>CM038670.1:322781969-327781969 GCA_021605145.1 Aegilops bicornis | reverse complement strand
GCCTAATGGCCAAGGCCATGGTTGAAGAAGAAGAGGACCAAAGCTCTTCTGACAAGGTCAAGGTAACTCCATGATCAAATCATCCTCTTTTCACTCCTTCTACTCCTAGTGATGAGTATCTTGATGCGGAGGATAGTTATGAGGATGATGATCTAACTGATCCTATGCTTGCTAAACTTAATAAGTTCATGTGCTCCCTCAAAGGAAAGAAGCTCACTATGTTTCGTATGCTTATGGAGATGGTGAGTAAGCACACCATCACCATTAAGGAACTCAAAACCCTTGTCACCGAGGAAAAGAAAAAATGTGAAATCCTTGAGCGGAAAGTCAAATATGAGGAAGCACGAAATGATGAACTATGCTTAAAAATTGGTGCAAATATTGATGTTCATACTAAAGATCTTGCCTCCTTGAAATAGGCTTTTGGCTCTTGTGAAGAGTTGATGAATGATAAAAGTAAGCTTGCGAAGTCTCATGCTTCTCTCACTAAGGATTGTGAGCTTCTATCCGTGTCTCTCAAGACTAAGGAAGAAGAGCTCACCTGCCTTACAAAGAGTTTTGAGACACTCAAACTTACTTATCTTGAAACTCTAGCTAAGGCTTACTCGTCTCCTATTATCAATGTTGATGCTTGTTCTACTAACTCTAGTAGTGATCTAGCATCCATTCTTGAGGACAATCATTTTCTCAAAGCTCAAATCGAGAAAGGGCTCATGACATGTGCTCAAGGGCAAAAGAACCTTAATGAGGTGTTGAGCCAACACAACGAAGTGTTCGCCAAAGAGGGACTCGGGTTTGACCCAAGCACAAGCAAGAAGAAGACGTCCTCCCAAAAGTGCACCACCCCTTTAAAAGAAACCTTGTACGAGAAGGACACAAGTAGAAAGGTAAGGTTGTTAGTGGGAAGGCCACAAGGGGCATGCCCACTCTCAACAAGCCAAAGAGTCCATGCCTCCATCCTATGTAATCGCTGTAAGACTAAGGATGGAGAAGTTTATGCAAAGTTTGTTGGTCCCTGAAAAGCATTTCGTTTTTATGCTATTTGGGTCCCTAAGACCCTTGTGACTAACTTGAGAGGTCCCATTGTAAAATGGGTGCCTCTAACCAAGTAATAATTGTGTGTAGGTTGCTTTCTCTGGTGGAGTAAAATGGGTGATTGATAGTGGATGTACCAATCATATGACCGGAGATAGCAAATTGCTCTACGATTTCATGGAAGCTATTCAACCATTTATGAGCATTATGTTTGGTGGAGGATCAAAAGGACAGGTACTTGGGTTGGGAAAGGTGGCTATCACAAATGACATGTCTCTTGCAAATGTCATGCTTTTCCAATCCCTTAAATATCATTTGCTTTCTGTCCGCCAATTGGCTTCTATTGGTTATGATACACTATTTGGACTAACGGATGTGAAAGTCTTTAAGAGAGATACTCTCGAAGTGGCCTTTGTTGGAGAGTTGGATGGCAACCTTTACACGATTGATTTCTCGAAATAGATCACATTCCATGCAACTTGTCTAATGGCCAAGGCTGACAAGGGGTGGCTATGGCATCGCCGGCTAGCCCATGTCGGCATGAGGAATCTTCAAGATCTCTTAAAGGGTAATCACATCCGTGGACTAACAAATGTCTCTTTTGAGAAAGATCGTGTGTGTAGTGCATGCATAGCCGGGAAGCAACATCAATCAAAGCACCCACCCAAGAACATAGTATCTACTTCAAGGCCCTGGAGCTCCTTCATGTGGATCTTTTGGGCCTCCTTCATGGGATATTCTTGGTGGAAAAAATATGGGCTTGTCATTGTTGATGATTACTCAAGATATGCCTAGGTGTTCTTCCTCAAGTCCAAGGACGAAACCAAGATCACCTTCATTGATTTTGCCAAGCAAGCCCAACGCAAGTTTGACAAAGAAATCCTGGCAATAAGAAGTGACAATGGCTCTGAGTTCAAGAATTATACCTTGGAAGAATTCCTTAGTGATGAAGGGATTGAGCATCAATATTCAGCTCCATACACTCCTCAAAGAAATGGTGTAGCCGAAAGGAAGAACCGTACACTTGTAGAGATGGCAAGGTCCATGTTGGATGAATACAAGTCACCACATAGTTTTTGGGCCGAAGCTGTCAATACCGCATGCCATGCATCAAACCGGCTCTTCCTCCGCACTATATTGGAAAAGACTCCATATGAGCTGCTAACCGAACAAGCCAAATGTCAAGTACTTTCATGTATTTGGGTGCAAATGTTTCATACTCAACAAAAGAGAACGGTTAGGAAAATTTCAATCCAAAACAATTGAGGGTATATTTGTTGGCTATGGATCAAACTCTCATGTTTATAGAGTCTACAACAAATCCAATGGATGTGTTGTAGAAACTTGTGACGTGGTGTTTGATGAATTTAATGGCTCCCATGGGGAGCAAGTTGATCTAAGTGATGCAGATGAAGAAGATTCTTCTCAAGACATTTTGACCATGGGTGTTGGTGCACTTCTTCCTATGGAACAAGAACCTCATGATGATGAAGAAGAAGATGGAAGTCTCACACAACATCAAACTATTTCAACACCCATACCATCACAAGCTCCTAGTGTTCAACCAATGCCCTTAGCCCGAATAGAAGAAGATGATCAAGTTCCTCTTCATGAAAATCTTCAAGAACTAGATCCTCATCAAGTGCAAGAACAAGAAAGTCCAATCATTGATGATGAACCTCAAGAAATGCAATGTGAACAAGAAGATCTTCCTCCACACATTAATGATCCATATGTTGAGGACGTGGATGATGGACATGAAGTTGAACCTCGTGAAACCCTTACCTCCATCATGCCTCGAGTGGCCGGCCGTGTTGATGTTGACAAAATTCTCACCGCATATCGGAAGGTAGAGTCACCGTAAACATTTGACAAACTTTTGTGCTCACTTCTCGCTTGTGTCTAGTGTTGAGCCCCTCAAGGTACAAGATGCATTGATGGATAACGATTGGCTCGTTGCTATGCAAGAAGAGTTGAACAGTTTTGAACGCAACCAAGTGTGGTCATTAGTCAAGAGGCCACCTACCGAGCACAACGTCATTGGAACAAAATGGATTTTCAAGAACAAACAAGATGAGAATGGTGTAATCATTCGCAACAAAGCAAGGTTAGTGGCACAAGGGTACTCACAAGTTGAAGGTTTGGACTTTGGTGAGACCTTTGCCCGTGTTGCCTGGCCTTGAATCCATTCGCATCTTACTTGCTTATGCCGCTTTCAATGGTTTTACATTACATCAAATGGATGTGAAAAGTGCTTTCCTTAACGGTCCTCTACAAGAAGAAGTATATGTGTCACAACCACCTGGGTTCGTTGATCCCGATCACAAAGACTATGTGTACAAACTTCATAAGGCTTTGTATGGCCTCAAACAAGCACCTTGTGCTTGGTATGGTCATTTAAAGAAGTTTCTACTCGATGATAGTTTTGTGAGAGGGGTGATCGATCCCACTCTTTTTACTAAGAGGGATAAGGGTGATTTGATCTTATGCCAAATCTATGTAGATGATATCATTTTTGGTTCTCCTAACATTCATTTGTGCAAGAAGTTTGCGGATTCAATGACCAAGAATTTTAAAATGTCACTCAATGCGGATTTGAAGTTCTTCCTCGGATTTCAAATTCAACAATTTCAAGAAGGAATTTTCTTGTCTCAAGAAAAATACCTCAAAGATATTCTAGAGAAGTTTGGTATGTCTGATGCTAGCCCATGCAAGACACCAATGCCAACCAAAATAACACTCGCCGAAGACACCAACGGTATTCCTTTCGACCCATCTAAATACCGCTCTATGATTGGTTCGTTGTTTTATCTTTGTGCATCTAGACCAGACATTATGTTTAGTGTATGCATGTGTGCTAGATTTCAAGCTTCCCCTAAGGAAAGTCATCATAAGGCGGTTAAGCATATTCTTAGATACCTTGTTCACACCTCAAAGTTGGGTCTATGGTACCCCAAGGATGCTAAGTTTGATCTCATTGGGTACACAGATGCGGATTGGGCTGGAGACAAAGTGGATCGTAAGTCCACATCCGGTGCATGTCAGTTTCTTGGACGCTCATTGGTAAGTTGGTCTTCGAAGAAACAGAATTGTATTGCCCTCTCTACCACCGAAGCTAAATACATTGCTGCCGCTAGTTGTGCAACTCAGTTGTTATGGATGAGGCAAACTTTGAAGGATTACGGTATCACCTATAGAAATGTGCCTCTTCTGTGTGATAATGAAAGTGCCATCAATATTGCTGAGAACCCCAAAGATCATCTCCGCACCAAACACATTGATATTATGTATCATTTCTTGAGAGATCATGTTGAAAAGGGTGATATTCACATTGATCACATTGGCACAGATTTTCAACTAGCAGATATCTTCAACAAACCTTAAGATGAAGCAAGGTTCTGACTACTTAGGCGTGAACTTGGTATCTTGGAGCTTGACAACATTATGTGAAATCTAGTGCCCATTCATGCATGAATCTAATGTCTTGTCATGATGTAGGCATATATTTAGGGGGAGACACTCAATTCATGAATGTTCTCACCCTACTCAATGCATAAAAAGAACCAACACTCTCAAAGTAACCATGGGTCTAGACCTATGGTGCTTTAACATGATGGAGTAGTGACTATGCACTCAAAGGTAAAATCTTTCCGTGTCATGTCATGTCTACTCAGACATTGTGGCATTAGCCACCACTTGTAGTATATGGCTATGATTGGGTGAGGTAGAGTATTAGTTAATACATAAATAAATTTTTACTGTGGACAAAAATTGCCTTCTCCTCATCATGATCAGCACTTGCATCTTTGCCTCGTGTCAACTTCTGGCGTCGGACGTCCGGAGGTTCCGAACGTCCGTAAAATCTTCTCTGATTACCATCGACCGGTCGTCCGGCCTCTCCGGACGTCCGTAAAATCCACTCTGGTTCCCTTACTTGGCCTAGACGCTGAAATGACGGACGTCCGTAAGACTCGGACGTCCAAATAAACTTTCGTTACAAACTGCCCGGTCGTCCGAAGCCGTCGGACGTCCGTAGAATCATCTCTGTCATCGTCTACTTTATGTTGGTCCCGACTCCGGTCGTCCGTAGGCTCCGGACGTCCGGACGCATATTCAACTCCGGTCGTCCCTAGGCTCCGGACGTCCGGACATTTTTACTGGCCACTATATATATTGCGCGGTAGGGTTTCTCAACTGACCACATCCTCGATCCAATTTTCCCCACAGCCGCCGCCGCCGCTTCTGTTGTGCGGCCACTCACCGCGGCCGCACACCGCCGTGCCCCTCGCCGGGGCTTCTCTCCGTCGCGGATCTGCGGCCCGCTTGGCGCTGCTCCAGCCCGTCCAGCCCGTCGGCCACCTGCTCCAGCTCGCCGCTCGTCTCTTCCGTGTTCTCCCTTTCAAGGACACGATGCCTCGTCCAAGCTCTCGCTGCAAGCAAGTCGCCGGAGGGCCGGCTCGTCTGCCTCGTCGTGGTGGCTCCGGACGACTCCCAGGAGGAAGATCGCCCTCGGAAGCGTGTCGCTCGTCCTCCCGGCTAAATCCCAGTGATTCCTCCTCGGAGGGGTCGGACTTTGAGGATGAGCTTGAGGAGGTGGATCCGTCCCTCGATGATTGGTGTTAGTCGCTGCACCCAAATCGGGCACTCGTCGTCAACCTTTCACCCTCCTCCTCCTCCTGCAACCCCAAGGTGATGCTCGCCTCATCTCAATTGAGCCTCCACCGCCACTCGGCCGTCATGTTAAGCGTTTCAACGAGGTGCCCAAAACTTCCTATCTTAAATTGCGCCGTGATGTAGATCAATTTATCGCTGTTAGGGATTCTCAGGATAGTCGCTTTCGCACAAATGTCCAAGCCGACATCTTTACCACGATTGTCCTCCCTAAGGGCTTGTCACTTCATCTTTGCATTGATCTTGAGCACATTCGCACTCATCTGGAGAAATATCCGGGAGCCATTGAGCTCATTGAGTCATCCAATCTAGCTGCTCCATTCGCCTTTCAACATGATTTTAACCATGCTGCCATCCACCAGTTTTATGCCACATGTTACTTTGCTCCTGATTACACTGTCACATGGATGACCTCCGACACTGCACTCACAGCATCTTATGCTCAGTTTGTCACTGCCCTTGGATTTCCCGACACTGGGTTCAAAATCCACAAGGATGACCCCAATCATAAGCCCAAGGGCATTGCGGTCTGTCGGATCTCCTTAGACCTATATCAACTTTGTCTGCATCCTTTGAAAAGCAAAAGGGTCTAAACCAAGTTTCCATTTGGCGCTTTCCATTCAACATCATTTATCGATGTATCATCCGCACCATCTATCCCAAGATGGGTGACAAGGGCCTCTGCAGCAGACATCTTGCATTGATCTCATGCATCGCCTCTTCACATCTCCTAAAGGGAAGATCAATATTCCACACTTTCTATGGCATGAGATCCTCCTTGCTAGCTTTCAGCACAAGAGGGCTTTTCCTCATGCACCTTTTATTCAGGATTTTATCGAAAGTGTAGCTCCCTTTCCTATTTCCCGCACTCATGTACATGAGCGTTGGGTCATTCCCGCCCACATGGCGGCTGATCATGTTCCTCCTCCTCCCGCTACTGCTAGTCGCACCGCCGCTAGTGTTCCTTCTCATGCTACCCATCTTCCTTCTAGTGCTGCCCCCTTTGGGCGCATTGCTCGTTTTCTTGGGAAGGCTCACTCAGCCATGATGAAGATGTTCACCTACCATTGCTCCCAACACCACGATGTGGTCACTGCATGGTCACTTCCAAGAACGCCTCAAGGCTCGTCTGAGAGACTCAGGAGTGTATGATGTGAGTGACGATGAGCGTCTTCCTGCAGATCCCCCGTCTGACTTTGGTTTTACCTCCGGTCCTGAGTGGGCTGATTTCTTCGACAAGGCTGGTGGCAGTGGTGTTCATGATGATGATGAGGATGATCTCTAATGCTATTATGTTTTTCCCCCTAGTTCTCTATCTTTTTGGATACTTGATGCCAAAGGGGGAGTAGGCTCTATATGCAATCAATCTTATTATGTTTGTCTAGCTCATTATGTAATCAAAATTATTGTTATGGTTATGTTTTCGCTTGTAATCGAACCTATGTTATGAGTGTGTCGAATCTGAGATTTGGTGAATCTACATGTGATGAATCTATATGAAGTTTAACTCTTGATTATCGTGTGTAAGAGATTTGGTTATATTGGGGGCATCATTTTGAGGGGGAGCCCACATCATTTTGTTTTAGTAGTATCTATGATATCACTTTGAGGGGGAGCTCGCTCGCTACTCATTTCTATTATGATTATTGAGCTCCACAACAAATACTTCCGATTACATATGTGTTGTCATCAACCACCAAAAAGGGGGAGATTGAAAGTGCAATCATGCCTTTAATCATATTTTGATGTTGATGACAACACATATGTTCGGGACTAATCATGTTTATCAAGTATATCTCAGGATTATGTTTCAAAGACCGTGTGCATGGATCATGACTAGGGACAAAAGCATATAACTCAAGAATGGAGATACAAGATGTCGACTTCATTTATGGTTTGATCTTGAGTATAGGGATCCCGCACTATTAAGAGGGGATCGATGGATCTAGTGAAAAACTTGCTCAAAAGCTACTATTCCTATACCTTGCCTTCGGACGTCCGGCCACTTCCGGACGTCCGCTGCTCCACAATGAAGCATTTCTATGGATGTCCGAACTCTCCGGACGTCCGACACGCTCACATCGAAGCCTTCTTCACGGACGTCCGAACCTCCGGTCGTCCGTGTTCGGATGTATGTTCACAATGAAGCATTCTACGGTCGTCCGGACTCTCCGGATGTCCGGACCTCTTTCAGACGTCCGTATCACAGTACCTTTGGGTTGTGGGTCACGTTTTACAGCGCCGGTCGTCCGATGACTGTCAGACGTCCGGACCTATTTGTGTCTCCGGACGTCCGACGTTCTCTGGACGTCCGCCCATCCTGTACCCGAAACGGTCACTTTTTCCCACCACCTATATATATACCCTTCCTCTCCACGGGATAGGGTTGACCATTCACCTTGAATCTATCAAGAACACTCCTCACTCTCTCTCATTCAACCACACCAAAATCCTAGATTCACAAGTGTTCTAGGAGCATTTGAGAGAAGTTCTCCAATCAAGTGATAGATCCACTTCATCCCCTTCTTTGCACCAAAGGAATTCGTGACTTGAGCAAGTTTTGAGCTTCCCCCATCGTTCTTGTTACTCTTGGAGGTTGGAGTCTCCTAGGCGGTAGGAGTCATTCGGAGAGGAATCGAACTTTGTGATTTCCCACGGAAAAGTTTGTGAGGGTTTGGAGACCACCCCAAGGTCTACCACTAGTGGTTGAGAAACGCCTCCGTGGTGTTGTCTCAAAGGGAGAATAGGGTGAGCCTTCGTGGCGTTGGTGTGCCTTCGTGGTAACATCCAGCTCTCTAACGGTGACTAGCTTCCCTCCAAGGAAGTGAACATCGGCATACATCCTCGTCTCCTGGAGTTGCGATTATTACTAACCCTTACTCTCTACTTGTGGTTACTTGTCTCTTTACACTTACGTATATCATATTGTGCTTTCCTACTTACGTGTTTGTGTTACTTGCTTAGTACTTTGTGCTCACTTGCAATTGTTAGGCTCATCTTCATATTCCGCACTATTGCCTAAAATTGCTAAGTAATAATTAAAATTTTGTAATTGTACCTATTCACCCCCCTCTAGGTCCATCTCGATCCTTTCAATTTTGGCTTGGCCAAATGGCATGAAATTTTTATGGCACTCTCATATGCCCAAATCAACTACCTTGCCAAATTTCAGCTCAAGTGGTTACTCCTAGTGAGTGCTACTTCGTGATTGATTTTCTGGACCAATTTAAGTAGTTGTGAAGCAACTACATTAAATCTTGGTCTATTTCCTTCCAAATTTCACAGGATTCTTGTCCTTCCTATCTTAAACCTCCCAGACAACTCATTTGGCTCTAGTCTCACCTCAGTTGATCACTATTTCATGATCAAGTTTGCAACAGCAAACTTCAGACGATCACTCACACCTCTCCTTGGCACTTTTCCGTGATCCATCACCTCCGTCTGCCTCTATTATGCAGGGACTAGTCACTTGACGACTCCTTGCAGCCTCCCTTGTCCTCTTCATGCTAGTGCCAGTGGTGACCGCCGTTTTGGCGTGCAGCGGCCATGTCCCAGAGCATCGTTTTGCCTCGGCCCTGCTCGTGGTCGTCGTCTTCGCGCGCGTGAGCCTGTCCAGCGTGTTCCCCATGTCGTTGTCGTCCCCTTGGACTCCTCTGCCCCTCCGACTGGGCTTTAATGCCACTCGTCGCCGCGCATCTGCGGACACGCTTTAGCCGGCCGTCGTCTCCTTCCTTCGTCCGTTTCCTCCCCGTCTTCCTTGGCTCCCTCTGACCCCGTGAGCTCTCCCCTGTGCCTCGTTCCTCATCTACTATCGAGCTCGGGAGCGTGGGCACGCGTCCGCGGCGCTGGCCACGCGTCCATGGCGACGCCAGCTCGGCCACCTCGCCCCCGCCTATTTAAGGCCACCCTGAGGCCGCTTGACCTCACCACTCGCCTCACCTCGCTCCCAGGACCCCGCCCCACTTCTTCCCCGAGTCGGAGCTGCTCTACTGTCCTCCCTCTGCTACCATGGCCGCCGCCTCTCCTCGGCTTAAATCCGAGCCATCCCGAGCTTTTTCTTCCGTTCCACCACCTCTAGGGGCCTCCACCACCCCTCCTGAACCCCTCCAGCACCTCGCCTCCTCCTCTCCCACATCACAGTGCCGCGCCCATCTCCACCCGAAGACTCCTCCACCGCGAGCTCAACTACGGCCGCTACAGATCTCGCCGGTGATTTCCATGGCCGGGAACAGATGCGTCTCGTCCTTCTGAACATCTGGGTAGGTCGCGCGTTTCCTGTGGTGACCGGACTCGCTGTCTAGCACCATTGGGGTGGGCCTCTCCCCTCGGCCAAGAGCTCACCGAGTGAGTGGTTGAAGACGGTCAGGCTAGGTGGGCCCCGTCTCCCATGGGACCCCCTCATCAGCGACCCAGCGCCCGGCCCTGCCCTGCCACATCACTTAAGTGGACACGCTAAGTCCCAGAGTACGTTTTCATTTCCCCAAAAACGTAAACTCGTCAGCTACACTTTCTTCTTCTGAAAGCGTATTTTCCCTCTGTTTCAGACTTGAATACGTTTTCTTAGTCAGAAAGCGTATTTCTAATTTTGCGCATCTGTCTTATCCAGTCAGGAACCAGCTGAGAATATTATTTTTATTGAAAAGTCCCTGATCTTCTACACCTCATAACTCTACAACCATAACTCCGATTGAGGTGAAACCAACGCTCACGTCTTCGTCTCTTCGGGCCCAAATTTTTGGTATCGTTTTCACTATGGTTTGACATACTGGAAATGATCATCTTACCCTTGCCCCTAATCATCCCCCTCCGAGAGAGTACCCTTTCTGGTGAATCTTCCCGCGGCTTCACCGCACCTCTTCCCGGAGCCTTCTTCACCCCCAGGCAAGCCACAACCACCATTTGCATGATAGCCATGCAGTAGCATTGGTTTTCAACTTGAATCTTTAATAACTATCTGTTCGTTTTGCTACTGTTGTCGTTATTTCGGTTATGCTTATGGATCGGTGGTTACCGTCATGATATGTTTTCTTGCACTCTATTATTATTATCTTCATGCTAGTATTACCTTAATATTCGCCATGCTTGGTAGTAGTACATGTTGGTGACGGTCTTCGGTGCATGAGTATTGTCTGTTCCGATTACCGTTGTTATGCATGTTCTTTTGCACCCAGTTGGTTAAATGCTTGCATGGTAGTTTTATTGTTATGTTATTGCATGGTATTTATGGTTGATGCTAGTGATCATGTTATGAGTAGTGTTATACTTGTGATATTCATGCTCGTCATTATGCCATGCTCAGTTGGATATGATTCATTGTTGATATGGATGAAAGTTATGTTGAACCCTCATGCTTATGTTGATATCATGTTCATGCATTGTAATTGCATCATGTTATTTTATCATGGCTCAGCATATTTGCATTCAAGTTTAACCGGATTAAATTGAACTTGAAAAATTGTTGGCTGAGTCATGGTGCCACCATATTGAGCTGACCAGTGCAACCATGCTTACCTGTGTGGGAAGGTCCTAGCTGGGTCTATTGTCATACCTCTCGCCAGTGCCTCCAACGAGGGAATGCTATGCGCGGGCGCTACCCTGATCAGGTAGGACGGCATAAGCCTTGTGTGCCTGTTGTATATTATGGATCCTTGTCCCCGTTTGGGACCATTTTGCCACGACGGTGGCCTTTGGTGCCTTTGGTAGGCACGGGGCCACCCAGGACTTAGCCCAAAGGGGAGTTGGTCGGAGTGGCCGGGGGAGTGTCATGACAGTAGATCGGTTTTTTCGGAACGCCGTTGGTCCACCCGAATGGGAGTGCGAGGCCATGGGTTCCGTGGTGTGGGTACAGTGTACTAACCTCTGCAGAGTGTGTGTTTTAATCTATCGATAGCCGCGCCCGCGGATAAGGGCCCTGTTCCTAGTTGGTCACACTATGGGTGAACAGTAATAATAATAATTTGCTTAATAACAACCCCGGTTCGATGACGAAAGAAGTTGGTTGATATTTAAGTGATCGTGAGAAGATCATCGTGGTATCGAGGATACCGAGTGGTCGGACATTTGTGGTGTTATGCGAGAGTCAAGGATGAAAGTCAAGTTCCTTGTGGTCATGCATGATTACTACGGTATTGTTAATACCAAGCTTGATTGGATCCTGAGAAGATCATGTGATGTCCGTGATGGTAAATCTGTGCAGGTGATGGTTACGAGGTAACCCGAACAGAGTAAGTTGGTGCATGATAGCGTCATCATGTTGCATGCTAGTATTATCATGTTGATATGTTCATGACATGCTCGTATTGTTCTAGCTGTATCATCTTGTTCATGCTATGACTGATCTGATAGTATCATGTTAATCTGTGTTAACCTGTAATTGCCATGTTGTTGTCTGTCTTGATTGCTTTGGTTGTTGTGAGCTTGCTAGTACATTCAATGTACTGACCTGGCGTGTCATGCCAGTTTGCAGGTCATGCCGGATTTGATTGCTTGTTTGTCGTGGATTCCTAGTTTGTGAGCCAGGATAAGCGTTCCAGCCAGAGTCCCTGCGGAGTGGAGTTCATCACCGTCGTCGCTATTCCGCTGTTATAGTTATTCCGCTGCTTCGTGTTGTTCTGCTGCTTGCATAGAGCAACCGTGGCAGGCGTAGTGTTGCCATGCCGATGTAACCCCTTGTACCCATATAGATTGTAATAAAGAGCTTATTTGTTCTATGCTAAGAAGTGCCGTATTCCAGAAGACTCCTCCTCGATCTCTGGACTGGAATACGGGGAGTTCCGGTTTTCTCTGAGCCGGGGTGCCACATACACAAATATGATTTTTTAAACCGTTATGGTTAGCCGTTGCATGTAGATGTAGTTCAAATTTGAATTGTGGTCATTAAATGGCTAGAAAATAACTTAAATGTCTTCAAAATATCAAATGACCCCTAGAATTTTCCAATTTTTCACATTACAGTTGTAGTACTGCATGTTAAACGTAGAAAACATTTGAAGGCCGTAAGAGGAAGCTTTCTCCCGTTCGTCATCAAACATGCATTGTTCCTTCTCGGAACCACAAGCCTTCTAGTGAGTTGTTGAGATTTGTAAGGGGTGTGTGTCCAAACTTTCGTCAAACATGCCAATTTTTTTACCACCTCATCTTGGTGGCATGACATTACATCAACCAAGGTTTCATGTGTTTCTGATATTTTTTGAAGTTTTTGGAATTTAAATGCCATGGCACTCCATGCATACATATGCATGTGTCCATGTCGTGAGATAAATATGTTTGAAAATTCCTTCTAATTTATTGCACATGGAATTAACTTGCACAGAAGTACACAAATATGATTTTTCAAACCGTTATTGTTAGCAGTTGCATGTAGACATAGTTCAAATTTGAATTACGGTCATTAAATGGCTAGTAAATCACTTAAGTGTCTTCAAAAGGTCAAATGACCCCTGAAATTTTGTAAATTTTCACATGACAGTTGTATTAGTGCACGTTACACGTAGAAAAAATTTGAAGGCTGTAAGAGGAAAATATCTCCCGCTTGTCATCAAACATGCATTGTTCCCTCTGAGAACCACGAGCCTTCTAGTGAGTTGCTCTGGTTTGTGAGGGGTGTGTGTCCAAACTTTCGTCACACATGCCAAATTTTTTACCACATCATCTTGGTGGGATGACATTACATCAACCAAGATTTCATGTGTTTCTGATATTTTTTATTTTTTTGGAATTGAAATGCCATGGCACTCCATGCTTAATTGTTTCATAGCCGTTAGACCAATATTTTGAAAACTCCTTCCAATTTAATGCACATGGAATTAAATCGCACACAAGTACATAAAATATGACTTTTCAAACCGTTATGGTTAGCTGTTGCATGTACATGTAGTTCAAATTTCAATTACGGTCATTAAATGGCTAGAAAATCACTTAAATGTCTTTAAAGGTTAAATGACCCCTGGAATTTTCCAAATTTTGACATGACAGTTGTATTAGTACTACAAAATTTCTCATACGTTTAAAACACCATGCATTTCCACTTTACTCCAAATTCGTCTTTCACAGCTAATAAAAAATATCTACAACATCACACAGTTGTTTTCTAGGAACCGTTTGCGATCAAAATATCTGGGTCTATTTAAGTCTCCCTCCTTAAGCTTCACCGGCTCGTCTGCTCCAGTGCCGGCAACCCCCGAATCCACGAATCACGATCCCCATTCCCGCATCCCCTTCTTGCAAAGATGACACCGTGGAAACGCTTCGTGAAGGCCCGTACGATGGCCCCGTCCCCCCGAGCGCCGCCGCCTGCGCCGAGAGTGCGGCCGCCTATGCCGAGAGTGCCGCTGCTTCCGCCGAGAGGGCATCTGCGGCAGCCGACAGGGCAGTTGTATCAGCCGAGACGGCTGCAGCTGCTGCTGCGATGGCGGCTGCAAACGCCGAGAGCGCTCGAGCTGCCGTCCGTGCCGCTGATGTCGCCCTGGCCCGGGTCGAGGCCATCCATGCCAAGATCGAGGATGCACACGCCAAGATATTCCAGGCCACCTCGGACTCTAGCATGCAACCCATGTCCGAAAAGGTGGCAGTGGCCATGGAGCACCTGCTTCCTCATGAGGTCGCCGAGCGGGAGCTGGAGATGCACGAGGCGGCGGAGATCGAGGAGCGCCGGGAGGAGGAGTTGTGCATGGTCGAGGTCGAGGTAGAGAAGGGTCTGTCCATCGAGGAATCGGCGGTGGAGTACCAATGCGAGCTCTGGCGCAGCCACTACTACGAGTACTACAACCTTGAGGGCGGTGCCATGGATGAGGACGAGGACGCGGTTGACTTCAGCAGGGGGGACGTGGAGTCCACCAACGGTGGCATGTCGCCAGGACAAGTCATCGACGTCTCATCTCACACCGGCTATGCATAGGCCGGCGTGGCGGTGGATTTGTTAAAATTATGCATACTTAGGCTTTGTTTTTAATGTTGGTCTTTTGTTGGAGCAATGTTTAGGTCAACTGGCTCTGTTTATTACTAAAATTGCTCAATTCAGTAAGTGTGGTATGTCTTCTATACGTTATTTTGTCTGCCCAAATTAGCAAGAGATTTTAAATTATGCAATTATGTACCCGGGGAAATTTCCCCCAAAATTTGAATTATCAAACTCATCCCATGCGCGTAAAGTAGAAGAATCGTTAGTGATGCACACAATCATTCAAAGTGAATGGTCCGGCGGCACCGCGCACAAAGTTTCCCTCCACATTTCCAAAATTTTGTCCTGCCGCCAAAATATCTACCCCCGGACCTTCCCACCTTCCCCACCCCCTTTTCTCCCCGACCACAAGTCACGTTTACCATGTTTCCTCCTTCCTTCCTTCCTTCCTAAGCTATAGCCGCTTCCTCGCTCTTGCCGTCTCGCATCCTACCGCCAGGGTCGCCATGGTCTTCTTCAAAGACCTCTCCAGCGGTTCCTCCTCCGGCGACGACTCCTTCACCACCCGGGTATGCCTCTCTTCTCTCTCTCGGGCTATGACTTGGAATGAAGGATTTTTACCCGGCGGTCGGTTTGAGTCATTTCTTCCTCTTGTAGCTCCCTAGGACCATCAGTGGCAATGAATGGAGCGGGTGGCTGAAGATCTATCAGCTCGTTGTCACCATCAATCTCCATGCGTGAAGCTATATGCGTTTGAATCTGTGGATAGTGGGAGGAAGTTTCTGGCATGTGCAGAGAAGGTTAGACCCTCTTTCGTTGTTACAAATCATTTGTTAGATGTGATTCAAACACTGTCACGGTCCCAACCCATTCATACCACACCTTCAACCAAATGCACCCTAAGACAGTGTCACAGTTTGTACCTAGTATATAAAATTGTTGCCATCTCATCAGCGGTGCCATTAAAAAATTATTTGGCACCGCTTCAGCAGTTTGTGCAGCCAACTTTGGTCCACACATCCGAGCAACGAAGCAGTAAAATACTAAATCTTTATGGCACGAAGCAACTGGGCATCGGAGCAACTAGGTGCTCCGGAGTCTGGGTCCCTGATTTTTTTCCGCTGGATCGGCTCGTCAGTGCAGGGCACCGGTGCGAGATGTAGCAACAGGTGTCTTTACACCAGTTTTGGCATACATAGTGGGCGGCCTTAGTGCTATTAATTCTGTGTTACTAAATTTGTGCATGTACACACCTGTTACTATCAATTTGCTTTCATCCAAACACTATCGCTTTGATGTTGCAGTTATATTTACCTTCCTCATAAAATGTTCAATTTGTTATTTATTGTACATGAGTAAGGCTAGTCATAGTGGGAGTAACATAAGTAGTAACATAGATGTCACATAAGCAAAAAAGATGATGTGTTATGTAATTAAAGAGGAGAGAGACAAATAGAGTAACATAATATGTTACCATCACATAGCGGTTCCCAATACAAAATGAGTCTACAAAGCAATAAATGAAGATATGTATGTTACTACACCTATGACACTTCCCACTATGGAAGTAGCAACATAGACTAGTAACATATGTATGTTACTAGTCTAAGTTACTCCCCACTATGACTAGCCTGAGAACTTGTAGTGTTAATTATAGCTTCTGGTGTTCCAGAATTTGGTTGTTGTCTCAGTAGCAATTAACTCATTTGCACATTGATCTTTTTGAGAAGATATGTCATACTCCCTCTGTTCCTTGATATAAGGTGTATAGATTTTTGAGAAAAAGTCCAAAATATAAGGTGTATTGCATTGCACCACTCACTTGGATAATTTTTTTAGGGATTTCTTTACATTTCCTTATATCGGGCAAGCTCCTCTATTTCCTCATGTCAATTAGTCAGGTGTAATCTCGCCCAAAACTTGTGAAATTTTCCCTCCACGTGCATTCTTTAATTTCCGTGCCAAAAACTATACACCCTATATCTAGAAACGGAGGGAGTAATTAACATGTTTCTTCAGATTTTCAAAATAAGCATTGGTGATTTTCTATGTTGCTATAAACCCATTTCCCCTACAATTGTTACTGATCTAGTTTTAAATATTATATGATGAACGGAAGTGTTCTTACTTGGAGTGGGTTGATCAAGAGTGGCCACAATCTTTGAAGATGTGCCTAGCGAAGCTCTGGAGCATGTATGAGGAAGAGAACATATAAATTTTTGTCAACGTTGAAGAATATTTGAAGATGCGGGATAAAAAGAGGAAGGTGGAGAATGAACTCAGATTTTTTAAATCATACTTTGCTAAGATGGTGTTGGCGAAGGAGGAGGCACTTTCCCAGTTGGCCAGTGCAAAACAGGTTCTTACTGAACTGAAAGCAGAGGTGGATAAGACGAGCCTAGATGATCACGATTAGGGAAATGAATTTATTGTTCTAATATTGTTCTTATGAAGTTGAACTAGTTATATGTTGTACTGTGTTGTTTGCATGTAGCTATCATACTGTGATGTTATAATATATTTATGTGCCTGATATGAAATTGGCAAATAGCTGTTCGATATGCAATGTGAATTTGCGTAATACTGGAATTATTAATTGTAAACTAATAAACCTGCTAAATGTGTCATGGAACTTTGCAAATGATTCTAGCAGTAAAAGCGCTTGTGATGGATAGCCCAATGCCACACAATTTTCTTCATCAAATCGTGTGTGATGTAGTTGATAAAAGCAAACAGTTAACCAAGGCAGAGCGTGTGTGACAGTTACACCTTTCACACACGAGCCTACACATAAAACTGTGTGGGATGTACATATGAATAGAGACGTTTTCCCTGGATTGACTGTGTGGGATGTACATAAGAACGGAAACGTATTCCTTGGATTGATTGTGTGTGATATACATACAAACAGAAACATTTTCCCTAGATTAACTGTGTGGGATGTACATAAGAACGGAAACGTATTCCTTGGATTGACTGTTTGTGATATACATACGAACGGAAATGTTTTTCTGGGATTCACCATGTGGGATGTACATACCTATGGAAATGATTGGGTTTCGATGCCTCGCCCGATCGCACACGAGCTCATTTGGCCCTAGCCTATGTCCCAGGAGAGCCTATCCCCGACGATTTTTGGGTCGTGTGGGAAGGACCCCCCCTATCACCCACACTCACTTGGCGACGGTTCCAAATGTCGTCGCGGAAAGGGGTTAAAAACCGTTTGTATAGCACCGACGTGTACTAGTGTGCGCTCGTCATGGCCCCGCCGTCTCGCGTTGTCAACATGGTCAACGGATATGAGGAATGAGGAGATGAATTTACTTGGAGAGGATGACAGTGGGGACCCACCAGGGCCATAGCCGCACGTACGCAACTGCCTCCTTATTATATACAACTATAATTTTTTTGCTTCCTCCTGGTTTCCTGACATCACGGTCCCACACCATTGTCAACCTATGTAGTCAATAAACGAGAGAATTGCACAAGGAGCGGCCGACAGCTAGTGAGGGAGTCCCGGATTAGGGGGTGTTCGGATAGCCGAACTATAACCTTTGGCGGGACTCCTGGACTATGAAGATACAAGATTGAAGACTCTGTCCCATGTCCGGAAGGGACTTTCCTTGGCGTGGAAGGCAAGCTTGGCAATACGGATATGTAAATCTCCTCCCATTGTAACCGACTCAGTGTAACCCTAGCCCTCTCCGTTGTCTATATAAACCGGAGGGTTTTAGTCCGTAGGACGAACAACAATCATACCATAGGCTAGCTTCTAGGGTTTAGCCTCTCTGATCTCGTGGTAGATCTACTCTTGTACTACCCATATCATCAATATTAATCAAGCAGGAGTAGGGTTTTACCTCCATGGAGAGGGCCCAAACCTGGGTAAAAACATCGTGTCCCCTGTCTCCTGTTACAATCCGCCTAGACGCACAGTCCGGGACCCCCTACCCGAGATCCGCCGGTTTTGACACCGACATTGGTGCTTTCATGGAGAGTTCCGCTGTGCTGTCGCCATCAGGAAGGATGCCTCATCCCGTCTTTAAAGATAGCTCTGTTGCTAAAGGAGCTTTGGCTATCGGCCAAACTCTCCGGCTAGGCGGTTTTCTCATGACCGCCTGTTCGTCGCTACCGACGATGACTTCTCGGGTCATCAAAAGCAATCTTCACGTCAACTCGGAACTCACTGAGCAGTTAGATCCGATGGAGCTCTCTTCTTTAAACGAGCTCTTAGATCGCATCGCCGCCCTGGGAGTCGCTACAGACTACGATCAGATTGGGCCTAAACCCGATCTGAGAGAGGTTAACTCTCCCCAGGTCACCCATCACGTTGATGTGGTGGAGGAACAATGCGGCGACCCTTCATATATCTTAAGGACTAACTATGTCCGGATCCCCGACCTCTCCAAGCCGGATACCTGCGGAGGGAAGGACGACACTCAAGACCTGAACTTAGAATCAGGCAACGGGCTAGATTCATTGGACAACACCCAAGAATCCAAGCTGCCGAGTTCGGAGACTCCTTGGCCCTTGAGCCTCAGATTGGGTGGGGTCTCGGATCTAAGTCCACCCACCCACCCGAATATAGGCGATCTATCCAAAATTAGGCAAGAGCCCGAGGAAATAGTACATCATTACTGGGCCAGATTCCTCCTGGTTATGAACAGGATAAAGGACTGCCGTGAGGAAGACACAATTTCATTCTTCTGCAATAATTGCACGGACAAGGGAATCCTCAACGCCATAGGTCGCCGTGAAATTACACGCTTTGCTGACTTGGCGTCCATAGTACGAAAGTACTGTGCGATGGAAAGCGCTTGGAAAACCGAAGTAAGATTTTGGGACAATCCGGCCCTGAATACAAACCTAGTCCGAAATAAAAGGGTGCATTATCACCAGTCACCCAGGTTAAACACCAAAAAACAAAAAACCCCTACGGGGCATGGAACCGTACTAGAGGGATGGCTCAACGGACCCTGTAAAATTCATAGTACAGAGGGCGCCACACCAACTCATAGCCTTAGAGAATGTTGGATACTCCGGTAGGTGGCCAAAAGCGGCGAGGAGCTTCTAACCCCAGCATCCACAATGCACCAGGCCAAGGATACCAGTACGGTATTAACAGTCTTCGAGACTTGCGCATCAAACAATATACGAAAACGAACACTCCGCAGCCTTGCCGAAGTCTACCAGGTAGCAACAATAAACCCATGGAGTGACACGGCCATTACCTTTAATGCCAGTGATTTAACCTAAATTCGAACAGCCCGAGCACCATGCAGCATTGGTCCTCGGTCCAATAGTGGGTGGCTTTCGCCTTACCAAGGTACTCATGGACGGTGGCAGCGGATTGAACCTCATTTATGAGGAAATCCTTTGAAAAATGGAAATAGACTGGAGCCGCATTGAGCGAAGCAGCACAACCTTTAGAGGAATAATCCCCGATCGGAAGCGTCTTTGCATGGGAAGAATCACACCGATGTGGTGTTCGCACGCCGGATAATTACAGGTCCGAGGAGGTCACGCCCAAGTGGCCCCTGCTCAAAGCGGATACCATGCTCTATTAGGGCGAGAGTCATTCACAAATTTTCAAGCTATACCCCATTACGGGTACATGAAGCTCAAAATGCCCGGGCCCAACGGAATCATCACTCTTGCTAGCGACCCGAACATAGCACTCTGTGCCGAAAATAAGACAGCCGCACTGGCCCTTGAGGTACTATCCGAAGCCCTAGCGGTCGAGGAACTGACTGCGCTGCGCTCCACGGTAAACAGGGACGATGTGATACTCGATAAAAGATCCAAGTCTGCCTCCTTTAAACCAACGGACGAAATAGTCAAATTCCAAGTCCATCCAACGGACCCTACAAAACGGCCTCCATTGGGGCACAATTAAACCCCGATGTAGATGTCGCAGATGCGAGAATTCCCTCTGGCGAAAATTGGGACATTTTTGCACGGCACCCTTCGGACATGCCAGAATCCCACGCCGATTGGCCGAGCATAGCCTAAACATCCTAAAAGGATTCAAGCCAACAAACAGGCTCTTGGCGTTTCTTGAACCTAAGAGACAAGCCATGGGAGAGGAGCTAGCCAAACTATTGGAGGCCGGATTCATCAGAGATATAAAACATCCAGATTGGCTAGCAAACCTGGTGAAGGTACCAAAGAAGGACAAATCCTGGTGCCTATCCGTCGATTTCAAGGACCTTAACAAGGCTTGCCCAAAGGATCCCTTCCCCCTCCACCGCATCGATCAAATTATCGACACTACCGCAGGACACGATTCATTGTGTTTCCTCGACGCATACTCTGGCTACCATCAAAGCAAGATGGCAGAGCCTGACCAAGCCGCAACAGCATTTATCACCCCATACGGCCCATTCTGCTTCAACACAATGCCCTTCGGGCTCAAAAACACCGGCGCAACATATTAGCGCGCCAGTTGATTCGTATATGTCCGCAAACCAGATCGGCAAAACAGTGGAGGCATACGTAGATGATGTGGTCGTCAAAACCAAGCATGTCGAAACCCTAGTAGACGACTTGAGGCTCACATTCGATAATCTTCGAACATATGATATCAAGCTTAACCCGGAAAAATGCGTTTTCGGCGTACCAGCCGGAAAGCTCTTGGGCTTCATTGTATCCGGTAGAGGAATTGAAGCAAACCCAACCAAGATCTGAGCTTTGTCACAATTGGATACCCAAAGGACCTCAAACAAATACAAAAATTGACTGGATGCGTGGCGGCTTTAAGCCGCTTTATCTCCCATTTGGAAGAAAAGGCATTACCCCTCTATCGCCTCCTCCGCAAGATCAACACTTCGAGTGGATTTGATACGCCACGGCCGGACTCGAAGAAATAAAAGCCATATTGGCAACAAACCCGGTCCTGGCCGCGCCCAACATGGGCGAACCAATGCTATTATACATCACGGCAACTCATCAAGTTGTAAGCGCGGTGCTCGTTGTCGAACGAGAAACGGACGGACACAAGTTTCCCCTTCAAAAACCAGTATACTACGTGTCCACTGTCGTCACTCCATGGAAGTCACGGTATCCACATTATTAAAAGATAGTGTACGCGGTGTTTATGGCATCTCGGAAGCTGCGACACTACTTTCAAGAGTGTTCGATAACAGTAGCCTCCGAAGTACCTCTTAACGACATTATAAACAACGCGGACGTGATGGGCGGATTGCCAAATCGGCCATTGAGCTCCTCCGTTCGACATAACCTATAAGCCACGGCGAGCAATTAAGTCGCAAGTTTTGGCCGACTTAAATGCCGAATGGACTGAAGCCGAACTCCCTAAAGAGTACGGCACATATTCCAACTGGATCATGCACTTGACGGCTCCAAAATGTTGGCTAGTCTAGGGGTCAAGCGTCGTTCGACGTCCCCAACAGGAGATACAGTTCAATACATACTCCAGATAATGTATACGGACTCCAACAACGCACCCGAATACGAGGCCCTTCTACATGGTCTCCGGATGGCAGTATCCATGGGCATTCAACACCTACAGGTGCGTGGGGATTTGAACCTCGCGATATCCCAAAAATGGCAGCTTATCGCAACGCCGTCCTAAAAATGTCAGCTCGGTTCGAAGGGCTCGAATTTCACCATATAGCCCGGGAAAACAATCAGGCAGCAGACGTCTTGGCACGCATTGGTGCAAAGTGCGATGCCGTCCCCCCCAATATCTTCTTAGAAAGGCTGTTCAAGCCATCCGTATCATGGGAAGGAGAGTCCGGAAATAACAGCTCGGACCCAACAGCACTGCCCGACACCGAACATTCTGACACAATTGGAGGCTCTGCCAACGAAGTAACATCTTCGGCCCATGTAATAATGGCAGTCATTGCCCCGTGGACGGAACCATTCCTAGCCTACCTAACCAGGCAGGAACTTCCCGAGGACCAAAACAAGGCACGCTGCATAGTGCGGCGATCTAAAGCCCATAAAGTCCATGAGGGAGAGCTTTATAAGAAAAGCACCACCGGAGTCCTTCAAAGGTGTATCTCCGAAGAGGAAGGGCGGAATCTTTTGGCTGAAATTCATGCCGGACTCGGCGGGCACCACGCCGTAGCCCCGGCCCTTGTAAGCAAGGCCTTCCGTACAGGATTCTATTGGCCGATGGCCAGGGCAGATGCTCAGGACTTAGTCCAACGATGCATCGGTTGCCAACTCTTTGCTAATCAAAGCCACATGCCACCACCACCCTCCAAACTATACCCATCATCTGGCCCTTCATGCGGTGCAGGGCTTGACATGGTTGGACCCCTTAAAGGAGGAACCCACAAGCAAAAATACCTCTGGTCATGGTGGATAAATTCACCAAATGGATAGAGGCCAAGCTCGTTAAGATGGCGAATCCGGTCCGGTGATAGACTTCATATCGTGGGTCGTACACCGCTACGCGTCCCCACAAAGATCATCACTGATAACGGCACGAACTTCACGACCGACGAGGTCAAACTCTGGTGCAAAAACATGGGCATCAAGCTCGACTATGCTTCAGTCTATCACCCTCAAACTAACGGTCAAGTCGAACAAGCAAATGGTCTAATCATGAGCGGCATCAAACCCAGATTAGTGCGATCCCTCAAGGAATCTAACACGCACTGGGTAGAGGAGCTCGACTCCGTACTCTGGGGGCTGCGGACCACGCCGAATCGCACCACTGTATTCACACCATTCTTTATGGTATACGGCGCAAAGGCAGTTCTGCCCTGCGACATAATTCATGACTCACCTTGCGTGCGCATGTACGAAGAAAGAGAAGCCGAGCTCGATAGGCAGGACAGTTTGGACGCCTTGGAGGAGGAGCGTGACGTGGCCAAAGCCCGTTCCGCATTCTATCAACAGAGCTCGAAGATATCAAAGCAGAGAAGTACGGGCCAAAACTTACAATGTTGCGAATTAGTTCTACGCCCGCCGGACAAGAAAAAGGACAAACTCAAGCCCAAATGGGAAGGCCCCTTTATTATCGACCAAGTCCTGACCGGTGGAGCGTACCGTCTGCGAGATGCATCAAACAACCGACTCGAGCCAAACCCATGGAACGCAGCACGTCTCCGAAGATTCTACGCCCAGCGCCGGATTCTGAGTTCATCTCCTTCCTCTGTCTATTTTTTACACATTAGCTATCTTATATTTCTCTCCTTCTCCCTCTTTTTCTCTTACAACCTTTAAAGGCTCGTTCGCGCATTGTTCGCACACACTTGACGCGCTATCCGTGCTCATTATACCTGGGGGCTTCTTTAACAGAAGCTTATTTTACGGGCTTTATGCCTAACACATGTGTAACGCTTCCGCATGTACCTTTTATTCACCATTATATGCATCGATATGACTTAAGTTTTGGCCAAGCTGGGTTGCCTGGCTCATGTGCTTACCCCTACATTCCCAATTGTTCGGCTAGGTGGTAAAGGGAGCACCTCTGCGATTGTTACTGCCGGGTCAGCCGGATGTGTACCTCAGACTGGGTGAAGCTGAAAGCTAGCGTTCTTAAGGGAATATTCAGTCGGTGAACTAAAGATGATTTCTCACTTATTTATTTATATGCCCCCAGATGCTTTTCTGCTTTTTTCGCAGTCCGGACATGCACTTTAAGGCATGCCTCCCAGGGAAAGGAACCCCTAACGGAACTATTCTCCCTGGAAGATGTTTCTTACTAACCATGTAATATAACATAACTAGTTGGGCCCTTGTCTGTTCAAGCACTAATTACCCCTACGCCTGGTCTCCATGCATGCCCCGGTTCTTACATAACCATGAGGGTATTCGGACACACTCCAGACTATAGGGTCCTGAGGTTGAAGCGAAAAGGTCCGCCATGACAAACGATCTACAATCCGGCTAGAAGGCATTTTTACATCTCATCTTCAATTACATAGTCAATTTGACTGGGTGTATTCCTCCTCAATACCATCTAATAGGTTGTCTAGTTTACAGTCCTGTTGGGAATACTTTGCGGCCAATTCTACTTGGCCGTACACTAAGCTCACAGGGATCTCCTTCCCATCGGGCCCCACAGGTCCAACCTCGGCCATGTGGTTTGGGTCAGCCTTCGTGTACCGCGTCTTCACCATGGCCCAGGCCTCCCTGGCGCCTTGACAGCAGGCCGATATCTTCCATAATTGAAAGCGCCGCCGCGCTCCCTTAAGCCTCTCTACAAGCTCTCCAAGGCCTTGAGGCGAGAGGCAGATAGCCACAAGGCACAGGCGATGCCCTTCATCACTGCCGAACTTCGTTAAATGCGATTGCAAGAGCTTCGGGAAGAAGGTCACCCGTAGAACCAGGCATTTCCTCTGCGGGGCGACACATGAGCATACCTCTGAGACATAACTCTGTTATTCGACTTCCTCACCAAACTCTTTTTCGAAGATCGTTCAAGCACTTACTAAAAATGCCGCGTCGAAGCCGTTGATTCTCCTTCACGGAGTCCGACAGCTGGGCACGAACATCCTTTAGTTCCTCGCCCAGATGGGTGTTGGCATCTTGGAGATTATTCTTCTCCTGCCTCACCCTGATAAGCACGCTCCGGTGCAAGAGTTGTTGCTTGTCCGGATCTGCTCCGGCGCCATCTGCAATCATATTGTCAGATTTACACACACGCCGCACTTCACAACATACTTATCTTTCGAAGCGTATATTACCAGAGGGGGTCTCCTTAGCCTCCCCTGTAGCGGCTAGTGCAGCCTCAAGTTGGGCTTTGCACTCTTCCAGCTCCTGGGACAGTTGGGTATTCTTTTTTGTAAGATCCTGCATAACAAATGATCCTTAAATAAGTTATTCTAACTATTTCAAGTCTCGGGGGCTACTGGTATATATAACCATCAAATTTTCTCACCTGTATGTCTTTCACATCTTTTCAGTAGCTCTGGCTAGACCATTTTGAGCGGCACGGAGGTGCGCATCTCCCGAATTGAAGGCATCCAATGCCTCTTGGGAGAAACATGCGTCACGAAGAACAGTCCGGCGACGCCTGTGATTCATGGCACTCTCCACCTCCGAATTGGTGGCAGTAGTCCGTCGGCATCCTCTGTCGGAGGAGTCTCCGACGCATGCCTCGTGTTCGCCTCCGCTTCTGGACCTGGCTTTGGAGCCTGGCTGGTGGAGGCTCGATTGGCACCCTCTCCGGATATAGTCCGACGAGCGCTCTTTTTCCTGAAGAGAGCACGAGCGTTAGTATACCTTCCGGGAATAAAACCTGGGAATAAGGCGGCATGCCATACCGTGGCGCCGACCTCTCAATCCGGACCGCACTTCTTTTCAGCCTGCTGGGCCTTGCTGCCCCTTGTTGGCTACCCACCGCAGGCTCGGCCTTCCGCCTCAAGGGCCCCCCCTGCAAAACACCATTGATATACGGTGATCAAAGATAAGCACGGAAGGATCATTATTAAAGTATTGGGACTTCGGTCTCAGTTACCTGTGAGGCTGGAAATATTCCGGGGTAATCGGCCGTAATGGCAACCAAGGCATTGTCGATGCTCAGTTGGTAAAATACCCCATCGATCAGCTCCACGGATATGTCCAGATCCTCGGTTGTGGAGGCAGGCTGTTTATATCCTTTACGGCCCGGCGCAATTCCTGCGTCGAAATCACAAGATAAGGTACTTAACTATGGGAATATGGAACGGATGGGCATAAAGAAGTGTCCGCTTACCCAGCTTGGAGGATCGTACATAGAAAATCCGCCTTGTGGATTGACGCGGAGGAACTCCTCCTCTTCTCCCTTGTACAATGCGGACAAGGCCTTCGTCAGAGCAGCAACCGATCCCGGCCCCTCACGGCCGCAGCGGGTAGCATCATCCTCCCCGTTGAAATCCCACATGGGGTGGCCTCTATACTGAAGCGGCTGCACCCCCTGCATGATGCATGTGGCCATGACCCCGATCATGATCAGTCCGGAATGAGCTAATAATCTTATCCGGCTCATCAGGTAAAGGACGTCCCTGTCATTTTCCTTCTGAGGGCTCCGTGGGCGCCAGCTTAGGTGCTTCTTCAAAGGAGCATTATTGAACTTCAGAACGCCCGATCCGAACAGGGTCCGGGGGACATCTTCTATATAAAACCATTACGAAGGCCGGTTGTCGGTGTCAAAACCGGCGGATCTCGAGTAGGGGTCCCGAATCTGTGCGTCTAGGCGGATGGTAACAGGAGACAAGGGACACGATGTTTTACCCAGGTTCGGGCCCTCTTGATGGAGGTAAAACCCTACGTCTGCTACATTAATATTGATGATGTGTGTTACAAGAGTAGATCTACCACGAGATCAAAGAGGCTAAACCCTAGAAGCTAGCCTATGGTATGATTGTTGTTGTTCGCCCTACGGACTAAAACCCTCCGGTTTATATAGACACCGGATAGGGTTAGGGTTACACAAAGTCGGTTACAATGGTAGGAGATCTACATATCCGTATCGCCAAGCTTGCCTTCCACGCCAAGGAAAGTCCCATCCGGACACGGGACGAAGTCTTCAATCTTCTATCTTCATAGTCTTGGAGTCCAGCCGATGATGATAGTTCGGCTATCCGGACACCCCCTAGTCTGGAACTCCCTCAAGAGCCCCACGAACCAGGCTTCAATGACGCATTTAGTCCGGGCGCGCATGTTGTCTTCGGCATTGCAAGGCGGGTTCTCCTTCGATCTTCATTTTCACGTAGAATAGTGTCCGGTTTCTTTATAAATGTTGCACTCCTTGGCTTCTACGCCCAATAATGGCCTTCTTCCACGTGTCGTACGAATGAGAAAGGCTGGGATATTTTTACATTTTACCCCCTAGCCATGCGAACGAGCCGCCTACAAGAGAGGCGAGGATCTAGATCCAGCTCACACCATCCTCCATCCGCAAGTTCTCGTCGAAGCGCCTCTGACAAAAATCCATTCCATCATGGATAGCCAACGCGGCTCCTCCTCTCGCGCTCCCAGCCCTAAGCCAGGAGATTGGGGGAGATGCTCAGTTCCACACAGCGAGCTAGTGGTGCTTCAAACTGAGGGATATCTTCCCCCAGCTTTCATGGTTCCGGTTCGAGCCGGACTGGCCACCTACAAGGGTGGGAAGCAGGTGGAGAGCGTCCCCAACCCTTCCAAAGGGGAGCGAGTATGCTTCGTCCCCTATCTAATAAGGGGACTCGGATTTCCCATACATCCGTTTCTCCGGGGGCTCCTAGAGTTCTACGGACTCCAACTTCACCACCTCACGCCCGCCTCCATTTTGCACATCGCGGGCTTCGTAGCTTTTTTGCGAGCTGTTCTTGGGCATCGAGCCCCATTTTGCCCTGTGGAAGAGATTGTTTTGTCTCGTACCCCGTTCTCATGAGGGGTCGATATACCAAGTGGGCGGAGCCGAAATATGGCGCATCGCTGGGACCGGATATCTATCCGGCACCCCGAAGAAGGCGTCCGAAGACTGGCCTTCGGAATGGTTCTACATGGAGGACGCCCCTCTGCCGGATCCAGTCCGGATCGGCCTCCCGGAGTTCAACAATGCTCCCTTGAAGAAAGCGCTGAGTTGGCGCCCATGAGCCCTCAACGGGAAGATGACAGAGCGTCCATTATCGATGGGCGGATTAGGTTATCGCCCATTCCGGATTGACCATGATTGGAGTCATGGCCACGTGCATTCTGCGAGGGTGCAGCCACTCCAATATAGGGGCCACCCTATGTGGGATTTCAACGGGAAGATGACGCCACCCGTCATGGCCGCATAAAGGGCTAGGCTCGGCAGCCGATCCGCAAAGATCCTGTTCGCTTGTACAAGGGAGAGGAGGAGGACTTCCTCCGCAAGAATCCGTTGAATGGATTTTCTATGCATAACCCTCGAGCTGGGTAGCGGATATTCATCTACCCGATCCATACCTTTTTGTAAAGTCAAGTATCTTACTGCGTGATTTCGGCGCAGAGCTGCGCCGGGACATGGAGGGCATACGAAGCCTAGCTCCACAGCCCGAGGATCCGGAACGATCCCTTGACCCGGCCTCCGAAGAGGATCCGGACATAAAGGTGGAGCTGATTGACGGGGTGTTCCACCAACGTAGCATAGACAATGCCCTAGTCTCCATTACGGCTGACTACCCCGTTTTGTTTTCGGCCTCCCAGGTGACTACGACCGAGGTCTTGACACCATCATTTGATCCGCGCTCAACTCTGACCATCCCATGCTGATGGTGTATCGCAGGATGTGCCTTTAAGGCAGGAAGCCGAACCATGGCGGTGACCAACAAGGATCAGTCCGGCCCGGTAGGAGGAAGAGGAGTGCGGCGCGAACCGAGATGTCGCCGCAACGGTACGGAGCACCGTTATTTTTAAGGGAAGGATCCCCAGAAGGTATATTAATGCTCATAACTTTTCTAGAAATAGCACTCGCCGGACAGTGTCCGGAGTGGTTGCCAATCAAGCCGCCGCCAGCCATGCTCCAACGCATGGCCCGGGAGGGGAGGTGAATACAAGGCGTAAACCGGACGCTCCTCCGACGAAGGATGCCGACAGGCTGTCCGCCACCGATGCGAGGTGGAGAGCGCCATGAATCACAGGCGTCGCCGGACAGTTCTTCGTGACGCGTGTTTCTCCCCGGAGGCGTTAAATGCCTTTAAAGCCGGAAACGCGCACCTCCGTGCCGCTCAAAATGGGTTAACCAGAGCCACGAAGCAGTATGTGAAAAACATACGGGTAAGTAATTTTAATAGTTATATATGCCAGTAGCCCCCGAGACTTAAAATAGTTGAAACAACTGATTTAAGGATCAATTATTATGCAGGGTCTTGCGGAGAAGAATACCCAGCTGTCCCAGGAGCTCCAAGAGTGCAAGGCCCAACTTGAAGCCTCACTGGCCGCCACAGAGACCCCCGCTGGTAAGACATACTTTTAAAAGATAATTATTCAGCAAAGTGTGGCGGGAATCTGACAATAATATTGCAGAGGGCGCCGGACTAGATCCGGACAAGCAACAGCTACTGCGTCGGCTAAAGGCCGCGAGAGGGTGCTTATGAAGGTGCAGCAGAGAGAAACAAGCTCCAAGATGCCCACACCCAGCAAGGAGAAGAGCTGAAAGGTGTTCGGGCCCAGGTATGCAGCTCCGTGAAGGAGAATCAGCGGCCGTCAGCGGCATTTATAGTAAGTGCTTGAGCGAATTCCTTTGAAAAGAAGAATTGGCGAGGAAGACGATTGATGTAAATATGTCTTTAGGTGTGCTCACGGGTCACCCGGCGGAGGAAATGCCTGAGTCAACGGGTGACCAACTTCCCGAACTAGTTCAATTGCTCGAACGTGTTCGGCAGGCGATGAGTGGCGTCGTTCATGCTTTATGGCCATCCGTCTCCCTACCCGAGGGCCTTGGTGAGCTTACTGAGAAGCTTCAGGGAGCACGATGACGCCTCCGTTTGTGGAAGATATCGGCATGCCGTCAGGGTGCCAGGGAGGCCTGGGCCATGGTGAAGACACGTTACCCGAAGTCTGACCCAAACCACATGGCCGAGGTCGGACCTGCGGGGCCTGATGGGAAGGAGATCCCTGTGAGCTTAATGTATGGCCAAGTAGAACTGGCCATGAAATATTCCCAACAGGACTGTAAATTAGACAACCTATTAGATGTTATTGAAGGGGAGTACAATCAGTCGGTTTGACGATGTAATTTGAAATGACATGTAAAATGCCTTCTAGCCGGATTGTAGATCGTTTGTCTTTGCGGACCGTTTCGCTTCAACCTCGGGACCCAACAGTCCGGAGTGTGTCCGAATACTCGTACGGTTATAAAAGAATCGGGGCATGCATGGAGACAAGGCTTCGGGGTCATAATTGCTTTATCAGACAAGTGCCCAACTAGTTATGTTATATTACATGGTTAGTAAGAAACATCTTCCGTGGAGAATAGTTCCGTTAAGGGTTCCTTTCCACAGGAGGCATGCCCTAAAGTGCAATGCCGCATCGCAAAAATAGCGTAAAAAGCATCTGGGGCAGATAAATAAGTAAGTAATAAATCATCTTTCAAGTCACCGACCGAATATTCTCTTAAGAACGCTAGCTTTCGGCTTCACCCGATCTGAGGTACACATCCGGTGACCGGCGATAACAATCGCAGAGGTGCTCCCTTTACCTCCTAGCCGAACAATCGAGAGCGTGAGGGTAAGCACGAGGCGAGCAACCCAACTTGGCCAAAACTTAAGTCATATCGATGCATATAATGGTGAATAAAAGGTACATGCGGAAGTATGACACATGTATTGGGCATGAAGCCCGTATGAATAAGCTTTTAAAGAAGCCCCTGTATAATGAGTGCGAGGGCACATCAAGTGTGTGTGAACAAAGCGCCAAATCAGCCTATAAAAGGTAAAAAAGTGGGAAGAAGGAGGAGGAGGAGGCGGTAAAAAAACAAGGAGTGGAAAGGGGAGTGAGACGAACCCGGAGTCCGGCGTTAGGCGTAGAATCTTCGGAGACGGGCTGCGTTCCATGGGTTCGGCTCGAGTCGGTTGTCCGATGCATTACGTAGACGGTACACTACGCCGGTCAGGACTTGGTCGATGATGAAGGGACCTTCCCACTTGGGCTTGAGTTTGTCCTTTTTCTTGTCCGTGAGCGTAGAACAAGTTCGCCAACATTGTAAGTTTTGGCCCGTGCTTCTCTGCTTTGATATCTTCGAGCCTGCTGGCGATAAAATGCGGAATGAGCCTTTGCCACGTCCGCTCCTCCTCTAAGGCGTCAGACTGTCCTGCCGATCTAGCTCGGCTTCTCTTTCTTCGTACATGCGCATACCCGAGGTGAGTCGTGAATTATATCGCAGGCAGGACTGCCTCTGCGCCGTATACCATGAAAAATGGTGTGAATCCGGTAGTTCGGTTTGGTGTGGTCCGCAGCCCCAGTCTGGTCGAGCTCCTCTACTCGGTCGTGTTAGATTCCTTGAGGGACTGCACTAGTGCAGGTTTGATGCCGCTCATGATTAGACCATTTGCTCGCTCAACTTGACCGTTAGTTTGGGGGTGATAGACTGAAGCATAATCGAGCTTAATGCCCATGTTTTTGCACGAGTTTAACCTCGTCGGCCGTGAAGTTCGTCTTTGTTGTCGATGATGATCTTGTGGGGGACACCAAGCGGTGTACTACCCGGATATGAAGTCTATCACGGTCCGGATTCTGCCGTTTTAACCAGCTTGGCCTCAATCCATTTGGTGAATTTGTCCACCATGACCAATAAGTATTTGTGCTTGTGGGTTCCCCCTTTAAGGGGTCCGACCATGTCAAGCCCCGGACATAAGCGGCGGGTAATGGGTATAGTTTTGAGGCGGTGGGTGGCATATGGCTCGATTAGCAAAGAGCTGGCAACCGACGCATCGTTGGACTAAATCCCTGAGCATCTGCCCGGGCTGTCGGCCAATAAAATCCTGTACGGAAGGCCTTGCCTACAAGGGCCCGGGCTGCAGCGTGGTGCCCGCCGAGTCCAGCGTGAATTTCAGCCAGGAGATTTCGCCCTTCCTCTTCGGAGATACACCTTTGAAGGACTCCGGTTGTGCTTTTCTTATAAAGCTCTCCCTCATGGACCTTGTAGGCTTTAGATCGCCGAACTATGCAGCGGGCCTCATTTTGGTCTTCGGGGAGTTCGTGCCGCATTTAGTAGGCTAGGAATGGTTCTGTCCACGGGGCAATGACTGCCATTATTTCATGAGCTGAAGGTGTTATTTCGTTGGCTGAGCCGCCGATTGTGTCGAGAATGGTGCGAGTTAGGTGATGCGGTGGCTCCGGATTGTTATTTCCGGACTCCTCTTCCCATAATACGGATGGCTTAAAGAGCCATTCCAAAGATGTTAGGAGGGGCGGTGTCTCGTTTCGCCGATGCGTGCTAACACACGTCTGCTGCCTGGTTATTATCCCGGGCTACATGATGGAATTCTAGTCCTTCGAACCGAGCTGACATTTTTAGGACGACGTTGCGGTAAGCTGCCATTTTTGGATCTTTGGCGTCAAAGTCTCCATTTACTTGGGATATTGCGAGGTATGAATCCCCGCGCACCTCTAGGCGTTAAATGCCCATGGAGATTGCCATCCGGAGGCCATGTAGGAGGGCCTCGTATTCGGCTGCGTTGTTGGAGTCCATGTACATTATTTGAAATACGTATTGGATTGTGTCTCCCGTTGGGGACGCTGTGGACGACGCCAAATTTCAAGCCACCAACATTTTGGATCCGTCGAAATGCATGATCCGGTTAGATGCAGCGCCGTACTCTTTAGGGAGTTCGGCCGGTCCATTCGGCGATGAAGTCCGCCAGAACCTGCGACTTTATAGCTCGCCGTGGTTTGTAGGTTATGTCAAATGGTAAGAGCTCGATAGCCCATTTTGCAATCCTGCCCGTTGCATCGCGATTGTTTATAATATCGTTGAGAGGTACTTGAGGCCACCGTTATTGAACACTCCACGAAAGTAGTGACGCAGCTTCCGGGATGCCATGAACACCGTGATACGCTATCTTTTGATAATGTGGGTACTGGATTTGCATGGAGTTAGAAACAGTGGATCGTAGTACACTGGTTTTTGAAGAGGGAATTTGTGCCCTTCGCTTCTCGTTCAACGACGAGTACCGCGCTAACAACTTGATGTGTTGCTGCGATATATAATAACATAGGCTCGCCCAGGTTGGGCGCGCCGAACCGGATTTGTTGCCGGTATGGCCTTTATTTCTTCGAGTCTGGCTGTTTCAAAGATCCGTCCATTCAAATGTTCGATTGTCGAGGAGGCGGTAGAGGGCGTAGCCTTTTCTCCCAAACGGAAGATGAAGCGCCTTAAGGCCGCTACGCATCCGGTTAGTTTTTGTATCTGCTTGAGGTCTTTTGGAATATCCAATTGTGACAGAGCTCGGATTTTGGCCGGGTTTGCTTCAGTTCCTCGACCGGACACGATGAAGCCCAAGAGCTTTCCGGCTGGTACGCCGAAGACGCATTTTTCCGGATTGAGTTTAATGTCATATGCTCGGAGGTTGTCGAATGTCACCCTCAAGTCTTCTACTAGAGTTCGACATGTTTGGTCTTGACGACCACGTCGTCTACGTATGCCTCTACTGTTTTGCCTATCTGGGTAGCCAGACATGTTTGAATCATGCGCTGATATGTTGCGCCGGCGTTTTTGAGTCCGAAGGGCATTGTGTTGAAGCAGAATGGCCCGTATGGAGTAATGAATGTCGTTGCGGCCTGGTCTTTCTCCGCCATCTTGATTTGATGGTATCCGGAGTATGCGTCGAGGAAGCACAATGAATCGTGCCCTGCGGTAGCATCGATGATTTGGTCGATGCGAGGGAGGAAAGGGTCCTTTGGATGTGCCTTGTTAAGGTCTTTAAAATCGACGCAGAGGCGCCCGATTTGTCCTTTTGGGTACCATTACTAGATTGGCTAGCTAGTCCGGATGCTTTATATCTCCGATGAATCCGGCTTCTAAGAGTTTGGCTAGCTCTTCTCCCATTGCACTGTCTTTTGGGCTCGGAAAATCGCCAAGAGTTTGTTTGGTAGCTCGAATCCTTTTAGGATATTTAGGTACGTGCTCTGCCAGCCTGCGTGGGATTCCTGGCATGTCTGAAGGATGCCAGGCAAAAATGTCCCAATTTTCCCGAAGGAATTCTCGTAGTGCGGCCTTGACATCAGGACTTAATTGTGCCCCAATGGAGGCCGTCCTTGTGGGGTCCCTTGGATGGACCTGAAATTTGACTATCTCGTCTGCCGGTTTAAAAGAGGTGGATTTGGACCTCTTATCGAGTATCACATCGTCCCTATCCACCGTGGGCCTTGGCGTAGCTAGTTCCTCTGCCGCTAGGGCTTGAGACAATGCCTCTAGGGCCGGTCTGGCTGTCTTATTTTCAAGCGAGTGTAAATATCTGGATCATTGGCGAGTGATTATCCCATTGGGTCCGGGCATTTTGAGCTTCATGTACCCGTAGTGGGGTATAGCTTGGAAGATTGTGAATGCCTCTCGCCCTAACAAAGCGTGATATCCGCTGCCGAATGGGGCCACTTGAAACATGACCTCCTCGGACCTGTAATTGTCCGGTGAGCCGAACACTACATCTAGTGTGATTTTTCCTGCGCAGCGTACTTCTCGACTAGGGATTATCCCTCTGAAGGTTGTGCTTTGCCGCTCAATGCAGCTCCAGTCAATTTCCATTTTTGAAGGGTTTCCTCATAGATGAGGTTTAATCCGCTGCCGCCATCCATGAGTACCTTAGTGAGGCGAAAACCGTCCACTATCGGACCGAGGACCAATGCGGTGGTGCTCTAGCTGTTCGAATTTAGGTTAAATCGGCTGACATTGAAGGTGATAGCCGTGTCGCTCCATGGATTTGTTGTTGCTACTTGGTAGACTTGGCGAGGCTGTGGATTGTTCGTTTCGCATGTTATTTGATGCGAAAGTCTCAAGACTGTTAATACCGTCTTTGGTACTTCTTTGGGTTGGTTGCCGGGGCTAAAAAGCCTACGCCACTTTTGGCCACTGTAGTAGTATCCAACACGCCGAAGGTTGTGTGTTGGAGTGGCGCCCTCCATGCGTGGATTTTGCAGGTCCGTTGAGCCAACCCTCCGATCTGGTTCCGTACCCTTTAGGGATTTTGGTTTTTGGTATTCAACCCGGTGCTTGATAATGATGCACCCTTTTGTTCGGACTAGGGATGTATTCGGGCGGATTATCCCAAAATTTACTTTCGGTTTTCGAGCGCTCTCCATCGCACAATACTTTTGTACTATGGTCGCCAAGTCGATAAAAGCGTGTAATTTCATGACGACTTATGGCGCTTAGGATTCCTTGTCCGTGCAATTATTGCAGAAAATTGGGATTGCGTCCTCCTCTCGGCGATCCTTTATCCTGTTCTTAACCGGGAGGAATCGGCCCGATAATGATGTCTTGTTTCAGCGGGCTCTTGCCGAATTCCGTAGAGGTCGCTAATGTTTGGGTGGTAGGGTGGGACTAGATCCGGAACCTGTCAATTCAGGACTCAAGGGCCGAGAAGTTTCGAACTTGGAAGTTTGGATTTTTGAGTGTTATCCAATGAGTCCAACCCGCCGCTGACTTTAAGTTCGTGGCTTGGTCGACGTCCGTCCCTCTGCGGAATCCGGCATGGAGGGATCGAATCCGGACGCAACTAGTCTTTAAGATACAAGAAGAATCGCCGCATTGCTGTTCTATCACAGCAACATGATGGGTAGCCCGGGAAAATTGATCTCTCAGATCGGTTTTAGGCCCGATCCGTCGTAGTCTGTGGCGACTCCTGTGGCAGCGATGCGATCCAAGAGCTCGTTTATGGAGGAGAGCTCGATCGATCTAACTGCTCGCAAGTTCCGAACTAACCTGGAGATTGGTTTCGATGACTCGAGAGGTCATCGTCGGCGGTGGCGGATGGCGGTCATAAGAAAACCACCTAGTCAAGAGTTCCGCCAGCCGCCGTGGCTCCTTCGGTGATAGTATCGTCTCTAAAGACGAGATGAGGCATCCTACCGACGGCGACGACACGTAGGAACTCTCAATGAAAGCACCAATGTCGGTGTCAAACCGGCGGATCTCGGTAGGGGTCCCGAATCGTGCGTCTAGGCGGATGGTAACAGGAGACAAGGGACACAATGTTTATCCGAGTTCGGGCCCTCTTGATGGAGGTAAAACCCTACGCCCCTGCTAGATTAATATTGATGATGTGTGTTACAAGAGTAGATCTACCACGAGATCAAAGAGGCTAAATCCTAGAAGCTAGCCTATGGTATGATTGTTGTTCGTCCTACGGACTAAAACCCTCCGGTTTATATAGACAACGGATAGGGTTAGGGTTACATAGAGTCGGTTACAATGGTAGGAGATCTACATATCCGTATCGCCAAGCTTGCCTTCCACGCCAAGGAAAGTCCCATCCGGACATGGGACGAAGTCTTCAATCTTCTATCTTCATAGTCTTGGAGTCCGGCCGATGATGATAGTTCGGCTATCCGGACACCCCCTAGTCCGGAACTCCCTCACCAGTCTTCGGACGCCTTCTTTGGGGTTCCGGATAAATATCCGGTCCCGGCGATGCGCCATAGTTCGGCTCCGCCCACTTGATATATCGACCCCTCCTGAGAAGGGGGCACAAGGCAGAACAACTTCTTCCACAGCGCGAAATGAGCCTCGACACCCAAGAACAGCTCGGAAAGGGCTACAAAGCCCGCAATATGCAATATGGAGGCAGGCGTAAGGTGGTGCTGCTGGAGGCTGTAGAACTCCAGGAGCCCTCGGAGAAACGGATGAATTGGAAATCTGAGCCCTCTTATTAAGTAAGGGACAAGGCATACCCGCTCTCCTTTGGAGGGATTGGGGACGCTCTCCGCCTGCTTTCCGCCATTATAGGTGGCGAGTCCGGCTCGAACCGGAACCAGAAGGCTGGGAAGAAATCCCTTGGTTTGGAGCGTCACTAGCTCATTGTGGGATGGAACATCTCTCCCAATCTCCAGGCTGAGGGCTGGTAGGGCGAGAGGAGGAGTTGCGTCGACTGGCCATGATGGAATGGATTTCTGTCAGATGCGCTCCGATGAATGCTTGCGAAGGGAAGGTGGTGTTTTTCGGATCTAAATCCTCGTCTCTTTTATAGGGCAGCTTATTTGCGCAGCTAGGGAGGTAAAAGTAAAAACACCCTAGCTTTTCCCATTCATTTGACACGTGGAAGACGGCCATTATTGGGCGTGGAAGCCGAGGAGCACAATATTCACGAAGAGCCGGACACTATTCAACAGGTACACAGAATTTGGAGAAGAACCCGCCTTGCAATGCCGAAGACAAATCTGCGCGCCGGACTCATCGTCATTGAAGCCTGGTTCGGGGGCTACTGAGGGAGTCCCAGATTAGGGGGTGTCCGGATAGCCGAACTATAACCTTTGGCCGGACTCCTGGACTATGAAGATACAAGATTGAAGACTTCGTCCCGTGTCCAGAAGGGACTTTCCTTGGCGTGGAAGGCAAGCTTGGCAATACGGATATGTAGATCTCCTCCCATTGTAACCGACTATGTGTAATCCTAGCCCTCTCCGGTGTCTATATAAACCGGAGGGTTTTAGTCCGTAGGACGAACAACAATCATACCATAGGCTAGCTTCTAGGGTTTAGCCTCTCTGATCTCGTGGTAGATCTACTCTTGTACTACCCTTATCATCAATATTAATCAAGCAGGAGTAGGGTTTTACCTCCATCGAGAGGGCCCGAACCTGGGTAAAAACATCGTGTCCCCTGTCTCCTATTACCATCCGCCTAGACGCATAGTTCGGGACCCCCTACCCGAGATCCGCCGGTTTTGACACCGACAGCTGGGACCAAGCAGCTCAAGCAGTATTTGTGCTTTTGAGGTGTGAGCACTTTAGAGTTTTTCTTAAGCGATGTTTTTGTTGTTGCTCACGGGAGAGCAGGCGCGGGCTGTGGCCCGTCTAGCCTAGGCCACATATCCAGCCCAGACATTAATTTCTTTCAAGCTGAAAATGGCTAGCCCAGCTATACTTCTTTTTGAGGAATACCCAGGCAAGGTCAACTTGTTATTCTCCGCCCCGCTGGGCTGCAAATCTTTCCTAGGAGGGATGCATTAGGCTTAACAAGAAAATGGGATTTTAGAAATAATAAATGGGATGTAATTATCAAAAGTGGGCAGTAACTACAAAAAATGCACCAAACACGTAATTAGTTTAAAAAAAATATTATTATTGTATTTTGAAAATTTTAATTTCATTAATTGTTGCACGCAATATTTCGTTGGATTTTTACGTAATACAAATCTATTTTGAAATTATATTTAATCTGACTAGAAATTTTGGGATAAAAATATTTCGGATCCCATCAAAATGTGGGAAATTTTATTGATTCTGTTTTGAGTGGCTAGTTCAAATTATTAATCGTTGTCCTAGCTAGAAAATGGGTTGTACTTTGAACAAGCTGTAAATGGTCTGTAGTGAATTCCATTAGAAATAAAAAATGGGTTGTACATTCTTACAAATCACAAATGGGCTATACATTCTCTGCCACACACTTGTGGGCCTACTAAGTTGACGCGTCCGCTAAAAAAAACTAAGTTGACGTGTATGCAAGGCTTTGTCAACTTATAGTCAACACACGGTTCTAGCAGCAGTGGCCGTTGGATGTCCATCCAACTGATGCGTGCTTCTTCTTCAATCTCGGATATTCTTGCTTCAGCCGCCCAAAAAATGATTCCTCCCCCTGACATCTGGGGGGGCGCCGTTTCCGAGGCTGACCTATGGGCTTACTAAGTTGACGCGTACTAAGGGCTTTGTCAACTTAGTCAATATAAACGATTCTAGCTGCAGTGACCGTACGATGTCCATCCAACGACCATCATGCTTCTTCAACCTCTTTTCTTTTTGCTGCAGCTTCCCAAAGCAGCGCCGGCCGTGCCGCCTGCCCCTGCCTCCCGTGTCCGGTTGTGCTGCCACCGCTGGCCATGCCATCCCTCTATGCTCACCCACACCTCCTGTTATTCTCCGACGACGGCAGCCTCACACCGCAGCCGAAGCAGTCAACCCACATACTCCCTCCGTGTGGGCATCCACTACCGCGTCGTTCCCTTCCTAGGCCTCGCGGTTGTCCACCGCCTTGGTGCTCTCGGCGCGGTGTGGTCAACATGGTCAACGAAGGACAGCCATCGGAAGAGGACTGTGGGATTCTGGGTTCTGGCAAACCCTTGAGGTTCGAACTCTGGGGTGCGCACGTAGAACTCTCTCTCCCTGGTATGCCCACGCAATGATCTCAAGGCCTCACTCGTCGAACCCAAAGAGCAAGAGACACGAGGGTTTATACTGGTTCGGGCCACCATTGTGGTGTAATACCCTACTCTAGTGTGGTGTGGTGGATTTCCTTGCAGGCTGAGGATGAACAAGTACAAGGTATGAACAGCCTCCTGAGGAGAGGTGTTCTTGAGCTCGATGAGCTGGTGAGTGTGTGGGTGGTCTTGGTGGAATGGATCCAATGCCGGTACATCCCCTTCCATGGTGGTGGCTAGTCCTATTTATAGAGGCCTTGGTCCTCTTTCCAAATATCAGGCGGGAAGGGATCCCACAACGGCCAAGTTTGAAGGGGGACAACTAGTACAAGCTATCCTAACAAAAGGTGGTCTTCGCTTGCCAAAGGCTCTGGTGGTGATGTTGCTGTAGGCTCCACGGTGACCTCCATCCTACCGTTCTGCTCGTATTGGTCTCATTGCACCAATATGGAAACCTTTGACTGATGCCTCGAGACTCCTCGCATGCGCTTGCCTCTTTAGCACCGAAGAGGAAACTGGTACACTTCGCCCACTAGCGCCCTCCTGGACTTGGTCGTCGTGGCTCATGTCACGTGAACCTCACGAGGTACCCCTTGCATAGATATCTCTGCTACTCGGGAGCCAGCCTAGCGAGGCTGCCCCCCAGGAGGTCTTGGTGTCGTTACCTTCCTTCGTCTTGCTCCAGATCCCCTTTCTCCTTCTTGCCCTGAGAGAACCCAGATCCACACGAACTTCTCCCCGAGCTTGCACCCAATAGCGTCCGGCGAAGCAAAGGCTGTGCTCTCGCCCTCCTGGTACGAGCCGGCCTTGAGCGCGCCCAGTGTCTCGGAGAAGAACCTCGCCGCCACGCTCCTGATGACGGCGGACGACAACAACGAGGGGGGGAAAGACCATGCTCTGGGCTGGCTCCGCCGAGCCGGAGCCCTCGGGCGGTACCTTCTATCCCTTCTTCATGAATTGCGTCGTCGCAGGGCTGGTCCCCCCTTTCTCCGACTTCTTCAACGCCGTCCTCAGCCACTACAAGCTGCATGCCCTTCATCTTCATCCCAACTCTATCCTCCTCCTTTCCTTTTTCGCCTTCTATTGCGAGGCATTTGTGGGGCAGATGCCGTCCATGGCGTTGCTTCGCCACTTCTTCTACCTCCGGCTCAAGGAGGGCCATTGTTTGGGGTGCGCCAACTTCATTGCTCAAGGAGGGCCATCGCCACTTCTTCTACCTCCGGCTCAAGGAAGGCCGGGAAAAAGGCCGAGGGCTTCAGGAGCAAGTGGGTGCTTATGGACGCCAAGTGCGCCGAGCCTCGGTTGGTGTTGCCGATGGAGATGCCCTCGCCTCACGACAGGTGGATCCGCGCGAAGCTCATTGACCCCCGGGTGAAGCAGATGCTGGAGAAGATGACCACGGACCAGAAGCCTAACGACCCGAAGGCGGAGAAGCTGATGGGGGCCATGAACGTGAAGGAGTTCCTAGCCCAGCGCATAGCCCTGCTTCAAGCACGCTCGCGCCCCTTGTGGAAGCTTGGGGACGAGGGGGACGACCTCCGTCTGTGCCCGGGTGCCTTGTCAGACGAAGAGCTGGGCGCGACTCTCTACCTCCTGGTCGGGGACGATCAAGGGTATCTGTTGGACACCCATCATCCCTTGTACCGCCGCCCAGATGGGGCGAAGGTGGCCGCTGCCATGCTTGTCTCCGATGGGCGCGGGCTCGTGCCGCCAGCGCCTTCCGAGGCCCCGGTGGTGACGGCCCCGGTGTTGGTGTCCTCGGGAGACTCCGGCGAGGACGAGTGGCCCGACTCGTAGGCAACCCAGGAGGGGAAGGGGAGACTTCCGCTCTCATGGCGGATCTCCTTCGCACCCTTCCTGACGACGACGAGGCCAGCGACCGGCGAGGGAGTCCCTGGCCCCTGCCGGAGTCACTACAAGGTCCAGGGGCACTCCTCCGAAGAAGTCACCAGCTGGGTCCCGATGAAGAGCAGGTCAGCGCTGATCTTGCAGGGTGGTGCCCCTGTCTTGACGTCGACCAGTGCTGCCGCAGGGCCAGCTGCCGCGGGCTCCTCCGCGCCTGGGTTTGGATGCCGGTGCCCCAGGCTGTGAAGTCTTCGGGCTTCGTACTTCAGAAGAGGTCGAGGGATTAAGCTGTTGTGGACCAGTAAGTACGTTGCCCTGATTTCGTTCCTGCTTCTGCCGCTGCTTCTTGACGCTCTTCACTCACACCTGTCAGGCCAACGCTGTCGGCGAAGAAGAAGAGAGAGGGAGCGGCCGCACCTCGGAGCCCCAGCAACCTGCCATGGTCGCGCCTCCTCTGACACGGAAGGGCGGCAACAGCCCTCGCGCCTCTCCGTCCCGGTCATCCTCGCGAGGTCCTGAGGACTGACCCCAGGAGAAACTGGCCCCCGCAGCCAGGCTGGCTCCGGAGGTGCCCGTTCTCAGCTTGTCGGCCGAGGTCCCAAGGGCTTAGGAGCCCCCGGTTTCTTTTTCTGCTTCTGCCACCTCGCGGGCCTTGGCGATGATGTTGTCTCCTCCCCCTCCCATTACGAGGCTTGCTCGTGATCCTTCTGCTTCGCCCGATGCTTTGGAGGAGGCTCTTTCTGCGCTGACCCGGACGACCTTCAAGGCGCTGACCGTCGTCTGGTGGCGGGGCGCCTGGAACTGATCTCGGGATGGCTGCGCTCTGACACATCTATCAGGGAAGCACTGGGCCAGGCCGTGGCAGCTTCCGAGGAGGGTAAGCGGGCCGCCAGCCAGGCTGCGGTCGGTCTCGAAGCGGCGTTGAAAGACGCCGAAGCCGCCAAGGAGCGCTGCCGGGCGGTGGAGGTCGAACTGGAGAATATGCGCAAGGAATGTGCTACCGCGGCTCGCCAGCACGAGGCACGGGAGAAGAAGCTGATGGCTCGAGAAGGGGCGGTCACCGGCCGCGATGCTAAGCTGGAGCAGCTGGCGCAGGCACAGGCCGTGGAACACGACTGCCTGGAGAAGCTGGAGAAGAAGGTGGAAACGGAGAAGGCCCGGCTGGAAGCCAAGGCGAAGGTTCTGGCTGAGGATCACGTGGCCTTCAAATCTCTTGAGGAGAGGTTCCGCGAGGCACTGCAGGAGCTTTACAAGAAGGGCTTGGAGAAGTCGTTGGTGACTGATGAAGAGGGCCCCACCCAGCTACTCCCTCAGCTCGTCGCGGCTATCGAGGATGTCGTCAACGGGATCGGCCCATGGTGGAGGCGGAAGCACGCGCGCTCTCCTCATCGGCCTTGATGCGCGTCCTCAGCCACCTTCATCTTTGCGATCCCAATGCCGACCTTGGCGTCCTGCTCAAGCCTGTGGATGAAGAGCGATGCGAAGCTGCTGCCGAAGTTGTGAAGGGCCAGGTGGAGGCCTTGTTGAAGAAGTTCCTTGCCATCGACCCTACACCTCTAGCCGAAGGTGACGCTGATCCCAAGACCAAGGCCGACGACACGGGCAACATTGACGCTGCCGACAAGAGGGCACTTCCTGAAAACGGTGAGGCTTGCCGGTGAACGATGGTGCTCCTTCCCGTTTTTTTCTTTCCTGTGAACTTACTTGTGATATGCAACGTGCCTCGTGGAGGCGTCAAACCTCTGTTTTGGTGTTTGATGAACAATATGTCCTGTAATAATTAGGATTCAGTGATTTCCTTTCCGTTGCTTGATGTTCTACGTCGACAGGGCACGGCCCCGCGCGTGCCTCAGCCGCTGTTGGGTCGTCCAGATCACCAGGACGAGACCAAGGGGTGAGGGTCTACATGACCAGTTAGGCTCCTGAGTCGCGATGCATAGGAGTCCCCCTTGACGTCAAAACAGCCTTTGGAAAAGAAACGCGGGAGTGGGCCTTGGTGTTCTATATCGGCAGTGCCCGACCCCGCGCATACCTCAGCCACCGTTGGGCCGTCCGGATCACAAGGAGTGAGGGGCTACGTGGCTAGTTAGGCTCCTGAGTCGCGATGCTCAGGAGTCCCCCTTGATGCTCATACAGACCTTCATACCTATCCTCGCCGAGGTCGCCCTCGGGAGGGGCGCGCGATGACCAGGTACGAGGGACCTGGCAGGGCGGCATATGCTAGGCGTGACCTGAGCGTAGCCCCCGTGCCCAGCCCCCTCGCATGACCCTCCCGAGGGGAAAGCGTTGCGGCGAGGCTGGACACTGAGCCGGGTGCCTCCCTGAGGTTGATGCGGCCATGGGGCCGCCATCAGTTGTTTATCACCAGCGCAGAGCATAGGGCTTCCGCACTTGCATGGGCATAGCCACTCCTCGACCGTGTCGACTGCCAGCATGGAGCATGGTGCTTCCTCTAGTGCGTGGGTGAGGGCTCCCTCTGAGTGGAGCCCCCGGGGCGTGTACAGCCACGCCCTGACACGTGGCTTGCACGGCAGGGCTAGATGAGGTGTATCTGGGCACTTGTGAGCCAGCGCGGGACTCACGAGGCCCTACCTCAAGGCGGGTTGTGCCTAGTCTTGATTCTTGATAGTTGTTACATCCCTGCGAGATGGTTAGGCAACCTGCGCCGGATGAATCTCCTGAGGTGATTACATGAGGAAGCCAAACACCAACGACCCCAGGAGGTGACGTGAACGGGGCCGGCCCGCCAGACAGAGCTCAGTCGTTGGGTTTATCGACGCTGCAGGGACGGACCCGCGCACAGACGCCGTGTCTAGCCTTCTCATGCAAAGAAACCTAAAGAAAGACAACCGGCGCGCGGCTCCCGTGGTGGCGAGGGCTGTCGTGGGTGGGCTTTTGCAAGGGCGCACGACGTTCATGGTATCGAAGTACCGGACAAGAAGGTGACAATCATAAGGTAATTCATGCAAGGAGGCAAGCTAGTTCAGGTAGATGGAAGAACGGTACATGCCACTAGGACGGACCAGAGCGGCCTGGGGATGATGCAGCCCGAGGGGCACCCCCAACAGAGGAAGCTAAAGATGCAAAAGGATACACGTCGCAGGGACAGTTCCCTGCAACTTGGGGATAATGCTGCACGTGGGGCGCCCCCAACTGAATGAACCGGAAAGAGTCACCTGGTACCGTTATCGACGAGGTGTTAGAGTAGCTGAAGATGCATGCTGAAGAAGTTGCACCTCACGAGCTGCCAGGGCCCTGAGCCTCAGGAGGCTCTGGGGATCTGGGTGCCTCCTAAAGAACTGTCACCATCTCTCTCAGGACTGTGTGATGCCTGGCCTCCTGAGCCGCCATAATGCTCCACCAACGGCGCTGGAAGGTGTCAGCCGCGTTCTGCAAGCCGAATGGCATGCGAACATAGTTGTGAGGTGAGCCCTCACACCGACCAACGCGCGAAGGCCAGAAACGCTCCTGAGATGCGGCCTTGTTGAGCCCTGGAATGTCGACGCAGACGTGCAGCTCGTCGTCCTCGCCAGGACGCGGAGCTGCGCCAGGTGGTGGGCAGAGGTTGCCGCACATGGTCCTTGCTTCTTGAAGCTTCTCTGACGCCTTGGTGATGAACTCCTGAGCACTAGGCACTCCACGCCTGTGCCCTCTTGTGGGAAGCGTGTGGCAAAGCACACCCCCACGTGGTGCCCGAGCACCTCCCTCGAGACGTTGGCTAGGTATAAGGCCTTCCAGAAGAGAGCCCCCGAGCCCAGCCTGAGGAGGGCGCCAGGCGCGCCTTCCTATGCGAGGGAGGGAGGCGCCCCGTCTACGGGCGCAGGTCCTGAGGTGGTGCCACTAGAAACGCCACTCTCCTAAGGCCCTTGGTGGAGCAGCTTCTTCTTCTTCTTCTTGGGGATGGCCTCAGGAGGGTACAGGGTGCCTTCGTTGTCGGGGTCTTCGGCCACTGCATCTTGGTAAGCACGCTCAAGGGAGCACATCGCGTCCCTTTCCTCGTAGGCGACCAAGATGATGCCGCCGCTCCCGGGCATCTTGAGGACACTGTAGCCACGATGGGTCACTGCCATAAACTTGGCCAGGGCCGGGTACCCGAGGATGTCATTGTATGTCAGGCGGATGTGGGCGACATCGAAGTCAATGAGCTCGGTGCGGTAGTTGTCGCGCTAGCCGAAGGTGACAGGGAGGCGGACCTGCCCGATTGGGGTGGTGGAGCCGTCGGTTACTCCTAAGAAGGGCTTGGTAGGCTGTAGCTGGTCATACGGCACTTGGAGGCGGTCGAACGTCTCGACGGACAGGACATTGAGTCCTGCACCACCGTCGATGAGGGTCTTGGTGACTTGAACATTGCTGATGATGGGCCAGCACAGCATCAGGAGGGCGCCAGCCATGGCCGCGCACTTGAGCTGGTCGGAGGAGCTGAAGGTGATGGCGCACTTGGACCACCTGAGCGGGCGCGTGGCTTCGAGCCTGGGAAGGGCCGTGTTCACCTCGCGAGCAAACTGCTTGAAGATACGCTGAGAGGCTGGCGCCTGAGCGCCACCCAAGATGCAAGCAATGGCGCGAGGCTCCTGGAAGCCCCCAGCCCCCTCGTCCTGATGATGGTCGTCGTTCCTTCTTGGTCGTGGAGGCAGCGGAGGGAGGCTAGCGTTGCCCTGAGGACGGTCCTCACAAGGCTGCTCGCTCCAGGCACCCTCGCGAGGCTGATCCTGCCAGCGGTACTCACGAGGCCGGTTGCACCACTCTTGGTGGGGGCCACGGTCAACCGAAGCGCCCATCATGGATGGCCCTGAGTTCTTGACAGTCATTGGTGTTGTGGCTGTGAACATTGTGGAAGGCGCAGAACAGGTGATTGGCCTTGGATGACTCCGGGTGATCACGGCCGCGCTTAATCTCCGGCTCTGCCACGAGCACGGCAACCTGCTACCTCTTGAGCACTGCGTTGGATTTCCTTGAAGAGGAAAGGGTGATGTAGCGGAGTAGAGTAAGTATTTCCCTCAGTTTTTGAGAACCAAGGTATCAATCCAGTAGGAGGCTACGCGCGAGTCCCTCGTACCTACACAAAACAAATAGCTCAACGCAACCAATGCGATTAGGGGTTGTCAATCCCTTCACGGTCACTTACGAGAGTGAGATCTGATAGAGATGATAGATAATATTTTTGGTATGTTTGGTATAAATATGCAAAGTAAAATAAAAGGGAAAAGTAAAAAAGCAAAGCAATAATAAAGTGATGGAAGATTGATATGATAAGAATAGACCCGGGGGCCATAGATTTCAATAGTGGCTTCTCTCAAGAGCATAAGTATTCTACGGTGGGTGAACAAATTACCGTTGAGCAATTGACAGAATTGAGCATAGTTATGAGAATATCTAGGTATGATTATGTATATAGGCATCACATCCGAGACAAATAGACCGACTCCTGCCTGCATCTACTACTATTACTCCACTCATCGACCGCTATCCAAAGATGCATCTAGAGTATTAAGTTCAAGAAATCAGAGTAACGCCTTAAGCAAGATGACATGATGTAGAGGGATAAATTCATGCAATATGATAAAAACCCCATCTTGTTATCCTCGATGGCAACAATACAATACGTGCCTTGCTGCCCCTCATCACACCGGGAAAGGACACCGCAAGATTGAACCCAAAGCTAAGCACTTCTCCCATTGCAAGAAAAGCCAATCTAGTAGGCCAAACAACACTGATAATTCGAAGAGACTTGCAAAGATAACCAATCATACATAAAAGAATTCAGAGAAGATTCTAATATTGTTCATAGATAATCTTGATCATAAACCCACAATTCATCGATCTCAACAAACACACCGCAAAAAGAAGATTACATCGAATAGATCTCCACGAGAGAGGGGAGAACATTGTATTGAGATCCAAAAGAGAGAAGAAGCCATCTAGCTACTAACTATGGACCCGAAGGTCTGAAGTAAACTACTCACACTTCATCGGGAGAGGCTATGGTGTTGATGTAGAAGCCCTCCGTGGTGGATTCCCCTTCCGTGAGCTCCTAACAGGCCCCAAGATGGGAACTCGTGGACACGTAAGGTTGCGGCGATGGAATTAGGTTTTTGGCTCCGTGATCTCGATCGCTTGGGGTAATGAGGTATATATAGGAGGAAGGAGTACGTCGGTGGAGCAAAGGGGTCCCATGAGGCAGGCGCGCCCTAGGGGGCGCCCTCCACCTAAATGGCCGCCTCCCTCCTTTATTGACGGAGGGTCCAAGTCTCGTGGATCATATTTGTTGAGAAAATCACGTTCCCGAAGGTTTCATTCCGTTTGGACTCCGTTTGATATTCCGTTTCTTCGAAACACTGAAATAGGCAAAAGACAACAATTACAGGCTGGGCTTCCGGTTAATAGGTTAGTCCCAAAAGTAATATAAAAGTGGAAAATAAAGCCCAATATGGTCCAAAACAGTATATAATATAGCATGGAGCAATCAAAAATTATAGATACATTGGAGACGTATCAGGCATCCCCAAGCTTAATTCCTGCTCGTCCTCGAGTAGGTAAATGATAAAAAAGAATTTTTGATGTGGACTGCTACTTGGCATAATTTCAATGTAATTCTTCTTAATTGTGGTATGCATATTCAGATCCGAAAGATTCAAGACAAAAGTTCATATTGACATAAAAATAATAATACTTCAAGCATACTAAGAAAGCAATTATGTCTTCTCAAAATAACATGGCCAAAGAAAGTTATCCCTACAAAATCATATAGTCTGGCTATGCTCTATCTTCACCACACAAAGTATTTAAATCATGCACAACCCCGATGACAAGCCAAGCAATTCTTTCATACTTTTGACATTTTCAAAACTTTTTCAATCTTCACGCAATACATGAGCGTGAGCCATGGATATAGCACTATATGTGGAATAGAATGGTGGTTGTGGAGAAGACAAAAAGAGGGGAAGATAGTCTCACATCAACTAGGCGTATCAACGCGCTATGGAGATCCCCATCAATAGATATCAATGTGAGTGAGTAGGGATTGCCATGCAACGGATGCACTAGAGATATAAGTATATGAAAGCTCAATAAAAGGAACTAAGTGGGTGTGCATCCAACTCGCTTGCTCATGAAGACCTAGGGCATTTTGAGGAAGCCCATCATTGGAATATACAAGACAAGTTCTATAATGTAAAATTCCCACTAGTATATGAAAGTGACAAAATGAGAGACTCTCTATCATGAAGATCATGGTGCTACTTTGAAGCACAAGTGTGGTAAAAGGATAGTAACATTGTCCCTTCTCTCTTTTTCTCTCATTTTTTTATTTGGGCCTTTTCTCTTTTGTATGGCCTCTTTTTTTCCCTTTTTTAATTTTCCGTCCGGAGTCTCATCCCGACTTGTGGGGGAATCATGGTCTCCATCATCCTTTCCTCACTTGGGACAATGCTCTAAAAATGATGATCATCACACTTTTATTTTTCTTACAACTCAATAATTACAACTCGATACTTAGAACAAAATATGACTCTATGTGAATGCCTCCGGCGGTGTACCAGGATATGCAATGAATCAAGAGTGACATGTATGAAAGAATTATGAACGGTGGGTTTGCCACAAATACTATGTCAACACCATGATCATGCTAGCAATATGACAATGAAGGAGGGTGTCATAATAAACGGAACGGTGGAAAGTTGCATGGCAATATATCTCGGAATGGCTATGGAAATGCCATGATAGGTAGGTATGGTGGCTGTTTTGAGGTAAGTATTTTGTGGGTGTATGATACCGGTGAAAAGTGTGTGGTATTGGCAAGGTTGGAAAAAGCAGTAGGCGTAAGCGAGGCAGTTGGCCTTCTCCTAGTGCCTAGGCGGTGCCTAAGCACCCTAGGCACGGCCTAGGCGGTAATATAGTTTTTACTCGTAGTGTATTTGTGATTATTATATGGGTGTTGATATTAGTTTAGGGCATATAAATAAGTTAATTACCTTATACTACCATTGGAATATAACCCGTTTGGCATATACGTGTAGTATGTAGCATGATTTCTTGCTTGAGTAGGCAATTCCTTGCTTGCCCTGCCTAGAGCTCCATTTATACCCAAGGCGAGGCGTTTGGCCATTGCCTAGCGCCTAGGTGTGCCTAAGCGCCTCCTAGGCAATGCCTTTTCCAACAGATGGTATTGGAGAGGCTAGGAATGGTGGAAGGATGGGAAAAATGCGTATAATCCATGGACTCAACATTAGTCATAAAAAACTCATATACTTATTGAAAAAATCTAGAAGTTATCAAAGCAAAGTATTATGCGCATGCTCCTAGGGGGATAGATTGGTAGGAAAAGACCATCGCTCGTCCCCGACCGCCACTCATAAGGAAGACAATCAATAAATAAATCATGCTCCGACTTCATCACATAACGGTTCACCATACGTGCATGCTACGGGAATCACAAACTTTAACACAAGTATTCTCAAATTCACAACTACTCAACTAGCATGACTCTAATATCACCATCTTCATATCTCAAAACAATTATCAAGCATCAAACTTTTCTTAGTATTCAATGCACTCAAAAGAAAGTTTTACAAATCTTGAATACCAAGCATATTATTATTATTATTAAGCAATTACCATGCTATTTAAGACTCTCAAAATAATCTAAGTGAAGCATGGGAGATCAATAGTTTCTATAAAACAAATCCACCACCGTGCTCTAAAAGATATAAGTGAAGCACTAGAGCAAAACTATATAGCTCAAAAGATATAAGTGAAGCACATAGAGTATTCTATCAAATTCCAATGCATGTATGGCTCTCTCAAAAGGTGTGTACAGCAAGGATGATTGTGTTAAACTAAAAATCAAAGACTCAAATCATACAAGAGGCTCCAAGCAAAACACATAACATGTGGTGAATAAAAATATAGCTCCAAGTAAAATTACCGATGGAAGTAGACGAAAGAGGGGATGCCTTCCGGGGCATCCCCAAGCTTTGAATTTTTGGTGTCCTTGGATTATCTTGGGGGTGCCATGGGAATCCCCAAGCTTAGGCTCTTTCCACTCCTTGTTCCACAATCCATCAAAAGATTTCACCCAAAACTTGAAAACTTCACAACACAAAACTCAACAGAAATCTCGTGAGCTCCGTTAGCGAAAGAAAAACAAAAGACCACTTCAAGGTACTGTAATGAACTCATTATTTATTTATATTGGTGTTAAACCTACTGTATTCCAACTTCTATATGGTTTATAAACTATTTTACTAGCCATATATTCATCAAAATAAGCAAACAACACACGAAAAACAGAATCTGTCAAAAACAGAACAGTCTGTAGTAATCTGTAACTAACGCAAACTTCTGGAACTCCAAACATTCAGAAAAAATAGGAATACCTAGGAAATTTGTTTATTGATCAGAATCAATTGGAATCACTATTTTATCACTTTCTGGTGAATTGTAATAATTGTTTTCGTGAATCGAAAGTTTCTGGAAATTACAGCAAGATCAAATAACTATCATCCAAGAAGATCCTATAGGTTTAAAACACTAATTAAAACATAAAACCACATATAAACATAAGGTAGATGGATTATTTATTACTAGGCATCAAGGAAAAATATTGGGTTGTCTCCCAACAAGCGCTTTTCTTTAAAGCCTTTTTAGCTAGGCATTGAGATTTCAATGATGCTCAGAAGAAAGACAAGAATTGAGGTACATAGAGAGCATCATAAAACATGTGACAAACACACTTAAGTCTAACATACTTCCTATGCATAGGCATATTATAGGCAAACAAACTATCGTAGCAAGCAAAAACTAGCATATGCAAGGAAGCGGAAAGGAACAGTAGCAATCTCAACATAACGAGAGGTAATTTAGTAACATGAAAATTTCTATAACCATATTTTCCTCTCTCATAATAATTACATGTAGGATCATAAGAAAAATTCAACAATATAGCTATCACATAACATATTCTCAACACAATCCACATGCATGCGAAGTTGACACTCTTCCAAAATAGTGGGATTATCATTAACTAAAGTCATGACCTCTCCAAACCCACTTTTATCAAAAATTTCATAAGATTGAATATTCTCCAAATATGTGGGATCTAAAGTTGACACTTTTCCAAACCCACTTCCAATGTTATTGCAAAAAATATTATCAATCTCATATTCATCATGGGTGAGGTAGTCCTGGATTAGTGGGTATCCGGGCAGCCGGACTATATCCTTTGGACGAACTGTTGGACTATGAAGATAAAAGATTGAAGACTTCGTCTCGTGTCCGGATGGGACTCTCCTTGGCGTAGAAGGCAAGCTTGGCGATATGGATATGTAGATCTCCTCCCATTGTAACCGACTCTGTGTAACCCTAGCCCCCTCCGGTGTCTATATAAACCGGAGGGTTTAGTCCGTATTGGTGCTTTCACTGAGAGTTCCACTGTGTTGTCAGCATAAGGCTTGATGGCTCCTTCGATCATAGGTAATGATGCGGTCCAGGGTGAGGTCTTCCTCCTCGGACAGATCTTTGTATTCGGTGGCTTCGCACTGCGGGCCAACTCGTTTGGCCATCTGGAGCAGATCGATAGCTACGCCTCTGGCCATCAGGTCAGGTTTGGAAACTTTAATCGCACTGCCGATATCCCCGGAGACTTGATCTTCGACGGATTCGAGCCCGTGCCAGGCGTGCCGCACGATCACAACGAACACGATATAGCTCTGCCATCAGACAGTGTTCGAGAAATCACACCAGCAACCGCCCCGGCCATTAATCCGGAACAGGTCGCGCCACCCGAGGACGGGCGGATGGACCCCGCCACGGAAGCCGCACCCTCAGTGGCGATAGAGCCGAATACTGACCTTACCCTTCACGAGAGCCGTGAAGCTGACTCGTCTCCGTCCACGGACTCCGAACCGCCTGCGCCCATGCCTATCGAATCCGATTGGGTGCCGATCATGGAGTTCACCTCCGCGGATATCTTTCAGCACTCGCACTTCGGCGATGTGCTAAACTCGTTAAGGTTTCTCTCCCTGTCAGGAGAACCTTGGACGAACTACGCTCGGCTAGAATGGGACATGGATGACGAAGAAATTCACTCCCCACCCACCACCCACTTAGTAGCCACTGTCGAGGATTAACCGACATGCTCGACTTCGACTCCGAAGAAATCGATGGTATGGACATCGATGTAGGAGACAAACAGGAACCACCGCCAACAGGGCACTGGACCACCACTTCATCACATGACATCTACATGGTGGATACACCCAAAGAAAATGATGACGAGGAACGGAAGAAGGATAGCTCCCTCGAGAAGCAATCAAAGCGGCGCCGTAAGCGCCACCCCAAATCCCGCCTCGGCAAAAACAGCGATAACAGCGCAAGAATAAAGAATACCCCGGTCGACTCCGGAGGAAATGACGACCAAATAGACCCAGCGATAGAGCAGGGTGAGCCAGCGGACAAACAAAGTACGGAGCCGTTGTCCGAACACGGCGACGCCGAGTGTCAAGTGATAACAGACAAGTATAGGGGATCGCAACAGCTTTCGAGGGTAAAGTATTCAACCAAAATTTATTGATTCGACACAAGGGGAGCCAAAGAATATTCTTGAGTATTAGCAGTTGAGTTGTCAATTCAACCACACCTGGATAACTTAGTATCTGCAGCAAAGTGTTTAGTAGCGAAAGTGGTATGATAATAAAGGTAACGGTAGCAAAAGTAAAGATAAATGTTTTTGGGTTTTTGTAGTAGTTGTAAAGAGTAACGGAAAAGTAAATAGGCGAAGAACAATATATGAAAAGCTCATAGGCAATGGATCAGTGATGGATAATTATGCTGGATGCGATTCCTCATGCAATAGTTATAACATAGGGTGAAATAGAACTATCTCTAGTTCATCAATGTAATGTAGGCATGTATTCCGTAAATAGTCATACGTGCTTATGCAAAAGAACTTGTATGGCGTCTTTTGTCCTACCCTCCCGTTGCAGCGGAGTCCTAGCGGAAACTAAGGGATATTAAGGCCTCCTTTTAATAGAGAACCGGACCAAAGAATTAACACATAGTGAATACATGAACTCCTCAAACTATGGTCATCACCGAGAAGTATCCCGATTATTGTCACTTCGGGGTTGTCGGATCATAACACATAATAGGTGACTATAGACTTGCAAGATAGGATCAAGAGCACACATATATTCATGAAAACATAATAGGTTCAGATCTGAAATAATGGCACTCGGGCCCTAGTGACAAGCATTAAGCATAGCAAAGTCATAGCACCATCAGTCTCAGAACATAGTGGATACTAGGGATCAAACCCTAACAAAACTAACTTTATTACATGGTAAATCTCATCCAACCCATCACCGTCCAGCAAGCCTATGATGGAATTACTCATGCACGGCGGTGAGCATCATGAAATTGGTGATGGAGGATGGTTGATGATGACGATGGCGACGAATCCCCCTCTCCGGAGCCCCGAACGGACTCCAGATCAGCCCTCCCGAGATAGATTAGGGCTTGGCGGCGGCTCCGTGTCGTAAAACGTGATGAAAATTTCTCTCTGATTTTTTCTCTCCACGAGACGGAATATATGGAGTTGGAGTTGAGGTCGGAGGAGGTCCAGGGGGCCCACGAGATAGGAGGTCAGCCCTAGGGGGCGCCTGTCTCGTGATGTGCCAGGCCCCGACATTAATTCTTTCGCCAAGAATTCTTATAAATTCCAAAAAGTGCCTCCGTGGATTTCCAGGACATTCCGAGAACATTTCTTTTCTATACATAAAACAACATCATGGTAGTTCTGCTGAAAACAGCGTCAGTCCGGGTTAGTTTCATTCAAATCATGCAAGTTAGAGTCCAAAACAAGGGCAAAAGTGTTTGGAAAAGTAGATACGTTGGAGACGTATCAACTCCCCCAAGCTTAAACCTTTGCTGGTCCTCAAGCAATTCAGTTGATAAACTGAAAGTGAAAAAGAAAAACTTTTACAAATTCTGTTTGCTCTTGTTGTTGTTACAAATTCAAGTTTCAGCAAGTATTATGAACTAACCATACTCACAATAACACATAGGTCTCACAATTACTCGTATCAATAACACAATCAGCTAGCGAGCCATAATAATAAAACTCGGATGACAACACTTTCTCAAAATAATCATAACATGATATAACAAAATGGTATCTCGCTAGCCCTTTCTGAGACCGCAAAACATAAATGCAGAGCACCTTTAAAGATCAAGGACTTACTAAACATTGTAATTCATGGTAAAAGAGATCCAGTCAAGTCATACCCAATATAAACCAATAATAATGAATGCAAATGACAGTGTGCTCTCCAGCGGGTGCTTTTAGTAAGAAGGGATGATGACTCAACATAAAAGTAAATAGATAGGCCCTTCACAGAGGGAAGCAGGGATTTGTAGAGGTGCCAGAGCTCGATTTTAAATTAGAGATTGAGTAACATTTTGAGCGGTATACTTTTGCTGTCAACGCAACAACTATGAGATGGCTGTATCTTCCATACTACATGCATTATAGGCGTTCCCAAACAGAATGGTAAAGGTTTATACTCCCCAACCACCAACAAGCATCAATCCATGGCTTGCTCGAAACAACGAAAGTGCATCCAACTTACAACAGCCATGGGGAGTTTTGTTTAATTATTTTATTTGCTTTGATCTTTTTGGATCATGGGACTGGGCATCCCGATTCTGGCCCTTTCTCGTGAATGAGGAGCAGAGTCCACTCCTCTTGAGAATAACCCACCTAGCATGGAAGATATAGGCAGCCCTAGTTGAAACATGAGCTGCTCGAGCATACAAAATAGAATTTCATTTGAAGGTTTGGAGTTTAGCACATACAAATTTACTTGGAACGGCGGGTGAATACCGCATATAGGAAGATATAGTGGACTCATATGGAACAACTCTGGGGTTTAAGGAGTTTGGATGCACAAGCAGTATTCCCGCTTAGTACAAGTGAATGCTAGCAAAAGACTGGGAAGCGACCAACTGAGAGAGCGACAACAGTCGTAAGCATGCATTAAAATTAATTTACACCGAGAACAAGCATGAGTAGGATATAATCCACCATGAACATAAATATCGTGAAGGCTATGTTGATTTGATTCAACTACATGTGTGAACATGTGCCAAGTCGAGTAACTCAATTCATTCAAAGGAGGATACCATCCTATCATACCACGTCATAATCATTCTAATAGCATGTTGGCACGCAAGGTAAACCATTATAACGCGTAGCTAATCAAGCATGGCACAAGCAACAATAATCTCTAAATGTCATTGCAAATATGTTTACTTCATAATAGCTGACTCAGGAACGATGAACTCATCATAATTACAAAAACAAGAGAGGTCGAGTTCATACCAGCTTTTCTCATCCCAATAAGTCCATCATATATCGTCATTATTGCCTTTCACTCGCACGACCAAACGATGTGTATAATAATAAGAGTGCACGTGCATTGGTCTAAGCTGGAATCTGCAAGCATTCAACTCAAGAGAGAAGACAGGGTAATATGGGCTCTAAATTAAATAAACAATCATGCATATAAGAGCCACTAAGCATTTTCAATATGGTCTTCTCGACCCCCAAAGGAAAGAAAAGAAAATAAAACTATTTACACGGGAAAGCTCCCAACAAGTAAAAGAAGAACGAGAAATCTTTTTGGGTTTTCATTTTAATTCTACTACAAGCAAGGAAATTAACTAACTAATATTTTTTTTCTTAAGGTTTATCAAACACACAAGAAGAAAGCTAGAAAAAGAAATTTAAACTAGCATGGATGATACAATGAAAGAGTATGAGCACCGACGACTAGTGTGTGAACATGAATGTAAAGTCGGTGAGAAATACGTACTCCCCCAAGCTTAGGCTTTTGGCCTAAGTTGGTTTAATACCAAGGACCGCCTGGCTGATATCCATAAGTGAAACTGGGGTTGTACTGAGATGCAGAGGCGACCGCCTCCTGAGCAGCAACGTGTTGGCGAGCTGCCTCCATTCCCCTCTCATACTCAGTTGCTTCCTCCCTGGTGACAACATATCTTCCTTTTTCCTGATAATAAAAAATGTAGGGGGCACGAAGAGTAACAGGGACGACATTGCGCCTGTCATAGATTAGTCGATAATGGAGGATTTGTTCATTCCTCTCAAGAAAATGATGATCAAACATAGCTTCTTTATCCAAATAAACAGGAGGTACAATCATATCCCCCTCTCGTGGAGCTATATTAAGAAAATTAGCCACACGGGTTGCATAAATTCCTCCAAAGAAATCACCCCTTCTACTATTATTCTGCAACCTACGTGCAACTATTGCCCCCAAGTTATAACCTTTATAACCTGACACAGCACTCTTGAGGCAACAAAGATCAGGAGCACACATGTGACATACTTCGTCCTTACCGTTAATGCATCTACCAATAAAGAGAGCAAAGTAATTTATAGAAGGAAAATGAATGCTCCCTATGGTAGCTTGTGCTACGTCCCTAGATTCTCCCACGGTGATACTAGCAAGAAAATCTCTAAATTCAGATTTGCGAGGATCGTTGATATTACCCCACTGCGGGAGTTTGCAAGCAGTTGCGAAATCCTCTAATTCCATGGTATAAGATGTATCATAAATATCAAACATGACACTAGGAGAATTACGCGCAGCAATATATTCAAACCTCCGCACAAAGGAATCGGTCAATTGATAATATTGAGGACACTTATCTTGTAAGAAGTCCTCCAGCTCGGCATTACGCACATATGCGTCAAATTCCTCCTTGAGGCCTGCTTCGACCATAAAATCATCGGATGGCCACTCACAAGCCCATACATTTGCGTCCCTTGGCAAATTAACATCTTGTTCACGTATAGCAATCCTTGGCCCTTTCTTTGCCGAGGAACCTCCTTGGTACATTCTTCTAAGCATATTTCTTTTTCTGAAAATTTCTGAAATTTTAGTAACTTCAAAATAAAAGTGAATAAAACTAAACAAGATTGATAGCAACTACTCCTACAAGTGCCTAGGGCCTATATCATGCATTGGAATTGATTGGGACCTCAAAAATTTAACATGCAAGCTCAAGAACATGGTCACCTATGCAGCAAAAATTTGCAACGAATAAAGCACTAGAACAAAAACTATTTGGACCAATGGAGGAGTCACATACCAGGCAACAATCTCCCAAAGTAGTTTTGTGAATGGAGCTTTGAGCTAAGAGATCGAAAATCGTAGCAAAACGAGCTAGAACTTGGGCTTGAGCTGGATGGGGATTTTTTGGGTAGAAGATGAAGTGTGTGGGTGTTGGCATAAGTGGAGGGGAGCCACCAGGGGCCCACGAGACAGGGGGCGCGCCCTACAAGGGGGCGCGCCCTCCTCTCTCGTGGCCTGGTGCTTGCCCCTTCTGCAGTGTTTTTAGTGCCTAAAATCCTCAAATATTCCAGATAATATCATACTTGCTTTGCAGGGCATGTGGAGCACTTCTATTTTCGGACTATTTTTTAATGCTCGGATAATTCAGAATACAGACGGATAATACTATTTTTGCTTTATTTATTCTAAATAACAGAAAGTAAAGAGAGGGTACAGAAGGTTGTGCCTTCTAGTTTCATCCATCTCGTGATCATCAAAATGAACCCACTAACAAGGTTGATCAAGTCTTGTTAACAAACTCATTCCGAATAACACGAAATCGGAGAAATTTCGAATAACACTAAGATTACCTCAACGGGATATGAAAATCCCCAACAATAAGAATATCATACTTTTTCTTGACAATAGGGAGAGGAAATTCAAAACCTCCAAAAATGATAGTTGGAACTTTTTCAATAGAATTGATGCTATGGACTTGAGATTGTTTCCTCGGAAAATGTACCGTATGCTCATTACCATTAACATGAAAAGTGACATTGCCTTTGTTGCAATCAATAACAGCCCCTGCAGTATTAGGAAAAGGTCTACCAAGGATAATAGGCATGCTATCGTCCTCAGGAATATCAAGAATAACAAAGTCCGTTAAGATAGTGACATTTGCAACCACAACAGGCACATCCTCACAAATACCAACAGGTATAGCAGTTGATTTATGAGCCATTTGCAAAGATATTTCAGTAGGTGTCAACTTATTCAATTCAAGTCTACGATATAAAGAGAGAGGCATAACACTAACACCGGCTCCAAGATCACATAAAGCAGTTCTAACATAGTTTCTTTTAATGGAGCAAGGTATAGTTGGAACACCCGGATCTCCAAGTTTCTTTGGTATTCCACCCTTAAAAGTGTAATTAGCAAGCATGGTGGAAATTTCAGCTTCTGGCATCTTTCTTTTATTTGTGATGATATCCTTCATATACTTAGCATAAGGGTTTACTTTCAGCATATCATTTAAGCGCATACGTAAGAAAATAGGTCTAATCATTTCAGCAAAGCGCTCAAAATCCTCATCATCCTTTGTCTTGGATGGTTTATGAGGAAAGGGCATGGGTTTCTAAACCCATGGTTCTCTTTCTTTACCGTGCTTCCTAGCAACAAAATCTCTCTTATCATAACAGTGATTCTTTGATTGTGGGTTATCAAGATCAACATCAGGTTAAATCTCTACATCATTATCATTGCTAGGTTGAGCATCAATATGAACATTATTATTAACATTATCACTAGGTTCATGTTCATCACCTGATTGTGTTTCAGCATCAGAAATAGAAATATCATTGGGATTCTCAGGTGTGTCTACAGTAGGTTCACTAGAAGCATGCAAAGTTCTATCGTTTTTCTTCTTCTTCTTTTTAGAAGAACTAGGTGCCTCTAAATTATTTCTTTGAGAATCTTGTTCGATTCTCTTAGGGTGGCCTTCAGGATAAAAAGGTTCCTGAGTCATTCTACCAGTTCTAGTAGCCACTCTAACAGCAAAGTCATTTTTATTATTTAATTCATCAAGCAAATCATTTTGAGCTTTAAGTACTTGCTCAGCTTGATTAGCAACCATAGAAGCATATTTGCTAACACAGTGAAGTTCATCTTTAACTCTAGCCAGATTATCACCTATGCGTCCTATCTCGAAAGCATTATTCTTTAACTCTCTACCAACATAAGCATTAAAACCTTCTTGCCTAGCCATAAAGTCATCAAATTCATCTAAGCATGGGCTATGAATTTTAGTAGAGGGTATTTCAACTTTATCATATCTATAGAGAGAATTTACCTTTACTACCTGTGTCGGGTTATCAAGACAATGTAGTTCTTCAGGCGGTAAATTAAGACCATGTATTTCTTCAATAGGAGGTAAATTCTTAACATCTTCAGCTTTAATACCTTTTTCTTTCATTGATTTCTTTGCCTCTTTCATATCTTCAGGACTGAGAAATAAAACACCTCACTTCTTCGGAGTAAGTTTAGGAATAGACTCAGGAGTTGGCTAAATTGGTTCAGGAATTACTTCAGGAACTGGCTCGGGAGGAGTCAAATTATTTTCATTAATCAACATATTATTCAATAATATTTTAGCTTCAATCATTGTTCTTTCCACGAAAACACAACCAGCACAACTATCCAAGTAGTCCTTGGAAGCATAGGTTAGTCCATTATAAAAGATATCAAGTATTTCATTTTTCTTAAGAGGATGATCAGCAAAGCATTATAACGGAGAAGCCTCCCTCAAGCTTGTGGGAGACTCTCTTCTTTGATTTATGCAAAATTATATATTTCCATAAGGCAGCTTGTTTCTTATGAGCAGGGAAATATTTAGCAGAGAAGTAATAAATCATATCCTAGGGACTACGCACACAACCATGAGCAAGAGAATTATACCAAGTCTTAGCATCACCCTTTAATGAGAATGGAAATATCTTAAGGATATATAAATAGCGAGACTTCTCATCATTAGTAAACAAGGTGGCTATATCATTCAACTTGGTAAGATGTGCCACAACAGTTTTAGATTCAAGGCCATAAAAAGGATCAGATTCAACTAAAGTAATAATATCAGGATCAACAGAGAATTCATAATCCTTATCAAGAATACGAGATAGGTGAAGTAGCAAAAGCAGGATCGGGTTCATTCCAAAGATTAAGAGACTGCTGCTTCCATTTAGCTAATAATTTCTTAAGATCATTTCTATCATTGCAAGCAAGAATTTCCATAGCAGCTTTTTCATTCATAACATAACCCTTAGGAACAACAGGTAATACATAATCATTAGGGGAACCTTCATCATCACTATCGTCAATAATATGATCTTCAGTAATATTATTCCCCCTAACTCTAGCAAGTTGTTCATCAAGAAATTCACCTAATGGCAAAGTAGTATCACGCATAAGTAGTTTCATCATGCATAGCGAAGTGGCATCATCAATAACATGCGACATATCGTAATTCATAGCAATAGCAGGTTTAGGTGTCGCAAGCCTACTAATAACGGAAGGAGAATCTAGTGCAGAGCTAGATGGCAGTTCCTTACCTCCCCTCGTAGTTGAGGGCAAAATCTTGGTCTTAGCGTCTTTCAAGTTCTTCATAGTGATCAACAGATATATATCCCAAGTGACTCATAGAATAGAGCTATGCTCCCCGGCAACGGCGCCAGAAATTAGTCTTGATAACCCACAAGTATAGGGGATCGCAACAGCTTTCGAGGGTAAAGTATTCAACCCAAATTTATTGATTCCACACAAGGGGAGCCAAAGAATATTCTTGAGTATTAGCAGTTGAGTTTTAAATTCAACCACACCTGGATAACTTAGTATCTGCAGCAAAGTGTTTAGTAGCGAAAGTGGTACAATAATAAAGGTAACGGTAGCAAAAGTAAAGATAAACGTTTTTGGGTTTTTGTAGTAGTTGTAACAGTAGCAACGGAAAAGTAAATAAGCGAAGAACAATATATGAAAATCTCGAAGTCAATTGATCAATGATGGATAATTATGCCGGATGCGATTCCTCATGCAATAGTTATAACATAGGGTGATATAGAACTAGCTCCAATTCATCAATGTAATGTAGGCATGTATTCCGTAAATAGTCATACGTGCTTATGGAAAAGAACTTGTATGACGTCTTTTGTCCTACCCTCCCGTTGCAGCGGGGTCCTAGCGGAAACTAAGGGATATTAAGGCCTCCTTTTAATAGAGAACCGGACCAAAGCATTAACACATAGTGTATACATGAACTCCTCAAACTACGGTCATCACCGAGAAGTATCCCGATTATTGTCACTTCGGGGTTGTTGGATCATAACACATAATAGGTGACTATAGACTTACAAGATAGGATCAAGAACACACATATATTCATGAAAACATAATAGGTTCAGATATGAAATCATGGCACTCGGGCCCTAGTGACAAGCATTAAGCATAGCAAAGTCATAGCAACATCAATCTCGTAACATAGTGGATACTAGGGATCAAACCCTAACAAAACTAACTTGATTACATGGTAAATCTCATCCGACCCATCACCGTCCAGCAAGCCTACGATGGAATTACTCACGCACGGCGGTGAGCATCATGAAATTGGAGATGGAGGATGGTTGATGATGACGATGGCGACGAATCCCCCTCTCCGGAGCCCCGAACGGACTCCAGATCAGCCCCCCGAGAGATATTAGGGCTTGGTAGCGGCTCCGTGTCGTAAAACGTGATGAAACTTGCTCTCTGATTTTTTTTCTCCCCGAGACGGAATATATGGAGTTGGAGTTGAGGTCGGAGGAGTTCCAAGGGGGCCACGAGATAGGAGGCCGCGCCCTAGGGGGGGCGCCCCCTGTCTCGTGGACAGGCTGTGGGCCCCCTGACATTAATTCTTTCGCCAAAAATTCTTATAAATTCCAAAAAGTGCCTCTGTGGATTTCGAGGACATTCCGAGAAATTTTCTTTTCTACACATAAAACAACATCATGGTAGTTCTGCTGAAAATAGCGTCAGTCCGGGTTAGTTTCATTCAAATCATGCAAGTTAGAGTCCAAAACAAGGGCAAAAGTGTTTGGAAAAGTAGATATGTTGGAGACGTATCATCAAGCTAATCAACCCGTCTCCAGAGAAGAAAATAGTCCGGATGATGATGAACACGTCATCCCGGAAAGGCAGCTGGAGCAAGAGAACCTTCGTAGAAGGCTTATCACCGCTGCGAGGAGTTTGAAGAAGCAGAAGCAAAGGCTCAAGGCCGCACAAAATACACTCAACAGTAGATGGAACAAAGTGCTCGACACGGCAGAAAAGTATGGTGACAAATACACACGAAGAGCTACCGAAAAGTTTAAAGTCACTGAATTGACGACGAGGCCTTAGAGCCCCCATAGTCAAAAAATAAAACTGCCGGCCGGTCGGATCGATGACCCCGTGGCCGCGTCAGAGCGGCCAATGAGGCCACATATAAGTCAGTACATGACCCACGCGAGGACTCACATCAAAAGATCGACGCAAACAGATCCATCTACGGATCAAGGAAACACGCTCCAGCACCCAACCAAAACCAAATCACAACCGTCCGAACGCCATGGTACAGCCAAGTACAGAGGTGCCGCACACCCCCTATGTTTCACCAACGAAGTATTAGACCATGAATTTCTAGAAGGGTTCAAACCAGTGAACATAGAGGCGTACGACGGGACCACAGACCCTGGGGTCTGGATTGAGGACTTCATCCTCCATATTCATATGGCTCGCAGAGACGATCTCCCATGCCATCAAATATTTGCCCCTCAAGCTCAAAGGACCAGCTCGACACTCGCTGAAAAGCCTCCCCGAAAACTCCATTGGAAGTTGGGAGGAGCTCGAGGACGCTTTCCGGGCTAATTTTCAAGGGACTTATGTCCGACCTCCGGACGCTGACGATTTAAGTCATATAATTCAACAGCCTGGAGAGTCAGCCCGAAAGCTTTGGAATAGGTTTCTCACTAAGAAAAACCAAATTGTCGATTGTCCGGACGCTGAAGCCTTAGCAGCTTTCAGGCACAGCGTCCGAGACGAATGGCTTGCCAGACACCTCGGCCAAGAAAAGCCGAGAACAATGGCAGCTCTAACAAGCCTCATGACCCGCTTTTGCGCGGGCAAGGACAACTGGTTAGCTCGAAGTAGCACCAGCGACCTGCTACCTCTTGAGCACTCTGTTGGATTTCCCCGAAGAGGAGAGGACGATGCAGCAAAGTAGCGTAAGTATTTCCCTCAGTTTTTGGGAACCAAGGTATCAATCCAGTAGGAGGCTACGCACAAGTCCCTCGTATCTGCACAAAACAATAGCTCCTCGCAACCAACGCGATTAGGGGTTGTCAATCCCTTCACGGTCACTTACGAGAGTGAGATCTGATACAGATGATAAATAATATTTTTGGTATTTTTGATATAGAGATGCAAAGTAAAAAGTAAAAGGCAAAGTAAAAACAAAGCAAGTATTAAAGTAATGGAGATTGATATGATGAGAATAGACCCGGGGGCCATTGGTTTCACTAGTGGCTTCTCTCAAGAGCATAAGTATTCTACGGTGGGTGAACAAATTACTGTTGAGCAATTGATGTAATTGAGCATAGTTATGAGAGTATCTAGGTATGATCATGTATATAGGCATCACGTCCGAGACAAGTAGACCGACTCCTGCCTGCATCTACTACTATTACTCCACACATCGACCGCTATCCAGCATGCATCTAGAGTATTAAGTTAAAAATAGAGTAACACCTTAAGCAAGATGACATGATGTAGAGGGATAAATTCATGCAATATGATAAAAAACCCATCTTGTTATCCTCGATGGCAACAATACAATACGTGCCTTGCTGCCCTTCACATCCGAAAGGACACCGCAAGATTGAACCCAAAGCTTAGCACTTCTCCCATTGCAAGAACTACCAATCTAGTTGGCCAAACCAAACGGATAATTCAAGGAGACTTGCAAAGATAACTAATCATACATAAAAGAATTCAGAGAAGATTCAAATATTGTTCATAGATTATCTTGATCATAAACCCACAATTCATCGGTCTCAACAAACACACCGCAAAAACACGATTACATCGAATAGATCTCCACGAGAGAGGGGGAGTGTTGGAAATATGCCCTAGAGGCAATAATAAATTAGTTATTATTGTTATTATATATTTCCTTGTTCATGATAATCGTTTATTATCCATGCTATAATTGTATTGATAGGAAACTCAGATACATGTGTGGATGCATATACAACACCATGTCCCTAGTAAGCCTCTAGTTGACTAGCTCGTTGATCAATAGATGGTTACGGTTTCCTGACCATGGACATTGGATGTCATTGATAACAAGATCACATCATTAGGAGAATGATGTGATGGACAAGACCCAATCCTAAGCCTAGCACAAAGATCGTGTAGTTCAGATGCTAAAGCTTTTCTAATGTCAAGTATCATTTCCTTAGACCATGAGATTGTGCAACTCCCGGATACCATAGGAATGCTTTGGGTGTACCAAACGTCACAACGTAACTGGGTGGCTATAAAGGTGCACTACGGGTATCTCCGAAAGTGTCGTTGGGTTGGCACAAATCGAGACTGGGATTTGTCACTCCGTGTGACGGAGAGGTATCTCTGGGCCCACTCGGTAGGACATCATCATAATGTGCACAATGTGACCAAGGGGTTGATCATGGGATGATGTGTTACGAAACGAGTAAAGAGACTTGGCAGTAACAAGATTGAACAAGGTATCGGGATACCGACGATCGAATCTCGGGCAAGTGCTATACCGGTAGACAAAGGGAATTGCATACGGGATTGCTTGAATCCTTGACATCGTGGTTCATCCGATGAGATCATCGTGGAACATGTGGGAGCCAACATGGGTATCCAGATCCCGCTGTTGGTTATTGACCGGAGAACGTCTCGGTCATGTCTGCATGGTTCCCGAACCCGTAGGGTCTACACACTTAAGGTTCGGTGACGCTAGGGTTGTAGAGATATTAGTATGCGGTAACCCGAAAGTTGTTCGGAGTCCCGGATGAGATCCGTATGTCACGAGGAGTTCCGGAATGGTCCAGAGGTGAAGATTGATATATTGGACGAAGGGTTTTGGAGTCCGGAAGTGTTCCGGAGGTACCGGGTGATGACCAGCATGACCGAAAGGTGTTTCGGGAGGCCCGGCAAGTGTTGGGGGGCTTCATGGGCTAAGGGAAGGGGGCAAACCAGCCCACTAAGGGGTTGTCGCGCCTCACCTATTCCCACGTGACCAGGGGGTTTGGGCGCCCCATCTAGGGTTCCCACCTCCGGCTTGGGGCCAAATCACTCAAGGGGAGATCCCATCTGCCTCAAGCCGCCCCCCCTAGGGGAAACCCTAGGGTGCCTCCCCTCCCCTTTGCCCCTATATATAGTGGAGGTTTTGGGGCTGCCTAACACACGAGTCACTCTCTCCCAAGGCGCAGCCCTACCTCTCTCCCTCCTCATCTCTAGTAGTGCTTGGCGAAGCCCTGCTGGAGTACCGCGCTCCTCCACCACCACCACGCCATCGTGCTGCTGCTGGACAGAGTCTTACCCAACCTCTCCCTCTCTCCTTGCTGGATCAAGGCATGGGAGACGTCATCGGGCTGCATGTGTGTTGAACACGGAGGCGCCATGATTCGGCGCTTAGATCGGAATCAATCGTGATCTGAATCGCTACGAGTACGACTCCTTCATCCACGTTCTTGCAACGCTTCCGCTTAGCGATCTACAAGGGTATGTAGATGCACTCCCCTTTCCCTCATTGCTAGTTTACTCCATAGATTGATCTTGGTGATGCGTAGAAAATTTTGAATTTCTGCTACGTTCCCCAACATTGGTATCAGAGCTAGGTCTATGCGTAGTTTCTATGCACGAGTAGAACACAAGTTGTTGTGGGCGTTGATTTTGTTCATTATGCTTACCGTTACTAGTCCAATCTTGTTTCGACGGTATTGTGGGATGAAGCGGCCCAGAACGACCTTACACGTACACTTACGTGAGACAGGTTCCACCGACTGACATGCACTTGTTGCATAAGGTGGCTAGCGGGTGCCGCCTCCCACTTTAGTCGGATCGGATTCGATGAAAAGGGTCCTTATGACGGGTAAATAGCAATTGACATATCACGTTGTGGTTTTGCGTAGGTAAGAAACGTTCTTGCTAGAAACCCATAGCAGCCACGTAAAACATGAAAACAACAATTAGAGGACGTCTAACTTGTTTTTGCAGGGTATGCTATGTGATGTGATATGGCCAAAAGAATGTGATGAATGATATGTGATGTATGAGATTGATAATGTTCTTGTAATAGGAATCACGACTTGCATGTCGATGAGTATGACAACCGGCAGGAGCCATAGGAGTTGTCTTAATTTATTGTATGACTTGCGTGTCAATGAACAACGCCATGTAATTACTTTACTTTATTGCTAAACAGTTAGCCATAGTAATAGAAGTAATAGTTGGCGAGACAACTTCATGGAGACACGATGATGGAGATCATGGTGTCATGCCGGTGACGATGATGATCATGGAGCCCCGAAGATGGAGATCAAAAGGAGAAAAATGATATTGTCCATATCATGTCACTTTTTGATTGCATGTGATGTTTATCATGTTTTTGCATCTTATTTGCTTAGAACGACGGTAGTAAATAAGATGATCCCTCATAATAATTTCAAGAAAAGTGTTCCCCCTAGCTGTGCACCGTTGCGAAAGTTCGTTGTTTCGAAGCACCATGTGATGATCGGGTGTGATAGATTCTAACGTTCACATATAACAGGTGTAAGCCAGATTTACACACGAGAAACACTTAGGTTGACTTGACGAGCCTAGCATGTACAGACATGGCCTCGGAACACAAGAGACCGAAAGGTCGAGCTTGAGTTGTATGGTAGATACGATCAACATGAAGATGTTCACCAATGATGACTAGTCCGTCTCACGTGATGATCGGACACGGCCTAGTTGACTCGGATCATGTAATCACTTAGATGACTAGAGGGATGTCTATCTGAGTGGGAGTTCATAAGATGAACTTAATTATCCTGAACATAAACAAAAGGTTTTTGCAAATTATGTCGTAAGCTCGCGCTTTAGTTCTACTGTTTAGATATGTTCCTAGAGAAAATTTAGTTGAAAGTTGATAGTAGCGATTATGCGGACTAGGTCCGTAAACTGAGGATTGTCCTCGTTGCTTCGTAGAAGGCTTATGTCCTTAATGCACCGCTCGGTGTCAACCTCGAACGTCGTCTCTGGATGTTGTGAACATCTGACATACACGTTTTGATAACTACGTGATAGTTCAGTAATGTTAAACGGTTTAGAGTTGAGGCACCGAAGACGATTTCGAAATGTCGCGAAACATATGAGATGTTTCGAGGGCTTAGGAGGAATAGATATAAGCTTTAAAGAATCAATTTCAAGAGAAATTCTATCAACGTTCCTAGCCAAATCATCCAATTTCTCCTCAAGCAAAGCATTAAAATTCTTTTGCGAATTAATAAATTCTTTAACACTAGTCTCAAACTCAGAGGGCATCTTATTAAAATTTCCATAAGAATTGTTGTAGGAATTTCCATAATTATTAGAGGAATTACTAGGATAAGGCCTAGGATTAAAATTCCCTCTATACGCATTGTTACCAAAATTATTCCTACCAACAAAATTCACATCCATAGATTCATTATTATTCTCGATCAAAGTAGATAAAGGCATATCATTAGGATCAGAAGAAACACCCTTTGTAGCAAATAATTTCATAAGTTCATCCATCTTTCCACTCAAAACATTAATTTCTTCTATCGCATGCACTTTTTTATTAGTAGATCTTTCGGTATGCCATTGAGAATAATTAACCATAATATTATCTAGAAGTTTAGTAGCATCTCCTAGAGTAATTTCCATAAAAGTGCCTCCCTCCCGCGGCCGAATCTAAAAGATTTCTAGAAGCAAAATTCAATCCGGCGTAAAAGTTTTGTATAATCATCCACAAGTTCAAACCATGAGTAGGACAATTACGTATCATTAATTTCATTCTCTCCCAAGCTTGTGCAACATGTTCATGATCAAGTTGCTTAAAATTCATAATATCGTTCCTAAGAGAGATGATCTTTATGGAGGAAAATACTTAGAGATAAAAGCATCTTTGCACTTGTTCCAAGAATCAATACTATTTTTAGGCAGAGATGAAAACCACGCTTTAGCACGATCTCTAAGCGAAAAGGAAATAGCTTCAACTTAACGACATCATTATCGACATCTTTTTTCTTTTGCATATCACATAAATCAACGAAGTTATTCAGATGAGTAGCGGCATCTTCACTAGGAAGGCCGCGAATTGATCTTTCATAACAAGATTCAACAAAGCGATTGATTTCACAAGATTCAGTATTGGCAAGAGGAGAAATCGGAGTGCTAAGGAAATCATTATTATTGGTATTGGTGAAGTCACACAATTTGGTAGTATCTTGAGGCATTGCGACAAACAAGCAATCCAACACACGAGCAAACAAAAGGCAAGCGAGAAAAAGGCAAACGGGAAAAAGAGGAGGAGGTTGGGAAAGAGAGGGCGAATAAAACGGCAAGGGTGAAGTGGGGGAGAGGAAAACGAGAGGCAAATGGCAAATAATGTAATGCGGGAGATAGGTATTGTGATGGGTACTTGGTATGGTGCCAGAAGTGGCTTGTTGTTAGGAGTCCAAGTCTTGACTTGCTCTTGCGTAAGCCTCCCCGGCAATGGCGCCAGAAATTCTTCTTGCTACCTCTTGAGCACTGCGTTGGATTTTCCCGAAGAGGAGAGGATGATGCAGCAAAGTAGTGTAAGTATTTCCCTTAGTTTTTGAGAACCAAGGTATCAATCCAGTAGGAGGTTACGCACAAGTCCCTCGTACCTGCACAAAACAATAGCTCCTCGCAACCAACGCGATTAGGGGTAATCAATCCCTTCACGGTCACTTACGAGAGTGAGATCTGATAGAGATGCTAAATTATATTTTTGGTATTTTTGATATAGAGATGCAAAGTAAAAAGTAAAAGGCAAAGTAAAAAGTAAAAGGCAAAGTAAAAACAAAGCAAGTATTAAAGTAATGGAGATTGATATGATGAGAATAGACCCAGGGGCCATAGGTTTCACTAGTGGCTTCTCTTAAGAGCATAAGTATTCTATGGTGGGTGAACAAATTACTATTGAGTAATTGACAGAATTGAGCATAGTTATGAGAGTATCTAGGTACGATGATGTATATAGGAATCACGTCCGAGACAAGTAGACCGATGGCAACAATACAATACGTGCCTTGCTGCCTCTTCTGTCACTGGGAAAGGACACCGCAAGATTGAACCCAAAGCTAAGCACTTCTCCCATTGCAAGAACTACCAATCTAGTTGGCCAAACCAAACGGATAATTCAAAGAGACTTGCAAAGATAACCAATCATACATAAAAGAATTCAGAGAAGATCCAAATATTGTTCATAGATAATCTTGATCATAAACCCACAATTCATCGGTCTCAACAAACACACCGCAAAAACAAGATTACATAGAATAGATCTCCATGAGAGAGGGGGAGAACATTGTATTGAGATCCAAAAGGAGAGAAGAAGCCATCTAGCTACTAGCTATGGACCCGAAGATCTGAAGTAAACTACTCACACTTCATCGGAGGGGCTATGGTGATGATGTAGAAGCCCTCCGTGGTGGATGCCCCCTCCGGCGGAGCTCCGGAACAGGCCCCAAGATGGGATCTCGTGGATACAGGAAGTTGCGGCGGTGGAATTAGGTTTTTGGTTCCTGTTCTGATCGTTTGGGGGTACGTAGGTATATATAGGAGGAAGGAGTACGTCGGTGGAGCAACAGGGGGCCCATGAGGCAGGGGCGCGCCCTGGGGGGGCGCCCCCCACCCTCATGACCGCCTCTGTCTTGGAGTAGGGTCCAAGTCTCCTGGATCACGTACGGTGAGAAAATCACGTTCCCGAAGGTTTCATTCCGTTTGGACTCCGTTTGATATTCCGTTTCTTTGAAACACTTTGAAACAGGCAAAAAAACCAGCAATTCTGGGCTGGGCCTCCGGTTAATAGGTTAGTCCCAAAAATAATATAAAAGTGGAAAATAAAGCCCAATATAGTCCAAAACAGTAGATAAAGTAGCATGGAGCAATCAAAAAATTATAGATACGTTGGAGACATATCACGACCCAAGCACATCCGAAGTCAGGGACGGCAATGGAAAATTGCGATGCAGTAAAAACAAGCGCCGGAATAAAGAAGACAGCCCAGCTAACACGGTGGTAAACGCCGGATTCAGGGGCTCCCAACCGGGTCAGCGGAAAAAGCCCTTCAAAGGCAACAGAGATGGTCCGAATAGCCTAAACAAGATCCTAGACAAACTATGTCAGATACACGGCACCCCCGATAAACCTGCAAATCATACCCACAGAGAATGCTGGGTCTTCAAGCAGGCCGGCAAGCTAAACGCCGAACACAAGGGGGAGGACACACCAAGCGAAGACGAGGATGAGCCTCGCCAGCAAGGGACCGGGGGACAGAAGAAATTCCCACCGGAAGTCAAAACGGTAAACGTGGTACAAGTGATGAGGGGGAGAAGCAAAACCGCACTCCGAGACATACACGTCCTAGAACCCATCACCACCAAGTTCAACCCTTGGCTGTCCTGACCGATCACTTTTGATAACAGGGATCACGCTACAAGTATCCGGCCCGAAGGATTGGCTGCATTGGTGTTAGACCCAATAATAAACGGGTACCATCTCACACGAGTCCTCATGGACGGCGGCAGCAGTCTAAACCTGATATATCAGGACACAGTCCGCAAAATGGGAATAAACCCAACAAAAATCAGCCTCAGTAATGCTACCTTCAACGGGGTAATACCAGGCACAGAGGCCCTCTGCACGGGCTCTCTAATACTAGAGGTTGTGTTCGGCTCGCCTGACAACTTCCGAAGCAAAAAGCTAACCTTCGACGTTGCTCCATTGCGAAGTGGCTATCAAGCACTACTCGAACGAGCGGCTTTCACTCGTTTTAATGCAATACCGCACTACGCTTTTCTCAAGCTTAAGATGCCCGGTCCACGTGGCATCATCACAGTAAATGGAAATGTTGAGCGCTTATTTCGCGCAGAAGAACGTACGGCTGCTTTAACAGCCGAACACTAGACGGCCTCACCAACCAGAGCAGATGACTGGTCGTTAAGACCACGGACACGGTTCGACGGGTCCGGACAATTATTGGATACACTTGAGATTGGTCTAATGGTTACAACCTCCCAGGCAGTACCAGGGGCTTCCCAGCGATAATACGGCTCAACTTTACCCATCTTGACTTTTAATACGGTTTATTTATAATAGCCAATTTTTTGCACGACGACTTTCAACTAAGTTCCTCTCTTTTACAGATGACAATCGTGCTACACCCGTCCAGGATACGGCACAACGGAGACACAGGCGCAGACGTGCAGCAGGGACCCGTTCAAAGGTTTCTCTTTAGATTAAGACCCTGCGTAAAACTTTTTTACTGTCTTTCGTTATTCATATCCTCCGGATTTTCAATATAACCGAGAAGGATGCTGGCGTTCTTGGCATGTGGCCACGTCAGAATATTGCACGTACCTGGACACTAGGGGCTCATTACAAAGGGCTTTGTTTAGCCTGGTATATACTACAAAGACCGAATACCTTAGGGAGTGTTCGGCGTCGCGAGTTTGGCCTTATATGCGTCAACTACGAATCATGTCTTTGGTCAAATGTTGGGTTTGCCCGGCTCCTGTGTTTTGCTACCTTACGTTCCGCTCTATCGGCTAAGGTGGCACTAGGAGAACTACTGCGATTGTGCCCTTGCTAGCCCGGACGAGCACCTAAGTAGAGAAAGCCGAAAACTGGCTGTCAAGATAAAGTGAGAGACTGGTCAACTACTCGATGACCTATCGGAATCTTCGGGATTCCTCCGCATTAATGAAGGGCCGTTTCCCGTCCAAGCACGACCGCACCCCATATTCGGATGAGCGCGAAGCCACTAGGGGCTATATAGTAGCCCCACTGTCAAACTCCTATGGCTAACTGAAAGTGTTAAAGCAATATAGTCCAGATTTCCTAGTTCGCTGCGCTATCACCTCCTTAATGGACCAAGACGTTGGGTCAAGTGTGAACACGCGTCTTCTGCGAACACCCCCGCATTATATGCGTGGGGGCTGAAGTCGGCCACTACAAACTTTCAGGTTATATACATATATACATAAACGGCCGCACAGGAGGTATCATAACACTTTCAGGAAAAAGTATAAAAATAGCCTTTACAATTAAGTAAAACATTGTTTTTCAATGGGAATACATGCCATTAGAACATAATATTCTTCCAGCACTGAGCTTCTATTGGACGAGCACCTTCAAGGACTTCGTCAAAGTAGTGCTCGACAGCCACTCGGACATTGGCCGAACTCGGGGTTGCAATCGTGGTGGCATCCATCTCTGCCCAGCATGTCTTAACACGGGCAAGCGCCATCCGTGCACCCTCGATGCACTCCGACTTCTTCATAGCGTTGATGCGCGACACAGCACCAAGGAACTGCTGCACTAGACTAAAATAATTGTTTGGCCTTGGCCCTTCCGGCCACAAATGATCCAAAACAGACCTCATAGCGAGCCCGGACAACCTATGGAGCTCGGCCCATTCGGCCATCCGTTCATTCAGCGGGAGCGGACGCGCTGGAGCATTAAATTGTGACCAGAACAGCTTCTCCACTTCACGGTCTTTTTGATCTTTGAAGTATTCGGGTGCATCAGCGGCACTCGCTGCCAAATCGAGATAATCGTCTGCAGAGCTCCACATCCGATCAAGAGGAGCGTACTGAGGATCTACGAACTTCATCCGCAGCATAAAGGGCTTGCCAGCCGCGATATCCCCGGCGTGACGCAGCTCCTCCTTCATCGCTCTAATTGTAGAGCGGGCGTCCTTGGCCGCCGCAGTGGCCTTTTCCAGGTCAGTCATCTTCGCTAGATCTTCATTTTTGAGAAGCTCGTAACGGTCGGCGGTGTCCTTCAAATCCACAACCATCTTGGCTATTTATTCCTTGCTTCGGCCATGAGTGGCCTGTTCGGCTCTCAGCTCTTCGACCGCCTTTAGAGAGGCTGCATCGCTTTTCCTGGCTTGTTCTTTGGCTCGGGCAAGTTCCGCCCGAAGGGTCTCCTCTGCCACAGCTCCATCTGCAGTCACAACATGTTAAAGATACCGGCATCACGCTACTCTTACTATATGTTGATCACCGGAGACATTACATACCCTGCGCCTCGTCAAGCCACTTGTTGACAAGCACGATGTCGGCATCTGCCACGTCAAGTTGCCGCTTTAGCTCGACAACCTCACCAGTCCGGCTAGCCATCGGACCTCCCGCCACCTGCATATGAAGACCGCCGGATTGTTACCTGGGAATACGATCCTCTGTTTGCTGCCATTTTCGACAGCAACCAGAGTCTCTGGGGCTACTATCTGCATAGGGCACATCTAAAACATGTGCGGTACTGTAAAAAATACACACTATTTCACGTACCTCAAAACCTCTCAGCAGACTCATAAAGGCTTCATGCAACCCGCTTTCGGCGGATGAAATCCTCTCAACCACCGCGCCCATTAGCGCATGATGCGCTTCTGAGATAGCCGCCTGCTCTAGCAGATCCTTCATTGCGTTCGATCGCATAACTGGCAGAGCCGGACTCTTCCAGTTGCTCTCTTCAAGAGCCGGATACTGAGGACTTCGGGTGGCCAAAGGATTACCCTCTGGCCTTGACGAATCGGGAGAAGTCCTCCGAGACGACACCTCGGGTCGCCCGCCTCGTAAGGCGGGATGGTATGGGGAGGCGTTTCGCTCTCCATCATCTCCGGAAGAAGATCCCCCGAAGACGAACTTTGCCAAGAAGGGCTACGATCCGGACTACAAGATAAATGTTTTGGTTATTTTCCTGAGAGATAAAGTAGGATGTTTTTTACTATTAAACCCCTTTTTTACTTACAGCTCGATGGAGGGCTGATCCCCTTGCGAGCATTGTGCGGCCGGGGTATCCCCTGGGGCAGGACCCTCTGGCGAAGATTTCTTCCCCCGTTTGGAGACTTTGTCTCCGGGCCTTCAGAGGCGGTCCTCTTCCTTCCTTGGGGAGAGGGAACTTTGGCTTCTTCTCCCCGGTTATCCTCCTTCGCGAAGGTGTTAGCCTCTTTATTCCCACCTTTATCTTCCCCTGAGGGCGCTTGGTAAGGCGCGAGCTCCAACATCCTGGCTAGTACCGGATTCGGTGAGACCTCGGGGAGGGGGGCCGGACACCTGATCATCTTCGCCTTTGATATCCAGTCCTGGTCAAAGAGCGACTTTTCAGAATAATGTTGTGATGAATAAAAACACAATGTGTTCGGCCACATGGCAACTTACTTGGGTGTCTGGTCGATTGCAGCTCAGACCCGCGTCCTCGGTGGTATCCGGACACATTACTTGTGGTCCGAAGTACAATTTGTACATCTCCTCGAGCGTCATGCCGAGGAAGTGTTGAATAGCTCGCGGTCCCTCCGGGTTGAACTCCCACGGGCAGAGGGGACGACGTTTGAAGGGCAGGATTCGATGAAGTAACATCACTTGCGTTACCGTAACCAGACTAATATCTCTTTCAAGGAGATCTCGGATGCGGCTCTGCAGCATGGGCACATCCTTTACTGGCCCCCAGTCTAGCCCCTTGTTGATCCATGACGTCAATCATGGAGGGGAGCCTGAGGGAAAGGCAGGGGGATCCACCCATTTGGTACCCCTGGGAACTGTGGCATAAAACCACTCTCGTTGCCATGAGCTGGACACCTCCTGGAAAGAACCCTCGGGCCATGGGGCATCGACACTTTTGCTTATTGCGGCACCTCCGCACTCCGCGTGCCTCCCCTCAATCATCTTCGGCTCCACTTGGAATGTCTTGAGCCACAGGCCAAAGTGAGGGGTGATGCGGAGGAAAGCTTCGCACACGACGATAAAAGACGAGATGTGGAGGATAGAATCCAGAGCCAGATCATGGAAATCCAGCCCGTAGTAGAACATGAGCCCCCTCACGAAGGGATCCAGAGCGAGGCCTAGCCCTCGAAGAAAGTGAGATATGAACGCTCTCGCCGGATTTGGGAGTAGGAATGACCTGCCCTCGAGCAGGCAGCCGGTGTGCGATCTCGCCGGTCAAAAACCTGGCCTCTCTTAACTTTTTGACGTCTTCCTCCATGACGGAGGAGTGCATCCACCGACCTTGAAGGTTGGATCTGGACATGGTTGAAGGTCCGAAGCGCCTGACCTGAGCTTTGGGTGTTGGAACTCAAGGCGGGGGAGGGATTCGATTGAGTTCGAGGGATAAAAAAGGATAGGCCTTAGTCTCTTTATAAAGAGGGCGAATACTAAGCGTCCTCCTCGTGACCGTTTGGGACTTGCCTATAACCGAGGAGTCATACCAACGGACACGATTGGGTTACCCATGTCCGTATTGATGAGAATCCCGTGATAAGGGGACACGATCTCTGCTTCGACAAGACGTGCCAAGGAAACCGCGTCGCGATATGCGCCAAGGTTGGTTGAGAAAAACAGCTCGATAATAAACAGGCCGTGGTATGATGTCATGATATCAAATATGTCAGCAGGTCAGATTTGTGGAAATATTATTCTCTCTACGGTGGTATGTGGAACTTGTTTTGCAGAGCCGGACACTGTCCTTGTGTTCAAGATCTTCTATGGAGTATTCGGAGGAGGAACCCGCCTTGCAATGCCGAAGACAAACTGCGCGCCGGACTCATCGTCATTGAAGCCTCAGGGGCTACTGAGGGAGTCCTGGATTAGGGGGTATCCGGGCAGCTGAACTATATCCTTTGGCCGGACTGTTGGACTATGAAGATACAAGATTGAAGACTTCGTCTCGTGTCCGGATGGGACTCTCCTTGGCGTGGAAGGCAAGCTTGGCGATACGGATATGTAGATCTCCTCCCACTATAACCGACTCTGTGTAGCCCTAGCCCCCTCCGGTGTCTATATAAACCGGAGGGTTTAGTCTGTAGGACAACAACAATCATACCATAGGCTAGCTTCTAGGGTTTAGCCTCTACGATCTTGTGGTAGATCAACTCTTGTACTACTCATATCATCAAGATCAATCAAGCAGGAAGTAGGGTATTACCTCCATAGAGAGGGCCCGAACCTGGGTAAACATCATGTCCCCTGCCTCCTGTTACCATCCGCCTTAGACGCACAGTTCGGGACCCCCTACCCGAGATCCGCCGGTTTTGATACCGACAATGGGGATTAAATAAATTTTCAAGATCATAAGAAGAAGAATCACCCCAATCATGATCATTACAACAAGTAGTAGACATAGCAAAACTAGCAACCCCAAGCTTAAGGCTTTGCATATTATTAGCAAAATTGACTTCAAGAGAATTTATAGTAAAATCATTGCAATCATGCTTTTGATCAAAGGAACTATCAAGTATGGGTGCAATAGCAACGATCTCATGTTTAACATACGGAACTATAGCAAATTCATCTTCATAAATATTGGCACCATGGCCACAAGAATAGCAAGCATCATGTTCATCAAGGGATATTTCAATCGCATCATCGGAATCACAATTGTATATAGATTCATGCATATAATTTTTTTTTCCGAAGCAACGGTCATTCTTTCAATAAATTCTTGGACATAGACATTATGAGCAAAGTTTTCATTGCAATATTTAAGTATGACGGAATTTTCAGATTTGTTGAGAGTAAAATCATACTTTTCAATCAAAGAAGCAACTTCATGAGCACCCTTAAAAAGCGACAAATTCTTCAATTTGTTCGATATCATAGTAATTATAAACACCCTTTGCATAAGAGGATAAGATTTCATTATCATTGAACTCACATAGGTAGGGAAGGTGTTTTTAGGGTTCTTAGAGCAACAAGTAAAATCACAAATTTCACAAAGATTCCAAGCATAGCATAGCAAACTATTTATATGATACCATAAGAGCTTCCTTTTCGCATAAACGATGACGCACTTTTATAATGAGCATACTCATCTAAAGATTTCCCATCAACTAGGCTAGTTGGGGTTTCAAAGACGAGTGCATAAGGATCAAGATGATCCAAGTAGAACACTTTAAGTGGATCCATATCAATAGATTTTTAGCAAGCAAAGATGCAAGCATATAGAAGGCACAAGGAAACACAAACAAAGATACATACGGGAAGAAGGCGAACGAAAAAGATAGGGCGAATAAAACGGCAAGGGTGAAGAGGGGGAGAGGAAAATGAGAGGAAAATGGCAAATAATGTAATGAGAGATATAAGGGATTGTGATGGGTACTTGGTATGTTGACTTTTGCGTAGACCTCCCCGGCAACGGCGCCAGAAATCTTCCTGCTACCTCTTGAGCACTTTGTTGGATTTCCTTGAAGAGGAAAGGGTGATGCAGCGGAGTAGAGTAAGTATTTCCCTCAGTTTTTGAGAACCAAGGTATCAATCCAGTAGGAGGCTACGCGCGAGTCCCTCGTACCTACACAAAACAAATAGCTCAACGCAACCAACGCGATTAGGGGTTGTCAATCCCTTCACGGTCACTTACGAGAGTGAGATCTGATAGAGATGATAGATAATATTTTTGGTATAAAGATGCAAAGTAAAATAAAAGGGAAAGGTAAAAAGCAAAGCAATAATAAAGTGATGGAAGATTGATATGATGAGAATAGACCCGGGGGGCATAGATTTCACTAGTGGCTTCTCTCAAGAGCATAAGTATTCTACGATGGGTGAACAAATTACTGTTGAGCAATTGATAGAATTGAGCATAGTTATGAGAATATCTAGGTATGATCATGTATATAGGCATCACATCCGAGACAAGTAGACCGACACCTGCATCTTCTACTATTACTCCACTCATCGACCGCTATCCAAAGATGCATCTAGAGTATTAAGTTCAAGAAAACAGAGTAACGCCTAAGCAAGATGACATGATGTAGAGGGATAAATTCATGCAATATGATAAAAACCCTATCTTGTTATCCTCGATGGCAACAATACAATACGTGCCTTGCTGCCCCCATCACACCGGGAAAGGACACCACAAGATTGAACCCAAAGCTAGGCACTTCTCCCATTGCAAGAAAAACCAATCTAGTAGGCCAAACCAAACTGATAATTCAAGAGACTTGCAAAGATAACCAATCATACATAAAAGAATTCAGAGAAGATTCAAATATTGTTCATAGATAATCTTGATCATAAACCCACAATTCATCGTTCTCAACAAACACACCGCAAAAAGAAGATTACATCAATAGATCTCCACGAGAGAGGGGGAGAACATTGTATTGAGATCCAAAAAGAGAGAAGAAGCCATCTAGCTACTAACTATGGACCCGAAGGTCTGAAGTAAACTACTCACAGTTCACCGGAGAGGCTATGGTGTTGATGTAGAAGCCCTCCATGGTGGATTCCCCTTCCGGCGGAGCTCCGAAACAAGCCCCAAGATGGGATCTCGTGGATACAGAAGGTTGCGGCAGTGGAATTAGGTGGCTCCGTATCTGATCGTTTGGGGGTACGTAGGTATATATATAGGAGGAAGGAGTACGTCGGTGGAGCAAAGGGGGGCCCACGAGGCAGGGGGCGCGCCCTCCACCCTCGTGGCCGCCTCCCTCCTTTCTTGATGGAGGGTCCAAGTCTCCTGGATCATATTTGTTGAGAAAATCACGTTCCCGAAGGTTTCATTCCGTTTGGACTCCGTTTGATATTCCGCTTTCTTCAAACATCAAATAGGTAAAAACAAGACTCGGGTTGGGCCTCTGGTTAAAACGTTAGTCCCAAAAGTAATATAAAAGTGGAAAATAAAGCCCAATATGGTCCAAAACAGTAGATAATATAGCATGGAGCAATAAAAAATTATAGATACGTTGGAGACGTATCACAGCCCCCTTGCGCTTCACGTCCTTGGCCTTGGCCTTCTTGTCTTCCTGGTCGGCTGCTGGGAACTCGAGAAGGGAGAGGCGTCCTTCCTTAGCCCTTGCGCACTTGGTCGCCATGTTGAACATCTCCAGAGATGTGCACAGGTCCTCGTGTATGGTGAGCTTCTCCTTCATCTTGACATCACAGACGCCATCGGAGAATGCTGAGATGATGGCTTCATCCGTCACCTTGGGGATCTTGAGGTGAACGCTGTTAAAACGATGGATGTACTTCTGCAGGGTTTCCCCTGCTGCTTCTTGATTCGCTGCAGGTCACCAGCGACAGGTGGGCGGTCACTAGTGCCTTGGAAGTTGGCGAGGAAATGCTCAGGCATCTTGCCCCAGGAGGAGATTGATCTTGCGGGCAGGTTCAGGACCCACGAGCGTGCGCCGTCCTTGAGCGCCATGGGAAACCAGTTCGCCATGACGCTCTCGTCGGCATTGGCCGCCTCGATGCTCAGCTCATAGAGATGCAGGAACTCAGCATGGTCGGGGGTGCCATCATAGCGCAGAGGCAGGTCGGGCTTGAACTTGCCGGGCCAGACAACGTTGCTGTCGGGGCAGGCTGATCTGGCCCACAAACACCTATGGGGCCGGCGGACCGAGCCCCTTTCGGTTCGGCGGGGAGCGGAGGTCGCACGAAGAGCAGATCAAGGCGAAGCACGCGAGAGGTTTTACCCAGCTTCGGAGCTCTCCGGAGAGATAATACTCCTCTTTGCATGTCTAGGTGTATTATGCGTTCTTGCTCAGAGCGCTCAAATGCTACAAAGATGCATTTAGCTGCTAACGAGACTGAGCTCGAGGGAATCGATCGACCAACCAACCCCTCTACGCTATGCATGTGCCTCCTTTTATATGCTCAAAGGCTCCGGCTGTGGCAACGTAGACGGGGTACAAATGTAAAACTAGTGGTTGGTACACCTACTTGTACAAAGGTATGCGGTGTAATATACCTAACTCGACGGCAGGGACAAAGGCATTAAATGCCCATCTTGTCGCCCTAACGGGCAAACAGGGACCGTTAGGGGCGCCACCGTCCGCCACGATGGCAAACTTGTCGCCACCGCTTGCCACCTCGCACCACCGGGTTGCAGACCTCTCGCCACGCCGCGCCTAGAAAGGCCCTGTATGCGACACGTTAGTGGATGCGCTGGAGCGTAGGTATAGAGAGAGGTCTGCGGCAAGTGCCTTTGCCGCGTTGTTATCTTTGTCGCGCCGGAAGCTTGTCGCTCATCGGGCCTTCCCGCAAGCTCCTCTTGCCGGGCCTTGTCTTGTAAGTGCTCAGGGTGGCCTTCCGGCAAGCTCCTCTTGCCGGGCCTTGTTTCCTATGTGCCTTTGGTGGCCTTCCAGACAAGCTCCTCTTGCAGGTGCCTTGTCTCCTTGGCTTGAAAGCTTCGTTCTTGAATGGCTCCAAAGGAACCACTTGAGGACCTTGGCGGTCACCCAGTAAGCCTTGCCGCTGGAGGGCTGCAATCGCCTGCGCACAAGTTCGGGATACTAGGGTACCCCTACTCTAGTACACCGACAGAGCCCCGGCCTGGGCCACACACGGTGCCGAGCGCTGTTGGGCCAGGCCCAAAACAGGGCACGGGCACACGCGGCCCGGGTCACACCATAACTCACCCCGGAGCCACCACGTCCCCCATGAACGGCACGCACCGAACGTGGCGTCGTGTGAGAGATCGTGGGCGAGGTCGTGGGGGTTTATTTATTCGGGAAATCGGAATGTCCGCCCCCTCCCCCTTTATAAGCAGGGGAAACAGGGGTACGTCGCCTACCTTGCCAGTCGCTGTCCCATCGAAAAACTACCGCTGCTCCCCCTTCTTCTCAAGGCTGAAAAGAGAGCAGCGCCCGCTTCATCACCGCCAAAGACACTCAACGCCGCCGATTTCCTCCACCGCCTCCGCCATGGGCCCGAAAGCCGACAAGGGAAGACCGTGAAGTTCGCCGAGGCGCTGCGGTTGCGGCGTTATGCGGAAGGAGCGGTTGTTTTCCCCTCAGCTCGCCGCGAGGGAGCCGAGGAGAACTACTACCTCTTCGTCGACGGAGACGCGGCGCATCCGCGCACGAACGCATTTCCCCGCCGCTGCTGCAGAACTGGCCCCGACGGGTATCCCTTCTTCGCGCTTCTTCTATCGCGGGCTCTGCCCGCCTTCTCGAAGTTCTTTTGCGACATTATGAACACCTACGGGTTCCGCCTCCTTGATTTCACCCCCAACGCCGTTCTGACCATGGCGGTTTTCGCACATCTCTGCAAAAACTTTGTCGGAGTCCACCCAAATGTAGCTCTTTTCCGTCACTTCTTTTTGCCCTGAGCCGAGAGAGGAGAGCCCCTTGCCGGAGGAATTGCTTGGGTCTCCAGGGTCGGCAAGAAGGAGGCCTATCTAGAGGGAGAGCTCCGTAGCAAATGGGAGGAGTGGAGGGCAGATTGGTGCTGATTGTTGAGGAGAACCCGTGAGCCTTTTACCGCCCACCAAACTCCCAAAGAGGTACGCGGCAATGATTGGAGCAATCTGGCCCCGGAGGATGCTAGGTTGAAGATCGCAGTCACCCGAATCCTCCGTCTCAGACTTGCCGGACTCACTGTAGGCACTGTTGGCGCGGACTTTCTTCGCCGCCGCATCGCCCCCTTGCAGGAGAGAAGGAGACCTGCCTGGGAATTTCAGAACGCCGCAGACATCATGAGGCTGCGCCCAGGCCTCAACTTCAACTTCACTGTCTTGGAGCTTGATGCAATGCTCTTAGAGCTGTTCAAGCCTGATCCTGATCATCTAGAGATGTTTAGGTTGCCGAGGGGCGTCGTTCCGCTGTGCAATAACTCGTCGCTCGACCGCATCCGTGCAATGATGCTGCCAGTGACTCCCACGGAATTGTCCCCACTTGGCAAGAGCCGGCGGATGACGTCAGGCGGCAGTTCTTCGACAATCTGGTGGAGATGCCGGTCCGCCTAATGAGCAGAGGGGCTCACCATGACACCATCGACGCATTTAGATGCGCCGCGACGCCACCAAAGAAGAGGCGGCAGCAGCCGCTGCCGTGGGCGAGTTTGGCTTTACCGTGGAGGAGGCGGAGGCAGCCGAGGCGGCAAGCCTTGTCGAGCGAAAGGAGTTCGTCGACGAGGAAGAGCTTGCCGAACCTGAGGCCGAGTCGGGCGAGCCCGCCGAGGGCGCATCCTCTCCACCTCCAAGCAGCTTGCCGCGAAGTGAGCCACCGCTCCACCGAGAAGGCGTCTTCATAGGGCCGGGACGCAGCGGGCGGCAGACGGGCCAACAGTCAGCAGGCCAAGGATGCGCTCCACCGCTGCAAGCGCTGTTGCTGCGGAGCACTCTCACACCGCTGCGATCGGCTGGGCGGGCCCTCGCAGGCCACCGGTCTCGCTCCCGCCAAGCGTCCCAAGGGAGCCCACTCCTCCGCCTCGCATCTGGGAGGCGGGCCAGTCGACCTCTCCGCGCCAGCTCCGACGAGGAAGAGGAAGAGTAAGATTCCTTGCTGTACTTGTAATTCTTCGATTTGTTGCCTTGTCTTGTATCTCGATCTGCTTTTACTCAATCCATTCCTTTTCGTGACGCTAGCCCAGAGGATGTCGAAGAGGGCCAAGACCCGGTCATTGTCGCCGAGGACGAACCTCATCGCGACCGCAGGATGCGCCTCCGAGACAACCATGCCGGATGAGGCCACACACCGTCAAAGCAGCCCCCAACGCACCCCCCCCCGTAAGTATATGGTCCACTTCTTGCTGTTCAAGCGTGCATGGGTGCTTTTCCCTTTCGATATCTCGATCGTTGACTTGTGTAGGAAGCGAGCAGCCTCCTTCGCTTCGACTACGCCGCCAAGGGTGGATTCTCGGCAAGGGAGCGCTTCCGCAAGGAAGCCTTCTCCGGCAAGGGAGCCTTCTCCGGCAGGCAGCTCTCCGCAAGGGACGGCACCAGCGATCCTTGGCAGCGGAGACCATGACCGCAGCCCCCGGCGCAGGTAACCTTCTCGCCAGAGTACTTCCCTTTTGTTTTTCTTCTTCTGATTTTATCTTTGGATATTTGCTTGACTTTCTTCATCCGTCCGCCACAGAGCCAATGGAGACCGAGGTCGCCGGCGAGGAGGACGGCGTCTTGGCACATATCTTAAGCCGCTGTGCCAGAAGAAGAAGCCGGCGCCGACGAGCCTGCGGCGAAGAGGCCGCATAGCTGCCGGGCCAGAAGCCGGGCGAGGGGTCTGGCGACGACCGACGCACTTCGAGGGCCACAGGAGCGCCAGCGCTACACCGACCGCCGATCCCTCCGCTGCTGTCATAGCTGCGTCGAGTTCAAGAGCCCCAGCCCGCGACTACTTGAAGGCCCGGCGACGGCGTCTTCATCAAGCTCCCATGGGAGTCGAAGTTCCAGGCGCCGGCGAAGGAGAAACCTTCGATGAAGAGCTGCTCGCCTCCGCTGGCCGACGCTTAGTTGACGCGCCCGAGCAGCAGCAGCGGCGAGCCTGAGGAGGAGCAACCGCTGCGAAGCTGTTGTCGCTCTACCGCGCCCGACAAGCCAAACCGCATCCCGGGAGGCGCTTTGTCGCGAAGGCGGGAGCAAACATTGAGAAGCGCCATGAGGAGCTCCGGGGCCGCAACCAGAAGCTCTCCGGTCCTTGGCGGAGGAGCGGAGCAACTCGCCGAGGAGCGCAAGGCCTTCATCCTCGAGAAGGCTGCGGTGAGGAGGAACAGCGGCTTGCCGCTGAGAAGCCGTCTGCGCAGAAGGCGGTGGCGCAGCTGAAGGTCAACCTGGACAGCCATTTAGGAGGATCTCGCCATGCGCGAGGAAACACTTGGCGGGCTCTCAAGGAGGCAAAGGATGTTGCCGCCCACGCCGAGGCCGCCAAGAAGGAGCTGGAGACGGCAAGGTGGCGCAGCTTGGAGGCCAGCCTCAGAAGAGCGGCGAGGAGCTTGCCGCACTCAAGCACGAGCGTGAGAAGGACGCTTACACTCTTGGCGAGCTGCAGGCCGTCTCGCCGAGAGGAGCAAGGAGCTCAGCCGCCAGGACTCCAATGCAGACCTGGAGTTGAAGCTGACTACTTTGACTCAGACGCTGGACGGTGCCCAGGAGCGGGAGGCGGCCTTGACGGAGAAGATCAAGGCCGACTAGGAGCTGCTGGCGAATGCCGTTGCCACCCAGAGCGCCTTGAGGGAGATCGTGGAGCACTGGACCGAAGGTCTCGGGGATACTGCTGCCGCCATCCACAGCGAGCTGATGGAGCTGGGGATGGTGGATCTTGGATACTCCTCCGACGAGCACCTCCAACCCAGCGCCAAGCTTAGCTTATTCTTCAAGGGCGTGGTGACGGGCCTCCAGCGACTCCGGAAGAGGTCCCAAAACAGCTGGCCAAGGAGTCACGCCAGATCTGGCTGGAGCCCTCCAAAGGTGCCGATGAAGGTGGCCTTCCGCAACCCGGGCCTCAACTTCACCAACGCCCTCAAGTCTCTCCGCCACGGATGCCGATGTGGAGGCGCTCAAGACCCTTGTCACACCCATTGTGGACAGGGTGAGCGGAATCAAGAGGGTTGAGGGTGGCCGTGTAGATTAGGGCCGCCTGCTTTTTTTCTTGCTCTTGCCGCTGCTAGTCATGTCATAGGAACAATCCATTAGAGCTGCGGCAAGCTATCTTGTAATATAACTTTATTTTGGATATCAATTGCTATGCTATTTCCTTTACTTGATTCCTTCCTTTGTATGTTTTTGCCTTTACGCTTTTAGGGGACTTGTCGGCGCTGGCACTGAGCCATGAGCTGAGTGCGGAATGTCAAGAGCCTCGGCCAGTGCCGCTTCCGACAAGCATCCTTGTCGCAACTTGTCGCAGCTCACTTAAGTTGTTGAGCGGACTCGGAACAAAGTAAGGGCGCAACCAGCTACGAATTGGTTCCTCTGTGCACAGTTTTCCATACAAAGTTCGGTCGTTCAAGGAAAATAACTTAAAAATTTTAAAACTGATTGCTCAAACTTTGGTAACTTAGCTTTTCTGTCGTTTGCTTCCCGTTAAGGTTAGACTTCCTTGAGCGACGCTTGGTCCACACCATTATCTTCTCCTTCCCCCCCCGGCAAACTTGTGTGCGAGGGAACCTTCCTTTCTTGGAGAAAGAGAAAGAAGAGAAAATAAAGATATGGAGCCTTGTGGCTCATTACCACTTACCAGGAGTAGGTGCTGCACAAAGTGTCAGATAATGCATGCAAAATAGAAGTAAATAGCATGAAATCGACAAGGTGTGCGGTTAACGCTAGCTTTATCGATGCACGGGTCTGCGCTTACCGCTTTGTACAAAGGATTACATGCATCTGCGGCAAGACTTGTATAGGTGGTTGCCGGAACAGGTTCCGGCAACCGCGCTTCTACGGGTAAAACTTACGAAGATGCTCAATATTCCAGAGTTGCTCACCGGAATGCCATCTTCGGTCTCAAGGCGGACAACACCGAGGCCTAGTGACTCGTTTCACCCGATAAGGGCCTTCCCACTTCAAGGCGTCAACTTGTTGGAATTCTTGGCGGACTGAACGCGCCCGAAGAACAAGGTCGCCTTCCTCGAGACTTCCGCATTGACTTTGAGGCTATGGTAGAGGCGCCAAAGCTTGTTGGTATCGAGCAGCTCGCATAAAGAGCTCAAGACGGTCTTCCTCAAGGAGTAGCGCGTCATCTTGTCGCAGCTGCTCAAGCTCAAGCTCATCATAAGCGAGCACTCGAGGCGATCCGGATACGAAGTTCCGTGGGGAGAACTGCCTCTGCTTCCATAGACTAGAGCGAAGGTGTCTCGCCAAGGGCTCGGTTTGGCGTCGTCCTGATCGACCAAAGAACCACCGGCAGCTCCTCTATCCAGCTTTCTTCTTCCGACTTGTGCAGCCCGTCGAAAGTTCTGGTCTTGAGCCCACGCAGCACTTCAAAGATTTGCCCTCTCCGCTTGACCGTTGCTCCTCGGATGAGCAATGAAGAGAAGCGAACCTTGGTGCCAAGATCTTGGACGCATCGCATGAAGGTGCGGCTTGTGAACTGTGGTGCCGTTGTCGGTGATGATCCTGTTAGGGATTCCGAAATGGCAAACAATCGACCAAGAACTTGATCGCCGATCGCGTGGTGTCACCTTCCTCACTCCTTCCACTTCCGCCACTTTGTGAACTTGTCGATTGCAACGCATAAGTACTCAAAGCCCCCGACAGCCTCGGGGAAGGGGCCGAGGATGTCGAGCCCTGCATCAAAGTGGCCAGGATAAAGGGATCGTCTGGAGAGCTTGAGCTGGCTGGTGTGTTTGCTTGGAATGGAACCGCACGCTTCACACTTGGTTACTTGTGCAGTTGCATCTCGGAGGGCTGTCGGCCAAAAGAAACCTTGCTTAGGAACGCTTTGTCGGTAAGTGCTCTGGCGCCAATGTGGTGACCACATATGCCTCCATGTATCTCTGGCAACAGCTTTTGTCCGTCTTCCCGATGAATACACTTCAATTTCACCCCGTTGAGTCTTCTTCACATGCAGGTGTCTTTGTCGACAAACCGGTACATACTTGATCGCCGGGCTACTCTTTCCGCTTCTTCTTGCTCTTCGGAAGTTCTCCGTCTCAAGGAAATGGACAATCTGCTGCACCCATCTTTGGAGCTTGCGGCTCGACAACAAGGACTAAAGGCACATCTGCTGCTGCGGGAACATCAGCTTCCACGGCAAGAACCTGCGGCGCAGCCGGAGTTTGACGTTCTCCGGCAAGTTTGCCGGAGCAAAACTTGTCGGGAGCGTCTGCTTCAACGAAACAAACCCTGGGGCTTGTCGGAGCAGACTGCCCCTCGGCTCTGTTGGTGTCGATCTTGGGGACCTTCATGGCGGCGGCTTCGGGAAGCTCTGCCGGAAAGTAGTCACCAGAGATCAACCTCCTCTTCTTGCTCTGTCTTGTTGGTGGTGTTACGGACGGCTGAGTTAGCTTGAGCAGAAAAATCCCTGGTTCCACGGGTAACTTAAGTGCGGCGCACTTTGACAAGCCATCAGCAATGTCGTTCTGAGCTCTCGGAATATATTCCATTTGCAGGCCGTCAAAGTGCTCTTCTAGCTTCCTCACTTCATCAACATAAGCTTCCATCAACGGACTCCGATAATTCTTGTTCACTTGGCGGATAACAAGTTGTGAGTCACCCCGACAATGAGCTTCTTGATCCCAAGGTCCATCATGATCCTGAGACCGCAAGCAAACCTTCATACTGCTATATTGTTTGTTGCTTGCTCCTTGGGAAAGTGCATCTGGACTACGTACTTGAGGTGCTCTCCGATTGGGTGCGACAAGCGACGCCAAGCACCGGGCGCCTTGCAGCGAGAAGGCACCATCAAAGTACATCAGCCACTCTTTGCTTGTTTCCTTGACGGGGACGCTCATTTCTGGAATTTCTTCATCTGGCGTTGGTGTCCATTCTGCTATGAACTCCGCCAATGCTCTGCTTTGAATAGTTGAAGTGCTCTCAAACTTGAGGCCAAAGCTTGACAGTTCCCAAAGGCCCACTCGACAATCCCGCTTGTTGCCTCTGGATTCTGCAGATCCTCTTTAGCGGAAAGCGAGTGACAACCGTGGATCTCATGTGCTGAAAGTAATGGCGCAGCTTTCTCGAGGCCATGAGGAGGCCGAAGCAATTTCTGCACAGAAAGTACCTTGACCTAGCCCCTGCAGAAGGGAACCGACAAAGTAAACTGGGCGCTGCACCATCCTTTTACGCATCTGCTCGTAAATGCTGCCTTGAATCCGTCCTTATCGGGACCAAAGCTTGCCGGCGAAGCCCCTCGCTTGTCGCCGGATGTGTCTGCCGTGGTTGCTAGCTCATCATCCGCCTCCCTCTCTGCTACTAACGCAGCACTAACCACTTGATTGGTTGCCGCTATATATAGCAGCAACTTCTCTTGTGGCTTAGGTGCGACAAGTGTTGGAGTGGAGGACAGTATCTCTTCAAGTCTCTGCAGCGCTGCCTCCGCTTCCGAGCCCATTAGATCAGACCTGCCTTTTTCAAGATTTTGAAAATGGCGAGAAGCGCCAGCAGACCTAGAGATAAACCTCTTTGAGAGCAGCTACGCATAACCCGGCAAGTCTTCGTACATCCTTGACGCGCTTTGGTGCTTCAATCTGCTCAATGGCCTTGATCTTGTCGGGATTGGCTTCGATTCCCCGCTGAGACACGAAGAACCCGAGAAGCTTGCCGGAAGGGACTCCAAACACGCACTTCTCGGGATTGAGCTTGAGGTTGATCTTGCGCAGATTTGTAAAGGTTTCATCTAAATCTTGAACTAGGGTCGCCTTATCCTTGCTTTTGACCACTATGTCATCCATGTAGGCTTCCACATTTCTGTGCATTTGCGGCTGGAAAGCATCATGAACTACTCTTGCAAACGTTGAACCAGCATTCTTTAACCCGACGGGCATCCGTACAAACAAAGTATGTGCCACATGGGGTGATGAATGCGTTCTACTCCTCATCCTCTTCTGCCATGAAGATCTGATGATATCCTGAAGATGCATCCAGAAATGAAAGCAAATCACATCTGGCTGTGGAGTCAACAATCTGGTCGATGCGCGGCAAGGGAAATGGATCTTTGGGACAAGCTTTATTGACATCGGTGAAGTCGATACAAAGCCTCCATTTCCCGTTAGCCTTGCGTACAACTACAGGATTGGCCAACCACGTAGGATGGAGCACTCCTCTAACAAGGCCTGCTGCTTCCAGTTTCTTGATTTCTTCCGCGATGAACTCTTGACGCTCCACTGCTTGCTTCCTGACTTTCTGCTTGACGGGCCGCGCATGAGGACAAACGGCAAGATGGTGCTCAATTACTTTCCTGGGAACACCGGGGATGTCAGACGGTTGCCATGCAAACACGTCGACGTTCGCCCGCAGGAAAGCAACGAACGCGCCTTCCTATTTAGGGTCGAGAGAGGCACTGATGGTGAAGGTACCACCAGCGCCGTCCTCCTTGGCGGACACCTTCTTGGTCTCTGGTGGAGCTGTCGTCGCCTTCTTATACTTGCCAGTGGAGCTCGATGGTGCATCCTCGACGGTAGCGCAGCACTCCGAAGAGGTGCGCTTGCCGGAGTGGGCATCAGAGCTCTTGCTGGACTTGGCCTTCTTCTTCCCCCCGAGAGTTTCAGCGGCAAGTGGCTTGCAATCTGTCGCGGCTGCTGCTTCTCGGTAGATCTTGTCGGCGCAGATAAGAGCATCCTTCTTGTCGCCAGGGACAGAGATGATGCTTATCGGGCCTGGCATCTTTAGCAGGTTGTAGGCGTAGTGAGAGGCCGCCATAAATTTGGCGAGTACTGGACGGCCAAGTATTCCATTGTAAGGCAACGGAAAGTCAGCAACATCAAAGGTGACCCTCTTAGTCCTGAAGTTCAACTCGCTGCCAAATGTTACCGGCAACGTGATCTTTCCCTTCGGCTTGCTCCTTCTCGGATTAATTCCTTGAAAAGTGCTGGTCTCTTCGAGCTCGCCATCAGGGATCTGGAGTTTCTGGAGCATCGCGGAGGAGATCAGATTCAAGCCGGCCCCGACGTCAACTAGCATCTTGGTGACCTTGAGGTTGCGGATAGTTGGTGAAACCAACATCGGCAAGCACCCGACCGCTGTTACGCGATCAGGGTGGTCCTCAATGTCAAAGATGATAGGCGTGTTGGACCATTTCAGAGGCTTGCGTGACTCGATGGATGGTTCTGCTGCATTGACCTCCCGCATCCACTGCTTGAGCTAGCGGTGGGAGGTGTGCAGAGAAGCACCGCCGTCAACGCACAGGACCTCTGTGGCTTTCTGGAACTCCTGCTCATCGGCCTCGTCATCATCCATGTCTTCATCGTCGTCTTTGTCTTCATCCTTGTCGCGGCCGCGGGGAGGTCTGTCTCCTTGCCGCTGCTTGGCCTTGCCGCGGCGTCCTCCCCGGCCGGGACGTTTCTTGCTTACTCCTCCAGCACCTTCCTGGGCCTTCTCCTTGTCGCGTCGTTCGTATTCAGCTTTCTGCTGCTCGACAAGCTGCTCGACCTTCTTGCAGCTCTGGAGGTCATGACCCTTGGTGCGGTGGATCTTGCAGTACTGCTTGCCGGAGCCGTCCTGCTTGTCGGCGGCCGCCACAGACTGGTGGTTGGCGCCAGCGGCAGCCTCCTTGCCGGAGCTACCAGCCTTGGCGTTCTTGTCGCCACCTCCGTTGCCGGACTGCTCAACAACTAGCACATCTCTGCCCTTCTTTTTCCTGTTGCCCGCCACCGCTCTTCTTTGCCGGGCGGTCTCCTCCTTGTCAGATCCTCCCGCTTCGGGTATTCTCTCCGGGAGTCTCCTCCTCCTCGACGCGTCTTGCACTTGTCGGCCAGGGCGTATAGCTCACCGACGTCTCTCGATCTTGCACATCGCCGTCTCCTCCGCATCCTGCGGTTCCGCACGCTCGATGGAACGCGCCGATCATCACCGCGCAGGTGGACATCTGGGATGTTGTCTTTGTACGGCTGAATCTTTGAATATACTTGCGCAGGGGCTCTCCTTCCTTCTGGGCGAGCAGATGAAGGTCGCTTTCCTGGCCATGGGGTTTGTGGCCGCCTGTAAAGGCGCCGACAAACTGATGGCATAGATCTGCCCAAGAAGATATGGATTTGTCCGGCAAGTGCATGAGCCAGGACCTGACGTTGGGCTTGAGCACCAGCGGGAAGTAGTTGGCAAGGATCTTGTCGTCTCGCCCCCCGGCAGCCTGCACCGCGATGGTGTAGATGCTGAGGAACTCCGACGGATGCGTCTTGCTGTCGTACTTCTCTGGTACGTCTGGCTTGAAGTTTTTCTTGCCGGGCCACTGGACTTGCCGCAGCTCACGAGTGAACGCAGGGCAACCTACCGTGTACGGCAAATCGCCTGGTTCCTCTGGTGCGTGCATGTCGACAGAGGGCCCGGCGCACTTGTCGGATTGACGTCGCGCTTCTCTTCGGCGCTCGATGCGAGTTCGAGCGTCCTCTTGCTGTCGATCGTGTAGCACTTGGCGTTGATCGCGATGAGCTCGTGGATCTGATGACGCAGTGGAGTCGCTGTCGAGGTGGATCCGGCGAGTCGGCGATCTTGGCCTTCGGGGCGGAGAGTGCATGGTGGTTGCACCCCACGGTCTGCCGCCACCGGCTCGCGTTTGGCGGTCCTGCAGCAGCGGCAACGCACTCGGTTGCCGCGAGGCGTCACCGTTGGCGGCCGATGAGACTACAGATGGTGGCCCTCCACTGCGTCGACCTTTGTCGGGCCGTTGGAGGGTAATCCAGAGCGATTGAGCTCTCGCCAGAGCTTTTGCTGGAGTAGTGGGTGGCGATGGCGAGCGGCGCGAGGAGCGGATATGCTCGGACTTCTATCTATGTTAGAAGGAGCAGATCCCGTCCGAGTGACTGCGTTTCGCTTGCGCCAAAGATGTTGGCGCAGTATGCTGGTCTTGAACGCCCCGGGATCCTCCAGCTCGATCTCGGTCCAACAAAGCGTATGGCATTGTGAATGCCATGACGCCTTGATCGGTCCGCGCCTCCCCGAGACGGTCGCGGTGCATGTACGGACGCCGAGGTCTGCGCTGCCTTGTCCTAGGACTAGGAAGCACCGAGAGCTCCCCCGTCGCCGTCCAATCTTCCGACGGCGTCTACCCCACCACCTGTTTGCTCCGGTGGTGGTGTGTTCGGCGATGGGCCAGCTTCGCCGCCAAGCCTTCTTCTTCGGTGGCATGTTGACGAAGATAATGAAGATCTAGCTCGCGTGGACGCCGGATCAGGTTCACACAACCTCGACTGCCCCTACCTGGCGCGCCAAAGATGTCGGGGCAGGCTGATCTGGCCCACGAACACCTATGGGGCCGGCGGACCGAGCCCCTTTCGGTTCGGCAGGGAGCGGAGGTCGCATGAAGAGCAGATCGAGGCGGTTAACGCGAGAGGTTTTACCCAGCCGAGCTCTCCGGAGAGATAATACTCCTACTGCTGCATGTCTAGGTGTATTGCGTTCTTGCTCAGAGCGCTGAATGCTACAAGATGCAGACGAGCTGCTAACGAGATCGAGCACAGAGGGAACTGATCGACCAACCAACCCTCTACGCTATGCATAGGCCTCCTTTTATATGCTCAAAGGGCTCGACAGGTGGCAACGTGAACGGGGTACAAATGTAAAACTAGTGGTTGGTACACCTACTTGTACAGTGTACATTGTAATATACCTAACTCTGACGGCAGGGGACAAAGGCCTTAAATGCCCATCTTGTCGCCCTAACAGTGCAAACAGGGACCGTTAGGGGCGCCACCGTCCGCCACGATGGCAAACTTGTCAGCGCCGTTTGCCACCTCGCACCGCTGGCTGCACAGCCTCTCGCCACGCGCGCCTGGAAAGGCCCCAGGGCGACACGTTAGTGGATGCGCTGGAGCGTAGGTACAGAGAGGTGGTCTGCCGCGGCAAGCGCCTTGCCGCGGTTGTTATCTTGTCGCGCTCGGAAGCTTGTCGCTCACCGGGCCTTCCCGGCAAGCTCCTCTTGCCGGGGCCTTGTCTTGTAAGTGCCTGGGGTGGCCTTCCCGCAAGCTCCTCTTGCCGGGGCCTTGTTTCCTATGTGCCTTGGGTGGCCTTCCCGACAAGCTCCTCTTGCCGGGGCCTTGTCTCCTTGGCTTGAATACTTTGTTCTTGAATGGCTCCAAAGGAACCACGGAGGACCTTGGCGGTCGCCCGGTAAGCCTTGCCGCGGAGGGCTGCAACTGCCCGTGCACAAGTTCGGGATACTAGGGTACCCCTACTCTAGTACACCGACAGGTTGCGTAGTTCGGGGGTGAAGGCGCAGCAGTCCGCCTCGGTCACTGGAGCCTGTTGCGGAGGCGGGGCCTGGTCCTGGTACCCTCGCGCCGCCGCCGCAGGCGGCGCACGATCTTGACGTGGTGGTGCAGGGAGCGCAGGGGAATCTTCTTGCGGCAGCATCGTCTGGCCTGTAACGGGCTCCAGTGACCACGGCGGGCTGCCGCGCCTTCACCCCCGAGCTGCGCAGCGTCGTCTGGCCCGGCAAGTTCAAGCCCGACCTGCCTCCGCGCTACGATGGCACCCCCGACCCTGCTGAGTTCCTGCAGCTCTACGAGCTGAGCATCGAGGCGGCCAACGGCGACAAGAAGGTCATGGCGAACTGGTTTCTCATGGCTCTCAAGGACGGTGCACGCAGGATCGATCTCCTCCTCGGGCGAGATGCATGAGCGTTTTGTCGCCAACTTCCAAGGCAGTCGTGACCACCCACCTGTCGTTGGTGACATGCGGCGCATCAAGCAGTAGCCGGGGAAACCCTGCAGAAGTACATCCAGCGTTTTAACAGCGTTCGCCTCAAGATCCCCAAGGTGACGGACGAAGCCATCATTTCAACATTCTCCAATGGCGTCCGTGATATCAAGATGGAGGAGCTCTCCATACACGAGGACCTATGCACAACTCTGGAGATGTTCAACATGGCGACCAAGTGCGCAAGGCTTAAGGAAGGACGCCTCCCTTCTCGAGCTCCCAGCAGCCGACAAGGAAGACAAGAAGGCCAAGGCCAAGGACGTGAAGCGCAAGGGGGTTGCCGTGCTCATGGCAGAGCCGAAGATGAAGCGCGGCCGTGACCACCCGGAGTCATCCAAGGCCAACCGCCCATTCTGCGCCGTCCACATCGTTCACAGCCACAACACCAATGACTGTGAAGAACTCAGGGCCATCCGTGATGGGCGCTTCGGTCGACGCCCCGAGTGCAACGACCAGGGCTACGGACGAGGAGGAGGACGAAGTGGAGGACGCTGGGACGACCGCGGCCCCCGCTAGGAGTGGAGCGACTGGCCTCGTGAGGACCGCTGGCAGGATCAGCCTCGCGAGGATGCCTGAAGGGAGCAGCCTCATGAGAACCGTCCTCAGGGCAACGCCGGCCTCCCTCCGCTGCCGCCACCACCAAGAAGGAACGGCGACCATCATCAGGACGAGGGGGCTGGGGGCTTCCAGGAGCCTCGTGCTATTGCTTGCATCTTGGGTGGCACTCAGGCCCCAGCCTCTCAGCGTATCTTCAAGCAGTTTGCTCGCGAGGTGAACACGGCCCTTTCCAGGCTCGAAGCCACGTGCTCACTCAGGTGGTCCAAGTGCGCCATCACCTTCAGCTCCTCTAACCAGCTCAAGTGCGCGGCGATGACTGGCGCCCTCCCGATGCTCTGCTCACCCATCATCAGCAATGTTCAAGTCACCAAGACCCTTATCGACGGCGGCGCAGGACTCAATGTCCTGTCCGTTGAGACATTCGACCGCCTCCAAGTGTCGTATGATCAGTTATAGCCTACCAAGCCCTTGTCAGGATTAACCGACGGCTCCACCACCCTGATCAGGCAGGTCCGCCTCCCTGTCACCTTTGGCCAGTGTGACAACTACCGCACCGAGCTCATTGACTTCAATTTCGCCCACATCCGCCTGCCGTACAATGCCATCCTCGGGTACCCAGCCCAGGCCAAGTTTATGGCAGTGACCCATCATGGCTACAATGTCCTCAAGATGCCCGAGAGCGGCGGCATCATCTCGGTTGCCTGCGAGGAAAGGGACGCGATGTGCTCCCTTGAGCGTGCTTACCAAGCTCCAGCGGCCGAAGACCCCGACAACGAAGGCACCCTATACCCCCCTAAGGCCATCCCTAAGAAGAAGAAGCAACTGCTCCACCAAGGGCCTCAGGAGAGCGGCATTTCCAGCGGCACCACCTCAGGACCTGCGCCCTCAGACAGGGCGCCTCCCTCCCTCGCATAGGAAGGCGCACCCGACGCCCTCCTGTGACACTCCAAAATTTTTCCTTTGGTTTTCTTCAAAATTTTGTTGGATTTGAAGGAGGTCTCCAAAACCCTTCCAAAAATCTCTCTCAAAGCTTTTTCCCTTCAGCAAATATTTTATTTTTGCATCTCCTTCAACTCTAGTGTTTGGTTTTAAATTTTCTTCTGATTGCCCTCTTCTCAAAAATTTCAAGAAAAATCTTTGGAGTATTTTTCTTTCAAAGGGAAACTCTAGGAGTTTTTCATCCTCTCCCATATTTGAAACAATTCATGATTCTTCCATGCACCACATGATAAAACCTTCCCAAAAATCTCTCCTTCCACTTTGGTACAACTCAAAAATTCTGTCCAAGCTAATAAAATCCATTTTTGGATTTTATTCAAATTATTTCTCCTCCCAAAATAATTATGTCTATTATATTGAGCCTAGGTGATTTGCAAAGCAAGTACCCTAATGCTTTTGATTTTTGACCTCAACTCCACACCCCTGGATAGTCCTTGGTATCCACAACCCGTAACCATCTTGATCCACTCTTCTTCTTTTCAAATATTTCAAATTTCACTCACTTTGCAAGTTTGGACCAGATTTGCCAAATTTGGTGAAATTCATATCTACACTTCTCCAAAAATTCCACCAAAATTCAGACAACCTCTAGTTGCAATGAGAGACCACTCCACCAAAAATCAGCTCAAGGAAAAATCCCTGGATACCGTAATCATTTTGTCGAACACCGGCATGCAATCGCTTTGTTCATATTCAGTAAATTCAGAAGTTCGATGTCGATCTCCGGCCAAGAACTTCAGTCCACGAGTCCACAGTACCCTTGGCACGTTGCTCGCAGCCTGGCCCGCTCGTCTGAAGCTCCACACGCTGGCACGCCTCGCATCGGTGGCGCCCCGCCTTCAAGGCCAAGGCCCTTCTTGCGGGCGGCACTGCACCAGAATCGGCGACAGGAGGCAAAACTGCTGGCGCCAACACCATTCGGGCGCCGCCAATCATCCCGGTGGCTCCAGCGTGGCCACCTCCTTGCCAACAAGACGCATGCGGCACTGTCGGCGTGGCTTGGCACGCGTAAGCGCGCTCTACGCCACCGACGGGGTCAGGCCGTTCCGTCGAGGGCAGACCGTAATCAGCCCTCCCGTGCATGAGCTGGACCTAAAATGGCACCACTACTCCACCTAGGCGATGCTCAAGCTCCTAAGCCGACCGTCCAGCCACAGCCGCCAGTAATCAACTTCGCCGGACTTATCCGTTCACGGCAACCGACTCGGGCCGGCTATATATAGCCCCCCCGAGCTTGCTCTCGCCTCCGCACGACTCCGCCACCTCTCCAGACCCGCCAGCCACTTTGGAGGGGCCTCGAGGCCTTTCTTCCTCGACTCGCCACCTCCCAGGTCCGCGCCTCGGGCTCCGGCATCGTTCTCTCCGGTGAGGGCACCTCCGCCGCCCTACTTTCGCCCGTAGCCTCGTACCACCTCTAGTAGGATAACCCCCACCTCAATTTGGGCCCCGCAGCTCTCTCCGGCGAGATCCACGACCGTCTGAACCACCGTCCGCTGGAGCACGGGCCGCCGTCGACACAGTGCTCGCCTGCGATCACCACCACCACCCACAGACGCGGAACGGTGCTCTGATCTCGAAGGTAAATCCCGATCACCTTGCCTCGCCGTGGATCGCTGCCGGCGACCACCGCACCTCTCGGGTGCCGTCGCGCTCTGTTTGAAATTTCAAACCCGACAGGTGGAGCCCGCCTATCAGCCTCACAGCCGTCTATTTTAAACGAAACGTTATCCTGGACTTTTCCACAGAGCCCCCTGGAAACTTTCTGTTTCATTACAGATGGGTCCTTGGACCAAAACTCTTATAACTTTTAAACATAAAATGATTTTTGATTGATTCCTTTTCTGTCATCTTTATTTTTCTGTCTAGTTTTTTTTCATATTTATTTGAAAAATATTTGGATCAACTTTCTGTACCCCACGGTATTTATGTTAGCGCGTGTATTTTTATTTGCCGTAGATACCGAAGGAGGTGATGGAACCGCGAACTTCGCCGAGCTAGACCCCGACTACTCTGAACCAGGCAAGCAAAGTCTGAACTTTTGATATGATGAGTGTCTGGACATGTTTGCATTATTTTTGTATCATAGCACGTTCATGAGCATTTTCGATGATAGTTTATCTCGTGAGCATTGAAGCAAATGAGCTCGGTAAATCCGTGAGTTGCTGGAAACTTGTTGCATGGCCATGAGTTGGCATGAGTATGGGTAAGATGGCAGTGTTGTAGCATGCCAGGATTATGCCATATCGTTGACCCAGTGTCAACATAAATCGTTCAGTTTCCCGTCCGTCTTTCTTTCCGTACTACCACCTGTTTCCCGCAAGGGATACGGCCTAGTAGGTTGCAAACCACTTCATGGTACACACCAAATCGAGAGGCCGGGATGAAGGTTCCATGGCCCTGGATTAAAGCCTTTCATCCGGTCAGTGGGCATGGGTGTTTCCGGTTGGGACCGAGAGGGGGGCACCCCTTAGAGCGTGTATATAAATTTGATCCCATGCTATTCGAGGTTGTGATCTCCCGTCTCAAAGTTTTTCTTAAGCGTTGTCTAAGGTGATTCACAGCAACGTGAGGTATGATGGGTGTGTACTAGCTAGTTGTGTTTCCTCTGAAACACCGTAAACGGAACTAGTCCTTTGTGACTACGGAAATCCGTTGGCTGTGGAAAAACTTTGGTACAAACTCTGCATAGTCAAAATTCTTTAATTCATCTTACTCATGTCCAAGTACCGTGATCATCTCATCTTGTCAAGTGTCAGTCTCAGTGACAGAAACTCCCGAGAACCATTTGAGTATTAATTGTTTACTTCCACAGAATGGACTAACCCGCTTATTGTCTTGTGATGAATATTTTCCGTGAGCACTATATCTTGTCGCTTATAAATAATGAATTATAAGCCATTTTTGCGATGTCGCTCAGACGTCCGACTGCGGCATTGTTGTTATTCATTTTCATTATAAGCCCTTTCTGCGATGTCGCTCAGATGTCCGACTGCGGAATTGTTATTATTCATTTTCATTATAAGCCCTTTCGCGATGTCGCCGAGACGTCCATCGCTGGCATTGTTGTTATTTAATTTCATTTTAAGCCCTTTCGCGATGTCGCTCGGGCGTCCGATCATGCGGCATTGTTATTATTCATTTTCATTATAAGCCCTTTCTACGATGTCGCTCGGACGTCCGATCGCTGACATTGTTGTTATTTATTTTCATTATAAGCCCTTTTCTGCGATGTCGCTCGGACGTCCGATCGCTGCGGCATTATTGTTATTCATTTTCATTATAAGCCCTTTCACGATGTCGCTCGGGGCGTCCATTGCTGACATCGTTGTTATTTACTTTTATTATAAGCCCTTTCTGTGATGTCGCTCCGACATCCGACAACGGCACGCATGTATTTTTATTTCAATATAAGCCCTTTATGAGGTGTCGCCCAGACGCCTGACTGTGGCATGTTTTACTTATTCTCACCCTTCGAGGCGTCACTTCAGACACTCGATCGGTTTCGAGTTTATCTTTCTTTGGGTTTTCGAGCGGACTACCGCCGATTCCCTTGTTATTTATTTTTGCTATATTGATTTAATTGAGCAAATGTTAAAATAAATCATGACTCATTCATGCATTCATTTGTTATATCTTTTGTCCGAACTGTCTTGCGAGTACTTTCAAAGTACTCACCTGGCTTGTTGATTTGGCCAGATGCTGACGAAGGCGATCTCATGGATGAAGAATTCAATAGCGAGTCCGACGCCTAGAGGAATCCCAGTCAGTCTCGTGCGACCCCTGGACTAGTCATTGTGATATATCCGCTTCCGCTACCCAAATAAATTCATCGAGCCTCACCTCGACGCTCGATGAGCCGCTAGTGCAGTAGACTTATTAACCACCCCGCTATGGTATTCCACCATCCACTCATATCTCGAGACAGTAATATTTCCACCCCACACCTTTGAGTCATATCCGCTGCTATGTATAATTCTCGGCGTGTTTGTAATAATTGGTTGGGCATCTTCAGTCCGACCCCTGTATTAATGTAATGCTACTGGCTTATTGTATCAAAGTTTTGTCTACCGGTATGAAGGATTTTTCCTCATATTGGACTTCATAGGTCGGTTGTTCAATAAATATTTTTATTGAAAAACCGGTCATGACACCTCCTCAGGCTGGGCTCGGGGGCTCTATTTTAGAGGGCCTCAGACCTAGCCAACGTCTCGAGGGAGGCGCTCGGGCACCACATGGATGCGTGCTTTGCCGCACGCTTCCCACAAGAGGGCACAAGGCGCGGAGTGCCTAGTGCTCAGAAGTTCATCACAAAGGCGTCAGAGAAGCTTCAAGAAGAAAGGACCATGCGCGGAGACCGCCGCCCACCACCTGTCGCAGCTCCTCGTCCTGACGAGGACAATGAGCTGCGCGTTTGCGTCAACATTCCAGGGCTCAACAGGGCCGCATCTTAGGAGCGTTTCTGGCATTTGCGTGTTGGTCGGTGCGAGGGCCCACGTCACAACTATGTTCGCATGCCATTCGGCTTGCCGAACGTGGCTGTCACCTTCCAACGCCGCTTGCGGAGCATTCTGGCGGCTCAGGAGGCTAGGCATCACGCAGTCTTCACAGAGATGGCGACGGTTCTTCAGGAGCCACCCGGATCCCTAGAGCCTCCTGAGGCTCAGGGCCCTGGCGGCTCATAAGGGGTGACTTCTTCGGCACGCATCTTCAACTACTCCAACACCTCGTCGACAATGGTACCAGGTGACTCTTTCCGGTTCATTCAGTTGGGGGTGCCCCACAGGCATCATTATCCCCAAGTCGTACGGGCCTGTCCCTATGACGTGTATCATTTTGCATCTTTAGCTTACTCTGTTGGGGGCGCCCCTCGGGCTGCATCATCCCTAGGCCGCTCGGGTCCGTCCCAGCGGCATGTACCATTCTTGCATCTATCTGAACTAGCTTGCCTCCTTGCATGAACTACCTTATGATTATCACCTGCTTGTCCGGTACTTCGATACCATGAACGTCGCGCGCCCTTGCAAGCCCACCCATGACAGCCCTCGCCACCACGGGAGCCGCGCACCGGTTGTCTTTCTTTAGGATACTTTGCGCGAGAAGGCTAGACACGGCGTCTGTGCTCGGGTCCTTCCCTACAGCGTCGATAAACCCAACGACTGAGCTCTATTTGGAGGGCCGGCCCGGTTCACGTCACCTCCTGGGGTCATTGGTGTTTGGCCTCCTCATGTAATCACCTCAGGAGATTCATCCGGCACAGGTTGCCTAACCATCTCGCAGGGACATCGCAGCTACCAAGAATCAAGACCAGGCGCAACCCGCCTTGAGGTAGGGCCTCGTGAGTCCCGCGCTGGCTCACAAGTTCCCTGACACACCTCGTCTAGCCCTACCGTGCAAGCCACATGTCAGGGCGGGGCTATACACGCCCCGGGGGCTCCACTCAGAGGGAGCCCTCACCCATGCACCAGTCGAAGCACCATGCTCCATGCTGGCAGTCGACACGGTTGAGGAGCGGCTATGCCCGTGCAAGTGCAGAAGCATTATGCTCCGCGCTGGTGATAAACAACTGAGAGCGGCCCCATGAACGGATCAACCTCAGGGAGCCACCCGACTCAGTGTCTATCCTCGCCGCAATGCTTTCCCCTCGGGAGGGTCATGCCAGGGGGCTGGGCACGGGGGCTACGCTCAGGTCAGGCCTAGCATACGCCGCCCTGCCAGGTCCCTCGGACCTGGTCGTCGCGTGCCCTTCCCGTGAGAGACCTCGGCGAGGACAGGTATGAAGGTCTATTTGAGCGTCAAGGGGGAATCCTGAGCATCACGACTCAAGAGCCTAACTGGCCACGTAGCCCCTCACTCCTTGGTCCCGTCCTAGTGATCCGGACGGCCCAACGGCGGCTGAGGTATGCGCTGGGTCGGGCCCTGCCGACGTAGAACACCAAGGCCAACTCCCGCGTTTCTTTTCCAAAGGCTGTTTGGACATCAAGTTGGACTCCTGAGCATGGGGACTCAGGAGCCTAACTGGTCACGTAGCCCGTCACCCCTTGGTCTCGTCCTGGCGATCCGGACGACCCAATGGAGGCTGAGGCATGCGTGGGGCCTGTACTGTCGACGTAGAAAATAAAGCAACGGAAAGGAAATCGCAGAATCCTAATTATTGCAAGACATATTGTTGTTCAAACACCAAACATAAGTTTTGACGCCTCCACGAGGCACGTTGCATATCACAAGTAAGTTCGCAGGAAAGTAAAAACAGGAAGGACCACCATCGTCCGACGGTAAGCCTCCTCTTCAGCCTTGGGCGCCGTTGTCAGGAAGCGCCCTCTCGTCAGCAGCGTCACCGTCGCCTGTGTCATCAGCCTTGATCCTGGGATCGGCATCACCTTCAGTTGGAGGCGCGGGGTCGATGGCAAGGAACTTCTTCAACAAGGCCTCCACCTGGCCCTTCACGGCTTCTGCGGCATCTTCGCATCGCTCTTCACCCACAGGATCGAGCAGGATGCCAAGGTCGGCATTGGTATCACGAAGATAGAGGTGGCTGAGGATGCCCATCAAGGGCGATGAGGAGAGCGCGCGCTTCCCCCTCCACCATCGGGCCGATCCCATTGACGACATCCTCAAGCGTCGTGATGAGCTGAGGGAGTAGCTGGACGGGCCCCTCATCATCAGTCACCAACGGCTTCTCCAAGCCCTTCTCGTAAAGCTCCTACAGCGCCTTGCGGGACCTCTCCTCAAGAGATTTGAAGGCCACGTGATCCTCAACCAGAATCTTCGCCTTGGCTTCCAGCTGGGCCTTCTCCGTTTCCACCTTCTTCTTCTCCAGCTTCTCCAAGCGGTCGCATTCCACGGCCTGCGCCTGCGCCAGCTGCTCCAGCTCAGCATTGCGGCCGGTGACCGCCTCTTCTCGAGCCTTCAGCTTCTCCTCTCGTGCCTCATCCTCGCGAGCCGCGACAGCGCGTTCCTTGCACAGATTCTCCAACGTGTTCCCATTGCCTCTTTGGTGCTAAAGGGGCAAGGGCAGGCGAGGAGTCCCCAGGCATCAGGAAAAGGTTTCCATATCAGTGCAACGAGACCGAGGCCAGCAGGACGGCAGGATGGAGGTCCCCGTGGAGCCCACGACGGTGTCACCAGCAGAGCCTTTGGCAGGCGAAGACCACCTTTTGTCAGGATAACTTGTACTAGTTGTGTCCCTTCAAATTGGCCATTGTGGGATCCCTTCCTGCCTAATATTTGGGAGAGGACCCGGGCTTCTATAAGTAGGACTAGCCACCACCGTGGGAGGCATCTCATCTTGGACTGGATCCATTCCACCAAGGCCACCATACAAGCTCACGGAGTTCAATAACACCTCTCCTCAGGAGGCTGTTCATCCCTTGTACTGTTCATCAACAGCCTACAAGGCAATCCACCACACTACATTGGAGTAGGGTATTACACCACAACGATGGCCCGAACCAGTATAAACCCTCGTGTCTCTTGTTCTTTGGGTTTGGGGAGCTAGGCCTTGAGATCGTTGCGAGAGTGAGAGAGAGAGAGAGATCGTCGTGCGCACCCCAGTGTTCGAACCTCAAGGGTTTGTGGACCCCATGATCTGACATTTGGCGCCGGGTAGGAGTGCGCCAAAGCCTCTCTTTTGTTAGCTGATCCGCCGACACCCCGTGGTTCCGATATTCGGTGACCCAAGGACCAACGCCGACCATTGGGCAGCTTGGCCCGTCAGGGCGGCACCGTTCGCCCATGAAGACCTCAACTCCGCACTCCAGGCGGCCCGCGCACCGCTGAACACCGCGGTGCGCGGGCGGCACAGACCGGCGCCTTCCACCCTCACACCGCGGCGCGCGTGGGCCACCGCAAGGGCTCAAGCTACGCAGCAGCGACGGCGCCACACACCGGACGGGAACAAGCGAATATGCGAGCCGCGCTCATAGTGGCGCGGGAGCTGCTGCGGTGCCGGCTGGCGGAGAGTGGCCGCGATGCATTGCTAGAGCGCGTCAATGAGCTGTTGGACGCCGCAACCAGGGGTACGCCGCCTTTCTACTCCTTACCTATGCCTCAAGTTGTGGCTAGATCGCACGGGTGGGACTCGTCGCGCCCGCGTGCTCCCAGGCGCACCAGGAGGGTTCATCGGCGTCGGCCCCGCCAACGGTGCCGGGCATCCGGCTGCACCTGTGCTTCCCCGTGCGACCCCAGCGGGATGCCACCCTACCACCACCAAGGCGGTACGCTGGGCCCGACGGCATGGAGTGCGTGGCGTCTCGGTGAGGGTTTCGGGGCAGTGGCTCCGGAAGCCTATGTGTCCCACATGGTGGATCGAGAGTACACGCCGGAGGATGACCCCGGCTCATTCCTCGAGTCTGGTTGGGAAGAGGAGATGCTGGAAGTTGAGGCCTTCCAGGAACCATCCAAGAGCCTCGCCGACCCCGCCAACGACAACAACCCTAGGGTACCACTAATCTCTCAGGAGCAGGCTTACGCTAACCATGGGTCGCAGGTGGACCAGGTCACAGCGGTGGACGGCGACCCCAGCGTGGCAACCTCACTTCAACCAGGGGGAAGCACCCTGGGGGCTGCGCGGGAGGGGCCTGGAGCAAGGCCCCTCTTTGCTTTGCATGGAGCAAGGCATCGCCCGGAGGTAGGTCCTCTATCAGGGAGGCGCCGGCAAGCCTTCCCCCCGGCAGAGGGCCCGTGGTCGCCGAGGGCGCCGCTAGCATCCCCTTTGCCCCTTGGAATCATCCTGGTTTCCGGATGCCCCAACGGTGGTCGAGGGCGGCGCAAGGCGGGGCCCTCGTCTGGCGATATGAAGCAAGGCTCACGCCTGTGAAGGTCTCCACCTGTGACACTCTCACATAATAATGAGTGGGGCTGTACACACCCCGGAGTCTCCGGAGAGCCGCCCTCGGGCCTCGGGGGCAACCACCCCCGTCCTAGTGGAAGCACCCTGCTCTGCACTGGCCGTCGACACTGTCCCCCAATGACTATGCTCACGGCCTCTGAAAGCACTTAGCTCCATGTTGGTGGGAAGACAAGAAGACTAGCTAGGTGTCGGACGTGGACATTTGCTTTCAACCCCTCTTTTCTGTATCTCGATTTGGCGCCTTTTCGGATTTGAACTTGAAATTGTATTTTCGTTGAAAAGTGCGGGGGGCGCCTTTTTATCGTTGCATTGGTTTCTTGAATTCTCTGGTCCTGCGCCTCATTTTTAATGACCACACCTGCTACCCCTCCCTCACAGGCACCTCGTGAGCGGGGGCTGGGCGTGGCATGCGTGCGCATCCTGCCGCGCTCAGGCACTTGCTCCTCGCGAGGCCCTCTTGGGCAGACTAGCAGGCTCCTCAGGAGCCTAACACCTCGCGGGCCCATGAAGGACTCCCCTCGAGAGAAATACACATCGGCAACCACGAGACTAGTCCGAGGTCTATCTGGACTAAGGTAAGTTGCTATGGCAAGCTCGCGGAAGACCTTAAGGACTCACAAAAGTACGCTTTAAGCCTAGCTCAAGGAATAAAACAATAGTCTGACTACATGAGGGGCTCCCCCTCCCCAAAAATGCTCTTACATCTTGAAGGGCCATGCCCAAGCTTTTGCGCGCAGGTTTAAAACAAAGGAGCGCAGGCCTAATCGGACATACCGCTTGCACCATCTTCCGAATGATTCCTGGATGCACTGCTGGCGCCATCGTTGTCGCCAGCATCGCCTCCGCCATCGTCAAACGCACCGCCTTCGTCCGCCACGACTACCACCACATTGTCCTCGGAAGCGAAGGCCCTGACCAGAGCATCCACATTATCGTCCACCCAGCACGCCAGGTTATCCCGGATAGCCCCGGGTACTGGGCAATGGTGGTGTCAAAATTGAAGTTGGGGCCGGCATTTTGAAGATGGCTGAAGACGCGGGAGAATGAGCACCCAAGGAGGCCTTGACTCTTTTTGTCCACGAGCTCGCGAGCCCTCTCGGCCCGGTTCTCCAGGTGCGTCATGACGTCGGTGAAGAAGCGAAGGTGGCTGGCATAGTCCTCGGTGTGGGGGTGAGGGGCGTGCTCATCGCAGATGACACCTAGCGCCTGGTTGGCCCTCATCCTGAGGTCCCGGAGCATGGGAGTATGCTCACGTAGTAACATCTGTCGGTGGAGCGCCTCTTCCCTGCTCTGCTGCGCGAAGGACTTGGCGTCGGTAACTCCCCACTGAAGCGAGCAGCTCAGCACGGGCGGAGGCCAACTCCGCCTGAATGGAGACCAGGGCCGCAGCAGCAGCCTTCTCACACTGCTCCACCTCATTCAGCTTCGACCGGAGGGCAGCGGTTCTACCCTCAGCTTCAGCTTCCAAGAGCTTCAGGTCGTATCCGTTGGCAAGATCCGCACGGCCCTCTGCCACCCCGCGGTCAATCTCCTCCTGGATCCTGGCCTCTCGTGCGCTTGCGGCATCCTCCGCCTGGGCGACTTTGCGCTCCCTCATCTCCAACCGTTCAAGCTCGAGGCTGTGCTCCGTAGCCTCCAGCACTAGCGCTTCCTCACGCCTCAAGATCTCCTCCTCTTTGGATGGCGCCCCCTTCATCGACGCAAAAACAGCCCTACGGGCCTCGACCTGCTGCTCTAGGGAGGCGTTTAGGGCCTAGAGCTCCTGCCTGCGCTTCTCTGCGACATCGTGGCGGTGGTCAGCCTCCCGGGCTTCTTCCAAGGCTCGGGCACTAGCCTCGCGTGAGGTTCAAGGGATGCCTCAGACTTTAAGTTGGCACGCTCGCGCTAAAGACACCCGAGGTTGATGGCCACCTTTAGTTGATGCCATTCGTCCACTAGCCGAAGACCCTCAATTTTGAGGCAGGCGTCGACATCCACAAGCTCTTCCCCAAGCCGGCTTAGCGCACCCATCGCCTCCCGGAAGAGCTCGTGACGGATGGCACCCCGCTCGCGCACAAGCTCGAACACGCGACTGGGCCCGTCCTCCACACCGGAAATCGTTGAAGAGGTCCGAGGTGGCTCGCCTTCTCCCAGTAGGGGCTGGGGGCCAGCGCCTTTCCAGTCGCCCTTCTGGCCCCGTCGGGGGCCCGGAGGGGCGGAAGCTCATTGCCTGAAGGAGAGGCCACCCAGCCGCGGTCAATAACCAGAGGAGGAGCCCTTGGCACACCTTCTGCATCCCAGGCAAGGCCGCCAAGGAGGGACGACAAGAACGCGGGGTCGAGATGCCAGGCCGGCGCACTTACTTCATCGGCCGACCTCGCGACAAGTGCGGCAGGCCAGCTTGGGGAGCCCAAGGTCAGCAGAGGACTCGAGGCAGGAGGAGGTTGCTTCTTGGGAGACTTCGTCGCCTTAGCAGAAGAGGCCCTGGGGAACCATAGTTAGGAGGGGAAGCATGACTCAATAAATTACAAAGATAAGGTACTCACTCGTCTATGGCAATGTACTTCCTCTATTTCAATGGCCGGAAGGCATCACCGCTGCAGCTTGAAGATCCCTTCCTCTTCCGGAGCGCGTCAAAGTTCAGTCGGAGCCAGCCAAAGCCCTGGATGTGGTCACAAGTGTCGGGCATGGCTAGTGTGCTCCTGAAGAGGCGACCTCAGGGGCACTGGACTGCGTGGAGAACTCGGCCCTCGCCTCATGGCGACTCGCCGAGGCCTCGTGGGCTTCGGCCTCAGGAGCATCAGGTTGAATCATCCCTCCTGTCGCTCCCTCAGAACGGCTCTCTGGGGGCCCGCAGGACGACCCCTTAGGAGCCTCGAGCGGCCCCGATTCCTCAGCAGCCACGTCGCCAGCGGCCAGCAATGGTCGTCCCCCTGCGCCCACTTTCAGGGAGATCACTGTGCTAGCGGCGGGCAAGGGAGCCACAAAGACAGGGCTCTTGCGAGGCCCTTCAAGGCCAGCCGGGCGTAGTCCCCACTCATAGAAGGGGGGCATCTGCTTCGTGAACTCCACCTTGTCAGGAGTTCAGCCTGGCCAGCCGGAGCTAGACATGAGCAAGCCGCTAGTCGGTGAGCCTGGCGTGCTCCCAGCCGGAGCTTGGGGCAGTCGGAATTTGCGGAAGCAGCACCAAGGTATTGCGCACGCCAACATCCACATACACCCATCGCTTTCGGAAACCACCGACGACCGGCGAGAGCTCGAAGTCGATCCCCGAGCCGGCCGTTGCAGCCACAGCCTGGAAGGACACACACCCCGAGCGCTGGCGAGCGTCTGTCAGATGAAGGGGGAAGAAATGGTGGAGCAAGGCCACGGAAGGGGCAATGCCCACCATGGCCTCGCAGACGAAGGCGAAGACATCAAGAAGGATGATGGATTGGGGATCAAGGTGCAACGCATTGATCTGATAATGCGAAAGCACCGCGTTGATGAAGTCGGAGAAGGGAGGGATCAGACCAGCCCAGAGGGTGTGAAGATAAGGTAGACCTCGATGGCGTCATGTTGATTTCAGTGCGGGAAGAAGGCCAGCCCACCGTCGCCCCCACCCATTGGACTCGGTGGCGACCGGCGGGTGCACCTTGCCCATCGCCTCCTGGTTGAGCACCACCGACCACTCGACATCGGGTTCGAAAATTGGCGGCACAGGAGCCGAGGTACGGGACTCCTTCTTCCCCTTCTTCTTCCGGCTTGGTGCCATGGCGGCGGGGAGAGCCGGTGTCAGATCGGACCGAGGGAAAAGATCCACTGTTTGCCAGAAGACGAGGGAGCAGCAGAGCACTCGCCTGCGATGGGGGTGGTGCTGTGTAGGCAACGATGGGTGGGGAAGTGGAGACGCCCACGTCCCATCAACCTCCATGCGTCAAACAAGGCCGCTTGCTATTGGGGCCCGCATCGCTCCACACTTGACCCTTGGCTTCGCCGCGAAGCCAAGTATGAGCGTGCCTTGGGCCAAGGGGCTACTGTCGGTGTCCTGGGAACGGGGGTACCCAAACTTGCCTGCCTGTGGCCCGGGGCGTGGCTCATCCAGCGGCCTGGTACGGCCCATCTTCATTAACAACCACTCAAGACCCTCGCGGGGGGCCAAGCCTCATGAGGCGGACAACACAAGACCTCCTCAGGGCGGCCTCCTTAGGCTGGCTCCCGAGGAGCGGAGAGATCTATGCAAGGGGCACCTCACGAGGTTCGCATGACATGAGCCATGATGACGAAGGCCAAGCGGGCGCCAGCGGGCGCAGAGTACCCGTTGCCTCTTTGGTGATAAAGGGGCAAGCGCAGGCGAGGAGTCCGAAGGCATCAGGCAAAGTTCTCCATATCGGTGCAACGAGACCAAGGCCAGCAGGACTGCAGGATGGAGGTCACCGCGGAGCCCACAACAGCGTCACCACCAGAGCCTTTGGCAGGCGAAGACCACCTTTTGTCAGGATAACTTGTACTAGTTGTCTCCCTTCAAATTGGCTGTTGTGGGATCCCTTCCCGCCTAATATTTGGGAAGAGGACCCGGGCCTCTGTAACTAGGACTAGCCACCACCATGGGAGGCATCTCATCTTGGATTGGATCCATTCCACCAAGGCCACCATACAAGATCACGGAGCTCAAGAACACCTCTTCTCAGGAGGTTGTTCATCCCTTGTACTATTCATCATCAGCCTACAAGGCAATCCACCACACCACACTGGATTAGGGTATTACACCACAACGGTGGCCCGAACCAGTATAAACCCTCGTGTCTCTTGTTCTTTGGGTTCGGGGAGCTAGGCCTTGAGATCGTTGCAAGAGCGAGCGAGCGAGCGAGAGAGAGAGAGAGAGAGAGAGAGAGAGAGAGAGAGAGAGAGAGATCTTCGTGCGCACCCCAGTGTTCGAACCTCAAGGGTTTGCCAGAACCCATGATCCGACAGCGCGAGGGCTGTTGTGTTGGAGATATGCTCTAGTGGCAATCATGTATGCTGATATTTCCTATGTGTTTATGAATAAAGATAGTCCTTTGACATTATCAATGATGTGTATCAGCAAGTACGTGACTTGTTTGTGGGACTATGCATTGTATGATGACTGTTCTAAAAGGTCCCTAGTCGAAAGGGCTGTGTGGACGCACCGCCACCTAGACTAGAATATGACACAGTCGATGGCTTGGTCTCACTAGCCATGGGGCATTGGATGCTAACCGGATAATATGGATTTCGGAGGATCCGGTCAGATTCGACGTAGTCGGATCCGAGTCGAGATAAGGTCCGAGTCGGACAGACCCAACTATGAGACGCAGCGATATGTCATCTGTGAGTCTCTCGTACAACATACGTTCTATGTCCTAAGACCAGAGCTGGTACATGTACTCGGGATGGTGATAGACTAGCTTTGGGACGACTAAACGCTACTCCGTGACTGGGTAGTTACAAAGGTAGGTTTCAGGCTTGTCCAGACCCATGCTGCGAGACATGGTCGAGCAAGATGGGATTTGCCCCTCCGTTCAGGAGAGATATACTCTGGGCCCCTCATGTGAACTGACCAGGATAAGCATGGCCATGCGACAAGGATTATGAGATAATCTGGATATTGGTCGGCATCACTGAAACAAGAAAGAGGTTGGGCTAGCACAAGGATGACAGACTTGCCTTGAGCCCGACAACATATATCGTGTGACAAAAGGAATGGAAGCGTGATGTACATGTTCGCCTAACCAGCTTCATAGTCTACCTGGTGTTCAGCAAGGGCCGGACCTGAGGGGGGGCAGGGGCGGCCGCCCAGGGCCCCCGCTGACTTGTTTCCTCTGTATATACGTACGTGATGTTTAGCCCAAGTAACAGATCGACACTTTTTTATAACAAGTAATAGCTTGACTTATTCTAAAGGAATGTAAATAGATCTAGTAATTCTTGGCTTGCCGCGCGCGGTCTTCTCGACTTCTACTCTTTCTCTTCTGAAATTGGCAACTAGTAATCAGCTATGGCAAGGTCGACGGCGCCCCATCCGGCCATCCGCGTCATTTAATTATGATTTTTCGGCTGCTGGATGCGATTAGTGGAGGAAGGTAATGAGATTTTCCAGATTCCATCAACCTCCTCTTCACCGTGAATCCCCTCTTTTTGTAGTCTGGCTAGATCATTCGCTCATGAAGTTAATCCTGGTACATATCTCTTTCTCACACTTTGATTTCTTGAAATTATCGGGATTGGAAAAAGGCAACTCAGATTCCTGGTCATGACTCGTAAGAAGCAGCAAAAGTTTGCAATTTCTAATTTTCTAGCCATCAAGGTACCTTTTTTGTCATGCCTTTCTTTCAAATTTTTATTTAATTAGCAGAGTTCTTAATTTCTTGTACTATCATATTCGTGTTCTACTTAGCAAGATTGCTATTAATTAGGAAAAAGATTATTTGAAAGTATTCATCCTACAATGAGATAAAACAAATATGAATATGAGTTGATTCAGTCCTGGAAAGGAGCTATTGACATTTTTTTATATCACCTACAATTACGTAAGTACTTCTACAGCTTAGGAGTTCCAAGGAATTAGCTTTAGTCACTGTTGGAGAACAACCTAGTGAAAGATTATAAGATGATAAAAATTTGAGTAGGCGTCGATGTGTTACTAATTCACCTAACAAAAGTATATGTGTCGATTGACAAGAGCGACCAACTTTGACTGTGAATGTTCATGGGCACGATTTCTTTGAATTGTTGAGATGGCAAGACACCACAAATTATAGTATACTGAGCTTTTTTCAACAATTGAAATAGTAAAAATTATGCATATGTTTATGAGGATTTAGGGCCTCATTATGTTGTCTTGCCCCGGGCCCCCGAAATCTCAGGACCGGCCCTGTGTTCGGCATGCCTTGCTAGAGGCCGGTACCAACCGTGTAGTTCGGAGGTGATCCGAACTACGACCAAACCGACTTGAACCTAAGGGGTCGCGCGCTTAAGGGAAGGAACCTATGAGACCGGAACGGACTCCATGAGTCAGATGTGATCCTACTCGGACTCGGATCCCGACCGAACAGATTTTGGGCTTTAGGGTTCGTGCGAGGCCCAAGTGTTGAGCCCACGACAGACACCTATATAAAGTGGAGGTGCGGCACACTCATTTGGTTGATCTCTTCGGCGCTGTCACTAGGGTTTGCATGTGTTGCGAATAGACACCTCCACTCGCCGCCAGTTGTGTGATCGGACCTAGCAGTCCGCCGCACGACGTTCCTCCTGCACGCGCAGATACCGTTAGAGGCGGTGCACTTGCGCCGCTCCGGTGAACCTGTACATGGGAACCGACGACCGACTGTTCGAGGGAGATCGGGCGAGGAGGAGACGATCCACGTGGACATGCTGCCCCACCTCTTCTTCTGCTGCACGGTACTGCGCGTCTAGTGGTAACGATCTGTGATCCATTCCCATAGCATGCTCTTGGTTGTTCTGCGCGTAGGAAAATTTTATTTGCAGTTGACGCACCCTACTGAAGAACCCAACAGTGGTATCAGAGCCTCTGCTATAGGATTGTGATTCAGATCGTATGCATATTAGATATGTGGAGGCGGCAGATGAGATCGGTCGTCGTTTATGAGATCGGCTGTGTGCACGGTTGATGAGATCACCTGCACATGGGGAATGATGTGGCTATGTTTTCTGATGATCGAGATCGATGAGGTTGTGACACAACCTACCCCTACCGGTCGGTATCCGCCATCAGGGTTAACAGTGAAACCTAAATCCGAATCGGATTCGCGATGATCAATAAGATCGGTCAGATCAGAAAATTCAGCGTGATCGGAGTGCATGTGATCTGTGATTTCCAAAAACGCCAGGCGCTGCCCGCAACTGCGAGGGGCGCTGCCCCTTCGAACCCCACCCACTAACTGGTTAGCGGGACCGCCATGTGCGTAGCGCCATGTATTTCATACACGATCACTCAAAACCAGTAGAATGTGATTCTATGCGTAAGTTTGTTTTGCAGGTTTGATGTGAATAGTATGGCTCATGTGTATGTGATGCATGTGTGTAATTTATACATGGCCTGCGTGTCATGTTTGTCAGCCGGCAGGAGCCAAAGTGTTGTCATTATATTGTATAATGACCTGCATGTCGACTTGTGACTCTATGTAAAATTCATTACTACTAGTCGTAGTTGGATAACAGAGATCAGGTTGGTGGCTTGGCGTCCCGACGTGGCAAACAAGATGGAGTTCCTAGATGGTCATCGGAGTCGGAGCCGACCTGGAAGAACATCCATGAAGGAGCCATACTATTTCACAATATATGTTTATTTGTGATTATTATGCTTCTTGTGTTTCTATGCATGTTAGAATGGTAGAAAGATCCCTCGTTAATTTCAAGCAATTTGCCATTCCCGACGTTGCACCTTCGCACGTCAAGTACATCTAGTAGTAGGCTCATAAAATTGAGGTGTTGCTAGGTGTCCTTGAACCGAAGGGTTCGTGTAGGACACGGACATGCACTGCATTAGGTTAACTTGACAAGGCTATCAAAACGGTTTTGGGCCTTGTGGCAAAGAAGGTAGGGGGCCGGGGTATGAGATACCTTCCCGACCGACAGGAGTCGTATAGAGATACGAGTAGCAAGGAGTTGCTTACCGGATAGGCATGTTGTCTAGCAATGATGCTAAAGCTCACTACTCGCATGTGTTAGTCAGATACTGAATCACTCAGAGTTTGCAGAGGGATGCCAACTTCAGTGGGAGTATTTATATTTAAGGCTTGAATTACTCTACATAAACACATTGCTTAGTGATTGCATATTTCATGTTGTAGATCAATGGCACCACCTGCTCAACCCAACTTTGCATTAAAATCAATTCTGGAAAAGGATAAACTGAATGGAACAAACTTTACCACCTGGTATAGAAATCTGAGAATTGTTCTCAAGCATGATAAAAAGGAACATCTTCTAGAGGATCCACTTCACCACGTGCTCAACCCAACTTTGCATTGAAATCAATTCTGGAAAAGGATAAACTGAATGGAACAAACTTTACCACCTGGTATAGAAATCTGAGAATTGTTCTCAAGCATGATAAAAAGGAACATCTTCTAGAGGATCCACTTCCAGAGGAACCTGCCGATAATGCTAATACCACAACTAAGAATGCCTACCAGGAACTCGTTGATGAATCAACGGAGATCAGCTGTCTGATGCTGGCTTGTATGGAGCCCGATTTGCAACAGCATTTCGAAAATGTTGAGGCTTACGATATGATCGTGAGTCTGAAGAGCATGTTTAAGACACAGGCTAGGACCGAAAGGTTCAACGTCTGGCGATCCTGGATGGATTGCAAGCTCAAGGAAGGTGATCCACTGAGCCCACATGTGATCAAGATGATTGGATATGTGCAAGCTTTGGATAGGTTGGGCTTCCCGCTCTTGGATGAGCTGGCTACTGGTGCAGTTCTGGGTTCTCTTCCACCCAGCTATGGGACGTTCATCTCGAACTACTTCATGCATGGCATGGATAAGAAGCTCACTGAATTGCATGGTATGCTCAAAGTGGCAGAGCAGGATATTAAGAAAGGCACGCATCAAGTGTTGATGGTGCAGAAATCGGCTAAGTTCAAGAAGAGTTGGTCCAAGAAGAAGGCTAAGGGAAAGGGCATGGAGACGGTAACCTCTGCCACTGCGCCAAACTCTGGACCGAACTCGAAGACCATTTGCTACCATTGCAAGGAAACTGGTCACTGGAAGAGCAATTGTAGCAAGTGGCTTGCAGAGCATGGCAAGAAGGCCGGAAATGCTGCTTCACGCAAAGGTACACTTGTTACATATGTTATAGACATTTACCTTGCTGACATACCTAGTAGCTCTTGGGTATTTGATACCGGATCGGTTGTTCATATTTGCAACTCGATGCAGGGGCTGGCAAGAACTAGGCATGTGGCACAAGGGGAGATTGACATCAGGGTCGGCAACAAAGCAAGAGTTCATAATTGTTATTACATTCCTGCACTTAGTCGGGACATTATTTCTGCCTCATGCTTGATGAGTCAGGGTTATGAATTCAATTCAAAGGACAATGGTTGTTTGTTTTATTTGAATGGAATGTTCCACGACTATGCACCCATTGTTGATGGGCTATTCATATTGAATCTGGAATAGGAACCGGTCTATAAGGTGAATGTTAAGAGGCATAAGCCTAATGAGATAAATCCGACATACTTCTGGCATTGCCGGCTTGGACACATTAGTCTGAAACACATGAAAAAGCTCCATGATGATGGCTCCTAAATTCGTCCGACTTTGGGTCGTTTGAGACATGTGAATCATGCTTTCTCGACAAGATGACTAAGTATCCTTTAGCAAAAAGTTGTGAGAGGGCGTCTGAGCTGTTGGAGCTTAGATAGTGATGTATGTGGTACAATGAGCACAACTGCCAAAGGTGGTTATCAGTACTTCGTGACTTTTACCGATGACTTGAGTAGATATGGATATATCTATTTGATGAGGCACAAGTCGGAAACTTTTGAAAAGTTCAAAGAGTTTTAGAACGAGGTTGAGAATCAGCTCAGCAAAAATATAGAGCTTCTACGATCTGATCGTGGAGGTGAGTACATGACCCAGGAGTTTGATGATCATCTGAAAAGCCGAGGTATAGTACCTCAGCTCACATCTCTGGGTACGCCACAGAGAAACAGTGTTTCGGAATGGAGGAATAGGACCTTGTTGGACATGGTCCGGTCTATGATGAGCAAATCGGATTTACCCTTGTCATTCTGGGGATACGCTCTAGAAACTACAGCTTTTACACTTAACAAGGTACCATCAAAATCCGTAGACAAGACACCACATGAGATGTGTATAGGGAAGACTCCCAGTTTTTCTTTTTCTAAAGATTTGGAGTTGTGAAGCATTTGTCAAGATACTTATTCAGACAAGCTTACACCTAAGTTGGATAAATGCATATTCGTGGGATATCCGAGGGAAACCTTGGGATATAGCTTCTACAACCGGGAAGAGAACAAAGTGTTTGTTGCTCGGAACGGGGTTTTCCTTGAGAAAGAGTTTCTCATTCGGGAGGCCAGTGGGAGGATGGTCTGACTCAAAGAAATTCGAGGACCACTCGGGGATGGCTCGGCTGGTGATGAGATCATACCGGAGTCAGTCAGGGAACCCATAGTGGAAGCGGCACCAGAACCACGAAGGTCAGAGAGATTGCGCAGAGTGCGCCATGTATTGTTACTAGAAAGCGACGAGTCGGCCACATATGCAAAAGCGATGGTGAGCCCAGATTCTGAGGCATGTATGGAGGCCATGAGATCCGAGTTAAAGTCCATGGATGAGAATCAAGTCTGGGACTTGGTTGATCCGCCGCCTGGCGTAACAGCCATTGGTTGCAAATGGGTCTTTAAGAAGAAAACCGATGTGGATGGGAATGTTTAGATCCACAAAGCTCGGCTTGTCACTAAGGGTTATGGACAAGTTCAAGGCATTGACTACGATGATACCTACTCACCGGCAGCGATGCTGAAGTCGGTGAGGGTCATACTAGCTATAGCTGCATATTTCGATTACGAGATATGGCAGATGGATGTCAAGACGGCTTTCCTTCACGGAAATTTAACCGAGGACATGTATATGTTGCAGCCCGAGGGTTTTGTCGATCCGACTAGCGCTAGTAAGGTATGCAAGCTCAAGAGATCCATTTATGGGTTGAGGCAAGCATCTCGGAGCTGCAATATTCCTTTTGATGAGGTCGTCACTGGTCTCGATTTCATCAAAAGGGAAGAGGGCGCTTGTTTATACAAGAAGTTAAGTGGGAGCTCGATAGTGTTTTTGATCTTGTATGTGGATGACATATTGTTGATCAGGAACGATGTTTCGATGCTGAACTCGGCAAGGAGTCATTGAATGCCAAGTTTTCGATGAAAGACCTTGGTGAGGCAGTGTATATTTTAGGCATCAAGATCTATAGAGATAGATCAAGGAGGCTGCTTGGCTTAAGCAAGAGCACGTACATAGATAAAGTGTTGAAGCGGTTCAACATGAGTGAGGCGAAGAAAGGATTCTTGCCACTCTCACATGGTATAAGGCTAAGCGAGACTCAGAGTCCTTCGATATCTAATGAGCGAAGAAGGATGAGTAGGATTCTGTATGCCTCGGCAATCGGATCCATCATGTATGCCATGATATGTACAAGGCCCGATGTTGCTTTTGCAATAAGCCTAACAAGCAGATACCAGGCCAACCTAGGCGAGAGTCACTTGGCAACGGTAGAGACTATTTTGAAGTACCTGAAAAGTACTAAAGATATGTTCCTAGTTTATGGAGGTGAGGAAGAGCTCGTCGTAAGGGGTTACGCCGATGCTAGTTTTCAAACTGACAGAGATGATTGTTGATCATAGTCCGGATTTGTGTACGTCATGAACAGAGGAGCAGTGAGTTGGATGAGTTCCAAGCAAGTTACGGTGGTCGATTCTACCACAGAAGCCGAATACATTGCAGCTTGTGAATCTGCAAAGGAAGGTATTTGGATCCGGTATTTTCTGGATGATCTTGGTATTTTCCTAGCCTTGGTAAAACCGTTGGACCTTTATTGTGATAATTTTGGTGCCATCGCACAAGCCAAGGAACCGAGGAATCACCACAACATCAGACTCATAGATCAGAAATATCACCTGATACGAAAGATCGTAAAGAATGGTGATGTAGAGTTATGCAAAATTCACATGGATGCAAATGTTGCAGATCAGTTGACTAAGGCGCTTCCACAACCCAAGCATTAGGGGCAAGTTAGAGCTATGGGCATTCAATGTCTATTTGATTGACTCTAGTGCAAGTGGGAGTCTGTTGGAGCTCTAGAGGCAATCATGTATGATGATATTTCCTATGTGTTTATGAATAAAGATAGTCCTTGGACATTATCAGTGACGTGTATCAGCAAGTATGTGACTTGTTTGTGGGACTATACATTGTATGATGACTGTCCTAAAAGGTCCCTAGTCGAAAGGGCTGTGTGGACGTGCTGCTACCTAGACTAGCATATGAAACGGTCGATGGCTTGGTCTCACTAGCCATGGTGCATTGGATGCTAACTGGATAATATGGACTTGGAAGGATCCGGTCGGATCTGACATAGTCAGATCCGAGTCGAGATAAGGTCCGAGTCGGAGAGACCCAACTATGAGACGCAGCGATATGTCATTTGTGAGTCTCTGGTACAACATATGTTCTATGTCCTAAGACCTGAGCTGGCAAATGTACTCGGCATGGTGACAGACTTGCTTCGGGCCGACTAAACGCTACTCCGTGACTGGGTAGTTACAAAGGTAGGTTTCAGGCTTGTCCAGACCCATGTTGCGAATATAGTAGAGAAAGATGGGATTTGCCCCTCCGGTCAGGAAAGATATACTCAGGGCTCCTCGTGTGATCCGGCCAGGATAAGCATGGCCATGCGACAAGGATTATGAGATAATCCGGATAGCGGTCAGCATTACTGAAACAAGAAAGAGGTCAGGCTAGCACAAGGATGACAGACTCGCCTTGAGCCCGACAACATATATCGTGTGGCAAAAGGAATGGAACTATGATGTACAGGTTCGCCTAACCAGCTTCATAGTCTACTTGGTGTTCGGCATGCCTTGCTAGAGGCCGCTACCAACCGTGCAGTTCGGAGGTGATCCGAACTGCAACCAAGCCGACTTGAACCTAAGGGATCGCGCGCTTAAGGGAAGGAACCTATGAGGCCGGATCGGACTCCACGAGTCAGATGTGATCCTACTCGGACACTGATCCCGGCCGAACAGATTTTGGGCTTTAGGGTCCGTGCGAGGCCCAAGGGTTGAGCCCACGACGGACACCTATATAAAGTGGAGGTGCGGCACACTCATTTGGTTGATCGCTTCGGCGCTGTCACTAGGGTTTGCTTGTGTTGTGAGTAGACACCTCCACTCGCCGCCGGTTGCGTGATCGGACCTAGCAGTCCGCTGCACGACATTCCTCCTGCACGCGCGGATACCTTTAGAGGTGGTGCACTTGTGCCGCTCCGGCGAACCTGTACGTGGGAAATGACGACCGGCTGTTCGAGGGAGATCAGACGAGGAGGAGACGATCCACGCGGACGCGCTGCCCCAACTCTTCTTCTGCTGCACGGCACTGCGCGTCTAGTGGTAACAATCTGTGATCCATTCCCGTAGCATGTTCCTGGTTGTTCTGCGCGTAGGAAAATTTTAATTTGCAGTCAACGCACCCTACCATAGAACCCAACATGTTGACGCCCTTCCGCGCTAGAGGAGGCGCGGCCATGGCAGGCTGCTGGGGCTCCGAGGGTGAGGCCGCTCCATCTCTCTTCTTCTTTGCTGACAGTGTTGACCTGACAGGTGCGAGGGAAGAGCGTCAAGAAGCAGCGGCAGAAGCAGGAATGAAATTAGGGCAAGGTGCCTACTGGTCCACGGCAGTGTAACCCCTCGGCCTCTTCTGAAGTAAGAAGCCTAAAGACTTCGCAGCCTGGGGCACCGGCGTGCGAGCCCCAGGGGCGGAGGAGGCCACGGCAGCACCGGTCGATGTCAAGACATGGGCGCCACCCCGCGATATCAACGCCGACGTACCCTTCGTCGGGACCCCAGCCGGTGACTTCTTCGGAGGAGTGCCCCTGGACCTTGTAGTGACTCCAGCAGGGGCCAGGGACTCCCTCACCGAATGGTCACTGGCCTCGTCATCGTCGGGAAGGGTGCGAAGGAGATCCGCCATGAGAGGGGAAGTCCCCCTCCTGGGTCGCCTCCGAGTCGGGCGTCTCCTCCTCGCCGGAGTCGCCTGAGGACACGAACACCGGGGTCGTCACCACCGGGGCCTCGGAAGGCGCTGGCGGCACGAGCCCGCGCCCATCAAAGACAGGCATGGCGACGGCCACCTTCGCCCCATCTGGGTGGCGGTACAAGGGAAGATGGGTGTCCGGCAAATACCCTTGATCGTCCCTGACCAGGAGGCGGAGAGCCGCGCCCAGCTCTTTCGTACGACAAGGCACTCGGGCGCAGACGGAGGTCGACCCCCTCGTCCCCGAGCTTCCACAAGGGGCGCGAGCATGCTCAAAGCGGGGCTATGCTGCGCCAGTAACTCCTTCACGATCATGGCCCCCATCAGCTTCTCCGCCTTCAGGTCATCAGGCTTCAGGTCCGTGGTCATCTTCTCCAGCACCTGCTTCGCCCGGGGTCGGTGAGCTTCGCGCGGAGCCACCTGTCGTGAGGCGAGGGCATCTCCATCGGCAACACCAACCGAGGATGGGCGCACTTGGCGTCCATAAGGACCCACTTGCTCCTGAAGCCCTCGGCCTTTTTCCCGGCCTTTGAGATCGCGTTGGTCCCGTTAGCTGCGACGAAGTTGGCGCACCCCGAGCAATGGCCCTCCTTGAACCGGAGGTAGAAGAAGTGGTGAAGCAACGCCACGGATGGTATCACCCCCACAAAAGCCTCACAATAGAAGATGAAGATCGACAGGAGGAGGACAGAGTTGGGATGAAGATGAAGGGAATGCAGCTTGTAGTGGCTGAGGACAGAATAGAAGAAGTCAGAGAAAGGGGGACCAGCCCTGCGACGATGCAATTCATGAAGAAGGGATAGAAGGTACCGCCTGAGGGCTCCGGCTCGGCGGAGCCAGTCCGGAGCGTGGTCTTCCCCCCTCGTTGCCGCCGTCCGCCGTCATCAGGAGTGTGGCGGCGAGGTTCTTCTTCGATGCACTGGGCGCGCTCAAGGCCGGCTTGTACCAGGAGGGCGAGAGCGCAGCCTTCGCTTTGCCGGACGCCATCGGGTGCAAGCTCAGGGAGAAGTTCGTGTGGATCTGGGGTCTCTCGGGGCAAGAAGGAGAAAGGGGATCTGGAGCAAGACGAAGGAAGGTAATGAAGGATCTGCAGCGCGTGCCAGCCTTTTATCAGGTCGAACGGTTGCTGAGTCAGTTGGGGAAGCGGAGATGCCCACCTCTTGTCAATCGCCACGCGTCAATCAAGGCCACAGGCGGTTAGGGCCCATGGCGCTCCGCACTTGCCCTTTGGCTTCAACTCGAAGCCAAGTCCGAGCGCGCCTTGGGCCCAGGGGCTATTGTCGGCATCCTGGGAACGGGGGTACCCAGACTTGCCTGCCTGTGGCCCATGGCGTGGCTCCACCAACGACCTGGTACGGCCCATCTTCAGCAGCAACCACTCCGGACCCTCGCGAGGGGCCAAGCCTCATGAGGTGGACGACACCAAGACCTCCTAGGGGGCAGCCTAGCTAGGCTGTCTCCCGAGTAGCGGAGATATCTATGCAAGGGGTAACTCATGAGGTTCACGTGACGTGAGCCATGAAGACCAAGGCCAGGCGGGCGCCAGCGGGCGCAGTGTACCAGTTTCCTCTTTGGTGCTAAAGAGGCAAGCACAGGCGAGGAGTCTTGAGGCATGAGGCAAAGGTTTCCATATTGGTGCAACGAGACCAAGACGAGCAGAATGGCAGGACGGAGGTCACCGTAGAGCCCACAGCAGCATCACCACCAGAGCCTTTGGCAGGCGAAGACCACCTTTTGTCAGGATAGCTTGTACCAGTTGTCCCCCTACAAGCTTGGCCGTTGTGGGATCCCTTCCCGCCTGATATTTGGGAAGAGGACCAAGGCCTCTATAAATAGGACTAGCCACCACCATGGAAGGGGACGGACCGGGATTGGATCCATTCCACTAAGACCACCCACGCACTCACCAGCTCACCGAGCACAAGAACACCTCTCCTCAGGAGGCTGTTCATACCCATACTTCTTCATCCTCAGCCTGCAAGGCAATCCGCCACACCACACTGGAGTAGGGTATTACACAACAGCGGTGGCACGAACCAGTATAAACCCTCGTGTCTCTTGCTCTTTGGGTTCGATGAGTGAGGCCTTGAGATCGCTGCATGGGCATACTAGGGAGAGAGAGAGAGAGTTCTACGAACGCACCCCAGAGTTCGAACCTCAAGGGTTTGCCAGAAACCAGAATCCCTTGACGTTCGAACACTGGGGTGCACACGAAGAACTCTCTCTCCCTTGTATGCCCATGCAGCGATCTCAAGGCCTCACTCATCGAACCCAAAGAGCAAGAGACACGAGGGTTTATACTGGTTCGGGCCACCGTTGTGGTGTAATACCCTACTCCTGTGTGGCGTGGTGGATTGCCTTGCAGGCTGAGTGTCGGTGTCAAAACCGGCGGATCTCGGGTAGGGGGTCCCGAACTGTGCGTCTAGGCGGATGGTAACAGGAGACAAGGGACACGACGTTTTTACCCAGGTTCGGGCACTCTCGATGGAGGTAAAACCCTACTTCTGCTTGATTAATATTGATGATATGGGTAGTACAAGAGTGGATCTACCACGAGATCAAAGAGGCTAAACCCTAGAAGCTAGCCTATGGTATGATTGTTGTTCGATCCCACGGACTAAAACCCTCCGGTTTATATAGACACCGGATAGGGTTAGGGTTACCTGAGAGTCGGTTGCAATGGTAGGAGATCTACATATCCAGACGCCAAGCTTGCCTTCCACGCCAAGGAAAGTCCCATCCGGACACGGGACGAAGTCTTCAATCTTGTATCTTCATAGTCTAGGAGTCCGGCCAACGGTGATAGTTCGGCTATCCGGACACCACCTAATCCAGGACTCCCTCAGTAGCCGCCAAACCAGGCTTCAATGGCGATGAGTCCGGCGCATAGATTGTCTTTGGCATTGCGAGGCGGGTTCTTCTCCAAATTCCATATACTTGTCGAATAGTGTCCGGCTTCTGATAAATGTTGCGCTCCTTGGCTTCTATGCCCAATAATGGCCATCTTCCACGTGTTTGAATGAATGCGAAAAGCCAGGGTATTTTTACACTTATCCCCCTAGCTGCGCAAATGAGCCGCCTATAAAAGGGACGAGGATCTAGATCTGAGTCACACCATCCCCCCTCCGTGAGCTTTCATCGGGCGCCTCGACAAAAACCCATTCCATCATGGACAATCGACGCGGCTCCTCCTCTCGCGCTCCCCAAATAGCATGGAAATTGGGAGAGATGCTCAGTCCGCATAGCGAGCTAGTGACACTCCAAACCAAGGGATTTCTTCCCTGGCCTTCATGGTTCCGGTTCGAGCCGGACTCGCCACCTATAAGGGCGGAAAGCAAGCGGAGAGTGTCCCGATCCCTCCAAAGGAGAGCGGGTATGCTTTGTCTCTTATCTAGTAAGAGGACTCAGATTTCCAATTCATCCGTTTCTCCGGGGGCTCTTGGAGTTCTACGGCCTCTAGTTGCACCACCTTACGCCTGCCTCCATTTTGCACATCGCGGGCTTCGTGGCCCTTTGCGAACTGTTCTTGGGCATCGAGGCTCATTTTGCGCTGTGGAAGAGATTATTCTGCCTTGTACCCCGTTCATGAGGGGTCAATATATCAAGTGGGCGGAGCCGAGCTGTGGCGCATCGCCGGTACCGGATATCTATCCGGAACCCCGAAGAAGGCGTCCGAAGACTGGCCTTCGGAATAGTTTAATATAGAAGACGTCCCGCTGCCGGATCCTGTTCGGATCGGTCTCCCGGAGTTCAGCAATGCTCCTTTGAAGAAACGCCTGAGTTGGTACCCGCGGAGCCCCCAGAGGGAAGACGACAGGGACGTCCTTTACCTGATGAGCCGAATAAGATTGTTGGCTCATTCCGGACTGATCATGATTGGTGTCATGGCCACATGTATTATGCGGGGGGGTGCAGCCGCTCCAGTATAGGGGCCACCACATGTGGGATTTCAATGGGGAGGACGATGCCGCCCGTCATGGCCGTAAGGGGCCGGGATTGGTCGCCGATCTGGTGAAGATCTTGTCCGCGATGTACAAGGGAGAAGAGGAAGATTTTCTCCGCGTCAGTCCATTGAATGGATTTTCTATGAACAATCCTCGAAGCTGGGTAAGCGGACATTTCTTTTTTGCACATCCGATCCGTATTCCCATGGTTAGGTATCTCATTTTGTGATTTTGACACAGGAACTGCGCCAGGCCGTAAAAGACATAAACAGCCCGCCTCCACAACCCGAGGATCCGGAAAGGCTCCTCGATCCGTCCTCCCAAGAGGATCCGGACATATTGGTGGAGCTGATTGATGGGGTATTTCACCAATTGAGCATCGATAATGCCTTGGTTGCCATTACGGCCGATTACCCAGGAATACTTCCAGCCTCACAGTAATGGCGAGACTGAGGTCCCAATACTCGATAATGACCCATCCGTGCTTATTTTTGATCACCGTATACCAATGGTGTTTCGCAGAGGGTGCCTTGAGGCGGAGGCCGAGCCAGCGGCTAGCCAACAAGGGGCAGTCTGTTGCCCCAGGCTAAAAAGAAGAGCGGTCCGGATCGAAACGCCGTCGCAACGGTATGGCGTGTCACCATATTCCCAGGATTCATTCCTGGAAGGCGTACTAACGCTGGTGCTCTTTTCAGGAAAAAGAGCGCTCGCCGGACTGTGTCCGGAGAGGTTGCCAATCGAGCCTCCGCCAGCCAGGCTCCAAAGCCGGGTCCAGAAGCGGAGTCGAGCACAAGGCGTGCGTCGGACGCTCCTCTGACAAAGGATGCCGACAGATTGTCTGCCACCAACTCCGAGGTGGAGAGCGCCATGAATCACAGGCGCCGCCGGACAGTTCTTCGTGACGCATGTTTCTCCCAAGAGGCATTGAATGCCTTCAATTCGGGAGATGCGCACCTCCGTGCCGCTCAAGATGGTCTAGCCAGTCACGGAGCAGTATGTAAAGGACATACGGTGAGGAAATTTGATGATTATATATGCCAAGAGCCCCGAGAGTTAAAATAGTTAGAATAACTGATTTAAGGATCATTTGTTATCTGAGGATCTTACAAAAAAGAATACCCGACTGTCCTGTGAGCTTGAAGAATGCAAGGCCCAACTTGAGGTCAAGCACTAGTCGCCACAGGTGGGGAGCCACACGGACCCCTCCGTAATATATGCTTCAAAAGATAAGTAGTTTGTGAAGTGCAGCGTGTGTGTAAATCGACAAAAATATTGCAGATGGCGCGGACTAGATCCGGACAAGCAACAGCTCTTGCGCCGGTTGAAGGTCAAGTAGAATGTGCTTGCAAGGGTGAGGCAAGAGAAAAATAATCTCCAGGATGCCAACACCCAGCTGGGTGAGGAACTAAAGGATGTTCGTGCCCAGCTGTCTGACTCCGTGAAGGAGAATCGGCAACTTCGTCGCGGCATTTATAGTAAGTGCTTGAGCGAACTTTGAAAAAGAGTTCGGCGAGGAAGTCAGCTAATAGATTTATGTCTGTAGGTATGCTCACGGGTCGTCCTGCAGAGGAAATGCCTGGTTCTACGGGTGACCTTCTTCCCGAGCTATTGCAGCTGCACGAACGAGTTCGACAGGTGATGAAAGGCGATGCACAGGCCTTGTGGCCATCTATCTCCCTGCCCGAAGGCCTTGGAGAGCTTGCAGAGAAGCTTCAGGGAGCACGGCGGTGCTTCCGACTATGGAAGATCTCGGCCTGTCGTCAAGGCGCCAGGAGGCCTGAGCCATGGAGAAGACGCGGTACACGGCGGACCCAAACCACATGGCCGAGGTCGGACTCAGGGGCCCGGACGGGAAGGAGATCCCTGTGAGCTTAGTGTACGGCCAAGTAGAGTTGGCCGCAGAGTATTCCCAGCAAGACTGTAAACTAGACAGCCTATTAGATGGCATTGAAGAGGAATACAATCAATCAAATTGACTGTGTAATTTAAAATGACATATAAAATGCCTTCTAGCCGGATTGTAGATCGTTTGTCGTAGCGGAACTTTTCGCTCAACCTTGGGACCCAATAGTCTGGAGTGTGTCCGAATACCCTCGCGGTTATGTAAAAACCGGGGCATGCATGGAGACCAGGCGTAGGGGTCATGAGTGCTTTATCAGACAAGTTCCCAGCTAGTTATGTTATATTACATGGTTAGTAAGAAACATCTTCCAGGGAGAATAGTTCCGTTAGGGGTTCCTTTCCCTGGGAGGCATGCCCTAAAGTGCATTTCCGGACTGTGAAAAAAGCAGAAAAGCATCTGGGGGCAGATAAATGAAAAATAAAAAATCGTCTTTTAGTTCACCGACCAAATATTCCCTTAAGAATGCTAGCTTTCGGCTTCACCCAGTCTGAGGTACACGTCCGCTGACCCGTGGTAACAATCGCAGAGGTGCTCCTTTACCACCTAGCCGAACAATCGGGAACGTAGGGGTAAGCACAGGAGCCAGGCAACCCAGCTTGGCCAAAACTTAAGTCATATCGATGCATATAATGGTGAATAAAAGGTACATGCGGAAGTGTGACACATGTGTTGGGCATAAAGCCCGTATAAATAAGCTTCTGTTAAAGAAGCCCCCAGGTATAATGAGCGCGGATAGCGTGTCAAGTGTGTGCGGAAAATGCGCAAACGAGCCTTTAACGGCTTCGAAAAAAAGGAGGGAGAAGGAGAGAAATAAAAGACAGCTTAACATATAAAATATAGGCAGAGGAAGGAGACGAACTCAGAATCCGGCGCTAGGCGTACAATCTTCGGAGACGGGCTGCGTTCCATGGGTTCGGCTCGAGTCGGTTATCCGATGCGTTTCGCAGACGGTACGCTCCGCCGGTCAGGACTTGGTCGATGATGAAGGGACCCTCCCATTTGGGCTTGAGTTTGTCCTTTTTCTTGTCCGGAAGGCGTAGAACTAGTTCACCAACATTGTAAGGTTTGGCCCGTACTTCCCTGCTTTGATATCTCCGAGCCTGCTGTTGATAGAATGCGGAACGAGCTTTTGCCACGTCACGCTCCTCCTCCAAGACATCCAAGCTGTCCTGCCGATCTAGCTTGGCTTATCTTTCTTTGTACATGCGCACGCGAGGTGAGTCATGAATTATGTCGCAGGGCAAAACTGCCTCTGAGCCGTATACCATAAAAAATGGTGTGAATCCGATAGTGCGATTCGGCGTGGTCCACAGCCCCCAGAGTACGGAGTCGAGCTCCTCTACCCAGTGCATGTTAGATTCCTTGAGGGACCGCACTAGCCTGGGTTTAATGCCGCTCATGATTAGACCGTTTGCTCGCTCGACTTGACCGTTAGTTTGGGGGTGATAGACTAAAGCGTAGTCGAGCTTGATGCCCACGTTTTTGCACCAGAGTTTGACCTCGTCGGCCGTGAAGTTCGTGCCGTTATCAGTGATGATGCTATGGGGGACGCCGTAACGATGTACTACCCCTGATATGAAGTCTATCACCGGTCCAGATTCGGCCGTCTTTACAAGCTTGGCATCTATCCATTTGGTGAATTTATCCACCATGACCAATAGGTATTTTTGCTTGTGGGTTCCTCCTTTAAGGGGTCCAACCATGTCAAGCCCCCAGACCGTGAAGGTCCAGGTGATGGGTATAGTTTTGAGGGTGGTGGGTGGCATGTGGCTTTGATTAGCAAAGAGCTGGCAACCGACGCATCGTTGGACTAAGTCCTGAGCATCTGCCCGGGCCGTCGGCCAATAAAATCCTGTACGGAAGGCCTTGCCTACAAGGGCCCGGGCTGCGGCATGGTGCCCATCGAGTCCGGCATGAATTTCAGCACGGAGATTCCGCCCTTCCTCTTTGGAGATACACCTTTGAAGGACTCCGGTTGTGCTTTTCTTATAAAGCTCTCCCTCATGGACCTTGTAGGCTTTAGACCGCCGCACTATGCAGAGGGCCTCGTTTTGGTTCTCGGGAAGTTCCTGCCTCGTTAGGTAGGCTAGGAATGGGTCTGTCCACGGGGCGATGACTGCCATTATTTCATGGGCTGACGGTGTTATTTCGTTGGCGGGACCACCAACTATGTCGGAATGTTTGGTGTGGGGCAGTGTGGTTGGGTCCGGGTTGTTATTTCCGGACTCTCCCTTCCATAGTACGGATGGCTTGAAAAGCCTCTCTACGAAAATGTTGGGGGGGGGGGGGGACGGCATCGTGCTTTGCGCCAATGCATGCCAACACGTCTGCTGCCTGGTTGTTATCCCGGGCTATATGGTGAAATTCGAGCCCCTCAAACCGAGCTGACATTTTTAGGAAGGCATTGCGATAAGCTGCCATTTTCGGATCCTTGGCATCAAAGTCCCCATTTATTTGGGATATCGCGAGGTTCGAATCCCCGCGCACCTCTAGGCGTTGAATGCCCATGGAGACTGCCATCCGGAGACCATGTAGAAGGGCCTCGTATTCGGCTGCGTTGTTGGAGTCCGTGTACATTATTTGAAGTACGTATTGGACTGTATCTCCGGTTGGGGACATCAGAACGACGCCGGCCCCCAGGCCGGTCAACATTTTGGAGCCGTCGAAGTGCATGACCCAGTTGGAATATGCGCCGTACTCTTTAGGGAGTTCGGCTTCAGTCCATTCGGCGATGAAGTCAGCCAAAACTTGCGACTTAATAGCTCGCCGTGGCTTGTAGGTTATGTCGAATGGGAGGAGCTCAATGGCCCATTTAGCAATCCGCCCGTTAAGGCCGTGGTTGTTGATAATGTCATTAAGAGGTACTTCAGAGGCTACTGTTATCAAACAATCTTGAAAGTAGTGTCGCAGCTTCCGGGATGCCATGAACACCGCGTATGCTATCTTTTGATAATGCGGGTACCGTGACTTGCATGGAGTTAGGACAGTGGACACGTAGTAAACTGGTTTTTGGAGAGGGAACTTGTGTCCGTCCGTTTCTCGTTCGACAACGAGCACCGCGCTTACAACTTGATGGGTTGCTGCGATGTATAATAGCATTGGTTCGCCCATGTTGGGCGCGGCCAGGACCGGATTTGTTGCCAATATGGCTTTGATTTCTTCGAGTCCGGCCGTGGCAGCATCCGTCCACTCGATGTGTTCGGTGCACCGGAGGAGGCGATAAAGGGGTAATGCCTTTTCTCCTAAGCGGGAGATAAAGCGGCTTAGAGCCGCCACGCACCCATTCAATTTTTGTATTTGTTTGAGGTCTTTGGGGATATCCAATTGTGACAGAGCTCGGATCTTGGCTGGGTTTGCTTCAGTTCCTCTACCGGATACAATGAAGCCCAAGAGCTTTCCGGCTGGTACGCCGAAAACGCATTTTTCCGGGTTGAGCTTGATGTCATATGTTCGGAGATTATTGAATGTGAGCCTCAAGTTGTTGACTACGGTTTTGACATGCTTGGATTTGATGACCACATCGTCTACGTATGCCTCCACTGTTTTGCCGATCTGGTTTGCTAGACATGTCTAAATCATGCGCTGATATGTTGCGCCGGTGTTTTTGAGCCCAAAGGGCATTGTGTTGAAGCAGAATGGGCCGTATGGAGTGATGAATGCCGCTATGACTTGGTCTGACTCTGCCATCTTAATTTGGTGGTAGCCGGAGTATGCGTCGAGGAAACACAATGAATCATGTCCTGCGGTAGCGTCGATAATTTGATCGATGCGGGGGAGGGGGAAGGGATCCTTTGGGCAAGCCTTGTTAAGGTCCTTAAAATCGACACATAGGCACCAGGATTTGTCCTTCTTTGGTACCATTACCAGGTTTGCTAGCCAGTCCGAATGTTTAATATCTCTGATGAATCCGGCCTCCAATAGTTTAGCTAGCTCCTCTCCCATGGCCTGTCTCTTGGGTTCGGAGAAACGCCGAAGAGCTTGTTTGACTGGCTTGAATCCTTTTAGGATATTTAGGTTGTGCTCTGCCAGCCGGCGTGGGATTCCTGGCATGTCTGAAGGGTGCCAGGCAAAAATGTCCCAATTTTCGCGTAGGAATTTTCGTAATGCGGCGTCCACATCTGGGTTTAATTGTGCCCCGATGGAGGCCATTTTTATAGGGTCCGTTGGATGGACTTGGAATTTGACTATTTTGTCTGCCGGTTTAAAAGGGGTGGACTTGGATCTCTTATCGAGTATCACATCGTCCCTGATCACCGTGGAGCGTAGCGCAGTGAGTTCCTCTGCCGCTAGGGCTTCGGATAGTGCCTCAAGGACAAGTGCGGCTGTTTTATTTTCGGCGCGGAGCGCTATGTACGGGTGACTAGCGAGAGTGATAATTCCGTTGGGTCCTGGCATTTTGAGCTTCATGTACCCATAATGGGGTATAGCTTGAAAAATTGTGAAAGCCTCTCGCCCTAATAGAGCGTGGTATCCGCTGCTGAACGGGGCCACTTGGAATGTGACCTCCTCGGACCTATAATTGTCCGGCGTCAACACCACATCTAGTGTGATCTTTCCCTGCAGGATGCTTCCCGACCGGGATTAGTCCTCTAAAGGTTGTGCTGCTTCGCTCAATGCGGCTCCAGTCTATTTCCATTTTTCGAAGGGTTTCCTCGTAGATGAGGTTTAATCCGCTGCCACCGTCCATGAGTACCTTGGTAAGGCGAAAGCCTTCCACTATTGGACTGAGGACCAATGCGGCTGGTGCTCGGGCTGTTCGGAATTTAGGTTCGTCACTGGCGTTAAAAGTAATAGCCGTGTCACTCCATGGATTTATTGTTGCTGTCTGGTAGACTTCGGCAAGGCTGCGGAGTGTTCGTTTCCTCATATTATTTGATGCGAAAGTCTCGAAGACTGTAAATACTGTACTGGTATTGCTGGGCTGGTGCTCTGGAGCTAAGAGCCCTTTGCCACTTTTGGCGACATGCCGTAGTATCCAACATGCTCTAAGGCTATGAGTTGGAGTGGCGCCCTATGTGCTATGAATTTTGAAGGGGCCATTGAGCCATCCCTCCAGTACAGTTCCACGCCCTTTAGGGGGTTTTTGCTTTTTGGTATGTAACCCAGGTGCCTGGTGATGATGCACCCTTTTATTTCGGACTAGGGTCGTATTCGGGGCCGGATTATCCCAAAATTTGATTTCGGTTTTCCAGGCGCTCTCCATCATGCAGTACTTTCGTACTATGGACGCCAAGTCAGCGAAGCGTGTAATTTCACGACGCCTTATGGCGTTTAGGATTCCCTTGTCCGTGCAATTATTGCAGAAGAATGAGATTGCGTCCTCCTCGCGGCAATCCTTTATCCTGTCCATAACCAGGAGGAATCTGGCCCAGTAATGATGTACTGTTTCACCGGGCTCTTGCCGGATTTGGGATAGATCGCTTATGTTTGGGTGGGCGGGTGGAATTAAATTCCGAACCCCGTCCGATCTAAGATTCAGGGGCCAAGAAGTTCCGAACTTGGAAGCTTGGGTTCTTGGAGGTTGTCCAATGAATCTAGCCCGCTGCCTGACTTTAAGTTCAGGGCTTGAGTGGTGTCCTCCCCTCCGCGGGAATCTGGCATGGAGGGGTCAGGAATCCAGACATAGCTAGTCCTTAAGGTAGGAGAATAATCGTCGTATTGTTCCTCTACCACAGCAACGTGGTGGGTAGCCTGGGGAGAGTTGATCTCTCTCAGATCGGATTTAGGTCCAATCTGATCATAATTTGTAGCGACTCCCAGGGCAGCGATGCGATCCAAGAGCTCGTTTAAGGAAGAGAGCTCCATCGGATCTAACTGCTTGGCGAGTTCCGAGTTAACGTGAAGATTGCTTTCGATGACCCAGAAGTCATCGTCGGTAGCGGCCCGAACAGCGGTCATAAGAAAACTGCCTTAGCTGGAGAGTTTGGCGGTGGCCAAAGCTCCTTTAGCAACGGTGCCGTCTTTAAAGGCGGGATGAGGCATCCTTCCTAACAAAGCAACGGCACAGAGGAACTCTCAATGAAAGCACCAATGTCGGTGTCAAAACCGGCGGATCTCGGTAGGGGTCCCGAACTGTGCGTCTAGGCGGATGGTAACAGGAGACAAGGGACACGATGTTTTTACCTGTGTTCGGGCCCTCTCGATGGAGGTAAAACCCTACTCCTGCTTGATTAATATTGTTGATATGGGTAGTACAAGAGTGGATCTACCACGAGATCAAAGAGGCTAAACCCTAGAAGCTAGCCTATGGTATGATTGTTGTTCGTCCTACAGACTAAAAACCTCTGGTTTATATAGACACCGGATAGGGTTAGGGTTACACAGAGTCGGTTGCAATGGTAGGAGATCTACATATCTGTATCGCCAAGCTTGCCTTCCACGCCAAGGAAAGTCCCATCCGGACACGGGACAAAGTCTTCAATCTTGTATCTTCATAGTCTAGGAGTCCGGCCAATGGTGATAGTTCGGCTATCCGGACACCCCCTAATCCAGGACTCCCTCACTGAGGATGAACAAGTACAAGATATGAACAGCCTCCTGAGGAGAGGTGTTCTTGAGATCGATGAGCTGGTGAGTGTGTGGGTGGTCTTGGTGGAATGGATCCAATCCTGGCCGTCCCCTTCCATGGTGCTGGCTAGTCCTATTTATAGAGGCCTTGGTCCTCTTCCCAAATATCAGGTGGGAAGGGATCCCACAACGGCCAAGTTTGAAGGGGGACAACTAGTACAAGCTATCCTGACAAAAGGTGGTCTTCGCCTACCAAAGGCTCTGGTGGTGGTGCTGCTATCGGCTCTGCGTGACCTCCGACCTGCTGTCCTGCTTGTCTTGGTCTCGTTGCACCAATATGGAAACCTTTGCCTGATGCCTCGGGACTCCTCGCATGCGCTTGCCTCTTTAGCACCTAAGAGGAAACTGGTACACTACGCCCGCTGGCGCCCACCTGGCCTTGGTCATCATGGCTCACGTCACGTGAACCTCGCGAGGTACCCCTTGCATAGATATCTCCGCTACTCGGGAGCCAGACTAGCGAGGCTGCCCCCTAGGAGGTCTTGGTGTCCGCCTCGCGAGGGTCCTGAGTGGTTGCTCCTGAAGATGGGTCGTACCAGGCTGTTGGTGGAGCCACGCCATGGGCCGCAGGCAGGCAAGTCTGGGTACCCCCATTCCCAGGACACCGACAAGGACTTTAGGCAATGAGGCTAACAGCTGGACCCACCAGCTACATCTTTGAACACAAGGAAGTGCCTCCTTATTACTCACAAAATAAAAACGATTCCTCCCCTTGACAGTTGGGACCGAGCATCTATATCTTTTCACGCAAGGAAGTGTGTCCTTATCCTCCCTAGCCGCTGGGACCCACCCGGTAAAATGTACGTAGTGTTGTTTGTCTGGTCAGGAACGTGTACGTACATACTAGTCGATCGGTGTCTCTGCAAGTATGAATCGTGGCCGAGTAAGTAGCGGCACATGCCATTGTAGAGCACCCGACATAGCAATTCGCACAGTCCCATCTAAGTCCTGTACACGTACGTACAGACACGTGGCAAAAAATACGGCCACGTACGTACATACGGGCGGGGTCTCGAGCGCGTACTCCCGCATATATACGGACGGCCAAGGCTTGTGTACATGGAGAGGGAACGGACGGCAGCAACGGCGTCCTATTCATCGAGCAGCGAACAGGCTGGGTCGAAACGGAGAAACAGCGTCTTGTACATCGGGAGGCAACCGACTGGTTCGAAATGCGTCATGTTCAATGGGAGCCAACCGGCTTGGACGGAACATCCGAAACGGGGTCTGGCGTACCGCAGAATGGAGGAAACGGCCTTATGTTCGATGGGCCACGGTCGAAACGGGATCCTTTTCATCGCGAGGGGTCTGGCGTACCACAAAATGGAGGAAATGGACTTGTGTTCAACCACGTCTCGACTCGTTCTACGTATCGCACGCATGGTAGCAACAGTCACTGTTCATCGAGAGGCAACCCAACACCGGCTCGATCGGCTTCAGTAAGCAACATCAGCGATCGCTCGGGTTCAGTTAGCAGTAGCAGCGAAGGAATTGCTCGGGTTCAGTCAGCAGCGAGTGAATCGCTCGGGTTCAGTTAACAGCCAAGGGATCGATCGCTCGGGTTCAGTAACGTGTGACCGCTCCGGGTTCAGTTAGCCAACGCCTCGCACACACACGCATACACGAGAGAAACACTCAAACCACAGTGCATCGCTTGGCCTCGATCGACCACCCACCGTAACCGGGAACTCCGCCTTACTTCCTCTCCCTCGCTTCTACCATGATTTTTTCCGTCATGGACGGCCCAAAGAATGTCATGTAGCTGCCTCTTTGGCCCGCCCAGGATGAAAAGCCCATTTTTTCATAATTTTTTGTCATAGAAGTAGGAGCCCACCACATCTATGATGATACCGGGATTTGTCACAATTATCGTAGAAGTGTCATGAGCATGACAGGAAAAAAATTCGTTCGGCCCAAAATGTCACGGATGTGTCTTTCTTTTGTAGTGCAAAGATGCAAACATCATTGTAGGTACACCGGTACCAAATCAAAATAAATCTAGTCTACCCTCTCACAAAATGATGAAGGCCGCCAACTCCTCTACAGGCTAAGTGTCAATCCTTCAAGGTCATCTAGAATTTTTGTGACTACATCAAGGACTCCTAGTTGCTGCTCCCTCTGGTTGAAGACTCTAGTATTCCTCTGCTTCCATAAGGACTAAGCTAAGCATGCCACCTATGTGTCGAACCCTCTTTTGTCATCTTTCCAAAACGAACGGAGCCTTATCCATCACTCCACCAATGTGTCATTCTCGGATGGCCTAGCGATGGGAAGGTTCAACACATCAAGGTAAACATGCCACACTTCTCTCGTGTATACACACATTACCAAAATATGGTCAACGTTGTCTTCTTCTTGCAAACAGGTGAAACAAGGGGAAGGCTAATCTTGTAGTCCAAACCTTGCACATCGATCGGATGTCCACAAATGGTATTGAGACGACAACTAGATGAAAATCTTCACCTTGAGGCGAGAAAAATTCCTCCACATGCATATTGTAGTTGGCGAGCGATGAAGGCCAACACATAGTCTACTATACGTAGACTTGGTTGGGTATAAATTGAACGCCCACACGGCCAGGTGAAAACATCTGGCGAGTCCAAATAACTGATTGCATGTCAAAGATGCATGAGTTCAACCTGGGCCCAGAAGGAGATCGTGCCATCCTGAACCCATTGCTCGTTGATAGTGGCAGCTGGACCGTTCTAAGATTTATGACTCTTTTTTCAACCAAGGCATGCACCAGTGTGCTATGTCCAATACGGAGAACCTATTGAAGGAAATATGCCCTAGAGGCAATACTAAAGTTGTTGTTTTATATTTCCTTATTCATGATAAAGGTTTACTATTCATGCTATAATTGTATGGGCCAAAAACCTTAATACATGTGTGAATACATAAACAAAGACCGTGCCCCTAGTGAGCCTCTACTTGACCACCTCATTTATCAAAGATGGTTAAGGTTTACTAACCATGGACATGAGTTGTCATTTGATAACGGGATCACATCATTAGGAAAATGATGTGATGGACAAGACCCATCCGTTAGCTTAGCATTATGATTGGTCAGTTTTATTGCTATTGCTTTCTTCATGTCAAATACATATTGTCACACCCTGATTTTCATGGAACAATACTTAAGATTATAAATCATGATAAAATGTGGTTTGACAAAAACTTTTGAGTGTTTTGGACTTTGCATTGATTGGATTTTGTCTGCTGTTTGCAAGTGCTCTAAAAATCAAATAAATCCTCCAACTCTTATACTCCTTATCCTTGACCCAAAAACCTTGCCCAATGATCATGCCATGTGTATAGGACATAAAAATAATTTCTTACAAAAATAATTTGGCCGAATAGTATTTTCAAAAATTAATTTTCCAAAAACCCTGAATTGAGATTTGCACTGCAAGTACTTAATTAAGAGCAGTAAAAATCTTTACAAAAATATATTTTACTCCTATTAGATATAGGATACCCAGAAACCACAAAAATATAATTTTAGAAGTTATTTTCCCATTTTATTTAAAGGCTTTTTCTTTAGGCCGGAAATGGTCTTTAATAGGTTAAAATTATTATAATGCTTTAAAAATATTTGGGACAAATCTAGGGAAACTCAGTGGACATATATTGTCCATATATAAGAGTTTCAACACATGGTCATGTTCAAAATATTGGTCAAATCCCTCAAAAACCCTTTCTGGATATTTCAAGCTTTTGAAATATTTACAAAGGAAATATTCTCCAAAAATTCCAGGAAACTTCTAGCATGTCATATATGACATGTTTGATGATCTTGACAAGTATCATGTCATGGAGAATAGTATAACCCCACGAAATCCCCTCAAAACCATTTCTGTCCATTTTGAAGTTTGAGCAACTTTACATTGCCAAACATGTCCAAATGTTCTAAAACCTTGTGAACATGCTCAAATGGTCTAATAATTCATCTAGACCAAATGGCACAAGTTGGAGAAAATGGTATCTTGATCAAAGTGCCCCAAAACCCTTCCTGTCCAGAACAAAATTTGAACAACTCTACATTGGCAACTTTATCCTTCTGATCTCAACTTTTGTGGACATGTTCAGGACCTCAAATGATGACACTACACCAAGTGGTGCATCAAAGAGAACAGATTTGCATGACTAAATCTTGGGAAGTCCATTTCTGTTCATTTCTAGGGTTTACAAAAGTTACATTGGCAACTTTGCCCAAATGGACTAAATCTTGGTGGAACCACTTGTTTTCTCATGCCATTTGGCCCTGTCAAGCCTTATAACAATAGGAGTTCATCTTCTTGCCCAAATCAACAATAAACACCTTCTGCCATTTTTCTAAAGACACCAATTTGACCACTTCCACTAATCTCCATGAGTCCTCCTTTTTACCACCACCCCTCCTAGTTCCCCTCTACCTCTGGTATGCTTCCCCGCCCGAGAGGCAATGATTAAGGGGGGCAGAACCCCATTTTTCTTCTCTGGGCAGTAGATTCCTCCCTCTCTCTCAGCCTCCTTCTCTCCTCTCAGCTCTCCAGAGCATCCAAGGCTCTCCCCAGCTTTTGCCCATGCCCCCTTCAGCTGCCAGACACAAGTGGACGTGCGGGTGCGCGCAAAAAGCCGCGAGTGCCGGCCATTTGCATGCTTTCACGGAGGCGTGGCAAAGCACCCGAGCGTTGACACCGCATCCCTCGACCACCTCGAGCCTCTCCCTCGCGCCAGTCGAGGTGCCTCGACGTCCGCAACACGCCACCGTGCTGTCCCCCTCCTTTCCCTCTCTCTCTCACCTCCTGCGGCGCGTGCCCAGAGCCGCCCGGCTCGGCCAATGCCTGGCGTCGCATGCGCGAGCACCAGAGCCTCGCCCCGCTCCTCCTCTCTCTTCCTGGCGCCCTACCCAACGCCCACAATCGCCGTAGACAGCCCCGAGCCACCTCCCGTGGCCACCACGGCCATTTCCACGGGTGCCCGTAGGCCACGTCCACGGTGAGTCGTGGCTTCGCCATATAAGGCCGCCCCTGACCTCCCTCTGGAGCTCCTTTGACCTCTCTCTCCCCCGTGAACCCCCTGGACCAACCTGCACCTCCTCTCGTGCCCTCCTGCTCCTTCCATGGCCGGAGTGCCGCCGTCGGTCTCCGCCCAAATTCCCGCAACCCGAAGTCTCCCCGCCCCTCCTTTGGCCACCAGTAGAACCGCAGATGAACGGCAGAGCTCTCCCCCTCTTCATTTCGTCCCCTCCGCGGCTGCAGCGCCATGCCCCAACCTCACCATCGCCTCCGTCCGCCGCGGGTGATGCACCACCCGCATCCGACCACCCCTGCCTTCGTGGAGTACCTCGTCAGATGCGCCACTCTCCCCTGAGCACGCCGGTGGGCGGAGCATCGCCGGAGACGCATACAATGGCCGGGCGTAGCGTCGAACGCTTCCTCTGTCTCCCTTCGCGCCCGTGCGGGAGGTCGAAGACGAACCTGCAGGCAGGCCCCACTCGTCAGTGGCCCAGCCTCCAGGCCACGCTGGCAAGTGGAGATGGGCCAGGAGAAATCCGCCTCCGACGTGGCCCTTGCGCGAGTGCGGCCGAGCCACTGGGCCGGCCCAGTGGCGCCCTGCTACTAAACCTCGCCCAGTGCGCGTCGCCCCCCAGATCCAGCCCGTTTAGGTAAAAATATTTTCCTTTTTCTTTTCTGTACAGTTTGTAAAATCCATAAACAATCCAAATTAACTCCAAATTGGGTGGTTCAAATTTCTAGTAGTTTCTAAAATCATTTCCTATCACATGGTGCTATTTGCACATTTTTCCAGAATCCATTCCTTCACAATTATTTATCAAATTCCCTGTTTGTAATTTCTGTAATGAACTTTAGAAAATCACAGAGAGCCCATTTTTTATCCAAATTCCATGATTCAAATCCCTAGATGTTTATAAATTCAAAACTTAGTTTTTGAACATTTTTACTAATAGTTTCTGTACAACCTCAAATAATGGTCTATTTCTTCATGTATAGCCAACTTTGCAAATTCATAGGAAATTCATTTGAACTCCAAATCCAGTGAAACTAACTCTTAGATGCTTCTAAAATCATGGTTTGTTAAATGGGTGCCTTTGCTCATTTTTCAAAAACATGTTTCTGTACACTTCTTGCAAATCCATAAACCCCTTGATTCCATCATATTGAAATGTTTAGAAATATCCACTGACCCAATTCCAATGAAACCACTCTTGTTATATTTCATATAACCAGAGATGTCCTAGAAAAGTCAAATTAATATTTTAGAGCACTTTTATTTTCTTCCTTGCTGTGTTGCTTATTATGATTATTTCGATGTTAGTTGACGAAGTAGACGGAGTACTTGGAGAAGGACCAGAAGATTTCAAGACTCTGATGAACCAGGCAAGCATCCCTTTGACCATGATAAACCATTTTACATCATAATAGCATTTTCGTTGCTTCACTGAGCGCATGATATACCTTGAATGGCAACCTTGCTAGGCTTGCCTCCGTTGCATACTCCATTGATACTTGCATTGTTCGTGACTCTACCCTTGCTAGAGTTGTGATGGTGGGTTGTAGAAATATGCTATAGTAAATGGCTACGCAAGGTGGGTCAGGGTTATCCATGGAAAGAAACAAGTGTGGTTTGACATACTTGCAATCAGCCCCAGTGGGTGCCACTAATGCCCCTGGGAGATGATGATGAATTAGGTCACTACTTGGTGGGGAGGTAGTGTACCGAGGCTTGATGAAAGTGTTGTTTACAGAGATGGATTAGATTTAAGATTGTCTACCGTCCCAACCAAACATGTACAACCACACTACCCCTTATGGGATGGGGCATTATTGATTACCTAGTTCGTGCTAGCATGGATGCCCGCATTACTAGTGACGGGAGAGTTGTTGGTGCGCTCTCTCGGGATGGGTCGTTCTTGGATAGGCGGCCATGACTGTTTTCACAGGGCACCGGACACACCGTTGGTACCCCCGTGCATGTGAGATGTGATGAATATGGGAGCGTGGCTCCACCAAATTAAATTGTGAAAATATATGGCACGGGGGCTGTTACCAATCGAGTGGACTCTATGTTGGTCACGACTAGGGAAAGGTAGTGATCGGGTGCTTACCCCGGGTACTTAAGGTACCGCGGGTCATGGATGACATGAAAGCTTCCCGGATCTTGTGGGTAAAGTGCGCAACCTCTGCAGAGTGTCTAACTATTCGAATAGCCGTGTCCACGGTCAAGGGCAGTTGGGTGGTGCTGCTTAGACTATGTCCATATGTTTCTGAAAAACAACACAGATTGGTAATATTGTTGATATGATTCGTGAGGAAGTCACGATGAGCTGAGCTTGAGTTGTTCATAACTCTTCATCGATGTTGGTGTATGTAACCTCCTGATACTTGTTGTAGGGCATCCATGTCCTTGATAAATGTTGATCATACTTGCATGAGAAAAACTAGCTTTCCGCAAAAATGCCAAATTAGCAGTAGAGCCTTGCATAATTACTCTGTTATCACTCTTGGGTTGCTTGCGAGTACATTAAAATTACTCCTTGGCTTGCCACTGGTTATTTTATTGGCCAGGCATGAAAGAACAAGATATGATGAAGAATACTTCGGTGACGAACATGCGAGCTAGGACGCTTCCCAGTCAGAATGCCTGTAGGGTTAAGGCAGATGGCATGGGTCCAAGTTATCGACGAAGATTTCCGCTGCGATGTTATACTCAAGACTCGACCATAATGGTCCTACTTGTGTAATACAGTATGTATGGATGTAAGACTCTTGTTATTCAGCTTCTATGTGTTCAGTGAGCATTGATCTCTGGGATCACTTTGACACGCGTGCATTCGGTGATCACGACTTATGAGTCGGGGTCCCCACAGAGCTGGTATCATAGCCATCCTGACTGTAGGAAGCCTTAGTTAGCATGGTCGTTAGTTAGGGTAAGACTATTTCCAAAAACTATCACTTATTTTCAAAAACTATCTATACTCCTCTTCCCATTCTCAGTTTTTCGAGAGCTAAGGTATACTTTCCTAGTTGATCTCTTCCCCTTCAAAACCTTTGGTGGCTAGAACCCTTATGCCCCTAACCACTGGATTCCTTGTAATCCTCGAGGATAATCTAGAAGGAAGATGCATTGCCAGACATTCACCCGCATCTCCCGAACACAAGATTGGCAACACCACAACAAGACAATACCAACAGAAGATACATCCTCGAGGAATGAGGACATGAAGTCCCAGGAGATGGTGACACCCTCGACACTGCGCCAGGATGATGCAACCTTGGCATACGATGATCAGGGCATAGGATATGCAAGATAATGATATACATCGCTAATAAAGCAACCATGTCCTTACCATTGCTGTATTGGCAACCACCGGTGGATGAGAACCTTGCCATTTGGTCCGTCTCACTATAGTGAGCAGGAAAACGGTTCTCTTCATTCTCCGCTCTTGGTATCGATGTTGTCATCAATGTAACTGATAGGTTGGACTTCTATTATTCCTTTTTAATGTCATGGCACAAATGATTGCTTACCCGAAACCCTTGATGCCTTAAAAGGCAAAAGGGATCGTCATGATTAAGAAGACAACAGAAGACCGAGTCAATGCCAGCTATGAGGAGCCACCTTCACCCCATCACTTCAACAGGCAAGAAGTTGTTGAAGACTCTTCAGGCTCAACCCAGATCGTTCCATCGAACAACTACAAGAGACGTAGCAACACCTGAGGAAAACTCAGAAGACTGCACGAGGCACAAGGCACGACTACTGAGTCCGAGAACCCCTAGGGTAGGATGAGTCGTCTACCCCCTACACGCAGTCGAGTCCGTATGATGGTTCAAATAGAACCGTGATTGTGTGTTGCTTGTTTTTATTTGTTTGTGTTTTAAGATAGGTCTCAAATTTTGCCCTAGGCAACAAGTACGCGACTATATCACCTTCCTTACCTTGTTTCTTTTGTTTGGCCCTTTCGGCACTTGTTTGTTTGCACTTGCACTATAACCCCATTTAGGCATTCCCCTCCTCTGTGCTACTTTCCGCTCTCATCTATCTCCTCAACTGAAGACCGGCAAGACAATCTACACTAAGGATTCTACCTCGGCAACCGACTAGCAATGAAGACTTCTTCTACAACCTCCACGATCAAGTGCAACCCCGTAGAATTATGATTTAACCCTCCAGACTAGAAACCCATTCCTAGACCCTTCGAGACTTCACAAGATACCCCAGCTCGAATCCTTAACCATGTGCTTAACCCACAGAATTGCAAGAGAACCAGTTAAGCCCCCGTAACCTTGCTTATAACTGGGTTCAATATGGAACTAGTGGACATAGTAAACTAGCACATTACGATCCTAATATAGCATGAGAACTGACGATGCCATAGGGAAGACCAATTTGAGGATGTAGGAACAGAGGAAAAATAACTTGATGAGTTTATATCAGTGACCTTGAGGAATTATCTGAGACTCTTGGGTGGATTGCAAGGCTTTCATATTGGAAGAAGAACTTGGTGGGATCAGCCAATAGAGTAGCATGACTCTCTTTGCCCCTGAGTAAATTGGATTTAGTAGGACAATTATGATCGCAAGCTAAAATCCTTGGAAGTATAAGGATTTGACTTAGCCAGGGAATTGATAGGAGATAGTTGTTACGATAACGACTTGGGGAAAAGTGAAGAAATTCTCGTTGGACATGAGATTTGGATTTAAGTAGGTGATTCTAGTTGAATAAATATGATGATGTATGTCTACATGGTCCGGAGTAAATTGGATTTAGACTGATGATCTCGATCATGATACCATGTTTCTCGGCGGACGATAAACTAGGAGATTGGATTAGTTGTCCGAGTTGATTTAGGGATCTATATACGCCTGACCTTGGAGTTTGCATGACCATGATAATGGAAATTGGTGGACTGACGATATAAAGGTAACCCTTTCAAGTATTTGAGAATTATAGGATATTATAAGATCTTGTGGAACACCATAGAGATTGGACTTGTAGAACTACTGGATCATGTAGTGATTGGTATAGTTAATGGGTTGTTGGAGTTGATTCATAGGAAGGAAACAAGATCTTGGAGTGGCTTACAACGTGTTTCCTTAGGATAGAGATGCAATATCTTGGACCTTGGAAGAATAGGATGAGCAATTGGATTGTCGAGTTTAATTCAAGCTTAGCAGCTTGTATATTCTACCCATGGAATTTTGCGTAGGAATGAGTTTGGGGATAGTTGGCGTGTATGATTTTGTCACCTCCTCTCGGGAGTCAGGAGGACATGAGTGACGATTGGAATTTATCTAAACGAGATGATGCTTTCAGTGGTATAAAGTGATTTGTTTAGAGCACTACATAGAACTATTGTCATCTCAGAAACTGTGCTCAAGGATAGGATGATAAACATTCACTCGCACACTAGAATCCTTGAAACCTTTAAGCCTTACCAAGCCACAACATGGTCAGATCATGACCACATGCTTTGGCTCTAGGTCGAGAACACCTTAACCCATACTCAACTGAGACCACCACCAATACCCCAGCCTACTTTATGTACCCCAAGAACATGTCTTCATGAAGTACTTGGACAAGTTGGTTGTCATCTTTAATTGGTGACCTACTTGCCTACCTGAAGATGGAAGAAGAGTCGTTCAGCTGGTTAGAAGACATTTTAAAACCGCCATGTCCAGAAGGAAGAACTACACCAACCACCATCGTCAAGAAGTAAACATCCGCGTCAAAGACCAGGTGTATCTGCAAGCCACTTCTCCCAAAGGAACCAAGCATTTCCATGTCAAAGGGAAGCTCACACCAAGATTTAACAACCCCCTCTAAGGTCACTACAAGACGAAGGATAGACGGCTACCAGCTAGAGTTACCACCTGAGTCACCCACTGTGCACAACATTTTTTTTACACACAACACCACTTCGAAAATGTTTCCGACTTCTAACTAGTCCGGTCTCTACAAGGACATCGATCACTGGGCTATCGACCTCCCGCCCAATATGACCTACGCGAGAGACCCCAATTGCATCTGGATCAAGCAGGATGACATATGCGAAGCCACGCCATCAAGAACTTCAAGGTTCAATGGAGCACCACTCGGAAACAGAAGCAGTATGAGGACGTGAAGACTACCCCGAATCCAAGTTTCCATACTCCTTTCCACGCCTAGTTTGGGAATCTCGGGGACGAGATTCTTGTAAGGGGGGTAGGTCTGTCACACCCTGATTTTCATGGCACAACACTTAAGATTATAAATCATGATAAAATGTGGTTTGACAAAAACATTTGAGTGTTTTGGACTTTGCATTGATTGGATTTTTGTCATTGTTTGCAAGTGCTCTAAAATCAAATAAATCCTCCAACTCTTATACTCCTTATCCTTGATCCAAAAACCTTGCCCAATGATCATGCCATGTGTATAGGACATAAAAAAAATTCTTACAAAAATAATTTGGCCAAATAGTATTTTCAAAAATTAGTTTTCCAAAACCCCCTGAATTGAGATTTGCACCGCAAGTACTTAATTAAGGGCAGTAAAAATCTTTCCAAAAATATATTTGACTCCTATTAGATATAGGACACCCATAAACCACAAAAATATAATTTTAAAAGTTATTTTTCCCATTTTATTTAAAGGCTTTTTCTTTAGGCCAGAAATGGTCTTTAATAGGTTAAAATTATTTTAATGCTTTAAAAATATTTGGGAAAAATCTAGGGAAACTCAGTGGACATGTATTGTCCATATATAAGAGTTTCAACACATGGTCATGTTCAAAATATTGGTCAAATCCCTCAAAAACCCTTTCTGGATATTTCAAGCTTTTGAAATATTTACAAAGGAAATATTCTCCAAAAATTCCAAGAACATTATAGAATGTCACATATGACATGTTTGATGATCTTGACAAGTATCATGTCATGGAGAATAGTATAACCCCATGAAATCCCCTCAAAACCATTTCTGTCCATTTTGAAGTTTGAGCAACTTTACATTGCCAAACATATCCAAATGTTCTAAAACCTTGTGAACATGCTCAAATGGTCTAATAATTCATCTAGACCAAAAGGCACAAGTTGGAGAAAATGTTATCTTGATCAAAGTGCCCCAAAACCCTTCCTGTCCAGAACCAAATTTGAACAACTCTACATTGGCAACTTTCTCCTTTTGATCTCAACTTTTGTGGACATGTTCAGGACCTCAAATGATGACACTACACCAAGTGGTGCATCAAGGAGAACAGATTTGCATGACTAAATCTTGGGAAGTCCATTTCGTTTGATTTCTAGGGTTTACAAAAGTTACATTGGCAAGTTTCCCCAAATGGACCAAATCTTGGTGGAACCACTTGTTTTCTCATGCCATTTGGCCTTGTCAAGCCTTATGACAAGAGGAGTTCATCTTCTTGCCCAAATCAACAACAAACACCTTCTGCCATTTTTCTAAAGACACCAATTTGACCAATTCCACTAATCTCCATGAGTCCTCCTTTTTACCACCACCCCTCCTAGTTCCCCTCTACCTCTGGTATGCTTCCCCGCCCGAGAGGCAGTGATTAAGGGGGGCATAACCCCATTTTTCTTTTCTGGGCAGTAGATTCCTCCCTCTCTCTCAGCCTCCTTCTCTCCTCTCAGCTTTCCACAACATCCAAGGCTCTCCCCATCTTTTGCCCATGCCCCCTTCAGCTGCCAGACACAAGTGGACGTGCGGGTGCGCGCAAAAAGCCGCGAGTGCCGGCCATTTGCATGCTCTGGAGCGCGTGGCAAAGCACCCGAGCGTTGACACCGGATCCCTCGACCACCTCGAGCCTCTCCCTCGCGCCAGTCGAGGTGCCTCGACGTCCGCAACACGCCACCATGTTGTCCCCCTCCTTTCCCTCTCTCTCTCACCTCCTGCGGCGCGTGCCCAGAGCCGCCCGGCTCGGCCAATGCCCGGCCTCGCACGCGCGAGCACCAGAGCCTCGCCCCGCTCCTCCTCTCTCTTCCTGGCGCCCTACCCAACGCCCACGAGCGCCGCAGACAGCCCCGAGCCTCCTCCCGTGTCCACCACGGCCATTTCCGCAGGTGCCCGTAGGTCACGTCCACGGTGAGCCGTGGCTTCGCCATATAAGGCCGCCCCTGACCTCCCTCTGGAGCTCCTTTGACCTCTCTCTCCCCCGTGAACCCCCTGGACCAACCTGCACCTCCTCTCGTGCCCTCCTGCTCCTTCCATGGCCGGAGTGCCGCCGTCGGTCTCCGCCCAAATTCTCGCAACCCGAAGCCTCCCCGCCCCTCCTTTGGCCACCAGTAGAACCGCAGATGAACGGCAGAGCTCTCCCCCTCTTAATTTTTCCCCTCCGCGGCTGCAGCGCCATGCCCCAACCTCACCGTCGCCTCCGTCCGCCGCGGGTGATGCATTGCCCGCATCCGACCACCCCTGCCTCCGTGGAGTACCTCGTCGGATGCGCCACTCTCCCCTGAGCACGCCGGTGGGCGGAGCATCGCCGGAGACGCCCTGTGGCGCCGGCGGCCGGCGTCGAACGCCTCCTCTGTCTCCCTTCGCGCCCGCGCGGGAGGTGGAGGACGAACCTGCAGGCGGGCCCCACTCGTCAGTGGCCCAGCCTCCAGGCCACGCTGGCAAGTGGAGACGGGCCGGAGAAATCCGCCTCCGACGTGGCCCTTGCAGCGTCGCCGAGCCACTGGGCCGGCCCAGTGGCGCCCTGCTTCTAAACCTCGCCCAGTGCGCACCGCCGCCGCCCAGATCTAGCCCGTTTGGGTAAAAATATTTTCCTTTTTCTTTTATGTACAGTTTGTAAAATCCATAAACAATCCAAATTAACTCCAAATTGGGTGGTTGAAATTTCTAGTAGTTCCTAAAATCATTCCCTATCACATGGTGCTATTTGCACATTTTTCCAGAATCAATTCCTTCACAAATATTTATCAAATCCCCTATTTGTAATTTCTGTAATGAACTTTAGAAAATCACAGAGAGCCCATTTTTTATCCAAATTCCATGATTCAAATTCCTAGATGTTTATAAATTCAAAACTTAGTTTTTGAACATTTTTACTAATAGTTTCTGTACAACCTCAAATAATGTTCTATTTCTTCATGTATAGCCAACTTTGCAAATTCATAGGAAATTCATTTGAACTCCAAATCCAGTGAAACCAACTCCTAGATGCTTCTAAAATCATGGTTTGTTAAATGGGTGCCTTTGCTCATTTTTCAAAAACATGTTTCTGTACGCTTCTTGCAAATCCATAAACCCCTTGATTCCATCATATTGAAATGTTTAGAAATATCCACTGACCCAATTCCAATGAAACCACTCTGGTTATATTTCATATAACCAGAGATGTCCTAGAAAAGCCAAATTAATATTTTAGAGCACTTTTATTTTCTGCCTTGTTGTGTTGCTTATTATGATTACTTGGAGAAGGACCAGAAGATTTCAAGACTCTGATGAACCAGGCAAGCATACCTTTGACCATGATAAACCATTTTACATCATAATGGCATTTTCGTTGCTTCACTGAGCGCATGATATACCTTGAATGGCAACCTTGCTAGGCTTGCCTCCGTTGCATACTCCATTGATACTTGCATTGTTCGTGACTCTACCCTTGCTAGAGTTGTGATGGTGGGTTGTAGAAATATGCTATAGTAAATGGCTACGCAAGGTGGGTCAGGGTTATCCATGGAAAGAAACAAGTGTGGTTTGACATACTTGCAATCCGCCCCAGTGGGTGCCACTAATGCCCCTGGGAGATGATGATGAATTAGGTCACTACTTGGTGGGGAGGTAGTGTACCGAGGCTTGATGAAAGTGTTGTTTACAGAGATGGATTCGATTTAAGATTGTCTACCGTCCCAACCAAACATGTACAACCACACTACCCCTTATGGGACGGGGCATTATTGATTACCTAGTTCATGCTAGCATGGATGCCCGCATTACTAGTGACGGGAGAGTTGTTGGTGCCCTCTCTCGGGACGGGGTCGTGCTTGGATAGGTGGCTATGACTGTTTTCACAGGGCACCGGACACACCGTTGGTACCCCCATGCATGTGAGATGTGATGAATATGGGAGCGTGGCTCCAGCAAATTAAATTGTGAAAATATATGGCACGGGGGCTGTTACCAATCCAGTGGACTCTATGTTGGTCACGACTAGGGAAAGGTAGTGATCGGGTGCTTACCCCGGGTACTTAAGGTACCGCGGGTCGTGGATGACACGAAAGCTTCCCGGATCTTGTGGGTAAAGTGCGCAACCTCTGTAGAGTGTCAAACTATTCGAATAGCCGTGTCCACAGTCAAGGACAGTTGTGTGGTGCTGCTTAGACTATGTCCATATGTTTCTGACAAACAACACAGATTGGTAATATTGTTGATATGATTCGTGAGGAAGTCACGATGAGCTGAGCTTGAGTTGTTCATAACTCTTCCTCGATGTTGGTGTCTTTAACCTCCTGATACTTGTTGTAGGGCATCCATGTCCTTGATAAATGTTGATCATACTTGCATGAGAAAAAGTAGCTTTGCGCAAAAATGCCAAATTAGCAGTAGAGCCTTGCATAATTACTCTGTTATCACTCTTGGATTGCTTGCGAGTACATTCAAGGTACTCATTGGCTTGCCACTGGTTATTTTATTGGCTAGGCATGAAAGAACAGGATATGATGAAGAATACTTTGGTGACGAACATGCGAGCTAGGACGCTTCCCAGTCAGAATGCCTGTAGGGTTAAGGCAGATGGCATGGGTCCAAGTTATCGACGAAGATTTCCGCTGCGATGTTATACTCAAGACTCGACCATAATGGTCCTACTTGTGTAATACGGTATGTATGGATGTAAGACTCTTGTTATTCAGCTTCTGTGTGTTCAGTGAGCATTGATCTCTGGGATCACTGTACACGTGCATTCGGTGATCACGACTTATGAGTCAGGGTCCCCACACATATTCCTTTGACTATGAGATTATGCAGCTCCCAGATACCGAAATAATACCTTGTATGCTATCAAACATCACAACGTAACTAGGTTCTTATAAAGATTCTCTACAGGTATCTCCAAAGGTGTTTGTTGAGTTGGCATATATCGAGATTAGGATTTGTCACTCCGAGTATCGCAGAGTGATCTCTAGGGCTCTCTCGATAATACACATCATAAGCTTGCAAGCAAACAACTAAGGAGTTAGTCACGAGGTGATGTATTACGGTATGAGTAAAGAGACTTGCCCGTAACGAGATTTAACTAGGCATGAAGATACCAACGGTCGAATCTGGGGCAAGTAACATACCGATGGACAAAGAGAATTACGTATGTTGTCATAACGATTTGGCCGATAAAGATCTTCAGAATATGTAGGAGCCAATATGGGCATTCAGGTTCTGCTATTGGTTATTGACCGGAGAGATGTCAAGGTCATGTCTACATAGTTCTCGAACCCGTAGCGTCCGCACGCTTTACGTTCGTTGACAATATAGTATTATATGAGTTATGTGATTTGGTGACCGAATGTTGTTCGGAGTCCAGGAATGAGATCACAGACATGACGAGGAGTCTCGAAATGGTCAAGAGGTAAAGATCTATATATAGGACGATAGTATTCGGACACCGGAAGTGTTCCAGAGGGTACCAGGTACATATCGGGTCACCGGAAGGGGTTCCGGGCATCCCTGGCAAAAGATATGGGCCTTATGGGCCAAGAGGGGAAACGCACCAGCCGCCAGGGGCTGTTGCGCCCGCCATATGGGCCGAACCAAGGGGAGAAGGAAAGGGGGGGAAGAGAAAGGACAGGGGGATTCGGCCTCCCCCTTCCCTTTCTCCCCCCTCCTCTTTCCTTCCCCCTCCCATAAATAAGGAAGGGGGCGCCTAGGAGGAACCCGAGTAGGATTTGGTCCTACTTGGGGTGCCTCTTGTCCTCTCCCCTCTCCCTCCCACCTATATATATGTGGGGTGTGCCTCTAGCACACACCAGAAAATTGCCTAGCCGTGTGCGGCGCCCCCCCTCCACCGTTTACACCCTCGGTCATATTTTCGTAGTGCTTAGGCAAAGCCCTGCGAGGATCACTTAACCATCACCATCACCGCTACGTCGTGCTGACGGAACTCATCTACTACCTCGACGTCTTGCTGGATCAAGAAGTTGAGGAACGTCACCAAGCTGAACTTGTGCAGAACCCGAAGGTGCCATGCGCTCTGTACTTGATCGGTTGAAGCGCGGAGAAGTTTGACTACATCAACCACATTGTTTAACGCTTCTGCTTATAGTCTACGAGGGTACGTAGACACACTCTCCCCCTCATTGCTATGCATCTCCATGGATAGATCATTGCGTGTGCATAGAATTTTTTTTGTTTTCCATGCAACATCTCCCAACACCCATGAATCCAGCAATCGCCCAGAAAAGGACTTTGTTTCCTTGACCAACTGAGATACTGACCAGACTATCAAAAACACCTCTGGCCTCACTGCCAACCATCATCGCAAGGCCTTGCCATGGCCTCTCGGGATCCTTTCTTCTCAACCATTCCCATCTGACTCTTACAGCTAGTGCCAACAGTTTGAGATTATTAACCCCTAGTCCACCATAGCATGTGGGTCAGCATATGGTATTCCAAGCGACTAGACATTGGCCTCCACTGCTCTTCTCTTTACCAGCCCAAAATAATGATCGGATCCAACCATTAATATCCTCAAAAACCCACTCCGGGGCATCCAAAAGTAGTAACTAATGAATCGGCCTCGCCGCAATAACCGACTTAACCAAGAGGAGTCTACTGGAATGTTGAAGAAACCCCCTTTTGTCAAGCTGGAATGAACGTATGAACCATGTCCAGCAATGGCTGCTATTCAGATTTGGTTAAGTTTTTGATGGCCAACTGTAACCCAAGATATATGCATGATAACTCCTTCAAGGGACATTGCAAGAGCCTGACCATCTGATCTCGGTCCTCTTGATCACCATGAATTATGGTGGCCATAGATTTCTCGTAATTGACCCTCAGCCCATACGCCTCCCAAAGACCTCAACCACCTCTCTGTCAAACCAAAGATCCGGCCTTGTCGGATGAGCAAAGAAGGCCACATCATCTGCGTAAATGGACAACCACTGCCACGCTGAGATACCTCGAAAGGAGCCGAGTATGCCTTCAACCATTGCTATGGAAATGATAGCCGTTAGTGTGTTCATGGAAACGATAGATAAGAGAGGTGAGATGGGATATTCTTGGTGCAGCCCTGATGTCTACTATGCAACTTTATTCTTGTAGACACGTGTTGGGCTTCCAAGCGCAGAGTTTTGTAGGACAGTAGCAATTTTCCCTCAAGTGGATGACCTAAGGTTTATCAATCCGTGGGAGGCGTAGGATGAAGATGGTCTCTCTCAAACAAATCTAAAACCAAATAATAAAAAGTCTTGTGTCCCCAACACACCAAATACAATGGTAATTTGTATAGGTGCACTAGTTCGGCGAAGAGATGGTGATACAAGTGTAATATGGATAGTAGATATTGATTTTTGTAATAAGAACAATAAAAAACAGCAAGGCAACAATTGATAAGAAGGAGGACAAACGGTATTGCAATGCTTGAAAATGAGGCCTAGGGTATTTACTTTCGCTAGTGCAATCTCTCAACAATTCTAATCTAATTGGACCATAACCATCCCTCAAAGTGCGATGAAGAATCAGCCCATAGTTCTTATCTAGCAAAGAACATAAGAAGAAATTGTTTGTAGCTATTCTTTCCGATCGATCTATCCAAGAGTTCATACTAAAATAACACTAAAGAAATTTAGATTCATAATACTCAATCCAACACAAAGAACCTCAAAGAGTGCCCCAAGATTTCTACTGGAGAAACAAACACGAGAACTGTTGGGAATCGTTGCATGGAAACAAAAAATTCTACGCACACGCAATGATCTATCCATGGAGATGCATAGAAAAGAGGGGAGAGTGTGTCTACATACCCTCGTAGACCGTAAGCGAAAGAGTTTGACAACGCGGTTGATGTAGTCGAACTTCTTCTAGCTCCGACCGATCAAGTACCGAGCGTACCAGTGGGGTTTTACCCTACTGTGTATAGTCAAAAAAAGTACCGAACGTACATCACCTCCGAGTTCTACACACGTTCATCTCGGTGAAGTCCCTTGCCTTCTTGATCCAGAAAGGTGTCGAGGTTATAGATGAGTTTCTTCAGCATGACGGTGCGGTGACGGTGATGGTGAAGTGATCCCCTCAGGGATTTGCCTAAACACCACGAGAATAGGACCAGGGGTGTAAACTGTGTGTGTGTGTGGGGGGGGGGCGCCGCACACGGCTAACAATTGATTTTGTGTGTTCTAGGTCTGCCCCTCCCCACATATATATAGGTGGGAGGGGAGGGGAGGCAGCTAGGGGCGCCCCAAGTAGGATCTGAATCCTACTTGGGGTTTCCCCATGTGGCGCCCCCCCCCCCCCTTCCTTTTTCCACTGGAGAAGAAAGGAAGGGGGAAGAGAGAAAGTAAGGGGGGCGAAGCCCCTTTTTCCTTCTCCAATTCGGCCACATGCCAAGGGGGCGCCACCCCTTGTGGGCTGGTGTGCTCCCCTCTTATTGCCCATATGGCCCATATACCTCCCCCGGGGGTTCCGGTAACCCCTCCGGTACTGCGATAAATACCCGATACACTCCGGAACACTTCCGGTGGCCGAATACTATCGTCCTATATATCAATCTTGACCTCTCGACCAGTTCGAGGCTCCTCGTCATGTCCGTGATCTCATCCGGGACTCTGAACAACATTCGGTCACCAAATCACGTAACTCATATAATACAATATCGTCATTGAACGTTAAGCGTGCGGACCCTATGGGTTCGAGAACTATGTAGACATGACCGAGACACCTCTCCGGTTAATAACCAATAGCGGAACCTGGATGCTCATATTTGCTCCTACATATTCTACGAAGATCTTTATCGGTTGAACCGACAACATACGTTATTCCCTTTGTCCATCGGTATGTTACTTGCCCGAGGTCTGATCGTCAGTATCTTCATACCTAGTTCAATAATGTTACTAGCAAGTCTATTTACTCATTCCGTAATACATCATCCTGCAACTAACTCATTAGTCACTTTGCTTGCACGACTTCTTATGATGTGTATTACCGAGAGGGCCCAGAGATACCTCTCCGATACTCGGAGTGATAAATCCTAATCTCTATCTATGCCAACTCAACAAACACCTTCGGAGATACCTGGAGAGCATATTTATAATCACCCAGTTACATTGTGACGTTTGATAGCACACAATGCATTCCTCCGGTAACTGGGAGTTGCACAATCTCATAGTCGAAGGAATATGTATTTGACATGAACAAAGCAATAGCAATAAAACTGAACGATCATTATGCTAGGCTAACGAATGGGTCTTGTCCATCACATTATTCTCCTAATGATGTGATCCTGTTATCAAATGAAATCACATGTCTATGGTTTGGAAACCTTAACCATCTTTGATCAAGAGCTCGTCTAGTAGAGGCATAATAGGAACACAATATTTGTTTATGTATTCACACATTGAAAGATCGAGGATGTCGCCTAGAGGGGGGGTGAATAGGCGCTTTAAAATAATTACGGTTTAGGCTTGAACAAATGCGGAATAAACCTAGCGGTTAATTTGTCAAGCACAAAACCTACAACAACTAGGCTCACCTATGTGCACCAACAACTTATGCTAAGCAAGATAAGCAACTATGTGATAGCAAGATATATGACAAAGAACAATATGGCTATCACAAAGTAAAGTGCATAAGTAAAGGGGCTCGGGTAAGAGATAACCGAGGCACGCGAGGCGGCGATGTATCCCGAAGTTCACAACCTTGCGGATGCTAATCTCCGTTTGGAGCGGTGTGGAGGCACAATGCTGCCCAAGAAGCCACTAGGGCCACCGTAATCTCCTCACGCCCTCGCACAATGCAAGATGTCGTGATTCCACTAAGGGACCCTTGAGGGCGGTCACCGAACCCGTACAAATGGAAACCCTTGGGGGCGGTCACCGAACCCGTACACTTTGGCAACCCTTGGGGCGGGCACGGAACCCGTCAAGTTGCTCAGGCGATCTCCACAACCTAATTGGAGACCCCGACTTGCCCGAGCTTTACACCACAATGATTGAGCTCGAACACCACCAACCATCTAGGGCGCCCAAGCACCCAAGAGGAACAAGCTCAAGGGCACCAAGCACCCAAGAGTAATAAGCTTCTCAACTTGTAACTTCCACGTATCACCATGGAGAACTCAAACCGATGCACCAAATGCAATGGCAAGGGCACACGGAGTGCCCAAGTCCTTCTCTCTCAAATCCCACCAAAGCAACTAATGCTAGGGAAGAAAATGAGAGGAAGAACAAGAAGGAGAACACCAAGAACTCCAAGAACTAGATCCAAGGGGTTCCCCTCACATAGAGGAGAAAGTGATTGGTGGAAATGTGGATCTAGATCTCCTCTCTCTTTTCCCTCAAAAACTAGCAAGAATCCATGGAGGGATTGAGAGATAGCAAGCTTCGGAGAAGGTCAACAATGGGGAAGAACACGAGCTCAAAGGATAAGGTTCAATGGGGAAGAAGACCCCTTTTATAGGAGGGAAATCCAACCGTTACCCCACCGAACAGCCCAGACAGAGCGGTACTACCGCTAAGGAAGGGCAGTACTACCGCCGAGGGCGGTACTACCGCTCCTACCTAGCGGTACTACCGCTTAAAGAGAGAGGAAGGCCATCACGCAGAGCGGTACTACCGGCGGGGTAGAGCGGTACTACCGCTCGAGCGGTACTACCGCTCCTCTGCCGCAACTAGTGCCGCAAAACCCGACACGAGAAAACATCGTCTCGAATCGAGGCGGTAGTAGGCGCGGTACTACTGAGGTAGTATAGTCGAAGCCCGCGAGTGGTACTACCGCTCATCGGAGCGGTACTACCGCTGGGAGCGGTACTACTGCTCTGTGGAGCGGTACTACCGCTTGGGGGCTTCGGCGGTACTACATAGTTCGCGTACTACTACCGCACAGCATGCAAACCGGAACTGCCATAACTTCTGCAAATGAGCTCCGAATTGAGCAAACTCAAGCTTGTTTGAAACAAGACACCGAGTAGCATCAAAACAGCGATTGGTTATAGTAAGAAGAGGCAGGGGAGGTATGCTTAGCAAACAAAGGAGTGAAACCTCCAACCGAGAAGAACCGGCATACCCTCCAACATCGAAAACATCATAGAAGATGCATGAGAACTCCGTTTTCGATGAACTCGAGCTTGTCATAAAAATGACCATAAGCTCCAAATCTCACAAGGATAAGAACCAAACAAGAACCAAAAAGATGATGCAAGGATGCAATGGTTTGAGCTCTCTCTGAACGATACGATCAAGCAACTCATCGAGAGCCCCCTTGATAGTACGGCAAGCGATCCTATAACCGGTCTTCCACAACTACCATGAGACCGGTAAAATAAAAACCTATCAAGGGCAAACCTTTGCCTTGCACATGGTCCACTTGAGCTAGATGATGACGATCTTGACTCCCTCAAGTTGGACCACCTTTCTTGATTGCATTGGCGGGATGAATACTATTTGATTGCTCCACCAAACTCTAATGTGGGTGAGCCACTCTTCCGCTCAACTTCAAAAGTCCATTTACACCACAATGGACGGCAAGCTTCAAGCACTTGATCTCTTCGTGATGCATTACTTGAGCTTGCACACCGCAACCCTAACCCCACAAAGAACTCTCACAAAGACCATGGGTTAGTACACAAAGCGTAATGGACAATGCTTACCATACCATGGGATCACTTGATCCCTCTGTACATCTTGTACGCTTTGTGTGTTGAATCTTTCCAACTCTCTTCATTTGGATGATGTCTTGAAGGTGGACATGAATGATCACACAATCTTATTCTTCAAGACATGCTTGCAATAAGCTCAACACTCACATGACCAATCTTTGGATAATTCCTTGAATAGCACCTTGGTCGACACAAAACTCTCCTTGAAACCAACACATGTACTCCAAGAAAAGCCTATGGACAAAACCTTCAAATAAACTCAAGGCAACCATTAGTCCATAGAGAATGTCATCAATTACCAAAACCACACATGGGGGCACCGCATGTCCTTTCACACATGTATTAAGGTTTCCGGTCAATAATTCTATCATGAGTAATAAACATTTATCATCAATAAGAAAATATAAAATAACATCTTTATTATTGCCTCTAGGGCATATGTCCTTCAGTCTCCCACTTGCACTAGAGTAAATAATCTAGTTCACATCACCATGTGAATAAAACCCATAGTTCACATCGCCATGTGACCAATATCCAAAAGAGTATACTAGAGTCAATAATCTAGTTCACATCTCCATGTGATTAATAACCAAAGAGTACTAAGGTGCGATCATGTTTTGCTTGTGAGAGAGGCCTAGTCAACGGGTCAACCACATTCAGATATGTATGTATTTTGCAAATTTCTATGTCTACAATGCTCTGCATGGAGCTAATCTAGCTAATTGCTCCCACTTTCAATACGTATCCAGATTGAGACTCAGAGTCATCTGGATCGGTGTAAAAGTTTGCATCGATGTAACTCTTTACGATGATCTCTTTATCACCCCCATAACCGAGAAATATTTCCTTAGTCCTCTAAGGATAATTTGACCGATGTCTAGTGATCTACTTCTGGGTCACTATTGCACCCCCTTGCCAAACTCATGCCAAGGTAAACAACAGGTTTGGTACCCAGCATGTCATACTTTATAGAACCTATGGCTGAGGCATAGGGAATGAGTTTCATTCTCTCTCTATCTTCTACCATGGTCGGGCTTTGAGTCCTACTCAACTTCACACCTTACAATACAGGCTAGAACTCCTTCTTTGACTGATCCATTTTGAACTCTTTCAAGTCAAGGTATGTACTCATTGAAAATCTTTTCAAGTGTCTTGATCTATCTCTGTAGATCTTGATGCCCAATATGTAAGCAGCTTCACCGAGGTCTTTCATTGAAAAATTCTTATTCAAGTACCCTTTTATGCTATCCATAAATTCTATATCATTTTCAATCAGCAATATGTCATCCACATATAATATCACAAATGATATAGAGCTCCCACTCAGTTTCTTGTAAACACAGGCTTCACCGAAAGTCTGTATAAAACCATATAATTTGATCACCTCATCAAAGCGTATATTCCAACTCCGAGATGTTTGCACTAGTCCATAGATGGATCGCTGGAGCTTGCATTCTTTGTTAGCACCTTTAGGATCAAAAAAACCTTCTAGTTGCATCATATACAACTCTTCTTTAAGAAATCCATTAAGGAATGCAGTTTTGACGTCCATTTGCCAGATTTCGTAATCATGAAATGCGGCAATAGCTAACATGATTCGGACGTACTTAAGGATTGCTACGGGTGAGAAAGTCTCAATGTAGTCAACCCCTTGAACTTGTTAAAAACCTTTTGCGATAAGTCGAGCTTTGTAGACAATAAAATTACCATCAGCGTCAGTCTTCTTCTTGAAGATCCATTTATTCTCTATGGCTTGCCGATCATCGGACAAGTCCACCAAAGTCCATACTTTGTTCTCATACATGGATCCTATCTCAGATTTCATGGCCTCAAGCCATCCGTCAGAATCTGGGCTCATCATAGCTACTTCATAGTTCGTAGGTTCGTCATGGTCTAGTAACATGACTTCCAGAACAAGATTACCGTACCACTCTTGATGTTAGCCGTGTTCGACCTATAAGGTCTAGTAGTAACTTGATCTGAAGTTTCATGATCATCATCAATAACTTCTAGTTGGTGTAGGCATCACAGGAACGGATTTCTCTTATGTGCTACTTTCCAATTCGAGAGAATGTACAATTACCTCATCAAGTTCTACTTTCCTCCCACTCACTTCTTTCGAGATAAACTCCTTCTCTAGAAATGTTCCATTCTTGGCAACAAAGATCTTGCCTTCATATTTGTCGTAGAAGGTGTACCCAATTGTTTCCTTAGGGTATCCCATGAAGACACACTTCTCCAATTTGGGTTCGAGCTTATCAGGCTGAACCCTTTTGACATAAGTGTCGCAACCCCAAACTTTAAGAAACGTCATCTTAGGTTTCTTACCAAACCACATTTCATATGGTGTCGTCTCAATGGATTTAGATGGTGCCCTATTTAACATGAATGCAGCTGTCTCTAATGCATAACCCCGAAATGGTAGTGGTAAATCGGTAAGAGACATCATAGATCGCACCATATCTAATAAAGTACGGTTATGACGTTCGGACACACCATTACGTTGTGGTGTTCCAGGTGACGTGAGTAGTGAAACTATTCCACATTGTTTTGAATGAAGGATTCACTCTGAAATTCTTTGAACTTTTCAAATGTTTCATACTTGTGTTTCATTAACTACATATGCCCATATCTTCTCTCAAATCATCTGTGAAGGTCGCCGTGTGCCTCGACACTCATCGGACCGCATACATCAGTATGTATTATTTCCAGTAAGTCATTGGCTCGCTCCATTGTTCCGGAGAACGGAGTTTTAGTCATCTTGCGCATGAGGCATGGTTCGCAAGTATCAAATGATTCATAATCAAGTGACTCCAAAAGCCCATATGCATGGAGTTTCTTCATGCGCTTTACACTAATATGACCTAAACGGCAGTGCCACAAGTATGTTGCACTATCATTATCAACTTTGCATCTTTTGGCATCAATATTATGAATATGTGTATCACTACGATCGAGATTCAATAAACCATTCGCCTTGGGTGGATGACCACATAAGGTTTTATTCATGTAAGCAGAACAACAATTATTCTCTGACTTACATGAATAACTGTATTGCAATAAACATGATCTAATCATATTCATGCTCAACGCAAACACCAAATAACATTTATTTTAGGTTCAACACTAATCCGGAAGGTAGAGAGAGTGTGCGATGGTGATCGTATCAACCTTATAATCACTTCCGACACACGTCGTCACTTCGCTCTTAACTAGTCTCTGTTCATTCTGCAACTCATGTTTCGAGTTACTAATCTCAACAACTGAACCGGTATCAAATACCCGGGGGTTGCTATGAACACTAGTAAATTACACATCAATAACATGTATATCATATATACCTTTGTTCACTTTGCCATCATTCTTATCCGCCAAGTATTTTGGGCAGTTCCGCTTCCAGTGACCATTTCCTTTGCAGTAGAAGCACTCAGTTTCAGGCTTGGGTCTAGCTTTTGGGCTTCTTCATGGGAGTGGAAACTTGCTTGTCATTCTTCTTGAAGTTACCTTTCCTTCCCTTACCTTTTTACTTGAAACTAGTGGTCTTGTCAATCATCAACACTTGATGCTCTTTCTTGATTTCTACCTTCATCGATTTCAGCATCGCGAAGAGCTCGGGAATCATTTTCGTCATCCCTTGCATATTATAGTTCATCACAAAGTTGTAGTAGCTTGGTGATAGTTGATACGTCTCCAACGTATCTATAATTTTCTATTGTTCCATGCTATTATATTATCTGTTTTAGATGTTTTATATGCATTAATATGCTATTTTATATGATTTTTGGGACTAACCTGTTAACCAAGATCCTAGTGCCAGTTCCTGTTTTTCCTTGTTTTCGAGTTCCACAAAAAAGGAATACCTAACTTAGTCCAAACGGAATGAAACTTTCGCGATGATTTTTCCTGGACCAGAAGACATCCAGAGGGCTTGGAGTGCACGTTAGGAAAGCCACGAGGCGGCCACATGGTCGGGAGGCGCACCCCCACCCTTGTGGGCCCCTCGTGACTCCACCAACCTATTTCTTTCACCTATATATTCTCAAATATCCCAAAAACTTCCAAGGGAACCCCAAAACCACTTTTTCGCTATGCAACCTTCTGTACCCGTGAGATCCCATCTAGGGGCCTTTTCCGGCGTCCTGCCACACGGGGATTCGATCATGGAGGGCTGCTATATCAACACCATTGCTTCTCCGATGAAGCGTGAATAGTTTACCACAGACCTACGGGTCCATAGCTAGTAGCTAGATGGCTTCTTCTCTCTCTTTGATTCTCAATACAAAGTTCTCCTAGATGTTTTTGGAGATCTATTCAATGTAATACTTTTTGCGGTGTGTTTGTCGAGATCCGATGAATTGTGGATTTATGATCAGCTTATCTATGAATATTATTTGAATCTCCTCTGAATTAGTATATGCATGATTTGATATCTTTGCAAGTCTCTTCGAACTATCGATTTGGTTTGGCCAACTAGATTGGTTTTTCTTGCAATGGGAGAAGTGCTTAGCTTTGGGTTCAATCTTGTGGTGTCCTTTCCAAGTGACAGTAGGGGCAGCAAGGCATGTATTTTATTGTTGCCATCGAGGATAACAAGATAGGGTTTTCAGCATATTGCTTGAGTTAATTCCGCTACATCATGTCATCTTACTTAATGTGTTACTCTGTTCTTATGAACTTAATACTCTAGATGCAGGCAGGAGTCGGTCGATGTTTGGAGTAATAGTAGTAGATGCAGAATCATTTTGGTCTACTTGACAGAGACGTGATGCCTATATTCATGATCATTGCCTTAGATACCGTCATAACTTTGGGCTTTTCTATCAATTGCCCGGCAGTAATTTATTCACCCACCTAATATTTTCTATCTTGAGAGAAGCCTCTAGTGAAACCTATGGCCCCCGGGTCTACTTTCCATCATATAAGTTTCTGATATACAATTTTAGTTCTCGATTTACTTACTTTGCAATCTTTTACTTTCTGTTCCATAAACCAAAACTATTACTTTACCGTTTATCCATCTATATCAGGTCTCACTTTGCAAATAACCATCAAGGACTTGACAACCCCTTTATCGCGTTGGGTGCAAGTTGGTGTTTGTTTGTGCAGGTATTCGGTGGCTTGCTGCGTTGTCTCATACTTGATTGATACCTTGGTTCTCAAAACTGAGGGAAATACTTACTCTACTTTGCTGCATCACCCTTTCCTCTTCACGGGAAAAACCAACGCAAGCTCAAGAGGTAGCAGGAAGAATTTTGGGCGCTGTTACCGGGGAGATCTACGCCAAGCCAAGACATACCTTGTACCCATCATAAACTCTCATCCCTCGCATTACATTATTTGCCATTCCCCTTTCGTTTTCCTCTCCCCCACTTCTAAAACGATTTTTGAAAAGATTCGCCTTTTCTTCAGCCCTCTTTCGTTCATCTTCTTTGGTTGCTTTTTTGTGTGATCGTGTGTTGGATTGCTTGCTTTGTCATGATGGCTCAAGAGAATACCAAATTGTGTGACTTTTCCAACACCAACAATAATGATTTTATAAGTACTCCGGTTGCTCCCGCTACTAATGCGGAATCTTGTGAAATTAATACTGCTTTGCTGAATCTTGTTATGAAAGATCAATTTTTCGGCCTTACAAATGACGATGCTACATCCCATCTTAATAATTTCGTTGATTTGTGTAATATGCAAAATAAAAAGGATGTGGATAATGATATTGTTAAATTGAAGCTATTTCCCTCCTCACTTAGGGATCGCGCTAAAACTTGGTTTTCATCTTTGCCTAAAAATAGTATTGATTCATGGAATAAGTGTAAATATGCTTTTATTTCCAAGTATTTTCCTCCCTCTAAGATCATCTCCCTTAGGAATGATATTATGAATTTTAAGCAACTTCATCATGAACATGTTGCACAATCTTGGGAGAGGATGAAATTAATGATTAGAAAGTGCCCCACTCATGGTTTGAATTTATGGATGACTATACAAAACTTTTATGCCGGATTGAATTTTGCTTCTAGAAATCTTTTAGATTCGGCTGCGGGAGGCACTTTTATGGAAATGACCATAGGAGAGGCTACTAAACTCCTAGATAATATTATGGTTAATTATTCTCAATGGCATACCGAAAGATCTTCCACTAGTAAAAAAAGTGCATGCGATTGAAGGGATTAATGTTTTGAGTGGAAAGATGGATGAGCTTATGAAATTATTTGGTAGCAAGAGTGCTCCTATTGATCCTAATGATATGCCTTTGTCCACTTTGATTGAAAAAAATAATGAATCTATGGATGTGAATTTTGTTGGTAGGAACAATTTTGGTAATAACGTGTATAGAGGTAATTTTAATCCTAGGCCATTTCCTAGTAGTTCCTCTAATAATTATGGTAATTCATACAACAATTCTTATGGAAATTATAATAAGAAGCCCTCTGATTTTGAGAATAGTGTTAAAGAATTTATATGTTCACAAAAGAATTACAATGCTTTGATTGAAGAAAAATTGCTCAAGATTGATGATTTGGCTAGGAACATGGATAGAATTTCTCTTGATGTTGATTCTTTGAAACTTAGATCTATTCCACCTAAGCATGATATAAATGAGTCTCTCAAAGCCATGAGAATTTCCATTGATGAGTGCAAAGAAAGAATCGCTAAGATGCATGCTAAAAAAGATTGGTTTATAAAAGCGCGTTCTTCTAGTTTCCATGAAAATAAGTATGAAGATCTTAAAGTGATTGTTGTGACTCCTATTGAATATTTGTTTTCCAATGTAAATCTTGATAAAGATGGACTAGAGATGAGTCAACTTTAGTTAGAAGGTGTCCCAATGATTCGGAGTTTTTAGGTCTTGATGCAAAAACTGATAAAAGTGGGATTGGAGAGGTCAAAACTTTAAGTAGCAATGAACCCACTCTTTTGGATTTCAAGGAATTTAATTATGAAAAATTTTCTTTAATAGATTTTATTTCCTTGTTGCAATTGTCGGGACCCCGATCCTAAGTCACACCGATCTAGCATGTAACACATCATATCACTTTGCGGCCTCACGCACGGTATTCCCACGGGTGTCGCCTTACCATGGCCCGGGACCGTTTGCGCCTTTTGGCTCGCGTATATGATAGTGTCGCTAGGATCCATATGACAGAGAACCCGGGCCGACATGACTAGTCGTGAACCCAAAGTGGCACTAACCTATGGGGACAAGCATACATGAATCACATCGAGCATGTCGGTCATCAACGTATGAATTGAGGCTGTAGCATGGGCTATGAGGACTCCGGTATCCCGGCTGTAGCAGGCTAGGCGGGACTCCGAATATCACCGCGTGACATTTCCCGAAGGACAGACATAAGGAACGAAGTGAAACACATGCCGGCCAGTCAAGTGTCCAAGCAGTAGTGCTGGGCTAGCAGGACTCCGGTAAACGGGCTGTAGCGGACTACTATCGCTCAGAAGCACGAGACTACTTTTCCCCATAAGAGAGGCTACCAAGGATAAACAACTAGGTTGTCGGATCCCACACATAGCAACACAAGTTACACGTGACAAGCATAACATGCAAGTATGTGCTGTACAACATGGCATCACAACATAGCATAAACTCATATAGTTAAAGGCCCGTAAGAGCCACATAGCAATAAATACAAACAGGGGTCACATGACCCATCATTGAGAACATACAAGCAACAAGCGGAAGCATTACATGTCTGAGTACGCACAACTACAAAAGAAAAAGGCTGAGAAGCCTGACTATCTACAAGACCCTCCCAAGGGTACAAGATCGTAGCTGAGGTAACAAGCTACTCGTCGAAGTCCAAGAGGAACTACTAGTAAGACCGAAGTCTCCGCTGCAAAACATAAATAAAGCAACATGAGTACAAAGGTACTCAGCAAGACTTACATCAGATCCTATTATACATGCATTAGTATCAAGAATGTAATGTGGAGTTTAGTTGCAGCAAGCCAGCTTTGACTCTGTGGCTATCCTGTTCTACGACTACCAGAACTTCCTTGAGGTGATATAGGCGCTGCAGGTCCACTAGTCACCACACAATACACTACTATGGATTCATCCCGTCTCCATACGAGAAGGCCATCCATAGCACTCACACTTGTCTTGAGCATTTTAGAGTATCCAATTCAAGTTGTCTATGTACCACGTAAGCATCCAAGAAGTCCATAACCGAGGACACGGCTATTCGAATAGATCATGATAACCCTGCAGGTGTACTTCTTCACACGCTCTCACCACTTATCACCATGTACACGTCATGTACCTCGGCAACCTTCAAGCGGAAGCTTTGGCGAGGTGTCGGCCTGACGACTAACCACACAAGACTCTAGTACAGGTTTATCGCCTATTCGGGTTCCATCCGCAAGGAGATCCGGCGGGTGTCGCTCCACGGCCCCAAACGATGTGAGCAGGGTCCCCAAGCCCACCATCCGGTGCCACTTGGTACACCGTGCCACACTGTGCCTAATCATCCCAAGCCCACCACAGCCGGGTGCCACTCGGTAGAAAAATAGCACTACCTACAAACACCAGAAACTAGTTGCGACTCCAGGCCAGAGATCAAGTTGGTTAATAAGTCGAGAGGGCTTGGAGCGCCCGGAGCCCAATGTGTGGTAGTATCGAGTCATTGGACGACATACATAGAACTCAGTGCTTAAGGACGATTCCAGTGAGACAACCCACCATGTACTCCTACATGGCCTCTCACCGCTACCTTTACCAAATCAGAACATAGAACTGTACTCCAACTCATTCCCAATGAATCAGACTTGACACAACTCTAAGCAATAGCAGGCATAGCATGGTAGGAACACAACATGGCTCAATCAACTCCTACACATGCTAGTGGGTTTCAACTATTTACTGTGGCAATGACAGGTCATGCAGAGGAATGGGTTCAACTACCGCATCACAAAATAGCAAATGAATTGTTGTTGTCCTACTGCAATAACTGAGAGCAGGAGCGAGAGGGTAGGACTGTATCGGAATTAACAAGGGGTTTTGCTTGCACAGTAAATCAACGAGGGGCACGCTTCACAGACGGTACTCTGGAACGTCTCCGGAGCAGGACCTATCGAGAAGGAACGGTGCCGGCAATCAATACACAATCATATACAACAATATGATGCATGAACATGGCATGTAGATGTGATGTTGTTTGAGCTAATGCAATTAGTATTCAATTTGAATGAAGTCCATTTGAACCAAAGGTTCAAATGCAACTCCAAAGTAAGCTCTTATAAATGCCATTCATGTGTTTTCACCTATACAGCAAGTATAAGTTGTTTTATCATGCATGAAACTGGTACAGATGGATAGATTGCATTTTTCTGATAATTTTTCATATATAAATTATTTCAATCTGAGCTACGGTTGAATTTATATTATTTTTTGAAGTTTGAATCATTTTCTAGAATTTCCTGATTAATTTAAATTCAGAAAATAAATAATTGCGTCAGCATTACAGAGGCATGACGTCAGCGAGTCAATGGCCAGGTCCAGGTTAAACCTGACCAGTGGGACCCATCTGTCCGTGACTGTGGCTAATCTTAATTAAATTAAACCTAAACTTGTTTAACTAACGGGGCTAATTAATTGTCAAGCTAATCTTAAACTGAAAATTAGCAGGGCCGGGCCCCACATGTCGGTGACACAGGGGGGGGGTAGTTAGCGGGGTTGACCCGCCGGCGAGGCCGAACGCGGCGGAGGGCTCGGGATTGTCGCTCCGGCGACCATCCGGACGGCGGAGACCATCTCTGAGGAGCTGGTGCTCACGCACGTCCAGTGGGGCAGGGGAGGCCGGGAGGCGGAGCTCGCCGGGCGAGCTCATGGCGGCGGCCGGAGCTCGGGCTCGAGCGGCGAGAGGGCCTGGAGGGCACGGGAGGCCACCCGAGGCTCTGCGGCACCCTCGCGGCACCGAGCACGCGTTAAGGCGCTCGGTTGCGGGCTGCGGTGGCGACGGCGGCGGCGACATGAACGGCGGCGAGGAACTACGGCCGTGAGGGGATGGAGCTCTGGGCGCAAAAAGCGAGGGGAGAAGAGGGGTTCGGTAGAGGAGCTCACGGCAAGGCCTTCGGTGATCTCAGCGCGCTCGGGGACGGCTTGTAGGCGACGGCATGTCGGTGGCGATCTCCGGCGGTCGATGATGAAGACGATGGCGGTGACGGCTCCACGGGGCGCTCCGGCTTGCGTGGCTTGGACAGGAGGACGAGGGCGGCGACGCTGAGCTTCGGGGCGTCTCGGATGCTCTCGAAGGGCGCGGTGGCTACGGCTATGGAGAGCAGCGGTGGACGGTGGCGTTGTGCGGTGGAAGAGAGATCCAGGAGGGGAGGAACGAGAGAGAGGAGAGCGGTCGGCGGCGTGGCGCACGCCCGGGCATCCAGGCGGCGAGGGGAGGCCAGGCAGGCGGTGGCGTGGCGGACGCGTGGCCGCGTCTTGGCCAGCGTGCCCCTGTCCTCTGGCGAGGAAGGGACGATGGCGTTGCCGATCGGTGGCCGACTGTTGGCCTTTGGGCCAGGGCGCCGGTAGGAAGCCAGTAAGGTTTCCTTTTGTTTAATTCTGTTTTTCTGACATTTGTTTGGTTTAATAAAAATACTAAACCATTTTACTAACTTATGCCAATTTTTATAGGAGCTAGTTATATTATTCCAGAGCTCCTTAATAAATGGCATAATTTTTGGACAATATTTTATATATATAACAATATTTATCCAACGCAATTAATTACTGCATTAATTCCAAATGCCCAAAAATAATTACTTATGGACTCCTAAAAATATTGATTTGATTTTTTTATCTCTGTCCAATATTTTTAGAGGGCAACATGAGCATTTTCTTGGACCCTTTTGGAGCACTTTTTATTTAGGTCATTTCTAAAAATGATTCTGAGGGTTTCACAAATCCTCATTTCAATTTAAATGAAATTTAAACATGAAGCACAAATGACTAGCTAGTCTAGGTCATACCAGAACTAGGGATGTGACAACTCGCCCCCACTTGAAAGAATCTCGTCCCGAGATTCAAGGGTCGATGGAAAGAAAGCGGGGTACTCCAGTCGAAGACGATCTTCTCGCTCCCAGGTAGCTTCTCTCTCGGAATGATGAGACCACTGAACTTTGAGAAACTTGATGTTCTGACGTCGGGTAACACACTCTGCTTGATCAAGAATGCGAACAGGGTACTCTCGATACGTGAGGTTATCTTGGAGATCAAGCGTTTCGTGGTCCACTCCGCGGATGGGATCCAAGAAGCAACGCCTGAGTTGAGAGACGTGGAAGACATCATGAACTCGAGAAAGATGTGGGGTAGTTCCAACTGGTAGGCAACCTCTCCTCGTTTGGCGAGAATGCAAAAGGGACCAATGTAACGAGGAGCCAACTTGCCTGGATATCAAACGATGGGTACCCTTTAGAGGGGTAACCCGAAGGTAAGCCTTGTCGCCAACTTCATAAGCCACTTCCTTATGGCAGCGGTCATCTTGGCTCTTTGACGAGATTGGGCTATTTTCAAATTCTCACGAATGATGCGAACTTGCTCTTCGCCTCTGGATCATATCCGGTCCAAAGAATTATCTTTCACCGGTTTCTGACCAGTTCAAAGGTGTTCGACATCTTCGTCCATAGAGAATCTCAAAAGGAGCTTTCTTGAGACTGGATTGATAGCTATTGTTATAAGCAAACTCGGCAAAAGGAAGACATTTCTCCCAATCCATACCGAATGAGATAACGCAAGCTCTAAGCATGTCTTCGAGAATTTGGTTGACCCTTTCCACCTGACCACTTGACTGAGGGTGGAAAGCGGTACTGAAGGAAAGATGGGTGCCCATGGCAGTTTGGAAACTCTCCCAGAAATGAGAAGTCAAAAGACTGCCATGGTCTGAATTGATCTCTGGTGGAACACCATGAAGTGACACTATTCGAGAAATCTATAAGTCAGCGAGCTGACTAGCAGTGATACTCTCTCGAACAGGAAGGAAGTGCGCCACTTTGGAGAGACGATCAATGAATACGAAGATAGCATTATTCCCTTTCTTGGTCACAGGAAAGCGGTGATGAAGTCCATACCAACTTTATCCCATTTCCACTCAGGAATGGCTAAAGGCTGAAGGGTGCCAGCAGGCCTTTGATGCTCTGCCTTAACGCGACGGCACACGTCGTAGTTAGCAATAAACTGAGCAATTTCTCTCTTCATCCTAGTCCACCAGAACCTCTGGCGTAGGTCCTGATACATCTTAGTACTACCGGGATGAACTGTGAGAGGAGATTCATGCGCCTCCTTAAGAATCAATTGTCACAGATGTTGATTCTTGGGAACCACCAAGCGATTCTCAAAGAAAACAACACCACGATCATCCATAGAGAAACATCCACCAACTCCCTTCTTAATGTTTCTCTTGATCCGGGAAATTCCCGTGTCCTGCTTTTGAGCGGCGATAATCCGATCCTCAAGATCAGGTTTTGCCACCAAGGTAGAAAGGAATCCGTGAGGAGCAATGTGAAGGTTAAGCTTACAGAATTCCTCATGGAGAAGTGGTTGACCCTGCTGCAACATGAGATTGTTGCAATAGGATTTACGACTTAGCGCATCAGCCATGACATTGGCTTTGCCTGGGGTGTAGGTAATCCCTAGATCATAATCTGAGATCAACTCCAACCAACGTCTTTGCCTAAGGTTCAGATCTGGTTGGGTGAAGATATACTTGAGACTCGTGATCGGTGTAGATCTCGCAATGTTTACCAAGAAGGTAGTGTCGCTGTGTCTTGAGTGCATAGACTACGGGTCAAGCTCTAGATCATGTGTAGGATAATTCTCCTCATGTGGATGTAATCGACGAGATGCATAGGCAATCACATGGCGATCCTGCATAAGAATGCAACCTAGTCCCTATCGTGAGGCGTCGTAGTTGATAACAAATTCTTTAGTGAAATCCGGTGGCACAAGTATGGGAGCAGAAGTCAGACGTGTTTTCAGTTCCTGAAAACTGTACTCACACTGTGGGGACCACTCAAACTTTTTATCTTTCTTGAGAAGTTACATGAGGGGTTTAGCTACTTTGGAGAAGTTTTCAACAAAGCGGCGACGATGGTAGCTAGACCAAGGAAACTCCTAACTTGTTTAAGCTGTTTGGTGGGGTCCAATCAAGAACAGCCTGAACTCTCTCGGGATTGACGGCAATGCCCTTACCAGAGATTACGTGGCCTAGGTAGGTCACTTCTGGCAACCAAAATTCACACTTGGAGAACTTGGCATAAAGGCGGTGCTCTCTGAATTTTTCTAACACAAGTCTAAGATGTTTGGCATGCTCTTCCTTGTTCTTCGAGTAAATAAGAATATCATCGAGGTAAACCACGACGAATTTGTCTAAGTACTCCATGAAGATCGAGTTCATCAAGCGGGAGAATGTAGCTGGTGCGTTGGTTAGACCAAAGGACATGACGGTGTACTCGTACTGGCCATAACGAGTGATAAAGGCTGTCTTGGGGATATCCCCGTTTCTGATCTTGATTTGGTGGTAGCCTAACCTCAAATCCATCTTGGAAAAGATTGAGGATCCAGCGAGCTGATCATACAGGTCGTTGATCCTGGGGAGCGGATATTTGTTCTTTATCGTGACCAAATTAACGGGATGATAATCTACAACCATCCGGTCCGTACCATCCTTCTTCTTGACGAAGAGAACGGGGCAAGCCCAAGGAGAAGAACTAGGACGGATGAAACCCTTTTGCAAGGACTCATCAAGTTGTTTCTTAAGCTCGGCTAGTTCTAAGGGTGCCATCTTGTAAGGTCTCCTAGAGATTGGAGCGGTTCCTGGGATAAGATCTATGACGAACTCTACATCTCTATCAGGTGGAACACCTGGCAGTTCCTCTGGAAAGACATCCGGAAAGTCAAGGACTATCGGGATATCTTCAAGGTCTGGAAGAGGGCTAGCATTAAGAGAATAGAGTTGACGCTTTGCAACTCTGGTGGAGACAGTGACTATCTTGCCAGATGGGTGGGTAAGCTGAACGGACCTGGTATAACAATCAATCTTGGCATAATGAGCTTTCATCCAGTCCATACCCAAGATGATGTTAATATCTGTGGACTTGAGGGCTATAAGTGAGGCAAGGAATACAAGTCTGTCAACAAGGATTTCGTTACCATGGCTAACACTAGAAGTTTGCCATTTGGATCCAGGGGTTTGAATGACTAGTGGAGAGGGCATATCACAAAATGATATGTTGTGCAAGTTAGCATAGCTTTCAGAGATGAAGGAGTGAGATGCTCCGGTATCGAACAGAACCGAAGCTGGATGACAGTTGACAAGGAGTGTACCAAGAACGACATCCGGATCATCATGAGCGTCTTTAGCTGAGACGTGATGCACACGTCCACGTTCAGTGGGAGCTGACTTGACACTGATCGTCTTGCGTGATGGCTTAACACAGCCAACAGGCTTCTCGGGCTGGGGTGGATCATAACTGGCTTGAGAGCAGTCACGTGCATAGTGTCCTGGCTCTCCGCATGTGAAGCAAGTCCCTGAAGTAGGACGTGGACCCGCATTGACAAGTGGTCTACCAATAGGCCTGGGTGGAGCATGTAACTGAACTGGGTGAGGCGCCACATGGGATGGCCTCGGTGAATATCCGGGTGGAAGAGCGAGTTCGAATCCAAATCCGGTAACCGAGAACTAGAACCGGAAGAAGAAACCAAATCACGGTTCTGCTTACGAGACTCCTCGTAAGTGAGCTGAGCTGTCTCTGCATTAATGGCCTTGTTCACAAGAGCTTGGAATGTATCCCAATGATGTAGGTGGAGATCACGACGCAACTTGGGGTTGAGACCCTTCCGAAACCTAGCCTGCTTCTTGGCGTCCGTGGACACCTCTTCTGTAGCATAGCGGGCGAGGTTCTCAAACTCTCTACTATAAGCATCAACAGCCATCTTACCCTGGGTGAAACTACAGAACTCTTCTCTCTTGTGATCGATGAGGGCTTCAGGAATGTGATGCTCGCGAAAAGCCTCAAAGTGAAATCTCTCCGGTAGGAATCGACCAATTTGGAAGCATAGCCTCATAGTTCTGCCACCAAAGACTAGCATGACCTTCCAAGTGGTATGCAGCATAGGTGACCTTGTCACTCTCAGCTACGTTCGCAGAATGGAGCTTGCGTGTGATACTACGGAGCCAGTCATTTGCATCGAGTGGCTCGATGGAATGATGAAAGGTAGGTGGGTGCAAGCGAATGAAGTCATGAATGGTTGCAGACCCTTTGAATGGCTGTGCGGTGTTCTCCTTGATACGTGCCAACAAGCGGTTAGACTCACGCTTGTTCCTCTACATCTCTAACATAAACTCTGCCAATGAAGGCTGGTCGGGAGGATCCTCATCCCTACCATCTCCGTGGTTCTGGCTACGAGCAGCAGAACTTTGCTTAACTAGTGACATCCTGAGAAACGAAACCAAGGATGGAATCAACATCAACTACAGACTGTAAAATGTAGGACAGAGAAATTAGTAACTCTCGGACTCCTAGGGCAATTCCGGCAGCATAACGGCAGTAAAATGCTCAGAATGAGACATTCTGCAAAAACGGGGTAGCACCATACTCAACATCATCACTCAAGGTTCTGAGATATTACTAAACAGACTGCACCGGAAGTACTTGAACTGGGATATGACTCTGATCAGCCAATCCTAAGAGACTACGGAGTAGTAACACGTGATCCTGATAGACAGAAGAGAAAGCCTAGTTCCTTAACCCCGTAGGAAAAGTAAGATGACTTAGATCAGAGGGCCATGAGGTAAAGGAGTAAAAGAGCCTTACGTTCCCTCCCACAATCAATTCCCTTACATAACTAAAGCATTTCTAGACTCAACTTCGACCAGGTTGGCTTGGAAATCCTCTGAGCACTCGTGCTCGATACCAAAGCTGTCGGGACCCCGATCCTAAGTCACACCGATCTAGCATGTAACACATCATATCACCTTGCGGCCTCACGCGACGGTATTCCCACAGGTGTTGCCTTACCATGGCCGGGACCGTTTATGCCTTTTGGCTCACGTATATGATAGTGTTGCTAGCATCCATATGACAGAGAACCCGGGCCGACATGACTAGTCGTGAACCCAAAGTGGCACTAACCTATGGGGACAGGCATACATGAATCACATCGAGCATGTCGGTCATCAACGTATGAATTCGGGCTGTAGCACTGGGCTAACAGGACTCCGGTATCCCGGGCTGTAGCAGGCTAGGCAGGACTCCAAATATCACCGCGTGACATTTCCCCGAAGGCGATGACATATAGGAACGAAGTGAAACACATGTCGGCCAGATCAAGTGTCCAAGCAGTAGTCTTTGGGCTAGCAGGACTCCGGTGAACCGGGCTGTAGCGGACTATTATCGCCGTAAGCACGAGACTACATTTCCCCATAAGAGAGGCTACCAAGGATAAACAACTAGGTTGTCGGATCCCACACATAGCAATACAAGTTACACGTACGCATAACATGCAAGTATGTGTTGTACAACATGGCATCACAACATAACGCAAACTCATATAGTTAAAGGCCCAGAAGAGCCACATAGCAATAAATACAAACAGGGGTCACATGACCCATCATTGAGCATACAAGCAACAAGCGGAAGCATTACATGTCCGAGTACGCATAACTACAAAAGAAAAAGGCTGAGAAGCCTGACTATCTACAAGACCCTCCCAAGGGTACAAGATCGTAGCTGAGGTAACAAGCTACTCATCGAAGTCCAAGCGGAACTACTAGTAAGACCGAAGTCTCCGCTGCAAAACATAAATAAAGCAACGTGAGTACAAAGGTACTCAGCAAGAATTACATCAGATCCTATTATACATGCATTAGTATCAAGAATGTAATGTGGAGTTTAGTTGCAGCAAGCCAGCTTTGACTCTATGGCTATCCTGTTCTACGACTACCAGAACTTCCTTGAGGTGATATAGGCGCTGCAGTCCACTAGTCACCACACAATACACTACTATGGATTCATCCCAGTCTCCATACGAGAAGGCCATCCATAGCACTCACACTTGTCTTGAGAATTTTAGAGTATCCAATTCAAGTTGTCTATGTACCACGTAAGCATCCAAGAAGTCCATAACCGAGGACACGGCTATTCGAATAGATCATGATAACCCTGCAGGGGTGTACTTCTTCACACACGCTCTCACCACTTATCACCATGTACACGTCATGTACCTCGGCAACCTTCAAGCGGAAGCCTGGCGAGGGTGTCGGCCACGACACGACTAACCACACAAGACTCTAGAACAGGTTTATATCGCCTATTCGGGTTCCATCCGCAAGGAGATCCGGCCGGGGTGTCGCTCACGGCCCCAAACGATGTGAGCAGGGTTCCCAAGCCCACCATCCGGGTGCCACTTGGTACACCGTGCCACCTGTGCCTAGTCTGTCCCAAGCCCACCCTGCCGGGTGCCACTCGGTAGAAAAATAGCACTACCTACAAACACCAGAAACTAGTTGCGACTCCTGGACAGAGATCAAGTTGGTTAATAAGTCGAGAGGGCTTGGAGCGCCCGGAGCCCAATGTGTGGTAGTATCGAGTCATTGGACGACATACATAGAACTCGATTAGCTTAAGGGCGGTTCCAGTGAGACAACCCACCATGTACTCCTACATGGCCTCTCACCGCTACCTTTACCAAATCGTGTTCACACACTTCACTCTCAGCATCAGAACATAGAACTGTACTCCAACTCATTCCCAATGAATCAGACCTGACACAACTCTAAGCAATAGCAAGCATGGCATGGTAGGAACACAACATGGCTCAATCAACTCCTACACATGCTAGTGGGTTTCAACTATTCTTTGTGGCAATGACAGGTCATGCAAAGGAATGGGTTCAACTACAATGAGCACAAAGTAGCAGATGAATCGTTGTTGTCCTAATGCAATAACTGAGAGCAGGAGCGAGAGAGTAGGATTGTATCGGAATGAACAAGGGGGTTTGCTTGCCTGATAGATCAACAGGGGGCACTGCTTCACAGACAGGTACTCTGGAACGTCTCCGGAGCAGGACCTATCGAGAAGGAACGGTGCCGGCAATCAATACACAATCATATGCAACAATATGATGCATGAACATGGCATGTAGATGTGATGCTGTTTGAGCTAATGCAATTAGTATTCAATTTGAATGAAGTCCATTTGAACCAAAGGTTCAAATGCAACTCCAAAGTAAGCTCTTATAAATGCCATTCATGTGTTTTCACCTACACAGCAACTATAAGTTGTTTTATCATGCATGAAACTGGTACAGATGGATAGATTGCATTTTTCTGATAATTTTTCATATATAAATTATTTCAATCTGAGCTATGGTTGAATTTATATTATTTTTTGAAGTTTGAATCATTTTCTGGAATTTCCCGATTAATTCAAATCCAGAAAATAAATAATTGCGTCAGCATTACAGAGGCATGATGTCAGCGAGTCAATGGCCAGGTCCAGGTCAAACCTGACCAGTGGGACCCATGTGTCAGTGACTGTGGCTAATCTTAATTAAATTAAACCTAAACTTGTTTAACTAACGGGGCTAATTAATTGTCAAGCTAATCTTAAACTGAAAATTAGCAGGGCCGGGCCCCACATGTCGGTGACACAGGGGGGGTAGTTAGCGGGGTTGACCCGGTCAATCCCGCCGGCGTTGAGCCGCCGGCGAGGCCGAACGCGGCGGAGGGCTCGGGATTGTCGCTCCGGCGACCATCCGGACGGCGGAGACCATCTCCGAGGAGCTGGTGCTCGCGCGCATCCAGTGGGGCAGGGGGGAGGAGCCGGGGAGGCCGGAGCTCGCCGGAGCAGAGCTCGCGGCGGCGGCCGGAGCTCGGGCTCGAGCGGCAGAGGGGCTGGAGGGCACGGGGAGGCCACCCGAGGGGCTCTGCGGCACCCTCGCGGCACCAGGAGCACGTTGGCGCGCTCGGTTGCGGGCTGCGGTGGCCAGGGCGACGGCGGCGACATGGACGGCGGCGAGGAACTACGGCCGTGAGGGGGGATGGAGCTACGGGGCGCAAAAACGAGGGGGAGAAGAGGGGTTCGGTAGAGGAGCTCACGGCGAGGCCTTCGTTGATCTCAGCGCGCTCGGGGACGGCTTGGAGGCGACGGCATGTCGGTGGCGATCTCCGGCGGTCGATGATGAAGACGATGGCGGTGACGGCTCCACGGGGCGCTCCGGCTTGCGTGGCTTGACAGGGAGGACGAGGACGACGACGCGGAGCTCGGGGACGTCTCAGATGCTCTCGAAGGGCGCGGTGGCTACGGCTACGGAGAGCAGCGGCGGCAGTGGCGTTAGTGCGGTGGAAGAGAGAGATCCAGGGAGGGAGGAATGAGAGAGAGGAGAAGCGGTCGGGCGGCGCGTGGCGGCGTCCGGGGCATCGAGGCGACGAGGGGAGGCCAGCGCAGGTGGCGTGGCCGGACGCGTGGTCACAAGGCCGGACGCCGTGGTCACATACGGGCGCTGCGGCTTTGTCCTCCTCCGGCACGAGGAAGGGGACGATCAAGGCGTTGCCCGGTCACCATTCACATCGCCAGGCTTGGGCGCCAGGTAGGAAGCCCAGGTAAGGTTTCCTTTTGTTTAATTCTGTTTTTCTAACATTTGTTTGGTTTAATAAAAATACTAAACCATTTTACTAACTTATGCCAATTTTTATAGGAGCTAGTTATATTATTCTAGAGCTCCTTAATAAATGGCATAATTTTTGGACAATATTTTATATATATATAACAATATTTATCCAACGCAATTAATTACTGCATTAATTCCAAATGCCCAAAATAATTACTTATGGACTCCTAAAAATATTGATTTGATTTTTTTATCTCTGTCCAATATTTTCAGAGAGCAACATGAGCATTTTCTTGGACCCTTTTGGAGCACTTTTTATTTAGGTCATTTCTAAAAATGATTCTGAGGGTTTCACAAATCCTCATTTCAATTTAAATGAAATTTAAACATGAAGCACAAATGACTAGCTAGTCTAGGTCATACCAGAACTAGGGATGTGACAACAATCCATGTTGAATTCTCCTCATGCTTATAATCAAAACAAAGCTTTTACTAAACATATCGTTGACTCTATGATGCAATCTTTTGAAGAAAAGCTTGAATTGGAAGTTTCTATTCCTAGAAAACTTTATGATGAGTGGGAACCTACTATTAAGATTAAGATTAAAGATTATGAATGCTAGGCTTTGTGCGATTTGGGTGCTAGTGTTACCACGATTCCAAAAACTTTATGTGATGTGTTAGGTTTCCATGAATTTGATGATTGTTCCTTAAATTTGCTTCTTGCAGATTCCACTATTAAGAAACCTATGGGAATAATTAATGATGTTTTTTATTGTTGCAAATAGGAATTATGTGTCCATAGATTTCATTGTTCTTGATATAGATTGCAATCCTCCATGTCCTATTATTCTTGGTAGACCTTTCCTTAGAACGATTGGTGCAATTATTGATATGAAAGCAGGAAACATTAGATTTCATTTTACGTTAAGGAAAGGCATGGAACATTTCCCAAGAAATAAAATTAAATTGCATTGTGAATCTATTATGAGAGCCACTTATGGATTGCATGCCAAAGATGATAACACTTAGATCTATTCGTGTTTTATGCCTAGCTAAGGGCGTTATACAATAGTGCTTGTTGGGAGCCAACCCAACTTTATTTTATTTTTTTGCTTTTTAGGTTCTATTTTGCATTAAATAATTAATCTAGACTCTGGTTAGATGTAGTTTTGTGTTTTAATTAGTTTTTGTGCCAAGTAAGACCTTTGGGATAGCTTACGGTGATAGTTGATTTGATCTTGCTGAAAAACAGAAACTTTTGCGCTCACGAAAACAATTATCATTTTTAGCTGAAGAGTGATTTTTTGTTGATTCTTTTTGCAGACGATTATTAGACAAATTTCCTAGGACTTCCTAATTTCTCAGGATTTTTGGAGTTACAGAAGTATTTGAAATATCCAGATTGCTACGGACTATTCTATTTTTGACAGATTCTGTATTTCCCATGTTGTTTGCTTATTTCGATAAATCTATGGCTAGTATCGGGAGGTATGTGATGTTGCTTGAAGCTACGTCGGTATTTCCTGAAAGAGGAAGGGATGATCCAGCACAGCGGTGGTAGGTATTTCCCTCAGATATGAAACCAAGGTTATCGAACCAGTAGGAGAACCAAGCAACACAACATAAACTGCTCCTGCACACAGATAACAAATCCTTGCAACCCGACGTGTTAAAGGGGTTGTCAATCCCTTCTGGGTACGGCGCCTCTAGATAGGCAAACAGACGTGAGATAAAATTGTAGTAGATTGATAGATCGAACGCCAGATAAAATAAATAAGAATAAATTGCAGCAAGGTATTTTTGTATTTTTGGTTTAATACATCTGAAAATAAATGCAAAGGAAAAGTAGATCGCAAAGGCAAATATATGACAAAGAGACCCGGGGCCCGTAGGTTTCACTATTGGCTTCTCTCAAGAAAAATAGCAAACGGTGGGTGAACAAATTACTGTTGGGAAATTGATAGAACTTCAAATAATCATGACGATATCCAGGCAATGATCATTATATAGGCATCACGTCCAAGATTAGTAGACCGACTCCTGCCTGCATCTACTACTATTACTCCACACATCGACCGCTATCCAGCATGCATCTAGTGTATTAAGTTCATGGAGAAATGTTGTAATGCAATAAGAACGATGACATGATGTAGACAAGATCTATCTATGTAGAGATAGACCCCCTCGTTTTATCCTTAGTAGCAATGATACATACACGTCGGTTCCCCTTCTGTCACTGGGATCAAGCACCGTAAGATCGAACCCACTACAAAGCACCTCTTCCCATTGCAAGGTAAATAGATCAAGTTGGCCAAACAAAACCCAAATATCGGAGAAGAAATATGATGCTATAAGCAATCATGCATATAAGAGATCAAAGAAACTCAAATAACTTTCATGGATATAAAAAGATAGATCTGATCATAAAGTAAAAGTTCATCGATCCCAACAAACACACCGCAAAAGAGTTTATGGATCTCCAAGACACCATTGTATTGAGAATTCAGCGAGAGAGAGGAAGCCATCTCGATACTAACTACAGACCCGAAGGTCTACAAAGAACTACTCACGCATCATCGGAGAGGCACCAATGGAGGTGGTGAACCCCATCCGAGATGGTGTCTAAATTGGATCTGGTGGTTCTGGACTTTGCGGCGGCTGGATCAATATTTCGTCGACTCCCCTAGGGTTTTGGGAATATTGGGGTATTTACAGAGCAAAGAGGCGGTCCGGGGGGCACCCGAGGTGGGCACAACCCACCAGGGTGTGCCTGGGCCTCCTGGCACGCCCTGGTGGGTTGTGCTCTCCTCGGAGCAACCCCCCCCCCCCCCCAGGCGCATCCAGGGCCCATTATGTTCCTTCTGGTCCAAAAAATCTCTGTAAAGTTTCGTTGCGTTTGGACTCCGTTTGATATTGATTTCGTGCGATGTAAAAAAACATGCAGAAAACAACAACTGGCACTTGGCACTATGTCAATAGGTTAGTACCAAAAATGATATAAAATGATTATAAAACATCCAAGATTGATAATATAACATCATGGAACAATCAAAAATTGTAGATACGTTGGAGACGTATCAGCATCCCCAAGCTTAACTCCTACTCATCCTCGAGTATGGAAGTGACAAAAACAGAAATTTTGATGTGGAATGTTGCCTATCATGTCATATCATATTCTTTTCTTTATAGCATGGACATTTGGACTTTTATGTGATCCAAAGCAATAGTCTAGTTTTGACATGATAATTTAAATACTCAAGCATATCAACAAGCAACCATGTCTTTCAAAATATCAATGCTAAAATATGTTATCCCTAGCCCATCATGCTCAACCATTGATCCATTCATGAAACACACTCGCATATTAGCTATGCCCAATACTCAAGTACGATCATATTGCCTCCTAGTTGGTGCTTTTATAAGAGAAGATGGATACTCAAATTCAAAAATAAAAATTGCATAAAGTAAAAGAAAGTCCCTTCACAGAGGGAAGTAGGGATTTGTAGAGGTGCCAGAGCTCAAAGCGAAAAACTTAGAGATAAAAACATTTTGGGAGGTGTATCCATCCCACCAACGAAAATGACTTAGAGTTCCCAACACTTTCCATGCTAGATATATCATAGGTGGTTCTCAAACAAAAAATAAAGTTTATTCCTTTTTCCACCATACTTTCACTTTCCATGGCTAGCCGTATCCACGGGTGCCTTCCATACTGACACTTTCCAAGGAATTTATTATTTGACAACATAAAGTAAATTCATTTTTCATTTCGGGACTGGGCATCCCTAAAACCTTTGCCTTACTCTCGTGCAATGACAAGTGAATAAACACTCACCGTGAGAATAACACATCCAGCATGGAAAATATTAGCCACCCCTCACCACTCCGCGAGCGAAACAAACACACAAAAGAGAAGTTTATTTTGAAAATTAGAGATGGCACATGCAAATTTGCTTAGAACGGCAAAATAATACCGCATATAGGTAGATATAGTGGACTCATGTGGCAAAACTAGTTTAAAGGATTTCAGATGCACAAGTAGAGATCATACTTCGTGCAAAATGAAGGCTAGCAAAGGATTGAGAAGTGACCAACCAAGAAACGGGCAATCTCATAAGCAAGCATTAAGCATAATTAACACTGAATAATGCACCACAAGTAGGATATAATTTCATTGCATGACTATTGACTTTCGTGCTTGCATAGGGAATCACAAACCTTAACACCAATATTCTTACTAAAGCATAATTACTCATCAACATAACTCACATATCACATCATCATATCTCGAAACTATTACTAAGAATAAAGTTTATTTTGTCCAGTGATCTTCAGGAAAGTTTTTATTATATCCTTCTTAGATATCTATCACTTTGGGACTAATTTTTATGTGTTGCTGTAAGTGCATCTAGTGCCCCTTAGTGATTTTGGTGTATTGAAGACTTATAGGTTAAGTAACTAATGAGTTTGTGAGTGTACACAGGTCTATAAGTCTATGAGGAGTTTGATATTTATAGAGAAAGTCGACCCCTAAAAATGAAGTTCTTCATCTGAAGACTTTGATGTTCAAGACTTTCAAGACTTTGAAAGTGAAGAAATTGGTGTGACCTTGAAGACTTGGTATTCATTTGAGGAACATGAAGCGTGAAGACTTTTGTTTTCGTAGTTTCATTTTCTCTTTCTTGAGTCATAGGAAACACCGTCTTTGTTAAAGGGGGTCGAGGAAATACTAAGGAAAAATTTCCATGTGATGCTCAACTCAAAATCCTACACCTACCAATCCCTTCGAGTGAAGCTTTTGGAAATCTCATACGCTTCAGTCAATTTCTTGATGTGAGACGAAGCTCTTCCGTCACGAGGAATTTGTTCTGACCGAGGAGTTAGGAATTCGCCGGTCTGAATTGCCTACACAAAGGAGGAACATGATAGCCCCGAGGAATTTGAGAGTCAAATTTCCGACCGTTCTTTGTGTTGTGCCAACTGTCCCAAAAATATCTTATCCACCTAACGGTCATATCATTGAAGGGCATTTATGTCTTATCATGTCGGGCTGCTCCCTAGGCTATAAATAGCCGCCCCCTACAACCACTAGCTGGTTGGCTGCTCCGAGAAAACTTGACACTTGTCATTTGAGAGCAACCCATCCTCTGAGGACTTTGATAGAAAATCATCAAGTGAGAAAAACTCACCAAGTGAGGAAAAACCCAAAAGTGAGGAAAAAACCAAGTGTGGAAAAACCCAAAAACCAAACCCCAACAAACCCAAAGTGAGTGAACATCACTGAAGAAATTGATCCTGCGTTGATCCGACGCTTGTTACCTTTGAAGACTGTGCTTCTTCCAGACGGTTAGGCGTCATGGTCTAGAGCATCCAAGAGGAATTGTGGATCGCCGAGTGACCAAGTCTGTGAAGGTTTGGAAGTCGCTGAAGACTTACCACGAGTGATTGGACGAGGTCTGTGTGACCTTAGCTCAAGGAGAATACGGTGAGGACTTGGTGTCCTGAGCTGCGTGCTTTCGATGGATCGGGTGTCCGGACTGTGTGTCCTCGAGTTTAAATACTCACCGCTCCAACCAGACGTACAACCGAGACAGCAGTTGGAACTGGTCTACCAAATCATTGTCTTCACCAACCTAACTGGTTCTATTTCCTCAACCCTTTCATTTCCTCATTCGTGTTGAGTAGTTGTTCATATCTGTGTTTGAAGACTTTGGTGAAGACTTTCTCAATTTCCTCAGCTCAATTTCTTGATCTGTTTGTCTTCATCCTGTGTTATCCTGTGATTACGCTTTACGTACTCTGTGATTGTCTTCATTTCATCATGATGACTATGCTTGTAATCTGTTATGCTTACTTGAGTACTTATTCATGCAAGTAGTTCTTCGCTAAGGAATTTCCTCACCGCAAATTCCTCGATGAAGAATTCATAAAAATCGCCTATTCACCCCCTCTAGTCGATATAACGCACTTTCAATTGGTATCGAGCAAGGTACTCCCTTGTTACGTGTGATTTTGGTTTAACCACACGGAGTTTTAGTTATGTCGACCGCAGGTATGATCAAGGTCTCGGCAGGGTGTCCTACCTTCGATGGGACGGACTACCCCTCTTTGGAAGAACAAAATGCGAATGCATCTTGAAGCAATTGACAACGATCTACGGTATGTTGTGACAAAAGGTGTTTCCTCAGTCACACTTTCTCCGAATGATGCCGATGTGAAGAGATTCAAGCAACTCGATTCTCAAGCGAAGAATATCATATGTGGCCATCCGAGCAAAGGTCAATATGGAAGAGTGAGTGCTTTGGAATCTGCCAAACTCATCCGGGACAGGCTGTCCAAAGTAAATGAAGGTGTTTCAACTCAGCGTGACTCTCGAGTTGATGTTCTTCTAATCTCTTCAACCGCTTCAAAAGACTCGACAACGAAAATGTTCAACAAACCTTCGATCGCCTCACCGACATCTCAAATGAGCTTCAAGCACTTTGGGTGCCATGACATCACCGACCATGAGGTGGTGAAGAAATTGCTAAGATCGCTTGATTCCTCATTTGATACTCGCACCGATGATACAAGAACGAGCTGACTACAAGTCTCTTGATCCTGCCGATATCCTCGAAAGGCTAAATACGCACGAGTTCCAGCTTGCTTTGAAAAGAGATCTCTATGGTTACGGCTATGGAAAAACACGTGCCACGAAGGCCAAGGCTGTGTCCGAATCGAGAGTGAAGACTCGTAGTAGCCTAGGAGATCCTGAAGAATTTGGCGAGGAGCTAGCATCGCTTCGTGAAGAAATTCCAGAAATTCTCAAGACGTGGTCGCTTTGGAAAATCCTCAAGAAGCAGTGATTCCTCATCTAGTCACTATAAGAGAAGACTTTGTCACAAATGCAAGAAACCTGGTCACTATATCCAAGATTGTCCTCAGTGGAAAAGGAATTAAGAAAGAAGAAACACAAGGATTACAGTTCTGATGACGTGAAGAAGAAAAAGAAATCATCAAAATCTTCATCATCAAAATCCTCAAAACCTTCTTCTCACAAGAAGAGCAGCTCCAGAAAGGCTCGGGCATTCATTGGCAAGGAAATGGACTCGAAGCTGAATCTGAGGAAAATGAGGAAGAGGAGGAGTCCGAAGAATCCGAATCTGGTGTGGCTAGTCCGGCTCTTGCTACTGCTTTTGTTAGCAAGTCCATCTTCAACATCAAGAAACTGACTCACGACAAGCCCGATGAGGATGATGATGACTACGCTCCCACCTATTGCTTCATGGCAAAAGGTGCTAAGGTACTAAATTTCACCTCCTCTCGAATCTAGTGGAAATGAATCGATGAGGATCTCAAGCCCAGCTACTCTAAACTTGCTAAGATTGCTATAAAACAACAAAGGGCTTTTGAGAAGGTTCAAAACATGCTAGATAAGAGTGATGATATGTTAGGTGAAGAAATGGATCGCACTCAAGCCCTCGATCGAAAATCTTCAGAGACTTCAGTCTAGGCTTGACAACCTTCAAGGTCATCATAACACTCTCTTATCTCGATCATGAGAAACTTTCTTATGAATTTCTTCAAAGAAAGCAAGATCTTGAGAAGCTAAGAGTGAGTTATGAAGATCTTCGAAGGAGCGCGATTCATTACTTGCTCAACAAATCAAGCGCTTCTCAAGAAGAATTTGTTCCTCCATGCTTAAAGTGCATTGAGCATTAAGCGCTAATTCTTCACCGAATGTTCGAATGCTTCAATCATTACAAATTCTTCACCTGCCTCTGCTATCACTAATTCCTCATCTGAGGACATTGCTAGTATCACCGACGATGCAGATCGAAGGAATTGTACATGACAGCATGTACAAAAGCCTCAAAGGGCATCGAGACTCTTTGTGATGTGCTTAAAAGCAGATCCTCAATAGGAACCCTAGGAAAGAGGGCATTGCCTTTGAGAGGAAACTCAATGCCGATGGAACGTATTGGAAGCCCGAGCGGTATCCCAAAACCTCATGGGTTGCAGCAAAGGGACCTCGATTGATCCATCTACCTTATCTGATTATACGTGTGAATTTCCTCATTTTCTTTGATGAGTCATTTGACTCCAACTATAAACTGTTCAAAAATCAGAATGGTGAAGTATTTGCTAGATATGTTGGCACTAAGCTGCAGGAACGGTTCCCCTATGAAGAAAATCTGGGTTCCCAAGAAGTGCCTTGAAAGTCTTCAGTGAATGTCCTCATGACACCACCAAAGTGAAGAATAGGAACCCCAGATCAAATTCTTCATATGGACCTAATTCTTCATATGGATCCAAGTCCTCCTACGGACCAAATTCCTCACGTGGATCAAATTCCTCAAAAGGATCAAAGTCCTCATATGATTATCATCGTGCTAACAACTCTGTTTCGCAGGGTAGAGCTAAGGGCTATGAATATGTGCATTACTCTTCAAACCAATATGTTCATAAGTCCTCGAAGAATTTCTCTGCTTATTCATATGCTTACCCTAACCCCTCTTATGTGAAACGATATGGTTTGGCCTCTATGCCACCATTCTCGTATCGTGCTCGCAGAATGATGAACTCTTTTCCACCCCTTCAGATGTGGGTGGTGAAGAAAAAGAACTAATCTCTTCTGCAGGGTCAGGTCTCCAGACGTGCATGAACGTCTGAAGAATTTCTTTGGGGCACGACAAAATGCACGAAGGACGCAGGCTAATCATGATGAAATGAACTTTCATTTCACACGTCCTCCTCTTGCTTATCTGAATCTTGGCGATGAAATTCATCTGATGAACTTGATATCATATTCTTCACTGATGAAGTATATGAGATTGTAAGTTGTACTAATTCATCTGCAGGATGATCAACCCAAAGCCACTGAGTGGGTTCTCGATAGTGGATGTACAAATCACATGACTGGTGACAAGAATCTATTGATGGATGCTACCTTATCACCGTCACATCTGAAGCATATCATCTTTTGACAAAGGCAAAAGTCGTGTATTGGGACTTGGTAAGGTTGCTATCTCTAAGGACATGCACATGGACAAAGTCATGCTTGTTGAGTCCTTAGGATATAACCTCATGTCGATCTCAATGCTTTGTGATCTTGATATGATTGTTATCTTTGGCAAGTATCGTTGTGTTGTGATTATGGAAGTCGACAATTCCAAAGTCTTGAAGGCTTTAGGAGAGGAGACTTGTATATTGTTGACTTCTCTCTGAGGACCACAACCAGCCGTGTGCCTACTTTCAAAAGCTTCGAAGGCTGGCTATGGCATCGTCGACTTGGTCACGCAGCATGAGGAATTTGCACATGCTTGCGAAGAAGAAGCATGTCATTGGCATTGAGAATGTCAAATTCCTCAAGGATCACCTATCACGAACTGTGAAGCTGGAAAAATGACCAAGGCCAAGCATCCAAAGAAAGACTATCATGACCACTACTCGTCCTTTCGAATTGCTTCACATGGACCTCTTTGGTCCCAATCATTATTCAAATTGTCGTTAATGAAGCATCACTATATGGCTTTGTTATTGTTGATGATTACTCTCGTTACACATGGGTACACATTGTTACTTACAAAAATCAAGTGCAGGAAATCTTCAAACGATTTTCTTCGAGGGCTTCAACCAACTTTGGTGTGAAGATCAAGCACATCAGAGTGACAATGGAACTGAGTTCAAGAATTCCGGTCTTGATGATTATCTTGATGAACTTGGTATTACTCATGAGTTATCTGCTCCCTATACTCCTCAGCAAAATGGCATCATGGAGCGCAAGAACAGAACTCTTGTTGAGATGGCTCGCACTATGCTTGATGAATACAAAACGCCTAGTCGTTTCTGGAGTGAAGCAATTGACACTGCGTGCCACATCATCAACAGTATATCTTCACAAATTCTTCAAGAAGACTGCCTATGAACTCCTCACTGACAAGAAACCTAATGTAAGTTATTTCAAAGTCTTCGATGCTAAATGCTGGATTAGAGATCCTCACCACAACTCTAAATTTGCACCGAAAGCACATGAAGGTTTTATGCTTGGTTACGGAAAGGACTCGCACACCTACAGATTCTTCAACATCGCTCTTCACAAGATTGTTGACACTTTAGATGTGCGGTTCGATGAAACTAATGGCTCGCAAAGAGAGCACCTACCTTCATGTTAGATTTAACCATCACCGAGGATTCTATCAGGTTCAAGGCAACCGAGGATGTCATTCCTCTTGAAGAAACTGTGAAGAATTCATTCCTGTACGTGAAGTACGTCGAGCTGATGCACTGAAGATAATGCTCAAGAAAATGGTGCTTGAGGAAAATGATCAAATTCCTCGACGACAACCAGCTCATCCTCGCGTTGCAAAAAGAAGTGCAAGTTGACAAGATCATCGATGACATTGAAGCGCCAGGTCCTCTCACACACTCAAAAGCTTCACATTTATCTAACTTTTGTGGGCACTATGCTTTTGTCTCTATCACAGAGCCCTCTAAGGTAGATGAAGCATTTACGAGCCGAGTGGATTCAGGCCATGCAACAAGAATTACATCGATTCGAGCTCAACAATGTCTCGGAACTGGTCAAACGTCCGGATCCTCGCAAGCATAATATCATTGGCACAAAGTGGATCTATCGCAACAAGCAAGATGAAAATGGTCTTGTGGTGAGGAATAAGGCACGACTAGTAGCTCAAGGCTACACGCAGGTTGAAGGAATTGACTTTGATGAAACTTTTGCACCTGTCGCTAGACTTGAGTCTATTCGCATATTACTCGCCTATGCTAACCATCACAATATCACTTTATATCAAATGGATGTGAAAAGTGCATTCCTCAATGGTAAGCTTGAGGAAGAAGTATATGTTGCACAACCCCCAGGTTTTGAAGATCCAAAGAATCCTGACAAAGTCTTCAGACTCAATAAGTCTCTATATGTCCTCAAGCAAGCCCCTCTGGCTTGGTATGATACATTGAAGGAATTCTTCGTGAAGAATGGCTTCACACACAGTTCACTCGATCCTACTCTCTTTACTAAATCTTATGATGGTGAACTTTTTGTGTGCCAAATATATGTTGATGATATTATCTTTGGCTGTACTGACCAACGCTATAGTGATGAATTTGCCTACATGATGAGTGAAGAATATCAAATGTCTATGATGGGAGAGTTGAAATTCTTCTTAGGTCTTCAAATTAAATCAACAACACAATGGCATATTCATATCTCAGGAGAAATACCTCAAAGATGTCCTCAAGAAATTCGGCATGCAAGACCGCAAAGGTGTCAAAATTCCTATGCCCACAAATGGCCATCTATGCAATCGATGAAAATGGTATTGACTTCGATCACAAGGTATACCGCTCCATGATTGGTTCCTTATTGTACTTATGTGCATCTAGGCCAGATATAATGCTTAGTGTTTGCATGTGTGCCCGATTTCAAGCTACACCGAAGGAATCACACCATAAGGTTGTGAAGCATATTCTTCGATATCTAGCTCACACACCAACACTAGGATTATGGTACCCCAAGGGCTCTACTTTTGATCTCATTGGATATTCTCGACTCGACTATGCTTTGGTGATCGTGTGGACCTCAAGTCAACATCTGGTACTTGTCATTTCCTCGGACGATCTTTGGTCTGTTGGTCCTCGAAGAAAAAGAACTGCGTATCACTGTCTACTGCGGAAGCTGAATACATTGCTGCTGGCTCGTGTTGTGCTCAATTGCTGTGGATGAAGCAAACTCTCAAGGACTATGGCATCAACGTGAAGAATGTGCCTCTCTACTGTGACAATGAGAGTGCCATCAAGATTGCTCACAACCCAGTTCAGCACTCGAAGACAAAGCACATTCAAATTCGTCATCATTTTCTTCGTGATCATGTGTTGAAGGGCGACATCTCCATCGAAAGCACGTGAAGATCAAGAACAACTAGCTGATATCTTCACTAAGCCCTTGGATGAGAAGAAATTTAGCAAGTTGCGGTGTGAGCTAAATATCTTAGAATCTTCGAATGTTCTTTGAAAAGGACACACATCCTAACACTTATGCAAAATTGATGACTTAGATGTGCAACACATGAAGAAACGCGTTTTCTTCAATCAATGAAGAATAACACTCTAAGTGTGAAGAAATTAATGAAGAAATTGATTCTCGTAACCCTACGACAATTGTACGCTGTGTCCGAAATCATCATTCTTATCTGATGGGTCATGCCACCACCAAAGTTGAAATCTTCAATTTGAGTTTTTCCTTAGTTTTGAAATTCTTCAGCTTTTTCAAATTCTTCAACTTTGCAAAATCTTCACTATTTCCGTCGTCTTTCTTCATTGGCTATATATATATATGGGTTTATGTCCTCTCAAAGATTCACTTATGGCTATTTCCTCAAGCCGCTTTTTATGCTAAGTGAATGTGATCGACCCTTCCCCTCTATGCTATACTCAACCCAATCCATTCACAAATTCTTCATGTGCGTTCTACTTTGAAACTCGTTCAAAATCTTAACTGTGTCCTTGACAGCTTAAGAAATTGCGAACGGAACTTTAATAAGAATCTTATCCAAACGTTCATTTTTGCCTCTCAATCCGTTCCGCATCCCACGATGCATTTCTTTATTCACCCACGATCGTACACGATCTCCACTACACAAGACGTGGGTGACACATGTCGTGAGAAGGAAATGGTCGTGGCATGTTCGTCCCTAAATCTTGAGCGACCCGTTTTCACCGCGTCTATAAATATCCCTCTCCCTTCCTCACTCTTTTACTCTGCTCGACCTCTCTCTCGCTCGAGTTCCTCAAACCCTAAGCGCCGCCGCTTCTCCATAAATGCCCGGTGAGGAAAAGCTTCCTTTGCCTTGACCTCGTCGCCCGACGTACTCGCGCCGACATGGAAATCTTCACTCCGCCGTCAGCCGTAGCTGTCTTCCTCCGCCAAGTTAGGGCGTGGAAGATCTGAACGGACGAACTTCCCAACTGTTCTTCTCAGTTCGTCGTGTTCTTCACTTCGGGTAATTAAAAGTTACTTTCATTACTCGCTTTGATTCTCAAATTTTCTTCAAATTCTTCAAAGGTGTTTATTCTTCAAATCTTCACACATATGAACACCTCAAATCTCTTGATTCGTTTCTCTAAGCAATGATTTTCTTCAAGATTCCTCAATTGTGTGGATCTTCGATCTATACAACTCTGGAACCTAAGACTAAGAACGCTTAGTGAAATTCTTCAAGGCTCAACTGGTCAAAATCCTCAAAACTTGTTCTTTTTGAAAAACCCTCTGAGAACGCATATGACCTCTCCAAATTCCTCGCACCTATACTCTGTTCACAGTACAAATGTCATTCTTTGAATCCCTAGGTTCTCATCAACTTAACTCATTTGCAGCGTTCCTCGAAGAAAAACTGCACACTTCTTGAGAGAACTCAATTGTTCAATTTCCTCAATCAAGAAAATGGCAGATGGTAAGAAGCCACGAAGGGAGGAAAGAAACACGAGGTTATGACTGCGTTTGAAATCCACGAGGATATATATGCTGACTATCGCACACCGGATGAAGAAAGCAAAAATCAACGCAAGGTGCGTATTCATAAGATTGAACGGAGATGGGCACGGGAATGGAGGGAATATAGATATGTAACTCCTAAGTACATGAAGAAATTCGCTCTTAATCCTCCATGCCCAAGAGCTCCTTTGGCACCTGGCCAAATAGCTGATCCCACAAGCATCAAACGAGGTGAGGACTTTCATGAGGAAGGGGCTAAACGCCCAGCAAAATTGGCAAAGCAAGCAAAGGAGGCGGTGAAGAAATTCAATGAGGATTACGCCATTGCTACTGCCACAGAGGTCTCAGTCAAACCGAGGAAATCAATGCAAAGAAGCCTGCTCATAAGCCAAGTGCTTCATCATCTGCGCCCTCACGGCCAAGACCTTCCAAGCAAATTCCTCAAACTGCTGCTGCTCCACCAAAGTCCTCAACAGCTCCGTCAAAACCTTCAGTTCCTGTGCACCTAGCTACATGTCAAAGGACTGCTGGCTTTTCAATTGCCTCAGGCATCTCTGCAAGTTCCTCAGCAGCTCCCATTTCTTCAACTGGTCCGACTCAGCTGAAGACCAAAGCAACAAATTTGGGACGAGGTCCTCGGCCTAGCAAGCCGAAGAAAATGGTTGCATTCCATGTGCCATCGATGATGAGGCATCTGATGAAGAACTTCATGGAAATCATCGAGACCGTCAAGTAAGGGCCGCTAGAGCCAAAGGTACATCTGTGCCTTGCTATTGGACCGAAGAAAGTCCTCGACTTTATTGATCTCTCGCACAATGATCCCAATACCCCTCTTTGACCTTCATTTGACACCTGGACAAAGTCATATGTTGACTCACTTCATAGCTGAAGAAAAATGGAAGTATGAAAAGGCGAGGGAAATCAAAAAGGCTCAATACAGGAAGGAGAAGTTCCTGAAGAAAAACGTTGTCAAGATGACACCTGAGGAGCTTCTCCAGGTCCAGACTGAAATTCAAAACCTCAGCAAAAACTTCGACTCATACAATGCTGATTGGCAAGGAGCCAAGGTCAGATTCGTCAACCTGACGAAGAATCTCACAAATGTTGCTGTCCCAATGCAACATGAAATTCCTCAGGCTGTAGCCTCAGCTCAGCCTACTGAAGAAATTGCCAGCACCGCTGATGACGTTCAAATGCTGATGAAAAGCGTTGATTCGTGGCTGATGATCCCATTCCAAATTGAAGAAATTGCGTGGCACCCACTAGTGGTGCGCCTGAAGAAATTGTTCAAGACAGGGGAACTGCAACAGTTACCCCTGAAGACACTGAACCAAATTCCTCAGCTCCTCCTGCGCCAACTCCAACTCCAATTCTTCCATCTGCTTTTGATGTGAAGAAAACCAAGGCTGCAGAACAAGCTGCTGTGAAGAAAAGGAAAGCATCAGCTGCGTCAGATTCTTCGGCTGTGAAGAAAATGAAGCCAATGACCAGCTCATTCGAAACTCCAATTGATGCTGTTCCAATTTCCTCCGTACCATCAAAGGAAGTTGTTCCTTTTGGAGAAGACTATGAGATCCCAATTGGATCCGATGAAGAACATCAGTCTGCTGCTTCGTCAGAGCAGCTTGATGAAGAAATTGAAGTGGATGCCATCCCTTCAACCCCAGTTATTCCCTCATCGGACTATGAAATACCTCAGGCTGGTGCTGAGGAAATTGAAGATGAAGATGTGGATATTGGATGCACCACACCAGTTATCAATGATGACTTTTGGGAAAGTCAGCATCCCAATACTCCTCTCTTCACCCCGCTCCAACAGATTCCTCGGTCCCTGCACAAACAGTCCGAATCAACTCAAGAAAATCAACCCTTTGGTTACGTGCATGAAGAAATTCCAGCCACTAGTGCCGATGAAACTGCTCTTCTTTGCTAATCCTCGAGGCACTCGTTGAGGAACAAGAAATTCCTCGACTGAAGAACCTGAACTTACGATTCTGAGGTGGTGATGCAACTCATCGACACCCTCTGCCCAAGCAAAAGAATCCGTTCTCAACCAAGCAAAAGTTCAAGGCTGAAGATTTCTTTGCCGAGCACGTGTTCTTCATCGAATATAATCCTTATGATTACGCTGCGCATTAGGAAGAGGCGCTTACGGACTGCCGGCCAAGCCAACTTCTATTCCTCGGTGCTCTTCAACAAGGATAAAATCTTCGATCATGCTCATATTCCTCATGTGGATATGTAGTCGCTGCCGAGCTTTGAGCCGATCCTCGGTGTTCTTCACAACGCAGAACTTCTAAACTTCTGCACTGATATTTGTGACTGGAATGAAGAGCTAATTCTTCAGTTCTATGCAACCCTGCATATCACCGGAGACGCTGAAGACATAAATTCATGGGTCTTAGATTGGATGACCGAAAATACTCACTACAAGGCACCTGCAGTTGAATTGCTTCGTGCCCTACCACTCAGTCCTCCGCTTGATGGTGCACGTCGTATCTATGAAGAAAAAGAACTTTCAAATCACTATATGCAAGTCTTGATGAAGCCTTTGAAGCCAAGGCAGGAACTAAGAACCAAATTCCTCGTCAAGGAATTATTATATGTGCCTCGGACAGTCTATCGATTCTCGACGAAGACTATGAGTCCTATCAAAGGCCACAACTCGAGCGATGAAGAAGTCGTTGGCATCATGAAGAATATGCTTTTCAATATCATCCATGGCGTTCCGTCAATTTCCATGATTTCTTCATGAGGACTCGCTAACATTGCTATGTCACTATTTGAGCTGAAGCCTTATGCGCCTTGGATTATGAGATTCATCAGTCAAGGTCTTCACTCAATTACAAAGCTGATACTCAACCACTGCAGCTACACTGCCCCGATTGAAGTCCTCAAACGGACATTTACCTCGAGATGATGACAAGGGCAAGGCTACTGCTGTGATCGATGAAACATTCGTCCATGGGATGGACAGTTTCGCACAGCAGCATCCTACTCCACCAATGATGACTCTGCCACACATGACTCAGCCGCAAATACCTCAGTCAAGCAAAGTCCTCAAGCTACTGCACCCAGGGTGATGACTGATCGTGAGTTACTCCTCAGTCTTCATCAGAAGGTTGATCGGAATCATAAGTGGGTCAAGCGTCAATTTGGTTCAATTCTTCACAACATGACCTCAACACACAATGCAGTGAAGAAAACCACTTCTACCTTCATGAAACCTTCAAGCGCACCTGGTTGTTCTTTCACATGTCTACAAAGTGAAGAAGAACCGACTTCAATGGGTCTCAAGGAAGAATTTGACTGGTCTGCACCTCCTCGAAGAAATTCAAGAAGGTCAAAGTTCCTTCCTTGGTGGCCAGCTCCTATTCTTCATCTCGCGACAATCGATGAAAATGAAGACTTGGAAGACACATGGCTGGTCCTACTTCAACAAACAACCCCAACAATGTCAAGCGCTCCGTCTTCAACTTGATATTCTTCAAGAGCGTTAGTCCTCGGTTCGATCCTTTTGGTCATTCGATGACAAAGGGGAGAAATTTGAGTTAGTCTTCAAGCGGGTCTAGTTTATTGCCTATATACAGTTTTTTTTGTTAAGTTACAACTCTCGTTCTTCTGAAACTTTTATTGGATCGAGTTGTAATCTTAAACCCTATGGTGCTTTGATACTTTTGATGCATTATGATTTTGCACTATGCTTCAATCTACTTGTGCTCTGATACTTTATGTGCTATGATTCCTCATGCTGAATTTCATCAAGCACCATATTTCATCATGCATTTCAAATTCTTCATATTATATGTCAAATGCGTGTATGAATTACAAATATAGGGGGAGATCTCCATGATTCAATTCTTCAAATGTGCATTGCCTCAAAAGCAAATTCCTCACTATGCACATCTTCAGGGGGAGTTCTACTATATCTTGCAATCAAATTCCTCATTATCAGTATTTACAATTCATATGTTTATCCCGTTGAAAACTTAACCCATATTGTCATCAATCCCCAAAAGGGGAGATTGTAAGTGCATCTAGTGCCCTTAGTGATTTTGGTGTATTGAAGACTTATAGGTTAAGTAACTAATGAGTTTGTGAGTGTACACATGTCTATAAGTCTATGAGGAGTTTGATATTTACAGAAAGTCGACCCCTAAAATGAAGTTCTTCATCCAAGACTTTGATGTTACGAAGACTTTCTCAAGACTTTGAAAGTGAAGAAATTGGTGTGACCTTGAAGACTTGGTATTCATTTGAGGAACATGAAGCGTGAAGACTTTTGTTTTCGTAGTTTCATTTTCTCTTTCTTGAGTCATAGGAAACACCGTCTTTGTTAAAGGGGTCGAGGAAATACTAAGGAAAAATTTCCATGTGATGCTCAACTCAAAATCCTACACCTACCAATCCCTTCGAAAGTGAAGCTTTTGGAAATCTCATACAGTTCAGTCAATTTCTTGATGTGAGACGAAGCTCTTCCGGTCGCCGAGGAATTTGTTCTGATCGAGGAGTTAGGAATTCGCCAAAGGCGAATTGCCTACACAAAGGAGGAACATGATAGCCCCGAGGAATTTGAGAGTCAAATTTCCGATCGTTCTGTCTTCTTGGCATGACTGTCCCAAAATATCTTATCCACCTAACGGTCATATCATTGAAGGGCATTTATGTCTTATCATGCTCGGGCTGCTCCCTAGGCTATAAATAGCCGCCCCTACAACCACTAGCTGGTTGGCTGCTCCGAGAAAACTTGACACTTGTCATTTGAGAGCAACCCATCCTCTGAGGACTTTGAGAGAAAATCATCAAGTGAGAAAAACTCACCAAGTGAGGAAAAACCCAAAAGTGAGGAAAAACCCAAGTGAGGAAAAACCCAAAACCAAACCCCAACAAACCCAAAGTGATTGAGCATCATCAAGAAATTGATCCTGCATGGATCCGACGCTTGTTACCTTTGAAGACTGTGCTTCTTCCAGACGGTTAGGCGTCATGGTCTAGAGCATCCAAGAGGAATTGTGGATCACCGAAAGTGACCAAGTCTGTGAAGGTTTGGAAGTCGCTCAAGACTTACCACGAGTGATTGGACGAGGTCTGTGTGACCTTAGTTCAAGGAGAATACGGTGAGGACTTGGTGTCCTGAGCTGCGTGCTTTCGATGTTGGGTGTCCGGACTGTGTCCTCGAGTTTATATACTCAGCCGCTCCAACCAGACGTACAACTGAGACAGCAGTTGGAACTGGTCTACCAAATCATTGTCTTCACCAACCTAACTGGTTCTATTTCCTCAACCCTTTCATTTCCTCATTACGGTGTTGAGTAGTTGTTCATATCTGTGTTTGAAGACTATGACTCAAGACTATCTCAATTTCCTCAGCTCAATTTCTTCACCGCTTTGTCTTCATCCTGTGTTATCCTCGTGATTACGCTTTACGTACTCTGTGATTGTCTTCATTTCATCATGATGACTATGCTTGTAATCTGTTATGCTTACTTCTGAGTACTTATTCCGCTGCAAGTAGTTCTTCGCTAAGGAATTTCCTCACCGGGAAATTCCTCAGTGAAGAATTCATAAAAATCGCCTATTCACCCCCCCTCTAGTCGATATAACGCACTTTTAGTTGCTTTTGACAAGCTCAAACAAATATAAGCGAAGATCATGAGCATAATTTTTCTTTCTTTCTCTCTAATTAATTTAAGTGAAGCAAGAGAGAATTTCTTGAAAATTTTACTAACTCTGAAATAAATCTAAGTTAAACAAGAGAGCATTTTTTTTTTAAAATACTAAAGCACACCATGCTCAAAAAGATATAAGTGAAGCACTAGAGCAAGTCCATAGCTCATAACAATTTAAGTGAAGCAAAGAGAGCAATTCTAACAAGTCATGATATAATTTTGGCTCTCTCAAATAGGTGTGACCAGCAAGGGATCAAGACTTAAAACACAAAATAAAACAAGCAAAAACTCATATCATACAAGACGCTCCAAGCAAAACACATAGTATGTGACGAATAAAAATATAGCTTCGAGTAAAATACCGATGGTCGTTAGAAGAAAGAGGGGATGCCTCTCGGGGGGCATCCCCAAGCTTAGTTGGTTGCTCATTTTTGGATAATAGCTTGGGATGCTGGGGCATCCCCAAGCTTAGGCTCTTCTACTCCTTATTCCTTCATCCATCTTAAGATAACCCAAAACTTGAAAACTTCAATCACACAAAAATCAACAAAACCTTCGTGAGATCCGATAGTGTGAGAAAAATAAATCACTACTATAAGTGTTGTGTCAAACCAATTCATATTTTATTTTTATATTATATCTACTGTATTCCAACTTTTCTATTGCAAAAACTCATCAAAGAAAACCATAGAGCCATCAAAACAAGCACACAACGCAAAGAAAACAGAATCTGTCAAAACAGAACAGTCTGTAGCAATCTGACTATTTCGAAAACTTCTGGAACTCAAAAAATTCTGAAAAATTAGGACGACCTGAGAAATTTGTATGTAAATCTTCTACAAAAATAATTGGTATTTTATCACGCTCTGGTAAAAAATTAGAATTGTTTTCGTGAGCGCATAAGTTTCTGTTTTCAGCATGATCAAACAACTATCACCCAAGAAGATCCTAAAGGCTTTACTTGGCACAAACACTAAATAAAACACAAAAAACACAATCATAACAGTAGCATAATTGTGTAACACTCAAGAACAGAAAGCAACAAGCAAAAATAAATTATATTCATTGGGTTGCCTCCCAACAAGCGCTATAGTTTTACGCCCTTAGCTAGGCATAAAGCAAGGATCTAAGTTTTGTCATCTTTGGTTCGAGATCCATAAGATGCCCTCATGATTGATTCATAAGGTGGCCTAATTCTTATTCTAGGAAAGTGTTACATACCTTTCCTCAAAGGAAATTAGAACTTAATATTGCCTTCTTTCATATCAATCACGGCACCGATAGTGCGTAGAAACGGTCTACCAAGAATAATAGAACAAGACGGATTGCAATCTATATCAAGAACAATAAAATCTATGGGCACATAATTCCTATTTGCAAGAATAAGAACATCATTAATTCTTGGGTTTTTTACATCTATGCCCCTGGTTCCTTAGCTCTACTCATTCATCCCCACGCTCTTAACTTTTGCTCAGTTTTCTCCACTCCCTTGCCAGAAACCCTCAGAAGAGGAAACAACGGACGCCGCCGTCGGGTCAGTGCTTTGACCGTTAACTCTGACGAGTGGGGCCGTGTTGGGCGGTGTAGCTGTTCGACCATTGGGCCATGATTTCGCAGGGCCGTCCCTTGCATTAAACGCCTGCGTGCGCCGCCACGACAGAAGCCTGCTATGCATGCACCCAACAAGCCTGCCAGCATGCGTCGATGCACACCGCCACGCTGCACTGACCGAGCCTGCATCCGTTGACCGAGCCTGCATGCACTGATGCGTGCGGCCACGATGCACTGACCGAGCCACTTTCGTGCACGCCAGCCGCCACGGATGCAGCGAAGGTCGCTGCCGCTGGTTCCTCTCTTCCCGCACGCTTGTCTCCTCGATTTAGAGCATCATTTTTTACAATCAGTTGCAGCCTTTTCGATCCACTCGCTTGTGCACCCGTTTTGCTACGATAAATAAATTGAACAAATATGTTGTGGCTGCATGCACTAGCTAGGTGGCTACATATTTGTGGCTTTTGTAGAAAAAGAAGGGTCCGTTGTGGCTGCATGCACTAGGTGGTTACTAACAAAGCGAGTTCTCTAAGAAAACAATCAACAAGCATGTAGATAGGGCCAACAAGCCCATAGCACGATCACATAGTTGAATCTAGGAAGAACTTCATAATAGAATAGATAGAGAACTTAATAATAGAACTTGATAAAAGGGCCAACAAGCCCATAGCATCTCCAACATAGTTCAATTACAACTTAACATAACATAGACTCAAAAAAACAAAAATAGATAGAGGGTTTAGAACCCTAGACGCCACTTTCTCCACCTCGCTCCTCCTCTGGGCGCCCTTCACTGCTCCTCTGGGGTGTTGTCGATGGGGTACGGAAGAGTATGCATGCGCGACACGGTGGGGAAGATGTTGGTGTACACCGTGAACATGTTGTGGGTGGTGAAAGCGATGAACTCGCAGCCACACCAAAACACCCGGCCAAGGAGGTAGAAGGCGTCGAATGTGTTGGTGAAGTAGGCAAGGAGAGCAACCACCACCCCGTTTTGGATGACCTCCTTGACACGGAACATCCTTGGAGATCCCCGCGGGAGGTGGTGGTAGGCTCACGCGAGGAAGAACTCGGTAAAGTTCCTTGCGGCCCTCCACCTTGATATCGCCCACACACGTAGTGTGCGCTCAACGTACACGCCAGGAGGGTAGAGCCTCTCCGGCACGGTGGGTGGGAAGTGGTAGGTTGGTCCGGTGTACTGCATGGCTGAGGATGTGTTAGAAGGAGAAGTGGTCGAAGAGCAAGAAGGGCAGATGGCAGAGAGGATGGGAGATGGATGAGGGATTGCAGAGGCAGAGGGTGGCTTAAATAGCCGTAGTGCTACGTGTTATTTGGCCGTGGCAATAACGGGGTCAAATGTGAAGTAGCCCGTTTTCAAACCCACCGTAGCATCAGGAGTGTACATGCGTGGGAAATGGTGGTTTGAAAAAGAATAATAAAAATAAGCTAATTGCACGCGTGGGAATCCGTGGTCAAAAGAGACAATTTTTGAATAGTTTGTGGCCATTTTGCATGATAAAAATAAATTTGGCCCTTAAAATTTGGTCATTTTGCATTTGTATAGAACAAAAAGAACTAAATTTTGCTACGCAATGTCAATTGATTTCAAATGATGCAAAAAAAATACAGAGCCAGCACATTCACAAAAAACAGAGCAAATGATGCAAAAAAATGACGCAATTTGACGGCCCAACCAGAGCTTGGTTTCCTTTTGGGCCCAATAACAACGTTTTTTTCGCGGAGTCAGTGGTGGGCGAGCAGCCGAGCACAACCAATAGGATCGCCTCTCGCGGATCTCCCCACGATCCAACGATGCAAAGCCGTCCTTGTGATCCAACAACGCGGAGCCTGCACCCAGCCAGCCCACCTAATTCCTTCTAAAAGACCAGATCTGAGGGCTGCCGCTTGGCGCGAGGGTATGATCGGACGACTGACGTTGGGAGCTAGGGTTAGGCGAAACCCCGCGGGGTCTAGAGGGGTTTTGAGCTGGTCAATGGGGTTTCGAAGGCTTTGACTGAGCATAACTAATTTTAAAAAATCGAAAAAATATGAAACCTTCACCATTTGTCGTTTTATAAGACAAACTAACAAGGAAAAATACTAAACTTGGTCTATGGTCATTTTCATGAAAAAACCCTAGCTGGCACGATCGAGGTCAAATGTGTGGGATGACGGGTTCCGGCAAACCCTTGAGGTTCGAACGCTGGGGTGCGCACGAAGATCTCTCTCCGTAGCTCGCTCTCGCAACGATCTCAAGGCCTGGCCTGAAGAACCCAAAGAACAAGAGATAAGAGAGTTTATACTGGTTCGGTCCACCGTTGCGGTGTAATACCCTATTCCAGTGTGGTGTGGTGGATTGCCTTGTAGGCTGAGGATGAACAAGTACAAAGGACGAACAGCCTCCTAAGGAGAGGTGTTCTTGAGCTCGGTGAGCTTGTGTGTATGAGGATGATCTCGATGATCCGTCCCCCTGCTAGGGTGGTGGCTACTCCTATTTATAGAGGCCCTGGTCCTCTTCCCAAATGCTAGGCGGGAAGGGATCCCACAATGGCCAATTTTGAAGGGAGAAAACTAGTACAAGCTATCCTGACAAAAGGTGGTCTTTGTCTGCCAAAGGTTCTGGTGGTGACGCTATCGTGGGCTCCGCGGTGACCTCCATCCTGCCGTCCTGCTGGTCTTGGTCTCGTTGCACCTATATGGAAACCTTTGCCTGATGCCTCGGGACTCCTCGCCTGCGCTTGGCCATTTAACACCAAAGAGGCAACTGGTACTCTGCGCCCGCTGGCGCCCACCTGGCTTTGGTCGTCATGGCTCACGTCACGCGTACCTCGCGAGGTGCCCCTTGCATTGATATCTCCGCTCCTCGGGAGCCAGCCTAGCGAAGCTGCCCCTGAGGAGGTCTTGTGTTGTCCGCCTCGCGAGGCTCGGCCCCTTGCAAGGGTCTTGAGTAGTTGCTGATGAAGAGGGGCCTTACCAGGCGGTTGGTGGAGCCATGCCCTAGGCCGCAGGCAGGGAAGTCTGGGTACCCCCGTTCCTAGGACGCCTACAGTAGCCCCCGGGCCCAAGGCGCGCTCGGACTTAGCTTTGAGGCGAAGCCAAAGGGCAAGTGCGGAGCACCACGGTCCCCAATAGCTTGCGGCCTTGATTGACGTGTGGCGACTGATGGGACATGGGCGCCTCCGCTTCCCCGCGCTACCTCGGGAACTGTACGACTTGACGAGACCCTGCTGTATGCAGAAGAAAAACCATCACTACATGCGATCGTGGAGGCCGGCGGTTGGCCTCCTTCTGGCTATAAATGAGGAGGAGGGAGAAGCCCCCGTCACTCATCTCTTCCTCCATTCCATCCGCTTCTTCTTCCTCTTTGTTGTGGCTCTTATGGCGACGATACGGAGATTCTCCGCTGCTGAGAAGGGGAAATCCCCCGCGAAGAGCTAGGGCCACTCCCACCAAAGAAGAGGCTGGACCGCCCTAGCGATGTCGTCATGAGGCCAGAGGTGACGAGGCCATGGCACGAGCGGCCTACCCCCGGCTACCCGCTGCCCATGTACGCCAAGGCGCAAGGCTTCATAGGGGGAGGCAGCAGCCCGCGTCGCTCGTGCCTTGGGCGCGATGGCTGTGCGGTGGCGGTGCGTGCCGCCACCCCGCGAACTCACAGCGAGGGCTCCTTGCTTGAACTCGTGGTGTGGGCGGCAATGCCACCTCGCTCGTGGATCCGATTCCTGCAATACTTTGCTAAAGAGATGTTGCCGAGGGGGCCACTCGAGCTGTGGCTGCAGCACGCCGAGTGTGACAACCCAGCGCCGGGAGCAGAGGTCAAGGTCGTTTCCCCGGGCAAGATCTTCATGACCCGCGGATGGGGCGAAGTCGCCCGCGCCTACTGAGGGAGTCCTGGATTAGGGGGTGTCCGGATAGCCGAACTATCACCGTTGGCCGGACTCCTGGACTATGAATATACAAGATTGAAGACTTCGTCCGTGTCCGGATGGGACTTTCCTGGGCGTGGAAGGCAAGCTTGGGGATACGGATATGTAGATCTCCTACCATTGTAACCGACTCTGTGTAACCCTAACCCTATCCGATGTCTATATAAACCAAGGGGTTTTAGTCCGTAGGACGGACAACAATCATACCATAGGCTAGCTTCTAGGGTTTAGCCTCTCTGATCTCGTGGTAGATCCACTCTTGTACTACCCATATCATCAATATTAATCAAGCAGGAGTAGGGTTTTACCTCCATCGAGAGGGCCCGAACCTGGGTAAAAACATCGTGTCCCTTGTCTCCTATTACCATCCGCCTAGACGCATAGTTCGGGACCCCCTACCCGAGATCCGCCGGTTTTGACACCGACATTGGTGCTTTCATTGAGAGTTCCTCTGTGTCGTCATTCTTAGGCCTGATGGCTCCTTCGATCATCAACAACGACACGGTCCAGGGTGAGACTTTTCTCCCCGGATAGATCTTCGTATTCGGCGGCTTTGCACTGCGGGCCAATTCACTTGGCCATCTGGAGCAGATCGAAAGCTACGTCGCTGGCCATCAGGTCAGATTTGGGAGTTTGAACTACACGGCCGACATCCGCGGAGACTTAATCTTCGACGGATTCGAGCCATAGCCAAGCGCGCCGCACTGTTTCGATGGGCATGATCTAGCTCTGCCGCCGAACTGTGCCCTGGAGGCCGCACCAGCGTCCGCTCCGACCCTTGGCTCGGAGCCGACTCCGCCGGTCGAGGACGAGTGGTTGGACACCGCCTCGGGGGCAATGATCTCTACGGCAATTGAGCCGAACTCCATCCCTGTCCTTTGTGAAGACCATGACTCCAAGGTGTCGGACTCCTCTCCGGACTCCGAACCCTCCGCGCCCCTGCCAATCGAATCCGATTGGGCGCCGGTCATGGAATTCACCGCCCATGACATCTTCAGACTCGCCCTTTGGCGACATCCTGAATTCACTAAAGTCTCTCTCTTTATCAGAGAGCCTGGCGGACTATGGTCAGGAAGGTTGGGATGCGGAAGACGAAGAAATTCAACGCCCACCCACCACCCACTTTGTAGCCACTGTCGATGATTTAACCGACATGCTCGACTTCGACTCCGAAGACATCGACGGTATGGACGACGATGTTGGAGACGACCAAGAACCAGCGCCTACAGGGCACTGGAAGGCCACCTCGTCATACGACATATACATGGTGGACATCCCAAAAGATGGGAACGGCGATGGAACAGCGGAGGATAACACCTCCAAGAAACAGCCCAAGCGCCGGCGTCAGCGGCGCCGCTCTAAATCCCGCCACAGCAAAAACGGTGATTCCGCACGGAGATAATAACACCTGGACGATGTCGAAGACAACCCTCCAGCAGGATTCAGACAGAAGGAGGGAGAAGCCAGCCCTCATGATAGAGCGGCAGACAAGGAGGTGGAGGACGATAATTATATGCCTCCCTCCGAAGATGAGGCAAGCCTCGACGACGACGGATTTGTCGTGCCTGAGGATCCCGCCGAACAGGAGCGTTTCAAATGAAGGCTTATGGCCACGGCAAGCAGCCTCAAGAAAAAGCAGCAGCAACTTAGAGCTGACCAAGACTTGATAGTCGACAGATGGACTGAAGTCCTTGCAGCCAAGAGTACGAACTCAAACGCCCCTCAAGAGATACCCAAAACGCAGGCTGCTACCCCAATTAGAGGAAGCAGCACCCAAACCTACATCACCCAGCGCATGATGCGGCCGACCGGCCACCCCGTGGTCGCGATAGAGAGGCCTCTAGACCCTCCATTCAAGCCGCACCCCGGCGTCGCTCGAAAAGTACCAAGGCACGGGGAAACGCGCCAGACCTGCGAGACATATTGGAGGACAAGGCAAGGCAAACAAGATCGATCTACGGATTGCGTGGGCGCCCCACGACACGTGATGATAACCGTCACGCCGGATACAGCAATTCCGGCCGGGCCGAACACAGTAGACAAAGCTCATTTGAGCTGCGTCGTGATATAGCTCCATACAGAGGCACCGCACACCCACTATGCTTCACAAACGAAGTGATGGATCATCAAATCCCCGAGGGTTTCAAGCCTGTAAACATCGAATCATACGATGGCACAACAGATCCTGCGGTTTGGATCGAGGACTACCTCCATATCCACATGGCCCACGGCGATGATCTACACGCCATCAAATACCTCCAACTCAAGCTTAAAGGACCAGCTCGGCATTGGCTTAAGATCTTGCCAGTAGAATCAATTGGTTGTTGGGAGGACCTGGAAGCCGCATTCCTTGATAACTTCCAATGCACATACGTGCGACCACCAGACGCCGATGACCTTAGCCACATAATTCAGCAGCCAGAAGAATCGGCGGACAATTACGGACACGGTTCCTAACCAAGAAAAATCAAACCGTTGATCGTCCGGATGCAGAGGCCCTTGCAGCCTTCAAACGTAACATCCGCGACGAGTGGCTTGCCCGGCACCTAGGACAGGAAAAGCTGAAATCCATGGCAGCCCTCACAATGCTCATGACCCGCTTTTGCGCGGAGAGGACAGCTGGCTAGCTCGTAGTAACAACTTGACCAAAAACCCTGGTAGTTCGGATACCAAGGACAGCAATGGCAGGTCGCGTCACAACAAGCACAAGCGCCGCATTAACGGTGATAATGCTGAAGATACGGCAGTCAATGCGGGATTCAGAGGCTCTAAACCCGGTCAGCGGAAAAAGCCGTTCAAAAGAAATACTCAGGGTCCGTCCAATCTCGACCGAATACTTGATCGCTCGTGCCAAATACATGGCACCCCCGAAAAACCAGCCAACCACACCAACAGGGATTGTTGGGTCTTCAAACAGGCAGGCAAGTTAAATGCCGAACTCAATGACAAGGGGCTGCATAGCGATGACGAGGAGGAGCCCCGGCCGCCGAACAATAGAGGACAGAAGGGCTTCCCCCCACAAGTGCGGACGGTGAACATGATATACGCAACCCACATACCCAAAAGGGAGCGGAAGCGTGCACTAAAGGGGCGTATATGCGATGGAGCCATCGCCCCGAAGTTCAACCCATGGTCCTCCTGCCCGATCACCTTTGATCGAAGGACCACCCACTAGCATCCGCCACGGCCGGATTCGCCGCGTGGTTCTTGACCCAATCATCGACGGATTTCACCTCACTAGAGTCCTGATGGACGGCGGTAGCAGCCTGAACCTGCTCTATCAGGATACAGTGTGCAAAATGGGCATAGACCCCTCAAGGATTAAACCCACAAAGACGACCTTTAAAGGCGTCATACCAGGTGTAGAGGCCAATTGTGCAGGCTCAGTTACACTCGAAGTGGTCTTCGGATCCCCGGATAACTTCCGAAGCGAAGAGTTAATCTTCGACATAGTCCCGTTCAGCGGCTATCACGCACTTCTTGGACGAACCGCATTTGCAAAGTTCAATGCGGTGCCGCACTCTGGCGTACCTCAAGCTCAAGATGCCAGGCCCTCGAGGAGTAATCACGGTCAATGGAAACACCGAACGCTCTCTCCGAACGGAGGAGCACACGGCGGCCCTCGCGGCGGAGGTGCAAAGCAGCCTCTCACGGCAATTCTCGAGTCCGTCTATTAAGCGCCCGGACACCGTCAAGCGCGCCCGGAGTAACCTACAACAAGACCGCCTGGAACGATCCGAGCACGCGTAGCAATCCGGCCCCAACCCCAGCCCTCGCGAAATTGCGAAGCCAGTACTACGCGTAAATAACTACGCTCTGGAGATACCATGGGCATAAGGGGAGGGGCACGACCACGCTGCGCCAGAATGCGGCTCAACCGCACTGTGGGCTCCGATTGTGTCATTCTTTTGTTTCTTCTTTTTTACTTTCGTGACTCCGTTTTCCGGAAGCCCTGTCCGCACTAGAATTGCCGAACTCACGATGCAACAACCAGGGAAGCGTAGCTACGCCGAGTGTCCAGTGGTCTCTACTACGAGCATTATACCTGTTTTACATACCATCCCGCAGCTTACCCCTCGAGGGGGACATGTTAAATAGTCCCATCCCTTGCTTATCGCACTATTTGTATCGTTCTGCTTTCATTGCAGTACCTTTTTGAATAAACAATACATAGCTTTTTCCTATTATTGCACTCCTTTTTTTATCTATATATATGTTCGTTCATGACATGTTGCACCCGTACACTTTGGTACGGCCAATACAACAAGGGCTTAAGTACCCCAAAAATATGGCGTGATAAGTTCGAACACTTTCACAAGTGCGGCACCCCGAACTTATAACATTATATGCATCGGCTCCGAATCATGTCTTGGGTCAATAGTTGGGTTTGCCCGGCTCCCATGTTTTGGTACCTTACGTTCCGTTATATCGGTGTAGCTGGGAGAACCACTGTGATTGTGCCCCGGTTGAGCTGGGTTGAGCACCTCGATGGAGAAAGCTAAAACTGACTGTCATGATAGGGCAACAATGTCGCTGTTCGAGAGGTTTTTTCGGGTCCCTAAAGACTTATGCCGCTTAGAGCGAGGAGTCGGCAGTGTCCGGCCAAGGCGTGGATAGCGCCCCGAACTCGGTCTTCCGAATACTAGGGGCTTCGCCGAAATTTAAAATTATAGAATTCTATGGTTAAGTGAGAGTGTTCAAGCACTATAGTCCGGTTGCCTTGTTCGTTGCATTGAGCGCCTCCCTCTAAGGACCCAAGAATGGGAACAAGAGCGCTCAAGATTATCCCGAACACCCCAAAGACTTTCGTGGCATGGGGGTCAAGCCAACGACTTGCCATCTCTCAAATTTGATAAACGACCGCACGTAAGGTAATATTTTAAATTCACAAGCGTTGCTTAGCGCATATGAACAAGTTTTCAGGTACAGGATAAAAATGCGAGTCTATTCAAAATTACATCTTTGGAGCATTCACCGCTATAAAGGCGGGCACCCTTCAGGAGGCCCTCATAGTACATTTCGGGCGTGCGATGCTCCTTGCCCTTCGGTGGCCCGTCCGTCACAAGCTTGCCCCAGTGCACTTTAGCACGGGCAAGGGCCCGACGGGCACCTTCAATGTAGACGGAGCGCTTGATGACTTCAATCCATGGACAGGCGTCCACCAGCCGCCGCACTAGCCCGTAGTAGCTCCTAGGCATGGCCTCCAATGGCCACAGCCAAATTATGAGCCCTTCATGGCCTGTTCGGCGACCTTGTGGAGCTCGACCAGCTGCTTCAGCTGGTCGCTCAGGGGCACCGGATGTCCGGCCTCAGCATACTGAGACCACAACACCTTTTCCGTCGAACTCCCCTCCTTGGCGCGGTAGAACGCGACAGCGTCAGACACACTACGGGGCAGATCTGTGAATGCTCCTGGAGAGCTCCGGATTCGGGTAAGTAATAGATAATTCACTTTCACATGCTGGCTTTGCATAAAGAATGCCTTACCCGCCGCTATCTTCTTTAATGATTCAATTTCTTGGAGGGCTTTTTGGGCTTCGGCCTTAGCGGCTTTGGCACTCTCAAGAGCCGAGGCGAGCTCGGACTCTCGAGTCTTGAGTCACGCTCCAAACTCTCGTGTTTTTCCATGAGAGCCTGGAGCTCTTGCCGCACCTCCGCCACCCGCGCCTCCTGCTTCTCTCGCTCGGTGCGCTCTGCGGCCGCTTTGCTTTCGGCCGTGGACACCGCTTCCTTCAGGGTCGCCACCTTGTTCGTGGCCCCAACAATACCCATGTTAGTCCTGTCATTTTTGCAACCAAATCCTTTCTATAAGGTATTACTTTAATAAGGTATTACTTACCTTCCCTGTCCTCGAGCTGCTTCTTGGCAAGGCCGAGCTCGTTCTCGAACCGCTCGAGGCTCTGCTTCAATGCATTGACCTCCGTAGTCAGTACGCCAGAGGTCAGCAACGCAACCTGCATTCCCATATTGACATACTTTATTTAGACTCCTGCGTATATCTTTTTAGATTCTCAGTCCGGTTTTTCTTTCCGAACACCGAACTAAGCATCAGGGGCTATTGTCTATGCGGTAATATTTTTACATATTCTAAACTTACCTCAAAGCCTGTTAGAAGGCTGGTACAGGCTTCGGTCAGCCCGCTCTTGGCGGACTGAACTTTCTGGATCACCACACTCATAACAGTGCGGTGCTCCTCCTTGATGGAGGCGCCGTTAAGCGCCTCCAGCAAGCTATCCGGTGCCTCTGGATGGACGGAGGTTACCGGCATCGCAGTCTTACCCTTCTTACGAAGGGGCCGCTTGCCGGACTTCGGAACCACTGAAGGTTCCGGTACGGAGTCCGGCACAGGGCCAGACTTAGAGCCCTCTGGGGTCTCGCCCCCTTTGCGCCCAGAGTCCGGGAGGTCACCTGGCGGCGCCTCCAGGACCACCTCCTCCTGGTGGGGCCCCTTTTGGGACTCCACCGCGGTGTCGTCTGCGTCGCGAGGAGAGGAGGCGGTCGGAAGTGAAGTGCTATTCACATCTGACGAATCCAGGGAGCCACTCGATGAAGCGGCGAGCTCGTCCTTGGGCGGGCTACATGGTTATATTCGGCGTTAGAAGGCACTATGCGACAAATAAAAAGTCATGAGCTATTCCGGAGTCTGGACACTTACGATCTCGCCAGGGGCTTGGTCCTTGGTGGCCACTCCTCCTCGTCATTGTCGGCGTTGGTGGAGAAGTGCGGAGGAAGGGTCCTTCCTTTCTTGGACCCTCCGGCCTCCCCAGTCAGGGTGGCCTTCCTTTTCTTCTCTCCCCCCGCTGGGGGAGAGGCTTCTTTTTCCTCCTCCTCTTCCTCAGGGGAGGATTCCGCCTCAGAGTCGTCGGACGATGAGTCGGGAGCTCCTTCGAGTTCCCGTGGCCTTCTTCTTGGCCTTCTTCTCCGGCACCACGTGAGGTGCCGGAGCCAGCAGCCCCGTCAATCGGGCGTCCGCTGGGTCTTCTGGCAAGGGGGCCGGACAGTTAACCTGTCCGGAGGTCTTCAGCCAGTCCTGTCAAAGGTTAGGGAGTTTTAGATCCCGCACAGAGTCAAACTATGAAAAAAGAGTCCCATAAATGGTAAAATAACTTACCTCGCTGGCTTGACGCTGCGAGCTGAATCTGCGATCTTCGGTAGCGGATGAGGGAGCTTCGGCGCCCTTGAATAGCACCTTCCATGCATCTTCATACGTAGTGTTGAAGAGCCTTTTCAGAGTTTGGTGCTGTGCCGGATCGAACTCCCACAATTTGAAGGCCCGTTGTTGGCATGGGAGAATCCGGCGGATGAGCATCACCTGGATTACGTTGACAAGCCTGGGATTCTTTTCCACCAGGTTTCGGACGCAGGTTTGGAGTCCGGATAGCTCTTCCGTATCACCCCATGTCAGCCCGTCTCTTTCCATGATGTGAGCCGTGTGGGGAAGCCAGATCGAATTGAGGGCCGACGCCCATTGAGAGTCATGGCTCGGTGATGTAGAACCACCCTGATTGCCACCCTTTATGGTCTCCACAAAGGAGCCCTCGAGCCATAGGACTTTGTCCATCTTGCCAACCATGGCACCTCCGCACTTCGCTTGGCGGCCGCCCACTACCTTCGGCTTGACATTGAAGATCTTCAGCCATAAGCCGAAGTGGGGCTGGATGCGAGAAAGGTTTCGCATACCCATTTATAAACGCCGAGATGTTGGGGATGAAGTTCGGGGCCAGATCATGGAAATCCAGGCCGTAGTAGAACATGAGCCCCCGGACAAATGGGTGAAGTAGAAAACCTAGTCCGCGGAGGAAGTGGGTGAGGAACACCACCCTCTCATGGGGCCTGGGGGTGGGAATGAGCTGCCCTTCGTCGGGGAGCCAGTGCGATGTGTCTGGACAAGTATCCGGCCTTCCACAACTTTTTGACTTGTCCCTCCGTGACGGAGGAGACCATCCACTTGCCTCCCGCTCCGGACATGGCTGGAGAAGGTTGAGGAGGGATGTGCGGACTTGGGCGCTGGAGCTCGAGTCTTGTGAAATGGATGAGCAAAGGAGGAAGAAGGTGTAGGTGAAAAGGTGGATCCTTATCCCTTATATGGACGGACGAAGCTATCGTCCCCCGCCACCGGTAAAACTCGCTTATCTCCCAAGCACCGTAATCAATGGCGCGGTTGGGTTACCCACGTCCGTATTGATGGGAATCCCGGAATAAGGGGGCACGATCTCCGCTCTGATAAGACGTGCCAAGGAAACCGCCTCGCTAAACACGCTGAGGTGGCACAAGAAAACGATTCGTATAAAGTCCTGGCCGTGGTGTGATGTCACGCCGCGGAAAACGTCAGCAGATCTGTGCAAAGGTTATTCTCTCTACGGTAGTATGTGGAACTTGTTTTGTAGAGCCGGACACTATCCTTGTGTTCAAAATCTTCTATGAAGTACTCGGAGGAGGAACCCGCCTTGCAATGCCGAAGACAATATGCGCGCCGGACTCGTCGTCATTGAAGCCCTGGTTCGTGGGCTCTTGAGGGAGTCCTGGATCGTGGAGTGTCCGGATAGCCAAACTATCACCGTTGGCGGACTCTGGACTATGAAGATACAAGATTGAAGACTTCGTCCCGTGTCCGGATGGGACTTTCCTTGGCGTGGAAGGCAAGCTTGGCGATACGGATATGTAGATCTCCTACCATTGTAACCGACTCATGTAACCCTAACCCTATTCGGTGTCTATATAAACCGGAGGGTTTTAGTCCGAGGACGGACAACAATCATACCATTGGCTAGCTTCTAGGGTTTAGCCTCTCCGATCTCGTGGTAGATCCACTCTTGTACTACCCATATCATCAATATTAATCAAGCAGGAGTAGGGTTTTACCTCCATCGAGAGGGCCCGAACCTGGGTAAAAACATCGTGTCCCTTGTCTCCTGTTACCATCCGCCTAGACGCACACTTCGGGACCCCCTACCCGAGATCCGCCGGTTTTGACACTGACACCTGCCATGTGGAGGGCGCCCTCGCCATCCACTTCGAGTACGACGGCGCCACCACATTATTTTTCAAGGTCTTCGACGAGGAGGGCCGTCGCCTAGAGTGCTGCCCTGGAGGGGGTCGCCGAGACGGTGCAGCGACAGGCGCTGGCCCCGCCCTTGGTCCTGCGGGCAGTTCCTTCAGCAGAAGCGGTGGCGCATGGGAGTCCAACGCTTCTCCCGAGCCCGACGAGACTCCGGAGACGAGCGACGATAGCTACGTGCCCCCGAGCTCTCGCCGTACCTGGAGCGCGGCAACAGCGTCCGCCCGCCACCGCCGTTTATCTAGATGGGGTTGGCGTCGGTGGCACTGTTGATGATGGCGTCAGCGGCAACGCCTGTAGATGTGGCTTCTAGGAACCTTCTTCTTTTGTTCCCTGCAAGGAATCGAGGTGAACCCCGTGGGGTGTGTAAAGGATTTGTAGTGCCTTTTGTGTCAATATCATCCTTATTATGAAAATTTATGATTGTGTGTCTGTGCCGACATGTCCCAGTGCCCAGGCAGGCTACAGCCATCGCAGGTATGCCAGGTCGCGATGCCGTGGTCAAGGCCAGGAGGTGAGCGGCTTGAGGTCCGGTGAGAGCTCCCGAGGCATGATGCTCAAGAGGTCCCCTTTAGCGTGCAAGCAACTACCTGAAGGTAGGAAAGGAAGGTGGCCTCGCTGCAGCAGGGCTGCAAGAGGTGGAAATCCTGTGCTACAGCGCTGGGCTGGCTTGAGTGCGAGACTTATCTTAGCGACCCTGGGTCAGCTTCTGTGTGCAGCGTCCGATCCATGCGTCAGCGGCTGTGAGCCGTTTGGGTTAGGCTCGCGCTGGCCTCCCTCCCTTTTTCACGCTCTTCTAGGTGCTCTGCGTCCTCGGGTCCCGACCCTTGAGCGAGCTCAGCCGCCGCTGGTATGCCAGGTCACGATGCCGTGGCCAAGGCCAGGGGGTGAGGGCTGGAGAGTCAGTAGGAGCTCCTGAGACACGATGCTCAGGAGCCCCCCTTTTAACGCACAAGCGAATTGCATGAAAAAAGGAGCCTGCGGTGCCGCCCGTTGTCAGCCTCCGGAGATTCCTGTGGGTTAATGCGAGGAAGGAATACAGATTGCAGCCATGCTTGCTGGCCTGCCACTGGTCGTTCCGCAAGAAGATGAGGCACGGAGGGCCTGGTGAGGTGACATGCGCGGGGCGTGCCGCGAGCCAGAGCTCGACCACTCAGGTTTGTCAGCATTGCAGGGACGGACCCGAGCACAAGTGCCGTGTCAGCATGTGTATCCTCCGTTGCGGGATGAGCAGGAGGCCGGCCAGCAACGCGGCTGGCCGCGAGGGGCAACAGGTAAACGGGTGATAATCATGAAATAACTGAAGCAATGAGGCAGGTTAGCTTAGATAGATGCAAGAACGATACATGCCATTGGGACGGACCCGAGCAGCATGGGGATGATGCAGCCTGAGGGGCACTCCCAACAGAGTAAGCTAAAGATGCAAAAGGATACACGTCGCGGGGACAGGCCCGTGCGAGTTGGGAATAATGTTGCCCGAGGGGCGCCCCCAACTGAATGAACTGGAAAGAGTCACCTGGTACCGTAGCGGGAGTGATGTTGGGGTAGCTGAAGATGTGTGCTGGAGACGCTCCTCCTCATGAGCCACCAGGGTCCCGAGCCTCAGGAGGCTCCGTAGGCCCAGGTGGCTCATGAAGAACTGTCACCATCTCCGCCAGGACGGCGTGATGCCTAGCCTCCTGAGCCACCAGAATGCTCCTCAAGTGGCGCTGGAAGGTGACAGCCGCGTTCGGCAAGCCGAATGGCATGCGAACATAGCTGTGAGATGGACCCTCGCACCGTCCAACACGAGAAGGCCAGAAACGCCCCTGAGATGCGGCCCTGTTGGGCCCTGGAATGTCGACGCAGACGCGCAGCCCTCCATCCTCGCCAGGATGGGGGGTCACGCCGTGAGGTGGGCGGCGATCGCCGCGTATGGTCCTTGTTTCTTGAAGCTCCCGGGTCGCCTTGGTGATGAACTCCTGAGCACTGGGCGCTCCACACCTTGTGCCCTCTGGAGGGAAACATGCGGCGAATTACGCCTCCACATGGTGCCCGAGCGCCTCCCTCATGACGTTGGCTAGGTCTGAGGCCCTCCAGAAGAGAGCCCCCGAGCCCAGCCTGAGGAGGGCGCTGGGTGCGCCTTCCTATGTGAGGGAGGGAGGCGCCCCAGCTGCGGGCGCAGGTCCTGAAGTGGTGCCACTGGAAACGCCGCTCTCCTGAGGCCCTGGGTGGAGTAGCTGGTGGTCCTTCTTCTTGGGGATGGCCTCAGGAGGGTATAGGGTGCCTATTACGTCTCCAACGTATCTATAATTTTTGATTGCTCCATGCTATATTATCTTCTATTTTGGACATTATTGGGCTTTATTATTTACTTTTATATTATTTTTGGGACTAACCTATTAACCGGAGGCCCAGCCCAGAATTGTTGTCTTTTGCCTATTTCAGAGTTTCGCAGAAAAAGAATATCAAACGGAGTCCAAACGGAATGAAACCTTCAGGAACGTGATTTTTGGAACGAACAAGATCCAGGAGACTTGGACCCTACGTCAAGAAATAAAGCAGGAGGCCACGAGGTAGGGGGGCGCGCCTACCCCCCCCCCCAGGCGCGCCCTCCGCCCTCGTGGGCCCCCTGTTGCTCCAATCGACGCATTCTTCCTCCTATATATACCTACGTACCCTCAAACAATCAGATACGGAGCCAAAAACCTAATTCCACCGCCACAACCTTCTATACCCACGAGATCCCATCTTGGGGCCTGTTCTGGAGCTCCGGCGGAGGGGGCATCGATCACGGAGGGCTTCTACTTCAACACCATAGCCTCTCCGATGAAGTGTGAGTAGTTTACCTCAGACCTTCGGGTCCATAGTTATTAGCTAGATGGATTCTTCTCTTTTTTTGGATCTCAATACAATGTTCTCCCCCTCTCTCAAGATCTATTCGATGTAATCTTCTTTTGCGATGTGTTTGTTGAGACCGATGAATTGTGGGTTTATGATCAAGTTTATCTATGAACAATATTTGAATCTTCTGAATTCTTTTATGTATGATTGGTTATCTTTGCCAGTCTCTTCAAATTATCAGTTTTGTTTGGCCTACTAGATTGATCTTTCTTGCAATGGGAGAAGTGCTTAGCTTTGGGTTCAATCTTGGGGTGTCCTTTCCGAGTGACAGTAGGGGCAGCAAGGCACGTATTGTATTGTTGCCATCGAAGATAACAATATGGTTTTTTTAATCATATTGCATGAATTTATCCCTCTACATCATGTCATCTTTCTTAAAGCATTACTCTATTTTTATGAACTTAATACTCTATATGCATGCTGGATAGCGGTCGATGTGTGGAGTAATAGTAGTAGATGCAGGCAGGACTCGGTCTACTTGTCACGGACGTGATGCCTATATACATGATCATACCTAGATATTCTCATAACTATGCTCAATTCAAATGTTCAACAGTAATTCGTTCACCTACCGTAAAATACTTATGCTCTTGAGAGAAGCCACTAGTGAAACCTATGGCCCCCGGGTCTATTTTCATCATATTAATCTTCCAACACTTAGTTATTTCCTTTGCTTTTGACTTTGCTTTTATTTTACTTTGCATCTTTATCATAAAAATACCAAAAATATTATCCTATCATATCTATCAGATCTCACTCTCGTAAGTGACCGTGTAGGGATTGACACCCCTTATCGCGTTGGTTGCGAGGATTTATTTGTTTGTGTAGGTGCGAGGGACTCGCGCGTAGCCTCCTACTGGATTGATACCTTGGTTCTCAAAAACTGAGGGAAATACTTACGCTACTTTGCTGCATCACCCTTTCCTCTTCAAGGGAAAACCAACGCAGTGCCCAAGAGCTAGCAAGAAGGATTTCTGGCGCCATTGCCGGGGAGGCTTACGCAAGGTCGAGTCAAGATTTGGACTCCCGACAACGAGCCATTTCTGGCGCTGTTGCCGGGGAAGTCTACGCAAAAGTTAACATACCAAGTACCCATCACAACCCTTATCTCCCACATTACATTATTTGCCATTTGCCTCTCGTTTTCCTCTCTCCCACTTCAACCTTGCCGTTTTATTCGCCCTCTCTTTTTCGTTCGCCTCTTTTTCGCTTGCTTTTTGTTTGCTCGTGTGTTGGATTGATTGTTTGTCACGATGGCTCAAGATAATACCAAATTATGTGACTTTACCAATACCAACAATAATGATTTCCTTAGCACTCTGATTCCTCCTCTTACCGATACTGAATCTTTGAAATCAATGCTGCTTTGTTGAATCTTGTCATGAAAGATCAATTCGCCGGCCTTCCTAGTGAAGATGCCGCTACTCATCTAAATAGCTTCGTTGATTTGTGTGATATGCAAAAGAAGAAAGATGTTGACAATGATATTGTTAAGATGAAGCTATTTCCTTTTTCGCTTAGAGATCGTGCTAAAGCTTGGTTTTCGTCTTTGCCTAAAAATAGTATTGATTCTTGGAATAAGTGCAAAGATGCTTTTATCTCTAAGTATTTTCCTCCCGCTAAGATTATCGCTCTTAGAAACGACATCATGAATTTTAAGCAACTTGATCATGAACATGTTGCACAAGCTTGGGAGAGGGTGAAATTAATGATACGTAATTGCCCTACTCATGGTTTGAATTTGTGGATGATTATACAAAAAATTTATGCCGGATTGAATTTTGCTTCTAGAAATCTTTTAGATTCGGCCGCGGGAGGCACTTTTATGGAAATCACTTTAGGAGAAGCTACTAAACTCCTAGATAATATTATGGTTAATTATTCTCAATGGCACACTCAATGATCTACTAATAAAAAAGTGCATGTGATAGAAGAAATTAATGTTTTGAGTGGAAAGATGGATGAACTTATGAAATTATTTGCTACTGAGAGTGTTTCTTCTGATCCTAATGATATGCCTGTATCTACTTTGATTGAGAATAATAATGAATCTATGGATGTGAATTTTGTTGGTAGGAATAATTTTGGTAACAACGCGTATATAGGAAACTTTAATCCTAGGCCTTATCCTAGCAATTCCTCTAATAATTATGGAAATTCCAACAACAACTCTTATGGAAATTTTAACAAGATGCCCTCTAAATTTGAGACTAGTGTTAACGAGTTTATGAATTCGCAAAACAATTTCAATGCTTTGCTTGAAGAGAAATTGCTTAAAGTTATTGAATTGGCTAGGAACATTGATAGAATTTCTCTTGATGTTGATTCTTTAAAACTTAGATCTATTCCTCCTAAGCATGATATCAATGAGTCTCTCAAAGCCATGAGAATTTCCATTGACAAGTGCAAAGAAAGAACCGTTAGGATGCGTGCTAAGAAAGATTGCTTTATGAAAGCCTGTTCTTCAAATTTCTATGAAAATAAAGATGAAGATCTAAAAGTTATTGATGTGTCCCCTATTAAATCTTTGTTTTGCAATATGAATCTTGATAATGATGGGGCTGAATATGATCCACCTTTACCTAGAAGGCGTTCCAAAAATTTGGAGTTTTTAGATCTTGATGCTAAATTTGATAAAAGTGAGATTGAAGAGATCTAAACATTAGATGTTAATAAACCCATTATTTTAGATTTCAAGGAATTTAATTATGATAATTTCTCTTTGATAGATTGTATTTCCTTGTTGCAATCAGTGCTAAATTCTCCTCATGCTTATAGTCAAAATAAAGCCTTTACCAAACATATCGTTGATGCTTTGATGCAATCTTATGAAGAAAAGCTTGAGTTGGAAGTTTCTATCCCTACAAAACTTTATGATGAGTGGGAACCTACTATTAAAATTAAGATTAAGGATCATGAGTTTTATGCTTTATGTGATTTGGGTGCTAGTGTTTCCACTATTCCCAAAACTTTGTGCGATTTGCTAGGTTTCCGTGATTTTGATGATTGGTCTCTAAACTTGCACCTTGCGGATTCCACTATTAAGAAACCTATTAGAAGAATTAATGATGTTCTTATTGTTGCAAATAGGAACTATGTGCCCGTAGATTTTATCGTTCTTGATATAGATTGCAATCCTTCATGTCCTATTATTCTTGGTAGACCTTTCCTTAGAACGATTGGTGCAATTATTGATATGAAGGAAGGGAATATTAGATTCCAATTTCCATTAAAGAAAGGCATGGAATAATTCCCTAGGAAGAAAATAAAATTACCATATGAATCTATCATGAAAGCCACTTATGGATTGCCTACCAAAGATGGCAATACCCAGATCTATCCTTGCTTTTATGCCTAGCTAGGGGCGTTAAACGATAGCGCTTGTTGGGAGGCAACCCAATTTTATTTTTAGTTTTTTGCTTTTTTCTTCTGTTTAGGAATAAATATTTGTTCTAGCCTCTAGTTAGATGTGTTTTTATGTTTTAGTGTTTGTGCCAAGTTAAACCTATAGGATCTTCTTGTATGATAGTTATTTGATCTTGCAGAAATTTCCAGAAACTTTCTGCTCACGAAAATAATTTTTAAAAATCACCAGAACCTGATAAAATATTGATTCCAATTTCTGCTGATCGATAAAAAAATTGCCTAGGTCTTACTATTTTGGCATATGTTTTGGAGTTCCAGAAGTTTGCGTTAGTTACAGATTACTACATATTGTTCTGTTTTTGACAGATTCTGCTTTTCGTGTGTTGTTTGCTTATTTTGATGAATATATGGCTAGTAAAATAGTTTATAAACCATAGAGAAGTTGGGATACAGTAGGTTTAACACCAATATAAATAAATAATGAGTTCATTACAGTACCTTGAAGTGGTCTTTTGTTTTCTTTCGCTAACGGAGCTCACGAGATTTTCTGATAAGTTTTGTGTTGTGAAGTTTTTAAGTTTTGGGTGAAAGATCTGATGGATTATGGAACAAGGAGTGGCAATAGCCTAAGCTTGGGGATGCCCATGGCACCCCCAAAATAATCTAAGGACACCATAAAGCCAAAGCTCGGGGATGACCCGGAAGGCATCCCCTCTTTCGTCTACTTCCATCGGTAACTTTACTTGGAGCTATATTTTTATTGACCACATGATATGTGTTTTGCTTGGACCGTCTTGTATGATTTGAGTCTTTGCCTTTTAGTTTACCACAATCATCTTTGTTGTACACACCTTTTGAGAGAGACACACATGATTCGGAAATTATTAGAATACTCTATGTGCTTCACTTATATCTTTTGAGCTATGTAGTTTTGCTCTAGTGCTTCACTTATATCTTTTAGAGCACGGTGGTGGATTTGTTTTATAGAAACTATTGATCTCTCATGCTTCACTTATATTATTTTGAGAGTCTTAAAATAGCATGACAATTTGCTTTGATTAATATCATGAGAAAATAGATGCTTGATAATTGTTTTGAGATATAAAGGTGGTAATATCATAGTTGTGCTAGTTGAGTAATTGTGGAATTGAAAAATACATGTGTTGGAGTTTGTTATTCCCATAGCATGCACGTATGGTGAACCATTATGTAACGAAGTCAGAGCATGAAGTATTTGTTGATTGTCTTCCTTTGTGTGGCGGTCGGGATCGCGCGATGGTTAACTCCTACCAACCCTTCCCCTAGGAGCATGTGTAGTAGTACTTTGCTTCGAGGGCTAATAAATTTTTGAAATAAGTATATGAGTTCTTTATGACTAATGTGAGTCCATGGATTATACGCACACTTACCTTTCCGCAGTTTTCTAGCCTCTTCAGTACCGCGAATAGCCCTTTCTCACCTTGAGAGTTGGTGCAAACTTCGCCGGTGCATCCAAACCCCGTGATATGATACGCTCTATCACACATAAACCTCCTTATATCTTCCTGAAAACAGCCACCATACCTACCTATCATGGCATTTCCATAGCCATTCCGAGATATATTGCCATGCAACTTTCCACCGTTTCATTTATCATGACATGCTCCATCATTGTCACATTGCTTTGCATGATCATGTAGTTGACATTGTATTTGTGGCAAAACCACCGTTCATAATTCTTTCATACATGTCGCTCTTGATTCATTGCGTATCCCGGTACACCGCCGGAGGCATTCATATAGAGTCATATTTTGTTCTAAGTATTGAGTTGTAATTCATGAGTTGTAAGTAAATAGAAGTGTGATGATCATCATTATTAGAGCATTGTCCCAAGTGAGGAAAGGATGATGGAGACTATGGTTCCCCCACAAGTCGGGATGAGACTCCGTAAAAAATATATATTAAAAAAAGAGGCCATAAAAAAGAGAAAAGGCTCAAATAAAAAAATGAGAGAAAAAGAGAGAAGGGACAATGTTACTACCCTTTTACCACACTTGTGCTTCAAAGTAGCACCGTGATCTTCATGATAGAGAGTCTCTCATTTTGTCACTTTCATATACTAGTGGGAAATTTCATTATAGAACTTGGCTTGTATACTCCAATGATGGGCTTCCTCAAATGACCAAGGTCTTCGTGAGCAAGCAAGTTGGATGCACACCCACTTAGTTTCTTTTTGAGCTTTCATACACTTATAGCTCTAGTGCATCCGTTGCATGGCAATCCCTACTCCTCGCATTAACATCAATCTATGGGCATCTCCATAGCCCGTTGATTAGCCTCGTTGATGTGAGACTTTCTCCTTTTTTGTCTTCCCACATAACCCCTACCATTATACCTTATTCCACCATAGTGCTATATCCATGTCTTGCGCTCATGTATTGCGTAAGAGTTGAAAAGGCTGAAGCGCGTTAAAAGTATGAACCAATTGCCTGGCTAAAACCGGGTCGTACATGATATGAATATTTTGTGTGGGGAAGATGGAGCATAGCCAGACTATATGATTTTGTAGGGATAACTTGCTTTGGCTATGTTATTTTGATAAGACATAATTGCTTAGTTAGTATGCTTGAAGTATTATTTTTTATGTCAACATTGAACTTTTATCTTGAATCATATCAAATCTGAACATTCATGCCACAATGAGAAGAATTATATTGAAATTATGCCAAGTAGCACTCCGCATCAAAAATTCTGTTTTTATCATTTACCTACTCGAGGACGAGCAGGAATTAAGCTTGGGGATGCTTGATACGTCTCCAACGTATCTATAATTTTTTATTGCTCCATGCTATATTATCTTCTGTTTTGGACATTATTGGGCTTTATTATTTACTTTTATATTATTTTTGGGACTAACCTATTAACCGGAGGCCCAGCCCAGAATTGCTGTTTTTTGCCTATTTCAGAGTTTCGCATAAAAAGAATATCAAACGGAGTCCAAACGGAATGAAACCTTCAGGAACGCGATTTTTGGAACGAACAAGATCCAAGAGACTTGGACCCTACATGAAGAAATAAAGGAGGAGGCCACGAGGTAGGGAGGCGCGCCTCCCCCCCCCCCCAAGCACGCCCTCCACCCTCGTGGTCCCCCTGTTGCTCCACTGACGTACTCCTTCCTCCTATATATACCTACGTACCCTCAAACGATCAGATACGGAGCCAAAAACCTAATTCCACCGCCACAACCTTCTGTACCCACGAGATCCCATCTTGGGGCCTGTTCCGGAGCTCTGCCGGAAGGGGCATTGATCACGGAGGGCTTCTACATCAACACCATAGCCTCTCCGATGAAGTGTGAGTAGTTTACCTCAGACCTTCGGGTCCATAGTTATTAGCTAGATGGCCTCTTCTCTCTTTTTGGATCTCAATACAATGTTCTCCCCCTCTCTCGTGGAGATCTATTCGATGTAATCTTCTTTTGCGGTGTGTTTGTTGAGACCAATGAATTGTGGGTTTATGATCAAGTTTATCTATGAACAATATTTGAATTTTCTGAATTCTTTTATGTATGATTGGTTATCTTTGCAAGTCTCTTCGAATTATCAGTTTGGTTTGGCCTACTAGATTGATCTTTCTTGCAATGAGAGAAGTGCTTAGCTTTGGTTTCAATCTTGCGATGTCCTTTCCCAAAGGATGAGGGGCAGCAAGGCACGTATTGTATTGTTGCCATCGAGGATAACAAGATGGGGTTTTATCATATTGCATGAATTTATCCCTCTACATCATGTCATCTTGCTTAAAGCGTTACTCTGTTTTTATGAACTTAATACTCGAGATGCATGCTGGATAGTGGTTGATGTGTGGAGTAATAGTAGTAGATGCAGGCAGGAGTCGGTCTACTTGTCTCGGATGTGATGCCTATATACATGATCATACCTAGATATTCTCATAACTATGCTCAATTCTATCAATTTCTCAACAGTAATTTGTTCACCCACCGTAAAATACTTATGCTCTTGAGAGAAGCCACTAGTGAAACCTATGGCCCTCGGGTCTATCTTCATCATATTAATCTTCCAACACTTATTTATTTCCTTTGCTTTTTTACTTTGCTTTTATTTTACTTTGCATCTTTATCATAAAAATATCAAAAATATTATCCTATCATATCTATCAGATCTCACTCTCGTAAGTGACCATGTAGGGATTGACAACCCCTTATCGCATTGGTTGCGAGGATTTATTTGTTTGTGTAGGTGCGAGGGAATCGCGCGTAGCCTCCTACTGGATTGATACCTTGGTTCTCAAAAACTGAGGGAAATACTTACGCTACTTTGCTGCATCACCCTTTCCTCTTCAAGGGAAAACCAACGCAGTGCTCAAGAGGTAGCAGTGCCTTCGTTTTCGGGGTCTTCGGCTGCTGCAGCTTGGTAAGCGCGCTCGAGGGAGCACACCGCATCTCTTTCTTCACAGGGGACTGTGATGATGCCGCCGCTCCCTAGCATCTTGAGGACGTTGTAGCCATGGTGGGCCACTGCCATAAACTTGGCCAAGGCTGGATACCCAAGGATGGCGTTGTACGGCAGACGGATGTGGGCGACATCGAAGTCGATGAGCTCGGTGCAGTAGTTGTCATGCTGACCGAATGTGACAGGGAGGCGGACCTGCCCTATCGGGGTGGTGGAGTCGTCGTCACTCCTGAGAAGGGCTAGGTAGGCTGCAGCTGATCGTACGACACTTGGAGGTTGTCGAATGTCTCGACGGACAGGACGTTGAGCCTTGCGCCGCCATCGATGAGGGTCTTGGTGACTTGGACGCTGCTAATGACGGGTGAGAAGAGCATCGGGAGGGCGCCGGCAGTTGCCACGCACTTGAGCTGGTGTGACGAGTTGAAGGTGATGGCGCACTTGGACCACCAGAGGGGGCGGGTGGCCTCGAGCCTGGGAAGGGCCGTGTTCACCTCATGAACAAACTGCTTGAAGATACGCTGAGAGGCTGGGGCTTGGGCGCCACCCAAGATACAGGCGATGGCGCGCGGCTCCTGGAAGCCCCTAGCCCCTTCATCTTGATGATGGTCTTCATTCCTCCTTGGTGGTGGCTGTCGGCGTTCTGGGAACGGGGGTCCCCAGACTTGCCTGCCTGCGGCCTGCGGCGTGGCCCATCTTCATCAGCACAAGCTCAAGACCCTCGCGAGGGGCCCAGCCTCATGAGGCGGACGGTGAAGCTTCCTCAGGCACGGCCTCGTCAGGCTGGCTCGTGAGGAGGCGGAGAGATCAAGGCGGGGTACCTCACGAGGTGCCCATGACGCAAGCCATGACGACCAAGGGATCCAGGCGGGCGCCAGCCCGTGCAGTGTCCTCCTTTCCTCTTTGGTGCAAAGGGGCAAGCGCGGGCAAGAGCATCAAGCAAAGGCATCCGTTTTGGTGCAACAAGACCAAGACCATCGCAACGACAGGAAGGGAGTCATCGTGGAGCCCAAGCTGGCGTCACCACCAGAGCCTTTAATGGGCGAGGACCAACTTTAGTCAGGATAAGTGTACTAGATGTTCCCCTTCAAAATGGCCAATTGTTGGCGCCCTTCCCACTCAATATTTGGGAAGAGGCCCAGGGCCTCTGCCTATAAATAGGACTAGCCACCAACAGGGTAGGGGGGGTGAGATCGGATCCTGATCTTGAATCAGCAGAGAGAGAGAGAGAGCGACTGAACTCCCCCTAGTAGTTCATCGCACCAGCCAAGAACAGACCCTCGCGAGGCTATTCTTCCTTGTATTGTTCATCATCAGCCCAAGAGGCAATCCACCACACCACAAACTAGAGTAGGGTATTACACCACAATGGTGGCCCGAACTAGTATAAACCCTGTGTCTCCTGTGTTGTTCTTTTCATAGTTTAGATCCTAGCGAGGCGGCGAGGTGCAGGTAGGTAGAGGGCGAGATCTCCGCGCGGACCCCAGTGTTCGAACCTAGAGGGTCTGCCGGAACCTGAAATCCGACATTTGGCGCGCAAGGTAGGGGTGCGCCGGAGCTTTCCCTTCCGCCGGCCCGCTCTCCGCCGACACCGCGACTCGCCCTGCGATGAGCAGCATGCCGCCCGCTCCGGTTGCCAATGCCAGCGCGGGGGCCAGGGGGCTCCGAGCCTTGGCCCCGACCTTGCGACAGGTGCGGTGGACGGACAAGTTCAAGCCGGAGACGCTGCCGCGCTACAACGGCACAACTGATCCGCTGGCTTCCTACTGGCATACGAGGAGGCCATCCTCGAAGCAGGAGGCGACGACAGGGTCATGGCTAACTGGCTTCCCATGCCGCTCACCGACGCCCCGCACATGTGGCTGCTCCACCTGCCGACGGCTTCCGTGGCCTCTTGGGGAGAGCTGCGCAACCTCTTCCTCGCCCAGCACGCTGCGCCGGCACCCCCGGTCGTCGCGGCTCTCCTGGGCGGCTCGCAGGCGCCACCTTCAGGCCGCCACGTCAAGCCATTCGCCCGCCAAGCCGGTGCTGCCTCCACGCAGCAGGGGACTCCCCCAGGTCGGCCGGTGTCCAAGGCCGATCTGGCCTTCAGCTCGGAGGACCACCCCTCCAACTCAGCCTGCTCGGGCGCGCTCCCAATGCTGTGCACTCCCACTATTTGCCAGGTGGCTGTCACCAGGACCCTCATCGACGGCGGCGCTGGCCTCGCAGTTTCTCGGTTGAAGCCTTCAGCCTCCTCCACATACCGCCGGAGCGGCTTCGGCCTAGAGGGCCCTTCTTGGGCGTCGAAGGCGGTCCGGCCGGCTCCCTGGGGCAGATACGCCTACCGGTGACCTTTGGCACCTACGACAACTTCTGCACGGAGCTAATCAACTTCGACATCGCCCCCATCGGCCTCCCGTACAATGCCATCCTCGGGTACCCAGCCCTGGCCAAGTTCATGGCCGCGACTCACCCAGGGTACAACCTCATGAAGATGCCCGGGAGCAACGGCGTCCTCACCGTGTCTGGAGACACCGGGGATGCGTTGCAAGTACTCAAGCTCGCCTTCAAGATCAAGCGGGCGGCCCAGCCGCCGTTCAGACGCCCGAGCCCAAAGGGGCTGCGCCGCCAAGAAGAAGCGGTTGTTCACCCAGGACAAGGCGGAAACCAAGCAGGTACTTGTCGACGAGGACGGATCAACTAACGCCACCTTCACCATAGGCGCCAACCTCGAACCCGAGCAGGAGGAGGCCCTGGTCAAGTTCCTGCGCGCGAACAAGAAGGTGTTCGCCTGGGAGCCTGATCAGCTGGCGGGGATCCCTAGAGGCGTAATCGAGCATCACCTCAACGTGTGCCCCAACGTACGCCCTGTGAAGCAGAAAGCAAGACGACAGTCCACTGAAAATCAGGCTTTCATCGTCCAAGAGACCCGCAAACTGGAAGCTGCACGGGTCATTCGCGAGGTCCGATACCCAGATTGGCTGGCCAACCCTATTGTTGTGCCAAAGAAAGGGGGGAAGGAACGCATGTGTGTCGACTTCACCAACCTCAACAAAGCCTGCCCGCAAGATCCATTCCCGCTCCCTCGCATCGATCAGATCGTCGATTCCACCGTCGAGTGCAACCTGTTAGGTTTCTTGGATGCCTTCTCCGGATATCACCAGATCAAGATGGCGGTAGAAGACGTGGAAAAGACGGCCTTCTCGACCCCATGTGGAGTGTACTGCTACACATGCATGCCGTTCGGGCTGCGCAACGCAGGAGCGACCTTTCAGCGGCTGATGCACATCACCTTGGGCCCGCAGCTTGGGAAGAATGTGGAGGCTTACATCGATGACATTGTGGTGAAGTCTCGTGAGGCCAAAACCCTGATACAAGACCTGGAGGAAACCTTCGCGAGCCTCAACGCAGTGAACCTGCGGCTCAACCCGGAGAAGTGTGTGTTTGGGGTCCCCTCAGGAAAGCACTTGGGTTTCCTCGATTCCCACCGAGGCATCGAGGCTAACCCAGAGAAGGTCAAGGCGGTCGAGGACAAGAGCCCGCCAAAGACCCTCAGAGAAATGCAGAAGCTCACTGGGTGCGTGACTGCACTAGGACGCTTCATCTCCAAGTTGGGGGAGCGACCGCTGCCTTTCTTCCAGCTGATGAAGAAAAAGGGGCCCTTTGAATGGATCAAGAGGCCGGCGTATGCTCCAAGATCTCAAGAGGTACTCTAACCAGCCCTCCGGTGATGGTGGCCTCAAGCCCTCAAGATCCCCTCGGTGCTCTACCTTGCAGCCACTCCCTACTCACTTGTGCCAGGCCTGGTGGCGGTTAGGAGGAGCGCCGACCAAAGCCGCGGCAGCTGCCCGGGTCAAGGCGAAGCAGGATCAAGGAAGACCCACAGAGACCTCTACCACAGCCGAGAAGGATCAGCCGCCGCAGGGAAGCGCACTCGGGACAGAAGAGACCCCTCCCCCTGGCGACCAGCCTCTGGAGGCTCCACTGCCTCAGGAGACGCCACGGTCTCCGGAGGGCGCCAACGACACCAGCGCCCCAAACCTCATTGAACACCCTGTGTACTTCGTCAGCACGATGTTGCGGGACGCGAGGGCGCGGTACCCCATGCCTCAGAAACTCCTCCTTGCGCTATTGGTGGCCTCGCGCAAGCTGCGGCATTATTTTCAGGGCCACCCCATCAAGGTTGTCTCAGCATACCCCTTGGAAAGGGTGCTCAGGAGCCCTAACTCAGCTGGAAGAGTCGCCGAATAGAACATTGAACTGCAAGCGTTTCAGCTCGAATTCAGCACAACCGGAGTCATCAAGGGGGCCGCGTTAGCGGATTTCGTGGCAGAATGGACAGAGGCGCCGGGCCTCAAGGCTGATGAGGATCGATCCCTCTCCCTGGGAAGCGAGGCGCCGGAAGGTTGGGTCATGTACTTGACGGGCATTCTCTGTGCACGGCGCGGGCTGGAGCAAAGTGCTCATATCTCCTACTCAGACAAGCTCTACTACACCGTGCAGCTCTATTTCCAAAGACGGAGAAAAGGTCTTCAACAACATAGCAGAATATGAAGGCCTAATAGCAGGCCCCAAGGCCGCAGCCTGCCCTAGGAGTGAAGCGCCTTACCATCAAGGGTGATTCACAACTCCTCGCCAACTTCTCCAACAAGGTATACGAGCCGAGGGATGAGCACATGGAAGCCTACCTTGCGGAGGTCCGCGGGATGGAGAAGCAGCCTGGGGCTGGAGTTGCAGCATGTGCCCCGTGGCACCAATCAGGAGGCCGAAGACATCACCAAACGAGCATCCAGGCGGCTACCTCAGGAGCCCGGCGTCTTCGAGGAGTAGCTCTTCAAGCCCTCGGCCATGCCATCACTATCAAGCGCGGCGCAGCCTCGGGAGGAGCTCCCCCAGCCGCCAGCCACGGGAGCCCCGGTCTATGGTCCGGCCTCAGGAGCGCGCCTGCTCTTGACGCTGGAGCCTCGGGAGGGGTGCTGGATCACAGAGCTCCGGAGCTACTTGACGCAAGGGACCTTTCCGGAGAAGGAGGAGGAAGCGGAGCGTGTGGCGCGGCAGGCCACGGTATACTGCATCAGGGATGGAGAGCTCTACCGGAAGCGACCAAATGATGTGTCCCTGCGCTGCATCTCCAGGGAGCAAGGGAAGGAGCTGCTGGCAGATATACATGATGGAGACTGTGGGCATCATTCATCATTGCGGACCCTCGTTGGCAAGGCGTTCCGTAGCAGTTTCTATTGGCCCTTTGCACTCAATGATGCCGTCGAACTGGTGAAGGCTTGCGAGGCCTACCAATTCCATGCCAAGCAGATCCATCAGCCGACGGGAGGTCTGCAAACTATACCCCTCTGGTGGCCATTCACAGTCTAGGGGCTGGATATCCTGGGCCCGTTCCCTCGGGCGCCAGGGGGCTATCGCTACCTCTACGTCGCCGTGGACAAGTTCACCAAGTGGGCTGAAGTGGAAGCCGTCCGCACCATCCCCGCAGGTTCTGCGGTCAAGTTCATCAAGGGCATCGTGAGCCGGTTCGGGGTGCCGAACCGCATCATCACCGACAACGGTTCGCAGTTCACCAGTAACCTTTTCAAAACATATTGTGCTAACCTTGGGACGCAGATATGCTACGCCTCGGTAGCGCACCCACGGAGCAACGGTCAAGCCGAGCGGGCCAACGCGGAGGTCTTGAGAGGCCTCAAGACCAGAACATTCAAGAAGAAGCTGGAGGCCTGCGGCAGAGGTTGGTACGACGAGCTGCAGTCAGTGTTGTGGTCCATCCGCACAACCGCGACCAAGCCAACTGGCGAGACCCCGTTCTTCCTGGTCTATGGAGCTGAAGCAGTCCTCCCTCACGAGGTCAGATGTTGTTCCGCACGGGTCCTGGCGTTCGACGAGGCACAGCAGGATGCCATGCGGGGGACATACCTCGTGCTGGATTGCCTTGTAGGCTGAGGATGAACAAGTACAAAGGACGAACAGCCTCCTGAGGAGAGGTGTACTTGAGATCGGTCAGCTTGTGTTTGCAAGGATGATCTTGATGATCCGTCCCCCTGCTAGAGTGGTGTCTAGTCCTATTTATAGAGGCCCTGCTCCTCTTCCCAAATGCTAGGCGGGAAGGGATCCCACAACAGCCAATTTTGAAGGGAGACAACTAGTACAAGCTATCCTGACAAAAGGTGGTCTTCGCCTGCCAAAGGTTCTGGTGGTGACGCTGCCGTGGGCTCCCCGGTGACCTCCGTCGAGCCGTCCTGCTGGTCTTGGTCTCATTGCACCGATATGGAAACCTTTGCCTGATGCCTCGGGACTCCTCGCCTGCGCTTGCCCCTTTAGCACCAAAGAGGCAACTGGTACTCTGCGTCCGCTGGCGCCTGAATGGCTTTGGTCGTTGTCGGTGTCAAAACCGGCGGATCTCTGGTAGGGGGTCCCGAACTGTGCGTCTAGGCGGATGGTAACATGAGACAAGGGACACGATGTTTTTACCAGTTGTGTTCGCCCTCCCGATGGAGGTAAAACCCTACTCTGCTTGATTAATATTGATGATATGGGTAGTACAAGAGTAGATCTACCACGAGATCGTAGAGGCTAAACCCTAGAAGCTAGCCTATGGTATGATTGTTGTTCGTCCCCACGGACTAAAACCCTCCGGTTTGTATAGACACCGGAGAGGGCTAGGGGTTACATGTAGTCGGTTACAATGGGAGGAGATCTACATATCCAGTATCGCCAAGCTTGCCTTCCACGCCAAGGAAAGTCCCATCCGGACACGGGACGAAGTCTTCAATCTTGTATCTTCATAGTCCAGAGTCCGCCAAAGGTTATAGTTCGCTATCCGGACACCCCTAATCCGACTCCCTCGGTAGCCCTCGAACCAGGCTTCAATGACGCTACTACTTCAGCATCCTTCGTCTTCAACATTATCGGTGACATCCTTCAAGTTTCATTTCCAGGTGGGAGCGCCCCAGGCTGCATCATTCCCAGGCCGCGTGGGTCCGTCCCTGCGGCGTGAATCCCTTTTACTTCATGTTCCTAGCTTACCTTATCGGGGGCGCCCCTTGGGCTGCATCATCCCCAAGCCACTCAGGCCAGACCCAGCGGCATGTACCCATCTTGCGTTTATTCGGGTCATGCGTTTGACCCATCATGATTTTTATTTGATGCCTGTCCACGTCACCCCTTCTTCGTCCATGTCGGCCGCTTGCACGTTAAAGGGGGGGGGTACCTGAGCATCGCGACTCATGGGCTCCTACTGGCTCTCCAGCCCTCACCCTCTGGCCTTGTCCACGGCATCGCGACCTGGCATACCAGCGACGGCTGAGACCCGCTCGAGAGCCGGGACCGGAGGACGTAGAGCGCCGACATCTAACCAAATTTGCAGGAACACATCACAAGTTAAGGCCCAGTGCCAGGCGCAACCCGTCTAGAGGTAGGGCCCCGTGAGTCCCGCGCTGGCTCACGGGTGCCCAGATACACCTCGTCAGGCCCTACCGTGCCAACCACGTGTCGTATGAGCTGTACACGCCCGAGGGCAACTCCCGGAGGGGAGCCCCTCCCACGCACTAGTGGAAGCACCATGCTCCTTGCTACTGGCCGACGACAGGCCGAGGAGCGGCTATGCCCGTACACATATGGAAGCGCTATGCTCCGCGCTGGTGATAAACAACTGAGGGTGGCCCCCAGCCGCATCAACCTCAGGGAGCCCATAGCTCAATGTCTGGCCTCATGGCAACGCCTCCCCTCGGGAGTGCCGCGTGAGGGGGCTGGGCACGGGGGCTATGCCTGGGTCACGCCCAGACGCACGCCACCCAACTAGGCCCCTCGGGCCTGGTTCGTCGCGTCCCTCCCAGAGCGGAGCCAAGGTACGAAGGCCGTTTGAACTTCAAGGGGGACTCTTGAGCATCGCGAATCAGGAGCCTAACTGGTCACGTAGCCCCTCACTCCTTAGTTCCGAAAGGCTAACGGCGGTTGAGGTATGTGCGGGACCGGGCTCTGCCGACGTAGAATGGTAAATTCACCCATACATCTCACCTCCCTACTTGCTGTTCATGCGTTAAGGGGGACTCCTGAGCATCGCGACTCAGGAGCCTAACTTGTCACGTAGCCCCTCACTCCTTGGTCCTGGCCCTGGTTTCCGGCCGGGCTAATGGCGGCCGAGAGAGCAAGGCAATGGCTCACGGGCGTAGAACATAAGCAAGTAGGAAGGAAAAGCGCAAATCTCAAGGAATTCAAAAGCACATATTACAGTCCATAACTGTTGTCACAACACCAAACGCAAGTTTAAACGCCTCCCCGAGGCATGATGCATGTTGCAGGAGCTGAAAGCAGAACAGGAGCCACAAAGGAGTCACTTCGGCAGCAGAGCCTCCGCTCGACCCTTCACGGCCTCAGCAGCGGCAGCGGCAAGCTCGCCGCTCACGGGCTCTAGCAGGCTGTCCAGGTCGACGTTGGGATCGCGAAGGTAGATGTGGGTAAGGACGCGCATCAGCGCTGCAGAAGACAAGACACGCGCCTCGACCTCAGCCGTGGGGCCAAGGCCAAGGGTGATATCTTCAAGGGCGCGGACCAGGAAGGGAAGCAACTTGGCAGGGCCGTCCTTGGCGCCGGCCAGCGGCTTCTGTGCCGCTGTCAGAGAGCGACCTCAAAGAAGGTGCGAGCCTTCACCTCCATCTCTGTGAAGGCCACGCGGTCCTCGGCCGAGGACCCGCGCCTTGCCGCCCAGCTCCACCCTCTTCGCCTCCAACTCCTGCTCCAACAAGACCCAAGCGGTCACGGCGCCGGTTAAGCTTGGCGTCCCGATCCTTGGACGGCCTCGCGAGCCTTCATGTCTTCCTCCTTCTCTTGGCTTAACGCGGGCCTCCTTGGCAAGCTGGTCACGCAGGCCCTGCAGCTCGCTCTCCAGCGCCTTACAGCGACCTCGGACATCGGCTACCTCCCCCAAGGCGGCATCGCGAGCAGCCTTCGCCCCAAGGACGACCTGCCTCTCCTCGTCGCAAGCCGTCGCAGCCTGAACCAACGCCGCTTGAACCGAAGCATCAGAGCGAACCCAGCCGGAGGCCAGCTCCAAGCGCCCGGCCACCAGGCGAGGGTCGGCGCCCAGAAGATCTTGTCGCAGCCGGTCCAGCCAGCAGAAAGACGATCCGGGGCAAAGGAGGAGTCGGAGAGACAGCAGTTGGTGGAGTAGGAGGAGAGGACGGCAACGTAACCACATCATCCTGAGGCGGGACCTTCTACGCCCCCACAGTTGCGGCAGTGGCATTAGGCAAGGATACCTCGGGAGTCGCTCGGGCCATGGGGGCTGAGCTCGCCCCAGCTAGCTCCGCCAAGCATCGCGAGGATGACCGACCAGGAGAGGCCCGTGTCTTGCCGTCACCTTCTTTCGCGGACGGAGGCACTGCTCCAGACGAAGCCTCAGGAGCTCCCTTCACCTTCTTCGCCGCAGGCACCAACCTAGCCAAGGGATGCAGATATCAAGCCTCAGCGACAAAGCAAGAAATAAAACAGGAATCAAGCACTTACTGGTCATCGCTCGCAGGCTCGAGCAACCTCCGGCCAAACTTGAAGCCCGAGAGCCGGCTGAACGGATCAGCCTCCAGAGGCCCGGGAGCAGGAGGCGCGTCTGCAGATCGCCTCGGAGCCGGGGAAGACCCACGGGGGACCAGCCCAGTCCTGTCCTTCTTCGGGATCGGGGGCAAGCTCTCGCCGCCCCGCTCATCGCCATCCTCCTCGTCGCTCGGCAAGAGGCGCAGAGCATGGGACCTGCGCCGGGGGAGGGGCACTCTCGACTCCCCGTCGGTCGCCTCGGAGTCAGGCCCCTCTTCCCGCTCCTCTTCTTCCCCCTCTCCGCTGGAGTCGCCGGAGGACACGTTCACCGTCGTCAGGGCCGCCGGGTCCCCGGGAACCTCCGCGGGCACGGGCCCGTCCCCATTGAAGATGGGCATGGAGTCCACCGCCTGCTCCCAATCATCTCGAAGGAACAGGGGTAAAGGAGCGCCCACCAGCCTCGCCACGTCTCCCCCGACCAAAGATTGGAGGACCGCGGCCAGATCTTCGTCGGCCAAGACTACGGGGCTCGGGCGGGGCCTCCACAGCGGAAGCGAGTACTGACGAAGCGGGGCCACCTGGTGCTCCAAGAACTCCCTCAGGAGCGATGCCCCGGTCAGCTTTGCCGTCTCCATGTTGCCCGACCACAGGTCCGCGTTCATCTTCTCCAGCACTGGCTTCGCGCGGGGATCCACGAGTTCCGCGCGAGACCAATCATCGATGGCCGTGGGCTGCTCCATGGGCAGAATCAGCCGAGGATGGATGCGCCCAGCGTCTACCATGACCCACTTGCTGCTGAAGCCCTCAATCCTCTTCCCGGGCTTCGAGATGGCGTTGGAGCTGCCATACGCGATGAAGCTCGCGCACGCGGAGATAGGTCCGCGAGAGAGCCGGAGGCAGAAGTAGTGGCGCAGCAAGGCCACTGAGGGCTGCACCCCGACATGAGCCTCACAATAGTAGGCGAAGATCGCCAAAAGAAGAACAGAGTTGGGGTGGAGGTGTAGAGCTTGCAGTTTGTAATGGAGAAGGACAGAAAAGAAGAACTCAGAAAAGGGAGGCACCAGACCGGCAGCAATGGCGCTCACGAAGAGCAGGTAGAAGGTGCTTCCTTGGTCCTCAGGAAGGGCGGAGCCAGCCCTGAGCACCGCTGCCCCGTCGTTGCCTTGCGCCGCCATCGTCCAGCGCGCTCGGGCAAGGCTCTTCTCCGACACGTTCGGGGAGTCCAAGGCGGCTGAGTACCAAGCTCCGACCGGGGTCTGGCGAGGCGCCATGTCTTGCTAGGGCACGCGGTCGAAGTAGATCTGGAGATTTTGGAAGCAGGAATGAAAGGCGCAAGAAAGGGGATCTGGGCAAGGACCGGAGAAGGCAAAGGAGGCAAAGCCTAGACGGGTGCCGCACTTTTGTCGATTCGCAGCTTGCTAAAGGCGCCCACGCCCAATCAACCGCCACGCTGGGCGCCCAAGGCCAAGCAGCTGTTAGGGGCTCAAGGCGCTCAAGACTTGCCCCTTCGCTCTCCTCGCCAGCCAAGTCCAGGCGCTCCTTGGGCCCGAGGGCTACTATCGATGTTCTGGGAACGGGGGTACCCAGACTTGCCTGCCTGCGGCGTGGCTCAAGGGCTGGCCTAGTACGGCCCATCTTCATCAGCACAAGCTCAAGACCCTCGCGAGGGGTCAAGCCTCGTGGGGCATACGACAGGAAGCTTCCTCAGGCACGGCCTCGCCAGGCTGGCTCGCGAGGAGGCGGAGAGATCAAGGCGGGGTACCTCACGAGGTGCCCATGACACAAGCCATGACGACCAAGGGCGCCCGGTGAGCGCGCCAGCGCAGTGTCCTCATTTCCTCTTTGGTGCAAAGGGGGCAAGCGCAGGCGAGAGTATCAAGCAAAGGCACCCATTTCGGTGCAACAAGACCAAGACCGTCGCAACGGCAGGAAGGAGGTCATCGTGGAGCCCAAGCCGGCATCAGCACCAGAGCCTTTGACAGGTGAAGACCAACTTTAGTCAGGATAAGTGTACTAGATGTTCCCCTTCAAAATAGCCAATTGTTGGCGCCCTTCCCGCTCAATATTTGGGAAGAGGCCCAGGGCCTTTGCCTATAAATAGGACTAGCCACCCACAGGGTAGAGGGATTCGGAATTGAGAACAGAGCTAGAGATCAAGCAATCTAGAGAGAGAGAGAGAGCGACCGAACTCCTCCTAGCAGTTCGTCATACGGCCAAGAATGCAGACCCTCATGAGGCTGTTCTTCCTTGTACTGTTCATCATCAGCCCAAGAGGCAATCCACCACACCACACACCAGAGTAGGGTGTTACACCACAATGGTGGCCCGAACCAGTATAAACCTTGTGTCTCTTGTGTTGTTCTTTTGGTAGTTTTAGATCCTAGCGAGGCGACGAGGCGCAGGTAGGTAGGAGGCGAGATCTCCGCGTGCACCCCAGAGTTCGAACCTAGAGGGTCTGCCGGAACCCTAAATCCGACAAGTCCGGCGCGCAGATTTGTCTGCAGCATTCCAAGGCGGGTTCTTCTCCAAATTATGTGTACGTGTTGAATAGTGTCCGGCTTCTCGTGAATATTGTGCTCCTTGGCTTCCACGCCCAATAATGGCCGTCTTCCACGTGTCAAACGAATGCGAAAGCCGTGGTGTTTTACTTTTACCCCCTAGCTGTGCAAATAAGTTGCCTTATAAAAGAGACGAGGATTTAGATCCGAATCACACCATCTTCCCTTCGCGAGCATTCATCAGAGCGCATCCGACAGAGATCCATTCCATCATGGCCAGTCGACGCAGCTCCTCCTCTCGCCCTCCCAGTCCTCAGCCTGGAGGTTGGGAGAGATGTTCCGTCCCACACAGCGAGCTAGTGACGCTCCAAACCAAGGGATTCCTTCCCCCAGCCTTCATGGTCCCGGTTCGAGCCGGACTTGCCACCTATAATGGCGGAGAGCAAGCGGAGAGCGCCCCTACCCCTCCAAAGGAGAGCGGGTATGCCTTGTCCCTTATATGATAAGAGGGCTCGGATTTCCAATTCATCCGTTTCTCCGGGCTCTCGAGTTCTACGGCCTCCAGCTGCACAACCTTACGCCGCCTCCATATCGCATATTGCGGGCTTCGTAGCCCTTTGCGAGCTGTTCTTGGGCGTCGAGGCTCATTTCAAGGCCGTGGAAGAAGCTGTTCGCCTTGTGCCCCGCTTCTCGGAGGGGTCGATATATCAAGTGGGTGGAGCCAAACTATGGCGCATCGCCGGATCGGATATCTATCCGTAACCCCAACGAAGGCGTCCAAGACTGGTCTTCGTAATGGTTTTATATAGAAGATGTCCTCGCCGGACCCTGCTCGGATCGGCCTCCCCGAGTTCAATAATGCTCCCTTGAAGAAGCGCCTAAGCTGGCGCCCACGGAGCCCTCGTGAGGGAAAATGACAAGGACGCCCTTTACCCGATGAGCCGGATAAGGTTGTTAGCTCATTCCGGATCGACCATGATCGGGTCATGGACACATGCATTATGCGGGGTGCATCCGCTTCAAAGATAGAGGCCACCCCATGTGGGATTTCAACGGGAGGATGATGCCACCCGCTGCGGCCGTAAGGGGCCGGATCGGTTCTGTCGCTCGACGAAGGCCTTGTCCGCATTGTACAAGGGAGAAGAGGAGGAGTTCCTCCGCGTTAATCCACAGGGCGGATTTTCTACGTACAATCCTCCAAGCTGGGTAAGCGGACACTTCTTTTTGCCCATCCGTTCCATATTCCCATAGTTAAGTAGCTTATCTTGTGATTTCGATGTAGGAATTGCGCTGGGCCATAAAGGATATAAACAGCCCTCCTCCACAACCCGAGGATCCGGAACGGTCCCTCGATCGAGCCTCCCAAGAGGATCCAGACATATCCGTGGAGCTGATCGTTGGGGTATTTTACCAACTGAGCATCGACAATGCCTTGGTCGCCATTACGGTCGATTACCCTGGAATACTTCCCGCCTCACAGGTAACTGAGACCGAAGTCCCAATACTTTGAAAACGATCCATCCGTGCTTATTTTTTATCACCATATACCAATGGTGTTTTGCAGGGGGAGCCCTTGAGGCGGAAGGCCGAGCCTGCGGTGGGTAGCCAACAAGGGGCAGCAAGGCCCAACAAGCTGAAAAGAAGTGCGGCCCGGATTGAGACGCCGGCGCAACGGTATGGCGTGCCATCTTATTCCCAGGTTTTATTCCCGGAAGGCATACTAACGCCCGTGCTCTTTTCAGGAAAAAGAGCGCCACGGACTATATCCAGAGAGGTTGCCAATCGAGCCTCCACCAGCCAGCTCCAAAGCCAGTCCGAAGCGGAGGCAAACACGAGGCGTCAAGGCCGACGCCTCCGACGGAGGATGCCGACAGACTGCCTGCCACCAATTTTGAGGTGGAGAGTGCCATGAATCACAAAGGCCGCCGACAGTTCTTCGTGATGCATGTTTCTCCCAAGAGGCATTGGATGCCTTCAATTCGGGAGATGCGCACCTCCGTGCCGCTCAAAATGGTCTAGCCAGAGCCACAGAGCAGTATGTAAAATACATACGGGTGAGAAAATTTGATGGTTATACATGCCAGTAGCCCCCGAGACTTGAAGTAGTTAAAATAACTGATTTAAGGATCATTTGTTATGCAGGACCTTACAAAAAAGAATACCCAACTGTCCCGGGAGCTGGAAGAGTGCAAAGCCCAACTTGAGGCCGCACTAGCCGCTACAGGGGAGGCCAAGGATTGTAGATCGTTTGTCATGGCGGACCTTTTCACTTCAACCTCGGGACCCTATAGTCCGGAGTGTGTCCTAATACCCTCACGGTTATGTAAGAACTGGGGCATGCATGGAGACCAGGCGTAGGGGTCATTAGTGCTTGAACAAACAAGTGCCCAACTAGTTATGTTATATTACATGGTTAGTAAGAAACATCTTCCAAGGAGAATAGTTATGTTAGGGGTTCCTTTCCCTGGGAGGCATGTCTTAAAGTGCATGTCCGGACTGCGAAAAAAGCAGAAAAGCATGTGGGGGCAGATAAATAAATAAGTGAGAAATCATATTTAGTTCACCGACCTAATATTCCCTTAAGAACGCTAGCTTTCGGCTTCACCCAGTCTGAGGTACACATCCGGCTGACCCGGCAGTAACAATCGCAGAGGTGCTCCCTTTACCACCTAGCCGAACAATCGGGAACGTAGGGTAAGCACAGCGCCAGCAACCCAGCTTGGCTAAAACTTAAGTCATATCGATGCATATAATGGTGAATAAAAGGTACATGCGGAAGCGTGACACATGTGTTAGGCATGAAGCCCGTACAAATAAGCTTCTGCTAAAGAAGCCCCCAGGTATAATGAGCGCGGATAGCACGTCAAGTGTGTGCTAACAATGCGTGAACGAGCCTTTAAAGGCTGTAAGAGAAAAAGAGGGAGAAGGAGAGAAATATAAGATAGCTAATGTGTAAAAAATAGATAGAGGAAGGAGACGAACTCAGAATCCGGCGCTAGGCGTAGAATCTTCGGAGACGGGCTGCGTTCCATGGGTCCGGCTCGAGTCGGTTATCCGATGCATCTCGCAGATGGTACGCTCCACCGGTCGTGACTTGGTCGATAATAAAGGGACCTTCCCATTTGGGCTTGAGTTTGTCCTTTTTCTTGTCCGGCAGGCGTAGAACTAACTCGCCAACATTGTAAGTTTTGGCCCGTACTTCTCTACTTTGATATCTTCGAGCCTGCTGTTGATAGAATGCAGAACGGGCTTTTGCTACGTCACGCTCCTCCTCCAAGGCGTCCAAACTTTCCTGCCGATCAAGCTCGGCTTCTCTTTCTTCGTACATGCGCACGCGAGGTGAGTCATGAATTATGTCGCAGGGCAGAACTGCCTCTGCGCCGTATACCATAAAGAATGGCGTGAATCCGGTGGTGCGATTCAGCATGGTCCGCAGCCCCCAGAGTACGGAGTCGAACTCCTCTACCCAGTGTGTGTTAGATTCCTTGAGGGACCGCACTAATCTGGGTTTGATGCCGCTCATGATTAGACCATTTGCTCGCTCGACTTGACCGTTAGTTTGAGGGTGATAGACTGAAGCATAGTCGAGCTTGATGCCCATGTTTTTGCACCAGTGTTTGACCTCGTCGGCCGTGAATTTCGTGCCGTTGTCAGTGATGATGCTGTGGGGGACGCCGTAATGGTGTACGACTCCTGATATGAAGTCTATCACCGGTCCGGATTCAGCCGTCTTAACATGCTTGACCTCTATCCATTTGGTGAATTTATCCACCATGACCAGTAGGTATTTTTGCTTGTGGGTTCCTCCTTTAAGGGGTCCAACCATGTCAAGCCCCTGCACTGAAGGGCCAGGTGATGGGTATAGCTTGGAGGGCGGTGGGTGGCATGTGGCTTTGATTAGCAAAGAGCTGGCAACCGACGCATCGTTGGACTAAGTCCTGAGCATCTGCCCGGGCCGTCGACCAATAAAATCATGTATGGAAGGCCTTGCTTACAAGGGCCCGGGCTGCGGCGTGGTGCCCGCCGAGTCCGGCATGAATTTCAGCCAGAAGATTCCACCCTTCCTCTTCGGAGATACACCTTTGAAGGACTCCGGTTGTGCTTTTCTTATAAAGCTCTCCCTCATGGACTTTATAGGCTTTAGATGGCCGCACTATGCAGCGTGCCTCATTTTGGTCCTCGGGAAGTTCCTGCCTGGTTAGGTAGGCTAGGAATGGTTCCGTCGACGGGGCAATGACTGCCATTATTACGTGGGCTGAAGATGTTACTTCGTTGGCGTAGCCTCCAGCCAGTCGTAATGTTCGGTGTTGGGCAGTGCTGTTGGGTCCGGGCTATTATTTCCGGACTCCCCTTCCCATACTACGGATGGCTTGAACAACCTCTCTAAGAATATATTGGGGGGACGGCATCACGCTTTACGCCAATGCGTGCCAAGACGTCTGCTGCCTGATTGTTTTCCCGAGCTATATGGTGAAATTCGAACCCTTCGAACCGAGCTGACATTTTTAGGATGGCCATTTTCGGATCCTTGGCATCAAAGTCTCCATTTATTTGAGATATTGCGAGGTTCGAATCCTCACAAGCACCTATAGGCGTTGAATGCCCATGGATACCGCCACCGGAGACCATGTAGAAGGGCCTCGATTCGCCGCGTTGTTGGAGTCCGTCAGATACATTATCTCGAGTACGTATTGAATCAGATTCTCCTATTGGGGACGCCGTAACGACGCCAAATTTCTAGACCAACCAACATTTTGGATCCGTCAAGTGCATGATCCAGTTGGAATATGTGCCGCATTCTTTAGGGAGTTCGGCTTCAGTCCATTCGCCGATTTAAGTCGGCCAAAACTTGCGACTTAATAGCTCACCGTGGCTTATAGGTTATGTCGAACGGGAGGAGCTCAATGGCCCATTTGGCAATCCGGCCCGTTGCGTTGCGGTTGTTTATAATGTCGTTAAGAGGTACTTCAGAGGTACTGTTATCAAACACTCTTGAAAGTAGTGTCGCAGCTTCCGGGATGCCATAAACACCGCGTACGCTATCTTTTGATAATGCGGATACCGTGACTTGCATGGAGGGAGGACATTGGACACGTAGTAAACTGGCTTTTGAAGGGGGAACTTGTGTCCGTCCGTTTCTCGTTCGACAACGAGCACCGCGCTTACAACTTGATGAGTTGCCGTGATGTATAATAGCATTGGTTAGCCCATGTTGGGCGCGGCCAGGACCGGGTTTGTTGCCAATATGGATTTTATTTCTTCGAAGTCCGGTTGCGTATGCATCCGCCCACTTGAAGTGTTCTTGTGCCGAGGAGGCGATAAAGGGGTAATGCCTTTTCTTCCAAACATGAGATAAAACGGCTTAGAGCCGCCACGCATCCAGTCAATTTTTGTATTTGTTTGAGGTCCTTTGGGATATCCAATTGTGACAGAGCTCGGATCTTGGCTGGGTTTGCTTCAATTCCTCTACCGGATACAATGAAGCCCAAGAGCTTTCCGCTAGTACGCCAAAACACATTTTTCCGGTTGCTTGATGTCATATGTTCGGAGATTATCGAATGTGAGACTCAAGTCATCTACTAGAGTTTCGACATGCTTGTTTTTGACGCACCACATCATCTACGTATGCCTCCACTGCTTTTGCCGATCTGGTTTGCCGGACATATACGAATCATGCGCTGATATGTTGCGCCGGTGTTTTTGAGCCCGAAGGGCATTGTGTTGAAGCGAGAATGGGCCGTATGGGGTGATAAATGCCGCTATGCTTGGTCAGGCTCTGCCATCTTAATTTGATGGTAGCCGGAGTATGCGTCGAGGAAACACAATGAATCATGTCATGCGGTAGCATCGATAATTTGATCGATGCGGGGGAGGGGGAAGGGATCCTTTGGGCAAGCCTTGTTGAGGTCCTTGAAATCGACGCATAGGCGCTAGGATTTGTCCTTCTTTGGTACCATCACCAGGTTTGCTAGCCAGTCCGGATGTTTTATATCTCCGATGAATCCGGCCTCCAGAGTTTGGCTAGCTCCTCTCCCATGGCTTGTCTCTTAGGTTCGGAGAAACGCCGAAGAGCCTGTTTGACTGGCTTGAATCCTTTTAGGATGTTTAGGCTGTGCTTGGCCAGCCGACGTGGGATTCCTGGCATGTCTAAAGGGTGCCAGGCAAAAATGTCCCAATTTTCGCGTAGGAATTCTTGTAGTGCAGCGTCTACATTAGGGTTTAATTGTGCCCCGATAGAGGCCGTTTTTGTAGGGTCCGTTGGGTGGACTTGGAATTTGACTATTTCGTCCGCTGGTTTAAAGGAGGTGGACTTGGATCTTTTATCGAGTATCACATCGTCCCTGTTCACCGTGGGAGCGCAGCTTGATCAGTTCCTCGGCCACTAGGGCTTGGATAGTGCCTCAAGGGCTAGTGCGGCTGTCTTATTTTTGGCGCGAGTGCTATGTCCGGGTCACTAGCAAGAGTGATGATTCCGTTGGGCCCGGCATTTTGAGCTTCATGTACCCGTAATGGGGTATAGCTTGAAAATTGTGAATGCCTCTCGCCCTAATAGAGCGTGGTATCCGCTGCTGAACGGGGCCACTTGGAACGTGACCTCCTTGGACCTGTAATTATCCGGCGTGCCGAACACCACATCCAGTGTGTTTTTTCCTGTGCAGCACGCTTCCCGACTGGGTATTATTCCTCTAAAGGTTGTGCTGCTTTGCTCAATGCGGCTCCAGTCTATTTCCATTTTCCGAAGGGTTTACTCATAAATGAGGTTCAATCCGCTGCCACCGTCCATGAGTACCTTGGTAAGGCAAAAGCCGTCCACTATTGGACTGAGGACCAATGCTGCTGGTGCTCGGGCTGTTCGGAATTTAGGTTCATCACTCGCATTAAAGGTAATAGCCGTGTCACTCCATGAATTTATTGTTGCTACTTGGTAGACTTCGGCAAGGCTGCAGAGTGTTCGTTTTCGCATATTGTTTGATGCGAAAGTCTCGAAGACTGTTAATACCGTACTGGTATCCCTGGGCTGTTGCTCTGTGGATGCTGGGGTTAGAAGCTCTTCGCCACTTTTGGCCACCTGCCGGAGTATCCAACATGCTCTAAGGCTATGAGTTGGTGTGGCGCCCTCTATACTATGAATTTTACAGGATCCGTTGAGCCATCCCTCCAGTATGGTTCCATGCCCCGTAGGTTTTTTTTTGTTTTTTGGTGTTTAACCCGGGTGATTGGCGATGATGCACCCTTTTATTTCGGACTGGGTTTGTATTCAGGGCCGGATTGTCCCAAAATCTTACTTCGATTTTCCAGGCGCTTTCCATCGCACAGTACTTTCGTACTATGGACGCCAAGTCAGCAAAGCGTGTAATTTCACGGCGACCTATGGCATTGAGGATTCCCTTGTCCATGCAATTATTGCAGAAGAATGAAATTGCGTCTTCCTCGCGGCAGTCCTTTATCCTGTTCATAACCAGGAGGAATCTGGCCCAGTAATGATGTACTGTTTCCTCGGGCTCTTGCCTAATTTTGGATAGATCGCCTATGTTCGGGTGGGTGGGTGGAATTAGATCCAAAACCTCACCCAATCTGAGGCTCAAGGGCCAAGGAGTTTCCGAACTCGGAAGCTTGGATTCTTGGATGTTGTCCAATGAATCTAGCCCGTTGCCTGACTCTAAGTTCAGGTCTTGAGTGAAGTCCTCCCCACCGCGGGTATCCGGCTTGGAGGGATCCGGAATCCGGACATAGCTAGTCCTTCAGATAGATGAAGGGTCGCCGCATTGTTCCTCCACCACAGCAACGTGATGGGTGACCTGGGGAGAGTTAATCTCTCTCAGATCGGGTTTAGGCCCAATCTGATCGTAGTCTGTAGCGACTCCTAGGGCGGCGATGTGATTCGGGAGCTCGTTTAAGGAAGAGAGCTCCGTTGGATCTAACTGCTCGGCGAGTTCCGAGTTGAGGTGAAGATTGCTTTCGATGACCCGAGAAGTCATCGCTTGCCGGCGGCCGGTCAACAGCGGTCATAAGAAAATCGCCTAGCCGGAGAGTTTGGCCGATAGCCAAAGCCCCTTCAAGAATAAAGGCTGCCTTTTAAAGACGGGACGAGGCATCCTTCCTGATGGCGATGGCACAGAGGAACTCTCAATGAAAGCACCAATGTCGGTGTCAAACCGGCGGATCTCGGGTAGGGGGTCCCGAACTGTGCGTCTAGGCGGATGGTAACAGGAGACAAGGGACACGATGTTTTTACCCAGGTTCGCGCCCTCTCGATGGAGGTAAAACCCTACTCCTGCTTGATTAATATTGATGATATGGGTAGTACAAGAGTAGATCTACCACGAGATCGTAGAGGCTAAACCCTAGAAGCTAGCCTATGGTATGATTGTTGTTCGTCCTATGGATTCAAAAACCCTCCGGTTTATATAGACACCGGAGAGGGCTAGGGTTACACAGAGTCGGTTACAATGGGAGGAGATCTACATATCCAGACGCCAAGCTTGCCTTCCACGCCAAGGAAAGTCCCATCCGGACACGGGACGAAGTCTTCAATCTTGTATCTTCATAGTCCAGGAGTCCGGCCAAAGGTTATAGTTCGGCTATCCGGACACCCCCTAATCCGGGACTCCCTCAGTCGTCACGGCTCATATCACGCGCACCTCGCGAGGTGCCCCTTGCATTGATATCTCCGCTCCTCGGGAGCCAGCCTAGTGAGGCTGCCCCTGAGGAGGTCTTGTGTCATCTGCCTCACGAGGCTCGGCCCCTCACGAGGGTCCTGAGTAGTTGCTGATGAAGATGGGTCGTACTAGGCCGTTGGTGGAGCCACGCCCTGGGCCGCAGGCAGGCAAGTCTAGGTACCCCCATTCTGAGGACACCGACAAAATGAGCACCGTTAATTTAAAAAAATCAAAAATATATAAAACATGCGCACAATGTTGTCTTATTTGACATGTTACCAATCAAAAATCATAAACTTGGTCTATGATCGTTTTCATGAGAAAACATTCACACATATGAGCTATCATGTACATGATTTCATAGAATTCAAGGAGAGGAGGTAGGGTTACCTTCTATTTTTTTAAAAATTAAAAAAATAAAAAAAAATCACCAAAGCTTTATTTCAAAGTGAATAAGAAGGATCTGAAGTTAGTTTTCCATTTTCATATTTCAAACGTGTTTTTAATAGTTTTTATATTAAAGCATGTGTTTTCAAAACAAAATGTAAAAATATGAAGATTAATTCAAAAAATAGTGAGACTTCAAATCTACACTATGGAAAGTGAATATGTGTTAATAAAAAAACATTTGGCTCATTTAGAGTAGGTCCAAAAAAACTTGATTACAAACGGGTTGTTTACCCTAGCCTGGGATCTCATTTGGAGCACATTTCTCAAATTCAAATTTATTTGACCTCCTCTAAATCACTTCAAATTTTGCACACATGATCTCCTACACAAACATAGATAGAGTGCCAATGTTTTACTTGTTTTTGCATTTTCTTGAATTTATACTGTCCAGGTTTGCCAAGGTTTACATGATCTCATTTGGAGCATGCATTTGATTTCCCACACAACATGTGTGATCATTGCAGCACCTAAAATCATAGTTCACAACATCTAAACATAACTAACCATATATTCAGGACACACAAATATACCACAGGAAAATTTAAGGACAGACAATTATAGATAGCAACAAGATTACTAGCATCAACATAGCCAACCATAACCACATTCATGAAAACTAAATTCAGTTCAACAAACCATAACCAACGAGATTCAGTTCAACAAAACAAAAGTAACCCAACAGATAAACTTAAAGATTCAGTTCACAGCATCACATCATCGATCACATCACGCCGTAGTCAGGGCCTTCACGAGGGTGGCGTGCTGCCCCCTGATCATGTTGTCCTCCCCGCGAATCGCTACATCCTCCGCATGAGGCAGAAGGTGATCGAAGCGGCCATCCCTTGGCTTTGGCTTGGTGGTGCAGTAGGGGCAGTGCCACTTCTTGAACTTGCGGTTGTAGAAGGAAGCAACTCCCTTGGCCTTGATCTTCTCCACCTCCTTGGCTGTGAAGGATCCGACGTTGCCCTTGTACACATCATCTCCAGAATCATACTGCACACATGAATGAATTGCATTAATATATTATAGATTCATATACACCAAGTCAAAGGAACTAAATGAACAAGGGATAGGCTTACCTCATATTCAGAATCGTCCCTAAACGCCCCCTCGTACGGGTCGTAATCGGCCAACTTCCTCTTTCTCCCCCCAACCATCATCCTCCTGAATATACAATTACATCTATCACTAGTAGCCAATTGAAAATATAGATATGCACACATGAAACATTGATCATAGGGCTAATATACTCCCAGTATCAGAAATGTTTTAGAAGTGGGTTTTTTTTATTTCTGTGCCCCTTAGCTCTATGCATTCAAAAACCACATCCATCACTAGTATATCAATGTATTAGATTTGTACACACATTGATCAAAAAGCCCAATATGGCATTCAAATAACACATTGATCATTGGTCATGCACACACATTGAAGAACAGAGCTAATATAACTACATATTGTGGACAAATTTATATACTAATGAATCAAATAACTTCTTAATCAATGGATTCCTTTTGGGCATATGACATTCAAAACCCCAATCTGAGTAGCATTCAAAAACAAATCTAATAGGGACCCAATCTAAGGCAACGAATCTGAGTAGCACTAAAAACCCCAATCTGTGAGCACTAAAAAACAAATCTAATAAGCATCATAGCATTAAAAACCCCAATCTGTTCACAACATCTAGCATTTTTGCAACGAATTTATCCAAATCTAAAAACAAATCTAAAAACCCCAATCATTGGAGCACCTAAAATCATAGTTCGCAACATCTAGCATTTTTGCAACAAATTTATCCAACAAACCCTAGTCCAAAAACCCCCATCCCCCCAACCCATACAAGAAACCCCGGGCCATCTGTCAAACCAACTACTCTAACCATCTGAACTACCGTATGAATCACAATCTAACCAATGCAACTAGGGAGCAACTAACTCTACAAGCTAAGCAAGGGCAAGTACCTGCTGCTCCACGGCAGGCGGCGCATCGGGGGCATCGGGATGGACTGTCCGCTCGACGCCATCACCTTCTGCAGTGATGAGGCGGAGCCCGCCACATCCGCAGCGGTTGCGAGTTTCCCCGCACCACCGTGGCCGCCGCCGACATCCGCGATCACCGCGCCCTGACCCTGCAGATCCACCACATCCCCGGCCGCTGCGCCGGTGTCGCCACGAGCGTCGTCCATCTGATAGATGGAGGCAATGAAGGTGAGGAAGAGGATGAGGTGGGGGAGAGTGGGACGGTGCGGTGCAGGCAGTAGAGGAGAGCGAGATGACGCCGGTGGGGGAGAGGAAGACGATGCGGCAGGGAGGGGATTTGGGGGAAATGCTACGGGCGATGGAGGTGGTTGCCCCTCTTTATATGATGGGACGTTTCAGGCATGTCCATGGACACGTGCTACCCCATGACCGAGGTCTTGCATGTGCCCACGTATACGCGGCCCCACTCGTCATCCAACGGTCAAAGGCATTAACCCGACGGCAACGTCCGTTATAACCTGTTCTGAGGGTTTCGAGCAAGGGAGTGGGGAAAAGTGAGCAAAATTTAACATAGTGCAGATGAATGAGTAGAGCTAAGGAACCAGGGGCACAGAAATAAAATTCTCTTAATTCATCCCATAGGCTTTTTAATAGTAGAATCTGCCAAGTGCAAATTTAAAGAACATTCTTCAAGATCGGTAAAACCAAGCACATCACACAAAGATTTCAGAATTGTAGAAACACTAGCACCCAAGTCACACAAAGCAAAACATTCATAACTTTTAATCTTGACTTTGATAGTAGGTTCCCACTCATCATGCAATTTTCTAGGAATTGAAACTTCTAATTCCATTTTTTTCTTCAAAAGCTTTCATCATAGCATCAACAATATGTTTAGTAAAAGCTTTATTTTGTTCATAAGCATGGGGTGAATTTATCATGGATTGCAACAAAGAAATACAATCAATCAAAGAGCAACTATCATAATTAAAGTCTTTGTAATCCAAAAGAGTGGGCACATCACTAGCTAAAGTTTTGACCTCTTCAAACCCACTTTCATCAATTTTCTCAATAAGATTTTCACCCTCTGAAATATTGGGACGCCTTCTACCTATTTTAAGATCTTCATCACTTTTGCGAAACAAATCACTAGAAACGCTTTTTCTAAAAATTCTCTATTAGCTCTAAGCATAGCGGTATTTTCTTACTTTCATCCATAGAAATATAAAGAGCTTTAATTGATTCATCTACTTTAGGCACAAAAAATTTCATCTTGATATTTTCCACATCATGAGCAATTCTATCAACACTTCTAGACAAATCATCAATCTTACTCAACTTTTCTTCTATGGAAGTGTTGAAAACTTTTTGCGTGTTGATAAATTATTTAATATTGTTCTCAAGATTAGAGGTGTTCCTATTATTATTATAATATTGATTTCCATAGGAATTACCATAATTATTAGAGGAATTACTAGGAAAGACCTAGGATTAAAATTACCTCTATAAGCATTGTTATTGAAATTATTTCGAGAGATAAAATTCACATCTATGGCATCACTATTTTGCTCAATCAAGGTAGACAAAGGCATATAATTAAATTCAATAGGAGCACTTTTACTAGCAACCAATTTCATAAGAGCATCAACTTTTTCACTCAAAGAAGAAATTTCTTCAACCAAATTAACTTTTTTACTAGTAGGAGCCCTTTCGGTATGCCATTGTGAATAATTTGCCATGATGGCTTCACCCAAAGTAATTTCCATAAAAGTGCCACCCGTGGCAGAATCTAAAAGATTACGAGAAACAAAATACAAACCCGCATAAATTTTTTGTATGATCATCCAAATATTTAACCCATGAGTTGGGAAATTCCTTAGCATCATTTTCATCCTTTCCCAAGATTGTGCAGCATGCTCATGCTCAATTTTCTTGAAATTCATGATGTGGGTTCTAAGGGAAATAATTTTTGCGGGCAGAAAATACTTAGTGATAAAAGCATCTTTGCATTTATTCCAGGAATCGATACTATTGCGAGGCAAAGAAGAGAACCAAATTTTTCCAGAATCACGCAAAGAAAATGGAAATAATTTCATCTTCACCACATCATTGTCCTCATCTTTTTTATTTTGCATATCGCATAATTTCACAAAGGTATTAAGATGGGAAGCGGCATCCTCATTAGGAGTGCCGGAAAATTGATTTTCATAACAAGATTCAGCAAAGCAGTATTAATATCACAAGACTCCGCACTAGTGGAGGGAGGAGCAATCGGAGTGCCAATAAAATCATTGTTGTTGGTATTTGATAAATCACATAACTTGGTGTTCTCTTGACTCATGATGACCACACAACAAGATTGCACTCAAAAACAGATTCGGCAAGAAAACGGCGAACGGAAAAAGAGGGGCGAATAAAATGGCAAATTTTTGTGAAGTGGGGGAGAGGAATACGAGAGGCAAATGGCAAATAATATATATTGTGAGGAGATGAGATTTGTGATTAGGAACCTGGTATATGTTGAAGATCATCCCCAGCAAAGGCGCCAGAAATTCCTTTTAATGTCGCTTGAAGCTACGTCGGTATTTCCCTAAAGAGGAAGGGATGATGCAGCACAACGGCGGTAGGTATTTCCCTCAGATATGAAACCAAGGTTATAGAACCAATAGGAGAACCAAGCAACACAACGTAAACAGCTCCTGCACACAGATAACAAATCCTTGCAACCCTGACGTGTTAAAGGGGTTGTCAATCCCTTCTGGGTACGGCGCCTCAAGATAGGCAAACGGACGCGAGATAAAATTGTAGTATATTGATAGACCGAACGCCAAATAAAATAAAGAAGAATACATTTCAGCAAGGTATTTTTGTATTTTTGATTTAATAGATCTGAAAATAAATGCAAAGGAAAAGTAGATCGCAAAGGCAAATATATGAGAAAGAGACCCGGGGGCCGTAGGTTTCACTAGTGGCTTCTCTCGAGAAAAATAGCAAACAGTGGGTGAACAAATTACTGTTGGGCAATTGATATAACTTCAAATAATCATGATGATATCCAGGCAATGATCATTATATAGGCATCACGTCCAAGATTAGTAGACCGACTTCTGCCTGCATCTACTACTATTACTCCACACATCGACCGCTATCCAACATGCATCTAGTGTATTAAGTTCATGGAGAAACGGAGTAATGCAATAAGAACGATGACATGATGTAGACAAGATCTATCTATGTAGAGATAGACCCCATCGTTTTATCCTTAGTAGCAACGATACATACGTGTTGGTTCCCTTTCTGTCACTGGTATCAAGCACCGTAAGATCGAGCCCACTACAAAGCACATCTTCCCATTGCAAGATAAATAGATCAAGTTGGCCAAACAAAACCCAAATATAGGAGAAGAAATATGAGGCTATAAGCAATCATGCATATAAGAGATCAAAGAAACTCAAATAACTTTCATGGATATAAAAAGATAGATCTGATCATAAACTCAAAGTTCATCGATCCCAACAAACACACCGCAAAAGAGTTACATCATATGGATCTCCAAGAGACCACTGTATTGAGAATTCAGAGAGAGAGAGGAAGCCATCTAGCTACTAACTACGGACCCGAAGGTCTACAAAGAACTACTCACGCATCATTGGAGAGGCACCAATGGAGGTGGTGAACCCCATCCGAGATGTTTTCTAGATTGTATCTTGTCGTGGATTTGTCACGGCAGATGTCCTTAGTGTCAGGACTTAGTCGCGAGGCCAACGCATCTATGCGGTAGCTTGAGAGGGGTTGATCGGGACGAGAGATGCAACACACAAAACAAGGATTTAGATAGCTTCGGGCCCCGGGAAACATCATCCGGTAATAGCCCTACATGCTGTTTGTGGCTAGATCTCATTATGCTCATCGTGAGACGCCGCATAAGCGGCTCCCCTTTAGTTGTGTCTAGCCCTAGATATTATTGTTTCTTCTTGCCTGCCCCTCTTTGGGGAGCCCTGCCCCTCCTTATATAAGTTAGAGGGGCGGGTTACATGTGGAGTCCTAGTAGGACTAGGACTAGTTTATCTTCTCTTACAAGTTGATTACAAGTCCGGGTCTTGCTTCCTCGTAAAGGAAATATTCGTCATCCCTTTCCTCTTAATCAGGCCCATCATAACGTGAGCCGGCCTTCTGGGCTTTGGGCTTTGTTGTCCATCTGACCCGCCCACCGGGTTACTAATGAGTCGCCAAGATCGGGCAGGTTATCTACGAATCCCCAAGCTCCGGGCGGGTCACCAGTGAGTCGCCAATTCCGGCCGGGCCGTACCACAGGGTATATCCCCGACATATCTGGTGGTTCTGGACTCTGCGGTGGCTGGATCAATATTTCGTCAACTCCCCTAGGGTTTTGGGATTATTGGGGTATTTATAGAGCAAAGAGGCGGTCCGGGGGGCACACGAGGTGGGCACAACCCACCAGGGCGTGCATGGGCCTCCTGGCGTGCCCTGGTGGGTTGTGCTCTCCTCGGAGCACCCCCAGGCGCAGCCAGGGCCCATTATGTTCCTTCTGGTCCAAAAAATCTCCGTGAAGTTTCGTTCCGTTTGATATTGATTTCCTGCGATGTAAAAAACATGCAGAAAACAACAACTGGCACTTGGCACTATGTCAATAGCTTAGTACCAAAAAATGATATAAAATGATTATAAAACATCCAAGATTGATAATATAACAACATGGAACAATAAAAAATTATAGATACGTTGGAGACGTATCAGTATGAACCATGGAAAAGTTAGAATATAGTAGATATTACACCAATATAAATATATAATGAGTTCACAACAGTACCAAAAGTGGTGATTTATTTTCTTATACTAACGGAGCTTACGAGATTTTCTGCTGAGTTTTGTGTTGTGTAGTTCTCATGTTTTGGGTAAGGATTTGATGGACTATGGAATAAGGAGTGGCAAGAGCCTAAGCTTGGGGATGCCCCAGGAAGGCATCCCCTCTTTCGTCTTCGTCTATTAGTAACTTCACTTGAGGCTATATTTTTATTCACCACGTGATATGTGTTTTCCTTGGAGCGTCTTGTATGATTTGAGTCTTTGCTTTTTAGTTTGCCACAATCATCCTTTTTGTACACACCTTTTGAGAGAGACACGCATGAATCATTATTTATTAGAATACTCTATGTGCTTCACTTATATCTTTTGAGCTAGAAAAACTTGCTCTAGTGCTTCACTTATATCTTTTAGAGCACGGCGGTGGTTTTATTTTATAGAAATTGATGAACTCTCGTACTTGACTTATATTATTTTGAGAGTCTTTAAAACAGCATGGTAATTTGCTTTGGTTATAAAATTAGTCCTAAGATGATAGGCATCCAAGAGGGATATAATAAAAACTTTCATATAAAGCGCATTGAATACTATGAGAAGTTTGATTCCTTATGATTGTTTTGAGATATGAAGATGGTGATATTAGAGTCATGTAAGTAGTTGTGAATTTGAGAAATACTTGTGTTAAGGTTTGTGAGTCCCGTAGCATGCATGAGATATTTTTTGATTGTCTTCCTTATGAGTGACAGTCGGGGACGAGCGATGGTCTTTTCCTACCAATCTATCCCTCTAGGACCATGCACGTAGTACTTTGTTTTGATGACTAATAGATTTTTGCAATAAGTATGTGAGTTCTTTATGACTAATGTTGAGTCCATGGATTATATGCACTCTCACCTTTCCTCCATTGCTAGCCTCTCTTGTACCGCGCAACTTTCGCCGGTGCCATAAACCCACCATTACCTTCCTCAAAACAGCCACCATACCTACCTATTATGGCATTTCCATAGCCATTCCGAGATATATTGCCATGCAACTTTCCACCGTTCCGTTTATTATGAAACGCATCATCATTGTCATATTGCTTTGCATGATCATGTAGTTGACATCGTGTTTGTGGCAAAGCCACCATTCACCATTTTTTTATACATGTCGCTCTTGATTCATCACACATCCCGGTACACCGCCGGAGGCATTGACATAGAGTCATATTTTGTTCTAGTATCAAGTTGTAATTTTTGAGTTGTAAGTAAATAAAAAGTGTGATGATCTTCATTATTAAAGCATTGTCCCATGTGAGGAAATAAAAAAGAGAGAAGGGCCGAAAAAGAGAAGGCCCAAAAAAAGGAAAAAAATGAGAGAAAAAGAGAGAAGGGACAATGTTACTATACTTTTGCAACACTTGTGCTTCAAAGTAGCACCATGATCTTCATGATAGAGACTCTCCTATATTGTCACTTTCATATACTGGTGAGAATTTTTCATTATAGAACTTGGCTTGTATATTCCAACGATGGGCTTCCTCAAAATGCCCTAGGTCTTCATGAGCTAGCAAGTTGGATGCACACCCACTTAGTTTTCTTTGTCAAGCTTTCATAAACTTATAGCTCTAGTGCATCCGTTGCATCAATCCCTACTCACTCACATTGATATCTATTGATGGACATCTCCATAGCTCGTTGATAAGCCTAGTTGATGTGAGACTATCTCCTTCTTTTTGTCTTCTCCACAACCACCTTCTATTCCACCTATATTGTTATGTCCATGGCTCACGCTCATGTATTACGTGGAAGTTGAAAAAGTTTGAGAACATCAAAAGTATGAAACAATTGCTTGGCTTGTCATCGGGGTTGTGCATGATTTGAATATTTTGTAAGATGAAGATGGAGCATAGCCAGACTATATGATTTTGTAGGGATAAGCTTTCTTTGGCCATGTTATTTTGAGAAGACATAATTATTTTGTTAGTATGCTTGAAGTATTATTGTTTTTATGTCAATATTAAACTTTTGTTTTGAATCATACGGATCTGAACATTCATGCCACAATAAAGAGAATTACATGGATAAATATGTTAGGTAGCACTCCACATAAAAAATTCTATTTTTATCATTTACCTACTAGAGGACGAGCAGGAATTAAGCTTGGGGATTCCTGATACGTCTCCAACGTATCTATAATTTTTTATTTTTCCATGTTATTATATTATCTGTTTTGGATGTTTTATATGCATTAATATGCTATTTTATATGATTTTTGTAACGCCCCGGATCCGATGCGACAGGTGTCTGCCAGTTATTCGCCTTCATTGCCATGTCGTTTGCTTGCATGTTGCTTTTTGCCATGTCATCATGTGCATTGCATTGCATACATATTCGTCTCATGCATCCTAGCATTTTCCCCGTTGTCCGTTTTGCAATCCGACACTCCTATGTCCTCCGGTGTTCTCCTTTTACCTCTTTTCGTGTGCGGGTGTTAAACATTCTCGGAATGGACCGAGGTTTGCCAAGCGGCCTTGGTACACCATGTAGCGACCCGACCCAAAATCGGTCAAGTCTCTGTGTAGCTGTACCATCCCAAGATCATGCTGGCACACACAGTACATTGATGAAATAATCTAAGTTCAATCACACCTGAATTTATTACACGATTCTCATATCAAGTCTTTATTACAATAGAATAAATTCGGACGAAGGCCAACTCATGAGAAATAAACTAAATAAAGCTGTGGAAGCGTAGACGAATAGCGAGTCCATCCGACTCCATAGGGCAATCGCCAAGCGTGGATCGTAGCCTCACTCCAGATCAGAAAACTCCTCTGCAACATAAGACGTTGCAGCCGTGTAGGTCAGCATTTTGAATATACCGGCAAGCTCACAACATGAGAAAACAGATGATAAAACTATACTATATGCAATATGGCTTTGTGGCTCTGTGACTGAGTTTTGTTTTGCATAAAAGCTGGTTTATTTTCCCTACATCAAAGGAATAACCGGAGTCTGTACTATGGAGTTTTCTATCATGACATGGTTCCGCCAACCGATGTCTCATAGCCCAAATCATCATAAGTTGCCCACAATTAAGTTATCATCCGGTGTTGAGAGTTCCGAGATAGATCCAAGTCCAGATGCTCAAATTGTCCGTAATCGGGACACGGCTAATCGATTAGGTTTTAACCCTCTGCAGAGGTTTGTACACTTTACCCGCAAGATTCGATCCCTCTTTTACGCTCTCGCACTTCGTGGTGTTTGAGAACAAGATGACCGAAACATGGTCTTTCAAGAGTTCCTCGACCACCGTCCCGGTGCTCATCCAATCCTACCGTAGTTCTACATCTGCTAGCACCGCCCAGCCAGAGTCACAACTAAGGTCAACCAAGCCAGAGCCCATAGTGACTTGCGGTTGCAGTAAGCTTCCGGCATGAAGTATTCTTCCGCCTCTTTGAGTCTGGGTGAAGCTTTCCGCAAGATGTCATGGCGCTTCTCCATGCATCCCGCCAACCACTGGTTTCTCCAGGTGCCCACAACCATCCTTCACCCAAGAGTGTGTATTTGAATTCTTGTCTCGAGTCTTGAAGTCTTGAGGCCTTGAAGATGCAGTCCTTGCAGATTCCATCATGGAGTTGTCGCCATTGACGTAGATCCTCCATTCTCACACCACTCCCGAGCGCTCATACCAACCCCGTCTACTATAGCGTAGCATTAAAATAAATAACGTCCCGGGCTTGGTAACAAGGTGATGGGTTCCTACCTCATGCATACTACTCAACTACAAGGATTCAATGTCACTACTGGAGGGATTGTTGCGAAGATGACACTAGATGCAATAAAACACATTAAGAAACAGTATAATGAAGCTAGTTACCAGCCACCACAGTGTTTTGAGCTCCCTAACCGTCCGATCATACCTACGAACGCGCTAGATTTGCTCGGTCCTTACGCACGTAAGAAACACCATTTTGCGGGCCGCTGCTCCGCAGAATTAGTTGCGGTTCGCATCGATAATCGAGCCGTAAGATACAAGCCCAGGTCTAGCCTAACTTGCAAATCATATCATTCGCCCAGGTCCAGGTCTCTTCGTCTATTCTTCTCAAAGAAAAGAAAATTTCTCTTCGCTCATCTCGAAGCGGCGGCGCTATCCCCATCCCCGAGATCTTATGTTCGTCGATGTCAGACAACGCCGTACCCGCAAGCGAAGCTTCAAGACTAGGTCTGCCTTCGCGTCGGCGCCCTCCACTACCCATCTATTATTCCTCCACAGGCCCCATGGTGGCTCTCTTCTTTACTTTTTTTCTTAATGTCGTCTCCTGCAGCGCTCTGCCTTGGCGGCTGCAGTGGCCGCATGCGGTGTCGGCGTCCATCGCCGGCTGTCTTCCTCCTGCGCCCGCCTCCATGCCCTTGCATCTGTAATGCCCGTCTCTCCCAATTCCGTACCTGAGATGCCTCTTCGTTCGAGCCTCCCTTCCCCTCAGGCGGCGGCTGTGGTAACGGGATGACAGCGAAGGAGATTCGACAGAGCGAAGGAGAGAGAACTCGTAGTGAGTCGCCAACACCTCATCCTCCTATATTCCGCAGGATCAGCGCCCCCTCTTCTTTTGTGCCTGACCAACAAGGTACGCGAACAATGGGTCCCTGCCAACAGGCTTTAAAATTAGATTCGGATCTACAACATCTGATTTTATGGTTGATTTAATTATAATTTTAGCTGGCTTCATAATCTCCAAGTAGGATGATGTTGTTGATTTGTTGTGCTGTTGCGTGATGGGCATCTCGGAAGGATGTAATTGGAACAAGAGGTGTACTATTTTGTATGTATGATGATTCCTTGACTTTGTTTCTCAATCCTAGAAAGCGGGCTTTCAAGATTGGATCAGATGACAAGCTTAACTTGGAACATTGGAATTCATGTATTATGCATAGTTTTTGTCAAAGCGTATTATGTACATGTAGTTGTATACATGCATTAGCTTTATTGGTTATATGTGAATTTACTAACAAATTATGCGGGACAATTTTCATTTTTAAATTGTTCTTTGAATAACTTTGATACTTTAGCTCTATGTGACTATTATAGTTCAGTGTGGTGCTACTTTTTGTTAGTTATTTGATCAAATGCTCATGTACTTTAAAGATTTACCATACGCCCTGCATTTTTTTCTGGTGCATTGCATGTTTTAGTACACTTAAATTCTTGATATGCTTGACAGGAGGCCATGGACAACACACTTTAGAGGCCATTAATTAGGTGGTGCAAGCCATTTTATGAGGTCGTCGTTGACAACAATGTTATGCTCAACTCGAGAGGCAATCTTCTTTTATCCGTATTCAACTCTTGTCGGTCATGTATTCATCTCTTGTTAGCCACGCTTATGCTACCGATCTTACAATTTGCAGGATTTTTATGTTTGTGCTTTCCAGAGGTTCCTTGATGGTGGCATTACGTTGGAAGTTGTTGCTTTTCAAATAACTCTAGGAAACATATCTTTGACAAGGAACGTAATTATATAGAAGAATAGTAACCGTTAGTCGTGCTAAGATGCTTTACATTCAATTATTTTTCTTCTTCCAAACTATTTCTTGATTTAATTCAGTAAATTTCCCCAAAGGTACTATAGAAAATAATCATCTTCATATTCGAGGCGTTGTAGTTTCGAACACACTTCTTAGATATACTATTGACAGATATTTCTATCAGTTTTATTAAAATGGACGAGCGCGGCAACGCGCGCCTTCATGTTCTAGTAGGTATGAAAAACATGGTCAAAGTGAACTTGCCTGGTAAGTTGATGAAGATAACGCTCTCGAAAGTAACTTGATAGGACTATACGCAACTCTCCGATGAAATCTATGATAACAAACATGACATTCACATAAGCAAACATACTAGCAAGCAATTTCTAACACTCACAAAAAATCAACAAATAAAATGCAAATCACAAAGAACACAAAATAAAAAAACCAATGAAAACTACACAAGAAAACTACTAAAGAAAATTCTAAGACATAACCCAAAATAGCTTTGTCCTAAGTAAAATTTAACAACAAAGAAAATACCAACATAATAAATAAACAGAAAGAAAATATAAAACAACTAATTTTAACAGAAAGTATTTTTCATAAACTTTTAATAGCAAAAAGAAACAAGTAAAAAGCTTTTATGAAACACTAACTATGACCTAAACAAGTTTTCATACAAAACTAAGTAAAATAAATTTTTAAAATAAAAACAAAATTTTCTTTTGTTGACTAACAGAAACAAAAATATATTTTTTTTCAAGAGTGAAAAAAAGAAATAATTTGAAACTAATAAAAACAATAAAGAAAAGACTAAAACAAAACTATAACTAAAACATTACTGTTTTGCTAAAAACCTAATTTAAAAATAAAGTAAAAATAAATAAGTATATGCTACTGGATAGACAAAACCATAATAAAACAGTAGCAAAAAGAATCAACCAAAAATACTTTGTAAAACTCAAAATATGACCAAATTAGTGCTTTGAACAAATTTCATCAAATTCAAATCTAAACTATTCAAATTTGAAACCTAAGTACACAAACAGAAACTTGAGCAAATTTGTGACACAATGCAAAAGTAATCACTCAATTTGGATATAAAACATAAAAGTTATAGAATATCTAAGATTGAAACTTTTCTGTTTTTTATAGAAACGAAAATAAAAAAAACAGAACGAACAAGTCTCATCGGGCTAGGAGTCGAAAGCGATCAGAATTCAACCGTCAGCCGGCCGAACTTTACGTAAACATGCACGTACATTCAAAACAGAAAAAAACGGCAAACCGGTTCGATCTAAACCATAATAAACCGTGTACTAAACCAAACCAACTGATCTAAAGAACCGATCTAGCACTTAGCGCTTTGAATAAAAAAATGAAGGAGTTAGGAGGTACGTGACTTACATGTAAGAAACGGCGGTGGCAGAGAAGCAGGCGCCGTGGGTGGTGGCTCCGGTGACCGGCGGAGACGGCGATGTCTAGTGGGTGGAGGACTCCGAGGGGGTCTGATTTTTAGTTGAAGGTGGAGGTCGGGGATGACGGAGGTGAGCAGAGCGTCGAGATGAACTCAGTGCTCCGGCAATGTCGGGTGAGGTCCACGGCGAGGCTCCGGTGCTCCCTGGACGATGAAACAAAGTCATGAAGAAGTACAATGATGAGAGAAGTATGTTGGACAAGATTTGGTGGTTCGGGGTTGCTCACCGGCGTCGGGATCTACGGTGAACCGTCTCAGCTCCGAAGAGATCCAAACGAAGATCACGCGAGGTAGAGGTGGTATCGGCGTGGGGTTTTGGGGCGCCAAAGCGAGGAGGTGGCTGGGTATTTATAGGACATGTTCTTGGGGCAGGAGGCAAGCCGTAGATAGGGTTTCCGCTGCTTATGCTGCAGGCGGCATCGCAGCAGCAGTGCTTGAGCTGCGCCGCCCCTGCTTCATGCGACGGGAGAAGATGACGGGTGGGGTCCAGGCACCAGGAAAAAAAAGAGGGAGAGATGACGTGAGAGAGAGGGAACGAGAGGGAGGGGTGGCGGGGCGGCTCCTGGGGAGTCCCTCTCGTGAAGGCTTAGCCCTAGCGCCATTGGGCTGGGCCGGCTTAGTCGCCTGCCTAGTCTCAAGGGGTCTTTTTTTAAAGATGAGGGTAAACTCAAAGAAAGCAAACTAAATAAAAACTTAATGTAGACATATAGTATATACAAATTTTCAGAAAAAGAAATCCTAAAACATGAACTATTTCACAGAGACAAATAAAATACAGAAAAATTAATAAAAGTCAAACAGTGTTGTTGTTGCAATAAAACCCAATAAAATACATTTTTTTAAATATCAAAATGATTTCAAAAAAAAATTTATCCTAATTTTCCATTGAATGGAATCATTTTACCCTTATTTACATTTATTTATTTTTAGGATAAAATAATTTGATTTATAGCCAAATAACTCCTAAATGGTTTTGAAATTGAAATTCAAACCACTTCCAAATCTTTTTCATTTTCCTCATTCAAATATATTTCAAATTTGCCCCTGGTTTGGAGTGTCATGTTGCTCCTCTCTTTATTTTTGAAATGGGTCGAGGAATTTGAAACTATTCAAATGGGAAGGATTCCAAATGGAATTCCAAAAGTGGTTTAACTCCCTACTCTCTTTAATTAAACTTTGGAGAAGTCCTTTCATCTCCTCTCTTGAAAGTCCTTGAGTGGCATCAAGTTTGCATTACTTTCAATTGAGGTTTCAAAACATTTCAAATGGAAACACTTTTGGGAAAGTCCTTTTATTCCCTCTCATTCAACTTTCAAAAAGTTTCAAATTGCACTCAATTTCACTCAATCATTCGTATTTACAATCAAACAAACAATCAAAACTATTTATTTAATATAACATTCCAAAATTTTGAATTTTGGGATGTTACAAATCTACCACACTTAAAATGAATCTCGTCCTCGAGATTCGAAGAGGCTAGCAAGAAAAGGGTTGGGTTTGGGGGCCTTCCAGCAAATCCATCAATCGGAATGGTCTAGTGTGCTACCACACTTAAAAGCAGGGTTATGGTTCCAACAGATCTTATGTACTCCATCCTTAGGGTGAACACTATCGGTCTTCTCACAACTTCGAAGTAACTCCTACGCTGGGGCTCTTCCGTAGGGTCAAAACCTTTTCCTCAAATACGTGTCCTTTCATTCATGGTGAGTTCCTTCCGAGACTTGGTCTTCCGAAATGACAGTGTCAGCCAACCCTAATCAACTATTCTATATTCTCGTGGTGGTCAACAATTAATGGTTTCTTCTACGTGAAATGGGTCTCGGCTAAATCTCACCGTGATATCCCTATTTATTGGCAACGGTTGCTCGTACATGGATCAACCGTCCTACCATTCTAGGGTTTAAACAAGGCTTTGACACCGTCGTCTCTCTACTATGGGTAAGTCTCTCAGATTTACCATTCCAAATAGCAAGAGCGAATGATACGAGTAAGTCGGTATGGTGATCAATCCATTCCGCACTCCAGATCATTACCTCAGATAAGGTTTAGCGAATCTCGCAATTCTACACTCGGGCATTCTCACAAGCATTGCAGAATTTCTCTTGTCCATGAACTGGGTTCGGATTTATCCATTGATTCTGCAAGCTGAACAAAACATCTATCGTTACTTCACCACTCTCAGGTTTTTGCGTAACCTCCTACGAAACGTATGCTGATTGAATCACCGATTCTTCCAAATTTCTTCTTTCATCAAGGTTACATCTGTTCCTTTTTAATATCCTGGGCCTGTGGGTTATGGGCCCACTTCAACACTTGTACCAATTTCACTCATCCTTTACAATTGCTCCATTTTCCAACATTACACCACTTTAAATCCAATAACATTTCATTTCTTAATACCATCATATCAAAGATAAAACTTCAACTCATTTTTTTTCCAAACTCCAACCTGTGGGACACATTTCCATTTCCATTGGTCTAGTGTTCTTCATAGGGTACTATCACTCTTAAAATGAAATTCACAAATCCATCCCTAGACCATATTTCTCATATCCTTGAAAATGATCAAAATCCGTGTTCATAGAGTAACAACTCATACAATTAACATATGAAAACATGTCACCTTAAATTTATTGATTTCATGAATCCATTACAAACTCTGAGCACCCATTACATAACTCAACTTATTGTACTCATGAAAAAAAATTGGTTTCTACTACTCTTATTATCCATATCAAAATTCCAACTACTCAACTCCAGCTTCCTTCTTGTAGGAACATTTAGTAACATAATGTCCTGCTTCCTTGCAATGAAAACACATAACTTTCGATAAGTCTTTGGGCTTCTTGGAGATGGTGCCTGCTCCTTGAGTTCCTTGCTTCCTTTCAAGACAATGATTGGCATAATGCCCGACGTCCTTACATTCAAAACAGGTAATATGACTCTTGTCCCTCTTTGCATAAATTGGGTTGTTCTGAGGGTGTCTTTGTTTTCTCTTCCGGGGTTTCTTCGTTCTGATCAAACCTTTTATTCCCTGTGGATCAAACTCTATTGCTTCCGTCGGGAAGTATCCCAGATACTCTTTTCTTTCCTTGGTGCAATACTGTGAAAAATGTCCTTCTTCTCCACATGAATAGCAGGCATTGGAGTAAAATCTGTTGAGGCCTTCTCCATCAGGGTCTTCAACACATTCCTTCATCACAGGTTCTTTCATAACTTCTGAGGGCTTCTTTCATTCCTTCTTCCCGCTCCTGAATAGTTTGTTGCACCATGGGGTAAATGTGACACCGAGTCGGGTAGTGGGTGGTTCTTTCACACAAGAAACAAGTCACACGACTAGTTGGGCATTCCTCACCGGGTGTTTCTCCTCACAATGAGGGCATCCATCCTTGTGTTCCTCCTGGGTGTGTCCTATTTCTCCGCAAATCTTGCAGGCACAAGGTTTCTTCTTCGGGTTATCATAGTGCTTCCGGATGAGACGTGATCTCAACAGGGTCTTCTTGAATTCCTCCCAAGTTCTTTCTCCATTAAATCCTTGTATGGCTTGATGCATTTTCCACTGTGTTGCAGCACTTTCTCAGAAGCAATCAAGAGCGTATTGAACCTCATGCTTCCTTGCAATCAATTTTTTCTAAATTGACCCTCCATGTTTTGAATCCATAGCTCTGCCTCCAACCGAGTCATCGGTCCGTAGAATAGCAGACCAACTTCATTCATCATCTATGGGGTCCAAAAGTTTTGGGATGAGATATGAGAGAGGTGGGGAAGAATTCACATAATACAAACAATAGTTTTGAAGAAACAGGTTTTATTTTGGGGCTGTCGGAAAACATCAAACAAATGACAACTCACAAATCATCGTGATCTAACGTAGGTGTATAATGTGGGTTTGGTCTCTAAAGGTCAAATAATTCTTCAGGAACTTCAAATTCTTCAAGTCTTCAGAGTCTTCAATTGTTGCAGCTGCAATTCTTACAACGCATGGTGAAATCCTCTTTACTCTGAAATGGCCATCAGTTGTCCGATATCATTAATTCTTGGAGTGACTTCAGTTGATCTTCCGAGTGGTCAAAAGGGAAAGGTGTATATTTTAACTATTTGAGGTCAGAGGAACTACTTGATAAAATCAAAAAAAAATGAGAAGCAAAGGATCCTTTTGAAAATAAAGTTTTTTGAGACATCCTGTCCTAGGGGCTTTCCGATTTCTAGGGTCACGTTCTACAGTCAACATGTGCTCTGATACCATCTCTGTAGCGACCCGACCCAAAATCGGTCAAGTCTCTGTGTAGCTGTACCATCCCAAGATCATGCTGGCACACACAGTACATTGATGAAATAATCAAAGTTCAATCACACCTGAATTTATTACACGATTCTCATATCGAGTCTTTATTACAATAGAATAAATTCGGCCGAAGGCCAACTCATGAGAAATAAACTAAATAAAGCTGCGGAAGCGTAGACTAATAGCGAGTCCATCCGACTCCATAGGGCAATCGCCAAGCGTGGATCGTAGCCTCACTCCTGATCGGAAAACTCCTCTGCAACATAAGACGTTGCAGCCGTGTAGGTCAGCATTTTGAATATACCGGCAAGATCACAACATGAGAAAACAGATGATAAAACTATACTATATGCAATATGGCTTTGTGGCTCTGTGACTGAGTTTTGTTTTGCATAAAAGCTGGTTTATTTGCAGTGTAACATCCCAAAATTCAAAATTTTGGAATGTTATATTAAATAAATAGTTTTGATTGTTTGTTTGGTTGTTGTCTGAATGATTGAGTGAAATTGAGTGCAATTTGAAACTTTTTGAAAGTTGAATGAGAGGGAATAAAAGGACTTTCCCAAAAGTGTTTCCATTTGAAATGTTTTGAAACCTCAATTGAAAGTAATGCAAACTTGATGCCACTCAAGGACTTTCAAGAGAGGAGATGAAAGGACTTCTCCAAAGTTTAATTAAAGAGAGTAGGGAGTTAAACCACTTTTGGAATTCCATTTGGAATCCTTCCCATTTGAATAGTTTCAAATTCCTCTCACCCATTTCAAAATAAAGAGAGGAGCAACATGACACTCCAAACCAGCTGCAAATTTGAAATATATTTGAATGAGGAAAATGAAAAAGACTTGGAAGTGGTTTGAATTTCAATTTCAAAACCATTTAGGAGTTATTTGGCTATAAATCAAATTATTTTATCCTAAAAATAAATAGATGTAAATAAGGGTAAAATGATTCCATTCAATGGAAAATTAGGATAAATGTTTTTTTGAAATCATTTTGGTATTTAAAAAATGTATTTTATTGGGTTTTATTGCAACAGCAGCACTGTTTGACTTTTATTAATTTTTCTGTATTTTATTTGTCTCTGTGAAATAGTTCATGTTTTAGGATTTCTTTTTCTGAAAATTTCTATATATTATATGTCTACATTAAGTTTTTATTTAGTTTGCTTTCTTTGAGTTTACCCTCTGTCTTTTAAAAAATGACCCCGCCAGGCTAGGCCAGCAAGACTGTGCCCAGCCAAATTGGCGCTTAGGGCTAGCGCCAGACGAGAGGGACTCCTCAGGAGCCGCCGCCACCCCTCCCTCTCGTTCCCTCTCTCTCACGTCATCTCTCCCTCATTTTTTTTCCTGGTGCCTGGACCCCACCCGTCATCTTCTCCCGTCGCATGAAACAGGAGGAGCGCAGCTCAAGCACTGCTGCGATGTCAAGACGCTGCAAACGGCGGAAACCCTATCTACGGCTTGCCTCCTGCCCCAAGAACATGTCCTATAAATACCCAGCCACCTCCTCGCCTCGACGCCCCCAAAACCCCACGCCAAAACCACCTCTACCTCACGTGGTCTTCGCTTGGATCTCGTCGAGCTGAGACGGTTCAATCAGAGATCCCAACGCCGTGAGCAACCCCGAACCACCAAATCTTGTCCAACATACTTCTCTCATCATTGTGCTTCTTCATGACTTTGTTTCATCGTCCAGGAGCACCGGAGCCTCGCCAGGACCTCACCCGACATTGCCGGAGCACCGAAGTTCATCTCGACGCCTGCTCACCTCCGCCATCCCCGACTTCCACCTTCAACTAAAATTGGACCCTCGAGTCCTCCACCCACTAGACATCGCTGCCTCCGCCGCCGGTCACCGGAGCCACCACCCACGGGCGCCCTGCTTCTCTCTGCCACCGCCGCTTCTTCCGTGTAAGTCACGCACTGCTAACTCCTTCATTTTTTTTATTCAAAGCGCTAAGTGCTAGATCGGTTCTTTAGATCAGTTGGTTTGGTTTAGTACACGGTTTATTATGGTTTAGATCGAACCGGTTTGCCGTTTTTTTCTGTTTTGAATGTACGTGCACATTTCTGTAAAGTTCCGGTCGAGCGACGGTTAGTTACAGATCGCTCAGCTCCTAGCCCAGTAGACTTGTCCGTTCTGTTTTTTTTATTTTCGTTTCTATAAAAAACAAAAAAGTTTCAATCTTAGATATTCTATAACTTTTATGTTTTATATCCAAATTGAGTGACTCCTTTTGCATTGTGTCACAAATTTGCTTAAGTTTCTGTTTGTGTACTTAGGTTTCAAATTTGAATAGTTTAGATTTGAATTTGATGAAATTTGTTCAAATCACTAATTTGGTCATATTTTGAGTTTTACAAAGTATTTTTGTTGATTCTTTTTGTTACTGTTTTATTATGGTTTTGTCTATCCAGTAGCATATACTTATTTATTTTTACTTTATTTTTAAATTAGGTTTTTTAGCAAAACAGTATTGTTTTAGTTATAGTTTTGTTTTAGTCTTTTCTTTATTGTTTTTATTAGTTTCAAATTATTTATTTTTTTTCACTCTTGAAAAAAAATTATTTTTGTTTCTGTTAGTCAACAAAAGAAAAATTTGTTTTTATTTTAAAAATTTATTTTACTTAGTTTTGTATGAAAACTTGTTTAGGTCATAGTTAGTGTTTCATAAAAGCTTTTTACTTGTTTCTTTTTGCTATTAAAAGTTTATGAAAAATACTTTCTGTTAAAATTAGTTGTTTTATATTTTCTTTCTGTTTATTTATTATGTTGGTATTTTCTTTGTTGTTAAATTTTACTTAGGACAAAGCTATTTTGGGTTATGTCTTAGAATTTTCTTTAGTAGTTTTCTTATGTAGTTTTCATTGGTTTTTTTTATTTTGTGTTCTTTGTGATTTGCATTTTATTTGTTGATTTTTTGTGAGTGTTAGAAATTGCTTGCTAGTATGTTTGCTTATGTGAATGTCATGTTTGTTATCATAGATTTCATCGGAGAGTTGCGTATAGTCCTATCAAGTTATTTTCGAGAGCGTTATCTTCATCAACTTACCAGGCAAGTTCACTTTGACCATGTTTTTCATACCTATGTGTTTTATTGCATCTAGTGTCATCTTCGCAACAATCCCTCCAGTAGTGACATTGAATCCTTGTAGTTGAGTAGTATGCATGAGGTAGGAACCCATCACCCTGTTACCAAGCCCGTGACGTTATTTATTTTAATGCTACGCTATAGTAGACGGGGTTGGTATGAGCGCTCGGGAGTGGTGTGAGAATGGAGGATCTACGTCAATGACGACAACTCCATGATGGAATCTGCAAGGATCTGCATCTTCAAGGCCTCAAGACTTCAAGACTCGAGACAAGAATTCAAATACACACTACTGGGTGAAGGATGGTTGACGGGCACCCTGGAGAAACCAGTGGTTGGCCGGGACGCATGGAGAAGCGCCATGACATCTTGCGGAAAGCTTCACCCAGACTCAAAGAGACGGAAGAATACTTCATGCCGGAAGCTTACCTGCAACCGCAAGTCACTATGGGCTCGCTTGGTTGACCTTAGTTGTGACTCTGGCTGGGGCGGTGCTAGCAGATGTAGAACTACGGTAGGATTGAATGAGCACCGTACAGTGGTCAGGGGAACTCTTCGGAAGACCATGTTTCGGTCATCTTGTTCTCAAACACCCTGAAGTGCGAGAACGTAAAAAGAGGGATCGAATCTTGCAGGTAAAGTGTACAAACCTCTGCAGAGGGTTAAAACCTAATCGATTAGCCGTGTCCCCGATTACGGACAATTTGAGCATCTGGACTTGGATCTATCTCGGAACTCTCAACACCGGACTGATAACTTAATTGTGGGCAACTTATGATGATTTGGGCTATGAGACATCGGTTGGCGGAACCATGTCATGATAGAAAACTCCATAGTACAGACTCCAGCTATTCCTTTGATGTAGGGAAAATAAACCAGCTTTTATGCAAAACAAAACTTCAGTCACAGAGCCACAAAGCCATATTGCATATAGTATAGTTTTATCATCTGTTTTCTCATGTTGTGAGCTTGCCGGTATATTCAAAATGCTGACCTACACGGCTGCAACGTCTTATGCTGCAGAGGAGTTTTCCGATCAGGAGTGAGGCTACGATCCATGCTTGGCGATTGCCCTATGGAGTCGGATGGGCTCGCTATTCATCTACGCTTCCGCAGCTTTATTTAGTTTATTTCTCATGAGTTGGCCTTCGGCCGAATTTATTCTATTGTAATAAAGACTCGATATGAGAATCGTGTAATAAATTCAGGTGTGATTGAACTTTGATTATTTCATCAATGTAATGTGTGTGCCAGCATGATCTTGGGATGGTACAGCTACACAGAGACTTGACCGATTTTGGGTCGGGTCGCTACACACCACCGGTAGACCGCCTGTCAAGTTTCGTGCCATTTGGAGTCCGTTTGATACTCCATCGGTTAACCGGGGAACCGTAAAGGCCTCGTGTGTGATGTGGCCCAACACCCCTCTAAAGTGGTCCAATAACCCATCCAAACCCCCTCCATGCTCTCGGTCGTTCGATCACGATCGTGTGGGCGAAAATCGCTCCCCATTTGGACTCTCCTAGCTCCCTCTACCTATATATTTGTGCCTCCCCCCGAAAATCCTGGATGAACCCTAGCAATTTTCCCCACTCCGCCGCCGGACATGTCCGTTCTCCACCGGACGCGTCCGTTGCCGCCGTCGGGCCACTCGCAGAGCGCCACGTGGCCCTAGCCACCGCCAGCCGCCCAGTTGCAGGCGGGCCTCGAAGTCAATCGGCCGCCACTTTGAGGCACCCCCCGAAAGAAGCCCGACCGCGCCCACAAGGCGCCTCGGAAGCGCCCGCCGCCGCCGTTCGAGCTCCGCCGCCAAGGTCCGCCTGCCACCGCCAGTCGCCCGACTGCCGCTTTCGCCGTTGCCGACCTCCGGCGACCTCACTTGCGTCTGCCGCCGAAGCGTCGCCCGCCCTCACCGCCAACGCGCTTTTCCCGCCGTCTTGCCGCTAACCGCTGCTGCCAGCGCTTCGCTGACCTCAGGCCTGCACCTCCGCCCTCTCCGCCTCGCCTTGCCGTGCGCCGCCGCCTCCTCGTCGTCCTCGTCAACTCCGGCGAGCTCCCTCGTCTCCGGCCTCCTTTCCCCACCGTCTCCGGTGAGCTTCTCCGGCGAACTCCGGATCGGGACGAGATCCATCCGTCCCCGATCCAAACGCCGCCCCGCGCCCTGGATCTCCTCGTCCCCGGACCTCTCCATCCCAGTTTTCTGCGAGGGTAATTTGACCAAGTCCCTGAGATTTTGCATTACGTACCCATGTTCATCATGCCATATCTCCTTGCATACTGCTCTGCTTTGTGCGTGTAACATATCGAAATGTTTATCAGGAGATGCTCTTCATTTCATTCCATTGTGCCATGTTTGTTTGAGCTCATCTTGATGTTCTAATCATCGTTGCAAGAGTGCTATATAATGTTGCCTGTCAGAACTTATCGTAACATGCTCATTTGTCATTTTTACATCTTTTTGTGTGATTTTCTTTTGAGCATGAAGTCTACATTCGTTATGAGCTACAACATGCCATCTTTGCTGTGGTGCAATCCACTCTTCATGATATGCCATGTATTAATTGTTTCAAGCTTGCAAAGTAGCCTCCGTGAAGTTGCTGATTTCAATATCTTATAATTTCACCAAGTCATTTCCCTGCTGTTGTTTTTATGCCATGTATTCATGTTGCTACAGTTAGATACATGCCTCTTTTGAGTATGTCCACTAAGGATGTTTTGTTATAAATATTATGATGAATCCATAAATGCCCCTGTTTGCATTTATGGAGTGCTCTAGCATGTCTTAATTTTGCTCTACTTTTGCTATAAAAATGCTCCTGACAGATTGTTTACATGTTATTCAATTTTGCCATGGTTGTTGTTAGTGATCCAAGCATGCTATGAACTTGTTATTGCCATGCTTAAGTTCATGAGCATGTCTTCTTGCTGATGTTATACTTATCTTGTCATGCAATGCTTTGTGATGAGTGATTCAAGCTCGCAAAGATGCCTTCATAATTCTGTTTATGCCATGCACTGTTATTTTCATAATTCTGTTCACAAGTCTGAATCTGTTTATGAAACTTGCTATGTTTACATGGGTGCCATCATATCTTCTGTGCCTTTTTGGCTCGTGATTAGTAAGGGACTTTTGTTCTATGAAATTAGTAGATTCATTCCATGCCTTTGGTTGCCATTATAAATTCCTGTAGCATGTTGTTTGATAGCTCTAAACTTTGCATCCTGATGTTATTTCTGCCATGTCCAGTGATTTCCACCAAGTCTGTGAACTGTTATTATTTGCAATCTTGCCATGTCATTTTGAGCATGTTCTAGTGATTTCTGGAGATAGCTCAGTGTTCATGTTTTGTAACGATTTACCTGTATATCATGTTCATGCCTTTTGTTTTCACGTTGAGATCCTGTAACGTTTTTTTTATGCTTGCAAGTTGCCTAGTTGCTATTTTGGACAGCTTGTCTTTTAAACTTGTTTCATGTGTATGTGTTGAATCGTTGCTCCGTTTTGAGTGTGCTCTATATGAAACTTGCTTAGTTTTGCTTGTAGTTTCATGTTACCTTGTTGCATCCATGTTTTGAGGTGTTTGCTTCATGTTTGAATGCATTTTGCATAAATGCCATGTTTAACTTATTTTGCTCATATCTTCTAGGCCGTAGCTCCGAATCTAATGAACTTTATATGTAACTTGACTAGATTTTGGTGTAGATCATTTTGGTGCATCTTAACTTATTGTTTAACAACTTGAACATAAGGTTTATTCAGATCTGAACCAATTTAGAAATTTGCAAATGAGGACTTACCGGAATGGTTATATGTTGTTTCCGGCCTCATTTAAACTTGCTTTGATGTGTTGCTCTTGTATGCATCATCTCTTGCCATGCGTAGCCTCATGTAGTCTTGTCATGCATCATACTTGGTTGAGCATCATGCCTTGTTCATGTGTGGTGTGTTTACCATGTTGTGTGCTTCTTCTCGATAGTTCCCGTTTTGTTGCGATCGTGATGATTCGTTCGTCTACGCTTGGTTCGTCTTCATGGCTTCATCTTCTTCATGGACTCGTTCTTCTTCCTTGCAGGATTTCAGGCAAGATGACCATCACCTTGGATCTCATTACTATCATTGCTATGCTAATTGCTTTGTTCTATCTCTATGCCACGTTACCTACCACTTGCTTATCAAGCCTCCCAAATTGCCACGAACCTCTAACCTTTGTCACTCTTCCTAGCAAACCGTTGTTTGGCTATGTTACCGCTTTTGCTCGGCCCCTCTTATAGCGTTGCTAGTTGCAGGTGAAGATGAAGATTGCTCCATGTTGGATTATTTTTATGTTGGGATATCACAATATCTCTTATATTATTAATGCATCTATATACTTGGTAAAGGGTGGAAGGCTCCGCCTTATGCCTGGTGTTTTGTTCCACTCTTGCCGCCCTAGTTTCCGTCATATCGGTATTATCTTCCCGGATTTTGTGTCCCTACTGCGGTTGGGTGATTTATGGGACCCCCTTGACAGTTTGCTTTGAATAAAACTCCTCCAGCAAGGCCCAACATTGGTTTTACCATTTGCCACCACCTATACCTTTTCCTTGGGAGTAATTAACCCGAGGGTCATCTTTATTTTAGCCCCCCCCCCCCCGCCCCCCGGCCAATGCTTGTCTAAGTGTTGGTCCAAACTAGAGCATCGTGCGGGATTGTCCCTTGGCAACTTGGGTTATGTTGGTACCTGTATGCTTAGCTTATCCGGTCGTGGCCTAAGATGAGATACGCGCAGCTACTATCAGGGTGTCGGCACACCGGGAGGTCTTGCCGGACTTGTTTTACCATTGCCGAAATGTCTTGTAACCGGGATTCCGAGTCTGATCGGGTCTTCCCAGGAGAAGGAATATCCTTCGTTGATCGCGAGAGCTTGTGATGGGCTAAGTTGGGACACCCCTGCAGGGTATAAACTTTCAAAAGCCGTGCCCGCGGTTATGTGGCAGATGGGAATTTGTTAATATCCGGTTGTAGTAAACTTGAAGTAAACTCTTCTAAAATACACCAACTGCGTGCGTAACCGTGATTGTCTCTTTTCGGGGTTGTACGAGAGGAGAACACGGTCTTTGGGTTATGTTTGATGTAAGTAGGAGTTCAGGATCACTTCTTGATCATTACTAGTTGACGACCACTTGCTAAGCTCCTCTTCTCGCTCTTGTTTCGTAAGTTAGCCACCATACTTGCTTAGTCGCTGCTGCAACCTCGCCACTTTACCCCTTCCTTACCCATTAAGCTTTGCTAGTCTTGATACCCATGGTAATGGGATTGCTGAGTCCTCGTGGCTCACGATTTACTACAACACCGATTCTTGTGTACAGGTTATGCGATGATCATGACGTGAGAGCGATGTTTACTTGTGTTGGAGTTCTTCTTCTTCGTCGATCTTGGGTTAGGTTCCTGGTCGGCAGCCCGGGCTAGCAGGGTGGATACTGTTTGAGTTTCTGTTTATGTTTCATCCGTAGTCGGATGTTGATCTTGTATATGATGTATTGTTGTATTCATGTGACATTGTATGTCTTTGTTGTATCCCCACTATTATGTAATGTTGATGTAATGATATCCACCTTGCAAAAGCGTCTTCAAGATGCGCTTCTATCCTTGGTGGGACCTTCGAGTTCCTTAAGGATAGGGTTGCTTCTTGGGCGTGACAAAGGATTATTGTTTTTATGTCAATATTAAACTTTTGTTTGGAATCATACGGATCTGAACATTCATGCCACAATAAAGAGAATTACATGGATAAATATGTTAGGTAGCATTCCACATCAAAAATTCTATTTTTATCATTTACCTACTAGAGGACGAGCAGGAATTAAGCTTGGGGATTCCTGATACGTCTCCAATGTATCTATAATTTTTTTATTTTTCCATGCTATTATATTATCTGTTTTGGATATTTTATGCATTAATATGCTATTTTATATGATTTTTGGGACTAACCTGTTAATCTATAGCCCAGTGCCAGTTCCTGTTTCTTCCTTGTTTTAGAGTTTCGCAAAAAAGGAATACCAAACGGAGTCCAAACGGAATGAAACTTCACGATGATTTTTCCTTGACCAGAAGACATCCAGAGGGCTTGGAGTGCGTGTCAGGAAAGCCATGAGGCGGCCACAAGGTCGGGAGGTACACCCAGGGGGTAGGGCGCGCCCCCACCCTTGTGGGCCCCTCGTGACTCCATCGACCTATTTCTTCCCCCTATATATTCTCAAATATCCCAAAAACTTCCAAGGGAGCCACAAAACCACTTCTCCACCGCCGCAACCTTCTGTACCCATGAGATCCCATATAGGGGCCTTTTCCGGCGTCCTGCCGGAGGGGGCTTCGATCACGGAGGGCTTCTACATCAACACCATTGCCTCTCCGATGAAGCGTGCGTAGTTTATCAAAGACCTACGGGTCCATAGCTTGTATCTATATGGCTTCTTCTCTCTCTCTTTGATTCTCAATACAAAGTTCTCCTCGATGTTCTTGGAGATCTATTCGATATAATACTTTTTTGCGGTGTGTTTGTCGAGATCCGATGAATTGTGGATTTATGATCAGCTTATCTATGAATATTATTTTAATCTCCTCTGAATTCTTATATGCATGATTTGATATCTTTGCAAGTCTCTTCGAACTATCGATTTGGTTTGGCGAACTAATAACCCACAAGTATAGGGGATCGCAACAATTTTCGAGCGTAGAGTATTCAACCCAAATTTATTGATTCGACACAAGGGGAGCCAAAGAATATTCTCAAGTATTAGCAGTTGAGTTGTCAATTCAACCACACCTGTAAGACTTAATATCTGCAGCAAAGTATTTAGTAGCAAAGTAGTATGGAAGTAACGGTAACGGTGGCAAAAGTAACAGTAGCAGTTTTGTAGTAATTGTAACAGTGGAAACGACAAAGTAAGTAAGCAAAGAACAATATTTGAAAAGCTCGTAGGCATTGGATTAGGGATGGATAATTATGACGGATGCGATTCCTCATGCAACAATTATAACATAGGGTGACACAGAACTAGCTCCAGTTCATCAATGTAATGTAGGCATGTATTCCGAATATAGTCATACGTGCTTATGGAAAAGAACTTGCATGACATCTTTTGTCCTACCCTCCCGTGGCAGCGGGGTCCTATTGGAAACTAAGGGATATTAAGGCCTCCTTTTAATAGAGTACCGGACCAAAGCACTGACACTTAGTGAATACATGAACTCCTCAAACTACGCTCATCATCGGGAGTGGTCCCGATTATTGTCACTTTGGGGTTGCCGGATCATAACACATAGTAGGTGACTATTGACTTGCAATATAGGATCAAGAACTCACATCTATTCATGAAAACATAATAGGTTCAGATCTGAAATCATGGCACTGGGGCCCTAGTGACAAGCAATAAGCATAGCAAAGTCATAGCAACATCAATCTCAGAACATAGTGGATACTGTCGGATTTCGGGTTCCGGCAGACCCTTGAGGTTCGAACACTGGGGTGGGCGCGTAATCTCGCCCTCTACCTACCTGCACCCCGCCGCCTCGCTAGGATCTAAACTACGAAAAGAACAGCACAAGAGACACAGGGTTTATACTAGTTCGGGCCACCATTGTGGTGTAATACCCTACTCTAGTTTGTGGTGTGGTGGATTGCCTCTTGGGCTGATGGTGATGAACAATACAAGGAAGAACAACCTCGCGAGGGTATGTTCTTGGCTGGTGCGATGAACTGCTAGGGGGAGTTCAGTCGCCTCTCTCTATCTCTCTGCCGATTCCAGATCTCCCCTACTATGGTGGCTAGCTCTACTTATATAGGCAGAGGCCCTCGGCCTCTTCCCAAATATTGAGCGGGAAGGGCGCCAACAATTGGCCATTTTGAAGGGGAACATCTAGTACATTTATCCCGACTAAAGTTGGTCCTCGCTGTCAAAGGCTCTCGTGGTGACGCCTTGGCTTGGGCTCCACAATGACTTCCTTCCTGCCGTTGGACTGGTCTTTGGTCTTGTTGCACCGAAATGGACGCCTTTGCTTGATGCTCTTGCCTGCGCTTGCTCCCTTTGCACCAAAGAGGAAAGGAGGACACTGCGCGGGCTGGGGCCCGCCTGGCGCCCTTGGTCGTCATGGCTTGCATCATGGGCACCTCGTGAGGTACCCCGCCTTGAACTCTCCGCCTCCTCAAGAGCCAGCCTGATGAGGCCGTGCCTGAGGAAGCTCCTTGTCGTCCGCCCCGCGAGGCTTGGCCCCTTGCGAGGGTCTTGAGCTCGTGTTGATGAAGATGGGCCATGATGGGCCCCCCTTTGAGCCACGCCGCAGGCCGCAGGCAGGCAAGTCTGGGACCCCTGCTCCTGCACACCGACAAGAGCCCCTGCCCAAGGCGCGCTGGACTTGGCCGAGCAGAGGCGAAGGGCAAGTGCGGCGCCAAGGGCCCTAACAACCTGCGACCTTTGGGCGCCAAGGTATGTTGATTGGACGCGGGTGCCTCCACTTCCCCACGACGCCTCGGCAAATGCACGAATTGACAAGTCCCTGCATGCAAAGCGGGTCATGATTACCTGCGATCGTGGAGGTCGGCGGTTGGCCTCCTCTGGCTTTAAGTACGGAACGATGAGAGCAACTCTGGTCCGCTTCCGCTTGCTTCTTCTTCTTCCCGGTTCTTGCTCCGTCTTGCTACAATGGCTCCGATCCGCTGGTTCTCCACGACAGAGAAGGGAAAGGCTCCTCGAGAGGGTCCTGACCCGCTCCCGCCGAAGAAACGGCTAACCCTTTGCCATCGGGACGAGGGTGCCCACCAGGTGGTGCCGAGGCCCTGGTGCGGGCGGCCACCACCGGGGTTCCCGCTTCCCTTGGACGCCCAGATCGAAGGCTCTGAAGGGGTTGATGCCGAACGCCACGGGCGACGCCACGTCGGGCGCCGGGCTGGTCACGAAGGTGCGCGTCATTCCTCCTGGAGTCCATGCCGAGGGTTCCTCCCGGGAGTTCGTACTCCATGCCGCAATGCCTCCTCGGTCTTGGATTCGCCTTCCTCCCTTCTTCGCCTCCGTGATTCCACGGGGAGGACCCCTGGAGCTCTGGCTGCAGCACGCCGGCTGCGGCACCCTCGCAACCGGGGCAGAGGTTGAGGTCGTTGCCCCGGGCGAGGTCTTCATGACTTGAGGCTGGGGTGAGATCGCTCGGGTCTGCAAGACAAGGGGCGATCTCGCGATCCACCTGGAGTACGACAGCGCTTCGGTCATGCTCTTCAAGGTCTTCGATGCGGAAGGGCGCCGGCTGGAGTGCTGCCCTGGGAGAGGTGTTCGAGGCACTGCCGTGGCGAGGGCCAGGCCCGCTGGCCGCTCTGTCGGCAGTTCCTCAGATGGTGGAGGCGTCGGAGGATCCAGCGACTCCGCCGAGCTCTTCGCGACTCCGGAGACGAATGCGGCGACAGCCTGAGCCCCGAGCCTGCGCCGCTCTCGAGCAGGTCGGGCTCGGTTAACCGTCGCCGCCTCGATCTGGATGGGGTTGGCGCCGTGCCCGACGGTCCATTGCTGATGATGGCGTCTTTTGCAGGCGCGTGTAGTTAGCGTTCTTTAGGATCTACTCCCTGCGAGGAATCAAAAGCGCGCCCCGTGGGGGCTTGTAAGGTGCCTGTGGCCCTGTTTGTTAATATGATCCCTGTTGTGAATCAGCGCGAGTTGCTCATCCCGCCTTAGCTCAGTTCTCCCTTTCGAACCTCGCGAGGGCTTGATGCTCTGTGCCGACAAGTCCCAGTCCCAAGGCCAGCTTCAGCCATCGCTGGTATGCCAGGTTACGATGCCGTGGTCAATGTCGGATTTCGGGTTCCGGCAGACCCTTAAGGTTCGAACTCTGGGGTGCGCGCGGAGATCCAACCCTCCACCGTCTCGTACCTCGCCGAATCGCAAGGACCTAAAACTACTCGAAAGCATAGCACAAGAGATACGAGATTTATACTAGTTCGGGCCACCGTTGTGGTGTAATACCCTACTCTAGTTTGTGGTGTGGTGGATTGCCTCTGGGGCTGATGAAGAACGGTACAAGGAAGAACAGCCTCGCGAGGGTCTGTTCTTGGTGGGTGTGATGAACTGCTAGGTGGGATCCCGTCGCTCTAGCTTGAGGATCGGGTCTCTATCTCTCCCTGATCTGGATGTGGATCGTCCTTATCCTTGCGATCCCTCGATCTCATCCTTCCTCTACTCTGAGTGTGGCTACTCCTATTTATAGGCGAAGGCCCCGGCCTCTTCCCAAATATTGAGCGGGAAGGGCGCCAACAATTGGCCATTTTGAAGGGGAACAACGGGTACACTTATCCCGACTAAAGTTGGTCCTCGCCTGCCAAAGGCTCGTGATGACGCCTGCTTGGGCTCCACGATGATCGCATTCCAGCCGTTGGGGCTGGTCTTGGTCTTGTTGCAATCAAACGGATGCCTTTGCTTGATGCTCTTGCTCGCGCTTGCTCCCTTTGCACCAAAGAGGAAAGGAGGACGCTGCTGGCCGGGCACCCGATCGGGCGCCTCTTGGTCGTCATGGCTTATGCGCCACGGGCACCTCGCGAGGTACCCTGCCTTGAACTCTCCGCCTCCTCGTGAGCCAGCCCGACGAGGTCGTGCCGGAGGAAGCTCCTGGTCGTCCGCCCCGCGAGGCTTGGCCCCTCGCGAGGGTCTTGAGCTTGTGTTGATGAAGATGGGCTGTCCTGGGCCTCCTTTGAGCCACGCCGCAGCCGCAGTGTGCATGTCTGGGGACCCCTGCTCCTGCACGCCGGCAAGAGCCCCTGGGCCACGGCGCGCCTGACCTTGGCCGTCAGAGAGGGGAAAGGGCAAGTCACGGCGTCAGGCCCTAACAGCCTGCGGCCTTGGGCGCCCGTGTGGCGGTTGATTGGACGTGGAGTCTGCTTCCCCACGACGCCTTGGTAACCGCCTCGGATTCGACAGTCCCTCGCATGCAGAGTTGGGCATGATGACTAGTGATCGTGGAGGCCGACGGTTGGCCTCTCCGCCGGCTATAAGGCACGAACGGCGTCGCCCTCCGTCCATCCTTCGCTTCTCCTCTTCCTCGCCTCGTCTGGCTGCCATGGCTCCGCCTCCGCCGGTTCTCCAGTGGAAGAGAAGGGAAAGGCCTCAAGAGGATCCTGACCCGCCTCCCCAAAGAAGCGGCTTGCTCTCCGTGTCGAGGCGGGAAGCGCGTGAGGAGGCGCCCTTGCCCTGGTGCGCGGCGGCCGCCACCAGGGTTTCTCTTCCTTGTACGCCGCAAATTGGTGGCCTCAAGGAGGTGACGCCGGGCGCCACGAGCGGCGCTGCCGACGACGCCGACGGGTCACGAAGGTGTGCGTCTTCCCCGGAGTCCACGCCGAGGCTCGCCGGAGTTCGTGCTTGCCGCCGCGCCTCCTAAGTCTTGGATTCGCCTTCCTTCTTTCTTCGCCTCCGCTGTCCGGCAGGGGAGCCTCGATTCCGGGCTGCAAAGACGCCTGCTGCGGCACCCTCGCGACCGGGGCAGAGGTCGCAGTAGTTGCCCCGGGCGAGGTCTTCATGACTCGAGGCTGGGACGAGGTCGCCCGGGTCTGCAGGACGAGGGGCGCCCTCACGATCCACCTGGAGTACGACGGTGCTTCGGTGATATCCTTCAAGCTCTTCGACGCGGAGGGTCGCCGGCTGGAGTGCTGCCCCGGGAGGGGCGGTCGGGGCCCTTATGTGTGAGACAGAGGCCGACCGCCACTCCATTGGCAGCTTCGTTTAAGGCGCCGGAGGATCCAGCGACTCCACCGAGCTCTTCGCGACGCCGAGACGAAGCGACGACAGCCACGTAGCCCCGAGCCTGCGCCGCTCCCGAGCAGGTGAGCTCGTCGAGTTGTCGCCGCCTCGATCTGGATGGGGCTGGCTCCGACCGGGTGGCCCATCGTTGATGATGGCGTCGCCACCGTGGTCCCCTGTGAGATAGGACTCCTTAGGATTAGTCTTTTTGTTCCCGCGAGGAGCCAAGAATGTACCCAGCTGGGGCTTGTAAGATGTGTGTAGCTTCGCTTGTCAATATGATCCTTATTATGAGGCAATGCGGGATGCTCATCCTGCTCTAGCTCGATTTCTTCCTTTCGGACCTCGTGAGGGCTTGGTGCTCATACCGACAGTCCCGGTCCCAAGGCGGCTTCACTGGCCGCTAGTATGCTGTGTCGCGGTGCCGTGGTCAAGGCCAGGAGGTGAGCGGCCCGAGGTCCGGTAAGAGCCTCTGAGTCGCGATGCTCAGGGGGTCCCCCTTGGCGCTCAAGCAGCCATCATTCGGTCAAAAGGAGAGCGGCGTTGCTAACACAGAGTTGCATTGAGTGTGGGGATGGTGTTGCGATGACTAGTGTGTCCGGAGGGTGACTTATCTCGAGGGTCAGGGCAATGCTTCCTGGTGCGGCGCCCGGTCCGTTCCTTGGCCGGCGAGAGATTACGTGGCGAGGTGGTTTCGTGCCCCTTGGAGGGACCCTGCAGGTTCACCACAAAAGGAACAAGAGCTCGCCGTGGCAATTGTTAGTCCTGCCGTTAGATGCTTTGGAGAGGCACGAGGGGCCTCGCGAGGTGTGTTGGGGCACCCGTGAGCCAGCGCGGGACTCACGAGGCCCCACCTCAAGGCGGGTTGCGCCTGGCTCTGGGCCTTATCTTCGAGTGTGTTCCTGCAAATTTGGCCAGATGCCGGTGTTTCACGTCTTGGTCCCGGCTCTCGGGCTGGTCTCAGCCGTCGCTGGCAAGCCAGGTCGCGATGCCATGGACAAGACCAGAGGGTGAGGGCCGGAGAGCCGGTAGGAGTCCTGAGTCGCGATGCTCAGGCACCCCCCTTTAATGCGCAAGCTAGGTTAGATGACGCAACTCTACGTCCTCGGGTCCCGGCTCTCGGGCTGGTCTCAGCCGTCAGCCGGGTAAGCCGTGTCGCGATGCCATGGACAAGACCAGAGGGTGAGGGCCGGAGAGCTGGTAGGAGCCACGAGTCGCGGTGCTCGTGCACCCCCCTTTAACGCAAGCTGGATTGGATGACGAAACTCTCGTCCTCGGTCCGGCTCTCGGGCTGGTCTCACCGTCACCGGCAAGTCGTGTCGCGATGCCATGGACAAGACCAGAGGGTGAGGGCCGAGAGCCGTAGGTGCCCCGAAGTCGCGATGCTCGTGCACCCCCTTTAACGTGCAAGATTTCGCCACCCGTGAGAAGGCACCAAATAACAAGCATGGTGGAACGAGAGCATAATCCTAAGGAAAACGCATGAAGGATACATGCCACTGGATCGGCTCGAGCGGCTTGGGGATGATGCAGCCCGAGGGCGCCCCCAACAGGATAAGCTAAAGACATGAAATAAAGGGATACATGCCGCAGGACGGACCCACGCTGCCTAGGGAATAATGCGCCATGAAGGCGCCCCACCGTAAATAAAACTTAAAGATGTCACCGGTGATGTTGGAGATGAAGGGTTGTTGATGTAGCAGACTCGATGGGCTGCGGAGCTGATCTCACGAGCCCCTGTGCCCAGGGGCCTCGGGAGGCTCCGGAGGCGCCGCGGCTCCTCATGGGCCATCTCCATCTCCGCCAGGCTGCGGGCGCGGCGACCTCTTGAGCCTCCAGATGGTCCTCATGAGACGCCAGTGCGCAGCAAGCCGTGGTTTCTGTGCCATAAGGCATGCATACGTAGTCAGGCGGACCTCGCAGCGTCCCACTCCACGAGAGGGCCAGAGGCGCTTGAGATGCGGCTCGGTTGAGCCCTGGTATGTCGATGCAGACGCTGCAGCCCACCATCCTCGCCTGGATGGGGGGCCACACTGGTGATGGCGGCTGCCCTCATGACCTTTGACTCAGAGCTCCCGAATGGCCTTGCTGATGAACTCTTGAAGGTTCTGCTTCTCCTGGTCTTGCTTCCGCTATGGAAACGTGCTTCAAACACGCCCACGTGGTGCCCAAGCGCCTCCCTCGAGACCTTGGCGAGGTCGGCGGCCCTCCAGGGAGAGCCCCGAGCCCCGCCGAGGAGGGCGCCGGGCGCGCTTCCTATCGCGGCGAAGGAGGCTCCCCCCGGCGGTCACGGACCCCGAGGGGCCTGTCTCTTGAAGAGCTGGGCCGGTCGATGTCTTCTTCTTCTTGGGTGCTGCCTCGAGGCATCCTGCATTGTGGTCTGGGTCTTCCAGCCATGCGGCTCGAAAGCTTCGCTCTGTGGAGCACATCGCATCTCTCTCTTCACAGGCACCGTGATGACCCCGCCGCTTCCTCGGCATCTTGAGGATGTTGTAGCCATGGTGGGTTATGGCCATGAATTTGGCCAACGCCGGGTACCCGAGGATGGCATTGTACGGCAAAGCGTAATGTGGGCGACGTCAAGTCGATGAGCTCGGTGTGGTAGTTGTCGCGGGCCCCAAGGTGACAGGAAGGCAGACCTGCCCGATGAGGAGCCGCTTGTGACTCTGGAGAAGGGCTTGGTTGGTCAAGCCGGTCAGAAGGCACTTGAAGATTGTTGAATGTCTCCACGGACAGGATGTTGAGCCCTGCTCCACCGTCAATGAGGAATTGGTGACTAGCACATTGCTGATGATTGGGGAACAAAGCATCGGAAGAACTCCGGCTGTGGCTGCGCACTTGAGCTGATCCGCAGAGCTGAACGTGATGGCGCACGCCGACCACCTGAGATGGCGCGTGGACTCGAGCTTGGGGAGGACTGCATTCACTTCACGGGCGAACTGCTTGAAGATGCGGTGAGAGGCTGGGGCTTGAGCTCCGCCCAGGATGCAGGCGATTGCACGCGCTTCCTGGAAGGCCCGAGCCCCCTCGTCCTGATGACGGTCTTTGACTCTCCTTGGTGGCAGCGGCAGCGGAGGTAGGCCTGCGTTCCCTTGCGGACGATCCTCACGAGGCTGATCCCTCCAGCCCCCCTCGCGAGGCGGGTCTTGCCAGCGGTCCTCGCGAGGTTGGTCGCGCCACCCTTGGCGCGGGCCGCGGTCTTCCCAGCGCCCCGTGCATTCCTTCCTCCTCCTCGGCCGTAGCCCCGTAGCTGCGCTCAAGGCGTCTGCCGACCCTTCCTCACAAGACGGCCCGGAGCTCTTGACATTCATTGGTGTTGTGGGTGTGAAGGTCGTGGTACACGCAGCATCGCTGCCCTTAGAGGACTCGGGCTGATCTCTGCCCGCTTGGTGTCCGGTTCGCCATGAGCACGGCAGCCCCTTTGCGCTTCACGCCCTTCGCCTTTGACTTCTTCTTCAGATCCGCGGCAGCAGCTCGAGGAGGAAAGGCGCCTCCTCAGCCCTCGGGCGCACTTGGTCGCCAAGTTGAACAGCTCTGTGGAGGTGCACAGGTCTTCATGCATCGCCAGCCTCCTCCTTCATCTTGACGTCGCAAGACGCCGTAGGAGAAGGCAGAGATGATGGCCTCCTCCGCTACCCTCGGGATCTTGAGGCGCCGTTGTTGAAGGCTGGATGTACTTTTGCAGGGTTTCCGGCTGCCGCTTGATCCGGGCGCATGTCGCTCACGGCGGGTGGCGTGTCGCGAGTACCTTGGAAGTTGGCGATGAAGCGGGTGCACATCTCGGCCTAGGAAGAGATCGTGCTCGGGGCCGATTCAGAGCCAGTGCGGGCTCCGTCCTTGAGCGCCATGGGAAACCAGTTCGCCATGACCTTTTCATCCCCGTTGGCAGCCTCGATGCCCAGCTCGTAGAGCTGGAGGAACTCCGTAGGGTCAGCCATGCCGTCGTAGTGTGGAGGCAGGTCTGGCTTGAACTTGGCGGGCCACGCGACGCTGCGCAGCTCGGTAGTGAAGGCGCGGCAGCCCGCTGTGGCCGCGGGGGGCCTCGGACGACAGAGAGCTTGGTCTTGTAGGCCTCCCTGCGCCGCGGCTGGGGGCAACGCAGGGTCTTGACATGCTGGAGCGGGAGCGCCAGCAGCTTCTTCTGCGGGCGAGGAACTTCTTGGCAGCTTTGCTTGCCTTGTGGCGCCGGCGGAACGGGTTCCGCCAGGCCGCGCGCTTTGGGGCTGTGGCGCCGTCTTGAGCGGTAGGGGGCGGCCGAGGCGCCTGAGTTTATCGCCCATGCGGGCGGGTCCTGCAGCGAGACGGACGGCGCGGGTCGCCTCCAGCATGGACGAAGCTCGGCGACGCGGTCGAGCCATTCTTCGTAGACGCTGCCGACGGGCGGTAGCGCAGAGCTCGTTAGCGCGATGAGTGCAGCTCGGGTTTCCATGAAGCCGCTGGGCGCGCCGACGAAGAACCAGCGGGTGAGCGGCGTGGCGGTGGCGGTCGCCCCGCCTCATGGACGGGTGCTGGACGACGCTTGTCGCCGTTTCACCGGGCCGGTGGCGGCGTTGACAGCAGGTGATGGGGAACGACGAGGACGTCCGCCGATGGGAGCCGTCTGGGCGACATGGGAGGCGAGGGAGGCTCGGCGCTCAGCGCGGGCCCGACGAGTGTCAGACATGGTTGCGGTGGTCGGGGAAGAACGAGGCGACGAAAGGCAGATTCCGGCGCACCCCTACCTGGCACGCCAAATGTCGGATTTCGGGTTCCGGCAGACCCTTGACGTTCAACTCTGGGTGCGCGGAGATCCAACCTCCACCGTCTCGTACCTCGCCGAATCGCAAGGACCTAAAACTACTCGAAAGAACAACACAAGAGATACGAGATTTATACTTGTTCGGGCCATCGTTGTGGTGTAATACCCTACTCTAGTTTGTGGTGTGGTGGATTGCCTCTGGGGTTGATGCAGAACGGTACAGGGAAGAACAGCCTCGTGAGGGTCTGTTCTTGGTGGGTGTGATGAACTGCTAGGTGGGATCCCGTCGCTCTAGCTTGAGGATCGGGTCTCTATCTCTCCCTGATCTGGATGCGGATCGTACTTATCCTTGCGATCCCTCGATCTCATCCTTCCTCTACTCTGAGTGTGGCTACTCCTATTTATAGGCGAAGGCCCTGGGCCTCTTCCCAAATATTGAGCGGGAAGGGCGCCAACAATTGGCCATTTTGAAGGGGAACAAATGGGTACACTTATCCCGACTAAAGTTGGTCCTCGCCGCCAAAGGCTCGTGATGACGCCTGCTTGGGCTCCATGATGACTGCATTCTAGCCGTTGGGGCTGGTCTTGGTCTTGTTGCAATCAAACGGATGCCTTTGCTTGATGCTCTTGCTCGCGCTTGCTCCCTTTGCACCAAAGAGGAAAGGAGGACGCCGCGGCCGGGCGCCTCGATCGGGCGCCTTGGTCGTCATGGCTTGCGTCACGGGCACCTCGCGAGGTACCCTGCCTTGAACTCTCCGCCTCCTCGTGAGCCAGCTTGACGAGGCCGTGCCTAAGGAAGCTCCTGGTCGTCCGCCCCACGAGGCTTGGCCCCTCGCGAGGGTCTTGAGCTTGTGTTGATGAAGATGGGCTGTCCTAGGCCTCCTTTGAGCCACGCCGCAGGGCGCAGGCAGGCAAGTCTGGGGACCCCCGTTCCCAGAACGCCGACAGTCAAGGCCAGGAGGTGAGCAGCCCGGGGTCCGGTAAGAGCCCCTGAGGCGCGATGCTCAGGAGGTCCCCCTTAGCGCCCAAGCGGCCATCGTTCGGTGAGAAAGGAGAGCGATGTTGCTAGCTCGGGATTACGTTTGGTGGGGGGACGGTGCCGTGTTAGTTAATGCTTCTGGAGGGTGACTTATCTTGAGAATCAGGAGTCGCTTCCTGGTGCGTTGTCGGGTCCTTGCATCGACAGGCGAGGGGTCGCTTGGCGAGGTCCTCACGTGTCCCTCCCCTCTCGCCTTTGCTCCCCTTTCTGCTCTATGTCCTCGGGTCCCGGCCCTCGAGCGAGTCTCAGCCATCGCTGGTATGCCAGGTCGCGATGTCGTGGGCAAGGCCAGAGGTGAGGGTTGGAGAGCCAGTAGGAGCCCTGAGTCGCGATGCTCAGGCACCCCCCCCTTTAATGTGCAAGCGGTTCGCGCGGGTGAGATTGAAGGAGACGCCGTGGGGGCCTCGCCTGACGCTGCTCCTTGAAGAAATCCTGTGGACTTATCATAGAAAAAAAACGAAAGTTCACCGCTACGACCGTCAGTCAGCCATTGGTTGCCCCAGAAGGGTGTCGAGGCACTGAAGGCTTGACGAGGTAGCGCTATGCGGGGCTGCCGCAGCCAGAGCTCAGCCATTCAGGTTTGTCGGCGTTGCGGGGACGGACCCACGCACAAGTGCCGTGCCGTTAGGGAGCAGCTCCATCAGTTGGTGTCAGTCGAGCGGGCAACTAGGTGAAGCATGTTAATCACGAAGGAGCAAGTCCATTTAGATAAGCGCAAAGAAGACGAACATCGCTCGGTTGGACCCGAGCGACTTGGGGATGATGCAGCCCGAGGGGCGCCCCCAATAAGGTAAGCTAGGAACAGGAAGTAAAAGGGATACACGCCGCAGGGACGGACCCACGCGGCCTGGGAATAATGCAGCCCTGGGGGGCGCTCCAAGCTGGAAATGAAACTTGAAAGATGTTACCTGGTAGCGTTGAAGATGAAAGGGTGTTGATGCAGCAAACTCGATGGGCTGCGGGAGCCAATCCTCACGAGCCCCCAGGCTCAGGGGCCTCGGGAGGCTCCGGAGGCGCTGGTGGCTCCTCGTGGACCATCTCCATCTCCGCCAGTGCTGCAGGATGCCTGGCCTCTTGAGCCTCCAGGATGTCCCTCATGAGGCGCTGGTACGCGTGCAGCCTGCTTGGCAAGTCAGAAGGCATGCGAACGTAGCTGTGGGGTGGACCTTCGCAGCGCCCCACACGAGAGGGCCAGAGGCGCTCCTGAGAGGCGGCTCGGTTGAGCCCTGGTATGTCGATGCAGACGCGCAGCCCACCATCCTCGCCTGGATGGGGAGCCACGGCAGGTAAGAGGCGGCTGCCACTCATGACTCTTGACTCTTGCAGCTCCTGAACGATCTTGCTGAAGAACTCCTGAGGGTTTGGCCTTCCTTGCCTTGCTCCTTCTTGAGGGAAACGTGCTTCGAAACACGCCTCCAAGTGGTGCCCAAGCGCCTTCCTCGTGACCTTAGCAAGGTCGGTGGCTCTCCAGGGGGAGCCCTCGAGCCCTGCCTGAGGAGGGCGTCGGGTGCGCTTTCCTATGCGATAGAAGGAGGTTCCCCCTGAGCAGGCGCGGACCCTGAGGGGCCTGCCTCCTGAGGGGCCGGGCCGGATGATGTCTTCTTCTTCTTGGGGGCGGTCTCGGGAGGCCTCCTGCTTCCGCGATCCGGGTCCTCCAAAGATGCGGCTCGAAAGGCTCGCCTGTGGAGCACATCGCTGCCTTTCTCTTCGCAGGCACCGTGATGACTCCGCCACTTCGGCATCTTGAGGACGCGTTATGGCCGTGGTGGGTTACGGCCATGAACTTGGCCAGCGCTGGGTACCCGAGGATGGCGTTGTATGGCGGCAGCGTAATGTGGGTGACGTCGAAGTCGATGAGCTCGGTGCGGTAGTTGTCGTGTGCGCCAAGGTGACAGGAGGCGAACGACCAATCGGGACCGTGGAGCCGCTTTCGGTGACCCTGCAGAAAGGCTTGGTCGGCTGGAGCTGATTGTAAGGCACTTGAAGATTGTTGAACGTTTCCACGGACAGGACGTTGAGCCCTGCCCCACCATCGATGAGGGTCTTGGTGACTAGCACGTTGCTGATGATTGGGGAATAGAGCATCGGGAGGACTCCGGCTGTGGCCGCACACTTGAGCTGATCCGCTGAGCTGAAAGTGATGGTGCACGCCGACCACCTGAGGGGGCGTGTGGCCTCGAGCTTGGGGAGGACTGCATTCACTTCACTGGCGAACTGCTTGAAGATGCGTTGAGAGGCTGGGGCTTGAGCTCCGCCCAGGATGCAGGCAATCGCGCGCGGCTCCTGGAAGCCCTGCACTTTCGCCCCGATGATGGTCTTCATTTCTCCTTGGTCATGCAAGGGGGAGGGAGGGCTGCGTTGCCTTGCGGGCGATCCTCGCAAGGCTGATCCCTCCAGCCTCCCTAGCGAGGCGGGTCTTGCCAGCGATCCTCGCGAGGCTGGTCACGCTACCCTTGGCGTGGGCCGCGGTCTTCCCAACGTCCTGCGTTCCTTCCTCCTCCTCGGCCGTAGCCCCGGTCGCTGCGGTCGGGACGTCGGCCGATCCTCCCTTCTTGCATGGCTCGGAGTTCTTGACATTCGTTGGTGGTGTGGGTGTGGAGGTCGTGGTACACGCAGTACCGGCCGCCCTTGGAAGACTGGAGCTGATCTCTGCCCCGCTTGGTGTCCAGTTCTGCCGCGAGCACGACAGCCCCCTTGCGCTTCGCGTCCTTGGCCTTGGATTTCTTCTCTTCTGGGTCTGCGGCAGGTAGCTCGAGGAGGGAGAGACGCCCTTCCTCGGCCCTGGCGCACTTGGTCGCCAAGTTGAACAGCTCCTAGGAAGTGCACAGATCTTCATGCATCGCCAGGTCCTCCTTCATCTTGACGTCGCGCACACCGTCGGAGAAGGCGGAGATGATGTCGGTCACCTTGGGAATCTTGAGGCGTGCGTTGTTGAAGCGCTGGATGTACTTCGCAGGTCTCTCCGGTTGCTGCTTGATGCGGCGCGATGTCGCCACGGCGGGTGGCCGGTCGCGAGTACCTTGGAAGTTGGCGATGAAGCGGGTACGCATCTCGCCCCTGTGAGGAGATCGTGCTCGGGCCAGTTCGAGAGCCAAAAGGGCCCCGCCTTTTGAGCTCCATGGGAAAACAGTTCGCCATGACCTTCTCGTCTCCGTTGGCGGCCGATGCCCAGCTCGTGAGCTGGAGCAACTCTGCAGGTCGGCCGCACTGTCAGAAGCGAGGGCAGGTCCGGCTTGAACTTGCCGGCCACGCGACGCTGCGCAGCTCGGGGTGAAGGCGCGGCAGCCGCCGTGGCCACGGAGGCCTTGGATGACGAAGAGCTTGGTCGCGGGTCCCCGTGCTGCAGCCGGGAGCAAGACGGGTTCTTGACGCGGCCGGAGCTGGAGCGGGAGCACTGGCAGCCGCTATGCGGGCGAGGGACCTCCCGACAGCTCGCTCTTGCCGTGGTTGGCGCCGGACGGAGCGGGTTCCGCCAGGGACCACACGCCTTTGGGGTCGTGGCGCCTTCTTGAGGGGAGGCGGCCGAGGCGCCCCGAGCTTCATCGCCTGCCAGCAGACGGGTTCGTGCAGCGGGACAGACGGCGCTGGGAGCCTCTACGGCGTGACGAGCTCGGCGACGCGGTCGAGCCACTCTCCGTAGACATCATCGACGGGACGGTAGCGCAGGAGCTCGTTTGCCGTGATGAGCGCAGCTCGAGCCTCCGTGGGCGCGAACGCTGCGCGAGACGAAGAACCAGCCGGGCGAGCAGCAGGGGTAGCAAGGCGGCCGTCTTGCCTCACGGAGGGATACTGGGACGATGCTTGCTGCTCGTTCGCCAGCGTCGGTGGCGGCGTTGACGGCAAAGCGACGGAACGACGAGGGCGCTTCCGACGGAGCCGCCTGGGCGACGCTGGAAGCGAGAGCGTTTCAAGGCCAAAGACGGGCCCGACGAGCGCCGACATGGATGCGGTGGTCGACAGAGAACAGGGCGGCGGAAGATTTAATCACGGCGCACTTACCGGGCGCGCCAAATGTCGGATTTCGGGTTCCGGCAGACCCTTGAGGTTCGAACACTGGGGTGCACGCGGAATCTCACCCTCTACTTACCTGCACCCCGCCGCCTCGCTAGGATCTAAACTACAAAAAGAATAGCACAAGAGACACAGGGTTTATACTAGTTCGGGCCACCATTGTGGTGTAATACCCTACTCTAGTTTGTGGTGTGGTGGATTGCCTCTTCGACTGATGGTGATGAACAATACAAGGAAGAACAGCCTCACGAGGGTCTGTTCTTGGCTGGTGCGATGAACTGCTAGGGGGAGTTCAGTCGCCTCTCTCTATCCTGACTAAAGTTGGTCCTCGCCTGTCAAAGGCTCTGGTGGTGACGCCGGCTTGGGCTCCACAATGACTTCCTTCCCGCCGTTGGACTGGTCTTGGTCTTGTTGCACCGAAATGGACGCCTTTGCTTGATGCTCTCGCCGCGCTTGCTCCCCTTTGCACCAAAGAGGAAAGGAGGACACTGCTGGTCGGGCCCGCCTGGCGCCTTTGGTCGTCATGGCTTATGCCATGGGCACCTCGTGAGGTACCCCGCTTGATCTCTCCGCTTCCTCGCGATCCAGCCTGATGAGGCCGTGCTCGAGGAAGCTCCTGTCAGTCTCGCCTCATGAGGCTTGGCCCCTCGCGAGGGTCTTAAGCTCGTGTTGATGAAGATGGGCCGTGATGGGCCCCCCTTTGAGCCACGCCGCAGGCCGTAGGCAGGCAAGTCTGGGGACCCCCGTTCCCAAAACGCCGACAGATACTAGGGATCAAACCCTAACAAAACTAACTTGATTACATGATAAATCTCATCCAACCTGTCGGCATTCTGGGAACGGGGTCCCTGCACCTGCCTACCGCTGCCCACAACAGTGACCAAGCAAAGAGTCAGACGCCCATCTTCGCCAACAAGGCACCCAAGACCTCGCAAGGGTCCAAGCCTCATGAGAAGTGACGATGCAAGACCTCCTCTGGAGTGGCCTGGCTAGGCAGGCTCACGAGGAGCAGAGACATCAAGGCGGGGCAAACCTCACGAGGCTCTCGTGACGTGAGCCATGACGAACGGTGCCAGGCGGGTGCTAGGCGGGCGCCGGTGCATGCAGCGTCCTTATTTCCTCTTTGGTGCTAAGGAGGCAAGCACAGGCGAAGAGTACCGAGGCATCAGGCAAAGGTTGCCATATTGGTGCAACAAAACCAAGACCAGGAGGACGGCAAGGCGGAGGTCATCATGGAGCCCAAGACGGGGTCACCCCAAAGCCTTTCGCAGGTGAAGACCGCTTTTGTCACGATAGCTTGTACTAGCTGTCCCCCTTAAAATTTGATCGCCGTTGTTGGCTCCCTTCCCGCTCGATATTTGGGAAGAGGACCAGGGCCTCTATAAATAGGACTATCCACTAGCGTAGGAGGCAACTGACCCAGAGCTGGTTCAGATCTTCCTTAGCCACATAAACACAAGAACACCTCAACCTCAAGAGGCTGTTCTTCCCTTGTACTGTTCATCATCAGCCCAAGAGGCAATCCACCACCACCACACTGGAGTAGGGTATTACCACAACGGTGGCCCGAACCAGTATAAACCTCGTGTCCTTCTGTGTTGTGAGTTCGTCGAGTTTGTCCGCAAGATCTTAGCGAGCTAGATCGTAGATCGGTAGGAGGAAAGACTTCGCGCGCACCCCAGTGTTCGAACCTTAAGGGTTTGCCAGAAACCCACATCCGACACAACCCATCACCGTCCAGCAAGCCTACGATGTAATTACTCATGCACGGCGGTGAGCATCGTGAAATTGGTGATGGAGGAAGGTTGATGATGATGACGGCGACGGATTCCCCTCTCCGGAGCCCCGAACGGACTCCAGATCAGCCCTCCCAAGAGAGATTAGGGCTTGGCGGTGGCTCCGTATCGTAAAACGGGATGAATCCTTCTCTCTGATTTTTTTTCTTCCCAAACGTGAATATATAGAGTTGGAGTTGTGGTCGGTGGAGCCTCAGGGGGCCCATGAGGCAGGGGGCGCGCCCTAGGGGGTGGGTGCGCCCTCCACCCTCGTGGACAGGGTGTGGGCCCCCTGGTGTTGATTCTTTTGCTAGTATTTTTTATTAAATCCAAAAATATTCTCCGTGAAGTTTCAGGTCATTCCGAGAACATTTATTTCTGCACAAAAACAACACCATGGCAATACTGCTGAAAACAACGTCAGTCCAGGTTAGTTCCATTCAAATCATGCAAGTTAGAGTCCAAAATAAGGGCAAAAGTGTTTGGAAAAGTAGATACGTTGGACACGTATCAACTCCCCCAAGCTTAAACCTTTGCTTGTCCTCAAGCAATTCAGTTGATAAACTAAAAGTGATAAAGAAAAAAATTTACAAACTCTGTTTGCTCTTGTTGTTGTAAATGTGTAAAGCCAGCATTCAAGTTTTCAGCAAAGATTATGAACTAACCATATTCACAATAACACTTAGGTCTCATATTTACTCATATCAATGGCATAATCAACTAGCGAGCAATAATAATAAATCTCGGATGACAACACTTTCTCAAAACAATCATAATATGATATAACAAGATGGTATCTCGCTAGCCCTTTCTGAGACCGCAAAACATAAATGCAGAGCACCTCTGAAGATCAAGGACTGACTAAACATTGTAATTCATGGTAAAAGAGATCCAGTCATACTCAATGTAAACTAATAGTAATGCATGCAAATGAAAGCAGTGCTCTCCAACCGGTTCTTTTTAATAAGAGGATGATGACTCAACATAAAAGTAAATAGATAGGCCCTTCACAGAGGGAAGCAGGGATTTGTAGAGGTGCCAGAGCTCGATTTTAAAATAGAGATAAATAATATTTTGAGCGGCATACTTTCATTGCCAACATAACAACCGAGAGATCTCGATATCTTCCATGCTACACACATTATAGGCGGTTCCCAAATAGATTCATAAAGTTTAGACCCCCCCCACCACCAACAACAACAAGCATCAATCCATGGCTTGCCCGAAACAACGTGTGCCTCCAACTAACAACAGTCATGGGGGAGTTTTGTTTGCAATTATTTTGATTTGATTTGAGCATGGGACTGGGCATCCCGGTGACCGGCCATTTTCTCGTGAGTGAGGAGCGGAGTCCACTCCTCGTGAGAATAACCCACCTAGCATGGAAGATACAGACAGCCCTAGTTGATACATGAGCTATTCGAGCATAGAAAAAAGAATTTCATTTGAAGGTTTAGAGTTTGGCACATACAAATTTACTTGGAACGGCAGGTAGATACCGCATATAGGAAGGTATGGTGGACTCATATGGAATAACTTTGGGGTTTATGGAAGTGGATGCACAATTAGTATTCCCGCTTAGTACAAGTGAAGTCTAGAAAAAGACTAGGAAGCGACCAACTAGAGAGCGACAATAGCCATGAACACGCACTAAAATTAATCAACACTGAGTGCAAGCATGAATAGGATATAATCCACCATGAACATAAATATGATAGAGGCTATGTTGATTTTGTTTCAACTACATGTGTGAACATGTGCCAAGTCGAGCCACTCGAATCGTTCAAAGGAGGATACCACCCTATCATACCACATCACAACCATTTTAATAGCATGTTGGCACGCTAGGTAAACAATTATAAAATCCTAGCTAATTAGGCATGGTGTACCGACCAGACCTCAAACAGTCTGATCTCTGTGCATCAGTGTCATCCCTGGATCGGTAATGCTGACACGCACAATACTTGAGGATTTATAACAGAGTGGCAATCACACACTTATTACATCGAATGTCTCAAAAGAGAACTCATTACAATAAATATGGCCTAAGGCCATCTAATACGATAACATCGGAAGGCTTGGAAGATAAAGTGAGTCCATCAACTCCAACGGCGTCACTGGGTGAAAGACCACGACCTAAGGCTCCTTACTCGTCGTCTGAAAACTCTGCAACATGATACGTGGCAGCCCGAAAACGGGTCAGCACATGGAATATGCTGGCAATGTAACACAAGAGAGTAATGAACAGAATAAAGCTATCACTATATGCATATATGGCTGGTGGAGGTCAGATGGTTAATATGTTTTATGGAAAGCCAATTTTCCCTACAACAAATGAATAAATTTTATTTAACTACAAAGTTGGTTGAAAACATTGAGAATGGTAAACCCCATCTCAATCCCAATTAAAAGGTAATTAATAACCCAACAAAATTAATTTAGAGTGTTGAGATCCACATGATAATCCAAGAACCAGATACTCAAGATGTCCATAACCGGGGACACGGCTAACCATGATTAGTTTGTACACTCTGCAGAGGTTTGCGCACTTTTCCCCACAAGACTCGATCTCCTCTGTTTGATTTCTCGCACTACATGATGTTTGAGAAACGGATGACCGAGACACAGTCTTCCCGATGAGGTCCCCTTAACCGATAGATAGGCCTATACACCTACAATCCCCTACATCTGCTAGCCCACCATGGAAAGGTTTCCCACAAGTTACTCAACTATGCCAGAGCCCATAATGGAATGTGGCTGCAAACGGAAGTTTCTAGCATGAATAATCTTATGATCCCATTGAGCCTAGGTGGCAGTCCATAGGAGAATCACACAGTACCCCGGGATTTCCAAAAAAATACAGCCAACACTGGCTTCCCCAGGTGCCTCAATCCACCCAGATGTGTATTAAAGTTGCCACCTTAATGAATACACTCAACCCAAACCACGTCTACGAGCATAGCGTAGCAATATAAGCAACGTAGAAGTAACTCCCAAAGGTTTGATAATAAACAGGTGAATAGGTACTACCTCATCTACTTCCCAAACCCACAATTTAATTAGATCATAACCATGCAATTGTTTAAGCATTGATCTAATGCAATAAAACTGGGAAGTAAAGAGGTATGATCAAAGTGTTACTTGCCTTGCTGATGATCCGTGAAACCTAGTGACTCGTAGTAGCATGCTTCGCACTCCGGGTATTCTATCGCAAACAAACAAGCAAACAATAAGAAATCAAGCAAGGTGCACGGGTAAAACTTAAATAAGAATATCTAACCAGAAAGTTCAACTTAAGAACTCCGGTTTGCAAAACGAATCAAATCAAATGAAGCAACAAAACTCAAAATGTGAAAGAAACAAGCTTCGATTACTAATCTGGACTAAAGTCAAATTTTACAGTAGAAAAAACTTGTTTAAGTTGATTAAACATAAAGAGGGCTTCGAGACGAAACTCTAGGCGCTTGAATCGCCTGATTCCGATAAACGAGCGAAAAGATAAACTAAAACAAAAATCAGATACGAAATCACGATCGAAAATAATCGCGGAAAATCCGAGAAAAAGAAAAACTGATGAATGTGCTAACGAATCTAACGTCATTGTCTCGCGACTAAATGGTGAAAACCGTTCGTTAAAACGAACGAACGAATGGGCGTTCACTAAATAAATAAACCAAAAAAACCTATCTAAAAAAACGGGATCTAGGGTTTCGAAAAAAACCTAACGGTTTTCGCGGCGGCGGCTACCTCCGGCGAGGTCCGGCGAGACGGCGGTGGCGGCGGGCAGCTCCTCTGGGTCGGGTGGGGTTGGGCGGGCGCGGCGAGCTGGGCGGCGACGCGCGAGGCTCGGCCAAGCGGTGGGACTCGGGTGGCGGCTCGGGTTTTGGTGGGCCAAGGCTCGAGCCTCCGCGGCTTTAAAGGGTCGGCCGGGCTAGTGTCCAGGTCGGACACGGCCCGGTTAGGTCGGTTCGTTTTCTTTTTAAATATTCCGCGCAGAAAAACAAAGAAAATAAATACTAAACGGACTCCAAAAATCCTAAAATAAAATTTCCCCGTCCTCTAAAAATCTACCGGACAAGGTGAACATTTATTTGGGACTCTAATGAAATTTTGAAAAATGCATATTTTTCCTAATTCAAATAAAATAGCGATAAAACTCCGAATAAAATTCTTATTTGATTTTAATATTAAATCTCCCATATTTGTTTATTTTGAGGAAGTCATTTTATACTCTCTCTTTTATTTTCATAAAAGATATATTCGAAGAGAAAATAATTAAAATCAAACGATCCTCTTTTCAAAATTAGAGAGAACTCAAATATGAAAATAACGAAGTCCCCAACTCTCTTCGCGGGTCCTTGAGTTGTGTAGAATTTCTAGGATCACACCAAAATGCAATAAAATATGATATGCAATGATGATCTAATGCATAACATTCCAAATTGAAAATTTGGGATGTTACAAACCTAACCCCCTTAAGATGAATCTCGCCCTCGAGATTCGGGTTGGCTAGGAAATAGGTGAGGGTGATCCTTCCGTAGGTCTTCCTCTCATTCCCAGGTGGCTTCATCCTAGGTATGGTGGCTCCATTGAACTTTGCAAAACTTGATAACTTTTTTGCGTGTGACTCGGCTGGCAAACTCGAGAATCTTGACTGGCTTCTCCTCGTAGGTAAAATCGCTATCCAACTGTATCGCTTCCAGTAGCACTGTATCTCTCAGAGGGATATCAGCCATCTCTGTGTGGCACTTCTTCAACTTAGAAACGTGGAACACATTGTGAACTCCTGACAATCCTTTGGGCAATTCCAACTTGTAAGCAACTTCTCCCATACGTTCCAAAACTTTGTATGGTCCCACAAAACGTGGTGCTAACTTTCCCTTAACTCCAAAGCGCTTCACTCCTCGAAGTGGGGATACACGAAGATACAATCTGTCTGCAACTTCATAAACTGTCTCCTTGCGTTTAGAATCTGCATAACTCTTCTGCCTGGACTGGGCTACCTTGAGTCTATCATGAATCAGCTTAACCTTCTCTTCAGACTCTTTAATCAAATCTGGTCAAAACAACTGTTAGTCTCCAACTTCATCCCACAACAAGGGTGTCCTGCACATCCTTTCGTATAATGCTTCGAAAGGGGCCATCTTCAAACTGGCTTGATAGCTGTTGTTGTAAGAGAACTCTGCATAAGGCAAATTGTCGCCCCAACTAGATCCATAGTCTAGCGCACAAGCTCTCAACATGTCCTCCACAATCTGATTGACTCTCTTAGTCTATCCATCCGTCTCCGGGTGAAAAGTTGTACTAAACTCTAGCCTGGTTCCCAAAGTTTCATGCAACTGATTCCAAAACTTTGAGGTAAACTGGGTTCCTTCCGTTCGATACAATGGTCCTCGTAACTCCATGCAAACATACGATCTTGGTCATGTATATCTTTGCCAACTTAGCAATCGTGTAAGTGGTCTTTCTTTGGGATGAAATGAGCTACTTTCGTCAAACGATCGACTACAACCCATATCGAGTCATAGCACGAACGAGTCCCTGGCAATCCCGTGATAAAATCCATGCCTAGCTTATCCCACTTCCATTCGGGTATCGGCAATGGTTGTAGCAATCCTGCTGGCTTCTGATGCTCTGCCTTCACTTTCTGACATACATCACAAACTACTACATACTCCACAATATCCTTCTTCATTCCGGTCCACCAGAAACTATCCTTCAAATCCAGGTACATTTTGGTATTACCTGGGTGAATCAAATATGGCGAATCATGGGCCTCTTGCAGAATCAACTTCCTGATCTCCTGATCATTTGGCGCATATGCGCGGTCCTCAAACCACAAAGTATCGTGCTCGTCCTCACGAAATCCTTTAGCCTTTCCTTTGCTCATCTTTTCCTTTATCTCGACAATCTCCTTGTTCATCTTCTGAGCTTCTCTGATCTTATCCATCAAAGTGGATTGAATCTCCAAAGCTGCTACATAGCCTCTAGGAACTATTTCCAAACATAGCTCACGAAGATCCTCTGCTAACTCCTTGGGTAACTCTCCGGTCATGAGTGTATTGACATGACTCTTGCGGCTCAACGCATCGGCTACTACGTTAGCCTTTCCAGGATGATAATGCAATATCATATCATAATCTTTAATGAGTTCCAACCATCTCCTCTGCCTGAGATTCAACTCCTTCTGCGTGAAGATATACTTCAAACTCTTGTGATCTGTGTATACCTCACAATGGTTTCCGATGAGAAAGTGTCTCCAAGTCTTCAACACATGCACTACGGCTGCTAACTCCAAATCATGCGTAGCATAATTCAACTCATGGGGTTTAAGCTGTCGGGAGGCATATGAAACAACTCTTCCCTCCTGCATAAGTAAGTCTCCAAGTCCTCGACGAGAAGCGTCACAATACACTTCATAATCCTTGCGTTGATCCGCGTAATCAATACCGTGATGTAACCAAGCGTTTCTTCAATTCCTGAAAACTGGCCTCACATTCCTCAGTCCATTTGAACTTGGTGTCCTTCTTCAACAACTCCGTCATATGCTTTGCAATCTTCGAGAAATTCTCAATGAACCTCCGGTAGTATCCTGCGAGTCAAAGAAAACTCCGGATCTCTCCAACCGACGTGGGTGCTTCCCAATTTGTCACAGTGACAACTTTGGTGGGGTCTACCGCTATACCTTCTCCGGATATAACATGTCCAACGAATCCAACTTCCTTCAACCAAAACTCACACTTGCTGAACTTGGCGTATAGCTGATGTTCTCTGAGCTTCCCAAGTACTAAACGCAAATGCTCTTTATGCTCCTCTTCATTCTTCGTGTAGACCAGAATATCATCAATGAACACCATGACGAACTTATCCAAAAACTCCATAAACACCTTGTTCATCATGTTCATAAAGTAGGCAGGTGCATTAGTCAGGCCAAATGACATAACGGTATACTCATATAGCCCATACCTCATGGTAAAAGCTGTCTTAGGTATATCATGCTCTCGAATCTTCAGCTGGTGGTACCCTGATCGCAGATCAATCTTGGAAAACACCTTAGCTCCTCGCAGCTGGTCAAACAAATCATTGATCATCGGTAGTGGGTACTTGTTCTTGATCGTTACTTCATTCAATCCTCGATAATCAACAACCATCCTTAACGATCCATCCTTCTCCACTAGAAGCACTAGGGATCCCCAAGGTGACGAACTTGGGCGAATATAACCTTTATCCAGTAACTCCTCAATCTCCTTCTTAATTTCCTCCAAATCCTTTATGGCATTCTCAGACGGTCTCTTAGATATTGGCCCTGTGCTCGCAAAAGCTCAATCAAAAACTCAATATCTCTATCCGTGGCATGCCCGCAACTCTTCCGAAATACATCCGGGAAATCCTTCACCACTGGTACTTCCTCATGTACAACTCCTGATAAGGAATTTACTTGAGTCCTATTCGGCACATGCCAGGATACATACTTGATCCTTCTTCCTTCTGGGGTGGTGAGCAGAATCGTCTTACTGGCTGAAAGTGCAATCATGCCCTTAATCATATTTTGATGTTGATGACAACACGTATGCTCGGGACTAATCATGTTTATCAAGTATATCTCAGGATTATGTTCCAAAGACCGTGTGCATGGATCATGACTAGGGACAAAAGGATATAACTCAAGAATGGAGATACAAGATGTTAACTTCATTTATGGTTTGTTCTTGAGTATAGGAATCCCGCACTATTAAGAGGGGATCGATGGATCTGTGAAAAACTTGCTCAAAGTTGCTATCTATATACCTTACCTTCGGAGGCCCGGTGCTCTACGGACGTCCGGTCCTTCCTGATTTCCCGGACGTCCGGACACTTCCGGACGTCCGACACCTCCACAACAGAAACATTTTTGCGGATGTCTGGAACCCTCCGGACGTCCGACACTTTCACATCGAAGCATTTCTACGGATGTCCGCCCTGCTCGGACGGATCGTATCCTGTACATTGGTTTGTGGGTCACACACTTTTCACAATGGCGGTCGTCTGGATGATCGTCGGACGTCCGGACCCATTTGGGCCTCCGGACGTCCGACGCGTTCTCCGGACGCCCCGCCATCCTGCACTCCAAACGGTCACCTTTTCCCACCACCTACATATACTCCTTTCCGTTCCACGGGTAGGGTTTGACCATTCACTTTAAACAAATCCTAGAACACTTCTCACACACTCTCTCATATCTCCACACCAAATCTCAGATCCCCAAGGGATTTGAGAGCTTTGAAAAGAAGTTGTCCGGTCAAGTGATAGATCCACTTCTCCTCCTTCTTTGCACCCAAGGAATTCGTGATTTGAGCAAGTCTTGAGCAAATCCCCATCGATCTTTTTACTCTTGGAGGTTGGAGACTCCTAGGCGGTAGGAGTCTTTCGGAGAGGAATCGACCTTTGTGATTACCCCTGGATAAGTTTGTGAGGGTTTGGAGACCACCTCAAGGTATACCACTAGTGGTTGAGAAACGCCTTCGTGGTGTTGTCTCAAAGGGAGAATAGGGTGAGCCTTCGTGGCGTTGGTGTGCCTTTGTGGTAACGTCCACCTCTCTAACGGTGACTAGCTTCCCTCCAAGGAAGTGAACATCGGCATACATCCTCGTCTCCTGGAGTTGCGGTTATTCCTAACCCTAACTCTATACTTGTGGTTACTTGTTTTGGTTTGCACTTACTTACATCATATTGTGCTTACTCACTTATATGCTTGTGTTACTTGCCTTGTACTTTCAGACTTACTAGCCATTGTTAGGCTCACCTTCATATTCCGCACTATTGCCTAAATTTGCTAAGTAATAATTCGAAATTGTAATTGTACCTATTCAACCCCCCTCTAGGTCCATCTCGATCCTTTCAATTGGTATCGAGCCTCGTGTTTCATTCTTGTGGCTTAACCGCCCTAGAGCGAGATGAACCAGATGGGACTCCTTGGTTGTAGATCCTAAGGATAAATGCGGGCTTCTTCAAGTCAAGTCCTTTACGTCGGAGGATCTAGAACGGGCCCTTGCTAAGCAAAAAGAGGAGCATGATGCTTCTCCGAGGCCTTGGTCCAATGAGATTAGCCACGTTGTCCTCGGTGCTTGCACCACTCTCGAGGTGGTGCTGCCTCAAGGCCAACTGTGTTTACTCCATCACTTGGTCAACAACCTCCTAACAATGAACACGCCAGTTGTTCCTTGGCTTTACGCAAGACCTCAAAGTTGAGAAACCAAGATATAATCCTCAAGGCAGTCCTCCTTTGCTTAGTGCTACTCCGATTTTCCTTTGTGGAGAGTTGCAATGCAGGACCATCTTCGACATGGAAACGATGAGATGTTGGAGATCTTGGAGTATGGCTATCATGTGGTTGATCCAAAGAACCCCACACCAAGAGAAATATATGACAAGAACCTCAATGACACTGCAATCATGTGGATAAGGAGAGGTTTGGATGAAAAACAAAGGAGACCGTTCATACACATCACAAGTGCTAAGGAACTATGGGAAACTGTTGTATGATCCAAAACTGGCACTTCTACCCTCCGGAGTGCTCAATATGAAATTGCCATGGGGCAATTGCAAAACTTTTGTATGGAGAAAGGTGAAACCCCCAATCAACTCCATGAGCGTCTCATGACACTCACTGTCGATATTGAGTCATGTGAGTGTGACAAGACACAAGATGGTTTCAACATGACTAAGAGGTTCCTTGTGGATAAGTTACTTCATGCTCTTGCTCCATTTCACCATCAGATGGTGTGGGACATAAGACAACACCATACCTTCAAGGAAATGACTACAGATGACATCGTATCCACCTTTCAACTACTTGAAGAGTCAAAGACTAATGCCACAAAACATCTTGCCATGCATGGTTCCCCATCATCAAAGATCAATCTTGCATTGAAGGCCAAGCATGTATGTGAAGATGAACAAAGTGAAGAAGAAGAAGAGGATGACGAAGATGGTGATGAGTTTGAACTGACGAGGGCCCTACATATGAAGACATGGCTCTTTTTGTCAAGAAGTTTAGCGCGGGTAAATTCAAGGGAAGATTTCAAAAGAAGAAAGTAAGAAAATGCTACAACTCTGAAGAAACCAATCACTTCTCCAACGAGTGCCCTTATGAAAAGAGAGAAGATAAACCAAGGTTTCCCAAGACCTTTCCCAAGAAGAAGTTGCCAAATCCTTTGAACTCCAAGCTCAAGAAGAGAGATGGAAAGGCAATGGTTGCTCAAGAAGAATCTGATCCGGATGATGTTAGTGGTGTTGCCGGAGTTGCTCAAGACTCTCAAAACACTTTGAGGTTAGTTAACAAGAGTGGTGACGTGGTCACCTACAACTACATGAAAGATTACAAGGGCAACGCTCACAAATGCCTAATGGCAAAGGCCATGGTTGAAGAAGAAGAGGACCAAAGCTCTTCTGACAAGGTCAAGGTAACTCCACGATCAAATCCTCCTCTTTTCACTCCTTCTACTCCTAGTGATGAGTATCTTGATGCGGAGGATAGTTATGAGGATGATGATCTAACTGATCCTATGCTTGCTAAACTTAATAAGTTCATGTTCTCCCTCAAAGGAAGGAAGCTCACTATGTTTCAGATGCTTATGGAGATGGTGAGTAAGCACACCATCTCCATCAAGGAACTCGAAACCCTCACATCGAGGAAAAGGAAAAATATGAAATCCTTGAGCGGAAAGTCAAATATGAGGAAGCACGAAATGATGAACTATGCTTAAAAATTGGTGCAAATATTGATGTTCATACTAAAGATCTTGCCTCCTTGAAAAAGGCTATTGGCTCTTGTGAAGAGTTGATGAATGATAAAAGTAAGCTTTCAAAGTCTCATGCTTCTCTCACTAAGGATTGTGAGCTTCTATCCGTGTCTCTCAAGACTAAGGAAGAAGAGCTCACCCTTCTTACAAAGAGTTTTGAGACACTCAAACTTACTTATCTTGAAACTCTAGCTAAGGCTTACTCATCTCCTATTATCAATGTTGATGCATGTTCTACTAACTCTAGTAGTGATCTAGCATCCATTCTTGAGGAGAATCGGTTTCTCAAAGCTCAAATCGAGAAAGGGCTCATGACATGTGCTCAAGGGCAAAAGAACCTTAATGAGGTGTTGAGCCAACACAATGAAGCTGCTCATTAAAGAGGGACTTGGGTTTGACCCAAGCACAAGCAAGAAGAAGACGTCCTCCCAAAATTGCACCACCCCTTTAAAAGAAACTTTTGTACGAGAAGGACACAAGGAAAAAGGTAAGGGTGTTAGTGGGAAGGCCACAAGGAGCATGCCCACTCTCAACAAGCCAAAAGAGTTCATGCCTCCATCCTATGTACTGCGTAAGACTAAGGATGGAGAAGTTTATGCACAGTTTGTTGGTCCCCAAAAGGCATTTCTGCTTTATGCTATTTGGGTCCCTAAGACTCTTGTGACTAACTTGAGAGGTCCCATTGTAAAATGGGTTCCTCTAACCAAGTAATAAGTGTGTGTAGGTAGCTTTCTCCGGTGGAGTAAAATGGGTGATTGATAGTGTATGTACCAATCATATGACCGGAGATAGCAAATTGCTCTACGATTTCATGGAAGCTATTCAACCATTTATGAGCATTATGTTTGGTGGAGGATCAAAAGGACAGGTACTTGGGTTGGGTAAAGTGGCTATCACAAATGACATGTCTCTTGCAAATGTTATGCTTGTCCAATCCCTTAAATATCATTTGCTTTCTCGTCCGCCAATTGGCTTCGTTGGTTATGATACACTATTTGGACTAACGGATGTGAAAGTCTTTAAGAGAGATACTCTTGAAGTGGCCTTTGTTGGAGAGTTGGATGGCAACCTTTACACGGTTGATTTCTCGAAGAGAGCACATTCCATGCAACTTGTCTAATGGCCAAGGCCGACAAGGGGTGGCTATGGCATCGCCGGCCAGCCCATGTCGGCATGAGGAATCTCCAAGATCTCTTAAAGGGTAATCACATCCTTGGACTAACAAATGTCTCTTTTGAGAAAGATCGTGTGTAGTGCATGTATAGCCGGAAGCAACATCAATCAAAGCACCCACCCAAGAATATCAGGTGTCTACTTCAAGGCCTTTGGAGCTCCTTCATGTGGATCTCTTTGGGCCTCCTTCATGGGATAGTCTTGGTGGGAAAAAGTATGGACTTGTCATTGTTGATGATTATTCAAGATATACATGGGTGTTTTTCCTTAAGTCCAAGGACGAAACGAAGATCACTTTCATTGACTTTGCCAAGCAAGCACAACGCAAGTTTGACAAAGAAATCTTGGCAATAAGAAGTGACAATGGATCTGAGTTCAAAAACTATACCTTGGGTGAATTCCTCAGTGATGAAGGGATTGAGCATCAATATTCAGCTCCATACACTCCTCAGCAAAATGGTGTAGCTGAAAGGAAGAACCGCACCCTTGTGGAGATGGCAAGGTCCATGTTGGATGAATACAAGTCACCACATAGTTTCTGGGCCGAAGTCACAACACCGCATGTCATGCATCAAACCGCTTTTCCTACGCACTATATTGGAAAAGACTCCATATGAGCTTCTAACTGGAAACAAGCCAAATGTCAAGTACTTTCGTGTATTTGGGTGCAAATGTTTCATCCTCAACAAAATAGAAAGGTTAGGAAAATTTCAATCCAAAACAATTGAAGGTATATTTGTTATTATGGATCAAACTCTCATCAAGATATAGAGTCTAAAACAAATCCACTGGTTGTGTTGTAGAAACTTGTGACGTGGTGTTTGATGAATTTAATGGCTCCCATGGGGAGCAAGTTGATCTAAGTGATGTAGGTGAAGAAGATTCTTCTCAAGACATTTTGACCATGGGTGTTGGTGCACTTCTTCCTATGGAACAAGAACCTCATGATGATGAAGAAGAAGATAGAAGTCTCCCACATCATCAAACTACTTCAACATTCATAACACCACAAGCCCCTATTGCTCAACCGATACCTTTAGCCCAAGTTGAAGAGGACGATCAAGCTCCTCCTCATGACAATCTTCAAGAACAAGAACAAGAAAGTCCAATCATTGATGATGAACCTCAACAAATGCAATATGAACAAGAAGATCTTCCTCCACACATTAATGATCCATATGTTGAGGATGTGGATGATGGACATGAAGTTGAACCTCGTGAAACTCTTACCTCTATCATGCCACGAGTGGCCGGTTGTGTTGATGTTGACAAAATACTCACCCCAAGATATCGGAAGGTAGAGTCACTCGTAAACACTTGACCAACTTTTGTGCTCACTTCTTTTGTGTCTAGTTTTGAACCCATCAAGGTACAAGATGCATTGATTGACAACGATTGGCTAGTTGCTATGAAAGAAGAGTTGAACAGTTTTGAACGCAACCAAGTGTGGTCATAGTCAAGAGGCCACCTACCGAACACAACGTCATTGGAACAAAATGGATTTTCAAGAACAAACAAGATGAGAATGGTGTAATCATCCCAAACAAGGCAAGGTTAGTGGCACAAGGGTACTCACAAGTTGAAGGTTTGGACTTTGGTGAGACCTTTGCCCTCGCTGTCTGGCCTTGAATCCATTCGGATCTTACTTGCTTATGCTGCTTTCAATGGTTTTACATTACATCAAATGGATGTGAAGAGTGCTTTCCTTAACGGTCCTCTACAAGAAGAAGTATATGTATCACAACCACCTGGGTTCGTTGATCCCGATCACAAAGACTATGTGTATAAACTTCATAAGGCTTTGTATGGTTCTCAAACAAGCACCTCGTGCTTGGTATGATCATCTTAAGAAGTTTTTACCGATGATGGTTTTGTGAGAGGGTGATCGATCCTACTCTTTTTACTAAGAGGGATAAGGGTGATTTGATCTTATGCCAAATCTATGTAGATGATATCATTTTTGGTTCTCCTAACATTCATTTGTGCAAAAGTTTGCGGCCTCAATGACCAAGAATTTTGAAATGTCACTCAATGCGGATTTGAAGTTCTTCCTTGGTTTTCAAATTCAACAATTTCAAGAAGGAATTTTCTTGTCCCAAGCAAAGTACCTCAAGGATATCCTAGAGAAGTTTGGTATGTCTGATGCTAGTCCATGTAAGACACCAATGCCAACCAAAATAACACTCAGGGAAGACACAGACGGTATCCCCTTCGACCCATCTAAATACCGCTCTATGATTGGTTCATTGCTTTATCTTTGTGCATCTAGACCAGACATCATGTTTAGTGTATGCATGTGTGCTAGATTTCAAGCTTCCCCTAGGGAAAGTCATCATAAGGCGGTTAAGCATATTCTTAGATACCTTGTTCACACCCCAAAGTTGGGTCTATGGTATCCCAAGGATGCTAAGTTTGATCTCATTGGATACACGGATGCGGATTGGGCCGAGACAAAGTGGATCGTAAGTCCACCTCCGGTGCATGTCAATTTCTTGGATGCTCTTTGGTAAGTTGGTCATCGAAGAAACAAAATTGTATTGCCCTCTCTACCGCAGAAGTTGAATACATTGCTGCCGCCAGCCAGTAACTCAGCTTATTATGGATGAGGCAAACTTTGAAGGATTATGGTATCACCTATAGGCATGTGCCTCTTCTATGTGATAATGAAAGTGCTATCAACATTGCCGAGAACCCCAAGGATCATCTCCGCACCAAACACATTGATATTAGATATCACTTCTTGAGAGATCATGTTGAGAAAGGCGATATTCACATTGATCACATTGGGACAGATTTGCAATCGCAGATATTTTCACCAAACCATTGGATGAAGCAAGGTTCATCGACTTAGACGTGAACTTGGTATCTTGGAGCTTGACAAAATTATGTGAAATCTAGTACTCATCCATGCTTAAACTTAATGTCTTGTCTTGATGTAGGCATATATTTAGGGGGAGACATTCAATTCATGAATGTTCTCTCCCTACTCAATGCATAAAAGGAACCAACACTCTCAAAGTATCCATGGGTCTAGACCTATGGTGCTTTAACATGATGGAGTAGTGACTATGCACTTAAAGTTCAAGTCTTTCTGTGTCATGTCATGTCTACTCAGACATGGTGGCATTAGCCACCACTTGTAGTCTATGGCTATGATTGAGTAAGGTGGGATCCGAGTTACTACATAAAATAGTTTTTACTGTGAGAAAATGCCTTTCTCATCATCATGATCAGCCCCCTGTCCAAACTTCTGGCTCGGACGTCCGTAGGTTCCGGACGTCCGTGGTATTTTATCGCTTGACGTCCGTAAGAATCCGGACGTCCGTATATTCTGCTCTGGTTCACTTAAGTTGGCCTAGCAAATGAAGCTTTGGACGTCCGGAAGACTCCGGACGTCCGTAAAAACCATTCTGTTACAGTATGCCCGGTCGTCCGATGCCTTCGGACGTCCGTAAAATCATCTCTTTTATCCTCTCTGTGCTGATGGTTCAGACCCCGGTCGTCCGGCTGTTCCCGGATGTCCGGACGCATATATGACTCCGGTCGTCCGTAGGCTCCGGACGTCCGAGACGCTTTTTACTAGGGACTATATATACTGCGCCCGTAGGGTTCTCGTCAACCAACCCCATCCTCTCCATCGAAGTTCGCCGCCGCCGCTTCGCTGCGGCGTCCTCCCCGCAGCCCTCGCCGCCGCATTCTCGCCAGGTTTCTCCCGCCGCGGATCTGCGACTTGCCGTCCGGCCCGTTCAGCGTCTGCTTTCGAGCCTCTCTGTCGCCGGGCTCCTTCGTGCTCTTCCTCGCTCGGGTCATGATGCCTCGGTCCAAGCACTCCGACGCAAGCAAGTCGCCGAGGGCCGGGCGCGTCTGCCTCGTCGTGGTGGCTCCAACGACTCCCAGGAGGAAGATCGCCCTCGGAAACGTGCCGCTCGTCCTCCCAGCTCGTCCAGTGATTCCTCTTCGGAGGGGTCAGATTTTGAGGATGAGCTCGAAGAGGTGGATCCGTCCCCGATGATTGGCGCCCGCGCTGCTGCCCCCAAGCCCGACACTCGTCAGTCCAACATTTCAACCTCCTCCTCCTCCGTGCAACCCCAAGGTGATGCCCGCTACATCTCCATTGAGCCTCCACTATCACTAGGTCGTCATGTTAAGCGTTTCAATGAAGTCCCCAAATCTTCATATCTCAAATTGCGCCGTGATGTAGATCAATTTATCGTTGTTAGGGATTCTCGGGATAGTCGCTTTCGCACAAATGTCCAAGCCACATCTTCACCACGATTGTCATCCCTAAAGGCTTGTCACTTCATGTTTGCATTGATCTTGAGCACATTCGCACTCATCCGGAGAAATATCCGGAGCCATTGAGCTCATTGAGTCGCCAAACCTAGCTGCCCCATTCGCCTTTCAACACGATTTTAACCACGCTGCCATCCATCAGTTTTATGCCACATGTTACTTTGCTCCCGATAACACCACATGGATGACCTCCGACATCGCCTCACAAAGATCTTATGCAGAGTTTGTCACCGCACTTGGATTTCCCGACATTGGGTTCAAAATCCACAAGGATGACCCCAATCATAAGCCCAAAGGCATTGCGGTCTGTGCGGATCTCCTTAGACCCATATCATCTTTGTCTAGTACTGAAAAACAAAAGGGTCTAAATCAAGTCTCCATTTACGCTTTTCCTTTCAACATCACTTATCGCTGTGTCATCCGCACCATTTATCCCAAGATGGGTGACAAGGGCTCCCGCAGCAGCCATCGCATTGATCTCATGCATCGCCTACACATCTCCTAAAGGGAAGATAAATGTTCCACACTTTCTATGGCATGAGATTCGCCTTGCTAGCTTCCAAAGACAAGCGGGCTTTCCCTCATGCACCTTTTCTTCGTGCATTTATCGAGAGGGCAGCTCCTTTCCCATTGCACGCACTCATATACATGAGAGATGGGTCATCCCACCTCACATGGCGGCTGACCATGTTCCTCCTCCTCCCGCTACTGCTAGTCACACCGCCGCTAGTTTTCCCTCTCACGCTAACCATCCTCATTCTAGTGCTGTCCCCTTGGGCGTATTGCTCGCTTTCTTGGGAAGGCTCATTCAGCCATGATGAAGATGTTCACCTTCCATTGCTCCCAACACCACGATGTGGTCACTCGCATGGTCACTTCCAAGAACGCTCTGAAGGCTCGTCTGCGAGACTCAGCGATATGATGTGAGTGACGATGAGCGCCTTCCCGCACCCCTTCTGATTTTGGTTTTCCTCCGGTCCCGAGTGGGCTGATTTCTTTGACGAGACTGGTGGCGGTGGTGTTCATGATGATGATGATGAGGATGAACTTTAATACTTTCGTGTCATTCCCTTTGTTTTTGGATGCTTGATGCCAAAGGGGGAGTAGGCTCCATATGCACTACTCTAGCTCATTATGTAATCGAAACCTATGTTAGGAGTAGTTTGTTGAACTATGTTATGAGTTGTTGAACTATGTTATGAGGTTGTTGGTTATGAGTTTGGTGAATCTATATGAAGTGATCCAACTATTGTGGCATCAGTTTGAGGGGGAGCCCTCATCATTTTTGTTTTTAAGTAGTATCTGTGGTATCACTTTGAGGGGAGCTCGCCGCTACTTATTCTTATTATGGTTATTGAGCTCCACAACAAATACTTCCGACATTATTATGAGTATGCATATGAGTTGTCATCAACTACCAAAAAGGGGAGATTGAAAGTGCAATCATGCCCTTAATCATATTTTGATGTTGATGACAACACGTATGCTTGGGACTAATCATGTTTATCAAGTATATCTCGTGATTATGTTCCAAAGACCGTGTGCATGGATCATGACTAGGGATGTAGCATATAATTCAAGAATGGAGATACAAGATGTTAACTTCATTTATGGTTTGTTCTTGAGTATAGGAATCCCGCACTATTAAGAGGGGATCGATGGATCTGTGAAAAACTTGCTCAAAGTTGCTATCTATATACCTTACCTTCGGACGTCCGGCGATCTACGGACGTCCGGTCCTTCCTGATTGCCCGGACGTCCGGACACTTCCGGACGTCCGACACCTCCACAACAGAAACATTTTTGCGGATGTCCGGAACCCTCCGGACGTCCGACACTTTCACATCAGAAGCATTCTTACGGATGTCCGCCCCGCCGGACGACCGTATCCTCGTACATTGGTTTGTGGGTCACACTTTCACAGCTGCCGGTCGTCTGATGATCGCCGGACGTCCGGACCCATTTGGGCCTCCGGACGTCCGACGTTCTCCGGACGTCCCGCCATCCTGTACCCCAAACGGTCACCTTTTCCCACCACCTACATATACTCCTTTCCGTTCCACGGGTAGGGTTTGACCATTCACTTTAAACAAATCCTAGAACACTTCTCACACTCTCTCTCATATCTCCACACCAAATCTCAGATCCCCAAGGATTTGAGAGCTTTGAAAAGAAGTTGTCCGTCAAGTGATAGATCCACTTCTCCTCCTTCTTTGCACCCAAGGAATTCGTGATTTGAGCAAGTCTTGAGCAAATCCCCATCGATCTTGTTACTCTTGGAGGTTGGAGACTCCTAGGCGGTAGGAGTCTTTCGGAGAGGAATCGACCTTTGTGATTACCCCCGGATAAGTTTGTGAGGGTTTGGAGACCACCTCAAGGTCTACCACTAGTGGTTGAGAAACGCCTTCGTGGTGTTGTCTCAAAGGGAGAATAGGAGCCTTCGTGGCGTTGGTGTGCCTTCGTGGTAACGTCCACCTCTCTAACAGTGACTAGCTTCCCTCCAAGGAAGTGAACATCGGCATACATCCTCGTCTCCCGGAGTTGCGGTTATTCCTAACCCTAACTCTATACTTGTGGTTACTTGTTTTGGTTTGCACTTACTTACATCATATTGTGCTTACTCACTTATATGCTTGTGTTACTTGCCTTGTACTTCATACTTACTAGCAATTGTTAGGCTCACCTTCATATTCCGCACTATTGCCTAAAATTGCTAAGTAATAATTAAAATTTGTAATTGTACCTATTCACCCCCCCCTCTAGGTCCATCTCGATCCTTTCACTGGCGCAATCGATGTTTCGTCCATACATCGATAGCCAATCCATTCCCGGAATCACGTCCAAACCTTGCGATTCCAAAATTATCAGATCTGAGGGGAAAACATGCCTACCTATGGTCAATGGCATCTGAAAACATCCTTGGCTTGCCATATACTCTGCTCCTGGCGAGCTTACTAATATAGGTGTACTAAGAACTTTGGTGGGCAGTTTATATTTATCCACAAATCCCCTTGATATGTATGAATGTGATGCACCAGTATCAAAACGAACGACTGTAGTAAATGACTTAACCAAAAACTTACCTATTACTGCATCTAGTTGAGCTTCAACCTCCTCCCCGTTAACGTGGTTCACTTGTCCCCTGTTGAAAGGGTTGGGCTTCTTCCCAGAGCTTCCATTGCCATTTCCATTCTTAGCTTCAGGACATTCATTGGCGTAATGTCCGGTCTTCTGGCACTTGTAGAAAGTAACGTGGCTTAAATCTTTCTTGGCGGGCGTTGCCGGGTTGGACCGGTTACGCTCATTGCTTCCTCCATTACCATTCCCGTTCTTGGGGCCACTATGATTGTGCAAACTTCCTCCAGTGTGATTGTGACCTCCATGGTTATGCTGAGGGGGTCCTCCCGAGTTCGGGGTAAAACGGGGTCTCTGCTGAGCTCCAGAATTATACTTCCCTTGTCCATACTTCCTCTTGCGGTTGTCAATCTGCTGCTGCTTCCCTTCAAGCATGAGAGCTCTATCTACCAACTCCTGGTAGTTATTGAAATTTGCCACCATCAACTGCATGCTCAGCTCATCATTCAGTCCTTCCAGAAACTTCTCCTGCTTAGCTGCATCCCTAGCAACGTCATCTGGGGCATAACGTGCTAGCTTACTAAAGTCATCCACATACTGGCCAACGGTGCGCCCTCCTTGGCGTAAGTTGCGAAACTCACGCTTCTTCATGGCCATAGCTCCTGTTGATACATGGGCAGTGCGAAAAGCCTGCTGGAACTGGTCCCATGTAACAGTGTCGATGGGGTAAGTGGATGTGAAATTCTCCCACCATGATGTTGCGCGTCCATAAAGCTGATGTGCGGCAAAACGCACTCTCTCCGCATCTATGCATCCTGTAGTGGTCAACTCCCTTTCAGTCTTGCGGAGCCAATCATCTGCAACTATCGGCACGGTGCTACTGGAGAACACCGGCGGGTTCAACCTTAGTAAACGGGCTAAGTGATCAACATTTGGTGGTGGTTTGTTGTTGTTGTTGTTCCCCTGATTCTGATTCTGGACTAGTATCTGCATCAATGCATTCTGCTGCTGGATCAACTAAGTGAGCTCTGGTGGGAAAGCAAATCCATTGTCGCGTCTCGGAGGCATCTGCTGGGTTTAGAAAAGGTGAGAAAACAGAGTAGAATGTGTTCTAGGGGAAAACACTACCCATATGCACATGAGACAAACACAAACATATCACTCAATCAATCAAACAAGGGCTTACAATTGGTCTAGAACTATCGTTACAAAAGTGCTCGGACTATACTATATACATGGTGGAATACTACTACTGATATGGGGGTCGTCTAGAAAAATTGATCGGTCGAAGACTCCGTGATATCCGCTCCAACTTCATCAATATAGTCATCATCGCTATCATCGGGGTCCGAATCGGTGTCGTCGATGATGTTGTAGTTCTCCGGGCAAGTGGAACCGTCGTCTTCTCCTCCTGGCGCGGGTCCTCCCATGAATACTCCGATCTTCCTTGTCAGGTCGTCATTCTTCTCCACTAGTACGATGATTTCCTCCTCATAATCTTCGCGGGTAGCCTTGAATTCTTCCTCCAGCTCCGTGATCCTTGTCATCGCCTTCTTCAAATCTGTCATGCTCACAAGACATCCCGGTTCTCCAAGGCGTCGAATGTGCTGGTTTAACTCTGGATGAAAGCTGCAATCGATCTATCCTTCCTGGTGCTGATCATCTCCCATTGCTCATCTCGGCGCCCACAAATCTAGTAGATAGTATCCTTGAGATCCTTGTGGTAAACTTCTCCAATGTGTCCCATGGTGATGTGGGCTGCCATACTCTTTCCTAGACTCCAGGTTGGTGCATCAAAGGAAAACTCTACGGGCTCAGTGACTGGCATGAATGTCCTTCCTGGAACTTGAACTTGAATCATCCAGCGCTCCTCTTCTGGTAAAGTGGCGTTGTAAGTCCCGGTGGAACTTGGTATTCCGATGTTCAGGTACCTAGTGACTTTTTTCAAGTGGCGTCCAAAAGGGGTGTCTTCATCCGGTTGCATGAACTTGATCCTTGCATCCGCCATCCTAAAGGGTAGAAAATGGAGAGGAGTCAGAAATGAGAAGAGAGTAGTGATCTAGGGCTTTAGCTTAGTGGTCGTGTCCTACAGTCAACGTGTGCACTTATACCATCTTGTAGCAACCAGACCTCAAATAGTTCGATCTCTCAGGCATCGTTGTCATCCTGGATCGGTAATGGTGACATGCACAGTACTTGAGGATTTATAACAGAGTGGCAATCACACACTTATTACATCGAATGTCTCAAAAGAGAACTTATTACAATAAATATGGCTTAAGGCCATCTAATACGATAACAATGAAGGCTTGGAAGATAAAGTGAGTCCATCAACTCCAACGACATCACCGAAAGTGAAAGACCACGACCTAAGGCTCCTTACTGCGTCATCTGAAAAGTCTGCAACATGATACGTTGCAGCCCGAAACGGGTCAAGCACATGGAATATGCCGCAATGTAACACAAGAGAGTAATGAAATGTAATAAAGCTATCACTATATGCATATATGGCTGGTGGAGGCTGTATGGTTAATATGTTTTGCGGAAAGCCAATTTTTCCCTACAACAAAGGAATAAATTTTATTTAACTATAAAGTTGGTTGAAAACATTGAGAATGGTAAACCCCATCTTAATCCCAATTAAAAGGAAATTAATAACCCAACAAAATTCATTTAGAGTGTTGAGATCCACATGATAATCCAAGAACCAGATACTCAAGATGTCCATAACCGGGGACACAGCTAACCATGATTAGTTTGTACACTCTGCAGAGGTTTTCGCAATTTTCCCCACAAGACTCAATCTCCTCCTTTTGATTTCTCGCACTGCATGATGTTTGAGAAACGGATGACCGAGACACGGTCTTTCCGAAGAGGTCCCCTTAACCGATAGACAGGCCTGTACACCTACAATCCCCTACATCTGCTAGCCCACCATGGAAAGGTTTCCCACAACTTACTCAACTATGCCAGAGCCCATAATGGCATGTGGCTGCACACGGAAGTTTCTAGCATGAATAATCTTATGATCCCTTTGAGCCTGGGTGGCAGTCCATAGGAGAATCACATGGTACCCCGGGATTTCCAAAAAAATACAGACTACAATGGGTTCCCCAGGTGCTTCAATCCACCCAGATGTGTATTAAAGTTGCCACCTTAAGTTAACCCTTAATTAACAATACTCACATCTGTCATGAATACACTCAACCCAAACCACTTCTACGAGCATAGCATAGCAATATAAGCAACGTAGAAGTAACTCCCAAAAGGTTTGATAATAAACAGGTGAATAGGTACTACCTCATCTACTTCCCCAACCCACAATTTAATCAGATCCTAACCATGCAATTGTTTGAGGATTGATCTAATGCAATAAAACTGGGTAGTAAAGAGGTATGATCAAAGTGTTACTTGCCTTGCTGATGGTCCGTGAAACCTAGTGACTCGTAGTAGCACGCTTCGCACTCCGGGTACTCCATCGCAAACAAACAAGCATACAATAAGAAATCAAGCAAGGTGCACGGGTAAAACTCAAATAAGAAGATCTAACCAGAAAGTTCAACTTAAGAACTCCGATTTGCAAAAAGAATCAAATCAAATGAAGCAACAAAACTCAAACTGCGAAAGAAACAAACTTCGATTACTAATCTGGACTAAAGTCAAATTTGGAGTAGCAAAAACATGTGTAAGTTGATTAAACAGAAAGAGGGCTTCGAGACGAAACTCTAGGCGCTTGAATCGCCTGATTCCGATAAACGAGCGAAAAGATAAACTAAAACGAAAATCGGATCAGAAATCGTGATCGAAAATAATCGCGAAAAATCCGAGAATAAGAAAAACCGACGAACAGGCTAACGGACGAACGTTCGCTGTCTGCGGCTAAACGTTGAAAACCGTTCGTTAAAACGAATGAACGAACGAACGGGTGTTCACTAAATAAATAAACCAAAAAAACCGATCTAAAAAAATGGGATCTTGGGTTTCGAAAAAAACCGATCGATTTTCTCGTGAAAACCGAGGAGGCGGCGGCTACCTCCGACGAGGTCCGGCGAGATGGCGGCGGCGGCGGGCGGCTCCTCCGGTGGGGTCGGGCGGCGCGGCGAGATCCGGCCAAGTGGACGTCAGGCGGCGGAGGGTCATGGGCGGCTGGGCGGCAAGCGCCGAGGCTTCACGGCACAAGTGAGTAGGGCGGCGACTAGGGTTTCAAAGGGGCTGGCTGCTCGTGCCTCCGTGGCTTTAAAGGGCCGGCCGGGCTAGTGTCCACGTCAGACACGGCCCGGTTAGGTCGGTTCGTTTTTTTAATATTCCACGCAGAAAAACAAAGAAAAGAAATACTAAACAGACTCCAAAAATCCTGAAATAAAATTTCCCCGTCCTCTAAAAATCTACCGGACAAGGTGAACATTTATTTGGGACTCTAATACAATTTTGAAAAACGTATATTTTTCCTAATTCAAATAAAATAGCGATAAAACTCTGAATAAAATTCTTATTTGATTTTAATATTAAATCTCCCATATTTATTTATTTTGAGGAAGTCATTTTATCCTCTCTCTTTTATTTTCATAAAAGAAATATTCAAAGAGAAAATAATTAAAATCAAACGATCCTGTTTTCAAAATTCGAGAGAACTCAAATATGAAAATAACGAAATCGCCAACTCTCTCCGTGGGTCCTTGAGTTGCGTAGAATTTCTAGGATCACACCAAAATGCAATAAAATATGATATGCAATGATGATCTAATGCATAACATTCCAAATTGAAAATTTGGGATGTTACACATGGCATGAGAAACTGTAATATCTAATTGTCATTGCAAACATGTTTCATTCATAATAGGCTAAATCAGGAACGATGAACTAATCATATTTACAAAACAAGATAGGTCGAGTTCATACCAGCTTCTCTCATCTCAATCAGTCCATCATATATCATCATTTTTTCCTTTCACTTGCACGACTGAACGTTGTGGATAATAATAATAGTGCACGTGCATTGGACTAAGCTGAAATCTGCAAGCATTTAATACAAGGGAGAAGACAATGTAATATGGGCTCTTGTTTAAGTCAACAATAATGCATATGAGAGCCACTCAACATTTTCATCATGGTCTTCTCCTCTCAACCCCCAAAGAAAAGAAATAAAATAAAACTATTTACACGGGAAAACTCCCAACAAGCAAAAGAAGAACAAGAAATCTTTCTGGGTTTTCTTTTAATTATTACTACTACAGGCATTGAAAATAAACTAGCTAAAAGCTACAACTAATTTTTTTTGGTTTTTCTTAAGGCTTTCCAAACACACAAGAAGAAGGCTTAAAACAGAAAATAAACTAGTACGGATATTACAATGAAAATGTATGAGCACCGATAACTAGCATGAGGGTGTGAACATGAATGTAATGTCGGTGAGAAATATGTACTCCCCCAAGCTTAGGCTTCTGGCCTAAGTTGGTCTATGCCCATGGATCAAAATGGTCCTCTCCGACTAATCGAGGAGGATCCTCGAGTGCCACCGTTAGCGAGCTCTTGCGGATCCCACTGATAAATAGACCCCTGATATGGATCAGGAGATGGCTCTGGCTCAAGCTCTGGGTATCATGTTCGCTCCCAATATGCATAAGTGTCATTGGGCAGGATGATGTATGTGCCTGAATAAATGTTAAACAAAGAAGGTGCAGGCAGGGTAATAATCTGACAAGTCTTTTCAGTGAATACCAGGTTATTAATGAGTCTCTTCTCCTTATCATCGCAAATAAAATCATGTGCTACCATACTTTTATAGTCTAAGAAAATAGGGGACAACAACTTTTCTTATTTCTCATAGTGTCTAATAGGTATCTAAAAATATTTAGCAAGACGCGAAGTGAAGATACCTCCAAAAATGGGGCCCTTTTATGGTTTAGACTCAACTGTTTAGCAACCATAGCGCCTAAACTGAAAGTTATGTCACGGACTAAAGCATGGTGCAAAATGGCGAGGTCAGGGGCACTAAGGCTCCCGCTGTTCCCGCAACCAATTAAACATTACTAGCAAATATTGCATAGTAACGTAGAACAGGAAAATGTATGCTAGTAGTTCTTGCATCTAACACTTTTCTCTTTTCCCCTACAGCAATTTCATCAATAAAATTCTGCCACATCACTAGGATGTGGTTCCTCGACGCTGCCCTCAAAAGGCAACTTGCAAGCCACACAAAAATCATAGAGTGAGATCTCCTTAAACTTATCATATAAGTAAAAATCTACCGAAGGTGGTGATCTCCTAGCATGGAAATGAAAATTTTGCACAAAAATATTAGTGAGCGGGAGATACTGTTCGAGCTGATCGTGGAGGAAGTCCGTGAGGCCTGCATTCTCAGCCAAGTAATAAAAATCATCATAAATTCCGGCGGCTCACAAGAACTCATCACAAGGCCATTCACACGGACGAACTTTCGCGGTGCGAGGAAGATTATATTTTGGCTTCTTGTCTTCTTCACTTTGCTTATCCTTTGAGCTTCGACTCGAAGAGCCTCTCAGCAATCTCTTCAACATTTTCTCCCTCTGAAAATTTCTGAAATTTTTAGTGACTCAAAATAAAAGTGAACGAAACTCAACAAAATTAATAGCAACTACTCCCACAAGTGCCTAGAGGCTATATCATGCATTAGAACTACTAGGGACCATATAAATTTTACATGCAAGCTCAATAACAGGGTCACATCAGCAACAAAAATTTGCAATAAATAAAGCACTAGAACAAAAACTAATTGGACCATTGAAGGAGTCACATACCGAAGATCAATCCCCCAAATAAGTTTTGTGAGTGGAGCTTTGAGCAAGGAGATCAAAAATCGCAGCAAGATGAGCTAGAACATGGGTTTGAGCTAGGGGAAGATTTTCTCTGGAGGAAGAAGAAGTGTGTGGGTGCTGGAGTAAGTGGAGAGGGGCCACATGGGGCCCACGAGGCAAGGGGCGTGCCCCAAAGGGGTGGACGCGCCATGTGCCCTCGTGGCCAGGTGGTGGCTCCCCCTAGTGTGTTCTAAGTGCCAGATATTCTTAAATATTCTACAAAAAATCATATTTCATTTTCGGGACATTTGGAGAACTGCTATTTTCGGGGTATTTTTTATTGCAAGGATAATTCACAAAACAGACAAAAAATATTAGTTTTTCTTAATTTAATCTAAATATCAGAAAGTAAAAGGAGGGTACAGAAAGTTGTGCTTTCTAACTTCATCCATCTCATGCTCATCAAAAGGAATCCACTAACAGGGTTGATCAAGTCTTGTTAACAAACTCTTTTTGAGTAACATGGAACCGGAGAAATTTTGAATAACACTAGGTTACCTCACGGGGATATGCACGTCCCCAATAATAAGAATATCATATTTCTTCTTGACAGTAGGAAGAGGAAATTAAAAACCTCCAATGGTAATAGTTGGAATTTTTCCAATAGAATTGATACTGTGGACTTGAGGTTGTTTCCTCGGAAAGTGAACCGTATGCTCATTACCATTAACATGAAAAGTGATATTGCCTTTATTGCAATCAATAATAGCCCCTGCAGTATTCAAAAAGGGTCTACCAAGAATAATAGACATGCTATCGTCATCGGGAATATCAAGAATAACAAAGTCCGTTAAAATAGTAACATTTGCAACCACAACAGGCACATCTTCACAAGTACCGACAGGTATAGCAGTTGATTTATCGGCCATTTGCAAAGATATTTCAGTAGGTGTCAACTTATTCAAATCAAGTCTACAATATAAAGAGAGAGGCATAACACTAACACCGGCTCCAAGATCACATAAAGCAGTTTTAACATAGTTTCTTTTAATGGAGCATGGTATAGTTGGTACTCTTGGATCTCCTAGTTTCTTTGGTATTCCACCCTTAAAAGTATAATTAGCAAGCATGGTGGAAATTTCAGCTTCCGGTATCTTTCTTTTATTTGTAACAATATCTTTCATATACTTAGCATAAGGGTTCATTTTAAGCATATCACCAAACGACACGCAAAAAGATAGGTCTAATCATTTCAGCAAAGCGCTCAAAATCCTCATCATCCTTTTTCTTGGATGGTTTAGGAGGAAAGGGCGTGGGTTTCTGAACCCATGGTTCTCTTTCTTTACCAACTTCGTAGCAACGAAATCTCTCTTATCATAATGCTGATTCTTTGATTGTGGGTTATCAAGATCAACAACAGGTTCAATCTCTACATCATTGTTATTGCTAGGTTGAGCATCAACATGAACATCATCATTAATATTATCACTGGGTTCATGTTCATTACCAGGTTGTGTTTCAGCATCAGAAATAGAAATATCATTGGGATTCTCATGTGTGTCAACAACAGGTTCACTAGAAGCATGCAAAGTCCTATCATTTTTATTTTTCTTCTTCTTAGAAGAATTAGGTGCATCAACATTAGTTCTCGGAGAATCATGCTCAATTCTCTTAGGGTGGCCCTCAGGATACAAAGGTTCCTGAGTCATTTTACCCCCTCTAGTCATAAATCTAACAGCATTATCGTTTTTCTTATTATTTAATTCATTGAGCAAATCAATTCTGAGCTTTAAGCACTTGTTCTACTTGAGTGGTAACCATAGAAGAATGTTTACTAATAAGTTTAAGTTCACCTTTAACTCCAGACATATAATCACTCAAGTGTTCAATCATATAAGCATTACGTTTCAATTGTCTACCAACATAAGCATTGAAGTTTTCATGTTTAACAATAAAATTATCAAACTCATCTAAGCATTGGCTAGCAGACTTATTATGAGGAATATCACCTTCATCAAATCTATAGAGAGAATTTACCTTTACTACCTGTGTCAGGTTATCAAGACCATGTATTTTCAATAGGTGGTAAATTCTTGACATCTTTAGCTTTAATACCTTTTTCTTTCATAGATTTCTTTGCCTCTTGCATATCTTCAGGACTGAGAAATAGAATACCCCTTTTCTTCAGAGTTGGCTTAGGAGTTGGTTCAGGAAGTGTCCAATTATTATCATTACTCAACATATTATTCAATAGCAATTCAGCTTGATCATCGGTTCTTTCCCTGAAAACACAACCAGCACAACTATCCAGGTAGTCTCTGGAAGCATCGGTTAGTCCATTATAAAAGATATTAAGTATTTCATTTTTCTTGAGAGGATGATCAGGCAAAGCATTAAGTAATCAGAGAAGACGCACCCAAGCTTGTGGGAGACTCTCTTCTTCAATTTGCAAAAAATTATATATTTCCCTTAAGGCAGCTTGTTTCTTATGAGCGGGGAAATATTTAGCAGAGAAGTAATAAATCATATCCTGGGGACTACGCACACAACCAGGATCAAGAGAATTAAACCATGCTTTAGCATCACCCTTGAGAATGGAAATAACTTAAGGATATAGTAGTAATGAATTTTTTCCTCATTAATGAATAGGGTGGCTATATCATTTAATTTAGTAAGATGTGCCACAACAGTTTCAGATTCATAGCCATAAAAAGGATCAGATTCAACCAAAGTAATTGACTCAGGATTGACAGAGAAATCATAATCCTTATCAGAAATACAGATAGGTGAAGTAGCAAAAGCAGGGTCATATTTCATTCTAGCATTCAATGACTTTTCTTTCAGCTTAACTAACAGTTTCTTAAGATCATATCTATCTTTGCAAGCAAAAAAGTCTCTAGCAGTTTCTTCATCCATAACATAACCCTCAGGCACATCAGGCAATTCATATCTAGGGGGATAATCTTCATCATCACTTTCACCAATATTATCTGTTCCAATAATTTCATTCTCTAACCCTAGCAAGTTGTTCATCAAGAAATTCACCTAGTGGCACAGTATTATCAAGCATAGAAGTAGTTTCATCATAAGTACCATGCATAGCAGAAGTGGCATCATCAATAACATGCGACATATCAGAATCAATAACCGGTGTAGGTGCCGCAAATTTACTCATAACAGAAGGTGAATCAAGTGCAGAGCTAGATGGCAGTTCCTTACCTCCCCTCGTAGTTGAGGGATAAATATTTTTGTCTTTCAAGTTCCTCATAGTGATCAACATATATAAATCCCAAGTGGCTCAAAGAATAGAGCAATGCTCCCCGGCAACGGCGCCAGAAAATAGTCTTGACAATCCACAAATATAGGGGATCGCAACAGTTTTCGAGGGTAGAGTATTCAACCCAAATTTATTGATTCGACACAAGGGGAGCCAAAGAATATTATGAAGTATTAGCAGTTGAGTTGTCAATTTAACCACACCTGTAAGACTTAATATCTGCAGCAAAGTATTTAATAGCAAAGTAGTATGGAAGTAACGGTAACGGTCGCAAAAGTAACAGTAGCAGTTTTGTAGTAATTGTAACAGTGGCAACGACAAAGTAAGTAAGCAAAGAACAATATTTGAAAAGTTCGTACGCATTGGATCAGGGATGGATAATTATGTCGGATGCGATTCCTCATGCAACAGTTATAACATAGGGTGACACAGAACTAGCTCCAGTTCATCAATGTAATGTAGGCATGTATTCCGAATATAGTCATACGTGCTTATGGAAAAGAACTTGCATGACATCTTTTGTCCTACCCTCCCGTGGAAGCGGGGTCCTATTGGAAACTAAGGGATAATAATGCCTCCTTTTAATAGAGTATCGGACCAAAGCATTAACACTTAGTGAATACATGAACTCCTCAAACTACGATCATCATCGGGAGTGGTCCCGGTTATTGTCACTTCGTGGTTGCCGGATCATAACACATAGTAGGTGACTATTGACTTTCAAGATAGGATCAAGAACTCACATATATTCATGAAAACATAATAGGTTCAGATCTGAAATCATGGCACTAGGGCCCTAGTGACAAGCATTAAACATAGCAAAGTCATAGCAATATCAATCTCAGAACAAAGTGGATACTAGGGATCAAACCCTAACAAAACTAACTCGATTACATGATAAATCTCATCCAACCCACCACCGTCCAGCAAGCCTATGATGGAATTACTCACGCACGGCGGTGAGCATCATGAAGTTGGTGATGGAGGAAGGTTGAAGATGATGATGGCGACGGATTCCCCTCTCCGGAGCCCCGAACGGACTCCAGATCAGCCCTCCCGAGAGAGATTAGGGCTTGGCGGCGGCTCCGTATCATAAAACGTGATGAATCCTTCTATCTGATATTTTTCTCCCCGAACATGAATATATAGAGTTGGAGTTGAGGTCCGTGGAGCCTCAGGGGGCCCATGAGGCAGGGGGCGCGCCCCAGGGGGGTGGGCATGCCCTCCACCATCATGGACAGGGTGTGGGCCCCCTGGTGTTGATTCCTTCGCCAATATTTTTTATTAATTCCAAAAATATTCTCCGTGAAGTTTCAGGTCATTCCGAGAACTTTTATTTCTGCACAAAAATAACACCATGGCAATTCTGCTAAAAATGGCGTCTGTCCGGGTTAGTTCCATTCTAATCATGCAAGTTAGAGTCCAAAACAAGGGCAAATGTGTTTGGAAAAGTAGATACGTTGGAGACGTATCACGAACTAGATTGCAATGGGAGAAGTTCTTAGCTTTGGGTTCAATCTTGCGGTGTCCTTTCCCAGTGACAGTAGGGGCAGCAAGGCATGTATTGTATTGTTGCCATCAAGGATAAAAAGATGGGGTTTTCATCATATTGCTTGAGTTAATTACGCTACATCATGTTATCTTACTTAATGCATTACTCTGTTCTTATGAACTTAATACTCTAGAAGCAGGCATGAGTCGGTCGTTGTGTGGAGTAATAGTAGTAGATGCAGAATCGTTTCGCTCTACTTGACACAGACGTGATGCCTATATTCATGATCATTGCCTTAGATATTGTCATAACTTTGCGCTTTTCTATCAATTGCTCGGCAGTAATTTGTTCACCCACCATAATATTTTCTATCTTGAGAGAAGCCTCTAGTGAAACCTATGGCCCCCGGGTCTACTTTCCATCATATAAGTTTCCGATCTACAATTTTCGTTTCCTATTTACTTACTTTGCAATATTTTACTTTCCGTTCCATAAACCAAAAATACCAAAAATATTACTTTACCGTTTATCCATCTATATCATATCTCACTTTGCAAATAACCATGAAGGGATTGACAACCCCTTTATCGCGTTGGGTGCAAGTTGGTGTTTGTTTGTGTGCAGGTATTCGGTGGCTTGCTGCGTTGTCTCCTACTAGATTGATACCTTAGTTCTCAAAACTGAGGGAAATACTTACTCTACATTGCTACATCACCCTTTCCTCTTCAAGGGAAAAACCAACGCAAGCTCAAGAGGTAGCAATAGTGACTAGAGAACTTTGTCAATCACTATCTTATCTAGAAGATTAACTCCCACTTGATTCAAGCGATTGTAGTACTGTAGGACCTTGAAGTATGTCTAGAGGGGGGGTGATTAGACTACTTGACCAATAAAAACTTAACCTTTTCCCAATTTTATAGTTTGGCAGATTTTAGCTATATTAGGACAAGTCAAGCAATCATCACACAATTCAAGCAAGCATGCAAAGAGTGTATAGGCAGCGGAAATTAAAGCATGCAACTTGCAAGAAAATAAGGGGAAGGGTTTGGAGGATTCAAACGCAATTGGAGACACGGATGTTTTTGTCGTGGTTCCGATAAGTGGTGCTATCGTATATCCACGTTGATGAAGACTTCAACCCACGAAGGGTAACGGTTCTGCTGAAGTCCACGGAGGGCTCCACCCATGAAGGGTCGTGAAGAAGCAACCTTGTCTATCCCACCATGGCCGCCGCCCACGAAGGACTTGCCTCACTAGCAGTGAGATCTTCATGAAGTAGGCGATCTCCTTGCCCTTACAAACTCCTTGGTTCAACTCCACAATCTTGTCGGAGGCTCCCAAGTGACACCTAGCCAATCTAGGAGACACCACTCTCCAAGAAGTAACAAATGGTGTGTTGATGATGAACTCCTTGCTCTTGTGCTTCAAATGATAGTCTCCCCAACACTCAACTCTCTCTCATAGGATTTGGATCTGGTGGAAAGAGGGTTTGAGTGGAAAGCAACTTGGGGAAGGCTAGAGATCAAGATTCATATGGTAGGAATGGAATATCTAGGCCTCAACACATGAGTAGGTGGTACTCTCTCGTAATCGTAAGTTGGAAGTGTAGGTTTGTTCTGATGGCTCTCCACGAATGAAGAGGAGGTGGAGGGGTATATAGCCTCGACACAAAATCTAACTGCTATACACACAATTTACCAAACTCGGTGGGACCGAATCGTTAAACTCGGTCGGACCAATTTAGTAAACCTAGTGACCGTTAGTGATTTTCGGTGGGACTGACATGCATCTCGGTGAGGCCGATTTGGTTAGGGGTTAGGGCATAACGTAATCTCGGTGAGACCGATTACACAAACTCGGTGGGACCGATTTTGGTAATAAGCTTTCCAGAGAGTTGGCCTGGTAAACTCGGTGGGACCGATTTGCTCTTTTCGGTGAGACCGAAATGTTACAAAAAGGAAACAGAGAGTTTACATTGCAATCTCGGTGGGACCGATCGCTCACTTCGGTTAGACCGAAACGTTACGAAGGGAAACAGAGAGATTGCAACCCTATCTCGGTGAGACCGAGATCCCTATCGGTAAGACCGATTTGCTTAGGGTTTGTGGCAGTGGCTATGACTTTTGGAATCGGTGGCGCCGGATAGAAAGAATCGGTGTGACCGATTTTGGATTTAGGTTTAGGTCATTTGTGGGTGTGGGAAAGTAGTTGAGGGTTTTGGAGCATATCACTAAGCACATGAAGCAAGAGGCTCATTAAGCAACACCTCATCCCTTCTTGATAGTATTGGCTTTTCCTATAGACTCAATGTGATCTTGGATCACTAAAATGTAAAATGAAGAGTCTTGAGCTTTTGAGATTGAGCCAATCCTTTGTCCTTAGTATTTTGAGGGATCCACTTTCATCATCCATGCCATGCCATTCATTGAGCTTTCCTGAAATAATAGTCTTGGAATAGCATTAGCTCAATGAGCTATATGTTGTTATGAATTACCAAAACCACCTAGGATAGTTGCACTTTCAATCTCCCCTTTTGGTAATTGATGACAACATATAGATCAAAGCTTCAACAAATGATAATAATATTTAAATAACATCGTCGCTTTGAGAAGTATGTGATAAGCAAGAGCTCCCCCTAAATTTGTGCATAGTTTTAGATTTGCTTTGGACTGCAAATGCACAATGAATTAAGCTCACGGGTTCCTCTTCCAAGTCACATACATCTTGGTGGAGCGCTCAAAATAATAAACAATGAATACATGCACTCATCACCAAGCATAGTGAGTGATCACATAAGATAGATAGGATAATATCAAGCATGCAGAAGTGTAGCTTATGATCAAACACATGATCATCAATGTCTCACAAACATAGCATAGTATCTCAACCAAAAGCAAACAAAGATTGAAAAACCATCAAATAAAGCAAGAGAGAACAAAAGCAACACTCTCTCTCTCGAAGCCTATGATCTATACATTTTTCTCCCCCTTTGGCAACAAGTTACCAAAAGTTCATAGAAAATGCATAGTGCTAGATCGACTCGTGCTTGATCTGCCGGTGGTGGAGTCCGGATAACGCCGAGGACTTAAAGCTTCAGCTTGAAGTAGATGGAGCTGGAGCTGATGTAGAATCTTTGGAGCTGGTGGCACTAAGGCTGTAGCTGGTGCAGATGAAGTTGCTCTTGTGTCTGCCACCGCACTTTGCATCGACCTCTGGGCTCTAGGCACTCTGGAAAATGCATCGCTTGTTGTTTTGCCCTTCCTCTCCTCGCATGTCATCTTGTAGTTCCTCCACCGCAGATCGAATCTCGCCATTTTCACATCTAAGTTATAGAACTTTTGTTCTATGATTCTCTCAAGCTCTCCTGATTTTGAGTGAGGGTGGCCAATCCCTTCTCAATCCTCGTGGTTGATGCTATTAAGTATCCGAGCTGCTCTCGCTTGTTCTTCAAGAAATACTCAGATGCCTCCTCTTGAGTTGGCATCTTGGCAGCCTTCTCCCTCTTTGCCTTCTCCTTCTTCTCCCGAGCTTGAACTGATTGTGGATCATCTTCATTCATGACAACCTCATTGTCCTCAAAGTCTGGATAAAGTGGAAAGTGTTCCTTATCCAACTGATATTTTCCTGTGCCCATCTTTTGAGTTTATCAATTCTTGAATCTGAGGTGCATATCCACAACTCCTCTTCCGATCTGCTGCAGTCCTCTTGATTGTTTCAATGATCGTGCTCATGACTTTGAACTTCTGTGGCACATCAAACACATGCAACATGTTGATGGCATGCCCTCTGATCATGTTGTGGTCACCAGACTTGGGCAACAAGTGTGCCTCAGAATCCAATTTATGGTTGGCAACCCTGGCAGCAGAAAGTGAACTGATCCAAACTTGTGAGTTCCTAATGCCTTGTCTGGAATTTCCTTGTACATGTGAGCCATTGAATTGTGACCCATCTTCTTCTTTGCATAAATGTCTAGGTCATCCTCATTTTCCTCTAGGGCATTGATCAGACTTGCCCATTCTTCAACAGTGGACTGGTACCTTGTACCTTCAGACATCCAAACAATTCTTCCATCTGGGTAAAAATGTCAGTGGAGTAGAACCGCATGATCAGTTCATCATTCCAATTTGTGAGCTTTTGCCCAACAAAATCTGCAACTCCACAAGCAACAAAGCTATCTTGCACTCCAGGATAGTGCTGTTCATTCTCCTTGATGAAATTCCAGTCAACCCACCTCATGTCACAGACTATGGGCTTCTTTTCCAACAGAATTGTTTCATAGAAGTCCTGATGTTCCTTGGTGTGGAACCTGTAATCAACAGCAGTTCTTCTTCTTGAAGCATATGGATCTTCCATTCTCCATTTCCTCAGCCCTGAATCCTTCCTGATTCTCATGTCCTCAGCCACAGGATGGGCATCATTGTGGTCCAGTATCTTGGGCTTGAGCTTCCTCGTAACTTGTCCTTCTTCATCTTCCTCATCAAGATCCTCGTGACCTTTGGGGCCTTGTTCTTCTCAAAGAATGGAATACTCCTGGTATTCCTCTTTGGTGCAGACTTGGCCTTGGGGGCAGCTTTGGGTGCTTCCTTGGGCTTAGATGTGGCAGCCCCTGATCTGATTGCATCTCCCACAAGCTTTGGTGCCTTTGGAGCTGGTGCAGCAATTTCATCTTCCTCTTCCATCATGGAAGGCTTCCCTATAACTCTGGCCATGGTCATCTTGACCCTTTCCTTTCTTTTCTTCCCTTCTGTTGCAGCTGGTTCTTTGGGATCAGGATTTTCAGGCAGTTGAGTTGATGCTCTGGCCTTGGGCATAGGTTGCCTTCTTGCAGGCCTTTTAGTCATCCTGCCTGGCTTTATATCCTTTGCTGAGCCACATTCCTTCTTGAGCAGACCTTTCTTGGAAGTAGCCTCATCTTCCTCAGCTTTGTAATCTTCATCCTCTGAATCTGAAGTTCTTTTCCTCCTTTGCCTAGTTGCAGCCTTAGGCAAATTGCTAGGAGTACTTCTGCTCCCATCATCTGAAGTTGAGGGACTAGTGCCCTCACTCAAGTCCATCTGCTCTTTTGACTGTTCGTCATCACTTTGATCGGACGATTCTGCAAAAGCTGATCACGACCCGTGAAGAGTTATAGATGAGATAGAAAAGATGAGCATCACAAAATGCACAGGTTTTTGCAAAAGAATGACTCAAAAGTCCAGTCTTAGTTTTCCACAGAAAGCATTTTGGATCCACCGATTTTCAAACTCGGTGATACCGAAGCAGTTTTGGAACCTAAACTGATGATCTCGGTTGGACCGAGTTTCAGTTCGGTGGTACCGAGACTGCTAGGGTTTCACAGAATTCTCAAATCGGTTGCACCGATTAGTAATTCTTGGTCAGACCGAGAGTCACTAGTGCAATGGCATAAGCCAAATCGGTGAGACCGAGTTTTTGAACTCGATGGGTCCGAGATGGTTTCGGCAGAAACCTAAGCCTAAAAATTTGAATCACATCTAATCTGTGAACTACTTTGGCTCGATAGAAGAGTTTCAATCGTGGTAAGAATCAATATGAAAACAATGTGCCAGGAATCAGACATGGATAGCACAAAGTTTAAGTCCATAACCTAACTTGGCGGTGGACTTGCTACGGCGGCAACGGCGGGGACGAAATCCGTTGATTTGGCGAGAGACCAGCGATGTGGAGGCTGGCGGCGAGGAGACGATCCGGAGACCACGATGGCGAAGCGAGCTGTTGCGCTGCGAAGGGTTTTGGAGAAATTTCCAAAATTTTGCCCGTGGCTATATATAGCTTGACCTGCCGGTGTGACCGAAAGTGGAACAACTTCGGTGGCACCGAGATGCATAACCGTGTTCGATAAAGAAATCGGTGAGACCAAAAAGTTCAAATCGGTTGCACCGAGATTGAAAACTCAGATCAACTTGATGATCTCGGTAGGACCGAAATGGAAGGATCGGTCAGACCGAGAATCACTCAGAGGTTTTGTAAGTTTAAGTCTATGAAGAATCGGGTACTCCGAGTGCTCCTCACACAGAGTGGTTCGAATCTGACTTGATCAAATTTTGTGATGTAGCATGAATAGAGTTTGAGACGAGAAAAGCATAGATAGCTAAAGAAGGTTCTTAGGCATTCTTGTCCATCCACTTGGCACAAAGAAAAGGATCCAATCAAACAAAACAACAAGTGGATGTCCTTGAATGAGTAAAATATGCACCAACATGCTCACACAATAAGATGGCAATTGAAATATGTGGCAAAGCATGCACAACCAATTTTAGCAACTATCAAGAAATTGGCGATGACTAGGTCATCTATATATGAGTATATTGACTTAGGAGTCAAATGAGAACATTTGATCATAGGTCATACTCATCGTTTAAGCTCAAGTGGGGTTACCACTTTTACATAAAGCATTAATGTGTTCACACCATTAGAGTTGCTTTGACTCAATTCTTAGAGTTAATCTCCCCTAGATGTGAGATCCCCTTAGAGGGATGAACTAACCTTGGGTTTAAATATGATGACTTCATGTAGGTGTTGAAGATGTAGATGCTCAATGTTGATGTAGATCATTTGGAGCAATCCTTTGGAGTGAGTTGCACTTTCAACTTGCCTACATGGGTTAGTCCCACAAGGAACAAACAAGAATATCCATAGACATAGAGTGATGCACACACAAGATGATGTCCATGAAAACATTAGGTTACCTTGTCCCTTGCCTTACCAACATGAGGGTTTGTGACTCCTTGAACTAGTGCAAGATGTGAAAGTTGATTGCACTTGTTCTTGCCAAAATGATATGAGTGAAGAATGTTGGCGGAGTCACCCTCAAGAACTCTCTAGTTCTTCTTCTTCGGATCCACATCATCTTGATGGGAATCCTTGGAGTTGTAGTTGTACTTGATGAAGTAGAACTTGACGTAGTCTTGGGGACCCACTCGAACGAGGCTTTAGGTGCTTCTTCAAATGCATCAATCTCTTCTTGAACCTTGTCCTTGCCTTTGTTCTTGTGGTCTTGTGGTGGAAGATCATCTTGAGCTTGTGTCCCCTTGAAGGAAGTAGGATCATACTTCTCTTGTTGAGGAACAAACTTTGTCTTGGGGTATTGATCTTCTTCCCACTCAACTCCATTGGCATTGAACTTTCGCTCAAAACCAACACCTTGATTCTTCCGGTGCCTTCCTTGCTTGCGCATAATTTTGTCGAATTGCTTACTCCCGCAAGGCTCTTGTAAACACCTTTCTCTATAATTCCCTTCAATAAACTATTTTCTTGCTCAAGAGTAACTTGGCTAAGAGAATCATTAGTGGAATCAAGAGAACTACTAGAAGCAACAACATTGGATTTGACATTATTATTGTTACTACTAGAGGAAGTTTCTTTCTTGTACTTGTTACTAGACTTGACTTGAGGCATGTAAGTAGATAAGAGTAAACGCTTGGCAATTAAGAAGAACTTTTCTTGCGGAGATCATCATTGATTGCCTTTAAGAACTCATGCTCTTTCTCAAGATTGAGCTTTTCAAAGCGTAACTTCTCATGAGCCCTTAAAAGTTCTCGATGATCTTCGAAGATAGTTTCATGAGCCAACTTAAGAGTGTTTAGTTCTTTAGTTATAAGCTCAATTTCTCCTTATCATTGTCATTCGTTTGATTAGCATGATTAATTGACGTTTCATCATAGTATTCATCACTAGAGTTGTCAACAAGTAAATCATCATCCACAAGCAAGTCATCTTCATCACTATTAAAATCAACATACTCGGGATGTGTTACCTTAGAACCTTTGGCCATGAAGTATCTACCAATTCCTTCATTTGGTGATTCAAATATGTCGTAGGAGTTGGTTGACACAAGTGCTAGACCGGCAACACCTTCATCTTGAGTATATTCGGAGTCGGAGTGATAGCTTCTCTCGGAGTGATGATCGGAGTCGGAGCCGGAAACCCATTCACCAACATGAGCTTGATGTCTTCGTTTTGTGTAGCTCCTTGATGACTTGTCCTTCCTTTCCGAATCCTTACTTCTCCGTGAGGGTCTTCGTTCATAACGATCATCTCTACTCCTCCTCTCTCTTGGTGGTGATTCTTCTCTTTTGCTCCTTCTTCTTGGAGAATCTTCTCTTCTTTTGTAGGGTGCCGTACACTCATTGGAGTAGTGTCCGGTCTCCCACAATTGTAGCAATTGCGCTCTCGACTAGAAGATCTCTTGTCATTGTAAGACCTTGACTTGGAGCTTCTTTCTTTGCTTCTACTTTTGTAGAATTTGTTGAAGTTCTTCACCATTAAGCTCAATTCTTCATTGAAGGTTGGTTTCTCACTTGAATATGTGGGGGCTTCACTTGAGGCTTTGTAAGCACCACTTGACTTGTTGTGAAGTTCCTCCTTATCCATGAGTGACATCTCATGAGCAACAATCCTTCCAATGACTTCCGTTGGCTTGAGATCTTTGTAGTTTGGCATCATTTGGATCAATGTGCACACGGTATCATACTTTCCATCCAATGCTCTTAGGATTTTCTTGATGATGAATTTGTCGGTCATCTCTTCACTCCCTAAGCCGCAATCTCATTTGTGATAAGAGCAAGCCTAGAGTACATTTCAAATGGCTAACCTTCACCATCCTTCATTTTGAACTTGTCAAGCTGACTTTGGAGCACATCCAACTTGGATTCCTTGATGGACTCGGTACCTTCATGCATATCAATCAAAGTATCCCAAATTTCCTTTGCATTCTCAAGACGGCTGATTTTGTTGAATTCTTGAGGCACAATCCGTTGAAGATGATGTCACATGCTTGAGCGTTGTATTGTAGCATCTTCAATTCTTCCGCATTAGCTTCATGGTTCGGTTCTCTCCCATCGAAGAATTCATCTTGCAAGCCAATACAAATAATTGCCCAAACGGCGGGGTTATGTCCAAGAATATGCATTTTCATCTTATGCTTCCAACTAGCAAAATTAGTACCATCAAAGTAAGGACCTCTACGGTGATAATTTCCCTCGCTAGACGCCATACTCTCCTAGGTTGTGAAACCAAGGCTATGACCACCAAAAGCTATGGAAATCAAAGCAAATGGAGACCAAAGCTCTGATACCACTTGTAGGACCTTGAAATATGTCTAGAGGGGGGTGATTAGACTACTTGACCAATAAAAAGTTAACCTTTTCCCAATTTTATAGTTTGGCAGATTTTAGCTATTTTAGGACAAGTCAAGCAATCATCACACAATTCAAGCAAGCATGCAAAGAGTGTATAGGCAGCGGAAATTAAAGCATGCAACTTGCAAGAAAGTAAGGGGAAGGGTTTGGAGGATTCAAACGCAATTGGAGACACGGATGTTTTTGTCATGGTTCCGATAGGTGGTGCTATCGTACATCCACGTTGATGGAGACTTCAACCCATGAAGGGTAACGGCTGCGCGAGTCCACGGAGGGCTCCACCCACGAAGGGTCCGCGAAGAAGCAACCTTGTCTATCCCACCATGGCCGTCGCCCACGAAGGACTTGCCTCACTAGCGGTAGATCTTCACGAAGTAGGCGATCTCCTTGCCCTTACAAACTCCTTGGTTCAAATCCACAATCTTGTCGGAGGCTCCCAAGTGACACCTAGCCAATCTAGGAGACACCACTCTCCAAGAAGTAACAAATGGCGTGCTGATGATGAACTCCTTGCTCTTGTGCTTCAAATGATAGTCTCCCCAACACTCAACTCTCTCTCATAGGATTTGGATCTGGTGGAAAGAGGGTTTGAGTGGAAAGCAACTTGGGGAAGGCTAGAGATCAAGATTCATATGGTAGGAATGGAATATCTTGGCCTCAACACATGAGTAGGTGGTTCTCTCTCGAGGCTGGTAAGTTGGAAGTGTAGGTTCGTTCTGATGGCTCTCTCCATGAATGAAGAGGAGGTGGAGGGGTATATATAGCCTCGACACAAAATCTAACTGTTACACACAGTTTACCAAACTCGGTGGGACCGAATCGTTAAACTCGGTAGGACCGATTTAGTAAACCTAGTGACCGTTAGTGATTTTCGGTGGGACTGACATGCATCTCGGTGAGGCCGATTTGGTTAGGGTTAGGGCATAACTAATCTCGGTGAGACCGATTACACAAACTCGGTGGGACTGATTTTGGTAATAAGCTTTCCAGAGAGTTGGTCAGGTAAACTCGATGGGACCGATTTGCTCTTTTCGGTGAGACCGAAATGTTACAAAAAGGAAACAGAGAGTTTACATTGCAATCTCGGTGGGACTGATCGCTCACTTCGGTTAGACCGAAACGTTATGAAGGGAAACAGAGAGATTGCAAACCCATCTCGGTGAGACCGAGATCCCTATCGGTAAGACCAATTTGCTTAGGGTTTGTGGCAGTGGCCATGACTTTTGGAATCGATGGCGCCGGATAGAAAGAATCGGTGTGACCGATTTTGGATTTAGGTTTAGGTCATTTGTGGGTGTGGGAAAATAGTTGAGGGTTTTGGAGCATATCACTAAGCACATGAAGCAAGAGGCTCATTAAGCAACACCTTATCCCTTCTTGATAGTATTGGCTTTTCCTATAGACTCAATGTGATCTTGGATCACTAAAATGTAAAATGAAGATTCTTGAGCTTTTGAGCTTGAGCCAATCCTTTATCGTTAGTATTTTGAGGGATCCACTTTCATCATCCATGCCATGCCATTCATTGAGCTTTCCTGAAATAATAGTCTTGGAATAGCATTAGCTCAATGAGCTATATGTTGTTATGAATTACCAAAACCACCTAGGGATAGTTGCACTTTCAAGTACCCAAGCATTCTGAGCACATGCTCACTTCTTGAGCTACTTTCCTCCACCTTGTAGACAAAGTACTTTTCAGAGGTCGCATACTTCTCGACATGGGCATGAGACTGAAATACCAATTTTTAGTTCTTGGAACATCTCATATGCTTCGTGGCGTTCAAAACATTTTTGAAGTCCCAGTTCTAAGCCGTAAAGCATGGCGCACTAAACTATTAAGTAGTCATCATATCGAGCTTGCCAACCGTTCATAACATCTGCATCTGCTCCTGCAATAGGTCTGTCACCTAGTGATGCATCAAGGACATAATTCTTCTGTGCAGCAGTGAGGATAATCCTCTGATCACGGACATAGTCCGCATCGTTGCTACTATCATCTTTCAACTTAGTTTTCTCTAGGAGCATATAAAAAATATAGGAGCTAAAATTCGAGCTATTGATCTACAATATAAATATGCAAATACTATCAGGACTAAGTTCGTGATAAATTAAGTTCAATTAATCAAATTACTTAAGAACTCCCACTTAAATAGACATCCCTCAAGTCATCTAAGTGATACGTGATCCAAATCAACTAACCCATGTCCGATTGTCACGTGAGATGTGGTAATCATCAATGGTGAACATCTCTATGTTGATCATATCTACTATATGATTCACATTCGACCTTTCGGTCTCCAGTGTTCCGAGGCCATGTATGTACATGCTACGCTCGTCAAGTTTAACCCAAGTATTCTGCATGTGCAAAAATATCTTGCACCCGTTGTATGTGAACGTAGACTCTATCATACCCGATCATCACATTGTGTCTCAACACGACGAACTATAGCAACGGTGCATACTCAGGGAGAACACTTTTACCTTGAAATTTAGTTTAAGGGATCATCTTATGATGCTACCACCATACTAAGCAAAATAAGATGCATAAAATATAAACATCACATGCAATCAAAATATGTGACATGATATGGCCATCATCATCTAGTGCTTTTGATCTCCATCTCCAAAGCATCGTCATGATCACCATCGTCATCGGCTCGACACCTTGATTTCCATCGCTATGTCAGGTCGTCTCGCCAACTATTGCTTCTACAACTATCGCTAACGCATAGTGATAAAGTAAAGCAATTACATGGCGTTTGCATTTCATAAAATAAAAAGATAACCATAAGGCTCATGTCGGTTGCCGATAACTTTTACAAAACATGGTCATCTCATACAATAACGTATATCACATCATGTCTTGACCATATCAAATCACAACATGCCTTGCAAAAACAAGTTAGACGTCCTCTACTTTGTTCTTGCAGGTTTTACGTGGTTGCAATGGGCTTCTGGCAAGAACCATTCTTACCTACGCATCAAACCACAACGGTGTTTCGTCAAGTTTGCTATTTTAGCCTTCTTCAAGGACCGGCTGTCGTGGTTCTAAGTCTGACAGTAGAATAGGGGGTACGTTAGGAGAGGCAAGATCCTAGCTACGATAAGGTTGTGCACACAAGATTTAAGAGTCCAGGCCCTTCTCAAAGGAAGTAACAACCCTACGTCTCGGTGCCCGGAGGCTGGTCGATTGGATTATGCGTGAAGTTATAGGGGGTGCGAACCCTTGTGCCAGTGGAGGGGGGTGGCTTATATAGAGTGCGCCAGGACCCAGCCAGCCCACGTTACAAGGGGTTCAATGTACATAAAGGTGAGACGTTACTGGTAACGCCAGCAATAAAATCATATAAATGATTATTAAGACTATGGAGTGAACGCTTGACCATTGCCATCCTGAGTGACTTTAGATCTTCTATACTCCGAGTGGTTTCTGATATAGTCGAATGACTATTTCCTGGTCGAATGGAATTGAGTTATCCGAGTGGAACTTTTGGTTGAGTGGGTTGCACTCTGAGGTGATTTCAGTCGGTAGATCTTGCTTTCCTTTGAATGTCTTTGACTGTATGGCAGTGTCCTTGGGAAGGGTGTCTAGATCAGGTCTATTACCCTACCCTAGGTACATGTCATCGTCATTAGCCCCCGAATGGTTCAGGGTCCGAGTGGAGATGGATTTGAAGATGGTTCCGACCCAATTTTCGTGCTTCGGAAGCATTTTACTTGGATTGGTGAACCATGCAGAAACTTCGACCTCATTTTCAGTTGCCTTGATCCATTCCGAGGTTGTCAAGTGAACTTTGCTAATAAGCTTCGAATGTCGATATGGTATAAAAATCTTCGGCACGATCGACTGTACTGCCGTTCCCGGATCTCACGGGATTCGAAATTTGGGGAAGCGCGCGGGGCGGAGTAGACGCAGTAAGCGGAGCGGATTAGGCAGGGGCACCTCGATTCTTGCGCCACCTTTTTCGCCACGTACCGGGCGTGCGACTGTTGTGGGATTTGACAGGATTTCTTGGGCCCACGAGTCAGTCACTCGAGGAATAGGCCCATATAAGGCGCTGGGACCGGTGTATTTTGCATGGTGCATCCCATTCTCTTTCTTCCTTCTCTACTTCTCCACTGCATCCGCCTCCACCCTCGACGCCACCGCCCAGCCCGAGCGCAGCCTGCTGCGATGGCGAAGGACAAGAGGGCGGCCATGGAGCATGCGAAGAAGGCAACGGCGAAGGCGAAGGGCAAGAAGATGAGCCGGGGAGGGTCGTCGTCGAGATCTGGCATGCCGCCTGGCTGGATCCAGGGCGACTGGATTCGATCGACGATCCAGCAGGAGGATCTGGAGGATCTGGTTGAGGGGGGTTTGATTCCCCACGGTTCCTGGCGGCTTCCGGAGGACGAGACCGAGCTGCGGCCATAGGAGGGTGAGTCCGTCCTTCTTGCGACTCACGTCGACCGCAACTTCTCTTTGCCCCGCCATCCTTTCTTCCGGGGTTTTCTGAACTTCTTTGGGGCCCAACTTCATCACTTTTCTCCCAACACTATCACATACCTCGTTGCATTTCTGTCCATGTGTGAGAACATTCTGGGCTGTCGACCGCACTGAGGTCTCTTCTAACACATTTTCACTTGTCGTTCCCAGTCTGTGAAAAAGGCTAATCCGAGTGATGAGAGGACGCATTTGATCTAGATGTGTGGAGGTCTAGGGATCCATATGAGGGGTAAAAGCACTTTCCCCGCTAAGATTATTCCCGATTCAGTTAGAGGGTATCAGCCGACCTGGTTTTATTGTAAGGACCAGCTGACTCCTGGTCAATTGACTGGCCTTCCTCCGTTTTCCATGGAGCGAGTTGAGAAGCCTTCTCCCTTGAAAGTGACTCCAGCTAAGAAAGTGGAGGTGAATATGTTGGTTGAGTGAGTAGTCCAACTTGTCCACGACGGTGTGACTGGCATGGACTTGCTAGAGGTGTTTCTCAGTCGACGCATCCAGCCACTCCAAGCTCGTAATCGTCCAATGTGGATGTACTAGGGTATTGATGACAGCACTCGGATCCACCCGGAGGAAGTTGATGAGGAGATGGTGGCGCAGTGGTTGCAGGGCATCACTGGCAACAAGGACAACCCCAGGGGGTCCAGGAGAATCCCACCACTCGACAACACCAACGAACCAGACAAGGTCCGACTCCTTTCTTCCGAGTGTCCTCTTGTTTTGACATGTAATTTCTCTCAAAACTGACTGATATTCGCTCAACTCTGTGTCTTGCAAATTTACACTGAGATGTACTTGATGCCCAACAGGGAGCAGGAGCAGGAGGGAGAGGCGAGCGGAGGTGACAGCGGCGACTGGCACTCTGACGGAGGAGGAGACGAGGAGAGTGAAGACTCAAGCAGTGGTGAGGAGGTCGACTCTCCACCTCACTCGGAAAGACGCTCCAAGCAGAGGCAAGACCCAGCTAGTGTCCATGGCAAAGCGATCGTACAAAGTGCGCAAGCTTCAAAGCGCCCTCAGACTTCTTCTCCCATTCTGACTGAAAAGGTGATACGTCTCCAACGTATCTATAATTTATGATTGTTCCATGCTATATTATATTCTGTTTTGGACATTATTGGGCTTTATTACACTTTTATATTATTTTTGGGACTAAACTATTAACCGGAGGCCCAGCCCAGAATTGATGTTTTCTGCCTATTTCAGAGTTTCACAGAAAAAGAATATCAAACGGAGTCCAAATGGAATGAAACCTTCGGGAACGTGATTTTCAGAACGAACGTGATCCAGAGGACTTGGACCCTACGTCAAGAAATCAACCAGGAGGCCACGAGGTAGGGGGCGCGCCTACCCCCTGGGCGCACCCTCCACCCTCGTGGGCCCCCTGTTGCTCCATTGACGCACTCCTTCCTCCTATATATACCTACGTACCCCCAAACTACCAGATACGGAGCCAAAAACCTAATTCCACCGCCGCAACCTTCTGTACCCGTGAGATCCCATCTTGGGGCATGTTCCGGAGCTCCGCCGGAGGGGGCATCGATCACGGAGGGCTTGTACATCAACACCATAGCCTCTCCGATGATGTGTGAGTAGTTTACCTCAGACCTTCAGGTCCATAGTTATTAGCTAGATGGCTTCATCTCTCTTTTTGGATCTCAATACAATGTTCTCCCCCTCTCTTGTGGAGATCTATTAGATTGTAACATCCCAAATTTTCAATTTGGTATGTTATATATTAGGTCATCATGCATATCATATTTTTCTCGCATTTTCCGATCCTAGAAAATTTCACGCAACTCAAGGACCCTCGGAGAGAGTTGGAAGTTTCATTATTTTCATATTTGGGGATTTATTTCTCAAATCTTGAAAATAGGATCATTGGATTTATTTAATTATCTTCATAAAGTTTTTCCTATAAAAACTTAAGAGAGGGAATAATATGACTTTCCCAACATTTAGGAAAAATGAAGATATTATAAATAAATCAAAATTTGGTTTTGGAAGATTTATTTTGCTTAGGCAAAAAAATGAGCATTTTAAAAATTTATGCATGTTTGCCGTTTTTAAAGTTCATTTTGTTCGACTCATTTTTAGGAGTCGGGAAAATTATTTTATTAAAATCGGAGTTCGTTTGGTATTTTTTAATCCGTTTGTTTTGTTTTAAATTAAAAAATCGCGCTTCCCTAGGCCAAGGCCCAGCTGCCCGGCCAGCCAGCGTCGACCAGCGCCCGGCCACCTCCCTCTCTCCCTCGTCGCCACGCCCGCGTGAGCCCGTCAGCCGCCGCCACCGCCGCCGCCCGCCCGTGTCCGGGTCGGACACGCCGTCGCCGCCGCCCCAGCCCCTTCCCAAGCCGGCCAGCCCCCTTCTATTTATACCGAGCCCTCTCTCCTCACCTCGAGCCACCGCCTGCCCTCACCCGAGCCGCCGCCGCCCAAGGACGCCACCGCCGCCCGTCGCTGCCGCCCCGCCGCAATCGCCACCGCCGACCTGCCCGACCGGGACCCCTCGCCCGACCGAGCCCGCTGAGCCCAGCCGTGGCTGCACCGGAGGTAGCCGCCGCCGCCCCGTCCCGATCCGTTTTTTTAGAAAAACCCGATCCGTTTTTTTGAAGATGTTCGGTTTTTTTTTCAAAAACCTAGACGGTTTTATTTTTTTTCGGTTTTCTTAATTAACGAACGTTCACCGAACCGTTCGTTTCAATGAATGTGTTCGTTGGATTAGTTCTGTTAACGAACGTCCGTTATTTAATCCGTTCGTCGTTTTCTTTTAATCGGATTTAATCCGTTATTTTTTCAGATTCGATTTCCGATCCGATTTTCAAATCTGTTTTATTTCTTGCTCGTTTATCGTAATCGGGTGATTCAAGCGCTTTGGAGTTTCGTTCTGAAACCGCCGTTCCGACTAACCTACTTACACGAGTTCTGCTACGTATAATTTTGGCTTAGTTTCAGATTTGCTAAACCGAGTCGTTCTCTCTCGAGTTCCGACTTTCGATGCTTTATTTGATTCGATTCTTTTGCAACCAGGGTTCTTAAGTTGAACTATCTGGTTAGATCTTCTATTCGAGATTTCCCCGTGCATTAGATGAGTACTTATTGTATGCTTGTTGTTTGTCTGCATTAGATCACCCGGAGTGCGCCGCTTGTTACTTCGAATCTCTAGGCCTCATGGATCATCAAGAAGGCAAGTAACACTTGATCATACCTTTTCTACTACCCAGTTTTATTGCATTAGATCAAGCCCTCAAACACTTGCATGTTTAGGATCTAATTAAATTGTGGGATGGGAAGTAGATTGAGGTAGTACCTATTACCTGTTTTATTATCAAACCCTTGGGAGTTACTTCTACGTTTGCTTAATTATGCCATGCTATGCTAGTAGACGTGGATTGGGTGAGTGATATCCATGACAGATGTGAGATTGTTATTAATGGTTTATCTAAGGTGGCAACCTAAACACACATCTGGGTGGATTGAGGCACTGGTTTCTATCAGACTTGCCTGTATTTCTTCGGACCGCCACCTGTGCTCTAAGGGATCATAAGATTATTCAAACTAGAAACTTCCGTGTGCAGCCACAAGCCAATTATGGGCTCTGGCATAGTTGACTAAGTTGTGCGAACTCTACGGGTAGACTAGCAGATGTAGGGGAAAGTAGGTGTACCGGTCTACCCACAAGTAAGGTGCTAGCGCTTACGAAAGATCGTGTCTCGGTCATCCGCCTCTCAAACACCATGTAGTGCGAGAACCAAACGGAGGCGATCGAGTCTTGTGGGGAAAAGTGCTAAACCTCTGCAGAGTGTATAAACTAATCATGATTAGCCGTGTCCCCGGTTATGGACAATCTTGAGTATCTAGTACTTGAATATCATGTGAATCTCAACATGTTACTTCAAATAAATGTTATTGGGTTTTTAATGAGTACTTTTAATTGGGATTGAGGATGCTGTCAACCATTCTCAATGTTTAACAACCACCATGATAGTTAAATAAAATTATTCCTTTGATGTAGGGAAAACCAGCTTTATGCAAAATGTAATCAGAGAGCCTTACCACCAGCCATATATGCATGTAGTATAGGCTTGTTGCTTCATTGTTCTCTATGTGTTACATTGCCGGCATATTCCATGTCTTGACCCGTTTTGGGCTGCAACTTTCATGTTGCAGACTTTTCGCATTTACGAGTAAGGTGTTAGGTCGTGGTTCTATACTCGGTGATGCCGATGGAGTTGATGGACTCACTTGTCTTCCAAGCCTTCCGCTGTTATTATTAGATGGCCTTAAGCCATATTATTGTATTAAGTTCCCTTGTGGACATCGATGTAATAAGTGTGTGATTGCTACTCGCTATAAATCCTTCAAGTACTGTGTGGTGTCGACATTCGATCCAGGGATGACATCGAGCACAGAGCATCGATCCATTCGGTCCGGTCGCTGAGAGAATGGTATCGAGCACACGCCGATCGTAGGACACGACCACTAAGATAAAGCCATAGATCACTATTCTCTTCCCATTTTCTAACTCCTCATCTTTTCTACTCTCTTTAGGATGAAGGACGCGAAGATCAAGTACACCCAACCGGATGAAGGCACACCTTTTGGATTTCACTTGAAGGAAGTTACCAAGCACTGAACATTGGACTACCCAGCTTCACCGGACTTTCAACGCCACTCACTCAAGAGGAGCGCCGAAGATTCAAGCTCACGCTCCAGAAGGACATTCGCCCCAATCACCAAGCCTATAGATACTGTTTTCAAAGGCACCAACTTGGAGTCCGGGAAAGAGCATGGCAGCTCACATCACCATGGGACGCATTGGAGAAGTTTATCAAGAAGACCTCAAGGACACTATCTACCAGATTTGCGACGCCGAGATGACAAATGGGACGTCACAAGACCAAGAAGGATAGATCCATTGCAGCGTTCATCCAGAGTTAAACCAGCACATTCGGCGCCAGAGAACCAGATGTGCAATGATATGTTGGAGTTGCAGAATGCAAAGGGAAGGATCATCGAACTTGAAGGAGACCTAAAGACAACTCGCAAGGACTATATGGACGAGATCGTAGCTCTAGCAAGACACAATAACGATCTTAAGTACGAGATTGAAGAACTCAAGAAGAAGTTGACGCTCAGGAATGAAGACCAGTATGTCGATTGCCCAAGCGACTACATCAACATCGACGACACCGATTCGGATCCAAGTGAACCCGACTTTGAAGACGAAGCCGGAGCAGACATTATGGAGTCTTCCACCGGTTCAAATTAGTAGAAGTCCCCACATATTAGTAGTATTCCCCCCCATGTAAACATTATAGTACACGCACTTTTGCGATAGTTAGATCGTTGTAAGCCCTTGTTTGATTGAATGAAGTGATTTTGCGTGTATTTGCTCATGTGCATTTGGGTAGTGATTCCTTAGACCTCATTCTATTCTAAATTCTCATCTTTTCTAAACCCATCGATGCCTCCGAGACGCGACCCCGGATTTGTTTTCCCGCCGTAAATCACCCAACCGATCCAAAGCAGAATACCCTGATTCAAACATTGGTGCGTAACTGTGGCAACAACAACAACAACAACCCACCACCACCACCACCACCTGCGGATCATCTGACTCGTTTCCTTAGACTAAACCCGCCGGTGTATTCCAGTAGCACCGAGCCGATTGTAGCAGATGACTGGCTCCGCAAGATAGGAAGGGAGCTGACCACTGCAGGATGCACAGATGGAGAAAGAGTGAAGTTTGCAGCACATCAGCTTGAAGGACCCGCAGCAACATGGTGGGAGAATTTCACAGCCACTTACCCTGTAGACACTGTCACATGGGATCAATTTCAGCAAGCTTTCCGCCGCCCATGTTTCAAAGCAGGAGCTATGGCCATGAAGAAGCGTGAGTTTCGCAACTTACGCCAAGGAGGAAGGACTGTTGGCGATGCGTGGATGACTTTAGTAAACTAGCACGTTATGCCCCGGATGACGTTGCTACCGATGCAGCTAAACAGAGAAGTTCCTAGAAGGACTGAATGATGAGTTCAAGATGCCGTTGATGGTAGCCAGTTTCAATAACTACCAGGAGTTAGTAGACCGAGCCCTCATGATTGAAGGAAAGCAGAAGAAATTGAGAACCGTAAGCGGAAGTATGGGCAAGGGAAGTATAACTGGAGCTCAAAGAAACCTCGTTATACCCCTAAATCAGGAATTCAGTTTCAGCATACCCATGGAGGAGGTAATTCGCATAATCATAACAGCACCAAGAATGGGAACGGGAATGGAGGAAGCAACGGACAGAATCGCACCAACCCGTCAACACCATCCAAAGTAGACCTGAGTCATATTACTTGCTTTAAGTGCCGCAAGACTGGGCATTATGCCAATGACTGCCCGTATAGGCCGTAATGGAAATGGCAATGGAAGCTCGGAAAGAAGCCCAACCCTTTCAACAGGGGACAGGTGAACCACATTGAAGTGGAGGAGGTTGAAGATCAGCCCGATGCAAGAATCGGTAAGTTTTTGGTTAAGTCATTTATCGCACTAGTTCTTTTCGATACCGGTGCATCGCATTCATACATATCAAGGATTTGTAGAGAAGTATAGCCTACCTACTCGGATTCTTAAAACCCTTTGCTAGTAAGCTCACCAGAGCGGAGTATATGGCCGCACAAGGATGTTTTCAAGTGCCATTAAGTATAGGAAGGCATGTATTCCCGACGGATTTGATCATTCTGGAATCGCAAGGATTTGATGTAATTCTCGGTATGGATTGGTCATCGATGTATGGAGGAAACATCGATTGCGCAAGTAAGACGATTTTTCTCACAACACCAGAAGGAAGAAGGATTAAGTATGTATCACGGCATCAGCCGAGAAGAGCGCAAGTTAATTGCCTATCAGGAGTGGTGCAGGAAGAAGTACCAGTGGTGAAGGATTATCCTGATGTATTTCCGGAAGAGTTGCCAGGAATGCCACCGGATAGGGACATTGAGTTTTTGATAGAACTGTTGCCAGGAACAGGCCCGATATCGAAGCGACCGCATGTGATGCCAAAGACAGGATTTGGCGGAAATCAAGAAGCAGATTAAGGAGCTTTTGGATAAAGATTTTATACGCCCAAGTTCTTCACCTTGGGGATCACCCGTTTTGCTAGTGGAGAAGAAGGATGGATCACTAAGAATGGTTGTTGATTATCGTGGATTGAATGAAGTAACAATCAAGAAAAAGTACCCACTACCTATGATAAATGATCTGCTTGATCGCTTGCAAGGAGCCAAGGTGTTTTCCAAGATCGACTTGCGATCGTGGTACCATCGATTGAAGATTCGGGAGCAGGACATACCCAAGACCGCATTTACCACGAGATATGGACTATACGAGTATACCGTTATGTCATTTGGACTGACTAACGCACCAGCCTATTTCATGAACCTCATGAACAAAGTGTTTATGGAGTTTTTGGATAAGTTCGTCGTGGTGTTCATTGATGACATTTTGATTTTCTCGAAGAATGAAGAGGAACATAAGGAACATTTGCGATTGGTTTTGGAGAAACCGAGGAACACCAGCTTGTATGCCAAGTTCAGCAAATGTGAGTTTTGGCTAAAGGAAGTTGGATTTCTCGGACATGTTATATCCGGAGAAGGAATAGCAGTTGATCCCACAAAAGTTGAGACCGTAACCAAATGGGAAGCACCAACGACAGTTGGAGAGATTCGGAGTTTCCTTGGACTCGCAGGATACTACCGAAGGTTCATTGAGAATTTCTCAAGGATTGCTAAGCCTATGACAGAATTGTTGAAAAAGGAAAACAAATTTATATGGACTGAGGCTGTGAGGCAAGTTTTCAGGAGTTGAAGAAAAGATTGGTTACCTCACCAGTCTTGATATTGCCAGATCAGACTAAGGATTATGAGGTGTATTGCGACGCTTCACGCCGAGGACTTGGAGCAGTGCTTATGCAGGAAGGAAGAGTTGTTTCAGATGCTTCACAACAATTTAAGCCCCATGAGTTGAATTATGCCACTCATGATTTGGAACTAGCAGCCGTTGTGCATGCCTTGAAGACATGGAGACATTTTCTCATTGGAAATCATTGTGAAGTATATACGGATCACAAGAGTTTGAAGTACATTTTCACACGTATGAATTGAATCTCGGACAAAGGAGATGGTTAGAGCTTATCAAGGATTATGACATGAGATTGCATTATCACCCGGAAAGGCTAATGTCAGAGTCGACGCATTGAGCCGTAAGAGCCACGTCAATACCCTAAAGATGGGAGGAATACCCAATGAGTTAGCCGAGGACCTTCGAGAGCTATGTTTGGAAATAGTTCCGAGAGGCTATGTAGCAGCATTGGAGATTCAAATAACGCTGATGGACAAAATCGTAGAAGCCCAAAAGGCAGATAAGGAAGTTGCCTCTATAAAGGAGAAAATGAGCAAAGGAAAAGCTAAAGGATTTCGTGGAGGATGAGCATGATACCCTATGGTTTGAAGACCGTGTTTATGTGCCCAATGACCCGTAGATCGTGAAGTTGATTTTACAAGAAGCCCATGATTCACCCTTTTCGATTCACCCAGAAATACCAAGATGTACTTGGATTTGAAGAATACTTTCCGTGGACCGGAATGAAGAAGGATATTATGCGGAGTATGTAGCAGTTTATGGCGTATGTCGAAAGTAAAGGCGTAACATCGAAGCCGGCAGGATTGTTACAACCATTGCCGATACCCGAATGGAAGTGGGATAAACTAGGCATGGATTTTATCACAGGATTGCCAAAGACTCGCTCGTGATATGACTCGATTTGGGTTATAGTCGACCGTTTAACAAAGGTAGCTCATTTCATTCCAAATCAAGACCACCTATAGCGGTGCTAAGTTGGCAAAGATATACATGACCAGAATTGTGTGCTTACACGGAGTTCCGAGGAGCATCAGACGATAGAGGAACCCAGTTTACCTCGAAATTTTGGAACCAGCTTGCACGAAACATTGGGAACCCGATTGGAATTCAAAGACAGCTTTCCACCCACGGACCGATGGACAGACCGAGAGAGTCAATCAGATTTTGGAGGACATCTTTGAGAGCTTGTGCCCTAGATTATGGATCTAGCTGGGATGATAATTTGTCAGATGCAGAATTTTCCTACAACAACAGTTACCAAACCAGCTTGAAGATGGCACCTTCGAGGCTCATATGGAAGAAGGTGCAGGACAACGTTGTTATGGGACTAAACCGAGATCGTCCAGTTGTTTGGACCAGATTTGATTAAGGAGTCCTAACGAGAGAGTTAAGTTGATTCGAGATGTGCTCAAGGTAGCCCAGTCCGCATAAAAGAGCTATGCCGATTCAAAGCGCAAGGCGATTGAGTATGAAGTTGGAGACAGAGTATATCTCGAGTATCCCCGCTTGAGGGGTTAAGCGTTTGGAGTTAAAGGAAAGTTAGCACCCGTTTCGTTGGACCGTATAAGATTTTGCAACGCATGGGAGAAGTTGCTTATAAGTTGGAATTACCGTAAGGACTGTCAGGAGTTCATGATGTATTCCATGTTTCTCGATTGAAGAAATGTCACCCGAGATAGCAGATGTACCATTAAGAGACACAGTTACAATGTATTCAATTCAGTTGAAGGTTGACTTGACTTTTGAGGAAAGACCGGTTAAGATTCTCGATTATGCCAAAGAGTTACCCGCAGCAAGGTTATCAAGTTTTGCAAAGTTCAAAGGAGCCACCACACCGAGGATGAAGCCACCGGGAAAGAGAGGAAGTTTTGCTCAAGGACCACCCTCACCTATTTTCTAGCCAACCCGAATCTCGAGGGCTTAGATTAATCTTATGGGTGTAGGTTTGTAACATCCCAAATTTTCAATTTTGTATGTTATACATTAGGTCATCATGCATATCATATTTTTCTCGCATTTTCCGATCCTAGAAAATTTCACGCAACTCAAGGACCCTCGGAGAGAGTTGGAATTTTCATTATTTTCATATTTGGGGATTTATTTCTCAAATCTTGAAAATAGGATCATTGGATTTATTTAATTATCTTCATAAAGTTTTTCCTATAAAAACTTAAGAGAGGGAATAATATGACTTTCCCAACATTTAGGAAAAATGAAGATATTATAAATAAATCAAAATTTGGTTTTGGAAGATTTATTTTGCTTAGGCAAAAAATGAGCATTTTAAAAATTTATGCATGTTTGCCGTTTTTAAAGTTCATTTTGTTCGACTCATTTTTAGGAGTCGGGGAAAATTATTTTTATTAAAATCGGAGTTCGTTTGGTATTTTTTTTAATCCGTTTGTTTTGTTTTAAATAAAAAAAATCGCGCCCCCCCCCTGGGCCAAGGCCCAGCCGGCCCAGCCAGCCGCGCCCCGGCCCAGCGCCCCGGCCCACCTCCCTCTCTCCCTCGCGCGCACGCCCGCCCTTGAGCCCGCCGCCGCCGCCACGCCGCCGCCCTGTCCGGGTCGGACACGCCGTCGCCGCCGCCCCAGCCCCTTCCCAAGCGGCCCCCCTTCTATTTATACCGAGCCCCCTCTCTCCTCACCTCGAGCCACCGCCGCCGCCCTCACCCGAGCCGCCGCCTTGCGAAGGACGCCGCGCCGCCCGCCGTCGCCCGCCCGCCGCCCAGCGTCGCCACCCGCCGACCGCCCACCCCGGACCCCCTCATCGCACGGAGCCCGCTGAGCCCGCGTGGCACCGGAGGTAGCCGCCGCCCGCCCGTCGATCCGGTTTTTAGAAAAACCCGATCCGCTTTTTTGAAGATGTTCGGTTTTTTCAAAAACCTAGACGGTTTTATTTTTTCGGTTTTCTTAATTAATCTAACGTTCACCGAACCGTTCGTTTCAATGAATGTGTTCGTTGGATTAGTTCTGTTAACGAACGTCCGTTATTTAATCCGTTAAATGCGTTTTCTTTTAATCGGATTTAATCCGTTATTTTTTCAGATTCGATTTCCGATCCGATTTTCGAATCTGTTTTATTTCTTGCTCGTTTATCGGAATCAGGTGATTCAAGCGCCTGGAGTTTCGTTACGAAACCGCCGTTCCGGCTAACCTACTTACACAGAGTTTTGCTACTGTATAATTTTGGCTTAGTTTCAGATTTGCTAAACCGAGTCGTTCTCTCGAGTTCCGACTTTCGATGCTTTATTTGATTCGATTCTTTTGCAACTGTGGTTCTTAAGTTGAACTATCTGGTTAGATCTTTTATTCGAGATTTCCCGTGCATTAGATGAGTACTTATTGTATGCTTGTTGTTTGTCTGCGTTAGATCACCCGAGTGCGCCGCTTGTTACTTGAATCTCTAGGCCTCATGGATCATCGCTAGAAGGCAAGTAACACTTGATCATACCTTTTCTACTACCCAGCTTTATTGCATTAGATCAAGCCCTCAAACACTTGCATGTTTAGGATCTAATTAAATTGTGGGATGGGAAGTAGATTGAGGTAGTACCTATTACCTGCTTTATTATCAAACCCTTGGGAGTTACTTCTACGTTTGCTTAATTATGCCATGCTATGCTAGTAGACGTGGATTGGGTGAGTGATATCCATGACAGATGTGAGATTGTTATTAATGGTTTATCTAAGGTGGCAACCTAAACACACATCCTGGGTGGATTGAGGCACCTGGTTTCTATCGAGGACTTGCTCATATTTCTTCGGACCGCCACCCGTGCTCTAAGGGATCATAAGATTATTCAAACTAGAAACTTCCGTGTGCAGCCACAAGCCAATTATGGGCTCGCATAGTTGACTAAGTTGTGCGAACTCTTACGGGTAGACTAGTAGATGTAGGGGAAAGTAGGTGTACCGGTCTACCCACAAGTAAGGTGCTAGCGCTTCTGAAAGACTGTGACTCGGTCATCCGTCTCTCAAACACCATGTAGTGCGAGAACCAAACGGAGGCGATCGAGTCTTGTGGGGAAAAGTGCGCAAACCTCTGCAGAGTGTATAAACTAATCATGATTAGCCGTGTCCCCGGTTATGGACAATCTTGAGTATCTAGTACTTGAATATCATGTGAATCTCAACATGTTACTTCAAATAAATGTTATTGGGTTTTTAATGAGTACTTTTAGTTGGGATTGAGGATGCTGTCAACCATTCTCAATGTTTAACAACCACCATGATAGTTAAATAAAATTATTCCTTTGATGTAGGGAAAAACCAGCTTTATGCAAAATGTAAATCAGAGAGCCTTACCACCAGCCATATATGCATGTAGTATAGGCTTGTTGCTTCATTGTTCTCTATGTGTTACATTGCCGGCATATTCCATGTCTTGACCCGTTTTGGGCTGAAACTTTCATGTTGCGCACTTTTCGCATTTATTTAGTAAGGTGTTAGGTCATGGTTCTATACTCAGTGATGCCGATGGAGTTGATGGACTCACTTGTCTTCCAAGCCTTCCGCTGTTATTATTAGATGGCCTTAAGCCATATTATTGTATTAAGTTCCCTTGTGGACATCGATGTAATAAGTGTGTGATTGCTACTCGCTATAAATCCTTCAAGCTTGTGTGGTGTCGGCATTCGATCCAGGGATGACATCGAGCACAGAAAGTAATCGGATCCATTCGGGTCTGGTCGCTACATAGATGTAATCTTCTTTTGCGGTGTGTTTGTTGAGACCGATGAATTGTGGGTTTATGATCAAGTTTATCTACGAACAATATTTGAATCTTCTCTGAATTCTTTTTTGTATGATTGCTTATCTTTGCAAGTGTCTTCAAATTATCAGTTTGGTTTGGCCTACTAGATTGATCTTTCTTGCAATGGGAGAAGTGCTTGGCTTTGGGTTCAATCTTGCGGTGTCCTTTCCAAGTGACAGTACGGGCAGCAAGGCACGTATTGTATTGTTGCCATCGAGGATAACAAGATGGGGTTTATATCATATTGCATGAGTTTATCCCTCTACATCATGGCATCTTACTTAAAGCGTTACTCTGTTCTTATGAACTTAATACTCTAGATGCATGCTGGATAGCGGTCGATGTGTGGAGTAATAGTAGTAGATACAGGCATGAGTCGGTCTACTTGTCTCGGACGTGATGCCTATATACATGATCATACCTAGATATTCTCATAACTATGCTCAATTATGTCAATTGCTCAACAGTAATTTGTTCACCCACCGTAATACTTATGCTCTCGAGAGAAGCCACTAGTGAAATCTATGGCCCCCGGGTCTATTTTCCATCATATTAATCTCCCGTCAACAAGTTATTTTTGGCGCCGTTTTTATTTTACTTTATTTACTTTGCATCTTTATCATAAAAATACCAAAAATATTATCATATCATATCTATCAGATCTCACTCTCGTAAGTGACCGTGTAGGGATTGACAACCCCTTATCGCATTGGTTGCGAGGATTTATTTGTTTGTGTAGGTGCGAGGGACTCGTGTGTGGCCTCCTACTAGATTGATACCTTGGTTCTCAAGACTGAGGGAAATACTTACGCTACTTTGCTGCATCACCCTTTCCTCTTCAAGGGAAAACCAACGCAGTGCTCAAGAGGTAGCAAGAAGGATTTGTGGCGCCGTTGCCGGGGAGTCTACGCAAAAGTCAACATACCAAGTACCCATCACAAACCCTGATCTCCCGCATTACATTATTCGCCATTTGCCTCTCGTTTTCCTCTCCCCCACTTCACCCTTGCCGTTTCATTTGCCCTCTCTTTCTGTTTGCCTCTTTTGCCCGTCTCTTGTTTGCCCATGTGTTGGATTGCTTGCTTGTCACGATGGCTCAAGATATACTAAATTGTGTGATTTCACCAATACCGACAACAATGATTTCCTTAGCACTCCGATTGCTCCTCTTACCGATACTGAATCTTGTGAAATCAATACTGCTTTATTTAATCTTGTCATGAAAGATCAGTTCGTCGGCCTTCCTACTGAAGATGCCGCTACCCATCTTAATAGCTTCGTTGATTTATGTGATATGCAAAAGAAGAAAGATATGGATAATGATATTGTTAAATTGAAGCTATTTTCTTTTTCGCTTAGAGATTGTGCTAAAGCTTGGTTTTCATCTTTGCCTAAAAATAGTATTGATTCTTGGAATAAGTGCAAAGATGCTTTTATCTCTAAATATTTTCCTCCCGCTATAATCATCTCTCTTAGAAACGATATTATGAATTTTAAGCAACTTGATCATGAACATGTTGCACAAGCTTGGGAGAGGATGAAATTAATGATACGTAATTGCCCTACTCATGGTTTGAATTTGTGGATGATTATACAAAAAAATTATGCCGGATTGAATTTTGCCTCTAGAAATCTTTTAAATTCGGCCGCAGGAGGCACTTTTATGGAAATCACTTTAGGAGAAGCTACTAAATCCTAGATAATATTATGATTAATTATTCTCAATGGCACACTGAAAGATCTACTAATAAAAAAGTGCATGCTATAGAAGAAATTAATGTTTTAAGTGGAAAGATAGATGAACTTATGAAATCATTTGCTACTAAGAGTGTTTCTTCTGATCCTAATGATATGTCTTTGTCTATTTTGATTGAGAATAATAATGAATCTATGGATGTAAGTTTTATTGGTAGGAATAATTTTGGTAACAACGCGTATAGAGGAAACTTTGATCCTAGGCCTTATCCTAGTAATTCCTCTTATGGGAACTTTAATAAGATGCCCTCTGAATTTGAGACTAGTGTTAAGGAGTTTATGAATTCGCAAAAGAATTTCAATGCTTTGATCGAAGAAAAATTGCTTAAAGTTGATGAATTGCCTAGGAACGTTGATAGATTTCTCTTGATGTTGATTCTTTGAAACTTAGATCTATTCCACCTAAGCATGATATCAATGAGTCTCTCAAAGACATGAGAATTTCCATTGATGAGTGCAAAGAAAGAACCGCTAGGATGCGTGCTAAGAAAGATTGCTTTGTAAAAGCGTGTTCTTCTAGTTCCTATGAAAATAAAGATGAAGATCTATAAGTTATTGATGTGTCCCTATTAAATCTTTGTTTTGCAATATGAATCTTGATAATGATGGGACTGAATATGATCCACCTTTACCTAGAAGGTGTTCCAAAAATTCAGAGTTTTTAGATCTTGATGCTAAAATTGATAAAAGTGGGATTGAAGAGATCAAAACATTAGATATTAATGAACCCACTATTTTGGATTTCAAGGAATTTAATTATGATAATTGCTCTCTGATAGATTGTGTTTCCTTGTTGCAATCCGTGCTAAATTCTCCTCATGCTTATAGTCAAAATAAAGCCTTTACCAAACATATCGTTGATGCTTTGATGCAATCTTATGAAGAAAAACTTGAGTTGGAAGTTTCTATCCCTAGAAAACTCTATGATGAGTGGGAACCTACTATTAAAATTAAAATTAAAGATCCTGAATGCTATGCTTTGTGTGATTTGGGTGCTAGTGTTTCCACGATTCCAAAGACTTTGTGCGATTTGTTAGGTTTCCATGATTTTGATGATTTCTCTCTAAACTTGCACCTTGCGGATTCCACCATTAAGAAACCTATGGGAAGAATTAATGTTGTTCTTATTGTTGCAAATAGGAACTATGTGCCCGTAGATTTTATTGTTCTTGATATCGATTGCAATCCTTCATGTCATATTATTCTTGGTAGACTTTTCCTTAGAACGATTGGTGCAATTATTGACATAAAGGAATGGAATATTAGATTCCAATTTCCGTTAAGGAAAGTAATGAAACACTTCCCTAGAAAGAAAATAAAATTGCCATATGAATCTATCATGAGAGCCACTTATGGATTGCCTACCAAAGATGGCAAAACATAGATCTATCCTTGATTTTATGCCTAGCTAGGGGCGTTAAACGATAGCGCTTGTTGGGAGGCAACCAATTTTAGTTTTAGTTTTTTTTGCTTTTTGCTTCTGTTTTTTAATAAATCTTTGATCTAGCCTCTGGTTATACTTGTTTCAATGTTTTAATTAGTGATTGTGCCAAGTTAAACCTATAGGATCTTCTTGGATGATAGTTATTTGATCTTGCTGTAAATTCCAGAAACTTCGAAAATAATTGTTAAAAATCACCAGAACATGATAAAATATTGATTCCAATTGCTGCTGATCAATAAAAAAAATTCTAGGTCTTCCTATTTTGGCTGTATTTTTGGAGTGCCAGAAGTTTGCGTTAGTTACAGATTACTACAATTTATCGCTTTTTGATGATTCTGTTTTTTGTGTGTTGTTTGCTTATTTTGATGAATCTATGGCTAATAAAATAGTTTATAAACCATAGAGAAGTTGGAATAAAGTAGTTTTAACACCAATATAAATAAAGAATGAGTTCACTACAGTACCTTGAAGTGGTGTTTTGTTTTCTTTCGCTAATGGAGCTCACGAGATTTTCTGTTAAGTTTTGTGTCGTGAAGTTTTCGAGTTTTGGGTAAAAGATTTGATGGATTATGGAACAAGGAGTGGAAAGAGCCTAAGCTTGGGGATTCCCATGGCACCCCAAGATAATCTAAGGACACCAAAAAGCCAAAGCTTGGGGATGCCCCGGAAGGCATCCCCTCTTTCGTCTACTTCCATCGCCAACTTTACTTGGAGCTATATTTTTATTCACCACATGATATGTGTTTTGCTTGGAGCGTCTTTTATGATTTGAGTCTTTGCTTTTTAGATTGCCACAATCATCCTTGCTGTACACACCTTTTGAGAGAGACACACATGATTCGGAAATTGTTAGAATACTCTATGTGCTTCACTTATATCTTTTGAGTTATATAGTTTTTGCTCTAGTACTTCACTTATATCTTTTAGAGCACGGTGGTCACTTTTGTTTTATAGGAACTATTATTCTCTCATGCTTCACTTATATTATTTTGAGAGTCCTACAAAACAGCATGGTAGTTTGCTTTAACTATGATAGGCATCCAAGATTAGTAAAAACAAATTTTCTTATGAGTGTGTTGAATATTATGAGAAGTTTGATACTAGATAATTGTTTTGAGATATGAAGATGGTGATATTAGAGTCATGCTAGTTGAGTGGTTTTGAATTTGAGAAATACTTGTGTTAAAGTTTGTGATTCCCGTAGCATGCACGTATGGTGAACCGTTATGTGATGAAGTCGGAGCATGATTTATTTATTGATTATATTCCTTATGAGTGGCGATCGGGGATGAGCGATGGTCTTTTCCTACCAATCTATCCCCCTAGGAGCATGCGCATAGTACTTTGCTTTGATAACTTGTAGATTTTTGCAATAAGTATATGAGTTCTTTATGACTAATGTTGAGTCCATGGATTATACGCACTTTTCTTCCTTCCACCATTGCTAGCCTCTCTAATACAGCGCACTTCTCGCCGGTATCATACACCCACCATATACCTTCCTCAGAACAGCCACCATACCTACCTATCATGGCATTTCCATAGCCATTCCGAGATATATTGCCATGCAACTTACCACCGTTTCGTTTACTATGACACGTTCCATCATTGTCATATTGCTTCGCATGATCATGTCGTTGTCATTGTATTTGTGGCAAAGCCACTGCTCATAATTCTTTCATACATGTCACTCTTGATTCATTGCATATCCCGGTACACCGCCGGAGGCAATCACATAGAGTCATATTTTGTTCTAAGTATTGAGTTGTAATTGTTGAGTTGTAAGTAAATAAAAGTGTGATGATCATCATTTTTAGAGCATTGTCCCAAGTGAGGAAAGGATGATGGAGACTATGATTACCCCACAAGTCGGGCTGAGACTCCGGACGAAAAAAAAGAGGCCATAAAAAAAGAAGAAAAGGCCCAAATAAAAAAATGAGGGAAAAAGAGAGAAGGGACAATGTTACTATCCTTTTACCACACTTGTGCTTCAAAGTAGCACCATTATCTTCATAATAGAGAGTCTCCTATGATATCACTTTCATATACTAGTGGGAATTTTTCATTATAGAACTTGGCTTGTATATTCCGATGATGGGCTTTCTCAAAATGCCCTAGGTCTTCGTGAGCAAGCGAGATGGATGCACACCCACTTAGTTTCTTTTGTTGAGCTTTCATATACTTATAGCTCTAGTGCATCCGTTGCATGGCAATCCCTACTCACTCACATTGATATCTATTGATGTGCATCTCCATAGCCCGTTGATACACCTAGTTGATGTGAGACTATCTTCTCCTTTTTGTCTTCTCCACAACCACCATTCTATTCCACATATAGTGCTATGTCCATGGCTCACGCTCATGTATTGTATGAAGATTGAAAAAGTTTGAGAACACTAAAAGTATGAAACAATTGCTTGGCTTGTCATCGGGGTTGCACATGATTTAAATACTTTGTGTGGTGAAGATAGAGCATAGCAGACTATATGATTTTGTAGGGATAACTTTCTTTGGCCATGTTATTTTGAGAAAACATAATTGCTTAGTTAGTATGCTTGAAGTATTATTATTTTTATGTCAATATTGAACTTTTATCTTGAATCTTTAGGATCTGAATATTCATACCACAATTAAGAAGAATTACATTGAAATTATGCCAAGTAGCATTCCACATCAAAAATTCTGTTTTTATCATTTACCTACTCGAGGACGAGAAGGAATTAAGCTTGGGGATGCTTGATGCGTATCCAACGTATCTATAATTTTTTATTGTTCCATGCTATATTATATTCTGTTTTTTACATTATTGGTCTTTATTATACACTTTTATATTATTTTTGGGACTAACCTATTAACCGGAGGCCCAGCCCAGAATTGTTGTTTTTTGCCTATTTTAGAGTTTCGCAGAAAAAGAATATCAAACGGAGTCCAAACGGAATGAAACCTTCGGGAACGTGATTTTCGGAACGAACGTGATCCAGAGGACTTGGACCCTACGTCAAGACATCAACCAGGAGACCACGAGGTAGGGGGCGCGCCTACCCCCCCTGGGCGCGCCCTCCACCCTCATGGGCCCCCTGTTGCTCCACCGATGTACTCCTTCCTCCTATATATACCTACGTACCCCCAAACTACCAGATACGGAGCCAAAAACCTAATTCCACCGCCGCTACCTTCTGTACCCGTGAGATCCCATCTTGGAGCCTATTTCGGAGCTCCGCCGGAGGGGGCATTGATCATGGAGGGCTTCTACATCAACACCATAGCCTCTCCGATGATGTGTGAGTAGTTTACCTCAGACCTTCGGGTCCATAGTTATTAGCTAGATGGCTTATTCTCTCTTTTTGGATCTCAATACAATGTTCTCCCCCTCTTTTGTGGAGATCTATTCGATGTAATCTTCTTTTGAGGTGTGTTTGTTGAGACCGATGAATTGTGGGTTTATGACCAAGTTTATCTATGAACAATATTTGAATCTTCTCTGAATTCTTTTATGTATGATTGGTTATCTTTGCAAGTGTCTTCGAATTATCAGTTTGGTTTGGCCTACTAGATTGATCTTTCTTGCAGTGGGAGAAGTGTTTAGCTTTGGGTTCAATCTTGCGGTGTCCTTTCCAAGTGACAGTAGGGGCAGCAAGGCACGTGTTGTACTGTTGCCATCGAGGATAACAAGATGGGGTTTATATCATATTGCATGAGTTTATCCCTCTACATCATGTCATCTTACTTAAAGTTTTACTCTGTTCTTATGAACTTAATACTCTAGATGCATGCTGGATAGCGGTCGATGTGTGGAGTAATAGTAGTAGATGCAGGCAGGAGTCATTCTACTTGCCTCGGGTGTGATGCCTATATACATGATCATACCTAGATATTCTCATAACTATGCTCAATTATGTCAATTGCTCAACAGTAATTTGTTCACCCACTGTAATACTTATGCTCTCGAGAGAAGCCACTAGTGAAACCTATGGCCCCCGGGTCTATTTTCCATCATATTAATCTCCCGTCAACAAGTTATTTTTGGTGCCGTTTTTATTTTACTTTCTTTACTTTGCATCTTTATCATAAAAATACCAAAAATATTATCCTATCATATCTATCAGATCTCACTCTCGTAAGTGACCCTGTAGGGATTGACAACCCCTTCTCTCGTTGGTTGCGAGGATTTATTTGTTTGTGTAGGTGTGAGGGACTCGTGCGTGGCCTCCTACTGGATTGATACCTTGTTTCTCAAAAACTGAGGGAAATACTTACGCTACTTTGCTGCATCACCCTTTCCTCTTCAAGGGAAAACCAACGCAGTGCTCAAGAGGTAGCAAAAGGCCCCAAAGCAGCTCAAAGTAGCACCCTCAAAGCCTCGGAAGGCCTTGCCTAAGATCAAAGTGGAAGTCCCCATCGCTTCTGGGTAATCATTGTGCTCAATCTCTTAGTTTTTCATAACTTGACGTTCGGTCGACTCACTCTCCTGCTTTGACCGAGTGAATTCTGAAATTTGCAGTGCTGCTACCTCTGGGACTTCTATTTATAAAGATGGTGATGATGAGGAGATGGAAGACACGGTTACTTCCAACGCGGGTATGACTCTTGTCATCTTGTCTTTACTTTACCAACCACTTTGATGGTCGACTGAACTCTTGCGGTCGATTCCTTTGCAGCTTCGCCAAATGTTATTGAACTTCCAGACGACAACGAAGATGTTCCACAGAAACCCACGGGACGGAGGGGCGGGACTTTGGGTAGGAGGGCACCAGCTAGCAAGATGCCCCAGTCGACGCCGGTGATGGAACCAGTGATTCAGCAGTCCGGAGACCTCAACCGAGCTTCTGTTACTTTTGCGGTTCCAGTGTCGAGTGAACGTCCTTCATCGTCGACTGCACAAGTCCCTATTTCGTCTGTACGACTCCATGCCTCGGATCCTCAACCTGCTGTGGTTGATCTACCTTATCCACTTTTCGCCACCCATCATGTCCCAGAGGATCAAGTGGGCGCTGCCAAGGAAGCCATACGCCAGGCAGGCCTTATGATGGAACATGAAAGTGGTGCGCGAGGCCAGTCAGACTGCTTATGATGCCAGCTCAGCCCTCCAGGCCAATGTCCATGTTAGTTGATTTCCGGCTGATCTCCTAGCTTGACACTTGTTCTCTTAGGATATGCTACCTGAAAACTTTTATTGTGCATCTATTTGTTTGTTTGCACTTTGCATCTGTACACCCATTGGGTGTTTCAATTTTTGCTGAGTAGTTTTTCCACTTGAGTCGGCTAGGTTGTGTCGATTGTATCTTTGAACTAGTGGGGGCACGCAGAGTGCACCCACTGGGTGTAGTCCCCGACGCCGCCGTCGAATGTGTGATTCAGCAAGGGTATTGATAAAAATATCTCTTTTCAGTTCTTCCACTCGGCCTAGACAGGTATGGTTGAGTGAAATCTGGACCAGTGGGGGCACGCTGAGTGCACCCACTCGGTGTCGTCGCCGAGACCGCAGTCGACTGTGGGCAGTCGGTTGTGGTCTAAGGATAACTGTTGCTTCCTCAAGTCGATTTTTTTGTACAGACCAAGTCGGTTGGAAAGTCAAACCAGTGGGGGCACGCTTAGTGCACCCACTGGGTGTAGTCCCCAAGACTATTATTGGATGTTTGATTCGGCAGCAGTCTTAGAACTCTTTGAACTCGAACTTTATTGCTTGGAAGCAACTGAACTTTGTTTCCGTCGACTGACTGTCCTCTGACCATAGAGATCTTGTGAACTTGGAGCTCGGTTTGCTGACTTGGAGCAGAAGCATATCCATCTCAATCTTGATCTGGAGTTGGCCAAGGAGAACTTGCAGAAGGCTAAGGATGAAACTGCAGGTATGGAAAACTTTGTTGACTGATTCTCTTGCCATCTTTTCCCTCTTTTTTCTGACCCAAATGTTATTTCTAGAAAAAATGAGACAGGCTTTGGAGAAGAAGGATCTTGACCTTGCGGCTGCATAAAAAACAGCCGAAGAGAAAATAGCACTTGCCGACCAAAAGGTGGCTTCACTCGGAAGGTTAGAAGAAGAAAATGCCAAGCTGAAGACTGCTCTTGATGAAGCCAACAAGGAGGTGACTCGGCAGAAGAAGGACAAGGGAGCTTTGACTGACAAGGTTGGTGATCTCAGTCGGAGGAGGGACAAGCTGGAGTTTTATCTGGGAGGACTCGCCAAGAAGTTATTCCTTATGCTTGAAGGTACCTTTCCTTGTCCAACTGATTTGCTATTGTCGATTCATCATAAAGCCGTTGACTCATTATTTCTTTATGAGTGCAAAATTCTGCCAAAACTTCGAGGAAGAGACTGGGCAAATCGAGACAAGCTTGGACCCCATCAATTCCCCAGTTAAAGATGAAGCTATCATGAATGTGCTTTGATTGGAATCCCGACTTGCCAGCGTCTCGGACTACCTCGCTCGACTGAAGGTTGCGGTGTCATGGATCGACATGGCGCTCTGGCCAAGGGAGACGCTCCAGAATGACCTCCAGTCTCTGATGACTCAACTCAATGTGATCCCTGGTCGAGTGCAGGAATGGAAGGAGGCCAAAGAAGAGAAACTAGCAGCAATCAAGGTTGCCAACACCAAGAAACATGACTTCCAGTCTTTCATGGAGACCTTCATTGCTGCTGCTACTCGTATTTCAGATGGAATCGACTTGGATGAGTTCGTCGAGCCTTCCAGCCCTCCTCCCGCGAAGTGAACAAACTTTAATCCTAATTAAATTTGCCTCGGTATGTCGAGTGATTTTGTAACCGTTAAACTCCTTCAGGTCTGATGCCCGAGTACTTTTATCTGCGGTTCGGAACCTCATGGGATTTATCTGGACTTGGTTTTTCCTTGAATATGCTTGTCTTTGCTCCCGAGCGGAACTTGTTTCTTCACTTGGAACAGACTTTTGAATTCGTGATGCAGCTCTGAAGAGTAGGTCGCAGACGACCTGCACCTCGTCATCCTTGCGGATCGGTATGAAGCGCATGTTGTACTTGTGGCGTACCTCTGAGGAGAAGGTCGCAGACGACCTGCACCTCATCGTCCTTGCAGATCAGGATGGAGCGTTGATACGTCTCCGTCGTATCTACTTTTCCAAACACTTTTGCCCTTGTTTTGGACTCTAACTTGCATGATTTGAATGGAACTAACCCGGACTGACGATGTTTTCAGCAGAATTTCCATGATGTTGTTTTATGTGCAGAAAACAAAAGTTCTCGGAATGACCTGAAACTCCACGGAACCTCTAGTTAAAAATAAAAATAAAAATCCTCGCCAAAGATGAAGACCAGGGGCCCCACACCCTGTCCACGAGGGTGGGGCGCCTAGGGCGCGCCCCTACCTCGTGGGCCCCCGGAGCTCCTCCCACGCCTAACTCCAACTCTATATATTTGCTTTCGGGAGAAAAAATAAAGGAGAAGAAATCATCAAGTTTTACGACACGGAGTCAGCCGCCAAGCCCTAAAACCTCTCGGGAGGGCTGATCTCGAGTCCGCTCGGGCTCGGAGAGGGGATTCATCGTCGTCGTCATCATCAACCATCCTCCATCACCAATTTCATGATGCTCACCGCCGCGGCGTGAGTAATTCCATCGTGAGGCTTGCTGGACGGTGATGGGTTGGATGAGATCTATCATGTAATCGAGTTAGTTTTGTTAGGGTTTGATCCCTAGTATCCACTATGTTCTGAGATTGATGTTGCTATGACTTTTCTATGCTTAATGCTTGTCACTAGGGCCCGAGTGCCATGATTTCATATCTGAACCTATTATGTTTTCATGAGTATATGTGAGTTCTTGATCCTATCTTGCAAGTCTATAGTCACCTACTATGTGTTATGATCCGCAACCCCAAGTGACAATAATCGGGACCACTCCCGTGATGACCATAGTTTGAGGAGTTCATGTATTCACTATGTGCTAATGCTTTGTTACGGTACTCTATTAAAAGGAGGCCTTAATATCCCTTAGTTTCCATTAGGACCTCAGCCACGGGAGGGTAGGACAAAAGATGTCATGCAAGTTCTTTTCCATAAGCACGTATGACTATATTCGTAATACATGCCTACATTACATTGATGAATTGGAGCTAGTTCTATGTCACCCTATGTTATGACTGTTACATGATGAACCGCATCCGGCAGAATTATCCATCACCGATCAAATGCCTACGAGCTTTCTATATACTGGTTCTCGCTTATTTACATTCCCGTTGCTACTGTTACAATCACTACAAAATACCAAAAATATTTACTTTTGCTTCCGTTACTTTTGTTACCGTTACCACTACTATCATATTACTGTGCTACTAAATACTTTGTTGCAGATACTAAGTCATCCAGGTGTGGTTGAATTGACAACTCAACTGCTAATACTTGAGAATATTCTTTGGCTCCCCTTGTATCGAAACAATAAATTTGGGTTGAATACTGTAGCGACCAGACCTCAAACAGTCTGATCTCTGTGCTCAGTGTCATCCCTGGATCAGTAATGCTGACACCACACAGTACTCGAAGGATTTATAACAGAGTAGCAATCACACACTTATTACAATCGAATGTCTCAAGAGAGAACTTAATAAAATAAATATGGCTTAAGGCCATCTAATACGATAACAGCGGAAGGCTTGGAAGAAAAGCGAGTCCATCAACTCCAACGGCATCACTGAGTATTGAACCACGACCTATGCACCTTACTCGTCGCTCAAAAGTCTGCAACATGAACCGTTGCAGCCCGAAAACGGGCCAGCACATGGAATATGCTGGCAATGTAACACATAGAGAGTAATGAAAGAATAAGCTATACTACATGCATATATGGCTGGTGGAAAGCTCTATGGTTACAGTTTTGCATAAAGCCAATTTTTCCCTACTGCAAAGGAATAAATTTATTTAACTATCATGGTGGTTGTGAAACATTGAGAATGGTTGACAAAGCATTCTCAATCCCAATTAAAAGTACTCATTAACAAACCCAACAATATTAATTAGAAGTAACATGATGAGATTCACATGATATCCAAGTACTGATACTCAAGATGTCCATAACCGGGGACACGGTAACCATGATTAGTTTATACACTCTGCAGAGGTTTATGACTTTTCCCCACAAGACTCGATCGCCTCCGTTTGATTTCTCGCACTACATGGTGTTTGAGAAACGGATGACCGAGACATAGTCTTTCAGAAGCACTAGCACCTTACTTGTGGGTAGACCGGTACACCTACTTTCCCCTACATCTGCTAGTCTACCTGTAAGAGTTCGCACAACTTAGTCAACTATGCCAGAGCCCATAATGACTTGTGGCTGCACACGAAAGTTTCTAGTTTGAATAATCTCATGATCCCTTTGAGCCTGGGTGGCGGTCCAAGAAATACAGTAAGTCCTGATAGAAACCAGGTGCCTCAATCACCCAGATGTGTGTTTAAGTTGCCACCTTAAATAAACCATTAAATAACAATCTCACATCTGTCATGGATACACTCACCCAATCCACGTCTACTAGCATAGCATGGCATAATAAGCAAACGTAGAAGTAACTCCCAAGGGTTTGATAATAAAACAGGTAATAGGTACTACCTCAACTACTTCCCATAACCCACAATTTAATTAGATCCTATTCATGCAATGTTTGAGGATAGATCTAATGCATAAAACTGGGTATGAGAAGAGGTATGATCAAAGTGTTACTTGCCTTGCTGATGATCCGCGAAACCTAGAGACTCGAAGTAACAGGCGGCACACTCCGGGTAATCTATCGCAGACAAACAAACAAGCATAGAATAAATACTCATCTAATCCACAGGTAAAACTCAAATAGATCTAACCAGATAGTTCAACTTAAGAACTCCGGTTTGCAAAAAGAATCAAACCAAACGAAGCAACGAAAGTCAAACGGCGGAAGAAAACAGTTTCGTTTTACTAATCTGGATCTAGGTCAAATTTTACATGAGCAAAAACTTGTTTCCATAGATTATTCGGAAAGAGGGGTTCGATACGAAACTCTAGGCGCTTGAATCGCCTGATTCCGATAAACGAGCGAAAAGTTATACTAAAACGAAAATCGGATCTGGAATCGCGATCAGAAAAATCGCGGATTAAATCCGAGAAAAAGAAAAACGACGAACGGTTCGTTTAAACGAACTAACGAACGAACGTTCATTAATTAGCCTAAACCGAAAAAAACCGAAACCAAAAAACGAAAATAAAAACTGAATAAAACCGCCGGTTTTATTAAAAAACGGCGCGAAAAATGAGGCGGCGGCAAACCTCGGGCGGCGGGCGGCTCAATGGCGGCGGCTGGGCGGCGGCATGAGCGGCGGCTAGGGTTTCGGCTCATGGCGGGCGGGGTCAAGGGCTGGGCGGTCACATAAAGCGCCCGCGAGTCCCGCTGGCACGGCCGATAGGCATGCGTTTTCTAAATAATTACGCGCAAAAAAAATAAAAAGAAGTACTAAGCGGACTCCAAAAATCCTGAAATAAATTTTCCCCAGCTTCTAAAATTAAGCCGGATTTAATGAACATTTATTTGGGGCCTAAATGCAATTTTGAAAAACACGCATTTTTCCTAAATTCAAATAAAAGGCAAAAAACTCCAAAATAAAATCTTATTTGATTTTATTATTAAATCTTCATTATTTCTTTATTTTGGGAAAGTCATTTTATTCCCTCTCTCATATTTTGGTAGTAGAAATAATTGAAGATAAAATAATTAAAATCAAATGATCCTATTTCAAAATTTGAGAAAACTCAAATATGAAAATAACGAAAATCCCCAACTCTCTCCGTGGGTCCTTGAGTTGTGTAGAATTTCTAGGATCGAGCAAAATGCAATGAAAAATATGATATGCAATGATGTTTCTATGTATAACATTCCAAATTGAAAATTTGGGATGTTACAAACCTACCTCTTAAGATGAATCTCGCCCTCGAGATTCGGGTTGGCTAGAAAATAGGTGAGGGTGGTCCTTAAGCAAATCTTCCTCTCGCCTCCTGTGTGGCTTCATCCTCTGTGTGGTGGCTCCACTGAACTTTGCAAAACTTAATGACCTTGCTGCGGGTGACTCTGCTGGCATACTCCAAAATCTTAACCGGTTTCTCCTCGTAGGTCAAATCCTCATTCAACTGAATTGCTTCGGTGTACAAAGATTCTCTCAGTGGTATATCAGCCATCTCTGCGTGACACTTCTTCAACTGAGAAACATGAAACACATCATGAAATCCTGACAATCCTTCGGGTAATTCCAACTTGTAAGCAACTTCTCCCATACGTTCCAAAACACGATATGGTCCTACAAATCAGGGTGCTAACTTTCCTTTAACTCCAAAACGCTTAACTCCTCGAAGCGGCGATACTCGAAGATAAACTCTGTCTCCGACTTCAGATTCTCTCCTTGCGCTTTTGAATCCGCATAACTTTTCTGTCTTGACTGGGCTACCTTGAGCCTATCGCGAATCAACTTTACTTTCTGCTCGCACTCCTTAATCAAATCCGGTCCAAACAACTGGCGGTCTCCAACTTCATCCCACAACAACGGGGTCATGCACCTCCTTCCGTACAAGGCTTCGAAAGGTGCCATCTTAAGACTGGTTTGGTAACTGTTGTTATAAAAAACTCCGCTTACGGCAAGTTGTCATCCCAACTTGATCCATAATCCAAAGCACAAGCTCTAAGCATATCCTCCAAAATCTGGTTGACTCTCTCGGTTTGTCCATCTGTCTGTGGATGGAAAGCTGTGCTAAACTCCAGCCTGGTTCCCAAAGTTTCGTGCAACTGCCTCCAGAACTTTGAGGTGAATTGGGTTCCTCTATCTGATACGATACTCCTCGGAACTCCATGCAAGCATACAATCCTGGTCATGTATATGTTAGCCAATTTGGCACTGCTGTAGGTAGTCTTTACTGGAATGAAATGAGCTACCTTCGTCAAACGATCGACTACAACCCAAATTGAGTCATAGCTTGAACGAGTCCTGGGCAATCCCGTGATGAAATCCATACCTAGTTTATCCCACTTCCATTCGGGTATAGGCAATGGTTGTAACAATCCTGCTGGTTTCTGATGTTCTGCCTTCACCCTCTGACATATATCACAAACTGCTACGTACTCTGCAATATCCTTCTTCATTCCGGTCCACTAGAAAGTATTCTTCAAATCCAAATACATCTTGGTATTTCCTGGGTGAATCGAATACGGTGAATCATGTGCCTCTTGTAGAATCAACTTCCTGATCTCCGGGTCATTGGGCACATAAACACGATCCTCAAACCATAGGGTATCATGCTCATCCTCACGAAATCCCTTAGCTTTTCCTTCGCTCATTTTCTCTTTTATAGAGGCAATATCTTTGTCAGTCTTCTGAGCTTCCCTGATCTTGTCCATCAAAGTTGACTGAATCTCCAATGCTGCTACATAGCCTCTCGGAACTATTTCCAAACATAGCTCTCGAAGATCCTCGGCAAACTCCTTTGGTATTTCTCCCGTCATTAATGTGTTGACGTGACTCTTACGGCTCAACGCCTGCTACAACGTTAGCCTTTCCGGTGGTAATGCAATCTCATATCATAATCTTTGATAAGCTCCAACCATCTCCTCAGTCTGAGATTTAGCTCCTTCTGCGTGAAGATGTACTTCAAACTCTTGTGATCCGTATATACCTCACAATGATTTCCAATGAGGAAATGTCTCCATGTTTTCAACGCATGCACTACGGCTCCTAACTCCAAATCATGCATAGCAAAATTTAGCTCATGAGGCTTAAGCTGTCGTGAAGCATACGAAACAACTCTTCCATCCTGCATAAGCACCGCTCCAAGTCCTCTGCATGAAACGTCACAATACACCTCATAATCCTTGGTCTGATCTGGCAGAATTAATACTGGTGAGGTAACCAAACGTTTCTTCAACTCTTGGAAACTAGCTTCACACTCCTCAGTCCAAATGAACTTGGTATCCTTCTTCAGTAATTCTGTCATCGTCTTCGCAATCCTTGAGAAATTCTCAATGAATCTCCGGTAGTATCCCGCGAGTCCAAGGAAACTCCGGATCTCTCCAACTGTTGTTGGCGCTTCCCAGTTTGTTACAGTGACAACCTTAGTGGGGTCTACTGCTATACCTTCTCCAGATATAACATGTCCAAGAAATCCAACTTCCTTCAACCAAAACTCACACTTGCTGAACTTGGCATATAACTGGTGTTCTCTTAGCTTCTTGAGTACCAAAAGCAAATGCTCCTTATGTTCCTCTTCATTCTTCGAGTAAACCAAAATATCATCAATTAACACCACGACGAACTTATCCAAAAACTCCATAAACACTTTGTTCATCATGTTCATAAAATAGGCAGGTGCGTTAGTCAGACCAAATGACATAATGGTGTACTCATACAGCCCGCACTGTGGTAAAAACCGCCTTAGGTATATCCTCGCTCTCGAATCTTCAATCGATGGTACCCTGATCGCAAATCGATCTTTGAAAACACCTTAGCTCCTTGCAACTGGTCAAACAGGTCATTGATCATCGACATTGGGTACTTGTTCTTAATGGTCACTTCATTTAATCCTCGATAATCAACAACCATTCTTAATGATCCATCCTTCTTCTCCACTAGAAGTACTGTTGATCCCCAAGGCGAAGAACTTGGGCGAATAAAACCTTTATCCAGTAACTCCTTAATCTGCTTCTTAATTTCCTCCAAATCTTGGGCTGGCATCCTATATGGTCTCTTAGATATCGGCCTAATGCCTGGCAGTAGTTCAATCAGAAACTCAATGTCTCTATCCGGTGGCATGCCTAGCAACTCTTCCGGAAACACGTCCAGGAAATCCCTTACCACTGGTACTTCCTCCTGCACAACTCCTGATAAGGAATTTACATGTGCTCTCCTCGGCTCATGCCGTGATACATACTTAATTCTCCTTCCTTCTGGGGTGGTAAGCAAAATTGTGTTACTGGCGCAATCGATGTTTCCTCCATACATCGTCAACCAATCCATACCAAGAATTACATCCAAACCTTGGGATTCCAATATAATTAAATCCGTTGGGAAAACATGCCTCCCTATACTTATTGGCACTTGAAAACATCCTTGACTGGCCATATACTCCGCTCCCGGTGAGCATACTAGCATGGGTGTCTTAAGAGTTCTAGTAGGCAGGCTAAACTTATCCGCAAATCCCCTTGATATGAATGAATGCGATGCACCAGATCAAAAAGAACAACCGCAGTAAATGACTTAACCAAAAACTTACCTATTACTGCATCTGGCCGAAGCTTGACCTCCTCCACGGTAACGTGGTTCACTTGTCCTCTGTTGAAAGGGTTCGGCTTCTTTCCTGAGCTTCCATTAGCATTTCCATTTTGGCCTTCTGGACAATCATTTGCATAATGCCCAGTCTTGCGACACTTAAAGCAAGTGATGTGGCTCAGGTCTACCTTGGATGGTGTTGACGGGTTGGTGCGGTTCTGTCCATTGCTTCCTCCATTCCCGTTCCCATTCTTGGTGCCATTATGGTTGTGCGAGCTACCTCCTCCATGGGTATGCTGAAATTGTCCTCCTGGCTTCGAGGTAAAGTGAAGTTTCTGCTGAGCTCCAGAGTTATTCTTCCCCTGTCCATACTTCCTCTTGCGATTGTCAATCTGCTGCTGCTTCCCTTCAAACATGAGAGCACGATCTACTAACTCCTGGTAGTTATTGAAGGTGGCTACCATCAACCGCATGCTCAGCTCATCATTCGGTCCTTCTAGAAACTTCTCCTCGCTTAGTTGCGTCCGTAGCAACGCTATCCGGGGCATAACGTGCTAGCTTACTGAAATCATCTACATCTTGTGCCAACCGTCCGTCCTCCTTGGCGCAAGTTGCGAAACTCACGCTTCTTCATGGCCATAGCTCCTGCTGAAACATGGGCAAGACAAAAGCTTGCTTAAATCGATCCCATGTGATGTTGTCTCACGGGTAAGTGGCTGTAAAATTCTCCCACCATGCTGCCAAGGGTCCTTCAAGATGATGTGCGGCAAATTTCACCCTTTCTCCATCTATACATCCTGCAGTGGTCAACTCCCTCCCTATCTTACGGAGCCAATCATCTGCAACAATCGGCTCGGTGCTACTGGAAAACACCGGCGGATTCAGCCTTAAGAAACGGGTCAAATGGTCAACAGGTGGTGGTGGCGGTGGGTTGTTGTTGTTGTTGTTGTTGTTGTTGTTGTTGCCTTGGTTCTGTACCAATGTTTGAATCAAGGCATTCTGCTGAATCAACTGAGTGATCTCTGGCGGGAAAACAAATCCGGGGTCGCGTCTCGGAGGCATCTGAGGGGTTTAAAGAAAACACGATAATTTAGAATAGAATGAGGTCTAGAGAAAAACACTACCCATATGCACATGAGACAAATCACACAATATCACTCCAATCAATGCAAACAAGGGCATACAACGGTCTATCTATCGTTACAAAGTGCTGAAACTAAACTAATATAGCATGGGGGTAATCTACTACTGTTATGGTGGTCAACTAGAAAAACTGCTCCAATGAAGACTCCATGATATCTGCTCCAGCTTCATCTTCGTAATCATCATCACTAGGATCGGGATCGGTGTAAATGCGATGATGATGTAGTTCTCTGGACAGGTGCTATCTTCATATTCTCCTCCGGTGCTGAATTTCCCATGAGTTCTTCAATCTTCTCCTTAAGATCGCCGCTTTGTCCCACTAGAGCTACAATCTCCTCCATGTAGTCCTTGCGAGTGGCCTTCGCCTCCTTCTAGTTCGATAATCTTGGCTTTTCGCTGTCTTCAACTCCATCATGTCTGCGCACATCTGGTTCTCCTGACGTCGAATGTGCTGGTTTAACTCCTGGATGAAAGCTGCAATGGATCTATCCTTCTTAGTGCCAACTATCTCCCATTGTTCATCTCGGCGTCCGCAAATCTGGTAGATAGTATCCTTGAGGTCGTCTTTGTAAACTTCTCCAATGCGCCCCATGGTTATGTGATCTGCCATGCTCTTTCCTGCACTCGAGGTTGGTGCATTGAAAACACACTCTATGGGCTCCGTGATTGGCGCAAACGTCCTTCCGGGAACTTGAGCTTGAATCTTCCAGCGCTCCTCTTCGGGTAAAGTGGAATTGTAGGTCCCGGCGAAGCTTGGTAATCCAATGTTAAGGTAGTTAGTGACTTCCTTCAGGTGTCGTCCAAAGGGTGTATCTTCATCCGGCCGAGTGAACTTGATCCTCGCTTCCGTCATCCTAAAAGAGTAGAAAAGATGAGGAGTTAGAAATGAGAAGAGAGAGTAGTGATCTACGGATTTAGCTTAATGGTCGTGTCCTACAGTCAGTGTGTGCTCTGATACCATCTTTGTAGCGACCAGACCTCAAACAGTCTGATCTCTGTGCTCAGTGTCATCCCTGGATCAATAATGTTGACACCACACAGTACTCGGAGGATTTATAACAGAGTAGCAATCACACACTTATTACAATCGAATGTCTCAAGAGAGAACTTAATAAAATAAATATGGCTTAAGGCCATCTAATACGATAACAGCGGAAGGCTTGGAAGAAAAGCGAGTCCATCAACTCCAACGGCATCACTGAGTATAGAACCACGACCTATGCACCTTACTCGTCGTCTGAAAAGTCTGCAACATGAAACGTTGCAGTCCTAAAACGGGTCAAAGACATGGAATATGCCGCAATGTAACACATAGAGAGTAATGAAAGAATAAGCTATACTACATGCATATATGGCTGGTGAAAAGCTCTATGGTTACAGTTTTGCATAAAGCCAATTTTTCCCTACTGCAAAGGAATAAATTTATTTAACTATCATGGTGGTTGTGAAACATTGAGAATGGTTGACAGCATTCTCAATCCCAATTAAAAGTACTCATTAACAAAACCAACAATATTGATTAGAAGTAACATGATGAGATTCACATGATATCCAAGTACTAGATACTCAAGATGTCCATAACCGTGGACACGGCTAACCATGATTAGTTTATACACTCTGCAGAGGTTTGCGCACTTTTCCCCACAAGACTCGATCGCCTCCATTTGATTGCTCGCACTACATGGTGTTTGAGAAACGGATGACCGAGACATAGTCTTTCAGAAGCACTAGCACCTTACTTGTGGGTACACCGGTACACCTACTTTCCCCTACATCTGCTAGTCTACCCGTAAGAGTTCGCACAACTTAGTTAACTATGCCAGAGCCCATAATGGCTTGTGGCTGCACACGGAAGTTTCTAGTTTGAATAATCTCATGATCCCTTTGAGCCTGGGTGGCAGTCCGAAGAAATACAGGCAAGTCCTGATAGAAACCAGGTGCCTCAATCCACCTGCATGTGTGTTTAAGTTGCCACCTTAAATAAACCATTAAATAGCAATCTCACATCTGTCATGGATACACTCACCCAAATTCCACGCCTACTAGCATAGCATGGCATAATAAGCAAACGTAGAAGTAACTCCCAAGGGTTTGATAATAAAACAGGTAATAGGTACTACCTCAACTACTTCCCATAACCCACAATTTAATTAGATCCTATTCATGCAATGTTTGAGGATAGATCTAATGCATAAAACTTGGTATGAGAAGAGGTATGATCAAAGTGTTACTTGCCTTGCTGATGATCCGCGAAACCTAGAGACTCGAAGTAACAGGCGGCACACTCCGGGTAATCTATCGCAGACAAACAAACAAGCATAGAATAAATACTCATCTAATGCACAGGTAAAACTCAAATAGATCTAACCAGATAGTTCAACTTAAGAACTCCGGTTTTCAAAAAGAATCAAATCAAACGAAGCAACGAAAGTCAAACGGCGGAAGAAAACAACTTCGTTTTACTAATCTGGATCTAGGTCAAATTTTACAGAAGCAAAAACTTGTTTAAGTAGATTATTCAGAAAGAGGGTTTCGAGACGAGACTCTAGGCGCTTGAATCGCCTGATTCCGATAAACGAGCGAAAAGTTATACTAAAACGAAAATCGGATCTGGAATCGCGATCAGAAAAATCGCGGATTAAAAAATCCGAGAAAAAGAAAAACGACAAACGGTTCGTTTAAACGAACTAACGAACGAACGTTCGTTAATTAGCCTAAACCGAAAAAAACGAAACTAAAAAAACAAAAATAAAAAAACCAAAAGAAAAACCGAAATAAAACCGAAGGAAAACCGCTTGGTTTATATTAAAAAAACCGGCACGGAAAACGAGGCGGTGGCGAACCTCGGCGGCGGCTCATGGCGGCGGCGGCTAGGGTTTCGGCTCGGGCGGCAAGGCCGGGCAGGCTGGCGGGCTCGGGCGGCTTATAAAGGCGCCCCCGAGCGGAGTCCCGCTCGGGTACGGCGCGGTAAGGTGGTGCGCGTTTTTTTACATAATTACGCGCTGAAAAAAAATAAAAAGAAGTACTAAACGGACTCCAAAAATCCCGAAATAAATTTTCCCCAGCTTCTAAAATCAAGACGGATTTAATGAACATTTATTTGGGGCCTAAATGCAATTTTGAAAAAATGCGCATTTTTCCTAAATTCAAATAAAAGGTGAAAAAATCCAAAATAAAATCTTATTTGATTTTATTATTAAATCTTTGTTATTTCTTTATTTTGGGAAAGTCATTTTATTCCCTCTCTCATATTTTGGTAGTAGAAATAATTGAAGATAAAATAATTAAAATCAAATGATCCTATTTCAAAATTTGAGAAAACTCAAATATGAAAATAACGAAAATCCCCAACTCTCTCCGTGGGTCCTTGAGTTGTGTAGAATTTCTAGGATCGAGCAAAAATGCAATGAAAAATATGATATGCAATGATGCTCTATGTATAACATTCCAAATTGAAAATTTGGGATGTTACAAATACTCTACCCTCGAAAGCTGTTGTGATACCCTATACTTGTGGGTTATCAAGCGTACGTTGTACTTGTGGCGCAGCTCTGAGGAGAAGGTCGCAGATGACCTGCACCTTGTCATCCTTGCAGATTCGGATGGAGCGTATGGCCAAGTCTCCGAGCGAGAGAATCGCTCTTCACTCAAAACGTATTTTAACTTAGGCGAGTACGAGACTGCAGCTAAGCCCCCGAGTGAGAGGGTTGCTCTTCACTCGGCGGGATTTTTTGAAACTTAGGCGAGTTCGGAACTGCAGCTAAGCCCCCGAGTGAGAGGGTTTCTCTTCACTCGGTAGGGTTTTTTCAAACTTAGGCAAGTACGGAACTGCAGCTAAGCCCCCGAGTGAGAGGATTGCTCTTCACTCGGTGGGATTTTTCAAACTTAGGCGAGTATGGAACTGCAGCTAAGCCCCCGAGTGAGAGGGTTGCTCTTCACTCGGTGGGATTTTTTCAAACTTAGGCGAGTACGGAACTGCAGCTAAGCCCCCGAGTGAGAGGGTTGCTCTTCACTCGGTGGGATTTTTCAAACTTAGGTCAATCGGGGTCGCGGCGAAGCCTCCGAGTGAGAGGGTTGCTCTTCACTCGGTGGGATTTTTTCAAACTTAGGCGTAGTACGGAATCAGTAGCTAAGCCCCGAGTGAGAGGCTGGCTCTTCACTTGGTCGGATTTTTCAAACTTAGGCAAATAGGGTTCGTGGCTAAGCCCCCGAGTGAGAGGCTTGCTCTTCACTCGGTGGGATTTTTCAAACTTAGGCGAATCGGGTTCGCGGCTAAGCCCCCGAGGGAGAGGCTTGCTCTTCACTCGGTGGGATTTTTTCAAACTTAGGCGAATCGGGTTCACTTCTAAGTCCCCGAGTGAGAGGCTTGCTCTTCACTCGGTGGGATGTTTCAAACTTAGGCGAATCAGGTTCGTGGCTAAGCCCCCGAATGAGAGGCTTGCTCTTCACTCGGTGTTTCTTTTTTCAAACTTAGCCGAATCGGATTCGCAGCTAAGCCACCCACTGGGGGATTTTGAACACATGTATAAGTAACAACAATCATTTAGGAGACTGTAAAATCATGTCTTTGATAAACAAACTGAAAGGTACTCGGAGCACAAGGTCTCCTTCCTGAAATGCTCGACCTCTCACGTTTCTAGCATGGAATCGACGGAGGTCTTGCTGATAAATGGTCGACCTGATTAGGGCCATCTCTCTTTCCTCTTACAGAAGATCAACAGCATCTTGTCGCGCTTGTTCTGCTTCCGCTTCTGAGAAAAGTTCTACTCGCGGAGCATTGTCGAGTAAATTAGATGGCAGCACAACTTCAGCTCCATAGACCATGAAGAAGGGAGTCCGACCAGTCGACCAATTCGGCTTTGTTCTTAGACCCCACAATACTGATGGTAACTCGTCCACCCAGGCACATGCCGCGTGTTTGAGGTCACACATCAATCTGGGCTTCAGCCCTTGGAGGATCAAACCATTTTCCCTTTTTGCTTGTCCATTCGACTGCGGGTGAGCGACTGAAGCATAGTCGACCCAAGTGCCCTGGGAAGCACGGAAAGCCCTGAACTCATCTGAATCAAAGTTTGAACCGTTCTCCATGATGATGCTGTGCGGGACCCCATATTTGAATGTTAACTCTTTGATGAAGCTGACGGCGGTACTTGAGTCAAGGTTTTTGATGGGTTTGGCTTCAATCCACTTAGTGAACTTGTCGACTGCCACAAGAAGATGAGTGAAGCCACTCCTGCCAGTCCTCAGAGGCCCGACCATATCCAACCCCCAAACAGCAAAGGTCCAGACGAGTGGAATGGTCTTCAGGGCTGACGCGGGCTTGTGAGACATGTTGGAGTAGAACTGACAGCCTTCACACTTGTCTACTATGTCTTTTGCCATTTCATTTGCTCGCGGCCAATAGAATCCCGCTCGGTATGCTTTGGCCACAATGGTCCGAGAGGACTCATGGTGACCACAGGTCCCCGAGTGGATGTCATCGAGAATCATTCGACCTTCTTCTGTCGTGATGCACCGCTAAGCAACTCCAATAGCACTCTCTTTGTAAAGCTGCCCACCTATTACCGTGAAGGCTTTGGATCGACGGACAATCTGACGTGCCTCATCTTCATCTACTGGAAGCTCTTTCCTGAGAATATATGCAATATATGGTACTGTCCAATCAAGAATGACGACCAAAACCTCCATGATTAAGTCGACTATGGCTGGGATTTTGATTTTAGTCAGATCAGTAGAACTATTAGGTTGCGGGGTCTCTTCTATCAAGGGATCCTCTTGAACTGATGGTGTGTGAAGATGCTCCAAGAACACATTGCTGGGAATGGGCCCCCGCTTGGAACCTATCTTTCCCAGGTCAACGGCTGCCTGGTTCTTCAGTCGGGGAATGTGGTGGGGCTCTAGCCCTTCAAACTTCTTTTCTAACTTCCTCACTACATTGCAATAGCCAGTCATAGCTGGCTCCTGATGTCCCACTCCTTCATCACTTGATTGACCACCAAATTTGAGTCGCCATAGACCATTAGGCAACGGACGCCGGGTGAAATGGCCATACGCAACATATTCAGCTTCATTGTTGGAGGGATCAGAGTGAATCTGGAGAATGTAACTGAGTCTGTCGCCTCACGGGGATACCAGGACTACTACAGCACCAGAACCATTCAGCATCTTGGACCCATCAAAAAACATGGTCCAATGTTCCGAGTGAATTTGAGTCGCCTGTTGTTGCTCGATCCACTCGGTGAGGAAATCTGCTACTGCTTGGGACTTGATTGCTTTCTTTGCCTCAAACTTGATATCCAACGGAAGGAGTTCAATCACCCACTTTGCCACTCAACTAGTTGCATCTCTGTTATTCAAAATTTCTGACAATGGAACATCACTGACGACTGTGATCGAATGATCTGAGAAATAATGTGCAACCTTCTTCGTGGTCAAGTAAATTCCATATACTAGCTTCTGATAATGCGGATATCTCTGCTTGGATGGAGTTAAGACTTCAGAAATATAATACATCGGGTATTTGAACCTTATAGGCTTTACCTTCTTCTTCCTGCTCGACCGTGAGTACTGTACTGACAACTTGTCCAGTGGCTGCAATATAAAGCAGTAAAGGCTCTTTGCTAATTGGAGCAGCGAGCACCGGCTGGGTGGAAAGCAGGGTTTTGAGCTATGCAAACGCTGCGTCAGCTTCAAGAGTCCACTTGAACTTATCAGATTTCTTCATCAATCGGTAAAGAGGCAATGCCTTTTCACTGAGACGAGAGATGAATCGACTCAAAGCGGCCAAACAACTAGTAAGCTTCTAAACACCGTGTACACACACAGGGCGTTTCATTCGGAGTATTGCACCAACTTTCTCTGGGTTTGCATCGATCCCACATTCAGAAACAAGGAAACCGAGCAACTTTCCACCTGGAACCCCGAATGTACACTTCGACGGATTAAGCTTGATATCATATCTCCTTAGATTGGCAAAGGTTTCAGCAAGGTCGGTAAGCAGGTCGGAACCTTTACGCGACTTAACCACGATGTCATACATGTATGCTTCCACGTTCCGACTGATTTGAGTGAGCAGGCACTTCTGTATCATGCGCATGAATGTGGCACCAGCATTCTTGAGACCAAAGGGCATCGTAACATAGCAAAAGCACCCGAACAGGGTGATGAAAGCTGTTTTTATTTCGTCGGGTCCATACAGTCGGATCTGGTGGTACCCGGAATATGCATCCAGAAAGGACAATCGCTCACATCCCGCGGTCGAGTCAACTATCTGATCGTGCGGGGAAGAGGGAAGTGATCTTTACCCGATTGATATGCTTGAAGACGATACATATACAAAGTGAATCATCTTTATTGGGAACCATGACAACGTTGGCGAGCCACTCAGAGTGGTAAATCTCTCGAATGAACTCAGTTGCCAGAAGTCGAGCCACTTCCTCGCCAATTGCCTTTCTTTTCTCCACGGCGGACCATCGGAGATGCTCTTTGACAGGTTTTGCCTTTGGGTCGACTCGCAAACGGTGCTCAGCCAGTCCCCTGGGTACACCTGGCATGTCAGAAGTTTACATGCGAAGATGTCCTAGTTCTCACGGAGGAACTGGATGAGCGCTTCTTCCTATTTGCTGTCGAGTGTTGTTGAGATATGAGTCGGAGCAGCATTGGGATCGGTCGGGTGAATATGAACTGATTTTGTTTCACCAGATGACTGAAATGCAGAGTCTGAAGCGGGCTTCTTAGCTCTCAATAAATCACTCGGATCTACAGTCTTCTTGTATTCTTCCATTTCTACTGTTGCCATCTATTCATCGGCAATGTTTGAGCCCTTCTGGAGGCACTCTTCTGCTCGTTGCCGATTACCAGCGACAGTGATCACGCCCCTAGGGCTAGGCATCTTCAGCTTGAGGTACACGTAACATGGTCAAGCCAGGAAATGAGCATATGCAGTTCTGCCCAGGATGGCACGATAAGCACTGTGAAAATCCACAACTTCAAATGTCAACTTTTCCTTACGGTAATTATTTGAATCGCCGAAAACCACATCAAGAGTGATCTTGCCGAGTGAATCGGCTTTCTTTCCAAGGATGACTCCGTGGAACCGCATGTTGCTCTCGCTGAGCTTGGACATCGGAATGCCCATCCCTCGGAGGGTCTCAGCATACAAAATGTTCAAACCACTGCCCCCATCCATCAAGACTTTGGTCAGTCGGGTGCCCCCAACGACTGGGTCGACCACCAACGCTTGCCTCCCGAGAGTGGCAATGCGCGGAGGGTGGTCGGACTGTGTCCGTGTGGAACGACACCTATGGGATCACAATAATCCCTACTACGGTTGACGGGGCGCAGGATTGCAAGGAGAGCAGGGCTAGCAGACAACACAAGGATCGTTTACCCAGGTTCGGGCCGCGAGGATGTGTAAAACCCTAGTCCTGCTTTGGTGGGTGTATTTCTGAGAGTTCTTGAGCTCTCGAACTAGTTGTGGTCAGCGCGTGGTTCAAAAGAGCCGAATCCTTCTCCAGTATGCCATGGGCCTCCTTTTATAGTTGAAAGGGGCTGCCACAGTGACACACAGGAGGTGGAAAGGCGTACAGTGCCCTGAGCTTATCGCTCGTATTAGAGGACTAGATGCATTTAATGCGTAGCTTAGGTGTCCCTCTGATTTATTGGGGACGGGGGTGAGGCCCGTCCCGTCCGTCGCCGCTCCTCCTCATCTTGACACGCGAAATGGCCAGTGAGGTGCGTGGCGCCATGTAGACAGTCAGGCAGCTGAGGTGGCGCGGTGGCGGAGCCTCCACGAAGATCTACATGTCGCCACGCAGGCGCTCGATGAGTTAGCCTCGGAGCTGCATGTTGCCACGCAGGTGCCTGCGCAGCTGGTTGGGCTAGCAGCTGCATGTGAACGGTGGTGGAATGCTTGATCGGCGCGGGTTTGGCGGTGGCCTCGCTGGCGTCCTTCGCGAGGGCCTTGCAGGGTGGCCCGGCAAGGGTCTTGCCAGCAGTGTCTTTGTCGTCCCGGCAAGGATCTTGCCGAAGTGCAGTGGCCTTCCTCGGCAAGGATCTTGCCGAGGATCGCCGTCTTCTAATCCTCCTCTGATATTGAATATGTCTTCACAAAGATCCGCATGCCACCACATAGGTGCCTTTTCGAGCCCTGGACCCACGCTAACGATGGCGATGGGGGACGTGGGCTCAAGGGTGGCTCGCTCTGTTGGTGTGGGGCGAGCGGTCCCGGCAAGGGTCTTGCCGGGGCCACTGTGGCCGCCCGGCAAGGGTCTTGCCGGGGGAAACTGCTTCGTCCCTCTGCTCTTTGTGGTCTTGGCCTTGGCGTTGCTTTGATTGTCTTGGGCTTCGATCTTACCTTGGCTCACCTCCCTCGTTCTGCTTGGTGTGGCTGCGGGCGTGGCTCTGACTGCCCGTGCACAGGTAAAGGGCTATAGAAAACGTGCCCCTATTTTTGTACACCGACAGGAGCCCCAGGGCCTGGGCCACACATAAGCGCGACACGTTGTTGGGCCAGGCCCAAAATGGTGCGTGGGCAGGTGGGGCGGTTTTCACCGTGGTAAGATTCTTCGCGCGCTCCGCCTCCCACGACCCACGCGCGAGGCACGGCATGGAGGGGTGTGCGTGATGTGGCGGCATGCGCGGGGCGGTTTCCACACACATGCGTCACGTCGCAGTAATGAGGCGGCTTGCACCTTCCCCGTAAAAGGAGGAAGGCGTGGAGGCGCGGCTCATTTACTGAACGGGGCCGGGGAGCGGTCTTCAAGGCATCCACTCGCCATGATCACGGGGTGGGGAGAGGTCGCTTCGCCCGTCCCCTCGGTTCTGCACGTCCGCCACGCGTCCCCCATGCACTTGGGGGAGCAAGCGGCGGGGGCGGGAAACCGGGCCGTCGCTGGTTGGGGCAGCGGGTCGATCCTGATTCCACTTGCCTCTGGTGGCTGGATTGGCCGAACGGGGCGGCCGAGCCCCGACCCCGCTCCTTTATAAGGAGGGCGAAGGGGGGATGGCATCCCGCACTCTTCTGTCATCTATATCCTCTTGCTTCTGCTTCTTCCTTTCACTCGCGATGGAGAAAGGGAATCCTAGTCCTTTGACGGTGGCGGCGAGGGTCGCCGCTCGACAGCGCGTCCCTCCTCCTCCTCAGCCTGTGGTGGTGGAACCGACCGCGAGGGGAAGGGGGGGAGGCCGTGGGCGAGGCCGGGGCAGAGGTCGTAGCGCTCGGGGAAGAGGGGGACGGGGTGGCGCGCCGGCCTCGCCCCCGCCAATGATGCCCTTCCCGATGGAGGGCCATGTTGAAGACCAGCCTTGCGAGTTTTTTATCAAGCTCCGCCGGCCCCCGCGTCGTCGTCTTTGTCTCCCTACTCCGTTCGCTCGGCTGATGGAGCGTGGCCCACCCCAGACCCTCAGGTTGTACATGAGGGGCTGTCGGAACGGGGGCACGCGGGTCGACGTCGACTTCCCGGCTCCTCGAGTTATGTATCTCCGTCGCGGATGGAAGACGTTCGCCCGCATCCACAGCCTGACGGCGGGGCTCGTCCTCTACTTCAAATTAATGGAGGACGGCCTGCTTTTCGTCAAGGTCTTCGAGAGTTCGGGACTCGCCTGAAGTGCTGCATGAAGAGCTCCTCTGATGGAGATTCTGACGATGGAAGCTCTTCCTCGAGCGAAAGTGATGAGGAGGACAGCGGGGCGGATAGCGGGGACGAGTTCGACTAGGCGTCGGACGCCCCGCACCTGGGCGGGTGCGGCTGCAGCAGCATCTGCACCTGGTCGCTCCTCCGGCAGAGGTTTGCCGGGGGCGGGACCAGCTCCTTGAACTTCTCGGGGCCGTCTCCTTGGGCGGCTGGCGTCAGGAGGCTGCGGAAGAGGAAGAGGGCGGGCGGCAAGGCCATCAACTCGGAGTACGCGGGCATCAACGCCTTCATCGCGTATTGCCGGTCCTGCCGCCTCGTCTTCCAGCTCCTTCCCCGGCACCGTCATAACCGGCCCGCCCGTGAGCGGCCACCGAGGTGTTCTCTTGGTGCTTTTTGCTGCTCGTAGCTCGCCTAGGCGCCCCTTTTGCCCTTTTGCCTCCTGGACCTGCCTCCTGAGGAGAGGGACAAGAAAGGCATTACGGGCATCTTATCTCTTTTTTAATCTGTAAGCCTGCGGGCCTTTGTTAAATTTAAAACTTGTAATCCCCTTGCTCATGTTTTTCATCTCGCACGAAGTGTACCTGTATGGGATATTTTTAATGAAAAAGGGATGCTTGCCGGGTTTTTCGTTCGCGGATAAATCCCGCGACAAGGAGTGAATCCTTGTTATTTTAAGACAAACGTTTTTCGCCCGGCAATAGGCCTTGCCGTCCCTCCACTCCACTCGACCGCTCTCGCGCTCTTGGCGGAGGCAGGGATGAACTGGGCTTCAGGCTCCTCGTCCCACCTCCTTGCCGCCGTGGCTACGACCAAATCCGGACCCAGGAAATAATCCTTAGGTATAGGAAAAAGGGGATCACGGAAGCCTAGAGATAAAAATGAGGTTTCACATACCCCAGTCCGGTTCCGAAATCCATGACAGAGGATAAAAGACTTATCTGGATCTGCAGGCCCCGACAATCTCATCTTGCCGCGGTTGGATCCTTGTGCTTGCAGCCCCCGGCAACTCTGGTTTGCCGGGGTCGGGGTGCCGGTCTGTTTCCTTCTTTCTGAGTAGCTCAGCAGAAGTGCTCATGTGCCCTGCGAACCAAAGGAGAACAGAAAAGGAACAGATAGACGCGCACTCGACCTCTAGGCTAGGGGTTAGTCGCCGCTAAGCACTATCAACCCTAACCAAGGAAGAGACTCGACCTACCATGCATGCTATAACTTAGGGCGCCAGCACTTCATTTATTTATGCTCATGGTCTGCGCCTGGCTCTGTACAAAGGGTCACATGCCTTGCCGGCAAAGCTCGTACAGAAGGTGGCTTGCCGGGAGGCCCGGAAAGCCGTGCCTTATGGGCTAAACTTGCGAAGATGCTCGATGTTCCAGGAGTTGCTCACTGGGACGGCATCTTCGGTCTCCAGGCGGACTGCGCCAGGCCTGGTGACTCGTATTACCCAATAAGGGCCTTCCCACTTCGGTGTCAACTTGTTGGAATTCTTGGCCGACTGAACGCGCTGAGGAACAAGGTCGCCTTCCTCAAAGCTTCGGGCATGAACCTTGCGGCTATGGTAGCGGCGCAAGGCTTGTTGGTACCGTGCTGCTCTCACAGCCGCCCGAAGACGATCTTCCTCAAGGAGCATCGCTTCATCTTGGCGCAACGGCTCTTGCTCAAGCTCATCATAAGCGAGCACTCGAGGTGACCCGTATATGAGTTCCGTGGGGAGAATTGCTTCTGCCCCGTATACCAGGGCAAAAGGTGTCTGGCCGGTGGCTCGATTTGGCGTCGTCCTGATTGACCAAATAACCGCCGGCAGTTCATCAATCCAGCGCCTTCCGCTCTTGTGCAGCTTGTCAAAAGTCTTTGTCCTCAGGCCTCGCAACACTTCAGCATTTGCCCTCTCCGCTTGGCCGTTGCTCTGCGGATATGACACGGAAGCAAAACAGGCCTTGCTGCCGAGGTCTTGAATGTATTGCATGAAGGCGTGGCTTGTGAAATGTGCCCCGTTGTCGGTGATGACTCTGTTTGGCACACCAAAATGGCAGACCAGTCCTTTGAAAAACTTGACAGCTGACTGAGCAGTCACCTTTCTCACTGCTTCCACCTCTGGCCACTTTGTTAACTTGTCGATTGCAATGTACAAGTACTAAAAGCCCCCGACAGCGTGGGGGGAAGGGCCCGGTATGTCGAGCCCCAGACCGAGAATGGCCAGGAGAGAGGGGTTGTTTAAAGGGCTTGGGCTGGTTGATGAAGCTTCTTTGAATGGAACTGGCACGCTTCACACTTGGTTACTAGTGTCGTCGCATCCTGGAGGGCGGTGGGCCAGAAGAAAACCTTGCTGGAACGCCTTCCCGGCAAGGGCCCTTGACCCTATGTGGGAGTCACATATGCCTCCATGTATCTCCAGCAACAGCTCCCGTCCTTCCTCCCGGGGGATGCACTTGAGTTTCACACTTTTTGGCCTCCTCCGATTACAGGGCGCCATCGACGAACTGGTGCAGGCGGACCGACGGGCTACTTTCTCTCGCTTCTTCCTGCTCCTCGTGAAGCTCCCTGCTTGGAGGAAGTGGACGGTATCTTTGCGCCCATGCTTAACACAGGGCTCGACAGCAAGGACCAAAGGCATTTCTTCCGCCATGGGAGCGGCTGTCTCTACGGCCAGGGCTTGACGCCCTGTCGGAGCCAGTTGCTCTTGGGCAGGCTCAGCATCCACGGCAGCACCCTTGCCGACAGCCCCAGGGGGCTCCGTAGGAAAGTACTAGTCGGGACCTGATTTCCTCCGCTTGTTCTGCCCCACTGATGGTTCGACGGATGGTTGAGTTAGCCGGAGCAAAAAGGTACTTGGTTCCACAGGTAGCTTGAATGCGGCATGCTTTGGCAGGTAATTGGCGATGTCTTTCTCCACTCGGGGGACGTGCTCCGCCTGGATACCGTCAAAGCGTTCCTCCAGCTTCCTCACCTCATCTACGCAAGCTTCCATCAATGGGCTCTGATAATCCTTGTTGACCTGCCTGGCAACGAGTTGCGAGTCACCCCTGACGATGAGCTTCTTAACCCCGAGATCTGTCGCGATCCTGAGACCGGCAAGCAATCCCTCGTACTCAGCAGTGTTGTTGGTGTACATCTCCCTAGAGAAGTGCATCTGGACCACGTACTTGAGGTGCTCTCCGGTGGGTGCGACGAGCAGCACACCGGCACCGGCGCCTTGCAGCGAGAAAGCCCCATCAAAGTACATGATCCAACAAGGATGCGCTTCCTTGCCGGGGAGAGTGGTCTCCTGGATTTCTTCGTCAGGCGTTGAGGTACATTTTGCAATGAACTCCGCCAAGACTCTGCTCTGAATTGTCGAGGTACTTTCAAACTTTAAACCAAAGCTTGACAGCTCCAAGGCCCATTCCACAATCCTTCCAGTCGCATCTGGGTTATGCAGTATCTATTGCAAAGGAAGGCGGGTGACGATAGTGATCTCGTGGGCTTGGAAGTAATGACGCAGCTTCCTCAAGGCCATAAGGAGGCCGAAGAGCAATTTCTGCACACCGGAGTACCTCGATCTAGCTCCTTGCAAGAGGGAGCTGACAAAGTAAATCAGGTGCTGCATCATTTTCTTCTTCTGCACCACCTCACTTGACTGCGCGGGCACTGCCTCGGTGGCATCAGACTCTACCGGGGGCCTCGCCTTGCCGGCATCAGGCCCTGCCGGGAGAATCTTGGGCTTGCCATCCGCTGGTTCTGCCACCGTCACTGCCTCCTCGTTGACCTCCCTCTGTGCCACTAGCGCGGCGCCGACCACTTGATTCGTCGCCGCCAGATACAACAACAACGGTTCTTGTGGTTTAGGCGCAACCAGTATCGGCGTGGAGGAAAGGTATTTCTTCAGATCCTGCAATGCTGCCTCGGCTTCAGGGGTCCATTCCATTGGGCCTACCTTCTTCAAGACTTTGAAGAAAAGGAAGGGCACGCTTGGCGGACTTGGAGATGAATCGACCCATAGCGGCAACGCAGCCGGTGAGCCGACGCACATCCTTGATCCGCTTAGGCGCCTCAATCTGCTCAATACCCTTGATCTTGTCTGGTTTTGCCTCAATCCCGCGCTGCGACACAAAGAACCCGAGAAGCTTGCCGGGTGGAACGCCGAAGACACACTTCTCAGGGTTCAGCTTGAGGTTGATCTTGCGCAGGTTGGCAAATGTCTTCCAGATCTTGTACAAGAGTCAGACCGTCTTTGGTTTTGACCACTATGTCATCCATGTATGCCTCCATATTTCTATGGAGCTGAGGTTCAAAACCAATTTGGACTGCCCTTGCGAACGTTAAGCCAACACTCTTCAACTCGAAAGGCATCCGTAAAAAGCAATACGTACCACATGGGGTGATGAATGTCGTCTTCTCTTCATCTTCTCTTGTCATGAAGATCTGGTGGTAGCCCGAGTAGGCGTCGAGGAATGATAACAGATCACACCCAGCCGTGGAGTCAACAATCTGGTCGATGCGCGGCAACGGGAAGGGGTCCTTAGGACAAGCCTTATTGATATCTGTGTAATCAATACACAGCCTCCACTTCCCATTCGCCTTGCGCACCACTACCGGATTGGCCAACCACGTCGGGTGGAGCACTCCTCTCACCAAACCTGCCGCTTCCAACGTCCCCGATCTCCTCTCGTGATGAACTCCCGCCTCTCTAGAGCCTGCTTCGACCTTCCGCTGACGGGCCGCATTGAGGGGCAGACAGCTAGGTGGTGCTCAATCACTTCCCTGGGAACACCGGGGATGTGATGTCCCACAAGTATAGGGGATCGCAACAGTTTTCGATAAGTAAGAGTGTCGAACCTAACGAGGAGCTAAAGGTAGAACAAATATTCCCTAAAGTTCTATCGACCACCGATACAACTCTACCTATGCTTGACGTTCGCTTTACCTAGAACAAGTATGAAACTAGAAGTACTTTGTAGGTGTGATTGGAAAGGTTTGCAAGATAGTAAAGAGCACGTAAATATAAACTAGGGGATGTTTAGATAACGAAGCAAATAAAGTAAATATAGCGAGTGTGGAAAAGTGGTGGTAGGAGTTGTGAAATTGTCCCTAAGCAATTGCCTATGTTACTAGACCGGTAATCACTATTGCAATTCTATTTGAGGGAGAGGCATAAGCTAACATATCATCCCTTACTTGGAATTCTATGCACTTATGATTGGAACTCTAGCAAGCATCTGCAACTACTAAAGATTCATTAAGGTAAAACCCAACCATAGCATTAAAGTATCAAGTCCCCTTTTATCCCATATGCAAACAACCTACTTACTCGAGTTTGTGTTTCAGTCACTCACACAACCCACCATAAGCAAATCATAAACATATTGCAAACCCTACAACGTGAATCCCTCACGCTTGAGTGGAGAGCACCATAGGACAGCACCAATAATAAAACATGCAACTCAAACCAATCAATCACCGATAGCACAATAGAAATCTACTCAGACATCATAGGATGGCAACACATCATTGGATAATAATATGAAGTATAAAGCACCATGTTCAAGTAGAGGGTACAGCGGGTTGTGGGAGAGTGGACCGCTGGATATAGAAGGGGGAAGGTGATGGAGATGTTGGTGAAGATGATGGAGGTGTTGGTGAAGATCGCGGTGATGATGATGGCCCCCGGCGCGCCTCCGGCGCCACCGGAAGCAAGAGGGAGAGAGGCCCCCTTCTTCTTGTTCTTCCTTGACCTCCTCCCTAGATGGGAGAAGGGTTTCCCCTCTGGTCCTTGGCTCCCATGGCGTGGGAGGGGCGAGAGCCCCTCCGAGATTGGATATATCTCTCTGTTTCTGCGTTCTCTCCCGGCTCTGTTTCACCATTTCGTGTATATATGGAGATCCGTAACTCCGATTGGCCTGAAACCTTCGCCGTGATTTTTTTTTCGAAAATTAGCTTTCTTGCAGCAAAAGAAGAGCGTCAACCGCCTTACGGGTGGCCCACGAGAGCCCAGGCCGCGCCCAGGGGGGAGGGCGCGCCCCCCTGTCTCGTGGCCACCCCGGACACCGTTTCGCGTTGATTCTTCCTCCAGAAAATCATAAATATTCCAAAATAATTCTCCGTCCGTTTTTATCCCGTTTGGACTCCGTTTGATATTGGGTTTCTGTGAAACAAAAAACATGCAATGATGGAACTGCACTGGGCCTTTGGATCAATATGTTAGTCCCAAAAAATTGTATAAACAGTTGCCAAAGTATATGAAATTTGTAGAATATTGGCATGGAACAATAAAAAATTATAGATACGACGGAGACATATCAGCATCCCCAAGCTTAATTCCTGCTCGTCCTCGAGTAGGTAAATGATAAAAAAGATAATTTTTGATGTGGAATGCTACCTAGCATAATCTTGATCATATATCTAATCATGGCATGAGTGTTAAGACACGAGTGATTCAAAGCAATAGTCTATCATTTGACATAAAAACAATAGTACTTCGAGCGTACCAATAAAGCAATCATGTATTTTCAAAACAACATGGCCAAAGAAAGTTATCCCTACAAAATCATATAGTCTGGTTGTTGCTCTATCTTCATCACACAAAGTATTAAATCATGCACAACCCCGATGACAAGCCAAGCAATTGTTTCATACTTTAGTAATCTCAAACTTTTCAACTTTCACGCAATACATGAGCGTGAGCCATTGATATAGCACTATAGGTGGAATAGAAAATGACGGTGGGGATTATGTGGAGAAGACAAAAAGGCAGAAAGTCTCACATCAACTAGGCGTATCAACGGGCTATGGAGATGCCCATCAATAGATATCAATGTGAGTGAGTAGGGATTGCCATGCAACGGATGCACTAGATCTATAAGTGTATGAAAGCTCAAAATGAAAACTAAGTGGGTGTGCATCCAACTTGCTTGCTCATGAAGACCTAAGGCATTTGAGGAAGCCCATCATTGGAATATACAAGCCAAGTTCTATAATGAAAATTCCCACTAGTGTATGAAAGTGAAAGCATAGGAGACTCTCTCTTTGAAGAACATGGTGCTACTCTGAAGCACAAGTGTGGTAAAAGGATAGTAACATTGCCCCTTCTCTCTTTTTCTCTCATTTTTTTCTTTTATTTTTCATTTTTTTCTTTCTTTTTAGTGGGCTTCTTTGGCCTTTTTTTTATTTGGGATTCTTTGGCCTCTTTTATTTTTCATAAAGTCCGGAGTCTCATCCCGACTTGTGGGGGAATCATAGTCTCCTTCATCCTTTCCTCACTGGGGCAATGCTCTAATAATGATGATCATCACACTTTTATTTACTTACAACTCAATATCTAGAACAAAGATATGACTCTATATGAATGCCTCCGGCGGTGTACCGGGATGTGCAATGATCTAGCGTAGCAATGACATCAAAAAAGGGACAAGCAATGAAAACATCATGCTAGCTATCTTACGATCATGCAAAGCAATATGACAATGAATGCTCAAGTCATGTATATGATCATGATGGAAGTTGCATGGCAATATATCTCGGAATGGCTATGGAAATGCCATAATAGGTAGGTATGGTGGCTGTTTTGAGGAAGATATAAGGAGGCTTATGTGTGGCAGAGCGTATCATATCACGGGGTTTGGATGCACCGCCAAGTTTGCACCAACTCTCAAGGTGAGAAAGGGCAATGCACGGTACCAAGAGGCTAGCAATGATGGAAGGGTGAGAGTGTGTATAATCCATGGACTCAACATTAGTCATAAAGAACTCATATACTTATTGCAAAAATCTACAAGCCATTGAAAACAAAGTACTACGCGCATGCTCCAAGGGGGATAGATTGGTAGGAAAAGACCATCGCTCGTCCCCGACCGCCACTCATAAGGAAGACAATCAATAAATAAAATTGTGCTCCAACTTCATCACAAAGCGGTTCACCATGCGTGCATGCTACGAGAATCACAAACCTCAACATAAGTGTTTCTACTAATCCATAGTCATCCACTAGCATAACTCTAGTATCACCACCTTTATATCGCAAAACTATTGCAAGGAATCAAACATATCATATTCAGCGATCTACAAGTTTATGTAGGATTTTATGACTAACCATGGGAATGACCAATTCCTGTCATCTCTCTAAATAGATATAAGTGAAGCAAGAGAGTTTAATTATTTCTACAAAAGATATGCCCAAGCTCTAACAAATATAAGTGAAGCAAAAGATCATTCTACAAATGGCGGTTACCTATATGAAGAGAAACAGGCAATCCAAACTTCAAATGATATAAGTGAAGCACACGAAGCATTCTATAAAGCCATACTCAAAAGATCTAAGTGAAGTGCAATGAGCATTCTATAAATCAACCAAGGACTATCTCATACCAGCATGGTGCATAAAAGAATAAAAAGTTAAAACTAAATGTAAAAGACGCTCCAAGACTTGCACATAATGCATGAACGAAACGAATGGGAAAACATACCGATACTTGTTGAAGAAAGAGGGGATGCCTTCCGGGGCATCCTCAAGCTTAGACGCTTGAGTCTCCTTGAATATTTACTTGGGGTGCCTCGGGCATCCCCAAGCTTGAGCTCTTGCCTCTCTTCCTTTTTCTCATATCGATACCTCCTCGTTTAGACACTTCATCAACACAAAACTTCAACAGAAAACTCGGTAAGATCCGTTAGTATAATAAAGAAAATCACCACTCTAAGTACTGTAGCAAACCAATTCATATCTTGTTTTTGCATTGTGTCTACTATAACGTAACTTTTTCATGGCTTAATCCAATCGATATAAATTGATAGATTCATCAAAACAAGCAAACTATGCATCAAAAACAGAATCTGTCAAAAATGAATAGTCTCAGAAAGTAATCTGAACATCCACCAAACTTCTGATACCCAAAAATTCTACCAAAATTAGGAAAAATAAACAAGTTGGATAGAAAGACAGTGCAAAAGGAATTAGATCAATTTGACTTCCAGTAAAAAATTAAAATTCGTGCACTACAGCCAAAGTTTCTGTCCTGCACCGCACAAACCAACAAGCATTGTAAACATCCTAAAGGCAAACCTTGGCACATTATTTTTATAATACAATGGAACTGTAAAATGGGATAATTATTTTTGATGAAAAGTTTCTGTAATCAAGATTCACAAAGTTTCCGTGAGCATGAACAAAGTTCAAGGAGCTCTCCCACTTCAACAATGCTTGTCTTTCTCACTTTCACCTTCCTTTTTGAAAGGTTTTAGGTTACCCTCTTTATTTTTTTGTTTTTAAACTATATGAAAGCACTCAATAGAAATAAATGACCCTCTAAAACTTCTGGGTTGTCTCCCTGACAGCGCTTTCTTTAAAGCCATTAAGCTAGGCATTTAGTGCTCAAGTAATGGATCCACCCGGATCCCAAGGTATATCAAAGCCAATTTTAATTAACAATGATTTTTAATTTAGTAGTGGGCACAAAGTAACATATATCATGCAACAACGAAGTCTAACTCTCTTCCTATGCATCGGCATGTCATAAAAGAACAATTCATGCACACCAAGTAAGGGCCAATGCATAGTATAAATAGTTTCTTGCAATTTTATCATATTTGAAACATAGAGAGGTGGAGATGTAGTTCCTCTCTCATAATAATTGCGAGTAGGAGCAGCAATCACATGCATATTACATCTATCAAAATCATCATGTGCTACGGTAAAAGGAAACCCATCAATATAATCCTTACTAAGCACAAACTTCTCCGATATAGTGTAGTCGGGAGAATTCAAAAAGATAATAGGACTATCATGCGTGGGTGCAATAGCAACAACTTCATGTTTAACATAAGGAACTATAGCAAGTTCATCTCCATAAGCATAATTCATATTGGCATCTTGGCCACAAGCATAGCAAGCATCATCAAAAAGGGATATTTCAGACAAATTCAAGGGATCATAGCAATCATCATAGCAATCATCCTTTGGTAAGCATGAAGGGGAATTAAATAATGTATGAGTTGGAGGGTTACTCTCATTAGAAGGTGGGCACGGGTAGCTAATCCGCTCTTCCTCCTTTTGTTCTTCGCCTCCTCATCATCTTTTCATCCAATGAGCTCACTGTTTCATCAATTTCTTCTTCCATAGCTTCGTGCAAAATATTAGTCTCTTCTTGGACAGCGGAGAATTTCTCAATATATGGTTTAACATAGGCATTAGAAGCATAATTATCATAACAATATTCAAGTATGGCAAAACTTTCAGATTTGTAAAGAGTAGCATCATACTTTTCAATCAAAGAAGCAATTTCAAAAGCACCCTTAAAACCAACAAATTCTTTAATTTGTTGAACATGATAGTAATTATAAACACCCTTGGCATACGAAGATACGATTGCATTATCAATAAACTCACATTGGTAGGGAAGGTGTTTCTTAGGGTTTTCAGAACAACAAGTAACATCATATATTTCACATAAATTCCAAGCATAACATTGCAAACGTTGAATTTGATCCCATAATAGTTTCCCTTTTTCAGATATACGGTGTCGCACATAACAAGCATGCTCATCTAAAGATTTGCCCTCAACTAAGCTAGTTGGGTTTCAGCACGAGCACAAAGGGATCGAAGATGACCAAGTAAAAAGCTTCAGGACTGTGATGGATTTTGAGTGGTTCTTCAACCACTGGAGCAGTAGGTACAACTAATTTTTTTGGTATTTTGCGTTTCCTACCCATGACTAAAGATAGAAAACAACTAAGAACAGCAAATAAAAACTACTTAGTGATAAAGCAAACAAGCACACACGAGAATATTCACCCCACGCTATGACTCCCCGGCAACGGTGCCAGAAAAAGGTCTTGATAACCCACAAGTATAGGGGATCGCAACAGTTTTCGATAAGTAAGAGTGTCGAACCCAACAAGGAGCTAAAGGTAGAACAAATATTCCATAAAGTTCTATCGACCATCGATACAACTCTACGTACGCTTGACGTTCGCTTTACCTAGAACAAGTATGAAACTAGAAGTACTTTGTAGGTGTGATAGGAAAGGTTTGCAAGATAATAAAGAGCACGTAAATATAAACTAGGGGCTGTTTAGATAAGGAAGCAAATAAAGTAAATATAGCGAGTATGGAAAAGTGGTGGTAGGGGTTGTGAAATTGTCCCTAAGCAATTGAATATGTTACTAGACCGGTAATCACTATTGCAATTCTATTTGAGGGAGAGGCATAAGCTAACATATCATCCCTTACTTGGAATTCTATGCACTTATGATTGGAACTCTAGCAAGTATCTGCAACTACTAAAGATTCATTAAGGTAAAACCCAACCATAGCATTAAAGTATCAAGTCCCTTTTATCCCATATGCAAACAACCTACTTACTCGGGTTTGTGTTTCAACACTCACGCAACCCACCATAAGCAAATCATAAACATATTGCAAACACTACAGCAGGAATCCCTCACGCTTGCGCGACACGGAGAGCACCATAGGACAGCACCAATAATAAAACATGCAACTCAAACCAATCATAGCAATTCATCAATCACCGATAGCACAATAGAAATCTACTCAGACATCATAGGATGGCAACACATCATTGGATAATAATATGAAGCATAAAGCACCATGTTCAAGTAGAGGGTACAGCGGGTTGCGGGAGAGTGGACCGGTGGATATAGAAGGGGGAAGGTGATGGAGATGTTGGTGAAGATGATGGAGGTGTTGGTGAAGATCACGGTGATGATGATGGCCCCCGGCAGCGCTCCGGCGCCACCGGAAGCAAGGGGGAGAGAGGCCCCCTTCTTCTTGTTCTTCCTTGACCTCCTCCCTAGATGGGAGAAGGGTTTCCCCTCTGGTCCTTAGCTCCCATGGCGTGGGAGGGGCGAGAGCCCCTCCGAGATTGGATCTATCTCTCTGTTTCTGCGTTCTCTCCCGGCTCTGTTTCACTGTTTCGTGTATATATGGAGATCCGTAACTCCGATTGGCCTGAAACCTTCGCTGTGATTTTTTTCTGAAAATTAGCTTTCTTGCGGCAGAAGAAGAGCGTCAACCGCATTACGGGTGGCCCACGAGAGCCCAGGACGCGCCCAGGGGGGAGGGCGCGCCCCTCTGTCTCGTGGCCATCTCGAACATCGTTTCGCGTTGATTCTTCCTCCAGAAAATCATAAATATTCCAAAATATTTCTCCGTCCGTTTTTATCCCGTTTGGACTCTGTTTGATATTGGGTTTCTGCGAAACAAAAAACATGCAAATGCATGTGAACCGCACTGGGCACTGGATCAATATGTTAGTCCCAAAAAATAGTATAAAAAGTTGCCAAAAGTATATGAAAGTTGTAGAATATTGGCATGGAACAATCAAAAATTATAGATACGACGGATTCGTATCAGGATGTCGGATTATTGCCATGCAAACACGTCTACATTCGCCCACAGGAAGGTGACAAGCACGCCTTCCTATTTGCTGTCGAGGGTGGAGCCTATGGTGAAGGCCGCTCTCGTGCCATCCTCCCTGACGGGTACCTTCTTGGTCTGCGGCGACTCGGCCCTGGATCTCTTGCTCTTGTCAGTAGAGCTCTCTGGCACGTCCTCGACGGTAGCACAACACTCTGAGGAGGTGCGCTTGCCAGAGTGGGTGCGAGAGGTCTTGCCGGGCTTCTTCTCCTCTCCCGGGCCTTCAGCGGCAGGAGCAGGTGCCTTGACGGCAGATGCTGCAACTGCTTCCCGGTAGAGTTGGTCGGCGCAGATCAGCGTGTCCTTCTTGTCAGAGGGGATGGAGATGATGGTCAATGGCCCAGTCATCTTTAGCATGTTGTAGGCGTAGTGTGACGCCGCCATGAACTTGGCTAGCGCCGGGCGGCCAAGGATCCCGTTGTAGGGCAAGGGGATCTCGGCCACATCGAAGACGATCCTCTCTGTCCTGTAGTTCAACTCTCCTCCAAATGTCACGGGCAGTGTGACCTTTCCCTTCGGCTGGCGCCTCCCCGGATTGGCCCCTTGAAACGCGTGCCCGTTTCCTCAAGGTCTCCATCAGGGATTTGCAACCTTTGATCACGACAGGCGAGATCAGGTTCAGGCCGGCCCCACCGTCAACCAACATCTTGTTCACCCTGAGGTTGCGTATCGTTGGCGAGACCAACAATGGCAAACACCCGACCGTGGTAGTGCGGTAAGGGTGGTCCTCGGCGTCAAAGATGAGGGGCGTGCTGGACCACTTCAGCGGCTTCTGAGCGTCGAACGACGTCTCTGCTGCTGTAATCTCACGCGCCCACTACTTGAGCTGGCGGTGAGAGGTATGCAGCGAGGCGCCACCATCGACGCACATGGCCTCCGTAGCCTTCTGGAACCCTTGCTCACCAGACTCGTCGTCCTCGTCGTGATCGTCATCTTCCTGTTTCTTGTCGCGGCCCCGGGGGGGCCACTCTTGCTGGTTGTCCTTGCCGTGGCGGCCTCCTTGGCCACCACGCTTCTTGCCGGATCCCTCAGCACCGTCCTGGTCCTTCTCCTTGTCCGCCTTTCGTACTCAGCCTTTTGCTTCTCAGCAAGCAGCTCGACTTGTCGGCAGTTCTGGAGGTCGTGGCCCTTGGTGCGATGGATCTTGCAGTATTGCTTGCCGGAGCTTCCTGGCTTGTCGGTAGCCGCCAGGGCCCGGCAGGCGGCACACCCGGCAGGCGGCGCACCCGGCAACCTCCTTGTCGGGGGCGTCTTCCTTGACCTTCTTGCCGGCACCGGTATCGTCAGATCCCTCAACGGCAAGCACGGCCTTGCCTTTGCGTTTCTTGTTGCGACGCCGGCTCTTCTTCGTCGGGGTGCCGGCATCTTCATTGGTAGAGTCGGTTTCCACACCAGCGTCTTCGCCGGGGTACTTCCTTCCCTCTTCAGCCTAGGCGCACCTATCGGCCAGAACGTAGAGCTCGGCCACATCCTTAACCTTGATCATTGCCAGCTCCTCGCGCATCTTGCGATTGCGCACGTTCTGGTGGAACGCGCTAATCACAGCGGTGGGATGAACGTCGGGGATGTTGTACTGCACCCGGCTAAATCTCTAGATGTACTTGCGTAGGGTCTCCCCTTCCTTCTGGGGAATGAGATGTAGATCACTGACCTGGCCATGAGCTTGGTGGCCTCCTGTGAAGGCGCCAACGAACTCATGGCACAGATCTGACCAAGAAGAAATGGAATCCACCGGCAAGTGCATCAACCAAGACATCACATTGGGCTTGAGCGCCAACGGGAAATAGTTGGCGAGCACCTTGTCGTCGCGAGCCCCAGCGGCCTGCATCGCGATGGTGTAGATGCTGAGGAACTCGGACAGATGGGTCTTGCCAGTGTACTTCTCGCTGACGTCGGGCTTGAACGTGCGGTGGGACGGCCACTAGACCTGCCTCAGCTCTCGGGTAAAAGCCGGGCACCCCACATCGTAAGGTAGGCCGCCTGGGCCCCCCGGTGCTGGGTGGTCCATAGCGGGTCCCGCCCGCTTGTCCGACTGGCGATGCATTTCGCGCCGGCGCTCAACGGTGGTTCGAGCGTCTTCGTGAGCTCGCTCCCGGAGGACCTAGCGCTGGTCGCGGAGGGTCCGCGGGTCGGACAACGCTATGGAGATGTTATCACAGGTGTCATCGCGACGGGCCGACGCCCGCGGCGGCTGGCGAGGAGGAGGAGAGTGCACCGTGGCCGCAGCTCCCCCATTCCTCCCAGCGCCCGCATGTGGTGGCTCGGTGGAGCGCCGACCCGAGGGCCCTGCCGGTCGCGGATCGTCTTTGTTTGCGATGCCGTTGAGGCTCCGTATGGTGGCCCTCCATTCGTCGAGCTTCTCCGCAGCAGGAGGGAAGTCGAGGAGCAGCTGTGCGCGCGCCATAAGCTTCCGCTGGCATGGGAAGCGGCTACAGCTGCGTGGATTGCGGCACGCTTCGACTTCTAACTATGTTAGAAGGAGCTTTGTCACGACCCAGCGGCTGCATGCCATTTTCACCAGCGCTTCAGCGAGCGTGCTGAACCCCTTCATCTTGCCGATGACGCACAGGGCTCTTCCCATGGCGGTGCCCAGGGTCACCAACATGGTGACGCTTCTCGGCGCGCGCACCATGGGAAGAATGCGCGGTGGTCGCCGGTGTAGGCGTCCTGGAGGTCGCCGCCCGGAGTCGGCACAACGGCGCCCCTGGAGGGCCTCCCGCCGCCTGCGGGGGGGGGGGGGCAGCTCCATCTTTGGGTCCGGCGACGTGTAGCCGGTCGTCTGGCGCATGAACGACGCCGCTCACCAGGCTCTGACTGCCTGGGCGATGCTGGTGCTCGCGGGCCACGGCTCTGGTCCTGTCTGCGACCGGTCCGCTGCTCGTCCGTACCGGCACGGGTCGTTCGGCGCCCAACGACTCGACCGCCGTGGCCGTCTTCTTCTTAGGGGCCATGGCGACAAAGAACTGCTAGGCTGACTACTAGAACAGATTCTCACAATTGCGCCCCCTACCTGGGGCGCCAAAGATGTCGGTGTGGAACGACACCTATGGGATCACAAGAATCCCTACTACGGTTGCCGGGGCGCAGGGTTGCGAGGAGAGCAGGGCTAGCAGACAGCACAAGGATCGTTTACCTGTGTTCGGGCCGCGAGGATGCGTAAAACCCTAGTCCTGCTTTGGTGGGTGTATTTCTGAGAGTTCTTGAGCTCTCGAACTAGCTGTGGTCAGCGCGTGGTTCGAAAGAGCCGAATCCTTCTCTAGTATGCCATGGGCCTCCTTTTATAATTGAAAGGGGCTGCCACAGTGACACACAGGAGGTGGAAAGGCGTACAGTGCCCTGAGCTTATCGCTCGTATTATAGGACAAGAAGCATTTAATGCATAGCTTAGGTGTCCCTCTGCTTTATTGGGGACGGGGGTGAGGCCCGTCCCATCCGTCACCGCTCCTCCTCGTCTCGACACGCGCCCTGGCCAATGAGGTGCGTGGCGCCATGTAGGCAGTCAGGCAGCTGAGGTGGCACGGTGGCGGAGCCTCCACGAAGGTCTGCATGTCACCACGCAGGCGCTCTATGAGTTGGCCTGGGAGCTGCATGTTGCCACGCAGGTGCCTGCCCAGCTGGTTGGGCTGGCAACTGCATGTGAACGGTGGTGGAATGCTTGATCAGCGCGGGTTTGGCAGTGGCCTCGCTGGCGTCCTTGGCGAGGGCCTTGCCGGGTGACCCGGCAAGGGTCATGCCGCGGCGTGCTGTCGTCCCCGGCAAGGATCTTGCCAGGGGTCTGGTGGCCTTCCTCGGCAAGGATCTTGCCGAGGATCGCCGTCTTCTAATCCTCCTCTGATCTTGAATATGTCTTCACAAAGATCTGCATGCCACCACAGAGGTGCCTTTCCGAGCCCTGGCCCCACGCTAACGATGGCGCTGGGGGCCGTGGGCTCAAGGGTGGCTCGCTCTGTTGTTGTGGGGAGAGCGGTCCTGGCAAGGGTCTTGCCGGGGCCGTTAAGGCCGCCCAGCAAGGGTCTTGCCGGGGGAACCTGCTTCGTCCCTCTGCTCTTTGTGGTCTTGGCCTTGGCGTTGCTTTGATTGTCTTGGGCTTCGATCTTACCTTGGCTCACCTCCCTCGTTCTGCTTGGTGTGGCCGTGGGCGCGGCTCTGACTGCCCATGCACAGGTAAAGGGGTACAGAAAACATGCCCCTATTTTTGTACACCGACAGACTGGTCGAATGTGATGGGAGTCTTTGACCACTTCAAATATGTCATCATTGCCGGAGCAACCATGTTTACTTCCCTATTGATGACCTTCAGTCGACTTTTGCTTTCAATGTCAGCAAAAATCACCAAAGTGGAATTGACGTTGGGGAAACCATCATCATCCTCTTCCTTGTCCTCATCCTTATCAGATTCCTTCTCTTTCTCACTGGGTTGTTTCTCTCGGAACTGCTGGATAAGGAGTCAACACTGTCGAGTGGTATGTTTGGGATAAATCAGATTACCCTCTTCATACTTCTTGGTGTGAATGTGGCATGGCAAATCCAACACACCGTTTCCTTCTTGATCTTTTACCTTCTTGGGGATCCAGGGCCCTTTAGGCTTTCCCTTAAATTTTCCTTGGGTCGCAACTGCAACCTCTCCAGGACCTGCAGGCTCGGCTTTGCGCTTCTCCTTCCGACTGGAATTACCTCCTCCAGTGTCTTGGCCAACTGGTTTGCTCTTGCCGCTATGGAGTCGGTCTTCTTCTTCGCCATTAGCTTACCGAGTGGCTATTTCCATCATTCGGGTCATGGTCATGTCTCCTGTCCGACCGAATTTCAAGTTAAGCTCTCGATACCGAACACCCTCCTTGAAGGCGCAAACTTCTTGGTGCTGAGATACATTCTCCACTGTGTGATGCAAAGTGCTCCACCTCTGTATGTAATCCCTCAAAGTTTCATTCGGTTTTTGGACACAATGTTGTAATTCTACCAACCCTGCAGGTTGTTTGCATGTACCCTCGAACATTCTGACAAACACTCGGGCTAACTCTTCCCAACTGAATATGCTGCATGGAGTCAACTGATTCAGCCAAGCTCTAGCTGACCCTTCAAGCATCAGGGGGAGGTGCTTCATGGCCAGCTCATCATTACCACCACCGATCTGTACAGCCACTCGATAATCCTCAAGCCAAGTGTCAGGCTTCGACTCACCAGTGAACTTACTAACTCCAGTCGCCAACCTGAAGTTAGGAGGGATCTTTGTGGTTCTGATGGCTCTGCTAAAACACTCGGGACCAGAAACATGCACTCTGCTTCCAGTCGGGCGATCTCTGTCTTGCCCTTCTCTGTGTGCTCGGTTTTTGTTGACCAAGCCTTGCACCAGAATTGACCTCGCATCAAATCCGGGCTCTCTGGGGTCGACTGGCAACCTCCGCTCATCTCTGTGTGGGTTCCTGTCATCATAATGCCGGGGCACATATGATCCGCCCCTCGGAGGGGGCGTAGGCACTCGACGGCGGTCATCACGGCCAAGCCGATGATCGTACTACTCGTGGTTCCGACCCAAGTACTGCTCTTGGCGATGCCCACGTTCCTCACACCGCGGAGGCGATCTTGGGCTGTGAGCCGACTGAACTGTGTCAGCCACCACAGATCTGTTATGTATTCTGTTACGCGACTGAGATACTGTTGTGTTTTGCTCTCCTGCTGCCCGGAGCAGTGCCCGGATCTGCATCAAACCTCGTCCAGCCTCTGACTGGGACGGCTGGATGGACTCTGCTATACGGGCTGCAGCTGTAAGATTCTGAATCGGAGTGCGGTATACCTGAGGTTGAGGCGGTAACAATTGTCGCTGTCGACTAGACTCAAGGATCTGCTGTCGAGCGTGTTCGTCGAGTGCATGCTAAAGGTTCTCCAGCCGAGTGTGCTCAGCCAAAGTGGCCAAGCGCACAACCTCCAAGGCCCGAGCCTCGGAGGTTTCTCCGACGATGGGAGTGTGGAGCGCCTCCACGTTGCGGTGGTGCAGTTCCTCCCTCTGCTGCGAAGAGAAGGCTTTGGGGTGGTATTCTTTGTGAACACGCATCAGATCACCGCCGCCATCGCCGTCGCCGTAGCGGCGGAAACCAGGCGGGCTGCGCGCCGTGTCGACCATCAAGACTTCCGCCGCATGGTCGCTGCTATCGCACTCGGACAAGGTCTCGACGGAGCCAGTCGAATAGGACGTAGAGAGATTCGTCGGGCTCGATTGCCGCGACTTGAGGGGTGGCCGACTGACGCGCCACGGCATGCTTCACCCACCGTTGAAGCCGCGACCGACCGGATCGCTTGCGATGGCAAACAGCGGGGAGCGAAGATGCTACAGGAGCCGACCGACATTGGGTCGACGGCTGCCGCATAAGAACGCCATGAACACATGCACGAAAGTGCGTCGCCCCGCGGATGGGGAGCTCTTCAATGTCGAGGGGGGCCTCCTGGAGCCAGGCGGAGTCGTCGGCGACTAAGACGAGCACGCCGAGACGAATCTCGCGGCCCTCAGCCAATCCACCGCCGGAAACCATGATGATGAGAATCGGAAAAATTTGCAACCTCATCGGAAAGTCGCGAAGACCCCTGCCCCACGGTGGGGGCCAACTGTCATGGTTCTAAGTCTGACAGTAGAATAGGGGGTAGGTTAGGAGAGGCAAGATCCTAGCTACGATAAGGTTGTGCACGCAAGATTTACGAGTTCAGGCCCTTCTCAGAGGAAGTAACAGCCCTACGTCTTGGTGCTGTCAGATTTCGGGTTCCGGCAGACCCCTAAGGTTCGAACTCTGGGGTGCGCGTGGAGATCCAACCCTCCACTGCCTCGTACCTCGCCGAATCGCAGGGACCTAAACTACTAGCAAGAACAACACAAGAGACGCAAGATTTATACTAGTTCGGGCCACCGTTGTGGTGTAATACCCTACTCTAGTTTGTGGTGTGGTGGATTGCCTCTGGGGCTGATGAAGAATAGTACAGGGAAGAACAGCCTTGCGAGGGTCTGTTCTTGGTGGGAGCGATGAACTGCTAATTGGTGTCCCGTCGCTCTAGCTTGAGGATCGGGTCTCTATCTCTCTCTCTCGATTCCGAATGGCGGATGCTCCGTCCCCCCTCCGTGGTGGCTAGCTTTACTTATATAGGCAAAGGCCCTGGGCCTCTTCCCGAAATTGAGCGGGAAGGGCGCCAACAATTGGCCATTTTGAAGGGGAACAGCGGGTACACTTATCCTGACTAAAGTCGGTCCTCACACCGCCAAAGGCTCGTGATGACGCCCGGCTTGGGCTCCACGATGACTCCTTCCAGCCGTTGGGGCTGGTCTTGGTCTTGTTGCACCGAAGCGGACGCCTTTGCTTGATGCTCTCGCTGCGCTTGCTCCCTTTGCACCAAAGAGGAAAGGAGGACGCCAGGCGGGCTGGCGCTCGATGGCGCCCTTGGTCGTCATGGCTTGCGTCATGGGCACCTCGCGAGGTACCGCCTTGAACTCTCCGCCTCCTCATGAGCCAGCTGGCGAGGCCGTGCTCGAGGAAGCTCTTGGCCGTCCGCCCATGAGGCTTGGCCCCTCGCGAGGGTCTTGAGCTTGTGTTGATGAAGATGGGCTGTCCTGGCCTCCTTTGAGCCACGCCGCAGCCGCAGGCGAGCAAGTCCTGGGACCCCGCTACTGAACGCCAACAAGAGCCCCGGGCCCACGGCGCGCCTGAACTTGACCGGGCAGAGAGGTGAAAGGGCAAGTGCGAAGCGTCGCGGGCCCTATCAGCCTGCGGTCTTGGGCGACGCCTGGCGGTTGATTGGACGTGGGCGGCACTGTTCCCCCACGCCTCCTTATTTCGCGCACACATCCGTTCCCCTCTTTGCTGCTTGTGCGCTCCAGTCCTTCCCTCTCTCGAACTCCAGCTTCCATTTCCAATCCAATCTCAAATCTTCCCTTCCCCCTTTCAATCGCCATGGCTCCGACGAAGAAGGGGAAAGGGAAGAAACATGCGCCTTCGCCTCGCTTGCCGCCGCCGGCGGCCTCCGCTGTCGACCCGTCGATCATACTCAATCTGGAGGGCTTGGGCAAGGTCAGTTCGGCTCTAGCCACCTCCTTCAACGAATGCGGGAGGACGACGGCCTGGCCCGCGTCCCCACTTCGCCATCGATGTAATAGTCACCGAGGTCCGGTATTTCGCCGACGCTCGTGGGCGGGCTGGTTCCCCCCTTCTCTGATTTCTTCAATGCCGTGCTTTCCCACTATCAGATCCACATGATGCATTTGGGTCCTGAGTCCATTACTCTCCTCTCGGTCTTCGCCTTTGTTTGTGAGGCAATGATGGGAATCCTTCCCTCGGTTGCCTTGCTGCGCCACTTCTTCTCTCTGCGCCTTGTCGACCCCACTCAATGCTCGGCATGCGTGAGCTTCGTCGTCGCGCCCGAGACAGCGGCCTCAGGTATTGACTTCAGCTTGCCTCCGCCCGCAGCTGAGTTTCGCGAGAGGTGGCTGTACGTGGATGTGGGGGTGCCCAGCCCCCTGCTATCTGAGCCGACCTCGCCTGCTGTCCCCAATTCAGGCTGGGGCCGAGGCGCTTCGAGCCCTCGGCACATCTTTGTCTGGCGCCGCTTGCGTTCTCGAGGTCGCTATCGTGACAAATACCTAAGGTGGTGAAGGAGTTCTGATCGCCGCATTGCTCCTCTCAGCGCCATTCCCACCGGATGTGGGCCTTCAGCTGGCTGGCGATCGTATGAGGCTCCGTGAAGAAGACTGACGCTGGCGCTAAGGAAAGTGCTCTGGTCCCGATGGCGATCCTAACCCGGTGGCATCCGGCATGAAGGGGCCTTCTTGCCTCTGCCGAACAGGGTGATTTGGTGAACCAGATGCCTATCTTCGATGAATGGGGGCTGCGCCCCACTTGTCTCCAGGGGCCTCGCGAGAATCCAGTGGTGGTGACAGCCCTTCCAGTTGGCCAAGGCGGCTCCTCCTCAAGTGGCGGAGCAGGGAGGCCTGGCAGCCGAGGCACAGGACCCCGCCGGGTGACGGATCGGGCGACGCTCGTGAGGGGGCAGCTCCCCGAGGCTCATGCCGCCCGTGGCTAACGGTGGCAGGCAACCGCCGCATAGCGCTGGATGAAGCCCCGAGGCCCTGCTGCTTCTCTTGGCGAGGCGATCGGCCCGCGTCGGTAACGCCCACAGGCCGGTCGCCTTGATGCTCCTCCCTCGCCGCAGGCTGACCCCTGCGCTCAAATCTTGGGTCGCTTCCGCGTGAACTTTGAGGCCCTCCGGAAGAGAAGGGAGGCCCTGGGCGATGATTACCCTTGTCGCCTGCTGAAGCGCAGGAAGTACTTCGCTACTGATGAGTAAGCCTTCTCCTTCTCCAGCTCCTGATTCTTCTGCTGCTCGTATTGATCTTTGCCCTGTAGGCCCCTTCCTGTCGAGCTCACGGAGACGGGTGAGGAGCCGTCCCCCTCGGCTTCGTCCCCTTCCCCGTCCTTGAGTGCCCCGAGCAGTGGAGCCCTTGTGGTGAGGGCGACCGGCGAGGTGAACCGTCCCAAGGCGCGTCGTGACCCTGCGCGCCTCGCGATCCTTCCTCGCGAGCCTTCCCGAGGCATAGCTAGCATGCCGTGGGCTTCTCGCCTGGTCGTGGACGGCGATTGGTGGCGCTTCCTGCGCCCCTCGTCTGGGGATGGGCTGGCTCCAGGCCGGGCTTCTGGCGCGGCGCGCCCGGCCGTCGCGAGGGTGCCAGCCCCCAGCCCCCTGCTCGTAGGGGGACTGTTGATTCGCGGCTCCCGGCACCTGTCTGGGGCGGTCGATGGTGTGGAGGACGTGCACGAGCGCGCCCGGGAGCGTCGCGCCCTTCGCCAAGGATTCCTTTGAAGGGCGGCCGATGCGGTGAGCCTTCTTGGTGAAGAGCTTGCTGACGAAGACGCGCGTCTTGAGGCCGAGGGCCTGCGCCTGGCCGCAGAGAGGCACGAGCTGGAGGGCGCTGCCGCCCTTGCGTGCCGCTAGCGCGATCTTGATGATGAAGAGGCCAAGGCATCGCTGGCAGCCTCTTGGGAGGCCTGCTCTTGGGCCGTCGAGGAGGCTCAGGCAGCTAACAGGCGGCGAGAGGCGGCGGAGGAGCGGGCACGGGAACTCCTGGCCCGGTGTCACTCGTTGGAGGAGCAAGTGGAGCTGCGTGAGGCAGCCCTTGCGTCGATGAAGGTGGCCTCCGGCGACTCGGGCGGAGCTCCGAGCGTGAGGAGGCGCCGACGCTTGAAGCCGCCCGCAGCACACGCAGTACAAGCGCTTGGAGACGAGGGAGCACTTGGCGGCAGGCGGAGGAAGAGGTTGCAACACAGGAAGCCCGTGTCATGGAGGAGGTCGGACGCCGAGTGGCGGCGGCGCGCTCGAACCTCGAGCGCGAGTTTGAGGAGCGGTTGGGGTTGATCAAGGCCGAGGCTGAGGGCAGGACTGCTGCCTTGAGGGCCAAACTGGAGGAAGCGACGCGGCGGGCCGATGCTCTTCGGGCCGCCCTCGAGGTGGCGCAGAGGGAGTCCACCACCTCTCAGGCCGAGGCGCTCCTTCTTCGCCAACGGGTGGAGGAGGCCGAGGCCGTAGCGCGCCAGAATGCGGACGAGATGCGTCAGCGGCGAATCCTGGAACATGAGCATGGTCCCATGCTCGCCACGCTCCGGGAAAGAGCTAACGCGGCCTTGGATAATATCTGCGAGGCGGCAGTGGGCGCTGCCTTGATTAACTACGCCGGCAACCTTCAGTTCTTCACTGACGTGGTGGCGCGGCTGGAGGTGTGGTCGGTCAGGGCCGACAGGTTGGTGGAGGAGAGGAGCCGCACGCTGCTCGGGCGTGCCTTCTCTCGTGTCTTCAGCCATCTCCGGGACATGGACCCACACTTCAATTTTGACGCAGCCATCGCCCCAGTTCCCCAGGCCGTCCGGGGCGACCTGGCGCACTGGGTGGAAGACAACGTGGATGCCCTCGTCCGGGCCTTCGCTTCGGACGACGACGGCGTGGTCGTGGCCGCCGAGGAGGGCGGCATGGTGAACGGCCCAAACGCCGCCGACGATCACGCAGACAGCGACGGCGAGGCCAGCGACGCCAGCAACGGCTCGGGAGGTGCTCCTGAGGATGCATTGGGGGATTTGTCTAACTGATCATGTATTGTCCTTGTTCCATTACCCTGCATGAATAGAACTCAGGTTTTGGCCTGATGGAGGTGAGAGCATTTTGGGAGGGGGAGCCCCTCATGTAAAACTTGTGTTCTTCGTATCAGCAGGTGTTACATCGCCCATACGCCCGCGCCAGGTGGTTGGCTAAGCGGCGCGCTAGTTGGATGGTTTACCTTTGTTTTGTATGAGCCCCGAGATAGCCTGTGGGAGGCTGAGGCGATCTGAGTGTCTACTGATCGAATCCGTAGGACCTGCAGTAAAAACCCTCCGGAGAGGACGCGGTGGCGGCAGTGGGCTGTGCGTGAGCTTGGCTGGCCCGGCTCATGAGGGGCTCGCGAGGGGAGGCAGCTGAGGCGGAGTTGTAACCGAAACGCGAGAGATTTGCTCGAACGAGACTAAGCACCCCTTCCCCGAATACGCACAAATCTTCAAGCTCAAATTCAACTTAAATCCAATAGGGGAAAACGACAAACAGAGGGAAAACCAAATGAAAGCAGAAAAAGGCCGCGTCCGGCACCTAGTCTAGTCTTGGACGTCTTCTCACCAGCGCGGAGCTAAGTGCTGCTACTGGGTGTAGGAGGGAGCCCCAGGGCCTGAGGCCGGCACCCCTGAGGCTCCGGGGCGTGTACAGCCCCACTCATTATTACGTGAGAGTGTCATGGGCGGCGAAGCTTCACGAGCACCTTGGGCCTTCTTCAGGTACCGGCCTTGCTTCATATTGCAGACGAGGGCCCCGCCTTGCGCCACACTCTAGTGCCACCAACGACGACCGAAACCGGGACGCCGCCCGGTGGGAGTAGAGCGATCGCCAGCCAGTTCCCGACGACCACGGGTCCTCCGCCAGGCAGGCCTGAGGCACCTCCCCAAAGCAGAGGGCCTACCTCCCGAGAACGCCTTGCTCAACGCCGCGGTGGTGATGTCGGATCTCTGCCCCTCTCCGCAGCCCCTCGCGCCTCCCGAGGGGTAGGAGGCTGAGGAGCGGGGCAGCCGCTCGCCGTGGCGACCTGTACCTCCTGCGACCTATGGTTAGCGTATGTTTGCTCTTGAGGAAGTAGCGGTACCCGATAATCGTCGCCCCCGGCGTGACCAGTGGGACCGTCTCGAGACTCCTGGAAGAGCGCGGCTTCTGGCGCCTCATCCCCCCAGATTGGGCTGAGGAGCGAGTCTTACTCTCCCTCATGCGGGTGCCCTTGGTCCATCATGTGGGGCACGTATTCTTCCGGCGCCGTCATCCCGAAGGCCACGCCGTAGTGCTGAGCGTGCCTTCCTACTCTGCTTGTGCACCCGCCGTGGGGTGGTGGCGCGGCGGTCCACCAGGGCCGTGAGTTGCGTCGAGTCCTTCTTCTCCGCGGGCCGGGGGCGGGGGCAACCCGCCGGCCCGGCGCTGACAGCTTCGCCGGTGTTGGAGTAGCTTTGGAGCCAGGCGGCGCGGAGCCCCTGCGGGCCGCCCTCGGTCCGAGGTGGGAGTTGGGTGCGAAGGGTGAGCCCCGAGGCGGCGAAGCCAGGAGCTCCGCCACTCGCTCCAAAGAAGACGTCAGGCCGCTCTCCGAGCTGCACTGCGGCAGCTCTCGGGCCACTTTGAGCGCGGCCCTTGAGTTCGCCTGCTCCCGGCGGGTGTACGGTGATGTGGTCGCGGCGTGGTTGGAGGCTCTTGCTGCCGACCGCGCCTGCCGCGGTGTGAGAGCCGTCGAGGCCTGTCCGCGTCGCCCGCGGCCCGCAGCGCCCTGCGGACCGCGAGCTGCCTGGGGCACGGGGTCGCCCGAGGCGAGCGGCTCTGCGTGGGCGGGCCACGCCGCCCAAGGATCAGGGTTGCCCGCTTGGTCGCCGGACAAGGTGATGACGATGCGATGGGACACGAGGTGGCAGAAGGCGGATTCCAGCGCACCCCTACCTGGCGCGCCAAATGTCGGATTTCGGGTTCCGACAGACCCTTAAGGTTCGAACTCTGGGGTGCGCGCGGAGATCCAACCCTCCACCGCCTCGTACCTCGGCGAATCGCAGGGACCTAAACTACTAGCAAGAACAACACAAGAGACGCAAGATTTATACTAGTTCGGGCCACCGTTGTGGTGTAATACCCTACTCTAGTTTGTGGTGTGGTGGATTGCCTCTGGGGCTGATGGAGAATAAGATGCAGGGAAGAACAGCCTCGCGAGGGTCTGTTCTTGGTGGAAGCGATGAACTGCTAAGTGGTGTCCCGTCGCTCTAGCTTGAGGATCGGGTCTCTCTCTCTCTCTCTCTGGATTCCGAATGGTGGATGCTCCGTCCCCCCTCCGTGGTGGCTAGCTTTACTTATATAGGCGAAGGCCCTGGGCCTCTTCCCAAAATTGAGCGGGAAGGGCGCCAATAATTGGCCATTTTGAAGGGGAACAGCGGGTACACTTATCCTGACTAAAGTTGGTCCTCGCCTGCCAAAGGCTCTGGTGATGACGCCGGCTTGGGCTCCACGATGACTCCCTTCCAGCCGTTGGGGCTGGTCTTGGTCTTGTTGCACCGAAACGGACGCCTTTGCTTGATGCTCTCGCCTGCGCTTGCTCCCTTTGCACCAAGGAGGAAAGGAGGACGCTGCTGGCTGGCGCCCGACTGGCGCCCTTGGTCGTCATGGCTTGCGTCATGGGCACCTTGCGACGTACCCTGCCTTGAACTCTCCGCCTCCTCATGAGCCAGCCTGACGAGGCCGTGCCTGAGGAAGCTCTTGGTCATCCGCCCCGCGAGGCTTGGCCCCTCGCAAGGGTCTTGAGCTTGTGTTGATGAGGATGGGCTGTCCTGGGCCTCCTTTGAGCCACTCCGCAGGCCGCAGGCAGGCAAGTCTGGGGACCCCCGTTCCCAGAAAGCCGACAGGTGCCCAGAGGCTGGTCGATTGGATTATGCGTGAAGTTACATGGGGTACGAACCCTTGTGCCAGTGGACGGGGTGGCTTATATAGAGTGCGCCAGGACCCCAGCCAGCCCATGTTACATGGGGTTCAATGTACATAAAGGTGAGACGTTACTGGTAACGCCAGCAATAAAGTCATATAAATGATCATTGCCATCCTGAGTGCCTTCAGATCTTCTGTACTCCGAGTGGTTTCTGATATAGTCGAATGACTATTTCCTGGTCGAATGGAATTGAGTTATCTGAGTGGAACCGTTGGTCGAGTGGGTTGCACTCTGAGGTGATTTCAGTCGGTAGATGTGTTGTCCTTTGAATGTCTTTGAATGTATGGCAGTGTCCTTGGGAAGGGTGTCTAGATCAGGTCTATTACCCTACCCTAGGTACATGTCATCGTCACCAGCCACAGTCAAATTTGATTCAATTAAAGTAGGAGAAACAAACACCCTCGAGCCACATTTATGCAAAACTAGTTGCATGTCTGTCGATGGAACCGGTCTCATGTGCGTGGACATGTAAGGTTGGTCCAGGCCGCTTCATCCCACAATACCGCCGAATCAAAATAAGACATTGGTGGTAAGCAGTATGACTATCACCGCCCACAACTCTTTGTGTTCTACTCGTGCATATCATCTATGCATAGACCTTGCTCATGATGCCACTGTTGGGAATCGTTGCATGGAAAACAAAAAAAATCTATGCACATGCAATGACCTATCCATGGAGATGCATAACAACGAGGGGAGTGTGTGTCTACATACCCTCGTAGACTATAAGCAGAAGCATTTGACAACGTGGTTGATGTAGTCGAACTTCTTCTAGCTCTGACCGATCAAACACCGAACGTACGGCACCTCCGAGTTCTGCACACGTTCAGCTCGGTGACATCCCTCGCCTTCCTAAACTAGCAAGGTGCCAAGGTTATAGATGAGTTCCATCAGCATGATGGTGTGGTGACGGTGATGGTGAAGTGATCTGTGCAGGGCTTCGTCTAAGCACCGCGAGAATATGACCGGGGGTGTAAACTGTGGAGGGGGGCACTACACACGGCTAACAATTGATGTTGTGTGTTCTAGGAGCCCCACTTCCCACATATATATAGGTTGGAGGGGAGGAGAGGCAGCCAGGGGGCGCCCCAAGTAGGATTCGAATCCTACTTGGGGTTTCCCCAAGTGGCACCCCCCTTTCCTTTTTCCACCGGAGAAGAAAGGAAGGGGGGCCGAACCACCCCCCCCCCCCCCATTTTCTTCTCCAAATCGACCACATGCCAAAGGGGGGCACCACCCCTTGTGGGCTAGTGTGCTCCCCTCTTATGGCCCATATACTTCCCCCGGGGGTTTCGGTAACCCCTCTGGTACTCCGATAAATACCCGATACTCTCCGGAACACTTCCGGTGTCCAAATACTATTGTCCTATATATCAATCGTTACCTCTCGACCATTTCGAGACTCCTCATCATGTCTGTGATCTCATCCAGGACTCCGAACAACATTCGGTCACCAAATCACATAACTCATATAATACAATATCGTCATCGAACGTTAAGCGTGCGGACCCTACGGGTTCGAGAACTATGTAGACATGACCGAGACACCTCTCCGGTCAATAACCAATAGCGGAACCTAGATGCTCATATTGGCTCCTACATATTCTACGAAGATCTTTATCGGTCGAACCGTTATGACAACATATGTTATTCCCTTTGTCCATCGGTATGTTACTTGCCTGAGATTCGATCGACGGTATCTTCATACCTAGTTCAATCTCGTTACTGGCAAGTCTCTTTACTCGTTCCGTAATACATCATCCTGCAACTAACTCATTAGTCGCTTTGCTTGCAAGGCTTCTTATGATGTGTATAATGACCCACCAGTATAGGGGATCAATTGTAGCTCTTTTTGATAAGTAAGAGTGTCGAACCTAACGAGGAGCAGAAGGAAATGACAAGTGGTTTTCAGCAAGGTAATGTCTGCAAGTGCTGAAATTGTAAGTAACAGAGTAGTTTGATAGCAGGATAATTTGCAACGAGTAAGTAACAATAATAGTAACAAAAGTGCAGCAAGATAGCCTAATCCTTTTGAGGCAAAGGAAAGGCAAAAATGTTGTCTTATAGTAAGCAAAGCGTTCTTGAGGGTACACGGGAATTTCATCTATTTCATCATGTTGGTTCGGTTTGTGTTCGCTACTTTGATAATTTGATATGTGGGTGGACCCATGCTTAGGTGTTGTTCTTACTTGAACAAACCTTCTACTTATGGTTAACCCTCTTGCAAGCATCCGAAACTACGAGAAAATTATTAAGAATAAATTCTAACCATAGCATTAAACTTTTGGATCCAATCGGTCACGGAATAGCGCATAAACTAGGGTTTAAGCTTCTATCACTCTCGCAACCCATCATCTAATAACTACTCCACAATGCATTCCCTTAGTCCCAAATATGGTGAGGTGTCATGTAGTCGACATTCACATGACAACACTAAGGGAATCACAACATACATACTATCAAAATATCGAACACATATCAAATTCACATGATTACTTGCAACATGATTTCTCTCGTGACCTCAAGAACAAAAGTAACTACTCACAAATGATAATCATGCTCAAGATCATAGGGGTATTAAATAGCATATTGGATCTGAACATATAATATTCCTCCAAATAAACCATATAGTAATCAACTACAAGATGTAATCGACACTACTAGTCACCCACAAGCACCAATCTATAGTTTCGGTACAAAGATTGAACACAAGAGATGAACTAGGGTTTGAGATGAGATGGTGTTGTTGAAGATGTTGATGGAGATTGCCCTCCCCAACATGGGAGAGTTGTTGGTAATGATGATGATGACGATGATTTCCCCCTCCGGGAGGGAAGTTCCCCCGGCGGAATCGCTCCACCGGAGGGCAAAAGTGCTCCTGCACAAGTTCTGCCTCGAGACGGCGGCTCTCCATCCCGAAAGTCCTCTCCTTATTTTGTTTTCTAGGTCAACATGACTTATATACCAGAAGATGGGCACCGGAGGTGGGCCTGGGTGAGCACAACCCACCAGGGCGCGGCTGGGCTCCCTGGCGCGCCCACGTGGGTTGTGCCCACCTGGTGGGCCCCCTCTGGTACTTATTGGCTCCAATATTCCTCATATATTCCATAAAAATTATCCGCTAAAGTTTCAGCTTGTTTGGAGTTGTGCAGAATAGGTAGCCTGACGTAGCTTTTCCAGGTTCAGATTTCCAGCTACCGGAATTCTCCCTCTTTGTGTGTACCTTGCATATTATGAGAGAAAAGGCATTAGAATTACTCCAAAAAACATTATTATGCATAAAAATATCATAAATAATAGTAGGAAAACATGATGCAAAATGGACGTATCAACTCCCCCAAGCTTAGACCTCGCTTGTCCTCAAGCGAAACCAAAATCGAAAAACATGTCCACATGCTTAGAGAGAGAGGTGTCGAAAAAAACAAAATACGGACATAGAAGCATCATGTAGATTATTATAACATCAACAAATTTAAACATAAAACTTTTATCATAGACTTCTCATGAATAAGCAACAATTCATCACACAATCAAAGTATAAAGCATAGACTCTATTAGAAACCAACAAACTATGTTCTCAGTCAACTTTGCAACTACAATTCATCATCTTTTCAGGAAGGGTCACGTATCGGATCCTTTAGGCAAGTCCACGTACTCAACCATCATTTTGTCTTCTATGATTGCTAACACTCACCGCGTGCACATGGGCAAAACGTTTCAACCGGACACATAGAAAGATAGGGGCTTATAGTTTCGCCTCCCAACGTTTCCACCTCAAGGGTGATGTCAACAATAATAACTTATTCCACCCATATTCAACTGGACATATGTGCCTAGATCTTTCCTCACCACATGATGCTTAACAAAGGAGAAAAATAAAAAAGAATAGAGATAAAAACTTTGACTCTTGCATAAAAGTAAATACATAAAAGTAAAAGATAGGCCCTTCACAGAGGGAAGCAGAGGTTGCCATGCGCTTATTTATTTGTATGCTCAACCCCTTAGTGCAAAAGAATGTCGCGTTGTATTGCCCCTTGATACATCTCCAGCGTATCTATAATTTTTTATTGTTCCATGCTGTTATATTATCAATCTTGGATGTTTTATAATCATTGTATAGTCATTTTATATCATTTTTGGTACTAACATATTGACATAGTGCCAAGTGCCAGTTGTTGTTTTGTGCATGCTTTTTACATCGCAGGAAATCAATATCAAACGGAGTCCAAACGCAACAAAACTTTATGGAGATTTTTTTTGGACCAGAAGGAACATAATGGGCCCTGGATGCGCCTGGGGGGTGCTCCAAGGAGTGCACAACCCACCAGGGCGCGCCAAAAGGCCCAGGCACGCCATAGTGGGTTGTGCCCACCTCGGGTGCCCCCCGGACCGCCTCTTTGCTCTATAAATACCCCAATATTCCCAAAACCCTAGGGGAGTCGACGAAATATTGATCCAGCCACCGCAGAATACAGAACCACCAGATCCAATCTAGACACCATCTCGGATGGGGTTCACCACCTCCATTGGTGCCTCTCCGATGATGCGTGAGTAGTTCTTTGTAGACGTTCGGGTCTGTAGTTAGTAGCTAGATGGCTTCCTCTCTCTCGCTGAATTCTCAATACAATGGTCTCTTGCACATCGATATGATGTAATTCTTTTGCGGTGTGTTTGTTGGCATCGATGAACTTTGAGTTTAGATCAGATCTATCTTTTTATATCCATGAAAGTTATTTGAGTTTCTTTGATCTCTTATATGCATGATTGCTTATATCCTCGTGTTTCTTCTTTGATATTTGGGTTTTGTTTGGCCAACTTGATCTATTTATCTTGCAATGGGAAGAGGTGCTTTGTAGTGGGTTCGATCTTACGGTGCTTGATCCCGGGGACAGAAAGGGAACCAACACGTATATATCGTTGCTACTAAGGATAAAACGATGGGGTATATCTCTACATAGATAGATCTTGTCTACATCACGTCATCATTCTAATTTCATTACTCCATTTCTCCATGAACTTAATACACTAGATGCATGCTGGATAGTGGTCGATGTGTGGAGTAATAGTAGTAGATGCAGGCAGGAGTCGGTCTACCAATCTTGGACGTGATGCCTATATAATGATCATTGCCTGGATATCGTCGTGATTATTTGAAGTTATATCAATTGCCCAACAGTAATTTTTTCACCCACCGTTTGCTATTTTTCTCGAGAGAAGCCACTAGTGAAACCTACGGCCCCCGGGTCTCTTTCTCATATATTTGCCTTTGCGATCTACTTTTCCTTTGCATTTATTTTCAGATCTATTAAAACAAAAATACAAAAATACCTTGCTGCAATCTATTCTTATTTATTTCATTTGGCATTCGATCTATGAATCTACTACAATTTATCTCATGTCTGTTTGCCTATCTTGAGGCGCCGCACCCGGAAGGGATTGACAACCCCTTTAACACGTCGGGTTTAGAGGATTTGTTATCTGTGTGCAGGGGCTGTTTACGTTGTGTTGCTTGGTTCTCCTACTGGTTCGATGACCTTGGTTTCATATCTGAGGGAAATACCTACCGCCGCTATGCTGCATCATCCCTTCCTCTTTGGGGAAATATCAACGTAGCTTCAAGCGACATCAAAAGGAACTTTTGGCGCCGTTGATGGGGAGGATCTTCAACATATACCAGGTTCCTAATCACAAATCTCATCTCCTTGCAATTTACATTATTTTCCATTTGCCTATCGTTTTCATCTCCCCCACTTCACAAAATATTGCCGTTTTATTCGCGCCTCTTTTTATGTTCGCCGTTTTCTTGCCAGATTTGTTTTTCAGTGCAATCTTGTTGTGTGGTCATCATGACTCAAGATAACACCAAGTTATGTGATCTCTCAAATACCAACAACAATTATTTTATTGATACTCCTATTTCTCCTCCGCCACTAGTGCGGAGTCTTGTGATATTAATACTGCTTTGTTGAATCTTGTTATGAAAGATCAATTTTCCGGTACTCCTAATGAGGATGCCGCTTCCCATCTTAATACCTTCATGGAATTATGTGATATGCAAAAGAAAAAAGATGTGGACAATGATGTGGTGAATATGAAATTGTTTCCGTTTTCTTTGCGTGATTCTGCAAAAATTTGGTTGTCTTCTTTGCCTCGCAATAGTATCGATTCTTGGAATAGATGCAAAGTGCTTTTATCACTAAGTATTTTCCGCCTACAAATATTATTTCCCTTAGAACCTTGATCATGAATTTCAAGCAACTTGAACATGAGCATGTTGCAGAATCTTGGGAACGGATGGAAATGATGCTAAGGAATTGCCCAACTCAAGGGTTAAATCTTTGGATGACCATACAAAATTTTTATGCGGGTTTGAATTTTGTTTTTCGTAATCTTTTAGATTCCACCATGGGTGGTACTTTTATGGAAATTACTTTGGGTGAAGCCACCAAATTGCTTGATAATATCATGGCAAATTATTCACAATGGCATACCGAAAAGGCTCCTACTAGTAAAAAAGTTAATTCGGTTGAAGAAATTTCTTCTTTGAGTGAAAAAGTTGATGCTCTTATGAAATAGGTTGCCAGTAAAAGTGCTCCTATTGACTTTAATGATATGCCTTTGTCTACCTTGATTGAGCAAAATAGTGATGCCATAGATGTGAACTTTATCTCTCGAAATAATTTCAATAACAATGCTTATAGAGGTAATTTTAATCCTAGGACTTTTCCTAGTAATTTCTCTAATAATTATGGTAATTCCTATGGAAATCAATCTTATAATAATAATAGGAACACCTCTGATCTTGAGAACAGTATTAAAGAATTTATCAACACGCAAAAAGTTTTCAACACTTCCATAGAAGAAAAGTTGAGTAAGATTGATGATTTGTCTAGAAGTGTTGATAGGATTGCTCATGATGTGGAAAATCTCAAGATGAAAATTTTTGTGCCTAAAGTAGATGAATCAATTAAAGCTCTTTATGTTTCTATGGATGAAAGTAAGAAAAGAACCGCTATGCTTACAGCTAAAAGAGAATTTTTATAAAAAACATTTATTAGTGATTTCTTTCGCAAAAGTGATGAAGATCTTAAAATGATTGGTGTTTCTTCTATTGATTCCTTGTTTAGTAAAGTTAAGATTGATGAAAAAGGTACTGGAGAAGAGTCAACTTTAGGTAGAAGGTGTCCCAATATTTCGGAGGGTGAAAATCTTATTGAGAAAATTGATGAAAGTGGGTTTGAAGAGGTCAAAACTTTAGCTAGTGATGTGCCCTTTATTTTGGATTACAAAGACTTTAATTATCATAGTTGCTCTTTGATTGATTCTATTTCTTTGTTGCAATCCATGATAAATTCACCCCATGCATATGAACAAAATAAAGCTTTTACTAAACATATTGTTGATGCTATGATGAAAGCTTTTGAAGAATGTTTTGCTTTGTGTGACTTGGGTGCTAGTGTTTCAACAATTCCGAAATATTTATGTGTTGTGCTTGGTTTTACCGATCTTGAAGAATGTTCTTTAAATTTGCACTTGGCGGATTGTACTATTAAAAAGCCTATGGGAAGAATTAATGATGTTCTTATTCTTCCATATAGGAATTATGTGCCCATAGATTTTATTGTTCTTGATATTGATTGCAATCCGTCTTGTCCTATTATTCTTGGTAGACCGTTTCTACGCACTACAGGTGCCGTGATTGATATGAAAGAAGGCAATATTAAGTTCCAATTTCCTTTGAGGAAGGGTATGGAACACTTCCCTAGAATAATAATTAGGCAACCATATGAATCAATCATGAGGGCATCTTATGGATCTCGAACCAAAGATGACAAAACTTAGATCCTTGCTTTATGCCTAGCTAAGGGCGTAAAACTATAGCGCTTGTTGGAAGGCAACCCAATGAATAAAATTTATTTTTGCTTTTTGATTTCTGTTCTTGTGTGTTTGCACAATTATGCTACTGTTATGATTGTGTTTTTTGTGTTTTAGTTAGTGTTTGTGTCAAGTAAAGCCTTTAGGATCTTGTTGGGTGATAGTTGTTTGATCTTGTTGAAAAACAGAAACTTTTGTGTTCACGAAAACAATTCTCATTTTTTTACCAGAGCGTGATAAAATACCAATTCTTTTTGCAGAAGATTAATATACAAATTGCTTAGGTCTTCCTAATTTTTTAGAATTTTTTGAGTTCCGGAAGTATTCGAACAAATCAGATTGCTACAGACTGTTCTGTTTTGACAGATTCTGTTTTCTTTGCGTTGTGTACTTATTTTGATGGCTCTATGGTTTTCTTTGATGAGTTTTTGCCATAGAAAAGTTGGAATACAGTAGATATAATGCAAAAATAAAATATGAATTGGTTTGACACAGCACGTATAGTAATGATTTATTTTTCTCACACTAACGGATCTCACGAAGGTTTTGTTGAGTTTTGTGTGATTGAAGTTTTCAAGTTTTGGGTTATCTTACAATGGATGAAGGAATAAGGAGTAGAAGAGCCTAAGCTTGGGCATCCCAAGCTATTATCCAAAAATGAGCAACCAACTAAGCTTGGGGATGCCCCCGAGTGGCATCCCCTCTTTCTTCTAACGACCATCGGTATTTTACTCGAAGCTATATTTTTATTCGTCACATACTATGTGTTTTGCTTGGAGCGTCTTGTATGATATGAGTTTTTTCTTGTTTTATTTTGTGTTTTAAGTCTTTATCCCTTGCTGGACACACCTATTTGAGAGAGACAAAATTATTTAATGACTTGTTAGAATTGCTCTCTTTGCTTCACTTAAATTTTTATGAGCTATGGACTTGCTCTAGTGCTTCACTTATATCTTTTTGAGCATGGTGTGCTTTAGTATTTTTGAAGAAATGCTCTCTTGCTTAACTTAGATTTATTTGAGAGTTATTAAAATTTTCAAGAAATTCTATCTTGCTTCACTTAAATTAATTTGAGAGAAAGAAAGAAATATTATGCTCATGATCTTCACTTATATTTGTTTGAGCTTGTCAAAAGCAAAATATTAAAATTACATCCAAAGTGATAGATATCCAAGAAGGATATAATAAAAACTTTCATGAAGATCATTGGACAAAATAAACTTGATTCTTAGTAATAGTTTTGAGATATGATGATGTGATATGTGAGTTATGTTGATGAGTAATTATGCTTTAGTAAGAATATTGGTGTTAAGGTTCGTGATTCCCTATGCAAGCACGAAAGTCAATAGTCATGCAATGAAATTATATCCTACTTGTGGTGCATTATTCGATTGTTAATTATGCTTAATGCTTGCTTATGAGATTATCCGTTTCTTGGTTGGTCGCTTCTCAATCTTTTGCTAGCCTTCATTTTGCACTAAGTATAATCTCTACTTGTGCATCCAAAATCCTTAAAACCAATTTTGCCACATGAGTCCACTATATCTACCTATATGCGGTATTCTTTTGCCGTTCTAAGCAAATTTGCATGTGCCAACTCTAATTTTCAAAATAAACATCTCTTTTGTGTGTTTGTTTCGCTCGCGGAGCGGTGAGGGGTGGCTAATATTTTCCATGTTGGATGTGTTATTCTCAAGATGAGTGTTTATTCACTTGTCATTGCACGAGAGTAAGGCAAAGGTTTTAAGGATGCCTAGTCCCGAAATGAAAAATGAATTTACTTTATGTTATCAAATAATAAATTCCTTGGAAAGTGTTGATATGGAGGGCAACCGTGGATACGGCTCGCCATGGAAAGTGAAAGTATGGTGGAAAAACGAATAAACTTTATTTTCTGTTTGGGAACCGCCTATGATATATCTAGCATGGAAAGTGTTGTCAACTCTAAGTCGTTTTCCTTGGTGGGATGGATACACCTCCCAAAATGTTTTTATCTCTAAGTTTTTCGCTTTGAGCTCTGGCACCTCTACAAATCCCTGCTTCCCTCTGCGAAGGTCCTTTCTTTTACTTTATGCAATTTTTATTTTTGAATTTGAGTCTCCATCTTCTCTTATAAAAGAACCAACTAGGAGGCAATATGACTGTACTTGAGTATTGGGTGTAGCTAATATGCGAGTGTGTTTGATGAATGGATCAATGGTTGAGCATGATGGGCTAGGGATAACTTATTTTAGCGTTGATATTTTGAAAGACATGGTTGCTTGTTGATATGCTTGAGTATTTAAATTATCATGTCAAAACTAGACTATTGCTTTGAATCACATAAAAGTCCAAATGTCCATGCTATAAAGAAAAGAATATGATATGATATGTTAGGCAGCATTCCACATCAAAAATTCTATTTTTATCACTTCCCTACTCGAGGACAAGTAGGAGTTAAGCTTGGGGATGCTGATACATCTCCAACGTATCTATAATTTTTTATTGTTCCATGTTGTTATATTATCACTCTTGGATGTTTTATAATCATGTTATAGTCATTTTATATCATTTTTTGGTACTAATCTATTGACATAGTGCCAAGTGCCAGTTGTTGGTTTCTGCATGTTTTTACATCGCAGGAAATCAATATCAAACGGAGTCCATACGCAACGAAACTTTACGGAGATTTTTTTTGGACCAGAAGGAACATAATGGGCCCTGGATGCACCTGGGGGGTGCTCCGAGGAGAGCACAACCCACCAGGGCGCGCCCTGGTGGTTTGTGCCCACCTCGGGTGCCCCCCGGACCGCCTCTTTGCTCTATAAATACCCCAATATTCCCAAAACACTAGGGGAGTCGACGAAATATTGATCCAGCCACCATAGAGTCCAGAACCACCAGATCCAATATAGACACCATCTCGGATGGGGTTCACCACCTCCATTGGTGCCTCTCCGATGATGCGTGAGTAGTTCTTTGTAGACCTTCGGGTTCGTAGTTAGTAGTTAGATGGCTTCCTCTCTCTCATTGAATTCTCAATACAATGGTCTCTTGGAGATCCATATGATGTAACTCTCTTGCGATGTGTATGTTGGGATCCATGAACTTTGAGTTTATGATCAGATCTATATTTTTATATCCATGAAAGTTATTTGAGTTTCTTTGATCTCTTATATGCATGATTGCTTATGGCATCGTATTTCTTCTCCGATATTTGGGTTTTGTTTGGCCAACTTGATCTATTTATCTTGCAATGGGAAGAGGTGCTTTATAGTGGGTTCGATCTTACGGTGCTTGATCCCAGTGACAGAAAGGGAACTGACACGTATGTATCGTTGCTACTAAGGATAAAACGATGGGGTCTATCTTTACATAGACAGATCTTGTCTACATCATGTCATCGTTCTTATTGCATTACTCCGTTTCTCCATGAACTTAATACACTAGATGCATGTTGGATAGCGGTCAATGTGTGGAGTAATTGTAGTAGATGCAGGCAGGAGTCGGACTACTAATCTTGGACGTGATGCCTATATAATGATCATTGCCTTGATATCGTCATGATTATTTTAAGTTCTATCAATTGCCTCCAGTTCCATAGACCAATACTCTGTTTTATGTAGTACAGTTTTATAACACGTGAGAATCCTTTGATCAAAATGTTGACTACATAAATAAAATTAAACAAGAGCAGTGAGTTTTCCATGACGGCACCAGTAGTGCTCACTGGATGTTCACGTTATCTTTCCATTTTGACTGTCGGAGAACTGGAGGTGAGCATGCTTGGATGTTGCTGAAATTTCATCAAACACCTTATAGGCATAAACCAAAAAAGAATTTGCATGCAGACTAAGGCATAGCCTAGTGGTGAGAAGGGGCTGATACCTTCCCACCCACCCAGGTTCAAGGCATGGTACTTACAATTTGGGTTTGTAGCACCAATTATACTGTAGGGGGTTCCCTTACAGTCTTTCTGTCAAAAAAACAGAATTTGCACAAGGAAACATATGAGCTAAAGAGAGAGGGTAGGAGGCAAGGGAGAGATTAGATTATACAGCAGGCAGGGGAATAGCAAGTCGCGGCATCTCCTGCCTTGACATGGCCGGTTGCACCTCGGGGTTAGCAGATGCCCTCTAACGGAGAGAGGGAGAGATGTAGAAGGAGAGAGAGAGATGTAGAGAGGGGAGAGAGACTGACTGAACCTGGGACACACTATCACATGCCTAGTTCTGGTTTGCTCTAGGCTAGCTAGTCATGTGTGCATCATGTTTAAATTTCAATGAATTTGAAATGGGGACATGTGAAAGCCTCTGAAATCATTTCTGAAAATGACCAAGATAAAAATTGCTTCACATAGGTCCAAGAAAATGTTCATGTTTCTCTATGAAAATATTGGACAGAAGTAAAATTCAAACCAATATTTTTAGGAGCTCATAAATATTTATTTTGGGAATTTGAAGCTAATGCAATAACTATTTGCATTGGATTTATATTTGCTATATATCAAATATGTGTCCAATAATTCTGAGAAATTGTGAGGGGCTTTGGAATAATCCTTTTAGTCCCTGCAAAATTATCAGAAGAAAGCAAAATGGTTTAGTGCTTAAAACTAAATTAAAACAAATAACAAAAAAGGAAACAGAAAACAGAAATGGAAAGGAGTCTTACCTGGGCCACTTACCTGGCGGCCCAGCTGTTCTGGCCCAGCAGGCCGGCCAAGCCATCTGGCCATGCCAGTCGTCCCCTTCCTTGGGACAGAAGGACGTCGGGCGTGTGCCCCTTGCGCGCGGCCATGCGCCTCGGCCACCTCCTGCTTCCCGCCGCCTCCCCAACGTCGCTCTGGAGGCCCTGTATGTTGACACGCACCCCCGGACCCCTCTCACTCTTTCCTGAGGCCCTCCTCCCCTCTGCTCCCTTTCTCTCGCCCGAACCCGAGCGCCACCATCGCCGCCGTTCATTGCTGCCGCGCCCACCGCCGATGCCTTGCCTCCCCGATCAGTCCAGCACCTCTGCCACCTTGCACCACGCCTCTCCATCGAAGAAAGCTAATGCGGAGGCCCTGTGGAGCCTCCATCGTCACCATCTTCCTCGTCTCTGTCCGATGATCGCCGTCGTCGATTCATCGCACGCAGGACGTTCCCGAGCCCGCTGAGCTTGTCTACGTGACCGATGTGATATAGCCGTCTTTCCCCCCTCGTTATCTTCGTCGTTTGTGACCTCCAGCGTCTGTAACCGCCGTGACCGAGCTTCCCCTGCAGCCGGCCATGTCGCCGTCGTTGTTGTAGACACTGCAGCTCGAGCCTGAGCACGTCATCGTGCTCAGCATGTCTGCAGGAGCACGAAGCACCCCACCGCTCGACCCGTCGTGCAACACAACGCCGATTCCGAGCTTGACCGAACCACGGCCGCCGCAAACCACATCGCCGGCGTTGATTCCGGCGACCCCCGCGCCCAACTCCGCCTCCTCTTGATGCGGGCGAGCAAGGGCTATGCCCTAGTGCCCTCAGCGCGCTAACCCGACGCCTCTAGCGCCGTCCGGCGCGCCCGCCGTGTTACGTAGTGGTCGCCACGGCTGAACTCCGGCGAGGTCGACGTGGTCCCATCATTAGCACCAAATGACATTGCTAATTAACCCTAGAGCCACTTACAGACGGGCCCCACTTCCTAATTAACCACGGTTTAGTTTTTTTTAGGCTAAACTAACCCCGCATGGCCCACAGGTCAGTTTGACCTGGCCACGTCACCGTCGATGACCCCACACGTCGGCGTTGACTTGCCGACGTGGCTATTGACTGACCCACACAGCCGGTGACTGCAACAACCTGTGTGACTGACTAGTGGACCCCACTGGTAAGGTTTGACCCTGGCCAGTTCCAGTTGACCGCTGACGTCAGAATGATGTCATGCTGACGCTTTAAAGCTTTTCTGGCGTTTTAATTAATTCAGAAAATTCCTGAAAATAGTATAAACTTCTAAAAATCATATAAAATCAACCGTAGCTCAGAATGAAATAATTTATATATGAAAAATTATCAGAAAAATTCAATCTATCCATCTGTACTATTTTCATGCATGACACACCAACCTAGACCTGCTGTATAGATGAAAACACATAAAGTGCATTTAAAATGCTTAAGTTTGGAGTTGCATTTGAATCCTTGATTCAAATGAGCTCCATTGAACTTGTTGCTATTTGCATTAGCACAAACAACATCACATATACATGCCATGTTCATGCATCATATTGTGCATTGCATTGATTGTATTTATTCTCTGTTTGCCGGTGTTGTTCCCCCTCGGTGAGCGTTGTTAGAGAGTTGTGATCGTTGACACTGATGAAGACCCAATGCTATCTTCAGAAGTGCCAAGCAAGCAAAACCCCCTTGTTCATTTCGATACAATCCCACTCCCTCGCTCCTGCTCTCTTTTACTGCATTAGGACAACAAAGTTTCAACTGTTACATGTTGCGGTAGTTGAACCCCTTTCCTCTGCATGACCTGTCATTGCCACAGTAAATAGATGAAACCCACTAGCATGTGTAGGAGTTTTTTGAGCCCTGATGTTCCTACTCATTCATGCTTGTTTGTCATGCCTGCTATTGCTTAGAGTTGAGTTAGGTCTGATTCATCGGGGATGAATTGGAATGTGGTGAACATGTCCTACTGTTAAGAGCTAAGTGTGTGAACATGATTTGGTAAAGGTAGCGGTGAGAGGCCATGTAGGAGTACATGGTGGGTTGTCTCATTGCAGCCGTCCTCAGGAACTGAGTTCTGTGTTTGTGATCCATGAACAGTTACTACCACACATTGGGCTCCGGGCGCTCCAACCTCTCTTGACTTATTAATCAACCTGATCTACATCCGGGAGTTGCAACTAGTTTACGGTGTTTGTAGGTAGTGTTAGTAGTCTACCAAGTGGCACCCGGTACAGGTGGGCTTGGGACAGACTAGGCACCGTGGCACGGTGTACCAAGAGTAGATCCATCTGTCGAGGCGGGCTTGGGAATCCTGCACACATCGTTTGGGGCCGTGAGCGACACCCCGGCCGGATCTCCTTGCGGATGGAACCCGAATAGGCGATAAACCTGGACTAGAGACTTGTGTGGTTAGTCAGGTCGTGGCCGACTCCTCGCCAAAGCTTCCGCTTGAAGGTTGCCGAGATACACGACATGTACATGGTGGTAAGTGGCGAGAGCGTGTGTGAAGAAGTACGCCCCTGCAGGGTTAACATCATCTATTTGAATAGCCATGTCCGCGGAAAAGGACTTCCGGGTTGCCTGTACAGTTCATAGACAAGTGAAAGTGGATACTCTAAAATGCGCAAGATAAGCGTGAGTGCTATGGATGGCGTTCTCGTAGGGAGACGGGAGTGGATCCATAGTGGTGTATTGATATGGTGAATATGTGGACTCGTGTGCGCCACCTCAAAACAGTTACTTGCAGTCGTAGTTCAGGTTAGCCACTGAGTCAAAGATGGCTTGCTGCAGTTAAACTCCACCACCCCACTTTATTGATATCGATGCATATGTAGTTAGTTCTGATGTAAGTCTTGCTGGGTACATTTGTACTCATGTTTGCCTATTTTATGTTTTGCAGAGAGACGTCAGTCTCGCTAGTAGTTCCGTGTGGAGTTCGACGTTTAGCTTGATACCTCAGCTACGATCTTGTGCCCTCGGCAGGATCTGGTAGATAGTCACGCTTCTCGGTATTTTCCATTTGTAGATGTCTGTACTCAGACATGTTAAGCTTACGCATGTGCTTTGACTTGTATGCTCTGAATGTTGGGTCATGAGACCCATGTTTGTAATATCTCGCTCCTCGGAGCCTAATGAATAAATACTTTGAGTCGTAGAGTTTTGTTGTGATGCCATGTTGTATTTGCACATATTGAGCATATTGTGTGTATGATTGAAATGCTTGGTATGTGTGGGATCCAAAAATCTAGTTGTTTATCCTTGGTAGCCTCTCTTATGGTGAAATGTAGTCTGGTGCTTCCATTGAGCCTTGGTAGTCCTTCTGACCCGGTTTACGGAGTCCTGCTAGCCCAAAGACTCTTGCTCCGGAACACCTAGACTGGCCGGCATGTGATACACTTCATTCCTGTGTCTGTCCCTTCGGGGAAATGTCACGCGGTGACATCCGGAGTCCTGCTAGCCTGCTACAGCCCGGATTCCCGGAGTCTTGTTAGCCCAGTTGCTACAGCCCGGATTCATACGCTGCTGACCGACATGCTCGATGTTGTTTCATGTATGCCTGTCCTCGTAAGTTAGTGCCACTTTGGGTTCACGACTAGTCATGTCGGCCCGGGTTCTCTGTCATATGGACGCTAGCGACACTATCATATACATGAGCCAAAAGGCGCAAACAGTCCCGTGCCAGGTAAGGCGACACCCGTGGGAATACCATGCGTGAGGCCGCAAAGTGATATGAGGTGTTACATGCTAGATCGGTGTGACTTAGAATCGGGGTCCTGACAGCGTTGGTATCAGAGCCTGACTGCATGTAGGATTACCAAGCCAAACTGGTCGAAGTCGAGTCTAGAAATGCTTTAGTTATATAAGGGAATTGATTGTGGATGGGAACGCAAGGCTCTTTTTACTCCTTTATCTTATGCCCTTCTGATCTAAGTCATCCTCTTCTCTTCTACGGGGATTAAGAACTAGGCTTTCTCATCTTTCTATCAGGATCACGTGTTACTAATCCGTAGACTCATAGGATTGATGGTTTCAAGCCCCAGTTCGGTTCCTACTACATCCGTGTGTTGATAGTTCATCTCGGAACCTTGTTATTGTGATGTTGAGTGGATATGCCACCATTTTGTAGGATGTCTCAAATCTCTTTCGAGCATTTACAGCCGTTATGCTGTCCGAGTCATCCTAGGTTTCTAAATAGTCTGATGCATTTGCAAATCCTTCTTTCCGTTCCCACTGTACCTTTGGGCCAGATTAACCACACTAATTGCTGAGTTGAGGTACTCCACTACCTCGACATATCTGTTGGAGCTATTGTTATGACCCTAGGTGTTTTACGGAGTCACCTAGTAATCTAGCCATGTTTTGTGTTCCCAGCGTGATGAATCTGGCCATCATTTCTGAAAGCATCCCGTGATGCTACTTAGTAGTAGGTATTCTACTCCTGGGTTTTGAACCTGAGATTCACCCTACTTCATGTTGATACTGTTTGCTAGTTCCTTCAGGATATTAGTAACCTTTGCGATAGTCCTCGAGTTCCGTGGTATTTTCCTCTTCCAAATGCCATGAACTACTTATGGCAGAAGTTCCTCGTTAAACCTAAGGATCACAACCAGAGTGCCCTTGATGAGCTCTCGATTCTATGTGGCGACTCTGCCAGTCCTTCCTTTTCTGCATGGGTTATCCGGAAGAATTATGTTGAACTCCGCTCGACATACTGATCTATGTATCCACAACTCAGAAAGTTATATGTTCCTTTGGGTTGTCCCTCTTTAGTTATTTTCTGGCCCTCGTCTAACAGTTGGTGGTCAGGAGTAGTCGTGCATTCGTGTTATCGATGCCTATTATTCATGTGGTCCGACAAGCCATTCTATTCCGGAATGACTAGGAGAAACAAACTCCAGTACCACTTCCATATCCAGGATTGGGTCAAAGCAGTTGTATTCCACAGATCAAAATGCCAATCCAGCTTCTGGTCTGTTCCACCTTGGAGTATTACCATCTTCTATATCAACAATATCATATGAATTGCACACCATCCTATGAACTCTTGATACGGTGATACTTCTCGCCCTCATTATTCATTTCTCGGTTCCTGTGTTGTTGCAACCGGAATGCCGACAAGTGAACTATGATGTGTGAAATCAATACTCCTAGCACCCTTGTTGCTTGGTAGTCAAAGGACAATAATCTCATTCTTAGCGTGTTGGTTATTGAATCATCACCCTAAGGTTGATCGTGCCCCTAGTCCTTAATTCCGGTGCACTCTTCGATCAATGAGTTAGGATTGTGTCAATCCCTTGCTTGTTTGATCATATCGCCTTGCTCTGAAAAGCAAGGTTGTTCTCGAGCTTAGTAACATATCTATGGTTCGTGATTTTCCGAGTATCTTCTCGGAAGTATTACCAGGTTGTCCCCTGACTATTATGTTGAGCTCGTGATCAAGTTGGTTTTTGTCTAAACCAGCCATTCTCCAAGAATCTGTGTTGGATACCCCTGAGCCAGTTGGTTAAGCTAAACAACAACTTGGAGAGTTGGAAGATAAAAGCTTTATCCGACTTAGTTCATTCCAAAGGGATAACTCTTGGTATATGTGTGTTGAAGAAAGATGATATCTCCATCGATTGGTCCTCGTGATCAGTTGTTGGATCTATTGCCTTATCAAAACTTTGACTTGAGTATGGGCTATCGTAAAGTCAACTCAGAACCAACGATGTTCGTAATGTTGTTTTACTCATGGTTGATCCCTCGAGCATACACCATTACATCTTTTGGTCTGACCAATGCTATCACCGTGTTTACATGATGGTGGAAGTCCGGTGATATGGAAATTCCGATGAGTTGTTGTTGAGCCCATCAGCAGCATTTTGTCTCCCCCATGATTCATGTTGAACATCAACCTAGTGTTGGAAACTTTGTAAGCAATGCCTTCGTGTTCCGTTCATGAAGCATATGTTCAGATGAAAGAAGTGACTTCCTCTCATTCATGTGCATTTGATGCAAGTTGCCGCCGTGAATTTGGGAAAGTCAATGTTGCTTTCTCTGGAATCATCCCAAATCGGCCATGCATACGTGCGAAGTATTATGTGGTTTGGAGACTTGCAACCTTCATTATATATGTATCCCAAGAACACCAAGCCACTGATTGATTTGTTCAATGATAATAAGTTCTAAGTGCTAGTCCTGAAGGTACCAGACGGATTTTGTACAAGATTCCGTTATCCTTGATGATGGTTCCCAACCAGAACTCGGTAGTGTTTTATTATAAGACTACCATGTGGTCATGCTTGTCTAGGATAATGTGTTCACAGGTGTGTAGCAGAACCAGCTCATGTTTTGGAGCTTGCTATCGTAGTTCATCTCCCGAGAGTCTCGCAACATTATCTCATCGATTTGTGTTGCAACTCTTCTTTTCAGACATGTGAGTCTGAAGTATCCTGTTTCTAACCAGATCTGAATCTCAGGCAGATATGATGGTTGGAACATTCCCAACATTTGCATTTTCTTCCCATCTTGCACCCCATCGTGCCAATTTTCCATGGGTTGTCCTTCTCAGCAGTTGTTGTCCAGGATCATCTTGAAAAGTGGTCCTGCCATGGGTCCCATCCTTTTCCAATGATAGGCAAAAATCATCCATTGCGTTGTCTTCAACAAGGTAGTCCACATCATCCATTCTAGTCGGAATATGCCATTCTTCCGAACTCCTTCAAGTAATCGATTGCAAATTGCCTTGGGCTGGTATGAAGATTTTCAATGATCTATGTATCAAAAGTAATTCTTTTTGCCACTTAAGGGAATAATTCTACGAACCACCTTCCCTAAGGTGCCCCATTATGGAGTCATGGCAATTAACTCCTCGCTACTTTGAAACCATGCACCATCTTATTCAGCATGGAATTGTGCTTATCAACTTGAATCCTCGTTCTCTGTTCCACTCCATCCCTCTTGATGTATGTTTCGTGTCTTAGCTCGAGAGATGTTCAACATCTCATTCCGTGAGTTGATCGTGAGTTGCTCGATCTTTAAGAAGATCGATTCCTATAGAGTTTCTGCTGTCGTCATCGTGTTGGATGAAGATCCCGAAAGCAAAGGCGACAAGATCAACTTGAAGCAATAAATCAACATCTTTGATGAGGGCAATTGGATCGAGAAGATTGTGTCAATTTTTGTGTCCCCTCTTCCTCTCACGCTACGCTTGAATCTCGGGACGAGATTCTTGTTTAGTGGCAGTGAGTTGTCACATCCCTAGTTCTGGTTTGCTCTAGGCTAGCTAGTCATGTGTGCATCATGTTTAAATTTCAATGAATTTGAAATGGGGACATGTGAAAGCCTCGTAAATCATTTACGTAAATGACCAAGATAAAATTGCTTCAAATAGGTCCAAGAAAATGTTCATGTTTCTCTATGAAAATATTGAATGAAGTAAAATTCAAACCAATATTTTAGGAGCTCATAAATATTTATTTTGGGCATTTGAAGCTAATGCAATAACTATTTGCATTGGATTTATATTTGCTATATATCAAATATGTGTCCAATAATTCTGAGAAATTGTGAGGGGCTTTGGAATAATCCTTTTAGTCCCTGCAAAATTATCAGAAGAAAGCAAAATGGTTTAGTGCTTAAAATTAAATCAAAACAAATAACAGAAAAGGAAATAGAAAACAGAAATGGAAAGGAGTCTTACTTGGGCCACTTACCTGGCGGCCCAGCTGTTCTGGCCCAGCAGGCCGGCCAAGCCATGTGGTCGTGCCAGTCGTCCCCTTCCTTGGGACAGAAGGACGCCGGGCGTGTGCCCCTTGCGCGCGGCCACGCGCCTCGGCCACCTACTGCTTCCCGCCGCCTCCCCGACGTTGCTCTAGATGCCCTGGACGTCGACACGCACCCCCGGACCCCTCTCACTCTTTCCCAAGGCCCTCCTCCCCATTGCTCCTCTCTCTCGCCCGAACCCGAGCGCCACTGTCGCCGCCGCTCATTGCTGCCGCGCCGACCGCTGATGCCTTGCCTCCCCGATCAGTCCAGCGCCTCCGCCACCTCGCACCACGCCTCTCCATCGAAGAAAGCTAATGCGGAGGCCCTGTGGAGCCGCCATCATCACCATCTTCCTCGTCTCTGTCCGGTGATCGCGGTCGCTGATTAAATCGCCGCAGGCGTTCAGCCCGGCCCAGGCTTGTCTACGTGACCGCTGTGAGCTCGCCGTCTTTTCCCCCTTGTTATCTTCGTCGTTTGCGACCTCCAGCATCCGTAACCGCCGTGGACGAGCTTCCCCTGCCGCATGTCTGCAGGAGCACGAAGCACCCCAAGCTCGACCCGCCGTGCACTACAACGCCGATTCCAAGCTTGACCTAACCACGGCCGCTGCAAACCTCGTCGCCGGCGTTGATTCCGGCGACCCCCGCGCCCAACTCCGCCTCCTCTTGATGCAGGCGAGCAAGGGCCTGCCACAGTGCCCTCGGCGCACTAACTTGGCGCTTCTAAGCGCCAAATCCGCGCCCGCGCCGTGTTACGTAATTACGCCGGCTGAACTCCGGCGAGGTCGACGTGGTCCCATCATTAGCACCTAATGACATCGCTAATTAACCCTAGAGCCACTTACAGATGGGCCCCACTTCCTAATGAACCACGGTTTAGTTTTGTTTAGGCTAAACTAACCCCGCATGGCCCACAGGTCAGTTTGACCTGGCCACGTCACCTGTTGACCGACCCCACACGTCAGCGTTGACTTGCTGACGTGGCTATTGACCTGACCCCACCTGTCGGTGACCCGACAAGATTGCAGTGATCGACCGGTGGACCCCCTTTGGTCGAGGTTTGACCTAGTCGATTCTAGTTGACCACTGACGTTAGCATGATGTCATGCTGATGCTTTAAAGCTTTTCTGGCGTTTTAATTAATTCGGAAAATTCCAGAAAATAGTATAAACTTCTAAAAATCATATAAAATCAACCGTAGCTCAGAATGAAATAATTTATATATGAAAAATAACTATCATGTGATTGAAAATTAAGATCAAGATGACAAGTTTCATGGTTACAATTATTCTTTATAGCATACGTGGCATCACAATAATCATCATAGATAGGAGGCATGCTTTCATCATAGTAAATTTGCTCAATAAAGCTTGGGGGACAAAAAATATCATCTTCATCAAACATAGCTTCCCCAAGCTTGTGGCTTTGCATATCATTAGCATAATGGATAATCAAGGAATTCATACTAACACCATTGCAATATGTTCATCATTCACATATTTAGTGCCAAACATTTTAATGCATTCTTCTTCTAACACTTTGGCACAATTTTCCTTTCCATCATACTCACGAAAGATATTAAAAAGATGAAGCGTATGAGACAAAATCAATTCCATTTTTTGTAGTTTTATTTTATAAACTAAACTAAAGATAAAACAAGAAACTAAAAGATTCGATTGCAAGATCTAAAGATATACCTTCAAGAACTCACCTCCCGACAGCGGGCGCGGAAAAAGAGCTTGATGTCTACTACACAACCTTCTTCTTGTAGACGTTGTTGGGCCTCCAAGTGTAGAGGTTTGTAGGACAGTAGCAAATTTCCTCAAGTGGATGACCTAAGGTTTATCAATCCGTGGGAGGCGTAGGTTGAAGATGGTCTCTCTCAAGCAACACTGCAACCAAATAACAAAGAGTCTCTTGTGTCCCCAACACACCCAATACAATGGTAAATTGTATAGGTGCACTAGTTTGGCGAAGAGAAGGTGATACAAGTGCAATATGGATGGTAGATATAGGTTTTTGTAATCTGAAAATATAAAAACAGCAAGGTAACAAGCGATAAAAGTGAGCGTAAACGGTATTGCAATGAGTTGAAACAAGGCCTAGGGTTCATGCTTTCACTAGTGCAAGTTCTCTCAATAATAATAACATAATTGGATCATATAACTATCCCTCAACATGCAACAAAGAGTCACTCCGAAGTCACTAATAGCTGAGAACAAACGAAGAGATTATGGTAGGGTACAAAACCACCTCAAAGTTATTCTTTCCAATAAATCCGTTGGGCTATTCCTATAAGTGTCACAAACGGCCCTAGAGTTCGTACTAGAATAACAGCTTAAGACACAAATCAACCAAAACCCTAATGTCACCTAGATACTCCAATGTCACCTCAAGTATCTGTGGGTATGATTATACGATATGCATCACAAAATCTCAGATCTATCTATTCAACCAACACATAGAACCTCAAAGAGTGCCCCAAAGTTTCTACTGGAGAATCAAGACGAAAACGTGTGCCAACCCCTATGCATAAGTTCATGGGCGGAACCCGCAAGTTGATCACCAAAACATACATCAAGTGAGTAACGTGATATCCCATTGTCACCACAGATATGCACGGCAAGACATACATCAAGTGTTCTCATGTCATTAAAGACTCAATACGATAAGATTACTTCAAAGGGAAAACTCAATCCATTACAAGAGAGTAGAGGGGGAGAAGAAACATAAGATCCAACTATAATAGCAAAGCTCGTGATATATCAAGATCGTGCCAAATCAAGAACACGAGAGAGAGAGAGAGAGAGAGAAGGAGAGAGAGAGAGAGAGAGAGAGAGAGAGAGAGAGATCAAACACATAGCTATTGGTACATACCCTCAGCCCCGAGGGTGAACTACACCCACCTCGACATGGAGAGCGCCGCTCTGAGGAAGATGGCCCTTTGGTGAGGTTCCCCCCTCCGTGAGTCTTGGAACAGGTCCTGATTGGTTTTTGGTGGCTACAGAGGCTTGCGGCAGCGGAACTCCTGATCTATTCTGTTCCCCGAAGTTTTTAGGGTATATGGAGATATATAGGCGGAAGAAGTACGTCAGGGGAGCCACGAGGGGCCCACGAGGGTGGTGGGCGCGCCCCCTGCCTCGTGGCTCCCTCGTTTCTTTCCTGACGTGCACTCTAAGTTTTTCCGGTAGCTTTCCTTCCAAAAATAACTTCTCCAGTTGGTTTGATTCCGTTTCGACTCCGTTTGATATTCCTTTTCTTCGAAACACTGAAACAAGGGAACAAACAGGAACTGGCACTGGGCTCTGGGTCAATAGGTTAGTCCCAAAAATAATATAAAAGTGTAAAATAAAGCCCATAAATATCCAAGATGGATAATTTAATAGCATGGAACAATAAAAAATTATAGATACGTTGAAGAAGTATCAACGACGGGGTCGGCGGATCTGCGAGCGCCTGGCCATGGCCGTCACCTGACCCACTTGCTCTCCCTCTTCTCTTCCCTTCTCATCGCCTGACCCGCTCGCTCTCCCTCTTCTCTTCCCTTCCCTTCCCTTCTGAAAATGGGAGGGGGGAGGTTGCGGGCGGAGGCTGGCCGGAGGAGACGGGCGCGAGTGGCGGCGGCTAGCTGGGTGGAGGAGGTGCGGCGGCAGTTGGCCGGGTGGAGGAGACAACGGCGGCGGGGCAGGGAGGCGGGCGCGGTCTAGCTAGGGTTTGGAGGGAGAGAGATGGGCAGAAGGCTAGGTTACCTCCACCGAAGCGGCTGCCTTTTATACGCCTGTATGCAAAATGACAAAAATGCCCTCGGCGGGGCACGGAATTAGTAGGCAGTGGCACGAGCACTATTCATAGCATTTATAGGGCGACGTGGATGGCTAGGTTCTGCCTAGCAGTTCTTCAAGGTTTATATGTTCAGCTAGTTAGGTAGTTCATTAGTTAACTAAGCAATATTAATTATGTTAATTAATTAATAATTATATTTAGTTATTTTGAAATTCTTTTTTTTCGTTCTAACAGGGACATGGGCCCCAAAGGCCAGTGGCATGGGGCCAGCAGGGGCCACGGCCACGCACGCGCACATGCTAGCAGGGTGCGGCTGTGGCCAGGGAGAAGCCAGCGAGTGGCCGGCACAGGCGCGAGCCCGGTGGAGGGCGCGAGCGCATGCGGCAGCACAGGGGAACGCATTGGCACTGGCGAGCAGCGGCGTAGGCGGAGCAGGGTAGCTGATGCGTGTAGCAGGGGCCATCGGCGGCAGGCGCAATGAGGCGCCGATGCGGGTGGAGCCCGGCAGCGAGGGGGCGGCGGAGTGACCGAGGCCACCAAGGTGGCGGGCACGCGGGCGATGGGCGCTGGCGCGGCCATGTCTGCGGCAGAAGCTGAGAGGTGACGGACGGGCATGCGGCGTGGCCATGCGGCGTGTGCGCAGTGCTCGGGCAGACGGCACCGAAGCGCGACGGCGGACGAAAGCGCAGGGGCGTGCGTGTGCGTCTGGCAGCGTCTTGCGGCCGAACTTCGAGGTGGTGGCGGCGAGGCCACGCGAAGCGCGTGCTTGGGCGCGACGGCACCGGCCGACAAGCGCGATAAGGCGGTGCGCGTGCAAGCACGCACGCGCGAGGCAGGACGTGGGGTGGTGGCCGGGCGCGGTGATGTGGAGCAGCAGCAGCGGGAGCAGGAGCGAGGCGAGTGGAGCTGCCATGCAGCGTGGCGTGGCCAGGGAAGGCAGGCGTGCGGCGCGGTCGTCACAGGGGCGAGGCGGTGGAGAGGGGAAGAGGAGGCCGAGGGCCTCACCGCGGGGCGTAGGGGAATGGCAATGGTTGTCGAGGAGGAGGACGGGGACAACGTGCGACAGGGCGGCACCGGTGCAGTGGCTCCGGCAAGCGCCGAACGGGACGGCGCCGGTGCGGTGGCTCCGGCAAGCGGCGAATGGGCGGCACAGTGCGGTGGGTTCAAGCGGCGCGAACGGGCGCCTGGTGGGCGGCGGGCTGGGCGCTTGGTTCGACGACGACGCGAGGTCAGGGCCCGATCGCCCCGATCCAGATCAAGAAAAGGGGAGACGAGGGGAGAGTAGGGAGGAGAGGGGTAGCGGCTAGGGTTTCGGGGGGGGGGGGTTATAAGGGAGTGGGGGCGGCCTGGGCCGGTTGGTTCGGCGACCAACTAGGCCATTTGGCCCATTTGGACCATGAGAGCCCTTTTGTTTTCTTTTGTTTTGCTATTTTGTTTTCTTTATTTTTTATTTATTTTTCCTTTCCTGTTTTCTTTTATTTCTTTAATGGTTACAGTTTCAAAAAAATACACAAATGGTTTCTAAATTAGTATTACTATATTTATTACTGCCACATTAATTTGGGTAACTAAACTAAATAGTTTAATATTTTATAAATAATAAAAGGAATTTATTAAATTGGTTATCTTCTTTGTTTCATTCACATTTGAGTATTTAAACATTTTATAAAAGGGTGGTTTCTCCACCATAATTACCTATGCATTATTTGGTACAACCCGAACATTTTAGTTTTATTGTTTGAAAACTTTTGTCGTTTGCCTTAATTCATATTTGAATTTGAATCGATATTGAACTAACGCGAGATTAGCAACAGTAACCGAGGTGATGTGGCATCATTAGCATAGGTTTACTATAGCTTAATTATCCAGGCGTCACAATTCTCCTCCACCACAAGAAATCTCATCCCGAGATTTAGGAGCGGGAGTAAGGGGGGGAGGGATTTGGTTATGAAATTCTAACGGGTCTTCTCGGTGTTGGTTGCTCTTCATGAAGTAGTTGATCCTCTTCGTTGATGTCTTTATTTATTTACTTCAGGTCATCATGATGAAGTCGGCATCCTTTCTTCGGGAACTCCATCGTACTTACGAAAGAATAAAGGGTGGTTATTCCGGAAGAATGGACCTCTACAAGGTTGACTACCTGGTAGCTAACATCGAGGAAGGTGGCAGAAAGTAACTCTCAAACTGGAACTTAAGAAAATTCGAGAGCAGAGTAAGAAGGTACCATGAGAAGTTTAAGCGGGTAGGCAATCGTTTCGATGCCTGAACAAAGTGTTGAAGGGGTCCAGAGCAACGAGAATAAGTATTCCGTCTGATACCAAAGTAGATTACTAGGAAGATGACCCATGAATTACATATTAAATCAAGTGCGAGGAATAACTTTGGCAACATGGGTGTACAGGAGAGTCAGGTTTCGATCCTGTGGAACTGTGGGTTATGGGCCCACCATGTGGTTAAAAGTAGGAAGGGCGTTGACATCTTGCACGGTCATGATAGCAAGAAATTTCAGAGGGTAACCTACCAGTTATGTCGACAACAATGTCGGTACCAATGGCGAGGGATGAAGAGAACCATTTTCCTTCTCGTTGAACGAGGCGGACCATTAGGCAAAGTTCTCGTCCATCGGTGGCTACCGGAATGTCATCAACAATAGTAACAATGTCTTGCTTGACAGAATTGTACACCGAGGTGTTTACATAAGCAGGAGAATATTACTGCTTAGATCATATAGACCTCAAGAAAGGTCAAACCAAACAATGGAAAGGATAATATGATTATGAAATTAAACAGAACAATGGAAAGGAAAATGTGTTTAAACACATATTTTGGGGGTATATCCTTCCCAAGGACAAACAGAGCATGACATCCATGACAGGATAGAAGTAGAAGACCATTTAGGTAAAGGGAGAGGAATTTCATAACATTACCCAAACAACAGTGTTTGAATAATTGATAAAGAAATTTTAGCATTATGCTTCAAATGTTCTTATTGACGATAGGAGTACCACATACATGCTTCGAGATAGCATTGACATGGTCATCATGTAAGGGTCAGATTTTGGATACACAAAGGATCCATCAGGAACAACTTATAGAATAAGTTTTACAATTTCCTCATGGGAGAATGGCTAACCTTGCTAAAATGGAACTATAACAATAGGTCCTTGACCCGGTGTGCTAGGCATGACATCACCTTACCGGGTCATATAAAGACCAATGTTATAACTCTTGGAAATATGTTCCAACCATCATATCTAACCAAGATTCAGATCTGATTGGTGTGAGGATACCTCAGAGTCAGGATGCCTGAGAAGAGAAAGGTGCGACACAAATTGTCGAGATGACATTGTAAGATTCTTAGGGAAATAAACTATGGAAGCGAGTTCCAAAACAAGAGTTCATCATTAAACCAAGGAGAGGAAGAGGATGTGGCTGATGGACTCAACGACAATTTATCGAGATTAACAAAAGATGGATTTCCACAATTATGTGAACAAGGAGATAACAGTTGTCAGATCAAATGATATAATGATGTATGTTCGAGGAAAACATCCACAATTAAACATTGGTTGGCAGGTGCACCTAAAATATGGGATGGGTTGCGTGATAAATATTAGAATGGTGACTTAATGAACAAAAGAATTAAAATGAATCAATCGACCATTCACTTCAAAGAAATAGGGTTGCTAGAAGTTTTGAATTCACACATCATAGTTCAATTGTCGGTATTCCGGTTAGAAACAACACGGGGATCAAGAAAGAATGGTGATGGTGAGAAGTATCACTATACCAAGAATTCTTAAGAGGTGGAGTAATCATCACGACATTCTTTACATAAAAGATGGTAATACTCCAAGGTAAAGAAGAACAAATGCTGGATAGCAAGGAACTCAAGGTATAACATAGAACATGAACAAGTTTGTGTTGGAGGGAAGGCAATAAAGTGGTCGATGATGACACAAATCATCGAGGGCAAGGATAGTATTTCTCATCATGAATTCAATTGATATCTTGGAAGAGCTCAGAATGATGATGATGATCATGACACATTTGTCGAGAGATTTCATGAAGATGTAATCGATCCGCGATGACATCAAGTTAAAGGAATGATGAAGCAAAAGGTTATTGGAACCATGGGTACGACACAAACTCGAAATCAAATATTTTGTTCAAGGAGAAATGATATGACGAGGAAGATTGACGTAAGTTTAGCTCAGTGTCGAAATTTGTGCTCCGGGAAGAAGGACTAGGTAGCACAACTAAAATTAGCACGATCATGAAGTAACCGATCAGGCTAGGAGTGAAGTGATGGAGTATTAATCGTCTCAACAACAAAGTACTAGGAGTATTGAATCACGGTGTTGATTCGATTCACTAATTGGTGTTCTCGGTTGACAACAACCCAGAACCCGTGGAGTGACTATGACGGGGGAAGCTACTACTTCATCAGAAATTCATAACATGTAGTGCAATGGGGTGATATCCTCGAGATACCAGGGGGTAATACTCGATGCACTGGTGCGCGTCAGTCCTAAACAAACGGTTTTTACCCCTTTCCGTGATGGCATTTGGAACCGTCGCCAAGTGAGTGTGTGCGATAGGGTGTCCTTCCCACACTACCCAGAAATCATCAGGGATAGGCCCTCCTGGGACCCAGGCTGGGGCCGTGTGCGATCGGGCGAGGCATCGAAACCCAATCATTTTCGTAGGTATGTACATCCCACACGGTGAATCGCAGAAATCATTTCCGTAGGTATGTACATCCCACACGGTGAATCCCAAAAATCATTTCCGTAGGTATGTACATCCCACACGGTAATCCAAGAAAATCATTTCCGTAGGTATGTACATCCCACACGGTGAATCCCAGAAAAACATTTCCATTCGTATGTATATCACGCACAGTCAATTCAAGGAATACGTTTTCGTTCTTATGTACATCCCACATAGCCAATCCAGGGAAAACGTTTCCGTTCGGACGTACATCCCACACGGTTTTATGTGTAGGCTCATGTGTCAAAGGTATAACTATCACACACGGTCTTCCTTGGTTAACTGTTTGCTTTTATCAACTATATCACACATGATTTGATGAACAAAACTGTGTGGCATTGGGCTATCCATCGCAACCTCTTTTACTACTAGAACCGTTTGCAAAGGTCCATGACACATTTAGCAAGTTTATTAGTTTACAATTAATAATTCCAGTATTACGCAATTTCACATTTCATATCGAACAGTTGTTTGCCAATTTCATAGCAGGCACATAAATATATTATAACATCACAGTACGTTAGCTACATGAAAACAACACAGTACAACACATAGCTAGTTCAACTTCATAAGAACAATATATTCATTTCCCTAATCGAGATCATCCAGGCTCGTCTTATCCACCTCTGCTTTCAGTTCACTAAGAACCCGTTTTGCACGGGCCAACTGGGCTCATTCTCCAGCTTAGCAAAGTCTTTTTTTTAATCTGAGCTCATTCTCCAGCTTCAACTTTTTATCCTGCATCTTGAAATATGCTTCAGCATTGACAAGAATTTCTCTAAGCCTAGCTGTGTTCACTTCCTCATACATGCTCCAGAGCTTCGTTAGGCACATCTTCAAAGACTGTGGCCACTCTTGATCAACCCACTCCAAGTAAGAACACTTCCGTTCATCCTATAATATTTAAAACTAGATCAATAACAATTGTAGGGGAAATGGGTTTATAGCAACATAGAAAATCACCAATGCTTATTTTGAAAAACTGAATAAACATGTTAATTATGACATATCTTCTCAAAAAGATCAATGTGCAAATGAAATAATTGGTACTGAGACAACAACCAAATTCTGGAACATCAGAAGCTATAATTAACTACAACGACACTACAAGTTCTTACTCATGTATAATAAATAACAAATTGAACATTTTATGAGGAAGGTAAATATAACTGCAACAGCATAGCGACAGTGTTTGGATGATAGCAAATTGATACTAACAGGTGTGTACATGCACAAATTTAGTAACATAGAACTAACAGAACTAAGGCAGTCCACTATGTATGCCAAAAGTGGTGTGAAGACAACTGTTGCTACGTCTACTTGCGGTGCCACTGAATCGGCGAAAGCCGATGTAGTGGAAAAAAATCAGGGACCCGGACTCCAGAGCACGTAGTTGCTCGATGCCCAGTTCCTTCATGCCATAAAGATTTAGTATTTTAATACTTGGCTGCTCGGATGTGTGGACCAAAGTTGGCTGCACAAACTGCTGAAACGGTGCCAAATAATTTTCTAATGGCACCGCTGATGAGATGGCAACAATTTAAGATACTAGGTACAAACTGTGACACTATCTTAGGATGTGTTTGGTTGAAGGTGTGGTATGAATGGGTTGGGACCATGACAGTGTCTGAATCACATCTAACAAATGATTTGTAACAAAGGAAGAGGGTCTAACCTTCTCTGCACATGCCAGAAACTTCCTCCCAGTGTCCACAGAATCAAACGCAAGTAGCTTCACGCATGGAGATTGATGGTGACAACGAGCAGATAGATCTTTAGCCACTCTGCTCCATTCGTTGCCACTGATGGTCTTAGGAGCTACAAGAGGAAGAAACGACTCAAATCGACCTCCGGGTAAAAATCCTTCATTCCAAGTCATGGCCCGAGAGAGAGAAGACAGGCATACCCAGGTGTTGAAGTAGTAGTCATCGGAGGAGGAACCGCTGGAGATGTCTTTGAAGAAGACCATGGCAACCCCGGCAATAGGATGCGAGATGGCGAGAGCGAGGAAGCGGCTATAGCTTAGCAAGGGAGGAAGGAAGGAGGAAACAGGGGAAATGTGACTTGTGGTTGGGGATAAAAGGGGGTGGGGAAGGGGGCGGGGGTAGATTTTGGCGGTAGGCCAAAATTTTGGAAATGTGGAGGGAAACTTTGCACGCGGTGTCGTCGGACCATTCACTTTGAACGATTGTGTGCATCGCAAACGATTCTTCTGCTTTACGCGCATGGTATGAGTTTGATAATTCAAATTTTGGTCTCAAGGCATGAGCACATTCACTTTGAACGCCAAGACGGTGCCACCGACCATTCACTTTGAACGATTGTGTGCATCATAAGCGATTCTTCCGCTTTACGCCAGCATGGGATGAGTTTGATAATTCAAATTTTGGTGGAAATTTCCCAGCACGTCATTGCATAATTTAACATCGCTATGCTAATTTGGGCACACAAAAGAGCGTACAGCAGACAAACCACACTTCTTGAATCGAGCAATTTTAGTAATTACACAGAGCCAGTTGACCTAAACATTGCTCTAACAAAATACCAGCATTAAAAACAAAGCCTAAGTACGCATAATTAAAAATCCGCCGCCGCACCGGCCTATGCATCGCCGGTGTGAGATGAGACGTCGATGACTTGTCCTGGCGACATGCCGCCGCTGGTGGACTCCGCACCCCCCCCCCACCGGCTAAAGTCGACCGGGTCCTCATCCTCGTCCTCGTCCTCGGCGCCGCCCTCAAGGTTGTAGTACTCGTAGTAGTGGTTGCGCCACAGCTCGCGTTGGTACTCCACCGCCGATTCCTCAACGGACAGACTCTTCTCTACCTCGACCACGGCCACGCGCAACTCCTCCTCCTAGCGCTCCTCGATCTCCCCCGCCTCCTGCATATCTAGCTCCCGCTCGGCAACCTCATGAGGAAGCAGGTGTTCCATGGCCACCTCCGCCTTTTCAGACGTGGGTTCTGATACGTCCATTTTGCATCATGCTTTTCTATCGATATTTATTGCATTATCGGCTATTATTACACATTATGCCACAATACTTATGCCTATTCTCTCTTATTTTACATGGTTTACATAAAGAGGGAGAATGCCGTACTGGAATTGAAATTTGGAAAAGGAGCAAATATTAGAGACCTATTCTGCACAACTCCAAAAGTCTTGAAACTCCACGGACGTTATTTTTGGAAATAATAATAAATCCTGAGCAAAGAAAATACCAGAGGGGGCCCACACCCTGGCCACGAGAGTGGGGGCGCGCCCTACCCCCTTGGGCGCGCCCTACCCCCTTGGGCGCGCCCCCTGCCTCGTGGGCCCCTTGGTAGCCCTCCGGTGCCCATCTTCTGGTATATGAAGTCTTTCGTCTAAGAAAAAATAATAAGCAAGCTTACGGGATGAAACTCCACCGCCACGAGGCAGAACCTTGGTGGAACCAATCTAGGGCTCCGGCAGAGCTGTTCTACCGGGGAAACTTCCCTCCGGGAGGGGGAAATCATAGCCATCGTCATCACCAATGATCCTCTCATCGGGAGGGGGTCAATCTCCATCAACATCTTCACCAGCACCATCTCCTCTCAAACCCTAGTTCATCTCTTGTATCCAATCTTTGTCCCAAAGCCTCAGATTTGTACACATGAGGTTGCTAGTAGTGTTGATTACTCCTTGTAGTTGATGCTAGTTGGTTTATTTGGTGGAAGATCATATGTTCAGATCCTATATGCATATTAATACTCTCTGATTATGAACACGAATATGCTTTGTGAGTAGTTACGTTTGTTCCTGAGGACATGGGAGAATTCTTGCTATTAGTAGTCATGTGAATTTGGTATTCCCTCGATATTTTGATGAGATGTATGTTGTCTTTCCTCTAGTGGTGTTATGTGAACGTCGACTACATGACACTTCACCATTATTTGGGCCTAGAGGAAGGCATTGGGAAGTAATAAGTAGATGATGGGTTGCTAGAGTGATGTAAGCTTAAACCCTAGTTTATGTGTTGCTTCGTGAGGGCTGATTTGGATCCATATGTTTCATGCTATGGTTAGGTTTACCTTAATACTTCTTTTGTAGTTGCGGATGCTTGCAATAGGGGTTAATCATAAGTGGGATGCGTGTCCAAGTAAGGACATCACCCAAGCACCGGTCCACCCACATATCAAATTATCAAAGTACGAACGCTAATCATATGAACGTGATGAAAACTAGCTTGACGATAATTCCCATGTGTCCTCGGGAGCGTTTTCCTTCATATAAGAAATTGTCCAGGCTTGTCCTTTGCTACCAAAAGGATTGGGCCATCTTTCTGCACTTTATTTGCACTTGTTACTTGTTACTCGTTACAAATTACCTTATCACAAAACTATCTGTTACCGATAATTTCAGTGCTTGCAGAGAATACCTTGCTGAAAACGCTTATCATTTCCTTCTGCTCCTCGTTGGGTTCGACACTCTTACTTATCGAAAGGTCTACGATAGATCCCCTATACTTGTTGGTCATCAAGACTCTTTCCTGGCACCATTGCCGGGGAGTGAAGCGCCTTTGGTAGGTGGAATTTGGTAAGGAAAAATTTATATAGTGTGCTGAAATTTACTGTCACTTGTTACTATGGAAAGTAATCCTTTGAGGGGCTTGTTCGGGGTGTCTTCACCCCGACTGGTAGAGAAAATAGTTGCTCCTCAACCTACAAGGTTCACTTTGAAAATCCTTCGGGTATGATAGAGAAACTGCTAGCTAATCCGTTTGCAGGAGATGGAACATTGCATCCCGATTTACCCTTAATCTATGTGGATGAAGTTTGTGGATTATTCAAGCTTGCAGGTATGCCCGATGTTGTTATCAATAAGAAGGTCTTCCCTTTATCTTTAAAGGGAGATGCATCAACATGGTATAGGCTATGTGATGATATGGGATCATGGGACTACAAGCGATTGAAATTGGAATTTCATCAGAAGTTTTATCCTATGCATCTTGTTCATTGTGATCGTAATTATATATATAATTTTTTGCCTCGCGAAGGAGAAAGCATCGCTCAAGCTTTGGGGAGGATTAAGTCAATGTTATACTCATGCCCCAATCATGATCTCTCAAGAGAAATGATTATTCAAAAATTTTATGCTTGGCTTTCTGACAACAATCGCTCCATGCTCGATACTTCTTGTACTAGCTCTTTTATGATGAAGACTATTGAGTTCAAATGGGATTTATTGGAAAGAATTAAACGCAACTCCGAAGATTGGGATCTCGATGAAGGTAAGGAGTCAGGTATAACACCTAAGTTTGATTGTGTTAAATATTTTATGGATACCAATGTTTTCCGTAAATTTAGCACTAAATATGGACTTGACTCTGAGATAGTAGCTTCTTTTTGTGAATCTTTTGCTGCTCATGTTGATCTCCCTAAGGAGAAGTGGTTTAAATGTCATCCTCCCATAGAAGTAAAAGTAGTTGAACCTATTAAAGTTGAAGAAAATACTGTCACTTATAATGATCCTATTGTTCCTACTACTTATGTTGAGAAACCAACTTTCCCTGTTAGGATAAAGGATCATGCCAAAGATTCAATTGTGGTTTGTAAAAGAAATATTAGAACTTATACACCTCCTAAGCAAGTTAAAGTTGAACCTAATATTGCAATTGTTAAAGATCTCTTGGCTGATAATATCGATGGGCATGTTATTTACTTCTGTGATGAGACTGCTAGAATTGCTAAACCTGGTGCTAAAGATAAACATAGACCTGTTGTAGGCATGCCTGTTATTTCTGTAAAAATAGGAGATCATTGTTATCATGTCTTATGTTATATGGGTGCTAGTGCTAGTGCAATACCTATTTCTTTATATCAAGAAATTATGCATGATATTGCACCCGCTGAGTTGGAAGATATCAATGTTACCATTAAGCTTGCCAATAGAGATACTATTTCACCGATTGGGATTTTTAGAGATGTTGAAGTCTTGTGTGGGAAGGTTAAATATCCTGCTGATTTTCTTGTTCTTGGTTCCCCACAAGATAGCTTTTGTCCCATTATATTTGGTAGACCCTTCTTGAACAATCGTTAATGCTAAGATAGACTGCGAAAAGGATGTTGTTACTATTGGTTTGGATGATATGTCTCATGAGTTTAATTTCTCTAAATTTCGTAGACAACCCCGTAATGAGGAATTGCCTAGTAAAGATGAAATTATTGGTCTTGCTTCTATTGTCGTGCCTCCTAATGATCCTTTAGAACAATATTTGCTGGACCATGAAAATGATATGTTTATGAGTGAAAGAAGGGAAATAGATGAAGTATTGTTTAAACAGGGACCTATTCTGAAACACAACTTGCCTGTTGAAATCCTAGGGGATCCTCCTCCACCCAAGGGTGATCCCGTGTTTGAGCTTAAACCATTGCCTGATACTCTTAAATATGCTTATCTTGGTGAAATGAAGATATATCATGTTATTATTAGTGCTAACCTTTCAGAGCATGAGGAAGAAAAAATATTGACAACTCTAAAGAAGCACCGTGCTGCTATTGGATATACTCTTGATGATCTTTAGGGCATTAGTCCCACTCTATGTCAACACAATATAAATTTGGAGAAAGACGCCAAACCAGTTATTGATCACCAACGACGGCTAAATCCTATGATGAAGGAAGTGGTAAGATTGGAAATATTAAAGCTCCGTGAGGCAGGTATAATTTATCCCGTTGCTGATAGTCAGTGGGTAAGTCCTGTCCATTGTGTCCCTAAGAAGGGAGGTATTACTGTCGTTCCTAACGATAAAGATGAATTGATTCCGCAAAGAATTATTACAGGTTATAGGATGGTAATTGATTTCCGTAAATTAAATAAAGCTACTAAAAAAGATCATTACCCTATGCCTTTCATTGATCAAATGCTAGAAAGATTATCCAAACATACACATTTTTGTTTTCTAGATGGTTACTCTGGCTTCTCTCAAATACATGTGGCAGCTGATGATCAAGCAAAGGCCACTTTTACTTGCCCTTTCGGTACTTTTTCTTATAGACGTATGCCTTTTGGTTTATGTAATGCACCTGCTACCTTTCAAAGATGCATGATGGCTATTGTCGGTGTCAAAACCGGCGGATCTCGGGTAGGGGGTTCCGAACTGTGCGTCTAAGGCGGATGGTAACGGGAGGGAGGGGACACGATGTTTACCCAGGTTCGGGCCCTCTCTATGGAGGTAATACCCTACTTCCTACTTGATTGATCTTGATGATATGAGTAGTACAAGAGTTGATCTACCACGATATCGTAGAGGCTAAACCCTAGAAGCTAGCCTATGGTATGATTGTTGTTGTCCTACGGACTAAACCCTCTGGTTTATATAGACACCGGAGGGGCTAGGGTTACATAGAGTCGGTTACAATGGGAGGAGATCTACATATCCAGACGCCAAGCTTGCCTTCCACGCCAAGGAGAGTCCCATCTGGACACGGGACAAAGTCTTCAATCTTGTATCTTCATAGTCCAACAGTCCGCCAAAGGATATAGTCCGGCTGTCCGGATACCCCCTAATCCAGGACTCCCTCAGTAGCCCCTGAACCAGGCTTCAATGACGATGAGTCCGGCGCACAGATTGTCTTCGGCATTGCAAGGCGGGTTCTTCTCCAAATTCCGAACACCTGTTAATTAGTGTCCGGCTTCTCATAAATGTTGCGCTTCTCGGCTTCCGCGTCCAATAATGGCCATCTTCCACGTGTCGAATGAATGTGAGCGGCCAGGGCATTTTTACATTTACCACCCCAACTGCATGAACAAACGGTCTACTTAAAGAGACGGGGATCCTCAGATCCAAATCACACCATCCTCTCTCAGCGAGCATTCATTGGAGCGCACCCGAAAAAATCCATCCCAACATGGCCGGCCATCGCAGCTCCTCATCTCGCTCCCGTAGCCCTAAGCCCGGAGATTGGAAGAAGTGTTATGTCCCGCACAGTCAACTAGTGGAGCTACAGACCCAGGGATTCCTCCCTCCAGCATACATGGTCCCTGTTCGAGCCGGGCTTGCCACCTACAATGGTGGGGAGCAGGCGGAGAGCTTTCCTAACCCCTCCAAGGGGGAGCGGGTATGCCTTGTTCCTTATTTATTAAGGGGAGTCAGATTTCCCATCCATCTGTTCCTTCGAGGGCTCCTGGAGTTTTACGGCCTCCAGTTGCATAATCTCACCCCTGCCTCCATATTACACATCGCTGGTTATGTAGCCCTTTGCGAGCTATTTCTGGGCTGCGAAGCTCACTTCGCGTTGTGGAAGAAGCTATTCTGCCTTGTGCCCCGTACTCAGGGGGGATCAATATATCAAGTGGGCGGGGCCGAAATATGGCGCATCGCCGGGACCGGATACCTATCCGGTACCCCGAAGAAGATGTCTGAAGACTGGCCTTCAGAGTGGTTTTATATGGAGGACGTCCCCCTCCTGGATCCTATGAGGATCGGCCTTCCTGAGTTTGACAACGCCCCTTTAAAGAAGCGCCTAAGCTGGCGACCACGAAGCCCCCAGAAGGAAGATGACAGAGACGTTTTTTACCTGATGGGCCGGATAAAGGTGTTGGCTCAATCAAGGCTGGCTATAACCGAGGTTATGTCAATATGCATTATGCGGGGGGTGCAGCCACTTCAATATCGAGGCCACCCATGTGGGACTTCAACGGGGAAGATGATGCCACCCGATGTGGTCGTAAGGGGCCGGACTCCATTGCCGCTCTAGCAAAAATATTGTCCGGCTTGTACAAGGGAGAAGAAGAGGAGTTCCTCCGCATCAAGCCGCGGGACGGATTCTCCATGTACAACCCTCCGAGCTGGGTAAGCCGCCGCTTTTTATACCCTTCCTTTCCGCATTTTTGCAACAAATATCTTACTTTGCCCGTTCACCGCAGGAGCTGCGTAAGGCAGTAAGGGAGATCAACAGCCCGCCTCCACAACCAGAGGATCCTGAACGGTCCCTCGACCCCGGCCTCCAAGAGGATCCGGACATATTCGTGGAGCTGATTGACAGGATATTTTATCAAATAAGCTGCGACGAGGTCATGGTGGCTATTATAGCCGACTATCCGGGGCTACTCCCTGCCTCGCAGGTAAGTGAGACCAGAGTCCCAACCTTTGAGAAGTATCCCTTTTCATGCACTTCACCTACCGTATATGTACGGTGTTCTACAGGGAAGGTCCTCGGGACACCATGCTGAGCCCATGGTGAATCGCCAACGAGGGGCGCCGAAGCCGGGCAGGCTGAAAAGGAAGGCGGTCTGGACGGAGACGCCGGCACAGAGGTATTTTACAAAACCTCACTCCGTGATCATCATATTTAAAACGCAGTAATACCCATGTTTCGATGAAGGAAAAGCGCTCGCCGGACTATATCCGGAGAGATCGCCGATTACGCCTCTACTAGCCGGGCTCCAAGGCCGGACACAGAGGCAGAAGCTAACATGGGGCACCCGCCAGATGCTCCTTCGACAGAGGATGCGGATAAAATATCCGCCACAAATTCCGAAGTGGAGAGCGCCATGAATCACAGGCGTCGCCGGGCCGTACTCCGTGACGCGTGTTTCTCCCAAGAGGCTTTTGATGCCTTCAACTCAGGAGACGCGTACATCTGTGCTGCTCAAAATGGACTTGCCAGAGCCACGGATCAATATGTAAAGGATATACGGGTAAGAAAATTTGATGATTATGTATAACAGTAGCCCCTGAGACTTGAAACAGTTCGCACAACGGATTTAAGGATCATTATTTGTGCAGGTTCTTACAGAGAAGAATACCCAATTGTCTCATGAGCTTGAAGAGTGCAAGGCCCGGCTACGGGCCGCAGCTGCCACATTGAAGGAGTCCGAGAAGGCCTCCTCTGGTAACACTTGTTTCAAAGAATGATAGGTACCATATAGAGTGCGGCATGCCTGCAAATCTGACAATGAATATTGCAGATGACGCCGGAGTGAATCCGGACGAGCAACATGCCATACGGCAGCGAAAGGCTAGCGAGCGCGTACATACGCGCGTCATTCAGGAGAAAAATAGTCTCCAAGACGCCAATACCCAGCTGAGTGTGGAACTAAAGGATGTTCGGGCCCAGCTGTCGGACTCCGTTAAGGAGAATAAGCGGCTTCAACGCGGCATTTTCAGTAAGTGCTTGAACGAACTTTTAAAAAGAGTTCACCGAAGAAGCTGGCTGACAGAGTTATGTCTGCAGGCATGCTGACGGGTCGTCCCGCGGAGGAGATGCCCGGGTCTGCGGGTGATCTTCTATCGGAGCTCTCACAACTGCACGAACAAGTTCGGCAGGTGATGCAAGGTATTGCCCAGGCCATGTGGCCGTCCGTCTCCCTGCCCGAAGGCATTGGAGAGCTTGCGGAGAAGCTCAAGGGAGCGCGGCGGTGCTTCTGATTATGGAAGATATCAACCTGCCGTCAAGGTGCCAGGGAAGCCTGGGCCATGGTAAAGACGCGGTATACCAAGGCTGACCCAAACCACATGGCCAAGGTCGGACTTGTGGGGCCCGATGGGAAAGAGATCCCCGTCAGTTTGGTGTATCACCAAGTAGAATTAGCCGCCAAGTATTCAAAACAGGATTGTAGGCTAGACAGCCTGTTGGATGGTATAGAAGAAGAATTTAATCAGTCTAAGTGACTATGTAATTTAAATGACATGTAGAATGTCTCTAGCCGGATTGTAAATCATTTGTCATGGCGGACCTTTTCGCTTCGACCTCTGGACCCGATAGTCCGGAGTGTATCCGAATACCCGCCGCTATGTAAAAACCGGGTATGCATGGAGACCAGGCGTAGGGGTCATAAGTGCTTGAAATGCATAAGTACCCAACTAGTTATGTTATATTATATGGGTAGTAAGAAACATCTTCCAGGAGAATAGTTCCGTAAGGGTTCCTTTCCTGATGCACGCATGCCCTAATGTGCATGTCCGAACTGCAAGAAGAGATGCGGGAAAAAAACATCTGGGGGCAAGTGGAAAAAATAAAAATTCATCTTTTATTCACCGACCGAATATTCCCTTAGAACGCTAGCTTTCGGCTTCACCCAGTCTGAGGTACACATCCGGCTGACCCGGCAGTAACAATCGCAGAGGTGCTCCCCTTATGCCTTAGCCGAATTAACGGGAACGTAGGGCATAAATACAAGAGCCAGGCAACCCAGCTTGGCCAAAACTTAAGTCATATCGATGCATATCATGGCGAAAAAAGGTACATGCGGAAGAATAACACATGTTCGGGGCATGAAGCCCATAAAATAATTAAGCTTCGTGCAAGAAGCCCCCAGGTATAATGAGCGCGGCTAGCGCATCAGGATTGTGTAGATGAGACACAAATTAGCCTTTTGAGGCCTTGAGGAGAAAGAAGAAAAAAGAGAGAGAAGAAAGATAACGTATATGCAAAAAATGGACAGGGGAAGGAGACGAGCATAGAGTCCGGCGCTAGGCATAGAATCTTTGGAGTCTGGCAGCGTTCCATGGGTTTGGCTCAAGTCGGTTATCCGGTGCATCCCGCAGACGGTACGCTCTGTCGGTCAGAACTTGGTAGATAATGAAGGGACCCTCCCATTTGGGCTTGAGCTTGTCCTTTTTCTTCTCCGGCAGACGTAGAACTAACTCGCCAACGTTATAAGTTTTGGCCCGTACTTCTCTGCTTTGGTATCTTCGAGCCTGTTGCTGATAGAATGCGGAACGCACTTTTGCCACGTCACGCTCCTCCTCGAGGGCGCCCAAACTGTCCTACCGATCGAGCTCGGCCTCTCTTTCTTCATACATGCGCATTCGAGGTGAGTCATGTATTATGTCGCAGGGCAGAACCGCCTCTGCGCCGTACACCATGAAGAACGGTGTGTATCCGGTAGTGCGATTCGGCGTGGTCCGCAACCCCCAGAGTACGGAGTCGAGCTCCTCTACCCTGTGCGTGTTTGATTCCTTTAAGGACCGCACTAATCTGGGTTTAATGCCACTCATGATAAGACCATTTGCTCGCTCGACTTGATCGTTAGTTTGTGGGTGATATACAGAATCATAATCGAGCTCGATGCCCATGTTGCTGCACCATAGTTTTACTTCGTCGGCAGTGAAGTTTGTGCCGTTGTCAGTGATGATGCTGTGGGGGACGCCATATCGGTGTACAACCCCGGATATGAAGTCTATCACCGGTCCGGATTCGGCCGTCTTAACAGGTTTGGCTTCTATCCATTTGGTGAATTTATCCACCATGACCAGTAAGTATTTTTTTTCTTATGGGTTCCCCCTTTAAGGGGTCCGACCATGTCCAGCCCCCAGACCGCGAAAGGCCAGGTGATGGGGATTGTTTGTAGGGCAACGGCCGGCATATGGCTTTGGTTTGCAAAAAGCTGGCAATCGACGCAATGTTGGACCAAGTCCTGAGCATCCGCCCGAGCCGTCGGCCAATAGAATCTTGTACGGAAGGCCTTACTTACGAGGGCCCGGGCTACGGCGTGGTGGCCATCGAGTCCGGCATGGATTTCTGCCAGAAGCTTCCGCCCTTCCTCTTCGGAGATGCACCTTTGAAGAACTCCGGTGGTACTTTTCTTATAAAGCTCTCCCTCGTGGACTTTGTAAGCTTTAGATCGCCGCACAATGCAGCGTGCCTCATTTCGTCCTCGGAAGTTCCTGCCTGGTTAGGTAGGCCAGGAATGGTTCAGTCCATGGGGCGATGACGGCCATTATTACGTGGGCTGAAGGTGTTATTTCGGTGGCGGAGCCACCGATTATGTCAGAGTGTTCGGTATCTAGCGTTGTAGCTGGGTCCGGACTATTGTTGCCGGTGTCCCCTTCCCATACCACGGATGGCTTAAACAACCTTTCCAAGAAGATGTTGGGTGGGACCGTATCGCGCTTAGCGCTGATACGGGCGAGGATATCCGCCGCCTGATTGTTTTCCCGAGCCACATGGTGGAATTCGAGCCCCTCGAACTGAGCTGACATCTTGAGGACGGCATTGCGATAAGCCGCCATTTTCGGATCTTTAGTGTCGAAGTCTCCATTTATTTGGGATATTGCGAGGTTCGAGTCCCCACGCACCTCCAGGCGTCGAATGCCCATGGAAACTACCATCCGGAGACCATGTAGCAGGGCCTCGTATTCGGCTGCATTGTTGGAGTCTGTGCGATATTTGGAGTACATATTGACTCAGATCTCCGTAGGGGACGCTGTGACAACGCCAGCCCCCAGACCAGCTAGCATTTTATAGCCGTCGAAGTGCATAATCCAATTGGAGTATGCACCGTAGTCCTTAGGGAGTTCGGCCTCTGTCCATTCGGCGACAAAATCGGCCAATACCTGTGACTTAATGGCTCGCCGAGGTTTATATGTTATGTCGAACGGGAGGAACTCAATGGCTCATTTGGCAATCCGGCCCGTGGCATCGCGGTTGTTTATTATGTCATTCAGTGGCACTTCCGAGGCCACTGTAATTGAACACTCTTGAAAGTAGTGTCGTAGCTTCCGGGATGCCATGAATACCGCATATGCTATCTTCTGATAATGCGGGTACCGTGATTTGCACAGAATGAGGACAGTGGATACATAATATACCGGCTTTTGAAGGGGGAACTTGTGTCCGTCCGTTTCTCGTTCGACGACGAGCACTGCGCTTACAACTTGATGAGTTGCTGCTATGTACAGCAGCATTGGTTCGCCGACGCTTGGCGCAGCCAGGATTGGGTTGGTGGCCAGAATTGCTTTTATTTCTTCCAGTCCGGCCGTGGCCGTGTCCGTCCACTCGAAGTGTTCGGTGCGCCGAAGGAGGCGATAAAGAAGTAACGCCTTTTCTCCTAAGCGGGAGATAAAGCGGCTTAGGGCCGCCACGCATCCAGTTAATTTCTGGATTTGCTTGAGCTCGGTTGGGATGGCCAACTGTGACAGGGCTCGGATTTTAGCCGGATTTGCTTCAATTCCTCTACTGGAGACGATGAAACCCGGGAGTTTCCGGCAGGTACGCCGAAGACGCATTTTTTCGGGTTGAGCTTGATGTCGTATGTTCGAAGATTGTCGAACGTGAGCCTCAAGTCGTCTATTAAAGAGTCGACGTGTTTGGTTTTAACGACCACATCATCTACATATGCCTCCACTGTTTTGTCGATCTGCTTTTCCAGGCCTGTCTGAATCATGCGTTGATACGTTGCACCGGCGTTTTTAAGCCCAAAAGGCATTGTGTTAAAACAGAAGGGGTCGTATGGCGTGATAAATGCCGTTGCGGCTTGGTCGGACTCCGCCATCTTAATTTGGTGGTAGCCGGAGTATGCGTCGAGGAAGCACAATGAGTCGTGTCGTGCGGTAGCGTCGATAATTTGATCGATGCGGGGGAGGGGGAAGGGATCCTTTGGGCAAGCCTTGTTGAGGTCCCTGAAATCGACGCATAGGCGCCAGGATTTGTCCTTCTTTGTTACCATCACCAGGTTTGCTAGCCAGTCCGGGTGTTTTATTTCTCTGATGAATCCGGCCTCCAATAACTTGGCTAGCTCCTCTCCCATAGCTTGTCGCTTAGGTTCACAGAAACGCCGAAGAGTATCCTTGACCGGCTTGAATCCTTTTAGAATGTTAAGGCTGTGTTCGGCCAGCCTACGTGGGATTCCTGGCATATCTGATGGGTGCCAGGCAAATATATCCCAGTTCTCGTGCAGGAACTCCCGTAGTGCAGCGTCCACGGCGGGGTTTAACTATGCCCTGATGGAGCCTGTTTTTGTAGGGTCCGTTGGGTGGACTTGGAATTTGACTATTTCATCCGTTGGTTTGAAAGAGGTGGACTTGGATCTCTTGTCGAGTATCACGTCATCCCTGTCCATGGTTGAGCGTAGCGCAGTTAACTCTTCTGCCGCGAGGGCTTCGGATAGTGCCTCGAGGGCTAGTGCGGCTGTTTTGTTTTCGGCACGGAGCGCTATGTCTGGATCACTAGCTAGAGTGATAATTCCATTGGGCCCAGGCATTTTGAGCTTCATGTACCCATAATGGGGTATGGCTTGGAAGATCATGAATGCCTCCCGCCCTAAAAGGGCGTGGTATCCACTACTGAACGAGGCTATATGGAATGTGATTTCTTCGGACCTATAATTTTCCGGTGTGCCGAATACCACATCTAGTGTGATTTTCCCAGCGCAACGTGCTTCCCTACTGGGGATGATTCCTCTAAAGGTTGTGCTGCTTTGCTCAATGCGGTTCCAAATCGATTTCCATTTTGTGGAGAGTTTCTTCATAAATGAGGTTTAATCATGACGCCGTCCATGAGCACTTTAGTAAGCCGAAAGCCGTCCACAATTGGACTGAGGACCAATGCGGCTGGTGCTCGGGCTGTTCAGAATTTAGGTTTGTCACTGGCATTGAAAGTGATAGCCGTGTTGCTCCATGGATTTATTGCTGCCACCTGGCAGATCTTGGCCAGGCTGCGGAGAGCTCGCTTGCACCTGTTATTTTAGGCGAATGTCTCAAAGACGGTAAAAACTGTATTGTAATCCACGGGATGTTGCTCTGCGGTATTTTGAATGAGGAGATCCTCACCGCTTTTGGCAACCTGCCGGAGTACCCAACATGCTCTAAGGCTGTGTTGGTATGGTATCCACCGTACTGTGAATTTTCCAGGGTCCGTTAAGCCATCCCTCCAATACGGTTCCATGCCCTGTAGTGGGCTTTTGCTTTTTGCAATTGAATCGGGTGACTTACGAGGATGCACCCTTTTAATTCGGACTGGGTGTTTAGTCAGAGCCGGATTATCCCAAAATTTTGTTTCAGTTTTCTAGGCACTTTCCATCGCATGGTACTTCCGTACTATGGCCGCCAAGTCAGCAAAGTGTGTTATGTTGCGGCGGCTTATGGCGTTAAGGATTCCCTTGTCCGTGCAATTATTGCAGAAGAATGAGATTGCGTCTTCCTCGCGACAGTCCTTGACCTTGTTCGTTACAAGGAGGAATCTTGCCCAATAGTGATGTACAGTTTCCTGGGGCTCCTGTCTAATGTGGGAGAGATCGCTTGTATCTGGGTGGGTGGGCGGATTTAAGTCCGGACCCTGACCCGATCTGAGACCCAGGGGCATGGGAGTTTCCAATCTTGGAAGTTCGGGCTCCGGGATGTCGCCCGATAGGTCTGGCCCACTGCCTGATTCTAGGCTCGAGGCTTGGGCGATGTCCTTCTGTAGACGGGTATCCAGCTCGGAGAGCTCTGGAATCTGGACATAGTTTGTCCTCAAGATAGAGGAAGAATTGCCACATTGTTCCTCCACCAACGCTACCTGATGGGTGACCGGCGGAGAGTTAATCTCCCTTTGGTCGGGTTTAAGCCCAATCCGATCATAGTCCGTAGCGACTCCCAAAGCGGCGATGCGATCCAAGAGCTCGTTTAGGGAGGAGAGCTCTATTGGATCCATCTGCTCGGCAAGTTCCGAGCTGACGTGGAGGCTGTTTTTGATGACCCGAGAAGTCATCATCGGTGCAGCAGCCGAACGGGCGGTCATGACGAAACCGCCTAGCCGGAGAGTTTGCCGACAGCCAGGGTTCCCCCAGAGGTGACGCTGTCCTTGACAACGAGACAAGGCATCCTTCCTTGCGGTGACGGCATAGTGGAACTCTCAATGAAAGCACCAATGTCGGTGTCAAAACCGGCGGATCTCGGGTAGGGGGTCCCGAACTGTGCGTCTAAGGCGGATGGTAACAGGAGCCAGGGGACATGATGTTTACCCTGTGTTCGGGCCCTCTCTATGGAGGTAATACCCTACTTCCTGCTTGATTGATCTTGATGATATGAGTAGTACAAGAGTTGATCTACCACAAGATCGTAGAGGCTAAACCCTAGAAGCTAGCCTATGGTATGATTGTTGTTGTCCTACGGACTAAACCCTTCGGTTTATATAGACACCGGAGGGGGCTAGGGTTACACAGAGTCGGTTACAATGGGAGGAGATCTACATATCCGTATCGCCAAGCTTGCCTTCCACTCCAAGGAGAGTCCCATCTGGACACGAGACGAAGTCTTCAATCTTGTATCTTCATAGTCCAACAGTCCGGCCAAAGGATATAGTCCGGCTGTCCGGATACCCCCTAATCCAGGACTCCCTCAGCTATATTCTCTTATTTTTTGTGAAAAGATTTGTGATGTTTTCATGGACGATTTCTCCGTTTATGGATCCTCTTTTGATGATTGCTTGAGAAACCTTGATCGAGTTTTGCAGAGATGTGAAGAGACTAACCTTGTCTTGAATTGGGAGAAGTGCCACTTTATGGTTAATGAAGGCATTGTCTTGGGGCATAAAATTTCTGAAAGAGGCATTGAAGTTGATAAAGCTAAAGTTGATGCTATTGAAAAGATGCCATGTCCCAAGGACATCAAAGGTATAAGAAGTTTCCTTGGTCATGCCGGTTTTTATAGGAGGTTCATTAAGGACTTCTCAAAAATTTCTAGGCCTCTGACTAATCTCTTACAAAAAGATATACCATTTGTCTTTGATGATGATTGTGTAGAAGCATTTGAAATACTTAAGAAAGAATTAATTTCTGCACCTACTGTTAAACCACCTGATTGGAATTTACCTTTTGAAATTACGTGTGATGCTAGTGATTATGCTGTAGGTGCTGTTCTGGGACAAAGAGTTGATAAGAAATTAAATGTTATTCAATATGCTAGTAAAACTCTAGACTGTGCACAGAGAAATTGTGCTACTACTGAAAAGGAATTCTTAGCAGTTGTTTTTGCTTGTGATAAGTTTAGACCTTATATTGTTGATTCTAAAGTAACTATTCAGACAGATCATGCTGCTATTAAATACCTTATGGAAAAGAAAGATGCTAAGCCTAGACTTATTAATGGGTTCTCTTGCTACAAGAATTTGATTTGCATATTACTGATAGAAAGGGAGCTGAGGACCCCGTTGCACACAACTTGTCTAGGTTAGAGAATGTTCTTGATGACCCACTACCTATTGATGATAGCTTTCCTGATGAACAATTAGCTGTCATAAATGCTTCTCATACTGCTCCATGGTATGCTGATTATGCTAATTACATTGTTGCTAAATTTATACCACATAGTTTCACATACCAACAAAAGAAAAAGTTCTTCTATGATTTAAGACATTACTTCTGGGATGACCTACATCTTTATAAAGAAGGAGTAGATGGTGTTATTAGACGATGTATACCTGAGCATGAACAGGAACAGATCCTACGCAAGTGTCACTCCGAGGCTTAATGAGGGCACCATGCTGGAGATAGACCTGCACATAAGGTATTGCAATCCGGTTTTTATTGGCCTACTCTCTTCAAGGATGCTCGTAAGTTTGTCTTGTCTTGTGATGAGTGTCAAAGAATTGGTAATATTAGTAGACGTCAGGAAATGCCTATGAATTATTCACTTGTTATTGAACCATTTGATGTTTGGGGCTTTGATTATATGGGAACGTTTCCTTCCTCTAATGGGTATACACATATTTTAGTTGCTGTTGATTATGTTACTAAGTGGGTAGAAGCTATTCCAACTAGTAGTGCTGATCATAACACTTCTATTAAGATGCTTAAAGAAATTATTTTTCCGAGGTTTGGAGTCCCTAGATATCTAATGACTAATGGTGGTTCACATTTTATTCATGGTGCTTTTCGTAAAATGCTTGCTAAATATGATGTTAATCATAGAATTACATCCCCTTATCACCCACAGTCTAGTGGTCAAGTAGAATTGAGTAACAGAGAGCTCAAATTAATTTTTCAAAAGACTGTTAATAGATCTAGAAAGAATTGGTCCAAGAAACTTGATGATGCGTTATGGGCCTATAGAACTGCATATAAAAATCCTATGGGTATGTCTCTCAGATAAAATGGTTTATGGAAAAGCATGTCACTTACCTCTCGAACTAGAACATAAGGCATATTGGGCCATTAAAGAACTCAATTATGATTTCAAACTTGCCGGTGAGAAGAGGTTATTTGACATAAGCTCACTTGATGAATGGAGAACCCAGGCTTATGAGAATGCCAAATTGTTTAAAGAAAAAGTTAAAAGATGGCATGACAAAAGGATACAAAAGCGTGAGTCTAATGTAGGTGACTATGTGTTGCTATTCAACTCTCGTTTAAGATTTTTTGCATGAAAACTTCTCTCTAAATGGGAAGGTCCTTACGGTATCGAGGAGGTCTATCGCTCCGGTGCCATAAAAATCAACAACTTCGAAGGCACAAATCCAACGGTGGTGAATGGTCAAAGAATCAAACATTATATCTCAGGGAATCCTATAATGTTGAAACTAATATTTTGAAACCGTAACCCTGGAGGAATACATAAGAGACACTTTCCAGAACGTTTCAAACTCCGAAAAGGAATAGGTACGTGGTACGGTAAGTAACCCGACTCCAAAACATTTCTAATGGCAATTTTTCTTTGTTTTGGAATATTTAAGAAAATAGGAAAATAAGAAGCAGTCCAGGAAGGACACGAGGCTTCCACGAGGGTGGGACGCGCGCCCTACCCCCCTGGGTGCGCCCCCTACCTCGTGGGCACCTCGTGTGCTCTCCGGACTATGTTTTCTTGCACGATACTTCTTTTGGTCGGTAAAAATTCATTATATAATCTCCCGAAGGTTTTGACCACTGTATCATGCAATTATCCTCTGTTCTTGTTTCGAGCTGTTTTTTGTCAGGGTTGTCAAGGTCAGGCATCATGTCATCGCCCTCCTCCAACAATGGTGACAATGATGCTTGGCTAATGAAGATAGAGCTGAAGAGGGAAGAAGCCATGGAGATCAACAAGGATGAAGGGATCAAGAAGGCCACGGAGGACCAAGCTCCGGCAGCAGAAGACATCCTTCAACTTGATCACAATCTTCTTACCCCAACTGAGATCGAAGCTTTCAAGATGATTGATTTAGCTCGTATACAAAACAAGTATCTCACACGTGAAAATATTTTGTTGAAGGAGCATATCATCGCACTCAAGGGCATTATCCGCAAGTTGGAGGACCTCTTACGCTCGATGTGTGACTATCCATCATCACCTCCATCTCCTTCACCAGCAAAAGAGATATAATCGCATGGGTATGGGCACTCCCCTTGGCAACTGCCAAGCTTGGGGGTGGTGCCCCGGTATCGTCTCACCATCACACTCCTATCTTTATCGTTTTCTTAGTTCGATCCTTTTGGTAATATCTTGATCTAGTAGAATAAAGTTTTAGTATGATCTAGTTGTGAGTTTTGCTTTAAGATCTTTCTATGTAATCGAGTCCGTGAGCTATATATATAATAAAGATTAGTGTTGAGTCAAGGGCTTGATTACTATGCTATGATCTTGAGGGAATAAAAGAAATAAAGAATAAGAAAGAAATAAAAAGTAACAAAGAGATCATATTGATCATATGGAGAGTAATGACTTCACATATAAATAGTATGATGATTAAAAATTGTTGAGAGTTGACAAACATAGTTTTGGTCATCGTTGCAATTAATAGGAAGTAATAAAGAAAGAGAGGTTTCACATATAAATATACTATCTTGGACATCTTTTATGATTGTGAGCACTCATTAAATATGACATGCTAAAGAATTGATGTTGGACAAGGAAGACAACGTAATGGGTTATGTTTTCTTATATCTGAAATAAAGTATATTGTCATGGATCATCCAACATGTTGAGCTTGCCTTTCCTTCTCATGCTAGCCAAATTCTTTGCACTACTTGTGCTTCCAAATTCCCTTAAACCCAGTTTTGCCATGAGAGTCCACCATATCTACCTATGGATTGAGTAATATCCTTCATGTAAGTTGTCATCGGTGCAAGCAATAAAAATTGCTCTCTAAATATGTATGATTTATTAGTGTCGAGAAAATAAGCTTTATATACGATCTTGTGATGTGGAAGAAATAAAAGCGACGGACTGCATAATAAAGGTCCATATCACAAGTGGCAATATAAAGTGACGTTCTTTTGCATTAAGATTTTGTGCATCTAACCATGAAAGCGCATGATAAGCTCTGCTTCCCTCTGCGAAGGCCTATCTTTTACTTTTATCTCTTACCTTTATGCAAGAGTCATGGTTATCTTCACCTTTCCTTTTTACATTTTATCCTTTGGCAAGCACCTTGTGTTGGAAAGATCCTTATATATATATCCAATTGGATGTAAGTTAGCATGAACTATTATTGTTGACATTACCCTTGAGGTAAAAGGTTGGGAGGCGAAACTATAAGCCCCTATCTTTCTCCTAATACGATTAAAACTCCGTAACCACAAGTATTGCGTGAGTGTTAGCAATTGTGAAAGACTAAATGATAGTTGAGTATGTGGACTTGCTGAAAAGCTCTTACATAGACTCTTTCCGATGTTATGATAAATTGGAATTGCTTCAATGACTGAGATTATAGTTTGCTGGTTCTCAATGAAGTTTCTGACTCATACTTGACATTGTGAATAGATTATTACTTCAGCATAAGAAATCATATGACAATATCCATATATGTTATAAGAATGATCATGATGCCCTCATGTCCGTATTTTATTTTATCAACACCTCTATCTCTAAATATGTGGACATATTTATCGTTAACGGCTTCCGCTTGAGGACAAGCTGTTGGAAATATGCCCTAGAGGCAATAATAAAAGGATTATTATTATATTTCCTTGTTCGTGATAATTGTCTTTTATTCATGCTATAATTGTATTACCCGGAAATCGTAATACACATGTGAATACTTAGACCACAACATGTCCCTAGTGAGCCTCTAGTTGACTAGCTCGTTGATCAATAGATAGTCATGGTTTCCTGACTATGGACATTGGATGTCGTTGATAATGAGATCACATCATTAGGAGAATGATGTGATGGACAAGACCCAATCCTAAGCATAGCACAAGATCGTGTAGTTCGTTTTGCTAGAGCTTTTCCAATGTCAAGTATCTCGTCCTTAGACCATGAGATCGTGTAACTCCCGGATACCGTAGGAGTGCTTTGGGTGTACCAAACGTCACAACAGAATCGGGTGACTATAAAGGTGCACTACGGTATCTCCGAAAGTGTCTGTTGGGTTGACACGGATCGAGACCGGATTTGTCACTCCGTGACACGGAGAGGTATCACTGGGCCCACTCGGTAGTGCATCATCATAATGAGCTCAAAGTGACCAAGTGTCTGGTCACGGGATCATGCATTACGGTACGAGTAAAGTGACTTACCGGTAACGAGATTGAACGAGGTATTGGGATACCGACGATCGAATCTCGGGCAAGTAACATACCGATTGACAAAGGGAATTGTATACGGGGTTGTTTGAATCCTCGACATCGTGGTTCATCCGATGAGATCATTGAGGAGCATGTGGGAGCCAACATGGGTATCCAGATCCCGCTGTTGGTTATTGACCGGAGAGCCGTCTCGGTCATGTCTACGTGTCTCCCGAACCCGTAGGGTCTACACACTTAAGGTTCGGTGACGCTAGGGTTGTATGAATATGAGTATGCAGCAAACCGAATGTTGTTCGGAGCCCCGGATGATATCCTGGACGTCACGAGGAGTTCCAGAATGGTCCGGAGGTAAAGAATTATATATAGGAAGTGCTATTTGACCATCGGGAGAATTTGGGGTTCTTGGTATTGTCTGGGACCACCGGAAGGGTCCCGAGGTCCACCGGTGGGGCCACCTATCCCGGAGGGCCCGTGGGCTGAAGTGGGAGGAACCAGCCTGGTGGGCTGGTGCTTCACTTGCCCAGCGCCTAGGGTTGGAAACCCTAGGGTGAAGCGCCCACTTGCCTTGGGGGCAAGTCTCTCCCCCTTGGCCGCCCGCCCCTTGGAGATTGGATCTCGGGGCGGGCGCCTGAGGCCTATATAAAGGAGGGGAGGGAGGGCAGCCGCACCTGCATCTTGGCGCCTCCCTCTCCCTGCTACACCTCTCCTCTCGCAGGCTCGGCGAAGCCCTGCTGCGGTGATCACAGCATCCACCACCACGCCGTCAGGTCTTTGGATCTTCATCAACCTGTCCTTCCCCTTGCTGGATCAAGACGGAGGAGATGTCACGCTGACCGTGACGTGTGTTGAACGCGGAGGTGCCGTCCGTTTCGGCGCTAGGATCTCCGGTGATTTGGATCACGACGAGAACGACTCCCTCAACCCCGTTCTCTTGAATGCTTCCGCCGCGATCTACAAAGGTATGTAGATGCACTCCGATCACTCGTTGCTAGATGAACTCATAGATGGATCTTGGTGAAACCGTAGGGAAATTTTTGTTTTCTCGCAACGTTCCCCAACAAAGGGCATCATGAGCTAGGTCTATGCGTAGTTCTATATTGCACGAGTAGAACACAATTTGTTGTGGGCGTAGATGTTGTCAACTTTCTTGCCGCTACTAGTCTTATCTTGCTTCAGCGGTATTGTGGGATGAAGTTGCCCGGACCGACCTTACACATACGCTTACGTGAGACAGGTTCCACCGACTGACATGCACTAGTTGCATAAGGTGGCTAGCGGGTGTCTGTCTCTCCCACTTTAGTTGGAGCGGATTCGATGAAAAGGGTCCTTATGAAGGGTAAATAGAAGTTGACAAATCACGTTGTGGCTTTCACGTAGGTAAGAAAACGTTCTTGCTAGAACCCAATTGCAGCCACGTAAAAGATGCAACAACAATTAGATGACGTCTAACTTGCTTTTGCAGCAATTGTCATGTGATGTGATATGGCCAGAAGTTGTGATGAATGATGAATGATATATTGTGATGTATGAAATCATGTTCTTGTAATAAGAATCACGACTTGCATGTCGATGAGTATGACAACCGGCAGGAGCCATAGGAGTTGTCTTAATTATTGTATGACCTGCGTGTCATTGATTCAACGCCATGTAAATTACTTTACTTTATTGCTAAACGTGTTAGCCATAGTAGTAGAAGTAATAGTTGGCGAGCAACTTCATGGAGACACGATGATGGAGATCATGATGATGGAGATCATGGTGTCATGCGGTGACAAGATGATCATGGAGCCCGAAGATGAAGATCATAGGAGCTATATGATATTGGCCATATCATGTCACTACTTTATATTATTGCTTGTGATGTTTATTATGTTTTATGCATCTTGTTTACTTAGATCGGCGGTAGTAAATAAGATGATCCCTTATACTAATTTCAAGAAAGTGTTCCCCTAACTGCGTAATCGTTGCTAAAGTTAAATCGTTTTGAAGCACCACGTGATCATCGGGTGTGATAGATCCTTACGTTCACATACAACGGGTGTAAGACAGTTTTACACATGCAAAACACTTAGGGTTAACTTGACGAGCCTAGCATGTACAGACATGGCCTCGGAACACAAGAGACCGAGAAAGGTCGAACATGAGTCGTATGGAAGATACGATCAACATGGAGATGTTCACCGACGATGACTAGTCCGTCTCACGTGATGATCGGACACAGCCTAGTCGACTCGGATCATGTAACACTTAGATGACTAGAGGGATGTCAAATCTGAGTGGGAGTTCATTAAATAATTTGATTAGATGAACTTAATTATCATGAACATTAGTCTAAAATCTTTGCAAAATGTCTTGTAGATCAAATGGCCAACGCTCATGTCACCATGAACTTCAACGCGCTCCTAGAGAAAACCAAGCTGAAAGACGATGGCAGCAACTATTCGGACTGGGTCCGGAACCTGAGGATCATCCTCATAGCAGCCAAGAAACAATATGTCCTAGAAGCACCGCTAGGTGAAGCACCCATCCTAGAGAACCATGACATTATGAATGCTTGGCAGTCTCGTGCTGATGATTACTCCCTCGTTCAGTGCGGCATGCTTTACAGCTTAGAACCGGGGCTCCAAAAGCGTTTTGAGCAACACGGAGCATATGAGATGTTCGAGGAGCTGAAAATGGTTTTCCAAGCTCATGCCCGTAGAGAGATATGAAGTCTCCGACAAGTTCTATAGTTGTAAGATGGAGGAAAACAGTTCTATCGGTGGCGCATACTCAAAATGTCCGGGTTGCACAACCGCTTTGTCCCAATGGACATTAACCTCCCGGACGAGGCGGTCATTGACAGAATCCTTCAGTCGCTCCCACCGAGCTACAAGAGCTTTGTGATGAACTACAATATGCAGGGGATGGTGAAGACCATTCCTAAAGTATTCTCAATGCTGAAGTCGGCAGAGGTTGAAATCAAGAAAGAACATCAAGTGTTGATGGTCAATAAAACCACTAAGTTCAAGAAGGGCAAGGGTAAGAAGAACTTCAAGAAGGACGGCAAGGATGTTGCCGCCCGGTAAGCAGCTTGCGGGAAGAAGTCAAAGAATGGACCCAAGCACGAGACAGAGTGCTTTTATTGCAAAGGGAAGGGCCATCGAAACGGAACTGCCCCAAATACTTAGCGGACAAGAAGGCCGGCAACACTAAAGGTATATTTGATATACATGTAATTGATGTGTACCTTACCGATTACTCGTAGTAACTCCCCGGTATTTGATACTGGTGCCGTTGCTCACATTTGTAACTCACAAGCAGGAGCCTGCGGAATAAACGGAGATCATGGCGAAGGACGAGGTGACGATGCACGCCGGGAATGGTTCCAAGGTCGATGTGATCACCGTCGACGCTACCTCTACATTTACCTACGGGATTAGTTTTAAACCTCAATAATTGTTATTTAGTGCCAAGTTTGAGCATGAACATTGTATCAGGATCTCGTTTAATGCGAGATGGCTACTCATTTAAACACGAGAATAATGGTTGTTCTATTTATATGAGAGATATGTTTTATGGTCATGCTCCGATAGTCAATGGTTTATTCTTAATGAATCTCGAACGTAATATTACACATATTCACAGTGTGAATACCAAAAGATGTAAAGTTGATAACGATAGTCCCACATACTTGTGGTAATCGCCGCCTTGGTCACATTGGTGTCAAGCGCATGAAGAAGCTCCATTCCGATGGACTTTTAGAGTCTCCCGATTATGAATCATTTGACACATGCGAACCATGCCTCATGGGCAAAATGACCAAGACTCCGTTCTCCGGAACAATGGAGCGAGCAACCAACTTATTGGAAATCATACATACCGATGTGTGCGGTCCAATGAGCGTTGAGGCTCGCCGAGGATATCGTTATGTTCTCACTCTCACTGATGACTTGAGTAGATATGGGTGTGTCTACTTGATGAAACACAAGTCTGAGACCTTTGAAAAGTTCAAGGAATTTCAGAATGAGGTAGAGAATCAACGTGACCAAAAAATAAAGCTCTTACGATCAGATCGTGGAGGAGAATATTTAAGTCACGAATTTGGTACACACTTAAGGAAATGTGGAATCGTTTCACAACTCACGCCGCCTGGAACACCTCCATAACGGTGTGTCCGAACGTCGTAATCGCACTCTATTGGATATGGTGCAATCTATGATGTCTCTTACTGATTTACCGCTATCATTTTGGGGATACGCTCTAGAGACAGCTGCATTCACTTTAAATAGGGCACCGTCTAAATCCGTTGAGACGACACCGTATGAATTATGGTTTGGGAAGAAACCTAAGTTGTCGTTTCTAAAAGTTTGGGGATGCGATGCTTACGTCAAGAAACTTCAACCTAAAAGCTCGAACCCAAGTCGGAAAATGCGTCTTCATAGGATACCCTAAGGAAACCATTGGGTATACCTTCTACCTTAGATCCGAAGGCAAGATCTTTGTTGCCAAGAACGGATCCTTTCTTGAAAAGAGTTTCTCTCGAAAGGAGTAAGTGGGAGGAAAGTAGAACTCGATGAAGTACTACCTCTTGAACCGGAAAGTAGTGCAGCTCAGAAAATGTTCTGTGGTGCCTACACCGACTAGAGAGGAAATTAATGATGATGATCAAGGTACTTCGGATCAAGTTGCTCTTGAACCGTGGGTCCACAAGGACACGTTCCACACCAGAGTGGTATGGCAACCCTGTCCCGGAAATCATGTTGTTAGACAACGGTGAACCTTGAACTATGAAGAAGCGATGGCGGGCCCAGATTCCAACAAATGGCTTGAAGCCATGCAATCCGAGATAGGATCCATGTATGAAAACAAAGTATGGACTTTGACAGACTTGCCCGATGATCGTGACGATAGAAAACAAATGGATCTTCAAGAAGAAGACATACGCGGATGGTAATGTTACCATCTATAAAGCTCGACTTGTCGCTAAAGGTTATCGGAAAGTTCAAGGGGTTGACTACGATGAGACTTTCTCTCCCGTAGCGAAGCTAAAGTCCGTCCGAATCATGTTAGCAATTGCCGCATACTATGATTATGAGATATGGCAAATGGACGTCAAAACGGCATTCCTTAATGGCTATCTTAAGGAAGAAGCGTATATGATGCAGCGGAAGGTTTTATCGACCCTAAGAATGCTAACAAGGTATGCAAGCTCCAGCGATCCATTTATGGGTTGGTGCAAGCATCTCGAGTTGGAACGTTAAACTTTGATGAGATGATCAAAGCGTTTGGGTTTATGCTTGAGACTTATGGAGAAGCCTGCGTTTACAAGAAAGTGAGTGGGAGCTCATAGCATTTCTCATATTATATGTAGATGACCTACTTTTGATGGGAAATGATATAGAACTCTTGGACAGCATTAAGGCCTACTTGAATAAAAGTTTTTCAATGAAGGACCTTGGAGAAGCTGCTTATATATTAGGCATCAAGATCTATAGAGGTAGATCGAGACGCCTCATAGGTCTTTCACAAAGCACATACCTTGAAAAGATATTGAAGAAGTTCAAAATGGATCAGTCCAAGAAAGGGTTCTTGCCTCAGACATACAGGTGTGAAATTGAGCTCGGCTCAATGTCCGACCACGGCAGAAGATATACAAGAGATGAGTGTCATCCCCTATGCATCAGCCATAGGTTCTATTATGTATGCCATGCTGTGTACCAGACCTGATGTAAACCTTGCCATAAGTTTGGTAGGAAGGTACCAAAGTAATCCCGGCAAGGAACACTGGACAGCGGTCAAGAATATCATGAAGTACCTGAAAAGGACTAAGGAAGAGCAAAACATGATCAACACCAGAACTCTATGGGTGTTCGATTCATCACAATGTAACTAGATTATTGACTCTAGTGCAAGTGGGAGACTGTTGGAAATATGCCCTAGAGGCAATAATAAAAGGATTATTATTATATTTCCTTGTTCGTGATAATTGTCTTTTATTCATGCTATAATTGTATTATCCGGAAATCATAATACACGTGTGAATACTTAGACCACAGCATGTCCCTAGTGAGCCTCTAGTTGACTAGCTCGTTGATCAATAGATAGTCATGGTTTCCTTACTATGGACATTGGATGTCGTTGATAACGGGATCACATCATTAGGAGAATGATGTGATGGACAAGACCCAATCCTAAGCATAGCACAAGATCGTGTAGTTCGTTTTGCTAGAGCTTTTCCAATGTAAAGTATCTCTTCCTTAGACCATGAGATCGTGTAACTCCCGGATACCAAACGTCACAACGTAGCTGGGTGACTATAAAGGTGCACTACAGGTATCTCCGAAAGTGTCTGTTGGGTTGACACGGATCGAGACTGGGATTTGTCACTCCGTATTACGGAGAGGTATCACTGGGCCCACTCGGTAGTGCATCATCATAATGAGCTCAAAGTGACCAAGTGTCCGTCACGGTATCATGCACTACGGTATGAGTAAAGTGACTTACGATACGAGATTGAACGAGGTATTGGGATACCGACGATCGAATCTCGGGCAAGTAACATACCGATTGACAAAGGGAATTGTATACGGGGTTGTTTGAATCCTCGACATCGTGGTTCATCCGATGAGATCATCGAGGAGCATGTGGGAGCCAACATGGGTATCCAGATCCCGCTGTTGGTTATTGACCGGAGAGCCGTCTCGGTCATGTCTACGTGTCTCCCGAACCCGTAGGGTCTACACACTTAAGGTTCGTTGACGCTAGGGTTGTATGAATATGAGTATGCAACAAACCGAATGTTGTTCGGAGACCCAGATGAGATCCCGGACGTCACGAGGAGTTCCGGAATGGTCCGGAGGTAAAGAGTTATATATAGGAAGTGCTATTTCGGCAATCGGGAGAATTTCGGGGGTTACCGGTATTGTATCGGGACCACCGGAAGGGTCCCGGGGGTCCATCGGGTGGGCCACCTATCCCGGAGGGGCCCGTGGGCTGAAGTGGGAGGGAACCAGCCCCTGGTGGGCTGGTGCGCCCCCCACTTGGCCCCCCTGCACCTAGGGTTGGAAACCCTAGGGTGGGGGCGCGCCCCACTTGCCTTGGGGGCAAGTCTCTCCCCTTGGCCGCCGCCCCCTTGGAGATTGGATCTCCAGGGCCGGCGCCCCCCCTGGGGGCCTATATAAAGGAGGGGGAGGGAGGGCAGCCGCACCCTGCATCTTGGCGCCTCCCTCTCCCCTGCTACACCTCTCCCTCAGAAGCTCGGCGAAGCCCTGCTGCGATGACTGCTGCATCCACCACCACGCCGTCGTGCTGCTGGATCTTCATCAACCTCTCCTTCCCCCTTGCTGGATCAAGACGGAGGAGACATCACGCTGACCGTACGTGTGTTGAACGCGGAGGTGCCGTCCGTTCGGCGCTAGGATCTCCGGTGATTTGGATCACGACGAGAACGACTGCCTCAACCCCGTTCTCTTGAACGCTTCCGCTCGCGATCTACAAAGGTATGTAGATGCACTCCGATCACTCGTTGCTAGATGAACTCATAGATGGATCTTGGTGAAACCGTAGGAAAATTTTTGTTTTCTGCAACGTTCCCCAACACAAGCAAGGTCTAAGCTTGGGGGAGTTGATACGTCCATTTTGCATCATGCTTTTATATCGATATTTATTGCATTATGGGTTGTTATTACACATTATGTCACAATACTTATGCCTATTCTCTCTTATTTTACAAGGTTTACATAAAGAGGCAGAATGCCAGCAGCTGGAATTCTGGGCTGGAAAAGGAGCAAATATTAGAGACCTATTCTACACAACTCCAAAAGTCCTGAAACTCCATGGAAGTTACTTTTGGAAATAATAAAAAATACTGAGCGAAGAAAATACCAGAGGGGGCCCACACCCTGGCCACGAGGGTGGGGGCGCGCCCTACCCCCCTGGGCGCGCCCCCTGCCTCATGGGCCCCCTGGTGGCCCTCCGGTGCCCATCTTCTGCTATATGAAGTCTTTCATCCGAGAAAAAATCATATGCAAGCTTACGGGACGAAACTCCGCTGCCACGAGGCGGAACCTTGGCACCTTGGTGGAACCAATCTAGGGCTCCGGCAGAGCTGTTCTGCTAGGGAAACTTCCCTCTGGGAGGGGTAAATCATCGCCATCGTCATCACCAACGATCCTCTCATCGGGAGGGGGTCAATCTCCATCAACATTTTCACCAGCACCATCTCCTCTCAAACCCTAGTTCATCTCTTGTATCCAATCTTTGTCCCAAAGCCTTAGATCGGTACTTGTGGGTTGCTATTAGTGTTAATTACTCCTTGTAGTTGATGCTAGTTGGTTTATTTGGTGGAAGATCATATGTTCAGATCATATATGCATATTAATACTCCTCTGATTATGAACATGAATATGTTTTTTGAGTAGTTACGTTTGTTCCTGAGGACATGGGAGAAGTCTTGCTATTAGTAGTCATGTGAATTTGGTATTCGTTCGATATTTTGATGAGATGTATGTTGTCTTTCCTCTAGTGGTGTTATGTGAACGTCGACTACATGACACTTCACCATTATTTGGGCCTATAGGAAGGCATTGGGAAGTAATAAGTAGATGATGGGTTGCTAGAGTGATGTAAGCTTAAACCCTAGTTTATGTGTTGCTTCGTAAGGGGCTGATTTGGATCCATATGTTTCATGCTATGGTTAGGTTTACCTTAATACTTCTTTTGTAGTTGCGGATGCTTGCAATAGGGGCTAATCATAAGTGGGATGCTTGTCCAAGTAAGGACAGCACCCAAGCACTGGTCCACCCACATATCAAATTATCAAAGTACCGAACGTGAATCATATGAACGTGATGAAAACTAGCTTGACGATAATTCCCATGTGTCCTCGGGAGCGTTTCCCTTCATATAAGAAATTGTCCAGGCTTGTCCTTTGCTACCAAAAGGACTGGGCCATATTGCTGCACTTTATTTACACTTGTTACTTGTTACTCGTTACAAATTACCTTATCACAAAACTATATGTTATCGATAATTTCAGTGCTTGCAGAGAATACCTTGCTGAAAACCGCTTATCATTTCCTTCTGCTCCTCGTTGGATTCGACACTCTTACTTATCGAAAGGACTACGATAGATCCCCCATACTTGTGGGTCATCAGGTTGCATGTCGAGTCCGAGGTGGCTCGAATATCTTGGCGTGTGCATCCTCGATCTTGGCGTGGATGGCCTCGACCGCCGATGCGACATCACGTAACCTGAAGGCAGCTTCAGCTCTCGGCGTTTGCAGCCGCCGTCGCAGCAGCTGCTGCAGCCGTCTCGGCTGCTGCAGCTACCGTGTCGGCTGCCGCAGACGCCCTCTCGGCAGAAGCGGTCGCGCTCAATGCGGATGCGGCGGCACTCTCAGCGTAGGCGGTCGTGCTCTCCGCGCAGGTGCTCGAGGGGATGCGGCCATCGTACGGGCCTTCACGAAGCGTTTCCACGGCCTCATCTTTGCAACAAGGGGGTGCGGGAATGGGGATCGGGATTTGTGGATTCAGGGGTTGCCGGCACTGGAGCAGGCGAGCCGGCGAATCTTAAGGAGGGAGACTTAAATAGACCCAGATGTTTTCATCGCAAACGGTTCCTAGAAAACAACTTTGTGTGATGTTGTAGATATTTTTTATTAGCTGTGAAAGACGAATTTGGAATAAAGTGCCAACGGATGGTGTTTTAAATGAACGAGAAATTTTGTAGTACTAATACAACTGTCTTGTCAAATTGTGGAAAATTTCAGGGGTCATTTGACCTTCTAAGACATTCAAGTGATTTTCTAGCCATTTAATAACCGTAATTGAAATTTGAACTACATGTACATGCAACAGCTAACCATAACGGTTTGTAAACTCATATTTCGTGTACTTGTGTGCGATTTATTTCCATGTGCAGTAAATTGGAAGGAATTTTCAAACATATTGGTCTAACGGCTATGACACAATTAAGCATGGAGTGACATGGCATTTTAATTCCAAAAAATTAAAAAAATTGGAAACACATGAAACCTTGGTTGATGTAATGTCATGCCACCAAGATGATGTGGTAAAAAAATTGGCATGTTTGACGAAAGTTTGGACACACACCCCTCACAAACCGGAGCAACTCACTAGAAGGCTCGTGGTTCCGAGAGGGAACAATGCATGTTTGATGACGAACGGGAGATAGCTTCCTCTTACGGCCTTCAAATTTTTTTCTACGTCTAACGTGCACTACTACAACTGTAATGTGAATTTTTTTAAAATTCTAGGGGTCATTTGACCTTTTAAAGACATTTAAATGATTTTCTAGCCATTTAATGACCGTAATTCAAATTTGAACTACATCTACATGCAACGCGTAACCAAAATGGTTAAAAAATCATATTTGTGTACTTGTGTGTGAGTTAATTCCATGTGCAGTAAACTAGAAGGAATTTTCAAACATATTTGTATCACGACATGGACCCATATGCATGAATACGTATGCATGGAGTGGCATGGCATTTTAAATCCCAAAAAAAATCAAAAACACATGAAACCTTGGTTGATATAATGTCATGCCACCAAGATGATGTGGTAAAGAAATTGGTATGTTTGACAAAAGTTTGGACACACACCCGTCACAAACCGGTGCAACTCGCTAGAAGGTTCGTGGTTCCGAGAGGGAACAATGCATGTTTGATGACGAAGGGGAGATAGCTTCCTCTTACGGCCTTCAAACTTTTTCTACGTCTAACGTGCACTACTACAACTGTAATGTGAAATTTTGGAAAATTCTAGGGGTCATTTGACCTTTTAAAGACATTTAAGTGATTTTCTAACCATTTAATGACCATAATTCAAATTTAAACTACATCTACATGCAACGCCTAACCAAAACGTTTTGAAAAATCATATATGTGTACTTGTGTGTGAGTTAATTCCATGTGCAGTAAATTAGAAGGAATTTTCAAACATACTGGTCTCACGTCATGGACACATGCATACATATGCATGGAGTGACATGGCATTTTAATTTAAAAAATAGAAAAATGACCAGAAACACATGAAACCTTGGTTGATGTAATGTCATGCCACCAAGATGACGTGGTATAGAAATTGTCATGTTTGACAAACGTTTGGACACACGCCCCTCACAAACAGGAGCAACTCGCTAGAAGGTTTGTGGTTCCGAGAGGGAACAATGCATGTTTGATGACGAACGGGAGATAGCTTCCTCTTATGGCCTTCAAATTTTTTTTCCTACGTTTAACATGCACTAATACAACTGTCATGTGAAAATTTGTTAAATTTCAGGGGTCATTTGACCCTCTAAAGACATTTAAGTGATTTTCTAACCATTTAATGACCGTAATTCAAATTTGAACTACATTTACATGCAACGCCTAACCAAAACGGTTTGAAAAATCATATTTTTGTGTACTTGTGTGCGAGTTAATTCCATGTGCAGTAAATTCGAATGAATTTTCAAACATATTAGTGTCAAGGCATGGGCACATGCATGGAGTGCATGCCATGGCATTTTAATTCAAAAAAAAAATAAAAAATGATCAAAAAACATGAAACCTTGCTTGATTTAATTTCATGCCACCAAGATGATGTGGTAAAAAAATTGGCCTGTTTGACGAAAGTTTGGACACACACCCCTCACAAACCAGAGCAACTCACTAGAAGGTTCGTGGTTCCGAGAGGCAACAATGCATGTTTGCTGACGGGCGGGAGATAGCTTCCTCTTACGGCCTTCAATTTTTTTCCTACGTTTAACGCGGCACTAATATTAACTCGCTATGTGAAAATTTGGAAATTTTCAGGGGTCATTTGACCTTTTAAAGACATTTAAGTGATTTCTAAACATTTAATGACCGTTATTAAAATTTGAACTACATCTACATGCAATGCCTAACCAAAACGGTTTGAAAAATCATATTTTTGTGTACTTGTGTGCGAGTTAAAAAATCATCAGACGATGTAAATATCTGGTATTCAAAAAAGAAAATGTAAAGATCTTGCAAGACAACCGGCCCCCACACGATTGGCACTCTATCTCGCGGCTCGAGGTTTGGTAGGTGATTGGTGGGGGTCATTAATCAGACACGGTTCTGTATTGGAAACCGTCAGCTATTAAGTTCACACACGGGTTTGCTGCAGGAATTGTGTGAAATTCAAACTACAGTACTCGTAAATTCCGGTGACCGGGGTGTGTACTGTCCCCGTCGATATAGATTCTGGCTGCCAATAAATAATACCTTGCTCACGTCGTCCCGCCTGCATTCTCATCTACATCCTCCCCTCACTCGCCCTCTCTCTCTCTTAAATCTCTGTCATGGCACCGCCGGTCTGCCCACGCACCGACAAGGAGTCGCCGCCCCCCGAGGACGCTCACTCGATTAACAGCGATGAGAACCTCTACGCGCCGCCTCACGAGGTTGCGCCAGACCCCAACTTTGGATTGGTTTTGGGGCCAGTACAATCTTTGTCTGTGGAAGTCGCTGCCGCTGGCTGAGAAAGCTAGGCAAGTAGCATTCAAGAAGGAGATGGCGGAGGAGGAAGCCAGTACCAGCGGCCTGTGAAGCCCGTGATGCCGCTGGAAAAAGGAGGCGGCGGAGCTTCGGTCGGGCGTCGTTGTCTTAGGAGGTGTACTGAGACGGGTACTTCACGAGGAAGGTCATAGGCGCGGCGCCTCGTCGCTACATGGAGGTGGGGCCGATAAGCTCCATTGCTCCACCGACGAGGAGCTCTTGGGCGCCCAACGGAATGGCAAGATCGGTCGCAAGGCCCGCCAAAGAAGAGGCGATCGGTACGTCAAGCGCCGCGAGGCGGAGGAGTCGAGTACCGCCTCCGATGGGAAAGACGCCGCACACTGTGAGTCGCCGCAAGGGGCTGCTCAATACCGCCCTGTGGAGGGATTATTAGTTTTAGTATTGTTTGTTTTCAATTTTATGCATTGTACCTAGTAGTTAAGTATCATCACGTATATGTGATGATATTATATATATATATATATATTTCCTGTGATGATCTAATGAACAATTAATATATATATATATATATATACATCTGGGCTATTCTGTTACGCCTAACAGAATATTATTTTGTTACCCTTTCTGTACTGACGTGGTTCACAGTTTGGACTGACGTGTTTTTCAACAAGAACTGATCTTCCTGCGTGCACGACGGACGGAAACAGGGGATGCACCGTGGAGCTTCCGGTCGTTCCCATGCGCGATGTCAGCGGCCATTCGCTGCTAGAGGAGACATGTAAGGGTTCCGCACGTCCGCACGCCACCGGATGAGTTTTGCGATCTGTAGTCACCAGAGGTGACGGCGTGGGCATTTTGGCGGCGGACGTGATTTTGGGCGTCGGTGTTTACTGTGGTGTTCGTGGTCCTCAAATTACGCCGTGTTTGTCGTTTTTGATGTGAGAATTATCGGTATGTTATAGTTTTTTGAGATTTTTTCATCTGTAATTTATGATTACAAGTTTTTGTGTTCTTGGTCGTTTTCCACGCCCGCCATGGAAATATGTTCTTCTTTTTCTGTTTGTTTTACTTTTCGAATTGGTGTTACAGGGAGAGATATAAGGACTGTATGAAAAGATTTGCGTTGTCAATTTTGCTTTTTTGAGTTGTTTCTACCCCGGATTCCCATGTTGTTTTGTCGTTGGTGGAGGTTGTGTATGGCGGTGATCGTAAGCTGCGATTTCGGGTAATCTGGTCAAACTGTAATTAAGTTGCGTGTTTTTCAGTGTTGTTTTGAATTGATGCCCGTATGTGTAGTTGGACTGCTGCCGTGTCAAAGTTTTGATACTGTGTGTTGACATCGGAGCCGCACCGATGGCTCTGCACTTTGATTATCAAGCCCAAGCCCTCTGTCAGTTTCATTCTACGAGTTGCAACCAAAGAAAAGGGAGATGGATCCTGAGATGGGAGAGGTTACAGAGGAGGAGGGGGACGCCATAGATGTGAGGGCTGCAGTAGCAGAGCAGAGGAGGAGGAGGCACAGGCGCAGGCAGATGGCGCGACGTCTGCCGAGGAGGAACCGGAGGCGAGTTCAATGCGACTTTATGGCGCGTGAGGTGATGGATACTTGCAACTCCAATGAATTGGAGCTTCTTTCCCGGAGGGCGTGGAAGGAACCATATTCAGATCATTAGTTGGGCTAGGGCGAGAGCAGCCATGGCTCCACATCCATCTACCAGGAAAAATGGCGCTGCTTTCTTTGATCGTTATGACCAAGTAGTGAATATTATGTTTTTTAGATTTTTGTTGTGAGGGAGCAGATGTCCGAATGACTAAATGAATTCAACTTTGTTTTTTTTTCTCTGAATGTGTTGTTTTGTCTGCATATGTTCGACATGTGCACCTTTGAAATGCTTGGTTTTCTGAAGTTGAACTGATTTGCGGTCAAATGTTGGATGGCTTGTGTAATAACTATTTCCTACCAGCTGACTGCCCATCTGCCTATTTATTATTTTTATAGTCTTCGAGTGTCCCTGACTATAAACGTTATACATCTATGTGTGGTGTGTGGCCAAGTCTTCCCCCTCCATTTTATTCATTCTTCCAGAATCAGATCTAGGTTCCTCTCTCTTCTCTTCGTTGCCTTTTTCTCTGTTCCTGTGTGTTCGATGGAGGATTGTTCATGCGGATGCCTGGTAAAGATGGAGCGCATAGTCGACGGTCAGGTGTGTACGAAGTCTGGTTTGGAGCTCACTCGGACTCAACAAGTGGGCAACTTTCTTGTTTGCTGTACGGCAACCATGGGTTTCACACACCCTATGTTTGTCGCCTGACGGATGGTGACTTGAAGGAATCATGGGTATGTGTTTCTATTCGTTTTGTTTTCTACTTTCTTGTTGGTTTCTGTTCGAAACCCATGGATTGGATCTGCAGTTTTGTCTTATGAATAGCTTGTCTATGTTTTTTTTAATTAGGTTTTGTTGGATTTTAACAGCAGGGATTTATGTGTGTATTTGTTCATTACTTAACAGTATTTAAACCATTTTTTGTATAATCCCTAATCTGTTTATGAATAGATGTTTTTACTGTAGGTGTATTGATATGTATATTTTTCAGTTTAGTCAGTTCACATGTCTAGTTAGTTTTGTGTTATTGTTTTGGTTCACATTTTTTCCATTTTAGTTTGTTATGCAAATCGCTCCTATATCTGTGTAAAAATTCAGTTATGTCGTGTTCATTTTGTTTTGTACTCCCATGTCCATTTGCAGAAAATGTCACCCAGGATCGTGGATTGTTGCTCCTAGTTCGGTTTTTCAAGATGGAGACTTCGCATAAGAATGGGTATCGCTTGATGGATGTTGCCTACCACATCGACTTTGATGGTTGCATCAACCTAACTACCGGGTGGAAGGAGTTTGCGGCTGAGTCCTGGATTTGAGGATGGTGATGTGGTTATGGTTATGTTCTTGAGAGAAGACGCACTCTCGACGCTCGTAATTTATGTGATGTAGGTTTAAATGTGGCAAATGACGCCTTGACTTTGAGATTTGTGTATGGTTGATTATGTTGCAGTATTTTTTCTTTTAAACCATTTGCATGTGAGATGGTTGAATTGTATTGTTTTATCAGAATGGTATGGAACAACTTCTGTAATGTTTTTCCTATTTGTTCTGCTCAATTATAAGTGTTTTATTTATACATTCTTTATATTAGTACTGGAACAATTTCTATAGTTGAACTGATGGGCATCCTTTGTTTTGGCTGGTATATTTTTCATGTTCATAACTAGGAGACGGTGCTATACGCTGATGATTTTTTTAGAACCCCTTTTTGTTATTGAGTTTGCTGAACTTACATTCTGTTAATGATAGTACTGCTCTATTTTTAGGCTGTCAATTACCAATCAAATTTGTTTGTTGTATAATTTTTTTTCTTACTTTTTTACATGAATTTTGGAGCACGTTTTTTTTCTTTTTTTATACGAATAATGATAGTTTTGGTATTTTATAAAATAAAAAAAATTAATCTTCGCTGCACAGTACTTTCTTTTTATTTTGTACTTGAACCTTATGAATTGTAGTAGTTGAACTTTTTTGTAAATTCGTTTCTGAAATTTTTATTTACAGTCTTATATTTTTTTTACTTCTTACCATTGAGATGTGTTTGAACTTTGTTATAATATTTTTGTTTTATTAACTGATTTTTCTTGTGAGTTTTTTTTTAAATTATTTTCATTTTTTATTTTTTGTCGTGCGTGATCTACTGGATTTTTTGTAATGGGGCGGCATTTTGTTGGGCCATCGGCCTGGTCATTGTATTCGCCCGGATAGCTTCTCTCATGGTCAGGTAAAGACGGCAGCAAGGCGCATGAGCTATGTGTTTAGTCCCACCTCGCTAGTCGAGGGGCTCTAGACTTGTTTATAAGCGCACTGACGCTCACCAACGAACTCCTCCGAACACTTACTGTAGCGCTTATACACGGCGCTTGTTTCTCTCTCTCTTGACACATGGGCCACTGGGCGGCCGGAGCCTGCAGTGTCGCGGATTACTAGGATTCGCCACGGGCTCGAGTTCAAGTATCTAGCATTGTCGTGGCCTCACGCCTGTCCTTGGGCGGTCAATTTTTTTTTGTTTTTTTGGATCTAGTACTTAACTACACTAGTAACTTGGACTGGTACTTTTTTGTCCTTGTGCTGTCAATTTTTTTCTCTTTCTTTTTTTTGTTTGTTTGAATATAGTATTGTGGCATGACTTGCCCCACGCACCGAACCGTACCAAGGGGCATAGTTGTACTGACACATCTTCCTTGTATGGACTTTGCCCCATTATCTATCTTTTTTAGGGGTGTGTGTGTGGGGTGGGGAAATGGGGGAAATAACCGCGACCGCACTGTCAAACAAGCGCGATCGCTGCGCGAGGCCGAGCCATGGGGGGTCGGGACCCCTCCCCATCCCGGGCGAGGCCGAGCCGGGGGGCCGACTCCTCCCCGCCCCGAGGCCGAGCCAGAACGAAGCCGTAGCAGCGATAACGCCGCGTGCTGCACGGCCGCATGCGAGGCGAAGTCCGCACATGACTTGCCCCATTATCTATCTTAGGGGTGTGGGTGCGTGGGGGGGAAACAGAATAACCGCATCGCACTGTCGAACGAGCGCCTTTGTCAAGAAGCGCGAGGCCGAGCCGGGGAGGGTCGGGACCTCCTCTCCCCATCCAAGCAGGCCGAGCCAGAACGAAAGTCAGAAGTGGCGACGACGCCAAGCGCGTCATGCATCGCATGTGGAGGCGAGTCCGTAGCATGACTTGCCCCATTATCTTATCTTAGGGGGGTGTGGGTGCGTGGGGAAACATGACTTGCCCCACGCACCGAACCGTACCGAGGGGCATAGTTGTACTGACACATCTTCCTTGTATGGACTTTGCCCCATTATCTATCTTAGGGGTGTGGGTGCGTGGGGTAGGGGGAAACAGAATAACCGCACTGCGCCTGTCAAACGAGCGCACTGCCGCGTTAGCGTGAGACCGGGCCGGGGAGGGGGGTTTGACCCCACCCCCCTCCCCATCCGCGAGGCCGAGCCAGAACGAAGTTAGCAGCGCACGACGCGGCATGCCGCGGCGTCGCATGCGGAGGTGAGTCCGTAGCATGACTTGCCCCATTATCTTATCTTAGGGGGGTGTGGGTGCGTGGCGGAAACATGACTTGCCCCACGCACCGAACCGTACCGAGGGGCATAGTTGTACCGACACATCTTCCTTGTATGGACTTTGCCCCATTATCTATCTTAGGGGTGTGGGTGCGTGGGGTGGGGGGAATTAGAATAACCGCATACTTTGTCAAACGAAGCGCACTTCCGCTGTCAGCCATGAGGCCGAGCCTGGGAGGTGGGGTCGGGACTCCCTTCTGCCATCTCGGGCGAGGCCGAGCCAGAACGAGCCGTAGCAGCGACGACGCCGCCATGCCACGCCGCATGCGAGGCTAGTCGGTAACATGACTTGCCCCATTATCTTATCTTAGGGGGTGTGGGTGCGGGGAAATATGACTTGCCCCACACCGAACCGTATCGAGGGGCATAGTTGTACTGACACATCTTCCTTGTATGGACTTTGCCCCATTATCTATCTTAGGGGTGTGGGTGCGTGGGGGGGGTGGGGAAACAGAATAACCGCTACCGCCAAACAAGCGACCGGCCACAAGAAGGCGAGGTCGAGCCGGGGAGGGGGGTCGACCCCCTCCCCATCCCGGCGAGGCCGAGCCAGAACTAGTTGTGGCAGACGACGCCTGCGCAAGCCAAGGCCGCATGCGGAGGCGAAGTCCGTAACATGACTTGCCCCATTATCTTATCTTAGGGGCCGTGCGTGGGGGAAACATCACTTGCCCCACGCACCGAACCGTACCGAGGGGCATAGTTGTACTGACACATCTTCCTTGTATGGACTTTTGCCCCATTATCTATCTTAGGGTGCAGGTGCGTGGGGTGGAGGGGAAATGTAATAACCGCAGAGCTACCACAAACGTGTGCACCGCCAAGCGTTAGCGCGAGGTCGGCCGGGGAGGGGGTCGACCCCTCCCCCATCTCGGCGAGGCCGAGCCAGAACGAAGTCAGAGAAGGCGCACGACGCCGGCGTGCCGACGCCGCATGCGGCGGCAGTACGTACATGACTTGCCCCATTATCTTATCTTAGGGGGCTGTGGGTGCGTGGGGGAAACATCACTTGCCCCACGCACCGAACCGTACCGAGGGGCATAGTTGTACTGACACATCTTCCTTGTATGGACTTTGCCCCATTATCTATCTTAGGGGTCTGGGTGCGTGGGGTGGAGGGGAAACAGAATAACCGCACTGCGCCTGTCAAACGTGTGCACTGCCGCGTTAGCGCGAGGCCGAGCCGGGGGGAGGGGGGGTCGGGACCCCCCCCCCATCCTGGCGAGGCCGAGCCAGAACGAAGCCGTAGTAGCGGCATTTACGCGGCGTGCCGCGACGTCGCATGCGATGGCGAGTACGTAACATGACTTGCCCCATTATCTTATCTTAGGGGGGTGTGGGTGCGTGGGGGAAACATGACTTGCCCCACGCACCGAACCGTACCGAGGGGCAGAGTTGTACTGACACATCTTCCTTATATGGACTTTGCCCCATTATCTATCTTCGGGGTGTGGGTGCGTGGGGGGGGGGGGAAACAGAATAATCGCATCAAGGCCGCCAAACGAAAGCGCTGCGTTAGCGTGAGGCCGAGCCGTGGGGGAGGGGTCGGGACCCCCTCCCCATCTCGCGAGGCCGAGCCAGAACGAAGCCAGCAGTAACGACGCGGCGTGCCACGGCGTCGCATGCGGAGGCGAGTCGGTAACATGACTTTCCCCATTATCTTATCTTAGGGGGGTGTGGGTGCGTGGGGGAAACATGACTTGCCCCACGCACCGAACCGTACCGAGGGGCATAGTTGTACGGACGCATCTTCCTCGTATGGACTTTCCCCCATTATCTATCTTAGGGGTGGGGGGGCGTGGGTGGGGGGAACAGAATAACCGACTGCGTGTATGTCAAACGAGCGCGCCTTTGCAAGATTAGCGCTGAGGCCGAGCCGGGGAGGGGTCGGGACCCCTCCCCATCTCGGGCGAGGCCGAGCCAGAACGAAGTCAGTGAGCGACGACGCTGGCGTCATGCTGCGTCGCATGCGGAGGCGAGCTCAGAATATGACTTGACCCATTATCTTATCTTAGGGGGGCGTGGGTGCGTGGGGGAAACATGACTTGCCCCACGCACCGAACCGTACCGAGGGGCATAGTTGTACTGACACATCTTCCTTGTATGGACTTTGCCCCATTATCTATCTTAGGGGTCTGGGTGCGTGGGGTGGAGGGGAAACAGAATAACCGCATCAAGGCGTGTCACAAACGTGTGCACCGCCACAGAAGCGCGAGGCCGAGCTAGGGGAGGGGGTCGACCCCCTCCCCCATCTCGGCGAGGCCGAGCCAGAACGAAAGTAGAAGCACGACGCCGGCGTCATGACGCCGCATGCGATGGCAGTACGTAATATGACTTGCCCCATTATCTTATCTTAGGGGGTGTGGGTGCGTGGGGAAACATGACTTGCCCCACGCACCAACCGCATCGAGGGCAGAGTTGTACCGACACATCTTCCTTATATGGACTTTGCCCCATTATCTATCTTGGTGTGGGTGCGTGGGGTGGGGAACAGAATAATCGCATGCGCTTTGTCAAACGAAGCGCCTTTGCCGCGTTAAGCGCGAGACCGAGCCGTGGGGAGGGGGTCGAACCCCCTCCCCATCTCGGCGAGGCCGAGCCAGAACGAAGTCAGTAGCAGTAACGACGCCAAGGCGTACCCGCAAGGCCGCATGCGGAGGCGGTCAGAATATGACTTTCCCCATTATCTTCTCTTATGGGGGTGTGGGTGCGTGGGGGAAACATGACTTGCCCCACGCACCGAACCGTACCGAGGGGCATAGTTGTACGGACGCATCTTCCTCGTATGGACTTTCCCCCATTATCTATCTTAGGGGTGTGGGTGCGTGGGGTGGGGGGGAAACAGAATAATCAAGGCCATGATGTCAAACGAAAGCGCTGCCAAGATTAGCGAGGCCGAGCCGGGAGGGGGTTTCGAGACCCCCTCCCCCATCTCGGCGAGGCCGAGCCAGAACGAGTCAGAGTAAAGCATTTGACGCTGGGCGTGCCGCAGCGTCGCATGCGAGGCGAGCCCAGAATATGACTTGCCCCATTATCTTATCTTAGGGGGCTGTGGGTGCGTGGGGGAAACATGACTTGCCCATCGCACCGAACCGTACGGAGGGGCATAGTTGTACTGACACATCTTCCTTGTATGGGCTTTGCCCCATTATCTATCTTAGGGGTGTTGGTGCGTGGGGTGGGGAAACAGAATAACCGCATCGCTATCAACGAGCGCACTGCCGCGTTAGCGCGAGGCCGAGCCGGGGGGTCCCCCACCCCGGCGAGGCCGAGCCAGGAACGAGCCGTAGCAGGCGACGACGCGGCGTGCCGCGGCGTCGCATGCGGAGGCGAGTCCGTAACATGACTTGCCCCATTATCTTATCTTAGGGGGTGTGGGTGCGTGGGGGAAACATGACTTGCCCCACGCACCAACCGCATCGAGGGGCATAGTTGTACCGACACATCTTCCTTGTATGGACTTTGCCCATTATCTATCTTAGGGGTGTGGGTGCGGGGTGGGGCAACAGAATAACCGCGACCGCGCTTGTCAAACGAGCGCGATCGCCGCTAAGGCTGAGGTCGGAGGCGGGGAGGGGGGTCGGGACCCCCTCCCCATCTCCCGGCGAGGCCGAGCCAGAACGAAATAGTTGCAGCGACGGCGCCGCATGCATCAAGGGCGTCAGCATGCGGAGGCGAAGTCCCGTAACATGACTTGCCCCATTATCTTATCTTAGGGGGTGTGGGTGCGTGGGGGAAACATGAGTTGCCCCACGCACCGATTCGTACCGAGGGGCATAGTTGTACTGACAGATCTTCCTTGTATGGACTTTGGCCCATTACTATCTTAGGGGTGTGGGTGCGTGCGGTGGGGGGAACAGGATAACCGTGACCGCTACCGCTGTCAAACGAAAGCGCACTCGTTAGCGCGAGGTCGAGCCGGGGGAGGGGGTCAGACCCTACCCCATCTCGGGCGAGGCCGAGCCAGAACGAAGTTGTAGCAGCGATAACGCTGCGGCGTGCAAGGTCGCATGCGGAGGCGAGTCCGTAATATGACTTGCCCCATTATCTTATCTTAGGGGGGTGTGGGTGCGTGGGGGAAACATGACTTGCCCCACGCACCGAACCGTACCGAGGGGCATAGTTGTACTGACACATCTTCCTTGTATGGACTTTGCCCCATTATCTATCTTAGGGGTGTGGGTGCGTGGGGTGCGGAAAGCAGAATATGACACTTTTGCACTGTCAAACGAAGCGCCCCGGCGTTAAGCGCGAGGCCGTCTTGAGAGGGTGGTCGGGACCCCCCCTCCCCCATCCCGGCGAGGCCGAGCCAAGAACGAGCCGTAGCAGGCGACGACGCGGCGTGCCGCTGCATCGCATGCGGAGGCGAGTCCATAACATGACTTGCCCCATTATCATATCTTAGGGGGGTGTGGGTGCGTGGGGGAAACATGACTTGCCCCACGCATCGAACCGTAACGAGGGGCATAGTTGTACTGACACATCTCCCTTGTATGGACTTTGCCCCATTATCTATCTTAGGGGTGTGGGTGCGTGGGGTGGGGGGAAATAGAATAACCGCACTGCGCCTGTCAAACGAGCGCACTGCCGCGTTAGCGCGAGGCCGAGCCGGGAGGGAGGGGGGTCGGGACCCCCCCTCCCCCATCCCGGCGAGGCCGAGCCAGGAACAAGTCAGAGCAGCGATTTACGCGGCGTGCCGCGGCGTCGCATGCGGAGGCGAGTCCGTAACATGACTTGCCCCACGCACCGAACCGTACCGAGGGGCAGAGTTGTACTGACACATCTTCCTTGTATGGACTTTGCCCCATTATCTATCTTCGGGGTGTGGGTGCGTGGGGTGGGGGGAACAGAATAATCGTCGCGCTTTGTCAAGCGAAGCGATCGGCGTTAAGCGCGAGGTGAGCCGTGGGGAGGGGTCGGGACCCCCCTCCCCATCTCGGCGAGGCCGAGCGAGCCAGAACGAGTCAGCAGGCAACGACGCGGCGTGCCGCGGCGTCGCATGCGGAGGCGAGTCCGTAACATGACTTTCCCCATTATCTTATCTTAGGGGGGTGTGGGTGCGTGGGGGAAACATAACTTGCCCCACGCACCGAACCGTACCGAGGGGCATAGTTGTACGGACGCATCTTCCTTGTATGGACTTTCCCCCATTATCTATCTTAGGGGTGTGGGTGCGTGGGGGGAAACAGAATAACCGCATCACAGATGTCAAACGAAAGCGCACTGCGCCAAGATTAGCGAGGCCGAGCCGGGAGGGTCGGGACCCCTCCCCAATCCCGGCGAGGCCGAGCCAGGAACGAGCCGTAGCAGGCGACGACGCGGCGTGCCGCGGCGTCGCATGCGGAGGTGAGCCCGTAACATGACTTGCCCCATTATCTTATCTTAGGGGGCTGTGGGTGCGTGGGGGAAACATGACTTGCCCCACGCACCGAACCGTACCGAGGGGCATAGTTGTACTGACAAATCTTCCTTGTATGGACTTTGCCCCATTATCTCTCTTAGGGGTGTTGGTGCGTGGGGTGGGGGAAATGTAATAACCGCACTACCACAAACGAAGCGCACTGCCAAGAAGGCGAGGCCGAGCCGGGGAGGGGGAGGATCCCCTCCCCATCCCGGCAGGCCGAGCCAGAACAAGTTATAGCAAAGCAGCGACGCGGAGTGCCGCGGCGTCGCATGCGGAGGCGAGTCCGTAACATGACTTTCCCCATTATCTTATCTTAGGGGGGTGTGGGTGCGTGGGGGAAACATGACTTGCCCCACGCACCGAACCGTACCGAGGGGCATAGTTGTACTGACACATCTTCCTTGTATGGACTTTGCCCCATTATCTATCTTAGGGGTGTGGGTGCGTGGGGTGGCGGGAAACAGAATAACCGCACTGCGCTTGTCAAATGAGCGACCGCCGCCGTTAGGCGAGGCCGAGGCGGGAGGGGGTCGGGACCCTCCCCATTCTCGGGCGAGGCCGAGCCAGAACGAAGCCAGTAGCAGCGATTTACGCCAGCGCATCAAGGGCGCCGCATGCGAGGCGAAGTCCGTAACATTACTTGCCCCATTATCTTATCTTAGGGGGTGTGGGTGCGTGGGGGAAACATGACTTGCCCCACGCACCGATTCGTACCGAGGGGCATAGTTGTACTGACAGATCTTCCTTGTATGGACTTTGGCCCATTACTATCTTAGGGGTGTGGGTGCGTGCGGTGGGGGGAACAGGATAACCGCGACCGCTACCGTCAAACGAGCGCGACCGCCGCGTTAAGAAGGCGAGGGTCGGTGCCGGGGAGGGGGTCAGGACCCCTACCCCATCTCGGCGAGGCCGAGCCAGAACGAAGCCAGAGCAGCGACGACGCTGGCGTGCATGTGGCCGCATGCGGAGTTGAGTCAGTAACATGACTTGCCCCATTATCTTATCTTAGGGGGTGTGGGTGCGTGGGGGAAACATGAGCCCCACGCACCGAACCGTACCGAGGGGCATAGTTGTACTGACACATCTTCCTTGTATGGACTTTGCCCCATTATCTATCTTAGGGGTGTGGGTGTGTGGGGTGGGGAAATGTAATAACCGCACCGCACTCGCAAACGAAGCGCACCGCGCTGCCAAGAAGCGCGAGGCCGTGCCGGGGGGGTGGTCGGGACCCCCCCTCCCCCATCCCGGCGAGGCCGAGCCAAGAACGAGCCGTAGCAGGCGACGACGCGGCGTGCCGCTGCGTCGCATGCGGAGGCGAGTCCGTAACATGACTTGCCCCATTATCTTATCTTAGGGGGGTGTGGGTGCATGGGGGAAACATGACTTGCCCCACGCACCGAACCGTACCGAGGGACATAGTTGTACCGACACATCTCCCTTGTATGGACTTTGCCCCATTATCTATCTTAGGGTGTGGGTGCGTGGGGTGGGGAATAGAATAACCGCATCGCGCTGCCAAACGAAAGCGCATCGCCGCTAAGAAGCGAGGTCGAGCCGAGGGAGGGGGGTTTGACTTCCCCATCCCGGCGCAGGCCGAGCCAGAACAAGTTGCAGCAGCGCATTTACGCTGGCGCGGCGTCAGCCGCATGCGAGGCGCAGTCCGTGAATATGACTTGCCCCATTATCTTATCTTAGGGGGTGTGGGTGCGTGGGGGAAACATGACTTGCCCCACGCACCGAACCGTACCGAGGCGCATAGTTGTACTGACACATCTTCCTTGTATGGACTTTGGCCCATTATCTCTTAGGGTGTGGGTGCGTGGGGTGGGGGGAACAGGATAACCGCACTGCGCCTATCAAACGAGCGCACTACCGCGAGCGCTGAAGCCGGTGAGCCGGGTCGGGACCCCTCCCCATCGCGGGCGAGGCCGAGCCAGAACGAAGCCAGCAGGCGACGACGCCGCGTGTCATGCAGATCGCATGCGAGGCGCAGTCCGTAACATGACTTGCCTCATTATCTTTATCTTAGGGGGTGTGGGTGCGTGGAAACATGACTTGCCCCACGCACCGAACTGCATCGAGGGGCATAGTTGTCTTGACACATCTTCCTTTGTATGGACTTTGCCCCATTATCTATTTTAGGGGTGTGGGTGGGGTGGGGGGAAACAGAATTACCGCATCGCTTTGCCAAACGAGCAGACCGCCGCCAAGAAGGCGAGGCCGAGCCAGGGGGGTGGGGTCGGGACCCCCCTCCCCCATCCTGGCGAGGCCGAGCCAGGAACGAGCCGTAGCAGGCGACGACGCGGCGTGCCGCAGCGTCGCATGCGGAGGCGAGTCCGTAACATGACTTGCCCCATTATCTTATCTTAGGGGTGTGGGTGCGTGGGGGAAACATGACTTTCCCCCGCACCGAACCGCACTGAGAGGCATAGTTGTACCGACACATCTTCCTTGTATGGACTTTTGCCCCATTATCTATCTTAGGGGTGTGGGTGTGTGGGGTGGGGGAATAGAATAACCGCATCAAGGCTGGCTAAACGAGCGCGATCGGCCACAGCAGAAGGCGAGGTCGAGCCGAGGGATGGGGGGGTTTCGGACCCCCTCCCCATCTCCCGGCGAAAGGCCGAGCCAGAATAAGTCAGTAGCAGGCATTTACGCATGCGTCATTGTCAAGCATGCGGAGGCGAAGTCCGTAACATGACTTGCCCCATTATCTTATCTTAGGGGGTGGGTGCGTGGGGAAATATGACTTGCCCCACGCATCAACCGTATCGAGGGGCATAGTTGTACCGACACATCTTCCTTGTATGGACTTTGCCCATTATCTATCTTAGGGTGTGGGTGCGTGGGGTGGGGGGAACAGAATAACCGCATCGCTGCTTATCAAACGAAGCGCATCGCCAGCGCGAGGCCGAGCCGAGGGAGGGGTCGACCCCCTCCCCCATCGCGGCGAGGCCGGAGCCAGAACGAAGCCGTAGCGACGACGCCGGGCGTGCCATGCGGCATCGCATGCGAGGCGAGTCCGTAATATGACTTGCCTCATTATCTTATCTTAGGGGTGTGGGTGCTTTGGGGAAATATGACTTGCCCCGCGCACCGAACCGTACCGAGGGGCATAGTTGTACTGACACATCTTCCTTGTATGGACTTTGCCCCATTATCTATTTTAGGGTGTGGGTGCATGGGGTGGGGAAACAGAATAACCGCATCAAGGCCTTGCCAAACGAAGCGACCGCTGCCAAGCGCTGAGGTCGAGCCGGGAGGAGATGGTCAACCCCTCCCCATCTCAGTAGGCCGAGCCAGAACGAAAGCAGTAGCCCATTTACGCTGCGGCGTGTCATGGCGTACGATGCGAGGCGAGTCCGTAAATATGACTTGCCCCATTATCTTATCTTAGGGGTGTGGGTGCGTGGAAACATGACTTGCCCCACGCATCAACCGTACCGAGGGGCATAGTTGTACTGACACATCTTCCTTGTATGGACTTTGCCCCATTATCTATCTTAGGGGTGTGGGTGTGTGGGGTGGGGGGGAAACAGAATAACCGCACTGCGCCTGTCAAACGAGCGCACTGCCGCGTTAGCGCGAGGCCGTCTTGGGATGAGCCGGGACCCCACCTCCCCATCTCGGCGAGGCCGAGCCAGAACGCAGCCGTAGCAAAGCGACGACGCTGGCGCACAGTGTCATTGCTGTACGCGGAGGCGCAGTCCGTGAATATGACTTGCCCCATTATCTTATCTTAGGGGTGTGGAGTGCGTGGGGGAAACATGACTTGCCCCACGCACCGAACCGTAGCGAGGGGCATAGTTGTACTGACACATCTCCCTTGTATGGACTTTGCCCCATTATCTATCTTAGGGGTGTGGGTGCGTGGGGTGGGGGGAAATAGAATAACCGCACTGCGCCTGTCAAACAAGCGCATCGCCGCTAGCGAAGCCGAGGCCGGCCGAGGGAGGGGGTCGGGACCCCCTCCCCATCCCTGCCGCGAGGCCGAGCCAGAACAAGTCAGAAGGTGCGACGACGCCGCGGCGTGCCGCTGGGCGTCGCATGCGGAGGCGAAGTCCAGAATATGACTTGCCCCATTATCTTATCTTAGGGGTGTGGGTGCGTGGGGAAACATGACTTGCCCCACGCCGAAACCGCATCGAGGCGCATAGTTGTACCGACACATCTTCCTTGTATGGACTTTGGCCTATTACTATCTTAGGTGGGTGCGGGGTGGGGGGAACAGGATAACCGTGACCGCGCCTATCAAACAAGCGCCGCGATCGTTAGCGCGAAGGCCGAGGTCAGCCGGGGTCGGGAGCCCCCTCTCCCCATCGCGCGGCGAGGCGCCAGAACGAAGCCGTGAAAGAAGCGCATTTACGCCGCGTGTGCCGCGCAAGATCGATGCGGAGGCGAAGTCCGTAACATGACTTGCCTCCTCATTATCTTATCTTAGGGGGTGTGGGTGCGTGTGGGAAACATGACTTGCCCCACGCACCGAACCGTACCGAGGGGCATAGTTGTACTGACACATCTTCCTTGTATGGACTTTGCCCCATTATCTATGTTAGGGGTGTGGGTGCATGGGGTGGGGGAAACAGAATAACCGCACTGCGCTTGTCAAACGAGTGCACTGCCGCGTTAGCGCGAGGCCGAGGAGGGGGAGGGTGGGACCCCTCCCCCATCTTGCGAGGGGCCGTGCCGTGGACGAACGAGAGTAGCAGCGACGACGCTGGGCGTTCATGGCCGCATGCGGAGGCGAGTCCGGTGACATGACTTGCCCCATTATCTTATCTTATGGGGGTGTGGAGTGCGTATGAAACATGACTTGCCCCACGCACCGAACCGTACCGAGGGGCATAGTTGTACTCACACATCTTCCTTGTATGGACTTTGCCCCATTATCTATCTTAGGGGTGTGGGTGCATGGGGTGGGGGGGGGGGGAAACAGAATAACCGCCTTTGCGCCAACGAAAGCAAGCGCCTTTGCCCGTTAGCGCGAGGCAGGCAGGGGGGAGGGGGGACCCCTCCCCCACCCGGGCGCGCCCGAGCCAGGAACGAGCCGTGGCAGGCGACGACGCGGAGTGCCGCTGCGTCTCATGCGGAGGCGAGTCCGTAACATGACTTGCCCCATTATCTTATCTTAGGGGGGTGTGGGTGCGTGGGGGAATCATGACTTGCCCCACGCACCGAACCGTAGCGAGGGGCATAGTTGTACTGACACATCTCCCTTGTATGGACTTTGCCCCATTATCTATCTTAGGGGTGTGGGTGCGTGGGGTGGGGGGAAATAGAATAACCGTGCGCTACCGTCAAACGAAAGCGCCTTCAAGCGTTAAGCGCGAGGTCGAGCCGGAGGGAGGGGGTCGGGACCCCTCCCCATCTCCGGCGAGGCCGAGCCAGAACAAGTCAGAGTAAAGCTGACGTACGCTGGCGTGCCGCTGGCAGTCGCATGCGAGGCGAGTCCGTAACATGACTTGCCCCATTATCTTATCTTAGGGGTGTGGGTGCGTGGGGGAAACATGACTTGCCCCACGCACCGAACCGTACCGAGGCCCATAGTTGTACTGACACATCTTCCTTGTATGGACTTTGGCCCATTACTATCTTAGGGGTGTGGGTGCGTGGGGTGGGGGGAACAGGATAACCGCACTGCGCCTGTCAAACGAGCGCACTGCCGCGTTAGCGCGAGGCAGCCGGGGTCGGGACTTCTCCCCATCGCGGGCGAGGCTTGGTGCCAGAACGAAGCCGTAGCAGCGCATTTACGCCGCGTGCCGCCATCGCATGCGGAGGCGCAGTCCGTAACATGACTTGCCCCATTATCTTATCTTAGGGGGTGTGGGTGCGTGGGGGAAACATGACTTGCCCCCGCACCGAACCGTACCGAGGGGCATAGTTGTACTGACACATCTTCCTTGTATGGACTTTGCCCCATTATCTATCTTAGGGGTGTGGGTGCGTGGGGTGGGGGAAACAGAATAACCGCACCGCACCTGTCAAACGAAGCGCATCGCTGCAGTTAGCGCGAGACGAGCCGGGAGGGGGGTCGGACCCCTCCCCCCATCTCGGGCGAGCCGAGCCAGAACGAACAGAAAGGCGCACGAGGCGCAAGCCGCATGACGTCGCATGCGAGGCGAGTCCGTAATATGACTTGCCCATTATCTTATCTTAGGGGTGTGGGTGCGTGGGGGAAACATGACTTGCCCCCGCACCGAACCGTACCGAGGGGCATAGTTGTACTGACACATCTTCCTTGTATGGACTTTGCCCCATTATCTATCTTAGGGGTGTGGGTGCGTGGGGTGGGGGAAGAATAATCAACGCACCGCGCTTGTCAAACGAAAGCGCATCGCGTTAGCGCGAGGCCGAGCCGGGGAGGGGTCGGGACCCCGTCCCCATCTCCCGGGCGAGGCCGAGCCAGAACAAGTCAGAAGCAGCGACGACGCCGGGCGTCAGCGCAAGAATCGCAAGGAGGTGAGTCCGTAACATGACTTGCCCCATTATCTTATCTTAGGGGGTGGGTGCGTGGGGAAATGATGACTTGCCCCACGCACCGATTCGCATCTAAGGGGCATAGTTGTAACCGACACATCTTCCTTGTATGGACTTTGGGCCCATTACTATCTTAGGGTGTGGAGTGCGTGGTGGGGGAACAGGATAACCGCAAGGCCGCCAAACGAAGCGCATCGCCGCTGCGAAGCGCGAGGTCGGCCGGGGAAGGGGGGTCGGACCGCCTCTCCCCATCTCCGGCGAGGCCGAGCCAGAACGAAGTCAGTAGCGTGCACGACGCGGCGTGCCGCGGCGTCGCATGCGGAGGCGAGTCCGTAACATGACTTTCCCCATTATCTTATCTTAGGGGGTGTGGGTGCGTGGGGGAAACATGACTTGCCCCACGCATCGAACCGTACCGAGGGGCATAGTTGTACTGACACATCTTCCTTGTATGGACTTTGCCCCATTATCTATCTTAGGGGTGTGGGTGCGTGGGGTGGGGGGAAACAGAATAACCGCACTGCGCCTGTCAAACGAGCGCACTGCCGCGTTAGCGCGAGGCCGAGTCGGGGGGGTGGTCGGGACCCCCCCTCCCCCATCCCGGCGAGGCCGAGCCTGGAACGAGCCGTAGCAGGCGACGACGCGGCGTGCCGCTAAGGCCGCATGCGAGGCGAAGTCCGTGAACATGACTTGCCCAATATCTTATCTTAGGGGTGTGGGTGCATGGGGAAATATGACTTGCCCCACGCACCGAACCGCATTCGAGGGACATAGTTGTACTGACGCATCTTCCTTGTATGGACTTTGCCCCATTATCTATCTTAGGGTTGTGGGTGCGTGGGGTAGGGGGGGAACAGAATAACCGCACTGCGCCTGTCAAACGAGCGTACTGCCGCGTTAGCACGAGGCCGAGCCGGGGCGGGAGGGGCGGTCGGGATCCCCCCTCCCCCATCCCGGCAAGGCCAAGCCAGGAACAAGTTGTAAGTGTGACGGCGACGGTGTGCCGCGCGCCGCATGCGGAGGTGAGTCCGTAACATGACTTGCCCCATTATCTTATCTTAGGGGGTGTGGGTGCGTGGGGGAAACATGACTTGCCCCACGCACCGATTCGTACCGAGGGGCATAGTTGTACGGACACATCTTCCTTGTATGGACTTTGGCCCATTACTATCTTAGGGGTGTGGGTGCGGGGTGGGGGAACAGGATAACCGCATACCGCGCTCGCCAAACGAGTGCACCGGCCGTTAAGCGCGAGGCCGAGCCGGGGAGGGGGTCGGGACCGCCTCCCCATCTCGCGGCGAGGCCGGCTGTGAACGAAATCGTAGCAGCGCATTTACGCCGCGTGCCGCGGTGTCGCATGCGAGGCGAGTCCGTAACATGACTTGCCCCATTATCTTATCTTAGGGGGTGTGGGTGGGTGGGGGAAACATGACTTGCCCCACGCATCGAACCGTACCGAGGGGCATAGTTGTACTGACACATCTTCCTTATATGGACTTTGCGCCATTATCTATCTTAGGGGTGTGGGTGCGTGGGGTGGGGGGGCGAAATGTAATAACCGCATCGCTACCGCCAACGAGCGCATCATCGCTGTTAGCGCGAGGCCGAGTCGGGTGGTCGGGACCCTCCCCCATCTCGCGCGGCGAGCCGAGCTCGAACGAAGCCAGAGCGGTGACGCATTTACGCCGCGCGTCTTGCCAAGGCCGCATGCGGAGGCGAGTCCGTAACATGACTTGCCCCATTATCTTATCTTAGGGGGGTGTGGGTGCATGGGGGAAACATGACTTGCCCCACGCAGCGACCCGTACCGAGGGGCATAGTTGTACTGACACATCTCCCTTGTATGGACTTTTGCCCCATTATCTATCTTAGGGGTGTGGGTGCGTGGTAAAAGGGAAATAGAATAACCGCGCTACTGTACAAACGAAAGCGCCAGCAGTTAGGCGAGGCCGAGCCGGAGGGAGGGGGTCGAGCCCTCCCCATCTCCCAGGCGAGGCCGAGCTAGAAGTCAGAAGCAGGTGATTTACAGCGCCAGCGTCATGGCGGCCGCATGCAGGCGAAGTCCGTAACATGACTTGCCCCATTATCTTATCTTAGGGGTGTGGGTGCGCGGGAAACAAGACTTGCCCCACGCGATCAACCCGTACCGAGGCGCATAGTTGTATCGACAGATCTTCCTTGTATGGACTTTGGCCCATTACTATCTTAGGGGTGTGGGTGCGTGGGGGGGGAACAGGATAACCGCCTTTCACGCATCAAACGAAGCGCCGCCGTGTTAGCGCGAGGCCGAGAAGGGGGGAGAGGGGGGGACCCCTCCCCATCTCCGGCGAAGTCCAAGCGAGAACGAGTCAGAAGAAGCAGACGCTGGGCGGCGTCAGCCGCTGCGTCGCATGCGAGGCGAGTCCGTAACATGACTTGCCCCATTATCTTATCTTAGGGGGTGTGGGTGCGTGGAAACATGACTTGCCCCACGCACCCCAACCGCACTTAGGGGCATAGTTGTAATGACACATCTTCCTTGTATGGACTTTGCCCAATTATCTATATTAGGGGTGTGGGTGCGTGGGGTGGGGGAAATAGAATAACCGTGATCAAGACTGTCAAACGAAGACCGGCCAGTGTTAGCGCGAGGCCGAGCCGGGGAGGGGGGTTTGACCCTCCCCATCTCCGAGGCGAGCCAGAACGAAGCAGAAAGCAGCGCATTTACGAGGCGTGGCGCAAGGCCGCATGCGAGGCGAGTCCGTAACTTGACTTGCCCCATTATCTTATCTTATGGGGGTGTGGTTGCGTGGGGGAAACATGACTTGCCCCACGCACCGAACCGTACCGAGGGACATAGTTGTACTGACACATCTTCCTTGTATGGATTTTGCCCCATTATCTATCTTAGGGATGTGGGTGCGTGGGGGGGGAACAGAATAACCGCATCAAGGCTTGTCAAACGAAAGCGCATCGGTTAAGGCGAGGCCGAGCCGGGAGGGGGGTCGACCCCTCCCCATCTTGCCGAGGCCGAGCTGTGAACGAAGTCAGAGCAGGGCGACGACGCCAAGCGTGCGCATCAAGGCTGCAATGCGGAGGTGAGTCCGTAACATGACTTGCCCCATTATCTTATCTTAGGGGGTGTGGGTGCGTGGGGGAAACATGACTTGCCCCACGCACCGATTCGTACCAAGGGGCATAGTTGTACTGACACATCTTCCTTGTATGGACTTTGGCCCATTACTATCTTAGGGGTGTGGGTGCGTGGGGTGGGGGGAACAGGATAACCGCATCAAGGCTTGTCAAACGAAGCGACTGCCAAGAAGGGCGAGGCCGAGCCGGGGAGGGGGGGTCGGACCGCCTCCCCCATCTCATGAGGCCGAGCCAGAACGAAGTCAGAGTGCGACGGCGCCGGCATGCGTCAAGGCGTCGCATGCGGAGGCGAAGTCCAGAACATGACTTTCCCCATTATCTTATCTTATGGGGTGTGGGTGCGTGGGGAAACATGACTTGCCCCACGCACGAACTGCATCGAGGGGCATAGTTGTATCGACACATCTTCCTTGTATGGACTTTGCCCCATTATCTATCTTAGGGGTGTGGGTGCGTGGGGTGGGGGAACAGAATAACCGCAGATTTGCTTGCCAAACGATCGTGACCGCCGTTAAGCGCGAGGCCGAGCCGGGGAGGTGGTCGGGACCCCTCCCCATCCCGGCGAGGCCGAGCCAGAACGAAGTCAGAGCAGGCGACAACGCCATGCGCTGTCAGCATGCGGAGGCGTAGTCCGTAACATGACTTGCCCCATTATCTTATCTTAGGGGGTGTGGGTGCGTGGGGGAAACATGACTTGCCCCACGCCTTGCACGAGCATTACAAGAGGGGCATAGTTGTCTTGACACATCTTCCTTGTATGGACTTTGGCCCATTATCTATCTTAGGGTGTGGGTGCGTGGGGTGGGGAAACAGAATAACCGCCTGCGCTACAAACGAAAGCGGCCGCTGCTAGCGCGAGGCCGAGGCCGGGGAGGAGGGGTCGGGACCGCCCCTCCCCCATCCTTGAGGCCGAGCCAGAACGAAGTCAGAGTAGGAGACGACGGCGTCACAAGGCCGTGATGCGAGGCGCAGTCCATGATATGACTTGCCCATTATCTTATCTTAGGGGTGTGGGTGCGTGGAAACATGACTTGCCCCATGCACCGAACCGTACCGAGGGGCATAGTTGTACTGACACATCTTCCTTGTATGGACTTTGCCCCATTATCTATCTTAGGGGTGTGGGTGCGTGGGGTGGGGGGAAGCAGAATAACCGCACTGCGCCTGTCAAACGAGCGCCTTTGCCACAGCGTTAAGCGAGGCCGAGCCGGGGAGGGTGGTCGGGACCCCTCTCCCATCTTGCCGAGGCCGAACTAGGAACGAGTCGTAGAAGCGCATTGACGCGGACGGCGTGCCATCGCCGCATGGAGGCGAAGTCCGTAACATGACTTGCCCCAATATCTTATCTTAGGGGGGTGTGGGTGCATGGGGGAAACATGACTTGCCCCACGCACCGAACCGTACCGAGGGACATAGTTGTACTGACACATCTTCCTTGTATGGATTTTGCCCCATTATCTATCTTAGGGTGTTGGGTGCGTAGGTGGGGGAAAACAGAATAACCAACCGCTTGCCAAATGAGCGCCTTTGTCACCGCGTTAAGCGTGAGGTCGAGCCGGGGGTGGGGGGTCAGGACCCCTCCCCATCTCCGGCGAAAGGCCGAGCCTGAACGAAAGTTAGAGGCGACGACGCTGGGCGGCGTCATTGCAAGGCCGCAGATGCGGAGGCGAGTCCGTAACATGACTTGCCCCATTATCTTATCTTAGGGGGGTGTGGGTGCGTGGGGGAAACATGACTTGCCCCACGCACCGAACTGTACTGAGGGGCATAGTTGTACTGACATCTTCCTTGTATGGACTTTGGCCCATTATCTATCTTAGGGGTGTGGAGTGCGTGGGGTGGGGGAACAGGATAACCGCATCACGCTTGTCAACGAAAGCGTGACCGTGTTAAGCGCGAGGCCGAGCCGGGGGGAGGGTGGTCGACCCCTCCCCCATCCCAGCGAGCCAGAACGAACGAAGCCGTAGCAGGCGACGACCACGGCTGCTGCCAAGGCGTCGCATGCGAGGCGAGTCCGTAACATGACTTGCCCCATTATCTTATCTTAGGGGTGTGGGTGCGTGGGGAAATATGACTTGCCCCCGCACCTAACCGTACCGAGGGGCATAGTTGTACTGACACATCTTCCTTTTATGGACTTTGCCCCATTATCTATCTTAGGGGTGTGGGTGCGTGGGGTGGGGGGAAACAGAATAACCGCACTGCGCCTGTCAAACGAGCGCACTGCCGCGTTAGCGCAAGGCCGAGCCGGGGGGAGGGTGGTCGGGACCCCCCTCCCCCATCCCGGCGAGGCCGAACTAGGAACGAGCCGTAGCAGGCGACGACACGGCATGCCGCGGCGTCGCATGCGGAGGCGAGTCCGTAACTTGACTTGCCACATTATCTTATCTTATGGGGGTGTGGTTGCGTGGGGGAAACATGACTTGCCCCACGCACCGAACCGTACCGAGGGACATAGTTGTACTGACACATCTTCCTTGTATGGATTTTGCCCCATTATCTATCTTAGGGGTGTTGGTGCGTGGGGTGGGGGGAAACAGAATAACCGTGATCAAGGCCAAATGAGCGACTGCCACAGCGTTAAGCGTGAGGCCGAGGGAGGAGGTCGGGACCCTCCCCATCTCGGCGAGGCCGAGCCAGAACAAGTTAGCAGCACGACGGCCAGCGTGCGCGTGCCGTCGCGTGCGGAGGTGAGTCCGTAACATGACTTGCCCCATTATCTTATCTTAGGGGGTGTGGGTGCGTGGGGGAAACATGACTTGCCCCACGGACCGATTCGTACCAAGGGGCATAGTTGTACTGACACATCTTCCTTGTATGGACTTTGGCCCATTACTATCTTATGGGTATGGGTGCGTGGGGTGGGGGGAACAGGATAACCGCCCGCCACAAACGAAAGCGACCGCCGTTAAGCGCGAGGCCGAAGTCGGGAGGAGGGGGGGTCGACCGCCTTCCCCATCTCCGGCGCAGGCCGAGCCAGAACGAAGTCAGAAGGCACGCATTTATCGCCGCGTCACAAGGCCGCATGCGGAGGCGAGTCCGTAACATGACTTGCCCCATTATCTTATCTTAGGGGGTGTGGGTGCGTGGGGGAAAGATGACTTGCCCCACGCATCGAACTGTACCGAGGGGCATAGTTGTACTGACACATCTTCCTTGTATGGACTTTGCCCCATTATCAATCTTAGGGGTGTGGGTGCGTGGGGTGGGGGGAAACAGAATAACCACACTGCGCTGTCGCCAAACGATCGTGACCGCCGCGATTAAGCGCTGGAGGCCGAGCCGGGGTGGTCAGACTTCTCCCCATCTCCGGCGAGGCCGAGCACGAACGAGCCAGAAGGCGACGACGCCAAGGCGTCATTGCTGTCGCATGCGGAGGCGAAGTCCGGTAACATGACTTGCCCCATTATCTTATCTTAGGGGGGTGTGGGTGCATGGGGGAAACATGACTTGCCCCACGCACCGAACCGTACCGAGGGGCATAGTTGTACTGACACATCTCCCTTGTATGGACTTTGCCCCATTATCTATCTTAGGGGTGTGGGTGTGTGGGGTGGGGGGGAAACAGAATAACCGCCTTCGCTTTGCCAACGAGCGCCTTTGCCAGCGTTAAGCGAGGCCGAAGTCGGGGTGGTCGACCGCCCTCCCCATCCCGGCGAGGCCGAGCACTGAACGAAATAAGAAGTGCGACGGACGTGCCAAGCGCGTCATTGTCGCATGCAGAGGCGAGTCCGTAACATGACTTGCCCCATTATCTTATCTTAGGGGGTGTGGGTGCGTGGGGGAAACAAGACTTGCCCCACGCACCGAACCGTACCGAGGCGCATAGTTGTACTGACACATCTTCCTTGTATGGACTTTGGCCCATTACTATCTTAGGGTGTGGGTGCGTGGGGTGGGGGGGAACAGGATAACCGTGACCGCGCGCTGTCAAGCGCAGCTTTGCCGTGTTAGCGCGAGGCGAGAGAAGGAGGGTCCCCCCGACCCCATCCCGGCGAGTCCAAGCCAGGAACGAGTCAGAGCAGGCGACGACGCGGCGTCACAAGCGTCGCCGCATGCGGAGGCGAGTCCGTAACATGACTTGCCCCATTATCTTATCTTAGGGGTGTGGGTGCGTGGGGGAAACATGACTTGCCCCCGCACCGAACCGTACCGAGGGGCATAGTTGTACTGACACATCTTCCTTGTATGGACTTTGCCCCATTATCTATCTTCGGGGTGTGGGTGGGTGGGGTGGGGGGAAACAGAATAACCGTGACCGCACTGTCAAACGAAGCGCCTTCTGCCCGTGTTAAGCGCGAGGCCGAGCCGGGAGGGGGGTCGATCCTCCCCATCCGGCGAGGCCGAGCCTCGAACGAAGCCGTAGGCGACGACGCGTGCAGCGGCATCGCATGCGAGGCGAAGTCCAGAATATGACTTGCCCCATTATCTTATCTTCGGGTTGTGGGTGCGTGGGGGAAACATGACTTGCACCCGCACCGAACCGTTCCGAGGGGCATAGTTGTACTGCCACATCTTCCTTTTATGGACTTTGCCCCATTATCTATCTTAGGGGTGTGGAGTGCGTGGGGTGGGGAAAGCAGAATAACCGCACTGCGCTGTCAAACGAAAGCGCGCCATGCGAGGCCGACCGGGGAGGGGGGAGGACCCCCTCCCCATCCCGGGCGAGGCCGGTGAACGAGTCGATGGCCAGAAGCATTTACGGCGGTGGCGTGGCGTCGCATGCGGAGGCGAGTCCGTAATATGACTTGCCCCATTATCTTATCTTAGGAGGGTGTGGGTGCGTGGGGGAAACAAGACTTGCCCCACGCACCGAACCGTACCGAGGGGCATAGTTGTACTGACACATCTTCCTTGTATGGACTTTGCCCCATTATCTATCTTAGGGGTGTGGGTGCGTGGGTGGGGAAACAGAATCAACCGTGATCTGGTGTCGCCAAACGAGCGATAACCGCGTAGCGCGAGGCCGAGCCGGGGAGGGGGTCTACTTCTCCCCATCTCTTGCGAGGCTTGTGCCAGAACGAACAGAGAGCATTTACGCCGGGCGTGTCGCGGCGCCGCATGCGGAGGCGCAGTCTGTAGAATGACTTGCCCCATTATCTTATCTTAGGGGTGTGGGTGCGTGGGGAAATGATGACTTGCCCCACGCACCGAACCGTTCCGAGGGGCATAGTTGTACTGACACATCTTCCTTGTAAGGACTTTGCCCCATTATCTATCTTAGGGGTGTGGGTGCGTGGGGTGGGGGGAAACAGAATAACCGCACTGCGCATGTCAAACGAGCGCACTGCTGCTTTTGGGCGAGGCCGAGCCGGGGGGGTGGGACCCCCTCCCCATCCCAAATGAGGCCGAGCCAGAACGAAGCCGTGCGACGCATTACGCTGCGCGCCGCGCGTCAAGATGCGGAGGCGTGTCCGTAACATGACTTGCCCCATTATCTTATCTTAGGGGTGTGGGTGCGTGGGGGAAACATGACTTGCCCCCGCACCGAACCGTACCGAGGGGCATAGTTGTACTGACACATCTTCCTTGTATCGACTTTGCCCCATTATCTATCTTAGGGGTGTGGGTGCGTGGGTGGGGGGACAGAATAACCGCCTTGCGATCTGTCACACGAGCGTCTGCAGCGTTAGCCGAGGCCGAGCCGGGGAGGGGGTCGACCCCTCCCCATCCGGCAAGGCCGAGCCAGGAACGATTCGTAGCAGGCGACGATGCGGCGTGCCGCGGCGTCGCATGCGGAGGCGAGTCCGTAACATGACTTGCCCCATTATCTTATATTTATTTTTTAGGGGAAAAACATGACCGTTATGAATTATTTTTTCATTTGTACTTGTTTGATAAAAAAAATTGTACTGTTGTGAGTTATTATTTGTACTTTAGCCGTCTGTTTTCACCATCTATATTAATTTCTTTTTTATTTGTATTTGATTTTTGGTATTATCTTTTGTAACTGGCTAGAGACAGTGGGCTTCGCCACGGTTGTGGGCTTTAGCCGTCCGTTTTCTCCCAGTCATCTTTTAACCCTCCCACTCACCTTTTAACCTCCGATCTTCCCCGTTCCGCTCCTCTCCCGTCCCCAAATCGATTCCGTCTTCGTTCCCCTCTTCTTCTCTTCTCGGAGGGGGAGTTGTTACTCCTGTTTCGCCGCGGGAGCGTCGGCCGGAGGGCTCAACCCCAGGGGTGGAGGTCCGGGTGTTCTGTTTTGTTCTTTTTGCTCTGCCATTGACTTTGCTCGCGTCCTCTTATGTTCAGATTTTCTCTCTATTTCTAATCTCTTGCTCTCTTTGCTGTCCCAGCTGCACTCGCTAGGGTTCCTTTCTGTTGAACGAGCAGCGTTTGGCGGCGGTAATCGGATTGTGTGGCGGATTTTGTGTTTGCTTTGGTAAGAGTTTTGCTTTTGTATGGCGTGCTTCGTTTACGAAATAGTTCAAATCCCTAATTTTTGTTCATGTGTCTTGCAGATCTGGTTCGGCAGATTTTAGGACTAGATCTCAATGGGTACATCATCGGTCAGGACAAATTGAATGCGGTGATTTTCCCTGTATTTTGGGTGATGTTTTAATAGATCTGGTTTTTATGTTGTACGATTGTTGTCGTGATCGACTTTGTAAGTTGTATGTATTTTGATATGTGTTAATTTTGTCTGGATTGTATGGCGTGTATGGTTTTGGCAGTTGATGCAACTCGCAGATAGGTTGTAGTACTTATCACCATGTGTATTTTGAACTGTTGTCCCGCATTTGAATAGGTTGTAGTAGTCAATGAAGAACTAGTATGGTGTTGAAAGAGTTGTGTTTTCTGAAGTTTGCTCTGCAAGTGGTGGGTTCATATTTGTTTTATTCGGTGAACTTGTAGTGTTCACATAGTTGAACTGATTGATTGTTCTTGTACTTTTTTGCTAATTATGATGTTGTTGCAGATGTTGGAGTGCCGGTGCCTCCTGATTCTGACAAATCAGAACGCTTTCAAGATCTTGTGAATGTTATTTTTGAGACACCAAATCCTCTAGAAGAACTTGTGAATGTTGCTGGTGTTTCCCTTATATTTGCTCTATTTTTATCAGCCTTTAATACATATATATGCTTAGTTACATCGGTTGTTCCGTTTTGTTTTATGTCTGATGCTATGCGCTTTATTTATCTTTGTGTCTGCAATGTTATTTGTGTTTTAATTTTTTATGTGCGTGGTTATGTTATTTGTTTATGCAGTTAATGGCAGCCATGGTGTTCCAGAGGACATTGCTGATGTTGTTAAGATATTAATGATGGAATGTATTCACTTAACGTTATGATGGTGATGGCAGCTTGCGGTTATGCATTACTCGATCTCAAAGTGTTGATGGCACCGAGCACATTACCCAAGCCGAGGATGTTCCTATGCGATTCTGTTCGAGGATGAAAGGATAAGAAAGAAGAAGTATGAATTCCAAAAGAAAGGAATTGGAGCGGCGTCAAAAGGCTGCTGTGTGCGAGGAAAGTGATGTTGATGTTGCTCAAGCTCCTAAATGTGTGGCGATGAAGGTGGTGACGCGGGTTTTCAACCTGTTCATGTCGGATCTCATGGCGGTGACATGCACCGTGAAGACAAACTTGATGCAAACTCGTTTGACGCAAGTGTTTGATCGTGATGGAGTTAAGGAGAAGAAAGCTGTTTTGAAGAGGAAGATGTCGATCGAACTCGATGGCACACACGAGGCGTAGTCCACGTGTGAAAGCCGCTTCCCAACCCGGTAATAGCAAAGCTGATGCGGATAGTGTTTACGTGAAAATTGGTCCAAGCAAACTTGGTGGCTCCTCTGTTCGTCGGAGTCCACGAGGTTTGACAAATAAGAAGCCTTCTTCAGATCCTCTTCAAGAGCGGTCTTTGTTGAAAGAAAATAAGAAGCGTAAAGTTCATCCTGCAAAAGTGAACAAAGGTGTGAAGAAGCGTGCTCGTGTTGAAGTCAAGATCTGCATCCAAGAAGATGATATTGAAGTTGATTCGGAAGATGAATTTGCATTGGTATGTGTTTTGTACTTTGCATGTGTCTTGCTAGTTGTACTTGCAATGATTTAATTGCGTTTGGGCTGGTATCTTTGGCCAGTGAGGCTGGTCATTGTTTTGCATCTATTTTGATTGTGGTCTTGATGTTGTTTTAATAGTTGAACTTGTGCAAACTTTTCTTTGTTTTACTTGCCTTCATATGCTTGTTTTGTTTCCTATATTCATTGTTTGCAAAGTGGTATGTGTTTTGTTGTGCATGTGACTTACTAATTGTAATTGTAATGATTTAATTTGTGTTTGGGGTGGTATGCTTTGGCGTGTGAGGCTTGTCATTGTATTCATTAATTAAGGGTGGTACTGATGTTGTTTTAATAGTTGAACTTGTGCAATCTTTTTTTTACTTACATTCATATGCTTGTTTTGTTTTCTATATTCATTGTTTGCAGTGGTTTGTGTTTTGTACTGCATGTGATTTACTAGTTGTACTTTCAATGATTTAATTGTGTTTCGGCTGGTATTGCGGCCAGGTTAGGCTGATCATTGTTTGCATCAATTGAGGGGTGGTACTGATGTTGTTTTAATAGTTGAACTTGTGCAATCTTTTCTTTTTCTTTTTACTTGCATTCATATGCTTTTGTTGTTTTCTATATTCATTTTTTAAGGTGTGGCTTTTTTGTTTTCATTTACAGCCTGTTAGCGTTATGAGTCCTGGTCAAGCGGTGGGAGGCAATGCCGGAAAAGTTGCCTTGGACGAAGGTGACCAACGGAAATTGAACTTAACTGTGCGATGTTCGTTGAGAGAGGTTGAAGATTGTGCTAAATTGCTCGAGAGTCGGCATGTGGCTAGGGTTCATGCATCTGGTTTTGGTTCTATCTTCAGGTGGAGGGTGAAGTCTAACATTTCCCGCCCTCTGATGGGAGTTTTGTACCTGAGGATAGATCCTGATACAATGACTCTTGACATGGGTGAGGCTAATAAGAGGCTTCGCATCACTAGCGATGGTATACAACAATTATTTGGTTTCGCTCATGGTGGTCGTTCTGCGCCAAGGCCGTCAGAGGACGAATATGACGACGCTCTGATGAAGTTAAGATCGGAGCTTGACATTAGCAGGGACAAAGATATCAAGACAAAGGATTTGAGGAATAAGCTCAAGGTGCTCGTCAAGGATCCTAGCAAAGATGACCATGCTCTGAAAGTGTTCTTCATTATTGTGTTTATGAAGGTTGTGTTGCCTGGTGCCGCCTCGCGTGTTTCCAGAGAGGCAGCAATGTTTGAGGGTATCGTCTTTGAGGACATGGCAAATATGGATTATTGCCAGCTGATGGTTGATGAGCTTAGAAGGGTTGTTGCCAAGTACCAAAGTGGTCATACCATGCGGAAGGCAATCACAGGCTGTGCCATAGGGCCTGTACTAATGTACCTTGACTGCCTTATCCGTGGCAAAACTGCGGAGCCTGACATGCGAGTCCCCCGCATATGTTACATGGATCCTGCCAAGCTTTCTGATCTGGTTGATGCAGATTTGATAAAAAAAAGGCAATGCAGATCCAAAGACTTGGGTGTTTGGGAAGCTTCCGGTGAGTTTTGTTTGTTTTGTGTCTTGCACCTTTTTTATTTTTAGGTATAGCTATTTTTTGTCGTAGTGGACATGTGTCTTTATGTAGAGTTGTCTATTTATATTTTGTATGGTTTAGGTATGGTTTTTTAGTACTGTTGTTTAGTGTGTTGTTGAACAGAATAACTTTGTTCAACTGGCCTGTTGGTAAATACTAACAAATTGGCAATGACAGTTAAAGTTTTATTAGTGGTGTTGATTTTAAATCTGTTAATATCATGATTTATTTTTCCCTATGTGTTGCGTTGATTGATTAACTATTTTTCCCTTTTGTTTGTAGTGGAAAACTCAAGAGGAGGTTATTTTTTTCCGAGTGTATAAACGGCCAGTCCTGGAGATGCCGTCGTCTCAGGTTCCGAAGTTTCATATCTGCCCGATGAGTTGAGGGATGGCCGTGGTGTTGAGGGTACTGGTTATGCCCCCCCTGGCCCTAGTAATGCTAGTGCTTCACGGAGGCAGGGTTTTGGTATTGATGTTGCTGTTTCAGCGTTGGAGCGCGCTGAGCATATCTTAAGTAATGTGTGTTCGAGTCGCAAAAGGTCCCAACGACAGCTTGAGCGTTTGAGTCGTATCAATGGTATCCTTCCCGAAGGTCATCAATTTAACGCCGAGGAAGCTGTTGACTACATTGAGATGGAGAGGATTTTAATCGGTGATATGTGTGACGGTGCCGCTAATCTAGTTCGTGAGCTCGGTTCGATCGCTGAACAACATGAAGCGCTTCGTAACTATGCAAAACTCTCGCCGCAAAGCCATATGAAGAAAGTGCAAATGTTGTTATCAAGCGGTTTGAGCAGGATGAGGTCGCCGCCAATCGGCTACCGTGGCTGGTGATGGTACCGAGGCTAATGTTTTTATCACGAAATGAATGATGTTGGCTTTGGCGTCACGAGGTTGATGTGAGTCGATCGTTGGTATTTGCAATTTTTATGTTGTTGTCCCGATGTCGGTGGTGTAGTTGAACTTCCTCATGTTCATCTATTTATTAATAATTTTCTTTCATGCGCATTGATCACAATGAGGCTGGCACCGACAAAGAGGGTCGATGATGGTACCGAGGCTAATCTTTCGGATCGGCCTCTGACGATGTTGGCTCATGACATCCTATTGTTGATGTGAGTCGATCCTCGTTGTTTGTATGTTTTACTATGTTGTTCGCTGTCGTGATTGTAGTTGAACTTCCTTATCTACATCTGTTTATTAATTTTTCTTTTCACGCAGGAGACCAATCATAATGTTGAGGGTTACATTGACGGTGGAGTTAATGATCTATCCACCGATAAGTGCAAGGTTATTTTTATTTTCATTGTGTTTATTAATATTTTCTTAAAATTTCATGCGCACCGATGTGTCTTGCTTGTTCATTTTTCTATCCCACACCGTTTATTGTTGCTCATAATAGCATTGTTTTTTTGTCTCATTACATTTGAATCAGGGTCCTATTGTTGGCGATGAGCCTTGTTTGCATGTTGGCGATGTCGCTTTCAATGTTAGCAGCAGCAAGTTCGATGATGTTGTTGTGAATGCTTCCAAGGTTTATTTTTCTGTGCACCTATTGGTAGCTTATTTTTTATTGTTATTTTGTTCATATTATTCACTTTTTCTGAATTTTTATTTTCATCGACATCGATGTGGAGCGTGAGGTTGTCCTTAGTGGTGGAGATGATGCTCATGATGTTCCATTGAGTAGTGGGCGCAATGTTGGTACCAAAGTTGCTGATGAGGATGGTGGTGCTGCCAGCATACTTGATGCCAAATCGCCTGGTGTTGGTATTGCTAGGAATGAAATGTTTCTGGTTGTGAAGATTTGCCGCCGGAGAATTTCCCGCCTGGAGGTCTTGATTACGGTGATGCATTGCAAGATGCTTCTAGCGTGGAGGAGGTGCCATCCGAGGATGATGATTTACTTACATCAATTTCTTTGACCCCTTGACGCAGGAGGCGCTCTTGTCGTCCGGGATTTTCTTTCTCTGAGACCACGAAAGCGCATCAATATTGGTGTCCTCTCAAGATGTCCCATCGTCAAACCTCAAACCGGAGGCATAATGGTCTCATCACAGAACTACCGTCGTCGTCAAACCCGGATAGTCCGTAAGGACTTGTAAATGGGGTGTACTTCTCAATTTTGGCATTTTGGACATGTTCTCTTGTAGTTGTTGAACTTATTATTTTTCATCATTTTCTGCAAGCAAAAAGTGGTAATGTTGTTAAGGTTGATACGTTTTTGTTCGCTGTTACGAGGTTGCGCACGAACCGTACGAAATGGTTAGTTTGGGATTTTTCCCGTACCATTTTTGTCTCTTTTTCTTTCTCTAGTTTATTTATTGTTGATGTTGCAGTAGTTTTAATTCATGCAATCTTTTGTGTTTTTCTAGTCACAAGCCGATGTTTCAAAATAAAGAATGTGATGCCAGTGTTGGTTCTATTGCTAAAGTGTTTGTCCCCACCGCACGCTCAACTCGAGCATGTTGTTGATGTTGTTTTATATTCTCTACGTCAGAAGTACCGAGACACTGACAAGTTGATAGTTCCCAGATGGGTGACGGTCAGTATTTTGTTTTTTTTGTAAATAGGATGATAACTTGTTTTGCCAATTTTTAACTATTGTTGTTCTTTTTTTACAACAGACCAAGATCCATGATGGAAATATTGATTCCAATGTGCTAAATTGGTTCACAAGATCAGTCTTGATGGTTTTGACCAAGTAGGTGAACTTGGACTTTTGTACTCATTAACTAGAACTGTCATGTTTTCTTTGCAGTTTTTGGGATGTGGGGGAATGAACTTGATATGTGCTTCTTTTATTAAAGCTGCACTTATTGTTGCAAGGGAATTGAACTGATATGATTGTTCATCAATTTTGGGCGGTGGATATAATTTCTTTATGATTATGTGATTTTTTGTTTGTACTTATGAATTTCAATTTCCCTGTTTTATTTTATTGTTTGGAGGCTGAATTTTTTGTTTCATTATGATTTGGTAAATTCATTTTTCTTCTGTGGTTTTTTTTCCAGCTTCTTTTCCCTACATTTGATCCGCCGTCATTTGTGGCTACCATGAAGCCTAGTCAAGAATCTGGGCATTGGTGCTTGGTTGTTCTGAATTTGAAGTTCCGTCGTTTCGAGTGTCTTGATTCACTCCGTGATGAAACCACAGGGTGATGCAATTAGATTCTTAAGGAATATGATGATAATATAAAGAAGCTTTGGAGGGAGTCCAGTGTAGACAGGGCCAAACCGTTCTCACCGGCGCATATTGATGGTTTCTCTTGCGAGTTTGTGCGGGTGCCTTGGCATGAAAACACGTGAGTATCCGTTTTTAATGATTTTTGCTGGTTGTTTTTGTTGCTGGAGGATGTTGTTCCTGTATTTTTTGGATTTTGTGTTGTACCATTTTTTTGATTTTTCCTTTGTTTACAGGCATGATTGTGGATTCTTTATGCTACAAAACTGCAAGACCTATTATTGCCGGGAGGATGGTGTAATTGAAATGGTCGATTACAGCCATGAAGACATTTTGAACATTAGGAAGACTTTGCCGTATTCCTGCGCAACTAGCGATTTGTTTGATGTTGACTTCCGGGGCTTGTTTGGCATCGAACCCTGTACATGTGCATGGACTTTTGTAATTTTTTGCAGCTTGTACTTCTCTATTAGTACTGTCATGAAATATGTATTTGAACTTACGCTTTGTGCGGTCTTCTTTTTTTCGTGAGTGGCTGGATCTTGGTGAGCATGACTACTGTGTTCTTTGGTAGCCGCTTCTTGGAGCTCGAAAGGCGTAGCTATTGATCTTAGCCATGGGCGTTCCCAAAAGACAAGATCTGGTGTTATGAAGGGCGGTTGGGAGCTCGAGAGGTTTTACGGCTGCTTGTGCAGATAGCCCTACTACACCCAAGAATCCCATTGTGGAATTGATAGACAGCGATGATGATGTGTTTGACAAGATTCTTTGGCGTTGGAAGAGTCACGAAGAAGCTGCTGCCAAAGGTTTATTTCCCTTGTCGAATAGTGGCTCGTAGAGCTGGTGGTGCTAGGAAAGATCCCGCTTTGGATTCTGGCAATGTTGTAAGCACGAAGCGTGCGCCCAGAGCTCCTATAAAGTTTTGCTCCCCTATGCAGCAGCTTCACCCTTATAAATTCCCTCACCTGGACAAGGCTCACAGGTTGTATAATTTGTTGTTTAGTGATGAATGGCGTGAGAAGTATGCTGAGTGAGTATCTCTAATTATTTTTCCTCTTCCTTTTCTTGTGTTGTTTGTAACTGCTAGATAAATATGGCCTGAACTGTTCCTTTTTATACAACTCGAACTGCTATGAATGCCTTATCTTGCTTCTCCTTCTTTTTGTTCTTGTGTGTCTTTGCGAGGAATACATTCTCAATGATACCTCGGCCTAATGGAAACGTGAACTAACTTCACTGGGAATCGATCTGGGAAGTTTTTTCACTGAGCAAATGATGGAGGGTGATGTAATGGACTTCCTCATTGATGATTGGAAGCAACATCCCGATAGAAATGTTGATTTCAGATCCGGGAAAAGGATATTGTTGAGTCCATATTTCATCACGGTAATCAATCGATCGGTTTCTTTATGTTGAACAAGACTGCCTATTGTTTTTATGAGTTTTAATAATACTTTGCTTGTTGATTCTTTTCCATTGTCTATTTTCTATTTTGGCTTTTTTGCAGGTTGTTCTTGACTGCTCGCTTTACGAGGATGAAAATAAAGTGTTTAATGTGGAGAGTGCAGCGAGAGATTTCAAGAGCTATGTTAAAGCTAATGAAGACTTGCTCAGTGCCGACCTTGTGAGATCTACTAGCTGATTTTTTGTTTTTATTTGTTTGTTTTGATGCTGGTTTTTATTTTGAATATTTAACATCTCTTTTTTGGTCATTTGTTTTTAGATCATGATGCCTCTATTCAAGCCTATGGTTTTATCAAAGGATAGGAAAGTGAGCCACTATTCCTTATATGTCATGAATCGGTACCGAAGTAGCATTGACATCCTTGACTCTTTACCTTATCCGAAGAACCACCGTCCTTCGAAGAACACCTATCACGAAGACTGCGAGAAGATTGTGAGCGACATTTATTATCTGTCTTTGGATTAATATTTACGCATCTTTGTTTCTGCTGTTTCGAGACCTAAAATTGTGTGGGTTGTTTTGTTTTTTACAGATTTCTAGATTGGTCAAAGTAATGAAGGCTGTGTATGGTGATGCTCAAGATAATGCAAAGCAAGCAGCCCAATTGGGAGCTGTTTGCAAAGAAACCAACGTTTGTCAAGGTTCCACTTCAAGGGAAAAATGAATGTGGCCATTATACTGTGAAGTATGCGGGATGTTATGATGGTGAAAAGATCGTTGAGAACATTCGAAATAATGACGTGGGTTTCTTGTTGAGCTTTTCAATTTCTGTTTTTGGCTTATTGTGGATCCTTTTTTTATGTGTCATGATTTTTGATAATTTGTTTTATTGTTTTGCAGCCACGCATTGTTGATTGGAACGCTGAGGATCTGTATAGAGTTGTGTTCAACCGAGTAACCATCTTATGGTGACGGAGCTTCCCAAGGAGGTTCAGGCTTTGGCTCCTGATGCATAGGATAAATGGTCATCATTTGCATAGTGAATTGGATAGTTGTGTGATATATCTCTTGAAAACATTGTAGGCTCTATTTTGAAGTGTTTGATGTCTTGTCGAGTACTATGTAATAACTAGTATATTTTGTGTTGTGTTTTAAGTGTGGCACAATGTTCCATCGGGAATTCGTTTTGGTTAAGTTTTTTTTTGTACTGAAGACTTATATAGTAGTTGAACTGAAAACAATTTTTTTTTCAAGTGTATTTTCGGGTTGTTGCTCAGAAAGTGAGATTTATTTTATTTTTATGTGATTCCATCCTAACTTGGACCTTTATAGTTTCTGTACTCTCGTTTTCTTGTACTTATGATATAGTTACATTAGTACTGATATGCAGTCTCATCCACCGTAAGGCTTTCAAATTTTTAGTGCCAAATTTCTTTTTGAACTTCTTGAACTTTAGTAGTTGAACTTCATAGTAAAAGTTAAATTACTGGTTTAAATTAGCCACGTTTAAGAGATAGTCCTATTAAGTTCAAAACTATTTCTTTCTCAATGCATTAATTGGTATCATCATAGCACTTACCGAATAAACTTAGTTGTACTGAGATTCCAATTGTGCAAGTACTTTTGATTAATTATTTATTGTTTGTGTTGTTTGATGCTAGTATGTCTTCTGTTGTGTTTCTTGTGATTTTTCTCTTTTGTCGAACTTATATCTTTTTGATTAAGTTATTGGCCTTCTTTTTTTCTAGGTCGTGGTTCTTCTCCGTGCAATGTTTGGTATAATCCTAGCACTTGCTGTATAGACTAGGTTGTCTTGAGATTTCAGTTGTATTGCCACTTTTAATTCTTAGTATGTCACTTTGTTTTAAGGAATGCGAATGAAGCTTCCGTTCCTTTTTATATATTTGTAGAATGAACGCATTGCCGTGTGTTCAAGCTGCATTTAACTTTTCAGTCCTAGGATGGTAGTGACTAGGAAATACGTACTGGTGTTTCTTTGCTTTTTCTGATGCAGTACTTAGTGAATTTCTAACCACTTTTTACCACGATGCTTTTTAGTACTGAATGTTGTCCTCGGCTGTAGCGTGATAGTACTTCCGTTCATGTCTAAGCTGTACTGAGCGTCTAAGGCTACTATTTGCTTTTGGCCTTTGTTTAGTCTGCCACTTTTTTTGCGAAAATATTCATGTGTTATTTTTTTTCTCCATGACTAGTGCTGCTGCGTGGCAGCCATCAAGTTTCAACTTCAACCTACTTCAACTTCAAATGATGGATGAACAAAATAGGAAGCTAGCAAATTTGTTGGACGACATAAGCAAACGATGTACTTGATAGACATAGGCAAACTTGTTCAAACCACGACACACATAGCATAAGGTAGGTGGTTCAACATAACGAAAGCAAATTACAAATCTGAAACAACAATACTAAGGACACACAGAGCATAAGGTATCTGGTTCAACATAACAAATGTAGACTTTCATGCATCTTCATCCGCGAAGTTGCAGTGGTAGTATGGGTCAGCCTCCTGCTCTTTTGAACTATCCCAACCTGTCACGATGTTGTCAATTTTCTTCCATGACTTGTACGTTGCGTACGCATCTATTCCTGCGTACGTGATGAGGTTGTCTGGCAGCGGGCTGTTCCCCCATAGTTTGTGGTCTTCCATGTTCATCTTCTTCTTCATGCCTTCGTAGAATGGGTGGATGACGCCGCCTGCAACATCGACCAAGGAGTCGTAGTATTTGTCCGTCTCTGGATCTTTCCACTTGCGCTGCATGTCGATGAAGTTGTTGGGGTTGATTTCCAAACCAGACTTCTCCAGCATCCGCTTGTCACCTCCAATGCTGAAACCAACAAATGTGTACAATTTCTCCTCCTGCAGGAAGTCTTTGAGGCGCTTGGGCACGCAAGGGGAGACACACATTTATAGATTAGTCTTCTTTTGAGGATTTAATTCTTCTGCTTTTTTTTGTTCTACAAGTGATAATCCATGAGGTAGATGCTTATATATTATGAGTCATGCATGAATGTAATTCAGAAACTAGTACACAAAGTCCTGAAATTAAATTCAACTACACCGTGTTATTTTTTCTTTTTTGCTATCTTCTTTGCTTTACCAAATGCTTCACCAAATTAGAGAATCATTTTACCAGAGTCAATGATATATGCGCTGCTTGATTCAAGTTTAGTTTTCTTTTTGTTGAATAAAAGACCTATACGATTGCTTGATACATCTTTGTGCATTAATTCTATATCAAGTGCAAAAATTAGTTTGAGAAACATGTGCATCAAGATATGGACCTATACCACTTCACCAAAGATCTTTTAATACATCAATTCTATAAACTATACTAGTGCATCAAGATCAGAATCTATGCTAGTTCATGAAGTTCAGAAATTAATTTGGTGCATAAAGTTCAGAATGCTATAAACTTTTTTTCAGATGCTAATCTGGTGAAACAATCCACTTCACGGTTTGTAAATACATGTAACTTGATAAACATGTAATCATGCATCCACTTCATAGACTAAATTAGTTCATCTAGTTGGGAAACAATTTTTAGTTAAGTTTTTAGTGACTAGTACTGGTACAACAGATGAATGAACAGTAGTATGAGTTACAATGGATGAATGTACTTAAAAAACTAGTAAAGAAAGTCCTGAAATTAAATTAAGTACATCATGTTATTCTTCTTCTTGGATTATACATAGTTTCAGTAAATGTTGTATGTTCTTCATTGGTACTAGTTTAGTCTACTTTTGTTGAAATAGGATAACACAAAACCAGTGCTTCACCAAGTCCTTAGTTTATTTTCTTACAAAAATAACATTAGATCAAATTCAGAAAATACTTCACTACATCAAGTTCAGAAACATATTTTTTAATACATCAAGTACATAGACTACTCTATTGTATCAACTTCAGAATTTAATCTAGTTGGGAAACAAGTGTGATTAAATTTTCAGGATACAGTACTAATAAAACAGATAAACCATATGCAGGGCAAATGAGTAGGATTGCTCACCATTTTGTGGCCGCTGCGATGTGGTACACCAAGCAGAATTCCTCGATGCACAACTGCAGGACTGCCGCCATCTGTGGAGGTTTTTCATCGTCGGTGTACTCCACATCAACTCCGATGAAGCTCGGATACAAGCCGCCGCCCTTCCTCCTCAGTCTGCTCATCACCTCGTCGGCCTTATGCAGTTCATTTGGTGCGAGGCGATCTCCAGCGTCTCCTTGCCGTGGAGCTCAACCCCTTTGAGCGTTCTGGTCTAGTCGCGCTTCTCGCCGGGGACTTTAATGTCGACGAGGTTGCTCCTGTTGTCCGACGTCTCGGCATGATGACGCTTGGCGGACGGTTCCTCCGCCATGGCCTTCCTCCGGCGACTTTGGGCTTTGGAGAGAGACGCTGGAGGTTTGTGTGCAATGGAAATGGAAGCGGCAATGGTGGTTTGTGGGAACGAGGGAGAGATGGAAGACAATGGGGTATTTTTTCAGTGCGCCGATGGTGGTGTGTGGGAGGCGGTTCGTCGAGGCGTGTGTGTAGTGGTCGTGGGGGTCGCTGTTTGCAATGCGTCGTGGCAACCGCCCAGTGGGTGGCGCGGGTGGTGGCGTGGAAGAACTAACCGTCCAAGACAAATGTTTTTTACTGGTGCACTGTTTAGTCTTGTCAAGCTGTACTTACGATCTGCTAAATCCCACTTGCACGTCTCTGCGGTGGTGATGATGTCATTTCTTTGTGGCACCGATTCATATAGTCAAGCTGTACTTATGGATCTGTGATGTTTTTCGTGTGGATATTTAAGTATTGTTTTTCTATTGAAGCCTTTATACACTAGTGTATGTCAAAACATTTTTCAAAGTGCCACAGGAGTTGTTGCTCATAAATTGTACTTATTTTATTTTCATCTGTACCAACCTAAGTTAGGCCTTTATAGTTTACGTATTCTCATTTTTAGTGTACTTATGTTTTAGTACTGTGTGAACTGAATTGTAATTTCAAACAGCGCATGGGTTTGAAATTTGATGTCGAGTGGTGCAGTGGCTTTGACCGAACCTGTTGTTTTAGTACTGATGTTGTATGTATGTTTGAACTGGGTTTTTTTATAACTTAGGTTGGGGGTGGAGGTTTGAGATTATTTTACGACCAGATCGTTCGTTGTGGTGTGGACAGATTATATATAAATAATAGATTTAGCAGAATTGACAAATAAATTCTATTTGAAGTTTTTGAATTTTAGTAGTTGAACTTGTCACATTTTATATAAATTGGAATTTTAGCATAATTGACAAACATTATATGTTTGAACTTTTAGATTTTTAGTAGTTGAACTTGTCAGTTTTTCTATAAATAAGAATTTTAGCATAGTTGACAAACATTATATGTTTGAACTTTTTGAGCTTTAGTAGTTGAACTTGTCATTTTTTATGTAAATAAGAATTTTTGCATAATTGACAAACATTTTATGTTTTGAACTTTTTAGTTTTAGTAGTTGAACTTGTCGGTTTTATATAAATAAGAATTTTAGCATAATTGACAAACATTTTATGTTACGAACTTTTTAGTTTTAGTAGTTGAACTTGAAAATAATATTTAATTCTATTTTTTAAATTATGTACATTTAACAGAAAGGCTATTAAGTTTTGTTCTTTTAAGAGGTTCATTGGTTTTGTATCATATTTTTTTCCTTTTTTCTTGTAGAGGTTAATTGACAAACATTTTTCTTGCGGTTTATATTTCTTTGTCCCGTCCTCTGGTTTGTATACCAGGCTTATTTCTTTGGGGTGTTTTGTTGTGATGTAGGCTATTGGGCTGTTTTCCGGCCCGGATAGCTCGTCCGTAGCCTTTGTCTTGATCTGCGTCGTCTTGGCGTCTTCTGGGTTTAGTCCCACCTCGCTAGTCGAGGGGGCTCCGGACCTGTTTATAAGCGCAGCCGACGCTCACAAGTCGAACTCCTCTGAACACTTACCTGAGCGCTTATACACGGCGCTCGTGCTCTCTCTTGACCTGTGGGCCCTGGTCGGCGGGTCCTGCGTTGTGCGGATTACTAGGGATTCGCCCACGGGCTCGAGTTCAAGTATCTAGCATTGTCAGGGCGTGCTTTGACCTTGGGCGGTCAATTTTTTGTTTGTTTGAATCTAGTACTTGACTCCTCCAAAGAACTTGGATTGATACTTTTTGTTCTAGTTCTTGTCCGGTTTGTGTGAGTGTAATCTTTTTTCATTTGAGTTTTTTGCCTTCTTTTTGTGTTTGTTTTATCTAGCATTGTCGTTCCTGCGCTTTGACCTTGGGCGTGATCAATTTTTTTTGTTTGTTTGAATCTAGTACTTGACTCCTCCAAAGAATCTCTGGACTGATACTTTTTGTTCTAGTTCTTGTCGGTTTGTGTGAGTGTAATCTTTTTCATTGGAGTTTTTTGCCTTCTTTTTTGTGTTTGTTTCTGTGATTATTCTCAAGTGTCTTCTGTTGTCATTTTCAGAACTATGGTACTTGCGTGTAGACTGAGTTGTACTGATAGTGCATTCATAGTAGCGCTTACAGACTGATGCTTCTTTGTACATTTTATTGTAGTAAGCATGTAATGTCCGATCAAGTGTACTGAGTTGTACTGACATGGAACAATGTTGTGTGATTAGTTGCATCATAACTAGTACTTTAGAGCAACGACAACGTTCCATTCGTAAGCTACTTTTCAATTTTGAAATGATGGATTAACAACATACGAAGCTACCAAACCAAACTTATATAATGAGATAAGCAAAACATTGTACTTGATGACATAACTAAACTTGTTCAAACATGACAAGCACGACATAATCATACTGGTTCAACCCAACAAGAGCAAACTACTAATTTGAAACAACAAGATAAAAGGCAAGCACAAGCGGAAGTAAAACGAAGGCAGGCTCTGATGTATCTTCATCCCTAAAAGGGGCAATAGGGGTGGTCGTAGTAGTTGCTAGCCTCCCGCTCTTTTGCAAATTCCCAACCATCTGTGATGTAGTCGATCATGAACCATGACTTGTACGCAGCGTACGCATCTACTCCTGCGTACTCGATGAGGTTGTCTGGCAGCTCGCTTGTCCCCCACAGTTTGTAGTCTTCCTGCGTGTTGATCTTGTTCTTCATGCCTTTGTAGAATGGGTGGATGACGCTGGCTGCAACATCAGTCAAGGAGTCATACTCTTTTCCGGTGTATGGAACTCTCCACTTGCGCTGAATGTCGATGAACTTGTTGGGGTTGATCTCCATACCGGACAACTTCAGCTTCTCTTTGTCGCTTTCAATCTGCTGAAACCGCAAATGTGAACAACTTGTCATGTCATAAAGATCTCGGTCAGGCGCTTGGGCCTGCAAGGGCAGAGAGATTTTGAATATTACCATTACTTTGATGTTTGAATTATCCATTTTTGTTTTGTTTTACAAGTGATGAATCCATGTAGTAGTTGTTTATGTAGGATAAACAATGGATGAATGTACTTCAAAAACTAGTAAAGAAAGTTCTGAAATTAAATTAACTACATCATGTTATTCTTCTTCTTGGATTATACATAGTTTCAGTAAATGTTGTATGTTCTGCATTGGTACTAGTTTAGTCTACTTTTGTTGAAATAGGATAACACAGAACCAGTGCTTCACCAAGTCCTTAGTTTATTTTCTTACGAAAATAACATTACATCAAATTCAGAAAATACTTCACTACATCAAGTTCAGAAATATCTTTTTAATACATCGAGTACATAGACTACTCTATTGTATCAACTTCATAAACTACACCAGTCGATCAACTTCAGAATTTAATCTTGACAAGATTTTCCAAATAGTAATCCGATTGCATCGGGTTCAAAAATACATTTATAGTATATCTACTTGAGAAAATGCATTAGTGCATCCACTTTTCACAAACCACACTAGTACATCTAGTTGGGAAACAAGTATGATTAAATTTTCGTGGATACGATTACTAATAAAACAGATAAACATATGCAGGGCAAATGAGTAGGATTGCTCACCATTTTGTGGCATGGCGATGTGGTACACCAAGCGAGTTCGTCGACGACAACCGCAGGATCTGCCGCCATCCGGGAGGTTCATCTTCGTTGGTGTAGTGCACACCAACGCCGGCGATCCTCTGAAACCTGCCGCCAAGCTTCCTCCGAGCACAGAGATCACCTCGTCGGCCTTATGCGGTTCGGCTGGTGCGCGACGATCTCCAGCGTCTCCTTGCCGTGGAGCTCAACCCCTTTGAGCGTTCTGGTGTAGTTGCGCTTCTCGCCGAGGACTTTAATGTCGACGAGGTTGTTCCTCTTGTCCGACGTCTCGGCATGATGACGCTTGGCGGACGGTTCCTCCGCCATGGCCTTCCTTCGGTGACTTTGGGCTTTGGAGAGAGACGCTGGAGGTTTGTGTGCAGTGGAAATGGAAGCGGCAATGGTGGTTTGTGGGAACGAGGGAGAGATGGAAGACAATGGGGTATTTTTTTAGTGCGCCGACGGTGGTGTGCGGGAGGCGGTTCGTCGGGGGCATGTGTGTAGTGGGTGCTGTGGCGTGGGGTCGCCGTTTTGCAGTGTGTCGTGGCAACCGCCCAGTGGGTGGCGCGGGTGGTGGCGTTGAAGAACTAACCGTCCAATTTAAATGGTTTTTACTGGTGCACTGTTTAGTCTTGTCAAGCTGTACTTACGACCTGCAAAATCCCACATGCACGTCTCTGCGGTGGTGATGATGGCATTTTACTGTGGCACCGATTTGTATAGTCAAGTTGTACTTATTAGCTGCTTGTCCCACTTGCACGTGTCAGCGTCGGTGTTGATGGAGGTCTGAACTCCTCTACTGTCGTACTCGGACTGGTGATTGAAGTGTAACTGAACGTACCAATTACCAGCGAGACTATGTGTGGTGCTAATGTTTTTTTAAAACAATTTTCGTATTTTTTTAAGGATTGTTTATATCAAGATAACATGTGAGTATTTTTTACAGATAAATTAGATTTTCACCAGTACAGGATGTATTATATTCGCATTTTGCTTGAGGTAATTATTTTTATGTACTGATAGTCTTTCTGAATTGGGACTGGCAGGAGCAGGCATAGCTTTGTTTTTTCAAAATGATTTTTTTTTCACTCGTTCACTGGTGGGGTTTGTTATTACTATGCCTTTTGTACTGCTGACAGAGAGTTATCAGTACCGATGTAATACAAGAGTTTAAATTTTTCCTTGACATTTTTTTTCTTTGAGATTCTTTGGTTCAGATGGCGTTTTGCGTCGAATATATCAAGATAAGTTTTTTCAATTTTATTTTTGACTGCATTCAAAAGATTATCAAATGGTTTAAATAATAATGTCACTGCTTGGTAGGAACAAATCAGAAATTATATCGACCGATGTGTACTCTGCCTTGTCTTGACGAATGAGAGTTATCGATCTTGATGTGCTACAAGAGTTTGAAATTTTCCTTGACATATTTTTTCCCTGAGTTACTGGTTCACAGTAGCGTTTTGCGTCGGATATATCCAGATAAGTTTTTTCAAACGTATTTTGTCACTGCATCCAAAATGATTATAAAATGGTTTACAAAATAATGTCACTGCTGCAGCGGGCACAAATCAGAAACTAAAAAATAACTTTAGTTACGATCGAGAAATCGACGATAAAGCTAAATAAGTTTTGGTAACGGCGGTGTTTTGTGAAATGCTTCCTCATTGTGTCTTTGATGCAACTAAGACTACAAGGTTATTTTTTAGTTGACGCAGCAGGATAACCACTATGTATTGTTCAGTCTTGAGCTTCTCCTAACTGTCCCCGAATGTTGTGCCTTCTTGCGGCGCTCTTTCGAGTTGAGCCTTGGCAGCTTCATCGTCGATTCAGTTTCTCGCCCTTAATCGCATCATCTTCATTGTCTTCGTCTAGTTGGCCATCATTCTCATCAAACTATTCTTCTTCATCGTCTTCATTTGATTGCTTGGAACTCTGTACCTTGCCCTGTTTATGTTCAGCTCCACTGACCTCCTTGCCCACTTTGCACGTCCGGGCATTATGCCCGTCAGTTCCGCCACACTTGCGGCAAGTGTAGCTGTTACGTGTGTTGTCTCCATTGGTAGAAAGCTGGGTGGCTCCAATCTTCTTGTTCTTGTTGACAGTGGCATCTGTGCGGAGTGGGCATGTGCGGTAGTTATGGTTGCTCACGATGTTGCAGAATCCGCATGCCCTTATCCCGAGGGGTTTGCCGTCCGGGCCAAATTCCACGCGCTTGATGGGGCGTGGTGGCTTTTTGGCTGCTGCTTGCGTCTTGCTCTTCCTCCCCTTTGTGTTTGAGAATGTTGGGGGTTTAATCACCCTTTCCTGCTGCTGCTGGTAGGATGTGCTATTGGCATGTCGTTCGCCTACAGCACCATCGAGCTCATGATCTCGCGTGTGAGTTTGTCGGTGCTCTTGAGTGTGCACACGGGCAAGCTCGGTTGCTGCTGCTCATCTTCCTCGTTCTCAAATGGGTCAATAGCTCCCATATGGTTCATCTCGGATAACATTGTAGCAATATCCTGCTCAATGGCTTCATTGTCTACGACACCTCCATTTTCAGCAGAATTTACGGCGTCGAGTTCTTGTTCAAGTTTGTCCATGACGACTCACGTCCTTGCCATTTGCTCTTGGCTTCTCAAGCTTTTTCTGTGCACCCTCATGTTCAGCGTCAGTAGTGAGCTTTCAATGCAGTATTGGGATGCCTTGCTTGACGCTACTGTCCTCAAGTCATTTCATCAAATGTTGGTGGATGTTCGGGCGTTTGGTGTATCTCCGAGTATGTATTTCTGGAATGCTTTCATAATTGTCCGTGCATCATGCACAGGACATGGACGCAGAAAAGACATGTATTTGTTTTTGGAAGAGGTGCATGTTTTTTGTTATTTCATTCGAACAAAAACTTTGCAAAGAAAGTAGTACAGTATGTAACATCTTTTTTGTAGTCCTTACCTGTGTGGTCCCATAGCCTGCACTCGCACTCATATGTTTCTCCCACGGGGTCTGCAACCACCTGGAACGCGTCTTTGAGCCCACATGCATAGTTTTGCGGGTGGTTGTAGCGCACTAGGTACTTTGTGGGCTCTTCCGTCTCTGCGCCCGTGAAGAGAGTGCTCGATTTTAGCCTATCTACGATCTCATTGTACACAGCTGGCGTGTCTGACTGTGCCATCTGGGTGTCAAACCCATAGAAGGTCAGCGTGTTCTGTTCCTTCTGCAGATGCAAGAATGATGACCAAATTGTTAGTTTTCTTGCAGGAAAAACTTCTAATAAAGTTTTTACTTTAGTAAGCATGTAATTTTTTGTCTTATGACAAGTGATAGAGCTATACCCGGTTACCCATTGTCTCCTGGTTCTCTGTCTGCCTCCTGGTTTTGACGCAGGAGTTTACCTGGCTGACAAACCGGTGTAGGTTATGTCTCTCATTTACGTAGTTCTTCTTGAGCACATAGTTCATGCTCTCACTTCGTTGTGTGGATGTCATTTTGGCGCAGAAAATTTCTTTGAAGTAGGTTGATATCCATTTCTCACGCTCGTTCCACATGCCCACCATTGTGGCATCATCGTGGAGGTTGTACTTATCCATCAATCTTTTCCAGGCATCCTCAAACTTAGTTGGCATGAGGGGCCAGTTGAGAATTGATGTGAATTCATCTCTAAAGTCCTCGTAGGATATCTGAGCACGCGAGGTGTTCCTGTACTTCTTCATAATGTGCCGGTGACATAGCTTATGTCTTGTGTTCTTGAAAACATCTGCGATCGCCAAAGCCATTCTTTGGGCAATCGTGCAGTAATGAGAAAATAGACTGGAGTGGTCGTGAGATGGTTGTGCATATATACCAATAGAACTGACACAACATTTTTATTGTGTTACTTTCCTTTTCTTTTTTGGAAGGGGGGTGGTGGTTGGGGTGGTTTTAGCGGGTGTACCTATGAGGATGCATGTAGGAGCCCTCCTTCTCATGCACCTTAAAAATGTTCTTGAACAGCCACTTGAATGAATATGCATCCTCATCTCTTATCAGGGCAAAACCAAAGAATGTAGTCTGCAAGTGGTTGTTAGTTCCGACAAACACCCCAAGTGGCATATGGTACTTGTTGGTCTTATATGTTGTGTCAAACGTTACACAGTCCCTGAAGTCCTGATACGCCCCTCAGCAGCTTGCGTTCGCCCAGAATATATTCTTAACTCTGTCGGACTCATCGAGTTGCATGTCACAGAAGAATTCCCTGTTTATAGCTTTCATCTCCCTAAAGAAGTTGACAGTCTTTAGGACATCGTCCACATCATCAATCCTTGAATTCTTTGCTTTCCTGCATATTAAAAGTTCATTGAAAAATGCATGTTGAACTAGCGTCAGGTCATGCGTTGCGTGATATGTTTGTACTGATAGAGGAAAAAAGACATATGCGGTTTAGGGGAGGAGACCAAGATTGTACTTACGGGTTAATCAGGTCTTTGGCATTCATTTCGAGGAAGTAGCTACCAGGGTCATCACCGCCCAGAATGCTCATGATTTGCGCGTATTCAATGCCTTTGAACTGCAAGTACTTGACGTACTCCAAGATTGTTTTGTCAAAGTTTTTGTGGGAGTGCAAGAAGACAAGCATTTCTGTGGTGAGTTGTAGCCTGTGGTTGTGTTCCCATACTATCTCTTTTACGACAAATGTTCCATCCTTTTCCTTCTTGACCTCATTTTAGCCCCGCAGATTAGTTCTGTCATCGTCTTGTTACTGCTATTTGCTTCGTACACCTTTGATTCATAAACTCCATGGCACGTGCAATAAAGGTAGGCTCTGGTCTTAAACTTGGGGCCTTCCACGACAAGAAAACCAGCGTGCTTCAGATATCGTTGTAGAAGTTCTTACTTTCTTCAAAAGTTTCAAACCTCATCTCTAGCCTTGGCGTAACATAAGCTTCAATGTCGGTGGCTGCACACAACAAAGTTGACCAAACAAAAATGTTAGATGGGGTGGTCACAGCACCATGGTATGGACTGTGCTTGTATTTTTTTTCTATATGGATACTTACATGTGTATAGCTCTGCGCCGCCTCTGGTGTTTGTTGTTCTCCCTGGTTTATGGGCGTCGGTGGTGTCACCCTTGGCACATGCAGCAATGCATCTCTTGGAGGGAGCAACGATGACGAAGATCTCCGTCTCTTGTTGTACGGACGTCTCTCCTCAGATTCATTGTGATGTTGCTCCTTTCTATATGGCTCATATCTTGTACTTTTGAACCTGCTAGAGTGGCCAAAATTTCTTTTTTTTTTGCCCTGGTCTTCTCGTCGCAACTGCTTTTGCAGCACGGATGATTGATGTTGATGGAGCGACTGGTGGAAGCCTTCTTGCAACCCATCCACGGCTTCCTGTCCTTGGCTTTTTGCATCTTACCGGGAAGGAAAACGTTTGTCGTTGGTGATATTGTTGGCCTAGTTGCAACCCAGCAGTGGCAACGCTTGCATTCCCAGACATTGTTGTTTGCTGTATAGAAGGACCTGTCCGTGCTTTTGATGATTGCGGTTATCTTCAAATCTGCCTGTACTGTTGAAATATCCAGGCGGTATTTCTGGTGTTACCCAACCAGGTGGTGCCCCATATCTGTTTTGCTCATCAAATGCTTGCTGCGTGCGCCGCCTTGCATGCTTCTGCAAACAACATTCAAAAAAATTTGTGATTAATCTGGTTTCGTTTTCAGTCGAACTGATGAACGTTCATGTTCAAAACACGGATGTACTGATGCTCTTTTTTTAGCACTGTTTTTGTAAACTGGACATTGAACTCATGCATGACTTCTCCTCTGTTCTTCTGTAACTTATGCAACTACACTAGAAGTACTCCTAGTTTATGTATCATTGAACTTACTGTGTAACTGTGGCACTCTCTCGTCACTATCTACCTGGACTGACGCTGATGTTTAATTTTTTTTAACTTGAAAAGATAGCATATTAGATGCACTCACAGTAACCTCGACATCCTAATCGTGCATCAATGCATATACATTACAAGTACTGCTAGCTTATGTATCACTGAACTTATTGTGTAGCAATTATATTTTTTTTGGTAACAGTTTTGTTACTCGTTCGAACTGACGCAATTACATGACTTGTACTCTTAGGAATAACAACATACAACTCTCAACGGCAGCTGAACCTTGTCACTATACCGGTAGCGCATATGTTTAATTCTTTTAACTTGAATCGGCGCAATGCATATTAGATGCACCGACAAGAACCTCGACATCCTAATCGTGCATCAAGTGGCAGGGGTGTCAATGAACTGATGCTAGCATTTGCAATGTACCATCGGGTTCTTCTTCATAGCAGGACTGACGAACTGATGGAGTGACACAAACGTGGTGAGCAGACATTACCTCCGATTGTCTTGTCTTCTTCTTCTACCTCTCGTGGGCGTCTTACTGGCATGTTCTTGCGAGGCGGCACCATCGACGCAGCACCTGCTTGTGGTGGACGTCTGGAGAAGAGGTTCGTTGAGGAAGCACCTTGCGGGGATAACTGCCCCGGAGAAGGAGACCCGGCGACGGAGGGAGGCACGAGGCGGGGATGACGGCTCCGACGATGGATCCGGCGACGGAGGGAGGCAGGCGGGGATGACGGCTCCGACGATGGATCCGGCGACGGAGAGAGGCGAGGCGGGGATCACGGCCTGTCGATGGATCTGCGGCGGAGCGAGACAGAGGCCGGGATCACGACCTGACGATGGATCCGGCGGCGGAGGGAGGCGAGGCGGGGATGACGACCCTGACGATGGATCCGGCGACAGAAGGAAGGAGGAGGCGGCGGCGGATCCGTCGCCGGCCAATCACGGCGCCGCGGGCTCCCTCGCTCCGGCTGCCGCCGTCGCTCGCTCGCCCGTGACGGTAGGAAGCAGGTCGGATTAGGGCTGGAGTCGGTCGTGGGCCGTCGCGCCTTATAGGGGCGAGGTAGCAGAATAATATTCTGTTACGTAATGAATAGTCCAGCCCCCCCCCCCTATATATATATATGTGTGTGTGTGTGTGTGTGTGTGTGTGTGTGTGTTATGAATTCCATTTTCTATCTATTTTTTATACTAATATGAATCTAGTTGTTATCATCCACATATACAGAATGGAAAGCGTATATACACACATTGAAACAGAACATATAAGAATGGAAAATAGAGTACACACATTGAAACAGAGCAATAAACAGAGCAATACTATGATTGTTGTGAATACAAAGCTATCCACGTCGAAACAAATTTTCAAAATAAAACGCGTCCATGAGACCATAACCAGCAGCCCTTGCCTAGGGTAGCTCTTGGCTCTGCCTGAACTCGTGCAGGCGTTCGTCCAAGTGGTCGACACGCTCGCGGTACATCTGGAGCGCGATCTCGAGCTCCAAGTTGGCTATTTCATCGGAGATCACCAGCTCGAGGATGTGACGGCCATGTTCCCCTACTACGCCCAGGTGGACACCTGGGCCAAGGAGGCGGTCGATCCTATGGACCAGCGCGTTGGCATCCAGCGGGCCGCGGACAAGGCGAACAGCAGCACCCATGCGAACGGTGCGGTGGGCGTCCGGTGCAAGTACGGCATGGCCGGCATCTGGTACAAGTACGGCACTGAGGGCCTCTGCCCACTCCTGGCGGGGAATGGGGGTACTGACGGGACGAGTACCCAGTTGCGACACCGTGTCGACAGCAGGCAAGCGCCGATGGATCCGCTCTTGCTGTGCGGCGCGACGCGCCTCGCTTCTGCGGTGCTCCAACGGTCGTCTGCGCGGCGAGCCGCAGCCTATCAGCGCGGACGCGCCTAGCTTGCTCTGCGGCGCGCCATCGATCATGTTGTGCCATGCGCCAAAGGTCTGCTCAACCCTGGCAATGACGCGCATCACAGCATCGTCCATCGCGTTGTCGGGGAGCGCCTCGGCCTCGACGGGCCGTGGCGCTGCTTTCGTTCCTCGTCGACGAGGTTGATGGCAGAGGCAGCGCTTTGGTGGGTTGGCATGCTTGGAAAAGGTGGATGTGCTACAGGCTTCGCTTGTCGCCTCCGTGCGTCGCATGCCCCCTATGTGCAATATAGCAGGGTGGCGGGAAACAGGTGAGGAAATTGCGGGAAACGGTGGCGTGTTCATAAAACGCCATCAATTAATGGAAACTTAGCATCGAGCTAGCACAAGAAGTAGATGATGATCAGATGAACATGGACCACACTAGGGATCCCGTCGGTGGTGAATTCATCAATCCCAAACGGTTGAATACTAGCAAGCGTTTGCCCACAACACACACGGCCTATTGCATCACAAATAGGTCAGATGGATCAACAGTATGCCACGTATCGCACATTCTCAAAAAGTAATGCGGTAGACCTTCTTTAACATGTGTTAAAAAATAAAATAAAATAAACAAGGACCTCAAGGTTAAATTAGCTGAGGGAATGGGGCATTTCGGTCATTTGACCGAAATGACCCATCCCATCACCTAATTTAACATCGACACAACTTACCATCTAGTCACCCATATGATGGTTGCTCCAGCCTGAGCACACTTAACTTGATAGTTTTCTTACATAAGTTACTGGTGGAACAGCTAGTCCTTGCTGATAGGAATGCCTCTTCGCATCCTTATGGCGTATCCGGATGACCGCCCGTCCCACAATGGCCAATAGATGTTGTGTAGACAAAGCATATCACATACGTCTTATTAGAAGCAATCGTGTGCGTTATTAGCGGTCTTCGCACATATTTATGATTACAGAACTGTTTGCCGCGTATCACACACATCTTGTTATATTGAACCATTTCTGTTCTCTTGCCTAATCACAAACAGTTCATCCGAGTGAACCGTATGATGTACATCGCAGACACCTTTGATCTGGCTGACCATTTCTTTTGTGTTGCCTAATCACAAACAGTTCATCCAAGTGAACCGTATATTGTGTATCGCACACACCACCATCTGGTTGCCCGTTTCTTGTGACAGCCTGGTTCTTGCCCTCTCTTAATTGCTTGATTTTTCATTTGAATTTTTTTGAAACTTGGAGTTCTTGAATCTTTTCATTTGGACTTAAACACTTGGGCATCCTTGGCTTTCACCCAAGTGCTTCACTTCTCTCCCAAATCATCATTTCACTTCTGATCCACCCCAAAATAATCTTTGGAATATTTTTCTTAAATGAAAAATATTCATTTTCTCTCAAAAACCCCAAAGCAAAATCTGTTTGCTTCAAAGCAACCCCAATTTCTATGGCTCAGAAAATTCTGAGATAATTCACAAATATTCTAGGAACGCCAGGGCACCTCCGTGAGCAAAAATATTTCATCACTTTTTAGAATATTTTTGCTACAGAAAATATTTTCTGTTCTGGACAAAAATGGTGGTTTCTACAGCAACTACCATTTTACTTGCTCCATGTGACCTGAACTTTCTTGTGCTTATTTACCTTAGTAACTCTAAGCTAGCCTCCAATGCACGGCTTCAAACTCCCAGCCATTTGACCACAGTAACATCACAAAGTTACTGGCCACAAACTTACTTGGTGGGTGAAAACTTCTCTACTGCACCTGGATCCGAACCAAATCATGGTAACACTCAAAACTACCACGAACAACATGCCAGACATCGAGTTTATGCTTAGATCGACCTGATATCATAGTTCACGCGGTGACCCGCGTTAAATCGGCGTCTTTGGCATGCGGCCGACGCGCTCTGCAACGCGCCCGAGCCTCTGTTGCTTGCGTGCTCGCTTCCCCGCCTGCCCAACCTTGCCAAAACTCGCCACCATCATCGTATCGACACCCTTAACTCCTCCCTGGCACTCGCCAACGCTGGAGCTCGCCGCAGCAAGCACGGGCAAGGTCCGACCAGCCCAATAGTGTGGAGCGCACTGTGCTCGTCGCCACCCTCTTGATCCTGTGCTCATCTCCGCTCGCCCACAGTGGGCGCGTGACCTCCGTCGCCTTCTCAACCTCTCACTGACGCCGCTCGTCGCCGGGCGCCGTGGACAGGTGTCCACCAGCGGAGCCCGAAGCACCCTCGCCGCTCGCCTATAAATAGAGCCCCCCCAGCCTACTCGAGCATCATCCAGCACTCACACACAGTTCACGATTCAGTAGGAAGCCATAGCCCGGCCGGGCAGGCCTCGGGCCGCCGTCCCGGAGCTCGAGCTCGCCAACGATCCCCTCTGGTCGTTGCAGTAGCTCCAGCCCCTCCCAGGCCTGGGCGACCCCTCCAGGGCCTCCGCCTCTCTCCGGTGAGGCCGTCTCGCCCGCTTGGATCCTCTGGAGTGGCCTCTGCTCGCTGTCTTCCTCAACTCCGGCGACCCCCTCGTTCTGCCTCCGCTTGCGAGCTAGATTCCGACGCTGTCCGACCACCCCTAGCCACGCTACGGGTACGGGCAGGTGCGCCGTCTTCCCCTCTCTTAATCCCTCCCTCTCGTTTTGGCCAAGGAGCCCTCGTCACCGGCGAGAGCTCCCGTGGCTTGGCCGTGTCATTTCTCTCTCCCTCTTCCCCACCTGACTAAGCGGGCCCGCTAGTCAAACACTCTATATCGTCTTGTGGCCAATGCAGTGGTGGAGCCCACAGGCTTTACGCCTTCGACGTCACCCCCCAGTCTATTTCTTTTTATCCAAATTCATTTGAATTTACAAAACACTTCAAACAGTTATAACTTTTTAACCATAAGTCCAAATGAATTGATTCTTTTTGCATTGTGTTCTTTGAAAAGAAATCTAGCAGCTCACCAAAGATGAGATTTTTCTGAGCTGTTTAGAATTTCTGGTGATTTTCAGAAGAGTTCTTGATATTTTCTTTTTGTGCTTAAAATTATTTTCAGAAAGTGAGTCTTGTCTTGAGGATCACCAGGAGGCTTATGAACCTCATCTGCACTAAGGCAAGCCATGGCAACATTTTCATGATGCCATTTCAATATTTGTGATTTTTCTTACTTGAATGAAATAATTAATCCATGCATTTAAATAATTATTGAGTTATTTGTATTCTGTAAAATGTTGGTCAAGTTGTTATGCTTGATTTACAGAATGGTTGAAACTAGTTTAGTGGATAAAGCAGGATAAGATTTATTTGAGGTGATGTTAGAAATAATTTTGTTATGCATGTTAGTAATTATTTTAGCTATGTTTTTGCCTTCATAAATTGATAAAAATTTGTTAGAAAATATTCTGTTAAATACTTGTTAAATCATATTACTTGTTTCTGAGAATATTTGAACCCAACTTAGTGATAAAGAAATTAAGAGTTGTTGATAGTGAAATCTTTTTGTTATGCATATGAAAAAGTTATCGGAGTTACTTTCTTGCGTGAAATTAATAAAACTTGTTGCAAAATATTTTGGTTAAGTGGTGAGTCATTTTGAGCAAGTAGAGTAATGTGAGTTGTTGACGTTTATGCTTGGTGTGTATATGGATGACATCGGTCATTTTATCATTATATGATGCATGTTTTGTTTTGCATTTCATGGCATGCTATGACACCGGTCATTTTTAGTTTAAAGTTGAACCTGAATATAACTCAACTTGAATATACCGTTGACTGGGTCATGGTGCAGCTGAATCGAGTTTCTTTCCAGTGCAACCACATTTGCCTTTATGGGAAGGCCTTGATTCGGTCCATTGACACGGCCTCTGGTCGGTGCCTCCATCTAGGGAAGGTTATGTCGTGCTTGCCCTGGCCTGGCAAGCAGACATAATCTTGTGTGCTCATTGATGAGATTATGGCACCGAGTCCCCGAGTGGGAGTGTCCCCGAGTGGGAGTGTTTTGACCACGACGGTGGTCGGGGTGTCTTTGGTAGACACGGGGCCACCCAGGACTAGCCCGTTGGGGATTTGGGTCGGAGTGGTCGGGAGAGTGCTGTGGCAATGGAGGGGTTTTGTCGGAGTGCCGTTGTTCCACCCGAATGGGAGTGCGAGGCCATGGGTTCCGTGGTGTGGGTACAGTGTGCTACCTCTGCAGAGTGTGTAATCTATCGATAGCCGAGTCCACGGTCACGGACACCTCGTAGTAGGTCCCACCATGAGTCAACGATTAATAAAAATTGCACACTAAGTTGTAAACCTTGCATTGTTGAGGATGGCAGAAAGGCCATCGAGGAAATTGGGACCAGATATTGGTCGTGGTTGTGATCGCCGTAAGGATCACGAGTCATTTTGTTAAAGACCACGTTGGTGGTGTGTTTGTGATCCGAGGATGATCACTGTTGGTAAGTTGTCCTGAGGGATGTTCGAGCATGATCACAGCATGTTGACATATAGTGTTGCATTATTAATAATTGGTTAACTATCATGATATTGTTTGTCATTATGATTATGCCTCTTGTGAGCTTGCAAGTACATTCAATGTACTGACCTGGTGTGTCATGCCAGATTTCAGGAAAGTCCCGTTGGAAAGGAACGTTGTTCGAGTCTAGATCGTGTCCACACCGGTGTCCCTGTGATATGGAGCTTCCACTACGATGTTATTCCGCTGCCACGCAGTTGTTCTGATCGAGGCCCCTTTATGTTCACTAAATAATGTACATATTGTTCAGCCACACCGAGTGTGCCGCTTGGCCTTGACAGCTGTTGTAATGTAAACCCTGTTCCGCTAGCATCAATAAAGCGGTTGTTTTCTGTACCAATATGTTGTGTGTTGCCAGAAGACATGATCTCTGGGCTGGCAATGCAGGGTAAACCGGTCGCTTTGAGTCGGGGTGCCACAACGATTGGTATCAGAGCCGCGCTGACTGTAGGCCACGCTAGACTACGACGTGTTAACTCGACGCTAGGCGCGAGTAAATTTGAGTGCCGGTAGCAGTTATAGCTAGTTGTTGCATTGTAGTCATTTGATTATTTTTGTTATGCTAACCTGCTAATGGTTGTGAGTGTAGATGGCTCCGGTGCCATATCCGTGCCAGTTGCAGTTGATGTCGTACACGTCACTGCACCTTCTCCGCAACATGTGGCGTCGGTTGTACCCTCACAGAGACGAACCAGTCTACCGTGTGTACTGGGAGCATCTAGCAGACTCAGTGTATGAGTATCACGCAGTGGTTACTCTACGCACCAGTTCTGATTCCGGCTCTTACACTCGTACTTCTCGGAGCGGTTACGCCTCCACCGCTTCTCAGGCTGTCCAGTTTGCCGCATTTGAGGTCCTTATCGATCTTCACTATACCGAGGTCCAAATGCAACACCACCCAGGTTTCTATTACTACCCATCTCTGCACGACAACGGTCGTGTCCGTTTCCCTCTCATTGATCCGGAGTCTGATAGTGTTGCTAGCCATCTTGCTCGCTATATCACTGCTAGCTATCTGATGATCCACGAGCTGGCTCGAGAGCTGACTCGTGCCCGTACTACTTTAGCCACTACTTTGGTCACTTCTAGATCCGCCACTACTCCGTCCTCACTGGGATTTACCCCTTATGTCCCAGTTAGCTCTAGCTCCCCTATTTTGCCGGTTACTCCCCCGAGTAGCACGGGCGTCTCGGCCGTGAACCCTCTCAGTGGTCCTGCCGAGTGGGTCTCACTTCTTGCTACTCCTGCAGCCCCGATGCTTCATCCTACCCCTACCCCTGAGGGAGAGCCCTCGAGGCAGCGTCATCGTGTTACCTTTAACCCGGAGGTTTCCGTTAACCATGTCAGTTCGGGATCCGAGACCGCTTCAGGGGAGGACACCGCAGCACCAGCAGAGCAGCAGTGTCTTTGAGTATTCGTAGTCGTCTGGATGATGTACGGATGTAGTTGTACGAGTCATGATGCTTCATGTATGAGAGTAGTGGAACCCGTCATGTTGTTTACTTTTCATGTATGAGTCTATGTATAATTATGTTGGGACTTTAATCGTCGTATTTTCTTCGCTCTTTTGTCTTTTCGAGATTTGTTGTTGGCTTTTCCCCAATTTTATTCTTGGATGTCTCTCATCTCGATTGCGTTGTCTTGGGGAAAATCCTCAATAGGATGATGCGGGCAGGCAGCAGTAGCAACGTTCGTGAGGGAACTCCTGTTCGTCGTTCCGCACGACAGGCAGGATATTCTCCCGAGCCGTACGTTCCGCCACCAACTCCACCGCCTAATCCTCCCTCCATTGAGCAAGTTCTGCGTATGTTTGAAGAGAAAAGGAACAGTGATCTGATTGAAATATTGAGAAGTGTGCAAGCTATGGTTGGACAGAATGGAAATCAAAACGGTCATCACTCAAAGTCAGATTTTCAGAGGACCAATCCACCCAGTTTCAGTCAGATTGTTGATCCATTGGATGCAGACGATTGGTTGCGCACCATGGAGAAAAAGCTTGAGATTGCCCGTACTGAAGGAAATGATAAAGTTCCATTTGCAACTCATTACCTCGAAGGCGCAGCTGCCATATGGTGGGAAAATACAAAGGCCATGTGGCAGATTGAGGAGGAAATCACCTGGGAAAAATTTAAGGATAAGTTCCGAAAATATCATATCCCTACTGGAGTTATGAAGGCCAAGCAGCGTGAATTTCTCGCGCTCATAGTTTGTGGCTGAATATCTGCAAAGATTCAATCATTTGGCCTGTTACTCTCTATATGACGTGGCCACTGAAGAAAGGAAGATTGACAGAGTTCTTGGAGGTTTAAATCCGCAACTTCGGTGTGCTCTCAGTATGTTTGATTTCACAGATTTCCAAACTCACAAGGCGTTCATTGCTGAACGGGAGCACAAGCTTATATCAGATAATAGCCCTGCTAACAACGACAACAAGCGCAAGTTTGAGCCAAAGAAGGATGGGCAACCTGTGCAAAAGGCTCGTACCTGGCAGCGGAACTCTGTGGAATACAGGCCAAATTGGCAGCAAAATGTTAACAGGACCACCACTCAAGTCAAGAATATTGTGACCAATCCAACACATGAGGAGCGCCAGCGCAATAATTCTTGTTTCATTTGCGGGCAGCACGGACTTTATGCCAAACAGTGCACCCAAGAACCACAAGATGAATGCCCTAAGCAGACCACAAGTCAACTTTATGGAGTCAGGGCCAACCCAGCAAAACTTCACTGGGCACGTGCATCATATCTCCGCCGATGAAGCCCAAGAGAAGCCAGAAGTCGTCATTGGTATGTTTTCTGTTAATGACATACCTGCCATAATTCTATTTGACTCTGGGGCTTCCCATTCTTTTATTTCTCGGAGTTTTACTGCCCAAAACAATTTTCCTTGCACAATTTTGGGCAAAAATATGCTGGTACAAACCCCGGGATCTATAATCAAGAGCAATCTAGTCTGCCGTGACCTGGAGATCAATATCAACGGAATCTACTTTCCAACATCTCTGATAATCATTGAGTCTGAGCAGTTGGATATTATATTGGGTATGAATTGGTTGACCAAATATCAAGTTTGCATAAACTGCGCAACCCGAGAAGTCAATTTGACCAGTCTGAATGGGCAGCTCGCCAAATTCTATGCTCGCAAGCATATACCCAAGCCAGAACTAGTTTGCACTGCTGTGGTTGAATTGGAATTTATTCCTGTGGTCAGTGAGTACCCTGATGTGTTTCCAGAAGAACTGCTAGGCATGCCACCAGATCAGGAACTGGAGTTTGCAATAGATCTTGTGCCCGGGACCGGACCGCTATACAAGAAGTATTACCGGATGCCCTCATCAGAATTAGTGGAGCTAAAGAAACAGCTTGACGAATTACTCCAGAAAGGTTATATTCGTCCCAGCTCTTCACCGTGGGGATCACCTGCTATTTTTGTGAGCAAAAAGGATGGTAGCCTCCGTATGTGCATAGACTACCGCCAACTGAATGAGGTCACCATCAAAAATAAATATCCGCTGCCAAGGATTGAAGATCTGTTTGATCCGCTCAGTGGGGCTAAAGTATTCTCAAAAATCGATTCTGGACCGGATATCATCAGCTCAAGATTAAAAGGAGGATATTCCTAAGACCGCTTTCACTACACGGCACGGTCTTCTGAATATACCGTGATGTCCTTTGGTCTCACCAATGCCCCTGCCTTCTTCATGCATATGATGAACAAAGTGTTCATGGACTTCCTCGACAAATTCGTGGTAGTCTTCATCGACGACATCTTCATTTACTCCAAGGGTGAAGAAGAGCATAAGGATCACCTCCGAGCAGTGCTACAATGGCTCCGCAACCATCGCTTATCGCCAAGTTCGATGAAAGTGCGAATTTTGGCTCAAGCAAGTTGGGTTTCTCGGACATGTACTATCCGCCGAAGGTATAGCCATGGACCCGAGCAAAGTAAAGGATGTGCTCGATTGGGTACCGCCCACGTCTGTAACACGGATCCGGAGTTTCCTCGGATTAGCTGGATACTATCGTTGTTTCATTTAAGGGTTTTCCAAAATTGCTAAACCCATGACGGAGCTGCTCAAAAAGGATACAAAGTTTAAGTGGACAGAGGACTGTGAGAAGAGCTTTAATGAGCTAAAGACACTTCTGACAACCGCACCTGTATTGACTCTTCCAGACATTTATCACAGCATTGATGTGTACTGCGATGCCTCCAGACAAGGTATTGGTTGCATGCTGATGCAAGACGGCAAGGTAGTAGCATATGCATCGCGACAGCTACGACCCCATGAGGGAAATTATCCTACTCATGATTTGGAATTGGCTGCAGTGGTTCATGCATTAAAAATTTGGAGACACTACCTCATTGGAAAAAGGTGCCAAATTTTTACCGACCACAAAAGTCTCAAGTACATTTTCACTCAACCAGATTTAAATCTACGTCAGCGACGATGGCTAGAGTTGGTCAAGGATTATAACCTTGGAATAAATTACCATCCAGGCAAGGACAACGTCATTGCCGATGCGCTCAGTCGAAAGCCCATCAGCTTAAATGTCATGTTAAAATCATTGCCTACCGAACTTCAAGAGGAGATCGCTCAGCTCAACTTGGTCATCGTGGATGTTGGCCTCGCTAATATTTTGGAAGTTACCCCCACACTTGAGATGGAAATCCGCAAGGCCCAGCCAGGTGACGCCGAGCTACAAAAACGTGCCAAGGGCCAGATGGCAAGGCAGCCCCCAGATTTCTTCAAGGACAAACTCGGTACCCTCCGATTCCGTGGACGAATTTGTGTACCAAATCAACCGGACTTGAAGAAGAAAATCTTGTCAGAAGCACACGAATCCTCGTATTCCATTCATCCGGGAGGTACGAAAATGTATGAGGACCTTAAACAAATATTCTGGTGGGATGGAATGAAGAAAGACATTGCCTATTTTATAGCTTGCTGCGACATCTGCAACAAGGTGAAAGCAGATCATCAGAAGCCAGCCAGACTTCTCCAACCACTGCCACTTTCACAGTGGAAATGGGATGACGTTTGCATGGATTTCATCACATGATTGCCTAGGACTCAGCAAGGCAAAGATGCAATCTGGATTATAGTAGACACCCTCACCAAGGTTGCTCACTTCATCTCGATCAGCACCAGATACAGAGCAGATGAACTTGCACAACCGTATGTATCCAGAATCGTCGATGCATGGAGTACCCCGAACTATCACTTCCGATCGAGGTTCTTTGTTTACCTCCGCTTTACGGTCCCGTCTCCATCAAGCCTTGGGGACAGACCTTTGAAATATAGTATCGCTTATCACCCTCGACCGATGGATGGTGGCGGGTAAATCAAATACTCAAGATATGTTGCGAGCACATGTGCTAGCCAACGGAGCTAAATGGGAAGATTGCTTGCCATATGCCGAGTTCTCTTATAACAACAGTTTCCAGACCAGTTTAAAGATGTCACCATATGAAGCTCTGTATGGCCATAAGTGCCCCACTCCTCTAAATTGGTATCAAGCTGGAGATAGCCGTATCTTCGGAACAGATCTCATGATGGAAGCTGAGAGACAAGTTAGGGAAATCAGAGACAGACTACAATTGGCCAAGTCCCGTCAGAAGAGTTATTATGATTCAAAGCATCGGCGGGTCAGTTTTGAACCCGGAGAACACGTATACCTCCGAGTCACTCCTATGAAAGGAGTTAAGAGATTTCAGACTCGTGTAAAGCTGGCACCTATATTCATTGGTTCATTCCCGATTATGTATCGAGTGGGTACGGTTGCATATCAACTGGAACTACCCCCGGAATTGGCAGACATACACAATGTGTTCCATGTTTCGCAATTGAGATGATGCATATCCCCGCCTGAGAAAAGGACTGCCATAGCTGAGATAGAATTGGCAAGAGATTTAACTTATGAAGAAAGACCATTCATAATTTTGTATCAGATGGAAAGGGTCACTCGCAGCAAAGTCAGAAAATTTTACAAGGTTCAGTGGGAGCATCACACAGAGTCAGAAGCAACTTGGGAGCAGGAAGAATTGCTTAAGGATCAGTATCCAGAGTGGTTTTCCCAAGCAACCGAATCTCGAGGAAGAGATTCATTCTAAGTAGGGGAGGTTTGTGATAGCCTGGTTTTTGCCCTCTCTTAATTGCTTGATTTTTCATTTGAATTTTTTTGAAACTTGGAGTTCTTGAATCGTTTCATTTGGACTTAAACACTTGGGCATCCTTGGCTTTCACCCAAGTGCTTCACTTCTCTCCCAAATCATCATTTCACTTCTGATCCACCCCAAAATAATCTTTGGAATATTTTTCTTAAATGAAAAATATTCATTTTCTCTCAAAAAACCCTAAGCCAAATTTGTTTGCTTCAAAGCAACCCTAATTTCTATGGCTCAGAAAATTCTGAGATAATTCACAAATATTCTAGGAACCCTAGGGCACCTCCCTGAGCAAAAATATTTCATCACTTTTTGGAATATGTTTGCTACAGAAAATATTTCCTGTTCTGGACAGAAATGGTGGTTTCTACAGCAACTACCATTTTACTTGCTCCATTTGACCTGAACTTTCTTGTGCTTATTTACCTTAATAACTCTAAGCTAGCCTCCCAAGCACAGCTTCAAACTCCCAACCATTTGACCACAGTAACATCACAAAGTTACTGGCCAGAAACTTACTTGGTGGGTGAAAACTTCTCTACTGCACCTGGATCCAAACCAAATCGTGGTAACACTCAAAACTACCACGAACAACATGCAAGACATCGATTTTATGCTTAGATCGACCTGATGTCATAGTTCACACGGTGACCGCATTAAATCGAGGCGTCTTTGGCATGCGGCCGACGCCTTCTGTGTGCGCCGAGCCTCTGTTGCTCGCGTGCTCGCTTCCCCGCCCAACCTTGCCAAAACTTCGCCACCATCATCGTCTCGACACCCTTAACTCCTCCTCAGCACTCGCCGACGCCGAGCTTCGCCCAACGAGCACGGGCAAGGTCCGGCCAGCCCAACAGTGCGGAGCACACTGTGCTCGTCGCCACCCTCTTAATCCTGTGCTCGTCTCCGCTCGCCCACAGTGGCCGCATGACCTCCGTCACCTTCTCCCCCTCTCACTGACGCCGCTCGTCGCCGGGCGCCGTGGACAGGTGTCCATCGGCGGAGCCCGAAGCACCCTCACCACTTGCCTATAAATAGAGCCCCCCCAGCCTCCTCGAGCATCATCGAGCACTCACACACACTACACGATCGAGTAGGAAGTCGTAGCCCGGCCGGGCAAGCCTCGGGCCGCTGTCCCCGAGCTCGAGCTCGCCCACGGTCCCCTCTGGTCGCTGCAGTAGCTCCAGCCCCTCCCAGGCCTGGGCGACCCCTCCAGGGCCTCCGCCTCTCTCCGGTGAGGCCGTCTCGCCCGCTTGGAACCTCTGGAGTGGCCTCTGCTCGCCGTCTTCCTCAACTCTGGCGACCCCCTCGTTCTGCCTCCGCTTGCGAGCTAGATTCCTACGCCGTCCGACCACCCCTAGCCACGCTACGGGTACGGGCAGGTGTGCCTTCTTCCCCTCTCTCAATCCCTCCCTCTCGTTTTGGCCAAGGAGCCCTAAATGCGCCGTGAGAGCTCCCGTGCCAGCTTGACAATCTCTGTTCTCTCTCCCTCTTCCCCCACCTAACTAGCGGGGCCCGCTAGTCAGCCAATCTGTACGCGCGCGAAGCGGTACAAGTGGTGACGCCCCTGGGCTTTATGCCTTCGACGTCACCCCCCCCCCCCCCCCAGTCTATTTCTTTTTATGCAAATTCATTTGAATTTACAGAACACTTCAAACAGTTATAACTTTTTAACCATAAGTCCAAATGAATTGATTGTTTTTGCATTGTGTTCTTTGAAAACAAATCTAGCAGCTCACCAAAGATGAGATTTTTCTGAGCTGTTTAGAATTTCTGGTGATTTTCAGAAGAGTTCTTGATATTTTCTTGCGTAAGAAATTAAGAGTTGTTGATAGTGAAATTTTTTTGTTATGCATATGAAAAAGTTATCGGGGTTACTTTCTTGCGTAAGAAATTAATAAAACTTGTTGGAAAATATTTTGGTTAAATGGTGAGTCATTTTGAGCAAGTAGAGTAATGTGAGTTGTTGACGTTTATGCTTGGTGTGTATATGGATGACATCGGTCATTTTTATCATTATATGATGCATGTGTTGTTTTGCATTTCATGGCATGCTATGACACCGGTCATTTTTAGTTTAAAGTTGAACCTGAATATAACTCAACTTGAATATACCGTTGACTGGGTCATGGTGCCGCTGAATCGAGTTTCTTTCCAGTGCAACCACATTTGCCTTGCTGGGAAGGCCTTGATTCGTCCATTGACACGGCCTCCGGTCGGTGCCTCCATCTAGGGAAGGTTATGTCGCGGCTTGCCCTGGCCCGGCAAGCAGACATAATCTTGTGTGCTCGTTGATGAGATTATGGTACCGAGTCCCCGAGTGGGAGTGTTTTGACCACGACGGTGGTCGGGGTGTCTTTGGTAGACACGGGGCCACCCAGGACCAGCCCGTTGGGGATTTGGGTCGGAGTGGCCGGGAGAGAGTTCTGGCAATGGAGGGGTTTTGTCGGAATGCTGTTGGTCCACCCGAATGGGAGTGCGAGGCCATGGGTTCCGTTGTGTGGGTACAGTGTGCTACCTCTGCAGAGTGTGTAATCTATCGATAGCCGAGTCCACGGTCACGGACACCTCGTAGTAGGTCCCACCATGAGTCAACGATCACACTAAGCTATAAACCTTGCATTGTTGAGGATGGAAGAAAGGCCATCGAGGAAATTGGGACCAGATATTGGTCGTGGTTGTGACGCCGTAAGGATCACGAGTCATTTTGTTAAAGACCATGTTGGTGGTGTGTTTATGATACCACATTGGTGGTGTGTTTGTGGTCCGAGGATGATCACGGTTGGTAAGTTGTCCTGAGGGACGTTCGAGCATGATCACAGCATGTTGACATATAGTGTTGCATTATTAATAATTGGTTAACTATCATGATATTGTTTGTCATTATGATTATGCCTGTTGTGAGCTTGCAAGTACATTCAATGTACTGACCTGGCGTGTCATGCCGCATTTCGTGAAAGTCTCGTTGGAAAGGAGCGCTATTCGAGTCTAGATCGTGTCCACATCGGTGTCCCTGTGATATGGAGCTTCCACTACGACTTTATTCCGCTGCCACGTAGTTGTTCGGATCGAGGCCCCTTTATGTTCACTAAATAATGTACATATTGTTCAGCCGCACCGAGTGTGTCGCTTGGCCTCGACAGCTGTTGTAATGTAAACCCTGTTCCGCTAGCATCAATAAAGCGGTTGTTTTCTGTACCAATATGTTGTGTGTTGCCAGAAGACATGATCTCTGGGCTGGCAATGCAGGGTAAACCGGTCACTCTGAGTCGGGGTGCCACATTTCTTTTGTTCCTCCTCGTCGCAAACAGTTCATTGAACTGAACCATATGCCCTTCATCGCACACGCAACTAAAACCTGAATCGTGTTTGATGCATCCGTCATCGCAAACGTTTTACACATTTCTGACGGTTTTCATACAGCACCGTTTGCGATTATGGCATCGCACACAGTTTCTCGAAGGGTCTCTAATCGTAGTGTCGCGTTAGCAGCATCCTGCAGTAGTGATGGTAGATCAAAATAGAGGTTGGGCAGGCGTACTGATCTAAGAAGGCAAGTATTTTACTCGTCCGAGAAATGGGATCAAAGAAAGACAATATGGTCAAAACCACGATTGCAAAAGACCAAATCCCAGATATAATATGAACTTATACCAAGGGAATAATTAATTTAAGAGAAGCTTCCATGATAAGATATACATCGTGTCCATGGGCATGAACACAAAGTTCAAGGTCGACTCCCACTTCTCCAATGCATAATCATTCATTCACTGCTCTATTAAAAATGAATTGGGTGTGAAAACCTACCTGGTGAAGTACCAGAAGAGTATGACCCGTGAAAACCTTCGGGTTCATACAGATTAAGGAAGGCATATGTTCAACCCATCGGGGAATATTAGAAACATATGACCAGGTAGCACAGTTAAAATTAGCACGATCATGAAGTAACCGATCAGGCTAGGAGTGACGTGATGGAGTATTAAACGTCTCAACAACAAAGTACTAGGAGTATTGAATCACAGTGTTGATTCGATTCACTGACCGGTGTTCTAGGTTGACGACAACCCAGAACCCATGGAGTGACTATGACGGGGGAAGCTACTACTTCATCAGAAATTCATAACATGTAGTGCAATGGGGTGATATCCTCGAGATACCAGAGGGTAATACTCGAAGGTAGATCAAAATAGAGGTTGGGCAGGCGTACTGATCTGAGAAGGCGAGTATTTTACTCGTCCGAGAAATGGGATCAAAGAAAGACAATATGGTCGAAACCACGATTGCAAAAGTCCAAATCCCAGATATAATATGAACTTATACCAAGGGAATGATTAATTTAAGAGAAGCTTCCATGATAAGATCTACATCGTGTCCATGGGCTTGAACACAAAGTTCAAGATCGACTCCCACTTCTCCAATGCATTCATTCACTACTCTATTAAAAAAGTGAATTGGGTGTGAAAACCTACCTGGTGAAGTACTAGAAGAGTATGACCCGTGAAAACCTTTGGGTTCATACAGATTAAGGAAGGCATAGGTTCAACCCATTGGGGCATATTAGAAACATATACCACAACTTCAGGAGTAATATATACAAGCTCGGAAGTAGAGCATGGTTGAGAAAGTAGAGGATACAATTTACCAAAGGCATTATGTATCTGAGGGAAGGCTCACAAGTTTATTGAATACGAAGGTCGTTGTCAGATACAATCCAACAAAGGAACTCACGGTCCATAACGGAGCTGATGTGAGCATCTGTACTCAACCAGAGGAGGAAAGAATGTAAGGAGATCAGATTATAGAAACAACCGACTAATTCAAAGCTCAATTGCATAGGAATTATGAATTCCAAGTTAAGGGATCAGAAGCAATGCTCTGATTAGGGATGGATAAGTTGAATAGCCTTAGGGGTACAATCGATGGCAATTTGATTGGTCGAGAACCAATTCCAGTTAAAAGAGTGGCAGCTCAGCCAGAAAGGTAATTTATAAGGATCAACGATAATTGCGGGCATTCGCAAACATATCGAATCAAATGCTCATTATGAAGATGTCAAAGGATGCTAATGAATATCGCTAGTCATATGGAATTAGCCATATTGCAAGCAGGTAAGGAAGATCAGGAGCAATAGCCTACCGAGGATTTTGGAAGATCGAATAGCATTCCAAAGAATTTTGTGAAACACATAAACAACTGGTATGAACGGATACTCGGTAAGAGCAAGGAATATCCGTAGGGGTATTCATGTGGCAAAGAACTGCAAGGCAGTAGGCACAGGGTATTCTTGGAACAATAGAGAGAATTTTGGGGTATCTTGTAATACCAAGATCAATGGGGAATGATTGTATGAATGGCATGTGTACGTGGTTATCCATAGAGGTTACTCGATGGAAGGGAATTGCAGCAATGGCGCAAAGTCTCGAGAGAACATCGTAGAGTATCTTCGGAATCTTCTGGTGCAGCAGGCGATCATCTGTAATTAGGGGCTCTCTGGGTGGAAGTGATCACGAGACCCTAATGTTAGAGTTAGCAAAATTGATTTAACCCGAATAGAAGAGAGATCAGATTCCCAGAGTAAAGACGAGGAATAAAAGATCCTAATACCACCCAATGGTGACGTGGGCTCGTGAGCCACACAGCCATGTTAGTAAATGTTTTGCAATAACTAGACTCAACTTCGACCAAGGAGTTGGGAAGGGGGATTCCTACAGGCAGTCGCCTCTGATACCAACTTGTGACGCCCTTGATCTGACCGTACACTAATAATACACGCAAATGTGTATGATCAAGATCAAGGACTCATGGGAAGATATCACAACACAACTCTAGTCACAAATAAAATAATACAAGCTTTATATTACCAGCCAGGGGCATCGAGGGCTCGAATACATCAGCTCGAATACACAAGAGTCAGCAGAAGCAACAATATCTGAGTACAGACATAACTTAAACAAGTTTGCCTTAAGAAGGCTAGCACAAAAGTAGCAACGATCGAAAAGGCAAGGCCTCCTACCTGGGAACCTCCTAACTACTCCTCGAAGTCGAACTCCACGTAGAATCATCCTCGGGATCCTCTGGCTCCTGGATTCCATCATATGATCGCAATAAATGAGAAAGGGGGAAAAAGAAGTAGCAAAGCAACCATGAGTACTCATCCAAAGTACTCGCAAGCAAGGATCTACACTACATATGAATTGGTATCAATGAAATGGGTGGTATATGTAGATTGAACTGCAGAATGCCAGAATAAGAGGGGGATAGGTAGTCCTAGCAAAGACTATGCTTCTGGCCGCCTCCATCTTGAAGCATGTAGAAGAGAGTAGCTGGTAAGTTCACCAAGTATCATCGTTTAGCATAATCCTACCCGGCGATCCTCTCCTCATCTCCCTGTGAGAGAGCGATCACCGGGTTGTATCTAGCACTTGAAAAGGTGTGTTTTATTAAGTATCCGGTTCTAATTGTCATAAGGTCGAGGTACAACTCCGGGTCGTCCTTTTACCGAGGGACACAACTATTCGAATAGATAAACTTCCCTATAGGGGTGCACCGCATTACCCAACACGCTCGATCCCTCTGGTCGGACACACTTTCCTGGGTCATGCCCGGCCTCGGAAGATCAACATGTCGCAGCCCCACCTAGACTCAACAGAGAGGTCAGCACGCCGGCCTACATCCTAAGAGCGCAGGGGTCTGGGCCCATCGCCCATTGCACTCCCGCACGTTGTAAGGGCGGCCGGAAGCAAACCTAGCCCCCTTAATACAATCGCAGGCTTACGGTCCAATCCGGCGCGCGCCGCCCTGTCGCTGATGTCAAAAGAGCTTCGGCTGATACCACGACGTCGAGTGCCCATAATTGTTCCCGCGCAGTTGGTTAGTGCATATAGGCCAGTAGCCAGACTGAGATCAAATACCAAGATCTCGTTAAGCGTGTTAATTGATGTAACCGCAGACACCGACCAGGGGCCAGGCCCACCTCTCACCTAGGTGGTCTCAACCTGCCCTGTCCCTCCGCCATAAAGATCCACCCAGAGGGCCATCGGGACAAATGTCCTTTCAGCCCCCAGTCCGTGAATCACTCGCGGGTACTCTATGAGCTAACCTGACTTTAATCACCACATGTATCATATATAATATGTATGTAAGTATATAACCGTGATCACCTCCCGAGTGATCACGACCCAGTAGTATAGCATGGCAGACGGACAAGAATGTAGGGCCACTGATGATAAACTAGCATCCTATACTAAGCGTTCAGCATTGCAGGTAAAGGTAACAACAGTAGTAGCAAAGACAGGCTATGCAGCAGAATAGGATTAACCGAAAGCAGCAACATGCTACACTACTCTAATGCAAGCAGTAGAGAGACGGAATATGCGATATCGGGTTGACCAGGGGGCCGGGGCTTGCCTGGAAGCTCGGCAGAGAAGGAGGGGTCGTCAACACCGTAGTCGTACTGGGTAGCAGCGGCGTCGGTCTCGGTGTCTAACGAGAGAAGACGGGGGAGAAACAATAAATATAATGCAAACATATGCATGACGATGCATGACATGACAATGAGCGGTGCTAGGTGTGCCCTAACGTGGTACTAGGTGCCATTAGAGAAGGGGGAAAACATCCGGGAAAGTATTCCCGTTGATAGACATTTCCGGACAGATGAAACAGAGGTGGATTGTTGCATGTTTGCTATGCTAGGGACGTGCGGCGGATGAACAGACTGCGTATTCGGATTCGTCTTTTGTTCTGAGCAACTTTCATGTACAACTTATAAATTAATTATTAATTATATTTAGTTATTTTTAAATTCTTTTTTTCGTTCTAACAGGGACGTGGCCCCCAAAAGTCAGTGCCATGGGGCGGCGGGGGCCATATGGCTACGCGCACGCACCAGCCAAATGCGGGCTAATGTGGCGAGGAGAAGCCAGTGAGTGGTCTGGCGTGGCGCGAGTTCGATCACGAGGCACGCGTCTTGGCGATCTTGGGAGAACGACGCCAGAGGCGAGCGACGGCATAGGTGGAGCAGGGTAGCAGCAGCACGCAGCACGGGCCGTCAGCGGTGGTCGGGCGCAATCAGAGGTGCCGGTTGATGCAGGGTGGAGCTCAGGCGAGCAAGGGGGCTGCAGCAGGAGTGACCGAGGCCACCAGTGAGTGGGCGTGCGGGCGACGGGCGCCTGGGCGCGGCCATGTGCGGGCGGTAGCAGCACCGTGAAGGCGATGGACGGGCGCGCGAGCCACGCGAGCACGCAGTTTCGGGCGCTGGACGGCACCAGCAGCGCGGACAAGCACGGGCGGTGCACGTGCGTCTTGCGGGCGCTTGGCCGAGGCGGACGCTGGGTGGAGGCCGGGCGCGTGATGTGGAGCAGCGGGAGCGAGGCGAGCGGCGCTGCCGTGCAATGTGGCGTGGCCAGGGAAGGCGGGCGCGCGGCGCGATCGTCGAGGGGGCGAGGCAGCAGAGAGGGGAGGAGGAGGCCGAGGGCCTCATCATGGGGCATAGGGGAATGGCAGCGGTTGTCGAGGAGGAGGACGGGACGACATGCGACGGGGCGGCGCTGGTGTAGTGGCTCCGACAAGCGGCGAACGGGGCGCCGGAGTTGGGGCGGCGAGCGTTGGGCGCTTGGTTCGGCGAACAGCGACGACCGAGGTCGGGGCCCGAGCGCCCCGATCCAGATTGAGAAAAAGGGGGATGAGGGGAGAGTAGCGAGGAGAGGGGCAGCGACTAGGGTTTCTGGGGGGTTATAAGGGAGTGGGGGTCGGCCTAGGCCGGTTGGTTCGGCAGCCAGCTGGGCCATTTGGCCCAGTTGGACCAGGAGAGCCCTTTTGTTCTCTTTTGTTTTGCTATTTTGTTTTCTTTACTTTTTTATTTATTTTTCCTTTCCTGTTTTCTTTTATTGCTTTAATGGTTACAGTTTCATAAAATACACAAATGGTTTCTAAACTAGTATTACTATATTTATTACTGCCACATTAATTTGGGTAACTAAACAAAATAGTTTAACATTTTATAAACAGTTTTGATCTATATTTCCAGGAGCAGTATTGATCTATATTTTTCGTTGACCTACCAATATTGTGTTAATGAAATAAAATGGAATGGATAAGAAGGGGTTACTTAAGCCTTCACAATCAGAATTATTACCACATATGTGGTGATGGATTACACTCCTTTTAGATTGGACAATGCGATTTTGGTTTTCTTTTCATTTGTCTGAGACAAGTATTTTTGCTAATATACATATTTGTTTGTCTCATAATTTTTCAGCAATGGTATTGATGTGTAATGGCATGACACCTTTTTCGCCTTTACAGTGGACACCCTGTTAGCGTTATGGTTTATTATTTATTACTTACAATATTTTCATCCATTGTTGGTTTTAGAACGGAACGCAAGATTAGTTAGCATCCATGCATCAGAGGGAGTATTCCACATGCAAGTAACACTAATGGCCACAGTTAGTGATCATATCTGATCTGGCAAAGTTAGTGATCATATCTGATCTGGCAAAGGTACCCATTCATCATTTGTTTGTGAGACCATATAACTGAAGTGAGACTTTTACCATTGATTTGTTGGAGATGCTTTATGATATGTCGTTGATACGTCTCCAACGTATCTATAATCTTTGATTGCTCCATGCTATATTATCTACTGTTTTGGACATTATTGGGCTTTATTATTCACTTTTATATTATTTTTGGGACTAACCTATTAACCGGAGGCCCGGCCCAAAATTGTTGTTTTTTGCCTATTTCAGAGTTTCGCAGAAAAGGAATATCAAACGGAGTCCAAACGGAATGAAACCATCGGGAACGTGATTTTTAGGAAGAATATGATCCAGGAGACTTGAACCCTACGTCAAGGAACAAAAGAGGAGACCACGAGGTAGGGGGGCGCGCCCACCCCCCAGGGCGCGCCCTCCACCCTCGTGGGCCCCCTGTTTCCAACGTATCTATAATTTTTGATTGCTCCATGCTATATTATCTACTGTTTTGGACATTATTGGGCTTTATTATTCACTTTTATATTATTTTTGGGACTAACCTATTAACCGGAGGCCCAAATTTAATTGTTGTTTTGCCTATTTCGAGTTTCGCAGAAAAGGAATATCAAACGGAGTCCAAACGGAATGAAACCTTCGGGAACGCAATTTTTAGGAAGAATATGATCCAGGAGACTTGGACCCTACTTCAAGAAACAAAAGAGGAGGCCACAAGGTAGGGGGGCGCGCCCTCCACCCTCGTGGGTCCCCTGTTGCTCCACCGACGTACTCCTTCCTCCTATATATACCTACGTACCCCCAAACGATCAGATACGGAGCCAAAAACCTAATTCCACCGCCGCAACCTTCTGTACCCACGAGATCCCATATTGGGGCATGTTCCGGAGCTCCGCCGGAGGGGGCATCCATCATGGAGGGCTTCTACATCAACACCATAACCTCTCCGATGAAGTGTGAGTAGTTTACCTCAGACCTTCGGGTCCATAGTTAGTAGCTAGATGGCTTCTTCTCTCTTTTTGGATCTCAATACAATGTTCTCCCCCTCTCGTGGAGATCTATTCGATGTAATCTTATTTTGCGGTGTGTTTGTTGAGACCGATGAATTGTGGGTTTATGATCAAGTTTATCTATGAACAATATTTGAATCTTCCGAATTCTTCTATGTATGATTGGTTATCTTTGCAAGTCTCTTCGAATTATCAGTTTGGTTTGGCCTACTAGATTGATCTTTCGTGCAATGGGAGAAGTGCTTAGCTTTGGGTTCAATCTTGCGGTGTCCTTTCCCACTGACAGTAGGGGCAGCAAGGCATGTATTGTATTGTTGCCACCGAGGATAACAAGATGGTTTTTTTATCATATTGCATGAATTTATCCCTCTACATCATGTCATCTTGCTTAAGGCGTTACTCTGTTTCCATGAACTTAATACTCTAGATGCATGCTGGATAGCGGTCGATGAGTGGAGTAATAGTAGTAGATGCATGCAGGAGTCGGTCTACTTGTCTCGGACGTGATGCCTATATACATGATCATACCTAGATATTCTCATAACTATGCTCAATTCTGTCAATTGCTCAACAGTAATTCGTTCACCCACCGTAAAATACTTATGCTCTCGAGAGAAGCCACTAGTGAAACCTATGGCCCCCGGGTCTATCTTCATCATATTAATCTTCCAACACTTAGTTATTTCCTTTGCTTTTATTTTACTTTGCATCTTTATCACAAAAATACCAAAAATATTATCCTATTATATCTATCAGATCTCACTCTCGTAAGTGACCGTGAAGGGATTGACAACCCCTTATCGCGTTGGTTGCGAGGAGTTATTTGTTTTGTGTAGGTGCGAGGGACTCGCGCGTAGCCTCCTACTGGATTGATACCTTGGTTCTCAAAAACTGAGGGAAATACTTACGCTACTTTGCTGCATCACCCTTTCCTCTTCAAGGGAAAACCAATGCAGTGCTCAAAAGGTAGCAAGAAGGATTTACGGCGCCGTTCTTGGGGAGGCCCTACATAAAAGTCAACATACCAAGTACCCATCACAATCCCTTATCTCCCGCATTACATTATTTGCCATTTGCCTCTCGTTTTCCTCTCCCCCACTTCACCCTTGTTGTTTTATTCGCCCTTTTTTTCCGTTCGCCTCTTTTTTGCTTGCTTGTCGTTATGGCTAGTCCTCTATCTTCTCTGTTGTCTCCCGAGAATGAAGTTCTAAATTTTAAACAAAGGGAGGGAGAAAATCTAAAAGACGCTTGGTATAGAACTTGCAATGCTCAAAATAGATCTGCCAGGAAGCAATCTACTTCCGTTCTTCTCCGCAATTTTTATGTAGGCGCTAATCCTCGGTATAGATATATTCTTGATACCATTACCGGAGGTAAATTCTTGGGTAGCCATACTTTTGACTCTTATAATGCTATGATAGATTTATTTGGCTCACCACCTCTTTTGGTTGATGGAACTATGGTAACTTTGGAGCATGTAATGCAAAGACTTGAAATTATTGAAAATAAAGTTGCTACCGTAGAGTTAATTGAAAATCTGGATAAAAAGATCCACAACCAAATTACCCAATATGGATCTAAGGTAGGAGTCACTTTGAAAAATATTAAGGAGAAGGAACCCATAGTTAATGAGAGAATAAATCAAGATTCCACTAGAATCGATAAACTTGAGGGTATCATTACCAACTTGGGAACTGCTTTTTCTTCCGTAAAGAATACTCCAAATCTTCCTACTAAAATTCCCAAGCTTATGTATGTTCCTAAAAATAAGGGTGAATCCTCTAGTAAGGAAACTGCGGATCTCAAATCTATAAGTATTCATCCCAATCTTTTTGCCATCATTAAGGAACCATTTGCTACGAATGAGTTTTTCGATCTTGTGCCTAAAAGTTTGATAATTACTAAAAAGAAAGAAATTCCTAAGGATGATAGATGTCTCATTGAAGAATTGCCAACCAAAGATGGCAAAACCTAGATCTATCCTTGCTTTTATGCCTAGCTAGGGGCGTTAAACGATAGCGCTTGTTGGGAGGCAACCCAATTTTATTTTTATTTTTTGATTTTTGCTTCTGTTTAGGAATAAATATTTGATCTAGCCTCTGGTTAGATGTGTTTTTATGTTTTAATTAGTGTTTGTGCCAAGTTAAACCTATAGGATCTTCTTGGATGATAGTTATTTGATCTTGCTATAATTTCCAAAAACTTTCTGTTCACGAAAATAATTGTTAAAAATCACCAGAACGTGATAAAATAGTGATTCCAATTTCTGCTGATCAATAAAAAAAAATTCTAGGTCTTTCTATTTTGGTTGATTTTTTGGAGTTCCAGAAGTTTGCGTTATTTACAGATTACTACAGACTGTTCTGTTTTTGACAGATTCTGTTTTTTCGTGTGTTGTTTGCTTATTTTGATGAATCTATGGCTAGTAAAATAGTTTATAAACCATAGAGAAGTTGGAATACAGTAGGTTTAACACCAATATAAATAAAGAATGAGTTAATTACAGTACCTTGAAGTGGTCTTTTGTTTTCTTTCGCTAACGGAGCTCACGAGATTTTCTCTTGAGTTTTGTGTTGTGAAGTTTTCAAGTTTTGGGTGAAAGATTTTGATGGATTATGGAACAAGGAGTGGCAATAGCCTAAGCTTGGGGATGCCCATGGCACCCCCAAAATAATCTAAGGACACCATAAAGCCAAAGCTCGGGGATGACCCGGAAGGCATCCCCTCTTTCGTCTACTTCCATCGGTAACTTTACTTAGAGCTATATTTTTATTCATCACATGATATGTGTTTTGCTTGGAGCCTCTTGTATGATTTGAGTCTTTGCTTTTTAGTTTACCACAATCATCCTTGCTTTACACAAGAGAGCCATACATGATTTGGAATTTGTTAGAATACTCTATGTGCTTCGCTTATATCTTTTGAGTTATATAGTTTTGCTCTAGTACTTCACTTATATCTTTTAGAGCACGGTGGCGGGTTTTTTTATAGAAACTATTGATCTCTCATGCTTCACTTATATTATTTTGAGAGTCTTAAATAGCATGGTAATTTTCTTAAATAATCCTAATATGCTTGGTATTCAAGATTAGTAAAAACTTTCTTATGAGTGTGTTGAATGCTAAGAAAAGTTTGATGCTTGATAATTTTTTTGAGATATAAAGATGGTGATATTAGAGTCATGCTAGTTGATTAGTTGTGAATTTGAGAAATACTTGTGTTAAAGTTCGTGATTCCCGTAGCATGCACGTATGGTGAACCGTTATGTGATGAAGTCAGAGCATGATTTATTTATATATTGTCTTCCTTATGAGTGGCGGTCGGGGACGAGCGATGGTCTTTTCCTACCAATCTATCCCCCTAGGAGCATGCTCGTAATAATTTGCTTTGATAACTTGTAGATTTTTGCAATAAGTATATGAGTTCTTTATGACTAATGTTGAGTCCATGGATTATACACACCCTTCTTCCTTCCGCCATTGCTAGCTTCTCTAATACCGCGCACTTTTTGCCGGTCTCATACACCCACCATATACCTTCCTCAAAACAGCCACCATACCTACCTATCACGGCATTTCCATAGCCATTCCGAGATATATTGCCATGCAACTTTCCACCATTTCGTTTATTATGACACACTCCATCATTGTCATATTGCTTTGCATGATCATGTAGTTGACATCGTATTTGTGGCAAAGCCATCATTCATAATTCTTTCATACATGTCACTCTTGATTCATTGCATATCCCGGTACACCGCCGGAGGCATTCATATAGAGTCATATTTTGTTCTAAGTATCGAGTTGTAACTGTTGAGTTGTAAGAAAATAAAAGTGTGATGATCTTCATTTTTAGAGCATTGTCCCAAGTGAGGAAAAGGATGATGGAGACTATGATTCCCCCAAAAATCGGGATGAGACTCCGGAAAAAAAATGAGGCCATAAAAAAGAGAAAAGGCCCAAAAATGAGAGAAAAGAGAGAAGGGACAATGTTACTATCCTTTTACCACACTTGTGCTTCAAAGTAGCACCATGATCTTCATGATAGAGAGTCTCTCATTTTGTCACTTTCATATACTAGTGGGAATTTTTCATTATAGAACTTGGCTTGTATATTCCAATGATGGGCTTCCTCAAAATGCCCTAGGTCTTCGTGGAGCAAGCGAGTTGGATGCACACCCACTTAGTTTCTTTTGTTGAGCTTTCATATACTTATAGCTCTAGTGCATCCGTTGCATGGCAATCCCTAATCACTCACATTGATATCTATTGATGGGCACCTCCATAGCCCGTTGGTACGCCTAGTTGATGTGAAACTATCTTATCCTTTTTTGTCTTCTCCACAACCACCATTCTATTCCACAGATAGTGCTATATCCATGGCTCACCCTCATGTTTTGCGTGAAGATTGAAAAAGTTTGAGAACGTCAAATGTATTAAACAATTGCTTGGCTTGTCATCAGGGTTGTGCATGATTTAAATACTTTGTGTGGTGAAGATAGAGCATAGCCAGGCTATATGATTTTGTAGGGATAACTTTCTTTGGCCATGTTATTTTGAGAAGACATGATTGCTTTGTTAGTATGCTTGAAGTATTATTATTTTTATGTCAATATTAAACTTTTTTCTTGAATTTTTCGGATCTGAATATTCATACCACAATTAAGAAGAATTACATTGAAATTATGCCAAGTAGCACTCCGCATCAAAAATTCTGTTTTTATCATTTACCTACTCGGGGATGAGCAGGAATTAAGCTTGGGGATGCCTGATACGTCTCCAACGTATCTGTCGTGCTTCACAACTGAAACATACTTCACAGCCTCCTTCTCCTGCCCGTAGGCAAGCCGTATCTACACAGAAGGGGCTCGCACTAGAGTACTAGAGTTGCGTCATCCTGGCCACTCATGCTTGCAGCTGCCACCACAATCTATGCATATGCATTGAGCATCAAACATCTAATCCTGGTCTTGGCACGGCCGCCTAATGTGAGCTTGGCACAACCAATGTTGGCATGGCACGCGATGAATGTCAATCCCCAGTGCATGCTTGACGATACTTTTGATCTGTATGTTTGTTGTGCTTATGGCGATCTCCTGGTCTCTGCCCACCTGCCTCTATCCTTTCTATGGGTGTGATGCGATGGTGAAAATCCCTGGTCCTCACAAGGTAGGTAAAAAATTCAAACTAGGATAATTTTCTGCAGATTTATTTACAATAAAAATTAATAAATTAAGGGAATACCTATATATATGTACTTTGCTGCAGGAGATAGCCCATTGGACCGTCGAAGTGAGGTTCCAGTTAAGTCTATAAGTCGAGGCTACCTGCATCTAATTTTTGTTTGTTGTTCAACCCTAATAGGAAAGATGAGCTTGCTTGGAATAAGGCTCCATGGGAAGGGCATCAACTTGAATGGTTTGGACGTCAAATAACTAGAATTTGGTCATTTCATGCACATATTGTGCTTATGATTTTACTATTTTTCTGTGTAATGAGCATTGCTCTGTAAGCTACATAAAGTCTTCTTTTTTATCTATATTCGCATACTACTATGTTGCAAACTTGTAGCCATTGAAGTCTATAGATATTTGTTATTATCTTAGCTTAGCCGGTAAATCTGTTTGTTCTTACGAGGCAAAAAATATCTACGATGAAAGTGGTATACAACATCTTGCTTATGGATTAAAATTTATTGTACTTTCAGTTTGGAAAGACAAAGTGTTGTGCAAAACATAATAATATTCTATATATAATGTAATTGTTCATACATATCGTACTTTATGCTATGCAACTTTCATATGTATGTGCTATTCACGTTTGCCAAAAGCTTGGGTAACCTAAACAAAGTTTCAGCAGGTTGTTTAGTCCAGCTATATTTGTTTCTAAGCAATTTGTATACATTTCAGGATTCATATACATGATCCTACCCTATCCATTATTTGTTTCAATTTAAAGATAGGATTTCCCAAAATTAGCATTTACCTTCATGAAACTCACAATCTATGCACCAAAATCCACCAAAATTCTTGCAGCAACGCGCGGGGTTTTCTTCTACTTCTTAGAGAAAATGGCATCCATCAAACACAGAGAAAGATAGGGGCTTAATATTTTGCCTCCCAACTCATTTATCATAGAGATAATTGTCAACAATAATAAATCATGATCAAATATATTTGACTGGTCATATGTGCCTAGATCTTTCCCCACCACATGATGCTTGCCAACTAGAGAGTAATTGAGGTTGAAATGGTAGTGCATACTATTGAATCTTTGCATAAAAGTAAATACTGAAAAGTAAAAGATAGGCCCTTCGCAGAGGGAAGCAGAGGCTGTCATGCGCTTTTTATTCGGATGCCCAAGCTTTTAATGCAAAGGAACGTCATGTTATATTCCCCTTATGATAGCAACCTTTATTATGCAGTCCGTCGCTTTTATTACTTTGTCATCACAAGTTCGTACAACGCTCAATTTTCCCTTACAATAAAAGATCGAACATATTTAGGAGCAAATTTTATTGCTTTATGCACCGATGGCAACTTACTTGAAGGATCTTATTCAATCCATAGGTAGGTATGGTGGACACTCGTGGCAAGAAACTGGGTTTAAGGGTTTTTGGATGCACAAGTAGTATCTCTACTTAGTATAAATTTTTGGTTAGCAAAAGATCCTAAGCAAACACCACATGTTGGAGGATCCATAACAATATAACTTCTATGCAAATATAGCCAAACATAACTCATTACGTTGTCTTACTTGTACAACTTCAACTAATTTGCTCAAGTTTGAAAATAATTAATGGGTATTCACAATCATAGAAGATGTCCAAGATAATATATTTGCATGTGAAAGTTCTCTTCCTTATAGTAATCATTCATGAATTGCTTGTATGACCAATATTGTGAATGTCAAGCTTCAAAAGATTTCACTTTCTAAACCCAATGTGAAGCTACCACTAGGCATGATATGAACATATAATTTCAACTTTGTTACATTCAATTTATTCAACAATTTACTCATAGGATATAAGTGAAGCACGAGAGTAAACGACAAACTACTCCAAAAAGATATAAGTGAAGATCATGCGAGTAGTTAAGTAAATGGGTAGCTAATTGAGGACTCTCTCTTATTTAAAACTTTCAGATCTAAGTATTTTATTAAAAAAGCAAGCAAAACAAAATAAAATGTCATTCCAACAATAGCACACATCATGTGAAGAAGCAAAAACTTAGGATCAACCGATACTAACCGATAATTGTTGATGAAGAAAGGTGGGATGCCTACCGGGACATCCCCAAGCTTAGATTCTTGAGACTTCTTTAAATATTATCTTGGGATGCCTTGGGCATACCCAAGCTTGAGCTTTTGTGTCTCCTTAATTCCTTTTGTATCACGGTTTCCCTAAATCTTAAAAACTTCATCCACACAAAACTCAACAAGAACTCGTGAGATAAGTTAGTATAACTCAATGCAATAACCTTATCATTCTCTACTGTAGCAAATCACTAAAATTATTATTCAACATTGCATACTAAATGCCTCTGCATATTTAATACTTCTATCCTCAAATAGAATCATTAAACAAGTAAACATATGTAAACAATGCAAACATAACAGCAATCTGTCAAAACAGTACAGTCTGTAGAGAATGCAATAATATCAATACTTATTTAACTCCAAAAATTCTGAAAATTTACCATACTGTAGAAAAATTATAATAGCTTATTGTGCAAAACAATTCAACATTTTATCACATTCTGACTTTTCTAGAGAATTTTTGCAACAGTGATAAACTTTCTATTTTCAAACAGCAACATGTAGACTTGCAAAATAGGCATAGTAAAGGCTATCATTGCCACTTTTATTGAAATAAAAGGTGAAAAACATTATTATAAATAATAGCAAGAAAATCCTAGCAAAATAAAATGACGCTCCAAGCAAAACACATATCATGTGACGAATGAAAATATAGCTCCAAGTGAGGTTACCGATAATGTTGGAGACAAAAGAGGGGATGCCTTCGGGGCATCCCCAAGCTTAATTGCTTGGATCTTCCTTGAATATTACCTTGGGGTGCCTTGGGCATCCCCAAGCTTAGGTTATTTTCACTCCTTATTCTCCTCATATCGATATCTCACCCAAAACTTGAAAACTTCAATCACACAAAACTTAACGGAACTTCGTGAGATGGGTTAGTATGATAAAGACAAACATTCACTTTGGTACTGTCAAAGACAAGATTCATAATTGTTCTCACACAATGCCTACTGTACCTCATCATTTCCACAATTTATATTGAGCAATATAAGCCATAGAAACTAGAAAACAAGCAAACTATGCATTGAAAACAGAATCTGTCAAAAACAGAACAGTCTGTAGTAATCTGTACTCCAACCATACTTATGTAACTCCAAAAATTCTGAAAAATTAGGAAACGTAGGGAATTTGTATATCTATCACCTTTAAAAAAATTAGATCAAAAGCACGTTCTAGTGAATTTTTAAAATTCCTGGTTTGAGTCCAGAAGTTTTTGTTTTTGGACAGAATCAAGTCAACTATCGTCCACACTATCCCAAAGGCTTTACTTGGAATTTTATTGAAGCAAAAGCTATAAAACATGATTACTACAGTAGATTAATCATGTTAACACACAAATATAGTAGGGGTAAATATTGGGTTGTCTCCCAACAAGCGCTTTTCTTTAATGCCTTTTAGCTAGGCATGATGATTTCAATGATGCTCGCATAAAAGTAAAGAATTGAAACACAAAGAGAGCATCATGAAGCATATGAATAGCACATTTAAGCCTAACCCACTTTCTATGCATAGGGATTTTGTGACCAATTAATTCACGGGAACAAGAATCATCTAACATAGGAAGGCAAAACAAGCAATACTTCAAGATTTTCAACACATAGAGAGGAAGCTTGATATTATTTCAATATGTAAAAGCATATGTTCCTCTCTCATAGTAATTTTCAGTAGCGTCATGGATGAATTCAACAATATAGCTATCACATAAAGCATTCTTTTCATGATCTACAATCATGGAAATTTTATTACTCTCCATATAAGCAAATTTGTTCTCATGAATAGTAGTGGGAGCAAACTCAACAAAATAACTATCATGTGATTGAAAGTTAAAACCATGATGACAATTTTCATGGTAATCATTAGTCAGTATAGCATACATGCCATCGCCGTAATCATCATATATAGGAACTTTATTGTCATAATCAATTGCAACCTCTTCCAAAATAGTGGATTCATAATTAAATAAAGTCATGACCTCTCAAAATCCACTTTCATCAATATAATCATCATAAATAGGAGGCATGCAATCATCATAATAAATTTTCTCATCAAAACTTGGGGGACTAAAAATATCATCTTCATCAAATATAGCATCCCCAAGCTTATGGCTTTGCATATCGTTAGCATCATGGATATTCAAATAGTTCATACCAACAACATTGTAATCATGCTCATCATTCAAAGATTTTATGTGAAACATTTTATTGAATTCTTCTTCTATAAATTGAGCACAATTGTCCTTTCCATCATTTTCAAGAAAGACATGATAAACATGAACAATATGAGACCACCTCAATTCCATTTCTTATTGTAGTTTTATTTTATGAACCAAACTAGTGACAAAACAATAAACAAAAAGATTAAATTGCAAGACCTAAAGATATACCTTCAAGCACTCACCTCCCCGACAACGGCGCCAGAAAAGAGCTTGATGTCTACTACACAACTTTATTCTTGTAGACATGTGTTGGGCCTCCAAGCGCAGAGTTTTGTAGGATAGTAGCAATTTTCCCTCAAGTGGATGACCTACGGTTTATCAATCCGTGGGAGGCGTAGGATGAAGATGGTCTCTCTCAAACAACCCTACAACCAAATAATAAAAAGTATCTTGTGTCCCCAACATACCAAATACAATGGTAATTTGTATAGGTGCACTACTTCAGCGAAGATATTGTGATACAAGTGTGATATGGATAGTAGATATTGATTTTTGTAATAAGAACAATAAAAACAGCAAGGTAGCAATTGATAAAACGGAGCACAAACGGTATTGCAATGCTTGAAAATGAGGCCTAGGGTCCGTACTTTTGCTAGTGGAATCTCTCAACAGTGCTAATCTAACTGGATCATATAACCATCCCTCAAAGTGCGATGAAGAATCACCCCAAAGTTCTTATCCAGCGGAGAACATAAGAAGAAATTGTTAGTAGCTATTCTTTCCGATCAATCTATCCAAGAGTTCATACTGAAATAACACCAAAATGAATTCAGATTCATAATACTCAATCCAACACAAAGAACCTCAAAGAGTGCCCCACGATTTCTACCGGAGAAATAGAGAACAGAACATGCATCAACCCTATGCGTAGATTACACCAATGTCACCTCGGGAATCTGCGAGTTGAGTGCCAAAATATATACCAAGTGAATCAATATAATACCCCAATGTCATCATGGGTATTCATATGCAAGACATATATCAAGTGCTCTCAAATCCATAAAAGTATTCAATCTGATAAAAATGAGATCTCAAAGGGAAAACTCAATTCATCACAACAAGATAGAGAGGGAGAAACACTATATGATACAACTATATTAACAAAGCCCATGATACATCAAGATCGTGCCATCTCAAGAACACGAGAGAGAGATTAAACACATAGCTACTGGTACAAACCCTCAGCCCCGAGGGTAGACTACTCCCTCCTCATCATGGTGGCCGTCGGGATGATGAAGATGGCCACTAGTGATGATTTCCCCCTCCGGTGGAGTGCCAAAATGGGGTCTAGATTGGTTTTTTGTGGCTACAGAGGCTTGCGGCGGCGAAACTTCTGATCTAGGGTTATCTTCGGGGGTTTTGGAATATTTTGCAATTTATAGGGCGAAGAGGCAGTGCGGGAGGCCACCGAGGTGGGCACAACCCACCTGGGCGTGTCTGGGCCCCCAGGTGCGCCCTGGTGGGTTGTGCTCCCCTCGCTCCCCTCTGGTACTTCTTTGGCCCACCAGGTGTCTTCTGGTCCAGAAAAATCTCTAAAAAGTTTCGCTGAGTTTGGACTCCGTTTGGTATTGATTTTTTGCGATGTAAAAAACAAGCAAAAAACAGCAACTGGCACTGGGCACTATGTCAATAGGTTAGTCCCAAAAAATGATATAAAGTTGCTATAAAATGATTGTAAAACATCCAAGAATGATAATACAGCAACATGAATACTTCATAAAATATAGATACGTTGGAGACGTATCAAGCCCCTACACATGGGCATGCAATTCTCTTGCCTGGGACACCGTTGATCAAGATTTTGGTAGCTACGGTTTGGAGGAGAATGGCCAGACACTTGAAAATCCTAAGATCATCTCCAGCCGTTGGCCCCCCAGGTGGCTTGAAAAATCGCTGCCTGGGTGCGATCCGGCGCTAAAATCGGCTTGGAGGCGATTGGGTTCCCAGGCGCCGATATCGGCCCAATTTTGGCGCAAATTTGCCAGCTTTTCAGCCCACTTTCGGCGCAAAATCGGCCCGCTATCGGTGCAAATTGGCCCATATTCGCCGTGCTTCGGCGAAATTCAACAGAAGTTATTTTTTATCACATAGTTCATCACAAAAAATCAATAGAAATCAAATAGTTTAACAAATAGTTCAACAACAAATAGTTCAATACAAATTATATAGTTCAACAAAAAAACTCATATTTCATCACATGTCGAGCCAGGCGTTGCCCTTGAGCCTCCATAGGTACTCCACCAGATCCCGCTGTAGTTGTTGATGCACCTGTCGGGGTAGTCCAGGTTGCCGGTAGCTGGTGATCAACTTGGGAAAGAGGACCCTGCCTGTAGTATGGTTCAATGTCAAATAGTGGCTCTCCTACTAGCTCTCAATGATCATGTTGTGCAAGATGACACGGCAAGTCATGATCTTCCGCATTTTATCTTTCGACTAGGTCTGAGTGGGGTACCGGACAACAGCAAATCGAGATTGGAACACACCAAATGCCCGCTCGACATCCTTCCTGCAAGCCTCATGAACCTTCGCAAAGTGAGAGTTCTTGCCTCCTGGCACAGGGTTTGAGATAGTCTTAAAAAAATGTAGACCATCTCGGATAGATAGTATCCCTTGTTGTAGTGCCGCCCATTGACTTTGAAGTTCACCGGAGGAGAATGACCTTCAACAAGCTTGGCAAAGACCGGGGAGCACTGCAGTACGTTGATGTCATTGTGAGTTCCTGGCATACCAAAGAAGGAGTGCCAAAACCAGAGGTCCTGTGTGGCCACTACCTCAAGTACCACACTGCATCCGCCTTTGGCGCCTTTGTACGTCCCCTACCAAGCAAATGGACAGTTTTTCCATTTCCAATGCATGCAGTCGATACTTCCAAGCATCCGAGGAAATCCTTTTGCTGCATTCCGTGCTAGAATCCGAGCAGTTCTTCAACATTGGGTGATCACAAGTATTGTGGTCCAAACACTGCCACCACTGCCCTGCAGAACTTGTAGAAACACTCTATGGTCGTGGACTCGGCCATGCGCCCATAGTCGTCAAGTGAATCACCGGGAGCTCCGTATGCACCATGAGATGCTCTTCGTCCTGGACGTCGGCATCGGCTTCCTCCTCCAAAGAACGCCATGAAGCGACTCCTCGTCGTCTGAGTCCACCGCCGAGCAGACAAATCGCCGAACACCTGGCGGGCGTGGTGGGTGCACAGTCGATATCCCTCCCTGCGCGACCGGAGCGCCGGAAAACTCGCCCAGGAAGGTGATGGAGAGGTTGCCGTGGCGAAACCCTCTCTCTTTTCCGGCGGGGAATGACCTATCTAGCGGTGGTGGGTGGTGGGCGGCACCGGGATCGCATGGTGGCAGGAGGCGCGCGCGGGAGGGGGGAGGCGAATCTGGACGTTTGTCTTGACTTTTCGCCTGACAGTGTGGCCCAGACGTGGCTTTCCCTTCCGCCGGAGCCCTGAACGCCCACCAGTGCGCTGGGTTCGGCCTGGGACCGCCGGACAAAAAAAGGACCGAGCCGGCGAATTTCGGTATCGGCGTGAAAAAAGTCGTCCTGTGGGTCTGTTGAGGACGCGGCTGAAGATGCTCTAAGCACATTCATCCATGACCAAGACCAACCCTCACACGATGGCGCTAATCAATCCCTCCACCACACACATCTACCCACAGCCGCCGCCTCCACAGCCAATCCATCCAACCTCTTCTTCCTCCTCCCGCTGCTCGCCCCCTTCATTCCTCCAAACCCTAGCGCAAACCCTAATGTCCACCACCGCACACCCTCCTGCCTCCCTCTCAGGGGACTCCTCGCCGACTACCTCCGGCTCATCCTCCCCCTCCTCCTCCGCTGCCGTCGCTGGCTCCGATGAGCCCGCGCTTCTCGGGCAAGCCACCTCGACTTCCACCCCCTCTGCTGCCGGGGATGACGCCGCCGTCCCCTCCTCGCCCCAAATGGGCATGTACTTCGAGACGGAGGACGACGCCTACGAGTTCTACAAGGCATACGCCGCCCGCCTTGGCTTCGTCGTCCGCAAGTCCAACAAGTCCAAGAACTCCCGGCACACCGTCACCCGCCGTCTCTTCGTCTGCTCCAAGCAAGGTTTCCGCCAAGAACCCAAGAAGCCCCAAGATGAGACCAACGCCACCGACGTCACCGTTGCTGCACCGCCACCGCCTCCTAGGTGCCCGGACTCACGCACCGGCTGCCTGGCGTCCCTCACCATCAAGCTACTCCCTTCGGCCAATGCCTTCCGTGTCACTGAGTTTGTAGCCCAGCACAACCACCCGCTCGCCTCTGCAGTGTCCGCGGTGTCACTGGCAATGATTCCGTCAAGTTCTTCGCATCACACCATTGCCGCTGCGGCAAGCTTGCCGGACCCAAGAGACGGGCCACACCCAGAGATGCACTTCGAGACGGAAGATGACGCCTATGCCTTCTACAACCCGATGCGCCGAGCATGTGGGTTTCAGCGTCCGCCGCTCATACAAGAAGCGCAAGCATGGGGTGATCGTGTCTCGTATCTTTGTTTGTTCCCGTGAGGGCGTCAGTGACCGTGCCAAGCATGATGGCCTAGCCAGTATCAGCGCCAATGCTGGTGGAGGGGCACCAGGCACACCTAGGCCAGGCCCACCACCAACACGAACAGGTTGCCAGGCAAGAATGGTGATCAAGATCACCCCATGTCGAACATACCGGGTTGCTAAATTTATTTCGGAGCATAATCACCCACTCGCTAACTCAGAGACCGTGCACAAGCTGCGGTCCCATAAGATGAGGGCTCGAGGGCACGAGCTTGGCCCAGGGGAACTGCATCGAAGGAAGCAGGGAAAGGGTGTGCAGCTTGGGGATGCTGGTGCTGCATTGGAATACTTGGAAGGGTTGCAGGTGGGAAACCCTTCACTGTATTATGCAGTAGGAATGGCACCTGATGGGAATTCAGCTGTAAATTTCTTCTGGGCTGATGCAAAGTCAATCATCGACTTCAGAAGCTTTGGTGATGTCGTTTGCTTTGATACAACATATGGGCTGAATGTGTATGGGCGACCATTTGCATTGTTTGTTGGTGTGGACAACCACAAGCAGTTACTCGTGTTTGGTGCAGCCTTGCTCTATGATGATGGCATCCAGTCACTGAAATGGGTATTTCAGGCGTTTGCTGATGCCATGCGTGATAGGCAGCCAAAGACTATTCTGATTGATGAGCGTTCTGAATGTGCCATTGCAGCAGCAGAGGTCTGGCCTGGGAGTAACCATTGCACAAGCGTGTGGCATATATACCACAGTTCAAAGAGGCACTTGAAGCAGGTGTTCGAAAGCTCGAAAAGTTTTGGCAATGCTTTGAGCCAGTGTCTCTTTGACTGTGAGGATAAGATGGAGTTCTTGTCTGCATGGGAAAAGCTAATTGAGAAACATGACATGGGTGAGAGTGAATGGCTCAGCAGACTATTTCTAGAGAAAGAAAAATGGGCTCTGCCTTATAGGAGAACTGTGTTTTCTGCTGATATTCTCAGTACTCTTAGAAAGGATAGTATGATTAATGAGCTAAAGCAGGGAGCTCAGTGAGCAAGAAGATATTCTGCTGTTCTTCAAGCGTTATGAGACCATGCTGGAAGAGCATCGCTCAAAGAAATTGCAGGCTGATGTTGATGGAAATCAGGTGACTTTGCCAATCCCGTCCTTGCGAATGTTAAAACAATCTTCAAATGCATATACACCTGAAGCTTTCAAGATGTTCCAGGGTGAGTTTGAGGCTTACATGAACTGCATGTCCTTCCCCTGCAGTGCGGTTGGGACGGTGTCAGAGTACAAAATAACACTTGATGAGAAGCCATTAGAGGCCATTGTGAAATTTGATGCACTAGATGGCTTGGCCACTTGCAGCTGCAGGAAGTTTGAATCTGTTGGAATCCAGTGTTGTCATGTACTAAAGGTACTTGATCTCAAGAATATCAAGGAGCTCCCAGAACAATACATTTTGAAGAGATGGAGGAAAGATGCCCGCTCTGTTAGAATGGGAGAAGAACCTAACTGTGGATCTAGCAGTATCATGCGGTCATCTTTGGATGTTCGCTTCTCTAACATGTGCCGTATGGTTAGCCTTATAGCTTCAAGAGCCGCCAAATCTGAGGAGGCAATGTCATACATTGAGAGTCAATCAAGCGTTCTTCTGAAGCATCTGGATGAAATGCTACAGACAGGCTATCCTGAGAATGGAAACCATGATGTTGCTTCAAGTAGTCAAGCAATTTCTTTTGTAGGAAATCATCCTGACCATACAACACAAGCAAGAGCAGTTGCACATACAGCGAATGGTATAATGTTTTAACATTCCAACTCATTATAGTTTAGCATGTTATAATAGAGGGGGCAGATTGTAGGTTGCGAGACTCCTAAATTGGACTGGTGGATGCTTGGAGGGCAGGCATCAAAACTATGTTGAATTTTAATTTAGTCTCTTGTCCTCTGTGTTGTTACCAACGTGTTTCAAGTCTATTTTCTAGTCATGTGAGGACTTCCATGATACACCAACATGGGGAGAAGACCACCACAGCCGGCGGACAGGCTAGGGGCAGTGAGGCTAAGGGCTGGCGTCCTGGCTATGCCCTGCCCATTATGTTAGGAGATACAGATTGTGTTAATTTAAGGTAAATGAGATTGTGTTAGTTTAAAGTAAGTTTGGATTTGATCTCTAGATAAATCTGTCAGGAAACCCCTCTGTAGAATGGCAGAGGCAAATAGAGCTCTTGCACATTTTCATTAATCCATGAACAGAATCTATGTATGTAGACACATGGATCCGTACATCTCAATCGGAAAAGAATCAATAGAAGGAGAATCGGACGATATCTTTCTTGAAACAAACAAAAAGGAAAAGAAAGAGAAAAGAGAAATCATGATCAATGCTGCATTGTTTTTAAGGCGGTAAGGCGACCTAAGGCGAGCACCACCCGCTCTAGCGCGACGCCTAAGCGCCTAAGGCGGGCATATTTGTAAGGCGCTGCCAGGGCGCCTTATCGCCTAAGCGTCCAAGGCAGGACGCCTTAAAAACAATGCAATGCTGTCTAGGGCATGACAGTATATGAGACGAAAGCAGAAAACATGCTGATGCTTATTGCCTAATGCCTGCAACCACCCACTCGCCATGCTAAAGTTTGTGTGTGCCCAGTCAGATGTTTGACATGCAGATTAATGCTATTTACCGAGAAGCTTTTCTTTGTTGTTGCGCATAGCCGCCACATATCTATAACAAGAAACTGGAAGCTCTGTTAATTCTGCAGCTTCTGTGGTTTGTATAACATGATATTACCGAGATTGGGGTGAGCTCATCTAATTGCTTTACCGTTGACCTAATTTCCTGACAAATTTTGAGTCATTTTCATATTAGCTTGCTTCTTTAAGTTATAACTGGTTCTGACTTAAGTTTAAATTTGTGTGTGTTGTGAACTTTTGACTTCTGAAACTGTTGAGTATTCAGGATATTACACGATATTGTTCATTCAATTACCGTGTGTTAATTTGTACCTTCCTGTCAAATTTATTATTTTGATGAGTACTTTAAGTGGTTACTGATAATTGGTTTGTTTCTTGACAAAATATCAGGACTGACATCCTGACTTTAAGTTATAACTGGTTCTGACTTAAGTTTAAATTTGTGTGTGTTGTGAACTTTTGACTTCTGAAACTGTTGAGTATTCAGGATATTACACGATATTGTTCATTCAATTACCGTGTGTTAATTTGTACCTTCCTGTCAAATTTATTATTTTGATGAGTACTTTAAGTGGTTACTGATAATTGGTTTGTTTCTTGACAAAATATCAGGACTGACATCCTTGTTGGGAATTTCTGCTTATCCTGAATCCAGTGGACAATTGAAAGGTTCAGTCGGTTCCTTGTAGTTTTAGCCAAATCTATGTTGAAGTATGGCTATGTACAGTACTTATATGTTGCCATGTTGATGTAAGCAAGTATATCCTGAAGACCTTGCTGTTTCCAATTTGGTAAGACTGGTGCTAATTATAATCAATTATTATAAGAGTATGATTTTTTTTGACTTCATTTATTCCATGAAATGTGATGATTGGTTGATCAATGATCTCTATCTAATAAACAAGGACTGGTGTCTTTTGAAGACAGTTGGAGAAGAGCTGCTAAATTACTCGTGCTATATTTATTCTCCCATGTGCAATTTAAAAATGCACAGACTAGACAGGTAAGCACAACCATGCCAAATTACCACAAATACTTCACAAGATTATTCATGACGAGTACATAAGAAATTCATATTTCTCTATATTCTGTATCTAAGTTCTGTATAAAACTACTGCAGCTGCACTTGCATGCCAGAATCATTTATGTTCCCTGCTGTCCAGTTCTGCGGTACTCCCTCCGTTCCATAATGTAGTGCGCCCGCGCTTCCCGAGGTCTAAGTTTGACCATAAATTTAACCAACGAGACCAACTGCGGCGGGAGCAAAAATCATACCACTGAATTCGTATTTTTGCTCCCACTGCAGTTGGTCTCGTTGGTTAAATTTATGGTCAAACTTAGATCTCGGAAAGCGTGAGCGCTCTACATTGTGGAATGGAGGGAGTATTATGTTTGTCAGAACTAGCCATTTCTGGTCACCACTGCGGGAAGCTCTGCTGCTAAACAGCATCCTTATGGACAGGGGGCCAGTTAGCATGTCTGGTTCACAGTCTGCATCCAGCCATCAACAGGTATTTAGTACTGTGAATTTTATGCACATGGAAAGCTTTCTGTATAATTTGGTGTAAATAATTCTATGCATGATTTACACAGTTTAATTAGTGTTTACGTCACAAGGATGGACTGTGATGATGTCCTTGCTGCCTTGTTGAACTGTGATCTCAAATTCTAGTTAGTAGGGCAAATTGCTGCCTTCAGTAATCTTGAAGACAATGTTCTTATCTTGGTAGCTACAAGAAACCCTGTAGCAGAGAGATAACAACGAAGCTGCAACATGTCAGTTTTGTTGTTAACTCATTTTTCAAGATCAGAACTAGCGTACTTTCCAGTTTTGCCTCTTTTTTTTCCTTTTACCATCTGATGAAAGCAACCAAGTGTCGTGCATGCAATAATTTTAGGCAGGTTTCTTGTATCCAAACACCTCCTGTATTCAGTTCAACACGACCAAGGGCAAGCAGCGCTTCACCACCATCCGCACTCTGAGCCATAGGCTGAGGATGAAATTAGAGCCGTCACTCCACCCAGAGTGAGTGATTACGATTGTCACACCATTTGCACAGCAGTAAGGATATCTGTGCACCTCACCTGTTGGATATTGACATTCGTACCTGGAACAGAAAAATGGTGTTATGATTTACGCAACCTGGGGCACCACCACAGATGGATCCGATAGCATGCGTTGGCACGTTGCAGCCTACCCCATTCCTGTAGAGGCTTGCCGATGCAGAAACATCGAAGTTGTTAAGTGTTGCCTGAAATGTGCCACTCACATGCTCCATCTGAAAGTATTTGTCAGAAACAAGTAGTAGTATTTCTTTTTTGACAACATGTGACCTCCACAATTTTAGCAGCATATCTCATATGCAATACTTACTTTCGATCCCTTTTGTATCAGAATTGGGGTAATATGCCGCTTCTGACACGGTGAAGTTTGCATCTACAAACACCATGGAGAGGAAAGGCAGCTGAAAAAACATAGATGTGAGATGACAATGAAGTGGAAGAGCCATTTGTGGTATGGGGATGCAGCAACAAGTTTTGGAAATGGTGCATGCAAGAGGAAGATGGAACCATGTATATTTATAGCCGCTGTGGGTTTCTCATGAGTCAAGATTTGGAAACCTTTGCCCTTCGGTTTTGAATGGCTGAGACATGGGATTGGAGACATTTTTCTCTCTGGTGTATGTGTACCTGCAACTTCTTGTTTATCCTATGCTGCATAAGCTATAGTTCATGTAAAATAGTATTTTGGCCTTTTGCACCTCTTTATACTACTCCCTCCGTCTAGGTGTGTTAAGTCATCTTACGAAAACCAAATAATCCCAAAACACTTAGGCGTTGCATTAAATTCTACCTCGTTTCTTGTTTTATGACATATCAACGAATAAGAGATGTGAGGTGTGCATGCTTTTAATGACTTGAGAAACACGACATGTAGTGGTTATTTATTGCATGCAATGCTATTAATTAGCAAATGAACATTAAGTTTTCTCGTTTTCACCTTCTCCTTGTCACGGTGCACAACCTAAGATGACTTACTCACCTAGATGAAGGGAGTATATACTTATCCGGCATGTTCGAAGATATTGTTCTGTGGACCGGTGGATTGGCATGTCCGATGACTCCGTCCCAAATAAAAATGCCATGGCCTCGCTCACAATGCTCTCATCGTGGACAATGTGGAATGAAAGGAATGCAAGTAGCACCCCACCGATGATCCTTCTTGAGAATATAAATGATGAAGCAAGCTTTGGGTCATTGCTGGGGTGAAAAAGTTGAGATTAATCAATGCCATTGCCGGCGCAAAAATGTTGGGATTAATCAATGCCGGGCTTTGTGTCATTGCCAGGGTGAAAAAGTAGGGATTAAATGGCGCTAAAAGTTGGGATTAATCAATGGCTTTGGGTCATTGCCAGGGTGAAAAAGTTGGGATTAATCAATGCCATTTTCGGTGCAAAAAAGTTGGGATTAATCAATGCCGGGATGAAAAAGTTGAGATTAATCAATGCCAGGGCGAAGAAGTTCGGATTTAATCAATACCACTGCCGGGACGAAACAGTTGGGATTAATCAATGTCGGGAGAGTAATGACTATGGCTGGTCATAGTGGGGAGTAACTTAGACTAGTAACATGCATAGTTACTAGTCTATGTTACTATCTTTATAGTGCATAGTATCATAGATTAGTATCATAGATGGTCTCATTTATTGCCATGCATGACACATACTTCATCCGTTTTCAAATAATTGTCTTTCTAGCCATCTCAAATGGACTACAACATACGGATGTATGTAGACATGTTTTAGAGTGTAGATTCACTCATTTTGCTCCGTATGTAGTCACTTGTTGAAATATCTAGAAAGACAATTATTTAGGAACGGAGGGAGTAGTAGCATCACATTTATTATGTTACGGTATCTACCTATGTTACTATAATCATCTTTTTTCTTTAATTGCTTGCCACATAAGCATGTTTTGCGAGTCCCAAGTGCATGATACTACTTATGTTACCCCCACTATGGCCAGCTTAAAGGACTGTGATATTTGGCACATGTGTGCCATATAAGCAAAAATGTCACACCTCTACTTCTTTCACTTTAAAGTACCACACAATCCCCCTTCCTTCAACCCCGCCTTCCCCCAAACGACCCCGCAAGCTCACCCGAGAAACCTGCTTCTCCCGCACATCTCGCGCGCCCACCCTCGAGAAAACTACCACTTCTTCATGTCTACCACATGATAAAAAAAATATTGCGCATGTGGTATTCGAACCCACACCTCCTTGGCACCAAAGCGCGCCACCACAACCAACTCACTCTTAGGTATTTGTTGCTCAAACTAAAGAAACTAATTGTTTTGACCCCTTTTTTTACAATTTTGTTACTACAAAACGGTATAGAAAATTACCACGATTTCCCCTCAGGAAAAGTTACCATGGTATTCGCATGCAAGTTATCAGGCCTGTGTTGCGTAAGTTACCGTGCTATTTACATAGAACTTACCAGATACTATGTTTCAACAACTACACCCGTTCAAAGTTATCACTGTGTTTTGTACACAAGTTATAAGGTCTTCGATGTGTGAAATACCGTGGTACTTACATAAAAGTTATCAGGGTATGTGTACATCAACCTCGCCCCTGGTCAAAGTTACCATGGGGGATTGTACATGAGTTACCGGGTCTACAGTTCGTATATTATCATGGTACTTACACCTAAAAACCTGGATGTGTTTCGGTAACTTTTTCCATAGGTCAAGAATTACCACGATGTTTTTGCATAACTTATCACACCTATAGCGGGTCAAAGTGAGCCGTTTTTCTAGGCCAACCCACGAGCACGTGTGCCCCTCATCACACTAAACATTATGTGGCTTTTCCGTGGCACACCATGTGTTGTGTTCATCTAAGAAGGCCTTGAGGCGAGTGTATGTTTTTAACAACTTGTTTTCCTTTGGTAAAAAGTTACCATCATGTTTATATTGTAAGTTATCGGTTATGCGGTGCTTATATTATCATGTTATTCACATAAAAATTATCAGGGATATTTTGAACAACTTTTTCTTAGGACAAGAAGTTATCATGCTGGTTTTAGATAACCTATCAAGCCCGCAGTGCTTAAAATATCATGCTATTTACACAAAATTTATCAGGGGTATGTTTCAGCAAAATTCCCCCCCACGGGTCAAAAACTTATCATGGTGTTTAGTTATCGTAGTGCATATGTTTTCATGCTATTTACACATAAAAATACCAGGGGAGGGAGGTATAGTACCGTGCTATTTTACACAGAAGATACCGGAGTATCTTTTCAAAAAAAATCTTCCCTATGTTCAAAGTTACCATGGTGTTTCTACCTCAGTTCTCAGATGTGCGTTGTGTATTATCATCTATTTACACATAAATTATCAGGTATCTTTTCACATTTTTCTTCCCCAATGGTTAAAGTTACCACGATGTTTGTATCTAAATTATCAGGTCTATGGCGTGAATGTTATCGTGCTATTTACAGAAATTACCAGGGGCCGGGGTTCAACAAATTTCTTCCCAACAATCAAAGTTACCACGATGCTTTCACCAAAGTTATCATGCCTTCAGTGCTTATAACCATGCTACTTACACATAATGTACCGTGTGGTATACAAAAGTTATCATGTTGGTGGTGCGTCATTTATCATGGTGGTGATGGAGAATTTACCACGGGAAAAGTTTATGTGCCAGGTTTGATAAGTGAAACAAAAGTTTTTCAGTGCAAAAATATTAAAGACAAAACATGTCAAAAACAATATTTCCCTTAGCTTGTCCAACATTGAGTGTCATAGGTGAGGTGGTTAGCTCCCTTTGTTGATTACTTGCAGATCAGAGATCAAATCCCAATTCAAGCATTATTTTTGCCTAAAAATCGGGAAGGCGCGTGAGGCCGGAACTGACGGTGCTGGATGCGTGTGGCAGTTTTGTAATCTGCCACACGGTTGCCACTTACATATTTCGATGACTAAATACCTAATGTAATGTATGTGGGGCCATGGGCCATGTACTCCCTCCTTTCCGATTTATAGGGCTTATCTCAAAATCTTAGTTTTTTTATTTTATAAGGCTCAATTTGGTTGTTCACCATCACAAGTTCAGATTCCAATGTGCATTAAATAATTGCATGCAAGTACTCCCTCATTTCTGGTTTATAAGGCTCAATTCAAAAATCTCACCAACCAAGATAGATGGTGAGTGGTGGAATACCTTTTGTAGTTTGCAAAAGCACCCAATTAATGCTCTTATTTTCCTCAAAAAAGTATGTTTACCAATGCATTAATTGCAATGCATGCATACATAAATTACATGCATTGGTCAATTTTTTCTTAATACTTGCATGCAATGATTTAATGCACCTTGAGATCTGAACATGTGATGGGAAACAACCAAATTGAGCCTTATAAAATGAAAAAACTAAAATTTTGAGATAAGCCCTATAAACCGGAAAGGAGGGAGTACTAAGAAAAAAATTGACCAATGCAGATACATTATGCATGCATGCATTACAATTAATATATTGGTAAACATAAATTTTTAAGAAAAACAAAAGCATTAATTGAATGCTTTTGCAAATTACAAAAAGTATTCCATCACTCACCATCTACCTTGGTTGGTGAAATTTTTGAATTGAGCCCTATAAACCGGAAAGGAGGGAGTAACAAACTCTATTCCCTCTTAAGTAATGAATGAAGAAAAAAAAATTGCCTCCATTAAAAGAAGATATTGGTCTCGAGCTAGAATCTAGAGTAAGAATGATCTATAGAAGGCGGAACTCAAGCTGAATGCACCCCGATGAAAGGTAACATTGGAAAAACTACTCATACAAGCACATGCTCCCTCCTTTCCAAATTAAGTGTTCGTACAACTGTATTTTGGTACCGAGGGATTACTTTACGCGATAGGTAATGGACAATACTTCCACATCGAACAGATTTGGAGCAGGGTAGTTAGCACAATTCAGTCGTTCCAAACGTGCCCTCAAAACCGGCGAATTCCTGCATGGTTTAGTTGCCAATGGCCTCGTGCACCAAGGTTGGGGAACTTGGAAAGGAGGAAAAACATTGACCAAGATTGGGGAACTAGAGGAGCTACAAATTAGTTTACTCGTTGAAGCCATCTCCCCCTTTTGCCAACGACCATATGATGTTAGGCAAGCGGTCAACTTGCTGCTTCCAAGTCCCAGTTAGAAACACACGACATAAGATATGACCGTTGGGAGAAAACAGGAATGCAAGTCCCAGTTATTATTGCAAGTACCTCATCAACTTCAAATGTGACAGACAGGGAGCTGCGAGCCTATCCCGCGCTACCTGGTGTACCTCTGACAGCATTAGACAACTAAAAACTGGGACCGGTCTTGTGATCTATCATGTGATCGATCCCATTAAAACAATTGTGAGACTCAATGCTCGTAGTGGAGGTGGCTATATTTCCAAAGGTCGAAAGAATAGCCTAAGGTAAATTGCACATGATGAATGAGCATGTATTTTACAGCATGAGTAGAATTCTAGTCTTTCTTGTACACTACTGTTGGATAAACTGGATTCCACATGTTGTTCTTGACATAATCAACTGTTTCTTCCTGCAACACAAATTTTTGTTCAAAGTTAATCAACTAACATAATCATAAATCCTGGATGAGCAGTAAGGTGATTTCCTACCTCGCTCAGTCTTGCAAGCTCGCGTGCATCCATGTCACGGTATCCCTCAGCTAGGTCCTCTGCAACAGCTTCCCTCACAACTGCTGCCGCCACCTCCTTAGTGATGTCACGTATTCTGAGTGTAACCGTATATAATCAATAGGCATATAACACGGAAAACTGAAACATTGATTGTACGAGTATATAACCTGGAGGTTGGAGGGTAAATTATCCCTTGGAGAACCTCCTCCTCTTTCATGTATGAAGCCAAGCTAAACAATTTTCATGGTTAATAAAATAAACTAGATTAAATAAGCAGCCTGCGTCAAAAGATGACAGGTCAAGGAAGTCACCGCTCTGCCGCCGCCTGAAGCATTCCATCAGAGACAATCCGTGCACCAGACAACAGGGTTCCAAGTCCTATTCTGCACAGTGGTCAAGCAACGGAAATGAATCATAATTTGCACAAGAACCAAGTCTCGTTGCATATATATAGTTTACAATAGTAACAGGACTAACCCAGGAAAGAGATACATGTTATTCCCTTGATTAGAGTGGCCGATCTTTCCATCACCTGCAAGAGAATCAGTATAAGCTACTCAGAGTAACATCTTACAGATTAAGTATCTCCGCGATTCATCAAATCATCACAGTTTTGGTTACGCAATATGTTTGATCCGTTGCATTAGCTGATGCCAAGCATAGTAAGATATAACTGACACATTACGACATAGTGATGCTCAGCTGACATTGGAAGGGGCACCACAAAAGGAAGGACGCAAGACTGGACAGACATACCAAGATCCACATCATCAAATGGGCTTCCACTGGAAAATACGACCTTTTCACCAATAATTGAGAAGGCTTCTTCAGGTGTACATTCAGCTATAATATGTAACCAACACAAAATTAGATGGCAGCTGTAAAGAAAACGTTAGTAAACTTTCATATCACGAACCATTCTTAGTTGGATTTGACATCGCAAAAATTGCTGGTCTGGAAGAGGACGAATCTTTTAGTGCTTCTAAAACCTGAAGGTACAAAGAACCACCACAATCAGCGGCATCACTTCAATTGTTGACCATTATCAAAAAGTCAAAATAGCAGACATCATGCAACTAATGATTTAATCTAATCAACGAGTGCCAAACTGGTCCTGATGCAAGGTCCATAACTTCAGATAAACATAGGATTTGCAGGGGCCCTATAGACAGAATTACCACCACGCAGAAGAAAAAAAAGACCTACTTCCTCTGTAAAAGTAGTGACCTAAAACGTCTTATATCTTTAGTGACCTAAAACGGCTTATATTAGTTTACAGAGGGAGTACAATCTAAGGGTACTATAAATATAACGAATTTCATTATTTAACTAACAACAGTCCGGACATAACTGGGAAGTTAATGGCTCTGCCATCTGCAACATATTAAATGTCCTGTCATATAACTAGTCACTGAAACTAGTGGCGGTAACAACAATAGGACACAGATCGTGAATTAGCTTATGGCTTTAGCTTCGGTGAAACTTGCTTGGAATCAATGCTGAACAAACTTGGCATGCAGTTATTGTAAAATATTATACCTCCTTTGAGAACAAACCACCAACAGCAGATAGTCCAAGTATGACATCAGGCTTCACCTTTTTAACCTGTTCGATACACATGGTACAGTATAAATAGTTGAGCATCAGCAGCACCAAAACTTGAACTCAAAACTATAGAGGATCAACACTAAATAATGCATGAGCTGGACAATCTTAAATTCTAATGGGGTCATTTGGAGCTTCAGTAATATATCCTACTGCTACTATTCATATGCATCAGTCTTAAACTCCACATGTCTTATTCTTTCATGAACTGAATTTTATTTCGGTAAGGTAAATGTGAATTTTAAACAGACTTAAGGCTGGCTTTTCGATGGAAAGCTTATACTGATATAACTTGAAAAATGCAATATCTCGTAAATAAAGTTCAGGGAAAATGTAAAAGAAACACACAGTACCATTTGTATGCACCAGACCGGAAGAGGTTAAAAGTTGTTAAGAGTACTATTTATATAGCCATGTAGCCTTTTGTATTTACCCCATTGTATAAGGGGCTTTCTGCATATCCTACACCTGTACATGTATATATACTGGCCTATGGCCTCATGGGATTACAAGTTGCATATTTCCTAACATCGTATTAGAGCCCTAGGGTTTTTTTGTAACAGTTTTTTTTTTTTTTTGCGATCTGAGTTATACTCCCACATGGAATGTGGACTTTGTGAATGACATTAGTTCTAGGCCAACAAAATTCGTGAAAGACATTACAACAGCGAATACCAGATAATACAAGCACTGGCTGTAGGGAGAGATCGCTAGAGATAGTAGTATTTCTGAACATTTTGCATCTAGGTTCATTTTAAAACTCATTAAAAAGAGCACTTCTAAAATATTCAACTATACTTAGCGAATAAGCTAGAAAAAAATCTTGCTAATAGTGAATAAACTCTGGCATGCACATATTACCATGCATGGATCTTGGTAGTCAGTAAGATGTATGCCTAACAGTACATATGCTGTGAAAAGAACCATCTATTATAATCTAATATAATAAATATAAACTTTAGATAAATACCACTTCAATCAAGCTTGCACCCTCATTTAGGCCTTGATGAGTTAGCTCACTCTTTCTCCTAGCAAAAGGACGTGCATCTGGGTCTATGTCTACACGTTCCTCTGTTATTAAACCCTGGCCAAAATAGAATAGAGATAATGTAGTAAGGTTTACAAAAGTGCATGCAAGGAAGATCAATCGTGAAGATACAAAAATTCTAGACCGTGTCAAGTGTCAACACATTGCCAAATTATTCAGCTTATGATTGGCTGATAAGCATGATAATCATTCACAAGCAATGTGATAGTGGAGTGGACTTTGATAGAACATGCAGTTAATTTTTGATAGAACAACATAGTGTAATCCTTATTGAAACTATTATCATACAAATACAAGAAAACTCCAGCAGGCATAAGAAAAATTCTTAGGGATCCGACTCACATGAGCATCGACTATCCAGAATTGGCTCCTAGCACTCTCAAAAGCAACCTCGTTGTTTCCCAGCATCCTTGCCATGGTCCTGCTTGCAGCATTCACAACACCAATCCCAGCACTGCAAAAGGTGAAATGTAATTAACGTCATACTTCTGAAATGCACTTGATCAAAGGTTATGATAATTTTTTGATCTTTATTGATGTAATCAAGTTTCAGTAACATCATAGTTAGTGCATAGGATCAATTCAGTCATTAATCATGAAAGAGTTATACTCTAATTTTGTAATAAGTTCTGAAACATTGGAAATGATCCGAACCTGCCAGCACCTGCGACAACAATCTTTTGCTTTGGGAAGTCTATCATTGGCCTTCCTTGTGCTCTTACAGCTCCAAGAAGACCAGCTATTGCAACGCCAGCAGTTCCCTTTGTACATAAATAATAGTCATCTCAAGTGTGATAAGTTTACTCCACGAATTTTCAAATATATTGCACATTGTGAGTGAAAAGGATTAAGTATATAAGCCAACAAAAATATCAAAAGAAATGACTATGCTATTCTTATTTAAATATCTTGGATATGGAAGAGCGAACAGTTTGTGGTTCTATTCTTATGAAGGTGGGAAGATGTGATAAATGATGCCAAGAAAGGAAAAATAGCAATAAACCTTCTGAAAAAAAACATGTGCATGCATTAATTTCTGACAGTGGATACAAAAAACGATAGACCTTATAAAAACAAACAGAGGGAGTACTATTTCAATTGTTAATGAAGTTAATATGCAATAAATAGAAAAAAAGTTTCTTCATCTTTTTTGATCCGAGAGACCGTGGGATGCCCCCACAGTATTTTTAAAATTATATCAGGAAGGAAACAAACATATGTACATGAGAGGGGGGGGGGGGGGGGAGATCCCCCATATTTACAACAAAGGACTAATCCAATCAACTAGAGGTTGCCTTTTGTGGGCAGGTATTCTAAGGGAAATAAGAGTGATATCTTCCTGAAAAGGACCTTCCAACTAGGGAAGCTAGACTGCACATTCTCAAATATAAATGCTGAGATGTCAAAACCTCAGATTAACAGACTTGATTTTGACTGTAAGTCTGAAAGTAATTGAACATAAGATATATTGATAAATATTTACAAGTATAATTGAACTGGTATTACTGAAAGGCACAGCTGACATATTTTCCATGAGCATAGATGGTACTTCCTCCATTTCATTTCATATGTATTTCGGTATGGCACAAGGATTAAGGAGCCATTAAGTAGTAGAGGACATGACCGTGGTAGACACGTTAATCTTGGGAATAGGAGAGAAAATGTAAGGGCTATATTTTTTCGGAATCTTTTATGAAAATGTAAGGCATGCATGTAGAATTAATAATTCTTGCCCTTATTTGTCCGAAAAAATGATGAATGGAGGGATTACTGTAATCAACATTTGTAACAGAAAAAATCTATTAAATACAGAAGTTAACAATGACTACGAACGAGAAGGATACAAAACGTTCTTAGCCATGAAAAGTGTTGGTGTGCCAGAAGGAACATGTAGATATCGTAGCACAAGACAACACATAATGGAAAAACATAACTGGCATAAGTCAAACTAGTTACCTGCACATCATCATTAAACATACGATAAGTCTTCCTGTAACGCTGCAACAACCTGAAGGCCCACTTGCTTTGGAAATCTTCAAACTAGAGGACATAAAAAAGTAATTTTGAAAATGTTCCAGCTAAAGCCACATGCAGAAAAAGTTGAGCAAGCACCAAACACCAAAATAGCACCTGTACAATCACATTGGGCCAACGAGAAAAACAGCTTCCATGAATTCATCAATAATTTCAACATATTCTTCTCCCTCAAGACGGTGTTCTTGTAGCCCAAGATCTGTACAGCACAAAATTTAGGAAAACAATAGCAGAAAAGACTATTCGATCTCTTGTTCACTATCTAGTGAAAAGGTGCAATTGCCTGCATCATATTCTAAAGAAATTCTAGAATAATGCTTGAGAGTAACAAAGAACAGAAAAGGTCATTGATTCTCACGAGCTAGTAAAGATTACAACATCACACATATGCATCTTTCCTGGAATCTGAATCAATCTAAAATACAGCTATAATAGTGAGTAGGTGACTCTGATATTTATTTATTTTCCTTTTAGAGAACAAGGGTGGTCAAATGTTTTAGAGAAAATTATTCGACACTAAAAAAATGTTCAAAGAAGAACTTACAAAGAGGATCCTTGAGGAGTTTCTCATTGTTAGTTCCCACATCAATCATAACTGGAAGAACCTACAAGAATATTAAACAATGGAACATATAAATATAAACTATACCAACAGAATATAATACACCCTCTGTTGCTTTTGGTAGGGTGTATTTTGAGACAAGGCTTTCACCATCAATTACTCTACCAGTATGCAATTTATATAGCATAAGGTGTCACCAGATTCTAATTCAAACATAATTGCTTATGATTGTGATTTGTATCACATATTCACATGCACCACCTATTAATAGAGTATTTATTATTCAAGCATTATCTGAACAAATCAAAATATGTCTTACAAAAGAAACAGAGCGAGTAGGAAATAGATAGCAGTAGAACACTTTGCAACTTCATAATATCTAAGCAACCAGCGCTGTAGCTGTTAGGTCATGCAACACAAACGCGATCATCAAGAGTCGTATTTGAAGCTTCAGCTTGATAAACATCATTTATCTTGGTTCAGTACAAAAGCAAGCCAAACTGATAACATTCTAAAAGAAAAGAAATTTTATCTCCTGAATTATTATGAGAAGAGGCTGATTGGCACAATCAGATTAAGTAGCAAAACGTTATTTTGTTGTGAATAAAATCCGTGTAGCTCAAATATCAAACTATAGTTATTTGAAATTAGAGATATCAAATATGAAAATATAGATGTAAAAAATGGAAGATAGAGAACAAGGTAAGTCTAACAGTTTCCTAAGGAGTAACAAAAGCATACCCTCTGGGGATTTATTCCAGCAGCAGCAACATATAAATCCAGCTTCCCTATAGCAATGCCAATACCTTGCACCCCTAGATCACCAAGGCCCAATATCCTGCTTCCATCAGTCACCACTATCATGTCGACCTGCGAAAGATTAGTCACTTATGTTTATTTGAAATATAAGAAACTTGTCGTCAGAAGATGCTCTCCCAGCCCTAGGAGATCTTCAAAAGGCAAAAGATATATCTTAGCCTCTTAGCAAAAGAGCTTTATAACTTTAAGACAATGAAAGAGTTGAACTACAGAAGACCAAATCAGTAAATGGACAAGAACAAATGCATACCTGATCAGCTGGCCAGTTGTACACCATGGACATCATTTCACCACGATCCTCTGCACTAAAATACATTCCCCGAGGCCGTCTAAACAAGCCACTGTAATTTTGGCAAACAGCGCCAACAGTCGGTGTGTAAACAATAGGTGCATACTCCTCAATATTATCTATTAAGACCTATTGAAGAATCAAAATAAGGTTAAATAAGGTAACCACTTTGAAAAGGAGCCTACATCTGAGACTGCAATACAATAGAGTTAACAAAGCGGTTGCACAACCATATAATGAGAGAAACACCATCAACAGAAATATGTTTGCGCCTAAAAGAATGTGTGAGATGTGGAGTTGCACACCTTGTAGTACATCGTTTCGTTTCTGTCATGCAGTCTGTTAAGAATACGCCATTTCGCCAGTTGGTAAGTATCAGATGGCCCATCTCTTGCATTCTGCTCCAGCCGTTTAAGGTCACCCACTATAATCAAAATAAGTAAAAATAAAAGAAGAGGTAAATCCACTGCTAAAATCAGCACTTGTAGAACCTCAGTTAACTTTTTTTTCCGCGAATACGCAAAGCTTGCGTATCATTCATTGATAGGTAGAGTATTGAACGTACATTGAGGAGGAGGGGGGGGGGGGGGCTATAGTGCTACGTAAACAAGTATGGCGTAATCGCTAGCGCGAGCAGGAAAGGGAATGGGTATACTCAGCCCCAGTACAATCATTGGACGCCCACGGCACGATGGACGCTAAACCCTTAGCCCCTAGTATGCTAGTACTAAACCCTCATACTCCCTCCGTCCGAAAAAGCTTGTCCCAAAGCTTGACCTCAAATGGATGTATCTAGTACTAACTTGGTGCTAGATACATCCATTTGAGGGACAAGTTTTTTCGGATGGAGGGAGTACATCTCTAGACCTGAGTGAAACTTGCAGCTTCAGCATTGGAGCCACTTGGTTGTTTGGACAATTTTTCAACTGAGTTTGTGATTGCCGTTTGAACTTTAACCGGTACATCGGGCCATCGGCTATACTTGATTCTAGATTTCAGAGAAGTTGTTTGACCTAGCTTTGTAGAGCACTAGAAGCCGGTTTTGAAATTTGGAATTATTCCAAGCTGGAGCCTAAACACAAATCACACATTTACACTAGACTAGAGATCAAACCAAAAAGTTTAGCCTGCAGTTCCTCAGCATTCAGCAACGATTCAGCAACGCACACACTGAGCAACATTAGTGTCGTTCCCACTCAATGTAATTGGAGTACTAGCTAAAGTCACTCACCCTCCAAACCCCTAAAAATGGACCGATCTGGTTATCATCATCCAAAATACCTCCCTGCGCGGCACCGACCAATCCAATTTTGGGAGAGCCGTAAACGAGACACGGAGTAAGCAAGGAAGGAATTGAAGCGGCGGGGTATCATGTCGTACTGAATCGGTCGATCTGCTGCTGCGAGGAAACGACACTGGGCGGGAGCAGGCCGCGGAGGCCGAGCCGGTCCCTCTCCGTCATCGAGAACGCCGTTCCCTGCAGAAGCAGCACAACCCGCGCGCGTCAGGCCACCCTCTGCAAACGGAACGAGGAGACGACGACGAGCGAGTAGGCGCGTACCCGGTTGAACCATGGGTCGTGGAGGATGTCGGGGCCGCGCTTGTGAAGGACGACGGGGCGGTGGCACTCAGCCGTCACGAACGCCCGCGAGCGCTGGAGGAGGAGGCGGTGGAGGGCGTCAGGGGCGAGGGATCGCCGGAGGCTACGCGAGATGGACGACGCGTTCGCCATCCCCGCCCTCGTCCCGGCTGGTCCTGCTGCTAGTGGAGGCCGCTGCAGTTGATGCTGGTTCCTTACTACCAGTGGGAAAGGGGACGCGTAGTCGTAGCTTTTTCTGTGGGATGTGCGATGTGTTGGAACTATTCTCCGATTTGGGCGAGACGACGCGGGGGGTCTCTCTGCCGGTCGTGGCTGCCCATTGGCGCGGACACAGAGGAGACGAGCCCGATCTCCGCGGTGAGACGACTTTTCATTCCGGGGTCGCGACCGGTTTGAGCTGTGTAAATCACGTCCAAATTCGCCGACTATTTCATTTCTTTTTTTAAAAAAGATCCAGGATCGCTGACATTCATTGATAATAGCAGAGAGCAACGAAAATCAACAAAGATGGTGAAGGTCCTAAGACCAAAAGACCTGAAGGTCAAAGAAAAAGAAAAACAGCAGCCCTAATAGGTGTGGCACAACATTCCATACAATCCACACAAGACAACGTAACTCCGACTCCGACGAGGAACTATGAAGGAACTAGGCAAGGTTGGTGCCACGGAGGATCACCGAACGAACCACCTGTCGTGCGTCATCGTATACCACCTGGCCATCGCCATCGCGGCTTCGACTTCACAGCAACAAACAGTCAAAGCAACCCGACGGACACGCCGGAGAAAAAGAGCCGACTACCACAACTAAAACCACGCCTCCGACATTGCTCACCGCCGTCATCGTTGCCACAGAAGCCACCATGCATGTCCAGACGTAGGAGGCACCAAAGGGATCAAGGTCTTCAAGACGGCGCCCTAAAGAGGGGAACGACGTTGAAGATAACGTCACCGCCCGATCCTGCAATAGAATCTGGGCTTTCACCCGAAGAACTTGATCCGGGAGTAGAGGTTATGAAGATTCCTGACGACGCCTCCAAGGAGGATGGCGACGCCCGGGGGCGCGCCGTCGCCGCCGGCCGGCCAGCACCGACCTGTAACGCCCTCGATGCGGCTATATCTCCCACGTGTCGAAGCACGACTTAGAGGCATAACCGCATTGAAAGCAATGTCGCAAGTGAGGTAATCTTCACACAACCCATGTAATACATAAGGGAAAGAGATACATAGTTGGCTTACACGCCACTTCACACAATACATAAATAAACATCCATCATCCAGAATACACTCAAGGTCCGACTACGGAACCAAAATAAAAGAAGATACCCCAAATGCTACACGGATCCCCGATCGCCCAACTGGGCTCCACTCATCGATCATCGTGAAAAGACACATAGTAACGACCACGTTCCTCGTTGAACTCCCACTTGAGCTCGGTTCGTCACACCTTGACCGCATCGTCGGCACCAAGAATCGCTTTTGGTAGAATCTGTGAGTCACGGGGACTCAAAGAATCTCACACCAGCGAGATCAAGACTATTTAAGCTTATAGGAAGGACAGAGTTGTGAGGTGGAGCTGCGACAGCGACTAGCATATATGGTGGATACATTCGCAAAAGAGAGCGAGAAGAGAAGCAAGGCACAGACGTGAAGCTAGTAGCGATCAAGAAGTGATCCTGAACTACTTACGTCAAGCATAACTCCAACACCGTGTTCACTTCCCGGACTCCGCCGAGAAGAGACCATCGCGGTTACACACGCGGTTGATGTGTATTAATTAAGGTCAACTACGGGTTTTCTACAACCGGACATTAATAAAATCCCATCTGCCTCATAACCGCGGGCATGGCTTTCGAAAGATAATACCTGCAGGGTGTCCCAACTTAGCCCATAATAAGCTCTCACGGTCAATCGAAGGATATTCCTTCTACCGAAGACCCGATCAGTCTCGAATCCCGGACTACAAGACATTTCGACAAAGAATAAAACAAGACCAAGAAGCCGCCCGATTGTGCCGACAAATCCCGATAGGAGCTGCACATATCTCGCTCTCGTGGCACACCGGATGAGCGCAAGACGACGGCAACCGAAGATACCCCAAGTTGCCTCGGGCACCGCAAGTGGCTTTAGTTTGGACCAACGCCAGAGGAGCATTGGCGGGGGTTAAATAAAGATGACCCTCGGGCTCGCGAAAACCCGGGGAAAAAAGGCTTAGGTGGCAAATGGTAAAAACCAAAGTTGGGCCTTCTTTGGAGGAGTCTTATTCAAAGCAAACTGTCAAGGGGTCCCATAAATCACTCAACCGTAAGGAACGCGAAATCAAGGAACATAACACCGGTATGACGGAAACTAGGGTGGCAAGAGTGAACAAAACACCAGGCATAAGGCCGAGCCTTCCACCCTTTACCAAGTATATAGATGCATTAATTATAGCAGATATATATTGTGATATCCCCAACAAGTAAACATGTTCCAAAAAGGAACAACATCTCCATGTTCCAACAACGAACAAACTTCATCTTCACCGCAACTAGCAACGCTATAAGAGGGGCCGAGCAAAGCGGTAACATAGCCAATCAACGGTTTGCTAGGAAAAGGATGGTTAGGGGCTGACATGGCAATATGGGTGGCATGATAAGCAAGTGATAGGCATCGTAGCATAGGCATAGCAAAAGAGCGAGCAACTAGCATAGCAAAGATAGAAGTGATTTCGAGGATATGGTCATCTTGCCTGCAAAGTTCTCAGAGTTGTCGAAAACTTGATCCTTGTAAGCGTTCTCAACAGGTTCCTCGTTCACGTACTCGTCTCCCGGCTCTACCCAAAGCAAGGACACAAACAAAGGAACTACAATAAATCACGGTGCAATGCACAAGCAACATGATGCAATAAATGACATGATATGCGGGATGTGATATGCAATGCGTATGCGTGCTCCGGAAGTAAAATGATGAACCAGGCATCAAATTGGCAAACCAAGTATGCCGCTGGAAAGATAAGATGATTTCGGTTGAAATCGATATAAAGATCACCGGAATCGGATACACGGTTTGCAAATGACAAGCAAAACAAGAATGGCACAAATCTGCCATTAACTGCATGATACCACATAGCAAGCAACAAGAAATTAAGCTACTGCACCCAAACGTACCAAAAAATCATATGGCAGTGATCTACTCAAGATGCTTGACAAAAGATGAACACTGAGCTACGGCTAAATCACATCATAACAGGTCCAAACAAGCATGGCAAAAGTGCAAAATATATCAGCTTCACAGACTTGGGGAAATTACTGAACATGGCAAAATCAGCATCAGGAAGCAATGTTCAGAGCAATGAAACAGCATGCTACAGGAACTTATAATAGCAAAACAAGGCATGGCATGAATCTACTCAAAGCATAGAACAAAAGTCCCTTACTGACCATAATTCAAAAAGGATCATAAAATATAGTAACACCCATGTAAACATAGCAAGTTTCGTTAACAGATTCAGCAACAGGACATGACAAAAACAGATAACAAGTAGGCATGTTTAAGAGCTCGATGCACTCACTACAGAACATCTCATGATAAACTAAGCATACATCCATCAAGAAGACATGGCATAGAAGATATACATGGCAAGAACAATATCATAGCATACACGGATCAACTACAACAACCTTGGAAAAATTGAATAACATGTAAACAATCTGCCAGGAAACATTTTATAGCAAAAGTAGAGCTCGATTGACTCAAGCTATGGCACTCCATAATTGCAAAAAAAGGCATGGATGGATATAGCATAACCATATATTCAAAACATCCTTACTGAAGTATCTCAAAATATGCATGGATCTCTCGGTAGCATCAAGTTAACATGGCATCAAAATATCAGCTAAACAGGGCTGAAATCAGCAACATCAGGAAGCCTAGTTTGCATGCTTGTGCTAGTGACCACAGAGATCACAAAAATACATGACATACACCCCTGGAAAGATGGCATGCCATATTACAAAACATATGTAGGCCTCAAATTCATAGGATGCACACATCAATCATAGCAAAAATAACAAAAGTGCAAGTTCTGTTAAGAAACAGGAACTAACATCACATAGCCCTCTTACAACAGCATTTCGGGCATCCAGATGAGCTCAAATGAAAATTATGCAATGAGATGAAATGATATACTCTTCGAGACGAACATTTTGGCATATTACACGCACGAAATGAAGCTACAGATGCGAAGTTATGATGCGTTGAAAATGCCACAAAATAATCACCGAGACAAAAACTTAGACGACATTAAGGGGTGGGGGGGAAGTCAACCGGGCTTGGATCCAGATCTGGCCGGAGCTCGAGGTCGAGGTGGCTGCCGGAGCGGGCTGTCACGGAGCGGCTCGGGCCGGGAGGCGAGGGCCGGCCGAGGAGAGGGCGAGGCCGGAGTGAGGAGGGCGCCATGACCGGTTGGGCCGGCGCGCTACCGAGAAGGCGCGGCGGCCGGCCGGGAGTGGGCGGCGGGCGCTGGCTGCGGGCGCCACTGGCCGGGAGGGTTCGCCTGGCCTCAAGTGGCCGGGCTGTGCGGCGAATCGGGGACCGGGGCCCACGTGGCGCTACCGAGAGGCGGGCGGCGGCGGCGACGTTGTCCGCCCGCTCGACACGCCCGGGCGGCGGACTAGGATTTGCTAGGGTTAGGGGGGAGAGGATCCGCGAATTTGGAATGGGGGGGTGTATATATAGGCATAGATGGGGCTAGGAGAGTCCAAATGAGGTGTAGTTTTCGCCCACACGATCGTGATCCGACGACGGAGAGCATGGAAGTGACTTAGATGAGTTAATGGGCTGTTTTGAAAGAGTGTTGGTCTGCAACTTAAAAGAGGCCTTTGCGAGAGTGCGGTTAATCGTTGGAGTACCAAACGAGCTCCAAATGACCCGAAACTTGACCGGTGGTCTACCGGTGGTATACCAAGGCCACTTGACAAACCTCGGTCCATTCCGAGAACGCGTTTAATACCCGCTCACGGAAAAACGTAAAAGGGACGCCGAACATAGGAGTGCCGGATTGCAAAAGCGGACAACGGGAAAAATGCTCGGAATCATGAGACGAACACGTATGCAAAAGAGATGCACATGATGACATGATATAAAATGCATGGCATGGACAAAATGCAAAATGAAGAAAAAACCCAACCACGGAGGGAATATCATATCACAATGCCGAAAATGGCAAGAGTTGGAGTTACAAATATGGAAAGTTACATCCGGGTGTTACACGACCAGGCTTTCACCCGGTGCAACCACTCCCACGCAGGAAGCAGAGGTCGACCCGTACCTCCACTGGAACGCGCACCCCCCGCACAGCGAGCACGCCACCGCTATGCTGGGCCACCAGCTAGCCTCTCCAACGATGGGCCTGCGGACACTGGACGAGTCCTGCACCCCGCACCCAACCGCGGCCAGAGCCTCCCTGCTCCAACAAGCGGCATCCGTGCCCCACCAGCAGCCGGTAGAGCCCATCCCGGGCCGTCAACCATGGACGACCTTCCAGATCTAGGCCCCTCCCGCCGGAAAACCACGCGCAGAAGCCTAGCGACCGAGCCGCCGCGCCCCGCCCACCACAACGACCTCCGTCGCCCTGCCGAACCTCCACCACCGCCCGCGCACGAACCGGCCGCGGTCACCGCTCGCCGCCATGCGCCAGATTCATGCAAAGACCAGCCGCCATGGGCGCCGCCATGGTCATGAGCCACCGCTGCTGCAAGACACGCCTGACCGCGCCAGGTTCGAGCCCACGCCGCACGGGCCCTGCACCGCTACCAAGACACTCAGGCGCCCAAGACCCACGCCCATACCGCCAACGGGCCGGGCCGTACGGCACGGCCGACCCATTGTAATCGTGTTCGCCCGCACGGCCAGTGGCACGACATTACTACCGGCCGTGTCGCGGCCGCGTCTTCGCGCCCAGGCGAGCACGACCCGCTTAGTAAACGGTCGGCATGTTGGCCCGCTTAGCACGCGGGCGCATATTTTTAGCTCGTTATTTGACGCATTGGCGCTTTTTAGCCTATTTTTACATGTTGGGCCATATATAGATGTATAAAAAATAAAATAAATGTAATCGGGCCGTGCGTCCGGCCCGCGTGCCACCTCGAGCCCAAGCACGGCCCAGGCGTGGCGCGTCTTGGACCGGCCCGTTTGACCGTGCGTTCTGGCCCATAAGCGAACGTCTTGCGGCGTTTCACGGGCGGCCAAAAAACCGCCCATTTGGCGGCTATACCCACGCCGGATCCGCGCCTTGCGCCCGCGCTAGCTGCCGCCGTGCCTCCGTCGCCTGCCTCGCCCAAGCGCCCGTCTGCTGAGCTCGAGCCTCACGAGGCCCAGCCCGCGCCAGCACCTATGGACGGAAGGAGGAGAAAGGGGCCCCGCCGCCGCCCAGCCGCGCGGGCTTTGCCCGGCGACCTCTGCCGGCGGCGGCGAGGTGAGGGAGGGGTGGTAGTTGGGGTCGCTGGCGGCGGCTAGGGTTTGCTCCCGAGCCACCCGCAGGAGCGACCCCATTTCATTTCTTTGACGCATCTAGCAAACCTTCTGAAGCGGAATTTAGGCTTGCGTCTACGCCGTAATTTTCTTTTTTTAAAAGACCATCATGACTAGCTTTATTAAGATCAAATAACTCATACCACGCAATGAATATTTGGTTTCATTAAGAGAGCCACCTCTCTCAACGCCACGACTTTGGTAGTAATAATTTGACACATGTAAGAGACCTGAGATGTTGGAAGAAACAATGATTTTAGGATGCATCCTCGTAGAATGGCTGAGAACGCTTTAGCTTTTGTTGACTTTATTTGTGCAGAAGTGTGGTAGGACTACAATTGTTTCAAGGCGTGATATCCAGATATCTCCTGTTAAATGGGTTCTGTCGCCAGCAGATGTAGTGACGGTCAATGTGGATGCTGCACTTTTTAAGAAGTCTCGACGGATGAGAATTGACGTGGTGATTAGGAATCACATCGGAGATTGCTTGTTGGCTTGCCGCTAGCATGCCGACAAGTTTAGCACCCTAGAATTAGCTGAAGCACCAGCACTACGATGTGCGGTGGCTCTCATCCGCCGACAAAGATTTCCGAGAGTTGTTTTCCGGTCAAACTGTTTGTTCATTATTCAGAGAATCAATGTTTTGGTGATTGGTCGCTCGCCAGTGGGACTCATCATTGCTGATATCAAGGAGTTGGCGTCGTTCTTTCCGTCCGTTCGCTTTAGTCATGTATAAATCGTTTGTCGAATGATGCGACACATATTCTAACTACATCTTCTTAGTCCCCTAGTAAGAGCATCTTCAATGGCAACCCACAAATTTTCTCCCGCATCCGTCCGCGGACAGGGAGAGCAAGTCGGCGGACATGGATGCAGGAGGCCGACATCCAACCGTAGCCGCATACATTTCAAACTCCTTTTCGACAAACCGGAGGAAATTCGTGAAAACACGCCTTGATATCGTATAAACATGATGGATTTCATACAAACACAACGGATTTTCATTACATTTTGAACATTTAGAACAAAAAACCCACCCGGCCCTAAACCTATCATATGGCGACGGCGTCCGGCGTCCAAGCCCATGTCGTGCTCCATCCGCCGTTTCCATGAGCATCAACGATAAGACCCGTGAAGTGAAGATGCGGTCTCTGGCGAGGAAGAGTAGAACACGGGAGACGGACCGGACCACATGGGACATAAGGACCTGCCGCCTAACCAGCTCTGAAAAGGTTCGCTCATGCCTGTGGCCTACTCATCCTTGAAGGAGTCCACGGCCTGTCCGTCGTCGGTGGTCGTGAGGTCCACTATGGAAATGGCAGCGTCGGCGCTGGCGTCCTCCCACCGGGCCGCCTGATAGTTCGTCGGCAGCGCGTAGGAGGCGCAACTGGCATTGTTCTCCTTCGCGATAAAGGCTTCTTGGCGAGCGGCGGCTTAAGCGCGCACGACATCTTAGATGGCACGCTGCTCCAGGATGAAGTTGGGGTTCATCGTGGCCATGGCCTCCACGGCCTCCTCGCTCACGCGCTCGCCGTAGATCTGGCCCTCCACTAGCCGGTGTTTCTCCAGGAGTAACATGTTGTACCGTTGTTCCTCTTGTGCATGCTGGAACACCGACAAAGGCGCCGACGCAGGCTGCACCTCCGCAATGGCGGCGTTGTAGTGCGCCTGCTCTTGCTCCATGGTGAAGCCGACGTGCATAGGAGGCGCGGAGTCGAGGCGGTGTCACCGGAGCCCGTCTCCATCGTGGTGTCGTCCTCGTTGTCGGAGACCTCGGGTGAGCTGGTCGGCAAGCCGGCCTCGATCCGCCTGGCACGGCAACTCTGCTAGACGGCGGCAAGTCTGGCCACGGTGTGCTTCATCTCCGTAGAAAGGCTCTCTCACAGAGCTTCGCCGCCTGTAGTCATGGCAGATGCACTGCAAGGGAGGAGGATGGGGAGCGGCTTGTGTTTGGTGTGGAGTTAGTCGGATGTGTCCGCCTTTAAATAGCAATTTCCGGTGAGGCGAGGCATCCGGGTGCATTAATGCACGGCGCCGGAGTCGGTTTCTCGGCCGGCGAGCCTGCTTAATGGTGGCATACGGACGGGAAGGGGCATTGAACGGGCGTGGTAGATATCTATCTCGTCCCGTACAGTCATGCTTCTCCGGAATTAAACAGGCGCAAACAACGGAAAATGCGTCGCGGGCGGCGCCCTCGGCCAGCCTGCCGCTTCAGTGGCGGAGGTCGCGTCCGCCTGAGTCGTCTTCAATGTGGAGCAGTGCGCTCTACAAGCGCATGAATGTGTGCAGCTAGCACCAGGCGGGAATGCGCACAAGCGAAGGAGGAGGTTTGGGTGGGCCAGGGCGATCAGAAGCGGGCGTGGGGAGTGGTCCGAAATCCCGCAAAGCCACCCCCATTTGTCTTCAATTTGCGGGAGAAAGTACGTCTGGACCGCGCCGCGGACCGATACAGGACCGTGTTGGATGGCTTCCGCAGTCTGAACAGCACAATCTAGATGTATGCGGAAGGTTTGCGAGACGGTGTTGGAGATGCCCTAACTTTTCCAATTATCCTTGATCAGTAAAGCATAATATACCTTAAAAAAGCAAACCTTCTGACAGTGTCACGATTCAAGTGTCCCATAATCGAGAAATAAGGGATCGAGTCACTCCCACGCCTCCTTAGAGCTTAGTGTATTCTGACCGTCCGATCCGTTTTCCTGATGCGATTCTAGCTGTCGGATCAAGTCTCTGGATGATCTGGGCCGCCGGATCAGAAAACGGCGTTGTAGCAATGAATAGTTACCGCCCCCTCCCGGTCTCTCTCACGCTAGTGGGCCTGATCTCGCTAACGTGTGGGGTAACCCGCTAGTGGGCCCCACATGTCATTCGGTGTGGCTGAGGCGCGTCCCGTGCGGCCCGTCGGCGTGCTCCACCGGCAAAAGATCTCATGCCACCGCCGAAATTCCCGTGCCCCGCCGAGGGAATTTGTGACATTTCACCTAATCCAATACCAAGTGGCTTCTCATCATTGGTTGTTCCCTCCCCAATCAGCGAGACAGCTAGGGCTGGGTCTCTCCCTCGCATCTCTCTCATGTTGAAGCCGCCGCCCCCTCCCCTGCCCCTCGTTCCGCCGCCCCCTCCCCTTCCCCTCGCGCCGCCGCCGTCGGAGAAGCACCGCGGCCACTGCTGCTCCACGTCGCCGCTCCTCACCCATCCACCGCGACCGCCTCCTCTCCCGGAACCCTAGCCAGCCGCACGCAACCCATGGAGTCGCCCAGCTCGCCGCCCTCGGCCATCGCATCATCGCGGGGCTCGTCGCGCAAGCGCACGGCTTCCTCCAAGGCCGCATCGGAGGCCGACCAGGAGGCCACGGTCTGCAAGTGCTCCCGCAAGAGCACCGCGTCCGGGAAGAAGAAGTCGGCGCCCAAGGCGGCGGCGGGAAAGAAGCCGCAGAATTGGTGAGAGTCTCCCTGCTTCACCACTGCTAGGTACATCTTCCTCCTCAGCTGCATATGATTTTGATTATTTTGTTCCTTGCTTTATGTGGGATCTGATAACATTTTTTTCATATATTCATTAGATGTACAAGCAGCAGAAGCAAACCTCCCTTCCGCTCATTGCTGGTGGTTCAGACTCGGGTTGTCGATATAGATCGATCCAGTGCCACCCTCCTCGGTTATTTTGCTTGGTGGTACGTGGATCTGCTCGTGTATTAGTAAATCATGTTGTTGACGCAGCAGGAGCGCTTGGTGCCACGTCCACTTCATCTGATTATGTGAATATAGTGCTTGACATGCTCGGTTCATCCTCATTGGCGTCTAAACCTGAGGCTCCTAACTTTCTCAAATGTTCTCCAGTTATCCCCCCCTTTTCTTCAGATGTGATTAATTTGGCATGGGTACGCATACAATCGGAATGAGTAAGGTGGGTTTCGTGTTGCTTTCTCTTATCTCATGGCTGCCTCTTGTGTGCAGGTTAATTAATTATGATAGTTTAGGTTTGCACTTCCCATTGAGCTCTTGGCCTGGTTGCTGGCATTGGTTCTTCTGTTCTGCTACTTACTGCAATTTCGTTGTTGATTTAGTAGGAAAGCTGATGTTTATCTTGCATTGATCAATTTGGCAGTTTTCTCCCTCTGGCTGCGCTAGACCTCAATGAAACCTTATCTTGCAATGGATCTGACCACATGTTTAAATAAAATAGTTCAGGTCATAAGCTTAGTAAGAGATAAAATACAACATGTGATTTTGAATCTGCACTACTTAGGCCCGTATGTGCCACTTATTTCAGATCAAATTTAAACCTAATAATTAATAGGTAGGAGACATGACTACTTCCTAAACTGGATTGACCTTAAGTTTATGGGTTGGAATAATGAATGATATTTTTCCCCTTGTAAATAAAGAGTTTGTGGTCATCTTTGTGCAGTTTTTTCTGTACCGTTTTGATTATGTAACTTTAGTATTCTGCAGTTCTGATTTCTGATGGCTCTTTTGTTCTCCTGGTGCAGGTGCAAGTCACTGTTCAGCAAATCCAGGGTATCTTTGACCAGTGCTTAGCTGTTCATGATAAGCTAGAGACATCATTGCACGATTTGTCTAGGACTGGAGACGCTAAATCTTGCAAAGCAGCTCGTAAAGCTGCTGATGCATAGTTTAAGGAATTAGCGAAAGAGCTGAAGCGGCTGTTGTTATCTGTATAGTCATCCCCTCAGTCTTATCAGATATGGCCAAAGGTTTGCTCAACAAACTTCTGCGACCGCATTTATGTTGTATATAAAAAAATGAAATTGAGAAACATATTTTCCTTTGCTATGTCGTGCAATCTAAATCTTGACCGCCTTTCCGCATTTATTCTGATTACCAAAAATAAATCATACTTTTTGTGCATTGTTGCTACAGCTAGAGGGCTTGGTTGCGAAGGAGAGGGAGATGCAGGAGAAGCTCATGGCAAGGTATGCCACCGTGGTTGACAGCTTTGAGAAGAAGCAGCGTAGGCAAGAATCCTGACTATATGCTTGAATAGAAAATCTACAGTGTCTCAGGCATGTAAATCTAGCTCTTTTAGGCTTATCCTAACCATAGATTTATCCTAATCATATGTTTAGATAAAATAGTTCAGATTCATATCTATGCTCATTTTGAAATCAAATATGGGATGTGCTTTTTGAATCTGCAATAGTTTCAGCATGTAGGCTTTACTTGTCCTTTGTTATTTAACAAGTCTTGCAACGTATTTCCTTCACTCTTTATTGCTTTCATTTACAGTACCAATACCAATAAAAATACTCAAGGAGCATAATCTGACAATGATCGTAACAATACCACCGCACGTTCTTAGTTCTACTTTTCTGTATTACACCAATTGATTTTCAGTGTGTTGAACACATTGGTTTCTTTGTTCTCAGATATTTGTTGGAGGCCATGACTCCAATGTTAAGTGTTCGCTCCATATGGGGAAGTCGTCCATGTCAAGATCCCTGTTGGGAAGAGATGTGGCTAAATTACTCCTGTCACTGCATATTCAGGCCTTCTGCTGAGCAAGCTCTGCAACTGCTATCATGTCTTGAATTGTATATATACTAGCGGTAAAGTGGGTAATATATAACATGTGAACATTTTCAGCCTCAGGAAGCCAGCCAGTTGTATGTCGAGTTCTCCACTATAAAATTGTTTGTGCTTTGCCTGTTTTTGCCTCTTTCTTTGATATATAACAATGCCTAGAACATAAACGATGTGTTTCTGTATTTACTTTCCCTTTAGGATGGTGGAAATTCATATTATATTCAAAATCACTTCATGTATGTAGTCAAATGCTTCAGAAACAGTAGTATGCTACTTCACTTTTTATCTTCCTGGGGGTTCATATTCATCTGTATTAAATAAAGAAGCTTGTGATATTATTTTCATTACCACAGTGCAAATCAAACCAAAAAAATACACATGCTTGCCCTTTGTAAAGAACCACTATTACTGTATATGTTATACTTTGTATTGAATCATATGTATATTATGCTTGCCTCTAAAATGTTCCTTTATGCTGAACCACTATTGCTATATTATGCTTTGATCTGATTTTTGGTGCTTAAATCAAGTATTTATGGAGACTATGCCCTTATGCGAGTCTTTCGGCCTTGCTGGGTTGTTTTATTGTTGTGAAGGCATCGTCATGGGTGATTGTAGTTACATTGCCTCCTTCACACTTACATCCACCATCAATCAGGTAGACACCCCCTTTTTTTCCACATAAAATCAAGTGAATGTTATACTCCCAAACCAATTAGCATGTTTCGGCTTGATAAATACCGTGCATTGATCTCTGCACCTTTTTTCAAATTTATATTCATGACATCTCCGGTTTACTCTTGTTCTCATATTTTTTTTGTTTCTCTGATCTGGCAGCTCCATGGAGACGTGAAACCTGTCATCATTTTGTCAGACTAAGAATGGAGTTACTTGTGCAAGTTACACCATCAGCAAACACATGAAAACCTGCATGCTATCATCGCAAGTTGAGCATTTATCAGTGGGCACCTTATCTATCTGTAACATGTGGCCTGTGCAACTGCAAAAGTGTTGGGCAATAAAAATTATGTGTAATACATGTTCTTATACACTATGCCTATGGTTTGTATAGAAACTATGCCTTTCACTTTTTCTGTAACATACTGAACTTTTGCACTATTGCTTTCATCGTAAAATCGTACGAAATACAAATTGTTTCATACGAGGTTGGATATGGCTGGAGCGGGTGGGGTGCGGCAAGCCGCACTTACTATCTAGTACCTATGGAAGCTGGGAAGTAACTAGGCACTTTCTTATTCTTTATTTGCCGTTGCATTTGATAACCTATTTGAAGTTAAAAGAAAACTTATTAGGGTGTTTTCAATGTCGACTTTCAAATCGCCCGCAGTCGTTTGGACCATGCAGTTCGAACATGTTTTGTCATCCAACACGGTTCTGTTTCAGTCCGCTCGATGGTCCGAGCGTCATTTTTCTGGCAAAACCGGAAGCAAGCCCCAGGCTTTGCGGATATCTGGACCGCTTCGACACAAACGTCGGTCAAACCTAGCCCACGCAAACCCTCTCCCTCGCCCATGCCTTCTCTCCCGTCTGGCAAGCCAAGATCGCTTCCAAAGGTCGCATTCATGCCGCCCATAGCGACGGACCTCTCACGTTGTTCAAAGATTGAAGCGGCGTGGTTTACCGAGAGCGCCGCCCAAACCGCCCGGTGCATGTGACTGCTCTACGTTCAAAGGTATAACGCCCGGATAATTAAGCTACAGTAAAACTCTGCTCATGATGTCATGTCAGCTCCGTTATTGTTGCTAATCTCTCGTTAATTCAAAACCGATTCAAAAATCAATTCAAAATATGGCAAACAACAAAAGTTTTCAAACATTAGAACAAAAATGTTCAGTTAGTGCCAAATATTATGTAGGTAATTGTTGTGAAGGAAACTCATTTTTAGAAAATGCTAAAAGGCTCTAAAATAAATAGAACAGAAAAGGAAAATAAATAAAAGAAAAAGAACTAAAACTAAAAGAAAATAAAAGAGAAAGCAACCCCCCCCCATTGGGCTCGGGCATAGCAGGCCACTAGGCCGCCCGACCGGCCCACCTGGCCCAACCAACCGGCCGGCCCACTCCCTCTCCATAACCCTCCCGAAACCCTAGTCGTTTCTCCCCGTCACCCCACCTGCTCCCCACCTCGATTGGATCTGGATCGGGAGGATCCCGATCCTCGCCTCAACCCCCGATGTGGCCGTGCCTCGGAGCTTCCTCACGGGATCGCCTCCTCCTCACCGCCCCGCCTCCTCTTTCAGATTGTCCCTGCCTCCCCACCTCGACCCCGCCTTTGTCCCTACAAATCGCGGTGAGGCCCCGCCTCCCTCCGCTTCCCCAGCTCACCGCTCACCTCCCCGCGATGGCGGCGCGCCACAAGACTTTGCAGCGCCCGGCGCGTGAGCCTGCCCCTAGAACCCCGTCGTCGCCGCTGCCCGTTCCTCGCCGCCGCTTCTCGCCCTGCATGTTCATTTGGACCGTGCCCCTGCTCCTGCTGCTTGCTTGTGGCTGCGCTGCTGCTGTTCCTGTTGGGGAACGTTGCAGAAAATAAAATTTTTCTACGGTTTCACCAAGATCAATCTGTGAGTTCATCTAGCAACGAGAGAGAGGAGTGCATCTACATACCCGTGTAGATCGCGAGCGGAAGCGTTCAAGAGAACGGGGTTGAGGGAGTCGTACTCATCGTGATCCAAATCACCGATGATCCTAGTGTCTTGAAGGGATAAAGACATCCGCGTTCAACACGCGTGCGGTTGGGAAGACGTCCTCTCCTTCTTGATCCAAAGAAGGGGAGGAGAGGTTGATGAAGATCCAAAGAAGACGACGGCGTGGTGGTGGATGCAAGAATGATCTCGGCGGGCTTCGCCAAGCGTCTGCGAGAGGGAGAGGTGTAGCAAGGGAGAGGAGGCGCCAAGAGCATGGTGCGGCTGCCCTCCCTCCCCTCTTTATATAGCCCCCTAGGGGCGCTGACCCCGAGATGGGATCTCCAAGGCGGCGGCCAGTGGCTTCCCCAAGCAGTGGAGGCGCTTCCACCCCTAGGGTTTCCCAACCCTAGGCGCAGGGGGCCCAAGAGGCGCACCAGCCCACCAGGCTGGTTCCTCCCACTTCAGCCCATGGGGCCCTCCCGGATAGGTGGCCCCACCCGGTGGACCTCGGGACCCTTCCGGTGGTCCCAGACAATACCGTGACCCCGAAACATTCCCGATGGTCAAACCCGACTTCCTATATATAATTCTTTACCTCCGGACCATTCCGAACTCCTCGTGACGCACGGGATCTCATCCGGACTCGAACAACTTTCGGGTTATTGCATACTCATATCTCTACAACCCCAAATCACCGAACCTTATGTGTAGACCCTACGGGTTCGGAGACATTCGAACATGACCGAGACGCCTCTCGGTCAATAACCAACAAATGGGATCTGGATACCCATGTTGGCTCCTACATGCTCCTCAATGATCTCATCGGATGAACCACGATGTCGAGGATTCAAGCAACCCCGTATACAATTCCTTTGTCAATCGATGCGTTACTTGCCCGAGATTCGATCGTCGGTATCCCAATACCTCGTTTAATCTTGTTACCGCAAGTCACTTTACTGCATCAGTAATGCATGATCCCGTGACCATACACTTGGTCACATTGAGCTCATTATGATGATGCATTACCGAGTGGGCCCAGAGATACCTCTCCGTCATACGGAGTGACAAATCCTGCCTCGATTCGTGCCAACCCAATGTACACTTTTGGAGATACCCGTAGTGTAACTTTATAGTCACCCGATTACGTTGTGACGTTTGGCACACCCAAAGCACTCCTACGGTATCCGGAGTTGCACAATCTCATGGTCTAAGGAAATGATACTTGACATTTGGAAAAGCTCTAGCTAAACGAACTACACGACCTTTGAGCTATGCATAGGATTGGGTCTTGTCCATCACATCATTCTCCCAATGATGTGATCCCGTTATCAATGACATCCAATGTCCATAGTCAGGAAACCATGACTATCTGTTGATCAACGAGCTAGTCAACTAGAGGCTTACTAGGGACATGTTGTGGTCTATGTATTCACACGTGTATTACGATTTCCGGATAACACAATTATAGCATGAATAATAGACTATTATCATGAACAAAGAAATATAATAATAACCATTTTATTATTGCCTCTAGGGCATATTTCCAACAATCTCCCACTTGCACTAGAGTCAATCATCTAGTTACATTGTGATGAATCGAACACCCATAGAGTTCTGGTGTTGTTCATGTTTTGCCCTAGGGAGAGGTTTAGTCAACGGATCTGCTACATTCAGGTCCGTATGTAATTTACAAATACCTATGTCTCCATCTTGAACATTTTCATGAATGGAGTTGAAGCGACGCTTGATGTGCCTGGTCTTATTGTGAAACGTGGGCTCCTTGGCAAGTGCAATAGCTCCAGTGTTGTCACAGAAGAGTGCGATCGGCCCCGATGCATTGGGTATGACTCCTAGGTCGGTGATGAACTCCTTCACCCAGATTGCTTCATGCGCTGCCTCTAAGGCTGCCATGTATCCCGCTTCACATGTAGATCCCGCCACGACGCTTTGCTTGCAACTGCACTAGCTTACTGCCCCACCATTTAAAATATACACGTATCCGGTTTGTGACTTAGAGTCATCCAGATGCATGTCGAGCTAGCGCTCACGTAACCCTTTACGACGAGCTCTTCGTCACCTCCATAGACGAAACATGTCCTTAGTCCTTTTCGTGTACTTCAGGATATTCTTGACCGCTATCCGGTGTTCCTTGCCGGGATTACTTTGGTACCTTCCTACCAAACTTACGGCAAGGTTTACATCAGGTCCTGGTACACAAAGATGGCATACATAATAGATCCTATGGCTGAGGCATAGGGGATGACACTCATCTCTTCTTTATCTTCTGTCGTGGTCGGGCATTGAGCTGAGCTCAATCTCACACCTTGCAATACAGGCAAGAACCCTTTCTTGGACTGATCCATATTGAACTTCTTCAATATCTTATCAAGGTATGTGCTTTTGTGAAAGACCTATGAGGCGTCTTGATCTATCCCTATATGTCGGCGTTCTGGGAACGGGGGTCCCCAGACTTGCCTGCCTGCAGCCTGCGGTGTGGCCCAAGGGGTGGCCCAGCGCGGCCCATCTTCATCAGCACAAGCTCAAGACCCTCGCGAGGGCTGAGATTGCTGAGGCGGAGACGAGGAAGCTTCCTCGTGCACGGCCTCGTCAGTGGCTCATGAGGAGGCGGAGAGATCAAGGCGGGGTACCTCACGAGGTGCCCATGACGCAAGCCATGAAGACCAAGGGCGCCAGGCGGGCGCCAGCCCACGCAGTGTCCTCCTTTCCTCTTTGGTGCAAAGGGGGCAAGCGCAGGCAAGAGCATCAAGCAAAGGCATCCGTTTCGGTGCAACAAGACCAAGACCATCGCTTCGGCAGGAAGGGAGTCATCGTGGAGCCCAAGCCGGCGTCACCACCAGAGCCTTTAACAGGCGAGGACCAACTTTAGTCAGGATAAGTGTACTAGATGTTCCCCTTCAAAATGGCCAATTGTTGGCGCCCTTCCCATTAATATTTGGGAAGAGGCCCAGGCCTCTGCCTATAAATAGGACTAGCCACCCACAGGTAGGGGGCGAGATCGGATCCCGATCTTGAATCAGCGAGAGAGAGAGAGAGCGATCGAACTCCCCTAGCAGTTCATCGCACCAGCCAAGAAATGCACCCTCATGAGGTCTGTTCTTCCTTGTATTGTTCATCATCGCCCCAAGAGGCAATCCACCACACCACAAACTAGAGTAGGGTATTACACCACAATGGTGGCCTCGAACTAGTATAAACCTGTGTCTCTGTGTTGTTCTTTTCATAGTTTAGATCCTAGCGAGGCGGCGAGGTGTGTAGGTAGAGGGCGAGATCTCTGGCGCACCCCAGTGTTCGAACCTAGAGGGTCTGCCGGAACCCGAATCATTTGGCGCGCCAGTAGGGGCGCCACGAGTTTTACCTTCCGCCGACCCGCCGACACTGCGTGACTCGCCTGCGATGAGCAAGCGCCGCCCGCCCGGCCGCTAACGCCAGGGCTGGGGCTCAAGCCTTGGCCCCGACCTGCGACAGTGCGGTGGCGGACAAGTTCAAGCCGGAGACGCCGCCACGCCATAACGGCAGAATCGATCCACCTGCCTTCCTGGCCGGGCGATGAGGAGGCCATCCTCGGCAGGAGGCTACGAGAGGTCATGGCTAATCGGCTTCCCATAGCCCTCACCGACGCCCACGATGTGGTCGTTTCCACCTGCCGCGGCTTCCGAGGCCTCTTGGGAGAGCTGCGCAACCTCTTCCTCGCCCGGCCAAAGACGCCACGGCACCCCCGTCGTCATGCTCTCTCCTGGCGGCTCGCAGCGCCACCTTCAGCCGCCACGTCAAGCTTATTCGCCCGCTTAAGCCGGGCGCTGCCCGGCGGGGGCTCCTGTGTCGGCCCAGCGTCCAAGGCCGATCGGCCTTCACCGAGGACCACCCCTCCAACTCAGCCTACTCGGACGCGCTCCCAATGTTGTGCACTCCCACCATTTGCCAGGTGGCTGTCACCAGGACCCTCATCGACGGTGGAGCGGGCCTCAGTGTGCTCTCGGTTGAAGCCTTCAGCCTCCTCCACATACCGCCGGAGTGGCTTCGGCCTAGCGGGCCCTTCTTGGGCGTCGGAGGCTGTTCGGCCGGCTCCCTGGGGCAGATCCGCCTACCGATGACCTTTGGCACCTACGACAACTTCTGCACGGAGCTAATCAACTTCGACATCGCCCCCATCGGCCTCCCGTACAATGCCATCCTCGGGTACCCAGCCACAGCCAAGTTCATGGTCATGACTCACCTGTGGTACAACCTCATGAAGATGCCCGGAGCAACGGCGTCCTCACCGTGTCCGAGACACCGGGATGCGCAAGTACTCAAGCTCGCCTTCAAGATCAAGGGCGGCGGCTCACCTGGTTCAGACGCCCGAGCCCAAGGGGCTGCGCCGCCAAGAAGAAGCAGCTGTTCACCCAGACAAGGCGGAAACCAAGCAGACATACTTGTCGACGAGGACGGATCAACTAACGCCACCTTCACCATAGGCGCCAACCTCGAACCCGAGCAGGAGGAGGCCCCGTCAAGTTCTGCTGCCGAACAAGAAGGTGTTCGCCGGGAGCCTAATCACCGGGCGTGGGATCCCTAGAGGCGTAATCGAGCATCACCTCAACGTGTGCCCCAACGCACGCCTGTGAAGCGTAAAGCGAGACGACAGCTCACCAAAAGCGTGCTTTCATCATCCAAGAGACCCGCAACCGGAAGCTGCAGGGTCATTCACGAGGTCCGATACCCAGATTGGCCGCCAACCCTTGTTGTGCCAAAGAAAGGGGAAGGAACGCATGTGTGTCGACTTCACCAACCTCAACAAAGCCTGCCCGCAAGATCCATTCCCGCCCTCAAGATTGATCGATCGTCGATTCCATCGCCGAAAAGCGACCTGTTATGTTTCTTGGATGCCTTCTCCGGATATCACCAGATCAAGATGGCGGTAGAAGACGTGGAAAGACGGCCTTCTTGACCCCATGTGGAGTGTATCGCTACACACGCATGCCGCTCGGGTCAACACAGGAGCGACCTTTCAGCGGCTGATGCACATCACCTTGGGCCCGCAGCTCGGGAAGAATGTGGAGGCTTACGTCGATGACATTGTGGTGAAGTCTCGTGAGGCCAAAGACCCTCAGAGAAATACAGAAGCTCACTGGGCGCGTGACCGCACTAGGACGCTTCATCTCCAAGTTGGGGGAGCGAGCGCTGCCTTTCTTCCAGCTGATGAAGAAAAAGGGGCCCTTTGAATGGACTGAAGAGGCCGACAGTATGCGTTCAAGATCTCAAGAGGTACCTAACCAGCCCTCCGGTGATGGTGGCCCCGCGCCCTCAAGAGCCCCTGGTGCTCTACCTTGCAGCCACTCCCTACTCCGCCAGCGCAGCCCTGGTGGCGGTTAGGGAGGAGCGTCGGACCAAAGCCGTGGCAGCTGCCCGGGTCAAGGCGAAGCAGGATCAAGGAAGACCCACAACGACCACTACCACAGCCGAGAAGGATCAGCCGCCGCAGGGAAGCGCACTCGGGACAGAAGAGACCCCTCCCCCTGGCGACCAGCCTCTGGAGGCTCCACTGCCTCAGGAGGCGCCACAGTCTCCGGAGGGCGCCAACGACACCAGCGCCCCAAACCTCGTTGAATACCCTGTGTACTTCGTCAGCACGGTGTTGCGGGACGCGAGGGCGTGGTACTCCATGCCTCAGAAACTCCTCCTCGCGCTATTGGTGGCCTCGCGCAAGATGCGGCATTATTTCCAGGGCCACCCCATCAAGGTTGTCTCAGCGTACCCCTTGGAAAGGGTGCTCAGGAGCCCTAACTCAGCTGGAAGAGTCGCCGAATGGAACATTAAACTGCAAGCGTTTCAGCTCGAATTCAGCACAACCAGAGTCATTAAGGGGGCCGCGTTAGCGGATTTCATGGCAGAATGGACGGAGGTGCCGGGCCTCAAGGCTGATGAGGATCGATCCCTCTCCCCGAGAAGCGAGGCGTCGGAAGGTTGGGTCATGTACTTCGACGGGGCATTCTCCAGGCACGGCTCGGGGGCTGGAGCAGTGCTCATATCTCCTACTCAGGACAAGCTCTACTACGCCGTGCAGCAAACAAGCTTCAAAGACGGAGAAAAGGTCTCCAACAACATAGCAGAATATGAAGGCCTAATAGCAGGCCTGAAGGCCACAACTGCCCTAGGAGTGAAGCGCCTTACCATCAAGGGTGATTCACAACTCCTCGTCAACTTCTCCAACAAGGTATATGAGCCGAGGGATGAGCACATGGAAGCCTACATTGCGGAGGCCCGCAGGATGGAGAAGCAGTTCTGGGGGCTGGAGTTGCAGCATGTGCCCTGTCGTGGAATTGTCACGGCAGATGTCCTTAGTGTTAGGACTTAGTCGCGAGGCCAACGCATCTATGTGGTAGCTTGAGAGGGGTTGAGCGGAATCGAGAGACGCAACACAAGACAGGGATTTAGACAGCCGGGCCCCGGAAACATCATCCGGTAAAAACCCTACATGTCGTTTGAGGCTAGGTCTCATTATCATCACGAGGGAGTCGCCAGAACCGGCTCTCCTCTTTGTGTCTAGCCCTAAGATTGTTTCTTCTTGCTTGTAGCTTGTCCCTCTTTGGGGAGCCCTACCTCTCCTTATATATGTCAAGAGGCGGGTTACATGTAGAGTCCAACTCGGACTTTAACTTAAACTATTCTAACTTATCGCCATGGGCTTCTTAACATCTTGGGCTTCATAACGTCTTGGGCTTCATAACCCTCGACAACCCGATTATCACTGTTTGCGGTTTAACATTGTCTCGCGGTTTAACATTGTCTGCCGGTTTAACATTGTTCTGCGGTTTAACACCAGCCGGTTTAACACCAAATTTTCATCATTCTGTCTGAGCTATCTGTTTTGACCGTCCGCCGGTTTAACATCCGCCGGTTTATCAAGTCCCGACCGGTTTACGACTCGGCCGGGTCATTCCATGAGGCATATCCCGACATTAGCCCCAGTTTAATTTGGATTTATCCATGTTAAACTTATCCTCGATCATCCTTAAGTCCTTGTCACTTCCTTCTTCTAGAAAATCCGGTTTAATAGGCCAGCTTCATAATCAATTTGTCGACATTGGTTTGTCCTGCAGAAATATTGTGAAGAATAACTTTCTTGACTCAGCTCCCAATGCTTTAACAAAAATATTGGTCTTTGAAATACTCATCTGATCTTCAGCCGGTTGTAGAACTTTGCCGGTTTACAAATATTGATGGCACCGGATCATAACTGTTTGTTAACATCAGCTTTTGAAAATATACCTCTTATATGCCTATCATTTGTAGCCCTCAACTCTTAAGAAGGTAACGTAGTAACAACTTAAGATTTGCTTCAATATGAATGTCACAAGCTTGAAGAAATCCAGGTTGTTCATCTTAATCACTAGTCGTAATTGAGTATTCCACATCTGTAGCCCCAAAGTGCCGGGTTGTCATGCTTGCAGCAAGCTGGGACTTGTAATTGATGCTCATAAAAGCTTCAACCAATGTAGCCCCCAAGGGCCGGGTCATTATGCAATAATGAGCAGGGACTTTGTAAATATAATCTTGTAAACTTTGAACAACAACGTGTAGCCCCCATCATGGGGCTTGAATCCATGTCCACAAGGTTAAGAGCTTTGTGCTTTACCAACTGAAAGCGGTGGTCCCTTCAATATAATGGATACAAAGCTTTGTACCTTGAATAATTGACAGGAGCAATTGGTAGCCCCAATGGCCGGGCTCATTATGATGTGATGAGTCGGGTCTTCAATAAGGTGAGCAAACAATGACTTTGCATTAGCCCCCAAGTGTCATGGTGCATGCTTGCAGCGACATGAGACTTGCATATTTGATGTAATATCAACTTGAATAATGTAGCCCCCAAGTGCGGGTCGTAGCCCTGCAGCGACTCGACTATTCCTTCAATTGTAGAATAAATCATATCCATTGACAATATGATAGCCATTGCGCTTAACGCCGACTTTGAAAACCTTAATCATAATACTGGTTATTGATAACCAAAATAAAAATCCAGCCATGTTGGCTATTTGAATAATATATTCAATGATTTATAAGCGCATGATTCCAATGGCGCAATCCAAATATATACTGGCGACTTATAGCCGAAAGCCGTGCCGGGTCAATAAACACCGGATTATAAGTGATTATGTCTTGACAACTTGTAGTTGAAAGTCGAGCCGGTTAAAGAACACCGGGTTAATTTGATGACTGTTAGTCATGCGGGTCGAGAGACGCCTGTTCAACATAAAATTTATCAAAAGAGAAAAATCTTGACAAAGGCAAATAAAACCGTAATCGAGGCTTTTCAAGGGCTGCCAGCCCAAATTCGAGGCTTTTCATGGGCTGCCAGTGCCGCTGAGTTAAACCATTTGACAAAGCCTTTTAAGATGGGCCTAACTAACCAATCGTCGTTTTAACTTTGACAAGTTCAGGGTCTCGGTGAGAGTAATCATCAAACGCTCGGCGGGTCATGCCAGGATTACCCGGATAGGAGTGGCTTACTTGATGAAGGCAGGTTAACCCGGGTTTTAGGTGAATACACCAAAGCTTCCAAGCCGTGGGTCGATACCGGTTACAAGGGTCCTTTCAAACTCTTTGGTATTTGACACAAAGAGCCCCTAAGTAACTTTGTGAGCTGTGCTCAATGGGTGCCTATGTTTGAGTTGTGCTTAGCAACAAGACTCTCTTTGGCCCCTTGGGTGTGAAGCTCCCAAGCTTTGTTCTCGCGTGATAGCCGGATCAATGGACTCCGCTCTGCAAGCAGAAACCCCCATGTGACTCTACGGCCTTAGGCCGATCAAGAGGCGTGTTGGTTCAGACTTGACCATGTCCCTAAGTGATCCGGTGGCTTTCGCCTATCAAAAGGTGTTGCATTGGTTCGTATACCACCAAGCCCCCAAGTGACACCGTGGCATTGCGCCGATCAAGAGGTGTGACTATGGTTCAAACATGACCAAGCCCCAAGTGATCAAATATACGATAAACCAATAAGGCATGATACCCATGTCTCGAACTGCGGCACCATGGCAGCAGGTCCTCTTTGGCACCCTTTAACTTTTTACAAGAGATAAATCCTTCTTGAACCGGATTTTGAACCGGATTTTAGAGCTTCAAAGCTTTGTGGGAGATATCTTCCCTTGAGCCGGATTTTAAACCGAAATTCCTCTTTTAAGCCGGAAATTTTCTCGACGGCCTTTAAATTGTCATCAATATGGTAGCAGCCTCTGGACCGGGTTATCTTTCCTCCATCGTCTGGGGTTTTTGAACTTGCCTAAACCGCAAGACTTGCTGAATCATATCATCGTAGCCCCGAGTCGTAAGATGACCGAAGGAGTTTTCTTGAGATTCTCCGTACTTTGACCATAGCGTAAGATATATATCATTGGTGTTGATAACGCGATGTAAATCCACGTAAGGTCGAGGTGATCATGCGGCGGGTTATAAATGATCCCGTATGAGCCGTGTCAAGAACTCGCCAATGGTTCCTTCCAACTAGCTGTTTGAAGTTGACCAAACCGTAGTGGCAGCGATTTGTGCGCATGTCCATTGATCCATCCAAAGGCGTACGGCGGCTGAATAATAATTTGCCTCCAATTTATTGGAAGAAAACCGGCTACCCAAGCAAAGGACTTGCTCATACAATAAACAGCTCAAGCAGACAGGTGCGGCCCAGTGTGTTGATGTAGACCAGACCGCCAGGGCGGTAGCGTAAGCACTTCCGTTGAGCACGGCATCACGGATACATGTGAGTGCAAAATGACGATGCTATGCACTCCATATCCGCGATATAACTCCACTTCGGTGGTGAATAATTGTCCTGATGTATTTGGATGACAGATGATCTTGTCGTCTCTGCCATGATCATGGAAAAAATATTAAAGGGAGGATAATTGTTCCTGGAGGAACTTAAAGTATATTGAAAAAATAAATAAGGTGGATAGCACCTGATATTTTCCTGGGATGTCGAGCCAGTCATGTCCGTCGTTGGTTTTCAATTGATCTGATTTATACTGCTTCCAAGATTTTTTTTCAACACTGGTCCCTCATCGGTCGCCAAGATAGAGGCGGAGCAAAGGGGAGCTCAGCTCATGCCTCGGTGGCGGTTTAAGGCTGCAGCAAGAGCGCCCAAACCGGCTCCAAGCGAGTGGGTTGCCGCTCTGCGCGGTTATGGCGTAGGCGTGGTAGCTCTCTGTGGCGACTTTGCGGCGCATGCAAAGGCGTAAGTCAGCAGACCGGCTCGGGTTATGCTAGCGGAAGTGAACCGGCGAGGCGAGGTGAGGAGAGCCGCGCAGACGGGCGCTTGTTGAGGTAATAAGTAATGAAATCAGCCTTGACGTAATTGATCTGATAGTGTACTTTGCTTCTGGTCTCTAGCATCTCCATCGCCCCGCCAGAATTGAATAATGTACTTGCCCACTAGGACTCTGCTCCATCATTGTCGGCAGACTAGACTTCCAATCATTATGCATGCATGCACTACTTCATTACCCTCCGAATTGAAACCCCAATTTTCTATTTGTTTTGTAATCGGGCGAGACAAAACCTCACCAAATAGGGCACCTTTGGCAAAGCGGAGGCGAAGTCATGATCGAAGAAAAACAAGAAGAACGACCGCTGGGGCATCTCAAGGCGGATGCTACTTGAGACCGCGACGCAGCTGTTTGACGAAAGTGGCGTAAGCATAACTGTGGATGCGGGCGGTAACAACAGCAAATCTGGCAGTAAACGGCGACTTGAAGCACTCGACGCCGCAGAAGACAGCAATTCAACAAGGCTGAGGCAAAAACGGCGGCTCGGCGTGCAGTCATTTGATCCGGCAGCGTGGCGATGTCGGTGAGAAAAGTGCGGGCGGTTTGACGGTAGTAATCAAGCTCGTTGTGGGGACGACAATGAGGCGCTCAGTGGCGTTTTGAGGAAAACCGTGGCGACTCGTGGCGGTTACATGCGGCCGGCGGTGGAGTAAGGCGGAGAGGCGGCTCAACAACCACTGCGGGCGGGCGACTTCATCGGCAGGCTGCGATAGCTCAAGGACGGCATGAGGCAAGGCAATAAGGACCGCGCGAAGTCGTGGCAGCCATGGTGACTCGGCGGGCGGCTTGGGGAGACAGGACCACGAGGGCGGCTTGCGGCGGAGATAAGCGGCGCAGCTGCCACGGCGGCGAGCCATGCAGCGGAGGGCGGCTCTGGTCGGATGCGAGGCGAAGATGTACCGCGGCTCGAGGCGAGGTGTAGTAGAGACATGGGTGCGCCGCAGGTCGGCTGTGGTGGCTGCCCTTTTGTCAGAAGCGGTTTGTAGACGACGGTGACCCGCCGGGCAGCGGGCAGAGGCGGGTAGCCGGTTTGACGCAGCCCGGAGAGGGCCGGGCGCAAGGCGGATCAGGCGGGCGCTAGAAGGAGGGTGACGGGCTCGCCTGGTCGCTTCTCCAGCGAGGGCGGAGCGCAGGGGTCCGGCGCTGGAGCCGCGTGGATGCGAGAGCGAGAGGGTCGGCGGGTGCCGGTCCATAGCGCGGCGACAGCACGACGGAGGAGGCCGGAGCCGAGCTCGAGCAAAGAAGGCGACATGGGAGGCACGGCCATGGGATCGGCGCGGCGCTCTCCCGCGCTGATGTGTGCGTGCGTCGCGGCGGTTTATGCGAAACGGGCTTGCTGTTGCAAAAGGCCGTGGCAATGGCGAGGTGCGGCAACGGGCTTACAAGGTGAGTACTTGACCATAAAGTAGAAGTCCGCATGGCGCAGGGCGCGGAGGCGCAGAAGCAAGCACGGCAACGAACTGCCATAGAGGTGATCGTTGAGGCCGTGTTGGCGGATGGCGCGCCGCCATGGAGGCGGACTCATGGGCGGCGACTTAACATGATTGCGGCCCGTTAACTACAGCGGAAGAGGCGTGGGCGACTCATAGTAGCGACGGTCGCAGCTGCGGAAGCGGAGACGAACCGACGTGCGGCGGCTGAACCGCCGCGGCAGCGAGACCCGGCGGGGCACCCAAACATAACGGCCACCGGTGACTCGGGTTTAGATCCGAGGAGGAGCCACCCAGCAATTCTGTAGACGGGCGCGCGGCCGGGCGAAGTCCGGTCCGACCAAGCCGAGCACCGTGATTCGGCGGATTGAGGTCAGGCGACGGGCGCGTTGAAGCGCTGACGACTCCACAACGGCGGCGACGGCGGAGGTGCAAGTGCAGCGCCCGGCGTCTGACGGCAGGTTGTCCATCTCCCGGACCAGCTTGTAGCCGTGGATCGAGGCGGGCGGCCGGCACGGGCGAAGTTGGCGCTATGGTAGATCGAGGTTGGCTCACCGCAGCTTGGCCTTGAAAGCGCAGTTTGACGTAAACCGCAACTCACGCAACGCGAGGGACAGGCCGCAAGCCTCAAGCATAAGGCGATTTGGCTTGATAGGAGTAGCGGCTTAAGGTAAATCGGCGACTCAGGGCGCGGTTCAGACAAGAGGCGCAGATGTAGAGGCGCGTGGCGGCGGGGTCGGTTTAAAACCTCGACGGAGACGGCCATGAGGCCGGGCGGTTTGAGGTGCTGCAATGCGGGTCAGCGCAGAGGTCCGCGGGCTGAGTCCGTGGTGGCGGTTTCCGACCCGCCGGTGTCGCAGCTTAACTCTCTCGGTGACTTTGATGACAAGTGGAGAGGCTTGGCGGGTCTCGGCAAGATCTCGACGGTTTAGCACGAGGTCGTGGGGTGCAGCCATGGACGCCCCAAGGCCGGGCTCAAGAGATTGCCACGGTCACAAGGCTGCCGGGTGTAACAAACACGGGACCAAAGCGGATGATGTACCGCAGCGGTTTAGAGTCCGTGGCGGAAACAGATTGCTTGGGTGATTTGGAATAGGCGTGGCGACTCGTGGCTCCAAAGCGGATTCGAGGGGAAGACGAGGTTAGCCACGGAGGCATGCAAAGCGCCGTAGCAATCTATGTAAAAACCGCCGTATCTGTTGACCCGGCAAGGGGGAGGCAGACTCGCTCGAGGCGTGGTGGTTTAAACTTAAACGTGATGATTGCACCAGCGAGACGGCCGTCAGCGGAGGTGGGCCCTCTCATGGAGACCCGACGAGGTGCCGGCGGTTTACGGCAGCGGCGATTCATAGCACAAGCCAATAGCGGAGGAAACTCATGATAGCGGCCTGGAACAACTTGCATGTTTGATGATTTGCACCCATTGGATTTCGGCGATCCAACTTGAACCAAATGAAACCTTCGTGTTCTTCTCTCATTAATATTGCCAACCGAATCGGATACACTCCATTAATCCATAATTTCTGATCTTGATCAAAGTTGATGTAGATCCTTTTAAAACCGACTTTTCTTCCTCGACAAATTTACCAACTTCTCGATCCCTGAGAGATCCCTCTAAGAACTCATCAACACCGTGCGCTAGCCCCACGGTGGGCGCCAACTGTCGTGGAATTGTCACGGCAGATGTCCTTAGTGTTAGGACTTAGTCGCGAGGCCAACGCATCTATGTGGTAGCTTGAGAGGGGTTGAGCGGAATCGAGAGACGCAACACAAGACAGGGATTTAGACAGCTTGGCCCCGGAAACATCATCCGTAAAAACCCTACATGCTGTTTGAGGCTAGGTCTCATTATCATCACGAGGGAGTCGCCGTAACCGGCTCTCCTCTTTGTGTCTAGCCCTAAGATTGTTTCTTCTTGCTTGTAGCTTGTCCCTCTTTGGGGAGCCCTACCTCTCCTTATATATGTCAAGAGGCGGGTTACATGTAGAGTCCAACTCGGACTTTAACTTAAACTATTCTAACTTATCGCCATGGGCTTCTTAACATCTTGGGCTTCATAACGTCTTGGGCTTCATAACCTCGACAACCCGCTTATCACTGTTTGCCGGTTTAACATTGTCCGCGGTTTAACATTGTCTGCCGGTTTAACATTGTTCCGCCGATTTAACATTGTTCGCCGGTTTAACACCACCGGTTTAACACCAGCCGGTTTACTGTCTGTCTGAGCTATCTGTCTTGACTGTCCGCCGGTTTAACATCCGCCGGTTTATCAAGTCCCGGCCGGTTTACGGCTCCGGCCGGGTCATTCTGCGGGGCATATCCCCGACATGCCCCGTGGCACCAATCAGGAGGCCGACGACATCGCCAAACGAGCATCCAGGCGGCTACCTCAGGAGCCTGGCGTCTTCGAGGAGCGGCTCTTCAAGCCCTCGGCCACGCCATCACTATCAAGCGCGGCGCAGCCTCGGGAGGAGCTCCCCCAGCCGCCAGCCTCGGGAGCCCCGGTCTGTGGCCCGGCCTCAGGAGCGCGCCTACTCTTGACGCTGGAGCCTCAGGAGGGGTGCTGGATCATAGAGCTCCGGAGCTACTTGACGCAAGGGACCTTGTCGGAGAAGGAGGAGGAAGCGGAGCGTGTGGCGCGGTAGGCCACGGCATACTGCATCAGGGATGGAGAGCTCTACCGGAAGCGACCAAATGATGTGTCCCTGTGCTGCATCTCTAGGGAGCAAGGGAAGGAACTGCTGGCAGATATACATGGTGGAGACCGTGGGCATCATTCATCATCGCGGACCCTCGTTGGCAAGGCGTTCCGCATCGGTTTCTATTGGCCCACTGCACTCAATGATGCCGTTGAACTGGTGAAGGCTTGCGAGGCCTGCCAATTCCATGCCAAGAAGATCCATCAGCCGGCGGGAGGTCTGCAAACTATACCCCTCTCGTGGCCATTCGCGGTCACAGGGGCTGGATATCACGGGCCCGTTTCTCGGGCGCCAGGGGGCTATCGCTACCTCTACGTCGCCGTGGACAAGTTCACCAAGTGGGCTGAAGTGGAACCCGTCCGCACCATCCCCGCAGGTTCTGCGGTCAAGTTCATCAAGGGCATCGTGAGCCGGTTCAGTGTGCCGAACCGCATCATCACCGACAACGGTTCACAGTTCACCAGTAACCTTTTCAAAACATAATGTGCTAACTTTGGGATGCAGATATGCTACGCCTCGGTAGCGCACCCACGGAGCAACGGTCAAGCCGAGCGGGCCAACGCGGAGGTCTTGAGAGGCCTCAAGACCAGAACATTCAAGAAGAAGCTGGAGGCCTGCGGCAGAGGTTGGTACGACGAGCTGCAGTCAGTGTTGTGGTCTATCCGCACAACCGTGACCAAGCCAACTGGCGAGACCCCGTTCTTCCAGGTCTATGGAGCTGAAGCGGTCCTCCCTCACGAGGTCAGACGTCGTTCCGCACGGGTCCTGGCGTTCGATGAGGCGCAGCAGGACGCCATGCGGGGGACAGACCTCGTGCTGGGGGAGGAACATCGTCGGGAAGCCGCGCTACGAGCGACAAGTTACCAACAAGCGCTGCGGCGATACCACTGCCGCAACATCCGCCCCAGGACTCTCGAGGTAGGAGACCTCGTGCTCAAAGCGGTTCTCTCGTGGAGGGATTGCATAAGCTCTCTCCCATGTGGGAGGGCCCGTTCAAGGTTGTTCATGTTTCGGGCCCGGCTCCGCCGCTTGAGACTCGTGGAGGGGTGCCCGCCCGTAACGCGTGGAACATCCGGCACCTAAGGAGGTTTTACCCTAAAAGGCCTAGAGCACATGAAGAAGGCGAACGCCTGTGAAGCGTTGCGTTTTGGAAAAGGCCCGAGCACGTGAAGAAGGCGAACGCATGTGAAGCGTATGCGTTTGGAAAAGGCCCAAAGCTCGTGAAGAAGGCGAAACGCTTTGTGAAGCGTTGCGTTTTGGAAAAGGCCCAGCACAGAAGAAGGCGAACGCATGTGAAGCGTTGCGTTTTGGAAAAGGCCCAGAGCACATGAAGAAGGCGAATCACTGTGACGCGTTGCATTTTGGAAAAGGCCCAGAGCCTGTGAAGAAGGCGAACGCCTGTGAAGCTGCCGCGTTTTGGAAAAGGCCCGGTGCCTGTGAAGAAGGCAAACGCCTGTGAAGTGTATCTTTCTGAGAAAGGCCCGGATCCTGTGAAGAAGGCCAATGCCTGTGAAGCTCGCCGCCCGTGACACTCTCACGTAATAATGAGTTGGGGTTGCACACGCCCCGGAGTCTCAGGAGTGTGGCCTCAGGCCCTGGGGCTCCCTCCCACGCCCAGTGGCAGCACTTAGCTCCGCGCTGGTGAGAAGACATCGAAGACTAGATTAGGTGCCGGACGCGGCTTTTTCTCATTTGCTTTCTGCAGTTGGCTTGTTCATTCCCATTCGAGGTTTTATTGAAGTTGTTGCCGTCTTTGGCTTGAGACTCTTTGCCTTTTCGCTCTCCTGCCTCGACTTCTCTCACGCAAGCCTCACGAGGGAGCAACGTGGGCACCCTCGCGAGTGTTTTTCTGCCCTTATCGTTTGAGGCTTCCTTACCCGGGTCCACTACAGGAGCACCCCTCCAGTCCGTGCCCCACGGGCACCGCGACACGAACATAGGACCTGGGTCGGTCGCCTCCACAGCTGAGGCCGGGAGCTACCTCTCCAGACTAACCTTCGCAGGACATGAAGCGTTCAACGAGGCCTCGGCCTCGGGAAACAAAGGCCACGACAGGCGCCCCCGAGCTAAGTAATTTCTACGCGCAGGCGTGTGGCACAAAGGCATAATACCGAAATAGCGGAAACAATACGATAACTAACAACAATAGTCCAAGCACGCCATGCTGGGCCCTACAAGATCTTCTCTTTGCGCAGGAAAAGGAAAAAGAACAAAACAGGCGCGGCTCGCCTGACACCAACTCGCGGGGGAGACTCGAACTGCCTCCGGAGCTCAGACGGACTCCCTCTCGCGCCTCACCGAGGCGAGACGGCGGGCGGACCCGCTACCTCCCTCCAGGCGAGCGCGGCAGCGCGGAGGCTGGTCGCGGCCTCCGCTGGAGGAGCCGCTGCCTGAAGAAGAGTAGTCAAAGCTCGACGAGCCCTGGGCGCCGCCGGCCCCGCGTGCGTTGTCGTCTTCGTCGTCGCTGGGGCTGGGCCCGCGTCCGCGGTCGTCGTTCTCAGGGCAGCATCCAGCGCGGCGACCGTCTTCCTCGAACACCCTCACGTAGAGGGTGGCATTGCCGTCAAACTTGAAGTGCGGTGCATCACGGCTCGGACCACGCTGGGCAAACGTTGCCACCAAGGGTCGTGGCCACGCTCCCGACCGCAGAGACCTCCAGCGAAGCCCAGGAGGCTCGGCTGCAGCAACCATCTGCCTGAAGCCAGAGGCCACCCGGGGCACCGGCCGGGAGATCACCTAGGAGGAAGCGAGGAAGCTGGAGCCGGGTGCTGGTCGGATCCGCCGACCACACAACAAACTCCGGCAGCACCTCTGCCGAGTGGAAGCGTGGCCTAGGGGGTTGCGCGGCCGTAGCGCGCCCCCCAGCAGCGGCCTGCCGCCCGTCACCGCGCGGGAGATCACCCCCACGACCACGAGGAGCCACCATGGGAGCCACAGGGTGTTTGCGAGGACGGCCTCGACCACGCTTGGGCGGGGGAGAGTCAGGCTCCACCTGGCGAGCCTTTCCCTTCTCCGCGGCCGAGAACCTGTTTGGCGGAGCCATGGAGAAGAAGAAGAAGCAAGAGGATGGACTAGAAGGGCGCGCCGTCCCCTGCATTTTATAGCCGGGAAGGCCAACCACCGGCCTCCACGATCGCAGTAATCATGACCCGCTTTGCATGCGTGGACTTGTCAATTGCGTGCGATCGGCCGAGGCGTCGTGGGAGAGCAGGCCGCCCACGCCCAATCAACCTCCACGCTGGCGCCCAAGGCCGCAGGCTGTTAGGGGCTCAAGGGCGCCAGACTTGCCCCTTCGCTTCTCTGCTCAGCCAAGTCCACGCGCGCCTTGGGCCCGGGGCTACTGTCGGTGTTCTAGGAACGGGGGTCCCCAGACTTGCCTGCCTGCGGCCTGCGGTGTGGCCCAAGGGGTGGCCCAGCGCGACCCATCTTCATCAGCACAAGCTCAAGACCCTCGCGAGGGGCCAAGCCTCGCGGGGCGGACGACAGGAAGCTTCCTCAGGCACGGCCTCGTCAGGCTGGCTCGTGAGGAGGCGGAGAGATCAAGGCGGGTACCTCACGAGGTGCCCATGACGCAAGCCATGACGACCAAGGGCGCCAGGGGCGCCAGCTCGCAGTGTCCTCCTTTCCTCTTTGGTGCAAAGGGGGCAAGCGCAGGCAAGAGCATCAAGCAAAGGCATCCGTTTTGGTGCAACAAGTCCAAGACCGTCGCAACGGCAGGAAGGGAGTCATCGTGGAGCCCAAGCCGGCGTCACCACCAGAGCCTTTAATAGGCGAGGACCAACTTTAGTCAGGATAAGTGTACTAGATGTTCCCCTTCAAAATGGCCAATTGTTGGCGCCCTTCCCGCTCAATATTTGGGAAGAGGCCCAGGGCCTCTGCCTATAAATAGGACTAGCCACCCACAGGGTAGGGGGGGGGCGAGATCGGATCCTGATCTTGAATCAGCAGAGAGAGAGAGAGAGAGAGAGCGACTGAACTCCCCCTAGCAGTTCATCGCACCAGCCAAGAACAGACCCTCGCGAGGCTATTCTTCCTTGTATTGTTCATCATCAGGCCAAGAGGCAATCCACCACACCACAAACTAGAGTAGGGTATTACACCACAATGGTGGCCCGAACTAGTATAAACCATGTGTCTCATGTGTTGTTCTTTTCATAGTTTAGTTCCTAGCAAGGTGGCAAGGTGCAGGTAGGTAGAGGGCGAGATCTCCATGCGCACCCCAGTGTTCGAACCTAGAGGGTCTGCCGGAACCCGAAATCCGACACTATAGATCTTGATGCCTAATATGTAAGCTGCTTCTCCAAGGTCCTTCATTGAAAAACACTTATTCAAGTAGGCCTTAATGCTGTCCAAAAGTTCTATATCATTTCCCATCAAAAGTATGTCATCTACATATAATATGAGAAATTCTACAGAGCTCCCACTCACTTTCTTGTAAACGTCTGCATAAACCCAAACGCTTTGATCATCTCATCAAAGCGAATGTTCCAACTCCGAGATGTTTGCACCAGCCCATAAATGGATCATTTGGAGCTTGCATACCTTGTTAGCATTCTCAGGGTCGACAAAACCTTCCGGCTGCATCATATACAGTTCTTCCTTAAGATGGCCGTTAAGGAATGCCGTTTTGACGTCCATTTGCCATATCTCATAATCATAGTATGCGACAATTGCTAACATGATTCGGACGGACTTTAGCTTCGCTACGGGAGAGAATGTCTCATGTAGTCAACCCCTTGAACTTGTCGATAACCCTTAGCGACAAGTCGAGCTTTATAGATGGTAACATTACCATCTGCGTCCGTCTTCTTCTTAAAGATCCATTTGTTTTCTATCGCTCGACGATCATCGGGCAAGTCTGTCAAAGTCCATACTTCGTTTTCATACATGGATCCTATCTCGGATTGCATGGCTTCAAGCCATTTGTTGGAATCTGGGCCCGCCATCACTTCTTCATAGTTCGAAGGTTCACCGTTGTCTAACAACATGATTTCCAGGACAGGGTTGCCATACCACTCTAGTGTGGAACGTGTCCGCGTGGACCTACGAAGTTCAGTAGTAACTTGATCCGAAGTACCTTGATCATCATCATTAAATTCCTCTTCAGTTGGTGTTGGCACCACAGGAACATCTTCCTGAGCTGCGCTACTCACCGGTTCAAGAGGCAGTACTTCATCAAGTTCCACTTTCCTCCCACTTACTTCTCTCGAGAGAAACTCTTTCTCCAGAAAGGACCCGTTCTTGGCAACAAAGATCTTGCCTTCGGATCTGAGGTAGAAGGTATACCCAATGGTTTCTTAGGGTATCCTATGAAGACGCATTTTCCGACTTGGGTTCGAGCTTTTCAGGTTGAAGTTTCTTGACATAAGCATCGCATCCCCGAACTTTTAGAAACGACGGCTTAGGTTTCTTCCCAAACCATAATTCACACGGTGTCGTCTCAACGGATTTAGACGGTGCCCTATTTAAAGTGAATGTAGCTGTCTCTAGAGCGTATCCCCAAAATGATAGCGGTAAATCGATAAGAGACATCATAGATCGCACCATATCCAAAAGTGCGATTACGACGTTCGGACACACCGTTACGCTGAGGTGTTCCAGGCGGCGTGAGTTGTGAAACTATTCCACATTTCCTTAAGTGCGTACCAAATTCATGACTTAAATATTCTCCTCCACGATCTGACCATAGGAACTTTATCTTTCGGTCACGTTGATTCTCTACCTCATTCTGAAATTCCTTGAACTTTTCAAAGGTCTCAGACTTGTGTTTCATCAAGTAGACATACCCATATCTACTCAAGTCGTCAGTGAGAGTGAGAACATAATGATATCCTCCAGGAGCCTCAACGCTCATTGGACCGCACACATCAGTATGTATGATTTCCAATAAGTTGGTTGCTCGCTCCATTGTTCCGAGAAGCGGAGTCTTGGTCATTTTGCCCATGAGTCATGGTTCGCATGTGTCAAGTGATTCATAATTGAGAGACTCTAAAAGTCAATAAGCATGGAGCTTCTTCATGCGCTTGACACCAATGTGACCAAGGCGGCAGTGCCACAAGTATGTGGGACAATCGTTATCAACTTTACATCTTTTGGTATTCACACTATGAATATGTGTAACATCACGTTCGAGATCCATTAAGAATAAATCATTGACCATCGGGGCATGACCATAAAACATATCTCTCATATAAATAGAACAACCATTATTCTTGGATTTAAATGAGTAGCCATCTCGTATTAAACGAGATCCAGATACAATGTTCATGCTCAAAGCTGGCACTAAATAACAATTATTGAGGTTTAAAACTAATCCCGTAGGTAAATGTAGAGGTAGCATGCCGGCTGGCGATCACATCGACCTTGGAACCATTCCCGATGCGCATCGTCACCTCGCCCTTCGCCAGCCTCCGCTTATTCCGCAGCTCACCGCTGAGTTACAAATATGAGCAACGGCACCGTATCAAATACCTGGGAGCTACTACGAGTAATCGGTAAGGTACACATCAATTACATGTATATCACATATACCTTTAGTGTTGCCGGCCTTCTTGTCCGCTAAGTATTTGGGGCAGTTCCGCTTCCAAAGGTCCGCTTCCCTTGCAATAAAAGCACTTTCGATTTCGGGCTTGGGTCCATTCTTTGACTTCTTCGGCAAGCTGGCTTACCGGGGGCGGCAACTACCTTGCCGTTGTTCTTGAAGTTCTTATTACCCTTGCCTTTTTTGTACTTAGTGGTTTTATTCAACATCAACTATTGATGTTCCTTTTTGTTCTCTACCTGCGCTGATTTCAGCATTGATTATACCTCGTGAATGGTCTTTTCCATCCCCTACATATTGAAGTTCATCACAAAGCTCTTGTAGCTCGGTGGAAGCGATCAAGGATTCTGTCAATAATCGCGTCATCCGGGAGATTAACTCCCGGTGAGTCAAGCGGTTGTGCAACCCGAATATTTTGAGTATGTGCTCACCGATGTAACTATTTTCCTCCATCTTACAACTGAAGAACTTGTTGGAGACTTCATATCTCTCGACCCGGGCATGAGCTTGGAAAACCATTTTCAGCTCTTCGAACATCTCATATGCTCCGTGTTGCTCAAAACGCTTTTGGAGCCCCGTTCTAAGTTGTAAAGCATGCCGCACTAAACGAGAGAGTAATCATCAGCACGAGACTGCCAAGCGTTCATAACGTCTTGGTTCTCTGGGATGGGAGCTTCACCTAGCGGTGCTTCTAGGACATAATCTTTCTTTGCAGCTATGAGGATGATCCTCAGGTTCCGGACCCAGTCCGTATAGTTGCTGCCATCATCTTTCAGCTTGGTTTTCTCTAGGAATGCGTTGAAGTTGAGGTGGACATGAGCGTTGGCCATTTGATCTACAAGACATATTTGCAAAGGTTTTAGACTAAGTTCATGATAATTAAGTTCATCTAATCAAATTATTTAATGAACTCCCACTCAGATTAGAAATCCCTCTAGTCATCTAAGTGATACATGATCCGAGTCGACTAGGCCGTGTCCGATCATCACGTGAGACGGACTAGTCATCGTCGGTGAACATCTCCATGTTGATCGCATCTTCCATACGACTCATGTTCGACCTTTCGGTCTCTTGTGTTCCGAGGCCATGTCTGTACATGCTAGGCTCGTCAAGTTAACCTAAGTGTTTATGCATGTGTAATTCTGTCTTACACCCGTTGTATGTGAACGTTAGAATCTATCACACCCGATCATCACTTGGTGCTTCGAAACAACGAACTTTAACGGCGCATACGCTTAGGGGAACACTTTCTTGAAATTATTATGAGGGATCATCTTATTTACTACCGTCGTTCTAAGTAAACAAGATGCAAAAACATGATAAACATCACATGCAATCAAATAGTAGTGACATGATATGGCCAATATCATATAGCTCCTTTGATCTCCATCTTCGGGGCTCCATGATCATCTTCGTCACCGGCATGACACCATGATCTCCATCATCATGATCTCCATCATCGTGTCTCCATGAAGTTGCTCGCCAACTATTACTTCTACTACTATGGCTAACAGTTTAGCAATAAAGTAAAGTAATTACATGGCGTTAAATCATTGACACACAGGTCATACAATAATTAAGACAACTCCTATGGCTCACCGTAGGTTGTCATACTCATCGACATGCAAGTCGTGATTCCTATTACAAGAACATGATCTCATACATCACATATATATCATTCATCATTCATCACAACTTTTGGCCATACCACATCACAAAGCAATTGCTGCAAAAACAAGTTAGATGTCCTCTAATTGTCGTTGCATCTTTTACGTGGCTGCAATAGGGTTCTAGCAAGAACGTTTTCTTACCTACGTAAAAACCACAACGTGATTTTTCAACTTCTATTTACCCTTCATAAGGACCCTTTTCATCGAATCCGCTCCAACTAAAGAGGGAGCGATAGACACCCGCTAGCCACCTTATGCACCTAGTGCATGTCACCGGTGGAACCTGTCTCACGTAAGCGTACGTGTAAGGTCGGTCTGGGCCGCTTCATCCCACAATACCACTGAAGCAAAATAAGACTAGTAGTGGCAAGAAAGTTGACAACATATACGGCCACAACAAGTTTGTGTTCTACTCGTGCAAAGAGAACTACGCATTGACCTAGCTCTGATACCACTGTTGAGGAACGTTGCAGAAATAAAAAAATTCTGTGGTTTCACCAGATCAATCAATGAGTTCATCTAACAACGAGAGAGAGGAGTGCATCTACATACCCTTGTAGATCATGAGCGGAAGCGTTCAAGAGAACGGGGTTGAGGGAGTCGTACTCATCGTGTTCCAAATCACCGATGATCCTAGTGCTGAACGGACAGCACCTCCGCGTTCAACACATGTACGGTTGGGAAGACGTCTCCTTCTTGATCCAGCAAGGGGGGAGGAGAGGTTGATAAAGATCCAAAGAAGACGACGACGTGGTGGTGGATGCAGCAACGATCTCGGCAGGCTTCGCCAAGCGTCTGCGAGAGGGAGAGGTGTAGCAAGGGAGAGGGAGGCGCCAAGAGCATGGGTGCGGCTGCCCTCCCCCTCTTTATATAGGCCCCTAGGGGGCGCCGGCCTGAGATGGGATCTCCAAGGGCAGCGTGCCAGGTGGCTTCCCCCTGCCGGGTGGAGGCGCCCCACCCCTTGGGTTTCCCAACACTAGGCGCGAGGGGCAGGGGAGCACCAGCCCACCAGGCTGGTTCCTCCCACTTCAGCCCATGGGGCCCTCCGGATAGGTGGCCCCCACCGGTGGACCCCAGGACCCTTCCGGTGGTCCCAGACAATCTGGGGACCCCTGAAACTTTCCCGATGGCCGAAACCTGACTTCCTATATATAATTCTTTACCTCTGGACCATTCCGGAACTCCTCGTGACATCCGGGATCTCATCCGGGACTCCGAACAACTTTCGGGTTACTGCATACTCATATCTCTATAACCCCAGTGTCACCGAACCTTAAGTGTGTAGACCCTACGGGTTCGGGAGACATTCAGACATGACCGAGACGCCTCTCCGGTCAATAACCAACAGCGGGATCTGGATACCCATGTTGGCTCCCACATGCTCCTCGATGATCTCATCGGATGAACCACGATGTCGAGGATTTAAGCAACCCCGTATACAATTCCCTTTGTCAATCGGTACGTTACGTGCTCGAGATTCGATCGTCGGTATCCCAATACCTCGTTTAATCTTGTTACCAGCAAGTCACTTTACTCGTACCGTAATGCATGATCCCGTGACCATACACTTGGTCACATTGAGCTCATTATGATGATGCATTTCCGAGTGGGCCCAGAGATACCTCTCCGTCATACGGAGTGACAAATCCCAGTCTTGATTCGTACAACCCAACAGACACTTTCGGAGATACCCGTAGTGTACCTTTATAGTCACCCAATTACGTTGTGACGTTTGGCACACCCAAAGCACTCCTACGGTATCCGGGAGTTGCACAATCTCATGGTCTAAGGAAATGATACTTGACATTTGGAAAAGCTCTAGCTAAACGAACTACACGACCTTTGAGCTATGCTTAGGATTGGGTCTTGTCCATCACATCATTCTCCTAATGATGTGATCCCGTTATCAATGACATCCAATGTCCATAGTCAGGAAACCATGACTATCTGTTGATCAACGAGCTAGTCAACTAGTATTACGATTTTCGGATAACACAATTATAGCATGAATAATAGACTATTATCATGAACAAAGAAATATAATAATAACCATTTTATTATTGCCTCTAGGGCATATTTCCAACAGTTCCTCCTCCTGCTGCTGCTTTTTAATCGCTGCTGCTTTTGCTTCTTTCTTTGCTAGCCACGGCAGCCCGGTGCCCGTGCCGGCCACCGCCGCTTCTCGGCGGCACCGACGAGCCACCACGCCGCTGCTCACGGGCGCGCCATTGCATCGCCTCACCTTCGCCCCCACGGCGTCGACCTCCTCGCCCAGCTCCTGCACCCCCTACTTGTTGGCGAAGACGCCACGCCCGCCATCTCCGGCGCCTGCTCCTGCCCTTTGCCCCGCCCAGCGGTGGCCTCACTGTCGCGCCCAATGGCCGTCGCCCGCATGCCCGGGGATGCCTCGTCGGGCGCCTGGCGCCGCCCGCCTTGTAACCCGTTCGCCCGCGCCCGTTGTGCCCTAGGGGCCTATGACAAACGGGGCCCCAACGCCCCAAAACGTTTTTTGTTAAAAAAATTAATTAAATAAATAGACATAAAAATAAATTAATAAAATTAATTTTTAATGAATTAATTAAGTTAATTAACCATGTTTAATTAATATAATTAACTAGTTAGGTTAGTTAAACAGTAATTAGATTAGCTAAATCCTACTAAACCTAAACAGAGTATGACAGTGGGTCCCCTTTGGACCCACCGTCAGTTGACCGATCAACACCTCTGTTGACTGCTGATGTCATGCTGACGTCAGCATGCACTATTCTGGATAATGTTGAATTAAATTAACTAAATAAATTCTAAAAATGATTTAAAACTTTAGAAAATCATATAAAATAAACCGTAGCTCAGATGAAAATACTTTCTACATGAAAGTTGCTCAGAACAACGAGACGAATCCGGATACGCAGCCCGTTCGTCCGCCACACATCCCTAACCTATTGAACTCACAACTTTCCCCCTCCGGTTCATCTGTCCGAAAACGCGAAACACCGGGAATACTTTCCCGGATGTTTCCCCCCTTCGCCGGTATCACCTACTACCGCGATTGGGCACGCCTAGCATCATGCTTTGTCATGTCATGCATAATCATGCATTTGTTTGCATTGTATTTGTTGTTTCTTCCCCCTCTTCTCTCGCTAGACACCGAGACCGACGCCGCCGCTACCCATTACGACTACGGTGTTAACGACCCCTCCTTCTCGGCTGAGCTTCCAGGCAAGCCCCCCCTTGATCACCAGATATCGCCTATTCTTCTCTATACTGCTTGCATTAGAGTAGTGTAGCATGTTACTGTTTTTCTTTAATCCTATCCCGATGCATAGCCTGTCCTTGCTACTACTGTTGTTACCCTTACCTGCAATCCTACCTGCTTAATATAGGATGCTAGTATTCCATCTATGGCCCTACATTCTTGTCCCTCTGCCTTGCTATACTATCGGGCCGTGATCACTCGGGAGGTGATCACGGGTATATATCTATATACTTTACATGATACCTTGTGGTGACTAAAGTCGGGTCGGCTCGAGGAGTACCCGCGAGTGGATCTTTGTGGCGGAGCGACAGGGCAGGTTGAGACCACCTAGGCGAGAGGTGGGCCTGGCCCTGGTCGGCGTTCGTGGTTATTTCCAAATAACACACTTAACGAGTTCTTGGTATTTGATCTGAGTCTGGCCACTGGCCTATACGCACTAACCAACTACGCGGGAACAGTTATGGGCACTCGGCGTCGTGGTATCAGCCGAAGCCTTCGTGACGTCAGCGACTGAGCGGCGCGCGCCGGATTGGACTGGAACGCCTGCTAGGCTAGGTCTGCTTTCGGCCGCCCTCGCAACGTGCAGGTGTGCAATGGGCGATGGGCCCAGACCCCTGCGCCATAGGATTTAGACCGGCGTGCTGACCTCTCTGTTGAGCCTAGGTGGGGCTGCGACGTGTTGATCTCCCGAGGCCGGACATGACCCCGGAACGTGTGTCCGCCAAATGGGATCGGCGTGTTGGGTAATGTGGTGCACCCTGCAGGAAGTTTATCTATTCGAATAGTCGTGATCTTCGGTAATGTGACGACTTGGAGTTGTACCTTGACCTTATGACAACTAGAACTGGATACTTAATAAAACACACCCTTCCAAGTGCCAGATACAACTCGGTGGTCGCTCTCTAACAGGGCGATGAGGAGAGGATCGCCGGGTAGGAGTATGTTATACAATGCTACTTGGTGAAGTTACCATCTACTCTCTTCTACATGCTGGAAGGTGGAGGTGGCCAGAAGCGTAGTCTTCGATAGGATTAGCTATCCCCCTCTTATTCTGGCATTCTGCAGTTCAGTCCATCGATATAGACCCTTTACACAGATACCCATGCATATGTAGTGTAGATCCTTGCTTGCGTGTACTTTGGATGAGTACTCACGGTTGCTTTTCTCCCCCCTTTCCCCCTTTCCTTTCTCTCTGGTTGTCGCAACCAGATGCTGGAGCCCAAGAGCCAGACGCCACCGTCGACGCATTTAATTCTACTACACCGGAGGTGTTCATTACTACGCAGCAGCCCACCGACGACGACCAAGAGTAGTTAGGAGGATCCCAGCAGGAGGCCTGCGCCTCTTTCTGCTCAGATCCCAGTTTGTGCTAGCCATCTTATGGCAACTTGTTTAACTTATGTCTGTACTCAGATATTGTTGCTTCCGCTGACTCGTCTATGATTGAGCACTTGTATTCGAGCCCTCGAGGCCCCTGGCTTGTATTATGATGCTTGTATGACTTATTTTATTTTTACAGTTGTGTTGTGATATCTTCCCGTGAGTCCCTGATCTTGATCGTACACGTTTGCGTGTATGATTAGTGTATGATTGAATCGGGGGCGTCACAAAAGAACAACCCATTCGTCTGCCTACCTACATTAAACATCTGTGGATGCCGAAGAACCTACTCCGGATGCCACTCATCTGTTTGTCTGCCTCCCACCATTAGCCACCTCGTGAGTTGCCCTGCCATCTGCCCGCTATTTAACGCTCATGTTCATCACCTTTATATCCTCCCCCTCCCTCTCAATTAAGGACCCGTCGACCACCATGGCATCGCCTCTCCCAAGCCCTAGGCATCCCTCGCTGCCCCGCGCGGAGGGTCACGCGTCGTTGTTCCGTTCCTCGCCGCCACTACTCGGGGAGGACACGTCGGCGTTCCATTCCTCGCTGCTACCAGTGGAGGATGACACGTCGGCGTTCCGCTCCTCGCCGCGACGCGTCGAGGTGGACGTGTTGGCGTACCTAGTTTCGCCACCGCGTGCATCGAAGGACGCGTCGGCTCCCCGCTATGAGGAGAACATCGCGCCGCCCGTCGACCCCCCCCCCCCAAGCTTGGACGAGCTTTGGAAAGAAATGGAGGTCGCCTTATGGGAGGCTTTGCCTCTGATAGAGCACGCCAAAAGAGAGGCGGAGAAGAAGGCCGATGAAGAGAAGCGCGCCACGAGGCATGCTACCTGGCAGGCCTATGTCGCGTCTGAGAGAGTCAGGCAATTGTCACTTTTGCATAAGGCTCGTGCGAGGGTCGTGTGGGTGGCGGAGGACGCCCGTGCCAAAGCCCTGAGTGCAACCGGGCCCAAGCGCCTCATCTACGATTGGTGGTACGTGGACCGGGTGCACGCTTCCAGCGAGGAGGAGTACATGTTGGCACCGGATCACCACACTGGTGAGATCGCCCTCGCCCATCGGCAAGTGGCCAATCAACACCTCGCGAGTTGCCAAGCCGAGGAAGAGGCGTTGTGTCACCGCGCACCAGCGCACCCATGACGCACCGCAAGCGCTCCTGCGAGCACCGTAGCTTTTATTAAGAATAATTTAGTGTTGCAAGGCGATCTCATTAGTTTTTGAGACATAAATGATACATCCAGAACGTTCGAGAATTATTAGCGTCCTTAATTAAGTATGTAAAAGGAAAAGTCTGGTTATATCCGTACGCATTTGTAAGTACGTGCATATAGCACAAACTTAACTATATATCGCAGTACACGTCTCTCTGTATATATGCTTGTAGACTGTACTACTACTATTATGTATACACACGTGCAAATGCATGTTTTAACATTACGATGCGGTTTTGGTAAAATTAGAAAAACAACAGTAGTCAAGCTTGTGAAATGATTCAATGCAAAAGAAATGCAAAAATGCTCGTTTGATTGTTTACTTTAGCTTCCTGCTCTTCGTGGTTTTTTCTCTATCGTACTTTGTATGGAGTATATCACTGGTCGGGAAGGCATGCAAATTCCCAAACCGCTTCGTACACCCTGTATTTAATTTTTTGCCTAAGAAGTTGTGCCATGAAATTGGAATTCCAACTTGAGTACTACTACTACTAGTAGGAGTAGTATCTAGGGATCGAGTGTGGGAGATGAATGCACATAGATGAAATGCAAAAAATACAGAGGGATGTGATGGTTGCTTGTCCGTTTATTTTACCAGGACACTTATTGCTGAGAGTGGTGAGGGTTTGTGATATGACGGCTTTACTACCGTGCCACGAGCGGGGTGGGACTCCCGTGCAGTGCCGCCCTCTACAATAGGACAACCTCTGTCGTGGTTTATTAGTCCCCCATGTAATTTGAATGAATATTTTAACTGGCAAAATGTTAGTGCATGCCAACAAAAAATATATTGTCGGATTCGTATTTCAACATAGTTTTTAATGATATAATTTTCTGTGACATGCATGAGCATTTTGTTAGTTAAATTTGAAGGAAATATGCCCTATAGGCAATAATAAAGTTGTTATTTATATTTCCATATATCATGATAAATGTTTATTATTCATGCTAGAATTGTATTAACTGGAAACTTAGTACATGTGTGAATACATAGACAAACTGAGTGTCCCTAGTATGCCTCTACTAGGCTAGCTAGTTAATCAAAGATGGTTAAAGTTTCCTGACCATAGACATGTGTTGTCATTTGATGAACGGGATCACATCATTAGAGAATGATGTGATGGACAAGACCCATCCGTTAGCTTAGCATTATGCTCGTTTAGTTTTATTGCTATTGCTTTCTTCATGACTTATACATATTCCTCTAACTATGAGATTATGCAACTCCTGAATACCGGGGGAACACTTTGTGTTCTATCAAACGTCACAACGTAACTGGGTGATTATAAAGATGCTCTACAGGTGTCTCCGATGGTATTTTTTGAGTTGGCATAGATCAAGATTAGGATTTGTCACTCCGTGTATCGGAGAGGTATCTCTGGGCCCTCTCGGTAATGCACATCACTATAAGCCTTGCAAGCAATGTGACTAATGAGTTAGTTATGGGATGATGCATTAGGAAGGAGTAAAGAGACTTGCCGGTAATGAGATTGAACAAGGTATGATGATACCGACGATCAAATCTCGGGCAAGTAACATAACGATGACGAAGGGAATAACGTATGTTGTTATACGGTTTGACCGATAAAGATCTTCGTAGAATATGTAGGAGCCAATATGAGCATCCAGGTTCCGCTATTGGTTATTGAACTGAGATATGTATCCGTCATGTCTACATAGTTCTCGAACCCGTAGGGTCCGCACACTTAACGTTCGATGATGATTTGTATTATGAGTTATGTGATTTGATGACCGAAGTTTGTTCGGAGTCCCGGATGAGATCACGGGCATGACAAGGAGTCTCGAAATGGTCGAGAGGTAAAGATTCATATATTGGAAGACTATATTCGGACGTCAGAATGGTTCCGAGTGATCCGGGTATTTTTCCCGAGTACCAAGGGTTACCGGAACCCCCGGGGAAGTTAATGGGTCTTAATGGGCTTTAGTGGAGACAAGGAAGAAGGGCCATGAGGTGGCGCGCCTCCCTGCACTCCAAACCGAATTGGACAAGGGGCGGGGCGCGGCCCCTCCTTCCTTCTCGTTCTCCCCTCCTTCCTTTCCCTCCGGTGGAAGAAAGGAAAGGGGGGGGGGGGCGAATCCTACTTGGACTAGGAGTCCAAGTAGGACTCCCCCCTGGCGCGCCTCCTCCTAGGCCGGCCTCCTCCTCCTCCCTCCTTTATATACATGGGCAGGGGGCACCCCAAAGCACAACAGACAATCTCTTAGCCGTGTGCGGTGCCCCCTTCACAGTTTAACACATTGGTCATATCGTCGTAGTGCTTAGGTGAAGTCCTGCACCGGTAACTTCATCATCACCGTCGCAACGCCGGCGTGCTGACGGAACTCTCCCTCGTCCTCAACTGGATCAAGAGCTCGAGGGACGTCATCGTGTTGAATGTGTGCTGAACACGGAGGTGCCGTATGTTCGGTACTTGAATCGGTTGGATCGTGAAGACGTTCGACTACATCAACCACGTTACTAAACGCTACCGTTTTTGGTCTATGAGGGTATGTGGACACACTCTCCCGTCTCATTGCTATGCATCTCCTAGATATATCTTGCGTGATCGTAGGAATTGTTTTGAAATACTGCATTACCCAACAAAATTTATGGTCAAAATTTGGCACAGATTACAATGGGGACCAATAAACCAGGACGGAGGTAGAATTATATATAGTAAGACGCCCGTGCGTTGCATAGAATAGTGAAGTGCATTGATCGGGGAGTTGTTTATTATGACAAAGTATGTGGGGGTCATCTCTTGTGTAACAGGGTCATCTCTTGTGTAACAAATATCGATAGGTTTCTTCGGATATTATTTCTTCTCTAGAGGTCACAAGCATCTGAGTGAATAGTAAATGTAGGCTAAATAGATAAAAAAATATTGCAAACAAAAGCGTTCAACTGTTGAATCTGCATCCAAAACTTATCGATTGATGCAGAGGCCGGGGGTTATCCTCTTTTCAAAAAATAAGAGAGTAAAAATTCACAATTAATCTCATAAATGGCAAGCGAGAACTCTAATGGAGCAAAAGCATACATGGAAGATTCTAGACTAAACCATAATTGGATACACTTTTATTCAAGCGCGATACTCTGATGAGCAAGATCATGCATGGAAGTTTATATACTAAATAAGAAGTGTCCACATGCTTAGACAAAGGGCTTACACGGAGCGAAGACTAATGATGAACAGTTAACTTGGTAATGCATACGCCCAGGTGAACCTCCTTAGAGTCCCCATGCATCATCTTGGGGTTAACAATTGTATGAAACCAGCCCTCTTCCATGTCCACATTGTCAGGAACGGAGCAGCTCGCCAGAGTACTCATTCAGCGTGAGGGAGGCACCGAGGTCGCCCTCATACGCCAGAGGGGCAGCAGCAGTGAGCACGCACCTATACATCGGCCTTGTGTCAGCATCAGCGGCGTTGCCCCTGATGCACACGACAGAGACAGGGCGGCGGCCTGTGCGGGCCTTGCCGGTGCCCATGGCCAAGAGGAAGACGCTGCCATCCTCCTCCCCGACTAGGAGGTGGTGGTGATCCTCCATCGACTCCGGCACGACGAACGGGTAGCACGTCTCGTACTTGATGTTCACCGCAGGCTAGGAGTGATTGCCGGACGGTGTCGTGAGGTGATGCACGAGGCTTGCTGATGAGCCCTCGAACGACGGCGTGCACTCATAGCGAGTGTATGCATGCGCCAAGATCTCGACCTTGATACGTCTCCAACTTATCTATAATTTTTGATTGTTCCATGCTATTATATTATCTGTTTTGGATATTTAATGGGCTTTACTATGCACTTTTACATTCTTTTTGGAACTAACCTATTAACCCGTGAGCCCAAAGTGCCGGTTTCATTTTTTCCTTGTTTGATGTTTCGAAGAAAAGGAATATCAAACCGAGTCCAAACGGAATGAAACCTTCGGGAGAGTTATTTTTGGAATGGAAGCAATCCAGCAGACTTGGAGTGCACGTCAGGGAAGCAACGAGGTGGCCATGAGGCAGGGAGGCGCGCCTGCCCCCTGGGCACGCCCCCACCCTCGTGGGCCCCTCGTGGCTCCCCTGACCGACTTCTTTCGCCTATATATATATATCCATATACCCTAAAAACATCGGCGAACACAATAAATCGGGAGTTCCGCCGCCGCAAGCCTCTGTAGCCACCAAAAACCAATCGGTACCCTGTTCCGGCACCCTGCCAGAGGGGGGATCCCTCACCGGTGGCCATCTTCATCATCCCGACGATCTCCATGACGAGGAGGTAGTAGTTCACCCTCGGGGCTGAGGGTATGTACTAGTAGCTATGTGTTTGATCTCTCTCTCTCTCTCTCTCTCTCTCTCGTGTTCTTGAGGTGGTATGATCTTGATGTATCGCGAGCTTTGCTATTATAGTTAGATCTTATGATGTTTCTCCCCCTCTACTCTCTTGTAATGGATTGGGCTTTCCCTTTGAAGTAATCTTATCGGATTGAGTCTTTAAGCATTTGAGAACACTTGACGTATGTCTTGCCATGCTTATCTATGGTGACAATGGGATATCATGTGATCCACTTGATGTATGTTTTGGTGATCAACTTATGTTCCGCCCATGAACTTATGCATAGGGGTTGGCACACGTTTTCGTCTTGACTCTTCGGTAGAAACTTTGGGGCACTCTTTGAAGTACTTTGTGTTGGTTTGAATAGATGAATCTGAGATTGTGTGATGCATATCGTATAATCATACCCACGGATACTTGAGGTGACATTGGAGTATCTAGGTGACATTAGGGTTTTGGTTGATTTGTATCTTAAGGTGTTATTCTAGTGCGAACTCTATGATAGATCGAACGAAAAGAATAGCTTCATGTTATTTTACTACAGACTCTTGAATAGATCGATCAGAAAGGATAACTTTGAGGTGGTTTCGTACCCTACCATAATCTCTTCGTTTGTTCTCCGCTGTTAGTGACTTTGGAGTGACTCTTTGTTGCATGTTGAGGGATATTTATATGATCCAATTATGTTATTATTGTTGAGAGAACTTGCACTAGTCAAAGTATGAACCCTAGAACTTGTTTCCTAGCATTGCAATACCGTTTGCGCTCACTTTTATCATTAGTTACCTTGCTGTTTTTATATTTTCAGATTACAAAAACCTATATATACCATCCATATTGCACTTGTATCACCATCTCTTCGCCGAAGTAGTGCACCTATACAATTTACCATTGTATTCGGTGTGTTGGGGACACAAGAGACTCTTTGTTATTTGGTTGCAGGGTTGTTTGAGAGAGACCATATTCAACCTACGCCTCCCACGGATTGATAAACCTTAGGTCATCCACTTGAGGGAAATTTGCTACTGTCCTACAAACCTCTACACTTGGAGGCCCAACAACGTCTACAAGAAGAAGGTTGCTTAGTAGACATCAAGATCTTTTCTGGCACCGTTGCCGGGGAGGTGAGTGCTTGAAGGTATATCTTTATATCTTGCAATCGAATCTTTTAGTTTCTTGTTTTATCACTAGTTTAGTTTATAAAAGAAAAGTACAAAAAAATGGAATTAAGGGTGCCTCATATGCTTCATCTTTTTAATGTCTTCCGTGAAAATGATGGGAAGGAAAATTGTGCTCAAGCATCGAAGAAGAATTACATAGAATGCTTGGCATAAGATATTTGAATGATGAGCATGATTGCAATGTTGTTAGTACAAATTCTTTGAATGTCCATGATTCTAATGATATGCAAAGACACAAGCTTGGGGAAGCTATGTTTGATGAAGATGATATTTTTTGTCCCCCAAGCTTTGATGAGCAAATTTACTATGATGAAAGCATGCCTCCTATCTATGATGATTATTGTGATGACACGTGTGCTTTAAATAATAATGATAACCATGAAACTTGTCATCTTGATCTTAATTTTCAATCACATGATAGTTATTTTGTTGAGTTTGCTCCCACTATTATTCATGAGAAGAAATTTGCTTATGTGGAGAGTAATAAAAATTCTATGCTTATGCATCATGAAAAGAATGCTTTATATGATAGTTATATTGTTGAATTCATTCATGATGCTACTGAAAATTATTATATGTAACATCCCAAATTTGCAATTTGGAATGTTATACATTAGGTCATCATTGCATATCATATTTTATTGCATTTTGGCTTGATCCTAGAAATTCTACGCAACTCAAGGACCCACAGAGAGAGTTGGGAATTTCATTATTTTCATATTTGAGTTTTCTCGAATTTTGAAAAGAGGATCGTTTGATTTTAATTATTTTCTCTTCGAATATTTCTTTTATAAAAATAAAAGAGAGAGAGGATAAAATGACTTCCTCAAAATAAAGAAATATTGGAGATTTAATATTAAAATCAAATAAGAATTTTATTCGTAGTTTTATCGCTATTTTATTTGAATTAGGAAAAATATGTGTTTTTCAAAATTTCATTGGAGTCCCAAATAAATGTTCACCTTGTCCGGTAGATTTTTAGAGGAAGGGGAAAATTTATTTCAGGATTTTTGGAGTCCGTTTAGTATTTATTTTATTTGTTTTTCTGCGCGGAATTATTTTAAAAAAAAGTCAACCGACTTACCGGGCCGTGTCCGACCGGGACACTGGTCCCAGGCGACTTTATAAGCCGAGCCCGCGACCCCGCTGAGGCCCAAGTCGCCGCCGCCGCCCCGCCGCCGACCCGCCGAGTCAGCCACGCCGCCCGCCACCCCGCCGGAGTTCGCCGGAGTCGCCGGAGTTCGCCCGCCACTGCTTTTTCTTCTTGCTTGATTTTTTCTTAAAACCCTAGATCTCGTTTTTTCTAATAGTTCGGTTTTTTTTTCTGGTTTAGTTAGTTAGCGAACGTCCGTTCGTTCGTTCGTTTTTAACGAATGATTTTCACCGTTAAGCCGTAGACAGCGGATGTTCGTTCGTTAGCCTGTTCGTCAGTTTTTTTCTTTTTCTCGGTTTTTTCGTGATTATTTTCGGTCGCGATTTCTGATCCGATTTTCGTTTTAGTTTATCTATTCGCTCGTTTATTAGAATCAGGCGATTCAAGCGCCTAGAGTTTCATCTCGAAGCCCTCTTTATGTTTAATCAACTTAAACAAATTTTTGCCACGGTAAAATTTGACTTTTGGTCTAGATTAGTAATTGAAGTTTGTTTCTTTCGCAGTTTGAGTTTCGTTGCTTCGTTTGATTTGATTCTTTTTGCAAACCGGAGTTCTTAAGTTGAACTTCCTGGTTAGATCTTCTTATTTGAGTTTTACCCATGGATTTTTGTTTGATTGCTTATTGTATGCTTGTTTGTTTGCGATAGAGTACCCGAAATGCGAAGCGTGCTACTACGAGTCTCTAGGTTTTACGGATCATCAGCAAGGCAAGTAACACTTTGATCATACCTCTTTACTACCCTGTTTTATTGCATTAGATCAATCCTCAAACAATTGCATGGTTAGGATCTGATTAAATTGTGGGTTTGGGAAGTAGATGAGGTAGTACCTATTCACCTGTTTATTATCAAACCTATGGGAGTTACTTCTATGTTGCTTATATTGCTATGCTATGCTCGTAGACGTGGTTTGGGTTTGAGTGTATTCATGACAGTTGTGAGTTTTGTTAATTAATGGTTAACTTAAGGTGGCAACTTTAATACACATCTGGGTGGGTTGAGGCACCTAGGGAACCCAGTGTTTCCTGTATTTTTGGAAATCCCGGGGTACCGTGTGATTCTCCTATGGACTGCCACCCAGGCTTAAAGGGATCATAAGATTATTCATGCTAGAAACTTCCGTGTGCAGCCACATGCCATTATGGGCTCTGGCATAGTTGAGTAAGTTGTGGGAAACCTTTCCATGATGGGCTAGCAGATGTAGGGGATTGTAGGGGTACCAGCCTATCTATCGGTTAAGGGGACCTCTTCGGAAAGACTGTGTCTCGGTCATCCGTTTCTCAAACATTTTGTAGTGCGAGAAATCCAACGGAGGAGATCGGGTCTTGTGGGGAAAAGTGCGCAAACCTCTGCAGAGTGTACAAACTAATCATGGTTAGCCGTGTCCCCGGTTATGGACATCTCGAGTATCTAGTTCTTGGATTATCATGTGGATCTCATCACTCTTAATATATTTTGATTGGGTTTAATGATGATGCTTAATTGGGATTGAGTTGGGTGAACCTTCTCAACGTTTAACAACTACCATGATAGTTAAATAAAATTTATTCCTTTGTTGTAGGGAAAATTGGCTTTCCGCAAAACATATTAACCATACAACCTCCACCAGCCATATATGCATGTAGTGATAGCTTTATTCTGTTCGTAACTCTTTTGTGTTGCCTTGCCAGCATATTCCATGTGCTGACCCGTTTCGGGCTGCAACGTATCATGTTGCAGACTTTTCAGACGACGAGTAAGGAGCCATAGGTCGTTATCTTTCACTCAGTGATGCCGTTGGAGTTGATGGACTCACTTTATCTTCCAAGCCTTCCGTTGTTATCGTATTAGATGGCCTTAAGCCATATTTATTGTAATGAGTTCTCTTTTGAGACATTCGATGTAATAAGTGTGTGATTGCTACTCTGTTATAAATCCTCAAGTACTGTGCGTGTCAGCATTACCGATCCAGTGGATGACATCGATGCACGTAGATCGGTCGCTTGAGGTCCGAGTCGTTACATTATGAGGGAGGAACATATGCTTGTAGGAATTGCAATAATATCAAGTTTCCTCTCTATGTGCTTAAAGTTTTAAGGTTATGCTTGTTTTGCCTTCCTATGCTAGTTGATTATTGTTCCCATAAGTTGTTTGCTCACAAAATCCCTATGCATAGGAAGTGGGTTAGACTTAAATCTTATAGTCATATTCTTCATGATGCTCTCTTTATGTTTCAATTCTTATATTTTATGCGAGCATCATTGAAATCATCACTACACCACAACACTTGATTGGGGGCAGTTAACTGCCGGGAGAAATACCCGACCTAGGGCAAAAGAACTGCCGGGACATTTGTTTCTGCAGGTACAAACATGTCGAGGTAGAAACCGCCAGAAGAACTTGAGCCATGACGGCACACGAACCGCCTGCATTTTAGGGCGCATTATCTGCCGGAACAACCAAACCACGGCCTACAATCTGCCGGGACCGGCAGGATCAAAATTAGCGCGGTGGAAAGCGCGATCGACCAAATTTTGGCCCAAAACAAACGCGTCTGCGCCAGCCCTCTACGAGATAACAGCGCCCCGAAAAAGCCGAGATAGCGCCGCCCCAAATCGACGCCCTAAATCCTTCGTCGCTCCACCAGATCACCGCCGCCGCCGCCCCGCCCGCTTCTGAGACCACTACCGCCGCCGCCCAGCCATCCCACCGCCGCCGCCCGACCATCACACACCGCCGACCTCCCTCCATCCCGAGCAGTACCGCTGTCGCCCTCCACGCCGAGCCGTCTGCGAGCCGCCTCCACGCCGAGCCGAAGCTGCAGCCGCCCTCCACGCCGAGCCGTCTTTGCCGCCCTCCACCGCTCGAGCGGCGCCACCGAGCACCCAATTGACCGCAGCCGCCAGCCACTTCGAGCGGCGCCCCAATCACTCTGTGTCGGGGCCGTCGGCCGACCTCCACCGCACCATTTCCGTCGTCGGCAACAGAAAGGGCAAGAGGAAGCAGTGCCTTCCCAAAGCGGCATCGTGCTCCTCTTCTCCGCTGACCGTTCACGCTGGCGAGCATGGGAGGGCTCCGACCACGGCTTCCTCCTCACGACGGCAAGCACGGTGCCTCTCCACTTAGATCCGTGCGGTGGAAACCCGATGCGGTGAGATTTTCCTTACCAATGTAGTGAATCTCTTTACGCTCAATGAGAACTGACGATGGGTGTTCTCCGGTTGCAAATCTGAAGCTTGATTTCCTCCCTCCTACATCCCCCATCCACCGAAGTTAGTAATTCTTCCGTATTGCTGTTTTTTTCTTTTGCTGCCAAATTGATGGAGGTGCTATTAGTGAAAGAATTGGAGACTGGTTCTAGCAGCGGTAGATTTTTCGAGAAATTCCAAGTGCTCGTGATTTGCAAAGGGTTTCAGCCAAGTTAGTGTACGTGTACTCTCCTATGATTAGTAAAATTTCATGTGCCTGTATGCACCCTGTTTAGGTACATGGATCCATTTTTAATTCAGGTTCAAACATTGCACAACCGAAGACATTTGTTATATAGCTCGAGACAGTTTACTCACTATGGATGACTGTTATTCCAGGATAATATGCAATGTTAAGTCAATTATTTTCCTCATGCTACCACAATTTTTCCAACATTAATTTTTCAGCTGCTTGATGGAATCATGGAAGGAACATACATCTGATGCGATGCGAGGCGAGGGATGGTCTGATGATGTTGTCGAGATGAGTATGGTGCTCATCTGTTATCATTTTGTATTCAGAATCTTTGATGTTAAATGGTGGGGTGTTAAATGCAGCCCTCGATAAAAAATGGAGATTATACTACCATAGTTAGCTCCATCAGAGAAAGTAACATAACCAGCCTGAAGTAGGTGTATATCTATTACTCTTTAATAGTACATAAGCTTTTGAACCTAGTAAGTCATTGCCTCGAGTTATGCCTGCTTAGATTAATGGTTGCTATGCTAACAAGATACGGTGAAAAATTACTTTGTTTGAATACGTAAGTATATGACCTTATATAATGGCTTATGATTAGAATTAGCAAGGTCCCTTTACCCTCTTAATGTGTTTACACTTCCTCCGATGAAATAATATGATGTCTATGAACCTTAACAATCGTCATCTCAGCTAAACAAAAAGGAACAAGGCCCACCAGATTTGTTCAGTAGTGCACATTGTTTTTTCTACAAAATATTGGAGTATCTGGATCACAAATCTGACCTGTAAAATGTTCAAACTTATTGATATTTTATTCCTGAAATTTTAAAAACAATGAATACAATTTTTAACTTAACTCGCTTCATGTTTTTGTCCCGTGAATAAAAACAAAGCTTCACTACAAGGCAATTTTCTGGTGAATGAATTCAACTCAAGGTCTCTAGCAAAGGAATCAAGTTTTTCACAACTTGTGATTTTGAACATCATTTTATTTATTTATTTATTGCCAAGGATCACCGTGACATCTATGGTTGTATGCTCTTCTCATATCTTTATTATTTTCAAGATTACTATATAGTACACGAACTACCTGTTTCATTGGTTCAGTTTATCTTCATTCGTGTTAGGATTTTCTCTTGGCTTCCTGGTTCTTCTTTTCTCTGGCGAACTTGAACAAATCTATTAATGTGTCGTAAAATAAAGTCTTCTGCATAAATCTACATATGTGTAATCAGTATGCTATATATGACCTTTCATTCTTTTCCAATCGTCTTTTGTATGACTTCTTTTAAGAACAGATTATTCAACTCAGCGGACCTTGAATAGTTGAATGTCCGATATAACATCACAATGACCTTTCTTACTCTGGTTATATTTTCCATTTGTACCACAAGAAGGCACCTCACTTTCTCGATTTCGAGTCAAATGCTTTACCCGATGTCGGGCTCTCTCTTGAGACATACATGAAACAATTCTTCACAAGATCATGATTGTATACATATAAAAAATCTTCTTCTCATATCTTATTTAGCCTCTCTACAGCGTAGTATGTAAAAAGTTTTTATTGGTCAGCCACGCCTCACACCGCCAAGAATGGTAAATTCTTACTAGGCAACTAGATGTGCTTAACTTGTGTGTCCAGCCTGAAATGGACTAGATAAAATTGTACCAACTTATAATGGTGGATTCTAATTATAGTGAACTAGACAATTAAGCGGCCTTGGGTGACATTTTGAGCTCTTGGCTATTGTCTTTAACTGTCAAGTGTGTAGCAGCCAACAAAGGTGAATTTATGATGGTTATTTAGTTTATTTGATTGTATGCTATGCACAGCTTTCCTCATTAATTCAATTTTACACAAAATTGGAAGGCTATTGTATTGTTGGCGTAAAGCTGGAGCAAGGCCGTACCATTTCCATCGACAAAACATCCTGAATGTCCTGTCTAGTTCTTCCACTCTAACAAGGCCATACATAACGGTGTTGTAAGATGAAACTCCGCAAGATTTAGCTTTTAAACTTACGATATCTTTGCTCTTACGGTATTGTGAGATTGAAGGTCCAATATACTACACTTCAACACAGATCTTTGTCATTATTTGAGAAGTAAACTTTTAATCGGCAAGAGAGTTGTATCTAGTAAACTTTGGAATTTCTTGATTAATTTCAGATTCTATGACTGCAATGGTTGCAGCGATCTAATTTGCATGTTTGTGTGTGTTCTTCAGGAATCATGATACTACTTTGCGATCCGATTGGTGAAAGGGTATTTTCTACGGTTCTCTCATATCCGACTGGTCTTTTTCTCTCTATAAAGTAGCATTGAAAATGTTCTTTTATTTCCTCGACCTCTCGTAAGCTCACACCTGAATACCATGATATATGCCTTTAAGAAAACTCAGATGTTCTTTTGATTTAAACCTAACACCAAACATTTTAGTTTCTATACTTACATGGGTTAATGCTGGAAAAAGCGTTTGATTTTTGTTGTTGTACTAGTTGCCTTTGTGTGCTCATACAAAAATACTAGATCCTATGATGTCAAAAATTTATACAGATTGTGGATGACACTTTTTCTCAAACGTTGTTCCTATTGTCTTATGTGCAGTTTTTTCAAACAGAGGTTGATGAGTCTTCACTTTCGTGAAACTAAACTTAATATTAGAGGCAATCACACCATGCCGTTCACGGGTTTAATTATTTGTCCAGACTGAAACTGTTGTCATGCTTTCCAGAAGGGCAACTAGATGTGCTTAATTCATGTGCCCGTGCTTGAAATGCGGACAGTTTTAGCTTTTTATTAAATCGAATATTCACTCGATGCCTTGAAGGGAAATTTGTCGAGAAAATGTTGGGCGGTGCATCTTTGTAGATTCTGAGTATCGTAATAAATGTAATGGGTATAATGTTTTCTAATACATGACTTGTGATTTGATGTCTTCTGTCCGGTTGAAAATGTTCTGTAAGATTCGTTAAGACGCCTTGCCGTAACCATATGCCGTGAGCTCACATAGAAGAACTTACAGGCTTTACTCTTTTGTGTTTGTTACATCTTCTACTGTCGGATGTCTAGAGACTACAGATGCTAAATTATGAGGGAAGTATTCATGTGTAATCAGTGAATTGCATACATTGTAAAATGTTTGATGGTCAGACTTTATAATATATATGCGATGTGCATCTGCATAATCTTTTTGCTTTATTTGAATGGATGTCATCTTTCGAATCGGGGTGTGTATGTAAATGTGAAATAAATGTAATACCAGAGTGTAATAGCCTTATTAATTGGGATACTTGGCACCACTGGCCCATCATCTGCCGGGAAAGCTATTGATTGCGGCAAAAATATCTGCCGGGAGAACAGGAACTGCCGGGAGAAGTTTGAGCATGATGGCATAAAACTGCCAAGACATCCCTATCTGCCGGGAATTTTAATCCCCGACAGCCGTTCTCGTGGCAGTTCTATCTGCCGGGAGAAAAACATTCCCGGCAGTTTGACTGCCCTTGTAAGTGCCTTGTCCCGGCAGTTTTCCTGCCTTTGCATCTGTGTTGTGGTGTAGTGCATCGTGCCTAGCTAGGGGCGTTAAACATTAGCGCTTGTTGGGAGGCAACCCAATTTTTATTTTTGTTCTTTCTTTTTGGTTCAGTTTAGTAATAAATATTTGATCTAGCCTCTGTTTGGATGCGGTTTTATGTTTTATTTAGTGTTTGTGCCAAGTAAGACCTATAGGATCTTCTTGGATGATAGTTATTTCATCTTGCTGAAAATTCCAGAAACTTTCTGTTCACGAAAACAATTGTTACAAATCACCAGAACGTGATAAAATACTGATTCCAATTGAAGTATATCAATAAACAAATTATATAGGACATCCTATTTTGGTAGAATTTTTTGAGTTCCATAAGTTTGCGTTAGTTACAGATTACTACAGACTGTTCAGTTTTTGACAGATTCTGTTTTTCGTGTGTTGTTTGCTTATTTTGATGAATCTATGAGTAGTATCGGAGGGTATGAACCATAGAGAAGTTGGAATAAAGTAGATATTACACCATTATGAATTTATAATGAGTTCACAACAATACCTAAGTGGTGATTTATTTTCTTATACTAACGGAGCTTACGAGTTTTCTGTTGAGTTTTGTGTTGTGAAGTTTTCAAGTTTTGGGTAAAGACTCGATGGACTATGGAATAAGGGGTGGCAAGAGCCTAAGGTTGGGATGCCCAAGGAACCCCAAGGTAATATTCAAGGACAACCAAGAGCCTAAGCTTGGGGATGCCCGAATGGCATCCCTCTTCGCCTTCGTTCATCGGTAACTTTACTTGGAGCTATATTTTTATTCACCACATGATATGTGTTTTGCTTGGAGCGTCATTTTATTTTCTTTTGTTTTGCTTGTTGTATGAATAAATATCAATATCTGAAATCCTTAAATTTTAGATAGTCTTCACATAGTTACATAATTATCCGACTACTCATCGATCTTCACTTATATCTTCCGGAGTAGTTTGTCATTTGCTCTAGTGCTTCACTTATATCCTTTTAGAGCACAATGGTGGTTTTATTTTGAAGAAATATATAAACTCTCGTGCTTCACTTATATTATTTTGAGAGTCTTTAGAACAGCATGGTAATTTGCTTTGGTTATGAATTTAGTCCTAATATGATGGGCATCCAAGATGGGTATAATAAAAACTTTCATATAAAGTGCATTGAATACTATGAGAAGTTTTATTCATTATGATTGTTTTGAGGTATGAAGATGGTGATATTAGAGTCATGCTAGTTGATTAGTTGTGAAATTGAGAGATACTTGTGTTAAAGTTTGTGATTCCCGTAGCATGCATGTATGGTGAACCGTTATGTGATGAAGTCGGAGCATGATTTATTTATTGATTATCTTCCTTATGAGTGGCTATCGGAGACGAGCGATGGTCTTTTCCTACCAATCTATCCCCCTAGGAGCATGCGCGTAGTACTTCGTTTCGATAACTAATAGACTTTTGCAATAAGTATGTGATTTCTTTAGGACTAATGTTGAGTCCATGGATTATACGCACTCTCACCCTTCCAACATTGCTAGCCTCTCTAATACCGCACACCTTTCGCCGGTATCATACACCCATCATATACCTTCCTCAAAACAGCCACCATACCTACCTATCATGGCATTTCCATAGCCATTCCGAGATACATTGCCATGCAACTTTCCACCGTTCCGTTTATTATGACACGCTCCATCATTGTCATATTGCTTTGCATGATCATGTAGTTGACATCGTATTTGTGGCAAAGCCACCGTTCATAATTCTTTCATACATGTCACTCATGAGTCATTGCACATCCTGCACATCACGAGGCATTCATATAGAGTCATATCTTGTTCTAAGTATTGAGTTGTAATTCTTGAGTTGTAAGTAAATAAAAGTGTGATGATCATCATTATTAGAGCATTGTCCCAGTGAGGAAAGGATGATGGAGACTATGATTTCCCCACAAGTTGGGATGAGACTCCGGACGAAAAATAGAAAAGAAAAAAAAAGAAAAGAAAAAAAGAGGCCATAAAAGAGAAAAGGCCCAAAAAATAAAAAAAGAGAGATAAAGAGATAAGGGACAATGCTGCTATCCTTTTACCACACTTGTGCTTCAAAGTAGCACCATGATCTTCATGATAGAGAGTCTCCTATGTTGTCACTTTCATATACTAGTGGGAATTTTACATTATAGAACTTGGCTTGTATATTCCAATGATGGTCTTCCTCAAATTACCCTAGGTCTTCGTGAGCAAGCGAGTTGGATGCACACCCACTTAGTTTCTTTTGTTGAGCTTTCATACACTTATAGCTCTAGTGCATCCGTTGCATGGCAATCCCTACTCACTCACATTGATATCTATTGATGGGCATCTCCATAGCCCGTTGATACGCCTAGTTGATGTGAGACTATCTTCTCCTTTTTGTATCCTCCACAACCACCATTCTATTCCACCTATAGTGCTATATCCATGGCTCACGCTCATATATTGCGTGAAGATTGAAAAAGTTTGAGAACATCAAAAGTATGAAACAATTGCTTGGCTTGTCAACGGGGTTGTGCATGATTTAAATACTTTGTGTGGTGAAGATAGAGTATAGCCAGACTATATGATTTTGTAGGGATAGCTTGCTTTGGCCATGTTATTTTGAGAAGACATGATTGCTGTGTTAGTATGCTTTAAGTATTATTGTTCTCATGTCAATATTAAAATTTTATCTTGAATCTTATGGATCTGAATATTCTTGCCACAATAAAGAGAATTACATGGATAAATATGTCAGGTAGCATTCCACATCAAAAATTCTTTTTTTATCATTTACCTACTCGAGGACGAGCAGGAATTAAGCTTGGGGATGCTGATACGTCTCCAACGTATCTATAATTTTTGATTGTTCCATGCTATTATATTATCTGTTTTGGATGCTTAATGGGCTTTACTATGCACTTTTATATATTTTTTGGGACTAACCTATTAACCCAGAGCCCGGTGCCAGTTTCTGTTTTTTCCCCTTGTTTCAGTGTTTCGAAGAAAAGGAATATCAAACGGAGTCCAAACGGGATGAAACCTTCGGGAGAGTTATTTTTGGAACGGAAGCAATCCAGGAGACTTGGAGTGCACGTCAGGGAAGCAACAAGGTGGACATGAGGCAGGGAGGCGCGCCTGCCCCCTGGGTACGCCCCCACCCTTGTGGGCCCTTGTGGATCCCCTGACCGACTTCTTTCGCCTATATATATATCCATATACCCTAAAACATCGGGGAACATAATAGATCGGGAGTTCCGCCGCCGCAAGCCTCTGTAGCCACCAAAAACCAATCGGTACCTGTTCCAGGCACCTGCCAGAGGGGGATCCTCACCGGTGGCCATCTTCATCATCCCCGCGATCTCCATGCCGAGGAGGGAGTAGGTCACCCTCGGGGCTGAGGGTATGTACCAATAGCTATGTGTTGGCTCTCTCTCTCTCTCTCTCTCTCTCTCGTGTTCTTGAGGTGGTACGATCTTGATGTATCGCGAGCTTTGCTATTATAGTTGGATCTTATGATGTTTCTCCCCCTCTACTCTCTTGTAACGGATTGGGTTTTCCCTTTGAAGTAATCTTATCGGATTGAGTCTTTAAGGATTTGAGAACACTTGATGTATGTCTTGCCGTCCTTATCTGTGGTGACAATGGGATATCACGTGATCCACTTGATGTATGTTTTGGTGATCAACTTATGGTTCCGCCCATGAACCTATGCATAGGGGTTGGCACACGTTTTCGTCTTGACTCTCTGGTAGAAACTTTGGGGCACTCTTTGAAGTACTTTGTGTTGGTTTGAATAGATGAATCTGAGATTGTGTGATGCATATCGTATAATCTTTCCCACGGATACTTGAGGTGACATTGGAGTATCTAGGTGACATTAGGGTTTTGGTTGATTTGTATCTTAAGGTGTTATTCTAGTACGAACTCTATGATAGATCGAACGGAAAGAATAGCTTCATGTTATTTTACTACGGACTCTTGAATAGATCGATCAGGAAGGATAACTTTGAGGTGGTTTCGTACCCTACCATAATCTCTTCGTTTGTTCTCCGCTATTAGTGACTTTGGAGTGACTCTTTGTTTTATGTTGAGGGATAGTTATATGATCCAATTATGTTATTATTGTTGAGAGAACTGGCACTAGTGAAAGTATGAACCCTAGGCTTTGTTTCCTAGCATTGCAATACCGTTTGCGCTCACTTTTATCATTAGTTACCTTGCTGTTTTTATATTTTCAGATTACAAAAACCTATATCTACCATCCATATTGCACTTGTATCACCATCTCTTCGCGAACTAGTGCACATATACAATTTACCATTGTATTGGGTGTGTTGGGGACACAAGAGACTCTTTGTTATTTGGTTGCAGGGTTGTTTGAGAGAGACCATCTTCAACCTACGCCTCGCACGGATTGATAAACCTTAGGTCATCCACTTGAGGGAATTTTGCTACTGTCCTACAAACCTCTGCACTTGGAGGCCCAACAACGTCTGCAAGAAGAAGGTTGCATAGTAGACATTAGACCTATGCTCCGCCACCGAGTGCTGGTCGACATACCTCTCACAGCCGAAACTCTTGTAGACGCAGGGCACCTTGCGGGCATCAACCAGGCCGTCCATGAAATAGGAGTGGCTGTAGGGGACGTTGCGCCCACCGCATGGAGCGCAGGAGTAGCACGGTAGATGGTGTACTTACTAGTACCCCCTCCGTTTCTTTTTACTAGTTTGCATATAATTCCAAACACCACGTAGTCACATTGTCTTACCATTTTACAACTATATTAGTATCATTGTTAGTGGTCAGCCGGTGCAAGTTCTAGCCCTGGGTGTTTTAACCTTTTTTTAGTAATGATATCTTGCGATTGTTCACCACGAGCCCAATCCTGGCGAATGCGCACATAACTGTCAGATTTCCATCCGACGGTGGCCTTTCTTTAAGCCATAGTATTTGACAAAATTGCCACCCTTACACATGTACTCTAACCGCTACGCGTGCGTGTGCAACTGCCATGTCTCCCAGCGAACGTTTGCTGGGGATTGGCGTTAGCATCGATGGCGGTTCGTAGTCGTTCCACGTTCCGGTGCTAGTAGTCGAGCAGAGTCCTACTCCACTATACTACTCGGGCATATAGTGGTAGATACTGTAGTTTATTGTACTAGTAATGTGATCACTCAAGTTGTCTGGCATCGATATGACCCTACGCTACTGGGATGTGTCTCGTAAGTCAAGCGGCATGCTGCTGCTACATTGTCATCATCACATGTCCACTTCCCGTAGCACATATTCGCTTCTCCATCCTCGTTCGCACATAATCGTCCAATCTTCCATCCCCGCTAGGCGCCTCGCCCCTCTTTCGAAACCCAAGCACTAACAATGGTAGAACTGAGTAGCGTCCGCCAAAAGAGTGGATGGAATTCGCTCCCCACAGAGGTAATCAAACTCATTGTTTCGCGTGTGGACAATCTCAGTACCATGCCGCTCGCCGCATTCTCATCGGGGCTGTACCGTTTACTCAAAGCCCTCAGGCCGGAGATTTTTAAGCCAGCTCCTTGCTTGCTGATGCCGTATGATCTTTAGAAACAGCGTGTCCCGCAACGTAACGATTGTAGGGTAGTGAGCATCAACCCCCTCTACTGCAATCTGATCCCCTTCACCCTCAACTACATTAACGATATGTACTGGCTCAGCATGAACATGTCTTGGATGGTCGTCGTCGATGGTCGTGGTAGCTGGATGCCCGTGGAGGTCTACACCCGGTGATTGATCCCCCTTCCTCCGATTAACACTACACTACTTTGGCACCGCGGCCAGAATACTCGGAATCTTACAGTAGCCAACATGATACCAAGTTTGATTTGCTCAAGGTTGTAATCTGCCAAGTGCCCACAAGATCTATGAATTATAAAGACATCAGGCTAATTGCGTTCTTCAACCATGGTCTCGCCTATCTGACAGGTCACTGCGGTAAGTGGAAATCTGCAAGTCCATCGCAGGATCATACATCCTCCATGGCTCTCTCATGCCATTGAACACAAGGGCTTCGTTTACGTTGTGGTCTTCTTCTATGGCTGGACGTATTGTTGGTTGATGACCCACAAGTATAGGGGTTCAATCGTAGTCCTTTCGATAAGTAAGAGTGTAGAACCCAATGAGGAGCAGAAGGAAATGACAAGTGGTTTTCAGCAAGGTATTCTCCGCAAGCACAGAAATTATAAGTAACAAGTAGTTTGATAGCAAGATAATTTGTAACGAGCAAGTAACGGTAACGGCAAATAGTATGTAGCTAGCCCAATCTTTTTGTGGCAAAGGTGTCGTGGGAAACCACGGCCACCTATGGGACCAAGAGTCCCTTGCTGGTTCGGCGGGGGGGGGGGATTTCTGATACGTCTCCAACGTATCTATAATTTTTTATTGTCCCATGCTATTATATTACCCCTTTTGGATGTTTATGGGCTTTATTTTACACATTTATATCATTTTTGGTACTAACCTACTAACCGGAGGCCCAGCCCATATTGCTGTTTTTTTGCCTATTTTAGTAATTCAAAGAAAAGGAATATCAAATGGAGTCCAAACGGAATGAAACCTTCGGGAGCGTGATTTTTGGAACAAACGTGATCCAGAGGACTTGGAGTGCAAGTCAAGAAGCAGCCGAGGCCTCCACGAGATAGAAGGGCACGCCCCTGTCTCGTGGGCCCCTCGGGCGGCCACCGACGTACTTCTTCTTCCTATACATACCTACGTACCCCGAAAACATCCAGGGGAACCACGAAACACAATTTCCATCGCCGTAACCTTCTGTATCCGCGAGATCCCATCTTGGAGCCTTCACCGGCACTCTGCTGGAGGGGGAGTCAAGCACGAAGGGCCTCTACATCAACATCCTTGCCCCTCCGATGAGTTGTGAGTAGTTTACCAGACCTCACGGGTCCATAGTTATTAGCTAGATGGCTTCATCTCTCTTTTTGGATCTCAATACAATGTTCTCCCCCTCTCTTGTGGAGATCTATTCGATGTAATCTATTTTTGCGGTGTGTTTGACGAGATCCGATGAATTGTGGGTTTATGATCAAGTTTATCTATGATTAATATTTGAATCTTCTCTGAATTCTTTTATGTATGATTAAGTTATCTTTGCAAGTCTCTTTGAATTATCAGTTTGGTTTGGCCTACTAGATTGATCTTTCTTGCCATGGGAGAAGTGCTTAGCTTTGGGTTCAATATTGCGGTGTCCTTACCCAAAGGATGTAGAGGGTTGCAAGGCACGATTGTATTGTTGCCATCGAGGATAACAAGATAGGGTTTATATCATATTGCATGAGTTTATCCCTCTACATCATGTCATCTTGCTTACAGGCGTTACTCTGTTCTTATGAACTTAATACTCTAGATGCATGCTTTGGATAGCGGTCGATGTGTGGAGTAATAGTAGTAGATGCAGGCAGGAGCCGGTCTACTTGTTATGGACGTGATTCCTATATACATGATCATGCCTAGATAATCTCATAACTATGCGCTTTTCTATCAATTGCTCGACAGTAATTTCTTCACCCACCGTAATACTTATGCTATCTTGAGAGAAGCCACTAGTGAAACCTATGGTCCCCGGGTCTATCTCTTAACATATTTGCTCCCAATTTACTTTTATTTGCATCTTTACTTTTTGCATCTATATTATAAAATACCAAAAATATATTTATCTTATCATACTATCTTTATTAGATCTCACTTTTGCAAGTGGCCGTGAAGGGATTGACAACCCCTTTATTGCGTTGGTTGCGAAGTTCTCGCTTGTTTGTGTAGGTGCGTGGGACTTTTGAGGAGCCTCCTCTTTGGATTGATACCTTGGTTCTCAAAACCGAGGGAAATACTTACGCTACACTTGCTGCATCACCCTCTCCTCTTCGAGGAAAACCAACGCAAGCTCAAGACGTAGCAAGAAGGATTTCTGGCGCCGCTGTCGGGAGGTCTTCGCTCAAGTCAAGACATACCAAGTACCCATCACAAACCCATCTCCCTTGCATTTACATTATTTGCCATTTGCCTCTCGTTTTCCTCTCCCCCACTTCACCCTTGCCGTTTTATTCGCCCTTTCTTTTCCAATCTCCTCTCTCTCTCTTTTTGCTCGCCGTTTTTCTGTTTGCTTGTGTGTTGGATTACTTTTTGCCATGGCGCAAGATAATTTCAAATTGTGCGATTTCTCGAATACCAATAATAATTATTTCCTTAGTACTCCAATTGCTCCTCTTAATAATGATGAGTCTTGTGAAATCAATACCGTTTTGCTGAATCTTGTTATGAAAGATCAATTCGCCGGCCTTCCTAGTGAAGATGTCGCTACTCATCTAAACAACTTTGTTGATTTGTGTGATATGCAAAAGAAGAAAGATACGGATAACAATATTGTCAAATTGAAGTTATTTCCGTTTTCACTTAGAGGCCGTGCTAAAGTTTGGTTTTCGTCTTTGCCTAAAAATAGTATTGATTCTTGGAACAAGTGCAAAGATGCTTTTATCTCTAAGTATTTTCCTCCCGCTAAGATCATCACTCTTAGGAACGATATTATGAATTTTAAACAACTTGATCATGAGCATGTTGCCCAATCTTGGGAAAGAATGAAATTGATGCTTCGCAATTGCCCTACTCATGGTTTGAATTTATGGATGATCATACAAAATTTTTATGCCGGTTTGAACTTTGCTTCTAGAAATCTCTTAGATTCGGCCATGAGGCACCTTTATGGAAATCACGTTAGGAGATGCTACAAAACTTCTTGATAATATTATGGCTAATTATTCTCAATGGCACGCCGAAAGATCTTCTAGTAAAAAAGTGCATGCTATAGAAGAAATCAATGTTTTGAGTGAAAAGATGGATGAACTTATGAAGATGTTTGCTACTAAAAATACTCCTATTGATCCTAATGATATGCCTTTGTCTTCCTTGATTTAGAATAATAATTAATCTATGGATGTGAATTTTGTTGGTAGGAATAGTTTTGGAAACAATGCTTATAGAGGAAATTTTAATGCTAGACCGTTCCCTAGTAATCCCTCTAATAATTATGGAAATTCCTACAATAATTCTTATGGTAATTTTAATAAGATGCCCTCTGATTTTGAGAATAGTGTGAAAGAATTTATGATCTCTCAAAAGAATTTTAATGCTTTGCTTGAAGAAAAATTGCTCAAAGTTGATGATTTGGCTAGGAACGTTGATAGATTTTCGCTTGATGTTAATTCTCTTAAACTTGGATCTTCTTCTCCTAAGCATGATATCAATGAGTCTCTAAAAGTAATGAGAATTTCCATTGAAGAGTGCAAGGAAAGAACCGCTAGATTGCGTGCTAAAAAAGAAAGCTTTATAAAAGCGTGTTCTTCTAGTTTCCGTGAAAATAATGATGAGGATCTTAAAGTTATTAATGCATCTCCGATTAGATCTATGTTTTTCAATATGAACTTTGATGATTATGGGACTAATGATGAATCAACTTTGCCTAGAAGGCGTCCCAAGAATTCGGAGTCTTTAGATCTTAATGCTAAATTTGGTAAAAGTGAGATTGGAGAATCCTCAACTTCTAATAATATTGAACCCACTATCTCGGATTTCAAGGAATTTGATTATGATAATTGCTCTTTAAAAGGTTGTATTTCCTTGTTGCAATCCGTTGTTAATTCTCCTCATGCTTATAGTCAAAACAAAGCTTTTACCAAACATATTGTTGATGCCTTGATGCAATCTTATGATGAAAAACTTAATTTGGAAGTTTCTATACCTAGAAAACTTAACGATGAGTGGGAACCTACTATAAAGATTAGAATTAAAGATTATGAGTGTTTTACTTTGTGTGATTTGGGTGCTAGTGTTTCCACGATTCCGAAAACTTTATGTGATATTCTAGGTTTCCATGATCTTGATGATTGTTCTTTAAATTTGCACCTTGCGGATTCCACCATCAAAAAGCCTATGGGAAGGATCAATGATGTTCTTATTGGTGCAAATAGAAATTTTGTGCCCGTAGATTTTATCGTTCTTGATATAGATTGCAATCTTTCTTGCCCTATTATTCTTGGTAGACCTTTTCTTAGAACGATTGGTGCGATTATTGATATGAAGGAAGGGAATATTAGATTCCAATTTCCATTAAAGAAAGGCATGGAGCACTTTCCAAGAAAGAAAGTTAAATTACCTTATGAATCTATCATGCGTGCTACTTATGAGTTTAGTGCCAAAGATGGCACTCGTTAGATCTATCTTTGTTTTTATGCCTAGCTAGGGGCGTTAAACGATAGCGCTAGTTGGGAGGCAACCCAATTTCATATTTAGTTTTTTGTTTTTGTTTTTGTTTAGGAATAAATAATCCATCTACCTTCTGTTTAGATGTGGTTTTATCTTTTAATTAGTGTTTGTGCCAAGTTAAACCTATAGGATCTTCTTGGATGATAGTTATTTGATCTTGCTGTAATTTCCAGAAACTTTAGGTTCACGAAAACAATTGTTAAAAATCACCAGAACGTGATAAAATAGTGATTCCAATTTCTGCTGATCAATAAACAAATTTCCTAGGTCGTCCTATTTTGGCTGAATTGTTTGAGTTCCAGAAGTTTGCGTTAGTTACAGATTATTACAGACTGTTCTGTTTTTGACAGATTCTGTTTTTCGTGGGTCGTTTGCTTATTTTGATGAATCTATGGCCAATAAAATAGTTTATAATCCATAGATAAGTTGGAATACAGTAGGTTTAACACCAAAACAAATAAATAATGAGTTCATTGCAGTACCTTATGTGGTGGTTTTGTTTTCTTTCACTAACGGAGCTTATAAGATTTTTTGTTGAGTTTTGTGTTGTGAAGTTTTTAAGTTTTGGGTAAAGCTTTTATGGACTATGGAATAAAGGGTGGCAAGAGCCCAAGCTTGGGGATGCCCAAGGCACCCCAATACATTCAAGAATAGCCAAAGTTTAAGCTTGGGGATGCCCCGGGAAGGCATCCCCTCTTTCGTCTTCGTTCATTGGTAACTTTACTTGGGGCTATATTTTTACTCACCACATGATAAGTGTTTTGCTTGAAGCGTCGTGTATTATATTAGTCTTTGCTTTTTAGTTTACCACAATCATCCTTGCTGTACACACCTTTTGGTAGAAGCCTATTTGATTAGAATTTGCTAGAATACTCTATGTGCTTCACTTATATCTTTTGAGCTTGATAGTTTTTGCTCTAGTGCTTCACTTATATTTCTTTTAGAGCACGGTGGTGTCTTAATTTTGAAGAAATTGCTAGTCTCTCATGCTTCACTTATATTATTTTGAGAGTCTTTTAGAACAGCATGGTATTTGCTATGGTCATAAAGTTGGTCCTAGAATGATGAACATCCAGGTTGGGTATAATAAAAACTATCATAGGAAGTGAATTGGATGCTATGATCAACTTGATACTTGATAATTGTTTTTAGATATGGAGGTAGTGATATTAAAGTCATGCTAGTTGGGTGATTATGAATTTAAAGAATGCTTGTGTTGAAGTTAGCAGGTCCCGTAGCATGCACGTATGGTTAAAGTTGTGTAACAAATTTGAAACATGAAGTGTACCTGGCTTGTGCATCCTTATGAGTGGCGGTCGGGGACGAGCGATGATCTTTTCCCACCAATCTACCCCCCTAGGAGCATGCGCGTAGTACTTGATTTTTGATGACTTCTAAATTTTTGCAATAAGTATATGATTTCTTTTGACTAATGTTGAGTCCATGGATTATACACACTTTTACCTTTCCGCCTTTGCTAGCCTCTTCGGTACCGTGCATTGCCCTTTCTCACCTTGAGAGTTGGTGCAAACTTCGCCGGTGCATCCAAAACCCGTGATACAATACGCCTATCACACATAAACCTCCTATATCTTCCTCAAAACAGCCACCATACCTACCTATTATGGCATTTCCATAGCCATTCCGAGATATATTGCCATGCAACTTTCCACCGTTTCGTTCATCATCATCTTGACATACTTTACTTTTGTCATATTGCAATTGCATGATCATGTAGTTGACATCGTATTTATGGCAAAGCCACCATGCATTATTTTTCATACATGCCACTCTTGATTCATTGCACCATCCCGGTACACCGCCAGAGGCATTCATATAGAGTCATATCTTGTTCTAGTTTCGAGTTGTAATCCTTATGTTGTAATCAATAGAAGTGTGATGATCATCATTATTAGAGCATTGCCCAATAAAAAAAGAAAGGCAAAAAAAAGGCCAAAAAAAGAAAATAAATAAAAAGGGCAATGTTACTACCTCTTTTTCCACACTTGTGCTTCAAAGTAGCACCTTGTTCTTTATGTAGTGAGTCTCATATTTTGTGCTTCAAAGTAGCACCATGTTTTTCATATAGTGAGTCTCATAAGTTGTCTTTTTCATACTAGTGGGAATTTTTCATTATAGAACTTGGCTTGTATATTCCTACGATGGGCTTCCTCAAATGCCCTAGGTCTTCGTGAGTAAGCAAGTTGGATGCACACCCACTAGTTTTCTTTCGTTGAGCATTTATTTATAGCTCTAGTGCATCCGTTGCATGGCAATCCCTACTCCTCATGTTGACATCAATTTATGGGCATCTCCATAGCCCGTCGATTATCCTCGTCAATGTGAGACTTTCTTTTTTTTGTCTTCTCCACACAATCCCCATCATCATATTCTATTCCACCCATAGTGCTATATCCATGGCTAACGCCATGTATTATGTGAAGGTTGAAAAAGTTTGAGATTATTTAAGTATGAAACAATTGCTTGGCTTGTCATCGGGGTATAGAAGTTGGGAACATCTTTTTGTGACTTAATGAAGCATAGCCTAACTATATGATTTTGTAGGGATGAACTTTCTTTTGCCATGCTATTTTGAGAAGACATGATTATTTTGATTAGTATGCTTGAAGTATTACTATTTCTTTTATCAATATGAACTTTATTTTGTATTCATTTGGATCTGAACATTCATGCCACAATAAATAAAATTACATTATGAATTATGCTAGGTAGCATTCCACATCAAAAATTCTCTTTTTTATCATTTACCTACTCGAGGACGAGCAGGAATTAAGCTTGGGGAGGCTTGATACGTCTCCAACGTATCTATAAATTTTGATTGTTCCATGCTATTATATTACCCCTTTTGGATGTTTATGGGCTTTATTTTACACATTTATATCATTTTTGGGACTAGCCTACTAACCGGAGGCCCAGCCCATATTGCTGTTTTTTTGCCTATTTCAGTATTTCGAAGAAAAGGAATATCAAACGGAGTCCAAACGGAATGAAACCTTCGGGAGCGTGATTTTTGGAACAAACGTGATCCAGAGGACTTGGAGTGCAAGTCAAGAAGCAGCCAAGGCCTCCACGAGATAGGAGGGTGCCCCCCCCCTATAGGGCGCGCCCCCTGTCTCGTGGGCCCCTCAGGTGGCCACCGACGTACTTCTTCTTCATATATATACCTACGTACCCCGAAAACATCCAGGGGCACCACGAAACACAATTTCCACCGCCATAACCTTCTGTATCCGCGAGATCCCATCTTGGAGCCTTCACCGCACTCACGGAGGGGGAATCAAGCACGGAGGGCCTCTACATCAACATCCTTGCCCTCCGATGAGTTGTGAGTAGTTTACCGCAGACTCACGGGTCCATAGTTATTAGCTAGATGGCTTCCTCTCTCTTTTGGATCTCAATACTATGTTCTCCCCCTCTCTTGTGGATATCTATTCGATGTAATCTCTTTTTGCGGTGTGTTTGTCGAGATCCGATGAATTGTGGGTTTATGATCAAGTTTATCTATGATTAATATTTGAATCTTCTCTGAATTCTTTTATGTATGATTAAGTTATCTTTGCAAGTCTCTTCGAATTATTAGTTTGGTTTGGCCTACTAGATTGATCTTTCTTGCCATGGGAAAAGTGCTTAGCTTTGGGTTCAATTTTGCGGTGTCCTTACCCAGTGACAGAAAGGGATGCAAGGCACATATTGTATTGTTGCCATCGAGGATAACAAGATGGGGTTTATATCATATTGCATGAGTTTATCCCTCTACATCATGTCATCTTGCTTAAGGCGTTACTCTGTTCTTATGAACTTAATACTCTAGATGCATCTTTGGATAGCGGTCGATGTGTGGAGTAATAGTAGTAGATGCAGCAGGAGTTGGTCTACTTGTTATGGACGTGATGCCTATATACATGATCATGCCTAGATAATCTCATAACTATGCACTTTTCTATCAATTGCTCGACAGTAATTTCTTCACCCACCGTAATACTTATGCTATCTTGAGAGAAGCCACTAGTGAAACCTATGGCCCCCGGGTCTATCTCTTATCGTATTTTCTCCCAATCTACTTTTATTTGCATCTTTACTTTTTGCATCTATATTATAAAATACCAAAAATATATTTATCTTATCATACTATCTTTATTAGATCTCACTTTCGCAAGTGGCCGTGAAGGGATTGACAACCCCTTTATTGCGTTGGTTGCGAGTTCTCGCTTGTTTGTGTAGGTGCATGAGACTTTTGAGGAGCCTCCTACTGGATTGATACCTTGGTTCTCAAAACTGAGGGAAATACTTACGCTACACTTGCTGCATCACCCTCTCCTCTTCGAGGAAAACCAATGCAAGCTCAAGACGTAGCAATGTCACGTTGCATAAAGAGCAGAGGGGCGTCGAACAGCACAACAAGGATCACACATGCAATCTTTACCTAGGTTCGGGCCGCCATGAGGCGTAAGACCCTACTCCTGCTTTGGTGGATTGATGGTGTAAAATGGCGGTGAGCGCAACACGCTTGCGCGGCAGGATTGCCTCGGGGCAGAACGGCTACGCGCGTATGAATGTGTGAGGGGGTGGATTCATTAACCCAGGGCCCAACCTCTTCTACGTTTGCCTTGGGCCTCCTTCTATAGACAAAGGGGTCACCACAGTGGCAAATCAGTCATTATGCGCTGATTAGATAGCAAATAGTGCTATCATACCTAACTCTGCGGGCTGACAGAGCGCATTAAATGCGACACTCAACGTCACATCATAGCTTGCCCAGCAGGCCCTGCTGGGCTATTTTGCCAGCTTCACATCTGCTCGCTCGACACGTTGCAGGACGGGTGTCGCCTGTAGGTATTTCCTGTAGAAAGTGGCTGCCATGTGGCGAATAGCAGCCACTTAGTCACTTTGGGGCTTGACACCGCATCGATCGATGATGTGCGTCGTGATGAGGTGGTGCGGTGCGGTGGTTTTGCCCTCGCGAGTCCCGGCAAGCTTGCCGGGATGACCTGGAGGCTCGATTTCGGGGGTGACCCCGTCCTTGCCAGGCTTGCCTGCCCGGCAAGGGACATTTCTCCCTTAATGGTATCTTGCTCTCCTGGCTAGTCTTGGTCTCCTTGTGTTGCACGCTGGTCCTTCGAAGAACTGGTTCCTTGTGCTCTGCTCTGGTCTTGGCGCTGAAATCATGTTCTCGTGCACGCCTGATCTGGGCAACGGACCCAAGGTTTGTTGCACCGACAGAAGCCCCCGGTCCTGGCACGAACGCGCTGCCGGGCGTCATCGGGGTAGGCCCTAATAATTGCACAGGCAGGGGCGTGGAAGTGGATGGCCCCTTGAGATCTTCTTTGCTTCTTCATTAATCTTGAACCCGGGCCAGTTTCTGGTTTTTCTGCATGTCGTGTAAAGCCAATCGTGGTGAGGCCATTCTTGTAATGACTCGTGAATGACTTTAACGCACGGGGGAGTAAACGCCAATTCACTCTTCCCACCACGCCCTTATCCTCAGACGCGTATGCGGCATGCATCGCGCGGGGTAGGTAACGGAGGCGTGTGGTGCGGGAGAGCATCAAGGCGGGGGCCCGGTCTTCTTGAATTGGTGGTGGAGGCCGGCGGTCGTCCGTTTGAGGGAGCGACTCTCTCCCCCATCCTGCCTATAAAAGGAGGGGCAGGGGAAGAGTGGAGGCATTCATCCTCACATCGTTTCTCCTCCACCCACTGTATTTTGCTGGTTATGCTGAAGAGAAGAGCCTGGGGCCAGGCCCCAAGTAGTAGCTTGAGGCTTCATACGGACCCCGGGGGGGCGCTCGGGCGGCGCGGCGATAACACTGTGGGTGGCGACTCTGGTGCGCTCATCGTCGGGTCGCCCGCAGCTTCAATTTTAGTGAGAGGTGACACAATCGACACCATGCTGTGACCCGTAATGGGCGCGGGGCTTGGTAGTCAATCGTGCCCCATTCTCCTTTCTCTTGTGGCATCGGGGAGGGGTTGCAGAAGGGGTTCGCCGCCAGTGGAGGTGAACCTGATCCCTCCCAGGCGTCGTCCTCTTGCCGTGCTAGAGGGCTCTTTGCTCCCAGACACGTCTTTAGAATGTGCGGTGGTTTCTGATGTCAGAGCTGTTGGGCATGACCATGCTATTTGTGGGGTTACCCAGAGAGCATGGCGCCCAACGCGGCTGTCGTGCTGAGGTCTCCAGACGGTAGTGATGCGGAAGGCGACGGCAACCCACGGCGCGTCAAGAATGGGGACAACCGTTCTGACGAGTCGTGTTTGCCGGTGACTCCTCTTCCATCTGGTCCTCCAGCAGTGTCACCATCTGCGCCTGCCCTCCAGTTTCTTCCTCCTTGCTAGGAAGCGGTGCCATCCTGATCCAGGGGAGGCGCCAAATCCCAGCCGGGTCCGCCTCCGGCCTCCTTGGCAATTCCCTGAAGGGGATGGACAAGGGAAGATGCATTACGGGGCACTTATCTTTTTTCAATCTTAAATTTGTAGGCACTTGCCAAATTTTAGTTCAAATAATGTAATCTCTAGAGTCCATGTTTGTGTCCTGTAAGGTCTGTACTTGTTTGATCAGCATATTAATGAAAAAGATGAACCCTGTCGAGGACTCGTGCATGTATATGTCCATGCAGAGGTGAAATGCCTCTTTCTTTTTAGATAAACGAGTTTCCCCCGGCATGCTATCCTGCCGGTGCCCTCTATTTTGCTGTCGGGGACTAAGCCTACCGGGCGAAAATTGTGATGAGGGACCAGGCCCCTGCAAATCTTCTTTCATCAAAGGCCACTACGACCATCCTGACCGAAGCAACGTTTGTGTCAAGGGATGGGAGCACCTAAGCTTCAAAAAGCGGTGAGGCTTTCCTATGCACAAGTATTTGCTTACAGAACACGTATGGACGATACGTCTCCAACATATCTACTTTTCCAAACACTTTTGCCCTTGTTTTGGACTCTAACTTGCATGATTTGAGTGGAACTAACCCGGACAGACGCTGTTTTCAGCAGAATTGCCATGGTGTTATTTTTGTGCAGGAATAGAAGTTCTCGGAATGACCTGAAACTTCACGAAGATTATTTTTGGAATTAATAAAAATACTGGCGAAAGAATCAACACCAGGGGCCCCACACCCTGTTCACGAGGGTGGATGGCGCGCGCCCTGCCTCGTGGGCCCCCTGAGGCTCCACCGACCTCAACTCCAACTCTATATATTCACGTTCAGGGAGAAAAAAATCAGAGAGAAGGATTCATCGCGTTTACGATCACGGAGCCGCCGCCAAGCCCTAATCTCTCTCGGGAGGGCTGATCTGGAGTCTGTTCGGAGCTCCGGAGAGGGGAATCCGTCGCCGTCGTCATCATCAACCTTCCTCCATCACCAATTTCATGATGCTCACCGCTATGCGTGAGTAATTCCATCATAGGCTTGCTGGACGGTGATGGGTTGGATGAGATTTATCATGTAATCGAGTTAGTTTTGTTAGGGTTTGATCCCTAGTATCCATTATGTTCTGAGATTGATGTTGCTATGACTTTGCTATGCTTAATGCTTGTCACTAGGGCCCGAGTGCCATGATTTCAGATCTGAACCTATTATGTTTTCATGAATATATGTGAGTTCTTGATCCTATCTTGCAAGTCAATGGTCACCTACTATGTGTTATGATCCTGTAACCCCGAAGTGACAATCATCGGGACCACTCCCGGTGATGACCGTAGTTTGAGGAGTTCATGTATTCACTAAGTGTTAATGCTTTGGTCTGTTACTCTATTAAAAGGAGGCCTTAATATCCCTTAGTTTCCAATAGGACCCCGCTACCACGGGAGGGTAGGACAAAAGGTGACATGCAAGTTCTTTTCCATAAGCATGTATGATTATATTCGGAGTACATGGCTACATTACATTGATGAACTGGAGCTAGTTCTATGTCACCCTATGTTATAACTATTGCATGAGTAATCACATCCGACATAATTATCCATCATTGATCCAATGCCTACGAGCTTTTCATATATTGATCTTTGCTTAGTTACTTTTCCGTTGCCACTATTACAATTACTACAAAACTGCCATCATTACTTTTGCCACCGTTATCAAGCATTTCCATATTACTTTGCTACTAAATACTTTGCTGCATATATTAAGCTTTTCAGGTGTGGTTGAATTGACAACTCAACTGCTAATACTTGAGAATATTCTTTGGCTCCCCTTGCGTCGAATCAATAAATTTGGGTTGAATACTCTACCCTCGAAAACTGTTGCGATCCCCTATACTTATGGGTTATCAAGACTATTTTCTGGCGCCGTTGCCGGGGAGCATAGCTCTATTCTGTGAGTCACTTGGGATTTATATCTGTTGATCACTATGAGGAACTTGAAATACGAAAAAACCAAGATTTATCCCTCAACTACGAGGGGAGGTAAGGAACTACCATCTAGCTCTGCACTTGATTCACCTTCTGTTATGAGTAAATTTGCGACACCTACTCCTGCTATTGATTCTGATATGTCGCATGTTATTGATGATGCCACTTCTGCTATGCATGATGCTTATGATGAAACTACTTCTATGCTTGATAATACTGTGCCACTAGGTGAATTTCTTGATGAACACCTTGCTAGGGTTAGAGAGAATGAAATTATTGAAACTGATAATATTGATGAAAGTGATGATGAAGATTCTCCCCCTAGTGCCTGATGTGCCTGAGGGTTATGTTATGGATGAAGAAACTGCTAGAGACTTTTTTGCTTGCAAAGATAGATATGATATTAAGAAACTGTTAGTTAAGTTGAAAGAAAAGTATTTGAATGCTAGAATGAAATATGACCCTGCTTTTGCTACTTCACCTATCTGTATTTCTGATAAGGATTATGATTTCTCTATCGATCCTGAGATAATTACTTTGGTTGAATCTGATCCTTTTTATGGCTATGAATCTGAAACTGCTGCGGCACATCTTACTAAATTAAATGATATAGCCACCCTGTTCACTAACGAGGAAAAAAATCGTTACTACTATATCCTTAAGTTATTTCCGTTCTCATTAAAGGGTGATGCTAAAACATGGTTTAATTCTCTTGCTCCTGGTTGTGTGCGTAGTCCCCAGGATATGATTTATTACTTCTCGCTAAATATTTCCCGCTCATAAGAAACAAGCTGCCTTAAGGGAAATATATAATTTTGTGCAAATTGAAGAAGAGAGTCTCCCTCAAGCTTGGGGGAGGCTTCTCCGATTACTTAATGCTTTGCCTGATCATTCTCTCAAGAAAAATGAAATACTTGATATATTTTATAATGGACTAACCGATGTTTCCAGAGACCACCTAGATAGTTGTGTTGGTTGTGTTTTCAGGGAAAAACTGTTGATCAAGCTGAATTGCTATTGAATAATATGTTGAGTAATGATAATAGTTGGACACTTCCTGAATCAACTCCTAAGCCAACTCCGAAGAAAAGGGGTATTCTATTTCTCAGTCCTGAAGATATGCAAGAGGCAAAGAAATCTATAAAAGAAAAGGGTATTAAAGTTGAAGATGTTAAGAATTCACCACCTAAAGAATAAATACATGGAATTGATAACCCGACAAACGAACTAAAGGTAAATACTCTCAAAACATATGATAATGGTGAAATCCCATTTACTAATATTCCTAGCCAATGCTTGTATGAGTTTGATGATTTTATTGTTAAACAAGAAAACTTCAATGCTTATGTTGGTAGACAATTGAAACGTAATGCTTATATGATTGAACACTTGAGTGATTATATGTCTAGAGTTAAGGGTGAACTTAAAATCATTAGTAAACATGCTTCTATGGTTACCACCCAAGTAGCACAAGTGCTTAAAGCTCAGAATGATTTGCTCAATGAATTAAATAATAAGAAAAATGATAATGTTGTTAGAGTTATGACTAGAGGGGGTAAAATGACTCAGGAACCTTTGTATCCCGAGGGCCACCCTAAGAGAATTGAGCAAGATTCTCAGAGAACTAATGTTGATGCACCTAGTCCTTCTAAGAGGAAGAAAAAGAAAACTGATAGGACTTTGCATGCTTCTAGTGAACCTATTGTTGATATACCTGAGAATCCCAATGATATTTCTATTTCTGATGCTGAAACACAATCTGGTAATGAACATGAACCTAGTGATAATGTTAATTACGATGTTCGTGTTGATGCTCAACCTAGTAATGATGATGTTCATGTTGTTGATATACCTGAGAATCCCAATGATATTTCTATTTCTGATGCTGAAACACAATCTGGTAATGAACATGAACCTAGTGATAATGTTAATGATGATGTTCATGTTGATGCTCAACCTAGCAATAAAAATGATGTAGAGATTGAACCTGCTGTTGATCTTGATAACCCACAATCAAAGAATCAACGTTATGATAAGAGATACTTCATTGCTAGGAAGCACGGTAAAGAAAGAGAACCATGGGTTTAGAAACCCATGCCCTTTCCTCCTAAACCATCCAAGAAAAAGGATGATGAGGATTTTGAGCGCTTTGCTGAAATGATTAGACCTATCTTTTATGTATGCATTTGGTCGATATGCTTAAAATGAATCCTTATGCTAAGTATATGAAAGATATTGTTACAAATAAAAGAAAGATACCGGAAGCTGAAATTTCCACCATGCCTGCCAATTATACTTTTAAAGGTGTAATACCAAAGAAGCTAGGAGATCCAGGAGTACCAACTATACCATGCTCCATTAAAAGAAGCTATGTTAAAACTGCTTTATGTGATCTTGGAGCCGGTGTTAGCGTTATGCCTCTCTCTTTATATCGTAGACTTGATTTGAATAAGTTGACACCTACTGAAATATCTTTGCAAATGGCCTATAAATCAACTGCTATACCTGTCGGTATTTGTGAGGATGTGCCTGTTGTGGTTGCAAACGTTACTATTTTAACGGACTTTGTTATTCTTGATATTCCCGAGGACGATAGTATATCGATTATCCTTGGTAGACCCTTTTTGAATACTGTAGGGGCTGTTATTGGTTGCAACAAAGTCAATGTCACCTTTCATGTTAATGGTAATGAGCATATGGTACACTTTTCGAGGAAACAACCTCAAGTCCACGGTATCAACTCTATTGGAAAAATTCCAACAATTACTATTGAAGGTTTTGAATTCCCTCTTCCTACTGTCAAGAGGAAATATGATATTCTTATCGGTGGGGATGTGCATATGCCCATTGAGGTAACCTAGTGCTATTCAAAAATTCTCCGGTTTTCATGCGATTCGAATGACTTTGTTAACAAGACTTGATCAACCTTGTTAGTGGATTCCTTTTGATGAGCATGAGATGGATGAAGTTAGAAAGCACAACTCTCTGTACCCTCCTTTTTAATTTCTGTTATTTAGATTAAATAAAGCAAAAATAGTATTTTCTGTCTGTTTTCTGAATTATCCATGCAATAAAAATACCCTCAAAATAAAAGTTCTCCAAATGCCCCGAAAATGAAATATGAATTTTTCTAGAATATTTATGAATTATTGGCACTGAGAACACACTAGGGGGAACCACCAACTAGCCACGAGGGTCCAGGGCGCGCCCCTTGCCTCGTGGGCCCCACGTGGCCCCTCTCCACTTATTCCAGCACCCACACACTTCTTCTTCCTTCAGAAAAAAAATCCTCCCATAGCTCAAACCCGTGTTCTAGCTCTTCTTGCTGCGATTTTCGATCTCCTTGCTCAAAGCTCCACTCACAAAACTGCTTTGGGGGATTGTTCTTCGGTATGTGACTTCTCCAATGGTCCAATTAGTTTTGTTCTAGTGCTTTATTTATTGCAAATTTTGTCTTTGAGGTGACCACTGTTCTTGAGCTTGCATGTCAAATTTATATGGTCCCAAGTAGTTCTAATGCATGATATAGTCTCTAGGCACTTGTGGGAGTAGTTGCTATCAATTTTGTTGAGTTTGGTTCACTTTTATTTTAAGTTACTAAAAATTTCAGAAATTTTCAGAAAATGATGAAGAGATTATTGAGGGGCTCTTTGAGCCGAAGCTCGAAGCATAAGCAAAGTGAAGAGAATAAGATGCCCAAATATAATCTCCCTCACAATGCGGAGGTTCGGCCATGTGAATGGCCTTGCGTTGAGTTCTTTAGAGTAGCCGAGATTCATGATGATTTCTATTACTTGGCTGAGAATGTAGGCCTCACCGACTTCCTCCGCGACCAACACGAACAATATCTCCTCCTCACTAATATTTTCGTGCAAAATTTTCACTTTCATGCTAAGAAATCACCACCTTTAGTGGAATTTCACTTATATGATGAGGTTAAGGAGATGTCACTTTATGATTTCTGTCGGGTCTGTAAGATACCCTTTGCGGGCAACATAGAGGAACCACATCGTAATGATGTGGAAGGGTTTATTGATACGATTGCTGTAGGGGAAACGAGGAAAGTTTCCGATGCAATAATTACTAGTATACATTTTCCTGTTCTACGTTACTTTGCGATATTTGCTAGTAGATGCTTAATTGGTCGCGGAACAAAGGGAAAGCTCAAAGGTTCTGATATTGTTATTTTGCGCCATGCTTTGTTTCGTGATACAACTTTCAGTTTAGGCGCTATTATTGCTAAACGATTAAGTCTGAACCATACAAAGGGCCCCATCTTCTGTGGCGTCTTTGCTTCACGCCTTGCTGCACACTTTTAGATACCTATTAGGCACTATGAGAAAGAGGAAAAGTTACTGCCCCCTGTTTTTCAAGATTATAAGAGTATGGTAGCGCATGATTTTATTGTTAAAGATAAGAAGAAGATGCTTAAGTATAAATTGATATTTGATAAAAATTACTATGAGGTTTTTCTTTGCCTTCGCCCTTTTTGTTTAACGTACTTTCAGGCATGTACCTCATCTTGCCGGAGGCCGTTTATGCACACCGGAGCCTGCCACAAGTTCCAAAGCCTGAGCCGGAACCTCCACTTGTCCCTTATCGGTAGTCTGTTTATCAGTGGGATCCAGAGGAGATTGCCAACCAGTGGCACCCCGAGGATCCTCCTCAGTACATAGGGGAGGACCATTTTGATCCATGGGCATAGACCAACTTAGGCCAAAAGCCTAAGCTTGGGGGAGTACATATTTCTCAGCGATATTACATTCATGTTCACACACTCATTCTAGTTGTCGGTGCTCATACTTTTTCATTGTACTATCCATGTTAGTTTATTTTCTGTTTTAGTCTTCTTCTTGTGTGTTTGAAAAACCTTAAGAAAAACCAAAAAAAATTAGTTGTAACTTTTAGCTAGTTTAATTTCCATGCCCGTAGTAGTAATAATTAAGAGAAAACCCAAAAAGATTTCTCGTTCTTCCTTTGCTTGTTGGGAGATTTTCCGTGTAAATAGTTTTATTCCTTCTCTTTTCTTTGGGGGTCGAGAGGAGAAGACCATGATGAAAATGTTGAAGTGGCTCTTATATGCATTAATGTTGATTTAACCAAGAGCCCATATTACCTTGTCTCCTCCCTTGTATTAAATGCTTGCAGATTCCAGCTTAGTACAATGCACGTGCACTATTATTATTATCCACACTGTTCAGTTGTGCAAGTGAAAGGCAATAAGGACGATATATGATGTACTGATTGAGATGAGAAAAGCTGGTATGAACTCGACCTATCTTGTTTTTGTTAATAAGATTAGTTCATCGTTCCTGATTCAGCCTATTATGAATGAAACATGTTTGCAATGACAATTAGAGATTATAGTTGCTCATGCCATTCTCAATTAGCTAGGAGTTTATAATGGTCTACCTTGCGTTCCAACATGCTATTAAAATGGTTGTGATGTGGTATGATAGGGTGGTATCCTCCTTTGAACGATTCGAGTGGCTTGACTTGGCACATGTTCACACATGTAGTTGAAACAAAAACCAACATAGACTCCATGATATTTATGTTCATGGTGGATTATATCCTACTCATGCTTGCACTCAGTGTTGATTAATTTTAATGCATGTTCATGACTGTTGTCGCTCTCTAGTTGGCCGCTTCCCAGTCTCTTTCTAGCCTTCGCCTGTACTAAGCAGGAATACTGCTTGTGCATCCACTTCCATAAACCCCAAAGTTATCCCATATGAGTCCACCATACCTTCCTATATGCGGTATCTACCTACCGTTCCAAGTATATTTGTATGTGCCAAACTCTAAAGCTTCAAATGAAATTCTATTTTGTATGCCCGAATAGCTCATGTATCAACTAGGGTTGTCCGTATCTTCCATGCTAGGTGGGTTATTCTCATGAGGAGTGGACTCTGCTCCTCACTCACGAGAAAATGACCGGTCACCAGGATGCCCAGTCCCATGCTCAAACCAAATCAAAATAATTGCAAACAAAACTCCCCCAGGACTGTTGTTAGTTGGAGGCACCCGTTGTTTCGGGCAAGCCATGGATTGATGCTTGTTGGTGGTGGGGGAGTATAAACTTTACCATTCTGTTTGGGAACCACCTATAATGTGTGTATCATGGAAGATATCGAGATCTCTCGGTTGTTATGTTGACAATGAAAGTATGCCGCTCAAAATACTATTTACCTCTATTTCAAAATCAAGCTCTGGCACCTCTACAAATCCTTGCTTCCCTCTTCGAAGGGCCTATCTATTTACTTTTATGTTGATTCATCACCCTCTTATTAAAAAGCACCAGCTAGAGAGCACTGTTGTCATCTGCATGCATTACTATTAGTTTACATTGAGTATGACCGTGACTGGATCTCTTTTACCATGAATTACAATGTTTAGTCAGTCCCTGATCTTCAGGGGTGCTCTGCATTTATGTTTTGCAGTCTCAGAAAGGGCTAGCGAGATATCATCTTGTTATATCATATTATGATTGTTTTGAGAAAGTGTTGTCATCCGAGATTTATTATTATTGCTCGCTAGTTGATTATGCCATTGATATGAGTAAACATGAGACCTAAATGTTATTGTGAATATGGTTAGTTCATAATCTTTGTTGAAAACTTGAATGCTGGCTTTACATATTTACAACAACAAGAGCAAACAGAGTTTGTAAAAGTTTTTCTTTATCACTTTCAGTTTGTCAAATGAATTGCTTGAGGACAAGCAAAGGTTTAAGCTTGGGGGAGTTGATACGTCTCCAATGTATCTACTTTTCCAAAAACTTTTGCCCTTGTTTTGGACTCTAACTTGCATGATTTGAATGGAACTAACCCGAACTGACGCTGTTTTCAACAGAATTGCCATGGTGTTATTTTTGTGCAGGAACAGAAGTTCTCGGAATGACCTTAAACTTCACAGAGAATATTTTTCGAATTAATAAAAAATACTGGCGAACACTAGGGGGCCCACACCCTGTCCACGAGGGTGGAGGGAGCGCCACCTGCCTCGTGGGCCTCCTGAGGCTCCACCGACCTCAACTCCAACTCTATATATTCACGTTTGGGGAGAAAAAAAATCAGAGAGAAGGATTCATCGTGTTTTACAATACGGAGCCGCCGCCAAGCCCTAATCTCTCTCGGGAGGGCTGATCTGGAGTCCATTCGGGGCTCCGTAGAGGGGAATCCATCGCCGTCATCATCATCAACCTTCCTCCATCACCAATTTCATGATGCTCACTGCCGTGCGTGAGTAATTCCATCATAGGCTTGCTGGACGGTGATGGGTTGGATGAGATTTATCATGTAATCGAGTTAGTTTTGTTAGGGTTTGATCCCTAGTATCCATTATGTTCTGAGATTGATGTTGCTATGACTTTGCTATGCTTAATGCTTGTCACTAGGGCCCGAGTACCATGATTTCAGATCTGAACCTATTATGTTTTCATGAATATATGTGAGTTCTTGATCCTATCTTGCAACTCAATTGTCACCTACTATGTGTTATGATCCGGTAACCCCGAAGTGACAATAATCAGGACCACACCCGGTGATAACCGTAGTTTGAGGAGTTCATGTATTCACTAGTGTTAAAGCTTTGGTCCGGTACTCTATTAAAAGGAGGCCTTAATATCCCTTAGTTTCCAATAGGACCCCGCTGCCACGGGAGGGTATGACAAAAGGTGTCATGCAAGTTCTTTTCCATAAGCACGTATGACTATATTCGGAATACATGCGTACATTACATTGATGAACCGGAGCTAGTTCTGTGTCACCCTATGTTATAATCAAGTTGCATGAGGAATCGCATCCGACATAATTATCCATCACTGATCCAATGCCTACGAGCTTTTCACATATTGATCTTTGCTTAGTTACTTTTCCGTTGCCATTGTTACAATTACTACAACACTGCTACTATTACTTTTGCCAATTGCTATCAAGCACTTCCATATTACTTTGCTACTAAATACTTTGCTGCAGATATTAAGTTTTCCGTGTGGTTGAATTGACAACTCAACTGCTAATACTTGAGAATATTCTTTGGCTCCCCTTGTGTCGAATCAATAAATTTGGGTTGAATACTCTACCCTCGAAAATTGTTGCGATCCCCTATACTCGTGGGCTATCAATGGACAAGAGATAGAACTTATCTGTTTGGCTTGCCGGAGATCACAGCGCTAGTTCATCTTTCCAGCTACCAGAGGCCAAACTCACAGCAAGAACCTGCAGTTTTATGCAGATGGAAATGATGTAAGATGCGACCTTATCTATATGCATATGCAATGCTCATGAAATGCTTATGCATGCATGCAACTTGTCGGGGGCCCCCAGTGCTTCATTTATTTCTCTAGTGCTCAGGGTCTGTGCCTGGCTTTGTACAAGGTGTTACACGCAACTGAGGCAAGGCACAGACAAAGGGTGGTCGTCGAGCAGGTGGCCCGGACAATGTGCCTTACGGGTAGAACTTGCGGAGATGCTCAATATTCCATGAGTTTTGCAATTTAATGCCATCTCCGGTCTCCAGACGGACCATGCCAGGTCCAGTGACTCGAACTACCCGATAAGGGTCTTCCCACTTTGGTGTCAACTTGTTTGAACCCTTGGCGGATTGAACGCGCCTAAGGACAAGGTCGCCTTCCTCAAAATACCGGGCATGAACCCTGCAGCTGTGATAGCGGCGCAGGGCTTGTTGATAGCGTGCAGCACGTGTAGCAGCCCGGAGATGGTTCTCCTCAAGAAGCACAGCATCGTCACGCCGACGCTGATCCTACACTACTTCATCGTAGGCAAGCACTCGAGGTGACCCATAAATGAGTTCCGTGGTGATAACTGCTTCTGCCCCATAGACAAGGGACAAGAGAGTCTGCCGGCCAGTTTGGTGTCGTTCTGAGGGACCAGAGGACTACCAGCAGCTCGACGATCCATCGCCTACCGCACTTCTGCAGCGTATCAAAGGTTCTCGTCTTGAGTCCTCGTAACACTTCAGCATTCGCCCTCTCAGCTTGTCCATTGCTTCTGGGATGAGCAACAGAAGCAAATGATATCTTGCTTTCGAGGGCATGAACATATTTCATGAAGGCGCGGCTCGCGAACTGGGTGCCATTGTCGGTGATGATCCGGATAGGGACCCCGAAGCGGCACACCAATTCTTTCAAGAACTTGATAGCTGACTGAGCAGTCACCTTTCTCATGGCAGCTACTTCCGATCACTTTGTAAAATTGTCGATAGCAATGAACAAGAATTCAAATCCCCCGGCAGCTCAGGGGAAAGGGCCGAGGATATCGAGCCCCTAGACCGAAAACGGCCATGATAAAGGGATTGTCTGAAGTGCTTGTGCTGGAAAATGGATGTTCTTGGAATGGAACTGGCAGGCTTCACACTTAGTGACTAGCTCAACTGCATCTTGGAGGGTTGTGGGCCAATAGAATCCTTGCCAGAATGCTTTCCCAACTAATGCCTTTGTGTATCTCTGCCAGCAGTTCCTTTCCTCCTTCCCGGTAGATGCACTTCAATTTCACACCGTTGAGCCTCCTTCTGTACAGAGTGTCATCGACAAACTGATACATACTGGCCCTCCGGCCTACTCTTTCAGCTTCCTCTTGCTCATCGAGAAGTTCTCCAGTTTGGAGGAAATGGACTATGTGCCTTGCCCAAGTTTTAGCCTGAGGCTCGGCAACGAGGACTAGCGGCACCTCCTCATCTGTGGGGCACGTTCCTCATTCGCGGGGACCATTGGCCCGGCTGGAGGCTGCGGTCCGGCAAGTGACGGGGAGTTGTTTCCGACAGGGTCCCTGCCAGGAGCCCCAAGAGGCTCTACCGGGAGAGGCTTATGGGAGTCCAACTTCCTCCTCTTTCTGGCCATTGTTGCCAGGGATACGGAGGGCTGAGTAAGATGGAGAACAAAAGTTCCTAGTTCCGCAGGAAGTTTTTGCGCAACACACTTTGACAGATGATCAGCTATGCTATTTTTTGCACGGGGTACATGCTCTGTTTGCAATCCGTCAAAGTGCTCCTCCAACCTTCTCACTTCCTCAATGTATGCCTCCATCAATGGACTTTGGTAATCCTTGTTGACTTGTCTCACCACAAGTTGTGAATCTCCTCGAATGATCAGCTTCTTGATTCCCAATTATGTTGCAATCTTGAGCCCGGCAAGGAGCCGTTCATACTCTACTGTATTGTTGGTTGCCTCCTCCCGGGGAAAGTGCATCTGGATGATGTACTTCAAGTGCTCCCCTGTGGGGGCAACGAGAAGCATGCCAGCCCCTGCATCTTGTAGGGAGAAAGCACCATCGAAATACATGATCTATTCTTGGGGTGCTTCCTTGATGGGGATAATTGTTTCCGGCACTTCCTCATCAGGGGTTGGCGTCCATTCTGCATTAAACTCTGCCAGCACCCTGCTCTAGATTGTTGACGTGCTCTCAAATTTCAGGCCGAAGGTGGATAACTCCAAAGCCCACTCCACTATTCTGCCGGTAGCCTCAGGGTTTCGGAGTATCCTTTGCAACGGGAAGCGGGTGACAACCGTGATATCATGGGCTTGGATGTAGTGGCACAGTTTCCTTGAGGCCATGGTGAGGCCAAAAATCAATTTTTGCACGCTAGAGTGCCTCGATCTAGCCCCCCTATAACAGGGAGCTAACAAAATGCACTAGGCGCTGTACCACTTTCTTCCTTGCCGCATCCTTGGGGTTTCCCTACTTCCGTGCTCTTCTCTGTCCTGATCCTCATCTGGTTCTGTCGGGCTCTGTTCGCTCTCTCCTTTCTCCACTTCCCATTGTGCTACTAAGGCTGCACTAACCACTTGATTGGTTGCCGCTAAGTATAGCAGCAACGACTCTTGTGGTTTGTGGGCAACTGATATGTCCATTTTGCATCATGTTTTCCTACTGTTATTTATGATGTTATTATACATAATAATGCTCTTTGGAGTAATTCTAATGCCTTTTCTCTCATAATATGCAAGGTACACACAGAGAGGGAGAATTCCAGCAGTTGGAAATCTGGACCTGGAAAAGCTACGTCAGGCCACCTATTCTGCACAAATCCAAATGAGCTGAAACTTTACGGGGATTTTTTATGGAATATACGAGGAATATTGGAGCCAATAAGTACCAGAGGGGGCCCACCAGGTGGGCACAACCCACCTGGGCGCACCAGGGAGCCCAAGCGCGCCCTGGTGGGTTGTGCTCCCCTCGGCCCACCTCTGGTGCCCATCTTTTGGTATATAAGTCATTTTTACGTAGAAAAATAAGGAGAGGACTTTCGGGACGGAGCGCCGCCGTCTTGAGGTGGAACTTGGGTAGGAGCACTTTTGCCCTCCGGCAGAGCGATTTCGTCGGGGGAACTTCCCTCCCGGAGGGGGAAATCATCGTAATCATCATCATCAACAACTCTCCCATCTCGGGGAGGGCAATCTCCATCAACATCTTCAACAACACCATCTCATCTCAAACCCTAGTTCATCTCTTGTGTTCAATCTTGTTACCGGAACTATAGATTTGTGCTTGTGGTTGACTAGTAGTGTTGATTACATCATGTAGTTGATTACTATATGGTTTATTTGGCAGAAGATTATATGTTCAGATCCAATATATTATTTAATACCCCTCTGATCTTGAGCATGATTATCATTGTGAGTAGTTACTTTTGTTCTTGAGGTCACGGGAGAAATCATGTTGCAAGTAATCATGTGAACTTGATGTGTATTCGATATTTTGATAGTATGTATGTTGTGATTCCCTTAGTGGTGTCATGTGAACGTCGACTACATGACACTTCACCATATTTGGGCCTAAGGGAATGCATTGTGGAGTAGTAATTAGATGATGGGTTGCGAGAGTGACAGAAGCTTAAACCCTAGTTTATGCGCTATTCCGTAAGGGACCGATTGGATCCAAAAGTTTAATGCTATGGTTAGAATTTATTCTTAATACTTTTCTCGTAGTTGTGGATGCTTGCGAGGGGGTTAATCATAAGTAGGAGGTTTGTTCAAGTAGGAACAACACCTAAGCACTGGTCCACCCACGTATCAAATTATCAAAGTAGCGAACACGAATCGAACCAACATGATGAAAGTGACTAGATGAAATTCCCGTGTACCCTCAAGAACGCTTTGCTTATTATAAGAGACCATTTTGGCATGTCCTTTGCCTAAAAAGTATTTGGCTATCTTGCTGCACTTTTGTTACTATTATCGTTATTTGCTCATTACAAATTATCTTGCTATCAAACTACTCTATTACTTACAATTTCAGCACTTGCAGACATTACCTTGCTGAAAACCACTTGTCATTTCCTTCTGCTCATCGTTGGGTTCGACACTCTTACTTATGAAAAGAGCTACAATTGATCCCATATACTTGTGGGTCACCAGAGCACAAAATAAAAATTACTTAGTGATAAAGCAAACAAGCACACACGAGAATATTCACCCCACGCTATTGCTCCCCGGCAACAGCGCCAAAAAAGGTCTTGATAACCCAAAAGTATAGGGGATTGTTTGTAGCATTCTTTGATAAATAAGAGTGTCGAACCCAACGAGGAGCTAAATGTAGAACAAATATTCCCTCAAGTCCTATGGACCATCGATACAACTCTATGCACACTTGACGTTTGCTTTACCTAAAACAAGTATGAAACTATTTTGCAAGAATAAAACTACGAGTACTTTGCAAGAATAAAACTATGAATAAATTGCAAGGTAATAAAAGTGGATAGATTTTGTCAACAAGAAAGTCATTTTTCCCTAGGTAATCGATAACAAGTATCGGTAATCATTCTTGCAATTTTATATGAGGGAGAGGCATGAGCTAACATACTTTCTCTACTTGGATCATATGCACTTATGATTGGACTCCTAGCAAGCATCCCCAACTACTAAAGATCATTAAGGTCGTGAAACCCAACCATAACATTAAGTATCAAGTCCTCTTTATCCCATATGCCATAACCCACTTATCCGCGTTTGGGCTGCTGTCATCCCCCGCAACACTAACAATAAGCAAACCATGAACATATTGCAACACCCTACAGCGGGGGCCCCTCACGTTTGCGCGATATAGAGGGCACCATAGGACAACACCATAAATAAAATATACAATCATACCAACCAAGATCACGATTAACCCACAGGACAAAACAGATCTACTCAAACATCATAGGATAACCATAGATCATTGGGAAATAATATATGGAGTTGAGAAACATGTTTAAGTAGAGATTACAGCGGGGAGAAGAGGTGTTACACCACTGCATAGAGGGGGAGAAAGTTGGTGTTGACGGTAGGAAGATTGTTGATGTAGATCGCTGTCACGATCCTAGCCCCGGCGACACTCCGGCGCCACCAGGAGAGAGGGGGAGAGAGCCCCCCTCCTCCTTCTTCTTCCTTGGCCTCCCCCCTAGATGGAAGGAGAGTTCTCCCTCTGGTACATGGCCTGTTAGGGAACACAGTATTTGAATTTTTTTACCTACGATCACGCAAGATCTATCTAGGAGATGCATAGCAACGAGCAGGGAGAGTGTGTCCACGTACCCTCGTAGACCGAAAGCGGAAGCGTTTAGTAACGCGGTTGACGTAGTCGAACGTCTTCGCGATCCAACCGATCCTAGCACCGAATGTACGTCACCTCCATGTTCAGCACACATTCAGCACGATGACGTACCTTGAGCTCTTAATCTAGTTGAGGACGAGGGAGAGTTCCGTCAGCACGACAGCGTGGCGACGGTGATGATGATGTTACCGGTGCAGGGCTTCACCTAAGAACTACGACGATATGACCGAGGTGTGTAACTATGGATGGGGGCACCGCACACGGCTAAGAGAAGACTTGTTGTGCCTTTGGGGTGCCCCCCTCCCACGTATATAAAGGAGGGGGAAGAGGAGGCCAGCCCAAGGGGGGCGCGCCAAAGGGGGGAGTCCTACTTGGAATCCCACTCCAAGTAGGATTCCGCCCTCCCTTTCCTATTCCAACTAGGAGAAGGAGGGAAGGAGGAAGAGGGGAGAAGGAAAGAGGGGGGCTCCGCCCCCTCCTTGTCCAATTCGGACCATCCATGGGGGGGGGGCACCCCTTGAGGCCCTTCTCTCCTTTCCCCTAAATTCCATTAAGGCCCATTACTCTTGCGGGGGGTTTCGGTAACCTCCCGGTACTCTGGAAAATACCCGAAACACTACAGAACCATTCCGGTGTCCGAATATAACCTTCCAATATATCGATCTTTACCTCTCGACCATTTCGAGACTCCTCGTCATGTCCGTGATCTCATCCGGGACTCCGAACAAACTTCGGTCATCAAATCACATAACTCATAATACAAATCGTCATCGAGCGTTAAGCGTGCAGACCCTATGAGTTCGAGAACTATGCAGACATGACCGAGAAAGATTTCCGGTCAATAACCAATAGCAGAACCTGGATGCTCATGTTGGTTCCTACATATTCTATGAAGATCTTTATCGGTCAAACCGCATAACAACATACGTTGTTCCCTTTGTCATCGATATGTTACTTGCCCGAGATTCGATCGTCGGTATCATCGTACCTAGTTCAATCTCGTTATCGGCAAGTCTCTTTACTCGTTCCGTAATGCATCATCCAGTAACTAACTCATTAGTTACATTGCTTGCAAGGCTCATAGTGATGTGCATTACCGAGAGGGCCCAGAGATACCTCTCCGATACATGGAGTGACAAATCCTAATCTCGATCTATGCCAACTCAACACACACCATTGGAGACACCTGTAGAGCATCTTTATAATCACCCAGTTACGTTGTGACGTTTGATAGCACACAAGGTGTTTCTCCGGTATTCGGGAGTTGCATAATCTCATAGTCAGAGGAACATGTATAAGTCATGAAGAAAGCAATAGCAATAAAACTAAATGATCATTATGCTAAGCTAATTGATGGGTCTTGTCCATCACATCATTCTCTAATGATGTGATCCCGTTCATCAAATGACAACACATGTCTATGGTCAGGAAACTTAACCATCCTTGATTAACGACCTACACTACTGCAGGATGCTGCTAACGCGACACTATGATCAGAGACCCTTCGAGAAACTGTGTGCGATGTAATAATCGCAAACGGTGCTGTATGAAAACCGTCAGAAATGTATAAAAAGTTTGCGATGATCGATGCATCAAACACGGTTCATGTTTTATTTGCGTGTGCGATGAAGGGCATACGTTTCAGTTCAATGAACTGTTTGTGATGAGGAGGAACAAAAGAAACGGGCAGCCAAATGAAGGCATGTGCGATACACAGCATACGGTTCGCTCGGATGAACTGTTTGTGATTAGGCAACACAAAAGAAACGGTCAGCCAGATCAAAGGTGTGTGCGATATACGGCATGCGGTTCACTCGGATGAAATGTTTGCGTTGAGACATGAGAACAAAAACGGTTCAAATGAACACGATGTGTGTGATACGAGGCAAACATGTCTGTAATCGGAGACGTGTGCGAAGACCGATAACAACACAGACGATTACTGCTAACAAGCCGTGTGTGGTGTGAGCAAAAGATTGCTGGTATACAATTGTGAGTGATTGATGAAAACATCACTGACAGGTTCCATTGTTTAGTCCGTGTGCGATGTGATTTTCTTTGTCCGCACAACATCTACGCCGCTCTGACAAAGATCAACATATATACTTAAAAACACAGAATTGCATAACCAAATTAAGAATACAATTACACAAGTGACTACACACATAACATTTCCACACACCAAAGAAAGCAATTACATGCATACTAAAGTAGGAGAAACGAGGATCTAATCATCTACTTATTGTTGCGACGACGCTTGCCATTGCTCTGCTTCCGGCTGGATCCCTGGCCGTTTTGGGGAAGGAGGGACTTCCTAATGCAACGATCCGCCTGTACATGTCGTAGCTCGTGTACGCATCCTTGGCCACGTACACGACGTGAGCTTTGTCGAGTTTCTCCATCTAGGCCGAGTGCTAGACACGCTTGTCCTTGTTGCACAAATCCTTCATGTCTCTATAGTAGGGGTCGATGATGGCCTCGGCGAGGTGAACCAGTGAGTCCTTCTCATGCTCCTTGCTACCCCTGATCTTGTATTGGCCCTGGATGTTGACAAGATTCTGGCAGGCTATGCCTGATGACCCACAAGTGTAGGGGATCTATCGTAGTCGTTTCGATAAGTAAGAGTGTCTAACCCAACGAGGAGCAGAAGGAAATGACAAGCGGTTTTCAGTAAGGTATTCTCTGCAAGCACTGAAATTATCGGTAATAGATAGTTTTGTGATAAGGTAATTTGTAACGGGTAACAAGTAATGAAAGTAAATAAGGTGCAGGAGGATGGCCCAATCATTTTTGTAGCAAAGGACAAGCCTGGACAAACTCTTAATATGAAGGAAAACGCTCCCGAGGACACATGGGAATTATCGTCAAGCTAGTTTTCATCACACTCATATGATTCGCGTTCGTTACTTCGATAATTTGGTATGTGGGTGGACCGGTGCTTGGGTACTGCCCTTTCTTGGACAAGCATCCCACTTATGATTAACCCCTGTTGCAAGCATCCGCAACTACAAAAGAAGTATTAAGGTAAACCTAACCATAGCATGAAACATATGGATCCAAATCAGCCCCTTACGAAGCAACTCATAAACTAGGGTTTAAGCTTACATCACTCTAGCAACCCATCATCTACTTATTACTTCCCAATGCCTTCCTCTAGGCCCAAACAATGGTGAAGTGTCATGTAGTCGACGTTCACATAACACCACTAGAGGAGAGATAACATACATCTCATCAAAATATCGAATGAATACCAAATTCACATGACTACTTATAGCAAGACTTCTCCCATGTCCTCAGGAACAAACATAACTACTCACAAATCATATTCATGTTCATAATCAGAGGTATATTAATATGAATAAAGGATCTGAACATATGATCTTCCACCAAATAAACCAACTAGCATCAACTACAAGGAGTAATCAACACTACTAACAACCCACAGGTACCAATATGAGGTTTTGGGACAAAGATTGGATACAAGAGATGAACTAGGGTTTTAGAGGAGATGGTGCTGGTGAAGATGTTGATGGAGATTGACCCCCTCCCACTGAGAGGATCGTTGGTGATGACGATGGCGATGATTTCCCCCTCCCGGAGGGATGTTTCCACTGGCAGAGCAGCTCACGAGCCCTAGATTGGTTCCGCCAAGGTTCCGCCTCGTGGCGGCGGTGTTTCGTCCCGAAAGCTTTCTTATGTTTTTTTCCAGGGTAAAAGACTTCATATAGCAGAAGATGGGCACCGGAGGCCTACCAGGGGGCCCGCAAGGCAGGGGGCGCGCCCAGGGGGGGTAGGGCATGCCCCCACCCTCGTCGGCAGGGTGTGGGCCCCCTTTGGTTGATTCTTTCTCCAGTATTTTTTATATATTCCAAAACGTGCCTCCGTGAGGTTTCATGACTTTTGGAGTTGTGCAGAATAGGTCTCTAATATTTGCTCCTTTTCCAGCCCAGAATTCCAACTGCCGGCATTCTCCCTCTTCATGTAAACCTTGTAAAATAAGAGAGAAAAGGCATAAGTATTGTGACATAACGTGTAATAACAGCCCATAATGCAATAAATATCGATATAAAAGCATGATGCAAAATGGACGTATCAATGCCCGAATTCTCGAGCGCCTTTACATCATTCATGATGTCCACCGTAGCGAACATGTAGTGGGGGTTGTTGACAAACCTGGCGAAACGCTCGCAAGGCCTTGTGGCCTGGCAGTAGTGGTAGACGAGGACATGGTGGTGCACGCACATCTGGGCGACGGTGACCCTTGGACGAGACCCGACACGACCGCAGGTGTACTCAAGGTCGAACCCGACCACCTTGTACTTCTCCTCGGCAAGCAACAGCTCCATGATGTGGATGGAGTGCTCCGCCCAGACCGGGTCGTTGGTGTACACCACCGAGAGGTCCATGAACCTTCTGTGGGTGTCCATCACGGCACGCATGGTGAACTGCCGCCGTCATTGCCGGCCAGAGCACCATTGGAGCCACGCAGGATACCCTCTAACAATTTCTTGTGGTAGGTGTGCTTCTTGCAATGGTGGGGCGTGATCGAAAGGTTGAAGAGACACAAGGGTAGGTTAAATGGCCGCTGTAATAAATGGGGGCCGGCCGTCCTGTAATCGTCATGTCTTGTCACGGCGTTCATAGCGGAGGATTCAAGAATCCAGTGCACGCTTGACAACACCGCACCCTAGGCGTGGGCTCGAAGAGCCTTTTCCCGCGCTACCGTGCTGTTTACCACACAAGCTTACCTCCCGGCTAGTTTTTCCACGCGTCGGCTAGAAGAGGGACAAATCGGTGTTTATTGGCAAAAAGCTTTGTAAAAACGAAGTGTGTGGAATGACTTCGGTCATAAGTTTTCCCTTGGGTGATGAGGTCAAAGTTACACAGAAGGGTGATGATGGACACTCGAGTGCGATAATTAATTCTGCGCTCTACAGTGCACATGGTGGAAGAAACCAGCTGTGTGCAATATTGTCAAAGATCGCACTCGAGTTAGCTATACAGATCGTGTGCTGTGAGATCAACAAGGTAAACTGATTTGACAATGGTTAATAAAATCTAAGACTATTGCATATTAAGGTCAAAATAGTGCTAGCAATAAGTCTCATATGATGCCATTTCAACGATTGTACCACAAAAGCTCGAAATGTTACATGGTTCAAATTCCAGAGTTATAGGCGCAAGTTCGAAGATTACAAGGTTCAAACTGATATTAGAAATGAAATTCAGCTCATCACCAGAACGTCATGTTGACAAGTTGAACATGGATATCAGAGAGGTTCAAACTAATATCACCGCTTCTAAGTCTGGCTTCGAAACCTCCCAATTTTTGCAAAGGGGTCAGCCACTAAGAAGTCATGTATGGGGTTGACCCGATGACTTCCGATTACTCTGTCATCTAAAGTTCCAAAATGAAATTCAGCATTTTTGGAGCCTACTGCATTCTGCCGCAGGCGCCGACACTAATCAACATACCATTCATTTTTGCGAAATAAATGTAGGGCAAACCTCATTTCCTTCAAAGACCTTGCTCGAGAACAAAGAACCTGGCGAATATAATCTCCGGTAAAGTCCCTCAGTAGGAGTTCAAAGTAATTTCTGAGAGATGCAGATCTAGGCATTCGACGTGATTGTTATATTCTATCACATTATCCACCACTAGGCCTAATCTTATCTGCAAAATAAGAAAACGTGTTAGTGCCTACATGCAGTTTTGAACATTACTACAGGCCTAGCTATTTGGTTTGCAGGATTTGTAAAATGCACTAACATGCCATCTTCGATCTGACATGATTAACATGGGCATTTGATTACATTCTAGAAAAATGTAGCCTTCTTTGTCGGATCACGGGTTCCGGCAAAACCCTCAAGGTTCGAACACTGGGGTGCGCACGGAGATTTCCTCCCTACCGACCTACGCTCTTGCACTAAGATCTCACGGACGAACTCGACGAACTCGTAACACAAAGACACAAGATTTATACTGGTTCAGGCCACCGTTGTGGTGTAATACCCTACTCCAGTGTGTGGTGGTGGATTGCCTCTTGGGCTGATGAAGAACAGTACAAGGGGAAGAACGACCTCCTGAGGTTGAGGTGTTCTTGTGTTCGATGTGTGGCTAAGGATTGGCTCAAGGCTCGCTTGCTTGTGAGCTCTCTACCCGATGCCTCTAGTGTGATGGCTAGTTCTACTTATATAGGCCCTGGTCCTCTCCCCAAATATTGAGCGGGAAGGGAGCCAACAATGGCGGCCAATTTAAAAGGGGACAACTAGTACAACTTATCCTGACAAAAGCGGTCTTCGCCTGCGAAAGGGCTCTAGTGATGACACTGTCTTGGGCTCCACGGTGACCTCCGTCCTGCTGGCCTGCTGGTCTTGGTCTCATTGCACCGATATGGAAACCTTTGCACGATGCCTCGATTCCAGCGCCTGCGCTTGCCCCTCAAAGCACCAAAGAGTAAACAAGGATCGCCAAGACGCCGGGCGCCCACCTGGCACCCGCCTGGTGACGATCGTCATGGCTCACGTCACGAGAGCCTCGCGAGGTTTGCCCCGCCTTTATATCTCTGCTCCTCATGAGCCTGCCTGGAGAGGCCGCTCCTGAGGAGGTCTTGCGTCGCCCGCCTCGCGAGGCTTGGCCCCTCGCGAGGGTCTTGAATGCCTTGTTGATGAAGATGGGCCGTACAGGCCTGCTAGAAAAGCCACGCCGTGGGCCGTAGGCAGGCAAGTCTGGGGACCCCCGTTCCCGGAATGCCGTCATTCTTCACAAGAGGTTGGAGTGGATGAAAATTTCCCTAATAAAACTAGTACAGATGAATCGAAAGGAGAAATGCTTATTAAATGTAACCATATGGATCAAGCAACCAATATGGGGGGCATGTATGTCTTTGAAATCCTCCAAAAGAACCTTCATAAATCGTAGTACATTGTCATTGTAAACTTGGAAAAAGGTGTCACAAATTGAACTCCCTTATGGTTAACATTTAACAGGAAAGGAACATCACCTTGATATATAGCTTCTCCAGGCACGGAAAGCATCTCAGGAAACTGACAACTTGCTCCAGGTCGGGACCGATAGATTCTAGAGCCAAGACCTTCACTGTGTGCAGTTTCGGGGTCAAGCTTGTCGGAATCATTTTCTGAATGACAGACGAACAAACATCTTCAAAATTAGAAATAATGTTAATTTGTAGAAGGAGAGGTAGAAGGCGGCTGTTGTACATAAACGGGTGTGGATCCAATAACAAGTTCGGAGTATTTGTCGACAAGTAGCCCACCACCGCCAATTTTGGCGCAGAAATGACATTGATTCTTGTTGGACCTTCTTGATCAACTACAAGTAATCTCTCAAGTGCGGTGTGTCCTGGATGACCATATCGTGGTCCACCTTTTGTGATGTCTTCTGCCGCACCAAAGAACACACATAAATAGTCCGGAGAGTCATGGAGGTGATGTGGAAGGTACTCAACCCATTGATCGCTGAAGATGAAGGTACTGAGTGCAGTACAGCCACGAGCAGCGCTCCATGTCACCCTTTGAGAGGCAGACGACGATGAGCTCGAGGTGCTTCAGTCGTGGTAGAATAAGAGCGGGCACATCATTAAGGGGCGGGAAATGGCAGTTCCTGAACTTGGCGACGCGCAGCGTGGGCGCGAGGCGGAGTGCAGACGTTGGCAGCGACCGCATATGCCCATCATCAAAAGTGAGCTCCTCGAACAGATCTAGGGCGGGGGATCAGAACCAGTCGTCAAGCTTGGCTCGGTCCTTGCCGTTGGAATGGAACTTGCCCATTCTAAGGCCTTTGGTTGGGCCAAGGTGACTGCCGAGGATCTTGGAGAACGCATCCAAGCTTTTGCGATAGCCATAGCAGAGCTCGTGGGTGTCGATGAGGTCGAGAGGGCTGGAGTTCCATAGGGGGTGCCACCGCCGGGAAAGGAGGGTTGTTCGCGCCCCATATTTGATTGGGAGGAGGGAGATGATGACTCTCAACATATCATCGGGGAGGCTGCTGATTAAGTCTAGGCTCATTGGAGTCGCTATGGTTCTAGCTCGCCCCGCCTCCGCTTGTTGGCAGCCCCGTTCTCCACCTCCGGAGTCTCCTTGTCAGCTGTGCTTTCTGGTAGAAATGGGAGTACAGGGAATATTTAGTTAAAACAGGGCAATATAAAAGTGTATTGGTAACTAGAAGTTATTAGGTAGGAATATAGTAAGATAAGGGAATTACAATTGGTTGCTTAAATACTACACACTTCATTTGACATTGCTGGGTAAGTCAACATATGCAGATAGTTGAAAATAAAACTTACTTCGAACAAAGACTGGATGGATGATTTTGTTGGGGAAGTTAGCATATATCTCATGACCAGGCCCTTCTATGTGTAGTGCAATTTTAGTGCCAGCTTTCAGTACATATAACTTTGCAATTTCATTCCAAAAGCCAGTGCCAAAATAGGAGTCACCACGTTCATCAAGTCTTACAGTAGCAACGATTGTAAATCCATGGTTTGTGCGCAATATGACATTCGTGGAGCCTTGATGTATGTAAAGGGAAAAATTGTGCACTACATAATCTGTTGCATAGCGAGGGATCTCCTACAGAAAATGGTAGGGTTGTTAAAGAAAATATGGTAACATGCAAATATGGGCCCAAATTGAAAGAACTGTATAGTAGTTGAAATCAAAGGACAAAAGTCTATAATTAAACAGATAGGGTAAACATGATGTCATGGAAATACGAGAGTAATCGAAAGAACAAAACATCATTAATCTGCCTAATATAGAAAGAAGAGGGGGAAAAATCCCCTTTGACGTATATGGTGCATGTGGCACCTTTTATCCAAATGTAGGTATATTTAGAATATGTTCAGGAAAGTAGGCCATGCCAACCGATTTAGGGTAAGATTGGACATACCGCGCATCCTCAAGTTATACGCACGATGAGATGGAATCTCTGGCGTGATCGCCAAGTCCTCAAGTATGTCGGCGCCTTTGTACATTCTATGAATGAAAGAAAACCCTCAAATCAGCTTGAATAAAAATGAATTCACGGTGATTTCCGCCGGGTGATTAAAGGAGGCAGATGAACTGGGATAAGAGATGAGATAATATTTTGTTAAATTAGTTACCTTGTCGTCCATGAGAAAGAACCCTCAGTACGGCAGATTCCCCAACTGAGCGGAGCTGGGTCGGCAACGAGCAGTGTCGAGAAAGTCGATGGCGATAGGCGGTGGCAAGTGTAAGTGGCGAAATGCGGTGGGCTTTGCCGGCAGCCTGGCGGTGGCGGCAGACGTCGAGCTAAGTGTTTACCGCCGCGACAGACGGTGCCATGGCATAGACGCGGAGGAGATTGTGTAGGTGTGAATGGGGAATGTACCGGAGGAGCCGAGGTGGGTGGCGGGCGGGGTCAGGGTTTTCATGACATGAGGATGGTGAGGGTTTTCTTTTTTCTTTTTTGAATTGGATGGTGAGGGTTTTCTGTCCCACAAAGAATTTTGGGGGTGACGGTCTGCTAGAGCGAATCGTGTGTGATTGACGCAACAGGCAAAATGATAGTCATTGCACACAGTTCCAATTTTGGGAACCATGTGTGATTGACGTACTACCTCCGTCCTGGTTTATTGGTCCCCCGTTGTAATTTTTACCAAAATTTGGCGAAATAATAACATAATCAGACATAGATAATAAGCGTACACGTACATAAGCATAGTTCAACTATAAGTACATAGTTCAACCGTCATTAAGCATACTCAAGCGTACATAGTTCCATCCATCCCACATCTCATCTCACATGCGGCCGACACGATCCTGAAGCTTCTCCAGGTACTCGGCGTACGTGCCGTGCGCCAACCTGCGAGAATACTTCTGCTTGAAGGAGCCAACGGTCCATCCTCTTGCATGTGCAAGAACACTTAGATACGCGTCATGAATCTTGTGGTTGCAAAATGGGCATCCATAGCCGTCATTCTAGGTCCTAATATGCCTGTTATGCATTCCCGCATAAAGCTCCCTCAGGATTCGCCTCTTGTACCTCCTCTGGGCATCTTCATCCTCGCTGTCCACATCGCCGACAAAGCACCTATACATATAGTAAAACAAATTTGGCATCAAATCTCTAGTTACATGCCGTGAAGTAGGATTAGGAATTTATGGCTATTTATTTATACATATTCAGAGATTATGGTTCGATTTTTAAGCACAGTCGTCTATGTACAGACCAATCTTGAAGAAAATAATGGCACAAACATATGTAGGTCATTCAAAATCAATTGTCAAGTCCTAGCTAGGAATTATTAGCACGAACACTAACCCTAGTCGGATTACTAGCAGAAATCATTTGCACAGATGAAACAACTAATCACTTATCAATTGCATTCATCCAAACAATCGATACACTACACGGATCTAACGAAACTTACTCAGATTTCATGGATTGGGAGAACATAACCACATGATTTCTATTCCAAAAAGGGGGAGGCAGGAGTAAGCAGAGAAACCCTATGATCTATTTGACACATAAATGGGTATAGATGACTAACCAGTTGTCCGTCATCGATGGAGTCGTCGCCGGAGTGGTCGTCGGAGTCGGTGTGGAACTCCGCCTCCGGCTCTGGAAGCTCTACGCCGTCAGGGTGCAGCGATAACTCGCCGGCGGTGATGGCAACCTCTGTCTCCATCTCCACGGCGTGCTCCGGTGCTTTAGCAGCCCCGGCGTCGCCACTCCCTCCGATGGGGCGCTTCGGCGGCATCCTCATACACTGACGGCTTTGAGGACTGAGAGCAGCGTCGAGGTTGCAAGCGGAGAGAGAGGATTGTGTGTGCGTAGCAAGGATGGGGGTGCGGCCGCTCGGGCGGACCATTAATATGGAGTAGTGGGAGTTGTGGGAAAGAGGCGGGCGGTGGTCAAACCGATGGCTCGCCTACCGGTGAGCCTGCGCACCGGACTGCTGGCATGCCTACCAAAGTTTCACACAGCTACTCGCACGCCTCCCAATGACATCAAGCAGCGAGCACGCCCATCAATTCACACACCTGCACTCACGCCTCCTCGTCACTGCTGGCGGACTCCTCGCATGCGTCCCGTCAACTCACGCCTGCTCGCACACCACACGGGTCGCGCGGCGGCACATATATTGTTTTTCTATTTGGATGATTAATGCTGCCGCTTTATTGGTTAACCGAAGCATGACACATATCCATTGTTGGTCTAAGGCTCACGGTTCAAATAAATAATCCATTTGGGATATTGGTTCCCAATTATTAATAACCTCATGTCTGTAATTAGATAAAGATTACATCAAAACTGGTCTCAAATTTGTCAAAAAAAGTACAATGCCACTTTGTATTGGTGTCCATATGACAACACGATAAGTTTCATGAACTTCAAATAAGTTTTGGATATACTAGAATTTAAAAATCAAGATTCTCAATGTTTGAAATTTGTTGCACGGGGAGTAAACATGCACCCAGTGAGACACATGTGTTTTTGCAATCCGTTTTGGTGCAATGTCACGTGTGCATGTAGCTCAAATTTGATTTTTGCACATTATACCATAGAAAGTCAATCAATGTACTAAAACGTCTTAATGATCTCTGTGAATTTTTTGAAATTAAAACGTCCCTCCTTTGGTAACATGTATGTTCACCTCAAGATAATTAATTTAACATGCATCGTAGTTGCGGTGAATTCGCGGTGTGTGGGTGGGTGTGTGCGTTTGGTGGTGGCGGGTGGCTCGCAGTACACTACGAGTTGTGAGCCACCGTGTGGGTTGGCCGTTTTGTTAGGCAGGCTGGTGCACATCAGAGTCGTGAAATCGTTATTTAAAACATTACAAAACCCTTTCATATATAAATGTTTTGGCCTCATGCAGTCGATGGTTGTCCTACATGACACTCGATACTCGCGTGTGGCGCTTTTACGTGGGCTCATGAGGTCGTCGTCCATCACTTTGATGAACAGCCGGCAGTGAGGTTAATTTGACCAACAAGGTATAATCTTTTTGTTTGTTTGTGTTATGGTGGTATATAGTACGCGTCGAAGAGGTGGGAGGGGGCTAGCATATATACAATATGTATGCGTCCGTGAACAAGTACACCTCACTCAGTGTCGGGACTTTTTGGTTACCGAGGCACGTGCCACATCAAAATTGTGAAATTGGTTATCCAAAAATCACACAACACCTTTTTGGGCCACATGCATATATATCCTAGCTAGGACACTCATGTGTGATGCTTCCATCTGTGGGCCCACGAGGCCATCGTCGATGCATGCATGCATGCATCACTTTGACCTACCTCGGGAGAGGTAAATTAATTTCACCATCGATGAGGATTCTTTTGGGTTGTACATATATTACGGTAGGAGCATATAGTATGCGGTAAAGAGGGGGGAAGGGGACCATAATATGTAGTATGCTTGATATGAACCTCGCTCTCTATGGGTGCATGGTTTACGGTTTTTGTGGCATGCGTGAGGGAGTCCTGGACTAAGGGGTCCTCGGGCGTCCGGCTTGTTATCCATGGGCCGGACTGATGGGCTGTGAAGACATGAAGGCCGAAGACTATACCCATGTCCGGAGTGGACTCTCCTTGGCTTGGAAGGCAAGCTTGGGACCAACTATGAAGATTCCTTCTTATGTAACCGACTCTATGTAACCCTAGATCCCCCCGGTGTCTATATAAACTGGAAGGAGTAGTCCGGAAAGGATATACTCATTACCATAGTCATACATGCTAGGTTTCTAGGGTTTAGCCATTACAATCTCGTGGTAGATCAACTCTTGTAATACTCATATTCATCAAGATCAATCAAGCAGGAAGTATGGTATTATCTCCATAGAGAGGGCCCGAACCTGGGTAAACATCGTGTCCCCTGTCTCCAGTAACCATCGACCTTAGACGCACAGTTCGGGACCCCCTACCCAAGATCCGCCGGTTTTGACACCGACATTGGTGCTTTCATTGAGAGTTCCACTGTGACGTCGAGTAAAGGTTCGATGGCTCGCCTTGTCCTTAAAGACAACATCACCTCCGGGGGAGTCCTGGCCCCAGGCCAAACCCTCCGGCTGGGCGACTTTACCATGATCGCCCGTTCGGTCATTGAGCTGACGATGACCTCTCGGGCCATCGAAAACCCCCTTCGCATCAACTCCGAACACTCCAAGCAGATGGATCCAGCAAAGTTTTCGTCCTTGAATGAGCTCCTAGATCGTATTGCCGCTTTGGGAATCGCCACAAACTACGATCGGATCGGGCCTAAAACCGATCAAGGAGAAATCAAAACTCCACCGGTCACCCACCAGATAGCGGCAGTCGAGGAGCAGGACGGCGAGTCTTCTTCTATATTGAAGACGGACTATGTTCAGATCGCCGATCAGGAAGAACCAGATACTCACAAGCGAAAGGATGCGACCAGCCCTCCGAACATAGAATCGGACGGCAGTCCTAAACAATCAGAAGATACTCTGGAGCCCGGACTGTTGAGTCTGGAAGGTCTTCAGACTCCCGATAATCGGTCAGGTCGGGGTTTGGATTTAATTCCACCCACCCACCAGGACATAGACGCTCTCAAGAGCATAAAACAGTAGTCTCAGGAAATGGTCCACCACTTCTGGGCCAGATTCCTCCTTGTTAAAGACAAGGTAAAAGATTGCCGCTACGAGGATGCGATGTCAGCGTTCTGCAACAATTGCACGGATGAAGGAATTTTCAACGCCAACAATCGCTGCCGCATACTGAAGTTCGCTGACTTAGCAACTATCGTACAGAAGTACATTGCGATGGAAAGTGCCTGGAAAACTCAGGCAGCTTGCTGGGAACCATCGCTCCCAACTCAACTCCTCCTACAGGTGAAGAGGGCGCACCCCCGTGGCACGTCCAGTCCAATAGTCAAGAAACATAAACCCATTACGCTGCACGGCACCGTTCTGGAGGGATGGCTCGATGGCCCATGCAATATACACACGACACCAGATACCGTGGCAACCCACAGCCTTAGAGCATGTTGGATACTCCGGCAGGTAGCCAAGAGCGGTGAGGACATCCTCATCAAGGACACCCCAGAGCAGCACCCTCCAGAAAACGACAACACAAGAGTATTGATGGTCTTCGAGACATTCGCTTCAAACAACAAGCGCAAAAGGGCACTTCGCGACCTCGCCGAAGTCTGCCAAATCGCTGCAATAAACCCTTGGAACGACACGGCTGTAACATTTAATGTCGGTGACGAACCGAGGTACAAGACAGTCCGAGTGCCAGCCGCATTAGTCCTCAGTCCCATCATGGATGGGTTTCGACTTACTAAGGTCCTCATGGACGGCGGTAGCGGACTAAACCTCATTTATGAGGACACACTCCACAAAATGGAAATAGACAGGAGCCGCATCAAACAAAGTAGCACAACCTTCCGAGGAATCATTCCCAGTCGGGAGGCGCGGTGCGCGGGCAAAATCACACTTGATGTGGTATTTGGCACGACGGAGAATTATTGGTCTGAAGAAATCACTTTCCAAGTGGCCCCTTTCAGCAGCGGATACCACACCCTATTGGGGCGGGATGCTTTTACACGCTTCCAAGCTATACCTCATTACGGGTATATGAAGCTCAAAATGCCCGGATCAAACGGTATAATCACTCTCGTTAGTGATCCGGACATAGCACTCCGCGCTGAAAACAAAACCGCATCCCTGGGCCTTAAGGCGCTATCCGAAGCCCTCGTGGCCGAAGAATTAACCGCGCTACGCTCCACGGTGGACAGGGACGATGCGATCCTCGACAAACGCCCCAAATCCACCTCCTTCAAACCAGCAGAAGAAATAGTCAAATTCCAGGTCAACCCAATGGACCCCAAGAAGACAGCATCTATCAGAGCGCAACTGAACCCAATAGTTGACGCCGCACTACGAGAATTCCTGCGCGAAAACCGGGACATATTTGCCTGGTGCTACGTCTTGAACTTGCGTTGGTTTTCCCCGAAGAGGAGAGGATGATGCAACAGAGTAGCGTAAGTATTTCCCTTAGTTTTTGAGAACCAAGGTATCAATCCAGTAGGAGGCCATGCGCAAGTTCCTCGTACCTACACAAAACAAATAGCTCCTCGGAACCAACGCGAATAGGGGTTGTCAATCCCTTCACGGTCACTTACGAGAGTGAGATCTGATAGAGATGATAGATAATATTTTTGGTATTTTTGGTATAAAGATGCAAAGTAAAATAAAAAGGCAAAGTAAAAAGAAAAGCAATAATAAAGCATAGGAAGATTAATATGATGAAAATAGACCCGGGGGCCATAGATTTCACTAGGGGCTTCTCTCAAGAGGATAAGTATTTTACGGTGGGTGAACGAATTACTGTTGAGAAATTGACAGAATTGAGCATAGTTATGAGAATATCTAGGTATGATCATGTATATAGGCATCACTTCCGAGACAAGTAGACCGACTCACCTGCATCTACTACTATTACTCCACTCATCGACCGCTATCCAGCATGCATCTAGAGTATTAAGTTAATGAAAACGGAGTAGCGCCTTAAGCAAGATGACATGATGTAGAGGAATAAATTCATGCAATATGATAAATACCCCATCTTGTTATCCTCGATGGCAACAATACAATACGTGCCTTGCAACCCTTTACATCCTTTGGGTAAGGACACCGCAAGATTGAACCCAAAGCTAAGCACTTCTCCCATTGCAAGAACTACCAATCTAGTTGGCCAAAACCAAACGAATAATTCGAAGAGACTTGCAAAGATAACCAATCATACATAAAAGAATTCAGAGAAGATTCAAATATTGCTCATAGATAATCTTGATCATAAACCCACAATTCATCGGTCTCAACAAACACACCGCAAAAAGAAGATTACATCGAATAGATGTCCACGAGAGAGGGGAGAACATTGTATTGAGATCCAAAAAGAGAGAAGAAGCCATCTAGCTACTAACTATGGACCCGAAGGTCTGAGGTAAACTACTCACACTTCATCATAGAGGCTATGGTGATGATGTAGAAGCCCTCCGTGGTGGAATCCCCTTCCAGCGGAGCTCCGGAACAGGCCCCAAGATGGGATCTCGTGGATACAGAAAGTTGCGGCGGTGGAATTAGGTTTTTGGCTATGTATTTGATCTGTTGGTGGTATGTAGGTATATATAGGAGGAAGGAGTACGTCGGTGGAGCTTCGGGGGGCCCACGAGGCAGGGGGCGCGCCCTAGGGGGGGGGGGGGCCCCCACCACCCACGTGACCGCCACGTGGCTTTCTTGACGGAGGGTCCAAGTCACCTGGATCTTATCTGATTAGAAAATCACGATCCCAAAGATTTCATTCCGCTTGGACTCCGTTTGATATTCCGCTTTCTTGAAACACCAAATAGGCAAAGAGAAACAGTGCTGGGCCTCCGGTTAATAGGTTAGTCCCAAAAGTAATATACAAGTGTAAAATAAAGCCCAATATAGTCCAAAACAATAGATAATATAGCATGGAGCAATAAAAAATTATAGATACGTTGGAGACGTATCAGGCATCCCCAAGCTTAATTCCTGCTCGTCCTCGAGTAGGTAAATGATAAAAAGAGAATTTTTGATGCGGAGTGCTACTTGGCATAATTTCAATGTAATTCTTCTTAATTGTGGTATGAATATTCAGATCCGAAAGATTCAAGACAAAAGTTTAATATTGACATAAAAATAATAATACTTCAAGCATACTAACAAAGCAATTATGTCTTCTCAAAATAACATGGCCACATAATGTTATCCCTACAAAATCATATAGTCTGGCTATGCTCTATCTTCACCACACAAAATATTTAAATCATGCACAACCCCGATGACAAGCCAAGCAATTGTTTCATACTTTTGACATTCTCAAAACTTTTTCAATCTTCACGCAATACATGAGCGTGAGCCATGGATATAGCATTATAAGTGGAATAGAATGGTGGTTGTGGAGAAGACAAAAAGAGGGAAGATAGTCTCATATCAACTAGGCGTATCAACGGGCTATGGAGATGCCCATCAATAGATATCAATGTGAGTGAGTAGGGATTGCCATGCAACGGATGCACTAGAGCTATAAGTATATGAAAGCTCAACAAATGAAACTAAGTGGGTGTGCATCCAACTCGCTTGCTCATGAAGACCTAGGGCAATTTGAGGAAGCCCATCATTGGAATATACAAGCCAAGTTATATAATGAAAAATTCCCACTAGTATATGAAAGTGATAAAACGAGAGACTCTCTATTACGAAGAACATGGTGCTACTTTGAAGCACAAGTGTGGTAAAAGGATAGTAACATTGTCCCTTCTCTCTTTTTCTCTCATTTTTTATTTGGGCCTTATCTATCTCTTTTTTTATGGCCTCTTTTCTTTTCTCTTTTTTTTTCCGTCCGGAGTCTCATCCCGACTTATGGGGGACTCATAGTCTCCATCACCTTTCCTCACTTGGGACAATGCTCTAAAAATGATGATCATCGCACTTTTATTTTTCTTACAACTCAAGAATTACAACTTGATACTTAGAACAAAATATGACTCTATGTGAATGCCTCCGGCGGTGTACCGGGATATGCAATGGTTCATAAGTGACATGTATGAAAGAATTATGAATGGTGGCTTTGCCACAAATACGATGTCAACTAAATGATCATGCTAGACAATGATGGAGCGTGTCATAATAAACGGAACGGTGGAAAGTTGCATGGCAATATATCTCGGAATGGCTATGGAAATGCCATGATAGGTAGGTATGGTGGCTGTTTTGAGGAAGGTTTATGGTGGGTGTATGATACCGTGAAAAGTGCGCGGTATTAGAGAGGCTAGCAATGGTGGAAGGGTGAGAAAATGCGTATAATACATGGACTCAACATTAGTCATAAAGAACTCATATACTTATTGCAAAAATCTACAAGTTATCAAAACAAAGTATTATGCGCATTCCCCTAGGGGGATAGATTGGTAGGAAAATACCGTCGCTCGTCCCCGACCGCCACTCATAAGGAAGACAATCAATAAATAAATCATGCTCCGACTTCATCACATAACGGTTCACCATACGTGCATGCTACAGGAATCACAAACTTTAACACAAGTATTTCTCAAATTCACAACTACTCAACTAGCATGACTCTAATATTACCACCTTCATATCTCAAAACAATTATCAAGCATCAAACTTTTCTTAGTATTCAACGCACTCAAAAGAAAGTTTTACAAATCTTGAATACCAAGCATATTGTTATTTTAAGAAAATTACCATGCTATTTAAGACTCTCAAAATAATCTAAGTAAGCATGAGAGATAAATAGTTTCTTGAAAACAAATCTACCACCGTGCTCTAAAAGATATAAGTGAAGTACTAGAGCAAAACTATCAAGCTCAAAAGATATAAGTGAAGCACATAGGGCAAAACTATCAAGCTCAAAAGATATAAGTGAAGCACATAGAGTATTCTAACAAATTCTAATTCATGTATGGCTCTCTCAAAAGGTGTGTACAGCAAGTATGATTGTGGTAAACTAACAAGCAAATAAGCAAATAATACAAGACGCTCCAAGCAAAACACATATCATGTGGTGAATAAAAATATAGCTCCAAGTAAAGTTACCGATGGAAGTGGACGAAAGAGGGGATGCCATCCCCAAGCTTTGACTTTTTGGTGTCCTTGGATTATCTTGGGTGTGCCATGGGCATCCCCAAGCTTAGGCTCTTGCCACTCCTTGTTCCATAATCCATCAAAAAAATTCACCCAAAACTTGAAAACTTCACAACACAAAACTCAACAGAAATCTCGTGAGCTCCGTCAGCGAAAGAAAACAAAAGACCACTTCAAGGTACTGTAATAAACTCATTCTTTATTTATTTTGGTGTTAAACCTACTTTATTCCTACTTCTCTATGGATTATAAACTATTTTACTAGCCATAGATTCATCAAAATAAGCAAACAACACACAAAAAACAGAATCTGTCAAAAACAGAACAGTTTGTAGTAATATGTAACTAACGCAAACTTATGGAACTTGAAAAATTCAGCCAAAATAGGAAAACCTAGGAAATTTGTTTATTGACCAGCAGCAATTGGAATAACTATTTTATCACGTTCGTGTGATTTTTAACAATTGTTTTCGTGAACCGAAAGTTTCTGGAAATTACAGCAAGATCAAATAACTATTATCCAAGAAGATTTTATAGGTTTAACTTGGCACAAACACTAATTAAAACATAAAACCACATCTAAACAGAAGGTAGATGGATTATTTATTCCTAAACATAAACAAAAATAAAAAAAGTAAAAATAAAATTGGGTTGCCTCCCAACAAGCGCTATCGTTTAACGCCCCTAGCTAGGCATTGATAATTTTAATGATGCTCACATGAAAGACAAGAATTGAAGCACAAAGAGAGCATCATAAAACATGAGAAAAACACATCTAAGTCTAACATAATTCCTATGCATAGGCATATTATAGAAAAACAAATTATCATAGCAAGCACAAACTAGCATATGCAAGGAAGCGGAAAAGAACAATAGCAATCTCAACATAACGAGGGTATTTTAGTAACATGAAAATTTCTATAACCATATTTTCCTCTCTCATAATAATTACATGTAGGATCATAAGAAAAATCAACAATATAGCTATCACATAACATATTCTCAACACGATTCACATGCATGCGAAGTTGACACTCTTCCAAAATAGTGGGATTATCATTAACTAAAGTCATGATTTCTCCAAGCCCACTTTTATCAAAAATTTCATAAGATTGTATATTATCCAAATATGTGGGATCTATATTTGACATTCTTCCAAACCCACTTTCAATATTATTGCAAACAATATTATCAATCTCATATTCTTCATGGGGATTAAATAAATTTTCAGGATCATAAAAAGAATCACCCCAATCATGATCATTTCAACAAGTAGTAGACATAGAAAAACTAGCATCCCCAAGCTTAGGGTTTTGCATATTATTAGCACAATTGACATCAAGAGAATTTATAGAAAATCATTGCGATCATGCTTTTCATCAAAGGAACTATCAAGTATGGATGTAATAGCAACTATCTCATGTTTAACATAAGGAACTATAGAAAATTCGTCTTCATAAATATTGGCATCATGGCCACAAGAATAGCAAGCATCATGTTCATCTAGGGATATTTCAACCAAATCACCGGAATCATCATTATCTATAGATTCATGCATATCATTATTTTCTTCCAAAGCAACAGTCATTATTTCAATAAATTCTTGGACATAGACATTATGAGCAAGGTTTTCATTGCAATATTTAAGTATGACGGAATTTTCAGATTTGTTGAGAGTAAAATCATACTTTTCGATCAAAGAAGCAACTTCATGAGCACCCTTAAAAACGACAAATTCTTCAATTTGTTCGATATCATAGTAACTATAAACACCCTTTGCATAAGAAGATAAGATTTCATCATCATTGAACTCACATAGGTAGGGAAGGTGTTTTTTAGGGTTCTTAGAGCAACAAGTAAAATCACACATTTCACAAAGATTCCAAGCATAGCATAGCAAACTATTTATATGATACTATAAGAGCTTCCCTTTTTCAGACAAACGATGATGCACAAAATGAGCATGCTCATCTAAAGATTTCCCAACTAGGCTAGTTGGGGTTTTATATGAGCATAAGGATCAAGATGATCCAAATAGAACACTTTAAGTGGATCCATATCAATAGATTTTTAGCAAGCAAAGATGCAAGCATATAGAAGGCACAAGGAAACACAAACAAAGATACATACGGGAAGAAGGCGAACGAAAAAGAGAGGGCGAATAAAACGGCAAGGGTGAAGTGGGGAGAGGAAAACGAGAGGCAAATGGAAAATAATGTAATGCGGGAGATAAGGGATTGTGATGGGTACTTGGTATGTTGACTTTTAAGTAGACTCCCCGGCAACGGCGCCAGAAATCCCTCTTGCTACGTCTTGAGCTTGCGTTGGTTTTACCAGAAGAGGAGAGGATGATGCAGCAGAGTAGCACAAGTATTTCCCTCAGTTTTTGAGAACCAAGGTACCAATCTAGTAGGAGGCCACACGCAAGTCCCTCGTACCTACACAAAACAAATAGCTCCTCGCAACCAACGCGAATAGGGGTTGTCAATCCCTTCACGGTCACTTACGAGAGTGAGATCTGATAGAGATGATAGATAATATTTTTGGTATTTTGGTATAAAGATGCAAAGTAAAATAAAAAGACAAAGTAAAAAAGCAAAGCAATAATAAAGCGTAGGAAGATTAATATGATGAGAATAGACCCGGGGGCCATAGATTTCACTAGTGGCTTCTCTCAAGAGCATAAGTATTTTATGGTGGGTGAACGAATTACTGTTGAGCAATTGACAAAATTGAGCATAGTTATGAGAATATCTAGGTATGATCATGTATATAGGCATCACGTCCGAGACAAGTAGACCGACTCACCGCATCTACTACTATTACTCCACTCATCGACCGCTATCCAAAGATGCATCTAGAGTATTAAGTTAATGAAAATGGAGTAACGCCTTAAGCAAGATGACATGATGTAGAGGAATAAATTCATGCAATATGATAAATACCCCATCTTGTTATCCTCGATGGCAACAATACAATACGTGCCTTGCAACCCTTTACATCCTTTGGGTAAGGACACCGCAAGATTGAACCCAAAGCTAAGCACTTATCCCATTGCAAGAACTACCAATCTAGTTGGCCAAACCAAACGGATAATTCGAAGAGACTTGCAAAGATAACAAATCATACATAAAAGAATTTAGAGAAGATTCAAATACTGCTCATAGATAATCTTGATCATAAACCCACAATTCATCGGTCTCAACAAACACACCGCAAAAAGAAGATTACATCGAATAGATCTCCACGAGAGAGGGGGAGAACATTGTATTGAGATCCAAAAAGAAAGAAGAAGCCATCTAGCTACTAACTATGGACCCGAAGGTCTGTGTAAACTACTCACACTTAATCGGAGAGGCTATGGTGATGATGTAGAAGCCCTCCATGTTGGATTCCCCTTCCTGCGGAGCTCCGGAACAGGCCCCAAGATGGGATCTCGTGGATACGTAAAGTTGCGGCGATGGAATTAGGTTTTTGGCTCCGTGATCTCGATCTGTTGAAGTGCGTGAGAATCGTCGGTGGAGCTTCGGGGGGCCCACGAGGCAGGGGGCGCGCCCTAGGGGGGGCGCCCTCCACCCTGATGGCCGCCTCGTGGATTTCTTGACGGAGGGTCCAAGTCTCCTGGATCTTATCTGATGAGAAAATCACGTTCCTGAAGATTTCTTTCCGTTTGGACTCCGTTTGATATTCCGTTTCTTCGAAACACTGAAATAGGCAAAAAACAGCAGTGCAATTTGGGCCTCCGGTTAATAGGTTAGTCCCAAAAGTAATATAAAAGTGGAACATAAAGCCCAATATAGTCCAAAACAATAGATAATATAGCATGGAGCAATCAAAAATTACAGATACGTTGGAGACGTATCACCTGGCACCCTTGAGATATGCCAAGGATCCCACGCAAGCTGGCCGAACATAGCCTCAATATATTAAAGGGATTTAAATCGGTCAAGCAAACACTGAGGCGATTTTGTGAACCCAAGCGACAAGCCATGGGGGAGGAGCTGGCCAAGCTTATCGAAGCCGGATTCATTAGAGAAATCGAACATCCGGACTGGTTGGCAAACCTGGTGATGGTAGCAAAGAAGGACAAATCCTGGCGCCTGTGTGTCAATTTCAAAGACCTCAACAAGGCTTGCCCTAAGGATCCCTTCCCCCTACCCCGCGCTGATCAAATCATTGACGCCACCGCAGGACACGACTCATTGTGTTTCCTCGATGCATATTCCGGATACCATCAAATCAAAATGAAGGAGTCCGATCAAGCTGCAATAGAATTTATTACCCCATACGGGCCATTCTGCTTCAACACCATGCCCTTCGGGCTCAAGAATGCCGACGCCACATACCAGCGCATGATTCAAACATGCCTGGAGAAGCAGATCGGCAAGACAGTAGAAGCTTACGTCGATGACGTTGTCATCAAAACTAGGCACGTCGAAACACTAGTAGACGACTTACGTCTTACATTCGACAACCTCCGTGCGTATGACATTAAACTCAACTCGGAAAAGTGTGTCTTCGGTGTCCCCGCTGGAAAACTTCTGGGCTTCATCATTTCCAATAGAGGAATAGAAGCAAATCCAGCTAAAATCCGAAGCTCATCACGATTGGCTACGCCAACAGACCTCAAACAAGTCCAAAAACTAGCTGGTTGCGTGGCAGCGTTAAGTTGCTTTATCCCGAGATAAGGGGAAAAGGCACTACCACTCTATCGCCTCTTACGGCGCACCGATAACTTCGAATGGACAGACGCGGCGACTGCCGGACTGGAGGAAATAAAGGCCCTCCTAGCAAGCAACCCAATCCTGGCCGCACCAAACGCTGGCGAACCCATGTTGCTATACATATCGGCAACACATCAGCTGGTGAGCGCCGTGCTCGTCATCGAACGAGAATAGGACGGACACAAATTCCCACTTCAAAAACCAGTATACTATGTATCTACTGTCCTCACACCATGCAAATCCCGGTACCCCCATTACCAAAAGATTGCATACGCGGTCTTCATGGCATCCCGAAAGCTACGACACTACTTCCAGGAGTGTTCAATCACGGTGGCTTCTGAAGTCCCACTCAATGACATAATAAACAACCGCGATGCCACGGGACGGATCGCCAAATGGGTCATAGAGCTACTTCCATTTGACATAACATACAAGCCACCTCGAGCCATCAAATCCCAAGTGTCGGCTGACTTCGCGCCGAATGGACAGAGGCCGAACTCCCTAAAGAGTACGTCGCATATTCCAATTGGGTTATGTATTTTGACGGCTCCAAAATGCTGGCGGGTCTAGGAGCGGGAGTCGTGTTAACATCCCCCACTGGAGATGTCGTCCAGTATGTACTCCAAATACTATACACAGACTCCAACAACGCAGCCGAATATGAGGCCCTATTGCACAGTCTTCGGATGGCCGTATCCATGGGCATACAACGCCTAGAGGTGCGCGGGGACTCAAACCTCACAATATCTCAAATAAACGGAGACTTTGATGCCAAAGACCCAAAGATGGCAGCTTATCGTAATGTTGTCTTAAAAATGTCAGCTCGGTTCGAGGGGCTCGAATTTCATCACGTCGCCCGAGAAAGTAATTAGATAGCGGACGTCCTTGCGCGCATTGGCGCCAAGCGCGACCCCGTCCCACCCAACATTTTCCTGGAAAGGCTTTTCAAGCCGTCCGTGGTGTGGCAAGGGGAGGGTGGCAACAACAGTCCAGATTCGAATACAACCCCAAATCCCGAACACACCGATAGCATCGGGGGCTCAGCCACCAAAATAACACCATCGGCTCATCTCATTATGGCAGTCATTGCCCCATGGACCGAACCCTTCTTGGCCTACATTAATAGGAAGGAGCTTCCCGAAGACCAGAATGAGGCTCGCCACATTGTCCGGCGTTCGAAGGCCTACAAGGTTCACGACGGAGAGCCCTACAAGAAAAGTACTACCAGAGTGCTTCAAAGATGTATCTCCAAGGAAGAGGGGCGGCAACTCTTAGCGGAAATTCACGCTGGTCTCGGCGGGCACCACGCCGCAGCTCGGGCCCTTGCTAGCAAGGCCTTCCGTACTGGGTTTTATTGGCCGACAGCCCGAGCAGACACGCAGGACCTTGTTCAACGCTGCGTCGGATGCCAACTCTTCGTCAACCAAAGCCACATGCCCCCCACTGCCTTACAAACTATCCCCATTACTTGGCCTTTCACGGTCTGGGGACTGGATATGGTTGGACCCCTTAAAGGGGGAAGCCATAAGAAAAAATATCTGCTGGTCATGGTGGACAAAATTCACTAAGTGGATAGAGGCTAAACCGGTCAAAACGGCTGAGTCCGGCCCGGTGATAGAATTCATATCCGGTGTTGTGCACCGTTATGGTGTCCCACACAGCATCATCACCGACAACGGCTCTAATTTCACAGCCGACGAGGTGAAAACCTGGTGTACTAATCTTGGCATTAAACTCGATTATGCCTCCATCTACCACCCGCAAACCAACGGTCAAGTCGAACGAGCCAATGGTCTTATTATGAGCTGCATCAAGCCCAGACTAGTGTGGTCTTTGAGAGAATCAGACAAGCACTGGGTTGAGGAGCTCGACTTCGTACTCTGGTGGCTGCGGACCACACCCAACCATACTACCTGATACACACCTTTCTTCATGGTGTATGGCGCGGAGGCTGCATTGCCCTGCGATATTATCCACAACTCACCTCGAGTGCGTATGTACGAAGAGAGAGTGGCCGAGCTCGATCGGAAGGACAGCCTAGGTGCCCTGGAAGAGGAGCGCGATGTCGCAAAAACCCGTTCAGCATTTTACCAACAGCAGGCTCAAAGATATCAAAGCAGAGAAGTACGGGCCAAGACCTACAACATTGGTGAACTCGTTCTACGCCTGCCGGAGAATAAAAAGGACAAACTCAAGCCCAAATGGGAGGGTCCCTTCATAATTGACGAAGTTTTCACCGGAGGGGCGTACCGTCTTCGTGATGCATCAGACAATTGCCTCGAGCCGAACCCCTGGAATGCGGCCAAACTCCGAAGATTCTATGCCTAGCGCCAAACTCCTTGTTCGTCTCCTTCTCCCCTGTAGTTTCCATTATTTTTTCTCTCTTTTTTGATTACTTTTTTCTTTCTCGCTTTAAAGCTTTTCGTACGGCTCGGCCGCACACCCTTGACGCATACATCTTTAAATACGTACGTCCATTATACCTGGGGGCTTCTTGGACATAAGCTTTTTATTATTATTCCTTGAGCATCAAGCTCTTCACATATGAGTTTTTCCATATGTACCTTTTCTTCGCCACTATATGCATCGATATGACTTAAGTTTTGGCCAAGATGGGTTGCCTGGCTCCTGTGCTTATGCCCTACGTTCCTGTTTGTTCGGCTAGGGCATAAAGGGAGCACCTCCGCGATTGTTACTGCCGGGTCATCCGGACGTGTACCTCAGACTGGGTGAAGCCGAAAGCTAGCGTTTTTAAGGGAATATTCAGTCGGTGAATTAAAGATGTTTTTTGCGCTCACTCCATTGTGAACCCCCAGAAGCTATACACACTGTGATTTTCACATCAGAATTCGAACATGTATACTAATGCATGCACACCCAGGAAAAGGAACCCTTAACGGAACTATTCTCTCTGGAAGATGTTTGTTACAATCTCAATGTAATATAACATAGCTAGCCGGATACAACTTGTCTGTTCAAGCAACTAGACCCCTACGCCTAGTTTCTGCGCATACCCCGGTCTATTCGGCCGTGCGAGTATTCAGAAACACTCCGCACCTTCGGGTCCGGTGGTTGAAGTGAAAAGGTCTGCCATGACAAATGCTATACAATTTAGCTAGAGTTACACACATCAAGGAAGGTACATAGTCACTTGGACTCAAATACTTCCTCCTGTACACCGTCCAAAAGGTGGTCTAACTTACAATCCTGTTGGGAATATTTGGCAGCCACCTCTACTTGGTCATATACTAAACTAATTGGAATTTCTTCCCCATTCGACCCTAGCGGTCCGACACGGGCCATGTGATTAGGATTCAGCTTGGTATACCGCGTCTTCACCATGGCCCATGCCTCTCGCGCACCCTCTCGGCAGTCCTATATCTTCCATAGTCAGATACGCCGCCGCTCCTTTGAACAACTCTACAAGCTCCTCCATACTTCCTGGAGGGGAGGCGGATGGCCATAGAGCCTTGGCAACACTCCGCATCGCTAGCTGAGCCTGTTCGTGCACTTGCGACAACCCTTGCAGCAGATCACTTGATGATCCGGGCACCTGCTCTTCAGGACGGCGCGTCAATATACCTGCAATCATAACTATATCAGTTCCATTTATCTCCGAACTACTTTAAAAATAGTTCAGACACATACTGAATATGCCGCCCCACAACTTCTTGTTCTCCTTCACGGAGTCGGTTAGCTCGGCTCGCACATCTTTCAATTCTTCACCCAATGTAGCATGGGAATCCTGTAACTTGTTTTTCTCCCCTCTGACTCGGGTCAGCACAAGCTCGCCTGCGGTGTGTAGCCTTTTCACCTCTTTTTCTCCCTCTTGGGCGATCTTCAACTTCTCTTCAAGTTGATCGGGTGATCCTATTATGCGATCAGCAATAGTATTAGTACAGTTGGTATACAATTATTGTTCCTCGATGGAGGGGAATGTCACCAGAGGACGCCTTCTTGAAGTTTTCTAGTTCGGCAGTAGCAGCATTTAGCTGCGCCCGACACTGCTCCAGCTTTTGGGCTAGCAGGCCATTCTTCTCTGTAAGGACCTGGTTATACAACGATCCTTAAATCAGTTGTACCAACTGCTTTCAGTCTCGGGGGCTACGGGCATATGGTTATCCTTTTCAGGCAAAGAAAAACTTACCTGCACATCTGTGAAATGTTGCTTTGTGGCTTTTCTAAGCCCATCTAGAGCAGCTCCGATGTATGCGTCAGCCGAGCTGAAGGCATTGAATGCCTCTCCCGAGAACTTGGGGTCTCGTGAAGATGCCTGCGGCAGTCACGATGATTCATGGCGCTCTCTACTTCCGAGTTGGTAACGGACATGTCTTCCGAACCCTCGTCCGAAGGATAGTCCGGCGTTGTCCCCATAGCGGCCCCCACCTCTCTGGTGGGATCTAAATCCCGGTTGTTGGGAGTGCGACCGGCTGAATCCCCGGACATAGTCCGGCAAACCTTTTTCCTGATACAGGACCAACATAACAATCACAGTTGGGTACGAATGCCAAAGCATACCTTTAAACCCATACCTCTTCGACGAAGGACCGGCCTTGTCTTCCCCGACCTTCCTTTTCGAGGCCTTGCTCGGTGCGGGAGCCGCTCTTCTTGGAGTCATCCCCGGCGTAGCATGACGTGCTGAACGCCTCCCCTTTGAAGCATGAGATAGTGCGGTGGGTGAGGCAGTGCAAGGAAACTCTTTCGAGGGGGATTTCTCCTGATTACTTACGTGGGAAGCTGGAAGAAGACCAGGATAATCGGCGATGATGGCCACTTCTGTGCCCTCATAGCTCGCCTGGTAAAACACCCCTTCCGCGAGTACCATGAATATATCCGGGTCCTCTTCGAACCTACGATCAAGCTCCTGGTTGTGGTTCTTCGGCTGTGGGGCAGGGCTATTAAGCCCCTCGGTTACCTTCCACCAGTGTTGTTTCAAAACAGACGGATTGGGAATTCGTTAAAGATGGCCAAGAGAGCGGAGTGAATAAAAGCAAAGGGGTTAGGACTTACCCAGCTGGGAGGGTTGTACATGGAGTACCCGTCTCTGCGATTGATGCGGAGAAATTCTTCTTCCTCCCCTTTAAACAGCTCGGCCAGTATCTTGGCTAGAGCGGCGGGGGTGTCCGGACCTTTCCGACCACAACGGGAGGCATCATCCTCCCCATTGTAGTGCCACATAGGGACCCCTCTGTATTGAAGTGGCTGAACCCCTCGCACTATGGAGTTCGCCATTACCTCTACTATTGTAAAACCAGACTGGGCAAGCATCCTTATCTTGCCCAAGAGTCGATTTAACCTCCGCACCGCCCTCCTCTTCAAGACTTTGGGGACGCCTTGGTGACGCTTTCTTCAACTGAACGCTTGCAAATTCTGGGAGACCCTTGCGAACTGGGTCGAGAAGAGCGACGTCTTCTATATAGAACCATTCGTAAGGCCATTCTTCAGATGCCTTACTTGGTGTGCCGGACAGGTGCCCGGTATCGGCGACGCGCCATACTTCAGCTCCACCCACTTCAAATATCGACCCCTGGTGGTTGTGCTGGACAAGACAGAACAACTTTCTCCATAGTTCGAAATGAGCCTCAATGCCCAGGAACAGTTCGCACAAAGCGGCGTAGCCCGCGATATGCAGAATGGAGGTAGGAGTAAAGTTATGCAGCTGAAGGCCATAGTATTCCAGAAGCCCCCGGAGGAACAGATGGATTGGAAACCCAATGCCCCTTAGCAGATAAGGGACGAAACAAACTCGCTCCCCCCGGATGGATTGGGAAAATCCTCACTTTGGGTCTCACCGTTAAGGGAAGCTTGCCACTTGAACAGGATCGATCTGCAGGGGAGGAATCCCTGCGTTTGCAGCTTCTTTAATTGGCTGTAGGCCATTGAGCACCTCCCCCACTCGCCTCTCTCCGAGTCGAACGAGGAACTGGGAATGCTAGCCAAGTTGGAATGGCCTCTCCTAGTAGTCTTTGGGGATTTTTCTCCGCGAGATATTGAATGGATCTAAGATCCGATCTCTTTACATAGGCACTCTTCTTGGCCTAAACAGGGTGTTATTTGTGAAAGTACCCTGACCCCCCACATTCGCTTGACACGTGGAAGACAAGGTTATTAAACACGCAGAAGCCAAGGGGAGACATTGAATCTATGGCCGAATACAATACTTGGAAATCATTAAAGGAGGAACCCACCTTGCAATGCCGAAGACAACTTGTGTGCCGAACACCTCACTATTGAAGACTGGTGTCGGTGTCAAAACTGGCGGATCTTGGGTAGGGGGTCCCGAACTATGCGTCTAAGGATGATGGTATGTAACGCCCCGGATGCAACTTTCCATATTCGTAACTCCAACTCTTGCCTTTTCCGGCTATGTGATATGTTATTTCCTCCGTGGTTGGGGTTTTTTGTCTTTTGTTTTGCATTTTGTTCATGTCATGCTTTTCATCATCACATCATCCGCATTGCATCGGCACTCGTTGCCGTCATTGTTTTTAAAACTTGCACCCGTTCGTAGTTGCCGCGTTCCCCCTTGCTTTCGTTGACCGTTCCGAGGCCATTCGGGTTTTCGCTTCCCTCTTGACCGTGACCATCTAACCTCTCTTGCCAGCTCGCAGCACCCTCGTGTGCGTGTCCGAAACTTACCCGATCCAGAACCGGTCTGTCGTTAACGATGGATCCGGATCATCCCCAACATTTATAAAACATCTTCGTTTTTTGGACTCCCTAACTCACTTATTCCAGTCCGCCCGATCGCGATCGGAGGATCCAAATCATCCCCTTTCGTATATATATATATATATATATATATATATATATATATATATATATATATATATAGACACTAGTCAATTTATAGACCAAACACTATTTTCTAGGGATCCTCTTAGCCGCCGCCGCCACTCCTCTTGTCTCCTCCCACCTCGGGTTCTATATAGCCGCCCACCAACCAGAGCAGCGCCCGACCTTCTTTGTCCCATCCATCCACTCCACCCACAACCACAGCCGCGCCGCTCCTCCTCGCTTTCAGCGCCGCCGGCATGCCCCTGTCTGCTTCCACTGTAACTCCAGCCAAGCTCTCCTCGTGACCGGCAGCCATGGCGCCCGAGGCCTCCTGTCTCCTCGTCGCCAGATGCCCGCCTCCCCTGCATCCTCCTTGTCGCCCGCGCCTTCCTCCGCGCTCATGCCCGAGCAGGAGCATCCCTTGTAGCAGCGAACGGCGCCTGACCCCGACACATCTCCGCGCTGCCGGCTGCCGGCGAGTTTCGTCCAAGATGAGCGCTGCCGCTCCCTTCTTATCCTTCCTGGTGCTCCCCATTCCTCTCGATCTCTTTCATCCCTCTCTCTCTTTTCTTTAGCAGGAGCTCCCGCAAGATGTCAGGAACGAGACCCCATGTTCTGCTTCGACCAAATCACGCCGCCATCCTTTGCGTTTGCCGTCCGCTGTCGTTCTCCACCAGATCCGGCTGGCCTCCGCCGCCCTTGCCCGTTCCTGGCCGGATCCCACCGACTCGGCCCCGTTCCCGGCCACCGGTGCCCTCGCCGGAGACCATCTGCGCCGCCCGCCAAGTCCTACGCCTCTGCTTCTCTCGCCTGAACCAGCGCCTCGCACCGCTGTTTCCCTGTGTTGACCTCCTGTCGCTCTTCCACATCCAGCGTGGACCCGCTCCATGTCACCCGCGCGAGCCTCCTCTGCTCGACCGCGTGGGCTGCCGTGGCTGCAAGGCCAGCCGAAGCCGGCCAGCCTCAGCCTCCCTCCTCCTTGCCATCTCGGGCCAAGGCCCACTGGGTGAGCAGCCCCCCAGCCCCTCCTCTCTGTTGGCCCACCCAGATTCGGCCCTGTTATGTTTTTTACCATCTGCCATTTTTGCCTATTATCCAGAGACTGCAGTTTTACAGAATAGACCCTCATGTTCATGCATTTATATCTCACAAACCATGCATCAGAATTTAATAAACTATATATGTAATATGCTCAGTTTTTCATGTACTTTCATAATATGCCACTTTCATCCATGTTAAAATGCTTAAACTTGCTGTTTGTTTAAATTTGCTCAAATGCCATGCTAAAATGATTTATTTCATAACTAAATAACCGTAGCTCGGATTTTAATAAACTTTATATGTAAATGGGGTGGAAAAATGCCTAGTTTAACATGGTGGACTTTATTTTCCTGTTTAACAATATTAAAATATGTTTTAGGGCAGAGCAGTACCAAATTCTAAATATGCATATGGGGATTTTCCGGAATTGTTGCTTGTTGTTCCGGCCTCATTTAAACTTGCCTAGATAGTTAGTTTACTTATGCCTCACCTCTTGCCATGTTTAACAACATTTAATATTGTTGAGTACCTAACAGGAGAGAACTAAATAAATGAATGTGGTGTTTCTTCAATATGCAACCCGTTGCATATTGAGCTCCAGTTAACTTGTAGTATTGTTTGTTGCACTTTGCCATGCCATGAATCATTAAAACGGACATGCATCATACTTGTTTGTGCATCATGCCATGATTGTGCTTCCGTGTTTACCATGTTGTTTGTTTCTTTCCGGTTTGCTTCTCTTGTTAGCTTCGGTTTCATTCCGGAGTTGTGAGGATTCGTTCGACTACTCCCGGTTGTCTTCTTCATGGACTCGTTCTTCTTCCTTGCGGGATTTCAGGCAAGATGACCGTCACCTTGGATCTCATTACTATCATTGCTATGCTAGTTGCTTCGTTCTATCCCTTTGCTGCGTTACCTACCACTTCTTTGCTCAAGCCTCCCAAATTGCCATGAACCTCTAACCTTTGACACCCTTCCTAGCAAACCGTTGTTTGGCTATGTTACCGCTTTTGCTCGGCCCCTCTTATAGCGTTGCTAGTTGCGGTGAAGATGAAGATTGCTCCATGTTGGATTATGTTTATGTTGGGATATCACAATATATCTTATATTATTAATGCATCTATATACTTGGTAAAGGGTGGAAGGCTCGGCCTTATGCAGTGTTTTGATCCACTCTTTGCCCTAGTTTCCGTCATATTGGTATTATGTTCCTGATTTTGCGTCCCTAACGCGGTTGGGTGATTTATGGGACCCCTCGACAGTTCGCTTTGAATAAGACTCCTCCAAAGAAGGCCCAACCTTGGTTTTACCATTTGCCTCACCACCACCTATTTTTTCCCTTGGGAGTCGCTCTCTCGAGGGTCATCTTTATTTCAAATTTCCGCCAATGCTTGTCTAAGTGTTGGTCCAAACTAGAGCACCGCTATGACCATCCCTCGGCAACTTGGGTTACGTCGGTACAGACGCTTCGCTTATCCGGTGTGTCCCGAGAACGAGATACGTGTGACTCCTATCGGGATTGTCGACACATCCGGCGGTCTTCTTTGGTCTTGTTTTACCATTGCCGAAATGTCTTGTAAACGGGATTCCGAGACTGATCGGGTCTTCCCGGGAGAAGGAATATCCTTCATTGATCGCGAGAGCTTATCATGGGCTAAGTTGGGACACCCCTGCAGGGTTTGAACTTTTGAAAGTCGTGGCCGCGGTTATGTGGCAGATGGGAATTTGTTGATATCCGGTTGTAGTAAACTTGAAGTAGAACTCTTCTAAAATACACCAACCGTGTGCGTAACCGTGAGTGTCTCTTTTCGGGGTTGATCGAGAGGAGAACACGATTTCTGGGTTATGTCTCGACGTAAGTAGGAGTTCGGGATCACTTCTTGATCATTACTAGTTGTGACGACCGCCATAAGCTCCTCTTCCCGCTCTTGTTTCGTAAGTTAGCCACCATACATTCCTTAGCCGCTGCTGCAACCTCACCACTTTACCCCTTCCCTACCCTTTAAGCTTTGCTAGTCTTGATACCCATGGTAATGGGATTGTTGAGTCCTCGTGGCTCACAGACATTACACCAACAAATTGTGCAGTGTTATGCGATGGTCATGACGAGAGCGATGTTTACTTGTTTTGGAGTTCTTCTTCTTCTTCGTCGATCGGGGATAGGTTCTCGGACTGGCACTGAGCTAAAGGTGGTGGATATTGTTTGTGTTTACATTTTATGTTTCATCCGTAGTCGGATGTTGATCTTGTATGTTGTATGTTGTATTCATGTGACATTGTATGTATTGGATGTATCCCCACTATTATGTAATGTTGATGTAATGATATCCACCTTGCAAAAGCGTCTTCAAGATGCGCTTCTATCCTTGGTGGGACCTTCGAGTTCCTTTAGGATAGGGTCGCATCTTGGGTGTGACATGGTAATAGGAGACAGGGGACACGATGTTTACCCAGGTTCGGGCCCTCTCGATGGAGGTAAAACCCTACTTCCTACTTGATTAATATTGACGATATGAGTAGTACAAGAGTAGATCTACCACGAGATCGTAGAGGCTAAACCCTAAGAGCTAGCCTATGATGGTATGATTGTCATTGTGATCTATCGACTAGCCTGGCCCTGGTTTATATAATGCACCAGAGGCCTAGGATAACAAGAGTCCTAGCCGAATCTGCCGTGGGGAGGAGTCCTTGTCTTGATCACCAAGTCTTGTGGAATCTTCCTTGTATGCGGCAAATTGTCCTGACCGCCCATGAGTATACGGCCATGGGGTCCTCGGCCCAATCCAACCGATCGGAGACGACGTGGTGAGTACCCCTAGTCCAGATACCGCCAAGAGCCCCTGAACCGATCTTCAAGTTAGGAACGCTCCTTGATTCTTCCGAATCTGTTCTTCATCTTCGGTTGTCGGTCTTGAAAACCGGTTCAACAAATCTTCTCATCTTTGATCTTGAGGATCGCCAAGTGCATCCAAGAGTTTACACATTGGGTATCCGAGGAGCCCTTTTAAGTTTCCGCCTTTATCAATGCCTTGTTATTTTTATGCCACGCCTCGGGTTTGAAGTTGTTCCCGGAGGCGGTGTCCTCTTCAGTCTGAAGCTTCCAACGCCGGATCAGATTCGAGGTATCCTTCGCAATCGAGCACCAATGTCGATCGCTTCGAAGCTCCAACGCCGACTATGTCCAAGCTCCAACGCCGGACTATATCCAAGCTCCAATGCCGGATTATATTCGAGGTGTCATAGATCACCTTGATTCAAAAAGTTAAAAAGAGTTTAGCTAAGCTTAATACCGGAAATGCCCTCTATGGAGCTGCAATCGCGCCCGAGCTTTATGCCGGATCGCCTTGAGGTGGTGCACCACCTTGGCCATGGGACTGATTTTTATGAATTTAATTCCGAATTGTGCAATGTAATGTCTAACAAGATGTATAGCCAGTATCCCTGAAAGCACAAGTGCTCCCTAGGTGGTTTAGGTAATTAATGACAACATATCTCTTGTTGGACTAACACTTTTATCTAGTATGTTTCAGATAAGTTCAACAATGGAGTGGCATGGACTAAAGGATGTGGGAACTCCTTCAAGATGCTAAGGACAAAGGATTGGCTAAAGCTTCAAGCTCAAGACTCTTCATTTTCTATTTTAGTGATCCAAGATCACATTGAGTCTATCGGAAAAGCCAATACTATCAAGGAGGGATGAGGTGTTGCTTAATGAGCCTCTTGCTTCATGTGCTTAGTGATATGCTCCAATACCCTCAACTACTTTCCCACTTCCACACATATGTCCTAAACATAAAGTCAAACTCGCCCCACCGATTCTTTCTATCCCAGCCACCGAAGTTTGGATGTCTTAGCCATCGCCACAAACCCTAGGAAAATCGGTCTCACCGATAGGGATCTCGGTCTCACCGAGATGGGATTGTAATCTCTCCGTGTATGTCCATTATCAAAATCGGTCTCACCGAGTTTGAGCAATCGGTACTACCGAGATTACAATGCAAACTCTCTGGTTAACTTATTATCAAAATCGGTCCCACCGAGTTTGATAATCGGTCAAACCGAGTTTGCCTGACCAACTCTCTGGAAAATCTTATTACCAAAATCGGTCCCACCGAGTTTGTGTAATCGGTCCTACCGAGATTACGTTATGCCCTAACCCTAATCGAATCAGCCCCATCGAGTTGCATTCCGGTCCCACCGAAAACCCTAACGGTCACATTATTTGCTAAATGGTCTGGCCGAGTTTTATGATTCGGTCCCACCGAGTTTGGTAGATTGTGTGTAACGGTTAGATTTTGTGTGGAGGCTATATATACCCCTCCACCTCCTCTTCATTCGTGGAGAGAGCCATCAGACTGAACCTACACTTCCAAAGATCCTATTTCCGAGAGAGAACTACCTACTCATGTGTTGCGGCCAAGATATTCCATTCCTACCATATGAATCTTGATCTCTAGCCTTCCCCAAGTCGCTTTCCACTCAAACCCTCTTTCCACCGTGATCCAAATCCTATGAGAGAGAGTTGAGTGTTGGGAGACTATCATTTGAAGCACAAGAGCAAGGAGTTCATCATCAACACACCATTTGTTACTTCTTGGAGAGTGGTGTCTCCTAGATTGGCTAGGTGTCACTTGGGAGCCTCCGACAAGATTGTGGAGTTGAACCAAGGAGTTTGTAAGGGCAAGGAGATCGCCTACTGTTGAAGATCTACCGCTAGTGAGGCAAGTCCTTCGTGGGCGACGGCCATGGTGGGATAGACAAGGTTGCTTCTTTGTGGACCCTTCGTGGGTGGAGCCCTCCGTGGACTCACAAGAACCGTTACCCTTCGTGGGTTGAAGTCTCCATCAACGTGGATGTACGATAGCACCACCTATCGGAACCACGCCAAAAACATCCGTGTCTCCAATTGCGTTTGAATCCTCCAATCCCTTCCCTTTACATTCTTGCAAGTTGCATGCTTTATTTTCCGCTGCTCATATACTCTTTGCATGCTTGCTTGCTATATGTTGTGAATGCTAAATTTGTGCCTAAACTCCACTCAAACCTTAAAGAAACTTAAAAACTGCAACTTTGGTACTCAGTGTCTAATCACCCCCCCTCTAGACACCTCTTCTCAAGGTCCTACAAGTGGTATCAGAGCTTTGGTCTCCATTGCCTTGGTTTAATCACCATTGGAGGAAGATGGATGAGTCTACTTTGGGGAGTCTTAGACATATAGTGCCTATTCTTGACGGAGAGTATTTTCGTGAGTGGAAAAATGAGATGCTTGTTATTTTCAAATAATATCATTTTAACAAGTACATTGCTAGCCCTTGTGCACCTTATGTTGATCCTATGCATCCTACCCTTGATGAAGCTATTGACATGACTAGAAATATTAGAACTGTTAATCTTATCACTAGAGGATTGCCTAGAAACTTGATTAGAATCTTGCCTACTTTTGAGTGTGCCTACACTATATGGAAATTTCTTGAGGAACGATTTCCAGATTATTCCTTGAAAAATCTAGATTAGATTCTCTATAAATCTATTGCCTTGAGTAAAATGAATACTAGTGATCCTATGTTTGGTGATCGTCTATTTGAGCTTACAAACCTTATGCGTGCCAAAGGAAATGTTGGCATTATTAGTGACATTATTTCCGAAGCTATGAGAATTCATAGACAAGATTATTGTCAAACTCATTCTAATGAATCACCCTCTCTAGGATTTGATCCACCACATGACGATGTTGAACATGGATACTATGATGAGGATGATGATAGTGACTTTGATCTTGATGATGCAATGAGACATTTTGGTCTTATGGCAAATCTTGAGGATATACGTCAGAGGAAAGGAATGGGTTCTTGATAGTGGATGTACCGATCACATGACCGGAGATAAAGACATGTTTCGTGAGCTTGTGAAAATGATGGTCCTCGAAAGTTTGTCACTTTCGGTGACAACTCAAAGGGTAAGGTGGTTGGCCTCGGTAAGGTGGCCATCTCACATGATAGCTCCATACAAAATGTTATGATCGTTGAATCTCTTGGTTACAACTTACTTTCGATATCTAGACTTGCTGATTTCGGTTTCAATGTTCTATTTATCAAGTAGATTGCCAAGTGTTTCGTCGAGATAATCATAAAATGGTCTCTCTTGGTGTGCGTAGAGGTGATCTATACATTGTTGATTTCACTAAAAAGGCTCAACCTAAAACTTGCTTCATTGCTAAATCCTCAAAAGGCTGATAATGGCATAGACGATTAGGTCATGTTGGTATGCTAAACCTTGACAAGCTTATTAAGGGAATCATATCCTTGGAGTTAATGATGTCATATTTGATAAGGATAGACTTTGTAGTGCTTGTCAAGGTGTAAACAAAGTTGGAGGAAGGCATCCCGTGAAGAACATCATGACCACGAAGAGGCCACTCGAGCTACTTCACATGGATCTCTTTGGTCCCAACTCTTACAAGAGTCTCGGTGAAAATTCTTTTGGTCTAGTTATAGTTGATGACTTTTCCAGATTTACGTGGGTGTTCTTTCTCGATGATAAATCGCAGGTCCAAAAGATCTTCAAAAACTTCGCTAGGAAGGCCCAAAACCAATTTGAAGTGAAGATCAAGAAGGTTCACAGCGACAACGGAGTGGAGTTCAAGAACGCAAATGTGGACACCTTTCTTGACGAAGAAGGGATTTCACACGAGTTCTCGGCTACGTACACACCTCAACAAAATGGAGTTGTTGAGAGGAAGAACCAGACGCTCATCGAATTGGCGAGAACTATGCTTGATGAGTACAAGACGCCGAAGCACTTTTGGGCAGAACCGGTTGAGACAGCTTGTCATGCAACAAATCGCTTGTATCTTCACAAGCTACTCGGCAAGACGGCATACGAGCTACTCACCGGTAACAAACCCCAAGTTGGATACTTTCGAGTATTCGCTCAAAGTGCTACATTCTTGATAAGCATCGTCGTTCTAAATTTGCTCCTAAGTCTCATGAAGGTTTCCTACTAGGTTATGGCTCAAACTCTCACACTTACCGTGTTCACAACAATTTCACCCGAAAGGTTGAAGAGACAAGAGATGTGAAGTTTGATGAATCTAACGGCTCGCAAGTAGAGCAATTGCCAATTGATGTAGGAGACAAAGATCCTTCTAAGCAATCCAAGACTTGTCTATTGGCAAGGTCCGTCCAACGGAGGTGAAGGAGAGTACCTCGTCCGTCCAAGTGGAAGCTTCTACTTCACGACAAGGTGAACCAAGAGTTGATATGGAAGCATCCACAAGTGGGACACGCCAAGATGAAGAAAACGAGGAAGTGCATCAAGATGAACGTCAACAACCTCCTTCTCCACCACGACAAGAGAACGACAATGCCAACAATGAAGAAGGCCAAGAAGAAGAACAAGATGAAGAAGATGTTCAACAAAGACCCAAGAAAAAGCTTTCACGAGTTCGAGCAAGAATTGCTAAAGACCATCCCGTCGAGCAAATCTACAATGATATTCCAACCGGGAGAATCACTCGCTCTAAAACTCGTTTAGCTAACTTTTGTGAAAACTATTCCTTCATCTCTAGCATTGAACCTATGAAGGTCGAAGAAGCATTGGAATATCCGGATTGGATAAATGTTATGCATGAAGAGCTACACAACTTTGAGAGGAACCAAGTTTGGACATTGGTTGAGAAGCCCGACAACAACCACGACATCATCGGTACCAAATGGGTGTTTCGCAACAAGCAAGATGAAGATGGACAAGTAGTTCGCAACAAAGCACGCCCTGTCGCCCAAGGCTACACACAAGTGGAAGGTATGGACTATGGTGAGACTTACGCCCCCGTTACTAGACTTGAGTCCATTCGCATCTTACTTGCCTATGCTAATCACCATGATATCACCTTGTACCAAATGGACATTAAAAGTGCTTTTCTAAATGGTGAAATAGAGGAGGAAGTTTATGTTAAACAACCTCCCGCTTTTTCAATCCTAAGAAACCCAATCATGTTTACAAACTTCACAAAGCTCTTTATGGACTTAAACAAGCTCCTAGAGCATGGTATAAATGCTTGACCAAGTTCCTTATTGAAAAGGCTTTGAAATTGGGAAAATTGATTCTACTCTTTTTACTAAAAGGGTTAATGGTGAACTCTTTGTGTGCCAAATTTATGTTGATGATATTATATTTGGTTCAACTAACCCTCATTTTAGTGAAAAGTTTGGGAAGCTAATGTCGGAGAAGTTTGAGATGTCTATGATGAGTGAACTCAAATTCTTTCTTGGTTTGCAAATCAAGCAAACTAAGGAAGGTACTTTTGTCTCGCAAACAAAGTACACCAAGGACTTATTCAAGAAGTTCAATAGGCAAGAATGCAAAAGTATGACTACACCCATGCCTACTAGTGGACATCTTGACCTAACCAAAGATGGTGAACCGGTTGATCAAAAGGTTTATCGCTCTATGATTGGTTCATTGTTATATCTATGTGCTTCACGTCCCGATATTATGCTAAGTGTGTGCATGTGTGCACGATATCAAGCTGCCCCTAAAGAATGTCATCTTAAGGCCGTGAAAAGGATAGTGAGATACTTAATCCATACACCAAATTTTGGCATTTGGTATCCTAAGAGGGCCTCTTTCGATCTTGTTGGCTATTCCGACTCGGACTATGCCGTAGACAAGGTTGATAGAAAGTCCACTTCGGTACTTGTAAATTTCTTGGTAGATCTCTTGTGTCTTGGTCCTCCAAGAAACAAAACTCGGTATCCTTATCCACCGAAGCTGAATATATTGCCACCGGTTCATGTTGTGCTCAATTACTTTGGATGACCCAAACTCTTAAAGATTATGGGATATATGTGAGACATGTTCCATTGCTTTGTGATAATGAAAGTGCTATCAAAATTGGTCATAATCCTGTGCAACATTCTCGAACTAAGCATATTGAAGTTTGTCGTCATTTCATCCGAGATCATGTTGCTAAGGGTGACATTGATCTTAAGCATGTTCGCACCGAAAAGAAATTAGCGGATATATTCACTAAACCTCTTGATGAGAAAGTGTTTTGCAGGTTAAGAGGAGAATTGAACATCATTGATGCTTCAAACTTGGAGTAGAAACTCCATTGGATACATGCAAGACATGAGCTTATGACTAATCCTTGATATTTCTCTTATGATGAAAAACTTATGTCTTGGATATATTTGTATCTTGCATGTTATCTAACCCATGTAGGTACTTGGTTGAATCAAATTCCATGAGGTTGAAACCTACTCATATCTTGAGCAATCTCTACATCACCAAGTCTCTACACAAGGTGGTTGAAGACAAGGAAGCACGAAACCATTCAAACATATCCTTTGACAAATTCTATGTTGAGTTTCATGATTGTCATTCTTGGATATACAAGTGCTCTTCCTTGCAAGAACTAACCCATGTAGGTAGATGGACTCAAATTCCAAGTGGTGCTCCAAATTCTTGATGAGCTACATCAACCTTGAGCAACCCACGCAAGTTCAACTACATGGACAACACCACCAACCAAGGTATGTTATTCCATCTTAGAGAAGCTTTACTCCGAGTCATGGGTTAAAGCAACTCGACAAGATGTGAATACATCAAGATGCTTAAACGAAAAATGGCAACCCCATTTTGAGCTTAAACGATGAGTATGGCCTATGATCAAGTGGTCTCACTTGACTCCTAAGTCAATATACTCTAACATAGGTGAATTTGTCGCCGACCATCTCTAGATGAAGTTCTCCTGTGTTCTTTTCTGAGTTTTTGCATTTGTCTCATGCATTTGTGTTTCCCCTTTCAAAAAAAAACTTCATCTAGATTTCTTTATTTTTCTCTGCATTTTCTGCATCTAATTCCTTGCATATCTTTCAGTAAATTCCTTGCAAATCTTTGTGAGATCTTACTAGTCTAGTGAGCTGAGGTGACAAGTGTTTTCTCTGCGATGAACTCGGTTACACCGATTTGTTATTTTCGGACCAATCAATCTTTTCTGCAGACGACCGAAGCATACCACTCGGTGCCACCGATTTCATAACAGGAAAAATTCTTTGCCACATATTCTGTGTTTCTTCTGATCCAGCTCCACTCAATGAGTCTTGTCCTCTACAAGCATCACATTTTTATCATTGCTTTATGTTGTGACTCAAGGATCAAACCCATTCACGACAAATTCCAGAGGGGGAGAGAGAGATTACATCTTTATCAAGCCCTTCTTGGAAATTGATGTCAAAGGGGGAGAGAGAGATCACATCAAAGCTTATCATTTAGAGAGAGAGATCACATCAGAGAAGGAGAGAGAGATCCTTCAGGGGGAGAGAGAAATCTCCAGGAGGAGAGAATACTAGTAGAAAGTATTTCTCAAGGATCCCAGATGCTTGGTGTTCAAGAGGAGAGATGCCACATGTCTTCTTGAGGGGAGAGACATGTTCATATGATCTGTTGTGCTCAATTTTGCATGAGCATACATTAGCTCTGAACTTTAGCTCTGATCATCATTCATATCTTTCAGCTCTGTTTTCTTTCAGCTCTGATTTTCTGTTTCCTATCTTCTCCCAGTATCCCATGTTAGATTCAGGGGGAGCAAGACATCTAAGGGAAAGAGATCATTTAAATTCATTGCATATCTTTACTCTTGGGGACATGTCTAATCCAATGTGGTACTTAGTACTCACTCTCTACATGTCATCCCAGTCTTGGTATTCTTGTGGTTTCTTACATTTTGCTCTGGCTAGTAGATGCATATGTGTTATCTAACCTTGTTTACGCAGGTTCACTCCATCCTAAGCCAACTCAAGACCACAAGGTAAGTATATGCATCACAATCATGTGTATGAGGAATTCTTGCTGATGTACATACTGTTTGCAAGAAGGACTCATGGGCATGAAGGTATTCTCTTTAATACGTTTTGCTCTGATGCATATAGCCAAGATACATGTAACACATTGCCTGCACTATCATGGTTATGAAATCACATGCTTCTATATTTCATATTCACATGATTGCATACATGTAGGGGGAGCCTATGCTTGTTACATGTCTTTCCAAAGCTTTACTTGCTATTCTTTATATCATTATCTAAAGCTTTGATGTATGTTGCCATCAATTACCAAAAAGGGGAGATTGAAAGCACAAGTGCTCCCTAGGTGGTTTTGGTAATTAATGACAACATATCTCTTGTTGGACTAACACTTTTATCTAGTATGTTTCAGATAAGTTCAACAATGGAGTGGCATGGACTAAAGGATGTGGGAACTCCTTCAAGATGCTAAGGACAAAGGATTGGCTAAAGCTTCAAGCTCAAGACTCTTCATTTTCTATTTTAGTGATCCAAGATCACATTGAGTCTATCGGAAAAGCCAATACTATCAAGGAGGGATGAGGTGTTGCTTAATGAGCCTCTTGCTTCATGTGCTTAGTGATATGCTCCAATACCCTCAACTACTTTCCCACTTCCACACATATGTCCTAAACCTAAAGTCAAACTCGGCCCCACTGATTCTTTCTATCCGCGCCACCGAGTTTGGATGTCTTAGCCACCGCCACAAACCCTAGGCAAATCGGTCTCACCGATAGGGATCTCGGTCTCACCGAGATGGGATTGTAATCTCTCCGTATGTCCATTATCAAAATCGGTCTCACCGAAGTTTGAGCAATCGGTACTACCGAGATTACAATGCAAACTCTCTGATTAACTTATTATCAAAATCGGTCCCACCGAAGTTTGATAATCAGTCAAACCGAAGTTTGCCTGACCAACTCTCTGGAAAATCTTATTACCAAAATCGGTCCCACCGAGTTTGTGTAATCGGTCCTACCGAGATTACGTTATGCCCTAACCCTAATCGAATCAGCCCCATCGAGTTGCATTCCGGTCCCACCGAAAACCCTAACGGTCACATTATTTGCTAAATGGTCTGGCCGAGTTTTATGATTCGTCCCACCGAGTTTGGTAGATTGTGTGTAACGGTTAGATTTTGTGTGGAGGCTATATATACCCTCCACCTCCTCTTCATTCGTGGAGAGAGCCATCGACCGAACCTACACTTCCAAAGATCCTATTTCGAGAGAGAACTACCTACTCATGTGTTGCGCCAAGATATTCCATTCCTACCATATGAATCTTGATCTCTAGCCTTCCCCAAGCTGCTTTCCACTCAAACCCTCTTTCCACCAGATCCAAATCCTATGAGAGAGAGTTGAGTGTTGGGGAGACTATCATTTGAAGCACAAGAGCAAGGAGTTCATCATCAACACACCATTTGTTACTTCTTGGAGAGTGGTGTCTCCTAGATTGGCTAGGTGTCACTTGGGAGCCTCCGACAAGATTGTGGAGTTGAACCAAGGAGTTTGTAAGGGCAAGGAGATCGCCTACTTCGTGAAGATCTACCGCTAGTGAGGCAAGTCCTTCGTGGGCGGCGACCATGGTGGGATAGACAAGGTTGCTTCTTCGTGGACCCTTCGTGGGTGGAGCCCTTCGTGGACTCGCATAGCAACTGCTACCCTTCGTGGGTTGAAGTCTCCATCAACGTGGATGTACGATAGCACCACCTATCGGAACCACGCCAAAAACATCCGTGTCTCCAATTGCGTTTGAATCCTCCAATCCCTTCCCTTTACATTCTTGCAAGTTGCATGCTTTATTTTCCGCTGCTCATATACTCTTTGCATGCTTGCTTGCTATATGTTGTGAATGTTAAACTTGTGCCTAAACTCCACTCAAACCTTAAAGAAACTTAAAAACTGCAACTTTGGTACTTAGTGTCTAATCACCCCCCTCTAGACACCTCTTCTCAAGGTCCTAAAATCCCTCAAGGTGCGTGTTGGCCTAATATCCGAGATGCACCTGAAGGAAAACATGAAACTGCTGGTCCTAGTAGCCCCTCTCAGTTCGATGCGCGAAATCGGCCTGAGGATCAACTCCTAGCTCGGCAGCATACATAGGAATAGAAACGCGGTGTAATATATTAGGGAAAATGGTGATCGGCGAACATGCCCTTGATAGTGGGTCTCGAGAAGTCGCCGTAAAATATTAGCTTGACACCGTATAGGTCCAGATGGTACCCATTGTTGTTCGAAGACGCGTTTGCGCATAGTTCGGTCAGGCCAAACACTGAGCACTTTGAATTTTCTGCATTGAATAGGCAATGCAGTAGCCCCCGAGACACTGGTCGGGTGGCAACATCAGATCAAGGGATCGATGTAACCCTTTAATATTTATAAATAATGAGCGCAAAGCCCAGTAGCCCCCGAGCCTTAATGCGGGCACGGGTGGCCGAACTAAGGATCGATATCCAGAGTAAAATCACAAAGTATGTGTAAGGATTCTATGTATCCAAGTACTCTACATCATTAATGCTCGGATCCGCGTTGTACAAAACTTTGTTGACCGACCATCGGCTTCAACCTCCTCAGCCAGTAGCCGAGGAGTGTTTGTCCTACCTTATAAAGCCTTTATGAGGGCAAAGATTTACGGCAAACAAGGCAATCCGGCCATACGGTTTTATAAACAAAGGTACACGGAGAGATATGTTATATTACTTTTTAACGTAAGAAACATCTTCCAAAGAAAATAGTCCCACTATCGGTTCCTTTCTTTGGGTTGTCATGCTAAGCATGATCATGAAACCTCAGCTCCGATCAATGTGGGAGGAAAATATTGAGGATTTAGTTCGGGGAAAGTTCCCGAACTCTGTGGTATTAATGAACCAAAAAATTTACTTCCGTTGTTGCCGACCAATGTGATCCTTTAAGATTGCTAGCTTTCGGCTTCACCTAGTTTGAGGTACTTAACTCGGATGACCCGGTAGTAACAATCATAGAGGTGCTCCCTTTACCGCCTAGCCGAACAATCGGGAACGTAAGCACAGGAGCCAGGCAACCCAGCTTGGCCAAAAATCCTAAGTCAAATTGATGCATATTTATGGCTTTATATAACAATAATTATGGAAGGCAATGCTTGTATAGTGAATACAAATGCTGATGATATATACTTATTTTGACCCCATTGCGACCGTTTATGAGTTGAAAGTGGCCCATCGTCTGCTTCTACCCCTTTGTAGATACTACGTAGGGTGTTTCTGCAATAACCAGACAACCCTTAGCCGACGTTTCGGTGCCTGGAGGCGGTTGTGTTAGCGGAAACGAGGCAATCAGATATCTTGGCTTTATAACTTTCACTTAGTCATAGGAGCTTTAAACCGGGACGCTAGCTATGAGCCCCCGGTTAGTGTTCGGCGACAGCTGAGGTCAAGCCGTAAACACTTCGGCCAATGTTATGAACGACTCATCATTTAACACGGTCATCGGATCGCTGACCAGTTTGCACTTCTTGTGTGACGATCGGTTTGGCTTTCTCCATCGAGGTGCTTAACCATGCGAGCTGGAAGCACAATCGCAGTGGTTCTCCTTTTGCACACCTAGCCGAACAAAGCGGAAAATAAGAGGCAGGCAAAGGAGCCGGCCAACCCAACTATTGACCGAAGACATAATTCGAAACTGATGCATATATAGCAATATCCGAGAATTTTTGCCGAATCCCTAAAGGTGTCCGGCGTTGCACTGCGAGACTAATGCTGGAAACGCACAAATAGTTTGAAAGTGCCATAGGCTCGAAAAGCCAAAAAACTTATTCAAAAGTTTAATGTCCGAACTAGATCAAGTGTTCGGTGCCAATCCGAAAATCGGACTTTAAAAAAAAGGTGCTTCTATCGTGCTTTAACATGACACATCCTATCTCAAGACTCCAAGCGGGTCAACCTATGGCCTCAACCTCCTTATCCCGAAGGCGGCGTGCTTCTCCGAGGCTAGTTTAGCAAACTGCACTCGAGCGGATTTAGAGAGAAGCAAGACTATCAGGCTATTGACCACACACTTGCATCGAGAAAGGAGTGATAGAAAAAAAGACTTTGCAACGACCAAGAAGAAAAACAGCTCATACTAATTTAAGCGCCCCCAAGTGACTTGGGTAAAAGAATTTTATGTATAATGATTGTATGTACCGAAGTACTAATATCATATCTCTGTTCACCCAAACTTTAAACGCGTCTTAACCGACCGTCGGCTTCTCCCTCTTCGGTCAAGGCCCGAAAAGTGTTATGTAATCCACCTGTCGAGAATACCAACGGTGTTTCTGATAATCAGGCAATCAGGCCATATGGTACATAATGCATAAAGCGCTCAGGGAACTTATGCTATATTACTAACAAAGTGTAAGAAGCATCTTCGAAGAAAATAGTACCCCCACCGATACCTTTCTTCGGTGCTCATTGTTATTATGAGACTTGTGCAATAGATTTTTTGTACTCATGAGTTCCGTTGTGTGCCGACCATAATTGAAAACAATAAGAGCGCTAGCTTTCGGCTTCACCCAGTCTGAGGTCCGGCTCGGATGAACCGATCGTGACAATCGCAGAGGTGCTCCCTTTACTCCCTAGTCGAACAATCGGAAACGTAGGCGTGAACACAGGAGCAAGGCGACCCAGCTTGCAAATCGCCTAAGTCAACATGGTGCATATTGTGGCGTAATACACAAACAAGGACAAGTATAATCATATGCAAGAGGAAAAGCTTCACAAAGTTATTTGAATTTGTGTGTTACAAACAAAGTTTGGACGAGGAAGTTTTTCGCAAACAACCTTTTGTCAAAAAAGGTATAATGCTTGGTCGGACCGAACAAAATTTAAAACTGAAAGTTTTTGAGCATGAAAGCGACCTAGCTGGTTAATGTGCTCGGTGTTGATGACGCGGTCCTAGCTTGATGCGGGACAAGGTCCCAGCCCCCAAGACGGTCTCGAGGTGGCGGAGCGAAGAGCTCGACAATCCGAAGTGGCGACGTAGCACGACCAATGTAGGCCGGCAGAGTGACGCCAAAGAGACCACGCGACTCAGTCAAAGTCCATTACCTGCACATGTAAAATAGTGCGGTCCAGGAAATAATAATACATATAATCCTTGCGCAATTGCTTTGCGCAAAAATAATTTATTTAAAGAGATGTGGCCTAGTGATGAAGCCAATGTCGATGCAGGGCGTCAGCGTGACACAGTGACAAAGCCTGAATTTGCAGGGCGGTCCGGACTTCGGATGCGGTGTTCGCCGAACTATGTACGAAACTGACCGAACCACCACGCGACCGTTTTTAATGTGGCCGCCATTTGATAGACCTGTGTACAGATGATGGAACAAACCAGAGTAATAATTCCTTAAGAAAAATAAACCCAACAAGCAAAAATTGTTAGGATTAATAGCACCTAGTTTATTCGTTGTAGCAGTCCGAAGAAAAGCGACTCCCAAAATTGGGACTCGATCCGCATACCCATTGCCTGATGGGCGATGAGGCGATGGCATGGCAATGCTGGTAAAGGTTGACTCGCCGAAGCAAAGCCCCCGGTCCAGCTGACGTGACGAAGCTGGTCGGCTAGTGTCGCCGAAGTTACTGGAGTGTGCCAATGAAGGGATGACGAAGCCCCCGGTCCGGACGAGGAGAGAGAGCAGATCGATGAGGAGATGTTGCAGCTGCCATGTCAGCCGAGGTGTTGAAGTAGTTCGACGTTGGTGGACATTGGCGCGATGAAGCAACAGTTCGGCCATGCCGATGCAGGTCGTAACTTGTGACGTGGTCAATACTAGCTTGCTGAGGTGGCCGTGCGGCGATGCCGATGTGCCCGCTCCGTGTAATCCGTGGGGCGGTGATGTTGGTGATGATTTACCTTTGGCGATTCTGAACTCTTGTTCGGCTCGCCGAGGTGAGTATCCGAAGAAGTTGATCTCGGCTCAAAAAGCGACGACATGTCTAGCGCAGGTCGGCAACCGTGGAGCTATATTGTCGGACTGGTTTGACACCAGCGTGATGGCGAAGATTACCTCAGAGGAGGATTAAAATTTTATGGGCACGTGTCAAAAACAATGCGCAATACCTTAGAATAAAATTCCTTTTAAAAAGGTTGTCAAATATCACATTCATAAAGAAACATGAATTCGGGTCGGATCCGTATTCGCGTAGGAAACAGATCTGAAAAGTGATGCACTAATCGGGAGGTTCCCGGAGTTTGGACGGTCGGATCGAGCTGAATTTTTGACAGGTGGTAGATATAGGAATTCCACAGCCGATCAACGGTTGGATCTTCCAAAGGACGTCCGAGCTAGATGTTGGACACCACACTCCAAACTCGTCCGGATTCTTGTCCATATTCAATGCGGCTCCGGTATATCGGAGATTGCCGGAGATTCCTCCATCGGAACTCGACGAAATTTTCCAGGGTCGTTGTAGACTCAATTTTGCACAATTCCCCGAAGCAATCGTTAAAGCGACACTCGAGGAGGCGGTGGTGGCAGATACAAGTTCGCTTTCCAGAAAAATAGCACGGTTGCCCGAGGGCAATGTTGACGTTGAGCCCCTGAGCACGATGGATGATTCCTCCATGATCTTGATAGAGATCGGAGTTGATGTTGATGAATGCCCTCGTCCGAACATGATGATCGGAGGCAGGGCACAGTATTCGGTCGAGCCGAGGTGACCAGTCGAGCCGGTGACGAAGAAGTCGACGTCATAGTTGATCTGCTGATGAGCCATTGATCCTTTTGCCGATCACACAACGGAACTCTCAATGAAAGCACCAATGTCGGTGTCAAAACCGGCGGATCTCAGGTAGGGGGTCCCGAACTGTGCATCTAAGGATGATGGTAACAGGAGAAAGGGGACACGATGTTTACCCAGGTTTGGGCCCTCTCGATGGAGGTAAAACCCTACTTCCTTCTTGATTAATATTGACGATATTAGTAGTACAAGAGTAGATCTACCACGAGATCGTAGAGGCTAAACCCTAAGAGCTAGCCTATGATGGTATGATTGTAATTGTGATCTATCGACTAGCCTGGCCCTGGTTTATATAATTCACCGAGGCCTAGGATAACAAGAGTCCTAAGCGAATCACGCCGGTGGGGAGGAGTCCTTGTCTTGATCACCAAGTCGTGTGGAATCTTCCTTGTATGCGGCAATGTCCTGACCGCCCATGAGTATATGGCCATGGGGGTCCTCGGCCCAATCCAACTGATCGGGAGACGACGTGGTGAGTATCCCCTAGTCCAGGATACCGTCAACTGGTTCGGGGGCTACTGAGGGAGTCCTGGACTAAGGGGTCCTCGGGCGTCCGGCCTGTTATCCATGGGCCGGACTGATGGGCTGTGAAGACATGAAGGTCAAGACTGCACTCAGATCCGGATTGGACTCTCCTTGGCATGGAAGGCAAGCTTGGGACCAACTATGAAGATTCCTTCTTATGTAACCGACTCTATGTAACCCTAGACCCCCTCCCCGGTGTCTATATAAATCGGAGGGAGTAGTCCGGAAAGGATATACTCATTACCATAGTCATATAGGCTAGGCTTCTAGGGTTTAGCCATTACGATCTCATGGTAGATCAACTCTTGTAATACTCATATTCATCAAGATCAATCAAGCAGGAAGTAGGGCATTACCTCCATAGAGAGCGCCAGAACCTGGGTAAACATCGTGTCCCCTATCTCCTGTAACCATCGACCTTAGACGCATAGTTCGGGACCCCCTACCCGAGATCCGCCGGTTTTGACACCGACAATGTGGCACATCAAAGTTGTGCATTTTGGGTATTCAACATATATATGTTTGGCCCACATGCAAAGCGGTGGTGGTTGTCCTCTCGCACCCACTTAAGCCGTTATCAGCGATATTGATGCTTTCCATCTGTGGGCCGGCTTGGTCCATCACTTATTTTTGCCTGACAACAAGAGAGGTTAATTTGACTTAGGAGGGGATTATTATTTTTTCTCTGGGCTGACATGCATGATACACTTTGATCACACACATATGCATGTGTACGCATGAATCCCTCCCATCGAGTTGAAGTGGCTAGTACAACGACACCATCATGAACCGATCTCGCTCTGTGTGGGGAGCTAGTGTACGAGTTTTGACACACGCGCCAGATCGATGTTGTGTATTCAAACATGCATGCATGCATCACCTCCATACATATGCATGTAGTGGTTGCCTTCGAACGATACACTCCCTCGCGTGGTTATCGGCGGCAAGCCTATATATTCGTGGGCCCGCGTGGACATCCATGATCACCTTGACCAACAACAAGATAGGTTACCATGGAGGATTCTTCATTTGGTTAGTGTTATCGTAGTATAGGTCATGGTGAGATTCAAACCTAATTAAGTTTGAGCGCATATACTATGCACGCATGCATGCATATATGAATCCCCGTCGTTGGCTTGAAGTGTCGTGTAACATACATATGCATCTTCAACCTAACCCTCACTCAGTGTGGGGATTTCTAGTTTGAAATCATGGCCGGTGCCACATCAAAGTTGTTCATTGTTACTCAAAAACACACCTCTCCATACATATGTTTGGGCCACATGCATGCAGTGGTTGTCTTCGGGGACTAGCTACTTGCGTGATTATTGGCGAGCTAGCCCATCTCCGAGGTCGCATGGACGGACATTGCTTTGACCAACAACAAGAGAGAGGTTGTACGACCAAGGTGAATTATTCTTGGTCCCTTTTACGATCCATCTTGGTGAGATATATGCCTCTCTGGCCCGTCGACTGAAAGTGTTTGTGTGTGTGTGTGTGGGGGGGGGGTTGCTACATCGCACTTTGCTAGGTGAACCTTGGTTGGGGGGGGGGCATTCATTCATAGCTTAATTAGGATTCCCTTTGTGGCGACACGAGGGGGGTGGGGGGCTGCTAGCTACTTCGCACTTTGCTAGGTGAACCTCGGTTGGGGGGAGGGGGCATGCTCATAGCTTAGGATTCCCTTCGTGCCGACACGAGGGGGGCTGCTAGCTACTTCGCACTTTGCTAGGTGAACCTCGGTTGGGGGGGCATGTGCATTCATAGCTTAGGATTCCCTTCGTGCCGACATGAGGGAGGGGTGGCTGCTAGCTACTTCACACTTTGCTAGGGTGAACCTTGGTTGGGGGGGGGGGGGGGGGGGGCATGCATTCATAGCTTAGCCAGGATTCCCTTCGTGCCGACACGAGGGAGGGGGGCTGCTAGCTACTTCGCACGTTGCTAGGTGAACCTCGGTTGGGGGGGCATGCATTCATAGCTTAGGAATCCCTTCGTGCCGACACGAGGGAGGGGGGGGGCTGCTAGCTCTACTTCACACTTTGCCAGGTGAACCTCGGTTGGGGGGCATGCATTCATAGCTTAGGATTCCCTTCGTGCCGACACGAGAGAGGGGGGCTGCTAGCTACTTCACACATTGCTACAGTGAACCTAGGTTAGGGGGACATGCATTCATATATAGCTTAGGATTCCCTTCCTGCTGACACGAGGGAGGAGGGGGGCTGCTAGCTACTTCGCACTTTGCTAGGTGAAGCTCGGTTGAGGGGGAGGGGGCATGCATTCATATATAGCTTAGGATTCCCTTCATGCCGACATGAGGGAGGAGGGGGGCCGCTAGCTACTTCACACTTTGCTAGGTGAACCTCGGTTGAGGGGGAGGGGGCATGCATTCATAGCTTAGGATTCCCTTCGTGCCGACACGAGAGGGTGGGAGCAAGCAATATCATGCGCTTTGCGAGAGAGGTGCCACATCGAAGTTGCATTTGGTGTTTGAAAATCAAACCACTCTTTTGATACATAAATTTGGTCCACATGCAAGTGTGTTCGTGTTCTGACCCTCTCCCGCGTCATGTTTCGCCAAATTTATGAACATTAGAGAAGTCGGATGACGCAACAGATACACTTCACTCAAACTAACCGTGTGCCACGCCGGTGCACCTGTCACACGCACATCCGCACAGTACATTGGGATCCATGAGGCTCCCCCTCTCAAAAATATCTGCCTGCTTCGAGGGTTTTTCTGTTTCGTAACACACGGTTGTTATCTCCGAACCGTGTGCGATGTTTCTTGTTCCCAATCTCGCCTGCATCGAAAATATCTGCCCGCCTCGAGAGTTTTTCTTTTTCATAACACACGGTTGTTATCTCCGGACCGTGTGCGATGCACTATCATCAATATTTTCAATAGCCTGACATTTCACTCCCGCGTTTGACTCCCGCGCAGTAAAATTTTCAGTACCCGCGTCATTTCCTCAAACACCACGCGCCCCCCTCCACACACACACACACACACACACACACACACACACACACCAAAACCTCCTCGGGCGTGCGCGCGCGCACACACACACACCCCTCCCTCGCTCGAAACCCTAGCAAAGTCCCCGCCACCGCCGCCGCAAGGCCTCCATTGTCAAATCTGCCGGTTTGCCCATGCAGCTTACCCACCGATCTCCATACCCAGGCCGCCCTGAGTTTCTTAGATGATGTCTGCCAAACGCCCCTTTCCCACAGATACCCATCCCCATCCCCATCCTCCACTCCAGAGCATCGCAGCCTAAGCCCGGCTACACTTCCCGTGGAGCTCGAGGAGCAACTGACCCAAAAGAGGTGTATAGCGGTCTCTTCGCCCGACGTCGCCGAGGAAGCTGACGACCATTACTAGCGGTAGACACTGAAGCAGCGAGCTAGAGTATGCGGGCATGTCTCGTCCGCCGGCTACGACATCGAGGTCATCAACAACGACGCCTTGAGGCGGGCTGTGTCACAGGTTAAGTGGCCCACCCCCAACCCCTCGGGTTCAACCGCCGTTGATCTCATGCATGGCCCCGCCGCTGATCTCCTCTGGCTCGCTGTCAACAATTTGCCATTCTACATCGCCACCGAGCCCCTTTTGTCATTTTTGAAGGACACGTTCTGCGACGCTAGCTTGGGATCCATAGCTTCCAAGTCAGACCTCATCGACGGCGACCACGAGGAGGGCACCATCTCCGGCTCTTCCAAGGGGAAAGAGCCCATCTGCTCTTTGTTTGGGATATTACTACTGAGTATAAACCGGCCATGAGGGGCCGGGTTATACCCATAATGAATTATTCATATTTGAAGCCCATGAAGACAGGGAGTATGGCGCTTTACGAAGGAGATCTGACACGGAGGCCCAGGGCCCAAAGACGGATTAGGGCCTGTAGATGTGAACCGCCATATGATATGTAACTTGTGTTGTAAGATAGGAAAGGATAGAAACCGAGCCGGACACGTTTATGAGCCGGCCTCAGGATTCTGTAAACCGACGGGTGTCAACCTATGTATATAAAGGGATGACCTGGGGGCGGTTTAGGGATAAGAAACAACAACTCGAGAGCCAGGCATAGCGGATTCGCTCCCTGGTCATCGAAACCCTAGCAATTCCACATCAACTGGATTAGGCCTTTACCTTCACCGCAAGGGGCCGAACCAGTATAAACTCCCTGCGTCCTTTGTCCGCTTTAACCCCTTTAAGCTAACCCGTCGCGATGGCTCCACGACTAAGTCCTTTCACTAGGACATCTGTGGCGACAAAACCACGACAGTTGGTGCCCACCGTGGGGCTATCGCACGATGGTTTTGAGTTCTTAGAGGGCAGCTTCGAAGGGCTCAAGGGATACGCTGTGGGCCGGATGACCAAGAGTCGTCGCGGCAAGCTCTACATCGACAACACAGGCTGGGGCCCCGAGGCTGGCTCAATCGAGTACGGGTACCGGGTCCCCTTTGGAGGTATTCATGTCTTCATTGGCAAGATTGGCGAGCCGGGCCCTGAGCCGGTCATCTACACCGACATCGTCGAAACAGCTCAGTGTGCGAGACCTGCCCGGGCTCAGCCCGCCATGAAGTGTGCCTTAGTGGGAGTCATCCACAGAGCGGAATCTGAGGATAGATCGGCATCTGGTGGTGAAACCGTCATTTACTCTAATGACGAGTCATCTACTGGAGAGACCGAGTCATTGTACCAGCTGCAAGATGGCCGGTTTGGGGGCTGTTCCGATGGCGACAGTATTCCGGACCCCTCCGATCCACCGAGCCGGGTTGCGATCTTCATGGCCGGTACACAGCCTGCGCAGCACTCCTCGACTGCAGCGGCAATGGTTTCCGGATCAGCAGCGGCGACGGCAGCCGGGGCAGGAGGCCCCGCGCGACTGCCGGCTCAGGTTTTATCTGATTTATTTGACGCTTTGGCAGCACTGCTGGCGGAAGTTAACCCGCCGAATCAGCATGAGCATAACACGGAAATCGCGAAGGTGAAGGATCAGATAACTCAAGCCAAGGCAGACCTGGCAGCTGAGGATACCAGGATGGCTGCAGAATGGGGCGAGTTGGATGCACAGGCTTACCGGCTTATGTTAGATCAGAGCGTGTCAAATAATGTCATGAGGAGAAGGTACCGATCTCACCTGCCTCCGGTTTATGAGGCAAGGAATCTCTTTAACACACCAGGAGTAGGAACCAGTAGTCAACAAGTGGTAAACCGGGTGGAGGCACCTGGAACGGGGGCGCCGATTCAGCCGCGCCCGATGGATCTGCCTCGTCAGAACAATGTCCTGCCACAACACGACCCAACACCACCAGGTCATTACTCTAACCCGTTGGATAACATTGTTGCCGCCGCTTCACGATTGGCAGCTCTCCCGATCGAAGGCGAGTCGCCAGTAGCGGTCGAGACACGACGGGCTAGAGAGCTCCTTCAGACAGCCTTGACTCAGCAGCAGACTTATTCATACAGCCGCGAGAGGATTCATTCTACTCCCCGCCCAAGCCGGATTTACAGCAGGCATATGGATGAACCGGCCGTGTCGAGCAGTGCGCGGAATCGTAATCCGCCTCATGGCCATAACTCGGCGGGTGGCGGTGTTGATGCTCAGGACGTGGTGGATCGTGCTAGGGCACGTCGAGAGGCCAAGTTAGCGGGGCAGTACGCGGCCCGTCAGCTTACTCTGGTTCGTCCGACAACTTCGGTGGAACCAGGGGTTACCTCCAGTTCTTTGGGGGTGCCGTGTCTCGTCCCGGTGCTACACAATGTACGGCTGCCCAAGGATTTCAAGGGCCCATTTAAAGTGCCGAATTACACTGCCGATTTATCCCCCGAGTCATGGGTAGAAAGCTATGAGATGGCAATGGAGATGCTGGATGTGGATGATGCGGTATGTGCTAAATATTTCACCATGATATTGGAGGGAACAACTCGCACATGGTTGAAAAACCTGCCAGCTAACTCCATTGGGTCATGGGCCGAGTTAAGGGCCCGATTTATCCAGAATTTCAAGGACACGTGCAAGCAGCCCATATCAATTGTGTAATTAGCTGCCTGTGTCCAGGAGGAAGGAGAATCAACAACCCATTGGGTGCGTCGGGTTTCAGAAATCTTGCATTCATCTGACCGCATCAAAGCTGATATAGCAATATTACCATTGGAAGGCAATTGCCGGTTCGCACCTCTGAAGCTGAAGTTGGGACGGCTCAAACGTCACTGCAATGACATGGGGACGCTTATGGCAGCTCTGGTTAAGTATGCCGACTCTGATAGTACCAAGGACCCTGAGTCTAACGAAGAAAAGACATGAAAGGGAAGGAAGAGCGGCAGTACCAAGGGGCAGCAACATAACCCGGCGGGTCATGGAAACAACGGTAAGCGTAAAGCGGATAACAGTTTAGATTTTGTGGCTAACACCAATACGCAGGATAATGGTCAGCGTCGTAAGGGTAAACCACCCCCGCGGGGTGGGGGATCAGGTCTCAACCTTGAGCACCTGTTAAACCAGCCTTGCCCAAAGCACGGGTCGCGAGAAAGGCCAGCCACACACCTCTGGAAGGACTGCTTTATTATGCGGGAGTTCAAAAACTCAGATCTTTTCCGATATGATCATGGACCGCCCGGCGGTTCAGGACCCAGTTCTCGTGGGCCGGGTTATGGTGGAAGCAATTCTCGCTCAGGATTTCAAGGTAATCAAAGCGGACACGGCAATCAAGGCAATCAGGGCAACCAAGGTGGCTATAATCACCAGCGGAGTCAGCAGCAGTAGCAGTCGGGTTACCAGAGCAATTCGAAGCAGTTGAATAGTGGGCAGTATCATGTCTTCACCACTAGCCTGTGCAAATGCGATCAGAAGCTTCATAAAAGGGCAGTGAACTCCGTTGAACCGGCGGTGCCCGGTTACTTGCGCTGGTCTGAATAGCCCATTGTGTGGAGTCGAGAGGATCATCCACCCCGGGTTGATAATCCGGGTCATCTGGCTTTGGTGGTGGCGCCTCAGGTCGGAGGATATAAGTTCACCAAAATACTCATGGATGGGGGGAGTAGTATCAACATCCTTTATTATAAAACCTTCCGTCACATGGGGTTAACAGATAAAAATCTTAAACCATTGAACACCGTTTTTCATGGTGTGGTGCCTGGTAAATCGACATATCCAGTTGGTAAGATAGTTCTGGAGGTTGCTTTTGGGGATGATCATGATTCAAGATCAGAGAGATTAACCTTTGAAGTGCTAAAAATCAAGAGTCCGTATCATGCCTTGTTTGGACGGCCGGTTTATGCTAAGTTTATGACAAGGCCCTATTATGTCTATCTGCAACTCAAGATGCCGGGTCATAAGGGGACCATCATGGTACATGGGAGCCATAAGATCGCTTTGGAATGTGAAGAAGGTGATGTGGCTTATGCTGAGTCGGTTTGTGCAACAGAGGAGTTGAAGTTCTACAAAGACAATGTTGATCCGGCGGATATGACTTCCTTGAAGAAGCCAACTACAGAGCATGATCCGGCCTTGAAGTTTAAATCGGCTGATGAGACTAAGTTGGTTGATTTTGTTCCTGGCGATTCATCCCAGCAGTTTAGCATCAGCGCTAACTTGGACCCAAAATAGGAAAGCGCGCTCATCGAGTTCATCCGTGAGAACCGGGACATCTTTGCATGGAAACCTTCTGACATGCCAGGTGTACCGAGGGAACTCACTGAGCACACTCTTAATGTTGATCCCAAGTTTAAACCGGTCAAGCAGTTTCTCCGTCGCTTCAATGAAGAAAGGCGCAAGACTATTGGTGAGGAGGTAGCTAGGATCTTGGCGGCTGGGTTTATCATTGAAGTATTTCATACTGAGTTGGTTGGCTAATCCGGTGCTAGTAATCAAGAAGAACGACACTTGGCGTATGTGTGTGGACTACACAGATTTGAACAAGGCTTGTCCAGCAGATCCTTTTGCTCTCCCTCGTATTGATCAAATCATTGATGCTACGGCGGGTTGTGAGCGTTTGAGCTTTCTAGATGCTTACTCCGGTTATCATCAGATCAAAATGGCAGTTAAGGACCAGGAGAAGACAACTTTTATAACTCGCTTTGGAGCCTTCTGCTATGTGTCTATGCCTTTTGGGCTTAAGAGTGCCTAGGCGACTTATCAGCGCTGTGTGCTGAACTGTCTTGATAATCCGATCGGGTGCAATGTTCATGCTTATGTGGATGATATTGTGGTGAAGTCCAGAAAAGAGGAGACATTGATAGATGATTTGAAGGAGACCTTTGATAACCTTCGGGTTTATAAGATGATGCTTAATCCGGCTAAGTGTGTCTTTGGTGTACCGGCGGGCAAGCTCTTGGGTTTTCTGGTGTCTAACAGGGGCATTGAAGCTAATCCGGAGAAGATCAAGGCTATTACCTCGCTGGCTAAACCGAAGTGTGTCAATGATGTTCAACGCTTGGCAGGCCGGATTGCAGCCTTAAGCCGGTTTATCAGTCGCCTTGGGGAGAAGGCCATCCCTTTGTATCAGATGCTGAAGAAGACGGATGATTTTGTCTGGAGTGATGCCGCCAATGAAGCATTTGAGGATCTAAAGCGGTAGTTAGCTGAGCCGCCTGTCCTTGCTGCTCCTGTTGATAAAGAACCCTTGTTGTTATATGTGGCTGCTAATGCCCGGGCTGTTAGCGTGGCGATTGTGGTGGAGCGCAAGGAGGCTGGAAAGGAATATCCGGTTCAGCGACCGGTTTATTATATCAGTGAGGTGCTTATTGAGTCTAAGCATAGGTAACCACATTGGCAGAAGCTGGTGTATGGAGTTTTATGGCGAGCCGGAAGCTTAAACAATACTTCCAGGGTCATCCTATCACCATGGTCAGCTCTGCCCCTTTGGGGGATATAATCCAGAACAGGGAGGCAACTGTCCGGGTTGCCAAGTGGGCCATTGAGCTTGGACCTCATGGGTTGAAATATATGCCTCGAACGGCAATCAAGTCCCAAGCGTTGGTTGATTTCATCAATGAATGGACAGAGTTACAGGCGCCAGAAGAGAAGCCGGATCATACTTATTGGACTATTCATTTTGATGGGTCCAGGAAATTGGAGGGCTCGGGGGCTGGAGTCGTGTTAACTTCCCCACGAGGTGATAAGTTTTGTTATGTTCTCCATTTAATGTTCCCTTGCACTAACAATGCAGCTGAATATGAGGCCTTGCTCCATGGTCTTCGGATGGCTAAGGAGATGAACTTAAGCCGGGTTAAGTGCTTCGGTGACTCGGACCTGGTGGCTCAACAAGTATCTGGTACTTGGGATTCCAAGGACCCGCTCATGGCAGCATATCGTCGAGAGGTGGCTATTGTTGCCGGTCACTTCAAAGGTTATCAGGTTGACCATGTGGACTAGCGAAAGAACGAAGCGTCTCACGCTTTAAGCCGTTTGGGTTCCCAACGTAAACCGGTTCCACCCAATGTTTTCCTGGATGTTTTACATAACCCGTCGGTCAAGCTACCTACAGAGGAGGATTTTGCTGTTCCTGATCCGGAGGCTCAGCTGGTGGCGGCTCTTCATGTGATCCCGGATTGTACGGTCCCATATTTGGCGTATATGAACCGGGGCGAGTTACCGGAGGATGAAACTTTGGCCAGGCAGATAATCCGGCGGTCCAAATCAATGACTATTTTCAATGGAGAATTACATCATTGTAGTGTCACGGGGGCGTTTTAGCGTTGCATGTCTCCTAAAGAAGGCCGTGAGATTTTGCGGGAGATCCACGAAGGAGATTGTGGTCACCACGCCGGTTCAAAGTCTGGTGGCCAAGGCTTTTCGTCACGGTTTCTATTGGCTGACGGCTCATGCCAATGCCGAGGACTTGGTCAAAAAATGTGATGGCTGTCAAAAATTCTCACGGCGTGCTCATGTACCGGTTCAAGAGTTGAGGATGATTCCGATCACTTGGCCGTTTGCGACTTGGGGGCTGGATATGGTTGGGCCCTTTAAGAGATCTAAGGATAAGAAGACCCACCTTCTGGTGGTGGTTGATAAGTTCACTAAGTGGGTGGAGGCAGAGCCAGTTAGTAAGTGTGACGCAGCTACGGCGGTTCAATTCATCAAGAAGGTGATTTTCCGGTTTGGCTTTCCACATAACATTATAACTGATAATGGCACTAATCTGTCCAAGGGTGCTATGAAAGAATTTTGTCAACGAGAGCACATCCGGCTTGACGTGTCATCAGTGGCCCACCCCCAATCTAATGGTCAAGCGGAGAGAGCCAATCAAGAGATTTTGAGAGGCATCAAGCCCCGACTTATGGTTCCCCTGCAGAGGACGTTGGGTTGTTGGGTGGAAGAGTTACCTTCCGTGTTATGGAGCATTAATACCACCCCCAATAGATCTACGGGTTTCACACCTTTTTTCATGGTTTACGGAGCAGAGGCGGTTCTCCCTAGTGACATCCGTCATGACTCGCCTCGTGTGGCGGCCTATGTCGAAGCTGACAATGAGAAGACACGACATGAAGCACTTGACCCGTTAGATGAGGAGCGTGACATTGCAGCAGCTCGTTCGACGATTTACCAGCAAGATCATCATCGCTATCACAGCCGTCGGGTTAGAACCAGAACTTTTCAAGAAGGCGATCTGGTGCTCCGACTCATCCAGGATCAGACTGATATGCACAAGTTATCCCCGCCTTGGGAAGGACCCTTTGTGGCTAGCAAGAATCTGCATAATGGGTCATACTACCTTATCGATGTTCGAGAGCACAAATACTCACGTAAATCGGAGGAGGAGACCCACTGGTCGTGGAATATCGCTGATCTTCGGCCTTATTATACTTGAGCCACAGGATCTTCTTATGTACATTGTTATGGCAATGTATATATTATGATCAATATAATAAACCGGAGCCTCAGCTAAAGCAGGGTCTCCGTTGTTTTTTTACATCATGTGCGGTTACATGGGGGCTTCTATTTATAAAGCGAAGTACAGTTTACCCATTGATCCGGCTTATAAAGCCATATATATAAATCACTTGGGGGCTTGGTTGTATTCGAACCATAGCTACGCCTCTTGATCGGCGTAAGGCCACCAGGGAAATCCCTTGGGGGCTTGGTCATATTCAAACCATAGCTCCACCTCTTGACCAGCTTAAAGCCAAAAGGAAATCACTTAGGGGCCAAAGAGAGTGTTGCAAAAGCACAACTCAAACATAGGCACCCACTGAGCACAGCTCAAAATATTGCTTGGGGGCTCTTTGCTTCTCAAAGAACAAAGAGTCTACACCCTTGTAATAGGCTATCAAGCCAGGCTTGGAAGCCGGGTGTATTCACCTAAAACCCCGGGTTATCCTGCCTCTTTAAGTAAGCCACTCCGTCCAGGTAATCCTGGTATGACCCATCGAACGTTTGACAAGTCAATCTCATAGACCCTGAACTTGTCAAAGTTAAAACGATGATTGGTTAATGTGAGGTCCATCTTAAAAGGCTTTGTAAAATGGTTTAACTCAGTGGCCTGGCAGCCCATGAAAAGCCTTAAATTTGGGCCTGGCAGCCCATGAAAAGCCTCACATGCTCTTTTTTGCTTTATTTGCCAAAAAATTCTCCTTTGATGAGGTCTATAATATTTTATGATAGACCGGCGTTTATTGACCCAGCTTGGCTTTCAACTACAAGTTGTGAGTACATGATCAATTATAATCCAAAGTTTATTAACCGGGTCTGGTTTCGACTAAAAGTTGCGAGTATTATATATGGTTAATCCAGTGTTTATCACAACCCGGTACGGTTTTATCATAAACCAGCACAATATGGAAGGAGTTAGCAGTACTCAAGATTGGGGTTATCACCCTTACTACAATAAAGTTGGCCAACCAAGGATGTGATTCAATGTCACAAGTATCATCTATTTCATATTTGATTATTTTCACATACAGCCTTGGTTATAAACCCTGGCTGTATATTTCAAGATCATGATTCATTCCGTGATAAACCGCCAGGACACTTTCAACTTCTTGTATGTAGGAACAGCTTGAATAAACCGCTATGGATTATGAACATAATATATCGGAAGCATGGCAGATTAACAGTGTCATGCAAAATAAATATGCACGATGGCATAGCAGACTAAGTGTTTGAACTAGCCTATTACAAGGTGCTTTAATGCCCAAAAGGATAATTTTTTTCAGCAAGTGTTGCAGTACGCAGAAGGCTAAACCGGCCTCCGGATCATGACTCATCACCAGGCTGACTTGACAGCTGCGGATCACCTTACGCCGGTTCATCCTCCTGCTCTCTACCCAGTGGCTGGAAGTCAATGGTTGCCCAATCGATCCCAGTTAGGGCTTGGAATACAGCTTCATCGCTTATAAGTGTGGACAGTTCAACGTCAGGGGCATAGGTATATCACCCTGAAACAAAGCAGAGAGATGACAGGTTTTGCACGTGTATAAACAAAGATGATAAATGTGCTGTCAATTGCATCCAATTTCAAATTAGAAAATAAAGTAAGTTCAAAATATCAATAGCATGGCATTGTTCATAATGGGGGGAGCTTCACCACACTGCTGGATTACCATGTCAACATAACAAGCATAGATGAAGGGCAAAGAAAATCATTGTATCTATTTTGGATAATGTGCATGGCATGTTGTTCATATCATCAGCCACATCAATAAGATAAAACAGGAGATGACAAGGTGCAAACGTGGGCTGCTTCACCACACACTGGATTATAGATCCACAAAAACAAGCATACATATAGGGAGTATTAAGTAATGTGCATGGTATGAATAAGGAATTTGGTTTTACAAGTAAAACTTAGAACTTACGGTTCTTACGAACATGCATTTTGGTAGAAACAAGAAACTAAACAACGAAACGATAGGGAGTATGAGCAAATTAAACAGCAGTTGAGGATAAAGGCTTTAGAAGGACTGACTTACATTAACAGTTAACACCGGCTTTATAATGCCCTTCTCCATGTCAAGGGAAGGATAACTCAAGAATTTCAGCACATAATCTTCTTCATAAGCATTGCCTGTACTCTACATTTTGTAGAGAGTAATTATAGATATGATAATACCAGAAGGGATAGAGGATAATGAAGATAAGATGCAGATTGATGCTACATAATAAACTACCAATCCTCGGAAGTACAAGCGTTACGAGGACAAAATGTCTTGACAAGAGCAATGGGCTACACTTCAAGACCTTGGCATTGTCTGTGTATTCTACTTGTTGGTAAGATTAAATATAGATCTGATCTTTGTTAGTAAATGGTGGGCGAGGGAGATAAGATGCAGAATGCTACAAAATGAACCAATCCCTCTTCTCATAATACAAGAGTGTTTTGAACACCGTGTCTTGTACAAAACGTTCTTATATTATGGGACGGAGGGAGTAGTTGTTAATGTAAGTACAGTGATAGACCACATTCAGTCCTTACAAGAGGACTGCAGAACTAAACCTTTTCAAAAGCATTGGGTTGATTCTAAATTTATGTAAGAGTCCATTCCAATCTTATAATGTCCACCAAATGGACGATTACGAGGCTAACATGTGCAGTGATGCTACATAATCAAACATCTATGAAAGTAAGTATGGTCATACAGGGCAAGAGGTACTCACAAGAACAATGGAGTGTGTAGTATAATTGCGAGATTATGTGGTCCCTTGAGAACGGATGTTCTTACGCTAATGATTTTTCAGACAAGTGAGACATTAAGGCAAATGCGTAAATGTAGTTCAAATTGTGATGTGATATCATAGATGGTACCTTCTACGCTGCAATTTGAGACCAATGTGTAAAAAGATTATTCCACCACCGTCGGATAAATGTAGCATCGTAGACTTTACAGAAATTTCGTTCAGAGGCTTGCCATCGGCGCGCTTGCCTCAGGTAGGAAAGATACTTCATCAACGAGTGCTTGAAAAGTGCAACCAACCCTTGCTCGTCATCACAATCCAGTTTGCTCCTCGCCTATTTAAAAGAATGAAATCTTGTGTCTTCTGTCAGCAGAAACGTATGCAGTAATGACCATGAATAACATTAGTACATTACTTACACGTAAGTTGCGGAGGAAGACTGGAAATTGTTCTGTGTCTGCTGTATAATCTTTCCATGAAGGAAAGATGCGCACGAAGTTCCTGACAACAACATAAGCCTCGTCTTCTAAACTAGGAAGAAATGGAACAGGGGGCCTATTTGCTGCAATTGGGGCTCTCTCTGGTTCGAAAAGGGATTTGGCAACTGTATTTGGTGTACTCTTTGCTGGAATGGGGTTTTTGCATCGTACAGCTGGTGCTATGTCAACTGGCATAATCATACTGTTTGCTGCAGCTGGGGTCTGCTGAGTTGGTGCATCAAAAATGACCAGTCTAGTAGGGCTAGAGTCTGCTAGAGTTGGGGTATTTTGTGGGTCAGGTGATATTGCAACTACACCTAATGGGCTATTTGATTTATCAGGTGCTACTACCTTTTCCAAATACTTTGCTTGTGCTCCTCCATGATCAGCAATCACCCTCTTCCTTTTGAACGTCTGATACACAAGAACAACATTTGAATGGATAAATATGGTATGATGACAGATGGAATATGTAATTTGAAAATGGATAGGCAGGGCGTATTCACATACACGATGTGTAAACTAAGCTAATGGCAGTTCAACAAAGTAGAAGCAATGCAAAGCATCAGTTGCAAGATATGTGCGAGCAATGTAACCTTGGAAAGTTAGAGCAAGTACCTTGATGGGTGAATAAGATAGGGCTGTAAGTGCATCTAGTGCCCCTTAGTGATTTTGGTGGATTGAAGACTTATAGGTTAAGGAACTAATGCGTTTGTAAGTGTACACAGGTCTATAAGTCTATGAGGAGTTTGATATTTACAGAGAAAGTCGAATTTAAAATGAAGTTCTTCGACTGAAGACTTTGATATTCTGAAGACTTTTTGAAGACTTTGAAAGTGAAGAAATTGGTGTGACCTTGAAGACTTGGTATTCATTTGAGGAACATGAAGCGTGAAGAAGTTTGTTTTCGTAGTTTCATTTTCTCTTTCTTGAGTCATAGGAAACACCGTACTGTTAAAGGGGGTCGAGGAAATACTAAGGAAAAATTTCCATGTGATGCTCAACTCAAAATCCTACACCTACCAATCCCTTCGAGTGAAGACTTTGGAAATCTCATATCGTTTCACCAATTTCTTCAAAGGATGTAGACGAAGTTCTTCCGTCACGAGGAATTTGTTCTGACCGAGGAGTTAGGAATTCGCCAAAGTCTGGATTGCCTACACAGTGAGGAACATGATAGCCCCGAGGAATTTGATAGTCAAATTTCCGACCGTTGTTATCTTCTTGGCCAGCTGTCCCAAAATATCTTATCCACCTAACGGTCATATCATTGAAGGGCATTTATGTCTTATCATGTCGGGCCGCTCCCTAGGCTATAAATAGCCGCCCCCTACAACCACTAGCTAGTTGGCTGCTCTGAGAGAACTTGACACTTGTCATTTGAGAGCAACCCATCCTCCGAGGACTTTGAGTGAAAATCATCGAGTGAGGAAAAACCCAAAAACCAAACCCCTACAAACCCAAAGTGATTGAGCATCATCAAGAAATTGATCCTGAGTGGATCCGACGCTTGTTACCTTTGAAGACTGTGCTTCTTCCAGACGGTTAGGCGTCATGGTCTAGAGCATCCAAGAGGAATTGTGGATCGCCGAGTGACCAAGTCTATGAAGGTTTGGAAGTCGCCTGAAGACTTACCACGAGTGATTGGACGAGGTCTGTGTGACCTTAGTTCAAGGAGAATACGGTGAGGACTTGGTGTCCTGAGCTGCGTGCTTTCGGCGATCGGGTGTCCGGACTGTGTGTCCTCGAGTTTAAATACTCAGCAGCTCCAACCAGACGTACAACCGAGACAGCAGCTTGAACTGGTCTACCAAATCATTGTCTTCACCAACATAACTGGTTCTATTTCCTCAACTCTTTCATTTCCTCATTACTGTGTTGAGTGTTTGTTCATATCTGTGTTTGAAGACTTTGACTGAAGACTTTCTCAATTTCCTCAGTTCAATTCTTCAGTCAGTTTGTCTTCATCTTGTGTTATCCTGTGATTACGCTTTCTGTACTCTGTGTTTGTCTTCATTTCATCATGATGACCATGCATGTATTCTGTTATGCTTACTTCTGAGTACTTATTCCGCTGCAAGTAGTTCTTCGCTAAGGAATTTCCTCACAGACAAATTCCTCAGTGAAGAATTCATAAAAATCGCCTATTCACCCCCCCTCTAGTCGATATAACGCACTTTCAATTGGTATCGAGCAAGGTACTCCCTTGTTACGTGTGATTTTGGTTTAACCACCGGAGTTTTAGTTATGTCGACCGCAGTATGATCAAGGTCTCAGCAGGGTGTCCTACCTTTGATGGGACGGACTACCCCTACTGGAAGAACAAGATGCGAATGCATCTTGAAGCATTTGATAACGATCTCTGGTATGTTGTGGAAAATGGTGTTCCCTCAGTCACACCTTCTATGAATGTTGCTGATGTGAAGAGATTCAAGCAACTCGATTCTCAAGCGAAGAATATCATATGTGGCCATCTGAGCAAAGGTCAGTATGGAAGAGTGAGTGCTTTGGAAACTGCTAAGCTTATCTGGAGTAGGCTGTCCAAAGTGAATGAAGGAGTCTCAACTCAGCGTGACTCTCGAGTTTATGTTCTTCGGAATCTCTTCAACCGCTTCAAAAGACTCGACAACGAAAATGTTCAACAAACCTTCGATCGCCTCACTGACATCTCAAATGAGCTTCAAGCACTTGGCGCCACTGACATCACCGACCATGAGGTGGTGAAGAAATTCTTAAGATCGCTTGGTTCCTCATTTGATACTCTGGCACTGATGATACAAGAGCGTGCTGACTACAAGTCACTGGATCCTGCTGATATCCTCGAGAGGCTAAATACTCATGAGTTCCAGCTTGCTGAAAAGAGAGATCTCTATGGTTCCAGCTATGGAAAAACACATGCCCTGAAGGCCAAGGCTGTGTCTGAATCTGAGTGTGAAGACTCTGGTAGTAGCCTTGGAGATCCTGAAGAATTAGGCCAGGAGCTAGCACTGCTCGTGAAGAAATTCCAAGTTCACAAGACGTGGTCGCTTTGGAAAATCCTCAAGAAGCGGTGATTCCTCATCCAAAGTGACTATAAGAGAAGACTTTGTCACAAATGCAAGAAACCTGGTCACTACATCCAAGATTGTCCTCGATTGGGAAAAGGAATTAAAGAAGAAGAAACACAAGGATTACATACATTGACACGAAGAAGAAGAAGAAATCATCGAAATCTTCATCATCAAAATCCTCAAAGCCTTCTTCTCACAAGAAGAGCAGCTCCAAAAAGGCTCGGGCATTCATTGGCAAGGAAATGGACTCTGAAGCTGAATCGAGGAACATGAGGAAGAGGAGGCATCGTAAGAATTTGAGTCCTGTGTGGCGAGTCAAGCTCTCGCCATCGCTTTCACGCCAAGTCCATCTTCAACTCAAGAAAATGACCTCACCAACAATGCCGATGAAGATAGTGATGACTACACTCCCACCTATTGCTTCATGGCAAAGGGTGCCAAGGATGATCAACCCAAAGCCACTGAGTGGGTTCTCGATAGTGGTTGTACAAATCACATGACTGGTGACAAGAATCTATTGATGGATGCTCCCTTATCACCGTCACATCTGAAGCATATCATGTTTGCTGACAAAGGCAAAAGTCAGGTATTGGGTCTTGGTAAGGTTGCAATCTCTAAGGATAAACACATGGACAAAGTCAAGCTTGTTGAGTCCTTAGGATACAACCTCATGTCAGTCTCAATGCTTTGTGATCTTGATATGGTTGTGATCTTTGGCATGTATCGTTGTGTTGTGATTATGGAAGCTGACAATTCCAAAGTCTTTGAAGGCTTTAGGAGAGGAGACTTGTATTTTGTTGATTTCTCTACAGGACCACAACCAGCCATGTGTCTACTGGCAAAAGCTTCAGAAGGCTGGCTATGGCATCGACGACTTGGTCATGCAGGCATGAGGAATTTGCACACGCCATGAAGAAGAAGCATGTCATTGGCATTGAAAATGTCAAATTCCTCAAGGATCACTTATGCGAGCCCGTGAAGCTGGAAAAATGACCAAGGCCAAGCATCCAATGAAGACTATCATGACCACTACTCGTCCTTCGAATTGCTTCACATGGACCTCTTTGGTCCTAATCATTACTCAGAAATCACTAATGATCCATCTCTATATGGCTTTGTTATTGTTGATGATTACTCGCTACACTTGGGTACACATTGTTACTTACAAAAATCAAGTGCGGGAAGTCTTCAAACGATTTTCCTCGAGGGCTTCAACTAAATTTGGTGTGAAGATCAAGCACATCAGGAGTGACAATGGAACCGAGTTCAAGAATTCTGGTCTTGATGACTATCTTGATGAACTTGGTATCACTCATGAGTTATCTGCTCCTTATACTCCTCAAAGAAAATGGCGCCGTGGAGCGCAAGAATGTAACTCTTGTTGAGATGGCTCGCACTATGCTTGATGAATACAAAACGCCTAGTCGGTTTTGGATTGATGCAATTGATACGGCGTGCCACATCATCAACAGAGTATATCTTCACAAATTCTTCAAGAAGACTGCCTATGAACTCCTCACTGACAAGAAACCCAATGTAAGTTATTTCAAAGTCTTCGGTGCTAAATGTTGGATTAGAGATCCTCATCACAATTCTAAATTTGCAATGAAAGCACATGAATGTTTTATGATTGGTTACGGAAAGTACTCGCACACCTACAGAGTCTTCAACATCACTCTTCACAAGATTGTTGACACTGTAGATGTGCGGTTCGATGAAACTAATGGCTCGCAAAGAGAGAACCTACCTTCTGTGTTAGATGAACCAGCACCTGAGGGTTCAATCAAGTTCAAGGCAACTGAGGATGTCATTCCGACTGTAGAATCTGCTGAAGAATTCATTCTTGTACGCGAAGAACGTCGAGCTGATGCACCTGAAGATAATGCTGAAGACAATGGTGCTGAGGAAAATGATCAAATTCCTCGACGACAACCAGCTCATCCTCGCGTTGCAAAAGAAGTGCAAGTGGAGAAGATCATCGATGACATTAAAGCACTGTGTCCTCTCACACGCTCAAAAGCTTCACATTTATCTAACTTTTGTGGGCACTATGCTTTTGTCTCTATCACAGAGCCCACTAAGGTAGATGAAGCATTTCGAGCCGGAGTGGATTCAGGCTATGCAAGAAGAATTACATCGATTCGAGCTCAACAATGTCTGGGATCTTGTCAATCGTCCTGATTCTCGCAATGATAATTTCTTTGGCACAAATTGGATCTAACGCTACTAGCTAGATGAAAATGGCCTTGTGGTGAGGAATAAGGCACGACTTGTAGCTCAAGGCAACACAAAGTTGAAGGAATTGATTTCGATGAAACTTTTGCACCTGTTGCTAGACTTGAGTCTATTTGCATATTACTCGCCTATGCTAACCATCACAATATCACTTTATGTCAAATGGATGTGAAAAGTGCATTCCTCAATGGTAAGCTTGAGGAAGAAGTATATGTTGCTCAACCCCTGTGTTTGGAAGATCCAAAGAATCCTCGACAAAGTCTTCGTGACTTAATAAGGCCCTCTATGGTCTCAAACAAGCCCCACGGGCATGGTATGATATATTGAAGGAATTCTTCGTGAAGAATGGCTTCACACCAGTTCACTCGACCCTACTCTCTTTACTAAATCTTATGATGGTGAACTGTTTGTGTGCCAAATATATGTTGATGATATTATCTTTGGTCAGATCGACCAACATTATAGTGATGAATTTGCCTATATGATGAGTGAAGAATATCAAATGTCTATGATGGGAGAGTTGAAATTCTTCTTAGGTCTTCAAATTCGTCAACAACACAATGGCATATTCATATCTCAGAGAAATACCTCAAAGATGTCCTGAAGAAATTCGGCATGCAAGATTGCAAAGGCGTCAAAATTCCTATGCCCACAAGTGGCCATCTATGCACTGATGAAAATGGTATTGACTTCGATCACAAGGTATACCACTCCATGATTGGTTCTTTATTGTACTTATGTGCATCTAGGCCAGATATAATGCTTAGTGTTCGCATGTGTGCCTGATTTCAAGCTACAATCAAGGAATCACACCATAAAGTCAGAAGCATATTCTTCGATATCTAGCTCACACACCAACACTAGGATTATGGTACCCCAAGGGCTCTACTTTTGATCTCATTGGATATTCTCGACTGACTATGCCGGGTGATCGTGTGGACCGCAAGTCAACATCTGGTACTTGTCATTTCCTCGGACGATCTTTGGTCTGTTGGTCCTCGAAGAAACAGAACTGCGTATCACTGTGTACTGAGGAAGCTGAATACATTGTTGCTGGCTCGTGTTGTGCTCAATTGCTGTCGATGAAGCAAACTCTCAAGGACTACGGAATCAACGTGAAGAATGTGCCTCTCTACTGTGACAATGAGAGTGCCATCAAGATTGCTCACAACCCAGTTCAGCACTCGAAGGCAAAGCACATTCAAATTCGTCATCATTTTCTTCGTGATCATGTGTTGAAGGGCGACATCTCTATCGAGCACGTGAAGACTGAAGAACAGCTAGCCGATATCTTCACTAAGCCCTTGGATGAGAAGAGATTTAGCAAGTTGCGGTGTGAGCTAAATATCTTAGAATCTTCGAATGTTCTTTGAAAAAGACACACATCCTAACACTTATGCAAAATTGATGACTTAGATGTGCAACACATGAAGAAACTATTTTCTTCATTCAATGAAGAATAACACTAAAAGAGTTAATAAATTAAGTAAGAATTTGATTCTCGTAACCCTACGACAATTGTACGCGGTGTCCGAAATCATCATTCTTATACGGTGGGTCACGCCACCACCAAAGTTGAAAATCTTCAATTTGAGTTTTTCCTCGCTTTTGAAATTCTTCAGCTTTTTCTAATTCTTCAATTTTTCAAAATCTTCACGGTTCCTTCGTTTTCTTCATTGGCTATATATATATGAGTTTATGTCCTCTACAAAGATTCAATTATAGTTATTTATTCAAGCTGTTTTTTTTTTTGCTAAGTGAATGTGATCGGACCCTTCCCCCTCTATGCTATACTCAACCCAATCTATTCACAAATTCTTCATGTGCATTCTATTTGAAACTCGCTCAAAATCTTCACTGTGTCCTCCGAAATTTGAAGAAATTGCGAACGGAACTTTAAAACTGATCTTATCCAAACTTTCGGTTTTGCCGCTCAAACCGTTCCGCATCCCATGATGCATTATTCTACTCACCCACGATCGTACACGATCTTCACTACACAGTACGTGGGTGACACATGTCGTGAGAAGGAGAATGGTCAGGGGCACATTCGTCCTAAATCTTCGGGCGAACAGTTTTTCACTGCCTCTATAAATACCCCTCTCTCCATCCTCACTTCTTTATTCCCGCCGACCTCTCTCTCCCGTTCGAGCTCCTCAAACCCTAGCGCCGCTTACTCCATCGTCACCGGTGAAGAAGAGCTTCACCGCCTCGACCTCGTCATTGCCGTCAGACTCACGCCGACTGGAATCTTCACTCCGCCGCCATAGTTGTCTTCCTCCACCGAGTTAGGGCAAGGAAGATCTAACCGGACGAACTTCCCATCCGTTCTTCTCAGTTCGTCGTGTTCTTCATTTCGGGTAATTAAAAGTTACTTTTATTACTCTCTTTGATTCTCAAGCTTTCCTGAAAATCTTCAAAGGTGTTTATTCTTCAAATCTTCACACATATGAACACCACACACATCATATGATCTTGAACTGTTTTTCTAAGCAATAACGCTTAGTGAAATCCTTCAAGGCACATCCGGTCAAATTCCTCAAAACTTGTTCTTTTCGAAAAACCTTCTCAGAACGCATATGACCTCTCCAAATTCCTCGCACCTGTACTCTGTTCACAGGTACTCATGTCTGCTACTGAATCACTAGGTTCTCATCAACTTAACTCATTTGCAGCGTTCCTCGAAGAAAAACGACATACTTCTTCAGAGAACTCAATTGTTCAAATTCCTCAACTGAAGAATATGGTAGACGGTAAGAAGCCACAGAAAGGAGGAAAGAAACCTGAGGTTATGACTGCTTTTGAGATCCCTGAGGAAATTTATGCTGACTATTGCACACCTGATGAAGCAAAATTTGGCAAAGAAAACAAAAATCAGCGCAAGGTGCGCATTCAGAAGATTGAACGGAGATGGGCAAGGGAATGGAGGGACTACATATATGTGACTCCAAAGTACATGAAGAAATTCGCTCTCAATCCTCCATGCCCAAGAGCTCCATTGGCACTGCCAAGTAGCCGATCCCACAAGCATCAAACATGGTGAGGACTTTCTCAAGAATGGGCTAAGCGCCAAGCTAAATTGGCAAGACAAGCCAAGGAGGCAAAGTGAAGAAATTCAATGAGGATTCTGCCATCGCTATCAAGCATCGAGGCCTCGGTCAAACCGAGGAAATCCATGCCAAAGAAGCCATCTCATAAGCCAAGTGCTTCACCATCAGCGCCCTCACGGCCAAGTTCCTCAGCAGCGCCCTCAAGGCAAATTCCTCACACTGCTATAGCTCCACCAAAGTCCTCAACAGCTCCTTCAAAGTCCTCAGTTCCTGTGCATCTAGCTACATGTCAAAGGACTGCTGGTTTCTCGATTGCCTCTGGTGTTTCAGCAAGTTCCTCAGCAGCACCAATTTCATCATCTGGCCCGATTCTGCTGAAGACCAAAGCAACAGCTGGACGAGGTCCTCGGCCAAGTCCAAGCAAGAAACAGGTTGCATTCCATGTGCCTTTTGATGATGAAGCTTCTGATGATAAACTTGCGGAAATCATCAGAGATCGCCAAGAAAGGGCCGCTAGAGCCAAAGGCACATTTGTGCCATCATTGTTGATCCGAGGAAAATCCTCGATTATATTGATCTCGCACAAGGATCCAAACACCCCTATGCCTGATTTTCATCTCGACCCTGGACAAAGTCATATGTTGACCCATTTCATTGTCAAGAGAAATGGAAGTTTGAAAAGGCAAGAGAGATCAAGAAGGCTCAATACGTAAAGGAGAAGTTCCTCAAGAAAAACGTTGTCAAAATGACACCGAGGAACTTCTCAAGGTCCAGATCGAAATTCAAGACCTCAGCAAAAACTTCGATTCTTATTATGCTGATTGGTAAGGAGCCAAGGTCGATTCGCTAACTGACGAAGAAATTCACCAATGTTGCTGCCCCAACGCAACATGAAATTCCTCAGTCAAGCCTCGGCTCAGCCGGTGAAGAACATGCCAAGACTAATCGATGAAGTTCAGCGGCTGATGAAAATGCTAGTTCCGTGGCTGATGATCCCATTCCACCACCGAAGAAATTACCAGGCATCCACTAGTGGTGCGCTGAAGAAATCGAACAAGACAGGCAATCAGACCGGGCCATACCGAGGAAATTCAACCAGATTCCTCAGCTCCTCCTGCGCCAACACCAACTCCAATTCTTCCATTTGCCTCTGATGTGAAGAAAACCAAGGCTGTAGAACGAGCTGTTGTGAAGAAACGGAAAGCATCAGCTGTGTCAAATTCTTCGGCTGCGAAGAAAATGAAGCCAATGACATGCTCATTCGAAAATCCAATTGATGCTGTTCCGATTTCCTCCATGCCATCAAAGGACCTTGTTCCTTTTGAAGAAGACTATGAGATCCCAATCGGATCTGATGAAGAACATCATTCTGCTGCTTCGTCAGAGCAGATTGATGAAGAAATTGAAGTGGACGCAATCCCTTCAACCCCTACCATTTCCTCACCTATGCCTCGGTTCACAAATCAAGAGGCCGGTGTTGAGGAAATTGAAGATGAAGATGTGGATATAGGGTGCACCACACTGTGATGAATGATGACTTTTGGGAAAGTCAAGATCCCATTACTCCTCTCTTCACCCCGCCTCCAACAGATTCCTCACCCCTGCACCAACAGTTCAAATGGACTCAAGAAACTCAACCCACTTGCTCAGGCATGAAGAAATTCCAGCCACTAGTGCCGATGAACTCGCCGCCGATCCTCGACCGCACTGTTGAGGAACAAGAAATCCCTCAGCCTGAAGAACCTGAGCTCGCGATTCCTGAGGTGGTGATGCAACTCACAGACACCCCTCTGCCCAAGCAAAAGAATCCGTTCTCAAGCAAACAAAAGTTCAAGGCTGAAGATTTCTTTGTCAAGCACGTATTCTTCACTAACTATAATCCATATGATTCTGCTCGCATAAGGAAGAGGCGCTTCGACTGCCAGCCAAGCCAATTTCTATTCCTCGGTGCTCTTCAACAAAGACAAAGTCTTCGATCATGCTCATATTCCTCATGTGGACATGGAGTCTCCGCCAGCTTTGAGCCAGTTCTCGTTGTTCTTCACGACGCAGACTTCAATTTCTGCACCGATATCTGCGATTGGAATGAAGAACTAATTCTTCAATTCTATGCAACGCTGCACATCACCGAGACGCCAAGACGTGAACTCATGGGTATTAGACCGGATGTCTGAAAATACTCACTACAAGGCACCAAAGAATCAATTGCTTCGTGCTCTACCACTCGATCCTCTTGCATTGATGGTGCACGTTGTATCTACAACGAACCGTAACTTTCAAATCACTATATGCAAGTGCTGATGAAGCCTTTGAAGCCAAGGCAGGCCCCAAGAACCAAATTCCTCGTCAAGGAATTATTCTATGTGCCTCGGACTGTATATCGGATTCTGACGAAGACAATGAGTCCTATCAAAGGCCACGACTCGAATGATGAAGAAGTCGTTGGCATCATGAAGAATATGCTTTTCTACATCATGCATGGCGTTCCCGTCAACTTCCATGATTTCTTCATGAGGACTCTGGCAAACATTGCTATGTCACCATTTGAGCTGAAGCCTTATGCGCCTTGGATAATGAGATTCATCAGGACAAGGTCTTCACTCAATTACAAGGCTGATACTACGAACCACTGCAGCTACTTGCCCCGATTGAAGTCCTCGATGATGACAAGGGCAAGGCTATCTGCTGTGATCGATGAAGGCATTCGTCCATTGGATGGACAGTTTAGCAAAGCAGCATCCTACTCCACCAATGATGACTCGCCACCCATGACTCGCCGCAAATACCTCACCAAGCAAAGTCCTCAAGCCACAAAGACCTGTGGTGATGACTAATCGTGAGTTACTCCTCGGTCTTCATCAAGATTGATCGCAATCATAAATGGGTCAAGCGTCGCTTTGGTTCAATTCTTCACAACATGACCTCAACACACAATGCAAAGGAAGAAAAACCACTACTACCTCCATGAAACCTTCAAACGCACTGGGCTGTTCTTTCACATGTCTATGATGCGTAAGAACCGACGCGTCAATGGGACTCAAGGAAGAATTTGATCGCACCTCCTCCGAAGAAATACAAGAAGGTCAAAGTTCCATTCTTGGTGGCCAGCTCCTATTCTTCATCGCGCGACACTGATGAAAATGAAGACTTGGACGACACCGCGGCAGGTCCTACTACAACAACCGACCCCAACAACGCTGGCGCTCCTTCTTCAACTTGAAATTCTTCAGGAGCGTTAGTCCTCAGTTTCGATCCTTTTGGTCATTTGATGACAAAGGGGGAGAAAGTTGAGTTAGTCTTCAAGCGGGTCTAGTTTATTGCCTATATACAGTAATTTATTAAGTTACAACTCTCGTTCTTCTGACCCGCTTGAAGACTAACTCAAATTTCTCCCCCTTTGTCATCAAATGACCAAAAGGATCGGAACTGAGGACTAACGCTCCTGAAGAATTTCAAGTTGAAGAAGGAGCGCCAGCGTTGTTGGGGTCGGTTGTTGTAGTAGGACCTGCCACGGTGTCGCCCAAGTCTTCATTTTCATCGTTGTCGCGCGATGAAGAATAGGAGCTGGCCACCAAGGATGGAACTTTGACCTTCTTGTATTTCTTCTGAGGAGGTGCGTACTACCAAATTCGTCCTTGAGTCCCATTGACGTCAGTTCTTCTGCATCGTAGACATGTGAAAGAACAGCCCAGGTACGTTTGATACTTTTGATGCATTTGCACTACGCTCTGATTCTCTTGAGCTCCTTGAAAATCTTCATAGCAAATCTATTTGAGCTCTGATACTCTTGATACGTTATTTTGCATGCTTGTTCCTCATTAATGTTATCGCACGCATGCTGAATTACATCAAGCACCATATTTCATCATGCATTTCAAATTCTTCATACTTTATGTCAAATGCGTGTATGAATTACAAGATATAGGGGGAGATCTCCATGATTCAACTCTTCAAATGTGCATTGCCTCAAAAGCAAATTCCTCACTATGCACATCTTCAGGGGGAGTTCTTCTATATCTTGCAATCAAATTCCTCATTATCAGTATTTACACTTCATATGTTTATCCCCGTTGAAAACTTAACCTATATTGTCATCAATCACCAAAAAGGGGGAGATTGTAAGTGCATCTAGTGCCCTTTAGTGATTTTGGTGGATTGAAGACTTATAGGTTAAGGAACTAATGCGCTTATGAGTGTACACAGTGTCTATAAGTCTATGAGGAGTTTGATATTTACAGAGAAAGTCGACCCTAAAAATGAAGTTCTTCGATCAAGACTTTGATATTCTCAAGACTTTCTCAAGACTTTGAAAGTGAAGAAATTGGTGTGACCTTGAAGACTTGGTATTCATTTGAGGAACATGAAGCGTGAAGACTTTTGTTTTCGTAGTTTCATTTTCTCTTTCTTGAGTCATAGGAAACACCGTCTTTGTTAAAGGGGGTCGAGGAAATACTAAGGAAAAATTTCCATGTGATGCTCAACTCAAAATCCTACACCTACCAATCCCTTCGAGTGAAGCCTTTGGAAATCTCATACAGTTCACCAATTTCTTCAAAGGATGTGAGACGAAGTTCTTCCGGTCATTTGAGGAATTTGTTCGACCGAGGAGTTAGGAATTCGCCAAAGGCGGATTGCCTACACAAGGAGGAACATGATAGCCCCGAGGAATTTGATAGTCAAATTTCCGACCATTCTTTGTCTTCTTGGCATGGCCTGTCCCAAAATATCTTATCCACCTAACGGTCATATCATTGAAGGGCATTTATGTCTTATCATGTCGGGCTGCTCCCTAGGCTATAAATAGGCGCCCCCTACAACCACTAGCTGGTTGGCTGCTCCGAGAGAACTTGACACTTGTCATTTGAGAGCAACCCATCCTTCGAGGACTTTGAGTGAAAATCATCGAGTGAGGAAAAACCCAAAAACCAAACCCCTACAAACCCAAAGTGATTGACCATCATCAAGAAATTGATCCTCGTGGATCCGACGCTTGTTACCTTTGAAGACTGTGCTTCTTCCAGTGGTTAGGCGTCATGGTCTAGAGCATCCAAGAGGAATTGTGGATCGCCGAGTGACCAAGTCTGTGAAGGTTTGGAAGTCGCTCAAGACTTACCACGAGTGATTGGACGAGGTCTGTGTGACCTTAGTTCAAGGAGAATACGGTGAGGACTTGGTGTCCCGAGCTGCGTGCTCAGCCGACCGGGTGTCCGGACTGTGTGTCCTCGAGTTTAAATACTCAGCCGCTCCAACTGTGACGCATAACCGAGACAAATGATTGGAACTGGTCTACCAAATCATTGTCTTCACCAACATAATCGGTTCTATTTCCTCAACTCTTTCATTTCCTCATTCTTGTGTTGAGCGTTTGTTCATATCTGTGTTTGAAGACTTTGATCAAGACTTTCTCAATTTCCTCGCCCAATTCTTCACCGGTTTGTCTTCATCTTGTGTTATCCTGTGATTACGCTTTTCTGTACTCTGTGTTTGTCTTCATTTCATCATGATGACCATGCGTGTATTCTGTTATGCTTACTTCTGAGTACTTATTCCGCTGCAAGTAGTTCTTCGCTAAGGAATTTCCTCACAGGCAAATTCCTCAGTGAAGAATTCATAAAAATCGCCTATTCACCCCCCCTCTAATCGATATAACGCACTTTCAAGGGCATCTTCCTCTGACTCTTCCATTGGGGAGCTACATTGACTTAGGTCTCCCTCTAGCTCAGAATCATTGTTAGGATCATATTCTGAGCATGAATCTATAGGTGGAGAGCGTTTGCATTGCATTGCATCCAGACTTGATTTTAGTCCCCTAATGCCAAGTTTGACAGCCATGGCATTGTTCTGCTTTATTCTTTTCATGCGCGCAAGCTCATAATCATTATGATGCTGTTCAGAATATGAGATTCATGAAAACATAAAAAGTAGTCAGATTATCTATGGAATGCATTGCAGATTCAACTCGGAGAGTGTCTCCCTATAAACCCCTCGCATATGCAAAGTTCACCTCCCCAACCAGGCCGACTGCACCACACACGTAAATACAAACCCCTCATGTCTCTAATGACAAAGTGCATACACATTTCAAAACTGAAGTAGGAACATTAGAATCATATGAAATTTGTATTTAAACAAATAAACTAAGAAATTATGAGTGGCGTAATGTTTAGCTTCAAGGGTGGAGTGTTGGTAGTGCGACACAAAGCAAGTAGGCAGATTATATTCCATGTAAAAGATCGAAACCTATGTAAAAGCTGGAAATGACACTTTCTTTCTATACAATGCGGTGTTCATACCCACACATGATGGAAGAGATCACATAGAGAAATACTATTCACTCATGTCTACGATTCCAAAGATTTAGAAACAGGGTGGTCCACCCTAAAAGAATATTGACGACAAATATGACAAGGCAAGCATAGATGTAGTGAATCAATCATTTACTTGTGAGCTTACTAGGACAAGTATGCAGAATTGTAACTACAGTAAGAGACCGTCCAAAATCTGAATGAAGAAGTTTGTCTAGCACTTATTGTTTGCAACTAATCGACGTGAATAATTGGATATTATATCGAATGAGTAAGAAAGACAAGTAAAATTGTCAACAAACCTGGCTTGCAGTAGTAACCTGGGTCAATGTCACTACGACCAACAATCCAAAATGACTAGTTTCTGTTCTGAGGGCCGGAATTTTGAAAACCCTGTGACCTTTAGAGGTACTAAATATTACCGAAATACATCTGAACCATTAAGTGTAGGTAGCACTGAGCACACAACAAACCCTAATGACAGTCCTGCCTAATGAGTAATGAATCAATTAGAAAATGGGTGATGAGGAGTGGCTCACGAGTGTTGAGGACGTATCTCGGGATAAATCGGGTTGGCGTGGTGGGTGCTGCACGCCGAGCCCTGAACGGATCGGGAAGGTAGGCACGGCGGCGCGCCCGGCAGCGGTGACGCTGTTGGGCGGCTCCTCGGCCTCCTGTTAGTTCAGCGTCTCCTCCTAGAGTCATGCCGCCTGGGATTTACAAGTCGCCGCGAGGCAAAGCGGTCAGCGTAGTAGAGATCAAGCGCCAGCAGCGTAACAGAGGGGAATCGGGGCATGGGACGACCCAAAATCCCAGGGTGGGTCGGCCCACCATGGCACCCTGTAGAGATACACACCCGAGCGGTGAACATGCATTTTCGAAACTAATTTAGGAACATTTATCTAACCAATTACACATCCAAGTTAAGATCTATTTTCTGGTTGAGATCAAAAAGTGAGGAGATATGAAGTACCACCTCTCTTGCGGCGCCGCGTAGGCATCGGGGGTGCGATGGCTGTCGGTGGCATTGAAGCAGATCTGTGACAGTAGACGGGTGCATGGGGGGATAAGTCCCTTTGCGGTGGAAGAGAAGGTCGTGTGAGCGGCCTCGGCAAAGAGGACGATGGCGCCGATGAAGCGAGAGGACGCGATGCAAGGCTATTGGTCCATCGCCGTGGATGAGAAATGTTCATCTCTAGCAGTGGACAACGCGGTCTTGGTAGGCGCTCCGGCATGGTGGAGGACGGTGGCGATGGATGTGGTGGAGGACGGCGGTGATGGATGGGGAGGCGGACGAAGGCTGGTGTGGGGATGGGGTGTTCTAGCGCGGACGGTGTATGAATGGGAAAATGGAGGGAGAGGTACGGGGAACCATGTTTTTGGGACGCGCCTGTCTGAAATATGGGAAAGTTACGAACTTAGCCCCCATTTAAAATTTGGACTTCTCGTCGGTTGGGGATAGGACGGTAATCTCGCATCTCCAAAATATTTGCCGGTAACTATTTCAAGCGAGGAGGGGGTGTTTTGCCGCCCACGGTTGGCGCCCACGGTGTATGAACGGGGCTGATAGGTAGGGCGGTTGTGTCACGTCTGATGGAAGTTACACATTTGCCCCTATTTAAAATATTAGCCTACATCGATTTCGGACGAGGAGAGTTTGTTTTGCCGCCCACCGTGTATGAATGGGGAATGGAGGGAGAAACAGAGGTCTGTCTGACGAGCTTGAATCAAATGAGTTTTGCCACCCATGTTTGACGCCCACCATCTCGGAATGGGCTCAGAGGCGGTCGTGTCACGTCTAATTGAAGTTACTAACCTACCCCTATTTATAGCAGTGGAAATCGGGCCGATGGATTGTCCGTGTAATGGGTAGACAGTAATTTCCATCTCCCAAACACTTGGCTTCGGGCAGCCGACGTGGGAGTGGACATTTTGCTGCTTCTTTCGAATTTTGGGACAATAAGCATCCACGTTTACCCTGGAAACAATATTCGAATCCATTTTGTATTCCTATATGAATCTTTATAAATCATTCTATGTGTTTTTATATAACTTCAAAAGGACGACAAAGATGTAATCCACTGTCATATATGAATATGGTTTACAAATGCCGATACTCAAATTCAGAAACTAGAATCCAGTTTAAGGTGAATTCAAATATTTGGAACACTTCATGTCCAACTCAAATGTCACACGCAGCATAATGTGTACTCCCATTCAGATATGTACACAAGCGATGTATCAAGATTCAAATACTGAGTCAACTAACCAAGAATGTACAAAACTAACAGACATATAAACACTTATAGAGTATATGGATCAATAATATCAACTAACATACATAAGCGGACATTTGTATTTTTTTGGCTACAACAACACCCTTTTTTAGCCAAAGATCTTGGCCCTTTCCGATGCGTGCCACTTATGGTCCATCTATGCTACTATTGCTGAATGCACATTCAGCCCGATTGGCATATTTGTAGGTCTGGCACAACAATCCAAATGAAATCTCTCCGAGTCTTATCAATTAATACAGACTTGTGCTCAAATAAAATTACAACCCAAAAAAAATTTATTACATGATCTCTAAAACAAATGGTTTGATTGATTACATGAACATACAACACAAAGGTTATTCAACTATGGAAAGAACATTTCACCTATGATTTACCAAGTAGGAATTTAATTTCCTTTTTCCTTCGTGACCTTAACAATCTGGTTAGTCTCGGTTGCTTCGCTTTTTAAATCCACCAAATATTTAATGGTTGTCTTGAGTATCGCTTGTGATTGTGCTGTTTGCTTCCTCAACATGTCAACTTCATCTCTAAGTGCGTATGTAATCTCTTTCTACCACTAGTTTAGCCTCTAGAGCATCAGCAGTTGGCAATTCATAATGCACGATTGGGCGGTGCCACTTTGTGGGATGATGCAACATCCATGGGGACCTCGCTCTTTGATCTTGGGCTAACCTGTTTTGCCATTAAAGTTCCGATTGGATTCACAAAAGTTGAAGTTAGCAAAACATCTCAACTGGGAGTTATAAAAGCAAACCAGTTAAACAAACAAGGAATTAAAGAGTTTCAATTGGATGCTGAAAAGTAGTTATTAACATCATTGTAACCCGCTGTTGTAGCAGCAAAGCAGTTAAACAAACAAGTAGATATTTAAGTTACGGCAAACAGGTAATTCTTAACAGTAAGTATCAAACACATAGATAGGCGCAGTCTACAATATGATTAATAGGCTGTGCCATTATGTAATCAGTAGCAAACTAAGTTAAGCCAAGCAACGTAATTGAACAATTTTGCAATAAGTGGCTAACTAAAATTCCGAGAAGCAGGTAACTGAACTTATGCTAGTTCTTTGTACAGGCACACTGCAACTTCTTTTTCGCTTACAAGGTTTGTACGAAGGAGTCCATGGCATCAATTGCTTGCATACGCAGTACCAATACTTCTTTCTTCCCACACTGCATGGGTAAGTCGAATGGTTAATCTGGTAAGATGGTGCGTCCTTGATATGTTATATAAGGACGTGTAGTCAGACTAGTTGTAGCCAAACACATCACACTGGCTTTTACTGTATATTTCATGCGATTAATTTTGGCATATCGAGATCTAAGAAATCTACAATAGGATGAAAAGACTGGCATCCTTCGCATTATTGGCGAACTCAGTTCATAGAAACAAGCAATTCAACCATTTTGTGGGTAAATCAAAAGATCCACTGGAATATTTTTCACTATCCAATCATACACTCAAAAAGGGGCGACACCACCATAGGGGTTGGTATGGGCGGCCGCCTCAGGTGGCTGGAAAGTGTGCACCTAGTTTGAGTCGTCCAAGTTGGCCCACGCTAGTTTTGTTCGTCCCAACGCACGAAAGGTGCAATGTAAAAATGAAGAAAAATGTTTCAATTTGGATGGGCCAATAACATAAGTGCAAGGCAGGCCCTATAGCAGGCTCATGCCCAAACGAGCGCCTCCCATATCGATCGACAATGGGAAAAATCCCAATTAATTCATTCCAGCCTCCAGCCGTTCGCTCCTAACCTAGCCGCTGACGGATGACCGACACAAGACTTCCTCGCGCCCTAGTTGGAGGGCGGTCGCCGGCTTCAAGCTTAACGGAAGGACAAGAAGATGAAGATCCAACCTTGGGTGTAGCTGCGTGGGAGGCGTGGCGGCAAGACGTGCATGGCATCGAGCTTGCGCCAAATGGACAATGCACTTGCAAGAGTAGCATGCTCAACAAGCGTGTACATCACATCCCTGATTATATCTAATTCAACTCTTCAATTTCTGGCCAATAGTTAAACCCGACCGTGTTGTAAAACTGCTTGTATGTAGGGAATCTATGAGAAAATGAAACCAATTTCTACTTATTTTATAACTCCCCCAATCAATACCGAATCGACTGAATCTGATGTATCTAATCAAGTTTCCGGTGCAAACAAACAAGCTCATGTTGTTCTTGAGCCTCAAGTGTCTAATGAATGTATCGCTAATGAAGGATTTGATGCAAACATTTTACATGCTCCCGGTGATGAACATATAGTGTCTAATGAGGGATCTAATGCAAGCATTTTGCAAGCTCATTGAAGGATTTAGTGTCTAATGATGATCTACTATGTTGAGAGAGACAGAGATTTGCGAGCATTGATGACAAGCAAATTATAGTGCATTTTCATAGCTTGAGGAAACGTCGAGGCCATCTACCAGAAAGTCCCCGTATCATGACAACATAACATAAATACTTTTCTAATCTGTTGTTTGAAACTATTGGCATACTTGCGAGGATAGATATATTGATATGCAGTTTGTGCACTGGTTATACGTGCAATTACACTTCGATATTTTCAGCCAGAGAACGAATAATTCAAGCAGGTACATACCATGTTTGTAGTCCTTGTACACCATGTTGCATTTTGTGTTTTTTGGTACTTGCATCATTTAGTGTTTATAATCTGAACTACTTTGGATCATTAGCTGGTTTTCAAAGTGCATGTAGCTTCAAATTTCTCAATTATGTTGATTTCCGGAGTGCAAGTGCCTTCGTATTTTTAAGTTAAATGTTCGCCGGTAACTTGAATTCGTGGATCATCCATCGCACACAAATCATACACGAATGCCGCATTTAATTGAATGAAATGCAGGGACTTACGCTAGCTCATTGTACAGGCTCATTGCAGCTCTGCTTGCGCTTGGGATGTTCCATGTACAAGTCCATGTTACCACGTGCTTGGATGTGCAGGCCTTGTGATCCTTGCATCCCCCTCTGCATTTTTGACACGGCGAATGGTTGATCAAATAAGAGGAATCGACCTTGATGTTGTACTGGAGGACAGATACATAAAAGGTTATACGAGTGTGCAGGATGTGTACCAGATCCCGTAGCGCCATCATGCTTCACTAAAATATGGATTTGCTTGTTTCAGATGATATGTCCAGAAGAAATAAGATTTAAAGTCAAAGTTGCATAGGCGTGTAAGCGAAGAGAGCAGTGAAAGGATATCCAAACATCGTCGGGACAGTGCACAAGGGAGTGATGTGTGGATACCTAGTTTGGGCCGACGTTTGGGCATGCTCGCCTAGCTAGAGTGAGGGTCACTTCAGAGCCGTTGAGGGTGATGCGCTGGCGTTGGTTGGCCGCGCACGGATGCAGATCTTGAGTGGCAGCGGAGCGCTACGATGCGGTGGACGAGATCGTTGGTGAAGCCCCAACGGCCTCGGGGGGCGGAGGTGTGACAATGTGCTTGGTGAAGTAGCCCCGGTGAGCTGGGAGACGGCGTCGGTGAAGCGCACCTGATGCGGTGGAACTCGGTGTCTGTGAGGCACGTCGGTTGCGGCGGCCGACGTTGTCGGTGGACCACCCGGTGCGGTGGACGAGGGCGTAGATGAGGTAGCTCCGGTGCGGTGGTGAAGCGCGATTGTCGTCTTCGTTGTCGTTGTCCGGGTCAGAGGTGGGGAACGGTGGGGAAAGAGACGAGACGAGGGGCGATTCGAGGGTTGGCGCCGAATTAGGGATTTGAGCAATCTGGGCGCGAAAGGGGACGGTGGAGAAGAGAGATTTTGCAGGGCTGGAATTGGGGCCGCCAGATATTTCAATCCGAAACATGGAAGCGCAAACTTATATTGTCGTCGTCTTTTTTTGGGGGGGAGGGGGGGTGAGTGGCTGGGTGCTATGTGTCCGTCCGACACACGCGACCACCCCGACTGGACTATGCTTTGGTGCCTTAAGGCACCTGCCTTTGTGTCCATGACATGTGGGCCCAACAGGTGGCTGGCCCACATGTCAGTGACCCAAAGGCAGTTGTCTTTAAGGCACTGAAGCAGCGTCCACCCCGACACGACCCTGGTCTGCCTGGTGCGCCTACATTTGAGAATGCAAACGAATCTTCTTTCATTTGCGAACGAATCTGTATGTATTACCATGCACGTGTTTTCCTTGCAATAATTAGTCATTCGAAATGAGATACTCCATCCGTTCACTTTTGTAAGTCGTTTGCACAACTTAAAATAAATTGTTTTGCACATTGTCTGAAATGTCTTCAAGGTCTTATAAAAGTGAACAGAGGGGGTACTATAAATTAATTAATGAGGAGTTATTTGAAAAAAATCGAAACGGTACCCACGCTAGTTAACGTGGATTAGAGTGTGTGTCACATAATTAGTTATTTGAATTAGAGTGTGTGTCACGTAGTTAGTTATTTGAAGTAGAGTGTGTGTCACGTAACGATCTCCAATTCTAACGTGGATTTCACATTTCACTGTATCCACGCTACTTTTTTAATACAAATTCATATGTATATGATGAACACCATGGTAGTGAGAAAACTTTTGGATGGATTCAAACATATGACCTACAAAATAGCACAACAAACTGAGTCAATGTCAACTTTTCAAACTTATTATGGCACTAATTCGAAATAATTACCCGTTTGCCTGGTCCTCGTTTAAAATCTTACAATGTACACCGAATTGAAACATCGATATTAAGTCTCGTACTATGTACATTCAAATATTGTTTTTAGCCCCCCCCCCCCACCGCATAAACGCTACATACTTCCTGTATCGGTCAATCTTCCTCTCCTAACCACCTTAGGAAGCTATCGGTTTCCAACACACGTTCATTCTTTCTCTCCATGTTTCTATCTCTAAGTCTCTCAACTACACAACCCCTTTTTCCACTCTGTTACCAAATGTATTTACCTCACACACCCGCCATTGCACCCCATGCCGAGCTCTCTCTCTCTCCCCCTCTCCCTCTCACCCTCTCACGCTAAATACATGCATTGCCTATCTAGCCCCCCAACCTCTCGTGTGCACGCACGCAAGTTGTATATCTAGGTCACTCCCTCGAGACTGTCTCACTCTTTCTTTCGCACGGTGGGCCACACTCGCTCAATCTCGTTCTCTTTATCTGAGTCTCGTTTAACCTCGTTTTCTTTCACACACAAATGATATATCTGCCTGATCGGGCCTCGATCGACACACTCTATACTCTCTCACGTAGATTGTCTATCTAGGTCAGCCCATCCAAGCCGCCGCCACTCTTTCGACCTCATGGTGGGCCACGCTCACTCAATCTCTCTCCCTTTCTCTCTCTCCGTATGTCTCGATTGACCTCGCTCTTTCTCGGACAAAAATGATATATCACCATGTTTGAGCCCAGTTCGACCTATTCACATTGTATACTCTCTCATGCACATCGTCTATCTAGGTCACTCTCTCCAACCCGTCTAACTCTTTCGATCGCACGGCGACCCTATGTGATCGGTTGACCTTGCTTCCTCCCACGCACAAAATATATCTACACGTCTGTGACTGGATCATCTCTGAAGCTCTATCTTACAGCCCTCACCCTTGCCAAAAAGCTCAAAGCTCAATCGGACAATATCTCTCCAGAGCATATATATTTGTTCAATGAATGTCGGACCACACTCACTTTGTCTCTTTATTTATATGTCTCTCGATTGACCCCGCTTTCTCACACCGTATATTCCACGCGTTGAAGCTACTACCTCTCCATCCCTCGCAAATTGGAAGCTATTTACATTGCGAGGGGCACTCCAACCTTGGATTAATTTGTGTAGGCATTTATTCCGGTCGGTTTAGATTATATTTTGGTAGCATTCGGCCCACAACTACTCCAAACACCGTTGCAACCCACGCAACTCCCCTAGTTGATTTCCCTCTGGCTCGGTCATCGCTCTCTCGCACGTCCTTTCTCGCCTTCAACTTCACACCATGGTATTATTGAAAAAACTATGTTGTTCTCTTTAATTATTATAAATAACCTACAAAACTACACACCGATAGTCCACTTGGAATGGAACAAATTTCGACCCACAAATTAAAGTGCTACAAACTACACACCGAGGGGCCCACATGTCGTGAAACAAATTTGGACCCATATACAAATTAAAAAATAAAGGACGAGGATTGAACATGCGACCCGGCCTTCAAGCCGCACGTCAGTAGGCAACATATGTAGAATAGCAATGTTTCTTGTACCCCCTTTGTTCACATAATGTTTTTAAATTACCACAGCCTAATTAATGGATAACATGTAATATTATTTTTAGTACTATTCGCCTTCACTTACTGGTGGGTTCCATGTGTGCTCTCTCTCTCTCCTCCCCTTCTACGTTTAGACGCACGGGAAAACAGGAAGAACTCGCGGGCGATGTTGCCGTTAACCATATCTGGACGTGTTCACAAGTCACGGCACCAATTTCACATACTAGCAGCAGTAGTCAGTGTGTACGTGCAATGCACATTAATTTGGAAGTATATTAAGTGCATGTGGATATTAACGACTAGGATATTATTTGCATGTTGTCATGTGATTAGCACTATTTTTGGCATGAAATTAACTGCACGCTAAACGTGTTGAGCGCTCGACATTGAAGCAGTCTAGGTCGTTGGATGACAAGGAATACATGTGGCTTGATGACGTTTTATATTTAATATGATACGGCTCTAGCAGAACATTCAGTCGATCAAACCATACATTTCGTTCAGTCTGACTCCGACTTTAAATTATACGATGATTGACATAAAATAAACGGAAATGATAAACGTTCGGATTTTAAGCATGGCAATCTGAACGTTTTTCATGGAAAATTTAGATTACGCGGCGGCGGCGGGGGCGTCTCGCGGTGGGAAGCGGCTCCTATATCGTGCTCTGTGTGTCGTCGGGCCACTGACCGACGGCGACGGTGGAGTCTTGCGCCGTTGTTGGCGTACTCCTGGATGTTGGCCTAGCTTCAAGGAAGGCCAAAATGTTCTGGACTTGAGCGAAGTCAATCGCGGGAGGAGGCGACTGTCGTTGGTGCAAGGAAGCAGTCGACGGCGGCCATCCATGCCGCTGAGGGGGGCACTGGCACCCGTGCGGGGACAGGCGCTGTCAACGGCGCGGCGGAGACATTCGTGTGCACGGGCACCGGCACGGGCGCGCACGTCAGTGCACGCGCAGGCGCATGCGCTGGCAGGTGCATGGGCACCGGCACGGGCGAGCGTCTTGCAGACGCAGACGCGCGCATGCGCTGGCAGGTGCACGTGCGCGTGAAAGTCAGCGGGGACCTCGTGGAACCGCGTGGGATCAAGCTCGGCGACAATGTGCGGCTCCCAGCCCATCAATGCCACGGGGATGGGCGCTGGCGCAGTCGGGGCGACGGGAGCCGGAACGGGATCGGGGATAGGCGCGGTGTCTTCCCGCAAGGCCAGTTCAAGCTCGTCCCAAAGCGCCTTATGTTCTTGAGACACCGGCTGGGTGTCTTCCTCATGAAACTGGAACACTAAGGGCAGACCATCGTGATGCGGCATGGTGTACGTTTAGGTCAGGCTAGTTGGAGGTAGACGACAGGAGAATCGGAGAGGAAGAGAGAGGATTGTAGCAATACCGGGTAGTGCGGGGTTGATTTTAAACTGCGGCGCCGGCGACATTAAAAGTGGGAGCAGTTGGGACGATGGTGGGCGGCGGAGCTTGGTCAAAGGGCTCGCCTCCCGGTGAGCCTGCACAGCGGTCTGCTCGCACGCCTCCCTGACAGCCGGCGCAGCGATCTGCTCGCACGCCTCCCGTCGACTCACATGCTTGCTCGGACGGCACCTGCCGATGAGAAGCGGGGACTCGTGGCGGCACATAAACGCCCACAGTTTCAATAGTGAGAGCGTTCACCTTAACGTGACAGGTCTTTGTTCCAAAATACCTTGGCTCTTCATTTGTGCAACTTGTCATAAGCAGCTTGTCTCAAATTGAAGAAAAAACTTACGAAGTAATATTTGTGCCATATCACGTGACCATGCTTAGTTTCAAGAATTTATTCTCACTTTTGGATTTTCTGAAATTTAAGATCCAGGATTCAAAACAATATCATAACCTGCATCATGCAATAAATTTTCAAGCCGTACATCTTAAGAAAGGATTTGGTCAAACATTTTGCTTAGTTAGACTTCAGACAAGTTATATATGCAGAGTAAAAGGATAATCCCTCCGTACTAGTGCATTGCGTGATATATTAACTCAAGTACTAGGCACGAACAAACGGGCTCAATTCTGTGGTCACTGGTGTAGTAGTAGTACTAGGCAATGCAGTTGACGGGTGACCTTGACGAGCGGCGACCGAGGGAATTGAACCGTGCTCGGAACTGTAGGTAACGTTGTCTAGTTACTAAAGCATCCCTCCGTTGTTCATCAGTAGTCATTATGGACCGGGGACATGAGGGGAATTTCCTAGGACTGGAATTCTGGCCGCCAGATATTTCGACTTGAAACGCTGAGGCTCGACTGGTTGGGGTTGCCTAATGTGCGTACCACGCACGCCACCGAAGGACACGAGCCCGGTTTTTTTATAGGATCAACACGAGCCAAGGTCTGGATGGTACGCCGTTGGGTCCTACCATTCAAGAATACGAAAGGAACGTTTTAAATTGCCGAACAAATCTATGTGTATTATAATACCCGTATTTTCCTTGCAAATACTAATCTCAACGTGGTAATTGATTTATGACGAGTTGTTAAATTAGAGTGAGTTTGTGATATAGTGATCTCAACGTGGATTTCACATTTCATGGTATCCCTAGTAAGTTTTCCAATGCAAACTCAAATTTAAAAGATGAACAATATGGAGGTGAGAAAACTTTGTATGTATCAAGCATATGACCACACACACACACACACAGAGGCACACATGCACGAACACAACAACAATCCAATATGTATAGTGCATCTATTTTCCAAACCATGCATGTATGACACGAATTCAAAAATACTCCTTCTATTCCTAAATATTAGTCTTTTAGAGAGTTCAACAAGTGACTACATACAGAGCAAAATGAGTGAATCTAGACTCTAAAATATGTCTGAATACATCCATATGTGCCAGTCCATTTGAAGCCTCTAAAAAGACTAATATTTAGGAACAAAGGGAGTAAAATGTAAGACATCCATGGTCCTCAGTTCAATATTTAAAATGAACATGAAACCTGAAACATGAATATTAAGTCTAGTACTACAAAGACATGCAAATGTTGTGTTTAGGCGGAGCTATGATTGTCGGGGGTCAACCCTCGACCTTAGATAAAATTGTGGAGCTCTGTTTAGGGTTGTTTTGATTATATTTGTCCCCACCCTCCCAGCCACTGATTGGTTGTGCACCCCCACCCCTCCTCCCCGGGAGAATATCATGTGCCCCCATACCTTAGATGCTATATGCCGATACGAGTTGCTTGGAGCTTGTAGATCCATACATGATGTGTCTTAATATTTTTGCAGGAAACCTTGATGAGTTTGAGAATTGCACACAATTTGTACAAAAACTACTTAGATGCCTTCGAAGCTCGTATCATCGTAGCATCTAAGATGAAGGAGGACATCATATTCTCCTGTATGTAAGAATATCATGTGCTACCACACCTTAGATGCTTTGGTGATACAAGCTCTTCGGAGGCGTTGGATTTGTGACCCAACACCTCCTCGGTGGTTCGAATGGTTTTTTGTAGAAAAGCCCCAAAAGGGTTCGGCCACTGCTAACAAGCACAAAGACTGCTCAGATGCCATTGGATCTCAGATCAAACAACCTCCAAGCTCGTATCACCGTAGCATCCAAACTGCGATAGCACCTTATGTTTTCTCGCACGGAAGAGTATGAGGTGCTCCCGCACCGTAGATTCTATGGTGATACGAGTTCACTGAGATCTAACGGCCCATAATAGGAGGTTTGAATGTTTTTGCAATATACGGCTGATAGAGTTTGGCAAATGTGTAGAAAGTACAAGTACTACGCATGTGCCATCTGATCACTGATCATACGACCTAGATGCTCATATCACCGTAGCGGGTAATTAAGCTACGGGGAGCACCTAATATAAGCACCGGGAGCCGTTGGATCGAAGATGCAAAGGCACACACGAGGCTTGAATGTTTTATTTGCAAAAAAATCCTTTGGAGAGTTTGGAAATTGCATAATTACAAAGACTACTCCCAAGCCATTGGATCTCACTTCCAACAGTGTAAAACTCGTATCACCATAGTATCTAAGCTGCGGGGTGGATGTGATATTCTATGCCGCTGTCATTTTTGTTCGTAAAATTGCAAAATACGTGTAACTCGTGTCGTTACTTGTCTAACCACGCAAAGTGTTTGTTCAAAAAAACCATCCTACACTGAAATATCGGAATAACACACGGGGGTCCCACTTGTCATTAATCAAATTTGGACCTAAAACTTACAAATCTGAAAGACGCGATTCGAACTGGCAACCTGGACTACTAAGCATAAGTCGATAGCCTGAAAAAACGAACGATTGTTGGCTTTGTCCCATAACTTGATTTTATTTATACAATACTTGCGTTGAGTAGAGTAGAGGGAGTGCCTCGTCAACACGTGCATGACCATTGTCTCACTTCTTCGGTGGGTCCTGTGTCTGCGATCTCAATCTCTCTTCTCTCCATTGTCTAACATTTGCACGGGAACACACGAGGAGCGGCGCTAGCTTGCCGTGGTGTTATTACAACTAAAAAAAGCTTGAAAAATAGAAGAATCTCCTAGAACAAGAGACGTTGTGGCTGGTCGAGATGGAGCTAACCACATCTATCCTCCGTGCCACATTTGCATGATGAAGCTATGTGGCTAGTGGGGTGTTTTCGACCGACTGGCTGGGTCCCGAGGTCAAACCATAGGTACTACGTCTGATACAATATATTTTTACACGCACATTTTTCCTCCGTGCCGAGACGTGGCACACCCTACCGCGCGGTTTCGGGGACCTCCCGGGTGGTGCACGCATATATCCTTCCTGACGTGGGACGCCCTACCGCGCATTTTCTGGGTCCTCCTCGGTCATAGCACCGAAGGAAGTAAATGAGTCGTCAAATCACGAAAGACCACCTTTCCTGCCAAGTACATCAGTGAAGCACGGTGGCTAGCTAGTTGGGCTAGTTTGACCGATTAGCTAGGCCGCCGCCACATTTGTTTTTCACCCCTTCTTTATCTACTTGCCGGCAGGTAAATTTAAATATCCACAGCTGCGTTGCTCTGGTGTTTGGGTGCGGCATGATTTTTAATTTTTTGATTGACGGGAGCAGGCGCGGCAGGATTTTTAATTTTTTGATTGACGGGAGTAGGCGCGGCAGCAATTAGTCATGATGACTCCGCCTGTAAAAACCCACTGCTCCCTGATGTGTGAAGTCGTCGACTGGTGTTTTACCATGGTGAAAACCAAAAGATTCTCTGCTCCCTCCGCCTTCCCGTACATTGCATTGCCTTTCAGCCGTTTTGCCCTCTTTGCTTCCTCTCCCCATTGCTTCTATCGGGTGCCATGGCGGCGCAGCAGGTCACGGAGTCTGAGGTGAGGTGCCTGACACAGGAGTCCATGCCAAGGATGCGGAGCTCAGGGCCAAGGACGTGGAGCTCCGTGAGCTCAAGGAGGAGAGGAGTGCCACGGTCCTCCGTTATGTGCGGGAGTTCAGAGAGCTTCAAAAGCGGCAGGCGTCCACCACAAAGATGCTCGAGGCGCCAGCGGTGTTGCTGCAGAAAGCGGGAGATATGATAGGCCGTTAGGGGAGCCGGCTGGAGCGCGAGCGGGCCGATCGTGACGAGGTCCAGGATCGCCTCAGCCACTTGGTGAACCAAGTTGCCACGCACGTGTTGCAGTTGCGCGATACCTACCGTCGTGCCAGCGCGACGATGCCGGCCGTTGGGCTAAACCCGTTCGACCACCCGGTCAACTTCAACGAGCTGCGGCTTCCTGACCTGGTCTCCTTCACCTATATCTCCAAGGAGCTGAGCCATCTCCGCGCGATGGTGGGGGCTGAGCTGGACAAGGAGGGGTTGTGGGCTGCCGTCGCTATTGCCGGGCGAATCCTTTCAGGGCCCTGTCACCAGAATCCATGAAAGTGCGTTATATCGACTAGAGGGGGGGGGGGTGAATAGGCGATTTTTATGAATTTTCACTGAGGAATTTGCCGGTGAGGAAATTCCTTAGCGAAGAACTACTTGCAGCGGAATAAGTACTCAGAAGTAAGCATAACAGAATACAGACATAGTCATCATGATGAAATAAAGACAAGCACAGAGTATAGAAAGCGTAATCAGAATAACACAAGATGAAGACAAACAGACTGAAGAAATTGAACTGAGGAAATTGAGAAAAGTCTTCAAACACAGATATGATGAAACACTCAACACAGTAATGAGGAAATGAAAGAGTTGAGGAAATAGAACCAATAAGGTTGGTGAAGACAATGATTTGGTAGACCAGTTCAAGCTAACTTTGTCTCAGCTTGTACATCTGGTTGGAGCGGCCGAGTATTTAAACTCGAGGACACACAGTCCGGACACCCGATCCGAAAGCACGCAGCTCAGACACCAAGTCCTCACCGTATTCTCCTTGAACTAAGGTCGCATGCACTCGTCCAATCACTCGTGGTAAGTCTTGAGCGACTTCCAAACCTTCACAGACTCGGTCACCAATGATCCACAATTCCTCTTGGATGCTCTAGACCATGACGCCTAACCATCCGGAAGAAGCACAGTCTTCAAAGGTAACAAGCGTTGGATCCACGCAGATCAATCTCTTCAAAGGATGCTCAATCACTTTGGGTTTGTAGGTGTTTTAGTTTGGGTTTTCCTCACTCGATGATTTTCGCTCAAAGTCCTCGGAGGATGGGATGCTCTCAAATGACAAGTGTCGGTTTCTCGGAGCAGCCAACCAGCTAGTGGTTGTAGGGGGCGGCTATTTATAGCCTAGGGAGCAGCCCGACATGATAAGACATAAATGCCCTTCAATGATATGACCGTTAGGTAGATAAGATATTTTGGGACAAATTTGGCGCCAAGAAGACAAGAACGGTCGGAAATTTGACTCTCAAATTCCTCGGGGCTATCATGTTCCTCATTGTGTAGGCAATCCGCATGGCGAATTCCTAACTCCTCGGTCGAGAAAAAATTCTCACGACCGTAAGAACTTCGTCTCACATCAAGAAATTGATCGAATCAGTATGAGATTTCCAAAGGCTTCACTCGAAGGGATTGGTAGGTGTACGATTTTGAGTTGAGCATCACATGGAAATTTTTCCTTAGTATTTACTCGACCCCCTTTAACAGTACGGTGTTTCCTATGTCTCAATAAAGAGAAAACGAAACTACGAAAAAAAAGTCTTCACACTTCATGTTCCTCAAATGAATACCAAGTCTTCAAGGTCACACCAATTTCTTCACTTTCAAAGTCTTCAGAAAGTCTTCAGAATATCAAAGTCTTCAGTCGAAGAACTTCATTTTTAGGGGTCGACTTTCTCTGTCAATATCAAACTCCTCTTAGACTTATAGACCTGTGTACACTCATAAACACATTAGTCCCTTAACCTATAAGTCTTCAATACACCAAAATCACTAAGGGGCACCAGATGCACTTACAATCTCCCCCTTTTTGGTGATTGATGACAATATAGGTTCAGTTTTCAACGGGGATAAACATATGAAGTGTAAATACTAATATTGAGGAATTTGATTGCAAGATATAGAAGAACTCCCCACGAAGATGTGCATAGTGAGGAATTTGCTTTTGAGGCAATGCACATTTGAAGAGTTGAATCATGGAGATCTCCCCTATATCTTGTAATTCATACACGCATTTGACATATAATATGAAGAATTTGAAATGCATGATGAAGTATGGTGACTGATGTAATTCAGCATGCGTGTATTAACATATAACGAGGAATAAGCATGCAGAGGAACACATCAAAAGTATCAGAGCACCATCGGGTTTGAGATTACAACTCGATCCAATAAAAGTTTCAGAAGAGCGAGATTTGTAAGTTAGCAAAAAACACCCTTATAATCGACCCGCTTGAAGACTAACTCAAATTTCTCCCCCTTTGTCATCGAATGACCATAAGGATCGAAACTGAGGACTAACGCCCCTGAAGAATATCAAGTTGATGGAGGAGTGCCAGCGTTGTCGGGGTCGGTTGTCGTAGTAGGGCCTGCCTTGATGTCGCCTAAGTCTTCATTTCATCGGTGTCGCGCGATGAAGAATAGGAGCTGGCCACCAAGGAAGGAACCTTGACCTTCTTGAATTTCTTCTATGGAGGTGCGCACCAGTCAAATTCTTCCTTGAGACCCATTTTCTTCAGATCTTCTACACAGACATGAGATAGAACAGCCCTGTACGGTTGAAGGTTTCATGGAGGTAGTATTGGTTTTTCTTCACCGCATTATGTGTTGAGGTCATGTTGTGAAGAATTGAACCAAACCGAGGCTTGACCCATTTATGATTGCGATCAACTTTCCGATGAAGACCGAGGAGTAACTCACGATCGGTCATCACCCCGGTGCTTTGTGGCTTGAGGATTTTGCTTGGCAGAGTTGTTGGCGGCAGAGTCATGTGTGGCAGAGTCATCATTGGTGGAGTAGGATGCAACCTTGCGAAATTGACCATCCAATGGACGAATGCCTTCATCTATCACATCAGTTGCCTTGCCTTTGTCATCATTTAAGGAAAATGTCAGTTTGAGGACTTCAATTGGAGGCAAGTAGCTGTAGTGGTTCAGAGTATCAGCCTTGTAATTGAGTGAAGACCTTGTCCTGATGAACCTCATAATCCATGGTGCATAAGGCTTCAGCTCAAATGGTGACATAGCAATATTCGCCAGAGTCCTCATGTAGAAATCATGGAAGTTGACGGGAACACCATGAATGATATTGAAAAGCATATTCTTCATGATGCCAATGACTTCTTCATCATTTGAGTCGTGGCCTTTGATAGGACTCATTGTCTTCGTCAGAATGCGATAGACGGTCCAAGGCACATACAGTAATTCCTTGACGAGGAATTTTGTTCGAGGGGCCTGCCCTGGCTTCAAAGGCTTCATCAGCACTTGCATGTAATGATTTGTAAGCTCAGGTTCATTGTAGATGAACGAGCACCATCAAGGGGAGGATCGAGTGGGAGGGCACGGAAGCAATTCAGTTCTTTGGTGCCTTGTAGTGAGTATTTTCTGACATCCAGTCTAGCACCCATGAGTTCACATCCTCAGAATTTCCTGTGATGTGCAGCGTCACATAGAATTTAAGAATGAGTTCTTCATTCCAATCACAGATGTCAGTGCAGAAATTCAGCAATCCAGCATCATGAAGAACGCTGAGGACTAGCTCGAAGCCTGGCAGAGATTCCATGTCCACGTGAGGAATGTGTGCATGATCGAAGACTTTGTCTTTGTCGAATAGCATAGAGGAATAAAAGTTGGCTTGACTAGTAGTCCAGAAACGCCTCTTCCTTATGCGAAGCGTAATCATAAGGGTTGTAATCAGTGAAGAAAACATGCTCGCCAAAGAAGCCTTCAGCCTTGAACTTTTGCTTTGCGCGAGAATGGATCCTTTGGTTTTGGCGGAGGAGTGTCGTTGAGTTGCATCACTACCTCGTGAATCGCAATCTCAGGTTCTTCAGCCGAGGATTTTCGTTCCTCTTCATTTGTAGTCTGCGTGTTCAAAGGATCAGCAGAAGAGGTTCTTCAAAGACTAGTGGCTGGAATTTCTTCATGCATGTATGAGGTGGGATGAGTTTCTTGAGCCCAAATTGAACAGTTGGTGCAGGGGACTGAGGTATTTGTTGTATTGGGGTGAAAAGTGGAGAATTGGGATGCTGACTTTCCCAAAAGTCATCATTCATCACAGGCATAGTGCATCCAATATCCACGTATTCATCTTCAATTTCTTTAACGCCAGCCTCTTCAACTGTGAACTGAGGCATTGGCGAGGAAACAACTGGTGGCGAAGGGATCGCATCCACTTCAATTTCTTCATCAATCTGCTTGTTGTGAAGCGTTAGAATGATTTTCTTCATCAGATCCGCTAGGGATCACATATTCTTCACCAAAAGGAACAAGGTCCTTTGATGACATGGTGGAAATAGGAACATCATCAATCGAATTTTCAAACGAGCTTGTCATAGGCTTCATCTTCTTTGGAGCTGAAGATTCTGAAGCAGCTGATGCTTTCCTTTTCTTCACTGCAGCTCGCTCTGCAGCCTTGGTCTTCTTCACATCTGATGCAGATGGAAGGATAGGAGTTGGTGTAGGCGTGGGAGGAGCTGAGGAATCTGTTTGAATTTCCTCAGGCGCAACTGATGCAGCTGTTCTCGACTTCTTCAGTTTCTTCAGGCGCACCACTAGTGGATGCCCTGGCAATTTCTTCAGCGGCTGGAATGGAGTCATCAGCCCTAGAACTAGCATTTTCTTCAGCAGGCTGAAAATCATCAGCGGTGCTGGCATGTTCTTCAGTAGGCTGAGCAGAGGCTCCAGCCTGAGGAACTTCTTGTTGCGTTGGAGTAGCAACATTTGTGAACTTCTTAGTCAGGTTGACAAATCTGACTTTGGCTCCTTGCCAATCAGCATAATAAGCATCGAAGTCATCACGAGGGCTTTGATTTCAGACCGGATCTTGAGGAGTTCATCGCTTGTCATTTTGACAACGTTTTCCTCGTGAACTTCTCTTTCCTGAACTAAGCCTTCTTGATCTGCCTAGCCTTCTCAAATTTCCATTTCTCTTGATGATGAAATGGGTCAAGATGTGACTTTGGCCAGAGTCAAATGAAAATCAGGCATAGGGGTGTCTGGATCCTTGTGCCGTAGATCAATGTAATCGAGGATCGCCCTTGGATCCAAAAGCGATGCACAAGTGTGCCTTTGGCTCTAGTGGCCCTTTCTTGTCTGCATCTCGATGATTTACGCAAGTTCATCATCATCGCCTTCATCGTCGGATGGCACTTGGAAGGCAACCTGTTTCTTCTTCGGACTTGGCCGAGGACCTCGACCAGCCGTTGCCTTTGTCTTCAGCAGAGTGGGGCCTGATGAAGAGTTTCGCGCAGCAGAGGAACTCGCTGAGACACCAGAGGCAATAGAGATGCCTGCATTCCTTTGGCACGTGGCCAGATGTACAGGTGCTGAGGACTTTGGAGGAGGAGCTGAGGATTTTGGAGGAGCAGGAGCAGCATGAGAAACTAGCCGTGAGGGCTTTGAAGAATCTGGCCGTGAGGGCATTGCTGAGGAACTTGGCCGTGAGGGCACAGTTGGTGAAGCACTTGGCTTGTGAGCGGGCTTCTTTGCCATTGATTTTCTAGGCTTGACAGAGGCCTCGGGCGCAGCAAAGAGCAGTAGTCTTAATTGTATTTCCTCACTGCTTATTTGGCTTGTCTCGCCAACTTGGCTTGGCGCTTGACCCATTCTTTAGGAAAATCCTCACCACGCTTGATGCTGGTGGAGTCAGCTTCTTGGCCAGGTGCCAATGGAGCTCTTGGGCATGGAGGATTTAGTGCGAATTTCTTCATATACTTTGGAGTAACATACATGTACTCCCTCCATTCTCTTGCCCATCTCCTTTCAATCCTCTGTATGTGCACCTTGCGCTGATTTTTGTTCTCCTTTCCGAACTTGGCCTCATCAGGTGTGCAATAGTCAGCATAGATGTCCTCGTGTATTTCAAAAGCAGTCATGACCTCGGGCCTCTTTCCTCCTTTCTCGTGGCTTCTTCGTCTGCCATATTCTTCAGCTTGAGGAATTTGAACAATCGAATTCTCTGAAGAACTATGCAACTTTTCTTCGAGGAACGCTGCAAATGAGTTAAGTTGATGAGAACCTAGTGATTCAGCAGCGGACATGAGTACCTGTGAATAGAGTATAGTTGCAAGGAATTTGGAGAGGTCATATGCGTTCTCAGAAGGTTTTTCAAAAAGAACAAGTTTGAGGAATTTGACCAGATAAGCCTTGAAGAATTTCACTAAGCATTCTTTGTCTTAGGTTGCAAAGTTGTATAGATCCTCACAATTGAGGAATCTTGTAGAAAAATGATGCTTAGAGAAACAAATCAAGAACAGATGACTAGTGAGGTGTTTTGTGTGTGAGGATTTGAAGAATAAAACATCTTTGAAGATTTTGTAGAGAAAATTTGAATCAAAGAGGGCAGTAAAAGTAACTTTTAATTACCCTGGATGAAGAACACGACGAACTGAGAAGTGTAGATTTGAAGCTCGTTAGTTCAGATCTTCCACGCCCTAACTCGACGGAGGAAGACGGCTACGGCGGCGACGGAGTGAAGATTTCTGCGGCCGGCGCGAGTACGACGGCGACGAGGTCGAGGCAGTGAAGCTCTTACTCACCGGCGACGATGGAGTAGCGGCGGCGCTAGGGTTTGAGAAGCTCGAGCGAGAGAGAGCGGTCGAGCAGAGTAAAGGAAGTGAGGAAGGGGAGAGGGGGTATTTATAGTCATCGTGAAAAACTGTTCGCCCGAAGATTTAGGACGAACGTGCCCCTGACCCTTCTCATTCACTTGACATGTGTCATCCATGTACTGAAAAGTGGAGATCGTGTTAGATCGTGGGTGAATAGATAAGTCTATCGTAGGAAGCGGAACGGTTTGAGCGGCAAAACCGAAAATTTTGGATAGGATAAGTTAAAAGTTCCGTTCACAAATTCTTCAGCTGACAAGGACACAGTGAAGATTTTGAACGAGTTTCAAATAGAACGCACATGAAGAATTTGTGAATAGATTGAGTTGAGTATAGTAGAGAGGGCGAAGGGTCCGATCACATTCACTTAGCAGAAAATGCAACTTGAAGAAATAGCCATAAGTGAATGATGTAGAGGACATAAACCACATATATATATATATATATATATATATATATATATATATATATATATATATAGCCAACGAAGAAAGACAACGGAAACAGTGAAGATTTTGCAAAGTTGAAGAATTTGAAAAACTGAAGAATTTCAAAACTGAGGAAAAACTCAAATTGAAGATTTTCAACTTTGGTGGTGGCATGCCCCACCGTATAAGAATGATGATTTCAGACACCGCGTACAATTGTCGTAGGGTTCTGAGAATCAAATTCTTCATTAATTTCTTCACACTTAGAGTGTTATTCTTCATTGATTGAAGAAAAACGTTTCTTCATGTGTTGCACATCTAAGTCATCAATTTTGCATAAGTGTCAGGATGTGTGTCCTTTTCAAAGAACATTCGAAAATTCTAAGATATTTAGCTCACACCGCAACTTGCTAAATCTCTTCTCATCCAAGGGCTTTGTGAAGATATCGGCTAACTGTTCTTCAGTCTTCACATGATCAATAAAGATGTCGCCCTTCAACACATGATCGCGAAGAAAATGATGACAAATCTGAATGTGCTTTGTCTTCGAGTCTTTGAACTGGGTTGTGAGCAGTCTTGATAGCACTCTCATTGTCACGAGAGAGGCACATTCTTCACGTTGATGCCGTAGTCCTTGAGAGTTTGCTTCATCCACGGCAATTGAGCACGGCAAGAACCAAAGCAGCAATGTACTCGGCTTCCGCGATGAAGCGGTGATACGCAGTTCTGTTTCTTCGAGGACCAACGGACCAAAGATCGTCCGAGAAATGACAAGTACCAGATGTTGACTTGTGGTCCACACGATCACCAAAGATAGTCGAGTCGGAATATCCAATGAGATCAAAAGTAGAGCCCTTGGGGTACCATAATCCTAGTGTTGGTGTGTGGTAGATATCAAAGAATATGCTTCACAGCCTTATGGTGTGATTCCTTCGTGTAGCTTGAAATCGGGCACACATGCAAACACTAAGCATTATATCTGGCCTAGATGCACATAAGTACAATAAAGAACCAATCATGGAGCGGTATACCTTGTGATCAAGTCAATACCATTTTCATCGATTGCATAGATGGCCATTTGTGGGCATAGGAATTTTGACGCCTTTGCAATCTTGCATGCCGAATTTCCTCGTAACATTCTTGAGGTATTTCTCCGAGATATGAATATGCCATTGCGCTATTGACGAATTTGAAGACCTAAGAAGAATTTCAACTCTCCCATCATAGACATTTGATATTCTTCACTCATCATATAGGCAAATTCATCACTATAACGTTGGTCAAGATGACCAAAGATAATATCATCAACATATATTTGGCACACAAACAGTTCACCATCATAAGATTTTGTAAAGAGAGTAGGGTCGAGTGAACCGGGTGTGAAGCCATTCTTCATGAAGAATTCCTTCAAAGTATCATACCACGCCCGAGGGGCCTGCTTGAGGCCATAGAGGGCCTTGTTGAGTCTTAAGACCTTGTCGGAATTCTTTGGATCTTCAAAACCTGGGGGTTGAGCAACATACACTTCTTCCTCAAGCTTACCATTGAGGAATGCACTTTTCACATCCATTTGATATAAAGTGATATTATGATGGTTAGCATAAGCAAGTAATATGCGAATATCCTCAAGTCTAGCAACAGGTGCAAAAGTTTCATCAAAATCAATTCCTTCAACGTGTGTAGCCTTGAGCTACAAGTCGTGCCTTATTCCTCACCACAAGGCCATTTTCATCTTGCTTGTTGCGGTAGACCCACTTTGTGCCAATGATATTATGCTTGCGAGGATGCAGGCGTTTGACCAGTTCGAGACATTGTTGAGCTCGAATCGATGTAATTCTTCTTGCATGGCCTGAATCCACGCAGGCTCCAGAAATGCTTCTTCTACCTTAGTGGCCTCTGTGATAGAGACAAAAGTATAGTGCCCACAAAAGTTAGATAAATGTGAATCTTTTGAGCGTGTGAGAGGACCTGGTGCTTCAATGTCATCGATGATCTTTTCAACTTGCACTTCTTTTGCAACGCGAGGATGAGCTGGTTGTCGTTGAGGAACTTGATCAGCATTTTCTTCAGCACCATTTTCTTCAGCATTGTCTTCAGGTGCATTAGGTCGACGTTCTTCGCGTTCTGGAATGAATTCTTCAGCAGATTCTTCAGTAGGAATGACATCCTCAGTCACCTTGAACTTGATAGAATCCTCAGGTGATGGTTCATCTATCACAGAAGGTAGGTGCTCTCTTTGCGAGCCATTAGTTTCATCGAATCAAGCACATCTACAGTTTCAACAACCTTGTGAAGAGCGTTGTTGAAGACTCTGTAGGTGTGCTTGAGTCCTTTCCATAACCAAGCATAAAACCTTCATGTGCTTTCGGTGCAAATTTAGCATTGTGATGAGGATCTCAAATCCAACATTTAGCAATCAAGACTTTGAAATAACTCACATTGGGTTTCTTGTCGTTGAGGAGTTCATAGGCAGTCTTCTTGAAGAATTTGTGAAGATATACTCTGTTGATGATGTGACACGGTATCAATTGCATCAATCCAAAACGACGAGGCGTTTTGTATTCATCAAGCATAGTGCAAGCCATCTCAACAAGAGTTACATTCTTGCGCCCACGACGCCATATTGCAGAGGAGTATAAGGAGCAGATAACTCATGAGTAATACCAAGTTCAACAAGATAGTCATCAAGACCGGAATTCTTGAACTCAGTTCCATTGTCACTCCTGATGTGCTTGATCTTCACACCAAAGTTGGTTGAAGCCCCCGAGCAGAATCGTTTGAAGACTTCCTGCACTTCATGTTTGTAAGTGACAATGTGTACCCATGTGTAACGAGAGTAATCATCAAAAATAACAAAGCCATATAGAGATGCATCATTAGTGACTGCTGAGTAATGATTAGGACCAAAGAGGTCCATGTGAAGCAATTCGAATGGACGAGTAGTGGTCATGATAGTCTTCGCAGGATGCTTGGCCTTGGTCATTTTTCCAGCTTCACAGGCTCCACACAAGTGATCCATGAGGAATTTGACATTCTCAATGCCAATGACATGCTTCTTCTTCGCAAGCGTGTGCAAATTCCTCATGCCTGCGTGACCAAGTCGTCAATGCCATAGCCAGCCTTCTGAAGCTTTTGCAAGTAGGCACACGGCTGGTTGTGGTCCTGTAGAGAAATCAACGATATACAAGTCTCCTCTCCTAAAGCCTTCGAAGACTTGAATTGTCGACTTCCATAATCACAACACAACGATACTTGCCAAAGACAACACCCATATCAAGATCACAAAGCATTGAGACTGACAAGAGGTTGTATCCTAAGGACTCAACAAGCATGACTTTGTCCATGTGTATGTCCTTAGAGATCGCAACCTTACCTAGACCCAATACCCGAATTTTGCCTTTGTCAGCAAAGATGATATGCTTCAGATGTGATGGTGATAAGGGAGCATCCATCAATAGATTCTTGTCACCAGTCATGTGATTTGTACATCCACTATCGAGGACCCATTCAGTGGCTTTGGGAAGATCATCCTGCAGATGAATTAGTGCAACTTACGAACTCATATACTTCATCAGCGAAGAATATGATATCAAATTCATCAGATGAAATTCATCAAAGAGTAAAACAGATATAGCAGTATGAGGACGTGTGAAATGAAAGTTCATTTCTTCATGATTCGTCTGCGTCCTTTCAGGAAATTTTGTCAGGCCACCAGCAAATTCTTCAGGCGTTAAAGTACGTCTAGGGACCTGACCCTATAGAAGAGATTAGTTCTTCTTCTTCACCACCCACATCTGAAGGGGTGGCAAAGAGTTCATCACTCTACGAGCTCCATATGAGAATGGTGGCATAGAAGCCAATCCATTTCGTTTCACATAAGAGGGGTTAGGGTAAGCATATGAATAAGCATATAAATTCTTCGAGGACTTATGAACATAATGGTTTGAAGAATAATGCACATATTCATAGCCCTTAGCTCTACCCTGCGAAACAGAGTTGTTAGCACGATGATAATCATATGAGGACTTTGATCCTTTTGAGGAATTTGATCTATGTGAGGAATTTGGTCCGTATGAGGACTTGGATCCATATGAAGAATTTGGTCCATATGAAGAGTTTGATCCGGGGTTCCTATTCTTCACAGGTGGTGTCATGAGGACATGCACCTGAAGACTTTCAAGGCACTTCTTGGGAACCCAGATTTTCTTCATAGGAGAACCGTTCCTGCAGTTAGTGCCAACATATCTAGCAAATACTTCACCATTCTGATTTTGAACAGTTTATAGTTGGAGTCAAATGACTCATCGGAAGAATGAGGAGATTCACATGTAAAGCCGTATCGTTAGATGGATCAACTGGAGGTCCCTTTGCAAAGAACTCCATGAGGTTTTGGGGTACTGCTCAGGCTTCCAATATGTTCCATCAGCATTGAGTTTCCTCTCAAACGCAATACCCTCTTTCCTAGGGTTCCTGTTGAGGATATGCTTTTTAAGCACATCACAAAGAGTTTGATGCCCTTTGAGGCTTTTGTACATGCCTGTCATGTACAATTCCTTCAGCCCTGCATTGTCAGTGATACTAACAATGTCCTCAGATGAGGAATTAGTGATAGCAGAGGCAGGTGAAGAATATGTAACAGTTGAAGCATTTGAACATTCAGGTGAAGAATTAGCAGATTCACGTTCAATGCACTTTAAGCATGGAGGAACAAATTCTTCCTGAGAAGCGCTGATTTTTTGAGCAAGTAATGAATTACGCTCCTTCTGAAGATCTTGCTTTCTTTGAAGAAATTCATAAGAAAGCTTCTCATGATCAGATAAGAGAGTGTTATGATGACGTTGAAGGCTCTCAAACCTAGACTGAAGTCTTTGAAGATTTTCAGTCAGGGCTTTAGTGCGATCCATTTCTTCACCCAACATATCATCACTTTTGTCTAGCATGTTTTGAACCTTTTCAAAAGCCCTTTGTTGTTTTACAGCAATCTTAGCAAGTTTAGAGTAGCTGGGCTTTTCATCAGATTCATTCTCACTAGATTCAGAGGAGGTATATTTGAGTACCTTTGCACCCTTTGCCATGAAGCAATAGGTGGGAGCGTAGTCATCATTATCTTCATCAGATCCATCATCATCAGATTCATTGTCACTAAACTCGGATGAGGAACATTCGGTTACCTTGTCACCCTTTGCCATGAGACATGATGCAGAAGATGATGATTCTGGTTCGAAAGTCATCGTTTTGAGAGATTCCTTGAAGCCCTCAAACCAAGGATCATGACGGGTTCGATGACCTTCATAGACGTCAAAGATTCGGTCCCAGATAATCTTCGCATTGCAAAGATGCATAATGCGCTTGAATTCATCTCTGGATAGGCAGGAACAGATGATGTCCTTCGCCATGATGTCAAGTCAAGTGTACTTGCGAATGTCATCAGCGCCTGCCTTCTTACATAGATCGGTAAGACTAATCTCAGTGATGGTCCACAACTCGCTGTTCATAGCCATGAGGCGCTTCCTCATCATGGCCTTCCACTTGGGATAATCATGACCGTCAAAGATAGGGCATGTCACTTTCTTCATACCTGCGGTCGACATAACTAAAACTCCAGGTGGTTAAACCAAAATCACACAGAACAACGGAGTACCTTGCTCTGATACCAATTGAAAGTGCGTTATACCTTGGTACGATTGTTGTTCGTCCTACGGACTAAAACCCTCCGGTTTATATAGACACCGGATAGGTTAGGGTTACACAGAGTCGGTTACAATGGTAGGAGATCTACATATCCGTATCGCCAAGCTTGCCTTCCACGCCAAGGAAAGTCCCATCCGGACACGGGACGAAGTCTTCAATCTTGTATCTTCATAGTCCAGAGTCCGCCAACGGTGATAGTTCGGCTATCCGGACACCCCTAATCCGGGACTCCTCGGTAGCCCCGAACCAGGCTTCAATGACGATGAGTCCGGCGCGTTGATTGTCTTCGGCATTGCGAGGCGGGTTCTTCTCCAAATTCCATATACTTGTCGAATAGTGTCCGGCTTCTGATAGATGCTGTGCTCCTTGGTTTCTACGCCCAATAATGGCCATCTTCCACGTGTTTGAATGAATGCGAAGAGCCAGGGTATTTTTACACTTACCCCCCTAGCTACGTAAATGAGCCGCCTATAAAAGGGGCGAGGATCTAGATCTGAGTCACACCAACCCCCCTTCGCGAGCTTTCATCGGAGCGCCTCTGACCAAAGCCCATTCCATCATGGACAGTCGACACGGCTCCTCCTCTCATGCTCCCAGCCCTCAGCCTGGAAATTGGGAGAGATGCTCAGTCCCGCATAGCGAGCTAGTTATACTCCAAGCCAAGGGATTTCTTCCCCCGGCCTTCATGGTCCTGGTTCGAGTCAGACTTGCCACCTACAAGGGCGGAAAGCAAGCGGAGAGTGTCCCTGATCCCTCTAAAGGAGAGCCGGTATGCTTCATCTCTTATCTAGTAAGAGGACTCGAATTTCCAATCCATCCGTTTCTCCGGGGGCTCTTGGAGTTCTACGGCCTCCAGTTGCACCACCTTACTCCTGCCTCTATCTTGCACATCGCGGGCTTCGTGGCCCTTTGTGTTCTTGGGCGTCGAGGCTCATTTCGGGCTGTGGAAGAGATTATTCTGCCTAGTACCCCATTCTCATGAGGGGTCAATATATCAAGTTGGCGGAGCCGAGCTATGGCGCATCGCCAGGACCGGATACCTATCCGGAACCCCGAAGAAGGCGTCCAAAGACTGGCCTTCAGAATGGTTTTACATGGAGGACGTCCCGCTGCCGGATCCTGTTCGGATCGGCCTTCCGGAGTTCAACAATGCTCCACTGAAGAAGCGCCTAAGCTGGCGCCCTCAGAGCCCCTGGAGGGAAAATGACCGGGATGTCCTCTATCTGATGAGCCGAATAAGGTTACTGGCTCATGCTGGATTGACCATGATTGGAGTCATGGCAATCTGTATTATGAGGGGAGTGCAGCCGCTCCAATATAGGGGCCACCCCATGTGGGATTTCAATGGGGAGGACGATGCCACCCGCCATGGCCGCAAAGGGCCGGAATCGGTCACCGAACTGGTGAAGATCTTGTCCGCCATGTATAAAGGGAAGGAGGAGGATTTCCTCCACGTCAATCCATTGAAGGAGTTTTCTTCGAATAATCCTCGAAGCTGGGTAAGCAAACATCTTTGTGACCTGTCCAATCCATGTTCCCATGGTTAGATATCTCATTTCGTGGTTTCTGCGCAGGAACTACGCCGGATTGTTGAGAAGATACACAGCCCGCCCCCACAACCCGAGGATCCGGAACGGTTCCTCGATCCGACCTCCGAAGAGGATCTGGATATAAAAGTGGAGTTGATCGACGGGGTATTCCACCAACTTAGCATCGACAATGCTTTGGTTGCCATCACGGCCGACACCGGAATACTTCCAGCCTCACAGGTAACTGAGACCAAGGTCCCAATACTCTGATAATGACCCATCCGTGCTTATTTCTTGATCACCGTATACCAATGGTGGTTCGCAGGGGGTACCTTCGAGGCAGGAAGCTGAGCCCGCGGTGGCTAGCCAACAAGGGGCAGTACGGCCCCGCAGGCTAAAAAGGAGTGCGGTCCGGATCGAAACTCCGCCGCGACGGTATGGCGTGTCACCATGTTCCTAGGATTGATTCCTGGAAGGCGTACTAATCGCCGACGCTCTTTTTCGGAAAAAGAGCGCCGCCGGATCGAGTCCGAGAGGTTGTTAATCGAACCTCCGCCGCCGGGCTCCAAAGCCGGGTCCAAGCGGAGGCGAACACGAGGCGTCGTCGGAAGCTCCTCGAAAGAGGATGCCGACAGATTGTCCGCCACCAACTCCAAGGTGGAGAGCGCCTTGAATCACAGGCGCCACGGACAGTTCTTCGTGGACGCATGTTTCTCCCAAGAGGCCTTGAATGCCTTCAATTCGGGAGATGCGCACCTCCGTGCCGCTCAAGATGGTCTAGCCAGAGCCACGGAGCGGTATGTAAAGGACATACGGTAAGGAAATTTGATGATTATATATGCCAAGAGCCCCGAGACTTAAAATAGTTAGAATAACTGATTTAAGGATCATTTGTTATGCAGGATCTTACAAAAAGAATACCCGACTGTCCCAGAGCTTGAAGAGTGCCAGACAAACTTGAGGCCGCACTAGCCGCCATGAGGAAGCCACAGAGACCCCTCCGTAATATACGCTTCAAAGGATAAATAGTTTACGAAGTGCGGCGGGTGTGTAAATCTGACAAAAAACATTGCAGATGGCGCCGGACTAGATCCGGACAAGCAACAGCTCTTGCGCCAGCTAAAGGCCGGTGAGAGCGTGCTGACAAGGGTGCGGCAGGAGAAAAATAACCTCCAAGATGCCAACACCAAGCTGGGTGAGGAACTAAAGGATGTTCGTGCCCAGTTGTCTGACTCCGTAAAGGAGAATCGGCGGCTTCGTCGTGGCATTTTCAGTAAGTGCTTGAGCGAACTTTGAAAGAGTGTGGCGAGGAAGGCGACTAACATAAACATGTATGTAGGTTTGCTCACAGGTCGTCCTGAGGAGGAGATGCCCAGTTCTTCGGGTGATCTTCTTCCCGAATTGCGTCAGCTGCATGAACGAGTCCGGCAGGTGATGAAAGGCATCGGGCAGGCCATGTGGCCATCTATCTCCCTGCCCGAAGGCATTGGGGGGCTGGCAGAGCTGCTTCAAGGAGCACGGCGACGCTTCCGGCTATGGAAGATATCGGCCTGCCGTCAAGGCGCCAGAGAGGCCAGGGCCATGGTAAAGACATGGTACACAAAAGCTGACCCAAACCACATGGCCGAGGTCGGACCTGTGGGGCCTGACGGGATGGAGATCCCTGTAAGCTTAGTGTGAAAGATATCGGCCTGCCGTCACGGCTATGGAAGATATCGGCCTGCCATCAAGGCGCCATGATTAGACCGTTTGCTCGTTCGACTTGGCTGTTGGTTTGAGGGTGATAGACTGAGGTGTAATCGAGCTTGATGCCCATGTTTTTGCACCATAATTTGACCTCATCGGCCGTGAAGTTGGTGCCATTATCAGTGATGATACTGTGGGGGACACCGTAATGGTGCACTACCCCTGATATGAAGTCTATCATCGGTCTAGATTCGGCCGTTTTAACAGGCTTGGCCTCTATCCATTTGGTGAATTTATCCACCATGACCAATAGGTATTTTTGCTTGTGGGTTCCTCCCTTAAGGGGTCCAACCATGTCAAGCCCCGGACCCATGACGGCCAGGTGATGGGTATAGTTTTAAGAGGCGGTGGGTGGCATGTGGCTTTAGTTAGCAAAAGCTGGCAACCGACGCATCGTTGGACTAAGTCCTCACTTGATCTGCACAGGCCGTCGGCCAATAAAATCCTGTCTGAAGGCCTTGCCTACAAGGGCACAGGCTGCGGCGTGGTGCCCACCCAGTCCGGTATGAATTTCAGCCAGGAGGTTTCGCCCTTCCTCTTCGGAGATACACCTTTGAAGGACTCCGGTAGTGCTTTTCTTATAAAGCTCTCCCTCATGGACTTTGTAGGCTTTAGATCGCCGTACTATGCAGCGAGCCTCATTTTGGTCTTCGGGGAGTTCCTGCCTAGTTAGGTAGGCTAGGAATGGCTCCATCCATGGGGCGATAACCGCCATTATTTCGTGAGCGGAGGGTGTTATCTCTGGGGCAGAGCCTCCGGTTGTGTCAGAGTGTTCGGCGTCAGGCAGTGCGGTTGGGTCCGGATTGTTATTGCCGGAATCCCCTTCCCATAGTACGGATGGCTTGAACAGCCGTTCCAGAAAGATATTGGGTGGGACGGCATCGCGTTTTGCACTGATGTGTGCCAATATATCCGCCGCCTGGTTGTTATCCCTGCTATATGATGAAATTGAGCCCTTCAACTGCGGCCGACATTTTTAGGACCGCATTGCGGTATGCTGCCATTTTCGGATCTTTAGCATCAAAGTCCCGTTTATTTGAGATATTGCGAGGTTCGAATCTCGCGCACCTCTAGGCGTTGAATGCCCATGGAGATCGTCATCCGGAGGCCGTGCGAGAAGGGCCTCAGATTCGGCTGCATTGTTGGAGTCCGTATACATTATCTGAAGGACGTATTGGACTGTGTCCCCGGTTGGTGACGTCAGGACGACGCCAGCCCCCAGGCCGGCCAACATTTTGGAGCCGTCAAAGTGCATGATCCAATTGGAGTATGCGCCGTACTCTTTAGGGAGTTCGGCTTCAGTCCATTCGGCCACAAAGTCGGCCAAAACCTGCGACTTAATAGCTCGTCGTGGCTTATAAGTTATGTCGAATGGAAGGAGCTCTATGGCCCATTTAGCAATCCGGCCCGTCGCGTCATGATTATTTATAATGTCGTTAAGAGGTACTTGGAGGCTACCATTATCGAGCACTCTTGAAAGTAGTGTCACAGCTTCCGGATGCCATGAACACCGCTTATGCTATCTTTTGATAGTGTGGGTACCGGACTTGCATGGAGTTAGGACAGTGGACACATAGTAAACCGGTTTTGAAGAGGGAAGCGGTGTCCGTTCGTTTCTCGTTCGACAACGAGCACCGCGCTGACAACTTGATGTGTTGCGGCGATATATAATAGCATTGGTTCGCCCATCGTTGGTATGGCTAGGACCGGGTTTGTTGCAAAATGGCCTTTATTTCTTCGAGTCCGGCCATGGCGGCATCCGTCCACTCGAAGTGTTCGGTGCGGCGGAGGAGGCGGTAAAGGGGTAACGCCTTTTCTCCCAAATGGGAAATAAAGCGGCTTAGAGCCGCTACGCATCCCGTCAATTTTTGTATTTGTTTGAGGTCTTTTGGAATGTCCAATTGTGACAGAGCTCGGATCTTGGCTGGGTTTGCTTCAACTCCTCTGCCAGACACAATGAAGCCCAGGAGCTTTCCGGTTGGAACGCCGAAGACGTATTTTTCCGGATTGAGCTTGATGTCATATTTTCGAAGATTGTCGAATGTGAGCCTCAAGTCGTCTACTAGAGTTTCGACGTGCTTGGTTTTGACGACCACGTCATCTACATATGCTTCCACTGTTTTGCCGATCTGGTTTGCCAGACATGTCCGAATCATGCGCTGATATGTTGCGCCGGCGTTTTTGAGCCCAAAGGGCATTGTGTTGAAGCAGAACGGGCCGTATGGAGTGATGAATGCTGTTGCAGCTTGGTCTGGCTCCGCCATCTTGATTTGGTGGTAGCCGGAGTACGCGTCGAGGAAGCACAATGAGTCGTGTCCTGCTGTAGCATCAATAATTTGATCAATTCGAGGGAGGGGAAGGGATCCTTTGGGCAAGCCTTATTAAGGTCTTTAAATCAACACATAGGCGCCAGGATTTATCCTTCTTTGGTACCATCACCAGGTTTGCTAGCCAGTCCGGATGTTTTATATCTCTGATGAATCCGGCTTCCAAAAGTTTGGCTATCTCCTCTCCCATGGCCTTTCTCTTGGGTTCGGAAAAGCGCCGAAGAGTCTGTTTGACTGGCTTGAATCCTTTTAGGATATTTAGGCTGTGCTCCGCCATGGTGACGTGGAATTCTGGCATGTCCAAGGGTGCGAGCAAAGATGTCCCGATTTTCTTGTAGAAATTCTCGTAGTGCGGCGTCTACATCAGGGTTTAGTTGTGCCCCAATGTAGGCCGTCTTTGCGGGGTCCGTTGGGTGGACTTGGAATTTGAGTATTTCATCCGCTGGTTTAAAAGAAGTGAACTTGGATCTTTTATCAAGTATCACATCGTCCCTGTTCACCGTGGAGCGCATCATGTGAGTTCCTCGGCCGCTAGGGCTTCGGATAGTGCCTCGAGGGCTAGTGTGGCTGTCTTGTTTTCGGCCATGAGTGCTATGTTCGGATCACTAGCGAGAGTGATGATTCCGTTAGGTCCGGGCATTTTAAGCTTCATGTACCCATAATGGGGTATAGCTTGAAAAATTGTGAATGCCTCTCGTCCTAATAAAGCATGATATCCATTGTTGAACAGGGCCACTTGAAATGTGACCTCCTCGGACCTGTAATTGTCCCGTGAGCGAACACTACGTCGGTGTGATTTTTCCCTGTGCAGCATGCTTCCCGGCTAGGGATTATTCCTCTAAAGGTTTGCTGCTTCGCTCAATGCGGTTCCAGTCTATTTCCATTTTTCGGAGGGTTTCCTCATAGATGAGGTTTAGTCCGCTGCCGCCGTCCATGAGTACCTTAGTAAGGCGAAGGCCGTCCACTATCGGATTGAGGACCAATGCGGCTGGTGCTCGGGCTGTTTGGAATTTAGGTTCGTCACTGGCATTAAAAGTAATAGCCGTGTCACTCCATGGATTTATTGTTGCTACTTGGTAGACTTCGGCAAGGTTGCGGAGTGTTCATTTTTGCATGTTATTTGATGCGAAAGTCTCAAAGACTGCTAACACCATACTGGTGTTGCTGGGCTGGGATTATGAAGCTAGAAGCTCCTCGCCACTTTTGGCCACCTGCCGTAGTATCCAACATGCTCGAAGGCTATGAGTTGGAGTGGCGCCCTCTGTGCTATGAATCTTGCAGGGTTCATTTAGCCAACCCTCCAGTACGGTTCCGTACCCTTTAGGGGTTTTGGTTTTTTGGTATTTGCCCCAGGTGCTTGATAATGATGCACCCTTTTATTTCAGACTAGGGATGTATTCGGTGCCGGATTATCCCAAAATTTACTTTCGGTTTTCCAGGCGCTCTCCATCGCACAAGATTTCTTTGTACTATGGTCACCAAGTCAACAAAGCGTGTAATTTCGACGACTTATGGCGTTTAGGATTCCCTTGTCCGTGCAATTATTGCAGAAAATTGGGATTAAGGTCCTCCTCTCGGCAGTCCTTTATCCTGTTCATAACCAGGAGGAATCTGGCCCGATAATGATGTCTTTGTTTCAGCGGGCTCTTGCCGAATTCGAGAGAGATCGCTAATGTTTGGGTGGGCGGGTGGAACTAGATCCGGAACCCCGTCCAATTTAGGACTCAGGGGTCGAGAGATTTCCGAACTCGGAAGTTTGTATTTTTGAGTGTTATCCAATGAGTCCAACTCGTCGCCCGACTTTAAGTTCAGGGCTTGATCGACATCAGTACCTCTGCGGGAATCCGGCATGGAGGGATCGGGAATCCGGACGTAGCTAGTCCTTAAGATAGAAGAAGAATTACCGCATTGCTCCTCTATCACAGCAACATGATGGGTAGCCTGGGGAGAGTTGATCTCTCTCAGATCGGTTTTAGGCCCGATCCGGTCGTTGTCTGTGGCTTCTCCCAGGGCGGCGATGCGATCCAAGAGCTTGTTTACAGAGGAGAGCTCAATCGGATCTAACTGCTCGGCAAGTTCCGAATTAACATGGAGATTGGTTTCGATGACTCGAGAGGTCATCGTCGGCGCGGTGGCCGGACTGGCGGTCATAAGAAAACCACCTAGCCGAAGAGTCTGGCCAGCGGCCAAGGCTCCTTATGCGATAGTATCGTCTTTAAAGACGAGATGAGGCATCCTACCTGATGGTGACGACACCGAGGAACTCTCAATGAATGCACCAATGTCGGTGTCAAAACCGGCGGATCTCGGGTAGGGGGTCCCGAACTGTGCGTCTAGGCGGATGGTAACATGAGACAAGGGACACGATGTTTTTACCCAGGTTCGGGCCCTACTCCTGCTTGATTAATATTGATGATATGGGTAGTACAAGAGTAGATCTACCACGAGATTAAGGAGGCTAAACCCTAGAAGCTAGCCTATGGTATGATTGTTGTTCGTCCCCACGGACTAAAACCCTCCGGTTTATATAGACACCGGATAGGTTAGGGTTACACAGAGTCGGTTACAATGGTAGGAGATCTACATATCCGTATCGCCAAGCTTGCCTTCCACGCCAAGGGAAGTCCCATCCGGACACGGGACGAAGTCTTCAATCTTGTGTCTTCATAGTCCAGGAGTCCGACCAACGGTGATAGTTCGGCTATCCGAACACCCCCTAATCCGGGAGTCCCTCAACGCCTAACCGTCTGGAAGAAGCACAGTCTTCAAAGGTAACAAGTGTCGGATCCACGCAGGATCAATCTCTTCAGTGATGCTCAATCACTTTGGGTTTGTAGGTGTTTGGGTTTGGGTTTTTCCTCACTCGATGATTTTCGCTCAAAGTCCTCGGAGGATGGGATGCTCTCAAATGACAAGTTTCAGTTTCTCTCGGAGAAGCCAACCAGCTAGTGGTTGTAGGGGGCGGCTATTTATAGCCTAAGGAGCAGCCCGACATGATAAGACATAAATGCCCTTCAATGATATGACCATTAGGTAGATAAGATATTTTAAGACAGCTTGTGCGCAGCACAACAACGGTCGGAAATTTGACTCTCAAATTCCTCAGGGCTATCATGTTCCTCACTGTGTAGGCAATCCGCACTGGCGAATTCCTAACTCCTCAGTCAGAACAAATTCCTCAGCGACCAGAAGAACTTTGTCTCTGTCACTGAAGAAATTGACTGAACTGTATGAGATTTCCAAAGGCTTCACTCGAAGGGATTGGTAGGTGTAGGATTTTTGTTAACCTACTAGTGTGGACCAACTCTCTGGTTAGCTAATTACCAAAATCGGTCTCACCGAGATTACGTTATGCCCTAACCCTAACCATATCGGTCTCACCGAGATGCATGTCAGTCCCACCGAAAATCACTAATGGTCACTAGGTTTACTAATTTGGTCCGACCGAGTTTAACTATTCGGTCCCACCGAGTTTGGTAAATTGTGTGTAACGGTTGGATTTTGTGTGGAGGCTATATATACCCCTCCACCTCCTCTTCATTCGTGGAGAGAGCCATCAGACTGAACCTACATTTCCAACTTACCATTTCTGAAAGAGAACCACCTACTCATGTGTTGAGGCCAAGATATTCCATTCCTACCATATGAATCTTGATCTCTAGCCTTCCCCAAGTTGCTTTCCACTCAAATCATCTTTCCACCAGATCCAAAACCTATGAGAGAGAGTTGAGTGTTGGGGAGTGAGAGAGTCCTGGACTAGGGGGTGTCCGGATAGCCGAACTATCATCTTTGGTCGGACTCCTAGACTATGAAGATACAAGATTGAAGACTTCGTCCCGTGTCCGGATGGGACTTTCCTTGGCGTGGAAGGCAAGCTTGGCGACACGGATATGTAGATCTCCTACCATTTGTAACCCGACTGTGTAACCCTAACCCTATCCGGTGTCTATATAAACCGGAGGGTTTTAGTCCAGAGGATCTAACAACAATCATACCATAGGCTAGCTTCTAGGGTTTAGCCTCCTTGATCTCGCTGTAGATCTACTCTTGTACTTCCCATATCATCAATATTAATCAAGAAGGACGTAGGGTTTTACCTCCATCAAGAGGGCCCGAACCTGGGTAAAACATCGTGTCCCTTGTCTCCTGTTACCATCCGCCTAGACGCACAGTTCGGGACCCCCTACCCGAGATCCGCCGGTTTTGACACCGACAGTGGTGCTTTCATTGAGAGTTCCTCTGTGTCGTCACCTATAGGCCCGATGGCTCCTTCGATCATCAACAACGACGCGGTCCAGGGTGATACTTTTCTCCCCGGACAGATCTTCGTATTCGGCGGCTTTGCACTGCGGCCAATTCACTTGGCCATCTGGAGCAGATCGAAGCTACGCCCACAGCCATCGTGTCAGATTTGGGAGTTTGAACTACACGGCCGACATCCACGGAGACTTGATCTTCGACGGATTCGAGCCACAGCCAAAGTGCGCCGCCTTGTCTCGATGGGCATGATCTAGCTCTACCGCGAACAAAGGTCACGGAGGTCAAGCACCAGCGTCCGCTCCGACCCTTAGCTCGGAGCCGACTCCCCCGATCGAGGACGAGTGGTTGGACACCGCCTCGGGGGCTACGATCTCAACAACGATTGAGACAAACTCCATCCCTGTCCTTTGCAAAGACTGTGACTCCAAGGTGCCGGACCCCTCCCCGGACTCCGAACCCTACGCGCCCCTGCCAATCGAATCCGATTGGGCGCCGGTCATGGAGTTCACTGCCGCGGACATCTTTCAGCACTCGCCCTTTGGCGACATCTTGAATTCACTAAAGTCTCTCTCTTTATCAGGAGAGCCCTGGCCGGACTACGGTCAGGAAGGTTGGGATGCGGACGACGAAGAAATTTAACGCCCACCCACCACCCACTTTGTAGACACTGTCGATGATTTAACCGACATGCTCGACATCGACTCCGAAGACATCGACGGTATGGACGACGATGCTCGAGACGACCAAGAACCAGCGCCTATAGGGCACTGGAAGGCCACCTCGTCATACGACATATACATGGTGGACATCCCAAAAGATGGGAACGGCGATGGAACAGCGGAGGATGACCCTCCAAGAAACAGCCCAAGCGCCGGCGTCGTGGCGCTGCTCTAAATCCCGCCACAAGAAAGCGGCGATTCCGGCACGGGAGACAATAATACCCCTGGACAGGTTGAAGACGACCCCCTCGGCGGGACTCGGTGCAGGAGGAGGAGAAGCAATTCGCACGACAAGGCGGTCATGAGAGGCAGAGGACGATAATTATGTGCCCCCCCCCCCCGAAGATGAGGCAAGCCTCGACGACGACGAATTTGTCGTGCCTGAGGACACCGCCGAACAGGAGCGTTTCAAACGCAGGCTTATGGCCACGGCAAGCAGCCTCAAGAAAAAGTAGCAGCAGCTTAGAGCTGACCAAGATTTGCTAGCTGACAAATGGACTGAAGTCCTTGCAGTCGAAGAGTATGAACTCGAACGCCCCTCCAAGAGATACCCCAAACGCAGGCTGCTACCCTAATTAGAGGAAGCAACACCCAAACCTACATCACCAGCGCATGATGCGGCCGACCGGCCACCCCGTGGTCGCGACAGAGAGGCCTCTAGACCCTCCATTCAATCCGCACTCCGGCGTCGCTCGAAAAGTACCAAGCCACGGGGAAACGCACCAGACCTGCGAGACATATTGGAGGACAAGGCAAGGCAAACAAGATCGATCTATGGATCGCGTGGGCGCCCCACGACACGTGACGACAACCGTCACGCCGGATACAGTAATTCCGGCAGGGCCGAACACAGTAGACAAAGCTCATTTGAGCTGGATCGTGATATAGCTCAATACAGAGGCGCCTCACACCCACTATGCTTCACGGATGAAGTAATGGATCATCAAATCCCTGAGGGTTTCAAACCCGTAAACATCGAATCATACGATGGCACAACAGATCCCGCGGTTTGGATTGAGGACTACCTCCTCCATATCCACATGGCCCGCGGCGATGATCTACACGCCATCAAATACCTCCCACTCAAGCTTAAAGGACCAGCTCGGCATTGGCTCAACAGCTTGCCAGCAGAATCAATTGGTTGTTGGGAGGACCTGGAAGCCGCATTCCTTGATAACTTCCGGGGCACATGTGTGCGACCACCGACGCCGATGACCTTAGCCATATAATTCAAGAGCTGTAAGAATCGGCGGACAATTACGGACACGGTTCCTAACCAAGAAAAATCAAATCGTTGACTGTCCGGATGCAGAGGCCCTTGCAGCCTTCAAACATAACATCCGCGACGAGTGGCTAGCCCGGCACCTAGGACAGGAAAAGCCGAAATCCATGGCAGCCCTCACCACACTCATGACCCGCTTTTGCGCGGGAGAAGACAGCTGGCTAGCTCGAAGCAACAACTTGGCCAAACACCCTGGTAGTTCGGATACCAAGGACAGCAATGGCAGGTCGCGTCGCAACAAGAACAAGCGCTGCATTAACGGAGATAATGCTGAAGATACGGCAGTCAATGCCGGATTCAGAGGCTCTAAACTCGGTCAGCAGAAGAAACCATTCAAAAGAAATACCCAGGGCCCGTCCAACTTGGACCGAATACTCGATCGCTTGTGCCAGATACATGGCACCCCCGAAAAACCAGCCAACCACACCAACATGGATTGTTGGGTGTTCAAGCAAGCAGGCAAGTTAAGTGCCGAACTGAATGACAAGGGGCTGCATAGCGACGACGAGGAAGAGCCCCGGCCGCCGAAGAATAGAGGACAAAAGGGCTTTCCCACACAAGTGCGGACGGTGAACATGATATAGCAACCCACATACCCAAAAGGGAGCGGAAGCGTGCACTAAGGGACGTATATGCGATGGAGCTAGTCGCCCCGAAGTTTAACCCATGGTCCTCCTGCCCGATCACATTTGATCGAAGGGACCACCCCACTAGCATCCGTCACGGTGGTTTCGCCGCATTGGTTCTTGACCCAATTATCGACGGTTTTTACCTCACTAGAGTCCTGATGGACGCGATAGCAGCCTGAACCTGCTTTATCAGGATACAGTGCGCAAAATGGGCATAGACCCCTCAAGGATTAAACCTACAAAGACAACCTTTAAAGGCGTCATACCGGGTGTAGAGGCCAATTGTACAGGCTCAGTTACATTCGAACTGGTCTTCGGATCCATGGATAACTCCCGAAGCGAAGAGTTAATCTTCGACATAGTCCCGTTCTGCAGCGGCTATCACGCACTGCTCGGACGAACCGCATTCACAAAATTCAATGTGGTGCCGCACTACGCATACCTCAAGCTCAAGATGCTAGGCCCTCGAGGAGTAATCACGGTCAATGGAAACACCGAACGCTCTCTCCGAACGGAGGAGCACACGGCGGCCCTCGCGGCGGAGGTGCAAAGCAGCCTCACAAGCAATTCTCGAGTCCGGCCATTAAACGCCCGGACACCGCCAAGCGCGCCAAGTAACCTACAACAAGACCGCTGGCACGATCCAGCATCGCCAGAGTAATCCGGCCCCAACCCCAGCCCTCGCGAAATTGCGAAACCAGTACTACGCGTACATAATTACGCTCTGGAGATGCCATGGGCATAAGGGGAGGGTCACGACCACGGCACGCCCAGAATGCAGCTCAACCGCACCAGGGGCTCCCGATTGTGTCATTCTTTTTATTTTTTCTTTTTTCTTACTTTCAGGACTCCGTTTTCCAGAAGCCCTGTCCGGCACTCGAATTACCGAACTCATGATGCAACAACCAGGGAAGCAGAAAGCTACGTCAAGTGTCCAGGTGGTCTCTATTACGAGCATTATACCTATTTTACATACCATCCCGCAGCTTACCCCTGGAGGGGGACATGTTAAATAGTCCCATCCCTTGCTTATCGCACTATTTGTATCGTTCTGCTTTCATTGCAGTATCTTTTTGAATAAACAATACATAGCTTTTACCTATTATTGCACTCCTTTCTTTATCTATATATATGTTCATTTCATGACATGTTGCACCCAGACACTTGATGCGGCCAATACACCAGGGGCTTAAGTACCCCAAAATTATGGTGTGATAAGTCCGAACACTTTCACAAGTGCGGCACCCGAACTTATAGCATTATATGCATCGGCTCGAATCATGTCTTGGGTCAATAGTTGGGTTTGCGGCTCCTATGTTTTGGTACCTTACGTTCCGTTATATCGGCTAAGGTAGCATGGGAGAACCACCGCGATTGTGCCCGGTTGAGCTGGGTTGAGCACCTCGGAGAAAGCTAAAACTGACGGTCATGATAGGGCAAGAGCCGGTCGCATGATTCGAGAGGTTTTTTCGGGTCCCTAAAGACTTATGCCGCTTAGAGCGAGGAACCGGCATTGTCCGGCCAAGGCGTGGATAGCGCCTCGAACTCGGTCTTCCGAATACTAGGGGCTTCATTGAAATTTAAAATTATAGAATTCTATGGCTAAGTGAGAGTATTCAAGCACTATAAGTCCGGTTGCCTTGTTCGCTATGCTGAGCGCCTCCTCGATGGACCCAAGAATGGGAACAAGAGAGCTCAAGTTTATCCGAACACCCCAAAGCACTCGTGGCATGGGGGCTGAAGCCAACGACTTGCCATCTCTCAAATGTGATAAACGGCCTACGTAAGGTAATATTTTAAATTAACAAGCGTTGCTTAGCGCATATGAACAAGTTTTCAGCATACAGGATAACAAATGCGAGTCTATTCAAAAATTACATCTTTGGAGCACTCATCCGCTATACGGCGGGCACCCTTCAGGACTCCCTCATAGTACATTTCGGACTTGCGATGATCCTTGCCCTTTGGTGGCCCGTCCGTCACAAGCTTCTCCGCATCCAGCTTGCCCCAGTGCACTTTAGCACGGGCAAGGGCCCGACGGGCACCTTCAATGCAGACGGAGCGCTTGATGACTTCAATCCATGGACAGGCGTCCACCACCGCTGCACTAACCCGAAATAGCTCCCGAGCATGGCTTCCAATGGCCACACCGAACTATGAGGCCCTTCATGGCCTGTTCGGCGACCTTGTGGAGCTCAACCAGCTGCTTCAATTTGGTCGTCAGTGGGTCTGATATCGTCCTCGGCATCTGAGACCAGAACACCTTCTCCGTTGAGCTCCCTCCTTGGCGCGGTAGAATGCGGCAAGATCGGACACACTCTGAGGCAGATCTGCGAACGCTCCTGGAGAGCTCCGGATTCGGGTAAGTACTAGATAATTGACTTTCACATTCTTGCTCTGCATAAAGAATGCCTTACCCGCCGCGATCTTCTTTATTGCCTCAATCTCCTGGAGGGCTTTTTGGGCCTCAGCCTTAGCAGCTTTGGCACTCTCAAGAGCCGAGGCAAGCTCGGACTCTCGGGTCTTCGAGTCACGCTCCAAACCCTCGTGTTTTTTCACGAGAGCCTGGAGCTCTTGCCGCACCTCCGCCATTGCGCCTCCACCTTCTCTCGCTCAGTGCGCTCCGCATGAGCCGCTTTGTTTTCGATCGCGGACACCGCGTCCTTGAGAGTCGCCACCTCGCTCGTGGCCCTGCACCCATGCTATTCCTGTTATTTTTTGCAACCAAATCCTTTCTATAAGGTATTTCTTTAATAAGGTATTACTTACCTTCCTTGTCCTCAAGCTGCTTCTTGGCAAGGCCGAGCTCGTTCTCGGACCGCTGGAGGCTCTGCTTCAATGCATTGACCTCCGCAGTCAGTGCGGCAGAGGTCAGCAGCGCAGCCTGCATTCCCATATTGACATACTTATGTTAGACTCCAGCGTTGTCTTTTTAGATCCTTAGTCCGGCTTTTCTTTCCGAACACCGAACTAAGCATCAGGGGCTACTGTCTATGCGGTAATATGTTTACATATTCTAAACTTACCTCAAAGCCTGTTAGAAGGCTGGTACAGGCCACCAGCCCGCTCTTGGCGGATCGAACTTCTGGATCACCACACTCATAACAGTGTGGTGCTCCTTCCTCGATGGAGGCGCCTGTTAGCGCCTCCGATCTTCCTCCGGTGCCTCCGGTTGGGACGGAGGACACCGGCGTCTTACCCTTCCTGAAGGGACCGCTTGCGGACTTGAACCGCTGAAGGTTCCGGTATGGAGTCCGGACGAGGTCGGGCTTAGAGCCTGGGGGTCTCGCCCCCCACGCGCCTGGAGTCCGGGAGGTTGCCTTGCGGCGCCTCCTGCGCCACCTCCTCTTGACCAGGCCCCCCTTGGGGCCCCATGTCGGCATCGTCCGCAGCGTGAGGTGAGGAGGCGGTCGGAAGTGAAGTACTATCCATTTCCGACGAACTCAGGGACCCGCTCGACGAAGCGGCGAACTCGTCCTTGGGCGGGCTGCATGATTGTTCGGCATTAGAGAACACTATGCAATGGAAAAAAGCCATGGGTATCCAGACACTTACGATCTCGCCAAGGGTTGGCCCTTGTTGGCCACTCCTCCTCGTCGTTGTCGGCGTTGGTGGAGAAGTCCGGAGGAAGGGTCCTTCCCTTCTTGGACCCTCCGGCCTCCCGGTTAGGCGGCCTTCCTTTTCGTCTCTCTCCCCGCTGGAGGAGAGGCTTCTTTTGACTCCTCCTCTTCCTCAGAGGAGGACTCCACCTCAGAGTTGTCAGGTGGTGAGTCCGACAGCACCTGGTGCCGGGAGCTCTTTCGAGTTCCCGTGGCCTCCTTCTTGGCCTTCTTCTCCGGCACCACATGAGGTACCGGAGCCAGCAGCCCTGTCAATCGGGCGTCCGCTGGGTCTTCTGGCAAAGGGGCCGGACAGTTAACCTGTCCGGACGTCTTCAGCCAGTTCTGCCAAAGGTTAGGGAGTTTTAGATCCCACATAGAGTCAATCTATGAAAAAAGAGTCCCATAAAGGGTAAAATAACTCACCTCGCTGGCTTGACGCTGCGAGCTGAATCCGCGATCTTGATGGCGGATGTGGGAACCTCGGTGCCCTTTGAACAGCACCTTCCGGGCATCTTCGTGCGTAGTGTCGAAGAGCCTTTTTAGAGTTGAGTCTTGTGTCGGATCGAACTCCCACAATTTGAAGGCCCGTTTTGGCATGGGAGAATCCGGCGGATGAGCATCACTGGATTACATTGACAAGCCCGAGATTCTTGTCCACCAGGTTTCGGATGCAGGTTTTGAGTCCGTGACATAGCGTCCGAATTCCCCACGCCAGCCCGTCTCTTTCCATGATGAGAGCCGTGGGGAAGCCGGATCGAATTGGGGCCGCCGCCCATTGAGAGTCGCGCGGCTCGGTGATGTAGAACCACCCCGATTGCCACCCCTTTATGGTCTCCACAAAGGAGCCCTCGAGCCCTAGGACTTTGGCATCTTGCCAACCATGGCGCCTCCGCACTCCGCTTGGCGGCCGCCCACTACCTTCGGCCTGACATTGAAGATCTTCAGCCATAAGCCGAAGTGGGGCTGGATGCAAGGAAGGCCTCGCACCTGACGATGAACGCCGAGATGTTAAGGATGAAATTGGGGCCAGATCATGGAAGTCCAGGCCGTAGTAGAACATGAGCCCCGGACAAATGGGTGAAGTGGAAAACCTAGTCCATGGAGGAAGTGGGGAGAAACACCACCCTCTCATGGGGCACAGGGGTTGGAATGAGCTGCCCCTCGTCGGGTAGCCGGTGCGCGATGTTTTTGGACAAGTATCCGGCCTCCCACAGCTTTTCGATGTGCCCCTCCGTGACGGAGGAGGCCATCCACCTGCCTCCCGCTCCAGACATAGTTGGAGAAGGTTGAGGTGGGATGTGCGGACTTGGGCGCTCGAGCTCGAGTCTTGTGAAATGGATGAGCAAAGGAGGAAGAAGGCGCAGGTGAAAAGGTGGATCCTTATCCCCTTATATGGACGGACGAAGCTATGCATCGCCCGCCAGCCTGGTAAAACTCGCTTATCTCCCAAGCGTCGTAATCAATGGCGCGGATGGGTTACCCACGTCCGTATTGATGAGAAACCCGGAATAAGGGGGCATGATCTCCGCTTTGATAAGACGTGCCAAGGAAACCGCCTCGCTAAACGCGCTGAGGTGGGACAGTAAAAAAACGATCCGAATGAAGGCCTGGCCGTGGTGTGATGTCACGCCGCGGAATACGTCAGCAGATCTGTGCAAAAATTATTCTCTCTACGGTGGTATGTGGAACTTGTTTTGCAGAGCCGGACACTATCCTTGTGTTCAAAACCTTCTATGAAGTATTCGGAGGGGGAACCCGCCTTGCAATGCCGAAGCCAATATGCGCGCCGGACTCGTTGTCATTGAAGCCTGGATCAGGGGCTACTGAGGGAGTCCTGGACTAGGGTGTGTCCGAATAGCCGAACTATCATCTTTGGCCGGACTCCTAGACTATGAAGATACAAGATTGAAGACTTCATCCCGTGTCCGGATGGGACTTTCCTTGGCGTGGAAGGCAAGCTTGGCGATACGGATATGTAGATCTCCTACCATTGTAACCAACTCTGTGTAACCCTAACCCTACCCGGTGTCTATATAAACCGGAGGGTTTTAGTCCGTAGGACGAACAACAATCATACCATAGGCTAGCTTCTAGGGTTTAGTCTCCTTGATCTCGTCGTAGATCTAATCTTGTACTACCCATATCATCAATATTAATCAAGCAGGAGTAGGGTATTACCTCCATCGAGAGGGCCCGAACCTGGGTAAAAACATCGTGTCCCTTGTCTCCTATTACCATCCGCCTAGACGCACAGTTCGGGACCCCCTACCCGAGATCCGCCGGTTTTGACAACGACAGGAGACTATCATTTGAAGCACAAGAGCAAGGAGTTCATCATCAACACACCATTTGTTACTTCTTGGAGAGTGGTGTCTCCTAGATTGGCTAGGTGTCACTTGGGAGCCTCCGACAAGATTGTGGAGTTGAACCAAGGAGTTTGTAAGGGCAAGGAGATCACCTACTTCGTGAAGATCTACCGCTAGTGAGGCAAGTCCTTCGTGGGCGACGGCCATGGTGGGATAGACAAGGTTGCTACTTCCTGGACCCTTCATGGGTGGAGCCCTCCGTGGACTTGCGCAACCGTTACCCTTCGTGGGTTGAAGTCTCCACCAACGTGGAAGTACGATAGCACCACCTATCGGAACCACGAGAAAAACATCCGTATCACCAATTGCATTTGAATCCTCTAAACCCTTCCCTTTACTTTCTTGCAAGTTGCATGCTTTAATTTCCGCTTCCAATATACTCTTTGCATGCTTGCTTGAATTGTGTGATGATTGCTTGACTTGTCCTAAAATAGCTAAAATCTACCAAACTATAAAATTGGGAAAAGGTTAAGTTTTTTATTGGTCAAGTAGTCTAATCACCCCCCTCTAGACATACTTCAAGGTCCTACACTTCGGCAGTGAGCAGCCTGTTCGGCTTTCAGCTCTTCGGCCGCCTTTAAGGCAGCCGCATCACTTTTCCTGGCCTGCTCCTTGGCTCGGGCGAGTTCCGCCCGAACCATGGCAGCGGCACCATCTGCATCAAGCATACATATTGTAAGGCATGGGCATCAAGCCCCCTTACCAGGTGTTCGCGAAGAAATTGCATACCTTGGGACTCGTCAAGCCGCTTGTTGACAAGCGCGATGTCGGCATCTGCCACGTCAAGTTGCTGCTTTAGCTCGGCAAATTCATCAGTCCGGCTAGGCATCGGACACTTCGCCACCTACACAGGAAGCGTGACATATTATACCTGGGATTATGATCCTCGGCACGCCGTCATTTTTGACAACGCACCGAGTCTCAGGGGCTACTATCTACACAGGGCGCATCTTATATATGCGGAACCGTCAAAAGGTACATCATTTCGTGTACCACAAAACATGTCAATAAACACCTGGCGGTCTCGTACAACCCACTCTCCGCGGATGAAATCCTTTCAATCACCGTACCCATCAATGCACGGTGTTCTTCTGAGATAGACGCTCGCCAGAGCAGATCCTTCAGCTCCTCCGACTGTGCACCGGACGGCGCCGGACTCGTCCGATGGCCTTTTTCGAAGGCCGGACACGGAGGGCTTTGGTGAGCCATACGACTGCTTTCCGGCCTTGCCGGATTTGGAGAAACCCTCTGTGACGACACCTCAGGGTCGCCCCCCTTGCAAGACGGTACGACAGAGGGAGGCGTTCCGCTCTCCATCATCTTCGGACGAAGATCCCCTGAAGATGAGCTCTGTTGAGAAGGGCTGAGATCCGAACTACAAGGTAAAATTTCGGTTATCTTCCTCAGAAATAGAACAGGGATGTTTCTTATTTTAAAACTCCCCTCTCTACTTACGGCTCGGTGGAGGGCTGATCCCCTTGTGGGCACAGTGCGGCCGAGGCATCCCCCGGCGCAGGAACCTCTGAAGAAGATTTCTTCCCCCGCTTTGAGACCATGGTCTCCGGGTCTTCAGAGGCGGTCCTCTTCTTCCCCTGGACAGAGGAATTTTCGATTCCTCCTTCCTTGACAGCCTCCTTCGGGGAGGCGGTAGCTTTATTCCCCTTTGCCTTCTTCCAAAGGCGCAACCTCCAGCATCCTGGTTAACACGGGATCTGGCATGGTCTCAGGGAGGGGGGCTGGACACCTGATTAGCTTTGCTTTCGCTATCCACTCATGTTTAAGGGACAACTCTTTTAAGGGAAATTTTATGATAAGTATACGGATAGCGTGTTCGGGTACAGGGCTACTTACTTGAGTATCCAGGCGATTGCAGCTCAAACCTGCGTCCTTGGTCGAGTCCGGACACCTTGCTTGTGATCCGAAGAACAATTTGTACATCTCCATGGGCGTCACGCCCGTAAAATGTTGGAGGGCTCGTGGTCCCTTCAGATTAAACTCCCACAGGCGCAGGGTGCGACATTTGCAGGGCAGCGTGCGGTGAATCAGCATGACCTGCGTCACTACGACCAAATTGATGTCTCTTTCTAGGAGATCTCGAATGCGGCCCTGCAACAAGGGCGCGTCCTTGGACGGCCTCCAGTTAAATCCTTTATTGACCCATGACGCTAGCTGTGGTGGGGGGCCCGAGCGGAAGGCTGGTGGCGCCACCCACTTGGTGCCCTTGGGAGCTGTGATATATAACCACTCTCGTTGCCATAAGCTGAAATCCTCTTGAAAAGAGCCCTCGGGCCATGGAGCGTCAGCATTCTTGCTTATAACAGCACCTCCGCACTCCACGTGCTGCCCCTCGATCATCTTCGGTTCTGCTTTGAAGGTCTTGAGCCACAATCCGAAGTGAGGAGTAATGCGGAGGAAGGCTTCGCACACGACAATGAACGGTGAGATGTGGAGGATGGACTCCGGAGCCAAGTCGTGAAATTCCAGCCCGTAATAAAACATGAGCCCCCTCACGAAGGGGTCCGTCGGGAAACCAAGCCCCCGAAGAAAGTGAGACGCGAACACCACGCTCTCACCAGGCTTGGGAGTGGGAATAACCTGCCCTTGAGCAGGCAGCCTATGCGTAGATTTCGCGGTTAGATACCTGGCATCTCTCGGCTTTTAGCACGTCTTCTTCCATGACGGAGGAAGGCATCCACCGCCTTGAAGGTCGAGCCGGACATCATCGAAGGTCCGGCGCTGAATCTGGAGCTTTGGGTGTTGGAACTCGAAGCGAGGGGCGGATTCGATTGAGATTGAAAGAAAGGAGTAGAGCCTTAGTCTCTTTATAAAGAGGTTGAATACCAATAGCCCTCCCTGTGACCGTTTGGGACTCGCCTTCGATTGAGGAAATATACCAACGGGCACAATTGGATTACCCACGCCGTATTGATGAGGATCCCGGAATAAGGGGACACGATCTCTGCTTCGACAAGACGTGCCAAGGAAACCGCCTCGCTAAACGCTACCGAGGTGGGACAAGAAACGATTCGAATAAAGGCTTGGCCGTGGTGTGATGTCATGTCATCTTTGCGGAATACGTCGGACCAAATTGGATTTGTGTAAATATTATTCTCTCTACAAAGGGTATGTGGAACTTATTTTGCGAGCGGACACTATCCTTGTGTTCAAAATCTTCTATGAAGTATTCGAGGAGGAACCCGCCGTGCAATGCCGAAGAGAATCTGCTACCGGATTAAATCGTCATTGAAGCCTGGTTAAGGGGCTACTGAGGGAGTCCTGGATTAGGGGGTGTCCGGATGGCCGGACTATAACCTTTGGCCGGACTCCTGGACTATGAAGATACAAGATTTAAGACTTCGTCCCGTGTCCGGATGGGACTTTCCTTGGTTGGAAGGCAAGCTTGGCGATACGGATATGTAGATTTCCTCCCATTTCTAACCGACTCTATGTAACCCTAACCCTCTCTGGTGTTTATATAAACCGGAGGGTTTTAGTCCGTAGGACAAACAACAATCATACCATAGGCTAGCTTCTAGGGTTTAGCCTCTCTGATCTCGTGGTAGATCTACTCTTGTACTACCCATATCATCAATATTAATCAAGCAGGAGTAGGGTTTTACCTCCATCGAGAGGGCCCGAACCTGGGTAAAAACATCGTGTCCCTTGTCTCCTGTTACCATCCGCCTAGACGCACAGTTTGGGACCCCCTACCCGAGATCCGACGGTTCTGACACCGACAATCATCATACCTAGTTCAATCTTGTTACTGGCAAGCCTCTTTACTCATTCAGTAATGCATCATCCCGTAACTAATTCATTAGTTACATTGCTTGCAAGGCTCATAGTGATGTGCATTACCGAGGGCCCAGAGATACCTCTCCGATACACGGAGTGACAAATCCTAATCTCGAGCTATGCCAACTCAACAAACACCATTGGAGACACCTGTAGAGCATCTTTATAATCACCCAGTTATGTTGTGACGTTTGATAGCACACAAGGTGTTCCTCCGGTATTCAGGAGTTGCATAATCTCATAGTCAGAGGAACATGTATAAGTCATGAAGAAAGAAATAGCAATAAAACTAAACGGTCATTATGCTAAGCGAACCGATGGGTCTTGTCCATCACATAATTCAGTAATGATGTGATCCCGTTCATCAAATGACAATACATGTCTATGGTCAGGAAACTCAACCATCTTTGATTAACGAGCTAGTCAAGTAGAGGCATACTAGGGACACTCTGTTTGTCTATGTATTCACACATGTACTAAGTTTCCGGTTAATACAATTCTAGCATGAATAATAAACATTTATCATGATATAAGGAAATATAAATAACAACTTTATTATAGCCTCTAGGGCATATTTCCTTCATGGCCTCCATGGCGGTGGACGGGCTGGAGCCCCTCCGAGATTGGATCTCCCTCTCTGTTCTCTTCTGTTTCGCGTTCCCAAGATCTGGCCCTTCACGGTTTCTTAAATTCCCGGAGATCCGTAAATCCGATTGCTCTGAAGTTTTTACATGATTTTTTCATAAATTATCTTTCTTGCGCCAAAAGAAGGGCACCAACCGCCTTATGGGGTGGGCATAAGACACCTGGGTGCATCAGGGGGTGCCTGGGGTGCCCTAGTGGGTTGTGGAGGCCGTGGGCCTCCATTAGCATTGATTCCAAGTCCCAAAAATCAAATATATTCCAAAATAATTCACCGTAAATTTTTATCGCATTTGGACTTCGTTTGATATGGATTTTCTGCGAAACAAAAAACATGCAACAAATAGGAATTGCCCTAGAAACTGGATCAATATGTTAGTCCAAATAAATCATATAAAATGTTGCCAAAAGTTCATAAAAGTTGTATAATATTGGCATCAAACAATAAAAAATTATAGATACGATGAAGACGTATCATGGTGATCGCCGGTGATGCGGCTCAGACGTCGTCGTCGGCGAGCTCCGGCGAGGGCACGGGCGGACGCGGCGTTCGATGATGAGTCCAGCGGTGGTCGAGGTGGCGTCGTAGGTGGATGGAGGAGGTCAGCGGTGATAGCGTTCGGGCTTCGGCGTCGAGAGAGCTCCGGTGGTCGCCGACAGCTGCGGTGAGGTTGTGGCGGTGCGGCCCTTCAAGCCGCACCCGTAGGTGGTGTCGATGGTGGAGGAAGTCGACATACAACATCGAGGCGAGGTGGCGGAAGCTCGGGTGAGTTGTAGCTCCGACGAGGCTCGAGCGTCGCGAGCGACGGTGTTCCGGTGGACGAGGGAGGAGGCTAAGACGTTGGGGCGTTGCGGTGGTGGAGTAGGTGGTGGTTGGGGACTACGCAAACGAGCGGAGCGACAGTGTCAGGACTCAGACGAGTTGCGGCTCCGTCTAAGTGCGGGCGAGGTCGTGCAGCTCCCTGTAAATGGACTGGGGGCACCAATTATGTCAAATCAAAGCGGGGTGATGATATAAGCCATCTGGGAGAAAGAGGGGGCAAGGGGAGGCTCACCAGCGTCGGAAACAACGACAAAGGGTTGCGGTTCCAGCGAGATCCGAACAGCGTGGGAGTGCAGTCGAGAGGGATTTTGGAGAGGGTTTCGAAAGGGGTCGAATGAGCAAACCCTAAGGTATTTATAGGGCACGGTCTTGTGTGAGGGGAAAGGCGAAGGACACGATCCCGAGGAAACCGGGATTTCAGCGGTGGTGCGGGCGCACTCTGGCTTCGCATTACGTGGAGAGGAAGAAGAAGACAGGCGGGCCCGACGGTCAATGGGAGCAAGAGGGATTAGCGAGAGGGGGGGGGGGTCGGGCGGCCGGCTCGTAGCGGTTCGCTCGCGCGGATGGGCTGGGCGCGACAACTAGTGGGCTGCGGATGAGATGGGCCGAGGAGAGAGAGAGAAGGAGAGGTGGGCCTCGGTGGCTTCGGCCTTTTATTTTTTTGACACACATAAAAGGAAAAAGAAAAACAAGATAAAGTGAAATATTATGTAGGCATATAATATATTAAAAGTTTCATAAAAAGAAATACTAAAACATGAACATATTTTCAGATGCAAATAAAATACACAAAAATTTAAATAAAGCAAACAGTGTTACTATTGCATTTAAAAATCAAATAAAAATATTTTTAAAATACCAAAATGATTTCAAAATTATTTTCTCCTAATTTTCCATTGAAGGGAATCATTTTACCCTTATTTCCAATTATTCATTTTTAGGAGAAAAATAATTTGAATAAAATCCAAATAACTCCAACTTGAAAGTGGGTTTCAAAATAACTTCAAATGGACTTTCAATTTGATTCTTTTAAACTTCCAACTCATATTTCATATAATTTGAAGAAGTCATTTTATCTTCTCTCATGAAAATCATTGAGTTGCATAAAGTTTATGAATTTGAAATACTTCCAAATGGAATTCAAATCTTTTCAATACCCTGTTCATTTATTTAAGTGGAAGGAGTCATATCATCTTCACTCTAGGGTTTTGTGATAAAATGAATTTGAATTGCTTGAGATCAAAATGCAAGGATGAAAGTTTGGGAAAGTCATTTCATTCCCTCTCATTCAACTTTCAGAAAGTTTCAAATTCCACTCAATCACAGAACAATCAAACAAACAATCATAAATATTTATTTAATATAACATTCCAAAATTTAGAATTTTGGGATGTTACATATACAAGTTTTATGTAGGATTTTATGACTAACCATGTGAACGACCAATTCCTGTCAACTCTCTAAATAGATATAAGTGAAGCATGAGAGTTTAATTCTTTCTTCAAAAGATATGCCCACACTCTAACAAATATAAGTGAAGCAAAAGAGCATTCTACAAATGGCGGTTTTCTATGTGTGGAGAAACAGGCAATCCAAACTTCAAATGATATAAGTGAAGCACATGAAGCATTCTATAAAGCCATACTCAAAAGATATAAGTGAAGTGCATGAAGCATTCTATAAATCAACCAAGGACTATCTTATACCAGCATGGTGCATAAAAGGAAAAGGAAAAATAAAAACAAAAGACGCTCCAAGAATTTGCACATATCATGTGACGAATAAAAATATAGCTCCAAGTAAAATTACTGATGGTCATTAGAAGAAAGAGGGCACCCCCAAGCTTAGTTGCTTTGGAGTCCTTGAATATTACCTTGGGGTGCCTCGGGCATCCCCAAGCTTAGGCTCTTGCCACTCCTTATTCCATAAGCCATTGTGATCTCACCCAAAACTTGAAAACTACAATCACACAAAACTTAACAAAACCCTCGCGAGATCCGTCAGTATAGTAAAGTAAATCAACACTTTAAGTACTGTTGTGAACTCATCCCAAATTCATATTAGCATTATATCTATTGTAGTCAAACTTCCCCAAGGTTCATACCCCTTGATACTACCCATATATTCATCAAAATAAGAGAACAATGCATAGAAAACAAGATCTGTCAAAAACAGAGCAGTCTGTAGTAATCTGAACATCTACCATACTTATGTAACTCCAAAAATTCTGAAAAATTAGGACAAAATAAACTATTTGTATATCATTAATGTGCAACAACTTTTGACGTTCCAGTAAAAAATGTAAATTCACGCGCTACAGCCAAAGTTTCTGTTTTTCCACTACACATACCAAACAAGCAATCTAACCATCATAAAGGAAAAACTTGGCACATTATTTTATAATACAATGGATTTGTACAAGGGGATAATTATTTTTGTTGAAAAGTTTCTGTAATTCAAGATTTGCAAAGTTTCCATAGGCATGAATAAGGTTCAAGGAGCTCCCCCACTTCAAAGGTGCTCGTCTTTCTTACTTCCACTTCTCTTTTTGAAAAAATTTAGGTTCCCCTCTACATTTTTTGTTTTCTTAAACTTTTAAAAGCACACAACAGAATAAAATTACTCTCTAAAACTTCCGGGTTGTCTCCCTGGCAGCGCTTTCTTTAAAGCCATTAAGCTATGCATATAGTGCTCAAGTAATGGATCCACCCGGATCCCAAGGTATATCAAAGCCTTTTAATTAACAATGATTTGTAATTTAGCAGCGAGCACAAATCAACATATATCATGCAATGACGAAGTCTAACTCTCTTCCTATGCATCGGCATGTCATAAACGAACATTTCATGCACACAAAGTAAAGGCTGATACATAGCATAAGGTGTTTCTTGCAATTTTATTATACTGGAAACAAGGAGAGGCGGAGATGTAGTTCCTCTCTCATAATAATTGCAAGTAGGAGCAGCAAGCACATGCATATTATATTCATCAAAATCATCATGTGTAGTAGTAAAATGCAACCCATCAATATAATCCTTAATAAGCGCAAACTTCTCTGGTATAGTGTAGTTGGGAGAATTCAAAAAGATAACAAGACTATCATGTGTGGGTGCAATAGCAACAATTTCTTTCATAACATAAGGAACTATAGCAAGTTCATCTCCATAAGCATCATTCAAATTGGCATCGTGTCCACAAGCATAGCAAGCATCAAGTTCATCAAAAAGGGATATTTCAAATGAATCAACGGGATCATATCAATTATCATAGCAATCATCCTTCAGTAAGAACGAAGGGAAATTAAACAATGTAAGAGTTGAAGAGTTACTCTCATTAGAATCTGGGACGGGTAGCTATCCGCTCTTCCTCCTTTTGTTCTTTGCTCTCCTCATCATCTTTTTCATCTAACGAGCTCATAGTGTCAGCAATTTCTTCTTCCATAGTTTCCCGCAAAATATTAGTCTCTTCTTGGACAACGGAGACTTTCTTAATAAATGCATCAATATCAGCATTGTATTCATAATTATCATAGCAATATTTAAGTATAGCATAATTTCCAGGTCTATAAACAACATCATCATAATTTCCACTCTTTTCAAACAAAGATTCAATTTCATAAGCACCCTTAAAAGCAACAAATTCTTCTATTTGTTCCACATCATAGTAATCATATATACCATTAGCATAAGAAGCCAAGGTTTTATTATCATTAAATTTACATGAAAATGGAAGGTGTGGAGCCTTCATCCTAGAGCAACAAGTATAATCATATCTCAAGCATAGTTCCCGAGCATACCAATGCAACATATGAATTTGGTTCCATAATAGTTTCCCTTTTTGAGTCAAGTGATAATCCCTAAAGTATTCACGTTGATCCAATGTGTCTCCCATTATCAAGTTGAATGGGGTTTTCTCAGGACTATTAAAGTAGTGTTTAATATTTTCCACATAACGAGCATCGAGGGTTTTAGGAGGTTCCCCATCTCAATGAGTAGCAAGTACACCTAATTTTTTTGGTATTTCGTGTTCCATATCCATAAGTAAAGATAGAGAACAACTTAGAACAACAAATAAATCTACTTAGTGATAACGCAAACAAGCACACACGAGAATATTCACCCCACGCAATTGCTCCCCGGCAACGGCGCCAGAAAAAGGTCTTGATAACCCACAAGTATAGGGGATCAGCTGTAGCCTCTTTCGACAAGTAAGAGTGTCGAATCCAACGAGGAGCTAAAGGTAGAACAAATATTCCCTCAAGTTGTATCGACCACCGTTACAACTCTACGCACGCTTAACGTTCACTTTACGTAGAACAAGTATGAAACTAGAAGTACTTTGTAGGTGTTGTAGGATAGGTTTGGAAGATAATAAAGACCACGTAAATAAAAACTAGGGGCTATTTAGATAAAGAAACATTTACATTAGTTTAACGGGTGTGGAAAAGTGGTGGTAGGAGTTGCTGAATTGTCCCTAAGCAATTGACTACGTTTCTAGACCGATAGCAAGTTTTATGTGGGAGAGGCCACTGCTAGCATGTCATCCCTTACTATTAATTTTATGCACTTATGATTGGAACTATTAGCAAGCAACCACAACTACCAACGTTCATTAAGGTAAAACCCAACCATAGCATTAAGATATATTGGTCCCCCTTCAATCCCGTATGCATATTTCTATGCTAGGTTGAAGCTGCTATCGCCCTTGCCCTCCAATACATAGTCCTATCAACATACAACTAACCTTATGGTGTGATCCACACGCATGCTCATATGATGGGCACCAAAGGACATCAACATAACCACAAGCAAAATAAACGAATCATAGCAATTCACCAATCACCGATAGGACAACAAAAATCTACTCAGACATCATAGGATGGCAATAGTGCATAATATGAAGCATAAAGCACCATGTTCAAGTAGAGGGTACAGCGGGTTGCGGGAGACTGGACCACTATAGATGGATGGGAGAAGGTTATGAAGATGTTGGCGAAGATGACGGAGGTATTGATGTAGATCGCCGTCACACGATGATTGCCGCGACGGTGTTTGATGACCCACAAGTATAGGGGTTAAATTGTAGCTTTTTTTGATAAGTAAGAGTGTCGAACCCAACGAGGAGCAGAAGGAAATGACAAGTGGTTTTCAGCAAGGTAATGTCTGCAAGTGCTCAAATCGTAAGTAACAGAGTAGTTTGATAGGAAGATATTTTGTAACGAGCAAGTAATGATAATAGTAGCAAAAGTGTAGCAAGGTAGCCCAATACTGTTGAGGCAAAGGACAGGCCAAAACGGTCTCTTATAGTAAGCAAAGCATTCTTGAGGGTACACGGGAATTTCATCTAGTCACTTTCATCATGTTGGTTCGATTCGTGTTTGCTACTTTGATAATTTGATATGTGGGTGGACCGGTGCTTAGGTGTTGTTCTTACTTGAACAAACCTCCTACTTATTATTAACCCTCCCGCAAACATCCGCAACTATGAGAAAAGTAGTAAGAATAAATTCTAACCATAGCATTAAACTTTTGGATCCAATCGGTCCCTTATGGAATGGCTCACAAACTGGGGTTTAAGTTTCTATCACTCTCGCAACCCATCATATAATTAATACTCCACAATGCATTCCCTTAGGCCCAAATATGGTGAAGTGTCATGTAGTCGATGTTCACATGACACCACTAAGGGAATCACAAAATACATACTATCAAAATATCAAACACATATCAAGTTCACATGATTACTTGCAACATGATTTCTCCCGTGACCTCAAGAACAAAAGTAACTACTCAAAAATGATAATCATGCTCAAGATCAAAGGGGTATTAAATAGCATATTGGATTTAAACATATAATCTTCCACCAAATAAACCATATAGTAATAAACTACAAGTAATCAACACTACTAGTCACCCACAAGCACCAATCTATAGTTTCGGTAATAAGATTGAACACAAGAGATGAACTAGGGTTTGAGATGAGATGGTGCTGTTGAAGATGTTGATGGAGATTGCCCTCCCCAAGATGGGATAGTTGTTGGTGATAATGATGACAATGATTTCCCCCTCCAGGATGGAAGTTCCTCCGGCGGAATCGCTCCGCCGGAGGGCAAAAGTGCTCCTGCCCAAGTTCCACCTCGAGACGGTGGCGCTCCGTCCCGAAAGTCCTCTCCTTATTTTTCTAGGTCAAAATGACCTATATACCAGAAGATGGGCACCAGAGGTGGATCTGGGTGAGCACAACCCACCAGGGCGCGCCTGGGCTCCCTGGCGCGCCCAGGTGGGTTGTGCCCACCTCGTGGCCCCCCTATGTTACTTATTGTTCCAATATTCTTCATATATTCCATAAAAATTCTCCGTGAAGTTTCATCTGGTTTGGATTTGTGCAGAATAGGTAGCATGACGTAGCTTTTCCAGGTCCAGATTTCCAGTTGCCGGAATTCTCCCTCTTTGTGTGTACCTTGCAAATTATGAGAGAAAAGGCATTAGAATTACTCCAAAAAGCATTATTATGCATAAAAACATCATGAATAATAGTATGAAAACATGATGCAAATGGACGTATCAACTCCCCCAAGCTTAGACCTCGCTTGTTCTCAAGCGAAAACCATAATAGAGAGAGAGATGTCGATAAAAAAAATGCAGACATAGAAGCATCATGTAGATTATTATAACAGCAACAAACTTAAACATAAGACTTCTATCATAGAAATTTTATCATAGACTTCTCATGAATAAGTGAAATTCATCACACTATCGAAGTATAAGCAAAAACTCTATTAGAAACCAACAAAACTATGTTCTCAGTCAACTTTGCAACTACAATTCATCATCTTTTTAGGAAGGTTCACGCATCTGAGTCTTTAGGAAAGTCCACATACTTAGCCATCATCTAGTCTTCTATGATTGCTAACACTCACCGCATACACATGAGCAAAATGTTTCAACCGGACACATAGAAAGATAGGGGCTTATAATTTTGCCTCCCAACTTACTCACCTCAAGGGTGATGTCAATGTTGGAAATATGCCCTAGAGGCAATAATAAAATGGTTATTATTATATTTCTTTGTTCATCATAATAGTCTATTATTCATGCTATAATTGTGTTATCCGGAAATCGTAATACACGTGTGAATACATAGACCACAACATGTCCCTAGTAAGCCTCTAGTTGAGTAGCTCGTTGATCAACAGATAGTAATGGTTTCCTGACTATGGACATTGGATGTCATTGATAACGGGATCACATCATTGGGAGAATGATGTGATGGACAAGACCCAATCCTAATCATAGCTCAAAGATTGTGTAGTTCGTTTAGCTAGAGCTTTTCCAAATGTCAAGTATCATTTCCTTAGACCATGAGCTTGTGCAACTCCCGGATACTGTAGGAATGCTTTGGGTGTGCCAAACATCAGAACGTAACTGGGTGACTATAAAGGTACACTACGGGTATCTCCGAAAGTGTCTGTTGGGTTGGCACGAATCGAGACTGGGATTTGTCACTCCGTATGACAGAGAGGTATCTCTGGGCCCACTCGGTAATGCATCATCATAATGAGATCAATGTGACCAAGTGTATGGTCACGGGATCATGCATTACGGTACGAGTAAAGTGACTTGTCGGTAACGAGATTAAACGAGGTATTGGGATACCGACGATCGAATCTCGGGCAAGTAACGCATAGATTGACAAAGGGAATTGTATACAGGGTTGCTTGAATCCTCGACATCGTGGTTCATCCGATGAGATCATCGAGGAGCATGTGGGATCCAACATGGGTATCCAGATCCCGCTGTTGGTTATTGACCGGAGAGGCGTCTCGGTCATGTCTGCATGTCTCCCGAACCCATAGGGTCTACACACTTAAGGTTCAGTGATGCTAGGGTTGTAGAGATATGAGTATGCAGTAACCTGAAAGTTGTTCGGAGTCTCGGATGATATCCCGGACATCACGAGGAGTTCCGGAATGGTCCGGAGGTAAAGAATTATATATAGGAAGTCAGGTTTCGGCCATCGGGAAAGTTTCGGGGGTCACCGGTATTGTACCGGGACCACCGGAAGGGTCCCGGGGTCCACCGGGTGGGGCCACCTATCCCGGAGGGCCCCATGGGCTGAAGTGGGAGGGGAACCAGCCCCTGGTGGGCTGGTGCGCCCCCCCTTGGCCCCCCTGCGCCTAGGGTTGGGAAACCCTAGGGGTGGGGGCGCCTCCACCTGGCGTGGGGGGGAAGCCACCCCCTAGCCGCCGCCCCCCTTGGAAATCCCATCTCCAGGGCCGGCGCCCCCCTAGGGTGCCTATATAAAGAGGGGGGAGGGAGGGCAGCCGCACCCATGCTCTAGGCGCCTCCCTCTCCCCTTGCTACACCTCTCCCTTTCGCAGACGCTTGGCGAAGCCCTACCGAGATCGCTGCATCCACCACCACGCCGTCGTCTTCTTTGGATCTTCATCAACCTCTCCTTCCCTCTTGCTGGATCAAGAAGGAGGAGACGTCTTCCCAACCGTACGTGTGTTGAACGCGGAGGTGCTGTCCATTCAGCACTAGGATCATCGGTGATTTGGATCACGACGAGTACGACTCCCTCAACCCCGTTCTCTTGAACGCTTCCGCTCGCGATCTACAAGGGTATGTAGATGCACTCCTCTCTCGTTGCTAGATGAACTCATAGATTGATCTTGGTGAAACCGTAGAAATTTTTTATTTTCTGCAACGTTCCCCAACAGTGGCATCATGAGCTAGGTCTATGCGTAGTTATCTTTGCACGAGTAGAACACAAACTTGTTGTGGGCGTAGATGTTGTCAACTTTCTTGCCACTACTAGTCTTATTTTGCTTCAGCGGTATTGTGGGATGAAGCGTCCCGGACCGACCTTACACGTACGCTTACGTGAGACAGGTTCCACCGACTGACATGCACTAGTTGCATAAGGTGGCTAGCGGGTGTCTATCTCTCCCACTTTAGTTGGAGCGGATTCGATGAAAAGGGTCCTTATGAAGGGCAAATAGAAGTTGACAAATCACGTTGTGGCTTTTACGTAGGTAAGAAAACGTTCTTGCTAGAACCCTATTGCAGCCACGTAAAAAATGCAACAACAATTAGAGGACGTCTAACTTGTTTTTGCAGCATGTGATTGTGATGTGATATGGCCAAAAATTGTGATGAATGATGAATAATATATATGTGATGTATGAGATCATGTTCTTGTAATAGGAATCACGACTTGCATGTCGATGAGTATGACAACCGGTAGGAGCCATAGGAGTTGTCTTAATTATTGTATGACCTGCGTGTCATTGATTCAACGCCATGTAATTACTTTACTTTATTGCTAAACCGTTAGCTATAGTAGTAGAAGTAATAGTTGGCGAGCAACTTCATGGAGACACGATGATGGAGATCATGGTGTCATGCCGGTGATGAAGATGATCATGGAGCCCCAAAGATGGAGATCAAAGGAGCTATATGATATTAGCCATATCATGTCACTACTATTTGATTGCATGTGATGTTTATCATGTTTTTTTGCATCTTGTTTACTTAGAACGACGGTAGTAAATAAGATGATGCCTCATAATAATTTCAAGAAAGTAACGTTCACATACAACGGGTGTAAGACAGATTTACACATGCATAAACACTTAGGTTAACTTGACGAGCCTAGCATGTACAGACATGGCCTCGGAACACAAGAGACCGAAAGGTCGAACATGAGTCGTATGGAAGATACGATCAACATGGAGATGTTCACCGATGATGACTAGTCCGTCTCACGTGATGATCGGACACGGCCTAGTCGACTCGGATCATGTATCACTTAGATGACTAGAGGGATGTCTAATCTGAATGGGAGTTCATTAAATAATTTGATTAGATGAACTTAATTATCATGAACTTAGTCTAAAATCTTTGCAAATATGTCTTGTAGATCAAATGGCCAACGCTCATGTCCACCTCAACTTCAACGCATTCCTAGAGAAAACCAAGCTGAAAGATGATGGCAGCAACTATACGGACTGGGTCCGGAACCTGAGGATCATCCTCATAGCTGCAAAGAAATATTATGTCTTAGAAGCACTGCTAGGTGAAGCTCCCATCCCAGAGAACCAAGACGTTATGAACGCTTGGCAGTCTCGTGCTGATGATTACTCCCTCGTTCGGTCAAAGATGCTTTCTGACTTAGAACCGAGGGCTCCAAAAGCGTTTTGAGCAACACGGAGCATATGAGATGTTCGAAGAGCTGAAAATGGTTTTCCAAGCTCATGCCTGGGTCGAGAGATATGAAGTCTCCGACAAGTTCTTTAGCTGTAAAATGGAGGAAAATAGTTCTGTCAGTGAGCACATACTCAAGATGTCTGGGTTGCACAACCGCTTAACTCAGCTGGGATTTAATCTCCCAGATGACGCGGTTATTGATGTGAGAATCCTTGATCGCTTCCACCGAGCTACAAGAGCTTTGTGATGAACTTCAATATGCAGGGATGGAAAAGACCATTCCCGAGGTATATTCAATGCTGAAATCAGCGGAGGTAGAGATCAAGAAGGAACATCAAGTGTTGATGGTGAATAAAACCACTATGTTCAAGTAAGGCAAGGGTAAGAAGAACTTCAAGAAGGACGGCAAGGGAGTTGCCACGCCCGATAAGCCAGTTGCCGGGAAGAAGTCAAAGAATGGACCCAAGCCTGAAATTGAGTGCTTTTATTGCAAGGGAAGCAGACACTGGAAGCGGAACTGCCCCAAATACTTAGCGGACAAGAAGGCCGGCAACACTAAAGGTATATGTGATATACATGTAATTGATGTGTACCTTACCAGTACTCGTAGTAGCTCCTGGGTATTTGATACCGATGCCGTTGCTCATATTTGTAACTGAAAGCAGGAGCTAGTGAATAAGCGGAGACTGGCGAAGGACGAGGTGACGATGCGCGTCGGGAATGGTTCCAAGGTCGATGTGATCGCCGTCGGCACGCTACCTCTACATTTACCTACGGGATTAGTTTTAAACCTCAATAATTGTTATTTAGTGCCGACTTTGAGCATGGACATTGTATCTGGATCTCGTTTAATACGAGATGGCTACTCATTTAAATCCGAGAATAATGGTTGTTCTATTTATATGAGAGATATGTTTTATGGTCATGCACCGATGGTCAATGGTTTATTCTTAATGAATCTCGAACCTGATGTTACACATATTCATAGTGTGAATACCAAAAGATGTTAAGTTGATAACGATAGTTCCACATACTTGTGGCACTGCCGCCTTGGTCAAATTGGTGTCAAGCGCATGAAGAAGCTCCATGCTGATGGACTTTTAAAGTCTCTAGATTATGAATCATTTGACACATGCGAACCATGCCTCATGGGCAAAATGACCAAGACTCCGTTCTCCGGAACAATGGAGCGAGCAACCAACTTATTGGAAATCATACATACTGATGTGTGCAGTCCAATGAGCATTGAGGCTCGCGGAGGATATCGTTTTGTTCTCACTCTCACTGACGACTTGAGTAGATATGGGTATATCTACTTGATGAAACACAAGTCTGAGACCTTTGAAAAGTTCAAGGACTTCCAGAATGAGGTAGAGAATCAACGTTACCGAAAAATAAAGTTCTTACGATCTGATCGTGGAGGAGAATATTTAAGTCACGAATTTGGTACACACTTAAGGAAATGTGGAATCGTTTCACAACTCACGCCGCTGGAACACCTCGGTAACAGAACGGTGTGTCCGAACGTCGTAATCGCACTTTGTTGGATATGGTGCGATCTATGATGTCTCTTACCGATTTACCGCTATCATTTTGGGGATACGCTCTAGAGACAGCTACATTCACTTTAAATAGGGCACCGTCTAAATCCGTTGAGACGACACAGTATGAATTATGGTTTGGGAAGAAACCTAAGATGTCATTTCTAAAAGTTTGGGGATGCGATGCTTATGTCAAGAAACTTCAACCTGAAAAGCTCAAACCCAAGTCGGAAAAATGCGTCTTCATAGGATACCCTAAGGAAACCATTGGGTATACCTTCTACCTCAGATCCGAAGGCAAGATCTTTGTTGCCAAGAACAGGTCCTTTACGGAGAAAGAGTTTCTCTTGAGAGAAGTAAGTGGGAGGAAAGTGGAACTTGATGAAGTACTACCTCTTGAACGGTGAGTAAGCGCAGCTCGGGAAGATGTTCTGTGGTGCGGCACCAACTGAAGAGGAAATTAATGATGATGATCAAGGTACTTCGGATCAAGTTACTACTGAACTTCGTAGGTCCACGAGGACACGTTCCACACCATAGTGGTATGGCAACCCTGTCCTGGAAATCATGTTGTTAGACAACGGTGAACCTTCGAACTATGAAGAAGCGATGGCGGGCCCAGATTCCAACAAATCGCTTGAAGCCATGCAATCCGAGATAGGATCCATGTATAAAAACGAAGTATGGACTTTGACAGACTTGCCCGATGATCGGCGAGCGAGAGAAAACAAATGGATATTTAAGAAGAAGACGGACGCAGATGGTAATGTTACCATCTATAAAGCTCGACTTGTCGCTAAGGGTTATCGACAAGTTCAAGGGGTTGACTACGATGAGACATTCTCTCCCGTAGCGAAGCTAAAGTCTGTTCGAATCATGTTAGCAATTGCCGCATACTATGATTATGAGATATGGCAAATGGACGTCAAAACGTCATTCCTTAATGGCCATCCTAAGGAAGAACTGTATATGATGCAGCCGGAAGGTTTTGTCGACCCTGAGAATGCTAACAAGGTATGCAAGCTCCAGCGATCCATTTATGGGCTGGTGCAAGCATCTCGGAGTTGGAACATTCGCTTTGATGAGATGATCAAAGCGTTTGGGTTTATGCTTGAGACTTATGGAGAAGCCTGCGTTTACAAGAAAGTGAGTGGGAGCTCAGTAGCATTTCTCATATTATATGTAGATGACATACTTTTGATGGGAAATGATATAGAACTTTTGGACAGCATTAAGGCCTACTTGAATAAGTGTTTTTCAATGAAGGACCTTGGAGAAGCTGCTTACATATTAGGCATCAAGTTCTATAGGGATAGATCAAGACGCCTCATAGGTCTTTCCCAAAGCACATACCTTGATAAGATATTGAAGAAGTTCAATATGGATCAGTCCAAGAAAGGGTTCTTGCCTGTATTGCAAGGTGTGAGATTGAGCTCGACTCAATGCCCGACCACGGCGGAAGATAAATAAGAGGCGAGTGTCATCCCCTATGCCTCAGCCATAGGATCTATTATGTATGCCATGTTGTGTACTAGACCTGATGTAAACCTTGCCGTAAGTTTGGTAGGAAGGTACCAAAGTAATCCCGGCAAGGAACACTGGACAACGGTCAAGAATATCCTGAAGTACCTGAAAAGGACAAAGGACATGTTTCTCGTCTATGGAGGTGACGAAGAGCTCGTCGTAAAGGGTTACGTCGACGCTAGCTTCGACATAGATCTGGATGACTCTAAGTCACAAACCGAATACGTGTTTATTTTGATTGGTGGTGCAGTAAGCTGGTGCAGTTGCAAGCAAAGCGTCATGGCGGGATCTACATGTGAAGCGGAGTACATGGCAGCCTCGGAGGCAGCGCATGAAGCAATCTGGGTGAAGGAGTTCATCACCGACCTAGGAGTCATACCCAATGCGTCGGGGCCGATTGCACTCTTCTGTGACAACACTGGAGCTATTGCACTTGCCAAGGAGCCCAGGTTTCACAAGAAGACCAGGCACATCAAGCGTCGCTTCAACTCCATTCGTGAAAATGTTCAAGATGGAGACATTGATATTTGTAAAGTACATACGGACCTGAATGTAGCAGATCTGTTGACTAAACCTCTCCCTAGGGCAAAACATGAACAACACCAGAACTCTATGGGTGTTCGATTCATCACAATGTAACTAGATGATTGACTCTAGCGCAAGTGGGAGACTGTTGGAAATATGCCCTAGAGGCAATAATAAAATGGTTATTATTATATTTCTTTGTTCATGATAATAGTCTATTATTCATGCTATAATTGTGTTATCCGGAAATCGTAATACACGTGTGAATACATAGACCACAACGTGTCCCTAGTAAGCCTCTCGTTGACTAGCTCGTTGAAAAACAGAAACTCATGGATACCTGACAATGGACATTGGATGTCATTGATAACGGGATCACATCATTGGGAGAATGATGTGATGGACAAGACCCAATCCTAAGCATAGCTCAAAGATCGTGTAGTTCGTTTAGCTAGAGCTTTTCCAAATGTCAAGTATCATTTCCTTAGACCATGAGATTGTGCAACTTCCGGATACCGTAGGAATGCTTTGGGTGTGCCAAACGTCAGAACATAACTGGGTGACTATAAAGGTACAATACGGGTATCTCCGAAAGTGTCTGTTGGGTTGGCACGAATCGAGACTAGGATTTGTCACTCCGTATGACGGAGATGTATCTCTGGGCCCACTCGGTAATGCATCATCATAATGAGCTCAATGTGACCAAGTGTATGGTCACGGGATCATGCATTACGGTACGAGTAAAGTGACTTGTCGATGCTTGAGATTAAACGAGGTATTGGGATACCGACGATCGAATCTCGGGCAAGTAACATACCGATTGACAAAGGGAATTGTATACGGGGTTTCTTGAATCCTCGACATCGTGGTTCATCCGATGAGATCATCGAGGAGAATGTGGGAGCGAACATGGGTATCCAGATCCCGCTCTTGGTTATTGACCGGAGAGGCGTCTCGGTCATGTCTGCATGTCTCCCGAACCCGTAGGGTCTACACACTTAAGGTCCGGTGACGCTAGGGTTGTAGAGATATGAGTATGCACTAACCCGAAAGTTGTTCAGAGTCCCGGATGAGATCTCGGACATCACGAGGAGTTCCGGAATGGTCCGGAGGTAAAGAATTATATATAAGAAGTCAGGTTTCGGCCATCGGGAAAGTTTTGGGGTCACGGTATTGTCTGGGACCACCGGAAGAATCGAGGGTCTACTGGTGGGGCCACCTATCCCGGAGGGCCCATGGGCTGAAGTGGGAGGAACCATCCTGGTGGGCTGGTGCGCCCCTGGGGCCCCCTGCGCCTAGGGTTGGGTACCCTAGGGGTGGGGCGCCTCCACACAGCTTGGGGAAGCCACCTGCCGCCGCCCCTTGGAGATCCCATCTCCAGGGCCGGTGCCCCCCCTAGGGGGCCTATATAAGGAGGGGGGAGGGCAGCCGCACCCATGCTCTAGGCGCCTCCCTCTCCCCTTGCTACACCTCTCCCTCTCGCAGATGCTTGGCGAAGCCCTGCCGAGATCGCTGCTGCATCCACCACCACGCCGTCGTGCTGCTGGATCTTCATCAACCTCTCCTTCCCCCTTGCTGGATCAATAAGGAGGAGACGTCTTCCCATTCATACGTGTGTTGAACGCGGAGGTGTTGTCCGTTCAGCACTAGGATCATCGGTGATTTGGATCACGACGAGTACGACTCCCTCAACCCCGTCCTCTTGAACGTTTCCGCTCGCGATCTACAAGGGTATGTAGATGCACTCCTCTATCTCGTTGCTAGATGAACTCTTAGATTGATCTTGGTGAAACCATAGAAATTTTTTATTTTCTGCAACGTTCCCCAACAGTCAATAATGTTGGAAATATGCCCTAGAGGCAATAATAAAAGGATTATTATTATATTTCCTTGTTCATGATAATTGTCTTTTATTCATGCTATAATTGTATTATCCGGAAATCGTAATACACGTGTGAATACATAGACCACAATATGTCCCTAGTAAGCCTCTCGTTGACTAGCTCGTTGATCAATAGATAGTCATGGTTTCACGACTATGGACATTGGATGTCGTTGATAACGGGAGCACATCATTAGGAGAATGATGTGATGGACAAGACCCAATCCTAAGCATAGCACAAGATCGTGTAGTTTGTTTTGCTAGAGCTTTTCCAATGTCAAGTATCTCTTCCTTAGACCATGAGATCGTGTAACTACCGGATGCCGTAGGAGTGCTTTGGGTGTACCAAATGTCACAACGTAACTGGGTGACTATAAAGGTGCATTACAGGTATCTCCAAAAGTGTCTGTTGGGTTGACACGGATCGAGACTGGGATTTGTCACTCCGTGTATGACGTAGAGGTATCACTTGGGCCCGCTCGGTAGTGCATCATCATAATGAGCTCAAAGTGACCAAGTGTTTGGTCACAGGATCATGCATTACGGTATGCGAGTAAAGTGACTTGCGGCAACGAGATTGAGCGAGGTATTGGGATACCAACGATCGAATCTCGGGCAAGTAAAATACCGATTGACAAAGGGAATAGTATCTGGGGTTGATTGAATCCTCGACATCATGGTTCATCCGATGATATCATCGAGGAGCATGTGGGAGCCAACATGGGTATCCAGATCCCGCTGTTGGTTATTTCCGAGAGCCATCTCGGTCATGTTCAGATGTCTCCGAACCCGTAGGGTCTACACACTTAAGGTTCGATGACGCTAGGGTTGTATGAATATGAGTATGCAGCAAACCGAATGTTGTTCGGAGTCCAGGATGAGATCTCGGACGTCACGAGGAGTTCCGGAATGGTCCGGAGGTAAAGATTTATATATAGGAAGTCTTATTTTGGTCGCCGGAAAAGTTTGGCTTATCGGTATTGTACCGGAGTGCCGGAAGGGGTCCGAGGGTCCACCTGCCCGGGGGCACATGGGCTGTAGGGGTGCGCCTTGGCCTATATGGGCCAAGGGCACCAGCCCCAAGAGGCCCATGCGCCAAGATATAAGAAAAGGGAGAGTCCTAAAGGGAAGGCACCTCAGGGTGCCTTGGGAGGATGGACTCCTCCCCCTCTTGGCCGCACCCCTTCCTTGGAGGAAGGGGCAAGGCTGCGCCCTCCCCTCTCTTGCACCTATATAAAGGGAGGGAGGGAGGGTGGCCGCACCCATAAGCCTGGCGCCTCCCTCCTCCTGAAACACCTCCTCCTCCTCCGTAGTTGCTTAGCGAAGCCTGCCGAGTTCTGCTGCATCCACCACCACGCCGTCGTGCTGCTGGATCATCATCAACCTCTCCTTCCCCCTTGCTGGATCAAGAAGGAGGAGACGTCATCCGCTCCGTACGTGTGTTGAACGCGGAGGTGATGTCCGTTCAGCATTAGGTCATCGGTGATCTGAATCACGGCGAGTACGACTCCATCATCCCCGTTCCATTGAACGCTTCCGCATGCGATCTACAAGTGGTGTGTAGATGCAATCACTCTCCCATGACTCGTTGCTAGATGAAATCATAGATGGATCTTGGTGAAACCGTAGGAAATTTTTTTAATTTTCTGCAACATTCCCCAACAGTGGCATCATGAGCTAGGTCTATTTGTAGTTGTCTATTGCACGAGTAGAACACAATTTCGTTGTGGGCGTAGATCCTGTGAACTTGCTTGCCGCTACTAGTCTTTTCTTGCTTCGACGGTATTGTGGGATGAAGCGGCCCGGACCGACCTTACACGTACGCTTACGTGAGACAGGTTCCACCGACTGACATGCACTAGTTGCATAAGGTGGCTAGCGGGTGTCTGTCTCTCCTACTTTAGTTGGAGCGGATTAGATGAAAAGGGTCCTTATGAAGGGTAAATAGAAGTTGACAAAATCACGTTGTGGTTATTCGTAGGTAAGAAAAGCGTTCTTGCTAGAACCCAATTGCAGCCACGTAAAATATGCAACAACAATTAGAGGACGTCTAACTTGTTTTTGCAGCAATTGTCATGTGATGTGATATGGCCGTAAGTTGTGATGAATGATGAATGATATATTGTGATGTATGAGATCATGTTCTTGTAATAGGAATCACGACTTGCATGTCGATGAGTATGACAACCGGCAGGAGCCATAGGAGTTGTCTTAATTATTGTATGACCTGCGAGTCATTGATTCAACGCCATGTAAATTACTTTACTTTATTGCTAAACGTGTTAGCCATAGTAGTAGAAGTAATAGTTGGCGAGCAACTTCATGGAGACACGATGATGGAGATCATGATGATGGAGATCATGATGATGGAGATCATGGTGTCATGCGGTGACAAGATGATCATGGAGCCCGAAGATGAAGATCAAAGGAGCTATATGATATTGGCCATATCATGTCACTACTTTATATAATTGCATGTGATGTTTATTATGTTTTATGCATCTTGTTTACTTAGAACGACGGTAGTAAATAAGATGATCCCTTATAATAATTTCAAGAAAGTGTTCCCCTAAGCGTACCGTTGCTAAAGTTAAATGCGTTTTGAAGCACCACGTGATGATCGGGTGTGATAGATCCTTACGTTCACATACAACGGGTGTAAGACAGTTTTACACATGCATAAACACTTAGGGTTAACTTGACGAGCCTAGCATGTACAGACATGGCCTCGGAACACAAGAGACCGAAAGGTCGAACATGAGTCGTATGGAAGATACGATCAACATGGAGATGTTCACCGACGATGACTAGTCCGTCTCACGTGATGATCGGACACGGCCTAGTCGACTCGGATCATGTAACACTTAGATGACTAGAGGGATGTCAAATCTGAGTGGGAGTTCATTAAACAATTTGATTAGATGAACTTAATTATCATGAACTTAGTCTAAAGTCTTTGCAAAAATATGTCTTGTAGATCAAATGGCCAACGCTCATGTCACCATGAACTTCAACGCGTTCCTAGAGAAAACCAAGCTTAAAGACGATGTCAGCAACTATTCGGACTGGGTCCGGAACCTGAGGATCATCCTCATAGCAGCCAAGAAACAATATGTCCTAGAAGCACCGCTAGGTGATGCACCCATCCCAGAGAACCAAGACATTATGAATGCTTGGCGGTCTCGTGCTGATGATTACTCCCTTGTCCGGTCACGGCATGCTTTACAGCTTAAAACCAGGGCTCCAAAAGCGTTTTGAGCAACACGGAGCATATGAGATGTTCGAGGAGCTGAAAATGGTTTTCCAAGCTCATGCCCGGTCGAGAGATATGAAGTCTCCGACAAGTTCTATAGTTGTAAGATGGAGGAAAACAGTTACATCGGTGAGCACATACTCAAAATGTCCAGGTTGCACAACCTTTGTCCCTGGACATTAACCTCCGGACGAGGCGGTCATTGATAGAATCCTTGATCGCTCCCACCAAGCTACAAGAGCTTTGTGATGAACTACAATATGCGGGGTTGGTGAAAACTATTCTGAAGTATTTTCAATGTCAAGTCGCAGAGGTAGAAATCAAGAAGGAGCATCAAGTGTTGATGGTCAATAAAACCACTAAGTTCAAGAAGGGCAAGGAAAGAAGAACTTCAAGAAGGACGGCAAGGATGTTGCCGCTACCGATTAGCCAGCTTGCCGGAAGAAGTCAAAGAATGGACCCAAGCACGAGACAGAGTGCTTTTTATTGCAAAGGGAAGGGTCACTAGAAGCGGAACTGCCCCAAATACTTAGCAGACAAGAAGGCCGGCAACACTAAAGGTATATTTGATATACATGTAATTCATGTGTACCTTACCAGTACTCGTAGTAACTTCTGGGTATTTGATACCGGTGCCGTTGCTCATATATGTAACTCACAGCAGGAGCTGCGGAATAAACGGAGATCCGAAGGGCGAGGTGACGATCTTGGCGTCGGGAATGGTTCCAAGGTCGATGTGATCTCCGTCGCACGCTACCTCTACATTTACCTACGGGATTAGTTTTAAACCTCAATAATTGTTATTTAGTACCAAGTTTGAGCATGAACATTGTATCGTGATCTTGTTTAATACGAGATGGCTACTCATTTAAATCCGAGAATAATGGTTCTTCTATTTATATGAGAGAAATGTTTTATGGTCATGCTCCGATGGTCAATGGTTTATTCTTAATGAATCTCGAACATAACGTTACACATGTTCATAGTGTGAATACCAAAAGATGTAAAGTTGATAACGATAGTCCCACATACTTGTGGCACTGCCGCCTTGGTCACATTGTTGTGAAGCGCATGAAGAAGCTCCATGCTGATGGAATTTTAGAGTCTCTCGATTATAAATCATTTGACACATGCGAACCATGCCTCATGGGCAAGATGACCAAGACTCCGTTCTCCGGAACAATGGAGCGAGCAACCAACTTATCGAAATCATACATACCGACGCAAAGCGGTCCAATGAGTGTTGAGGCTCATGGAGGATATCGTTATGTTCTCACTCTCACTGATGACTTGAGTAGATATGGGTATGTCTACTTGATGAAACACAAGTCTGAGACCTTTGAAAAATTCAAGGAATTTCAGAATGAGGTAGAGAATCAACATGACCGAAAAATAAAGTTCTTGCGATCAGATCGTGGAGGAGAATATTTAAGTCACGAATTTGGTACACACTTAAGGAAATGTGGAATCGTTTCACAACTCACGCCGCCTGGAACACCTCGGTAACGGTGTGTCCGAACGTCAGAATCGCACTCTATTGGATATGGTGCGATCTATGATGTCTCTTACAGATTTACCGCTATCATTTTGGGGATACGCTCTAGAGACAGCTACATTCACTTTAAATAGGGCACCGTCTAAATCCGTTGAGACGACACCGTATGAATTATGGTTTGGAAAGAAACCAAAGCTATCGTTTCTAAAAGTTTCGGGATGCGATGCTTATGTCAAGAAACTTCAACCCGAAAAAGCTTCGAACCCAAGTCGGAAAATGCGTCTTCGTGAGGATACCCTAAGGAAACCATTGGGTATACCTTCTACCTTAGATCCGAAGGCAAGATCTTTGTTGCCAAGAACGGATCCTTTCTCGAAAAGGAGTTTCTCTCGAAAGGAGTAAGTGGGAGGAAAGTAGAACTTCGATGAAGTACTACCTCTTGAACCGGAAAGTAGTGCAGCTCGAGGAAAATGTTCCTGTGGTGCCTACACCGTCTGGAGAGGAAATTAATGATGATGATCAAGGTACTTCGGATCAAGTTGCTCTTGAACTTCAGAGGTCCACTAGGACACGCCCGCACTGCAGTGGTACGGCAACCCTGTCCTGGAAATCATGTTGTTAGACAACAGTGAACCTTCGAACTGTGAAGAAGCGATGGCGGGCCCAGATTCCAACAAATGGCTTGAAGCCATGCAATCCAAGATAGGATCCATGTATGAAAACAAAGTATGGACTTTGACAGACTTGCCCGATGATCGGCGAGCGATAGAAAACAAATGGATCTTTAAGAAGAAGACAGACGCGGATGGTAATGTCACCATCTATAAAGCTCGACTTGTCGCTAAGGGTTATCGGCAAGTTCAAGGAATTGACTACGATCAGACTTTCTCTCCCGTAGCGAAGCTTAAGTCCTCCCGAATCATGTTAGCAATTGCCGCATACTATGATTATGAGATATGGCAGATGGACGTCAAAACAGCGTTCCTTAATGGCCATCCTAAGGAAGAACTGTATATGATGCAGCCGGAAGGTTTTGTCGACCCTGAGAATGCTAACAAGGTATGCAAGCTCCAGCGATCCATTTATGGGCTGGTGCAAGCATCTCGGAGTTGGAACATTCGCTTTGATGAGATGATCAAAGCGTTTGGGTTTATCTTGAGACTTATGGAGAAGCCTGCGTTTACAAGAAAGTGAGTGGGAGCTCTGTAGCATTTCTCATATTATATGTAGATGACATACTTTTGATGGGAAATGATATAGAACTCTTGGACAGCATTAAGGCCTACTTGAATAAAAGTTTTTCAACGAAGGACCTTGGAGAAGCTGCTTATATATTAGGCATCAAGATCTATAGAGATAGATCGAGACGCCTCATAGGTCTTTCACAAAGCACATACCTTGATAAGATTTTGAAGAAGTTTAAAATGGATCAGTCCAAGAAAGGGTTCTTGCACATCTTTGCAAGGTGTGAGATTGAGCTCGGCTCAATGCCCGACCACGGCAAAAGATAAAGAAGAGATGAGCGTCATCCCCTATGCCTCGGCCATAGGATCTATTATGTATGCCATGCTGTGTACCGGACTGATGTAAACCTTGCCGTAAGTTTGGTAGGTAGGTACCAAAGTAATCCCGCAAGGAACACTAGACAGCGGTCAAGAATATCCTTGGTACCGAAAAGGACAAAGGACATGTTTCTCGTTTATGGAGGTGACGAAGAGCTCGTCAGAAAGGGTTACGTCGACGCTTAGCTTCGACACAGATCTGGATGACTAAGTCACAAACCGGATACGTGTATATGTTGAATGGTGGAAGCAAGATGGTAGTGCAGCAAGCGAAGCGTCGTGGCGGGATCTACATGTGAAGCGGAGTACATGGCAGCCTCGGAGGCAGCACATGAAGCAATATGGGTGAAGGAGTTCATGACCGACCTAGGAGTCATACCCAATGCGTCGGGGCCGATCAAACTCTTCTGTGACAACACTGGAGCTATTGCACTTGCCAAGGAGCCCAGATTTCACAAGAAGACCAGGCACATCAAGCGTCGCTTCAACTCCATCCGTGAAAATGTTCAAGATGGAGACATAGAAATTTGCAAAGTGCATACGGATCTGAATGTCGCAGATCCGTTGATTAAACCTCTTCCATGAGCAAAACATGATCAACACCCGAACTCTATGGGTGTTCGGTTCATCACAATGTAACTAGATTATTGACTCTAGTGCAAGTGGGAGACTGTTGGAAATATTCCCTAGAGGCAATAATAATAGGATTATTATTATATTTCCTTCTTCGTGATAATTGTCTTTTATTCATGCTATAATTGTATTATCCGGAAATCGTAATACACGTGTGAATACATAGACCACAATATGTCCCTGGTGAGCCTCTAGTTGACTAGCTCGTTGATCAATAGATAGTCATGGTTTCGACTATGGACATTGGATGTCGTTGATAACGGGATCACATCATTAGGAGAATGATGTGATGGACAAGACCCAATCCTAAGCATAGCACAAGATCGTGTAGTTCATTTTGTTAGAGCTTTTCCAATGTCAAGTATCTATTCCTTAGACCATGAGATCGTGTAACTCCCGGATACCGTAGGAGTGCTTTGGGTGTACCAAAGCGTCACAATGTAACCGGGTGACTATAAAGGTGCATTACAGGTATCTCCAAAAGTGTCTGCATTGGGTTGACACGGATCGAGACTGGATTTGTCACTCCGTATGACGGAGAGGTATCACCGGGCCCACTCGGTAGTGCATCATCATAATGAGCTCAAAGTGACCAAGTGTTTGGTCACGGGATCATGCATTACGGCATGCGAGTAAAGTGACTTGCCGGCAACGAGATTGAACGAGGTATTTGGATACCGACGATCGAATCTCGGGCAAGTAAAATACCGATTGACAAAGGGAATAGTATACGGGTTGATTGAATCCTCGACATCGTGGTTCATCCGATGATATCATCGAGGAGCATGTAGGAGCCAACATGGGTATCCAGATCCCGCTGTTGGTTATTGCCCGAAGCCGTCTCGATCATGTCTCATGTCTCCCGAACCCGTAGGGTCTACACACTTAAGGTTTGGTGGCGCTAGGGTTGTATGAATATGAGTATGCAGCAAACCGAATGTTGTTGAGTCCGGATGAGATTCCTGGACGTCACGAGGAGTTCCGGAATGGTCCGGAGGTAAAGATTTGTATATAGGAAGTCTTATTTTGGTCGCCGGAAAAGTTTCGTATGCGTTATCGGTATTGTATCTTGGGAGTGCCGAAGGGGTCCGGATCCACCGGGGGTCCACCTGCCTCGGGGGCCACATGGGCTGTAGGGGTGCGCCTTGTCCTATATGGGCCAAGGGCACCAGCCCCAAGAGGCCCATGCGCCAAGATATAAGAAAAGGGAGAGTCCTAAAGGGGAAGGCACCTCAGGGTGCCTTGGGGAGGATGGACTCCTCCCCTCTTGTGTCACCCCTTCCTTGGAGGAAGGGGCAAGGCTGCGCCCTCCCCTCTCTTGCACCTATATAAAGGGAGGGAGGGAGGTGGCCGCACCCATAAGCCCTGGCGCCTCCCTCCTCCCGAAACACCTCCTCCTCCTCCCGTAGTTGCTTAGCGAAGCCCTGCCGAGTTCTGCTGCATCCACCACCACGCCGTCGTCTGCTGGATCATCATCAACCTCTCCTTCCCCTTGCTGGATCAAGAAGGAGGAGACGTCATCTGCTCCGTCGTGTGTTGAACACGGAGGTGCAGTCTGCTCAACACTAGGTCATCGGTGATCTGAATCACGGCGAGTACGACTCCATCATCCCCTGTTCTATTGAACGCTTCGCACTCGATCTACAAGTGGTATGTAGATGCAATCACTCTCCCATGACTCGTTGCTAGATGAACTCATAGATGGATCTTGGTGAAACCGTAGGAAAAAATTTTAATTTTCTGCAACGTTCCCCAACAAATAATAATAACTCATGCTACCCATATTCAACTGGACATATGTGCCTAGATCTTTCCTCACCACATGATGCTTGCCAAAGGAGAAAATAAAAAGGAATAGAGAGAAAACTTTTGACTCTTTGCATAAAAGTAAAAGACAGGCCCTTCGCAGAGGGAAGTAGAGGTTGCCATGCGCTCATTTGTTTGTATGCTCAACCCCTTAGTGCAAAAGAACGTCATGTTGTATTGCCCCTTGTGATGGCAACCTTTATTATTCAGTTTGTCGCTTTTATTCTTCACCATCACAAGTTTGTACAACGCTCAATTTTCTCTTACACTAAATGATCTCACACTTTTAGAAGCAATTTTTATTGCCTTATTGCACTGATGACAACTTACTTCAGGGATCTTGCTCAACCCCTAAGTAGGTATGATGGACTCTTGAAAATAAGATTTGGGTTTAAGGGTTTTTGGATGCACAAGTAGTATCTCTACTTAGTGTGGAATTTTTGGCTAGCAAAGATAGGGGGCAAGCACCACATGTTAAAGGATCTATGACAATATGACTTCTATGTGAATATGAACAAACATAAATCATTAAGTTGTCTTCCTTGTCCAACGTCAATAATTTTGGCATATAATATTTTGATGGGGGCTCACAATCACAAAAGATTTATAGGATGGTATATTTATATGTGAATGTTCTCTTCCCTTATTAATTCTTTCATGAGTTGCATCATTGACTAACGATATGTTTGTCAATCTCTAATAAAATTTTCTACTTATGTTTTTCCTTATGTGGTGTCATCACCTACCATAAGATTAGCATACGATCTTCTTGATTTATTTATTTTCCTTTTATTTATTTCCTTTCTTTTTATTACAACATGAAAGTAAAGAAAGCAAAAACTCAAACTAAACTTTATTATATATCTCGCACACGATTACAAGGATAGATCACTAAGCAAACTCTCGAAAAGAAAAGAACTAAACTTTTATTAATCTAAAGCAAAAGATTGAACTAAAATAAGTAAAGGCAAAAGATAGTGGGGATGATACGATACAGGGGCACCTCCCCCAAGCTTGGCAGAAGCCAAGGGGAGTGCCCATACCCGATACTAAATTTTCCTTTGGTGATGAACAAGAAGGTGGTGGTGAAGATGAAGAAATCTTGTCCTCGGGTTCCCATGGCAGAGGTCCACCATCATAAGAGGAGAAGTGAGTCTCACGGGTCCTACAACTGGCAGCCAAACTCATACCTTTAAACCTCGCCTCATATTCAAAGACTTGGTTTTGGAGATCGTAGACCTGGCTTTGGAGGAAGTTGATTTGCTTGTTGAGGGTGAAGACGATGTCCTTCATGGGCTTGCCATCCACCTTGAGATCACGGGAAAGGTCTGTGATCATGAGGTGATTGGCATTGAGTCCACGCTCCACCATCCCCTTGCATCGGAAAACCTCCTGCTCCATAGCTTCAAGCCTGGCCTCCATGGTTCCCGTCCCCTTGGGAACTTGCACATCGCGGATGTGAAGCACCCCCTCATGCATTTGGATGGCTTGAGGATGCTGCACCACCTCCCGAAAATACGGGTTGATGACGTTCTTGGAGAACTTTTCCTTGGAGGACCTCGAAGCGGCCATGGTAGATGGTATCTGACTGAAAACAGCAAGAAAATAGAATAGAGGATTTCTCTGTGATACGGCGGTCAATAGGTTCGGGGGTATATAAAGATTTTTTATCTTGGGAAACAAGCAAACGGAAGAAAAACAGAGTCCAGAAGGTACCCGAGGTGGGCACAACCCACCAGGCGCTGATGCCAAAGCGCCTACGGTGTCTTGTGCCCACCAGGGTATGCTTCCTGGTTGTTTCTTATTTTCCTAATTTTTTAAATATTTCAAAACTGACAAAAAATATTTTTGCGGATTTTTCGGAGTTCGTTTACTTACCGTATCATGTACCTCCTTATTTTCACGATTCTGGAGTGTACCGGAAGGACTCTTTTATGTGTTCTTCCGGTGTCAAAGTTTGTATAATATTACTTTCAACATTAATGGGCGTACGAGATATAATGTTTTATTACCTTCGGCATTATTTATTTTGATAGCTCCAGACTTATAAACCTCCTCGATAACATAGGGCCCTTCCCATTTTGAGAGGAGTTTTCCTGCAAACAATCTGAAATGAGAGTTGTACAAAAGAACACATTCTCCAACTTTAAAGTCACGCTTTTGAATTCTTTTATCATGCCATATTTTAAATTTTTCTTTAAATAACTTGGCATTTTCATAAGCTTGGGTTCTCCATTCATCTAATGAGCTAAATCAATTAACCTCTTTTCACCGACAAGTTTGAAATCATAGTTGAGTTCTTTGATTGCCCAATATGCTTTATGTTCTAACTCAAGAGGCAAATGACAAGCTTTTCCATAAACCATGTTATAAGGAGACATACCCATAGGATTTTTATATGCTGTTCAATAAGCCCAAAGTGCATCATCTAATTTCTTAGACCAATTATGTCGGGACCTATTGACAGTCTTTTGCAAAATTAATTTTATTTCTCTATTGCTAAGTTCAACTTGACCACTAGACTGAGGATGATAAGGTGATGCAATTCTATGGTTAACATCATACTTGGCAAGCATTTTACGGAGAGCACCATGAATAGAGTGTGAACCACCATCAGTCATTAAATATCTAGGGACTCCAAACCTTGGGAAAATAACTTACTTAAGCATTTTAATAGGGGTGTTGTGATCAGCACTACTGGTTGGAATAGCTTCTACCCATTTAGTAACATAATCAACATCAACCAAAATAAGTGTATACCCATTAGAGGAAGGAAAAGGTCCCATGTAATCAAATCCCCGAACATCAAATGGTTCAACAACAAGTGAATAATTCAGAGGCATTTCTTGACGCTTGCCGATATTACCTATTCTTTGGCATTCATCACAAGATAATACGAACTTACGAACATCTTTGAAGAGAGTAGGCCAATAGAATCCGGATTGCAATACCTTGTGAGCAGTTCTATCTCCAGCATGATGCCCTCCATATGCTTCGGAGTGACATTTTCAAAGGATTTGTCCCTATTCATGCTCAGGTACACAGTGTCTAATAATACCATCTACTCCTTTATAAAGATGTGGGTCATCCAGAAAGTAATGTCTTAGATCATAGAAGATTTTTTTTTCTTTTGTTGGTATGTAAAGCTAGGTAGTAAATATTTAGCAACAATGTAATTAACATAGTCATCATACCAAGGAGTGTCATGAGCAACATTTATTGCAGCTAACTTCTCATCAGGAAAACTATCATCAATTGGTAGTGGGTCATCAAGCACATTTTCAAGCCTAGACAAGTTATCAGCTACGGGGTTCTCAGCTCCTTTTCTATCAGTGATATGTAAATCAAATTCTTGTAGCAAGAGAACCCATCGAATAAGTCTAGGTTTAGCGTCTTTCTTTTCCATAAGATATTTAATAGCAGCATGGTCGGTGTGAATAATAACTTTTGAATCAACAATGTAAATCTAAATTTATCACAAGCAAACACCACTGCTAGGCATTCTTTTTCAATAGTAGCATAATTTCGTTGGGCACTGTCTAGAGTTTTACTAGCATAATTAGTAACATTCAATTTCTTATCAACTCTTAGTCCTAGAACAGCACCAACAGCATAATCACTAGCATCACACATAATTTCAAAAGGCAAGTTCTAATCAGGTGGTTGAACAATAGGTGCAGAAATTAAGGCTTTCTTGAGTGTTTCGAAGGCTTCTAAACAATCATCATCAAAAACAAAAGGGACTTCCTTTTGCAAAAGGTTTGTAAGAGGCCTAGAAATTTTAGAAAAGTCTTTGATAAATCTCCTATAGAAACCAGCATGACCTAGGAAACTACGAATACCTTTTATATCTTTAGGACATGGCATTTCCTCAATTGCATCAACCTTAGCTTTTTCCACTTCAATACCTCTTTCAGAAATTTTATGACCCAAGACAATACCTTCATTAACCATAAAGTGGCACTTCTCCAAATTCAAGACAAGATTTGTTTGTTCACATCTCTGCAAAACTCGATCAAGGTTGCTTAAACAATCATCAAAAGACTTCCCATAAACAGAGAAGTCATCCATGAAACTCTCAACAAGATTTTCACAAAATTCAGAGAATATAGCAGTCATACATCTGTGAAAGTTAGCAGGTGCATTACATAAACCAAAAGGCATACATCTATAAGCATAAGTTCCAAAGGGACAAGTAAAAGTGGTCTTTTCTTGATCAGGTTGAGAAATAGGTATTTGTAAAAAACCAGAATATTCATCAAGGAAGCAAAACTGTGTGTGCTTAGATAATCTTTCTATGATTTGATCAATAAAAGGCATAGGGTAATGATCTTTTCTAGTTGCTTTATTTAATTTTCTAAAATCAATTACCATTCTGTAGCCTGTAACAAGTGTTTGTGGAATAAGTTCATTCTTATCACTAGGAATAACAGTAATACCTCCTTTCTAAGGGACACAATGAACAATACTTACCCATCTACTATCAGATATAGGATAGATTATACCTGCTTCCAGAAGATTTGATATTTCGTTCTTACCACTTCTTTCATTTTCGGATTTAACCGATGTTGGTGATCAACAACGGGTTTAGCATCAGGTTCCATATTAATCTTGTGCTGACATAGAGTGGGACTAATGCCCTTTAAATCATCAAGAGTATATCCAATAACAGCTCGGTGCTTCCTTAGAACTTTCAATAATCTTTCTTCTTCATATTCTGAAAGGTTAGCACTAATAATAACAGGATATATCTTATTTTCATCAAGATAAGCATATTTCAAAGTGTCTGGCAATTGCTTTAATTCAAACATAGGATCACCTTTAGGTGGAGGAGGACCTCCTAGAGTTTCAATAGGCAAATTGTGTTTAAGTAGAGCACGTTGTTCAAAGAAAATCTTATCTATTTCATTTCTTTCATGCATATGTAGATCATTTTCATGGTCAAGCAAATATTGTTCTAGTGGATCAGTAGGAGGTACAACAATAGAAGCAAGACCAATTATCTCATCCTTACTAGGAAATTATTTTTCATGTAGCTTTCTACTAAACTTGGAAAAATTAAACTCATGAGACTCATCACCAAAACTAACACCAACATTTTGTTTCTCACAGTCTGTCTTAGCATTAACAGTGTTTAAGAAAGGTCTACCAAAGATAATGGGGCAAAAGTCATCTTGTGGAGAACCAAGAACAAGAAAATCACTAGGGTATTTTATTTTCCCACACAAGACTTCAACATCTCTAACAATCCCAAATGGTGATATAATATCTCTATTAGCAAGTTTAATAGTAACATCTATGTCTTCTATCTCCGCGGGTGCTATGATATTCATAATTTCTTGATATAAGGTAAAGGGAATAGCACTCATGCTAGCACCTATGTCACATAAACCATGATAACAGTGATCTCCTATTTTAACTAAGACAACAGTCATGCCAACAACAGGTCTATGTTTTTCCTCTTTATTAGGTTTGGCAATCTAGTAGCTTCATTGCAGAAGTAAATAACATGCCCATCTATATTTTCTTCCAGGAGATCTTTAACCATAGCAACACTAGGTTCTACTTTAATTTGTTCATCAGGTTTAGGTGTTCTAATATGACTTTTATTAACCATAGTTGAAACTTTAGCATGTTCCTTTATTCTAATAGGGAAAGGTGGTTTCTCAATATAAGTAGTAGGAACAACTGGATCGACATTATAAAGTATAGTTTCTTCTTTAGCTAGTACCGGTTCTTTGATTTCTTATTTAATAGGTGGGTGATATTTAAACCACTTCTCTTTAGGGAGATCAACATGAGTGGAAAATGATTCACAAAAGGAGGCTACTATCTCAGAGTCAAGTCCATATTTAGTGCTAAACTTATAAAAAGCATCGGTACTCACAAAAGATTTAACACAATCATACTTAAGCTTAATACCCGACTCTTTACCTTTGTCGAGTTCCCAATATTCAGAGTTGTGTTTAATTCTTTCCAAAAGATCCCACCGGAATTCAATAGTCTTCTTCCTAAAAGAACCAGCACAAGAAGTATCAAGCATGGATCGATCATTATGAGAAAGCCGAGCATAAATATTCAGGATAATAATTTCTCTTGAGAGCTCATGATTGGGCATGAATATAACATTGACTTAAGCCTCCCCCAAGCTAGAGTGATAGTTTCTCCTTCACAAGGCCAAAAATTATATATGTAATTCCGATCACGATGAACTAGATGCATATGATAAATTTTTTGGTGGAACTCCAATTTCAATCGATTCCAATTCTAAGATCCAATATCACCGCATAGCCTATACCATGCCAATGATTTTCCCTTCAAATATATAGGGAAAACCTTCTTTTTAACATCATCTCCGGGTAAACCTACAAGATTAAACAATCCACAAATTTGTTCCACATATATCAAGTGCATATCAGGATGTTCAGTTCCATCTCCTGCATAAGGATTAGCTAGCAGTTGTTCTATCATACCCGATGGAATTTCATACTAAATATTTTCAGTAGGTGCAGTAGGTTGAGGGGTAGCTAATTTTGGTTCCGTTCGAGGTGAAGATACCCCAAACAAACCCGTCAAAGAATTGTTTTCAATAGTAACAAGTGACAGTAAATTTCAGCACACTATATAAATATTTCCTTACCAAATTCCACTTACCAAAGGCGCTTCACTCCCCGGCAACGGCCCCAGAAAATAGCCTTGATGACCCACAAGTATAGGGGATAGATTGTAGCTCTTTTCTATAAGTAAGAGTGTCGAACCCACGAGGAGCAGAAGGAAATGACAAGTGGTTTTCAGCAAGGTAATGTCTGCGTGTGCTGAAATTGTAAGTAATAGAGTAGTTTGATAGCAAGATATTTTGTAACGAGCAAGTAATGATAATAGTAGCAAAAGTGCAGCAAGGTAGCCCAATACTTTTGAGACAAAGGACAGGCCAAAACAGTTGCTTATTGTAAGCAAAGCGTTCTTGAGTGTACACGGGAATTTCATCTAGTCACTTCCATAATCTTGGTTCGATTTGTGTTCGCTACTTTGATAATTTGATATGTGGGTGGACCGGTGCTTAGGTGTTGTTCTTATTTGAACAAACCTCCTACTTATGATTAACCCTCCTGCAAGCATACGCAAGTATTAAGAATAAATTCTAACCATAGCATTAAACTTTTGGATCCAATCGGTCCCTTATGGAATAGCGCATAAACTAGGGTTTAAGCTTCTGTCACTCTCGCAACCCATCATCTAATTACTACTCCACAATGCATTCCCTTAGGCCCAAATATGGTGAAGTGTCATTTAATCGACATTCACATGACACCACCAAGGGAATCACAACATACATAATATCAAAATATCGAACACATATCAAGTTCACATGATTACTTGCAACATGATTTCTCCCGTGACTTCAAGAACAAAAGTAACTACTCACAAATGATAATCATGCTCTAGATCAGAGGGGTATTAAATAGCATATTGGATCTGAACATATAATCTTCCACCAAATAAACCATGTAGTAATCAACTACAAGATGTAATCAACACTACTAGTCACCCACAAGCACCAATCTATAGTTTCGGCAACTAGATTGAACACAAGAGATGAACTAGGGTTTGAGATGAGATGGTGCTATTGAAGATGTTGATGGAGATTGCCCTCCCCAAGATGGGAGAGTTGTTGGTGATGATGATGACGATGATTTCCCCTTCCAGGAGGGAAGTTCCCCCGGCGGAATCGCTCCACCGGAGGGCAAAAGTGCTCCTGCCCAAGTTCCGCCTCGGGACAGCGGCGCTCCATCCCAAAAGTCCTCTCCTTATTTTTTTTTTCTACGTCAACATGACCTATATCCAGAAGATGGGCACCGGAGGTGGGCCTGGGTGAGCACAACCCACCAGGGCACGCCTAAGCTCCCTGGCGCGCCCAGGTAGGTTGTGCCCACCTGGTGGGCCCCCTCTGGTACTTATTTGCTCCAATATTCTTCATATATTCCATAAAAATTCTCCGTGAAGTTTCAGCTTCTTTGGAGTTGTGCAAAATAGGTAGCCTGACGTAGCTTTTCCAGGTCCAGATTTGGAGTTGCTGGAATTCTCCATCTTTGTGTGTACCTTGCAAATTATGAAAGAAAAGGCATTGGAGTTACTCCAAAAAGCATTATTATGCATAAAACATCATAAATAATAGTAGGAAAACATGATGCAAAATGGACGTATCAGCGTTCCGGCACCACCGGGAGAGAGGGGGAGAGAGCCCCCCTCCTTCTTCTCCTTCCTTGACCTCCCCCTAAATGGGAGGAGGGTTTCCCCTCTGGTCGTTGGCCTCCATGGTGGTGGAGGGGTAGGAGCCCCTCCGAGATTGGATCTCGCTCTCTCTCTCTCTCTGTTTCCTTCTGTTTCTGCACTCCTGTTTTCAGGCCTTTCACCGTTTCTTAAATTCGCGGAGATCCGTAACTCCAATTGGGCTGAAATTTTAACGCGATTTTTATCCGGATATTATCTTTCTTGCAGCAAAAGAAGGGCGCCAACTGCCTTACAGGGTGGCCACAAGCCTCCCAGGCATTCCCAGGGTAAGGGGGCATGCCCCTAGTGCTTGTGGACACCTCAGGCATTGTCTCGCGTTGATTCTTTTTCCCAAAATCACATATATTCCCGGAAAATCTCCGTAAGTTTTTATCGTGTTTGGACTCCATTTGGTATGGATATTCTGCGAAACAAAAAACATGCAACAAACAGGAACTGACTCTGGGCACTGGATCAATATGTTAGTCCCAAAAATAATATAAAAGTTGCCGAAAGTATATAAACTTTGTAGCATATTGGCATGAAACATTAAAAAATTATAGATACGACGGAGATGTATCACCTTACCATCGAGCGCGCTCAGTAACAGGCAGAGGAGGAGGAGCTACCGACGAGCTGAAGAACTGGAATCCAGTGCATGCCGCTACTACACCTTTAGTGACGCCCACCTCAAACACCCTCTACCACTCCAGACGATCCCTCTCAAAGCGCAGGGACTCCTCGTGGATCTCCGCATTCCACGCCTCTACAGCAGCGTGTGCTGCAGCCACGACGGTGGTAAGACTCTTTGTGTGCTTGGTCAGGTGCTCCTCCTCCTCCCGCAGGAACTCGATGTAGTGCGTGATACGTCCCCAGCGTATCTAAATTTTTTGACTGTTCCATGCTATTATATTACCCCTTTTGGATGTTTATGGGGTTTATTTTACACATTTATATCATTTTTGGGTCTAACCTACTAACCGGAGGCCCAGCCCATATTGCTGTTTTTTTGCCTAATTCAGTATTTCGAAGAAAATGAATATCAAACGGAGTCCAAACGGAATGAAACCTTCGGGAGCGTGATTTTTGGAACAAACGTGATCCAGAGGACTTGGAGTGCAAGTCAAGAAGCAGCCGAGGCCTCCACGAGATAGGAGGGCGCCCCCTCCCCTATAGGGCGTGCCACCCTGTCGCATGGGCCCCTCGGGCGGCCACCGACGTACTTCTTCTTCCTATATATACCTACGTACCCCGAAAACCGCCGTAACCTTCTGTATCCGCGAGATCCCATCTTGGAGCCTTCGCCGGCACTCTGCCGGAGGGGGAATCAACCATGGAGGGCCTCTACATCAACATTCTTGCCCCTCCGATGAGTTGTGAGTAGTTTACCACAGACCTACGGGTCCATAGTTATTAGCTAGATGGCTTCTTCTCTCTTTTTGGATCTCAATACAATGTTCTCCCCCTCTCTTGTGGAGATCTATTCGATGTAATCTCTTTTTGCGGTGTGTTTGTCGAGATTGGATGAATTGTGGGTTTATGATCAAGTTTATCTATGAATAATATTTGAATCTTCTCCGAATTCTTTTATGTATGATTAAGTTATCTTTGCAAGTCTCTTCGAATTATCAGTTTGGTTTGGCCTACTATATTGATCTTTCTTGCCATGGGAGAAGTGCTTAGCTTTGGGTTCAATCTTGCGGTGTCCTTACCCAAAGGATGTAAAGGGTTGCAAGGCACATATTGTATTGTTGCCATCGAGGATAACAAGATGGGGTTTATATCATATTGCATGAGTTTATCCCTCTACATCATGTCATCTTGCTTAAAGCGTTACTCTATTCTTATGAACTTAATACTCTAGATGCATGCTGGATAGCGGTTGATGTGTGGAGTAATAGTAGTAGATGCAGGCATGAGTCGGTCTACTTGTTATGGATGTGATGCCTATATACATGATTATGCTTAGATAATCTCATAACTATGCGCTTTTCTATCAATTGCTCGACAGTAATTTGTTCACCCACCATAATACTTATGCTATCTTGAGAGAAGCCACTAGTGAAACCTATGGCCCCCGGGTCTATCTCTTATCATATTTGCTCCCAATCTACATTTATTTGCATCTTTACTTTTTGCATCTATATTATAAAATACCAAAAATATTTATCTTATCATACTATCTTTATTAGATCTCACTTTCGCAAGTGGTCGTGAAGGGATTGACAACCCCTTTATTGCGTTTGTTGCGAGTTCTCGCTTTGTTTGTGTAGGTGCGTGGGACTTTTGAGGAGCCTCCCTCTGGATTGATACCTTGGTTCTCAAAACCGAGGGAAATACTTACGCTACACTTGCTGCATCACCCTCTCCTCTTTGAGGAAAACCAACGCAAGCTCAAGGCGTAGCAAGAAGGATTTCCGCACCGCTGTCGGGAGGTCTTCGCTCAAGTCAAGACATACCAAGTACCCATCACAAACCTATCTCCCTCGCATTTACATTATTTGCCATTTGCCTCCCCCACTTCACCCTTGCCGTTTTATTCGCCCTCTCTTTCCCAATCTTCTTCTCTCTTTTGCTTGCCCTTTCGTTTGCTTGCTTGGTTGGAATAGATGCTTATTTATTGCTAAACAGAGAACCTAAGATCTATGGATCCTCATCCGCTTGCTAATCTTTTTAAGAGATCCACTTATGGTGAACCAATTGCTAGTGAGTTTTGTGCACTAGATTATCTTTTTGAAGCTTTGCTCAAAATTTGTGAATCTGAAAATTATGATGAAGAAATTTATGAAGAGATTCACGATAACTCCTTGAATAAAAAGCATGATTGCAATGATTTTCCTATAAATTCTCTTGATTTCAATTGTGCTAATAATACGCAAAACTCTAAGCTTGGGGATGCTAGTTTTGCTATGTCTACTACTTGTATCAATGATCATGATTGGGGTGATTCTTCTTATAACCATGAAAATTTATTTAAGCCCCATGATGAACATGAGATTGATAATAATGTTTGCAATAATATTGAAAGTGGGTTTGGAAGAGTGTCAACTTTAGATCCCACATATTTGGAGTATGTTCAATCTTATGATATTTTTGATAAAAGTGGGTTCACAAAGGTCATGACTTTAGCTAATGTTAATCCCACTATCTTGGAAGAGTATCAACTTTTCATGCATGTGGATCATGTTCAGAATATGTTTTGTGATAGCTATTTTGTTGAATTTGCCTATGATCCTACATGTAATTATTATGAGAGAGGAAAATATGGTTGTAGAAATTTTTATCTTATTAAATTACCTCTCGTCATGTTGAGATTGCTATCGTCTCTTTCTTCTTCCTTGCATATGCTAGTCTTTGCTTGCCTTGAAAATTTGTTTGCTTATAATATGCCTATGCATAGAAAGTATGTTAGACTTAGATGTTTTTGTCACATGTTTCATGATGCTCTCTTTGTGCTTCAATTCTTATCTTTCATGTGAGCATCATTAAAATTATCAATGCCTAGCAAAAAAGGCTTTAAAGAAAAGCGCTTGTTGGGAGACAACCCAATATTTTTCCTTGCTTTTATTTAATAAATAATCCATCTACCTTATGTTTAGATGTGGTTTTATCTTTTAATTAGTGTTTGTGCCAAGTTAAACCTATAGGATCTTCTTGGATGATAGTTATTTGATCTTGCCGTAATTTCCAGAAACTTTCGGTTCACGAAAACAATTGTTAAAAATCACCAGAACGTGATAAAATAGTGATTCCAATTTCTGATGATCAATAAACAAATTGGCTAGGTCGTCCTAGTTTGGCTGAATTTTTGAGTTCCAGAAGTTTGCGTTAGTTACAGATTACTACAGACTGTTCTGTTTTTGACAGATTCTGTTTTTCGTGTGTTGTTTGCTTATTTTGATGAATCTATGGCCAATAAAATAGTTTATAATCCATAGAGAAGTTGGAATACAGTAGGTTTAACACCCAATTAAATAAATAATGAGTTCATTGCAGTACCTTATGTGGTGGTTTTGTTTTCTTTCACTAACGGAGCTTATAAGATTTCCTGTTGAGTTTTGTGTTGTGAAGTTTTCATGTTTTGGGTAAAGCTTTTATGGACTTTGGAATAAAGGGTGGCAGAGCCTAAGCTTGTGGATGCCCAAGGCACCCCAAGACATTCAAGAATAGCCAAAATCCTAAGCTTGGGGATGCCCCGGGAAGGCAACCCCTCTTTCGTCTTCGTTCATTGGTAACTTTACTTGGGGCTATATTTTTATTCACCACATGATAAGTGTTTTGCTTGGAGCGTCGTGTATTATACTAGTCTTTGATTTTTAGTTTACCACAATTATCCTTGCTGTACACACCTTTTGGGAGAAGCCTATTTGATTAGAATTTGCTGGAATACTTTATGTGCTTCACTTATATCTTTTGAGCTTGATAGTTTTTTCTCTAGTGCTTCACCTATATCTTTTAGAGCACGGTGGTGTCTTAATATTGAAGAAATTACTAGTCTCTCATGCTTCACTTATATTATTTTGAGAGTATTTTAGAACAGCATGGTATTTGCTATGATCATAAAGTTGGTCCTAGAATGATGAACATCCAAGTTGGGTATAATAAAAACTATCATAGGAAGTGAATTGGATGCTATGATCAACTTGATACTTGATAATTGTTTCGAGATATGGAGGTAGTGATATTAAAGTCATGCTAGTTGGGTGATTATGAATTTAAAGAATGCTTGTGCTCAAGTTAGCAAGTCCCATAGCATGCACGTATGGTTAAAGTTGTGTAACAAATTTGAAACATGAAGTGTACCTGGCTTGTGCATCCTTATGAGAGGCGGTCGGGGACGAGCGATGGTCTTTTCCTACCAATCTATCCCCCTAGGAGCATGCACGTAGTGCTTGGTTTTAGATGAATTGTATATTTTTGCAATAAGTATATGAGTTCTTTTGACTAATGTTGAGTCCATGGATTATACACACTTTTACCTTTTCGCCTTTCCTAGCCTCTTCGGTACCGTGCATTGCCCTTTCTCACCTTGAGAGTTGGTGCAAACTTCGCCGGTGCATCCAAAACCCTGTGATACAATACGCTCTATCACACATAAACCTCCCTATATCTTCCTCAAAACAGCCACCATACCTACCTATTATGGCATTTCCATAGCCATTCCGAGATATATTGCCATGCAACTTTCCACCGTTCCGTTCATCATCATCATGACATACTTTACTTTTGTCATATTGCTATTGCATGATCATGTAGTTGACATCGTATTTGTGGCAAAGCCACCATGCATTATTTTTCATACATGTCACTCTTGATTCATTGCACCATCCCGGTACACCGCCGGAGGCATTTATATAGAGTCATATCTTGTTCTAGTTTCGAGTTGTAATCCTTATGTTGTAATCAATAGAAGTGTGATGATCATCATTATTAGAGCATTGCCCAATCAAAAAAAAAGGCCAAAAAGAAAAAAAGAAAGGCCCAAAAAAAGAAAATAAATAAAAAAGGCAATGTTACTATCTCTTTTTCCACACTTGTGCTTCAAAGTAGCACCTTGTTCTTCATGTAGTGAGTCTCATATATTGTGCTTCAAAGTAGCACCATGTTTTTCATATAGTGAGTCTCATAAGTTGTCTTTTTCATACTAGTGGGAATTTTTCATTATAGAACTTGGCTTGTATATTCCCACGATGGGCTTCCTCAAATGCCCTAGGTCTTCGTGAGCAAGCAAGTTGGATGCACACCCACTAGTTTTCTTTTGTTGAGCATTCATAGCTCTAGTGCATCCGTTGCATGGCAATCCCTACTCCTCATGTTGACACCAATTGATAGGCATCTCCATAGCCCGTTGATTATCCTCGTCAATATGAGACTTTCTCCTTTTTTTTGTCTTCTCCACACAAACCCCATCATCATATTCTATTCCACCCATAGTGCTATATCCATGGCTCACGCTCATGTATTGCGTGAAGGTTGAAAAAGTTTGGGATTTTAAGTATGAAACAATTGCTTGGCTTGTCATCGGGGGTATAGAAGTTGGGAACATCTTTGTGTGACGAAATTGAAGCATAGCCTAACTATATGATTTTGTAGGGATGAACTTTCTTTTGCCATGCTATTTTGAGAAGACATGATTACTTTGATTAGTATGCTTGAAGTATTACTATTTCTTTTATCAATATGAACTTTTATTTTGTATTCATTTGGATCTGAACATTCATGCCACAATAAAGAAAATTACATTATGAATTATGCTAGGTATCATTCCACATCAAAAAATCTCTTTTTTATCATTTACCTACTCGAGGACGAGCAGGAATTAAGCTTGGGGATGCTTGATACGTCTCCAACGTATCTATAATTTTTTATTGTTCCATGCTATTATATTACCCCTTTTGGATGTTTATGGGCTTTATTTTACACATTTATATCATTTTTGGGACTAACCTACTAACCGGAGGCCCAGCCCATATTGCTTTTTTTTTGCCTGTTTGATTATTTCGAAGAAAAGGAATATCAAACAGAGTCCAAACGGAATGAAACCTTCGGGAGCGTGATTTTTGGAACAAACGTGATCCAGAGGACTTGGAGTGCAAGTCAAGAAGCAGCCGAGGCCTCCACGAGATAGGAGGGCACGCCCCCTGTCTCGTGGGCCCCTCGGGCGGCCACCAACGTACTTCTTCCTCCTATATATACCTACGTACCCCGAAAACATCCAGGGGCACCACGAAACACAATTTCCACCGCCGTAACCTTACAGATCCGCGAGATCCCATCTTGGAGCCTTCGGCACTCTGCGGAGGGGAATCAACCACGGGGCCTCTACATCTACATCCTTGCCCCTCCGATGAGTTGTGAGTAGTTTACCACAGACCTACGGGTCCATAGTTATTAGCTAGATGGCTTCTTCTCTCTTTTTGGATCTCAATACAATGTTCTCCCCCTCTCTTGTGGAGATCTATTCGATGTAATTTCTTTTTGCAGTGTGTTTATCGAGATCGGATGAATTGTGGGTTTATTATCAAGTTTATCTATGAATAATATTTGAATCTTCTCCGAATTCTTTTATGTATGATTAAGTTATCTTTGCAAGTCTCTTCGTATTATCAGTTTGGTTTGGCCTACTAGGTTGATCTTTCTTGCCATGGGAGAAGTGCTTAGCTTTGGGTTCAATCTTGCAGTGTCCTTACCTAGTGACAGAAAGGGTTGCAAGGCACGTATTGTATTGTTGCCATCGAGGATAACAAGATGGGGTTTATATCATATTGCATGAGTTTGTCCCTCTACATCATGTCATCTTGCTTAAAGCGTTACTCTGTTCTTATGAACTTAATACTCTAGATGCATGCTTTGGATAGCGGTTGATGTGTGGAGTAATAGTAGTAGATGCAGGTGAGTCGGTCAACTTGTTATGGACGTGATGCCTATATACATGATCATGCCTAGATAATCTCATAACTATAAGCTTTTCTATCAATTGCTCGTGATGAATTTGTTCACCCACCGTAATACTTATGCTATCTTGAGAGGAGCCACTAGTGAAACCTATGGCCCCGGGTCTATCTCTTATCATATTTGCTCCCAATCTACTTTTATTTGCATCTTTACTTTTTGCATCTATATTATAAAATACCAAAATATATTTATCTTATCATACTATCTTTATTAGATCTCATTTTCTAAGTGGCTGTGAAGGGATTGACAACCCCTTTATTGCGTTGGTTGCAGTTCTCGATTGTTTGTGTAGGTGCATGGGAATTTTGAGGAGCCTCCTACTGGATTGATACCTTGGTTCTCAAAACTGAGGGAAATACTTACGCTACACTTGCTGCATCACCCTCTCCTCTTTGAGGAAAACCAACGCAAGCTCAAGACGTAGCAGTGCGCAAGGTCGTTGACGCACATGCGGGGCTCCACCTCCACCTCCCGCCTTCGGGTGGTGGTGGCGGAGCAGGTGATGACCCTGGCGATCAATGGTGGGGTGGAAGCCATGGCAAGTGATAGTGGGGTGGTGGCCATGTTGGCCACCTCCCGCCTTTGGGACACGATGGCGGAGCGGGTGATGGCCACGGTGGCCAATGGTGGGGTGGCGGCCACGATGGCCACCTCCCGCCGTCAGGCTGTGGTGGCGGAGCGAGCGATAGCCCTGGCTTTTGACGGTGGTGTGGCGGCCACTACGGCAGACGGTGGGGTGGTGGCAATGGTGGCGGCAAGAGCTGTTGACAGGCTACGGCAGCGGAGCATGTGGTGGGTGTTGTGTGCACACCTAACAGGGACGCCACATGGAGTACACGACTGCTACTTCTTGAGCTTGCGTTGGTTTTTCCCTTGAAGAGGAAAGGGTGATGCAACAAAGTAGAGATAAGTATTTCCCTCAGTTTGAGAACCAAGGTATCAATCCAGTAGGAGACAACACACAAGTCACCGTATACCTGCAAAAACAATCAAACAACTTGCATCCAATGTGATAAAGGGGTTGTCAATCCCTTCACGGTTACTTGCAAAAGTGAGATCTGATAGAGATAGATAAACGATAAAGTAAATATTTTTGGTATTTTTGGTTTATAGATCGGAAAGTAAAAGATTGCAAAGTAGTAGATCGGAAACTTATATGATGGAAAATAGACCCGGGGCCATAGGTTTCACTAGAGTCTTCTCTCAAGATAGAAAATAATACGGTGGGTGAACAAATTACTGCCGAGCAATTGATAGAAAAGTGCAAAGTCATGACGATATCTAAGGCAATGATCATGAACATAGGCATCACATCCGTGTCAAGTAGACCGAAACGATTCTACATCTACTACTATTACTCAACACATCGACCGCTATCCAGCATGCATCTAGAGTATTAAGTTCATAAAGAATGGAGTAATGCATTAAGTAAGATGACATGATGTAGAGGAATTAACTCAAGCAATATGATGAAAACCCCATATTTTTACCTCGATGGAAACAATACAGTACGTGCCTTGCTGCCCCTACTATCACTGGGGAAGGAAACCGCAAGATTGAACCCAAAGCTAAGCACTTCTCCCATTGCAAGAAAAACCAATCTAGTTGGCCAAACCAAACCGATAGTTCGAAGAGAATTATGAAGATATCAAATCATGCATAAAAGAATTCAGAGAAGATTCAAATAATATTCATATATAAGCTGATCATAATCCACAATTCATCAGATCTCGGCAAACACACCGCAAAAGAGTATTACATCGAATAGACCTCCAAGAACATCGAGGAGAACATGGTATTGAGAATCAAAGAGAGAGAAGAAGCCATCTAGCTACTAGCTATGACCCGTAGGTCTATGGTAAACTACCCATGCTTCATCGGAAGGGCAATAGAGTTGATGTAGAAGCCCTCCATGATCGAATCCCCCTCCAGCGGGGTGCCGGAAAAGGTCCCTAGATGGGATCTCACGGGTACAGAAGTTTGCGGTGGTCGGAAAGTGTTTTCGTGGATGCCTCTGGTGGTTTGGGGATATATGGGAATATATAGGCGAAATAATTAGGTTAGGAGGTGCACGAGGGGCCCACAAGGGTGGGGGCGCGCTCTCCGTCCTTGTGACCGCCTCGTGGCTTCTCCGACTTCATCTCCAAGTCTCCTAGTTGTCTTCTGGTCCAAGAAAAATCATCGCAAAGGTTTTATTCCATGTGGACTCCGTTTGGTATTCCTTTTCTGCGAAACTCAAAAACAGGGAAAAAGCGAGGCAGCACTTTGGGCTCTAGGTTAATAGGTTAGTCCCAAAAATAATATAAAATAGCATATTAATGCATATAAAACATCTAAAACAGATAATATAATAGCATGGAACAATCAAAAATTATAGATACGTTGGATACGTATCAAGCATCCCCAAGCTTAATTCATGCTCGTCCTCGAGTAGGTAAATGATAAAAGCATAATTTCTGATGTGGAATGCTACCTAACATATTTATCCATGTAATTTCTTTATTGTGGCATGAATGTTCAGATCCGTAAGATTCAAAACAAAAGTTTAGTATTGACATAAAAACAATAATACTTCAAGCATACTAACAAGGCAATTATGTCTTGTGAAAATAACATGGCCAAAGAAAGCTTATCCCTACAAAATCATTTAGTCTGGCTATGCTCCCTCTTCATCACACAAAATACTCAAGTCATGCACAAGCCCGATGACAAGCCAAGCAATTGTTTCATACTTTTGATGTTCTCAAACCTTCTCAACATTCACGCAATACATGAGCGTGAGCCATGGACATATCACTATAGGTGGAATAGAAGGTGGTTGTGAAGAAGACAAAAGGAAGGAGATAGTCTCACATCAACTAGGCGTATTGATACGTCTCCAATGTATCTATAATTTTTGATTGCTCCATGCTATATTATCTACTGTTTTGGACAATATTGGGCTTTATTATCCACTTTTATATTATTTTTGGGACTAACCTATTAACTGGAGGCCCAGCCCAGAATTGCTGTTTTTTGCCTATTTCAGTGCTTCGAAGAAAAGGAATATCAAACGGAGTTCAATTGACCTGAAACTCCACGGAACTTATTTTTGGACTAGAAGAAGCCCACGGAGTACCAGAGTTGCACTAGGGGAGTCCTGGGCTGCCCACGAGGGTGGGGGGCACGCCCACCCCCCTAGGGCGCGCCCCTGCCTCGTGGACAGCCCGGAGGTCCACCGACGTACTTCTTCCGCCTACATATCTCCATATACCCTAAAAACTTCGTAGAACAGAATAGATCGGGAGTTCCGCCACCGCAAGCCTCAGTAGCCACCAAAAACCAATCGGGGCCCTGTTCTGGCACCCTGCCGGAGGGGGGAACCTTCACCGGTGGCCATCTTCATCATGCCGGCGCTCTCCATGACGAGGAGGGAGTAGTTCACCCTCGGGGCTGAGGGTATGTACCAGTAGCTATGTGTTTGATCTCTCTCTCTCTCTCTCTCTCTCTCTCTCTCTCGTGTTCTTGAGGTGGTACGATCTTGATGTATCACGAGCTTTGCTATTATAGTTGGATCTTTTGATGTTTCTCCCCCTCTACTTTCTTGTAATGGATTGAGTTTTCCCTTTGAAGTTATCTCATCGGATTGAGGCTTTAAGGATTTGAGAAAACCTGATGTATGTCTTGCCGTGCTTATCTATGGTGACAATGGGATATCACGTGGTCCACTTGATGTATGTTTTGGTGATCAACTTGCGGGTTCCGCCCATGAACCTATGCATAGGGGTTGGCACACGTTTTCGTCTTGACTCTCCGGTAGAAACTTTGGGGCACTCTTTGAAGTACTTTGTGTTGGTTGAATAGATGAATATGAGATTGTGTGATGCATATCGTATAATCATGCCCACGGATAATTGAGGTGACATTGGAGTATCTAGGTGACATTAGGGTTTTGGTTGATATGTGTCTTAAGGTGTTATTCTAGTACGAACTCTTGAATAGATTGATCCGAAAGAATAACTTTGAGGTGGTTTCGTACCCTACCATAGTCTCTTCATTCGTTCTCCGCTATTAGTGGCTTTGGAGTGACTCTTTATTGCATGTTGAGGGATAGTTATGTGATCCAATTATGTTATTATTGTTGAGAGAACTTGCACTAATGAAAGTATGAACCCTAGGCCTTGTTTCCTAGCATTGCAATACCGTTTACGCTCACTTTTACCACTTGTTACCTTGCTGTTTTTATATTTTCAGATTATACAAACCTATATCTACCATCCATATTGCACTTGTATCACCATCTCTTCGCCGAACTAGTGCACCTATACAATTTACCATTGTATTGGGTGTGGTGGGGACACAAGAGACTCTTTGTTATTTGGTTGCAGGGTTGTTTGAGAGAGACCATCTTCATACTACGCCTCCCACGGATTGATAAACCTTAGGTCATCCACTTGAGGGAAACTTGCTACTATCCTACAAACCTCTGCACTTGGAGGACCAACAACGTCTACAAGAAGAAGGTTGTGTATTAGACATCAAGCTCTTTTCTGGCGCCGTTGCCAGGGAGATGAGTGCTTGAAGGTATATCTTTAGATCTTGCAATCGAATCTTTTTGTTTCTTGTTTTATCACTAGTTTAGTCTATAAAATAAAACTACAAAAAAATGGAATTGAGTTTGTCTCATACGCTTCACCTTTTTAATATCTTTCGTGAGTATGATGGGAAGGAAAATTGTGCCAAAGTGTTAGAAGAAGAATGCATTAAAATGTTCGGCACTAAAACTTTGAATGATGAGCATGATTGCAATGTTGTTAGTATGAACTCCTTGAATATCCATAGTACTAATGATGATTGCACTAGTTATGATGAAAATGCCTCCTATAAACATGTCAATTTTTGTGGAGTGCATTGGGTTTGCATGTACACACCAAATAGGGAAGATAGATATTGCAAGAGGCATAAGTACTTAGAAACTAAAGGGTTGCAAGAAAGGCTAAATGTTAGTGCTGAAAATTTAAGATATCTTAGCCGTACTTGTGAACTTTGCAATGAACATGGTCATTTAAATATCAAATGCAAATTGTTTCATGATCGAATCGTGTCCAAAAATTGTGATGACTTGATCACCCTTGCACATTATAATGAACTAAGTTTGCTTTTGGGTTATGAAGAATTGAAACGTCAAACTAAGCATATTCCAGAATATAACCTTGAGAAATTCCTCGATATTGATCTAGAGAATATTTATATGTATTGTGCGGTGAATTGCTTTGAAAATCCTTATATTGCCAATTACATAAAGAAAAGAAAACAAATAGAAGATGAAGAAAATACTAATGAAAGGGAAGAGACTTCCCAATATCCTCCTATTATTTCTTATTATGAATCAGGTAACGAGGAGGAGCCTTCTATTCAACCAATCTCATTAATAAGGAGCTCCAAAAAGAGGATTAAACCCACACATGATGTGGTGAAGAAGAAGAAAAGAAAAAGGAAGAGAGGTAAAAAGACATCTCTCCCAAATAATGTTGCTCCTATTATTGTTGTGCCTCATGAAAATGAATCAAAAGTAATTGTGGAAGATGATACACTTGATGATGATCTCGTTATGCCTATTGCTTGTTCTGATGATTATGATTGGGAAGATAATGATACTTCTTATGATCTTGAAAATCTTTTGGGCACTTGCTTGGAAGAATATGATAATTGCTATACAATTGGTGCTATCCATACTATTAATGATGAGAGTGATTATGCTTATGATATGAAAAGGCCCAAGCTTGGGGAAGCTATGTTTAATAAGGATGACATATTTGAGAATATATTTGCTGCAATTAATGTTTGTCCCAAGCTTGGGGATGCTATGTTTAATGAAGATGATATTTTTAGCCTCTCAAGTTTTGATATGCAAAGTTGTTATGATGATAGCATGCCTTCTACCTATGATGATTATATTGATGAAAGTGGGTTTGCAAGAGTGTCAACTTTAGGAAGTAGTGATCCCACTATTTTGGAGGATGTTGAATTTTATAATATTTATGGAAGTGGATTTGGAGAGGTCATGACTTTATTTAGTGATGTATCCACTATTTCGGAAGAGGTTTCAATCGATTATGATAAAAACAAAGTTGCTACTTATGATGATTATTGTGATGAAACATATGCTATAAAAAGTAGTGATGATTATATTTATAAAACTTGTCATGATTATGATTACCCTTTTTCTAAACATTACTCTTTTAATATGGAAACAATTTATAGTATTCAAGTCTCTTATGGTACTCCCACTATTCTGAATGAGAAGAATTTTGCTTATGTGGAGAGTAGTAAATTTTCTATTGAAGTAGATCATGAAAAGAATGCTTTAGGTGCTGGTTATATTGTTGAATTTATTCATGATTCTACTGAAAATTATTATGAGGGAGGAACATTTGCTTGTAGGAATTGCAATAATATCAAGTTTCCTCTCTATGTGCTTAAAGTTTTGAAGTTATGCTTGATTTGCCTTCCTATGCTAGTTGATTATTGTTCCCATGAGTTGTTTTCTCACAAAATACCTATGCATAGGAAGTGGGTTAGACTTAAATGTGCTAGTCATATTCTTCATGATGCTCTCTTTATTTTTCAATTCTTATCTTTTATGTGAGCATCATTGAAATCATCATACCTAGCTAGGGGCGTTAAACGATAGCGCTTGTTGGGAGGTAACCCAATTCTATTTTAGTTCTTGCTTTTTGGTTCTGTTTAGGAATAAATAATCCATCTAGCTTCTGTTTAATGTGGTTTTGTGTTTTAATTAGTGTTTGTGCCAAGTATAACCTTTGGGAAGACTTGGGTGAAGTCTTTATGATCATGCTGTAAAAAACAGAAACTTTAGCGCTCACGAGATTAGCCAAAACTTTTTTTACTGGAGAGTGATTTTTAGTTAATTCTTTTTGCAGATGATTACTAGAAAAATTCCTCAGTTCCACCAATTTATTTTAGAATTTTTGGAGTTCCAGAAGTTTGCGTTAGTTACAGATTACTACAGACTGCTTACATTTACGACAGATTCTGTTTTTAAATCGTGTTGTTTGCTTATTTTGATGACTCTATGGCTAGTAAAATAGTTTATAAACCATAGAGAAGTTGGAATACATTAGGTTTAACACCAATATAAATAAAGAATGAGTTCATTACAGTGCCTTGAAGTGGTGTTTTGTTTTCTTTAAGCTAACGGAGCTTACGAGTTTTCTGTTAAGTTTTGTGTTGTGAAGTTTTCAAGTTTTGGGTAAAGATTCGATGGACTATGGAATAAGGAGTGGCAAGAGCCTAAGCTTGGGGATTGCCAAGGCACCTCAAGGTAATATTCAAGGATAACCAAGCGTCTAAGCTTGGGGATGCCCCGGAAGGCATCCCCTCTTTCGTCTTCGTTCATCGGTAACTTTACTTGGAACTATATTTTTATTTGCCACATGATATGTGTTTTGCTTGGAGCGTCATTTTATTTTCTTTAGTTTTGCTTGCTGTTTGAATAAAATACCAAGATCTGAAATTCTTAAATGTTAGAGAGTCTTCACATAGTTACATAATTATACAACTATATCTTTCGGAGTAGTTTGTCGTTTTCTCTAGTGCTTCACTTATATCTTTTAGAGCATGGTGGTAGTTTTATTTTGAAGAAATAGATGAACTCTCATGCTTCACTTATATTATTTTGAGAGTCATAAATAGCATGGTAATTTGCTTAAATAGTCCTAATATGCTAGGTATTCAAGACTAGTAAAAACTTTCTTATGAGTGTGTTGAATACTAAGAGAAGTTTGATGCTTGATGATTGTTTTGAGATATGGAAGTAGTGATATTAAAGTTGTGCTAGTTGAGTAGTTGTGAATTTGAGAAATACTTGTGTTGAAGTTTGCAAGTCCCGTAGCATGCATATGGTAAACGTTATGTAACAAATTTGAAACATGAGGTGTTCTTTGATTGTCCTCCTTACGGTCAGGGACGAGCGATGGTTTTTTCCTACCAATTTATCCCCCTAGGAGCATGCGCGTAGTGCTTGGTTTTTGATGAATTGTATATTTTTGCAATAAGTATGTGAGTTCTTTATGACTAATGTTGAGTCCATGGATTATACGCACTCTCACCCTTCCATCATTGCTAGCCTCTCTTGTGCCGCGCAACTTGCGCTGGTACCATAAACCTTCCTCAAAACAGCCACCATACCTACCTATTATGGCATTTTCCATAGCCATTCTGAGATGTATTGCCATGCAAATTTCCACCATTCCATTTATTATGACACGTTCCATCATTGTCACATTCCTTTGCATGATCATGTAGTTGACACCGTATTTGTGGCAAAGCCACCTTTTATCATTTTTATACATGTCGCTCTTGATTCATCGTAATAGTAGGTTTAATCTTGTGGTTACCTCACCTTGTGAAGGAAGGATAGCAAGGCACGTATTTGTATTGTTGCTACTAAGGAGAAAATGACCGGGTTCAATCATATTGCTTGGTTTTATTCTGTCTACATTATGTCATCATAGTTCATGCATTACTCTGTTTGTTATGAACTTAATACGGAGATAGGCAAGCATAGAAGCGCTCCCGAAGTGGAGTAATAGTAGTAGATGCAGGTAGGAGTTAGTCTACTTGTCATGGACGTAATGCCTATTTACATGATCATACCATGAATATGATCATAACTATGCGCTTTTCGATCAATGACCCAACAGTAATTTGTCTACCCACCGTATGCTATTTTTATGAGAGAGAAGCCTCTAGTGAAAACTACCACCCCTGGGTCTACTTTAATCATATTACAAAGACCAAAAATACCTTGCTGCAATTTCGTTGTTTTTATTTTACTTTTCAATTTGTCTATCTACTACTATTAGATTTAATCCTTGCAATTAAAGAGTACAAGGGGATTGACAACCCTCTTGCCCGCGTTGGCAGCAAGTATTTGCTCTGGTGTGTGTAGGTGCTCTTGATGGGCGTTTGCATGAGTCTGATATTGGTTTGATAGCCTTGGTTCTATACTAAGGGAAATACTATCCGCTACTATTGCTTCACCCTTCCTCTTCGGGGAAAATCCCAATATGCATCGGGAAATGTGGTGCACCCTTGCAGGGAAGTTAAACTATTCGAATAGATGTGTCCATGGTAATAGGAAGACTTGGAGTTGTATCCCGTCCTCTTAACTAAAACTGGGTACTTTATAAAACACACTTAGATAACAGACAATTACCCCGGAGACCGCTTTCTCACACGGTGACGCAGAGAGAATCTCTGTGTAGGATTATTGCTATACCTATGTACAAGTTGATACCAAATAAGCTCCTCTCTACTACTACAGAAAGATGTAGTCTTTGATAGGATTAGCTTCTCCCCCTTATTAGAGCATTTTTGCAGTTTAGTCCACATATATTACCCCATTCCTTTGATACCGATGCATATCTAGTATAGACCTGATGTAAGTCTTGCAAGTACATTGGATGAGTACTCACAGTTGCTTTGGTACTCTTTTCATTCAACCCGGTTGCTGCAACAGCTGGTAGCACTACTGATGTGGGTTACCCCGATGGTGCTTACTACGTGGACACCGACTACCAAGAGTATTCCGAAGTTCCCAGGTAGGAGGCCTTTGCTACTTGTGAGCTGCATTTGGATTTCCCCGAAGAGGAGAGGATAATGCAGTACATTAGAGATAAGTATTTCCCTCATTTAAGAACCAAGGTTATCAATCCAGTAGGAGAACCACGCGAAATCTCGTTAGCAGCACCTATACACAAAAGAGCAAATACTTGCATCCAATGCGATCAAGGGGGTTGTCAATCCCCTTGGCGGTTGTTTGCAAGGATCAAATCTGATAGTGATAGATAGATAAATCAAACACAAAATAAAATAACAGTAAATAAATTGCAGCATGTTATTTTTGAATTTAATATATGATAAAGGTAGACCTGGGGGCCATAGTTTTCACTAGAGGCTTCTCTCTCGAACAAAAGGCATAAGCTGGGTAAACAAATTACTGTTGGGCAATTGATGGCAAAGCACATAGTTATGACGATATTCAAGGTAATGATCATGTATATAGGCATCACATCCGAGACAAGTAGACCGACTCCTGCCTGCATCCACTACTATTACTCCACCCATTGACCGCTATCCAGCATGCATCCAGGGTATCCATGTCCTCGACCTCTCGGAGGCGCGGTCCAGCATAACAGTTAAGTCCTCAATAGTGTCTACTGAGTGGGTGGTGGGTGGGACGTAAAATTCCCTGTGGCCTGCCTCCAGTATGATCCGATCATAGATCGGAGACGGCCAATTTGCGATGCTTCTCAACTGGACCTGATCTAATGTCTCGTTTAATAGCAAGAGATCGACCGGAGTCATCTTGTGGTATCTTTTGAAGTTAACCTCCGGTGTGACCGCACAAAGGGCGCACTCGACCAGGGCTGACTCCTGGTTCTCTGATTCTGAGGTCGGACCCGAGCTCAAAGCCAGATCCGAGGTAAAGATCGGCCCGGAGGTGGGTTAGAGAAGAAGTGATGTCTACTATGGAACTTTATTCTTGTAGACTCATGTTGGGCCTCCAGGCGCAGAGTTTTGTAGGACAATAGCATTTTTTTCCTCAAGTGGATGACCTAAGGTTTATCAATCCGTGGGAGGCGTAGGATGAAGATGGTCTCTCTCAAACAACCCTACAACCAAATAACAAAGAGTTTGTTGTGTCCCCACACACCAAATACATTGGTAATTTGTATAGGTGCACTAGTTCGGCGAAGAGATGGTGATACAAGTGTAGTAATGATAATAGATATTGATTTTTGTAATAAGAACAATAAAAAAAATCAAGGTAGCAATTGATAAAACGGAGCACAAACGGTATTTCAATGCTTGAAAATGAGGCCTAGGGTCCGTACTTTCGCTAGTGCAATCTCTCAACAATGCTAATATAATTGGATCATATAACCTTCCCTCAACATGCGATGAAGAATCACTCCAAAGTTCCTATCTAGGAGAGAACATAAGAAGAAATTGTTTGTAGGGTATGAAACCACCTCAAAGCTATTCTTTCCGATCAATCTATCCTAGAGTTCGTACTAAAATAACAACAAGCTATTCTTTCCGGTCGATCTAATCAAGAGTTCGTACTAAAATAACACCATATGATACACATCAACCAACTCTAATGTCACCTAGATACTCCAATGTCACCGCGAGTATCCGTGAGTTGATTATGTGACGTGCATCAAACAATTTCAGATTCATAATACTCCATCCAACAAAAACTACCTCAAAGAGTTCCCCAAGATTTCTACCGGAGAAACAAAAGACGAGAACATGCATCAACCCCTATGCATAGATTACCCCAATGGCACCTCGGGAATCCACGAGTTGAGTGCCAAAACATATCTCAAGTGAATCGATAAAATACCCCATTGTCACCATGGGTATTAATATGCAAGAAATAATTCAAGTGCTCTCAAATCCATAAAAGTATTCAATCCGATAAAACGAAATCTCAAAGGGAAAACTCAATTCATCACAACAAGATAGAGAGGGGAAAACACCATATGATCCAACTATATTAACAAAGCCCGCGATACATCAAGATCTTGTCATCTCAAGAACACGAGAGAGAGAGAGAGACAGAGAGAGAGAGAATAAACACATAACTACTGGTACAAACCCTCAGCCCCGAGGGTGGACTACTCCCTCCTCATCGTGGTGGCCGCTGGGATGATGAAGATGGCCACCCATGATGATGTCCCCCTCCGGTGGAGTGCTGGAACGGGGTCTAGATTGGTTTCTTGTGGCTACAGAGGCTTGCAGCGGCGGAACTTCTGATCTAGGGTTCTCCCGAGGGTTTTTGGAATATTTTACAATTTATAGGGCAAAGAGGTGGTGCAGGAGGCCACCAAGGTGGGCACAACCCACTCGGGCACGCCTGGACCCCAGCCGCACCCAGGTGGGTTGTGTCCCGCTGGGGAACCCCTCTGGTACTTCTCTGGCCCATCCTGGGTGTTCTGGTCCATTAAAATTCTCCAAAAAGTTTCGCGATGTTTGGACTCCGTTTGATATTGATTTCCTGTGAAGTAAAAAACAAGCAAAAAACAGCAACTGACACTGGGCACTATGTCAATAGGTTAGTCCCAAAACATGATATAAATTTGCTATAAAATTATTCTAAAACATCCAAGAATGATAATATAATAGCATGAATACTTCATAAATTATTAGATACGTTGCAGATGTATCAGCATCCCCAAGCTTCATTCCTACTCGCCCTCGTGTAGGTAAATGATAAAAGAAATAATTTATGAAGTGTGAATGCTAGCAAAGTGCATAAGTTTGATCAATGACAATTTCAATCACTTTTCCTAGCATCACAACGACAATTCTTTCTCATAAAACTTCTCATGTTAAAGTAGCAACCAATTCACATGCTAAGGGTCAAACAATGAATTCTCTTGAAACTCAACAACCCTATTCTTAGTCACCAAACAATTGCAATTTAACTTATTCAATAGAGTATAAGTAAGATCTCCACATAATAAATCATCAAATAGTCTTCCATGATTGCTACTACGCAAAGCATATTCTTAGAACAAATGGCATCCATCAAACAGAGAGAAAGACAGGGGCTTAATATTTTGCCTTCCAACTCATTTATCATAGACATAATTGTCAACAATAATAAATCATGATCAAATATATTTGACTGGTCATATGTGCCTAGATCTTTCCCCAGCACATGAAGCTTGCCAACTAGAGAATAATTGAGGTTGTAATAAGAATGCATACTATTGACTCTTTGCATAAAAGTAAATACTGAAAAGTAAAAGATAGGGCCTTCGCAGAGGGAAGTAGAGGTTGCCATGCGCTTTTTATTTGGATGCCCAAGCTCTTAATGCAAAGGAACGTCACGTTATATTTCCCCCTATGATAGCTAAATTTATTATGTAGTCTATCGCTTTTATTACTTTGCCATCACAAGTCCGTACAACGCTCAATTTTCCCTTACAATAAAAGATCAAACATATTTAGGAGCAATTTTTATTGCTTTATGCACCGATGACAACTTACTTGAGGGATCTTATTCAATCCATAGGTAGGTATGATGGACACTCATGGCAAGAAACTGGGTTTAAGGGTTTTTTGGATGCACAAGTAGTATCTCTACTTAGTACGAATTTTTGGCTAGCAAAAGATCCTTGGCAAACACCACATGTTGGAGGATCCATGGCAATATAACTTCTATGCAAATATAGACAACCATTACTCATTACGTTGTCTTCCTTGTCCAACTTCAACTAATTTGCTGAAGTTTGAAAATAATTAATGGGTATTCACAATCATATAAGATGTCCAAGATAATATATTTCATTTGAAAGTTCTCTTCCTTCTACTAATCATTCATGAATTGCTTGTATGACCAATATTGTGGTTGTCAAGCTTCAAAAGATTTCACTTTCTAAACCCAATGTGAAGCTGCCACTAGGCATGATATAATTACAACTTCATGAAACTCAATTCATTCAACAATTTACTCATAGGATATAAGTGAAGCTCAAGAGTAAATGACAAACTGCCCCAAAAAGATATAAGTGAAGATCAAACGAGTAGTAAGTAAATAGGTAGCTATGTGAGGACGTTTTCTTATTTAAAAACTTTCAGATATAATGATTTTATTAAAAAAACAAGCAAAAACAAAATAAAATGGCATTCTAAGAATAGATCACATCATGTGAAGAAGCAAAAACTTAGGCTCAACCGAGGCTATCCGATAATTATTGATAAAGAAAGGTGGGATGCCTACCGGGGCATCCCCAAGCTTAGATGCATGAGACTTCTTGAAATATTATCTTGGGATGCCTTGGGAACCCCCAATCTTGAACATTTGTGTCTCCTTAATTCCTTCTATATCACCCTAAATCTCAAAAACTTCATCCACACAAAACTGAACAAACACTCGTGAGATAAGTTAGTATAAATCAATGCAAAAACCTTATCATTCTCTACTGTAGGAAATCACTAAAATTATTATTCAAAATTGCATACTAAATGCCTCTGCATATTTAATACTCCTATCCTCAAATAGAACCATTAAAGAAGCAAACATATGTAAACAATGCAAATATAACATCAATTTGTCAAAACAGTACAGTCTGTAAATAATGCAAGAATATCAATACTTATTCAACTCAAAAAATTCTGAAAATTTAACACACTGTATAAAATTTATCAGAGGTTATTCTGCAAAAAGTTTCAACATTTTATCACATTCTGACTTTTCTCGGGAATTTTTGCAATAGTGACAAACTTTCTATTTTGAAACAGTAACTCATATACTTGTAAAATAAACATGGTAGAGGCTATCATTGCCACTTTTATTGAAAATAAAAGATACAAAACATTATTCCAAATAGCAGCAAGAAAATAAAAATAAAATAAAATGATGCTCCAAGCAAAACTCATATCATGTGACGAATGAAAATGTAGCTCCAAGTGAGGTTACCGATAATGTTGGATACGAAAGAGGGGATGCCTTCCGGGGCATCCCCAAGCTAGTTGGTTGGATCTTCCTTGGATATTATCTTGTGGTGCTTTGGGCATCCCCAAGCTTAGGGTCTTGTCACTCCTTATTCTCCTCATATCGTTATCTCACTCAAAACTTGAAAACTTCAATCACACAAAACTTAACGGAACTTTGTGAGATGGGTTAGTATGATAAAGAGCAAACCATTCACTTTTGGCACTGTCAAAGACAAGATTCATCATTTTTCTCACACAATTCTTACTGTACCATATCATTTCCACAATTTATATTGAGAAATATAAGCCATAGAAACTAGAAAACAAGCGAACTATGCGTTGAAAACATAATCTGTCAAAAAACATAACAGTCTGTAATGATTTGGACAACTACCATACTTCTGTTATTCCAAAAATTCTGAAAATTTAGGAAAACGTATAAAATTTGTATATCAATCATCTGTAAAAAATTCAGAATTTTTCGACGCTCTAGTGAATTTAAACAATTCCTTCTCTGGAAGCAAAAGTTTCTGTTTTTGCATAGAATCAAGTCAACTATCATCCACACTATCCCAAGGGCTTTACTTGGCACTTCTTGAAACAAAACCTATAAAACATGATTACTACAATAGCTCAATCATGTGAACACACAAACATAGTAGGTGTAAATTGTTGGTTTGTCTCCCAACAAGCGCTTTTCTTTAATGCCTTTTTAGCTAGGCATGATGATTTCAATGATGCTCTCATAAAAGATAAGAATTGAAATATAACAAGAGAATCATGAAGCATATGACAAGCACATTTAAGTCTAACCCACTTCCTATGCATAGCGATTTTGTGATCAAACAATTCATGAGAGCAAGAATCAACTAGCAAAGGAAGGCAAAACAAACATAACTTCAAGATTTTCAACACATAGAGAGGAAACTTGATATTATTGCAATTCCTACAAGCATAATGTCGGTGTACTAGAGTAGGGGTACCCTAGTATCCCGTGCTAGACTGCAGACGATTGCAGACACCTACGGCAGGGTTTGCCTTGTCACCGCGTAGATGCTCCGTGGCTCCTTTGGAGCCATTCAAGAACAAAGTATTTGATTAAGAAGACAAGGCCCCGACAAGAGGAGCTTGTCAGGAAGGCCACCCAAGGCATGCAGAAGACAAGGCCCCGGCAAGAGGAGCTTGCCGGGAAGGCTCGAGCGCCGACAAGCCTCCCGGACGCGACAAGGATTCGGCCGCGGCAAGGCGCTTTGCGGCATGCAACCTCTCTCAATCTCCGCTCCAGCTCATCCAATGACGTGTCGCCATGGGACCGCTCCATGGGCGCTGTCGAGAGGCGTGCAGCCAGCAGAGAGCAGCGATAAGCGGCGCCGACAGCTTGCCGTCGTGGCGGCGGAGGCGCACTGACGGTCTCTGTTGACCGTTTGTGCGACACTGACGGGCATTTATTGCTTTTATCCCATGACGTCAGAGATAGGTATTTTGAACAGTACAATGTTCGAGTAGGTGTACCAAATCCTGTTTTTAAATATGTACACTCATCTATGTTGCCACCTGTCGGAGACCCCTTGAGCATATAAAAGGAGGCCCATGCGCAATGTAGAAAGGGTTCGGTTCGTTCGACTCATTCGAGACCAGAGACACTCACGCTAGGTTTGGTAGCTTGCATTGCTCCCTAGCAAGAACACAATATATCAAACAAGCAGCAGTAGGAGTTTTATCTCTCCGGAGAGCTCCGAAGCTGGGTAAACTGCTCGTGTGCCTCGCCTCGATCCGCTCTTCGTGCAATCTCCCCCCCCCCCTCCGAACCACAAGGGGCCTAGTCCGCCGGCCCCATAGGTGTTCGTGGACACGATCAGCCTCCCCGACATCTTTGGCGCGCCAGGTAGGGGGGCGTCGAGGCCGTGTGAATCTGATCCGGCGTTCACACGAGCAGCGTCATCAACATATTCCTCAACATGCCACCGAAGAAGAAGGCTTCGGCGGCAGCAGAGCCGTCTGCTGTCGTACCCACCCTCCGCAGCAAACGGGTGGTGGGGCAGACGCTGGCGGAGGAACGGGCGCCGACGAAGGTGCTCGCGACGTTGCCAAGTCCAAGGACAAGGCCCCGCAAACCTCGGCGTCCGCGCATCCCCCGCGCCCATCCCAGGAGACGCGGGACCAACAACGTCATGGCATCCATAATGACATACGTTCGTTGGATCGAGACCCTCAAGACCAGCATGCGCGCCAACATGCTGGCACGAGTGAGATACGGTCGCCGGACGGGTGCTGCTCCTTCTAACGTGGTTAGAAGTCCGAGCATATCCCGCTCCTCGCACCGCTCGCCAATGCCACCCACTACTCCAGCAGAAGCTCTGGCGAGCTCACCTGCTCCTCGACTACCCTCCAACGGCCGATAAGGTCGACGAGTGGAGGGCCACTATCCGAGCCTCATCGGCTTTGCCAATGGCGGCAGCTCGCGGCAACCAACGCCATCGTTGCCGCGGCGAGACGACAAGGCACGAGCCGGTGGCGGCAGGATCGTCGGAGGTGCAACCACCGTGCACTCTCCGCCCCGAAGGCCAAGATCGCCGACTCACCGGATCCACCTCGACAGCGACTCCACCGCGTCGTCGGATCCGCGAGCTCGCCGCGATCAGCGCCAAGTTCTTCATGAGCGACAACAAGAGGATGCTCGAACTCGCATCGAGCGCCGAAGAGAAGCGCGACGTCAGTCCGACAAGCGCGCTGGGCCTTCTGTTGACATGCGTGCACCGGAGGAGCCAGGCGACTTGCCGTACGCGGTAGGTTGCCCTGCGTTCACTCGTGAGCTACGGCAAGTCCAGTGGCCCAGCCAGAAAAACTTCAAACCAGACGTGCCGGAGAAGTATGATGGCAGGACGCACCCGTCAGAGTTCCTCAGCATCTACACCATCGCGGTGCAGGCTGCGGGGGGACGGGACGACAAGATCCTCGCCAACTACTTCCCGCTCGTGCTCAAGCCCAACGTCAGGTCTTGGCTCATGCACTTGCCGGACAGCTCCATATCCTCTTGGGCGGATCTGTGCCATCAGTTTGTTGGCGCCTTCACAGGTGGCCACAAGCCTCATGGCCAGGAGAGTGACCTTCATCTGCTCGCCCAGAAGGAAGGAGAGTCCCTGCGCAAGTTCATTCAGAGATTCAGCCGTGTGCACTACAACATCCCAGACGTCCACCCTGCCGCGGTGATCGGCGCATTTCATCGTAATGTGCGGAACCGCAGGATGAGGGAGGAGATGGCGATGTGCAAAGTCAAGGACGTCGATGAGCTGTACGCCTTGGCCGAGAAGTGTGCACGCTACCGAGGAAGGAGGAGACTCCTGTGAGAGAATGCGAAGCAGGATCGGCGGTGAGGACACCGCCCGGCAAAGAAGGGCCGGGCGGGGCAACAGGAAGAAGAAAGGTAGAGAAGTGCTAGCTGTCGAGCAGTCCGGCAACGGAGGCGGCGACAAGAACGCCAAGGCTGGTGGCTCCGGCAAGGAGGTTGCCGCTGACGCCAACCACCAGTCGGTGGCGGCCGCCGACAAGCAGGACAACTCCGGCAAGCAGTACTGCAAGATCCACCGCACCAAGGGCCACGACCTCCAGAGCTGCAAGAAGGTCGAGCAGCTTGTCGAACAGAGAGCTGAGTACGAGCGGCGCGACAAGGAGAAGGCCCACGAAGGTGCCGGGGAGCAAGCAAGAAACGCCCCGGCCGGGGAGGGCCTTGGCAAGGCCAAGCAGCGGCAAGGAGACAGACCTCCCGCGGCCGCGACAAAGATGAAGATGATGACGACGACGAAGATATGGAAGACGCAGCGCCCGATGAGCATGAGTTTGAAGCCACAGAGGTCCTCTGCGTTGACGGAGGTGCTTCCTTGCATACCTCCCACCGCCAACTCAAGCAATGGATGCGGGAGGTCAATGGAGCGGAACCATCCGTAGAGTCACGCAAGCCTCTGAAGTAGTCCAGCATGCCTATCATTTTTTATATTGAGGACCACCCTGATCGCATAACTGCGGTCGGATGCTTGCCGATGTTGGTCTCACCAACCATCCGCAACCTCAAGGTCACCAAATGCTAGTTGACGGCGGGGCCGGCTTGAATCTGATCTCCTCCGCGGTGCTCCGTAAGCTTCAAATCCTGACGGCGAAGCTCGAAGAGGCGGCACCTTCCAAGGAATCAATCCGGAAGGAGCAAGCCAAAGGGGAAGATTACGTTGCGGTCACATTTGGCGTGAGCTGAACTTTAGGGCGAGAGGGTCACATTCGGCGTTGCGGTTTCCGTTGCCTTACAATGGGATACTTGGCCGTCGATTTCGCCAAGTTCATGGCAGCCTCTCACTACGCCTACAACTTACTCAAGATGCCAGGCCGATAAGCGCCATCTCTGTCCATGGCGACAAGAAGGATGCCCTTATCTGTGCCGACAAGATCTACCGGGATGCAGCAGCCGCGACAGTTTGCCAAACACTTGCCACTGAAGCTCCCGGGGGAAGAAGACAAAGTCCAAGTCCGGCAAGAGCTCTGATGCCCACTCCGGCAAGCGCACCTCTTCGGAGTGCTGCGCTACCGTCGAGGACGCACCATCGAGCTCCACCGGCAAGTGCAAGAAGATGGTGGCTCCGCCCAAAGACCAAGAAGGTGCCCGCCAAGGAGGGCGGCACTGGTGGTACCTTTACCATCGATTGCCTCTCTCGACCCTAAATAGGAAGGCGCTCGTTGCTTTCCTGCGGGCGAATGTCGGCGTGTTTGCATGGCAACCGTCGACATCCCGGTGTTCCAGAAAGTGATTGAGCACCGCTGGCCGTTTGTCCTCATCGCGCGCCCGTCAAGCAAAAAGTCGGGAAGCAAGCGGTGGGCGCCAAGAATTCATAGCCGAAGAGATCAAGAAACTGAAAGCAGCAGGCCTTGTCGAGGAGTGCTCCATCCCTACGTGGTTGGCCAATCACAGTAGTCGTCGCCAAAGCAAATGGAAAATGGAGACTTTGTATTGACTTCATGGATGTTAATAAAGCTTGTCCCAAAGATCCATTTCCCTTGCCGCCGCATTGACCAGATTGTTGACTCCACGGCTGGATGTGATTTGCTTTCGTTTCTTGATGCATACTCGAGATACCATCAGATCTTCATGGCTGAAGAACATGAGGAGAAGACCGCATTCATTACACCATGTGGCACATACTGTTTCATACGGATGCCTTTCGGTTTGAAGAATGCTGGTTCAACGTTTGCAAGGGTAGTCCACGACGCTTTTCAGCCGCAAATGCACAAAAATGTAGAAGCCTACATGGATGACATAGTGGTCAAAAGCAAGGACAAAGCAACTCTAGTTCAAGATTTGGACGAGACCTTTGCAAATCTGCGCCAAGATCAACCTTAAGCTCAACCCCGAGAAGTGCGTGTTTGGAGTCCCTTCCGCAAGCTTCTCGGGTTCTTCGTGTCTCAACGAGGGATTGAAGCTAATCCCGACAAGATCAAGGCCATTGAGCAGATTGAAGCACCAAAGCGCGTCAAGGATGTACGAAGACTTGCGGTTGCGTGGCTGCTCTCGGCGAGTTTATTTCTAGGTCTGCTGGCGCATACCGCCGCTTTTCAAGATTTTGAAAAAGGCAGGTCCAATGAAATGGACTCGAAGCGGAGGCTGCACTGCAGGACTTGAAGAGATGCATCCTCCACTCCAACACTTGTCGCACCTAAGCCACAAGAGAAGTTGCTGCTATATATAGCGGCAACCAATCAAGTGGTTAGTGCTGCGTTAATAGCGAAGAGGGAGGCGGATGACGAGCCAAAGAATCAGCGGCAAGCACATCCAACGACAAGCGAGGGCTTTGCCGACAAGCTCTGGTCCCGACAAGGATGAATCCGCTACAGGCACATGAACAGATCACGAAAAGGATGGTGCGGCGCCCATCTACTTTGTCGGTTCCCTCCTGCGAGGGCTAGGTCAAGGTACTCTGGTGTGCAGAAATTGCTTTTCGGCCTCCTCATGGCCTCGAGAAAGTTGCGCCATTACTTCCAAGCACATGAGATCACAGTTGTCACTCGCTTTCCACTGAAGAGGATACTGTAGAATCCAGAAGCAACGGACAGGATTGTCGAGTGGGCATTGGAGCTGTCAAGCTTTGGTCTCAAATTTGAAAGCACATCAACTATCCAAAGCAGAGCATTGGCGGAATTCATAGCAGAATGGACGCTGAACACCGGATGAAGAGATTAGGAGACGAGCATTCCGTCGAAGAAGCAAGCAAAGAGTGGCTGATGTACTTTGATGGTGCCTTCTACGCTGCAAAGCGCCCGGTGCTTGGCGTGCTTTGCTTATCGCACCCACCGGAGAGCACCTCAAGTCGTAGTCCGGATGCACTTTCCCAAGGAGCAAGCGACAAACAATCTTGTAGAGTATGAAGGTTTGCTTGCCGGTCTCGAGATCGCCGTGGACCTTGGGATCAAAAAGCTTATTGTCAGGGGAGACTCACAACTCGTCGTCCGCCAAGTCAACAAAGATTACCAGAGTCCGTTGGTGGAAGCCTACGTTGATGAAGTGAGGAAGCTAGAAGAACACTTTGACGGCCTGCAAATGGAACATGTCCCAAGAGCTCAGAATGATATTGCTGACGGCCTGTCAAAGTGCGCCGCACTTAAGTTGCACAATGGAACCAGGGATTTTCGTGCTCAAGCTGACTCAGCCAACCGTAACACCATCAACTGGACAAAGCAAGAAGAGGAAGTTGACCTCTAGTGACTACTTTCCGACAGAGCTTCCCGAAGCTGTCGTTGCAAAGGTCCCCAAGCTCAACACCAACAGTGCTGAGGAGCAGTCTTCTCCGACAGACCCCAGGGTTTGTTTCGTTGAAGTAGACGCTCCCGACAAGTCTTGCTCCGTCAAGCTTGTCGGGGAGCATCAAGCTCCGGCAGGGCCGCAGGTTCTTGCCGTGGAAGCTGATGTTCCCGCAGCAGCAGATGTGCCTTTAGTCCTTGTTGTCGAGCCGCAAGCTCCAAAGATGGGCGCAGCAGATTGTCCATTTCCTTCAGACAGAGAACTTCCCGAAGAGCAAGAAGAAGCGGAAAGAGTAGCCCGGCAGTCAAGTATGTACCAGCTTTGTCGACAAAGATACCGCATGTAAGAAGACTCAACGGTGTGAAATTGAAGTGTATTCCCAGGGAAGATGGACAGAAGCTGTTGGCAGAGATACATGGAGGCATATGTGGTCACCACATTGGCGCAAGAGCACTTGCCGGCAAAGCTTTCCGGCAAGGTTTCTTCTGGCCGACAGCCCTCCGGGAAGCAACAGCACAAGTAACCAAGTGTGAAGCGTGCCAGTTCCATTCCAAACAGATACACCAGCCAGCTCAAGTTCTCCAGACGATCCCTTTATCCTGGCCATTTTCAGTCTGGGGGCTCAACATCCTCGGCCCCTTCCCCCGAGCTGTCGGGGGCTTTGAGTACTTGTACGTCGCCATCGACAAGTTCACAAAGTGGCCGGAAGTGGAAGCGGTGAGGAAGGTGACGGCACAGTCAGCAGTCAAGTTCTTCAGGTCGATTGTTTGCCGTTTCGGAATCCCTAACAGGATCATCACCGACAACGGCACACAATTTACGAAGTCGCACCTTCATGCAAGACGTCCAAGATCTTGGCGCCAAGGTCTGCTTTGCTTCCGTGGCTCACCCGAGAAGCAGCGGTCAAGCGAGAGAGGGCAAATCTTTGAAGTGCTTTCTTGGCAGCTCAAGACCAGAACTTTCGACAGGCTGCACAAGTGCGGAAGAAACTGGATCGAGGAGCTGCCGGTGGTTCTTTGGTCGATCAGACGACGCCAAATCGAGCCACCGCCGGACACCCTTTGCTCTAGTCTATGGAGCAGAGGCGCTTCTCCCCACGGAACTTCGTATAACGGATCGCCTCGAGTCTTTGGCTTATGATGAAGCTTGAGCAAGAGCAGCTGCGACAAGATGACGCTACCGCTCCTTGAGGAGGATCGCCTTCAAAGTCATTGTGCGAGCTGCTCGCTACTGACAAGCTTTGCGTCGCTACCATAGCCGCAGAGTTAGTGCCGGAAGTCTCGAGGAAGGCGACCTTGTTCTTGGCGCTGCTCAGTCCGCCAAGAATTCAAACAAGTTGACGCCTTGAAGTGGGAAGGCCCTTATCGGGTGAAACGAGTCACTAGGCTCAAGGCTGTCCGCCTTGAGACCGGAGATGGCATTCGGTGAGCAACTCCTGGAACATAGAGCATCTTCGCAAGTTTTACCGATAAGGCGCGGTTGTCGGGCCCTGCTCCGGCAACCACCTTTTGTACAAGTCTTGCCGCTGTTGCATGTAATCCTTTGTACAAAGCCGGGCACAGACCCCGTGCATCATAAAGCTCATGTGTTGCGTATAACTTGTCAAATTCATGCTTTCATCATTTTATTGCATGTTTTGGGTAACACTTTGTGCAGCAACCACACCCAGTAAGCAGAATCGAGCCGCTGGGCTCCATAACGTTATTTCCTCTTCTTTTTCTTTCCTCAAAGAAAGGAAGGCTCCCTCGCGCACAAGTTAACCAGGGGGGAAGGAGGAGATAATACAATGGACCAGGCACCGCTCGAGGAAGTTTCACCTCATCGGAAGCAAGAGATGTAAAAGCTAAGTTGCCAAAGTTTGAGCAATCAATTTTAAATTTTTAAGTTATCTTCCTCGAGCGATAGTACTTTGTATGGAAAACACATGCTTGCAGAGGAACCAACTCGCCCGGCTAGTCGCGCCTTACTTTGTTTCGAAGTCTGCTCAACAACTTAAGTGAGCTGCAGCTAGTCGCGACAAGGTTGTTGCTTGTCGGAGGCGGCCTTGCCGCCAGTCAGACGTTCGCACTCAACTCACGGCAAAAGTGCCCGCACCGGCAGGTCCCCCAAATGCATAAGGCGAAACGCATAAAGGAAGGAATCAAGTAGAGGAAATAACGTTGCATTGATCGCCTAAGATAGAGTATATTACAAAATAACTTGTCGCTGATCTAACAAAGTGTTCTAAACATGATCGGCGACAAGGGAAAGATAAAGTTGGCGGCCTAGTCTATGCGGGTCGCCATCGATCCGCTTGATCTTGTTCACCTTGTCCACAATGGGTGCGACAAGGGCTTTGAAGCTCCTCCACGTTGGCGTCTGGCGGCAAGGATCTGAGGACGCCGTTAAGGTTGAGGCCCGGATTGCGGAAGGCCACCTTTATCAACACCTTCTCGAGGGCTCCTGCACAGATCTGGCGTGATTCCTCGGCCACCGCTTTGGGACCTCTTCCGAGACGCTGGAGCCCCGTCACCACGCCTTTGAAGAACAAACTGAGTTTGGCGCTGGGTTGGAGATGCTCGTCGAAGGAGTATGCAAGGTCCGCCATCCCCAGCTCCATCAGCTCGTTGTGGATGTCGGCGGCGGTGTCCACAAGACCTTGATCCGATGCTCCACGCTCTCCCTCAAGGTGCTCTGGATGGAGGCAGCATTCGCCAGCAGCTCCTCCTTGGCCTTGATCGCCTCCAACAAGCCCACCTCCCCCGCTCTCTGGCGCCGTCCAACGTCTGCGTCAGGGTGATCAGCTTCAGCTCAAGATCCGCCTTGGAATCCTTGGCGGCGTCGAGCTCCTTGCCTCTATCGGCGAGATGACTCTGCAGCTCGCCAAGGGTGTAAGCGTCCTTCTCGCGCTCACGCTTGAGCACGGCAAGCTCTTCGCCGCTCTTCTTGAGGGTGGCCTCGGCTGTGCCACCTTCGCCTTCAGCTCCTCCTTGGCGGCCTCGGCGCAGCTGCGGCAGCGTCTTTCGCTTCTGAGCGCCCGCCAAGTGACTCCTCATGCTTGGCAGCAAGGTCTTCTTCGTGGCTGTCCAGGTTGACCTTCCGCTGCGCCCACTCACTTTCTGCTGGCGAAGCTTCTCGGCAGCCAGCCGCTGCTGCTCCTCCTCGGCGCGGCCTTCTCAAGGATGAAGGCCGTGCGCTCTGCAAGGTACCCCAGCGCTTACGCTACGTCGCGGAGGGCTTCTTTGTTGGCGCCCGGAGCTCCTCTGCTGCGCTTCTCCATGTCTGCTCTGCCTGCGTCGACAAGTGCTTCCCGGGTCTCCAACTTGGCCTACTGGCGGTAGAGCGACAAAGAGCTTCTTCAAGCTGCTCCTCCTCGGCCAGCTTTGCTGCTTGGCGCATCCACCAGCGTCGGCCAAGCGGAGGCGAGTAGCTCGCCGTCGAAGGTCTCTCCCTCGACCGGCGCCCTGAGCTCGGGTTCCTGTGGGAGCTTGATGAAGACGCCTTCACGGGCCTTCGTGTAGGCACTGGCCTGGGCTCCTCGGGCTCGGCCTTGCTGCGGCGGGGAGCTGTCGATTAGCGCTTGCCGCTCCTGCGGCCTCAGGGCGTCGGTCACGATCGCCCGACCCCTCGCCCGGCCTCTGCGTCGGCAGCCCGGTGGCCTCCTCGCCAGGCTCGTCGGCGACGGCCTCTTCTTCCACAACCACGACCTCTTCTTCCTCGGCGGCCTGGGTCAGAGTTGCAGGCGCTTCCTCGCCGGCGGCCTCGACCTCCATCGGCTCTGCGTCAGACGAAGAAAGAGCAGTCAAGCAAATGTTCAAAAAGAGAAACAAAAGAAAGCAAGCCCAAGGGAGATTTTCGCGTAAGGCAGTTACCTGCAACGGGATCCGCAGCCATGACCTCGACCACTGGAGGGTCACTGGCGCCATCCCTTGCCGGGGTAGCCTCCCTTGTCGGAGGGCGCTCCCTTCTCGGAGATTCCTCCCTTGGCGGCGTAGTGGCAGCAGACAGGATCTCGGGGGCGGCTTCCGAGCCCTCCTGATGAGGCTGCTCTGCTCCTACACAAGCAAACAATCAGATATCAACGAAGAAGGGGCACCCCTGCACACCTAATAATAAGGAGAAAACTGCACACTTACTGCAGGGGGGCTGTCTTTGGGGCTGCTCGAGGAAGGGTTGCCGGGTCCGGCAAGGCGGTCTCAGACGCGTCCCCTGCCGCCACGGAGAATCGCCCTCAACGACGCATCGGGATCTTGGCCCTCTTCGACGCTCTGGGCCAGCGTCACGAAAAGGAAAGAGTCCAGAACAAAGCAAATCAGATTCAAGATGAAGCAATAAAATTGAAGAAATACAAGCACAATCTCAAGAGCTTACTCTTCGCCTTCCTCCTCGGAGCTGAGCGCGGAGAAGTCGAACTCCGGCTCGCCTCCGGTGCGACGAGGCGGGGGAGTGGGCTCTCTTGGCCGCTTGGCGGAGGCGTCGGCGGTGGCCTGAGAAGATTCCGCCCCAGTTGTCGCTGCAGTGTGGGGCGCTCACAACCTCGCTTGCCGCGGTGGAGCGCGTCGCCTTGGCGCTGCTGTCATGGGCAGTCTGCCGCCCGACTCGTCTCCAACCTTGCGGAGACGCCTCTTGGCGGAGCGGGGCTCGGGCGGCAAGTCGCTTGGCGGTGGGGAAGAAGCGCCCGCGGCGGGTCCACTCGACCCGGCCGCGGGCTCGGCAAGCTCGTCCTCGCCCACGACCACCCCTCGCTCGGCAAGGCTTGCCGCCGCGCATCCGCCTCCTCCACGGTGAACCCGAAGGCTCCGGCAGCGGCTGCTGCCGCCTCCTCCACTGGTGGCAATCCGCGCCATCTCCTCGTCGGTGGTGTCGCGGGTGAGCCTCTTCGCTTTCGTCGGGCGGATCGACACTTCTTCCAAATCATCGAAGAACTGCTGCACGACCTGCGTCGGGGGCTCTCGCCAGTTGGGGCGATCACTGGTGGAGTCGCACAACGGCATCATGGCGCGGATGCGGTCGAGCGCCAAGTTGTTGCACAATGGGACGACCCCCCGCGGCAACCTAAACCACTCAGGGTGGTCGGGGTCGTTCTTGAACAGCTCGAGCAGCATTGAATCTAGCTCCAAGACGGTGAAGTTCCAGTTCAAGCCCGGGCGCAGCCTCATAATGTCTGCCGCATTTTGGAACTCCCAGGCAGGCCTCCTCCTTTCCTGCAGGGGAGCGATGCGGCGACGAAGGAAATCTTCGCCAATTGCGCCTAAGGTTAACCCGGCAAGCCCGAGGCGCAGAATCCGGTCACGGCTATCTTCAACCGCATCCTCCGCGCCAAGTTACTCCAATCCCTGCCGCGCACTATTGGGGTTTGGCGCCTGACGGCGGTGAAGGGCTGCGGGTTCTCCTCACGACCCAGCACCAATTGGCTCTCCACTCCTCCCACTTGTTGCGGAACTCTCCTTCTAGGTAGGCCTCTTTCTTGCCGATCCTAGAGACCAGAGCTATCCCTCCGGCAAGTGGCTCTCCTCTCTCGACGCGGGGAACAAAGAAATGGCGGAAGAGTGCCACATTCGGTGGACTCCGACAAAGTTTTCGCACAAATGCGCGAAAACTGCCATGGTCAAGACGGCGTTGGGGGTGAAATCAAGGAGGCGGAGGCTAAAGGTGTTCATGATGTCGCAGAAGAACTCGGAAAAGGGCGGGCAAAGCCCGCAATAGAAGAAAAGGGCGAAAAAGGGGTACCTTGTTGGTGCCAAATCAGCGGCGGAGGCGGGGAGTACCCTCGTGCGCGGATGCGCACGCGTCTCCGTCGACCAGAAGAGGTAGAAGACGTCCCGCAGCTCCCTTGCGCCGAGCTGCGGGGGGAAGATGGCCCGCTCCTTGCACAGCGCCGCGAGCCGCTGCGCCTCGGCCGACTTGACGCCCTTCTCCTTGTCGGCTTTCGGAGCCATGGCGAAGGGGGCGGAGGAGGCCGATGGCGGTGAGCGTGCTTGTGGCGAAAGGGGGCGGGGCGCTGCTCTCTTCGCACCGGAGAAGAAGAGGGGAGCGGCGGTGGTTTTCTTGACAAGACAGCAATGGCAGGAGTGGGCGGCCTGCCTGTTTCCTCCGCTTATAAAGAGGGGAGGGGGCGGACGTTCGCTTATACTAATAAAGAACCCCCACGACCGCGCCCACGATCTTCGCCTGACGACGCCACGTCCGTGCGTGCCATTAGTGGGCATCGTGGTGGGTCCGGGCGAAGTTGCGGCGTGGTCGAGGCCGCGCGTGTGTCCGTGCAGTTTTGGGCCTGGCCCGACAAGCGCTTCGGCACCGTGTGCGGCCTAGGCCCGGGGCTCCTGTCGGTGTACTAGAGTAGGGGTACCCTAGTATCCCGTAGTCGTGCCGCAGACGGATTGCAACACCAGCGGCGAGGTTTGCCTTGTCACCGCCAGATGCTCCGTGGCTCCTTTGGAGCCATTCAAGAACAAAGTATTTGATTAAGAAGACAAGGCCCGACAAGAGGAGCTTGTCGTGAAGGCCACCCAAGGCATGCAGAAGACAAGGCCCCGGCAAGAGGAGCTTGCCGAAGGCTCGGAGCGACAAGCCTCCGCCGCGACAGGATTCGGCCGCGGCAAGGCGCTTGCCGCGGCATGCAACCTATCTCCATCTCCGCTCCAGCTCATCCAGCGACGTGTCGCCATGGGACCGTTCCATGGGCGCGTGTCGAGAGGCTGTGCAGCCAGCGGAGAGCAGCGATAAGCGGCGCTGACAGGCTTGCCGTCGTGGCGAGCGGAGGCGCACCTGACGGTCTCTGTTAATCGTTTGGGCGACACCGACGGGCATTTATTGCTTTTGTCCCTTGCCGTCGAGTTAGGTATTTTGCATCAGTACACTGCTCGGTAGGTGTACCAACTCCTGTTTTTACATTTGTACCCTCATCTATGTTGCCACCTGTCGGAGACCCCTTGAGCATATAAAAGGAGGCCCATGCGCAACGTAGAAAGGGTTCGGTTCGTTCGACTCATTCGAGACCAGAGACACTCACGCTAGGTTTGGTAGCTTGCATTGCTCCCTAGAAAGAACACAATATATCAAACAAGCAGCAGTAGGAGTTTTATCTCTCCGGAGAGCTCCGAAGCTGGGTAAACTGCTCGTGTGCCTCGCCTCGATCCGCTCTTCGTGCGATCTCCCCCCCCCCTCCGAACCACAAGGGGCCTAGTCCGCCGGCCCCATAGGTGTTCGTGGACACGATCAGCCTCCCCGACACATAAGTTCCCCCCTCATAATAATTTTCAGTAGCATCATGAAGAAATTCAACAATATAACCATCACATAAAGCATTCTTTTCATGACACAAAAGCATAGACAACTTATTACTATCCACATAAGCAGATTTCTTCTCACCAATAGTAGTGGGAGCAAACTCAACAAAATAACTATCATGAGAGTGAAAATTAAAATCATGATGACAAGTTTCATGGTTATCATTATTCTTTATAGCATACATGTCATCACCATAATCATCATAGATAGCAACTTTGTTATCATAGTCAATTGAAGCCTTATCCAAAATGGTGGATTCATCATTAAATAAATTCATGACCTCTCTGAATCCACTTTCGTCATTATCATCATCATAAATAGGAGGCATGCAATTATAATAACAAATTTGCACATCAAATCTTGGGGGACTAAAAATATCATCTTCATCAAATATAGCATCCCCAAGCTTATGGCTTTGCATATCATTATCATCATGGATACTCAAAGCATTCATACCAACAACATTGCAATCATGCTCATCATTCAAAGATTTTTTGTAAAACATTTTATAGAATTCTTCTTCTATCAATTGAGCACAATTTTCCTTTCCATCATTTTCACGAAAGACATTATAAAGACGAATAACATGAGGCCACTGCAATTCCATTTTTTGTAGTTTTCTTATTATAAACCAAACTAGTCATAAAACAAGAAACTAAAAGATTCAATTGCAAGATCTAAAGATATACCTTCAAGCACTCACCTCCCCGGAAAGGATGCTAGAAAAGAGCTTGATGTCTACTATGCAACTTTATTCTTGTAGACTCGTGTAGGGCCTCCAAGCGCGGAGTTTTGTAGGACAGTAGAAATTTTCCCTCAAGTGGATGACCTAAGGTTTATCAATCCGTGGGAGGCGTAGGACGAAGATGGTCTCTCTCAAACAACCATGCGACCAAATAACAAAGAGTCTCTTGTGTCCCCAACACACCAAATACAATGGTAATTTGTATAGGTGCACTAGTTCGGCGAAGAGATGGTGATACAAGTGTATAATGATAGTAGATATTGCTTTTTGTAATAAGAAAAATAAAAAACAGCAAGGTAGCAATTGATAAAACAAAACACGAATGGTATTGCAATGCTTGAAAATGAGGCCTAGGGTCTGTACTTTCGCTTGTGCCATCTCTCAACAATGCTAATATAATTGGACCATATAACCTTCCCTCAACGTGCGATGAATAATCACTCCAAAGTTCCTATCTAGCATAGAACATAAGAAGAAATTGTTTGTAGGGTACGAAACCACCTCAAAGCTATTCATTCCGATCAATCTATCCTAGAGTTCGTACTAAAATAAGAACAAGCTATTCTTCCCAATCGATCTAACCAAGAGTTCGTACTAAAATAACACCATATGGTACACATCAACCAAATCTAATGTCACCTAGATACTCCAATGTTACCGCGAGAATCCACGAGTTGATTATGCGATGTGCATCAAACAATTTCAGATTCATAATACTCAATCCAACAAAAAGAACCTCAAAGAGTGCCCCAAGATTTCTACCGGAGAAACAAAAGAAGAGAACGTGCATCAACCCCTATGCATAGATTACCCCAATGTCACCTCGGGAATCCACGAGTTGAGTGCCAAAACATATCTCAAGTGAATCAATAAAATACCCCATTGTCACCATGGGTATTAATATGCAAGACATATATCAAGTGCTCTCATATCCATAAAAGTATTCAATCCGATAAAACAAAATCTCAAAGGGAAAACTCAATTCATCACAACAAGATAGAGAGGGGAAAACACCATATGATCCAACTATATTAACAAAGCCCGCGATACATCAAGATCGTGCCATCTCAAGAACACGAGAGAGAGAGAGAGAGAGAGATTAAACACATAGCTACAAGTACAAACCCTCAGCCCCGAGGGTGGACTACTCCCACCTCATCATGGTGGCCGCCGGAATGATGAAGATGGCCACCGGTGATGATTTCCCCCTCTGACGGAGAGCCGAAACGGGCTCTAGATTGGTTTATCGTGGCTATAGAGGCTTGCGGCGGCGGAACTTCTGATCTAGGGTTCTCTCGAGGATTTTTGTAATATTTGACAATTTATAGGGCGAAGAGGCGGTGCGGGAGGCCACCGAGGTGGGTACAACCCACCAGGGGGCTCCTGGGGGCACCCTGTGGTACTTCTCTGGCCCATCCTGGGTGTTCTGGTCCATGAAATTTTTCCAAAAAAATTCGCGGTGTTTGGACTCCGTTTGATATCGATTTCGTGCAAAGTAAAAAAAACAAGGAAAAAAACAGCAATTGGCACTGTGCACCATGTCAATAGTTTAGTCCCAAAAAATGATATAAAGTTGCTATAAAATTATTATAGAACATCCAAGAATGATAATATAACAGCACGAATACTTCATAAAGTGTAAATATGTTGCAGACTATCAAGAAGGTTCAAAGTGAAGCTTTGAGGTTCGTGGGTTCCTCAGGTGAGGCTGAGAACCCAGTAAAGATTAGATCGCCCCGGGCGTCAATGACGTACTCTAGGTTGCCAAACCTGATCTCTTGCTCAGGGGCGAAGCTGTCGATTCGGTCAGGGTGACCGGTCGAATTGGCGTGTAGAACGATGTCGCCGAACGCGAATAGCTGGCCGGGGACGAAGATGTCCCCGACGCTAATGCCATCGTTGACGACTAAGTGAGCCATCGATCCTTCGACGATCCCACAACAGAACTCTCAATGAAAGCACCATTGTCGCTGTCAAAACCGACTGATCTCAGATCAATGGGGAAAAGTGAACACAGGGACAATATTTACCCAGGTTCGGGCCCTCTCGAAGAGGTAAAACCCTACGTCCTGCTTAATTATATTGATGTGTATATGATGGTTACATAGTTGATCTACCTCGAGATCAGATGAACTAAACCCTAGATGAGTAGGATGATGGTTCTTCTGCCCTCTATGGACTAAACCCTCTGGCTTATATAGACACCAGAGATACCTAGGGTTACACATGGTCGGTTTCTATCAGGGAATAAACATACCGATTCTACCATCTTGACTTGGAGGACACACCAAGGCTTCAGAGGTTTCCTTCCTGAACACGGAGTCTCTTATAGCTCGGCCTTCCAATAATAGTGGCCCAACTGTCTGGCCCATAAGAGATAGACCGGCAACCCGAGGACCCCTTAGTCCGGGACACTCTCACTAGGGGCGGGCCCCCAGGCTTGTGGCCCCCTCTTGGACTTTCCGATCTCCGTTTTTCTTCCAAGTTACTTGTCCTGCATGAAAAAAATTCATTATATATATTTCCCGAGGTTTTGACCACTGTATCACAGAAATATCCCATATTCTTGTTTTGTGCTATTTTCTGTCAGATATATCAAACCAAGCATCATGTCTTCTCCCTCCTCCAAGAACATAGAAGACACTACTAGGAAAAGGCATGCTAGTGGCGCACCAGTTTTGCCTACTAATGGCGCACTACTGGTGTGCCACTAGCATCACGCCATTAGAATTAAATTCTAATGGCGCACCACTGGTGCGCCATTAGTATCTGGTGTTCTAATGGCACACCACGTAGTGCGCCATTAGTATAGCTCAGAGTGCGCCATTAGTATGCCTCCTGTGGGGCCATATGTACCCATGTGCTTTGGCATACTAATGGCGCATCAAAGGTGATGCGCCATTAGTGTGATTATCACAAGGCGCCATTAGTGTCTTGTGTGGTGCGCCACTAGTATGAATATTAGGGATTTTTTTCTTTTACGATATTTTCACGGTTACAAAATATATTATTGGACAGAATTTAGACAACAAGACACAAAGAATAGCAGATTCATCGAATACAATATTAGATTAGTCTCCGAATACAATTCATCATATTAGTCTCCGAATTCAAAAGACCGAACAAAGATAGAACATTACAAGTCTCGAGACCACGAGTAGCGAGTTTGTCTTCACATTACAAGTCGATATCGATCATCTAAACTACCATCACATAGAAGAGAGCTGCGGTCATCACGATGAGCATCATCGCGATGAAACTGGTCTTCATCCGGTTCCTCCAATGCTCCCTCCTCTCTCCCGCTAGATAGCGGGCGTATCTAGATTCCGCCTCCGCCCTAGTGGTGTACCCTTTGTAACTGTTACGGCTGAAACGGTGAACCTGTCTCGACACTCCTCCCGATCGTCGTGAGACTCGGGAACCTTACCCTTGTACCACGACATACGATGGCATCTCTATGCACAAGCCAAACAACGAGACAATACATAAGCAATATATAAGTATGCAACAAAAGGATCGGAAGAGAAAAGCAAGACATTAATAGCATGATTCATGGTCCTACTAATAAATAGCATCGATTACATCTAAGTTGAACGACTATCCAACCCAAAGAGACATACAAGTTCATTAAAGTTTAATTACAACATGAGCCAATCAATGTTTCAGAACTACACATAGCATCACTCTTTGTCGACTCGACTCATGGGACCGGAGCGTGGATGAAGCCGCCGTCTGTCGTGATGGTCATAAATCGCGGGCGTTATCAGCCTGCATTTGTAGCGTTGTGTCTATCTCACTGTTGGACGGTTGATGTCTGAGGTAGAACTGCCCCGAGGAACGAAGGACATCTTGATGGATAATTTCCGCAAACTCTGACTAGATGCAAAAGAATTCTTGTCTGATGTCCGCGTCCTGGATTGCCAACAAGCTCATGCCCAATCTTTGAGATTATCTGGTAGCAGAAGGTGATGATGGTCCCGTACGATCGCCCGCATGTGATGGAGGGCGTAGTAGGCATCCTTCTGACCGCTAGGCGGCTGCTTGATGCAGGAGAACTTTGTATTGTGGGCAAACACGTGCCCGCCGTACCGCCTACGAACTGGCTTGGCGAAGGTGCCTCCAGATTTGGCGTAGCCGGGGAGAACATCATCAAGAACTTTCTTGATATTTGTGTAGTCTATCTTGGAGTCACGGTCCGGGTCGAAATACATGGCCATGGAATATTTCGGGCTTAAGAGGATGAGTGTGCAATGTGTGTCACTGCACAGAACATGGACTGTTGGAAAAAAAGAACGATCGAAATCTAAGAAATCATATGTTACGGGGCGGTGAGGGGATGACTTGGGAAAGTAAGGCACGAGAAAGTTATCCTTATCTGGGTTTGCCAGAATGACGCCTTCGAGCTAAGAACTCGCGACTTGCCGGTCCCCAGCGCTGCCCAAGATCTTCGCATGCATGTAGAAGGGGTCGACTATCACGATGTCTGGGGTCTTGTCTCTAATCATCCGCATCTCCATACTCAGCGAAAACAGCCGAACGAAGGTGTAGTGCAGCGGATGAAGGTTAAAAATAGCAAAGATGTCATCAAACCGCAGGACGATCGTACCCCCGATGGCGCCATCCACAAAGCCCTTGCCCTCTGGCACCTTGGCCACGAAAACCGGATATGCCACATCATTCTCTCTGAGACGCCGCTTCTCCAAAGAAAGAACACTGTCATGCAGACTCCGCATAGCACCGGTTGCAACATTGAGCATATTTGTCGGTAGCATCGCCCTACCCGCCACATGCACCCTCCTCCAGATATCCTTAGGTGAAGGTGGCCCGTCCTGAGCACGGATCGTACTCGGTGCCGGCTGGCTCGCACCCTTGTTACTCTTTCTTTTCCGTCCCTTCTTCTTTTGTTGTAATGGGACCGAGTTCTGCTCACAGACCGCCTTCTTGAGTGTGTTGGGGCTGATAATATTTGGCTCCTCGGCTATCTGAGGCTCGTTGAAGTCGGCAGCTGGAGGCGTCTCTTGAGAATCGAACGCAGACGAGCGGCCTTTGTTACTGGGTTTCTCCGCCGTACCAGCTAGACCGCGGTCGTCTTGGTTGGGTTCTTGAGAAAGAGGCCCGCAGAATTCATCATCGTACCCATGTTCGGCAAAGTACTTATTGATGTTGCTAAATGTACGGCCGTCGTCCAGATCCTGTGCCATATGGTTGTTCAGATCCTGTGCCATAGGGATGTCCGGCATGTCCGGTAGCGTTGCGGCGGTCTTGCCATGGCTTGGCGCCGGCATGACTGGCGTTGTCTTTTGGGTGGTGTCCCCCGCCCCCAAACGAATCTGGCTCTTCGGCTAAAGCAGGGGCCAGCTTAGGCAGGCGCTGAGGGTCACCAGATCATCTTCGTCGGCCTCGGCGGGTCGAATCGGAGGTAACAACTCGTCGCAGCCTGGCAGCACCCGAACCAGTTGAACCCTATACACGGTGGGTGGCATCGATTTACCGTGGAACACGGGTTGCCGGTTGAACGATTTTGCCCTTGGCGACATCGACCAACTCGCTGCTCACGGCGCGTGAGAGTGCACGGAACATCGGCGGCGCCCTGCGAAAACATGTAGGGCGTCGTGGATGCCCGGCCAAAGGCAAGGAGATGAAGTCCTCGGCCGAGAGGCTTAATTAGTTATCGTGATGATGGCGCCGAGCTCGGCTAATGTCAAGGCACCGCCAACGGCGGGCGCAGTAATCGACGGAGGGGCCGCTTGCTGGCGAGGTGCCGGCCGACGTACACCCGGGTGCATTAAGCTCCAATGCCGGCCGTGCCGGCATTGGAGACACCAATACCGCCGCCGGAGACACCAATACCGCCGCCTGCGCGTTGTGCGAGTTGCTGGCCATGAAGCTGGGAATCGGGGGCGGCCCCTGTTGTCCACCCACAATCCACGTCGTCAGCCCATGAATCAAGGTAGGCATAATGCCGGTGAGCGTCGATCCCGCTTGTTGTTGCACTTGCTCTTGGACAATCTCCGAATCCGTGCCACTTATGCCTTGAGTTCTTGAACCTCGCGCGGCCCGGCTTTCCGAGCTGGTCTTTTTCTCCTGTCGCCCACCAAATGTATAGTATGACGACCATTTTGTGGACAAGTCTTTGCCGCCACACGACCAGCCGACGACGGCTTAGTGAGCTTATCCTTGTTTTTCATTACGCTCAACGCCTCTATTTAGAGTGCTGTCCCAAGCGGTGCCGTGAGATCGACCCAGCCATCGCTTTCAGTCTCCTTCGCCAGAACAAGCTCAAGCGCCCTGGTCTTCGGATCCGTGGTAAGCTCGTTTGTTATCGGGTCCTCCTTGTACCGGGCCCTGACATAGTTCCTAGTCTGCTTGTCACTGCTGTATTTCTCGAAGCGGGGCGGTAGGCCTTGCTCGGCACGCTCCGCGTCCTCCTTGTCCCATATAGGCTCCGCCACTCTGTAATCACCGGGACCGAGTTTGTGTTCCCCTAAGTTCAACTCCCGCATTTCTTTCCCCCACAGACTTGATTCGGAGGTTGCACTGCTCTTGCACTTGATCTTGAACTCCTTGTAGTCCTCTTCGATGATCGAAGGATTTTTCGCCTTGATCTTCTCATAACTATCACCTTTCTCAATCATTCTCTTCACCACGCTTCTCCAAGTAGACAGGGCCGTGCTCATCCTCGTGAGGGCGGCACTGTTCACTTTATTCCCTGAGAGGGTGTGTTTTCAAATTCAGCGGGGAACTTGTATCATTCGTGCAGCTTCGTGAAGAGGAGGTTGCGCAAATTCCTTCTGTCCTTATGCCTAAGGTTCTCGGTGTTGATCGAGACAAGGTTCGAGAATGCACCCGAGCTGAACCGAGTACCCCTTGACTATATGTTTGGGCTCCGTTGGATGCCCGTCGGAGTCCACTTGAGTAAATTCCTCCCTGACGGTGCGGAGCGCCTTCGGGCGCCGGTCCTTCCGTTGCTTCTTCGGTTGGCTGCCATCTGTGCGTGCGCCGCCATCATCAGTGGTGGCATCCTCGGCGGCACCATCAGTGGTGGCATCCTCGGCGGCACCATCAGTGGTGTCATCCCCGACGCCACTAGGGGTTGTGTAGTCAGGATCGGTGTCTTCCGCGGCGTCCTCATAGCGGTGAGGTTGTTCCTCCATCTCCTGGGACAGCTCCTGCATTGCTTGCCACCCGAACCGCCGGCCTCATCGTTGTGGGCCATGTTTCGCTCTAAGTAGGAAAAAAGTTTGGTCAAAAAGTTGGTCATTGTCAAGGAACAAGATCATGGTCTCATCATTTAGGGTTTGTCGACACTGAGGCATCCTAAAAGCTAAGCTTTTATCATTTAGGGTTTGTCAACGCCGAGGCACCCTAAAAGCCTAAGCGTACATCATTTAGGTTCTCATCGACACCGAGGCACCCTATAGAAGCCAAGGTTTCATCATTTAGGGTTTGTCGACGCCGAGGCACCCTAAATGCTAAGTTAAGTTTTCATCATTTAGGGTTTATCGATGCCGAGGCACCCTAGGTTGGGCCTAATCACTTGGCACTAATCCCTTGGCTCTATTGCCACTTATGCAGCAAGAATGGCGGGGCAGTTGATCCTACTTAACTAAGTACTAAGATACCCCAGCCCATGCATTAGTCGCAAGTACCCCATATGTCCTATTTTTAGCAAAGTCATGCTAAAATTCACGGAAAATTTCAGCATGACCTTTGCTGAAAGTAGGACATATGGAGTACCCAAATTTGCCGGAACGGAAGTTAATCGACATTCCGGCAAACTCAAGGGCCTCTCGGGGTACCTGCAATATCATTATCCGCGCGTAATGAAGTCGCAAATGGGTCATTTCAGAAGATCACAAGTAGCATCATCACAAGTACAACATCATCTATAGCTTTATATTAACAAAGCATCAGCACATATACAAAAGACCATGTATGCCAACAGTATGGTTTATATCAGATTCAGAGTTAGAAACAGGAAAAACCGGTGCTTCAAAGCCCATCGACACAATTTACATCTATCAAGACGGGATGTCCCGACTAATTTCAAGTGTTCATAGGTGAACTTGTACCATGGATGAGCCTAGTGCTTCATTAGTCAACTGAATGTAGATAACAGGCATAACACCATACATAAAGTGATGAGCGTACATACTCTTGCCCAAGCAAATTAACTGAATAGTATTGTGTCAAGTTCAGTTTGAAAATTCAGTTATCGCTTGAGTGATTTGACACCAAAAATTACTCCCAAAAATTACAATGATCAGTATATTGACCGCATATATTCACTTTACAGGACTGGATTCAGTCAAGAAAACTGTCAATTTCATGCTCATCGCATATATTCACCGTACAGTGTCAAGTTCTATTTCAGCTCAAGTTCCATTACAACACAAACATCGTAATTCATCCGCTCACGTAAAAATTAATAATCAAAATCAAATTACAATAGGGGTCCCAGGTTTGACCCCATGATACGTGATATCCTCGGGATTATTCCTCTTCCGAACAAACCATCATGCATCATTTTCTAACCAAGGCATAGCTCAGGAAAACCACTTGCTTTGACCGTAACTAGCTGATTACCCCAAATCTCATGGTAAAATTAGCAAGGCAGAGCATTTCTCTTACATGACCATAGCAAGAATGACACACTCAGCTTCATTGCTTCAACCACATGGAAAACAGAGCAAATGTTGGAAGTTGACAATATACTTTAGATTCACACATGCTCCCCTAATTATTTTGTCTATATCTTTAGATTATCTACTTTAGGCACAATCATACACAATTCTGACTAATTCATCACTGTAGGCCAGCATGAAACGCACTCCTCCAAAAAAAGCCTAAAATTCCACTATTATTGCCTGTAAAAAGGCCTAATATCCACTAGTATTGCCTCTAAAAAAGCCTTAAAAGTCCACTATTGTTGACAATCAAACTATGATCTGAACTGTAAGGAGTTAACTGAAAAATGAGTGGTTGTTGGCATGAGGGAGTAAACTGATTGTTGGCACAAAAATATTGGTTCTGCAAACATGAAAACAGTCACAAAAATAATGCACTTGGTTTGTGTTGAGTTTTTGCTTTTGGCGATTGGTTTGTGTTGAGTTGTTAACCTAAAGGTTCGGCAGTTTGAATCTCCTTTAGCTAGTTTGAATCCATGGACTACCCTGTTATATTGGGACTGAAGATAGGTACCTTCTTATCTTTGTATTCCGTCACCAACTGTGGCTTTTCCAAGAATAATATCCCTGCATGAACATAGGTGAGAGGTTAACTAACTGCCTCAAAGGCATAATCAATGGTTATACATGGAACAAATTGCCTGAACATAGATAGGTTAACCGACTGTTCTGTAGCGCACTCACAATAAAATGATGATTATAAATACAACAAGTGGCCCAAGCTACCGGCCTAAGCTATAGTTAATAGGAAGCAAGACTCTACTGTAACAAAATGTTGAAAACGAATGTACAACCCTGACTGCAAACTAAATTTCTTCTGAACCCCATACACTGTCTCGAAAAATCTACTCCTATGCGTAACAAAGAGGGAAAGATCATGATGCACCATGGTCCTATGCGTAACAAAGAGGGAAAAATCTACACCGCCACGGTCAAGGGGAGGGAGGGAGGAATGGGGAATGGTGGAGAGAGGGAGGAAGGAGGAAGGAGGAGAGGTACTGGTCACGGAGGGGTCGGGATCGTGAAGGGCTCGGTCGGGTCCGAGCTCGTCAGATCCTCGCCGCCCATGATCGAAGGAGAGTAGGGGCAGTGGTGGAGGACGGCAGGGGCAGCGGGGTGGGCGTCGGGGCCGCGCCTTCCGCCGCAGGGCCGGAGGAGGCCTCGCTCGTCGGAGGAGGAGGAGGAAAGGAGAGGAGCGGCGCACGCCGGCCGATCCTGCTCGGGGCGCGGGCGGCGGGGTGGAGTCCGCAGGCTCGGCGGCGGCGTCGGGGCAGCGCAAGACCACAGCGGCGGCGGCGTCGCCGACGGCAGCGTCTGCAAAGCGCGGCGACGGAGGGGCGGAGCAAGGGGCGCGGCGTGCATTTGGGGTTGAGTGGGGGATCTGGCGAGGGAGGGAGGGAGGCCACAGTGCGAGGGGAATAGGTGGAGTGGGGGAGGGTTAGCAATGGCGCACCTCCCCCTAGTGCGCCATAAGTAAGACCATTCTAATGGTGCACCTCCCCCTGGTGCGCCATTAGAATTTTGTTTTAATTACTAGCCCGACTGGTCAGGTTATATTCCACCTAACCTTATCTCCATCAGAACACGCCCACTAGCCCGACTGGTCAGCACGCAACACACACACACTAGGAGGTCCCGGTTCGATTCCCTGTGCTCCCCAATTTTGTTTTTATGCATTTGAAATGTCGTTTGATATTTATTTGTGTTTAAATATGTTCAAACTTGTTTAAATCATAACAGTAATATTTTTTTATAAAAACAGTAATATTTTTCTTAAAATATCATCAAATTTGTTATTTAAAAATATTTATAAATATGAAAAAAATATTATCAAATTTATTATTTGAAAATATCATCAAATTTGTTATTTGAAAATATAATCAAATTTGTTTTTTTTGCAATTTTAGTTGCATTCATTTGTGACGGTGGAGCGGGCCGGGGAGGGTGCGGGGAGAGGGTGCGGGGTCGCTTGGCGGTGGAGTGGGCGAGGGTGCGGGCTGGGGGTTTGCGGGCGGCAGTGGAGCGGGAGGGTGCGGTGGGTCGCCGACGACGGTGGAGTGGGGAGGTGGTGCGGGGGTCGGGCGGCCGGTGGAGCGGGGGAGGTGCAGTGGGTCGTCGGCAAAGTGGAGTGGGGAGGGTGCGGGGGTCGGCGCGGGCCGGTGGAGTGGGGAGATGGTGCGGGGGTGCTCTCGGCGAGGGGACCGGATCTGGCGAGGTCGGATAGCGATCGAGATGGAGGGGGATAGAGATCGAGTGTCCATGAAATTTAAAAACATTCATGAGTTCAAAAAGTGCCCATAAAATACAATCAAGAAATGAAGGCTACAATTTAGATACAATCGATCTTAGCTAGCTATCTGTTCACAATATTCTTGCCCTTATTTTTCGTAAATGGAGTTCTTCTCTTGAACGGACGTCCTTTAGGTAGGGTGGTCCTGCTTCTTCTTGTGGTGTATGCGATACTTCATTGTCGCCGTCATGTTCCATCTTCGGTCGCCAGATTTGTCGAAGTCTTGCTCATTGGCGACTCCATCCATTCCGATGATCTTCCTTTTGCCTCTCCTCACGACAACACGACTGGGCTTTGGCGGGTCGGTAATGAAGAAGCATTGGTCCACTTGGGAAGCCAGTACCCATGGCTCATTTTTCGCGGTGACGTTTGTGCCCGCGGTCTTGGATTTGGCTTTGTCTATAACCATGGTGGTGAAATACCGGTCTTCTTTTATGACGCTCTTAGCCCATCTGACACGGAACATCGGGACCTTCTCTCCAGCATAGCTCAGCTCCCAGATCTCCTTGATCCTTCCGCAGTATCTGTCTTTGTCATTACCGGTGCAGGATTCCATCGTTACCCCGGAGTTTTGATAACCATCGCTCTTCATGTCCTTGTCCTCGGTGTAGAATGTGTAGCCGTTGATATCGTACGCCTCATAGGTCATCAGGTTGTGCTCGGTGCCCTGTGACAAGGCGAATATGAGTTGTTCTTCCGCGGAAGAATCCTCATGTAAAGGGTACGACAGAAGCTTCTGCTTGAACAAACGCGTGAAACATGAGTTGTGCTCTTTGATTATATCTCCGTCCGTCCTCTGTTGGCCTCGGTCATTGTAACGCCTCTTCTCAATAAAGGTTTTGTGCTCTACCACCCAAGGATCCACCACGTCTATGTGTTGTAGCGCCGACTAGGTTTGCTCTTTCAAAGTCGGCGAGTCGACCCTTTAAGTCGACATGCATTTCGCGGCGACCCTCACGGTGACCCCATCCAAATGAGCCTGCCGAGGTGCTCGTTGACGGGCAGACCAACGGGGTCCTCGATGCCTAGATAATTCGTGCGATGGAGATGCACTCTTCGTCGAAAAGCCCCGCTATGCTTCCCTGGACGTGACATGTTGCAAACGTATCCTTTGATGACACCATTCATCCTTTCGAACGGCATAATGCTGCGCAGGAACGTCGGCCCGAGTTGGATGATATCCTCCATGATATGGACCAGCAGATGCACCATAACATCGAAGAATGCGGGCGGGAAGTACATCTCAAGCTCACATAGTATCACCATGATCTCTTCCTGTAGCCTTCTGAGTTGCCTCATCCCAACCGACTTTCGAGAGATGATGTCGAAAAAGTTGCATAGGCCAAATAGCGTTTCACGGACGTGCGCGTCCATGATCCCATGGATTGCAACTGGAAGTATCTCAGATCATCAAGACGCGTGATACCGTGAGACTTCATCCCGCTGAACTTCGCCACTGGGTCTAGGTATCTGCTTATCTTCCCCGCGTAACCGTAAGGAAGTTTTACTCCTACGAGGCAGCTGAAAAACTGCTCGATCTCCTCCTGACTTAGAGTGAAGCATGCGGGAGGGTAGTCATTTCCGGTCTTCTTGGCCTTTTTGCCTTTGCGACGACTTTCCATGTCCTGCTTCGCCTCATCATCATCATCATCATTAGCGTGAAGCTCCTCCCTGATGCCCATTGATTTCAAGTCTGCCCTTGCTTTCGGCCCATCTTTGGTCCTCTCTGGCATGTTGAGCAGGGTACCAAGCACTCTCGCACACGTTCTTCGTGATATGCATGACATCAGGGCTGTGAGGCACACGGTGGATCTTCCAAGACGGCAAGTCCCGTAAAAGCAGACCTCGTTTTCCATACCTTCAGCAGCGGCTCTGGCGCCTTTCGCTTCTTTCCCGGCTCTGGCGCCTTTTGCTTCTTTCCCGGTAGTGGGCAATCTTTCTAATTTTTCAACAGCTAGTCTATTTCCTCACCGCTCCTCCTACGCGGGCGTCTTCGGGGTTCGGTTTCACCATCGAACAGATCCTTGCATTTCCTCCATGTGTCATCGTCGCGAAGCCACCTTCGATGTCCCATGAACACGGTTTTCGAAGACCCGGGACCTCTATCTAGCTGGCGATACATTGTGTCATCCATGCACCTGACGCATCCAGAAAATCCGTGGACCACCTGCCCCGCGAGATATCCAGAATCGAGATAGTCGTGCACCGTCGTGAGCAAGGCGGCTCTCATAGGGAAATATTCTTTCTCTGCGGCGTCCACGTATTGGCTGGCGTTTTCCACAAGCGTGTCTAGCTCCTCTTCTTCGCAGCCCCGATACAGATTGATGTCATTCCCTGGTTGTTTCGGCCCTTCAATTAGCATACTCATGTGAATGTACTTCCTCTTCATGCACAACCAGGGGAAGGTTGTACATCCACACAAACACGGCTAGGTGCTATGTGTGCTTCTCTGGCTGCCAAACGGATTGACTCCATCGGTGATCGCTACCAAAGATGATGTTCCTTGGATCCTTCCCAAATTCTGGGTGTTCGAAGTTCAACGCTTGCCACTGGCTCGCATCCTTTGGGTGACTCAGCATCTTGTCTTTTTTATTTATCTCCGGATTTGCGTCATCTTCTCGCTTCTTCTCCTCCCTATCCGCGTGCCAACGCATGAGCTTTGCTACCTTAGGGTCCGCGAAATACCGCTACAGACGAGGAGTGATCGGAAAGTACCACACCACTTTTCGAGGAGCTTTCTTCCTCTTCTTGTATCGAGTGATGCCGCACACCGGACATATGGTAGATTCCGCGTGCTCGTCCCGATAAATGATGCAATTGTTCATGCACACATGGTATTTCACGTGCGGTAAATCCAGAGGACACACGATTTTCTTCGCCTCCTCGAAACTAGTCGGGCACTTGTTCCCCGTGGGAAGACGTTCGTGCGTAATGACATGTTCTCGCCGAAGCTACGCGCCGGTCATTTTGTGTTTTACCTTCATCTCCGGAGCCATGAGCGTTACTTTCAGGTGGGTATCCTCGGGCCTGCATCCTTCATACAATGGAGTAACCGCGTCTATCTCCAGTTGATCTAGCTTGGCTTTCTCTCGGGCGGCAGCTCTTGCGTTATTTGTCTGCTTGAGAAGCAGCTCTTGAATATGAGGGTCCTGCACCCAGCCCATCGATGGTCCATCATCGTCTGCTCCGCCGGCATCATCATGTTCATGATCATGCCCTTCGCCGCTTCCCGCATCTTCCTCATCATCATGTCCTGCATCTTCTACATGATGACTGTATACAGATCATCGTCGTGATCATGTCCTGGAGATTCTTCGTCTTCTCGCCCGAGCCGCGGTGGTTGTCTTGTCGCCCTTCCTTATTTCTTGCCCGCCCCCATGGACGACTTCATAGTCATCTTCATCACCTTGCCACCGATAGCCATCCATGAAACCACGCAAGAGCGGTGGTCCTACCTGCCCGGAATCCGGGTCCGCAATAAGGCTCTTCAACTTGCATCTTCGACACGGACATCTTATCTCCATCTCGTTCTTTTCAAGCATCTCGGCCTTCGCGAAGCTCAAAAACCAATTCACGATGCCTTCGGTCATCGTGCGGACCATGGTCGTCTGCGGGGTAGAGCAAAACGATATTTTAGAACCAAGAAAAAATTTGGCATGACTTTCCCTACAAATAGGACCAAAAAGAATGCATAGTGACAAAATTCTCGCCGAAACGGAAATGAATCAACATTTCGGCAAAATATTGGCAACTATTGCATTTCAAATACCGGTACCTGCAAACACAAACATATATGCAACACCACAAACATATGCAACACCACAAACATACATAGATCTAGCTAGGCCACAAAAAGTGCATGTGCACGTTGTTGGAGAGGGAGAACAACATAAAGATAGCTTCCCCCTTGTTACCTATCAAAAAAAGGTAATTTAACCACTTAATTTGGATGAATCTATGGTGCAAATGAGGTGAGGAGGAGGAGGCAGCCGAGACAAGCTTCGAGGAGGAGGTGGAGAATGAAGTGGGGAAAGTGAGTGGGTAGGTGGGCTGTCCAAAATATCTTGTTGGTCCTAGTTACTAATGGCACACCACACCAAATGCGCCATTAGTAACCACAGTTACTAATGGCGCACACACTTGATGCGCCATTAGAAGTTTTGCAATATATATATATATATATATATATATATATATATATATATATATATATATATATATATATTCTAATGGCGCATCGTGGCCTAATGCGCCATTACTAGTTTAAACTAGTAATGGCGCACTATGCTACGGTGCGCCATTAAACGAGCACTACAAAAAAAATACACTTCCGTGATGATACGTGTTTGTCACAGTAGGTCACGTTTTCTGTCATGCATGTACATCCATGATGATTTTATGACAGAATGAAGATAGCCATACATGTGTTGTCATAGAAGTGTTCCATGACATTACCAAAATTATCATCACTAAGTGTCCACTTCCATGACGATAAATCGCGAGTCACAGAAGTGCTTTCGTCAAGGGTGACCGACACGTGGCATCCACCGTAACGGAACACCGTTAAGCTATTGGGTCCAGTTTTGGATCCGATAACCCGTTAACAGCCCCAACCAATGGGGATTTTCCACGTGTAAAATCATCATTGGCTGGAGGAAACATGTGTCGGCTCACCGTTGGGACAGATGTCATCCACTCATTGGACCCAAAGCGCCTATGATACGTCGACACGTGGCACGACCCAACAGAGGCCCATTCCTGTGAAAAGGCCAGCCCGTTTGACTTGTTTAAAAGGTGGCGGGCCAGCCCACGGCAAGCCTCTTAACGGCCTGTTCGCATATAGCCCATTTACAACCCGCTAACCCAGGGCCCGTTTACGGCCTATCCGAATTAGGCCCAGTAGCGTCATCTGGGCCGTCCAATATAATTCCAGCCCGTTTTAACTTCCAGCCCATGTATGGCCCATGAAGTCTTTCTGCCCTGAAAGCACAAGTTCTCCTTGGGTGATTTTGGTAATTAATGTCAACATATCTCTTGTTGGACTAATGCTTCTACCTAGTATGTTTCAGATAAGTTCAAAAATGGAGTGGCATGGACTAGAGGATGTGGAACCCCTTCTATATGCTGAAGACAAAGGATTGGCTCAAGCTCAAAGCTCAGGACTCTAAATTTTCTATTTTAGTGATCCAATATCACATTGAGTCCATAGGAAAGCCAATACTATTAAGAGGGGATGAGGTGTTGCTTAATGGCTTGCTTGCTCAAAGTGCTTAGTGATATGCTCCAAAGCCCTCAACCACTTTCTCATATCCACATATGTCCCAAACCAAAAGTCAAACTCGGACCCACCGATTCTTTCTATCCGGAGCCACCGAGTTCAATTGACATAGCCACTGCCAGAAACCCTAATCAATTCAGTCTCACCGATGGGATCTCGGTCTCACCGAGATGGGCTTGCAAACTCTCTGTTGCCTATTGCAATAATTTCGGTCCCACCGAGATATGCAATCGGCCCCACCGAGTTTGCTTGGCCAACTCTCTGTTTCGCTTATTACCCAAATCGGTCCCACCAAGTTTGAGTAATCGGTCAAAGCGAGATGAGCATTTACCCTAACCCTAGCACATTGGTCCCACCGAGTTGATCCATTCAGTCCCACCGAAATTCCTAACGGTCACATTATGAACCAAATCGGTCTGACCGAGTTCTCTGAATCGGTCCCACTGAGTTTGGTGATTTGTGTGTAATGGTTAGATTTTGTGTGGAGACTATCATTTGAAGCACAAGAGCAAGGAGTTCATCATGAACACACCATTTGTTACTTCTTGGAGAGTGGTGTCTAATAGATTGGCTAGGTGTCACTTAGGAGCCTCCATCAAGATTGTGGAGTTGAACCAAGGAGTTTGTAAGGGCAAGGAGATCGCCTACTTCATGAAGATCTACCCTAGTGAGGCAAGTCCTCCGTGGGCGACGGCCATGGTGGCATAGAAAAGGTTGCTTCTTCGTGGACCCTTCGTTGGTGGAGCTCTCCGTGGACTCACGCAACCGTTACCCTTCGTGGGTTGAAGTCTCCATCAACGTGGATGTACGATAGCACCACCTATCGGAACCACGGATAAAAAATCTCTGTGTCTCCAAATTGCGTTTGCACACTCCAATCCCTTCCCTCTACATTCTTGCAATGTGCATGCTTTACTTTCCGCTGCTTATATTCTCTTTGTCATGCTTGCTTGATATGTATTGTGAATGCTTAAAATTGTGCTAAAAACTCCACATCAACCTATAGAATTAAAAACTGCAACTTTTCTTGATTAGAGTCTATTCACCCCCCTCTAGACACCTCTTTTTGATCCTTTCAATTGGTATCATAGCTTTGGTCTCCATTGCCTTGGTTTAAATACCTTTGGAGGAAGATGGATGTGTCTACTTTGGGGAGTCTTAGACGTAGAGTGCCTATTCTTGATGGAGAGTTCTTCTATTTGTGGAAAAATGAAGTGCTTGAGATTTTCAATGAATATCATTTGAACAAGTACATTACTAGCCCTTGTGCACCTCATATTGATCCTTTGCATCCTACAGCCGAAGAGGATCTTGACATGATTCACAATCTTAGAACTATCAATCTTATCATTAGAGGATTGCCCAAAAATTTGATTGCTAGTTTACCTACTCTTGATTGTCCCTATACTATTTGGAGATTTCTTGAGGAACGATTTCCAAATTATTCCTTGAAAATTCAGACAAAATTCTCCATAAGTCTATTGCCTTGAGTAAGATGAATTCTAGTGATCCTATGTTTGGTGATTGTCTATTTGAGCTTACCTATCTCATGCGTGCCAAAGGAGATGTTGGAATCATTAGCAATATCATTTTCGAAGCTATTACAATTCATAAAGATAACCATAGTAATGATCATTTATCTGATGTATTACCCTCTATAGGAGTTGATTAATCACAAGATGATGTTCAACATGGATACTATGATGAGGATGATGATAGTGACTATGATCTTGATGATGCAATGAGACACTTTGGTCTTATGGAAAATCTTCGCGGCTACATGGCTGGAGGAAAGGAATGGGTCCACTACAAAAAAAAGACACATCCGTGACATTTTGGGCCGAACGAATTTTTTTCTGTCATACATATGACACTTCTATGACGATAATTGTGACAAAACCCGGTATCATCATAGATGTGGTGGGCTCCTACTTCTATGACAAAAATCATGATAGAAAATGGGCTTTTTCGTCACAGGCGGGCCGGAGACGCAGCTGCATGACATTCTTTGGGCCGTCCATGATGGAAAAACCGTGGTAGAAGCGAGGGCGAGGAAAATTTCGGGATTTCCGATTACGGTGGGAGGTCGGGGCCGAAGCGATGCTGCTTTCTCGTACACGTATGCGCGTGTGTGCGAGGCGTTGGCTCTAACTGAACCCGAGCGAGGCGTTTTGCTCTAACTGAACCCGAGCGATTGCACTGCAGGCTGGATGAACAGGACCGTGGAGGGGTGGCCGTGGAGGGGTGGATGAACAGGACCCCGTGGTGTGGAGGGCTGGATGAACAGTAGACGGTGGAGGGGTGCCCGTGGAGGGGTGGTTGAACAGGACCCCGTGGTGTGGAGGGCTAGATGAACAGTAGACGGTGGAGGGGTGGTTGAACAGGAGCCGGTGGAGTAGCGCGCGGTGGAGGCTGGATGAACAGGAGCCCGTGGAGGCTGGAGGAGGTCGACGGTGGAGATGAACAGTATCCCGTGGAGTCCCGTTTTGCGGTACGCCACACCCCTCCCGAAGAACAGGACCCCTGTTCCGACCGTAGAGCTCCAACACAAGTCCGCTTCCTCCATTTTGCGGTATGCCACACCCCTCCAGATCAACAGGACCCCCGTTTCGACCGTAGGAGGTCTGTTTCGTTTGTTTTGCGGTACGCCACACCCCTCCCGATCAACAAGACCCCCGTTTCGACCGTAGGAGGTCCGTTTCCTCCATTTTGCGGTACGCCACACCCCTCCCGATCAACAGGACCCCCGTTTCGAACGTGGCCGGTCGAACACAAGGTCGTTTCCTCCGTTCTACGGTACGCCAGGCCTCGTTTCCATCGCTTGTTCCATCCAAGCCCTCCCGATGAACACGACGCATTCCGTTGCCTCCCCATGAACACGACGCATTTCGTTGCCTCCCCATGAACACGACAACGACGTTGTTTCTCCGTTCCGACCCAGCCATGTACACGAGCCTTGGCCATACTTATGTGCAAGAAGGCATTCGAGACCTCGCCCGTATGTACACATACGTGGCCGTATTTTCTTTCTTGCACCACAGCCCTTTATGCGTGCGTGTACATGCTACGTCTGGCGCCTCTACTACGACGCGTGCACGCCTCTACATCCACCGGTATATGTACGCATTACCGTCACGACCAAAATGACAATGCTACGTACGCTACGACCAGGTGGGTCCCGACTGTCAGGCACTTCCTTGCCGGCGAAGATGTAGCTGGTGGGTCCCAGCAGTCAGGGGGCAAATCGTTTTTTTTTTGCCCGGACGCACTTCCTTGCGTGCGAAGATGTAGCTGGTGGGTCCCAGCTGTCAGGGGCAAACATTTTTTCGCAAAATACGGTGGCCCGTCCGGTGGGTCCCTGCCGTCAGGTGGAGGAATAATTATTTTGCACGTAATAAGGAGACACTTCCTTGCTGCGGCCGTGGACCCAGCTGTCAGCCTCTCCACGTACAGTCCACGTCCGAGGGAAGCCATTCCTTGACCACGTTGACCACGCCGCGCCGAGAGCACCATGGCGGTGGACGACGGCGAGGCCTAGGAAGGGGACGACACGGAGCCGGGGAAGACGCGGCAGTGGATGCCCACGCATAGAGGAGTACGAGGGTTCACTGGTTCGCTGCGGTGTGAGGTTGCCGTCGCCGCAGAATAACAGGGGGTGTGTGTGAGTAGAGGGATGGCACGGCCAGCGGTGGGATTAGTAGAGGCGGTGAGGCCTCCACCGCATCGCAGCCGCCACGGGAGGCAGGAGCACGAAGGCACGACCGGCGCTGGTTTGGGCGGCTGGAGCAAGAAGACCAGAGGTTGAAGAAGCACTACGGCCGTTGGATGGACATCGTACGGTCACTGGAGCTAGAATCATGCATATTGACTAAGTTGACAAAGCCCTCCGTCCCCGTCAACGTAGTAGGCCCACAAGTCAGCCGCCACTATCTGGGTCCCAGCTAATGTGGGGAGTATTCATTTTTTTGTGCGTAATAAGGAGGCACTTCCTTGCGTGCGAAGATATAGTTGGTGGGTCCGAGCCGCCGTGGCGGTAACATTTTTTTTCGAAATCTGAGGCCCTTTCGGTGGGTCCCTGATGTCAGGTGGAGGAATCATTATTTTGCGCGTAATAAGGAGGCATTTACTTGCGTGCGGCCGTGGACCCAGCTGCCGGCCATTCCATGTACAGTCCACTTCAGATGCATGTCCGTCGTTGACCATGTTGACCAAGCCGCGCCGAGAGCACCAGGGCGATGGACGACGGCGAGGCCTAGGAAGGGAACGACACGGAGGCAGGGAAGACCCGGCAGTTGTTTCCCACGCGGAGGGGAGTACGGCTGTACGAGGGTTTACTGGTTCGTCTGCCGTCGCCGGAGAATAGCAGCATGTGTGGGTGAGTAGAGGGATGGCTAGGCCAGCGATGGGTGTACCGTGGGGCGGTGAGGCCTGCATGGCAGCAGAGCCGGCCGCGGGGGGGAGGGAGAAGGCAGTCCCGCCAGCACTTGTTTGAGCGGGTGGAGCAGGAAGAGCAAAGATTGAAGAAGCACGACGGCCGTTGGATGGCCATCCAACGATCCTTTGCTTGTCGTCAACCTTTTTTAGGAAAGCCTCAAATCTGTGGAAAACACATACAACCCATCTGCCATTACTTCTAATAATTTATAGCCCATTCGCTAATTAGTATGGATTTTTTGGAGCCCATATTCTTTTTGTTAGCATTACAGCCCATATTGTGGCCACGGTTAAAACATTATACGAAATTTTGCATATTTCGGTGCGGTCCGAACTGCTTTTAATCCCGAAATTTCGACTCACATTCAAGCTGATTTTAAAAATAAATGTATATCAATATAAAATCCAAAAAATTCTCCACGCATAAAAATTAATGTAATTTAAAATCTCGAAATGAAAAAAAAGATATTTGAAACTAATTGCGGTTTGATGTGTTTTAAAATTTACAACCCATCTCTCATTCTTGATGGGCCATTTTCTCGGCCAAATTTAATGAAGCTCTCCTCGTCTTGAAAGATTTGCAGCCCAACAGGCACGACAAAGCGACTTACTTGGCAAATCACAAAAAACTAGGGGTGGCCGTGGACCCATTGTCGGCCTCTCCATGTACAATACTCTTCCGATGGAAGTCGTTTCGTTGACCACATTGACCACGCCGTCCGAGAGCAAAGAAGGCGGTGGACGACGGCGAGGCCTAGGAAGGGACAACGCGAGCCGGAAGATGCGGTGGATGCCCACGCGGAGAGGAGTACGAGGGTTCACCGGTTCACCATGGTGTGAGGTCTTTGTCGCCGCATAATAACAGGGGTGTGGGTGAGTAGAGGGATACCTGGGCCAGCGGTGGGAGTAGTAGGGGCGGTGAGGCCTCCAGCGGCATCACCCCGACCCACGAGGCGGGGAGCAGCGGCACGACCGGTCTGCTTTAGGCGCTGGAGCAAGAAGGCGGAAGGTTGAAGAAGCACTATGGCCGTTGGATGGACATCGACGGTCCTGGAGCTAGAATCGTTCATATTGACTAAGTTGACAAAGCCCTCTGTCCTCGTCAACTTAGTAGGCCCTAAGTCAGCCTCCCACCATGGTGGGTCCCAGGCTAGGGGAGTATTCATTTTTCGTGCGTAATAAGGAGGCACTTCGGTGGGTCCGAAATGACAATGGGGGGACGTTTTTCGCGAAATCGGTGGTCCGTCCGGTGGGTCGAGCGGCAATGAGGACGTTTTTTGAAATCTGGTGGTCCGTCCGGTGGGTCCCAGTGATCGAGGGCAAACGTTTTTTAGCGAAATCTGGTGGCCCGTCCGGTGGGTCAGCAGTCGAGGAACTTTTTCCGTGAAATACTGGTGGCCTGTCCGTGGGTCCCCGCCGCCGTGGATGAATAATTATTTTATGCGTGTAATAAGGAGGCACTTCCTTGCGGCCGCCAGGACCCAGTATCGACCTCTCCACATACAGTACTCTTCCGACGGAAGTGGGTCGTTGACCACATTGACCACGCCGCGTCGAGAGCACCATGGCGATGGACGACGGCGAGGCCTAGGAAGGGGACGACGCGGAGCCGGGGAAGACGCTGCAGTGGATGCCCACGCGGAGAGGAGTACGAGGGTTCATCGTTCGGGTCAAGGGCGTGAGGTCGCTGCCGCCGCAGAATAATAGGGGTGTGGGTGAGTAGAGGGATACCTGGGCCAGCGGTGGGAGTAGTAGGGGCGGTGAGGCCTCCATGGCATCACTGGCCCGGCCACGAGAGGCGAGGAGCACGCGGCACGACCGGCTGCTTTACGGCCGAGCAAGAAGACCAGAGGTTGAAGAAGCACTACGGTCGTTGGATGGACATCGTTGATCACGCCGTGCCGAGAGCACCAGGCGGTGGACGACGACGAGGCCTACGAAGGGAATGACATGGAGCCGGGGAAGACACGGCAGTGGCTGCCCACGCGGTGGAGAGTACGAGGGTTGAATGGTTCGGCTGCCGTCACTGGAAAATAACAGGAGGTGTGGGTGAGTGGAGGGATAGACAAGCCAGGGATGCGAGTATGATGGGGCCGTGAGGCCTTCCCGGTAGCACTGCCGGCCACGGGAGGCGGGAGCAGCCGGTTCCGACGGCGCTGGTTTGCGCGGGTAGAGGTGAAGATCGTAGATCGAAGAAGACGATTGCCGTTAGATTGACATCTAACGATTACGCCGGTAGAGTCGATTGTTGACTAAGTTTCTTTTTTGAGAAACCTTGTGTACGCATGAACTTCGTAGGCCCACAAGTCAGCCTCCAAATCTGTGGCAGACAACATAATGCCCATTTGCTATTTTTTATAATTTGCAGCCCATTTGCTAATTCTTAAGTAATTTATTACAGCCCATTTTCTGCCCAGGACCACGGTCAAAAAGTTCAACCTTATTTTGCATATTTCGCTGGAGTCTGAACTGTTGTAATCCCGAAATGATAAACATTTTTTAAGAACTTATTGATTTGCCAAAAAGATCGTTTTGTTTTTGTAAGCAAATAAGACGTGGGACAATTGAGTTGGTTTAAGGGAAAACCAGTGGTAAAAAAATCAGCACTGGGTGGGAAAAAACAACAAAAATAAGGATGTAAATATGAAAAGGGAATTTTATGTGTTTTCAATATAATGATACGTGTATATGAACTAGTAAAACTATATGTAGAGATTAGAAAACAGATGTAGGACATGAGTTTCAAGAGGAAAATAGAACTGGGCTTTGTGTTTGATTCAGTAAAAAAAACTGCCTGCGGATGTTGTATGACAAAATATAACTAACGGCGGGCGAAAGGCCGATAGATACATGCTGGATCTTTGTGCCCCGTTGTCATCATGGGCTGGGCCTGTTAAAAACAAAACCAACCCTGGGCAGTCTACATCCCAGTTGAAACTTGCTCGACCTGAAAAAACAATATACGTGCTCAATAAACGAGAGAATTCTGCAAGTACAGACTGATAACTGGGATACAACACGGATATTGTTTCTTATTGTGATAATAAGTGCATGCACTTGTTTCGAAAAAATTGGAGAACTGGGAATTCGAACGGCGGGTGCTTATGCTACCCATCAAATAAAAATCAGGTGCCTGAAAATTTGTTTCGAAACAAATGATTCAAATTTATATCCATGTCGACCCCTGGCATGATGGTTGGAAGCAAATGCAAGTTCATACCAAAAGATCGTTAACAACAATACCAACTTGTGGACGACAAGGTAGTACAACTACCAATACCAAACTAACTTATAATCTTTTTACTCCTGGCCCTAGTGTTTGTCTGGTAGAAAATCTTGCAGAGGACCAGCTCCGCTCCTTCTCTTGCTCCGTGTCCCCGAGGTGGTACCGTGCATCACCCAGTTGGTCCTCTGCTGGTCGAAGTTCTTGTTGGTGTGCAGCACCAGAACCTTTTTTGCTGCCCGTCTGCCGGCCGTTGACCATCACCGGCAAGGTATTGCCGGTCTTGTGCCACATCGCGTGCATGCCGCACTCCGACTATATCTTGCGACGCGTCCACGTGCCCCTTTTGAACGCCCTGGAATTGCGCTGGAAGAAATGCTTCCTTAGGCCACTCAGTGTGATACCTGCAGTATTGTGGAATACAGGTTTTAGTGTACCTAGTTGGCATTTTCATAACATCTTTGGCATGTTGCAGTCACTTGTTTCACTTTTTATTAAGCTGTCAAATTGTAATTGCTTCACCAGTGTCTGCGTCTAAAAAGAAAAATAGAGCAATAAACAAAGGAATATTTTTGTGCAAGTAGACGGCCGATCGGTGTCTTACCTGGAAGTTTCTCAGGTTGGGTGTAGCATATGTCGTGCTCGCCGTCGATGGTTTGTATGAACAAATCGATGAGAGACTGAAATCTCGCGCTGTCAACACTCACTTTGGCCTCAAGGTGCTCGATCAGCTCTTGATCCGTGGAATCGAACTTGACGCCAGCCGGCAGCACCGGCCAATCCTTCTTCGACTTGCATCGGTAATTCCAGTTATATGGTACTCAATGTATGATCAATCGACTGTTTTAAGTGAATGATGAAATATTTCGACAGATAAGTGGTACTCCAAATCTGAAGTCCAGAATACTCGAACACGCCGTCTGGATTCTTGTGTCACCTCACATGCAACGTGTTGTCACGTCAATTCAATATGTGGACATGATGAATAATTTACCCGATGTATACTTGTACTGCTACTGTACTACTTACTAGTCGTATTTAGTGTCACAATTTATACATAGGTTTAACTAACAAGTACGCACTTGAAGCCTAACTGATATATATATATATATATATATATATATATATATATATATATATATATATATATATATATGTCTATTCTGCTAATATTAGCAGAATAACTATTCTGCACACCACTTCGGCACTGCACGCTCAATAGAAGCGCACTGCATTATTTTGATGACGAGCACTGCAATAGAGACTAGTGAACTTCTCGTCGGAAAAAACTGCACGCGTTATTTTTTCGGTATTGTTTTCCCTCTAATTTTTTAACCGTTTATCGGAATGAGGCGTGTAATATAACATTGAAAAGCTATGGATTAAGCACAACTTCGACATGTTGAACACTTTTCGAGATTCCACACGGTTTAAGAGCAGTTTTGAAAATAGTGCGGCGGATGACGAGTGGCAGCGAGCGTTTTTTCGCGTTTTTTTCTAAACCGCTTGTCGGAACGAAGCAAATGATACTCCGTTGGATAGATATCGTCGAGGCGCATCTTTTTCATATATAAATCTTTCTCTAATTCATTACGGTTTAAGAGCAGTTTCAAATTTACTAAATCGCGGAACTCTGTTTTTCAAATTTTTTGAAATTTTCGGTACTGTTTTTGCTCCAGTTTTCTAACTGTTTGTTGGAACGAGGCGTGTGATACGCCGTTGGAAAGCTACGAACGAGGCGCAACTTTCATATGTTGAAATATTTTTGAAATTCCTTACGGTTTTAAGTTAATTTTGTAAATCGTCTTATTGAGACGACGAGTGGCAGCGGCCGTTTTTGGCGAAATTTTTGCAAACCGCTGGTCGGAATGATTCAAACGATACGCAGTTGGAAATATATCGACGATACGCAACTCTTTCATGTAGAACACTCTCTCTAATTCATTACGGTTTAAGAGTAGTTTTAAATTTACCGAAATGCGGACACTCTGTTTTTCGCGACACCCAAATCGACGTGGGTACTTCATCCAACTGAAAACCGCACTGCATCAGACGAAAAACCACACTTCATCACACGGGTAAGAGAACTGCATGGTTTCTTCTATTCAAACGTAATTTTTTTCATGTGTTTGTATCAGGAGATGAGACTAGCAAACCACACACAAGAGAATAGCGAACCACACCAACGAGAGTAGTGAACTTCATGATTTCTCTTGTCGAACGCAATTTTTTCGTTTGTTTTGTACCAAAAGACGAGACTAGCAAACCACACACAAGAGTAGCGAACCACACCAACGAGACTAGTGAACTTCATACTTCTTTTCGACAATCTTTTTGCTTTACAAAGTGAACCACTTTGACTCACTACAAAATGAACCGCATTGCAATGCCGACAAAGGGAGTTGCATTATTTTTATTTTTTCCTAGCATTTTCTCTTTATAATTTCATCTCAACTGCGAGGCGGCGTAGTGAACTGCGCCTTGACGACAAAATGCTTTACCAAGTGCCGATGCAATTTATTTTTTTGAACACGCGACACCATGCAAGAACAAGTGCAATTTGAATTTTGCATCGGAGGAAGTGAGCCGCGACCCAATTCGAAACAAACTGCATGCTTTTTTTCATAACCACCAAGGGGCATAGCACTGCATTGGCGCTCGGCGTGGACCGCACTTCACCCATCAAGAGTCAGCATCCCTATTTGGATGCCAGCCGGCTGCACTAACGCGACTAAGCGCCTTGCACTCGTACATGTCGAGAAAGTGCAAAGGGTCTTTGGGAGTTTCTCCTCTCCTCTGGTGGATGGCAATTGGCGAGAAGGGATGACGGTGAGAAGACGAAACGCCGGGGATCCGGATGCACTGCAACGGCGCCGGCGGTCGAGTAAAGAACAATCACTAAAAATGAAAAATAAAAAAGCAACTGATTCCTCGCAGAGGGCAACCGACCCGTGCAATTCAACTGCACGTGCCCCGGGCCGAACTGCACGGCTGCAGCAACCACACCACTGGGCGGCTCACCTGAAGTATCTCGCCGTCGCCAGCAGAAGCTCGACTGGAACTTCACACGGCCTTGTTGCCACACTACATCACACGCACTGCACACACAAGCGAACCTAACCGCAGTGCACATCCGGGCGGACAGCATTGGGGAAACCGCACTGCACACGCGAGCGAACATCACTGGGAAACCACACGCCTGAGCGTCACGCCGCCAAAATCCTGAGCTGCACACGCCAATTCAACAAACTGAGCTTTCAAAAAAAAACTTTCAAAAAATTCAACAAACTGCATCGTCGTACGCATTGCAGCGATGGCGAAGCTGCACAGCCAAAATCCCGTGAGGCCAAACCGCACACATCGCTTGACCGCACTGCAGCGCTGGCCAAGCTGCACAGCCCACAACTGCAGAAGCCACATGTTGTGCAACAACGAACTGTAGCAAGGTCGCCGACGACCAATTCACGACACCGGAGTTGACCATCGTCGGACTGCACACACACACACACACACACACGCGAGTTGAATCGTCGGAGCTGCGCACTGCCACGCCGCCGAGCTGCACGAAAATATGAAAATAGAACCGCATCAGGTGCTGGAGGCAGATACACACAAAGAGCAGCCCGAGGAAGATGGACGGGGGCGGCACGCCCAGATCCGCACCGGAGATGCGAGGCAGGGGACCCCTGCGTTTGGATCCGGCATGGGCATGGCACGGCAAGGTCGCCATCGCCGGAGGATGGAGCAGATGTTCGCAGCGGCATCGTCAAGCTTGGTTGGGGGCAGGGGCGTTGTGGACTACGCCGTGGAGCCGCGCCCGTGAAGACCGACCGTCGTGGGGGCGGGGCCGTGGCCATGGAGGCCGGCCGTCGCGGGGCGGGGAAGTGGCCGTGGAGGCCGGCCATCGCGGGCCAGGGTCGGGGTGGGGCGAGGGCGGCGCCTCGGGGTTGGGGGCGGACATGCCCTCTTCCGGCGGCCATGGAGGCGCGGGGATCCAGGCTAATGGAGGCATGGTGGCGCGGATCCAGGGCCTCGGCTGGTGGCAGCGGGGTGGACCATCGCTGGAGCGGCCTTGGGAGGCCGGGGTAGGGGGTGGTGGGAACGGCCCTGTGTTTCGGGAGGCCCTAGGCGAACTCGATGCCATGTGCCCCTATGTACTAAGATCATATATATGTATGCGCGTGGGTGGTACATAAACTTAAACATAATAATTGTTGAACAATGTCATATTACGACAGAAATACTAAAAAGATAGAGAATTGAAAGTAACATGATATGATTACCTCAAATAAGAATCAAATTCAACTGACTCCATCTATAACAATAATACTTAAGTACTTTTCATTGTTGAATCTTGAGGATCCCTTTCTATCTTTTTTCTCCTTGTTTGAGCAACTGACAAATGCTTCTTAGGCAATATGGCGGGCTAATGTCCTAATATTATGATGAAAAAATTATTCAAGAAATTAGAAATTTATACATCGAATGATTTGAATGATTGGAACCCTAGACATGTGCATAGAATGACAAAAAAAAGGATGGTTAAATACATACTATGAAAGATTGAATTCGAAAATTATACATTAAAATTTGGAACTTCGTGAACACTGAAATTAGAGGATGGATCATGGATGAATAGTTGAATACGTTCTAAAAAAAAGAAATTACTGAAATTGGGGTTTGCGGGGATGGATCGGGAACATGGTACGAGAGAGTTATGCATGGATACGTGATACGTCATCGTGGCCAGGCTGCGCCATCGCTCACATACGACGTGATATCGCATCGCCGCGGGCTGCGGTTGGATTGCCGCATCGGCGAGCGACGCCAGCAAAGGACCGAGGCGACCACAAATGACGAGAGGAGACAGACGAGCGAGGCGTCCGCGAGATCTTCGATTGATTTGTTTCACAATCGAAACGAGCGGCCTCGCTGCGTCGGGCGTGCGTGACGCTTCGCTAATCGCCACTGCTATCCGATGGGCCTACCTCATCTCGTTTTCTTCTCTCATAATTTTTTTTCTCACCTATTTTTGCTCGGCTATATTATATATGTGCACTACATCATGGGCCCCACCTGGCTGGGCCTGGGCCGTCCCCCCCGCCCATGCCCTGTGGCCGCCTGGTGGGAAGGGGTGCTCGGGCGGGCGTGTTTGAGGCGGTGGTCGTCTGCTCCCACAAGCGTATAAGCTTGAGTCGGCGGCACCGGGATAGGAGAGGAAGCTGGTTGGTCGTGGGGAATCGGAGGAGGCGTCGGAGGGAGAGGAAGATGGACAGAGAGGTGGGAGAGTGGTGGGGGTGGGGCGGTTGTTTTCGGTCGGTTCGTGGGAGGCTCGGGGTGTTAGCAGAATAAGAGGTTTCGGTGTGCAGAATAAGAGTCTTAAAGGTGTTATTAGAATAGACCCACCCTATATATATGGCTTCTTCACAACATCTTCATCATCATTATCTGTACATCCTACGCAGGTGAGTTAGGATGGCACTTGATCCCAGGAAGGTATCTATCCTTCAAACCAGAGGAGTGCTTCAAACTAACAACAGTACATAATATCCAACAAAAGAGGGTCGTGCTACAGCAGCAGAATACATGGCTCAGTCTAGATATCAACACGAATCAAGTTGTGCATATTTGCTGTTGGCATGAACCACATCGCCGCATGTCGGGTTTGCAAAAGCCATCCATCGCATGGAAGCTTGATGCCTTTCACACACTGAAGATTATCTGGCAACAAGTCAGGTGTATCGAATCTCTCGATATGGTGATTCATGAAACCCATGGTATGATGTGTAAACACAGCCCCTCGCGAATGGAAGTTGCATAGCACGGTAATCATCGCCGGTGATATGATCGATGATTGGTTGGATGATCGGATAATTGAGCCCGAGGAACAAGGAGTGGTTGCCGAGGCTGTAAACCCGCCTCCAGTTGAATACGCCTGGCCCAATAGAGCTAGGATCTTTCTCGGACATGAAGCAGCCATAGCCATCAATGTCACGAACGCCCCACGCATTGTACTGCATGTGGTTTGATGTAATTGTTTGGTCAATTTGGTATGTGCGAATGAGCATCAAATGACCGTCGTCAGCTGAACAAGCGATAAACCACCACCCATCGGCTGGTATGATTCCAGGTCCTGGAATCACGAAGGCCAGCATTTCGTCTCATTGCAACAATTCAAATTGGAGACCAAAAGGACAAAAATAAACAATCATGTTCAGAGTATGTGTGGAATTAAGATTATTATAACAGTGACACATATCATAGACAGAGAATTGCAATGTCGTGGTCATAATCATACACCAAGTTAAAAAGACATGCCAATGGCTTTCATATTCTAGCAATATGTCATGGTTCAAACATCATGTAACAATGAGAGGAAAACAGCTATGACAGCGCCTACTAATATTCTACCATAGCACTTACTACTATTGTTCTCATATCAACTCTAAGCAATAACATGCGTTGTTATAAAAATCTTGTAAACGAGAGTAACATATAGCAATCATTATGTTATGCTCATAATATGTATTCTAACAATCATTAGATGCTAATTGTTCTCATATCAACTCTAACAATAACATGTGTGGTCATAAAAATCTAGGAAATGAGAGGAACATATAGCAATGATGTGGTTATAGACATGCTATGCATTCTAAATTTGTAACAAATGAACAGCAAATGATTCATAAGGTAAAGATGAGATGAGATAGAACAATTACACGACGATAGATTCCACCAGTATAGGCAGCCAATCTGTGCGTCGACCGCGTAAGCGAGGCCATCATGCACTATAGCATCAGACAGAAATGTTGCCTCAACAGTATTGATGATGAGCCATAACCATGTATGGCGACCGGATTCCAGATAGACTAATCCCATGTTGAACAAGGCAATGAGCTTGTAATCCATGTAGTCTTCTGATGGTGTGGGCACTTCGCAGATTACAACTTTCTGCAAGCAGAGGTCGAGCCAAAAGCTTGACGCATCTCGTGCGTAGTAGGCAGGATTGTCCGGCGGGCCGCGAGGCTCGATGGCGGAGGTATCCAATGATGGAAGGGTGATCTGTCGCTGGGTGTAGATATCCACGAGACGCTACGGACTACCGGTGTGGTGGACGAGGACGTTCCAGTTGGCCTTCATGCCCGCCCAGTAGTGGCTGCGCATGAAGAACATGTGGACGGGTAGTGGTAGCATGTCGAGGGGCACCACGACAACCTCCGTAAGATCGTCAAGTTGGTGTCTGGGCCACCTGCAAGGATCGGGCATCAGCAAGCAGGGTGTCTTGAAAAGAGCCACGGCCATGCATTTAGTAGACGGTACAAAGACACCGAGCATGCGGCTAGACAGACGGTGCTGAGTAGGTCCATACGACTACAGATCTGCTCCAAGAGAACATCGGGGAGGGAATTCCAATCGCGGCTCTGCGTGTCAGTCGGTTCTGCCATTGGGGTTTTTGGTGCCTGCGAGCCAGCGGGGAAGTGGATTCGGGTGGGCGAGCGAAGAAGCTTCTCCTCGTGTGTCCGAGAAGTGAGCGGGGGGATATGGTACGCGGGAGCTACCAAGGAAGATGGCGTGGCAAAGGCGGCAAAGGAGCGGGGTAAATGGTGTGCGGCCGACTATGGGGAAGAGAGGAGGAAGAAGAAGAGAGGAGGAAGAAGAGTGGAAGACGGGGAAGAAAGTGCATTCAATCTCAATTCTACTAGTACTACTACCGGGATATACCGTCCTTCTGAGTGTAAATAGTTACACCGATGACATGTGGGTCTACCACAACAGGGCCCATATGTCGCTTAGTGGAGGATGAGGTGCGAGGGTGTATTTGCGGAAGCGTGCTCTCTTGGCAAACATGATGGCGATCGGTAAGGCTGATTTAGTAACACCAACACGTTGGTTCAGCTTATTAATTACGTGTCCCATCATTGCTGCGTGTATTGTCACTTCACTACGAAGACTAGTTGAATAGTTCTCTCCATCGAGATGGGGAATAATGGATCGCGAGGACTTCCTTTCTACAGTATCCATATGCCTCTACGCTCACTTCACTCATTTTGCTCCGTAACTAGTCACTTGTTGAAATCTGTAGAAAGACAAATACTCTGTATTTGGAAACAGAGGGAAGCTTTTACTCCGTACTATTTGGGAACAGAGGGAGTATCACCATATGGAGGGAACGGAGGAAGCTTGAAATATGAACATGTCAATGGGAGGGAGTAAGCCCCATGCATGCATGAATGCATGCAACATGCAACACTCACACGTACACATGGACGCACGCAACACTCACGCACCCATGCGGCACACAGCACACGACGCAACACACACGCTCACGCTCAAGTGCTCAACCTACTCCCTACGTCCGTGAAAAACTGTACATTTAGAGATTTACACATTGACTAGGGCATAATTAACACCCAAAAGTAGCAGACTTATGTGTGCATGCGACCATTGAGATAAGAAGATTAAATGAAGGCCGTTGCATGCTGTAATTAAGGATAGACATGTAGCCTATACCTACAAAGACAAGTTGGTGCATTAGTCAATTAATATCGATTTAGATTAAAGGCTAAATGCATTGGAAGTGTAGATGTACATCATGTAGTACACTCTTTGTTGGAAGACCGAGGGAGGACACATGCATGCACTCACATACACAGCCAGGGCGGTTCGCGCGCAAGGGTTGGACTCGTGTCGCGCCTGCGTAAAGTTTTGTTTAACTGATTTCCTTGCTCTGCCAACTGACAGGTGGGACTGAGAAACCAGGTGACAATTTAATCAGTCAACAAAGTGCCACGTCGACTATGTGGCCGGTCAGTAGGGTGCAATAAGGTGCTCTACGATGAGCTAGTGATCGTATAATCGCCGCAAAACTATATATAGTGACCGTAAAGAGCGTATTGTTACATACGTTGACCGCCAGTGTATTTTTCTCGTTTTAAATTAAGCCATATTAATCGGAAATGACACAGTATGGACTACTACTACTAGTACTAGTACTTCTTTGATGTGTCCCGTCAACTCGCCGAATGAGGAGAAGCTTGCTTACTACGCCTCTCTCTCGCCCACGCGCGCGGTGGTTCGTAGGACGAGGAGAGGGTTTTGACTACAACGCCCTCTCCCTCTCCCTCTCCCTCGCCCTCGCCCTTGCCCTTGCGGTGGACGTGCAGCAGTTCAATCGGTGTCAGATTGCCAGAAGCATATTGTACTGTAGTATCATCATTGTTGGACCTTCCGAAGAGGCGAAGAGCCAAGTGCAAGGTTCACACGAGTACGAACCGTTGAACCTCCCGAAGAGGCAAAGAGCCAAGCGCAAGGTTTTATAGGAGTTGTCGTCCTAGTAGGAGTGTACTACAACTATAGCGAACGATGCTACTGTATGATGCCGCCATCGCCACGTATATCCAAAGTCATGCCACCTTTTTTTTTCTCAAAGAGCGTGTTGGAGCCCGTGCAACAACCACACAAGTTGCACGCACACATAACACATTTACTAGTAATAAATTCTAAAGGACAAATGCCAGTATGCCACACAAGTTCATCTCCAACTCATGTGATAAATTTGTGCACGACTAGTCTACATATATTCACAACGCTACCGTTCACAATTACCGTACTCCACTTACACGTTATAGATGGGCTACATGTCCTCCTCCAGGTTCCAGTCCCAGGTGTTCTTCATGGATGGCACGATCCATAGCGGTGGGCAACGGGAATCATTGTCGCAGCTTTCTAGTCCGGTTCCACACGATGGAGACTCATCAAAGTTGAAGCGGCATAAATGAGGGATAGTGTGTCCCAGCATGTCGTTAATCCGGCGGTGCGCACTGAAGACACAACCATGCTTCACGAATGACAGGCCTTCCATGTCGTGCACGGAAGGTGGCATCCGCTTCACAATGGGTTAGCTGTCCCCGATGAAAAGCGAGTACTCTCCAAGAGTGTTCCTCGGCACCCACGTAGCATCACAGGGGTTGAACTCGGCGCCGTTCATCTGGTACACGCGGCATCCTGCATCTGGACACATGGTGACGTACATAGTCAAGGTCCATGCATAATAATGTTGTGCTCAAATATGGCGGTCGATGTAATACTGCAGCAAGTAGTACTACTCCGGTATAGAGGAAGTAAAATAACTGACTTATTATATATAGCCACTCTTGGCTACATGGATGAGATAGTAAGACATGGAAAAACAAAAATGGTGGCAGCTAGTGGGTTCAAGTCTTAAGGGCCTAGCTAGCTATACACGCCCTCCAAGGTAAAAGTACTCCTACTAGTACTACAAAGTATACTACTAGTACAACAATGAAAGAGAAGGCGAGAGGGTTAAAAATGGAATACCGGGTAGATGGTGACGGTCCGATCGTGGTAGATTGTGTGACCATGTTGCACATCAGTGGTACCATGGGTAACGACAGCTAAGATAGTTGATCCCAATATGCCAAAGTCAGCTACAAGGTTCCAGGTTAGACCGAATCACGGATACAAATGCACATCCAGGATCGGCGATCTTATTTTGATCGGGGATGACCGGTCCTCGCAAAATAATGGAGTACCGTTAGGGATGCAAATGATGGTTTGTGCATTCCGTTTGTAATCTCCCGTACCATAGGATGTCAACCAGATGAAACAAGTCCCCTAGCTTGTCACCGCAAAGATGCGGCCTAGATGGCGCACGGCATCTTCGAATGTGTAGGGGTACAAATCTGCCGCCGCCAACATGCGCCAGCCTCTGCCGTTACTGCCTCCTGCATTGATGGCAATCCTTATGTCGAACACCGCGATGAGATAGTAATCGTCGTAGCCGCGTCGCTTTGTCGGCGGGTCCGCAATTGCTATCTTCTTCAATCTCATGTAGGCATCATCATATGTATTCTTTGCCAGCCAGTCCGGAAGGCCGATCCCAATGGTGGAGAAGGGGTCTACCGGAGCGGCCGCACTGCTATGGATGTTGTGCAAAATCAAGGTGGTATCCGGTCGGAGGTATGCATGCCAATCTTTGTTGGCACCGACCCAGACCTATATATAAGACGGTGGGTAGCGGAGAAATTACGATATGGAAATGGAATAACTAAGTACTACATGATCAAACTCCATTACTGACCTGCTCGTCGGACAAAATCCGACTACCTCTCAACGTCGGCAACTCTAGCGGAGTCAACGTGCAACCATGGCCAGGAGCGGTGGACTGCTCAAGGATCGTCCCATAGAAGAACCTTCTCCTCGAGGATGCATGGAAGACCAACAAGCATGGCCTTTTCCCAAGCCTGTTTAAGCAGCGTCTTGAAAAAGTTGGTGCAGGAAGCACCGAGTCTTGCAGCGGTGAGGACGCTTGAGCGGGCGTGCGATTTCTCCCAGAGGATCGTCGTCCAAGGTCTCCCAGCCCCGACGAGGAGGAGAACCGCCTGGCGAATCCATTCGAGCAGCGATGAACTGCCTTCTCTTCCGGGGGAGGGGAACTGGCGAGGAGGAGATAGGAGCGTAGTAACCGTAGGGCCTCGTCCCTTCCAACTGTAGATCATTCCTCAGTGAAGGGGTGAGGCTATTATTTACTACTAGTACTAGCATTATGTGATTGCATTATACTGTAAATAATAGCACTTGTAAGAATTTTTTGGCACTAGGTAGTAGTTTTTGGCGTGGATTAAGAAATTTTGGGTATGTTTTTGCCATTTTCACGCCAACTAGTGTCAAAAACGTCAGACATTATGTGATTTGAGGAGTACGTGATTGCATCAGAAAGCAAAGATTAGTACTACTTTTCTCAACTAGTAGTGCGATGTACTGTACTTCTAGTCTAGTCTAGTATAGTGCACCAGTTTTGAACTCTTGAATCTCAGGGCCAAGGAGCTACAGTTGGAAGTGGAGGGTGTAGGATCGAAAGTATGTCTAGAGGGGGGTGATTAGACTACTTGACCAAATAAAAACTTATCCTTTTCCCAATTTTAGTCTTTGGCAGATTTTAGCTATCTTAGCACAAGTCAAGCAATCTTAACACAATTCAAGCAAGCATGCAAAGAGTATATGAGCAGCGGAAAGTAAAGCATGCAACTTGCAAGAAATGTAAAGGGAAGGGTTTGGAGAATTCAAACGCAATTGGAGACACGGATGTTTTTGTCGTGGTTCTGATAGGTGGGGCTATAGTACATCCACGTTGATGGAGACTTCAACCCACGAAGGGTAACGGTTGCACGAGTCCATGGAGGGCTCCACCCACGAAGGGTCCATGAAGAAGCAACCTTGTCTATCCCACCATGGCCGTCGCCCACGAAGGACTTGCCTCACTAGCGGTAGATCTTCACGAAGTAGGCGATCTCCTTGCCCTTACAAACTACTTGGTTCAACTCCACAATCTTGTCGGAGGCTCCCAAGTGACATCTAGCCAATCTAGGAGACACCACTCTCCAAGAAGTAACAAATGGTGTGTTGATGATGAACTCCTTGCTCTTGTGCTTCAAATGATAGTCTCCCCAACACTCAACTCTCTCTCACAGGATTTGCATTTGGTGGAAAGAAGATTTGAGTGGAAAGCAACTTGGGGACGGCTAGAGATCAAGATTCATATGGTAGGAATGGAATATCTTGGCCTCAACACAAGTGTAGGTGGTTCTCTCTCAAAAAATGTGCATTGGAAGTGTAGGTTCGTTCTGATAGCTCTCTTCGCGGATGAAGAGGAGGTGGAGGGGTATTTATAGCCTCCACACAAAATCCAACCGTTACACACAACTTGCCAAACTCGGTGGGACCGAATTGATAAACTCGGTCGGACCGATTCAACAAATCTAGTGACCGTCAGGATTTTCGGTGGGACCGACATGCAACTCGGTAGGGCCGATGTGGTTAGGGTTAGGGCATAACGTAATCTCGGTGAGACTGATTACACAAACTCGGTGAGACCGATTTTGGTAATAAGCTAACCAGGGAGTTGGTCAGGTAAACTCGGTGGGACCGATTCGCTCACTTCGGTGAGACCGAAATGTTATGAAAAGGAAACAGGGAGTTTACATTGCAATCTCGGTGGGACCGATCGCTCATCTCGGTGGTACCGAAACGTTATGAAGGGAAACAGAGAGTTTACAATCCCATCTCGGTGAGACCGAGATCCCTATCGGTGAGACCGATTTGCCTAGGGTTTGTGGCAGTGGCTAAGACATCTGAACTCGGTGGCGCCGGGTAGAAAGAATCGGTGGGACCGAGTTTGACTTTTGGTTTAGGTCATATGTGGATATGAGAATGTAGTTGAGGGTTTTGGAGCATATGACTAAGCACTCTAGAGCAAGAAACTCATTAAGAAACACCTCATCCCTCCTTGATAGTATTGGCTTTTCCTATAGACTCAATGTGATCTTGGATCACTAAAATATAAAATGTAGAGTCTTGAGCTTTTGAGCTTGAGCCAATCCTTTTATCCTTAGAATTTTGAGGGATCCACTTTTCTCATCCATGCCATGCCGTCCATTGAGCTTTTCCTGAAATATTCATCTTGGAATGATGTTAGCTCAATGAGCTATATGTTGTTAGGAATTACCAAAACCACCTAGGGATAGTTGCACTTTCAATCTCCCCTTTTGGTAATTGATGACAACATATAGATCAAAGCTTCGACAAATGATAATAAGAGTGAAAAACATTGTCGCTTTGAGAAGTATGTGATAAGCAAGAGCTTCCCCTAAATTTGTGCATAGTTTAAGATTTGCTTTGGACTGCAAATGCACAAGGAGTTAGGCTCATGGGTAACTCTTCCATGTCACATACATCTTGGTGGAGCGCTCAAAATGATAATGATTGAATACATGCACTCATCACCAAGCAAAGTGAATGATCATATAGAGATAAAAAGGATAATGTCATCCAACAAGCATAACTGTAGAATATGATCAAACACATGATCATCCAAGTATCACACAAACATAATGTATATCAAACAAGCAAATAAAGTTCAACCACCAAAGCAAGAGAGAATGAAAAGCAAGACTCTCTCTCGAAGCCTATATGATCTATACATTTTTCTCCCCCTTTGGCAAAAAGTTACCAAAAAGTTCATAGAAAATGCATAGCACTAGATCGACTCTCAGGCTTGATCTTCAAGTGGTGGTGTAGACAGAACGCCAAGGACGAAAGCATCAGTTGATGTAGATGGAGCTGGTGGAGTAGGTGCTGGAGCTGGTGGCACCGAAGTCATGGCTGGTGCGTATGAAGTGGCTCGTGTCTCACATCCTTGCACCGCAATTGATCTTCGAGCTCTAGGCACTCTGGCAAATGCCTTAGTGGTTGACTTGCCCTTCCTCTCCTGCATATCATCCTGAAGTTGCTCAACAACGGACTGGATCTCTGTGACCTTCACATCCATGTCATAGAACTTCGCTCCATGATCCTCTCCAAGCTCTCCTGGTTTCGAGTCAAGGTGGCCAGCCCCTTCTGAATCCTCAGAGTGGATGCAATCAAGTAGCCTAGCTGATCTTGTTTGCTCTTCAGAAAGTACTGAGATGCCTCTTCCATTGTTGGCATCTTGGTAGCCTTCTCTGTCCTTGCCTTCTCCTTCTTAGCTTGTGCTTGCATTGAAGATGATTCATCTTCATCCATAACCACTTGGTTGTCCTCAAAGTCTGGATAGATAGGCATATGCTCCTTATCCAACAGGTATGTGTCTGTGCCCATCTTGGAGTTAATCAGCTCCTGGATCTGTGGGGCATATCCACAACTTCTCTTTTGGTCAACAGTTGTCCTCTTGATAGTCTCAACTATAAGGCTCATGACCTTGAACTTCTGTGGCACATCAAATAGGTGTAGCAAGTTTATTGCATGGCCTCTGATCATGTTGTGATCACCTGACTTGGGCAATAGAGTATGCCTGAGGATCCAGTTGATGGTTGGTAGTCCTGACAGCAGATAATGTACAGATCCAAACTTATGTGTCTCAACTGCAGCATCTGGGATCTCCTTATACATATGTGCCATAGAGTTGTGATCCATCTTCTTCTTGGCATAGACATCCAAGTCATCGTCTTTCTCCTTAGGTGCATTGATCAGATTTTCCCATTCCTCAATAGTTGATTGGTACCTTGTACCTTCAGACATCCATACTATCCTTCCATCTGGATAGAAGTGTGCTGTGTAGTAGAATTGCATTATGAGATCCTCATTCCACTTTGTGAGCTTCTGCCCAACAAAGTCTGCAACTCCACAAGCACTGAAACTGTCATACACACCAGGATAGTGTTCCTCATTCTCCTTCAAGTAGGTCCAGTCCACCCACCTCATGTCACACACTATTGGCTTCTTGTCCAACAACACTGTCTCATAGAAATCCTGATGTTCCTTTGTGTGGAACCTGTAGTCAACAACAGTCCTCCTTCTGGTGGCATATGGATCTGACTCTCTCCGTAGCCTCAATCCTGAGTCTCTCCTGATCTTCATGTTCTCGGCTAAGGATGGGCATCATTATGATCTGGAATTTTTGGCTTCAATTTTCTCAAGACATGTGTCTCATCATCTTCTTCCTCAGCAACAATTTCAGGCATTGGAGCCTTGTTCTTCTCAGCAGCAGATATGTTTCTAGTACTCCTCTTTGGTACAGTCTTGGGTTTGGAGGCAGCTTTGGGTGCTTCTTTGGGCTTTGATGATGCAACCACTGTCCTGATAGCATCACCCATAAGCTTCTGAGCCTTGGGTGTCTGCAGAACCTCTTCTTCTTCCTCCTCTTCCATCATGGAAGGCTTTCCAATAACTCGACCATGGTCTTCTTGACCCTTTCCTTCCTCTTCTTCCCTTCAAAGAAGACCTCTTTGGGTTCAGATTCCAATGATGCTTGAGTGGAGGCTCTGGCTTTAGACATGGGAATCCTTTTGGCAGCTACTTTGGTCTTCATACCAGGCTTGGTGGGAGCAGTTGTGCCATACTCCTTCTTGAGCACTTTCTTCTTGGAAGTGGCCTCATCCTCTACTACCACATAGTCTTCATCCTCAGATTCTGAGGTTTTCTTCTTTCTATCCTTGGTGGCAGCTTTGGGCAAGTTGCTTGGAGTGCTCCTCCTACCCTCATCAGAGCTGCTAGAGGGACTAGTGCCCTCACTCATTTGAATTTGCTCCTCTGACTTGTTCTGGCTGTCACTCTGATCAGACATGTTGCAAACACTGACTGCAGACCCTGTGAATAGATATAGATGAGATAGAGTGGATGAGCATCACAAAATACGAGAGGTTTTGCAAAAGAATGAGTCAAAAACTTAGTTTTAGTTTTCCACAGAAAGCATTTCGGATCAACCGATTTGCAAACTCGGTGATACCGAAGCAGCTTTCGAACCTAAACTAGTGAACTCGGTCGAGACGAATCACAGTTCGGTGGCACCGAGACCGCTAGGGTTTCACAAAGTCCTGAACTCGGTCACACCGATTTGCAATTCTCGGTCGGTGAGAATCACTTGTGCAATGGCCTTAGCGAATCGGTGGAACCGAAGTTCGCAACTCGGTGGGTCCGAGATGGTTTTCGGAAACCTAACCCTAAATTTTCAATTCACTTCTAAACTATGGATTGTTTTGACTGGATAGAATAGTTTCAATCGTGGCAAGAATCATGATGAACACAATGTGCTAGGAATCGGACGGGGATAGCACTGCGATCGATTCCATACCCTAGCTTGGCGATGAACTCGCTACGGCGGCAAGGGCGGGGGTGAATTCCGTTGACGGCGACGGAGACCAGCGATTGGAGGTGGCTGGCAACAAGGAGGACGATCCGGAGACCCTAGAGGCAAAGCGAGCTATGCGCGGGCGAAGGGGTTTGGAGAAAGTTTCCAAATTTTTGCCCGTGAGTATATATAGCCCGACCCTGTCGGTGTGACCGAGTGGAACAACTTGGTGGCACCGAGATGCATAACTGTTGACTGTTACAGCAACTCGGTGTGACCGAAAATTTCAAATCGGTTACACCGAGATTGAAAACCTAGATCGACTTAGTGATCTCGGTATGACCAAAATGGAGGAATCGTTTAGACCGAAACGCACAAAGAAGTTTTGGAAGTTTAAGTCTATGACGAATCAGGGACTCCGAGTGCTCCTCACACAGAGTGGTTCGAATCTGACTTGATCAAATTTTGTGATGTAGCATGAATAGAGTTTGAGACGAGAAAAGCATAGATAGCTAGAGAAGGTTCTTAGGCATTCTTGTCCATCCACTTGGCAAAAGAAAAAGAAACCAATCAATCAAACAACAAGTGGATGTCCTCGAATGAGTAAAATATGCAACCAACATGCTCACACAATAAAATAGCAAATGAAATATGTGACAAAGCATGCACAAACAATTCTAGCATCTATCAAACAATTGGCGATGACTAGGTCATCTATATATGAGTATATTGACTTAGGAGTCAAATGAGAACATTTGATCATAGGTCATACTCATCGTTTAAGCTCAAGTGGGGTTACCACTTTTACATAATGCATTGATGTGTTCACACCATTAGAGTTGCTTTGACTCAATTCTTAGAGTTAAGCTCCCCCTAGATGTGAGATCCCCCCTTAGAGGGATGAACTAACCTTGGGTTTTGTCGATGATGACTTCATGTAGGAGTTGAAGATGTGGATGCTCAATGTTGATGAAGATCATTAGGAGCAATCCTTTTGGAGTGAGTTGCACTTTCATTACCTACACGGGTTAGTCCCACAAGGAACAAACAAGGATATCCATAGACATAGAGTGATGCACACACAAGATGATGTATATGAAAGCATTAGATTACCTTGTCCCTTGTCTTACCAACAAGAGGGTTTGTGACTCCTTGAACTAGTGCAAGATGTGGAAGTTGATTGCACTTGTTGTTGCCAAAATGATATGAGTGAAATATGTTGGCGGAGTCACCCTCAAGAACTCTCTAGTTCTTCTTCGGGATCCACATCATCTTGATGGGAATCCTTGGAGTTGTAGTCGTACTTGATGAAGTAGAACTTGTCGTAGTCTTGGGAACCCACTTGACCAAGGCCTTAGGAGCTTCTTCAAATGCATCAGTCTCCTCTTGAAGCTTGTCCTTGCCTTTTTGCTTGTGGTCTTGTGGTGGAAGATCATCTTGAGCTTGTGTCCCCTTGAAGGAAGTAGGATCATACTTCTCTTGTTGAGGAACAAACTTCGTCTTGGGATATTGATCTTCTTCCCACTCAACTCCATTGGCATTGAACTTTCATTCAAAACCAACACCTTGGTTCTTCCGGTGTCTTCCTTGCTCGCGTACAATTTCCTCAAATTGCTTACTCCCGGCAAGGCTCTTGTAAACACCTTTCTTTATAATTCCCTTCAATACGCTATTTTCTTGCTCAAGTGTAACTTGGCTAAGAGAATCATTAGTGGAATCAAGAGAACTACCAGAAGCAACAACATTTGATTTAGCATGATTATTGTTACTACTAGAGGAAGAATCCTTCTTGTTTTTCTTAACGGACTTGATTTGAGGCATGTAAGTAGATAAGAGTAAACGCTTGGCAATGTAAGAAGAACTTTTCTTACGAAGATCATCATTGATTGCCTTTAAGAACTCCCCTCTTGCTCAAGATTGAGCTTTTCAAAGCGTAACTTCTCATGAGTCCTTAAAAGTTCTCGATGATCTTCTAAGATAGTTTCATGAGCTAACTTAAGAGTGTTTAGTTCTTTAGTTAGAAGCTCAATCTTCTCCTTATCATTGTCATTCGTTTTATCTTGATTAGCATGATTAATTGATGTTTCATCATAGTATTCATCACTAGAGTTGTTAACAAGTAAATCATCATCACCTAGCAAGTCATCTTCATCACTATTGAAATCAACATACTCGGGGTGTGTTACCTTTGGTCCTTTAGCCATGAAGAATCTTCCAATTCCTTCATTAGGTGAATCAAATATGTCATAGGAGTTGGTTGACACAAGTGCTAGACCGGCAACACCTTCATCTTGAGTATATTCGGAGTCGGAGTGATAGCTTCTCTCGGAGTGATTGTCGGAGTCGGAGCCGGACACCCATTCACCAACATGAGCTTGATGTATTTGTTTTGTGTAGCTCCTTGATGACTTGTCCCTCCTTTCCGAATCCTTGCTCCTCCGGGATGTTCTTCGTTCATAACGATCATCTCTACTCCTCCTCTCTCTTGGTGGTGATTCCTCTCTTCTACTTCTCCTCTTGGGTGATTCTTCTCTTCTTTTGTAGGGTGTCGTACACTCATTGGAATAGTGTCCGGGTCTTCCACAATTGTAGCCATTGCGCTCTCGGCTGGAAGATCTTTTGTCATTCTAGGACCTTGACTTGGAGCTTCTCTCTTTGCTTCTATTCTTGTAGAACTTGTTGAAGTTCTTCACCATTAAGCTCAATTCTTCATTGAAGGTTTGTTTCTCACTTGATGATGTGGGGGCTTCACATGAGGCTTTGTAAGCACCACTTGACTTGTTGTGAAGTTCCTCCTTATCCTTGAGCGACATCTCATGAGCAACAATTCTTCCAATGACTTCTGTTGGCTTGAGATCTTTGTAATTGGGCATCATTTGGATCAATGTGCACACGGTATCTTATTTTCCGTCCAAAGCTCTTAGGATCTTCTTGATGATGAATTTGTCGGTCATCTCTTCACTTCCTAAGCCCGCAATCTCATTTGTGATAAGAGCAAGCCTAGAGTACATTTCAGCGACACCTTCACCATCCTTCATTTTGAACTTGTCAAGTTGACTTTGGAGCACATCCAACTTGGATTCCTTGACGGAGTCGGTACCTTCATGCATATCAATCAAAGTGTCCCAAATTTCCTTTGCATTCTCAAGACGGCTGATTTTGTTGAATTCTTCGGGGCACATCCGTTGAAGAGGATATCACAAGCTTGAGCGTTGTATTGCAGCATCTTCAACTCTTCCGCACTAGCTTCACGGTTCGGTTCTCTCCCATCAAAGAATTCACCTTGCAAGCCAATACACACAATAGCCCAAACGGCGGGTTATGTCCAAGAATATGCATTTTCATCTTATGCTTCCAACTAGCAAAATTAGTACCATCAAAGTAAGGACCTCTACGGTGATAATTTCCCTCGCTAGACGCCATACTCTCCTAGGTTGTGAAACCAAGGCTATGACTACCAAAAGCTATGGAAATCAAAGAAAATGGAGACCAAAGCTCTGATACCACTTGTAGGATCGAAAGTATGTCTAGAGGGGGTGATTAGACTACTTGACCAGATAAAAACTAAACCTTTTCCCAATTTTAGTCTTTGGCAGATTTTAGCTATCTTAGCACAAGTCAAGCAATCTTAACACAATTCAAGCAAGCATGCAAAGAGCATATGAGCAGCGGAAAGTAAAGCAAGCAACTTGCAAGAAATGTAAAGTGAAGGGTTTGGAGAATTCAAATGCAATCGGAGACACGGATGTTTTTGTCGTGGTTCCGATAGGTGGTGCTATCGTACATCCACGTTGATGGAGGCTTCAACCCACGAAGGGTAACGGTTCTTGTGAGTCCACGGAGGGCTCCACCCACGAAGGGTCCACAAAGAAGCAACCTTGTCTATCCCACCATGGCCGTCGCCCACGAAGGACTTACCTCACTAGCGGTAGATCTTCAATAGTAGGCGATCTCCTTGCCCTTACAAACTCCTTGGTTCAACTCCACAATCTTGTCGGAGGCTCCCAAGTGACACCTAGCCAATCTAGGAGACACCACTCTCCAAGAAGTAACAAATGGTGTGTTGATGATGAACTCCTTGCTCTTGTGCTTCAAATGATAGTCTCCCAACACTCAACTCTCTCTCACAGGATTTGCATTTGGTGGAAAGAAGATTTGAGTGGAAAGCAACTTGGGGAAGGCTAGAGATCAAGATTCATATGGTAGGAATGGAATATCTTGGCCTCAACACAAGTGTAGGTGGTTCTCTCTCAGAAAATGTGTATTGGAAGTGTAGGTTCGTTCTGGTAGCTCTCTTCACGAATGAAGAGGAGGTGGAGGGGTATTTATAGCCTCCACACAAAATCTAACCGTTACACACAACTTGCCAAACTCGGTGGGACCGAATTGATAAACTCGGTCGGACCGATTCAGCAAATCTAGTGACCATTAGGATTTTCGGTGGGACCGACATGCAACTCGGTAGGACTGATGTGGTTAGGGTTGGGGCATAACGTATTCTCCGTGAGACCGATTACACAAACTTAGTGAGACCGATTTTGGTAATAAGCTAACCAGAGAGTTGGTCAGGTAAACTCGGTGGGACCGATTTGCTCATTTCGGTGAGATCGAAATGTTACGAAAAGGAAACAGGGAGTTTACATTGCAATCTCGGTAGGACCGATCGCTCATCTCGGTGGTACCGAAACGTTACGAAGGGAAACAGAGAGATTACAATCCCATCTCGGTGAGACCGAGATCCCTATCGGTGAGACCGATTTGCCTAGGGTTTGTGGCAGTGGCTAAGACATCTGAACTCGATGGCTCCAGGTATAAAGAATCGGTGGGGCGGAGTTTGACTTTTGGTTTAGGTCATATGTGGATATGAGAAAGTAGTTGAGGGTTTTGGAGCATATCACTAACACTGTAGAGCAAGAAACTCATTAAGCAACACCTCATCCCTCCTTGATAGTATTGGCTTTTCCTATAGACTCAATGTGATCTTGGATCACTAAAATATAAAATGTAGAGTCTTGAGCTTTTGAGATTGAGCCAATCCTTTTATCCTTGGCATTTTGAGGGATCCACTTTTCTCATCCATGCCATGCCATCCATTGAGCTTTTCCTGAAATATTCATCTTGGAATGATGTTAGCTCAATGAGCTATATGTTGTTTGGAATTACCAAAACCACCTAGGGATATTTGCACTTTCAGAGGGTACTACTGTTCTCTAGAACCATCGCTGTACTATCAATGCAGGGGAAGTACACCTGCGTAGTGGCCTAGTGGGTACTCTCGGTGCTCTATTCAGCCGCTCCTCTCACGTAGCTGGCCTACTCACCGCCTCCTCTCACGCACACACACTAGCAGCCTGTTTATCAGCCAGTTCTTCTGGGAGAACATTTGAGTTAATTGATACAGCGAGACTAGGCTTTTTTCTTCCATTTGTGGAGGTGTAATGGATCTCTTCGAACTTTGTTAGTAGTTCCTTCTTTATGAATGAGATGAAGCAAAGCTTTTGCCTCCGTTTAAAAAAAACACGTCAAGAGGAATTTCTTTTATAGTAGAGCCGATAATGGAGTGAAGTCCATGCATGCAACGCCATAAGCTACAGAGTAGTAGTAGAGCACTTTACGTACAGAGCCATATTGCACGATTCCCAATGCCCCTGTGCTTTTTCCGGCTCCTCGGGGTTAATTGGGAGGCGCTAGTTTAAACATGCTACTAGCTGGAAGCTGCAAGCGAGGTGCGGCTAGGGCGAGCACGCGAGCCACGAGATGCTGGGAAGGAAAACCCGTTCACGTGGCTAGGCTGTCCAGTGCACCCAGATTGTGGGGCCGCACGTCCGTTTGACTTCCAAACTCAAACTACCTGTGTAAAATATTGGCTCGCAGCGAAGTGTAGTACTATTTTTAAAAAAAGGCCGCCGTGCGTTCGGCCGGGATCGAACCCACAAAACGAGGTATACACTCCCGCGACCACTAGTAGTACTCGTTGGAGTACAACGCAACCTAGAATCGCCTTTTGTCACTAGTAGTACGTACATTGTTCCTTACAAGAAACCCCTTAAGAGCATGGTTAATAGTATAGCCAGCTGCTGGCTATAAGCCAGTGCCATGTCATCTATAGCCCATCTAATAGCCAACATGTAGTACAATAATAGATCAAAAGAGTGTACTACTTTTTTATTATGTGGCCCACTTCTCATTCTCACAAAGTGCCTAGGAGCACGTGCTAGAGCTGGCTCTTCACGAAGAGCCCACTTACCTTCTCTCCTCTTCTCTTTCCTCCAACTAAGCAGAAATATACTACTCCCTCCGTCTAGGTGAATAAGTCATCTTAGATTGTGCACCGTGACCAAGGAGGAGGGGAAAACTAGAGAACTTAATGTTTATTTGCTAATTAATAGCATTGCAAGCAATGAATTAACCACTACATGTCGTGTTTGGTAGTTTCAAGTCATTAAAAGCATGCACACCCACATCTCTTATTGGTTGATATGTCAAGAAACAAGAAACGAGGTAGAAGTTAATGCACCGCGCCTAAGTGTTTTGGGATTATTTGGTTTTAAGTAAGATGACTTAAACACCTAGACGGAGGGAGTACTTTATTTCTTATAGCCCCGACTCAGCTCTATTGTACTTGCTCTAATAATGCAAGAAACCACTAAAATGCCAAGAAACTACTACCACTTGCATACGTGGCGGACTTAAGATAAGACTATCTTATCATCCATTGTTCATGCTCTTACCTACAAAAATCCTCGTGTGACCTCCTACCTCCTGCCCGTCCACCTAGTCATCCTCGGCCATGGGACGCAGCTACCGCCGCCGGCAGAAGGCGAGGTCAAAACCGCCGGCGGTGCAGAGCCCATGTTGCGGCAGCTCGGATGCCAGCTCCGTCCGGCGCTCGCGGCCGCTAGCTAGCCAAGATAGCTCCGTCCAGCTGCTTGTCTGCAAGGTTTGCTAGCTAGATTGGCACGGCAGCGCGGCGGCTTGCTCGCGCGCGCCGCGCTAAGACCAGCCATCTGGCTCGAGCGAAGGCCAGCGTGGCGTCCGGCCCGTCCGGCGGAGCGGCGGCCAACTCGCTCATCACCGGCGCCACCGACGAACACGCATCAGTCCTGTTTGAAGTAATGTTCAGGAAAAATAATGATTTGAGGGGGAATAACAGGATAGAAGGTCAGATGTGGGTCCCTCGTGTCAACGGTCAAACAAAATGTGTTGGTTTAAGCTGCCTCGTCAGCACGGACATGTGGGCCAACCCTGTCATAAATGGGTTTAAACGAACCTAATCGGTAGGAGTACTAGGTAGTTTTTGGCGTGGATTAAGAAATTTTGGGTATGTTTTTGCTATTTTTCGTACAATAGATTCTTCCCAGGGCTGGTTGAAAGTGGTAGTTTTTTGTTAAATACTCTACATATTGTAAGTAGGAGTGAAATTTAAGCTTTGGAAGCCAATAAGCAAGGCTAGTTACATACTGCATATGTGTACATGATTGAAAGTAAATATCAACCATGAGTGACTAATATCTTGATGGAAAACTCGAAACTATGGAATACTAGGAAAAGAAATGCATGGTTGGAAATACTAGCAATGTTCATGTCCATTGCAACGAATCATAATTAGAATAATACTTATTCACAAACTTGGTACAAAACACTCTAATTTTGATATACATATGTCACTAGAGATATATTATGTTTCAATTAGAATATATTCCTTGGGCTGTTTTAGTGAGGTCAGGGACGGATGTGGTTGGTTTTAAGATACTAATTATGGGTTTTTCTGCAAATTGGTAGACAAGTGGGATGTTGGTGAGAAAAGGCAACAACTTACCTCACAATTGTTAGATATAGATGTAATGGTCGAAGCTTGACGGATGGCAGACACACCAGCATCACCAACTTAGTCGTGTGTAGGAGTACTAGCAAGATCCGTGCATTGCACGAAACATCAAGATGCATTTTTTTAATAAAACACTTGTTGTGATTGACCCTTGCGGGAGTAATCCCATGTGTAAAAACTAATGATATCTCAAGAAATATGAGATAAGGTGAAGAGGAGTGGGGTGTGGTGGTGGTTGGTGGTCTGACCGAGCGGAGGCATGGGGATTGACGACGCCGGCAGCCACTACCCAGCTTTTGTTCCAGAGGCTTCCTTTATTAATTGCTCAACAGTGAGGTTTGTTGGAGATAAGGATGAACGAGGGAAGGCCTTGTCTGCAAATGTGGAGAGGGGTGCGGGTATCTTTTAGTTTAATTTCCATCCGTCAGATATAGATCGGACGGTCTATATTGCAAGATGGCACACGTACCATCATCACCAACTCAGTTTTTTATAAGAGAAGAAATATAAGTATCGAGATATAAACGTATTATCGATACTTGCTTCCGTAAACTAGAATCTACATTCTATTCAACGCCTCGACTTGTGGGGCCTTAGCAAAATGACTTCTCGATTGTGTAAAACAAAGATTTTCCCGTCGCCGACAAGGAGCGGGTGACGGCAGCGTGCTTTTTGGCTTGCTCTAGTCCTAGTAGTCATACTAGGTGGTCTAAGCACGTGTAGATTTATTCTTTTCACGTCTCGTGTTCGCCATACTGCCACATTTGTTGATGAATAGACGATAAGTTATTCACAGGAAACCCTTGTTGAGCGTGGTTTAGAGAGAGAGAGAGAGAGAGAGAGAGAGAGAGAGAGAGAGAGAGAGAGAGAGAGAGAGCGTGTGTGATATGTTAGAGACTGAGGCAATGATAACAGATTCTTTGTGTCTATGTGTGTGAAGGATAGAGAGAGACATGTACATGGGGCTTTGTGTTGTGTAACATGGAGACACATATACATAATTAGAGAGTGAGTGTGTAAGATACACATGCGGACATGAGGAGAGATGAGGATCCAGATAAATGGGTGTGCATGCGTGTCTATGTGTGTTTGTGCAGCGTTTGTGTGTGACAGGGAGAGAGTGTATGTGGAGTAGAGAGACCACTGATGATGTAAACCTAGTATAAGGGAAGGGGGAATGGTGTGACATGTGTAGTAGCGAGATAGCACGGGTGCGGGCGGGGGGGGGGGCAGACTATTTGGAAGAGACATCGAGTGTGTGTGTGGGAGAGGGGTGTGAGAGCGAGAGAAAGAGAGAGCTAGCGACGGAGAGAGAGAGAGAGGAAGAGAGGGGGCGAGAGGGGTCGTTTGTGTCCATAAATGGCGTATAGATAAGGAGAAAATGTTGATGTTGTCCGAAATTGGCCTATGAACGGAGACGCAAGGGAAGCGAGTCATCGTGTGTGTGATAGGGACTTCATGAGAGATCTAGTATATATGGTGTAGAGAACAATGTGCTAAATCGAGAACGATTATACATTAGGGAGCTATGCAAAGAGTCACGACATATATGTATACAGGAAGGAGCCGGGCAGGTCCGCATGTGGGAGAGATAGAAAGAGGAGAGTGGTGCACAAGGAGACAAAGTGTGCTTGTTTGCAGTGGGGGTGGTGTGTGAGGTGAGTCTTGTGAGAACCACATAACTAGGGAGATAGACGTTTGGGGGTGACGTTTTGTGTGTATGGGAAATATACACTCTACATAGTGCGTGTGCTTGGGTAAGAGAGATAGCGGGAGACCTAGAGAGTGAGGGAAGAGATGTGTGCATGCCCGAGAGACAAAGTGATAGAGACCTATGTTAGGGTAAGGACTTTACAAGAGAGAGGGGTGTTAATATTTGAGGGACTTCAGCGTAGTTGAGATATTGTGCACTCATGGTTGATCAATTTGTTTCACAGTTTGTACTATGAGATAATGATACTTTTGAACATGCGTGATATACCTTGATGTACAAACCTAAGATTGGAATTTTGGAATTCAACTCCATCATTAGTTTTTGTAATTCATTTAAACGGAGGTACATTTTTTAAGCCGGGATTTCGTGATTTCAAATTCATATATCAAACCTAAAGATATACACATACGGGCATGTTCAAACTTTATAATCATCCACTTTATTACACATACACATTTTTGCTTTTGTCATCATATTTAGGATAAACACATTTGGAATTTCATTTGAATTGGACCGTATGATGGTATTTGCTTGTAGTAGCTCAACGATCCATATTTGAATTGAATGGACAATCTAAGTTTCGAGTTGGAGACATTGATTTTCAAAACTTGCACATTTTTTGCGTGCAAAACAAACAAATTAATAAACCATGATATCATAGTCGGCCGTGCAAGAGCAGAATACTTATAATTTTAGGCGCCAAAAGCTTTCAAACTTCCCGCTCACATCGAAATATCACGCGCCCGAAAGTTTAGCTTTGCGATATTCCTGTTTTACCCCTGCCACATGAACGGAAAAGGGCTGCTTTGGTAACTCCATTGTTTTCCCCTCTTTGCCCCCAACATTCTTCCTCAGAGCCCCTCCCCTTCCCCTCCAAGACCCCCCAACCACGACAAGCTGCCGAATCTAGTCCTCCGCCGCAGCGGTGGACCTCACACCCCGCCGGATCTACCTTCCGCACCTTGGAACCCCCAACTGCCAACTCACCACTTCACCGGAGCCGCTTCAACCGATCGCTTGTCCACCGCTCCAGATCTCCTTGACCGCCATCATGGTCCACCGCACCGGATCTGCTTAACGGGCGCCCTTGTCCAACACAACAGAGGGCCCTTCACTGACTCCCTCGTCCTCCCCTTCGCTAGCCCTTCATACAAGCCCTCGTCTGCCGCAACAGATCCGCCTCACCGAAAGCACTGTACAACGCGCCCGCCGAAGCCTTCGTCCACTGCACTGGACCCGCTCCACGGACGCCATATTCAACTCCACCGGCCCTGCTTTACCGACGCCGCAGCCTCATCAGGTTATTTCAATTTGTACTCCTTCGGTTTTTATCTTTATCGTGCAACTGTTCACTTACCACATATGAGCTTTCTTGTATGTCGACAGGCGCCGCAATCAGAATAATCGAGCCGCTTCAATGACGGGCGACAACCGCCCAAACTCAACCGCAACACAAGCACCATCAACGATCCTTAGCTATCAAGTATGACAACGATACCCATACGCCGCCGAGAATCGTGTACTATTATCCAACGGCAGCGCCACGTTCACTTTCCTAGCATAATCACCGCACCTTTGAATTTCTTGAGGCATCATTCAGTTTTTCATGAGACGCGTTATTCTGCTTGCACCTGTAGGGCCATACTTACGGCGATGAACATGTTACATTTGCTAAATTACATACCGGTGCACATATAGTTAATATGCTTTAGTTTTTGTTACGATGCCACCGTTGGTTCCATCGATCGCTTAATGTTCTCTATGCTTAATTACACATCAGCAAACTAGCATGTGGTTCCGCCGCTTTTTGTTCGTTTTACCCTACATTTTCTGATGCTAGCTATTACATCACTGCTCCGAGCCTCTGTTCATTACTTGTTTGTGTGTTCTTGATCTTCCCAAGTTGCATGACTAATTTGATGCTTCTATTAATTATGGAGCTTCCAAACCCATCAAGAAAAATATCTGTTCTTTCGGGGCTGGCACCTCGAACAAGCATAAAAATAGAGGGAAGCAGATATACTCCCTCCGATTCTATTTACTCTGCGCATAACTCTTGACCCGCATACCAAGGAGGGTACTGGTTTAATTTTTCTGGACTAATTTGCCAATTAGTTAGGGCAGAGGCGGATGGGGCGGGGCACAAAAGGAAACCAGCGCTAGGAATCGGCAACACGCAGAGTAATACGAGAAAACTGAGAAAAAGTTATACGCAAAGTAAAAAGAATCGGAGGGAGTACTGTCGTGTATGCACACACCCTTCTTTCATTAGTTTAGATGAACCATTGATGATCAATTCGGACCAGTGCATGCGATTAAAATTAATTTTACCTAAATAGATGGTGCAGAATAAACTACAACAACTAGATTTGCAACCACGGGATGTCAAGCGATATCTTCAAAGAACATTGCAACAGCAGCCTAGGCTTCACAAAGCAACATATGGTAAGCCGGTGTGTTTTAGTACATGTGAAATGTAATGCGAGTGGGCTGCTTTCTTGGCTTGTGCCCTCAACGTGTAATCCTACCGAATTAGAAATAGTTCAGTTGTCTCGCTTCTTTGTATTGCTTGATTCAATGCTTATTTGTTGTTACGCTATACCGAAGTTGGCCAATATGTCGCTAGAAGGCTCGCTATACTATCGTAAATAAATGCATGCCTATTTCATTTGATCCTTAACTTTTCCTCTCAACTTCATCACAAGACTGTCTTTCGTAGTTTATATGAGGCCACACCGTTAAGTGCTTTCTCGATTATTTCAACTGCTTAGATGCCTTGGCAACTTAAATATAGCGGTTGTACACTCCCTTTCAACAAGGGATGTCAACTGGGTCCCGTTTAATCCCGATTAAAGTCCACTAGTGGTATGATAGTTCAAAAGAGTTTTTGTTTTTTGAGGAAAATGAACTAGGGAGGTAACAAAAACTAACTAGATGGGACTGGCGGATGTCGTTTATTTGCCACTTACATCCCTAGTTTCATCTTACCATTTTAATTTCTTTTCGGATGATGCTGCTTCGAACCATTTAAATATAGTTTGCCATGCTCGGCAATAATTCGTCCGTTGTTTACCATGTAAGCTTACTGCCTGGATCATACGATAACTATCTCTTCGATGTCCAGTGAAAACCTTTCGAGGATGTCGTTCACACTAGGACACAATGTACAACCCTAGAATCTATTTGTGGAAGCGGTCGCCATCCATGTTACCAGATGGTAGCAGTTCAGAGGCAACACCGCGGAGAGCGATCGAGCATAGATATTATAGTGCTTGAGGCTCTACTAGAGGCATAAATAGATGGTGTGGCTGCCATGAATGAGGTAATCTTTATCTTGAGGCTGGGAATTACAGAATTAGCGGCACGCATTATGCAAGCAACCCAAGAATTGGAGGAAGTAAGAATGTTGCATTTGAAGACGGAGGAGGTCCTGCTGTTTACGCTTATCTGAAGCCCAAGATAATCCGGTTCTTCTTTAGATACCAGTTGAAATTGTCATTAGATTATTGTACTTGCATGTTGTGTCATGTCTCTGAATGGATTATGTTGCAAGACCCCTATGTTGTCCATGTGTTGTAATGATCCGAATTTTTAGGCGAGGTAATCCTCAAGATTTGTATGATTGACATAAGGTGAACTGTTTTTCGTGTGAGCATATTGTATTGGATGAAATAACTGTTTGACTCAGAGTGTATCCAACCTACTGAATTCGAAGATCACGGCATTTCTAAATCATAATCATATATAAAGGTGGAATAAATCTTTGTTGTGGTTTTGAAGAAATAAATAACCAAATGTATAATTATCTGTGGATATTCGTAATCTAATACAAATTGGATTTGAATTTAGTTTGCCTGGTCCCAGGGCAAACGTGAATGCTAATTATCCCAAGTTTTGAACGAAGCGGCTAAACACCCACTATAATTTGTGGGCTGCCCGAAGCAAGTGTTTGCAAGATGGAAATTACTGTCTACCCCTGACACTTGACATACTTATCGACCGGATTTACACTGCTGTCGATAGGGGTAGACTAGTAACTTCAATCAGACGTGACACGACGGCCGGTGGGCGCCAAACATGGGCGGCAAAACATATTTGATTCAAGCTTGTCCGAAAGACATGTGTCTCTTCCTCCATTTCCCCATTCCTACACGGTGGGCGGCAAAACACACTCTCCTCGTCCGAAATCGATGTAGGCTAATATTTTAAATAGGCGGATGTGTAACTTCCATCGACGTGACACAACCGCCCTACCATCAGCCCTGTTCATACACCGTGGGCGCCAACAAGGCGACAAAACACCCTCTCCTCGCCTCAAATAGTTACCGCAAATATTTGGGAGATGCGAGATTACCGTCCTATCCCCAACCGACGCGATGGCGAAATTTTAAACGGGGATAAGTTCGTAACTTTCACCCATTTCGTAGAAGGCGTCCCAAAGTTTGAGATCCCTCCTCCATTTCCCCATTCATACACCGTCGTGACACGACAACCTCCGCCTGCGGCCAGCCTCCTCCGTCGCCACCCCATCCTCCACCTTGCCGAGCCGCTACCCCTACCCGTCGTCCCATCGCAATGTAGCGACCCGACCTCGAACGGTCAAGCCTCTGTGTTTCGTGCCATCCACGGATCTGTATCTTTGACACACACAGTACATCAATGTATATATCAAAGAGCAATCACATGTATAAATAACGTAAAACTGATATATACCTCATAAGTCACAGCGGAAACAAATAGTCGGGTGTGGAGTCCCATCAACGCCATCGGCATGTTGAGTGTAGACCGTAACCCTGTAACGTACTCTTACTCGTCGGAAGAAAGTATCTGCAACTTGATACGTTGCAGCCATGTAGGTCAGTACATTGAATGTACCGGCAAGATCACAACATGAGAAAACAGATGATAAAACTATACTATATGCAATATGGCTTTGTGGCTCGTATGCGAGTTTTGTTTTGCATAAAAGCTGGTTTTATTTTCCCTACATCAAAGGAATAACTGGAGTCTGCACTATGGAGTTTTCTATCATGACATGGTTCCGCCAAGCGATGTCTCATAGCCCAAATCATCATAAGTTGCCCACAATTAAGTTATCAGTCCGGTGTTGAGAGTTCTGAGATAGATCCAAGTCCAGAGGCTCAAATTGTCCGTAACCGGGGACACGGCTAATCGGTTAGGTTTTAACCCTCTGCAGAGGTTTGTACACTTTACCCGCAATATTCGATACCTCTTTTTACGTTCTCGCACTTCAGGATGTTTGAGAACAAGATGACCGAAACATGGTCTTCCGAAGAGTTCCTCTGACCACTGTCCGGTGCTCATCCAATCCTATCGTAGTTCTACATCTGCTAGCACCGTCCCAGCAAGAGTCACAACTAAGATCAACCAAGCCAGAGCCCATAGTGACTTGCGGTTGCACAGGTAAGCTTCCGGGCATGAAGTATTCTTCCGTCTCTTTGAGTCTGGGTGAAGCTTTCCGCAAGATGTCATGGCGCTTCTCCATGCATCCCGGCCATCCACTGGTTTCTCCAGGGTGCCCTTCAACCGTCCTTCACCCAGTAGTGTGTATTGAATTCTTGTCTTGAGTCTTAAGTCTTGAGGCCTTGAAGATGCAGTCCTTACAGATGCCATCATGGAGTTGTCGTCATTGACGTAGATCCTACATTCTCACACCACTCACGAGCACTCATACCAACCCCGTCTACTATAGCGTAGCATTAAAGTAAATAACGTCCCGGGCTTGATAACAGGGTGATGGGTAACTACCTCATGCATACTACTCAACTACAAGGATTCAATATCACTACTGGAGGGATTGTTGCGAAGATGACACTAGATGCGATAAAACACATAGGTACGAAAAACATGGTCAAAGTGAACTTGCCTGGTCAGTTGTTGAAGATATTATCGCTCTCAAAAACTTGAAAAACTAGTCGTCACTCTTCGATGAAATCTATACAAGCAAGCATAGTATTCACATAAGCAATCATTCTAGCACTCAATCATAACAATCAAAATAACAACGAAATCGAAATAGGATCGAAGGTAAAAACCAAATAAAAATCCAAATCACTCAAATAAACTTATAGGGCTAATCTACACCACAACAACTCTATTTAACAACAAGTAAAAAGCCTAAAACAAAAAAAATACTTAACACAAGGTAAAAATAATTATTCACTAAGTAATATAAAGTATTTTTCCTATAATAAAATTCTAGTAGTACCTAGAACCTCTAACACTATTTCTATTGCTAGCAACTAGTCATACAACAAACAACACCTAGAACCTTAAGAATACTAATTCTAATAAATCCTAGAAATTACCTACTGTTAAACAATAGAATATATGACGCACTGGCGAAAACTAGCAAAAGAAACTACTTAAAACTAATTAATAATAATTAAACTACAAACAGTACTAAAAACAGAGTAAACAGTAATGTTTACAATAAAAAGCTAATCTAACTAACTCACTAACATGCAAACTAAACACTACTGCGTAGCTAGTCTAATAAGTAACCAGTATCAAAAAGAATCGGTCAAAAATAATATTCCTAACTCAAAATAACTCAAATCTAGTGATTTGAGAAAATTCATACAAACACAAATTTAAACTGCTCAAATATGAAATACAATTGACCTAACAGAAACTTCATAAAATTTGTGATCCAAGGAAGTTGGAATCACTCAAAAATACCTCGTAGATAATTAACTGCGGATTTTACAAGATTGAAACTATTTTGTTTTAAAAACAGAACGAAAAAAAAAGCTGGTCGAGGTTACTGTAACTGTTCCGGCGAGGGGCTCCGGCGGCGTGGCTCCGGTGGTCCTCCGGGCGAGGCGAGGGGACGGGCGGGGGCAGTGGAGCGGGGCGAAGTGTCTGGTGGCGGCGGAGGCAGGCAGGGAGGGCCGGAGGTGGTGGGGCGGGGTGGCAATGGCGGCGGTGGTCCGGCGAACTCCGGCGAGGTGGCGCGGTAGTGTTGGGCGAGGAGAGGCGGTTCTAGGGGCGGGAATGGGTGCGGAAGGTGTCCATTTATAGGGGGGCAGGTCGGTTTGGAGGAGGGGGCAAGGGATTTCGCGAATCCCGCAATCTCCGGCGATGGCCGACGCGGCTGTGCTCGGGAACAGAATCCCGTTTGTGAGGAAGGAGATGATCTGGCGCGATCGGGCCGGATTTGGCCCAAAACAAAAATACCTTTCCTTTTCAAAAAGATTCTGCAAATAAAAATCATTTTAAAAAATAAACTATAGGAGTATTATATATCAAAACAATCAGAAAAATAAGCCCAATTTAATGGGATATTTTCCAGAGGCAAATAAAATACTTTTTGAAAAAAATCATTTTTCTAAAATTCAAACAAAAATCCAAATGACTTTCAAAACTCTATGAAAAAAACATTCCAACATTTTTGTGGTGTCATGTTACTCCCTCTCAACACTTTTGTTCAAGTGTTCTTTGTCAGAAAAGTTTTTGAATAAAACTCAAATGCCACTTTGAGTTAAAAACAAAATTTAAATGACAAATTCAAAATGAAATTTTTGTTTACTTCCCATTCTCTTTCATTGAAGAAATCATGAGGATCATTGAGTGGCATGAAGTTTGAAATATTTCCAAATTCAAATATTTTCAAACATAAACTTATTTTTTTGGAAAGTCCTTTTATTCCCTCTCAACAAAACTTCAAAAGTTTAAAATTCCAATCAATTTCACTCAATCGATCACTCAACAATCAATCAAACAATCATATATTTTAATTATTATAACATTCCAAAATTTAGAATTTTGGGATGTTACAAACTACCACACTTAAAATGAATCTCATCCTCGAGATTCAAAGAGGCTAGCAAGAAAAGGTTAGGGGCTGGGGGTCTTCTAGCAAATATTTTGGTCGGTAATGTCAGGGGTGCCACCACACTTAAAAGCAAGGTTAGGGTTCCAATAAACTCAGATACTTCCTCTGGAGTGCCGAAAATATCTGTCTCTTCACATATCTTACAATAGCTCCTTCATTAACGCTCTTCTGTCAGAAGCATAGCGTTTTCCCCAAAATCTTGGGTCGCTTCGTCAAAGTTGAAGTTCGCCTCGACATCGATCTTAGGCTGATAGGTCTGCGTCCATTCTAGACAACTATCGAAATACTCATGGTGGTCTACCATTAATGGTTTCTGCAGAAAAAGGGCCTTGGCTTCATTCTCACCGTATAATCTACGATTGGCAACAGCTGCCATGTACATGGGTTTATCATCATACCATTCTAAGGCTTAAGCAAGGCTTCAACAAGCGTCGTCACTTTACTATTGGTAAGTATCTCAGATTTACCATTCCAAATATCAAGACCGAATGATAAGAGTAAGTCGGTATGGTGATCAATCCATTCCGCACCCAGATCATTACCCTGTATAAGGTTTAGCGAATCTCGTATTTCTAACACTCGGGCATCCTCACAAGCTTTGCAGAAATTTCTCTTGTCCTCGAACTGGGTTCGGGTAAATCCATTGATTCTTTAAGCTGAACAAAACATCTACCGTTCTTCACAATCTCGGGGTTTACGTAACATCCTATGTAACGTCTCACGATCAAATCACAGCTTCTTCCGTAATTCTTCCTTCAACAAGATTGCGCTTGTGCCTTGGTCAAATCTCGGGCACATGGGTTATGGGTCCACTTGACACTTGCATAGTGTTAACTCATCCGTGGAGTTACAGCTTGTTCCATATTCCAACATTACACCTCCTTTAAATCCAATATTACTTCATTTTGTCATACTCTTGGGGTAACCATCATAATCAAACTCCAACTTATTTCGTCCGCTCCTTTCTATGGACCGTCATGAACAACACCTTTTTCTTCATCGATCATGTGGCTTTACGGAGTACTACCACACTTAAAATGAAATGCACTAGTTCATCCATGAATTATATTATTTTCATATCAAATCTTTTACTACATCCTTAACCATTTTTCAGAATCCAAATTCCAAAAGTACTTTATTACAAATGCTGCCATCCACATAGTTTGGTATGGTCAAGCATTACTTCCAACTTTATTCATTTTTTTCCTCCTTGAGGATTCTTCAGTCCCACTGGAATTGTGCGACATGCTCCTTGAAATCTTCCATCTTCTATTTCATCGTAGTGTCCTTGAGCTTCATCTCCATCACCTCTGCATGCACTTCTCTTAGGTATTCCTGAGTATAACGGAGTCTTGCTTCAAGTATTTCTCCAATCTGGCGTATGGCTTCCATGGCTGCTTCACGGACAACGTCAAAGAAAGTTGCTTGTGGTACACGTGAGATGAAAAAGTACTGCCCCATCATCTTTGGGCAAACTCCTTTCTACGGTGGAGGTGTACCTCCATGTACCAAAGTTCCACTCCCTTTTGCATGAAGGGGTAACCTTTGTAGACTGCATCTCCTTCAAGCTGAATATGCTTCATCATGTCCTTCAGGATTTTTGGGTAATCGTGATCACTTGTCAGGGTCATGATCGCCTCCTGCCCTTGAGGAAAGATTCATAAAGGGTCGTCATCTGCAGTTGTAAAACAAAAATGATACTCGGAATAAGGTACATATCTCCTTGGGTACACATTCATATCATCCAAACAAAACTTCAAACTCAATTTCCAACATCCAGTTTATGCATCACAACTCATTTTCTTCCATGTTCACCCAGAATATTAATTTCCAAGATAAAACATAACAACTCCTTAAAGCCTTTCAGCATATGACATATCAACTTTATTGAGTCATGAATTTATTACAATCTCTGAATAATCTATTACATAACTTAACTCCGCATTCTCATGAAAATAAAAGTGTTTTCCATACTACATTTATTATTGATATCAACATCTCCACTACTCAGCTCCAGCTTTCTCCTAATCTGAACATTCCCGAGCAAGATGTCCTGCTTCCTTGCAACGAGAACAAATAACTTCCGACATGTCTCGAGGCTTATTTGCGATTATCTAAGCTCCTTGGATTTTTAGCTTCTTTTACGGACATTTATCAGCATAGTGACCTAAATCCTTGCACCTGTAACAAGTGATATTACTCATGTCCTGCTCTGCAGAAATTGGCTTGTCCTGAGGGTGTCTTTGTTTTCTCTTCCTCGGTTTCTTCATTCTGATCAAACCTTCTATTCCCTGTGGATCAAACTCTATTGCTTCCGTCGGGAAGTATCCCAGATACTCTTTTCTTTCCTTGGTGCAATACTGTGAAAAATGTCCCTTCTCCACATGAATAGCATGCATTGAAGTAAAATTTGTTGAGGCCTTCTCCATCATGGTCTTCAACACATTCCTTCATCACAGATTCTTTCATAACTTATCGGAGGGCTTCTTTCATTCCTTCTTCCTGCTCCTGAATAGTTTGTTGCACCGTGGGGTAAATGTGACACTGAGTCGGGTAGTGGGTGGTTCCTTCACACAAGAAACAAGTCACACGACTAGTTGGGCATTCCTCAGCTGGGTGTTTCTCCTCACAATGAGGGCATCCATCCTTGTGTTCCTGCTGGGTGTGTCCTATTTCTCCGCAAATCTTGCAGGCACAAGGTTTATTTCTTGGTGTATCATGGTGCTTCCGGATAAGACAAGATCTTGTCAGAGTCTTCTTGAATTCTTCCCAAGTCTTTGCTCCATTCCATCCTCAGATGGCTTGATGCATCTGCCACCATGTGGCAGCACTTCCTTCAAAGTAATCAAGAGCGTCATTTATACTTCATTCTTCCTTGAAACCAAATTGCTCTCGGTTATTCTCCATGTTCAATCCATAGATCTGCCTCTGGTGAGTCTTGATCCGGAAGAATATCACCCAACTTCATTCATCATCTATGGGGTCCAAAAGTTTTGGGATGAGATATGGAGAGGTGGGGAGGGATACACACAATACAAACAATAGTTTTGAAGAAAGCGGGTTTTACTTTGTGGTCAGCCGGAAAACATCAAACAAATGACAGCTCACAAATCGTCGCATCTAACGTAAGTGTATAACAGGGGTTTGGTCTTCTAACGGTCAAATAATTCTTCTGATTCTTCAAGTTGTCGGAGTCTTCAACTGGAGTAGCTTCAATTCTTATAATGCATGGTCAACTTCTCTTTACTCTGAAGTGGCCATCAATTATCTGATATCTTCTCCTTCTTGGAGCGGCTTCAGTTGATCCTCCGTGTGGTCAAAAGGGAAAGGGGTATATTCTAACTATTTGAGGTAGGAGAGGATATTTGATAAAATCAGAAAAGATGAGAAGTAATGGATTCTTTTGAAAATAAAGTTTTAGAGATTTCCTGTCCTAGGAGCTTTCAAATTTCTAGGGTCACGTCCTACAGTCAACATGTGCTCTGATACCATATCTGTAGCGACCCGACCTTAGACGGTCAAGCCTCTGCGTTTCTGTGCCATCCCTGGATCAGTATGCTGGCACACACAGTACATCAATGTATATTTCAAAGTGCAATCACATGTATAATTAACGTAAAACTGATATATACCTCATAAGTCACAATGAAACAAATAGTCGGGTGTGGGGTCCCATCAACGCCATCGGCGAGTTGAGTGTAGACCATAACCCCTGCACTGCATTTACTCGTTGGAAGAAAGTATCTGCAACATGATACGTTGCAGCCGTGTAGGTCAGTACATTGAATATACCGGCAAGATCACAACATGAGAAAACATATGATAAAACTATACTATATACAATATGGCTTTGTGGCTCTGTGTCTGAGTTTTCTTTTGCATAAAAGCTGGTTTTATTTTCCCTACATCAAAGGAATAACTGGAGTCTGCACTATTTCTATCTTGACATGGTTCCGCCAACTGATGTCTCATAGCCCAAATCATCATAAGTTGCATGCCCACAATTAAGTTATCAGTCCGGTGTTGAGAGTTATGAGATAGATCCAAGTCTAGAGGCTCAAATTGACCGTAACCGGGGACACGGCTAATCGATTAGGTTTTAACCCTCTGCAGAGGTTTGTACACTTTACCCGCAAGATTCGATACCTCTTTTTACGTTCTCGCACTTCAGGATGTTTGAGAACAAGATGACCGAAACATGGTCTTACGAAGAGTTCCTCTTAGCACTGTCCGGTGCTCATCCAATCCTACCGTAGTTCTACATCTGCTAGCACCGCCCCAGCCAGAGTCACGACTAAGGTCAACCAAGCCAGAGCCCATAGTGACTTGCGGTTGCACAGGTAAGCTTCCGGGCATGAAGTATTCTTCCGTCTCTTTGAGTCTGGGTGAAGCTTTCCGCAAGATGTCATGGCGCTTTTCCATGCATCCCGACCATCCACTGGTTGCTCCAGGGTGCCCGTCAACCGTCCTTCACCCAGTAGTGTGTATTGAATTCTTGTCTTGAGTCTTAAGTCTTGAGGCCTTGGAGATGCAATCCTTACAGATGCCATCATGGAGTTGTCGTCATTGACATAGATCCTCCATTCTCACACCACTCCCGAGCACTCATACCAACCCCATCTACTATAGCGTAGCATTAAAATAAATAATGTCCCGGGCTTGATAACAGGGTGATGGGTTCCTACCTCATGCATACTACTCAACTACAAGGATTCAATATCACTACTGGAGGGATTGTTGCGAAGATGACACTAGATGCAATAAAACACATAGGTACGAAAAAATGGTCAAAGTGAACTTGCCTGGTCAGTTGGTGAAGATATTATCGCTCTGGAAAACTTGAAAAACTAGTCGTCACTCTCCGATGAAATCTATACAAGCAAGCATAGTATTCACATAAGCAATCATTCTAGCACTCAATCATGACAATCAAAATAACAACAAAATCGAAATAGGATCGAAGGTAAAAACTAAATAAAAATCCAAATCACTCAAATAAACTTATAGGGCTAATCTACACCACAACAACTCTACTTAACAACAAGTAAAAAGCCTAAAACAAAAAAAAATACTTAACACAAGGTAAAAATAATTATTCACTAATTAACATAAAGTATTTTTCCTATAATAAAATTCTAATAGTACCTAGAACCTCTAACACTATTTCTATTGCTAGCAACTAGTCATACAACAAACAACACCTAGAACCTCAAGAATACTAAGTCTAATAAATCCTAGAAATTACCTACCGTTAAACAATAGAATATATGACACACTTTGGCTAAAACTAGCAAAAGAAACTAATTAAAACTAATTAATAATAATTAAACTACATACAGTACTAAAAACAGAGTAAACAGTACTGTTTACAATAAAAAACTAATCTAACTAACTCACTAACATGCAAACAAAACACTACTGCGTAGCTAGTCTAATAAGTAACCAGTAGCAAAAAGAATCGGTCAATAATAATATTCCTAACTCAAAATAACTCAAATCTAGTGATTTGAGAAAATTCATACAAACACAAATTTAAAATTCTCAAATATGAAATACAATTGAACTAACAGAAACTTCATAAAATTTGTGATCCAAGGAAGTTGGAATCACTCAAAAATACCTCGTAGATAATTAACCGCGGATTTTACAAGATTGAAACTATTCTGTTTTAAAAACAGAACAAAAAAAAAGCTGGTCGGGGTTACTGTAACTGTTCCGGCTAGGGGCTCCGGCGGCGTGGCTCCGGTGGTCCTCCAGGCGAGGCGCAGGGGACGGGCGGGGGCAGCGACGCGGGGCGGAGCGTCTGGTGGCGGCGGAGGGTGGCAGGGAGGGCCGGAGGTGGTGGGGCGGGGTGGCAATGGCGGCGGTGGTCCGGCGAACTCCGGCGAGGTGGCGCGGTAGTGTTGGGTGAGGAGAGGCGGTTCTAGGGGCGGGAATGGGTGCGGAAGGTGGCCATTTATAGGGGGGCAGGTCGGTTTGGAGGAGGGGTCAAGGGATTTCGTGAATCCCGCGATCTCCGGCGATGGCCGACGCGTCTGTGCTCGGGAACGGAATCCCGTTTGTGAGGAAGGAGATGATCTGGCACGATCGGGCCGGATTTGGCCCAAAACAAAAATACCTTTCCTTTTCCAAAAGATTCCGCAAATAAAAATCATTTAAAAAAATAAAATATAGGAGTATTATATATCAAAACGATCAGAAAAATAATCCCAATTTAATGGAATATTTTCCAGGGGCAAATAAAATACTTTTTGAAAAAATCATTTTTTTAAAATTCAAACAAAAATCCAAATGACTTCCAAAACTCTATGGAAAAAACATTCCAACATTTTTGGGGTGTCATGTTACTCCCTGTCAACACTTTTGTTCAAGTGTTCTTTGTCAGAAAAGTTTTTGAATAAAAGTCAAATGCCACTTTGAGTTAAAAACAAAATTTAAATGACAAATTGAAAATGAAAATTCTCTTTACTTCCCACTCTCTTTCATTGAAGAAATCATGAGGATCATTGAGTGGCATGAAGTTTGAAATATTTCCAAATTCAAATATTTTCAAACAGAAACTTTTTTTGGAAAGTCCTTTTATTCCCTCTCAACAAAACTTCAAAAGTTTAAAATTCCAATCAATTTCACTCAATCGATCACTCAACAATCAATCATATATTTTAATTATTATACCATTCCAAAATTCATATCTGATATTATTGTTGATATTAATAAAACTGAGAGATGTTTAATTGGTTAGCTAAATGTTCCTACTTTAGTTTCGAAATGCATGTGAGCCACATATGGAGAGACCGGAAAGAATAGTATTTCTCTGTGCGCTTTGGTTCATCATGGGTGGCCAACCGACATTGTATTGAAAGACTTGTAATATCTTCAATCTGCTTGCTCTTCTGCTCTTCTTTAAGATGATACTCTTCTCTTGCGGTCGACTGGTCAGGTCGAGTTGTTCTCCCTTAGTATATTTTGAATCACAGTCAGTCGACTTGTTCTTCTTTACTATATGTTGAAGCTATCATCTGCGAAGTGTCATCATTTCTTGAGCTCTCATATTTTGAGTAGTAGGCCACATTATATTAATGCACACAACAAATTACAGCATGCATGGCATCTTTTAAAAGAATTGCAGAGATAGCACAAAGGGGTTTACAGGAAAGGCGGTATTGGATTAGAATCACTTCGCATTACAAAAGAAAATCTCACTTGTTTTTATGTTTTCATGCATGTCGGATATTGAACATTATCAAAATGAATATGAGAATGGGCGCATTGAGAGGAATATTGCGGAACGATCCTTTGGCTAACAAACTTGGCATGGTGGAGGATGGCCTATCTTATTCATCCATCAAGGTGCTTGCTCTAACTTTGCAAAGTTGTATTGGTACTTTATATTTTGCATCTGACCTCTTGCATTACTTCTACTTTGTTACACCATCTGCTTAGTTTAAGCATCATATATGAGTATATGCCATACCTATCCATTTTCTGTACCTATTCCATGTGTCGTCACACTATGTTTTTCTAGTCAAATGTTGTTCTTTCGTAATAGATGTCCAAAAGGAAGAGGGTGAGTGCAGATCCTCAAGGATTACAAACTAGGTATTTGGAAAAGGTAGTGATACCTGTTAAATCAGATAGATCAACAGCCACAGAAAACACAGGCCCAACTGTACCACACACTTTACCCCTACTCCAAAGGCAAACCCTATTAGAACTGCTGGGAGCCCAGTGGTCTGTGTATGATATCAATTCAAAATTTGAACTCCTAAATTTCTACTTGTGCCTTACCTTCTCTCTTGTATGAAAACTAATTTCAGATGAATCTCCTTGCTCAAAGGATCATACGATCTCAAAACAATAATGGGCTCTACATTGCTCTTGTTAGTACCTCTCTCCCTTTTGCCTTGTAACGCTGTACTTAATTAATTTCTATTTGATTATGTATCATCAGTTTGGACCTGAGCTTTATTATCCTCTGTTTCTTCCAATATTATTTGATCTATATTTACTCTTTGCAAAATGTAGAATAATGGCAACGCTTATAAAGAATTTTCTTTGGGGAATTTATTTAATTATCCTTCCATCAACATGGAGAAGGGCTTTGTCCAGCGCGTGTTAACATGTAATGTAAGTTCATCCTTCTCAAGCATTCAAACTTTGTTCTAGTATAGATTTGGATAGGCATCATTTCCTCCACTTTGTTTGCTTTCTTTGTTTACATCTGATTGGATGTTTGCAACAACTACCAGTTTCAAATTGTAGTTGTAAAAACATGTTCGTTATGCAGAACAGATCCATTTATTTGCTTATATAATAGTGAAACCTGTCACGTGTCTCCTTGTTTCTCTTTCAGTGTCGTATCTCTTACGACAGGCGGAACTTTAGGGAAGATAGTGAGCCAAACCATCTTGAGGATAGCGAGATGACCCCAAGGTCCTGTCTTGATGAAGACAGTGAGTTGAATCTACTCACCATCAGGTGTGAGACAACCTCTGTGCAGTCGCTGCCTCAATCAGTTCGACTTATTCAGTCTCAACTTAAAGCAGAAAGGCTTGCTTCAGCTCAGCTTCGACTTGAAATTAAAGATGCAATGAAGATGTCAGAGGACTGCCGTGCACACCATCATGCCTTAAATCTAGTGTTGATGCATCTATCGTTGACAATGGCGAGGTCTACTCGACTTCTTGACTGTTTGGGGGCCCAACTGGCGGGCCTAGTGCCTTCAAGTGCTCTCGGTTTGTATATTCTTTTGTCGGTAGCGTTTATTTGCCTTTGGTGGCGAACTTTGATGCCCGATGGATGTAATATGTGTGATAGCCGTGATAGCCTAGCGTAAGTTGCTTGCATATTTATTTCCTTGTTGTCTTGTTTATTTGTTTGCTTGTAGTCATTGCAGTTCTTTTTCCGCGGTTTGCTAGTGGCTGCAATAACCTATTTTTCAAAACTAGGCCACAATAACCATGGCTAATATTTCTTTGTAGTGACACTGGCCTCCCTACGGGTCAGAAAGCGATGGGCCTTCTACGGGCCGTAGAAACAATGGGCCTTCTACGGTAGTAGAAACAATGGGCCTTCTACGGGCCGTATCATCAATGGGCCTTATACGGGCAAGATGATCGATTGGCGAACATGGGCCAATAACGAGGCGCATTATGGCCGTAAGCGGGCTAGAGTTGGAATCGTCCGTTCATGGATGTAGACCATAATGGGCCATCGTTAATAGGCCGTGTTGATGACGCTATGAAAACGGCCCAACGTATTAACGGACCACAAACGGGCCGATCAAACCACGGGGTGAATTAGGCCCTGGCGAAAATGACGATGAACGGCCGTAAGTAAACGAATGCTGGAAATGAGCCCAAGAATAAATGGACTCTGAGAAGGCCTAAAGATAACATGGGCTGGAAACGGCCCAGCGGAATAACGGGCCGTTAATGGGTATAAAGTGATACACTTTTCATTACGGGACAGTTTCATCATGGGCCGTTAATGGGTGTAAAGTGATACACTGTTCATTACGGGCCAGTTTCACCATGGGCCGTTAATAGTCCAAGAGTTACCTAGGGCCTCATATGGGCCGAAAGACATCATGGGCCATACATGGGCCAGAAGTGAAAACGGGTTGGAATTATATTGGGTGGCCCAGATGACGCTACTGGGCCTAATTCAGATAGGGCATAACGGGCCTTGGGTTAGCGGGCTGTAAATGGGCTATATGCGAACAAGCCGTTAACTGGCTTTACATGGGCCGGCCCGCCACCTTTTGACCAAGTAAAACGAGCCAACCTTTTCATAGGAATGGACCTCTGTTGGGCCGTGCCATGTGTCGACGTATCATAGGCGCCTTCTGTCCAATGAGTGGATGACATCTGTCCCAATGATGAGCCGACACGTGTTTCCTCTAGCCAATGATGATTTTACACGTGGAAAATCCCCATTGGTCGGGGCTGTTAACGGGGTATCGGATCCAAAACCTGACCCGATAGCTTAACGGCGTTCCGTTACGGTGGATGCCACGTGTCGATCACCCTTCACGAAAGCACTTCTGTGACGCGCGGTTTATCGTCATGGAAGTGGACACTTCCATGATGATAATTTTGGTAATGTCATGGAACACTTCTCTGACAAAGACAGTATGACTATCTTGATTCTGTCATAAATTTGTCATGGATGTACATGCATGACAAAAAACGCGACCTACTGTGACAAACACGTATCATCACGGAAGTGTATTTTTTGTAGTGGTCCTTGATAGTGGATGTACTGATCATATGACCGGAGACAAATATATGTTCCGTGAGCTTGCTGAAAACCACGGCCCTCGAAAGTATGTCACCTTGGGTGATAACTCAAAGGGTAAGGTGGTTGGCCTAGGTAAGGTGGCCATCTCACAAGATAGCTCCATACAAAATGTCACGCTCGTTGAATCTCTTGGGTACAATTTACTTTCAGTATCTAGACTTGCTGATTTCGGTTTCAATGTCCTATTTACTGAGGTAGATTGCCAAGTGTTTCGAAGAGATAATCATAAAATGGTATTTACCGGTATACTTAGAGGTGATCTTTACATTGTTGATTTCACTAAAAAGGCTCAACCTAGAACTTGCTTAATTGCAAAATCTTCTAAAGGCTGGTTGTGGCATAGAAGGCTAGGTCATGTGGGCATGCGAAATCTTGATAAGCTTATTAAAGGTGATCATATCCTTGGAGTAAAAGATGTCATATTTGACAAGGATATACTCAGAGTGCTTGTCGAGGCAGAAAACAAGTTGGAGGAGTCACCCCGTGAAGAACATCATGACCACGAGAAGACCACTCGAGCTACTTCACATGGATCTCTTTGGTCCCAATGCCTACAAGAGTCTCGGTGGTAACTCATTTGGTCTAGTCATAGTTGATGATTTTTCAAGATTTATGTGGGTGTTCTTTCTTGATGACAAATTGCAGGTCCAAAAGATCTTCAAAAACTTCGCTAGGAAGGCTCAAAATCAATTTGACGTGAAGATCAAGAAGGTTCGGAGCGACAACGGAACGGAGTTCAAGAACGCAAATGTAGATACCTTTCTTGACGAAGAAGGGATTTCACACGAGTTCTCGGCTACGTACACGCCTCAACAAAATGGAGTTGTTGAGAGAAAGAACCAGACTATTATTGAGCTGGCAAGAACGATGCTTGATGAGTACACGACTCCAAAACACTTTTGGGCGGAAGCGGTTGAGACAACTTGTCATGCACCAAATCGATTGTATCTTCACAAGCTACTCGGCAAGACGGCATATGAGCTCCTCACCGGTAACAAACCCCAAGTTGGATACTTTCGAGTATTCGGCTCAAAGTGCTACATTCTTGATAAGAATCATCGTTCTAAATTTGCTCCTAAATCTCATGAAGGTTTCCTACTTGGTTATGGCTCAAAACTCTCACACTTACCGTGTCTACAACAATTTCACCCGAAATGTTGAAGAGATGGTAGATGTGAAGTTTGATGAATCTAACGGCTCGCAAGTAGAGCAATTGCCAATTGATGTAGGAGACAAAGACCCTTCGGAAGCAATCCAAGACTTATCTATTGGCAAGATTCGTCAAATGGAGGTGAAGGAGACTACCTCGTCCGTCCAAGTGGAAGCTTCCATCTCACGACAAGGTGAACCAAGAATTGATACGGAAGCATCCACAAGTGGGACACACCAAGACAAAGAAAACGAGGAAGTACACCAAGATGAACATCAACAACCTCCTTCTCCACCACGACAAGAGGATGACAACGGCAACAATGAGTAAGACCAAGAAGAAGAAGAAGATGAAGAGGATGTTCCACCCCGAGCCAAGCCAAAGCTCCCACGAGTTCGAGCAAGAGTCACCAAAGACCATCCCGTCGAATAAATCTACAATGATATCCAAACCGGGAGAATCACTCGCTCTAAAACTCGTTTAGCTAATTTTTGTGAACATTACTCATTCATCTCTAGCACTGAACCTATGAAGGTTGAAGAAGCATTGGAAGATCCGGATTGGATTAACACTATGCATGAAGAGCTACACAACTTTGAGAAAAACCAAGTGTGGACATTGGTCGAGAAGCCCGACAACAACCACAACATCATTGGTACCAAATGGGTGTTTCGCAACAAGCAAGATGAAGATGGTCAAGTCGTCCGCAATAAAGCATGCCTAGTCGCCCAAGGCTACACTCAAGTCGAAGGTATGGACTATGGAGAGACATATGCTCCCGTTGCTAGAGTTGAGTCCATTCGCATCTTACTTGCTTATGCTAATCACCATGATATCACCTTGTACCAAATGGACATTAAAAGTGCTTTTCTAAATGGTGAAATTGAGGAGGAAGTTTATGTTAAGCAACCTCCCGTCTTTGTCAATCCTAAGAAACCTAATCATGTTTACAAACTTCACAAAGCCCTTTATGGTCTTAAACAAGCTCCTAGAGCGTGGTATAAATGCTTGACCAAGTTCCTTATCGAAAAAGGCTTTGAAATTGGAAAAATTGATTCTACTCTTTTCACTAAAAGGGTTAATGGAGAACTATATGTGTGCGAAATTTATGTTGATGATATTATATTTGGTTCGACTAACACTCATTTTAGTGAGAAGTTTGGAAAGCTAATTCGGAGAAGTTTGAGATGTCTATGATGAGTGAACTCAAATTCTTTCTTGGTTTGCAAATCAAGCAAACTAAGGAAGGTACCTTTGTTTCTCAAACAAAGTACACCAAGGACTTATTCAAGAAGTTCAATATGCAAGAATGCAAAGGTATGTCTACACCCGTGCCTACTAGTGGACATCTTGACTTGACTAAGGACGGTGAACCGGTTGATCAAAAAGTTTACCGCTCTATGATTGGTTCATTGTTATATCTATGTGCCTCTCGTCCCGATATTATGTTAAGTGTGTGCATGTGTGCACGATATCAAGCAACCCTAAAGAGTGTCATCTTAAGGCTGTGAAAAGGATAGTGAGATACTTAATACACACACCAAATTTTGGCATTTGTTATCCTAAGAGGTCTTCTTTTGATCTTGTTGGTTACTCCGATTCGGACTATGCCGGAGACAAGGTTGATACAAAGTCCACTTCAGGTACTTGTCAATTTCTTGGTAGATCTCTTGTGTCTTGGTCCTCCAAGAAACAAAACTTGGTATCCTTATCCACCGCCGAAGCGGAATACATTGCCGCTGGTTCATGTTGTGGTCAATTACTTTGGATGACCCAAACTCTTAAAGATTATGGGATATATGTGAAACATGTTCCATTGCTTTGTGACAATGAAAGTGCTATCAAGATTGCTCACAATCCTGTGCAACATTCTCGAACTAAGCATATTGAAGTTCATCATCATTTCATTCGAGATCACGTTGCCAAAGGGGACATTGATCTTAAGCATGTTCACACCGATAAGCAATTAGCGGATATATTCACCAAACCGCTTGATGAGAAAGTCTTTGCCATTTGAGAGGTGAATTGAACATCATTGATGCTTCAAACTTGGAGTAGGAACTCCATTTGGATACATGCAAGGCATGAGCCTTTGAATAATCCTTGATACTTCTCTCATTATGCTATCTATATGTCTTGGATATATTTGCACCCTTGCATGCTATCTAACCCTTGTAGGTACTTGGATGAACTTAAATCCATGAAATTCAACTCACTCATATCCTGAGCAATTTCTACACCACCAAGTCTCTACACAATGGTGGTTGAAGACAAGGAAGCACAAAACCCTTCAAATATATCCTTTGACAAATTCTATGTTAAACTTTATGATTGTCATTTTGGATACACAAGTGCTCTTCCTTGCAAAACTAACCCATGTAGGTAGATGAACGCAAATTCCAAGAGGTGCTCCCAACTCTTTATGAGCTACATCAACCTTGAGCAACCCACACAAGTTCAACTACATGATCAAGATCAACACCACCACCCAAGGTATGTTATTTCATCTTAGAGAAGCTTTACTCCAAGTCATGGGGCAAAGCAACTCAACAAGATGTGAATACATCAAGATGCTTAAACGAAAAATGGTAACCCCATTTTGAGCTTAAATGATGAGTATGACCTATGATCAAGTGCCCTTACTTGAATCCTAAGTCAATATACTCTAACATAGGTGAATTTGTCACCGCCCAATTCTAGATGAAGTTCTCTTGTGTTACTCCATGCTCTTGCATTTGTCTCATGCATATTTATTTCCCCTTTTCAAAAAAAACTTCATCTAGATTCTTTTTCTATTTATTTTGTGTTCTGCATTCTCTGCATCAAATTCTTTGAAAATCTTTTAGCTAATTCCTTGCAAATCCTTGTGAGATCTTAATTGCCTAGTGAGCTGAGGTGACAAGTGTTTTCACTGTGATGAACTCGGTCACACCGGTTTGTTTTCTTCGGCCCAACCGAAATCCTTCGGTGCCACCGAAGCACACAACTCGGTGCTACCGATTTCGCTGCAGAAAAGACAGCTTGCCACTTGTTCCTGCATTCTTTCTGCTCCAGCTCCACTCAATGATTCTTGTCCTCTACCAGCATGACATTCTACTTGCTTTGTGACTCAAGGACCAAACCCATTTGTAATAAAGATCCAGAAGAGCCCTTCTTTGAAATTGAGGTCAAAGGGGGAGAGAGAGATCACATCAAAGCTTAAAGAGATATCACATCAAAAGGGGGAGAGAATACTCAGGGGGAGAGTGTAAGAAACCCCAGATGCTTGGTGTTCAAGAGGAGAGAAGTCACATGTCTTTAAGAGGGAAAAGACATGTTCATATTTGATTGTTTCCATTAGCTCTATTTATTTTCTTTGCTCTGATTTTCTGTTCCCTATCTTCTCCCAATATCCCATGCAAGATTCAGGGGGAGCAAGACATCTAAGGGAAGGAAATCCTTGAATTCTTTGCACATCTTTACCTTTGGGGACATGTCTATATCCAATAGAGTACTCAATACTCACTCTCTACATGTCATCCCAGTCTTGGTACTCTTATGGTTTCTTTTGGTTGCTTTGGCTAGTAGATGTATCTGTGTTATCTAACCTTGTTTACTCAGGTTCATTCCTTCCTAAGCCAACTCAATACCACAAGGTAAGTATATGCATCTCAGTCATGTGCATGAGAATCTCTTGCTGATGTACATATTGTTTGCAAGGACTCATGAGCATGAAGGTACATTTCCTATATTCACATAATTTACTCTGATGCATATAGCCAAGATACATGTAACACATGGCTTACTCTGTCATGCTTATGCATTCACATGCTCCTATATTCCATATTTATATGACTGCATACATATATAGGGGGAGCCTATGCATGTTGTATGTCTTTCCAAAGCTTTAATTGTTATTCTCTATACCTTTATCTAAAGCTTTGATGTATGTTGTCATCAATTACCAAAAAGGGAGAGATTGAAAGCACAAGTGCTCCCTGAGTGATTTTGGTAATTAATGTCAACACATCTCTTGTTGGACTAATGCTTCTACCGAGTATGTTTCAGATAAGTTCAACAATGGAGTGGCATGGACTAGAGGATGTGGAACCCCTTTGATATGTTAAAGACAAAGGATTGGCTCAAGCTCAAAGCTCAGGACTCTACATTTTCTATTTTAGTGATCCAAGATCGCATTGAGTCCATAGGAAAGCCAATACTATTAAGAGGGGATGAGGTGTTGCTTAATGGCTTGCTTTCTCAAAATGCTTAGTGATATGCTCCAAAGCCCTCAACCATTTGCTCATATCCACATATGTCCCAAACCAAAAGTCAAACTCAGACCCACCGATTCTTTCCATCTGGAGCCACCAAGTTCAGTTGACATAGCCACTGCTAGAAATCCAAATCAATTCGGCCTCACCGATGGGATCTCGGTCTCACCGAGATGGGCTTGCAAACTCTCTGTTGCCTATTGCAATAATTTCGGTCCCATCGAGATATGCAATCGGCCCCACCAAGTTTGCTTGGCCAACTCTCTGTTTTGCTTATTACCCAAATCGGTCCCATCGAGTTTGAGTAATCGGTCAATCCGAGATGAGGATTTACCCTAACCCTAGCACATCGGCCCCACTGAGTTGATCCATTCGGTCCCACCGAAATGCCTAATGGTCACATTATGAACCAAATCGATCTGACCGAGTTCTCTGAATCGGTCCCACCGAGTTTGGTGATTTGTGTGTAACGGTTAGATTTTGTGTGGAGGCTATATATACCCCTCCACCCACTCTTCATTCGTGGAGAGAGCCATCATAACATGCCTACACTTCCAACACATATTTTCTGAGAGAGAACCACCTACACTTGTGTTGAGGTCAAGATATTCCATTCCAACCACATAAATCTTGATCTCTAACCTTCGCCAAGTTGCTTTCCACTCAAATCTTCTTTCCACCAAATCCTAATCCCGTGAGAGAGAGTTGAGTGTTGGGGAGACTGTCATTTGAAGCACAAGAGCAAGGAGTTCATCATGAACACACCATTTGTTACTTCTTGGAGAGTGGTGTCTAATAGATTGGCTAGGTGTCACTTGGGAGCCTCCATCAAGATTGTGGAGTTGAACCAAGGAGTTTGTAAGGGCAAGGAGATCGCCTACTTCGTGAAGATCTACCCTAGTGAGGCAAGTCCTCCGTGGGCGACGGCCATGGTGGGATAGACAAGGTTGCTTCTTCGTGGACACTTCGTTGGTGGAGCTCTCCGTGGACTCACGCAACCGTTACCCTTCGTGGGTTGAAGTCTCCATCAACGTGGATGTACGATAGCACCACCTATCGGAACCACGGATAAAAAATCTCTGTGTCTCCAAATTGCGTTTGCACACTCCAATCCCTTCCCTTTACATTCTTGCAACTTGCATGCTTTACTTTCCGCTGCTTATATATTCTTTGTCATGCTTGCTTGATATGTATTGTGAATGCTTAAACTTGTGCTAAAAACTCCACATCAACCTAAAGAATTAAAAACTGCAACTTTTCTTGATTAGAGTCTATTCACCCCCTCTAGACACCTCTTCTCGATCCTTTCAGGACCATATGAGGCCCTTTGTAACTCTCGGCCCATTAACAGCCTGTGGTAAAACTGGCCCGTAATGAACAGTGTATCACTTTATACCCATTAACGGCACGTGGTGAAACTGACCCGTAATGAAGAGTGTATCACTTTATACCCATTAACGCCTCATTATTCCGTTGGGCCGTTTCTAGCCCATGTTATCTTTCGGCATTCTCAGGGCCTGACGGTGTCCTGGACTAGGGGGTACTCACCACGTCATCTCCTGATCTGTTAGATTGGGCCGAGGACCCCCATGGCCGTATACTCATGGGCCAGTCCGGACAGCTGCCGCATACAAGGAAGATTCCACAAGACTTGGCGATCAAGACAAGGACTCCTCCCCACCGGCGTATTCGACTAGGACTCTTGCTATCCTAGGCCTCTCGTGCATTATATAAACCGAGGCCAGGCTAGTCGATAGAGGAGAGAAAACAACAATCATACCATAGGCTAGCTTCTAGGGTTTAGCCTCCCTGATCTCGTGGTAGATCTACTCTTGTACTACCCATATCATCAATATTAATCAAGCGGAGTAGGGTTTTACCTCCATCGAGAGGGCCCGAACACAGGTAAAACATCATGTCTCTTGTCTCCTGTTACCATCCGCCTAGACGCCTTGATTCGGGACCCCCTACCGAGATCCGCCGGTTTTGACACCGACATTGGTGCTTTCATTGAGAGTTCCGCTGTGTGTTCGGCAAAAGGTGATGGCTCGCCTGCAGATCAACTGCGACTTCGGCATCTTCGTCACCAGCTCGACTGCTCACCTTGGTTCGACCAAGGACTGCGCCCTACCTCCGATCGTCATGTTCGGATAAGGGCCTTCATCAACATCAGCTCCGATCTCTATCAAGATCATGGAGGAATCATCCAGGGAGCCCAGGGGCTCAACGTCAACATTGCCCTCGGGCGACCGTGCTGTTTTTCTGGATAGTGAACTTGTATCCGCCGTCACCGCCTCCTCGAGCATCGATTTGACGATTGCTTCGGTGGAATAGTGCGGAATTACATCTACAACAGCCACGCTAAATTTCGTTGAGTTCCGATGGAGGAATCTCCGACAATCTACGATATACCGGAGCCCTGTCAAATCTGGACGAGAATGTGGACGAGTTTAGGGCGTGGTGTGCAGATTCTAGCTCGGACCTCCTTTGAAATATCCAACCGTTGATCAACTACGGAATTCCTATATCTACCACCCCTCAAAATTTCAGCTCGATCCGACCGTCCAAACTCCGGGAACCTTCCGATTAGTGCATCACTTTTTCGGATCTGTTTCTCTTGAAAACAAATCCGACCCGAGTTAAATCCTTTTTACGAGCGGGATTTGGACATCCTTTTTGAAGGAAGTTTTGTATGGGGTATTGTGTTTTGTTCGACACATCCAACTAACTTTAAAATCTTTTGAACATGATCTTCAACATCATGCTTTGGTGTCAAACCGATGCAGCAATATTGCTCCACACCGCCGACTGCGCTGACATCGTCGTCACTTTGTTGAGCCGAGCTCAACTTCTTGGATCATCATCTCGGCAAGCCGAACAAGAGTCCAGCATTGCGAAGGATAAATCATTACCAACATCGCCGCCCCACGGATTACACGGAGCGGGCATATCGGCATCGCCGCACGGTCGCTTCATCAAGCCGGCATCGACCACGTCACGACCTGCATCGGCAGGGCCGCACTATTGCTTTTGAAGCTGGTGTCCATCACACCGACCTACTCCGACATCTCGGCTGGACCGGGGGCTTCGCCATCTCTTCATCAACCTACTCCAGACACTTCGGCGTCACTAGTCGACCAGCTCCGTCATGTTAGCTGGACCGAGGGCTTTGCCTCGGCGAGCCAACCTTTGCCAGCATTTCCATGCCGTCGTTTTATCGCCCATCAGGCAATGGGTGCGCGGATCGAGTCCCAATTTTGGGAATCACCTTCCTTCGGATTGCTACAACAAATAAACCAGGTGCTACTAATCGCAGTATTTTTTGCTTGTTTGGGTTCATTTTTCCCAAGGAATTATTACTCTAGTTTGTCCATCATATGTACACAGGTATATCAAATGGTGGCCGCATTAACGACAGTCGCATGGTGGTTCGGTCAGTTTCCGTACATAGTCCGGCGAACGCCGCATCCGGAACTCGGACCAACCTGTGAATTCAGGCTTTGCCACGCCTTTACCGCATCACGCCGACGCCCTGCATCGACATTGACTTCGGCGCCAGGCCATATTTCTTTTATTACTCACTTTGCATAAATTATTTATTATGCAACAATTTTTTTAATTATCATTATTACTATTATCTCCGGTTTGCACCATTTCTTGTGCACGGGAAAATGATCCGGGGACTTCGGCGTCACTCTGCCGGTCTGCATTGACCGTGCTATGTCACCACTTCGGCATGTCGGGCTCTCCGCTCCGCCACCTCGGGACCTGCTTGGGGGATGGAACCTTGTCCCGTATCAAGCTCGGACTGCGTCATCAATACCGAACACATTAACCAGCTAAGTCGCTTTCATGCTCAAAGCTTTAGTTTCTAACTTGTGTTCGGTTTGACCAAGCATTATACTTTTTTGGAAAAATGTTGCTTGTAAAAAATTTTCTTGTCCAAACTTTGTTTGTGACACATAAATTCAAATACCCAATTCATTTGGGGGCTTCATTCATGAAGCTTTTCCTCTTGCATATGATTATACTTGTACGGCTTCGTTCCTTATTCGTGTATTACGCCACAATGTGCACCATATTGACTTAAGCGATTTGCAAGCTGGGTTGCCTCGCTCCTGTGTTTACCCCTACGTTCCCGATTGTTCGGCTAGGGAGTAAAGGGAGCACCTCTACGATTGTCACGATCGGGTCATCCAAGCCGGACCTCGGTGGGTGAAGCCGAAAGCTAAGCGCTCTTATAGTTTTCAATGATGGTCGGCACAACGGAACTCATGAGTACAAAAATCTATTGCACAAGTCTCATAATAACAATGAGCACCGAAGAAAGGTATCGGTGGGGGTACTATTTTAAATCGAAGATGCTTCTTACACTTCGCGATAATATAGCATAAGTTCCACGAGCGCTTTATGCATTACAACCTTATGGCCTGATTGCCTGGTTATTGGAAACACCGTCGATATTCTCGACAGATGGAGTACATAACACTTTTCGGTCCTTGACCGAAGATGGAGAAGCCGACGGTCGGTTAAGACGCGTATAAAGTTCGGTTGAACATAGATATGATATAAGTACTTCGGTACATGCAATCATTCTTTTACCCAAGTCACTTGGGGGCTCTTAAATTTATATGAGCCGTTTTATGATAAGTGTTCTTCTTCTTAGTCGTTGCAAAGTTTTATTATTATTATTATTATTATTATTATTATTATTATTATTATTATTATTATTATTATTATTATTATCTATCACTCCTTTTTTCAACACGAGCGTGTGGTCACTAGCCGGGGAGCCTAATTTCTCTCTCAAAACCGCTAGTGTTTAGTTTGCTAAAGCTGGCCTAATGAGCGATACTCCGCCCTCGGGATAGGAGGTTGAAGCCGTAGGTGACCCGCTTGAAGTCTTGAGATAGGATGTATCATGTTAAAGCACCATGAAGCACTTCTTACGCTAAGACCAATTTTCTGATTGGCACCGAACAATTGATCTAGTTCGGACGTCGAGTTTTTACTGGCGTTTTTGGTTTTCCAAGCTTATGGCACTTTTTAAACTATTTGTGTGTTTTCAGCACAAGTCTCGCACAGCAACGCCGGACACCTTTAGAGATTCGGCAAACACATTCTCGGATATTGCTATATATGCATCGGTTTCGAATTGTGCCTTCGGTCAATAGTTGGGTTGCCCGACTCCTGCGCTTGCCTCCTACGTTCCGCTTTGTTCGGCTAGGTGTGCAAAGGGAGAACCACTGCGATTGTGCTTCCAGCTCACATGGTTAAGCACCTTAGTGGAGAAAACCGAAAACTGACTGTCACAATAAGCGTAAACTGGTCAGCGATCCGATGACGGTGTTAAACGACAGGCCATTCATAACAATGGACGAAGTTTTTACGGCTTGACCTCGACTATCGCCGAACACTACCGGGGGCTACTAACTGGCCTCCTAAACTAAATCCTCGATATTTTGCTCTTACATTGGAGCTGAGGTTTCATGATCATGCTTAGCATGACAACCCAAAGAAAGGAACCGATAGCGGGACTATTTTCTTTGGAAGACATTTCTTCTGTTAAATAGTAATATAACATATCTCTCTGCGTACCTTTGTTTATAAAACCGTATGGCCAGATTGCCTTGTTTGTTGTAAATCTTTGCCCTCATAAAGGCTTTATAAAGTAGGACAAACACTCCTCGGCTACTGGCGAGGAGGTGAAGCCGATAATTCGGTCAACAAAGTTTTGTACAATGCGGATCCGAGCATTAATGACGTAAATTACTTGGATACATAGAGTCATTACACATAGTTTGTGATTTTACTATGGATATCAATCCTCAATTCGGCCACTCGTGCCCGCATTAAGGCTCGGGGGCTACGGGGCTTCGGGCTTATTATTTACAAATATTAAAGGGGCACATCGATCCCCTGATCTGGTGTTGCCACCCGACCAGTGTCTCGGGGGCTACTGCATTGCCTGTCCAATGCAGAAAATTTTAAGTGTAATATGATCTCCTAGGAGATTTTGATCCTCGGGTTGGTCGGCCGCACCCAACTTTGAGTCTTGAGGACCGAAACCGCCGCTTTTTTGTCCCGAAGTATTACGCCAAGCTAGGACTTGATCCTCGGACCGATTTTGCAAATCAACTTTGAGTCTCGGCAGCTCTGAGGATCAGCGGTCTTATGTCATCCTTCATGTGCATCTCGGGTTTTAGGCGATACCCACCTTGAGGGCTACTGGCTATGTATCTCGGCAGAGAATAAATTGCACCAATCAAAAATATTGACAAAAACCGGCCCACATTCGGGGTGGTGCACCACCTCGGAAGCAGTCCGGCATAAAGCTCGGGCGCTAGTGGCTGGCTCCATAGAGGGCACTTCCGGTATTAAGCTCGGCTAAACTCCTTCAAACTTCTTTGAACCAAGGTGATTTACGACACCTCGGATACAGTCCCGCGTTGGAGCTCAGATACATATTCCGGCGTCGGAGCTCGGATACAGTCCGGCATTGGAGCTCGGATACATATTCCGGCGTCGGAGCTCGGATACAGTCCGGCATTGGAGCTCGGATACATAGTCCGGCGTTGGAGCTCGGATACATTCCGGCATTAGAGCTGGGAAGCGGTCCGGCGTTGGTGCTCGGCTGCAAAAGATACCTCGGATGCAGTCCGGCGTTGGAGCTCGGACGCTGCCGCCCGGGAACGACTTCAAACCCGAGGTGTGGCATAAAAATAACAAGGCATTGATAAAGGCCGGAAACTTAAAGGGGCTCCTCGGATACCCGATGTGTAAACTCATCGAATGCATTTCAGCGATCCTCAAGATCGAAGATGAGAAGATCTGTTGAACCAGTTTTCAAGACCGACGACTGAAGATGAAGAACGGTTCGGAAGAATCGAGGAGCATCCCTAACTTGAAGACCGGTTCAGGGGGCTACTGACGGTGTCCTGGACTAGGTGGTACTCACCACGTCATCTCCCGATATGTTAGATTGGGCCGAGGACCCCCATGGCCGTATACTCATGGGCCAGTCCGGATAGCTGCCGCATACAAGGAAGATTCCACAAGACTTGGCGATCAAGACAAGGACTCCTCCCCACGGGCGTATTCGGCTAGGACTCTTGTTATCCTAGGCCTCTCATGCATTATATAAACCGAGCCAGGCTAGTCGATAGAGGAGAGACAACAACAATCATACCATAGGCTAGATTCTAGGGTTTAGCCTCTCTAATCTCGTGGTAGATCTACTCTTGTACTACCCATATCATCAATATTAATCAAGCAGGAGTAGGGTTTTACCTCCATCGAGAGGGCCCGAACACAGGTAAAAACATCGTGTCCCTTGTCTCCTGTTACCATCCGCCTAGACGCACAGTTCGGGACCCCCTACCCGAGATCCGCCGGTTTTGACACCGACAGGGCCCATTTATTCTTGGGATCATTTCCAGCATTCGTTTACTTACGGCTCGTTACTGACATTTTCTACTTGTGGGCCAAATTCAGCCCATGGTTACAGTCGGCCCATTTGTGGCCCGTTAATATGTTGGGCTGTTTTCATAGCGTCATCAAATACGGCCGATTACCGAGGGCCCGTTATGGTCGGCCCATGAACGAACGGTTTCAACTCTAGCCCATTTACGGCCATAATGTGGTCTGTTATTGGCCCATGTTTGGCCAACCGATCATACGGCCCGTAGAAGGCCCATTGATGATATAGACTGTAGATGGCCCATTGTGTCTACGGCCCGTATAAGGCCCATTGTTTCTACGGCCCGTAGGAGGCCCATGTTAACTACAGTAAATATGTAGCCCATGGTTATTGTGGTCTAGTTTTAAAAAATAGGTTATTGCGGCCACTCAAAAACCGCAGAAAAATAACTGCACTGACTACAAGAAAATAAATAAACAAGACAATAAGGAAATAAATTAGCAAGCAACTTACGCTAGGCTATCACGGCTATTACACATATTACATCCACTGGGCATCAAAGTACGCCACCAGTGCAAATATAGGGAACAAAGCAGCATATAAACGCCGCAGCAAGACAAGTACATAACTGAAACCACTTTAGAAGAGCTCAAGAAACAATATCCTGGGTACCCATAATGCTGTCAAGATGCTTAGCAAGCTTATTAACTTTCTCTTGTTTGGCACTTAAATCCTCCAGCACTTGCTGTTGCACCAGAAAGTATGCATCTGAATTCCGCAGGGACTTCCTCAGTCCTTCGGCTTCCTATCGCATAACATCTGATTGATGTCTTTCAACATGAAGTTGATACTCAATAAGCCGAACTGATTCAGGCAGTGAGTTCGAAGAGCTGGTGCCAGCACTAGTAGCCAGTAACTCAAACACTACATCAAGACAGGACTTTTGGGTTGTCTCAGTGTCTTCAATATAGTTTTTATCAGCTTTCTTGGAGAACATCAGGGATGTGTCACTATCTTGAACCTTATCTTCATTACTTCCTTCACCATTGCATAACGGGGTACTCTTCTCCAATATTTTATCCGTGTTCTAAAAGAGAAACAAACAAACACATCACATGTTTATAATGTAGTATATGAAGCTCATTTTGGTAAACTAGTTCAGTAGTAAGGTGGACAGGATAACAACATGAAACAAACATATATCTATGTAGTATGGTCACTGTATGGTCTATATCATTCTAGTTTATGTTGCCAAATCAAGATAGATACAGTTCGAATCATATCTATTTAATACAAAGCAGCATAGACAGAATATAAGTGTGGGAAACTACACAACAATAACAACACTTGTGTGCATGGCATGAGAACATAACTGTTTATTCAATTGAAACTGAAATCAACATAGAGCAAGTTACAACAACAAACACGTTAAAGAGACAGGTTTAAAACATACCTGTTGCGCCTTTGGAGTTTCAATTGCATCCTTCAAATTTGAAATTAGTTGGTATGAGTAAATATAGTGATGCAAGAGCAAAGTAGTATTAACCATAGCTACGGAAGCTGACCTGAGAACAATTCTTCTTCTGCTTTAAGCGTTGACTTGGGGTTCGGAGTGGTGGTCCTCATGCTTTGGGCACTGCAGTTGCCTTACTAACTGCTCATGTTTGGGTGTTCTGTGGTCGAGACGGTGCTGTGTCAATGGGAACTGGGTTACTATCTGCTGGGGTTGTGGTTAGAAGGGGTGTAGCTAGTTCTCTGTCCAACTGGGTAGGGGTACAATCTGCATGAGTCTAGGTTATGTGTGGTGGGGCTGGTTCTTGGGTAAGTACAACCGTAGTTCTATCTCCATCGACAAGTAGCACAATCTTTTCTGAAGACCATGTTTTTACTCCAACAGATACTGCCATCACCCCCTCTAATTGAAATGGCTGATAAACAAGAAAAGTAATTGAATGTACAGACATCGTAAGATAGACAGGTGCAATGGATAGTAGGGAAGAAAACAGGGCATGAAATAATTCACATTTAAGTTGTCTAACCAAACAGAATAGCAAGACATAATTTCACATATATGATGGCTAATTAAACATGATAGCATGACACAATTTCACATGTATGATGGCTAACTAAACAGGATAGAATGACATGCTTCAAAATATGATGACTATGTAAATAGGATGACATGATATAACTATACGATGTGTTTATTAAAGTGGTTGGCATGCCATAAATCACAAACATGCCGTCGATGGAAACATGATGGCATGATATAATTCACGAATAGAATGACATAATTCAAAATATGATGACTATGTAAACAGGATGAGATGATATAACTATATTATGTCTTTACAAAATGGGTTGGCATGCCATAATTCAGATACATGCTGTCTATGTAAACATCATGGCATGATATAATTCAAATATATGATTTATATACTAAGGAAGTGAGCAGAGGGCAATCGCATATATGATGTGTCAACTAAGGAGATGGCATTCAATATTGTGTATATGATGTAAAAACTAAGCATTGCAGTACACCATATGCATGATATGAGTAATATAACCCTGCCAAGTTTGAGAATACACCTCAGGGGGATGATAGGACTGGTCATCTGCCTCTAAATCCTCCTCTGAAGAGCTATCTGTAACTAGCAAGATATCTGCTTCAGTAGGTAGCATTGTCTGCTCAGAAGACCTTGTTTTCACTCCAGATTTCTCCATCACCAATTCAAATGGCTGAAGGGGTGTAGCTGGTTCTCTGTCCAACTAGGTAGGGGTACAATCTGCATGAGTGTGGGTTATGTGTGGTGGGGCTGGTTCTTGGGCAAGTACAACCGTGGTTCTATCTGCATCGACGGTGTAGCACGATCTTTTCAAGACCGTGTTTTACTCCCACAGATACTGCCATCACTCCCTCCAATTCAAATGGCTGATAAACAAGAAAACTAAGTGAATGTACAAACATTGTGCAATAGACGGATGCAATGGATAGTAGGGAAGAAACAGGGCATGAAATAATTCACATTTATGTTGTCTAAGCAAACAGAATAGCAGGACATAATTTCACATATATGATGGCTAATTAAACAGGATAGCATGACACAATTTCACATGTATGATGGATAACTAAACAGGATAGAATGCCATACTTCAAAATATGATGACTATGTAAATAGGATGACAGGATGCAGATGGAAACATGATGGCATGATATAATTCCGGATAGAATGACATAATTTAAAATATGATGACTATGTAAATAGGATGAGATGATATAACTATATTATGTCTTTAGAAAATGGGTTGGCGTGCCATAATTCAGATACATGCTTGTCTATGTAAACATCATGGCATGACATAATTCAAATATATGATTTATATACTAAGGAAGTGAGCAGAGGGCAATCGCATATATGATGTGTCAACTAAGGAGATGGCATTCAATATTGTGTATATAATGTAGAAACTAAGCATTGCAATACAACATATGCATTATATGATTAATATAACCCTACAAAGTTTGAGCATACACCTTAGGGGGATAATAGGACTGGTCATCTGCCTCTGAATCCTCCTCTGAAGAGCTACACCAGTAACCGACAAGATATCTGCTTGAGGTAGCATTATGCGCTCTGAAGACCTTGTTTTCACTCCAGATTTCTCCATCACCAATTCAAATGGCTGATGCACAGGAAGAGCAGTTGAATATACAAACATTGTCGACAAAAGCAATGAGAAATACAAAAAAAATGACGGCATGATATAATTCACATATATGACGCTTGGATAAATAGCATGGCATTGCATAATTCACATATATAATGCCTTGCAACAAGATAGCATTGCATAATTCACATATATAATGTCTTGCAACAAGATGGCATTGCATAATTCACATATATGGTAATTAGACACTAAGCAATTGGCATTCACACAAAGCATGTATAAACTAAGAAAATGACATAGCAATGCAAGATACCATACGCACGATATGAGCAACATAACCTGCCAAGTTAGAGCATGCACCTCGAGGGGATAGGACTGGTCATCGTCTGCGAATCCTCCTCACGAGGAGCTATCTATAACCAACAAGGCATGCGCTTCGTCGAGATAGCATTGTATGCTCAAGACCTTGTTTCCACTCCAGATTTTTCCATGACCGTGCGGAATGGCTGATTACGCAGGAAGAGTAATTGAATGTACTAAAATTGTTGACAAATTTAACACGTAATAAAAAAATGATGTCATGATATAATTCACATATAAGATGACTGGCTAACGAGGGTGTCATTGCAAAATTCACATATATGATGCCTGGCTAAACAAGATGAAATTGCATTATTCACATATACGATAAAGAAACTAAATAGATGGCATTGACACAAAGCATGTCTAAACTAAGCAGATGACATCTTTGATGTATATAGTAAGCAATGCAAGGCACCATATGCATGATATTACCAAGATCAGCATGCCAAGTTAGAGCGAAGACCTCATGGGGTAAATAGGAGTGGTCTTCTGCTTCTGAATCCCCCTCAGAATAGTTTATCTTCCTCTTGATTACAATCCGAAGTGGGTGGAGGGGGGGGGGGGGCTGCCTTTGCACCCACCATGGAGCGACGTCTGCATGGAATTTTATTGCCACGCAAGGCTCGTATCTTTTGCTCTACATGTTCAGTTCCATTGTGTACAATAGCTGACATGCATAGGAATAAAACATAGTGAGATTATGTAAGGAGTGCATGCACAAATCAAGAGTGATGGTAGCAAACTGTGGATAGACCCAAAACCAATGATAGCAGGCAGATAATAGCTTTAGTTAAAAATACAAATAATGGCCCCTTTAATGTTTGTTTGCACCCAACATGAAACTCATAGTAGACACCCGAGATTAACCAGATAGTAGACAAATAGTACTGATTGTTGCCCCAATATGTACCCCACAACCATTTAAAAACTCATGTTTCAGCATAAGTTTGGACCTGACTCGGAGTCTAATAGGTGAACATGATGATAAAGTAGCATGTCCTCATATTAAGCGATGCATAACGTGGCGAGACATGGAAGAGTGCGACCTCTCTTGCGGACCGTGTAGTCCTCAAGGTCATCTGCTTTCGATTGATGATGGTAATGCAATTGTCGTGGCTGCGGCGGTGGGGAAGAATATCTGAGGCGGCGAAGACATTCTCGAGAGCGGATCCTCGTGGTGAACCCTTCCATCGTTGGAGCAGGCGGTGGCTGGTTGGAACACAACACCGCGGGAGCAGGACAAACCACACAAGGTTTTCTTTGACACATATCTGTAACAGAAGTAATTGTGTAAGGGCTTGTTTGAATTTGAGGATTCTGACAATGCAAGGATAGAAAATAGACAGGAATAGGATAGGAATGCACGTGCAAAACAGAGAATTTAAAAACACAGGATTTCTGCCAATCTGGGTGTTTGGTTCACAAGAAATGGAAGATCACAGGATGCAAACAAGCATGGTGAGATTAAGTCAAACCACAAGAAAATGTACGGTTATAATGCTATTATGCTACTATCTCTTAGTCTTGTGCTTCATGAATAGGAATTTGAAAAGGAGGACAAGTGGAAATTAAAATTTCTATGGTTTTTCTTTCAAGGAGACACTAAAGGAACAAATCCTATAGTTTTCCTTTGCTCCATTCCTTTGCACCTAATTCATGAAAAGTAGTACCATAGGAAACTTTCCAATTCCTATGTTTTTCATTCACTTTTCCTTTCAAGCACTGGTGATTCTAGTAGGCAGGCTTGAGCAAGGAAAAGCCTACACTAAATTTTTTTTTGTGCTACTTCTATTACTTTGGACCCAGGCCACTGCCCTACTAGCTCAGCTCCCAGGGCCATCGACAAATGCACAGCTCAAACACGCAGAGATAAATAATGACGGTGTTCAAGAGAGTCCATCACGGATAGCTAAGTTGCCTGGTACCTCACAGCTTGTCATATAGTAGGATAAAATAATCGTATTTCCCATTACTCCGTGTGCTCAGTGGACAATATATATAACATGTAGAGTAAAAAAGAGACGCAACAAGTGTACAACCTCTTTTTGAAGCCATGTTGATCTCAACGTGATTGGGTTGGCCGGTGAGGTTGCTCCGGCTAACTTGGCTATCGGGGGAGGGGAAGAAGATCTTAGGCGTCTGGAGATGGGGCCCGAGGTACTGCTCCGCTGTGATCGAGGGTTTCGTCGTTGGAGCAGCTCCGGTGAGTTGTACGACGCCGAGGCTGAAGCAAGACAAGAGAGACGACGTTAACCTGAGTGGAATTCTAATAGCATCTCAAATAGATGACGTAAAATACATAACCACAAAGTGCTAGATGTAAAATACATCAGCTGCTCATCTCTAAACTTAACTGTGGAAACTGAATTTAACTATCGAAACTGAACTTAACTGTCGAAACTGAATTTTGCTGTCGAAACTGAATTTTACTGTCGAAACTAAACGCACTGGAGGTGAGGCTACATGTCAGTCGACTGATGTTTTCATTTTTGGTCAGTCGATTTTGCAGCCGTTGGATACGAAATCAAGGGCCTGCAGTTCATCTTCAACCTCCACCCCCCTGAGCCGCCAGCCACCACTGGCCAAACAGCCGCCCCCCGACGCTCGCGGCCGGCGGTGCGCCGTCCCGCCCGCCCCGAAAACACTCCCCACCGCCGGTCCACTGCCGCCCCGGCCATCCCTCTAGGTCCCCCTGTGCCGAGATTTTTCTCTGGCGATCCCCACGCCACCGCCCCACCACCGCCCCCGCCCTGAACCCTAAGATAGATATTGGGGTACCTCTCCGGCAAGCCTCCCTCCCTACTGCGGCTGGTTCTTCCTTAACTCCGGCGAGCCCCCCCCATCCCTGAAAATCGACTGACCCAAAAGTCGATTCAGTCGACTGAAGTGTAGCTAAATCGGAGCAGCATCACAAGCAAGAGCAAGAGCGAGAGCAGCAGCGCGAGCAAGAGCAGACCAGGCAGGGGACCGAGAGCAAGAGCAGAGCAGCAGCGCGAGCGAGAGCTAAAGCAGCAGTGATGTGGACGTCGCTGCCGAGGGAGCGACGCCATGGAGGAAGTGGCCGATGACGCCGGCGTGGATGGGGCCGCGCCGTGTCGGCTTGGGACCAAGCGCCGGCAGCACCGTGAGATCGAATCAAGAAGAAAATGCGGCGATTAGTGTACAACCTCTTTGGTGGCGCTGATTAGGCCGCAGCTTCATCCTAGGAAACAGTGATGATGATGCTCTTCCGATGGTGCAGGTGAAGACATCGGTGTGGGAATGGATGTGGCGCGAAAGACGAGGGCAATGTCAGGCAGCTCCTTGGAGGTGGAGGACGGGGTGGCTGAACCGGCGGGATGACCAGATCGACGACGGATCCTCATCCAGTATGGTGGATGAGGGACGTCGAGGTGTTGCTGTGGACGACTTCGTCGGGGAAGAGGCTCCGGCTGGATGGCGGACAGAGGAGGGTATGGGGCTTCGCAGGTTTTCCCGGCCTCGATGTACGAATGGGTGGGCGGATAGGATGGGAGTGGGGAACCATGGCTTAGGGACGCGCTTGTCCGAAATGTGGGGTAAGTTATGAAAGTACCCCCACCGATTTAAGGCGGTTCTTTCGGTTCAGGGGTATCACGGGCATTTCGCGTGTCGGGATTTCACAGGGGGTGGGAGTTTTCGCGTGCATTATAATTTTGGAATAGCAAGGCGCGGGTTGACATGGAGGGTGTTGTCAGAGCACAACGAGACAAAGATATATCTTAAATATTTTGGGCTAACAAGGCGCGGGTTGAAATTTCTGGACAAGCCTAACTTGTACTGTACCAAATCAATTCGCACTTGTAATGTCATTCAAAACTTTGAATTCATGTTATGTTCAATTAAAATATTTCTCTACGTGTATAATGCATGCAACCTACTACTCAAATGAACGTTTTATTGCATTCCAAATGTATATACTACCGCTTCAATATGAACTAAATTTGAATTCGTTTCTCTATATGAATAAGATCTACAATAACGATTGTTTTGAAGTCAAAGCATTTGAATTCGTTTCTCTATTTTAATAAAATCTACAATCATCATTATTGTCAAGTTAAACCATTGTTTGTGTATTATCTTCACAGCACACCACATGATTAGTCTAGAGTTACATATGAACTATGTGTACTATATGAACTCGAACTCGATTTTTTGAATCCACTTTATGTTGATTGCAAATCACAGTACATTTCAAGCTCTAGCTATATGTTCATAATCTAAACCATGTCTCATATGTATAATATGTTTATCACATTATGTATGGTGCCCCGCCCCCTACGCCTACAAGTATTTAGATGTGAGTTGCAAACACCACACATTACCACAAATTCAAATAAAATGTGAGAATATTTGATATATAGTATTGTTTAGATTGTTCGATATTTAGTTGCAAGCTGCAAACACCACACATTATCACAAATTCAAATAAAATGTGGGACTGTTCGATGTATAGTATGGTTTAGATTGTTCGACATTTAGCTATGAGTTGCAAACGCCATGCATTATCACATTATGGTATAACATGTGCAAAACCACAACATGCATATCACCGCTATATTCCTGCATGCATATGTTTAAAACACTATGATCTCCTATTCAAATATATGAATCCACTTTCATATCAAATTATGATCTTTGTTAGTCTCTTACACCCACACAATCCTTTAACCTTTGTAGCTACCACTAACTTTCTCTCATGCATGCACATGCCCTCCTCGCCCTCCCCCTCCCTCAGCATTCTATCCATCACGCACATTCATTTTTTTCTTTAGGTCGTCCTCCCACAGTCTCCACAACTCCTTTCCGACACACACCGATCGATAAACCTCTCCAGCGATATCTGCCTACAACATACACGCACACCTTCAATCTCCTCCTTTATGTGTCCTTGCCTCGTGTCTCTCATACCGTCCCACACACGTGTAAACTCTCGGCCCTCTTTTCATCGATCTCAGAACCACACACTCCTCCCCCTATCTAGCTAGTACCTGGGCCTCTCGCACCACCTCCTAGCTCCATTCTCTCTGTCTATCCGTCTCGCCGGGCCTTATTTGCCTCTAACAAATGGACGCACACCGACCGATCTCCCGCAATACATTTAGCTAGCTAGGTCCTTATAACTCGTTTTTCCCCATGCGTCGATCGATCTACCTCATTAGTTATGTCTCTCCCTTCCTTCGACAAACAACAATTGATCTACCGATCTAGTTAGGTTTGCTTACCAAACACATGGTTCCCCTTCATCATCCATGGATGCGTCCCGAAAGATCTATCATGCACAGGCACACACAGAAACACATCCCCGCTCTTATTGATAATATTGCAGTTCCACCCTCAGTTTGTCTAGTATGCCTCTCCCACCATCTTTGAGAAGCAACTCCATCACCCATCCAGCACTCTACCCCTCTTCCTCCCCCTCTCTCTCTCCTCTCTCTCTCTCTCTCTCTCTCTCTCTCTGTCCCATCCTATTTCCCGTCCTTCAGTTATGTATGGATGTCGACCGATCTCCCTCAATACATAGCTGGGTCTCTCCTTCTCAACACATACACGAGTCGTTCTACCTCTATAGTTAGGGCTCTGCCTACCCCTCCCCCCACCCCCTCCCACACACACAGATATATCAAGCGCTCTAGTCATGTCCCCCTGCCACACACAAACTTGACATGTGCCCTCTGACGTTCTGGTAGGTCAGTCGCCCTATATCTTTGACTTGCACACACACACACACACACACACACACAATTTCGATGGCTCTCTTCATCGATCTCGCACCCACCCACTTGATCCTCTCTTCAACTCTATCGATATCTATGACCCCTCCCTCTCTTCTCGTGGACCTCCCGACCCTCTATATATGATATGGATAGGCCTCCATTTCACACACATTGCATGAAAAATTTTGTTTGAGATGTCATTGACACATATTCCCACAAATACATTCACGAAATCACCCCCCCCAAACAAAAAACACTCAGAACGCACAAGCCATTTGTCTAGGTTTGTATCTCTCTCACACACCCACTTAGGTGGGGGACGTGCACGAAGAGAAGAGGTGCACGCATGGCGCACATACTCCCGTCTCTTTCCCAACCACACCCGCGCGGGTACACGGTGGAGCTCATTTCTGTATGAAAAGGCAGCCCACGTGGTAATTTGACACGTGTACTAGTTGTCCACTTGATGGAGGGAGGATCGTCTACCACGGGTGAACAAACAAATTGCGAATTGATGCGTTATGTTAAAAAAGAGGCAAACCATGTGGGGCCAACCTTAGAGGCAAGGCTCTATACACTGGAGTACTTTTGATGTGTCCCGTCAACTCGCAGAATGAGGAGAAGCTTGCTTAGTACACCGTCTCCCCCGCCCACGGGCGCGGTGGCTCGCAGGATGAGGTGAAGCTTGCTTACTAGTAGTAGTATTGTACGCCTTACGCCAGCTCCCTCGCCCACGCGCACGGTGGCTCGCAGGACAAGGAGAAAATTTTACTACCCCCTCCGTTTACTCCTTGTCCCTACTACCTTGGTTAGAAATATTATCGTATTGTTTGGAATATACATGTCCTTTAGTAGATTTCAATATGAACTACTAGTACATACTCCAAACACTGATGTATATAGACGTATTTTAGAGTGTAGATTCACTCATTTTGCTCGTATGTAGTCCATATTGAGGCCCTGTTTGGTTCATAAGTCCTAGGACTTTTCTAGTCCCAACTAAAAGTCCCTACTCCTTAAAAAGTCCCTCCCTGTTTGTTTTCGGGGACTAAAAGTCCCTAGTCCCTCCCTAGAGGTTATTGAATGACCATGTTACCCCAGATACGTAAAAATAACAACCAAACAACACCATGGGGCGGCGGGGCAATGGGTGCAGGGAGGGGCATTGTTGGAAAAGTCCCAAAAAAGAATCTCCTTGAGAGTCTTCTTCATTAAGTCCCAAAAATCAAGTTTTAGTCCCTAGTAGTCCCTCCTGTTTGGTTAAAAAGTCTCTAAGAGGGACATTTTCTAGTCCCTACACTAAAAAGTTCCTGGAAACAAACACCCACTGCATAAAGTTGAGACACTTATTTTGGAACGGAGGGAGTACATATTTGCTATGATCTGTCAATCATTGAGATGCAATAGCATGCATGTTAGTCTCCTTTGTATTTGATGAAATGTTGCAACGGGCAACCTTGGACGCAAGATACATGTAACAGAAGCTGGACGCTTCATAGCATTGTACTATCTCGCTGATAAATTACAGTATGTCATCTCTATTGGTGTTGTGCTACTATTTAGATACTGTCATGAAAAGTGGTATTGTCCTTGAGAAGTGCTCCATCTGTGCTGTTTTGAATATTTCCTTTCCTTTTTTTCGAGCAAACAGGGATGCTAGCATTTAGTTGTCCTCTTGTCTTTGCACAACAAGATCATCCTCCTCTAAAGAAGAATATGGATTACATGAAGTGACTAGTTCCGATTATGCCAGGGTGAAGAAGCCCTGTCTATGTTCTCATCAGAAGGAGCAGTTGAAGGATGGTTACATTACTCCCCACAAGACCAAACTAACTTCAGCTCAGAAGGACAAATCTCCATTTTCTTCTTTGTGATGCTTGTGAGTACAATGTTGTTCTAGGATTCTTTCCGGTGAGTTCCATTTTTCTAAAAGTGTGCTCTACATGGACCGTGTAGGTGCCTTTTTAAACTTTCAATTCATAGTACAGTTTGCTTTATACTAATCACTTTTTTTGTATTTGTGCAAACAGGGGTGCTCAGCTTGATTTCAATGGGAACTGCACAAAATTTTCATGAATACATCGAATCATTCATTTCCACAAACAAGAAAGGAGGTGCCGATAAGTTCAAGGCGTTACAACATATAAGGGCGAAATCATACAAGCTACGCGTGAATTTGGTTGATTTTGGTGGAACTGCACAAAAAGAACAGTTGGTTTATTTAGCACGAGGTGGAATGTCTATGTCCGAATTGATGGCAAACCCTGCCCATTCCTCAATCGTAGGCATTTGATATTTTGGAATGGGACAACCTTGTCAAATTTTGCTCATTGATTTTAGCAAGAAGACATGCGTTTGATATTTTCGAATGGGACGCCCTTTGCTGTCAGCAGGATCGATCCATTTTCTCTTTATTCTTTAGTTGTGAAGTAAATATTGGCTCTGACATGTGAATCGCTGAGATGCATAATCATCTATTGGTTTGAATGTTCTCTATGAATTGCCAGCCTTGTGTGCTTGATTGCAATGTACAGGAATGCTAAAAAGAGAAAATCGGCTCAGAGAAAACCGAACGCCCCGTATTCCAGCCCAGAGATCGAGGAGAAGTCTTCTGGAATACGGAACTGCTTAGCACAGAACAAATCAGCTTTCTATTATTACGCGAATATGATTACAAGGTCTCCGATATTACAATGAATCACATCGGCACGGCTACACTACGCCATCCTCAGTTGCTCTATGCAAGCAGCAGAACAACTCGAAGCAGCGGAATAACTCTAGCACCGAAAAAACTACTAGCAGCGGAACAACGACGACAGTGGTGAACTCCAATCCGCAGGGACTCTGGATGGAATGCTTATCCTAGATCGTGAACACAGGAACAACACCAAACAAGCAAGCAATCCAGGCACGACCTGCAAGCTGGCATGACACGCCAGGTCAGTACATTGAATGTACTTGCAAGCTCACAATAACCAGAAGCATTCAAGACAAACAACAGCATGGCAATTACAAGTTAATCAGGGATCCATATGAGATCATTAGAAAAAAACATGGCATGAACAACATGACATCCAAAATAATACTCCCAAAATAATACCAGCTACCATCATGAAAATAATCATAATAGCCACTAAGAATCCAAAGGCAACATGAACACGATACCAATAAAACAATATGAGCATAGCATGAACATATGAATCTGTCGATACTAACATGCAACATGATAACACTACATGCACCAATCATTCTGCTCAGGTTATCTCACAAACATCACACTCAGCACTTACCAACCTGGGATATCACACGATCATCTCAGGATCAAATCAAGCTTGGTATAAACAATACCGTAGTAATCATTAAATGACCACAAGGAGCTTGATCTTTACCCATGATTCTCGCACAACATCACGAATATCCAACAACTCGGTATCCTCGATACCACAGTGATCATTCCGTCGATCACAACCATGACCAACACTTGGTCTCAAACCGTGATCCTTCCGGCGGTCACAACCAAGGACCAACACTTGGTCTCAAACCGTGATCCTTCCGGTTATCACAACCAACTTATCTCATCATCAAACCGGGGTTGTTATTACTCAAGTTATTATTAATACTGCTGACTCATGGAGGGACCGACACGAACTGGGCCCTTATCCGCGGGCGCGACTGTCGATAGATTTAATATACACTCTGCGGAGGTTAGCACACTATACCCACACCACGGAACCCATGGCCTCGCACTCCCATTCGGGTGGACCAACGACGTTCCGAAAAAACCGATCAATTGTCATGACACTCTCCCTGCCACTCCGACCCACTCCCAACTGGGCTAGTACTAGGTGGCCCTGTGTCTACCAAAGACACCCCGACCACCGTCGTGGTCAAAACTCCCTCACAGGGACCGGATCCATAACAATAAAAACAACGGGCACACAAGGTTATGTCCGCCTACCTGATCAGGGTAAGCACGCCCATAACCTTCCCTCGTGAGAGGCACCGGCGAGATGCACGACAATAGACCCAGTTAGGACCTGAACCATACGGTAAGCGTGGTTGCACTGGTTAGTTTCGATCTGGCGGCACCATGACTCATCCAACAGTTGTTCAAGTTCAATTTAATCCGGTTAAACTTGAATGCAATATGCTGAGCCATGATAAAAATAACATGATGCATTTACAAAGCATGAGCATGATATCAACATGTATGCAACATAAGCATCCATCATATCAACTATGAAATAATCTCAAAGCTGAACATGGCATAATGACGAGCATAAATATTACAAGTGCAACACTACTCATAACATAACATGACCACTAGCATCAACCATAAATACCATGCAAGAACTCATCAATAACATTACCGAGTAACACTTAACCAACTAACAGAAAAGGAACAACGCATATTAACGATTGCTTTCGATGGCAAGCGTTAGTCATGCACCGAAGAACATGACCAACCCAACATGCACTACTATCAAGCATGGCAATATGAAAGTTATACTAGCAACTAGCAGGGCATGATAACCAGATACATAACAACATAGCAAACAAGTAAGCACAATCCCAGAAGCATTTCCGAAACAACGATAACCATATCTTAAACAAGCGATCATTTAATAAATATTCAAGTTGAAAACCATGGCTACTGCATGACTATCATGCAAGTGGGTATTGTGGCTTGCCTGGGGATGAAGAAGGCACCGGGAAGAAGTGCGGTGAGGCCGCGGAAAGATTTGCCGGAAACAGTTCTCTCTCGGAGGGGCTGTTTATGTGCAAGGGAAAAAAGGTTATTTTCACAGTGTCAAACCAAAGTGAAAATGAAACCAACAGAACGGGCTCGACGAGACGAAGAAGTGGGCTTTAGAATCACCTCATTTGGAATTGTGGTTAAAAAGATATGAGGTGTTTTATGCCAGGGACCTATCTGTAAAGAAATCATCACAAACAGATCCTTGGCTGGAAAAACAGAACGCACCTTCCAGAAGGGAAAACGTACTTTATATAAAAGAAAGGAAGAATACACTTTCGTTAGGAAGAAGACGTACTCCGGGAAATGCGTTTCCACTTAACCACATGGACAGTGGCGGGGCCGGGCGTGGGTCGCTGACGTGCGGGTCCCGCGGGGTGGGACCCGTCACTTATCCATGTTGGCACCTGGGGTCAACGCAGGGCCAGCTCTAGTGTGGCTGACTGGTGGAGCCCGCCTTATCCACTCCCTCTCTCTCTCCTCTCGCCTGGCTCCTTCTCCTTCCTCCCCGACGCGCGCACAGAGCAGAGGAAGGGTGAGGCAGCAGCGAGGCCAGCGCCGGCCCGGCCAACTCCGGCCATCACTGGCCAGTGCGAGGCCACCAGCGGGTGCGGCTGGGCCTGGCACGCCCATCCAGGAGGGAAGCGGCTGCCGGGGACGGAAGGGGAGACAGCGACGGGAGGAGGCAGAGGCGGCGGTGGTCTACGGGGCATGGCCCAAGAGAGGCTCCGGCGAGAGGTCAAGGGCACGGGGAGAGTCTCCGGAGTGTGGGGAAAACGATGGTGGTGGCTAGAGGTGGAGGAGGGCTCTGGTGGCCGCGAATTTAGGAGGAGGCCGAGAGTGGACACGGCGGCCATGGACGAGGTGTGGTGGCTCCGTAGCTCGGGCGAGTTGACGAGGAGGAAGCTGGGAGTGAGGCGAGGCTGGTGAGGTGCTCGGGAGTCTCGGGGACGGCTTAAATAGGCGTGGTGCGAGAAGGTCGAGCTGGCACCGCCGCGGACGCGTGTCCGGCGCCGCGGGCGCGTGCCCACGCGCTTGAGCTCTGGGAAGGCGACGACGAAGGCAACGGACGAGCGGCAGAGGTCATAGAGACGAGCGGAGCTCAAGGACAAGGGGGAAATGGCCACGGCGCCATTAATGCTCGGTCGGCCACAGTACGCCCGTGGGCGCGCGGCGACGAGCACTGACGGAGGGGCTGACGGAGGGGGGAAGGGCTCCAGGAGAACGGCGACAACGTGGGCTAGCTGCTGGACATGCCCGTGCTCGCTGAGACGCCGAGCAGAGAAGGGCCCGAGCAAGAAACCATTCTAGGCGCGGCCATTGCACGCCAAAACGGTGGTCACCGCATGCACTGGTGCACACAGTGCCATGAGCTAAGCCAAACGATGTCTGGGGTGGAGTCCTTCCTAGGGAGGTTTCATCTGTGGTGGTAGTTTGGTTAAAACTGACACGGATATATGGTAGTCAAGCTCTGAAGTTTACTGCAGTAAACTTGATCGAGTACTGCTGCTCAACAGGGACTTGATTGAGGTCAATGGAGTTGTCTGGCAGGTTCAGGGTAAGAAGGACTTACATCCTGGTAATTTTGAGAAGAATTGGACCACTAATTAATATAGTTGCTTTACAACTAAGCAATCTGGTCCAGAATGAAGATCATGATGATGCACTCAAATGGAGAAGCCACTTGAGCTGAACGTTGGCAAGGGAGGCTTATTTGGCCATATTAAGATGCTGCAAAAGGTTTCATACCAATTGGACAAACCAAAATGGTACTTCCTTCACAAACATTTCCACTAACCAGAAACTTGCAAAAATTGTAGAGGAAGAATGGCTTGATGAACCATGCCCAAAATCGGTGGAGGTAAGTTATATGGATAATAGAAGGTCTAGAAAAATTGGCAGCCATAATGGAGCAAGATAAAATATACTTGCTTCACAAACTGAAATTTTGGACAGAATCAAAGAATTGAAGGTGAGCTCACATGGAGGCATTACATGAGCTCTACTTTGGTGGAGAGTGATTATTTGGTTATATGAAGGGCCATGCAAAATTGCAACTCATTTGGATATACCTAGATAGTACTTCCTTCACAACCAGTTCCCTCAGACAGGAACTTTGGAAAATCATAATTAAATGATTACTAGGAAAATGAGGTTGCACTTTGGCATGTGGCAATGATATGGACGGGAAAATGTGTCCAGGAGTTTGAGGTCAATTGGGAAAAGATAAATGGCACTTGCTTCACATTCTGCCATTCAGGACAGAATAGGAAATGAATTATTTGAGCATGATGATAAACATGACAAATGAAATATTTTTCCATATTTGAGAAAGATATGACCCAAACAATTTATGAGAATTATTTGGGAATTTTAGGAGTGATAGAAATATAGGTTGCTTCACAACCTAGGGCAATTTGAGTTATTCCTTTAATAGAAAAGGAATATTCCCAATAAAAATAATACTAGGATTTGGGCTAGGATGAAAATGACAGGGTCTAGGGAAGGATCTGGGTATGACAAGCCACTCTGGAAGCAAAGAAGAGGACATCTTCTTTGGTTTCCAGACCACAAAGCCACGGAAAAAGAAAACTCAAGCAAAAATCTCAGAAAAACAAAAGAAAAAGAAAGGGCCAAAAATCAGGCTGTCACAACTTCGCACATTGTGAAAGTGAATACTTTCTTCTATAAGATTGGCCAAAGTAGAGATACTTTGACTGTAGACAAAACTTGTATGCAGACTAGAAAGTACCGGAGGGAGTACATGTGAAACTGCTGCAAACGAGGTGATCACCCTAGGAATAATGCTAGTACGTATTGTTTTGCATGTTCATCCAATGCCAGTGATACAAGAATTCGAACTAATCGAAATAAATTATTCATACACGGTCGGATTTCATATAAACATGCCGGATTTCATTAGATTTCATACATTCTTCAACGAAAAAGGGGTGCGCTGGAGATATAATTAATTAACCGAAGCTACCCACATGTGTCCGGCAGAGCCGAACAGAAGCTTCAGTGACTTAACTGCAGGTGCAGTTGCGTAACTGACATGTGGCCTAGATGCCTGTTGGGCCCACGTGTCAGTGAGCCAACTGCACCAGCAGTTAAGTAGAAGCAGCGTCCTTCTCCAAGTTAGCTCTCCGACTCCATGTTGCCGCCTAGCTTGGCTTCAACCGGAGGGTAGCAGCGGTGGCCTTACTTGGACCCGAGCGGCGGCGACCCACCGTGTTCTACTCTTCCTCGTTTTCTGTGTGGCGCGGCCTCGTTGGCAGCGGGGCGGGGCCTCGGCGGAGCCGGTGATGTCCTTTGTCTCGTTGCCGGCGGGCGGCGCTTCAGCGGAGCGGGGGAAATCCTCCCCCTCGTTGCCGGCACGGTGGGGCCTCGGCGGAGCCTGCGGTGTGCTCTGCCTCGTTGTTGGCGCCACGGGGCCTCGGCGGAGCAGGGCCTCATCAACGCCAACGGAGAGGAGACTCGTCAGAGCCAACATTGTCCTCTACCTCGTCCTCGGTCTCGCCAAACAACGCCTCGCCCGCTTCATCACCCTCTTTGTAGGCGGCCGCAGCCTCCGCCACATGCATGCGGTACCGCCAGCACTCGAGGCGGCCCTCGCGGACGGAGCGGTACGAGTCGAGCAGCGCCTCCTGCTCTGCCCGCTCCGCGGCGATCTGCTCCTCAGCCTGCAGGTGCTCCTGGAGGAGATGTGGTTGTAGGCGGCGTCGGCCTGCGCCTCCCAGAACTGCTCCTCACACTTCTGCCTCACCGTGTCCATATATTGGGCACGGGCCTCGCCGATGGTCATAGTGCAATGCATCGGCGAGGATGGCGCGGAGGAGGGGGTTGGCGCTGGATCGTCGACTCCCATGTTCTCCATTGGGACGTCGTCGTCCTCCGGCTGCCTGTCGGCCAGCTAGTCTGCAGCAATGGCTGCCATCTCTTTGTGGTCCATCGTCCTCCCATCCCAAAGAGCGCTGGAGTGCAAGGAAGCCATGGTGGGCAGTAGTGGTGTGGACAGGACAAAGGGAACGGATGCGGATGACTGCGGCTATGGCCGGCGCAGCAGTTTATATAGCAATCGTGGGCGGCGGAGGGACGGATGTGTGGTGCCGGAGTAGCCGCCTCGGCAACCGCGCATCTTTAATGTGGGCGGCAGAAGGACGGACGGACAACACTTGCGTCGTTTGAAGGCGGAGCAATCGCCTGCACCGGGAAGCGGGGCGGGCGGCGCTGACCGTATCAGGCAGAAAGTGTGCGCGGGCGAGGGAGGCGGTCTGGGTGGGCAAGGTGTCGAATTTTGGGTTCTGACAGACCCTTGAGGTTCGAACTCTGGGGTGCGCGCGGAGATCTTTCCCCTACCAGCTCACGCGTTAATGGTTTGCGAGGGATCTAAACTAGGAACGATGAACATCACAAGAGACGCGAGGTTTATACTGGTTCAGGCCACCGTTGTGGTGTCATACCCTACTCCAGTGTGTGGTGTGGTGGATTGCCTCTGGGGCTGATGAAGAATAAGATACAAAGGAAGAACAGCCTCGCGAGGGGCTGTTCTTGAGCTAGTGCGATGGACTGCTTGGGTGAGTCCAGTCGCTTCTCTCTCTCTCTGGTAGGTTGGACCTCCTTTCGTCCTTGGTCTCTCTCCCTTTTCGTTCTCGCTTTTCGTTCCCCTTCTCTTTGTTGTGGCTAGTCCTATTTATAGAGGGAGGCCCTGTGTCAGGACCCCGATTCCAAGTCATATCGATCTAGCCGGTAACACCATATATCACTTTGCGGCCTCACGCACGGTATTCCCACGGGTGTCTCCTTTCCATGGCCCGGGACCTTTTGCGCCTTTTGGCTCACGTATATGATAGTGTCGCTAGCATCCATATGACAGAGAACCCGGGCCGGCATGGCTAGTCGTGAACCCAAAGCGGCACTAACCCATGGGGACAGGCATACATGAATCAACTTGAGCATGTCGGTCGTGACGTGTGAATCGGGCTGTAACCTTTGGGCTAACGAGGACTCGGGAACCCGGGCTGTAGCAGAGCTAAGCGGGACTCCGGATGTCACCGTGTGAGATTTCCCGAAGGGATGAACCACGAGGACAAGGTGAAACACATGCCCGGCCGATCAAGCGTCTGGCGATAGTCTTTGGGCTAGCAGGACTCCGGTGAACCGAACATGGCAGGACTACTATGGCTCAAGGAAGCACTAGACTACATTTCCCCATAAGAGAGGCTGCCAAGGATAAACAACTAGATTGTCGGATCCCACACATACCAAGCATTTCAAACATACACACAATATGCTCGATATGTGTAAATACAACATGGCATCACAACATAACTCTACGACTCAAGTATTTATTCATTAGGCTCCGAGGAGTGAGATATTACAAACATGGATCTCATGACCCAACATTCAGAGCATACAATTCAAAGCACAAGTGGAAGCTAACATGTCTGAGTATAGACTTCTACAAATGAAAAAGGCTGAGCAGCCTGACTATCTACCAGATCCTGCCGAGGGCACAAGATCGTAGCTGAGGTATCAAGCTATACGTCAAAGTCCAAGCGGAACTACTAGCGAGACTGACGTCTCTCTGCAAAAACATAAAATAGGCAAACGTGAGTACAAATGTACCCAGCAAGACTTACATCAGAACTAACTACATATGCATCGATATCAATAAAGTGGGGTGGTGGAGTTTAACTGCAGCAAGCCAGCTTTGACTCGGTGGCTATCCTGAACTACGACTGCAAGTAACTCTTTTGAGGTGGCGCACACGAGTCCACATATTCACCATATCAATACACCACTATGGATCCGATCCCGTCTTCCTACGAGAACGCCATCCATAGCACTCACGCTTATCTTGCGCATTTTAGAGTATCCACTTTCACTTGTCTATGAACTGTACAGGCAACCCAGAAGTCCTTTACCGTGGATGCGGCTATTCGAATAGATCATTTATAACCCTGCAGGGGTGTACTTCTTCACACACGCTCTCACCACTTACCACCGTTTACACGACATGTACTCGGCAACCTTCAAGCGGAAGCCCAACGAGGGTGTCGGCCACGGCCTACCTAAACACTCAAGACTCTAGTCTAGGTTTATCGCCTATTCAGGTTCCTTCCGCAAGGAGTCCGGCCGAGGTTTCCACATATGGCCCTGAACGATGTGAGCAGGGTTCCGAGACACCAAACGGGCGCTCGGTACAATGGGCCACGGTGTATCTACCGCATCATAGCCCACGCCTAGGGTCAGCGCTACGCACGGCCTCCAACACATATCCTACAAACACCAGAAACTAGTTGCAACTCACGGACAGAGAACAAGGGTGGTTAAGAAGCCGAGAGGGTCCATTGGTTTCGGGCCCAATGCGAGGTAGTAACTGTTTCATGGATCACAAACACAGAACACAGTTCCTGAGGATGGCTTCAATGAGACAACCCACCATGTACTCCTACATGGCCTCTCACCGCTACCTATACCAAATCGTGTTCACACACTTAGCTCTCAACAAGAGGGACATGTTCACACACCTCCGATTCATCCCGATGAATTAGACCTGACTCAACTCTAAGCAGTAGCAGGCCACGACAAACAAGCATGAATGAGTAGGCTGTGAGGCTCAAACAACTCTTGCTCATGCTAGTGGGTTTCATCTATTTACTGTGGAATGACAGGTCATGCAGAGGATAAAGGGGTTCAACTACCGCAACAAGTAATAGATGAATCGTTGTTGTCCTAATGCAGTAAAAGAGAGCAGGAGCGAGAGAGTGGGATTATATCGGAATGAACAAGGGGGTTTTGCTTGCCTGACACTTCCGAAGATAATATAGCTCTTCATCAGTGTCATCGATCTCATCGTCGAAACCACATCTATCGAGAGGGGACAAATACCGGCAACAGAGAAGAAACACAATCAATGCAATGCACAATATGATGCATGATCATGACATGGTATAATGAGTGTGTTGGGCTAATGCATCTACAACCAGATGGGTTTGAGCTATTTTGAACCAAAGATTCAAAGTTCAAACTCATTCATGGTCATTATTAGTGCTTTATCTTGTTCTGCACTAAACAACAGGTTAACTTGTTTAAACATGCATGAGACCAGTACAGATGGATAGATTGAATTTTTCAGATCATTTTTATCTATAAATTATTAGATTTGGAGCTACGGTTGATTTTCTATGAATTTTTGAAGTTTGCAACATTTTCTGGAATTTCCTACATAAGAATAAATCCATAAAATAAATTATCGTCGACAAGATGACATAGGTGTGACGTCAGCAGGTCAACTGAGTCGGCCAGGTCAAACCTGACCTGTGGGACCCATACGTTAGTGTATCAGGCTGGTTTGGGTGTATGACGGGTGGGACCGGTCAACGTTGACTTGACCAAAGTCAAAGCTGACACATGGGGTCCACATAGATTAGTACTAATCTTAACAGAAAATTAGACTAACCTAATTAGACACTGGGGCCCACATGGCGATGGCTCTAGAGGTGGTTTAGCTGGGTCATTAGTGGCTAATGATGAGCCATGTCATCAGTCGCCGGAGTTTCGCCGGCGACGACCATTTCGCGCGGCGGAGATCGTCGGGATCTCGCTACAGCCCACGGTTTGAGGCAGGGTTTGCTCCTACGGCTTCCTGGCGTTCTTGCGCATCTAGTGGTGGTAGCGGCAGCAGCTGGGATGGCCGGGGTTGATGGCGGCGATCCCTTCCGCGGCGGCCGGAGTTTGGGCACCAACGGTGTGGGCGGTGCAGGGCACGGGAGGAGGCATGGACGGTCGTGTTCGACTCGCGGGAGTGTGGTGAGTGCAACGGTGAGCTCGAATGCGAGCTTGCGCGGCCGTAGCTATGATGGCAACATGGCCGGCGGCGGGGAGCTTCGGCTCCGGTGAGAACGGGGGCTACAAGGTGCAATCGAGGCGGGGAAGAGAGGGGTTCGAAGGGGTAGCTCACATAGAGTTGAACGGAGGCCTCGGCAAGCTCGGGGAGGGGCTGGTGGCGATGAGAGGTCGCCGGCGATCTCGGTGGCTGAACGAAGAGGGCGGCGGCGGCGGCGGTGTTGCAGCGCGTCCGGGGCCTCGTGGCTCGTCGAGGAGGTAGAGGACGAAGTGGCGGAGCTTCTGGGTGCGTCGGTGAGGCGTGGGGTGGCCGATGGCATGAACGGAGCAGCCTTGACGGCCGGGTTCAAAGTGCTACTCTGGCGTGAGAGAGACAGCGGCGGGGTGGGGGCCCAGGGGAATGCGGAGCGGTGCAGGGGGGCGAGGGGGAGTGCGTGGCACTCGGGCCTGGCTCGAGAAGCGGCAGAAGCAGGAGGTGGCTCGGCGCGTGTCTTGGCGTCTGGCCGAGCACGCTCTGCCTCCCAGCTCGGGGAGCAAGACGACAGGGGAGAGGGCTAGGTGGGCTGGGCCGGCCACTTGGGCCGCTAGGTGGACTGGCCAGGTGGGCTGCCTAGGTGAGTGCCAGGTAAAACTCTCTCTCTCTGTTAAAATTTGTTTCTGTTTTCTATTGTCTGCCTCTGTTTTGATTTAGTTTAACACCAAATCATTTTTTATATAATTCTGAAAATATCTTTGGGCACTTTTGAAATTATTCCCAACAGCCTTCAACTAGTTTCAGAATTATTAGAGCATTTAAAAATATTTATAGGATTTAAATGCCCCAATTCAAATACAATATGAGTTAATTCAATAATCCAAATGTCATGGAAAAATGTGCAACATCTCTGTTATCAAGTTTCAAGATTTTCCAAAATGGTGAACATTTTTGAAGGCCATTTGGGTTCATTGAAAAATAATTTTAGTTGAACCTATTTGAATTGATTTAGTGCTAGGGCTTGGATCAAACCCCATTTCAAGTTTCATGAAATTTAAACATGATGCATGGATGCAATGCCACTAGTTACAATCAAGCTCTAGGGCTGTGACACCCTGGGCCTCTTCCCAAATAATGAGCGGGAAGGGCGCCAACAATTGGCCTGTTTGAAGGGGAACATCAAGTACACTTATCCTGACTAAAGTTGGTCTTGGCTGCCAAAGGCTCGACACTGTGACGCCCGCCCCTGGGCTCCACGATGACCTCCGTCTTGCCGCTCTGCTGGTCTTGGTCTTGTTGCAATCAAGCGGTAACCTTTGCTTGATGCCTTGGCCTGTGCTTGCCTCCTTTGCACCAAAGGGGAAAGCGAGGATATCACAGCGGTGGCGCCCGCTGGCGCCTGATCTCGATCGTCATGGCTTGCGTCACGGGGCACCCACGTGAGGTACCCTGCCTTGATCTCTCCGCCTCCTCGTGAGCCTGCCTGACGAGGCCACTCCTGAGGAAGGTTCCTGTCGTCCACCCCACGAGGCTTGGCCCCTCGCGAGGGTCTTGAGCTTGAGCTGATGAAGCTGGGCCACACTAGGCCCCCACTTGAGCCACGCCCGCAGCCGCAGTGTGCAAGTCTGGGGACCCCCATTCCCAGAACACCGACAGTAGCCCCCGGGCCCAAGGCGCGCCTGGACTTGGCTTAGCAGAGAAGCAAAGGGCCAAGTGCGAAGCGCCGCGGGCCCCAACAGCATGCGGCCTTGGGTGCCGCGTGGCGATTGATTGGTCGTGGGTGTCTCCGCTTCCCCATGATCCCCCGGCAACCGCATGACTTGACAAGTCCCTGCACGCAGAAATGTGTCATGATTACCTGTGATCGTGGAGGTCGACGGTTGGCCTCCTCCGGCTATAAGTATGGAACGGAGCAAGCCCTTCAAGTCCATCTCTTCTTGCTACTCCTAACTCTCCATCCTTGCCCTTGCTCCACATTGCGACAATGGCTCCGATCCGCTGGTTTTCTGCAGAAGAGAAGGGTAAGGCCCCCCAAGAGGGTCCCGACCCGCTTCCGCCGAAGAAACGGCTAGTCCTCTGCCACCGAGATGAGGGCGCCCGGCAGGAGGTGTCGAGGCCCTGGTACAAGCGGCCGCCGCCAGGGTTCCGTTGCCCTTGTACACCCGCATCGAGGGCCCTGGAGGAGTAGACGACGAGCGACACGGACGGCGCCGCCACCGGCTCCGGCGGGTTAAGGCGGTGCGCGTCGTTCCTCCTGGAGTCCATGCCGAGGGCTCCTCCCGAGAGCTTGTGCTCCACGCCGCCATGCCTCCTCAATCTTGGATTCGCCTTCCTCCCTCCTTTGCCTTCGAAATCCCGCCGAGGGGTCCTCTTGAACTCTGGTTGCAGCATGCTGGCTGCAGCACCCCTGCGACTGGAGCGGAGGTTGCGGTTGTCGCTCCGGGCAAGGTCTACATGACCTGAGGCTGGGGCGAGATCGCCCGGGTCTGCCGGACAAGGGGCGCCCTCGTGATCCACCTAGAATACGATGGCGCCTCCTTGATGTTCTTCAAGGTCTTCGACGCAGAAGGACGCCGGCTAGAATGCTGCCCCGAGAAGGGCGGTCGGGGCATCGTCATGGCGAGGACTAGGCCCGCCGGTCGCCCCCTCGGCAGCTCCTCGGGCAGCAGCGAAGGGGCCGGAGGTTCCAGCACCTCCGCCGAGCTTCTGGCAACCCCGGAGACAAGCAACGACAGCTACAAGCCCCTGAGCTCGCGCCGCGGTCGGAGCCGGGCGGGCGCTTCAGGCCACTGGCGCCGGTGATCTGGATGGGGTTCGCGCCGGTGCCTGGCGGCCCATTGTTGATGATGGCGTCTCCTCTTGAGGCACGCGCAATCGGCGTTCCTTAGGATTAGCACCTTTTATTTCCTGCGAAGAATCGAAGCAGCACCCCGCGGGGGTATATAAGGCGCTGGCCATGTTTTTGTGAATATTAGATCCTCATGATGAATCGGTGCGAGATGCTTGTTCTGTCCCGGCTCAGCTCCCCCTTTCTTTCCTCACGAGGGCTTGGTGCTCTGCGCTGACAGGTCCCGGTCCCCAGGTAGGCTTCAGCCGTCGCTGGTATGCTAGGTCGTGATGCCGTGGTCAAGGCCAGGAGGTGAGCGACCCGAGGTCTAGTAAGAGCCCCGGAGTCGCGATGCTCAGGAGGTCCCCTTTAGCGCTCAAGCAGCCTCCGCTGGGCAAGAAAGGTAGGCAGCTTTGCCGTGATAGAGCAGCAGTAGGCGAGGGTTTAGCGCTGAGTCAGATCGGTTTTTGCGTGACTTATCTTGCGAGTTTGGAGCGGCGTTCGATGAGGTGCTGTGCCTGCGCGACGGCGACTGAGGTGTTGCCAGGTTGGGTCCTCGCGAGATTCTTCCCTCTCCCCCGCGCTTTCCTTAATGCTCTACGTCCTCAGATCCCGGCCCTCGAGCGAGCTTAGCCGCCGCTGGTATGACAGGTTGCGATGCCGTGGGTCAAGGACAGGGGGTGAGGGCTGGAGAGCCAGTAAGAGCCATGAGTCGCGATGCTCAGGTGCCCCCCTTTTAATGTGCAAGCGGATCACGCCGGAGAGGAGGAGAGAATGCTCGTGATGCCGCTAGCGTTACTCCTGGAGCTGGTCCTGTGTACCAACCACGATGGGAAACAATGTTCGTCGTTATGGTTGCCAGCCAACCATTGGTCGCTCCGAGGGAGTGATCGGGGGCACTGAGGGCTTGGCGAGGTGGCGCCTTGCGGGGCTGCCGCGGCCAGAGCTCAGCCACTAAGATTTATCAGCGTTGCAGGGACGGACCCGTGCACAAGTGCCGTGCCTGAGCGAGCGGCTCCAAAGGTAGGTGTTGGGGACACAACTACTGAGTGTGAACCGCCCTGGAGGGGCCGGTTTACCCTCGTCCATGATCCAGGCCCACGGAGGAGGCCCGAAGCCCAGAGGCGACTTAAGGTCCATTTATGTAAACTGCCTTAGTGTTGTAACTTGTGTTGTAAGACAAGAGAGAAGAGACCGAGCCGGACACTTGTATGAGCGGATCGGGACTCTATGGACCGGCCGGTGTCAACCCGTGTATATAAGGGGACGACCGGCGTCGGATTAAGGGAGAGGATTCGAGGCTAAGGCAAAGCTATTGCTCCCTAGTCGCCGAAATCATATCAATCACATCACAACCGGACGTAGGCTTTTACCTTCATCGAAGGGGCGAACCAGTATAATTCCCGTGTCTTGTGTCCACTTTAACCCCTCTAGGTTAACCCGTCACGATGGCCCTACGACTAAGTCCTTTCATGAGGACATCTGCCGTGACAATTCCACGACGGTTGGCGCCCACCGTGGGGCTATCGCCGCGATGGTTTGATGATCTTAGAGGGCAAGTTCGAAGGACTTCGAAGGTTATGTAGTGGGCGGATGACTAAGAGTCGTCGCGGCAAGCTCTACATCGACGATGCGGATCGGGGCCCGAGGCCGGGTTTCAGTTGAGTACGGGTACCCCCTTCGGGCGGCATACACGTGTTCATCGGCAAGATCGGGCGAGCCGGGGCCTGGGCGGACGTCTGCACCGACCTCGTCGAGACGGCTCAGTGAGCGAAGAAGAGTCCTGCCAGCTAAACCGGGCGGTCGTGCATGTTTTCGTGGAGTCATCCACGGAGGCTGCGAGACGGATCAGCATCTGGTGACGAAACTGTTGTCTACTCTGGCGGCGAATCGTCGGCCGGAGAAACCGAAGTCTCTATACCAGCTGCAAGATGGCCAGATCGGGGCTGTTCGACGGTGAGAGTATCCCGGACCTTCGATCTACCCAACCGGGTTGGGATCTTCATGGCGATGCTGTGATGCGGCGCTTCACTCTTCGATCATGGCGCCCACAGTCGCCGGGTTCAACAATGATGATGGCAGCCGGGAAGGAGGCCACTGTGTGCCGCCGCTCAAGTTTTGTCGAGCTTTTGACGCGTTGGCTGTGCTCATGGCGAGGCTAATCCACTGGATCGGGACTCGCACAACGCGGAGATTGCAAAGGTGAGAGAACAGATCACTAAAGCTAAAGCGGACTGGCAGCCGGACGTGAGGATGGCAGCGAGCGGGCCGCTTTGGATGCGCAGCTTATAGGCTCATCTTTGGATCGATCGCATCGCATGAAGTCATGAAAAGGAAGTACAGATCCCGTTTACCTTCGGTTTCGAGGAAGAGCTTTTCAACACCCGTAGGCGAGGACGATAATCCGCCACCGGTGGTAAACCGCCGGAAGCACACAGGGCGGCGCGCGGTTCAACCCGTGTGATAGATCTACCTCGTCATCACACCGGCGCACCCCAAGCTGTCAGTGCGAACACCTCCGGGTCACTACTCCAACCCGATGGATAACCTTGTCGCGGCTGCGGCACGGTTGGAGGCGATTCGATCGAGGGCGATTCACCACAGGCGGTGAAACCCGCCGGGTCAAGGAGCTCCTCGGGGCGGCCTGGCTCGGCAAGAAGCGTATTAAATGCGGTCGGGATCGGATCCACTCCACCCCGCCCAAGCCGGAGCTATAGCCGACGCTGGCCGACGAACCGACCGTGTCAAGCAATGCGCGGCGTGGTCCGCCTCGCGGCAACAATCCGGTGGGCGGCTTTGAGGATGCTCAAGTGGTAGTGGACCGCGCCAGGCACGTAGGGAGGCCGAGTTAGCGGCACAAGCAGAGGATCATCCGCTCGCGCGGTTCGTCTGACCATCTTCGAGCCCGGGGTCACGTCTGGTTCTTTGGGGGTGCCTTGCCTCGTTCCCGCTTTACGTAATGTGCGCTTGCCCAAGGACTTCAAGGGGCTGCGCAAGGTGCCCAATTATACTGCCGATTTGGCTCCAGAAGCATGGATAGAAAGCTATGAGATGGCCATGGAGATGCTAGATGTGGATGAAGCCGCATGTGCGAAATACTTCACAATGATGTTGGAAGGAACGGCCCGGACTTGGTTGAAAAATTTGCCGCCCAGCTCTATCGGTTCGTGGACCCGATTGCCATAACCCGATTCATTCAAAATTTCAAAGACACTGTAAGCAGCCCATGTCTGTGGTGGATTTAGCAGCTTGTGTCCAGACGGAGGGAGAATCCACAACCCATTGGAGTGCCGCGTTTGGAAGTTTTACATTCTTCGGACCGGATCAACCCCTGATTCCGCGATCTTGACCTTGAAGCCAATTGCGGTTCGAGCCATTGAAATTGAAGCTGGGCCGCATGAAGCGTTTTGCCATGACATGGGCACTCTAATGGGCGTTTTGGTAAAGTACGCTGATTACGATAGTACCAAGGATCCCGAATCTGAGAATGATGAAGTGGGAAAGGGAAAAGCGAGCGACAACCCGAGGGCCAGCAGATCATTCGGCGGGCAATGGAGGGAACAAGCGTAAAGCGAAGCGGCAACATGGGCTTTGTGGTTAACACCAACGCTGAGGACAAGGGTCAGCGGCGTGGGGTAGGCAATCAAACGAAGCGGTCACAATCCGGATCGTTTGAATTTTATGTTGAATCAGCCTTGTCCAAAGCATGGGATGAAGGAGGCACCGGCGAACCACCTTTGGAAGGATTGTTACATTATGCAGGAGTTCAAAAACTCCAACTCTTTCCGGTATGATCAAGGGCCCGGTGGCGGTTCAGGGTCCGCCCGGTTCTGGTGGAGGAAAGTCCGCCCGAGATTCGGTGGTAATCCGGGCGGGCAAGGCAATCGAGAATAATCAAAGTAATCGAGCAGTCGAACAATCGAGAACCAAGGGGGCTACAATCAACAACGGCCAGCAATCGGGTTATCAAAGTAACCCAAAGCAGCTTGAACGGTGGGCGATACCACGTCTTTACCACCAGCTTGGACAGACGAGACCGAAAACTTCGAAGCGGGCAGTCGGCGTTGTTGAACTGCTGCGCCAGACATTACCTCGCTGGTTCGAGCAACCGATCGTGTGGGCGTAGAGGACCATCCTCCCCGGGTTTACAATCCGGTCAGCTAGCCCCTGGTGGTGGCACCCCGGTAGGAGGGTACAAGTTTACCAAGGTTCTTATGGATGGAGGAAGCAGCATCAACATCACGTACTACGAGACCTTCCGTATGGGGTTGACGGATAGGCATCTTAGGCCATCCAGCCACAGTGTTTCACGGAGTGGTGCACAGCAAGTCGGCGTGCCGGTCGGTAAGATAGCTCTAGAGGTGACCTTTGGGGACGAACATGACTCGGATCGTAAACATTGACATTTGAGGTGGTGAAAATTCAAAGCCCTTACCACGCCCTCTTTGGGCGGCCGTCTTATGCTAAATTTATGGCACGGCCCTGTTATGTTTACTTACAGCTGAAAATGCCGGGTCACAAAGGAACGATAACGGTTCATGGGAGCCGCCGGATCGCTTTGGAGTGCGAGGAAGGTGATGCGGCTTACGCAGAGTCGGTTTGTGCCACTGAGGAGCTAAAATATTATAAAGACAATGTTGATCCGGCGGATATGACCCCTTTGAAGAAGCCAACTACGGAGCATGATCCAGACTTGAAGTTCAAATTGGCGGCTGAGACGAAGCTTGTTGATTTTGTGCCCGGCGATTCGTCCAAGCAGTTCACCATCAGTGCCAACTTGGATCCTAAATAGGAAAGCGCGCTCATCGAGTTCATCCATGAGAATCGGGACATTTTCGCATGGAAGCCTTCGACATGCCGGTGTACCGAGGAACTCGCCGAGCACACTCTTAATGTTGACCCAAAATACAAACCGGTAAAGCAGTTTCTTCGCCGGTTTAATGAGGAAAAGCGCAAAGGCCATCGGAGAGGAAGTTGCTAGGCTCTTGGCGGCAGGGTTTATCGTCAAGTCTTTCACCCAGAGTGGCTTGCCAATCCGGTGTTGGTTCTTAAGAAGAATGGCACTTGGCGCATGTGTGTGGATTACACGAGATCTCAACAAGGCATGTCCAAGAGATCCTTTCGCCTCCCCGCATTGACGATTATTGATGCTACGGCGGGTTGTGAGCGTTTGAGCTTTTTGGACGCGTACTCCGGTTATCATCAGATTAAGATGGCAGTTAAGGACCAGGAGAAGACGGCGTTTATCACCCCCTTTGGAGCCTTTTGCTATGTATCTATGCCTTTTGGGCTCAAGAGCGCCCAAGCGACTTATCAGCGTTGCGTTCAGAGTTGCTTGCACGAACAGATCGGCCGTAACGTGCATGCGTATGTGGATGATATCGTGGTTAAGTCAAGGAAGAAGGAGACCTTGATTGAGGATCTAAAGGAAACCTTTGACAACTTGCGGGTGTACAAGATGATGCTCAACCCGGCCAAGTGCGTTTTTGGTGTTCCAGCAGGCAAGTTATTGGGTTTTCTCGTGTCCAACAGGTGGATCGAAGCTAATCCGGAAAAAATTACGGCTATCACCTCCTTGGCTAAGCCGAAGTGCATCAATGACGCCCGGCGTTTGGCAGGCGGATTGCTGCGCTTAAGCCGGTTTATCGACCGTCTGGCGAGAAGGCCATTCCTTTGTACCGGATGTTGAAGAAAAGCGGATCGGTTTATGCAGAGTTCACCACCGATGAAGCATTGGAGGATTTGAAGCGGCGGTTGGCCAACCCGCCGTTCTAGCCGCCCCATTGACAAAGAGCCGCTGCTGCTATATGTTGCTGCTAATGCCGAAGCGATTAAGCGTGGCTATCGTGGTGGAGCGGAAGGAGGCGAGGAAGGAGTATCCGGTTCAACGGCGGTTTATTACATCAGCGAGGTCCTCATTGAGTCTAAGCGAAGATATCCGCATTGGCGTAAGCTGGTATACGGGTTTTTATGGCAAGTCGCAAGCTAAAGCAATATTTCCAAGGGCACCCCATCCACGTTGGTCGATTCGGCTCCTTGGGCGACATCATACGTAACGAGGAAGCAATCGGCGGATTGCTAAGTGGGCTATAGAACTTGGGCATACGGTTTTAAGGTATGTGCCTCGGACGGCCGTAAAATCTCGAGCACTTGTGGATTTCATTAATGATTGGACGGAGTTGCAAGCGCTGAAGAGAAGCCGGATCATACCTATTGGACCATCCACTTTGATGGGTCCAGCAGTTGGAGGGCTCGAAATTTGGAGTCGTTTTAACTTCCCAGCGAGGTGACAAGTTACATTACGTTCTCCGCCTAATGTTCCCTTGTACTAACAATGCAGCGAAAGTATGAAGCTTTGCTCCATGGTCTCCGGATGGCTAAAGAAATGAATCTCACCGGGTTAAATGCTTTGGTGACTCGGACTTGGTGGCTCGGCAAGTATCGTGTACTTGGGATTCCAAAGATCCACTCATGGCTGCATATCGTCGGGAGGTGGATGTTGTTGCGGGACATTTTAAAGGATATCGTGGACCATGTGGATCGTCGGAAGAACGGCGGTGATGCTTTAAGCCGGCTGGGCTCTCAACGTAAACCGGTCCCACCCAACTTTTTCCTTGATGTACTGCACAATCTGTCAGTTAAGCTTCTTGATGAAATTGGTTTGGCTATCCCTGATTCGGAGGCTCAATTGGTGGCGGCCCTGCATGTCATTCCGGATTGGACGCTCCCTTATTTGGCATACATGAACCGGGGCGAGTTACGGAAGATGAGACGTTGGCGGCAGATAGTTCGCGGTCTAAGTCTATGACCATTGTTAGTGGCGAGTTGCACCATTGCGATGTGTCGTAGGCGTTTCAGCGTTGTGTGTCCCCGAAGAGGGCCGTGAGATATTGCGAGAGATCCATGAAGGGGATTGTGGTCACCACGCTTGATTCAAAGTCCTTAGGCCAAAGCGTTCGCCATGGTTTCTATTGGTTGTTGCCCATGCCGATGCGGAGGATCTGGTCGACGATGTGATGGTTGCCAAAAGTTCTCCAGGCGTGCTCATGTGCCAGCCCAAGAATTGAGGATGATTCCAATTACTTGGCCGTTTGCGACTTGGGGCTGGATATGGTTGGACCTTTCAAAAGGTCCAAGGACAAAAAGACCCACCTTTTGGTGGCGGTTGATAAATTTACCAAGTGGGTTGAGGCAGAGCCTGTTAGCAAGTGTGATGCGGCCACCGGCGGTTCGGGCTTCATCAAAAGGTGATTTTCCGGTTTGGGTTTCCACACGGTATCATCACGGACAATGGCACCAATTTGTCCAAAGGAGCTATGAAGGAATTTTGTGAGCGAGCACATCCGCTTGATGTTTCTTCCGTAGCCCACCCGCAATCCAATGGTCAAGCGGAACGAGCTAATCAGAGATCTTGAAAGGTATCAAACCCGACTTATGGTCCCTTTAGAGAGGACGCCGGGTTGTTGGGTGGAAGAGCTTCCATCGGTGATATGGAGTATAAATACTACCCCCAACCGATCCACTCGGATACACGCCGTTCTTTATGGTCTATGGAGCGGAAGCGGTCCTTCCCAGCGATATCCGTCACGACTACGCCTCGAGTGGCAGCTTATGTTGAGGCAGATAGCGAGGCAAAGACGCAAGAAGACGATTTGGATCGATGGATGAAGAGCGCGATATGGCAGCTGCTTTCGTTCGGTTTACCGGAAGGATCTTCGTCGGTATCACAGCCGGGCGGGTTAAAACCAGAACCTTTCAGAAGGAGACTTAGTGCTGCGGCTCATTCAAGACCGTAAAGATATGCACAAGCTATCCCCACCTTGGGAGGGGCCTTTTGTGGTCAGCAAGAATCTATACAATGGGTCCTACTATCCGATTGATGTTCGAGAGCGAAAGGACTCACGACGCCGTCGGAGGAGGAGACCAACAGCCGTGGAACATAGCTCATCTTGACCTTATTATACCGAGCCATTGGCTCCACTTATGTACATATTAAGACAATGTATATATTATGAATAAAAGCAATAAACGGATCCTCGGCTAAAGCGGGTATCTGCTCTCGTATCAAGGTCCGGTTTGGGTACATGGAGATCTTTGTCGTGAAGCGGCCTTCGTTTAACCCTTGACCTTGCTTTTGTGAAATTTTTGTCACTTGGGGGCTTGGTCGTGTCCGAACCAATGCAACACCTCTTGGCAGGCGAAAGCCAGCAGATCATTTGGGGGCTTGGTCGTGTCCGAACCAATGCAACACCTCTTGACAGGCAAAAGCCACCAGATCACTTGGGGACATGGTCACGTCTGAACCAACACGCCTCTTGGTCGGCCTAAGGCCATAGAATCACTTGGGGCTTGGTCGAACCGAACCAATGCAATGCCACTTGATCGGCGTAATGCCACGATGTCGCTTGGGGACTGGCTGACTTGAACCATCGCTACACCTTATAGGGAGCTTGGTCCTGTCCGACCATGGTAACGCATCATCGATCAGACTCAATAAAGCCTCTTCTTGCAAACAGTCTTTGTTATTGTTTTTGCTTCCATGTGTTTTTTATACATATAATTTGGCTTTTGTTTGTTGTCTTAAACCGACAAACCTTCTTTCAACCGGATTCAAGTTTTCAGAATTTGGTCCCCTTTTTCCGGCGGTTGATTATTCGGTTTGATTTTCTTTGTTAACATCCCATTATGGAGTAACAGGGGCTTATCATACCCGACCACGATTTACACGGTAAATCGGGTATTATACACTCGAGGATTGTTCTCCTTTGTGGTGATGGTTTATAAAAGCCTCCGCTTCGTGATTGGCTAAAGTTAACCGTGTGCCCGCCACTAGCGTGCAAAATATGTTGCGTGATTCACTACTTCCAAACCAAAGTATCCAGCACCGCCATGCAAAAAGTTTACAGACTGAGTTGGTAACGGCATTGTTCAAAACAAAGTACTGACTATCCTATTACAAAGCCTTTTGCGGCCCGGCGTTTCATGTGGGGTTATGCCTTGAAGCTTCGGAGGCGTCACCCGGCTTGACGAATTACGCCGCTTCGCCGGGTTGACGTGAGGTAGAGGGGGCGCCTGACGTCGGTTCAACTTCTTCTTCTTCCTCACCCAAAGCCCGGAAGTCATTGGTAGACCAGTCAATCCGGGTTAAGGCCTGAAAGACAGCTTCTTCACTTATCAGCTCAGCCGGATCAACGTCAGGGGCGTAAGTGTGCTTACGGATTGGGGGAACAAGGCTCTGCACTTCAGGGATGACAAAATCCACCCGCTTGTTGTTGGCGTCATAAAAAGAGCGGTGAACCGTCAGGTTGGCTTCGTCTGCCAGTTGACTCGCCAGCGGACGCATTTCCTTTGTGATCCGTTTCAGGGCGTCGTTATCAAAGGCTTCACCATTCTCTTGAGCACTGGGGAAACCTTTGGCTATGTCCGCCGGATCAAGATCTGCTATCCACGCCTTGGCGCGTCGAGCGATAATGTGCCAGCCCGAGCCGCGGATTGCTTCAACTCTTCGTTGCCCGGAACCATGGACAACGGTCCGTGGTTTCTCGATCAGGGACGGCGCCGCTTTTGTCGTATGATGTAGCATGATGACTCATTTGGCGCCGGTATACAGCTGCTCAATCAGCGTATAAGCGGCCTTGATTTCTTCCGCACATCGAGCCCATATGTGCAATACGTTTGCCTGCACCGGTTTAAGACAACTCAGGATAAACCGCGGAAATATCAAAATTAAGATAGCCGATTGCATAGTTTCTTACCAAAGACGGCAGAGGTCATGGCATGCACTTGGCGCTTGAGTCCGCAAGCTTTTCGGTCACCGGTTTAAGGGCTGCTTGGCTTCTTCCGCCTGCTTTTTCAAACCGCCTTCTCGGTGTCCCAGTTGGCTTGTTCGGATTTATACCACTCTTTCAATTGTTCCATAGTGGCCAAGGCCGTTCTCAATTCGTCCTTGGCCTTAGTGGTTTCTGCTTGCTGAGTCTCCAGATTGGCTCGCAGGTCTTTGAGTTGCACGCCTTGCTGCTCTATTTCATTCTGGTAACAAAGGAAGCATGTTAGGTGTCTCATTATCAAGTCCCAAGCTCAATATACATATTCACCTTGGCACTTGGGGGCTAATGGCTAATTGATCTCAGTTTGCCATTTGGTAGTGCAATCAAGTCCCGATTTAACTATGCTGAGTTGAACCGACCCTTGGGGGCTACTATACAGCTAAAGTACAGGAGACATAATTCATTACCTCATAGCGGTCCTTCATCCGGTTTACCAGACCAGCTTCAAAGTCACGGCTGGTGTAGAGCCGGTTCAGAAAGCCGGAATGAAGTTCTTAAGCGGAAGAAATTGTCGTAGTCGGCTGCATCAGTCTTCCCTTGTCCTTGCTCATAGTAGTGGAACCTTCCTTGATGTCAGTGCTTTGCTAAAGCGACCGGTCGGCTAGGAGCGATGTAGCCATGACGGTCACAATAACATCGCTATTTTCAGCGGTCTTCTTTGGGCTTGATGTCGCCTTGCTCGCTCGGCGGTTCAACAATCACGACCCGCCTGTGGACGGGTTTGATGGAGCAGTCGCTAAGTTTCCACTTGGACCTCCGGTTCAACTTCTCCGTGGGTCAGCAGATCATCTTTTGTACAACTTGCCGTGAGCTATCTTTGGCGGCTTTAGGATTGTCGTGGGTTTGTTCTGGGTCTTTTCCGGATCAGCATCCGCAGTAGGGTCAAGGGTTTTTGCTTTCTTGCTCAAGCGAGCCTTGGTGCTGCAATATTCAGAATGGAATAAAGAAAAATTGGACAAAGCAATTGTAAACCGAGCAGACGGGACAGCGGTTGCATACCTGCAGCAACTTTAAGCGGAGGCGATTGCGTGGTTGATGAACCGCCGGACGAACCGGAAGAGGCCTGATAATTTGGGTCGATGGATTGAGAGGACATCGGAAGAAACCCTTTAAGGGATAACGCTTTTCAGAGAGCAAGTCACCTCTGGACGTCGCTTCCGGGTTGGTGTGTCTGGTAAACCGGATGAGGTAATACGTTGGCCACTATGCCGGGTCGTGCGGCGCTCTTCAGCTTGCTGTGTCTTCAAAGAAAGGTTTGGATTTAAGTAAGCACAGGAATGATATCTTTTCACTTTCCGGACGGCGCCGAATTCTTTTAACCGGCGCAAGGTCGGATTCGGAAGAAAGAAAGATTACCTCAACGGGTCGGCATGGCTGGCTTCAAAGATCATCTGGGAAGTAAAGTTGTCAGTAAAAGGAGTACAAGGGAACAAATCATAAGCAAGAATGAACACAAAGCGGGAAGCCGGTTTACGGCGGCTCCCTCGTAAGAATGTCAAGTGTTACCTCAGCTCCTTCTGATTCTTCGTCCTCTGGCGGATCAGAGGACTCGGCGGTTTTCTTCTTGCCTGCCTTCTTGGTGGCCTTGGACTTTACACGCGGCGCCCGAACCGGCTTAGTGCGTTTCGGAAGGAGCTGTCGACCGAGAAATAACAAGGATTAATACATATCAACAAAGTTTTAAAGACCCAAGAACGGTGAATAGAGCTTTACGCCCGGCGGTTTGTTGGCAACACAGAATGGAGCCAGCCGGTTAGGCTGCAAACGGAGATTGGTTCATCAAGCATCTTCTTTACAATCTCCGTAACTTCAAGTTCAGTTATGGGCAGCTCGTGGCGTCTTTGAGGGTCTTTGAGGCTGCCGTGTACTCATGCATCAATCCGGGCGGGCGGCTTAGCGGCAAGACGCCCAGAAACCCAACACCGCATAAGGTCCACGCCGGTTAAGCCATTGGCCATTAGAGCCCGGAGCTTGATTATTTGAGGCGAAGTTCTTCCGCTCCGCGGTTAAAGCGTGCAGCAGCGGATGCTGGTTCTTGAGCCGGTGAGGACGATAACCCGGCAAGGGGTTCTCGTTAGCGAGAGCGGTGTTCTGGCGGTAGAACCAGGTTTGGTTCCAATCCTTTGGATGACTGTGGTGTTTGGCGTGAGGAAAATCCACCTCCTTCCTCTTTTGGATTGAAACGCCGCCCAGCTACGTGTTCGGACCATCGTAAAATTGATGCAGCCGGTTCAAGTGAAAAAATCCGGAACAACTCCACAGATGGTTCTTCCGAAGGTAGACTTCACGTAAGACTTGGAAGTTGCATATGTTTGACACAGAAGTTCGGGCCGATATCCTGCGGATGGAGTTTCAAACTTGCGAGGACGTCCGGAAAAATTTTTGAACCGGTAGGCAGAATCCCGATCTAAGTGCTGCATAAACACGATTACTTCACCCTCTTGTGGCTCGGGAGGAAACTCGCCATCCGGAACACGCCAGTTGGAGGACATTTTTGGCGCCAAACCGCCCGGTGGTGACATAGCCGTTCGATTGTGTTTCGGTGATTTTGGACCGACCCAATTGCAAGCTGAGAATTGAGGGGCCATTCCGGAAGACTAAGCTGCGAAAAGAAAGGAAGAGACGGTTTACCATTAAATGGTTCAGCATAGCATACATTGTTAAACCGTGATTCAGCATCCGCTTCCTGCTCTGGTTTAACTGAGGACTAATGGAGGACGGATTAGCTGTCGAAAGTTAAACCGCCGAAAATGGCAGAGTTGAAAAGTCTACTAAGTTTGGACAGTAAACAGTTTTCACATACGAATGGAGGTAATCGAGATCTATCGAAGCTCTAGTAAGAAAAACTTTACAACCTATGCAAACCTTCATAAAGAGCAGGAGGGCTCAGATATTCTAAACTCGAGGATCTGAACAAAAGGAAGGGTGCATAAAGAGTTCAATGGACGGCGGAGCAGTCACTTATACAAGATGCACGGTATGGCTGAGGCGTACGGCCATGGCGGAGCAAGTGAGAAGAAACTGATATGAACTGCGTGATGAACAGGATCTACAGATGGGATCTAGGGCTTGAGAGGAACCTTACCTGACGAGCGGAAACCGCGGAGGAGCGCCGAAAACTCTGATACGGTCAGGTTGATGCAGCGGCCCGGCGATGAAGCGTCGTTCGAAGGTCGGGCGCGACGGCGGAGCTTCAGGGCTAGAGCATAGCGAGGAAGGAGAAGAGCGGAAGAAGAAGAAGAGAAAGGGGCGACCGGTCTATTTATAAGGGACCGAAGCAATCAACGGGCGCGAGAATCAAGGAGTCAAAAGCGGCGGACGGTGCAGCGGCCGCCTCGATTTCTGGGATAGCATTAAATGAAGGGAATCTTACTGTTTGGATTTCTTTATTAAAGATGACGTCACGGCGGTTCAAGCGGATGGCGGTTTACAAAATATGAAAGGAGATCAAAGAGGTTCCTGAAGGTGTTGAAGATTAACTTGAACCGGTTCAGGTCAACTGGGGCCTAATGTTGGGGACACAACTCATCGAGTGTGAACCGCCTCGAGGGGCCGGTTTACCCTAAATCCATGATCCAGCCCACGGAGGAGGCCCGAAGCCCAGAGGCGACTTAAGGTCCATTTATGTAAACTGCCTTAGTGTTGTAACTTGTGTTGTAAGACAAGAGAGAAGAGACCGAGCCGGACACTTGTATGAGCCGGATCGGGACTCTATGGACCGGCCGGGTGTCAACCCGTGTATATAAGGGGACGACCCGGCGTCGGATTAAGGGGAGAGGATTCGAGGCTAAGGCAAAGCTATTGCTCCCTAGTCGCCGAAATCATATCAATCACATCACAACTGGACGTAGGCTTTTACCTTCATCGAAGGGCGAACCAAAGATAATTCCGTGTCTTGTGTCCGCTTTAACCCCTCTAGGTTAACCCGTACGATGGCCCTACGACTAAGTCCTTTCATGAGGACATCTGCCGTGACAATTCCACGACAGTAGGTGTTAATCGAGCAGATGATTAGGTCAAGCATGTTATGTATGAATAAGCAAATCCGTCTATATAGGTGCGGAGAAAGCACACGCCACTAGGTCTGGCCCGAGCAGCTTGGGGATAATGCAGCCCGAGGGGCGCCCCCAACAAGGTAAGTAAAGAACATAAGCAAAATGGATACATGCCGCAAGGACGGACCCACGCGGCCTGGGAATGATGCAGCCCGAGGGGCGCTCCCAGCTGAAAACGGATCTTGGAAAGGTGTCACTTGATATGGTCGGAGATGGCGGGATGTTGAGGTAGCAGACGACGCGTGATGAGGGAGCTGGCCCTCACGAGCCCTCCGGATCTGGAGCCTCGGGAGGCTCCGAGGGAACGGGAGTTCGTCGAGGGCCATCTCCATCTCTGCCAGGACTGCGCGCTGCTCGACCTCCTGAGCCTCCAGAGCGCACCTCAGCAGGCGATGATGGGCGGCGACCGCGTTCGGCAGGCCGAAAGGCATGCGAACGTAGATGTGAGGTGGACCCTCGCAACGCCCCACGCGCGAGGGCCAGAGGCGCTCCTGAGAAGCGGCCCGGTTGAGCACTGGTATGTCGATGCAGACTCGCAGCCCACCATCCTCGCCTGGATGTGGGGCCATGGCGGGCAGGCGGCGATAGCCGCGCATGACTCTTGACTCCTGTAGCTCCTAGGTGTTCCTCGTGATGAACTCCTGAGGGTTTGCCTCACACCTTCCTGAGGGAAACGTGCCTTGAAGCATGCCTCCAAGTGGTGCCCGAGCGCCTCCCTCGTGACCCCGGCTAGGTCGGTGGCTCGCCATGAAAGAGCCCCCGAGCCCCGTCTGAGGAGGGCGCCGGGCGCGCCTTCCTATGCGGTAGAGGGTGGCGCCCCTTGAACGGGCGTGAGTCCTGTTGCCACGCCTCCGGAGGTGCCTACCCCATGAGGGCTTGGACCAGGCGAAGCCTTCTTCCTCTTAGGGATCGCCTCGGGAAGTCTCTCGCTCCTGTGATCTGGGTCTTCGATTGCTGCGGCTTGGAAGGCACGCTCAAGAGAGCACACTGCATCCCTTTCCTCACAAGGCACTGTGTTGACTCCTCCGCTTCCTGGCATCTTGAGGATATTGTAGCCATGGTGAGTCACTGCCATGAACTTGGCCAAAGCCGGGTACCCGAGGATGGCATTGTATGGCAGGCGAATGTGGGCAACGTCGAAGTCGATGAGCTCGGTGCAGTAGTTGTTGCGCTGTCCGAAGGTGACAGGAAGGCGAACTTGCCCTATCGGGACGGTGGAACCATCGGTGACTCCTGAGAAATGCTTGGTCGGCTGAAGCTGATCGTATGGCACTTGGAGATCGTTGAATGTCTCGACAGATAGGACGTTGAGTCCTGCTCCGCCATCGATGAGGGTCCTGGTGACTTGCACGTTGCTGATGACTGGTGTGCAAAGCATGGGGAGGACTCCGGCCGTTGCCGCGCACTTGAGCTGATCCGCTGAACTGAACGTGATAGTGCACGATGACCACCTGAGAGGGCGTGTAGCCTCTGGCTTGGGGATGACTGCATTCACCTCGCGAGCAAACTGCTTGAAGATGCGCTGAGAGGCTGGGGCCTGAGCGCCACCTAGGATGCAAGTGATCGCGTGCGGCTCCTAGAAGCCCCCAACCCTCTTGTACTGATGATGGTCTTCGTACCTCCTTGGCGGCTGCGGTAGAGGTGGGAGCCCTGCGTTGCCTTGAGGGCGGTCCTCACGAGGCTGGTCCCTCCAACCTCCCTCGCGAGGCTGGTCCTGCCAGCGGTCCTCGCGAGGTCTGTCATGCCATCCTTGGCGAGGGCCACGGTCTTCCTAGCGTCCTTCGCCTCTTCCTCCTCCTCGGCCGTAGCCTCGATCATTGCGCTCGGGGCGTCGGCCGATACGCCCTTCTCGCACGGCCCTGAGCTCTCGGCATTTGTTGGTGTTGTGGGTGTGGAGGTCGTGGTATACGCAGTACCGGCTGCCTTTGGATGACTCGGGCTGATCCTTGCCTCGCTTGGTGTCTGGTTCTGTCGCGAGCACGGAAGACCCCTTGCGCTTCACGTCCTTGACCTTGGGCTTCTTCTCTTCTGGATCGGCAGCCGGAAGCTCGAGGAGGGAGAGGCCCTTCCTCAGCCCTGGCGCATTTGGTCGCCAAGTTGAACAACTCCAGGGATGTGCACGGGTCTTCATGCATTGCTAGCTCCTCCTTCCTCTTGACGTCATGCACGCCATCAGAGAAGGATGAGATGATGGCTTCCTCAGTCACCTTGGGAATCTTGAGGCAGGCGTTGTTGATCTGTTGGATGTACCGCAGGTCTCTCCTGGCTGCTGCTTGATGCGGCGCATGTCGCTCACGGCCGGAGGCCGATCGCGAGTGCCTTGGAAGTTGGCGATGAAGCGGGTGCGCATCTCGTCCCAGGAGGAGATCGTGCTGGGAGCCAGGTTCAGGAGCCAGGTTCGGGCTCCGTCCTTGAGCGCCATGGGGAACCAATTCGCCATGACCTTTTCGTCCCCGTTGGAGGCTTCGATGCCTGTCGTGAGTGAAGGAACTCCGCGGGGTCGGCAGTGCCGTCGTAGCAAGGAGGCAAGTCTGGCTTGAACTTGTCGGGCCATGCGACACTACGTAGCTCGGCGGTGAAGGCGCGACAGCCTGCATTGGCCACCGGGGCTCTCTGCTGATGCGGAGCTTGTTCTTGTGGATTCCCGCGCACCGCTACCTGGAGCAGCGCGGGGTCTTGATGCGGTGGCGCTGGAACACGATCACGGCGCTTCGGTGCTGGGAGCACGCGAGCACCTTCTTGGGGACGAGGGATCTCCTAGCAGCTCCTTTCCTGTTGCGCATGCGCCGGACGCGGAGGGTCTCGGCCTGGGACCACGCGCCTTGGAGCCAGGGCACCTTCTTGGGGAGGAGGTGGCAGGGGCACCTCCGGCTCCCTGCCTCCCGCGTGGGGTGAAGGGCGTGGCAACGAGATGGACGGCCCGGGGGAGCCCCCTGCGGCACGGACAAGCTCGGTGACGCGGTCGAGCCACTCCTCGTAGACGTCGTCGACAGGACGGTAGCACAGGAGCTCGTTCGCCGCAATGAGCGCGGCTCGAGCCTCCATGGGAGCGCGGTGTGCGCGGGATGAAGAACCAGCAGGGGCGAGTGAAGGAGTAAGGGTGCGGCCTTCTTGCCTCACCGATGGATGCAAGGACGAGGCCTGCTGCTCGTTCCCTGCCGGGCCGGTGATGGCGTTGGCGGCAGGCGACGGGGAACGAAGGGGGTGTCCGCCGACGGGAGGCGTCTGGGCGACTCGAGCGGCGCGAGCAGCCCGGCGCTCGGCGCGGGCTCGGCGAGCGTTAGCCATCGACACGAGGAAGATCACACGCGACCAGCGGAAGAAAGATTCCGGCGCACCCCTACCTGGCGCGCCAAATGTCGGATTTCGGGTTCCGGCAGACCCTTGAGGTTCGAACTCTGGGGTGCGCGCGGAGATCTTTCCCCTACCAGCTCATGCATTAATGGTTTGCGAGGGATCTAAACTAGGAACGATGAACAACACAAGAGACACGAGGTTTATACTGGTTCGGGCCACCATTGTGGTGTAATACCCTACTCTAGTGTGTGGTGTGGTGGATTGCCTCTCGGGCTGATGAAGAATAGTACAAAGGAAGAACAGCCTCGCGAGGGGATGTTCTTGAGCTGGTGCGATGGACTGCTTGGGTGAGTCCAGTCGCTTCTCTCTCTCTCTGGTAGGTTCGACCTCGTTTCGTCCTCGGTCTCTCTCCCTTTTCGTTCTCGCTTTTCGTACCCCTTCTCTTTGTGGTGGCTAGTCCTATTTATAGAGGGAGGCCCTGGGCCTCTTCCCAAATAATGAGCGGGAAGGGCGCCAACAATTGGCCAGTTTGAAGGGGAACATCTAGTACACTTATCCTGACTAAAGTTGGTCTTCGGCTGCCAAAGGCTCGACGGTGACGCCGTCACAGGCTCCACGATGACCTTCGTCCTGCCGCTCTGCTGGTCTTGGTCTTGTTGCACCGAAGCGGTAACCTTTGCCTGATGCCTTGGCCTGTGCTTGCCTCCTTTGCACCAAAGGGGAAACAAGAATACTGCGTAGGCTGGCGCCCGCCTGATCTCGATCGTCATGGCTTGCGTCACGGGGAACCCTCGTGAGGTACCCTGCCTTGATCTCTCCGCCTCCTCGTGAGCCTGCCTGACGAGGCCGCTCCTGAGGAAGGTTCCTGTCGGCCGCCCCGCGAGGCTTGGCCCCTCGCGAGGGTCTTGATCTTGAGCTGATGAAGCTGGGCCACGCTGGGCCCCCACTTGAGCCACACCGCAGGCCGCAGGCAGGCAAGTCTGGGGACCCCCGTTCCCAGAACGTCGACACAAGGGCAGTCAGACTTGTGCTTGGCAGCGGGTCGGTCCAGCAGCCGGACATGCTGGCTCGCCAGCTAGCTCCCCGAGCTGAGCGACGACAATCAGACAATGGACATAGCTTCCGACCAGGAGCCGGCGTCACTGTCCAAGCCAGTTCATGCCGTGTTCACCATAGAGCAGGTGAGCCCGCACTTCGACGCCCTAATGGCGAAAGAGCTACCAGCACATGAGGACCTGTGCTGCAACCTCCGTCTCCTCAACGAGCACCAGTGAACAAGCGAGCGACAATGCCATCGCGAACATGTGGCCCTATGATCCAGGATTCCCGAATGAGGAGCGGGCGCTGTATCAGACCATCTGTAGGGCCCGCGAGGCCATCTCCGTTGTCCTTCGAGTTGTTGCGCTCGCCGTGGCGCCGCCGTCTCGCGTTGTCAACATGGTCAACAGACATGAGGATGAGGAGATGACTTTACTTGGAGAGGATGACAGTGGGGACCCACCAGGGCCATAGCCGCACGTACGCAAGTGCCTGCTTATTAGTATATAAAACTATAATTTTTTTGCTTCCTCCTGGTTTCCTGACATCATGGTCCCACACCATTGTCAACCTATGTAGTCAATAAATGAGAGAATTGCACAAGAATCGGCCGACAGCTGGGACCAAGCTGCACGAGCAGTATTTGTGTTTTTGAGGTGTGAGCACTGCAGAGTTTTTCTTGAGCGATGTTTATCCCAGATATTAATTTTTCTCCTCTGAACAACAACGAAAACATCACTGTAGGTATTAACTGGGTGGGCTGTGGCCCGTCTAGCCCAGGCCACATATCCAGCCCAGATATTAATTTTTTTCAAGTTGAAAATGGCTAGCCCAGCTATACTTTTTTTAGAAATACCCAGGCAAGGTCAAGTTGTTATTCTGCTTGTTGGCTGCAAATCTTTCCTAGGAGGGATGCATTAGGCTTAACAAGAAAATGGGCTTTAAGAAATAATAAATGGGATGTAATTATAAAAACTGGGTAGTAACTATAAAAAATGCACCAAACACGTAATTACTTTATAAAATATTATTTTTGGGTATTGAAAATTTTAATTTCATTAATTGTTGCAAGATCAATGTTTCGTTGGATTTTTACGTAGTATAAATTCTATTGAAATTGTATTTAATCTGACTAGAAATTTCGGGATAAAAATATTTTGGATCCCATCAAAATGTGGGAAATTTTATTGAATTCTGTTTTGAACGGTTGGTTGAAATGGGCTGTACTTTTAACAAACTGTAAATGGGCTGTAGTAAATTCCATTAGAATTCAAAAATTGGCTGCACATTCTTACAAATCTCAAATGGGCTATAAGTTCTCTGCCACACACTTGTGGCCTTACTAAGTTGACGCGTCCCCTAAAAAAAAGAGAGTTGACGCGTATGCAAGGCTTTGTCAACTTATAGTCAACACACGGTTCTAGCAGCAGTGGCCGTTGGATGTCCATCCAACGGATGCCGTGCTTCTTCCTCAATCTCGGATATTCTAGCTTCACCCGCCCAAAAAATGATTCCTCCCCCTGACAAGTGGGGTGCACCGTTTCGGAAGCTGACATGTGGGCCTACTAAGTTGACGCGTAGCAAGGGCTTTGTCAATTTAGTCAGTATAAATGATTCTAGCTGCAGTGACCATACGATGTCCATCCAATGGCCGTCGTGCTATTTCAACCTCTGGTCTTCTTGCTCCAGCCGCCCAAAGCAGCGCCAGTCGTGCTGCTTGCTCCTGCCTCCCGTGGCCGGCTGTGCTGCCGCGGAGGCCTCACCGCCCCCGATTACTCCCATCGTTGGCCAGGACATCCCTCCACTCACCCACACCCCCTATTATTCTGCGGTGACGGTAGCCTCACACTGTAGCCGAACCAGTGAACCCTCGTACTCCTCCCCGCGTGGGTATCCACTGTCGCGTCTTCCCCGGCTCCGCGTCGTCCCCTTCCTAGGCCTCGCCGTCGTCCACCGCCGTGGTGCTCTCGGCGTGGCGTGGTCAATGTGGTCAACGACCGACTTCCATCGGAAGAGTACTGTACGTGGAGAGGCTGACAGCTGGGTCCACGACAGCCGCAAGGAAGTGCCTCCTTATTACACGCAAAATAATTATTCCTCCACCTCATAGCGGGGACCCACCTGATGGGCCACCGTATTTGGCGAAAAAAATGTTCCCCCCTGACTGCTGGGACCCACCAGCTACATCTTCGCATGCAAGGAAGTGCGTCCGGGCAAAAAAACAACAATTTGCCCCCTGACTGCGGTGACCCACCAGCTACATCTTCGCACACAAGGAAGTGCCTGACAGTCGGGGCCGACCTAGTCGAAGTGTACGTAGCGATGTCATTCTGGTCGCGAACGTGTACGTACATACTGGTCGATGTAGAGGCGCGCACGTGTCGTAGTAGAGGCGCGCACGTAGCATGTACTGCGTCACGTCTGACCAGCGGTGTGCAGGAAAGAAAATATGGCCACGTACGTACATACGGGCGGGGTCTCGAACACCTACCTGCGCATACGTATGGCCAGGGCTCATGTACATGGCTGGGTCGGAACGGAGAAACTGTGTCATTGTCGTGTTCATGGGGAGGCAACGGAATGCGTCGTGTTCATCGGGAGGCAACGGAACACGTGGGAGCCAACCGGCTTGGACGGAATAGCCAATGGAAATGATGCTTGGCGTACCACACAACGGAGGAAACAGCCTTGTGTTCGACCGGCCACATTCGAAACGAGATCCTATTCATTGGGAGGGGTCTGGTGTACCGCAAAATGGAGGAAACGGACTTGTGTTGCACCTCCTACGGTCGAAACGGGGTCTTGTTGATCGGGAGTGGTGTGGCGTACCTCAAAACGGAGGAAACGGACTTGTGTTGGAGCGCTATGGTCGAAACTGGGGTCCTGTTCATCGGGAGGGGTGTGGCGTACCGCAAAACGGGACTCCACGGGATATTGTTCATCTCCACCGTCGACTCCTCCAGCCTCCACGGGCTACTGTTCATCCACCGTCGACCTCCTCCAGCATCCACCTGCGATTGTTCATCCACCGGATCCTGTTCACCCAGCCCTCTCCACGGGATACTGTTCATCCAGCCCTCCACGGGGTCGTCCTGTTCATCCAGCCCTCCACGGGGTCGTCCTGTTCATCCAGCCCTCCACGGGGTCGTCCTGTTCATCCAGCCCTCCACGGGGTCGTCCTGTTCATCGAGCCCTCCACGGGGTCGTCCTGTTCATCGAGCCCTACACGGGGTCGTCCTGTTCATCGAGCCCTCCACGGGGTCGTCCTGTTCATCCAGCCCTCCACGGGGTCCTGTTCATCCAGCCCCAACAGGCTTGATCGATCGGGGTCCTGTTCATCCAGAGGCAACACCACGGGGTCCTGTTCATCCACCCCCACCGAGAACTGTTCATCCAAACCCCCCCAGCAACACTCACTATTCATCCAGAGGAAGCATCGATCGGCTTCAGTTAGCAGCAGTAGCGAAGGAATTTCTCGATCGGTTTCAGTAATGTAGCTAGTGCAATCGCCCGGGTTCAGTTAGAGCCCAATGCCTCGCACACATGCGCGTACGTGTACGAGAGAAATGCGCATCGCTCGGCCCCGACCACCCACCGTAACCGGGAACACCCCGATATTTTCCTCGTCCTCGCTTCTACCACGGTTTTTTCCGTCATCGACGACCCAAAGAATGTCATGCAGCTGTGTCTCCGGCCCGCCCAGGACGAAAAGCCCATTTTCTGTCATGATTTTTTGTCATAGAAGTAGGAGCCCACCACATCTATGATGATACCGGGTTTTGTCACAATTATCGTCATAGAAGTGTCATAAGTATGACAGTAAAAAAATTCGTTCGGCCCAAAATGTCACGGATGTGTCTTTTTTTGTAGTGGAGGAGAAGATCGAAGAAGTTGTAAACAACCATGTTCACCAAGGAGGGCAAGCCATGCCCGTGGAGAAAACTCCAGAGGAGGGAGATATCCTTCAACCCTTTTATGAACATCTCTCCTCATCTGAAATTGAAGCCCTAAGGATCTTTGAAACGGTTTGTGTTCAAATACTTATCTCACTCGTGAAGTTATTTTGTTGGAGGAGCAAAACATCACCCTTCGGAGCATCAGTCGTAAATTGGAGTATCTGCTAAGGTTGAAGGACAAGCTTACCACTTCATCATCACCATCATCACCTAAGAAGAAGACTTGAGCACATGGGTATGGGCACTCCCCTTGGCTTGCACCAAGCTTGGGGGAGGTGTCCCGGTATCATATCACCACCACTTTTATTATCTTTACCTATTTAGTTCGATCCTTAGTTATTCGTGATTTAGTTGAATAAAAGTTTAGTATGATCTATTTTCGAGTGCTAGTTTCATGATCTATCTATCTATGCAATCGAGTTGAGAGTTATATAGTAAAGAGTAGTTTGATATTTTGCTTCTTTACATTTATGTTTCAATCCTATCAATGAAAATAATGAAAAAGATCATATGCTAATCTTATGGAAAGTAATGACATCACATAAGGAAAAGTATAAGTAGTAAAAATTATTGAAAGTTGACAAACATATCATTGGTCAATGATGCAATTCATGAGAGAATTAATAAGGGAAGAGAAGATTCACATGCAAATATACTATCTTGGGCATCTTTTATGATTGTGAGCCCCCATTAAGTATTTTATGCCAAATTGTTGATATTGGACAAAGAAGACAACGTAATGAATTATGTTTGCTTATATTCACATAGAAGTTATATTTTCATAGATCCCCCAACATGTGTTGCTTGCCCAATATCTTTTCCAACTAAAAATCTACACCAAGTAGAGATATACTACTTGTGCATCCAAAACCCTTAAACCCAGTTTCATGTCATGAGAGTCCACTACAGCTACATATGGATTGAATAATATTCTTCAAGTAAGTTCTCATCGGTGCATAAAGCAATAGAAATTGCTCCTAAATATGTTTGATCTTTTATTGTAAGGGAAATACGCGTTGTACAAACTTGTGATGGCAAAGTAATAAAAGCGACGGACTACATAATAAAGGTTGCTATCACAAGGGGCAATATAATATGACGTTCCTTTGCATTAAGAGATTTTGCATCCAAAAACATAAAGCACATGACAACCTGTGCTTCTCTCCGCGAAGGGCCTATCTTTTACATTTATGTATTTACTTTTCATGCAAAACTCAATAGTGTTCTCCTCTATGCCCTTTTATTTTTCTCTTTTGTAAGCATCATGTGGTCGGGAAAGATCTAGGCACATATATCCAGTTGGATATGAGTGATCATGAGTTATTATTGTTGACATCACCCCTGAGGTGAATAATTGGGAGGCAAAATTATAAGCCCCTATCTTTCTATGTGTTTGGCTGGAACTTTTTGCTCCATATATATGTTGTGAGTGTTAGCAATCATAGAATACTAGATGATTGTTGAGTATGTGGACTTGCTAAAAAGCTTTGACATTAGACCTTTCCTGAAAATAAGATGAATTGCAATTGCATTGTTGACTGAGAATATAGTTTGTGAGTTTTCAAGAAAGTTTATGCCTTATACTGTTGGGAAACGTAGCATGAAATTTCAAAATATTCCTACTCTCACGCAAGATCTATCTAGGAGATGCATAGCAACGAGAGGTGGAGAGTGTATCCACATACCCTCGTAGACCAAAAGCGGAAGCGTTTGACAACACAGTTGATGTAGTCAAACTTCTTCTCGTTCCGACCGATCAAGCACCGAACGCACGACACCTCTGAGTTTTGCACACGTTCAGCTCGATGACGTCCCTCGAACTCTTGATCCAGCAAAGTGTCAAGGGAGAGTTTCGTCAGCATGACGACGTGGCGACGGTGACCGTGAAGTGATCCGCGCAGGGCTTCACCTAAGCACTACGACAATATGACCGGAGGCATAAACTGTGGAGGGGGCGCCGCACATGGCTAGGAATCAATGTTGTGTGTTCTAGCGGTGCCCCCCCACACATATATATATATATAGGTTGGAGGGGAGGAGAGGAAGCCAAGGGGGCGCCCAAGTAGGAGGAATCCTACTTGGGCCCCTAGTCCAATTTGGCCTCCCCCCCTTTCCTTTTACTGGAAGGGGGAAAAGGGAAGAGAGGGGGAGGAAGGAAAGGGGGGGGCGAACCCCCACCTACTTCTCTATTCGGCCTCCTTCCTTAGGGGGGGCGCACCACCTCTTGTGGGCTGGTGTGCTTCCCTCCTATGGCCCATAAGGCCCATTATTCCCTCGGGGGGTTCCGGTAACCCCCCCGGTACTCCGATATGTACCCGGTATGCCCCGAAACACTTCCGGTGTCCGAATATCATCATCCTATATATGAATCTTTACCTCTCGACCATTTCGAGACTGCTCTTCATGTCCGTGGTCTCATCTGGGACTCCAAACAACATTCGTTCACCAAATCACATAACTCATATAATACAAAATTTTCATCGAACGTTAAGCTTGCGGACACTACGGGTTCGAGAACTATGTAGACATGATCGAGACACCTCTCCAGTCAATAACCAACAGCGGAACCTGGATGCTCATATTGGTTCCCACATATTCTTTGAAGATCTTTGTCAGTCGTACCGAAATCACAACATACGTTATTCCCTTTGTCATCGGTATGTTACTTGCCCAAGATTCAATCGTTGGTAACTTCATACCTAGTTCAATCTTGTTACCGGCAAGTCTCTTTACTCATTCTGTAATGCATCATCCCGCAACTAACTCATTAGTCACATTGCTTGCAAGGCTTATTATGATGTGCATTATCGAGAGGGCCCAGAGATACCTCTCCGATATTCGGAGTGACAAATCCTAATCTCGCCAGCCTAACAAACACCTTCAGAGATACCTGATACGTCTCCGTCGTATCTATAATTTTTTATTGTTCCATGCCAATATTCTTCAACTTTCATATACTTTTGGCAACTTTTTATATTATTTTTCGGACTAACATATTGATCCAGTGCCCAGTGCCAGTTCCTGTTTGTTGCACGTTCTATGTTTCACAGAAACTCCATATCAAACGGAATCCAAACGGGATAAAAACGGAGGGAGAATTATTTTGGAATATTTATGATTTTTGGGAAGTAAAATCAACGCGAGACGGTGCCCGAGGGGGCCATGAGGCAGGGGGCGCGCCCTGGACCCTCGTGGGCACGCTGTAAGGCCGTTGACGCTCTTATTTTGCTGCAAGAAATCTAATTTTATGAGAAAAATCTGGGCGAAAGATTCAACCCAATCGGAGTTACGGATCTCCGGATATAAAAGAAACGGTGCCAGGGCAAAATCTGAAAACGCAGAAACATAGAGAGACAGAGAGACAGACCTAATCTCGGAGGGGATCTCGCCCCTCCCACGCCGTGGAGACCATGGACCAGAGGGGAAACCCATCGCCCATCTAGGGAGAAGGTCAAGGAAGAAGAAGAAGGAGGGGGGCTCTCTCCCCCTCGCTTCCGGTGGCACCGGAACGCCGCTGGGGGCCATAATCATCACCGCGATCTACACCAACACCTCCGCCATCTTCACCAACATCTCCATCACCTTCCCCCCTCTATCTACAGCGGTCCACTCTCCCGCAACCCCCTGCACCCTCTACTTGAACATGGTGCTTTATGCTTCATATTATTATCCAATGATGTGTTGCCATCCTATCATGTCTGAGTAGATTTTCATTGTCCTATAGGTGGTTGATGAATTGCTATTATTGATTTAATTTTATTGTGGTTATGTTGCTGTCCTTTGGCGCCCATCATATGAGCGTGCGCGTAGATCACACCATAGGGTTAGTTGTATGTTGATAGGACTATGTATTGGAGGGCAAGGGTGACAGAAGCTTCAGCCTCGCATAGAAATTGATGCATACGAGATTGAAGGGGGACCAATATATCTTAATGCTATGGTTGGATTTTACCCTAATGAACGTTAGTATTTGCGGATGCTTCCTAATATTCCAATCATAAGTGCATAGAATTCCAAGTCAGGGATGACATGCTAGCAGTGGCCTCTCCCACATAAAACTTGCTATCGGTCTAGTAAAGTAGTCAATTGCTTAGGGACAATTTCGCAACTCCTACCACCACTTTTCCACACTCGCTATATTTACTTTATTGTGTCTTTAACTAAACAACCCCTACTTTTTATTTATGCGCTCTTTATTTTCTTGCAAACCTACCCAACAACACCTACAAAGTACTTCTAGTTTCATACTTGTTTCCTAAAGCTTAACGCTGTTGCGTGAGAGTTGTATCGGTGGTCGATTGAACTTGAGGGAATATTTGTTCTAACTTTAGCTCCTCGTTGGGTTCGACACTCTTACTTATCGAAAGAGGCTACAATTGATCCCCTATACTTTTGGGTTATCAAGACCTTTTTCTGGCGCCATTGCCGGGGAGCAATAGCGTGGGGTGAATATTCTCGTGTGTGCTTGTTTTCTTTATCACTAAGTAATTTTTGTTTGCTGTTCTTAGTTGTTTTCTATATTTAGTCATGGGTAGGAAACGCAAAATACCAAAAAAATAGTTGTACCTATTGAACCAATGGTTGAAGAACCACTCAAAATCTATCACACTCCTGAAGATTATTACTTGGATCATCTTCGATCCCTATGTGCTCGTGCTGAAACCCCAACTAGCTTAGTTGAGGGCAAATCTTTAGATGAGCATGCCTGTTATGTGCGACACCGTATATCTGAAAAAGGGAAACTTTTGCTGGGTCAAATTCATCGTTTGCAATTCTATGCTTGGAATTTATGTTGTTTATATGATTTTACTTGTTGTTCTGAAAACCCTAAGAAACACCTTCCATACCAATGTGATTTTAGTGATATTGGAATCGTATCTTCGTATGCTAAGGGTGTTTATAATTACTATGATATTCAACAAATTGAAGAATTTTTTGCTTTTAAGGGTGCTTATGAAATTGCTTCTTTGATTGAAAACTATGGTGCTACTCTTTACAAATCTGAAAATTTGCCATACTTAAATATTGCTATGATAATTATGCTTCTAATGCTTATGTTAAACCATATATTGAGGACTCCCCCGCTGTCCAAGAAGAGATTAATATTTTGCAGGAGTCTATGGAAGAAGAAATTGACGAAATTGTGAGCTCATTGTTTAATTTCCCTTCGTGCTTACCGAAGGATGATTGCTATGATAATTGTTATGATCCCGTTGATTCTCTTGAAATCCCTTTTTGATGATGCTTTCTATGCTTGTGGCCAAGATGCCAATATGAATTATGCTTATGGAGATGAACTTGCTATAGTTCCTTATGTTAAACATGAAATTGTTGCTATTTCACCCACACATGATAGTCCTATTATCTTTTTGAATTCTACCGAGTACACCGTATCGGAGAAGTTTGCAATAATTAAGGATTAAATTGATGGGTTTCATTTTACCGTTGCACATGATGATTTTGATGAATATAATATGCATGTGCTTGCTGCTCCTACTTGCAATTATTATGAGACAGGAACTATATCTCCACCTCTCTATGGTTCCAATATGATAAAATTGCAAGAAATTGTTTATACTATGCATTAGCATTTACTATGTGTGCATGAATTGTTCTTTTATGACATGCCGATGCATATGAAGAGAGTTAGACTTTGTCATTACATGATATATGTTGCCTTGTGCTCACTACTAAATTCCAAATCATTGCTAATTAAAATTGGCTTTGATATACCTTGAGATCCGGGTGGATTCACTACTTGAGCACTATATGCCTAGCTTAATGGCTTTAAAGAAAGCGCTGCCAGGGAGACAACCCGGAAGTTTTAGAGAGTCATTTATTTCTGTTGAGTGCTTTCTATAGTTTAAAAACAAAAAAATAAAAAAATAAAGAGGGGAACCACAAACCTTTTCAAAAAGGAAAGTGAAAGTGAGAAAGACAAGCATTGTTGAAGTGGGAGCTAGCCTTGAACTCTGTTCATGCTCATAGAAACTTTGTGAACCTTGATTACATAAACTTTTCAACAAAAATAATTATCCTCTTTTACAATTCCATTGTACTATAAAAATAATGTGCCAAGGTTTGCCTTTAGGATGTTTACAACACTTGTTGGTTTGTGCGGTGCAGGATAGAAACTTTGGCTCTAGTGCGCGATTTTACATTTTTAACTGGAACGTCAAATGGTTCTGATTCTTTTTGCACTGTATTTCTATACAAATTTTTATTTTTCATAATTTTGGCAGAATTGTTCAAGTACCATAAGTATGGTGAAGGTTCATATTATTACAGACTGTTCTGTTTTAGACAGATTCTGTTTTTCATGCATAGTTTGCTTGTTTTGATGAAACTATCGATTTATATCAGTGGATTAAGCCATGAAAAAGTTATATTATAGTAGAAACAATGCAAAAAAATATGAATTGGTTTGCAAAAGTACTTATGGTAGTGATTTGTATTATACTAACGGATCTTACTGAGTTTTCTGTTGAAGTTTTGTGTGGATGAAGTGTTTGGTGATCGAGAAGGTTTCGTTGTGAGAAGAAGGAAGAGAGGCAAGAGCTCAAGCTTGGGGATGCCCAAGGCACCCCAAGTAAATATTCAAGGAGACTCAAGCGTCTAAGCTTGGGGATGCTCCGTAAGGCATCCCCTCTTTCTTCAACAAATATCGGTATGTTTTTGGATTCGTTTCGTTCATGCGATATGTGCAAATCTTGGAGCGTCTTTTGCATTTAGTTTTCATTTTTATTTTATGCACCATGCTGGTATGAGATGGTCCTTGGTTGATTTGTAGAATGCTCTTTGCACTTCACTTATATCTTTTGAGTATGGCTTTATAGAATGCTTCATGTGCTTCACTTATATCATTTGAAGTTTGGATTGCCTGTATCTCTTCACTTAGACAACCGCCATTTGTAGAATGCTCTTTTGCTTCAATTATATTTGTTAGAGCGTGGGCATATCTTTTATAGAAATAATTAAACTCTCTTGCTTCACTTATATCTATTTAGAGAGATGACAGGAACTGGTCGTTCACATGGTTAGTCATAAAATCCTACATAAAACTTGTATATCACTGAATATGATATGTTTGATTCCTTGCAATAGTTTTGCGATATAAAGATGGTGATATTAGAGTCGTGCTAGTTGAGTAATTGTGAAATTGAGAAATACTTGTGTTGAGGTTTGCAAGTCCCGTAGCATGCACGTATGGTGAACCGTTATGTAACGAAGTCGGAGCATGAGGTGTTCTTTCATTGCTTTCCTTATGAGTGGCGGTCGGGGACGAGCGATGGCCTTTTCCTACCAATCTACCCCCCTAGGGGTATGCGTAGTAGTACTTTGCTTCGAGGGCTAATAAACTTTTGCAATAAGTATATGAGTTCTTTATGACTAATGTGAGTCCATGGATTATACGCACTCTCACCCTTCCATCATTGTTAGCCTCTTCGGTACCGTGCATTGCCCTTTCTCTAGCCATTCCGAGATATATTGCCATGCAACTTCCATCATCATCATATACATGACTTGAGCATTTATTGTCATATTGCTTTGCATGAGCGTAAGATAGCTAGCATGATGTTTTCATGGCTTGTCCTTTTCGGATGTCATTGCTACGCTAGATCATTGCACATCCCGGTACACCGCCGGTGGCATTCATATAGAGTAATATCTTTGTTCTAGATATCGAGTTGTAATATTGAGTTGTAAGTAAATAAAAGTGTGATGATCATCATTATTAGAGCATTGCCCCAATGAGGAAAGGATGATGGAGACTATGATTCCCCCACAAGTCGGGATGAGACTCCAGACGAAATAATAATAATAATAATAAAATAATAAAAAAAAGAGAGAAGAAAAAAAACAAAAAAGGGAGAAAAAGAGAGAAGGAGCAATGTTACTATCCTTTTACCACACTTGTGCTTCAAAGTAGCACCATGTTCTTCATATAGAGAGTCTCTTGAGTTATCACTTTCATATACTAGTGGGAATTTTCATTATAGAACTTGGCTTGTATATTCCAACGATAGGCTTCCTCAAATGCCCTAGGTCTTCATGAGCAAGCAAGTTCGATGCACACCCAGTTAGTTTTAGTTTGAGCTTTCAGATACTTATAGCTCTAGTGCATCCGTTGCATGGCAATCCCTACTCCTCACATTGACATCAATTAATGGGCATCTCCATAGCCCGTTGATTAGCCGCGTCGATGTGAGACTTTCTCCTTTTTTGTCTTCACCACATAACCCCCATCATATTATTCTATTCCACCTATAGTATTATGTCCATGGCTTGCACTCATGTATTGCGTGAGGATTGAAAAAGCTGAAGCGCATTAAAAAGTATGAATGATAACCCACAAGTATAGGGGATCACAACAGTTTTCGAGGGTAGAGTATTCAACCCAAATTTATTGATTCGACACAAGGGGAGCCAAAGAATATTCTCAAGTATTAGCAGTTGAGTTGTCAATTCAACCACACCTGGATAACTTAGTATCTGCAGCAAAGTGTTTAGTAGCAAAGTAATATGATAGTAGTGGTAACGGTAACAAAAGTAACGATATCAAAAATAATATTTTTGGTGTTTTGTATTGATTGTAACAGTAGCAACGAAAAAGTAAATAAGCGAAGAACAATATAGGAAAAGCTCGTAGGCATTGGATCGGTGATGGAGAATTATGCCGGATGCGGTTCATCATGTAACAATTATAACATAGGGTGACACAGAACTAGCTCCAATTCATCAATGTAATGTAGGCATGTATTCCGAATATAGTCATACGTGCTTATGGAAAAGAACTTGCATGACATCTTTTGTCCTACCCTCCCGTGGCAGCGGGGTCCTAATGGAAACTAAGGGATATTAAGGCCTGCTTTTAATAGAGTACCGGAACAAAGCATTAGCACATAGTGAATACATGAACTCCTCAAACTATGGTTATCACCGGGAGTGGTCCCGATTATTGTCACTTCGGGGTTGCCGGATCATAACACATAGTAGGTGACTATAGACTTGCAAGATAGGATCAAGAACTCACATATATTCATGAAAACATAATAGGTTCAGATCTGAAATCATGGCACTTGGGCCCTAGTGACAAGCATTAAGCATAGCAAAGTCATAGCAACATCAATCTCGTAACATAGTGGATACTAGGGATCAAACCCTAACAAAACTAACTCGATTACATGATAGATCTCATCCAACCCATCACCGTCCAGCAAGCCTACGATGGAAATACTCATGCACGGCGGTGAGCATTATGAAATTTGTGATGGAGGATGGTTGATGATGACAACGACGACGAATTCCCCTCTGCGGAGCCCCGAACAGACTCCGGATCAGCCCTCCCGAGAGGTTTTAGGGCTTGGCGGCGGCTCCGTATCGTAAAACGTGATGAATCCTTCTCTCTGATTTTTTTCTCCCCAAAGGTGAATATATGGAGTTGGAATTGAGGTCGGTGGAGCGTCAGGGGGCCCACGAGGTAGGGGGGGCGCCCCCTAGGGGGGCAGGCGCGCCCCCACCCTCGTGGATAGCGTGTGGCCCCCCTGACATGGATTTTTCTTCCTGTATTTTTCTTATTTTCCAAATAGATGTTCCGTGGAGTTTCAGGTCATTCCGAGAACTTTTTTTTCAGCACATAAATAACACCATGGAAAGTCTGCTGAAAACAACATCAGTCCGGGTTAGTTCCATTCAAATCATGCAAGTTAGAGTCCAAAACAAGGGCAAAAGTGATTGGAAAAGTAGATACGACGGAGACGTATAAACTCCCCCAAGCTTAAACCTTTGCTTGTCCTCAAGCAATTCAGTTGATAAACTGAAAGTGATAAAGAAAAACTTTTACAAACTCTGTTTGCTCTTGTTGTTGTAAATATGTAAAGCCAGCATTCAAGTTTCCAGCAAAGATTATGACTAACCATATTTGCAATAACTCATATGTCTCATGTTTACTCTTATCAATAGCATAATCAACTAGCGAGCCATAATAATAAATTTTGGATGACAACACTTTTTTCAAAACAATCATGATATGATATAACAAGATGATATCTCGCTAGCCCTTTTTGAGACGGAAAAACATAAATGCAGAGCACCTTTAAAGATCAAGGACTGACTAGACATTGTTATTCATGGTAAAAGAGATCCAGTCATAGTCATACCCAATATAAAATAATAGTAATGAATGCAAATGACAACTGCGCTCTTTAGCTAGTGCTCTTTAATAAGAGCGTGATGACTCAACATAAAAGTAATAGATAGGCCCTTCGCAGAGGGAAGCAGGGATTTGTAGAGGTGCCAGAGCTCAGATTTGAAATAGAGATAAATAATATTTTGAGCGGCATACTTTCATTGTCAACATAACAACCAAGAGATGGCGATATCTTCCATGCTACACACATTATAGGCGGTTTCCAAACAGAATGGTAAAGTTTATACTCCCCCTCCACCAACAAGCATCAACCCATGGCTTGCTCAAAACAACGAGTGCCTCCAACAAGCAACAGTCTCGGGGGGAGTTTTGTTTGCAATTATTTTGATTTAGTTTGCATAAAGCATGGGACTGGGCATCCCGGTGACCAGCCATTTTCTCGTGAGTGAGGAGCGGAGTCCACTCCTCTTGAGAATAACCCGCCTAGCATGGAAGATAAGGGAAGCCCTAGTTGATACATGAGCTATTCGAGCATACAAAACATAATGTTTGTTTGAAGGTTTAGAGTTTGGCACATACAAATTTACTTGGAACGGCAGGTAGATACTGCACATAGGAAGGTATAGTGGACTCATATGGAATAACTTTGGGGTTTAAGGGATTGGATGCACAAGCAGTATTCCCGCTTAGTACAAGTGAAGGCTAGCAAAAGACTGGGAAGCAACCAACTAGAGAGCGACAACAGTCATGAACATGCATTAAAATTAATAAACATTGAGTACAAGCATGATTAGGATATAATCCACCATGAACATAAATATCGTGAAGGTTATGTTGATTTGTTTCAACTACATGTGTGAACATGTGCCAAGTCGAGTCACTTAAATCATTCAAAGGAGGATACCACCCCACTATACCACATCAGAACCATTTTAATAACATGTTGGCACGCAAGGTAAACCATTATAACTCATAGCTAATCAAGCATGGCACGAGCAACTATGATCTCTAATTGTCATTGCAAATATGTTTATTCATAATAGGCTGAATCAGAATGTTGAACTAATCATATTTACAAAAACAAGAGAGGTCGAGTTCATACCAGCTTTTCTCATCTCAGTCAGTCCATCATATATCATCATAATTGCCCTTCACTTGCACGACCGAACGATGTGAATTATAATAAGAGTGCACGTGCATTGGACTAAGCTGGAATCTGCGAGCACTCAATAAACATGAGAAGACAAGGCAATATGGGCTCTTGGTTAAATCAACAATAATGCATATAAGAGCCACTTCAACATTTTAATCATGGTCTTCTCCTAGCGACCCCCAAAGAAATGAAAATAAATAAAACTATTTACGCGGGAAAGCTGGCAACAAGCAAAAGAAGAACGGGAAATCTATTTGGGTTTTCTTTTTAATTATTACTACTACGGCAAGAAAAGTAAACTAACTAAAAGCTACACTATTTTTTTTGTTTTTCTTAAGGTTTATTAAACACACAAGAAGAAAGAAGGAAAAAGAAAAATAAACTAGCATGGATATTACATTGAAAGAGTATGAGCACCGACATCTAGCAATGAGTGTGTGTAAACATAAATGTAATGTCGGTGGGAAATACGTACTCCCCCAAGCTTAGGCTTTTGGCCTAAGTTGGTTCATTGTCACGGATGGCCTGGCGGATACCCGTAGTTGTAACCGGGGTCGTACCGAGATGCAGCAATTATCGCCTGCTGAGATGCAGCGTGGCGACGAGTTGCCTCCGCCCTCCTCTCGTACTCATCTGCCTCCTCTCAGGTAATAACAAATCTTCCTTTTGCCTGATAATCAAAGAAGGCAGGAGCAGGGAGAGTAATACGGACAACACGACGTCTGTCAAAGATTAAGCGATACCGGAGAGGTGATTCATTCCTCTCGACAAACTGGTGGTGGACCATAGCATCATAGTCTAAATAAGTAGGAGGCAACTCAATATCATCCTCACGAACGTCCACACCAAGAAAATCATCTAAGCGGGTTGCATCAATTCCATCGAAGAAATCTCCATTAAATCTATTATTATGCAACCTACCTGCAACAATGGCTCCCAAATTATAATATTTGTCTCCTAACACAACACTCCTAAGAATACTAAGGTCAGGGGCACACATATGACATGCTTCATCTTTACCATTTATGCACCTACCTATGAAGAGAGCAAATAATGTATAGCAGGAAAATGAATGCTCCCTATGGTAGCTTGTGCTATATCTCTAGATTCCCCCACAGTTATACTAGCAAGAAAATTTCTAAATTCAGATTTATGGGTTCGCTAGCACTACCCCATTGTGGAAGTTTGCAAGCAGTAGTAAAATCCTCTAAGTCCATGGTATAAGATTTTTCATAAAGATCAAACAGGATAGTTGGAGAATTACGTGAAGATGAAAATTCAAACCTCCTCACAAATGAACTAGTGAGATAGTGGTACTGGCTGCATTTTTCTGTCTTGAAGCTCACAAGATCAGCGTTACGCAAATATGCGTTAAATTCTTCCTTGATTCCCGCTCGATCCATAAAGTTTTCTGAAGGCCATTCACAGGGCCGCACTGGAGCGTCCCTTGGTGGCTCATCGTCAGCATCACGCATTGCAAGCCTGGGTCCTTGCTTCCTTGAAGAACCACATTGGAACATTTTCCTAAGCATATTTCTTCCTCTGAAAAATTTCTGAAATTTTTAGTAACTTCAAATAAAAGTAAACCAAACTCAACAAAATTGATAACAACTACTCCTACAAGTGACTAGAGCCCATATCAAGCATTAGAACTACTTGGAACCATATAAATTTGACATGCAAGCTCAAGAACATGGTCACCTAGGCAGCACAAATTTGCAATGAATAAAGCACTAGAACAAAAACTAATTGGACCAATGGAGGAGTCACATACCAAGAAGCAATCTCCCCAAGCAGTTTTGTGAGAGGTGCTTTGAGCAAGGAGATCGAAAATCGCAACAAAATGAGCTAGGACTCGTGCTTGAGCTGGATATTGGTGTTTGTGGGAGGAAGAAGAAGTGTGTGGGTGCAGGAATAAGTGGCGGGAGGCCACCATGGGCCCACGAGGCAGGGGGCACGCCCAGGGGGGTAGGGCGCGCCCTCCACCCTCGTGGCCAGGTGCTTGCCCCTCCTTCTGTGTTCTTAGTGCCAAATATTCTCAAATATTTCAGAAAAAATCATATCCCATTTTCAGGGCGTTTGGAGAACTTTTATTTTCGGGGTATTTTTGTATTGCACGGATAAATCAGAAAACAGACAGAAAAAATACTATTTTTACTTTATTTCAACTAAATAACAGAAAGTAGAAAGAGGGTACAGAAGGTTGTGCCTTCTAGTTTCATCCAACTCATGCTCATCAAAAGGAATCCACTAACAAGGTTGATCAAGTCTTGTTAACAAACTCATTCCGAATAACATGGAACCGGAGAAATTTCGAATAACACTATTTTACCTCAACGAGGATATGCACATCCCCAATAATAAGAATATCATATTTCTTCTTGACAAGAGGGAAGAGGAAATTCAAAACCTCCAAAAATAATCGATGGAATTTTTCCAATAGAATTGATACTGTGGACTTGAGGTTGTTTCCTCGGGAAGTGTACCGTATGATCATTACCATTAACATGAAAAGTGACATTGCCTTTGTTGCAATCAATAACAGCCCCTGCAGTATTCAAAAAGGTCTTCCAAGAATAATAGACATACTATCGTCCTCGGGAATATCAAGAATAACAAAGTCCGTTAAAATAGTAACGGTTGCAACCACAACAGGCACATCCTCACAAATACCGACAGGTATAGCAATTGATTTATCAGCCATTTGCAAAGAGATTTCAGTAGGTGTCAACTTATTCAAATCAAGTCTACCATATAAAGAGAGAGGCATAACACTAATACCGGCTCCAAGATCACATAAAGAAGTTCTAACATAATTTCTTTTAATGGAGCATGGTATAGTAGGTACTCCTGGGTCTCCAAGTTTCTTTGGTATTCCACCCTTAAAAGTATAATTAGCAAGCATGGTGGAAATTTCAGCTTCCGGTATCTTTCTTTTATTAGTGACTGTCGGTGTCAAAACCGGCGGATCTCGGGTAGGGGGTCCCGAACTGTGCGTCTAGGCGGATGGTAACAGGAGACAAGGGACACGATGTTTTTACCCAGGTTTGGGCCCTCTCGATGGAGGTAAAACCCTACTCCCGCTTGATTAATATTGATGATATGGGTAGTACAAGAGTAGATGTACCACGAGATCGTAGAGGCTAAACCCTAGAAGCTAGCCTATGGTATGATTGTTGTTCGCCCCACGGACTAAAACCCTCCGGTTTATATAGACACCGGAGAGGGCTAGGGTTACACCGAAGTCGGTTACAATGGGAGGAGATCTACATATCCAGATCGCCAAGCTTGCCTTCCACGCCAAGGAAAGTCCCATCCGGACACGAGACGAAGTGTTCAATCTTGTATCTTCATAGTCCAAAGAGTCCGCCAAAGGCCATAGTCCGCTATCCGGACACCCCTAATCCGGACTCCTCAAGAGCTCCCTGAACCAGGCTTCAATGACGCATTTAGTCCGCGCGCAGATTGTCTTCAGATTGCAAGGCGTGTTCCTCCTCCGAATACTTCATAGAAGATTTTGAACACAAGGATAGTGTCCGACTCGCAAAATAAGTTCCACATACCACCGTAGAGAGAATAATATTTGCACAAATCCAATCTGGCGTATTCGCAGGTGTGACATCACACCACGGCCAAGCCTTTATTCGAATCGCTTTTTACCGTCCCACCTCAAAGGCGCGTTTTAGCGAGGCGGTTTCTTGGCACGCCTTGTCAAAGCAGAGATCGTGTCCCCTTATTCCGGATTCTTCATTAATACGGGGTGGGTAACCCAATCGTGCCCGCTGGCACGTCTCCTCTATCGGCGAAGTCCCAAACGGTCACGGGGAAGGCTCTTGGTATTCAACCTCTTTATAAAGAGACCAAGGCTCTACTCCTTTCTTTCAATCTCAATCGAATCCGCCTCTCGCCTCGAGTTCCAACACCCAAAGCTCCAAATTCAGGCGCTTCGGACCTTCGATGATGTCCGGCTCCGGCCTTCAAGGCCGGTGGATGCCTTCCTCCGTTATGGAAGAAGACGTGCTAAAGCTGAGAGATGCCAGGTATCTAACCGGCGAAATATCACTTAGGCTGCCTGCTCAAGGGCAGGTTATTCCCACTCCCAAGCCTGGTGAGAGCGTGGTGTTCGCGTATCACTTCCTTCGGGGGCCGGGCTTCCCGACGGACCCCTTCGTGAGGGGGCTCATGTTTTATAATGGATTGGAATTTCACGACTTGGATCCGGAGTCCATCCTCCACATCTCATTGTTCATTGTCGTGTGCGAAGCCTTCCTCCGCATTACCCCTCACTTCGGATTGTGGCTTAAGACCTTCAAAGTGGAGCCGAAGATGATCAAGGGCAGCAAGCAGAGTGCAGAGGGGCTGTTATAAGCAAGAATGCCGACGCCCATGGCCCAAGGGCTCTTTTCAAGAGGAGTTCAGCTTATGGCAACGAGAGTGGTTTTATATCACAGCTCCTGTGGGCACCAAGTGGGTGGCGCCACCTGCCTTTCGCTCGGGTCCTCCCCAGATCCGCGCCATGGGTCAATAAAGGGCTCGACTGGGGCCGCCCAAGGACATGCCCTTGTTGCGTGGCTGCATTCAAGATCTCCTGAAAGAGACATCAACCTGGCCAGAGTGACGCAGGTCATGTTGATTCGCCGCACTTGCCTCGCAAACGCCGCCTCCGCCTGTGGGAGTTTAATCCGAGGGACCACGAGCTCTCCAACACTTTACTGCGCGACGCCCATGGAGATGTACAAATTGTTCTTCGGATCACAAGCAATGTGTCCGGACTCTACCGAGGACGCAGGTCTGAGCTGCAATCGCCCGGATACTCAAGTAGGTAGCCCTGTACCCGGACATGCTATCCGTATACTTATCATAAAATTGCCCTTAAAAGATATGTCCCTTAAACAGGAGTGGATAGCGAAAGCAAAGCTAATTAGGTGTCCGGCCCTCCTCCTTGAGACCACGCCGGATCCCGTGTTAACCAGGATGCTGGAGGTTGCGCCTTTGGAAGAAGGCGAAGGGGGGAACAAGGAAGCTACCGCCTCCCCGAAGGAGGCTGTCAGGAAAGGAGGGATCGAGAATCCCTCCATTCAAGGGAAGAAGAGGACCGCCTCAAGACCCGGAGACCATGGTCTCAAAGCGGGGAAGAAATCTTCGCCGAGGGTCCTGCGCTGAGATGCCTCGGCCGCCTTTGTGCCCCCAAGGGGATCAGCCCTCCACCGAGCCGTAAGTAGAGAGGGGAGTTTTAAAATAAGAGACATCCCTATTCTATTTGTGAGGAAGATAACCGAAATTTTACCTTGTAGTTCGGATCTCAGCCCTTCTCAGCAGAGCTCATCTTCAGGGGATCTTCGTCCGGAGATGATGGAGAGCGGAACACCTCCCCTGCATCATTGCAGGCGAGGCGGGCGACCCGAGGTGTCGCCACGCGGAGGTTTCTCCGAATCCGCAGGGCCGGAAAGTAGTCATGTGGCCCCCAAAGCCCTCCGTGTCCGCCTTCAAAAGGCCATCGGTGAGTCCGCACCGTCCCGGCGCGGTCGGAGGAGCTAAAGAATCTGCTTGGGCGAGCGTCTATCTCAGAAGAACACCGTGCGTTGATGGGTACGGTGATTGAAAGGATTTCATCCGCGGAGAGCGGGTTGTAAGAGGCTGCCAGGAGTTTACTGACGGGTTTTGAGGTACGCGAAATGATGTACCCTTTTGACGGTTCTGCATATCTAAGATGCGCCCTGTGTAGATAGTAGCCCCTGAGACTCGGTGCGTTGTCAAAAATGACAGCGCGCCGAGGATCATAATCCCAGGTATAATATGTCGCTCTTCCTATGTAGGTGGCGCAGTGTCCGGTGGCTAGCCGGACTGATGAATTTGCCGAGCTAAAGCGGCAACTTGACGTGGCGGAGGCCGACATCGCGCTTGTCAACAAGCGGCTTAACGAGTCACAAGGTATGCAATTTCTCCGCGGACACCTGGTAAGGGGGCTTGATGCCCGTGCCTTACAACATGTATGCTTGATGCAGATGGTGCCGCTGCCATGGAGAACCTTCGGGCGGAACTCGCCCAAGCCAAGGAGCAGGCCAGTAAAAGTGATGCGGCTGCCTTAAAGGTGGCCGAAGAGCTGAAAGCCGAACAGGCTGCTCACTACCGAAGCAGGAAGGAAATGGCCGAGATGGCTGTGAAGTTGAAGGATGCTGCCGACCGCTGCAAGCTTCTTGAAAAAGGAGATCGGCCGGAACAAAAGGACCTGGAGAAGGCCACTACCGAGGCCAAGGATGCTCGCTTTGCAATGAGAGCCATGAAGCAGGAGCTACGTCAGGCTGGAGATATCGCGGCTGGAAAGCCCTTTATGCTGCGGATGAAGTCCGGGGATCCTAAATATGCTCAGTTGGACCGGCTATGGAGTGCGACGGATACTTATCTGGACATGGCGGCAAGTGCAGCGGACGCGGCCGAACACTTCCGAGATCAACAGGATCACGAAGTGGAAAAGCTTTTTTGGTCGCAGTTCCACAATCCAGAGCACCCACTTCCATTAACCGAGCGTTTGGCCGAATGGGCGGAGCTGAATAGGTTATACGGACTCGCCATGAAGGATATCGTGAGTCATCTCTGGCCGAAAAGGCCCGAGCCGAAGAGTTATTTTAGTTTGGTGCAGCAGTCCCTTGGTGCGTGTCGCATATCAATGCAATGAAGAGGTCAGCATGCATAGAGGGTGCGCGGATGGCTCTTGCCCGTGTCAAGACATACTGGGCGGAGATGAAGGCCACCGACGTTGCATCCCAAGATTCGGACGGGAGCCGAAAGTACCGCCGAGCACTATTTTCGTGAAGTTCTGCAGGCGCTCGTTTAATAGAGACGCATGGCCAAGGGTATCATGTTCGAATAACATGTATTATTGTAAAACAATGTTTCGATGGAATATAAAAGATTTTTATACTTGTGCCTGCAAGATTTAAAATACCTCCTATGCGGCCGTTAATGTATATGTGTATATAACCTGAAAGATGGCAGTCTTCGGCTTCAGCCCCCCCACATATAATGCGGGGGTGTTCGCAAAAGGTGCATTTTCACACTTGATCCAACATCTTGGTCCTATAAAGGAGGTGATAGCGCATCGAACTAGGCAACCGGACTATAATGCTTTATCACTTTCACTTAGCCATAGGAGTTTGACAGTGGGGCTACTATATAGCCCCTAGGGGCACCGCGCTCGCCCGAATTCGGGGCGCGTGTGTGCCTGACCGGGAAATGGCCCTTCATTAATGCAGATGAATCCTAAAGATGCCGGCAGGTCATCGAGTGGTTGACCAGTCTCACGCTATATCATGACAACCGGGCCGCTTTCTCTACTGAGGTGCTCGCCTGGCCGAACCGGGGCACAATCGCAGTAGTTCTCCTCGTGCCGCCTTAGCCGATAGAGCGGAACGTAAGGCAGCAAAACACAGGAGCCGGGCAGACCCAACATTCGACCAAAGACATGATTCGGAGCTGATGCATATAAGGCCAAACTCGCGACGCCGAACACTCCCTAAGGTATTCGGTCTTTATGAAAACGGGCTGAACAACGCCCTTAGTAATAATCCCCTGGTGTCCAGGTACGCGCAAAATCCTGAGGTGGCCACATGCCAAAACACCAGCCTCCACCTCGGTTATAGCAAGAAACCGGGGGATGTGTATCAACAAGAGACAATAAAAAAGGTTTACGCAGGGTCTTAATCTGAAAAGAATCCTTGGAACGGGTCCCTACTGCACGTCTGCGCCTGTGTCTCCGTTGTTCCGTATCCTGGACGGGTGTAGCACGGTGTTCATTTGTAAAAGAGAGGAACTTAGTTGAAAAACATCGTGCGAAAATGTACATTATATTAAATAAACAAAGTACAATTCAAAAAATTAATAAGATTGAGCTTTATTCTCTCTTGTTGTATATACGCGGAGCCCCTTGTACGGGGGTATGCGGCTAGTACGTCCTTGTATGTTTACGCCGGACTCGTCTAGCCATGTCCGGGGTCTGAGTGACCTATTTAGGTGCTTTGATTAGTGAAGCCGACTTAGTGTGTGGCTGCCAAGGCAGCCGCACAATCTCCCGCGCTCGAGGAACGCTCGATATTTCCCTTTAATGAGATGATGCCTCGCGGACCGGGCATTTTAAGTATAAGAGATGCATAATGCGGTATTGCGTTAAAGCGGGCGAAAGCTACGCGTCCCAGTAGTGCTTGATAGCTACTTGTAAATGGGACGACGTGGAAGGTTAGCTTTTCGTGGCGGAAGTTGTCGGGTGAGCCGAACATAACTTCTAGCAGGAGAGAGCCCGTACAATGGGCATTTGGGCCTGGTGTTACCCCTTGAAAGGAAGTGTTGCTATGGCGAATTGTTGTTGGGTCTATCCCCATTTTGCGGATTGTATCCTGATATAGCAGGTTTAGATCACTGCCGCCGTCCATTAGGACTTGTGTGAAGTGGAGTCTGTCAATTATCGGATCTAATACCAAGGCAGTTCAGCCTGCGTGCCGGATACTTCTAGAGTAATCCTGTTGGTCAAAGGTGATTGGTTGTAACAACCAAAGGTCGGACTCCTCCGATAGGCCGTATGGCGCGTATCTCTATAGGCGCCACTATATTTTTCCCTTTTGTCACGTGAAGTGAGTTTACTATTTTGACTTCTTGTGGGAAATTCTTTTGTTTTCCGGTGCTCTGCTTGTGGGGTTCGTTATCGTCCTCGCTTGGTGTGTCAAGCCCCTTGTGTTCGGCATTGAGTTTGCCGGATTGCTTGAAGACCCAACAATCTCTGTGGGTATGGTTTGCGTGCTCCCGAGTATCGTGGATTTGACATATCTTGTCCAAGATTTTGTTTAGGTTAGATAGCTCGTCCTGTTATCCTTGAGGGGCAGCTTTTTACGATTCTCGCCGAGAGCTTTTGAATCCGGGCGTTGACCGTCAGTGCTCTTCGGCTGTTTCCCTTGGTCCGCGCTGGTCCTTGCTGCATCGCGGTTTCCTGCTTTCATCCCTAACTTCGGATGTACTTGGGTCGCTGGTACTGCATCTTGCCAACCAGCTATCCTCTCCTGCGCAAAAGCGGGTCATGAGGCTTGTTAATGCGGCCATTGTTCTTGGCTTTTCTTGGCCGAGGTGTCTGACGAGCCATTCATCTCGGACGTTGTGTTTGAAAGCTGCTAAGCTTCGGCATCCGGACAGTCTACTATTTGGTTCTTTTTAGTAAGGAATCTGTTCCAGAATTTCCGGGCTGACTCTCCGGGTTGTTGAGTTATGTGACTTAAATCGTCTGCATCCGGAGGTCAGACATAGGTCCCTTGAAAATTTTCCCGAAAAGCATCCTCGAGCTCTTCCCAACTTCCAATGGTGTTTTTGGGAAGGCTTTTAAGCCAATGCCAGGCTACCCCTTTGAGCTTGAGGGGTAAGTATTTTATGGCGTGGAGGTCATCTCCTCTAGCCATGTGTATGTGGAGGATGTAATCCTCAATCCAGAATCCAGGGTCTGTTGTTCCGTCGTATGCCTCTATGTTTACGGTCTTGAATCCCGCTGGAAATTCATGATCCAGCACCTCATCGGTGAAACATAAGGGGTGTGCGACACCCCTATATCTGAGTGTACCGTGATGTTCGGATATTTGATGTGTTGCATTGCTTACTAGAGCTTGCTTTCTTGGCCCATAGATAGATCTGGCTGGGCCATCTTTTTGATGCGAATCCTTGTGCGGATCGCGTGCCGGCTTTTGTGCGGCGTCCTTTGCCGCACTATGTTGGCCATGGGGTCGTTTATCCGACCGGGTGGCTTCCTTATTTTTTGCTTGCGGAGGCTTTAAGGCCTCATCATCAAATTCCGGCAGTAATTTTCGCTTCGGATAGCTCTTTGTGTGGCGACTGTCGCCGTATTTGTCTGCGGTGTTGAGTACTTTGCTCCATCTAATTCTGAGTGCATCTTCCGCTGTTTTGAGCTTCTGCTTCTGCTTTTTCAGGCTGCGCGTAGTGGCGGCGAGCCTTTTTTGGAGGTTCTTCTGCTCCATCAACTTGTCCAGCATGAGGTCGTCCGGACTGTTGTCTTCGCCGGGGACGGGTTGTTTATCCAAGTTGCCCTGTTCGGATGGTTGCTCGATGGCATGTTCGTCGTCCGGCGGTTCGCCCTGCTCTATGGCTGGGTCTGTATGGCTGCTTTCTCTGTCGAGGTGGGGTTCGGAGCGGTGCTTACGGCGCCGCTTTGATTGCTTTTCGAGGGAACGATCCCTCGTTGCGTCCCTTTGTTCCTCGTCGTCGTTTACTTTAGGTGTATCCACCATGTATACATCGTGAGATGTGGTGGTTGTCCAGTGGCCTATAGGCGCTGGTTCCTGTTCGTCTCCTACATCGTCATCCATACCGTCGATGTCTTCCGAGTCGAAGTCGAGTATGTCGGTTAAATCATCGACAGTGGCTACGAAGTGGGTGGTGGGCGGGCTTTGAATTTCTTCGTCGTCCGCATCCCAACCTTGCTGACCATAATCCGGCCAGGGCTCTTCTGATAAAGAGAGAGACTTTAGTGAATTCAGGATGTCGCTGAAGGGCGAGTGCTGAAAGATGTCCGCGGCGGTGAACTCCATGATCGGCGCCCAATCGGATTCGATTGGCAGGGGCGCGGAAGGTTCGGAGTCCAGAGAAAAGTTCGGCACCTTGGAGTCACGAGCTCCGCAAAGGACAAGGCTGGTGTTCGGCTCGATCGCCATAGAGATTGCAGCCCCCGAGGTGGTGTCTAGCCACCCATCCTCGATTGGCGCAGTCGGCTCCGAGCTAGAGGTCGGAGCGGACACTGGTGCGGCCTCCAGGGCACTGTTCGGCAGCAGAGCCAGATCATGCCCATCGCGACAGTGTGGCGCGCTTGGCTGTGGCTCGAACCCGTCGAAGATCAAGTCTCCGCGGACGTCAGCCGTGTAGTTCAAACTTCCAAATCTGACTCGATGGCCGGGCGTAGCTTTCGATCTGCTCCGGATGGCTGCTTTAATTGGCCCGCAAAGGTAAAGCCGCCGAATACGTAAGATCTGTCCGGGAGAAAAGTCTCACCGACCGCATCGTTGTTGATGATCGGAGGAGCCATCGGGCCTAAAGATGACGACACATAGGAACTCTCAATGAAAGCACCAATGTCGGTGTCAAAACCGCGAATCTCGGTAGGGGGTCCCGAATCATGCGTCTAGGCGGATGGTAACAGGAGACAAGGGACACGATGTTTTTACCTGTGTTCGGGCCCTCTCGATGGAGGTAAAACCCTACTCCTGCTTGATTAATATTTATGATATGGATAGTACAAGAGTAGATCTACCACGAGATCAGAGAGGCTAAACCCTAGAAGCTAGCCTATGGTATGATTGTTGTTCGTCCTACGGACTAAAACCCTCCGGTTTATATAGAAACCGGAGAGGGCTAGGGTTACACAGAGTCGGTTACAATGGGAGGAGATCTACATATCCGTATCGCCAAGCTTGCCTTCCACGCCAAGGAAAGTCCCATCCGGACACGGGACGAAGTCTTCAATCTTGTATCTTCATAGTCCAGGAGTCCGGCCAAAGGCTATAGTCCGGCTATCCGGACACCCCCTAATCCGGGACTCCCTCAGTGACAATTTCTTTCATATACTTAGCATAAGGATTCATTTTGAGCATATCAGTTAATTGCATACGCAAAAAGATAGGTCTAATCATTTCAGCAAAGTGCTCAAAATCCTCATCATCCTTTTTCTTGGATGGTTTGGGAGGAAAAGGCATTGGTTTCTGAACCCATGGCTCCCTTTCTTTACCATGTTTCCTAGCAGCAAAGTCTCTCTTATCATAAAATTTATTCTTTGATTGTGGGTTATCAAGATCAACAGCAGGTTCAACTTCTACATCATTATCATTTCTAGGTTGAGCATCATCATGAACATCATCATTAACATTTTCATTAGGTTCATGTTCATTACCAGATTGTGTTTCACATGAGAAATAGAGATATCATTTGGATTCTCAGGTGGTTCAGCAATAGGTTCACTAGAAGCATGCAAAGTCCTATCATTTTTCTTTTTCTTCTTTTTAGAAGGACTAGGTGCATCAATATTATTTCTCTGAGAATCTTGCTCAATTCTCTTAGGGTGGCCTTCAGGATACAAAGGTTCCTGAGTCATCTTACCAGTTCTAGTAGCCACTCTAACAGCATAATCATTTTTCTTACTATTCATTTCATTGAGCAAATCATTTTGAGCCTTAAGTACTTGTTCTACTTGAGTAGTAACCATATAAGCATGTTTAGTAATGAGTTTAAGTTCACCTTTAACATTAGACATATAATCACCCAAGTGTTCAATCATATAAGCATTTTGTTTTAATTGTCTACCAAAATAAGCATTGAAATCTTCTTTCTTAACCATAAAGTTATCAAACTCATCCAAGCATTGGCTAGCAATTTCAGTAGGAGGGATTTCAGCTTTATCATATCTATAGGGAGAATTTACCTTTACTACCTATGTCGGGTTATCAACACCATGAGTTTCTTCAATAGGTAAAGGATTAAGATCATATGTTTCTTCAACAGGCGGAAAATTAAGACCATGTATTTCTACAATAGGAGGTAAACTCTAAACATCTTCAGCTTTAATACCTTTTTCTTTCATAGATTTCTTTGCCTCTTGCATATCTTCAGGACTGAGAAATAGAACACCCCTCTTCTTCGGAGTTTGTTTAGGAATAGGCTCAGGAGCTAGCTCAGGAGCTAGCTCAGGAAGTGTCCAATTATTTTCATTTGTCAACATATTATTCAATAGAATTTCAGCTTCATCCGTGTTCTTTCCCGAAAAGCAGAACCAGCACAACTATCTAGGTAATCTCTGGAAGCATCGGTTAGTCCATTATAAAAGATATCAAGTATTTCATTTTTCTTGAGAGGATGATCAGGCAAAGCATTAAGTAACTTGAGAAGCCTCCCCCAAGCTTGTGGGAGACTCTCTTCTTCAATTTGCACAAAATTGTATATTTCCCTCAAAGCAGCTTGTTTCTTATGAGAAGGGAAATATTTAGAACAGAAGTAATAAATCATATCCTAGGGACTACGCACACAACCAGGATCAAGAGAATTAAACCATATCTTAGCATCACCCTTTAATGAGAACGGAAATATTTTAAGTATATAAAGATAGCGAGATCTCTCATCATTAGTGAACAGGGTGGCTATATCATTTAACTTAGTAAGATGTGCCACAACAGTTTCAGATTCATAGCCATGAAAAGGATCAGATTCAACCAAAGTAATTATATCAGGATCAACAGAGAATTCATAATCCTTATTAGTAACACAGATAGGTGAAGTAGCAAAAGCAGGGTCAGGTTTCATTCTAGCATTAAGAGATTGTTGCCTCCATTTAGCTAATAACCTCTTGAGTTCATATCTATCTTTGCAAGCTGAAATGGTTAAACCAGCTTCTTTTTCAAAAACATAACCCTCAGGAATAACAGGCGAGTCTTCATCATCACTTTCATCAATATAATCAGTTTCAATAATTTCTTTCTCTCTAACCCTAGCTATTTCTTCATCAAGAAATTCACTAAGTGGCACAGTAGTATCAAGCACGGAAGTAGTTTCATCATAAGTATCATGCATAGCAGAAGTGGCATCATCAATAACAGGCGACATATCAGAAAGAATAGCAGAAGCAGGTTTAGGTGTCGCAAGCTTACTCAAAACAGAAGGTGAATCAAGTGCAGAGCTAGATGGCAGTTCCTTACCTCCCCTCGTAGTTGAGGGATAAATTGTTGTCTTAGCGTTTTTCAAGTTCTTCATAGTGACCAGCAGATGTAAATCCCAAGTGACTCAAAGAATAGAGCTATGCTCCCCGGCAACGGCGCCAGAAAATAGTCTTGATAACCCACAAGTATAGGGGATCGCAACAGTTTTCGAGGGTAGAGTATTCAACCCAAATTTATTGATTCGACACAAAGGGAGCCAAAGAATATTCTCAAGTATTAGCAGTTGAGTTGTCAATTCAACCACACCTGGATAACTTAGTATCTGCAGCAAAGTGTTTAGTAGCAAAGTAATATGATAGTAGTGGTAACGGTATCAAAAGCAACGATAGCAAAAGTAATATTTTTGGTGTTTTGTATTGATTGTAACAGTAGCAACGGAAAAGTAAATAAGCGAAGAACAATATAGGAAAAGCTCGTAGGCATTGGATCGGTGATGGAGAATTATGCCGGATGCGGTTCATCATGTAACAATCATAACATAGGGTGACAAAGAACTAGCTCCAATTCATCAATGTAATGTAGGCATGTATTCCGAATATAGTCATACGTGCTTATGGAAAAGAACTTTCATGACATCTTTTGTCCTACACTCCTGTGGCAGCGGGGTCCTAATGGAAACTAAGGGATATTAAGGCCTCCTTTTAATAGAGTACCGGAACAAAGCATTAGCACATAGTGAATACATGAACTCCTCAAACTATGGTCATCACCGGGAGTGGTCCCGATTATTGTCACTTTGGTGTTGCCGGATCATAACACATAGTAGGTGACTATAGACTTGCAAGATAGGATCAAGAACTCACATGTATTCATGAAAACATAATAGGTTCAGTTCTGAAATCATGGCACTCGGACCCTAGTGACAAGCATTAAGCATATCAAAGTCATAGCAACATCAATCTCAGAACATAGTTGATACTAGGGATCAAACCCGAACAAAACTAACTCGATTACATGATAGATCTCATCCAACCCATCACCGTCCAGCAAGCCTATGATGGAATTACTCACGCATGGCGGTGAGCATCATGAAATTGGTGATGGAGGATGGTTGATGATGACGACGGCGACGAATCCCGCCTCCCGAGCCTCGAACGGACTCCAGATCAGCCCTCCCGAGAGGTTTTAGGGCTTGGCGGCGGCTCCAGATCGTAAAATGCGATGAATCCTTCTCTGATTTTTTTCTCCCGAAAGTGAATATATGGAGTTGGAGTTGAGGTCGGTGGAGCGTCGGGGGCCCACGAGGTAGGCGCGCCCCACCCTCGTGGACAGGGTGTGGTCCCCGACTTGGATTTTTCTTCCAAGATTTTTCTTATTTTCCAAATAGATGTTCCGTGGAGTTTCAGGTCATTCCGAGAACTTTTGTTTCTGCACATAAATAACACCATGGAAAGTCTGCTGAAAACAGCGTCAGTCCAGGTTAGTTCCATTCAAATCATGCAAGTTAGAGTCCAAAACAAGGGCAAAAGTGTTTGGAAAAGTAGATACGATGGAGACGTATCGATGAACCAATTGCTCGGCTTGTCATCGGGGTTGTGCATGATTTTAATGCTTTGTGTGGTGAAGATGGAGCATAGCCAGACTATATGATTTTGTAGGGATGAGCTTTCTTTGGCTATGTTATTTCAATAAGACATAATTGCTTGGTTGGTATGCTTGAAGTATTATTGTTTTTATGTCAAAAGATAGACTATTGCTTTGAATAACTCGTGTCTTAATATTCATGCCATGATTAGACATATGATCAAGATTATGCTAGGTAGCATTCCACATCAAAAATTATCTTTTTTTATCATTTACCTACTCGAGGACGAGAAGGAATTAAGCTTGGGTATGCTGATACGTCTCCGTCGTATCTATATTTTTTATTGTTCCATGCTAATATTCTTCAACTTTCATATACTTTTGGCAACTTTTTATATTATTTTTGGGACTAACATATTGATCCAGTGCCCAGTGTCAGTTCCTGTTTGTTGCATGTTTTATGTTTCGCAGAAACCCCATATCAAACGGAATCCAAACGGGATAAAAACGGACGGAGAATTATTTTGGAATATTTATGATTTTTGGGAAGTAAAATCAACGCGAGACGGTGCCCGAGGGGGCCACGAGGCAGGGGGCATGCCCCAGGGGGCAGGCGCGCCCTGGACCCTCGTGGGCACCCCGTAAGGCGGTTGACGCTCTTCTTTTGCCGCAAGAAAGCTAATTTTATGAGAAAAATATGGGCGAAAGATTCAACCCAATCAGAGTTACGAATCTCCGGATATAAAAGAAACGGTGCCAGGGCAGAATCTGAAAACGCAGAAACAGAGGGAAACAGAGAGACAGATCCAATCTTAGAGGGGCTCTCGCCCCTCACACGCCATGGAGACTATGGACCAGAGGGTAAAACCTTCTCCCATCTAGGGAGAAGGTCAAGGAAGAAGAAGAAGTATGGGTCTCTCTCCCACTCGCTTCCGGTGGCACCGGAACGCCGCCGGGGGCCATCATCATCACCGCGATCTACACCAACACCTCCACCATCTTTACCAACATCTCCATCACCTTCCCCCCTCTATCTACACGGTCCACTCTCCCGCAACCCGCTGTACCCTCTACTTGAACATGGTGCTTTATGCTTCATATCATTATCCAATGATGTGTTGCCATCCTATGATGTCTGAGTAGATTTTCGTTGTCCTACCGGTGGTTGATGAATTGCTATGATTGATTTAATTTTCTTGTGGTTATGTTGCTGTCCTTTGGTGCCCATCATATGAGCGCGCGCATGGATCACACCATAGGGTTAGTTGTATGTTGATATGCCTATGTATTGGAGGGCAAGGGTGCCAGAAGCTTTAGCCTAGCATAGAAATTGATGCATACGGGATTGAGGGGGGACCAATATATCTTAATGCTATGGTTGGGTTTTACCTTAATGAACATTAGTAGTTGCGGATGCTTGCTAATAGTTCCAATTATAAGTGCATAGAATTCCAAGTCAGGGATGACATGCTAGCAGTGGCCTCTCCCACATAAAACTTGCTATCGGTCTAGTAAAGTAGTCAATTGCTTAGGGACAATTTCGCAACTCCTGCCACCACTTTTCCAGACTCGCTATATTTACTTTATTGTGTCTTTAACTAAACATCCCCTACTTTTTATTTACGCGCTCTTTATTTTCTTGCAAACATACCAAACAACACCTACAAAGTACTTCTAGTTTCATACTTGTTTCCGGTAAAGCGAACGTCAAGCGTGCGTAGGGTTGTATCGGTGGTTAAGGGAGTCCTGGATTAGGGGGTGTCCGGATGGCTGGACTATAGCCTTTGGCCGGACACCTGGACTATGAAGATACAAGATTGAAGACTTCATCCCGTGTCGGGATGGGACTTTCCTTGGCGTGGAAGGCAAGCTTGGCAATTCGGATATGTAGATCTCCTACCATTGTAACCGACTTTGTGTAACCCTAACCCTCTTCGGTGCTTATATAAACCGGAGGGTTTTAGTCCGTAGGACGAACAACAATCATACCATAGGCTAGCTTCTAGGGTTTAGCCTCTCTGATCTCGTGGTAGATCTACTATTGTACTACCCATATCATGAATATTAATCAAGCAGGAGTAGGGTTTTACCTCCATCAAGAGGGCCCGAACCTGGGTAAAAACATCGTGTCCCTTGTATCCTGTTACCATCTGCCTAGACGCATACGATTCGGGACCCCTACCCGAGATCCGCCGGTTTTGACACCAACATTGGTGCTTTCATTGAGAGTTCCTATGTGTCGTCATCTTTAGGCCCGATGGCACCTCCGATCATCAACAACGATGCGCTCCAGGGAAAGACTTTTCTCCCCAGACAGATCTTCAGATTCGGGCGTTTCGCTCATGCGGGCCAATTCGCAGCCATCTGGAGTGCAGATTGAAAGCTTCGCCTCGCCACCGTGTCAGATTTGGAAGTTTCAACTACACGGCCGACGTCCGCGGAGACTTGATCTTCGACGGGTTCGAGCCACAGCCAAAGCGCCACAACCTTCACGAGGGGCATGATCTAGTTCTCGCCACGGACAAGGTCCTGGAGGCCGCACCAGTGTCCGCTCCGACCTTCAGCTCGTGCCGACTGCGCCGATCGAGGACGGGTGGCTGGACACCGCCTTGGGGGCTGCAATCTCTACGGCGATTGAGCCGTACACCTACCCCGTCCTTCGCGAAGCTCGTAACTCCAAGGTGCTGGACTCCTCTCCGGACTCCGAGCCTTCCGCGCCCCCGCCAATCGAATCCGATTGGGCGCCGATCATGGAATTCACTGCCGCGGACATCTTTCAGCACTCGCCCTTTGGCGACATCCTGAATTCACTAAAGTCTCTCTCTTTATCAGGAGAGCGCTGGCCGGATTATGGTCAGGAAGGTTGGGATGCGGACGACGAAGAAATTCAAAGCCCACCCACCACCCACTTCGTAGCCACCGCCGATGATTTAACCGACATGCTCGACTTCGACTCGAAGACATCGACGGTATGGACGACGATGTAGGGAGGAACATGAACCAGCACCTATAGGGCACTTGAGAACCACCTCATCTCATGATGTATACATGGTGGACACACCTAAAGGAAGCGACGATGAGGAACAACGGGACGCTACGAAGGATCATTCCCTCGAAAAGCAGTCAAAACGGCAACGTAAGCGCCGCTCAAAGTCCCGCCTCGACAAAGACAACAGCCATACAGACCTAGCCATAGAGCAGGGCGAACCAGTGGACGACGAACATGCTATCAAGCAACCGTCCGAACAGGACAATCTGGATAAACAACCCGTCCCCGGCGAAGATGACAGTCTGGACGATCTCACGCCAGACAAGTTGCTGGAGCAGAAGAACCTCCACAAAGGCTCGTCTCCACTACACGTAGCCTGAAAAAGCAGAAGCGGAAGCTCAAAACAGCGGAACATGCACTCAGAATCAGATGGAGCAAAGTACTCAACACCGCAGACAAATACGGCGACAGTCGCTGAACGAAGAGCTACCCAAAGCAAAAACTACTGCCTGAATTCGATGAGGAGGCCGTAGAGCCCCCGCAATAAAAAAACAAAGAGGCCACCCGGTCGAATGGACGACCCTATGGCAAACAGAGAGCGGCAAATGGCGCCACACACAAGCCGACACGTGATCCGCACACGGATTCACATCAAAAAGATGGCCCAGTTAGATCTATCTACGGGCCAAGAAAGCAAGCTCTAGTAAGCAATGCAACACATCAAGTATCCGAACATCACGGTACACCTAAATATAGGGATCCCGCACACCCCCTATGTTTCACCGATGAGGTGCTGGATTATGAATTTCCAGCGGGATTCAAGCCCGTAAACATAGAGGCATACGACGGAACAATAGACCCTGGAGTCTGGATTGAGGATTACATCCTCCACATACACATGGCTAGAGGAGATGATCTCCACGCCATAAAATACTTACCCCTCAAGCTCAAAGGGCCAGCCCGGCATTGGCTTAAAAGCCTTCCCAAAAACACCATTGGAAGTTGGGAGGAGCTCGAGGATGCTTTTCGGGCAAATTTTCAAGGGACCTATGTCCGACCTCCGGACGCCGACGATTTAAGTCACATAACTCAACAACCCGGAGAGTCAGCCCAGAAATTTTGGAACATGTTCCTTACTAAAAAGAACCAAATAGTCGACTGTCCGGACGCCGAAGCCTTAGCAGCTTTCAAACACAACGTCCGAGACAAATGGCTCGCCAGACACCTCGGCCAAGAAAATCCAAGAACAATGGCCACATTAACAAGCCTCATGACCCGCTTTTGCGCGGGAGAGGATAGCTGGCTGGCAAGATGCAGCACCAGCGACCCAAGTACATTCATAGTCAGGGATGGAAACGGGAAACCACGACGCAGCAAGGACCAGCGTCGGACCAAGGGAAACAGCCCGAAGAGCACGGCAGTCAACGCCGGATTCAAAAGCTCCCGACAGAATCATAAAAAGCTACCCTTTAAGGATAACAGGGATGAGCTATCTAACTTAAACAAAATCTTGGACAAGATATGCCAAATCCACTGTACTACCGGGAAGCCTGCAAACCATACCCACAGAGATTGTTGGGTCTTCAGGTAGTCCGGCAAACTCAACGCCGAACACAAGGGGCTCGACACACCAAGCGAGGACGATGACGAACCTCAAAAGCAGAGCACCGGAACAAAAGAATTTCCCACTAGAAATCAAAACAGTAAACTCACTTCGCGTGACAAAAGGGAAAAATAGAGTGGCGCCCATAGAGGTACGCGCCATACGGACTATCCCGGAGGAGTCTCGCCACTGGTTGTTAAAACCAATCACCTTCGACCATCTGGATTACTCTAGAAGTATACGGAATGCAGGTTGGACTGCCTTGATTTTAGATCCGATAATTGGCGGACTCCAATTTTCACAAGTCCTAATGGACGGCGGCAGTGATCTAAACCTGCTATATCAGGACACAATCCGCAAAATGGGGATAGACCCAACAAAATTTTGCCATAGCAACACTTCCTTTCACGGGGTAATGCCAGGCCCATATGCCCATTGTACGGGCTCTCTACTGCTAGAAGTTGTGTTCGGCTCACCCGACAACATCCGTCGCGAAAATTTAACCTTACACCTCGCCCCGTTTACAAGTAGCTAGCAAGCACTATTGGGACGCGAATCTTTCGCCCGCTTTAACGCAATACCGCATTATGCATCTCTTACACTTAAAATGCCCGGTCCACGTGGCATTATCTTGTTAAAAGGAAACATTGAGGGTTCCTCGAGTCCGGAAAATCGTGCGGTTGCCTTGACAACCACACAATAAACCGGCTTCACCAATAAAAGCACTTAGACAGGTCGTCTGCACTTTGACACGGGCTGGACGAGTCCGCGTAAACATACAAGGGCTTACTAGACACATGGCCCCTGCATAAGGGCTCCGCAAACAAGAGACCATAAAACTCAATTTTATTCATTTTTTTGAATTGTACTTCGTTTATTTAATATAACGTACATTTTCGCACGACCTTTTTCAACTAAGTTCCTCTCTTTTACAGATGAACATCGTGCTACACCTGTCCAGGATACGACACAACGGAGACACAGGCGCGGACCTGCAGTAGGGACCCGTCGCAAGGATTCTTTTCAGATTAAGACCCTGCGTAAACCTTTTTCACTGTCTCTTGTTGATACACATCCCCCGGTTTCTTGCTATAACCGAGGAGGAGGCTGGCATTTTGGCATAGGCCACGTCAGAATTTCACGCGTACCTGGACACCAGGGGCTTATTACCAAGGGCGATTGTTTGACCCGTTTTCATAAAGACCGAATACCTTAGGGAGTGTTCGGCGTCTCGAGTTAGGCCTTATATGCATCAGCTCCGAATCATGTCTTTGGTCAAATGTTGGGTTTGCCCGGCTTCTGTGTTTTGCTGCCTTACGTTCCGCTCTATCGGCTAATGCGGCACCAGGAGAACTGCTGCGATTGTGCCCGGTTCGCCAGTGAGCACCTCAAGAGAGAAAGCCAAAACCGATCATCATGATATAGCGTGAGACTGGTCAACCACTCGATGACCCGTTGGAATCTTTAGAATTCCTCCGCATTGACGAAGGGCCGTATCGGCCAGGCACATACGCCCCCCGAATTCGGGTGAGCGGTGCCCCTAGGGGCTATATAGTAGCCCCACCGTCAACTCCTATGGCTAAGTGAAAGTGATAAAGCATTATAGTCCGGTTGACTAGTTTGCTGCGCTATCACCTCCTTTGTAGGACCAAGACGTTGGATCAAGTGTGAAAAGGCGCAAACACCCCGCATTATATGCGTGGGGGAAGCCAAAGACTGCCATCTTTCAGGTTATATACACATATACATTAACGGCCGCACATGAGGTATTTTAATTCTTGAAGGCACAAGTATAAAAAGCTCTTATATTCCATCGAAACATTGTTTCACAATAATACATGTTATTCGAACATAATATCCTTCAAGCACTGCGTCTCTATTAAACGAGCGCCCTGCAGAACTTCACGAAAATAGTGCTCGGCGGTACTCGGCTTCCGTCCGAATTTTGGGATGCAACATCGGTGGCCTTCATCTCCGCCCAAAGTATGTCTTGACACGGGCAAGAGCCATCCGCGCACCCTCTATGCATGCTGACCGCCTCATTGCTTTGATATGCGGCACCGCACCAAGGAACTGCTGCACCAAGCCAAAATAACTCTTTGACTCGGGCCTTTTCGGCCACAAATGAGTCACGACATTCTTGATGGCAAGTCCGTACAATCTATTCATCTCCGCCCTTTCGGCCAAACGATCGGTTAATGGAAGAGGACGCTCTGGATTACGGAACTGCGACCAAAAAAGCTCTTCCATCTCGTGATCCTTTTGATCTCCGAAGTGTTCGGCCGCGTCATGCACTCGCCGCCAAGTCCAGATAAGCATCCTCACTACTCCACAGCCGGTCCAATTGAGCATATTTAGGATCCGTGAACCTCCTCCGCAGCAGAAAGGGCTTTCTAGCCGCGATATCTCCAGCCTGACGTAGCTCCTCCTTCATAGCTCTCATCGCAGAGCGAGCATCCTTGGCCTCGGTGGTGGCCTTCTTCAGGTCCTCTTGCTTAGCTCGGCCTTCTTTTTCAAGAAGCTCGCAGCGGTCGGTAGCATTCTTCAACTTCACGGCCATTTCGGCCATTTCCTTCTTGCTTCGGCAGTGAGCAGCCTGTTTGGCTTTTAGCTCTTGACGCCTTTAAGGCAGCCGCGTCACTTTTTCTCGCTCGCTCCTTGGCTCGGGCAAGCTCCGCCCGAAGGTTCTCCATGGCAGCGGCACCATCTGCATCAAGCATACATGTTGTAAGGCACGGGCATCAAGCTCCCTTACCAGGTGCCCGCGGAGAAACTGCATACCTTGTGACTCGTCAAGCCGCTTATTGACAACCGCGATGTCGTCATCCGCCACGTCAAGTTGCCGCTTTAGTTCGACAAATTCATCAGTCCGGCTAGCCACCGGACGCTCCGCCACCTACATGTGAAGGGCGACATATTATAACCTGGGATTATGATCCTTGGCACGCTGTCATTTTTGACAAACGCACCGAGTCTCAGGGGCTACTATCTACACAGGGCGCATCTTATATATGCGGAACCATCAAAAGGTACATCATTGTACGTACCTCAAAACCTGTCAAGAAACTTCCGCAGCCTCGTACAACCCGCTTTCCGCGGACGAAATTTTTTCAATCACCGCACCCATCGATGCACGGTGATCCTCTGAGATAGACACTCGCCCGAGCAGACCCTTCAACTCCTCCGACCGTGCACCAGGAGGTGCCGGACTCGTCTGATGGCCTTTTTTGAAGGCCAAACACGGAGGGCTCTGAGGGGCCCTATGACCGTCCTCCACCCCTGCCGGATTCGGAGAAACCCTCCGTGACGACACCTCAGGATCGTCCGCCTCGCTAGGCGGTACGGCAGGGGGAGGCGTTCCGCTCTCCATCATCTCCGGACGAAGATCCCCTGAAGACGAGCTCTGCTGAGAAGGGCTGAGATCCGAACTACAAGGTAAAATTTTGGTCATCTTCAGAAATAAAACAGGGATGTCTCTTATTTTAAAAAAAGAACTCCCCTCTCTAATTACGTCTCACTGGAGGGCTGATCTCCTTGTGGAAATAATGCGGCCGGGGCATCTTCTGGCGCAGGACCCTCTGGCGAAGATTTCTTCCTGCGCTTTGAGGCCTTGGTCTCCGGATCTTCAGAGGCGGTCCTCTTCTCCCCTTGGATAGAGGGATTCTCGGTCCCTCCTCTCTAGATAACCTCCTTCACGGAGGTAGTAGCTTCCTTGTTCCCCCCTTCGCCTTCCTCTATAGGCGCAGCCTCCAGCATCCTGGTTAACACGGGATCCGGCGTGGTCTTAGGGAGGGGGGCCGGACACCTGATCAGTTTTGCTTTCGCCATCCACTCTTGTTCAAGGGACAACTCTTTTAAGGGCAAGTTTATAATAAATATGCGGATAGCGTGTCTGGGTACGGGACTACTTACTTGAGCATCCGGGCGATTGCAGCTCAGACCTGCGTCCTCGGTCAAGTACGAACACATTGCTTGTGATCCGAAGAACAGTTTGTACATCTCCACGGGCGTTGCGCCCACAAAATGTTGGAGAGCTCGTGGTCCCTCCGGATTGAACTCCCACAAAGGAGGGGGCGACGTTTGCAGGGCAGGATGCGACGAATCAGCATGACCTGCGCTACTACGACCAGATTGATCTCTCTCTCTAGGAGGTCTAGAATACGGCCCTGCAACAAGGGCACATCCTTGGACGGCCCCCAGTCAAGCCCTTTATTGACCCATGACGCCAGCCGCGGTGGAGTACCCGAGCGAAAGGCAGGTGGCGCCACCCATTTAGTGCCCCTGGGAGTTGTGATATAAAACCATTCTTGTTGCCATAGACTGAGCTCCTCTTGAAAATAGCCCTCGGGCCATGGAGCGTCAGCATTCTTGCTTATAACAGTCCCTCTGCACTCTGCCTGTTGCCCCATGATCATCTTCGGCTCCACGTTAAAGGTCTTGAGCCACAATCCGAAGTGAGGGGTAATGCGGAGGAAGGCTTCGCATACGACGATTAACGATGAGATGTGGAGGACGGACTCCGGATCCAAGTCGTGAAATTCTAGCCTGTAATAAAACATGAGCCCCCTCACGAAGGGGTCCGTCGGGAAACCTAGCCCCGAAGGAAGTGAGACACGAACACCACGCTTTTACCGGGCTTGGGAGAGGGCATAACCTGCCCTTGTGCAGGCAGCCTATGTGAGATTTCGCCGGTTAGATACCTGGCATCTCTTAGCTTTAGGACGTCTTCTTCCGTGACGGAGGAAGGCATCCTCCAGCCTTGAAGGTTGGAGCCGGACATCATCGAAGGTCCGAAGCGCCTGAATCTGGAGCTTTGGGTGTTGGGACTCAAAGGGAGGGGCGGATTCGATTGAGATTGAGAAAAAAGAGCGGGGGCCCTAGTCTCTTTATAAAGAGGTTGAATACCAGGAGCCCTCCCCGTGACCGTTCGGGACTCGCCTTCGATAGAGGAGGCGTGCCAACGGGCATGACTGGGTTACCCACGCCCGTATTAATGAGAATCCTGGAATAAGGGGACACGATCTCTGCTTTGACAAGACGTGCCAAGGAAACCGCCGCTAAACGCTACCGAGGTGGGACAAGAAAACAATTTGAATAAAGGCTTGGTCGTAGTGTGATGTCGCTACCATGAATACGCCGCCAGATTGAACTTGTGTAAATATTATTTTCTCTACGGTGGTATGTGGAACTTATTTTGCAGAGCCGGACACTATCCTTGTGTTCGAAATCTTCTATGAAATATTCGGAGGAGGAACCCGCCTTGCAATGCCGAAGACAATATGCGCGCCGGACTCGTCGTCATTGAAGCCTGGTTCGAGGGCTCTTGAGGAGTCCTCGATTAGGGGGTGTCCGGATGGCCGGACTATAGCCTTTGGCCGGACTCCTGGACTATGAAGATACAAGATTGAAGACTTCGTCCCGTGTCCGGATGGGACTTTCCTAGGTGTGGAAGGCAAGCTTGGCGATACGGATATGTAGATCTCCTACCATTGTAACCGACTGTGTAACCCTAACCCTCTTCGGTGCCTATATAAACCGGAGGGTTTTAGTCCGTGGGACTAACAACAATCATACCATAGGCTAGCTTCTAGGGTTTAGCCTCTCGATCTCGTGGTAGATCTACTCTTGTACTACCCATATCATCAATATTAGTCAAGCAGGAGTAGGGTTTTACCTCCATCGAGAGGGCCCGAACCTGGGTGAAAACATCGTGTCCCTTGTCTCCTGTTACCATCCGCCTAGACGCACAGTTCAGGACCCCCTACCCGAGATCCGCTGGTTTTGACACCGACAGTGGTCGATAGAACTTGAGGGAATATTTGTTCTACCTTTAGCTCCTCATTGGGTTCGACACTCTTACTTATCGAAAGAGGCTACAATTGATCCCCTATACTTGTGGGTTATCAATACCTGTAGAGAAAATTTATAATCACCTGCTTATGTTGTGACGTTCGATAGCACACAAGGTATTTCTTCGGTTTCAGGGAGTTGCATAATCTCATAGTCAAAGGAATATGTATATGACATGGAGAAAGCAATAGCAAAAACTGAACGATCAATATGCTAAGCTAACGGATGGGTCTTGTCCATCACATCATTCTCCTAATGATGTGATCCCGTTCATCAAATGACAACACATGTCTATGGTTAGGAAACTTAACCATCTTTGATTAACGAGCTAGTCTAGTAGAGGCTTACTAGGGACACGGTGTTTTGTATATGCACCACACATTTATCAAGTTTTCGGTTAATACAATTCTAGCATGAATAATATACATTTATCATGCTATAAGGAAATATAAAATAACAACTTTATTATTGCCTCTAGGGCATATTTCCTTCAGTCTCCCACTTGCACTAGAGTCAATAATCTAGTTCACATCGCCATGTGATTTAACACCAATAGTCCACATCTTTATGTGATTAACACGCATAGTTCACATCGCCATGTGACCAACACCCAAAGGGTTTACTAGAGTCAATAATCTAGTTCATGTTGCTATGTGATTAACACCCAAAGAGTACTAAGGTGTGATCATGTTTTGCTTGTGAGAGAAGTTTAGTCAACGGGTCTGCCACATTCAGAACCGTATGTATTTTGAATTTCTATGTCTACAATGCTCTGCATGGAACTACTTTAGCTAATTGCTCCCACTTTCAATTTGTATCCAGATCGAGACTCAGAGTCATCCAGATCGGGGTCAAAGCTTGCATCGACGTAACTCTTTACGACAAACTTTTTATCACCTCCATAACCGAGAAACATTTCCTTAGTCCTCTTAAGGTAACTAAGGATAATTTTGACCGATGTGTAGTGATCTAGTCCTAGGTCACTATTGTACCCCTTTGCCAAACTCATGGCAAGGTACATAACAGGTTTGGCACATAGCATAACATACTTTATAGAACCTATGGCTGAGGCATAGGGAATGACTTTCATTCTCTCTCTATCTTCTGCCGTGGTTGATTTTTGAGTCTTACTCAACTTCATACCTTACAACTCAGGCAAGACCTCCTTCTTTGACTGATCCATTTTGAACTCCTTCAAAATCTTATAAAGGTATGTACTCATCGAAAGTCTTATCAAGCGTCTTGATCTATCTCTATAGATCTTGATGCCCAATATGTAAGCAGCTTCACCGAGGTCTTTCATTGAAAAACTCTTATTCAAGTATCCTTTTATGCTATCCAGAAATTCTACAACATTTCCAATCAATAAAATGTCATCCACATATAATATAAGAAATTCTACAGAGCTCCCACTCACTTTCTTGTAAATACAGGCTTCTCCAAAAGTCTGTATAAAACCATATGCTTTGATTACCACATCAAAGCGTATATTCCAACTCCGAGATGCTTGCATCAGTCCATAGATAGATCGCTGGAGCTTGCACACTTTGTTAGCACCTTTAGGATCGACAAAACCTTCTGGTTGCATCATATACAACTCTTCTTTAAGAAATCCATTAAGGAATGTAGTTTTGACGTCCATTTTCCAGATTTCATAACCATAAAATGAGACAATTGCTAACATGTTTTAGATAGACTTAAGCATCGCTATGGGTGAGAAAGTCTCATTGTAGTCAACTCCTTGAACTTGTCAAAAACCTTTTGCGACAAGTCGAACTTTGTAGACAGTAACATTACCATCAGTGTCAGTCTTTTTCTTGAAGATCCATTTATTCTCTATGGCTCACCGATCATCAGGCAAGTCAACCAAAGTCCACACACTAGTGTAGAACCGGGCTTCAGCGCCAGTTCGTAAGGGCCTTTAGTGCCGGTTCTACAACCGGCACTAAAGAGTGGGGACTAAAGCCCCCCCCCCCCTTTACTACCGGTTCGTCACGAACCGGCGCTAAAGTGCCACCACGTGGCATGAGCCAGGCCCGGGTGCGGGTAGACCATTAGTACCGGTCGGTAACACCAACCGGTACTAAATGTTTGGGGGGTTTTGGTTTTATTTTTTGTTTTTCCTTTAATTTTGTGTTTTCCATTTAATTCTTTTTCGTTTGCTGGTTGTAGCGACCCGACCTCAGACGGTCAAGCCTGCGTATTCTTGTGCCATCCACGGATCGGTATCTTTGGCACACACAGTACATCAATGTATATATCAAAGTGCAATCACATGTATAAATAACGTAAAACTGATATATACCTCATAAGTCACAGGGAAACAAATAGTCGGGTGTGGAGTCCCATCAACGCCATCGGCGGGTTGAGTGTAGACCGTAACCACATATCGTAACTTTTACTCGTCGAGGAAATATCTGCAACATGATACGTTGCAGCCGTAGGTCAAGACTTTGAATGTACCGGCAAGATCACAATAAGAGAAAATAGATGATAAACTATACTATATGCAAGATGGCTTTATGGTTTCAGATTCGAGTTTTGTTTGCACAAAAGCTGATTTTATTTTCCCTACATCAAAGGAATAAATGAAGTCTGTACTATGGAGTTTTCTATCATGACATGGTCCCGCCAACCGATGTCTCATAGCCCAAATCATCATAAGTTGCCCACAATTAAGTTATCAATCTGGTGTTGAGAGTTCCGAGATAGATCCAAGTCCAGATGCTCAAATTGTCCGTAACCGGGGACACGGCTAATCGATTAGGTTATAACCCTCTGCAGAGGTTTGTACAATTTACCCGCAAGATTCGATCACTCTTTTTACGTTCTCGCACTTCGAGTGTTTGAGAACAAGATGACCGAAACATGGTCTTCCAAAGAGTTCCTCGACCACCGTCCGGTACCCATCCAGTCCTACCGTAGTTCTACATCTCCTAGCACCGCCCCAGCCAGAGTCACAACTAAGGTCAACCAAGCCGAGCCCATAATGACTTGCGGTTGCAGGTAAGCTTCCGGGCATGAAGTATTCTTCCGTCTCTTTGGAGTCTGGGTGAAGCTTTCGCAAGATGTCATGGCGCTTCTCCATGCATCCTGCCAACCACTGGTTTCTCCAGGTGCCCACAACCGCCCTTCACCCAAGAGTGTGTATTGAATTCTTGTCTCGAGTCTTGAAGTCTTGAGGCCTTGAAGATGCAGTCCTTGCAGCTTTCATCATGGTGTTGTCGTCATTGACGTAGATCCTTCATTCTCACACCACTCCCGAGCACTCATACCAAACCCCGTCTACTATAGCGTAGCATTAAAATAAATAACGTCCCGGGCTTGGTAACAGGGTGATGGGTTCCTACCTCATGCATACTACTCAACTACAAGGATTCAATAACACTATCGAGGGGTGGTTGCAAGGATGCCACTAAATGCAATAAAAACATAGGTATGAAAGCAATGATCAAAGTGAACTTGCTGGTTGACGATCTTGAAAAACTAGGGTTTCAGTAGTAGCAATCTTCGCACTCCGGAAATTCTACCGAGGCAAACAATAACTATAATAAGCACATAGCATAACATCACTTAACACAATAACATAACAATAGCAACATAACACAACAAAACAACCAAACCAAATCCAAAAGAAAAACTCAAAGAAAGGTCACTCAAAGTTTCCCTACTTCAAACCATCGCAAAAAATAGTTTTTATATAACAAAAATTCCTTAATATAACCTAATCATGGTTTTAAGTTAACTAAACAGAAAAGGATTCACTAAGCAACTAGGAGCAAAAAAGAATTAATTTAAAAGCTATTATAAAACTCATTTTAGGCCTAATCCAATTTCTATTAAGAAAAATAAATTAAAACCTTTATTAATTATAAATAAAAGTTCATCTACTAGAATGACAGAAAATAACCTAGAATAACTAATCACAAGTTAAAAATAAATTCATTTACTAATTAAAATATTAGGAAAACAGCATCTAGCTAATTAATTAGGATTAATAGGATTCTTCTTAAAACTAATTATTTATTAATCCTAAAATACCCAAGTTAATTTCTATGGTTTGGCAATGCCAAAATAAAGTTGGGGCAAAAAGAATCATGCAAAAATAATTTTTCTAACTCAAGTTATAGCAGATTTACTATTCTGACTAAAACTAAATTAAAGCATTTTTAATTAACTTTAACATAGCTAAATATATATTCTACGGAAACTACATAAAATTTTCAATCCAACAAAAAAAGAATCACTCAAAAATATTGAACAGAATAAAAGATATGAATTTTTGAAAACAGAAACTATTCTGCTAAAACAGAAAATCAAATTAAAAAGAAAAGGCCTAATGGGCCTATACTGTGCCCTGGGCGTTAATTAGTCTAAACGGGCCCTAGGGTTAACTAAAACGAACCGGGCCTAAAAATAAAAAACCTAACTAATACTAAACCGCAAAGAACCGGCCGGTTTTCTAATAAAAACTTACCCTTCGGGCTTCTAATCCTAGCCGCTTATTTAGGATCGGACGGGGGATGTTTTCCGACAACGCATCGGAGTCCGCAACGGCGGGCGGCGGCGAAATCTTGTCGGGCTTCCAAGGCGTCGGGGAGCTCGGGAGTCGCTGTCTGCGGATGCGGGGAGCACGGGAGTGGTTCGGTGGGGTTAGGGTGCTCGGGGAGGGTCAAGGCGTCGGCAATGGCGACAATGGCGGAGGGAGCTCGGGTCTCAGCGTGGTCGAACGGGAGAGAGAGGGGTCCGTGAGGTCTCGGGGAATGGGGTGCGGGGCTCCGGCTTTTATAGCCAGGGGTCGGCCTCGCTTGGGGAATCAGGCGATCGGGATCCGGATCGCCGGGATCCGCGATCTCGGCGAGCTACGTTGCGTGGGCGAGGAAGAAGATGGGCGGGCCCATGGTCGAGAGAGAGAGGAGGGCGAGGCGATCGGGTGGCCGAGGCCCGGGTTTTCAGGCGAGGGGGAGCTGGTGGCGGGCCGGGCTGGGCTTGGCAGTGGGCCGGGCTGGCCAGGCGGGTCACAAGCTGGCCGGGCTGGCCCTGGGTTATTTAGCTGGGCGCCTGGGGGTTTTTTCTTTTAAAATTTTTTTAAATAAAACAAAAACAGAAATAAAACAATATCTATAAATATTTTATATAGGGTATATATATACCAAAATGATCAGGAAATATTCCCTTTCATTTGAACATTTTACCAAAGGCAAAATCCAAACTTTATAAAATCCATTTTTTCAAATTCATATAAAATTCAGTTTTGAATCCAAATCTTTTGGCATTGTTTCCTCTGATATTTTTGGGGTGTCATGTTTGCTCCTCTCATACTTTTGATCAAGTATTTATCAGGCATAGTTTTTGAAACAATTCCAACTTGCCAAAGTTTTGAATTCAAATTCAAAACTCAAAATTTGAAAGAGGGTTTCAAGCACTTTCAAATGACTTTCAACTTGATACTTTTTAACTTCCAACTCATATTTCATATGATTGAAGAAGTCATTTTGTCTTCCCTCATGAAAATCATTGAGTTGCATAAAGCTTTGAATTTGAAATCTTCCCTAATGAAATTCAAATCTTTTCCAAAACCCTATTCATTTCAAAATGGAAGAAGTCATGTCATCTTCACTCTAGGCTTTGGTGTTGGATTGAATTTGAATTCATTGAGATCCAAAAGGCAAAGGAGAAAGTTTTGGGAAAGTCATTTCATTCCCTCTCATTCAACTTTCAAAAGTTTTCAAATTTCACTCAGTTTCACTCATTCAATCAAACCAACAATCAGACAACAAGCATACTTATTTATTTAATATAACATTCCAAAATTTAGAATTTTGGGATGTTACACTGGTATTTTACGATACTACATATTGTACACGTTATGCATATATATATATATATATATATATATATATATATATATATATATATTATATTTTCTCATAGAACTGATCATATATATATACATATCATCGAATGTCTCGCACCACCATATTCACACATACACATGCATGTACGTATATATATACAATTTCTCCTACATGGAGGCATTAGTGCGGTAGCGGGTAATGGAATTATCCTCTAGGATCTATGACTTGGTCGAGCAAAAATCCCGCTATTTCCTCTGCAATTGCTCGTACGCGATCCATTGGTAGGAGCTTCTGTCGCACCTCATTGAACTGTTAAGAAGGAGATCAATATGCATGTATTAGTTGTGTGACTAGATATCGATAATGATGTAAAAATTGTGTATAGTGTGTTATGGCAAACATACCCATATCTGTCTATCAGATGTGCTCCTTTCGGACGTCATCATGCGAAACGTAGTATGCACATAAATCATTCCCCGGCTCCTGCTTCATGGCCTGTATGAGAATAGAGTTCAATCAGATAATAATTAATCAAGCCTAATAATTAATGTTATTGAAACTATAGAATTAAAGAGATTTCATGGTAACTAGCTATAGCTAGCTATAGTACTACTTAATTAATTACCATGGGTCGATACAAATACAGTTTATTTCTGAACGGGCCTGGAACGTCTTCGATGAACTTTTGCCAAGCCCTGCCGGCCCGCCGACAAAGAAAATGAATAAAGGAGTTATTAATTAGTTGATATCAGGACATATATCTAATGAGATTAAAATTACCTGCGACTATCCCCTTCACGATTGAGTACTCTTTAGCTTCTTTAAGCAGTGAGTCCAGTACTTCAACTTTTCCTTCTTTAACTTTAATGTCTACCAAGATCCAGTGGAACCTGCATGCGCACTTTAATGTCTACCAAGATCCAGTGGTATTTAGCTAGTAACAAAAAAACAATTTGTAGTACAAGACAGTGTGGACTCACTGGAAGTTGTAAGGAAGTAGTATATCTGCATTGGTATTGAGGCGCTTCAAGAACACTAGCATGTTATTCTCTACTTCTTGTTTATAATGTTCATATGACCATGTCTCTTCATTAATGGTATTTGGGTCAATGAACCCAATGCCATGGCGTCCAGCTTTTCTCATTTCGGACATCTTCATCCTACATAATACCACAGAACAGAATATAGTGAGGCTAATTACAGGTAATGATCAACGAGAGCACTACAGCTAGCTTGAGACTTAAATTACAGAAAGAAATCACTTACAGACAATAGCAACTAACGATAGATTTGTCGAGTGCATCATAATTGAATAACTGAAACAGTTCTGTATACTCAATAGACAGAGCTAGCTTATGGAAGTAATCCTCTTCCTTGACTTTCACCATGAGGGACTGTAGATTGTGGGTCTTGCAAATTTCCATGTACCATTGATGCAATTCATACATTCTCGTTGGGAGCTTCTTGACCTCCTTGGGCTTGAACAAAGGTTCACCGCGGACATATTTCCATTTTATTTCCTCCTCTCTAAGCGGAGACATGGGCTCGATCTCGAGGAATTGTCCAACAGTCATACCGAGCATTTCAGCCTGCATTATATGCTCCTCGGTTATTACCAGATTGCCCAGCTAGGGAACGTTAACGGTTCCCAGTACTCTTATGTGTTGTTGGCACAACAAGCGGGGGGGGGGGGGGGTCGATTGCATCGCCTGTTCTCCCAGCTGGGGAACAATTTTCCCGCATTTTTTGCCAGCTGCTTGGCTCGAGCTTGAGCTCGACTCCTTCTGTACTCGTGCTCGATGTGCCTTCCTGATTTGGCGCTCATAGTCTGAGTCAACAGGCTTGGGAGCTGGTGGTCTAGCCATACGAATAAAGTGGTCAATCGTTTCCTCGGGCACTTTCTCCCTTGGCGGCGGTGCCGGTTTCGGTCCAAAATGGGCGTCCACTTGGGCCTTCACTATGGCTCTGTTTTGCTGCTCGATCATGTTGCAAGGCCTCTGAGGAAGAGGAGCGAGGCTTGGACCATATTTATATCGCTTGCATCCGCCTGTACCTCCTGTACTACCTCGACTCGTAGCGCTATGCACCATAGCTGTGGCGGCTCTCTTCCATGATTGTTGAGGCGGCGGAGACGGCTGACATGGCTGAGTTGGAGCAGGAGGAGTGGCCTCATGCTGTACCGGACTTGAAGCAGGAGGAGTGGCCTCAGGCAGTGTCGGACTTGAAGCTGGAGGAGTGGCCTCATGTTGTGCCGGACTTGAAGCAGGAGGAGTGGCCTGCTGCTGTGCCAGACTTGGAGGAGGAGTGGCCTCACATCGAGGAGGAGTCGGATGACGACGCGGTGTCGATGGCCTTTGAAAGATGATGCAATCCTTTCTACATAGGATGATATGATGTATGGCCTCTCGCAGTGTGTGCTCCTCGGGCTGTCCAGGAATGTCAAGCTCTAGCCCCGAATATTTGTCCACCACCTCATCAACCACGACACGAGCATACCCAGCTGGAATCGGGTTGCAATGGAATGTTGCTTCGGGGGGATTTGTATAAGAAATGGCATCCACCACATTCATGTATATGTTCTTCATTTTGAAGTGTAGCTCATAGTTCGTGTTCTCCATGATGTCATCCACAGGGTATTTATCCAGCAGTGCGTCCCCCGTGTCGGATGTGGGGTTCCAGCAAACCCTTAAGGTTCGAACACTGGGGTGCGCGCGAAGTCTCTCCCTCCTACCGATCTACGCTCTAGCTCGCTAAGATCTTGCGGACGAACTCGCCGAACTCGCAACACAGAAGGACACGAGGATTATACTGGTTCGGGCCACTGTTGTGGTGTAACACCCTACTCTAGTGTGGTGGTGGTGGATTGCCTCTTGGGCTGATGATGAACAATACAAGGGAAGAACAACCTCCTAAGGGTGAGGTGTTCTTGTGCTTGTGTAGTTGAGGATGATCTGAACTAGTTCGGGATCCGTCCCCTCCTACAGTGGTGGCTAGTCCAATTTATAGGGTCCCTGGTCCTCTTCCCAAATATCGAGCGGGAAGGGAGCCAACAACGGCGGGCAAATTTGAAGGGGGACAGCTAGTACAAGCTATCCTGACAAAAGCGATCTTCGCCTGCGAAAAGCCCTGGGGTGACGCCATCTTGGGCTCCACGATGACCTCCGCCTTCATGTCCTCCTGGTCTTGGTTTTGTTGCACCAATATGGCAACCTTTGCCTGATGCCTCGGTACTCTTTGCCTGCGCTGGCCTCCTTAGCACCAAAGAGGAAATAAGGACCCTGTGCGCACTGGGGCCCGCCTGGCACCCGCCTGGTACCGTTCGTCATGGCTCACGTCACGAGAGCCTCGTGAGGTTTGCCTTGCCTTGATATCTCCTCTCCTCATGAGCCTGCCTGGCTAGGCCACTCAAGAGGAGGTCTTGCATCGTCCGCCTCGTGAGGCTTGGACCCTCGCGAGGGTCTTGGATGTCTTGTTGACGAAGATGGGCTGTATGGCCTGCTGCTTGGCCATGCCGTGGGCCGCAGGCAGGCAAGTCTGGGGACCCCCGTTCCCAGAACGCCGACAGTAGCCCCCGGGCCCAAGGTGCGCTCGAGCTTGGCTTCGCGGCGAAGCCAAGGGTCAAGTTCGGAGCACCGCGGGCCCCCAAAAGCCTGCGGCCTCGGCCGACGCGTGGCGGTTGATTGGACGTGGGCGCCTCCGCTTCCGCACGCTGCCTTTGAATCCTCTTGGCTATGCGGCCCCTGCGGCCTACACAGTTATTCCTCTGCCTTTGTGCCTTGCTTCCCCAATTCCCCTGCTTCCTTGTGGCTCTGCTTCTCTTCTCCAATCTGACTTGCGCTCCGCCTGCTCCATCGCCATGGCGCCTAAACAAGCTGAGAAGGGGATGAGTCCTCTGTCTCTTCCAGCCGTGCCTCCGTCCTTTGCGCCAGTGCTCGGCCGGTCTCGGGTGCTCAACGACGAGGCCATGGACAAGGTGCGCCTGATGCCTGCTTCCAGCTTCAATGAGTGGGGGGAGACGGTGGCTAGGCCCGCGTCTCACACCCGCATGGCTCAGACGGCCACCGAGGTCCCAATCTTCATAGATGCCCTCTGGGCTGGCCTGATTCCACCCTTCTCCGCCTTCTTCAATGTCGTGCTCGAGCATTACCAGATACACATGCTGCATCTCGACCCTCAGTCTGTGACTCTTCTTGCTGTCTTTGCCTTCGTCTGCGAAGCCATGGTGGGCATCGCTCCTTCAGTGGCTCTCCTCCGTCAATTCTTCTCATTGCATCAGGCCGACCCTCAGCAATGCTCGGCGTGCGTGAGCTTCCAGGCCGTGGCTGCGACGGCAGGCGAGGGGATCGATTTCGAGCTTCCTCCATCCACGAGCTAATTCTGGATACGATGGGTGTTCGTCGATGCCGGTGTGCTCAGTCCTCTTCTTCAGGCTCCGTCGGGGCCCGCTGTTCCTACCTCCGGCTAGAGCCATCAGCAGCTCGCGAGCCCCGACCTTGCCCACGTCTGGCTCGGGTTGAGGTTGCCGAAGGATCGCGGTGTAACTGCACCGATGGCGGTGAAGGAATTCGTCCAACGTCGGGTCACTCCACTTCAGCGCCATTCTCGCCCAATGTGGACCTTGCTCAGCAGCCAGGACCACATGAGGTTTCAGGAGTCCGGGCTCCTCCTCAGGACGCGGCAAACAATGCTCAAGGTCCTGAGGGGTGTCTTTCTGCCGGCCAAACTGCCTGGGAAGAACTGTTTGTTGTACTGCTGCAAGAATAAGGATGAATTTCTAAAGGACATGCCTCTCTTCGATGAATGGGGGCCGTGGCCGATCGGCTTGGAGGGGGCTCGTGAGAACCCTATTGTCATGGTTCCCTTCCTTGCCCTGACGCTGAGCTCGCCCCAAATGACGATGCAGGTGGGCGAGCTTAGGCGGAGGCCGGCGGCTCGAGTGCTGAGGAGCACGTGCCGAGTGGTGATCCTGGGGCATCATCCTCAGGAGCCTGCCACTCCCCTCCTGGGGAGTCGGTTGCTGAGGAGATGCTGCATGCGGCTCCCGAGGCCAAGGCTCCAGGAGCCTCGGGAGGTTGTGGTGAAATGGTGCCCGGCTGTTCGCCGCAACCGGGCACCCCTGAAGATATTCTTCCGAGCTATTCTTCGGCCCCGCTGTGCATCGGCCTTCACGTCCAGCGTTTTGGTCGTCTTTGTGTGGACTTCGATGAGCTCCGCAAGAGGAAAGGATCTCCCAGCGGCAGCAACATCTTTGGACCGCTGAAGCGGAGGAAGTACATTGCCATTGACGTGTAAGTACCGTACCGCTGTGGCTCTCTGTGTGCCGCTTTCTTCTTCTGACGTTAGTCTTTTAGGGCTCCTTCCACTGTGGCTGCTGAGTCTCCTAAGAAACGGCCTCCTTCTTCCTTAACTCTTCCGCCAGCCTCGAGCGCTCCGAGTCCGCTGGTTGCCCCTGGAGCAGGGTTGGTTGAAGGGGCACTCTTGCCTTCCTGGCGCGCTGAACCTACGGCCTCGTCGCTCCTCCCCCTTGGTCTGGCGTGGAGCTTTGCAGGCGTGCCCAAGACTCCTCAGCTGATCTTTGACGGCAACTTGTTGGCTTCGATCCTCGGCTCCTCTTCGAGCAGCGAGCCCCAGTAGGCTTGGGCTTCTCACGAGGACGGGCTGGTGTCGGGTGCGGCGCCAGCCCCCAGCCCCCTACCGAGGGGTGGCGCGCCGCTCAGCACCCCGCCCGCAGCCCCCGAGGTGGAGGACGAAGAAGGCCGGGTGTTCGAGCTTGAGCACGGGCGGAGCATGGTTCACCATGAGCTCTTCCAGGAGGCGATGAACGCGATGAGCCGGCTTGGAGAAGAGCTCGCGAGTGTCGATTCGCGTCTTGAGGCTGAAGGTCTCCGGCTGGCGGAGGAGCGGCGCAAGCTAAAGGTGGCCATCAACCTCGGCCGCTATCAGCGTGACCTTTAGAACGCGAAAAAGGCCGAGGCGTCTCTCAAGATTTCCTACGAAGCCCGCTCACGAGCCTTGGAAGAGGCTTGCGAGGCTGATCGCCGCTGCGATAATGCGGAGAAGCGCGCGTGGGAGCTCCAGGCCTAGAGCGCATCTCTTGAGCAGCAGGTGGAGGCGCGCAGGGCCGCTCTTGCGTCACTAAGGGGGACACCCGCGGAGGAAGAGGAGGTCCAGAAGCGTGAGGAGGTGCTGGCCCTAGATGCCATGGAGCGTAGCCGCAAGCTCGAGCAACTAGAGACGAGGGAGCGTCAAGTTGCCCAAGCAGAAGACGCCGTCGGTGCTCGAGAGGCTGGAGTTGAGGAGGAGGTGAACCGTCAGGTGGCCGAGATTCGCACGGACCTGGAGGGCAGGTACGACTTGAAGCTGAAGCTCGCGGGCGTGGCGGGTGAGGGCAGGGCGCTGCCCTCAGGCCCGGGTTGGATGAGGCTGAGAGGTGCGCAGAAGCCACGGGCGCCGCCCTGGTCACGGTGCGGTCGGACTTGGCCTCCGCCCGCGCCGAGCTGCACTCCCTCCAGAGGCGGGTTGATGACGCAGAAGCCATCGCGAGGCAAAACACGGAGGAGGTGCTCCAACGTCGGACGCTGGAGCGCGAACATGCCCCTATGCTTCAGGATCTCCGGAGCAGGGTCAATATCGCCCTGGGCCATATCCGCGACGTGGAGGCGCCGACCCTCACTCAAATGATTATGCCAGCCACCTGACCTTCTTCACCGAGGTGGTGACGCGCCTAGAGGCTCGATCTGCCAGAGCTCGCCAGCTCGTGGAGGAAAGGGGGCGTGGCTTGCTTGAGCGCGCTTTCTCCCGTGTCTTGAGCCACCTCCTGAATGCCGACCCCAACTTTGACTTTAACGCCGCCATCGCCCCCGTACCCACGGTTGTCCGGGGTGACCTAGCACGTTGGGTTGAGGACAATGTGGGCGCGTTGGTCAGGGCCTTCGCTTCGGAGGATGACTCGGTGGTGGTCATCACAGACGAAGGCGACGTGGTCGACGATGGTGACGGGGGCGTCACCGATGGCGACGATGATGCCGATGAACACGACGACGACGACGACGACGACGACGCGAGTGACGCGTCTGTGGGTGACGCAGCGAGCGACATTTCTGGCTGATCCCTTGTTCTCCTATCATTTCTTCCTGCGCACAAACTCGGGTGTGGCCCTTGGAAACTTGTAAGAACATTTTGAGAGGGGAGCCCCTCATGTAAGCAAATTGCAGTTTTTACTTTTCCATGCGATGTGAGTTTGTGTCCTCGTGAACTTGTGAATCCTGATGCGAGTTTTCTGTCTTGGTTTACCTTAGTCAGCGCTAGCTTTGAGCTGGGCTGCGATGTGTCGTGCTTCTGAGAACCTTGCGGAGCTCGTCGCCCCGTCGGAAGGGGCCCCACGAGAGGTGACACCAGTTGCTGTATTAGCGCGCGCTTGGCACGCGCGAGGAGCTCGTGAGGGAAAGGCGACGGACATGAGTCCCAAATAAAACGATATCCAGAAGGGAAGAAATTGCTCAAACGAGAAAAGGCTCCCCCCACGTGCATCGATAAAAACTTAGCTTCAACTCAAATCCAGATCCAGAAAGCAAAGCTACAAAAAGAGAGATCCAAAGCAAAAGGCCGCGTCCGGCACCTAGTCTAGTCTTCTGGTCTTCAAGTCCTCTCACCAGCGCGGAGCTAAGTGCTGCCACTAGGCGTGGGAGGGAGCCCCAGGGCCTGAGGCCGGCTCCCCTGAGACTCCGGGGCGTGTACAGCCCCAACTCATTATTACATGGGAGTGTCACGGGCGGCGAGCTTCACAGGCACTGGACCTTCTTGACAGGTACCGGCCTTGCTTCATATCACCAGACGAGGGCCCCGCCTTGCACCACCCTCGATCTCCTCTGAGCCAACCGGTCACCAGGACGACACAGAGGAGGGAAAGAGGACGCCAGTGTTCCCTCGGCGACCACAGTCCTCTGCCGGGGAAGGGTTGTCGAGGCCTCCCCGGTAGAGGGCCTACCTCCGGGTGTCGTCAGGCATCACGCGCCGCGGGGAGGGGCCCTGCTCCGGGCTCCCTCTCGGTGGCCCCCAGTGTGTCTCCCTTGTTGGAACGGGTGCCGCCGTGCCTAGGTCGTCGATCGACGCTGCAACCTGGTTCATCTGTAGTCCATGGTTAGCATAAGCCTGTTCCCGAGAGACTAGCGGTACCCTGTAATTGCCGCTGCTGGCGTGACCATTGTGGTTCTCCGTTGGTTCTTGGAAGGCTTCGGCTCCTAGCGCCCCCTCTCCCCAATCTTGTCCAACGAATGAGCCGATGTCGTCCTCTGGTGCGTACCCTTGGTCCACCATGCGGGGCACGTAGACCTCCGGGGCCGTCACCCCGAACACCTCGCCGTGGTGCCCCACGCTCCATGTTGCTCCGCCCTTGATGGCGTCCTGGGGATGACAATATGGCATCCGACCGGGACCATGGGGGGTGATGCTTGCGCTCGTGCTTGTCGAGGGCGGCATGGGGGAGTTGGAGCCCCCTACGCTGCCGGCCGTGCTGATGTTGATGAAGCCCCCGGGTGTATTTGATGGCGCGTGGACATGGTGAGGTTATTGCTGCGGCCTGCGATGGCACAGGGGAGTCGATAGCGAAGGGTGGTGCTCCGGCGCCCGCTGCGTCGGCAGCTCAGCAACACGCTCAAGCAGCGTGTCCCGGCCACTCTCCATCAGCCTGCATCCCAGCAGCTCCCTTGTCACCGTGAGTGCCGCCCGCATGTTTGCTTGCTCCCACCGTAAGTGCGGCGTTGTTGCTGCGGCGTGACTCGCCGCTCTTGCCCCGGCTCGTACTTGCAACAGGGTGAGGGTGGATGACGCCTGGCCGCGATGTTCGCGCCCGGCGGAGCTTGGTGGCGCCCGTGACGCTTGGAGTGCGGGGTCGAGACCTTCATGGGCAGGCTGCGCTATCAGGGACGGCCAGGCTGCCCAGCGGTCGGAGCCGGCCCTTGGGTCGCCAGACATCATAGCCGGTGAGCGTCGGAGAGCTGACTGGCGGAGAAGAAGCTCATGTGCACCCCTACCTGGCGCGCCAAATGTTGGATGTGGGGTTTCGGCAAACCCTTAAGGTTCGAACACTGGGGTGCGCACGAAGTCTCTCCCTCCAACTGATCTACGCTCTAGCTCGCTAAGATCTTGCGGACAAACTCGGCAAACTCGCAACACAGAAGGACACGAGGTTTATACTGGTTCGGGCCACCGTTGTGGTGTAACACCCTACTCCAGTGTGGTGGTGGTGGATTGCCTCTTGGGTTGATGATGAACAGTACAAGGGAAGAACAACCTCCTGAGGGTGAGGTGTTCTTGTGCTTGTGTAGTTGAGGATGATCTGAACTAGTTCGGGATGCGTCCCCTCCTAAAGTGATGGCTAGTCCTATTTATAGGGGCCCTGGCCCTCTTCCCAAATATCGAGCGGGAAGGGAGCCAACAACGGCGGGCAAATTTGAAGGGGGGCAGCTAGTACAAGCTATCCTGACAAAAGCGGTCTTCGCCTGCGAAAAGCCCTGGGGTGACGCCTTCTTGGGCTCCACGATGACCTCCGCCTTCCCGTCCTCCTGGTCTTGGTCTTGTTTCACCAATATGGCAACCTTTGCCTGATGCCTCGGTACTCTTCGCCAGCGCTGGCCTCCTTAGCACCAAAGAGGAAATAAGGATGCTGCGCGCACCGGCGCCCGCCTGGTACCGTTCGTCATGGCTCACGTCACGAGAGCCTCGTGAGGTTTTCCTTGCCTTGATATGTCCGTTCCTCGTGAGCCTGCCTGGATAGGCCACTCCAGAGGAGGTCTTGCGTCATCCGCCTCGCGAGGCTTGGACCCTCGCGAGGGTCTTGGGTGTCTTGTTGACGAAGATGGGCCGTACGGCCTACTGCTTGGCCACGCTGTGGGTCGCAGGCAAGCAAGTCTGGGGACCTCCGTTCCCAGAACACTGACACCCCGGGGCGGAACCAACGCTTCTTCTCGGCATAGATGGGCGGCGCTATCCAATGCTAGACCATCCGCTAGCTGCTGCCGCTGCTGAGACCCCCTTTCCTGGCTAAGTGAGTCGATCTGCTGTTGCTGCCGCTGCTGAGACCCCCTTTCCTGGCTAAGTGAGTCGATCTGCTGCTGCTGCCGCTGGAATTTGAATGCCAAGTCCGCGTGTGCTGATTCTAGGCCTTGAAGGCGTTCATAGTCCTAACTTCTCTTCGACTCCTTTTAGACTTGCCTTCTCGGAAACCAGACCTGTCTTCAGGTCCAACGCCCCCCATGCACATAGAACCAAGTTCTACACTTGAGGGGGCAACTCCTAGTAACTGGAGTGACCCCTGCATCCAGCATATCTTGCTCATACTTATCCCACTTAGGCATTTCCACCGCGTAGCCACCTGGCCCCAGCCTATGGAACTGCGTATTTTTTGCAGCATTGGCCTTGTTTTTTCTCGACCGTTCCTTAGATAATTCTCATTCCTTGAATTTCATGAAAGCGGGCCAGTGTTCTCTTTGCTTCTCCAGTGTTCCCTTGAATTCTGGAGTCTTCCTTTCTGCAGCGACGTAGTTGGCCCATACAGTTTTCTTGTGGGTGTTGAATGCAACTGCCATCTTCCTAAGAGCAGCGTCCTTGACTTTGTGCCCATCTGCATCAGTGAAATGATCTAGTAGCGTGAAATGTTCCATCAGAGATTCTGAATGCGTTTTTTTGCTCTGTCGTCGACCCAAGTAACATCTGGACGTTTATTTTTTGGCTCTTTCCATTCTTGAATGGAGCTCGGGAGTTGGTCCTTCACAAGAACTCCGCACTGACGAGTCCACTTGTTCGCAATGTTCTTAGACATGAGGGGTTCGCCATTAGCTTTGATGGAGTCGATGTTGTACTTTACACCCTCCTTCAACTTTTTGCCTCGGCCTCGCTTTGTCCTGCTGTCTGTAGAAGCAGATTTGCACGATCAGGAGGGCTGAAAGAAGAAATATCGATTTGTTAATATATCTTCAAATAAAAAAAACATGTGATGATCACCAGATGCCTGCTTATATAAATGTATAAATCTCCGGTAGTATAAGTTATTTCAAGATCAACATTATGCGCATCATCATAATCATAATCATAATCATAGTTCATGACTTCATCATTTCGATTAAATCGAGATCGAATATCTTAGCATCACCCTCCCAGGTATTGTTCAGATATTGGGAGCCGTCATCTGCTTCATTCAGATCAGCTGGCCTGCGAGGGCTGCGTATGATCTCGAACAGGGCCTCTTCTCCTTCTCTGCCGGTATTGTCTGCCATAGCTTTTATTTACCTAATCTGGAAGAAATATAAAACAATTTAGTATTCAAATTACAATGCATGGATGCAATCAATAAGGTTGGAGCCACCAACCGGTACAAAAGGTCTGTTTTGGCCAGGCGAAGCGGGAATCAAGACCTTTAGTACCGGCTGGTGGCTCCAACAATACTAAAGGGGCCTTTAGTACGGTTGGAGCCACCACCCGATACTAAAGGGGGTGCACTGCCAGGCGAGGGGCGCAAAGTTTAGTCCCACCTCGCCGGGCGAAGGGTAGCTGCACTTGTTTATAAACCCAGCTGCGGCGGCTCCCTCGAAGTCCTCTGTATAGAAGGCTTCTGGGCCTAACTATGGCGCTGGCTGCCACAGAGCTCTTTGGGCCTTCGGGCCTGAATTTGCACACCCGAGGTCCTGGCAGCCCACTGGCAGCCCCCAACAATTTTTTATATAGTTTTTTCTTTTCTGCATTATTTATTTTCTTCTATTTATTTCAGAGTAATTTTTTATATAGTTTTTTCTTTTCTGCTTTATTTATTTTCTTCTATTTATTTCTAAGTACATTTTTATATAGTTTTTTTCTTTTCTGCTTTATTGATTTTTCTTGTATTTGTTTTTGAGTAGTTTTTTTATATAGTTTTTTTCTTTTCTGCTTTATTTATTTTCTTCTATTTGTAGTGGTTTTAAGAGTTCATTTATAGTGCTTTTCAATTTCAGGGCCATTTAGCTCAAAACAAATCAGTAAATGCATTAAAAATAGCAAATTATGTCAGAAAGGGTTGAAATTTGATAACGTGGCTTTGAATGGCGCCTGGTCAACGCAAAAAAGTCTGTATTTGTAATAAGTTATTAAAATTTGAATTGCCGGTGTAACAGATGAGTTCTCGTCCGAAACCCAGATACTTCGAAAGAGATTTTCCAGTTTGTACACGAAGTGCGTCTAGTTTTTGCCGTGACCCTCTCTACTTTTTTACACATGCTATGTGGGTGAAATGAAGATACCATGCCAAGTTTCAACATTTTCAGAGTTATTTTTGTAGTGATTTTCAATTTCATGGTCATTTAGCTCTCTAAACAAATCGGTAAATGACTGAAAATGAGCAAATGATGTCAGAAAGGGTTGAAAATTGATGATGTCGCTTTGAATGCTGCATACTGAATGCAAAAAAAGTCTGGAGTTCAAATAAGTTCAAAAAAAATGAAGTAACCGTGTAACAAATGAGTTCTCGTCTCGTCCGAAACCCTGATACTTTGAAAGAGATTGTCCAGTTTGTACACGAAGTGCGTCCAGTTTTTGCCGTGACCCTCTCTACTCTTTTGCACATGCTATGTGGGTGAAATGATGATACCATGCCAAGTTTCAACATTCACAGTTCATTTTGTAGTGATTTCCAATTTCACGGTCATTTAGCTCTCTAAACAATTCGGTAAATGACTGAAAAAGAGCAAATGATGTGAGAAAGGGTTGAAAATTGATGAAGTCGCTTTGCATGTTGCATACTGAACGTAAAAAAAGTCTGGAGTTCAAATAAGTTTGAAAAAAATGAAGTAACCGTGTAACAGATGAGTTCTCGTCCGAATCCCTGATACTTCGAAAGAGATTGTCCAGTTTGTACACGAAGTGCATCCAGTTTTTGCCGTGGCCCTCTCTACTCTTTTGCACATGCTATGTGGGTGAAATGATGATACCATGCCAAGTTTCAACATTTGCAGCGTTCATTTTGTAGTGATTTTCAATTTCACGGTCATTTAGCTCTCTAAACAAATCGGTAAATGACTAGCAAATGATGTCAAAAATGGTTGAAAATTGATGACGTCGCTTTGAATGCTGCATACTGAACGCAAAAAAAGTCTGGAGTTCAAATAAGTTTAAAAAAATGAAATGCAGTGTAATGTATGAGTTCTCGTCAAAACCACGATACTTCGAAAGAGATTGTCCAGTTTGTACACGAACTGCATCCAGTTTTTGCCGTGACCCTCTCTACTCTTTTGCACATGCTATGTGGGTGAAATTATGATACCATGCCAAGTTTCAACATTTTCAGAGTTCATTTTGTAGTGATTTTCAATTTCACGGTCATTTAGCTCTCTAAACAAATCGGTAAATGACTGAAAAAGAGCAAATGATGTAAGAAAGGGTTGAAAATTGATGACGTCGCTCTGCATACTGAATGCAAAAAAAGTCTGGAGTTCAAATAAGTTTGAAAAAAATGAAGTAACCGTGTAACAGATGAGTTCTCGTCCGAAACCTTAATACTCCGAAAGAGATTGTCCAGTTTGTACACGAAGTGCGTCCAGTTTTTGCCGTAGCCCTCTCTACTATTTTGCACATGCTATGTGGGTGAAATAATGATACCATGGCAAGTTTCAACATTTTCAGAGTTCATTTTATAGTGATTTTCAATTTCACGGTCATTTAGCTCTCTAAACAAATCGGTAAATGACTGAAAAATAGCAAATGACGTCAGAAAGTGTTGAAAATTGATGATGTCGCTTTGAATGGTGCATACGGAATGCAAAAAAAAGTCTGGAGTTCAAATAAGTTTAGTAAAAGGAAGTGCCTGTGTAACAGATGAGTTCTCGTCCGAAACCCTGATACTCCGAAAGAGATTGTCCAGTTTGTACACGAAGTGCATCCAGTTTTTGCCGTAACCCTCTCTACTTTTTTTCACATGCTATGTTGGTGAAATGATGATACCATGCCAAGTTTCAACATTTTTAGAGTACATTTTGTAGTGATTTTTAATTTCACGATCATTTAGCTCTCTAAACAAATCGGTAAATGACTGAAAAATAGCAAATGACGTCAGAAAGTGTTGAAAATTGATGACGTCGCTTTGAATGGTGCATACGGAACGCAAAAAAAGTCTGGAGTTCAACTAAGTTTAGAAAAATGAAGTGCCCGTGTAACAGATTAGTTCTCGTTCGAAACCCTGATACTCCGAAAGAGATTGTCTAGTTTGTACACGATGTGCGTCCATTTTTTGCCGAGTGAGTGAAGAGAGTAAGGGCGTAAACATGTCAGTAGAGAGTGAGGGGAGGCCGGCGGGGGAGGACCGGCGCGGGGGGATTGAGGGGGATATCGAGCGAGTGGAGAGAGTGAGGGCGTAAACATGTAAAAATATTCATCAAAAATACATTGATTATCAATGATCTTTTTGTGTACAATCTGAATTGTCAACATGAGTCCTCAGCGGTTTAGAAACCGGTGAAGACTCATATTGCGACCACAAATTCTACACATAGAGTTCAATGAAGACCAAGTGCTTGTGATAGTTTGAGAAGTAACATATTTAAGGTGGTAAAAATCTTGCTAGGGGAGCGAGGTGGGACTAAAAACAGCCTGCCACAACCTCTTTACTACTGGTTCATGACACGAACCGGTACCAAAGGGGCTGGCAGACTGACCTCTTTAGTACCGGTTCGTGGCATGAACCGGTACTAAAGGTTCGCACTGAACCGGTACTAAAGATCTCCTCCCGCCTAGCCGTTTGAACCGGCACTAATGGACACATTAGTGCCGACTCAAATGCAAACCGGCACTAATGTGTCTCACATTTGACCCTTTTTCTAGTAGTGACACTTTGTTCTCATACATGGATCATATCTCAGATTTCATGGCCTCAAGCAATTTATCGAAATTTGGGCTCATCATAGCTTCTTCATAGTTCGTAAGTTCGTCATGGTCTTGTAACATGACCTCCGGAACAGGATTACCGTACCACTCCGGTGCAACACGTGCTCTAGTTGACCTACGAGGTTTGGTAGTAACTTCATCTGAAGTTTCATGATCATTATCATTAGCTTCCTCTCTAGTTGGTGTAAGCATCACAGGAACGGTTTTCTGTGATGAGCTACTTTCCAATTTGAGAGAAGGTACAATTACCTTATCAAGTCCTACTTTCCTCCCACTCACTTCTTTCGAGAGAAACTCCTTCTCTAGAAAGGATCCATTCTTAGCAACAAAGGTCTTGCCTTCGGATCTGTGGTAGAAGGTGTACCCAACAGTTTATTTTGGGTATCCTATGAAGACACACTTCTCCGATCTGGGTTCGAGCTTATTAGGCTGAACCTTTTTCACATAAGCATCTCACCCCAAACTTTAAGAAATGATAGCTTAGGTTTCTTGCCAAACCATAGTTCATACGGTGTCATCTCAACAGATTCAGATGGTGCCCTATTTAACGTGAATGCAGTTGTCTCTAATGCATAACCCCAAAACGATAGTGGTAAATCAGTAAGAGACATCATAGATCGCACCATATCTAATAAAGTGTGGTTATGACGTTTGGACACACCATTACGCTGTGGTGTTCCAGGTGGCGTGAGTTGTGAAACTATTCCACATTGTTTTAAATGAAGGCAAAACTCGTAACTCAAATATTCGCCTCTGTGATCAGATCGTAGAAACTTTATTTTCTTATTAGGATGATTCTCCACTTCACTCTGAAATTCTTTAAACTTTTCAAATGTTTCAGACTTGTGTTTTATTAAGTAGATATACCCATATCTTCTCAAATCATCTGTGAAGGTCAAAAAATAACGTTACCCGCCACGATGCTCAACACTTATCGGACCGCATAGATCGGTATGTATTATTTCCAGTAAGTATGTCGCTCGCTCCATTGTTCCGGAGAACGGAGTCTTAATCATCTTGCACATGAGGCATGGTTCGCAAGCATCAAATGATTCATAATAAAGTGATTCCAAAAGTCCATCCGCATGGAGTTTCTTCATGTGCTTTACACCAATATGAACTAAACGGCAGTGCCACAAGTATGTTGCACTATCAGTATTAACTTTGCATCTTTTGGCATCAATATTATGAATATGTGTATCACTATGATCGACATTCAATAAACCATTCAGATTGGGCGAATGACCATAGAAGGTTTTATTCATGTAAACAGAACAACAATTATTCTCTGAATTAAATGAATAACCGTATCGCAACAAACATGATCCAATCATATTCATGCTCAACGCAAACACCAAATAACATTTATTTAGGTCCAATACTAATCCCGAAGGTAAAGGGAGTGTGCGATGGTGATCTTATCAACCTTGGAATCACTTCCAGCACACATTGTCACCTCGTCCTTAACTAGTCTCTGTTCATTTTGTAACTCCTATTTTGAGTTACTAATCTTAGCAACTGAACCGGTATCAAATACCCTGGGGTTACTATGAACACTAGTAAAGTACACATCAATAACATGTATATCAAATATACCTTTGTTCATTTTGCCATCCTTCTTATCCGCCAAGTATTTGGGGTAGTTCTGTTTTCAGTGACCTTTCCCTTTGCTGTAGAAGCACTCAGTTTCAGGCTAAGGTCTAGCTTTGGGCTTCTTCATGGGAGTGGCAACTTTCTTGCCATTCTACTTGAAGTTCCCTTTATTTCCCTTGCCTTTTTCTTGAAACTAGTGGTCTTGTTAACCATCAACACTTAATGTTATTTCTTGATTTCTACCTTCTTTGATTTCAGCATCGTGAAGAGCTTGGGAATCATTTTCGTCATCCCTTGCATATTATAGTTCGTCACGAAGTTCTAGTAAATTGGTGATAGTGACTAGAGAACTCTGTCAATCACTATCTTATCTGGAAGATTAACTCCCACTTGATTCAAGCGATTGTAGTACCCAGACATTCTGAGCACATTCTCACTACCTAAACTATTCTCCTCCATCTTGTAGGCAAAGTACTTGTCAGAGGTCTCATACCTCCTAACATGGGAATGAATCTGAAATATCATTTTCAGCTCTTGGAACATCTCATATGCTCCATGGCATTCAACACATTTTTGCAGTCCCGGTTCTAAGCCGTAAAGTATGGTGCACTAAACTATCAAGTAGTCATTATACCAAGCTTGTCAAACGTTCATAACGTCTGCATCTGCTCCTGCAATAGGTCTGTCACCTAGCGGTGCATCAAGGACATGATTCTTCTGTGCAGCAATGAGGATAATCCTCAGATCACGGACCCAGCCCGCATCATTGCTACTATCATCTTTCAACTTAGTTTTTTCTAGGAACATATAAAAATAAAACAGGGGAGCTATACGCGAGCTATTGATCTACAACATAGATATGCAAAAACTATCAGGACTAAGTTCATGATAAGTTAAGTTCAATTAATCATATTACTTAACAACTCCCACTGAGATAGACATCCCTCGAGTCATCTAAATGATTACGTGATCCAAATCAAGTAAACCATGTCCGATCATCACGTGAGATGGAGTAGTCTTCAATTGTGAACATCTCTATGTTGATCATATCTACTATATGATTCACATTCGACCTTTCGGTCTCCAATGTTCCGAGGCCATGTCTGTTGATACGTCCATTTTGCATCATGTTTTCCTACTATTATTTATGATGTTTTTATGCATAATAATTATTTTTGGAGTAATTATAATGCATTTTCTCTCATAATTGCAAGGTACATACAAAGGGGGAGAATTCCGCAGCTGGAAACTGGACCTGAAAAAGCTACGTCAGGCTACCTATTCTACACAACTCCAAACAAGCCGAAACTTCAAGGAGAATTTTTATGGAATATATGAAGAATATTGGAGCAAATAAGTACCAGAGGGGACCCACCAGGTGGGCACAACCCACATGGGCGCGCCAGGGAGCCCAGGCGCCCTGGTGGGTTGTGCTCACCCAGGCCCACCTCTGGTGCCCATCTTCTTGTATATTAGTCATTTTGACCTAGAAAAATAAGGAGAAGACTTTTGGGACGGAGCGCCGCCGTCTCAAGGCGGAACTTGGGCAGGAGCACTTTTGCCATATGGCAGAGCGATTCCGCCGGGGGAACTTCCCTCCCGGAGGGGGAAATCATCGTCATCATCATCACCAACAACTCTCCCATCTTGGGGAGGGCAATATCCATCAACATCTTCAACAACACCATCTCATCTCAAACCCGAGTTCATCTCTTGTGTTCAATATTGTTACCTAAACTATAGATTGGTGCTTGTGGGTGACTAGTAGTGTTGATTACATCTTGTAGTATTGCTATATGGTTTATTTGGTGGAAGATTATATGTTCAGATCCAATATGCTATTTAATACCCCTCTGATCTTGAGCATGATTATCATTTGTGAGTAGTTACTTTTGTTCTTGAGGTCACGGGAGAAATCATGTTGCAAGTAATCATGTGAACTTGATATGTGTTCGATATTTTGATAGTATGCATGTTGTGATTCCCTTAGTGGTGTCATGTGAACATCGACTACATGACACTTCACCATATTTGGGCCTAAGGGGGTGCATTGTGGAGTAGTAATTATATGATGGATTGCGAGAGTGACAGAAGCTTAAAACCCAGTTTATGCGCTATTCTGTAAGGGACCGATTGGATCCAAAAGTTTAATGCTATGGTTAGAATTTATTCTTAATACTTTTCTCGTAGTTGCTGATGCTTGCAGGAGGGTTAATCAGAAGTAGGAGGTTTTTTCAAGTAAGAACAACACCTAAGCACCGTTCCACACACATATCAAATTTTAAAAGTAGCGAACACGAATCGAACCAACATGATGAAAGTGACTAGATGAAATTCGCGTGTACCCTCAAGAACGCTTTGCCTATTATAAGAGACCATTTTGGCCTGTCCTTTGCCTCAAAAGGATTGGGCTACCTTGCTGCACTTTTGCTACTATTATCGTTACTTGCTCGTTACAAATTATCTTGCTATCAAACTACTCTGCTACTTACAATTTCAGCACATGCAGACATTACCTTGTTGAAAACCACTTGTCATTTCCTTCTGCTCCTTGTTGGATTCGGCACTCTTACTTATCGAAAAGAGCTACAATTGATCCCCTATACTTGAGGGTCATCAAGGATATTTTCTGGCGCCGTTTCCAGGGAGTGAAGCGCCTTTGGTAAGTGGAATTTGGTAAGGAAAGATTTATATAGTGTGCTGAAATTTACTGTCACTTGTTACTATGGAAAACAATCCTTTGAGGGGTTTGTTTGGGTTATCTTCAACTCGACCAGAACCATAATTAGCTACCCCTCAACCTACTGCACCTACTGAAAATATTGAGTATGAAATTCCTTTGGGTACGATAGAACAACTGCTAACTAATCCTTATGCAGGAGATGGAACTGAACATCCTGATATGTGATACATCTCCGTCGTATCTACTTTTCCAAACACTTTTGCCCTTGTTTTGGACTCTAACTTGCATGATTTGAATGGAACTAACCCGGACTGACGTTGTTTTCAGCAGACTTTCCATGGTGTTATTTATGTGCAGAAACAAAAGTTCTCGGAATGACCTGAAACTTCACGGAACGTCTATTTGGAAATAATAAAAAATCCTTGCAAAAGATGAAGACCAGGGGGCCCATACCCTAGCCACGAGGGTGGGGGGTGCGCCCCCTACCTCGTGGGCCCCATGGAGCTCCTCCGACCTCAACTCCAACTCTATATATTTGCTTTCGGGGAGAAAAAATCAGAGAGAAGAATTCATCGCGTTTTACGATAAGGAGCCGCCGCCAAGCCCTAAAACCTCTTGGGAGGGCTGATCTGAGTCCGCTCGGGCTCCGCAGAGGGGATTCGTCGCCATCGTCATCATCAACCATCCTCCATCACCAATTTCATGATGCTCACCGCCGCAGGCGTGAGTAATTCCATCGTGAGGCTTACCGGACGGTGATGGGTTGGATGAGATCTATCATGTAATCAAGTTAGTTTTGATAGGGTTTGATCCCTAGTATCCACTATGTTCGATATTGATGTTGCTATGACTTTTGCTATGCTTAATGCTTGTCACTAGGGCCCGAAAGTGCCATGATTTCAGATCTGAACCTATTATGTTTTCATGAATATATGTCAGTTCTTGATCCTATCTTGCAAGTCTATAGTCACCTACTATGTGTTATGATCCGGCAACCACGAAGTGACAATAATCGGGACCATTCCCAGTGATGACCGTAGTTTGAGGAGTTCATGTGTTCAATATGTGCTAATGCTTTGTTCTGGTACTCTATTAAAAGGAGGACTTAATATCCCTTAGTTTCCATTAGGACCCCGCTGCCACGGGAGTGTAGGACAAAAGATGTCATGCAAGTTCTTTTCCATAAGCACGTATGACTATATTCAGAATACATGCCTACATTACATTGATGAATTGGAGATAGTTCTGTGTCACCCTATGTTATGATTGTTACATGATGAAACGCATCCGGCATAATTCTCTATCACCGATCCAATGCCTACGAGCTTTTCATATATTGTTCTTCGCTTATTTACTTTTCCGTTGCTACTGTTACAATCACTACAAAACACCAAAAATATTACTTTTTCTATCGTTACTTTTGTTACCGTTAACACTACTATCATATTACTTTGCTACTAAATACTTTGCTGCAGATATTAAGTTACCCAGGTGTGATTGAATTGACAACTCAACTGCTAATACTTGAGAATATTCTTTGGCTCCCCTTGTGTCGAATCAATAAATTTGGGTTGAATACTCTACCCTCGAAAACTATTGTGATCCCCTATACTTGTGGGTTATCAAGACTATTTTCTGGCGCCGTTGCCGGGGAGCATAGCTCTATTCTTTGAGTCACTTGGGATTTATATCTGCTGGTCACTATGAAGAACTTGAAAGACGCTAAGACAACAATTTATTCCTCAACTACGAGGGGAGGTAAGGAACTGCCATCTAGCTCTGCACTTGATTCGCCTTCTGTTTTGAGCGAGCTTGCGACACCTAAACCTGCTTCTACTATTCGTCCTGATATGTCGCATGTTATTGATGATGCCACTTCTGTTATGCATGGTACTTATGATGAAACTACTTCCATGCTTGATAGTACTGTGCCACTTGGTGAATTTCTTGATGAACAAATTGCTAGGGTTAGAGAGAAAGAAATTATTGAAACTGATTATATTGATGAAATTGATGATGAAGATTTGCCTGTTATTCCTGAGGGTTATGTTTTTTATAAAGAAGCTACTTTAGCTATTTTAGCTTGCAAAGATAGATATGAACTCAAGAGGTTATTAGCTAAATGGAAGAAGCAATCTCTTAATGATAGAATGAAACTTGACCCTACTTGTGCTACTTCACCTATCTGTGTTACTGATAAGGATTATGAATTCTCTGTTGATCTTGATATAATTAATTTGGTTGAATATTATCCTTTTCAAGGCTATGAGTCTGAAACTGTTGTGGCACATCTTACTAAATTAAATGATATAGCCACCCTGTTCACTAATGATGAGAGATCTCGCTACTTCTATATCCTTAAAATATTTCTGTTCTCATTAAAGGGTGATGCTAAGATATGGTTTAATTCTCTTGATCCTAGTTGTGTGCATAGTCCCTAGGATATGATCTATTACTTCTCTGCTAAATATTTCCCTGCTCATAAGAAACAAGCTGCTTTAAGGGAAATATACAACTTTGTACAAATTGAAGAAGAGAGTCTCCCACAAGCTTGGGGGAGGCTTCTCAAGTTACTTAATGATTTGCCTGATCATCCTCTTAAGAAAAATGAAATACTTGATATCTTTTATAATGGACTAACCGATGCTTCTAGAGATTGCCTGGATAGTTGTGTTGGTTCTGTTTTCAGGGAAAGAACACCGGATGAAGCTGAAATTCTATTGAATAATATATTGAAAAATGAAAATAATTGGACACTTCCTGAGCCAACTCCTGAGCCAATTCCCGAGCCTATTCCTAAACCAACTCCGAAGAAGAGAGGTGTTCTATTTCTCAGTCCTGATGATATGCAAGAGGCAAAGAAATCTATGAAAGAAAAAGGTATTAACGCTGAAGATGTTAAGAATTTACCTCCTATTGAAGAAATACATGGTCTTAATTTACCGCCTTTTGAAGAAGCATATGATCTTAATCCTCCACCTATTGAAGAAACTCATGGTCTTGATAACCCGACACAGGTAGTAAAGGTAAATTTTCTCTTTAGATTTGATGAAGGTGATATTCCTCACTATAAGTCTGCTAGACAATGCTTAGAAGAGTTTGATAATTTTATTGTCAAACAAGAAAACTTCAATGCTTATTTTGGTAGACAATTGAAATACAATTCCGATACGCTTGAACACTTGGGTGATTATATTTCTAGAGTTAAAGGTGAACTTAAACTCATTTCTAAACATGCTTCTATGGTTACCACTCAAGTAGAACGAGTACTTAAAGCTCAAAATGATTTGCTCTATGAAATGAATAGTAAGAAAAATGACTATGCTATTAGAGTGGCTACTAGAACGGGTAGAATGACTCAGGAACCTTTGTATCCTGAAGGCCACCCTAAGAGAATTGAGCAGGATTCTCAAAGAAATAATATTGATGCACCTAGTCCTTCTAAAAAGAAGAAAAAGAAAAATGATAGGACTTTGCATGCTTCTAGTGAACCTATTGCTAAACCACCTGAGAATCCAAATGATATCTCTATTTCTGATGCTGAAACACAATCTGGTAATGAACATGAACCTAATGAAAATGTTAATGATGATGCTCAACCTAGTAAGGATAATGATGTAGAAATTGAACCTGTTGTTGATCTTGATAACCCACAATCAAAGAATCAACGTCATAATAAGAGAGACTTTGTTGCTAGGAAACATGGTAAAGAAAGGGATCCTTGTGTTCAGAAACCCATGCCTTGTCCTCCCAAACCATCCAAGAAAAAGGATGATGAGGATTTTGAGCGCTTTGCTGAAATGATTAGACCTATCTTTTTGCGTATGCGATTAACTGATATGCTCAAAATGAATCCTTATGCTAAGTATATGAAAGAAATTGTTACTAATAAAAGAAAAATACCGGAAGTTGAGATTTCCACCATGCTTGCTAAACTAGGAGATCCAGGAGTACCAACTGTACCATGCTCCATTAAAAGAAACTATGTTAAAACTGCTTTATGTGATCTTGGAGCCGGTGTTAGTGTTATGCCTCTCTCTTTATATCGTAGACTTGATTTGAATAAGTTGACACCTACAAAAATATCTTTGCAAATGGCTGATAAATCAACTGCTATACCTGTCGGTATTTGTGAGGATGTGCCTGTTGTGGTTGCAAACGTTACTATTTTAACGGACTTTGTTACCCTTGATATTCCTGAGGACGATAGTATGTCTATTATTCTTGGAAGACCTTTTTTGAATACTGCAGGGGCTGTTATTGTTTGCAACAAAGGCAATGTCACTTTTCATGTAAATGGTAATGAGCACATGGTACACTTTCCGAGGAAACAACCTCAAGTTCATAGTATCAACTTTATTGGAAAATTCCATCGATTATATTTGGAGGTTTTGAATTTCCTCTTCCTACTGTCAAGAAGAAATATGATATTCTTATTATTGGGCATGTGGATATCCCCATTGTGGTAACATAGTGTTACTCAAAATTTCTCCGGTTCCATGTTATTCGGAATGAGTTTGTTAACAAGACCTGATCAACCTTGTTAGTGGATTCTTTTTGATGAGCATGAGATGGATGAAACTAGAAGGCACAACCTTGTGTACCCTCTTTCCACTTTCTCTTATTTAGTTGAAATAAAGTAAAAATAGTATTTTTCTGTCTGTTTTCTGATTTATCTGTGCAATATAAAACTACCCAGAAAAAAAAAGTTCTCCAAATGCCCTGAAAATGGAATATGATTTTTTCTGGAATATTTGAGAATATCTGGCACTGAGAACACAGCAGGAGTGGCAAGCACCTGGCCACGAGGGTGGAGGGCGCGCCCTACCCCCCTAGGCGTGCCCCCTGCCTCGTGGGCCCACGGTGGACCCCTCCACTTATTCCTGCACCCACACACTCCTTCTTCCTCCCACAAACACCAATATCCAGCTCAAGCACGAGTTCTACCTCATTTTGCTGCGATTTTCGATCTCCTTGCTCAAAGCACCTCTCACAAAACTGCTTGGGGAGATTGTTCCTTGGTATGTAACTCCTCCACTGGTCCAATTAGTTTTTGTTCTAGTGCTTTATTCATTACAAATCTGTGCTCCCTAGGTGACCATGTTCTTGAGCTTGCATGTCAAATTTATATGGTTCCAAGTATTTCTAATGCATGATATAGGCTCTAGGCACTTGTAGGAGTAGTTGCTATCAATTTTGTTGAGTTTGGTTTACTTTTATTTGAAGTTACTAAAAAATTCATAATTTTTCAGAAAATAATGAAGAGATTTTTGAGGGGCTCATCGAGCCGAAGTTCGAAGGAAAAGCAAAATGAAGAAGCAGAGAGGCCCAAATATAATTTGCCTCAGATCATGGAGGTCCGGCCGTGTGAATGGCCTTCCGATGATTTCTTGAGAGAAGCCGGGATTTATGATGATTTATATTCATTGGCTGAGAATGCTGGCCTCACCGACTTCCTCCGTGACCAACGTCATCAGTATCTCTTACTCACCAATACTTTTGTGCAAAACTTCTACTATTTTCCTAAGGAAACACCTCCTTCAGTAGAGTTTCATTTATATGATGTTGTTAAGAAGATGCCACTAGATGAATTTTGCAAGGTTTGCAAAATACCCTTCGAGGGTACCTTGGATGAACCACATCGTAAAGATGTGGACGAGTTTATTGACACCATTACTGTGGGGGAAACTAGGAAGGTTTCCGATGCAAGGATCACTAGCATACATTTTCCTGTTTTACGCTACTTTTCCATATTTGCTAGTCGTTGCCTGATTGGTCGCGGAAACTGTGGAAACCTTAGCGTTCCTGATATTATCTTTTTTTCCATGGTTTATTTTCTGATAACCCTGTTAGTATGGGCGGTATTATTGCTAAACGGTTAAGTCTGAACCGTACAAAGGGCCCCATCTTTGGAGGTATTTATGCTTCACGCCTTGCTGCACGTTATAACATACCTATTAGGCTCTATGAGAAAGAAGAAAAATTGTTGCCCAATGCTTATTTAGATTATAAGAGTATGGTAGCGCATGACTTTATTGTTAAGAATAAGGAAGGGGAGCTTAAATACAAATTTTTCTTTGATAAACATCACCCTGAGACTATTACCTTGCCTACTCCTTCCTTGTTTAATTTATCGAAGGTCCGTATCTCGTTCCGGCGCCATTTACGCTACTGTAACCCTACACCAGCCCCTGAGCCGGAACCACAATTTGAGCCTCCACGACAGTCTGATTACTTTTGGGATCCGGAGATGACTGGCAGCCAGTGGCAGTCAGAGTCTTGTTCATCTTAGTACGACCCTGGCTACAACTACGGATATCCGCCAGGCCATCCTTGGCAATAAACCAACTTAGGCCAAAAGCCTAAGCTTGGGGGAGTACGTATTTCCCACCGACATTACATTTATGTTCACACACTCATTGCTAGATGTCGGTGTCATACTTTTTCACTGTAATATCCATGCTAGTTTATTTTGTTTTTCTTGCTTCTTCTTGTGTGTTTAATAAACCTTAAGAAAAACAAAAAAATAGTTGTAACTTTAGGTTAGTTTACTTTTCTTGCTGTAGTAGTAACAATTAAAAAGAAAACCCAAAAAGGTTTCCCGTTCTTCTTTTGCTTGTTGGGAGCTTTCCAGTGTAAATCGTTTTATTTCTTTTCTTTTCTTTGGGGGTCGATAGGAGAAGACCATGATTAAATTGTTGAAGAGGAATCCTATATGCATTGTTGTTGATTTAACCAAGAGCCCATATTGCCTTGTCTTCTCCTTTTTATTGAATGCTCGCAGATTCCAGCTTAGTCCAATGCACGTGCACTCTTATTATTTTCACATCGTTCGGTCGTGCAAGTGAAAGGCAATTATGACAATATATGATGGACTGACTGAGATGAGAAAAGCTGGTATGAACTCGACCTCTCTTGTTTTTGTAAATATGATGAGTTCATCGTTCCTGATTCATCCTATTATGAATAAACATGTTTGCAATGACAATTAGAGATCATAGTTGCTTGTGCCATGCTTAATTAGCTATGAGTTATAATGGTTTACCTTGCGTGCCAACATGCTATTAAAATGGTTGTGATGTGGTATAGTGGGGTGGTATCCTCCTTTGAATGATTTAAGTGACTCGACTTGGCACATGTTCACGCTTGTAGTTGAAACAAAACAACATAGCCTTCATGATATTTATGTTCATGGTGCATTATATCCTACTCATGCTTATACTCAATGTTCGTTAATTTTAATGCATGTTCATGACTGTTGTCGCTCTCTAGTTGGTCGCTTCCCAGTCTTTTGCTAGCCTTCACTTGTACTAAGCGGGAACACACTTGTGCATCCAATCCCTTAAACCCCCAAAGTTATTCCATATGAGTCCATTATACCTTCCTATATGCGGTATCTACCTGCCGTTCCAAGTAAATTTGTATGTGCCAAAGTCTAAACCATCAAATAAACATTCTGTTTTGTATGCTTGAATAGCTCATGTATCAACTAGGGCTGCCCTTATCTTCCATTCTAGGCGGGTTATTCTCAAGAGGAGTGGACTCCGCTCCTCACTCACGAGAAAATGGCTGGTCACCGGGATGCCCAGTCCCATGCTTTATGCAAACTAAATTAAAATAATTGCAAACAAAACTCCCCCTGGGACTGTGATAACCCACAAGTATAGGGGATCAATTGTAGCCTCTTTCGATAAGTAAGAGTGTCAAACCAAACGAGGAGCTAAAGGTAGAACAAATATTCCCTCAAGTTCTATCGACCACTGATACAACTCTAAGCACGCTTGACGTTCGCTTTACCTAGAACAAGTATGAAACTAGAAGTACTTTGTAGGTGTTTTTGGATAGGTTTGCAAGAAAATAAAGAGAGCGTAAATAAAAGCTAGGGGCTGTTTAGATGAAGACACAACTAAATTAGTAAAGAGCCTTTTGTTACGAGAAAGTTATTTGTCCCTAGGCAATCGATAACTAGACTGGTAATCATTCTTGCAATTTTATTTGAGGGAGAGGCCTAAGCTAACATACTTTCTCTACTTGGATCACATGCACTTATGATTGGAACTCTAGCAAGCATCCGCAACTACTAAAGATCATTAAGGTAAAACCCAACCATAGCATTAAAGTATCAAGTCCTCTTTATTCCGTACGCAAACAGCCTACTTACTCGGGTCCGTGCTTCTGTCACTCACGCCACCCACCATAAGCAAATAATGAACATATTGCAACACCCTACAGCGGGGATCCCTCACGCTTGCGCGACACGGAGAGCATCATAGGACAGCACCAATAATAAAACATGCAACTCAAACCAATCTTGATCATCAAATAACCCATAGGACAAAACAGATCTACTCAAACATCATAGGATAGCCATACATCATTGGGAAATAATATATACCGTTGAGCACCATGTTTAAGTAGATATTACAGCGGGTAAGAGAGAGGTTACACCTCTGCATAGAGAGGGGAAGAGTTGGTGATGATGGCGGTGAAGTTGTTGGTGAAGATTGCGGTGATGATGATGGCCACGGCGGCGTTCCTGCGCCACCGGAAGAGAAGGGGAGAGGGGGCCCCTTCGTCTTGTTCTTCATTGACCTCCTCCCTAGATGGGAGAAGGGTATCCCCTCTGGTCCTTGGCCTCCATGGCGTGGGAGGGGCGAGAGCCCCTCCGAGATTGGATCTGTCTCTCTGTCTCTCTCTGTTCGCGTTACATTCTGCCCTTTGACCGTTTCTTTTATATCCGGAGATCCGTAACCCCGATTGGACTGAAACCTTCGCCCAGATCTTTTTCCAAAAATTATCTTTCTTGCGGCCAAAGTAGAGCATCAACCGCCTTACGAGGGGCCCACGAGGGTGGGGGCCGCGCCCTCTTGGGGAGGGCGTGGCCCCCACCCTCGTGGCCACCTCGAGCACCGTCTCGCGTTGATTTTACTTCCCAAAAATCACAAATATTCCAAAATAATTCTCCGTCCGTTTTTATCCCGTTTGGACTCCGTTTGATATGGGGTTCATGCGAAACATAAAACATGCAACGGATAGGAACTGGCACTGGGCACTGGATCAATATGTTAGTCCCAAAACATAGTATAAAAAGTTGCCAAAAAGTATATGAAAGTTGAATAATATTGGCATGGAACAATAAAAAATTATAGATACGACGGAGACGTATCAGCATCCCCAAGCTTAATTCCTGCTCGTCCTCGAGTAGGTAAATGATAAAAAGATAATTTTTGATGTGGAATGCTACCTAGCATAATCTTGATCATATGTCTAATCATGGCATGAATATTAAGACACGAGTGATTTAAAGCAATAGTCTATCATTTGACATAAAAACAATAATATTTCAAGCATACCAACCAAGCAATTATGTCTTATTGAAATAACATAGCCAAAGAAAGCTCATCCCTCCAAAATCATATAGTCTGGCTATGCTCCATCTTCACCACACAAAATATTCACATCATGCACAACCCCGATGACAAGCCAAGCAATTGTTTCAATCTGTTGACGTTTCTCAAACCTTTCCAACTTTCACGCAATACATGAGCGTGAGCCATGGACATAGCACTATAGGTGGAATAGAGTATGATGATGGGGGTTATGTGGAGAAGGAAAAAAAGGATAAAGTCTCACATCAACTAGGCGTATCAACGGGCTATGGGGATGCCCATTAACAGATATCAATGTGAGGAGTAGGGATTGCCATGCAACGGATGCACTAAGAGCTATAAGTGTATGAAAGCTCAAACTGAAACTAAGTGGGTGTGCATCCAACTTGCTTGCTCATGAAGACCTAGGGTATTTGAGGAAGCCCATCGTTGGAATATACAAGCCAAGTTCTATAATGAAAATTCCCACTAGTATATGAAAGTGATAACTCAAGAGACTCTATATATGAAGAACATGGTGCTACTTTGAAGAACAAGTGTGGTAGAAGGACAGTAACATTGCCCCTTCTCTCTTTTTCTCTCATTTTTTTGTTTTCTTTTTCTCTCTCTTTTTTTGGGCCTTCTCTATTTTTGGCCTTTCTCTCTTTTTTTTCATCCGGAGTCTCATCCCGACTTGTGGGGGAATCATAGTCACCATCATCCTTTCCTCACTAGGGCAATGCTCTAATAATGTTGATCATCACACTTTTATTTACTTACAACTCAATATTACAACTCGATATCTAGAACAAAGATATGACTCTATATGAATGCCTCCGTCGGTGTACCGGGACGTGCAATGATCTAACGTTGTGATGACATCAAAAACCGGACAAGCCATGAAAACATGATGCTAGCTATCTTACGATCATGCAAAGCAATATGACAATAAATGCTCAAGTCATGTATATGATGATGATGGAGGTTGCATGGCAATATATCTCGGAATGGCTATGGAAATGCCATGATAGGTAGGTATGGTGGCTGTTTTGAGGAAGATATAAGGGGGTTTATGTGTGATAGAGCGATCATATCACGGGGTTTGGATGCACCGGCGAAGTTTGCACCAACTCTCGAGGTGAAAAAGGGCAATGCACGGTACCGAAGAGGCTAGCAATGATGGAAGGGTGAGAGTGCGTATAATCCATGGACTCAACATTAGTCATAAAGAACTCACATACTTATTGTAGAAGTCTATGAGCTATCAAAACAAAGTACTACGTGCATGCTCCTAGGGGGATAGATTGGTAGGAAAAGACCATCGCTCGTCCCCGACCGCCACTCATAAGGAAGACAATCAATAAATACCTCATGCTCCGACTTCGTTACATAACGGTTCACCATACGTGCATGCTACGAGACTTGCAAACCTCAACACAAGTATTTCTCAATTTCACAATTACTCAACTAGCACGACTCTAATATCACTACCTTTATATCGCAAAACTATTGCAAGGAATCAAACATATCATATTCAGTGATCTACAAGTTTTATGTAGGGTTTTATGACTAACCATGTGTATGACCAGTTCCTGTCATCTCTCTAAATAGATATAAGTGAAGCAAGAGAGTTTAATTCTTTCTACAAAAGATACGCCCACGCTCTAACAAATATAAGTGAAGCAAAAGAGCATTCTACAAATGGTGGTTGTCTAAGTGAAGAGAAACAGGCAATTCAAGCTTCAAATGATATAAGTGAAGCACATGAAGCATTCTATAAAGCCATACTCAAAAGATATAAGTGAAGTGCAAAGAGCATTCTATAAATCAACGAAGGACCATCTCATACCAGCATGGTGCATAAAAGAAAAGTGAAAACTAAAGCAAAAGACGCTCCAAGATTTGCACATATCGCATGAACGAAACGAATCCGAAAACATACCGATACTTGTTGAAGAAAGAGGGGATGCCTTTCGGGGCATCCCCAAGCTTAGACGCTTGAGTCTCCTTGAATATTTACTTGGGGTGCCTTGGGCATCCCCAAGCTTGAGATCTTGCCTATCTTCCTTCTTCTCACATCGAGACCTTCTCGATCATCGAACACTTCATCCACACAAAACTTCAACAGAAAACTCGGTAAGGTCCATTAGTATAATAAACCAAATCACTACTCTAAGTACTGTTGCAAACCAATTCATATTTTGTTTTTGCATTGTGTCTACTGTAGTATAACTTTTTCATGGCTTAATCCACTGATATAAATTGATAGTTTCATCAAAACAAGCAAACTATGCATCAAAAACAGAATCTGTCTAAAACAGAACAGTCTGTAACAATCTGAACATTCACCATACTTATGATACTTGAAAAATTCTGCAAAAGTTAGGAAAAATAAAAAAATTTATATAGAAAGACAGTGCAAAAAGAATCAGAACCATTTGACGTTCCAGTAAAAATATTAAAAATCGCGCACTACAGCTAAAGTTTCTGTCCTGCACCGTACAAACCAACAAGTATTGTAAACATCCTAAAGGCAAACCTTGGCACATTATTTTTATAAAACAATGGAATTGTACAAGGGGATACTTATTTTTGTTGAAAAGTTTCTGTAATCAAGATTCGCAAAGTTTCCGTGAGCATGAACAAAGTTAAAGGCTAGCTCCCACTTCAACAATGCTCGTCTTTCTCACTTTCACTTTTCTTTTTGAAAAAGTTTTAGGTCCCCCTCTTTATTTTTGTTGTTTTTAAACTATATGAAAACACTCAACATAAATAAATGACTCTCTAAAACTTCCGGGTTGTCTCCCTGGCAGCGCTTTCTTTAAAGCCATTAAGCTAGGCATATAGTGCTCAAGTAGTGAATCCACCCGGATCCCAAGGTATATCAAAGCCAATTTTAATTAGCAACGATTTGTAATTTAATAGTGAGCAAAAAGTAACATATATCAAGCAATGAAGAAGTCTAACTCTCTTCCTATGCATTGGCATGTCATAAAAGAACAATTCATGCACACATAGTAAAGGCCAATGCATAGTATAAACAGTTTCTTGCAATTTTACCATGTTGGAAACATAGAGAGGTGGAGATATAGTTCCTCTCTCATAATAATTGCAAGTAGGAGCAGAAAGGACATGCATCTTATATCTATCAAAATCATCATGTGCAATGGTAAAAGGCAACCCATCAATATAATCAAAAGCGCAAACTTCTCCGATATAGTGTAGTTTGGAGAATTCAAATATATAATAGGACTATAGCAAGTTCATCTCCATAAGCATCATTCATATTGGCATATTGGCCACACGCATAGCAAGCATCATCAAAAAGGGATATTTAAAAAGAGTCAACGGGATCATAGCAATCATCCTTCGGTAAGCACGAAGGGAAATTAAACAATGTATGAGTTGAAGAGTTACTCTCATTAGAAGGTGGGCACGGGTAGCTAATCCGCTCTTCCTCCTTTTGTTCTTCGCTCTCCTCCTCATCTTTTTCATCCAATGAGCTCACAGTTTCATCAAATTCTTCTTCCATAGATTCCTGCAAAATATTAGTCTCTTCTTGGACAGCGGAGACTTTCTCAATAAGTGCATTAATATCGGAATTGTATTCATAATTCTCATAGCAATATTTGAGGATAGCTAAATTTTTAGGTCTATAAGCAGCATCATAAAAATCTTCAAACTCTTTAAACATAGATTCAATTTCATAAGCACCCATAAAAGCAACAAATTCTTCTATTTTTCCACATCATAGTAATCATATATACCATTAGCATAAGAAGCTAAGATTTTATTATCATTAAATTTGCATGAAATGGGAAGGTGTGGAGCCTTCATCCTAGAGCAACAAGTATAATCATAACTCAAGCATAGTTTCCTAGCATACCACTTCAATAAATGAATTTGATCCCGTAATAGTTTCCCTTTTTGTGTCAAGCGTTAATCCCTAAAGTATTCACATTGATCCAACATTACTCCCATTACATAATTGAATGGGGTTTTCTCAGGATTATCAAAGTAGTACATAATATCTTTCACATAACTAGCATCGAGGGTTTTAGGAGGTTCCCCATATCCATGAGTAGCAAGTACACCTAATTTTTTTGGTATTTCGTGTTCCATATCCATAACTAAAGATAGAGAACAACTAAGAACAGCAAATAAAAATTACTTAGTGATAAAGCAAACAAGCACACACGAGAATATTCACCCCACGATATAACTCCCCGGCAACGACGCAAGAAAAAGGTCTTGATAACCCACAAGTATAGGGGATCAATTGTAGCCTCTTTCGATAAGTAAGAGTGTCGAACCAAACGAGGAGCTAAAGGTAGAACAAATATTCCCTCAAGTTCTATCGACCACTGATACAACTCTAAGCACGCTTGACGTTCGCTTTACCTAGAACAAGTATGAAACTAGAAGTACTTTGTAGGTGTTTTTGGATAGGTTTGCAAAAAAATAAAGAGAGCGTAAATAAAAGCTAGGGGCTGTTTAGATGAAGACACAACTAAATTAGTAAAGAGCCTTTTGTTACGAGAAAGTTATTTGTCCCTAGGCAATCGATAACTAGACCGGCAATCATTATTGCAATTTTATTTGAGGGAGAGGCCTAAGCTAACATACTTTCTCTACTTGGATCACATGCACTTATGATTGGAACTCTAGCAAGCATCCGCAACTACTAAAGGTCATTAAGGTAAAACCCAACCATAGCATTAAAGTATCAAGTCCTCTTTATTCCGTACGCAAACAACCTACTTACTCGGGTCTGTGCTTCTGTCACTCACGCCACCCACCATAAGCAAATCATGAACATATTGCAACACCCTACAGCGGGGATCCCTCATGCTTGCGCGACACAGAGAGCATCATAGGACAGCACCAATAATAAAACACGCAACTCAAACCAATCTTGATCATCAAATAACCCATAGGACAAAACAGATCTACTCAAACATCATAGGATAGCCATACATCATTGGGAAATAATATATACCGTTGAGCACCATGTTTAAGTAGATATTACAGCGGGTAAGAGAGAGGTTACACCTCTGCATAGAGGGGGGAAGAGTTGGTGATGATGGCGGTGAAGTTGTTGGTGAAGATTGCGGTGATGATGATGGCCACGGCGGCGTTCCGGCGCCACCGGAAGAGAAGGGGAGAGGGGGCCCCTTCGACTTCTTCTTCCTTGACCTCCTCCCTAGATGGGAGAAGGGTTTCCCCTCTGGTCCTTGGCCTCCATGGCATGGGAGGAGCGAGAGCCCCTGTAACATCCCAAAATTCTAAATTTTGGAATGTTATAAACACATAGATAGTTTTGATTGATTGTTTGATTGATTGACTGAAAGTGAGTGAATTCGAAACTTTTCAAAGTTAAATGAGAGGGAATAAAAGGACTTTCCCAAACTTTCATTTTGCTTTTATGATCTTCGAATTCAAATTCTTTTCATCACAAAACCACGGAGAGAAGATGACATGACTTCTTCCATTTATTTAAATGACAAGGGGTGTTGAAAATATTTGAATTTCATTTGGAAAATATTTCCAATTCTGAAAGTTTATGCAACTCAATGATTTTCAAGAGCGAAGATAAAATTACTTCTTCAAAACATATGAAATATGAGTTGGGAGTTTCAATGAATTTAAAATTCAAAATTCTTTTTATTTATTTTCAATTTGGAGTTATTTGAGTTTTATTCAAATTATTTTTCTCCAAAAATAAATTATATGGAAAATAGGGTAACATGATTCCCTACATCAGAAAATGGAGAGAAATAAATTTGAATTCAGTTTGGTATTTTTAAAATGATTTTATTTGATTTTATTAGAGCTGAAACACTCTTTGCTTTATTTGAATTTGGGTGGATTTTATTTGACATTAGAATAATGTCCATGTTGTAGAAATTTTTTTTCTGAAAATTTTGATATATTATATGCCTATATAATATATTTATTTATTTGGTTTTATTATTTTTCTTTCGTCTGGAAATTTTAAAAAAAAGAAAAAAAGGCCTTGGCCAAAGGCGAAGCTAAAGCTCCCACGGCGGCAAGGCCAAGGCCATCGCACGCACACACCTAGGGAGCCAGGGAGCCAAGGTTTCCTATTCTTTTACAAATCCTAGTAGGATTTGATCCCGTTTTGTTATTCCGTTTTTTACTTCTAGGATTCCTAATCCTAGTCTATTTCTTGTCCCCTACCCCAAGCAAAACCCTCCCCTCTCCAATATAAATACCCAAGCACCCCCCCCCTCCAACACATCAAATCAACTCCTCTCCGCTCCTCTCTCCTCCTCCTCACTTGGCCAGCAGTGCACGCCCGCCATAGCCGCCCGCCCGCCGCCATAGCCGCCGCCGCCCTCGCCCGCCGCCGCGCCGCCGCCGCGCCAGAGCCCCTCGCCTCTTGAGGTACTAGCCTCAGCGTCACCTTTTCTTTTCCTCGGTTCGGTTTTTCAGAATCGTTCCGGTTTCCGTTCAGTTTTCTAGATCGGTTTTTCGTTTCGGTTTTCTTTCCGAAACCCTAGATCGGTTTTCTCGCCGGTTTTTCTTTCCGGTTTTGTTTAGCGAGCGTTTGCTCGATAGATTTTTCTTTTTATTTCTAATTTCCGTCAGGGACCTATCCGTAGTGTTATTTCTTAGTCCCTAATCTTCAAACGCTCATAACTTTTTACTCGTAAGTCGGAATCCAACGAAACCAACGCCCACTTCTTCGTTACGATCCCCTCTATCCAAAGAATACAACTCAAACATGTTTTTGATAATTTAAAATTTGAATTAGATCAGATTTGTATTCAAACTTTGTTTGATCGTAACTTGAGTTTCGTAACTCCGATTTAGTTGATTCTTTTTGCTAATCGAAGCTCTTGACCTAAACTTTCTAATAAGGCCAAATTCATATAATTTTGGTACTGTTAGAAATTGTTTTATGTTGCAAGAGTTATTTGATTTGTTTGATGTTTTCCGAATCATACTCTTCTGTCGGTGTACTAGAGTAGGGGTACCCTAGTATCCCGTGCTAGATTGCAGCACGGACAGTTGTAACACCAGCAGGGTTTGCCTCGTCACCGCCTAAGATCCTCCGTGGCTCCTTTGGAGCCATTCAAGAACAAAGTATTTGATTAAGAAGACAAGGCCCGGCAAGAGGAGCTTGCCGGAAGGCCACTCAAGGCATGTAGAAGGCAAGGCCCGGCGAGAGGAGCTTGCCGGGAAGGCTCGGGCGCCGACAAGCCTCCGGACGCGACAAGGATTCGCCGTGACAAGGCGCTTGCCGCTGCAAGCAACCTCTCCATCTCCGCTCCGGCTCATCCAAAGAACGTGTCGCCATGGGACCATTCCATGCGCCAAGGTCGAGAGGCTGTGCAGCCAGCGGAGAGCAGCGATAAGCGGCCGACAAGCTTGCCATCGTGGCGGCGGTGGCGCACTGACGATCTCTGTAGCACTGTTTGGGCGACAACGACGGGCATTTATTGCTTTTGTCCCTTGCCGTCGAGTTAGGTATTTTGCACCTTTGTACCTTTGTTGAGTAGGTGTACCAACTCCTGTTTTTACATTTGTACCCTCGCCTATGTTGCCACCTGTCGGAGACCCCTTGAGCATATAAAAGGAGGCCCATGCATAGCGTAGAAGGGGTTCGAGGTTCGGTTCATTCGACTCACTAGAGACCGGATACGCTCACGCTTAGGTTTTGTAGCTCGCATCGCTCCCTAGCAAGAACACAATACATCAAACAAGAAGCGGTAGGAGTTTTATCTCTCCGGAGAGCTCCGGCTGGGTAAACTGCTCGTGTGCCTCGTCTCGATCCGCTCTTCGTGCGATCTCCGCCCCCTCCGAACCACAAAGGGCCTGGTCCGCCGCCCCATAGGTGTTCAGCGGCACGATCAGCCTCCCGACATCTTTGGCGCGCCCGGTAGGCGTCGAGGCCATGTGAATCTGATCCGACGTTCACACGAGCAGCGTCCTCAACATCTTCCCCAACATGCCACGAAGAAGAAGGCTTGGCGGCAGCCGAAACCGTCGTCGTACCCACCCTCACCGCAGCAACGGGTGGTGGGGGCAGACGCCCGGAGGAACAGCGCCGACGAAGGTGTTCGCGACATTGCCAAGTCCAGGACAAGGCCCGCAAACCTCGGCGTCCGCGCATCCCCCGCGCCCATCTCAGGAGAGGCGGGACCAACAACGTCATGGCGTTCACAATGCCATACGTTCGTTGGATCGAGACCCTCAAGACCAGCATGCGCGCCAACATGTTGGCACGAGTGAGATACGGTCGCCTGGGCGGGGTGCTGCTCCTTCTAACGTAGTTAGAAGTCCGAGCATATCACGCTCCTCGCACCGTTCGCCAATGCCGCCCACTACTCCAGCAGAAGCTCTGGCGAGAGCTCGGCTGCTCCTCGACTACCCTCCAACGACCAACAAGGTCGGCGAGTGGAGGGCCACTATCGAGCCTCATCGGCTTTGCCATGGCGGCGCTCACGCGGCAACCAACGCCATCATTGCCGCGGCAAGGCGACAAAACGCGAGCGGTGGCGGCAGACTGTTGGAGGTGCAACCACCATGCACTCTCCGCCACGAAGGCCAAGATCACCGACTCACCGGATCCACCTCGGCGGCGACTCCACCGCGTCGCCGGATCCATGAGCTCGCCGCGATCAGCGCCAAGTTCTTCATGAGCCACAACAAGAGGACGCTCGGACTCGCGCCGAGGGCGGAGAAGCGCGACGTCGGTCCGACAAAGCGCCTGGGCCTTCTGTTGACATCTGCGCGCGGAGGAGCAGGCGACTTGCCGTCAGACGCGGTAGGTTGCCCTGCGTTCACTCGTGAGCTGCGGCAAGTCCGATGTGACCGGAAAAACTTCAAACCAGACGTGCGGAGAAGTATGATGGCGGGGCGCATCTGTCGGAGTTCCTCGGCATCTACACCATCATGGTGCGAGGCTGCGGGGGACGGGACGACAAGATCCTCGCCAACTACTTCCCGCCGTGCTCAAGCCCAACGTCGAGATCTTGGCTCATGCACTTGCCGGACAGCTCCATATCCTCTTGGGCGGTCTGTGCCATCGGTTTGTTGGCGCCTTCACGGTGGCCACAAGCCTCATGGCTAAGAGAGTGACCTTCATCTGCTCGCCCGGAAGGAAGGAGAGTCCCTCGCCAAATTCATTCGAGAGATTCAGCCGTGTGCACTACAACATCCCGAAGTCCACCACCGCGGTGATCGTAGCGTTTCATCGAGAATGTGCGGAACCGCAGGATGAGGAGGAGATGGCTATGTGCAAAGTCAAGGACGTCGATGAGCTGTACGCCTTGGCCGACAAGTGTGCACGCTACCGAGGAAGGAGGAGACTCCCAGAGAGAATGCGAAGCAGGATCTCGACAAGGAGGAGGCCGCCCGGCAAAGAAGGGCCGTGGCGAGGCAACAGGAAGAAGAAAGGTAGAGAAGTGCTAGCTGTTGAGCAGTCCGGCAACGGAGGTGGCGACAAGAACGCCAAGGCTGGTGGCTCTGGCAAGGAGGTTGCAGCAGCGCCAACCACCGGTCGGTGGCGGCCGCCGACAAGCGGACGGCTCCGGCAAGCAGCGATCTTGCAAGATCCACCGCACCAAGGGCCACGACCTCGTAGCTGCAAGAAGGTCGAGCAGCTTGTCGAACAGCGAGAGGGCTGAAATGACGGCGCGACAAGGATAAGGCCCAGAAGGAGCTGGGGAACAAGCAAGAAAGCGTCCGGCCGGGAGGACGCCGCGGCAAGGCCAAGCAACGGCAAGGAGACAGACCTCCCAGCGGCGCGACAAAGATGAAGATGATGACGACGACGAAGATATGGAAGACGATGACACCGATGAGCAGGAGTTTCAGAAAGCCACAGAGGTCCTCTGTGTTGACGGAGGTGCTTCCCTGCATACCTCCCACCGCCAACTCAAGCAATGGATGCGGGAGGTCAATGCAGCGGAACCATCCGTGGAGTCACGCAAGCCTCTGAAGTGGTCCAGCACGCCTATCATTTTGATATTGAGGACCACCACGATCGCATAATCATGCGGTCGGGTGCTTGCCGATGTTGGTCTCACCAACCATCCGCAACCTCAAGGTCACCAAAATGCTAGTTGACGGTGGGGCCGGCTTGAATCTGATCTCCTCGCGGTGCTCCGAAGCTTCAAATCCACGGCAATGAGCTCGAAGAGACCGGCACCTTCCAAGGAATCAATCCGGGAAGGAGCAAGCCGAAGGGAAGATTACGTTGCCGGTAACATTTGGCAGCGAGCTGAACTTTAGGGGGAGAGGGTCACATTCGGCGTTGCCGATTTCCCATTGCCTTACAATGGGATACTTGGTCGTCGGCACTCGCCAAGTTCATGGCAGCCTCTCACTACGCCTACAACTTACTCAAGATGCCGGGCCCGATGGCGTCATCTCTGTCCATGGCGACAAGAAGGATGCCCTTATCTGTGCCGACAAGATCTACCGGGATGCAGCAGCATGACAGATTGCCAAACACTTGCCGCTGAAGCTCCGGGGAAGAAGACAAAGTCCAAGTCCGGCAAGAGCTCGATGCTCACTCCGCAAGCGCACCTCTTCGGAGTGCTGCGCTGCCGTCGAGGACGCACCATCGAGCTCCACCGGCAAGTACAAGAAGATGGTAGCTCCGCCAAAGACCAACAAGGTGCCCGCCAAGGAGGACGGCACTGGTGGTACCTTTACCATCAGTGCCTCTCTCGACCCTAAATAGGAAGGCGCGCTTGTTGCTTTCCTGCGGGCGAATGTCGACGTGTTTGCATGGCAACCGTCTGACATCCCCGGTGTTCCCAGGAAAGTGATTGAGCACCGCCTGGCCGTTTGTCCTCATGCACGACCCGTCAAGCAAAAAGTCAGGAAGCAAGAAGAGGAAGTTGATCTCTGGTGACTACTTTCCGGCAGAGCTTCCCGAAGCCGTCGTTGCGAAGGACCCCAAGATCAACACCAACAGTCTTGAGGCGGTCTGCTCCGACAAGCCCTGTGGTTTGTTTCGTTGAAGCGGGCGCTTCCGACAAGTTTTGCTCGGCAAGCTTGCCGGGAGGCGTCAAGCTCCGGCGAGCCGCAGGTTCTTGCCGTGAGAAGCTGATGCTCCCGCAGCACCGGTGATGTGCCTTTAGTCCTTGTTGTCGAGCCGCAAGCTCCGGATGGGCGCAGCAGATTGTCCATTTCCTTCAGACAGGAGAACTTCCCAAGAGCGAGAAGAAGCGGAAAGAGTAGCCCGACAGTCGGTATGTACCGGTTTGTCGACGGCATACTTTATGCAGAAGACTCAACGGTGTGAAATTGAAGTGTATTCCGGGGAAGATGGATGTAAGCTGTTGGCGAGAGATACGGAGGCATATGTGGTCACCACATTGGCGCAAGAGCACATGCCGGCAAAGCTTTCCGGCAAGGTTTCTTCCGCCGACAGCCCTCCGTGATGCAATCGCACAAGTAACCAAGTGTGAAGCGTGCAGTTCCATTCCAAGCAGATACACCAACCAGCTCAAGCTCTCCAGACGATCCCTTTATCTGGCCATTTTTCGGTGCAGGGGCTCGACATCCTCGGCCCCTTCCCCGAGCTGTCGGGGCTTTGAGTACTTATGCGTCGCCATCGACAACTTCTCAAAGTGGCGGAAGTGGAAGCGATGAGGAAGGTGACGGCGATCGGTCGTGATCAAGTTCTTCAGTCGATTGTTTGCCGCTTCGGAATCCCTAACAGGATTATCACCGACAACGGCACACAATTCTGATCGCACCTTCATGCGATGCGTCCAAGATCTTGGCGTAAGGTCTGCCTTTGCTTCCGTTGCTCACCCGAGAAGCAATGGTCAAGCGAGAGGGCAAATGCTGAAGTCTTCTTGGGCTCAAGACCGAGAACTTTCAATAGGCTGCACAAGTGCGGAAGAAGCTGGATCGAGGAGCTGCCGGTGGTTCTTTGGTCGATCAGACGACGCCAAATCGAGCCACCGCCGACACCTTTTGCTCTAGTCTATGGAGCAGAGGCAGTTCTCCCCACGGAACTTCGTCACGGATCGCCTCGAGTGCTCGCTTATGATGAGCTTGAGCAAGAACAGCTGCGACAAGATGACGCGCTGCTCCTTGAGGAGGATCGTCTTCAGTCATGCCAGGCGAGCTGCTCGCTACCAGAAGCTTTGCGTCGCTACCATAGCCGCAGAGTTAGTGCCGGAAGTCTCAAGGAAGGCGACCTTGTTCTTGGCGCATTCAGTCCGCCAAGAATTCAAACAAGTTGGCCTTGAAGTGGGAAGGCCCTTATCGGGTGAAAGCAGGTCAATAGGCTGGCGCTTGTCCGCCTTGAGACCGAAGATGGCATCCCGGTGAGCAACTCCTGGAACATTGAGCATCTTCGTAAGTTTTACCCATAAAGTAGCGGTTCTTGCGAACCCGTTCGGCAACCACCTTTTGTACAAGTCTTGCCGCTGTTGCATGTAATCCTTTATACAAAGCCGGGCGCAGACCCCGTGCATCAGTAAAGCTCGTGTGTTGCGCACAACTTGTCAAATTCATGCTTTCATCATTTTATTGCATGTTTTGGCTAACACTTTGTGCAGCAACCACACCCGGTAAGCAAAATCGAGTCATTTGGGCTCCATAACTTTATTTCCTCTTATTTCTCTTTTTACGAAAGAAAGGAAGGCTCCCTCGCGCACAAGTTAACCAGGGGGAAGGAGAAGATAATACTATGGACCAGGCACCGCCGAAAGTTTCGCCTCATCGGGAAGCAAGAGATGTAAAAGCTAAGTTGCCAAAGTTTGAGCAATCAATTTTAAATTTTAAGTTATCTTCCTCGAACGATAGTACTTTGTATGGAAAACACATGCGCAGAGGAACCAACTCATGAGCTAGTCGCGCCCTTACTTTGTTTCGAGTCCGCTCAACAACTTAAGTGAGCTGCGGCTAGTCGCGACAAGGTTGCTTGTCAGAGGCGGCACTGCCAGCAGGCTGCTGACGTTCCGCACTCAGCGCTCACGGCAAAAGTGCCCGCACCGTCAAGTCCCCCAAATGCGTAAGGCAGAAACATACAAAGGAAGGAATCAAGTAGAGGAACTAACGTTGCATTGATCGCCTAAGATAGAGTATATTACAAAATAACTTGTCGCTGATCTAACAAAGTGTTCTAAACATGATCGGCAGTGATAAGGGAAAGATAAAATTGCCAACCTAGTCTACGCGGTCGCCATCAATCCGCTTGATCTTGTTCACCTTGTCCACAATGGGTGCGACAAGGGCTTTGAAACTCCTCCACGTTGGCATCTGGCGGCAAGGATGCGAGGGCGCCCGTTAAGGTTGAGGCCCGGATTGCGGAAGGCCACCTTTATCAACGCCTTCTCGAGGGCTCCTGCCGCAGATCTGGCGTGATTCCTCGGCCAGCTGCTTTGGGACCTCTTCCGGAGTCATTGGAGACCCGTCCTGCACGCCTTTGAAGAATAAGCCAGAGTTTGGCTGATTTGGAGATGCTCGTCGGAGGTATGCAAGGTCCGCCATCCCCAGCTCCATCACTTCGTTGTGGATGTCGGCGGCGGTGTCCACAAGACCTTGATCCAGTGCTCCACGCTCTCCCTCAAGGTGCTTTCTGGGTGGAGGCAGCATTCGCTAGCAGCTCCTCCTTGGCCTTGATCGTCTCCAACAAGCCCACCTCCCGCTCTCTGGCGCCGTCCAACGTCTGCGTCCAGTGGTGGTCAGCTCAAGATCCGCCTTGGACTCCTTGGCGGCGTCGAGCGCCGTGCCCCTAGCAGCGCGTCGACTCTGCGGCTGGCCGAGAGTGTGGGCGTCCTTCTCGCGCTCGTGCTTAAAAGCGCGGCAAGCTCTTGGCCCGCTCTTCTTGAGGCTGGCCTCCAGGCTGTGCCACCTTAGCCTTGAGCTCTTCCTTGGCGGCCTCGGCTGCGGCGGCATCCTTCGCTTCCTTAAGCGCCCGCCAAGTGACTACTCGCGTGCGTAAGGTCTTCTTCGTGGCTGTCCGGGTTGACCTTCCGCTGCGCCCATTTCGCTTTCTGCGCGGAGAGCTTCTCGGCAGCCAGCCGCTGCTCCTCCTCGGCCATGACCTTCTCAAGGATGAAGGCCGTGTGCTCTTCTGCAAGTTGCCCCAGCGCTTCGCTTCGTCGCGGAGAGTTTCTTGGTTGGCGCTCGGAGCTCTTCTGCAGCGCTTCTCCATGTCCGTTCCTGCCCTCGCGACAAGTGCTTCCGGGACTCCAACTTGGCTTGCGGCGCGGTAGAGCGGCAAGCGGCTTCTTCAATTGCTCCTCCTCGGACTTCGCTGCTGCTGCTGCTTGGCGCGTCCTGGCGTCGGCCAATGACGAGGCGAGTAGCTTCGCCGTCGAAGGTCTCTCCTTCGATCGGCGCCAAAGCTTCGGTTCCCTGGGAGTTTGATGAAGACACCCTCGCCGACCTTGGTAGGCGCCGGGCTGGGGCTCCTCGGGCTGGCCTTGCCGAGCAGCCCGGGGAGTCATTTGTCGGTGTAGCGCTGGCGCTCCTGCGGCCTCGAAGTGCGTCGGTCTGATCGCCCGACCCTCGCCCGGCTCTGCGTCGGCAGCCTCGGTGGCCTTCTCGCAGGCTCGTCGGCGACCTCTTCTTCCACAACGACCTCTTCTTCCTCGGCGGCAGCCTCGTCGGTGTTGCCGCAGCTTACTCCTCACCGTGGCCTTGACCTCCATCGGCTCTGCGTCGGACGAAGAAAGAGCGATCAAGCAAATGTTCAAAAAATGAAACAAAAGAAAGCAAGCCCAAAGGGAAATTTTCGTAAGGAAATTACACCGCAACGGGATCCGCAGCCATGGCCTCGACCACTGGAGGGTCCTTTGGCGCTGTCCCTTGCCGGGGTAACCTCCCTTGCCGGAGTGGCCTCCCTTGTCGGAGGGCGCTCCCTCGCCGGAGATTCCTCCCTTGGCGGCGTAGTTGCAGCAGACAGGATTTCGGGGGCGGCTTCCGAGCCCTCCTGGTGAGGCTGCTCTGCTCCTACACAAGCAAACAATCAGATATCAATGAAGAAGGGGCACCCCTGCACACCTAATAGTAAGGAGAAAACTGCACACTTACTTTGGGGGCTGTGCTGGGGGCTGCTCTGAAGAAGGGTTGCCGGGTCCGGCAAGGGGGTCTCGGACGCGTCCCCTGTTGCCACGGGAGAATCGTCCTCAATGACGACCGTCGGGATCTTGGCCCTCTTCGACGCTCTGGCCAAGCGTCCACGAAAAGAAAGAGTCGAGCGAAGCTTATCAGATTCGAGATGAAGCAATAAAATTGAAGAAATACCGGCACAATCTCAAGAGCTTACTCTTCGTCTTCCTCCTCGGGCTGAGCGCGGAGAAGTCAAACTCGGCTCGCCTCCGGTGCGATGAGGCGGGGAGTAGGCTCTCTTGGCCGCTGGCGGAGGCGTCGGCGGTGGCACGAGAAGATCCGCCCGATTGTCGCGGCAGTGTGGCGCTCCACGGCAACCTCGCTTGCCATGTAGAGCAGCGTCGCCGTGGCGCTTCTTCTTGTCAGGCGATCTGCCGCCCGACTCGTCTCCGGCCTTGCGGAGACGCCTCTTCCGGCGGAACCGGGGCTCCACTGGCGGCAAGTCACCGGGTGGTGGAGAAAGCGCCCTCGGCGGGTCCACTCGACCCGGCCTCGGGCTCGACAAGCTCGTCCTTGCGGCGATCTCCTTCGCTCGGCAAGGCTTGCCGCCTTCGCGGCGTCCGCCTCCTCCACGGTATACCCGAAGGCTCCAGCGGCGGCGCTGCTGCTGCCTCCTCCACCCTGGTGGCACACGCGCGCCGTCTCCTCGTCGGTGGTGTCGCGAGTGAGCCTTTTACGCTTTCGTCGGGCGGATCGGCACTTCTTCCAAGTCGTCGAAGAACTGCTGCACGACCTCGTCCGGGGCTCCTGCCAGTTGGAACGATCCCATGGGAATCGCTTTAACGGCATCATGGCGCGGATGCGGTCGAGCGCCGAGTTGTTGCACAATGGGACGACCCCCCTCGGCAACCTAAACCACTCAAGGTGGTCGGGGTCGTTCTTGAACAGCTCTAGCAGCATCGCATCCAACTCCAAGACGGTGAAATTCCATAATGTCTGCCGCATTTTGGAACTCCCAAGCAGGCCTCCTCCTCTCCTGCAAGGGAGCGATGCAGCGGCGAAGGAAGTCTGCGCCAACTGCGCCTACGGTTAATCCGGCAAGCCTGAGGCGCAAAATCCGGGTCACAGCTATCTTCAACCTAGCATCCTCCGGCGCCAAGTTACTCCAATCTCGCCAGCACTATTGGGGTTTAGGCGCCTGCAGCGGTGAAGGGCTGCGGGTTCTCCTCTCGACCCAACACCAATTGGCTCTCCACTCCTCCCACTTGTTGCGGAACTCTCCTTCCAGATAGGCTTCTTTCTTGCCGATCCTGGAGACCCAAGCTATCGCTCCGGCAAGTGGCTCTCCTCTCTCAACGCGGGGCACGAAGAAGTGGTGGAAGAGTGCCACATTTGGGTGGACTCCGACAAAGTTTTCGCAAAGATGCGCGAAAACTGCCATGGTCAAGACGGCGTTGGGGGTGAAATCAAGGAGGCGGAGGCCATATGTGTTCATGATATCGCAAAAGAACTCGGAAAAGGGCGGGCAAAGCCCGCAATAGAAGAAAAGGGCAAAAAAGGGGTACCCAGTTGGGGCCAAATCAGAAGCGGAGGCGGGGAGTACCTTCGTGCGCGGATGCGCACGCGTCTCCATCGACCAAAAGAGATAGAAGACATCCCGCAGCTCCCTTGCGCCGAGCTGGGGGGGGGGGGAAGATGGCCCGCTCCTTGCGCAACGCCACGAGCCGCTGCGCCTCGGCCGACTTGACGCCCTTCTCCTTGTCGGCTTTCGGAGCCATGGCGAGGGCGGCGGAGGAGGCCGACGGCGGTGAGCGCGCTTGTGGCGAAGGGGGCGGGCGCTGCTCTTCGCACTTGAGAAGAAGGGGAGCGGCGGTGGTTTTCTTGACAAGACAGCAATGGCGGAGTGGGACGGCCTGCCTGTTTCCCCCGCTTATAAAGAGGGGGAGGGGGCGGACGTTCCGCTTTTCCTAATAAAGAACCCCCACGACCACGCCCACGATCTCTCGCACGACGCCACGTTCGGTGCTTGCCGTTAGTGGGGGTCGTGGTGGGTCCGGGGCGAGTTGCGACGTGGTCGAGGCCGCGTGTGACCGTGCACTGTTTTAGGCCTGGCCCGACAGCGCTCGGCACCGTGTACGGCCCAGGCTCGGGGGCTCCTGTCGGTGTACTAGAGTAGGGGTACCCTAGTATCCCGTACTCGTGCACGGACAGTTGTAACACCAGCGGCGAGGTTTGCCTCGTCACCGCTTAAGATCCTCCGTGGCTCCTTTGGAGCCATTCAAGAACAAAGTATTTGATTAAGAAGACAAGGCCCCGACAAGAGGAGCTTGCCGGGAAGGCCACTCAAGGCATGCAGAAGGTAAGGCCCCGGCGAGAGGAGCTTGCCGGGAAGGCTCGGAGCGCGACAAGCCTCCGGACGCGACAAGGATTCGGCATGGCAAAGGCGCTTGCCGCGGCAAGCAACCTCTCTCCATCTCCGCTCCAGCTCATCCAGCAACGTGTCGCCATGGGACCATTCCATGCTGCGGCGTGTCGAGAGGTCAGTGCAGCCAGCGGAGAGCAGCGATAAGCGGCGCTGACAAGCTTGCCATCGTGGCGAGCGGTGGCGCACCTGACGGTCTCTGTTGCACTGTTTGGGCGACACTGACGGGCATTTATTGCTTTTGTCCCTTGCCGTGAGAGTTACGTATTTTGCAGTCTACACTGTTCGAGTAGGTGTACCAACTCCTATTTTTACATTTGTACCCTCGCCTATGTTGCCACCTGTCGGAGACCCCTTGAGCATATAAAATGAGGCCCATGCGCAACGTAGAAGGGGTTCGAGGTTCGGTTCATTCGACTCACTAGAGACCAGATACGCTCACGCTAGGTTTTGTAGCTCGCATCGCTCCCTAGCAAGAACACAATACATCAAACAAGCAGCAGTAGGAGTTTTATCTCTCCGGAGAGCTCTGAAGCTGGGTAAACTGCTCGTGTGCCTCGTCTCGATCCGCTCTTCGTGCGATCTCCGCCCCCTCCGAACCACAAAGGGGCCTGGTCCGCCGGCCCCATAGGTGTTCGCGGGTACGATCAGCCTCCCCGACATCTTCGTTCTTTCCGATCTTTTGAGTGATTGCTTATGTGTGGTTACTATTGCTTGCTTACGATAGATTGACCGGAGTGTGACGAGTAGATCTATCAAGAGTTTTGAGTGCAAGTCATCTTCATCAACATTGCGGGCAAGTAACACTTGATCATACCTTTTCTACTACCCAGTTTTATGCATTAGATCAATCCTCAAACACTTGCATGATTAGGATCTAATTAAAATTGTGGGATGGGAAGTAGATTGAGGTAGTACCTATTTCCTGTTTTACTTATGAAACCTTGGGAGTTACTTCTACGTTTGCTTATTATGCCATGCTATGCTAGTAGACGTGGATTGGGTGAGTGTATTCCATGATGTATGTGAGATTGTTAAATTAATGGTTTATTTAAGGTGGCAACTTAAACACACATCTGGGTGGATTGAGGCACCTGGTTTCTATCAAGACTTGCCTGTATTTCTTCGGACCGCCACCCAGGCTCAAAGGGATCATGAGATTATTCAAACTAGAAACTTCCGTGTGCAGCCACAAGCCATTATGGGCTCTGGCATAGTTGATTAAGTCGTGTGAACTCTTACAGTGGTAGACTAGCTGATGTAGGGGTTGTAGGTGGTACGGTCTACCCATCGTAAAGGTGCAAGCAACCACGAAAGACTATGTCTCAGTCATCCAATCTCTCAAGCGCCATGTAGTCACGAGAAACCAAGCGGAGGCGATCGAGTCTTGTGGGGAAAAGTCATAAACCTCTGCAGAGTGTATAAACTAATCATGATTAGCCGTGCCCCCGGTTATGGACATCTTGAGTATCTAGTTCTTGGATTATCCTGTTGATCTCATCACGTTACTTAATATAACTTGTTTGGGTTTAATTGAGTACCTTTAATTGGGATTGAGGATGCTGTCAACCATTCTCAATGTTTCACAACCACCATGATAGTTAAATAAATTTATTCCTTTGAAATAGGGAAAAATGGCTTTTCGCTAAAACTGTAACCATAGAGCTTTCCACCAGCCATATATGCATGTAGTATAGCCTATTCTTTCATTACTCTCTATGTGTTACATTGCCAGCATATTCCATGTGCTGACCCGTTTTCGGGCTGCAACTTTTCATGTTGCAGACTTTTTAGACGCAACAGTAAGTGATACGTTAGGGTTACAATTTCCTATACTCAACTTTGCAGTTGGTGTTGATGGGAATCCACAACCTTGTTGCTTCCGCTATATTTGGATTGAGGTAATAGTATTTACGTTACTTTATACATGTGATTTACCTCTGTTATAAATCCTTCGATCTCTTGTGTGTCGACATACCGATCCGGGGATGACACGAAAGCACGAAGACTTGATCCATTCGGGTCGGGTCGCTACAAGATGGTATCAGAGCACATGTTGACTGTAGGACGTGACCCTAGAAAATGGCAAGCCCATAGGAAAGATTTTTCTCTACAACTTCATTTTTCAAAAAGATCTTTTACCTCTCTTCTCTTCTGAGCTTATTCAAATATTCCCTTTTAGCGAGACCATACCCCTTTTCCCTTTTGACCACTCGAAGATTCGACTGATGAGACCACTCCAAGGAGACAAGATATCGGACAACTAAGACCATTTGGAATGAAGAGGATTTTAGCGTGTAAATGGAAACTACAACTGTTGAAGACTCCGAAGACTATGAGATTTTGAAGGCTCTGAAGAATTCCTAGAGCAAGGTGTATCAGAGAAAGACCGGAACATGGAGCATCGTAACTCAAAGTTATGTCAAGGAAAACCCTAAGGCAGGAGATATCAACTATGGAGAGATAGCTCATGGAAATGAAAAGAGCAGAAACACGGCTATCCATGATGTTATCACCGCTTATGCTATTGTTGCCGTGCTGAGTTAAGCATGCATATGCATGAAAGGATTGGATGGTAGAAGGCTGATGGAGCACCTATCAGCAAGATGAAGTTTTAACCTTAGCCGGTGTATCACCGGATCCGAATATTACATCAAGAAGTTTAAGATGGATCTGCAGGAAGCCGTATTTGACAAGGAGGCAATTCATGAAGAATTCATGAACCTGAAACTGAAAGTAGACAAGCTGAGGAGCAAAACCTTGAGACATCAAAGATTTATCAGGAACTGAAGCACAGTAGGATCATCGTTCATATCAAGGTTGATGAAACCAGAAGTTTGGAATGCAACTCCAAAAATATTAAAGGACGTCGCGAGAGACTTCGCGTCAACAGAGATGATCTGGCAAAAGAACTTGAGCAGGACAAGTACGATTGGAAGAAGCCATCGGAGACATGAACAAGACTTGAAGAGTTTGATAGCGTTGAAGATTTATTGACCCTTAGAAGACCTAACCCCTGTTACATACGTGCGTTAGATGCGACGATTGTGAGCTGTCATTTGTTTGATGTTTTTCCGACAGCCACAATAAAATCTATCTTTTCAAAACTTTTGTTTGTCTTGTGTGTATCCCTCTCGATCCCTCCTGTCTCACCCCAAAACCCATGGACCCAATAGAGGATGAATGAAGATGAGCTTGTATTTTCTGGACCGATGAGTCAATTGAAAACGGACCAATGGATTCAGAACATGGAGGATCACATGGAGAATAACCCTATACCCAGAAAGGATATGGCCCAGCATGCTCTTCAATGCTTTGAAAAAAAGGTGCCGCTACTTGGTGGAGGATGTACCAAACCATCAATGGCTGGCAAGGAGTGACCACTTGGAAAGAATTTAAGTTGACTCTGCAAAGATCTCGTCTTGTATCCCAGAAGTTGAGGCCTTATGGAAAGGATATGAAGAAACCTTGTGCATGCAAGCTCTGTGGAGAAATAGGACACACCCATAAGGAACACAAGGATGAATGCCCTAATTGTGAAGGAAGTCACCAGCTGAAGAATGCCCAACTAGGCAGGTCACTTGTTTCTTGTGTGAAGGGACTACCCACTACCACCTTTCGGTGTCACATTTACCCCATGGTACAAAGAACCATCCAGCGAGAAGAAAGAAGAAATGAAAGGAGCTCTCATGGAGATGTTAGAAGAACACATGACGAAGGAAGATGTTGAGGACACACACAAAGGAAACAAAATTAAAGCCCGCACTTTTAAGTCATGCTATTCATGTGGAGAAGAGGGACACATCTCCCAAGATTGTCTGAATGGAGATCTAGTAGAATTCCCGACAGAGGAAGTAGAGTATGACCCACAGGAAATAGAAGATCTGATTGGAACAGAAAGGTCCCGGAAGAGGAATAGATTGGATTCCAGGAAGGATCTGAGTCATGTCACCTGTTACAAATGCAAGGAGTCAGGGCACTACATCAACACTTGCACAAAATGGAAGCCGAGGACCCAAAGAGGCTATGTGATCATGAGGAAACCTCGAAACCCGTCGAAGTAATATGTTTCCGTTGTAATGTAGCAGGGCACTTTGCGTAGATTGTCCGAAGGAGAAGGAGACTGATGATATCTGATTGAAGTTGTAACAAAAGAAATGGAGTAGTAGAAGTGAGAGCTTTTCTTTTATATTGAGGTGTTAAGTTGAGACATGTAATGGAAAAGCGAGAGATTGTAATAATTAAGAATCAATAAAGTTAGCAGTGTTGGTACTGCTTTGGATTTTATGAGTTACCCTATGAGGAAAGATGTTGACCAATTTCGAGGATATGAGAAATATGGTCTATGGAATATTGGAACATTTTAAGGGTGGTAGTACCACTGTAAGAACCATTGACCCTGGAAAAGATAAGGATACCCTTGAATGGATTTGAGACAAAATGAATAGGAGTTTTGTCTCGATATGTTTGATACCCCAAGAGAGTGTGGGATGACGTTGGAGACCGCTGCTTGTTTGGACCAAATGTGATCAAGGAGTTAGAAGAGAATGTTAAGTTGATTCGAGATAGACTGAAGGTAGCTCGATCCGAGGCAGAATAGTTATGCATACTAAAAAAGCGCAAGGAGGTAGTCTATGAAATCGGAGCGAGCATATCTTTGTGTGCCACCTCTGTGAGGAGTTAAATGATTTGGAGTTAAGGGAAAGTTAGCCCCGAGATTTGTAGGACCATACCGAGTTTGGAACGTATGGGAGAATTGGCTAATAAGTTGGAGTCACCCGAAGGACTCTCAGGAGTTCATGACTTGTTTCACGTTTCCCAGTTGAAGAAGTGCCATGCAGAGATGGCCAATATTCCCCTGTAAGGACGCTTGACCCTGGGTAGGATAATGATGTTCCACGAAGTGGAGTATGGACTTCATAAGTATAAGTTTTTATCACGGAAGGTGGGACATCCCACGAGGATGAAGAGATGAATTACTATTGGATATAAAGGAGGTGTGATGTTGGAAATATGGATTAATGGAAATTCCATGATGAGTCTGAGTAATCATGTCCTAGTTTGGTGCCAATAGAAGGAAGAAGGACAATACAATTGGATGGAATTAAGTATACTAGGAAGTTGGATGTTGGAATAATGATCAGTTGCCCCGAGGATGTGTTCAAGGATTGCAAGTGATGAGATGGGCCATAACCCACAGGCCCGGGACCTGCCAAGAAGCAAGCACACTCTTCTTGAAGGAAAAACCTGGCGAAGTTGCGATTTTATCAACCGACGATCCTATAGGAGTTTACGCCAAACACGAGAGTTGTTAAGGAGCGATAGATGTTTGTTTGGCTTGCGAGAATCAATGGATTTTCCGAACTTGGTTAAATGCGACAAGAGAAGTTCTGCAATGCTTGTGAGGATGACCGAGTGCTAGAATGCGAGATTCGCTAAACCATGTGCAAGGTAATGATTTGGGTGCAGGATGGATTGATCACCATACCGACTTACTCTTATTATTCGATTTGCTATGTGGGATGGTAAATCTGAGTGACTTACCTATAGTAGAGTGAAGACGATATTAAACCTTGTTTGAACCTTAGAATGGTATAGGTATTTTTTCCCTTGTACACGGCAGTTGTTGCCAACCGTAGGTTATACGGTGAGTTCAACCTGCACCCGTTTCTGCAGGACAAACCATAAATTGTTGACCACCATGAGATATCGATAGTTGTTTAGAATTGGCGCCGGACCGTCGATTAAGAAGACCCAATTTGGGATAACCTTACCAAGAGGAAAGGACAAAGGAATTGAGGAAAAGGTTATGCCACTAGGAAGAGCCCAGAGAAGGAATTATCCTTAATATCTCGAGAAGACCGACCTTTGTCGACAATAAGGATGGAGTATCTGAGTTTTGATGGAACCGTAACAATGCTTCTAAGGGTGGTAGCACCCGAGACCCCGGAGATGATCGATGGATTTTGAAGACCCCCAAACCTAACCTATTTCTTGCTAGCCTCTCCGAATCTCGAGGGGCGAGATTCATTTTAAAGTGGTAGGTTTGTAACATCCCAAAATTCTAAATTTTGGAATGTTATAAACACATAGATAGTTTTGATTGATTGTTTGATTGATTGGTGAAAGTGAGTGAATTGAAACTTTTGAAAGTTAAATGAGAGGGAATAAAAGGACTTTCCCAAACTTTCATTTTGCTTTTATGATCTTGAGAATTCAAATTCTTTTCATCACAAAACCACGGAGAGAAGATGACATGACTTCTTCCATTTATTTAAATGACAAGGGTGTTGAAAATATTTGAATTTCATTTGGAAAATATTTCCAATTCTGAAACTTTATGCAACTCAATGATTTTCAAGAGCGAAGATAAAATGACTTCTTCAAAACATATGAAATATGAGTTGGGAGTTTCAAAGAATTTAAAATTCAAAGTTCTTTTGAATTTATTTTCAATTTGGAGTTATTTGAGTTTTATTCAAATTATTTTTCTCCAAAAATAAATTATATGGAAAATAGGGTAACATGATTCCCTACATCAGAAAAATGGAGAGAAATAAATTTGAATTCATTTTGGTATTTTTAAAATGATTTTTATTTGATTTTATTAGAGCTGAAACACTCTTTGCTTTATTTGAATTTGTGTGGATTTTATTTGACATTAGAATAATGTCCATGTTGTAGGAATTTTTTTCTGAAAATTTTGATATATTATATGCCTATATAATATATTTATTTATTTGGTTTTATTATTTTTCTTTCGTCTGGAAATTAAAAAAAGAAAAAAAAAAAAAAAAAAAGGGCCTTGGCCTTGGGCCAAAGGCCCAAGCCGTAAAGCTCCTGACGGCCGACGAAGGCCAAGGCCATCACATACGCACCTAGGGAGCCAGGAGCCAAGGTTTCCTATTTTTTACAAATCCTAGTAGGATTTGATCCCGTTTGTTATTCCGCTTTTACTTCTAGGATTCCTAATCTTAGTCTATCTCTTGTTCCCTACCCCCAGCAAAACCCTCCCCTCCCCAATATAAATACCCAAGCACCCCCCCCCCCTCCAACACATCAAATCAACTCCTCTCCTCTCCTCTATCCTCCTCCGGAGCAGCAGCAGCAGTGCCGCCGCCGCCATAGCCGCCGCCGCCCTACGCCGCCGCCCAACGCCGCCGCCGCCACGAGCCTCGCCTCTTGAGGTACTAGCCTCACCGCGTCACCTTTCTTTTCCTCGGTTCGGTTTTTCAGAATCGTTCCGGTTTCCGTTCAGTTTTCTAGATCGGTTTTTCGTTTCGGTTTTCTTTCCGAAACCCTAGATCGGTTTTCTCGCCGGTTTTTCTTTCCGGTTTTGTTTAGCGAGCATTCGCTCGATAGATTTTCCTTTTTATTTTTAATTTCCGTCAGGGACCTATCCGTAGTGTTATTTTTTAGTCCCTAATCTTCAAACGCTCATAACTTTTTACTCGTAAGTCGGAATCCAACGAAACCAACGCCCACTTCTTCGTTCTGATCCCTCTATCCAAGTAATACAACTCAAACATGTTTTGATAATTTAAAATTTGAATTAGATCAGATTTGTATTCAAACTTCGTTTGATCGTAACTTGAGTTTCGTAACTCCGATTTAGTTGATTCTTTTTGCTAATCGAAGCTCTTGACCTAAACTTTCTAATAAGGCCAAATTCATATAATTTTGGTACTGTTAGAAATTGTTTTATGTTGCAAGAGTTATTTGATTTGTTTGATGTTTTCCGAATCATACTCTTCGTTCTTTCCGATCTTTTGATTGATTGCTTATGTGTGGTTACTATTGCTTGCTTACGATAGATTGACCGGAGTGTGACGAGTAGATCTATCAAGAGTTTTGAGTGCGAGTCATCTTCATCAACATTGCAGGCAAGTAACACTTGATCATACCTTTTCTACTACCCAGTTTTATGCATTAGATCAATCCTCAAACACTTGCATGATTAGGATCTAATTAAAATTGTGGGATGGGAAGTAGATTGAGGTAGTACCTATTTCTGTTTTACTTATGAAACCTTGGGAGTTACTTCACGTTTGCTTATTATGCCATGCTATGCTAGTAGGCGTGGATTGGGTGAGTGTATTCCATGACGGATGTGAGATTGTTAAATTAATGGTTTATTTAAGGTGGCAACTTAAACACACATCCGGGTGGATTGAGGCACCTGGTTTCTATCAGGACTTGCCCGTATTTCTTGGACCACCACCCAGGCTCAAAGGGATCATGAGATTATTCAAACTAGAAACTTCCGTGTGCAGCCACAAGCCATTATGGGCTCTGGCATAGTTGATTAAGTCGTGTGAACTCTTACAGTGGTAGACTAGCTGATGTAGGGGTTGTAGGTGGTACGGTCTACCCATCGTAAGGTGCAAACGCTTCTGAAAGACTATGTCTCGGTCATCCGCCTCTCAAAGCGCCATGTAGTGCGAGAAACCAAGCGGAGGCGATCGAGTCTTGTGGGGAAAAGTCATAAACCTCTACAGATTGTATAAACTAATCATGATTAGCCGTGCCCCCGGTTATGGACATCTTGAGTATCTAGTTCTTGGATTATCCTGTTGATCTCATCACGTTACTTAATATAACTTGTTTGGGTTTAATTGAGTACCTTTAATTGGGATTGAGGATGCTGTCAACCATTCTCAATTTTTCACAACCACCATGATAGTTAAATAAATTTATTCCTTTGAAATAGGGAAAAATGGCTTTTCGCTAAAACTGTAACCATAGAGCTTTCCACCAGCCATATATGCATGTAGTATAGCCTATTCTTTCATTACTCTCTATGTGTTACATTGCGGCATATTCCATGTCTTGACCCGTTTCAGGCTGCAACTTTTCATGTTGCGGACTTTTTCGCATTTACAGTAAGTGATACGTTAGGGTTACGATTTCCTATACTCAACTTTGTCGTTGGTGTTGATGGGAATCCACAACCTTGTTGCTTCCGCTATATTTGGATTGAGGTAATAGTATTTATGTTACTTTATACATGTGATTTACCTCTGTTATAAATCCTTCAAGTACTGTGTGTGTCAGCATACCGATCCAGGGATGACACGAAAGCACAGAGACTTGATCCATTCGGGTCGGGTCGCTACAGCCCCTCCGAGATTGGATCTGTCTCTCTGTCTCTCTCTGTTTCTGCGTTCTGTTCTGCTGCCCTTTCACCGTTTCTTTTATATCCGGAGATCCGTAACTCCGATTGGACTGAAACCTTCGCCCAGATCTTTTTCCAAAAATTAGCTTTCTGGCGGCCAAAGTAGAGCATCGACCGCCTTATGAGGGGCCCACGAGGGTGGGGGCGCGCCCTCCTGGGGAGGGCGTGGGCCCCACCCTCGTGGCCACCTCGGGCACCGTCTCGCGTTGATTTTACTTCCCAAAAATCACAAATATTCCAAAATAATTCTCCGTCCATTTTTATCCCGTTTGGACACTGTTTGATATGGGGTTTCTGCGAAACATAAAACATGCAACAGACAGGAACTGCACTGAGCCTTTGGATCAATATGTTAGTCCCAAAAAATAGTATAAAAAGTTGCCAAAAAGTATATGAAAGTTGAATAATATTGGCACGGAACAATCAAAAATTATAGATACGACGGAGACGTATCAGACTGTTGCTTATTAGAGGCACTCGTTGTTTCGAGCAAGCCATGGATTGATGCTTGTTGGTGGAGGGGGAGTATAAACTTTACCATTCTGTTTGGGAACCGCCTATAATGTGTGTATCATGGAAGATATCGCCATCTCTTGGTTGTTATGTTGACAATGAAAGTATGCCGCTCAAAATATTATTTATCTCTATTTCAAAACCGAGCTCTGGCACCTCTACAAATCCATGCTTCCCTCTGCGAAGGGCCTATCTATTTACTTTTATGTTGAGTCATCACCCTCTTATTATAAAGCACTAGGTGGAGAGCGCAGCTGTCATTTGCATTCATTACTATTAATTTATATTGGGTATGACTATGATTGGATCTCTTTAACCATGAATTATAATGTCTAGTCAGTCCTTGATCTTTAAAGGTGCTTTGCATTTATGTTTTGCGGTCTCAAAAAGGGCTAGCGAGATACCATCTTGTTATATCATATTATGATTGTTTTGAGAAAGTGTTGTCATCCGAGATTTATTATTATGACTCGCTAGTTGATTATGCCATTGATATGAGTAAACATGAGACCTACGAGTCATTGTGAATGTGGTTAGTTATAATCTTTGCTGAAAACTTGAATGCTGGCTTTACATATTTACAACAACAAGAGCAAACAGAGTTTGTAAAAGCTTTTCTTTATCACTTTCAGTTTATCAACTAAATTGCTTGAGGACAAGCAAAGGTTTAAGCTTGGAGGAGTTGATATGTCTCCGTCATATCTACTTTTCCAAACACTTTTGCCCTTGTTTTGGACTCTAACTTGCATGATTTGAATGGAACTAACCGGATTGTGTTGTTTTGATAGACTTTCCATGGTGTTATTTATGTGCAGAAACAAAAGTTCTCGGAATGACCTGAAACTTCACGGAACGTCTATTTGGAAATAATAAAAAATCCTTGCAAAAGATGAAGACCAGGGGGCCCACACCCTAGCCACGAGGGTGGGGGGCGCGCCTGCCCCCCTAGGGCGCGCCCCCCTACCTCGTGGGCCCCCTGGAGCTCCTCCGACCTCAACTCCAACTCTATATATTTGCTTTCGGGGAGAAAAAATCAGAGAGAAGGATTCATCGCGTTTTATGATACGGAGCCGCTGCCAAGCCCAAAAACCTCTCGGGAGGGCTGATCTGGAGTCCGTTCGGGGCTCCGGAGAGGGGGATTCGTCGCCATCGTCATCATCAACCATCCTCCATCACCAATTTCATGATGCTCACCGCCGTGCGTGAGTAATTCCATAGTAGGCTTGCTGAACGGTGATGGGTTGGATGAGATCTATCATGTAATCGAGTTAGTTTTGTTAGGGTTTGATCCCTAGTATCCACTATGTTACGAGATTGATGTTTCTATGACTTTGCTATGCTTAATGCTTGTCACTAGGGCCCGAGTGCCATGATTTCAGATCTGAACCTATTATGTTTTCATGAATATATGTGAGTTCTTGATCCTATCTTGCAATTCTATTGTCACCTACTATGTGTTATGATCCGGCAACCCCAAAGTGACAATAATCGGGACCACTCCCGGTGATGACCGTAGTTTGAGGAGTTCATGTATTCACTATGTGCTAATGCTTTGTTCCGGTACTCTATTGAAAGGAGGCTTTAATATCCCTTAGTTTCCATTAGGACCCCGCTGCCATGGGAGGGTAGGACAAAATATGTCATGCAAGTTTTTTTCCATAAGCACGTATGACTATATTCGGAATACATGCCTACATTACATTGATGAATTGGGGCTAGTTCTGTGTCACCCTATGTTATGATTCTTACATGATGAACTGCATCCGGCATAATTCTCCATCACTGATCCAGTGCCTACGAGATTTTCATATATTGTTCTTCGCTTATTTACTTTTCCGTTGCTACTGTTACAATCAGTACAAAACACCAAAAATATTACTTTTGCTACCGTTACTTTTGTTACCGTTATGACTACTATCATATTACTTTGCTACTAAATACTTTGCTGCAGATATTAAGTTATCCAGGTGTGGTTGAATTGACAACTCAACTGCTAATACTTGAGAATATTCTTTGGCTTCCCTTGTGTCGAATCAATAAATTTTGGTTGAATACTCTACCCTCGAAAACTGTTGCGATCCCCTATACTTGTGGGTTATCAATATGCACTTGGTATATGTGGAACAAATTTGTGGATTGTTTAAGCTTGTAGGTTTACCCGGATATGATGTTAAGAAGAAGGTTTTCCCTTTATATTTGAAGGGAAAAGCATTGACATGGTATAGGCTATGCGATGATATTGGATCTTGGAATTGGAATCGATTGAAATTGGAGTTCCACCAAAAAAATATCCTATGCATCTAGTTCATTGTGATCGAAATTACATATGTAATTTTTGGCCTCGTGAAGGAGAAAGTATTACTCTATCTTGGGGTAGGCTTAAGTCAATGTTATATTCATGCCCAAATCACGAGTTCTCAAGAGAAATTATCATCCAGAATTTTATGCTCGGCTTTCTCATAATGATCGGTCCATGCTTGATACTTCTTGTGCTGGTTCTTTTATGAAGAGGACTGTTGAATTCCGGTGTGATCTTTTGGAAATAATTAAACACAACAACTCTGAAGATTGGGAAATTGATGAAGGTAAAGAGTCAGGTATTAAGCTTAAGTATGATTGTGTTAAATCTTTTATGAATACCGATGCTTTTCAAAAGTTTAGCACTAAATATGGTCTTGACTCTGAGATAGTAGCCTCCTTTTGTGAATCATTTGCTACTCATGTTGATCTCCCTAAAGAGAAGTGGTTTAAATATCAGCCACCTATTAAAGAAGAAATTGAAGAACCGGTACTAGCTAAGGAAGAAACTATATTTTATAGTGTTGATCTAGTTGTTCCTACTGCTTATATTGACAAACCAACTTTCCCTGTTAGGATAAAGGAACATGCTAAAGTTTCAACTGTGGTTAACAAAAAATATTAGAACACCTAAACCTTATGAACAAATCAAGGTAGAACCTAGTATTGCTATGATTAAAGATCTCTTGGAAGAAAATATAGATGGGCATGTTATTTACTTCTGCAATGAAGCTACTAGAATTGTCAAACCTGATAAAATAGATAATCATAGACCCATTGTTTGCATGCCTGTTGTCTCAGTTAAAATAGGAGATCACTGTTATCATGGTTTATGTGACATAGGTGCTAGCATGAGTGTTATTCCTTATTCCTTATATCAAGAAATTATGAATGATATAGCACCTGCGGAGATAGAAGACATAGATGTTACTATTAAACTTGCTAATAGAGATACTATAACACCAATTGGGATTGTTAGAGATGTTGATGTCTTGTGTGAGAAAATAAAATACCCTACTGATTTTCTTGTTCTTGGTTCCCCACAAGATGACTTTTGTTCCATTATCTTTGGTAGACCTTTCTTAAACACCGTTAATGCTAAGATAGATTGTGAGAAACAAATTGTCGGTGTTAGTTTTGGTGATGAATCTCATGAGTTTAATTTTTCCAAGTTTAGTAGAAAGCTTCATGAAAAAATTGCCTAGTAAGGATGAGATAATTGGTCTTGCTTCTATTGATGTGCCACCTACTGATCCACTAGAACAATATTTGTTAGACCATGAAAATGATTTACATATGCATGAATGAAATGAAATAGATAAGATTTTCTTTGAACAACGTCCTCTGCTTAAACACAATTTGCCTATTAAAGCTCTAGGAGGTCCTCCTCCACCTAAAGGTGATCATGTGTTTGAATTAAAACAATTGCCAGACACTTTGCAATATGCTTATCTTGATGAAAAGAAGATATATCACGTTATTATTAGTGCTAACCTTTCAGAACATGAAGAAGAAAGATTATTGAAAGTTCTAAAGAAGCACCGAGCTGCTATTGGATATACTCTTGATGATTTAAAGGGCATTAGTCCCACTCTATGTCACCACAAGATTAATATGGAACCTGATGCTAAACCCGTTGTTGATCACCAATGTTAGTTAAATCCGAAGATGAAAGAAGTGGTTGAACAGAAATATTAAAACTTCTGGAAGCAGGTATAATCTATCTAGATGATAGTAGATGGGTAAGTCATGTTCATTGTGTCCCTAAGAAAGAAGGTATTGCTGTTGTTCCTAATGATAAGAATGAACTTATTCCACAAAGAATTGTTACAGGCTATAGAATGGCAATTGATTTCAGAAAATTAAATAAAGCAACTAGAAAAGATCATTACCCTCTACCTTTTATTGATAAAATGCTAGAAAGATTATCTAAGCACACACATTTTTGCTTGCTTGATGGATATTCTGGTTTTTCACAAATACTTGTTTCTCAACCTGATCAGGAAAAGACCACTTTTTCTTGTCCCTTTGGAACTTATGCTTATAGACATACGACTTTTGGTTTATGTAATGCACCTGCTACCTTTCAAAGATGTATGACTGCTATATTCTCTGACTTTTGTGAAAAGATTCTTGAGGTTTTCATGGATGACTTCTCTGTTTATGGGAAGTCTTTTGATGATTGTTTAAGCAATCTTGATCGATTTTTGCAGAGATGTGAACAAACAATTCTTGTCTTGAATTGGGAGAAGTGCCACTTTATGGTTAATGAAAGTATTTTGTTGGGTCATAAAATTTCTGAAAGAGGTATTGAAGTGGACAAAGCTAAGGTTGATGCAATTGAAAAAATACCATGTCCTAAAGATATAAAAGGTATTTATAGTTTCCTAGGTCATACTGGTTTCTATAGGAGATTTATCAAAGACTTTTCAAAAATTTCTAGGCCTCTTACAAACCTTTTGCAAAAGGATGTCCCTTTTATTTTTGATGATGATTGTTTAGAAGCCTTTGAAACACTCAAGACAACCATAATTTCTGCACCTATTGTTCAACCACCTGATTGGAACTTTCCTTTTGAAATTATGTGTGATGCTAGCAATTATGTTGTTTGTGCTGTTCTAGGACAAAGAGTTGATAAGAAATTGAATGTTATTCATTATGCTAGTAGAACTCTAAACAGTGTTCAAGGAAATTACGCTACTACTGAAAAAGAATTCCTAGCAGTGGTGTTTCTTGTGATAAATTTAGATCTTACATTGTTGATTCAAAAGTTATTGTTCACACCGACCATGATGCTATTAAATATCTTATGGAAAAGAAAGATGCTAAACCTAGACTTATTCTATGGGTTCTCTTGCTACACTGATAGAAAAGGAGTTGAGAACTCCGTAGCTGATAACTTGTCTAGGCTTGAAAATGTTCTTGATGACCCACTACCTATTGATGATAGTTTTCCTGATGAGCTGTTAGCTGCAATAAATGTTGCTCATACTCCTTGGTATGCTGACTATGCTAATTACATTGTTGCTAAATATTTACACCTAGCTTTACATACCAACAAAACAAAAAATTCTTCTGTGATTTAAGACAGTACTTTTGGGATGACCCACATCTTTATAAAGAAGGAGTAGATGGTATTATTAGACATTGTGTACCTGAGCATGAATAGGAACAAATCCTACGGAATTTTCACTCCGAGCATATGGAGGGCATCATGATGGAGATAGAACTGCTCACAAGGTATTGCAATCCAGATTTTATTGGCCTACTCTCTTCAAAGATGCCCGTAAGTTCGTCTTATCTTGTTATGAATGACAAAGAATAGGTAATATCGGTAAGCGTCAAGAAATGCCTATGAATTATTCACTTGCTTTTGAACCATTTGATGTTTGGGGATTTGATTACATGGGACCTTTTCCTTCCTCTAATGGGTATACACATATTTTGGTTGTTGTTGATTATGTTACTAAATGGGTAGAAGCTATTCCAACCAGTAGTGCTGATCACAACACCTCTGTTAAAATGCTTAAGGAAGTTATTTTCCCAAGGTTTGGAGTCCCTAGATATTTAATGACTAATGGTGGTTCGCACTTTATTCATGGTTCTTTCCGTAAAATGCTTGCCAAGTATGATGTTAACCATAGAATTGCATCACCTTATCATCCTCAGTCTAGTGATCAAGTTGAACTTAGCAATAGAGAAATAAAATTAATTTTGCAAAAGACTGTCAATAGGTCCCAAAAGAATTGGTCTAAGAAATTAGATGATGCACTTTGGGCTTACAGAACAGCATATAAAAATCCTACGGGTATGTTTCCTTATAAAATGGTTTATGGAAAAGCTTGCCATTTGCCTCTTGAGCTAGAACATAAGCATATTCGGCAATCAAAGAACTCAACTATGATTTCAAACTTGCTAGTGAAAATAGCTTATTTGATATTAGCTCATTAGATGAATGGAGAACCCAAGCTTATGAAAATGCCAAGTTATTTAAAGAAAAAGTTAAAAGATGGCATGATAAAAGAATTCAAAATCGTGAGTTTCAAGTTGGAGAATATATTCTTTTGTACAACTCTCCTTTCAGATTCTTTGCAGGAAAACTCCTCTCAAAATGAGAAGGACCCTATGTTATCGAGGAAGTTTACCGGTGTGGAGCTATTAAAATAAATAATGTCGAAGGTACTAACCCGAAGGTTGTTAACGGGCAACGAATAAAACATTGTATCTCAGGTACACCCATACATGTTGAAAGCAATATTATCCAAACTTTGACACCAGAAGAACACTCCAGAATCATGAAAATAAGGACGTATGTGATACAGTACGTAAACGGACTCCAAAAAATTTGCAAAAATATTTTTTGTCAGTTTTGGAATATTTAGAAAATTAGTAAAATAAGAAACAACCAGGAAGCGTACCTTGGTGAGCACAAGAAGCTAGGGCACGCCTGGCACCTCTGGTACCTTCCGGACTCTGTTTTTCTTCCGTTTGCTTGTTTCCCAAGATAAAAAATATATTTATATACCCCTGAGGGAGTCCTGGACTATGGGGTCCTCGGGTGTCCAGGCTATGTGATGTGGGCCGGACAGATGGGCCGTAAAGATACGAGATAGAAGGCCTTCCCCCGTGTCCGGATGGGACTCTCCTTTGCGTGGATGGCAAGCTTGGCGTTCGGATATGAAGATTCCTTTCTCTGTAAACCGACTCTGTACAATCCTAGCCCCCTCCGGTATCTATATAAACCGGAGGGTTTAGTCCGTAGAGGCAAACATAATCATATAGGCTAGACATCTAGGGTTTAGCCATTACGATCTCGAGGTAGATCAACCCATGTAACCCATTGTCGGTGTCAAAACCGGCGGATCTCAGGTAGGGGGTCCCGAACTGTGCGTCTAAGATGGATGGTAACAGGAGGCGGGGGACACGATGTTTACCCAGGTTCGGGCCCTCTCGATGGAGGTAATACCCTACTTCCTGCTTGATTGATCTTGATGATATGAGTATTACAAGACTTGATCTACCACGAGATCGTAGAGGCTAAACCCTAGAAGCTAGCCTATGGTATGATTGTTGTTGTCCTACGGACTAAACCCTCCGGTTTATATAGACACCGGAGGGGGCTAGGGTTACAGTCGGTTACAAGGGAGGAGATCTACATATCCATATTGCCAAGCTTGCCTTCCACGCCAAGGAGAGTCCCATCCGGACACAGGACGAAGTCTTCAATCTTGTATCTTCATAGTCCAACAGTCCGGCTAAAGTATATAGTCCGGCCATCCGAGGATCTCCTAATCCAGGACTCCCTCAGTAGCTCCTGAACCAGGCTTCAATGACGATGAGTCTGGCGCGCAGATTGTCTTCGGCATTGCAAGGCGGGTTCTTCTCCAAATTCTGAGTACCTGTTGAGTAGTGTCCGTCTTCCCATAAATGTTGCTCTCCTTGGCTTTCGTGCCTAATAATGGCTATCTTCCACGTGTCGAGCGAATGCGAGAAGCCTGGGCATTTTTACATTTTCCACCCTAGCCATGTGAGTAAACCGTCTATTAAAGAGACGTGGATTCTTAGATCCAGATCACACCACCCTCCCCCAGCGAGTATCCATCAGAGCGCGCCTGGCAAAATCCATTCCAACATGGCCGGCCATCGCAGCTCCTCCTCTCGCTCCCGTAGCCAAAAGCCCGGCGATTGGAAGAGGTGTTCCTTCCCTCACAGCCAATTAGTAAAGTTACAGACCCAGGGATTTCTCCCGCCAGCGTATATGGTTCCCATTCGAGCCGGGCTCACCACCTATAATGGCGGGGAGCAAGCGGAGAGCTCCCCCAACCCATCCAAGAGGGACCGGGTATGTCTTGTCCCTTATTTACTAAGGGGACTTGGATTCCCAATCCATCCGTTCCTCTGCGGGCTGCTGGAGTTCTACGGACTCCAGTTGCATAACTTTACCCCCGCTTCCATCCTACACATCGCTGGCTACGTCGCCCTTTGTGAGCTGTTTCTGGGTTGCGAAGCTCATTTTGAGTTGTGGCAGAGGCTATTCTTCCTCGTTCCCCGTACACAGAAGGGGCCACTATATCAAGTGGGCGGAGCCGAAATATGGCGCATTGCCGATACTGGATACCTGTCCGGGACACCGAAGAAGACGTCCGAAGACTGGCCTTCGGAGTGGTTTTATATGGAGGATGCCCCCCTTCCAGATCCTATTCGGATGGGCCTTCCTGAGTTTTACAACGCCCCTTTGAAGAAACGCCACAGCTGGCACCCTCGGAGCCCCCAGGAGGAAGATAACGGGAAGTCCATTCCCAGATGGGCCGGATAGATATGCTGGCCAAATCAGGATTGACAATAACTGAGGTTATGTCCATATGTATAATGCGGGGGGTGTAGCCACTTCAATATCGGGGACAACCCATGTGGCACTTCAATGGGGAAGACGACGCCACCCGCTGCGGTCGTAAAGGTCCGGACTCCGTCGCTGGCCTAGCGAAGATACTGTCCGATTTGTATAAAGGAGAAGAAGAGGAGTTCGCCCGTATCAAGCCACGGGATGGGTTCTCGATGTACAACCCCCCAAGCTAGGTGAGCTGCTACTTTCTACTCCAGTCCTTTCCGCATTCTTTGTCATAAGTATTTACCTTGTTATTTCATAACAGGAACTGCGAAAAGCCATGAGGGAGGTCCACAGCCCGTCTCCACAACCAGAGGACCCTGACTGGGCCCTCGACCCCGGACTTGAGGAAGATCCGGACACATTTGTGGAGCTCATCGACAGAACGTTCTATCAGTTGAGCTGTGACTGTACCTTGGTGGCTATCATAGCTGATTATCCTGGACTACTCCCCGCGTCGCCTGTAAGTAAAACCGTAGCCCTAACTTCCAAGAAGGATCCCTTTTTCTGCACTTCACCTACCGCACACATATGGTGTCTTACAGGGAAGGCCCTCGGGACGCCATGCCGAACCCGCAGTGACTCGCCAACAAGGGGCACCGAAGCCGGGTAGGCTTAAAAGGAAGGCGGTTAGGACTGAGATGCCGTCGTAGAGGTACGAAAGAGAACCCTGCTCCGTGGTGGCCATCTTTTAAAATATAATAACTCCCATGTTTCTTGGTAGGAAAACCGCTCGCCGGACTATATCCGGAGAGGTTGCCGGTAACACCTCCACCAGCCGAGCTCCAGAGTCGGACATAGAGGCGGACGCTAACATGGGGCCAACGCTGGATGTCCCTCCTACAGAGGATGCAGATAGGCTATCCGCTAACAATTCTGAAGTGGAGAGCGCCATGAATCACAGGCGTCGCCGGGCCGTACTCCGTGACGCTTGTTTCTCCCAAGAGGCGTTCGATGCCTTCAACTCAGGAGACGCGTACATCCGAGCTGCTCAAAATGGTCTTGCCAGAGCCACGGACCAGTATGTGAAAGATATACGGGTAAGGAAGTCTAATAATTATGTATATCAGTAGCCCCTGAGACTTGAAGCAGTTGGCACAACTGATTTAAGGATAATTGTTTGCATAGGTTCTTACGGAGAAGAATACCCAGTTGTCTCTAGAGTTGGAGGAGTGCAAAGCCCAGCTTCAGGCCGCATTTGCCGCGGTGAAGGAGTCCGAGAAATCCTCGTCTGGTTACGCTTGTTTTCATTGCAAAGAATGTCATGTACCAGGTAGTATGCGCCATGCGTGCAAATCTAACAATAGATTGTGCAGATGGTCCCGGAGTGAATCCGGATGAGCAACATGCTCTACGACAGCTAAAGGCTGGCGAGCGCGTGCTTACGCAAGTTAGGCGGGAGAAAAACAATCTCCAAGACGCCAATATCCAACTAGGCGTGGAACTGAAAGATGTTTGAGCCCAGCTTGCTGACTCCATGAAGGAGAATAAGCGGCTTCGACACGGCATTTTCAGTAAGTGCTTGAACAATCTTTTAGAGAGTTTGGCGAAGAAGCCGGCTAACAGAGTTATGTCTGCAGGTATGCTGACAGGTCGTCCCGCGGAGGAGATGCCCGGGTCTGCAGGTGATCTTCTGCCAGAGCTCTCCCAACTGCACGAACAAGTTCGGCAGGTGATGCAGGGTATTGCCCAAGCCTTGTGGCCGTCTGCCTCCCCGCCAGGAGGCATGGGGGAGCTTATAGAGAAGCTCAAGGGAGCTTGGCGGCACTTCCGATTATGGAAGATATCGGCCTGCCGACAAGGTGCAAGGGAAGCCTGGGCCATGGTGAAGACGCGATATACCAAGGCTGAGCCGAACCACATGGCCGAGGTCGGACCTGTGGGGCGTGATGGGTCAGAGATCCCCGTCAGTTTGGTGTATGACCAAGTAGAATTAGCCGCAAGTATTCCCAACAGGATTGTCGGCTAGACAGCCTGTTGGATGGTATAGAAGAAGAATTTAGTCAGTCTAAGTGACTGTGTACTTCAAGTGACATGTATTGTCCCTAGCCGGATTGTAAATCATTTCTCATGGCGGACCTTTTAACCCGACCTCTGGACCCGACGATGCGGAGTGTATCCGAATACCCGCCGATTATTTAGAAACCCGGTATGCGTGGAAACCAGGCGTAGGGGTCATAAGTGCTTGAATGCACAAGTACCCAACTAGCTATGTTATATTACATGGATAGTAAGAAACATCTTCCAGGGAGAATAGTTCCGTTAAGGGTTCCATTCCCTGGGTACGCATGCCCTAATGTGCATGTCTGAGCTGCAAAATGAGACGCAGGATATAAACATCTGGGGGCATGTATTTACAATAAGTAAAGGTCATCTTTTGTTCACAGACCGAGTATTCCCTTAAGAACGCTAGATTTCGGCGTCACCCAGTCTAAGGTACACATACGGCTGACCCGGCAGTAACAATCGCAGAGGTGCTCCCCTTATGCCCTAGCTGAATTAACGAGAACGTAGGGCATAAACACAAGAGCCAGGCAACCCAGCTTGGCCAAAACTTAAGTCATATCAATGCATATTATGGCGAAAAAAGGTCCATGCGGAAGAATAACACATGTGTGTGGCATAGAGCCCGGAAGATAGTTATATTAAGCTTCTATATAAGAAACCCCCAGGTATCATGAGCGCGGTTAGCGCGTCAAGATTGTGTAGTCAAGACACATTTTAGCCTTTTAAGGCCTTGAAGAAAAAAGGGGAAAAAAGAAAGAAAGAAAAGACAGATAACACATATACAAAAAAATGACAGAGGTAAGGAGACGAACACCGAGTCCGGCGCTAGGCGTATAACCTTCGGAGTCTGGCTGTGTTCCATGGGTTTGGCTCGAGTCGATTGTCCGATGCATCCCATAGACGGTACGCTCCACCGGTCAGAACTTGGTCAATAACGAAGGGACCTTCCCATTTGGGCTTGAGCTTTTTCTTTTCTTCTCCGGTAGGCATAGAACGAGTTCGCCAACATTATAAGTTTTGGCCCGTACTTCTCTACTTTGATATCTTCGAGCCTGTTGCTGATAGAATGCGGAACGGGCTTTTGCCATGTCACGCTCCTCCTCCAGGGCATCCAAACCGTCCTGCCGATCAAGCTCGACTTCTTTATCTTCATACATGCGCACTCGAGGTGAGTCATGAATTATGTCGGAGGGCAGTACCGCATCTGCGCCGTACACCATAAAAAATGGTGTGTATCCGGTAGTGCGATTCGGCGTGGTCTGCAGTCCCCATAGTACGGAGTTGAGCTCCTCTACCCAGTGCGTATTGGATTCCTTCAGGGATCGCACTAATCTGGGTTTGATGCCGCTCATGATAAGACCGTTTGCTCGTTCGACTTGACAGTTAGTTTGTAGGTGATAGACAAAAGCATAATCGAGCTTGATGCCGATGTTGCTGCACCAAAGATTTATCTCATCGGTTGTAAATTTCGAGCCGTTATTGGTGATGATGCTGTGGGGGACGCCATAACGGTGTATGACCCCAGATATGATGTCTATCACTGGTCCGGATTCGGCCGTTTTAACTGGTTTGGCTTCTATCCATTTGGTGAATTTATCCACCATGACCAATACGTATTTTTTCTTATGGCTTCCCCCTTTGAGGGGTCCGACCATATCAAGCCCCCAGACCGCAAAGGGCCAAGCAATGGGGATTGTTTGGAGAGCGGTAGGCGGCATATGGCTTTGGTTTACAAAAAGCTGGCAACCGACTCAACGTTGAACGAGGTCCTGTGCGTCTGCTCGGGCTGTTGGCCAGTAGAAACCTGTACGAAAGGCCTTGCTTACAAGGGCCCGAGCTGCGGCGTGGTGGCCGCCAAGTCTGGCATGAATTTCTGCCAAAAGCTGTCGCGCTTCTTCTTCCGAGATGCACCTTTGAAGGACTCCGGTAGCGCTTTTCTTATAAAGCTCTCCCTCATGGACCTTGTAGGCTTTAGACCGCCGCACAATGCAGCGCGCCTTGTTTGGGTCTTCGGGTAGTTCCTGCCTAGTTAGGTAGGCCAGGAATGGTTCTGTCCACGGGGCGATGACAGACATTATTACGTGGGCGGAAGGTGTTATTTTGGTGGCGGGGCTTCAAATAATGTCATAGTGTTCGGTATCTGTCGTTGTGGCCGGGTCCGGACTATTGTTACCGGTCTCCCCTTCCCATACCACGGATGGCTTAAACAGCCTTTCCAAGAAGATATTAGGTGGGACGGGGTCACGCTTAGCGCCGATGCGGGCGAGGACATCTGCTGCCTGATTGTTTTCCCGAGCCACATGGTGGAATTCGAGCCCCTCGAATCGAGCTGACATTTTGAGGACGGCGTTGCGATAAGCCACCATTTTTGGATCCTTGGCATCGAAGTCTCCATTTATTTGAGATATTGCGAGGTTCGAGTCCCCACGCACCTCCAGGCGTTGAATGCCCATGGAGACTGCCATCCGGAGACCATGTAACAGAGCCTCGTATTCTGCCACATTTTTGGAGTCTGTGTATAGTATTTGGAGTACGTATTGGACCGTATCTCTGGTGGGGGCCGTCAGGACGACGCCGGCCCCCAGACCAGCCAGTATTTTAGAGCCGTCAAAGTGCATAATCCAGTTGGAGTACGCGCCATACTCTTTAGGGAGTTCGCCTTCTGTCCATTCGGCGACGAAATCAGCCAGGACTTGTGACTTAATGGCTCGCTATGGTTTGTATATTATGTCAAACCGGAGGAGCTCAATAGCCCATTTAGCAATCCGGCCTGTGGCCTCGCGGTTGTTTATTATGTTGTTGAGTGGCACTTCAGAGGCCACCGTAATTGAACACTCTTGAAAGTAGTGTCGTAGTTTCCGGGATGCCATGAAGACCGCATATGCTATCTTTTGATAATGTGGGTACCGTGATTTGCATGGATTGAGGACAGTGGACACATAGTATATCGGCTTTTGAAGCGGGAACTTATGTCCGTCCATCTCCCGTTCGACGACGAGCACTGCGCTTACAACTTGGTGTGTTGCCGCTATATATAGCAGCATTGGTTCGCCGATGTTAGGTGCGGCCAAGATTGGTTTCGTGGCCAAAACGGCTTTTATTTCTTCTAATCCGGCCGTGGCCGCATCCGTCCACTCGAAGTGTTTGGTGTGTCGCAGGAGGCGATAAAGGGGTAGTGCATTTTCTCCTAATCGGGAGATAAAGCGGCTTAAGGCAGCCATGCAGCCAGTTAGTTTCTGGATTCTTTTGAGGTCTGTTGGGATAGCCAACTATGACAGAGCTCGGATTTTAGCTGGGTTTGCTTCAATTCCTCTATTAGAGACGATGAAGCCTAAGAGTTTTCCGGCGGGCACGCTGAAGAAGCATTTTTTCGGATTGAGCTTGATGTCGTATGTTCGGAGATTATCGAATGTGAGCCTCAAGTCGTCTATTAAGGATTCGACGTGTCTGGTTTTAATGACCACATCGTCTACGTATGCCTCCACTGTTTTGACAATCTGTGTCTCCAAGCATGTTTGAATCATCTGTTGATAGGTTGCACCGGCGTTTTTGAGCCCAAAAGGCATGGTGTTAAAACAGAAGGGGCTGTATGGAGTGATAAATGCTGTTGCGGCTTGATTGGACTCCGCCATTTTAATTTGGTGGAATCCGGAGTATGCGTCGAGGAAACACAATGAGTCGTGTCCTGCGGTAGTGTAGCGACCCGACCTCAGATGGTCAAGTCTCTGTGTTTCAGTGTCATCCTGGATCGATAATCTTTGACACACAGTGCTCGAAGGATTTATAACAGAGTAGCAATCACACACTTATTACAACGAATGTCTCAAAAGAGAACTTATTACAATAATATGGCTTAAGGCCATCTAATGCAATAACAGCGGAAGGCTTGGAAGATAAAGTGAGTCCATCATCTCCAACGGCATAGCTGAGCTGCACATCAATGACCAATCGAACCTTACTCCTCGTCTGAAAAGTCTGCAACATAATACGTTGCAGCCCGAGAACGGGTCAGCACATGGAATATGCTGGCAATATAACACAGTAAAGCAGGAATAGAATAATGCTATCACTACATGCAATATTTGGCTGGTGGAAAGCTCTATGGTTATGGTTTTGCGAAAAGCCAATTTTTTCCTACAACAAAGGAATAATTTTTAATTTAACTATCATGGTGGTTGAAACATCATTGAGAAGGTATAACCCCAACTCAATCCCAATTAGAGTGATTAACAACCCAGCAATATTAATTAAGAGTGATGAGATACATGTGATAACTCAAGTACTAGATACTCAGAATTGTCCATGACCAGGGACACGGCTAACCATGATTAGATTTTACACTCTGCAGAGGTTTGTGCACTTTTCCCCACAAGACTCGATCGCCTCCGTTGATTTCTCGCCTTTGCATGGTGTTTGAGAAAGCGGATGACCGAGACACGATCTTCGTAAACATTAACTCTCTACTCCGGTAGACCATACCAAACCTACAAAACCCACTACTTGCTGATCTACCTCTTCAAGAGCTTCATGTAACTTACTCAACTATGCTAGAGCCCATAGTAGCTTGTGGCTGCACACGGAAGTTTCTAGCATGAATAATCTCAGTTCCTTTGAGCACAGGTGGCGGTCCATAGGAAGATCACACGGGTACCCCGGGATTTCCAAAAATAAAACAGACAACACTGGGTTCCCCAGGTGCCTCAATCCACCCAGATGTGTATTAAAGTTGCCACCTTAAAGTAAACCATTAATTAGCAATCTCACATCTGTCATGGATGCACTCAAACCCAAACCATGTCTACGAGCATAGCATGGCAATATAAGCAACACGTAGAAGTAACTCCCAAGGGTTTGATAGTAACAGGGCAATAGGTTCTACCTCAACAACTACTTCCCAACCCACAAGTTAATGACATCCTAATCATGCAATGTTTGAGGATTGGAAAAGAGTATGAAAATAGTATGATTATTCGGAAAGAGGGTTTCGAGATGAAACTCCAGGCGCTTGAATCGCCTGATTCCGATAAATGAGCGAAAAGTTATACTAGATCGAATATCGGATCAGGAATCGCGATCAGAAAAATCACGGAGTAAATCTGATAAAAAGAAAACGACGAACAGTTTAACGAACGAACGTTCGTTAACTAAACCTAAACGAAAAACACGTTCGTTAAAACGAACGAACGAGCGAACGCTCGCTAAATAAATGAACCGAGAATAAAACCGATCTATAATAAAAAACGAAACTAGGGTTTTTCAGAGAAAATAAACCGAAGTGGTTCTCTAAAAAAACGACGACTCGGGCGGCTCGGGCGGTACCTCCGGCGAGGTCCTCCGGCGGGGCTAGCAAGGGGCAGCGGGGCTCCGACAGGCGGGTGGTGCGGCAGCGGCATGGCGCGGGCAGCGGCGGCGGCTCGATCATGGCTGTGGCCAGGGCTGATGGGGCTAGAGGGTGGGGTGGGGCGGCATTTATAGGAGAGGGGCGGCGGTGCCTTGGGCGAGGCGCCGGGAGGAGTCCGGCTCGGGCTCCCCTCGGCGTCCGGCGCTGGCAAGGTGGGAGGCGGCGGCCAAGGGCCTTTTCAGTGGCTGGGCCTTGGGTCGGGTGAGCGAGGTTTTTAATTTGTTCCACTGACAGAAAATTCCTATAAAATAAAAGAAAATCTAAAAAAATACCAAAATAAATTTTCACCATCTAAATGAAATATTTAGAACGAGATGAACATTTTCTTGGCCCCTAAAATGCAATTTTTAAAACTTGCAAATTTTTCTAGGGCAAATAAACTTCCAAATAAAATCAAATAAAATCCGAATAATGATTTTAACATTTTTTTCTCCTATATTTCAATTATTTTGGAGAAGTCATATTATCTCCCCTCATTTATTTTCAATATGAAACATTTTCCGGAGAGAAAAATAATTAAAATCAAAATCCTCATTTTCCAATATTTGATAAAAATCAAATATGAAAACCGAAAAATCCCCAACTCTCTCCGAGGGTCCTTGAGTTGCTTAGGATTTCGAGTATTGCGGAACGAAGATGCAATAAAATATGATATGCATAAATGTCCTATGTATAACATTCCAAATTGAAAATTTGGGATGTTACAAACCTACCCCCCTTAAGATGAATCTCGCCCTCGAGATTCGGGTTGGCTAGAAAATAGGTGCGGGTGGTCCTTGCGAATATCATCTTCTCGTTCCCGGTGGCTTCTTCCTCGGTATGGTGGCTCCAATCGAACTTTGCAAAACTTGATAACCTTCTTTGCGAGTGACTCATTTGTCAAAAGTCAAGAATCTTTATTGGCTTCTCCTCATAGGTCGACATTACTATCCAACTGAATCGCCTCCAGGGGCCTTGTATCTCTTAACGGTATATCGGCCATCTCTGCATGACACTTCTTCAACATGTCGTGGAACACATCGTGCACTCGACAATCCTTGAGGTAACTCCGGTTTGTAGGCAACTTCTCCCATCCGTTCCAAAACGCAGTGCGGTCCTACAAATCTTGGGGCTAGTTTTCCCTTAACTCCAAAACGTTTCACTCCCTCAAGGGTGATACTGCATGAATAGGCTCTGTCTCCAATTTCGTAGGTTACTTCTTTGCGTTTAGAATCTGCATAACTCTTCTGCCTGGACTGAGCAGTCTTTAATCTGTCTCGGATCAGTTTAACCTTCTCCTCTGATTCTTTGATCAAATCTGGTCCAAACAACTGACGGTCTCCTACCTCATCCCACATCAGAGGTATTCTACATCTGCGTCCATACAGAGCTTCAAATGGTGCCATCTTCAAACTGGCTTGGTAGCTATTGTTGTATGAGAACTCTGCATAAGGCAAATTCTCGTCCCAACTAGATCCATAATCTAGCGCACAGGCTCTCAACATGTCTTCCAGAATCTGGTTGACTCTCTCTGTCTGTCCATCCGTCTGTGGGTGGAATGCGGTACTGAACTCCAATCTTGTACCCAAGGTGCAATTGTAGCTGATGCCAAAACTTTGAGGTAAACTGGGTTCCTCTATCTGATACAATGGTCCTCGAAACTCCATGCAAACATACGATCCTGGACATGTATATTTTGGCCAACTTTGCACTTGTATAAGTTGTTTTCACCGGGATGAAGTGAGCTACTTTGGTCAAACGATCCACTACTACCCATATTGAGTCATATCCTGCTTTGGTTCTGGGTACTCCGGTGATAAAGTCCATGCCTAGTTTATCCCACTTCCATGCGGGTATCGGCATAGGCTATAACAGTCCTGCTGGCTTCTGATGCTCTGCCTTCACTCTCTGACATACATCACATACGGCTACATACTCGAAAATATCCTTCTTCATACCATTCCACCAGAAACGTTCCTTCAAATCTAAATACATCTTGGTGTTTCCGGGGTGTATCGAGTATGGTGAGTCATGGGCCTCCTGAAGTATTAATTCCTGATCTCTGAGTTATTAGGCACATAAACTCGATCCTCAAACCATAAGGTATCGTGCTCATCCTCGCGAAAACCTTTAGCTTTTCCTTTGCTCATCTTCTCTTTTATCTCAGCAATTTCTTTGTCTTCCTTCTGAGCTTCTCAAATTGTGTCCAACAATGTAGACTGAACCTCCATTGTTGCAATGAAACCTCTTGGGACAATCTCCAACCGAAGTTCCATGATATCCTCAGCTAACTCCTTCGGCAATCCTTTACTTTCAAGGATATTAGCATAACTCTTCCGGCTCAAAGCGCTCACACGACATTGGCTTTTCCTGGATGATAGTGCAGCTTCATATTGTAATCCTTTATAAGTTTCAACCATCTCCTCTGCCTAAGGTTCAACTCCTTTTGAGTGAAAATGTACTTCAAACTCTTATGATCCGTGTACACATCACAACGGTTTCCAATAAGATAATGTCTCCAAGTCTTCAATGCGTGCACTACCGCTGCTAGCTCCAAATCATGCGTGGCATAGTTCAACTCATGATGCTTCAGTTGTCATGAGGCATACGAAACAACCTTTCCGTCCTGCATAAGCACACATCCCAGTCCTAAAGGTGAGGCGTCACAATACACTTGACACTCCTTATGTATATCTGGCAATGTTAGCAATGGGGCTGTAGTCAAACGTTTCTTCAATTCCTGAAAACTTGCCTCGCAATCTTCTGTCCATTTAAACTTGGTATCCTTCTTCAGCAATTCAGTCATTGGTTTAGCAATCTTGGAAAAATTCTCAATGAATCTCCGATAATATCCCGCAAGTCCAAGGAAATCATGGATCTCACCAACCGTAGTGGGTGCCAACCATTCGATGTTGGCCGAACCTTCTTTGGGATCTACTACTATACCTTCTCCTGATATAACATGCCCAAGAAATCCAACTTCCTTCAACCAAAACTCGCACTTGCTGAATTTGGCGTATAACTGGTGTTCCCGGAGTTTCTCGAGAACCAAACGCAAATGCTCCTTGTGCTCCTCTTCGTTCTTCGAGTATACCATAATATCATTAATGAACACCACAACAAACTTGTCCAAATATTCCATGAACACCTTGTTCATCATACTCATAAAATAGGCAGGGGCATTAGTCAGTCCAAACGACATGACCGTATACTCATATAATCCATATCGCATGGTGAAAGCTGTCTTTGGTATTTCCTTCTCTCGGATCTTCAACTGATGGTATCCCGATCGTAGATCAATCTTCGAAAACACCTTAGCTCCTTGCAACTGATCAAACAGATCATTGATCATCGGTAATGGATACTTGTTCTTTATCGTTACTTCGTTCAAGGCTCGGTAATCAACGACCATCCTCAGGGATTTATCCTTCTTCTCGACCAAAAGCACTGGTGCTCCCCAAGGTGATGAACTCCTTCGAATATAACCATTCTCCAATAACTCCTAGATCTGCTTCTTAATTTCCTACAGATCATTTGCGGGTATCCGATAGGGTCTCTTGGATATTGGCCCTGTACCTGGCAATAGCTCTATCAAGAACTCGATGTCTCGATCCGGTGGCATGCATGGTAACTCCTCTGGGAAAACATCCGGAAAATCTTTTACTACAGGCACTTCCTCCTGTACAACTCCCGTGAGGGCATTCACTTGGCTCCTCCTAGGCACATGCCTAGATACATACTTAATCCTTTTTCCCTCCGGGGTGGTAAGGTGAATTGACTTGCTAGCACAGTCAATACTTCCTTCATACTTTGACATCCAGTCCATACCTAATATCACATCCAATCCTTGCGACTCCAAGATAATTAGGTCAGACGGAAAAACATGTGTTCCAATGGTCAGGGGTATTTGGGTGCACCATCGGCTAGCCATGTACTCTGCTCCAGGCGAGCTTACTAAAAGACGGGTCCTAAGGGTTTGGGTTGGTAATTTAAAATTATCCACAAATCCCCTTGATATGTATGAATGCGATGCACCAGTATCGAAAAGAAGAAGGGCGGTAAATGACTTAACCAAAAACTCACCTATTACCGCGTCTGGCTGCTCTTCAACTTCCTCCATGTTAACGTGGTTCACTTGTCCTTTGTTGAATGGATTGGGCTTCCTCCCAGCGCTCCCATTTCCATTTCCATTCCTTCCTTCAGGGCAATCATTGGCATAGTGCCATGTCTTCCCGCACTTAAAGCAAATAACTTGGCTTAAGTCCCTCTTGGCGGGTGTAGATGGGTTAGAGCGGTTCTGATTGTTATTGACTCCGTTCCCATTCCCATTCTTCGCACCATTTTGGTTATGCGATCCTCCTCTAGTATGATTATGTCCTCCATGGTTATGGACAAGTCCTCCCGAGTTCGGGGTCAAGCGAGGCTTCTGGTGAGCTCTTGAGTTGTACTTCCCTTGTCCATACTTTCTCTTACGACTCTCAATTTGTTACTGCTTTCCTTCAATCAAAAGGGCCTTGTCTACCAACTCCTGGTAGTTGTTGAAAGTTGCCACCATCAACTGCATGCTCATCTCATCATTCAGTCCTTCCATAAACTTCTCCTGCTTCGCGGCATCTGTGGCCACATCATCAGGGGCATAGTGTGATAACTTGCTAACCTCATCCACGTACTGGGCCACAGTACGATTCCCCTGGCGTAAGTTGCGAAACTCACGCTTCTTCATTTGCATGGCTCCAGTTGAGACATGGGCCGTGCGAAAAGCCTATTGAAACTGGTCCCAAGTGATATTGGCTATAGGAAAAGTAGCCGTGTAATTCTCCCACCATGCGGCTGCTGGTCCATCCAATTCATGTGCGGCAAAGCGCACCTTCTCAGCATCCGTGCATCCTGCGGTGGTTAACTCCCTTCCAATACGGAGTAGCCAATCATCAGCAACTATTGGCTCGGTGCTACTGGAAAACACCGGCGGTTGTAACCTAACATGCTAAATTGTCCACTGGCGGCGGGTTGTTATTGTTGTTGTTGTTGCCACAGTTACGAACTAGCAATTGCATCAAGGCATTTTCTTCTTTGGATCAAGCAGAGTGAGCTCCGTGGGAAAATAAAACCGGTGTCACGTCTGAGGCATCCGAGGGTTTAGATGGAAGAGATTAGAATAGAAGGAGAAGGTCTAGTGAGAAAACACTACCCATATGCACATGAGGCAAACACAATCATTTCACTCAATCAATCAAGCAAGGGCATACAAAGCGGTCTAGGACTATCGCAAAAGTGCTCAACTACTACTAGTTACATGGGGAAAAATACTACTAATATATGGTGGTCATCTAGAAATTTTGATCGGTGGAAGACTCCATGATGTCTCGCTCGACTTCATGTTCATAGTCATCATCACTTGGATCAGAATCGGTGTAAATGCGATGATGATGTAGTTGTCCGCAAGTGGGATCTTCTTCCTCTTCTTCGGTGCGGGTCCTCCCATGAATACTCCGATCTTCTTGACTAGGTCGCTGCTCTTCTCCGATGGTGTCTTGATTTCCTCCTCATAACCATCGCGTGTAAACTTGAGTTCTTCCTCCAGCTCTATGATCCTGGTCTTTTCCTTCTTCAAGTCCATCATGTCTGCGCACATCTGGTTCTCCTGTCGTCGAATGTGCTGGTTTAGCTCCTGGATGAAAGTTGCAATGGATCTATCCTTCTTGGTGCTAATTACTTCCCATTGCTCATCTCGGTGCCCACATATTTGGTAGATGGTGTCTTTAAGCTCCCTGTTGTAGACTTCTCCAATACGTCCCATGGTAATGTGAGCTGCCATACTCTTGCCTAAACTCCAGGTGGGTGCTTCGAAAGAAAACTCTATGGGCTTAGAGGTTGGCGAGAACGTTCTTCCTGGTACTTGTACTTGAATCATCCAGCGCTCCTCTTCTGGTAAAGTGGCGTTGTACGTCCCGGTGAAGCTTGGTATTCCAATGTTCAAGTACCTAGTGTCTTCCTTCAAGTGGCGTCCAAAAGGTGTGTCTTCATCTGGTTGTGCAAACTTGTTCTTCATCTCCGTCATCCTAAAGAGTGGAAAAATGGGGAGGAGTCAGAAATGAGTAGAGAAGAGTGACCTACAGTTTATCTTAGTGGTTGTGTCCTACACTCAGCGTGTGCTCTGATACCATCTTGTAGCGACCCGAACTCAGATGGTCAAGTCTCTGTGTTTTAGTGTCATCCCTAGATCGAATGTCTTGACACACACAAGACTCGAAGGATTTATAACAGAGTAGCAATCACACACTTATTACAACGAATGTCTCAAAAGAGAACTTATTACAATAATATGGCTTAAGGCCATCTAATGCGATAACAGCGGAAGGCTTGGAAGATAAAGTGAGTCCATCAACTCCAACGGCATAGCTGAGCTGCACCAACGACCTATCGAACCTTACTCCTCGTCTTAAAAGTCTGCAACATAATACGTTGCAGCCCGAGAACAGTCAAGACATGGAATATGCTTTGGCAATATAACACAAAGAAAGCGAGGAATAGAATAATGCTATCACTACATGCAATATTTGGCTGGTGGAAAGCTCTATGGTTATGGTTTTGCGAAAAGCCAATTTTTCCCTACAACAAAGGAATAAGTTTTAATTTAACTATCATGGTGGTTGAAACATCATTGAGAAGGTATAACACCAACTCAATCCCAATTAGAGTGATTAACAACCCAGAAATATTAATTAAGAGTGATGAGATACATGTGATAACTCAAGTACTAGATACTCAGAATTGTCCATAACCGGGGACACGGCTAACCATGATTAGATTGTACACTCTGCAGAGGTTTGTGCACATTTCCCCACAAGACTCGATCGCCTCCGTTGATTTCTCGCACTGCGTGGTGTTCGAGAAACGGATGACCGAGACACAGTCTTTCAAAAACATTAACTCTCTACTTCGGGTAGACCGTTTTTAACATCCCAAATTTTCAATTTGGAATGTTATACATAGGACATCTATGCATATCATATTTTATTGCATCTTCGTTCCGCAATCCTCGAAATCCTAAGCAACTCAAGGACCCTTGGAGAGAGTTGGGGATTTTTCGGTTTTCATATTTGATTTTTATCAAATATTGGAAAATGAGGATTTTGATTTTAATTATTTTTCTCTCCGGAAAATGTTTCATATTGAAAATAAATGAGGGGAGGTAATATGACTTCTCCAAAATAATTGAAATATCGGAGGAAAAATGTTAAAATAATTATTCGGATTTTATTTGATTTTATTTGGAAGTTTATTTGCCCTAGAAAAATTTGCACGTTTTAAAAATTACATTTTAGGGGCCAAGAAAATGTTCATCTCGTTCTAAATATTTCATTTAGACGGTGAAAATTTATTTTGGTATTTTTTTAGATTTTATTTTATTTCATAGGAATTTTCTGTCAGCGGAACAAATAAAAAAAACCTCACCCCTTGGCCAGACCCAAGGCCCAGAGCTTGAGCCTTGACCCGTCAGCGCCTCGCCGCCTCCGCCCAGCCGCGTCATGGGCCGAGGAGCCAGGCGGACTCGTCCTGGCGCCCCTCGCCTAAGGCACCACCGCCCCTTACTATAAATGCCCCCCTCTAGCCCCATCAGCCCCAGAAGCCGCACCCGCCGCCCGCGCCTGCCATTGTGCGATCGCCGCCCGCCCGCCACCACCCAGCGCCGTCATTGGAGCCCGCCGCCCCTCGCTAGCCCCGGAGGACCTCGCCAGAGGTACCGCCCGAGCCGCCCTTTTTTTTAGAAAACCACTTCGGTTTTTTCGAAAAACCCTAATTTCGTTTTTTATTATAGATCGGTTTTATTCTCGGTTCATTTATTTAGCAAGCGTTCGCTCGTTCGTTCGTTTTAACGAACGTGTTTTTCGTTTAGGTTCAGTTAACGAACGTTCGTTCGTTAAACGGTTCGTCTTTTTCTTTTTATCGGATTTATTTCGTGATTTTTCTGATCGCGATTCCTGATCCGATATTCGATCTAGTATAACCTTTCGCTCGTTTATCAGAATCAGGCGATTCAAGCGCTTGGAGTTTCATCTCGAAACCATCTTTCCGAATAATCAACTCAAACAAGTTTTTGCCTCAGTAAAATTTGATCCTAGTTCAGATTAGTAAACGGATCTTATTTCTTTCACCATTTGAGTTTCGTTGCTCCGTTTGGTTTGATTCCTTTTTGCAAACCGGAGTTCTTAAGTTGAACTTTCTGGTCAGCCTCTTTTAGTTGAGTTTTACTTGTGCATCTTTTCTTGTTTCTTATGTATGTTATTTTTTGCTTGCGATAGAATTCCCGGAGTGCGAAGCGTGTTACTTTGAGTCTCTAGGATTCGCGGATCGTCAGCAAGGCAAGTAACACATTGATCATACTCTTTTCATACCCAGTTTTATGCATTAGTTCCAATCCTCAAACATTGCATGATTAGGATGTCATTAACTTGTGGGTTGGGAAGTAGTTGTTGAGGTAGCCTATTGCCCTGTTACTATCAAACCCTTGGGAGTTACTTCTACGTGTTGCTTATATTGCCATGCTATGCTCGTAGACGTGGTTTGGGTTTGAGTGCATCCATGACAGATGTGAGATTGTTAATTAATGGTTTACTTTAAGGTGGCAACTTTAATACACATCTGGGTGGGTCGAGGCACTGGGGAACCCAGTGTTATCTGTTTTATTTTGGAAATCCGGGGTACCGTGTGATCTTCCTATGGACCGCCACCAGGGCTCAAAGGAACTGAGATTATTCATGCTAGAAACTTCCGTGTGCAGCCACAAGCTACTATGGGCTCTAGCATAGTTGAGTAAGTTACGTGAAGCTCTTGAAGAGGTAGATCAGTGTAGTGGGTTTTGTAGGTTTGGTATGGTCTACCCGGAGTAGAGAGTTAATGTTTACGAAGACTGTGTGTCTCGGTCATCCGTTTCTCAAACACCATGCGGTCACGAGAAATCAACGGAGGCGATCGAGTCTTGTGGGGAAAAGTGCACAAACCTCTGCAGAGTGTAAAATCTAATCATGGTTAGCCGTGTCCCTGGTTATGGACAATTCTGAGTATCTAGTACTTGAGTTATCACATGTATCTCATCACTCTTAATTAATATTGCTGGGTTGTTAATCACTCTAATTGGGATTGAGTTGGGGTTATACCTTCTCAATGATGTTTCAACCACCATGATAGTTAAATTAAAAATTATTCCTTTGTTGTAGGGGAAAATTGGCTTTTCGCAAAACCATAACCATAGAGCTTTCCACCAGCCAAATATTGCATGTAGTGATAGCATTATTCTATTCCTGCTTTACTGTGTTATATTGCCGGATATTCCATGTCTTTGACCCGTTCTCGGGCTGCAACGTATTATGTTGCAGACTTTTCGAACGAGGAGTAAGGTTCGATAGGTCGTTGCCGTGCAGCTCAGCTATGCCGTTGGAGTTGATGGACTCACTTTATCTTCCAAGCCTTCATTTGTTATCGCATTAGATGGCCTTAAGCCATATTATTGTAATAAGTTCTCTTTTGAGACATTCGTTGTAATAAGTGTGTGATTGCTACTCTGTTATAAATCCTTGAGTCTTGTGTGTGTCAGCATTACTGATCCAGGGAAGACACTGAAACACACAGACTTGACCATCTGAGGTCGGGTCGCTACAGGTAGCGTCGATAATTTGATCGATGCGAGAGAGGGGGAAGGGATCCTTTGGGCAAGCCTTATTAAGGTCCTTGAAGTCGACGCATAGTCGCCAGGATTTGTCCTTCTTTGGTACCATCACCAGGTCTGCTAGCTAGTCCAGATGTTTTATTTCTCAAATGAATCCGGCCTCCAGTAACTTAGCTAGCTCCTCTCCCATGGCTTGTCGCTTAGGCTCAGAGAAGCGCCGAAGAGTTTGCTTAACCGGCTTGAATCCCTTTAGGATGTTAAGGCTATGCTCGACCAGCCTGCGTGGGATTCTTGGCATGTCTGAAGGATGCCAGGCAAAGATGTCCCAATTTTCGTGCAAGAACTCCCGTAGTGCGGCGTCTACTGCGGGGTTTAACTGTGCCCCGATGGATGCTGTTTTTGTAGGGTCCGTTGGATGGACTTGGAATTTGACTATTTCATCTGCTGGTTTAATAGAGGTGGACTTGGATCTTTTATCGAGTATCACGTCGTCCATGTCCTTGTCTTGGTATGGCCTTGATTAATTCCTCGACATGAGGAGCTTGATAACGCATACTCGAAGGCCAGTCTTGGCTGTTTTATTTTCGGCGCGGAGTGCTATGTCCGGATCACTAGCTAGAGTGATGATTCCATTGGGTCCGGGAATTTTGAGCTTCATGTACCCGTAATGGGGTATAGCTTGGAAGATCGTGAATGCCTCCCGCCCTAGAAGGGCGTGGCATCCGCTATTGAATGGCGCCACTTGGAATGTGATTTCTTCGGACCTATAATTCTCCGGCGTGCCGAATACCACATCTAGTCTAATTGTGCCAGCACATCGTGCCTCCCAACTAGGGATGATTCCTCTAAAGGTCGTGCTGCTTTGCTCAATGCAGCTTCTGTTATTTCCATTTTTTGAAGGGTCTCCTCATAGATGAGTTTTAGTCCGTTGCCGCCGTCCATGAGCACTTTAGTAAGCCGGAAGCCGTCCACAATTGGACTAAGGACCAGGGCGGCTGGTGCTTGGGCTGTTCGGAATTTAGGTTCGTCACTGGCATTGAAGGTGATAGCCGTGTCGCTCCATGGATTTATTGCTGCTACATGGCAGACTTCGGCAAGGCCGCAGAGTGCTCGCTTACGCCTATTATTTGAGGCGAAGGTCTCAAAGACTGTCAATAATGTATTGTTGTTCTCCACGAGATGGTGCTCTACAGTATTGTTGATGAGGATATCCTCATTGCTCTTGGCCACCTGTCGGAGTACCCAACATGCTCTAAGGCTGTGTGTTGGTAAGGTATCCGCTGTACTGTGAATTTTGCATGGCCTGTTGAGCCATTCCTCCAGTACAGTTCCACGCCCTATTGTGGGCTTTTGTTTCTTTGTAATTGGATCGGGTGATTTATGAGAGTGCACCCTTTTAATTTGGACGGGGGTTTTAGTGAGAGCCGGAGGATCCTAGAATTTTGTTTGGGTTTTCCAGGCGCTTTCCATTGCATAGTACTTCTGTACTATGGCCGCCAAGTCAGCGAAGTGTGCTATGTCACGGCGACTTATGGCGTTGAGGATTCCCTTGTCCGTGCAATTTTTGCAAAAGAATGAAATTGCGTCTTCCTCGCGACAGTCCCTGACCTTGCTCATTACAAGGAGGAATCTGGCCCAATAGTGATATACTATTTCTTGGGGCTCTTGTCTAATGTGGGAAAGATCACTTATGTCTAGGTGGGTGGGTAGATTTAGATCAAAACCCTGAACCGATCTGAGACCCGGGAGCGGCGGAGTTTCCGATTTGAAAGTTCGGTCTCCAGTTTGTTGCCTAATAGGTCTGGCCCGCTGTATGATTCTAGGTTCAGAGCTTGGGCCATGTCCTCCCGTAGACGGATATCCAGCTTAGAGAGCTCGGGAATCCGGACATAGCTTGTCCTCAAGATAGAGGAAGAATCGCTGCGTTGTTCCTCCACCACCGCTATCTGAAGGGTGATCGGCGGAGAGTTAATCTCCCTTTGGTCGGGTGTAAGCCCAATCCGATCATAGTCCGTAGCGACTCCCAAGGCGGTGATGCGATCCAAGAGCTCATTCAAAGAAGAGAGCTCCATTGGATACATCTGCTTTCGTGAATTCGAGCCGGCGTGGAGACTGTTTTTGATGACCCGAGAAGTCATCGTCGGTCAGCGGCGAGCGGGCGGTCATGTGAAACCGCCTAGTCGGAGAGTTTGGCCTACAGTCAGGGCTCCCCCAGAGGTGATGTTGTCCTTGACAACGAGACGAGCCATCCCTCCTTATGATGAAGGCACAGTGGAACTCCCAATGAAAGCACCAATGCCGGTGTCAAAACCGGTGGATCTCGGGTAGGGGGTCCCGAACTGTGCGTCTAAGGCGGATGGTAACAGGAGGCGGGTGACACGATGTTTACCCAGGTTCGGGCCCTCTCGATGGAGTTAATACCCTACTTCCTGCTTGATTGATCTTGATGATATGTGTATTACAAGAGTTGATCTACCACGAGATCGTAGAGGCTAAACCCTAGAAGCTAGCCTATGGTATGATTGTTGTTGTCCTATGGACTAAACCCTCCGGTTTATATAGAGACCGGAGGGGGCTAGGGTTACACAGAGTCCGTTACAAGGGAGGAGATCTACATATCCGTATTGCCAAGTTTGCCTTCCACGCCAAGGAGAGTCCCATCCGGACATGGGACGAAGTCTTCAATCTTGTATCTTCATAGTCCAATAGTCCGGCTAAAGTATATAGTCCGGCCATCCGAGGACCCCCTAATCCAGGACTCCCTCACCCATATACTCATCAAAGTCAATCAAGCAGGAAGTAGGGTATTGCCTCCATTAAGAGGGCCCGAACCTGGGTAAACATTGTGTCCCCTGCCTCCTGTTACCTTCGATCCTTAGGCGCACAGTCCGGGACCCCCTACCTGAGATCTGTCGGTTTTGACACTGACATTGGTGCTTTCATTGAGAGTTCCACTGTGTCGTCGTCGAAAGGCTCGATGGCTCCATCGATCATCTACAATGATGCTGCCGGGAAGGAGATGTTCCTCCTCGGCCAGATCTTCATATTCGGCGGCTTCGCACTGCGCGCCAAGTCGGTTGGCCACCTGGAGCAGATCGACAGCTACGCCCCTGGTCACCAGATCCGTTTTGAAAATCTGAACTATGTCACTGATATCCGAGGAGACTTGATCTTACAAGGGTTCACGGCTCCAACCACCGCTTCGGCCTTAGATCCGGAGCACGTCACCAGGTCCGAAGACGGGATTTTAGAACCCGCCGGACTCTCTGCAGCTATAGAGCTGAACACTGGAGAACCAGAGAGAATAGCGCCACTGGCAGTTATCACAAAGCCGAGCTCTTCTCCGGATACTAGCTCCGAACCCTCGAAGCCCGCGTCATGCGAGATCAGCGAGGGAACTTCTGTCCCCATCCAAACCTTGCTCTTAAACGAGTCTCTGGACTTAATGCGATCCCTCACCATCACAGAGGAACCGCTTCCGAATTGTGCCCAGCCTAGACTAGGGGCTGAAAATACGGAATTTTACCTCCCACGACCCGCTTTATAGCCACTGTCGAGGACCTGACCGACATGCTGGACTACGCCTCCGAAGACATCGACGGTATAGACGACGATGCCGGAGAGGAGCAGACCCAAAATCCGTCGTTCATCGGACGCTGGACGGACACTTCCTCATACGACGTATACATGGTGGACACACCTAAAGAAGGCGACGACGATGATGAGAAGAACCCAGTCGAGGACGAACCTCCTGAGATACCACCGAAGCGTCAACGTCAGCGGCGCCGCTCTAAATCGCGTCGCAGAAAAGACAAGAATACCGGCACCAGAGACAATGATACTCCGGAAAATACCTAAGACCAAGAAGACCCCATCGAACCAACATCCGAGCAGGATGATCGGGAGGACGGACAAGTTGACCCTGACGAGCAAGCAGGGAAAAAGACTCGGAGGAGAGCAACTATTTTCCACTCTCCGAGGACGACGTGAGCCTCGGTGACGAAGATTTTATCGTGCCAGAGGAACCCCTAGAATAAGAGCGCTTTAAGCACCGGCTAATAGCCACGACAAGAAGCCTAAAAGGGAAGCAGCAATAGCTTCAAGCTGACCAAGATCTGCTCAATGACAGATGGACTAATGTCCTGGCAGCCGAAGAATATGGCCTCGAACACCCAACAAAGAGTTACCCGAAGCGTAAGCTGCTACCCCAATTTGATGATGAGGTGCTGGAGCCTATACCACCCGCTCGTAACACGGCTGACAGACCTGACCGACCACTACATGGCCGGGACAGAACGACATCTCAAGCCGAACACCAGCCCGCACCACCTCACCGTAAAAGCAGAGAAACAACAGCTCGGGGATATACATATGACCTACGACAGGACCTGGAATATAGAGCAGGTCAGACCAGATCAATCTACGGATCGTGGGGGCGTGCCCCGGCACGAGAAGACGGCTATCAAGCCTGGCGCAACAAGCATAGCCACGCCAAGGCCGAAAACCGCATACGCAAGTCATCCGAACTGCGTCGTGACATGGCCCGATACAGAGGCGCCGCACACCCCCTGTGCCTCACCGATGAGGTAATGGAGCACCAGTTCCCAGAAGGGTTTAAACCTGTGAACATCGAATCATATGACAGCACAACAGATCCCGCAGTATGGATTGAAGATTTTCTTCTCCACATTCACATGGCTCGTGGTGATGATCTACACACCATCAAATACCTTCCCCTCAAACTTAAGGGACCAGCACGGTACTGGCTGAACAACCTACAAGAAAACTCTATTGGTAGCTGGGAAGACTTGGAGGACACATTCAGAGATAACTTCCAAGGTACCTATGTTCGGCCCCCAGACGTCGACGATCTTAGTCACATAATCCAGCAACCCGAGGAATCGGCCCGGCAGCTATGGACCAGGTTCTTAATCAAGAAGAACCATATTGTGGATTGTCCGGACGCCGAAGCCCTTGCAGCCTTCAGGCATAGCGTCCAAGACGAGTGGCTCGCCCAACACCTGGGCCAAGAAAAGCCGAAGTCCATGGAAGCCCTTACCGCACTTATGACCCGCTTCTGCGCAGGAGAGGATAGCTGGCTTGCTCGTAGAAGCAATAGCACCAGCTACCCCGGAACCTCCGAAGTAAGGGACGGCAACGACAAGCCATGACGCAACAAGCACAATCGTCAAAACAATAACGAAGGAACCCAAGACACGACGGTCAACGCCGGATTCAGCGGCTTCAAACCCGGTGAATGAAAGAAGCCATTCAAGGCAAACAGAGATGGCCCATCCAGTTTAGACAGAATACTAGATCGGCCTTGCCAGATTCATGGCACCCTCGATAAACCTGCCAATCATACCAACAGAAATTATTGGGTCACTAAGTAGGCCGGCAAACTTAACGCCGAACAAAAAGGGAAAAGGATTTCCAAGCAACGATGATGACCAAGAGCCTCGTCAACCGAACACAGGGGGACAGAAGAAATTTCCCATCAAGGTAAAACAGTGAATATGATATATGTCACACATATCCCTAAGAGGGAGCGCAAGCGCGCACTACGGGACGTCTATGCCATAGAGTCGGTCGCCCCAAAATTCAACCCATGGTCGGTTTGTCCGATCACCATCGATCGAATGGACCACCCAACTAGTATCCGTCACGGAGGTTCGGCAGCTCTTGTCGTCGATCCAATCATCAATGGATTCTGTCGGATTTCGGGTTCCGGCAGACCCTTGAGGTTTGAACACTGGGGTGCGCGCAGAGATCCAACCCTCCACCGTCTCGCACCTCGCCGAATCGCTGGGACCTAAACTACTAAACGGAACAGCACAAGAGACACGGGATTTATCTTTGGTTCAGGCCACCATTGTGGTGTAATACCCTACTCCGGTGTGTGGTGTGGTGGATTGCCTCTTGGGCTGATGAGGAACAATACAAGGAAGAACAGCCTCGTGAGGGTCTGTTCTTGGCGGTGCGATGAACTGCTAGGTGGTGTTCGGTCGCTCTAGCTACTGGTTTCTTGATGAGGATTTCGCCCCTCCATACAGGGGTGGCTACTCCTATTTATAGGCGAAGGCCTGGGCCTCTTCCCAAATATTGAGCGGGAAGGGCGCCAACAATTGGCCATTTGAAGGGGAACAGCGGGTACACTTATCCTGACAAAGTTGGTCCTCGCCTACCAAAGGCTCTGGTGATGGCCTTTGCTTGGGCTCCACGATGACTCCTTCCGGCCGTTGGGCTGGTCTTGGTCTTGTTGCACGAAGCGGATGCCTTTGCTTGATGCTCTACTTTGTGCTTGCTCCCTTTGCACCAAAGAGGAAAGGAGGACACTACGCTGGGCTGGCGCCTCGATCGGGCGCCCTTGGTCGTCATGGCTTCCGTCATGGGCACCTCGCAAGGTACCCTGCCTTGAACTCTCCGCCTCCTCATGAGCCAGCCTGGCGAGGCCGTGCCTGGGGAAGCTCCTTGTCATCCGCCCCAATCTCAGCCCCTCGCGAGGGTCTTGAGCTTGCATTGATGAAGATGGGCGTGCTGGTCCTCCTTGAGCCACGCCCTGAGCCGCAGGTAAACAAGTCTGGGGACCCCGTTCCCGAGAAGCCGACAGTAGCCCAGGCCCACGGTGCGCCCGAACTTGGCCAAGCAGAGAGGCGAAAGGGCAAGTCTTGCGAAGCGTCGCGAACCCCTAACAGCTTGACCTTGGGCGCCCAGCGTGTCGATTTATTGGGCGTGGGCACTGTTCCCCCACGCCTCCTTATTTCGTGCCTTGCTAGGCGGACACGCTGCTGTACACATCCGTTCCCCCTTCTGCTGCTTGAGCACTCCCTGTCCTTCCTTCTCTTGAACTCCAGCTCTTTCATCCACTCTGATCTCGAACCTTCCCCATCTCCTTCCTGCCATCACGGCCCCGGCGAGGAAGGGAAAAGGGAAGAAACCCGTGCCGCCGCCTCGCTCGCCGTCGACGGCGGCACCCGCTGTCGATTGGCCGGTCATAGTCAACCGACAGGGCCTGGGTAAGGTTTGCTCGGCCCTGGCCACCATCTTCAATGAGTGCGGGAGGACGACGGCCTGGCCTGCGTCTCGCTTCTCCGTTGACAGGATTCCCACCGAGGTCCGGTATTTTGCCGACGCCCTGTGGGCGGGACTGGTTCCCCCCTTCTCTGATTTCTTTAACGCCGTGCTTTCCCATTATCAGATCCATATGATGCATCTGGGTCCTGAATCCATCACCCTTCTCGTGGTATTTGCATTCGTTTGTGAGACAATGACGGGCATCATTCCTTCGGTTGCCTTGCTGCGCCACTTCTTCTCTCTGCTCCTCGCCGACCCCATTCAATGCTCGGGGTGCGTGAGCTTCATCGCTGCGCCCGAGACAGCGGCTTCCGGAATTGACTTCAGTCTTCCCCCGCCCTCTCCTGGGTTTCATGACGGTGGCTGTCACGTGGATGTTGGGGTGCCCAGCCCCTTCTTGTGAGCCATCTTCGCCACTTGTCCCCCAACTCAGGCTGGGGCCAAGTGACACTCATCGCCCCTGGTTTGCCTTCGTCTGCACCGCTTGAGTTCTGAGAAAGCTTGGCGTGTGGCGCCCAAGGTGGTGAAGGAGTTCCTGCTATGCCGTGTCGCTCCTCTCCAACGCCACTCCCACCGGATGTGGGCTTTCAGCGAGCTTGATGATCGTATGAGGCTCCGGAAGAGGACCTAACGCTTTGAAGTCTTTGAGGACAGTGCTCCTGGTCCTGTTGGTGACTCCCAACCCCGGCGGCATCCGGCATGGAGGGGCCTTGTTGTACCTCTGCCCGGAAGCAGGCGACTTTGTGAACAGATGCACTGTCTTTGGCAGATGGGGTCGCGCCCGCTGGCCTCCGAGGCCTCGCGAGAATCCGGTGATGGTGACCGCCCTTCCGATCGGCCAAGGCGACTCCTCCTCAAGTGGCGGGCAGGGAGGCACGAGCCGCCAGAGGTCAAGGGACCCCCTTGAGGTGGCAGCGCGACGGCGCTCATGAGGGAGCAGCTCCTAAGGCTCATGCCGCCCGTGGTGAGGCGGCGGGCAGCTGCCACGCAGCGCTGCGGATGAGGTCCCCAAGGCCCTGCTGCTTCTCTTGGTGAGGCGACCAGCCCGGCTGCGTCGGCGGCCGCCCACGCAGGTCGCCTTGATGCTTCTCCCTCGTCGTGAGCTGACCCAGCTCAAATCTTGGGTCGCTTCGTGTGGACTTGAGGCCCTCCGGAAGAGAAGGGAGGCCTGGCGATGATTACCCTTGTCGCCTCTTGAGCGTGGGAAGTGCCGCCAGCGATGAGTAAGCCTTCTCCTTCTCCGGCTCCTGATCAGTCCTGCTGCTTGTCTTGATCCTTGCCTGCAGTTCTTCTGCCGAACTCACGGAGACGGGTGAGGAGCCGTCCCCCTCGGCTTCGCCCCCTCCCTCGTCCTTGAGTGCTCCGAGCAGTGGAGCCCTCGTGGTGAGGGCGATTAGGGGGGCGGACCGTCCCGAGGCGCACCGAGGCACTGCGCGCCTCGCGACCCTTCTTCGTGAGCCTTCTCATGGCATAGCTAGCCTGCCGGGAGCTTCTTGTCTGGTCGTGGACGGCGATTGGCTAAGGCGCTTCCTGTGCTCTTAAATGCAGGGTGGGGCTGGCTCGGGCGAGCTTCAGCGCGGCGTGCCCGGCCGTCGCGAGGTGCCAGCCCCAGCCCCCTGCGGAGGATGCTTGGTCGTGGCTCCACGCTTGGGGCGGTTGATGGTGTGAAAGACGCACGAGCGCGCCGGGAGCGCCGCCGCGCCGCCAAGGATTTCTTGAAGGGCGGTGACGCGGTGAGCCTTCTTGGTGAAGAGCTCGCTGATGAAGACGCGCGCCTTGAGGCCGAGGGCCTGCGCCTGGCCGCAGAGAGGCGTGAGCTGGAGGGCGCTGTCGCCCTTGCGCGCCATCAGCGCGATCTTGACGATGAGGAGGCCAAGGCGTCGCTGGCAGCCTCTCGGGAGGCCTGTTCTCGGGCCGTCGAGGAGGCCTAGGAAGCTAACAGGCGGCGAGAGGCGGCGGAGGAGCGGGCACGGGAACTCCTTGCCCGGTGTCACTCACTGGAGGAGCAAGTGGAGCTGCGCGAGGCAACCCTCGCGTTGATGAAGGTGGCCTCCGCGTGACCATGAGCTCGGAGCGTGAGGAGGCGTTGGCGGCTTAAAGCCGCCCGAGCAGCAGCAGCAATCTGGCGCTTGGAGACAAGGGAGGCGCTTGGCGGCAGGCGGAGGATGAGGTCGCTGCAGGAAGCCTGCGTCTGGAGGAGGTCAGACGCCGAGTGGCGACGGCGTGCTTGAACCTCGGCGCGAGTTCGAGGAGAGGCTGGGGTTGATCGGGGCCGAGGCTGAGGCGGGACTGCTGCCTTGAGGGCCAAAGGCTGGAGGAGGCGACGCCAGCGGTCCGATGCTCTTGGGCCGCCCTTGAGGTAGCGCAGGGGGAGTCAACCACCTCTCAGGCCGTGGTGCTCCTTCTTCGCCAACGGGTGGAGGAGGCCGAGGCCGTCGCGCGCCAGAATGCGGACGAGATACATCAGCGGCGAATCCTGGAGCATGAGCACGACCCATGCTCACCACGCTCCGGGAAAGAGCCAACACAACCTTGGGTAACATCTGCGAGGCGGCTGTTGGCGAGCCGCACGCGGTTAACTACGCCGGCAACCTTCAGTTCTACACCGATGTGGTGACGCGGCTGGAGGCGCGGTCAGTCAGGGCCAATAGGTTGGTGGAGGAGAGGAGCCGCGCGCTGCTCGGGCGTGCCTTTTCTCGCGTCTTCAGCCATCTCCGGAACATGGACCCCCACTTCGACTTTGACGCAGCCATCGCCCCAGTTCCCCAGGCCGTCCGGGGTGACCTGGCGCACTGGGTGGAAGACAATGTGGATGCTCTCGTCAGGGCCTTTTCTTCGGACAACGACGGCGTGATTGTGGCTGCTGATGAGGGCGGCGTGGTGAACGGCCCTGACGCCGCCGATGGCCACGCATATAGTGACGACGAGGCCAGCGACGCCAGCAACTGCTCGGGAGGTGCTCCTGAGGACGCATTGGGGGATTTATATGACTGATTATGTATTGTCCCTATTCCATTACCCTGCATGAATAGAACCCAGGCTTTGGCCTGATGGCTGTGAGAGCATTTTGGGAGGGGGAGCCCCTCATGTAAAACTTGTGTTCATCGTATTAGCAGGTGTTACATCACCCATACGCCCGCGCCAAGTGGTTGGCTAAGCGACGTGCTGGTTAGCCGGTTTCCCTTTGTTTCGTACGAGCCCTGAGATAGCCGGTGGGAGGCTGCGGTGATCCGAGTGTCTCTGATCGAATCCGTAGGATCTGCGATAGAACCCTCCGGAGAGGATCTGCGGCGGCGGGCTGGGCAGCAGCATAAGCTAGGCCTGGCCCGGCTCGCGAGGGGCTCGCGAGGGAGGCAGCTGAGGCGGAGTGGTAACGAACGCGAGAGATTTGCTCGAGCGAGACTAAGCACCCCTTCCCGAACACACGCCAAATCTCAAATTCAGATCCAACTTAAATCTAGTTGGGGAAAGCGACAACCAAAGGGAAAGGCGAAGAAAGCGGGGAGAAAAGCCGCGTCCGGCACCTAGTCTAGTCTTGGGCGTCTTCTCACCAAATAGCGGAGCTAAGTGCTGCCCTTTGGGCATGGGAGGGAGCCCGGGGCTGAGGCGGCACCCTGAGACTCAGGCGTGTACAGCCCACTCATTATTACGTGAGAGTGTCACGGGGCAGCGAAGCTTCACGAGCCTTTGGGCCTTCTTCACAGTGTACCGGCCTTGCTTCATATCGCCAGACGAGGCCCGCCTTGCGCCACACTCTAGTGCCATCAACGATGACCGGAAACCAGGGCGCCGCCCGATGGGGTAGAGCGGTGCGCCCGGCCAGTTCCCAAGCGACCACGGGTCCTCCGCCAGGCAGGCCCCGAGGCACCTCCCCAGCAGAGGGCCTACCTCCTGAGAACGCCTTGCTCCGAACGCCGCGGTGGTGATGTTGGATCTCGGCCCCTCTCCTGCAGTTCTCTGCGCCCTCCTCCCGAGGGGTAGGAGACTGCGGGAGCGGCGCAGCTGCTCGCCACGGCGACCTGCACCTCCTGTGATCAATGATTAGCGTATGCTTGGTCCTGAGGAAGTAGCGGTACCCGATAATCGTCGCCCTCGGCGCGACCAGTGGGACAATCCCGAGGCTCCTGGAAGAGCTCAGCTTCTGGCGCCTCATCCCCCAACTCGGGCCGAGGCGAGCCTTGTTCTCCCTCATGCGGGTGCCCTTGGTCCATCATGTGGGGCACGTATTCTTCTGGCGCCATCATCCCGAAGGCCATGCCATAGTGCTCAGCGTGCCATGCGGCTCTGCTTGATGTGCCCACCGTGGGGTGGTGGCGCGGCGGTCCTACTGGGCCATGGGTTACGTCGAGTCCTTCTTCTCCGCGGACCGGGGGCGGGGGCAACCCCGCCACCGGCCCGGTGCTGACAGCTTCGCCGGTGTTGGAGTAGCTTTGGAGCCCGCGGGCACGCGTGGAGCCCCCGCGCGGGCCGCCCTGGGCCTGAGATGGAAGCTGGGTGCAGAAGGGGTGAGCCCCCGAGGCGGCGAAGCCCAGGAGCTCTGCCACTCGCTCCAGCAGCACGTCGCGGCCGCTCTCCAGCAGCCTGCACTGCAGCAGCTCTCGGGCCACTGTGAGCGCGGCCCTCGAGTTCGCTGATCCGGCGGGTGTCTGGTGGCGTGGTCGCGGCGTGATTGGAGGCCCTTCTTGCCGACCGCGCTGGCGCAGCGTGAGAGCCGTCGAAGCTTTATCCGCGCCGCCGGCGCCCGCAGCGCCCTTCGGACCGCGAGCTGCACAGGGCACGGGTCGCCCGAGGCGGCTCTGGCAGGCCACGCCCCCTAAGGATCTGGGTTGCCCGCTTGGTCCCCGGACATGGTGATGACGATGCGACGGAACACGAGGTGGCAGAAGGTGGATTCCGGCGCACCCCTACCTGGCGCGCCAAATGTCGGATTTCGGGTTCTGGCAGACCCTTGAGGTTCGAACACTGGGGTGCGCGCGGAGATCCAACCCTCCACCGTCTCGCACCTCGCCGAATCGCTGGGACCTAAACTACTAAACGGAACAGCACAAGAGACACGGGATTTATACTGGTTCAGGCCACCATTGTGGTGTAATACCCTACTCCAGTGTGTGGTGTGGTGGATTGCCTCTTGGGCTGATGAGGAACAATACAAGGAAGAACAGCCTCGTGAGGGTCTGTTCTTGGCGGGTGCGATGAACTGCTAGGTGGTGTTCAGTCGCTCTAGCTACTGGTTTCTTGATGAGGATTTCGCCCCTCCGCCCTGGGGGTGGCTACTCCTATTTATAGGCGAAGGCCCTGGGCCTCTTCCCAAATATTGAGCGGGAAGGGCGCCAACAATTGGCCATTTTGAAGGGGAACAGCGGGTACACTTATCCTGACTAAAGTTGGTCCTTGCCGCCAAAGGCTCACGGTGATGGCCTTTGCTTGGGCTCCACGATGACTCCCTTCCAGCCGTTGGGCTGGTCTTGGTCTTGTTGCACCGAAAGCGGATGCCTTTGCTTGATGCTCTCGCTGCGCTTGCTCCCTTTGCACCAAAAGAGGAAAGGAGGACATCATGCTGGGCTGGCGCCCGACTGGCGCCCTTGGTCGTCATGGCTTGCGTCATGGGCACCTCGCGAGGTACCCTGCCTTGAACTCTCCGCCTCCACATGAGCCAGCCTGACGAGGCCATGCCTGAGGACGCTCCTTGTCGTCCGCCCAGCAATCTGGCCCCTCGCGAGGGTCTTGAGCTTGCGTTGATGAAGATGGGCCGTGCTGGGCCTCCTTCGAGCCACGCCGCAGGCCGCAGGAAGGCAAGTCTAGGGACCCCCGTTCCCAGAACGCCGACAGATCCACCTCACACGAGTCCTCATGGACGACAACATCAGTCTCAATCTACTTTATCAAGACATTGTCCGCAAAATGGGCGTTATCCGTCAAGAATCAAGCCCACTAAAACTACCTTCGAAGGAGTAATACCTGGTGTATAGGTCCGCTGCACGGGCTCAATCACGCTGGAAGTCGTCTTCGGCTCGCCGGACAACTTCCGAAGTGAAGACTTGATCTTCGACATCGTCCTCTTCCGAAGCGGCTATCACGCACTGCTCGGACGAACCTCTTTCGCCTGCTTCAATGCGGTCCCACACTATGCCTATTTGAAGCTCAAGACGCCCGGTCCACGTGGTGTCATTACAATCAATGGAAACATGGAGCGCTCCCTCCGTAATGAGGAGCATATTGCAGCCATTAAGGCCAAAGTACAAAGCGGCCCTGTCAAGCCGCACACCTCATCTGCTATTAAGCCACCCGGCTTCATTGCGCAAGGCCGGTCAGTTCTGCATGCTGGCATCCCAGCAACTCCAGGGCTGGATTAGCAGTTTCGCCTCCATCGACCGCCGCGTACATTAGCGAAATTCGTACCGCGCGTGCACAATTATGCACTCAAAATACCTTGGGCATTGGCGGAGGCAATATACGGACAGGCCTATAACATGTTTCGACCTTATACGGCCTTCCCCTTTCTTTAATCAACTTTTCTTTTTTACCACAGGTGAATCGAAACCTACTCATTCTTCAGACTCATGAGGACTCTCTCCGAGCCTGGTTTCGTATACATAGCCGAAGACCATTCCTCTAAAGGAATCTTTCTTACTTGGGCGAAAGCGGCGCAGACATGCGGCAGGAAGGTGCAAAGCATTTTGTAGACCACAACTTCACTCAAGAACCTGTATAGAGCTTTTCCCCTTAGCCCTAGACCACTGGCATGTAAAATGGCATTGGTGATTATGATACCTTCTGTAAGATTACGTTTTGACGTATCAATCAGATCCCAGTGAACCAAATCCCTGTTCGGTATCATCTTTACTTACAGACTTTATTCTGCCTGTTTAGTTGTCTCACGCACACACCTCGGCACAAAATTGCCAGGGGCTCTATAGGGCAACATGTGTGTTACCAAACAAAAGTCCGAACAACTTTATAGCACAGTTCGGCGTCCCGAGCTCGGCACTATATGCATCGGCTCCGAATCATGTATTTGGTCAATAGTTGGATTGCCCGGCTCCTATGTTTTCTACCTTACGTTCCGTCTGATCGGCTAGGGTAGTAAAGGGAGAACTACTGCGATTGTGCTTCTGGTTCGTCTGATTAAGCACCTCAGTAGAGAAAGCCGAAAACTGACTGTCATGATGCGGCGAGAGCTGGTCAGGCACTCGGCCATTTATTACAATCCTTAGCGATTTTTCCGTATTACACGGACTGTTTCCTGGTCACATATGTAACGCATCCGCGTTAGGGTAGCCGCGTACATACCAGGGGCTACTGTATAGACCCATTGTCAAACTCCTATAGCTAAGTGAGAGCAATAAAACAAAATAGTCCAATTGCCTGGTTCGCCGCACTGACACCTCCTTCAGGTACCAAGACGTTGGGTTAAGTGTAGTCATGTGCAATTCTAAATACCCCAGTAGTATCTACATGGGGGCGGAGCCGACGACTGGGAACTCTCAGATATAATAAATGGTTGCACAGGAGGATACAACTTTTCATCAAGGAATGAATATATTACAAAATACTTAGTTCATAATACAAACCCCCCGGACAGTTCAGACTTGTTTATTCGAACACTACATCCTTAGAGCATTGGCCATCTAACCTTTTAGCACGTCCACAAAATAGCGCTCCGGTGTACGGTGGGCCTTGCTTTCGGGAGGACCCTCAAGTGCCACCTTTTCGGCCTTCATTTTCACCTAGTGCATCTTGACGCGGGCGAAAGCCATACGCGCTCCTTCTATACAGGACCACCTCTTGACGGCGTCAATCCGAGGCAGTGCATCAACGAGACGCCGCACGAGGCCGAAGTAGCTGTCCAGAATGGCTTCGGTAGGCCACAACCGCACTATGACGTCCTTCATGGCCACGCTGGACATCTTATGCAGCTCTGCCCATTGTGCCATCTGGTCATTTAGCAGTACGGGAGGCTCCTGCCCCACAAACTGCGACCAGAAGAGCTTCTCCATCGCATACCCCTCCTGGGCCTGGAAGAATTGGACGGCGTCCACGGCACTCTTCGGCAAATCCGCATATGCGTCTGGAGAACTCCACAGTCGATTAAGCAAGGCATACTTCCGGTCCCCAAATTTAGCCTGTAAAAGACAAGGCTTACCAGCCGCTACCTGACCGGCTTGACGGATTTCCTCGCACGCTGCCCGAGATTCGGACCGCGCCTATGAAGTGTCTTGAAGGGCCTTGGCGAGTTCGGTCCCCTTCGCCTTATTTTCCGTTTCGAAGGACTCACACTTGGCAGCGGTGTCCTTGAGCTTTTGCTCCACCTCGGTCACCCGTTCCTCAAAACGGCGCCGAGCGGCCTGTTCGGCCGTCAAGTCCGCAACCGCCTTATCCGCGGCTGCCTTGCTTACCCCTGCTTGCTCCTTGGCTTGAACAAGCTCTCCCCTGAGGGTTTCCATTGCGGCGGCACCATCTGTACAAACACGCACATTGCAACTCTTGAATTTCCACAAAACATGGACATAAACAAGCATACATTAAGATGTATCTTATACCTTGCGCCTGGTGGAGCCGCGTGTTAAAAAGGACTAGGTCCTCATCGGCTCGCTCCAGTTTCCGTTTGAGTTTGGGAACTTCCACTGACTGGGCAGTCGCCGCTAAAAGAGAAAGCCTATTTCAATCCAGATAAAAAGTATGTTACCACCTGAAAAATGATTATTGATCCTCTGCTCGCTTTTTTCAAAGAACCGAACAGAGTCTCGGGGGCTACTATCTATATACAGGCATATTTCTCATAAAAATGATCACAAACATTACATTGCGTACCTCAAAGCCTGCTAGCAGGCTGGAGAAGGCTTCGTTCAGCCCACTCTTGGCAGACTGAATCTTCTCACACACCATACCCATCAGAATGCGGTGCTCGTCTAGGACGGATGCACTTTGGAGTACGTCCACTGTAGTGTTCGGCGCCTTGGGATTAGCAGAGGTCGCCGCTCCCTCTTCTCCTGCAGGGAGTCGCTCATTAGACTCCGGAACCTTGTGGGTCTCTGGAGTAGTATGCGGCTGGGGGTCGGATTGACCGAGGCCCCCGTTGCCGGTCTTCATGGGGTCCGTACCCCCTAGTCCTCCGATAGCCGAGGCATTACCCTTTGGCACCGTTAAATCCCCCCCCCCCCCCACGTATCTTCAAGTCTTGGGGAGGGCCTACGGGACGACAACTCGGCGTCAACCTCCCTGGGCAGCGGAGAAACTAATGGAGCTGACTCGCTCTCCATCATCTCCGGCGGCAGATCCCTTGAGGATGAGGATGGCTGTGGGAGAACGCGGGCCGGACTAAGAAAAGATAGAACTTAGAGTTATTATCGCAATTCATAAGAGATCGAATGAATGTGAAAAACCCTGGACAACTTACGAGTCGGCATGGGTCTTAGTCCGGCGACGGTGCTTCGGGATAGCCTCGGTGTCTGACTCCGAGTCATCGGGGAGGATAATTTTGTCCCTCTAGGATGCTTTGGCCTCCAGGTCTTTAGAGGCAGCCCTCTTTTTGCCCTTGCGGGGAGGATCTTCTTCTTCCTCCTCCTCCTTGTCGTCGTCGCCCTCGTGAGAGGACTGGGTCAGCTTCTTTGGACATTGCGTCCAAAGTGCCCTCTTATTTCTCCTTCTTTTTCTTCTTGTCCTTCTTTACCGGCGCCTGGTATGGCGCCGGGACCAGCATCCTCATTAGTAGAGGAGTGGCTGGGTCTTCGGGAAGTGGAGCCGGACACCGGATCTGCTCCACCTTATTGATCTAGACCTATTTGGGGATGGACTGTTCAGTACTTCTCCTTTGGATGGACGAGCCTATTGATTTTCTGAGGTTTTTGAATTTACCTCGGAGGTCGGATGGTTGCAATCGAGGCCGGTGTCGTCTGAGGACCTTGGCCATGATTTCTACTTCTTAAAAAGCAGCTTCCAGATCCCCTTATGCGTTGTGCCGTAGAACCATTGTAGGGTCTGCGGCCCTTCCGGATTGAACTCCCACATCTTGAGGGGCCGCCGCTGGCAGGGAAGTGATCGGCGGATCAACATCACTTGGATTATGTCGGCGAGGGTAATGTCCTTCGTTATCATGATATGGACATGTTTCTGCAACAACAACACCTCAGTGACCGACCCCCAGTCCGGACCCTTGTCGGTCCAGGATGTGAGTCTCAGCGGGGGTCTGGATCTAAAGGTTGGAGCAACTGCCCACTTGGAGCCGCGGGGTTCTGTGATATAGAACCATTCCCGTTGCCATATTTTGACGGTGCCTACAAAGGTTCCCTTTGGCCAATTGACTTTAGGTAGCTTGCTCACCATGGCGCCACCACAGTCCGCATGTTGCCCGTCGACCACCTTCGGCTTCACATTAAAAATCTTGAGCCATAAGCCGAAGTGTGGAGGGACACAGAGGAAGGCCTCACACACGACGATGAACGCCGAGATGTGAAGGAACAAATTTAGGGCAAGATCGTGAAAATCTAGCCCATAGTAGAACATGAGACCACTTACAAAGGGGTGAAGGGCGAATCCGAGTCCGCGGAGGAAGTGGGGGATGAACACCACCCTCTTGCCGGCCTCCGGAGTAGGGATGACCTGCTCCGGATCCGGAAGCCCGTGCTTCATTTCCGTGGTTAGATACCGCACTTCCCGCAGCTCCTTGATGTTCTCCTCCATGACGGAGGAGACCATCCACTTGCCTTGAGAGCCGGCCATGGTCGGAGGAGTTGCAGAGGGGAGAAAAGCTTTGAACTTGGGCGCTGGAGCGCGAGGATGGAGAGGCAGAGGGAGAATGAGGTATGGGCGGAAGAGTTGGATTCTATCCACTTATGTGGACTGCGAATATCAAGCGTCCCCTCCCTCGAGCCTTAAAACTCACCTGTCCCCGAGGGGTCATGCGAACAACATGGTTAGGTTATCAAAACTCGTATTGATGAGAATCTCGCAATAAGGGGACACGATCTCTGCTTTGACAAGACGTGTTAATGGGAGTTGCATATTAAAACGCAGGGCGGGAGGCCCAAAAAACGGTTCGAAATGATAGCAGAGCCAAACGTGATGCTTCACCGGAAAAAGCTGTCAAAGGATATATTTTAAGTATTATGCTTTTATGGTTGGCAGGATAAACCTGTTATACAGAGCCGGATATAGATCTCTTGTTCAGGGAACTACTTTGTAGTATTCGGAGGAGGAACCCGCCTTGCAATGCCGAAGACAATCTTGAAGACTGGTTCAGGGGCTACTGAGGGAGTCCTGAATTATGGGGTCCTCGGGTGTCCGGGCTATGTGACGTGGGCCGGACAGATGGGTCGTAAAGATACGAGATAGAAGGCCTTCCCCCGTGTCCGGATGGGACTCTCCTTTGCGTGGATGGCAAGCTTGGCGTTCAGATATGAAGATTCCTTTATGTGTAAACCGACTCTGTACAATCCTAGCCCCCTCCTGTGTCTATATAAACTGGAGGGTTTAGTCCGTAGAGGCAATCATAATCATACAGGCTAGACATCCAGGGTTTAGCCATTACGATCTCGAGGTAGATCAACTCTTGTAACCCATATACTCATCAAAGTCAATCAAGCAGGAAGTAGGGTATTACCTCCATTAAGAGGGATCTTTTGCTTTAGATGAATAAAAGTTTAGTTTGATCCTTTCTTTTTGAGAGTTTGCTTAGTGATCTATCCTTGCAATCGTGTGCGAGATATATAATAAACTTTAGTTTGAGATTTTACTTTCTTTAATTTCATGTTACAATAAAAATAAAGGAAATAAATAAAAGGAAACGAAATAAATCAAGAAGATCATATGCTAATCTTATGGTAGGTGATGACACCACATAAGGAAAAGTATAAGTAGAAAATTTTATTAGAGATTGACAAACATAGCATTAGTCAATGATGCAACTCATGAAAGAATTAATAAGGGAAAAGAAGATTCACATGTAAATATACTATCCTAGAAACCTTTTGTGATTGTGAGCCCCATCAAAATATTATATGCCAACATTGTTGATGTCGGATAAGGAAGACAACTTAATGATTTATGTTTGTCCATATTCACATAGAAGTCATATTTTTATGGATCCTTTAACATGTGGTGCTTTCCCCCTATCTTTGCTAGCCAAAAATTCCGCACCAAGTAGAGATACTACTTGTGCATCCAAAAACCCTTTAACCCAAATATTATTTTCAAGAGTCCACCATACCTACCTAGGGATTGAGCAAGATCCCTCAAGTAAGTTGTCAACATTGAAATAAGGCAATAAAAATTGCTTCTAAAAGTGTGAGATCATTTAGTGTAAGAGAAAATTGAGCGTTGTACGAACTTGTGATGGTCAAGAATAAAAGCGACAGACTACATAATAAAGGTTTCCATCACAAGGGGCAATAGAATGTGACTTTCTTTTGCACTAAGGGGTTGATCATACAAACAAATAAGCGCATGGCAACCTCTGCTTCCCTCTGCAAAGGGCCTATCTTTCACTTTTATGTATTTACCTTTATGCAAAGAGTCAAAAGTTTTTCTCTCTATTCCATTTTATTTTCTCCTTTGGCACATCATGTGGTGAGGAAAGATCTAGGCACATATGTCTAGTTGAATATGGGTAGCATGAGTTATTATCGTTGACATCACCCTCGAGGTGAGTATGTTGGGAGGCGAAACTATAAGCCCCTATCTTTCTATGTGTCCGGTTGAAACGTTTTGCTCATGTGTACGCGGTGAGTGTTAGCAATCATAGAAGACTATATGATGGTTGATTATGTGGACTTGCCTAAAGGCTCGGATACGTGACCCTTCCTGAAAATATGATGAATTGTAATTGCAAAGTTGACTGAGAACATAGTTTGTTGGTTTCTAATAGAGTTTTTGCTTTATACTTCGATAGTGTGATGAATTGTCACTTATGCATGAGAATTCTATGATAAAATTTCTATGATAAGAGTCTTATTGTTAACATCAACAAAATTAAACATAGGACTCTTATCATAGAACTTTTATCATAGACTTGTCATGCATAACTGACAATTCATCACACTATCGAAGTATAAAGCAAACACTCTATTAGAAACCAACAAACTATGTTCTCAGTAAAGTTTGCAACTACAATTCATCATCTTTTCAGGAAGGGTCACGTATCGGAGCCTTTAGGCAAGTCCACATACTCAACTATCATATAGTCTTCTATGATTGCTAACACTCACCGCTTACACATGAGCAGAACGTTTCAACCGGACACATAATAAGATAGGGGCTTATAGTTTCGCCTCCCAACATATTCACCTCCAGGGTGATGTCAACAATAATAACTCATGCTATCTATATTCAACTGGACATATGTGCTTAGATCTTTCCTCACCACATGATGCTTGCCAAAGGAGAAAAATAAAAAGGAATGGAAGGAAAACTTTGACTCTTTGCATAAAAGTAAATACATAAAAGTAAAAGATAGGCCCTTCGGAGAGGGAAGCAGAGGTTGCCATGTGCTTATTTGTTTGTATGCTCAACCCCTTAGTGCAAAAGAACGTCACGCTGCATTGCCCCCTTGTGATAGCAACCTTTATTATGCAGTCTGTCGCTTTTATTCTTCACCATCACAAGTTCGTGCAATGCTCAATTTTCTCTTACACTAAATGATCTCACACTTTTAGAAGCAATTTTTATTGCCTTTTTGCACCGAGGACAACTTTACTTGAGGGATATTGCTCAATCCCTAGGTAGTATGGTGGACACTTGAAAGTAAGATTTGCGTTTAAGGGTTTTTGGATGCACAAGTAGTTTCTCTACTTAGTGCGGAATGTTTGGCTAGCAAAGATAGGGGCAAGCGCCACATGTTAAAGGATCTATGACAATATGACTTCTATGTGAATATAAACAAACATAAACCATTAAGTCGTCTTCCTTGTCCAACGTCAACAATTTTGGCACATAATATTTTGATGAAGGCTCACAATCACAAAAGATTTCTAGGATAGTACATTTCTATGTGAAACTTCTCTTCCCTTATTAATTCTTTCGTGAGTTGCATCATTGACTAATGCTATGTTTGTCAATCTCTAATAAAATTTTCTACTTATACTTTTCCTTATGTGGTGTCATCACCTACCATAGGATTAGTACTAGCAAAAGGGCCCGTGCGTTTCAACGGGAGAAAACAATACCACACTCTCTTAATTTACAAAAAAATGGTCTATAATCTGAGTATTTGTAGCTATGGCCCAAACAAAAATTGGCTTTGCCAAAAAAAGCGCACGTTCAAGATTCCACATGTCTTCTATTTAAACACGGTTTGCATTTTGATTTAATACGTACAAAGAAATGGGCAAGTGATCTTCAATTTCGTCTCCAATCCTGATTTTGCTGAGATGTTCATCTAGAATTCGGATCAGTACCAATATGAAAGAAAGACGGATAATGCACTGTTGATTAAGATTGCACCCTAAATAGTATTTTTTTTAATGGTTAACAAGTAAAATAATATCATATTCAAATTCTATATATTTTTCTAATCAAATTCCATATATAACATGTTAAATTTGGAGTTATGGTTTAGAAGATATGAATATTTTAAAAAACATTTGATATGTACTACGGGTTTAATGTTAGAAACATTAGGGGGTTTTCTATAAAATAGTATGATGGACTAATAATACCTATTTCTTTTATTAGTAGGTATAGATATGATCTTTTTGATTTATTTCCTTTCTCTTTTTCTTTCTTATTTGCAACATGAGAGTAAAGAAAGAAAAAATACAAACTAACTTTATTATAAATTGCACACGATTACAAGGATATATCACTAAGCACACTCTCAAAGAAGAAAGGATCGAACTAAACTTTTATTCTTCTAAAGCAAAGGATTGAATTAAAATAAGTAAATGCAAAAAGATAGTGGGATGATACGATACCTGGGCACCTCCCCCAAGCTTGGCGGAAGCCAAGGGGAGTGCCCATACCCGACACTCAATTCTCATTTGGTGGTGAAGAAGATGATGGTGGTGATGAAGCGATCCTATCCTTAAGGATCAAGAGATTCTCCAAACGACGGATGACGCTCCGGAGATGGATGATATGCTCTTCATGCAGAATATTTTCGCGAGTGAGATACTTATTTTGTGTGCGAACTATTTCAATGATGCGAAAGGCTTTAATCTCAGCAGGGGTAAGATAAGCAAGGTAAGTCTTAAGGATATCTTCTTCTTCCTCCTCGGCGGGCAGTGCTTGTTCTGCCATCGACGGTGGATCTACGGTAGCCTCCTTCCCCTTGTCTCTCTTGACGACGTCTGTGGGCTCCTCCCTCTTTAGCTCGATCTTCATCAACCAAGCATCTTCTTCCATGTTGTTGGAGGAGGAGGAAGACATGATGCCTGGCTTGACAAATCTGACAGAAAACAGCAAGAAAAGAGAACAGAGGATTTTCTCCGCGATACGGTGATTAACATGTTCGGGAAGTATATGTAGATTTTTTTATCTTGGAGGACAAGCATACGGTACAAAAACAGAGTCCGGAAGGTGTCCCAGGTGGGCACAACCCACACAGGCGGCAGTAAGCTGGCTAGCCACAGTGTCTTGTGCCCACCAGGGTACGCCTCTTGGAAGTTTCTTTTTTCCTAATTTTTTCAATATTCCAAAACTGACAAAAAATATTTTTGCGGATTTTTCGAAGTCCATTTACTTACCGTATCACGTACCTTCTTATTTTCACAATTCTGGAGTGTTTTAGAAGGACTCTTTTATGTGTTCTTCCGGTGTCAAAGTTTGGATAATATTACTTTCAACATTAATGGGCATACCTGAGATATAACATTTTATTCGTTGCCCATTGACAACATTCGGGTTAGTACCTTCGGAACTATTTATTTTGATGGCCCCAAATCGATAAACCTCCTCGATAACATAGGGGCCTTCCCATTTTGAGGGGAGTTTTCCTGCAAAGAATCTGAAATGAGCGTTGTACAAAATAACATATTCTTCGACTTTAAACTCATGCTTTTGGATTCTTTTGTCATGCCATTTTTAACCTTTCTTTGAATAATTTTGCATTTTCATAAGCTTGGGTTCTCCATTCATCTAATGATCTAATATCAAATAACCTCTTTTCACAAGCAAGCTTGAAATCATAATTGAGCGCTTCGATGGCCCAATATGCTTTATGTTCTAACTCAAGAGGCAAATGACAAGATTTTCCATAAACCATTTTATAAGGAGACATACCCATAGGATTTTTATATGATGTTCTATAAGCCCAAAGTGCATCATATAATTAATTAGACCAATTCTTCCTAAACCTATTGACAGTCTTTTGCAAAATTAATTTTCTTTCTCTATTTCTAAGTTCAACTTGACGACTAGACTGAGGATGATAAGGTGATGCAATTCTCACTACAAAAAAAAGACACATCTATGACATTTTGGGCCGAACGAAAAAAATTTCTGTCATACCTATGACAGTTCTATGATGATAATTGTGACAAAACCCGGTATCATCATAGATGTGGTAGGGTCCTACTTCTATGACAAAAAATCATGATAGAAAATGGGCTTTTCGTCCTGGGCGGGCCGGAGAGGCAGCTGCATGACATTCTTTGGGCCGTCCATGACGGAAAAAACCGTGGTAGAAGCGAGGGCGAGGAACATATCGGGGTGTTCCCGGTTACGGTGGGTGGTCGGGGCCGAGCAATGCGCGTTTCTCTCGTACACGCACGCGAGTGGGTGCGAGGCGTTGCGCTCTAACTAAACCCGAGTGATTGCACTGCAGGCTGCGCGTTACTGAACCCGAGCGATCGATTGATGGCTGTTAACTGAACCCAATCGAGAGATTCCTTCGCTATTGCTGCTAACTAAAGCCGATCGATGCTGCCTCTGGATGAGCGATTGGCGTTCTTTGGGGGTTTGGATGAATAGTTCCCGGTGGGGGTGGATGAACTAGACCCCGTGGTGTTGCCTCTGGATGAACAGGACCCCAATCGATCGAGCCGGTTGGGGCTGGATGAACAGGACTCCGTGGAGGGCAGGATGAACAGGACCACCCCGTGGAGGGAAGGATGAACAGTAGAAGGTGGAGGGCTGGATGAACAGTAGCCCGTGGAGGGGTGGTTGAACATGAGCCCGTGGAGAGGGCTGGTTGAACAGTAGCCGGTGGAGTAGTGCACGGTGGAGGCTGGATGAACAGGAGCCCGTGGATGAACACTCGCAGGTGGAGGCTGGAGGAGGTCGACGGTGGATGAACAGTAGCCCGTGGAGGCTGGAGGGGGTCGACGGTGGAGATGAACAGTATCCCGTGGAGTCCTGTTTTGCGGTACGCCGCACCCCTCCCGATGAACATGACCCCCGTTTCGATCGTAGCGCTCCAACACAAGTTTGTTTCCTCCGTCTTGCAGTACGCCACACCCCTCTCGATCAACAAGACCCCCGTTTCGACCGTAGGAGGTCCGTTTTCTCCGTTTTGCGGTACGACAGATCCCTCCCGATGAATAGGATCCCGTTTTGACCGTGGCCAGTCGAACACAAGGCCGTTTCCTCCGTTCTGCGGTACGCCAGGCCTCGTTTCCATAGGCTGTTTCGTCCAAGCCGGTTGGCTCCCATGCGTTCCGTTGTCTCCCGATGAACACGACGGATTCCATTGCCTCCCCATGAACACGACGATGACGCAGTTTCTCCGTTCCGACCCAGCCATGTACACGAGCCTTGGCCGTACGTATGTGCGAGTTTGGTGTTCGAGACCCCGCCCGTATGTACGTACGTGGTCGTATTTTCTTTCTTGAACACTGGCCGTTGTACGTACGTGTACATGCTACATGCGCTCCTCAACTAAGACACGTGCGCGCTCTACATTGACCAGTATGTACGTATGCGTTCGCAACCAGAATGACAACGCTATGTACGCTTCGACCAGGTGGGTCCCGACTGTCAGGCACTTCCATGCATGCAAAGATATAGCTGGTGGGTCCCAGCAGTCAAGGGGCGAATCATTTTTTTGCCCGCACGCACTTCCTTGCATGCGAACATGTAGCTGGTGGGTCCCAGCAGTCAGGGGGGAACGTTTTTTCGCGAAATACAGTGGCCCGTCCGGTGGGTCCCCGCTGTCAGGTGCAGGAATAATTATTTTGCGCGTAATAATGAGTCACTTCCTTGCGGCTGCCGTGGACCCAGTTGTCAGCCTCTCCACGTACAATACTCTTTTGATGGAAGTCGGCCGTTGGCCACATTGACCACGCCACGCCGAGAGCACCAAGGCGTTGGACGACGGGGAGGCCTAGGAAGGGGACGACGCGGAGCCAGGGAAGACGCGGCAGTGGATGCCCACGCGTAGAGGAGTATGAGGGTTCACTGGTTCGCTGCGGTGTGAGGCTGTCATCGCCGCAGAATAACAGGGGGTGTGGGTGAGTAGAGGGATGGCCTGGCCAACGGTGGGAGTAGTAGGGGGCGGTGAGGCCTCCGCCGCATTGCAGCCGGCCACGGGAGGCAGGACCATGAGGCGCGACTTGCGCTGGTTTGGGCGGCTGGAGCAAGAAGACCAGAGGTTGAAGAAGTGCTACGGCCATTGGATGGACATCGTACGGTCACTGGAGCTAGAAACGTTCATATTGACTAAGTTGACAAAGCCTTCCGTCCCCGTCAACTTAGTAGGCCCACAAGTCAGCCTCCCACCAAGGTGGGTCCCAGCTAGCAAGGGGAGTATTCATTTTTTCTGCGTAATAAGGAGGCACTTCTGGTGGGTCCGAGCTGACAGCATGGGGAACATTTTTTGCAAAATATGGTGACCCGTCCGGTGGGTCCCGGCAGTCAGGGGGAAACGTTTTTTTTTCGCAAAATACGGTGGCCCGTCCGATGGGTCCCTGCTGTTAGGTGGAGGAATCATTATTTTCTGCGTAATAAGGAGGCACTTCCTTGCTGCGGCTGTGGACCCAGTTGTCATCCTCTCGACATACAGTACACTTCCGATGGAAGTCGTTCCTTGACCATGTTGACCATGCCGCATTCCGTTGCATGCATGCATCCATGGGCGTGGTGCGTCCCCACTGTCAGCCTCTCACTTACAGTCATCTTCCGATGACTCTCGGTTGTTGACGTTGACCACACCGTGCCAAGTGCACGAAAGGCTGGTGGACGACGGTGAGGCCCCAGACTGGAACGACCCGGAGATGGGGAAGACGGGGCAGTGGAGTCGCAGATGGAGAGGAGTTGGAAATTTGACTGGTTCGGGTGCGCGGCAGCACAGCCACGGTGCCGCCCACGGGAGACAGGAGCAAGAACAAAGGTTGAAGAAGGAACACGGCTGTTGGATTAACATCCAACGGTCCAGCTGCTAGAATCATTTGTTGATTAAGTTTACAAAGCCCTGTGTACACGTCGGCTTAGTAGGCCCACAAGTCAGCCACCAAATCTGACGGGTCCCAGCTATCAACGGCGGGAATAATTTTTTCGCGTAACAAGGAGGCACTTACTTCTGTGCAAAGATACAATCGGTGGGTCCCAGCTGTCAGGTGGAGGAAACATTTTTTTCAGCTTAATAAGGAGGAACTTTCCTTGCGTGCGACCATGGACCTCGTGGGTCCCAGCCGTCAGGCTCTCCACGTACATTCCTCTTCTGATGACTCTCGTTTGTTGACCACGCCGCACCGAGCGCAGCGAGGCGGTGGACGACAGCGAGGCCCCGGACGGAATGAGCCGGAGATGGGAAGACGCGGCAGTGGAGTCGCAAATTGAGATAAGGAGAAGGGTTATAACTGGTTCTGGTGCGGCGTGGGGCTGCAGTCAGTGGAGAATAACAGGAGGTGTGGAGGGGTGGAGGGATAGCCTGCCGGCGGTGGGGTTGCACTTCGCAATGATGCCTGCTAAGCAGAGCTGCTAGCCGCTGGAGGCCGGACCAGGCGGTACCGGCGACGCTGGAGGAAGAAGACGAGAGATTGAAGGTGCATGCCGACCAAGTTGACAACACCCTGCGTAGGCTTCGACCTATTGGCCCACATGTCAGCCTACAAAAATGTGGCATATATTTAACCCTTGTTTTTCTAGAATGTACAGTCCATTTGCTGGGCTGGGTGAACAAATAATTTCGTGTCAATGCGGCCCATTTAAATTATCTAAGAAATCCCAGCCCATTTGCACTTCCTTCAAATACACAAATTAGCTGGGCTCGTTATATATATAATGTTATGTTAGAAGGAGCAATTAATATCAAAAATAAACCGGAGAGGCGCATTTTTTATATACATAATTAACAAATTAGCGAGCTTTTGTACGCCATCACCAGGATTTCCTTGCCTGTGAGTTAAAAACAACCAGGAGTTTCCATGCCAACTTCTGTTAAACATTTACTTTTATAAGTTAATAACACGTGGGATGTTTTTATAATGTATATATAAGTCTCTATAAAATATACGATAATAGTAATAATATAAATATATATAATGTGGTTAAAAAATACATTGGGCTGCCGATCTTTAAGAAAAATCCCATAGGCCGGTATGGACCTCAAAAAATAAGTTGAAACCACTGTCACTGTATGTCGTGGGCTATGCATGTTAAAATACAAAACCTAGGCCTAGCTGATACTTGTTCACCCTCTGGAAAAAAATGATACCAGATCCCCGAGCGAACTGGATTATAGAGGGGGTCGGCGGCACGACTGAAGAAGCACATCAGGAGAGATTTTTTTCTGTGGATGGCTCTCGATGGCGTTCTTTTACTTGCCTCTGCACCAGAAAACTTGTATTTTTAGCCTCCCAGTCCGTGGTGGACCAGCAGCCCATTTGCTGGGCGAGCCAACCTACAGAAACCAGCACTCGATTTTCCATGAAGCCCCAAAAACAACGCAGTACTATGTTTGTTTTGATGCCGAAAACATTACGGCAAGGGTTGAGCGGGGGAGGGGGCAAGACAAAGCAAAAAGATTAAAAAGAGCTGATGCGCCATTGCTACCCTAAAAAAGCAGGTGCAATTCTTCTCGAGAAGAAGGTGTGCCGTTTACACCCACACGTCACATACCCCACTGTAGGCATACTAACAAGTTCACACACAAGCACAACAGAAAAGGTAAACATTTGTATCAAACTCTGGTTCACAAGACACGTTCATATTCATAGCCAACATTCACTATCAACAACTCAAAAGATTCATATATACACAAGTTCAGCATGTCTATGGATCCAAACTATTGATAGATCACACAACAATATTCATAGATAATTCACAAAAAGATTCAGATATACACATGTTCAGTATGTTTATGCATCCAAATGATTGAGATCACAACCAATATCATCCATGGACGAACTTTAATTACCTAGGGTACAGACTGGTAAATGGTGTTCAGTCGGAGGTACTTGATACGTCTCCAACGTATCTATAATTTTTGATTGCTCCAAGCTATATTATCTACTATTTTGGGAAATATTGGGCTTTATAATCCACTTTTATATTACTTTTGGGACTAACCTATTAACCGGAGGCCCAGCCCAGATTTGCTGTTTTTTGCCTATTTCAGTATTTCGAAGAAAAGGAATATCAAACGGAGTCAAAACGGAACGAAATCAACTGGAGAAGTTATTTTTGGAAGGAAAGCTACCGGAAGGACTTGGACCCCGCGTCAAGGATGGAACGAGGAAGCCACGAGGGTGGGGGGCGCGCCCACCCCCCTAGGGCACGCCCCCTGCCTCATGGGGCCCTCGTGGCTCCCCTGATGTGCTTCTTCCGCCTATATAACTCGACGTACCCTAAAACTTCCAGAACAGAGATTAGATCGGGAGTTCCGCCGCCGCAAACCTCCGGAGCCACCAAAAACCAATCTAGACCCGTTCCGGCACCCTGCAGGAGGGGGGAACCCTCACCGATGGCCATCTTCATCATCCCGGCGCTCTCCATGACGAGGAGGGAGTAGTTCACCCTCGGGGTTGAGGGTATGTACCGCGGTAGCTATGTGTTTGATCTCTCTCTCTCTCTCTCATGTTCTTGATTTGGCACGATCTTGATGTATCGTGAGCTTTGCTATTATAGTTGGATCTTATGTTTCTTCTCCCCCTCTACTCTCTTGTAATGAATTGAGTTTTCCCCTTGAAGTAATCTTATCGGATTGAGTCTTTAAAGATTTGAGAACACTTGATGTATGTCTTTCCGTGCGTATCTATGGTGACAATGGGATGTCGCGTGATTCACTTGATGTATGTTTTGGTAATCAACTTGTGGGTTCCGCCCATGAACCTATGCATAGGGGTTGGCACACGTTTTCGTCGTGATTCGTCGATAGAAACTTTGGGGCACTCTTTGAGGTTCTATGCGTTGGTCGAATAGATGAATCTGACATTTTGTGATGCATATCGTATAATCATACCCACGGATACTTGAGGTGACATTGGAGTATCTAGGTGACATTAGGGTTTTGGTTAATTTGTATCTTAAGGTGTTATTCTAGTACGAACTCTAGGGCTGTTTGTGGCACTTATAGGAATAGCCCAACAGATTGATTGGAAAGAATAACTTTGAGGTGGTTTCGTACCCTACCATAATCTCTTCGTTTGTTCTCCGCTATTAGTGACTTTGGAGTGACTCTTTGTTGCATGTTGAGGGATAGTTATATGATCCAATTATGTTATTGTTGTTGAGAGAACTTGCACTAGTGAAAGTATGAACCCTAGGCCTTGTTTCCTAGCATTGCAATACCGTTTACGCTCACTTTTATCATTAGTTACCTTGCTGTTTTTATATTTTCAGATTACAAAAACCTATATCTACCATCCATATTGCACTTGTATCACCATCTCTTCGCCGAACTAGTGCACCTATACAATTTACCATTGTATTGGGTGTGTTGGGGACACAAGAGACTCTTTGTTATTTGGTTGTAGGGTTGCTTGAGAGAGACCATCTTCATCCTACGCCTCCCAGGGATTGATAAACCTTAGGTCATCCACTTGATGGAAATTTGCTACTGTCCTACAAACATGTGCACTTGCAGGCCCAACAATGTCTACAAGAAGAAGGTTGTGTAGTAGACATCAAGCTCTTTTCTGGCGCCGTTGCCGGGGAGGCTAGGTAAGCGGCACTCACACCCTGTCAACTAAGCTCTTTTCTGGTGCCGTTTCCGGGGAGGTGAGTGCTTGAAGGTATATCTTTAGATCTTGCAATCGAATCTTTTTTTTTCTTGTTTTAGCACTAGTTTAGTATACAAAAGAAAACTACAAAAAATGGAATTGAGTTTGTCTCATACGCTTCATCTTTTTAATATTTTTCGTGAGTATGATTGAAAGGAAAATTGTGCCAAAGTGTTAGAAGAAGAATGCATTAAAATGTTTGGCACTAAATCTTTGAGTGATGAGCATGATTGCAATTTTGTTAATATGAATTCCTTGAATATCCATGATGCTAATGATATGCAAAGCCACAAGCTTGGGGAAGCTATGTTTGATGAATATGATATTTTTTGTCCCCCAAGTTTTGATGAGAAAATTTATTATGATAAAAGCATGCCTCCTATCTATGATGATTATTGTGATGACACGTATGCTATAAATAATAATGATAACCATGAAACTTGTCATTTTGATTTCAATTTTCAATCCCATGATAGTTATTTTCTTGAATTTGCTCCCACTATTACGAATGAGAAGAATTTTGCTTATGTGGAGAGTAGTAAATTTTCTATGCTTGTAGATCATGAAAAGAATGCTTTAGGTGCTGGTTATATTGTTGAATTCATTCATGATGCTACTGAAAATTATTGTGAGGGAGGAATATATTCTTGTAGGAATTGCAGTAATATCAAGTTTCCTCTCTATGTGCTTAAAATCTTGAAGTTATGCTTGTTTTACCTTCCTATGCAAGTTGATTCTTGTTCCCATAAGTTGTTTGCTCACAAAATCCCTATGCATAGGAAGTGGGTTAGACTTAAATGTTCTAGTCATATTCTTCATGATGATCCTTTTATGTTTCAATTCTTATCTTTTATGTGAGCATCATTGGAATCATCATGCCTAGCTAGGGGCGTTAAACGATAGCGATTGTTGGGAGGCAACCCAATTTTATTTTAGTTTCTTGATTTTTAGTTATGTTTAGTAATAAATAATACATATAGCTTCTGTTTAGATGTGGTTTTGTGTTTTAGTTAGTGTTTATGCCAAGTAGAACCTTTGGGAAGACTTGGGTGAAGTCTTTATAATCATGCTGTAAAAAACAGAAACTTTAGCGCTCACGAGATTATCTAGAAAGTTTTACTGGAGAGTGATATTTAGTTGATTCTTTTTGCAGATGATTACTAGACAAATTCCTCAGGTCCACCAATTTATAGAATTTTTGGAGTTCCATAAGTTTGCTTTTTATACAGATTACTACAGACTGTTCTGTTTTTGACAGATTCTGTTTTCATTGTGTTGCTTGCTTATTTTGATGAATCTATGGCTAGTAAAATAGTTTACAAACCATAGAGAAGTTGGAATACAGTAGGTTTAACACCAATATAAATAAAGAATGAGTTCATTACAGTACCTTGAAGTGGTGCTTTGTTTTCTTTCGCTAACGAGCTTACAAGTTTTCTGTTAAGTTTTGTGTTGTGAAGTTTTCAAATTTTGGGTAAAGATTCGATGGACTATGGAATAAGGAGTGGCAAGAGCCTAAGCTTGGGGATTCCCAAGGCACCCCAAGGTAATATTCAAGGATAACCAAGTGTCTAAGCTTGGGGATGCTCCGGGTGGCATCCCCTCTTTTGTCTTCGTTCATCGGTAACTTTACTTGGAGCTATATTTTTATTCACCACATGATATGTGTTTTGCTTGGAGCGTCATTTTATTTTCTTTAGCTTTGCTTGCTGTTTGAATAAAATACCAACATCTGAAATTCTTAAATGGGAGAGTCTTCACAAAGTTGCATAATTATCCGACTACTTATTAATCTTCACTTATATCTTTCGGAGTAGTTTGTTTTTGCTCTAGTACTTCACTTATATCTTTTAGAGCACAATGATGGTTTTATTTTGAAGAAATAGATGAACTCTCATGCTTCACTTATATTATTTTGAGAGTCTTAAATAGCATAGTAATGTGCTTAATCTTAATATGCTAAGCATACAAGATTTGTAAGAATTCTTATGAGTGTGTTGAATACTAAGAAAAGTTTGATGCTTGATGATTGTTTTGAGATATGAAGAAGGTGATATTAGAGTCATGCTAATTGAGTAGTTGTGAATTTGAGAAATACTTGTGCTAAAGTTTGTGATTCCCGTAGCATGCACGTGTGGTGAACCGTTATGTGATGAAGTCAGAGCATGCTTTATTTATTGATTGTCTTCCTTACGAGTGGCGGTCAGGGAGGAGCGATGGTCTTTTCCTGCCAATCTATCCCCCTAGGAGCATGCGCGTAATACTTTGCTTTTATAACTTGTATATTTTTGCAATAAGTATCTGAGTTCTTTATGACTAATGTTGAGTCCATGGATTATACGCACTTTCTTCCTTCCACCATTGCTAGCCTCTCTAATACCTCGCACTTTTCGCCGATATCATACACTCACCATAAACCTTCTTCGAAACAGCCACTATACCTACCTATCATGGCATTTCCATAGCCATTACGAGATATATTGCCATGCAACCTTCCACCGTTTCTTTTATTATGACACGCTTCATCATTGTCATATTGCTTTGCATGATCATGTAGTTGACATCGTATTTGTGGCAAAGCCACCGTTCATAATTCTTTCATACATGTCACTCATGAGTCATTGCACATCCCGGTACACCGCCGGAGGCATTCATATAGATTCATATTTTGTTCTAAGTTGTAATTCTTGAGTTGTAAGTAAATAAAAGTGTGATGGTCATCATTATTAGAGCATTGTCCCAGTGAGGAAAGGATGATGGAGACTATGATTCCCCCACAAGTCGGGATGAGACTCCGGACGAAAAATAAAATAGAATAAAATAAAAGAGAAAAAAAAAGAGGCCATAAAAAAAGAGAAAAGGCCCAAACAAAAAAAACAAAAAAATGAGAGAAAAAGAGAGAAGGGACAATGCTACTATCCTTTTACCACACTTGTGCTTCAAAGTAGCATCATGATCTTCATGATAGAGAGTCTCCTATGTTGTCACTTTCATATGCTAGTGGGAATTTTACATTATAGAACTTGGCTTGTATATTCCAATGATGGGCTTCCTCAAAATGCCCTAGGTCTTCGTGAGCAAGCGAGTTGGGTGCACACCCACTTATTTTCTTTTGTTGAGCTTTCATATGCTTATAGCTCTAGTGCATCCGTTGCATGGCAATCCCTACTCACTCACATTAATATCTATTGATGGGCATCTCCATAGCCCGTTGATACGCCTAGTTGATGTGAGACTATCTTCTCCTTTTGTCTTCTCCACAACCACCATTCTATTCCACATATAGTGCTATATCCATGGCTCACGCTCATGTATTGCGTGAAGATTGAAAAAGTTTGAGAACATCAAAAGTATGAAACAATTGCTTGGCTTGTCATCGGGGTTGTGCATGATTTAAATACTTTGTGTGGTGAAGATAGAGCATAGCCAGACTATATGATTTTGTAGGGATAACTTTCTTTGGCCATGTTATTTTGAGAGGACATAATTGCTTAGTTAGTACGCTTGAAGTATTATTATTTTGATGTCAATATTAAAATTTTGTCTTGAATCTTTCGGATCTTAATATTCATATCACAATTAAGAAGAATAACATTGAAATTATGCAAACTAGCATTCCACATCAAAAATTATCTTTTTATCATTTACCTACTCGAGGATGAGCAGGAATTAAGCTTGGGGATGCTTGATATGTCTCCAACGTATCTATAATTTTTGATTGCTCCATGCTATATTATCTACTGTTTTGGGCAATATTGGGCTTTATTATCCACTTTTATAGTACTTTTGGGACTAACCTATTAACCGGAGGCCAAGCCCAGATTTGCTGTTTTTTGCCTATTTCAGTATTTCAAAGAAAAGGAATATCAAACGGAGTCAAAACGGAACGAAATCAACTGGAGAAGTTATTTTTGGAAGGAAAGCTACCGGATGGACTTGTACCCCACGTCAAGGAAGGAACGAGGAAGCCACGAGGGTGGGGGGCGCGCCCACCCCCCTAGGGCGTGCCCCCTGCCTTGTGGGGCCCTCGTGGGTCCCCTGACGTGCTTCTTCCGCCTATATAACTCCACGTACCCTAAAACTTCCAGAACAGAGATTAGATTGGGAGTTCCGCCGCCGCAAACCTCCAGAGCCACCAAAAACCAATCTAGACCCGTTCCGGCACCCTGCCGGAGGGGGGAACCCTCACCGGTGGCCATCTTCATCATCCCGACGCTCTCCATGATGAGGAGGGAGTAGTTCACCCTCGGGGTTGAGGGTATGTACCAGTAGCTATGTGTTTGATCTCTCTCTCTCTCTCTCTCTCTCTCTCTCTCTCTCTCGTGTTCTTGATTTGGCACGATCTTGATGTATCGAGAGCTTTGCTATTATAGTTGGATCTTATGTTTCTTCTCCCCCTCTACTCTCTTGTAATAAATTGAGTTTTCCCCTTGAAGTAATCTTATCGGATTGAGTCTTTAAAGATTTGAGAACACTTGATGTATGTCTTGTCGTGCGTATCTATGGTGACAATGGGATATCACGTGATTCACTTGATGTATGTTTTGGTGATCAACTTGCGGGTTCCGCCCATGAACCTATGCATAGGGGTTGGCACATGTTTTCGTCGTGATTCTTCGATAGAAACTGTCAGCGTTCTGGGAATGGGGGTCCCCATACTTGCCTGCCTGCGGCCTGCGGCGTGGCTCAAAGGGGGCCCAGGACAGCCCATCTTCATCAACACAAGCTCAAGACCCTCGCGAGGGGCCAAGCCTCGCGGGGCGGAAGACAAGGATCTTCCTCAGGCACGGCCTCGTCAGGCTGGCTCATGAGGAGGTGGAGAGTTCAAGGCAGGGTACCTCGCGAGGTGCCCGTGACGCAAGCCATGACGACCAAGGGCGCCCGATCGAGGCGCCCGGCCAGCAGCGTCCTCCTTTCCTCTTTGGTGCAAGCGGAGCAAGCGCAGGCGAGCATCAAGCAAAGGCATCCGTTTGATTGCAACAAGACCAAGACCAGCCCCAACGGCTGGAAGGGAGTCATCGTGGAGCCCAAGCGGGCGTCATCACCAGAGCCTTTGACAGGCGAGGACCAACTTTAGTCAGGATAAGTGTACCCGCCGTTCCCCTTCAAAATGGCCAATTGTTGGCGCCCTTCCCGCTCGATATTTGGGAAGAGGCCCAGGGCCTTCGTCTATATAAGTAGAGCTAGCCACCATAGTAGTGGGGAGGACAGGACGATCGGATAGAAAGGGATCGGGCGATCGGCATCCAGATCAGATAGAGATAGAGACCCGATCCTCAAGCTAGAGCGACAGGACACCACCTAGCAGTTCATCACATCCACCAACAACAGACCCTCGCGAGGCTGTTCTTCCCTGTACTATTCCTCATCAGCCCAAGAGGCAATCCACCACACCACAAACTAGAGTAGGGTATTACACCACAACGGAGGCCCGAACTAGTATAAATCTCGTGTTTCTTGTGCTGTTCTTCTTAGTAGTTTAGGACCTTGCGATTCGGCGAGGTATGAGACGGTGGAGGGTTGGATCTCCGCGCGCACCCCAGAGTTCGAACCTTAAGGGTCTGCCGGAACCCGAAATCCGACATTTGGCGCGCCCGAGTAGGTGCGCGGAATCAACTGCCACCTCGTGTCCCGTTGCATCGTCATCACCATGTCCGTGACCAAGCTGGCAACCCAGATCCTTAGGCGTGGCCCGCCCACGCAGCCGCTTCGCCTCAGCGACCCGTGCCCCAGGCAGCTCGCGGTCCGCGGGCGACGCGGACAGGCTTCGACGGCTCTCACGCCGCGGCAGGCGCGGTCGGCGGCAAGGGCCTCCAATCACGCCGCGACCACATCACCGTACACCCGCCGGGCAAAGCGAACTCGAGGGCCGCTCACGGTGGCCCGAGAGCTTCGCTTGTGCTCTTTGGAGAGCGGCCGCGACGTCTTCAGCTGGAGCGGGTGGCGGAGCTCCTGGGCTTCGCCGCCTCGGGGGCTCACCCCTTCTGCACCCAACTTCCATCTCAGGCCCAGGGCGGCTCGCACGGGGGCTCCGCGCGTGCCCGCGGGCTCCAAAGCTACTCCAACACCGGCGAGGCTGTCAGCACCGGGCCGGCGGCGGGGTTGCCCCCGCCCCCGGCCCATGGAGAAGAAGGACTCAACGCAACTCACGGCCCTGGTGGACCGTCGCGCCACCACCCCATGGCAGGCGCATCAAGCACAGCAGCAAGGCACGCTCAGCACTACGGCGTGGCCTTCGGGATGACGACGCCGGAAGAATACGTGCCCCACATGATGGACCAAGGGCACCCGCATGAGGGAGAACAAGACTCGCTACTCAGCCTAAGCTGGGAGGATGAGGCACTAGAAGCCGCGCTCTTCCAGGAGCCTCGAGACGGTCCCACTGGTCACGCCGGGGGCGACGATTATCGGGTACCGCTACTTCCTCAAGAGCAAACATACACTAACCATAGGTCGCAGGAGGTACAGGTCGCCACGACGAGCGGCTGCCCCGCTCCCGCAGTCTCCTACCCCTCGGGAGGGGGGCGCAGGGGGCTGCCGGAGAGGGGCAGAGATCCGACATCACTACCGCGGCGTTCGGAGCAAGGCGTTCTCAGGAGGTAGGCCCTCTGCTGGGGAGGTGCCTCAGGGCCTGCCCCTGGCGGAGGACCCGTGGTCGTCGGGGAACTGGCGACCGCTCTACCCCACCGGGCGCGTCCTGGTTTCCGGCCGTCGTTGGTGGCACTAGAGTGTGGCGCAAGGCGGGGCCCTCGTCTGGCGATATGAAGCAAGGCGGGTACCTGTGAAGAAGGCCCAGTGCCTGTGAAGCTCGCCGCCCCGTGACACTCTCACATAATAATGAGTGGGGTTGTACACGCCCCAGAGTCTTAGGGGTGCCGGCCTCGCCCTGGGCTCCCTCCCATGCCCAAATGGCAGCACTTAGCTCCTTATTTGGTGAGAAGACGTCCAAGACTAGACTAGGTGCCGGACGCGGCTTTTCTTCTGCTTTCTTTGCCTTCCATTTGGTTGTTGCTTTCCCCCGCTGGATTTACATTGGATTCAAATTTGAGATTTGCGTGTGTTCGGGGAAGGGGTGTTTAGTCTCGTTCGAGCAAGTCTCTTGCATTTCGGTTACCACTCCGCCTCAGCTGCCTCCCCTTGCGAGCCCCTCGCGAGCCGGGACAGGCCTAGCTTGCGCACAGCCCAGCCTGTCGCCGCCGCGTCCTCTCCGGAGGGCTTTTACTGCAGGTCCTACGGATTCGATCAGGAGACACTCAAATCGCCTCAGCCTCCCACAGGCTATCTCGGGGCTCGTACGAAACAAAGGTAAACCAGCCAACTAGCACGTCGCTTAGCCAACCACTTGGCGCGGACGTATGGGCGATGTAACACCTGCTAATACGATGAACACAAGTTTTACATGAGGGGCTCCCCCTCCCAAAATGGTCTCGGAACCATCAGGCCAAGACCTGAGTTCTATTCATGCAGGGTAACGGAATAGGGACAATACATAATCAGTCAGATAAATCCCCCAATGCGTCCTCAGGAGCACCTCCCGAGCCGTTGCTGGCGTCACTGGCCTCGCCGTCGCTGTCTGCGTGATCGTTGGTGGCGTCTGGGCCGTTCACCACGCCGCCCTCATCGGCAGCCACGACCACGCCGTCGTCGTTCGAAGCGAAGGCCCGGACGAGGGCATCCATGTTGTCTGCCACCCAGTGCGCCAGGTCGCCCCGGACGGCCTGGGGGACTGGGGCGATGGCTGCGTCAAAATCGAAGTGGGGGTCCATGTCCCGGAGATGGCTGAAGACACGAGAGAAGGCGTGCTCGAGCAGCGCGCGGCTCCTCTCCTCCACCAACCTGTTGGCCCTGACCGACCGCGCCTCCAGCCGCGCCACCACGTCGGTGAAGAACTGAAGGTTGCCGGCGTAGTTAACCGCGTGCGGCTCGCCTACTGCCGCCTCGCAGATATTATCCAAGGTTGCATTAGCTCTTTCGCGGAGCGTGGCGAGCATGGGACCGTGCTCATGCTCCAGATTCGCCAGCGCGATCTCGTCCGCATTACGGCGCCACGACGGCCTCGGCCACCTCCACCCGGCTGGCGAAGAAGGCGCCTCGGCACGAGAGGTGGTGGACTCCCTCGCGCCACCTCGAGGGCGGCCCGAAAGCATCGGCCCGCCCGCGTCGCCTCCTCCAGCTTGGCCCTCGAGGCAGTAGTCCTGCCCTCAGCCTCGGCCTTGATCAACCCAGCCGCTCCTCAAACTCGCGCTCGAGGTTCGAGCGCCGCCCGCCACTCGGCGTCCGACCTCCTCCTCCGGGGCGGGCTTCCCGTGCAGCGACCTCATCCTCTGCCCGCGTCACCAAGCGCTCCCTCGTCTCCAAGCGCTTGTACTCGCGCGCGCGTTCGGCGGCTTCAAGCGTCAACGCCTCCTCACGCTTCTGGAGCTCCGCCGGGTCGCCGGAGGCCACCTTCATCGTCGCGAGGGCTGCCTCGCGTAGCTCCACTTGCTCCTCCAACGAGTGACACCGGGCAGGAGTTCCCGTGCCGCTCCTCCGCTGCCTCTCGCCGCTGTTAGCTTCCGGGCCTCCTCGGCGGCCCGAGAACAGGCCTCCCGAGATGCTGCCAGCGGCGCCTTGGCCTCCTCATCATCAAGGTCGCGCGGTGGCGCTAAAGGCAGCGGCGCCCTCCAGCTCGCGCCTCTCTGCAGCCAGCGCAGGCCCTCGGCCTCAAGCGCGTCTTCATCGACAAGCTCTTCACGAAGCAGGCTCACCGCGTCAGCCGCCCTTCGAAGAAATCCTTGGCGAAGGGCGCGGCGCTCCCGGGCGCGCTCGCGCACGTCCTCCACACCATCAACCGCCCCAGACGGGCGCCAGGAGCCGCGAATCAACACTCCCCCTCCGGACAGTGGGCTGGGGGCTGGCACCCTCGCGGCAGCCCGGGCACGCCAGCGCCAGAAGCCCGGCTGGGCCAGCCCATCCCGCATTTAGGGGCGCAGGAGGCGCCTCAGCCAATCGCCGTCCACGGCCAGGCAAGAAGCCCACGGCAGGCTAGCTATGCCTCGGGAATGCTCGCAAGGAAGGATCGCGAGGCGCGCAGGGCCACGACGCGCCTCGGGATGGTTCACCTCCCCAGTCGCCCTCACCACAAGGGCTCCACTGCTTGGAGCACTCAAGGACGGGGGAGGGGCGAAGCCGGGGAGGACGGTTCCTCACCCGTCTCCGTGAGCTCGGCAGGAAGGGGCCTGCAGGGCAAGGATCAAGATCTGAGCAGCAGAAGAATCAGGAGGCTGGAGAAGGAGAAGGCTTACTCATCGATGGCGAAGTACTTCCCTCGCTTCAGAAAGGCGACAAGGGTAGTCATCGCCTGTGGCCTCCCTTCTCTTCCGGAGGGCCTCGAAGTTCACGCGGAAACAGCCCAAGATTTGGGCGCAGGGATCAGCCTGCGGCGAGGGAGAAGCATCAAGGCGACTTGCGTCAGGGGCGTCTGCCTGACGCCCGCTGCTAGTCGCCTCACCAAGAGAAGCAGCAGGGGCCTCGGGGCTCCGTCCGTGGGCGCTGCGGGCGGCTGCCTGCCGCCCTCAGCCGCATGAGCCTCGTGAGCTGCCCCTCACGAGCATCGCCCGGCGCTGTCACCCCGGCGGGGGTCCCTTCGGCCTCTGGCGGCTCGTGCCTCCCTGCTCCGCCACTCGAGGAGGAGCCGCCTTGGCCGACTGGAAGGGCTGTCACCACCACTGGATTCTCGCGAGGCCCCTGGAGACCAGCGGGGCGCGGCCCCCATTCATCGAAGATAGGCATCTGGTTCACCAAATCACCCCTGTTCTGGCAGAGGTACAGCAAGGCCCCTTGATGCCGGATGCCACCGGGGTTAGGGTCGCCAGTCAGGACCAGGAGCACTTTCCTTAGCGCCTCAGGCGTCAGGTCTTCTTCCTGGAGCCTCATACGATCACCAGGCCCGTTGAAGGCCCACATCCGGTGGGAATGGCGTTGGAGAGGAGCAATGTGGTGCATCAGGAACTCCTTCACCACCTTGGGCGCTGTTACAGCAAGCGACCTCAGGAATGCAAAGCGGCGCCAGACAAAGATGAGCCGAGGGCTTGAAAGCGTCTCCTGGCCCCAGCCTGAATTGGGGACAGCAGGCGAGGTTGGCTCCGATAGCAGGGGGCTGGGCACCCCCACATCCACTTACAGCCACCTCTCGCGGAACTCAGCCACGGGCGGAGGCAAGCTGAAGTCAATCCCTGAGGCCGCTGTCTCGGGCGCGGCGACGAAGCTCATGCACACCGAGCATTGAGTGGGGTCGACAAGACGCAGAGAGAAGAAGTGGCGCAGCAAGGCAACCGAGGGAAGGATGCCCATCATTGCTTTGCAAACGAAGGCGAAGAACGAGAGGAGAGTAATGGACTCAGGACCCAGATGCATCATGTGGATCTGATAGTGGGAAAGCACGGCATTGAAGAAATCAGAGAAGGGGGGAACCAGTCCTGCCCACAGGGCGTCAGCGAAATACCGGACCTTAGTGACTATCTTGTCGATGGAGAAGTGGGACGCGGGCCAAGCCGTCGTCCTCCCGCATTCGTTGAAGGAGGTGGCCAGAGCCGAACTAACCTTGCCCAAGCCCTCTAGATTGGGTATGATCGACGGGTCGACAGCGGAGGCCGCCGGCGGCGGCGAGTGAGGCGGAGGCACATGTTTCTTCCCTTTACCCTTCTTCGTCGGAGCCATGGCGATCGAAAGGGGGCGGGGAGATTCGGGATTGGATTGAAAATGGAAGCTGGAGTTCAAGAGAGGGAAGGACAGGGGCGCACAAGCAGCAAAGAGGAGAACAGATGTGTACAGCAGCGTGTCCGCCTAGCAAGGCACGAAATAAGGAGGCGTGGGGGAACAGTGCCGCCCACGTCCAATCAACCACCACGCGTCGCCCAAGGCCGCAGGCTGTTAGGGCCCGCGACGCTTCGCACTTGACCTTTCGCCTCTCTGCCTAGCCAAGTTCGGGCGCGCCGTGGGCCCGGGGGCTACTGTCGGTGTTCGCAGGAACGGGTCCCCATACTTGCTCTGCCTGCGGCTGCGGGCGTGGCTCAAAGGGGCCCAGGACAGCCCATCTTCATCAACACAAGCTCAAGACCCTCGCAAGGGGCCAAGCCTCGCGGGGCGGAAGACAAGGAGCTTCCTCAGGCACGGCCTCGTCAGGCTGGCTCATGAGGAGGCGGAGAGTTCAAGGTAGGGTACCTCGCGAGGTGCCCGTGACGCAAGCCATGACGACCAAGGGCGTCGATCGAGGCCAGCCGACCAGCAGCCTCCTCCTTTCCTCTTTGGTGCAAAGGGAGCAAGCGCAGGCGAGAGCATCAAGCAAAGGCATCCGTTTCAGTGCAACAAGACCAAGACCAGCCCCAACGTCCGGAAGGGAGTCATCGTGGAGCCCAAGCGGGCGTCATCACCAGAGCCTTTGGCAGGCGAGGACCAACTTTAGTCAGGATAAGTGTACCCGCTGTTCCCCTTCAAAATGTCCAATTGTTGGCGCCCTTCCCGCTCGATATTTGGGAAGAGGCCCAGGGCCTTCGTCTATATAAGTAGAGCTAGCCACCATAGTAGTGGGGACGATAGGACGATCGGATAGAAAGGGATCGGACGATCGGCATCCAGATCAGATAGAGATAGAGACCCGATCCTCAAGCTAGAGCGACGGGACACCACCTAGAAGTTCATCGCATCCACCAAGAACAGACCCTCGCGAGGCTGTTCTTCCATGTACTATTCCTCATCAGCCCAAGAGGCAATCCACCACACCACAAACTAGAGTAGGGTATTACACCACAACGGTGGCCCGAACTAGTATAAATCTCGTGTTTCTTGTGCTGTTCTTCTTAGTAGTTTAGGACCTTGCGATTCGGCGAGGTACGAGACGGTGGAGGGTTTGATCTCCGCGCGCACCCCAGAGTTCGAACCTTAAGGGTCTGCCGGAACCCGAAATCCGACAGAAACTTTGGGGCACTCTTTGAGGTTCTATGTGTTGGTCGAATAGATGAATCTGACATTTTGTGATGCATATCGTATAATCATACCCACGGATACTTGAGGTGACATTGGAGTATCTAGGTGACATTAGGGTTTTGGTTGATTTGTATCTTAAGGTGTTATTCTAGTAAAAACTCAAGGGCTGTTTGTGGCACTTATAGGAATAGCCAACGGATTGATTGGAAAGAATAACTTTGAGGTGGTTTCGTACCCTACCATAATCTCTTCGTTTGTTCTCCGCTATTAGTGACTTTGGAGTGACTCTTTGTTGCATGTTGAGTGATAGTTATATGATCTAATTTTGTTATTATTGTTGAGAGAACTTGCACTAGTGAAAGTATGAACCCTAGGCCTTGTTTCCTAGCATTGCAATACCATTTACGCTCACTTTTATCATTAGTTACCTTGCTGTTTTTATATTTTCAGATTACAAAAACCTATATCTACCATCTCTATTGCAATTGTATCACCATCTCTTCGCTGAACTAGTGCACCTATACAATTTACCATTGTATTGGGTGTGTTGGGGACACAAGAGACTCTTTGTTATTTGGTTGCAGGGTTTCTTGAGAGAGACCATCTTCATCCTACGCCTCCCACGGATTTATAAACCTTAGGTAATCCACTTGAGGGAAATTAGCTATTGTCCTACAAACCTGTGCACTTGCAGGCCCAACAACGTCTACAAGAAGAAGGTTGTGTAGTAGACATCAGTAGTTCTTGCTAAAATTAATGCTTGTACGAGTAAACTTTCGAGTACATAAGTGTGACGCCCCCGATTCAATCGTACACTAATCATGCACGCAAACGCGATATGCGGTCAAGATCGAGGACTCACCGAAGATATCACAACACAACTCTAAAAACATAATTAAGTCATACAAGCATCATAATACAAGCCAGGGGCCTCAAGGGCTCGAATACAAGTGCTTTCGATCATAGACGAAGTCGTGGAAGCAACAATATCTGAGTACAGACATAAGTTAAACAAGTTTGCCATAAGATGGCTATCACAAACTGGGATACAATCAAAAGAGGCGCAGGCCTCCTACCTGGGATCCTCCTAAACTACTCCTGGTCGTCGTCAGCGGGCTGCACGTAGTAGTTGGCACCTCCAGTGTAGTAGGAGTCATCGTCGATGGTGGCGTCTGGCTCCTGGGCTCCGACATCTGGTTGCGACAACCAGGTAGAAGAGAAGGGGGAAAAGGGGGAGAAAAGCAACCGTGAGTACTCATCCAAAGTACTCGCAAGCAAGGAGCTACACTACATATGCATGGGTATATGTGTAAAGGGCCATATCGGTGGACTGAACTGCAGAATGCCAGAATAAGAGGGGGATAACTAATCCTGTCGAAGGCTACGCTTCTGGCAGCCTCCGTCTTGCAGCATGTAGAAGAGAGTAGATTGAAGTCCTCCAAGTAGAATCGCATAGCATAATCCTACCCGGCAATCCCCTCCTCGTCGCCCTGTTAGAGAGCGATCGCCGGGTTGTATCTGGCACTTGGAAGGGTGTGTTTTATTAGGTATCCGGTTCTAGTTGTCATAAGGTCAAGGTACAACTCCAAGTCGTCCTGTTATCAAGATCACGGCTATTCGAATAGATAAACTTCCCTGCAGGGGTGCACCACATAATCCAACACGCTTGATCCCATTTGGCCGGACACACTTTTCTGGGCCATGCCCGGCCTCGGAAGATCAACACGTCGCAGCCCCACCTAGGCCAACAGAGAGGTCAGCATGCCGGTCTAAACCTAAGCGCACAGGGGTCTGGTCCCATCGCCCTTAGCACACCTAGATGTTGCGAACGCGGCCGGAAGCAGAACTAGCCCCCTTAATACAAGAGCAGGCTTACGTTCCAATCCGGCGCGCGCCGAGACCAAATGGCCAGACTCAGATCAAATACCAAGATCTCGTTAAGCGTGTTAAGTATCCGCGAACACCGACCAGGGCCAGGCCCACCTCTCTCCTAGGTGGTCTCAACCTGCCCTGTCGCTCCGCCACAAAGTAAAAGTCAGGGCCCGTCGGGAACCCAGGCCCACCTCTACCGGGATGGAGCCACCTGCCCCTTCAGCCCCAACTCCGAACAGTATCATAAGTAATGTAACAGTATAAATTATATAGCATATGCCCGTGATCACCTCCCGAGCGATCACGGCCCAGTAGTATAGCATGGCAGACGGACAAGAATGTAGGGCCACTGATGAAACACTAGCATCCTATACTAAGCATTAGGATAGCAGGTAAGGGTAACAATCAGAGCAACAATGACAGTTATGCAGCACAATAGGATTAACCAAAAGCAGTAACATGCTACACTACTCTAATACAAGCAGTATAAAGAAGAATAGGCGATATCTGGTGATCAAGGGGGGGGGGGCTTGCCTGGAAGCTCTATTGTACAGGAAGAAGGGTCGTCGGTGACGTAGTCGTACTCGGTGGCATCAGCGCTGGTCTCGGGGTCTACCGGAGAAGAAGAGGGGGAAGAAACAGTAAATACGAAGCAAACAAAGCATAACAAAACATAATGAGGCAATACACGTTGTAGGTATGCCCTAACGCGGTAGTAGGTGATACCGGCGAAGGGGGAAAACATCCGGGAAAGTATTCCCGGTGTTTCGTGTTATCGGACAGATGAACCGGAGGGGGACAGTTGTGTGTCCTCTATGCTAGGGATGTGTGGCGGACGAACAGGCTACGTAATCGGATTCGTCTAGTCGTTCTAAGCAACTTTCATGTACAAAGTTTTTCCATTTGAGCTACGGTTTATTTTATATTGATTTTAAAAGATTTAAATCATTTTTTAGCATTTATTTAATTATTTTAATCCAACATTATCCGTAATCGATTGCATGTCAAGGCCAAGATGACGCCGATGAGTCAACAGAGGCGTTGACTGGTCAACTGACGTGTGGGTCCCGTTCGCCATTGACTGTTTAGTCTAATTAGGGTTTAACTAATCTAATTACTGTTTAATTAAACTAACTATTTAAGTTAATTAATTTAGTTAATTAATTAATTAATTGATATTTTTATTTAATATTTTTTAATTCTTTTTTTAACACGTTTAGGGGGTGGGGCCTGCATGTCAATGAGAGTTTTAGTGTTAGGCTTAGTGGCTAGTTAGTTGGTTAATGACCTAGGCCCACCGGTTAGTGGCCCAAGTGACGGTTTAGACCGCAGCGCGTGTCCAGCGAGGCAGGGTGTGGCGGCGTGCTATAGGGGCGCAGGCGACCCACCGGAATGCGCCCCCGGCGACCAAATGGGCCTCTGCGACCACCCGCAGAACCATTGCGGCGCGGCACGCACAGGGGTGCAAGCCGTTCATGCGGAGACGGCCGAAGGTGGCCACTATGACGAAGTCGGACGGCGGTGATGACGCGGCCTCAGCTACATCCGAGCTACGGGGCGAGGGGAAGAAAGTGGAGAGGCCAGAGGACAGGGAGCTCACAGTGAGCTCGGGAGCGTTCCCGACGAAGACGGAGAAATAGTGGTGGTGGTGGATCGACGGTGACGACCGGCGGGGCAGAGGAGGCAGACGCGGCTGATTCGGCGAGGTAGGGGTCCGGAGGAGCCCCGGCGAGGTCCGACGGTGAAGAGGCGGCAGGGATGAGCGACGGCCGACGAGCACCAAGGCGGTGAGCCTGGCCCCACCAGTCTGCGGGCAAGGGGGAGGCCAGGGTGCGCGAGGTCGCCGGCTCGGGTGACGGTGTCGAGGTGGCGGGGCGGTTCGGCGATGGGCGGGGGAGGGAGCGAGGGGGTGGTTCGACGGGGTCGGGCGATAGCGGGCGTCGGGGCGAGCGGCGTGCGCCCCCCGATCCAGATCGGGGGGGAGGGAACCGTGCCAGAGAGGGGGGATCGGGGGAAGTGGGTCGTGGGGGTTAGGATTTTTGGGGTGAGGGGAGGCCTAAGTAGGCCAGGTGGTAGCGGGATGGGCCGGCCGGCTTGCGGCTTGGTGGCCCGAAGGCCAGGGGAGGGGGTTTCCTTTTGTTTTTTTTGTTTTGTTTTCTATTTTAATTTTTGTTGCACTTTAACAATAATCCAAGTTTGTAAAATGTGTGGTTGGTCTCAATATTTAGTATGCAATATACCTCACTGCCATAAAAAGTTTGGGATTGGTTTGAAGTTGTTTTATTTTGATTAAAAAGGAAATGACTTAAATGGGTTGTTTTGGTATCGTTTTCATATCCAGGGCCATTTTAAACATCTCTAGAAATGTTTGTTAAGGCATGACAATTATCTAGTGAATATCTTCAACCCATGGAACATTTTTGTTTTGAAATTTGAATTTTTTTACCATTTGACTTAAATCTACATTTGAATTTGTATCAGTTTTGAACTAACGCGAGATTAATGACAGTAACCGTGTTGATGTGGCATCATTAACGTGGGATTACTGTAGCTAATTATCCGGGCGTTACAATTCTCCTCCACTACAAGAAATTTCGTCCCGAGATTTAAGAGGCGAAGTAAAGGAGGAGGGTTCTGTTTACCAAATTCTAGCTAGTGTTCTCGGTCTTGGTTGCTCTTCTCGAAGAGGTCGATCCATTACGTTGATGTCTTCATTTCTCTGCTTCAGGTCATCATGATGAAGTCATCATCATTTCTTCGGGAACTCCATCGTACTTACGAAAGAATAAAGGGTGGGCATAACGGGAAAACAAACCTCTGCAAGGTCGACTATCTGGTCAATAACATCGAGTAAGGTGGCGAAAGTAACTCTCGAGTTGAAACTTACAAAAATATCGAGAGCAAAGTAAGGAGGTATCATGGGAAGTTTCAAGCGGGCAAGCAATCGTTCGATGCCCGAAACAGGGCGTGAAAAGGGGTTCAAAGCAATGGGAATAAGTATTGTGTCTGATACCAGAATAGATCACTAGGAAGGTGGCCCGTGAATTACATACGTAGACAGGCTCGATAAATAACTTTCGGGGGACAGGGATATACAGAAGAGTCAGGTTTTGATCTTGTGGAACTGTGGGTAATGGGCCCACCATGTGGGTTAAAAGTAGAAAGGCGTTGACAACTTGCATGGTCATGATAGCAAGGCACGTCAGAGAAGAGACTGTCAGATATGTCGGCAACAACTTCGGCACCAAGGGCGAGGGACGAAGAGAACCATTTTCCTGCTTGTTGAAACGAGGCGGACCAGTAGGCAAAGTTTTCCTCCATCGGTGGTTACCGGAATGTCATCAATAAAAGTAACAGGGTCTTACTGACAGAATTGTACACCGAGGTGTTTACATAAGCAGGAGAATATTTCGGCTTGGATCATATAGATCACAAGAAAGGGTTAAACCAAACAATGGAAAGGAAAATGTGACTATCAGATTAAATCAAATAATGGAAAGGAAAAATGTGTTTAAACACATATTTCAAGGGTATATCCTTCCCAAGGACAAGCAGAGCATGATATCTGTGACAGGATATAATGTAGAAAACCCTTTGGGTAAGGGGGAGACGGATTTCATGACGTTACCCATACAACAGTGTTTGGATAATTGATCAAGAAAAATTAAGCAGTGCGCTTCAAATATTCTTGTTGATGAACGGAGTACCACAGACATGCCTCGAGATAGCATTGACATGGTCACTGGGTAAAGATCAGACTTTGGATACACAAAGGATCCATCAGGAATAAATTGTGGAATAAGTCTTCCAATTTCCTCATGGAAGAATGGATAACCTTGTTGAAAAGGAATCTACAATAGCAGGTAATCCGGACAGGTGCGCTGGGCATGCCATCACCTTACTGGGTCATAAAAGACCAGTGTTATAACTCTTGGAAAAATGTTCCAACCATCATATCTGACCGAGATTCAGATCTGATCGGTGTTAGGATACCTCAGGCTCAGGATGCCTGAGAAAAAGGTGCAAAACAAATTGACGAGACAACATTGTAAGATTCTCGGGAAATTTACTACGGAAGCGAGTTCCGAAACAAAAGCTCATCATTAAAACAAGGAGAGGACGAGGAGGTGGCTGATGGACTCAGCGACAATTTATCGAGATTAACAAAGCATGGATTTCCACAGTTATGTGAACAAGGAGATAACATTTGTCAGAGCAAATGATATAATGATGTATGTTCGAGAAAAACATCCACAATCAAACTTGGTTGACAGGTGCACCCGAAATATGGGATGGGTTGCACGATAAATGTTAGAACGGCGATTTAATGAACAAAAGAATGAAAATGAATCAATCGACCATTCACTTCAAAGCAATAGGGTTGCTAGAAGTTTAGAATTCACACATCATAGTTGAATTGTCGGTATTCCGGTTAGAAACAACACGGGGACCAAGAAAGAATGGTGATGGTGAGAAGTATCACTATACCAAGAATTCTTAAGAGGTGGAGTAATCCTCACGACATTCTTGACATAAAAGATGGTAATACTCCAAGGTAAATAAGAACAATTGCTGGATAGCATGGATCTCAAGGTATAACACGAAACACAAACAAGTTTGTGTTGAACGGAAGGCAATAAAGTGGTCGATGATAACACAAATCATTGAGGGCAAGGATGGTATTTCTCTTCATGGATTCAATTGATATCCTGGAAGAGCTCAAAATGTTGATGATGATCATGACACAATTGTCGAGAGATTTCACGAAGAAGCAATCGAACAGCGACGACATCAAGAAAAAGCAATGGTGAAGCAATGGGTCATTTGAACCACGAATATGACACACACTCTGAATAAAGCTTGATGTTCAAGGTGAAATGATAAGACGAGGAAAATCTACATAAGCTTAGCTCATCGTCAAAAGTTGTGCTCTGGGAATAAGGACCAGGTAGCACAGTTAAAATCGACACGATAATGATATAGCCGAGCAGGCCAGGAATGACATGGTCGAGTACAAACTCGTGAGTAAAGGAGATTACTAAGAGTTGTTTAATCATGGTGCGGACCCAATTTAGTTATTGGTGTCCTCGAGTGTCTAACAACTCGGAACCAGGAAACATTGGAATCGGTGAGGAATAATACTTGATGAGGCTCATAATAAGCAACATGGTTTGGTGATATTATCGAGATACCAGACGGTAATACTCGGAGGTAGAGCAAAATAGAGGGTTGGAAAGTGTATTGATCTGCAAAAGACAAGTACTTTAACTTGTCCGAGAAAAGGAAACAAGGAATATCAATATGGCCGAAACAATAGTTGCAAGGGATCCAATTCAAAGACACCGAAAGAATTATCCAACTGATTAAACGTTCTGCAAGAAGCTTCCATGATAAGTTCCACATAGGGTCCATGGGCATGAACACTAAGTTCAAGGTCGACTCCCACTTCTTTAATGCGTAACCTTTCATTCACTTCTCGCCTTCAACGAAGTTGTGTGTTGAAATTTTATCTGACATAACACCAGTAGAGTATGACCCGTAGTAGTTTCTGGGTTCACACAGATTAGAGAAGGCATATGTCCAACCCATCGGGGCCTCTTAGGAACATATACCACAAACTTTAGGAGTAAATAACACAAGCTCGATAGCAGAGCATTGTTGACAAAGCAGAGGATACAATTTACCGAAGGCATTATGTATCCGAGAAAAGACTCACAAAGTTATTGAATATGAAGGACGTCGTCGGATAAAATCCAATAAAGGTATTGGTGGTTCTCAAGGGATCGGATGTGAGCATCGGTACTCAACCAGAAGAAGAAAGAAAGCAAGGCGATCATAATATCATAACAACTGACTAATTCAAAGCTCAAATGCAAAGGAATTATGAGTTCCAAATCAAGGGATCAGAAGCAAACACTCTGATCAAGGATGGATAAGTTGAGTAGGCTTAGGGATACAATCGACGGCATTTGATTAGTCGAGAACCAGCTCCTGTTCAAAATGACATCTGAGCCGGAAGGGTGAATTCTAGGATTCGACTGAGGAATGCGAGCATCCTCAACATGTTGAATCAATGGACTTTAAATGATAAAGACAAGGGATGCCAATAAGATTACGAGACTTATGGGATTAACCAGAATGCAAGTATGCAAGAATTCCAAGAACAACAGGCTTTTGACGATTTTCGAAAGATCACATATTATTTTGAAGTCTTTTGCGGAACACAAGAACAACTGGGAATGAGTGGATACTCGATAAGTCCGAGGAATTATCCGTATGGGTATTTCTACGGCAAGGAACTACAAGGCAGTGGCACAAGGGATTCTTAAAAGTCGGAGAACAATTCGATGTAATTGGTAATAACAAGAGCAACAGGGAGTGATTGTATGAACGACAAGTGTATGTCGTTATCCATATGGATATATCGATAGCAGGGAATTGAAAAGATAGAGGGCACAAGGGTCTCGCGAAAGCATCGAAGAGTATCTTCAAAATCTTCTCGTGAAGCAGTTGATCATCTGGGCTGAAGGAGCTCTCCGGGAGAGAGTATTTACGAGAACCTAGAGTTAGAGTTAGCAAAACCATTTAACCTGAATAGAAGAGAGATCAGAATCCCAGAGTATAGACGAGGAGTAAAAGATCCTAATACCACCCAATGGCGACGTGGGTCCGTAAGACACACATCCATGTTAGTGAAAGTTTTGCAATGACTAGACTCGACTTCGGCCAAGGAGGTTGAAAGGGGGATTCCTACAGGCAGACGGCTTTGATACCAACTTGTGACGCCCCCGACTCAATCGTACACTAATCATGCATGCAAACGTGTACGATCAAGATCAGGGACTCACGGGAAGATATCACAACACAACTCTAAAAACTTAATTAAGTCATAAAAGCAACATGATACAAGCCAGGGGCCTCGAGGGCTCGAATACAAGTGCTCGATCATAGACGAGTCAGCGGAAGCAACAATATCTGAGTACAGACATAAGTTAAACAAGATTGCCATAAGATGGCTAGCACAAACTGGGATACAATCGACAGAGGCGCAGGCCTCCTGCCTGGGATCCTCCTAAACTACTCCTGGTCGTCGTCAGCGGGCTCCACATAGTAGTAGGCACCTCCAGTGTAGTAGGAGTCGTCGTCAACGGTGGCGTCTGGCTCCTGGACTCCGACATCTAGTTGCGACAACCAGGTAGAAGAGAAGGGGGAAAAGGGGAGAAAAGCAACCGTGAGTACTCATCCAAAGTACTCGCAAGCAAGGAGCTACACTACATATGCATGGGTATATGTGTAAAGGGCCATATCGGTGGACTGAACTGCAGAATGCCGTAATAAGAGGGGGATATCTAATCACAGCCGAATAATACGCTTCGAAGCCTCCGGCAGCAGCATGTAGAAGAGAGTAGATCAAGTCCTCCAAGTAGCACCGCATAGCATAATCCTACCGGCAATCCCTCCTCGTCAGCCTGTTAGAGAGCGATCACCGGGTTGTATCCGCACTTGGAAGGGTGTGTTTTATTAAGTATCCGGTTCTAGTTGTCATAAGGTCAAGGTACAACTCCAAGTCGTCCTGTTACCGAAGATCACGGCTATTCGAATAGATTAACTTCCCTGCAGGGGTGCACCACATAACCCAACACGCTCGATCCCATTTGGCCGGACACACTTTCCTGGGTCATGCCCGGCCTTGGAAGATCAACACATCGCAGCCCCACCTAGGCCAACAGAGAGGTCAGCACGCCGGTCTAAACCTAAGCGCACAGGGATCTGGGCCCATCGCCCTTAGCACACCTGCATGTTGCGAACGCGGCCGAAAGCAGAACTAGTCCCCTTAATACAAGAGCAGGCTTACGTTCCAATCCGGCGCGCGCTGCACAGTCGCTGACGTCACGAAGGCTTCGGCCGATACCACGACGTCGAGTGCCCATAACTGTTCCCGCGTGTTAAGTATCCGCGCCGAGACCAAATGGCCAGACTCAGATCAAATACCAAGATCTCGTTAAGCGTGTTAAGTATCCGCGAACACCGACCAGGGCCAGGCCCACCTCTCTCCTAGGTGGTCTCAACCTGCCCTGTCGCTCCGCCACAAAGTAACAGTCGGGGGCCGTCGGGAACCTAGGCCCACCTCTACCGGGATGGAGCCACCTGCCCCTTCAGCCCCCATCTCCGAACAGTATCATAAGTAATGTAACAGTATAAAGTATATAGCATATGCCCGTGATCACCTCCCGAGCGATCACGGCCCAGTAGTATAGCATGGCAGATGGACAAGAGTGTAGGGCCACTAATGAAACACTAGCATCCTATACTAAGCATTAGGATAGCAGGTAAGGGTAACAACTGCAGCAACAATGATAGGCTATGCAGTAGAATAGGATGCAAGCAGTATCGAGAAGAATAGGCGATATCTGGTGATCAAGGGGGGGGGGCCTGCCTGGAAGCTCTATTGTACAGGAAGAAGGGTTGTCGGTGACGTAATCGTACTCGGTGGCATCAGCGCTGGTCTCAGGGTCTACCGGAGAAGAAGAGGGGGAAGAAACAGTAAATACAGAGAAAACAAAGCATAACAAAACATAACGAGGCAATACGCGGCGTAGGTATGCCCTAACGCGGTAGTAGGTGATACCGGCGAAGGGGGAAATCATCCGGGAAAGTATTCCCAGTGTTTCGCCTTTTCGGACAGATGAACTGGAGGGGTAAAGTTGTGTGTCCTCTATGCTAGGGATGCGTGGTGGACGAACGGGCTACGTAACCGGATTCGTCTAGTCATTCTGAGCAACTTTCATGTACAAAGTTTTTCCATCCGAGCTACGGTTTATTTTATATTGATTTTGAAAGATTTAAATCATTTTTAGCATTTATAAATTATTTTAATCCAACATTATCCAGAACAGTGCATGCTGACGTCAGCATGACGTCAGTAGTCAACAGAGGCGTTGACTCGTCAACTGACGTGTGGGTCCCGTTCTCCATTGACTGTTTAGTCTAATTAAGGTTTAACTAATTTAATTACTGTTTAATTACACTAACTATTTAAGTTAATTAATTTAGTTAATTAATTAATTAATTGATATTTTTATTTAATATTTTTTAATTCTTTTTTTAACACGTTTAGGGGGGTGGGGCCTGCATGTCAGTGAGAGTTTTAGTGTTAGGCTTAGTGGCTAGTTAGTTGGTTAATGACCTAGGCCCACTCGTCAGTGGCCCAAGTGACAGTTTAGACCGCAGCGCGTGTCCAGCGAGGCAGGGTGTGGCGGCGTGCTATAGGGGCGCAGGCGACCCACCGGAATGCGCCCCCGGCGACCAAATGGCCTCTGCGACCACCCGCCGAACCATTGCCGCGCGGCACGCACAGGGGTGCAAGCCGTTCATGCGGAGACGGCCGAAGGTGGACACAATGACGAAGTCGGACGGCGGTGACGACGCGGCCTCAGCTACATCCGAGCTACGGGGCGAGGGGAAGAAAGCGGAGAGGCCAGAGGACAGGGAGCTCACAGTGAGCTCGCGAGCGCGCCCGACGAAGACGGAGAAGCAGTGGTGGTGGTGGATTGACGGTGACGACAGGTGGGGCAGAGGAGGCAGACATGGCCGATCCGGCGAGGTAGGTGTCCGGCGGAGCCCCGGCGAGGACCGGCGGTGAAGAGGCGGCTGGGATGAGCGACGGCCGACGAGCGCCAAGGCGGTGAGCGTGGCCCTAGCGCGGCCAGTGTGCAAGGGGAGGCCAGTGCGCGATGTCGCCTGCTGGGGTGAGGGTGTCGTGGTGGCGGGGCCGTTCTGCGTGGGGGGGGGGCGGGCGCGAGGGGGTGGTTCGACGGGGTCGGGCGATAGCGGGCGTCGGGCGAAGGGAAAGCGCTTCGATCCAGCTCGGGGGGAGGGACCCGGGCCCGAGAGGGGGGATCGAGGGACGGGGGTCGTGGGGGTTAGGGTTGGTGGGGTGAGGGGAGGCCTAAGTAGGCCACGTGGTAGCAGGGTGGGCCGGCCGGCTAGCGGCCTGGTGGGCCGAAGCCCAGGGGAGGGGGTTTCCTTTTGTTTATTTTGTTTTGTTTTCTTTTTTACTTTTTGTTGCACTATAACAATAATCCAAGTTTGTAAATGTGTGGTTGGTCTCAATATTTAGTATGCAATATACCTCCACTACTAGGAAAAGGCCTACTAATGGCGCACCGGTTTTGCCTACTAATGGCGCACTACCGGTGCGCCATTACTAGCACGCCATTAGTATTTTTACTAATGGCGCACCACCGATCGCCATTAGTATTCGGTATACTAATGGCGCACCATGTAGTGCGCCATTAGTATAGCCCATGGTGCGCCATTAGTATGCCTCCTGGGGCCATGTATACCAGTGCTTTGGCATACTAATGGCGCATTTAACGCATGATGCGCCATTAGTAACTTCAGCATACTAATGGCGCACAACGGCATGATGCGCCATTAGTAACTTCGGCACACTAATGGCGCACAGTTTAATGATGCGTCATTAGTATCCTTTGGCATACTAATGGCGCACTATGATGTGACGCGCCATTAGTATGAATATTAGGTTTTTTTTATTTTTTTATTTTCTGTTTTTTGCACAGGTTACAAAATGTATAATTGGACAAAATATAGACAGCACACATCAACAACAGATTCATCGAATACAATAGAAGATTAGTCTCTGAATACAATTCATCATATTAGTCTCTGAATACAATTCATCATATTAGTCTCCGAATTGAAAAGACCGAACAAAGATAGAACATTATATTACAAGTCTCGAGACCGCGAGTAGCGAGTTTGTCTTCACATTACAAGTCGATATCGATCATCTAAACTACCATCACATAGAAGAGAGCTGCGGTCAACACGATGAGCATCATCACGATGAAACTCGTCTTCATCCGGTTCCTCCAACGCTCCCTCCCTCTCCCGCTAGATAGCGGGCGTATCTAGATTCGGCCTCGGCCCTAGTGGTGTACCCTTTGTAATCATTACCGCTGAATCGGTGAACCTGTCTCCGACACTCCTCCCGGTCGTCAGAGACTCCGAACCTTACCCTTGTACCACGACATACGACGGCATCGCTATGCACTAGCCAAACGTAAACGTTAGTACCAATTCACGAGACAATACATAAGCAATATATAAGTATGCAACAGACCGATCGGAAGAGAAAAGCAAGACATTAATAGCATCGATTACATCTAAGTTGAACGACTCTCGAAACCAAAGAGACATACTACAAGTTCATTAAAGTTTAATTACAACATGAGCCAATCGATGTTTCAGAACTAGACACAAAGATCACCGCTTTCGACTCGACTCAAGGGACGGAGGCGTGGATGAAGCCGCCGCTCTATCGTGGGAGTCATGAAAGAACGGCGTTGTCAGCCTGCATTTGTAGCATTGTGTCGATGTCACCGTTGGACGGTTGATTTCTGAGGTAGAACTGCCCGAGGTACGAAGGACATCTTGATGGATGATTTCCGCAAACTCCATTTGGATGCGAAAGAATTCTTGTCCGATGTCCGCGTCTGGATTGCCGACACGCCGCGGCCCAATCTTTGAGTTTACTCGGTAGCGAAGTTGATGATGGTCCCGTCACGATCGCCTCGCATGTGATGGATGGCATAGTAGGCACCCTTCGACCGCCAAAGCGCTGCTTGACGCAGCGTAACGTCAGACATTGTGGGAGAACACGTGCTTGCCGTGCTACGAATAGGCCTGGTGAAGGTGCCTCCAGATTAGGCGTGGCCGGGAGAACATCATCAAGAACCTTCTTGACATTTGTGTAGTCTACCTTCGGTACGGTTGGGGTCGAAATACGTGGCCATGGAATATTTGGGGCTTAGGAGGATGAGCGTGCAATGTGTGTCACCGCGGAAAACACGGAATGTTAAAAGAAAAAGCGATCGAAATCTAAGAATTCATATGTTACGGGCGGTTGAGGGAGGACTTACTCGGAAAGTAAGGCACAAGGAAGTTATCCTTATCTTGGTTTGCCGAATGACGCCTTCGAGGTAAGAACTTCACGACTTGCCGGTCCCCAGCGCTGCCCAAGATCTTGGCACGCATGTAGAAGGGGTCGACTATCACGATGTCCGAGGTCTTGTCGCGAATGATCCGCATCTCCATACTCAGCGAAAATAGCCGAACGAAGGTGTAGTGCAGCGGATGAAGGTTCAACATAAGCGTGGATGTCATCAAACCGCAGGACGATAAATGCGCCCGATGGAGTTATCCACAAAGCCCTTGCCCTCGGCACCTTGGCCACGAAAGCCGGGTATGCCACATCCTTCTCTCTCGAGACGCCGCTTCTCCAAAGAAAGAACAACATCATGCAGACTCCGCATAGCACGGTTGCAGCATTGAGCATATTTGTCGGTAGCATCGCCTCTACCCGCCACATGCACCCTCCTGGAGATATCCTCGGTGAAGGTGGCCCGTCTGAGCACGGATCGCACTCGGTGCCGGCTGGCCCGCACCCTTGTTAGTCTTTCTTTTGCGTGCCTTCTTCTTCTCTGTAATGGGACCGAGTTCTCGCTCACCGACCGCCTTCTTGAGTGTGTTGGGGCTGATAATATTTTGCACCTCGCCTATCTCGAGGCTCGGTGAAGTCGGCATTGGAGGCGTCTCCGAGAGCTGAACGGCGGCGCAGCGCTGTTGCAACTTGGCTTCTCCGCGGTACCAGCTAGATCGCGCATGTCTTTTGTTGGGTTGGGTTCTTGAGAAGGAGGCCCCATGAAGTCGCCACCGTACCCATGATCGGCAAAATCTTGATCGACGTTGGCAAATGTATCGTTGTCGCCGTCGTTCGATCACATGCCATATGCATGTTTGGATCCGTGGCATAGGGATGTCCGCACCGCGGCGGCGGTCTTGCCATGGGGCCGACTTGGCGGCAACACGACTAGTGGTGTTGTCTTTGGGGTGGTGTCCCCGCCCCAAACGAATCTGGCTCTTCGGCCAAAGCAGGGCCAGCTCAGGCGGCCGAGGGTCATCACGTCATCATCGTCGGCCCCGGCCAGGTCGAATCGGAGGTAACACCTCGTCGCCTTTCGGCAAAGCACCCGAACCAGTTCAACCCTAAACAAGTTGGGTGGCATCTGGGTACCGTGGAACAAGGGGTTGCCCGGTTGAACAATTTTGCCCTTGGCGACATCGACCAACTCATTGTTCACGAAGTGCAGGAGAGTGCACGGAACGTCGGCTGCGCCCTGCAAAAACATGTAGGGCGTCAGGGATGCCCAGTCAAAGGCAAGGAGATGAAGTCCTCGACCGAGAGAGGCTTAATTAGTTACCGTGATGATGGCGTCGAGCTCGGCTAATGTCGAGGCACCGCCAACGGCGGGCGTGCAGTTGACGGAGGGGCCGCTTGTTGCAGAGGTGCCGGCCGGCGTACACCCGGGTGCATTAAGCTCCCGTGCCGGCGTCGGAGACACCAATGCCGCCTCCGCCGGAGACACCAATGGCCCCGCCATCGCATTCTGCGAGTTGCTGGCCGTGAAGCTAGGAATCGGGGGCGGCCCTCGCTGGCCGCCGCAATCCACGCACTCAACCCCTGGATCAAGGTAGGCACAATGGCGGTGATCGTCGCTCCGAGTTGTTGTTGCACTTGCTCTTGGACAATCTCCGAATCCGCGCCACTGTGCCTTGAGTTCTTGAACCTCGCTACCGCTTTCCGAGCTGGTCTTTTTCTCCTTCCGCACACCAGCGGTATAGTATGACCCCCATTTTGTGGACAAGCCTTTGCCGGCCACACGACCAGCTGACATCGGCTTACTGAGCTTATCCTTGTTCTTCATTACATTCAACGCCCTATTTAGAGTGGTGTCCCAAGGGTTGCTCTTAGTCGACCCCGCGCTACTGCTTTCAATCGCCGGCGGAAGGAATGTGAACCATTTAGAAATTTGGCTTCATTAATTAGAATGCAACCATATGGAGCTAATTACCCCGGGGGTGGTATTCCTTACCAGAACAACCTCAAGCGCCCTGGTCTTCGGATCCGTGGTAAGCTCCTTTGTTTTCGGGTCCTTCTTGTACCGGGCCCTGACAAAGTTCCTGGTCTGCTTGTCACCGTATGTATCGAAGAGGGGCGGTAGGCCTTGCTCGGCACGCTCCGCGTCCTCCTTGTCCCATATAGGCTCCGCCACTCTGTAACCGCCGGGACCGAGTGTGTGTTCCCCTAAGTTCAGCTCCGCATTTCTTTCCCCCACTGACTTGATTGGGAGTTTGCGGTGCTCGAGCAATTGATCTTGAAGTCGTTGTAGTCATCTTCGGTGATCGAAGGATTTTTCTCCTTGATCTTCTCATAACTCTCACCTTTCTCGATCATTCTCTTCACATTGCTTTTCCAAGTAGATGTGGCCTTGCTCATCTTCGTGAGGGCAGCATTGTTCACTTTATTCCCTTTGAGGCTTGTGTTTTCAAAAGCGTGGGGAACTTGTATCGTTCGTGCAGCTTCGTGAAGAGGAGGTTGCGCAAATTCCTCGGTCAGGATGCCTCGGGTTCTCGGTGTTGATCGAGACGGTGCTCGGAGAATGCACCCGAGCTGAAGCGAGTACCCCTTGACTATTCGCTCGAGCGCCGTTGGATTCTGGCCGGAGTCCACTTGATAACTTCCTCCTTGAGGGTGCGAACGCAGTCGGGCGCCAGTCCTTCCGCTGCCTCTTCCGTTGGCTGCCATCTGTCGTGCGCCGCCATCATCGATGGTGGCATCCTCGGCGGCACCATCGGTGGTGGCATCGATTGGGGTCATCCTCGGCGGTACCATCGCTGGTCTCGGGATCGGTGGGGAAGGCGGCGTCCTCATACAAGTGAGGTTGTTCCTCCATCTCCGGGATAGCTCCTGTAATGCCTTGCCGCCTCAACCCCGGCCTCATCGTTGTGGGCCATGTTTCTCTCTAAATAGAAACAAAGTTTGGTCAAAAAGTTGGTTATTGTCAAGAAACAAGATCATGGTCTCATCATTTAGGGTTTGTCGACACCGAGGCATCCTAAAATCTAAGCTTTTATCATTGAGGGTTTTTCGACGCCGAGGCACCCTAAAAGCCTAAGCTTTCATCATTTCGGTTTTTATCGACACCGAGGCACCCTAAAAGCCATGCATTAGTCACAAGTACGCCGGGCACTTGATCCTACTTAATTAACTACTAAGATACCCGGCCCATGCATTAGTCACAAGTACCCCATATGTCCTATTTTTAGCAAAGTCATGCTAAAATTCACGGAAAATTTCAGCATGACCTTTGCTGAAAATAGGACATATGGAGTACCCGAATTTGCGGAACGGAAGTTAATCGACATTCCGCAAACTCAAGGGCCTCTTTGGGGTACCTGCAATATCATTATCCCAGCGTAATGAAGTCGCCAATGGGTCATTTCAGAAGATCACAAGTAGCATCATCACAAGTACAACATCATCTATAGCTTTATATTATTATGTCTCAAGCTGCCACTAGTGCGGTTTAATGAACAAGATGTTTGCTTAGCATACATTTTAGGTAAATAAGGCAAAGCAATAACCAATATTATTATGACTTGAAGCCATTTTTCTAGTAACCCTGGCAGGATATAAGTATCATTTCAAGGCAAATGAAACTTTCCTGCTTTCAGTTCAAGATGATATCAAGATAAACTAGTACACAACAAAACTGAAGCAGAAAAGTTCAGTCAGAACAACATGGGCCATTGTTGTTTGTGCACAACTAGATCGCCTACACAATGCCTGCGCCAATTAGGCATGAGCTTGCGGTCCCACCATTGATGTTTTGGTCCTCATTGTTCGTGGTTAAGATCTAACTGATATGGTTAGCACTCCGAACTGAGAAAACATAGTGTCAATCAACGAAATCATCACCTACAATGTGCCTCAAGATGAGCTCGATGGAGAGTCTGCGTTTGTTTTGTTTTTCCAAATAATAACAACTTTCCGGTATCAGCTATAGCGAAAGAGGTAATAAAAATAAAATAAAAGTAGAAACATCCACGTAGATCATCTTGATGGAGTTGCGCCGCACCATACACGTAACAAGATGAAAGACTGTAGGAAACACAATGGCAAACCCATGGTGACAGACAATCGAGAAGTACAAGAAAGTGACATTGCATATTTGCATGACTTGTGCATGATGAAGTAATGACCAACCGTAACATATTATTTTCTTTTTTCAAGATTGACAACCAGATCATATTATAATGACTCACAAGACAATCGATAGTTTGAAATTGTTCAACCTCAAATGTATCAAACAACACAAAGATTCACGATGAATGGACGGCTAACAAGGGGTAAGTGGTAGTTTAAATTTTTGCCTGCAGCTAAGTTGAGAAACCTGCCTCCACGAGTTATGCATGATGAACAAATGACCAACTAGAACATATTCTTTTCTCTTTTCAAGATTAACAACCGTAACATATTCTTTTCTTTTTTCAAGATTGACAACCAGGACATATTCTTTTCTTTCTTTCAAGATTGACAACCCGAACATATTCTAAGGCCACCCAAAGACGCTGACAGTTTGAAATTGTTCAACCACAAAAGCAACGAACAACACGATATTTCGCGATGAATGGAGGGCTAATAAGAAATGCCCTGTCAATTTTCAATGCCCTGTTTAATTGACCAAACAAGTGTTTTTATAGGCATAATACAGCAGCACAGCCCCTTAACCCTTGAGATACTAACTTGAAGCAAACTTGAAGCGATAGATTAATTCGCTTTTGAGACAAATTTGACAACCGATCGGGCTTAGTGAATTTCAGAGACAAACTTAGAACACTAACTTACTGTACCCACAAGTTTAGTGAATTTTGACAGTAGTAAAGATCAAAAACTTCAGAATTTACCCTATGCAGACTTGCAGAGCACTTGGGCACAAGGCCGATGAGCAGGAGGAGGAGCTGTCGTCGTTGATGGGCCAGACCTGCAGAGCCACAATGTACTCCATGATTCAAGAACACAGTTAACTGAACTGAAACTAAATGAAGTTTGGTGGACAACATAAGAGTTCATGAGAAGTTGACAACATCGTAAAAAGAGGTGGGCTAATAAATTTAACAGTTTGCTTGGCCAACCAAATGTCACTTGTGCATCCTAGCATTTTAGTTACACAACATAATACCCAGACGTAAGTATGAAAATAGTAAAAGAGGCATCTGCTAGCAAAACCTAGGAAGAAAAATAAATTTCACAACAATGAGCAAAATTTGGTTGGGTACTCGATCGCACAACAATGAGCAAATCTTATTGAATTTTGAGAATGTACTAATTTCAGAGTTCATGAGTGAATTTTGAGAAAGTGCAAATCTTCTTTGAAATGTTGGATTTGGGTTGCCTATGTGTCTGGATGTACCGATAATCATCTTGTTTAAAACTTAACAAGGTTAATGATTCAGAAATTCCAATGGTTCGTAACTTAAATGATTCGTAACATGATTTAGTAACAAGGTTCGAACATAAATGTTGTCTCCAACTTAAATGCATAATGGTTCGAACTTAAATGATTCGTAACATGATTTAGTAACAAGGATGAGCCGTCCATCATGTGACCGGATGCATAATGCGATTGGTTAATGATGATTAAGAACCCACAAGTTGCGAGAAAAGTTCAGAAGCAACAACCCACGGGATACATACAGAACTTTGCAAGTTGCAGCTGAAGAAGCCAGGCCACCCAATCAACTGCAACTGTTCTGCTGCATCACCGGAAAGCAGAGGTTTCAAGCACAAAAGTAAGTTCATTAAACTCTGGGAAGGGGTTAGCAATAACCTACAGGCAGCAGGCGTAGGTTCTGCACGCTTCAAAGTCAAGAGCCGTGATAATATTGACACAACAGAAATCCTGAAATAATTTTACACCATCGATGTCGTAAGATCATAATCTACAATACATAACAACCAATAAGTAGAATACAAAAGCATCTGAAAAAGGAGTTATTTTGTTTGGATAAGTTCATAACTCCTTTGAAACATTAGTACTTGGCTGTTAGCACAAATAGGAATTAAAGATGTGAATTTACATTATACATGAAAACAGAAATTTCCCAGGCTTGTGATTTCTATCAAAAGTAGAAATACGAAGATTAGTGACAATGTAGCATTTCTCACTAGGAGTTGACAGCAGCCTTGAAAATAAGCATAACAACCAATCAAGTAAGCTGCAAGGAATGAAATACCTATCTACCTCAACCATTAAAGGGTACCTATTTTCCTCTTCACTCGTAATGGGTCGTGCGTGCCCTCATTCATTGGCCTTAATAACCAAAGAATCATCTCAACCCACCGGCAGCATATACAAGTATAAAGGTCTTGGAGTTTGAGATATAAAGTGGTTCATAGCCAATATGATAAGTGCGGTCAATTTCATAAGAAATACTTTAGGGGAATGAAGACCTCAAATGGTAAATGTTTTAGGTTTCAGAGGCTTTTTCTATAAAATTCATGGCCCTGGCTCAATTAGGACTCATATGGACCTATTTTAACCAGGCTTGCATTTTGCAAGTTGTATTTTAATAAACTGTGCTCACCTGACAATTTTTGTATATGCGATGATATTAACTATTTTCTTCACAGTTTGTCACATCACCGAGCACTAGTGCACTAGTGATCTCCAACTATTGCTGCCACAAATAAATGGAATCGGACTGCCACCCCGTCAAATCTCACAAGAGAGACCCAACTCAATGTGCGTAACACCACAATTAATATACAAGCTGCATGCAAAGCAGCAAATTGTTCAAAGACGCCTCGAAATTGAAGAGAAAAGAAGATTCGGATCCCCGACTTGAAACTTTCAGAACTCACTTCACTTCATACAACAGGCAAACAGTAAGACAAGATCACAAACAACATAGCACATCCAAGAGCACCTGCTTGACAAAGGATGACCAGAACGCATACAATGATGGGAGGTGATGCATAACCATTCGCACTTCCACCACGAGATTTCGTAAACTATACGTCACATGACAGAGTACCATTCCAGCCAAAATGTTAAACTTAGAGAGAACTTTCTTACTTTTAGCAAGTTCAAAGGTAACGAAATGGGGCTAGAGCTACCACTCATGACCCATTCTAGCAGCAGCAGTAGCAGAGATAGACAGCGAGGGACTAGGTTTGAAATGGGAAAGTTGTGGTTGTGTGGCCATGCAGCTCAACCTCTTATCTAGACTATTAAAGGGGATCATCGATGCTCCTCCCTCCTCTCCTCGTGCTGTCCCCGCGGGCTGCCGGGGGAAGCCCAGATTTGCCGCCCCTCGCCCCTCCTCCCTCCTTCGCCCCTCCTCGCCACCTCCGGTGAAGGTCGCTGGGCAAAGCCCTCTAGGCCTAGGCGGCAGTAGGGCCTTCTTCTCCTCTGCCCGAGGATGGCGCCTCGGGACGCTTTCTTGACGGCCCGGGGAGGAGGCGGAGGGATGTGGAGGGCGCCGGAAGGGGAGGGAGGGAGGGAGGAATGGGGAGGAAGGGTGGAGAGGGAGGAAGGAGGAAGGAGGAGAGGTACTGGCGGAGTGCGGCCGGTCGCGGAGGGCTGGCACGGTGGTGTGGATTTGGAGAGCGGCGCCGACGCTGGGCCTCAGCGGCGGTGGTTGGAGACGGGCGACAGGGATGACGGGCGCCCGGCGATGGGGCGCAGGGCAAGGCGGCGGGCGGCCAGTGATGGGGCGGCGTCGAGGCGGCGGGCAGCGACGTCGGGAGAGGAGAGGAAGGGGATCGAGGGCGAGGCGAGGGAGAGGGTATAGGTGTGGGCCCGGGAGGAACTATGGATGAGGGGCGGCACAATACTAATGGCGCACCACACCTCGGTGCGCCATAAGTACATCCATACTAATGGCGCACCCCACCTTGGTGCGCCATTAGTACTTTTTTTTTATTTCTGCTCGAGCCAACAGGTTATCTCCCACCTAACCTGATCCACATCAAGTTCCCTCTACTAGCTCGACTGGTCAGCAGCCAGTTCTCACACCAGGAGGTCCTGGGTTCGATTCCCAGGCTCCACAAATTTTTTTTATGCATTAAAAATGCTGTTTGATACTTACTTGTGTTTAAATATGTTCAAACTTGTTTAAATCATAACAGTAATATTTTTTTATAAGACAGTAATATTTTTTTAAAAAATATCATCAAACAGTAATGCCGGTGGAGCGGGGGAGGGTGCGGGGTGCGGGGGTCGAGGCGCGGCGTTTGAGTAGAGGAGGGGTGCGGGGGTGGCGGCGGCGTTGAGTAGGGGAATCGAGGGTGCGGGCGGTCGGCGGCGGCCGTGGACCGGATCTGGCGAGGTGGGATAGCGATCGAGATGGAGGATCGAGATGGAGGGGATCGAGTGTCCATGAAATTAAAAATATTCATGATAGTTCAAAAAGTGCCCATGAAATAAAATCGAGAAATGAAGTCTCTGATTTAAATACAATCGATCTTAGCTAGCTATCTCTTCACAATCTTCTTGCCCTTCTTTTTCGCAAATGGAGTTCTTCTATGGAACGGACGTCCTTTAGGTAGGGTGGTCCTGCTTCTTCTTGTGGTGTATGCTGCTACTTCATCATCGTCGTCATGTTCGATCCTCGGGTCGCCGTACTTGTCGAAGTCTTGCTCATTGGCTACTCCATCCATTCCGATGATCTTCCTTTTGCCTCTCCTCACGAAAACACGACTGGGATTTGGCGGGTCGGTAATGTAGAAGCATTGGTCCACTTGGGAAGCCAGTACCCATGGCTCATTTTTCGCGGTGACGCTTATGCGCCCATGATCTTGGATTTGGCTTCGGGTATAACCATGGTGGTGAAATACCGGTCTTCTTTTATGACGTTCTTGGCCCATCTCGACACGGAACATCGGGACCTTCTCTCCAACAGAAGCTCAGCTCCCAGATCTCCTCCATCCTTCCGTAGTATCTGTCCTTGTCGTTACGGTGTAGGATTCCATCGTTACCCGGAGTTCGATAACCATCGCTCTTCATGTCCTTGGCCTCGGTGTAGAATGTGTAGCCGTTGATATCGTCGCCTCATAGGTCATCAGGTTGTGCTCGGCGCCTGTGACAAGGCGAATATGAGTTGTTCTTCCGCGGAAGAATCCTCATGTAAAGGGTAATGAAGCTTCGCTTGAACCAACGCGTGAAACATGAGTTGTGCTCTTGAGTATATCTCCGTCATCCTCTGTTGGCCTCGGTCATTGTCGTCTTCTTAATAAAGGTTACATGCTGTACCACCCAAGGATCGACCACGTCTATGTGTTGTAGCGACTAGGTTTGCTCTTTCAAAGTCGGCGAGTCGACCCTCGAAGTCGACATGCATTTCGCGGCGACCCTCACGGTAACCCCATCCGGCGAGCCCGCCGAGGTGCCTGTTGACGGGCAGACCAACGGGTTCTCGATGCCTAGATAATTCGTGCGATAGGAGATGCACTCTTGATCGAAAAGCCCCTGGCTATGCTTCCTTCGGACGTGACATGTTGCGAACGTATCCTTTGATGACACCATTCATCCTTTCGAACGGCATCATGCAGTGCAGAACGTCGGCCCGAGTTGGATGATATCCTCCACTATATGGACCAGCAGATGCACCACAACGTCGAAGAATGCGGGCGGAAGTACATCTCAAGCTCGCATAGTATCACCACGATCTCTTCCTCGTAGCCTTCGACTTGCCTCACGCCAATCGACTTCCGAGAGATGACGTCAAGAAGTTGCATAGGCCAAATAGCGTTTCCGCGGACGTGCGTGTCCATGATCCCACGGATTGCAACTGGAAGTATGTCTGCGTCATCAACGCGTGGCGGTCGTGAGACTTCATCCCGCTGAACTTCTTCACTGGGTCTAGGTATCTGCTTATCTTCCCAGCGTAATCGTAAGGAAGTTTTACTCCTAGGAGGCAGGTGAAAAACTGCTCGATCTCCTCGACTTAGAGTGAAGCAGCACGGGAGGGTAGTCATTTCCGGTCTTCTTGGCCTTTTTGCCTTTGCGACGACTTTACGTGTCCCGCTTCGCCTCATCATCATCATCATCATCATCATTAGCGTGAAGCTCCTGCTCGATGCCCATTGATTTCAAGTCTGCCCTTGCTTTCGCCCATCTTTGGTCCTCTCGGCATGTTGAGCAGGGTACCAAGCGGACTCTACTTTACGTTCTTCGTGATATGCATGACATCAAGGCTGTGAGGCACACGGTGGATCTTCCAAGACGGCAAGTCCCGTAAAATGCAGACCTCGTTTTCCATACCTTCAAAGAGCGGTGGCTCCTTCGCTTCTTTCCGGCTCTGGCGCCTTTTGCTTCTTTCCGGCGGTGGGCAGTCTTTCCAATTTTTCAACAGCTTGTCTATTTCCTCGCCGCTCCTCGTGACAGGCGTTTTGGGTTCGGTTTCACCATCGAACAGATCCTTGCGTTTCCTCCACGGGTCATCGTCGAAGCCACCTTCGATGTCCCATGAACACGGTTTTTGAAGACCCGGGATCTCTGTCTAGCTGGCGATACGTTGTGTCATCCATGCACCTTACGCATCCGTAAAATCCGTGGACTACCTGCCCCGCGATATATCCAGAATCGAGATAGTCGTGCACCGTCGTGAGCAGTGCGACTCTCATAGGGAAATATTCTTTCTCTGCGGCGTCCCACGTATTGGCTGGCGTTTTCCACAGCGTGTCAAGCTCCTCTTTCAGCAACCCCAGATACAGATTGATGTCGTTCCCACGAAGTGCATGTGTCAAGCCCCTCTTTCAGCAGCCCCAGATACAGCGTGACAAACACATATGCAACACCACAAACATATGCAACACCACGAACATACATAGATCTAGCTAGGCCATAAAAAGTGCATGTGCACATTGTTGTAGGGAGAACAACATAAATATAGCTTCCCCTTACTTACCTATTAAAACAAGGTAATTTAACCACTTAATTTGAATGAATCTATGGTGGAAATGAGGTGAAAAAGAGGAGGCACCGAGACAACAAGGAGGAGGTGGAGAGAATGAAGTGGGGAGAAAGTGAGTGTGGGTAGGAGAGGCTATCCAAAATATCTAGTTGCTGCCCACTTACTAATGGCGCACTAGCAACAAATGCGCCATTAGTAATCCAGGTTACTAATGGCGCACTTACAGCGGTGCGCCATTAGTAGTTTTAAAAAACTAATGGCGCATTGATCCAAAGGCGCCATTACTAGTTTAAACTAGTAATGGCGCCATCACCCGATCAGTGCGCCATTAGTAGTATTGCAAAAAAGGAATAAAAATATAATAAAAAAACAACATTAGTGGCACACATGTGGGAGGGTGCGCCATTAGTACTTACAACTACTAATGGCGCACTTTATCGAGATGCGCCATTAGTATGTTTGGACAGCGCACTACTTCAAAAAAATTTGATACTAATGGCGCACCCTTTGCACGGTGCGCCATTAGTAGTTTCAACACTAATGGCGTATCAGTAGGTGGTGCGCCATTAGTATATACTAATGGCGCACCAACTTTCTGGTGCGCCATTAGTGTCAATCCCATCTATAGCCCTTTTTCTAGTAGTGCTCACTGCCATAAAAAGTTTGGGATTGGTTTGAAGTTGTTTGTATTTTGATTAAAAGGGAAATGACTTAAATGGGGCTGCTTTGGTACCGTTTTCATATCCAGGGCCATTTTAAACATCTCTAGAAATGTTTGTTAAGGCATGCCAATTATCTAGTGAATATGTTCAACCCATGGAACATTTTTGTTTTGAAATTTGAATTTTTTTTACCATTTGACTTAAATCTAAATTTGAATTTGTATCAGTTTTGAACTAACGCGAGATTAACGACAGTAACCGTGTTGGTGTGGCATCATTAACGTGGTATTACTGTAGCTAATTATCCGGGCGTTACAATAAGAGGCAGCACAGACAATCTGAACTTTGCTTGTAGGTTTATCCTCAAATAGTGGCCCCGTGCCGAGGGAGGTGTGAGCAACTTGGCCACTACTTTCATCCAACTAGTTTACCGGCTCATCTTGGTCCCGTAGCTCACCAAAATTCTACATTGCAGACTGGTAAATGGTGTTCACTCGGAGGTACTTCTTGCTAAAATTAATGCTTGTACGAGTAAACTTTCGAGTATATAAGAGGCAGCACAGACAATCTAAACTTTACTTGTAGGTTTATCCTCAAATAGTGGCCTCATGCCGAGGGAGGTCTGAGCAACTTGGCCACTACTTTCATCCAACTAGTTTACTGGCTCATCTTGGTCCTGTACCTCGCCAAAATTCTACATTGCAGACGAGAAAGGAGGCGGTTGAGAAAATGAACCACCCAAATTTTTTATGCAGTTCAACTGAAATGGGGCATCCACAGCATGCAGACTGATTAAGTGCCAGATGAATATACGCGTCAACCAACTTTTCTGGAATCTTTAGACTCCATGCCATACAGTTCGCTACCATATGTGCCGATAACCAAAAGGCACAAGTTGGGACCAAAGACTTGACTGCGTGTTTTTGGGCTATGCGCCAAGCAATATTTTTGGCGTTCACTCTCCTAATACTTGGAGTTTGACAATTGGTTGACGCCGGTTGATACTCGAATGAATATAGCCACTTCTTCTTGCCAACATCGATGCTTGTCTGAGTGAACATTGGAGTACATAGCAGCAGCATAAGTACCTGTCCATCTGATCTTTTTGTGCAGTTCTACTGAAATCACCCGATGTAATGATTTGCCTGCGAGTTCAGGCTCCAAGTTACTCCTTTATGAAATCGGCAAATAGTAGCACAATACCAAATTACCAATACATATGACAAGCACAATAATCAGGATAAAGACCAGTACCAACCTGTGTGAGGTAGCATATCAAATACTATTTCCTTTGACTGGAAGCCGAGATAAGCCAAGCGACTGACAGCCAAGGAAGAATGCAATTCGAGATTAGGGACTAACTAGAAAGGAAGGAAGCTGTCGAGGCCCTGAATCACCCAAAGTTTTTGTGCAATTCCACCAAAATGGAGCATCCCTGTTGGCACATATATTGAGAGAGTGAGATTACTTTAATAGTGGGACTAGTTGATGAAACATACACTAACAAATAGAAGCACCCTCATTATCTTAATGGTTAAAGTTAGCAACAAAGTAGTCTTGCTTAAAGAGAGGTATTAGTTTATTTAATCAGTGCCAATTAGCTCAACACTCAAAGCATTGCCATGTATCATAGGTTGCAAAACTTTAACATGCACAGATAAAGGAGTTTCTCACGACAGTAGCACGATACAAATAGAGATGACAACAAACTAATATGGATGAAGGCCTTAGGACCGTACCAACCTGAGGAAAAAAGCTTATTCATGTAGTCCCATAAGAGATAATAAAGCACTCATTGGAATCACTCGATAATATATATTTTTGTGCACTTCAAATGTATGGTTGAAATCACTCTTGTTTACCAGTGCTGAGATTATATCGAAATATTATGAAGAACTTCCAGCAGAGTTAAAGCACTGGCTGGGATACAGTTCATTGTATTGTCTTGTGTAGTTCCATTAAAATGTATGATTGGCACAACATGATCCCTGTTTGCACAAGTAGGAACAAGGTGAAACCTTCATTAGCTTAATGAGAAAGGATAGAAAGACATTAGCATATTACTCTAACAGTAGCATCAAATTCATCATGGACAATACGCAAAACATTGCCTCATTGAACCAATGGCAATAAATTGCCATGCAAAACAATAGCACTATTATGTCATGACACTAATAATATTCCCTCCCTGCTCCACCACATGATTCACCTCCATAGACAGACATACACACGTACATGATTCAACATAGGGTGCTACTAAAGATTTGTTTACCTCCGACAGGAAAATTAGGCAGCAACAAATTAGTGGTATTTAACTACTAATTAATTAAGTGAGATGGCAGAAGTGGAAGGGCTCCCTGGAGGATCGTCTCACATGTAAGGTAGTTGTTGACGGAGCCCTTAAATGGCCTCGACTGAGGCCTCTAGCTTCAGCAAGATCGCCTTGGCACTGTTTATTCTTCTTCTTCTTCCTCTTCATGCTCTGTTTCTCATTCTCCTAACCAGTTGGTGAAACCAAGTACATGATTGGCCTTGTATTTCAGAATTGGTTTTGTCAGTGAGGGAGTACAAGTGTACTAGTAAAAAATAGCATTATTTTCTCATGGCGATGCATAAAATAGAGATGAACACATGCATTAAATATCATTCTTACCTAAAGGAAGGTTATGGTGCCAATATGGATGATGAGGATTGGAACTCCCTTTGTGCAGTTCCACCGAAATGAACCAACTGTTCCATTCTGACATTCCAGTTAAACAACACAAAAGTCACTTCTTTTAAGAAGAGTTTTGTGCAGTGCACCAAAAGGTCACAACAGCAACCAGGTGAAATGGATATCCCTGTTTGCACAAAAAGCTACAGAGGAAACAGTCAGAGTCTCAAACAATTACAGGCAAAAACATTTTGCTAAACTTGTCATGGCTTGTAACAGTGGCACGACTTCATTTTTACCAGGGGAATTAGATTAAGAACAGCTAAATATTTTTTATAAGGGCATGGGACAGTGGGTGCACCAGCAGTCGAGCACCATGTACCTAAACAGGGGCATAAAGTGGTGTTTCATAGTTTGTTGCCCCGAGAAACAAACATCCAAGAAACATATCTGGGTTGGTCCCATTTTTGTTCACTCTAGCCACCTACTCGTATGTGTGGATAGCAAATCTAGTCCTGGTCATACCACTGTGTACAGCGTTACCCCTATATTTCCCTTTTCGACCAAGAGACCGGTTGGATGACCAGTATGTACTACTTTCACCCCCTTTCCTTCCTGTTTGTACCAAGTCCGATGTACTACATACTAAATTCCCCCATCCCCACTTTATATCTTGTTTGAACCAAGTACAAGATTCGACTTCATGAAGTGGCTTTACCTCTAACAATAGAAGAAAAAAAATAGGTGACATTGGACCATCCGATCGAGAGAGGCTGAGAGGTAGAAAATGATGCACATGCCGCGACGTAGCAAGCTGGGGAAGTAGAGCTAAGGCGGTTTCGAAGGAAGATATACCTGAAGGTCGTCGGGATGTGGATAGGTGGGCGGCGGGAGGCCGGATCCGCCCACACTATGGCAACGATGAAGGGATCAGAGGACCTCCCGCGCCCGGCCTCGGCCGAAGATAGCAGTGCGGCCGGCAGTGGGTCTCCTCCCTCGCTGTCGACGACGGCCTAAACGCTGCCCCTCCTCCCCTTCACCGGCGGGGGGGGGGGATACGTTCGGATCTGTAACCAGCGGTGAGGATAGAAAGACAGTGTTTTTTGAAGGGAGAAAGACAGTGTTACCACCCCTATCTCGTTTAGATCTGGAGATGATGAGAGTGTGTGAATAGAGCAACCCTAGCAAGCAAGCGCAGAGGCTCCGGCCTATATATACGGAGTGGGGTAGTTTCCTTTTTCACTCCATCAAAACAATTGTTTAAAATTGTGTACTACGTGCCAGGTCGCCATTTTTTTAGTTGTTGATTGTTTTTTGAGATAGCTACCCACTTGTTCCAAGTGGTGTTACGGTGTGCCAGGTCGCATTTTTTTTAGGTGGCCAGGTCGCACTTTGTATCGTTCAAGTCTAGTACAAGTCCCTCCATTAAATGAACAACCACCCCCTTGTAAAAATTGTGAACAAGCCCACGGCTAAAATTATCGGAAACGTGGGTTGCCCCAACATGCATTATTATTTATATTTTCTACTCCCTCCGTTCCTAAATATAAGTCTTTTTTATTAGCCACACCTAAGACAAGAATTTTTTTATTAGCAGTGAACCTCACATCTCATCGACACAAAAAGTGTGGCAAGATTCCCTTAGGCAAGCCAAAGTGTGTCTAACAATTTGAGCAACTCAAGTTAGGCAAGTGTGGCAAGTGTGGGAAAATAATGTGGCAACATAAGACAAACATAGTCACAATCCAAACAGCCCCGTAATTTTTTGTGACATGCATGAAAATTTGGTTAGTTAAATTTATAGTCAAAATTTGGCAAGGTCCATCAAATCAACACATGCAAGTATCAAACGGGAGGTCACGCCATGCATGCATGCATGCGTTGTACTCCCTCTGTTTCCAAATATAAGTCTTTTTACAGATTGCAACAAGTGACTACATACGAAGAAAAATATGTCTACATACATCCGTATGTAGTAGTCCATTTGAAATGTGTAAAAAGACTTATATCGACTACAGTGCTTTGATGTGTTGCGTCAACTCATACAAGACCGAGAAGTTTGATTACTACAACGCCCCCTCCCTCGCGCATGAGCGTGGTGGCTGTCAGGACTAGTAGGAGCTTTCGCTACACGCTTCTTGACGGCGGCGAACTTGCGGATGGAGTTGACCATCATGTCGTCCATGTGAGAGGCGAAGTTGGCGTCGGTGAGGGCTACAATGCCGGCAGTCGCCAGCATCGTTTGGAAACATTGCGCGGTGCGGGGACGCAGGCCGGCGCCTTGGATGATTTGGCATAGCCGACTGCCGCTCGTGACCATTGCCACCATAGGTGCTTCTGGCTTCTAGTCACTTGGTCTTGAGTTGGAGTGAGCAGTGTTGTGCAGTGATTGAGAAAGAACATTTATTGTCAATCTAACCCTGCCATCCATACACCTCTTTGGTTTAGAGTTAGTTTAGGGTTAGAATCTAACTCTAACCTCTAACTGAGTTAGTAGAGTTCTCCTCGTCTCGGTTCATCGCCATCATACTTTCCCCATTTACGTGTTTTCGGTATCCTGCGAATCAAAGAGGCCCTTAGACTGGTTTAGGTGCGGTACTTTTTTATAAACGTGTTATGTCCAAAATTTAATGAACGTGCTCCGGTTTCTATGAAAATAATCTGGTTTCATGTAGTAATTCATTTATTTATTTATTCTTCTGCGGGGGGTTTGCATGTAATTTGTGAGGTCTGAAATGTAAAGTACCCGGGCATATGCTCCGAGTCGTGCATGCACTACGACCCAGATGCTCTATGTCCCACATGTCAGCGAAAGGGTGCACGAGGAAATAGCCTAGAAGTACATATAGGAGGATAAATGCGTGAAAAAATATGTACGATGAAGCGTAGCTGCGGTTAGAAAAGGAGACCTAAAGTGATGATAGGTATAGGTCGCACGCACCCAACTAGTGGTAGTACTAGACATACGACTGCTTTTTCCCTAAAAAAAGAGGTACGAGTGCTCAGTACTCCTATTCTATCAACATGAGTCCCATCTGACAACAACATCTGTGCTATAGCTAGCTCTTCTCCCTCGTTTCTCTCTTCTAATTCTAAACTCAGCCGGCCTTGGGTGGGCGGGTGGGATTTGCCGATGGTCGGTTTGCTCAATCAGCGCCCCACCTCACAGTGAAAACGTTACTACTGGAATAAAAATGCCATATACTCCTATACTAATAAAACATTAAGGCCACGAGGCAATGCAGTGCTGGTTACAGGAGGCAAGAAGAAGAGATGCATCCATCGACGACTTCCACCTCCTCGACTCAAGGCGCCGGCCCGCCGAACAGCGGCTAAGTAGCAGCGGCTTTCGTGGCCAGGTCGATGTGCTTCTGAACAATGGCGTCCAAAGATTCCAGCCGCTGGAAGAAGCCCAACGTCTTTCTGTCCTCGCTGGCCTTGTAGTGGCCTATCTAGACGATTTCCTCCTAGACGTGGATGTACAGGTCGACGGTTTTTTGCATGGCGAGGCGCTGCGCGACAAGCGCGGCCTCGATGTGCACATTCTTCATCGTGCCCTCCGGCAACTGCAGGGCCACCAGGGCTTCAAAGAGTTAGTCACCATGGAGGCCGATGAGGGTGGCAGGCAATGAGGAGCCTGGGCGTGTGGGCTGGAGCAGTACGGCAAGGTCGTCCGCGCGCGCTTCTTGACGACGGCGAACTTGTGGATGGAGTTGACCATCATGTCGTCCATGCGAGAGGCGAAGCCGGCATCGGCGAGGGCTACGACACCGGCGGTCGCCAGAACCATCTGGAAATGCTGCACGGTGCGGGGCCGCAGGCCGGCACCTTGGATTATTTGGCACAGCCGACTGCCACTCGCGTCCATCGCCTCCGTAGGTGCTTCTGGCTTCTAGTCACTTGGTCTTGGATTGGAGTGAGCAGTGTTGCGCAGAGACTAAGGAGTAGATGGATTATAGTGGTGGGGCGCCTTTATATGAGAATCCAAACTCTGTTGCATTCACATCATGCTGGCTCTATTCTTCTTCTCCAATTAATTCCCTCAGCATGTAGAGTAATTTGAGGATGCATCATTGACTGTTCAACGTCTTGGGAACCGCTACCCTCTCCCTCCTTGGCATTCAAGCACCTATGGAGGCGACTGCCGCTCGCGTCTATCGCGTGTCAGGAGACATTCCCGTCGACGACGAGGTGCCTATGGTGACTTCGTAAATTTCAAGATGATAGTACTAGTATACTCAATATTGTGCACCGCGGCCAAGGCCGAGAGGAAAACGAGAGAACTACGTATTTATTTACGGTGTAGATTAACTCATTTTGCTCCATATGTACTCCGTCTCGGTGTAGTCTAGTCACTTGTTGAAATCTCTAGAAAGGAAAATACTCCTTTCTGGTTTACAGAGCTATACTAGCAAGTACTTACTACAATAGTGGGCTCACATAAAAATTTTGTCTCATGCAAGAGCCTGGCTATATGCGTGCTCCAAGGTTCGCAATTGCCGCGTTCGGGTTGCACTTGGCTCTTCGCCTCTTCAAGAATACGAACAATGATGTTACTACTACTACTTCTATAGTATCAAATCCACTGCTGCATGTCCGTCCACCGCGAGCAGGAGGGATAGCTTGTTGTAGTACTATATAAGCAAAAGCATGTCCTCGTCTGCGAGCCACCGCGCGCATGGGCGAGGGAGAAGGCACGTAGTAGTAAAATCAAGCTTCTCCTCGTTGTACGAGTTGACGCGACACATCATAGCACTGACCCCACATGGTTGCCTCTAAACTTGGCTGAAAGACCCGTAGTGTACAATACTCCATTTGCTGCAACCTCTAACATTTACCCCACCACAAATTAAAATATATATTCCTGTATTGACTAGCTGAGCGTGCAAACTAGAATCACCAGGATGACAGGTAGGGCCAGAAGATAATTTTAATCAAAAAAATATAGCATGGAGCCGACCCCAACGATTTTAAGCTTACAGGCACGGTACACGCTATCCTAGACTACTCTACACATGAAACTGCCACACGAGCGTCCGGGCTGCGCTTGGCTCTTCGCCTCTTCGGGAGGTCGAACAAAATGATGGAGTACTACTGCAGTGGAGGAGTACTATAGTATGCTTCTGGCCATCTGACACCAATTGAACTGCTGCATGTCCACCGTGTACGGGATGGAGAGCGTGTAGTGAATGAAAGCTTCTCCTAGTCCTGCCAGCCACCACGCTCATGGGCGAGGGAGGGACGCAGCTTCATTGACTTACTGCTCCTACCTTTGTGTCCATGACAGGTGGGCCCAATAGGTCGGTGGCCCACCTGTCATGCAGCCAAAGGCAGGTGCGGTTAAGGCGAGAGGGTGTTGTAGTAATCAAACTTCTCAGTCTTGTACGAGTTGGCGCGACACATCAAAGCACTGCACTCGATATATTTCAATACTTTGCGTTTACCGATGCATTAATTACAACGCATGCATGCATGCCGTGACTCTCCTTTTGATACTTGCATGTGTTGATTTAATGCACCTTGAAGTAGTATGAATATGTGACGGTAAAGCTTTGTAATGCCCCGACCCTAATAAAGCGAGAGATGGTTGTGCACGAGGAGGGCGAGATCATGCAGATGGAACAGGACCCGGCGATGGAGCTCTCTATGGTCTCGATGGACCTCACCTTGCTCCACTGCCCCTAGTGCCTCCGCCCCTTGAAATCTCCAGTGTATGAGGTTCAAATACACCTCGTCCGTTCGGCTGATCGAGAAAGGTGCAGGTTTCTTGATTGATGTGTTGTTCGATTGATTTGTTCAGTGCAAGGGAGGGCACCTGGCTTGCGCGGACTGCTGCGTCGAGCGCCCCGGGAACCAGCGGAAGTGCCAGAAGTGCGAGCACGGCAGTGGCTTCGACGTGCGGAACACGGTGGTGGACGCCGTCCTCTCCTCGATGAGGGTGGAGTGCCCGCACGAAGGCTGTGGGCTCTACTTCACTTACCACAAGCTCATCGATCACCAGAGTGTGTGTCCGTTCACGCCCTGCAAATGCCCCGTGCTCGTCTGTGGCTACAAAGGCCCGCCGTCATGGCTCTCCCACCACATCAGCACCGTGCATCCCATGCCCGTGCACGGGATCCAGTATGGCAAGGCACTCCAGCTGCAAGTGCCGCTATTGGAGCCACGACTCTTGCTGTTCGCGGAGGAGGACGGCCGCGTGTTTTTCTTGGTCGGCGGCGTGCTCGACATCGGCGCGCCTATCGTCGTGTCGGGCGTCTGCATCAGAGCGGGGGCGACCCCACTGCTGCACTACGTGGCCAAGTTGTGGGCGAACGGCCCGCGGGGGGAACCCAAAGGCAGGACCGACGCCATCAAGGTGGAAATGGAGGTGACAAGCGGCTGGGATCCCGGTGAGGTCGCCATGCAGGAGCTGACCTTCTTCATAGTTCCGCCCAAGCTGCTGGTCGGGGCTAAGCTGGTGTCCCTCCACATTCAGATTGACAAGCTCACGCCCTAAATGATTCTACAGTGCCTTCTGTTTATCTTAGTAATATGCTAATATTGGGGTTAGCTCGGTCTACTTTAGCTTAAGAGATGGTGGGTTTTGGTGGCGATGCAGCAATTACCTCGACATCAGATCAACAGTGAAAGTAATTTCGAACAATCGAATGGATATTTTGTGTTTGTTGGATATAAAGATCCTTTGGGTAAGAAGTAACAACTTATATGCTTTTTTCGAAATGGAACAGCGATACTAGTATATTTTTTGTTGACATGCACTATTATTTTTGAAACGGACGTCGGGCTGTAGCTAGAAGGGTGGTTGGGACGCGGCATCGGCCCATACCGCAGTGACCCCGATTGGGACGCACCAATTGTGGATTTTCTCCCTCGCCGATGTCGACCGCATCTACGCATAACATAGTTCCCTTCACCCAGCTGCGGGATCGGGCTGGATATGTGACCAGCGATGTGGCCACCGTCGTTCTATGCTTGTGAAGAGAGCAACCCAAGCAAGCAGGCTTGTAGCTTAGGCTCCTACTAGTGTATATATAGTGGTTTTCTTTTTCTCTCCATATCAACCATTTTATATTGCGTACGTGTCACTGAAGAGTGAAATGATGGTTGCTTCTTCCGACTAACTTACTGTGTGATTTGACTGCTCCTTTAGTGGGCCCTACACGTACTCACCCTACGTGTATGCAACAGTCACACGTACACATGGACGCAAAAACGCGCGCGACACCTTAATGCATGCATGTCCGAGCACACGACGGAACACACACAGTCACGCAAGTGCCCAACCTACACGTGCATGCACACACATACTCGGCCAGGGTGAGCTAGTGACCTTATAAACACCGGGAAATGTATATATTGTGCGCAATGAGCTTATCATGAAGTGCGTTGACCATATTTTTACAAATATACAGTGACAGAAAGTGTATTTATCTCATTTGAAATTAAGCCATATTAACCGGAGAGGAAGCAGTATGGACTAGCATTACTTTGTTGTGTCCCGTCAACTTGCCGAACAAGGAGAAGCTTGCAGGACGGGAGAAGCTTGCGCGTGGTGGCTCGCAGGACAAGGAGAAACTTTTGACTAATGCAAGCTGTCCTTCGCTCAGGCGGTGGACATGCAACAGTTAATTCGGTGTCAGATTGCCAGAAGCATACACTATACTAGTACTATTATTGTTGCACTTCCTGAAGAGGTAAACAGCCAAGCGCAAAGTTTACTACTACTACTACTATAGTCTATAGAGGTACTATACTAGTACTAGGAACCGGATGGAGGAGCGTCTGCACTCTTATTATATTTTTAAAATGTGATAAAGCAATCTTCAACACATTTGGTTCTCTTTGACGGTTCTCGCATGTGATAATGGAAGTTGATTGCATGGAACACTCGCCACAATTCTCGCTTAATTCTAGTTCATATCCTATTACAAATAGGAGCGCTCGGTAATATTTCCTCTCTTTTTTGTTATTCAGCATGTAAACAGGTCAGCAAACCTTGTGGCGCATCTTTGTGCGAACCGTGCTTGCTGCACTTTGAATGTGGCTGAGAGCTGGCTTAATGAAACACCTCGCTTCCTACTTCTTATTTTGCGGGGTACCTCGCTTCCTAGTGACCAGTGTCTTGGTTGATCGTCCTAAGAATGCTTATATATGAATAAAGCTCTCTCATTACTCACAAAAAAGATTAAGCCATATTAATCGGAAAGGAGGGAGTATGGACTAGCACTACTTGTTCGTGTGTCCCGTCAACTCGCAGAACAAGGAGAAGCTTGCAGAACAAGGTGAAGCTCGCTTACGCCTTTTGACTAATGCAACGTACCCTCGCCCAGGCGGTGGACATGCATCAGTTCATTCGTGTCAGTTGCGAGAGGCATACATCGTAGTACCGAACATGCGGAGTACCATCATTGTTCGACTTCACGAAGAGGCGAAGAGCCAAGCGCAAGGTTTAGTAGTACGAGTAGTACTACTACTAGAACCGCATGGTGGAGCCTCTGTAATCTTATTTTTCTTAGTCTTTGCTAAAGGACACATTTATTCCGGAGAAGGGCGGAAAACAGCAGCCCAACATGTAATGATGATATCGATCAACCATGCTTGAATATATCTTGGCCTCCGTGCGAGCCCGTCAGTGTGTTCTCGCTCCTCGTCTCTCTCAAGGAACGGCAGGTTGGCCATTTTGCCGTCAATTGAGATCGGTTTGCTCACACTCCGGTCCCACATGTTAGTGATATGCGAAGAGGAGGTGCGTTGACCGACTGGCCATACATGTACTTGGTTTTGCACCTTCATACTACTCCTCCCTTCGTCACAGTTTATAGGGCACGCTTCATTATGATGCATTTCTCTCAATGCATTTCCACCACCAAAGAGACTTAGACGCGTTTGCTTTAATGCTCAATTAATTAGGGCGTGGTAACCGCAATTTTCTCTCGATGTAGTACTACGGAGTGGAATAAGTGCATGCATGTGTCTACCCGGGGTGGAAGCACTGCATGCATGTGTGTATGCATTATTTCCTCTAGTAATAGACGTCGTGCTATAACTACCAATGCTACTTTTCAGGCCGATCGCTAGTCGCCTTGGTCCAGATATTCTCTTTTTCTAAAGCGCGCTCTATAAACAGTGACGGATGGAGTAGTATGAGCGGATTCAAAGAAGAGCGTATTGATGGTTGCTTCTTCCGAGCAACTTACAGTGTGAAAGGTGGGGCTTATGATTTGACTGCTCATTACTCACTATTAATGCGGCGCAACGACTGATCTAAGTCTCCCATGCGGCTGTGCACTACCCCATCGGTTCTTAAATATACTCCGGAGTATTTGTCTTTCTAGAGATTTCAACAAGTGACTACTGAAATATTTGTCTTTTTAGAGATTCAAATGGACTACTACATACGGATGTATATAGACATATTTTAGAGTGTAGATTCACTCATTTTGCTCTGTATGTAGTCACTTGTTGAAATCTCTAGAAAGACAAATATTTAGGAACGGAGGGAGTACACATATGAAGCAAAATGAGAGAATCTACACTCTAAAATATTCCCATTTGAAATTTGTAAAAAAGACAAATATTGTTGATGACAGTTGCGATGACAAAAAAGAAGCATATTCCTTGTCCTAAGGGAAGATAACAACACGGTTGTGTTTGTCTAAAACGGTGTGACGACGAGATTGCAATATGGAAAGTACGTCGGACGAGCTACGTTTTGTGCACAGAACTATGGAAGATCCACATGCAGCGACATGGGAAGACGGGCAGTGGAGCAAGGCCGGAGGGGATACCTGGAGGTCGTCGGGATGTAACTAGGTGAGTGGCGGCGGGCGGAATCTGCCCATACTGCGGCAGCGAGCAGGTGGCGTAGGCCCTACCACGCCGGAGCTTGGTCAGAGAGAACGACGTGTACCGCAGATCGGGACGTGCTGCCTCGGCACTGTCGAACGGATAAGCGATGCACGTCCTCCCTTTCCGCCGGCGGACAGGATGCGGCCGGATCAGTGACCAACAGTGAGAGAGAGAGAGAGAAGCCACCGCAGCCTTGTGTGAGATACTCTGAAGAGAGACAAACTAGGCAGGGAGGCTCCATTGTATATAGTGGAGCGGACTACCTTTTTCTCCATAAAAATTGGTTTATATTCTGTGTACGTGCCATTGAGCGATATAACTTTATTTAAAAATAATGCGCCAACGCATCAAGTCGAACTTTGTTTTGTTCACGCGTGGTACACGACCTCCGTAGGTAAACAACCACTACACGCGTTCAAATTAGCACGTGGCTGCCATTTCGTACAGAAATGAGGTCCACCATGTACCGCGTGGGTGTGGCTGGGCACGAAGCGTGAGTATGTGCACGGTGCACCTATTCTCTTCTTGTATATGTACACCACCTACGTGGGGTTGTGTGAGAGAGATACAAACGTAGAGAGATATAGTGTGTGGGTTCGTGAGAGTTTTTTTAGGGGGGTCAATCAAAAAATGTAACATATGCAGTGTGTGTGAAATAGAGTCCTGGATATATCATATATATAGAGGGGGTGATCCACGAGAAGAGAGTGGAGGTACCATCGACTTGAGGTGTCCATAGAATTTAAGAGAGGGATGATGTGTGTATGTGTGCGCGCGCGGTCGATAGAGTGCCATCGAATTTGTGTGTGCCCATGTCAAAGATATAGAGTGGCTGGCCTACTAGAACGAGAGAGGGGACATGTGCGGTTTGTCTCTATGGCATGGATACCTACCTACAGCGCTCGACTATCGGTGTGTGGTGGGGGGGGGGAGGGAGGCCTAATTAACTATAGAGGTACAATGGCTGGTATAGTGTGGAGGAGGAGAGAGGCCTACCTCATGTATTAAGGGAGATCGATCTACCTCATGTATTAAGGGAGATCGATCAGCATCCGTGCATATGTGTAGGAGAGGAATAAGGTTGGGAGAGAGACAGAGCTAGAGTGTTGGAGGGGGTGGTAGTGGAGTTGCTTCTAACAAATGGTGGGATAGGCTTGCTAGACAACCGGAGGGCATGCCTGCAATATGAATAAGAGAGGGGATGGCTGCCTGTCTGTGCACGTGCGTGTGAGAGACGGGTCAGGAGGCATGCACGAATGATGAGGGGGGCGATATGGCTGTGGTAAGCAGACATAACTACATAGGAAGATCAATCGTCCTTTGTCAGAGAAAGGAGAGACATAACTTGTGAGGTACGTCGATCGATGGGGGGGATAGTTAAAGTCGACCTAGGTATATGTTGGGAGATTGATCGGTATACATGCATGTGTGTGTTAGAAGCAAATGAGGCACGGGGAGAAGGATAGAGAGAGAGGGATGCATCTAGGAGGTGGTGCAAGAGTCATACTATATCGAGGGGGAAGGAGTGTGCGAGTACGAGATCAACGAAAAGAGTGGTGGGAGTGAGGCATGGACGGTGATAAGAGAAGAGGGGTAGCTTGTGTTTGTGCTAGGCACTCCTGGCTAGAGAGGCATATCGATCAATGTGTGCCGTAAAGAAGGAGCTGGGGGGCCTACACACACCATGGGTGAACGACCTTAAGTGAAAAGACGAATTTGCACGATGGAGCTAGAGAATGCTGAGGGAGGGTTAGAGGGATGTGGGCGTCTGCATGCACGAGAGAAAGTTAGCGCTAGCTAGCTACAAAGATAAGAGGATTGTGTGGGTGTAAAAGATGAATAGAGATCATACTTCATTATAAAAAGCGAATTCGGATATTTGAAGAATTTATCATAGTCTTTTAAACCGACGCATGTGTGAATATATATAACGGTGATACACATGGTGTGGTTATGAACATGTTATACTACATATAATATATTTTATCTCTACTCTAATAAAAAACGGAGTTGTTGATGGTGGTGCCATCCTGCAATATAGGCCGTCCGATTTATATCTGACGGATAGGAAGGAAACTATGGCAATTTTGAAAAAAGATACCTACACCCCTCTCCATATTTGCAAATTAGGCCTCCCCTTGATCATGTTGATGTTCTTTGGAAAGCATGGGCATCTTGCTAGTAGTACGTATAACATATAGAACATTGATCATAATTTGGGCTAATGTGTGGCTTTTGCAGCTCAGGTCTAAATACTTGTCATAATGTAGGGGGCGGGGCACTATACTATGTGTGATAAACATGGTGTACACGTATGGAACATGGTTTAGATTATGAATATATAGTTAGTATATCAAATGTACTATTATTTGGAATCAACATCAAGTCTATTCAAAAAATAGAATTCGAGTTCATGTAGTACACATAGTTCATATCTATCTCTATAGTAATCATGTGGTGTGTTATTAAGGTAATACATGAATGATGGTTGAAGTTGGCAACAATCATGATTGTAGATTTGTTATTGAAATGGAGAAACGAATTCAAATTTAGTTTCAATTGCAGCGATAGTATAGACATTTGGAATGCACGAAAATGTTGGTATGAGTAGGTTACATGCATTATACAGCAAGCGAAAAAATTTAATTGGACATAACATGGATTCATACTGCCGAATAGCATTTAATTGCACTAAATTATTGGAATGAGTAGCTTTAAATACCATTTTTATAGTAAAACGGGGCAAGACTCTCTATTTGTGTGGTGTGAATAGTTTTTTTTGTTCTCTTTTTGGTTGAGGGAAGTGCGAATTGATTTCGTAAGTACAAGTACAATATTACACGTTAGGATTGTCCCTAAAATTCAACCCACGCCTTGTTATATCCCGAAAATTCAGATATCGTGCTCCCAAAACTGGCGCCTCACAACCCGCGCCTTGCTATCCCGAAATTACAATGCGTGCGAAAACTCCCACCAGCTGCCAAATCCCGACATGCGAAATCCCCCTTCTAACCCTGAGCCGAGGTTCAAATCGGTGCAGGGTACTTTTGTAACACACCCTACATTTTGGACAAGCGCGTCCCTAAGTCATGGTTCACCCCCTCCCATCGCCTCCTTTTTGCCATTCAAAATCCCAGGACGCCATAACCTCTCTGCTCCAGCCGCGAAACCCCACCCTCCTCCATCCGCCACCTCACCGCTGCCCAGCCGGAGCCTCTTCGTCCACCGCAATAGCTCGACGTCCCTCGTCCACCTCCCCGGATGAGTATCCATCATCCATCTCGTCGTCCAGCCGGTTCAGCCGCCCCGTCCTCCACCTCCAAGGAGCTGCTCCGGCGATCGCCTCGTCTATCGCGGCTGCTCCATCCCCACAGCGCCGCCTTAACCTGCTTCACCGGAACCACAACATCCTCACCGACTCCTCGGACGAAGCCGAGGCCTACTCGGCGCCAACAAAGAGGTTGCTTAGCTCGACCTCCCGACGCCGATGGTGCTCCATCCCGCCCTCCCATGGAGCGGCTACCTTGAAACCGGCGCCGCGGGCGACATCTCCACGGCGGCTCTCCCCCAGTGCGAGGCCCCTTTGGCGGCGGTGTCCATACCAGTTGGATCTGCTGCTGCTGCTCCGGCTCTCGCTCACTCGCTCGCGCTGCTACTGCTACTCTCCCCCTCGCTCGTGCTGCTGCTCTGCTCCGACTTAGCTACACTTCAGTCGACTGAATCGAATTTTGGGTCAGTCGATTTTCAGGGGGTGGGGGCTCGCCGGAGTTAAGGAAGAACCACCCGCAGCGGTGACGGGCTCATGGAGAGGTACCCCACTATCTATCTTAGGGTTCAGATGGGGGCGGGGGCCTATAGGGCTGGCAGGCGGCGCGGACCGGCGGTGGGGAGTTGTTTTGGGCGGCGGGCGCTGGGGCAGCGGTTCGGCCAAGTGGTGGTGGCGGCTCGAGGGGTGCAGGTTGAAGATGAACTGCAGGCCCTCCATAAACTATATGTCAAGTGCCTCTCTTCTACCATTGCGTTCAGTTTTGACAGTAACATTCAGATTCGACCGTAAATTTCAGTTTCGACAGTTAAGTTCAGAGTCAACAGTTTTTACCTCATCTTTTGTAGTCAGGTGGTTTTTGGAGATGTAAATTTTACATCTCTTTTACATCATCTATTGGAGATGCTATTAGAATCCCACTTGAGATTGACGATGTCTGTCTTGTGCTGCTTCAGCCTTGACGTCTTACGGCTCACCGGGGCTGCTTCAAATTTTGACGCCTTACTGGCACATATCGAAGAAGCAATGAATAGTATCTCCTGCTAATATCCGGTTCACCTAGGGTATGCCTATGTTGTTCATCTTGGGTGGGAAACAAATAGTAAAGCAATCATCATCTGTCTTTTATTAAATTAAAGCAATCATCAGCCGCTATCATTATTTTTGGATCCATCCACCGGTTGTTACCATCACTCTAAATTTCTGCATGCTCTCCTTACATAATCTCACCATTTTTTTCAGATGCATGTCGATATTGTACACAGTCATGCTGAACATGTAGAGAAAAAGAGAAGAGTTTTATGCTGCAATACAATGTCATGCGTATATCGCTCCATGGTGGGTTCAATGGCAAACCCTCCCCACCCCTATCCAGATTGTAATCCAGAGGAAGATATCTGTTCTGAGGTGGATTCAGATGCCACTGACCACTCCTATTTACCCCCAAGGTGTTTGCTCTACCTTGGCATGATGATGTGAGTCATATCATGCATATATTGCCTTGCAGTGCCTACTTTTGAAATCATATATGTCATCTGCTAAGTTTAGACATGTTCTGTAATTCCACATGTTTAGTTTCTATATCATATATGGGAATTGTGCAATCTCATGTCTTTTAGCCAGCAATAATATACGTGAAATGTGCAATGCCATCCTGTTTAACCAGGCATCATATATTTGAATGATATCTTGCCCATCCTTTTCTTCATTACATTTCCATTTGTCGACAATGTTTGTACATTAAACTACTCTTCCTGTGAATCAGCCATTTGGGTGGGAGATTGAAAAATCTGGAGTGGAAACAAGGCCTTCAGAGCAGACAGTGCTACCTGTCGAAGCATATCTCTTGTTGGGTCCGGTAGCTCCTCAGAGATGGATTCAGAGACAGATGACCAGTCCTATTCCCCCACAGATGTGTATGCTCTAACTTGGCACGGTTATACTGATCATATCATGCATATGGTGTCTTGCATTGCATAGATTAGACATCATATACACAATATTCAACACAATGTTCTTAGTTAAGACATCATATCTAATGCCCTCTGTATAGCATATAAATCACATATGTGAATTAAATGATGTGATCCTGATTACTTAGATAACATGTAGATGAATTATGTCATGCGATCATGTTTAGTTATTCATCATATCTTCGAATTATGTTATGCTATGCTATCCAGTTTAGATAGACATCATATATGTGAAATTATGTCATGCTATCCGTTTTAGTTAAACAATATACATGTTAACTATTTCATGCCCTCTTTTTTCCACACTATCTGTTGCATCTGTCTCTCATACAATGTCTATACATTCAACTATGTTTCCTGTTTATCATCCATTTGAAATGGAGCGGGTGATGCCAGCATCTAGTGGACTAAAAACACGGTCTTCAAATAAAACAGTGATACCTCTTGGTGGAGATAGCACCCCGGTTGTACATGCATGAGAACCATCCCTACCACACATAACCCAAACTCTCATAGATTGTACCCCTCATCATGATGGATAGAGAACCAGCTTCACCCAATCTAACCCCAACCGCAGTAGATAGTAACCCAGTTCATGTTGACACAGCACCATCTCCACCACAGAGCTCCCAAACAAGAGCAGTTAGTAAGGCAACTCCAGTGCCCAAAGGGCCAGTACTACCACGGCGAACCCCAACTCCACCAGTTAGTACGCCTATTCCTGTGGAGGAAGCACAACCAGCTAGTCGTAGTTTAGCATCTATCGCATTTGGTGTTGTTAAATCGTATGTGTGTATCTTCTCATCTTGGAAATATTATACTGAAGATGAAGGAAAATGCCAGTTGCATGTGTTTGTCCAGGAGTTATGTGTAAGTAATGTTATTCATGGCAATTACTTTGCTTTGTCCCATACATCCTACCTCCATGATGGTTATAATACAGCAAATTTTCCCATTTTTCTCTATAGAGAAGGACCGATTTGGAAACTCAGGATGAGGTAACCTGTGCTAATACCTCTGCTATCTTCAAGAATGCTTGGTGGCCGTATCGGAATTACCTGACGAAAACGTCCTTCACCGGCAAAGAAACTCATCAAAATCCCTTATGCGCTTCTCCCGAGACACATTTATCGGACGATGATCGGGAACGCTTTGTTCAGATCGTCCCGAACCAAGAATGTGGTAAGGTCTATGAGCTCATTTTCTATTTTTAAGTACTATTTTCTTGCGTCTTACTGTACTCTGTTCATGTAGAACAAGTGCCTAAACCTGAAGAACAACAGTTCTAATTTAAGATTCCATTGCTATGATAGTTCAAAAAAGCGCTAGGCGTTAATTGTGCGTTTTGCCACCGCCTTGCGGGTTACTGACCAAAGCGCATGCTTATGCGCGGTTATGCACAGATTAAGCGTAGTTATGCGCAATGCGTTTTGCCAACGCCTAGAGCCTAGACGCGCTTACGCGCTCTCTTAGGCGCGCCTTTTTTAACTATGATTGCTATTGTGCATACTGCTTTGCTCTTGTATCACTGTATTTACTCATACAAACTTATTTTTAAATTGAAGGATCCAATCGGAACTGCAATGGCACAGCAGGAATGTTCACGCATGTTTCTTTAATAGGCTTGCTCTTATCAATAGCTCTGTTGATTTCAATTTCAATTGTGTATACAGTTGACTTCTCATATCATGCACATTACTAGCATCACAACAGAGCCAATAGTGTTGTTGTACATGTAGACCCGTGGTACCCATGTGAAATCTTGTTGTGCCATGTAGTTTCCCACGCTTTGTATTCTTTCACTGCTGCTTTGTCTTGAACTGATATGATTTCAACCGTGTCTCTATTTTGATTTGGCAAGACCATGCAAAGGACCATAGGACATAGATATATGTTTGTTTGATGCTTTTATTATGTACTAGTACTTGGCAATAGAAGACTTGGTAGTTTAATCCTGTCCACCTTACTAATGAACTGGCTCACCGAAATGAGTTTCATATACTAGTACATGCTAAACTGTTATGTGCCTGCTTGTTTCTTCTTTTAGAATGCTGACAGAATATTGGGGAAGAATGCCTTATTAAGCAAAGGTAAAGGAAGTAATGCAGATAAGGTTCAGGATAGTGACACATCCTTGTTGGTCTCCAACAAAGCTGATAAAACAGCTAAGGATGACTATCTCGAAGACAGTGAGACAACCCCAAAGTCATGTCTTGGTTTAGTGTTGGAGTTACTGGCCACTACTGCTTGCACAAGCTATTCAAACTCACTATCTGAATCAGTTCGGTTTCTTGAGTCTCAATTACAAGCTGAAAGACATCGATCAGCTGTGCTGCGACAACAAGCGGAAGGACTGCGGAAGTCCCTGGAGCATTCAGATGCATACTTTCTGGTGCAACAGCAAGCGTTGGAGGATTTTAGCGCCAAACAGGACAAAGCTAATAAGCTTGCTAAGCTTATTGCCAGCATGGTGGATACCACGTTTCTTGAGCTCTTATGAAGTTGTTTCAGTTATGCTCTTGTTTTGCTGCCGCGTTTATTTGCACTGGTGGCCAATTTTGACGACCAGTGTATGTAATATGCTGCTTTGTTCGCTATATTTGCACTGGTGGCGAACTTTGATGCCCAGTGGATGTAATATGTGTAATAGCGGTAATGGGCTAGCGTTAATTGCTTGCTTATTCATTTCCTTATTGTCTTGTTTAGTTGTTTCCTTGTAGTCACTGTAATTCTTTTTCTATGTTTTTCTAGTGGCCACAATAACCTATTTTTGGAAACTAGGCCAAAATAATCATGGCAACACACGGACTGTTGTAACCATGGGCCTCCTGTGGGCCCTATGATTCATGGGCCTTCTACGGGCCATAGGATCCATTGGCCTTCTATACGGGCCGTAGGATCCATGGGCCTTCTACGGGCCATACGATCCATGGGCCTTTTACGGGCCGTACGATCCATGGGCCTTCTAGAGGGCATATCGTCATTTCGCCAATCATGGGTCGTACTATTCGTGGACAATAACGGGCCGTTTATTGGCCGTATTTGATAACTCTATGAAAACAGCCCAACAGTTTTTTCGACATGAAACGCCCAACGACATGGGCCACAAACGGGCCAATCAGAATAACGGGCTGAATTTGGCCCACAAGCAGAAAATGACAGTAATGGGTCGTAAGTAACCGAATGCTGGAACTGAGCCCAAGAATAAATGGGCCCTGAGAAGGCCGAAAGATATCATGGGCTGGAAACGGCCAAACATAATAATGGGTCGTTAATGGGTATAAACTGATACAATGTTCATTACGGGCCAGTTTTACCACGGGCGGTTAAGGGGCCGAGGGTTACTAAGGGCCTCATACGGGCCGAAAGACGTCATGGGCCATACATGGGCCGGAAGTTAAAACGGGCTGGAATTATATTGGACGGCCCAGATGACGCTACTGGGCCTAATTCGGATAGGACGTAAACGGGCCCTGGGATAGCGGGCTGTAAATGGGATATATGCGAACAAGCCGTTAAGAGGCTTGCCGTGGGCCGGCCCGCCACCTTTTGACCAAGTCAAATGGGCCGGCCTTTTCACACGAATGGGCCTTTGTTGGGCCGTGCCACGTGTCGACGTATCATAGGCGCTTTGGGTCCAATTAGTGGATGACATCTATCCCAACGATGAGCCGACGCGTGTTTCCTCCAGCCAATGATGATTTTACACGTGGAAAATCCCCATTGGTCGGGCCTGTTAACGGGTTATCGGATCCAAAACCGGACCCAATAGCTTAACGGCATTCCGTTACGGTGGATGCCACGTGTCGGTCACCCTTGACGAAAGCACTTCTGTGACGCGTGATTTATCGTCATGGAAGTGGACACTTCAGTGATGATAATTTTGGTAATGTCATGGAACACTTCTATGACAGCACAGGTATGACTATCTTCATTCTGTCAAAAATTTGTCATGGATGTACATGCATGACAGAAAACGTGACCTACTGTGACAAATACGTATCATCACGGAAGTGTATTTTTTTGTAGTGTCTATGGTTAACATCATACTAGGCAAGCATTTTACGGGAAGCACCATGAATAAAGTGTGAACCACCATCAGTCATTAAATATCTAGGGACTCCAAACCTTGGGAAAATAACTTTTGCCCTTGTTTTGGACTCTAACATGCATGATTTGAATGGAACTAACCCGGACTGACACTGTTTTCAGCAGACTTTCCATGGTGTTATTTATGTGCAGAAACAAAAGTTCTCGGAATGACCTCAAACTCCATGAAACGTCTTTTCAGAAATAATAAAAAATCCTTGCCAAAGATGAAGACCAGGGGGCCCACACCCTGTCCATGAGGGTGGGGGCGCGCCCTCCCCCCTAGGGCGCGCCCCCTACCTCGTGGGCCCCCTGGAGCACCTCTGACGCCAACTCCAACTCTATATATTTGCTTTCGAGGAGAAAAAAATCAAGGAGCAGAAATCATCACGTTTTACGGTACGGAGCCGCCGCCAAGCCCTAAAACCTCTCGGGAGGGCTGATCTGGAGTCCGTTCGGGCTCCGGAGAGGGGGATTCGTCGCCGTCATCATCATCAACCATCCTCCATCACCAATTTCATGATGCTCACCGCCCAGGCGTGAGTAATTCCATCGTAGGCTTGCTGGACGGTGATGGATTGGATGAGATCTATCATGTAATCGAGTTAGTTTTGTTAGGGTTTGATCCCTAGTATCCACTATGTTACGAGATTGATGTTGCTATGACTTTGCTATGCTTAATGCTTGTCACTAGGGCCCGAGTGCCATGATTTCAGATCTGAACCTATTATGTTTTCATAAATATATGTGAGTTCTTGATCCTATCTTGCAAGTCTATAGTCACTACTATGTGTTACGATCCCAAGAACCCCGAAGTGACAATAATCGGGACCACTCCCGGTGATGACCATAGTTTGAGGAGTTCATGTATTCACTATGTGTTAATGCTTTGGTCTGGTACTCTATTAATAGGAGGCCTTAATATCCCTTAGTTTCTATTAGGACCCCGCTGCCATGGGAGGGTAGGACAAAAGATGTCATGCAAGTTCTTTTCCATAAGCATGTATGACTATATTCGGAATACATGCCTACATTACATTGATGAATTGGAGCTAGTTCTATGTCACCCTATGTTATGATTGTTACATGATGAACCGCATCCGGCATAATTATCCATCACCGATCCAATGCCGACGAGCTTTTCCTATATTGGTTCTCGCTTATTTACTTTTCCGCTACTACTATTACAATCACTACAAAACACAAAAAATATTACTTTTGCTTCCGTTACTTTTGTAACCATTACCACTACTATCATATTACTTTGCTACTAAACACTTTGCTGCAGATACTAAGTTATCCAGGTGTGGTTGAATTGACAACTCAACTGCTAATACTTGAGAATATTCTTTGGCTCCCCTTGTGTCGAATAAATAAATTTGGGTTGAATACTCTACCCTCGAAATCTGTTGCGATCCCCTATACTTGTGGGTTATCAAGACTATTTTCTAGCACCGTTTCTGGGGAGCATAGCTCTATTCTTTTAGTCACTTGGGATTTATATCTACTGATCACTATTAAGAACTTGAAAGAATCTAAGACAACAATTTATCCCTCAACTACGAGGGGAGGTAAGGAACTGCCATCTAGCTCTGCACTTGATTCACCTTCTGTTTTGAGTAAGCTTCCGACACCTAAACCTGCTTCTGCTATTCGTTCTGATATGTCGCATGTTATTGATGATGCCACTTCTGCTATGCACGATACTTATATTGAAACTACTTCTATGCTTGATACTATTGTGCCCCTTAGTGAATTTCTTGATGAACAAATTGCTAGGGCTAGAGAGAAAGAAATTATTGAAACTGAGTATATCGATGAAAGTGATGATGAAGATATGCCTGTTATTCCTGAGGGTTATGTTTTTTATATAGAAGCTTCTGCAGCTATTTTAGCTTGCAAAGATAGATATGAACTCAAGAGGTTATTAGCTAAATGGAATAAGCAATCTCTTGAAGATAAAATGAGGCTTGACCCTGCTTTTGCTACTTCACCTATTTGTGTTGTCGATAAGGATTATGTCAGTGTACTAGAGTAGGGGTACCCTAGTATCCCGTACTCGTGCACGGACAGTTGTAGCACCCCGCGGCAGGCTTTGCCTCGTCACCGCCAAGATCCTCCGTGGCTCCTTTGGAGCCATTCAAGAACAAAGTATTTGATTAAGAAGACAAGGCCCGGCAAGAGGAGCTTGCCGGAAGGCCACTCAAGGCATGCAGAAGACAAGGCCCCGACAAGAGGAGCTTGCGGGAAGGCTCGGGCGCGACAAGCCTCCGGACGCGACAAGGATTCGGCAGCGGCAAGGCGCTTACACGGCAAGCAACCTCTCTCCATCTCCGCTCCAGCTCATCCAAAGCAACGTGTCGCCATGGGACCATTCCATGCAGCGTGTCGAGAGGCTGTGCAGCCAGCGGAGAGCAGCGATAAGCGGCGACAAGCTTGCCATCGTGGCGGCGGTGGCGCACTGACGGTCTTTGTTGCACTGTTTGGGCGACATCGACGGGCATTTATTGCTTTGTCCCTTGCCGTCAGAGTTAGGTATTATGCACTGTACACAGTTAATGTAGTAGTACCAACTCCTGTTTTAACATTTGTACCCTCGCCTATTATGCCACCTGACGGAGACCCCAAGAGCATATAAAACGAGGCCCATGCGCAACTTAGAAGGGGTTCGAAGTTTCGGTTCATTCGACTCACTAGAGACCAGATACGCTCACGCTTAGGTTTTGTAGCTCGCATCGCTCCCTAGCAAGAACACAATACATCAAACAAGCAGCAGATGAGTTTTATCTCTCCGGAGAGCTCCGAAGCTGGGTAAACTGCTCGTGTGCCTCGCCTCGATCCGCTCTTCGTGCGATCTCCGCCCCCCTCCGAACCACAAAGGGGCCAGGTCCGCCGGCCCCATAGGTGTTCGTGGGTACGATCAGCCTCCCCGACATCTTTGGCCGCGACAAGGATGAAGATGATGACGACGACGAAGATATGGAAGACGACGACGCCGATGAGCAGGAGTTTCAGAAAGCCACAGAGGTCCTCTGCGTTGACGGAGGTGCTTCCCTGCATACCTCACACCGCCAACTCAAGCAATGGATGCGGGAGGTTAATGCAGCGGAACCATCCGTAGAGTCACGCAAGCCTCTGAAGTGGTCCAGTACGCCTATCGTCTTTGATATTGAGGACCACCCTGATCGCATAACTGCAGTCGGGTGCTTGCCGATGTTGGTCTCACCAACCATCCGCAACCTCAAGGTCACCAAGATGCTAGTTGACGGCGGGCCGGCTTGAATCTGATCTCCTCCGCGGTGCTCCGTAACCTTCAAATCCACGACAATGAAGCTCGAAGAGACCGCACCTTCCAAGGAATCAATCCGGGAAGGAGCAAGCGAAGGGAAGATTACGTTGCGGTAACATTTGGCAGCGAAGCTGAACTTTAGGATCGAGAGGGTCACATTCGACGTTGCCGATTTCCCATTGCCTTACAATGGGATACTTGGCCGTCCAGCACTCACCAAGTTCATGGCAGCCTCTCACTACGCCTACAACTTACTCAATATGCCAGGCCCGATAAGCGTCATCTCTGTCCATGGCGACAAGAAGGATGCCCTTATCTGTGCCGACAAGATCTACCGGGATGCAGCAACCGCGACAGATTGCCAAACACTTGCCGCTGAAGCTCCCGGGGGGAAGAAGACAAAGTCCAAGTCCGGCAAGAGCTCTGATGCTCACTCTAGCAAACGCACCTCTTCGGAGTGCTGCGCTGCCGTCGAGGACGCACCATCGAGCTCCACCGGCAAGTGCAAGAAGATGGTAGCTCCGCCAAAGACCAAGAAGGTGCCCGCCAAGGAGGACGGCACTGGTGGTACCTTTACCATCAGTGCCTCTCTCGACCCTAAATAGGAAGGCGTGCTTGTTGCTTTCCTGCGAGCGAATGTCGACGTGTTTGCATGGCAACCGTCTGACATCCCCGGTGTTCCCAGGAAAGTGATTGAGCACCGCTGGCCGTTGTCCTCATGCACGGCCCGTCAAGCAAAAAGTCAGGAAACAAGCAGTGGAGCGCCAAGAATTCATAGCAGAAGAGATCAAGAAACTGGAAGCAGCAGGCCTTGTCAGAGGAGTGCTCCATCCTACGTGGTTGGCCAATCCTGTAGTCGTGCGCAAGGCAAATGGAAAATGGAGACTTTGTATTGACTTCACGGATGTTAATAAAGCTTGTCCCAAAGATCCATTTCCCTTGCCGCGCATTGACCAGATTGTTGACTCCACGGCTGGATGTGATTTGCTTTCGTTTCTTGATGCATACTCGAGATACCATCAGATCTTCATGGCTGAAGAAGATGAGGAGAAGACCGCATTCATTACACCATGTGGCACATACTGTTTTCATACGGATGCCTTTCAGTTTGAAGAATGCTGGTTCAACATTTGCAAGGGTAGTCCATGACGCTTTTGAGCCGCAAATGCATGTAAATGTAGAAGCCTACATGGATGACATAGTGGCCAAAAGCAAGGACAAAGCAACTCTGGTTCAAGATTTGGGCGAGACCTTTGCAAATCTGCGCCAAGATCAACCTCAAGCTCAACCCGAGAAGTGCGTGTTTGGAGTCCCTTCCGGAAGCTTCTCGGTTCTTCGTGTCTCAACGAGGGATTGAAGCTAATCCCGACAAGATCAAGGCCATTGAACAGATTGAAGCACCAAAGCGCGTCAAGGATGTACGAAGACTTGCGGTTGCGTAGCTGCTCTCAGCGGAGTTTATTTCTAGGTCTCTAAGCGCGCCTGCCGTTTTCAAGATTTTGAAAAAGGCAGGTCCAATGAAATGGACTCGAAGCGGAGGCTGCGCTGCGCAGACTTGAAGAGATACCTGTCCTCCACTCCAACACTTGTCGCACCTAAGCCACAAGAGAAGTTGCTGCTATATATAGCAGCAACCAATCAAGTGGTTAGTGCTGCGTTAGTAGCGGAGAGGGAGGCGGATGACGAGCCGCAACCACGGCAAGCACATCCAGCGACAAGCGAGCTTCACGACAAGCTCTGGTCCCGACAAGGACGAATCAGCAGACGCATGACCAGATGCGTAAAAGGATGGTGCAGCACCCAGTCTACTTTGTCGGTTCTCTCCTGCGAGGGGCTAGGTCGAGGTACTCTGGTGTGCGTAAATTGCTTTTTGGCCTCCTCATGGCCTCGAGAAAGCTGCGCCATTACTTCCAAGCACATGAGATCACGATTGTCACTCGCTTTCCCAGAAGAGGACACCGCAGAATCCGTAAGCAGCAGGGCAGGATTGTCGAGTGGGCATTGGGCTGTCAAGCTTTGGTCTCAAGTTTGAAAGCACATCAACTATCCAAAGCAGAATGTTGGCAGAATTCATAGCAGAATGGACGCCAACGCCAGATGAAGAGATTCCGGAGACGAGCATTCCCGTCAAGGAAGCAAGCAAAGAATGACTGATGTACTTTGATGGTGCCTTCTCGCTGCAAAGGCGCCCGGTGCGGCGTCTTGCTTATCGCACCCACCGGAGAGCACCTCAAGTACGTAGTCCGGATGCACTTTCCCAAGGAGCAAGCAACAAACAATACCGCAGAGTATGAAGGTTTGCTTGCCGGTCTCGAGATCATGATGGACCTTGGGATCAAAAAGCTTATTGTCGTGGGTGAACAAAGATTACGAGTCCGTTGATGGAAGCCTACGTTGATGAAGTGAGGAAGCTAGAAGAGCACTTTGACGGCCTGCAAATGGAACATGTTCCAAGAGCTCAGAATGATATTGCTGACGGCCTGTCAAAGTGCGCTGCACTTAAGTTTCCTGTGGAACCAGCGATTTTCGTGCTCAAGCTGACTCAACCAACCGTAACACCATCAACTGGACAAAGCAAGAAAAGGAAGTTGATCTCTGGTGACTACTTTCCGGCAGAGCTTCCCGAAGCCGTCGTTGCGAAGGTCCCCAAGATCAACACCAATAGTTCTGAGGGGCAGTCTGCTCCGACAAGCCCCCGGGTTTGTTTCGTTGAAGCAGACGCTTCCGACAAGTTTTGCTCCGGCAAGCTTGCCGGGGAACATCAAGCTCCGGCAGGTCAGCAGTCCTCGCCGTGGAAGCTGATGTTCCCCGCAGCAGCAGATGTGCCTTTAGTCCTTGTTGTCGAGCCACGTGCTCCAAAGATGGGCGCAGCAGATTGTCCATTTCCTTGAGACGGAGAACTTCCCAAAGAGCAAGAAGAAGCGGAAAGAGTAGCCCGGCGATGGTATGTACCGGTTTGTCGACAGCATCTTGTCTGAAGAAGACTCAACGGTGTGAAATTGAAGTGTATTCCCAGGGAAGATGGACAGAAGCTGTTGGCAGAGATACACGGAGGCATATGTGGTCACCACATTGGCGCAAGAGCACTTGCCGGCAAAGCTTTCCGGCAAGGTTTCTTCTGGCCGACAGCCCTCCAGGATGCAACTGCACAAGTAACCAAGTGTGAAGCATGCCAGTTCCATTCCAAACAGATACACCAGCCAGCTCAAGCTCTCCAGACGATCCCTTTATCCTGGCCATTTTTGGTCTGGGGCTCGACATCCTCGGCCCCTTCCCCCGAGCCATCGACAAGTTCACAAAGTGGCCGGAAGTGGAAGCAGTGAGGAAGGTGACGGCACAGTCAGCAGTCAAGTTCTTCAGGTCGATTGTTTGCCGTTTCGGAATCCCTAACAGGATCATCACCGACAATGGCACACAATTTATGAGTCGCACCTTCATGCAAAGACGTCCAAGATCTTGGCGCCAAGGTTTGCTTTTGCTTCCGTTGCTCACCCGAGAAGCAACGGTCAAGCGAAGAGGGCAAATCTTTGAAGTGCTTGCGGGCTCAAGACCAGAACTTTCGACAGGCTGCACAAGTCGCGGAAGAAACTAGATCGAGGAGCTGCCGGTGGTTCTTTGGTCGATCAGGACGACGCCAAATCGAGCCACCGGCCAGGCACCTTTTGCTCTAGTCTATGGAGCAGAGGCAGTTCTCCCCACGGAACTCGTATACGGATCGCCTCGAGTGCTCGCTTATGATGAGCTTGTGCAAGAGCAGCTACGACAAGATGACGCGCTGCTCCTTGAGGAGGATCCTCTTCAGCCATTGTCAGGAGCTGCTTGCTACCAAGAAGCTTTGCGTCGCTACCATAGCCGCAGAGTTAGTGCCGAAGTCTCGAGGAAGGCAACCTTGTTCTTGGCGCGTTCAGTCCGCCAAGAATTCAAACAAGTTGACGCCAAAGTGGGAAGGCCATTATCGGGTGAAAGCGAGTCACTAGGCACTGGCGCTGTCCGCCTTGAGACCGAAGATGGCATCCCGGTGAGCAACTCCTGGAACATTGAGCATCTTCGTAAGTTTTACCCATAGAGGCGCGGTTGCGGAACCCGTTCCGGCAACCACCTTTGTACAAGTCTTGCCGCTGTTGCATGTAATCCTTTGTACAAAGCCGGGCGCAGACCCCGTGCATCAGTAAAGCTCATGTGTTGCGCACAACTTGTCAAATTCATGCTTTCATCATTTTATTGCATGTTTTGGCTAACACTTTGTGCAGCAACCATACCCGGTAAGCAAAATCGAGCCGCTAGGCCCCATAACTTTATTTTCTCTTCTTTCTCTTTTTTCAAAGAAAGGAAGGATCCCTCGCGCACAAGTTAACCAGGGGGGGAGGAGGAGATAATACTATGGACCAGGCACCGCTCGAGGAAGTTTCACCTCATCGGGAAGCAAGAGATGTAAAAGCTAAGTTGCCAAAGTTTGAGCAATCAATTTTAAATTTTTAAGTTATCTTCCTCGAGCGATAGTACTTTGTATGGAAAACACATGCGGAGAGGAACCAACTCATGAGCTAATCGCGCCCTTACTTTGTTTCGAGTCCGCTCAACAACTTAAGTGAGCTGCGGCTAGTCGCGACAAGGTTGCTTGTCGGAGGCGGCACTGCTAGCGAGGTCTGACGTTCGCACTCGGCTTCGCATGACAAAAAGTGCCCGCACCGACAAGTCCCCCAAATGCGTAAGGCGAAGCATTACAAAGGAAGGAATCAAGTAGAGGAAATAACGTTGCATTGATCGCCTAATATAGAGTATATTACAAAATAACTTGTCGCTGATCTAACAAAGTGTTCTAAACATGACCAGCAGCGACAAGGAAAAGATAAAATTGGCGACCTAGTCTACGCGGTCGCCATCAATCCGCTTGATCTTGTTCACCTTGTCCACAATGGGTGCGACAAGGGCTTTGAAACTCCTCCACGTTGGCATCTGGCGGCAAGGATCCGAGGACACCGTTAAGGTTGAGGCCCGGATTGCGGAAGGCCACCTTTATCGGCACCTTCTCGAGGGCTCCTGCACAGATCTGGCGTGATTCCTCGGCCAGCCGCTTTGGGACCTCTTCCGGAGTCAGCTGGAGGCCCGTCCCACGCCTTTGAAGAATAAGCTGAGTTTGGCGCTGGGTTGGAGATGCTCGTCGGAGGAGTATGCAAGGTCCGTCATCCCCAGCTCCATCACTCGTTGTGGATGTCGTGGCGGTGTCCACAAGACCTTCATCCAGTGTTCCACGCTCTCCCTCAAGGCGCTACAGGTGGAGGCAACATTCACTAGCAGCTCCTCCTTGGCCTTTATCGTCTCCAACAAGCCCACCTCCCGCTCCCTGGCGCCGTCCAACGTCTGCGTCAGAGTGGTCAGCTTCAGCTCAAGATCCGCCTTTGAGTCCTTGACGGCGTCGAGCTCCTTGCCCCTATCAGCGAGACGACTCTGCAGCTCACCAAGATTGTAGGCGTCCTTCTCGCGCTCATGCTTAAGCGCGGCAAGCTCTTCGCCGCTCTTCTTGAGGCTGGCCTCCAGCTATGCCACCTTCGCCTTCAACTCTTCCTTGGCGGCCTCGGCGGCTGCGGCAGCATCCTTCGCTTCCTTAAGCGCCCCGCCAAGTGACTCCTCGCAGCAAGGTCTTCTTCGTGGCTGCCAGGTTGACCTTCCGCTGCGCCAGCTCGCTTTCCTGCGCGGAGAGCTTCTCGGCAGCCAGCCGCTGCTCCTCCTCAGCTGCGGCCTTCTCAAGGATGAAGGCCGTGCGCTCTTCTGCAAGTTGCCCCCGCGCTTCTGCTACGTCGTGGAGAGTTTCTTGGTTGGCGCTCTGGAGCTCTTCTGCGCGCTTCTCCATGTCCGCTCCTGCCCTCGCGACAAGTGCTTCCCGGGACTCCAACTTGGCTTGCCGGGCGCGGTAGAGCGACAACAGCTTCTTCAAGCTGCTCCTCCTCGAACTTCGCCCTTCTTGCTGCTTGGCGCGTCCACCAGCGTCAGCCAGCGGAGGCGAGTAGCTTCGCCGTCGAAGGTCTCTCCCTCGACCCGGCGCCACAGGCTCGGTTCCCGAGGAGCTTGATGAAGACACCCTCGCCGGCCTTGGTAGGCGCCGGGCTGGGGCTCCTCGGGCTGGCCTTGCAACAGCGGCGAAGTCATTGTCGGTGTAGCGCCTGGCGCTCCTGCGGCCTCAGGGCCGTCAGTGCGATCGCCCGACCCCTCGCCGGCTTCTCCGTCGGCAGCCTCGGTGGCCTTCTCGCCAACAGGCTCGTCGGCGACGGCCTCTTCTTCCACAGCAACGACCTCTTCTTCCTCGACGGCAGCCTCGTCGGTGTTGCCTTGGCGCTTCCTCCTCGCCCGGTGGCCTCGACCTCCATCGGCTCTGTGTCGAGACGAAGAAAGAGCGGTCAATCAAATGTTCAAAAGAGAAACAAAAGAAAGCAAGCCCAAGGGAAATTTTCGTGTAAGGAAATTACACCTGCAGGATCCGCAACCATGGCCTCGACCACCGGAGGGTCACTTTGCGCTGTCCCTTGCCGGGTAGCCTCCCTTGCTGGAGTGGCCTCCCTTGTCGGAGGGCGCTCCCTTGCCGGGAGATTCCTCCCTTGGCGGCGTAGTGGCAGCAGACAGGATTTCGGGGGCGGCTTCCGAGCCCTCCTGATGAGGCTGCTCTGCTCCTACACAAGCAAACAATCGGGTATCAACGAAGAAGGAGCACCCCTGCACACCTAATAGTAAGGAGAAAACCGCACACTTACTTTGGGGGTTGTGTTGGGGGCTGCTCTGAGGAAGGGGTTGCCGGTCCGGCAAGGGGTCTCAGACGCGTCCCCTGTTGCCACGGAGAATCGTCCTCAACGACGACCGTCGGGATCTTGGCCCTCTTCGACGCTCTCTGGGCCAGCGTCACGAAAAGGAAAGAGCCCGAGCAGAAGCAAATCAGATTCAAAATGAAGCAATAAAATTTAAGAAATACAAGCACAATCTCAAGAGCTTACTCTTCGCCTTCCTCCTCGAGCTGGCGCTGAGACGTCAAACTCGGCTCGCCTCCGGTGCGGCAGGCGGGGAGTGGGCTCTCTTGGCCGCTTGGCGGGCGTCGGCGGTGGCTCGAGAAGATCCCGCCCGATTGTCGCTGCAGTGTGGCGCTCCGCGGCAACCTCGCTTGCAGCGGTAGAGCGTCATGGCGCTTCTCTTGTGGGCGATCTGCCGCCCGACTCGTCTCCGGCCTTGCGGACGCCTCTTCGGCGGAACCGGGGCTCACCGGCGGCAAGTCGCTGGGTGGTGGAGAAGAAGCGCCCTCGGCGGGTCCACTCGACCCGGCCTCGGGCTCGACAAGCTCGTCCTCACCGGCGATCTCCCCTCGCTCGGTAAGGCTTGCCGCCTTCGTAGCGTCCGCCTCCTCCACGGTATACCAGCTCCAGCGGCAGCGGCTCTGCCGCCTCCTCCTCCACCCCTGGTGGCAATACGCGCCATCTCCTTGTCGGTGGTGTCGCGAGTAAGCCTTTACGCTTTCGTCGGGCGGATCGGCACTTCTTCCAAGTCGTCGAAGAACTGCTGCCACGACCTCGTCGGGGCTCCTGCCAGTTGGAACGATCCCATGGGAATCGCTGGCAACGGCATCATGGCGCGGATGCGGTCGAGCGCCGAGTTGTTGCACAATGGGACGACCCCCTCGGCAACGTAAACCACTCAGGTGGTCGGGTCGTTCTTGAACAGCTCTAGCAGATCGCATCCAACTCCAAGACGGTGAAATTCCGATTCAGGCCAGGCGCAGCCTCATGATGTCTGCCGCATTTTGGAACTCCCAAGCAGGCCTCCTCCTCTCCTGCAAGGGAAGCGTCTGGCGGCGAAGGAAGTCTGCGCCAACTGCGCCTCTGGTTAATCCGGCAAGCCTTTGGCGCAAAATCCGGTCACAGCTATCTTCAACCTCGCATCCTCCAGCGCCAAGTTACTCCAATCTCTGCCGCGCACTATTGGGGTTTGGCGCCTGCAGCGATCGAAGGCTACGGGTTCTCCTCTCGACCCAACACCAATTGGCTCTCCACTCCTCCCACTTGTTGCGGAACTCTCCTTCCAGATAGGCTTCTTTCTTGCCGATCACTGGAGACCCAAGCTATCCCTCCGACAGCGGCTCTCCTCTCTCGGCAGGGCACGAAGAAGTGGCGGAAGAGTGCCACATTTGGGTGGACTCCGACAAAGTTTTCGCAAGGTGTGCGAAAACTGCCATGGTCAAGACGGCGTTGGGGTGAAATCAAGGAGGCGGAGGCCATATGTGTTCATGATATCGCAGAAGAACTTCCGGAAAAAGGCGGCAAAGCCCGCAATAGAAAAAAGGGCAAAAAAGGGTACCCAGTTGGGGCCAAATCAGAAGCGGAGGCGGGGAGTACCTTCGTGCGGCGGATGCGCCTGGCGTCTCCGTCGACCAAAAGAGATAGAAGACATCCGCAGCTCCCTTGCGCTGAGCGGGGAAGATGGCCTGCTCCTTGCGCAACGCCATGAGCCGTGCCTCGGCCGACTTGACGCCCTTCTCCTTGTCGGCTTTGAGCCATGGCGAGGGCGGCGGAGGAGGCCGACGGCAAGCGCGCTTGTGGCGAAAGGGGGTGGGGCGCTGCTCTCTTCGCACCGGAGAAGAAGGGGGGAGCGGCGGTGGTTTTCTTGACAAGACAGCAATGGCGGAGTGGACGGCCTGCCCCTGTTTCCTCCGCTTATAAAGAGGGGGAGGGGGCGGACGTTCCGCTTTTCCTAATAAAGAAACCCCCACGACCACGCCCACGATCTTCGCCGCAGCGCCACGTTCGGTGCGTGCGTGCCGTTAGTGGGGTCGTGGTGGGTCGAAGCGGTGCGGCGTGGTCGAGGCCGCGTGTGACCGTGCACTGTTTTGGGCCTGGCCCGACAGCGCTTCGGCACCGTGTCTGCCAGGCCGGGGCTCTGTCGGTGTACTAGAGTAGGGTACCCTAGTATCCCGTGCTCGTGCACGCAGACGATTGTAGCACCAGCGGCAGGGTTTGCCTCGTCGCCGCCAAGGTCCTCCGTGGCTCCTCTGGAGCCATTCAAGAACAAAGTATTTGATTAAGAAGACAAGGCCCGGCAAGAGGAGCTTGCCGGGAAGGCCACTCAAGGCATGCAGAAGACAAGGCCCCGGCAAGAGGAGCTTGCCGGGAAGGCTCGGAGCGCGACAAGCCTCCGGACGCGACAAGGATTCGGCCGCGGCAAGGCGCTTGCCGCGGCAAGCAACCTCTCTCCATCTCCGCTCCAGCTCATCCAGCAACGTGTCGCCATGGGACCATTCCATGCACGCGTGTCGAGAGGCTGTGCAGCCAGCGGAGAGCAGCGATAAGCGGCGCTGACAAGCTTGCCATCGTGGCGAGCGGTGGCGCACTGACGGTCTCTGTTGCCTTTGTTTGGGCGACAATCGACGGCATTTATTGCTTTTGTCCCTTGCCGTCGAGTTAGGTATTTTGCACTGCATAATCGCTCGAGTAGGTGTACCAACTCCTGTTTTTACATTTGTACCCTCGCCTATGTTGCCACCTGTCGGAGACCCTTGAGCATATAAAAGGAGGCCCATGCAACGTAGAAGGGGTTCGAAGTTTGGTTCATTCGACTCACTAGAGACCAGATACGCTCACGCTTAGGGTTTTGTAGCTCGCATCGCTCCCTAGCAAGAACACAATACATCAAACAAGCAGCGGTAGGAGTTTTATCTCCGGAGAGCTCCGAAGCTGGGTAAACTGCTCGTGTGCGTCGCCTCGATCCGCTCTTCGTGCGATCTCCGCCCCCCTCCGAACCACAAAGGGGCCTGGTCCGCCGGCCCCATAGGTGTTCGTGGGTACGATCAGCCTCCCCGACAGATTATGAATTCTCTGTTGATCCTGATATAATTACTTTGGTTGAACTGATCCTTTTCATGGCTATGAGTCTGAAACTGTTGTGGCACATCTTACTAAATTAAAGGATATAGCCACCCTGTTCACTAATGATGAGAGATCTCGCTACTTTTATATCAAATATTTCCGTTCTCATTAAAGGGTGATGCTAAGATATGGTTTAATTCTCTTGATCCTGGTTGTGTATGTAGTCCCCAGGATATGATTTATTACTTCTCTGCTAAATATTTCCCTGCTCATAAGAAACAAGCTGCTTTGAGGGAAATATACAACTTTGTGCCAATTGAAGAAGAGAGTCTCCCACAAGCTTGGGGGAGGCTTCTCAAGTTACTTAATGCTTTGCTTGATCATCCTCTTAAGAAAAATGAAATACTTGATATTCTTTATAATGGACTAACCGATGCTTCCAGAGATTACCTGGATAGTTGTACTGGTTCTGTTTTCAGGGAAAGAACACCGGATGAAGCTGAAATTCTATTGAATAATATGTTGACAAATGAAAATAATTGGACACTTCCTGAGCCAGCTCCTGAGCCAATTCCTAAACCTATTCCTAAACCAACTCCGAAGAAGAGAGGTGTTCTATTTCTCAGTCCTATAGATATGCAAGAGGCAAAGAAATCTATGAAAGAAAAAGGTATTAAAGCTGAAGATGTTAAGAATTTACCTCCTATTGAAGAAATACATGGTCTTAATTTACCGCTGTCAAAGAAACATATGACTCTAATCCATTACCTATTGAAGAACCTCATGGTCTTGGTAACCCGACACAGGTAGTAAAGGTAAATTCTCTCTATAGATATGATAGAGCTGAAATCCCTCCAGCTAAAATTGCTAGCCGATGCTTGGATGAGTTTGATAACTTTATGGTTAAGCAAGAAGATTTCAATGCTTATTTTGGTAGACAATTAAAACAAAATGCTTATATGATTAAACACTTGGGTGATTATATGGCTAATGTTAGACGTGAACTTAAACTTGTTACTAAACATGCTTCCATGGTTACCACTCAAGTAGAGCAAGTACTTAAAGCTCAAAATGATTTGCTCAATGAAATGAATAGTAAGAAAAATGATTATGTTGTTAGAGTGGCTACTAGAACTGGTAGAATGACTCAGGAACCTTTGTATCCTGAAGGCCACCCTAAGAGAATTGAGCAAGATTCTCAGAGAAATAATATTGATTTACCTAGTTCTACTAAAAGGAAGAAAAAGAAAAATGATAGGACTTTGCAAACTTCTAGTGAACCTATTGCGGAACCACCTGAGAATCCCAATGATATCTCTATGTCTGATGCTGAAACACAATCTGGTAATGAACATGAACCTAGTGAAAATGTCAATGATAATGTTCATGATGATGCTCAACCTAGTAATGATAATGATGTAGAAATTGAACCTGTTGTTGATATTGATAACCCACAATCAAAAAATCAATGTTATGATAAGAGAGACTTTGTTGCTAGGAAACATGGTAAAGAAAGGGAACTATGGGTTCAGAAATCCATGCCTTTTCCTCCCAAACCATCCAAGAGAAAGGATGATCAGGATTTTGAGCGCTTTGCTGAAATGATTAGACCTATCTTTTTGCGTATGCGATTGACTGATATGCTCAAAATGAATCCTTATGCTAAATATATGAAAGAAATTTTTACAAATAAAAGAAAGATACCAGAAGCTGAAATTTCCACCATGCTTGCTAATTATAATTTTTAGGGTGGAATACAAAATAAACTTGGAGATCCAGGAGTACCTACTATACCATGCTCCATTAAAAGGAACTATGTTAAAACTGCTTTGTGTGATCTTGGAGCCGGCGTCAGTGCTATGCCTCTCTATTTATATCGTAGACTTGATTTTAATAAGTTGACACCTACTGAAATATCTTTGCAAATGGCTGATAAATCAACTGCTATACATGTCGGTATTTGTGAGGATGTGCCTGTTGTAGTTGCAAATGTTACTATTTTAATGGACTTTGTTATTCTTGATATTCCCGAGGATGATAGTATGTCTATTATTCTTGGAAGACCTTTTTTGAATACTGCAGGGGCTGTTATTGATTGCAACAAAGTCAATGTCACTTTTCATGTTAATGGTAATGAGCATACGGTACACTTTCCGAGGAAACAACCTCAAGTTCATAGTATCAATTCTATTGGAAAAATTCCATCGATTATATTTGGAGGTTTTGAATTTCCTCTTCCTACAGCCAAGAAGAAATATGATATTCTTATTATTGGGGATGTGCATATCCCCGTTGAGGTAACATAGTGTTATTCAAAATTTCTCCGGTTCCATGTTAATCGGAATGAGTTTGTTAACAAGACTTGATCAACCTTGTTAGTGGATTCCTTTTGATGAGCATGAGATGGATGAAACTAGAAGGCACAACCTTCTGTCCTTCCCTTCTACTTTCTGTTATTTAGTTGAAATAAAGTAAAAATAGTATTTTTTCTGTCTGTATTCTGATTTATCTGTGCAATATAAAAATACCCCGAAAATAAAAGTTCTCCAAATGCCCTGAAAATGAAATATGATTTTTTATAGAATATTTGATGATTTCTGCATCGAGAACACAGCAGGGGGTCAACCACACAGGCACGAGGGTGGAGGGCGCGCCCTACCCCTGTATGCGCCTCGACTCATGGGCCCACGGTGGCCCTCCTCCACTTATTCCTGCACCCATACAGTTCTTCTTCCTCCCACAAACACGAATATCTAGCTCAAGCACGAGTTCTAGCTCACTTTGCTGCGATTTTTGATCTCCTTGCTCAAAGCACCTCTCATAAAACTGCTTGGGGAGATTGTTCCTTGGTATGTGACTCCTCCATTGGTCCAATTAGTTTTTGTTCTAGTGCTTTATTCATTGCAATTTTGTGCTGCCTAGGTGACCATGTTCTTGAGCTTGCATGTCAAATTTATATGGTTCCAAGTAGTTCTAATGCATGATATATCCTCTAGGCACTTGTAGGAGTAGTTGCTATCAATTTTGTTGAGCTTGGTTCACTTTTGTTTGAAGTTACTAAAAATTTCAGAATATTTCAGAAAATAATGAAGAGATTTTTTAGGGGTTCATCGAGCCGAAGCTCAAAGGAAAAGCAAAATGAAGAAGCACAGAGGCCCAAATTTAATTTGCCTCGTACCGCGGAGGTTCGGCCGTGTGAATGGCCTTCCGATGATTTCTTGAGAGCAGCCGGGATTTATGATGATTTCTATTCATTGGCTGAGAACTCTGGCCTCACCGACTTCCTCCACGACCAACGTCATCAGTATCTCTTACTCACTAATACTTTTGTGCAAAATTTCCGCTATTTTCCTAAGGAATCACCTCCTTCAGTAGAGTTTCATTTATATGATGTTGTTAAGAAGATGCCATTAGTTGAATTTTGCATGGTTTGCAAAATACCCTTTGAGGGTACCTTAGATGAACCACACCGTAAAGATGTGGAAGAATTTATTGACACCATCACTGTGGGAGAAACCAGGAAGGTTTCCGATGCAAGAATCACTAGCATACATTTTCCTGTTTTACGCTACTTTGCCATATTTGCTAGTCGTTGCTTGATTGGTCGCGGAAACTGTGGAATCCTTAGTGTTCCTGATATTATCATTTTGTTCCATGGTTTATTCTGCGATAACACTGTTAGTATGGGCGGAATTATTGCTAAACGGTTAAGTTTGAACCGTACAAAGGGCCCCATCTTTGGAGGTATTTATGCTTCACGCCTTGCTGCACATTTTAATATACCTATTAGGCTCTATGAGAAAGAAGAAAAATTGATGCCCAATGCTTATTTAGATTATAAGAGTATGCTTGCGCATGACTTTATTGTTAAGAATAGGGAAGGGGAGCTTAAATATAAATTGTACTTTAATAAACATCACCACCGAGACTATTACCTTGCCTGCTCCTTCCTTGTTTAATTTATCCAAGGTCCGTATCTCGTCTGGCGGCTGTTCAAGCCTACCGGAACCCTACTCCAGCCCCGGAGCCGGAACCACAAGTTGAACCTCCATGACACTCTGATTACTTTTGGGATCCGGAGGTGGCTGCCAGCCAGTCGCAGTCAGAGTCCTCTTCATCGCAGTGGGACCCCGGCTAGAACTATGGATATCCGCCAGGCCACCCCTGGCAATGAACCAACTTAGGCCAAAAGCCTAAGCTTGGGGGAGTACGTATTTCCCACCGACATTACATTTATGTTTACACACACTCATTGCTAGATGTCGGTGATCATACTTTTTTCACTGTAATATCCATGCTAGTTTATTTTCTTTTTCTTGCTTTCTTCTTGTGTGTTTGTTAAACCATAAGAAAAACCAAAAAATTTAGTAATAGCTTTTAGTTAGTTTACTTTTCTTGCTGTAGTAGTAATAATTAAAAGAAAACCCAAAAGATTTCCCGTTCTTCTTTTGCTTGTTGGGAGCTTTCCCGTCTAAATATTTTATTTATTTCCTTTTCATTGGGGGTCGATAGGAGAAGACCATGATTAAATTGTTGAAGTGGCTCTTATATGCATTATTGTTGATTTAACCAAGAGCCCATATTGCTTTGTCTTCTCCTGTTTATTGAATGCTCGCAGATTCCAACTTAGTCCAATGCACATGCACTCTTATTATTATACACTTCGTTCGGTCGTGCAAGTGAAAGGCAATTATGATGATATATGATGGACTGACTGAGATGAGAAAAACTGGTATGAACTCGACCTCTCTTGTTTTTGTAAATATGATGAGTTCATCATTCCTGATTCAGCCTATTATGAATAAACATGTTTGCAATGACAATTAGAGATCATAGTTGCTCGTGCCATGCTTGATTAGCTAAGATTTATAATGGTTTACCTTGCATGCCAACATGCTATTAAAATGGTTGTGATGTGGTATGATGGGGTGGTATCCTCCATTGAATGATTTAAGTGACTTGACTTGGCACATGTTCACACATGTAGTTGAAACAAATCAACATAGCCTTCACGATATTTATGTTCATGATGGATCATATCCTACTCATGCTTGCATCCAATGTTTATTAATCTTAATGCATGTTCATGACTGTTGTCGCTCTCTAGTTGGTCTCTTCCTAGTCTTTTGCTAGCCTTCACTTGTACTAAGCGGGAATACTGCTTGTGCATCCAATCCCTTAAACCCCAAAGTTATTCCATATGAGTCCACTATACCTTCCTATCTGCGGTATCTACCTGCCGTTCCAAGTAAATTTGTATGTGCCAAACTCTAAACCTTCAAATAAACATTCTGTTTTGTATGCTCGAATGGCTCATGTATCAACTAGGGCCGCCCTTATCTTCCATGTTAGGTGGGTTATTCTCAAGAGCAGTGGACTCCGCTCCTCATTCCCGAGAAAATGGCTGGTCTCCGGATGCCCAAATTCCATGCTTTATGCAAACTAAATAAAAATAATTGCAAACAAAACTCCCCCTGGGACTGTTGCTAGTTGGAGACACTCGTTGTTTCGAGCAAGTCATGGATTGATGCTTGTTGGTGGAGGAGGAGTATAAACTTTACCATTCTGTTTGGGAACCGCCTATAATGTGTGTTGCATGGAAGATATCACCATCTCTTAGTTATTATGTTGACAATGAAAGTATGCCGCTCAAAATATTATTTATCTCTATATCAAAACCGAGCTCTGTCACCTCTACAAATCCCTGCTTCCCTCTGCGAAGGGCCTACCTATTTACTTTTATGTTGAGTCATCACCCTCTTATTAAAAAGCACTAGCTGGAGAGCGCAACTGTCATTTGCATTCATTACTATTAATTTATATTGGGTATGACTATGATTGGATCTCTTTTACCATGAATTACAATGTCTAGTCAGTCCTTGATCTTTAAAGGTGCTCTGTATTTATGTTTTGCGGTCTCAGAAAGGGCTAGCGAGATACCATCTTGTTATATCATATTATGATCGTTTTGAGAAAGTGTTGTCATCCGAGATTTATTATTATTGCGCGCTAGTTGATTATGCTATTGATATGAGTAAACATGAGACCTAGGAGTTATTGTAAATGTGGTTAGTTATAATCTTCGCTGAAAACTTGAATGCTGGCTTTACATATTTACAACAACAAGAGCAAATAGAGTTTGTAAAAGTTTTTTCTTTATCACTTCAGTTTATCAACTGAATTGCTTGAGGACAAGCAAAGGTTTAAGCTTGGGGGAGTTGATACGTCTCCGTCGTATCTACTTTTCCAAATACTTTTGCCCTTGTTTTGGACTCTAACTTGCATGATGTGAATGGAACTAACCCGGATGACGATGTTTTCAAAGAACTTTCCATGGTGTTATTTATGCGTAAACAAAAGTTCTCGGAATGACCTGAAACTCCACGGAACGTCTTTTCAGAAATAATAAAATATACTTGCCAAAGATGAAGACCAGGGGGGCCACACCCTGTCCACGAGGGTGGGGGCGCGCCCTCCCCCCTAGGGCGTGCCCCCCTACCTCGTGGGCCCCCTAGAGCTCCTCCGACGCCAACTCCAACTCTATATATTTGCTTTCGGGGAGAAAAAAATCAAGGAGAAGAAATCATCGCGTTTTACGATACGGAGCCGCCGCCAAGCCCTAAAACCTCTCGGGAGGCTGATCTGGAGTCCGTTCGGGGCTTCGGAGAGGGGGATTCGTCGCTGTCGTCATCGTCAACCATCCTCCATCACCAATTTCATTATGCTCACCGCCGCGGCGAAGTAATTCCATCGTGAGGCTTGCTGGGCCGGTGATGGGTTGGATGAGATCTATCATGTAATCGAGTTAGTTTTGTTAGGGTTTGATCCCTAGTATCCACTATGTTCTGAGATTGATGTTGCTATGACTTTGCTATTCTTAATGCTTGTCACTAGGACCCGAGTGCCATGATTTCAGATCTGAACCTATTATGTTTTCATGAATATATGTGATTTCTTGATCCTATCTTGCAAATCTATAGTCACTACTATGTGTTATGATCCGGCAACCCCAAAGTGACAATAATCGGGACCCCGCCCCGGCAATGACCATAGAGGAGTTCATGTATTCACTATGTGTTAATGCTTTGGTCTGGTACTCTATTAAAAGGAGGCCTCAATATCCCTTAGTTTCCATTAGGACCCCGCTGCCACGGGAGGGTAGGACAAAAGATGTCATGCAAGTTCTTTTCCATAAGCACGTATGACTATATTCGGAATACATGCCTACATTACATTGATGAATTGGAGCTAGTTCTGTGTCACCCTATGTTATGACTGTTTCATGATGAACCGCATCCGCATAATTATCCATCACCGATCCAATGCCTACGAGCTTTTCCTATATTGGTTCTCGCTTATTTACTTTTTCGCTGCTACTGTTACAATCACTACAAAACACCAAAAATATTACTTTTGCTTCCATTACTTTTGTTACCGTTACCACTACTATCATATTACTTTGCTACTAAACACTTTGCTGCAGATACTAAGTTATCCATGTGTGGTTGAATTGACAACTCAACTGCTAATACTTGAGAATATTATTTGGCTCCCCTTGTGTCGAATAAATAAATTTGGGTTGAATACTCTACCCTCGAAAACTGTTGCGATCCCCTATACTTGTGGGTTATCAATGTGTATACCCAATAGAGGAAGGAAAAGGTCCCATGTAATCAAATACCCAAACATTAAATGGTTCAACAACAAGTGAATAATTCGTTGGCATTTCTTGACGCTTATCGATATTACCTATTCGTTGACATTCTTCACAAGATAAGACGAACTTACGGGCATCCTTGAAGAGAGTAGGCCAATAAAATCCAAATTGCAATACCTTGTGAGCAGTTCTATCTCTAGCATGATGCCCTCCATAAGCTTCAGGTGACATTTACGTCGGATTTATCCCTGTTCATGCTCAGGTACACAACATCTAATAATACCATCTACTCCTTCTTTATAAAGATGTGGGTCATCCCAAAAGTAATGTCTTAAATCATAGAAGATTTTTTTCTTTTGTTGGTATGTAAAGCTAGGTGGTAAATATTTAGCAACAATGTAATTAGCATAATCAGCATACCAAGGAGTACTATGAGCAACATTTATTGCAGCTAACTGCTCATCAGGAAAACTATCATCAATAGGTAGTGGGTCATCAAGCACATTTTCAAGCCTAGACAAATTATCAGCTACTGGGTTCTCAGCTCCTTCTCTATCAATGATATGTAAATTAAATTCTTGTAACAAGAGAACCCATCGAATAAGTCTAGGTTTAGCATCTTTCTTTTCCATAAGATATTTAATAGCAGCATGGTCTGTGTGAACAGTTACTTTGGAATCAACAATATAAGGTCTAAATTTATCACAAGCAAACGCCACTGCTAAGAATTCTTTTTCAGTAGTGGCATAATTTCGTAGAGTTTTACTAGCATAATGAACAACATTCATTTTCTTATCAACTCTTTGTCCTAGAAAAACACCAACAGCATAATCACTAACATCACACATAATTTCAAAAGGCGAGTTCCAATCAGGTGGTTGAACAATAGGTGCAGAAATTAAGGCTTTCTTGAGTGTTTCAAAGGCTTCTAATCAATCATCATCAAAAACAAAAGGAATATCCTTTTGCAAAAGACTAGTAAGAGGCCTAGAAATTTTAGAAAAGTCTTTGATGAATCTCCTATAGAAACCAGCATGACCTAAGAAACTACGAATACCTTTTATATCTTTAGGACATGTCATTTTCTCAATGGCATCAACCTTAGCTTTGTCCACTTCAAAACCTCTTTCAGAAATTTTATGACCCAAGACAATGCCTTCACTAACCATAAAGTGGAACTTCTCCCAATTCAAGACAAGATTTTTTGTTCACATCTCTGCAAAACTCGATCAAGATTGCTTAAACAGTCATCAAAGGACTTCCCATAAATAGAGAAATCATCCATGTAAACCTCAACAATATTTTCACAAAAGTCGGAGAATATAACAGTCATACATCTTTGAAAGGTAGCAGGTGCATTACATAAACCAAAAGGCATACGTCTATAATCATAAGTTCCAAAGGGACAATTAAAAGTGGTCTTTTCTTGATCAGGTTGAGAAACAGGTATTTGTGAAAAACAAGAATATCCATCAAGGAAGCAAAAATGTGTGTGCTTAGATGATCTTTCAAGCATTTGGTCAATAAAAGGTAGAGGGTAATGATCTTTTCTAGTTGCTTTGTTTAAATTTCTAAAATCAATTACCATTCTATAGCCTGTAACAGTTCTTTGTGGAATAAGTTCATTCTTATCATTAGGAACAACAATTATGCCTCCTTTCTTAGGGGCACAATGAACAGGACTTACCCATCTACTATAAGCTATGGGATAGATTAATTATACCTGCTTCCAGAAGTTTTAATATTTCTGTTCTTACCACTTCTTTCATCTTCGGGTTTAGCCGACGTTGCTGATCAACAACGGGTTTACCATTAGGTTCCATGTTAATTTTGTGCTAACATAGAGTGGGACTAATGCCCTTTGGATCATCCAGAGTATATCCAATAGCAGCTCGGTGGTTCCTTAGAACTTTAAATAATCCTTCTTCTTGATGTTCTGAAAGGTTAGTACTGATAATAACAGGATATATCTTCTTTTCATCAAGATAAGCATATTTCAAAGTGACTGGCATTGTTTTATGTGGAGGAGAACTCCTAGAGTTTCAATGGGCAAATTGTGCTTAAGCAGAGGACGTTGTTCAAAGAAAATCTTATCTATTTCATTTCTTTCATGCATATGCAAATCATTTTCAGGGTCTAGCAAATATTGTTCTAAAGGATCAGTAGGGTATTTTATTTTCCCACACAAGACTTCAACATCTCTAACAATCCCAATTAGTGATATAGTGTCTCTATTAGCAAGTTTAATAGTAACATCTATGTCTTCTATCTCTGCGGGTGCTATGTCATTCATAATTTCTTGATATGAGGTGTAAGGAATAGCACTCACACTAGCACCTATGTCACATAAACCATGATAACAGTGATCTCCTATTTTAACTGAGGTAACGGGCATGCCAACAATAGGTCTATGTTTATCCTTTTTTATCAGGTTTGGCAATTCTAGTAGCTTCTTCACAGAAGTAAATAACATGCCCATCTATATCATCTTCTAAGAGATCTTTAACCATAGCAATACTAGGTTCTACTTTAATTTGTTCATCAGGTTTAGGTGTTCTAATATAGCTTTTGTTAACCACAATTGAAACTTAAGCATGTTCCTTTATCCTAACAGGGAAAGGTGGTTTCTCAATATAAGTAGTAGGAACAATTGGATCAACATTGTAAAGAATATTTTCTTCTTTAACTGGCACTGGTTCTTTAATTTCTTCTTTAATTGGTGGGTGATATTTAAACCACTTCTCTTTAGGGATATCAACATGAGCAGCAAATGATTCACAGAAGGAGGCTACTATCTCAGAGTCAAGTCCATATTTAGTGCTAAACTTTTGAAAAGCATTGGTATCTATAAAAGATTTAACACAATCATAATTAAGTTTAATACCTGACTCTTTACCTTTGTCAAGTTCCCAGTCTTCAGAGTTGTGTTTAATTCTTTCCAAAAGATCCCACCGGAATTCAATAGTTTTTTTCATAAAAGAACTGGCACAAGAAGTATCAAGCATGGTTTGATCATTATGAGAAAGCCGAGCATAAAAGTTTTGGAAAATAATTTCTCTTGAGAGCTCATGATTGGGGCATGAATATAACATTGACTTAAGCCTCCCCCAATCTAGAGCAATACTTTCTCCTTCACGAGGCCAAAAATTATATATATAATTTTGATCATGATGAACTAGATGCATAGGATAAATTTTTTTATGGAACTCCAATTTCAAACGATTCCAATTCCAAGATCCAATATCATCGCATAGCCTATACCATGACAATGCTTTTCCCTTCAAAGATAAAGGGAAAACCTTCTTCATAACTTCATCTCCTGGTAAACCTGCAAGCTTAAACAATCCACAAATTTGTTCTACATATATCAAGTGCATATCAGGATGTTCGGTTCCATCTCCTGCATAAGGATTAGCTAGCAGTTATTCTATCATACCTGAAGGAATTTCATATTCAATATTTTCAGTAGGTGCAGTATGTTGTGGGGTAGCTACTTGTGGTTCCGGTCGAGGTGAAGATACCCCGAACAAACCCCTCAAAGGATTATTTTCCACAGTAATAAGTGACAATAAATTTCAGTACACTATATAAATGTTTCCTTACCAAATTCCACTTACCAAAGGTGCTTCACTCCCTGGCAGCGGCGCCAGAAAATAGCCTTGATGACCCACAAGTATAGGGTATCAATTGTAGCTCTTTTCGATAAATAAGAGTGTCGAATCCAACGAGGAGCAGAAGGAAATGACAATTGGTTTTCAGCAAGGTAATATCTGCAGGTGCTGAAATTGTAAGTAATAGAGTAGTTTGATAGCGAGATCGGTGCAACCGTGGGGAGAACCACGGGGCGGCGGAGCTGCGGTCCGACGGGGCGACGCAACGATAGCCTGATGCTCGATCGGTGTAGGGGCGCGTTGTACTCTGGACGGTCATTACGGGACCTACGAAGGTGCATGCAACTGACAGGGCAGGTCGGTCACACGGCGTAGATGAGGCGGATCACGGCGGCAGGCGCATGATCAATCCGATCGCGCGCAAGGTCGCGGTCGCCGCTCGGTGGAGGCGGGGTCATGGTGGAGTCCAAGATGAAGCAGGCGGTGACGAATAGCATAGGACAACATGCAGACGAGTGCGTCATCGATGATGTGCGAGGGGCCAACATAGCGCCTGTGCCCTGGCAGCGATGCCCGAGCGGCCAACGCATAAGTGGCACCTGATTGGCCAGGCCCAAAGCGGCGAACGCAACTTCGTGGAGACGTGTCCGTACATACACGGCGGAGGCGGGAGGTGATGCAGGAGTCCCGGTCAGAGCAGGGCGACGACGACCGGCTATGGTTTGTCTGCCGGTCGTGTTGACCGCCTGCCCTAGAGAGTCTTTTTTCCCATCCTTTGATCTGGGGTTTCTCTCTCTCACTGGTCACTTTGATCAATGTTTACTCTTTGTGTTGGTGTACTGGGAACGGGGGTACCTAGACTTGCCTGCCTGCGACCCACGACGTGGCTCCTTCGACGGCCTGATACGGCCCTGATATGTATCCAACGTATCTATAATTTTTGATTGCTCCATGCTATATTATCTACTGTTTTAGGAAATATTGGGCTTTATTATCCACTTTTATATTATTTTTGGGACTAACCTATTAACCGGAGGCCCAGCCCACATTTGTCGCTTTTATGCCTATTTCAAGAGCCAAGAAAAGGAATATAAAACGGAGTCAAAACGGAACGAAATAAACTAGAGAAGTTATTTTTGGAAGGAAAACCACCCGATGGACTTGGAGTGCACGTCAGGAAAGAAGGGAGGTGCTCACGAGGGTGGGGGCGTGCCCACCCCCCTAGGGCGCGCCCCCTGCCTCGTGGCCCCCCCTTCGGCCCACCGACGTACTTCTTTCACCCATATATACCTACGTATCGTAAAACTTCCAGAACAGAGATTAGATCGGGAGTTCCGCCGCCGCAAACCTCCGAGCCACGAAAACCAATCGGGACCCTGTTTGGCACTCCTAGGGGGGAACCCTCACCGTGGCCATCTTCATCATCCCGGCGCTCTCCATGTCGATGAGTGATTAGTTCACCCTCGGCGCTGAGGGTATCTACAAATAGCTCTGTGTTTGATCTCTCTCTCTCTCTCTCTCTCTCTCTCTCGTGTTCTTGATTTGGCATGATCTTGATGTATCGCGAGCTTTGCTATTATAGTTGGATCTTATGTTTCTTCTCCCCCTCCACTCTCTTGTAATGGATTGAGTTTTCCCTTTGAAGTTATCTTATCGGATTGAGTCTCTAAAGATTTGAGAACACTTGATGTATGTCTTGTCGTGCGTATCTGTCGTGACAATGGGATATCACGTGATTCACTTGATGTATGTTTTGGTGATCAACTTGCGGGTTCCGCCCATGAACCTATGCATAGGGGTTGGCACACGTTTTTGTCGTGTTTCTCCGGTAGAAACTTTGGGCACTTTTTGAGGTTCTATGTGTTGGTTTGAGTAGATGAATTGAGATTGTGTGATGCATATCGTATAATCATACCCACGGATACTTGAGGTGACATTGGAGTATCTAGGTGACATTAGGGTTTTGGTCGATTTGTATCTTAAGGTGTTATTCTAGTACGAACTCTAGGGCTGTTTGTGACACTTATAGGAATAGCCCAACGGATTGATTGGAAAGAATAACTTTGAGGTGGTTTCGTACCCTACCATAATATCTTCGTTTCTTCTCCACTATTAGTGACTTTGGAGTGACTCTTTGTTGCATGTTGAGGGATAGTTATGTGATCCAATTATGTTATTATTGTTGAGAGAACTTGCACTAGTGAAAGTATGAACCCTAGGCCTTGTTTCCTAGCATTGCAACACCGTTTACGCTCACTTTTATCATTAGTTACCTTGCTGTTTTTATATTTTCAGATTACAAAAACCTATATCTACCATCCATATTGCACTTGTATCACCATCTCTTCGCCGAACTAGAGCACCTATAAAATTTACCATTGTATTGGGTGTGTTGGGGACACAAGAGACTCTTTGTTATTTGGTTGCAGGGTTGTTTGAGAGAGACCATCTTCATCCTACGCCTCCCACGGATTGATAAACCTTAGGTCATCCACTTGAGGGAAATTTGCTACTGTCCTACAAACCTGTGCACTTGCAGGCCCAACAACGTCTACAAGAAGAAGGTTGTGTGGTAGACATCAGGCCCAGCTTCAACATCAGCAACTCAAGACCCTCGCGAGGGGCCAAGCCTTGCAAGGCGGACGACACTGAGGCCACCACGAGGGGCAGTCTCCCCAGGTTGGCTCCCGAGGAGCGGAGATTTCTATGCGAGGCTCACCTCGCGAGGTTCAACTGACGTGAGCCATGATGAACGAGGCCAGGCGGGCGCCAGCGGGCGCAGCGTACCAGTTTCCTCTTTAGTGCTAAGGAGGCAAGCGCAGGCGCGGTGTCCTGAGGAATCAGCCAAAGGTTTCCATTCCCGTGCAACAAGGCCAAGACCGCCAGGACGGCAGGACGAAGGTCATCGCTGAGCCCACCGCGGCGTCACTACCAGAGGCTTTTGCAGGCGAAGACCACTCTTGTCAGGATAGCATGTACTAGTTGTCTCCCTTCAAATTTGGCCGTTGTGGGATCCCTTCCCGCCTTCATTTTGGGAAGAGGACCAAGGCCCCTATAAATAGAGCAGCACCACCACCGTAGTAGGGGACGAATCATTCAGATCATCCTCACACCCACCAGCTCATCGAGCACAATAACAATCCTCCTCCTGAGGCTGTTCTCCCACTTTACTAGTTCATCCTCAGCCCCTCGAGGCCAATCCACCACAAAGCAGGAGTAGGGTTTTACACCGCAAGGTGGTCCGAACCTGGGTAAACTGTTGTGTCTCTTTTCCATTCAGTTCGTCGAGCTAGGCCGTGAGATTAGCGAGTAGGCAGACTGGGGAGGACGAGTTCTTCGCATGTACCCTAGAGTTCGAAACTCTCAAGGGTCTGCGAAACCCGAAATCCGAAATTTGGGCGCCAGGTAGGGGTGCGTCGGAGATCCGCCACTCTGTCCGCTGCGCTATGCTGTTCGGCTCTCATGGCGGACGCTTCTCCATCGACTGGACCAACGCGCGCTCTCGGAGGAGTCGAAGGCCTCCGAGCCTTCACCCCTACTCCGCAGCGGGTGCAGTGGCTGCCCAAGTTCACGTCGGAAATGCCGCCCCGATATGACGGCGCCGTGGACCCGGCAAGCTTTCTCCAAGCATACGAGGAGGTGATAACCCACAAGTATAGGGGATCGCAACAGTTTTCGAGGTTAGAGTATTCAACCCAAATTTATTGATTCGACACAAGGGGAGCCAAAGAATATTCTCAAGTATTAGCAGTTGAGTTGTCAATTCAACCACACCTGGTAAACTTAATATCTGCAGCAAAGTATTTAGTAGCAAAGTAATATGGAAGTAACGGTAACTGTGGCTAAATTAACAGTAGCAGTTTTGTAGTAATTGTAACAGTGGCAACGGAAAAGTAACTAAGCAAAGAGCAATATGTGAAAAGCTCGTAGGCATTGGATCGATGATGGAGAATTATGTCGGATGCGATTCCTCATGCAATAGTTATAACATAGGGTGACACAGAACTAGCTCCAGTTCATCAATGTCATGTAGGCATGTATTCTGAATAGAGTCATATGTGCTTATGGAAAAGAACTTGTATGACATCTTTTGTCCTACCCTCCCGTGGCAGCGGGGTCCTATTGGAAACTAAGGGATATTAAGGCCTCCTTTTAATAGAGTACCGGACCAAAGCATTAACACATAGTGAATACATGAACTCCACAAACTACGGTCATCACCGGAAAGTATCCCGATTATTGTCACTTCAGGGTTAACGGATCATAACACATAATAGGTCACTATAGACTTGCAAGATAGGATCAAGAACTCACATATATTCATGAAAACATAATAGGTTCAGATCTGAAATCATGGCACTCGGGCCCTAGTGACAAGCATTAAGCATAGCAAAGTCATAGCAACGTCAATCTCAGAACATAGCGGATACTAGGGATCAAACCCTAACAAAACTAACTCGATTACATGGCAAATCTCATCCAACACATCACCATACAGCAATCCTACGATGGAATTACTCACGGACGGCGGTGAGCATCATGCAATTGGTAATGGAGGATGGTTGATGATGACGAGGGCGACGGATTCCCCTCTCCGTAGCCCCCAAGGGACTCCAGATCAGCCGTGCCGAGAGAGATTAGGGCTTGGCGGCGGCTCCATATCGTAAAACGCGATGAATCCTTCTCTCTGGTTTTTTCTCCCCGAACGTGATATATAGAGTTGGATTTGAGGTCGGTGGAGCACCAGCGGGCCCACGAGGCAGGGGGGCGCGCCCAGGGGGGTAGGTGCGCCCGCCACCCGCGTGGACAGGGTTTGGGCCCCCTGGTCTTGATTCTTTTGCCAGTATTTTTTATTAATTCCAAAAATATTCTCCGTGAAGTTTCAGGTCATTCTGAGAACTTTTATTTCTGCACAAAAATAACACCATGGCAATTCTGCGAAAACAAGCGTCACTCGGGTTAGTTCCATTCAAATCATGCAAGTTAGAGTCCAAAACAGGGGCAAAAGTGTTTGGAAAAGTAGATACGTTGGAGATGTATCAACTCCCCCAAGCTTAAACCTTTGCTTGTCCTCAAGCAATTCAGTTGACAAACTGAAAGTGATAAATAAAAACTTTTACAAACTCTGTTTGCTCTTGTTGTTGTAAATATGTAAGCCAGCATTCAAGTTTTCAACAAAGATTATGAACTAACCATATTCACAATAACATTTAGGTCTCATATTTACTCATATCAATGGCATAATCAACTAGCGAGCAATAATATTAAATCTCGGATGACAATAGTTTCTCAAAACAATCATAATATGATATAACAAGATGGTATCTCGCTAGCCCTTTCTGAGACCGCAAAACATAAATGCAAAGCACCTTTGAAGATCAAGGACTGACTAAACATTGTAATTCATGGTAAAAGAGATCCAGTCATAGTCATGCTCAATATAAATTAATAGTAATGGATGCAAATGACATCGGTGCTCTCCAACTGGTGCTTTTTAATAAGAGGATGATGACTCAACATAAAAGTAAATATATAGGCCCTTCGCAGAGGGAAGTAGGGATTTGTAGAGGTGCGAGAGCTCGATTTTGAAATAGAGATAAATAATATTTTCAGCGGCATACTTTCATTGTCAACATAAGAACCGAGAGATCTCGATATCTTCCATGCTACACACATTATAGGCAGTTCCCAAGCAGAATGGTAAAGTTTATACTCCCCCCCCCCCCCACCAACAAGCATCAATCCATGGCTTGCCCGAAACAACGGGTGCCTCCAACTAACAACAGTCCTGGGGGAGTTTTGTTTGCAATTATTTTGATTTAAGCATGGGACTAGGCATCCCGGTGACCAGCCATTTTCTCGTGAGTGAGGAGCGGAGTATACTCCTCTTGAGAATAACCCGCCTAGCATGGAAGATACAGACATCCGTAGTTGATACATGAGCAATTCGATCATACAAAACAGAATTTCATTTGAAGGTTTAGATTTTGGCACATACAAATTTACTTGGAACGGCAGGTAGGTACCGCATATAGGAAGGTATAGTGGACTCATATGGAATAACTTTGGGGTTTATGGAAGTGGATGCACAAGCAGTATTCCCGCTTAGTACAAGTGAAGGCTAGAAAGAGATTGGGAAGCGACCAACTAGAGAGCGACAACAGTCATGAACATGCATTAAAATTAATAAACATTGAGTGCAAGCATGAGTAGGATATAATCCACCATGAACATAAATATCGTGGAAGCTATGTTGATTTTGTTTCAACTACATGTGTGAACATGTGCCAAGTCAAGTCACTCGAATCATTCAAAGGAGGATACCACCCTATCATACCACATCACAACTATTTTAATAGCATGTTGGCACGCAAGGTAAACCATTATAAACTCCTAGCGAATTAAGCATGGCATAAGCAACTATAATCTCTAATTGTCACTGCAAACATGTTTCATTCATAATAGGCTGAATCAGGAATGATGAACTAATCATATTTACAAAAACAAGAGAGGTCGAGTTTGTTGGAAATATGCCCTAGAGGCAATAATAAAAGGATTATTATTATATTTCCTTGTTCATGATAATTGTCTTTTATTCATGCTATAATTGTATTATCCGGAAACCGTAATACACGTGTGAATACATAGACCACAATATGTCCCTAGTGAGCCTCTAGTTGACTAGCTCGTTGATCAATAGATAGTCAAGGTTTCCTGACTATGGACATTGGATGTCATTGATAACGGGATCACATCATTAGGAGAATGATGTGATGGACACGACCCAATCCTAAGCATAGCACAAGATCGTGTAGTTCGTTTTGCCAGAGCTTTTCCAATGTCAAGTATCTCTTCCTTAGACCATGAGATCGTGTAACTCCCGGATACCGTAGGAGTGCTTTGGGTGTACCAAACGTCACAACGTAATCGGGTGACTATAAAGGTGCACTACAGGTATCTCCGAAAGTGTCATTGGGTTGACACGGATCGAGACTGGGATTTGTCACTCCGTGTTACGGAGAGGTATCACTGGGCCCACTTGGTAGTGCATCATCATAATGAGCTCAAGGTGACCAAGTGTCTAGTCACGGGATCATGCATTACGGTACGAGTAAAGTGACTTGCTGGTAACAAGATCAAACAAGGTATTGGGATACCGACGATCGAATCTCGGGCACGTAACATACCGTCTGACAAAGGGAATAGTATACGTGATTGATTGAATCCTCGACATCGTGGTTCATTCAATGACATCATCGAGGAGCATGTGGGAGCCAACATGGGTATCCAGATCCTGCTGTTGGTTATTGACCGGAGAGTCGTCTCGGTCATGTCTGCATGTCTCCCGAACCCGTAGGGTCTACACACTTAAGGTTCGGTGATGCTAGGGTTATTAGGAAGACTTGTATGTGATTACCGAATGTTGTTCGGAGTCCCGGATGAGATCCCGGACATCACGAGGAGTTCCGGAATGGTCTGGAGGTAAAGATTTATATATGGGAAGTTGTCAAACGGACACCAGAAAGTTTCGGGGTCATATCGGTATTGTACCGGGGCCACCGGAGAGGTTCCGGATCCACCGGAGGGGCCACCCTCCTGAGGGCCTCATGGGCCACAAGGGCAGGGAACCAGCCCCTGGAGGGCTGGGCGCCCCTTGGGCCCATGCGCCTAGGGTTGGGGGAACCCTAGTGGGGCGCCCCTTTGCTTGGGGGCAAGCCCTCCTCGGGCCGCCGCCTCTAGATCTCATCTAGAGGGGCCGCCCCCTGCCTCTTCCCCTATAAATAGAGGGGTGAGGGGAGGGCTGCAACACACTTCCAAGGCGCAGCCCCTCCCCTCCCCAACACCTCTCCTCCTCCGCGTGTGCTTGGCGAAGCCCTGCCGGAGAACTGTCACTCCATCACCACCACGCCGTTGTGCTGCTGTTGGAGCCTTCTTCCTCAACCTCTCCTTCCCCCTTGCTGGATCAAGAAGGAGGAGACGTCGTCCGTTCCGTACGTGTGTTGAACACGGAGGTGCTATCCGTTCGGCACTTGGTCATCGGTGATCTGAATCACGGCGAGTACGACTCCATCATCACCGTTCCCTTGAACGCTTCCGCACGCGATCTACAAGTGGTATGTAGATGCAATCTCTCTCCCATGACTCGTTGCTTATATGAACTCATAGATGGATCTTGGTGAAACCGTAGGAAAAATTTAATTTTCTGCAACGTTCCCCAACAAAGGGCATCATGAGCTAGGTCTATGCGTAGTTCTCTATTGCACGAGTAGAATACAATTTTGTTGTGGGCGTAGATCTTGTCAACTTGCTTGCCGCTACTAGTCTTTTCTTGCTTCAGCGGTATTGTGGGATGAAGCGGCCCGGACCGACCTTACACGTACGCTTACGTGAGACAGGTTCCACGGACTGACATGCACTAGTTGCATAAGGTGGCTAGCGGGTGTCTGTCTCTCCTACTTTAGTTGGAGCGGATTAGATGAAAAGGGTCCTTATGAAGGGTAAATAGAAGTTGACAAAATCACGTTGTGGTTATTCGTAGGTAAGAAAACGTTCTTGCTAGAACCCAGTTGCAGCCACGTAAAAGATGCAACAACAATTAGAGGACGTCTAACTTGTTTTTGCAGCAATTGTCATGTGATGTGATATGGCCGTAAGTTGTGATGAATGATGAATGATATATTGTGATGTATGAGATCATGTTCTTGTAATAGGAATCACGACTTGCATGTCGATGAGTATGACAACCGGCAGGAGCCATAGGAGTTGTCTTAATTATTGTATGACCTGCGAGTCATTGATTCAACGCCATGTAAATTACTTTACTTTATTGCTAAACGTGTTAGCCATAGTAGTAGAAGTAATAGTTGGCGAGCAAATTCATGGAGACACGATGATGGAGATCATGGTGTCATGCCGGTGACAAGATGATCATGGAGCCTCGAAGATGAAGATCAAAGGAGCTATATGATATTGGCCATATCATGTCACTACTTTATATAATTGCATGTGATGTTTATTATGTTTTATGCATCTTGTTTGCTTAGAACGACGGTAGTAAATAAGATGATCCCTTATAATAATTTCAAGAAAGTGTTCCCCCTAACTGTGCACCGTTGCTAAAGTTCGTCGTTCCGAAGCACCACGTTATGATCGGGTGTGATAGATCCTTACGTTCACATACAACGGGTGTAAACAGTTTTACACATGCATAAACACTTAGGGTTAACTTGACGAGCCTAGCATGTACAAACATGGCCTCGGAACACAAGAGACCGAAAGGTCGAACATGAGTCGTATGGAAGATACGATCAACATGGAGATGTTCACCAACGATGACTAGTCCGTCTCACGTGATGATCGGACACGGCCTAGTCGATTCGGATCATGTAACACTTAGATGACTAGAGGGATGTCAAATCTGAGTGGGAGTTCATTAAATAATTTGATTAGATGAACTTAATTATCATGAACATTAGTCTAAAATATTTGCAAAATGTCTTGTATATCAAATGGCCAACGTTCATGTCACCATGAACTTCAACGCGTTCCTAGAGAAAACCAAGCTGAAAGACGATGGCAGCAACTATTCGGGCTGGCTCCGGAACCTGAGGACCATCCTCATAGCAGCCAACAAACAATATGTCCTAGAAGCACCGCTAGGTGATGCACCCATCCCAGAGAACCAGGACATTATGAATGCTTGGCAGTCTCGTGCTGATGATTACTCCCTCGTTCAGTGTGGCATGCTTTACAGCTTAGAACCGGGCTCCAAAAGCGTTTTGAGCAACACGGAGCATATGAGATGTTCGAGGAGCTGAAAATGGTTTTCCAAGCTCATGCCCGGTCGAGATATGAAGTCTCCGACAAGTTCTATAGTTGTAAGATGGAGGAAAACAGTTCACAAGTGAGCACATACTCAAAATGTCCTGGTTGCACAACCGCCTGTCCCAAATTTGGACATTAACCTCCTTGACGAGGCGATCATTGATGAATCCTTGATCGCTCCCACCAAGCTACAAGAGCTTTGTGATGAACTAAAATATGCAGGGGATGGTGAAGACCATTCCTGAAGTATTCTCAATGCTGAAGTCAGCAGAGGTTGAAATCAAGAAAGAACATCAAGTGTTGATGGTCAATAAAACCACTAAGTTCAAAAGGGGCAAGGGTAAGAAGAACTTCAAGAAGGACGGCAAAGATGTTGCCGCGCCCGGTAAGCAAGTTGTCGTGAAGAAGAAGTCAAAGAATGGACCCAAGCCTGAGACAGAGTGCTTTTATTGCAAAGGGAAGGGCCACTGGAAGCGGAGCTGCCCCAAATACTTAGCGGACAAGAAGGCCGGCAACACTAAAGGTATATTTGATATACATGTAATTGATGTGTACCTTACCAGTACTCGTAGTAACTCCTGGGTATTTGAAACCGGTGCCGTTGCTCATATTTGTAACTACAGCAGGAGCTGCGGAATAAACAGAGACTGGCGAAGGACGAGGTGACAATGCGCGTCGGGAATGGTTCCAACGTCGATGTGATCGCCGTCGGCACGCTACCTCTACATTTACCTACGGGATTAGTTTTAAACCTCAATAATTGTTATTTAGTGCCAAGTTTGAGCATGAACATTGTATTAGGATCTCGTTTAATGCAAGATGGCTACTCATTTAAATCCGAGAATAATGGTTGTTCTATATATGAGAGATATGTTTTATGGTCATGCTCCGATGGTCAATGGTTTATTCTTAATGAACTCGAGCGTAATGTTACACATATTCATAGTGTGAATACCAAAAGATGTAAAGTTGATAACGATTGTCCCACATACTTGTGGTAATCGCCGCCTTGGTCACATTGGTGTCAAGCGCATGAAGAAGCTCCATTCGATGGACTTTTAGAGTCTCGATTATGAATCATTTGACACATGCGAACCATGCCTCATGGGCAAAATGACCAAGACTCCGTTCTCGGAACAATGGAGCGAGCAACCAACTTAATGGAAATCATACATACCGATGTATGCGGTCCAATGAGCGTTGAGGCTCATGGAGGATATCGTTATGTTCTCACTCTCACTGATGACTTAAGTACATATGGGTATGTCTACTTGATGAAACACAAGTCTAAGACCTTTGAAAAGTTCAAGGAATTTTAGAATGAGGTAGAGAATCAACGTGACCGAAAGATAAAATTCTTACAATCGGATCGTGGAGGAGAATATTTAAGTCACGAATTTGGTACACACTTAAGAAAATGTGGAATCATTTCACAACTCACGCCTTTGGAACACCTCAAATAAACGGTGTGTCCGAACGTCGTAATCGCACTCTATTTGATATGGTGCGATCTATGATGTCTCTTACAGATTTACCGCAATCATTTTGGGGATACGCACTAGAGACAGCTACATTCACTTTAAAGAGGGCACCGTCTAAATCCATTGAGACGACACCGTATGAATTATGGTTTGGAAAGAAACCTAAGCTGTCGTTTCTAAACGTTTGGGGATGTGATGCTTATGTCAAGAAACTTCAACCTGAAAAACCCAAGTCGGAAAAATGCATCTTCATAGGATACCCTAAGGAAACCATTGGGTATACCTTCTACCTTAGATCCGAAGGCAAGATCTTTGTTGCCAAGAACAGATCCTTTACGAAAAGAGTTTCTCTCGAAAGGAGTAAGTGGGAGGAAAGTAGAACTTCGATGAAGTACTACCTCTTGAACCGGAAAGTAGTGCAGCTCGTGAAAATGTTCCTGTGGTGCCTACACCCACCGGAGAGGAAATTAATGATGATGATCAAGGTACTTGGATCAAGTTGCTCTTGAACTTCAGAGGTCCACAAGGACACGTTCCACACCAAAGTGGTATGGCAACCCCTGTCACGGAAATCATGTTGTTAGACAACGGTGAACCTTCGAACTATGAAGAAGCAATGACGGGCCCGGATTCCAACAAATGGCTTGAAGCCATGCAATCCGAGATAGGATCCATGTATGAAAACAAAGTATGGACTTTGACAGACTTGCCCGATGATCGGCGAGCGATAGAAAACAAATGGGTCTTTAAGAAGAAGACGGACGCGGATGGTAATGTCACCATCTATAAAGCTCGACTTGTCGCTAAGGGTTATCGGCAAGTTCAAGGGATTGACTACGATGAGACTTTCTCTCCCGTAGCGAAGCTTAAGTCCGTCCGAATCATGTTAGCAATTGCCGCATACTATGATTATGAGATATGGCGGATGGACGTCAAAACAGCGTTCCTTAACGGTTATCTTAAGGAAGAGTTGTATATGATGCAGCCGGAAGGTTTTGTCGATCCTAAGAATGCTAACAAAGTATGCAAGCTCCAGCGATCCATTTATGGGCTGGTGCAAGCATCTCGAGTTGGAACATTCGCTTTGATGAGATGATCAAAGCGTTTGGGTTTATCTTGAGACTTATGGAGAAGCCTGCGTTTACAAGAAAGTGAGTGGGAGCTCATAGCATTTCTCATATTATATGTAGATGACATACTTTTGATGGGAAATGATATAGAACTCTTGGACATCATTAAGGCCTACTTGAATAAAAGTTTTTCAATGAAGGACCTTGGAGAAGCTGCTTATATATTAGGCATCAAGATCTATAGAGATAGATCGAGACGCCTCATAGGTCTTTCACAAAGCACATACCTTGATAAGATTTTGAAGAAGTTCAAAATGGATCAGTCCAAGAAAGGGTTCTTGCCTGTCGCAAGGTGTGAGATTGAGCTCGGCTCAATGCCCGACCACGGCAAAAGATAAAGAAGAGATGAGCGTCATCCCCTATGCCTCGGCCATAGGTTCTATTATGTATGCCATGTTGTGTACCAGACCTGATGTAAACCTTGCCGTAAGTTTGGTAGGAAGGTACCAAAGTAATCCCGGCAAGGAACACTGGACAACGGTCAAGAATATCCTGAAGTACCTGAAAAGGACAAAGGACATGTTTCTCGTTTATGGAGGTGACGAAGAGCTCGTCGTAAAGGGTTACGTCGACGCTAGCTTCGACACAGATCTGGATGACTCTAAGTCACAAACCGGATACATGTATATGTTGAATGGTGGAAGCGATGGCTGGTGCATTTGCAAAGCGAAGCGTCGTGGCGGGATCTACATGTGAAGCGGAGTACATGGCAGCCTCGGAGGCAGCACATGAAGAATATGGGTGAAGGAGTTCATCACCGACCTAGGAGTCATACCCAATGCGTCGGGGCCGATCAAACTCTTCTGTGACAACACCGAGCTATGCACTTGCCAAGGATCCCGGGTTTCACAAGAAGACCAGGCACATCAAGCGTCGCTTCAACTCCATCCGTGAAAATGTTCAAGATGGAGACATAGAAATTTGCAAAGTACATACGGATCTGAATGTCGCAGATCCGTTGACTAAACCTCTTCCGCGAGCAAAACATGATCAACACCGTAACTCTATGGGTGTTCGATTCATCACAATGTAACTAGATTATTGACTCTAGTTCAAGTGGGAGACTGTTGGAAATATGCCCTAGAGGCAATAATAAAAGGATTATTATTATATTTCCTTGTTCATGATAATTGTCTTTTATTCGTGCTATAATTGTATTATCCGGAAATCATAATACACGTGTGAATACATAGACCACAATATGTCCCTAGTGAGCCTCTAGTTGACTAGCTCGTTGATCAATAGATAGTCATGGTTTCGACTATGGACATTGGATGTCATTGATAATGGGATCACATCATTAGGAGAATGATGTGATGGACACGACAATCCTAAGCATAGCACAAGATCGTGTAGTTCGTTTTGCTAGAGCTTTTCCAATGTCAAGTATCTCTTCCTTAGACCATGAGATCGTGTAACTCCCAGATACCGTAGGAGTGCTTTGGGTGTACCAAACGTCACAACGTAACTGGGTGAATATAAAGGTGCACTACAGGTATCTCCGAAAGTGTCTCTTGGGTTGACACGGATCGAGACTGGGATTTGTCACTCCGTGTTACGGAGAGGTATCATTGGGCCCACTCGGTAGTGCATCATCATAATGAGCTCAAGGTGACCAAGTGTCTGGTCACGGGATCATGCATTATGGTACGAGTAAAGTGACTTGCCGGTAACAAGATTGAACAAGGTATTGGGATACCGACGATCGAATCTCGGGCAAGTAACATACCGTCTGACAAAGGGAATAGTATACGAGATTGATTGAATCCTCGACATCGTGGTTCATCCGATGACATCATCGAGGAGCATGTGGGAGCCAACATGGGTATCCAGATCCCGTTGTTGGTTATTGACCGGAGAGTCGTCTCGGTCATGTCTGCATGTCTCCCGAACCCGTAGGGTCTACACACTTAAGGTTCGGTGACGCTAGGGTTATTAGGAAGACTTGTATGTGATTACCGAATGTTGTTCGGAGTCCTGGATGAGATCCTGGACGTCACGAGGAGTTCCGGAATGGTCTGGAGGTAAAGATTTATATATGGGAAGTTGTCAAACGGACACCGGAAAGTTTTGGGGTCATATCGGTATTGTACCGGGGCCACCGGAGAGGTTCCGGGGATCCACCGGGAGGGGCCACCCCTCTCGGAGGGCCTCATGGGCCACAGGCAGGGAACCAGCCTGGAGGGCTGGGCGCCCCTTGGGCCCATGCGCCTAGGGGTTGGGGGAACCCTCTTGGGGCGCCCCCTTTGCTTGGGGGGCAAGCCCCCTCCACAGCCGCCGCCCCCTCTAGATCTCATCTAGAGGGGCTGGCCCCCCTTGCCCCTTCCCCTATAAATAGAGGAGTGAGGGGAGGGCTGCAACACACTTCCAAGGCGCAGCCCCTCCCCTCCCCAACACCTCTCCTCCTCCGCGTGCGCTTGGCGAAGCCCTGCCGGAGAACTGTCACTCCATCACCACCACGTCGTTGTGCTGTTGTTGGAGCCATCTTCCTCAACCTCTCCTTCCCCCTTGCCGGATCAAGAAGGAGGAGACGTCGTCCGTTCCGTACGTGTGTTGAACACGGAGGTGCTGTCCGTTCGGTACTTGGTCATCGGTGATCTGAATCACGGCGAGTACGACTCCATCATCACCGTTCCCTTGAACGCTTCCGCGCGCGATCTACAAGTGGTATGTAGATGCAATCTCTCTCCCATGACTCATTGCTTAGATAAACTCATAGATGGATCTTGGTGAAACCGTAGGAAAAATTTTAATTTTCTGCAACGTTCCCCAACAGAGTTCATACCAGCTTTTCTCATCTCAATCAGTCCATCATATATCTTCATTATTGCCTTTCACTTGCATGACCGAATGGTGTGTATAATAATAATAGTGCACGTGTACTGGACTAAGCTGGAATCTGCAAGCATCTAATACAAAGGAGAAGACAAGGTAATATGGGCTCTTTGTTAAATCAACAATAATGCATATAAGAGCCACTTCAACATTTTAATCATGGTCTTCTCCTCTCGACCCGCAAAGAAAAGAAATAAAATAAAACTATTTACACGGGAAAGCTCCCAACAAGCAAAAGAAGAACAAGAAAACTTTTTGGGTTTTCTTTTTAATTACTATTACAGGCATGGAAAGTAAACTAGCTAAAAGGTACAACTAATTGTTTTGGTCTTTCTTAAGGTTTTTCAAACACACAAGAAGAAAGCGAGAAAAGGAAAATAAACTAGCATGGATATTACAATGAAAAAGTAAGAGCACCGACAACTGGCATGAATGTGTGAACATGAATGTAATGTCGGTGAGAAATACGTACTCCCCCAAGCTTAGGATTTTGGCCTAAGTTGGTCTATGCCCATGGATCAAAGTTGTAGCTGGGTCGTACTGAGATGCAGCAGCTATTGCCTCATGAGCTGCAGCTTGGAGGCGAGCTGCCTCTGTCATCCTCTCACACTCGTTCGCCTCTTCCCTGGTTATAATATATCTCCTTTTTGCCTGAAAGTCAAAGAAACCAGGAGCAGGGAGAGCAACATGGACAGTGCGACGTCTGTCAAAGATTAGTCGGTACTGTAGGAACTGTTCATTCCTCTCAACAAAATGATGGCGAACCATAGCATTATAATCCAAATAAGCAGGAGGCAATTCCATATCATTTTCATGTATGGGTATCTCAAGATAATTAGCTAAACGGGTTGCATAAATTCCACCAAACAAATCTCCACTTAAACTATTTAGATGCAACCTTCATGCAACAATGGCCCCCAAGTTGTATTGTTTATCTCCTAATACAGCACTCTTGAGAACACTAAGATCGGGAACACACATGTGACATGCCTCGTCCTTGCCGTTAATGCATCTACCTATAAAGAGAGCAAAATAATGTATAGCAGGAAAATGAATGCTCCCTATGGTAGCTTGTGTTATTTCTCTAGATTCGCCCACAGTGATATTAGCAAGAAAATCTTTGAACTCAGATTTGCGAGGGTCACTAGCACTACCCCATTGCGGGAGTTTACAAGCAGTATTAAAATCTTCTAAGTCCATGGTATAGGATTTATCATAGAGATCAAATAGGACAGTGTGAGAATTGCGCGAGGATGAAAATTTGAACCTTCTCACAAAGGAATCAGTTAGGTAATAATACGAAGGGAATTTATCTAGCATGAAGCCCTCGAGTTCAGCATTACACACATATGCGTCAAATTCCTCCTTAATTCCTGCTTGGACCATGAAATCTTCTGACGGCCATTCACAAGGCTGCAATTGAGCTTCTGTTGGTAGTTCATGGTTCGGCTCACGTATTGCGGGCCTAGGCCCTTGCTTCCTTGAAGAACCACCTTGGTACATTTTCCTAAACATATTTCTTCCTCTGAAAGATCTCTGAAAATTTTAGTAACTCAAAATAAAAGTGAACCAAACTCAACAAAATTGATAGCAACTACTCCCACAGGTGCCTAGATACTATATCATGCATTAGAACTACTTGGGACCAAATAAATTTGACATGCAAGCTTAAGAATAGGGTCACCTAAGCAGCAAAAATTTGCAATAAATAAAGGACTAGAAAAAAACTAATTGGACCATTGAAGGAGTCACATACCGAAGAACAATCGCCCAAAGCAGTTTTGTGAGTGGAGCTTTGAGCAAGGAGATCGAAAATTGCAGCAAGATGAGCTAGAACACGGATTTGAGCTGGTTGGTGACTTTTTCTGGAGGAAGACGAAGTGTGTGGGTGTTGGAATAAGTGGAGGGGGGCCATGTGAGGCCCACGAGGCAGGGGGGTGCGCCCCAGGGGGTGGGCGCGCCCTGGACCCTCGTGGCCAGGTGGTGTGGCCCCCGGGTATGTTCTCAGTGCCAAATATTCCTAAATATTCTAGAAAAAATCATATTTCATTTTCGGGGCATTTGGAGAACTTTTATTTTTGGGGTATTTTTTATTGCAAAGATAATTCAAAAAACAGACAGAAAATACTATTTTTGCTTTATTTAATCTAAATAATAGAAAGTAAAAGGAGGGTACAGAAGGTTGTGCTTTCTAACTTCATCCATCTCATGCTCATCAAAAGGAATCCACTAACAAGGTTGATCAAGTCTTGTTAACAAACTCTTTTCGAATAACATGGAACCGGAGAATTTTCGAATAGCACTCGGTTACCTCAACGGGAATATGCACATCCCCAACAATAAGAATATCATATTTATTCTTGACAGTAGGGAGAGGAAATTCAAAACCTCCAATAGTAATCATTGGAATTTTTCCAATAGAATTGATACTGTGGACTTGAGGTTGTTTCCTCGGAAAGTGTACCGTATGCTCATTACCATTAACATGAAAAGTGACAATGCCTTTGTTGTAATCAATAACATCCCCTGTAGTATTCAAAAAGGGTCTACAAGGATAATTGACATACTGTCGTCCTCGGGAATATCAAGAATAACAAAGTCCGTTAAAATAGTAACATTTGCAACCACAACAGGCACATCCTCACAAATACCGATAGGTATAGCAGTTGATTTATCGGCCATTTGCAAAGATATTTCAGTAGGTGTCAACTTCAAATCAAGTCTACGATATAAAGAGAGAGGCATAACACTAGCACCGGCTCCAAGATCACCTAAAGCAGTTTTAACATAGTTTATTTTAATGGAGCATGGTATAGTGGGTACTCCTAGATCTCCAAGTTTCTTTGCTATTCCACCCTTAAAAGTATAATTAGCAAGCATGGTGGAAATCTCAGCTTCCGGTATCTTTCTTTTATTTTTAACAACTTCTTTCATATACTTAGCATATCAGTCAAACGCATACGCAAAAAGATAGGTCTAATCATTTCAGCAAAGCGCTCAAAATCCTCATCATCCTTTTTCTTGGATGGTTTAGGAGGAAAAGGCATGGGTTTCTGAACCCATGGTTCTCTTTCTTTACCGTTCTTCCTAGCAATGAAGTCTCTTTTATCATAACGTTGATTCTTTTATTGTGGGTTATCAAGATCAACAGCAGGTTCAATTTCTACATCATTGTTATTGCTAGGTTGAGCGTCAACATGAACATTATCATTACTATTATCACTAGGTTCATGTTCATTATCAGATTGTGTTTCAGCATCAGAAATAGAAATTTCATTGGGATTCTCATGTGTATCAATAACAAGTTCACTAGAAGCATGCAAAGTCCTATCATTTTTCTTTTTCTTCCTTTTAGAAGGACTAGGTGCATCAACATTAGTTCTCCGAGAATCTTGCTCAATTCTCTTAGGGTGGCCCTCAGGATACAAGGGTTCCTGAGTCATTTTACCCCCTTTAGTCATAACTCTAACAACATTATCATTTTTCTTATTATTTAATTCATTGAGCAGATCATTCTGAGCTTTAAGCACTTGGTCTACTTGAGTGGTAACCATAGAAGCATGTTTACTAATAAGTTTAAGTTCACCTTTAAAATGCTAGACATATAATCACTCGAGTATTCAGTCATATAAGCATTACGTTTCAATTGTCTACCAACATAAGCATTGAAGTTTTCTGGTTTAACAATAAATCAAACTCATCGAAGCATTGGCTAGCAGACTTATAACGAGGAATATCACCTTCATCAAATCTATAGAGAGAATTTACCTTTACTACCTGTGTCGGGTTATCAAGACCATGTATTTCTTCAATAGGTGGTAAATTCTTAAAATGTTAAGCTTTAATACCCTTTTCTTTCATAGATTTCTTTGCCTCTTGCATATCTACAGGACTGAGAATTAGAATACCCCTTTTCTTCGGAGTTGGCTTAGGAGTTGGTTCAGGAAGTGTCCAATTATTTTCATTAGTCAACATATTATTCAATAGCAATTCATCTTGATCAATAGTTCTTTCCCTGAAAACACAGCCATCACAACTATCCAAGTGGTCTCTGGGAGCATCGGTTAGCCCATTATAGAAGATATCAAGTATTTAAGTTTTCTTGAGAGGATGATCAGGCAAAGCATTAAGTAATTGGAGAAGCCTCCCCCAAGCTTGTGGGAGACTCTCTTCTTCAATTTGCACAAAATTATATATTTCCCTTAAAGCAGCTTGTTTCTTATGAGCGGGGAAATATTTAGCAGAGAAGTAATAAATCATATCCTTGGGACTACGCACACAACCAGGATCAAGAGAATTAAACCATGTTTTAGCATCACCCTTTAATGAGAACGGAAATAATTTAAGGATATAGTAGTAGCGAGTTTTCTCACCATTAGTGAATAGGGTGGCTATATCATTTAGTTTAGTAAGATGTGCCACAACAGTTTCAGATTCATAGCCATAAAAAGGATCAGATTCAACCAAAGTAATTGTCTCAGGGTCGACAGAGAAATCATAATCCTTATCGGAAATACAGATAGGCGAAGTAGCAAAAGCAGGGTCATATTTAATTATAGAATTCAAAGATTTTTCTTTCAGCTTAGATAATAATTTATTTAGATAATATCTTTCATTGCAAGCAAGAAAGTCTCTAGCAGTTTCTTCATCCATAACATAACCCTCAGGCACAACTGGCAAATCATATCTAGGGGGAGAATCTTCATCATCACTTTCATCAATATTATCAGTTTCAATAATTTCATTCTCTCTAGCCCTAGCAAGTTGTTCATCAAAAAATTCTCCTAGTGGCATAGTAGTATCAAGCATAGAAGTAGTTTCATCATAAGTATCATGCATAGCAGAAGTGGCATCATCAATAACATGCGACATATCAGAATTAATAGCGTATGCGAGGTTTAGTCGTCATAAGTTTACTCAAAATGTATGAGAATCAAGTGCAGAGCTAGATGGCACTTCCTTACCTCCCCTCGTAGTTGAGGGATAAATTTTGGTTTTCTCGTCTTTCAAGTTCTTCATAGTGATCAACAAATATAAATCCCAAGTGACTCAAAGAATATAGCTATGCTCCCCGGCAATGGCGCCAAAAAATAGTCTTGATAACCCACAAGTATAGGGGATCGCAACAGTTTTCGAGGGTAGAGTATTCAACCCATATTTATTGATTCGATACAAGGGGAGCCAAAGAATATTCTCAAGTATTAGCAGTTGAGTTGTCAATTCAATGACACCTAGTAAACTTAATATCTGCAGCAAAGTATTTAGTAGCAAAGTAATATGGAAGTAACAGTAACGGTGGCAAAAGTAACAGTAGCAGTTTTGTAGTAATTGTAACAGTGGAAACGGAAAAGTAACTAAGCAAAGAGCAATATGTGAAAAGCTTGTAGGCATTGGATCAGTGATGGAGAATTATGTGGATGTGATTCCTCATGCAATAGTTATAACATAGGGTGACACAGAACTAGCTCCAGTTCATCAATGTAATGTAGACATGAATTCCGAATATAGTCATACGTGCTTATGGAAAAGAACTTGTATGACATCTTTTGTCCTACCCTCCCGTGGCAGCGGGGTCCTATTGGAAACCAAGGGATATTAAGGCCTCCTTTTAATAGAGTACCGGACCAAAGCATTAACACTTAGTGAATACATGAACTCCTCAAACTACGGTCATCACTGGTAAGTATCCCGATTATTGTTACTTCGGGGTTAACGGATCGTAAAAAATAATAGGTGACTATATACTTGCAAGATAGGATCAAGAACTCGCATATATTCATGAAAACATAATAGGTTCAGATCTGAAATCATGGCACTCAGGCACTATTGACAAGCATTAAGCATAGCAAAGTCATAGCAACATCAATCTCAGAATATAATCGATACTAGGGATCAAATCCTAACAAAACTAACTCGATTACATGGTAAATCTCATCCAACCCATCACCGTCCAGGAAGCCTACGATGGAATTACTCACGCACAGCGGTGAGCATCAAGAAATTGGTGATGGAGGAAGGTTGATGATGACGACGGCGACGGATTCCCCTCTCCGGAGCCCCAAACGGACTCCAGATCAGCCCTTCCTAGAGAGATTAGGGCTTGGCGGCGGCTCTATATCGTAAAACGCGATGAATCCTTCTCTCTGATTTTTTTCTCCCCAATAGTGAATATATAGAGGTGGAGTTGAGGTCGGTGGAGCACCAGTGGGCCCACGAGGCAGGGGGTGTGCCCCCCACCCTCGTGGACAGGGTGTGGGCCCCCTGGTCTTGATTCTTTCGCCAGTATTTTTATTAATTCCAAAAATATTCTCCGTGAAGTTTCAGGTCATTCCGAGAACTTTTATTTCTGCACAAAAATAACACCATGGCAATTCTACTGAAAACAGCGTCAGTCCGGGTTAGTTTCATTCAAATCATGCAAGTTAGAGTCCGAAACAAGGGCAAAAGTGTTTGGAAAAGTAGAAACGTTGGAGACGTATCAGGAGGCTGTTTGGGCAGCCGGCGGCGACAACAAGGTCATGGCAAACTGTCTTCTCATGGCCCTTGCGGGCGCGCCGCGCGCCTGGCTTCTCAACTTGCCAGGGTCTTGTGTGGCATCCTGGGAGGAGCTGCGCGGCCTCTTCATCGCGCGCTTCGCGGCATCGGCACCCCATGCCGTCGTGGCCCTCCTTGGTGGCTCACAGGCGCCGCCCTCGGACCGCCATGTCAAGCAGTTCTTCCGCCAGGTGGGTGCCGCCCACGTGCAGCAGGGAGCTCTTCCGGGATGGGCGGCGCGCAAGGCTGACCTCACCTTCGACTCGAAAGACCACCCCGCGACCACCGCGGGAGCAGGTGCCGGATGCTCTGCACCCCCACCATCTGCAACGTGGCGGTCACCAAGACCCTCATCGACGGCGGAGTTGGCCTCAATATGCTCTCTGTGGAAGCTTTCGGCTTGCTTCACGTGCCACATGGCCGGCTCCGCCCCACCAAGCCTTGCTCCGGGGTCGTGGACGGCTCCACCTGCCCGCTGGTGCAGGTCCGCCTCCCCGTCACCTTCGGCACCCACGACAACTACCGCACTAATCTTATCGACTTTGACATCGCCCGCATTGGCCTCCCGTACAACACCATCCTCGGGTACCCGCCACTGGCCAAGTTAATGGCAGCAACTCATCCTGCCTACAACATCATGAAGATGCCGGGGAGCAGAGGCGTCCTCACTGTGGCTGGAGACACCAAGGAGGCCTTGGTGGCCCTCAAGCTCGCCTTCAGGGGCACGGCTGCCATGCGGCCAAGGGAGGAAGGAGCCCCAGAGGCTCCGGGGGCCGTGCCAGCAAAGAAGAAGCAGCTGCTCTCACAAGACCACGCCGAGACGGAGCAGGTATCGGTCGATGAGGACGAGGCGTCAGGCACCACCTTCACCATAGGTGCCGACCTCCCTTCGAATCAAGAGGAGGCATTGGTTAGCTTCGTGCGCAAGAACAAGGATGTGTTCGCATGGGAACCCAAGGATCTGGTCGGGATCCCGAGGGGATATTCGAGCACCACCTGAGGGTGTGTCTCAATGTGCGCCTGGTGAAGCAGAAGGCGCGGTGGTAGTCTACGGAGAAGCAGTCGTTCATCATCCAAGAAACACGTAGATTGCAAGAACCTGGCGTCATTCGATAGGTGCGGTACCCGGAATGATTGGCGAACCCAGTCATTGTCCCCAAGAAAGGCAGGAAGGAACGCATGTGCGTTGACTTCACCAACCTCAATAAGGCTTGCCCTCAAGATCCTTTCCCGCTCCCACGCATTGATCAGATCGTCGACTCCACCGCCGAGTGCGACCTGCTGTGCTTTCTGGACGCCTTCTCAGGCTACCACCAAATCAAGATGGCGGTGCAGGACATCGAGAAGACAGCCTTCTTAACTCCATGGGGGGTGTATTGCTACACCTGCATGCCGTTTGGGCTGCATAACGGCAGAGCGACTTTCCAGCGGCTGATGCACGTCGCTCTGGGCCGGCAGCTCGGGAGGAACGCCGAGGCCTATGTTAATGACATAGTGGTGAAGTCTCAGGAGGCCAGAACCCTCATCGAGGACCTGGAAGAAACATCTGCCAGTCTGCGCAAGGTGGATTTACGACTCAACCCAGAGAAATGTGTGTTTGGCATTCCCTCCGGCAAGCTGCTTGGCTTTTTGGTCTCGCACCAGGGAATCGTGGCAAACCCAGAGAAGGTCAAGGCAATAGAAAGGATGAGCCCGCTGCAGACTCTCAAGGAAATGAAAAAGTTGGCAGGCTGTGTGACCTCGCTGGGGCACTTCATCTCCAAGCTGGGGGAACGTGGCCTCCCATTCTTCAAGTTAATGAAAAAGAAGGGGTTGTTCGAGTGGACTCCGGAGGCTGACGCGGCATTCCAAGACATCAAGAGATACCTCACCAGTTCACCGATGATGGTAGCATCGTGTCCTCTTGAACCCCTGGTGCTTTACCTGGCCGCCACGCCTCACTCTGCCAGCGTAGCGCTAGTGGCCGTCGGGGAGGAGCGCCAGGTCAAGGGCCTACCAAGCAAGGCCACGCACCCCGCGAAGATGACGCAGCTGTTGGGGAACACAGTAATTTCAAAAAAAAAATCCTACGCACACGCAAGATCCATCTAGGTGATGCATAGCAATGAGCGGAAGAGTGTGTCCACGTACCCTCATAGACCGAAAGCGGAAGCCTTTAGTAATGCGGTTGATGTAGTCAAACGTTTTCGCGATCCAACCGATCCAAGTACTGAACGCATGGCACCTCCGCGATCTGCACACGTTCAGCTCGGTGATGTCCCTCGTACTCTTGATCCAGCTGAAGCCGAGGGAGAGTTTCGTCAGCACGACGGCGTGGTGACGGTGATGATGAAGCTACCGGCGCAGGGCTTCTCCTAAGCACTACAACGATATGATCAAGGTGGAAATCTATGGAGGGGGCATCGCACACAGCTAAGAAATCAACTTGTGTGTCTATGGGGTGCCCCCTTCCCCCGTATATAAAGGAGTGGAGGAGGGGAGGGCCGTCCCTCTCATGGCGCGCCCAAGGGGGGAGTCCTACTCCCAGTATGAGTAGGCTCCCCCCCCCCTTCCCTAGTTGGAGTAGGAGAAGAAGGAAGAGGGAGAGGGAGAGAACGAAAGGGGGGCCGGCACCACTCCCAATTCGGATTGGGCTTGGGGGGGCCCACCTTGGCCGCCTCCTCCTCTCTTCCACCATGGCCCATTAAGGCCCATTAACTCCCCCCCGGGGGGGGGGGGGTCCGGTAACCCCCCGGTACTCCAGTAAATGCCCGAACTCATCCGGAACCCTTCCGATGTCCAAACATAGCCTTCCAATATATCGATCTTTATGTATCAACCATTTCGAGACTCATCGTCATGCCCGCAATCACATCCGAGACTCCAAACTACCTTTGGTAGATCAAACACATAAACTCATAATACCGATCATCATCAAACGTTAAGCGTGCGGACCCTACGGGTTCGAGAACTATGTAGACATGACCGAGACTCACTTCCGATCAATAACCAATAGCGGAACCTGGATGTTCATATGGTTCCTACATATTCTACCAGGATCTTTATCGGTCAAACCGCATAACAACATACATTGTTCCCTTTGTCATCGGTATGTTACTTGCCAGAGATTCGATCATCGGTATCTCAATACCTAGTTCAATATCGTTATCGGAAACTCTCTTTACTCGTGCCATAATGCATCATCCCATGGGTAACTCATTAGTCACATTGCTTGCAAGGCTTATAGTGATGTGCATTACCTAGAGGTCCTAGAGATACCTCTCCCACAATCGGAGTGACAAATCCTAATCTCGATCTATGCCAACTCAACAAACACCATCGAAGACACCTGTAGAGCATCTTTGTAATCACCCAGTTATGTTGTGACATTTGATAGCACACTAAGTATTCCTCCGGTATTCGGGAGTTGCATAATCTCATAGTCATAGGAACATGTATAAGTTATGAAGAAAGCATTAGCAATAAACTAAACAATCAAAGTGCTAAGCTAACGGATGGGTCAAGTCAATCACATCATAATCCAATGATGTGACCCGGTTCATAAAATGACAACTCTTGTCCATGGCTAGGAAGCTTAACCATTGAAAGTGCATTATATCGACTAGAGGGGGTGAATAGGCGATTTTTATGAATTCTTCACCGAGGAATTTCAGGGTGAGTAAATTCCTAAGCCAAGAACTACTTGCAGCAGAATAAGTACTCAAATGCAAATATAACAGAACATAAGCATGGTCATCATGATGAAATGAAAACAAGCACAGAGTACAGAAAGTGTAAACACAGGATAAACAGGATGAAGACAAAGCGGTCAAGAAATTGAACTGAGGAGATTGAGAAAGTCTTCAGTCAAAGTCTTCAAACAGATATGAACAAGCACACAACACCGTAATGAGGAAATGGAAGAGTTGAGGAAATAGAACCAGTAGGCTTGGTGAAGACAGTGATTTGGTAGACCAGTTCCAACTGCTGTGACAGTTGTATGTCTGGTTGGAGCGGTTAGGTATTTAAACCTGAGGACACATAGTCCTCGCCATATTCTCCTTGAGATAAGGTCACACAGACCTCGCCCAATCAATTGTGGTAAGTCTTCAGGTGACTTCCAAACCTTCACAAACATGGTCACTCAGCGATCCACAATTTCCTCTTGGATGCTCAAACCATGACGCCTAACCGTCTGGAAGATGCACAGTCTTCAAAGGTAACAAGCGTCAGATCCATGCAGGATCAATCTCTTCATTGATGCTCAATCACTTTGGGTTTGTAGATGTTTGGGTTTGGTTTTCCTCACTTGATGATTTTCGCTCAAAGTCCTCGGAGGATGGGATGCTCTCAAATGACAAGTGTCAGTTTCTCTCGGAGCAACCAACCAGCTAGTGGTTGTAGGGGGCGGCTATTTATAGCCTAGGGAGCAGCCTGACATGAAAAGACATAAATGCCCTTCAATGATATGACCGTTAGGTGGGTAGATATTTTGGGACACCATGATAGCACAAGAACGGTCAGAAATTTGACTATCAAATTCCTCAGGGCTATCATGTTCCTCACTTGTAGGCAATCCGCACTGGCGAATTCCTAACTCCTCAGTCAGAACAAATTCCTCAGAGATCAAAAGAACTTCGCCTCTGTCACTGAAGAAATTGACTGAGCAGCATGAGATTTACAATGGCTTCACTCGAAGGGATTGGTAGGTGTAGGATTTTCAGATGAGCATCACTTGGAAATTTTTCCTTAGTATTTCCTCAACCCCCTTTAACAGTATGGTGTTTCCTATGAATCAAGAAAGAGAAAATGAAACTACGAAAATAAAAGTCTTCACGCTTCATGTTCCTCGTATGAATACCAAGTCTTCATGGTCACAGCAATTTCTTCACTTTCAAAGTCTTCAGAAAGTCCTCAGAAATCCAAAGTCTTCAGTCGAACACATTCATTTTTAGGGATCGACTTTCTCTGTAAATATCAAACTCCTCATAGACGTATAGACCTGTGTACACTCACAAACGCGCCAGTCCCTTAACCTATAAGTCTTCAATACACCAAAATCACTAAGGGGCACTAGATGCACTTACAATCTCCCCCTTTATGGTGATTGATGACAATATAGGTTATGTTTTCAACGGAGATAAAACTTATGAAGTGCAAATATTAATATTGAGGAATTTGATTGCAATATATAGAAGAACTCCCCCTGAAGATGTGCATAGTGAGGAATTTGCTTTTGAAGCAATGCACATTTGAAGAGTAGAATCATGGAGATCTCCCCCTATATCTTGTAATTCATACACGCATTTAACATATGATATGAAGAATTTGAAATGCATGATGAAAATATGGTTACTGATGTAATTCAGCATGCGTGCATTAACATATATAAGGAAATATCATGCAGAAGAACATAGCAAAAGTATCAGACCACCATCGGGTTTAAGTTTACAACTCGATCCAGCAAAGTCTTCAAAAGAACGAGAGTTGTAACTTAGCAAAAAATGCCCATATAGAGACCTGCTTGAAGACTAACTCAAATTTCTCCCCCTTTGTCATCGAATGACCAAAAGGAACGAAAAATGAGGACTAACGCCCCTGTAGAATATCATGTTGATGGAGGAGCGCCAGCATTGTTGGGGTCGGTTGTTGAAGTAGGGCCTGCCGCAGTGTCGTCCAAATCTTCATGCTCATCCGTGTCGCGCGATGAAGAATATGAGCTGGCTACCAAAGAAGGAACTTTGACTTTCTTGAATTTCTTCGCTGGAGGTTGAGACCAGTCAAAGTCCTACTTGAGACCCATTTGCTTCAGATCTTCTTCACTATACAGATGAGACAGAACAGCCCAGGTGCGACCGAAGACTTCATGGAGGTAGTGGTGGTTCTTCTTCACTTCATTGTGTGTAGCAGTTATGTTGTGAAGAATAGACCCAAACTGACGCTAAACCCATTTGTGGTTGCGATCGACCTTCTGGTGAAGACTGAGGAGAAGCTCACGATCAGTCATCACCCTTGGAGCTGTGCCTTGAGGATTTTGCTTTGAGGCATTGGCGGCAGACTCATGAGTGGCAGAGTCATCATTGGTGGAGTAAGATGCAGCTTTGTGGAACTAACCATCCAATGGACGAATGCCCTCATCAATAACAGCAGTGGCCTTGCCCTTTTCATCAGCTGAGGAAAATGTCCGTTTGAGGACTTCAATGGGGTGCAAGTAGCTACCATGGTTGAGTGTGTCAGCCTTCTAGTTGAGTGAAGACCTTGTTCTGAGGAATCTCATAATCCAGGGAGCGTAAGGCTTCAACTCAAATGGAGATAATGCAACATTGGCCAGAGTTCTCATGAAGAAATCATGGTAGTTGATAGGAATGCCATGAATGATGTTGAAAAGCAGATTCTTCATGATGCCAACGACCTCTTCTTCATTAGAGTCGTGGCCTTTGATTGGACTCAATGTCTTCGTCGGAATGCGATAGACAGTCCATGGCACATACATCAATTCCTTCACGGGGAATTTGGTCCTTGGGGCTTGGCCGGGTTTTAGTGGCTTCATCAACACTTGCATGTAGTGATCTGTAAGCTCAGGTTCATGGTATATACAACGAGCACCTTCAAGGGGAGGACTGACAGGCAGGGCATGAAGCAATTCAGAGGCCAGTGCTTTAAAATGAGTATTCTCTGTCATCCAATCCAACACCCAAGAGTTCACATCTGTAGCATCTCCTGTGATGTGCAGCATTGCATAGAATTGAAGAATTAACTCTTCATTCCAATCGCAAATATCAGTGCAAAAGTTGAGCAGTCCAGCATCATGAAGAACACTGAGGACTGGGGCGAAACACGGCAGCGATTCCATGTCCACATGAGGAATATGCTCATGGTCGAAGACTTTTTCCTTGTTGAAAAGCAGCGAAGAATAGAAGTTGGCTTGGCTGGCAGTCCAGAAATGCTTCCTTCTAAGATGAGCAGACACTGGTGCACGTCGGTCCTAAACAAACGGTTTTTTAACCCTTTCCGCGATGGCATTTGGAACCGTCGCCAAGTGAGTGTGGGCGATAGGGGGGGTCCTTCCCACAACCCAGAAACCGTCGGGGATAGGGAGCCTTGATGCATACAGTTGTCCCTATATAATCGTTTCTGATATCTCTAATATCCCAAACGCTTCATCCTTGCTACTTGTTTGTGCTCGCATTGCCATCGCAATCGGAGTTTTGTGATTCTGCCTAAAACCAGGCAGATTCTAGGCAAGGGAGCTTTCCAGGCAGATTCTAGGCAGATTCCAGGCACGGGAGATTTACGATGCCTGCACATCACAAACAGTTCATGATTATAAACCGTGTATGATAGGTAGACAATCACACACATTTAGTTTCCCCGCACCGTATGTGATAGTGTCTGAAATCACACACGCTTTCCGAACGGCAATTGTGTGCATGCTTGCACATGTTTGCTGTCTGTGAACCGTCTTGGATTATGGTGTATATCGCAAGCGTTTGTGTTTTACCAACCATGCACTAAAAAAATACACTTCCGTGATGATACGTGTTTGTCACAGTAGGTCGCGTTTTTTTCATGCATGTACATCCATGACAAATTTATGACAGAATCAAGATAGTCATACATGTCTTTGTCGTAGAAGTGTTCCATGACATTACCAAAATTATCATCACGGAAGTGTCCACTTCCATGACGATAAATCGCGCTAAATCCGTGAAGTGCTTTCGTCAAGGGTGACCGGCACGTGACATCCACCGTAACGGAACGTCGTTAAGCTATCGGGTCGGGTTTTGGATCCGATAACCCGTTAACAGCCCCGACCAATGGGGATTTTCCACGTGTAAAATCATCATTGGCTGGAGGAAACACATGTCGGCTCATCATTGGGACAGATGTCATCCACTCATTGGACAGAAGGCGCCTATGATACGTCAACACGTGGCACGGCCCAACAGAGGCCCATTCCTGTGAAAAGGTCGGCCCGTTTGACTTGGTCAAAAGGTGGCGGGCCGGCCCATGTAAAGCCTGTTAACAGCCTGTTCGCATATAGCCCATTTACAGCCCGCTAACCCAAGGCCCGGTATGCCCTATCCAAATTAAGCCCAGTAGCGTCATCTGGGCCACCCAATATGATTCCAGCATGTTTTCACTTCTGGCCCATGTATGGCCCATGACGTCTTTCGGCCCATATGAGGCCCTATGTAACTCTTGGCCTATTAACGGCCCGTGGTGAAACTGGCCCATAATGAACAGTGTATCACTTTACACCCATTAACGAATTGGTGAAACTGGCCCATAATGAACAAAGGTATCACTTTATACCCATTAATGGCCCGTTATTCCGTTGGGCTGTTTCAGCCCATGTTATCTTCGGCCTTCTCGAGCCCATTTATTCTTGGGCTCATTTCCGACATTCGTTTACTTACGGCCCGTTCTTGTCATTTTTACGCTTGTGGGCCAAATTCAGCCCGTGGTTACAGTCGGCCCGTTTGTGGTCCGTTAATACGTTGGGCCGTTTTCATAGTGTCATCAAATACGGTCTATTAACGATGGCCCGTTATGGTCGGCCCATGAACGGACGATTCCAACTCTAGCCCGTTTACGGCCATAATGCGGCCCGTTATTGGCCCATGTTTGGCCAATCGATCATACTGCCCGTATAAGGCCCATTGATGATACGGCCCGTAGAAGGCCCATTGTTTCTATGGCCCGTAGAAGTCCCACTGTTTCTACGGCCCGTAGGAGGCCCAGTGTCACTACAGTAAATATTAGCCCATGGTTATTGTGGCCTAGTTTTAAAAAATAGGTTATTGCAGCCACTAGCAAATAGCGGAAAAATAACTGCAATGACTACAAGCAAACAAATAAACAAGACAACAAGGAAATAAATAAGCAAGCAACTTACGCTAGGCTATCACGGCTATCACACATATTACATCCATCGGGCATCAAAGTTCGCCACGATTGCAAATAAACGCTACCGACAAAAGAATATACAAAAGCGAGAGCACTTCAAGGCACTAGGCACGGCCAGTCGCCCCAAACAAATGAAGAAGCTAAGTAGACCTCAGTTGTATCAACAATAGATGCATCAACACTAGATTTAAGGCATGATGGTGCGCACGGCAGTCCTCTGACATCTTCATTGCATCTTTGACTTCAAGTTGGAGCTGAGCTGAAGCAAGCCTTTCCGCTTTAAGTTGAGATCAAGAAGTCGAATCGATTGAGGCAGCGATCGCACAGAGGTTGTCTCACACCTGCCGGGGTGAGTAGCTTCAACTCACTTTGTCTTCATCAAGACAGGACCTTGGGGTCATCTCAACATCTCACGAAGATGGTTTGGCTCACTATCTTCCCTAAAGTTCTGCCTGGCGTAAGAAATACGAGTCTGAAAGAGAAACAAGGAGACACGTAACAAGTTTCACAATTATATAAGCAAATAAATGGATCTGTTCTGCATAAGGAATATGTTTTTTCAACTACAATTTGAAACTGGTAGTTGTTGCAGACATCCAATCAGATGTAAACAGCAAAGCAAACAGCAGTGGAGGAAATGATGCCTATCCAAATCTATACTAGAACGAAGTTTGAAGTCTTGAGAAGGATGAACTTACATTACATGTTAACACGGGCTGGACAAAGCCCTTCTCCATGTTGATGGAAGGATAGTTCAATAAATTCCCCAAAGAAAATTCTTTATAAGCGTTGCCATTATTCTACATTTTGCAAAGAGTAAATATCAATCAAATAATATTGGAAGAAACAGAGGATAATGAAGCTCAAAAGTGCATCGATGATACATAATCAAATAGCAATTAATTAAGTACAGCGTTACAAGGCAAAAGGGAGAGAGGTACTGACAAGAGCAATGCAGAGCCCATTACTGTTTTGAGATCGTATGATCCTTTGAGCAAGGAGATTCATCTGAAATTAGTTTTCATAAAAGAGAGAAGGTAGGGCACAAGCAGAAATTTAGGAGTTCAAATTATGAATAGATATCATAGACAGTACCTGACACAGGGCTCCCAGCAGTTCTAATAGGGGTTTGGCCACAGGAGTAGGGGTAAAGTGTGGTACAATTTGGGCTGTGTTTTTCTGTGGCTGCTAATCTATCTGATTTAACAGGTATCACTACCTTTTCCAAATACCTAGTTTGTACTCCTTGAGGATCTGCACTCACCCTCTTCCTTTTCGACATCTATTAGGAAAGAACAACATTTGGCTGGAAAAACATAGTGTGACGACACATGGAATAGGTGAAAATGGATAGGTATGGCATATACTCATATATGATGCTTAAACTAAGTGATGGTGTAACAAAGTAGTAGTAATGCAAGAGTTCAGATGCAAAATATGTGCGACCAATACAACTTTGCAAAGTTAGAGCAAGGACCTTGATGGGTGAATAAGATAGGCCATCCTCCACCATGCCAAGTTTGTTAGCCAGTGGATCGTTCCACAATATTCCTCTCGTGCGCCCATTCTCATATTCATTTTGATAATGTTCAATATTTGACATGCATGAAAACACAAAAACAAGTGAGATTTTCTTTGTAATGCAGAAGTGATTCTAATCCAATATTGCCTCCCTGTAAACCCCTTTGTGCTATCTCTGCAATTCTTTTAAAAGATGTCATGCATGATGTAATTTGTTGTGTGCATTAATATAATGTGGCCTACTACTCAAAATATGAGAGATCCAGAAGTGATGACACTTCGCAGATGATAGCTTCAACATATAGTAAAGAAGAACAAGTCGACCTGACCTGACAAATTCAAAATATACTAAGGGAGAACAACTCGACCTGACCAGTTGACCGCAAGAGAAGAGTATCATCTTAAAGAAGAGCAGAAGAGCAAGTAGATTGAAGATATTACAAGTCTTTCAATACAATGTCGGTTGGCTACCCATGATGAACCAGAGCGCACAGAGAAATACTATTCTTTCCGGTCTCTCCATATGTGGCTCACATGCATTTCGAAACTAAAGTAGGAACATTTAGCTAACCAATTAAACATCTCTCGGTTTACTAATATCAGCAATAATATCAGATATGAATTTGTACAACTAAGCTTGTTTAGCTCGATGGGTGGGGCAGTGCTATTACGACAAGAACCACATAGGCTGATTGTGGTCATCATAAAATGGGGAAAACATAAGCATGATGAGTACAGTGTTGACCGTGGCAGTGGGATGGCAGATCTGAAGCTGCAAACCGCGCAAAGGGTAGTTAGCAACCGATGTTTGCTTTGAAATAACAACTAAGATTTGGTATGGACAAGAAAGTACGGTCAACAAGTGACAAAGAAATGCAATTATGTTGTTTCTCTATATGTCGCGACATGCATTTGGAAACTCAAGTGGGACCTTTAGCTAACCAATTAAATGTGTCGGTTAACTAATATCAGTATCATATCACAATCATATTTGAACAACTAAGCTTTCGAATTTTGAGTGTTTTGTTGTTTAGCTTGAAGGGTGGAGTACTGCTAGTACGACGGAAAGCACCTACGCAGATCATAGTAGAGTAGATAAAAGGGGAAAACCCTAAGCATCAAGAGAAAAATCAGGAAAGTGGAACTAGCTGGACGATGGGTGGCGCACATGCTTTTCAAAGCGAATATAGGAACATTAGGTGACCAATTAAACATTCTCTGTTTTAGTGATATGAGCATCATATCAGATTCATATTTCAACATGTAAGCTTTGGGTTGAGGTCTTGAGGAGCGGTGCTAGCACGACCACGAAGCACCTACGATGATGGTAGTGAATATAAAGGGGACCATAAGCTTTACGAGTATAGTGCCCGTGCCATGGCGGATCTGAAGGTGCAAACCGGACAAAGCTACTTCGCAACCAATGTTTGCTTTCAACTAGCCACTACGATTTGGTACGGACAAGAAAAGTACAATAAACAAATTACAATCTATTTTCCGGTGAGATCAATAACTTAAGCACATATGGAAGAGTACCACCTCTCTTGCGGCGCCCGTATAGGCCTATCTTGTCGTTGAGGGTGATGCGGGTGCGATGGCTGTCGGCAGCGAGGAAGAAGACTTTAGGCGGCGGGCGGCGGGTCGAGGGATATATCCTGTTGCCGTGGGCGAGGCGGTCGTAGGGAGCGGCAACGGCAAGGTGGACGACTGCACCGATGAAGCGAGAGGAGGCGATGAAAGGATCCTGGTCGGCGCCATGGATGAGAGGCGTCCATCTCTTGCGATGAAGCGGCGAGGTAGGGGTAGCAGCTCCGGCAAGGTGGGGGATGGGGTGGCGGACGGAGGAGGCTGGCAACAAGTCACGGAGGTTGTCGTGCCGCCGACGGTGTATGAATGGGGAAATGGAGGGGAGGGGGGATCTCAAACTTTGGGACGCGCTTCTCTGAAATGGGGGAAAGTTACAAACTTGTCCCCCGTTTAAAATTTCGAACATTACGTCGGTTGGGGATAGGACGGTAATCTCGCATCTCCCAAATATTTGCCGGTAACTCTTTCGGGCGAGGAGAGGGTGTTTTTCCGCCCATGGTTGGCGCCCACGGTGTATGAACGGGGCTGACAGGTAGGGCGGTTGTGTCACGTCTGATGGAAGTTACACATCTGGCCCTATTTAAAATATTAGCCTACATCGATTTCGGGCGAGGAGAGTTTGTTTTGCCGCCCACCGTGTATGAATGGGGAAACGGAGGAACAGACACATGTCTTTCGGACGAGCTTGAATCAAATGTGTTTTGCCGCTCATGTTTGGCGCCCACCGTGTCTGAATGTGCTCAGAGGCCGTCGTGTCACGTCTGATTGAAGTTACTAGTCTACCCCTATCGATAGCAGTGTAAATCCGGTCGATAAGGATGTCAAGTGTCAGGGGTAGACAGTAATTTCCATCTCGCAAACACTTGCTTCGGGCAGCCCACAAATTATAGTGGGTGAGGGAGTCCTGGATTAGGGGGTGTCCGGATAGCCGGACTATAACCTTTGGCCGGACTCCTGGACTATGAAGATACAAGATTGAAGACTTCGTCCGTGTCCGGATGGGACTTTCCTTGGCGTGGAAGGCAAGCTTGGCGATATGGATATGTAGATCTCCTCCCATTGTAACCGACTCTGTGTAACCCTAGCCCTCTCCGGTGTCTATATAAACCGGAGGGTTTTAGTCCATAGGATAAAGAACAATGATACCATAGGCTAGCTTCTAGGGTTTAGCCTCTCTGATCTCGTGGTAGATCTACTCTTGTACTACCCATATCATCAATATTAATCAAGCACGAGTAGGGTTTTACCTCCATCGAGAGGGCCCGAACCTGGGTAAAAACATCGTGTCCCTTGTCTCCTGTTACCATCCGCCTAGACGCACATTTCGGGACCCCCAACCCGAGATCCGCCGGTTTTGACACCGACATTGGTGCTTTCATTGAGAGTTCCTCTGTGTCGTCATCTTTAGGCCCGATGGCTCCTCAGATCATCAACAAGATGCGGTCCAGGGTGAGACTTTTCTCCCCGGACAGATCTTCGTATTCGGCGGCTTTGCATTGCGGGCCAATTAAGCAGCCATCTGCGTGAGCGAAGAGTACGAACTCGAAACGCCCTCCAAGAGCTACCCAAAGCGCAGGCTGCTACCCCGATTAGAGGAGGAAGTACCTAAACCTACATCACCAGCGCACGACGCGGCCGACCGGCCACCTCGTGGCCGCAACAGAGAGGCCTCTCGGGAGTCTCGGCCCTCCACTCAAGCCGCACCCCGGCGTCGCTCAAAAAATACCAAGGCACGGGGAAATGCGCCAGACCTGCGAGATATATTGGAGGACAAGGCAAGGCAAACAAGATCAATCTATGGATCGCGTGGGCGCCCCACGACACGTGACGATAACCGTCATGCCGGATATGGCAAATCCGGCCGGGCCGAACACAGTAGACAAAGCTCATTTGAGCTACGTCGTGATATAGCCCAGTACAGAGGCGCCGCACACCCACTATGCTTCACAGATGAAGTAATGGATCATCAAATCCCCGAGGGTTTCAAACCCGTAAACATTGAATCATATGATGGCACAACAGATCCTGCGGTATGGATCGAGGATTATCTCCTTCATATCCACATGGCCCGCGGTGATGATCTACACGCCATCAAATACCTCCCACTCAAGCTTAAAGGACCAGCTCGGCATTGGCTTAACATCTTGCCATCAGAGTCAATTGGTTGTTGGGAGGACCTGGAAGCCGCATTCATCGACAATTTCTAGGGAACCTATGTGCGACCACCAGAGGCCGATGACCTAAGCCACATAATTCAGCAGCCATAGGAATCAGCCAGACAATTCGGGACACGGTTCCTAACCAAGAAAAATCAAATAGTCGACTATCCGGACGCAAAGGCCCTCGCAGCCTTCAAACATAACATCCGTGACGAGTTGCTTGCCCGGCACCTAGGACAGGAAAAGCCGAAATCCATGGCAGCCCTCACAACACTCATGACCCGCTTTTGCACGGGAGAAGACAGCTGGCTAGCTCGTAGTAATAACATGACCAAGAGCCCTGGTAATTCGGATACCAAGGACGGCAATGGCAGGTCGTGTCGCAACAAGCACAAGCGCCGCATTAACGGCGACAATGCTGAGGATCTGGCGATTAATGCCGGATTCGAGGCTCTAAACCGGTCGTGGAAAAAGCCATTTAAAAGAAATACTCCGGGCCCATCCGGTTTGGACCGAATACTCGATCGCTCGTGCGGATACGGCACCCCGAAAACCAGCCAATCACACCAACAGGGATTGTTGGGTGTTCAAGCGAGCGAGCAAGTTAAATGCGAAAAGCAGAGACAAGGGCTGCATAGCGATGGCGAGGAGGAGCCCGGCCGCCCGAACAATAGGGGACGAAGGGCTTCCCCCACAAGTGCGGACGGTAAACATGATATACGCAACCCACGTACCCAAAGGGAGCGGAAGCATGCACTCGAGGGGCGTATATGCGTTGGAGCCGATCGCCCCAAAGTTCAACCCGTGGTCCTCCTGCCCGATCACTTTTGATCGAAGGACCACCAACTAACATCCGCCATGGCGAATTCGCCGCGTGGTTCTAGACCCAATCATTGGCCAGTTCACCTCACTAGAGTCCTTATGGATGGCGGCAACAACTGAACACCTTTATCGGGATACGGTCACGAAAAATGGGCATAGACCCTCAAGGATTAAACCCACAAAGACGACCTTTAAAGGCGTCATACCAGGTGTAGAGGCCAACTGTACAGGCTCAGTTACACTTGAGGTGGTCTTCGGATCCCCGGATAATTTCCGAAGCGAGGAGTTAATCTTCGACATAGTCCCGTTCCGCAGTGGCTATCACGCACTGCTCGGACGAACCGCATTTGCAAAGTTCAATGCGGTGCCGCACTACGCATACCTCAAGCTCAAGATGCCAGGCCCTCGAGGAGTCATTACGGTCAATGGAAACACTAAACGCTCTCTCCGAATGGAAGAGCATATGGCAGCCCTCGCAGCGGAAGTACAAAGTAGCCTCTCAAGGCAATTCCCCAGTCCGGCTATTAAACGTCCGGTCACCGTCAAGCGCGCCCGGAGTAACCTACAACAAGACCGTCTGGCACGTTCCGAGCAAGCATAGCAATGCAGCCCCAACCCCAACCCTCGCGAAATTGCGAAACCAAATACTACGCGTACATAATTACGCTCTGGAAATACCATGGGCATAGGGGGAGGGGCACGACCACGGCATGCCCAAAATGCGGCTCAACCACACTAGGGGCTCCTGATTTTGTCATTCATTTTTCTTACTTTCAGGACTCCACTCTCCGGAAGGCCTGTCCGGCAGTACAATCACCGAACACATGATGCAACAGCCAGGGAGGCGTGACTACGTCGAATGTCCGGTGGTCTCTATAACGAGCTAAATACATCTTACATACCGTCTCAGCTTGCCCTGGAGAGGACATGTCAAATAGTCCCATATCTTGCTTATCGCACTATTTGTGTCGTTCTGCTTTCACAGCAGCCTTTTAATAAACAATGCTCAGCTTCAGCTTATTATCGCATTTTCTATTTATTTCTTTTTCAATACATATGTTTAGTTATGACATTTAGCACCCGTACACTTTGGTACGGCCAAATCGCCAGGGCTCAAGTACCCCATAATACGGCGTGAGAAGTCCGAACACTTTAACAAGTGCGGCACCCGAACTTATAGCATTATATGCATCAGCTCGAATCATGTCTTGGGTCAATAGTTGGGTTTTCCGGCTCCTATGTTTTGGTACCTTACGTTCCGTTATATCGGCTAAGGTAGCGCTAGGAGAACTCTGCGATTGTGCCCCGGTTGAGCTGGGTTCAGCACCTCGATGAAAGCTAAAACTGACCCTCATGATAGGGCGAGAGCTGTTCGCTGTTGGAGAGGTTTCGAGTCCCTAAAGACTTATGCCGCTTAGAGCGAGGAGTCGGCTTTGTCCGGCCTAGGCGTGGATAGCGCCCCGAACTCGGTCTTCCGAATACTAGGGGCTTCGCCAAAATTTAAAATTATAGGATTCTATGGCTAAGTGAGAGTGATAAAGCATTATAGTCCGATTGCCTTGTTCGTTGTGCTGAGCGACTCCCTCGAAGGACCCAAGAATGGGAACAAGAGCGCTCGGGTTTATCCTGAACACCCCGACACTAGTGGCATGGGGGCGAAGCGACGACTCGCCATCTCTCAGATTTAATAAACGGCCGCACAAAAGGTAATATTTTAAATTCAAAAAGCGTTGCTTGGCGCATATGAACAAGTTTTCAGCGCACAGGATAACATGAGCGAGTTTACTCAAAAATTACATCCTTGGAACATTCATCCACCATAAGGCGGGCACCCTTCAGGACGCCCTCATAATACATCTCGGGCTTGCGATGCTCCTTGCCCTCCGGTGGCCCATATGTCACCAGCTTCTCAGCATCCATCCTGCCCCAGTGTACTTTAACACGGGCAAGGGCCCTACGGGCACCTTCGATGCATCTTGGCGCTGATGACTTCAAAGGCGTGGGACAGGCATCCGCCCAGCATCACCAGCCCAAAGTAGCTCCGAGCCACGACCTCCCGAGCCATAGACAGACTATAAGGCCCTTCATGGCATGTTCGGCCACCTTATGGAGCTCGACCAGCTGCTTCAGCTGGTCGCTCAAAAACACTGCCGGTGTCCGGTCTCGACATCTTGAGACCGTAACACCTTCTCCGTCGAGCTCCCTCCTCGGCCGGGAGTATCTTGGCGGCGTCGGACACCTGCTGAGGCAGATCTTCGAATGCTCCTGGAGAGCTCCGGACTCGGGTAAGTAACAAATAATTCACTTTCACGTGCTTGCTTTGCATAAAGAATGCCTTACCCGCCGCTATCTTCTTCATCGCCTCAATTTCCTAGAGGGATTTTTGGGCTTCGGCCTTGGCAGATTTGGGGCTCTCAAGGGCCGAGGCAAGCTCGCACTCTCGAGTCTTTGAGTCAAGCTCCAAACTCTCGTGTTTTTTCACGAGAGCCTGGAGCTCTTGCTGCACCTCCGCCACCCGCGCCTCCTGCTTGTCTCGCTCGATGCGCTCCACGGCCGCATTGTCTTCGGCCTTGGACAGCGCTTTCTTCAGGTTGCCACAGGTTGTGGCCCCTATAATACTCACGTTGGTCCTGTCATTTTTGCAACCACATCTTTTTTATATATTTACATAAGGTATTACTTACCTTCCTTGTCCTCGAGCTGCTTCTTGGCAAGGCCGAGCTTGTTCTCGGACCGCTCGAGGCTCTGCTTCAATGCATCGACCTCCGCAGATCGGTCCGTGAGGAGGTCGTGCGCAACCTGCATTCCCATATTGGCATACTTATGTTAGACTCCTGCGTATATCTTTTAGATCCTCGGTTCGGCTTTTCTTTCCGAACACCAAACTTAGCATCGAGACTCTTGTCTATGCGGTAATATTTTTACATATCTTAAATACATACCTCAAAGCACATTAGAAGGCTGGCACAGGCTTCAGTCAGCCCGCTCTTGGCGGACTGAACCTTCTGGATCACCGCACTCATAATAGTGCGGTGCTCCTCGTCGATGGAGGCGCCATTAAGCACCTCCAGCAAATTATCCGGTGCCTCCGATTGGACGGAGGTCACCGTCGTCGTAGGCTTGCCCTTCTTACTAGGGGGCTGCCTACCGGACTCCGGAACCATTGAAGGTTTCGGTGCGGTGTCCGGCTCGGCGCTGGACTTGGAGCCCTTGGGAGTTTTTTCCCCTTTGCGCCTGGAGTCCGGGAGGTCGCCTTGCAGCGCCTCCAGGACCACTTCCTCCTGGCTTGGACCCTTTTGGGACTCCACCTCGGCATCGTCCGTAGGGCGAGGGGAGGTAGCGGTCGGAAGCGAATTCACATCCGACAAATCCAGGGAGCCGCTTGATGAAGCGTCGATCCGGGCCTTGGGAGGACTGCATGATTATATCTGACGTCAGGGAAAGCTGTGCAATAAAAGAACACTATGAATCACTCTGGTGTCCGAACACTTACGACTTTGCCAGAGGCTTGGCCCTGGGCGGCAACTCCTCCTCGCTGTCGGCGACGTTGGTGGAGTAATCCGGAAGGGTTCTTCCCTTCTTGGACCCTCCAGTCTCCCCGGTTAGGCGGCTTTCCTTTCTTTTCTTCCCCGCCGAGAAGAAACCTCTCTTTCCTCCTCCTCGTTTTCGTGGGAGGAGTGCGCCTCGGAGTCATCAGACGACGAGTCCGGCTCCACCAGGCGCCGGGAGCTCTTCCGGGTTCCCGCGGCCTTCTTCTTGGCCTTCTTCTCCGGCACGACGTAAGGTGCCGGGACCAGCAGCTTCGCCAAGCCGGCATCTATTGGTCCTTCGGGCAAAGGAGCCGGACAGTCGATCTGTCCGGTCTTCTTCTGCCAGTCCTGTCAAAGGAACGGGAGCTTAGATCCCGCATAGAGTCAAACTATGAAAAACAAGTATCCCGTAAAGGGTAAAACAAGCTTACTACGCTGGCTTGGCGCTTCGCGCATAATCCGCAATCCTCGGTAATGGGAGGGGGAACCTCGGCGCCCTTGAATAGCACCTTCCAGGCATCCTCGTGCGTGGTGTCAAAGAGCCTGGTCAGAGTTTGGTGCTGGGCCGAGTCGAACTCCCACAAGTTAAAAGCCCGTCGTTGGCACGGGAGGATCCAGCAGATGAGCATGACCTGGACTACGTTGACAAGTTTAACCTTCTTGTCCACCAGGTTTTGGACGCAGGTTTGGAGTCCAGTCAGCTCTCCCGAATTACCCCACGATAGGCCCTTCTCTTGCCAAGAGGTGAGCCATGTGGGGATGCCAGATCGGAATTCGGGGGCCGCTGCCCATTCAGGGTCACGCGGCTCGGTGATGTAGAACCACCCCGATTGCCACCCCTTGATGGTTTCCACGAAGGAGCCTTCGAGCCATATAACGTTGGGCATCTTGCCCACCATGGCGCCTCCGCACTCCGCTTGCTGGCTGCGCACCACCTTCGGTTTGGCGTTGAAGGTCTTCAGCCATAAGCCGAAGTGGGGCTTGATGCGGAGGAAAGCCCCGCACACGACGATAAACGCCGAGATGTTGAGGATGAAGTTCGGGGCCAGATCATGGAAATCCAGGCCGTAGTAGAACATGAGCCCCCGGACAAATGGGTGGAGTGGGAAGCCTAGTCCGCGGAGGAAATGGGTGAGGAACACCACCCTCTCATGGGGCCTGGGGGTGGGGATGAGCTGCCCCTCGTCTGGGAGCCGGTGCGTGATGTCATTGGACAAGTATCCGGCTTTCCTCAGCTTCTTGATGTGTCCCTCCGTGACGGAGGAGACCATCCACTTGCCTCCCGCTCCGGACATGGCTGGAGAAGGTTGAGGTGGGGTGTGCGGACTTGGGCGCTGGAGCTCGAGTGCGCGAAAATGGATAAGCAAAGGAGGAAGAAGGCGTAGATGAAAAGGGTGGATCCTTATCCCCTTATATGGGCGGACGAAACTATGTGCCCCCACCAGCCTGGTAAAACTCGCTTACCTCCCAAGCGCCGTAATTAATGGCACGGTTGGGTTACCCACGCCCGTATTGATGAGAATCCCGGAATAAGAGGACACGATCTCTGCTTTGACAAGACGTGCCAAGGAAACCGCCTCGCTAAGTGGGCTGAGGTGGGACAGTAAAAACAATTCGAATAAAGGCTTGGCCGTGGTGTGATGTCACGCTGCGGAATACGTCGTGATTGGATTTGTGTAAATATTATTCTCTCTACGGTGGTATGTGGAACTTATTTTGTAGAGCCGGACAATATCCTTGTGTTCAAAATCTTCTATGAAGTATTCGGAGGAGGAACCCGCCTTGCAATGTCGAAGACAACCTGCGCGCCGGACTCATCGTCATTGAAGCCTGGTTCGAGGAGACTCTTGAGGAGTCTGGATTAGGGGTGTCCGGATAGCAGACTATAACCTTTGGCGGACTCTGGACTATGAAGATACAAGATTGAATACTTCGTCCCGTGTCCGGATGGTACTTCCCTTGGCGTGGAAGGCAAGCTTGGCAATACGGATATGTAGATCTCCTGCCATTGTAACCGACTCTGTGTAACCCTAGCCCTCTCCGGTGTCTATATAAACCGGAGGGTTTTAGTTCGTAGGACAAAGAACAATGATACCATAGGCTAGCTTCTAGGGTTTAGCCTCTCTGATATTGTGGTAGATCTACTCTTGTACTACCCATATCATCAATATTAATCAAGCAGGAGTAGGGTTTTACCTCCATCGAGAGGGCCCGAACACAGGTAAAACATCGTGTCCCTTGTCTCCTGTTACCATCCGCCTAGACGCACAGTTCGGGACCCCCTACCCGAGATCCGCCGGTTTTGACACCGACAGTGGGTGTTTAGCCGCTTCGTTCAAAACTTAGGAGAATTAGCATTCACGTTTGCCCTGGGACCTGGCAAACTAAACTCAAATCCAATTTGTATTCGATTACGAATATCCACAGATAATTTTACATTTTGTTATTTATTTCTTCAAAACCACAGCAAAGATTAATTACACCTTTATATATGATTATGATTTAGAAATGTCGTGATCTTCGAATTCAGTAGGTTGGATACACTCTGAGTCAAATAGTTATTTCATCCAATACAATATGCTCACACGAAAAACAGTTCACCTTATGTCAATCATACAAGTACTGAGCATTACCTCGCCTAAAAAATTCGGATCATTACAACACATGGACAACATAGGGGACCTTGCAACATAATCCATTCAGAGACATGACACAACATGCAAGTACAATAATCTAATGACAATTTCAACTGGAATCTAAAGAAGAACCGGGATTATCTTGGGCTTCAGATAGCAGAAACAGCAGGACCTCCTCCGTCTTCAAATGCAACGTTCTTACTTCCTCCAATTCTTGGGTTGCTTGCATAATGTGTGTCGCTAATTCCGTAATTTCCAGCCTCAAGATAAAGATTACCTCATTCATGGCAGCCACACCAACTCTTTCTGCCTCTAGTAGAGCCTCAAGCACTATAATATCCTTTCAGATCGCTCTCCGGCAGTGTTGCCTCTGAACTGCTACCATCTGGTAACATGGATGGTGCACTGCTTGCACAAATAGATTCTGGGGTTGTACATTGTGTCCTAGTGTGAACGGCATCCTGAGAGGTTTCCGCTGGACATCAGTAAGAGATAGTTATCGTATGATCCAGGCAGTAAGCTTACATGGTAAACGACGGACGAATTATTGCAAATCATGGAAAACTATATTTAAATGGTTCGAAGCAGCATCAGCTGAAAAGAAATTAAAATGGTAAGATGAAACTAGGGATGTAAGTGGCAAATAAACGACATCCGCCAGTCCCATCTAGTTAGTTTTTGCTACCTCCCTAGTTCATTTTCCTCAAAAAACAAAAACTCTTTTGAACTATCATACCACTAGTGGACTTTAATCGGGATTAAACGGGACCCAATTGACATCCCTAGTTGAAAGGGAGTGTACAACCGCAATATTTAAGTTGCCAAGGTATCTAAGCAGTTGAAATAATCTGAGAAAGCACTTAGCAGTGTGGCCTCATATAAACTATGAAGACAGTCTTGTGATGAAGTTGAGAGGAAAAGTTAAGGACTCAAATGAAATAGGCATGCATTTCTTTTTACGATAGTACAGCGGGCATCTTGACATATTGGCCAACTTCGGTATAAGCGTAACAACAAATCAGCATTCGAATCAAGCAATACAGCAACGCAGACAACTGAACTGTTTGTAATTCGGTAGGATTACACGTTGAGGGCACAAGCCAAGAAAGCAGCCCACTCGCATTACATTTCACATGTACTAAAACACACTGGCTTACCATATGTTGTTGTGAAGCCTAGCTGCTGTTGCAATGTTCTTTGAAGATATCGTCAGCATCCCGTGGTTGCAAATCTAGTTGTTGTAGTTTATTACGCACCATCTATTTAGGTAAAATTAATTTTAATCGCATGCACCTTTGGTCCGAATTGATCATCAATGGTTCATCTAAACTAATGAAAGAAGGGTGTGTGCATACACGACAATAATCCCTTCGATTCTTTTTACTTTGCGTATAACTTTTTCTCAGTTTTCTCGTATTAGTCTGCGTGTTGCCGATTCCTAGCGTTGGTTTCCTTTTGTGCCCTGCCCCATCCGCCTCTGCCCTAATTAATTGGCAAATTAGTCCAAAAAAATTAAACCAGTGCCCTCCTTGGTATGCAGGTCAAGAGTTATGCGCAGAGTAAATAGAATCGGAGGGAGTATATCTGCTTCCCTCTATTTTTATGCTTGTTCGAGGTGCCAGCCCCAAAAGAACAAATATTCTGCTTGATGGGGTTGGCAGCTCCATAATTAATAGAAGCATCAAATTAGTCATGCAACTTGGGAAGATCAAGAACACACAAACTAGTAATGAACAGAGGCTCGGAGCAGTGATGTAATAGCTAGCATCAGAAAATGTAGGGTAAAACGAACAAAAAGCAGCGGAACCAAATGCTAGTTTGCTGATGTGTAATTAAGAATAGAGAACATTAAGCAGTCTGATGGAACCAACAGGTGGCATCAGAACAAAACTAAAGCATATTAACTATATGTGCACTGGTATGTAATTTAGCAAATCTAGCATGTTCATTGCCAGAAATATGGCCCTACAAGTGCAAGCAGAATAACGCGTCTCATGAAAAACTGAATGATGCCCTAAAGAAATTCAAAGGTGCGGTGCTTATGCTAGGAAAGTGAACGTAGGTGCCGGCCGTTGGATAATAGTACCTGATTCTCGGTGGCGTATGGGTATCGTTGTCATACTTGATAGATAAGGATCATCGATGGTGCTCGTGTTGCGGTTGAGTTTGGGCGGTATGTCGCCCGGGCGCCGGCTCCGGTGCTACGGTTGCGGCGCCTGTCGACATACAAGAAAGCTCATCTGTGGTAAGTGAACAGTTGCACGATAAAGAGAAAAACCGAAGGAGTACTAATCGAAATAACCTGATGTGGCTGCGGCGTCGGTAAAGCAGGGCCGATGGAGTTGAATATGGCGTCTGTGGAGCGGGTCCGGTGCAGTGGACGAAGGCTTCGGCGGGCGCGCTGTACAATGCTTTCGGTGAGGCGGATCTGTTGCGGCGGACGAGGGCTTGTATGAAGGGCCAACGAAGGGGCAGACGAGGGAGTCAGTGAAGGGCCTATCTTTGTGGTGGACGAGGGCGCCGGTTAAGCGAATCCGGTGCGGTGGACCATGATGGAGGTCAAGGAGATGCAGGCGGTGGATAAGCCGATCTCTGGCGGCTCCGGTGAAGTGGTGAGTTGGCGGTTAGGGGTTCCAAGGTGCGGAAGGTAGATCCGTGAGGTGTGAGGTCCACTGCTGCGGAGGACCAGATTCGGCGGCTTTCCGTGGTTGGGGGTCGGGAGGGGAAGGAGGGCTCTGGGAAGAATGTTGGGGCAAGAGGGAAACCAATGGAGTTACCAAAGCAGCCCTTTTTCGTTCATGTGGCGGGGTAAAACAGGAATATCACAGGCTAAACTTTCGGGCGCATGATATTTCGATGTGAGCGGAAGTTTGAAAGCTTTTGGCGCCTAAAATTATAAGTATTCTGCTCTCGTACCACCGACTATGATATCATGGCCGACAATTTGTTTGTTTTGCACGCAAAAAAAATGTGCAAGTTTTGCAAATCAATGTCTCCACCTCGAAACTTAGATTGTACATTCAATTCAAATATGGATCATTGAGCTACTACAAGCAAATACCATCATACGGTCCAATTCAGATGAAATTCCAAATGTGCTTATCCTAAATATGATGACAAAAGAAAAAATGTGTATGTGTATGAATAAAGTGGATGATTATAAAGTTTGAACATGCCCGTATGTGTATATCTCTAGGTTTGATATATGAATTTGAAATCACGAAATCCCAGCTTAAAAAATGTACCTCCGTTTAAATGAATTACAAAAGCTAATGATGGAGTCGAATTCCAAAATTCCAATCTTAGGTTTGTAATTCTGGTACATCAAGGTATATCACGCATGTTCAAAAGTATCGTTATCTCATAGTACAAACTATGAAACAAATTGATCAACCATGAGTGCACAATATCTCAATTACGCTAAAGTCCCTCAAATATAGACACCTCACTCTTTATCTGAAGTCAACCCCCCCTCCACCACCCCACACACACACACACATAGAGAAGTCGTTCTCTCCCCCAAACACCAACACACGAGCACATTAATACCCCTCTCTCTTGTAAAGTCCAGACCCCAACATAGGTCTCTATCACTTTGTATCTCGGCATGCACACATCTCTTCCCTCACTCTCTAGGTCTCCCGCTATCTCTCTTACCCAAGCACACGCACTATGTAGAGTGTATATTTCCCATACACACAAAACGTCGCACCCAAACGTCTATCTCCCTAGTTATGTGGTTCTCGCGCACTCACCACACACACACCCCCCACTGCAAACAAGCACACTTTGTATCCTTGTGCACCACTCTCCTCTTTCTATCTCTCCCACATGCGGACCCGCCCCGGATCCTTCCTGTATACATATATGTCATGACTCTTTGCATAGCTCCCTAATGTATAATCGTTCTCGATTTCGAACATTGTTCTCTACACCATCTATTCTAGATCTCTCATGAAGTCCCTATCACACACACGATGACTCGCTTCCCTTGCGTCTCCGTTCATAGGCTAATATCGGACAACATCAACATTGTCTCCCTATCTATACGCCATTTATGGACACAAACCACCCCTCTCGCCCCCTCTCTTCCTCTCTCTCTCTCTCTCCCTCTCTCTCTCCATCGCTAGCTCTCTCTTTCTCTCTCTCTCTCTAAACCCTCTCCCACACACACCCTCGATGTCTCTTCCAAAGAGTCTGCTCCCCCCGCCCGCACCCGTGCTATCTCGCTACTACACATGTCACACCATTCCCCCTTCCCTTATACTAGGTTTACATCATCAGTGGTCTCTCTACTCCACATACACTCTCTCCCTCTCACACACAAACGCGTGCAGTAACACACACAGACACGCACAAACACCCATTTACCTGGATCCTCATCTCTCCTCATGTCCGCATGTGTATCTCACACACTCACTCTCTAATTATGTATATGTGTCTCCACCTTACACAACACAAAGCCCCATGTATGTGTCTCTCTTTATCCTCCACACACATAGACACAAGGAATCTGTTATCATTGCCTCAGTCTCTAACATATCACGCACGCACTCTCTCTCTCTCTCTCTCTCTCTCTCCTCTCTCTCTCTCTCGCAAACACGCTCAACAAGGGTTTCCCCGTGAATAACTTACCGTTTATTCATCAACAGTCATGGCAGTACGGAAAACACGAGACGTGAAAAACAATAAATCTACACGTGCTTAGACCACCTAGTATGACTACTAGGACTAGAGCAAGCCAAAAAGCGCGCCGCCGTCACCCCCTCCTTTTCGGCGACGGGAAAATCTTCGTTTTACATAGTCGAGAAGTCATTGTGCTAAGGCCCCACATGCCGAGGCATTGAATAGAATGTAGATGCTAGTTTACGGAAGCAAGTATCGATAATACATTTGTATCTCCATACTTATATTTCTTCTCTTATAAAAACCGAGTTGGTGATGATGGTACGTGTGCCATCTTGCAATATAGACCGTCTGATCTATATCTGACGGATGGAAATTAAACTAAAAGATACCCGCACCCCTCTCCACATTTTTAGACAAGGCCTTCCCTCGTTCATCCTTATCTCCAAAAAACCTCATTGTTGAGCAATTAAGAAAGGAAGCTGAAAGTGCAACTATCCCTGGGTGGTTTTGGTAATTCCTAACAACATATAGCTCATTGAGCTAACATTATTCAAAGATGAATATTTCAGGAAAAGCTCAATGAATGGCATGCCATGGATGAGGAAAGTGGACCCCTCAAAATACTAAGGATAAAAGGATTGGCTCAAGCTCAAAAGCTCAAGACTCTACATTTTATATTTTAGTGATCCAAGATCACATTGAGTCTATATGAAAAGCGAATACTATCAAGGAGGGATGAGGTGTTGCTTAATGAGTTTCTTGCTCCATAGGGCTTAGTGATATGCTCCAAAGCCCTCGACTGCTTTCCCACATCCACATATGACCTAAACCCAAAGTCAAACTCGGCCCCACCGATTCTTTCTATCCGGCGCCACCGAGTTTAGATGTCATAGACACTGCCACAAACCCTAGGCAACTCGGTCTCACCGATAGGGATCTCGGTCTCACCGAGATGGGATTGTAATGTCTCTGTTTCCCTTCATAACGTTTCGGTCCCACCGAGATGAGCGATCGGTCCCACCGAGATTTCAATGTAAACTCTATGTTTCCCTTTCGTAACATTTCGGTCCCACCGAAATGAGCGAATCGGTCCCACCGAGTTTACCTGACCAACTCTCTGGTTAGCTTATTACCAAATTCGTTCTCACCGAGTTCGTGTAATTGGTCTCACTGAGATTACGTTATGCCCTAACCCTAACCATATCGGTCCTACCGAGTTGCATGTCGGTCCCACCGAAAATCCTAACGGTCACTTGGGAGCCTCCGACAAGATCGTGGAGTTGAACCAAGGAGTTTGTAAGGGCAAGGAGATCGCCTACTTCGTGAAGATCTACCGCTAGTGAGGCAAGTCCATCGTGAGCGACGACCATGGTGGGATAGACAAGGTTGCTTCTTCGTGGACCCTTCGTGGGTGGAGCCCTCCGTGGACTCGCGCAACTGTTACCCTTCGTGGGTTGAAGTCTCCATCAACTTGGATGTACGATAGCACCACCTATCGGAACCACGACAAAAACATCCGTGTCTCTAATTGCGTTTGAATTCTCCAAACCCTTCCCTTTACATTCTTGCAAGTTGCATGCTTTACTTTCCGCTGCTCATATACTCTTTGCATGCTTGCTTGAATTGTGTTAAGATTGCTTGACTTGTGCTAAGATAGCTAAAATCTGCCAAAGACTAAAATTGGGAAAAGGATAAGTTTTTATTTGGTCAAGTAGTATAATCCCCCCTCTAGACATACTTTCGATCCTACAAGTGGTATCAGAGCTTTGGTCTCCATTTGCTTTGGTTTCCATAGCTTTTGGTGGTCATAGCCTTGGTTTCACAACCTAGGAGAGTATCGCGTCTAGCGAGGGAAATTATCACCGTAGAGGTCCTTACTTTGATGGTACAAATTTTGCTAGTTGGAAGCATAAGATGAAAATGCATATTCTTGGACATAACCCTGCCGTTTGGGCTATTGTGTGTATTGGCTTGCAAGGTGAATTCTTTGATGGGAGAGAACCGAACCGTGAAGCTAGCGCGGAAGAGTTGAAGATGCTGCAATATAACGCTCAAGCTTGTGATGTCCACTTCAACGGATTGTGCCCCGAAGAATTCAACAAAATCAGCCGTCTTGAGAATGCAACGGAAATTTGGGATACTTTGATTAATATGCATGAAGGTACTGACTCTGTCAAGGAATCCAAGTTGGATGTGCTTCAAAGTCAACTTGACAAGTTCAAAATGAAGGATGGTGAAGGTGTCGCTGAAATGTACTCTAGCCTTGCTCTTATCACAAATGAGATTGCCGGCTTAGGAAGTGAAGAGATGACCGAAAAATTCATCATCAAGAAGATCCTAAGAGCTTTGGATGGAAAATATGATATTGTGTGCACATTGATCCAAATGATGCCCAATTACAAAGATCTCAAGCCAAGGGAAGTCATTGGAAGAATTGTTGCTCATGAGATGTCACTCAAGGATAAGGAGGAACTTCACAACAAGTAAAGTGGTGCTTAAAAAGCCTCATGTGAAGCCCCCACATCATCAAGTGAGAAACAAACCTTCAATGAAGAATTGAGCTTAATGGTGAAGAACTTCAACAAGTTCTACAAGAATAAGAGCAAAGAGAGAAGCTCCAAGTCAAGGTCCTACAATGACAAAAGATCTTCTAGTCGAGAGCGCAATTGCTACAATTGTGGGAGACCCGGACACTATTCCAATGAGTGTACGGCACCCTACAAAAGAAGAGAAGACTCACCCAAGAGAAGAAGTAGAAGAGAAGAATCACCACCAAGAGAGAGCAGGAGTAGAGATGATCGTTATGAACGAAGACCCTCACGGAGAAGCAAAGATTCAGAAAGGAAGGACAAATCATCAAGGAGCTACACAAAACGAAGACATCAAGCTCATGTTGGTGAATGGGTATCCGGCTCCGACTCCGACAATCACTCCGAGAGAAGCTATCACTCCGACTCCGAATATACTCAAGATGAAGGTGTTGACGGTCTAGCACTTGTGTCAACCAACTCCTATGACATATTTGATTCACCAAATGAAGGAATTGGAAGATGCTTCATGGCCAAAGGTCCAAAGGTAACACATCCCGAGTATGTTGATTTCAATAGTGATGAAGATGACTTGTTAGGTGATGATGATTTACTTGTTGACAACTCTAGTGATGAATACTATGATGAAACGTCAATTAATCATGCTAATCAAGATAAAGCGAATGACAATGATAAGGAGAAGATTGAGCTTCTAACTAAAGAACTAAACACTCTTAAGTTAGCTCATGAAACTATCTTAGAAGATCATCGAGAACTTTTAAGGACTCATGAGAAGTTACGCTTTGAAAAGCTCAACCTTGAGCAAGAGCATGAGTTCTTAAAGGCAATCAATGATGATCTCCGTTAGAAAAGTTCTTCTTACATTGCCAAGCGTTTACTCTTATCTACTTACATGCCTCAAGTCAAGTCTAGTAACAAGAACAAGAAGGATTCTTCCTCTAGTAGTAACAATAATCATGCTAAATCCAATGTTGTTGCTTATATTAGTTCTCTTGATTCCATTAATGATTCTCTTAGCCAAGTTACACTTGAGCAAGAAAATAGCTTATTGAAGGGAATTCTAGAGAAAGGTGTTTACAAGAGCCTTGCCGGGAGTAAGCAATTTGAGGAAATTGTACGCAAGCAAGGAAGGCCTTAGGAAGAACCAAGGTGTTGGTTTTGAACGAAAGTTCAATGCCAATGGAGTTGAGTGGGAAGAAGATCAATACCCCAAGACGAAGTTTGTTCCTCAACAAGACAAGTATGATCCTACTTCCTTCAAGGGGACACAAGCTCAAGATGATCTTCCACCACAAGACCATAAGCAAAAAGGCAAGGATAAGCTTCAAGAGGAGATTGATGCATTTGAAGAAGCTCCAGAGGCCTTGGTCAAGTGGGTTCCCAAGACTACGTCAAGCTCTACTTCATCAAGTACGACTACAACTCCAAGGATTCCCATCAAGATTATGTGGATCCCGAAGAAGAAGAACTAAAGAGTTCTTGAGGGTGACTCCGCCAACATATTTCACTCATATCATTTTGCCAACTACAAGTGCAATCAACTTTCACATCTTGCACTAGTTCAAGGAGTCACAAACCCTCTTGTTGGTAAGACAAGGGACAAGGTAACCTAATGCTTTCATAGACATCATCTTATGTGTGCATCACTCTATGTCTATGGATATCCTTGTTTGTTCCTTGTGGGACTAACCCGTGTAGGTATTGAAAGTGCAACTCACTCCAAAAAGGATTGCTCCAAGTGATCTTCATCAACATTGAGCATCCACATCTTCAACACCTACATGAATTCATCATCGACAGAACCCAAGGTTAGTTCATCCCTCTAAGGGGGGATCTCACATCTAGGGGGAGCTTTACTCTAAGAACTGAGCTAAAGCAACTCTAATGATGTGAACACATCAATGCATTATGTAAAAGTGGTAACCCCACTTGTGCATAAACGATGAGTATGACCTATGATAAAATGTTCTCATTTGACTCCTAAGTCAATATACTCATACATAGATGACTTAGTCATCGCCAATTGCTTGATAGATGCTAGAATTGGTTGTGCATGCTTTGCCACGTATTTCATTTGCCATTTTATTGTGTGAGCATGTTGGTTGCATATTTTACTCATTCGAGGACATCCACTTGTTGTTTTGATTGATTGGTTTCTTTTTCTTTTGCCAAGTGGATGGACAAGAATGCCTAAGAACCTTCTCTAGATATCTATGCTCTTCTCGTCTCAAACTCTATTCATGTTGCATCACAAAATTTGATCAAGTCAGATTCGAACCACTGTGTGAGGAGCACTTTCGGAGTCCCGATTAAGTCATAGACTTAAACTTCCAAAACTTCTTTATGCGTTTGGTCCGACCGATTCTTCCATTTCGGTCATACCGAGATCACTAAGTTGATCTAGGTTTTCAATCTCGGTGCAACTGATTTGAACTTTTCGGTCACACCGAATTGTCAGAATCGCTTGCGATTATGCATCTCAGTGCCACCGAGTTGTTCCACTCGATCACACCGACAGGGTCGGGCTATATATACCCACGGGAAAAATTTGGAAACTTTCTCCAAACTCTTTCACCCGCGCGTAGCCTGCTCTGCCTCCAGGGCTCCGGATCGTCGTCCTCATCGCCAGCCGCCTCCTGTTGCTGGACTCCGCCGCCGTCAACGGAAATCATCCCCACCATTGCCGCCGTAGCGAGTTCATCGCCAAACTAGGGTATGGACTCGATCACTGTGCTATCCCCGTCCGATTCCTAGCACATTGTGTTCAACATGAATCTTGACATGATTGAAACTATTCTCTCCAGTCAAAACACTCCGTAGATTAGAGATGAATTGAAACCATCTTGGACCCACCGGTTTGTAGAACTCGGTTCCACCGATTCGGCTAAGGCCATTGCACATGTGGTTCTCGGTCTGACCGAGAATTGCAAATCGGTGTGACCAAGTTCAGAACTTTGTGAAACCCTAGCAGTCTCGGTGCCACCGAACTGTGACTCGGTCTAACCGAGTTCACTAGTTTAGGTTCCAAAAGCTGCTTCGGTATCACCGAGTTTACAAATCGGTTGATCCGAAATGCTTTCTATGGAAAAGTAAAACTAAGTTTTTGACTCATTCTTTTGCAAAAATCTCTGTATTTTGTGATGCTCGTCCACTCTATCTCATCTATATCTATTCACAGGGTCTGTAGTCAGTGTTTGCAAAATGTCTGATCAGAGTGACAGTCAGAACAAGTCAGAGGAGCGGATTAAAATAAGTGAGGGCACTAGTTCCTCTAGCAGCTCTGATGAGGGTAGCAGGAGCACTCCCAGCAACTTACTCAAAGCAGCCACCAGGACAAGAAAGAAGAGAACCTCAGAATCTGAGGATGAAGACTATGTGGTTGTACAGGATGAGGCCATTTCCAAGAAAAAGGTGCTCAAGAAGGAGTATGGCACAGCTGCTGCCACCAAGCCTAGTATGAAGACCAAAAGGCCAGCAGGAAGACAACCCATGTCTAAAGCCAGAGCCTCCACTCAAGCATCTTCGGAATCTGAACCCAAAGAGGCTGCTGTAGAAGGGAAGAAGAGGAAGGAAAGGGTCAAGAAGACCATGGCCAGAGTTATTGGAAAGCCTTCCATGATGGAAGAGGAGGAAGAAGAAGAGGTTCTGCACCAGCACCCAAGGCTCGAAAGCTTATGGGTGATGCTATCGGAGACGGGGTTGCATCATCAAAGCCCAAAGAAGCACCCAAAGCTGCCTCCAAACCCAAGACTGTACCTAAGAGGAATACCAGGAACATTCCAGCTGCTGAGAAGAACAAGGCCCCAATGCCTGAAGCTGGTATGGAAGAATAAGATGATGAGACACATGTCTTGAGAAAATTTAAGCCAAAAATTCCAGATCATAATGATGCTCATCCTATAGCTGAGAACATGAAGATCAGGAGAGACTCAGGATTGAGACTATGGAGAGAGTCAGATCCATATGCCACTAGAAGGAGGACTGTTGTTGACTACAGGTTCCACACAAAGGAACAACAGGACTTCTATGAGACAATTCTGCTGGACAAGAAGCCGATAGTGTGTGACATGAGGTGGGTCGACTGGACCTACATAAAGGAGAATGAAGAACACTATCTTGGTGTGTATGACAGCTTCAGTGCTTGTTGAGTGGCAGACTTTGTTGGGCAGAAGCTCACAAAGTCGAATGAGGAGCTCATAATGCAATTCTACTCCACAACACACTTCTATCCAGATGGCAGGATAGTATGGATGTCTGAAGGTACTAGGTACCAAACATCTATTGAAGAATGGGCTAATCTGATTAATGCACCTAAGGAGGAAGAGGATGACTTGGATGTCTATGCCAAGAAGAAGATGGATCACAACTCCATGGCACATATGTACAAGGAGATCCCAGATGCTGCTATAGAATCACATAAGTTTGGATCAATACATTATCTTCTGTCAGGACTGCCAACCATAAACTGGATCCTCAGGCACACTCTCTTGCCCAAGTCAGGTGATCAGAACATGATCCGAGGACATGCAATAAATTTGCTACACATATTTGATGTGCCACAGAAGTTCAAGGTCATGAGCCTTATAGTTGAGACTATCAAGAGGACGATTCTTGACCAAAAGAGGAGTTGTGGATATGCCCCACGGATCCGAGGAGCTAATTAACTCCAAGATGGGCACAGGCACATACACATTGGATAAGGAGCACATGCCTATCTATCCAGACTTTGAGGACAACCAAGTTGTTATGGATGAAGATGAACCATCTTCAGTGCAAGCACAAGCTAAGAAGGAGAAGGCAAGGACTGAGAAGGCTGCCAAGATGCCAACAATGGAAGAGGCATCTCGTATTTTCTACGAAAAGCAAACAGGATCAACTTGGCTACTTGATTGCATCCACTCGAGGATTGAGAAGGGCTGGCCACCTTGACTCGAAACCGGGAGAGCTTGGAGAGGATCATGCGGCGAAGTTCTATGACATGGATGTGAAGGTCCACGGAGATCCGATCTGTTGTTGAGCAACTTCAAGATGATATGCAGGAGAGGAAGGGCAAGTCAACCACTAAGGCATTTGCCCAAGTGCCTAGAGCTCGAGAGATCACCGCAGTGCGATGTGCACACGAGCCACTTCATACGCACTCTACAGCCTTGGTGCCACCGGCTCCGGCACCTACTCCACCAGCTCCATCTACATCAATAGATGCTTTCGTCCTTGGCGTTCTATCCACACCACCATCTGAAGATCAAGCCTGAGAGACGATTTAGTACTATGCATTTTCTATGAACTTTTTGGTAACTTGTTGCCAAAGGGGGAGAAAAATGTATAGATTATAGGCTTCGAGAGAGAGTGTTGCTTTTTATTCTCTCTTGCTTTGGTGGTTGAATTTTATTTGCTTGTTTAAGATACATTATGTCTGTGTGATACTTGGATGATCATGTGTTTGATCATATGCTACATTTATGCTTGTTGGATGACATTATCTTTTTATCTCTATATGATCATTCACTTTTCTTGGTGATGAGTGCATGTATTCAATTATTATCATTTTGAGCGCTCCACCAAGATGTATGTGACATGGAAGCGTAACCCATGAGCCTAACTTCTTGTGCATTTGCAGTCCAAAGCAAATCTTTAATTATGCACAAATTTAGGGGGAGCTCTTGCCTTTCACATACTTCTCAAAGCGACAATGTTTTTCACTCTTATTATCATTTGTCTAAACTTTGATCTATATGTTGTCATCAATTACCAAAAAGGGGGAGATTGAAAGTGCAACTATCCCTGGGTGGTTTTGGTAATTCCTAACAACATATAGCTCATTGAGCTAACATTATTCGAAGATGAATATTTTAGGAAAAGCTCAATGAATAGCATGGCATGGATGAGGAAAGTGGACCCCTCAAAATACTAAGGACAAAAGGATTGGCTCAAGCTCAAAAGCTCAAGACTCTACATTTTATATTTTAGTGATCCAAGATCACATTGAGTCTATAGGAAAAGCCAATACTATCAAGGAGGGATGAGGTGTTGCTTAATGAGTTCCTTGCTCCATAGTGCTTAGTGATATGCTCCAAAGCCCTCAACTGCTTTCCCACATCCACATATGACCTAAACCCAAAGTCAAACTCGGCCCCACCGATTCTTTCTATCCAGTATACCGAAGTTTAGATGTCATAGCCATCGCCACAAACCCTAAGCAAATCGGTCTCACCGATAGGGATCTCGGTCTCACCGAGATGGGATTGTAATCTCTCTGTTTCCCTTCGTAACGTTTCGGTCCCACCGAGATGAGCGATCGGTCCCACCGAGATTGCAATGTAAACTCTCTGTTTCCCTTTCATAACATTTCGGTCCCACCGAAATGAGCGAACCGGTCCCACCGAGTTTACCTGACCAACTCTCTGGTTAGCTTATTACCAAAGTCGGTCTCACCGAGTTTGTGTAATCGGTCTCATGGAGATTACATTATGCCCTAACCCTAACCATATCGGTCCTACCGAGTTGCATGTCGGTCCCACCAAAAATCCTAACGGTCACTAGATTTGTTGAATCGGTCCGACCGAGTTTCTCAATCCGGTCCCACCGAGATTGGTAAATTGTGTGTAACGGTTAGTATTTGTGTGGAGGCTATATATACCCCTCCACCCACTCTTCATTCATGGAGAGAGCCATTAGAACGAACCTACACTTTCAATACACATTTTCTGAGAGAGAACCACCTACCCTTGTGTTGAGGCCAAGATATTCCATTCCTACCATATGAATCTTGATCTCTAGCCTTCCCCAAGTTGCTTTCCACTCAAATCTTCTTTCCACCAAATCCAAATCCTGTGAGAGAGAGTTGAGTGTTGGGGAGACTATCATTTGAAGCACAAGAGCAAGGAGTTCATCATCAACACACCATTTGTTACTTCTTGGAGAGTGGTGTCTCCTAGATTGGCTAGGTGTCACTTGGGAGCCTGCGACAAGATTGTGGAGTTGAACCAAGGAGTTTGTAAGGGCAAGGAGATCGCCTACTTCGTCAAGATCTACCGCTAGTGAGGCAAGTCCTTCGTGGGCGACGGCCATGGTGGATAGACACGGTTGCTTCTTCATGGACCCTTCATGGGTGGAGCCCTCCGTGGACTCGCGCAACCGTTACCCTTCGTGGGTTGAAGTCTCCATCAACGTGGATGTACGATAGCACCACCTATCGGAACCATGACAAAAACATCCATGTCTCCAATTGCGTTTGAATTCTCCAAACCCTTCCCTTTACATTCTTGCAAGTTGCATGCGTTACTTTCCGCTGCTCATATACTCTTTGCATGCTTTCTTGAATTGTGTTAAGATTGCTTGACTTGTGCTAAGATAGCTAAAATCTGCCAAAGACTAAAATTGGGAAAAGGATAGGTTTCTATTTTGTCAAGTAGTCTAATCCCCCCCCCCCTCTAGGCATACTTTCGATCCTATAGAAGCCTCTGGAACAAACTGGCCTGGTGGCCGCTGCCGGCGTCGTCAATCCCCATGCCTCCGCTCAATCCGACCACCAACCACCACCACACCTCACTCCTCTTCACCTTATCTCATATTTCTCGAGATATCATTAATTTTTACACATGGGATTACTCCCGCAAGGGTCAATCACAACAAGTGTTTTATAAAAAAATGCATCTTGATGTTCCGTGCAATGCACATTATCTTGCTAGTACTCCTACACAAGACTAAGTTGGTGATCTTTGGTGTGTCTACGCCATCCGTCGTTTCTGACCATTAGATCTACATCTAACGATTGTGAGGTAAGTTGTTGCCTTTTCTCACCAACATCCCACGTGTCTACCAATTTGCAGAAAACCCCATAATTAGTATCTTAAAACCAACCACATCCCTCCCTGACCTCACCAAAACAGCCCAAGGAACATATTCTAATTGAAACATAATATATCTCTAGTGACATATGTATATCAAAGTTAGAGTGTTTTGTACCAAGTTTGTGAATAAGTATTATTCTAATTATGATTCGTTGCAACGGACATGAACATTGCTAGTATTTCCAACCATGCATTTCTTTTCCTGGTATTCCATAGTTTCAAGTTTTCCATCAAGATATTAGTCACTCATGGTTGATATTTACTTTCAATCATGTACACATATGCACTATATAACTAGCCTTGCTTATTGACTTCCAAAGCTTAACTTTCACTCCTACTTACAATATGTAGAGTATTTAACAAAAAAAGTACCACTTTCAACCAGCCCTAGGAAGAATCTATTGTACAAAAAATAGCAAAAACATACCCAAAATTTCTTAATCCACGCCAAAAACTACCTAGTACTCCTACCGATTAGGTTCGTTTAAACCCATTTATGACAGGGTTGGCCCACATGTCCATGCTGACAAGGCAGCTTAAACCAACACATTTTGTTTGACCGTTAACACGAGGGACCCACATCTGATATTCTATCATGTTATTCCCCCTCAAATCATTATTTTTCCTGAACATTACTTCAAACAAGATCTTGATGTGTGTCCGTCGGTGGCGCCGATGATGGCGAAGTTGGTGGCGCTCCGCCGGACGCCTTGTGCCGACCTCTGCAGGTTGGCGAGCTGGCCCGGCGTGACTCACGAGCGAGCAAGCCGCCCTTGGCCTTCGCTCGAGCAGGATGGCTGGCCTTAGCGCGGCACGCGAAGCAAGCAACCGCCAGCTGCCATGCCAATCTAGCTAGCAAACCTTGCGGACAAGCGGTGGACGGAGCTATCTTGGTTAGCTAAGCGGCCGCGGCCGGACGGAGCTGGCATCCGAGCTACCGCAACATGGGCTCCGCACCGCCGGGCGGTTTTGACCTCGCCTTCTGCGGCGTGGCTGCATCCCATGGCCGAGGATGACTAGGTGGACGGGCGGAGGTAGGAGGTCACTCGAGGATTTTTGTTGGTAAGAGCATGTACGATGGTTGATAAGGTAGTCTTATCTTAAGTCTGCCACGTATGCAAGTGGTAGTAGTTTCTTGGCATTTTAATGGTTTCTTGCATTATTAGAGCAAGTACAATAGAGCTGAGTCAGCGGGCTATAAGAAATAAACTACTCCCTCCGTCTAGGTGTGTAAGTCATCTTACGAAAACCAAATAATCCCAAAACACTTAGGCGCGATGCATTAACTTCTACCTCGTTTCTTGTTTCTTGATGTATCAACCAATAAGAGATGTGGGTGTGCATGCTTTTAATGGCTTGAAACTACCAAACACGACATGCAGTGGTTAATTCATTGCATGCAATGCTATTAATTAGCAAACAAACATTAAGTTCTCTAGTTTTGCCCTCCTCCTTGGTCACGGTGCACAATCTAAGATGACTTATTCACCTAGACGGAGGGAGTAGTATATTTCTGCTTAGTTGGAGGAAAGAGAAGAGGAGAGAGAAGGTAAGCGGGCTCTTCGAGAAGAGCCAGCTCTAGCACGTGCTCCTAGGAACTTTGTGAGAATGAGAAGTGGGCCACATAATAAAAAAGTAGTACACTCTTTTGATCTATTATTGTACTACATGTTGGCTATAAGATGGGCCAGATGACATGGCAGCGGCTTATAGCCAGCTAACTATACTATTAACCATGCTCTTAGGGGCTTCTTGTAAGGAACAATGTCACGTACTACTAGTGACAAAAGGCGATTCTAGGTTGCGTTGTACTCCAACGAGTACTACTAGTGGTCGTGAGTGTATACCTCATTTTGTGGGTTCGATCCGGTGAGCATACGCGGCCTTTTTTAAATAGTACTAGTACTACACTTCGCTGCGAGCCAATATTTTACACGGGTAGTTTGAGTTTTGAAGTCAAACGGACGTGCGGACCCACAATCTGGGTGCACTGGACAGCCTAGCCACTTGAACGGGTTTTCCTTCCCAGTATCCCGTGGCTCGCGTGCTCGCCCTAGCCGCACCTTGCTTGCAGCTTCCAGCTAGTAGCATATTTAAACTAGCACCTCCCAATTAAGCCCGAGGAGCCGGAAAAGCCTGGCGGGGCATTGGGAACTGTGCAATATGGCTCTGTACGTAAAGTGCTCTACTACTACTCTGTAGCTTGTGGCGTTGCATGCATGGACTTCACTCCATTATCGGCTCTACTATAAAAGAAATTCCTCTTGACGTGTTTTTTTTAAACGGAGGCAAAAGCTTTGCTTCATCTCATTCATAAAGAAGGAACTACTAACAAAGTTCGACGAGATCCATTACACCTCCACAAATGGAAGTGAAAAGCCTAGTCTCGTTGTATCAAATAACTCAAATGTTACGCTTGTGATAAACATCATTGATAAACAAAGCTGCTCGTGTGTCCATGAGAGGAGCGGTTGAGTAGGCCAGCTACGTGAGAGGAGCGTCTGAATAGAGCATCGAGAGTACCCACTAGGCCACTACGCAGTGTACTTCCCTGCATTGATAGTACAGCGATGGTTCTAGAGAACGATAGTACCCTCCACTTCCAACTGTAGCTCCTTGGCCCCGAGATTCAAGAGTTCAAACTGGTGCACTATACTAGACTAGACTAGAAGTACGAGTACATTGCACTACTAGTTGAGAAAAGTAGTACTAAATCTTTGCTTTCTGATGCAATCACGTACTCCTCAAATCACATAATGTACGACGTTTTTTGAAACTAGTTGGCGTGTACAAAAAATGGCAAAAACATACCCAAAATTTCTTAATCCACGCCAAAAACTACTACCTAGTGCCAAAAATTTCTTACTAGTGCTATTATTTACAGTATAATGCAATCCCATAATGTTCCATAATACTAGTTCTAGTAGTAAATAATAGCCTCACCCCTTTGCTAAGGAACAATCTACAGTTGGAAGGGACGAGGCCCTGCGGTTACTACGCTCTTATCTCCTCCTCGCCAGTTCCCCTCCCCCCGAAGATAAGGCAGTTCGTTGCTGCTCCGATGGATTCGCCAGGCGGTTCTCCTCCTCGTCCGGGCTGGGAGACCATGGACGACAATTGAGGGAGTTCCGGACTAGGGGGTGTCCGGATATCCGAACTATCATCATCGGCCGGACTCCAAGACTATGAAGATACAAGATTGAACACTTCGTCCCGTGTCCAGATGGGACTTTCCTTGGCGTGGAAGGCAAGCTTGGCGATACGGATATGTAGATCTCCTACCATTGTAACCGACTACGTGTAACCCTAACCCTATCCGGTGTCTATATAAACCGGAGGGTTTTAGTCCGTGGGACGAACAACAATCATACCATAGGCTAGCTTGAGGTTTAGCCTCTTTGATCTCGTGGTAGCTCTACTCTTGTAACACACATCATCAATATTAATCTAGCGGGGCGTGAGGGTTTTACCTCCATCGAGAGGGCCCGAACACAGGTAAAACATCGTGTCCCTTGTCTCCTGTTACCATCAGCCTAGACGCACAGTTCGGGACCCCCTACCCGAGATCCGCCGGTTTTGACACCGACATTGGTGCTTTCATTGAGAGTTCCTCTGTTTCGTCGCCGATAGGCCCGATGGCTCCTTTGATCATCAACAACGACACGGTTCAGGGTGAGACTTTTCTCCCCGGACAGATCTTCGTGTTAAATCGGCTTTACCTTTGAGCCAATTAAGCAGCCATCTGGAAGCGAGATCGAAAGCTTCGCCCCTGGCCGTCGGTCAGATTTGGAAGCCTAAAGCTATGCGGCCGATATCCGCGGAAACTTGATCTTCGGCGATTCGAGCCCCAACCAAGCGCGCGCCTTTGTCTCGATGGGCATGATCTAGCTCGCAGCGAGCGATTGCCACGGAGGCCGCGCACGAATCCGCTCCGACCCTTAATCCGGGCGGATTCCCCGATCGAAGACGAGTGGTTGGACACGCGCCGAGGGCTTTAATCTCTCTGGCGATCGAGCGAACTCCATCCTGTCGCTGCGAAGACCTCGACTCCAGGGTGCCGGACTCCTATCCGGACTCCGAACCCTCTGCGCCCTTGCCGATCGAATCTGATTGGGCGCCCGTTATGGAGTTCACGGCCGCGGACATCTTTCAGCACTCGCCTTTTGGCGACATCCTGAATTCACTAAAGTCTCTCTCTTTATCCGGAGAGCCTGGCGGACTACGGTCGGGAAGGTTGGGATCTGATCGACGAAGAAATTCGGCGCCCACCCACCACCCACTTGGTAGCCGATGTCGGCGACCTAACCGACATGCTAGAACTACGACTCCGAAGACATCGACGGTATGGGCGGCGATGCGGAGGCGACCAAGACCCAGCGCCTACAGGGCCTTTGGAAGGCCACCTCGTCATACGACATATACATGGTGGACATCCCAAAAGATGGGAACGGCGATGGAACAACGGAGGATGACCCCTCAAGAAGCAGCCCAAGCGCCCGGCGTCGGTGGTGCCGCTCTAAATCCCGCCCACGGCAAGAATGAAGATTCCGGCACCGGAGATAACAATACACCGGACAACGCCAAAGACAATCCACTCGGCCAAGATCCATCACGGGGAGGATGAAGGCGCCAGCCCTCAAGAGAGAGCGGCGGAAGAAGAGGTAGAGGATTATATGCCTCCCTCCGAAGGCGAAGCAAGCCTCGGCGACAATGAATTAAATGCGTGCACGAGAATCTGTCGAACAAGACCGTTTTGAAGGCGGGCTTAAGGCCACGGCAAACAGCCTAAAGAAAAGCAGCAACAACTTAGAGCTGATCGGGATCACGCTGGCCGGATGGACCCGAAGTCCTCGCGGCGAAGAGCATGAGCTCGAGCGCCCCTCAAAAGCTACCCTAAGCATAGCTGCTCCCCGATTAGAGGAGGAGTCTTACGAACCCGCATCACCGGGAGATAATCTGGTGACCTACCACCCGTGGCGCTGACAGAGAGGCCTCTAGGCCCTTCACTAGAACCGTACCCGGCATCGCTCAAAAGGCACTTGGCCAAAGGGGAACGCTCCGGACTGCGAGATATATTGGAGGACAAGGCAAGACAATCAAGATCGATCTATGGATCGGCGTGGGCCCAGATGCGTGACAACAACCGTCGCGCCCGGACACGATAAGTCCGGCCGGGCCGAACAAAACAGACCAAGCTCTTTTGAGCTTCGTCATGATATCGCCCAGTACAGAGGCGCCGCACACCCACTATGCTTCACAGACGAAGTAATGGATCATCAAATCCCCGAAGGGTTTAAACCCGTCAATACTGAATCCTATGATGGCACAACAGACCCCGCGGTTTGGATTGAATACTATCTCCTTCACATCCACATGGCCTGCGGTGACGATCTTCACGCCATCAAATACCTCCCCCTCAAGCTTAAAGGACCAGCCCGGCATTGGCTCAACAGCTTGCCAGCAGAGTCAATTGGGAGCTGGGAGGACACAAAGCCGCATTCCTCGATAACTTCCGGGGCACTTATGTGCGACCACCGAGACGCGATGACCTAAGCCACATAATTCAGCAGCCGGATGAATCGGCGGACAATTACGGACACGGTTCTTAACCAAGAAAAACCAAATCGTTATTTGTCCGGGATGCGGAGGCCCTCGCGGCCTTCAAGCATAACATCCGTGACGAGTGGCTTGCCCGGCACCTAGGGCAGGAAAAGCGAAATCCATGGCAGCCCTCACATCACTCATGACCCGCTTCTGCGGGTGAGGACAAGGTAGCTATGCGCAGCAACAACCTCGGCAAAAATTACGGCGGTCCGGACTACAAGGACCAAAGCGGCGGGCAGCGTCGTAACAAAAACAAACGCCGCACTAACGGCGACAATATTGAGGATCTGGCGGTCAATGCGGATTCAAAACTCTAAACCGGTCGGCGGAAAAAGCCATTCAAGCGAACTACTCCGGGTCCGTCCGGTTTGGACCGAATACTCGAACGCTTGTGCGGATACACGGCACCCCGAAAAGCCAGCTAACCACACCAACAGGGACTGTTGGGTATTCAACGAGCGAGCAAGTTAATTGCTGAAAACAATGACAAGGGGCTGCATAGCGATGGCGAGGCGAGACCCAACCGCCCGAACACTAGAGGACGAAGGTTTCCCCCACAGTGCGGACGGTGAACATGATATCGCAACCCACATACCCAAAGGGAGCGGAAGCGTGCACTCGAGGATGTCTACGCGATGGAGCCAGTTGCCCAGTTCAATCCATGGTCCTCCTGCCCGATCACTTTTGACCGAAGGACCACCCCACTAGCATCTGCCACGGCGGATTCGCCAGACTGGTCCTAGACCCAATCGTCGATGGATTTCACCTAACGAGTCCCGATGGACGGCGGCGGCAACTGAACACCTTTACCGGGATACGGTCATAAAATGGGCATAGACCCTCAAGGATTAAACCTACCAAAAGCGACCTTTAAAGGCGTCATACCAGGTGTAGAAGCCAATTATGCAGGCTCAATTACACTAGAAGTGGTCTTGGATCCCGGATAACTTCGGCGAGGAGTTAATCTTCGACATAGTCCCGTTCTGCGGCGGCTATCATGCCTTGCTCGGACGTACCGCATTTGCAAAGTTCAGCAGCGGTGCCGCTTTTCGCATACCTCAAGCTCAAGATGCCAGGCCCTCGAGGAGTCATTACGGTCCAGCGGAAACCGCGACGTTCCCTCCGCGCGGAGGAACATACTGGCCCTCTCGCGGCGAAGTGCAATGCAGCCTCTTAAGGCAATTATCGAATCCGGCCGTTAAGCGGCGGACCTGACAAGCGCCGCCCGGGTAACTTACAACAAGTCCACACAGCACGTTCCGAGAGCAGCGTAGCGATGCGGCCCCAACCCAGCTCTGCGAAGCGTCAGCAGGTCCTTGGTACACCATTACGCTCTAAAGATACCATGGGCATGGGGAGGGGCACGACCACAATACACCCAGACGCGGCTCCAACCACACAAGGGGCTCTCAAGTGTGTCGTTCCTTTTCTTTTCTTTTTACCTTTTACTTTTTAAACCACAGGACTCCGTTTGTCGGAAGCCTGTCCGAAGCGGACTGCCGAACTCACGATGCAACAGCCGGGGAAGGATAAAGGCTACAACGAATATACAGGTGGTCTCCATTACGAGCATTTTCATACACCAATCTGCAGCCTACCCACGGAAGGGACATGTTTAAACAGTCTCCTACCTTGCTTATCGCACTATTTGTATCGTTCTGCATCCGTAGCAGCACTTATTGAATAAAACAATGCAGCACCTTTTTGCTTATAATTGCATTTCTTTTTCATACATATGTTCATTCACGACATGTTGCATCCGTACACTTTAGTACGGCTAATATACACCGAGGGCTTATGTTTCCCGCGTTATGGTGTGATGAGTCCGAACACTTTCACAAGTGCGGCACCCCGAACTTATAGCACTATATGCATCGGCTCCGAATCATGTCTTGGGTCAATAGTTGGGTTTGCCCGGCTCCCGTATTTTGATACCTTACGTTCCGTTATATCGGCTAAGGTAGCACCGGGAGAACCACTGCGATTCTGCCCCAGTTCATTTGAGTTAACGCCTCGATGGAAAGCTAAAACTGACCGTCATGATGAGGCGAGAGACCGATCGCTGTTCGAGAGGTTTTCTGCGAGTCCTTAAAGACTTATGCCGCTTGAGCGAGGAGCCGGATCTTGTCCGGCCAAAGGCGTGGATAAGCGCCCCAAATTCGGCCTTCCGAAGACTAGGGGCTTCGCCGAAATTTAAAATTATAGAATTGTATGGCTAAGTGAGAGTGTTCAAGCATTATAAGTCCGGTTGCCTTGTTCGTTGTGTTGAGCGCCTCCCTAGATGTACCCAAAAATGGGAACAAGAGCGCTCAAGTTTATCCCGAACACCCCAGCACTCGTGGCATGGGGGCTGAAGCCCACGACTTGCCATCTCTCAGATTTGATAAACAGCCGCACAGAAGGTAATATTTTAAATTAACAAGCGTTGCTTAGTGCATATGAACTAAGCTTTCGATTGCAGGATAACAAAATCTGAGTCTACTCAAATATTACATCTTTGGAGCACTCACCCGCAATAGTGCAGGCGCCCTTGACACACTCTTATAATACATCTCGGGCGTGCGATGCTCCTTGCCCTCTGGTGGCGGAGTGCATCACGAAGCTTACGGGCATCCATCTTGCCCCGGTGCACCTTTGCGGGCAAGGGCCCGGCAGGCACCCTCGATACAAGCGGAATGCTTGATAACTTCAACCCACAGACGCATCCACCAGCCGCCGCGCAGGGCGAAGTAGCTCCCGGGCATGGCCTCCTTAGGCCACAGCCGAACTATAAGGCCCTTCATGGCATGTTCGGCCGCCTTGTGGAGCTCGACCAGCTGCTTCAGCTGGTCGCTAAGGGGCATCGGATGTCCGGCCTCAGCATATTGAGACCAGAAGACCTTCTCCGTTGAAATCCCCTCCTCGGCCCGGCAGAATGCGGCAGCATCGAACACGCTGCGAGGAAGCTCTGTGAAAGCCCCTGGAGAGCTCCGAATTCGGGTAAGCAACAGGTAATTAACACTCACATGCTTACTCTGCATGAAAAATGCCTTACCTGCTGCTATTTTCTTCATCGCTTCAATCTCCTGGAGGGCCTTGTAGGCTTCGGCCTTAGCGGTTTTGGCACTCTCAAGAGCCGTTGCAAGCTCAGACTCTCGAGTCTTCGAGTCACGCTCCAAGTTCTCATGTTTTCTCATGAGATCCTGGAGCTCTTGCTGTACCTCCGCCACCCGCGCCTCCTGCTTCTCTCGCTCGGTGCGTTCATGGCCGCGTGCAGCTCGGCCGCAGCCACCGCCTCCTTGAGGTCGCCACCTGCGTTAGCGGCCCCTACAATACCCACGTTATCCTTGTCATTTTCTTGCAACCAAATCCTTTTCTGTAAGGTACAATTTTCATAAGGTATTACTCACCTTCTTTTTCCTCGAGCTGCTTCTTGGCATGGCCGAGCTCGTTCTCGGACCACTCGAGGTTTTTCTTCAAAGTATTGACCTCCGCAATCAGTGTGGCGGAGGTCAGCAGCACAGCCTGCACTCCCATATTGACATATTTTTATGACTCCTGCGTTTATCTTTCTAAAGATCCTCAGTCCGGCTTTTCTTTCCGAACACCGGCCGAGCATCGAGAACTCTTGTCTATGCGGTACCATTTTACATATGTTGAAATTCTTACCTCAAAGCACATTAGAAGGCTATTGCGAGCTTGATCAGCCCGCTCTTGGCGAGCTGAACCTTGAATCACCGCACTCATAACGGTCGGTGTTCCTCTTTGATGGAGAGCGCCATTGGCGCCTCCGGCAAATATCCGGCACCTCCGGTTGGATGGAGGCAGCGGCGTCTCGGTCTTGCCCTTCTTCTGAAGGGGGCCGCCCGCCGGACTCGAAGCCACTGCGGCCTCCGGGCTGAGTCCGGTGCACAGTCCCGGGAGGGTGTCCTGCGACACCTCCGTGGCCTCCCCTCCTGGTGGTTCCTTTTCAGGATCCCACCTCGGCGTCGTCCAGCGGCACGGGGTGGAGGCGGTCGGAAGGAATCCATATCCGGCGCGCAAGGACCCGCTTCGACAAAGCGGGAAGATCATCCTTGGGCGGACTGCGGGGTTGTATGCGGCATTAGAAAAGACGTTATGTGGCGAAAGCAAAAACCTTGAGGTTATTCGGGTATCCGGACACTTACGATCTCGCCAGGGGCTTGGCCCTCGTAGGCCGATCCCCCTCGTCGTCGTCGAGTTGGTGGAGAAGTCCGGAGGAAGGGTTCTTCCCTTCTTGGACCCGGCCTTCCTTTTCCTCTCCTCCCCCGCTGGGGGAGAAGCTTCTTCTTCTTCCTCCTCATCTTCAGGAGAAGATTACGCTTGAAATCCGGCGGCACTGGCGTCGGGTGCTCCTTCGAGTTCCGTAGCCTCCTTCTTGGCCTTCTTCTCCGGCACCACATGGGGTGCCGGAGCCAACCGCCCGTCGATCGGGCGTCCGCTGAGTCTTCGGCAAAAGGCCGGGACAGTTAATCTGTCGGGCGTCTTCAGCCAGACACTGTCGAAGAATAGGGAGTTTTCGAGAACCCACGTAGAGTCAATCTATGGAAAAGGAGCCCGTAAAGGGTCAAATAACTTACCTCGGCTGGCTTGGCGCCGCGAGCTGTATCCACGATCTTTGTTAGCGGATCACGGGGCTTGGCGCCCTGAACAGCACCTTCCAGGCATCTTCGTACGTGGTATCGAAAAGCCGGCTCAAGGTTCGGTGTTGTGCCGGATCGAACTCCCACAAATTGAAGTCCCTTTGTTGGCATGGGAGAATCCGGCGGATGAGCATCACCTGGATTACGTCGACAAGCCTGCGATTCTTGTCCACCGAGTTGAACGCGTGTTTGGAGTCCGGATAGCTCGTCGAATCCCCCACTTCAGGCCCGTCTCTTTCCATGGCGAGAGCCGTGTGGGAATCGAGATCTGAATTCGGGGCCGCCACCCATTCGAGTCGGCGTGGCTCGGTGATGTAGAACCACCCGGTGCCACCCCTTTATTGTCTCCACAAAGGAGCCCTCGAGCCATAGGACTTTGGCCATCTTGCCGACCATGGCGCCTCCGCACTCCGGCTTGGCTGCCCTTCACAACCTTGACGACCTTTGAAGGTCTTGAGCCTAAGCGAAGTGGGGCTGGATCTGAAGGAAGGCCTCGCACACGACGATAAACGCCAGAACGTTGAGGACAAAATTCGGGGCCAGGTCATGGAAGTCCAGGCTGTAGTAGAACATGAGCCCCCGGACAAATGGGTGAAGTGGAAAACCTAGTCCACGGAGGAAGTGGGGAAGAAATACCACCCTCTCATGGGGACTGGGGGTTGGAATAAGCTGCCCAGCGTCGGGCAGCTTTGTCATAATATCGCCGGACAAGTATCCGGCCTCCCGTAGTCTTGTGATGTGCCCCTCCGTGACGGAGGAGGCCATCCATCTGCCTCCCGCTCCTGACATGGTTGGAGAAGGTTGAGGAGGAAAGTGCGGACTTGGGCGCTAGAGCTCGAGTCCACGGGAATGGATGAGCAAAGGAGGAAGAAGGCGTAGGTGAAAGGGTGGATCCTTATCCCCTTATATGGGCGGACAAAAACATGTGTCCCCACCGGCCTGGTAAAACTTCGCTTATCTCCCAAGCGCCACAATCAATGGCGCGGTTGGAGTTCTGCGTCCGTATTGATGGGAATCCCGGAATAAGGGAACCACGATCTACGCCTCGACAAGGCGTGCCAAGGAAACCGCTTAACGCTAAGCGCTGAGGTGGAACAGTAAAAACAATTTGAATAAAGGCTTGGTAGTGGTGCGACGTCCGCCACAAAATATGTCGTGATTGATCTTGTGTAATATTATTCTCTCTACGGTGGTATGTGGAATTTATTTTGCGAGCCGGACAACATCTGGTGTTCACAATCTTCTATAAACTATTCAGAGGAAGAACCCACCTTGCAGCGCCGAAGACAATATCTGGCGCGGACTCAACGTCATTGAAGCACGGTTCAGGGGCTCTTGAGGGAGTTCGGGCTGGGGGTGTCCGGATAGCGAACTATCATCATCGGCGGACTCCAAGACTATGAAGATACAAGATTGAAGACTTCGTCTCGTGTCCGGATGGGACTTTCCTTGGCGTGGAAGGCAAGCTTGGCGTCTGGATATGTAGATCTCCTACCATTGTAACCGACTACTGTGTAACCCTAACCCTATCCGGTGTCTATATAAACCCGGAGGGTTTTAGTCCGTGGGGCGAACAACAATCATACCATAGGCTAGCTTCTAGGGTTTAGCCTCTTTGATCTCGTGGTAGATCTACTCTTGTAACACACATCATAAATATTAATCTAGCGGGGCGTAGGGTTTTACCTCCATCGAGAGGGCCCGAACACAGGTAAAACATCGTGTCCCTTGTCTCCTGTTACCATCCGCCTAGGCGCAGTTCGGGACCCCCTACCCGAGATCCGCGGTTTGACACCGACAACGATCCTCTGGGAGAAATGTACGCCACTCCGGCGTCCTCACGCCGCAAGACTCGGTGCTTCCTGCACCAACTTTTTCAAGACGCTGCTTAAACAGGCTTGGGAAAAGGCCATGCTTGTTGGTCTTCCATGCGTCCTCGAGGAGAAGGTTCTTCTATGAGACGACCCTTCGAATAGAACACCGCTCCATGGCCATGGTTGCACGTTGACTCCGCTAGTGTTGCCGACATTGAGAGGTAGTCGGATTTTGTCCGATGAGGAGGTCAGTAATGGAGTTTGATCATGTAGTACTTAGTTATTCCATTTCCATCCCGTAATTTCTCCGCTGCCCACCGCCTTATATATAGGTCTAGGTCGGTGCCAACGAAGATTGGCTTGCATACCTCCGGCCGGATACCACCATGATTTTGCACAACATCCAAGCAGTGCGGCTGTTCCGGTAGACTCCTTCTCCACCATTGGGATCGGCCTTCTGGACTGGCTGGGCAAGAATAAGTATGATGATGCCTACATGAGATTGAAGAAGATAGCAATTTAGGACCCACCGACAAAACGATGCGGCTACGAGATTACTATCTCATTGCGGTGTTCGACATAAGGATTGCCATCAATGCAGGAGGCGATGTGGCGGAAGGGTGGCGCATGTTGGCGGCGCAGATTTGTACCCTTACGTTCGAAGGCGCCTTGCGCCATCTAGGCCGCATCTTGATGGTGACAAGCGGGGACTTGTTTCATCTGGTTGACATCCTCTGATGCGGGAGATTACAAACGGAATGCACAAACCATCATTTGCATCCCTAACGGTACTCCATTATTTTGCAGGGACCAGTCATCCCCCAATCAAAATTAGATCGTCGATCCTGGATGTGCATTTGCATCCACGATTCGGTCTAACCTGGAACCTTGTAGCTGACTTTGGCATATTAGGATCAACTATCTTAGCGATGCGTTACCCATGGTACCAGCGATGTGCAACATGGTCACACAATCTACCATGATCGGACCGTCACCATCTACCCAGGTATTCCATTTTTTAACCCTCTCGCCTTCTCTTTCATTTTTGTACTAGTAGTATACTTTGTAGTACTAGTAGGAGTACTTTTACCTTGGAGGACGTGTATAGCTAGCTAGGCCCTTGAAAACTTGAACCCACTAGCTGCCACCATTTTTTTTCCATGTCTTACTATCTCATCCATGTAGCCAAGAGTGGCTATATATAATAAGCCGGTTATTTTACTTCCTCTATACCGGAGTAGTACTATTTGCTGCAGTATTCTTGACCGCCATATTTGAGCACAACATTATTATGCATGGACCTTGACTATGTATGTCACCATGTGTCGAGATATGGGATGCAGCGTGTACCGGATGAGCGGCGCCGAGTTCGACCCCGTGATGCTACGTGGGTGCCGAGGAACACTCTTGGAAGTACTCGCTTTTCGCCGGGGACAACTACCCCATTGTGAAGCGGATGCCACCTTCCGTGTATGACACGGAAGGCCTGCCGTTCATGAAGCATGGTTGTGTCTTGGTCTTTGCACGGATGAACGACATTCTGGGACACGCTATCCCTGATTTATGCCGCTTCATCTTGGATGAGTCTCCATCGTGTGGAACCGGACTAGAAAGCTGCGACAATGATTCCCGTTGCCCGCCACTATGGATCGTGCCATCCATGAAGAACACCTGAGACTGGAACCTGGAGGAGGACATGTAGCCCATCTATAACGTGTAAGTGGAGTACGATAATTGTGGACGGTAGCGTTGTGAATATATGTAGACTAGTCGTGCACAAATTTATCACATGAGTTGGAGATGAACTTGTGTGGCATACTGGCATTTGTCCTTTAGAATTTATTACTAGTAAATGTGTTGTGTGTACGTGCAACTTGTGTGGTTGTTGCACGTGCTCCAACACGCTCTTTGAGAAAAAAAAGGTGGCACGACTTTGGATATCACGTGGCGTGGCGGCATCATACGGTAGCATCATTACGCTATAGTTGTAGTACACTCCTACTAGGGCGACAACTCCTATAAAACCTTGCGCTTGGCTCTTTGCCTCTTCGGGAGGTTCAACAGTTCGTACTCGTGTGAGCGTTGCACTTGGCTCTTCGCCTCTTGGAAGGTCCAACAATGATGATACTACGGTACAATATGCTTACGGTAATCGACACCGATTGAACTGCTGCCGTCCACCGCGAGGCGAGTGAGAGGCGAGGGCGAGGGAGAGGAGAGGGAGAGGAGAGGCGCATGGTCAAACCCTCTCCTCTTCACTGTGAACCACCACCGCAGCGTGGGACGAGGGAGGCGTAGTAAGCAAGCTTCTCCTCGTTCGGCGAGTTGACCAGGACACATCAAAGCGATACTAGTACTAGTAGTAGTAGTCCATACTGCGTCCTTTCCGATTAATATGGCTTAATTTGAAACGATAAAAATACACTGGCAGTCAATGTATGTAACAATACGCTCTTTATGGTCACTATATATAGTTTTGCGGCGATTATATGATCACAAGCTCATCGTAGAGCACCGTATTGCACCCTACTGACAGGCCACATAGTCGACATGGCACTTTGTTGACTGGTTAAATTGTCACACAGTTTACGGGTCCCACACAGCCGGTTGGCAGAGCAAAGAAATCAGTTAAACAAAACTTTACGCAGGTGCGACACGAGTCCAACCCTTGCGCGCGAACAGCCCTGGCTGTGTATGTGAGTGCATGCACGTGTCCTCCCTCGGTCTTCCAATAAAGAGTGTACATCGGCTATAAAACAAAGAGTGTAGTACATGATGTACATCTACACTTCCAATGCATTTAGCCTTTAATCTAAATCGATATTGATTGACTAATGCACCAACTTGTGCTGTAGGTATAGGCTACATGTCTATCCTTAATTACAGCATGCAGCGGCCTTCATTTAATCTCCTTATCTCAATGGTCGCATGCACACATAAGTCTGCTACTTTTGGACGTTAATTATGCCCTGGTCAATGTATCAATCTCTAAATGTACAGTCTTTCACGGACGTAGGGAGTAGGTTGAGCACTTGAGCGTGAGCGTGTGTGTTGCGTCGTGTGTTGTGTGCCGCATGGGTGCGTGAGTGTTGCGTGCGTCCATGTGTACGTGTGAGTGTTGCATGTTGCATGCATGCATGGGGCTTACTCCTCCCATTGACATGTTCATATTTCAAGCTTCCTCTGTCCCGTCCATATGGTGATACTCCCTCTGTTCCCAAGTAGTACGGAGTAAAAGCCTCCCTCTGTTCCCAAATACGGAGTATTTGTCTTTCTACAGATTTCAACAAGTGACTAGGTACGGAGCAAAAGGAGTGAAGTGAGCGTAGAGGCATAGGGATCTTTGTAGAAAGGAAGTCCTCACGATCCATTATTCCCCATCTCGGTAGAGAGAACTATTCAACTAGTCTTCGCGGTGAAGTGACAATACCGCAGCTGCGGCCGAGATGGGACACGTAATTAATAAGCTGAACCAGCGTGTTGGTGTTACTAAATCAGCCTTACCCGATCGCCATCATGTTTGCCCGATGAGCACGCTTCCGCAAATACGCCTCGCACCTCTGTCCTCCATTAAGCGACATATGGGCCCTGTTGTGGTAGACCCACATGTCATCGGTGTAACTATTTACACTCACGAAGGGCGGTATATCCTGGTAGTAGTACTAGTAGAATTGAGATTGAATGCACTTTCTTCCCGTCTTCCACTCTTCTTCCTCCTCTCTTCCCCATCGTCGATTACGCACACCATTTACCCCGCTCCTTTGCTTTCGCCCGCCCGCGCCATCTTCCTTGGTAGCTCGCGCGTACCATATCCCCCCGCTCACTGCTCGGACACACGAGGAGAAGCTTCTTCGCTCGCCCACCCGAATCCACTTCCCCGCTGGCTCGCAGGCACCGAAAACTCTAATGGCAGAATCGACTGACACGTAGAGCAGCTATTGGAATTCCCTCCCCGATGATCTCTTGGAGCAGATCTTAGTCGTATGGACCTACTCAGCACCGTCCGTCTGGCCGCATGTTCGGTGTCTTTGTACCGTCTACTTGTCTGCAACCGGCCGGCTCTTTTCAAGACACCACCTTGCGATGCCCGATCCTCGCGGTGGCCCGGACACCGACTTGAGCGATCCTCGCGGGTTGTCGTGGTGCCCCTCGACATGCTACCACTACCCGTCCACACTGTCCTTCATGCGCGGCCACTCTTTGGGCGGGCATGAAGGCCAACTGAATCGTGCTCATCCACCACACCGGTAGTCCGTGGCGTCGTGGATATCTACACCCAGCGAGATCACCCTTCCATCGTTGGATACCGCCGCCATCGAGCCTCGCGGCCGCCGGACACTCCTGCCTACTACGCGACGAGGCAGCGTCAAGCTTTTGGCTCGACCTGCATTTGCGAAAGTTGTAATGTGAAGTGCCCACACCATCAAAAGACTACATGGATTACAAGCTCATTGCCTTGTTCAACATGGGATTAGTCTATTTGGAATCCGGTGCGCCATACATGGTTATGGCTCATCATCAATCTGTTGAGGCAACATTTCCGTCACGATGCTATAGTGCATGATGGCATCGTTTCTGTGATCGGCCTTGCAGATTGGCTGCCTATCTTTGGTGGAATCTATCGTCATGTAATTGTTCTATCTCATCTCATCTTTACCTTATGAATACATTTGCTGTTCATTTGTTACAAATTTAGAATGCATAGCATGTCTATAACCACATCACTGCTATATGTTCCTCTCATTTCCTAGATTTTTATGACCACACATGTTATTGCTAGAGTTGATATGAGAACAATTGGCGTCTAATGATTGTTAGAATACATATTATGAGCATAACATCATTATTGTTATATGTTATTATCGTTTACAAGATTTTTATAACAACGCATGTTATTGCTTAGAGTTGATATGAGAACAGTAGTAGTAAGTGCTATGGTGGAATATGAGTAGGCGTTGTCATAGCTGTTTTCCTCTCATTGTTACATGATGTTTGAACCATGACATATTGCTAGAATATGAAAGCCATTGGCTTATTTTTTAAACTTGGGGTATGATTATGACCACGACATTGCAATTCTCTGTCTATGATATGTGTCCTTTGTTATAATAATCTTAATTCCACATACTCGAACATGATTGTTTATTTTTGTCCTTTTGGTCTCCAATTTGAATTGTTGCAGCAGACGCCGTAAATGCGCTGGCCTTCATGATTCGGGACACTGGAATCATACCAGCCGATGGGTGGTGGTTTATCGCTCGTTCGGTGGCCGGAGCTCATTTGATGCTCATTCGCATGCGTACCAAATTGACCAAACCATTACATCAAACCACATGCGGTACAATGCGTGGGCGTTAAATGACATTAGCGGCTATGGCTGCTTCGTGTTCGAGAAAGATCCCAGCTCCGTTGGGCGGCGTATTCAAGCTGGAGGCAGGTTTACAGCCTCGGCAACCACTCCTTGTTCCTCGGTCTCAATTATCTGATCATCCAACCAATCATCGATCATATCACCGGCGATGATTACTGTGCTATGCAACTTCCATTCGCGAGGAGGGGCTGTGTTTACACATCATACCATGGGTTTCATGAATCACCATATCCAGAGATTCGTCGACACAGCTTGTTGCCAGATAATCTTCAGTGTGTGAAAGGCATCAAGCTTCCATGCGATGGATGGCTTTTGCAAACCCGACATGTGGCGATGTGGTTCATGACAACAGCAAATATGCACAACTTGATTCGTGCTGATATCTAGGCGAGCCATGTATTACGCTGCTGTAGCATGACCCTCTTTTGTTGGATATTATGTATTGTTGTTAGTTTGAAGCACTCCTCTGGTTTGAAGGATAGATACCTTCCTGGGATCAAGTGCATCCTGACTCACCTGCATAGGATGTACTGATAATGATGATGGAGATGCTGTGCAGAAGCCATATATATACAGACACTCTATTCTGCTAATATTAGCAGATTAACTATTCTGCACACCACTTCGGCACTGCACGTTGAGCATAAGCGCCTTTGCATCTTCTTGACGGCATTTGCACTGCAATATAGACTAGTGAACTTCTCGTCGAAAAAAACTGCACGCGTTATTTTTTGATACTGTTTTCGCTCTAATCTTTTAACCGTTAATCGGAATGAGGCGTGTAATATACCGTTGAAAAGCTATGGATTAGGCGCAACTTTGACATGTTGAACACTTTACGAGATTCTACACAGTTTAAGAGCAGTTTTGAAATTGGCGCGTCCCATGACGAGTGGCAGCGAGCGTTTTTTGGCGATTTCTTCTAAACCGCTTTTCGGACTGAAGCAAACGATACGCTGTTGGATAGATATCATCGAGGCGCATCTTTTTCATATATAAATTTTTCTCTAATTCGTTACGGTTTAACCGCAGTTTCAAATTTACTTAATCGCGGAACTCTGTTTTTCAAATTTTTTGAAATTTTCGGTACTGTTTTTGCTCCAGTTTTCTAACCGTTTGTCGAAACGAGGCGTGTGATACGCCGTTGGAAAGCTACGGACAAGGCGTAACTTTCATATGTTGAGATGGTTTTGAGATTCCTTACGGTTTTTAGTTAATTTTGAAAATCGTGCGGCTGACTTCGAGAGGCAGCGGCTGTTTTTTTGCGAAATTTCTGCAAACCGCTGGTCAGAATGATTCAAATCATATGCCGTTGGAAAGATATCGACGAGATGCAACTTTTTCATGTAGAACACTCTCTCTAATTCTCTACGGTTTAAGAGCAGTTTCGAAACTACCAAAATGCAGATACTCTGTTTTTTACGTTCTCAAAATCAACGAGTAAACTGCATCGGCCGCACCGCATCAGACGAGCAAGAAAACTTCATGATTTTCTTTTTAACTTAGGCTTTTTTAAAACCTTTTTCATGTTTCTGTTGTCTTTTTCTCACTCACCGCCGTGTTTTCCTCACTCACCGCCGAGAGGAAGACTAATGAAGTGCATTTTTACACCGTTTTAATGTGTGTTCCAAACTGCATCGAGACAAAACTTTCTTGAAGTAAATGTGTGCCTTACAAATTGCTCCTTTACAAAAGGAACTACTTGCTTGTTATAATGAACCGCATAGATATTCCCTCTACCGGAAAATCTAATAACCACACACGGTTGAAGTGAGCTGCTCCTACAAACAAGTGATCCCACGTGAATTTTTTTCAGAGCGAACCACAGATGTCTTTGGAAACCTGAAAAAAAAACAAGCAGTAGACACCTAGCCGCACCGCACAGACGACCCAGGCAAACTGCATTGTTTGTGCCCAAAAGCAATATGAAAAAGCACAAAAAGAAAAATCAGAACTTCAAGAGTGCGCCAGCCGCACTGCACCTTTCGGAGTTCACCATCCAGGAGTTGCAGTGCACTCGTGTTCGTCGAACAGCACGCGACGGAACTTCATTGCGTGCTTGACCGAGCTGCACAGCCGCGGTCGCGGACTGCACGACTATGGTCGCCGGACTGCACGACTGTCGGAGAGGTGGGAGACCACGCACGCCAATCTGCACGACAAACAGTGCGCCCAAGCGAGCGGACTGCAAGCCCCGGCATACTTAGCTGTAATTTGAGTCGCGATGAGTTGCACGCCACGCTGCAGTTTTTGAGCTGGCCAAAGCACTTGTCATCGTCCTGGCCAAAGCACCAAACCCCCTGGCATACGTTTTCTGAGCTGCACCATAGCGGGTGACCACCTGCCCCCGTAAAGGAGATCACCCTAGAGCAGTGCACTTCTCTCCCACTGCCGAGGAACTGCGACGAGTTGAGGAGAGAGCTGCTTCTGGAGGCACGTTGATGCCAGCCACCCATAGTAGCAAACTGCACTATGCACACAAACCAAGCTGAAGTCAAAATCTGGGAAACACACAATTGAATTGCTCACCGCATTGCATCATCGACAAATTCTGAACAATTATTTTTCTGAACTAAAGGGCAATGCTCCACCACCTGAAGGACACTACACGAGTTGCCTCGCCGCCACAACCGTGCTACACGCGCGCGCATGCCGAACTGCATCACCATGCTACCCCATCATATGGATCCATGACAGAGGGAGGAGTTGAGATCCCACGGCTAGAGCAAGTCCTCACTAGGAGGCTCTCCCATTGCTTAGCTGCAGAGAAGCTCGGTAGAGGAAGGTAGGTGGCCTCCTGGTTCCTGCACATCATGGTAGATATGTGATTTTCTCCCTGAAGCCTAAATGCTCGTCGGATCCATGACGCGGAGAAAAAGAGTCAACGAGATCTCACCATCCACGAATCCATGAACGGGAGGTGAACTGCGTTTGGGGGAGAGCTGATGTGGGCGCACGGAGGGATCCTCGTCGCACAGCAGAGTGGCACAGCAGGGGAAGGGATGGTGGAGCTTGGCGTTGGTGGTGGCTGTCGGTGGAGAAGGTCTCGTTCACCACCAGTGGATTGCATGACACCAGCACATCTTGTGTCCTTCTCCTCTCGGCCGGATCTCCTCCTGTGGACTGCACGTGGTAAAGCTCCTCCTCCTCCTCTCAGCCGGGTCTCCTCGAGCTCGCCAACGTCAACCACATAATGTGGACTGTGACGCCCATGGAGCAGACTACACTGCCGGTGCACCCTAGCTGCACTACCGGCGACCTTGAGCCCGACGACGCCCAGGGGTCGGCAAATCACCGATCGGGCGGCGGGCCAACGCGGGGAGGCAGGCAGCGGGCGTCACCGAGGCGCTGGATTTAGATGGGGAAGCAGGAGGTGGTTGCCAGGGGAGACCGGATCCGGCGCGGTAGCCGGTTGTTGGCGGCGCAGGAGCCTCATGGCGGCGGATCCGGTGGCCGGTGGTCGTGTCTTGAGGAGGCGCAACACTGGTGGTTGGGTGGGAGGCGGAGGAATCAGGGGGCGGGCTCGCGCTGGGGTAGGCAGGAGCAGCCGGCGGCGCATAGTTTCTGGGCGGCGGGCGGGATGCCGTATGGCGAGCAGCCGGTGGGGGAGTAGTGCGAGGAGCAAGTTGGGGACGAGGAAGTTGGAGGAAGCGGGTCGGGTCGTGGGAGGTTGCGTGTGTGGTCGGGGTGGGGGTGGGGGCGGCTGCTCGGGTGGGTGGGGTTGCACCTTGCACGAGTGGTGTGGTGGTTTCTATGTACGGTTCATCTCGAGGTGGCGAGGTGGGGTGTTAGCAGAATAAGGGTTTGGTGTGCAGAATAAGACTCTTAAGGGTGTTATCATAATAGACCCACCCTATATATATATATATATATATATATATATATATATATATATATAAGTTAGGCCTCAAGTGCGTACTTGTTAGTTAAACCTATGTATAAATTGTGACACTAAATACGACTAGTAAGTAGTACAAGATGCATTACTAGTATCGTCGGTCAAATTATTCATCATGTCAACACATTGAATTGACGTGACAACACGCTGCGCATGAGGTGACACAAGAATCCCGGCGGCGTGTTCGAGTATTCTGGACTTCAGATTTGGAGTACCACTTATCTGTCAAAATCTTTCATCATTCACTTAAAACAGTCGATTGATCATACATTGAGTACCATATAACGGGAATTATCGAGGCAAGTCGAAGAAGGATTGGCCGGTGTTGCCGGCTAGCGTCAAGTTCGATCCCACGGATCAGGAGCTGATCGAGCACCTTGAGGCCAAAGTGAGTGCTGATAGCGCGAGATTTCAGTCTCTCATCGATTTGTTCATACCAACCATCGAAAGCGAGCACGGCATATGCTACACCCAACCTGAGAAACTTCTAGGTAAGACACCGATTGGCCGTCTACTTGCACAAACATATTCCTTTGTTTATAGCTCTATTTTTCTTTTTAGACGCAGACCTGGTGAAGCAATTACAATTTGACAGTTAATAAAAAGTGAAACAAGTGACTGCAACATGCCAAAGATGTTATGAAAATGCCAACTAGGTACACTAAAACATGTACCAAAAATGCCAACTAGCTCGCATCCCAGTTATCAGTTTGTACTTGTAGAATTCTATCGTTTATTGAGCACGTATATTGTTTTTTTAGGTCGAGCAAGTTTCAACTGGGCTGTAAACTGCCCAGGGTTGGTTTTGTTTTTAACAGGCCCAGCCCATGACGACAACGGGGCACAAAGATCCGGCCGGTATCTCATTGGCCTCACGCCTGCCAAAGTGTTAGTTATATTTTGTCCTCTGACAAAGATCCGCAGCAGTTTTTTTTGAATCAAACACACAGCCCAGTTCTATTTTCCTCTTGAAATGCATGTCCTAAATCTGCTTTCTAATCTCTACCTATAGTTTTACTAGTTCATATACACGTATCATTATATTGAAAACACATAAAATTCCCTTTTCATATTTACATCCATATTTTTGTTGTTTTTCCCACCCAAAGTGCTGATTTTTTACCACTGGTTTTCCCTTAAACCAACTCAATTGTCCAACGTCTTATTTGCTTACAAAAACAAAAGCGATTTTTTGGCAAATCAATAAGTTCTTAAAAAATGTTTATCATTTCGGGATTACAAAAGTTCGGACTCCACGAAATATGCAAAATAAGGTTGAACTTTTTGACCGTGGTCCTGGGCAGAAAATGGGCTATAATAAATTACTTAAGAATTAGCAAATGGGCTGCAAATTATAAAAAATAGCAAATGGGCTTTATGTTGTCTACCACGGATTTGGAGGCTGACTTGTGGGCCTACTAAGTTCATGCGTACACAAGGTTTCTCAAAAAAGAAACTTAGTCAACAATCGACTCTACCAGCGTCAGACCGTTAGATATCAATCTAACGGCAATTGTGCTTCTTCAGTCTCTGATCTTCCTGCCCCAGCCACCCAAACTAGTGCCGTCGGAACCGCCTGCTCCCGCCTCCCATGGCCGGAAGTGCTGCCGGCAAGGCCTCACGGCCCCATCATACTCGCATCCCTGGCCTGTCTATCCCTCTACTCACCAACACCTCCTGTTATTTTTTCGTGGCAAGAAGACCAATCAACCCTCGTACTCTCCACCGCGTGGGCAGCCACTGCCGTGTCTTCCCCGGCTCCATGTCGTTCCCTTCATAGGCCTCGCAGTCGTCCACCGCCCTGGTGCTCTCGGCGCGGCGTGGTCAACGATGTCCATCCAATGGCTATAGTGCTTCTTCAACCTCTGGTCTTCTTGCCCCAGCCGCCCAAAGCAGCGCCGGTCGTGCCGCATGCTCCTGCCTCCGTGGCGGCTGTGCTTCCTTGAGGCCTCACCGTCCCCATACTACTCCCACCGCTGGCCAGACCATCCCTCCACTCACCCACTCCCCCTGTTATTCTGCGGCGACGGTAGCCTCACACCGCAGCCGAACCAGTGAACCCTCGTACTCCTCTCCGCGTGGGCATCCAATGCCGCATCCTCCCCGGCTCCGCGCCGTCCCCTTCCTAGCCTCGCCGTCCTCCACCGCCGTGGTGCTCTCGGCGCGGCATGGTCAATGTGGTCAACGACCAACTTCCATCGGAAGAGTAATCTTGTCGTGGAGAGGGTGGCAATTTGGGTCCACGGCAGCGCAAGGAAGTGCCTCCTTATTACGCGCAAAATAATTATTCCTCCACGGCGGCGAGGGACCCGACCGGACGGGCCACCAAGATTTCGCTGAAAAAACATTTCCCCACATTGCTGGGACCCACCGGATGGGCCACCGTATTCGCTAAAAAATGTTTACCCACAGCTTTGGGACCCACGGACGGACCACCGTATTTCGCGAAAAACGTTCCCCACATTGCTCGGACCCTTTGGAAGTGCCTCCTTATTACACACGGAAAAATGAATACTCACACCGCTAGCTGGGACCCACCATGGTGGGAGGCTGACTTAATGGGCCTACTAAGTTGACGAGGACGGAGGGCTTTGTCAACTTAGTCAATATGAACGATTCTAGCTCGGTGACCGAGCGATGTCCATCCAACGGCCATAGTGCTTCTTCAACCTCTGGTCTTCTTGCTCCGGCCGCCCAAAGCGGCCGGTCGTGGCTGCGTGCTCCTGCCTCTCGTGGGCGGCTGTGATGCCGCGGAGGCCTCACCGCCCCCTACTACTCCCACCATTGGCCCAGGGTATCCCTCTACTCACCCACACCCCCTGTTATTATGCGGTGACGGCAGCCTCACGCCGCGGGCGAACCAGTGAACCCTAGTACTCCTCTCCGCGTGGGCATCCACTGCCGCGTCTTCCCCGGCTCCGCATCGTCCCCTTCCTAGGCCTCGCCATCGTCCACCTCCTTGGTGCTCTCGGCACGACGTGGTCAATGTGGTCAACGACCGACTTCCATCGGAAGATTATGCGACGTGGAGAGGCCGACAAGGGGTCCACGGCCACGCCGATTTTTGTGATTTGCCAACTAAGTCGCTTTGCGGGCTGTTGGGTTGCAAATCTTTCAAGGCGAGAGAGCTTCATTCGGTGGCACGGAAAATGGCCCATCAAGAATGAGAAATGGGTTGTACATTTTTAAAACACATCAAACCGGCAATTAGTTTCAAATATCTTTTTTTCATTTCGAGATTTTAAATTACATTAATTTTTATGCGTGGAGAATTTGTTGGATTTTATATTGATATACATTTATTTTTAAAATCAGTTTGAATATGCAAAATTTCGTATAATTTTTTAACCATGGCCACAAATGGGCTGTAATGCTAACAAAAAGAATATGGGCACCAAAAAAAACCTTAATAAATAGCAAATGGGCTGTAAATTATTAGAAATAATGGCAGATGGGTTGTATGCTGTTTTCCACAGATTTGAGGCTTTCCTTAAAAAGGTTGGCGCTTTAGCAAAGGATCGTTGGATGGCCATCCAACGGCCGTCGTGCTTCTTCAATCTCTGCTCTTCCTGCTCCAGCCGCTCAAACAAGCGCCGGCGGGACTGCCTGCTCCCTCCTCCCCGTGGCCGACTGTGCTGCCGCGCAGGCCTCACCGCCCCATCGTACTCCCATCGCTGGCCTAGCCATCCCTCTACTCACCCACACCTGCTGTTATTCTCCGGCGACGGCAGACGAACCAGTAAACCCTCGTACAGTCGTACTCCCCTCCGCGTGGGAAACAACTGTCGAGTCTTCCCTGCCTCCGTGTTGTTCCCTTCCTAGGCCTCGCCATCGTCCACCGCCCTGGTGCTCTCGGCGCGGCCTGGTCAACATGGTCAACGACCGACATGCATCTGAAGTGGACTGTACGTGGAGAGCCCGACGGCTGGATCCACGGCCGCACCAAGGAAATGCCTCCTTATTACGCGCAAAATAATGATTCCTCCACCTGACATCAGGGACCCACCGAAAGGGCCTCTGTATTTTGTGAAAAAAAACGTTACCGCAACTAACAGCTCGGACCCACCAGCTATATCTTCGCACGCAAGGAAGTGCCGCCTTATTACGCACAAATAATGAATACTCCCCCTGTTAGCTGGGACCCAGTATAGTGGCAGGCTGACTTGTGGGCCTACTAAGTTGACGGGGACGGAGGGCTTTGTCAACTTAGTCAATAAGCACGATTCTAGCTCCAGTGACCATACAATGTCCATCCAACGGCCGTAGTGCTTCTTCAACCTCTGGTCTTCTTGCTTCAGCCGCCCAAACTAGCTCTGGTCGTGCCTCACCGCCCCCTACTACTCCCACCGCTGGCCAGGCCATCCCTCTACTCACCCACACCCCCTGTTATTTTGCGGCGACGGCAGCCTCACACCGCAGTGAACCAGTAAACCCTCGTACTCCTCTACGTGTGGGCATCCACTGCCGCGTCTTCCCCGGCTCCGCGTCGTCCCCTTCCTAGGCCTCGTTGTCGTCCACCGCCCTGGTGCTCTCGGCGCGGCGTGGTCAACGTGGTCAAGGAGCAGCTTCCATCGGACGTGGGATCAGACGTGGAGAGGCCGATACCGGGTCGACGGCCGCAAGGAAGTGCCTCCTTATTACGTACAAAATAATTATTCCTCCACACGACAAGCGGGGACCCACCGGACGGGCCACCCTATTTCACGAAAAAAACGCTTTCCCCGACTCATCGGGACCCACCAGCTACATCTTCGCGCAAGGAAGTGCGTCCAGGCAAAAAAAATGATTCGCCCCAGACTTCTGGGACCCACCAGCTACATCTTCGCAGGCAAGGAAGTGCCTGACAGTCGGGACCCACCTGGTCGAAGCGTATGTAGCATTGTCATTCTATTCGCGAACGTGTACGTACATATATACAAGTGGATGTAGAGGCGCGCACGAGTCGTAGTAGAGGCGCGTACGTGTCGTAGTAGAGGCGCGCACGTAGCATGTACACGTACGTACCGCGGCCAGAGTGCAAGAAAGAAAATATGGCCATGTATGTGTACATACGGGCGGGGTCTTGAATGCCTACTCGCGCATACGTACGGCTAGGGCTCGTGTACATGGCTGGGTAGGAACAGAGAAACAGCGTCGTCGTCGTGTTCATGGGGAGGCAACGGAATGTGTCGTGTTCATGGGGAGGCAACAGAATGCGTCGTGTTCATCGGGAGGCAACGGAACACGTGGGAGATAACTGGCTGGGTCGGAACGGAATGCGTGGTTGTGTTCATCGGGAGGGCTTGGACGGAACAGGCGATGGAAACGAGGCCTAGCGTATCGCGTAACGCAGAGAAGCGGCCTTGTGTTCGACCAGCCACGTTGAAACAGGATCCTGTTCATCGGGAGGGGTCAGCGCATCGCAAAACGGAGGAAGCGGGCCTCCCTACGGTCGAAGCAGGGGTCCTGTTGATCGGGGAGGGTGTGGCGTACCGCAAAATGGGCCAACGGACCTCCTACGGTTGAAATGGGGGTCCCTGTTGATCGGGAGGGTGTGGCATACCGCCAAAAGCGGACAAAAGCGGACTTGTGTTGGGCGCTACGGTCGAAACAGGGTCCTGTTCATCGGGAGGGTGTGGCGTACCACAAAGCAGGACTCCACGGGATCTTGTTCATTTCCACCGTGGACCTCCTCCGGCCTCCACGGGCTACCGTCGACCTCCTCCGGCCTCCACGGGCTCCTATTCATCCAGCCTCCACCGCTTCTCCACCGGCCACTGCTCAACCACCCCTCCACCGCTCTCTGTTCATCCAGCCCTCCACACCACGGGGTCCTGTTCAACCACCCCTCCACGGGCACCCCTCCATCGTCTACTGTTCATCCAGCCCTCCACACCACGGGGTCCTATTCAACCACCCCTCCACGGGCACCCCTCCACCGTCTACTGTTCATCCAGCCCTCCACACCACGGGGTCCTGTTCATCCAGAGGCAACGCCACCGCTCACTGTTCATCCAAACCCCCCGCAACGCTCACTGTTCATCCCAGAGGCAGCATCGATCGGCTTCAGTTAGTAGCAGTAGTGAAGGAATCGCTCGATCGGGTTCAGTTAACAGCCTTCGATCAATCGCTCGGGTTCAGTAATGTGTAGCCTGCAGTGCAATCGCTCGGGTTCAGTTAGAGCCCAACGCCTCGATCGGGTTCAGTTAGAGCTAATGCCTCGCACACACGTGCATACGTGTACGAGAGAAACGCGCATCGCTCGGCCCCCGACCCCCCACCGTAACCGGGAACTCCCCGAAATTTTCCTCGCCCTCGCTTCTACCACGGTTTTTCCGTCATGGACGGCCTAAAGAATGTCATGCAGCTACGTCTCCGGCCCGCCTAGGATGGAAAGCCCATTTTCTGTCATGATTTTTTGTCATAGAAGTAGGAGCCCACCACATCTATGATGATACCGGGTTTTGTCACAATTATCGTCATAGAAGTGTCATATGTATGACAGAAAAAAAAGTCGTTCGGCCCAAAATGTCACGGATGTGTCTTTTTTTTGTAGTGATGTGTGCCGTAATGACCTGCACAACGTAATTTCGCCCTAATTTAATTGCTGCTATTTAAAATTGTACCTAATTTAAACTTTAAAGTAGGCTATAGCTTTACTCATATCCATCTGGTTCAAACAACCAATGCATTATTCGATTCACAGGTACATATATTTAAGTACAGAAGCACCAAATAAAGAATGATGTACCAGGGTTCTATACTTGTACTATAACATATGGTAAAGAAAGAGGCGATAGACATTCCAGTTGCTGAACAAAGTGAAGCGGAATGGCCCTATTGTGCTCTCCTGGATGCAGAAGGCATGCAGGACTCTAGTCCAACCCGTTGTGATGGTCGGCCGTCAATCATGTAGTTTAAGAGGTAATCTTGAGTAAACTGCTTCAGGATCCACTTGAAAAGAAAAAAGATCTTATATTGTCATCTAACACAACTCATTATGGGCAGTAAAAAGAAGGCTATAGGGTTCTTACTTACCATCCTGCAGTTCACTGTTGTCTTGCATAAAGTGTAAACAAATAGTTTGATTGACATCTTTTGACCCATTTTAGTAACAATCTTTATCAGTTTCCTCACTTGATGCGGGTTCATGAATATCTCATTGCCCCATGCGCAGAAAGGGTCGAAGTGTGAATATTTGGCAATGATATATGTACCTAAAAGCACCAAGTTAATATTAGAAGCTAAACAACAATTGAAAAATGATGTAGTACAACATTCCATCCATCCCATTATATAAGATTTTATTACATTGAAAGCACAAGTGCTCCCTGGGTGATTTTGGTAATAAATGTCAACATATCTCTTGTTGGACTAATGCTACTACCTAGTATGTTTCAGATAAGTTCAACAATGGAGTGGCATGGAGTAGAGGATGTGGAACCCCTTCAAGATGCTAAGGACAAAGGATTGGCTCAAGCTCAAAGCTCAGGACTCTACATTTTCTATTTTAGTGATCCAAGATCACATTGAGTCCATAGGAAATCCAATACTATTAAGAGGGGATGAGGTGTTGCTTAATGGCTTGCTTGCTCAAAGTGCTTAGTGATATGCCCCAAAGCCCTCAACCACTTTCTCACATCCACATATGTCCCAAACCAAAAGTCAAACTCGGCCCCACCAAAACTTTCTATCCGGCGCCATCGAGTTCTCTTGACATATCCACTGCTAGAAACCCTAGTTTATTCGATCTCACCGCTGGGATCTCGGTCGCACCGAGATGGGCTTGCAAACTCTCTGTTGCCTATTGCAATAATTTTGGTCCCACCGAGTTTGCTTGGCCAACTCTCTGTTTCGCTTATTACCCAAATCGGTCCCATCGAGTTTGTGTAATCGGTCAAACCGAGTTGAGGCTTTACCCTAACCCTAGCACATCGGTCCTACCGAGTTGACATGTCGGTCCCACCGAAAATCCTAACGTTCACATTTTGAACTAAATCGGTTCGACCGAGTTTCATGATTCGGTCCCATCGAGTTTGGTAAATTATGTGTAACGGTTAGATTTTGTGTGGAGGCTATATATACCCCTCCACCCACTTCATTCGCGGAGAGGGCCATCAGAACATGCCTACACTTCCAACATACATTTTCTGAGAGAGAACCACCTACACTTGTGTTGAGGTCAAGATATTCCATTCCAACCACCTAAATCTTGATCTCTATCCTTCCCCAAGTTTCTTTCCACTCAAATCCTCTTTCCACCAAATCCAAATCCTGTGAGACAGAGTTGAGTGTTGGGGAGACTATCATTTGAAGCACAAGAGCAAGGAGTTCATCATCAACACACCATTTGTTACCTCTTGGAGAGTGGTGTCTCCTAGATTGGTTAGGTGTCACTTGGGAGCCTCCATCAAGATTGTGGAGTTGAACCAAGGAGTTTGTAAGGGCAAGGAGATCGCCTACTTCATGGAGATCTACCCGAGTGAGGCAAGTCCTTCGTGGGCGACGACCATGGTGCGATAGAAATGGTTTCTTCTGCGTGGACCCTTCGTGGGTGGAGCCCTCCATGGACTCGCGCAACCACTACCCTTCGTGGGTTGAAGTCTCCATCAACGTGGATCTACGGTAGCACCACCTATCGGAACCACGGATAAAAAATCTCCGTGTCTCCAAATTGCGTTTGCACACTCCAATCCCATCCCTTTACATTCTTGCAACTTGCATGCTTTACTTTCCGCTGCTCATATACTCTTGTCATGCTTGCTTGATATGTAATGTGAATGTTTAAACTTGTGCCAAAACTCCACTTCAACTAAAGAAATTAAAAAGTGCAAGTTTTCTTACTTAGAGTCTATTCACCCCCCCCCCCTCTAGACACCTCTTCTCGATCCTCTCATACATGTATATCTAGACATCATTAGAACATTAAGGTAACACTCTTCCTTGTTGCTATGTAGCCTGGGATTGCATATTTAGTCATTCAGTACAATGCATGTTGCTAAACAACAATTGAAAATGAAAATGCATGTTAACTGCAATATCCTTAATGACAACCAAATATCATAATTCATAGTGGTATTGTTGAAACTGTTATTGATGAAATTGAACTGCACAGCAAATAGTTGCACATATAGAGCATCACATTGTGAAGAACTGAAATAAACAAGTCATAAGGACATCTCTAGGCGTTCCTTAAAAAGTTAAAGGACTAAGACCCTTAGTGGATATATACATACTCCAGCAATTTTTGGCCTTTTCTAGTCGATCCCCTAAACTTAAGGTTGTAAACTTCAATTTGATCAAGTTCAAAGCAGGTTCAACCGAAAGTAGCATGCATTCAAACATGAACATTGATAGTTTTGCATAACTGAACATAAAACATAAATTTAAACTAATCGAAGTAGAGGTTGAGACAATCCTTCCTCGTCATGTACGGTGTGCCGCGAACCGGGTCCGGGCCAGTACCGTCTTCGGGGTCGTTGGGGAAGGCACTCCTCCACTCATCGACGTCGATCTCCTTGTCCTGGGGGCCCACCTTGACGCCCTCCGTGTCACCATCGCTGCCGCCTTCGACCTCGTCATCAGAGGAGAGCACGATAACCTCACCGCCCTTCGTGCCGCCGTCCTCGCCGCCTTCGACCTCGTCATCGGAGGAGAGCGCGATAACCTCGCCACCCTCCATGCCGGAAAAGATCGCCCGCTCCGCCTCCATGAGCTCCGGGTGCTGCCGGCAGAGCTCTTGCATGTAGGCCTCGTCGGCAGCCTCGGCCTCGAGACGCTCCCACGCCTCGCGGTCCTCCCGTGCCATAGCCAAGCTCACCACCCCTGGCTCCTGCGGAACGAGGTGGACCTGACATGAGCTGAAGGGGAAATTGAGCCTAGCCGCCACGCCATGGTAGCGGACCTACCAGCGGTCGTACTCCATGGCCGCGAGCTCGGCCGTGTGGAAGCTACCGAGCCACCGGCAGGTGTGGGTCTCTTGATCTGTAATCTCGGCGACCCACGTCCCCCACCGCCGCTGCCGGACCCCGAGGTAGGACTTCGTCGGCTGCCGGGTCCGGGGGAGGACGGGGAAGTCCTCGAACCGGCGTAGGGGCGCGGCTGCAGGCGGATCGGGGGACTGGCGATGGCGGATCGGGCCCGCGGAGGACGACTGGGACACCTCGGCGGCCACCTCACCGGCGTCGGGCGAAAAGGCCGTGATAAACCCCTATTTGGCCATTGGCTACTCGAGCTCCCCGACACACAGGCAGAGGTTGAGGATGGAGGCGTTGGCGATGGCGGCAACCTACCAATGGTTTCGAGGGTTGTGTGTGTCTTTGTGAGCGGAGGTTGTGTTTGACGAAATACTGCGGGAACTGAAAATTTTACTACGCGGGAGTAACAAGGCGGGGCTACTGAAAATTTGGATCAAGGGCGAGCAGATATTTTTGAGATTGCGAGGAATGCAGAGGCGGGAGTAAAATGCCGGGGCTACTGAAATTTTGAATCAAGGGACTGAAGTAGGGAGGGATGCAGAGGCGGGAGTTTTGGGGGAGCGAGCTAGTGTGCTTGACACGCCGGCTGTGGACTGTAGCCGACGCACCTTCTCGCGTAAGCCATAGGCGTACTATACACCGACGGTGCTCCAAGCTATTTTGTACTACATCTCACACAGTTGGTGAGAATAAATTGTGTGGGATCTACTTGATTTGAATTACAAAATGGGGTCACAGCGGCAATGGACGGTGTTTGAATTGCTAGATCTTTTATCTGAAGTGAACATGCAACTATATGTGTGTCGTAAAAGAATTGGAATTATTCAGGGTTCATTTGGACATTTCATACATTAAACTGGTTTCCTAGCCATTTCATGTGCACAATTCAAAATTAAACTACATACACATGCTCCGGTGCATACAAATTGGTTGAAAAATCAAATCTATGTCCTTCAGTGCATGCTTAGGTCCCATGGAAGAAATGGGAATAAATTTTTCAGGGTTCGTTTGGCCTTTTTTATACATTAACTGGGTTTTCTAGGCATTTTATGTGCATAATTCAAATTTGAACTACAAGCACATGCTCCAATGCACGAAAGTTGGTTGAAAAACCACATGTGTGTCCTTGGGTGAATTTCTAGGTCCCATGCAAGATATGGGAATGAATTTCAAACACCAGGGCACTGTTGATTGCCGTCAAAACATTGAGATAACTGGTTTTTAAATTCTAGTAAATCCAAAACTCGTCTGAATTTCATGAAACTTGGAATGCTATCATGGAGCGGCATCAACATGGCATGGTGAAAATTTTGTCCCATTTGGGGCAGGTTTGGGTATGAGCTTCTCACAACAAGCATGATGGTTTCGATAGGGAACGTACCACCTTTGGGGACGAGACGATATCCGTTGCCTATTATTGCTTTCAAAAAAATTCTAGTATCAACATAGAACAACAGGAGTGTTGTGTTCAATCTTGGAATTTTCCGGGGTTCGTTTGGCCTTTTTTACACATTAACTGGGTTTTCTAGGCATTTTATGTGCATAATTCAAATTTGAACTACAAGCACATGCTCCAATGCACCAAAGTTGGTTGAAAAATCACATGTGTGTCCTTGGGTGAATTTATAGATCCCATGCAAGAGATGGGAATGAATTTCAAACACCAGGGCACTATTGATTGCCGGCAAAACATTGAGATGTTTGGTTTTTAAATTCTAGTAAATCCAAAACTCGTCTGAAATTCATGAAACTTGGCATGCTATCATGGAGCGGCATCAACATGTCGTGGTGAAAATTGTATCCCATTTGGGGCAAGTTTTGGTATAAGCTTCTCACAAATCATAGCTTCTCACAACAAGCATGATGGTTTCGATAGGGAATGTACCACCTTCGGGGACGAGACTATATCTGTTGCCTCTTATATCTTTCAAAAAAATTCTAGTGTCAACATAGAACAACAGGAGCGTTTTCTTCAATCTTGGAATTTTCCGGCGTTCGTTTGGACTTTTTTATACATTAACTGGGTTTTCTAGGCATTTTATGTGCATAATTCAAATTTGAACTACAAGCACATGCTCCAATGCACCAAAGTTGGTTAAAAAATCACATGTGTGCCTTGGGTGAATTTCTAGGTCCCATGCAAGAGATGGGAATGAATTTCAAACACCAGGGCACTGTTGATTGCCGGCAAAATGTTGAGATGCCTGGTTTTTAAATTCTAGTAAATCCAAAACTCGTCTGAAATTCATGAAACTTGGCATGCTATCATGGAGCGGCATCAACATGCCGTGGTGAAAATTTTGTCCCATTTGGGGCAAGTTTGGGTATAAGCTTCTCACAAATCAGAGCTTCTCACAACAAGCATGATGGTTTCGAAAGGGAATGTACCACCTTTGGGGACGAGGCGATATCCGTTGCCTCTTACACCTTTCAAAAAAATTCTAGTGTCAACATAGAACAACAGGAGTGTTCTATTCAATATTGGAATTTTTTGGGGTTCATTTCGCCTTTTTTATATATTAACTGTATTTTCTAGGCATTTTATGTGCATAATTCAATTTTGAACTACAAGGATATGCTCCAATGCACCAAAGTTGGTTGAAAAATCACATGTGTGTCCTTGGGTGATTTCTAAGTCCCATGCAAGAGATGGGAATGAAATTCAAACACCATGGTATTTGTTGATTGCTTAAGCAAAACGTTGAGATGTCTGGTTTTTAAATTCTAGTAAATCCAAAACTCGTCTGAAATTCATGAAACTTGGCATGCTATCATGGAGCGGCATCAACATGCCGAGCTGAAAATTTTGTCCCACTTGGGGCAGGTTTGGGTATAAGCTTGTCACAAATCACAGCTTCTCACAACAAGCATGATGGTTCAATAGGGAACGTACCACCTCTGGGGACGAGACAATATCCGTTGCCTCTTATTGCTTTCAAAAAATTTCTAGTGTCAACATAGAACAACATGAGTGTTGTGTTCAATCTTGGAATTTTTGGGGTTCGTTTGGCCTTTTGTATACATTAACTGGGTTTTCTAGGCATTTTATGTGCATAATTCAAATTTGAACTATAAGCACATGCTCCAATGCACCAAAGTTGGTTGAAAATCACATGTGTGTCCTTGGGTGAATTTCTAGGTCCCATGCAAGAGATGGAATGAAATTCAAACACCATGGCACTGTTGATTGCCGGCAAAATGTTGAGATGCCTGGTTTTTAAATTCTAGTAAATCCAAAACTCGTCTAAAATTCATGAAACTTGGCATTCTATCATGGAGCGGCATCAACATGCCGTGGTGAAAATTTTGTCCCATTTGGGGCTGGTTCGAGTATAAGCTTCTCACAAACCACAGCTTCTCACAACAAGCACGATGGTTTCGACATTTTAACGCATTCACCTTTGGTGACGGGACGATATCCGTTGCCTCTTATTGCTTTCAAAAATTTTCTAGTGTCAACATAGAACAACAGCAGTGTTGTGTTCAATCTTGGAATTTTTCGAGGTACGTTTGGCCTTTTTATACATTAACTGGGTTTTCTTGGCATTTTATGTGCATAATTCAAATTTGAACTACAAGCACATGCTCCAATGCACTAAAGTTGGTTGAAAAATCACATGTGTGTCCTTGGGTGAATTTCTTGGTCCCATGCAAGAGATGGGAATGAAATTCAAACACCAGGGCACTGTTGATTGCTAGCAAAACATTGAGATGCCTGGTTTTTAAATTCTAGTAAATCCAAAACTCGTCTGAAATTCATGAAACTGGGCATGCTATCATGGAGCGGCATCAACATGCCATGGTAAAAAATTTGCCCCGTTTGGGGCACGTTCGGGTATAAGCTTCTCACAAACCAGAACTTCTCACAACAAGCATGATGGTTTCGATAGGGAACGTCCCACCATTGGGGATGAAACGATATCCATTGCCTCTTATTGCTTTCAAATATTTTCTAGTGTCAACATAGAACAACAGGAGTGTTGTGTCAATTTTTGTGATTTTTCGGGGTTCGTTTGGACATTTTTATGCATTAACTGGGGTTTCTAGGCATTTTATGTGCATAATTCAAATTTGAACTACAAGCACATGGACCAATGCAATAAGGTTGTATGAAAAATCTAATATGTGTCCTTGGGTGAATTTCTAGGACCCATGCAAGAGATGGGAATGAAATTCAAACACTAGGGCACTGTTGATTGCCGAAAAAACATTGAGATCCTGGTTTTTAAATTCTAGTAAATCCAAAACTCGTCTAAAATTCATGAAACCAGGCATGCTATCATGGAGCGGCATCAACATGTCGTGTTAAAAAATTTGTCCCATTTGGGGCAGGTTCGGGTATATGCTTCTCACAAACCAGAGCTTCTCACAACAAGCATGATGGTTTCGGTAGGGAAAGTCCCACCTTTGGGGATGAAACGATATCCATTTCCTCTTATTGCTTTCAAAAAAATTCTCATGTCAACATAGAACAACAGGAGTGTTGTGTCAATTTTTGGGATTTTTCGGGGTTCGTTTGGACATTTTTATGCATTAATTGAGTGTTCAATGCATTTATGTGCATAATTCAAATTTAAACTACAAGCACATGCTCCAGTGCATATAAATTGGTTGAAAAATCAAATCTGTGTCCTTGGGTGCATGCTTAGGTCCCATGCAAGAAATGGGAATGAATTTCAAACACCAGGCACCGCTGATTGATTCTTAAAGCAAAACATTGAGATGCCTCGTTTTAAATTCTAGTAAATCCAAAACTAAATCTGAAATTCATGAAACTTGGCATGCTTTCATGGAGCGGCATCAACATGCCGTGGTAAAATTTTTGTCCCGTTTGGGGCAGGTTTGGGTATATGCTTCTCACAACAAGCATCATGGTTTCGGTAGGGAACGTCCCACCTTTGGGGATGAAATGATATCCACTGCCTCTTATTGCTTCCAAAAAATTTCTCGTGTCAACATAGAACAACAGGAGTGTTGTGTCAATTTTTGTGATTTTGTGGGGTTCTTTTGTACATTTTTATGCATTAACTGAGTTTTCAATGCATTTATGTGCATAATTCAAATTTGAACTACATGCACATGCTCTAGTGCATATAAATTGGTTGAAAAAACAAATCTATGTCCTTGTTTGCATGCTTAGGTCCCACGCAATAAATGGGAATGAATTTCAAACACCAGGGCACCGTTGATTGCCGACAAAACATTGAGATGCCTGGTTTTTAAATTCTAGTAAATCCAAAACTCGTCTGAAATTCATTAAACTTGGCATGCTATCATGGAATGGTGCCCGACATGATGTGGTATTTTTCATTTCCATTTTGAGAGAAGGCGCACTTGAATAATGACAGCCAACAAAGGCATTTTGAAAAAATAGCTGCCACTTAATATCTCAAACGTTTGTATAATTCAAAACGTGTGCGTTACATTAACCATACACGTGGCGCCACGTGTCTTGGTTTTAATGGCTGTAGGAGGTGCCGTGCGGACAGCTGCTTGACCTTGATCGAACGGGAGGCGTCTGGCGAAGCGCAGTCTTGCGCAGTCGACCGAGAGGCGTGCAAGCTGTCCTCCAATGCGCAGGCTCACCGGGAAGCGTCACGAGCTTTCTGTACAAGCAGCTCACCGGGAAGCGAGCCTTTGACTTCCATGGCCGCCCGCCTTCCTCTCTCTATTAATGGCGCCCAGTCATTTGTTTAATCTGAGCATCCTTATTGTTCGCCTCCCATTCCTCTCCCCCCCCCATGAGACCTCCACCGCCATGGCACAGAATGATCATCTGCCACTAGTCTTCAAGTTTGGTGAAGTCGACTCCGAGCCGAAGGAGATAGAAAATAAGGAGGAATGGGGCCTCATGGACATGGCCCAGAACGAGCTGGCCGCGACGGTTGCTGCCCCCGCTCCCGTCCTAGCCCCCATCCACGCGCCCGCGCCAGCGACCATCCCCGTAGCATTGACGGGCAGGTCGCCGAGCACTATCGCAGAGCTGGAAGCCATGGGCGTCAGCAAGGTCTCAGAGGACTCTCGCGAGCTTGTGTACATGCCAGCGCCAGCGCCCATGCCCATGCCCATGCGCGCCCCTCCACCCACCGTGTCGCCGGCCCCCGTGCGTTTGGCTGCATCCGCCGCGCCCGTGCGCGCCCCTCCACCCACCGCGGCGCCGGTCGTCGTGCGTTTGGCTGCACCTCAGCGTTCGTGTGCCGTGCCCCCCCACAGCGGCATGGGACGCTGCCGTCGACCGCTACCTCTCAGCGCCGCCAGTTGCCGTCCTCCCACGCCCGCCCGTCGATCGCGCGACGACATGATGTTTGATTTACAAGTGAAGAACATTTTGAGCTGCCTTGAAGACTTCAACAACGGCATCCCGAAGGACGACATGGTTTGAACGAACTTGCGTTTTTCTCTCTTAATGTACAGACTTATCAAACGATTTTCTTTTGAAAAAAACGTCAACGGTTTTTAAATATAAAACACTCATCGCAAACATTTTAGTTAGAACACCCGTATGCAAACCGACAGCTTCCCCAGGAAGCCAAGGGAAAATGTGCCGAGCAGGATTTCTGCATCCCTTCAATGCAAACGGTTGTTTTGCATGACCCGTGTGCAACCACGTACAAACAATTGGGTAATATTTGCATATATGTCATTTTGGGTATGTTGCCATTTCTCAAACTGGAAAGATTGACATTTGTTTATCTAGTAACATTGCCATTTGTCAACCTTGTAACACTGCGATTTGTCAAAATATGCAGCTACAAATCACTAGCACTATCTAATTTTTGCAACTAAAATACTAGCACTGTTCATATGGACACCACTAGCAGGCGTGAGTTCATGGGCGCATATGCAAATGTACCATTGATTACATACAACAAGTCATCAACCCACAATGACAACGAGGATACACGTTGGATTATAGATCATTTCCAACAAAACATTCTAGTAAAGTTTTTCTCACACAACAAATAACAAAGCGATGAAATGAACTTCAGCTCAACCACTCGTCGGCGTTGGAAACGCTTGCTTTGAACCAGAAGTGATTCTCTGGGAAGGGCTAGCTACTGTCAATCTCGAGACCAACGCAGGACTGATCATCTAGGATGAAGCGGCCTATTTCAATACCCATATTGGGACGGTAGGGAAGCATAGTAATGTCCGAGGTATAGATACAGTTGCTTCTCATAAATGGTAGTAACGTTGTGTCAACAGCAGCTGGATCGCCTTCCACCATCATTGGATAGTTTTGTCCAAGGAAGAGCAAGTTTCCTCCAAGACTTTCAATACTGAACCAGGGAGAAGGTGTTGGCGCTAGTACACCAGTATCCATCCCGAATATCCTACAATGGATGTTGGAATAGGTCTGAACAGTGCGACCATACGAGACAACACCTGCTTCCTTAGTAACATCAATGATGCCCGTGATCTGAGACAAGAAGAGGTGATCCATCGGAATAAGTTGCCAGGTGCCACTGAGTATATGGGTTTTGTTCGTCCTCATGCTCGTGAATACAATTTTCAAGTATAGATGGTGGAATGTTCACAGGACCTTGGAAACATAAGAAGGTTAATTAGTAAAGGGAAACTAGCTAACCCGCATGCATGTGGATGAAACAATTATAATTACGGTGGAAGACAAATGTACCGATATCATGAGGATTCCATGCAAAAATAGTGCCATGAGTGGTGGCAGCAAACACAAGACCCTCATATTGAATTGCAGCAGAGTACTCATCCGTGTATAGAAACTGATTTTTGAGCAATATCCATCCAGTCGAACCATGAAGGACGGCAACAAGCTTGTCGAAGATAGAGACAACATAAGCATTCCTATAACCCCAAGAGCGGTTGGGAACTCGACAAATTGCTATCTTCCATAGACGACAGTCAGCATGATCGTACTTGAACTCACGTAGAATACCGGTGTACTCAACCTCTGGGCAGTCGTCTGAGATTTTTCGAAGTGGAACCCGGTGACGAGTGTACACATTCACAAGTTCCCACTCGAAGTTGTACCCAATATAAACAACCCAATCTCCATTTGTGCTAGCCCAAGCCTTGCCCTCAAGAGATGGCATCTTGACCTCATATGTATCATTATCAAGCGGCATCAACTTACACAAGGCGAGGCTTCCTCGTCCTCAAGGCCACCAAAGCAGAGTCGGTCGAAGAAGATAGGGAGATCAAACCGCTCCCCGAACCCTTGGGTTCCTTGTAATGATGTTATTAGTTGAGTCAAGAATGGTCTTGAACGAACCTGCCATGCTAGCCGAGGTGATGACATCGCACCGATCAATGAATTCCTCCACCGCGTCATCATTCAGATCGGGGCAAGAATAACGGGGTCGTTTTCGGCTTGTTCCCTCCATGGAGAAGATGATCAAACAATGGCAGAAGGAAGGGTGAAGGAAAATGGAGGAGGGAGGAAGAGCTAGCGTGCGACAGCATTTCCAAATCGAGAGGGGAAAGGCGAAGAGTCGGTGGACGGTTGCCACGGTACACGAAGAGGCGCCTGGGGAGCCAACGGTTGCCACAGAGGTCACACACTGACGACAAGGGCCGAGTGAACCGCATGTAATCCCATCGCACAACACACACGTCTTGTTAAGTTGAAGTGTTTCTGTACTCTTGTGTCAACGCAAAAAATTCATCCGAGTGAACCGCATGCCGTATATCCCACACACCTTGATCTGGCTGACCGTTTCTTTTGTGTTGCCTAATCACAAACAGTTCATCCGAGTGAACCGTATGATGTATATCGCACACACCTTCATATGGCTGCCCGTTTCTTTTGTGTTGCCTAATCACAAACAATTCATCTGAGTGAACTGTATGTTGTGTATCGCACATGCCTTCATCAGGCTGCCCGTTTCTTTTGTTCCTCCTCATCGCAAACAGTTAATTGAACTGAACCGTATGCCCTTCATTGCACATGCAACTAAAACCTGAACCACGTTTGATGCATCCGTCATCGCAAATGTTTTATACATTTCTGATGGTTTTCATACAGGACCGTTTGCGATTATGGCATCACACACAGTTTCTTGAAGGGTCTCTGATTGTAGTGTCACGTTAGCAGCATCCTGCAGTAGTAAGAGTCATATGGGTTGTACTCCGTGAAGAACACATGCTCGTGAAAGAAGTCATCATCCTTGAAGTTTTGCTTCTTGGAGAAAGGATCCTTTGGCTTGGGCTGAGGAGTGTCAGTCAATTGCATCACAACCTCAGGAATCGCAGTCTCGGGAACCACATGCTGAGGAATTTCAGTTTCTTCTTTAGTTGCAGCCTGGTTCTTCAATTCTTCAGCAGCTTGTTCATCAGCACTAGTGGCTGGAATTTCTTCATGAATGGATGGAGTGGTGCGAGGTTCTTCAGAGCCCATTTGAACTTGGGTATGCACTGGGGACTGAGGAATTTGTTGCAGAGGAGTGAACAAAGGAGAATTGGGGTGCTGACTTTCCCAAAAGTCATCATTCATCACTGGTGTTGTGCTCCCGATGTCCACATCCTCATCTTCTTCACTTAATTCTTGAAAGTCTGCCTCTTCAGCTATGAACTAAGGCACGGGCGATGAGACAACTGGGGTTGAAGGGATTGTATCCACTTCAATTTCTTCGTCCAACTACTCTGGAGAAGCAGCAGAAGGAACATCTTCATCGGATCCGCTTGGGATCTCATAGTCTTCACCAAAAGGAATGAGTTCCTTTGATGGCATGCATGAGACTGGAACAGCATCAATAGGATTCCCAAAAGAGCTTGTCAATTTCTTCATCTTCTTGAATTGAAGATTACGATGAAGTTGATGCTTTCCTTTTCTTCACTGTTGCATGCTCCGCAGCCTTGGTCTTCTTAGCGTCTGATGCAGAAGGAAGAATTGGACTCTGTGTAGGTGCACGAGGAGCAGAGGAAATTGGTTCATTTTCTTCAGGCACAACTGATGCAGTTGCCCTGGCATGGTCAGTTTCTTCAGGCACATCGGTTGAAGCTTCAGCTGGCCTGACTATTTATTCCGGCGCAATACTAGTGGTTGCCCTGGCAGTTTCATCAGCCGCTAGAATGCAGTCATTAGCCCTGGTACTAGCAGTTTCATCAGCAGCCTGATTTTCATCAGCGGTGCTGGCATGTTCTTCAGTAGGCTGAGCAGATGCCTTAGCCTGAGGAATTTCTTGTTGCGTTGGGGCTACAACATTTGAGGTGAATCCCTTGGTCAAGTTGACGAATCTGACTTTGGCTCCAAGCTTGTCAGCATAGTAGCGATCAAATTCATCACTAAGATTCTTGATCTCTGATTGCAGAGCGACAAGTTCTTCAGGTGAAAGCTTCAAGAAGTTTTGCTTCAGAAAGTGCTCTTTCTTGTACTATGCTTTCTTCACCTTCCTCCCATGTTCATATTTCCATTTCTCCTCACCAATGACGGCAGTCAACATATGACTTTGACCAGGAGTGAGGTTCATCTCAGGCAGAGGTGTGTTGGGGTCCTTGTGCGATAATTCGATGAAGTCGAGGATCAACTTTGGATCCAGCATCAATGGCACAGTACTGCCTTTGGCTCTAGCGGCCCTTTGCTGTCTGTCTCTGATGATTTTGGCAAGTTCCTCATCATCAGCTTTGTCATCATCGGATGGTACTTGAAAGGCGACCTGCTTCTTGTGAGGACTTGGTCTAGTGCCTCATCCAACAGTGGCCTTGGTCTTCAGCAGAGTTGGGCCAGTTGAGGAATTTGGAGGAGCTGAAGAACTTGCAGAGGCTCTGGAGGCAATAGAGATGCCTATTGTCCTTTGGCACGAGGCGAGGTGCACAGGTGCTGAGGATTTGGAAAGAGGAGCCGAGGGTTTTGCAACTTGAGGAGCTGGAGCAGCTTGAGGAATTTGCCGTGAGGGCTTTGCTGAGCTTGGCTGTGAGGACATTGGTGCAGAAGCCTTCGGCTTGTGTGCAGGCTTCTTGGGCATGGCCTTCTTAGGCTTGCTTGCAGAGGCCTCAGCAGTGGCAGCAGAATCTTCATTGAATTTCTTCACTGCTTCTTTTGCCATTTTGGCCAGCTTGGCTTGACGCTTGGCCCATTCCTTTGGAAATTCTTCACCTCTTATGATGCTAGAGGGATCAGCTTCTTGACCAGGTGCCAGTGGAGATCTTGGGCCTGGAGGGTGTACAGCAAATTTCTTCATGTACTTAGGAGTTACATATTTGTAATCCCTCCATTCTCTGGCCCATCTCCTCTCAATCTTCAGAATGCGCACTTTGCGCTCATTCTTTGTTTCCTCAGGGGGTGTGCAGTATCCTGCATAGATGTCATCAGGGATCTCAAATGTAGTGTTGACTTAAGGTTTCTTTCCTCCCTTCTGAGGTTTCTTGCCGTCAGCCATTTTCTTCAGCTGAGGATTTTGAACTATTGAGTTCTCAGATGAGGTGTGCAACTTTTCTTCGAGGAACGATGCAAATGAGTTAAGTTGATGAGAACCTAGTGATTCAGAAGCATACATGTGTACCTGTGAATAGAATATAGTTGCGAAGAATTTGGAGAGGTCATATGCGTACTCAGAAGATTTTGCAAAAAGAACAAGTTTGAGGAATTTGACCAGATGAGTCTTGAAGAATTTCACTAAGCATTCTTTGACTTAGGTTCCAGAGTTGTACAGATTGAAAATCCACACAATTGAGGAATCTTGAAGGAAAATGTTGCTTAGGGAAACAGATCAAGAACAGATGTTGTGTGAGGTGTTTAGTGTGTGAAGATATGAAGAATAAACACCTTTTGAAGATTTTGTAGAAAACATCAGAATCAACAAGGGCAGTAAAAGTAACTTTTAATTACCCTTGACGAAGAACACGCACGAAGCGTGAAGTGTAGATTTAGAAGTTAAATCGATTCAGATCTTCCACGCCCTAACTTGGCAGAGGAAGACAGCTATGGCGGAGGCGGAGTGAAGAAATCCGCGGCCGCCGCGAGTACGACGGCAACGAGGTCGAGGCAGCGAGTACGACGGCGAAGTAACATTTTTCTTCAATCAATGAAGAACAACATCTGAAAGAGTGAAGACAATGCAAAGTTGAAGAAATTGAACAACTGAGGAATTTCAATAAAAAAACTCAAATTTGAAGATTTTAAACTTTTTTTGGTGGCTTGACCCACCGTATAAGAATGATGATTTCAGACACCGCGTACAATTGTCGTAGGGCTCTGAGAATCAAATTCTTTGTTAATTTCTTCACACTTAGGGTGTTAGTCTTCATTGATTGAAGAAAAATGTTACTTCGTGTGTTGCACATCTAAGTCATCAATTTTGCATAAGTGTTAGGATGTGTGTCCTTTTCAAAGGACATTCAAAGATTCTAGGATATTTAGCTCACACCGCAACTTGCTAAACCTCTTCTCATCCAAGGGCTTTGTGAAGATATCGGCTAGCTATTCTTCAGCCTTCACATGCTCAATAGAGATGTCGCCCTTCAACACATGATCATGAAGAAAATGATGACGAATCTGAACGTGCTTTGTCTTCGAGTGCTGAACTGGGTTATGAGAAATCTTGATGGCACTCTCATTGTCACAGTAGAGAGGCACATTCTTCATGTTGACGTTGTAGTCCTTGAGGGTTTGCTTCATCCATAGCAATTGAGCACAGCAAGAACCAGCAGCAATGTACTCAGCTTCAGTAGTAGACAGTGATACGCAGTTCTGTTTCTTCGATGACCAACAGACCAAGGATCGTTCGAGGAAATGGCATGTGCCAGATGTTGACTTGCAGTCCACACGATCACCGGCATAGTCAGAGTCTGAATATCCATTGAGATCAAAAGCCGAGCCCTTGGGATACCATAATCCAAGTGTTGGAGTGTGAGCTAGATACCGAAGAATATGCTTCATAGCCTTATGGTGTGATTTCTTCGGTGTAGCTTGAAACCGGGTACACATGCAAACACTAAGCATAATATCTGGCCTAGATGCACATAAATACAATAAAGAGCCAATCATGGAGCGGTATACCTTTTGATCGAAGTCAATACCATTTTCATCAGTGCATAGATGGCCATTTGAGGGCATAGGGATTTTGACGCCTTTGCAATCTTGCATGTTGAATTTCCTCAATACATCCTTGAGGTATTTCTCCTGAGATATGAATACGCCATTACGCTGTTGACGAATTTGAAGACCTAAGAAGAATTTCAATTCTCCCATCATAGACATTTGATATTCTTCACTCATCATATAGGCAAATTCATCACTATAACGTTGGTCAGTACACACAAAGATAATATCATCAACATATATTTGGCACATGATAATTCATCATCATAGGTTTTGGTGAAAAGAGTTGGGTCAAGTGAACCGGGTTTGAAGCCTTTCTTCATGAGGAATTCCTTCAGAGTATCATACCACACCCGAGGGGCCTGCTTGAGGCCATAGAGGGCCTTATTGAGTCTGAAGACTTTGTCAGGATGCTTTGGATCTTCAAAACCTGGGGGTTGAGCAATATATACTTCTTCCTCAAGCTTACCATTGAGGAATGCACTTTTCACATCCATTTGATATAAGATGATATTATGATGGTTAGCATAAGCAAGTAATATGTGAATAGCCTCAAGTCTAGCAACAGGTGCAAAAGTTTCATCGAAATCAATTCCTTTAACCTATGTGTAGCCTTGAGCTACAAGCCGTGCCTTATTCCTCACCAGAAGGCCATTTTCATCTTGCTTGTTGCGGGTAGATCTAGTTTGTACCAATAATATTGTGCTTGCGAGGATCTGGATGTTTGACCAGTTCCCAGACGTTGTTGAGCTCGAATTGATGTAATTCCTCTTGCATAGCTTGTATCCACTCAGGCTCTAAAAATGCTTCATCTACCTTAGTGGGCTCTGTGATAGAGACAAAAGGAAAGTGCCCACAAAAGTTAGATAAATGTGAAGCTTTTGAGCGTGTGAGAGGACCTGGTGCATTGATGTCGCTGATGATTTTCTCAATCTGCACTTCATTTGCAACATGAGGATGAGCGGGTTGTCGTCGAGGAATTGGATCAGCATTTTCTTCAGCACCATTTTCCTCAGGTGCATCAGCATGATGTTCTTCACGTTCTAGAATGACTTCTTCAGCAGATTCTTCGGTAGGAATGACATCCTCAGTAGCCTTGAACTTGATGGTTTCCTTAGGTGTTTTTTCATCTAGCACATGAGGTAGGTGCTCTCTCTGCGAGCCATTACTTTCATCAAACCGCACATCTACGGTTTCAACAACTTTGTGGTGGTTGATGTTGAAGACTCTATAGGTGTGCGAGTCCTTTCCGTAACCAAGCATAAAACCTTCATGTGCTTTCAGTGCAAATTTAGAATTATGATGAGGATCTCTAATCCAACATTTGGCACCGACGACTTTGAAATAACTCACATTGGGTTTCTTGTCAGTGAGGAGTTCATATGTAGTCTTGTTGAAGAATTTGTGAAGATATACCCTATTGATGATGTGGCATGCAGTATTAATTACCTCAATCCATAAGTGACGAGGTGTCTTGTATTCATCAAGTATAGTGCGAGCCATCTCAACAAGAGTCCTGTTCTTGCACTCCACGACGCCATTTTGCTGAGGAGTATAAGGAGCAGATAACTCATGAGTAATACCGAGTTCATCAAGATAGTCACCAAGACCAGTATTCTTGAACTCGGTTCCATTGTCACTTCTGATATGTTTTATCTTCACACCAAAGTTGGTTGAAGCCCTCGAGGAAAATTGTTTGAAGATTTCCTGCACTTCATGTTTGTAAGTGGCAATATGCACCCATGTGTAACGACAGTAACCATCAACAATGACAAAGCCATACAGAGATGCTTCATTAGTGAATGCAGAATAATGGTTAGGACCAAAGAGATCCATGTGAAGCAATTCAAATGGTCGAGTGGTAGTCATGATAGTCTTCGCTAGATGCTTGGCCTTTGTCATCTTTCCAGCTTCACAGGATCCGCACAAGTGATCCTTGACGAATTTGACATTCTCGATGCCAATGACATGCTTCTTCTTCATGCGGCGTGCAGTAAGTTCCTCATGCCAAGATGACCTAGTCGTCGATGCCATAGCCAGCCTTCTGAAGCTTTTGCAAGTAGACATATAGCTGGTTGTGGTCCTATAGAGAAATCAACAATATACAGATCTCCTCTCCTAAAGCCTTCGAAGACTTTGGAATGGTCAGCTTCCATGATCACAACACAACGATACTTGCCAAAGATAACAACCATATCAAGATCACAAAGCATTGAGACTGGCATGAGGTTGAATCCTAAGGACTCGACAAGCATGACTTTGTCCATGTGTCGATCCTTTGAGATCGCAACCTTACCTAGACTCAATACCTTGCTTTTTTCCTTTGTCAGTGTAGGTGATATGCTTCAGATGTGATGGAGATAAGGGAGCGTCCACCAATAGATTCTTGTCACCAGTCATGTGATTTGTACATCCACTATCAAGGACCCACTCAGTGGCTTTGGGTTGATCATCCTGCAGATGAATTAGTACAGCTTACGAACTCATATACTTCATCAATGAAGAATATGACATCAAATTCATCAGATCAATTTCATCAAGCAATGGAACAGATAAAACAGAATGAGGACGTGAGAAATGAAAATTCATTTCTTCATGATTAGCTTGCGTCCTTTCAAGCATATTCAGGTCTCCAGCAAATTCTTCAGACGTTTATGTTTGTCTGGAGACCTGTCCCTGCATAAGAAATTAGTTCCTTTTCTTCACCACCCAAATCTGAAGGGGTGGCAAAGAGTTCATCATTCTGCGAGCTCCATAAGAGAAAGGTGGCACAGAAGCCAGTCCACTTCGTTTCACATAAGAGGAGTTAGGGTAAGCATATGAATAAGCACAGAAATTCTTCGAGGACTTATGAACATAATGGTTAGAAGAATAATGCACATATTCATACCCCTTAGTTCTTCCCTGCGAAATAGAAGCATTATCACGATGATGTTCATACGAGGACTTTGATCCTTTTGAGGAAATTGATCCACATGAGGAATACGGTCCATATGCGGACTTGGATTCATATGAAGAATTTGGTCCATATGAATAATTTGATCTGGGGTTCCTATTCTTCACCGGTGGTCTCATGATGACATTCACCTGAAGATTTTCAAGACACCTTTTAGGAACCCAGATTTTCTTCATAGGAGAACCGCTCCTGCAGTTAGTGCCAACATATCTAGCAAATACTTCACCATTCTGATTTTTGAACAGCTTATAGTTTGAGTCAAATGACTCATCAGTAGAATGAGGAGATTCACATGTAAAGCTAGATAAAGTAGATGGATCTACAGGAGGTCCCTTTGTAGCAACCCATGAGGTTTTGGGGTACTGCTCAGGCTTCCAGTATGTTCCATCAGCGTTGAGTTTTCTCTCAAAGGCAATACCCTCTTTCCTAGGGTTCATGTTGAGGATCTGCTTTTTAAGCACATCATAAAGAGCCTGATGCCCTTTGAGGCTTTTGTACATGCCTGTCATATACAATTCCTTCAACCCTGCATCGTCAGTGATACTAGCTATATCCTCTGATGAGGGATTAGTGATAGCAGAGACCGGTGAAGAATTTGTAGCAATAGAAGCATTTGAACATTTAGGTGAAGAATTAGCAGATTCATGTTCAATGAACTTCAAACATGGAGGAATGTATTCTTCCTGAGAAGCACTGATTTGTTGAGCAAGTAATGAGTCACGCTCCTTCTGAAGATCTTCATAACTCTCTCTTAGCTTCTCAAGATCTAGCTTTCTTTGAAGAAATTCATAAGAGAGCTTCTCATGATTAGATAAGAGAGTGTCATGATGACTTTGAAGATTATCAAACTTAGTCTGAAGTCTCTGAAGACTTTCAGTCAAAGTTTTAGTGCGATCCATTTCTTCACCCAACATATCATCAACCTTCTCAAAAGCCTTTTGTTGTTTTACAGCAATCTTAGTAAGGTTAGAGTAGCTAGGCTTGAGGTTTTCATCAAATTCATCCTCACTTGATTCAGAGGAGGGATATTTGAGTACCTTGGCACCCTTTGCCATGAAGCAAAAGGTGGGAGCATAGTCATCATCGCCATTCGACCTTCTTGGTGAAGCCATTTTCTTCTTGAGTTGAAGATGAACTTCTTGTGACGCAGCGATGGCGAGGGCTAGGCTCGCCACACCAGATTCTGACTCCTCAGATGCCTCCTCTTCCTCATGTTCCTCAGATTCAGCTTTAGAGTCCATTTCCTTGCCAATGAATGCCCGAGCCTTCTTAGAGCTGCTCTTCTTGTGAGATGAGGACTTCGAGGATTCTGATGATGAAGACTTTGAAGATTTCTTCTTCTTCTTTGAGTCATTAGAACTATAATCCTTGTATTTCTTCTTCTTTGATTCCTTTTCCCACTGAGGACAATCTTGAATGTAGTGAACAGGTTTCTTGCACTTGTGGCACAGTCTCTTCTTGTAGTCATGGGATGAGGAATCATCACTTCTTGAGGATTTTCCAAAGCGGCCACGCCTTGAGAACTTCTGGAATTTCTTCACGAGCGTTTCTAGCTCTTGGCTCAGTTCTTCAGGATCACCAAAGTTGCTACCAGAATCTTCACCTTTAGATTCAGACACTGCCTTGCCCTTCAGGGCGCGTGATCTGCCATAGGTCGGACCATAGAGATCCCTCTTCTCAGCAAGCTGGAACTCATGAGTGTTCAGCCTTTCGAGGATATTAGCGGGATCAAGTGACATGTAGTCTCCACGTTCTTGTATCATCAGTACCAGAGTATCAAATGAGGAATCAAGCGATCTCAGCAATTTCTTCACCACCTCATGGTCGGTGATGTTAGTGGCACCAAGTGGTTGAAGCTCATTTGAGATGTCAGTGAGGCGATCGAAGGTTTGCTGAACATTTTCATTGTCGAGTCTTTTGAAGCGGTTGAAGAGATTTCAAAGAACGTCAACTCGAGAGTCACGCTGTGTTGAGACTCGTTCATTTACTTTGGACAGCCTATCCCAGATAAGCTTAGCAGTTTCCAAAGCACTCACTCTACCATACTGCCCTTTACTCAGATGGCCACATATGATGTTCTTCGCTTGAGAATCGAGTTGCTTGAATCTCTTCACATCAACAGCACTCACAGAAGGTGTGACAGAGGGAACACCATTTTCCACAACATACCAGAGATCGTTATCAATTGCCTCAAGATGCATTCGCATCTTATTCTTCCAGTAGGGGTAGTCCGTCCCATCGAAGGTAGGACACCCAGCAGAGACCTTGATCATACCTGCGGTCGACATAACTAAAACTCCAAGCGGTTAAACCAAAATCACACAGAACAAGGGAGTACCTTGCTCTGATACCAATTGAAAGTGCGTTATATCGACTAGAGGGGGGTGAATAGGCGATTTTATGAATTCTTCAACGAGGAATTTCAGGGTAAGGAAATTCCTAAGCGAAGAACTACTTGCAGCGGAATAAGTACTCAGATGCAAACATAACAGAACATTCAGATCCGTATGTATCTTGGAAATCTCTATGTCTCCCTCCTTGACTTGATCGCGGATGGAATTGAAGCGTCTCTTGATGTGCTTGGTTCTCTTGTGAAATCTGGATTCCTTTGCCAAGGCAATTTCACCAGTATTGTCACAAAAGATTTTCATTAGACCCGATGCACTAGGTATGACACCTAGATCGGATATGAACTCCTTCATCCGCACTTCTTCATTTCTTTGTTTCCGAAGCAGCTATGTACTCCGCTTCACACGTAGATCCCGCCACGACACTCTGTTTGGAACTGCACCAACTAACAGCTCCACCATTCAATAAAAACACGTATCCAGTTTGTGACTTAGAGTCATCCGGATCAGTGTCAAAGCTTGCATCGACGTAACCGTTCACGACGAGCTCTTTGTCCCCTCCATAAACGAGAAACATATCCTTAGTCCTTTTCAGGTATTTCAGGATGTTCTTGACCGATGTCCAGTGATCTACTCCTGGATTACTTTGGTACCTCCCTGCTAAACTAATAGCAAGGCACACATCGTGTCCGGTACACATTGCATACATGATAGAACCTATGGCTGAAGCATGGGGAATGACTTCCATTTTCTCTCCATCTTCTGAAGTGGTCGTGCATTGAGTCTGACTCAACTTCACACCTTGTAACACAGGCAAGAACCCTTTCTTTGCTTGATCCATTTTGAACTTCTTCAAAACTTTATCAAGGTATGTGTGTCACGCCCAAGATGCGACCCTATCCTAAAGGAACTCGAAGGTCCCACCAAGGATAGAAGCGCATCTTGAAGACGCTTTTGCAAGGTGGATATCATTACATCAACATTACATAATAGATGGGGATACATACATAAGGCACAAACGCCCAAAGAATACATCAACTTCATACAAGAGATCAACATCCGACTACGGATGAAACATAAACAGAAACTCAAACAATATCCACCCTGCTAGCCCAGGCTGCCGACCAGGAACCTAACCCAAGATCGAAGAAGAAGAAGAAGAAGAACTCCAACACAAGTAAACATTTCTCTCGCGTCATGTTCATCGCATAACTTGTACCTGCAACTGTTGGTGTAGTAACCTGTGAGCCACGAGGACTCAGCAATCCCATTACCATGGGTATCAAGACTAGCAAAGCTTAACGGGTAAGGAAGGGGTAAGGTGGTGAGGTTGCAGCAGCGACTAAGCATGTATGGTGGCTAACTTACGAAACAAGAGCGAGAAGAGGAGCTTAGCAAGCGGTCATCAACTAGTAATGATCAAGAAGTGATCCTGAACTCCTACTTACGTCAAACATAACCCGAAAACCGTGTTCTCCTCTCGAACAACCCCGAAAAGAGACACTCATGGTTACGCACACGTTGGTGTATTTTAGAAGAGTTTACTTCAAGTTTACTACAACCGGATATTAACAAATTCCCATCTGCCACATAACCGCGGGCACGGCTTTCGAAAGTTCAAACCCTACAGGGGTGTCCCAACTTAGCCCATTATAAGCTCTCACGATCAACGAAGGATATTCCTTCTCCCGGGAAGACCCGATCAGTCTTGGAATCCCGGTTACAAGACTTTTCGACAATGGTAAAACAAGACCAGCAAAGCCGCCCGAATGTGCCGACAAATCCCGATAGGAGCTCCACATATCTCGTTCTCGGGGCACACCGGATTGTCCAAACTTCCGATAGGCGAGCCCAGAGTTGCCCCTGGTGGACACCGGCGGTTGACGGGTTGGACCAACACTCACGACAAGCGCTGGCCCGGGAGGGTAAAATAAGATGACCCTCGGGCTCCGGAAACCCAAGGGAAAAAGGCTTAGGTTGTTAGGCAAATGTAAAACCAATGTTGGGCCTTGCTGGAAGAGTTTTATTCAAGTCGAACTGTCAAGGGGGTCCCATAAATCACCCAACCGCGTTAGGGACGCAAAATCTGGGAACATAGTACCGATATGACGGAAACTAGGGCGGCAAGAGTGGAACAAAACACCAGGCATAAGGCCGAGCCTTCCACCCTTTACCAAGTATATAGATGCATTAATAATATAAGAGATATTGTGATATCCCAACATAAACATAATCCAACATGGAGCAATCTTCGTCTTCACCTGCAACTAGCAATGCTATAAGAGGGGCTGAGCAAATGCGGTAACATAGCCAAACAACAGTTTGGTAGGAAGGGTGACAAATGTTAGAGGTTCATGGCAATTTGGAAGGCTTGAAAAGCAAGTGGTAGGTAACGCAGCATAGCGATAGCATCGAGGCAACTAGCATAGCAATGATAGTGATGAGATCCAAGGTGACGGTCATCTTGCCTGAAATCCCGCAAGGAAGAAGAACGAATCCATGAAGAAGATGAAGCCACGAAGACGAACCAAGCGTAGATGAACGAATCCTCACGATCGCAACGAAACAGGAATTATCGAGAAGAAGCACACAACATGGTAAACACACCACACATGAACAAGGCATGATGCTCAACCAAGTATGATGCATGAAAAGGCTACATGAGGCTACGCATGGAAAGAGATGATGCATACAAGAGCAACACATCAAAGCAAGTTTAAATGAGGCCGGAAACAACATAGAACAATTCCGGTAAGTCCTCGTATGCAAATTTCGAAATTGGTCCAGATCTGAATAAACCTTATATTCAAGTTGTTAAACAGCAAGTTAACATGCACCAAGATGATCTACACGAAATTCTAGTCAAGTTACATATGAAGTTCATTTAATTTGAAGCTACAGCCTAGAAGATATGAGCAAAACAAGTTAAACATGGCATTGATGCAAAAGGCATTCAAACATCAAGCAAACACACTCAAAAAATTGATGCAACAAGGTAACATGAAACTACATGCAAAACTAAGCAAGTTTCATATAGAGCACACTCAAAACGGAGCAACGGTTCAACACATACACATGAAACAAGTTTAAAGGACAATCTGTCCAAAACAGCAACTAGGCATATTGCAAGCATCAAAACAACATGCTACAACACAACAACATTAAAAAAAAGGCATTGACATGATGTACAAGTAAAGCATGACAAAACATAAACACTGAGCTATCTCCAGAAATCACTAGAACATGCTCAAAAGGACATGGCAAGATTGTAAATAATAACAGGTTCACAGACTTGGCAGAATTCACAGGACATGACAGAAATAACATCAGGTTACAATGTTTAGAGCTATCAAACAACATGCTACAGGAACTTATAATGGCAACAAAAGGCATGGCAAGAATCTACTAATTGAATGTAACAAAAGCCCCTTATTGGTCATGAGCCAAAGAGGCACACAAGATATGATGGCACCCATGTAAACATAGCAAGTTTCATCAACAGATTCAGACTTAGCAGAAAAACTGAGCATGGCATAAACAGAATTATGAAGGCATCTTTGCGAGCTCGAATCACTCACCACAAGGCATTGCATGACAAAACAAGCATACCTATAGCAAGATGACATGTTCACGAAGCTAAGCATGACAAGAGAAAGTTAATAGGATGCATGGATCACTAACAACAACCATGGAAAAATTGATTAACATGTAAACAATCTGCCAGAAACATTTTATAGCAAAAGTAGAGCAAGATTAAGACATGCTAGAGTACTCCATAAATGCAAACAGGGCATGGATGTATAGAGTATAACACGTTTAACAAAACATCCTTAGTGAACATCTACATATTATGCATAGAACTCATGGTATCAACAAGCTTACATAGCATCATAATATATCAGTTTCAGACTTAGCAGAAATGACCCAAGTCACAGAAATCAGCAACATCATAGAGGCTACTTTGCAAGCTTATAACAGTCAACACATGGCATATCTTGAAGAGTAAATTGCACCACAGCAAATATGGCATGTTTTAGCTCATAACGAATGTAGACTTCATGCTAAAAAGAAAATCACACGAAAAGATACAAAAATGACAAATAAGCAAGTTCTGTTAAGCTATAGCAGACAACATTACATAGCACTCTTACTCCGATGATAAGGGCATCAAGATGAACTCAAATGAACATGGAACAATGGAACAAAATGAAGAGAACATCCTTACGAATATTTTAACATATTACACGCAGCAAACGGAGCAACACACATCAAGTTACGGCAGGTCAAAGTATGCACCAGAATGCAAAATTTAAGGACTTGGAGAAAATCCAGGGTCAACCTCGTGGATCTGGATCTGGCACGGTTTTTGAGGATGGCCGGAGTAGTCGCCGGAGCTCGCGAGGGGAGGCGGCCGGAGTCGAGGGAGGTGGCCGAAGAGGGGTCGGGGCGCCGGATCCGGGGGTCGGCGAGGTCCGGGGCGGCGGCGGAGCACTACCGGAGGCGAGCGGCCTCGGGCGCGGCGAGGGCCGGCGACCGGCACCGCAGATAGGCGACGGAGGGTGGCACGGCGGCAGGGCGGCTCCGGTCAGGGAGGCGCGGGCGGCGCGCGATGATGGCGCTCGCGCGCGGCGCGGCGAGGCGGGCACGCAGACGGAGGAGCTGCGGAGGCGAGGCGGGGCGCGAGCGCCGGCGGGCGCTGGGAACGGAGTCACGGGCGGGCGAGACGGCTCGGGCGGCGGCGTCGCCCGGCCGGAGGGCGGCTGGGTTCATGGCGAAGTAGGCGGGCGGCTGGGCGTGGGCGACGTGGCACGTCGCGATTGGAGGAGGGCGGCGGCGGACATGTCCGGCACGCGGGGTGGACGCTTCCGGCGGCGCGGGGAGGAGCGGGGCTAGGGTTTCATCTGCGCGAAAATGGAGGGGAAGGGCCTATATATAGATAGAGGAAGCTAGGAGTGTCCAAATGAGGTGCGGTTTTCGGCCACGCGATCATGATCGAACGACCGAGAGCATGGAGGAGGTTTGGATGGGTTATTGTGCCACTTTGGAGGGGTGTTGGGCTGCACACAAAAGAGGCCTTTACGGAACCCCGGTTAACCGTTGGAGTATCAAACGGACTCCAAATGGCACGAAATTTGACAGGCGGTCTACCGGTGGTGTACCAAGGCCGCTTGGCAAATCTTGGTCCATTCCGAGAATGTTTAACACCTGATCACAATAAGAGACAAAAGGGGAACGCCGGAGAACATAGGAGTGTCGGATTGCAAAATGGACAACGGGGAAAAAGACTGGATGCAAGTTTTGCAAAACATGATGATGCAATGCAGATGATGACATGGCAAAGTGCGACACGCAAGCAAATGACATGGCAACAACAGCGAATAACTGGGAGACACCTGGCGCATCAAATCCGGGGCGTTAGAACTCTCCTCTACTAACAAGAGATCTCGTCCCACGATCTTAGGACGAAGACGGGGAGGAAAAGGGATGAGGTGAAATAAGAACAAGAGGGAGAGGATGAACAAAGTTGAGAGCACTCGGTAGGGAAGAGGAACGTTGAGTATGACGAGAACCAAAAGGCTCAAGGAACAAGATAGATTCTGAAACCACTCCGGTTAGAACAAGATAGACAAGGAACAAGAACGAAAGAATTGTGATAGGATCCTAGTTGAACATAGAATGGAATAGAACTTGAACTGAACAAGATGGCATGACACTTGACGAGAGGAACAACACAATGCCTCCGGAAGAATTGGAATAGTGGAATGAAAGGAACAGAGGAGAAAAATGACAACTTCGATGAATGAATTTGGAAAGCATCCTTGCGAAGAAAAGATTGAACGAAGTTGTTGAGAAAATCAACTACAAAGAATTGCTTGTTTTGGACTTATGGATAACATCTCAAAATTTTGAGGTGATAACCGACCATGAGTGGAAAAGATTAAATAGCCGAGAAGAACGAAGAAATGCAAAACTCCATTTCAAAAGGATATGGAGAATTAATTGCACTTCGAGATGCAAGAAGAAAAAGATACTAGAGCTTCACCTACAAGAATCTTGATGAACACTTGAAAAATGAATTAAATACTGACGAACCACTGTGAAGGACTCCGGTAACAAATGGATGATGAGATAGAATTGAAGGATGAAAGGAATAAGATTAAAGCCTTGCGATGATTTAGATGGGGCTTCGCGTTGAGACAAGCGAGAAGCTTGGAACTCCGGGACGGAAAAGATGAACAACTTAGAACCAATAGATTATTCATCATGAACAATATCCGAAAAGAAGGGATAATCAACTTGATGAAAGAAGAATAAGAATTGTGTTATGCTTATCCATAGCCCCTGTTTCGAGTTGCAAATATTAGCAATAGAACCAGTATCAAATACCCAGGCGCTACGGCGAGCATTAGTAAGGTACACATCAATAACATGTATATCAAATATACCTTTCACTTTGCCATCCTTCTTCTCCGCCAAATACTTGGGGCAGTTCCGCTTCGATGACCGGTCCTTTGCAGTAGAAGCACTCAATCTCAGGCTTAGGTCCAGACTTGGGCTTCTTCACTTGTGCAGCAACTTGCTTGCCGTTCTTCTTGAAGTTCCCCTTCTTCCCTTTACCCTTTTTCTTGAAACTTCTGGTCTTGTTGACCATCAACACTTGATGCTCCTTCTTGATCTTTACCTCCGCAGCCTTTAGCATCGCGAAGAGCTCGGGAATTGTCTTATCCATCCCTTGCATATTATAGTTCATCACGAAGCTTTTGTAGCTTGGTGGCGTTGATTGAAGAACTCATCAATGACACTATCAACAAGAAGATTAACTCCTGTAAGTCAAGTGATTGTGGTACCCGGACATTACGAGTATATGCTCACTTGTAACTATTCTCCTCCATTTTGCAGTTGTAGAACTTATTGGAGACTTCATATCTCTCAATCCGAGCATTTGCTTGAAATATTAACTTCAACTCTTGGAACATCTCATATGCTCCATGACGTTCAAAACGTCGTTGAAGTCCCGGTTCTAAGCACTGCTACGATATTGCTGAGGTGGAATATGGTGGAGGGGGGCACCGCACACGGCTAAGAGATCAATGATCAATTGTTGTGTCTATGGGGTGCCCCCTGGCCACGTATATAAAGGAGTGGAGGAGGGGGAGAGGGCCGGCCCCTATGGTGCGCCCTGGAGGAGTCCTACTCCCACTGGGAGTAGGATCCCCCCCCCCCTTCCAAGTAGTAGGAGTAGGATTCAAGGAAAAGGAAGAGAGAAGAGAAGGAAGGAGGGGGCGCAGCCCCTCCCCCTAGTACAATTCGGACTAGGCCTTGGGGGGCGCGCAGCCTCTCCTCTCTCTTTCCCCTAAAGCCCAATAAGGCCCATATACTCCCCGACAAATTCCCGTAACTCTTCGGTACTCCGAAAAATTCCCGTAACCTTTCCGATGTCCGAATATAGTCGTCCAATATATCGATCTTTACGTCTCGACCATTTCGAGACTCCTCGTCATGTCCCCGATCTCATCCGGGACTCCGAACTACCTTCGGTACATCAAAACACATAAACTCATAATACAATTCGTCACCGAACGTTAAGCGTGCGGACCCTACGGGTTCGAGAGCTATGTAGACATGATCGAGACACTTCTCCGTTCAATAACCAATAGCGGAACCTGGATGCTCATTTTGGCTCCTACATATTCTACGAAGATCTTTATCGGTCAAACTGCATAACAACATACGTTGTTCCCTTTGTCATCGGTATGTTACTTGCCCGAGGTTCGATCGTCGGTATCTCAATACCTAGTTCAATCTCGTTATCGGCAAGTCTCTTTACTCATTCCGTAATACATCATCCCGCAACTAACTCATTAGTTACAATGCTTGCAAGGCTTATAGTGATGTGTATTACCGAAAGTGGGCCCAGAGATACCTCTCCGAGCAATCGGAGTGACAAATCCTAATCTCGAAATACGCCAACTCAACAAGTACCTTCGGAGACACCTGTAGAGCACCTTTATAATCACCCAGTTACGTTGTGACGTTTGGTAGCACACAAAGTGTTCCTCCGGTAAATGAGAGCTGCATAATCTCATAGTCATAGGAACATGTATAAGTCATGAAGAAAGCAATAGCAACATACCAAACGATCAAGTGCTAAGCTAACGGAATGGGTCAAGTCAATCACATCATTCCCCTAATGATGTGATCTCGTTAATCAAATGACAACTCATGTCTATGGCTAGGAAACATAACCATCTTTGATCAACGAGCTAGTCAAGTAGAGGCATACTAGTGACACTGCTTGTCTATATATTCACACATGTATCATGTTTAGGTTAATACAAGTCTAGCATGAATAATAATCATTTATCCTGATATAAGGAAATAAATAATAACTTTATTATTGCCTCTAGGGCATGTTTCCTTCAGTCTCCCACTTGCACTAGATTCAATTATCAAGTTCACATCGCCATGTGATATAACACCAATAGTTCACATCACCATGTGATTAACACCCATAGTTCACATCGTCATGTGACCAACACCCAAAGGGTTTACTAGAGTCAATAATCTAGTTCACATTGCTATGTGATTAACACCCAAAGAGTACTAAGGTGTGATCATGTTTTGTTTGTGAGAGAAGTTTAGTCAACGGGTCTGCCACATTCAGATCCATATGTATTTTGCAAATTTCTATGTCAACAATTCTCTGCACGAAGCTACTCTAGCTAATTGCTCCCACTTTCAATATGTATCCAGATTAAGACTTAGAGTCATCTGGCTCAGTGTCAGAACTTGCATTGACGTAACCCTTTACGACGAACCTTTTGTCACCTCCATAATCGAGAAACATATCCTTATTCCACTAAGGATAATTTTGACCGCTGTCCAGTGATCTACTCCTAGATCACTATTGTACTCCCTTGCTAAACAATGTAGGGTATACAATAGATCTGGTACACAGTATGGCATACTTTATAGAACCTATGGCTGAGGCATAGGGAATGACTTTCATTCTCTTTCTATCTTCTGCCGTGGTCGGGCTTCGAGTCTTACTCAATTTCACACCTTGTAACACAGGCAAGAAATCTTTCTTTGACTGTTCCATTTTGAACTACTTCAAAATCTTGTCAAGGTATGTACTCATTGAAAAAAACTTATCAAGCGTCTTGATCTATCTCTATAGATCTTGATGCTCAATATGTAAGCAGCTTCACCGAGGTCTTTATTTGAAAAACTCCTTTCAAATACTCCTTTATGCTTTCCAGAAAATTCTACATTATTTTTGATCAACAATATGTCATTCACATATACTTATCAGAAATGTTGTAGTCCTCCCACTCACTTTCTTGTAAATACAGGCTTCACCGTAAGTCTGTATAAAACCATATGCTTTGATCACTTTATCAAAGTATATATTCCAACTCCGAGATGCTTGCACCAGTCCATAGATGGATCGCTGGAGCTTGCTCACTTTGTTAGCACCCTTTGGATCGATAAAACCTTTAGGTTGTATCATATACAACTCTTCTTCCAGAAATCTATTCAGTAATGCAGTCTTTACATCCATTTGCCAAATTTCATAATCATAAAATGCGGCAATAGCTAACATGATTCGGATGAACTTAAGCATCGCTACAGGTGAGAAGGACTCATCATAGTCAACTCCTTGAACTTGTCGAAAAACCTTTCGCAACAAGTCGAGCTTTGTAGACAGTAACATTACCGTCAGCGTCTGTCTTCTTCTTGAAGATCCATTTATTTTCGATGGCTTGCCGATCATTGGGCAAGTCAACCAAAGTCCATAATTTGTTCTCATACATGGATCTCATCTCAGATTTCATGGCCTCAAGCCATTTCGAGGAATCTGGGCTCATCATCGCTTCCTCTTAGTTCGTAGGTTCGTCATGGTCAAGTAACATGACCTCCAGAACATAATTACCGTACCACTCTGGTGCGGATCTCACTCTGGTGGACCTACGAGGTTCGGTAGTAACTTGATCTGAAGTTACATGATCATCATCATTAGCATCCTCACTAATCGGTGTAGGAGTCATAGGAATAGATTTCTGTGATGAACTACTTTCCAATAAGGGAGCAGGTACAGTTGCCTCATCAAGTTCTACTTTCCTCCCACTCACTTCTTTCGAGAGAAGCTCCTTCTCTGGAAAGGATCCATTCTTTAGCAATGAATGTCTTGCCTTTGGATCTGTGATAGAAGATGTACCCAACTGTCTCCTTTGGGTATCCTATGAAGACACATTTCTCCGATTTGGGTTTGAGCTTATCAGAATGAAACTTTTTCACATAAGCATCGCAACCCCAAACTTTAAGAAACGACAGCTTAGGTTTCGTGCGAAACCGCAGTTCATACGGTGTCGTCTCAACGGATTTAGATGGTGTCCTTTTTAACGTGAATGTATTTGTCTCTAATGCATAACCCCAAAACGTAGTTGTAAATCAGTAAGATACATCATAGATCGCACCATATCTAGTAAAGTACGATTACGACGTTCGGACACACCATTACATTGTGGTGTTCCGGGTGGCGTGAGTTGCGAAACTATTCCGCATTGTTTCAAATGAAGACCAAACTCGTAACTCAAATATTCTACCTCTGCGATCATATCGTAGAAACTTTTATTTTTCTTGTTACGATGATTCCTCACTTCACTGTGAAATTTTTGAACTTCTCAAATGTTTCAGACTTGTGTTTCATCAAGTAGATATACCCATATCTGCTCAAATCATTTGTGAAGGTCGGAAAAATAATGATACTTGCCGCGAGCCTTAACACGCATCGGACCACATACATCGGTATGTATTATTTCTAATAAGTCAGTAGCTCGCTCCATTGTTCCGGAGAACAGAGTTTTAGTCATCTTGCCCATGAGGCATGGTTCGCAAGCATCAAGTGATTCGTAATCAAGTGATTCCAAAAGTCCATCAGTATGGAGTTTCTTCATGCGCTTTACACCAATATGACTTAAATGGCAGTGCCACAAATAAGTTGCACTATCATTATTAAGTTTACATCTTTTGGCTTCAATATTATGAATATGTGTATCACTACGATCGAGATTCAACAAACCATTCACATTGAGTGTATGACCATTGAAGGTTTTATTCACGTAAACAGAACAACAATTATTCTCTGACTTTAAATGAATAAACGTATTGCAATAAACATGATCAAATCATATTCATGCTTAACGCAAACACCAAATAACATTTATTTAGGTTCAACACTAATCCCAAAAGTATAGGGAGTGTGCGATGATGATCATATCAATCTTGGAATCACTTCCAACACACATCGTCATTTCACTCTTAACTAGTCTCTGTACATCCTGCAACTCCCGTTTCGAGTTACTAATGTTAGCAACTGAACTAGTATCAAATACTGAGGGGTTGCTATAAACACTAGTAAACTACACATCAATAACACGTATATCAAATATACCCTTGTTCACTTTGCCATCCTACTTATCCGCCAAAAACTTGGGGTAGTTCCACTTCCAGTGACCAGTCCCTTTGCAGTAGAAGCACACAGTCTCAGGCTTAGGTCCAGACTTGGGTTTCTTCACTTGAGCAGCAACTTGCTTGTCGTTCTTCTTGAAGTTCCCCTTCTTCCCTTTGCCCTTTTCTTGAAACTACTGGTCTTGTCAACCATCAACACTTGATGTTTTTCTTGATTTCTACCTTCGTCGATTTCAGCATCATGAAGAGCTTGGGAATCGTTTCCGTTATCCCTTGCATATTATAGTTTATCACGAAGTTCAAGTAACTTGGTGATGGTGACTAGAGAACTTTGTAAATCACTATTTTATCAGGAAGATTAACTCCCACTTGATTCAAGCGATTGTAGTACTCAGACAATCTGAGCACATGCTCACTGGTTGAGCTGTTCTCCTCCATCTTGTAGGCAAAGTACTTGTCAGAGGTCTCATACCTCTCGACTCGGGCATGAATCTGAAATACCAATTTCAGCTCTTGGAACATCTTATATGCTCCGTGGCGTTCAAAACATTTTTGAAGTTCCGGTTCTAAGCCGTAAAGCATGGTGCACTAAACTATCAAGTAGTTAACATACCGAGCTTGCCAAACGTTCATAACGTCTGCATCTGCTCTTGCAATAGGTTGTCACCTAGCGGTGCATCAAGGACATAATTCTTCTGTGCAGCAACAAGGATAATCCTCACATCACAGATCCAATCCGCATCATTGCTACTAACATCTTTCAACTTAATTTTCTCTAGGATCATATAAAAAATAAAACAAGGGAGCTAAACGCGAGCTATTGATCTAGAACATAGATATGCTAATACTACCAGGACTAAGTTCATGATAAATTAAAGTTCAATTAATCATATTACTTAAGAACTCCCACTTAGCTAGACATCCCTCTAATCATCTAAGTGATCACGTGATCCAAATCAACTAAACCATGTCCGGTCATCATGTGAGATGGAGTAGTTTTCAATGGTGAACATCACTATGTTGATCATATCTACTATATGATTCACGCTCGACCTTTCGGTCTCAGTGTTCCGAGGCCATATCTGCATATGCTAGGCTCGTCAAGTTTAACCTGAGTATTCCGTGTGTGCAACTGTTTTGCACCCGTTATATTTGAACGTAGTGCTTATTACACCCGATCATCACGTGGTGTCTCAGCACGAAGAACTTTCGCAACTGTGCATACTCAGGGAGAACACTTATACCTTGAAGTTTAGTGAGAGATCATCTTATAATGCTACCGTCGATCTAAGCAAAATAAGATGCATAAAATACAAACATCACATGCAATCAATATAAGTGATATGATATGGCCATCATCATCTTGTGCTTGTGATCTCCATCTCAAGCAAATCATGATCACCATCGTCACCGGGCGCGACACCTTGATCTCCATCGTAGCATCGTTGTCGTCTTCGCCACTATTGCTTCTATGACTATCGCTACCACTTAGTCATAAAGTAAAGCAATTATGTAATGCATTGCATACAATAAAGCGACAACCATATGGTCATGGCCATTGTCGATAACTCGGTTACAAAACATGATCATCTCATACAATAAAATATAGCATCATGCCTTGACCATATCACATCACAACATGCCACCGCAAAAACAAGTTAGACGTCCTCTACTTTGTTGTTGCAAGTTTTACGTGGCCGCTACGGGCTGAGCAAGAACCGTTCTTACCTACGCACCAAAACCACAACGATAGTTCGTCAAGTTAGTGTTGTTTTAACTTTCAACAAGGACTGGGCGTAGCCACACTCGGTTCAAATAAAGTTGGAGAAACTGGCACCCGCCAGCCACCTGTGTGCAAAGCACGTCGGTAGAACCAGTCTCGCGTAAGCATATGCATAATGTCGGTCCGGGCCGCTTCATCCAACAATACCGCCGAACCAAATGTGACATCTTTGGTAAGCGATATGACTTGTATCGCCCACAACTCACTTGTGTTCTACTCGTGCATATAACATCTACGCATAAAACCAGGCTCTGATACCACTCTTGGGGAACATAGTAATTTCAAAAAAATCCTACGCACACGCAAGATCATGGTGATGCATAGCAACGAGAGGGGAGAGTGTTGTCCACGTACCCTCGTAGACCGAAAGCGGAAGCGTTAGCACAACGCGATTGATGTAGTCGTACGTCTTCACGATCCGACCGATCCAAGTACCGAACGTACGACACCTCCGAAGTTCAAAGACACGCTCAAATTTCGATGACGCCCCACGAACTCCGATCCAAGCAGAAGCTTTATGGAGAGTTCCGTCAGCACGACGGCGTGATGACGGTGTTGATGATGCTACCGGCGCAGGGCTTCGCCTAAGCACTGCTACGATATTACTGAGGTGGAATATGGTGGAGGGGGGCACCGCACACGGCTAAGAGATCAGTGATCAATTGTTGTGTCTATGGGGTGCCCCCTGGCCACATATATAAAGGAGTGGAGGAGGGGGGAGAGGCCGGCCCCTATGGCGCACCCTGGAGGAGTCCTACTCCCACCGCGAGTAGGATTCCCCCCTTCCAAGTAGTAGGAGTAGGAGTCAAGGAAAAGGAAGAGAGAAGAGAAGGAAGGAGGGGGCGCAACCCCTCCCCCTAGTCCAATTTGGACTAGGCCTTGGGGGCGCGCAGCCTCTCCTCTAAAGCGCAATAAGGCCCATATACTCCCCGGCGAATTCCCTTAACTCTCCGGTACTCCGAAAAATACCCGAATCACTCGGAACCTTTCGGATGTCCGAATATAGTCAGCCAATATATCGATCTTTACGTCTCGACCATTTTGAGACTCCTTGTCATGTCCCCGATCTCATCCGGGACTCTGAACTACCTTCGGTACATCAAAACACATAAACTCATAATACAAATCGTCACCGAACGTTAAGCGTGCGGACCCTACGAGTTTGAGAACTATGTAGACATGACCGAGACACGTCTCCGGTCAATAACCAATAGCGGAACCTGGATGCTCATATTGGCTCCTACATATTCTACAAAGATCTTTATCGGTCAAACCGCATAACAACATACATTGTTCCCTTTGTCATCGGTATGTTACTTGCCCGAGGTTCGATCGTCGGTATCTCAATACCTAGTTCAATCTCGTTACCGGCAAGTCTCTTTACTCGTTCCGCAATGCATCATCCCGCAACTAAATCATTAGTTACAATGCTTGCAAGGCTTATAGTGATGTGTATTACGGAGTGGGCCCAAAGATACCTCTCCGACAATCGGAGTGACAAATCCTAATCTCGAAATACGCCAACTCAACAAGTACCTTCGGAGACACCTGTAGAGCACCTTTATAATCACCCAATTACATTGTGACGTTTGGTAGCACACAAAGTGTTCCTCCGGTAAACGGGAGTTGCATAATCTCATAGTCATAGGAACATGTATAAGTCATGAAGAAAGCAATAGCAACATACTAAGCGATCAAGTGCTAAGCTAACGGAATGGGTCAAGTCAATCACATCATTCTCCTAATGATGTGATCCCGTTAATCAAATGACAACTCATGTCTATGGCTAGGAAACATAACCATCTTTGATCAACGAGCTAGTCAAGTAGAGGCATACTAGTGACACTCTGTTTGTCTATGTATTCACACATGTATCACGTTTCCGGTTAATACAATTCTAGCATGAATAATAAACATTTATCATGATATAAGGAAATAAATAATAACTTTATTATTGCCTCTAGGGCATATTTCCTTCATCCAGGGCCACCCATCAAGATCGTCTCGGCTTACCCACTGGAGAGGGTGCTCCGGAGCCCTAATGTTGCAGGGAGAGTCTCCGAATGGAACATCGAATTGCAGGCATTCCAGCTAGAGTTCAGCACCACCAGGGTCATCAAGGGTGCTGCACTCACCGACTTCATGACGGAATGGACCGATATTCCAAGCACTAAGGTAGGCGAGGACCGACCCCTCTCGCCAGGAAGCGAGGCACCAGACGGCTAGGTCATGTACTTTGACGGCATGTCAGGGCGCGGGGGCTGGAGCCGTGCTCATCTCGCCCACCCAGGACAAGCTCTACTACACCGTGCAGCTCTGCTTCTAGTAGGATGAGAAGGTCTCCAACAACATCACAGAGTAGGAAGGCTTGATCGCCGATCTCAAGGCTGCGGCAGCCTTGGGAGTGAAGCACCTCACCATCAAGGGCGACTCCCAGCTCCTCGTCAACTTCTCCAACAAAGTATATGAGCCGAAGGATGAACACATGGAGGCATACCTAGCGGAGGTATGCAAAATTGAGAAACAGTTCTTGGGTCTGGAACTGCAGCATTTGCTGCGCGGCACAAACAAGGAAGGAGACGACATCGTTAAGAGGGCATCCCGGCGCCTGCCTCAGGAGCCTGGCGTCTTCGAGGAGCGGCTCTTCAAGCCTTCAGCAGCCCTCCTGCTGCGGAACCAACACCTCCCCAGGAGGAGCTCCCACTAGCGCCCCTCTCAGGAGCCCCCGCTTGCGGACCAACCTCGGGAGCGCGTCTACTCCTCGCGCTCGAGCCTCAGGAGGGGTGCTGGACCGAAGAGTTCAAGGTGTACCTGCTTCAGGGGACCCTGCCGGAGAAGGAGGAAGACGCGGAGCACGTGGCTTGACAGGCCACTGCCTATTGCATTCAGGACAGTGAGCTCTATCGGAAATGGCCAAACGATGTTTGTCTACGATGCATCTCCAGGGAGCAGGGATGTGAGCTGTTAACCAACATACACGGTGGGGACTGCGGACATCGCTCGTCATCGCGCACCCTAGTGGGAAGGCGTTCCACAGCGGATTCTACTGGCCCACGACGCTCAATGACGCCACCGAGCTGGTAAGATCCTGTGAAGCCCGCCAGTTCCATGCCAAGAAAATCCACGAGCCTGCTCAGGGTCTCCAGAACATCCCGCTCTCGTGGCCGTTTGCGGTCTGGGGGCTGGACATCTTGGGCCCATTCCCTCGAGCGCCCGGGGGCTACCGCTACCTCTAGGTCGCCATCGACAAGTTCACCAAGTGGGTGGAGGGGGAGGCTGTCCGCACCATCCCAGCCGGCTCGGCAGTCAAGTTCATCAAGGGCCTCGTGAGCTGGTTCGGGGCCCCTAATCGCATCATCACCGACAATGGCTCGCACTTCACTAGCAATCTCTTCAAAACATACTGTGCTAACCTTGGAACACAGATGTGCTATGCCTCAGTGGCACACCCCAGGAGCAACGACCATGCCGAGCGCGCCAACGCAGAGGTCCTGAGGGGCCTCAAGGCAAGAACTTTCAAGAAGAAGCTCGAGGCCTACGGCAGGGGCTGGCAGGACGAGCTCTAGTCCGTGTTGTGGTTCATCCGCACCACCGCAACCAAGCCAACCGGCGAGAATCCATTCTTCCTCGTCTACGGAGCAGAAGCGGTTCTCCCACACGAGGTCAAGCATCGCTCCGCGCAGGTCTTGGCGTTTGACGAGGCACGCCAGGACACCTCGCGGGGGATGGACATTGTGCTGGGGAGGAACGCCGCCGCCAAGCCTTGCTCCGGGCAGCAAGGTACCAGCGGGCGCTGCAACGGTACCAGTGCCGCAGTGATCGCTCCAGGATGCTGGAGGTGGCTGATCTCGTCCTGAGGCTGGCACTCTCCAGGGAAGGGCTGCATAAGCTCTCACCCATGTGAGAGGGCCCATTTAGGGTCGCTCGCATCTCCAGGCCTGGCGCCGCGCGCCTGGAGACGTAGGACGGGATCCCCATCTAGAACGCCTGGAACATCCAGCACCTCCGGATGTTCTACCCATGAATCATTGCCCAGTGCCTGTGAATGTCTCCACTCGTGACACTCACATAATAATGAGTGGGGTTGTACACGCCCCAGAGTCTCCGGAGTGCCGCCCTCGGGCCTCGGGGGCTCCCTCCCACGTCCTAGTGGCAGCACTTAGCTCCGCGCTAGTGAGAAGACTAGTCTAGGTGCCGGACACGGCTGCTCTTTTGCTTGCTTTCTGTAGTTGGTTTGCAAACTTCTTAATGGAATTTGGAGTTCTCGCGTTTTCCGATTGCCAAGTTGGATTTCCCCCTTTTTACTTCTCTTGCCTTTCGATCTTGGCTCAGGGAAGAGCAGCAGTTGCCCGTCGTTCCTCCTCGTCGCAGGGGCTGCCTCGCCCTTGGCGGCTCCCGCCTCGAGAAGAAGCGCCGCCGCGGCTGCCCAAGGCGCGCCCGCGCCCCCGAGGAGCCACCGCAGGAGTCGCGGCGTGCTTGTGGGGGCGACCTCGCCCTCTCTTGGGCGGCGGCGGGCTAGGTCCCTCCTTGGGGGCCTTCCCCTTCTCGGCGGCGGAGAACTTCCTCATCGGCACCATCAGAACTACAGCAAGACGACAAGGCAAAGAGGAAGAAGAAGGAGTGAGCGGTGAGAAGACGGAGATGAGCAAATGGGGGCTCTGTCCCTCCCCTCATTTATAGCCAGAGGGAGGCCAACCGCCGGCCTCCATGATCGCACGCAATGATGGTTTTCTCCGCATGTAGCACGGGCTCGTAAAGTCGAACGGTTGTTGAGGCCGCGTGGGGAAGCGGAGACGCCCACATCCCATCAATCGCCACGCGTCGATCAAGGCCGCAGGCGGTTAGGGCCCACGGCGCTCCGCACTTGCCCTTTGGCTTTGCTTCGAAGCCAAGTTCGAGTGCGCCTTGGGCCCAGGGGCTACTGTCGGCGTTCTGCGAACGGGGGTACCCAGACTTTCCTACCCGCGGCCCACGACGTGGCTCCTTCGACGACCTGGTATGACCTAGCTTCAACATCAGCAACTCAAGGCCCTCGCGAGGGGCCAAGCCTCACGAGGCGGACGACACTAAGGCCACCACGAGGGGCAGCCTCCCCAGGCTGGCTCTCGAGGAGCGGAGATTTCTATACAAGGCTCACCTCGCGAAGTTCAAGTGACGTGAGCCATGACGACCAAGGCCAGGCGGGCGCCAACGGGCGTAGCGTACCAGTTTCCTCTTTGGTGCTAAGGAGGCAAGCGCAGACGCGGAGTCCCGAGGAATCAGTCAAAGGTTTCCATTCCCGAAGTTCAAGTGACGTGAGCCATGACGACCGAGGCCAGGCGGGCGCCAGCGAGCGCAGCGTACCAGTTTCCTCTTTGGTGCTAAGGCGGCAAGCGCATACGCGGAGTCCCGAGGAATTAGTCAAAGGTTTCCATTCCCGTGCAACAAGACCAAGACCGCCAGGACGGCAGGACGGAGGTCATCGCCGAGCCCACCGCGGCGTCACTACTAGAGGCTTTTGCACGTGAAGACCACTTTTGTTAGGATAGCATGTACTAGTTGTCTCCCTTCGAATTTGGCCGCTGTGGGATCCCTTCCCGCCTACATTTTGGGAAGAGGACGAAGGCCCCTATAAATAGAGCAGCACCACCACAGTAGTAGGGGACGGATCATTCAGATCATCCTCACACCCACCAACTCATCGAGCACAAGAACACTCCTCCTCCTGAGGTTGTTCTCCCACTGTACTAGTTCATCCTCAGCCCCTCGAGGCCAATCCACCACAAAGCGGGGGTAGGGTTTTACACCGCAAGGTGGCCCGAATCTGGTTAAACTATTGTGTCTCTTTTCCATTCAGTTCATCGAGCTAGGCCGTGAGATTAGCGAGCAGGCAGACTGGGGAGGACGAGTTCTTTGCACGCACCCCAGAGTTCGAACCTCTCAAGGGTCTGCGGAACCTGAAATCCGACACTTTGGTTTTTCGATCTAAGATCGGCTTGCGTCGCCCGCCGCCGCCTACCCCGTCTTTACTCCAACACCGGCGCGACACTCGACCTCTTCTCTGACCCGGCGGCCTCATGCGACGTGGGGGCCGTCACGGCCGTCGTTCACGCCTCTGCCCGCCTATCGCTCTAAGCCGTCCGTCGCCGCCCTGCTACGACCAGGACTCATGCAACATCCCCCCGACGGTCGTGACAAGACAAGGTGGAATAAATCTAACGCTATCTTATGTTTTCTAAATAAACATTATACTAAAAAACAAGTACTCTTCCTTCATTCATGAATATAAGATGTTCTAACTTTTGTCTGAATCGGATGTATATAGAAATGGTTTATTGTGTTTGTTCACTTATTTCAGTCCTTATGTAGTATATATTAAAATATGTAAAACATCTTATATTTGTGAGCGGAGGAATACATAACACGTATTAATATGAAAATATAGAAAGAGGCGTTGATAGGCGGCCGTGACCGTGAGCAGTTCGGCCGATCTAGCCCCAGCCACCTGATGCGACAAGTGTTGCCATTGGATTGGGGCTTCTGTTTTTTTTTCAAAACCAAATCTGACGAGGCTAGCAAGAAACAGAGCAGCGGCGCCGCCGGGGCTCGCCATGAACGAGCAAACGACCAACCTCGAAGCCGGGCGCCTCCGCATCTTCGCCGGTCGTCTCCTGCCGAATTGCCTCGCTGTCGCCGGTCGCCGCCGTCGCCTATCGCCGCCATCGCCTGTCGCCTTTTGAGCTGCTGGTTGCAGCTCCGCTGCTCACCTATGCTGCCCATCCCCTCACCTCTCCCTCGCCCCTGCAAAATCACTGGCGACGACGCCCCGTGGTTCACATCCAAAAACAACGGTGGTAGCAAAAAATGTGATGCTTCCAGCAAACTAGAAAACGGTGATAGCAAAAAAGATAAAAAACCAATTGACGACTGCAGCTCACCCGCCGGCCGGAAAGTTGCAACCAGTGACCAAAAAAGTTCCATATCGCGATGAAAAAAGCTTCATCCGGCGATAAAAAAAGCTTCAACCATAGAGCCGAAAGCCATGGACAAGAACAGAAAGTTGCAACCAGCGGTTACAGAAGCTATAACCGGTATTGAAAAAAGCTTCAAGCTTCATGTCTTAGCTGCGACCCATGACGACGCTGACGATGTTTTGCTGCAACCGTCTTCGTTTTTTGATACGACCAATGATGTAATTTGCTGCAATCCTTTTTCATGGCAAAGAAGTCGGCACTAAGACTAGTCAGCAAATCCCTAACTCGGTGGCGATTGTGTAGTCCCCGGCTCGGCGAAGCACCGAGCAGCGGCAACCACCGGCCCGGCGGCTGGGGAAGGAAAAGAAGAAGCACGGCGTGGAGAGAGATGGGACCGAAGTTAGAAGAAAGGATAAGGATAAGATTCAGGGCAGTTGTGTGAGGCCCACCCACACATATCTTGCGCCGGGGGTGTTTTTATTGACGCTGGAGCCAGCGTGGCCCTCAAGACCGGCCGGCGTGCCATCCCGAAGCGTTTTCCATATAGAAACTACGTACTACATTATAAAGTTATTACCACTTAGTACTAATAAATTTTATAAATTGAAAAAAGAAATCAGCGAGGTTTTGCCATTTTTCATTTCCGGTCCTCCAGCCTTGCAAGCGCTCGCTAAGGCACAAATCTCGGGGACGCGCAACGTGGGGGAGCGGGGAGCGCGAGGGACGAAGGAGGGCAGGGCGAGACCTTCGGGAGACTCCCACCCATACCGCGCCACCGAGCGAGCGAGATCCCGCCCTTCCCCCTTCTCCACCCACCCACCCGCCCTGCCGGACCCGATCCCGATCTGATCTCGCCGCCACCGCCGCGCGCCGGACAAGATGGCTCCCGTGTCGGCTCTGGCCAAGTACAAGCTGGTCTTCCTCGGCGACCAGTCCGTCGGCAAGACCAGCATCATCACCCGCTTCATGTACGACAAGTTCGACAACACCTACCAGGCACGGCCTCCCCATCCCCAATCCCGCGCCTGTTGCTTGTTTCAGTTTCTTTCCTCTGTTTTGCCGTTTCCTCTCCTCGAGCCGGGATGGTTGGATCTATCCATGTCATCGAGGCGAGATCCGGCCCGACCGAGCGTTTCAATCTGACCCTGTGAACGGGTGATTAGATCTGTTGATCGGGTGCGTAGCATGTGTGTCCAGCTCTTCTTGATTTGGGGCTTGGTGCGATCCATGGTTACAGTATTTGAGACTTGAGCATCTGCTATTTTACAACCTTTTGTCCGTGATGTATCACGGAGCGACGAAATGCTCACGATCCCTGGCTGATGAAGTTGAATTGGCGTGTGGCCACTGCAATCTTATTTTCTGTGTGATTTGGAATTTAATGCGTGAGAAATTGTCCTGCCGTCAATGGTGTCTTCCCAGGATCGCAGTGTTGTTTGGTGACAAATGTGCCCACGCTGCTCGGCCTAGCTTTGACTTGCTGGAGAATTCTGGCGGATGTAATGTAGGGAATGATAGCTAATACGTACGAGTTGTTTCAATGCCAGCCTAGCTTTGACTTGCTGGAGAATTCTGGCGGATGTAATGTAGGGAATGATAGTTAATACGTACGAGTTGTTTCAATGCCACTTTGCAACCTGAGAAAGAGAGAGAGGTACCATGACGCCTGCGATCCCAGACGGAACCTTTTGCTAATTCTAGGAGTTCACTATGATACCTGCGATCCCAATTGGATATGGAACGTTTGCCATTTCTATGACTTAAAGACCTTCAACGCAGTGTAGAATATATGCACAATCTGAACTCTTAACTAACATTGAGCCTCTTCATATGTATATCGGTATACCTACAACAGACTTTTTTTTCCTGGTGAACAATGATGGCTTGTTAACATTGTGCTGTATTATTGTGGGAGTGACGATCAGTTGTTCTGATTCTATTTTCCTTTAACGTACTTCATAGATAAAATGTCTGCTTATAATAATGTATCTAAGTTAATTTCATGTATTATGTTCTTCCCTAAACAGGCTACGATTGGTATTGATTTCCTGTCGAAGACAATGTACCTTGAAGATAGAACTGTGAGACTCCAACTCTGGTATGCTCACATCTGTTACCTCATTACTGACAGACTGTTCTGTCCATTGGAGTGCTGATCATTGTCATGTATTTTTGTTCTTTGTTTTCAGGGATACAGCTGGTCAGGAAAGATTCAGGAGTTTAATTCCAAGCTACATCAGAGACTCTTCAGTTGCTGTTATTGTATTCGATGTTGCAAGTATGCTCTCTCTCTCATAAATAATTTCTTCATCAAATAATGATTTCTGATGTCGCAAAGTTCCAAATTTTACTGGCATTCCCCTTATATATTTTTTGTTTCATGCTTCAGGCAGGCAGTCTTTCTTAAACACGTCGAAGTGGATAGAGGAAGTTCGCACTGAGAGGGGCAGTGATGTCATTATTGTGCTTGTTGGGAACAAAACTGACCTTGTGGACAAGAGGTCAGAGTGTGGTTCACATTGCTATCCATTCAATGAGTGCACTATATTTGAGTATTTCCATTTGTTACTAGGTCACATGTGATATCCTAAGTACTCTCCAGATGTACCAAAATTTGCAGTTCTATTGTTTTGTGTAACTTCTGTTACATGCTGTGAGTGATACTAGCGTAGTTAAGCATAACAAATATGTGAAGCAAAATTAACTAGCACTATTCTGATTATTCTGCTTTGAGCACAACAGATTGTACTCAGTCTGATCCACTTGTCGGTTCTTTAAGCAAACTGCCTTTTTTGTTTTATTCAGAGTTTCAGACGCATCGTGGTGCGTGAATTTATCGCATGCGTTACAATATGGTCAGAACCTCAATTTTCATGGCCTTAATTGAAGATATACAATTCTTCGCAGACCACATGATATTTGTGCGATCCTTCATCATCTCACTGAGGGATTATGCATTTAAGGAATTTCCCTTGATGTTGTAGTATGACTGAAGTACAAAGTGTACTTATAACCTTGTGGGCGTTGAATTTGTCCCCACATTCCAGCGAAGTCCAAATTGAACCATGTACCATAAAACATGTTATCCCCCCTCCCCCACACACAGCAGCGCTGCCACAAGACAAACAAACAATGTTGAAAATCAGTACACATCCGGTTGAGTTTGATTTGCTGGGTCAAGTAAGGCAACGAGCCACGGTAGCAACCACCTTATACAGGTAGACAAGAAGTTAAGGGAAAAAGAGTGTAACTGTAATATTACTGGCATGGGATCAATTTTGATTTAACACGTACACAGAGTGTAATTGAGCTATTTTTTTTCTTAGCTACATTAGCTAAATCACCAATAATTTTGGATTTTCTTTGTTTGTAAAGTACTAATATGATTGTCACAAATGTTACTCACCTATCTTGCTTAATTTTTATTGCTATCTTGCGCAACAGGCAAGTATCCATTGAGGAAGGGGAAGGCAAGGCAAAGGACCTCGGTGTGATGTTTATTGAAACCAGTGCTAAAGCTGGTTTTAACATTAAGGTGTGCCTTAAAAATAGATATTTTCATTTCATTTAATAAAAGCTGGCTTTGGTCATAGTTTGTTTCTTCTTCTGGAACTCAAAAGCAGCGGAATAGGGTTATTCTTGTGAACTGGTCACATGACATTACTTTCTGCTTGTTTTGTATTAACAAGCACAATTTCTTGACCAGGCTCTGTTCCGCAAAATTGCTGCTGCACTGCCTGGAATGGAGACCCTTTCATCAGCAAAGCAGGAAGACATGGTTGATGTGAACTTAAAGTCCAGCAATGCTAACTCATCTCAGTCGCAGGCACAGGCTGGGGGATGCAGTTGTTAGCTCCAGTCCCTAACACTCGCAGCTCATGATGTCAAAGATCCCATGCCCATCAAACAGCAACCCTACCTTACTGCTTCCCTCTCGGTCTCAGGAGGATTGATTGTCTCACGGCAGTTGAGTCCATGATCCAAGTCAATGAACGAGAACCATTTTCGTTGGAAAGATACGTTTTTATGTGTTCTTAGTATTTTGTCAGTGGCCTAAGCTAGCAACAGTGTATAGTTGGGTTGGCACTGTGAACTCCTATCGCTCTGCTGAGTATTAGAGTTAGTGATTGGTTTATGTTTCAACTTATATTTACGTCGCCCATCTTGTTGCAGTCAGCCCGAGTCCTGTGTTTTTCTATGGTGTACTGAATATATATATATATATATATATATATATATATATATATATATATATATATATATATATATTGGAATTTATGTAAGCTAATAAGTCTTGTGTTACCCCAGGTATTTGAGCACTAGAGTGCTTGGTTTATGGTTCCAATAACAGATCGCCAGGCCTACCGAAAACGAACTCAATTCACCCTTCGGTTATTGACAATTGTCGGGCTGGATCAACAATTGCTACACGTGTGGATAATTTTTCCCAAATGATATGTGTCACACGTGTGGCATGTAGTAACACCGATCTGACCCCCCCCCCCCCCACCCCCCCAAAATTGAAAATTGCCATCTAAACAGAACAGAATGTTGCCATGCTTTATAACTAAAGTTGCCATAAAAAAACATCAGGACAGAATTTTGCTTCGTGCCACACGTGTGGCACTTAACAAGGTCCTAAATTTTATGGGAACTAACTTACAGGCTGGTGTGGCCCTTTTTAGTTTTTGGTTAGAAATTCAAGACATTCAGGAGGGAGAGAGATTATTGGTTATAGTTGCTCAGTGATCAATATTTAAACGAATCCATTGATTTTGAACACAAAACTCAAAATGTCCGTTCTATTTACTAGAGGTATATTCCACTATCAGCAACATGAGAGCTGTGATCATCCCCACGTTGCATCTATGGTGGTACGAGCAGAAAGACTTACGAGCAGATCTCATTCGGGACTTCGAACAACATTCGGTCACCAAATCATATAACTCATATAACACTATATCGTGAATGAACATTAAGCGCGCGAACCCTACGGGTTCGAGAACTATTTAGACATGACCAAGACACCTCTTCGGTCAATAACCAATAGCGGAACTTGGATGCCCATATTGGTTCCTACATATTCTACGAAGATCTTTATCGGTCGAACCTTATGACAACATACGTAATTCCCTTTGTCCATCGGTATGTTACTTGCCCGTGATTCGATCGTCGGTATCTTCATACCTAGTTCAATCTCGTTACCAGCAAGTTTCTTTACTCGTTTCGTAATACATCATCTTGCAACTAACTCATTTGTCACTGTGCTTGCAAGGCTTCTTATGATGTGTATTACCGAGAGGGCCGAGAGATACCTCTCCGATACTCGGAGTGACAAATCCTAATCTCGATCTATGCCAACTCAACAAACACCTTCAGAGATACCTATAGAGCATCTTTATGATCACCCAGTTACGTTGTGACGTTTCATAGCACAGAAGGTATTCCTCCGGTATCCAGGAGTTGCATAATCTCATAGTCGGAGGAATATGTATTTGACATTAAGAAATCAATAGCAATAAACTAAACGATCAATATGCTAAGCTAACGGATGGGTCTTGTCCATCACATCATTCTCCTAATGATGTGATCCCTTTATCAAATGACAACACATGTCTGTGGTAGGAAACCTTAACCATCTTTGATCAACGAGCTAGTCTAGTAGAGCTTACTAGGGACACAATATTTGTTTATGTATCCACACATGTATTTAAGTTTCCGGTCAATACAATTCTAGCATGAGTAATAAACCTTTATCATGATTTAGGAAATATAATAATAACCATTTTATTATTGCCTCTAGGGTATATTTTCATCAGTCTCCCACTTGCACTAGAGTCAATAATCTAGTTCACATCGGCATGTGATTAACACCCATAGTTCACATCGCCATGTGACCAACCCCCAAAGAGTTTACTAGAGTCAATAATCTAGTTCACATCGCCATGTGATTAACACCCAAAGAGTACTAAGGTGTGATCATGTTTTGCTGAGAGAAGTTTAGTCAACGGGTCTGTCACATTCAGATCCTTATGTATTTGCAAAATTCTATGTCTACAATGCTCTGCATGGAGCTACTCTAGCTAATTGCTCCCACTTTAAATATGTATCCAGATTGACATTTATAGTCATCCGAATTTGTGTCTAAGCTTGCATCGGCGTAACTCGCATTTATTTAACTCTTTATCACCTCCATAACCGAGAAATATTTCCTTAGTCCTCTTAGGTAACTAAGGATAATTTTGACCGTTGTCTTGTGATCTACTCCTGAATCACTATTGTACCCCCTTGCCAAACTCATGGCAAGGTACACAATAGGTCTGGTACACAACATGGCATACTTTATAGAACCTATGGCTGAGCCATATGGAATGACTTTCATTCTCTCTCTATCTTCTGCCGTGGTCGGGCTTTGAGTCTTACTCAACTTCACACCTTACAATACAGGCTAGAACTCCTTATTTGACTGATCCATTTTGAACTCCTTCAAAATCTTGTCAAGGTATGTACTCATTGAAAATCTTATCAAGCGTCTTGATCTATCTCTATAGATTTTGATGCCTAATATGTAAGCAGCTTCACCGAGGTCTTTTATTGAAAAATTCTTATTCAAGTATCCTTTTATGCTATCCAGAAATTATATATCATTTCCAATCAGCAATATGCCATCCACATATAATATCAGAAATGCTATAGAGCTCCCACTCACTTTCTTGTAAATATAGGCTTCACCATAAGTCTGTATAAAACCATATGTTTTGATCACCTCATCAAAGCGTATATTCCAACTCCGAGATGCTTGCACCAGTCCATAGATGGATCGCTGGAGCTTGCACACTTTGTTAGCACCTTTAGGATCGACAAAACCTTCTGGTTGCATCATATACAACTATTCTTTAAGAAATCTATTAAGGAATGCAATTTTGACGTCCATTTTCCAAATTTCATAATTATAAAATGCGGCAATTGCAAACATGATTTAGACCGACTTAAGCATCACTACGGTGAGAAGGTTTCATCGTAGTCAACCCCTTGAACTTGTCAAAAACCTTTTGCAACAAGTCGAGCTTTGTATATGGTGACATTACCATCACTGTTTGTCTTCTTGAAGATCCATTTATTCTCAATGGCTTGCCGATCATTGGGAAAGTCCACAAAAGTCCACACTTTGTTCTCATACATGGATCCTATCTCAGATTTCATGGCCTCAAGCCATTTATCGGAATCTAGGCTCACCATAGCTTCTTCATAGTTTGTAGGTTCGCCATGGTCTAGTAACATGACTTTCAGGAGGATTACCGTACCACTCTGGTGCGGTTCGTTCTCTGTTCGACCTACAAGGTCCAGTAGTAACTTGATCCGAAGTTTCATGATCATCATCATTAGCTTCCTCTCTAGTTGGTGTAGGCATCACGAGAACGGATTTCGATGTGCTACTTTCGAAATTGAGAGAAGGTACAATTACCTCATCAAGTTCTACTTTCCTCGCACTCACTTCTTTCGAGAGAAACTCCTTCTCTAGAAAGGTTTCATTCTTGGCAACAAAGATCTTGCCTTCGGATCTATGGTAGAAGGTGTACCCAATTGTTTCCTTAGGGTATCCAATGAAGATGCACTTCTCCGATTTGGGTTCGAGCTTATCAGGCTGAAGCCTTTTGACATAAGTGTCCGATGTTGGCTTGAACTACGTCGGTATTTCCCCAAAGAGGAAGGGATGATGCAGCACAACAACGGTAGGTACTTACCTCAGTGATGAGACCAAGGTTATCGAACCAGTAGGAGAACCAAGCAACACTACGTAGACAACACCTGCACACAAATAACAATTACTCGCAACCGACGTGTTAAAGGGGTTGTCAATCCCTTTCGGGCAACGACGCCAGAGATAGGCAAATGAACATGAGAGAGTTGTAAATATTGATAGATCGAACGCCAAATAAAATAAAGTGCAGCAAGGTATTTTTGTATTTTTGGTTTAATAGATCAGAAAATAAAAGCAAAGGAAAATAGATCGCAAAGGAAAATGTAATAAAGAAGAGACCCAGGGGCCGTAGGTTTCACTAGTGGCTTCTCTCGAGAAAAGTAGAAAATGGTGGGTGAACAAATTACTGTTGGGAAATTGATAGAACTTCAAATAATCATGACGATATCCAGTCAATGATCATTATATAGGAATCACGTCCAAGATTAGTAGACCTACTCCTGCCTGCATCTACTACTATTACTCCACACATCGACCGCTATCCAGCATGGATCTACTGTATTAAGTTCATGGAGAAACGGAGTAATACAATAAGAACGATGACATGCTGTAGACAAAGATCTATTTATGTAGAAATAGACCCCGTCGTTTTATGCTTAGTAGCAACGACACATACGTGTCGATTCCCCTTCTGTCACTGGGATCAAGCACCGTAAGATCGAACCCACTACAAAGCACCTCTTCCCATTGCAAGATAAATAGATCAAGTTGGCCAAGAAAAACCCAAATATCGGATAAGAAATACGAGGCTATAAGTAATCATGCATATAAGAGATCAAAGAAGACCCAAATAACTTTCATGGATAAAAAAAGATAGATCTGATCATAAACTCAAAGTTCATCGGATCCCAACAAACACACCGCGAAAAAGAGTTACATAATATGGATCTCCAAGAGACCATTGTATTGAGAATCAAACGAGAGAGAGGAAGCCATCTAGCTACTAACTACAGACCCGTAGGTCTACAAAGACCTACTCACGCATCATCGGAGAGGCACTAATGGACATGATGCACCCCTTCGTGATGGTGTCTAGATTGGATCTGGTGGTTCTAGAACTTGCGGCGGCTGGAATTGATTTTCGTCGACTCCCCTAGGGTTTCGGGAATATTGGGGTATTTATAGAGCAAAGAGTCGGTTCGGGGGGCACCCGAGGTGGGCACAACCCACCAGGGCGCTTGGGCCTCCAGGCGTGCCCTGGTGGGTTGTGCTCCCCTCGGAGCACCCCCAGGCGCTTCTTCGGTGCACTAGATGTCCTCTGGTCCATAAAAAATCCACAAAAAGTTTCGCTGCGTTTGGACTTCATTTGGTATTGATTTCCTGGATGTAAAAAACATGCAGAAAACAAGAACTGGCACTTGACACTATGTCAATAGATTAGTACGAAAAAGACTATAAAATGATTGTAAAACATCCAAGAATGATAATATAACAGCATGAAACAATAAAAAATTATAGACACATTGGAGACATATCAGTGTCGCATCCCCAAACTTTAAGAAACGTCAACTTAAGTTTCTTGCCAAACCACAATTCATATGGTGTCGTCTCAACGGATTTAGATGGTGCCCTATTTAACGTGAATGCAGTTGTCTCTAATGCATAACCCCAAAACGATAGTGGTAACTCGGTAAGAGACATCATAGATCGCACCATATCTTATAAACTATGGTTACGACGTTCGGACACACCATTACGCTGTGGTGTTCCAGGTGGCGTGATTTGCAAAACAATTCCACATTGTTTTAAATGAAGGCCAAACTCGTAACTCAAATATTCGCCTCCGCGATCAGATCATAGAAACTTTATTTTCTTGTTACGATGATTCCCCACTTCACTCTGAAATACTTTGAAATTTTCAAATGTTTCAGACTTGTGTTTCATCAAGTAGATATACCCATACCTACTCAAATTATCTGTGAAGCTCAGAAAATAACGATACCCGCCGCGTGCCTCAATACTCATCGGACCACATACATCGGTATGTATTATTTCCAGTAAGTCATTAGCTCGCTCCATTGTTCCGGAGAACGGAGTTTTAGTCATCTTGCCCACGAGGCATGGTTCACAAGTATCAAATTATTCATAATCAAGTGATTCCAAAAGTCCATCCGCATGGAGTTTCTTCATGCGCTCTACACCAATATGACCTAAGCGGCGATTACCACAAACATGTTGCACTATCATTATCAACTTTGCATCTTTTGGCATCAATATTATGAATATGTGTATCACTATGATCAAGATTCATTAAACCATTCACATTGGGTGTATGACCATAGAAGGTTTTATTCATGTAAACAGAACAACAATTATTCTCTAACTTAAATGAGTAACCGTATTGCGATAAACATGATCTAATCATATTCATGCTCAACACAAACACAAAATAACATTTATTTAGGTTCAACACTAATTCGGAAGGTAGAGGGAGTGTGCGATGGTGATCATATCAACCTTGGAATCACTTCCAACACACATCATTACCTCGCCCTTAACTAGTCTCTGCTCATTCTGCAACTCCTGTTTCGAGTTACTTAGCAACTGAACTGGTATCAAATACCTAGGGGCTACTACAAACATTAGTAAGGTACACATCAATAACATGTATATAACATATACCTTTGTTCACTTTGCCATCCTTCTTATCCGGCAAGTATTTGGGGCAGTTCCACTTCGAGTGACCATTTCCTTTGAAGTAGAAGCACTCGGTTTCAGGCTTGGGTCCCTCTTTGGGCTTTTCCCCTGGAGTGGCAACTTGCTTGCAATTCTTCTTGAGGTTCCCTTTCTTTCCCTTGCCCTTTTTCTTGAAACTAGTGATCTTATTTAACCATCAACACTTGATGCTCTTTCTTGATTTCTACCTTCCCTGATTTCAGCATCGCAAAGAGCTTTGGGAATCGCTTTCATCATCCCTTGCATATTATAGTTCATCACGAAGTTCTAGTAGCTTGGTGATAGTGACTAGAGAACTCTGTCAATCACTATCTTATCTGGAAGATTAACTCCCACTTGATTGAAGCGATTGTAGTACTCAGACATTCTGAGCATATGCTCACTGGCTGAGCTATTCTCCTCCATCTTGTAGCTATAGAACTTGTTGGAGACTTCATATCTCTCAACCCGGGCATTTGCTTGAAATATTAACTTCAACTCTTGGAACATCTCATATGCTCCATGACATTCAAAACATTTTTGAAGACTCGGTTCTAAGCCATCAAGCATGGCGCACTAGACTATCAAGTAGTCATCATATCGAGCTTGCCAAACGTTCATAACGTCTACATCTGCTCCCATACAGTCCGGCACCTAGCGGTGCATCAAGGACATAATTATTCTATGCAGCAATGAGGATAATCCTTAGATCACGGACCTAGTCCGCATCACTGCTACTATCATATTTCAACTTAGTTTTCTCTAGGAACATATCAAAAAATAGGGGAGCTATATCGCGAGCTATTGATCTACAACATAGATATGCAAAAACCATTAAGACTAAGTTCATGATAAATTAAGTTCAGTTAATCAAATTACTAATGAATTCCCACTTAACTAACATCCCTCAAGTTATCTAAGTGATAGACTATCCAAATCAACTAACCCATGTCCGATCATCACGTGAGATGGGGTAGTCATCAATGGTGAACATCTCTATGTTGATCATATCTACTATATGACTCATGTTTGACCTTTCGGTCTCCAGTATTCCAAGACCATGTCTGTACATGCTAGGTTCGTCAAGTTTAACCCAAGTATTCTGCATGTGCAAAACTGTCTTACACCCGTTGTATGTGAACGTAGAGTCTATCACACCGGATCATCACGTGGTGCTTCGAAACAACGAACTTTGGCAACGGTGCATATTTGGGGAGAACACTTTTATCTTGAAATTTAGTGAAGGGATCATCTTATTTTGCTTATAATGCTACTGCCATTCTAAGCAAAATAAGATGCATAAAGGATAAACATCACATGCAATCAAAATATGTGACATGATATGGCCATCATCATCTTGTGCTTTTGATCTCCATCTCCAAAGCATCATCATGATCTCCATCATCACCGGCTCGACACCTTATCTCCATCTTAGCATCGTTGTGTCAAGGTCATCACACCAACTATTGCTTCTACAACTATCGCTAACGCATAGTGATAAAGTAAAGCAACTACATGGCGCTTGCACTTCATACAATAAATAGACAACCCTAAGGCTCCTGCCGGTTGTCGATATTACAAAACATGATCATCTCATTGTCGATTGCAACAAACCACAGGTCATTGCCCGGTATGCACAAGCACAAGAACAAGATCGAAGCACCAGCTTAAGTCAGAGATTGAAGAACCAAGAGATTTGAAGAACCAACATGCAGTTCAGAGGGACCAAGATCAGGCCATAGGATCAATATATCGGCAAGAGAGGGGCCTCCCTTGCCGGGCAGGCGAGCCTGGCAAGGGGCGAGGCCACCGCTAGAAGCAGGCAACCAAGGCACCCGGAAAGGTCTGCCGGGCTCGCGGGGGCAGAACCACCACACCAACCACTCAAGCAAGACCCACGTCGTCAATCAGTGCGGTGTCAAGCCGCAGGATGATTAAGTGGCAGCCATTCGCCACATGGCAGCCATTTCCTACAGAAGAAACCTAAGGATGACACGCGTCCTGCGACGTGTCAAGGGAACAGGTGCGGAGCTGGCAAGATAGCCCGACAAGCCTTCCCGGGCAACCAGTGATGTGACACTAAGCGGTGCATTTAATGCACCCTATCAGCCCGCAGAGTTAGGTATGACATCACTGTTTGCTATCATATCAGTGGATAATTTCTACTTTGCCATTGTGGTGACCCCTTAATCTATGGAAGGAGGCCCATGGCACCCGTAGGAAGGGTTGGAAAGTGGACGGACCCACACCCCCATATGCGCGTAGTCACTGCTGCCGTACGACAACCCCTGCCGGGCAACTGTACTGCGTTTCACCATCCCCCACCATAATTCCACTAAAGCAGGAGTAGGGTCTTACGCCTCGCGGCGGCCCGAACCTGGGTAAATTGCCTTTGTGCTCTCTGCTGTGCTGCCGTGCGCTGGTGTGCTCTTTGTGCAACGCGACGTCCCCCTGCCGAACCAGCAAGGGGCCTCCTGGTCCCATAGGTGGCCGTGGATTTCCCGCGACATCTTTGGCGCGCCAGGTAGGGGGCTCGCTTGCGTGAACCTAAAAGCGTGCACAGTGCGTCATCTTCATCACCATCTTCGTCTTCGACGACACCATCGACCATGGCGCCTAAGAAGAAGAAGTCCGGCCCTTCGGCCCATCCATCCAGCTCGAAGGCCCCGACGCCCGCGGCATCTAATGCCTCGAAGGATGCGGGGGCGAGCGAGGACGTGAACGCTGCTAGGGGCATGGTTGGAGCAGGTGGCGCCATCGCCCCCCCCCCCCACGACCGACACGGGGGCTGCAGATGTCAGAGGAGAACAACATCAGCAACGCCTTGGCGGTCACGCTCCACAAGGTGCGGGCGAGGGGGTCACTCCGTCCGCACCCTCTCCTCCCACTAACGAGCACAGCGGCAGCAACGGCGCTCGGTCCAGGGTGAGCCATCGCCCTCCGTCCGCTCCCACCGCGGGAGCGACCGCGGCCCATGTGCCTCCTCCCGGACGAGCCGACCAGGCCGCTCCGCTCGACGTAGCCGCTGACCCTCGAGCACCACCGCCGCGTGACCCTGATACGTCTCCAACGTATCTATAATTTTTGATTGCTCCATGCTACTTTATCTACTGTTTTGGACTATAATGGGCTTTATTTTCCACTTTTATATTACTTTTGGGACTAACCTATTAACCGAGGCCCAACCCATAATTGCTGTTTTTTGCCTTTTTCAGTGTTTTGAAGAAACAGAATATCAAACGGAGTCCAAACGGAATGAAACCTTCGGAAACGTGATTTTCTCACCGAACGTGATCCAGGAGACTTGGACCCTACGCCAAGGAACCAGAGAGGCGGTCACGAGGGTGGGGGGCGCCCCCCCCTAGGGCGCGCCCCCCTGCCTCGTGGGCCCCCTGTTGCTCCACCGACGTACTCCTTCCTCCTATATATACCTACGTACCCCCAAACGATTAGAACATGAGCCAAAAACCTAATTCCACCGCCGCAACTTCCTGTATCCACGAGATCCCATCTTGGGGCCTATTCAGAGCTCACGGAGGGGGCATCCACCACGGGGGCTTCTACATCAACACCATAGCCTCTCCGATGAAGTGTGAGTAGTTTACTTCAGACCTTCGGTCCATAGCTAGTAGCTAGATGGCTTCTTCTCTCTTTTGGATCTCAATACAATGTTCTCCCCTCTCTCGTGGAGATCTATTTGATGTAATCTTGTTTTTGTGGTGTGTTTGTTGAGACCGATGAATTGTGGGTTTATGATCCAGCTTATCTATGAATAATATTTGAATCTTCTCTGAATTCTTTTATGTATGATTGAGTTATCTTTGCAAGTCTCTTGAATTATCCGTTTGGTTTGGCCAATTAGATTGGTAGTTCTTGCAATGGGAGAAGTGCATGGCTTTGGGTTCAATCTTGCGGTGTCCTTACCCAAAGGATGTGAGAAAGGGTTGCAAGGCACGTATTGTATTGTTGCCATCGAGGATAACAAGATGGGGTATTTATCATATTGCATGAATTTATTCCTCTACATCATGTCATCTTGCTTAAGGCGTTACTCTGTTTTAATTTCATACTCTAGATGCATCTTTGGATAGCGGTCGATGAGTGGAGTAATAGTAGTAGATGCAGAATCGTTTGATCTACTTGTCTCGGACGTGATGCCTATATACATGATCATACCTAGATAACCTCATAACTATGCTCAATTACATCAATTGCTCAACAAGAATTTGTTCACCCAAGTAGAATAATTATGCTCTTGAGAGAAGCCACTAGTGAAACCTATGGCCCCCGGGTCTATTCTCATCATATCAATCTCCATCACTTTTATACTTGCTTTGCTCTACTTTGCCTTTTACTTTTCACTTTGCATCTTTATACCAAAAATACCAAAAATATTATCTCTATCAGATCTCACTCTCGTAAGTGCCATGAAGGGATTGACAACCCCTAATCGCGTTGGTTGTGATTAGCTATCGTTTTGTGCAGGTACGAGGGACTTGTGCGTGGCCTCCTACTGGATTGATACCTTGGTTCTCAAAAACTAAGGGAAATACTTACGCCATCTTGTCTTGCATCATCCTCTCCTCTTCGGGGAAAACCAACGCAAGCTCAAGACGTAGCAAGAAGGATTTCTGGCGCCGTTGCCGGGGAGTCTACGCAAAAGTCAACATACCAAGTACCCATCACAATCCCTATCTCTATCTCTCGCATTGCATTATTTGCCATTTGCCTCTCGTTTTCCACTCCCCCACTTCACCCTTGCCGTTTTATTCGCCCTCTCTTTCCCAATCTCCTCCTCTTTTTCCCGTTGCCTTTTTTTGCTTACCCTTTTGTTTGCTCGTTTAGTTGGATTAGATGCTTATTTATTCCTAAACAAAGAAGCTAATATCTATGGATCCTCATCCGCTTGCCAATATTTTTTAAGAGATCCAATTATGATGAACCAATTCCTAGTGATTTGGATGCACTAGACTATCTTTATAAGATTTTGCCTAAAATCTGTGAAATCACTCACGATAGATCTTTGAATAAAAAGCATGATTGCTATGATTTTATTATAAATTCTTTTGATGTCAATTGTGCTAATAAGATGCAAAACTCTAAGTTTGGGGATGCTAGTTTTGCTATGTCTACTACTTGTTGCAATGATCATGATTGGGGTGATTCTTCTTATGATCTTGAAAATTTATTTAAGCCCCATGATGAATATGATATTGATAATATTGTTTGCAATAATATTGAAAGTGGGTTTCGGAAGAGTGTCAACTTTAGATCTCACCTATTTGGAGAATGTTCAATCTTATGAAGTTTTTGATAAAAGTGGGTTTGGAAAGGTCATGACTTTAGTTAATGATAATCCCACTATTTTGGAAGAGTATCAACTTTGCATGCATGTGGATCGTGTTGAGAATATACTTTGTGATAGCTATTTTGTTGAATTTGCCTATGATCCTACATGTAATTATTATGAGAGAGGAAAATATGATTATAGAAATTTTCATGTTACTAAATTACCTCTCGTTATGTTGAGATTGCTATTGTTCCTTTCCGCTTCCTTGCATATGCTAGTTTTTGCTTGCTGCGATAATTTGTCTGCCTATAATGTGCCTATGCATAGGAATTATGTTAGACTTAAGTGTGTTTGTCACATGTTTTATGATGCTCTCTTTGTGCTTCAATTCTTGTCCTTCTTGTGAGCATCATTGAATCTCAATGCCTAGCTAAAAAGGCTTTAAAGAAAAGCGCTTGTTGGGAGACAACCCAATATTTTTACTTGCTGCTTAGTAATAAATAATCCATCTAGCCTCTGTTTATATGTGGTTTTATCTTTTAATTAGTGTTTGTGCCAAGTTAAACCTATTGGATCTTCTTGGATGATAGTTATTTGATCTTGCTGTAATTTCCAGAAACTTTGCGCTCAGTGCCCGAATTGTTAAAAATCACCAGAACGTGATAAAATATTGATTCCAATTTCTGCTGATCAATAAACAAATTGTCCAGGTCTTCTAATTTTGGTAGAAGTTTTTGAGTTCCTGAAGTTTTCGTTAGTTACAGATTACTACAGACTGTTCTGTTTTTGACAGATTCTGTTTTGGGTGTGTTGTTTGCTTATTTTGATGAATCTATGGCTAGTAAAATAGTTTATGATCCATAGAGAAGTTGCAATACAGTAGGTTTAACACCAATATAAATAAAGAATGAGTTCATTACAGTACCTTAAAGTAGTCTTTTGTTTTCTTTCTCTAACGGAGCTCACGAGATTTCTATTGGGTTTTGTGTTGTGAAGTTTTCAAGTTTTGGGTGAATTCTTTTGATGGATTATGGAACAAGGAGTGGCAAGAGCCTAAGCTTGGGGATGCCCATGGCACCCCGAAGATAATACAAGGACACTAAAAAGTCAAAGCTTGGGGATGCCCCGGAAGGCATCCCCTCTTTCGTCCACTTCCATCGGTAATTTACTTGGAGCTATATTTTTATTTACCACATGATAAGTGTTTTGCTTGGAGCGTCTTATATTATTTGTGTCTTTGCTTGTTAGTTAACCACAATCATCCTTGATGTACACACCTTCTGAGAGAGCCATACATGAATTGGAATTTGATAGAATACTCTATGTGCTTCACTTATATCTTTTGAGCTTGATAGTTTTGCTCATAGTGCTTCACTTATATCTTTTGAGCGTGATAATTTTTGCTCTAGTACTTCACTTAGGTACTTTAGAGCACGGTGGTGGATTTGTTTTAAAGAAACTTGATCTCTCATGCTTCACTTAGATTATTTTGAGAGTCGTTAATAGCATGGTAATTTGCTTAATGTTAATATACTTGGTATTCAAGATATGTGAAACTTTCTTTTGAGTGCGTTGAATACTAAGATAAGTTTGATGCTTGATAATTGTTTTGAGATATGAAGATGGTGATATTAGAGTCATGCTAGTTGAGTAGTTGTGAATTTAAAGAATACTTGTGTTGGAGTTTGTGATTCCCGTAGCATGCACGTATGGTGAACCGTTATGTGATGAACTCGGAGCATGATTTATTTATTGATTGTCTTCCTTATGAGTGGCGGTCGGGGAGACTGACGATGGTCTTTTCCTACCAATCTATCCCCCTAGGAGCATCGCGTAATACTTTGCTTTGATAACTTATAGATTTTTGCAATAAGTATATGAGTTCTTTATGACTAATGTTGAGTCCATGGATTATCGCACTTTTTCCCATCCTTCCACCATTGCTAGCCTCTCTAATACCGCGCACCTTTCGCCGATATCATACACCCACCATATACCTTCCTCAAAACAGCCACCATACCTACCTATCATGGAATTTCCATAGCCATTCCGAGATATATTGCCATGCAACTTTCCACCGTTCTGTTTATTATGGCACGCTCATCATTGTCATATTGCTAGCATGATCATGTAGTTGACATCGTATTTGTGGCAAAGCCACTGTTCATAATTCTTTCATACATGTCACTCATGAATCATTGCATATCCCGGTACACCGCCGGAGGCATTCATATAGATTTATATTTTGTTCTAAGTATCGAGTTGTAATTGTTGAGTTGTAAGAAAAATAAAAGTGTGATGATCATCATTATTAGAGCATTGTCCCAAGTGAGGAAAGGATGATGGAGACTATCATTCCCCCACAAGTCGGGATGAGACTCCGGACGAAAAAAAGAGGCCATAAAAAGAGAGAAAAGGCCCAAATAAAAAAAGAGAGAAAAAGAGAGAAGGGACAATGTTACTATCCTTTTACCACACTTGTGCTTCAAAGTAGCACCATGATCTTCATGATAGAGTCTCTCATTTTGTCACTTTCATATACTAGTGGGAATTTTTCATTATAGAACTTGGCTTGTATATTCCAATGATGGGCTTCCTCAAATGCCCTATGTCTTCGTGAGCAAGCGAGTTGGATGCACACCCACTTAGTTTATTTTGTTGAGCTTTCATATACTTATAGCTCTAGTGCATCCGTTTCATGGCAATCCCTACTCACTCACATTTATATCTATTGATGGGCATCTCCATAGCCCGTTGATACGCCTAGTTGATGTGAGACTATGTTCTCCCTTTTTTGTCTTCTCCACAACCACCATTCTATTCCACATATAGTGATATACCCATGGCTCACGCTCATGTATTGCGTGAAGATTGAAAAAGTTTTGAAAATGTTAAAGTATGAAACAATTGCTTGGCTTGTCATCGGTGTTGTGCATGATTTAAATACTTTGTGTGGGGAAGATGGAGCATAGCCAGAATATATTGTTTTTTAGGGATAACTTTCTTTGGCCATGTTATTTTGAGAAGACATAATTGCTTAGTTAGTATGCTTGAAGTATTATTATTTTTATGTTAATATGAACTTTTGTCTAGAATCTTTCGGATCTGAATATTCATACCACAATTAAGAAGATTTACATTGAAATTATGCCACAGTATCACTCCAAATCACACATTCTCTTTTTATCATTTACCTACTCGAGGACGAGCAGGAATTAAGCTTGGGGATTCCTGATACGTCTCCAACGTATCTATAATTTTTGATTGCTCCATGCTACTTTATCTACTTTTTTGGACTATAATGGGCTTTATTTTCCACTTTTATATTACTTTTGGGACTAACCTATTAACCGGAGGCCCAGCCCAGAATTGTTGTTTTTTGCCCTTTTCAGTGTTTCGAAGAAACAGAATATCAAACGGAGTCCAAAAGGAATGAAACCTTCGGAAACGTGATTTTCTCACCGAACGTGATCCAGGAGACTTGGACCCTACGCCAAGGAACCAGAGAGGCGGTCACGAGGGTGGGGGGCGCCCCCCCTGCCTCATGGGCCCCCTGTTGCTCCACCGATGTACTCCTTCCTCCTATATATACCTACGTACCCCCAAACGATCAGAACAGGAGCCAAAAACCTAATTCCACCGCCGCAATTTCCTGTATCCACAAGATCCCATCTTGGGTTCTGTTCTGGAGCTCCGTCGGAGGGGGCATCCACCACGGAGGGCTTCTACATCAACACCATAGCCTCTCCGATGAAGTGTGAGTAGTTTACTTCAGACCTTCGGGTCCATAGCAAGTAGCTAGATGGCTTCTTCTCACTTTTTGGATCTCAATACAATGTTCTCCCCCTCTCTGGTGGAGATCTATTCGATGTAATCTTGTTTTTGCGGTGTGTTTGTTGAGACCGATGAATTATGGGTTTATGTCCAGCTTATCTATGAATAATATTTGAATCTTCTCTGAATTATTTTATGTATGATTGAGTTATATTTGCAAGTCTCTTCGAATTTTCCGTTTGGTTTGGCCAATTAGATTGGTAGTTCTTGCAATGGGAGAAGTGCATGGCTTTGGGTTCAATCTTGCGGTGTCCTTACCCAGTGACAGAAAGGGTTGCAAGGCACATATTGTATCGTTGCCATCGAGGATAACAAGATGGGGTATTTATCATATTGCATGAATTTATTCCTCTACATCATGTCATCTTGCTTAAGGCGTTACTCTGTTTTTAACTTAATACTCTAGATGCATCTTTGGATAGCGGTCGATGAGTGGAGTAATAGTACTAGATGCAGAATCGTTTCGATCTACTTGTCTCAGACGTGATGCCTATATACATGATCATACCTAGATAACCTCATAACTATGCTCAATTCTGTCAATTGCTCAACAGTAATTTGTTCACCCACCGTAGAATAATTATGCTCTTGAGAGAAGCCACTAGTGAAACCTATGGCCCCCAGATCTATTCTCATCATATCAATCTCCATCACTTTTATACTTGCTTTGCTCTACTTTGCCTTTTACTTTTCACTTTGCATATTTATACCAAAAATACCAAAAATATTATCTCTATCAGATCTCACTCTCGTAAGTGACCGTGAAGGGATTGACAACCCCTAATCGTGTTGGTTGCGAGTAGCTATCATTTTGTGCAGGTACGAGGGACTTGTGCGTGGCCTCCTACTGGATTGATACCTTGGTTCTCAAAAACTGAGGGAAATACTTACGCTACTATGCTGCATCATCCTCTCCTCTTCGGGGAAAACCAACGCAAGCTCAAGACGTAGCAGACCCCGCCGCCCAGGTGGTCGTCCCACAGATGCGTGGACGCAGCACCACCGCCGTCGCCACCGCTGGCACCATCAGGAGCCGGGTGACGGTGCGGTCGACGTCATCAACATATATGCCAAGCACATCCACGGAGGCTATGGCGCGAGCTCAGTTGCTACTGAGGTTTCTGCCAGCGGCCGAGCAGATGGATGAATGGCGTGCCACCATCCAGAGCCTGCTCGGTTTCGCCAAAGCTGGGGGCTCACGACGAGTTGGCCCGCCACGACCTCCAAGCGACAACAACCACCCGTACTGCTGGCTGAACGGAGGGGGTCATCCCCACGGTGCAATCCCCACCACGGCAGCCGGTGCGTGTGCATCTGAATCAAGACCCCGACGACGTCTCGATGGCCTCTTTTGACCTTCGAGCACGTCCAGGCCAACGTCAAGCCCCAGAGGATAGGCGGCGGGGAGACGCGCGCGTTGTCATAGATCGGCGCCACGACGACCTCCGCCAGACCGACAGGTGCGACGGCCTCAATGTCGATGAGCCTGCGCTTGGTGTTGGCGGGTGCCTACCTTTCGAGGTCGGCTACCCTGCCTTTACACGAGAGCTGCAGCAAGTCCGTTGGCCGTCCATTTGCATGTTCAAGCCAAAGATACCTGAGAAGTACGACGGGAGGCTGAACCCGGCGGAGTTCTTGAGCTTCTACACCATCGCTGTTCAAGCTACCGGGGGAAGAGATGAGAAGGTGTTCGCGAACTACTTCCCCTTGGCCCTCAAGTCTAACGTGAGGTCTTAGCTGATGCACCTGCTGGATAACTCCATTTCGTCATGGGCAGACCTGTGCCACGAGTTCATCGGTGCCTTCACCGGTGGCCACCAAGAGCCCGCCAGACCCAGCGACCTGCAACTTCTCCAGCAGAAGGAAGGATAAACTCTCCGTAAGTATTTACAAAGATTCAGTAAAGTTAATAGGAATATTCCAAATATCCATCCGACAACCGTTATAGCAGCCTCCCAGTCCAATGTGCGCAACCGTCGCATTCGTTCTAAGATGAATGTGCGGTTGCCCAAGACTGTGAAGGAGCTATACACACTGGTGGATGACTATGGTCGGATGGAGGAAGGAAGGAAATTGCCCGGAGAAGAGGATTGCATCAATATTGATTCAGAGGATGAAGATGAATCAACTAGTCAGAGAAAGGGCAAGAAGCACAGTAAGAAGCCAAGAGATAAGGCAGTGATGATTGTAGAAGGTTCGGGCACACCTAGTACCGGCAAGAAGGCCAAGGCTGAGGCCCCCAGGAAGGAAGTTGCCGCTTGCACAGCCTGCCGGGAAGCCGTCGCTGCTGAGAAAGTTGGGAAAGGCGATGGCTCATACTGCAAGATCCACCAGACCAAGGGCCATGACCTTCAGGAGTGTTACTAGGTTGAGCAGCTTGTCAAGAAATAGAGGGCAAAATATGATAAGAGTGACAAGGAAAGAGGTCAGAATGCCGCTGGCGGAAAGGGCCGAGGTGGTGAAGCAAATCGCCCCGGCAAACCCTTCCAGAACCAAGGAAAACCCGCCAGGGGTCAAGAGAAGGAAGTGTGTGACGATGTGAGTGATGAAGGGAATGAAGACGAAACCAGTGAGCAGGAATTTCAGAAGGGCAATGACGCCCTATGCATTGATGGGGGTGCATCTTTGCACACCTCCCACCGCCAGCTCAAGCGATGGGCATGAGAGATCTATGCTGTGGAGCTAGCGCCAGAAGCCCGGAAACCGCTCAAATGGTCCCGCACGCCAATCATCTTTGATGAGGAGGATCACCCTGGCCGCACCACCGCGGTAGGATGTTTGCCATTGTTGGTCTCCCCGACGATTCGCAACCTCAAGGTCACAAAGATGTTAGTAGATGACGGGGCCGGGTTGAATCTGATTTCCTCAATAGTTATCAGCAAGCTTCAGATAGGAGAAGAAGATCTAGAGGTTACCAACACGTTTCAAGGAGTTAACCCCGGCAGGAGCCATCCTAAAGGGAAGATTACGTTGCCAGTGACGTTCGAGGGGGGGGGGACTGAAATACCAGACAAAGAAGGTTGTGTTTGATGTAGTTGATCTCCCCCTACCGTACAATGGGATTCTTGGATGCCCGGCCCTGGCCAAGTTCATGGCAGCATCCCACTATGCTTATAACACACTGAAGATGCCTGGGCCACTGGGAGTCATCACTATCCCATCAAATGGGAAGGATGCAATTAGCTGCATGGACAAGATGTACCGGGATGCAGTCGCAGCAGAGGCTATGACAGCAACAGCTCCTGCCAAGGAAAGTAAAGGAAAGAAAAGGGATTGTAGGACCTGCGGCAAGAAGTCCGGGAAGCGTGCCCCCTCCGAGTGCACGACACCCGTTGACGACGTGCCGGAGTGTTCCAATAGCAAGAGATCCAAGGTTGCTGCACCCCAAGTGAAGAAGGTCCCGAAAGGGCTGGCTCGCGTTGATGGAACTTTCACCATCAGCGCCACCCTTGATGACAAATAGGAAAGCGTGCTCGTTGCCTTCCCGCGGGCGAATATCGATGTGTTTTCCTGGCAACCAGGTGATATCCCCGGTGTTCCCAGGGAGGTAATCGAGCACCACCTTGCTATCTTCCCACACGCCCGACCTGTCAAGTAGAAAGTCCGGAAGCAGGCCTTGGAAAGGCAGCAGTTCATTGCCGAGGAAATCAAGAAACTGGAGGCAGCTGGTTTGGTTAGAGGAGTACTGCATCCTACATGGTTAGCAAATCCAGTGGTAGTCCGGAAGGCTAATGGGGAATGGAGGCTTCGCATTGATTTCACAGATCTCAACAAGGCTTGCCCGAAGGATCCATTTCCCTTGCCGCGTATCGACCAGACTGTGGATTCCACTTCAGGGTGTGATTTTCTCTCCTTTCTGGATGCGTATTCCGGACATCACCAGATCTTTATGTCCAAAGAATATGAACAGAAGACATTGTTCATCACTCCCTGTGGTACGTACTACTTTGTCCGCATGCCATTCGGACTAAAGAGTGCCGGGTCCACTTTTGCAAGGGCAGTTCAAATTGGTTTTGAGCCACAGTTACACAGAAAACATCGAAGCTTATATGGATGATATCGTGGTCAAAACCAAGGATAAGACCACTCTTATCAGGATTTGGAGGAGACATTTGCTAATCTGCGCAAGATCAATTTGAAGCTTAATCCGGAGAAGTGTGTGTTTGGTGTCCCCTCCGGCAAGTTGCTTGGTTTCTTTGTGTCCCATCAGGGGATCGAGGCTAACCCCGACAAGATCAAAGCCATCAAGCAGATCCAAGCACCAAGGACAGTTAAGGATGTGAGGCGCTTGACGGGATGTGTTGCCGCACTAAGTAGATTCATTTCCAAGTCCGCCGAGCGTGACCTACCGTCTTTAAAATTTTGAAGAAGCCAGGGCCTATGAAGTGGACCCCGGAAGCAGATGCAGCTCTGCAGGAGTTGAAGGCCTACCTATCATCTGTGCCTACCTTGGTTGCACCCAAACCCCAAGAGCCGTTGTTGCTATACTTGGCGGCAACCAACCGAGTGGTCAGTGCGGCCTTGATGGCACATCGATAAGTGGATGCGGCAGAAAGTGGGCAGATAACGGCAGAGTCAGAAAAGGACCAGAACAACAATGAGCATTACAACGAGAGCAACCACAATGCGGCAAGGAAGAAAGTGGTGCAGCGCCTAGTGTACTTCATCAGCTCCTTGCTACAAGGGGCCAGATTGAGGTACTCTGGCGTGCAAAAAATGATCTTTGGTCTCATTATGGCCTCAAAAACCGCACCACTACTTCCAAGCCCATAAGATCACGGTTGTCACTCGTTTTCCGTTGCAAAGGATACTCCGAAACCCTGAGGCTACCGACAGAATAGTGGAGTGGGCTTTGGAGTTATCCAGCTTTGGTTTGAAGTTTGAGAGCACATCAACTATTCAGAGCAGGGCACTGGTAGAGTTTATTGCGGAATGGATGCCAACCCCTGACGAGAAAGTGACAGAGACAGCTATCCCTGGCAAGGAATCGCCCCAAGAATGGATTATGTATTTTGATGGTGCTTTTTCCGTACAAGGCGCAGGGGCTGGCGTGCTTCTTGTTCCCCCGTCCGGGGAGCACTTGAAGTATGTCATCCAAATGCACTTTGCTTGGGAAGAAGCCACCAACAATACAACTTAGTATGAAGGGCTCCATGTCAGGCTCAGAATTGCAGGAGAATTGGGAATCAAGAAGCTGATCATGCGAGGAGATTCACAGCTTGTGGTGAGACAAGTCAACAAGGATCATCAAATCCCATTTATGGAAGCATACGTCAAGGAAGTGAGGATATTGGAGGAGCACTTTGACGGGTTGCAAACAGAGCACATACCCCATGTGGAAAACAGCATAGCTGATCACCTGTCAAAGTGTGTTGCGCAGAAGCTTCCTGTGGAACCAGAAACTTTTGTTCTCCGTCTCTCTCAGCCCTCCGTATCACCAACCACAGTGGCCCGGAAAAGGAGAAAGTTGGACTATGGTAAACCTCTCCTGGTAGAGCCGTCCACTCCCGGCAGAGGCCCTGCCAAAAATAACTCCTGACAGCCTGCCGGACCACCCCCTCCAGTCGGGCCCATGGACCCCGCGAACGAGGCTAGTGCTCCCGCAGCCGAGGAGGTGCCGCTAGTCCTTGTTGCCGAGCCCCAGGCTCCAAGTTGGGCAAGGCACATCATGCGCTTCCTCCAAACTGGAGAACTTCCCTGCGACCAAGATGAAGCTGAGAAAGTAGCCAGAGGGCCAGTATGTATCAGTTTGTCTATGACACTCTGTACAGAAGGAGGCCCAATGGTGTGAAATTGAAGTATGTCTGCCGAGAGGATGGAAAGGAACTGCTGGCTGAGATTCACAGAGGAATGTGCGGCTCACACATTGGATCAAGGGTATTAGTTGAGAAAGCATTCCGGCAAGGATTCTATTGGCCCACAGCCCTCCAAGATGCGGTCAAGCTTGTCACGACATGTGAAGCCTGCCAGTTCCATTCCAAGAGAACACACCTGCCTGCCCAAGCCCTTCAGACAATCCCTTTATCATTGCCATTTTCGGTTTGGGGGCTCGATACCCTTGGCCCTTTCCCCCGAGCAATCGGGGGCTTTGAATTCTTGTTTGTCGCCATCGACAAGTTTACAAAGTGGCCGGAAGTGACTGCCGTGAGAAAGGTGACTGCTCAGTCGGCTATCAAGTTCTTGAAAGAATTGGTGTGTCGTTTTGGAGTTCTGGCAAGGATCATCACTGACAACGGCACCCAATTCACGAGCCACGCCTTCATGCAATATGTTCGTACCCTCGGATGCAAGATCTCATTCGCCTCTATGGCACACATCCGGAGCAATGGACAAGCTGAGAGGGCGAACGCTGAAGTGCTACGTGGACTCAAGACAAGAACTTTCGATACACTGCAGAAGCAGGGCAAGCGGGGGATCGAGGAGCTGCCGGTAGTTCTCTAATCCAGGTTTATTGCCTATTCAGGTTCCATCCGCGAGGAGATCCGGCCGGAGTTTCGCTCACAGCCCCAAATGATGTGTGCAGGGTTCCTGAGACACCAAACGGGCGCCCGGTACACCGTGCCATGGTGTATCTACCGCATCATAGCCCACCCCTAGGGTCAGCGCTACGCACGGCCTCCAACACATATCCTACAAACACCAGAAACTAGTTGCAACTCCTGGACAGAGGGCAAGGGCAGTTAATAAGTCGAGAGGGTCCATTGGTTTCGGGCCTAATGCATGGTAGTAGTTGTTCATGGATCACAAACACGAACTTCGGTTCACGAGGGCGGTTTCAATGAGACAACCCACCATGTACTCCTACATGGCCTCTCACCGCTACCTTTACCAAATCGTGTTCACACACTTAGCTCTCAACAGTAGGACATGTTCACACACCTCCGATTCATCCCCGATGAACCAGACTTGACTCAACTCTAAGCAGTAGCAGGCATGACAAACAAGCATGAATGAGTAGGCACAACAGGTTTCATCTATTTACTGTGGAATGACAGGTCATGCAGAGGATAAAGGGGTTCAGCTACCGCAGCAAGTAACCGATGAATCGTTGTTGTCCTAATGCAGTAAAAGAGAGCAGGAGTGAGAGAGTGGGATTGTATCAGAATGAACAAGGGGGTTTTGCTTGCCTGGCACTTCTGAAGATAGTATAGTTCTTCATTGGTGTCATCGAACTCATCGTTGGAACCATGTCTATCGAGAGGGGACAAATACCGGCAACACAGAAGGAAACACAATCAATGCAATGCACAATATGATGCATGATCATGACATGGCAATATGTTGTGGTTTGGGCTAATTCAACTAGCAGTGATTAAATGGAGTTAGTTTGAATCAAAGATTCAAATTCAAACTCCATATATGACATTCAAATGCCATTAATTCAAATTGTCTTATACAGTAGCTTTAGGTTGCTCAAACATGCATGAAGATGCCATAACCAGATTCTTTGGATTTTTCTGATAATTTTTCATATATAAATTATTTCATTTGGAGTTATGGTTGAATTTCTATGATTTTTTGAAGTTTGCAACAATTTACGGAATTTTCTATATAAAATAAATCCATAAATTAGTTATTGCGGCAGCGATCGTCGAGGTGACGTCGATTGGTCAAAGGGGACGTCCAGGTCAACCTGACCAGTGGGTCCCGTGTGTCAGCGGTTATTTAAACTAACTAAATTTGGTTAAAACTAATCTGAGTTAATTAGCAGAGGGGGCCCCACTTGTCATAGACTCAGAGGAGTCAACCTGGGCCCACCCAGTCAAAGTCAAAGGTCAAACACACCGGCGTTTAGCCGCCGGCGAGGCCAGACGCGGCGGTGAGAGTGCATTAGCACGTACCAGCGACCAAATGAGCGGCGGAGGGTATCTACGCATAGCTGGGAGCAGGCCGCAATGTTTGGTGGCGGTGGTGGAGCTCGGGGTGGCCGGAAACGTCGTCGGCGATGACCTTGGCGGTCGCCGGAGTCGGGTGAAGATGAACCCGAGGCTACGGGGCACGGCGAGGCACATGGTGAGGTGCGTTGGACTCCTCGCAATGCGGTGAGTATGTTGGACACGGTGGTGTGGCCGGTGGTTGGCCGGAGACACGTCGGCGACGAGCTCGGCGGTGGCGCGTGCGGTCGAGCTTGGTGCGGTCGCTACGGCTTGCGAGGAAGTGAACGGAGAGGGGGGAAACAGCCAGCAGCTCACCACGGTCACGACGAGCGGGTCGGCGAGGTCGGGGAGGAGCTGATGAAGACGGGAGGTCGCCGGCGATCTCGGCGGCCGAACGACGAAGACGAGGTCGGGGCGGCGCTTCGGGGCGTTTGGCGTCGCGTGAGTCGTGAGAGGCGTGACGATGGTGGCGGAGCTCTGGGCATGTCGGAGGCGGGGAGGCGGTGGCCGCGGTGGTGGCGAGCGGCGGCGACGAACCCATTCGGGTGGGTGAGAGAGAGAGGTCCAGGGGAGGGAATGAGCACGGGGGAGAACGGGAGGGGTCGAGGGGAGCGCGTGGCAGTCGGGGAGGCGTCCAGACCCTCGGCGGCAAGCAGGAGGTGGTGCACGGCGGTGCGCGCGCGTCGGGCACGCGCCCGTCCTCCTGACAAAGGAGGAAGACGACAGGGGAGGTGGCGGTGGTGGGCTGGGCCGGCCAGGTGGGCTGCACAGTAGGTAGGTCCAGGTAACTCTCTCCCTCTCTTATTTGTTTCTGTTTTCTATTTTATTTCTCTGTTTTGAAGTAGTAAAAATACTAATTCATTTTGTAAAATCCTGAAAATAATTGTGGCACTTTTGAAACTATTTCCAACAGCCCTCAAATGCTTTCAAGATTATTTGGACATTTAAAATATTTTATAGCATTTAAATGTCCAAATTCAAATATTTATGATTTAATTCAAAAAAATCCAGAATGTCCTAGAAAAGTGTGCACCATTTTGCCAGGGGTTTTAGCCCAATCCAGAAATGATGAACATTTTGTGAAGGGCATTTTGGGTTCATTGAAACCAATTTTAGTAAACCCTAGTTGGTTTCAGGGGAGGTGCTGGGGTTCTGTCATCCCCATTTCAAGTTTCTGAGAAATTTTAAACATGATGCACACATAAAGGGCTAGCCTAGTGCAAACCAGATCTAGGGATGTGACAACTCACCCCTACTAAACAAGAATCTCGTCCCGAGATTCAGGTCGTGAGGTAAGTAGGCAAAGGGACACAAGCTAATACAATCTTCGCGATCCAGATGTCTTTCTCGAGGATATTTATTCATTGCATCACGTTGATCTCGACATATTGCTTTGAGATCTACATCCAACATGACAACGAGAAGAAAGGGAGGATTTTAGAAGAATCGATCTTCTTGAGGTTTGAACAATTTAGGATCATCTTAATGATCACAAGGTCAACTCACGGAATGAGACATAGAAACATCTCTGGAGCTGAGAGGCAAAAGATGCATGAAAAGCGACAAAAGAAACAATTTGATGAGGGTTTCAAAGTAGCAAGGAAATTGCGATGAAGCCATAACGGGGCACCTCAGGGAAGGTGACTCGAAGAACTATTCCCTTAGGTGGCAAAAAGAATTACTTTTGATACAAAGATCATTGAAATTCTTTATACCAGCCTAAGGCAATCACAACGATCGTGTGAACGAATTCGAAAGAATGGCATACTCATACCAGAATGGATGATGTGGACTACCTTGTTGAAGACAACGCAATGGATGATTTTGCTTATCATCAGAAATGGATGGGATCCTTGGTAGGACAACCTCTGAAGATGATCTTGAACAACAATTGCTGAGAAGGGCAATCCAAGGGGAATTGGTACAATGGCGGTGCAAGCTGAGAGCAAAACGCAACTGCTGGAAATGTTCTAACCATCATATCTGCCTGAGATTCAGATCTGGTTAGTAAGAGGATTCTTCAGACTAAACATGTCTGCAAAGGAAGTTTGCAACACAATTCGACGAGATGATGTTGCGAGATTCTCGGGAATTGAACTACGACAGCAAGCTCCAAAACATGAGCTGGTTCCGCTACATGCATGTAAACACACTGTCCCAGACAAGCATGACCATGTAGTAGTGTTATAATAAAACGCCACCGAGTTCAGGTGGGGAACCATCATCGAGGATAACGGAATCTGGTACAAATCCGTCTGCTACCTTCAGGACTAGCACGTAGAACTTATTATCTTTGAACAAATCAACCAGTGGCTTGGTGTGCTAGGAATACGAATGGAGTGGAGGTAATTAATCTACCAAACCATAGAATACTTCGCACGCATGCATGACTGATTTGGGATGATTCCTGAGGAACAAAAACAATCCTTTCTCAAATTCATGGTGGCAACTTACACCTAATGCACGTGAACTTGGAGAAGGTCACTTCTTTCATCCAAGAATAAGCTTCATGAACGGAACACGAAGGCATTGCTTACAAAGTTTTCAACACTAGGTTGATGTTCAACATGAATCATGGGGGAGACAAAATGCTGTTGATGGGCTCAACAACAATTCATCGGAATTTCCATATCACTGGACTTCCACCATCATGTGAACACGGTGATAGCATTGGTCAGACCCAAAAGATATAATGGTGTAGGCTCGAGGGATCAACCACGAGTAAGACAACATTACGAACATCGTTGGTTCTGATTTGATTTGACGATTGCCCATACTCAAATCAAGGATTGGATAAGACAATAGCACCGACAACTGTTCACGAGGATCAATCAACGAAGATATCATCTTTCTTCAACACACACACACACACAAGGATATCCCTTAGTGACGAACTAAGTCGGACAAGCTTTCATCTTCCAACTCTCCAAGTTGTTGTCTAGCTCAACCAACTAGCTCAGGGATATCCAACACAGATTCTTGGAGAATGGGTGGTTTAGAGGAAAACCAATATGATCACGAACTCAACATAGCGGTCAGGTGACAACCTGGTAACACTTCCGAGAAGATTTTCGGAACATCACGAACCACCGATATGTTATTAAGCTCGAGAACAATCTTGCTTTTCAGGGCAAGACGACATGAACAGAAGAGCAAGGAATTCAATCCTAACTCAAAGATCAAAGAGTGCACCAGGAAAAAATGGACTAGGAGTATCGATATCACACATCACGATTTACTCGTCGGTATTTCGGTTACAATAACACAGAAACCAAGGAATGAACAACGATGGCGAGAGGTATCACTGTATCAAGAATTCATAAGGTGGTGTGCAATTCCCATGACATTCTTGACATAAGACGGTAATACTTCAGGGTAGAACAGAATCAAAAGCTGGATTGGCATTTTGATCTGCGAAATACAAATACTTTGACCCAATCCTGGATATGGATGAGGTACTGGATTTTGTTTCTCCTAGTCATTCCGGAATAGAATGGCTTGACGGACCACAAGAATAAAAGGGCATCGATGAACACAAATGCGCACATACTCTTGGTTATCAACTGATAGAGGATGGTCGGAATACAGCTGAAGAGGAAAAACTCAAGGAACATATAATTTTCTGAGTTGGGAATGCATAGATTAATATGTCGAACCAAGTTCAACAGGTTTCTTCCAGATAACCCATGCAGGAAGGTAGAACTGGCAGAATCACAATTATGGATGGGGAACTCCTCAAGAGTACTCTGATCGTGAGCTTTTGGTTCAAAGAACTTCTGCCTTAATGGTTCATGGTATTTGGAAGAAGGAAATACCACGGACCTCGAGGACTATCACAAAGGTTACTAATATCCTAAAGGTACGAGCAACACTATCAATACAAGGTAAGTAGAGTGAATCTTGGGTCAAGAACCTAGGAGTAGAATGCCTACTAACTAAATGGCATCACGGAATGCTTTCGAGAATGGTGGCCAGAATTATCACACCGGGAACACAAAACATGGCTAGATTACTAGGTGACTCCCTAAAACACCTAGGGTCATAATAATAGCTCCAACATATATGTCGAGGCAACAGAGTACCTCAACTCACCGATTAGTGTGGTTAAACTAGCCCAAAGGAACGTCAGTAACGGGAAGAAGGAATTTGCAAATGCATCAGACTAGTTAGAAACCTGGGATGACTCGGACAGCATAACGGCTGCAAATGCTCAAAAGATTTGGGACAACCTGCAAAAATGGTGGCATAACCACTCAGAAGCACAATATCAAGGTTCCGAGACCAACTATGAACACACAGAAGTAGTAGAAACTGCACTGGGGCTTAAATCCAACAATCTTATAAGTCTATGGATTAGTAACACGCCATCCTGATAGATAGATGAGAAGGCCTAGTTCTTAATCCCCGTTGAAAAGAAGAGGGTGACTCAGATCAGAATGCCATAGGGTAAAGGAGTAAAAGAGCCTTACGTTCCATCCCACAATCAATTCCCCTACATAACTAAAGAATTTCTAGACTCAACTTCGACCGGGTGGGCTTGGTAATCCTACATGCAGTCAGGCTCTGATACCAAAGCTGTCAGGACCCCGATTCCAGGTCACATCGATCTAGCCAGTAACACCCCATATCACTTTGCGGCCTCACGCACGGTATTCTCACGGGTGTCGCCTTACCATGGCCCGGGACCATTTGCGCCTTTTGGCTCACGTATATGATAGTTTCGCTAGCATCCATATGACAGAGAACCCGGGCCGACATGACTAGTCGTGAACCCAAAGTGGCACTAACTTACAGGGACAGCATACATGAATCAACATCGAGCATGTCGATTGACGACATGTGAATCCGGGCTGTAGCAGGGCTAACAGGACTCGGGAACCCGGGCTGTAGAGCTAGGCAGGACTCTGGATGTCACCGCGTGACATTTCCCGAAGAGACGGACAAAGGAACAGTGAAACACATGCCGGCCAGCCAAGCATCCTGAAAGCAGTAGTCTTTGGGCTAGCGAGGACTCGGTGAACCGGGTCATGGCGGACTACTATGGCTCAAGGAAGCACAAGACTACATTTCCCCATAAGAGAGGCTACCAAGGATAAACAACTAGGTTGTCGGATCCCACACATACCAAGCATTTCAATCATACACACAATATGCTTGATATGTGCAAATACAACATGGCATCACAACAAGACTCTACGACTCAGAGTATTTATTCATTAGGCTCCGAGGAGCGAGATATTACAAACATGGGTCTCATGACCCAACATTCAGAGCTTACAAATCAAAGAACAAGCGGAAGCTTAACATGTCTGAGTACATACATCTACAAATGAAAAAGGCTTAGAAGCCTGACTATCTGCCAGATCCTGCCGAGGGCACAAGATCGTAGCTGAGGTAACAAGCTAAACGTCGAAGTCCAAGCGGAACTACTAGCAAGACTGACGTCTCTCTGCAAAACATAAAATAGGCAAACGTGAGTATAAATGTACCCAACAAGACTTACATCAGAACTAACTACATATGCATCGGTATCAACAAAGGGGGTGGTGGAGTTTAACGGCTGACAAGCCAGCTTTGACTCGGTGGCTATCCTGAACTACGGTTGCAAGTAACTCTTTTGAGGTGGCGCACACGAGTCCACATATTCACCATATCAATACACCACTATGGATCCGCTCCCGTCTCCCTACGAGAAGGCCATCCATAGCACTCACGCTTATCTTGCGCATTTTAGAGTATCCACTTTCACTTGTCTATGAACTGTTATAGGCAACCCAGAAGTCCTTTACCGCGGACACGGCTATCTTATATTTACTAATTGGAGGCACCAATCGAGCCACCACGTTAATCCTGAAAATTACCTACTAATGACCATTAGATCTTAGTTATACGGCTAGGATTAAATAATACAAGGAACTATATGCCATGATGTTTAGTAGTCCAGATTATTTTATAATGCAGGATGCGATCGGCCCATGAGAATACATACGTGTTACACTAGGAAACATCTCAGGAGATTCCATACGTGTTACACTAGGATATGTGCATGCGCTAAAAAAAACTAGGTTACATGCAAACTAAAACAAAATATATAATGAAAAAAGTTAGGAGAAACATACTAATGCAGTTTTCTATGCATACGTGACACGACAAGAAATATACTCTGTGCATATCATGGGCCAATGTAACTAAATTCGTTCTCTTTGTTAAAAATCTGGGTAAAGTATCCCAAGAAAAAACAACTCCGTTTTTTGGATAAGAAAAAAACAACTCCTTACAATACTTTAGTGTGGGTGTGCGTACATCTAGGTATCTAAAGTATTTTTTCTATCCAAAAAGAACATAGTACAATATTTTTGCATGGCAATCACAGAATACATATATAGTGCCAATTGGTATGTGTTGTGCAGATAGTCACATCCATGAATCACGCTTACATATAAAATAAAATATTTGTTTGGACATACAGTATTTTCTGAAAATATACATTAATTAGGTTTTTTAAATGAATATATAATAAATAAATAATCCTACATTACATGGAATATTCAAAAATACAAAACCATTGAAGTGACCCAATGATTATCAGAAATGGATGTGAGAACTTTATTAATAAAAAATAAATAAATGGTATGGGCTTCGGAAGGATAAAGCTATAATCATGGACTAAAAAAGAAAACTTTGAATATATTATAGGTGAGCTTCAAATCATTTTGGGGAACTTTTAAGACACCAGAAGTTTGTGTTTCAAGAACTTTATAGGCCGAGCTTAACAATATTCAACTAACCTCAAAGTTTCAATGTTGGAACTTTGAAAATAAGGATGCCTTCCAATTTCTATAGTGCAACGGTCTTCCATGCGAGTAGTAACCACTAGAGACCAACATCAGAGATGATATATGTATAATAATCAAGAAGGAAAAAAATATTTGTAAAATATAAAAAATATAATGCACTATGTTCTGTCTATGTCCATAATAAGAAATAAGGAAGTATATATTATACCATATGATAATAAGTAGTAAAAGGTATTCATAGAATATTCTGTACATCTTATTTCTACAAGGTTTAAAGAAAACAATGGTTCTAAAAACTCTCTATGTACAAATCTAAATTTTCAGAAATTGCTAGCCCGTGCAGGAGCACGGGTTCATGACTAGTTCGAATAGATCATTTATAACCCTGCAGGGGTGTACTTCTTCACACACGCTCTCGGCACTTACCACCATGTACACGTCGTGTATCTCGGCAACCTTCAAGCGGAAGCTTTGGCGAGGAGTCGGCCACGACGACTAACCACACAAGTCTCTAATCCAGGTTTATCGCCTATTCGGGTTCCATCCATGAGGAGATCCGGCGGAGTTTCGCTCCAGCCCCAAACGATGTGTGCGGGGTTCCCGAGACACCAAATGGGCGCCGGTACACCGTGCCACGGTGTATCTACCGCATCATAGCCCACCCCTAGGGTCAGCACCACGCACGGCCTCCAACACATATCCTACAAACACCAGAAACTAGTTGCAACTCCTGGACAGAGGGCAAGGGCAGTTAATAAGTCGAGAGGGTCCATTGGTTTTGGGCCCAATGCGTGGTAGTAGTTGTTCAGGGATCACAAACACAGAACTCAGTTCCTGAGGATGGTTTTAGTGAGACAACCCACCATGTACTCCTACATGGCCTCTCACCGCTAACTTTACCAAATCGTGTTCACACACTTAGCTCTCAACAGTAGGACATGTTCACACACCTCCGATTCATCCCCGATGAATCGACACGACTCAACTCTAAGCAGTAGCAGGCATGACAAACAAGCATGAATGAGTAGGCACAACAGGTCTCAAACAACTCCTACTCATGCTAGTGGGTTTCATCTATTTACTGTGGAATGACAGGTCATGCAGAGGATAAAGGGGTTCAGCTACATGACAAGTAACCGATGAATCGTTGTTGTCCTAATGCAGTAAAGAGAGCAGGAGTGAGAGAGTGGGATTGTATCGAGAATGAACAAGGGGTTTTGCTTGCACAGCACTTCGAAGATAGTATAGTTCTTCATTGGTGTCATCGAACTCATCGTTGGAACCATGTCTATCGAGAGGGGACAAATACCGGCAACACAGAAGGAAACACAATCAATGCAATGCACAATATGATGCATGATCATGACATGGCAATATGTTGTGGTTTGGGCTAATTCAACTAGCAGCAGATTAAATGGAGTTAGTTTGAATCAAAGATTCAAATTCAAACTCCATATATGACATTTCAAATGCCATTAATTCAAATTGTCTTATACAGTAGCTTTAGGTTGCTCAAACATGCATGAAGATGCCATAACCAGATTCTTTGGATTTTTCTGATAATTTTTCATATATAAATTATTTCATTTGGAGTTATGGTTGAATTTCTATGATTTTTTGAAGTTTGCAACAATTTCTGGAATTTTCTATATAAAAATAAATCCATAAATTAGTTATTGCGGCAGCGATGCGTCGAGTGGCGTCGTCGGTGGTCAAAGGGGCGTCGAGTCAACCTGACCAGTGGGTCCCGTGTGTCAGCGGTTATTTAAACTAACTAAATTTGGTTAAAACTAATCTGAGTTAATTAGCAGAGGGGGCCCCACTTGTCATAGACTCAGAGGAGTCAACCTGGGCCCACCCAGTCAAAGTCAAAGGTCAAACACACCAGCATTTAGCCGCCAGCGAGGCCAGACGCGGTGGTGAGAGTGCATTAGCGCGTTCCAGCGACCAAATGAGCGGCGGAGGGCATCTACGCGTAGCTGGGAGCAGGCCGCAGCGTTTGGTGGCGGTGGTGGAGCTCGGGGTGGCCGGAAACATCGCCGGTGACGACCTTGGCGGTTGTCCGAGTCGGGTGAAGATGAACCCGAGGCTACGGGGCACGGCGAGGCACGTGGTGAGGTGCGTTGGACTCCTCGCGATGCGGTGAGTATGTTGGACACGGTGGTGTGGCCGGTGGTTGGCCGGAGACACGTCAGCGACGAGCTCGGCGGTGGCGCGTCTTGGTCGAGCTTGATGCGGTTGCTACGGCATGCGAGGAAGAGAACGGAGAGGGGAAAGCCAGCAGCTCACCACGGTCACGACGAAGCGGTCGGGCGAGGTCGGGGAGGAGCTGATGAAGACGGGAGGTCGCCGGTGATCTCGGCGGCCGAACGATGAAGACGAGGTCGGGGGCGGCGCTTCGGGGCGTTTGGCTTCGCGTGAGTCGACAGAGAGGCGTAGACGACGGTGGCGGAGCTCCTGGGCATGTCGGAGAGGCGAGGGGGAGGCGGTGGCCGCGGTGGTGGCGAGCGGCGGCGACGAACCCGTTCGGGTGGGTGAGAGAGAGAGGTCCAGGGGAGGGAATGAGCACGGGGGAGAGCGGGAGGGGTCGAGGGGAGCGCGTGGCACTGGGAGGCGTCCAGACCCTCGGCTACAAGCAGGAGGTGGCGCACGGGGGTGCGCGCGCGTCGGGCACGCGCCCGTCCTCCTGGCAAAGGAGGAAGACGACATGGGAGGTGGTGGTGGTGGGCTGGGCTGCCAGCTGGGCCGGCCAGGTGGGCTGCACAGTAGGTAGGTCCAGGTAACTCTCTCCCTCTCTTATTTGTTTCTGTTTTCTATTTTATTTCTCTGTTTTGAATTAGTAAAAATACTAATTCATTTTGTAAAATCCTGAAAATAATTGTGGGCACTTTTGAAACTATTTCCAACAGCCCTCAAATGCTTTCAAGATTATTTGGACATTTAAAATATTTTATAGCATTTAAATGTCCAAATTCAAATACTTATGATTTAATTCAAAAAATCCAGAATGTCCTAGAAAAGTGTGCACCATTTTTGCCAGGGCTTTTAGCCCAAACCAGAAATGATGAACATTTTGTGAAGAGCATTTTGGGTTCATTGAAACCAATTTTAGTAAACCCTAGTTGGTTTCAGGGGAGGTGCTGGGGTTCTGTCATCCCCATTTCAAGTTTCTGAGAAATTTTAAACATGATGCACACATAAAGGGCTAGCCTAGTGCAAACCAGATCTAGGGATGTGACAAGATATTAAGTTATCCAAGTGTGGTTGAATTGACAACTCAACTGCTAATACTTGAGAATATTCTTTGGCTCCCCTTGTGTCAAGTCAATATATTTGGGTTGAACACTACCCTCGAAAACTGTTGTGATCCCCTATACTTGTGGGTTATCAAGACTATTTTCTGGCGCTGTTGCCAGGGAGCATAGCTCTATTCTTTGAGTCACTTGGGATTTATATCTGCTGGTCACTATGAGGAACTTGAAAGATGAGAAAACCAAAATTTATCCCTCAACTACGAGGGGAGGTAAGGAACTGCCATCTGTTGGAAATATGCCCTAGAGGCAATAATAAAATGGTTATTATTATATTTCCTTGTTCATGATAAATGTCTATTGTTCATTCTATAATTGTGTTATCCGGAAATCGTAATACATGTGTGAATACATAGACCACAACATGTCCCTAGTGAGCCTCTAGTTGACTAGCTCGTTGATCAATAGATGGTTACGGTTTCCTAACCATGGACATAGGATGTCATTGATAATGGGATCACATCATTAGGATAATGATGTGATGGACAAGACAATCCTAAGCATAGCACAAGATCGTGCGGTTAAATGCGCTAAAGCTTTTCTAATGTCAAGTATCTTTTCCTTAGACCATGAGATTGTGCAACTCCCGGATACCGTAAAGGGTACTTTGGGTGTGCCAAAGCGTCCTGGCAACGTAACTGGGTGGCTATAAAGGTACACTACGGGTATCCCCGACAGTATCTATTGGGTTGGCATGAATCGAGACTGGGATTTGTCACTCCGTATGACGGAGAGGTATCTCTGGGCCCACTTGGTAAGACATCATCGTAATGAGCTCAATGTGACTAAGGGATTGGTCACGGGATGATGTGTTATGGAACGAGTAAAGAGACTTGCCGTAACGAGATTGAACAAGGTATTGGTATACCGACGATCGAATCTCGGGCAAGTGCTATACCGGTAGACAAAGGGAATCGTATACGGGATTGATTGAATCCTTGACATCGTGGTTCATCCGATGAGATCATCATGGAACATGTGGGAGCCAACATGAGTATCCAGATATCGTTGTTGGTTATTGGCCGGAGAGATGTCTCGGTCATGTCTCCATAGTTCCCGAACCCGTAGGGTCTACACACTTAAGGTTCGGTGACGCTAGAGTTTAATGGGAATTGAATGTGGTTACCGAAAGTTGTTCAGAGTCCCGGATGAGATCCCGGATGTCACGAGGAGTTCCGGAATGGTCCGGAGGTGAAGATTTATATATGGGAAGTTCAGTTTGATCCACGGAAAGGTTTGGGGTTTATCGGTATTGTCTGGGACCACGAAGGGGTTCGGGGTCCACCGGGAGGTCCACCTGCCCGAAGGACCTAATGGGCTGTAGTTGGTGGGAACCATCCCCTTAGTGGGCTGGTGCGCCCCCAAGGGCCCAATGCGCCTAGGGTTAGAAACCCTAGGGGGCGGGCGCCCCTAGTTGGAAACCCTAAGGGGCCACTGCCCCCGAGGGGCCGCCGCCCATAGGTGGAAACCCTAGGGGCCGCCGCCCTCGATTGATCTGGGGGCGGCCCCTCTCCTCCCCTATAAGTAGTGGGGGGTGGGAGGGCAACCGCACCCCTTCTCCTGGCGCAGCCCTCCCCCTTCCTACACCTTCTCCTCCTCCGTAGCGCTTAGGGAAGCTTTGCCGGAGAACCACGAGCTCCACCGCCACCATGCCGTCGTGCTGCCGGACCTCTCCCTCAACTTCTCCTTCCCCCTTGCTGGATCAAGAAAGAGGAGATTCCCCCGGGCTGTACGTGTGTTGAACGCGAAGGCGCCGTCGTTCGGCGCTTAGATCGGAATCAACCAGGATCTGAATCGCTACGAGTACGACTCCTTCATCCGCGTTCTTGTAACGCTTCCGCATCGCGATCTTCAAGGGTATGAAGATGCACTCCCCTCTCTCTCGTTGCTAGTATCTCCATAGATTGATCTTGGTGATGCGTAGAATTTTTAATTTACTGCGATCTAGCGATGGCATCATGAGCCAGGTCTATGTGTAGTTTCTATGCACGATTAGAACACAAGTTGTTGTGGACGTCGATTTTGTCAATTTACTTGCCGTTACTAGTCTTATCTTGATTCGGCGGCATCGTGGGATGAAGTGGCCCGGACCGACCTTACACGTACGCTTACGTGAGACAGGTTCCACCGACTGACATGCACTAATTGCATAAGGTGGCTAGCGGGTGTCTATCTCTCCCACTTTAGTCAGATCGAATTTGATGAAAAGGGTCCTTATGAAGGGTAAATATAAATTGGAATATCACGTTGTGGTTTTGGCGTAGGTAAGAAACGTTCTTGCTAGAAACCTATAGCAGCCACGTAAAAAAATTTGCAACAACAATTAGAGGACGTCTAACTTGTTCTTGCAGCATATGCCGTGTGATGTGATATGGGCAAAAGGATGTGATGAATGCTATATGTGATGTATGAGATTGATCATGTTCTTGTAATAGGAATCACGACTTGCATGTCGATGAGTATGACAACCGGCAGGAGCCATAGGAGTTGTCTTAATTTATTGTATGACATGCGTGCCAATGAAAACGCCATGTAATTACTTTACTTTATTGCTAACCGTTAGCTATAGTAGTAGAAGTAATAGTTGGCGAGACAACTTCATGAAGACACGATGATGGATATCATGATGATGGAGATCATGGTGTCATGCCGGTGGCGATGATGATCATGGCGCCCCGAAGATGGAGATCAAAAGGAGCAAAATGATATTGGCCATATCATGTCACTATTTGATTGCATGTGATGTTTATCATGTTTTACATCTTATTTTCTTAGAACGACGGTAGCTTAAATAAGATGATCCCTTGTTAAAATTTCAAGAAAGTGTTCCCCCTAACTGTGCACCATTGCGAAGGTTCGTTGTTTTGAAGCACCACGTGATGATCGGGTGTGATAGATTATAACATTCGAATACAACGGGTGTAAGCCAGATTTACACATGCAAAACACTTAGGTTGACTTGACAAGCCTAGCATGTACAGACATGGCCTTGGAACACAAGAGACCGAAAGGTCGAACATGAGTCATATAGTAGATACGATCAACATGGAGATGTTCACCGTTGATGACTAGTCCGTCTCACGTGATGATCGGACACGGCCTAGTCGATTCGGATCATGTATCACTTAGATGACTAGAGGGATGACTGTCTGAGTGGGAGTTCATTAAATAATTTGATTAGATGAACTTAATTATCATGAACATAGTCTAAAATCTTTGCAATATGTCTTGTAGATCAAATGGCCGACGCTAATGTTGCCCTAAACTTCAACGCGTTCCTAGAGAAAACCAAGCTGAAAGACGATGGCAACAACTACACGGACTGGGTCCGTAACCTGAGGATTATCCTCATAGCTGCCAAGAAAGCATATGTCCTTGATGCACCGCTAGGTGAAGCACCTGTTTTCCCAAAGAACTCAAGGCGTTATGAATGCACAGCGATCGGCGTAGTGATGATTACTCCCTGGTTCGATTGGCATTCTTTACAACTTAGAACCGGGCTCCAAAAGCGTTTTGAGTATAGCAGACATATGAGATGTTCCAAGAGCTGAAAATGGTTTTCCAAGCTCATGCCCGGTCGAGAGATATGAAGTCTCCGACAAGTTCTACAGTTGTAAGATGGAGGAGAATAGTTACGTCAATGAGCACATACTCAGAATATGCAGGTTGCACAACCGCTTATCGCTTTGGGAGTTAATCTCCCGGATGATGCATGGATTGATGAATCCTTGAGCGCTCCACCTAGCTACAAGAGCTCTGGGATGAACTTCAATAGGCAGGGGATGGAAAAGACCATTCCTGAGGTATATTCAATGCTGAAATCAGCGGAGATGGAGATCAAAAAGGAACATCAAGTGTTGATGGTGAATAAAACCACCAAGTTCAAGAAAGGCAAGGGTAAGAAGAACTTCAAGAAGGATGGCAAGGGAGTTGCCACGCCCGGTAAGCCAGTTGCCGGGAAGAAGCCAAAGCATGGACCCAAGCCTGAGACTGAGTGCTTTTATTACAAGCGAAACAGTCAATGGAAGCGGAACTTCCCCAAGTACTTAGCGGATAAGAAGGCCGGCAATACCAAAGGTATATGTGATATACATGTTATTGATGTGTACCTAACCAGCGCTCGTAGTAGCTCTTGGGTATTTGATACCGGTGCGGTTGCTCATATTTGTAACTCAAAACAGGAGCTGAGGAATAAGCGGAGACTAGCGAAGGACGAGGTGACGATGCACGTCGGGAATGGTTCCAAGGTCGATGTGATCGCCGTCGGCACGCTACCTCTACATTTACCTACGGGATTAGTTTTAAATCTCAATAATTGTTATTAAGCACCAGCTTTGAGCATGAACATTGTATCTGGATCTCGTTTAATGCGAGATGGCTACTCATTTAAATCCGAGAATAATGGTTGTTCTATTTATATGAGAGACATGTTTTATGGTCATGCCCCACTGGTCAATGGTTTGTTCTTATTTAATCTCGAACGTGATGTTACACATATTCATAGTGTGAATGCCAAAAGATGTAAGGTTGATAATGATAGTCCCACATACTTGTGGCACTGCCGCCTTGGTCACATTGGTGTCAAACGCATGAAGAAACTCCATGCAGATGGACTTTTGGAGTCTCTTGATTATGAATCATTTGACACGTGCGGACCATGCCTCATGGGCAAAATGACCAAGACTCCGTTCTCCAGAACAATTGAGCGAGCAACCAACTTATTGGAAATCATACATACTGATGTGTGCTGTCCAATGAGCGTTGAGGCTCACGATGGTTATCGTTATGTCCTCACCCTCACTGATGACTTAAGTAGATATGGGTACGTCTACTTGATGAAACACAAGTCTGAGACCTTTGAAAAGTTCAAGGAATTTCAGAGTGAGGTTGAGAATCAACATGACAGGAAAATAAAGTTCTTACGATCAGATCGTGGCGGGGAATATTTGAGTCACGAATTTGGCACGCACTTAAGGAAATGTGGAATTGTTTCACAACTCACGCCGCCTGGAACATCTCTGCGTAATGGTGTGTCCGAACGTCGTAATCGCACTCTATTGGATATGGTGCGATCTATGATGTCTCTTACCGATCTAGCGCTATCATTTTGGGGTTATGCTATACAGACTACCGCATTCACTTAAATAGGGCTCCGTCGAAATCCGTTGAGATGACACCGTATGAATTGTGGTTTGGGAAGAAACCTAAGCTGTCGTTTCTGAAAGTTTGGGGATGCGATGCTTATGTCAAGAAACTTCAACCTGAAAAGCTCGAACCCAAATCGGAAAAATGCGTCTTCATAGGATACCCTAAGGAAACTATTGGGTATACCTTGTACCTCGAGATCCGAAGGCAAGATCTTTGTTGCCAAGAATGGATCCTTTCTAGAGAAAGAGTTTCTCTCGAAAGAAGTAAGTGGGAGGAAAGTAGAACTTGATGAAGTATTGCGTCTTGATCCGGAGAGTAGCGCAGCTCAAGAAAATGTTTATGTGGTGCCTGCACCGACTAGAGAGGAAGTTAATGATGATGATCATGAAACTTCAGATCAAGATGCTACTAAACCGTGGGTCCACAAGGACACGTTCCACACCGGAGAATGCAGCAACCCTGTCACGGAAATCATGTTGTTAGACAATGGTGAACCTTGAACTATGAAGAAGCGATGGCGGGCGGATTAGACAAATGGCTTGAAGCCATGAAATCCGAGATAGGATCCATGTATGAAAATGAAGTATGGACTTTGACTGACTTGCCCGATGATCGGAGAGCCATAGAAAATTAATGGATCTTTAAGAAGAAGACAGACGAGGATGGTAATGTAACCATCTATAAGGCTCGACTTGTCGCTAAGGGTTATCGACAAGTTCAAGGGGTTGACTACGATGAGACCTTCTCACCCGTAGCGAAGCTGAAGTCTATCCGAATCATGTTAGCAGAGATATGGCAAATGGACGTCAAAACGGCATTCCTTAATGGTTTCCTTAAGGAAGAATTGTATATGATGCAGCCGGAAGGTTTTGTCGATCCTAAGAATGCTGACAAGGTATGGAAGCTCCAACGCTCGACCTATGGGCTGGTGCAAGCATCTCAGAGTTGGAACATTCGTTTTGATGATATGATCAAAGCGTTTGGGTTTCTGTGATTTATGGAGAAGCTTTGTATTTACAAGAAAGTGAGTGGGAGCTCTGTAGCATTTCTCATATTATATGTGGATGACATACTATTGATGGGAAATGATATAGAACTCTTGGAAAGCATAAAGGCCTACTTGAATAAGTGTTTTTCAATGAAGGACCTTGGAGAAGCTGCTTACATATTAGGCATCAAGATCTATAGAGATAGATCGAGACACCTCATTGGTCTTTCACAAAGCACGTACCTTGACAAGATATTGAAGAAGTTCAATATGGATCAGTCCAAGAAGGGGTTCTTGCCTGTATTGCAAGGTGTGAGATTGAGCACGGCTCAATGTCCGACCACAGCAGAAGATAGAGAAAAGATGAGTGTCATCCCCTATGCCTCGGCCATAGGGTCTATTATGTATGCCATCTTTGTGTACCAGACCTGATGTAAACCTTGCCGTAAGTTTGGTAGGAAGGTACCAAAGTAATCCCGGCATGGAACACTAGACAGCGGTCAAGAATATCCTGAAGTACCTGAAAAGGACTAAGGATATGTGTCTCATTTATGGAGGTGACGAAGAGCTCGTCGTAAAGGGTTACGTTGATGCTAGTTTCGACACAGATCTGGATGACTCCAAGTCACAAACCGGATATGTGTATATTTTGAATGGTGGGGCAGTCGGCTGGTGCGATTTGCAAGCAAAGCGTCGTGGCGGGATCTACATGTGAAGCGGAGTACATGGCAGCCTCGGAGGCAGCACATGAAGTAATCTGGATGAAGGAGTTCATTACCGACCTAGGAGTTATTCCCAATGTGTCGGGCGCGATGACTCTCTTATGTGACAACACTAGAGCTATTGCCCTTGCCAAGGAGCCCAGGTTTCACAAGAAGACTAGGCATATCAAGCGTCGCTTCAACTCCATTCATGAAAATGTTCAAGATGGAGACATAGAGATTTGTAAAGTGCATACGAACCTGAATGTCGCAGATCCGTTGACTAAACCTCTTCCACATGCAAATCATGATCAACACCAGAACTCTATGGGTGTTCGATTCATCACAATGTAACTAGGTTATTGACTCTAGTGCAAGTGGGAGACTGTTGGAAATATTCCCTAGAGGCAATATTAAAATGGTTATTATTATATTTCCTTGTTCATGATAATTGTCTATTGTTCATGCTATAATTGTGTTATCAGGAAATCGTAATACATGTGTGAATACATAGATCACAACATGGCCCTAGTGAGCCTCTAGTTGACTAGCTCGTTGATCAATAGATGGTTACGGTTTCCTAACCATGGACATAGGATGTCATTGATAACGGGATCACATCATTAGGATAATGATGTGATGGAAAAGACCCAATCCTAAGCATCGCACAAGATCGTGTAGTTCGTCTGCTAAAGCTTTTCTAATGTCAAGTATCTTTTCCTTAGACCATGAGATTGTGAAACTCCCGGATACCGTAAGGGTACTTTGGGTGTGCCAAACGTCACAACGTAACTGGGTGGCTATAAAGGTACACTACGGGTATCCCCGTAAGTATCTGTTGGGTTGGCACGAATCGAGACTGGAATTTGTCAGTCCGTATGATGGAGAGGTATCTCTGGGGCCACTCAGTAAGACATCATCGTAATGAGCTCAATGTGACTAAGGGGTTGGTCACGGGATGATGTGTTCTGGAACGACTAAAGAGACTTTCCGTAATGAGATTGAACAAGGTATCGGTATACCGACGATCGAATCTCGGGCAAGTGCTATACCGGTAGACAAAGGGAACCGTATACAGGATTGATTGAATCCTTGACATCATGGTTCATATGATGAGATCATCGTGGAACATGTGGGAGCCAACATGGGTATCCAGATCCCGCTGTTGGTTATTGGCTGGAGAGATGTCTCAGTCATGTCTGCATAGTTCCCGAACCCGTAGGGTCTACACAATTAAGGTTCGGTGACGCTAGAGTTGTAATGGGAATTATATGTGGTTACCGAAAGTTATTCGGAGTCCCGGATGAGATCCCAGACGTCACGAGGAGTTCCGGAATGGTCCGGAGGTGAAGATTTATATATGGGAAGTCCAGTTTCAGTCAACGGAAAGGTTTTGGGGTTTATCGGTATTGTACCGGGACCACCGAAGGGGTTCCGGGGGTCCACCGGGAGGGTCCACCTGCCCCGAAGGACCTAATGGGCTGTAGTTGGGTGGGAACCAGCCCCTTAGTGGGCTAGTGAGCCCCCCAAGGGCCCAAGGCACCTAGGGTTGGAAAACCCTAGGGGTCGGGCGCCCCCCCTAGTTGGAAACCCTAAGGGGGCCGCTGCCCCCCCCTCCCCGAGGGGCCGCCGCCCCCCTTAGGTGGAAACCCTAGGGGGCCGCCGCCCCCCTCTAGATGTATCTAGGGCGCCGGCCCCCTCTCCCCTTCCCCCTATAAATAGTGGGGGGGGGGGGTGGGAGGGCAACCACACCCCTTCTCCTGGCGCAGCCCTCCCCCCTTCCTACAACTTCTCCTCCTCTGTAGCGCTTAGCGAAGCTCTGCTGGAGAACCACGAGCTCCACCGCCACCACGCCTTCGTGCTACCGGAGCTCTACCTCAACTTCTCCTCCCCCCTTGCTAGATCAAGAAAGAGGAGACGTCCCCGGGCTGTACGTGTGTTGAACGTGGAGGCGCCGTCGTTCGACGCTTAGATCGGAATCAACCGCGATCTGAATCGCTATGAGTATGACTCCTTCATCCGCGTTCTTGTAACGCTTCCGCATCGCGATCTTCAAGGGTATGAAGATGCACTCCCCTCTCTCTCGTTGCTAGTCTCTCCATAGATTGATCTTGGTGATGCGTAGAAATTTTTTAATTTCTGCAACGATCCCCAACACCATCTAGATCTGCACTTGATTCACCTTCTGTTTTGAGTAAACTTGCGACACCTAAACCTGCTTCTGCTATTAATTCTGATATGTCGCATGTTATTGATGATGCCACTTCTGCTATGCATGATACTTATGATGAAACTACTTCTATGCTTGATACTACTGTGGCACTAGGTGAATTTCTGGATGAACAACTTGCTAGGGCTTGATACGTCTCCAACGTATCTATAATTTTTGATTTTTCGATGCTATTATATTATCTGTTTTGGATGTTTAATGGGCTTTACTATGCACTATTATATTATTTCTGGGACTAACCTATTAACCCAGAGCCCAGTGCCAGTTTCTGTTTTTCCCTTGTTTCAGTGTTTCGCAGAAAAGGAATATCAAACGGAGTCCAAATAGAATGAAACCTTCGGGAGCATGATTTTTGGAACGAACGTGATCCAGGAGACTTGGAGCTGAAGTCAGGGAAGCTTCGAGGTGGCCACGAGGGAGGGAGGCGCGCCTGCCCCCTGGGCGCGCCCCCACCCTCGTGGCTCCCCTTACCAATGTCTTTCGCATATATATCCTTATACCCTAAAACCATCGGGGAACAAAATAGATCGGGAGTTCCGCCTCCTCTGTAGCCACCAAAAACCAATCGGGACCCTGTTCCGGCACCCTGCCGGAGGGGGGATCCCCCACCGATGGCTATCTTCATCATCCCAGCGCTCTTCATGACGAGGAGGGAGTAGTTCACCCTCGGGGCTGAGGGTATGTACCAGTAGCTATGTGTTTGATCTCTCTCTCTCTCTCTCTCTCGTGTTCTTGATTCGGCACGATCTTCATGTATCGTGAGCTTTGCTATTATAGTTGGATCTTATGATGTTTCTCCCCCTCTACTCTCTTGTAATGGATTGAGTTTTCCCTTTGAAGTAATCTTATTGGATTGAGTCTTTAAGGATTTGAGAACACTTGATGTATGTCTTGTCGTGCTTATCTGTGGTGACAATGGGATATCACGTGATTCACTAAATTTATGTTTTGGTGATCAACTTGCGGGTTCCGCCCATGAACCTATGCATAGGGGTTGGCACACGTTTTTGTCTTGACTCTCCGGTAGAGACTTTGGGGCACTCTCTGAAGTACTTTGTGTTGGTTGAATAGATGAATCTGAGATTGTGTGATGCATATCGTATAATCATACCCATGGATACTTGAGGTGACATTGGAGTATCTAGGTGACATTAGGGTTTTAGTTGATTTGTGTCTTAAGGTGTTATTATAGTATGAACTCTATGATAGATCGAACAGAAAGAATAGCTTCATGGTATTTTACTACGGACTCTTGAATAGATCGATTAGAAAGGATAACTTTGAGGTGGTTTCGTACCCTACCATAATCTCTTCGTTTGTTCTCCGCTATTAGTGACTTTGGAGTGACTCTTTGTTGCATGTTGAGGGATAGTTATATGATCCAATTATGTTATTATTATTGAGAGAACTTGCACTAGTGAAAGTATGAACCTTAGGCCTTCTTTCCTAGCATTGCAATACCGTTTACGCTCACTTTTATCATTAGTTACCTTGCTGTTTTTATATTTTCAGATTACAAAAACCTATATCTACCATCCATATTGCACTTGTATCACCATCTCTTCATGAACTAGTGCACCTATACAATTTACCATTGTATTAGGTGTGTCAGGGACACAAGAGACTCTTTGTTATTTGGTTGCAGGGTTGTTTGAGAGAGACCATCTTCATCCTATGCCTCCCACGGATTGATAAACCTTAGGTCATCCACTTGAGGGAAATTTGCTACTGTCCTACAAACCTCTGCACCTGGAGGCCCAACAACGTCTACAAGAAGAAGGTTTTGTAGTAGACATCAGGGCTAGAGAGAATGAAATTATTGAAACTGATAATATTGATGAAAGTGATGGTGAAGATTCTCCCCCAAGATATGAATTGCCTGTTGTGCCTGAGGGTTATGTTATGGATGAAGAAACTGCTAGAGACTTTCTTGCTTGCAATGATAGAAGTGATCTTAAGAAATTATTAGCTAAGCTAAAACAAAAATCTCTTAGTGCTAGAATGAAGTATGATCCTGCTTATGCTACTTCACCTATATTTGTTACTAATAAGGATTATGATTTCTCTGTTGATCCTGATATAATTACTTTTGTTGAATCTGATCCTTTCTATGGCTATGAATCTGAAACTGTCGTGGCACATCTTACTAAATTAAATGATATAGCCACCCTGTTCACTAATGATGAGAAAACTCGCTACTATTATATCCTTAAAATATTTCCGTTCTCATTAAAGGGTGATGCTAAAATATGGTTTAATTCTCTTGATCCTGGTTGTGTGCGTAGTCCCCATGATATTATTTATTACCTCTCTGCTAAATATTTCCCTGCTCATAAGAAACAAGCTGCTTTAAGGGATATATATATAATTTTGTGCAAATTGAAGAAGAAAGTCTCCCACAAGCTTGGGGGAGGCTTCTCCAATTACTTAATGCTTTTCCTGATCATCCTCTTAAGAAGAATGAAATACTTGATATCTTTTATAATGGACTAACTGATGCTTCTAGAGACCACCTGGATAGTTGTGCTGGTTGTGTTTTCAGGGAAAGAACAGCTGATCAAGCTGAAATTCTATTGAATAATATGTTGACAAATGAAAATAATTGGACACTTCCTGAACCAATTCCTAAGCCAACTCCAAAGAAAAGGGGTGTTCTATTTCTCAGTCCTGAAGATATGCAAGAGGCAAAGAAATCTATGAAAGAAAAAGGTATAAAAGCTGAAGATGTTAAGAATTTACCTCCAGTTGAAGAAATACATGGTCTTAATTTACTGCTTGTTGAAGAAACACATGGTCTTGATAACCCAACACAAGTAGTAAAGGTAAATTCTCTCTATAGATATGATAAGGCTGAAATCCCGCCTACTAAATTTGCTAGCCAATGCTTAGATGAGTTTGATAATTTTATGGTTAAGCAAGAAGATTTCAATGCTTATTTTGGTAGGGAATTAAAACGCAATGCTTATATGATTGAACACTTGAGTGATTACATGTCTAGAGCTAAAGGTGAACTTAAACTTATTAGTAAACATGCTTCTATGGTTACCACTCAAGTAGAACAAGTACTTAAAGCTTAGAATGATTTGCTCAATGAATTGAATAGTAAGAATATTCACTTTGCTGTTAGAGTTGCAACTAGAGGGGGTAAAGTGACTCAGGAACCTTTGTATCCTGAGGGCCACCCTAAGAGAATTGAGCAGGATTCTCAGAGAAATAATTTAGATGCACTTAGTGCTTCTAAAAAGAAGAAAAAGAAGAATGATAGGACTTTGCATGCTTCTAGTGAACCTGTTGTTGACACACCTGAGAATCCCAATGATATTTCTATTTCTGATGCTGAAACACAATCTGGCAATGAACATGAACCTAGTGATAATGTTAATGTTGATGTCCCTGTTGATACTCAACCTAGCAATGATAATGATGTAGAGATTGAACCTGCTGGTGATCTTGATAACCCACAATCAAAGAATCAACGTTATGATAAGAGAGACTTTGTTGCTAGGAAGCACGGTAAAGAAAGAGAACCATGGGTTCAAAAACCCATGGCTTTTCCTCCTAAACCATCCAAGAAAAAAGATGATGAGGATTTTGAGCGCTTTGTTGAAATGATTAGACCTATCTTTTTGTGTATGCGTTTAACTAATATGCTTAAAATGAATCCTTATGCCAAGTATATGAAGGATATTGTTAGAAATAAAAGAAAGATACCGGAAGCTGAAATTTCCACCATGCTTGCTAATTATACTTTTAAGGGTGGAATACCTAAGAAACTTGGGGATCCAGGAGTACCAACTATACCATGCTCCATTAAAAGAAACTATGTTAGAACTGCTTTATGTGATCTTGGAGCCGGTGTTAGTGTTATGCCTCTCTCTTTATATCGTAGAATTGATTTGAATAAGTTGACACCTACTGAAATATCTTTACAAATGGCTGATAAATCAACTGCTATACCTGTCGGTATTTGTGAGGACGTGCCTGTTGTGGTTGCAAATGTTACTATTTTAACAGACTTTGATATTCTTGATATTCCCGAGGACGATAGTGTGTCTATTATTCTTGGAACACCCTTTTTGAACACTGCATGCGCTGTTATTGATTGCAACAAAGGCAATGTCACTTTTCATGTTAATGGCAATGAGCATACGGTACACTTTCCGAGGAAACAACCTCAAGTCCACAGTATCAATTCTATTGGAAAAATTCCATCGATTATTTTTGGTGGTTTTGAATTTCCTCTTCCAACTGTCAAGAAGAAATATGATATTCTTATTATTGGGGACGTGCATATCCCCGTCAAGGTAACATAGTGTTATTCGAAATTTCTCCAGTTTCATGTTATTCGAAATGAGTTTGTTAACAAGACCTGATCAACCTTGTTAGTGCATTCCTTTTGATGAGCATGAGATGGATGAAGTTAGAAAGCACAACCTAATGTACCCTCCTTATACTTTCTGTTATTTAGATTAAATAAAGAAAAAAAATAGTATTTTGTCTATTTTCTGAATTATCCATGCAATAAAAATACCCCAAAAATAAAAGTTCTCCAAATGCCCCGAAATTGAAATATGATTTTTTCTGGAATATTTGAGAATATCTGGCACTGAGAACACAACAGGGGAGCAAGCACTTGGCCACGAGGGTCCAGGGCGCGCCCACCCCCTGGGCGCGCCCCCTGCCTCATGGGCCCATGATGGCTCCCCTCCACTTACTCCTGCACCCACACACTCCTTCTTCCTCCCAAAAAAATCACCAGCCAGCTCGAGCACGAGTTCTAGCTCATTTTGCTGCGATTTTCAATCTCCTTGCTCAAAGCTCCACTCACAAAACTGCTTTGGGGATTGTTCTTCGGTATGTGACTCCTCCAATGGTCCAATTAGTTTTTGTTCTAGTGCTTTATTCATTGCAAATTTTTGCTGCTTAGGTGACCTCGTTCTTGAGCTTGCATGTCAAATTTATATGGTTCCAAGTAGTTCTAATGCATGATATAGTCTCTAGGCACTTGTGGGAGTAGTTTCTATCAATTTTGTTGAGTTTGGTTCACTTTTATTTGAAGTTGCTAAAATTTCAGAAATTTTCAGAAAATGATGAAGAGACTTTTGAGGGGTTCTTCAAGCCGAAGCTCGAAGGATAAGCAAAGTGAAGAAGAAGAGATGCCCAAGTATAATCTCCCTCGCACCACAGAAGTTCGGCCGTGTGAATGGCCTTGTGATGATTTCTTGAGAGCAGCCGGGATTTATGATGATTTTTATGAGTTGGCTGAGAATGCAGGCCTCACCGACTTCCTCCGTGACCAACGTGAACAGTATGTCTTACTCACTAATATCTTTGTTAAAAATTTTCATTCCATGCTAGGAGGTCACCACCTTCGGTGGATTTCTATTTATATGATGAGTATAAGGAGAGGCCCCTCTCTGAATTTTGTGAGGTTTGCAAGTTGCCTTTTTCGGGCATCGTAGAGGAGCCACATCGTGACGATGTGGAGGGGTTTATTGATACAATTGCTGTAGGGGAAACTAGGAAAGTTCCTGATGCAAGAATTACTAGCATACATTTTCCTGTTTTATGTTACTTTAAAATATTTAATAGTAGATGCTTAATTGGTCGCGGAAACTGTGGCAACCTAAGTGCCCCTGACATTGTTATTCTGTGCCATGCCTTGTTTCGTGATGACACATTTAGTATGGGCGCTATTGTTGCAAAGCAGTTAAATCTTAACCATACTAAGGGCCCCATCCTGGGAGGCATCTTCGCCTCGCGCGTCGCTGCATACTTTAACATACCTATTAGACATTATGAGAAAGAAGAAAAGTTGCTACCTCCTGTTTTTCTAGATTATAAGAGTATGGTAGCACATGATTTCATTGTTAAGAACAGGAAAAAGGAGCTTAACTGTAGACTGATATTTGATAAAAATCACCCTGAGACTATTACTTTGCCTGCTCTTTCCTTGTTTTACTTATTTGCAGGCAAGTACCTTGTTTCGCAGGAGGCCATTCACGCCTACCGGAACCCCACATCAGCTACGGAGCCAGATCCGGAACCACAATTTGTTCCTTCACGCCAGTCTGTTTACTAGTGGGATCCGGAGGAGATGGCCAACCAGTGGCAACCGAGGGTTCGTCTCAGTACGACCCCAGTTACAACTTCGGATATCCGCCAGGCCAGTCGTGGCAATAGACCAACTTAGGCCAAAAGCCTAAGCTTGGGGGAGTACGTATTTCTCACTGACATTACATTCATGTTCACACACTCATTGCTAGTTGTCGGTGCTCATATTTTTCATTGTGCTACCCATGGTAGTTTATTTCCTTTTTCTTGCTTTCTTCTTGTGTGTTCGAAAAACTTTAAGAAAAACCAAAAAAAAATTCTAGTAGCTTTTAGTTAGTTTACTTTCTTGCCTGTAGTAGTAATAATTAAAAGAAAACCCAAAATATTTCCTATTCTTCTTTTGCTTGTTGGGAGCTTTCCCGTGTAAATAATTTTATTTCTTTTCTTTTCCTTGGGGGTCGAAAGGAGAAGACCATTATGAAAATGTTGAAGTGGCTCTTATATGCATTATTGTTGATTTAACCAAGAGCCCATATTATCTTGTCTTCTCCTTTGTATTGAATGCTCGCAAATTCCAGCTTAGTCCAAAGCACGTGCACTATTATTATTATCATCGTTCGGTCGTGCAAGCGAAAGGCAATTATGATGATATATGATGAACTGATTGAGATGAGAGAAGCTGGTATGAACTCGATCTTTCTTGTTTTTGTAAATATGATTAGTTCATCATTCCTGATTCAGCTTATTATGAATAGACATGTTTGCAATAACAATTAGTGATTATAGTTGCTTATGCCATGCTTAATTAGCTAGGAGTTTATAATGGTTTATCTTGCGTTCCAACATGCTATTAAAATGGTTGTGATGTAGTATGATAGGGTGGTATCCTCCTTTGAATGATTTAAGTGACTTGACTTGGCACATGTTCACGCATGTAGTTGAAACAAAATTCAACATAGCCTTCACGATATTTATGTTCATGGTGGATTATATCCTACTCATGCTTTCACTCAATGTTTATTAATTTTAATGCATGTTCAAGACTGTTGTCGCTCTCTAGTTGGTCGCTCCCCAGTATTTTGCTAGCCTTCACTTGTACTAAACGGGAATACTGCTTGTGCATCCAATCCCTTAAACCCCAAAGTTATTCCATATGAGTCCACTATACCTTCCTATATATGTTGTATCTACTTGCCGTTCCAAGTAATTTGTATGTGTCGGATGTGGGGTTCCGGCAAACCCTTAAGGTTCAAACACTGGGGTGCGCACGAAGTCTTTCCCTCCTACCGATCTACACTCTAGCTCGCTAAGATCTCGCGGACGAACTCGACGAACTCGCAACAAAGAAAGACAAGAGGTTTGTACTGGTTCGGGCCACCGTTGTGGTGTAATACCCTACTCCAGTGTGGTGGTGGTGGATTGCCTCTAGGGCTGATGATGAACAGTACAAGGGAAGAACAGCCTCCTGAGGTTGAGGTGTTCTTGTGGGTAGGCTCTCGATCGGGTTGGATCAAGCTAAGATGAGATGCCTCTACTATGGTGTCTAGCTCTACTTATATAGGCCCTGGTCCTCTTCCCAAATATCGAGCGGGAAGGGAGCCAACAACGGCGGACAAATTTGAAGGGGGACAACTAGTACAAGCTATCCTGACAAAAGCGGTCTTCGCCTGCGAAAAGCTCTGGTGGTGACGCTGCCTTGGGCTCCATGATGACCTCCGTCTTGCCGTCCTCCTGGTCTTGGTCTCATTGCACCAATATAACAACCTTTGCCTCATGCCTCGATAGTCTTCGCCTGTGCTGGCCTCCTTATCACCAAAGAGGAAATAAAGAGGCTGCTGGCACTTTCACCGCTTTGGTGTCGTTCGTCATGGCTCACGTCACGAGAGCCTCGTGAGGTTTGCCCTGCCTTGATATCTCCGCTCCTCGTGAGCCTGCCTGGCTAGGCCACTCCAGAGGAGGTCTTGCGTCGTCCGCCTCGCGAGGCTCGGACCCTCGCGAGGTCTTGGATGCCTTGTTGATGAAGATGGGCGTCTGACACGCTTGATTAGCCACGCCAGGACTGCAGGCACGCAAGTCTGGGGACCCCCGTTCCCAGAACGCCGACAGTAGCCTCCGGGCCCAAGGTGCGCTCGGGCTTGGCTTCGTAGCGAAGCCAAGGGTCAAGTTTGGAGCACCGCGGGCCCCAAAAGCCTGCGGCCTCGGTTGACGCATGGAGGTCGATTGGACGTGGGCGTCTCCGCTTCCCCATGCTGCCTCGACAACTGCTTGACCTGACAAGTCCCTGCGACATGCAAGGAAAACCATCGTTACCTGTGATCGTGGGAGACGCTGGTTGGCCTTCTCTTGCTATAAATGGGGAGGGGGGCGGATCCCCCGTCTCCCATCTCTTCCTCGCTTGCTTGCTTCTTCCTCCCCGCTCCACTGCTGACAACAATGGCGCCTATCAGAAGGTTTTCTGCCGAAGAGAATGGAAAGGCTCTCCGTGATGATCCGGGGCCAGTTCCGCCGAAGAAGAGGTCGATCCATCGCCGAGTGGAAGCAGCGATGCAGGTGGTGTCGAGGCCCTGGTGCGAGCGGCCTCCTCCTGGGTACCCGCTACCCTTGTACGCCCGAGCTGAGGGCTCGGGAGGACGGAGTGAAGAGCAGCGCCGCCCAGCGCCCGTGTCACGGTCGCCCGTGACTGCTGGCGCAGCGTCTGCCGCCCACAGGATCCACGTCGTCGCGGACTTGGCCCGCGAGTTGGTGCTGTGGGCACCGATGCCTCCAAGCTCCTGGATCCACTTCCCGCGGTTCTTTTCCGACGTGATGCCATTGAGGGGGCCTCTCGAGCTCTGGTTGCAGCACGCCGACTGCAGCGCTCCGGCGACTGGAGCGGAGACCGAAGCGGTTCCCATCGGCAAGATCTTCATGACCCGCGACTGGGGGGAGATTGCACGGGTCTGCCGTGCGAGGGGCGCCCTCGCGATCCACTTCGAGTACGATGGTCCTTCCACGCTCTTCTTCAAGGTCTTCGACGCCGAGGGCCGCCGTCTGCAGTGCTGCTCCGGAGAGGAGCGCCAAACTGACGCGCGCTCCGCTCGCGGCTACTCCAGCAGCAGCATCCCTTGGGAGTCCAGCAGCTCTCCTAAGCTTTACGAGACTCCGGAGACGAGTGACAACAGCTACGTGCCCCCGAGCTCTCACCGCGCTCGGAGCAGAGCCGCGGCGTCCGACCGTCGCCGCTGCTGATCTGGATGGGGTTGGCGCTGGCCCTCCGTGGCCCACTGTTGATGTTGGCGTCCGCCACGGAAGGGTGTAGATAGAATTCCCCTTAGTACCAGCTTTTGCTTCCTGCGAAGAATCATGAATCACCCCGTGGGGGCATGTAAGGATCTGCAATGTCTTTTGTACTTATCTTCCTTGTTATGAAAACTTAGCGAATGCGTGCCCCGTTAAGGCCCTGTCCCCCTTTCTTTCCCATGACGACTTGTTGCTCTGTGTTGACAGATCCGGTCCCAGTGCGGCTACAACTGTCGCTGGTATGCCAGGTCGCGTGCCGTGGTCAAGGCCAGGAGGTGTGCGGCCCGAGGTCCAGTAAGAGCCCCTGAGGCGTGATGCTCAGGAGGTCCCCCTTAGCGCTCAAGAAGCCATGGTAAGGCAAGAGAGGGAGTTGACGTTGCTGCAACGGGGTTGCGGCAAGGCGAGAGTGACCATCAGGCCCCAATATTTGGCCGATCCGAGAGCGGGACTTATCTTGTCGATTTCGCGGCGACTCCTGACGCAGCGCTGGAGCTGCGCGCCTACTTGTGCAGCATAGCTAGGCTGGCCCGTACGAGTTTCCCTCCCCTCATGCTCTCCTTAGTGCTCTACGTCCTCAGGTCCCAGCCCTCGAGCGAGCTCAGCCGCCGCTGGTATGCCAGGTCGCGATGCCGTGGTCAAGGCCAGGGGGTGAGGGCTGGAGAGCCAGTAAGAGCTCCTGAGTCGCGATGCTCAGGAGCCCCCCTTTTAACGCGCAAGCGAATCGCACGAGAGAAAAGGAGACTCGTGGTGCCGCCTGCTATCCTTCTCACGGGATCCATGTGAACTGGCACAAGAAGAAACACGATCTGCCGTTACAGCTGTCAGCATGCCGCTGGTTGCTCTTGATGAGGTGAAGGCACTGAGGGCCTGGTGAGGTGACATGAGCGGGGCGTCCCGCGAGCCAGAGCTCGACCGCTCAGGTTTGTCGACGTGACAGGGACGGACCCATGCACCCGATGCCGTGCAATGTGGAGGCCCCGGGGGAGGCGATGATCGAGCACGCGATAGCCGTTGGCAGGTTAAGCATGTAGAGCAGATCAACTTGGATAAATGCAGGAAGATACATGCCACCGGGTCTGGCCCGAGTGGCTTGGGGATGATGCAGCCCGAGGGGCGGCCCCAACAAGTTAAGCTAAAGATATAAGCAAAAGGGATACATGCCATAGGGATGGACCCATGCGGCCTGGGAATAATGCAGCCCGAGGGGCGCTCCCAGCTAAACGAGCTTGGAAGATGTCACCTGGTTCTGTAGACGAAGTAGAGTTGGTGCAGCTGAAGGCGTGCATTGAAGAAATGGCCCCTCATGAGCCGCCGGAGCCCTGAGCCTCGGGAGGCTCTGGGGGCTCGGGAGGTTCCCTGAAGACCGTCTCCATCTCCTCCAGGACGGCGTGGTACCTGGCCTCCTGAGCCGCCAGGACACGCCGCATGTTGCGCTGATAGGCCGACGCCATGCTCGGCAAGCCGAAGGGCATGCGAACGTAGCTGTGCGGCGGGCCCTCGCAGCGGCCCACACGCGGCCGAACGCCTCTGAGATGCGGCCCTGTTGAGCCCTGGGACGTCGACGCAGACACGCAGCCCGGCATCCTCGCCTGGATGGGGAGCTGCGCCCTATGAGCGGCTGTCGCCACGCATGGCTCTTGCGTCTTGCAGTTCCTGTGTGGTCTTGGCGATGAGTTCCTGGGTGGTGGGCACTCCTTGCCTTGTGCTCTCCTGAGGGACACGTGCCGCGAAGCACGCCTCCAAGTGGTGCCCAAGCGCCTCCCTCGTGAGGGTGGAAAGGTCTGAGGCCCTCCAGAAGAGAGACCCCGAGCCACCTGCCGAGGAGGCGCCAGCGCGCTTTCCTGTCTGCGATGGAGGAGGCGCCCACAGGGCGGGCGAAGATCCTGATGAGGCTCCTCCCATGTCGCCATCCTCCTGAGGTCCTACGCGGCGCAACTGCTTCTTCTTGGGGATGGCCTCCGGGGGGCCCTCACTTCTTCTGTCGGGGTCGTCGATTGTTGTGGCTTGAAAGGCGCGCTCGAGGGAGCACACCGCATCCCTCTCTTCACATGGAACCGTGATGATCCCTCCGCTTCCTGGCTTCTTGAGAACGTTGTAGCCGTGATGGGTGACTGCCATGAACTTGGCCAGGGCTGGATACCCGAGGGTGGCATTGTACGGCATGCGGATGTGCGCGACGTCGAAGTCGATGAGCTCGGTGCGGTAGTTCTTGCACTCCCCGAAGGTGACAGGCAGCCGGACCTGCCCTATCGGTGTGGTGGAACCGTCAGTCACTCCTGAGAAAGGCTTGGTGGGCTAGAGCTGTCCATATGGCACATGGAGGTTGTTGAAGGTGTCGACGGACATGACGTTGAGCCCTGCACCGCCGTCGATGAGGGTCTTGGTAACCTGCACATTGCTGATGACTTGGGAACACATCATTGGGAGGGCGCCAGCGATGGCTGCGCACTTGAGCTGATCTGCCGAGTTGAAAGTGATGGCGCATTGGGACCACTTGAGCGGGCGCGTGGTCTCGAGCTTGGGGAGCACCGCATTCACCTCGCGAGTGAACTGTTTGAAGATCTTGTTGAGAGAGGTGGGGCACAGGCGCCGCCCAAGATGCAGGCGATTGCACGTGGCTCCTGAAAGCCCCCAGCCCCCTCGTCCTGGTGGTGGTCGTCGTTCCTTCTTGGTGGTGGCAGCGGAGGAAGACCGGTGTTGCCTTGGGGGCGATCCTCACGAGGCGGGTCCCTCCATGCGCCCTCGCGAGGTTGGTCCTGCCAGCGGTCCTCACCAGGCCGGTCGCGCCACTCCTGGCGCGGGCCACGGTCGTCTCCAAATATTTGCCTCCACGTCCTCCTCCACGGCCGTAGCCCAGTCGCTGCGCTCGGCGCGCTTGTCGGCGGCGTCCTTCTCGTATGGCTCTTAGCTCTTGACAGTCGCTGGTGTTGTGGGTGTTCAGGTTGTGGAAGGCACAGAACGGCCGGCTGTTCTTGGAAGACTCGGGCTGATCTCTGCCCCGCTTGGTGTCGGGCTCCGCTGCGAGCACAACTGCCTCCTTGCGCTTCACGTCCTTGGCCTTGGTTTTCTTCTCCTCTGCACCCACGGCTGGCAGCTCAAGGAGAGAGAGGCGTCCCTCCTCAGCTCTTGCGCACTTGGTTGCCAGGTTGAACAACTCGTGAGAGGTGCAGAGCTCCTCGTGGATGGCGAGCTCTTCCTTCATCTTGACATCACGGACACCGTCTGAGAACGCGGAGATGATGACTTCGTCTGTGACCTTGGGGATCTTGAGGTGGGTGTTGTTGTAGCGCTGTATGTACTTCTGGAGGGTCTCTCCTGGTTGTTGCTTGATGCGGCGTAGATCACCCGCGGCCGGCGGGCGGTCGCGAGTGCCATGGAAGTTGGCGACGAAGCGATCGCGCATTTCGTCCCAAGACGAGATCGAGCCGTGCTACAGGTTCAGGAGCCAGGAGCGGGCTCCATCCTTGAGAGCCATGGGAAACCAGTTCGCCATGAGTTTTTCGTCGCCGTTGGCCGCTTCGATGCTCAGTTCATAGAGCTACATGAACTCCGCGAGGAGGCAGATCCGGCTTGAACTTGCCTAGCCAGGCAACGCTACGCAGCTCGGGGGTGAAGGCGCGGCAGCCAACCGTGGTTGCCAGGGCCCGCTTCAGAGGTGGAGCTTGGTCTTGACGAGGTCCGCACTGCGCCGCTGCGGGCGGTGCGCGGTCTTGACGAGGTGGCGCGGGGAGCGCAGGTGCAGCTTCTCGCGGCCGCGGGATTTCTTGGCAGCTTCTCTCTTCGCGCACGGTCACCGGGCGTGGTGGATCACGCCGCGGAGCCGCGCGCCTTGGTGCCAAGGCACCGTCTTGGGGCAGAGGTGGTGGAGGCACGCCATGAGCCTCGTTGCCTGTGGCTGGTTGAGGGGGAGGTAGAGAGAGGGACGGCGCCGGGGAGCCCCCTGTGGCGCGGACGAGCTCGGCGACGCGGCCGAGCCACTCCTCATAGAGGTCATCGGCGGGGCAGTAGCGCAGGAGTTCGTTCGCCACGAGGAGCGCGGCGCGCGTGAGACGAAGAACTGGCAGGGGTCAGTGATGGAGTGGTGGTGCGACCGTCCTGCCGCACCAAAGGATGCACCGAGGACGCCTGCTGCTCGTTCCCCTCCGGACCGCTGGCAGCGTTGGCGGCGGGTGACGGAGAACGACAAGGTGGCCCGCCAATGGGAGCCGTCTGAGCGACACGAGCGGTGAGGGCAGCCCGACGCTCAGCCCGAGCACGGCGAGCGTCCGCCATGGAGACGACAGAGCGATGAAGCAACAACTGATGGAAGGAAAGCTACAGCGCACCCCTACCTGGCGCGCCAAATGTCGGATGTGGGGTTCCGGCAAACCCTTAAGGTTCGAACACTAGGGTGCGCGCGAAGTCTTTCCCTCCTACCGATCTACGCTCTAGCTCGCTAAGATCTCGCGGACGAACTCGACGAACTCGCAACACAGAAAACCACGAGGTTTCTACTGGTTCGGGCCACCATTGTGGTGTAATACCCTACTCTTGTGTGGTGGTGGTGGATTGCCTCTAGGGCTGATGATGAATAGTACAAGGGAAGAATAGCCTCCTGAGGTTGAGGTGTTCTTGTGGGTAGGCTCTCAATCGGGTTGGATCAAGCTAAGATGAGATGCCTCTACTATGGTGGCTAGCTCTACTTATATAGGACCTGGTCCTCTTCCCAAATATCGAGCGGGAAGGGAGCCAACAACGGCAGGCAAATTTGAAGGGGGACAACTAGTACAAGGTATCCTGACAAAAGCGGTCTTCGCCTGCGAAAAGAGCTGGTGGTGACGCTGCCTTGGGCTCCACGATGACCTCCGTATTGCCGTCCTCCTGGTCTTAGTCTCGTTGCACCAATATAGCAACCTTTCCCTGATGCCTCGGTAGTCTTCACCTGTGCTGGCCTCCTTAGCACCAAAGAGGAAATAAGAGGCTACCGGGCGCCTCTTGTGGTCGCTGGTGTCGTCATGGCTCACGTCACGAGAGCCTCGTGAGGTTTGCCCTGCCGTGATATCTCCGCTCCTCGTGAGCCTACCTGGCTAGGCCACTCCAGAGGAGGTCTTGCGTCGTCCGCCTCGCGAGGGTCTTGGATGCCTTGTTGATGAAGATGGGCCGTCGACTCTTTGGCTTAACCCACTGTGGGCATGAGTGAGCAAGTCTGGGGACCCCCGTTCCTAGAACGCCGACAATATGTGCCAAACTCTAAACCTTCAAGTGAAATTATGTTTTGTATGCTCGAATAGCTCATGTATCAACTAGGGTTGTCTGTATCTTCCATGCTAGGCGGGTTATTCTCAAGAGGAGTGGACTCCGCTCCTCACTCACGAGAAAATGGTTGGTCACCGGGATGCCCAGTCCCATGCTTTAAGCAAAATCAAATCAAAGTAATTGCAAACAAAACTACCCCATGATTGTTGTTAGTTGGACGGCACCCGTTGTTTCGAACCAGCCGTGGAGTGTGCTTGTTGGTGGTGGGGGAGTATAAACTTTACCATTCTGCTTGGGAACTGCCTACAATGTGTGTAGCATGGAAGATATCGCCATCTCTCGGTTGTTATGTTGACAATAAAAGTATGCCGCTCAAAATATTATTTATCTCTACTTTAAAACCGAGCTCTGGCACCTCTACAAATCCCTGCTTCCCTTTGCGAAGGGCCTATATATTTACTTTTATGTTGAGTCATCACCCTCTTATTAAAAAGCACTAGCTGGAGAGCATCGCTGTCATTTGCATCCATTATTATTAATTTATATTGGGTATGACTTTGGTTGGATCTCTTTTACCATGAATTACAATGTCGAGTCAGTCCTTGATCTTTAAAGGTGCTCTGCATTTATGTTTCTTGGTCTCGATGAGGGCTAGCGAGATACCATCTTGTTATATCATATTATGATTGTTTTGAGAAAGTGATGTCATCCGAGATTTATTATTATTGCTCGCTAGTTGATTATGCCATCGATATGAGTAAACATGAGACCTAAGTGTTATTGTGAATATGGTTAGTTCATAATCTTTGCTGAAAACTTGAATGCTGGCTTGACATATTTACAACAACAAGAGCAAACAGAGTTTAAGAGTTTTTCTTTATCACTTTCAATTTATCAACTGAATTGCTTGAGGACAAGCAAAGGTTTAAGCGTGGGGGAGTTGATACGTCTCCGTCGTATCGACTTTTCCAAACACTTTTGCCCTTGTTTTGGACTCTAACTTGCATGATTTGAATGGAACTAACTCGGACTGATGTTGCTTTCAGCAGAATTGCCATCGTGTTATTTTTGTGCAGAAATAAAAGTTCTCAGAATGACTTGAAAATCAATGGAGATTATTTTTGGAAATAATAAAAAATACTGGCGAAAGAAGCAAGGCCAGGGGGCCCACACCCTCTCCACGAGGGTGGGGGCGCACCTGCCCCCTTGGCGCATCCCCTGCCTCGTGGGTCCCATGGTGCTCTACCGACCTCAACTCTAACTCTATATATTCACGTTCTGGGAGAAAAAAAATCAGGGAGCAGGATTCATCATGTTTTACGATACAAAGCCGCCGCCAAGCCCTAATCTCTCTCGGGAGGGCTGATCTGGAGTCCGTTCGAAGCTCCGGAGAGGGTAATCCGTCGCCGTCGTCATCATCAACCATCCTCCATCACCAATTTCATGATGCTCGCCGCCGTGCGTGAGTAATTCCATCGTAGTCTTGCTGGACGGTGATGGGTTGGATGAGATTTATCATGTAATCGAGTTAGTTTTATTAGGGTTTGATCCCTAGTATCCATTATGTTCTGAGATTGATGTTGCTATGACTTTGCTATGCTTAATGCTTGTCACTAGGGCCCGAGTGCCATGATTTCAAATCTGAACCTATTATGTCTTTATGAATATATGTGAGTTCTTGATCCTATCTTGCAAGTCTATAGTCACCTACTATGTGTTATGATCCGCAACCTCAAGTGACAATAATCGGGACCACTCCCGGTGATGACCATAGTTTGAGGAGTTCATGTATTCACTATGTGTTAATGCTTTGATCCGGTACTCTATTAAAAGGAGGCCTTAATATCCCTTAGTTTCCGCTAGGACCCCGCTGCCACGGGAGGGTAGGACAAAAGATTTCATGCAAGTTCTTTTCCATAAGCACGTATGACTATATTCCGAATAAATGCCTACATTACATTGATGAATTGGAGCTAGTTCTATGTCACCCTATGTTATAACTGTTGCATGAATAATCGCATCCGACATAATTCTCCATCACCAATACAATGCCTACGAGCTTTTCACCTATTGTTCTTCGCTTATTTACTTTTCCGTTGCTACTGTTACAATTACTAGAAAACCCAAAAATATTACTTTTGCTGCTATTATCACTACTATCAGACTACATTGCTACTAAATACTTTGCTGCAGATACTAAGTTATCCAGGTGTGGTTGAATTGACAACTCAACTGCTAATACTGGAGAATATTCTTTGGCTCCCCTTGTGTCAAATCAATAAATTTGGGTTGAATACTCTACCCTCGAAAACTATTGCGATCCCCTAGACTTGTGGGTTATCAACGATCTCCATGCCATCAAATACCTCCCCTTAAAATTGAAAGGACCAGCGCGGCACTGGCTAAACAACCTCCCATAGAACTCTATTGGTAGCTGTGAAGACCTGGAGGATGCCTTTAGAGAAAACTTCCAGGGTACTTATGTTCGACCTCCGGACGCCGATGACCTTAGTCACATAGTCCAGCAACCCGGAGAGTCAGCCCGTAAACTTTGGACCAGGTTCTTAGTTAAAAAGAACCAAATTTTCGATTGTCCAGATGCCGAAGCCCTCGGCCTTTAAACACAACATCCGTGACGAGTGGCTCGCCCGACACCTCAGCCAAGAAAAACCGAAGTCTATGGCAGCTCTCACGGCACTTATGACCCGCTTTTGTGCGGGAGAAGATAGCTGGCTAGCTCGTAGAAGCAACAACACCAGCGACCCTCGCACCTCCGAAGCTAGAGATGGCAACGGCAAGCCACGACGCAACAAACACAAGCGTTGAAGCAACTACGAAGATACGGCGGTCAACGCCAAATTCAGTGGCTCTAAACCCGGTCAGCGGAAGAAGCCATTCAAAGGAAACAATGATGGTCCATCTAGTTTGGACAGAATACTTGATCGGCCTTGCCAGATTCATGGCACCCCTGACAAGCCTGCCAATCATACCAATAGAAATTGTTGGGTCTTTTAATAGGCCGGTAAGCTAAATACCGAACATAAGGGAAAAGGGCCGCCCAGCGGGGACGACGATGAAGAGTCTTTCCCACCGAACACAGGGGGCAGAAGAAATTTCCCCCCGAGGTAAAAATGGTGAACATGATATATGTTACACATATCCCCAAGAGGGAGCGCAAACATGCACTAAGGGACGTCTATGCCATGGAGCCAGTCACCCCAAAATTTAAACCATGGTCAGCCTATCTGATTACTTTTGATCACAGAGATCATCCGACTAGTATCCGTCATGGAGGTTCGGCAGCATTGGTCCTCGATCCAATTATCGACGGATTCCATCTCACGCGAGTCCTCATGGACGGCGGCAGCAGCCTTAACCTACTTTTTCAGGACACTGTCCGCAAAATAGGTATTGATCCGTCAAGAATCAAGCCCACGAAAACCACCTTCAAAGGAGTAATACCCGGCGTGGAGGCCTGATGCATAGGGTCCATAACGCTGGAGGTAGTCTTCGGCTCACTGGATAATTTCTGAAGCGAAGACTTGATCTTCGACATCGCCCGTTTCCGCAGTGGCTATCATGCACTGCTTGGACAAACCGCGTTCACCCGTTTCAATGAGGTCCCGCACTATGCCTATCTAAAGCTCAAGATGCCTGGACCATGCGGCGTTATAACAGTCAATGGAAACACAGAGCGCTCCCTCCATAGTGAGGAGCATACTGTGGCCCTCGCAGCTGAAGTACAGGGTGGCCTTATTAGGCCGAATACTACATCGGTAGTCAAGCTCCCGGACACTGCCAAACAAGTCTGATCTACCCTGTAGAATGACAGTCTGGCCCGTCCAGAGCTAGATTAGCAGTTCAGCCACCGTCAAAACGCCAACCTGATTGCGGCATACGTACCGCGCGTACATAACTACGCACTAAAGATACCATGGGCAAATACGGAGGCACACTAAAAACAAGGTCCATAATACGGCTCGACCCTATCCGGTCCCTCATATTCTTCCTTCTTCTTATTTTTATTTTTCAGGTTCTTTACAACCCACATCACTTTTCGATGGTACCAAGGGCCCTTTTCCAGGCCCCCTATGTATACTCGATCGTTGATCCTCTCAAAGGATCATACACCAAGGCAAAAAGCGACACTGACGTGCAACATCGTGTCCAAAGGATCTTCAAGATCACCTTTTCCTTTTTAAGGACCTGTATACAGCTTTCCCTTGTTCTCAAAATTCTTGGCATGTAAATTAGCCTTGATAATTATGGCATTCTCTGTAAAAACACGTTTTGACGTATCAACTAGACTATAATGGAAACAGTTTTGCCCCACCTTATTCGGTATTGGCTTATTTCTCAAATCTGTGTTCCCTCTTACGTCAGATTGGCATATACACCTTGGCATGATTTAAATCTCCTAGGGGCTCTATTTGGCCCCATATATTTTTTTCAAAAAAATAAGAAGTCCGAACACTTTCATAGTATAGTTCGGCGTCTCGAATATGGCATTACATGCATCGGCTCCGAATCGTGTCTTTGGCCAATAGTTGGGTTTCCCGGCTCCTGTGGTTACCACCTTACGTTCCGCTCGTTCGGCAAAGGTAGTAAAGGGAGAACTACTACGATTGTGTTTCTGGTTCTTCCGGTCTAACACCTCAGTAGATAAAGCCAAAAACTGACTGTCATGATACGACGAGAGCTAGTCACCTATTCAGCGACTTAATATAAATCTCTTGCAATTTTTTTCGTATTATACGATGGACTGGCTTTGGTTCGGTCATGTGCCCAAGGCATCCCACTTCGGACAGCCGCACGCGCACCAGGGGCTAGTTCTTAGCCCTACCGTCAAACTCCTATGGCTAAGTGAAAGTGTTAAAGCTACATAGTCTGATTGCCTGGTTCACTACGTAAGTCACCTCCTTTACAGACCAAGACGTTGGTTCAAGAGTGATTACACGTTATTCTGAACACCCCCGTAACATTTAAGTGGGGGCTGAAGCCAACGACTGGCAAACTTTCAAAACAATAATAAAATATGGCCACACAGGAGCTAAGTAGTTCAAACAAAAGCACAAATATATTACCAAGCTTTAGTTCATAACAAACATCTGGGCAGCTTGGATACCTTCACTCGAACATAGTATCCTTCAAGCATTGACCCTCTATCAAACGTGCACCCTCTAGGACGTCTTCGAAATAGCACTCCGGCTTACGGTGGTCCTTGCCTCCGGGCGGGCCCTCAACTGCCACGACGATGGCCTTCATTTTCGCCCAGTGCATCTTAACACAAGCGAAGGCCATCCGTGCACCTTCTATGCACACTGACCACTTGACTACGTCAATTCGGGGCAGCGCGTCGATGAGCTGCTGCACCAGGCCGAAGTAGCTACTGGGAATGGGTTCGGTTGGCCGCAACCGGACTATGACGTCCCTCATGGCCAATCCAGACATCCTATGCAGCTCGGCCCACTGCGGCATCTGGTCATTCAACATCCTATGCAGCTTGGCCCACCTGCGCCGCGAATTGTGACCAGAGTATCTTCTCCATCGTGTGCTCATCCTAGCCTGGAAAAACTGCGTGGCGTCGGCGGCACTCTTCGGAAGATCTGCAAAGGCATCTGGAGAACTCCATAGTCGAGTGAGCGAGGCATATTTTGGACCGCCAAATTTAGTCTATAAAAGAAAGGGCTTACCAGCCGCTATCTGTTCGGCTTGCCGGATCTCCTCGCGAGCCGCTCGGGATTCGGTCCGCTCCTCCTTGGCCACTTGAAGGGCCTTGGCGAGGTCGGTCGCCTGGGCTTTATTATTCTCGTCTAGGGACTCACACTTGCAGGCAGTGTCCTTGAGCGCTTGCTCCACTTCGGTCACCCGCTCCTCGTACTGGCGGCGGACGACCTGTTCGGAGTTCAAGTCCTCGACCACTTTATCAGTGGCCGCTTTGTTCGCCCTTGCCTGCTCCTTGGCCTGGGCAAGTTCACCCCTAAGGGTCTCGACCGCGGCAACACTGCTTGCAAACATACACATAGCAGCACATGAGCTTCGACTCAGAGTCTGCATATCAATACAAGCATATTTGAAACATACCTTGCGCCTCATCAAACCTCTTGTTGATGCGGACGAGATCCTCATCGGCCAGCCCCAGCTTACGCTTGAGCTCGGATACTTCGGCGGCATGGGCGTTTGCCGCTAACAGTGAAGCCTGTTTCTCAAAATAGGAAAGTACATCATCTCCTGCAAATGTTATCGATCCTCTGTTCGGCCTCTTTTCCAAAAGCCGAACAGAGTCTCGGGGGCTACTATCTATACACAGGCATATTTTTCTTATAACAAACGGCTAAAATATTACATTGGATACCTCGAAGCCTGTTAGTAGGCTGGTAAAGGCTTCGTTCATGCCGCTTTTGGCGGATTGAACCTTCTCAACCACCGTGCCCATCTGGGCACGGTGTCCTTCCAAAACGGACGCACTACGTAGTGCGTCCGACAGAGTGTTCGGCGCCTTCGGATTTCAGGCACCGTTTGCTCTTTTCTTTTGCCCACACCACAGCCACTTGGGCCTCCTTCGCTGCTGGGCCGCTGCACCGTGCTGCTTCCGGCCCAATCATGTTTTTTTCCACAGTGTATTTTAGCATTTTCCAATGCATTCTTATTTACAGAAATGCCATCATTTTGAATTGTGAATAACTAAATATCCATGCATCCAAATAAATCATGTCATATATGTAAAATGCTCAGATTTTCCTGTACTTTCATAATCTCCAACTTTCATCCATGTTTAAAATGTTTAACTTGTTGTTTGCATTATTTTGCATAAATATCATGTTAAAATGGTTTATTTCATAACTAATTAACCGTAGCTCCGAATTAAATAAGTTTTATATGTAAATGATTTAGAAAAAATGCATAGATTAACTTGGCGCACTTTATTTCCCTGTTTAATAACATTAAAATGATGTTTTAGTCAGAACAGTACCAACTTTGAAATATGCATATGGGACTCGAACCGTCACCTTGGATCTCACTACTATCTTTGCTATGCTAGTTGTCTCGATGCTATCGCTATGTCGAGCTACCCACCACTTGTTTATCAAGCCTCCCAAATTGCCATGATAGCCTCTAACCTTTTTCACAATCCTAGCAAACCGTTGTTTGGCTATGTTACCACTTTGCTCAGCCCCTCTTATAGAGTTGCTAGTTGTAGGTGCAGTTGCTGTTTGTTCCATGTTGGGACATGGATGTCTTGGGATATCACAATATCTCTTATTTAATTAATGCACATATATATTTGGTAAAGGGTGGAAGGCTTAGCCTTTTTCTTGGTGTTTTGTTCCACTCTTGCCGCCTTAGTTTCCGTCATACCGTGTTATGTTCCTTGATTTTGCGTCCCTAACACGGTGAGGGTTTATGGGCCCCTCTTGACAGTTCGCTTTGAATAAAACTCTTCCAACAAGGCCCGGCATTGGTTTTACCATTTGCTCAACATAATAAGTAAACATGATAAAAAATTTGACGCATAGGGAGTTAGCTCTACTCGAGGTTCATTTTCCACATAATACAGGGGGGCCAGTGCTGATGGTGTTGGTCCCAAACTAGAGCACTGCGCGGGGTCGCCTCGGGGCAACCTGGGTTATTTTCTTTGGCACCTGTACGCGTAGCTCATCCGTCATGGCCTGAGACGAGATACGCGCGCCTACTACCAGGGTGTTGGCACGTCGTGAGGTCTTGCTGGACTTGTTTTACCATTGTCGAAATGCCTTGTGCGCCGGGATTCTGAGTCTGATCGGAGGGTCCCGCGATGGAGGATTGTCTTCGCGGATCATGAGCTTTTCATGGGCTAAGTTGGGACACCCCTGCAGGGTTTAAACTTTCGAGAGCCGTGCCCGTGGTTATGTGGCAGATGGGAATTTGTTAACATCCGGTTGTAGTGAACTTGAAGTAAACTCAACTAAAATACACCAACTGCATGCGTAACCGTGACTCACTCTTTTCGGGGAAGTTCGAGAGGAGAACACAGTTGGGTTATGTTTGAACGTAAGTAGTTCAGGATCACTTCTTGATCATTACTAGTTTGCGACCGTTTGCGTAGTTTCTCATCTTACTCTTGCACTCATAAGTTAGCCACCATACATTGCTTAGCCGCTGCTGTAACCTCACCACTTACCCTTTCCTACCTATTAAGCTTTGCTTGTCTTGATACCCATGGTAATGGGATTGCTGTGTCCGCGTGGATCACAGATTACTACAACACCAGTTGCGGGTATAGGTAATGCAATGATCATGATGTGAGAGCAATGTTTACTTGTTTTGGAGTTCTTCTTCTTCTTCGTCGATCTTGGGTTAGGTTCCTGGTCGGCAGCCTGGGCTAGCAGGGTGGATATTGATTGAGTTTCTGTTTGTGTTCCATCCGTAGTCGGATGTTGTTCTCCTGTATGATGTATTCTTGTGGCATTTATATGCCCTTTGTATGTATCCCCAACTATTATGTAATGGTATGATGTAATGATATCCACCTTGCAAAAGTGTCTCCAATATGCGCTTCTATCCTTGGTGGGACCTTCGAGTTACTTTAGGATAGAGTTGCATATTGGGCATGACATGTTGGTATCAGAGCCTCGACCGACCATAGGAGCCCCCTTGATTGTCCTTAGTTGGCCGTTGTCGAGTCTAGAAGAAAACTTTTCCGGAGTCTAGTTATATCAGAGAGTAGGACTTCTTTTTACTCCTCAGCCCCTTCGTCGATTTGGTGAGAACTCTCGACGTAGGTGTCTTGACTTACTCCTCTTCCCCTTCATTTTTTTAGGATAACACGGTTAGTTTTCGTTCGTTGCGATGTCGGCCCTTTTCTTTCGGTGCATTTCTCGTCAAGTTGATTCGATCCTCTTCATCTTTTGCGAGGTCGATCCTCAGTTCTTCTCAACGATCTTGTTTTCCCCATCCCAAGTTATTTTTCTTTTTCCTACCCGCCCACCCTTTTTCTTCTCGAAGCCGGAGTCCGTAATCGAGTATCCATCCTACTCGTGCGAAGCCTTTGCATTCTTTCCTCACTTATTTCAACCATTGTTTTTCTCTTCAAGTTATTCGTCGGTTCCCCGTTCCAGTTGCCTTTGTTTTCCCGCCCTCCCACCCTTTTTCTTCCCAGAGTGAGAGTCTCTATGCGAGCATCAATTTCATTCGTGTGGAGCCTGTTCATTCTTTCCTCAGTTGTATCAACCGGTGAATTCCTGTTGTCGTCTCGTTTTCATTCCGGTGGATCCAATTCAAGTTCTCGTTGTGGACATATTCTTTTCTTTGGCTCAAGTATTTTTCCTTTGCTCGTTCGCCTCTCGCCATTTAATCGTTCCGGAGTGATGAAGACAGCTCATGAGATTCATGTTTGCATTCAATTAATTTGAGGTTGTCACCTCATTCGAGTCTTTCAATCATTCCAGTGCATCATTTCTCATTCAAACAATCCTTTCCAATGGTGTTTTTTCTTTTCAGTGGGCCCTAACCCACATGTCTTTTCCCAGGATCTTACCTGACTCCTCTAATTTTTTGGAGTTATTCACAAATTCTTTTCAAATTAGACGTAAGAATGAATTTCATCAGTCAGATGCCCTTCCAAGATCGATTTCAAATTATTTTCATTGTTGGCTCAACCTCTTCGCTTTTCATTCTCCCGGAGTATCACAACACAACTCTAGACACAAATTAAAATAATACAAGCTTTGTATTACAAGCCAGGGGCCTCGAGGGCTCGAATACATAAGCTCGAATACACAAGAGTCGGCGGAAGCCACATTATCTGAGTACAGACATAAGTTAGACAAATTGGCCTTAAGAAGGCCAGCACAAAAGCATCTACGATCGAAAAGGCAAGGCCTCCTGCCTGGGAGCCTCCTAACTACTCCTGGTCGTCGACGGTCTCCATGTAGTAGTAGGCATCGACGGTGGCATCAGACTCCTGGGCTCCGACATCTGGTTGCATCAACTGGAAAGAAGAAGAAAGGGGGGAAAGGGGGAGTAAAGCAACCGTGAGTACTCATCCAAAGTACTCGCAAGCAAGGATCTACACTACATATGCATCAGGATCAATGAAATGGGTTGTATCTATGGACTGGACTGCAGAATGCCAGAAGAGAAGGGGAAAGCCTAGCCTATCAAAGACTAGCATCTTCAAGCGTCTTGTAGCATCAGAAAAGATAAGAGTAGCATAAAGTAAAGTAGTAGTAGTGTTATCAACCTCGGCCAGGGATCCTTTCTCGACTCCCAGCGAGAAAGCAATCCCAGAGCCATACTATCCAATTATCACCTCAAGTATCCAATTCTAGTTGTATCGATCAGGATACAAGTCCAAGTGTCCGTTACCGTAGGACAGGCTATCGATAGATGTTTTCTTCCCTGCAGGGGTGCACCAACTTACACACCACGCTCGCTTAACTCCGCCCGGACACACTTTCCTGGGTTATGCCCGGCCTCGACCAAACAATACACCGCAACCCGACCTAGGCTTAATAGAGAGGTCAGCACGCCGGACTAAACCTATGCCCCCAGGGGTCATGGGCCATCGCCCCGGGAACTCCTGCATGTTGCACAGGCGGCGGTGAGCAGACCTAGCTACCTCCTTAAAAAGGAAGGAGCTTACCGGTCCAACCGGTAGCGTCGCTCGCCGGCGACATCTAATAAGCTTGGTGATGCATACGGCCTTGAGCACGCCCATACAATGCCCACGTGATGGTTAATTCTATCAGGCCAGAGGCCCCTCGGATCAAATATCCAAACCGTTAGTGTGTTGGTAGAGCGGTCACGAGCAGAGACGCATGAAAGATGTGACCCCGTCACCCCGTCTCGAGGACTTGCGACAAGGGCTAAGAATGCCCGGCCACGCCTCGTATTCAACTCTCGGGTACCCTCCAGGTCAACCCGTCTCCACATCACTCGCGGGTACCCCTCAGGGTCGACCCGCCTTTCCAAGTAACAATTGTAAAGTCCAAGTATCCGTGTGTCCAAACATCAAGGGAAAAATCCGAGGAATCACCCTCGGTGAATTCCACTCGATGTAATCATCCAGGTGAACGTAAGAGGAACCAGCTTCGAGGTTCACACTTGAGGGGTTGCACGACAGAGTCATATCGGAAGTGGTTAAGGAGGAAATCACCCTCGATGACCACGACCGAATAGCTACACTACAGGGTTAACATCAGAAGTGCTGATGAGGTCTCACCCTCGGCACTCGATAGTAACCCAGTAGTGTCGAGCAACTAAGGGGAAAGTGATGTGCAGAGCCGGGGCCTGGTGAAGTAGGGGCAACAAGGAGAAAGTGGGGGTCATTGATGGATCACTAACCAACCTATACTAAGCAGTTTAGGATAAGCAGGTAAGGTTAACATGTAGATTACAAAAATAGGCTATGCATCGGAATAGGAGCAAACAATTACAGTAGCAAAATCTAATGCAAGCATGAGAGAATGGAATGGGCGATATCGGGATGATCAAAGGGGGGGCTTGCCTGGTTGCTCAGACGAGAAGGAGGGGTCGTCGGTGACGTAGTCAATCACAGCGGCATCGGCAGCCATCACGGGGTCTACTGAAGAGAAGATGGGGGAGAAACAGTAAATACATAGCAAGCAAGAGCATAACAGGACAACAGGCAGAGCTAGACGTGTTCTAACGCGATGCTACACTCTACCGGCGAAGGGGGATAACATCCAGGAATGCTTTCCCGAAGTTTGGCATTTTCGGACAGACGAACCGGAGGGGGACGGTTGTAGGTTAGCCATGCTAGAGATGCGTGACAGACGAACGGACTGTTTATTCGTATTCGTCTCATCGTTTTGAGCAACTTTCATGTAGAAAACATTTTCATCCGAGTTACCGTTTAATTTCTATGATTTTTCAAAGTTTTAAACAATATTCAACAATTTATTTTAATAATCAAAATAGACAAAAAAGGAATAGTGACGTCAGCATGAGGTCAGAGTGATGCCAGCAGTCAACAGGACATTGACTGGTCAAAATTGACATGGGGGACCCACCTGTCATAGACAATTGATTTAAACAGAGTTAAAACTAATCTAAAACTAGTTAATTAAACTCTGGGCCTACCTATTAGTGACTAGTTAGATTAAATTAACTAATTTAATTAGAATTAGGGTGGGGCCCACCTGTTAATGACTGGGGGCTGTCAGTCAGATTTGACCTCGGTCAATTGGTCAAAGGGCCAGCAGGGGCCACCCGTCAGCGACCCAAGGGGGGGGGGCAGACCGGCCACGTCGGTGTGGCGCCGGAGAGGGCTCCGGCGAGCCTCTCCCGCGACGGATCTACGCCGGAGTCGGGCGGAAATCGCCTCCCGGTGTCCATCTGATGCGCGGAAGGGAGCGTTCGAATGGGTGCGACGGGCCGCACCTAGGGATGTCCGCGGCAGCAGCTAGGGCGGCTTGAGGCGGCGTCGGCGTCGAGCAGAAGAGGCGGCAGTGGCGGCGAGCGAGTATGGGTCAGGTTCATGCGTGAGGGCAGCTGGCACTGGTCGCGGCCGGCAGCGGTGGGCGCGTGCGAGCCGCCGGCAGGAGAAGCGGCAGAGGCAATGGGAGGGACGATCGCGCGTGCCCGGGGCCAGCGGGACGTGACGAGAATGCGGGCGGCGTGCGTGCATGAGCAGGCCCGGGCGGCTGCGGGCGATCCGGAGCGGGGGCGAGCGGCAGGGGTGGCGAACAGAGACGGGAGGGCGCGGGCAGCCAGGGCGGTGGGAGGCTGTGGGCGTGCGCGGGAGCTCGAGCGAGCTCACGGTTGCGGTGGCGGGCTCGGGCCTCGGCGACGGAGCAGCTAGGGGACGCCTACGACGGAGGGGAGAGGGGGGAAAGGTAGGGGGCTCACGGCGGAGTTGTAGTGGGGTGGCAGCAGGCTCGGGGGCGGCTCGACGGTGATGTACGACGGCGGCGATCCCGAGCGCCCGAAGGTCGAAGACGACCTCGAAGCCGACGGGGCAGGGGCTCCGAGCTCGGGGAGGTTGCCGCAACCGGCGTAGGCGGGGGCAAGGGGAGCTCCCGGACATGGGCGGACAGAGGGCGACGGCCGGCAGCCATGCGCACAGCAAGGCCGCAGCGATGGCTTCGCTCGGGCGGGCGTGGTGCGTTGGATCTGAGGAGGGGAAGAAGGGGGTCTGGAGGAGGGGGCGAGGGAGATATTTGTGCGAGGGGGAGCTGACGAGGCTGAGGGGGAGGTTCACGGTGTTGTTATCCCCTCCGGGGCATCACCGGCGATGTGGTGTGGCGGAGACACGCGGGAGGAGACCCGCTCGGATGAACAAGGAAGGAGGAGGGCGACCCGGGAGATGGAAAAGCTGGGCCGGCTCAGTGAGGTGGACCGAGGCCCAGGAGGTTAAGGGGCCTTTTCTTTTCTTTTGCAATTTCCTTTTTCATTTTATTGCCTTCGTTTTGTTTTTATTTTAGGGCACTAAGCCACTTTATAAAAAGTTGGTTCACCACCAATATTAAGAAGTGAATATTTGTCATATGATCAACATTTTAGTTTTCATGTTTGTGAGCTTTTGGATTTCACTTACTATCCGAATTAGGCCTTGGATCAAATGATGACTAGCAACAGTAATATGATGACATGGCACTATTAACAGGAAATTACTGTAACTTAATTATCCGGGTGTCACAATTCTCCTTCACTAGAAGAAATCTCGTCCCGAGATTTAAGGCGTGGAATAAGGTGGAAGCTATAAGGATGGATGTCTGAAAGGATCGGCATCCGGTAGTTATCTCAAGGAAGAAGATTTTAGAAGCACCAGGAAAACGTATCGAGAGTGCTATAAGAAGGTTCAACAGTTTCAACCAGGTAGGCATCCAGATGATGCATAAAGTAGGTGATGAAGGGGTTCAGAGCAATGAAGAATAATGTTACCTCTGATACCGGAATGAAACATGGTGAGGTAGTTAGCTCGTGTATTACATACGAAGCCAAGTTCCAAGAATATTTCAGAATCAAGGTTGTACAGGAGAGTCAGGTTTCGATCATGTGGAACTGTGGGTTATGGGCCCACCATGTGGGTTAAAAGCAGGAAGGGGCTAATCATTTTGCACGGTCATCAAAGCAAGGCAGGTCAGAGGATAGCGTGCCAATTATGTTGGCAACAACGTTGGTACCAAGGGCGAGGGACGAAGAGAACCATGTTCCTGCTCGTGAGACGAGGCGGACCAATAGGCAAAGTTTTCTCATCCATCGGTGGTTACCGGAATGCCATCAACAATAGTAACAGGGTCTTATTGACAGAGTTGTACACCGAGGTGCTTACTTAAGCAGGGATTTATCTCTGCTCAGACAAGTTAGATTACAAGAAAGGTGAAACAAAACAATGTTGGGGAACGTAGTAATTTCAAAAAATTTTCCTACGATCACGCAAGACCATGGTGATGCATAGCAACGAGATGAGAGTGTTGTCTACGTACCCTCGTAGACCAGCAACGGAAGCGTTGACACAACGTAGAGGAAGTAGTCGTACTTCTTCACGATCCAACCGATCCAAGTACCCGAGCGACGGCACCTCCGAGTTACGCACACGTTCAGCTCGATGGCGTCCCTCGAACTCCGATCCAGCCGAGTGTTGAGGGAGAGTTTAAATCGACCTGACGGCGTGGTGGCGATGATGATGTTCCACCGGCGCAGGCTTCGCCTAAGCTCCGCCACGGTATTCTCGAGGTGTAATATGGTGGAAGGGGCACCGCTGCACGGCTAAGGAAAGATCTCAAGGATCAACTTGTGTGTCATGGGGTGCCCCCTGCCCCTGTATATAAAGGAGGGAAGGGGGAGGGGCTGGCCGGCCAAGGGAGGTGCGCCAGGGGTGTCCTACTCCTACTAGGAGTAGGATTCCCCCAATCCTAGTCCAACTAGGTTTCCCCAAGTGGGAAGGGAGAGAGAGGCGCCCCTTCTCCTAGTCCTAATAGGACTAGGGAAGGGGGAAGGTGCGGACCAGCACTTGGGCCCCTTCTCTCCTTTCCACTAAGGCCCATGTTGGCCCATTAGCATTAGGGGTTCCGTAACCTCCGGTGCTTGGTAAAATTCCCAATTTCACCGGAACACTTCCGATGTCCAAACATAGACTTCCAATATATGAATCTTTATGTCTCGACCATTTCGAGACTCCTCGTCACGTCCGTGATCTCATCCGGGACTCGAACAACCTTCGTACAGAAACATCATAACAACTCATAGTAACTGCCATCGCCGAAGCGTTAAGCGTGCGGACCCTACGGGTTCGAGAACTATGTAGACATGACCGAGACACCTCTCCGGTCAATAACCAATAGCGGGACCTGGATGCCCATATTGGCTCCTACATATTCTACGAAGATCTTTATCGGTCGGACCGCATAACAACATACGTTGTTCCCTTTGTCATCGGTATGTTACTTGCCCGAGATTCGATCGTCGGTATCCAATACCTAGTTCAATCTCGTTACCGGCAAGTCTCTTTACTCGTTCCGTAATACATCATCTCACAACTAACTCATTAGTTGCAATGCTTGCAAGGCTTATGTGATGTGCATTACCGAGAGGGCCCAGAGATACCTCTCCGACAATCGGAGTGAAAAATCCTAATCTCGAAATATGCCAACCCAACATGTACCTTCGGAGACACCTGTAATGTACCTTTATAATCACCTAGTTACGTTGTGACGTTTGGTAGCACCCAAAGTGTTCCTCGTGCAAACGGGAGTTGCATAATCTCATAGTTATAGGAACATGTATAAGTCATGAAGAAAAGCAATAGCAACAAACTATACGATCGGGTGCTATGCTAATGGAATGGGTCATGTCAATCAGATCATTCAACCAATGATGTGATCCCGTTAATCAAATAACAACTCCTTGTTCATGGTTTAGGAAACACAACCATCTTTGATTAACGAGCTAGTCAAGTAGAGGCATACTAGTGACACTCTGTAGGTTTATGTATTCACACATGTATTATGTTTCCTGTTAATACAATTCTAGCATGAATAATAAACATTTATCATGATATAAGGAAATAAATAATAACTTTTATTATTGCCTCTAGGGCATATTTCCTTCAGTCTCCCACTTGCACTAGAGTCAATAATCTAGATTACACAGTAATGATTCTAACACCCATGGAGTCTTGGTGCCGATCATGTTTTGCTCGTGGAAGAGGCTTAGTCAACGGTCCGCAACATTCAGATCCGTATGTATCTTGCATATCTCTATGTCTCCCACGGACCAAATCCGGATGGAGTTAGGCGTCTTTTGATGTGCTTGGTTCTCTTGTGAAATCTGGATTCCTTTGCTAAGGCAATTGCACCAAGATATTGTCACAAAAGATTTTCATTGGACCCGATACACTAGGTACAACACCTAGATCGGTTATGAACTCCTTCATCCGGACTCCTTCATTAGCTGCTTCCGAAGCAGCTATGTACTCAACTTCACATGTAGATCCCGCCATACGGCGCTTTGTTTGGAACTGCACCAACCGACAGCTCCTCCGTTTAATGTAAATACGTATCCGGTTTGCGATTTAGAATCGTCCGGATCAGTGTCAAAGCTTAACGTCGGCGTAACCGTTCTGACGAGTTCTTTGTCACCGCCATAAATGAGAAACATATCCTTAGTCCTTCTCAAGTACTTAAGGATGTTCTTGACCGCTATCCGATGATCCACTCTGGATTACTTTGGTACACCTGCCAAACTTACAAAGAAGGCACACATCAGGTCTGGTACACAGCATTGCATACATGATAGAGCCTATGGCTGAAGCATAGGGAACATCTTTCATTTTCTCTCTATCTTCTGCGGTGGTCGGGCATTGAGTCTTACTCAACTTCACACCTTGTAACACCGGCAAGAACCCTTTCTTTGTTTGATCCATTTTGAACTTTTTCAAAACTTTATCAAGGTATGTGTTTTGTGAAAGTCCTATTAAGCGTCTTGATCTATCTCTATAGATCTTAATGCCCAATATGTAAGCAGCTTCACCGAGGTCTTTCATCGAAAAACTCTTATTCAAGTATCCCATAATGCTAACCAGAATTCTATATCATTTCCGATCGGTAATATGTCATCCACATATAATATCGTAAATGCTACAGAGCTCCACTCACTTTCTTGTAAATACAGGCTTCTCCAAAAGTCTCAGATAAAACCAAATGCTTTGATCACACTATCAAAACGTTTATTCCAACTCCGAGAGGCTTGCACCAGTCCATAAATGGATCGCTGGAGCTTGCACACTTTGTTAGCTCCCTTTGGTCAAAACCTTCTGGTTGCATCATATACAACTCTTCTTCCAGAAATCCATTCAGGAATGCAGTTTTAACATCCATTTGCCAAATTTCATAATCATAAAATGCGGCAATTGCTAACATGATTCGGACGGACTTAAGCATCGCTACGGGTGAGAAGATCTCATCGTAGTCAATCCCTTGAACTTGTCGAAAACCTTTCGCAACAAGTCGAGCTTTGTAGACGTTAACATTACCATCAACGCCAGTCTTCTTCTTGAAGATCCATTTATTCTCAATTGCTTGCCGATCATCGGGCAAGTCAACCAAAGTCCACACTTTGTTCTCATACATGGATCCCATCTCAGATTTCATGGCCTCAAGCCATTTTGTGGAATCTGGGCTCACCATCGCTTCTTCATAGTTCGTAGGTTCATCATGTTCCAAAGAATATGACTTCCAGAATAGGATTACCGTACCACTCACAGTGCGGATCTTGCTCTGGTTGATCTACTAAGTTCTCAGAGAAACTTGATCCAAGTTTCATGATCATCATCATTAGCTTCCTCCCTATTTGGTGTAGGTGTCACGGAAACTGATTTCTGTGATGTACTACTTCTCAATAAGGGAGTAGATACAGATTATCTCATCAAGTTCTACTTTCCTCCCACTCACTTCTTTCGAGAGAAACTCTTTCTCCAAAAAGTTTCCGAATTTAGCAACAAAAATCTTGCCTTCGGATCTGTGATAGAAGGTGTACCCAACAGTCTCCTTTGGGTATCCTATGAAGACACATTTCTCCGATTTGGGTTCGAGCTTATCAGGTTGAAGCTTTTTCACATAAGCATCGCAGCCCCAAACTTTCAGAAACGACAACTTTGGTTTCTTGCCAAACCACAGTTCATAAGGCGTCGTCTCAACGGATTTAGATGGTGCCCTATTTAAAGTGAATGTAGCCGCCTCTAAAGCATAACCCCAAAACGATAGCGGTAAATCAGTAAGAGACATCATAGATCGCACCATATCTAATAAAGTACGACACGACGTTCGGACACACCATTACGTTGTGGTGTTCCAGTGGCGTAAGTTGTAAACTATTCCGCATTGTTTCAAATGTAGGCCAAACTCGTAACTCAAATATTCTCCTCCACGATCAGATCGTAGAAACTTTATTTTCTTGTTACGATGATTTTCCACTTCACTCTGAAATTCTTTGAACTTTTCAAATGTTTCAGACTTGTGTTTCATTAAGTAGATATACCCATATCTGCTCAAATCATCTGTGAAGGTGAGAAAATAACGATATCCGCCACGAGCCTCAACATTCATTGGACCACATACATCAATATGTATGATTTCCAATAAATCTGTTGCTCTCTCCATAGTTCCGAGAACGGTGTTTTAGTCATCTTGCCCATAAGGCACGGTTCGCAAGTGCCAAGTGATTCATAATCAAGTGACTCCAAAAGTCCATCAAGATGGAGTTTCTTCATGCGCTTTACACCGATATGACCTAAACGGCAAGTGCCACAAATAAGTTGCACTATCATTATCAACTCTACATCTTTTGGCTTCAACATTATGAATATGTGTATCACTACTATCGAGATTAAGTAAAAACAAACCATTCTTCAATGGTGCATGACCATAAAAGATATTATTCATATAAATAGAACAACCATTATTCTCTCGATTTAAATGAATAACCGTCTCGCATCAAACAAGATCCAGATATAATGTTCATGCTCAACGCTGGTACTAAATAACAATTATTTAGGTCTAATACTAATCCCGAAGGTAGATGTAGAGGTAGCGTGTCGATTGCGATCACATCGACTTTGGAACCATTTCCCACGCATCGTCACCTCGTCCTTAGCCAATCTTCGCAATCCGTAGCCCTCTGCTTTGAGTTGCAAATATTAGCAATGTAACCAGTATCAAATACCCAGGTGCTACTGCGAGTATTAGTAAGGTACACATCAATAACATGTATATCACATATACCTTTGTTAACCTTGCCATCCTTCTTATCCGCCAAATACTTGGGGCAGTTCCGCTTCTAGTGACCAGCCTGCTTGCAATAGAAGCACTTTCGAGCTTAGGACCAGACTTGGGTTTCTTCTCTTGATCAACAACTTGCTTGCCGCTCTTTTGAAGTTTCCCTTTTCTTTCCTTTGCCCTTTTCTTGAAACTAGTGGTTTTGTTAACCATCAACACTTGATGCTCCTTTTTGATTTCTACCTCCGCTGCTTTCAGATCGCGAAGAGCTCGGGCATTGTTTTGGTCATCCCTTGCATATTATAGTTCATCACGAAGCTCTTGTAGCTTGGTGGCGATGATTGGAGAATTCTGTCAATGACGCAATCATCCGGAAGATTAACTCCTGGTTGAATCAAGTGATTGTTATATCCGGACATTCCGAGTATATGCTCACCGATGTAACCGTTCTCCTCCATCTTACAGCTATAGAACTTATTGGAGACTTCATATCTCTCAATCCGCATTCGCTTGGAATATTAACTTCAACTCTGGAACATCTCATATGCTCCATGGTGTTCAAAACGACGTTGAAGTCCCGGTTCTAAGCCGTAAAGCATGGCACATCGAACTATAGAGTAGTCATCAGCTTTGCTTTGCCAGACGTTCACAACTTCTGGCGCAGCCCTTGCACCAGGCACGGCACCTAACGGTGCTTCCAGGACGTAATTCTTCCGTGCAGCAATAAGGATAATCCTCAAATTACGGACCCAGTCCGTGTAATTGCTGCCATCATCTTTCAACTTTGCTTTCTCAAGGAACGCATTAAAATTCAACGGAACAACAAAGACGAGCCATCTATCTACACATCATAGACAAGCAAGATACTATCGGTACTAAGTTCATGATAAATTTAAGTTCAATTAATCATATTACTTAAGAACTCCCACTTAGAAAAATATCCCTCCAATTCTCTAAGTGATTGCGTGATCCATATCAACTACACCATGACCGATCATCACGTGTGATGGAGTAGTTTCAATGGTGAACATCAATATGTTGATCATATCTACTATATGATTCACGCCGACCTTTCGGGTCTCTCGTGTTCCGAGGTCATATCTTATATGCATAGCTCGTCAAGTATAACCTGAGTATTCTGCGTGTGCAACTGTTTTGCACCCGTTGTATTTGAACGTAGAGCCTATCACACCCGATCATCACGTGGTGTCTCAAAGACGAAGAACTTTCGCAACGGTGCATACTCAGGAGAACACTTCTTGATAATTTAGTAAGGGATCATCTTATAATGCTACCGTCAATCAAAGCAAGATAAGATGCATAAAGGATTAACATCACATGCAATCAATATAAGTGATATGATATGGCCATCATCATCTTGTGCTTGTGATCTCCATCTCAAGCACCGCCGTGATCACCATCGTCACCGGCGCGACACCTTGATCTCCATCGTAGCATCGTTGTCGTCTCGCCAAACTTATGCTTCTACGACTATCGCTACCGCTTAGTGATAAAGTAAAGCATTACAGGCGATTGCATTGCATACAATAAAGCGACAACCATATGGCTCCTGCCGATTGCCGATAACTTCGGTTACAAAACATGATCATCTCATACAATAAAATTCAGCATCATGTCTAGACCAGATCACATCACAACATGCCCCGCAAAAACAAGTGAGACGTCCTCTACTTTGTTGTTGCAAATTTTACGTGGCTGCTACGGGCTTAAGCAAGAACCAATCTCACCTACGCATCAAAACCACAACGATACTTCGTCAAATAGACTCCGATTAAACCTTCACAAGGACCGGGCGTAGCCACACTCGGTTCAACTAAACTTGGACAGACAGTCATCCACAAGCCATCTATGTGCAAAGCACGCCGAGGGAACCGGTCTCGCAGAAGAGTACGCGTAAGGTTGGTCTGGATCGTCATTCCAACAATACCGCTGAACCAAAGTATGACATGCTGGTAGGCGGTATGACTTGTATCGTCCACAACTCACTTGTGTTCTACTGGTGCATATCATCAAACCATAAAAACCTGGCTCGATACCCACTGTTGGGGAACGTAGTAATTTCAAAAAATTTTCCTACGATCACGCGAAGACCATGGTGATGCATAGCAACGAGATGAGAGTGTTGTCTACGTGCCCTCAGAGACCAAAGCAACGGAAGCGTTGACACAACGTAGAGGAAGTAGTCGTACTTCTTCACGATCCAACCGATCCAAGTACCGAACGTGACGGCACCTCCGAGTTCTGCACACGCTCAGCTCGATGGCGTCCCTCGAACTCCGATCCAGCCGAGTGTTGAGGGGAGAGTTTCACAAGACGACGGCGTGGTGGACGATGATGATGTTCCACCGGCAGAGGCTTCGCCTAAGCTCCGCTACGGTATTCTCGAGGTGTAATATGGTGGAAGGGGCACCGCATGCACGGCTAAGGAAAGATCTCAAGGATCAACTTGTGTGTCATGGGGTGCCCCTGCCCTCAGCATATAAAGGAGGGAAGGGGAGGGCTGGCCGGCCAAGGGAGGTGCGCCAGGGTGTCCTACTCCTACTAGGAGTAGGATTCCCCCCAATCCTAGTCCAACTAGGTTTCCCCAAGTGGGAAGGGAGAGAGAGGCGCCTTCTCCTAGTCCTAATAGGACTAGGGAAGGGGGAAGGTGCGACCAGCACTTGGGCCCCCTTCTCCTTTCCACTAAGGCCCATGTTGGCCCATTAGCATTCCGGGGTTCCGTAACCTCCCGGTACTTGGTAAAATTCCCAATTTCACCCGGAACACTTCCGATGTCCAAACATAGACTTCCAATATATGAATCTTTATGTCTCGACCATTTCGAGACTCCTCGTCACGTCCATGATCTCATCCGGGACTCAACAACCTTCGCATGTAAACATCATAACAACTCATAGTAACTGCCATCGAAGCGTTAAGCGTGCGGACCCTACGGGTTCGAAAACTATGTAGACATGACCGAGACACCTCTCGGTCAATAACCAATAGCGGGACCTGGATGCCCATATTGGCTCCTACATATTCTACGAAGATCTTTATCGGTCGGACCGCATAACAACATACGTTGTTCCCTTTGTCATCGGTATGTTACTTGCCCGAGATTCGATCGTCGGTATCCAATACCTAGTTCAATCTCGTTACCGGCAAGTCTCTTTACTCGTTCGTAATACATCATCTCACAACTAACTCATTAGTTGCAATGCTTACCAAGGCTTATGTGATGTGCATTACCGAGAGGGCCCAGAGATACCTCTCCGACAATCGGAGTGACAAATCCTAATCTCGAAATATGCCAACCCAACATGTACCTTCGGAGACACCTGTAATGTACCTTTATAATCACCTAGTTACGTTGTGACGTTTGGTAGCACCCAAAGTGTTCCTCAGGCAAACGGGAGTTGCATAATCTCATAGTTATAGGAACATGTATAAGTCATGAAGAAAAGCAATAGCAACAAACTATACGATCAGGTGCTATGCTAATGGAATGGGTCATGTCAATCAGATCATTCAACCAATGATGTGATCCCGTTAATCAAATAACAACTCCTTGTTCATGGTTTAGGAAACACAACCATCTTTGATTAACGAGCTAGTCAAGTAGAGGCATACTAGTGACACTCTGTAGGTTTATGTATTCACACATGTATTATGTTTCCTGTTAATACAATTCTAGCATGAATAATAAACATTTATCATGATATAAGGAAATAAATAATAACTTTTATTATTGCCTCTAGGGCATATTTCCTTCAAACAATGGAAAGGAAAATGTGATTATTATGATAATCAGACCAATGGAAAGGAAATATGTTTATACCCAAGTATTAGAGTATAACTTTCCCAAGGAAAGGCAGAGCATGATAGGGCTCCAAGTATTAAACCGTTTAGACAAAGGGGTAAGGAATTTATGAGGTTTACCCATACAATGGTGTTTGGATAATTGATCAAGAACAATTAGCATTGCGCTTCCAATGTTCTTGTTGATGATCGGAGTACCACACACATGCTTTGGGATAGTGTTGACATGGTCATCAGGGAAAGGTCAGACTTCGGATACACAATGGATCCATCGGAAACAACTTAGAAAATAAGTCATGCAATTTCAGCAAGGAAAAGATGAGGGTGTGGCCAACGGGCTCAGCAACAATCTATCGACATGTCAAAAAGGATGTATTTCCAAAATTATATGAACAAGTTTGTGTTGGGGAAGGCAAGAATGTTGTCTATGTTAACATAAATCATCGAGGGGCAAGGATTGTATTTCTCATCATGAATTCGATTGATATCCTGGAAGAGCTCAAAATGTTGATGATGATCACGACACATTTGTCGAGAGATTTCATGAAGATGTAATTGATCGGCGATGACATCAAGTCAACAGAATGATGAAGTGGAAGGTTATTGGAACCACGGGTATGACACAAACTCGAAATTAAGCTTATGTTCAAGGAGAAACGATATGATGAGGAAGATCGACATAGGCTTAGCTCATCATAAAAAATTGTGCTTCGGGAAGAAGGACCAGGTAGTGCAGTTAAAATTTCGCATGGTAATGATATAGCCGATCAGGCTAGGAATTACTAGAAGGATTATTAAACTCGTAAGCAACAAAAAATACTTAGAGTTATAGAATCGGAGTGTGGAATTGATTCACTTATCGGCGTTCTCGAGTGACTAACAACTCAAAATCCGGGGAAATCTGAAATCGATGAGAATCAATACCAGATGAAGACTCGTAGGAAGCAACATGGTTCTTTGTTATTCTCGAGATACCAGAGGGTAATACTCGATGGAAGATCAAAATAGAGATTGCGAAGATGCATTTATCCATAGAATACAAGTGCTTTAACTTGTCTGAGAAATGGAATCAAAGGGGAACAATCATGGTCAGAACCACGGTTGCAAAGGATCAAATCCTAGATATAAGATGATCTTATACCAAGGGGATAATTAATTTTAAGAGAAGCTTCCATGATAAGATCTACATCGTGTCCATGGGCATGAACACAAAGTTCAAGGTCGACTCCCACTTCTTGAATGCATATCATTTCATTTACTTCTCACTCTCGATGAAGTTGTAGTGTTGAAATGTTATCTGGCAAAACACCAAAAGAGTATGACTCATGAAAACTCTCGAGTTCACATGGATTAGGGAAGGCATAGGTTCAACCCATTGGGCATCTTAGGAACCTATTCCACAAACTTCAGGAGTAAATTACTCAAGCTCGAAAGTAGAGCATGGCTAGCAAAAAGCAGGTGTCGGCGTTCTGGGAACGGGGGTCCCCAGACTTTCCTGCCTGCGGCCTACGGCGTGGCCCAAGAGGGGGCCCAGCATAGTGCGGTTTAATAAGCTCAAGCTCAAGACCCTCGCGAGGGGCCAAGCCTCGCGGGGCGGACGACAGGAACCTTCCTCAGGAGCGGCCTCGTCAGGCAGGCTCATGAGGAGGCGGAGAAATTAAGGCAGGGTACCTCACGAGGGTGCCCCGTGACGCAAGCCATGACGATCGAGATCAGGCGGGCGCTAGGCGGGCGCCAGCCTACGCAGTGTCCTCGTTTCCCCTTTGGTGCAAAGGAGGCAAGCACAGGCCAAGGCATCAGGCAAAGGTTACCGCTCCGGTGCAACAAGACCAGGACCAGCAGAGTGGCAGGACGGAGGTCATCGTGGAGCCCAGGATGGCTTCACCGTCAGAGCCTTTGGCAGCCGAAGACCAACTTTAGTCAGGATAAGTGTACTAGATGTTCCCCTTCAAACTGGCAAATTGTTGGCGCCCTTCCTGCTCATTATTTGGGAAGAGGCCCAGGGCCTCCCTCTATAAATAGGACTAGCCACCACAAAGAGAAGGGGAGGAAAAACGACGAAAGGAGGTCGAACCTACCGGAGAGAGAGAGAGAGAGAGAGAAGCGACTGGACTCACCCAAGCAGTCCATCGCACCAGCTCAAGAACAGCCCCTCGCGAGGTTGTTCTTCCTTTGAACTGTTCTTCATCAGCCCAGAGGCAATCCACCACACCACACACTTGAGTAGGGTATTACACCACAACGGTGGCCCGAACCACTATAAACCTCGCGTTTCTTGTGCTGTTCATCGTTCCTAGTTTAGATCCCTCACAAACCATTAATGCGTGAGCTGGTAGGGGAAAGATCTCCGTGCGCACCCTAGAGTTAGAACCTCAAGGGTCTGCCGGAACCCGAAATCCGACATTTGGCGCGCCAGGTAGGGGTGCGCCGGAATCTTTCTTCCGCTGGTTGCGTGTGATCTTCCGTCATGTCCATGGTGGCCTTCGCCGAAGCTCAAGGCTGAAGGCCGGTTGCTCGCGCCGCTCGATTCGCCCAGATGGTTCCCGTCGGCGGACACCCCCGCTGTTCCCCGTCGCCTGCCGCCAACGCCGCCACCGGCCCGGTGGGGAACGAGCAGCAGGCCTGTTGGAGGGAGCTGCGCGACCTCTACCTCGCCCCTCGCGCCGGGCCGGCGCCCTCGGTCGTCGCAGCTCTCCTGGGCGGCTCGGTGGCGCCACCTTCGAGCTGCCACGTCTAGCCGTTCACCCGCCAGATCACCATCGCCTTCGAGTGCCAGGAGGCCCCGCCGGGCTGGGTGGCGCCCGAGGCCAACCTGCTCTTCAACTCGGACGATCACCCCTCCAAGCCCGCCGGTTCGGGTGCGCTCCCGATGCTATGCACCCCCACCATCTGCGAAGTGGCTGTCACCAGGACCCTCATCGATGGCGGAGCCGGCCTCAGCGTGCTCTCTGTGGAGGCCTTCAGCCTCCTCCATGTGCCACCAGAGCGGCTCTGGCCCAGCAGGCCTTTTTCAGGAGTCGGAGCCGGTTCCACCGCCTCCCTGGGACAAATTCGCCTCCCGGTGACCTTTCGCACCCGCGACAACTTCCGCACAGAGCTAATCGACTTCGACATTGCCCCCATCGGCCTCCCCTACAACGCCATCCTCGGCTACCCGGCCTTGGCCCGGTTCATGGCATCAACTCACCCGGCGTACAACCTCATGAAGATGCCCGGGAGCAGCGGCGTCCTTACCGTGCCAGAAACACGGAGATGCGCCAAGGCGCTCAAGTTTGTTTTCAAAGCGGCTACAATGACCGCCAATGGACGCCCCCGAGCCCAAGGGGGCTGCGCCATCCAAAAAGAAGCAGCTATTCACTCAAAACAAGGTGGAAACCAAGCAGGTACCAGTCAACAAGGACGGGTCCACTCACGCCACCTTCACCATAGGTGCAAAACTCGAACCCGAGCAGGAGGAGGCCTTGGTGAAGTTCCTGCGTGCGAACAAGAAGGTGTTCGCGTGGGGACCTGATCAGTTGGCGGGGGTCCCGAGGGGAGTGATTGAGCATCACCACAACGTGTGCCCCAACGTGCGCCCCGTGAAGCGTATACAGGCGACAGTCCATAGAGAAACAAGCTTTTATCGTCCAAGAGACCCGCAAGCTAGAGGCAGCAGGGGTTATTCGCAAGGTCCGCTACCCGGATTGGCTGGCCAACCCAGTTGTCGTGCCAAAGAAGGGGGGAAAGGAACGTATGTGTGTCGACTTCACCAACCTCAACAAGGCCTGCCCACAGGATCCGTTGCCGCTTCCTCGCATCGACCAGATCGTCGACTCCACCGCAGAGTGTGACCTTCTGTGCTTCCTGGATGTCTTCTCAGGCTATCACCAGATCAAGACGGCGGTAGAAGACGTGGAAAAAACGGCTTTCCTGACCCCGTGCGGAGTGTACTGCTATACCTGCATGCCATTTGGGTTGCGCAGGCGCGACCTTTCAGCGGTTGATGCACATCGCCCTGGGCCGACAGCTCGGGAGGAATGCTGAGGCGTATGTCGATGACATTTTAGTGAAGTCTCGGGAGGCGAAGACCCTGATACAGGACTTGGAAGAAACCTTCGCGAGCCTCGATAAAGTGGACCTGCGGCTTAACCCGGAGAAGTGCGTATTTGGAGTCCCCTCGGGCAAGCTCCTGGGTTTCCTCGTGTCCCATAGGGGCATCGAGGCCAACACGGAAAAGGTCAAAGTAGTCGAAGACATGAGCCCGCCAAAGACCCTCAGAGAAATGCAGAAACTCACCGGGCGCGTGACCGCGCTAGGACGTTTCATCTCCAAGCTGGGGGAACGAGCACTGCCATTCTTCAAGCTGATGAAGAAGAAGGGCCCCTTTGAATGGACTGAAGAGGCCGACAAGGCATTCCAAGAACTCAAGAGGTACCTTACCAGCCCTCCGGTGATGGTAGCTCCGCGTCCTCGGAACTCTCTGGTGCTCTACCTCGCGGCCACCCCCTACTCCGCCAACAGCCTGGTAGCCAGTCGGGAGGAGCATCGAGACTAAGGCCACTGCCTCGGGCAGGAAGCGGAAGCCAAAAGAGCCTTACAAAGACCGCGACCATGGCCGAAGGGGATCAGCCGCAGCAGGAAAGCGCGCCCGGAGCAGAAGAGGCCCCACCGAGCGACCAAGCGCTGGGGGCTCCGCCGTCTCGGGAGGCACCCCAACCTACAGAGGACGCGAACAGCGCCAGCGCTCACAGCCTCGTCGAGCACCCCATGCACGGTGCTACGGGACGCGAGGGCGCGGTACCCCATGCCCCAAAAACTCCTCCTCGCGCTGTTGGTAGCCTCACGCAAGCTGCGGCACTACTTCCAAGGTCATCCCATCAAGGTCGTCTCAACATACCCTCTGGAGAGGGTGCTTAGGAGCCCCAACTCAGCTGGAAGATTCGCCGAGTGGAACATCGAACTACAAGCGTTTCAGCTAGAATTCAGCACAACCTGAGTCATCAAGGGGGCCGCATTGGCAGATTTTGTGGCAGAATGGACGGAGGCACCCAACCTCGAAGCAGGCGACGACCGATCACTTTCTTCGGGGAGCGAGGACGGCTGGGTCATGTACTTCGACGGGGCATTCTCCCAACATGGCGCAGGGCCGACCCAGTGCTCGTATCCCCTACTCAGGACATGCTCTATTACACTGTGCAGCTTTGTTTCCAGCACGGGGGAAAGGTCTCCAACAACATAGCACAATATGAAGGCCTCATAGCCGGCCTGAGAGCCGCAGTCGCTTTGGGGGTAAAGCGCCTCATCATCAAGGGCGATTCACAACTCCTCGTCAACTTCTCCAACAAGATATACGAGCCGAAGGAAGAGCACATGGAGGCCTAACTCGCGGAGGTGCGCAGGATGGAGAAACAGTTCTGGGGGCTGGAGCTGCAGCATGTGCCTCGCGGCACCAATCAAGAGGCGGATGACATCGTCAAGAGGGCGTCCTGGCGGCTGCCTCAGGAGCCTGGCGTCTTCGAAGAGCGACTCTTCAGGCCCTCAGCGGCACCATCACTATCAAGCGCGGCGCAACCTCAGGAGGAGCTCCCCCAGCCACCTACCTCGGGAGCCCCGGTCTGCGGCCCGGCCTCAGGAGCACGTCTGCTCCTGGCGTTGGGGCCTCAGGAAGGGTGCTGGATCACAGAGCTCAAGATCTACTTGACACGGGGGACCCTGCCGGAAAAGGAGGAGGAGGGGGAGCGTGTGGCGCGGCAAGCCACGTCCTACTGCATCAGGGATGGAGAGCTTTACCGGAGGCGGCCGAATGACGTGTCCCTACGTTGCATTTCCAGAGAGCAAGGGAAGGAATTGCTGGAAGATATACACGGCGGAGATTGTGGGCATCACTTACCGTGCTTGCTGTTGAGGGATCTGATGACACCGACTCCACCAAGAAAACTAAGGCAGACGACCCCGACAAGGAGGTTGCCGGGTGCGTCGCCTGCCGGGCCTTGGCGGTTGCCGAGAAGCCAGGAAACCCCGACAAGCGATACTGCAAGATCCATCGCACCAAAGGCCATGCTCTCCAGGACTGCCGACAGGTTGAGCTCCTCGGCGAGAAGCGAGAGGGCTGAATATGAGAGGCGGGACAAGGAGAAGGGCACAGGCGGTCTTGAGGTCCGGCAAGAAGCGTGATGGCGACGGGCCGTCCACGGCAAGGATAAGCAAAAGAGAGGCCCGCCGGGCCGCGTGACAGTAAAGCCGTAAGACGCATTTATCACGAAGAGGACGACAAATCCGGTGACCAAGAGTTTGAAAGCTACAGAGGCCATGTGCGTCGGCGGCGCCTCGCTGCATACTTCTCACCGCCGGCTTAAAGCGATTGGTAGCGAGAGGTAACAGCCGGCGGAGCCGTCATTTGATGCCCAAAGGTCATGAAGTGGTCCAAAGACACCTATCATCTTTGACGCCGAGGATCACCCTGATCCCACCACTGCGGTCGGGTGCTTGCCGTTGTTGGTTTCACCAACAATACGCAACCTCAAGGTGACAAAGATGCTAGTCGATGGAGGGGCCAGTCTGAACTTGATCTCGCCCGCCGTGATCGAGAAACTGCAGATTCCTGATGGAGACCTCGAAGAGGCGGGCACGTTTCAGGGGGTCAACCCGGGAAGAAGCCAACCCAAGGGAAAGGTCATGCTGCACGTGACCTTTGGAAGCGACTTGAACTTCAGGACGGAGAGGATCGTGTTCGATGTTGCCAAGATCCCCTTGCCCTACAACGGGATCCTTGGCCGCCCAGCGCTGGCCTAGTTCATGGTGGCGTCACACTACGCCTACAACACCCTGAAGATGCCAGGACCTGTGACGATTATCACCATTCCCTCCGACAAGAAAGATGTGCTGATTTGCGCTGACCAACTATACCAGCAAGCAGTTGCAGCAACTGCCACCGCTAGGGCACTTGCTCCTGCCGCTGGGACCCCGGGAGGGAAGAAGAAGAAGAGGACCGGTGTGACCTCGGACACCCACTCCGGCAAGCGCCCCTCTTCGGAGTGTAGCGCTGCCGTTGAGGACGTGCCGGAGAGCTCCACCGGCGGAAACAAGAAGCCCAGGGCCATACCACCGGGAACCAAGAAGGTTTCTGTCAATGAGGACGACACGGGAGGAGCTTTTACCATAAGCTCCACCCTTGACGACAAATAGGAAGACGCGCTCGTCACCTTCCTGCGGGCGAATGTCGATGTGTTTGCGTGGCAAGCTTCCGACATCCCCGGCGTTCCCAGGAAGGTGATTGAGCACCACGTTGCTGTCTGCCCTCATGCGCGGCCCGTCAAGCAGAAGGTCAAAAAGCAAGCTTTGGAACGACAAGAGTTCATCACAGAGGAGATCCGGAAACTGGAAGCAGCGGGTTTGGTAGGAGGAGTGCTCCATCCAACGTGGTTGGCCAATCCAGTCGTGGTGCGCAAGGCAAATGGGAAGTGGAGGCTATGTATTGATTACACAGATATTAATAAGGCTTGCCCTAAAGATCCCTCACCGCTGCCTCGCATTGATCAGATTGTTGACTCCACGACCGTGTGTGCTCTGTTGTCATTCCTCAATGCCTACTCCGGCTACCACCAGATCTTCATGACAAGAGAAGACGAAGAGAAGACATCATTCATCACCCCATGTGGTACGTATTGTTTCATGCGGATGCCTTTCGGGTTGAAGAGTGCTGGTTCGACGTTTGCAAGGGCGGTCCAGATTGGTTTCGAACCCCAGCTCCATAGAAATATGGAGGCTTATATGGATGACATAGTGGTCCAAACCAAGGACGGGGCAACCTGTCGGCGTTCTGGGAACGGGGGTCCCCAGACTTGCCTGCCTGCGGCGTGGCTCAAAGGAGGCCCAGGACAGCCCATCTTCATCAACACAAGCTCAAGACCCTCGCGAGGGGCCAAGCCTCGCGGGGCGGACGACCAGGAGCTTCCTCAGGCACGGCCTCGTCGGTGGCTCATGAGGAGGCGGAGAGTTCAAGGCAGGTACCTCGCGAGGTGCCCATGACGTAAGCCATGACGACCAAGGACGCCATTTGGCGCCAGCCACAGCCAGCCCTCCTTTCCTCTTTGGTGCAAAGGAGCAAGCGCGAGCAAGAGCATCAAGCAAAGGCATCCGTTTGATTGCAACAAGACCAAGACCAGCCCAACGGGCCGGAAGGAGTCATCGTGGAGCCCAAGCAGGCGTCATCACCAGAGCCTTTGGCAGGGGAGGACCAACTTTAGTCAGGATAAGTGTACCCGCTGTTCCCCTTCAAAATGGCCAATTGTTGGCGCCCTTCCCTCTCTATATTTGGGAAGAGGCCCATGGTCTTCACCTATAAATAGGATTAGCCACACTCAGAGTAGAGGACGATCGGATAGGAAGGAGATCCGACATTTGGAATCCAGAGAGAGACGGAGAGATCAAGACGATCGGCATCTAGAGAGAGAGAGAGAGAGAGAGAGAGAGACCCGATCCTCAAGCTAGAGCGACGGGACACCACTTAGCAGTTCATCACACCCACCAAGAACAGACCCTCGCGAGGCTGTTCTTCCCCCTGTACTGTTCTTCATCAGCCCCAGAGGCAATCCACCACACCACAAACTAGAGTAGGGTATTACACCACAACGGTGGCCCGAACTAGTATAAATCTTGCGTCTCTTGTGCTGTTCTTTCTAGTAGTTTAGGTCCCTACGATTCGGCGAGGTACAAGACGGTGGAGGGTTGGATCTCCGCGCGCACCCCAGAGTTTGAACCTTAAGGGTCTTCCGGAACCCGAAATCCGACACAACCCTCATACCGGATTTGCAAGAAACATTTGCAAACCTGCGCAAGATCAATCTCAAGCTGAACCCCGAGAAGTGCGTCTTTGGCGTCCCATCCGGCAAGCTCCTCGGGTTCTTGGTGTCACAGCGTGGGATAGAGGCCAATCCGGACAAAATCAAAGCTATAGAGCAGATTGAAGCACCCAAGCGGATCAAGGATGTGCGCCGGCTTGCTGGTTGCGATGCCGCCATGGGCAGGTTCGTTTCCAAATGCTGCGGCGTGCCTCCCCTTTTCAAGATCACGAAAAGGCGGGCCCAATGGAGTGGATGCCGAAGCGAGCAGCATTGCAAGATTTGAAGAAATATCTCTTCCACGCCAATACTTGTTGCGCCCGGGCCGCAAGAACCGTTCTTTGCTATACTGGCGGCAACGGACCAAATGGTCGGCGCTTTATGCGCCCGGATTCGATGTGCGGTGTCCGAAATCGGGTTATTCGCCGTCTTTGCCATGTCATGTGCTTGTGTTATGCACTTTGCCATGTCATCATATGCATTTCATACCATGCCATCATGTGCATCGCATTGGCATACGTGTTCGTCTCATGCATCCGAGTATTTTCCCCGTTGTCCGTTTTGCAATCCGGCACTCCTATGTCCCCCGGCGCCCCCTTTTGCCTCTTTTCGTGTGCGGGTGCTAAACGGTATCGGAATGGACCGAGGTTTGTCAAGCGGCCTTGGTATAGCACCGGTAGACCGCCTGTCAAGTTTCGTGCCATTTGGAGGTCGTTTGAAACTCCAACGGTTAACCGGGTAACCGTAAACCCCCCCCTTCTCTTTGCAGCCCAACACCCCTCCAAACTGGCCCAAAACCCAGCAAACTCCCCTCCATGCTCTCGGTCGTTCGATCACGATCGTGTGGGCGAAAACCGCACCTCATTTGGACTCTCCTAGCTCCCTCTACCTATAAATATGTCTTCCTCCCCCGAAATTCACGGTGCAACCCTAGACATTTTCATCCTCGCGGCGCCGGACACGTCTGCCTCCTCGCTGGACATGTCCGCTTCTCCGCCCCGGCCAATCGCGCGTTGCCGCGTGGCCTCCCGCCGCCGTCCAGCGCCCGCCCGCGCCGCTGCTCCCCGCCGCCCGGCGGCGCTGCCGCCACAGCGCCCGTCCGCCCTTTGCTGCCGCCCGGCCACCGCTCCTCATGATCGCCGTCCTCGCCGTGCCGCCGCCTCCACCAGCGGATCCGGCGCCCGCGGCCGGCCTTCGCCCGCGCCGGCCGATTCCCTCCGCCGCCGGCTCCCTCCGCTGCGGACCCCGTCGCGTCGCCGGGCGGCGCCTTCACGGAAGCGCCGCCTCCCGTCGCCTCTCCGCCTCGGCGGGCCTCGCCCAAACCTCCCTGCCAGAAACTCCTCCTCGCCCGGCTCCGTCCCGTCCAGCGCCGCCGGGCTCGCGAGCCGCCCCGCCCCTCGCCGGAGTTATCTCCGGTCAGATCCGGGGGAGTGGACGAGATCCACCACTCCCTCGAACCAAACGCGGCATCCCCGCATCCCGGATCCCTCCGTCCCGCGTCGACTTTCGCGGAGGTAAAAATCGCCCAAGTCCCCAGATCTGCAATATAATCATGTCATGTTCATCGCATCAGAACTCCGCATCCGTGGCTCCGTTTTGGGCGTCTAGCATATCAAATTGTTCGCCTCGACGAGTAATTCATTTCATTCCATTGCATAATGTTCATTTGAGCTCATCTTGACGCCTGAATCATTGTTGCAAGAGTGCTATATGATGTTAATCTGCTGAAACTGTTATAACATCCTCATTTGTCATTTTTGCCATGATTGATGTGTGCATCCTATGAGCATGAGCTCTACACATGTTTTGAACTACATCATGCCATATTTACAGGTGTGCTTGCCATGTATTTTTGTGAGTTGTGTAGTGAGTGCATCAAGCTTGCTAAGTAGTGTACTTGTTGCTGTTTTCCTGACAGATTCTGTTATATTTTGTTGCTATGTAACCTTCTTCTACTAGTCATTCTATGCATATTCTGGAGATGTTCTCTAAGGATGTTTTGTTATACGTGTCTCGCTCTATCCATTCATGACCCTGGTTGCATTTATAGCCTGCTGTATCATGTTGTTATCTTGCCCTCAAAACTGCTAAATAATGTTGCTGTCAACCTGTTAACATTAAGTTCAGTATTGCCATGAGCTTTTCTAGTGATCCATGCACTCTATGGACTTGCTCTTGCCATGATTAGCTTTATAAACATGTCTTCTTACTGTGAGTTGCCTTTCCATGCCATGTATTGCTCTGTGGTGAGTGTTTCAAGCTCACCAACATGTCTATTTATTGTTGTTCCTGCCATGTATGAATCTATCATATCATTTGCCATGTTTACGTGGGTGCCATCATATTTTCTGTGCCCTTTTGGCTCATGGTCAGTAAGGGACTTTTGTTCCATGCAATTAGTAGATTCATTCTATGCCTTGTTTTGCCATGATAAGTTCCAGTAGCATGTTGTTTGATAGCTCTAAAAATTGCAACCTGATGTTATTTCTGCAAAGTCTGAAACTGATATTATTTGCAATCTTGCCATGTCATTTTGAGCATGTTCTATTGATTTCTGGAGATAGCTCAGTGTTCATGTTTTGTTATGCTTTACCTGTACATCATGTCCATGCCTTTTGTTTTCTTGTTTATGTCCTGTAGCATGTTGTTCTGATGCTTGCAATATGCCTAGTTGCTGTTTTGGACAGTTTGTCCTTTAAACTCGTATTGTGTATATGTGTTCAAACGTTGCTCCGTTTTGAGTGTGCTCTATATGAAACTTGCTTAGAATTGCATGTAGCTTCATATTATCATGTTGCATCCTTGTTTTGAGGTGTTTGCTTGATGTTTGGATGCATTTTGCATCAATGCCATGCTTATCTTGTTTTGCTCATATCTTGTAGGCCGTAGCTCCGAATATAATGAACTTTATATGTAACTTGACTAGAATCTCGTGTAGATCCTCTTGGTGCATTTTAACTTGCTGTTTAACAACTTGAACATAAGGTTTATTCAGATCTGTACCAATTTCGAAATTTGCATACGAGGACTTACCCGATTTGTTATATGTTGTTTCCGGCCTCATTTAAACTTGCTTTGTTGTGTTGTTCTTGTTTGCATCATCTCTTGCCATGGGTAGCTTCATGTAGTCTTGTCATGCATCATGCTTGGTTGTGCATCATGTCTTGTCCATGTGTGGTGTGTTTACCATGTTGTGTGCTTCTTCTCGATAGTTCCCGTTTCGTTGCGATAGTGAGGATTCGTTCGTCTACGCTTGGTTCGTCTTCGTGGCTTCATCTTCTTCATGGACTCATTCTTCTTCCTAGCGGGATTTCAGGCAAGATGACCGTCACCTTGGATCTCATTACTATCATTGCTATGCTAGTTGCTTCGTTCTATCGCTATGCTGCGCTACCTATTACCTGTTTATCAAGCCATCCCAAGTTGCCATGAACCTCTAACCTTTGACACCTTTCCTATGCAAACCGTTGTTTGGCTATGTTACCGCTTTTGCTCAGCCCCTCTTATAGCGTTACTAGTTGCAGGTGAAGTTGAAGATTGCTCCATGGTGAACAGGATTATGTTGGGATATCACAATATCTCTTATATTATTAATGCATCTATATATTTGGTAAAGGGTGGAAGGCTCGGCCTTATGCCTGGTGTTTTGTTCCACTCTTGCCGCCCTAGTTTCCGTCATACCGGTGTTATGTTCCCGGATTTTGCGTTCCTTACGCGGTCGGGTGATTTATGGGACCCCTTGACAGTTCGCTTTGAACAAAACTCCTCCAGCAAGGCCCAACCTTGGTTTTACCATTTGCCTCACCACCACCTATATTTCCCTTGGGAGTAATTAACCCAAGGGTCATCTTTATTATAGCCCCCCCGGGCCAATGCTTGTCTAAGTGTTGGTCCAAACTAGAGCACCGTGCGGGACCATCCCTTGGCAACTTGGGTTACGTCGGTTCTCAGACGCTTCGCTTATCCGGTGTTGCCACGAGAACGAGATATGTGAGCTCCCTATCAGATTGTCGGCGCATCGGGCGGTCTTGCTGGTCTTGTTTTATTCTTTGTCGAAATGTCTTGTAGCCGGATTCCGAGACTGATTGGGTCTTCCCGGGAGAAGGAATATCCTTCGTTGATCGCGAGAGCTTATCATGGGCTAAGTTGGGACACCCTGTAGGGTTTGAACTTTGGAAAGCCGTGCCATGTTATGTGGCGAGATGGGAATTTGTTAATATCTGATTGTAGTAAACTTGAAGTAAACTATTCTAAAATACACCAACCGTAATGCGTAACCCCGAGTGTCTCTTTTTCGGGTTGATCGAGAGGAGAACACGGTTTTACGGGTTATGTCGGCGTAAGTAGGAGTTCAGGATCATTTCTTGATCATTACTAGTGGACGACCGTTCCTTTGTTTCTCTTCTCGCTCTCATTTGCGTATGTTAGCCACCATACATGCTTAGTCGCTGCTGCAATCTCACCACTTTACCCCTTCCTTTCCCATTAAGCTTTGCTAGTCTTGATACCCATGGTAATGGGATTGCTGAGTCCTCATGGCTCACAGATTACTACACCAACAGTTGCAGGTACAAGTTTCACGATGATCATGATGCGAGAGCGATGTTTGCTTGTTTGGAGTTCTTCTTCTGCTTCTTCTTCGATCAGGAGATAGGTTCCAGGTCGGCAGCCTGGGATAGCAGGGTGGATATTGTTTGAGTTTCTGTTTATGATTCATCCGTAGTCGGATGTTGATGTTGTATGTTGTATTGTTGTATTCATGTGACATTGTATGAATTGGATGTATCCCCATCTATTATGTAATGTTGATGTAATGATATCCACCTTGCAAAAGCGTTTCAATATGCGGGTCTATCCTTGGTGGGACCTTCGAGTTCCTTTTGGATAGGGTCGCATATTGGGCGTGACAAGTTGGTATCAGAGCCTCGACCGACCTTAGGAGCCCCCTTGATTGATCGTGTAGTTTGGCCGTTGTTGAGTCTAGAAAAAAACTGATTTCGGGGTTTAGTTATATCGGAGAGTAGGATTTCTTTTTACTCCTCAGCCCCCTTCGTCGCTCTGGTGAGGAATCTTGACGTAGGTGTTTTGAATTACTCCTCTTCCCCTTCAAATTTTTCTTTAGGATCACGCAGTTGGTTTTCCGATCGTTGTTCCTCAGCTCTTTTTATCCGGTGCATTTCTCGTCAAGTTGACTCGAGCCTCTTCATCTTTGCAAGTTCAATCCTCAGTTGTTTTCTTTTCCCACCCGCCCACCCCTTCTTCTTCTTGGAACCGGAGTCCGTAATCGAGTATCCATCCTACTCGTGCGAAGCCTTTGCTTTCTTTCCTCAATGATTTCAACCGGTGTTTTCTCTTCAATATATTCGTCAGCTCCCCCTTCCAAGTTGTCTTTGTTTTTCCCGCCCTCCCTCCCTCTTCTTTCAGGAGCTTGCGTCTGTTTCGAGCATCAATTTCATTCATGCGGAGCCTCTTCAGTCTTCCCTCAATCATTTCAACCGGTGAATTCTCGTCTCGTTCGTCATTCTTCATCCCTTTCTTCTCTAGTGGATTCAATTATAATTTTCGGTAGTGATTATATTCTTTCCTTGGATCAAGTGTTCTCCTTGCTCATTTGCCTCTCGCCATTCAATCATTAGGAGTTCAAGACATCTCAGGAGATTTGTCGGTGTTCCAATTAATTCGAGGCTGTCACCTCATTCAAATATTTCATTTGTTCCGGTGCATCATCTATCTGTTCAACATCCCTTTCCAACGGTGTTTTTATCTTTAGTGGGCCCTAACCCACAGGTCTTTTCCCAGGATCTTACCTGACTCTTCTAATTTCCCCGGAGTTATTCTCAATTCTTTTCGGAGTTTGACGTAAGAATGAATTTCATCAGTCAGATGCCTATTCAAGATCGATTTCAAACCATTTCATTGTTGACTCAACCTCTTTGCTTTTCATTCTACCGGAGTACCTCAGTTATTTTGTTGGTGTTTCTCGTCGTCATTTGGAGATCGAAGAAGAGTTTTTCCTCTAAATCTTGTCTCTTCTCTCAAAGATTCGTGGTTCTAGTTCATGTTATCCTCTCAAATTATTCCATTTGTCGATATTCTTTTCTTAACCATCCAAGTATGTCAGAGTTGTTTTTCCATTTCTTTTTACCGAGGCCATCATTCCAGAAGAATTCTTTGTCCTCACATTTCAGCTACCGTTATCCAATTATCCCGGTGCTTCGTTCAAGTGTTCTTTAATCATCTCATGATCTCTTTGTTATTTTGCATCTAAATCCCCTCTAGCTTATTGGTTCTTCTAATTCTTCCCGGTGATTCATTCTCTTTCATCAGTCATTTCCGAATTCTTACGGTGGTTCGTTCAAGATTCTTTTTCCATCACTATCATTTTAATTCATTCGTTCTTTTCAATCCTACCGGTGGTTCATGAAGACCTTCTCAAGTTTGTGATATGTCACTTCTCAATTCTTTTTCAAGAAGAATAAGTAGTATGCAAAATCCATTGCTTGTCATCAATTTAATTTGATGAAGGATAAGCATACAATAAATCTTATTCCTATTTCATCAAAGTGATTAATCTTTTTCTTCGGAGTTTGTTCTTGAGGAATAAATTCTACTTCCAAGTGTTTTCATCTTTTCATTTCCGGAGTTCAATTTCCTCGGCCTTTTCATCGGAACCTCCATCTAAATCACCGCAAGGCTCATCTTAATCTTTCTTCCTTCATTCTATCTCATCATCCTTTTTGTCACCGGAGTTCTTCACGGTGGTTCTTCATGATTTAATTCATTCTTCAAGAGTTCATCAAGTTTCATTCCATCTTCTTAAGCTCGTGTTCTATTCCTACATGTTTCAGCCGGAGTGCTGCCAAAATCCTTTCAGTAATATTCGTTTCTTATCTCGTTCTAACCGGAGTGGTTTCATAGTCTATCCGATTCCGTGAGCTTACGATTCTCGTCATAATCATCGTTCCTCTCTTCTTCTCGAGTACTCTCGATTCTTTGTTTCTTCTCTTGAGTTCTTGTTTCACCTCATCCCTTTTCCCTTACGTCTCAGTCCTAAGATCTCGCTACGAGATCTCTTGTTAGTGGAGGAGAGTTGTAACGCCCCGGATTCGATGTGCCAGGTGTCCGTCAGTTATTCGCCGTCTTTGCCATGTCATGTGCTTGCGTTATGCACTTTGCCATGTCATCATATGCATTTCATACCATGCCATCATGTGCATCGCATTGGCACACGTGTTCGTCTCATGCATCCGAGTATTTTCCCCGTTGTCCGTTTTGCAATCCGGCACTCCTATGTCCCCGGCGCCCCCTTTTGCCTCTTTTAGGTAATGCGGGTGTTAAACGTTCTTGGAATGGACCGAGGTTTGTCAAGCGGCCTTGGTATAGCACCGGTGAACCGCCTGTCAAGTTCGTGCCATTTGGAGGTCGTTTGATACTCCAACGGTTAACCGGGTAACCGTAAAGCCCCTTTCACTTTGCAGCTCAACACCCCTCCAAAGTGGCCCAAAACCCATCTAAGTCTCTTCCATGCTCTCGGTCGTTCGATCACGATCGTGTGGGCGAAAACCGCACCTCATTTGGACCCTCCTAGCTCCCTCTACCTATAAATATGTCTTCCTCCCCCGAAATTCGCGGTGCAACCCTATACATTTTCATCCTCGCGCCGCCGGACACGTCCGCCTCCTCGCCGGACATGTCCGCTTCTCCGCCCCGGCCAATCGCGCGTTGCCGCGTGGCCTCCCGCCGCCGTCCGCGCCGCCCTTGAGTCCCAAGTCGAACCAGCGTGGCCCGCCCGCCCGCCGCCGCCCAGCCGCTTCGCCGCCCGTGGCGCTGCTTTGCCTTGGCGCCGTCCGCCCCTTTCGCCGTCGGCCACCGCTCCTCATGATCGCCGTCCTCGCCAGCCGCCGCCTCCACCAGAGATCCGGCGCCCGCGACCGGCCTTCGCCCACGCCGCCCGTGGCGCTGCGCCAACGCCCGCCCGGCGATTCCCTCCGCCGCCGGCTCCCTCGGCTGGACCCAGTCCGCGTCGCGGGCGGCGCCTTCGCCGGGCGCCGCCTCCGTGCCTCTCTGCCTCCGCCGAACCTCGCCCGACCTCCCCTGCAGCGGCCGAGCTCCTCCTCGCTCCGTCCGTCCGCGCGCCCGGAGCTCGCCGGAGCCGCCCGCCCTCGCGGAGTTATCTCCGGTCAGATCCGGGGGAGTGGACGAGATCCACCACTCCTTCAAACAAAACGCGGCATCCCCGCATCCCGGATCCCTCCGTCCCGCGTTGACTTTCGCGGAGGTAAAAATCGCCTAAGTCCCCAGATCTGCAATATAATCATGTCATGTTCATCGCATCATAACTCTGCATCTATGGATCGGTTTTGGGCGTGTAGCATATCAAATTGTTCGACCCGACGAGTACATCATTTCATCCCATTGCATCATGTTAATTTGAGCTCATATTGATGCCTGAATCATTGTTGCAAGAGTGCTATATGATGTTAATCTGCTCAAACTGTTATAACATGCTCATTTGTCATTTTTGCCAGGACTGATGTGTGCATCCTATGAGCATGAGCTCTACACGTGTTTCGAACTACATCTTGCCATCTCTACAGGGGCGCTTGCCATGTATTTTTGTGAGTTGTGTAGTGAGTGCATCAAGCTTGCTAAGTAGGGTACTTGTTGATGTTTTCCTGACAGATTCTGTTATATTTTGTTGCTATGTAAACCTGCTGCTACTAGTCATTCTATGCATATTCTGGAGATGTTCTCTAAGGATGTTTTGTTATAAGTGTCTCGCTCTATCCATTCATGCCCCTGTTTGCATTTATAGCCTGCTGTATCATGTTTTTATCTTGCCCTCAAAACTGCTAAATAATGTTGCTGTTAGCCTGTTAACATTAGGTTCAGTTTTGCCATGAGCATTTCTAGTGATCCATGTACTCTATGAACTTTCTCTTGCCATTATTAGCTTTATAAACATCTCTTCTTACTGTGAGTTTCCTTTCCATGCCATGTATTGCTCTGTGGTGAGTGGTTCAAGCTCACCAACATGTCTACTTATTGTTGTTCCTGCCATGTATGAATCTGTCATCATTTGCCATGTTTACATGGGTGCCATCATATTTTCTGTGCCCTTTTGGCTCATGGTCAGTAAGGGACTTTTGTTCTATGCAATTAGTAGATTCATTCCGTGCCTTTTTTTGCCATGATAAGGTCCAATAGCATGTTTTTTGATAGCTCTAAACATTGCAACCTGATGTTATTTCTGCAAAGTCTGAAACTGATATTATTTGCAATCTTGCCATGTCATTTGAGAGCATGTTCTTGTGATTTCTGGAGATAGCTCAGTGTTCATGTTTTGTTATGCTTTACCTGTACATCATGTCCATGCCTTTTATTTTCTTGTTTATGTCCTGTAGCATGTTGTTTTGATGCTTGCAATATGCCTAGGTGTTGTTTTGAACAGCTTGTCCTTTAAACTTCTATTGTGTGTATGTGTTGAACCGCTGCTCCGTTTTGAGTGTGCTCTATACGAAACTTGCTTAGAATTGCATGTAGCTTCATATTATCATGTTGCATCCTTGTTTTGAGGTGTTTGCTTGATGTTTGGATGCATTTTGCATCAATGTCATGCTTATCTTGTTTTGCTCATATCTTCTAGGCCGTAGCTCCGAATTTAATGAACTTTATATGTAACTTGACTAGAATCTCGTGTAGATCATCTTGGTGCATTTTAACTTGCTGTTTAACAACTTGAACATAAGGTTTATTCAGATCTGGACCAATTTCGGAATTTGCATATGAGGACTTACCGGATTAGTTATATGTTGTTTCCGGCCTCATTTAAACTTGCTTTATTGTGTTGTTCTTGTTTGGATCATCTCTTGCCATGAGTAGCTTCATGTAGTCTTGTCATGCATCATGCTTGGTTGTGCATCATGTCTTGTCTATGTGTGGTGTGTTTACCATGTTGTGTGCTTCTTCTCGATAGTTCCTGTTTCGTTGCGATCGTGAGGATTCGTTCGTCTACGCTTGGTTCGTCTTCGTGGCTTCATCTTCTTCATGGACTTGTTCTTCTTCCTAGCGGGATTTCAGGCAAGATGACCGTCACCTTGGATCTCATTACTATCATTGCTATGCTAGTTGCTTCGTTCTATCGCTATGATGCGCTACCTATTACCTGTTTATCAAGCTATCCCAAATTGCCATGAACCTCTAACGTTTGACACCTTTCCTATGCAAACCATTGTTTGGCTATGTTACCGCTTTTGCTCAGCCCTTCTTATAGCATTGCTAGTTGCAGGTGAAGTTGAAGATTGCTCCATGGTGAACAGGATTATGTTGGGATATCACAATATCTCTTATATTATTAATGCATCTATATATTTGGTAAAGGGTGGAAGGCTCGGCCTTATGCACAGTGTTTTGTTGCACTCTTGCCGCCCTAGTTTCCGTCATACCGGTGTTATGTTCCTGGATTTTGCGTTCCTTACGCGGTCGGGTGATTTATGGGACCCCTTGACAGTTCGCTTTGAACAAAACTCCTCCAGCAAGGCCCAACCTTGGTTTTACCATTTGCCTCACCACCACCTATATTTCCCTTGGGAGTAATTAACCCAAGGGTCATCTTTATTACAGGCCCCCCCCTCGGGCCAATGCTTGTCTAAGTGTTGGTCCAAACTAGAGCACCGTGCGGGACCATCCCTTGGCAACTTGGGTTACATCGGTTCCTGTACGCTTCGCTTATCCGGTGTTGCCCTGAGAACGAGATATGTGCAGCTCCTATCGGGATTGTCGGCGCATCGGGCGGTCTTGCTGGTCTTGTTTTATTACTGTCGAAATGTCTTCTAGCCAGGATTCCGAGACTGATCGGGTCTTCCCGGGGAGAAGGAATATCCTTCGTTGATCGCGAGAACTTATCATGGGCTAAGTTGGGACACCCCTGCAGGGTTTGAACTTTCGAAAGCCGTGCTCGCGGTTATGTGGCAGATGGGAATTTGTTAATATCCAGCTTTGGCCTCAAGTTTGAAAGTACCTCGACGATTCAGAGTCGAGTCCTAGCAGAGTTCATTGCAGAATGGACCGCAACACCTGACGAAGAAATTCAAGAGACTGCCCTCCCCGGCAAAGAGGCAAGTTGTGATTGGACCATGTACTTTGATGGAGCTTTCTCCTTACAGGGTGCCGGGGCTGGCATGCTGTTTGTCGCTCCCACCGGAGAGCACCTCAAGTACGTGATCCAGATGCACTTCCCCAGGGAGGTGTCAACAAACAATACGGCAGAGTACGAGGGGCTGCTTGCCGGTCTTAGGATCGCGGCGGACCTCGGAATCAAGAAACTCATCGTCAAGGGAGACTCGCAGCTTGTCGTCAAGCAAGTCAACAAGGATTACCAGAGCCCGTTAATGAAGGCCTACGTCGATGAAATGAGAAAGCTGGAAGAGCGTTTCGACGGTATACAGGCTAAACACGTTCCCCGAGTGGAGAACAATGTCGCCGATTACCTGTCAAAACGCGCTGCCCTCAAGCTACCTGTGGAACTAGGTACCTTTGTGCTTCAGCTAACTCAGCCATCCGTTGATCCATCAACAGAGCAGAACAAGAGGAGGAAATCAAGGCCCGACAAGTACTTTCCCGCCGAGCTCCACAGGGCCGCCCGGCAAGAAGGATGTTCTTTGGAATCTTGAGCCCGCCACGGGGACGGCCCGGCTCGGCGAACATCAAGCTCTTGCCGTCGAGACGGCCGCTTATGACGAGCAAGAGCAAGAGCAACTACGGCAAGAAGACGCAGTGCTCCTTGAGGAAGATCGTCTTTGGGCGGCTGTGAGAGCAGCATGCTACCAGCAAGCCTTGCGCCGCTACCATAGCCACAGGGTTCATGCCCGAAGCCTTGAGGAAGGCGACCTTGTCCTTCGGCGCGTTCAATCGGCCAAGAATTCCAACAAGTTGACGCCAAAGTGGGAAGGCCCTTACCGGGTAACACGAGTCACCAGGCCCGGCGCAGTCCGCCTGGAGACCGAAGATGCCGTTCCAGTGAGTAACTCCTGGAACATTGAGCATCTTCGCAAGTTTTACCCGTGAGGCGCGGCTTGCCGGGCCCCCCGGCAAGCCATCTTTTGTACAAGCATTGCCGATGATGCATGTAACCCTTTGTTCAAAGCGAGGTGCAGACCCTGAGCATAAATAAATGAAGCGCTGGCGCCCTAAGTTATAGTATGCATGCTAGGTCAAGTCTCGTCCTTGGTTAGGGTTGATAGTTCTTGGCGGCGACTAACCCCTAGCTTAGAGGTCGATTGTGCGTCTCTTTGCCATTCTTTTGTTTCTTTTGGTTCGCAGGACTCACGAGATAGCCTTCTTAGGACCACTTGAGGGCGAAGGAGGAAAAGAGGACATATCGGTATCTTTACCCGGCATGCCAAGTATTGCGGGGCTGCAAGCATCTGAAGATTCACCCACGGCAATCCAGAGTTGCGGGGCTGCAGCTTCAGATAAGTTCTTCATTCCTTATCATGCATTCCCTTATGGACTGAGGTATGTGAAACTTCGTTGTTTCCAAAGCTACCGTGCTCCCCTAAAAACTCTAGGCTCTAGGGCTCGTTCCGTAGTCGCGGCAGCAAAAGGATGAAACGAGGAGCCTGAACCCGCCTCATCCCTGCCTCTGCCAAAAGCGTGAGGAAGGCCGAGTGAAGTGGGAAGACGGCAGGGCCTGTTGCCGGGCAAGGAAATGTTTATCTTAGAGATAGCAAGGATTTATTCCTTGTCGTGGGTTCTACCCGCAGACAAATGACCCGGCAAGCATCCCTTTTCATTAAAAAACATTCCACTCAGGTACAGAACATAGAGAATGAAAAACATGAATGATGGGATTACAAGTTTTTAAGTTCAGCCTAGGCCCGAAGGCTTACAAACTAAAAAAGGTAAGGTGCCCGTGACCCCTCTCTTGCCCCTCTCTTCAGGAGGCAGGTCAAGGAGGCGAAAAGGGCAAAAGGGACGCCTAGACGAGCTACGGGTGGCAGAAGACACCAAGAGAACATCTTGGTGGCCGTCCGAAGGCTGGATGGTGATGGCGGCGCGGAAGCAGAGCTTCGAAGACGAGGCGGCGGGGCGTCGGCCTTGGTCGAAGGCATCGCGTGCCAGTGCTCGATTTGGCGGCCTTGCTGCCCGCCCTCTTCCTCTTCCGCAGCCTCCCAACGCCAGCCGCCCAAGGAGACGACCCCGAGAAGTTCAGGAAGCCGGCGACACGGATGATGGGATCGCCGGTGCCGCACGGAGCGACACCCGACCCCTAGTCGGACCCGTCGTCCTGCCGCCTGCCACCCTCGTCATCGCTGCCGCTGTCCTCCTCGCCACTCTCGCTCGAGGAGGAGCCTTCGCTATCAGAAGAGCTCTCCACGCAGCACCTTGCCCGAGTCCCGAAGCACCCGAAGGCCTTGACGGAGAGGAGGCCCCACTCCATCAGCTTGAAATGGAGAGTGAGCCCCGCCGTCAAGCGGTGGATGTGAGCGAACGTCTTCCACCCTCGGTCAAGATACATCACTTGAGGGGCTGGAAAGTCGACGCGAACTCGCGTACCGCTGATCCAACAGCCCCTCATATGCAGCCGCAGTGACTCCGGCGGATCCCGCTCCATCTCACTCGTGAAGGGAGTCGGGAGACGGAGGCGGCGGCGAGGCGGCCGGCGCAACCTGACAAAGAACTCGCAAGGGTCATCCCCAACATGGCCCTCCGTGAGGGGAGGAACCGCTGGCGGAGGCGGGACCAGCGCGCCGCCCCGTTCTCCTCTTCCCTGAGCACCTCGACCTCGTCCACGGCCTCGCCCGCGGCCTCGCACCCTCCCCCTTCCCCTCGCGGCTGGCTCTGCCACCATGGGTGAAGGAGAAGGAAGGGCGCGTTGTCGAGCGGCAACCCTCGCTGCCACCGTTGAAGAGCCAGGATTCCCTCTCTCCATGGCGAATGGAGGGAGGGGGAGCGGAAGCTGAAGGAAGGAGAAGATGGAAGAGTGCGGGACCGCTTCCCCGCTCTTTATAAAAGAACGGGGGGGGGGGCATGACCGCCCCACTCAACCAATCAAGACGCGGAAGGCGCAGGGAACGGGGACTGACCCGCTGCCCCGGCCTGCGACGGCCCGGTTTCCCGCCTCCGCCATTCGCCACCCCGAGCGCATGAGAGCCACGTGGCACGCATGCGGGACCAAGGCGACGGGTGAGGCGACCTCTCCCCACCCCGTGATCGTTGGGAGTGGACGCCTTGAAGACCATGCCCCGGCCCCGTTTAGTAAATGAGTCGCGCCTCCACGCCTCCCTTTGTTTATGGGGAAGGCGCGAACCGCTCCCTTTTACTGCGGCATGACGCATGCGTGCAGAGCTCAGCCCCACGCATGCCCCCCACGTCACGCATGCCTCTCCACGCCAAGCCACGCACGAGAGGCATGGGAAGCGTAGCGCGCGAAAAGACTTACCGCGGTAAAAACCACCTCTAATTTCGCGCACAAGATTGCTTTTGGGCCTAGCCCAACGACGCGATTGCGCTTACGTGTGGCCCAGGCCCGGGGGCTCCTGTCAGTGTACAGAAAGAAGGGTACACCTTTTAACTGTGCACGGGAAGTCTGAGCCGCGGGTGTTGCCAGGCTAAAGCAAGGCAAGGAAGGTGAGCCAAGGTAAGGCCGAAGCTCAAAAGAAGCAGAACGACGCCACGACCAAGACCACAAAGAGCAAAGGGGACCAAGCAGACTCCCCCGGCAAGATCCTTGCCGGGGGCGGTTTTAGCAGACCCGGCAAGGCCCTTGCCGGGGCGGCTCGCCCCACGCCCACGGAGCGGGTCACCTTTGAGTCCACTGCCCCCCCCCCATGGGGCAAAGGATTCGGGAGACGTCCCCGTGGTGGCATGCAGATCTTTGTGAAGACATTCAAAGATCAGATACATACTATAGAAGATGACGACCCTAGGCGGGATCCCGGCCAAGGGGGACCCTGAGCCCCGGCAAGAGCCTTGCCGGGATGGCGATAGCAGCCCATGGCAAGACCCTTGTCGGGGCTGCGGCAAGGCCCCTGCCAAGGACACCCGTAGGGCCACCATCAGGCCTGCGCCAATCGAGCCTCCACCACGCGGCTGCCGACCCAACCAGTTGGGCAGGCACCTGCCTGGCGGCAAGCGAACCTTCATGGAGACCCACCACTGCGCCACCTCAGCTACACCGCCCTCGTGGCACCACCACAGCACCGCTGGCCGAGCGCTGCGTGTCAACGCGAAAGGGAGCGGCGGCGGACGAGACTGGGCTCTCCCCCGTCCCCGATAAAGCAAGGACACCTAAGCAAGACGCATTAATGGCGCCTTGTCATGTAATACAAGGATAAACTCGTATGAATGTACCCTTTCCACCTCCTGTATGCCACTGTGGCAGCCCCTTCCCCTATAAAAGGAGGCCCAAGGCGACCAGGAGGGGGATTCGGCTTTTTGGAGCTCCTCACGCCCCATAGCTAGCTCAAGAACGCGGATAAACTAACCACCAAAGCAGGAGTAGGGTTTTACGCATCTCGCGGCCGGAACCTGGATAAAGAACCCACGTGCTATCTGTTTGATCTGGTCTTCTCACGACCCCGCGCCCCACAACCGTAGTAGGGATTCTTGTGATCCCATAGGTGTCGTCCCCGCACTAACACAGAGGAGGAGCCCTTGGCACGCTTGCCGCGCCCCAGGCGAGGCCACGAAGGAGAGACGTCAAGGGGGCGGGCTCGAGGCGCCAAGCTAGGGAGTTTGCCTCTCCGGCCGACCGAGCGCCGGGGGCGGCATGCTTGCTTGGGGCGCACAATGCCAGCGGGGGATTTGAGGCAGGAGGAGGTTGCTTCCCGGGAGACTTCGCGGCCCTAGCAGAAGGGACCTTGAGGAGCCACTGTCAGGAGGGGAAGCAGCACTCGAGAAATTACAAAGATTAGGTACTCACTCGGCTATGGCGATATACTTCCTCCACTTCAACGGCCGGAAGGCCCCACTACTGCAGCGTGGAGACCCTTTCCTCTTGCGGAGTGCATCAAAGTCCAGACAGAGCCAGCCGAAGCATTGGACGTGGCAACTAGTGCAGGGCCTGGCTGGTGAGGCGGCCGAGGAGACGGCCTCCGGAGTGCTGGGCTGAGGGGAGCCCTCGGGCTTCGCCTCGTGATGACCTGCTGAGACCTCGGAGGCTTCAGCCTCAGGAGCAGCGGATTGCATCGTCCCCTCAGCTGTCACCTCAAGGCAAGAGTCACGGGCTCCCGGGGATGACACCTCGGGAGCCTCGAGCGGTGTTGACGCCTCAGCACCTGCGCCTCCGGCCTCCAATGGTGCTTGCCCCCTGCATCCACTCTTGGTGTAGGTTCAGTGCTGGCGGCAGGAAGGGGGACCACGGAGACAGGGTTCTCACGGGGCCCTTCAAGGCCGACTGGACGCAAACCCCATTCATCGAAGGGGGGCATCTGCCCCGCGAACTCCACCCTCTTTGAGCAGCAGTACAAAAGACAGCCCTCCAACGACATATCGGCTGGCGAGGGGTCGCCCGTCAGGACCTCAGGCACTGTTCTTCCTCCCTCGGGCGGAAGCCCCGACTCCTGAAGCCTCATGCGATCCTGGCCGCCGGACAGGGCCCACATCGGCTGGGAATGGCGCTGGAGTGGGGTGACGCGGCGTCGGAGGAACTCCTTCATCACCATGGGCGTAGTCATGCCGAGATCTTTCAGCCTCTTCAACCGGAGCCAGACGAAGGCGAGGCGGGGGTTCGCGAGCTTCTCGTGGCCCCAGCCGGAGCTAGGAACGTTGGGCACTGAAGGGGGTGAAAGCAGGCGGATGAGCACGCCGACGTTCACGAACACCCACCGTGTCCGGAACTCCCTTGTGGATGGAGGAAGCACAAAATCAATCCCCGAGCCGGCCATCGCAGCCACGGCCTGGAAGCTCAAGCATCCCGAGCACTGCGGAGGGCTAGCCACGTGCAGCGAGAAGAAATGGCGCAACAGAACCACGGAAGGGGGGATGCCAACCATGGCCAATCGGACGAAAGCAAACATGGCAAGAAAGGAGACTTATTGGGGATCCAGGTGCAGCATATGGATCTGATAGTGGGAGAGCACGGCGTTGAAGAAGGCGGAGAAGGGAGGAACCAGGCCAGCCCATAGGACGTCGATGAAGAATTGGACCTTGGTGGCTGTCCTGTCGATGGAGGCGCGGGACGCGGGCCAGGCCACCGTCCTCCCCCATTCGTTGAAGTCAGCTGCGAGCGCAAGGTGCACCTTGTCCATGGCTTCCTGGTTGAGCACCAACGACCGGCCCACGACTGGTTCGCCGGCCGGGGGTGGCCCGGCTGAAGACTGAGACTTCTTCTTCCCCTTCTCCGTTCGCCGGGGCGCCATGGCCACATGGAGAGCCAAGCTCAGGACATATTGGAAGAGGAGGCTATTGTTTCGGAAAGGCGGGAGAGTTGGAGGGGCGCGTCACTAGCAATGGGGGAATAACTGTGTATGTCGCGGTGGCCGCCTAGCCAGGCGGATATCAAGGCTACATGGGGAAGCGGGGCCACCCACGTCCAATCAATCGCCACGTGTCAACCGAGGCCGCAGGCTATTGGGGGCCCGCGACGCTCCGCACTTGCCCCTTGGATTCGCCTTGAAGCCAAGTCCGAGCGCGCCTTGGGCCCGGGGGCTACTATCGGCGTCCTGGGAACGGGGGTCCCCAGACTTGCCTGCCTGCGGCCCATGGCGTGGCTCCACTTGCGGCCCTGCATGCCCTATCTTCACCAAAGAACACTCAAGGCCCTCATGAGGCCAAGCCTCATGGCGGATGACGCAAGACCTCCTCGGGGGCGGCCTCACTAGGCTAGCTCGTGAGGGGCGGAGAGATCAAGGCAAGGGGCACCTCGCGAGGTTCCCGTGACGCAAGCCATGACGACCGGAGCCAGGCGGGTGCCAGCGCGTGCAGTGTCCTCGTTTCCTCTTTGGTGCTAAAGAGGAGAGCGCAGGCGAGGAGTCCCGAGGCATCAAGCAAATGTTTCCATATCGGTGCAACAAGACCAAGACCAGCAGGACGGCGGGACAGAGGTCACTGTGGAGCCCAAGACGGCGTCACCACCACAGCCTTTGGCAGGCGAAGACCACCTTTATTCAGGATAACTTGTACTAGTTGTCTCCCATCGAATTTGGCCGTTGTGGGATCCCTTTCCGCCTAACATTGGGGAGAGGAGTAGGGCCTCTATAAATAGGACTAGCCACCAACATAGAGAGGGACCGATTCCATCCACACACACACAAACTCACCAAGCATAAGAGCACCTCTCCCCAGGAGGTTGTTCTTCCATTTGTAACTGTTAACCCTCAGCCCAAGAGGCAATCCACCACACCACACTGGAGTAGCGTATTACACCACATCGGTGGCCCGAACCAGTATAAACTCTCGTGTCTCTCGTTCTTTAGGTTCGTCGAGCTAGGCCTTGCTATCGTTGCGAGAACGAGCAAGGGGGAGAGAGATCTTCGTGCGCACCCCAGTGTTCGAACCTCAAGGGTTTGCCGGAACCCGTAATCTGACATCCTGCGACGTGTCAAGCGAGTAGGCATGGAGCTAGCAAGATAGCCTAGCAAGGCTTGACAGGCGACCAATGACGCGACGTTAAGCAGTGCTTTTAATGCACCCTGTCAGCCTGCAGAGGTAGGCATGATAGCAATGTTTGCTATCTTATCAATGGATAATGACAACTTTGCCATTGTGGTAACACCTTGATCTATAAGAGGAGTCCCATCGCAACCATAGAAAGGGTTAGAAGGTTGGATAACTCACACCCCCATAAGTGCGTAGCCAGGGTCGCCCTGAGGCAACCCCTGCCAGGCAACGTGCTATGCCTCACCACCAGTGTTTCCACCATCAATCCACCAAAGCAGGAGTAGGCTTTTACGCCTCATGGCGGCTGAAACTTGGGTAAAAATGCCTACCTGATCTCTACTGTGCTGCGCCCACGCTTGTCTGCTCTTTGTGCAATGCGACGCCCCCCTGCCAAACCAGCAAGGAACCTTCTGGTCCCATAGGTGGCCATGGTTTCCGCGACATATTTGGCGCGCCAGGTAGGGGGATCACTTGCGTGAACCTGAAGAAGTGTGCAGTGTGTCATCTTCATCACCATCTTCGTCTTCGACGGCGCCATCGACCATGGCGCCCAAGAAGAAACCCGATTCTTCGGCTCATCCATCCACCTTGAAGGCTATGCCGCCCACGACCCCTAATTCTCAGCAGGGTGCGGAGACACGCGAGGACGCGGACGCTACTGGTGATGTGGTTGGAGCAGGCGACACTATGACCACTTCCCCCGCGGCCGACGTAGGAGCAGGAGACATTGGAGGAGAGCAGAATAAACAATGCCCCGACAGCCATGCTCCACAAGGTCAGGGTGAAGGGGTTACTCCATCTGTGCCCTTTTCTCCCACTGATGGGCACTGCCACAGCAACAACGCTCGAACCAGGGAGAATTGCCGCCCTCCGGCCACCCGCACCACGGGTGCGGCCACAGCGTGTGCACCTCCCCCGGGACAGGTCGACCAAGCCACTGCACCCGATGAAGCCGCTGGCCCTCAAGCGCCTTCACTGCACCACACTCCTACCCGGGTGGCCGCCCCATAGTACCAAGGCCATGGTGTTGTCATCGCTGGCACTGTCAGGAGCCGAGCGACGGTGCGATCTACTTCGTCATCACCCATGCTAGGCACAGCCTCGGAGGCCATGGCACGGGCTCAACAGCTGCTGAGGTTCCCGCTAGCAGCCGAGCAGATGGATGAGTGGCATGCCACCATCCAAAGCCTACTCAGTTTCAACGAAGCCGGGGGCTCGTGGTGAGCTGGCCTGCCACGGCCTCCCCAAGTGATGACGACGGCTCATGCGGCTGACCGTACGGAAGGGGCCATCCCTACGGTGAAGTCCCTGCCACGGCAACCAGCGCGAGCGCAATAGAATCAAGACCCCGACGACATCTTGATGGCCTCTTCTGACCCTCGAGCACGTCCAGGCCAACGACAAGCCCCAGAGGATAGGCGGAGGGAGACACGTGCATCGTTGTTGAGCAACACCGCAACTACCCCTGTCGGACCGATGGGTGCGATGGCCCCGATGTCGACGAACCCGCGCTCGATATTGGTGGGTGCCAATCTTTCGAGGCTACTGCCCTGCCTTTACTCTTGAGCTGCGGCAAGTCCGTTGGCCATTCGCTCGCACGTTCACGCTAGAGATACCCGAGAAGTACAATGGGAGGCTGAACCCAGCAGAGTTCCTGAACATTTACACCATAGCTGTTCAGGCTGCCGGGGGAAGAGATGAGAAGGTGTTTGCCAACTACTTCCCTTTGGCCCTCAAGTCCTATCTGAGGTCTGGGCTGATGCACCTACTAGACAACTTCATTTCTTCATGGGCTGTCATGTGCCATGAGTTCATTGGCGCCTTCACTAGTGGTCATCAAGAGCCCAGCAGGCCCAGCGACCTGCATCTTCTCCAACAGAAAGAAGGATAAACCCTCCGTAAGTATTTACAGAGATTCAACAAAGTTCATAGAAACATCCCAAATATCCATCTAGCAGCTGTAATAGCTGCCTTCCAGTCCAATGTGCGCAACCGTCGGATTTGTTCCCAGATGAAGTGTGGTTGCTCAAGACTGTGAAGGAACTCTATACCTTGATGGATAAGTGTGCCCGGATGGAGGAGGGAAGGAAGTTGCTCGGAGAGGAATATTGTGCCAATGTAGATCTAGAGGATGATGATGAATCGACCAGTCGGAAGAAGAGCAAGAAGCATAGGTGCATCCAGTACCGGCAGGAAGGCCCAATCTGATGTCCCTGGCAAGGAAGCTGCTGTGTGCATTGACAGCCGGGAGGCCGCGGCTGCAGAGAAGGCCGGGAAAGGTGACGACCCATATTGCAAGATTCATCGGGCCAAAGGCCACGACCTTCAAGAGTGATATCAGGTGGAGCAGCTTGTTAAGAGACAGAGAGAAGAGCATGAGAAGGGTGACAAGGAAAAGGGTCAGAATGCTGCTCGCGGTAAGGGCCGAGGTGGTGAAGTAAATCACCCTGGCAAGCCTTTTCGGAACCAAGGAAAGCCAGCTAGACGTCGAGACAAGGAAGCCTGTGATGATGAGAGTGATGGAGGGTATGAAGAGGAAACCAGTGAGCAAGAGTTTCAGAAGGCTACTCAAGTGATGGAGGGTATGAAGAGGAAGCCATGTGCATTGATGGGGTGCATCTCTGCACACCTCTCGCCGCCAGCTCAAGCGGTGGGCGCGAGAAGTCAATGCCGTGGAACCAGCTCCACAGGCCCAAAAGCCGCTCAAGTGGTCACGCACGCCCATCATCTTTGACGAGGAGGATCATCCTAGCTGTACCACTGCATAGGGTGTTTGCCATTGTTGGTCTCTCCAACAATTCGCAACCTCAAGGTCACAAAGGTGTTGGTGGACGGTGGGGCCCGGTTGAATCTGATCTCCCCACAGTTATTAGCAAGCTTCAGATGGCAGAGGAAGAGCTAGAGGTTACCGACACGTTTGAATGAGTTAACCCCGGCAGGAGTCATCCCAAGAGGAAGATCACGTTGCCGGTAACGTTTGGGGGAGAACTGAACTATCAGACTGAGAGGATTGTGTTTGATGTGGTCGGTCTCCCCCTACCATACAATGGGATTCCTGGATTCCCGGCCCTGGCTACATTCATGGCGGCATCACACTATGCTTACAACGCCTTGAAGTTGCCTGGGCCACTGGGAGTCATTACCATCCCATCAGATGAGAATGATGCAATCATTTGTGTGGACAAGATGTACCGGGTTGCAGTTGCGATAGAGGCAGCTGCAGCAGTAGTTCCCGCCAAGGAAAGCAAAGGAAAGAACAAGGATTGTAAGGACTACAACAAAGAGTCCGGGAAGCATGCCCCCACTGAGCGCACGGCACCCGTTGACGACGTGCCGGAGTGTTCCAACATCAAGAGAAACAAGGTCGCTGCACCTCAAGTGAAGAAGGTCCTGACAGGGATAGCTGGCTGTGATGGTAGTTTCACAAATCAGCGCCACCCTTGATGAAAAATAGGAAAGCGCGCTTGTTGCCTTCCTGCGGGCGAATATTGAAGTGTTTGCCTGGCAACAATCTGATATCCCCGATGTTCCCGGGGAGGTAATCGAGCACCACCTTGATATCTGCCCACATGCCCGACTCACAAGCGAAAGTCCGAAGCGTGCCTTGAGAGACAAAGTAGTTCATTGCGGAAGAGATCAAGAAACTTGAGGCAGCTGGTTTGGTCAGAGGAGTTCTACACCCCACGTGGTTGGCAAATCCAGTGGTAGTCCGGAAGGCTAACGGGAAGTGGAGGCTTTTCATAGATTTCATATATCTCAACAAGGCTTGCCCGAAGGACCCATTTCCCTTGCCGAGTATCAATCATATTGTGGATTCTACTTCAGGTCATGATTTGCTCTCCTTTCTGGATGCATATTCTGGGTATCACCAAATCTTCATGTCCAAGGAAGATGAAGAGAAGACGTCGTTCATTACTCTATGTGGTATGTACTGTTTTGTCCGCATGCCATTAGGATTAAAGAGTGTCGGGTCCACTTTTGCAAGGGCAGTCCAGATTGGTTTTGAGCCGCAGTTGCACAAAAACATAGAAGCTTATATGGATGATATTATGGTCAAGATCAAGGATAGAGCCACCCTTATTCAGGATTTGGAGGAGACGTTTGCTCATCGGTGCAAGAACAATTTGAAGCTCAACCCGGAGAAGTGTGTATTTGGTGTTCCCTCCGGCAAGTTGCTTGGGTTCTTTGTCTCCCATCACGGGATCGAAGCCAACCCTGAGAAGATTAAAGCTATAGAGCAAAGCCAATCACCAAGGACAGTTAAGGATGTGAGGCGTCTGACAGGATGGGTTGCCGCGTTAAGGAGATTCATCTCCAAGTCTGCTGAGCGCGCACTATTGTTCTTCAAATTTTTGAAGAAGGCAGGGCCCATGAAGTGGACCCTGGAAGCAGATATAGCTTTGCAAGAGTTGAAGGCCTACTTGTCCTCTGTGCCTACCCTGGTTGCTCCCAAACTCCCGGAGCCATTGCTACTGTACTTAGCAGCAACTAACCAAGTGTTTAGTGCAGCCTTGGTGCCGCGGCGGGAAGTAGATGAGGCAGAAAGTTAGCAAGAACTGGCAGGGCTAGAGAAGGATCAGGACAGTAATGAGCGCGGCAGTGAGAGCAACCGCAAGGACGCGGCAAGGAAGAACGTGGTGCAGCGCCCAGTGTACTTCGTCATCTCCCTGTTACACGGGCTAGATCGAGGTACTCTGGCGTGCAAAAGTTGATCTTTGTTCTCATCATGGCCTCGAGGATACTGCACCACTACTTCCAAGCCCATGAGATCACGGTTGTCACTCGTTTCCCGTTGCAAAGGATACTCCAAAATCATGAGGCTACAGGAAGAATAGTGGAGTGGGCTTTGGAGTTATCCAGTTTTGGTTTGAAGTTTGAGAGCACATCGACTATTCAGACCAGGGCATTGGCAGCGTTTATTGTAGAATGGACGCCAACCCCTGATGAGGAAGTGACAGAGACAGTTATCCTCGGCAACGAATCGCCCCAAGAATGGATTATGTATTTTGATGGTGCTTTTTTCCCTACAAGGTGCAGGAGCTAGCGTGCTTCTTGTCGACCCCTCTGGGAGCACTTGAAGTACGTCGTCCAAATGCATTTTGCCCGGGAAGAAGCAACCAAAAGTACAGCAGAATATGAAGGGCTCGTTGTCGGGCTCAGGATTGCAGCAGAATTGGGAATTAAGAAGATGATCATTCGAGGAAATTCATAGCTAGTGGTGAGACAAGTCAACAAGGACTACCAAAGTCCACTGATGGAGACATACATCGAGCAAGTGAGGAGATTGGAGGAGCACTTTGACGGATTGCAAACAGAGTGTGCTGCGCAGAAGCTTCCTATGGAACCAGGAACTTTTGTTCTCCATCTTACTCAGCCCTCTGTATCTCCAGCAACAATGGCCCAGAAAAGGAGAAAGATGGACTCTGGTAAGGTTCTCTCGGTAGAGCCGTCCGCTCCGGGCAGAGACCCTATCGGAAACAACTCCTCACTATCTGCCAGACCACACCCTCCAGTCGGGCCCATGGTCCCCGCAAACGAGGCATGTGCTCCCTTGATGAGGAGGTGCCGCTAGTCCTCGTTGCCGAGCCCCGGGCTCCAACTTTGGCAGGGCACATAGTCCACTTTCTCCAAACTAGAGAGCTTCCCGGCGACAAAGATGAAGCTAAAAAAGTAGTCCGGAGGGCCAGTATGTATCAGTTTGTCGATGACACTCTGTACAGAAGGAGGCCCAACGGTGTGAAATTGAAGCGCGTCTACCGAGAAGAAGGAAAGGAACTGCTAGCTGAGATACACAAAGGCATGTGCGGCTCCCACATTGGATCAAGGGAATTAGTTGGGAAAGCATTCCGGCAAGGATTTTATTGGCCCACAGCCCTCCAAGAGGCGGTCGTTAACCCCACGGAACTCGTTTACGGGTCGCCTAGAGTGCTTGCCTACGATGAAGTAGCGCAAGATCAGCACCGGCGTGATGACGCTGTGCTACTCGAGGTGAACCATCTCCAGGCTGCTACGCGTGGCGCATGCTATCAGCAAGCCCTGCATCGCTACCATAGCCGCAAGGTTCACGGCCGGTGTTTTGAGGAAGGTGACTTTGTCCTTAGGCCCGTTCAGTCCGCCAAGGGTACAAACAAGTTGTCACCAAAGTGGGAAGGCCCTTACCGGGTAGTGCAAGTCACCAGACCTGGCCCAGTCCATCTGGAGACAGGAGATGGCATTCAATTGCAAAACTCATGGAATATTGAGCATCTCCGCAAGTTCTACCCATAAGGCACGGCTGTCGGGCCCTGCCCGGCAGCCACCCTTTTGTACTGTGCTTTGCTCGAGCTGCATGTAACACCTTGTACAAAGCCGTATGGCGATGACACATGCAAGAGAAAATAAAGAAGCGTTGTGGGGGGGTGGGCAACGAAGATCACATGCATGCATGAGCATTCCAAGATCACTGCATAAGCATTTCATGAGCATTTGCATCACCAGTATGCGTCGGTGCTATACAAACGATTTTTAACCCCTTTCCACGACGGCATTCGGGACCGTCGCCAAGTGAGTGTGGGCGATAGGGGGTCCTTCCCACATGACCCCGAAACCATCGGGGATACGGAGCAATGATCCAGATGCCTTATAAAATGTAATCGTGTATGATGCAGCACACACTAAATTCTTTCGTATGTGTGGTAACGGTGATTAAACGTTTCTAATGACGCAGTGAAACCAAACGGTGTGTCGTAATGAACCGTTTGGGAAACAGTATGTAAGGCACACAGGCCCACATATGAACGGTGTGTGATTTGTGCCCCATCGCACTTGTGTTTTTTGCGTGACCCGTCTGCCGTGCAGGACTCCATCGCACACATTTCCCAACAATTACCGTCTGGTACAATGTTCTATCACAAAAGGTTCAGGAGCCCCTTTGCACACATACAAATGTTACAGACCGTTTGTGATTTGTTGTGTATCACCGACGGTTGCGGCAAGAGTGATGTGTGCTTTTCGTTTGTGATCCCACACGTTTCCTGAAATAATTACGACTGGGATTGTATTTTACATTGGGCACGGTTTACTCCGAGTTCTGATGTGCGATAATGTGATATCACAAATGGTTCCAGAGTCCCTACGCACTCGTAGTAGCGCTATAAATCGTTTGCGATCTGTTGTGTATCACCGACAGTTCCACTACGATTGACGTATGCTTTCCGATGTGGATCGCACACTCATTTAGTTGAACCGTGTGCAGAGCAATTTCCAGGTTAAAACAAAAATATCCCATTTTGAATCGGCATGCAAAAAGCAAATTCGCCAAAATATTAAATTGAACAAATAAACAAACATATCCCATTTTGAATCGGCACACAAAAAGCAAATTTGCTACAATATTCAATTGAACGAATAAAAAAAATATCCCACTTTGTATCGGCACGCAAAAAGCAAATTCCCCACAATATTCAATTGAACAAATAGTGTCAAGAGGAAGAACATTAATCAGATTCCGCAACAATTGCAATTGAACAGGTGGTAGCTAAATTCCAATGATTTGTCCACACATATATGCATTACATAATTAATCATAGTGTACGAAATACGAAGACCTCATCAGATTGAAAACAATGGATCCTTGCGTATATGTTTAGCGGCTAACTCCTACTCAATGTTTCAGGAGAACGCATGCTGAAATCTTCATTATCACCAGTGGGATCGATGTGGTGATTCAGGAAGAAGTCGCTGATAAATGTCCGAACCATCAGCAATTCACCAGCCGAGAGTGGTTCAAGGGTCCTCGGTTTTAAGATGAGTTGCAGTATTTTTAAGATCAGAATGTGCCATATGAGTGGAGTAGAAGATATTAATTAAGATAAACTTACTGGTACTAACTCGCGAGGATCATTAAAATTATCAGCAGATTTGCAGATGGAGACCATGTGTCTACAAACATAGTATCCACAAAGGTTGGTCCGTGCTTCTTGCTGAGGACGCTAAATTTTTTTGTACATAATTAGTCATGTATTTGTCCTATTAGGAACAACCTAACCGGTGTTAGATGTATTATTTTTTCTTTGGAAAAAATAGAAAGAGGTTCATTTAGAAGCTTGAACATGTGACTAGCGTAAGAAAAGGTATTTGCAGACTATTGGATAAATTTTCCAAAAATAACGGATTTTGGTGTGTTTCCGGAGAAATGATCTCGTGCTGCAGAGGTAGTTCCCTCTTGAACAGGTTCCCTAGTTTAGTTTTCCACAATGCAAGCACACAGCAATTGAAGATGAATTTTGACTACATCAATTATTGAACCAAATGCAAATTAACTTCAACATCATAGAATTCAATACCTATAAACTAATCGCTGAAGACGCGTCAGATCCTGAGCGTTTGTTGACTCTCTCAGAGAATCGATGTAGTAAACTGTGTTCTTGTTTTGGAATAATGAATACTAATATCCAATGATTGCTACATATTAAGAAAGCCATGAACTTATGAATTATGTCGAAATTTGAAAGACAACCAGTGTGTGCGTGGTTGTTTACTTGACTTACCTTCCATGATATGGCCAGAGCAATGATTCTGCATGGGACGTGTTTTCGAAGAGACGGTCAACCGTGTTAACGGCCCAGTCCCGTAGGTCCTTACCATGTATTGTTGTGCTATTTGCTAATTCACGATCTATGAAATACACACCCTCCCTTTTTCTTTTCTATGCGTTCAATCCCCTGAGAGGAATAAAATGCAGTTAGTTGTTTATCATTTACAGCCTTGTATGGAGAAGTTGATCAGATTTTATTAAGTACTTACAAAATCATGCATCTAACAAGAGCGGCATCGAGCTCATTGAAGTTGAAGAAGAGATGAAAGTCCTCAAAACTCACATTGATGGAACCAGCATCATGTCGGAAATGATCTCTGTTGTAGTGGACTAGCAAACCATGATGACCTGCTGACATTTGGTCCATGCAATATTCATGTAACTCGCGACAACTGGAGTTGCACTCATCAAAGTATTTGCCAACATGTAATGGCTGGCCATGGACGTAATTGCGTGCTTCAAGTATGTCCGCTTTACTTTTAGCAAGCTGCAAAGCTATTTCTTCATCATCCATGCCGTCAGAAATAATTTTACTCCCCGATTCAAACAAGCTGCTGTTAATTTGGTTCTGGGCGATGATTGCTTTAAGTAAGAGACAATCATTCTCTTTCCTCTTCACTCTCACGCTGTGCTTCCTCGTGGGTGTAGCCTTTTTGGCTACTTCCTTATTGGTACTTGAAGCATTTCTGGCAGAACGTCTAGTTGACTGCAAGGTAGACTGCCGAGCAGACGGTGAAGCTTCGACGGACTGCTTAGCAGATGGTTTATCTATGCCAAACCACTAAGCTGGCGGTGTTGCCGTGACGGACTGCTAGGCTGTAGGAGCAGAGGCATTGTACTGCTGACCATGCGTTGAAGCTATGTCGGGTATCTCCGCAGGTGGTGCCAACTTGTCGGTGTGCTCAGGAGGCCGTGCCAATGCGTTGGTTTGTCGAAAGGTGAAGTGCCGACGCATTGGTATGCTAATCACACGCATCGCGGACCGGCTGCATCGATGAGTAGTCGGTTCTCGACCTGCATCGCTTAGCGTGTAGTTTCAAGGTGAGATTACTTAGTAGTCCGTTCCACCAGTTTGGTCTGCAGAGCATGTGCTGCAGCTGGGTCTCCCCCCGCTGCTTCAGCGGCCGGCATCTGAACCGGTGGTAAGTCTTTAGCAGTTTTAGGCCTTGCCACTGGCTACTTTGGGGCGGAGGATGACATGGCTTGTACGCCATAGAGTCGGGCCGTCTGATCATAGGTTGATGCATCAGCCGTCGGATTACGAGTATTAGGTTCTTTGGGGGAAACACGCGAGAGCTGCTATGGCAAGGAGAGCGTCACCGGTTGAGGGGCGACATTGGTTGCTCTTGGCGGGGCTTCAGGGATCTCATGGATGAGCTCTATTTCGTTTCGTGGCCACTGAATGTGATGTAACAGTATTTCTCCCAGGGTCATTTTCTCATTGAAGTCTCCTAGGACATTCTTCACGGAAAATTCATTGAATCCAGGCTTTACTTCAGTCATGTAGCTCTTCACACAGCCCGTCTTCAATGGCACATTGTCCAACAAGAGGCCATCTACCAAGAAGGGTGGGCAAACCCAGGCTGTTGAACAATTTAATGTACCTTCATAATGTGTAAGCACGCCCTTGAGTCTGTCTTTCATTCCAGATAGATCAGATATAGCATCATCATGAACAGCTGCAGTCTCAGTGTCGCTGGGTTCAGCTGACGCACAACTAGTCTTGTGCAGTGTTGTCACGCAATAAGCAGCATCCTCCATGCCCGCCTCCCCTCCCATCTGCTAGCTATCTATCAGTGTTATGGTCTTGTGCATCATCATTGACTCCTCAACATCACTTGATATAGTTCTTCGTCATGTGAGCTTTTAAAGTAATATGTTCTGTCATCACTCCTCCTTGCACATGCCCACAAGTAGTCTCTGGCGCATTGGCCCCTAATTGCACTAAAGGTCGGATTCCCACCCGCCGCTACTGCTTCTATGTCCTCCTGGTCCCATATCAGTTTCATGTCGTAGTATCCTGCCACACCCATACGATGGGGGTGTATGTTCTTCTTCTGAAGTTCCGATTGCTTGAAACTCTTCTCAGCAAACTCTTTAGTTGCCCTGACCCTTTTGAATTCTACCCAGTCTGCCTTTGTAATTTGGGGGTATGCGGGGATTGGGTCCTTGCCTTCACTCAAGTACTTCTTGTACAGCACGTGCTTCAAGTTTCTCCAATCATCCCTAGCCTTCTTTAGTGCAGCGTGTTCCACCTGCATTATCCACTGCTCTGGAACATTGAAGGGATCCACGATCTCCCGGACTATCCTTCGTCATGTTTCTGTGTCAGCCTTCGAAAACCCCGGCAGATTAATGTTGAGCCTTGCCCTGCTAACAAATCCACACACTCTCCTGAACCTCGTGCATGCTTTATAAGGTTTAGTTGGAGCCCAAGACTTTAAATCAATCTCAGTTACTTCATACACACCTTTAGGCTGGTGTGTGGGCTTCCTTGGAGCATTCCTCCGTGTCCTGACCAGAAGGGTAATTGCTACAGCTCTATCTCGTTCAAGATTACTTGATCCCTCACAATCTGCCGAAGTCCTAGGGTTGTCGAAATCAGATCGAGATACATCGCCTGAAGCATGAGTGATGTCGCTGCTACTCGACATCTATAGAGAACACATGAGGAACTCAGGAAAGGAGGATAAGGATAAAACTAACAACTTGGTATCAAGCTTTCTAAACATGTCATGCAATAATTTAGAAAATGTACGGCTAATTTGTTAAGTTTGTGTGACTCGGGCGCCCACGATTTGTAAATAGGCAGTAACTTATTCGAGCAAATACAGCTTATATGTAGTTAGGAAAGTATATAATGAACATATATACGCTCTCTGTTATTTTATAGCCAATTTGGGAACATAAGGAAGGAAATAGGAAGAGAGATTGTGAGGAAATATGCATCACCGCGATGGAGAGCAGTAACTAACAGGCTTCTTAATGCAAACCCGGCCAGACCACAGGAGAGGCGAGGGTTACAACATTGATATGCTCGAGTGTGGCTGGTGAGCAAATGAAGACGGCAAGGCACGGGCAGCCGCGTGTTTGGAATGGCAGTGGAGTTAGACTTGACACCGAAGAGCGGGCACACGGCCGGGAGGAGCACGGCGGTGCCGGAGAGGGTTCTGCTATGGATCCGGGGGAGGCGGGAGCTAGCGATGGAGATAGGGTGGACTAGTTGAGTGAAACGCGGGTGGGCGGTGGGGTAGGGGGGTGTTGGCGGCCTAGGTTAAAAGGGTGAAAAATATCCCCGGTCGACGTGCGGAAAGGCCTGTGCAAACGGTTGCCTCTAAGCGCTCGTGTGCACATAGAGAATAATTTCTTTTGAAATGAAGACGTACTAATGTTGAAATGAAGACGTGAGTTCATCTTTTCGCCTCTAAATTTTTCCCACGTTAAGCAATCACCATTGTACCACAGGTTTGATTTGCTGGCGCATTTCAGGTCTCGTGTGCTATATGTAAGACATTTTTGGCATTTACCGTGCATTTTGGCATATAAATAAATTCCTAGTCGGACTGCATTTCCTGTTGAAAGGGATGAGAATTCTCGTTCAATCTGGGAGCATCCAACGGTGCATACGTACGGTCCGTGGGGTTTGGGTTCTGGCCAATAAGAACGCATGACTCAGATCGCGCGCGCAGTAGAGGGGGGCCATCGGCCATGGTTTGGTAGGCACACGGCTTTTGTGAGTGAACTATGTGCTATTTGAAAACATTTTTTTGTGAGGGGCTATTTGAAAACATTTACATCAACTGATGACACATTTACGTTTGAATGAAAACAGGAATTCATTGTTTCTCCTCCAAATAGCTTTACACTGTAGGAATTACCATTATTCCCTATGGTTCGATTTTCTCGTGCATTTGAAGTATCGTTTGCTATATTTGACTCGTTTGCCATAGTCGCAACTTCACGTGGGTGCTAGCTAGCTAGCTAGATCATTTGTGTCGCTTTGGGAGTATTTATTCATTGTTTAAGAAACAGGAAAAAAAATCAAACAGTTCGGCTGCAGGGTCTGGCCAGAGGCTTATCATCGGATTTCGGGTTCCGGCAGACCCTTGAGGTTCGAACTCTGGGGTGCGCACGGAGATCCAACCCTCCACCATCTTGTACCTCGCCGAATCGCAGGGACCTAAACTACTAGCAAGAACAGCACAAGAGACGCAAGATTTATACTAGTTCGGGCCACCATTGTGGTGTAATACCCTACTCTAGTTTGTGGTGTGGTGGATTGCCTCTTGGGCTGATGAAGAACAGTACAGGGAAGAATAGCCTCGCGAGGGTCTGTTCTTGGTGGGTGTGATGAACTGCTAAGTGGTGTCCCGTCGCTCTAGCTTGAGGATCGGGCCTCTATCTCTCTCTCTCTGGATTCCAATTGCCGGATCATCCTCTCCATCCCCCTCTACCATGGTGGCTAGCTCTACTTATATAGACGAAGGCCCTGGGCCTCTTCCCAAATATTGAGCGGGAAGGGGGCCAACAATTGGCCATTTTGAAGGGGAACAGCGGGTACACTTATCCTGACTAAAGTTGGTCCTCGCCTGCCAAAGGCTCTGGTGATGACGCCTGCTTGGGCTCCACGATGACTCCCTTCTAGCCGTTGGGGCTGGTCTTGGTCTTGTTGCACCGAAACGGATGCCTTTGCTTGATGCTCTCGCCTGCGCTTGCTCCCTTTGCACCAAAGAGGAAAGGAGGACGCTCCGCGGCTGGCGCCCTTGGTCGTCATGGCTTGCGTCATGGGCACCTCGCGAGGTACCCTGCCTTGAACTCTCCGCCTCCTCATGAGCCAGCCTGACGAGGTCGCGCCTGAGGAAGCTCCTGGTCGTCCGCCCCGCGAGGCTTGGCCCCTCGCGAGGGTCTTGAGCTTGTGTTGATGAAGATGGGCTGTCCTGGGCCTCCTTTGAGCCACGTCGCAGGCCGCAGGCAGGCAAGTCTGGGGACCCCCGTTCCCAGAACGCCGACGGTAGCCCCTGGGGCCACGACGCACCCGACCTTGGCCATGTAGAGAGGCGAAAGGGCAAGTGCGAAGTGTCGTGGGCCCTAACAGCGTGCAGCCTTGGGCGCCGCGTGGCGGTTGATTGGACGTGGGCGCCTCTTCAACCGCGCGGGTTGATAATAGAGCGGCATCTTCCTTGCCTCATTTACTTTCTCTAGTTGCTGCTCAGATCCCCTTTCTTGCGCCTCTCCTCCCTGCTTCCAAGACCTTCAGATCCACTCCGCCTTCGTGCCCTAGCCAGTCATGGCTCCTCGCCAAACCCCGGCCGGAGCCTGGTACTCTCCTGCCCTGGACCCGCCGAATGTGTCAGCGGCGAGCCTTGCCCTGATGCGCCAGTTGGCGGAGGCGCAGGGCGTCAATGGAACGGCGGTGTTCAAGGCCGGCTCCTCCGCCCCCGAGGGTCGGGGGAGTACCTTCTACCCGTTCTTCGCGAGCGCCATCATTGCTGGTCTGGTGCCTCCCTTCTCTGAGTTCTTCTTCTCCGTCCTCCGTCACTATAACATCCAAGCTCTGCACCTCCATCCCAACTCTGTCCTTCTTCTGGCAATCTTCGCCTACTATTGTGAGGCCCATGTTGGGGTGAAGCCCTCGGTGGCCTTGCTGCACCACTACTTCTTCCTCCGAGCCTCCCGTGGTTCCGCCTCCGCGTGCGCGACCTTCGTCGCATAGGGCGGAGCCATCTCTATTTCAAACCCTGGGAAGCGCATTGAGGGCTTTAGGAGCAAGTGGGTCTTGGTGGATGCTGGGCGAATCCACCCTCGGCTGATCCTGCCCATGGAGCCCGCCGAGAGTTCCGACGACTGGTCCCGAGCGAAGCTTCGGGATCCCAGCGCGAAGCTGGTGCTGGAGAAGATGGATGCAGATCTGAAGCCGGCCGATGCGGCGGCGGTGAGGCTGACAGGTGCATCGCTGCTGAGGGAGTACCTAGAGCACCAACTGGCTCCGCTTCGCCAGTACCCGCTTCCGATGTGGAGGCCTCACCCGAGCCCCGTGGCCCTGGCCGGCGAGGATCTGGCGACGGTCCTCTAGTCCTTGGTTGGGGGCGATGTGGCGAGACCGGAGGGTGCCCCCGCGCCCCTGTTCCTTCGTGAGGATTGGGAGCAGGTTGTGGGGTCCATGCCCGCCTTCAACGGGGACGGGCTCGTGCCCGCGGAGGCTCCGGAGGACCTGGTGGACGTGTCCTCTTCCGACTCCGGCGAAGAGGTGGAGGAAAGGGAGCCAGGAGAGGGGGTTGATTCGGGGGCGGAGTCAAGGGCTCCTTCCCTGTGGCGCAGGCCCCGCGTTCTCCGCCTCCCCGAGAGTGACGACGACGAGGATGAGGGTGAGCGGGGAGGCAGAATCCTGCCCCGATCCCGAAGAATGACCGGACTGGGCTAGTCCCCCGCGGGTCCGCCCCGGCCCCGGGGCGGTCCGCAGACGCGTCTCCTGCTCTTGGTCCCCTTGAAGCTGATCCCTGCAGCCGGCTCTCGAGCTTCAAGAATGGCCGGAGGCTGCTCGAGTGCACCGGCGACGACCTGTAAGTCCCTGCTTCCCGTCTTGATTATTGCTCTGTCGACGAGGTCTGATGTCCATGTTCTTCGGCCAGGCTGGCGCCCGCGGCGAAGAAGCTAAAGCGGGCTCCTGAGGCCCCATCTATGGCGGTGCCTCTGCCCAAAAAACAAGATGATCCCGACGCCCAGGCCTCTCCTGCCCGGGCGTCCTCATGAGGTTCGGTTGAGCCTGGCCAGAAGCTCATTTCTTGGTCCAGCGCGACCTCCAAGGTGCCCTTGCTTGGCGCTGCCTCCACTATTGTCGTGGCGCCCGGTTCCGCCTCGTATGCAGTGGCTACACCACCGCCATCTCCTCCTACTCCACCAATCGCGTCTCTCCGACTCCTCCCATGGTCTCGATCGTCTTGCCGCTGGCCGGACTGGACTGCCGCGGCAGATCTTCTGGCGCCGACCGCTTGGTGGCCGGGCGCTTGAGCTGGCCACCGGTGGATTCGCGCCGACGCTTCAATTCGGGCGGCGCTGGTCCAGGCCTCGACGGCTTGCGATGAGGAGAAGCAGGCTGCTCGTGAGGCGAAGCTAGCCCGCAACGCTGCCCTCGGGGAGGCAGCCAGCATCCAAGGTCGCTGTGAGACGCTGGAGGGCGGTGAAGGGCTCGCAGAACTAGCTCGCCGAGGAGGCCCGCCTCCGCCAGAGCAGGTGGAAAGCATGAAGGCTCGCGAGGCGGCCGCCAAGGACCGGGAGGCTGTCAAGAAGCGCCGTGACTGCTTTGACGCTACCGGAGCAGGAACCGGAGGCGAGGAAGGTCGAGCTGGACGCCAAGGCGCTGGTTCTGCCAAGATCGCGTGGGCCTTCATGGATATGGAGGTGAAGGCTCGCGCCTTTGGCCGAGGAAGCTTTATGATAGCGGCTCGAGAGCCCACTGCCGGTGCAGGACGGCCCCGCCAAGCTGCTTCCCTTCCTGATTCGCACTCTTGAAGATGTCTCCCTTGGTCTTGGCCCCACGGCTGAGGCCGAGGCGCGTGTCTTGTCTTCTGCAGCACTAACGCGGATCCTCACCCACATCTATCTTCGCGATCCCAGCGTCGACATGGACAGCTCACTGAGCCGCAGCAAGCGGCGAGCATGCAGCTGCCGCCGAGGTCAGTGAAGGGTCGCGGAGGCTGTTGGGAAGTTACGGGCCTTCAAGACCACACCGGCTTAGGCGCTGCCGGCCCTGCTACTTCACGAGGCGAGCCCACTCCGCGCTGCTCCACCGCCGACAAGTGACTCCGTTGTGGCTCTTGTCTTGCTTTTAATTCCTGCATGTGTATCATGCCTCGGGGAGGCGTTTAGACTTGCGTTTGGTATTGCGATAATAGTGTGGACTGTAATATTTGCTTTTGAATTCCTTGAAATTTGTGCTTCCTACTTGCTTATGTTCTACGCCGGCAGAGCCCGGCCTCACAGATACCTCAGCCGTTAGCCCCGACCGGAAACGAGGACGGGACCAAGGAGTGAGGGGCTACGTGACAAGTTAGGCTCCTGAGTCACGATGCTCAGGAGTCCCCCTTGGCGCACTAAAAGCAAGGAGGCAGTTGAGACGCGGGCGGACGCACCGTTTCTATCGCCCTGCAGAGCCCGCCTCACAAGATACCTCAACCGCCGTTAGCCTTTCGGAACTAAGGGGTGAGGGGCTACGTGACCAGTTAGGCTCTGAGTCACGATGCTCAGGAGTCCCCTTGACGCTCAAATGGCATGCGTACCTTGGCTCCGCTGGGAGTGACGGCGACGAACCAGGCCCGAGGGGCTCGGCTGGGTGGCGTGCGTCTGGCGTGACCTGTGCACAGCCCGTGCCCAAACCTCGCGGGCGCCTCCCGAGGGAGGCGCGGCGACGAGGCCAGACATCGAGCTCTAGGCTCCCCGAGGTTGATGCGACCCGGAGGCCACCTCGCTTGTTTATCACCAGCGCATGAGCATAGCGCTCAAGATGCGCGTGACGGGCATAGCCGCTTCCTCGGCGAGGTTGCCACCAAGACGGAGCATGGTGCTTCCATCGAACGTGGGAGGGGCTCCCTCCGGAGCAGCCCCGAGGCGATACAGCCCCACCCCGACACGTGGCTGGCACGGTAGGGCTGGACGAGGTGTATCTGGGCACCCGTGAGCCAGCGCGGGACTCACGAGGCCCTACCTCAAGGCGGGTTGCGCCTGGCTCTGGGCCTTATCTTCGAGTGTGTTCCTGCAAATTTGACCAGATGCCGGTGCTCTACGTCTTCGGGTCCAGGCTCTCGGGATGGTCTCAGCCATCGCTGGCAAGCTAGGTCGCGATGCCATGGACAAGACCAGAGGGTGAGGGCCGCAGAGCCGGTAGGAGCCCTGAGTCGCGATGCTCAGGCACCCCCCTTTAACGCGCAAGCTAGGTTAGATGACGCAACTCTACGTCCTCGGGTCCCGGTTCTCGGGCTGGTCTCAAATTGCCGGCAAGCCAGGTCGCAATGCCATGGACAAGACCAGAGGGTGAGGGCCGGAGAGCCGGTAGGAGCCCTGAGTCGCGATGCTCGTGCACCCCCTTTAATGCGCAAGCCGGGTCGACGCAGCAACTCACGCCCCGGTCCCGGCTCTCGGCTGGTCTCACCGTCATTGCAAGCCGGTCGCGATGCCATGGACAAGACCAGAGGGTGAGGGCAGGAGAGCCGGTAGGGGCCCTAAGTCGCGATGCTCGTGCACACCCTTTAACGCTGCAAGCTGGATTGGATGACGAAACTCTACGCCCTCGGGTCCCGGCTCTCGGCTGGTCTCGGCCACATCGGGCAAGCTGTGTCGCGATGCCATGGGCAAGACCAGAGGGTGAGGGCCGGAGAGCCGTAGGAGCCCGAGTCGTGATGCTCGTGCAACCCCTTTAACGTGCAAGATTTTGCCACCTGTGAAGAGGCACCAAATAACAAGCATGGTGGAACGAGAGCATAATCCTAAGGAAAACGCATGATGAAGGATACATGCACCGGGACTGGCCCGAGCGGCTTGGGGATGATGCAGCCCAAGGGCGCCCCAACAGATAAGCTAAAGACATGAAATAAAGGGATACATGCCGCAGGACGGACCCACGCGTTCGAAATAATGCGCCTCAAGGCGCCTCCCAAACAGAAATAAAACTTAAAGATGTCACCCGTTATGTTGGGGATGAAGGGTTGTTGATGTAGCAGACTCGGTGTCTGTCATGGGAGACGATCCTCACGATCCCCAGCCCGGGCCTCGGAGGTTCGGAGGCGCCGGGCGGCTCCTCATGGGCCATCTCCATCTCCGCCAGTAGGCTACGGCGTGCCTGACCGCTTGAGCCTCCAGATGGTCCTCATGAGACGCAGTGCGCAGCAAGCCGCGTTTGGCGAGTGCCATAAGGCATGCGTGACGTGGCTAATGGGGCGGACCCTGAACGCCCCACTCAAGGGGCCGAGGCGCCTTGAGATGCAGCTCGGTTGAGCCCTGGTAAGTCGATGCAGATGCGCAGCCCACCATCCTCGCCTGGATGGGGAGCCACAGCGGGTAGGCGGCGGCTGCCCCACATGACCCTTGACTCCTTTAGCTCCTGAATGGCCTTGCTGATGAACTCTTGAGGGTTCTGTCCTCCTGGTCTTGCTCCCGCTATGGGAACGTGGCTTCAAACACGCCCACGTGGTGCCCAAGCGCCTCCCTCGAGACCTTGGCGAGGTCGGTGGCCCTCCAGGGGAGAGCCCCCGAGCCCTGCCTGAGGAGGGCGCCGGGGCGCATTTTCCTATGCGATGGAAGGAGGCTCCCCCTAGCCGGGTGCGGACCCTGAGGGGCCTGTCTCTTGAAGAGCCGGGTCGGTCGATGTCTTCTTCTTCTTGGGTGCTGCCTCGGGAGGCACCCTGCTGCTGTGGTCTGGGTCTTCCAGCGATGCGGCCTGAAAAGCTCGCTCCAGGGAGCAGACTACATCTCTCTCTTCACAGGGCACTGTGGTGACCCCGCCGCTTCCTGGCATCTTGAGGATGTTGTAGCCGTGGTGGGTTACGGCCATGAATTTGGCCAACGTTGGGTACCCGAGGATGGCGTTGTACGGCAGGCGAATGTGAGCGACGTCAAAGTCAATGAGCTTGGGGTGGTAGTTGTCGCGGGCCCCGAAGGTGACAGGAAGGCGGACCTGCCCGATCGGGACCGTGGAGCCGTCGGTGACTCCGGAGAAGGGCTTGGTTGGTCAAGCCGATCGCAAGGCACTTGAAGATTGTTGAATGTCTCCACGGACAGGACGTTGAGCCATGCTCCCCCGTCGATGAGGGTCTTGGTGACTAGCACATTGCTGATGATTGGGGAGCAAAGCATCGGAAGAACTCCGGCTGTGGCTGCGCACTTGAGCTGATCCGCTGAGCTAAACGTGATGGCGCACGCCGACCACCTGAGAGGGCGCGTGGACTCGAGCTTGGGGAGGACTGCATTCACTTCACGGGCGAACTGCTTGAAGATGCGGTGAGAGGCTGGGGCTTGAGCTCCGCCCAGGATGCAGGCGATCGCAGGCGCTTCCTGGAAGCCCCCAGCCCCCTCGTCCTGATGACGGTCTTCGACTCTCCTTGGTGGAGGCGGCAGCGGAGGGAGGCATGCGTTCCCTTGCGGACGATCCTCACGAGGCTGATCCCTCCAACCCCCCTCGCGAGGTGGGTCTTGCCAGCGGTCCTCGCGAGGTTGGTCGCGCCACCCTTGGCGCGGGCCGCGGTCTTCCCAGGCCCCGCATTCCTTCCTCCTCTCGGCCGAAGCCTCGCTGCCAAGGCTGGCGCCCGCCGACCCTTCCTCAAGACGTCCGGAGCTCTTGACATTCATTGGTGTTGTGGGTGTGGAGGTCGGTACACGTAGTACCGGCTGCCCTTAGAGGACTCGGGCTGATCTCGCCTCGCTTGGTGTCCGGTTCGCCGCGAGCACGGCAGCCCCCTTGCGCTTCACGTCCTTCGCCTTGGACTTCTTCTCTTCGGGATCCGCGGCAGGCAGCTCGAGGAGGGAGAGGCTCCCCTCCTCAGCCCTGGCGTACTTGGTCGCCAAGTTGAACAGCTCCAGGGAGTTTCACAGATCTTCATGCATCGCCAGCTCCTCCTTCATCTTGACGTCGCGCACGCCATCGGAGAAGGCAGAGATGATGGTCTCCTCCGTTACCCTGGGGATCTTGAGGCGCGCGTTGTTGAAGCGTTGGATGTACTTTTGCAGAGTTTCCCCTGGCTGCTGCTTGATCCGGCACATGTCTCTCACGGCGGGTGGCCGGTCGCGAGTACCTTGGAAGTTGGTGATGAAGCGGGTGCGCATCTCGCCCAGAAGAGATCGTGCAGGGCCAGATTCAGAGCCAAAGTGCGGGCTCCGCCCTGAGCGCCATGGGAAACCAGTTCGCCATGACCCTTTCGTCCCGTTGGCAGCCTGATGCCCAGCTCGTAGAGCTGGAGGAACTCCGCGGTCAGCCGTGCGATTGTAGCGAGGAGGCAGGTCTGGCTTGAACTTGGCGGGCTACGCGACGCCTGCAGCTCGATTGTGAAGGCTGCAGCCCGCCGTGGCCGCTGGGGGCCCTTGACGGCAGAGAGCTTGGTCTTGCAGGCCTCCCTGCGCCGTAGCTGGGGGCAGCGCAGGTCTTGACGCGGCTGGAGCGGGAGCGCCGGGCAGCTTCTGCGGCGAGGAACTTCTTGGCAGCTCGCTTGCCGCCCGGCGCTGGCGGAATGGGTTCCGCGCCAGGCCACGCGCTTTGGGGGCCAGGGCGCCGTCTTGAGGAGGAGGCGGCCGAGGCGCCCGAGCTTTCATCACCAGCTGGGCGGGTGCGGTGCAGCGAGACGGACGGCCGCGGGGTCGCCTCCCGCAGCGCGAATGAGATCGGCGACGCGGTCGATCCATTCTTCGTAGACGTCGTCAACGGGGCGGTAGCGCAGGAGCTCGTTGGCCGCGATGAGTGCAGCTCGGGCCTCCATGGCCGCGCGGGGCGTGCTCGACGAAGAACCAACGGGGGTGAGTGAAGGCATGGCGGTGCGGCCGTCCCGCCTCATGGACGGGTGCTGGGACGACGCTTGCTGCTCGTTCCCGGCGGGCCGGTGGCGGCGTTGACGGAAGGTGACGGGGAACGACGAGGACGCCCGCCGACGGGAGCCATCTGGGCAACATGGGAGGCGGGGGCGGCTCGGCGCTCGGCGCGGGCCCGGCGAGCATCAGACATGGTTGCGCTGGTCGAGGAAGAATGAGGCGACGAAAGGCAGATTCCACTTCTACTCGGGCGCGCCTAAATGTCGGATTTCAGGTTCCGCAGACCCTTGAGGTTTGAACTCAGGGTGCGCGAAGATCCAACCTCCACCGCCTCAGTATCTCGCCGAATCGCAGGGACCTAAACTACTAGCAAGAACAGCACAAGAGACGCAAGATTTATACTAGTTCGTGCCACCGTTGTGGTGTAATACCCTACTCTAGTTTGTGGTGTGGTGGATTGCCTCTTGGGCTGATGAAGAACAGTACAGGGAAGAACAGCCTCGCGAGGGTCTGTTCTTGGTGGGTGTGGTGAACTGCTAAGTGGTGTCCCGTGGCTCTAGCTTGAGGATTGGGCCTCTATCTCTCTCTCTCTCTCTAATTGCCGGATCCTCCTCTCCGTCCCCCTCTACCATGGTGGCTAGCTCTACTTATATAGACGAAGGCCCTGGGCCTCTTCCCCAATATTGAGCGGGAAGGGCGCCAACAATTGGCCATTTTGAAGGGGAACAGCGGGTACACTTATCCTAACTAAAGTTGGTCCTCGCCTGCCAAAGGCTCGTGATGACGCTCGCTTGGGCTCCACGATGACTCCATTCTAGCTGTTGGGGCTGGTCTTGGTCTTGTTGCAATCAAACGGATGCCTTTGCTTGATGCTCTCGCCGCGCTTGCTCCCTTTGCACCAAAGAGGAAAGGAGGACGCCATGGCCGGGCGCTCGATCGGGCGCCTCTTGGTCGTCATGGCTTGCGTCATGGGCACCTCGTGAGGTACCCTACCCTGAATTCTCCGCCTCCTCATGAGCCAGCCTGACGAGGCCGTGCCTGAGGAAGCTCCTGGTCGTCCGCCCCGCGAGGCTTGGCCCCTCGCGAGGGTCTTGAGCTTGCGTTGATGAAGATGGGCTGTCCTGGGCCTCCTTTGAGCCACGTCGCAGGCCGCAGGCAGGCAAGTCTGGGGACTCCCGTTCCCAGAACGCCGACACTTATGCCTTGTTGGTATTCCAATTACATGAAATGCATATAGAGTTCGGTAATAACGAAAATTGGTGTGTCACCGTGTCGTGTTCCCAGGATCACATGGATTTTTTTGGTAAAGATGGCACGAGTTTTGATCCTCACACCACTACAAAAAAAAGACACATCCATGACATTTTGGGCCGAATGAATTTTTTTTCTGTCATACATATGACACTTCTATGACGATAATTGTGACAAAACCCGGTATCATCCTGGGCTTTTCGTTTCAGTGCGCTCCTACTTCTATGACAAAAAATCATGACAAAAAATGGGCTTTTCGTCCTGGACGAGCCGGAGATGCAGCTGCATGACATTCTTTGGGCCGTCCATGACGGAAAAAACCGTGGTAGAAGCGAGGGGGAGGAAAATTTCGGGGAGTTCCCGGTTACGGTGGGAGGTCGGGGGCCGAGCGATGCGCATTTCTCTCGTACACGTACGCGCGTGTGTGCGAGGCGTTGGCTCTAACTGAACCCGAGCGAGGCGTTGGGCTCTAACTGAACCCGAGCGATTGCACTGCAGGCTACGCGTTACTGAACCCGAGCGATCGATCGATGGTTGTTAATTGAACCCGATCGAGCGATTCCTTCGCTATCGCCGCTAACTCAAGCCGATCGATTGGATGAACAGTGAGCGTTGCGGGGGGTTTGGATGAACAGTGAGCCGTGGCGTTGCCTCTGGATGAACAGGACCCCGTGGTGTGGTGGAGGGCTGCATGAACAGTAGACGGAGGAGGGGTACCCGTGGAGGGTGGTTGAACAGGACCCCGTGGTGTGGAGGGCTGGATGAACAGTAGACGGTGGAGGGGTGCCCGTGGAGTGGTGGTTGAATAGGACCCCGTGGTGTGGAGGGCTGGATGAACATTAGACGGTGGAGGGGTGGTTGAAGCAGTGGCTGATTGGAGTAAGCGGCAGCGGTGGAGGCTGGATGAGCGAGGGAGCTCGTGGAGGCTGGAGGAGGTCGACGGTAGCCCGTGGAGGCTGGAGGAGGTCGACGGTGGAGATGAACAGTATCCCGTGGAGTCCTGTTTTGCGGTACGCCACACCCCTCCCGATGAACAAGACCCCCGTTTCGACCGTAGCACTCCAACACAAGTCCGTTTTGTCCGTTTTGCGGTACACCACACCCATCCCGATCAACAGGACCCCCGTTTCGACCATAGGAGGTCCGTTTCCTCCGTTTTGCGGTACGCCACACCCCTCCCAATCAACAGGACCGCCGTTTCGACCGTAGGAGGTCCGTTTCCTCCGTTTTGCGATACGCCACACCCCTCTCGATCAACAGGACCCCGTTCCAAACGTAGGAGGTTCGTTTCCTCCGTTGTGCGGTATGCTAGGCCTCGTTTCCATCGCCTGTTCCGTCCAAGCCCTCCCGATGAACACGACCACACATTCCGTTCCGACCCAGCCGGTTGGCTCCCACGCATTCTGTTGCCTCCCGTTGAACACGATGCATTCCGTTGCCTCCCCATGAACACGACGCATTCTGTTGCCTCCCCATGAACACGACGACGACGCTATTTCTCCGTTCCAACCCAGCCATGTACACGAGCCCTCGCCCGTGCGTATGAGCGGTAGTAGGGCGTTGAGACCCCACCAGTATGTACACATACGTGGCGTCAGATTTTCTTTCTTGCACCCTGGCCGCTGTAATGCGTGCGTGTACATGCTACGCGGCGCCTCTACCACGACACGCGGCGCGCCTCTACATCCACCAAGATATATGTAATGCACATCGCTCGCGGACCGAATGACAACACTACGTGACGCTCGACCAAGTGGGTCCCGACCGCCGTGCACTTCCTTCCGCGGCGAAGATGTAGCTGGTGGGTCCCAGCAAGTGGGGCGAATCTCTTTTTTGCCCAGACGCACTTCCTTGCGTGCGAAGATGTAGCTGGTGGGTCCCAGCAATCGAGGCGAATCGTTTTTTGCTCGACGCACTTCCTGCAGCCAAGATGTAGCTGGTGGGTCCTAGCAGTCAAGGGGAAATGTTTTTTTCGTGAAATACGGTGGCCTGTCCGGAGGGTCCCCGCTGTCAGGTGGAGGAATCATTATTTTGCACGTAATAAGGAGGCACTTCCTTGCTGCGGCCGTGGACCTAGCTGTCAGCCTCTCCACGTACAGTCCACGTCCGATGGAAGTCGTTCCTTGACCATGTTGACCACGCCGCGCCGAGAGCACCACGGCAGTGGACGACGGTGAGGACTAGGAAGGGGACGACTCGAAGCCGGGGAAGATGCAGCAGTGGATGCCAACGTGAAGAGGAGTACGAGGGTTCACTGGTTCGGCTGCGGGTGAGGCTGTTGTCGCTGCAGAATAACAGGGGGTGTGGGTGAGTAGAGGGATGGCCTGGCGAGCGGTGGGAGTAGTAGGGGGCGGTGAGGCCTCCGCGTCATCACAGCCGGCCACGGGAGGCAGGAGCACGCGGCATGACCGGTGCTGGTTTGGGTGGCTGGAGCAAGAAGACCAGAGGTTGAAGAAGCACTACGGCCGTTGGATGAACATCGTACATTAACAGGAGCTAGAATCGTTCATATTGACTAAGTTGACAAATCCCTCCATCCCAGTGAACTTGGTAGGCCCACAAGTCAGCCTCCCACTATGCTGGGTTCCAGCTGGCAGGGGGAGTATTCATTTTTTGCGTAATAAGGAGGCACTTCCTTGCGTGCGAAGATAGCTGGTGGGTCTGACATGTCAGCTAGAGGCACGTTTTTTTCGCGAAATACAGAGGCCCTTCCAGTGGGTCCCAGATGTCAGGTGGAGGAATCATTATTTTGCGCGTAATAAGGAGGCATTTCCTTGTGTGCGGCCGTGGACCCAGTTGTCAGCCTCTCCACGCACAGTCTACTTCTGATGGTGTCGTTCGTTGACCACGTTGACCACGCCGCGCCGAGCGCATCCAAGGTGGTGGACGACGGCGAGGCCCCGGACAACAACGAGCCGGAGATGGGAAGACGCAGGAGTAGAGTCGCAGACGGAGAGGTGTACGAGTGTTAACTAGTTCTAGTGCGGTGTGGTTCGGCAGTCGGTTGAGAAGAACAGGAGGTGTGGAGGGGTGGAGCGATGGCCTGTCCATCGGTGGAGTAGCGCATCATAGCGAAGCATGCTAAGTAGAGCTGCTAGCAGCAGGAGGCGGGAGGTGGTCCCGGCGGCGCTTGAGGAAGAAGACGAGAGATTGAAGATGGATGCTGGTCGTTGGATGTAAATCCAACGGCTAACATGTCAGAATCATTTGTTGACTAAATTGACAACGACTTGCGTTATTTCGACATATTGGCCCACATTTCATTTCAGCCTCCAAAAATGTGGCACGATTCAACCCATTTTTCAGAATTTACAGATCTTTTTTTTAGCATAGAATTTACAGTCAATTTGATCATTTTTTTTGAATTACAGCCATTAGCTGGGCTGGGTGAACAAATAATGTAGCGTCCATGCGGCCCGTTTATTTTATTTCCTAAAAATTACAGGCCATTTGCACTTTCTCGAAATACACAATTTTGCTGGGCTGATTCTAATTATAATATTGGGTTGGGCCAGCAATGTTATCAAAAAATAAAAAGGGGCTGAGCAATTTGTTATAAATATATTTAGATAATAAGTGATATTATTACATTCGTCCTTAAATCTTACCAAGCTTTTGTACACAATCACTAGGATTTTCGTGCCAAAACAATCCAGGATTTTATTTGTTAAGAAATTATTTTTATAAGTTAATAAGATGTGGGATACTGTTTTCTTACATATGTAAGTATCTCAATTAAATATACGATGACAATAAAAATAATATATAATAACATATAAAATAATTTAAATATATATAATATAGTTAGAAGGGAAACATAAGTTGGACCTAGCGTTCCTATTCTTATATAGAAAAATAGAACATACCTCTGCATTTTCTTCAAAAAAATACATAGATTGGGCTGACAAAAATAAAACCTCGGATGGGATGGTCGATATATGACGGCCCTAAGAAAATACAAACAGGCCTATGGACCTCCCATCCGAGGTCATGGGTTGCGCATGTTAAAAATGAAAGCCTAGACGGGGCAGCCCAAAACCACGTCCAACACTTGCCAAAACTTCGTCCCTCGTTTTCTCTGTGTTTCGCACACTCGACATTGTGTGAGCATTTTGACTGTGCATCATATGAAGATGTGCTATGCATGAATGTTGATCAGCATGATGTTAACTGGCTGGTAATTCCATTTTCGACCATGAATAAAACTTCCAACATGATGTTAACCCTATTTGAAAAGGCCGTGTTAATATAAATGCTCTGCCTCTGAAAGTTGCAGTTTCTTACCTGAAACTGAACTTGCAGTTTCTTATCTGAAACTGAAACTTGCAGTTTCTTCTCTGAGAATCACATTGTTTGCACTTTTATCCTCCTATGAAACTACATTTTTTTAAGTGCGAAAAATAGATCTCTAGAATTCATAAAATACTTCATATGATCAATACTGCAAATCTGTAATACAAAAGACATTCATATCGGAAAGTACTCTCAAAATACACAACACGAAACACAATTCATAACCTGCAAATACTGACAACCCTAAGCTCCTCCTGACAATTCACAACCTGGCTGACTATTGGGCTAGGGGGGCAGCCCCATCCTATTCCTCGGCGGCAGACAGCCGCCCCGTGAGACGATGTGAATGGCGAGGGAGACGATGGCGGGGAAGCATCGTCGGGCCAACTCCTTTTCTCCTCTTGCAGTTGGGTTCGGTCGACGAACACTCCACCGGCTCGCTCTGGCAGGACACCCTCACAAACCGCACCCTATAGATGCTCGATCCTTCAATCTCTGGTGGATGCTCCATCTGGGATAGATACTCCCACCACCGCTCCCTCACGATCAGATTCGGTGAATCTGTTTGCTCCATGGCCCAGAGGAGCGCTATATGTACTCTGGCGCGACTCCCTCCGGGAGTATCGCCACCTTTTTCACTCTGTTGCAGATATTTGGCCATGGATGTCGCCGTCGCTGCTAGTTGGTCCTTGTTTTCAAACCAAGACTGTATCTCCAACATCCTAGCTAGCTTCACAGAATTCGCCCGTCTGCGATCCTCACGTATCGGTTGTACTCCTCCATCGATCTACTTCTCCACAACACCTTCACTCGCCGGCGGTGGTTTTTGAATGGAAGAGGAGAGGAGCAGTGCTGGTTTTGGATTAGAATGGGAGAGGAGCGACGCTGGTTTTGGACTGGAACAGGAGAGGAGGGGCGGTGGTTTTGAAATGGAAGAGGAGAGGAGCGGCGCTGCATTTAGATTGGAATAGGAGAGGAGCGGCGGTGGTTTAAGAGGAGAAGAGCGGAAGAGCGGCGCTGGTCTTGGAAGTATTTTTTGTTCTTTTCGTATTTTGGGTCAAAGTTTGACCACGCATACTTGATTTGACAAGCAAAATGTGAATGCATGTCACCAAAAATTGTATCGCTTTGGTTCAGATTCTGAATGTACTTTCAAATTATATTATTTGTCAACGTATAACATATATTTTATGTGCGAAAATCATGGTCAATTATGACCCAGAATAAAAGGGAGACTAGTTAATGTGGGGTCGCTTTCTTAATTGAAGGGTAAATTGATTTTGATTTTGATCCAGTCACAGCGCGCCGACCCTCTCGTCCAATCCTAAATCGCTGCCGCACACTCCCCTCCCTCTTCTCCATTGCAAAACCACCTCCTCTCCTCTCCATCATCTCCATTCCAAAACCACCGTTTCGCCTCTCCCTCTTCTGATTTCTCCATTGCAAAACCACCTCCTCTCCTCTCCATCATCTCCATTCCAAAACCACCGTCTCACCTCTCCCTCTTCTGATCTTCTTCATTGAAAAACCACCTCCTCTCCTCTCCATCATCCCCATTCCAAAACCACCGTCTCGCCTCTCCCTCTTCTCTATTGCAAGACCACCGTCTCTCCTCCCATCTTCCAAAGCTAGCACCAGAGCACTCGGAAGGACATATATGGAGAGGATGCAGCAGTGAATCAGGAAGACCACCGGCGGCGACCAAGCAAAGTTAGCCAGGTTGAAGGAGATCCTTAGTTGGTTTGACAATGAGTGGGATATTTCGAGGACGGTGTTGTCCATGTGGCAATGTATGCAAAAGAGCGAGACGGCGGCGATGAGGGCGGCGATGTACATGTACTTCTCGGCGGCAGTCACGTCGCAGTCCTCCGAGTTCATCGAGTATCTCCTCTGGGCAATGGAGTGCATGTATTCGCCCGAGGCGGCGCTAGGGCGGAGGTGGTGGGCGTCTGGTCGAAGGTCGAGCACCCGGAGGATAACGAATCGATCGAGTATGGTGTGCCGTTCGTGAGCGTCTTGAGCCAGCCGTGAGCCACAGTGGAGTATTCGTTCTCCCACCGCAAGAGGAGGCCGGATGGCGCGACGTCGCTTCCCCGCCGTTCTCCACGGTTCCCTCGACGCTCGCCTCGTTTCAACGGCGGTGGTAGGGTTTAAGGTAAGCTTGGCACTAACCTAATCTTCCACCTGCTCATGTTTACAATCAGTGTGAGAGCTAATGAAAATCATGCTTACAATCAGTCTCCGAGTACTACGCCAATCACCCTAAAATAGCTCTGGACCTTTGGGTCAAAGTTGTGACACAGTGTACAAATAAAGAAAAATAGATTGGTGCTTCTTTCAGAAAAGTGTACTCCCTAGAAAACTGCCAATATAAGCTACTAGTATTTGTTTAGATGATTTGCTGTTGAGAAAGATCCATCCACAGAGAGCGCCACACATCCCACTGGTGGTGGTGGATGCCAATGCGTGCATGCAGCATGGTTGGTGTCGGTAATTTTTACTTGGCACACCTTGCACTCTGCATATATGCCGGTTCCATACGTACATTTGTGCAGTTCCACCAAAATGCAGCTGAGTGACCCTGTTTGCACAGATAATGAAAAAGCGTGATTACATTATAGTGGCACTACTTGATGAAACACACAAAAAAAAATAGAAGAAAATATTGCGATAGTATCATAGTATGCCATGTCATGAGGGCGAGATGGGCCTCATGACGCCTCATCTGATGCGCCTCATACCGGTGACATCGTCCCAAGTCTCCCAGATACACCTTCCGCCAGTTGATGAACACCAAGACAAATGGTAGTACAAGGAGGCGCCTTGAGAAATTCAAATCTATATTTTTGTACATATCAACTAATATTAAGCACCCCAGTTTGCAGAAACACTTAAACATTAACAATGGGACTAGTTGATGAAACATACATTAACAAAGAGAAGCACTTTCTTTATCTACATTGGAAATGAAATGATAGAGATGACACTCGCTCTATTTTAACTGTATTATTACTTCATTTTATCAGTGACACTAGGGTTGAGCAGGTGGCAAACGAGGTGTACCATGCGTCGCAAGGATGGAGACCGGGGATGCTTAGACCGGGATGCTGAAGCTGGCTCTTTCAGTCACCAACATGGATGATTCAATTCATGGGACCTTTTGGTGAAGTTCACCTAAAATGAACCAATGTCCCGTGAGCTAGCAGCTTCTTCTTCAATTTATTTTTAAGAAAAGGGCTCCAGCCCCAGTTCCATTTCCATTAGAAAAGGAAACCCACAGAGCTTCTTCTTCATTAGTTGCAATAAAATTGAGCAACATCAAGGTTGGTTGTGAAGCTCCTGGAATGCTCAACTATAATTCGGATATCATTTGTGCAGTTCAACTAAGATCGAGCGTGAAATGTATATCTCTGTTTGCACAAAAAAGGTGGAAAGGAGGGTGACTAAAAAGTGATGAAACAAGCATCAAATGAAAAGAAGCATGTTCCTTATCTGCATGGCAATCCTACAAGGACAGTAGCAGTTTCTAAAGCACTGGCATTTCTAGATATTAGTGTGGGAATTAGGATTAACTATGACAACCGTTAAATACGACATTACTTTGGGCACGGGAGAGTAGGCGGACCAGTACAGTTGCATTTCTAACGAAAAGAACCAAATTATCTTAATGGAAATTTTAGCAGGACATGTAAAGAAGTGCCATTGATTCATATTACTGGAGGCATTACATTGAAAACAACATTGGTTTAACGTGTCCTTACTTTAACAAAGGTCTGTTGCTACATTTTACCAGTGGCATTACATAAGGGTGGCTCGGGGCAACAAACATCAGAATAGGATATCTGGGTTGGTCCCAGTTTTGTTCGGTATAGCCACCTTATACTGTGTGAGGCTAGCAAATCTAGTGCTGGACTTACTCTGTTGACTTGTCCCCCAGTCCCCACTTTCTTTCCTTTTCCAACCAATAGATCTGGTTTATATTGAGTTTTTACTGCATTTCCCTTTATTTCCCTATTAGACCTAGAGACTAGTTGGATAGCCAGTCTCTACTACTTTTCGCCCCCATTATTCCTCTTTCGACCAAGTCCTAGATTCAGGTAACAAATCCTCCCCCACCCCCACCCCCTTTCACTACAGTAATCCAGTATTTTGCCGTCCGCCACGGCGGACGGCAAAGGCACGGACGGCGGACGGGGTAGGAGGACATGTCATTTGTGCTCACCCACGAACGAAGGGGCAGAGCTCGTCAAACGCACGGCGAGGTCGTCAAACACCAAACCTCGCAGCGGTGATACAACTGCACATTTAAAACTACCCGATCAACACAATTATATATGATGTTTTTCATAACAAAATCGAAAAATATATGACCTAACTAATAATTCACAAATATATGACCCCGTCGGCCTCTGGAAGGCCAAAGAACACCTTTTCGGGAGGTGTCGGGGGTCGGGGTGTCGTGTCGGTGTCGGGGTGCCATGTCGGGGTCGAGGTCGGGGTCTCTGGGTCGGGGTGTCGGGACGGGTGCCGGGTCGGGGTCGGGGTGCCGTTTCGGTGTCGGGGTCGGGGTGTCGGGTCAGGCTCGGGGTCGGGGTGTCGGTGTCGGGGTTGGGGTCGGGTCGTGGTCTCGGGTCGGGTGTCGGGTCGGGGTGCGGGTCATGGTCGGGTGTCGTGTCGATGTCGGGTCGGGGTGCCGTGTCGGTGTCGGGGTCGGGGTGTGGTCGAGTGTCCGTGTGGGGTCGGGGTGTCGGGTCGAGGTATGCATGTCGGGGTCGGGGTGTCGGGTCAGGTTCGGGGTCGGGGTGTCGGGGTCGGGGTCTCGGGTCGGGGTGTCGTGTCGGGTGCCGGGTCGGGTCGGGTGCCGTGGTCGGGTCGGGTTTTTTCCTCTTTTTTCCTTTTCTTCTTCTTCCTCTTCTTCCTCTTCTTCCTTTTCTTCCTTTTTTCCTTCTTCTTATTCTTCTTCTTCTTCTTCTTCTTCTTCTTCTTCTTCTTCTTCTTCTTCTTCTTCTTCCTCCTTTCCTTTTTCCTCTTCTTCTTCTCCTCCTCTCCTCTTTTTTCTTCTTCTTCTTCCTCTTCTTCTTTTTTCTTCTCCTCCTCCTCTTCTTCTTCCTCCTTTCCTTTTTCCTCTTCTTCTTCTCTTCCTCTCCTGTTTTTTTCTTCTTCTTCTTCTTCTTTCCTAAAAATGAACTAAACCTAAAACTAAACCTAAATCTAAACTAAACATAAATCTAAAACTAAACAAACAGAAAAAAAAAGGAAAAAACTAAATCTAAACCTAAAACTAAACTAAACTAAAACTAAACCTAAACCTAAAACTAAACCTAAAACTAAAACTAAACTAAACATAAACATAAAACTAAAAAAACAGAAAAAAAAAGGAAAAACAAAGGAGAGCTAGAGCTCACCTGGGCCGGTGGAGGAGGTGGCCGGTGGAGGAGGGGGCCGGACTGCCTGGAGGCGGCGCTGCCCGGGAGGTGGGCGGGCGGCGCCGAGACCAGGGCGGGCAGGGCGACGGGCGGGGCGACGGTGCGGCGGCAGTGGCGAGGCGGGGCGGTGGAGGAGGGGGGCGGGCGGCCTGGCGGCGCGGCCCGGCGGTGGGGCTGGGGCACCGGGCGAAGGCGGCGCCGAGACGGCAGGGCGGCGAGCGATGAGGCGGGAGGAGGGCGGTGGGCGAGGGGTGGGGGTGGGTGGCGGGCGGTGGTGCGAAGGCGGCGGCGAGTGGTGGGGGGCGGCGCTGCTGTGGTGGGAGCAGGGAGAAACATAGAGAGAGGGGCGGGGGGCGCGCCGTTAGATATGTTTAATCTTTGCCGTCCGCCACCTTTTGCCGTCTGTTAATGTGCTCTTTTGCCGTCCGCTAGCATTTACAAAGAGGGGGGCCGTTAAGTATTTTTTTAACCAGCTCCTCAGTGGGGCCCCCTCCCTCTTTGCCGTCTGCTAGCGGACGACAAAGAACTGGCTGATGGCAAAGTAGCTGATTCCAGTAGTGTTTCTTCCTTGTTTGAACCAAGTAGTACTAGATTCGAGTGCATGAACTAGTTTTACCTCTTAAACGTAAAAAAATTAGGTGGTTTTCGAACAGCCGATCGATCCTATCTACGAGGGGGCCTGAGAAATAGTAAAAGATACAAATGCAGCGACCTCAGGAGATCAGGAAGTAGAGCAAGGCCAGTTTCAAAGGAAGTTATACCTGATGGTCGCCCGGATGTCGCTAGGTGGGCGGCGGGAGGCTGGATCTGCCTACACTACGACATCGATGAAGAAGGGGTCGGAGGCCCTCCCTCGCTAGCAGTGCTTGGGGCAGAACGGCAAGGCAGGCTGATCGGGACGCGCCCAGCAGTGGGTAAGAGCCGTCGCCGAGGACGACCGCGTGAACGTTGCACCTTCTGACCTTCCCCGGCGGAGAGGATCCGGCTGGATCTGTGACCAGCGGTGAGCAGAGAGAGAGAGAGAGAGAGAGAGAGAGAGAGAGAGGCCACCACTGTCGTGTTTAGATCCGGAGAGGCCGAGACAGTGTGAAGAAAGCAACACTAGCAAGCAAGCGCGGAGGCTCCTGCCTATATAGTGGAGTACTACTAGTTTTCTTTTGTCCACTGGAGCCGGCTTGACCTCGTCAATGACTGTCGAGAAGTCTTCATGCACGTGGCCCGGAGGCACAGTTTGTCGTCATTTTGATCTGAAGCGGCGGATTATAACATATAAGACGAAAAAATGCCACATGACAAGAAATCATAACCTCACTTCCCAAAGGAGACAACAGGAATCCCGACGGACAAACTAGACGAGGAAAAAAGCTCAAATTAAAGATAAACTAATAGAAAAGGGGTCCGTCGATAGATTTCCTAATTAACATAGCTGGCTTGACCTCGATGGCAGCCGAGTAGTCACTGTTCGTGCAGTGCCCCCAATGACTAGCCCAACTCAGTTGTCGCTGTTTAACCCTCGCAGTGATAAGAAGCACATGACACCTAATTTTGCGAGATGACAAGAAATCTTTTTTTTAGATTTTTCACCACAACTACAGCCATGTACAACACAGCCTGCACGATATGTAGACGATAGCCAATCCAGGTGTGTCTGCTGGAGTCTGGTCACATGCATGGACGAACTGATCTTCCGTGTCTTGCAGGGATCGTCCAGGCACCAACGTAGTACAACACTTCTCTAGTACTATCACTCGTCTCCCTCTTCTATTAAGTCATCCGACTTGTGGGGCTGGGGAGTGTGCCTATGGTCGGTTCTCAATTGCCGTCCCACATGTGTGTGCAAACGCAATATGACGCACGTTCCATTCGGAGAGCAGCGTGCCAGACCGACCGACCATCTGGGGTGCGACGCGAACGCGACGGCGTGCTGTATACTCCGTACATGTGTACCGCCATTTTCTAGACGCTTTGCTCCATGGCGCGGGCGCAATCCATGGATAGAAAATTAGTATATTGTATACTATTTAAAAGTCGAGGGCGGGCTTTTCTGCATGTAGGCGGCGGGGCAGTTCCTCCTAGTCAGTTCGACAGAGACGCGAGAAGACGAGGGAGTAGGCTGTGTGATTTGACAGCGAGTTACTGCTGGACAGGTGGGGCCCCGTGATTTGACTTGCCATTATCATTTTAACTACGGCGCTACGACCAGCGTGAGTCTCCCGATTCCTGACCACCTCCATACAGGTGCCTCTCCCAATGCTCCACCATGTAGTAGAGGCTGGCTCTTGCATGAGAGCCCACTTCTCCACTTTTTCTTTACCTCTCTTTCCTCCACATATGCAAAAATGCCATGTAAAGCGCACTATTGTACTTACTTTTACTTGCTCCTACAGGTGCTTAAGCTTGCCACATAGGCATAAAGTCTGCTGTGGCAAGTTAATCAAGAAGAGAGAGACTAGTTTGGTGACCCAAGGAAGAAATGGTGCTAAGCGCGTGTACCTAGGTGAAAAGACAATTTTGAGTCTATAGGTAACTAAATGAAGCAAACTTAGCAACACCATTTCATTGGAAGAGGTCACTCCTTGGCAAATGCAATAAATACTAGTACTCCCTGTGTCCCATAATATAAGAACGTTTTTGGCACTACACTAGTGTCAAAAACGTTCTTATATTATGGGACGGAGGAGTACGAAGAAAGAGATAGAGAGAAGTAAAAAAATACACTTATAGCCAACCTTATAGCCAAAACCTTGTTGTAGTATGAGTGACTAACTGATGACTATGTATGACATGCCAACATCAGATAGCCTAACGCACTGTGTTAAATCTCCAAGGGCGCGACTGCACGAGTGACGCGACGGTCGTGGTAGGCGCGACCACGATACGGGCTGCCGGCAGCCCTTGGATCTGAGATCAAACGATCGCATGCTAAGTTGCTGAAAATTTGCAGAATAACCCTCCAGGATAGGATATTCACCCATAGGTCTAAAATCACGCCATGCAACCGTTCGATCTCAGATCCAAGGGATCTCGGAAGCCCGTATCATGGGAGAATTGAAAGCCACTACCCTGCCGTTCGCACGCTGGCAGTCCGCTCCTACTCGTCCCCGCAGGTCCTTTTTTTTGACAGCGGTTCGCTCCTAGTCGTCCCGTCCATTCACATTATGGCAGTTCCACTAATCCTAAACCTCCTCCCAAATCCATGGCGTCCCAAATCTCCCCGATCGGCGGTGAGTACAAGATTAGAACCATCACCGACGATGAGTTCGACGTCATCTACACCTTTTCTTCCGTGAAGGTGAAAGGATGCCTTTCTCGCTTTAGACGCATGTTCGAAAACTCAGATGATGAGTGGGTTGCTGGGCTAGATGCTGAGTACACCACAGTCTTGGGACGAGAGAAGGATCTAAAGGACGAAGAGAGGAAGAAGCCCGCCGTGATCCAGGTTTGGGTGCATGACTTATGCTTGGTCTACCACATATGCCATGCCAACGTTGAGTGCCGTGGATTTTAAGGACTTCCTCGAGAGCAACCTAGTCAAATTCACATCAGAGACTTTGGTAACAACAAAAAGTCATGCGTCGGATAGGCCTCGTTGTAGGCAACACCTTCGACCTCCGTAAGAATCGGCCGGTATCCTCCCGTCGACCTTCACGCCGACCTGGCAGGAGCCATGGTTCATCCTTCGTAGGGTAAACTAGAGAAACCTCCATACATGTTTCATCGTCATGCATGGCAGCGGAATGTACTAGATATAGACCACATCCACCACGCTGCAATGGATGGCTACCTTTGCTTCAATATCTACAAGGGTTGGATGAAGAGCAACAGCCAAGTGTGCGGTTTAAGCAAAGAAGTATCGGCCAAGAGGAAGAGGGACAAGGACGAAGTCGAGGACGTGGACGAGGACTCCGAGTAAGGTGGCAGTGTCGTTGCTTATGGTGGTTCTAATGCAGTGTCTACCGGAATAGTTGCAAAGTTTATTTTCAAGTGTGCTTAATTTAATTTGAGGGGTGTGTTGTGTTGAGCCCCCAACAGAACTTTGTTATGTTTCTTCTTGTTACTTTAACTCTTCAGTACGTACATACTAGTATTTCTTACATTTCATCTTTTAGTTGGTATAGTACTACCACTCGTTTCTTCACATTATATACGTACAATATATATGGCCAACATCATATAGCCAGCAGTTGTGTTGTCAAAGAATTTCAGGGTGCTTAGTTTTGTCAAAGAATTCCAGGGTGCTTAGTTTTGTCAAAGAATTCCAGGGGGCTTAGTTTTATTTGAGGGGTGGGTTGTGTACTTGTGCTGGACACCATTATTGTGACAAGCCTTTTTAATAGTACTATATGCATAACTAGGCGACGAGCGCTCTCTATATGTACCACCTTTTTTAAAATTTCAAGTTTTGCTCCATGGCGCAATCCATCGATACTACTACTGTACAAAAGTGGAGTATATACATTTTTTAAAAGGCTAGAGGGCGGGGCAGTCTAGCTTGGTCAGTTTCACGAGAGGCGAGGGCCTTTGTGATTTGACGGCTCATTACTACCGTCCAAATCGAATAGTATCAAGGCCGCCACGCACGCCTTGGCGCCTCCATTAAACCCCTCCGTTAAACCCACATACAAACCGAGAATCCTACTCCGACCACACGTTCGTTCATGAGCGGGTCGAAATTAAACGAAACACCGGCCGAGCTCCTCCCGTCCGCCCTCCGTGTCCGCCGCCATCATCGAGGAGAAGTAGAACACGGGAGGCCGCCGCCACTTGGGACCCATGAAGGCTACTGTCGAGGCGACGACCGCGGATTCAGGTGGTTTCTTTGCTGCTTCGTCTCTTCCGAGGACGTTCGTCGAACCCGCAAGTGTCTGACGGACATGAGGAAGACAAAGTGATCCGCGGGCGGCCATTTAGAACTAAAATAAGTCTAGATACATCCATTTCTAGGACAAGTATTTCCGGACGGAGGGAGTATTAATTATACAAGAGAGCCGGATTGGCACCTCTTAGTTCATGTAAATGTAATGAAATACATCATGTTTATATGAAGATCCGACTTTTTAATACGAAATCCTTCATGCTTATATGAAATCAGTCCGTGTTTGCACGAATTTCATCTGGTTGGTTAGAGTTGTAAAAATTTGCAGAATAACCCTCCAGGATAGGATATTCACCCATAGGTCTAGCATCATGACATGCAACCGTTCGATCTGAGATCCAAGGGCTCTCGGAAGCCCGTATCGTGGGAGAATGGAAAGCCACTACCCTTCCGTTCGCACACTGGCAGTTCGCTCCTACTCGTCCCTGCACGTCCTTCAATACTAAGGCGGTTCGCTCCTAGTCGCCCCGTCCATTCACATTACGGCAGTTCCACTAATCCTAACCCTCCTCCCAAATCCATGGGGCCCCAAATCTCTACGATCGGCGGTGAGTACAAGGTTAGAACCATCACCGGCGATGAGTTCGACATCATCTACACCCGTTCTTCCGCGACGGTGAAAGGATTCCTTTCTCGCTTCAGACGCATGTTCGAAAACTCAGATGATCAGTGGGTCGCTGGGCTAGATGTTGAGTACACCACTGTCCTGGGACGAGAGAAAGATATAAAGGACGAAGAGAGGAAGAAGCCCGCTGTGATCCAGGTTTGCATACATAACGTTTGCTAGGTCTACCACATATTCCATGCCGATGTTGAGTGCCAGGATTTTAAGAACTTCCTCAAGGACAAAACGGAGGGAGTAGTAAATTTTTCTCCTCGTGCTGCGAGCCACCGCGCGCGTGGTCGAGGGAGCGGGCGTAAAGGCGTACAGTAGTAGTAGTACAACTACAACAACTCGTAAGCAAGCTTCACCTCGTCCTGCGAGCCACCGCGCCCGTGGGCAGGGGAGACGGCGTACTAAGCAAGCTTCTCCTCGTTCTGCGAGTTGACGGGACACATCAAAAGTACTCCAGTGTATAGAGCCTTGCCTCTAAGGTAGGCCCCACATGGTTTGCCTCTTTTTTTAATTTAACATAACGCGGCAAGTCGCAATTTGTTTGTTCACCCATGGTAGACGATCCTCCCTCCACCAAGTCGCAATTATGTTTCTTCTCATTACTTTAACTCTCTAGTACGTAGATACTAGTATTTCTTAAATTTCATGTTTTAGTTGGTATAGTACTACCACTCATTTCTTCACATTATATACGTACAATATATATGGCCAACATCATATAGCCTGCAGTTTAGTTGTCAAAGAATTTCAGGGTGCTTAGTTTTGTCAAAGAATTCCAGGATGCTTAGAGGGTGATTAGATCCAAGGGACTTATTTTAGTCTGACTAAAAATAGTCTCTTTAAGAGGCTAAAGTTCCAAGCACCCCTGACTAATGAGGAGCTAAAACTAGTCTTGAGACTAAAAAATTTTAGTCAGGGATACCCCTACTAAAATGTGGATTAGTCCTCTCTCTACTAATTTAACTCCTCTCCTTTAACACAGGCGAGTTCTGGATTGGAGGGTTTGGAGGATAATAAATGCTCATTAACTTGATTTTAGCCTTTTTAGTATTTGGATCCAAGCATGGGTGAGGCTAGCATGTTTTAGTCCCACTACTTTTAGTCATGGGACTAAAACGTATCCAAGAACCCTCTTAGTTTTATTTGAGGGGTGGGTTGTGCTGGACACCATTATTGTGACTAGCCATTTTAATAGTACTATATGCATAATTTGGCTACGAGCGCTCTCTTTATGTACCACCCATTTTTTAATTTCAAGTTTTGCTCCATGGCGCAATCCATCGATACTACTGCTGCACAAAAGTATACATTGTTTAAAAGGCTAGAGGGAGGGGCAGTCTAGCTTGGTCGGTTTCACGAGAGGTGAGGGCCTTTGTGATTTGACGGCTCATTACTGCTGGAAGGCGGGGCCTTGTGATTTGATTGCTCGTATAAATGCGCCAACGACCTGATCGAGGAGGAGTAAAGAACCGTGCGGTATACTCAAGTTTTCCACTGGAGTAGTACTGCGACGGAGGAGCACGAAACACGGCAGCCCAGTGCCATATGGCGATAAAAAATTATCTAATTTGCTAGTCATCTCATTGTTAGTATTGTTCTATTCATTCCCTAAAAAAACCATTGTTCTATTCATGCCTCGCAGAGAACATGACACGTGCGGTGAAACACCTGAAGCAAAAGATGAAACACAGGAGGAAAAGAAGAAGGAAGATTATCACCCCAAATGATCTAATTCGCCGCGGTGTCGTAACTGCTTCTTCATCACCTCCACGACCTCCATTTCCTTGCGCGTCTCCTCCTCCATCTTCATCATTGTGTCCGTGACGCGATTTCTCGACGCGAGCCTTCACCATCTGTTCCACGGCCGCATTACGTACCTTGAGAGCAGCGGGGTGCTCGATGCGGAGCTTCGCCAACTCCTCCTTCTGTTCCATGACGAGGGCCTGCAGCATCTTATTCGAGGAACTACTATTCTCATGCAGCTTCTTCTAGCCGGCATTCTTCTCCTTCAACAGGTCAATCTCGTGGCAGAGCTTCGCCTTGTCCTCCTGAAGTCGCAGGATTTCACCGGTCGCCTTCTTCTCCGAGGCAATGCTTTTCTTCAGCAGCATCACCAAGCCGGCGGTCAGCTCCCCCTACTGATTGAGCTCAGCGGGCATGTCATCGAGGCTCTCCTTCAGCAACTCTATCAAGCCTTGGATGAAGTCCTTCTACTTATTGAGCTGATCGGGCATGCCATCGAGGGATAACGACTCCAGCTCCGCCGGCTCGGCATGTTCCCCTCCGCTGCTAGGGCGCTCCTGGGAGCCATCGCCTGCCCGTGAGAGATCTTTCGAGGTCTCTGCGTGGCGGCGAGCCCTCTCTTTTTTTTCTGCAGCCTTGGTTGCCGCTCCCTTGTTACGAGTAGTTATCAACCTAGAGCTCTGCTCACGGGCCATGGCAAGGACGGACGAATAAGAAGCACTTATGAGGAGGAAAGGTAGAGTAATTTTCGGTTAGGTAGTTCCCCTTTTTATAACCTAAGTACTAGAACTAGTACTAATATCTGCATAGTGGGAACACGTTTAGGTTTGGTACGTGCTAGTAGGTGTGAGAAGGCTTTCGAATGTGATGGGAAGAAGGTAAAGATTAATGGATGGTTTTGGTTTTGAGGCCCGAAACGGTCCCGATGAGTTTAGCGGAACATAAATTTCAAGTACTACATTGCTCAAATGCGTAAATATTATGTTACTGTCAAAAATTGGCACAAAATACGAAGGAGACCAATGGAATTACTACAAGAAACCCACAATTTAACTACTCGCATGCGCGCAGTGGAGTAATAATGTCTTTCTTCCGCCCTCACGTCCACTCAATTTGCATGCGCTGTATTTATTGACCATCAATGAAGTGAACGATGTTACACGCGTCAAATTATCACATGGGGTGGATCATGGTACAAAATTGCGTCCGCCCGTGTACCCGCATGTGCGTGTGAGGGAATGAGTGCGTGCGTGGCGTGCGTGGCGTGCGTGCACATCTTCGCTTCGTGCATGTACCGCCAGTATGGCTCAGGGAGCACGAGTACATTCTTCTGGAACCAGCAGCACATCACTGTGATCAATCCACGCAAGGAGGTCGCGACAACGCCTCCACATGTGCAACGTGGCTTCATGAACTGTAAGAGAGACACTGTGTAGCGTGCCATTGGTATTCTAATTTACGTGTTTTGCACATACTGGAAGTACTAGTAAGGTACACGTGCATTGCATGCATCAAATTTTGCAACCAAATTATGAATAAATATCACACTATAGAATGTATGCTCTGAGTCATATATGCCTGATGTAGCCCTTGGTTTAATACTTATAGTTCATCTCATTCAAAATCAGTTAGTTTTTATAAAAAATCTAAGAACGCGGGAATAGGGAAAACATGGGATTATAGTGGAATGTCATCTTGAATCCTACAGGATTGTACGAGTGTTTGATTGTGCATAGAAAAACGCATAATTCTTTTGAAGAGGTTTGAGTGGATGGGATGTTCCCTATGAAATCTAGTGCAAATGAATCATATGGAAAAATTCCTATGGTTTAAAATCCTACGAATCAAACAACCAAGATAGGAAAAAATCCTAATGATTAGAATCCTCCAAAATTCCTTTGAGAATCCTTTGAATCAAAGAAGCCCTTAATCTATTTTATGATTCATGGAATTGTGCGTTGTAAAGCATAAAGTAAAAACAAATAATGACAATTCAACTAGAAAAAAAGTTTGGGCAGTTATGATATGGAAGATTCTAGAACAAAAGAGAACCACTGTTGTTTTGAGGTTTGTGCATTATGCTTAAGTTCAACCATGGAGTCTGCTAGATTGTACATGTGGCAAAATCCGGTGGGGGGCTAGAAGATGGTGCGAGGGGCCGAGTGGAGGGAGACTATGAAGGAATGCACAAGTGCGAGATCGATATTTAGAGAGGGGGCGAACACGTGCGCTATTGCGCGCAGTGGCGGAGCCATGAAAAATAAATGTGCTAGGGGGCCAAGCATTGCTAATCCTTTACAAGGAGGGTCAATTCATGAACTTAAACCATTTTTGGCAGCAATTGTCTAATGATCACATTCATATTAGCCCCGATATATAGTGATCTTAGGGGGGGAGGGGGCAGGGCCCTTACTGCCCCCTGTCTTCGCCATTGTGCACGCGTCTGAGAGATGAAGTGGAAGGCATGGATGATGAGAGCGGGACGTTGGATATATAATTAATGTAGGTGTATTAGCTATATATGTTAATCCTATATAGAGAGGTATAGATTGATCGATGTGGACGTGGGAAAGAGGGTGAGACCTCACTGGATATATCGATTGATCGGTTTATGTGGAAAACTATGAAAGACCTAGCTATATACACACATACATAGAGCAACATCGATCGTTGCGCATGCACGCGTGAGAGATAAAGAATGCCCGATATGATGGAGAGGGGGATGTGTGTGGGTGTGTGCCTTCATGGGAGACCGACCTGAAGAAAAAGATTGCATGCGTGTGATGGATAATGCCGACTGGTAGTGTGTGTGCATGCATGCACGTGAGAAAGTTAGTGGTACAATTATAAAGAGAAGACTACTGTGTGGGTGTAAAAGAATACCTGAATAGGTGTGGTCATAATCAATTTAAAGTTGAATTCAAATATTTGAATAATAGATCCCGATGTTTGAAACCCATGCATGCATGAATATAACGGAGATCTGCGCGGTGTGGTTTGGAAACGAGCATGTTGTAATGTATACACATTGAACAAGGCCAGACTGATTTGAATTTGAGATACCGATGGCAAACATCATTTGGCCACGTCGATCCGTGCATGGACACACTATTCTAATTGGAGATGATGGGCGGCTTTCGCATCACATATCTATATCTATACCCCTATATATATTTTATTTTATTTTATATTTTCTTATATTGTGTGTGGGTAACTTTAACTTTGAAAGATGGTCGTTGGATGAGGCGAATCCGATTGTCCAAAGATGGAAAATTTGAGCACTATTGGCCGTTGGATATCATCTAGATTCCACCAGATTTTGCCACATGTATAATCTAGAAGACTCCATGGTTGAACTTAAGCATAATGCACAAACATCAAAAGACAAGCACTTCTTACTTGTTCTAGAATCTTCCGTATCATAATTGCCCAAATGTTTTTCTACATGATTTGCCATTATTTGTTTTTACTTTATGTCTTACGATGCACAATTCCATGAATCTTAAAATAGATTAGCTTTCTTATAAAAACCAGATGATTTTGAATGAAATGAACTATAAGAACTAAATGAACATGTACATCATGCATATATGACTCAAAGATGCAAGCTATAATGTGGTATTTATTCATAATTTGGTTGCCAAATCTCATGCGTGCAATGCACGTGTACCTTACTCTAGTCTAAATGGTGTTTGTGTGTGTGTTGTGCGTGTTGAGGTGCAAATTGTCTTTGTTTGGGTACACGTTAAGCTTGTTCTTCCCAAATTTCTAGCCGCGCCTTGTTATGCCGAAAATTCAAGCTAGCATCTCTGTCTATCGTGCTGCGAAACTCCCGCCTCTTCAACCCGCACCTTGTTAGCCCAAAATATTTAAGATATATCTTTGTCTCGTTGTGCTCCAACAACTCCCTCCATCTCAACCCGCGCCTTGCTATTCAGAAATTACAACGCGCGCGAAAACTCGCACCTCCTGTGAAATCCCGACACGCGAAATGCCCGTGGTACCCCTGAACCTAAAGAACGGCCTCAAATCGGTGGGGGTACTTTCGTAACTTACCCCACATTTCGGAGAAGCGCGTCTCTAAGCCATGGTTTCCCACTGCCATCCCATCCGCCCACACATTCGTACACCGAGGCCGCGAAAACCCGTGACGAAACCCCACACCCTGCTCCGTCTGCCACCCAGCCGGAGCCTCTTCCCCGATGACGTTGTCCACAACAACACCTCGACGTCCCTCATCCACCGTACTAGATGAGGATCCGTCGTCGATCTCATCGTCCCACCGGTTCAGCCACCCCGTCCTCCAGCTCCAAGGAGCTGCCCCGACGCTCCTCGTCTTTTCGCGCCACCTCCATTCCCACACCGCCGTCTTCACCGCACCACCGAAAGAGCATCATCATCACCGCTTCCTCGGATGAAGCTGCAGCCTAATCAGCGCCACCAAAGAGGTTGTACACTAATCGCCGCATTTTCTTCTTGATTCGATCTCACGGTCTTTGGGCGCCGGTCCCGAGCCGACGACATGGCACGGCTCCATCCACGGGCGCGCCACCGCCACTTCCTCCACGGGCGTCGCTCCCTCGGCGGCGACGTCCACATCGATAGGAGCTGCTGCTGCTTTAGCTCTCGCTTTCAGCGGCTGCTCTACTCTCTTTCTCTCGGTCCCCCGCTGGTCTGCTCTTGCTATTGCTTTGCTCGCGTTGCTACTCTCGCTCTTGCTCTTGCTTGCGATGCTGCTCGATGAAGCTACACTTGACCGGTGAATCGATATTTGGGTCAGTCGATTTTCACGGGGTGGGGTGGGGGGGGCTCGCCGGGGTGAAGGAAGAACCAGCCACAATGGGGAGGGGGGCTCGCCGGAGAGGTACCCCACGATCTATCTTAGGGTTCAGGATGGGGGCGGTGGTCGCCGGCGGTGGCGGGGCGTTGGTGGGGCGGTGGCATGGGGATCGCTGGAGAAAAAGCTCGGCACGGGGGGGCCTGAGGAATGGCCGGGGCGGCAGCAGACCGGCGGTGGGGAATGTTTTCGGGGTGGGCGGGGCGGCGCACCGCTGGCCGCGGGCGGCGTGGGGCTGCTGTTTGGCCGGTGGTGGCTGGCGGCTCAGGGGGGTGGAGGTTGAAGATGAACCGCAGGCCCTTGATTTCGTATCCAATGGCTGCAAAATCGACTGACCATAGATGAAAAAGTCAGTCGACTGACTTGTAGCCTCACCTTGCTAGTGCGTTCAGTTTCGACAGCAAAATTCAGTTTCGACAACAAAATTCAGTTTCGACAGTTAAGTTCAGTTTCAATAGTTAAGTTCAGTTTCGATAGTTAAATTCAGTTTCGACAGTTAAGTTCAGAGATGAGCGGCTGATGTATTTTACATCTAGCACTTTGTGGTTATGTATTTTACGTCATGTATTGGAGATGCTATTAGAACTCCACTCAGGCTAACGTTGTTCGTTGTCTCTCTTGTCCTGCTTCAGCCTCGGCGTCGTACAACTCACCGGAGCTGCTCCAACGATTTAAACCCTCCATCACAGCGGAGCAGTACCTCGGCTCCATCTCCACACGCCTAAGATCTTCTTCCCTCCTCCGACAGCCAAGTCCGCGGAGCATCCTCACCGGCCAACCCAATCACGCTGAGATCGACATGGCTTCGCCAAAGAGGTTGTACACTTGTTGCATCTCTTTTTTACTCTACATGTTATATATATTGTCCACTGAGGACTCGTAGTAACGGTAAATACGATTATTTTATCCTACTATATGACAAGCAGTGAGGTACCAGGCAACTTAGCTATCCGTGATGGACTCTCTTGAACGCCATCATTATTTATCTCTGCGCGTTTGAGTTGTGCATTTGTCGATGGGCCTGGGAGTTGAGCTAGTATGGCAGTGGCCTGGTTCCAAAGTAATAGAAGTAGCACAAAAACAATTTTTTTAGTGTAGGATTTTCCTTGCTCAAGCCTGCCTACTAGAATCGCCAGTGCTTGAAAGTAAAAGTGAATGAAAAACATCGGAATTGGAAAGTTTCCTATGGTACTACTTTTCATGAATTTGGTGCAAATGAATGGAGCAAAGAAAAACTGTAGGATTTGTTCCTTTAGTGTCTCCTTGAAAGAAAAACCGTAGGAATTCTAATTTCCACTTCTCCTCCTTTTCATATTCCTATTCATCAAGCACAAGACTAAGAGATAGTAGCATAATAGCATTATAACCGTACATTTTCTTGTGGTTTGACTTAATCTCACCATGCTTTTTTGCATCCTGTGATCTTCCTATTGTTGTGAATCAAACACCCAGATTGGCAGAAATCATGTGTTTTTAAATTCTCTGTTTTGCATGTGCATTCCTATCCTATTCATGTCTATTTCCTATCCCTGCATTGTTAGAATCCTCAAATTCAAACAAGCCCTTATTCAATTACTTCTGTTACAGATATGTGTCAAAGAAAACCTTGTGTGCTTTGTCCTGCTCCTGCGACGCTGTGTTCTACCCCAGCTCAACTGCTCCAATGACGAAAGGGTTCACCACAGCAGGGATCCGCTCTCCAGACTGTCTTTCGCCGCCTCAGATCTTCTTCCCCGCCGTCGGCAGCCACGACAACTGCATTGCCATCATCAACTGAGTAGATGACCTTGAGGACTACACGGGTCCACAAGAGAGGTCGCACACTTCCGTGTATGCTTATGTTATGCGTCGCTTAATATGATGACATGCTACATTATCATCGTGTTCACCTCTTACACTCCGAGTCAGGTCCAAACTAATGCTGAAACTTGAGTTTTTAAATGGTTTGTGGGGTACATATTGGGCCATCAATCAGTACTATCTGTCTACTATCTGGTTAATCTCCGGTGTCTACTATGAGTTTCATGTTGGGTGCAAACAAACATTAAAGGAGCCATTATCTGTATTTTTTAACTAAAGCTATTATCTGCCTGCTATCATTGGTTTTGGGTATATCCACAGTTTGCTACCATCACTCTGGATTTGTGCATGCACTCCTTACATAATCTCACTACGTTTTATTCCTATGCATGCCAGTTATTGTACACAATGGAACTGATCATGTAGAGTAAAAGAGACGAGCCTTGCGTGGCTATAAAATTTCATGCAGACGTCGTTCCATGGTGGGCGCAAAGGCATCTCCCCTCCACCCATTTCGGATCGTAATCAAGAGGAAGATAACTGTTATGATGGGGATTCAGAAGGAGAAGACCACTCCTATTTACCCCATGAGGTATTCGCTCTAACTTGGCATGCTGATGTTGGTAATATCATGCATATGGTGCCTTGCATTGCTTACTGTATACATTAAAGATGTCATCTGCTTAGTTTAGACATGCTTTGTGTCAATGCCATCTGTTTATTTTCTTAATCGTATATGTGAATCATGCAATGCCATCTTGTCTAGCCAGACATCATATATGTGAATTTTGCAATGCCACCACAGTTAGCCAGTCATCTTATATGTGAATTATATCATGCCATCATTTTTTTATTACATGTTAAATTTGTCAACAATTTTAGTACATTCAATTACTCTTCCTATGCATCAGCCATTCGGCATGGTCATGGAAAAATCTGGAGTGGAAACAAGGTCTTCAGAGTAGACAATGCTATCTGACGAAGCGCATGTCTTGCTGGTTACCGATAGCCCCTCATAGGAGGATTCAGAGACAGATGAGCAGTCATATTCCCCCCCAGGTGCATGCCCTAACTTGGCAGGGTTATGTTGCTCATATCGTGCGTATGGTATCTTGCATTACTATGTCATTTGCTTAGTTTTGACATGCTTTGTGTGAATGCCACATGTTTAGTGTCTAATTACCATATATGTGAATTATGCAATGCCATCTTGTTTCAAGACATTATATATGTGAATTATGCAATGTTATCTTGTTGCAAGGCATTATGTATGTGAATTATGCAATGCCATGTTGTTTAGGCAAGCGTCATAAATGTGAATAATATCATGCCGTCCATTTTTTTTTGTATTTCTCATTGCTTTTGTCGACAATGTTTGTATATTCAACTGCTCTTCCTGTGCATCAGCCATTTGAATTGGTGATGGAGAAATCTGGAGTGAAAACAAGGTCTTCAGAGTGCATAATGCTACCCTCTTGAAGCAGATATCTTGTTGGTTACAGGTAGCTCTTTAGAGGAGGATTCAGAGGCGTATGACCGATCCTATTATCCCCTAAGGTGTATGCTCAAACTTTGCAGGGTTATATTAATCATATAATGCATATGTTGTATTGCAATGCTTAGTTTCTACATTATATACACAATATTGAATGCCATCTCCTTAGTTGACACATCATATATGCGATTGCCCTCTGCTCACTTCCTTAGTATATAAATCATATATTTGAATTATGTCATGCCATGATGTTTACATAGACAGCATGTATCTGAATTATGGCACGCCAACCCATTTTCTAAAGACATAATATAGTTATATCATCTCATCCTATTTACATAGTCATCATATTTTAAATTATGTCATTCTATCCGGAATTATATCATGCCATCATGTTTCCATCGTATAGTTATATCATGTCATCCTATTTACATAGTCATCATATTTTGAAGTATGGCATTCTATCCTGTTTAGTTATCCATCATACATGTGAAATTGTGTCATGCTATCCTGTTTAATTAGCCATCATATATGTGAAATTATGTCCTGCTATTCTGTTTGCTTAGACAACATAAATGTGAATTATTTCATGCCCTGTTTCTTCCCTACTATCCATTGCACCCGTCTATTGCACAATGTTTGTACATTCACTTAGTTTTCTTGTTTATCAGCCATTTGAATTGGAGGGAGTGATGGCAGTATCTGTGGGAGTAAAAACACAGTCTTCAGAAAAGATCGTGCTACCTGTCGATGCAGATAGAACCACGGTTGTACTTGCCCAAGAACCAGCCCCACCACACATAACCCACACTCATGCAGATTGTACCCCTACCTAGTTGGACAGAGAACCAGCTACACCCCTTCTAAGCCCAACCCCAGCAGATAGACAACCAGTTCCCGTTGACACAACACCGTCTCCACCACAGAGCACCCAAACATGAGCAGTTAGTGAGGCAACAGCAGTGCCCTAATCATGAGGACCACCACTCCAAACCCGAAGTCAACGCTTAAAGCAGAAGAAGAATTGTTCTAAGGTCAAGTTCCATAGCTATGGTTCATACTACTTTGCTCTTGCATCACTGTATTCTTGATACCAACTAATTTCAAATTTGAAGGATGCAATTGAAACTCCAATGGCATAGCAATTATGTTTTAAACCTGTTTCTTCAACGTGTTTGGCTGTTTTCTGTTGTAACTTGTTCTATGTTGATTTCAGTTTCAATTGAATAAACAGTTATGTTCTCATGCCATGCACATTACAAGTGTTGTTATTAGTGTGTAGTTTCCCACACTTATATTCTGTCTATGCTGCTTTGTCTTAAATAGATATGATTCAAACTATATCTATCTTGATTTGGCAACATAAACTAGAATGATATAGACCATCTGATGACCATACTACATAGATATATGTTTGTTTCATGTTGTTATCCTGTCCACCTTACTACTGAACTGGTTTACCAAAATGAGTTTCATATACTACATTGTAAACCTGAGATGTGTTTGTTTGTTTCTCTTTTAGAACGCGAATAAAATATTGGAGAAGAGTACCCTGTTATGCAATGGTAAAGGAAGTAATGCAGATAAGGTTCAAGATAGTGAGACATCTGTGTTGGTCTCCAAGAAAGCTGATAAAAACTATATAAAAGACACTCAGACAACCCCAATTTCATGTCTTGATGTAGTGTTCGTGTTACTGGCTACCACTGCTGGCACCAGCTCTTCGAACTCGTTGCCTGAATCAGTTCGGCTTCTTGAGTCTCAACTTGAAGTTGAAAGACATCGATCAGATGTTACACGACAGGAAGCCGAAGGACTGAGGAAGTCCCTGCAGAATTTAGATGGATACTTTCTGGTGCAACAGCAAGCGCTGGAGGACTTAAGCGCCAAACAATAGAAATTTAATAAGCTTGCTAAGCATCTTGCCAGCATTACGGGTACCCAGGATATTGTTTCTTGAGCTCTTCTGAAGTGGTTTCAGTTCTGGACTTGTGTTGCTGCGGCATTTATATGCTGCTGTGTTCCCTATATTTGCACTGGTGGCGAACTTTGATGTAATATGTGTAATAGCCGTGATAGCCTAGTGTAAGTTGCTTGCTTATTTAATTCCTTGTTGTCATGTTTATTTGTTTTCTTGTAGTCAGTGCAGTTCTTTTTCTGCGGTTTGCTAGTGGCTGCAATAACCTATTTTTTAAAACTAGGCCACAATAACCATGGGCTAATATTTACTGTAATGACACTGGGCCTCCTACGGGTCGTAGAAACAGTGGGCTTTCTACAGGCCGTATAAACAGTGGGCCTTCTATGGGCCGTAGAAACAATGGGCCTTCTACAATGGGCCTTCTACGGGCCGTATCATCAATGGGCCTTATACGGGCCGTATGATCGATTGGCCAAACATGGGCTAAAAAGACCGCATTCTGGCCGTAAACGGGCTAGAGTTGGAATCGTCCGTTCATGGGCCGACCATAACGGGCCATCGTTAATAGGCCGTATTTGATGACGCTATGAAAACGGCCCAACGTATTAACAGACCACAAACGGGCCGACTGTAACCACGGGCTGAATTTGGCCCACAAGCAGAAAATTACAGTAACGGGCCTTAAGTAAACGGATGTTGGAAAATAGCCCAAGAATAAATGGGCACTGGGAAAGCCGAAAGATAACATGGGCTCGAAACGGCCCAACGGAATAACAGGCTGTTAATGGGTATAAAGTGATACACTATTCTTTACGGGCCAGTTTCACCACGGGTCGTTAATGGGTGTAAAGTGATACACTGTTCATTACGGGCCAGTTTCACCACGGGTCGTTAATAGGCCAAGTGTTACATAGGGCCTCATATGGGCCGAAAGACATCATGGGCCATACATGGGCCGGTGAAAACGGGCTGGAATCATATTGGATGGCCCAGATGATGCTACTAGGCCTAATTCGAATAGGGTGTAACGGGCCTTGGGTTAGCGGGCTGTAAATGGGCTATATGCGAACAGGCCGTTAACAGGCTTTCCATGGGCCGGCCCGCCACCTTTTGACCAAGTCAAACGGGTCGGCCTTTTCACAGGAATGGGCCTTTGTTGGGCCGTGCCACGTGTCGTCGTATCGTAGGGGGCTATCTGACCCACTGCCGAGCTGACACGTGTTTCGTCCGGCCAATAAGAATTTTACATGTGGAAATTTCCCATTGGTCGGGGCTGTTAACGGGTTATCAGATCCAAAACCTGGCCTGATAGCTTAACGGTGTTCCGTTACGGTGGATGCCACGTGTCGGTCACCCTTGACGAAAGCACTTCTGTGACACGAGATTTATCGTCATGGAAGTGGACACTTCCGTGATGATAATTTTGGTACTGTCATGGAACACTTCTACGACAGCACAGGTATGACTATCTTGATTCTGTTATAAATTTCTCATGGATGTACATGCATGACAAAAAACGCGACCTACTGTGACAAACACGTATTATCACGGAAGTGTATTTTTTTGTAGTGCACCTTCCTAATCGGAGCATCTCACAAGAAGGATCATAGTTTCCAAAAGGAGATGCGACACTTTGGACTACAATCATCAACGACTACATCATGCCGCTTTGAATTATTTTCACGGTAAACAATCACGTATATACCCTAGGTTTGATTTTCTGGCCCATTTCAAGTCTCGTTGCTATATTATAGTCAGTTTTTTGCACTTACCTTGCAGTTAGTGCATATAATTAAATTCAAAATCGTTATACAACTACATCTGGGGTGTTAGTTAGCAAAGAAGGTGTACAAATCATTTGTGTGTCACTTTGCGAGTTTTCGTCCATTGTCCAAGAAATGGGGATAAGTTTCACACATTTCGGCTACGAGGTGCTGGCACCGGCATAGGCCTAGTTGGTATTTTAATTACTGGGAATTCAGATGGAGTCTAGACTTCATCAAAATCGGTGTGTGCCCATGGCCTGCTCTCACGACCCTGGGGAAATTTTTTGGTAAAGTCTGCCACAAGTTTTGATGATCGCTCCTTCCAAACTAGAGAATCTCACATGAAGGACCATGGTTTCCAAAAGGAGACGTGTCAGTTCAAACTCCAGTGGCCGGTGACTTCATCGTTTGGCCACATAAAAATTTCCACGATACCACGGGTTTGATTTTCTAACGCATTTCAGGAATTGTTTGCTATATTTAAGGCATTTTTTGAATTGAACGTGCAATTTGTGGATATAAATAAAATCACAACCGGAACTGCATGTGATGTCGAAAGGGATGAGGATCGCCGTTCCATCAAGGAGAATCCAATGGTGCAGACGTACGATCCGTGGGGTTTGTGTTCTGGCCAATCAGAACGCACGACTCAGATCGCGCGTGTGGTAGAGGGGGTCGGGGGGGGGGGGCCTCTGATGAAGTCATGTACCTGGGGTAGGGTCAAAGACCTGCCCAAAGGTACCCACCACAAGGACCCTCGCAAGAGAAGAAGCCTTCCAGTCGACCTGGTAGGTTTCCACTCGACAGATTCAAAGACACTCGACCATGAAGACCCACTCGACCACCATGAGTCCAAGAGCCACTCGGTGCCCAAACGGTCTGTAGTTAAATAGTCTTTATGATCTTAATGACACTTTATGTAAGGCGTTACCAGTAACGCCTAGCTTTAACGCACCTTAAACCCTCTACTACGTGGGCTGGCTAGGGTCCTGGCGCACTCTATATAAGCCACCCCCCTCCACAGGTAGAGGGGTTCGCACCCTTGTAATACATACGCATATAATCCAGTCGACCGCCTCCGGGCTCCGAGACGTAGGGCTATTACTTCCTCCGAGAAGGGCCTGAACTCGTAAATCCCTTCCGTATACAACTACTCCATAGCTAGGATCTTGCCTCTCCATACCTACCCCCAATTCTCTTTGTCGGACTTAGAACCACGACAGGTTGGCGCCCACCGTGGGGCAAGTGTTCTAGCGATTTGTTGGAGAAGTTGGGATTCTTTCGATCTCCTACATCACGGTTTCAGGTGGAGTTCTGGTTGACGGCCACGAGATCCGTATTGGTGCGCTCACATTTGTCGCCGACGACTCCGCTTGGCTTCAGGAGGCTCCACTCGACGTGGACGCGCTCCCCGTCCGCGGGCGACGACTTTCGCGTGTCCATGGCGTCCTCCTGCGGCAACCGTCGACCCAGTATGGGTCGGCTCCTGTGCCTTCTTCGCTCACAGTCTCCCACCGGCGCAAGCGTTCCGGTCGGTCGAGGCTTCAGCGGTGGGTGAGGCATGCGGTGGCCCGCCAGTCGGCCACCCCCCAAGTCGCGGCGATCGAGCCCGATGAATCTCTCTACGGCCTGTTCGACCTGTCGACTGGCTCCACAGAGACTGCGTCCGAATGCGATAGCAGTGACCCAGCGGCAGAGGTTCTGATGGTCGATGGACCACGCAGTCCCCCCGGATTCACCCGCACCAACGGAGGTGACGGTGGAGGCGATCCGGAGCAAGCCCACGAAGAGTACCTGCCCGAGCCGCTCACTTCGCTCCAGAGGGAGGAGCTTCGCCTCGGAACATGGACGCACTTCACACTCCTATCGTTGGAGAAACCCCCGAGGCTCGTGCCTTGGAGGATGCGCGGCCATTAACCTGGCTGAGCGCACTCGACCGAGAACCTTCAGCGAGTACTCGGCATTTAGCGACCAAGGGTTCCCTGAATCAAGTCGACGTCGGCTCTTTCAACCGCCAACCTGTATATCGAACTCTGATACAGAATTTAGCAGTTGCCGCCCGTATAGCAGAGTCAATTCAGCCTTCCCAGTCGGAGGCGGGTAGAGGTTTGCTGCAAATCAGAGATCTGCTCCGGGCGGCAGGAGATCAAAACTCAGTGGTATCACAGTCGCGGAACAGGATTCACAGTCGATCCGTCGCTGCGAATTCTGTCCAGTCGGCTCATAGTCCGAGGTCGCCCCCGAGGCGTGAGGAACGTGGGGGCCGGCGTGATGATCAGTACAAGGGCCGCGAGCAATATGAGCACCGATTCGATCGCAACGATCGAGGTCGAGTGCCCACTCCTCCCCCAAGGGGTGGATCATACGCTCCTCGGCAGCAGGACGACAGACGCCAGCATAGTGTGGGGCGAAGGGTTCCAGTCGACCCCAGGGAACTAGGCTTTGATGCGAGATCTATTATCGTTCAAGGTTTGGTCGACAGGAACAGAGCTCACCGAGTGGCTGTTCAGATCTCGGGACCAGAGTGTTTCAGCAGAGCCATCAGAGCCGCGGTGATTCCTCCCAACTTCAAAGTTGGCGATCGGAGTCGATAAGTTCATCGGTAAATCCAAGCCTGACACTTGGCTTGAAGATTACCGAGTGGCTGTTCAGATCGGCGGTGGCAACGATGAGGTGGCCATGAAGCATTTGCCTCTTATGTTGGAGGGTTCAGCCAGGCGTGGTTGAATCGATTAGCACCCAAGTATGTTACACTTGGGAAGATCTTGCCCGAGTGTTTGTCAGACATTTGAAGGAACTTGCAAATGACCCGGCAGGATTGACGGAGTTGCGATCGTGTGTGCAAAAGTCGAGTGAAACTTTGAGAGATTATATCGAGAGGTGGATCACTTTGCACCACGATCGAGAATGTATCGATCACCAGCGATCTGTGCCTTCAAAGAAGGTGTCAAGAATGTAGACTTGAGTTTGAAATTTGGTCGAACCGGAGATATGACCACTGAGTCGGATGATGGAGATTGCCACCAAGTATGCAAAGGGTGAAGAAGAGGATCGGCTCGGAGTGGCAAATACAAATCGGCCGCCAATGAGGCGGCGGAGGAAATTCCAATGGAAGCGAAGCACAAAGCCGAGCCACCGCTCCGGAGAGGCCTTGGTCAGACCCAGAAAGTTCAAGGAAACCCAAGGGTCCTTGGAACCCCAAGAAGGTGAAAGACCAGGATGGAAACGACGTGTTGGATTTGCCATGTCATATTCATACAAAGAAAGATGAAGAGGGTAAACTCATTTACCCGAAACATACCACTCGACAGTGTCGGCTCTTGATTCAACAGTTCCAAGGGAAACAGCTCAAGGATAAGGATAAGGAAACAGACAAAGTTGAGGACAAAGATGACAGTGATGATGGATATCCCCAGGTCAATTCCACCCTGATGATTTTTGCTGACGTCGAAAGCAAAAGTCGATTGAAGGTTATCAATCGGGAAGTGAACTTGGTCGCTCCGGCGACTCCCAATTATCTGAAATGGTCCTGTGCCGGCATCACATTCGACCGGTCGATCACCCGACGCACATTGCCACCCACAGGAGGCAAGCATTGGTGGTCGACCCGGTTGTTGAGGGCACTCGGCGACCAAAGTCCCGATGGATGGTGGTAGTGGCTTGAACATATTGTACGCGGAGACGTTGAAAGGGATGGGCATTCCGATGTCCGGACTCGATTACCGAGAACTGAGCTTCCACGGAGTCATTCCAGAAAGAAGGCTGAGTCACTCACCAAATTGCTCTTGATGTAGTTTTTGGTGATTGAAGCATTTCCGGAAAGAAAAGTTGACCTTTGAAGTCGTGGATTTCAGAGCGCTTATCACGCTATTCGGGAAGGCCGACTTATGCACATTTCATGGCCCGACCATGTTACGTGTATCTTAAACTGAAGATGCACGGTCCCAAGGGCGTGATCAACATTACGGGCAATCGGAAGAAGGCGGAAGAGTGCTTCCAGAAGGCTCCAAGATCGCCGATGCTCGGTTGGCGATGGTAGAGCTACAAGAGTATCGTAAAACTGCAGATCCGAGTGATTTGTTGCGAGCTAAGAAGCACCTTTCTGAGTCAAGATTTCAAATCGGCGGTGAGACGAAACAGGTTCACATTCACCCGACCGATCCCAATGCTGCTCCGACCAACATCTCAACAACACTCGACTCAAAATAGGAAGAAGCGCTCATCCGGTTCCTCCGTGAGAACTGGGACATCTTGCATGGAAGCCTGGCGACATGCCGGTGTTCCTGTGGGGCTGGCTGAGCATAGCCTACGAGTCGACCCAAAATTCAAACCGGTTAAAGAATATCTTCGGCGTTCTGCCGTCCAGTAGAGAAAGGCCATTGGTGAGGAGGTGGCTCGGCTCTTAGCGGCAGAGTTCATCCGAGAGATCTACCACTCCGAGTGGCTCGCCAATGTCGTCATGGTCCCCAAGAAGGACAAGTCGTTACGCATGTGCATCGATTTCAAGCATATCAATCGGGCCTGCCCGAAAGATCATTTCCCTCTTCCTCGCATTGACCACATAGTCGACTCAACTGCGGGATGTGAGAGGTTGTCTTTTTTAGACGCCTATTCCGGGTACCATCAGATCCGTCTGTATGGACCCGATAAGATTAAAACAACGTTCATCACTCCATTCGGGTGCTTCTGTTATGTCACCATGCCATTAGGTCTCAAGAATGCCGGAGCCACATTCATGAGGATGATTCAGAAGTGTTTGCTCACTCAAATCAGTCGGAATGTGGAAACGTACATGGATGATATAGTGGTCAAGTCACGAAAGGGTTCCGACCTATTGACTGACCTTGCTGAAACATTTGCCAATCTCGTGGAGGTATGATATCAAGCTTAGCCCATCAAAGTGCACATTTGGAGTTCTGGCGGAAGGTTACTCGGTTTCTCGTTTACGAGCGAGGAATCGATGCTAACCCGAAAGGTTGGCACTATACTCCGAATGAAGCGCCACTGCGCGTGTGCACGATGTCCGAGCTTCTTGGATGCTTGGCCGCTTTAAGTCGATTCATCTCTCGCCTCGGTGAAAAGGCATTGCCTCTTTACCCGGTGATGAAGAAGTCGAGACAAGTTCGAGTGGACTCCGAAGCTGATGCGGCGTTTGCGAGCTAAAAGCTACGCTCTGCACCAACCGGTGCTTGTTGCTCCCTATCGAAAGAGCCTTTGCTGCTTTACATTGCAGCCCTTTGGACAAGTCGTCGATCATTACTTACGGTCGGCGGGAAGAAGAAGGAAAAGCCTTCAAAGTTCAACGCCCAGTTTATTATCTTTACGAAGTGCTGAACCCATCAAAGCAAAGATACCCTCACTATCGTAAGCTTGTTTATGGGATTTATATGACCACAAAGAAGGTTGCTCATTATTTCTCCGATCATTCCATTACGATCGTCGTGATGCCCCATTATCGGAAATTCTTCATAACAGAGATGCAACTGGTCGAGTGGCTAAATGGGCGATTGAACTCCTTACCCTTGATATCAAATTTGAGGCAAAGAAAGCCATCAAGTCCCAAGCAATAGCAGACTTCCTCGCCGAGTGGACTGAACAACAGCTTCCGACTCAAGTTCACTCGGAGCACTGGACTATGTTTTTCGATGGTTCCAAGATGCTGAACGGTTCTGGTGCGGGGGTTGTATTGGTTGAGCTCAAATACGTTCTCCAGATTCACTTTGATTCTTCCAACAACGAAGCAGAATATGAGGCACTCCTGTATGGGTTGCGTATGGCCATTTCACTCGGCGTCCGTCGCCTTATGGTCTACGGCGACTCGGATCTAGTTGTTAATTAAGTGATGAAGGAGTGGGATGTCAGAAGCCCAGCTATGACAGGTTACTGTAATGCGGTGAGAAAGCTGGAGAAGAAATTCGAGGGGTTAGATCTTCATCATATACCCGGTGAAAAATCAAAGGCTGCGGATGATTTGGCGAAGATAGGGTCCAAGAGGAAGCCATTCCCGATAATGTATTTTTGGAACACATTCATGCACCATCGGTGAAGGAGGATCCTTTTTCGAAGAAGCCCGCAGCAAAAGAGTGCCAATGATCCGGCCCGAAGTTGAGGTCCCAGCCGTGGTCGACCTGATTATGGAAGTTGTGGTCATCACTCCCGATTAGACAAGGCCGTACATCGCATATATCTTAAGAAAAGAGCTCCCGAGAGAATGAAGAAGAGGCTCGACAGATCGTCTGTCGATCCAAGGCCTTTACAAGGATCAAGGGACAATTGTACAGAGAAAGCGCCGATCGAGTCGGCGAAGTGTATCACGCCGTAAGAAGGTCGAGATAATTCTTGAGGATATCCACTCGGGGACTGTGGCCATCATCGTCCTCTCGGACCATTGTGGCTAAAGCATACCGAAGCGGGATTTTACTTGGCCGAAAAGCAAATGAAATGGCAAAAGAAATAGTCGACAAGTGTGAAGGATGTCGGTTGTATTCCAACATGTCGCACAAACCCGCCTCAGCCTTGAAGACCATTCCACTCGTTTGGCCCTTATTTGTTTGGGGATTGGACATGATTGGACCATTGAGAAGCTGGCGAAGCGTCTTCAATCATTTGCTAGTAGCAGTCGACAAGTTCAACAAGTGGATCGAAGCCAAGCCCATCAAGAACCTCGATGCATGCACTGCTCTCAGTTTCATCAGAGAGTTGATATTCAGATATGGAGTTCCGCATAGCATCATCACCGACAATGGGTCAAACTTCGATAATGACAAGTTCAAAGCCTTCTATGCCTCTCAAGGCACGCGGGTTGACTATGCTTCAGTGGCTCATCCTCAGACGAATGGACAAGCAGAATGTGCAAACGGCCTCATTCTCAAAGGGCTGAAACCACGGCTGATGCGTGATCTCAAACACGCAGCAGGTGCTTGGGTCGACGAACTTCCATCAGTTCTCTGGGGATTGAGGACCACTCCTAATCGGTCGACTGGGAGAACTCCATTCTTCCTGGTCAATGGAGCTGAAGCAGTTCTGCTGAGTGACCTGCTTCACAATGCGCCTCGAGTCGAACTATACTGTGAAGAAGAAGCGGAACAAGCCCGGCAAGATGCAGTCGACCTCTTGGAAGAGGAGAGAGAAATGGCCCTGATCCGCTCGACTATTTATCAGCAAGACTTGCATCGATTCCATGCCAGAAATATGAAGTGTCGAGCCTTCCAAGAGGGAGATTTGGTCCTCCGAGTGGATCAACAGAAACCACACAAGCTCGCTCCCACTTGGGAAGGTCCCTTCATCATCACAAGAGTTCTCCACAACGGAGCGTATCATCTCTACAACGTTGATCGCCAGATCGACGAGCCTCGAGCTTGGAACGCGGAGCTGCTCTGCCCCTTTTACACTCAATACTCACTCGGTTGAGATGTAATAAAAGTACTTTTGTAGTTTGTTTATCTAAGACAAGAATTTTATAATTTTCCAAGTGATTGTTATTACTTTTTGTTGAAATTTCCCCCAGTGGGTGGCTTAGTTGCGAATCCGGTTCGCCTAAGTTTGTAAAAAAAAATCCTTTTCGAGTGACGAGCCAGTCTCTCACTCGGGGGCTTAGCTGCGAATCCGCTTCGCCTAAGTATTCAAATCCTACCGAGTGGCGAGCCAGTCTCCCACTCGGGGGCTTAGCTGCAGTCCAAGTACTCGCCTAAGTATTCAAAATCCTACCGAGTGGCGAGCCAGCCTCCCACTCGGGGGCTTAGCTGCAGTCCAAGTACTCGCCTAAGTATTCAAAATCCTACAGAGTGGCAGCCAGCCTCCCACTCGGAGGCTTAGCTGCAGTCCAAGTACTCGCCTAAGTATTCAAAATCCTACCGAGTGGTGAGCCGCCTCCCACTCGGGGCTTAGCTGATCCAAGTACTCGCCTAAGTATTCAAAATCCTACCGAGTGGCGAGCCAGGTCTCCCACTCGGGGCTTAGCTGCAGTCCAAGTACTCGCCTAAGTATTCAAAATCCTATCGAGTGGCGAGCCAGCCTCCCACCCGGAGGCTTAGCTGCAGTCCAAGTACTCGCCTAAGTATTCAAATCCTACCGAGTGGTGAGCCAGCCTCCCACTCGGGGGCTTGCAACAGCCCAAGGATTCGCCTTAACATCCAAAATAATAAAAATCCTACTAGTGGAGAGCTAACCTCCGAGTCGGGGGCTTAGCTGCAGCCCAGTGGTCGCCTAAGTAATAGAAATCCTACCGAGTGGTGAGCAAACCTCCCACTCGGGGGCTTAGCTGCAGCCCAGTGCTCGCCTAAGTAATAGAAATCCTACCGAGTGATGAGCAAACCTCCCACTCGGGGGCTTCTGACAGCCCTTCGCCTAAGTAATAGAAATCCTACCGAGTGGAGAGCAAACCTCCCACTCGGAGGCTTAGCTGCAGCCCAGTGCTCGCCTAAGTAATAAAAATCCTACCGAGTGAAGAGCAAACCTCCCACTCAGAGGCTTAGCTGCGGCCCAGCGCCCGCCTAAGTAATAAATACCCTACCGAATGGAGAGAAAACCTCCCACTCGGGGGCTTAGCTGCGGTCCAGTGCTCGCCTAAGTAAGGAATTCATCCCAATCCGCAAGGACGACGAGGTGCAGGTCGATTGTTACCTTCTCCTTCGGAGCTTCGCCACAAGTACAACGTGCAGTCCATCCCAATCCGCAAGGACGACGAGGTGTAGGTCGACTGCTACCTCCTCCTTCGGAGGTTCGCCACAAGTACAACATGCGGTTCATCCCAATCCGCAAGGGCAGCGAGGTCGATCGCGATCTGTGTTCCATCTCTACCTGCGGGATAGATGAAGCACAAGTCGATGGAGTTTCAACGGAATATCTTCCTAATGAGGAACAAAATTCTCTCAAGGCAAACAAAGCATGTTAAAAGATAAATCAAGTTCGGATAAGCGTCCTCACGGATCCAAAGGTGCTCAGGCGTTAAGCCCGTTAAAGTTTATCGATTCTGAAACCACTTGGCATTCTCGAGGCAAATTTAAGGTGGGACTTAGAAGTTTTTACTCCTCCGTGAACCTTTGGAAGGTGCAACAAACCTGGTCGAGGTCGATTCCGCCGGCAATACGGTAGCAGCAGCGATGAAAGTCTCCATGAAAGATCTGAAGTCGTGCTTCCTGGTGTTGGCAACCTTGAGAGACACCAGCTTGTCCTCTTGCGCTTCCTTGCGGTGGACACGAACCGTAGATAGAGCAACATCAGCACCACACCGCGTAAGATTTTTCCATTCTTGCACTCGACTTGGAATCTCATTCGATCGAGTCGTCAGGATTCAAGGTCATTACAGGCGTCTGCTCGGCGGAGAGTCGAGTCGATCCGCGACAATGCAAATTTCAGTCGAGCAAGATAATCCACCACGCTAGCAATGCGAGACTCCAGTCGGAGCACATTCATAACAGCTTCGTCCTTCACAGGAGAGTTGATGGGGTCCAAGCTGGTTTCCACTCGACTGGTTTCTTCTTCGAAGTTTTGACATTCTGAAAACACAGCTCGGACTCAAAATAACGATCATGTGATGAGCCGGTGATAGCAAGACAGTCGGGTAAAAGAGATTACCTTCAAGCATGAGAAAGCGACTTCTTGGCGAGCCCTCCAAGATAAATCTCCAGGTCATTTCGCTTCCCCGCCAGTTGGCCAGCCTTGTCAGACAGAGCAATCTTGTCATTCTTCAGTCGACTAACTTCCTTGTTAGCCGCGTCAAGAGCGGCTTTCAGCTTGGCATTTTCATCTTCAAGTTTGTCGACTGAGGCAAGCTTCTCTTCAGCGAGCTTTGTTTTCTCCAAAGCATATACATTACCCTCTGCAAGGTCAAGGTCCTTCTTCTTCAAAGTCTCTTCTAGTTTATCTGCAAAGCAACAATGAGAACAGAGTTGAGAATGAACGGAAAAACAAAGGCAGTCGTCAAAAGTTCTCACCAGCCATACCTTTCTCTTCATCCTTTGCCTTCTGCAAATTCTCCTGAGCAAGCTTCAAATCAAGGTTGAGATGGATCTGTTTGTTCTCTAACTCAGTATAGCGAGCCACAAGCTCGCAAGATTTCTACAAAGAGTCAACCAACGAAAGACATCAAAGACAGATCACTTCCGAGTGACTAAGGAAAAATAGTAGCATTTCTAAGACTACGATCGAAACAAATCATACGACAGTAGTCTCGAGGACTACACCCAGCGGGTGCACTCAGCGTGCCCCCACTGGTTTTACCAATTTGGTTCGACCAGTCAACCAAAAGAAAAAAAACGCACAGTTCTTCAGACTATAGTCGACTACACGCAGTCGACCATAGTATCGGGGACTACACCCAGTGGGTGCACTTAGCGTACCCCCACCGGTTTTACGGTTCCATTCGACTTGGTCCGTCCAGGTCGAGTGAAGAAGTTCATAGCATAAAGACTATAGCCGATCGCGCGATCGACCATAGTCTCGGGGACTACACTCAGTGGGTGCACTCAGCGTGCCCCACAAAATTCAATCGACACACCCACCCGGTGGGTGTACAGATATGGAAATCTCGAAGGAAGCGATTTGGTAGCATATCCTAACAAAGCAAGCAACGATCGACTTACTTGGACATTGCTCTGGAGAGCTGAACTAGCATCATAAGCCGCCTGGCTAGCCTCTCGGACCGCTTTCACTTGCTCCATCATGATCCCTGCCTGGCGTATGGCCTCCTTAGCAGCACTCACTTGGTCATCCGGGACGTGGTGTATAGCAAAGAGAGATGGTGGATCAGCAGTCGACAAAGTGGGTCGGGCACTTGTCAGCGGTACAACGAAAGACACAGAAGTCCGAGTGGGGTTGCCTCCCTCGGAAATCAGCGTCTCAGGAATCGCCCCGACTGGAGCAGCCTTACCAGCAGGCACTCTCTTGTTCTTCCTCTTCCTCAATGGCGCTTCCTCGTCATCATCGGGAAGGTCAATGACGTGAGGCGGAACTACAAGAAAGATTCAAAAGTAAACATGGAAGCCCAATCGACTGAAACCGAAACCTCAGAGATCATACTAAGGTTGGAGGTGGCAGCATCCTCCATTTCCTGATCTTCATGCTTGGCTGAAGTCTCGGAGGTAGCGGCACTGTAGATTTCAAGAATCGGCTGATCAGTCATCAAGTCGACCCAAAGTTCACTCATGTGGAATAAGGAAATACAAGGTTCTGTTGGTTACCCGGAGATGGTGGGGATGACCATCCGCATCTTGGGTAGAGCCTTCACGGCTTTGACGACGTTGCTCGAGGTTGCTTGGCGGTTTCTCGGTCGGTAGCGGGGAAGTTGTCACCGGTCACTTTCGCCGACCGCCCATGGGCACAACAGCTTTACCGCCCGGCCACGGGTCATGCGTCGACTTGGACCTTCCCTCCGGCGAGGAGGATCAACGTTTTCCTCCTCTTCCTCCTCCTCCTCCTCGTCGTCAGAGCTGTCATCCTCCTCATCCTCCTCGCCGTTGGACTCCCATTCCTCCTGACTTTCACCTCCACTTCCTTCTTCTTCTTCGACTGTTTCCTGCGCCCCGTTGGGCATCGAGTACATCTCGGTGGTGACCTAGAAGACAAAAAACAAGGCGAAAGTCGATTGACGAATTGGCATCTAAACAGAATGAATGCAGCTGAATCACGATCGAAGATAAGTGGTTGTACCTTGTCTACTTCATTATGTCCGGGTCGAGTGGTGGAATCCTCCTAGCTCCGCGTGGGTTATCTTTGTTTCTGTGATGGCAGTCATCCACTTCTCCAAAGATGGCGTCATCGACCTCTTCTGGATGGACCCGAGTGGTATCATCCGTACCAGAGTACATCCACATCGGATGACCTCGGTATTGGAGTGGCTGAATATGCCGTCGGAGGAAAACCTCCAGGAGATCCGTGCCGGTCACCCCGTCGCGAATAATCTGGACTACACGCTCCATCAGCAACTTTACTTGGGCCTTCTCCTCTGGTAACACCTTCAAGGAAGATGTCTTGTTCACTCGACTCATGGAGAAAGGAGGGAGCCCAGTCGACTGCCCCGGCGTCGGCTGGTCTTGGCAATAGAACCAGGTCGACTGCCACCCTCTAACCGAGTCAGGGAGAGTCATAGCCGGAAAGGCACTCTTCCCCTCATCTGGACCCGAGTCCCCACACATCTGGATTACTTGGGTTCTCTCGTCATTCGGGTTCGCTTTTCTTCACGGTCCGAGAGCGACAGTGAATATGTGCTTGAAGAAACCCCAAAGGCGGTCGACAACCCAAGAAGTTCTCGCATAACAAAATGAAAGCAGCAAGGTAGACATGGAGTTGGGAGGAAATGATGGAGTTGCGCTCAAAAAGTTCAGAAACCCCGGAAAAAAGGATTCGTGGCGGAAAATCCCGATCTACGTGGGTGGCCAGGAGAATGCACTCACCCTCTTCAGGCTGCGGTTGCCACTTCGTTCCCGGAAGCCTCGCCGACCCATGGGGGATCAGTCCTTCATTGGCCAGATCGGTGTGGTCCTTCTCGGTGATGGTCGAGCGGATCCAATCTCCTTGGACCCAGCCTTGCGGCAGTTTGGACCGCGAAGAGGATCCGCCCCGACTGGGCGCTCTCCCCTTGGCCTTCGCCGCCGCCTTCTTCACCCATTCTAGGGCTGCGGTCTTCTCCTTCGCCATGGTCGCCGGCGAAGCAAGTACTGAGCTGCGGCGCTGCACAGACTAAGAGCGCAGCGAGAAGGTTTGGAGGCGGAGGGAGGAGAAGATTGGGGTCGCACTGTTCAAAATACCTTGTCCGACGCTTTATATGGGGCTGCTTCCGAGTGGCTGACCTGTAGGCCCAAGCAATCCCGTGAAGTCCCAAAATAGGCGTGCACGCGATACGTGGCGAAAAAGGCGGCGCGAAGATCGAGGCGTCATCGTCTTATCCCATCCAAGTGCCGCAGTTTTCTCCGCTTCGCGCGCTTCCCAAAATTCGGATCCCGCGAAATCCGCTAACCGCAGAGCAACTCGTCAGATAGCAGATTTCCTCCGATCCGTCGCTCAGAAATCCTCAAGTTCACAGAAGTTCACTCGACAAAACATGAAGAATGGATCAAGGCGACTGAAAGAGAAGTTGACACCATCACTAAAAGGTCGCTGATCCAGAGTAAGACACACTCGCAACACGAAGAACAGGTCGGAAAGATTATCAACTCCTTCCTCACTCAAACCTCGATCCATTCGGGGGCAAATGATGAAGTCATGTACCTGGGGTAGGGTCATAGACCTGCCCAAAGGTACCCTCTACAAGGACACTCGCAAGAGAAGCATCCTTCCAGTCGACCTGGTAGGTTTCCACTCGACAGATTCAAAGACACTCGACCATGAAGACCCACTCGACCACCAGGAGTCCAAGAGCCACTCGGTGCCCAAACGGTCTGTAATTAAATAGTCTTTATGATCTTAATGACACTTTATGTAAGACGTTACCGATGGCGCCTAGCTTTAACGCACCTGTAAACCCTCTACTACGTGGGCTGGCTGGGGTCTGGCGCACTCTATATAATCCACCCCTCCACGTAGAGGGGTTCGCACCCTGTAACACATACGCATATAATCCAATTGACCGCCTCCGGGCTCCGAGACCTAGGGCTATTACTTCCTCAGGAAGGGTCTGAACTCGTAAATCCCTTGCGTATACAACTACTCCATAGCTAGGATCTTGCCTCTCCATACCTACCCCCCATTCTACTGTCAGATTTAGAACCACGACAACATCTGCCACGCTTTAGTGGACACACGGCTTTCAAGTGAACCATGTGCTATTTGAAAACATTTATATTACCTAACATCATATTTTTGTTTGAATGAAAACATGAGTCCATATTTTCACCTCCATTTTTTTTCCATGGTAAGATTGTACCCTATGGTTCGATTTTCTAGTAAATTTTACCAGGCGGCAGGCCTCGCTAGAAATCTCAAACTTTGAATATGCAAAAAAGAGAGATCTCATTTGTATGTATATACATAGTCGCAACTACACGTGCGTGTTAGCAAGATCATTTGTGTGTCTGTCGGTGTACAGAAAGAAGGGTACACCTTTTAACTGTGCACGGGCAGTCTAAGCCGCGGGCGTCGCCATGCTAAAGCAAGGCAACAAAGGTGAGCCAAGGTAAGGCCAAAGCTCTAAAGAAGCAGAACGACGCCAAGACCAAGACCACAAAGAGCAAAGGGGGCGAAGCAGACTCCCCCGGCAAGATCCTTGCCGGGGGGCGGTTTTAGCAGCACTGCAAGGCCCTTGCCGGGCGGCTCGGCCCCACGCCCACGAAGCGGGTCACCTTTGAGTCCATCGCCCCCATGGGGCAAAGGATTCAGGAGACAGCCCCGTGGTGGCATGCAGATCTTTGTGAAGACATTCAAAGATCAGATACATACTATAGAAGATGACGACCCTTGGCGGGATCCTGGCCAAGGGGGACCACAAGGCCCCCGGCAAGAGCCTTGCCGAGGATGGCAGCAGACGTCGCGGCAAGACCCTTGCCGTGGCCCCCGGCAAGAGCCTTACCGGGGCTGCGGGAAGGCCCCTGCGAAGGACACCCGTAGGGCCACCATCAGGCCCGCGCCAATCGAGCCTCCACCATGCGGCTGCCGACCCAACCAGTTGGGCAGGCACCTGCGTGGCGACAAGCGAACCTTCGTGGAGACCCACCACTGCGCCACCTCAGCTGCATGCCTGCCTACGTGGCACCACAGGCACCGCTGGCCAGGGCGCGTGTCAACGCAAAAGGGAGCGGCGGCGGACGAGACTGGGCTCTCCCCCGTCCCCGATAAAGCAAGGACACCTAAGCAAGACGCATTAATGGCGCCTTGTCATGTAATGCAAGGATAAACTCGTATGACTGTACACTTTCCACCTCCTGTATGCCACTGTGGCAGCCCTTCCCCTATAAAAGGAGGTCCAAGGCGACCAGAAGGAGGATTCAGCTTATTGGAGCTCCTCACACCCCATAGCTAGCTCAAGAACGCGGATAAACTAACCACCAAAGCAGGAGTAGGGTTTTACGCATCTCGCGGCCCGAACCTGGATAAAGAACCTGTGTGCTATCTATTTGTTCTGCTCTTCTCGCGACCCCGCGCTCCGCAACCGTAGTAGGGATTCTTGTGATCCCATAGGTGTCGTCCCCGCACCGACATCTTTGGCGCGCCAGGTAGGGGGCGCAGTTGTGAGAATCAGCTCTAGCGGTTAGTTCGATGCTTCTTCATCGGCATGGCGCCCAAGAAGAAGACGATGGTGGCGGTTGGCCCTTCGGAAGCCGGACACCCTGTCCCGACGCGGGCGAGCAGCGGACCGGTCGCAGAAAGGACTCGGGGCGCTGTTCGTGAACACCAACACCGTCCCAGCAGCCGAAGTTTGGGAGGCGGTGATGTTCGTGCGCCTGGTAGCGGGGCGCACGCCGCCAAATTCAGAGACGGAGTCAGGCCCTCCGCGGGTGGCGCGGGGCGTTCTAAGATCGCTGCCACCCCGCTTGCAGGCGACGCGAGGGCTTCCAAGACTCCCACACCGGCGCCGACGGCACGCTCTTCTCAAGCGACGCGTGATGAACGGCATAATCCCGCTGAGGACCCCGGGCGTCGTCGCGAAAAGAGCCCCGAGCGCCACCTCCGGGATTCAGAAGACCTGCCCGCACGCCAAGGCGCTGGTGAAGATGGCGTGCGACCGCAGGGTCGTGATAGAGCTCCTTCTGACATGGTCAGAAGTCGAAGCACGTCGCGATCCGTGCATGTTTCACTGCCGCCAACGCCAGCAGAAGCCCTGGCTCACGCGCAGTTGCTCCTCGATTTTCCTCCCACTGCGGGGAAACTCGACGAATGGAGAGCCACCATCCGGAGCCTAGTTGCGGTGGCCAACAAAGACGAACCGGGTCCAGTGGAGCCCCCGGGTCGACGCTCTGGCGGAGTCCCACGCACCAGTGGCAGGAGAGCCGACGGCGCTGCAACCACGGTGCACTCACCTCCTCCTCGCCCGACCCCACGGACACCAGCCCGTCGCGACATTACGGGCGACGAAATCTCCGTAGCATCGTCCGACCCGCGGGCCCACTGTGACCAGCGCCAAGTCCTTCGGGAACGAGAACATGAAGATGCTCGAACCACCATCGAGCGCCGGCGCGGAGCGCGCCACCAATCAGACAGGCGAGCAGGGCCTGCTGTGAACCACCCGGCACCGGGGAGCCCTGGAGGCCTACCTTACGAGGTAGGCTGTCAGGCTTTTACCCGTTAGTTGCGGCAGTTCCAGTGGCCCACTCACCGCACCTTCAAACCTGACGTAGGCGAAAAGTACAATGGCAAGACCCCCATCCGAGTTCCTCAGCGTCTACACCATCGCGATGCAGGCTGCCGGAGCCCGCGACGATAAGGTGCTTGCGAACTACTTTCCGTTGGCTCTCAAACCCAACGCCATGTCGTGGTTGATGCACTTGCCGGTAGACTCTATTTCCTCCTGGTCGGGTTTGTGCCATGAGTTCGTGGCGCCTTTCTTTGGAGGCCACCAAGCCCATGGCCAAGCAAGCGACACCTGCACGTCATTCCTCAGAAGGGAGGCGAGAGTCTCCGCAAGTATATTCAGAGGTTCAGCCGGGTACAGTACAATATCCCTGATGTTCACCCTGCCGCCATCATCAGCGTGTTTCATAAGAACGTGCGTAACCGCAAGATGCGTGGAGAGCTGGTAATGAACAAGGTGAGAGATGTAGCAGAACTCTATGTTCTTGCTGACAAATGTCCCCGGGCTGAAGAGGGAAGGAAGTACCCCGGCGAAGATGCCGGCGTGGAAACTGATTCTTCAGATGAGGATATTGCCGCCCCGGCAAAGAAAGGCCGGACCGCAACAGGAAGCGCAAGGGAAAAACCGTGCTTGCCGTTGAGGGATCTGATGACACCGGCTCCACCAAGAAATCTAAGGCAGATGACCCCGGCAAGGAGGTTGCCGGGTGCGTCGCCTGCCAGGCCTTGGCGGTTGCCGAGAAGCCTGGAAACCCCGACAAGTGATACTGCAAGATCCATCGCACCAAAGGCCATGCTCTCCAGGACTGCCGACAGGTTGAGCTCCTCGCTGAGAAGCAGAGGGCTGAATATGAGAGGCGGGACAAGGAGAAGGGCCCGGACGGTGCCGAGGGGTTCGGCAAGAAGCGTGGACGGGCCGGGCCCGTCCACGGCAAGGATAAGCAACAGAAAGGCCCGCCCGGGCCGTGATGTAAAGCCGAAGGCGGCGATCACGAAGAGGACAACGAATCTGGCGACCAAGAGTTTCAGAAAGCTACTGAGGCCATGTGCGTCGACGGCGGTGCCTCGCTGCATACTTCTCACCGCCGGCTTAAACAGTGGGCGCGAGAGGTTACAGCGGCAGAGCCGTCATTTGATGCCCAAAGGCCGCTGAAGTGGTCCAGCACACCTATCGTCTTTGACACCGAGGATCACCCTGATCGCACCACTGCGGTCGGGTGCTTGCCGTTGTTGGTTTCACCAACAATACGCAACCTCAAGGTGACGAAGATGCTAGTCGATGGCGGGCCGGTCTGAACTTGATCTCGCCTGCCGTGATCGAGGAACTGCAGATTCCTGATGGAGACCTCGAAGAGACGTGCATGTTTCAGGGGGTCAACCCAGGAAGAAGCCAACCCAAGGGAAAGGTCACGCTGCCCGTGACCTTTGGAAGCGACTTGAACTTCAGGACAGAGAGGATCGTGTTCGATGTTGCCAAGATCCCCTTGCCCTACAATGGGATCCTTGGCCGCCCAGCGCTAGCCAAGTTCATGGCGGCGTCACACTACGCCTACAACACCCTGAAGATGCCAGGACCTGTAACGATCATCACCATTCCCTCCGACAAGAAAGATGCGCTTATTTGCGCTGACCAACTATACCAGCAAGCAGTTGCAGCAGCTGCCGCCGCTAGAGCACTCGCTCTTGCCGCTAGGACCCCGGGAGGGAAGAAGAAGAAGAAGACCGGTGTGACCTCGGACACCCACTCCGGCAAGCGCCCCTCTTCGGAGTGTAGCGCTGCCGTCGAGGACGTGCCGGAGAGCTCCACCGGCGGAAACAAGAAGCCCAGGGCCATACCACCGGGAACCAAGAAGTTTTCTGTCGATGAGGATGACACGGGAGGAGCTTTTACCATAAGCTCCACCCTCGACGACAAATAGGAAGACACGCTTGTCGCCTTCCTGCGGGCGAATGTCGATGTGTTTGCGTGGCAAGCCTCCGACATCCCCGGTGTTCCCAGGAAGGTGATTGAGCACCACCTTGCTATCTGCCCTCATGCGCGGCCCGTCAAGCAAAAGGTCAGAAAGCAAGCTTTGGAACGACAAGAGTTCATCACGTAAGAGATCCGGAATCTGGAAGCATCGGGTTTGGTAAGAGGAGTGCTCCATCCAACGTGGTTGGCCAATCCGGTCGTGGTGCGCAAGGAAAATGGGAAGTGGAGGCTGTGTATTGATTACACAGATATCAATAAGGCTTGCCCTAAATATCCCTTCCCGCTGCCGCGCATCGATCAGATTGTTGACTCCACGGCTGGGTGCGATCTATTGTCATTCCTCGATGCCTACTCCGGCTACCACCAGATCTTCATGGCAAGAGAAGACGAAGAGAAGACATCGTTCATCACCCCACGTGGTACGTATTGTTTCATGCGGATGCCTTTCGGTTTGAAGAGTGCTGGTTCGACCTTTGCAAGGGCGGTCCAAATTGGTTTTGAACCCCAGCTCCATAGAAATATGGATACTTATATGGATGACATAGTGGTCAAAACCAAGGACAGGGCAACCCTCATACCGGATTTGCAAGAAACATTTGCAAACCTGCGCAAGATCAATCTCAAGCTGAACCCCGAGAAGTGCGTCTTTGGCGTCCAATCCAGCAATCTACTCGGGTTCTTGGTGTCACAGCGTGGGATAGAGGCCAATCCGGACAAAATCAAAGCTATAGAGAAGATTGAAGCACCCAAGCGGATCTAGGATGTGCGTCGACTTGCTGGTTGCGTTGCCACCATGGGCAGGTTCATTTCCAAGTCTGCCGAGCGTGCCCTTCCCTTTTTCAAGATCCTGAAAAAGGCGGGCCCAATGGAGTGGACACCAGAAGCCGAAGCAGCATTGCAAGATTTGAAGAAATACCTCTCTTCCACGCCAATACTAGTTGCGCCTAGGCATGAGAACCGTTCTGTTGCTATACCGCGGCAACGGACCAAGTGGTCGGCGCCGCACTAGTGGCGCAGAGAGGTTGATGACAAGGAAATGGCAGCGCAGAGCCGGCACCACCAATGCAGAGGCGACACAGTCATTTGAAGTGCCGCCCGAAGAAGAAAATGATGCAGCACCGGTCTACTTTGTTAGTTCCCTCCTGCGGGCCAGATCAAGGTACTCCGGTGTGCAGAAACTGCTCTTCGGCCTCCTTATGGCCTCGAGGAAGCTGCATCACTACTTCCAGGCACACGAGATCACTATCGTCACTCGCTTCCCTCTGCAACGGATATTGCACAATCCGGATGCAACGGGGAGAATTGTAGAATGGGCACTGGAGCTGTCCAGCTTTGGCCTCAAGTTTGAAAGTACCTCGACGATTCAGAGCCGAGTCCTAGCAGAGTTCATTGCAGAATGGACCGCAACACCTGACGAAGAAATTCAAGAGACTCCTCTCCCCGGCAAAGAGGCAAGTTGTGATTGGATCTTGTACTTTGATGGAGCTTTCTCCTTACAGGGCGCCGGGGCTGGCGTACTACTTGTCGCGCCCACCGGAGAGCGCCTCAAGTACGTGATCCAGATGCACTTCCCCATGGAGGTGTCAACAAACAATACGGCAGATTACGAGGGGCTGCTTGCCGGTCTTAGGATCGCGGCAGACCTCGGAATCAAGAAACTCATCATCAAGGGAGACTCGCAGCTTGTCGTCAAGCAAGTCAACAAGGATTACCAGAGCCCGTTGATGAAGGCCTACGTCGATGAAGTGAGAAAGCTGGAAGAGCGTTTCGACGGTATACAGGCTGAACACGTTCCCCGAGCGGAGAACGATGTCGCCGATTACCTGTCAAAATGCGCTGCCCTCAAGCTACCTATGGAACCAGGTACCTTTGTGCTTCAGCTAACTTAGCCATCCGTTGATCCATCAATAGAGCAGAATAAGAGGAGGAAATCAGGGCCCGGCAAGTACTTTCCCCCGAGCTCCCTGGGGCCGCCGGCGAGGATGTTGCCGGGAACACTGAGCCCGCCACGGGACGTCTGGCTCCGGCGGAGCATCAAGCTCTTGCCGTTGAGACAGTCGTTGCTGTAGCGGAAGAAATGCCTTCAGTCCTCGCCGTCGAGCCCCAGGCTCCGGCATGGGCACAACATACCGTCCGATTCCTCCAGATAGGGGAACTTCCTGAGGAACAGGAAGAAGCGGAAAAAGTAGCTCGTCGCTCTACCATGTACCAGTTCATCGATGATGTCCTGTATAGAAAGAGGCCGAACGGTGTGAAATTGAAGTGTATCCCTCGAGAGGAAGGACTGGAGCTGTTGGCAGAGATACACGGAGGCATATGTGGATCCCACATTGGGTCAAGGGCCCTTGCCAGCAAGGCATTCCGGCAAGGCTTCTTCGCCCACCGCCCTCCGAGATGCGACGACACTAGTCACCAGTGTGAAGCGTGTTAGTTCCATTCAAAGAAGCTTCATCAGCCAGCTCAAGCCCTTCAAATCATTCCTCTCTCCGCCCTTCTCGGTGCAGGGGCTCGACATATCGGGCCCTTTTCCTCAAGATCGTTTGGTGACTTTGAGTACTTATGCGTTGCAATCGACAAGTTCACAAAGTGGCGAAGTGGAGGCGATGAGGAAGGTCACAGCTCGATCGGCCGTCAAGTTCTTCAATGGACTGGTGTGCCGTTTTTACGCATCTAACAGGTTATCACCGACAACGGCACACAGTTCACAAGCCACACCTTCATGCAATATACCCGAGACCTCGGCAGCAAAGTCTGTTTCGCTTCCGTTGCTCACCCACGGAGCAATGGTCAAGCAGAGAGGGCAAATGCTGAAGTACTACGAGGCTTAAGGACCAAGACCTTTGACAGGCTGCACAAGAGTGGAAGGCACTGGATTGATGAGTTGCCGGCGGTTCTTTGGTCGATCAGGACGCCGCCAAATCGAGCCACCGGCCAGACACCTTTTTCCCTGTATACGGGGCAGAAGGAGTTCTCCTCACTGAACTCATATACGGGTCACCTCGAGTGCTCGCTTATGATGAGCTCGAGCAAGACCAACTGCGGCAAGATGACGCAGTGCTCCTTGAGGAAGATCGTCTTCGGGCGGCTGTGAGAGCAGCACGCTACCAGGAAGCCTTGCGCCGCTACCATAGCCACAAGGTTCATGCCCGAAGCCTTGAGGAAGGCGACCTTGTCCTTCGGTAGCGTTCAATCGGCCAAGAATTCCAACAAGTTGACGCCAAAGTGGGAAGGCCCTTCTTTGGGTAACACGAGTCACCAGGCCGTGGCAGTCCGGCTGGAGACCGAAGATGCCGTTCAGTGAGTAACTCCTGGAACATTGAGCATCTTCGCAAGTTTTACCGTGGTAGCGCTTCTTGCCGGGCCCCCCGGCAAGCCAACTTTTGTACAAGCATTGCCGATGATGCATGTAACCCTTTGTACAAAGCCAGGCGCAGACCCTAAGCATAAATAAATGAAGCGCTGGCGCCCTAAGTTATAGTATGCATGCTAGGTCAAGTCTCGTCCTTGGTTAGGGTTGATAGTGCTTGGCAGCGACTAACCCCTAGCTTAGAGGTCGAGTGTGCGTCTCTATGCCATTCTTTTGTCTCCTTTGGTTCACAGGACTCACAGATACCCTTGCCGGACCACTTGAGGATGAAGGAGGAAAAAGAGGGACAGATCGGTATCTTGACCCCGGCAAGCCAGTATTTCCGGGGGCTGCAAGTACGAAGATTCACCCACGGCAATCCAGAGTTGCCGGGGGCTGCAGCTTCAGATAAGTTCTTCATGCCTTATCATGCATTCCCTTATGGACTGAGGTATGTGAAACTTCGTTGTTTCCCAAGCTACCGTTCTCCCCTAAAAACTCTAGGCTCTAGGGCTCGTTCACAGGGCCAGGTTTGGTAAATGGTCGCGGCAGCAAAAGGATGAAACGAGGAGCCTGAACCCGCCTCATCCCTGCCTCTGTCAAAAGCGTGAGGAAGGTCGAGTGAAGTGGGAAGATGGCAGGGCCTGTTGCCGGGCAAGGAAATGTTTATCTTAGAGATATCAAGGACTTATTCCTTGTCGTGGGTTCTACCCGCAAACAAACAAACCGGCAAGCATCCCTTTTCATTAAAAACATTCCACTCAGGTACAGTCCATAGAGAATGAAAAACATGAATGATGGGATTACAAGTTTTTAAGTTCAGCCTAGGCCTGAAGGCTTACAAACTAAAAAAAGGTAAGGTGCCCGTGACCCCTCTCTTCAGGAGGCAGGTCAAGGAGGCGAAAAGGGCAAAAGGGACGCCTAGACGAGCTACGGGTGGCAGAAGACACCAAGAGAACATCTTGGTGGCCGTCCGAAGGCTGGATGGTGATGGCGGCGCCGGAAGCAGAGCTCGAAGACGAGGCGGCAGGACGTCAGCACGGGTCGAAGGCATCAGTGCCCGCGTGCTCCGATTTGGCGGCCTTGCTGCCCGCCCTCTTCCTCTTCCGCAGCCTCCCAACGCCAGCCGCCCAAGGAGACGACCCCGAGAAGTTCAGGAAGCCGGTGAAACGGATGATGGGATCGCCGGTGCCGCACGGAGCGACGCCCGACACCTAGTCGGACCCGTCATCCTGCCGCCTGCCACCCTCGTCGTCGCTTCCGCTGTCCTCCTCGCCACTCTCGCTCGAGGAGGAGCCTTCACTATCAGAAGAGCTCTCCACGTAGCACCATGCCCGAGTCCCGAAGCACCCCAAGACCTTGACGGAGAGGAGGCCGCCCTCCATCAGCTTGAAATGGAGAGTGAGCCCCGCCGTCAAGCGGTGGATATGAGCGAACGTCTTCCACCCTCGGCCAAGATACATCACTTGAGGGGCGGGAAAGTCGACGCGAACTCGCGTACCGCTGAACCAACAGCCCCTCATGTGCAGCCGCAGTGACTCCGGCGGATCCCGCTCCATCTCACTCGCGAAGGGAGTCGGGAGACGGAGGGGACGGCGAGGTGGCCGGAGCAGCCTGACAAAGAACTCGCAAGGGTCATCCCCAACATGGCCCTCCGCGGTGGGAGGAACCGCTGGTGGAGGCGGGACCAGCGCGCCGCCCCGTTCTCCTCTTCCCTGAGCACCTCGACATCGCCCGCGGCCTCGCCCCCTCCCCCTTCCCCTCGCGGCTGGCTCTGCCACCACAGGTGAAGGAGAAGGAAGGGCGCGTTGTCGAGCGACGACCCTCGCTGCCACCGTTGAAGAGCCAGGATTCCCTCTCTCCATGGTGAATGGAGGGAGGGGGAGCGGAAGCTGAAGGAAAGAGAAGATGGAAGAGTGCGGGACGCCGTCCCCCCCCCCATGCTCTTTATAAAGGAACGGGGGGGCACGACCGCCCCGCTCAACCAATCAAGACGCGGAAGGCGCAGGGAACTGGGACTGACCCGCTGCCCCGGCCCGCGATGGCCCGGTTTCCCGCCTCCGCCATTCGCCACCCCAAGCGCATGAGAGCCACGTGGCAGGCATGCGGGACCAAGGCGACGGGTGAGGCGACCTCTCCCCACCCCGTGATCATGGGGAGTGGACGCCTTGAAGACCACGCCCCGGCCCTATTCAGTAAATGAGTCGCGCCTCCACGCCTCCCTCCGTTTATGGGGAAGGCGCGAACTGCTCCCTTTTACTGCGACGTGACGCATGCGTGCAGAGCTCAGCCCCACGCATGCCCCCCACGTCACACACGCCTCTTCACGCCAAGCCACGCGCAGGAGGCATGGGAAGCGGAGCGCGCGAAAAGACTTACCGCGGTAAAAACCACCCTGCCTGCCCGCACACCGTTTTTGGGCCTAGCCCAACGACGCGATTGCGCTTACGTGTGGCCAGTGCCCGGGCTCTGTCGGTGTACGTAAAGAAGGGTACACCTTTTAAGCGTGCAGGCGATCTGAGTCATGACGTCGCCATGCTAAAGCAAGGCAAGGAAGGTGAGCCAAGGTAAGGCCGAAGCTCGAAAGAAGCAGAACGACGCCAAGACCAAGACCACAAAGAGCAAAGGGGACGAAGCAGACTCCCCTGGAAAGATCCTTACCGGGGGGCGGTTTTAGCAGACCCGGCAAGGCCCTTGCCGGGGCGGCTCGCCCCACGCCCATGAAGCGGGTCACCTTTGAGTCCACTACCCCCCTCCCATGGGGCAAAGGATTCGGGAGACATTCCCGTGGTGGCATGCAGATCTTTGTGAAGACATTCAAAGATCAGATACATACTATAGAAGATGATGACCCTTGGCGGGATCCCGGCCAAGGGGGCCCACAAGGCCCCCGGCAAGAGCCTTGCCGGGGATGGCAGCAGACGTCGCGGCAAGACCCTTGCCGGGCCCCCGGCAAGACCCTTGCCAGGGCTGCGGCAAGACCCTTGCCAGGGCTGCGGCAAGGCCCCTGCCAAGGACACCCGTAGGGCCACTATCAGGCCCGCGCCAATCGAGCCTCCACCATGCGGCTGCCGACCCAACCAGTTGGGCAGGCAACTGCGTGGCGACAAGCGAACCTTCGTGGAGACCCACCACTTCGCCACCTCAGCTGCCTGCCTGCCTACGTGGCACCACAGGCACCGCTGGCCAGGGCATGTGTCAACGCGAAAGGGAGCGGCGGCGGACGAGACTGGGCTCTCCCCCGTCCCTGATAAAGCAAGGACACCTAAGCAAGATGCATTAATGGCGCCTTGTCATGTATTGCAAGGATAAAATCGTATGACTGTACCCTTTCCACCTCCTGTATGCCACTGTGGCAGCCCCTTCCCCTATAAAAGGAGGCCCAAGGCGACCAGGAGGAGGATTCGGCTTTTTGGAGCTCCTCACGCCCCATAGCTAGCTCAAGAACACGGATAAACTAACCACCAAAGCAGGAGTAGGGTTTTACACATCTCGCGGCCCGAACCTGGATAAAGAACCCGTGTGCTATCTGTTTGATCTGCTCTTCTCGCGACCCCGCGCCCCGCAGCCGTAGTAGGGATTCTTGTGATCCCATAGGTGTCATCCCTGCACCGACAGTGTCGCTTTGCGTGTTTTCATTCATTGTGTGAGAAACGGGAAAAAACTTCAAACGGTTCGGCCGCAGGGTGCGGGCAGAGGCGTAGGCCTTGTTGGTATTTTAATTTCAGGAAATGCACATAGAGTCCGGAAAATAACAAAAATCATTGTGTCACTTTCGCGTGCTCTCACGATCGCATGGAAAATTTTTGGTATAGTTTGGCACAAGTTTTGGTGCTCGCACCTTCCATACCGGAGCATCTCCCAAGAAGGATCATAGTTTCCAAAAGGAGATGCGGCACTTCAGACTACAAATCCTCAGTTACTAGCTACATCGTTCCGGGCACTTACCTTGCATTTTAGTGCATATAATTAAAGTAAAAAACCCTACTACATCTACATGTGGGTGTTTTAGTTAGGCTATACTTAGGCTACTCATAGTGGAGAGTGTCATATACTAGTATCATGCATACATATATATGATACTAGTGTATGATACTACCTTTAATTAGAGCGCATAGTATAATACATAAAGTATAGTATCATAGATCATACGTATTGCCATGCATGACACAAATTAGCATCATATTTAACATGAAATGCTATCTACCTATATGTTACTCTAACCCTCTCTATATTTAATTCTTCTCCACATCAGCATACTTGCTATTTCCGACTCCATGATATCGTTGGCTATGATACCTCCACTATGGCCAGCCTTATATAGTGGGGAGTATCATATACTATAGTATCATGCATATGATACTACGTACGTACCTTCATAGTGCATATATAGTATCATAGAGTAGTATATATCATAGATGACGGTATTTATGGCCATGCATGACACAAAGTAGTATAGCATTAATTATATATGTTATGGTATCTGATAACCCACAAGTATAGGGATTGCAACAGTTTTCGAGGGTAGAGTATTCAAACCAAATTTATTTATTCGACACAAGGGGAGCCAAAGAATATTCTCAAGTATTAGCAGTTGAGTTGTCAATTCAACCACACCTGGATAACTTAATATCTGCAGCAAAGTATTTAGTAGCAAATTAGTATGATAGTAGTGATAACAGTAGCAAAAGTACTATTTTTTGGGTTTTGTAGTGATTGTAACAGTGGCAATGAAAAAGTAAATAAGCGAAGAACAATATGTGAAAAGCTCGTAGGCATTGGATCCGTGATGGTGAATTATGCCGGATGCGATTATTCATGCAACAGTTATAACACAGGGTGACACAGAACTAGCTCCAATTCATCAATGTAATGTAGGCATGTATTCCGAATATAGTCATACGTTGTAACATCCCAAAATTCTAAATTTTGGAATGTTATATTAAATAGATAGATTTCATTGATTGTTTGATTGTTGTGTGATTGATTGAATGAAATTCGAAACTTCTGAAAGTTAAATGAGAGGGAATAAAAGGACTTCCCCACACTTCCATTTTTCATTTTCGATCTCCGTGAATTCAAATTCTTTCACCACAAAACCCTAGAGAGAAAATGACATGACTTCTTCCATTTATTTAAATGACAAGGGGTGTTGAAAATATTTGAATTTCATTTGGAAAATATTTCCAACCCAGGAACTTTATGCATCTCAATGATTTTCACGAGCGAAGATAAAATGACTTCTTAAAAACATATGAAATATGAGTTGTGAGTTTCAAAGAATTAAATTCAAAGTTCTTTTGAATTTATTTGGAGTTATTTGAGAATTTATTTTCAATTTGGAGTTATTTGAGTTTTATTCAAATTATTTTTATCCAAAAATAAAATATATGGAAAATAGGGTTACATGATTCCCTACATCAGAAAATTGGAGAGAAATAAATTTGAATTAATTTTGGCATTTTTAAAATGACTTTTATTGGATTTTATTAGAGTAGAAGCACTCTTTGCTTTATTTGAATTTGTGTGTATTTTATTTGATACTAGAATAATGTTCATCTTGTAGGAAATCTTTTTCTGAAAATTGAGGTATAAAATATGCCTAGGTTAAATTTTATTTTTGGTTCTCTGTTATTTTAATTTCGTTGTAAAAAAAACTTCTCCCCGCCGCCGACCGGGCCGGCCCAAGGCCAGATCCGCAGCCGCGGCCGAGCCAACGCCTCGCCGTCCCCGACCTAGCGACGGACTCTGTCGTCCACACGCCGCCGCGCCGCCATTGGGAGACGTGCCGCCTCCGGCCTCTCCTGCCCCCTTCTCCACGCCACCGAGACCCCTCCCCTCCTTAAAAGCCAGCTCCGCCGCCTCTCCTCTCCTCCTCGCACTTCGCGCCGCCGCCGCACCTCTCGCCGTACTCGCGGAAGCCGCCGCTCCGGTGAGATCCAGCCACCGCCGCCCGCTCCACTCCGTCGCCCCCGACCGCTGCCGACACCACCATCGTCACCGCCGCATCGCGCCGCTTCTTCCCGACCCCACGGCCACGCCGGAGGACCACCGGAGTCGCCGCCCGCTCAAAACCGCCGCCCCCGCTGCCGTCTTCTCCGGCAACGTCGACCTCCACCACCGGGGTACGCCCCGGAGCTACCCCGCCGTCCGATTCCCCTTCTACAGCTAGGATTAGATCTAGGTTAGTTTTTTTTTCTTCTCTGTTTGAATCGTTATCCTCTAATTAGTGAACGCTCCTCAGATTAGATCTGGAGCAAACAGTTTTCCATTAGTTAGCGTTCGGCAGCGAACGTTCGCTTTTTAGCCTTTTTCCTTTTCTGTTAATTTCAGCCAGGGACCCGTATGTAATTATTTTCTTCATAGATTAGTCCTTGTACTTCAATTGGTCACAACTTTTTGCTCGTTAGTCCAAATACAACGAAACCAACGCCCACTTCTTCGTTATGATCCCCTATATCCAGTAAAACAACTTAAACATGTTTTTTGAAAGTTTAAAATTTGAATTTCTAACAGTTTAGTATTTGAACTTCGTTTGATCATAACTTGAGTTCTGTTACTCCGTTTGAGTTGATTCTTTTTGCAAATCGAAGCTCTTGACCTAAACTTTCTGATAAGGCCAAATTCACATAGTTTTGGTACTTTTTGAAATTGTTTTATGCTGCAAGAGTTATTTGTTTGGTTTTGATGTTTTCCGAGTTGTTCTCTTCGTTCTTTCCGATCTTTTGAGTGATTGCTTATGTGTGGTTACTATTGCTTGATTAAGATAGATTGACCGGAGTGTGACGAGTAGAACTATCAAGAGTTTTGAGTGCGAATCATCTTCATCAACATTGCAGGCAAGTTCACACTTTGATCATACTCTTTTCATACCCAGTTTTTGTGCATTAGCTCAATCCTCAAACATTTGCATGATTAGGATCTAAGTAAATTGTGGGAATGGGAAGTAGTTTGAGGTAGTACCTATTACCTGATGTATTATCAAACCCTTGGGAGTTACTTCTACGTTTGCTTATTATGCCATGCTATGCTCGTAGACGTAGATTGGGTTTGAGTGAATATCCATGACAGATGTGAGATTGTTAATTAATGGTTTATCTAAGGTGGCAACTTAAACACACATATGGGTGGATTGAGGTACCTGGCTATTCCAGGATTTGCATATCTAGGCACCTGGGTAGACGGGATTTGCATGTTTTTTTATGGACCACCACCCAGGCTTAAAGGGATCATGAGATTATTCATACTAGAAACTTCCGTGTGCAGCCACAAGCCATTATGGGCTCTGGCATAGTTGATTAAGTTGTGCGAACTCTTACGGGTAGACTAGCAGATGTAGGGGAAAGTAGGTGTACCAGTCTATCCCTCGTAAGGTGCTAGCGCTTCTGAAAGACTGTGTCTCGGTCATCCATTTCTCAAACACCATGTAGTGCGAGAAATCAAACAGAGGAGATCGAGTCTTGTGGGGAAAAGTGCACAAACCTCTGCAGAGTGTATAAACTAATCATGGTTAGCCGTGTCCCCGGTTATGGACATCTTGAGTATCTAGTACTTGGATTTTCCCATGAATCTCATCATGTTACTTTAAATTAATTTTGTTGGGTTTAATGATGATGATTAATTGGGATTGAGGATGCTGTCAACCATTCTCAATGTTTAACCACCACCATGATAGTTAAATAAATTTATTCCTTTGCAGTAGGGAAAATTGGCTTTTCGCAAAAACATTGTAACCATAGAGCCTCCACCAGCCAAATATGCATGTAGTGATAGCCTTATTCATCATTATCCTATGGTGTGAATTTGCCAGTATATTCAATGTACTGACCCTTTGTGGCTGCAATGTCTCAAAGTTGCGTGATCTTCTGACGAGTAAGTGATACGTTAGGGTTACGATTTCTACACTCAAATTTGCCGTTGGTGTTGATGGGAATCCACAACCTTGTTACTTCCGCTATTTGGATTGAGGTAATAGTATTTACGTTACTTTATACATGTGATTTACCTCTGTTATAAATCCTCGAGTATTGTGTGTGTCAGCATACTGATCTAGGGATGACACTTAAGCACAGAGACTTGATCCAGTCGGGTCGGGTCGCTACAAGATGGTATCAGAGCGCATGTTGACTGTAGGACGTGACCCTAGAAACAGGCAAGCCCATAGGAAAGATTTTCTCTACAACTTCTTTTTTCAAAAAGATCTTTTACCTCTCTTCTCTTTTGAGCTTATTCAAAAATTCCCTTTTAGTGAGACTATACCCCCCTTTCCCCTTTTGACCACTTGAAGATTCGACTGATGAGACCACTCCAAGAAGTACAAGATATCGGACAACTAAGACCATTTTGGAATGAAGAGGATTTTACCGAGCATTATAATGATGGAAACTACGACGGATAAAGACTTCGAAGACTAGGAGAATATGAAGAATTTCCAGATTTGGTATGACCAAGGAAGGCTACACTTATGGAACTTGACAGACTATGGAAGCTATCAATACCCGAGATCAAGGTGTATCGAAGAAATACCTGAACATGGAGCATTAGAACTCAAAGTTTTGTCAAAAAAACCCTAAGGCAAGAGATATCAACTATGGAGTGATAACTCATGGAAATGACAAGAGCAGAAACATGGCTATCCATGATGTTATTAACCGTTTATGCTATTGTCACCGTGCGGAGTTAAGCATGTAGATGCGTGGAAGGATTGGATGGTAGAAGGCTGATGGAGCATCTGTCAAGCAAATGATGCAGTTTTAACCTTAGCTGGTGCATCACCAGGATCTGGAGTATTACGTCAAGAAGTTTAGGATGGACCTGCAGAAGCAGTATTTGATAAGGAAGTGTTTCGTGAAGAACTCACGACCCAGAAGCTGAAAGTAGCCAAGCTAGAGGAGCCAAACCTTGAGACATCAAAGATTAAATCGAGGCGAAGGACAGTAGGATCATTATTCATGTTGAGGTTGATGAAATCCAGAAGTTGGAACGTAACTCCAGAAATATTGAAGGAAGCCACGAGAGACTTTGCGACAACAGAGATGAGCTGGCAAAAGAACTTGAGTCAGACAAGCATGATCGGAAGAAGCCATCGGAGACATGAACAAGACTGGAAGAGTTTGATGACTTTGAAGATTTATTGACCTTTAGAAGACCAAACCCCTGTATATACTTGCGTTAGATGCGACGATTATGAGATGTCATTTGTTTGATGTTTTTTCGACAGCCACAATAAAATCTGTCTTTTCAAAACTTTTGTTTGTAATGTGTGCATCCCTCTCTATCTATCTTATCTCCCCCCAAAACCCATGGACCCAATAGAGGATGAATGGAGATGAGCTCGTATTATCTGGACTAATGAGTCAATTGGAGACAGACCAATGGATTCAGAACGTGGAGGATCATAACCCTATAGTCAGAAAAGGATATAGCCCAGCATGCTCTTCCATTCATTGAAAGAGGTGCTGCTACTTGGGTGGAGGATGTACCAAACCATCAATGGATGGCAAGGAATAACCACTTGGAAAGAATTTAAGTAGACTCTGCTAAAGTCTTGGCTTGTGTCCCAGAAGTTGAAGCCTTATGGAAATGATATGAAGAAAGTGCATGCAAGATTTGTGGAGAAATAGGACACAGCCATAAAGAACACCAGGATGAATACCCTCATAAGCAGAGCATTACCAAAGGAGTTAGCCGAGGATCTCAGGGAATTTCGGTTGGAGATTGTTCCAAAGGTTTTGTTGCAGCAATGGAAGTTCAGTCTACATGGTTGGGAAAGATCCGTGAAGCTCAGAAGGATGACAAAGAGATTGCTGAGGTAAAAGAGAGGATGAGCAAAGGAAAGGCCGAAGGTTTTCGTAAGTATGAGCATGACACCTTATGGTTCAAGGATCGTGTATATGTGCCTAATAATGCAAAGATCAGGAAGTTAATACTTCAGGAGGCTCATGACTCACCATACTCGATTCGCCCTGGAAACACCAAGATGTATTTGGATTTGAAGAAGCGTTTCTGGTGGACTGGTATGAAGAAGGATATTGCAGAGTATGTAGTCGTAGGTGATGTATGCCAGAGAGAGTAAGAGCAGAGCATCAGAAGCCAGACGGATTACTACAGCCTATGCCGATACCCGAATGGAAGCAGGATAAGCTTGGCATGGATTTCATTACCGGATTTCCCAGAACCTGATCGGGACATGATTCTATCTGGGTAGTAGTTGATTCGCTTGACCAAAGTGGCTCACTTTATCCCAGTGAAAACCACCTATACAAGTGCGAAGTTGGCCAAGATATATTTGACCAGGATCGTATGTCTGCATGGATTTCCGAGGACCATCGTATCGATAGAGGAACACAGTTTACCTCAAAGTTTTGGAATCAGCTGCACTGCACTTTGGGTACTAGGCTAGAGTTCAAGATAACCTTTCATCTGCAGACAGATGGATAAATCGAGAGAGTCAAACAGATTCTGGAGGACATGTTCAGAGCGTGTGCGCTAGATTATGGATCTAGTAGGGATGATAATCTACCTTACATTGAGTCCTCATACAACAACAGTTACCAAGCTAGTTTGAAGATGGCCCCTTGTGAAGCGTTGTATGGGAGAAGGAGCCAGACACCGTTGATGTGGGATGAAGTTGGAGAACGTCAGTTGTTTGGACCAAATGTGATCAAGGAGTCAAGAGAATGTTAAGTTGATTCGAGATAGATCAAGGTAGCTCAGTCGAGCGTAAGAATTATGCAGACTCAAAAAAGCAAGGAGGTAGTCTATGAAATTGGAGACAGAGCATGTCTTCGTGTGTCCCCTCTGCGAGGAGTTAAATGATTTGGAGTTAAGGGAAAGTTAGCCGAGATTTGTAGGACCATACCGAGTTTTGGAGCGTATGGGAGAAGTGGCCAACAAGTTGGAGTCACCCGAAGGACTGTCAGAAGTTCATGATGTGTTTCACGTTTCCCAGTTGAAGAAGTGCCATGCAGAGATGGCCAATATTCCCCTGTAAGGACGCTTGACCCTGGAAAGGATAATGATGTTCCATGAAGTGGAGTATGTACTTCTTAAGTATAAGTTTTTATCTCGGTATGTGGGACATCCCACGAGGATGAAGAGATAAATTACTATTGGACATAAAGGAGGTATGATGTTGGAAATATGGATCAATGGAAATTCCATGATGAGTCTGAGAAATCATGTCCTAGTTTGGTGCCAATAGAAGGAAGGGAGACAATACAATTGGATGGATTTAAGAACACTAGGAAGTTGGACGTTGGAATAATGATCAGTGGCCCGATGATAAGTACAAGGGCTACAAGTGATGAGATGGGCCATAACCCACAGGCCCCAGGACCTGCCAAGAAGCAAGCACATTCTTGCTGAAGGAAAAACCCTGGAAGAAGTTACGATTTTATCAACCGACGATTCTATAGGAGTTTACGCAAAACCTGAGAGTTGTGAAGAAACGATAGATGTTTGTTTGGCTTGCAGAATCAATGGATTTTCCGAACTTGGTTCATCGACAAGAGAAATTCTGCAATGCTTGTGAGGATGACCGAGTGTTAGAATGCGAGATTCGCTAAACCATATATGTGGTAATGATTTAAAAGGGATGGAATTATCACCATACCGACTTACTCTTATTATTCGCGTTGCTATATGGGATGGTAAATCTGAGTGACTTACCTATAGTAGAGAGACGACGATCAAAACCTTGTTTAAACCTTAGAATGGTATAGGTACTTTTCCCTTGTACACGGCAGTTGTTGCCAACCGTAGGTTATACGGTGAGGTTCAACCCAGACCCATTTCCTGCAGGACAAACCATAAATTGATGACCACCATGAGATATCGATAGTTGTTTAGAATTGGCGCCAGACCCGTCAGCTAAGAGGACCCAGTTTCGGGATAACCTTACCAAGATAAAAGGATAAAAGAATTGAGGAAAAGGTTATGCTACTACTAGGAAGAGCCCACAAAAGGAATTATCCTTAAGATCTGAGAAGACCGACACTGTCAACAACAAGGATGGAGTATATGAGTTTTTGATGGAACAGTAACCATGCTTCTAAGGGTGGTAGCACCCCAGACCCCTGGGACGATCGATGGATTTTAGAAGACCCCCTACCCTAACCTATTTCTTGCTAGCCTCTCCGAATCTCGAGGACGAGATTCATTTTAAGGGTGGTAGGTTTATAACATCCCAAAATTCTAAATTTTGGAATGTTATATTAAATAGATAGATTTGATTGATTGTTTGATTGTTGTGTGATTGATTGAGTGAAATTCGAAACTTCTGAAAGTTAAATGAGAGGGAATGAAATGACTTTCCCAAACTTTCATTTTTCATTTTCGATCTCCGTGAATTCAAATTCTTTCACCACAAAACCCTGGAGAGAAGATGACATGACTTCTTCCATTTATTTAAATGACAAGGGGTGTTGAAAATATTTGAATTTCATTTGGAAAATATTTCCAACCCAGGAACTTTATGCAACTCAATGATTTTCACGAGCGAAGATAAAATGACTTCTTCAAAACATATGAAGTATGAGTTGGGAGTTTCAAAGAATTAAATTCAAAGTTATTTTGAATTTATTTGGAGTTATTTGAGAATTTATTTTCAATTTGGAGTTATTTGAGTTTTATTCAAATTATTTTTCTCCAAAAATAAAATATATGAAAAATAGGATAACATGATTCCCTACATCAGAAAATTGGAGAGAAATAAATTTGAATTAATTTTGGTATTTCTAAAATGATTTTTATTGGATTTTATTAGAGCAGAAGCACTCTTTGCTTTATTTGAATTTGTGTGTATTTTATTTGATACTAGAATAATGTTCATCTTGTAGGAAATCTTTTTCTGAAAATTTAGGTATAAAATATGCCTAGGTTAAATTTTATTTTTTGGTTCTCTTTTATTTTAATTTCGTTGTAAAAAAAAACTTCTCCTCGCCGCCGACCGGGCCGGCCCCAGGCCAGATCCGCAGCCGCGGCCCAGCCCAACGCCTCGCCTTCCCCGACCAGGCGACGAACTCCGTCGTCCACACGCCGCCGCGCCGCCATTGCGAGACGTGTCGCCTCCGGCCTCTCCTGCCCCCGCCTCCACGCCACCGAGACCCCTCCCCTCCTTAAAAGCCAGCTCCGTCGCCTCTCCTCTCCTCCTCGCGCCCGGCGCCGCGCGCACCTCTCGCCACGCCATGAAGCCACCGCTCCGGCGAGATCCAGCCACCGCCGCCCGCTCCACTCCGTCGCCCCCGACCGCTGCCGACACCACCATCGTCACCGCCGCATCGCGCCGCTTCTTCCCGACCCCACGGCCACGCCGGAGGACCACCGTAGTCGCCGCCTGCTCAAAACCGCCGCCGCCGCCGCCGTCTTCTCCGGCGACGTCGACCTCCACCGCATGATGCGCCCGAAGCTACCCGCCGTCCGATTCCCCTTCTACGGCCAGGATTAGATCTAGGTTAGTTTTTTTTTCTTCTCTGTTCGAATCGTTATCCTCAAATTAGTGAATGCTCGTCAGATTAGATCTGGAGCGAACAGTTTTCCATTAGTTAGCGTTCGGCAGCGAACGTTCGCTTTTTAGCCTTTTTCCTTTTATGTTAATTTCAGCCAGGGACCCGTATGTAATTATTTTCTTCACAGATTAGTCTCTATACTTCAATCGGTCACAACTTTTTGCTCGTTAGTCCAAATCCAACGAAACCAACGCCCACTTCTTCGTTATGATCCCCTCTATCCAGTAAAACAACTTAAACATGCTTTTTGAAAGTTTAAAATTTGAATTTCAAACAGTTTAGTATTTGAACTTCGTTTGATCAGAACTTGAGTTTTATAACTCCGTCTGAGTTGATTCTTTTTGCAAATCGAAGCTCTTGACCTAAACTTTATGATAAAGCAAAATTCACATAGTTTTGGTACTGTTAGAAATTGTTTTGTGCTGCAAGAGTTATTTGTTTGGTTTTGATGTTTTCTGAGTTGTTCTCTTCGTTCTTTCTGATCTTTTGAGTGATTGCTTATGTGTGGTTACTATTGCTTGATTACGATAGATTGACCGGAGTGTGACGAGTAGAACTACCAAGAGTTTTGAGTGTGAATCATCTTCATCAACATTGCAGGCAAGTTCACACTTTGATCATACTCTTTTCATACCCAGTTTTTGTGCATTAGCTCAATCCTCAAACATTTGCATGATTAGGATCTAAGTAAATTGTGGGAATGGGAAGTAGTTTGAGGTAGTACCTATTACACGATGTATTATCAAACCCTTGGGAGTTACTTCTACGTTTGCTTATTATGCCATGCTATGCTCAGAGACGTGGATTGGGTTTGAGTGAATATCCATGAGATGTGAGATTGTTAATTAATGGTTTATCGAAGGTGGCAACTTAAACACACATCCGGGTGGATTGAGGTACTGGCTATTCCAGATTTGCCTATCTAGGCACCAGGTAGACGGATTTGCCTGCTTTTTATGGACCGCCACCCGGGCTTAAAGGGATCATGAGATTATTCATACTAGAAACTTCCGTGTGCAGCCACAAGCCATTATGGGCTCTGGCATAGTTGATTAAGTTGTGCGAACTCTTACGGGTAGACTAGCAGATGTAGGGGAAAGTAGGTGTACCAGTCTATCCCTCGTAAGGTGCTAGCGCTTCTGAAAGACTGTGTCTCGGTCATCCATTTCTCAAACACCATGTAGTGCGAGAAATCAAGCAGAGGAGATCGAGTCTTGTGGGGAAAAGTGCACAAACCTCTGCAGAGTGTATAAACTAATCATGGTTAGCCGTGTCCCCGGTTATGGACATCTTGAGTATCTAGTACTTGGATTTTCCTGTGAATCTCATCATGTTACTTTAAATTAATTTTGTTGGGTTTAATGATGATGATTAATTGGGATTGAGGATGCTGTCAACCATTCTCTATGTTTAACCACCACCATGATAGTTAAATAAATTTATTCCTTTGCAGTAGGGAAAAATTGGCTTTTCGCAAAAACATTGTAACCATAGAGCCTCCACCAACCAAATATGCATGTAGTGATAGCCTTATTCATCATTATCCTATGGTGTGAATTTGCCAGTACATTCAATGTACTGACCCTTTGTGGCTGCAACGTCTCATGTTGGAGGATCTTACGACGAGTAAGTGATACGTTAGGGTTACGATGTCTACAGTCAACTTTGCCGTTGGTGTTGATGGGAATCCACAACCTTGTTACTTCCGCTATTTGGATTGAGGTAATAGTATTTATGTTACTTTATACATGTGATTCACCTCTGTTATAAATCCTCGAGTACTGTGTGTGTCAGCATACCGATCCAGGGATGACACTTAAGCACAGAGACTTGATCCATTTGGGTCGGGTCGCTACATACGTGTTTATGGAAAAGAACTTGCATGACATCTTTTGTCCTACCCTCCCGTGGCAGCGGGGTCCTAGCGGAAACTAAGGGATATTAAGGCCTCCTTTTAATAGAGTACCGGACCAAAGCATTAACACATAGTGAATACATGAACTCCTCAAACTACGGTCATCACCGGAGTGGTCCCGATTATTGTCACTTGAGGTTGCCGGATCATAACACATAGTAGGTGACTATAGACTTGCCAGATAGGATCAAGAACTCACATATATTCATGAAAACATAATAGGTTCATATCTGAAATCATGACACTCGGGCCCTAGTGACAAGCATTAAGCATAGCAAAGTCATAGCAACATCAATCTCGTAACACAAAGTGGATACTAGGGATCAAACCCTAACAAAACTAACTTGATTACATGATAAATCTCATCCAACCCATCACCGTCCAGGAAGCCTACGATGGAATTACTCACGCACGGCGGTCAACATCATGAAATTGGTGATGGAGGATGGTTGATGATGGCGACAGATTCCCCTCTCCGGAGCCCCGAACGGACTCCAGATCAGCCCTCCCGAGAGAGATTAGGGCTTGGGAGTGGCTCCGTATCGTAAAACGTGATGAATCCTTCTCTCTGATTTTTTTCTCCCCGATTGTGAATATATGGAGTTGCAGCTGAGGTCGGTGGAGCTCCAGGGGGCCCACGAGGTAGGGGGCGCGCCCAGGGGGGCAGGCGTGCCTCCCACCCTCAAGGACAGGGTGTGGGCCCCATGGCCTTGATTCTTTCGCCAGTAGTTTTTATTATTTCCAAAAATAATCTCCGTGAAGTTTTAGGTCATTCCGAGAACTTTTGTTTCTGCACAAAAATAACACCATGGCAATTCTGCTGAAAACTGCATCAGTCCGGGTTAGTTCCATTCAAATCATGCAAGTCGAGTCCAAAACAAGGGCAAAAGTGTTCGGAAAAGTAGATACGACGGAGACGTATCAACTCCCCCAAGCTTAAACCTTTGCTTGTCCTCAAGGAATTCACTTCATAAACTGAAAGTGATAAAGAAAAACTTTTACAAACTCTGTTTGCTCTTGTTGTTGTAAATATGTAAAGCCAGCATTCAAGTTTTCCGCAAAGATTATGAACTAACCAGATTCAGAATAACACTTAGGTCTCATGTTTACTCATATCAATGGCATAATCAACTAGCGAGCAATAATAGTAAATCTCGGATGACAACACTTTCTTAAAACAATCATAATATGAGATAACAAGATGGTATCTCGCTAGCCCTTTCTGAGACCGCAAAACATAAATGCAAAGCACCTTTAAAGATCAAGGACTGACTAAACATTGTAATTCATGGTAAAAGAGATCCAGTCATAGTCATACCCAATATAAATTAACAGTAATGGATGCAAATGATAGCGGTGCTCTCCAGCTGGTGCTTTTTAATAAGAGGGTGATGACTCAACATAAAAGAAAATAGATAGGCCCTTCGCAGAGGGAAGCAGGGATTTGTTGAGGTGTCAGAGCTCGTTTTTAAAATAGAGATAAATAATATTTTGAGCGGCATACTTTCATTGTCAATATAACAACTGAGAGATGCCGATATCTTCCATGCTACACACATTATAGGCGGTTCCCAAACAGAATGGTAAAGTTTATACTCCCCCTCCACGAACAAACATCAATCCATGGCTTGTCCGAAACAACGGGTGCCTCCAACTAACAACAATCCTGGGGGAGTTTTGTTTGCAATTATTTTGATTTGATTTGCATAAAGCATGGGACTGGGCATCCTGGTGACCAGCCATTTTCTCATGAGTGAGGAGCGGAGTCCACTCGTCTTGAGAATAACCCGCCTAGCATGTAAGATACAGACAACCCTTATTGATAAATGAGCTATTCGAGCATGCAAAACAGAATTTCATTTGAAGTTTTAGAGTTTGGCACATACAAATTTACTTGGAACGGCAGGTAGATACCGCATATAGGAAGGTATGGTGGATTCATATGGAATAACTTTGGGGTTTATGGAATTGGATGCACAAGCAACATTCCCGCTTAGTACAAGTGAAGGCTAGAAAAGGACTGGGACGCCACCAACTAGAGAGCGACAACAGTCATGAACATGCATTAAAATTAATAAACATTGAGTGCAAGCATGAGTAGGATATAATCCACCATGAACATAAATATCGTGAAGGCTATGTTGATTTGTTTCAACTACATGTGTGAACATGTGCCAAGTCAAGTCACTCGAATCATTCAAAGGAGGATACCACCCCATCATACCACATCACAATCATTTTAATAGCATGTTGGCACGCAAGGTAAACCTTTATAAACTCCTAGCTAATTAAGCATGGCATAAGCAACTATAATCTCTAATTGTCATTGCAAACATGTTTATTCATAATAGGCTGAATCAGATGAACTAATCATATTTACAAAAACAAGAGAGGTCGAGTTCATACCAGCTTCTCTCATCTCAATCAGTTCATCATATATCGTCATTATTGCCTTTCACTTGCACCTAACGAACGATGTGAATAATAATAATAGTGCACGTGCATTGGACTAAGCTGGAATCTGCAAGCATTCAATAAACAGGAGAAGAAAAGGCAATATGGGCTCTTGGTTAAATCACCAATAATGCATATAAGAGCCACTTCAACATTTTCATTATGGCCTTCTCCTACCGACCCCCAAAGAAAAGAAAAGAAATAAAACTATTTACATGGGAAAGCTCACAACAAGCAAAAGAAGAACAAGAAATATTTTTGGGTTTTCTTTTAATTAATACTACAGGCAAGGAAGTAAACTATCTAAAAGCTACTATTTTTTTTGGTTTTCTTAAAGTTCTTCAAACACACGAGAAGAAAGCATAAAAAGGAAAATAAACTAGCATGGATATTACAGTGAGAAAGTATGAGCACCGACAACTAGTAATGAGTGTGTGAACATAAATGTAATGTCAGTGAGAAATACGTACTCCCCCAAGATTAGGCTTTTGGCCTAAGTTGGTCTATGACCACGGCTGGCCTAGCGAATATCCGAAGTTGTAACTGGGGTCGTACTGAGATGCAGCGGCTATTGCATCGTGGGCTGCAGCTTGGAGGCGAGCTATCCCAGCCCTCCTCTCGTACTCGTCCGCCTCCCCCTGGTTATAACATATCTCCGCTTTGCCTGAAAATCAAAGAAAGTAGGGGCAGGTAGAGCGACGTGATAGGTGCGTCGTCTGTCAAAGATTAGTCAGTACTGGAGGAACTGATCGTTCCTCTCAACAAACTGATGACGAACCATAGACTCATAATCTAAATAAACAGGAGGCAACTCAATATCATACTCATGTATGGGTATACCAAGAAAATTAGCTAGACGGGTTGCATAAATTCCACCAAAGAAATATCCATTAATTCTATTATTATGCAACCTACGTGCAACAATGGCTCCCAAATTATAATGTTTATCTCCTAATATAGCACTCCTAAGAACACTGAGATCAGGGACACACATGTGGCATGCTTCATCCTTACCATTTGTGCACCTACCTATGAAGAGAGCAAAATAATGTAGAGCATGAAAATGAATGCTCCCTATGTTAGCTTGTGTTATACTAGCAAGAAAATCTCTAAATTCAGATTTGCGAGGTTCACTAGGACTACCCCATTGTGGAAGTTTCCAAGCAGTATTAAAATCCTCTAAGTCCATAGTATAAGAATTTTCATAAAGATCAAAATGGACAGTTTGAGAATTGCGTGATGATGAAAATTCAAACCTTCTCACAAAGGAATCAGTGAGATCGTGGTACTGATGGCACTTATCTGCCTCGAAGCTCACAAGATCAGCATTACACACATATGCGTTAAATTCTTCCTTGATTCCTGCTCGATCCATAAAGTCTTCTGAAGGCCATTCACAAGCCCGCACTTGAGCTTCCCTCGGTGGTTCATCGTCCGCGTCGCGTATTGCGGGCCTGGGTCCTTGCTTCCTTGAAGGACCACCTTGGTACATTTTCCTAAAAATATTTATTCCTCTGAAAAATTTCTGAAAATTTTAGTAACTCAAAATAAAAGTGAACCAAACTCAACAAAATCGCTAGCAACTACTCCCACAAGTGCCTAGAGACTATATCATGCATTAGAACTACTTGGGACCATATAAAATTGACATGCAAGCTCAAGAAAAGGGTCACCTAAGCAGCAAAAATTTGCAGTGAATAAAGCAATAGAACAAAAACTAATTGGACCAACGAAGGAGTCACATACTGAAGAACAATACCCCAAAGCAGTTTTGTGAGTGGAGCTTTGAGCAAGGAGATCGAAAATCGCAGCAAAATGAGCCGGAACTCGTGCTTGAGCTGGTTGGTGATTTTTTTGGGAGGAAGAAGGAGTGTGTGGTGGCTGGAATAAGTGGAGAGGAGCCACCATGGGCCCACGAGGCAGGGGGCACGCCCAGGGGGGTCGGCGTGCCCTGGACCCTCGTGGCCAGGTGCTTGCTCCCCCTGTTGTGTTCTCGGTGGCAGATATTCTCAAATATTCTAGAAAAAATAATATTCATTTTCGGGGCATTTGGAGAACTTTTATTTTCGGGGTATTTTTTATTGCATGGATAATTCAGAAAACTGACAGAAAATACTAATTTTACTTTATTTAATCTAAATAACAGAAAGTAAAAGGAGGGTACAAAAGGTTGTGCTTTCTAACTTCATCCGTCTCATGCTCATCAAAAGGAATCCACTAACAAGGTTGATCAGGTCTTGTTAACAAACTCATTTCGAGTAACATGAAACCGGAGAAATTTCGAATAACACTATGTTACCTCAACGGGGATATGCATGTCCCCAATAATAAGAATATCATATTTCTTCTTGACAGTAGGTATATGAAATTCAAAACCTCCAAAAATAATCGATGCAATTTTTTCAATAGAGTTTATACTATGGACATGAGGTTGTTTCCTCGAAAAGTGTATTGTATGCTCATTGCCATTAATGTGAAAAGTGACATTGCCTTTGTTGCAATCAATAACAGCCCCTGCGGTATTCAAAAAGGGTCTTCCAAGAATAATACACATACTATCGTCCTCGGGAATATCAAGAATAACAAAGTCCATTAAAATAGTAACGTTTGCAACCACAACAGGCACGTCCTAACAAATACCGACAGGTATAGCAGTTGATTTATCAGCCATTTGCAAAGATATTTCAGTAGGTGTCAACTTATTCAATTCAAGTCTATGATATAAAGAGAGAGGCATAACACTAACGCTGGCTCCAAGATCACATAAAACAGTTTTAACATAGTTTCTTTTAATGGAGCATGGTATAGTGGGTACTCCTGGATCCCCAAGTTTCTTTGGTATTCCACCCTTAAAAGTATAATTAGAAAGCATGGTGGAAATTTCATCTTCCGGTATCTTCCTCTTATTTGTAACAATTTCTTTCATATACTTAGCATAAGGATTCATTTTGATCATATCAGTGCATACGCAAGAAGATAGGTCTAATCATTTCAGCAAAGCGCTCAAAATCATCATCATCCTTTTTCTTGAATGGTTTAGGAGGAAAAGGCCTGGGTTTCTGAACCCATGGTTCTCTTTCCTTACTGTGCTTCCTAGCAACAAACTCTCTCTTATCATAACGTTGATTCTTTGATTGTGGGTTATCAAGATCAACAGCAGGTTCAATTTCTACATCATTATCATTGCTAGGTTGAGCATCAACATGAACATCATCATTAACATTATCACTAGGTTCATGTTCATTACCAGATTGTGTTTCAGCATCAGAAATAGAAATATCATTGGGATTCTCAGGTGTGTCAACAACAGGTTCACTAGAAGCATGCAAAGTCCTATAATTTTTCTTTTTCTTCTTTTTAGAAGGGCTAGGTGCATCTAAATTATTTCTTTGAGAATCCTGCTCAATTCTCTTAGGGTGGCCCTCAGGATACAAAGTTTCCTGAGTCATTCTACCCCCTCTAGTCACAACTCTAATAGCATTATCATTCTTCTTATTATTTAATTCATTGAGCAAGTCATTCTAAGCTTTAAGTACTTGTTCTACTTGAGTGGTAACCATAGAAGCATGTTTACTAATGAGTTTAAGTTCACCTTTAACTCTAGACATATAATCACTCAAGTGTTCAATCATATAAGCATTGCGTTTTAATTGTGTACCAACATAAGCATTGAAGTTTTCTTGTTTGACAATAAAATTATCAAACTCATCTAAGCATTGGCTAGCAGACTTATAACGAGGAATATCACCTTCATCAAATCTATAAACAGAATTTACCTTTATTACCTGTGTCGGGTTATCATTACCATGTGTTTCTTCAACAGGCGGTAAATTAAGACCATGTATTTCTTTAACAGGAGGTAAATTCTTAACGTCTTCAGCTTTTATACCTTTTTCATTCATAAATTTCTTTGTCTCTTGCATATCTTCAGGACTGGGAAATAGAACACCTCTTTTCTTCGAAGTTGGCTTAGGAGTTGGTTCAGGAAGTGTCCAATTATTTTCATTTGTCAACATATTATTCAATAGAATTTCAGCTTCATCAACTGTTGTTTCCCTGAAAACACAACCAGCACAACAATCCAGGTGGTCTCTGGAAGCATCGGTTAGACCATTATAAAAGATATCAAGTATTTCATTTTTCTTGAGAGGATGATTAGGCAAAGCATTAAGTAATTGGAGAAGTCTCCCCCAAGCTTGTGGGAGACTCTCTTCTTCAATTTGCACAAATATATATTTCCCTTAAGGCATCTTGTTTCTTATGAGCAGGGAAATATTTAGCAGAGAGGTAATAAATCATATCCTGGGGACTACGCACACAACCAGGATCAAGAGAATTAAACCATATCTTAGCATCACCCTTTAAGCTGAATGGAAATATTTTAAGGATATAATAGTAGCGAGTTTTCTCATCATTAGTGAACAGGGTGGCTATATCATTTAATTTAGTAAGATGTGCCACAACAGTTTCAGATTCATTGCCATAGAAAGGATCATATTCAACCAAAGTAATTATCTCAGGATCGATAGAGAAATCATAAACCTTATCAGTAACAAAGATAGGTGAAGTAGCATAACGGGATCATACTTCTTTCTAGCATTCAGAGATTTTTGTTTCAGCTTAGCTAATAATTTCTTAAGATCACTTCTATCATTGCAAGAAAGAAAATCTCTAGCAGTTTCTTCATCCATAACATAACCCTCAGGCACAACAGGCAATTCATATCTAGGGGGAGAATCTTCATCATCACTTTCATCAATATTATCAGTTTCAACAATTTCATTCTCTCTAGCCCTAGCAAGTTGTTCATCAAGAAATTCACCAAGTGGCACAGTAGTATCAAGCATAGAAGTAGTTTCATCCTAAGTATCATGCATAGCAGAAGTGGCATCATCAATAGCATGCGACATATCACAATTAATAGCAAAAGCAGGTTTAGGTGTCGCAAGCTTACTAAAAACAGAAGGTGAATCAAGTGTAGAGCTAGATGGCAGCTCCTTACCTCCCCTCGTAGTTGAGGGATAAATTTTGGTTTTCACGTCTTTCAAGTTCTTCATAGTGACCAGCAGATATAAATCCCAAGTGACTCAAAGAATAGAGCTATGTTCCCCAACAACGGCGCCAGAAAATAGTCTTGATAACCCACAAGTATAGGGGATTGCAACAGTTTTCTAGGGTAGAGTGTTCAACCCAAATTTATTGATTCGACACAAGGGGAGCCAAAGAATATTCTCTAGTATTAGCAGTTGAGTTGTCAATTCGACCACACCTAGATAACTTAATACCTGCAGCAAAGTATTTAGTAGCAAAGTAGTATGATAGTAGTGATAACAGTAGCAAAAGTAATATTTTTGGGTTTTGTAGTGATTTAACAGTGGCAACGGAAAACTAAATAAGCAAAGAACAATATGTGAAAAGCTCGTATTGGATCGGTGATGGAGAATTATGTCGGATGCGATTATTCATGCAACCGTTATCACATAGGGTGACACAGAACTAGCTCAAATTCATCAATGTAATGTAGGCATGTGTTCCGAATATAGTCATACGTGCTTATGGAAAAGAACTTGCATGACATCTTTTGTCCTACCCTCCCGTGGCAGCGGGGTCCTAGCGGAAACTAAGGGATATTAAGGCCTCCTTTTAATAGAGTACCGGACCAAAGCATTAACACATAGTGAATACATGAACTCCTCAAACTACGGTCATCACCGGGAGTGTACCCGATTATTGTCACTTCGGAGTTGCCGGATCATAACACATAGTAGGTGACTATAGACTTGCAAGATAGGATCAAGAACTCACATATATTCATGAAAACATAATAGGTTCAGATCTGAAATCATGGCACTCGGGCCCTAGTGACAAGCATTAAGCATAGCAAAGTCATAGCAACATCAATCTCAGAACATAGTGGATACTAGGGATCAAACCATAACAAAACTAACTCGATTACATGATATATCTCATCCAACCCTCACCGTCCAGCAAGCCTACGATGAAATTACCAACGCACGGTGGTGAGCATCATGAAATTGGTGATGGAGGATGGTTGATGATGATGATGGCGATCGATTCCCCTCTCCAGAGCCCCGAATGGACTCTAGATCAGTCCTCCTGAGAGAGATTAGGGCTTGGCGGCCGCTCCGTATCGTAAAACGCGATGAATCCTTCTCTCTGATTTTTTTCTCCCCGAACGTGAATATATAGAGTTGGAGTTTAGGTGGGTGGAGCTCGAGGGGGCCCATGAGGCAGCGGGGCGCGCCCAAGGAGGCAAGCGCGAATCCCACCCTCATGGACAGGGTGTGGGCCCCCTTGCCTTGATTCTTTCGCCAGTATTTTTTATTATTTCCAAATATAATCTCTATGAAGTTTCAGGTCATTCCGAGAACTTTTGTTTCTGCACAAAAATAACACCACGGCAATTCTGCTGAAAACAACGTCAGTCCAGGTTAGTTCCATTCAAATCATGCAAGTTAGAGTCCAAAACAAGGGCAAAAGTTCTTGGAAAATTAGATACGACGGAGACGTATCAGTATCTACGTATGCTACTGCTTCTTTGCCACGTCATGATATTTGCTATTCCCAAGTGCATGATACCGGCTATATATGATACACGGTCCCCACTATGGCCACCCTAAGGCTGGTCGTAATATGGGAGTATCACTACTAGGAAAAGGGCTACTAATGGCGCACCAGTTTTGCCTACTAATGGCGCATCACTGGTGCGCCATTAGTATCACGCCACTAGAATTTTTTTCTAATGGCGCACCACTGGTGCGCCATTAGTATCTGATATACTAATGGCGCACTGGCAAGGCGCCATTAGTTTTGCCCACTTGCGCCACTAATTAGTAAATCATATACTAATGTCGCACCACACCGTAATGCGCCATTAGCAACAATTTTTTAATTTTTTTCTTAATCTCAGTCACTATTTCACCTATGAGATATCCAACACATATATATACAACAAGCATCCATATAACAATCATAGCCAACACACAAGTTCCATCATATATACATACATAGCCAACACACAAGTTCCATCATACATACATACATAGCCAACACATAGTTCCATCGTTACATATTACAAAAGTTTCACATTGTTCATCCAACAGCGTTATCCATCAATTCACAAAAGTTTCACATTGATACAAAATAAAAACACAAATGGAAAAGAAGTACTCCATCCATGCAAGCTTCCGTGAATTAAATCAAATCTGCAAAATGATAAACAATCAATTAGAAGAAGAAAACGAAGAAGACTAGAAGAATACTAGAAGAAGAAGAACACTAGAAGAAGAATAAGAAGAATTTTGGAAAAGAAGAAGAATAAGAAGAAGACTATAAGCTTATTATGTAAACTTGATCATTTTGTGCTAACATAAGTTATTTTGGAGCTAACCTATAGGAAACTAAGCATCTAAGCTCTAAGTTAGTATATTAGAGCCAACTTAGGTAAAATGAAGCTAACCTATGTCATTTTGGAAAAGAAGAAGAATAAGAAAAGACTATAAGCTTATTATGTAAACTTGATCATTTTGTGCTAACATAAGTTATTTTGGAGCTAACCTATAGGAAACTAAGCATATAAGCTCTAAGTTAGCATATTAGAGCCAACTTAGGTAAAATGAAGCTAACCTATAGGAAACTAAGCATATTAGAGATAACATAGGTAACTAAGTATATATATATATATATATCATTTTGGAGATCCGACATACCGACAAAGTTCAGTTCTCATGCATTGTTCTTCTCCTTCTCCTTCCTCACTGATGCGCCAAGAGCGGCGAGGCGGTGGAGGCGGTGGAGGCAAGTGGGATGTAGTCTTCTAAATCAATTGGCGTGGTCATGTCGCCCACCGTGGGATCGCTGGCGCCACCACCGTGCGTGGTCATTGTCAGCACCACCACCATCACGAGGACACCTTCAGGCACGACCATCGCTAGGTCATCCTCAGCCACCTCCATCTCTTGCCCATGGTGAGCCACCACCATCTCTTGCCCATGGTCAGCCACCACCATCTCTTGCCCTTGGTCAGCCACCACCATCTCTTGCCCTTGGTCAGCCACCACCAGCGCTAGGTCATCCTCACCGATGCCCATCATGATCCTGCAGCTCCTCATCCCCACTCGATCCTCTTCTCCCGCACTCCAGTCCGGATCATCCTTCTTGTTGTCCATGCTGCTGCCGTAATCACTGCCGCTTTTCTATAGCCGTAATCGTTCTTTGCTTTCGCTCTGACCATGGTCGCTTTGCTTTGGTCAGTAGCCATTGTCATTCTTCTGCTCCCATTACCTGTCCAAATGCACAATGACCGTTAACAATCGATGTGAGACAAAGCCAAATGTAGAGGAATAAGAAGAGGCGTAACGCATCGAATCATAATCTTCAACAGAGCGCATGCGGCATAGTCGCGTTGAACACCTTCACGATGAGCATGGTGGCGTTGTCGTCATACCTGAAGAGAAGGAAGTACCCCAGCCGCAGGTCGTAGGCACGGTAGAACTTCTCCCACCCACGAGACAAGTACATGTGGCCCTCCTTGATCACCAACTCCACATCCCACAACTGCGAAACCCGCTGCCACCTGTCGCAGCTTCACATTATTTGGCGGATCTTCACCCATCAGCATGTTCATAAAACTGTCAGGCAGCCTCTGTAGTTTGGGACAATGAGTGATGTAGGCAAACAACAGATATCATAATGAGATGGGTGAAGGGGAGAACTCTCATTTATATACATGCGTCATGGATGATACTGAAGTCCCAAGTATGATAGTGAAGAACTCGGAAGCATTCAACTCGTACTGCGGTGTCACAGAGCGGCGGTGGCTGCTTCCCGCCGTCTCTGATAAGCAGCAGAAGAGACCAATTAGTACCCTTACAACAGATCATAAAACATATGGAGTACCCTGTCTATTTCTTCTATGCTATAAACCTAACAAACCTACTGGAGAACATACAGGTATAGCCGATACAACCAAACAAGGCAAGGTATTATACAGATAACATTTAGATTTCTTTACTTGAAAAGGATGTATAAAATATACCATAGACCTTTCTCGTAGTGGAAGCACAAAATATCAATTGTCCATAGACCTTTATGCACTAGAACCGAACAAGGCAAGGCAAGGTATTAAGACAGATGTGAACACATGAGATAAAATCTAGAGACGTGAACACAGAAGATAATAAGAACTACTCGTCATCATCACCAATATTGTGACCAGGGTGATCTTCATCATCACTACCATATTGCATCATAGTTTCATCGTGGTCATCCTCCTTCTCGCTTTCATCCAATAATTCAATATGTTGTTTGACAAGTTTTGCTGCTACAACTGGATCAAAAAAGTTTTATAATAAATACCGCTAACTACGCGGTTGAAGATCGTGGCCCCTAAAGTGGCATTTGTTTGCTGTCTTGGTTCTCCAGTACAGCAAAGGAAACGGGCTCATGGTCCCTAACTACGCGGCACCACCGATCGTGGCGCTCGTGCCATCCCACGAGCGATCAGAGGGGGCGCCAGACTCGCTCTTGGCGCTAGCTAACTCGAGCTAAACTCATTGACAGAAAACAATCTCAAACTACTACTGACGAAACTAATGAAAATGACGAAACTGAAGAAATAAACACTAGCTACTGAAGACTTGGCTTTATTCAACAGATATGACCAAACAAGGAAGAGTAGATTTCTCACATTACAATTGATAATGTAATATCAGTACATTACAATTAATAACAGAATCGAGGACACGACATCAAGATAGTCATTTACTTCAAAATATGATAGTCAATTAATAACTAAATTCATAAATATTGCTCATATCTGCGAAAGTGCCCTTCTACTCCCGGATGCAAATGCACCTAGGTTGACAGTAAATTCCCAAAATGACCAAAAACAATCAGAAATTTCCAAATTTTTCTCGAGTTGTAATTTGGAGCAAATCCACTACTAGCAGCAACAAAGAGTTAAACTTTCAATGAAAGCAGAGGATAAAAACATTTCACAGAGACCGCATCAATCAGACCAGCATGTACTTAAGCAGCATAGGAGTTCACATAGCTTATTCATATGGGTGAAGAAAGTGGATATGACATCTACTAGTATGACCAAGCCGAGAGGAGCACAATACATGTTGCGTCTACTACTAAACAAATGAAACTGGCAAATTCAATCCAACATGCCACTCCTAGAATTTCAGATTATCACTGCAGACATAGGAAATTGTAAGCATGCATTCAAACACAGGGGACTAAGCAAGCTCTCACATCCCCATGGACTAAGCAATTTCACTTTGGCTCGTAATAACAACAGTGCAGATCATATTGCCAAAAAAATGTAAACATCGGCACCAGATAAACTGAGATGAGGTGAGAACAAAATTCATTGAATTAACGAGATAATGAGGGAAGGGAAGGGGAAGGGGAAGGGAGGGAGCGTTACCTGGCCGCTCGTGACGAGGAGGAAGCCGGCGACGAGGAGGATGCCGAAGTTGCGCGGCTCGACGGTGCGGCTGAAGGCCTTGAGCAGCCTGGCTGTGTCGTGGTGGTCGTCGTCTCCTCCTCCTCCTCGTCCTCGTGGTGGTGGGGGCGTGGGGGTGCGGGGCGGGATCGGGGTGGCGGCTGCATGGGACGGAGGGGACGGAGGGGCGTGGGGCGTGGGGATCGGGGTCGGGCGGCGGCGGAGGGGACGGAGGGGCGTGGGGGCGGGGTCGGGCGGGCGGCGGTGGGACGGAGGGGACGGAGGGCGTGGGCGCTGGGCGGGTCGGGCGGCGCCAGGGGACGGAGGGGGCGTGGAGGCGCGGGGGCGCGGCGGCGGCGTACGGTTGGGGCGGAGGGGGCGTACTAAGTGGGGAGGGAGGGAGGGAATAGGTGGAGTGGGGGAAGCGTGCTAATGGCGCACCAAGCGGCGGTGCGCCGTTAGAAAGTTTTTTTTGCCAAAAAGGAAAAAAAATTACTGGCGCACTCTGTCTCCAGTGCGCCATTAGTAGTTCTAACTACTAATGGCGCACTTTGCCCGGATGCGCCATTAGAATGTTGGAAAAAATGAAAAAAAATGTTTTACTAGTGGCGCACCTTCTGCCTAGTGCGCCATTAGTGTATTCCACACTAATGGCGTATATCCACCAGGTGCGCCATTATTATATAGTAGTGGCGCACCACTTCTCTGGTGCACCATTAGTGTCAATCCTATCTTTAGCTTTCCTAGTAGTGTATCAAGCGGTATCATGCATGCCAACTGGACTTTTTGGATGATGTGGCACACAGTTAAATGAGGAAAGATAGGTTGTGGTATCGTATCATGATACCGTATCATATTAAATGTTATAATACTTTATGTCATGCATGGCCATTAATAAGGCAACCTAAGATACTAACTTATGATACTATGCGCGCATTACGGAGGTATTATCGATCATATACTAGTATCATGCATATATATGATACTAGCTAGTCTATGATATACTAGCTACCTCACTAAGAGCATGGTTAATAATACAGCCAACGGTGTGGCTGTAAGAAGTTGCCATGTCATATACAACCAACCTCTTAGCCGGCATGTACAATAATAAGTTTTAAATATGTACTATAGTTTATCAATAGTTGGCCCACCTTATATCCTCATAGAGTGTCTTGGGTCTCGTGTTGCAGCTGGCTACTAACCAAGAGCCCACTTCTCTTCTCTCTCCTCTTCTCTTTCCTCCAACTAAGCACATATATATTATTCTATTCCATATAGCCTGCTTATGTCACTCTATTGTACTTTCTCTAAGACTAGTCATAGTGGGGAGTAACTTAGAGTAGTAATATGCATATGTTAGTAGTCTATGTTACTACCTCCACAGTGGGTAGTAACATATGTGTTATGTCATGCATCACTTTATTTATTATGTTCTAGACTCATCTTTTCTTCATATGTGTGATGTTAGCGTAACTAGCTATGTTACCACATGCCTCTCTTTCTTCATTAATTATATGCCACATCATCTATTTTTCCTATATAAGTTTGATATTATCACCTATATAAGTTACTTCCACTGTGGCTAGTCTAATGCATAGTATCATAGAGTAGTATCATATAGTACTTTATTTATTGTCATGCATGACACATAGTAGCATAACATTTATTATGATATGATTTTATAATATGATACTTAACCCTCTCTTTCTTCATTTAATTCTATGACAGCTCATCAAAATTGCGTAGTTGGCATGCATGATACTAGCTATGATACCCCCTTACTATCAGCCTAGCAAAGAAGGTGTATAGATCATTTGTGCGTCGCTTTGTGAGTTTCCATCCGTTTGTTCGAGAAGGAGGGAGAAGTTTCAAACATTTCGGCCACGAGGTGCGGCCACTGTCGTAGGCCTAGTTGGTATTTTAATTACAGGAAATTCAGATTGAGTCCGGACATCATCAAAATTGATGTGTGCCCGTTTCGTGCTCTCACGACCTCGTGGAAAAAAATTGGTAAAGTTTGGCACAAGTTTTGATGACCGCTCCTTCCAAACCGGAGCATCTCACATGAAGGATCATGGTTTCCAAAAGGAGACGTGTCAATTCAAACTCCTGTGGCCGGTGACTTCATCGTTTGGCCTCATAAAAATTTCCACGATATGCAATCACCATTATACCACTGGTTTTATTTTTTTCGTGCATTTCTGGTATCGTTAGCTATATTTAAGACACTTTTTAAGTTTAACATGCCTTTTGTGCGTAAAAATAAAATTACAACCAGAACTGCATGTGATGTCGAAAGGGATGAGGATCGTCGTTCGATCTGGGAGCATCCAACGGTGTAGACGTACGATCCGTGGCATTTGGGTTCTGGCCAATCAGAAAGCACGCCTCAGATTGTGGGCGGGGTTTGGTCGGCACACGGCTTTCAACAACGAACCATGTGCTATTTGCAAACCAGATTACATATTTTTGTTCACACATACTGTAGTGAGATATATCTGAGTGTGCTACGTCTATGATATAACAATAATAATAACAAAAAACAGTTCATATTCATTGCCTGAGCTGACTGCGTATCAAGGTCAACATATTAATGGTTCTTACATCAACAGAAAACGGGGCATAACTCACAAATTCAGTACATGCGATAGTTCTAAATTGAACGAATGAAGTTGCAGACATGGGGGAATTGGGATCATTATGTTGACCCCGAATGAACTTGGGTTTTCTGATGATTTTACGCTCCTCTGTTACACGGGTGCATGATCCCTTGGCTTGCAACGCATCAAATTCATCGTACTCGTCCTCATCGACAACATCATCAAAACTGAGTACCCTTCTCTTCCCATGCATCACTACATGGAAGTTCTTATGCAAGGGGTCTTCTGCACAGAAAAATCTGGGTAGCATCACTGGCAAGAATGAACGGGTCCGCGTGATATGACATCATTGTCTTGTTAACACAGGTCTTCCTGTAATCATCAACCCTTACATGACCCAGAGGGATCCATGTGCACCTGAATAATGCCACCTTAACTTTCACATAGTCAAGCTCCCAAATCTCTTTAATGGTTCCATAGTATACCCTTTTATCAGCTTCATCTACAGTCATGCATTCTATTCGAACAGCGTTGTTCTGATATGAGGTCTTCTGATCACGTTCCTCAATGTAGAGCGTGTACCCATTTATGTCTTATGCTTGGTACGTCAACACCATAGGTGATGGCTTTTGTGCCAACCACATAGTAGTGTCATCGATGGATCCTTGTGCCAAATGATTCTTCAGCCATTCGGCATAGTTATTAGTGTGCTCCTTCATCTCCACATATGATGAAGGCACCATTGGTAAGAAGCTTTGGCATATCTCCGCCAAGTGTTCTTTGTCATAAGCACTGAGAAATGGGTTGTTAAGCAGTGCCGTCAAATGGGCTTTCTCTGCCAATTCTTTGGGTGCAGCCATTTGCAGTCTAGCAAGGACCGACTTACCTTTCAGCCTTCCCTCATGGCGAGCGATGAGCAAACCTATAGGTCTTTGTTTCATGTATTCGGTGCAAAAATCAACCCCCTCCTTGACTTCATGTGACTTCATGTGTACCAACTTGATTTTACCTGAGCTCACATCCATGATACTTCTGATGTTTGCGCAGTAGGAAGAGGGTGTCTTAACTGACAACAAATAGGTGAAGAACTGTGTTGCTTCTTTTGTACTGAAATTGTAACTCTGGTGAGCTTTGATGAATTTGTCATCATCTTCTGCTTCACTCTTGCATTTTGATTGATGAACAAGCATATCAAGCCGTGAACCGTCGCCATCCTCTCTTTTACCTTTAATCTTGAGCAGAGTACCAAGGATGCTTTCACATACTTCTCTACGTGCATGACATCGGTGCAGTGACGTACACGTAGAATCTCCCAGTAAGGTAATTTCCAGAACACCGATTTCTTCTTAGACACTTGACCCTTGGGTGTTTGTTTCACCGTCAAAGGGTGGTTCTTGCCAAGCACAACATTAAGATTATTAGCCATGTTATGGACCATGTCCCCTTCAAAGGGTCTTGGGCCCACACCTGCCTCTACCGTACCATCAAATTCAGCTTTCATCTTTCGGTATGGGTGATCTTTCTGTAAGAACCTACGATGACGCAAATACACGGTTTTGTGTGAGCTGGGAAGTCTTCTGCTAGCTATCCTATCCATGCATGATACACACCCTACATCTCCCTTTGTTTTCTACCCCGATGTGTTGCCTAATGCCGACATATCTTGAATGGTGTGCACCAGCATCGCATGTAGATCGAAAATCTCCTTTCTATAAGCATCATAACATTTTACAAAGAAAGCATCTATCCACAATCGTCGGCAGCTTCTTCTACCAGTAGCTGGAAGTAAATGTCGATGTAATTTCTAGGTTGCTTCGGGCCTTGGATAATCATTGACATCATAAATGTATTTTTTCTTCATACACAACCAACAAGCTAAGTCATATATGCACAAAAGCACCGGCCATGTGCTGTGATTGGTGCTCATATCGCCAAAAGTATTCATCCCGTTAGTACACTCCCCGAGCCTTATACTTCTAGGATCCTTGGCAAAGTCTTCAAACTTGTTGTCGATTAATTCCCACTGAGCCCCATCTTTCAGGTGCCTCATAAACTTATCTGCAACTCGCTCATCATGATGGCATCGCAACCTCTTTGCCTCTCTAGGGTTTGCAAACAAATGGCTCAACCTTGGAATTAAAGGCAAGTACCAAACAACCTTTAACGTGATTCCTGTCTTGATCTTGTCGTCCAACTTGTACATGGCCTTTGCTCTCCTGCGCTTGTATCGTGCATGCTTGCATGTGCGACATGCACGCAAATCTTTGTACTCACCACGGTACAATATACAATCATTCACACAAGTGTGTATCTTTTGTGCTTCAAGTTCCAATGGGCAAACAATTTTCTTTGCTTCATTTGTGCTTCTGGGGAGCACATTATATTCCGGATGAATTTCTTTGAAAAGACCTAACATCTCTGTGAAGCCCTTGTTTCATAGACCGTTTGCTGCTTTAAATCTGAGAAGCGACAGGGTGGCACTCAACTTGGAATGTTTCTTTTTGCAACCTAGATACAACTCTTTCTTGGAGTCCGCATCAATGGTTGGCAGATCCTTGTACCCAATCATACCCTTTTTGGGCCCTCGAAATCTGCAATCATAGCAGCAAAATCTGGCATATCAAGATTGTTGTCATCTGCGTCGACGTCTTGGTTTTCCAGTGGGCGTTTCGGCTTTCCGGTGTTACATTGGTAGCTTGACGCCTCTGCCCTGATGTTAGATTCAACATCCATGTAACATTGATCGGGCTTTGGCATCTCGCAGCCCTAAGTATCTTCATCCATGATCTCCGCTTCACCGTGTCTTGTCCAACGTTTATATCCATCCATGAATCCCCTAGAGACTAAGTGCAACTTGACATATGCAACTTCATGTGACTCTGTATTGGCACAATAAGTACATGGACACATGATGTAATCCACATAACCAATTCTCCTCTTTGTACTTTCACCCAAATTCATGAACTCTGTCACACCACTGATAAAATCTGCGATTTTTGGATTCTTCATCCATCAAGATCGTTCCATCTGCACCACACGTATGGTAATTAAAAACAAAACAACAACATTAATACATGGATTAACTGCTGCCCAAAGATGCATGAATAAATCACAAGGTTTTATTTTCATAATTACTAAGGGCGCTCCATATTGTTATCCAGGCATGCAATGACAAAAATTAATGGCCAGTCAATTTACACGCAGAGTACTAGTACAACACTACCCTTAGGAATTGAATACCTTAATTAATCCACTCATGAAAAGAATACCTTAATTAATTAGCCGCACGACGACCTCCACCCAGCAGACAGAGAAGCGCGATGCGGCGGCACGCCAAGACAGCAGGGTTGAGGAGCAAAGCTTAGTGCGGCTGCCGCCTGAAGTTCGACCTCCACTATGCCACCATCGACCGTGATGGATGTAACACAAATGACATGTATAAATAGTGTGCCGTATAAAACATATCTTGCCATAAGTAGTTCCCGACCATTAGCTTATCCCCACAGTTTTCCCATTTCCACCAAATACCTATATAGCATCCAAACTCCCTCGCGTGGTGCTGATGGTTTCGGTGCGGCTGCTCCTGCTCCTGCTCGTATCACCGCCACGACGGGGGTGGCTGCCGAGCACTTGCCCAACATCGCCAGAAGGCAGGTGTACTACGGATCAGATTCATCCTCTCAGGTTCCAATCTATCCCGAGCTTTTTTAGTATGTCCAAAGTATAGCTCCTTGTTGAATCCGTCCTGAATGACTCCCCCCAGGAAAGTGATCTACCGCCGAATCCGGAGCATGACTCCAGACTCCCGCAACACGAGTTCGACTCCGAGTTTTGCGCCACCGAGAAGTAGCAAATGCTGAGTTGTGTGCACGGGCACACTCCCGCTCGACGTGTGTGCACGGAGGGATTCGACATTGGCATGCAGTTTCTTAGTTGCCCCTTAGAGGTTAGTGCTAATTCATCATTTTACTTCAGTTAATGCCACCGCTCATCCTGAATACTATTTAACATTGGCAGGGATATGAGGCTTGTGCTTTTGTTAACTGGCTGGATGAAGAATGGCATGGCAGGGCTCGGAGTGTTATCACCAAGCTCGAAGAAGATAACGTAAAGCTAAAGAAGAAACTGGCTGATCTAGAATGTACAATCAGTACGATGAAGAAAGAAAGAATCAATCATAGGCAACAGATAAATGCAAGATACAAGAAGGAACTAGCATGTGTAGTTGTGGTTATCACATTAGCCATATTCTATGCGCTGTTTGTAATGATGATTAGGGGTTTTGTTTGACAGTATTGCTAAAGCACATCTAGATGTGCTCTAAGTAATGCTCATCTAGGTCCTATGCCATTGATGGTACGCAAAGATTCATGCAGATATTTTCCTTTGTCTTTTTTCTTTTCCTTTGTAGTATGATTATTACTGGCTTTATCAATAAGAATAGCTTAATGTATTGCTTGCCAACTGTCCTACTACTTTTGTACCGGTACCGGTGCATAATCCCAAAACTCGTTCCTTCTTTTTTTCCTGAAAAAATAAACCAGCCAATAGAGTCCTGTGCAACCCCGGGAATTTGGAGCGACTGGTACAAATAATTGATGTTGATTATATCAGCGATTAGATAATACGTCAACCCCCGCTTCAATTGGCATTTCTTCTTCTCTGCATACCCCGCTTAAGTGTCCACCATCTTCATCGTCCCTAGCAGGCCGCGCTACACACAGGCACACACTCTGCAGCCATGTCGAGCAACAGCAAGGACGACCATTCGGCCAGCAGTCTGGCGCCCGATGGTAGGTCAACATCGGAATCATCCCTCTCGTCTTCGATGAGTCCGGCGTCAAGCCCAGACCTTGATTATATCCGGATCATGGAAGGGACGCCGCCTCCACCGTCGTCAGACGACAACCAGACGGATGAGGAACAGTCGGAGGACGGAGAAGAGGATGACGATGATGATGAGGAGGAATGGTCAAAAAAGGAGGAGGACAACAATGACAGCAACGACGATGACGACGACGACGGCGATGAAAAGCCAACCTTCAATGGCAAGAAGCGTCCTCGCCAAGACGATGTCGCGGGGCCATCCAACAACAACAACAACAACAACAACAAGGCCTAAATTAAGCAGACTATACATATCTCTATTTCCATTCGCTAATATTAATTTGTTATCTCTGTTTATCCTGTCAATCTCATCGCAGGCGGTTAGTAATATGTATTCGATAGAGATCTTCTACATTATCACAAACAGGTTGGTTTGTTGAACTGTGTGCCCTGACGAGCACACAATTCACAAAAAAGACCGTATGGGCTGTCTATAATGATCGCACACAATTCTGATTACCGACATGTTTGTCGGGTATCACACACATCTTGTTACGCCAAATCGTTTGTGTTCACCCCGATCATCGCGAACATTTCATCAAAGCTAACTGTATGCCGTATATCACACACACATTGATATGGCCGCCCGTTTTGGTTGTTCTGTCTAATCGCAAACAGTTCATATGGATCAACCATATGCCCAGCATCGCACACGCAACTAAAATCTGAACCGTGTTTGATGTGCCCGCCATTGCAAATGGTTTGCACCTTTTTTGACAGTTATTTTACACCATCGTTTGTGATTACTGCATCACACACAGTTTCGTCGAAAGGTCTCTGATTGTAGTGTCACGTTAGCAGCATCCTGGAGTAGTGCATATGCATATAGATAGGATCGCATCCTGCATTCATTCTCATCTGCATGAAGCTAAAGGTTCCTGCCGTGAACTTTGCTTCGACAAGGAGTACAGAAGGTTGCTCGGCACTCCCCGGCAAGATACACAGATAAGTTCTACGTCTTGTCCATTTGTGTTCTGTAAGCTACATCTTGTGCATACGGAAACCTCGCCAGTCTTTTGAGACTTAGGTTCTCCCATCCTTGACTCGAATGTTGCTTCGGTCAGGATGGTCGCAATGGCCTCTGGTAAAGAGAAGTTGGCGGGGGGCTGGACCCCTTGTATTTTGCCTGGTAGACATAGTTCTCCGGTAAGCAAAAGGGCACCGGCAGGATAGCCATGCACGGGTTCCCGACAAGGTTCATCTTTTTCATTAATATGCTGGTATGAGTACAAGCATTATAGAACAGAAACATGGACTCAAGATATTACATTATTTGAATTAAAATTTGGCAAGTGCCTACAGGTTTAAGATTGAAAAAAGATAAGTGCCATGTAATCCCCTCTCAGGCACTACGACGGAAGGAGGTAAAGACGAGAAAAGGGTGACCAACCAGGAGCCCATCCTGGTCCCGTTGTGACCCGCCCGGCACGGCCTGACAAGAGCAGGAGTGGCGAGGCTGTGAAGGAGGAGCGTGGGGGTAGAGCGGCATTCCCCTGGTCGCCACCTCCAGGGCCAGCGAGAAGCCCCGATCCACCAAAGCTCAGCCAGAAGAATGCTGGAGGGGAGGCAAAGGCACCAAGGGAACATCCCTCCCCGGCCATCACCCTAGGAGACTGGTGATGATGGTGCCGGGGAGGGATGGGACGGAGGAAAATATGGGGCGGTAGGTCGTCGGACGAAGGCGATGGCATCCATGCCATTGTACTCCAACCTGACCTCCTGCCACCCGCCTTCTCCGTCTTCCCTCGTTTTCTCCTCACCACCGCTACCTTTGGGAAGCGCCAAGACTCCAGTCTGGCGCCTTCTCCAGAGATAGGCGAGTGACCAAGATGGCCAGAGGGCTCAAGGCGCACCGCTCCCCACCTTGGCAGACAGGAAGGTGCGCCTCTCATTGACATAAGCCCCAACACTCCTGGGAGGGGCGGTGCTGGGATGAGCATCGAAGGAACCAAGATATTCGCCACAGCAAGGACCAGGCTCACTCCCCAACCGCCACCACCAGCATTTGGCAACACTAGCCTCAACCGAGAGCCCGGGGGCTGGCCCCAGGCTCTTCTCTTCCGCATAGCCAACAAGAAGCAAAAAACGAAGGAGAGGGAGCGCGAGGATGGATGATCCGCCCTCCTCCACCCCTCCTTTTATAGGCGGGACAGGGAGGAAAGCAGCTCCCTTAACGGGTGCCACCGCCCTCCTCCCCCAATTTGAGACGACCGGGCCCTCGCCTTGATGCTCTCCCGCGCCACGCGCCTCCGTTACATACCCCGCACAATGCATGCCGCATACGTGGCTAAGGATAAGGGCGTGGTGGGAAGAGTGAATTTGCGGTTTCTACCCCGTGAGTTAAAGTCATTCACGGGCCATTACTGGAGGGACCCCATCATTATTGGCTTTACACGGCGCATGGAGAAACGGGAAACTAGCCCAAAAACAAGGCTAATGAAGAAACATGGAAGACTCTGAGAGACCAGCCTCTTCAGCAACCCCGCCTGTGCACCTATTAGGCCCTACCCCGACGACGCCCGGTAGCGCGTTCGGCGCAGGCCCGAGGGCTTCTGTCGGTGCAACAAACCATGGGTCTGTTTCCCAGACTGTGCACACGCACGGGACCGAGATTGAAGCACCAACCCCAGTCAGAGTACAAGGGACTAAGAGATACCAAGGACCAACATGTAGATCAAAGGGGCCAAGATCAAGCCAGAGAAGAAAGATACCATCCGGACAAGGGCCTACCTTGCCGGGCATGCATGGCAAGGGGCGAGGCCTCCCCCGGAAGAAGACATCCAAGGCATCCCGGCAGGACCTGCCGGGACACACGGAGGCAAAACAACCTCACCTACTACTCCACCACGACCCACGTCGTCAATCACTGCGGTGTCAAGCCGCAGAGTGACTAAGTGGCAGCCATTCGCCATATAGCAGCCTCTCCCTACAAGAAATACCTATAGATGACACCCGTCCTGCGACGTTTCAAGCGAGCAGGCGTGGAGCTGGCAAGATAGCCCGGCAAGGCTTGCCAGGCGACAAACGACGTGATGTTGAGCGGTGCATTTTATGCACCCTGTCAGCCTATAGAGTTAGGTATGATAGCACTGTTTGCTATCTAATCAATGGATAATGACTACTTTGCCATTGTGGTAACCCCTTGACCTATAAAAGGAGGCCCATGGCAACCATATAAAGGGTTAGAAGGTTGCATAGCTCACACCCCCATACGCGCGTAGCCACGGTCGCCCTGAGGCAACCCTTGTCGGGCATCGTGCTACGCCTCACCACCAGTTTTTCCACCATTAATCCACCAAAGCAGGAATAGGATTTTACGCCTCACGGCGGCCCGAACATGGGTAAAAATGCATGCGTGATCTCTGCCGTGTTGCCCCATGCTCGTCTGCTCATTGTGCAACACGATGCCCCCCTGCCGAACCAGCAAGGGGCCTTCTGGTCCCATAGGTGGCCATGGTTTCCCGCGACAATATTTTGTGTGGAAACGTTTGTGCAAGGTGGCCTAACGCAAACAGTTCTCTAGTGGAAGGCATGTGTGATTGTTAGTTGATCGGACATGCCTACTTTCTAGAAACCGTGTGGGTTGTTTGAGTTCATCGCCCACGGTGTTGTTTGAGTAACTGTCTACAATACAAAACCCCAATAAGCAGGGAAATTAGCCTATTATTGTTAATCCATGTAGTAATCAAATTGATATTTCTTATAAAACACACCAGATATTTCATATCCGTATAACAGCAACCAAGATTTCATAACTGAATTATATCAGATAGCTTCAGCACTCGGTAACGCCATTACACAATAGCACCAAGTTTCACATGCAACATCGAAAACCTTTAGAAACTAGCATCATACACGGGAAATAGACAGATGAATCTCATCTTGGAAACTTCAGAAGTGGAAGGCAAATATTGAGCCTTCAGTGATGTTGAATGTCCTTGCAACTTTTGGCCAGTAGCTATGTATAATTGAATGCCCAACCATCGTCCTCTTCACGAAGACTTCAATATTGTACCGTGGGTGTTGAATGAATACCTTCCTCGCCTCTTGACCATGCAGGTGGTTTGAGAGGTAATCATCGGTGAACTGCTTTGAAAAGTACTGAAAACAAAGATATGCATAAATCATTGCTATAAATTTGGAAATGGTGCAAGGGGTAAAAACAAGTACAATCCTATAGTTGACTGATGTCTTCTTCATTTTCCAAACAAAGATCTTGCTGTTATTCGTCGCATGTTTCTTCATCCCAACAATCTTCCTGAGTTTCTTGACTTGACTGATATTCTTGGACATCTCATTTCCCCATATGCAAAATGGGTTGAACAGTGGGTCTAAGCCTCTGACAGCAGGACCTACATGTGCAAGACCAACTTGTAAGAAACCTAAATATTAGAATGATTCCTACAACTGCACAATAATGTGCTATTAGTGAAAGGACCGTGCATGAGCAAACCTCGATGGTAAACCGCAGTTGCTCCCATTGTTTCCATGCATCACACATAAGGAAGATCTTGATCAGGTTAACTGAGAGTTGCCACACTATCAGTAGAATATGTATTGAGTACAGCCAAATTCGATTTATTTCTCACATGCGTAACAATACAAAATTGTAGCCACAGTAAATGAAAATCAAATGGCAGAAATGAACCAAACAGTTAAATGGATAGCAGACCAAATGAACCAAAACAGTTAACTGAGCACGTCATTGCAGAATAGAAACATGTACTTGAAGATAAGACAGTTAACAAAACAAAGAATGCTTGAGAACAGTATTACGAAATGTAGCAATTGTTGGACCAAACTGTTAACTGGACATTACATTTCGGAGACAAAACTGTTAAGTGAACATCAGATTGCATATTAACGTTACAGCGGATAAATCACTAGAAGGCACTGGTGGTGGCCTTGAGAAAATAGCACGAACTATATTTTAAAGTAGACAACCGCGTGGAGGTGTCGATTGTGGCCTCGAAGATGAGGTGCTCCTCCAAGATCTGGTGGTCGGCATACATGCCAGCCATAGCTATCTCGTGCGCGCGTGCGGCCGCGATTTGCTTCTCCGCTGCCAGACGCTACTGAGCTCCACGTGATACTGCGTGCAAAATGACTATGGGCAGCGCTTAATTGGAGGACGAGGATAGTGATTTCGGCGGAAGGTGTCGCACCATCGCTCGGGGCATGTGGGACGGGGAAGGAGGAGGATGGTGAGGGTGGGGTGTGGATTACCTGAACATATCGGCGAGGCCGCGCAACAAGAAGAAGGGTCAGCGGCGAGGTGGCCGCGCAGCAAGAAGAAGGGTCGCCGACGAGGATGCGACGCTGCGCGAAGAAGGGTAGCCGGCAAGGAGGCGCCGCTACAAGAAGAAGGTTCGCCGGCGAGGAGGCTAAGCAGCCATTAAGTAGCAGTGAAGGTTTGAACTTGGAAAGCAAGGGGGAACAGTGGAAATGTGGCTTTTGGTGGGGGGGAGGGGCGGGGAGATAGATATTTCCACGGTGGCAGAAAAATTTCGCTCGGTGCCACGACAAACTTGCGCGCAAGTGTGGTTCAAGCATGGGCGATGGACTGTAGACGACGTAGCTTCCTGCGTAAGCCACACAAGACGGTGCTCCAAGATATTTTATATTGCATCCCACATGATTCTTCCTAGTAAACTATTTGTGTTATAACTGATTTATTTCATTATGTTATGAAAGACAAAATGGTGTTACGGTGGGAAAGGATGGTGTTTGAATTGCTAGAACATTTATGTACAGTGAACATGCAACTACATGAGTGTCATGTTTAAATTTGGAATTATTCCGGGTTCGTTTGGCATTTTTATGCATTAATTGAGTTTCTAGGCATTTAATGTGCATAATTCAAATTTGAACTACAAGCACATGCTCCAAAGGCACCAAAGTTTGTTGAAAAATCACATGTGTGTCTTTCGGTGAATTTATAGGTCCCATGCAAGAAATGGGAATGAAATTCAAACATCCGAGCATCGTGGCTCGGCCGGGAACATTGCGAAACTTGGTTTTAAAATTCCTGGAAATTCAAAACTCGCCTGAAAATCATGAAACTTGGCATGGTGTAATTTCATGGCACCAACATGATGTGGTAAAAAAATTGGCCGCATTTTGACAAGTTTTGGTATAAGCTTCTTGCAAACCGGAGCTTCTCTCGAGAAGACTCGTGGTTCCCGAGGGGGGGCGTGTCACCTTTGTGTGCGAAACGATATACGTTGCCTCCCCCCCTTGATTTTTTATAGAGGCAACATAGTACTATATGAGTGTCGTGTTAAAATTTGGAATTATTCCGGGTTCGTTTGGATTTTTTTATACATTAATTGAATTTCTCATCATTTAATGTGCATAATTCAAATTTGAACTACAAGCACATGCTCCAGTGCACCAAAGTTGGTTGAGAAATCAAAGGTGTGTCCTTGGGTGACTTTCTAGGTCCCATGCAAGAAATGGGAATGAAATTCAAACATCTGGGCGTCGTGGCTCGGCCGGGAACATTGAGAAACTTGGTTTCTAAATTCCTGGAAATTCAAAACTCGCCTGAAAATCATGAAACTTGGCATGATGTCATTTCATGGCACCAACATGTTGTGGTAAATAAATTTCTGCATTTGGACAAGTTTTGGTATAAGCTTCTTGCGGACCGGAGCTTCTCTCGAGAAGACTCGTGGTTCCCGAGGGGGACGTGTCACCTTTGTGTGCGAGGATATACGCTTCCTCCCCCCCTTGATTTTTTACAGAGGCAACATAGAACTATATGAGTGACGTGTTAAATTTGGAATTATTCCCGGTTCGTTAGGCCTTTTTTATACATTAATTGAATTTATGGGCATTTAAGGTGCATAATTCAAATTTGAACTACAAGCACATGCTCAGTGCACCAAAGTTGGTTGAAAAATCACATTTGTGTCCTTGGGTGAATTTCTAGGTCCCATGCAAGAAATGGGAATGGAATTCAAACATCTGGGCGCCGTGCCTCGGCTGGAAATATTTAGAAACTTGTTTTTTTAATTCATGTGAATCCAAAACACGCCTGAAAATCATGAAACTTGGCATGCTGTCACGACATGGCACCAACATGCTGTGGTAATTTTTTGGCCGAATTGGGACAAGCTTTTGTATAAGCTTCTTGCAAACCGGAGCTTCTCTCAAGAAGGCTCTTTGTTCCGATAGGGAACGTTTCACCTCCGTGTGTGAAACGACATACACTGCCTTCTCCCGCCTTGATTTTTTTACACAAGCAGCTTAGGACAAATAGGAGTTTCATGCTAAATTTTGGAATTATTCCAGGTTTGTTTGGCCTTTTTATACATTAATTGATTTTCCAGGCATTTAATGCACACAATTCAAATTTGAAGTACAAGCGCATGCTCTAGTGCGCAAAAGATAGTTGGAAAAATCATTTATGTGTACTCGGGAAAACTTCTAGGCCGCATGGAAGAAGTGGGAATGGAATTCAAACATCTCGGCGTCTTGGCTCGGACAGAAACATCGAGACACTTGGTTTTAAAATTCCCATAAATCCAAAACTCGCCTGAAAATCATGACACTTGGCATGGTGTCATGACATGGCACCAACATGTTGTGGTAAATTTTCTGCCGAATTTGCGAAGGCGCACGCATTAACATCAACAAAGTCATTTTCGAACAAGTGATGTCACGTTACAAACTGGAAACACAAGTATTATTGAAACCATGGGCGTTCTACTTACCAATTACGTGTCGCCACCTGTCCCACTTTTTTATTGGCTAGGAGGTGGCGTGCATGGTAGCTATTTGAGTACGAGAGGCGTGTGATCAGACCCCTGCGTGTGCTCATCACGAGGAGAGCTCTTTGACCTCTATTTGACGCCCACCTCCCAATTGACGTCTCCATTAATGGCGCTCGAGCCCCAATTTCAGGGTGTGGCTATGTCTCACTCAACTGAGATTTAAGAGAGAAAAAAGAAAATCTTAAAAGAAAGTTTTGCATGCATCTTGATGTACGATCTGACGGACCTATATAGCATCGACTGCGACTTATTACAAAACTGATGAATGTAAGGACGATGACAGTGGATAATAATTGTCTTACATATTTAGGAAGGTAATTAAAAAGCCAGATGTGGCAACGCCCGAAATACATAAGGGCATAAGAAGAAGGAAGACAACGATCTGGCTTGCTGATCTCTACTTTCTTGATGCGTTGCTGCAGGCCACGGGAACGAGTCTCCGCGGCGAGCGGCGATGATCTCTTTCGTGTCCTCTACAAGCTGCTTGATAGCATCCACATATTCCTTCAGCAGCCTTTTGCGCTTGATGCGGAGCATGGCATTCTCGTCCATAAGTTTCTCAACGATGATGCCTGTCCTCTTCAAAAAGGCAGTGGTCTCCTCCTGCTGCTCCGCACTTTCGACGATCTTCGCCCTCAGCGGGTCGCGCTCAGCCCGGAGCTTCGCATTGCCCTCAGTTAGTTGCCGGATAACGCCGGTAGCCTGTTCAAACGAGGCTTTCGTGTCGTCCTACAACCTCGCCCAGCCGGAGATCTGATCCATCTAGCTATGGAAGATCGCATTCATGCGCTTGTAAGAGTCCTCGCCAGCCTGCGAGACATTTTTCCAGGCCGCCGCGGCGCGGGAGGACATCTCTGCTGCGTTTGCGGCGCAACGGGACATCTCTGCTGCTTCCTCGGTGCGTTCGAACCAGTCTGCTGCATCAACAGCGCGGTGGGACCTCCATGCTGCTTTGGCGGTGCGGCTGCACCTCTCTGCTGCTACGGCCGTGCGGCGGGACATGTTGGCTGCTTTCACAGCGAGGCGGAACCTCTGTCGTGCTTCCGCTTCCAAGCTTGCCTCTCCCTGGTGGTAATCTCTCGAACCAGAACTCACGCTGGCCATGGCAGACGCAAGGGAACGATGATGAATGCCTTGTTTGTTTTTGTGGATGAGGAGTTGAGGAGGAATGTGTAGTCATCTTGGAGCAGTAGTATTTATAACCTAGTACTAATACACTCCTAAGTGGGAAACCATTTATGTTTTGATCGGTGTAAACATGTTTGCAATTAAATATAGTGTGGTACTTGTAATTTGGAATGTGATGGGACGCAGGCTCAAAATTTATTGACGGTTCTATAATTTCTAAGTGCGGCACTATTCTTGGACGGCGTAATGTGGGCAGACTTTCTCGGCCGCGTACGTGGCGTTTGCACTATAGGGTGCACCGCAATAGGCAATGTTAGCACATGTCCTGTTCGAATAACCGTGCGCGCTCGTTATTACCATCGCACACGCTTCTTTTAATTAGAATGTGTGCCCATCTAGCGCACACATGTTGATCTGTCTAACTATTTCTGTTTGTTGTGGCTGATTGCAAACAGTTGATTCGTGTGAAGTGTATGCCGTCAATCGCAGACACTTTGATATAGTTGACCGTTTCTGTTCTGTTGCCTAATTGCGAATAGTTAATCCTTCTGAAGCATACGCCCTCAATCGCACACACCTTTATTTAGCTGCCTATTTCTGTTGTTCTGCCTCATCACAAACAGTTAATCCGACTTAACTGTATGTCATATATCGCACACGCCTTCCTTTGGCTGCCCGTTTTCTGTTCTTCTTGCTCATCGCAAACAGTTAATTGAACTGAATTGTATGCCCTACATCGCACACACAACTAAAATAGGAACCGTGTTTGATGGCTCCGCCATCGCAAATGTTTTGCATCTTATTTAATGGTTTTTTACATCACCATTTGCGATTAATGCATCGCACACAGTTTCGTCAAAGGGTCTCTGATCGTAGTGTCATGTTAGCAGCATCCTCCAGTATTGTTGGTCGCCTCCTCCGAGGGAGAATGCATCTAGACAACGTACTTCATGTGCTCTCTAGTAGGAGCAACAAGAAGCACGCTAGCCCCCGCACCTTGTAGGGAGAAGGCACCGTCGAAATACATGATCCATTCTTGGGATGCTTCCTTGCCGGGAATAACTATCTCCAGTACCTCTTCATCAGGGGTTAGCGTCCATTCTATAGTAAACTTTGCCGATGCCCTGCTCTGAATTGTTGATGTGCTTTCAAACTTCAGCCAAAGATGGATAACTGCAATGCCCACTCCACTATTCTTCCGGTAGCCTTAGGGTTTCGGAGTATCCTTTGCAAAAGGAAGCAGGTGACAACCGTGATCTCGTGGGCTTGGAAGTGGTGGAGCAGTTTCCTTGAGGCCATGACAAGGCCAAAAATCAAATTTTGCACACCAGAGTACCTGGACCTAGCCCCCTGCAATAGGGTGCTAACAAAGTACACTTCGCGCTGCACCACTTTATTCCTTGCCGCGTCCTTGGGGGTTCCTCCGCTGTCATGCTCTTCTTTGTATGTATCCATATCTGGCCTTGCGGGGCTATGCTCACTCTCTTCCCCGGAAGGGACACTGGCTGAGGCTGTTGCCTCTTCCACTTCCCGCTGCGCCACTAGTGCTGCACTAACCACTTGATTAGTTGCCGCCAGGTATAGCAGCAACGGCTCTTGTGGTTTGGGAGCAACCAAAGTGGGCACAGAAGACAAGTAGGTCTTCAAATCTTGCAGTGTTGCGTCTGCTTCTGGAGTCCACTTCATGGGTCCTGCCTTCTTCAAAATTTTGAAGAACGGCAAGGCACGCCCGGCAGACTTGGAGATGAACCTGCTAAGCGCGGCAACACATCCTGTCAAACGCCTCACATCCTTAACTGTGTTGGGTGCCTAAATCTGCTCGATAGCCTGGATCTTATCGGGGTTGTCCTCTATCCCGCGATGGGACACCAAGAAACCAAGTAGCTTGCTGGAGGGAACGCCAAACACACGCTTCTCTGGGTTCAGCTTCAAGTTGATCTTGCACAGAGTAGCAAAAATTTCGTCTATGTCCTGGATGAGGGTTAATCTGTCCTTGGTCTTGACCACAATATCATCCATGTAAGCTTCAATGTTCCTGTGCAACTGTGATTCAAAACCAATCTAGCTACTCTCGCAAAAGTGGATCCGACACTCTTCAATACGAAAGGCATTCGCACGAAGCAGTATGTGCCACATGGGGTGATGAATGAGGTCTTCTCTTCGTGTTCCTTGGACATAAAGATTTGATGATATCCAGAGAATGCATCTAGAAAGGAAAGAAAATCACATCCGGAAGTCGAATCCACAATCTGATCAATGCGTGACAAGGGAAATGGGTCATTCGGGCATGCCTTGTTTAGATCCAGAAATCTATGCAAAGCCTCCATTTTGCCATTAGCTTTGCGCAAGACCACTTAGTTTGCTAACCACGTTGTATGTAGTACTCCTCTAACCAAACCAGCTGCCTCAAGTTTCTTGACTTCCTCGGTAATGAACTACTCGCGCTCCAAGGCTTGCTTTTGGACCTTCTGCTTGACGGGCCGGGCATGTGGGCAGACAGCAAGGTGGTGCTCGATTACCTCCCTGAGAACACCGGGGATATCTGATGGTTGCCAAGGAATTACATCGATATTCGCCTATAGGAAGGCAACGAGCGCGCTTCCTATTGTCATCAAGGGTGGCACTGATAGTGAAAGTACCATCAGTGCCAGCTAGCCCTGCCGGGACCTTTTTCACATGGGTGCAGGAACCTTGGATCTCTTGCTATTGGAACTCTCCGGCAAGTCACCAAAAGGTGCAACATACTACAAAGAGATACACTTCCCATATTCCTTGCTGGCGTCCCTCCTAGCCTTCTTCTTTCCTTTTCTTTCCTTGGCGGGAGCTATGGCTTCAGGGGCCTCTGCCGGAACTGTGTCCCGGTACATCTTATCCACATAAATAATTGCATCCTTCTCGTCTGACAGAATGGAAATGGTGCCCATCGGCCCTGGTATCTTCAAAGTGTTGTAGGCATAGTGGGATGCGGCCATGAATTTTAACAGAGCTGGGGTTCAAAGGATTCTGTTGTACGGTAGGGGGAGGTCGACCACATCAAACATAACCTTCTCACTCCGGTAATTCAACTCTCCCTCAGACGTCACTAGCAACGTGATAGGACGACTTCTGCCGGGATTGATTCCTTGAAACGTGCCCGTGAACTTGAGCTCTTCCTCTATTATCTGAAGTTTGCTGATGACCATTGGGTAATCAGATTCAACCCAGCCCCATCGTCAACCAACATCTTTGTGACTTTGAGGTTGCGGATCATTGGTGAGACCAACAACGGCAAGCACCCTACCGCGGTGGTGCGGTCAGGGTGGTCCTCTTCGTCAAAGACGATGGGCATGCTTGACCACTTGAGCGGCTTCCAAGAATATGCCATTGGTCCATGCCATTGACCTCACGCGCCCACTGTTTAAGTTGGCGGCGATAGGAGTGCAGAGATGCACCCCCATCAATGCACAGGGTGTTAGTGGCCTTCTGGAATTCCTGCTCGCTGGTTTCCTCTCCATCCCCTCCATCACTTTCATCATTGCAATCCTCCTTCTCTCGGCCCCTGGCGGGTTTTCCTTGGTTCCCAGGAGCCTTTCCGGGGCGATTTGCTTCACCACCTCGGCCCTTCCTGCCAGCGCCATTCTGACCATTTTCCTTATCACGCTTCTCATACTAAACCGTCAGCTTCTCGACAAGTTGTTCAACCTGATGACATTCCTGGAGATTGTGGCCCTTAGTCCGATGAATCTTGCAGTACGGCCCATCACCTTTCCCAGCCTTCTCAACCTCCCGCCAATCAGCGCACGCGGCAACTTCCTTGCCGAGGGCTTCGGCCTTAGCCTTCTTGCCAGTACTAGGCATGCCTGATCCCTCAACGGTCATCACTGCCTTAGCTTTGCGCCTCTTGTTGCCCTTTTTGTTCTTCTTCTTCTGACTGGTGGCCTCGTCGTCATCTTCTGAGTTGATGTCGACGCCATATTCTTCTCCAGGGAGTTTCCTCCCCTCCTCCACCTGAGCACACTTTTCCACCAAGGTGTAAAGCTCCTTCACAGTCTTGGGCAACCAAACGTTCATCTTAGAACGTATCCGACGGTTACGCACATTGGACCGCAACGCAACTATCACAGCTGCCGGATGGATATCTGGAATATTTCTGTGGACTCTACTAAACCTCTGCATGTACTTCTGTAGAGTCTCTCCTTCCTTCTATGGGAGAAGCTGCAAATTGCAGGGCCGCCCTGGTTCTTAATGGCACATGTCAGCCCAGGTCGAGATGGAGTTCTCCGGCACGTGCATCAGCCAGGACCTCATGTTTGACTTGAGTGCCTAAGGGAAGTAGTTCGCAAAAACCTTCTCATCTCTTCCCCCGACAGCTTGAACAACGATGGTGTAGATGCCCAAGAACTCTGGCAGGTTCAGCCTCCCATCATACTTATCTCGTATCTCTGGCTTGAACATGCGAGCAGACAGCCAGCGGACTTGCTGCAGCTCACGGGTGAAGGTAGCGCACCCATCCTCAAAAGGCAGGTACCCGCCTCCGCCGAGCGCAGGCTCGTTGATGTTGGGGTCATCGCGTCCATTGAACTGGTGGTGGTTGTCACGGCATCGCTGGATGGTGACGTGCATGCCCTCCATCTGCCTGTCCTTCGAGACTTGCCGCCGGCCTTGACATGCTCGAGGATCGGATGAAGCCATCGAGACATCATCAGCCCTTGGTCGCAAGGACCTTGTGCGGGTTGCTGCGGTGGGGATTGCACCATGGGGGTAGCCCCTTTGTCGGTGTCAAAACCGGCGTGTCTCGGGTAGGGGGTACCGAACTGTGCGTCTAAGGTCGATGGATACAGGAGACAGGGGACACGATGTTTACCCAGGTTCGGGCCCTCTGTATGGAGGTAATGCCCTACTTCCTGCTTGATTGATCTTGATGAATATGAGTAAACCCTAGAAGCCTAGCCTGTATGACTATGGTAATGAGTATATCCTTTCCGGACTACACCCTCCGGTTTATATATGCACGGGGGAGATCTAGGGTTACATAGAGTCGGTTACATAAGAAGGAATCTTCATAGTTGGTCGCCAAGCTTGCCTTCCATGCCAAGGAGAGTCTAATCCAGACACGGGTATAGTGTTCGGCCTTTATGTCTTCACAACCCACCAGTCCGGCCCATTGATAATAGGTCGGACGCCCGAGGACCCCTTAGTCCAGGACAACCTCAGTAGCCCCTGAACTTGGCTTCAATGACGAGGAGTCCCGAGCGCAGATTTTCTTCGGCATTGCACGGCGGGTTCCCCTTTTCCTGAACTCCAAGACAGTCTTCGGACGTGATGAGAGTATCCGGACCTGTCACACACACCATACACAACCACAGAGAGAATATAATTTTGTACGAGTCCAGTCTGCTGACAAATTTTTGTAACATGACATCACGTCCAACCGGTCATAATTCCGGACCGTCCTGTGTCCGCCGCTCCATGTCCCGAGACGCGGTCGCTGTTGGCACGTCTTGTCAAAGCAGAGATCATGCCCCCTTATTGTGGGATCCTCATCAATGCGGGTATGGGTAACCCAACCGTGCCTTTTACATAGCCCTTGGGAATAGGCGAGCTCTAAGGCGAGTGGGGAGGCATTCAACATTCACTGCCTTTATAAGGGGATAAGGATTCCCTCTTCCTCTCCAACGCCTTCTCTCTATCTCCGCCCTTCCAATCTCGAGCTCCAGCGCCCAATTTCTCATCTCCTTTCCACTCGAGCTAGCACTCAACCATGTCCAGATCCGGAGGTCAGGGCAAGTGGATGGTCTCCTCCGTCAGGGAGAAGGATATTACTGAGCTTTGGGCGGCCGGATACTTGGCGAAGGAAATCGCCCACCGTCTGCGGGCCAAGGGACAAGTCGTCCCCATGCCGAAGCCCAACGAGAGGGTGGTACTCATCCCTCATTTCTTCCACGGACTAGGGTTCCCACTCCACCCTTTCGTCTGCGGGCTGATGTATTATTACGGGGTAGATTTCCATGATCTGTCACCAAACTCCTTCCTCAACATCTCGTCCTTTATCATCGTGTGTGAGGCCTTCCTCTGCATCCAACCCCACTTCAGGTTGTGGCTCAAAGTCTTCAACGTGAAGCCGAAGGTGGTGGATGGCCATCACGCAAAGTGCGGAGGAGCCATGGTGAGTAAGCTGTCGAACGTCTACTGGCCGAAAGGCACTTTTGTGGATACAGTAAAGGAGTGGCAGAAACAGTAGTTCTACATCAAAGAACCCCGCGGCACCACCTGGGCCGCAGCCACCGAATTCCGCTCCGGAGCTCCCATGCAACTCACCTCCTGGGTCGAGAAGAGTCCGAACTGGTGTTCGCCCGATGAGCTGATAGCGTTGCAGACACGCATCCAAAGCATGATAGCCAAGGATGTCAAGCTTGTCGATGTAATCCAGGCGATGCTAGTTTGCCGGATCCCTCTGTGGGATTTTAATCCGAAGAAGCATCAAATCTTGGTGAAGCTCTTCGAAACCACCCATGAAGATGCCTGGAAGTTTCTCTTTAAGGGCAACGAGAAACCGCCGGCCACAGATTCAGACCGTGGGCACGACATTAAACACCCCGCCAGCGAGGTATGTTATTTTTAATGTATCCCCTACTTGTTTGTTTCGAGGATTGTGTATGAGATTTTATCATTGCTCTTTCAGGACTGGATGGAGAGGGCGAAGCGGATCTAGTGTCCGGCTCTGCAGCTTCAGAAGGGCGGCTTCTGCGCATCTGGAGGTGGAAACGCCCAAGAAGGGGAAGGGCGCCCCAGCGGTCAACACCGCGTGGGACGTTGATGCAGTCCGCAACAACGCCTCAAGACTAAGCCCCGGGCCGCATCGTAAGTACCATGACTCACGTATACTCACATATCCGGCCTTTCCTCTTTATCGTTTTGAAGTGGTTAATTGTGCGATTGAAGTCCGGCACGCAACAACATTCAGCGATCCTCATCAGGAGGTTCGTTGGATCCGGCAGAAATGGCTAGCATGTCACCGCCGACTGCTCACTCCCCCGACGCCAAGGATGACACCGAAGTGTTGTCTCGGAGGGCCGCTCCGAGACGGGGAGGGGCCCAGGATGCTGTCCAGGAGGTGCCACAAGGCGAGACCTCCGCTGCCGGACACATGGGGCAGCGAATCCCCATAGAGACTGGCGAGGGGGTCGTATTCAGTTTGGCCCTCAGCCGAATACGATTCCGGAGACCAATATGGCTCCAGAATCAGGCGAGCAGCCTCCTTCGAAGGAGGGGGGTGCGCCAATTCCACCGGTTGTCCCTGTCCAACCAGGGGCACCGGATAACCTGATGGAGGCGCTACGAGGCGCCTCCATTGCGGATGAGCACCGTGTCCTTATGGGGACGGTGATCGAGAAGGTTCAGTCCGCCAAGAGCGGACTAAACGAGGCCTGCAACCACCTGTTGACAGGTTTTGAGGTAAGCGACGTAGAAAGAGAAAAAACCCGTGCAGACAGTAGCCCTTGAGACACTGTCCGGTGTTTCGAAAGAGAGACCGGACGAAGGATCAATCCTTTGTCGTAGGAGACTAACTTAATATGTATGAATAAGCAGGCGTCGCTGTTGGCCGCGACCTCGCATTCTGCCGAAGTCTCTGAACTGAAGCAGAGCCTAGAGCGGACCAAGAACGAGCTCGGCGAGGTGAAGATTCGGCTCCAGGAGAAGCAAGGTGAGTAAAGACTTGCTGTGTATTCGGAAAGAATAAGTGGTGGTTATTGACCGGAGTGTCATAATATGTCTAGGGGCGGCGACCGAGATCGAGGCCCTGCAAAATGCCTTGGCCGAGGCTGAGGCGAAGGCTGTCCAGCCAGCAAGCCGCCTGTAAGAAGCTCAAGGCCGGGTAGGTGAGGTCCAACAGGAGCTCGGGGCGATGAAGAAGTGCGAAGCCTTGGAGCGCGAGGCGTCGGTTCAAGAGACCGAACTTACCAAGGCTCGCCAGAGCGCGGAGACCACACGGAATGAGGCCCAGGACGCTCTCCAGGAGATCCAGGAGGCCAAAGCAAGTATGCGGAGAGGAAGTACCTTTTACTAACCCAGATTTGGAGTTGCCCAGGGGCTTTTGCGGATCTACCATGCAGCGTGTCCGATGCTGCCGAGTTCTTCCGAGCCAGAGAAGGGAATTCCACGGAGAAGCTGTTCTGGTCGCAGTATGTTGTGCCAGAACATCCGGTGGCCTTTGTCGATCAACCAAGCAGTTGGTCTAGCTGCACAGGGTGGCCGAACTGGCCATGAAGGATTTAATAACCCGGCTGTGGCCAGCCGAAGCTATACCTAGCAGTTATTTTGGCCTCGTGAAGCGGGTGGTGGAGGCCTGTCCGTGGCTAGACATCGTCAAGCGATCAGTCTGCATTGAAGGTGCCCGCATGGCCTTCGCCCGTTGCAAGATGTGGTGGGCGAAGATGGACGCCGTCGAGGTGGCCAGAGGGCGACCAAAGGGCAAGGAGCACCGCACACCCGAGCGATATTTCGTGGATGTCCTAGAAGGGTCTCGACTTGCAGCAGCGCAGTGCGGGTAGGACATTGTTTTCGAATGAATACCCTCATGTTTTGTCCTTGCCTTGTATGAAAAAAACAAAGCCGGTTTGTAATATAATGTTTGTTATGTTTTAATTGTTTCCTCCTGTGCAGCCGTGTTGTATGGAATCTGAGGGTTGGCCAGTCGTTGGCTTCTGCCCTCACGTAGGTAGTACGGAGGTGTTCGGGATGGAATCCGAACAATCTTTATCCAATTACATGGTCCTTGAAGGAGTTGTTTAGCGCAACGAACCAGGAAATCAGACTATGCGACTAAAACGCCCTCACTTAGCCATAGGAGTTTTATAATAAAACATGGGTGCAACCCCAGGTATACGAACCAGAGTGCTGTCAGCGTCTGATCGGGAAGTACCGATCCTTCACAGAATGCGGAAAAAATCTCCAACGATTTGTGACCTCCGAACAGCTGACCAGCTCTCGCCGCATCATGACAGTCAGTTTTCGGCTTTATGTACTGAGGTGCTCATCCGGTTTAGACCAGGGCACAATTGCGATGGTTCTCCTTTACTACCCTAGCCGATGTAGCGGAACGTAGGATAGCAAGCACAGGAGCCGGGCAACCCAACTATTGACCAAAGACATGATTCAGAGCCAATGCATATAATGCTAAATTCGGGTGCGAACTTATCTATGAGAAGTGTTCGGACTTTTTTGCCGTGTTATGGGGCGATGGGGAGCCCCTGGCGAATATGAAACGTGCCAAAGTGCACGGGTGCGAGAATATGAGTAATTAATGGCAAAGGAAAACAGAAAAAGAGCAGAGGTCATATCTGGGGCCTCTTAACTTGGGTCGTGAACTGTTTCCATTATAGTTGGGTTATTGCGTCAAAGCGCATTTGTACAAATAGTGCAAGAAACAACCGGCTATTTAACATGCCGTAACCGAAAGAGCGCTGCATTTGGGTACTGAAAAATAGGTAGAGTGATCATTGGATTGTCCTCTAGGGCTTCTCCTGTACGCCTGTGCTTCGTGCCATTCTAGTGTACTTGTCCTTGGACAGGACCAGCAATCGGGCCCTCGAAGGAGGCCTGTGTAAAATCTAAAAAGGGAAAAGGAAATAGTGAAGGTATATGTGAGTCTAGGATCGGTCTAGCCGAACTATGGATCACAAGCTAGCTGAGCCTCCATCAATGCCCATGGAATTTTGAGTGCGTAATTATGTACGCGCGGTATGAGTGCCACTTCCTCATCGGGACTGGGACGGAGGCTGAATTGCTAATCGAGTTCTTGAAGAGCCGAGTTGTCCTGTTGCAGTGTAGTTCGGGCCCTCTTAATGATGTGCAGGGGCTCGGCAGCCGGATTATGGTGCTGCTTGAGAAGGCCGCTCTGTACCTCTGCTGCCAGGGCGACGGTGTGCTCTTCTGTATGGAGGGAGCTTTCCATGTTTCCATTGACTGTTATGACACAACGTGGACCGGGCATCTTGAGCTTGAGATAAGCATAGTGTGGTACTGCGTTGAATCTTGCAAATGTGGTTCGTCCGAGCAGTGTGTGATAGCCGCTGTGGAAGGGGACAATATCGATCGGAAGTTTCCCGGGGAACCGAATACCACTTCTAGCGTGATTGTGCCCATGCAACGTGCCTCTACACCTGGTATGACTCCTTTAAAGGTAGTCTTCATGGGTTTGATTCGTGAGGATTAATGCCCATTTTATGACCGTATCCCGATAGAGCAGGTTGAGATTGCTGCCCCGTCCATTAGGACTTGTGTTAGGTGAAATCCGTCCATGATTGGGTCGAGGACCAGTGCGGCCGAACCACCATGGCGGATACTAGTTGGATGATCTTGACGGCGAAGGTGATCGGGAATGACAACCACAGGTTGAATTTTGGGGTGACCGGCTCTACCGCGTTGACGTCCCTGAGTGCGCGGTAACTATCATCATCCGGCTCCTTGGGCATGGCCTGTTTATTAGGGATAACTTGCCGGTTGTCTTGTTCCTCCTATTCAGATGTTGCTCTAGCAGGGTCTTCATTGTTTTCGGCGGCGTCCGGAGTACTATTTTCTCCAGTGCCAGTATTGCTATCTTTCAAGCGACGTGACTTGGAACGGCGTTTAGGGCGCCGGCGCTTGGACTGTGTCTCAGGAGGTTTATTCTCAACTGGATCTTCTTTGCCATCGTCATCAGATTTTTTAGGTGTATCAACCATGTACACATCGTATGAGGAAATGGTTGTCCATCGCCTAGTAAATGGCGGGTTTTGACCCTGCTCCTCATCGTCATCATCATCCATGTCGTCGATGTCTTCGGAGCTGTAATCAAGCGTGTCAGTTAAGTCCTCGACAGTTGCTATGAAGTGGGTGGCGGGTGGGAAGCAAAATTCCCCGTCGTCAGCCCCTAGTTCAAACTGGACATAGTTCGGCTGTGAGTCCCCCGCCAAGGACAGGTTTTTCAACGAGTTTAGCACGTCGCCCAGGGTTGAGTGTTGGAAGATATTTGCGGCGCCGAATTCGAAAATCGATAACCGATCCAGCTCGGTGTCCGCAGGCGTCCGTGGTTCAGAACTTATAGCCGGAGACGAGTCCGGAGTTCCGTTGATGCAAATATTGCAAGATGTCGAGTCTGAGTGCGGCTCCAACACTGCGGACACTGTGGGCTTGGATGGCGCAATCTGCTCCGGATTTAAGGTCGTTGCAGCAACAGGAACTACCTCCTGGATGTGATCAGATGACAGATTTAAGTCATGTTCATCAGAGCGAGGGGGAGCGATGACCGCGGTCTCAAATCCGTCAAAGATCAAGTCTCCACGGATGTCCGCGACGTAGTTCAAGCTTCTGAATCTGACCTGATGGCCAGGGGCGTAGCTGTCGATCTGCTCCAGATGGCCAAGCGAGTTGGCCCGCAGTACGAAGCCGCCGAATATGAAGATCTGTCCGGGGAGGAAGGTTTCTCCTTGGACAGCGTCACTATCGACGATTGAAGGGGCCATCGAACCTTTCGTTGACGGCACAATGGAACTCTCAATGAAAGCACCAATGTCGGTGTCAAAACCGCGTAAACTCGGGTAGGGGGTCCGTAACTATGCGCCTAAGGTCAATGGTTATAGGAGACAGGGACACGATGTGTACCCTGTGTTCGGGCCTCTCTATGGAGGTAATAACCTACTTCCCTGCTTGATTGATCTTGATGAATATGAGTATTACAAGAGTTGATCTACCACGAGATCATAATGGCTAAACCCTAGAAGCCTAGCTCAGTATGACTATGGTAATGAGTATATCCTTTCCGGATTACACCCTCCGGTTTATATAGGCACCGGGGGGATCTAGGGTTACATAGAGTCGGTTACATAGGAAGGGATCTTCATAGTTGGTCGCCAAGCTTGCCTTCCACGCCAAGGAGAGTCTAATCCAGACACGGGTAGAGTCTTCGGCCTTTATGTCTTCACAACCCACCAGTCCGGCCCATTGATAATAGGCCGGACGCCCGAGGACCCCTTAGTCCAGGACTCCCTCACCCTTCCACACGGCCAGCAACATGGGCCGCCCTCATCGTCTCGGGAGGCCGTGGAGGGCCAGCTTCTTGTGAGCCTCCAGCCTCGGCAAAGCCAATCAGGCTCTGAATGGTGGATCTCCACTCATCCATCTGATCAACTGCCGGTGGAAATCTCAGCAACAGCTGGGCTCGCGCCATGGCCTCTGGGGCGCTACTTGGCATAGTTGAGGATGATGTAGATCACAGCGTCGCCCGGCTCCCAGCGGTGCCGACAGTGGCGGGGCGGGGCTCCCGCCGTTGGGAGCCAGTAGCTTGGATGGCGTAGTGATGAGGTGGTGGCGCGTGTAGACCAGTGACCATGTTCAGAGAATTAGCTGGGCCAGTTTGCTTTGGGGGCGGTTCATGTCCTGCGATAGCGCCCGTGGCGGGGGCAACCGGAGGATTTTGACTCACCTCAGGGCGATCGTCACCGCCGTGGCTATGCCCCTCGGCTAGGCAGGGACGGACAGAAGGAATAATCTCTCTACCCGTACCTCGTGGAGCGTGGTTGCCGGGATGTTTTTGGTGATGTCCTTCTCCGATGCCTCCTACTCCTGCCCTTGCCGCGGGGGTAGCGGTAACAACGCCGCCTACGTCGACTCCGTCCCCCACAGCGTCCACACATCCATGCGTCCCCGCAGTCCCCCGCGACGTCGGCGGCCGCGGGCGGTGGGGCCTTCGAGGTGGACGGGTGAGCTGCGGCACTAGACTTCTTATTGGGCGCCATAGTCAATGGAGCCGTTGATGACGAAAATGGCAATGAAGGTGACGTCCTGCTTACACTCTTAGGTTCGCGCAAGTGCCTCCCCCTATCTGGCATACCAAAGATGTCATGGTAAACCACGTCCACCTATAGGGCCATGAGCCCCTTTCGGTTCGGTGGGGGATGGGCACGCCGCACAAAGAGCGGAGAAGCGTAACACAGCACAACAGAGATCGCACGGGCAGTTTTACCCAGGTTCGGGCCTCCGTGAGGCATAAAACCCTACTCCTGCTTTGGTGGATTGATGGTCGATAATGGTGGAGAACACGACGCTCTTGCCCGGCAGGGTAGCCTCGGGGCGAGAGTGGCTACGCGCCTATGAATATGTGAGGGTCCGAATACTCTCTACGGTTGCCATGGGCCTCCTTTTATAGATAGAGGGGTCACCACAGTGACAAATCAGTCTTTATATACTGATTAGATAGAAAATAGTGCTATCATACCTAACTTCGCAGGCGCACAGAGCGCATTAAATGCACCGCTCATAGTCACATTACAGCGTGCCAAAGCAAGCATTGCCGCTCTGTTTTGCCAGCTTCACGCCTGCTTGCTTGACTTATCTCAGGACGCGTGTCATTTGGAGGTGTTTTCTGTAGGAAGTGGCTGCCATGTTGTTGGTGTCAAAACCAGCAGATCTCGGGTAGTGGGTCCCGAACTGTGCGTCTAAGGCGGATGGTAACAGGAGGCAGGGGACACGATGTTTACCCAGGTTCGGGCCCTCTCGATGGAGGTAATACCCTACTTCCTACTTGATTGATCTTTATGATATGAGCAGTACAAGAGTTGATCTACCACGAGATCGTAGAGGATAAACCCTAGAAGCTAGCCTATGGTATGATTGTTGTTGTCCCACGGACTAAACCCTCCGGTTTATAGGGGGCTAGGGTTACGTAGTCGGTTACAATGGAGCAGATCTACATATCCGTATCGCCAAGCTTGCCTTCCACGCCAAGGAGAGTCCCATCCGGACATGAGACGAAGTCTTCAATCTTGTATTTCATAGTCCAATAGTTCGGCCAAAGGATATAGTCCGGCTTTCCGGATGCCCCCTAATCCAGGACTCCCTCAGTAGCCCCTGAACCAGGCTTCAATGACGATGAGTCCGGCGCGCAGATTGTCTTCGACATTGCAAGGCGGGTTCCTTCCTCCGAATACTTTGTAGAAAATTTTGAACACAAGGATAGTGTCCGGCTCTGCAAAACAAGTTCCACATACCACCGTAGATAGAATAATATTTCCACAATTCCAATCTGCTGACATGCTTGATATCATGACATCATACCATGGCCTGGTCATTTATTCGAACCGTTTTTCTCAACCAGCCTTGGTGCATATCGCGAGGCAGTTTCTTTGGCACGTATTGTCGAAGCAGAGATCGTGTCCCCTTATCGTGGGATTCTCATCAATACGGGCATGGGTAACCCAACCGCGCCTTCAATTACGGGGCCTGGCAAATGAGCGGGTTTACTAGGCTAGTGGGGGCGTACAGTTTCGTCCGTCTTTATAAAGGGATAAGGGTTCACATTTTTTCACCCACGCCTTCTTCCTCCTCGCTCATCCATTCTTGTGCACTCGAGCTCCAACACCCAAGTTTGCATCTTTCTCCTCACACCGCTCCAATCATGTCCGGAGCGGGAGGCAATTGGATGAAATCCTCCGTCATGGAGGAGGACATCAAGAAGCTGCGGGGAGCCGGATACTTGGCCACGGATATCACGCACCGGCTGCCCGACGAGGGGCAGATCGTCCCTACCCCGAAACCTCACGAGAGGGTAGTCTTTCTCACCCACTTCGTCCGTGGACTGGGTTCCACCTTCACCCCTTCGTCCGGGGCCTCATGTTCTACTACGGGCTGGACTTCCATGATCTGGCCCCAAACTTTATCCTCAACATCTAGGTGTTTATCATTGTGTGCGAGGCCTTTCTCCGCGTCCAGCCCCACTTCATCCTGTGGCTGAAGACCTTCAATATAAAGCCGAAGGTTTTAGGCGGCCAGCAAGCGGAATGCGGAGGCGCCATGGTGGGAAAAATGCCCAATGTCACATGGCTCGAGGGCTCCTATGTGGGGACCATAAAGGGGTGGCAATCGGGGTGGTTCTATATCACTGAGCCGCGCGAAACCAACTAGGTGGCGGCCCCGAGCTCGATCCGAATCCCCATGCGGCTTACCTCTTGGAAAGAGAAGGGCTTGTCCCGGGGTTCATCGAAGGAGCTGGCGGACTCAGAAATGTATCTCGAACATGATAAGCAAGAAACTCAAGCTTGTTAACATGGTCCAGTCATGCTCTTCCGCCGGATCCTCCCGTGTCAACAACGGGCGTTTAATTTATGGGAGGTCGACCGGCCCAGCACTGCACTCACATGAGCTCTTTGACATGACGCACAAGGACGTCTGGAGGGTGCTGTTCAAGGGCGCCGAGGTCCCCCCTTCCCTTACCGAGGACCGCAGACTTAGCGCGAAGCGCCCTGCGAATTCGGTAAGTTCTCGACACCATATAGGGTATTCACTTTCCCCAGTTTAATCATCTGTGGGATCTGAGCTCTCATTCCTTTGACAGGACTGGGTGGAGACATCGGAGCAGATCGACTGCCCGGCCCCCTGCCCAAAGATCCGGCCAACGCTCTCCTAACGGAGATGCTGACTCCGGCACCTTATGAGGTGCCAGAGAAGAAGACCAAGAAGAAGAAAGTCGCGGGGACTCAAAAGAGTTCCCGGCGTCAGGTGGTATCGGACTCATCATCCGATAACTCCGAGACGCACTCCTCTCGTGAAAATGAGGAGGAGGAAGATGAAGGTTCTCCCTCCACCGGGAGACAAGAAAAGGAAGGCCGCCCCAATCGGGAGGTCAAGGGTCCAAGAAGGGAAGGACTCTCCTTCCGGACTGTTCTACGACCACCGCCAAGATAGCAAAGATGAGTGGTTGCCCAGTGACAAGCCCCCGCCAAGTCGTAAGTATTCGGATACCGTGAGTAATTCATGGAATGCTTTTATTGCACCGCTTCTCCTTACGCCGAATATGATTATGCAGTCCATCCCGAGCCCACGCCGACGATCTTCGTTGGACGGTTCTTTGGACCCGTCGGATATGAATAGTGATTCACTTCTGACCACTTCCTCCCCTCGCCCTACGGGCAACGTCGAGGTGTTGTCTCAAAGGGCACCAAGCCAAGGGGAGGTTGTCCTAGAGGCACTTCAAGGCGACCTTCCGGACCCTGGGCGCAAAGGGAGCAAGACTCCCACGAGCTCCAAGTTCGGCCCTCAGCCGAACACCGCACCGGAACCACCAGTGGTCGCAGACTCCGACAGGCGGCCCCCTCTTAAGAGGGGCAAGCCGCCTGTGCCGGTGACATCTGTCCATCCAGGGGCACCGGATAACCTGATGGAGGCGCTACGAGGCGCCTCCATTGCGGACGAGCACCGTGTCCTTATGGGGACGGTGATCGAGAAGGTTCAGTCCGCCAAGAGCGGACTAAACGAGGCCTGCAACCACCTGTTGACAGGTTTTGAGGTAAGCGACGTAGAAAGAGAAAAAACCCGTGCAGACAGTAGCCCTTGAGACACTGTCCGGTGTTTCGAAAGAGAGACCGGACGAAGGATCAATCCTTTGTCGTAGGAGACTAACTTAATACGTATGAATAAGCAGGCGTCGCTGTTGGCCGCGACCTCGCATTCTGCCGAAGTCTCTGAACTGAAGCAGAGCCTAGAGCGGACCAAGAACGAGCTCGGCGAGGTGAAGATTCGGCTCCAGGAGAAGCAAGGTGAGTAAAGACTTGCTGTGTATTCGGAAAGAATAAGTGGTGGTTATTGACCGGAGTGTCATAATATGTCTAGGGGCGGCGACCGAGATCGAGGCCCTGAAAAATGCCTTGGCCGAGGCTGAGGCGAAGGCTGTCCAGCAGCAAGCCGCCCGTAAGAAGCTCAAGGCCCGGGTAGGTGAGGTCCAACAGGAGCTCCAGGACGCGGTGAAGAAGTGCGAAGCCTTGGAGGGCGAGGCGTCGGTTCAAGAGATCGAACTTACCAAGGCTCGCCAGAGCGCGGAGACCACACGGAATGAGGCCCAGGACGCTCTCCAGGAGATCCAGGAGGCCAAAGCAAGTATGCGGAGAGGAAGTACCTTTTACTAACCCAGATTTGGAGTTGCCCAGGCTTTTTATGGATCTACCATGCAGCGTGTCCGATGCTGCCGAGTTCTTCCGAGCCAGAGAAGGGAATTCCACGGAGAAGCTGTTCTGGTCGCAGTATGTTGTGCCAGAACATCCGGTAGCCTTTGTCGATCAACTGAAGCAGTTGGTCTAGCTGCACAGGGTGGCCGAACTGGCCATGAAGGATTTAATAACCCGGCTGTGGCCAGCCGGGTTATACCTAGCGCTTATTTTGGCCTCGTGAAGCGGGTGGTGGAGGCTCGTCCGTGGCTAGACATCGCTGCTTATCACCGCATTGAAGGTGCCTGCATGGCCTTCGCCTGCTGCAAGATGTGGTGGGCGAAGATGTACGCCGTCGAGGTGGCCAGAGGGCGACCAAAGGGCAAGGAGCACCGCACACCCGAGCGATATTTCGTGGATGTCCTAGAAGGGTCTCGACTTGCAGCAGCGCAGTGCGGGTAGGACATTGTTTTCGAATGAATACCCTCATGTTTTGTTCTTGCCTTGTATGAAAAAAACAAAGCCGGTTTGTAATATAATGTTTGTTATGTTTTAATTGTTTCCTCCTGTGCGGCCGTGTTGTATGGAATCTGAGGGTTGGCCAGTCGTCGGCTTCTGCCCTCACGTAGGTAGTACGGAGGTGTTCGGGATGGAATCTAAACAATCTTTATCCAATTATATGGTCCTTGAAGGAGTTGTTTAGCGCAACGAACCAGGCAATCAGACTATGCGACTAAAACGCCCTCACTTAGCCATAGGAGTTTTATAATAAAACATGGGTGCAACCCCGTATATCTAACCAGTAGTGTCGTCGTCGATCGGGAAGTACCGATCCTTCACAGAATGCGGAAAAAATCTCCAACGATTTGTGACCTCCGAACAGCTGACCAGCTCTCGCCGCATCATGACAGTCAGTTTTCGGCTTTCTGTACTGAGGTGCTCATCCGGTTTAGACCAGGGCACAATTGCAGTAGTTCTCCCTTTACTACCCTAGCCGATGTAGCGGAACGTAGGATAGCAAGCACAGGAGCCGGGCAACCCAACTATTGACCAAAGACATGATTCGGAGCCAATGCATATAATGCTAAATTCGGGGTGCCGAACTTATCTATGAGAAGTGTTCAGACTTTGTTTCCGTGTTATGGGGCGATGGGGAGCCCCTGGCGAATATGAAACGTGCCAAAGTGCACGGGTGCGAGAATATGAGTAATTAATGGCAAAGGAAAACAGAAAAAGAGCAGAGGTCATATCTGGGCCCTCTTAACTTGGGTCGTGAACTGTTTCCATTATAGTTGGGTTATTGCGTCAAAGCGCATTTGTACAAATAGTGCAAGAAACAACCGGCTATTTAACATGTCAGAATCGAAAGAGCGCTGCATTTGGGTACCGAAAAATAGGTAGAGTGATCATTGGATTGTCCTCTAGGGCTTCTCCTCAGACGCCTGCAGCTTCGTGCCATTCTAGTGTACTTGTCCTTGGACAGACTAGCAATCGGGCCCTCAAGGAGGCCTGTGTAAAATCTAAAAGGGAAAAGGAAATAGTGAAGGTATATGTGAGTCTAGGATCGGTCTAGCCGAACTATGGATCACAAGCTAGCTGAGCCTCCATCAATGCCCATGGAATTTTGAGTGCGTAATTATGTACGCGCGGTATGAGTGCCACTTCCTCATCGGGACTGGGACGGAGGCTGAATTGCTAATCGAGTTCTTGAATAGCCGAGTTGTCCTGTTGCAGTGTAGTTCGGGCCCTCTTAATGATGTGCGAGGGCTCGGCACCGGATTATGGTGCTGCTTGAGAAGGCCGCTCTGCATTCTGCCGCTGTATGACGGTGTGCTCTTCTGTATGGAGGGAGCTTTCCATGTTTCCATTGACTGTTATGACACAGCGTGGACCGGGCATCTTGAGCTTGAGATAAGCATAGTGTGGTACTGCGTTGAATCTTGCAAATGTGGTTCGTCCGAAGCAGGTGTGATAGCCACCGTGGAAGGGGACAATATCGATCGGAAGTTTCCCGGGGAACCGAATACCACTTCTAGCGTGATTGTGCCCATGCAACGTGCCTCTACACCTGGTATGACTCCTTTAAAGGTAGTCTTCATGGGTTTGATTCGTGAGGGATTAATGCCCATTTTGCGCACTGTATCCTGATAGAGCAGGTTGAGATTGCTGCCCCCGTCCATTAGGACTTGTGTTAGGTGAAATCCGTCCATGATTGGGTCGAGGACCAGTGCGGCCGAACCACCATGGCGGATACTAGTTGGATGATCTTGACGGCGAAGGTGATCGGGAATGACAACCACAGGTTGAATTTTGGGGTGACCGGCTCTACCGCATTGACGTCCCTGAGTGCGCGGTAACTATCGTCATCCGGCTCCTTGGGCATGGCCTGTTTATTAGGGATAACTTGCCTGTTGTCTTGTTCCTCCTATTCAGATGTTGCTCTAGCAGGGTCTTCATTGTTTTCGGCGGCGTCCGGAGTACTATTTTCTCCAGTGCCAGTATTGCTCTCTTTCAAGCGACGTGACTTGGAACGGCGTTTAGGGCGCCGGTGCTTGGACTGTGTCTCAGGAGGTTTATTCTCAACTGGATCTTCTTTGCCATCGCTATCAGATTTTTAGGTGTATCAACCATGTACACATCGTATGAGGAAATGGTTGTCCATCGCCTAGTAAATGGCGGGTTTTGACCCTGCTCCTCATCGTCATCATCATCCATGTCGTCGATGTCTTCGGAGCTGTAATCAAGCGTGTCAGTTAAGTCCTCGACAGTTGCTATGAAGTGGGTGGCGGGTGGGAAGCAAAATTTCGCCGTCAGCCCCTAGTTCAAATCGACATAGTTCGGCCGTGAGTCCCCCGCCAAGGACAGGTTTTTCAACGAAGTTTAGCACGCCGCCTGTGGTTGAGTGTTCAAGATATTTGCGGCGCCGAATTCAAAATCGATAACCGATCCAGCTCGGTGTCCGCAGGCGTCCGTGGTTCAGAACTTATAGCCGGAGACGAGTCCGGAGTTCCGTTGATGCAAATATTGCAAGATGTCGAGTCTGAGTGCGGCTCCAACACTGCGGACACTGTGGGCTTGGATGGCGCAATCTGCTCCGGATTTAAGGTCGTTGCAGCAACAAGAACTACCTCCTGGATGTGATCAGATGACAGATTTAAGTCATGTTCATCAGAGCGAGGGGGAGCGATGACCGCGGTCTCAAATCCGTCAAAGATCAAGTCTCCACGGATGTCCGCGACGTAGTTCAAGCTTCTGAATCTGACCTGATGGCCAGGGGCGTAGCTGTCGATCTGCTCCAGATGGCTGCGAAGTTGGCCCTGCAAGACGAAGCCGCCGAATATGAAGATCTGTCCGGGGAGGAAGGTTTCTCCTTGGACAGCGTCACTATCGACGATTGAAGGGGCCATCGAACCTTTCGTTGACGGCACAGTGGAACTCTCAATGAAAGCACCAATGTCGGTGTCAAAACCGGCGGAACTCGGGTAGGGGGTCCAGAACTATGCGTCTAAGGTCAATGGTTATAGGAGACAGGGGACACGATGTGTACCCAGGTTCGGGCCCTCTCTATGGAGGTAATAACCTACTTCCTGCTTGATTGATCTTGATGAATATGAGTATTACAAGAGTTGATCTACCACGAGATCATAATGGCTAAACCCTAGAAGCCTAGCCTGTATGACTATGGTAATGAGTATATCCTTTCCGGATTACACCCTCCGGTTTATATAGGCACCGGGGGGATCTAGGGTTACATAGAGTCGGTTACATAGGAAGGGATCTTCATAGTTGGTCGCCAAGCTTGCCTTCCACGCCAAGGAGAGTCTAATCCAGACACGGGTAGAGTCTTCGGCCTTTATGTCTTCACAACCCACCAGTCCGGCCCATTGATAATAGGCCGGACGCCCGAGGACCCCTTAGTCCAGGACTCCCTCACCCTTCCACACAGCCAGCAACATGGGCCGCCGTCATCGTCTCGGGAGGCCGTGGAGGGCCAGCTTGTTGTGAGCCTCCAGCCTCGCCAAAGCCAATGAGGCTCTGAATGGTGGCTCTCCACTCATCCATCTGATCAACTGCCGATGGAAATCTCAGCAACAGCTGGGCTCGCGCCATGGCCTCTGGGCGCTACTTGGCATAGTTGAGGATGATGTAGATCACAGCGTCGCCTGCTCCCGGGCCGGTGCCGACAAGGATGGGCGGGCTCCGCCGCTGGGAGCCGTGAGCTTGGATGGCGTAGTGATGAGGTGGTGGCGCGTGTAGACCAGTGACCATGTTCAGAGAATTAGCTGGGCCAGTTTGCTTTGGGGGCGGTTCATGTCCTGCGATAGCGCCCGTGGCGGGGGCAACCGGAGGATTTTGATTCACCTCGAGCGATCGTCACCGCCGTGGCTATGCCCCTCGGCTAGGCAGGGACGGACAGAAGGAATAATCTCTCTACCCGTACCTCGTGGAGCGTGGTTGCCGGGATGTTTTTGGTGATGTCCTTCTCCGATGCCTCCTACTCCTGCCCTTGCCGCGGGGGTAGCGGTAACAACGCCGCCTACGTCGACTCCGTCCCCCACAGCGTCCACACATCCATGCGTCCCCGCAGTCCCCCGCGACGTCGGCGTCATGCGGTGGGGCCTTCGAGGTGGACGGGTGAGCTGCGGCACTAGACTTCTTATTGGGCGCCATAGTCAATGGAGCCGTTGATGACGAAAATGGCAATGAAGGTGACGTCCTGCTTACACTCTTAGGTTCGCGCAAGTGCCTCCCCCTATCTGGCATACCAAAGATGTCATGGTAAACCACGTCCACCTATAGGGCCATGAGCCCCTTTCGGTTCGGTGGGGGGATGGGCACGTCGCACAAAGAGCGGAGAAGCGTAACACAGCACAACAGAGATCGCACGGGCAGTTTTACCCAGGTTCGGGCCTCCGTGAGGCATAAAACCCTACTCCTGCTTTGGTGGATTGATGGTCGATAATGGTGGAGAACACGACGCTCTTGCCCGGCAGGGTAGCCTCGGGGCGAGAGTGGCTACGCGCCTATGAATATGCGAGGGTCCGAATACTCTCTACGGTTGCCATGGGCCTCCTTTTATAGATAGAGGGGTCACCACAGTGACAAATCAGTCTTTATATACTGATTAGATAGAAAATAGTGCTATCATACCTAACTTCGCAGGCGCACAGAGCGCATTAAATGCACCGCTCATTGTCACATTACAGCGTGCCCAGCAAGCATTGCCGTTCTGTTTTGCCAGCTTCACGCCTGCTTGCTTGACTTATCTCAGGACGCGTGTCATTTGGAGGTGTTTTCTGTAGGAAGTGGCTGCCATGTTGTTGGTGTCAAAACCAGCAGATCTCGGGTAGGGGGTCCCGAACTGTGCGTCTAAGGCGGATGGTAACAGGAGGCAGGGGACACGATGTTTACCTGTGTTCGGGCCCTCTCGATGGAGGTAATACCCTACTTCCTACTTGATTGATCTTTATGATATGAGCAGTACAAGAGTTGATCTACCACGAGATCGTAGAGGATAAACCCTAGAAGCTAGCCTATGGTATGATTGTTGTTGTCCTACGGACTAAACCCTCCGGTTTATATAGGGGGCTAGGGTTACACAGAGTCGGTTACAATGGAGCAGATCTACATATCCATATCGCCAAGCTTGCCTTCCACGCCAAGGAGAGTCCCATCCGGACATGAGACGAAGTCTTCAATCTTGTATTTCATAGTCCAATAGTTCGGCCAAAGGATATAGTCCGGCTTTCCGGATGCCCCCTAATCCAGGACTCCTCAAGAGTCTCGAACCAGGCTTCAATGACGATGAGTCCGGGCGCAGATTGTCTTGTCTTCGACATTGCAAGGCGGGTTCCTTCCTCCGAATACTTTGTAGAAAATTTTGAACACAAGGATAGTGTCCGGCTCTGCAAAACAAGTTCCACATACCACCGTAGATAGAATAATATTTCCACAAATCCAATCTGCTGACATGCTTGATATCATGACATCATACCATGGCCTGGTCATTTATTCGAACCGTTTTTCTCAACCAGCCTTGGTGCATATCGCGAGGCGGTTTCTTTGGCACGTATTGTCGAAGCAGAGATCGTGTCCCCTTATCGTGGGATTCTCATCAATACGGGCATGGGTAACCCAACCGCGCCTTCAATTACGGGGCCTGGCAAATGAGCGGGTTTACTAGGCTAGTGGGGGCGCATAGCCATTCCGTCTTTATAAAGGGATAAGGGTTCACATTTTTTCACCCACGCCTTCTTCCTCCTCGCTCATCCATTCTTGCGCACTCGAGCTCTAACACCCAAGTTTGCATCTTTCTCCTCACACCGCTCCAATCATGTCCGGAGCGGGAGGCAATTGGATGAAATCCTCCGTCATGGAGGAGGACATCAAGAAGCTGCGGGGAGCCGGATACTTGGCCACGGATATCACGCACCGGCTGCCCGACGAGGGGCAGATCGTCCCTACCCCGAAACCTCACGAGAGGGTAGTCTTTCTCACCCACTTCGTCCGTGGACTGGGTTCCACCTTCACACCTTCGTCTGGGCCTCATGTTCTACTACGGGCTGGACTTCCATGATCTGGCCCCAAACTTTATCCTCAACATCTAGGTGTTTATCATTGTGTGCGAGGCCTTTCTCCGCTGCTCCAGCCCCACTTCATCCCTGTGGCTGAAGACCTTCAATATAAAGTCAAGGTTTTAGGCGGCCAGCAAGCGGAATGCGGATCCGCCATGGTGGGCAAAATGCCCAATGTCACATGGCTCGAGGGCTCCTATGTGGGGACCATAAAGGGGTGGCAATCGGGGTGGTTCTATATCACCGAGCCGCGCGAAACCAACTAGGTGGCGGCCCCCGAGCTCCGATCCGGAATCCCCATGCGGCTTACCTCTTGGAAAGAGAAGGGCTTGTCCTGGGGTTCATCAGTGGAGCTGGCCGGACTCCAGAAATGTATCTGGAACATGATAAGCAAGAAACTCAAGCTTGTTAACATGGTCCAGGTCATGCTCTTCCGCCGGATCCTCCCGTGTCAACAACGGGCGTTTAATTTATGGGAGGTCGACCCGGCCCAGCACCAGACTCTGCGCGAGCTCTTTGACATGACGCACAAGGACGCCCGAGGGTGCTGTTCAAGGGCGCAGATGTCCCCCCTTCCCTTACCGAGGACCGCGGACTTAGCGCGAATCGCCCTGCGAATTCGGTAAGTTCTCGACAACATATAGGGTATTCACTTTCCCAGTTTAATCATCTCAGGATCTGAGCTCCCATTCCTTTGACAGGACCGGTGGAGACATCGAGCAGATCGACTGCCCGCCCCCTGCCCAAAGATCCGCCAACGCTCTCCTAACGGAGATCTTGACTGCACCTTATGAGGTGCCGTAGAAGAAGACCAAGAAGAAGAAAGTCGCGGGGACTCAAAAGAGTTCCCGGCGTCAGGTGGTATCGGACTCATCATCCGATAACTCCGAGACGCACTCCTCTCGTGAAAATGAGGAGGAGGAAGATGAAGGTTCTCCCCCTCCAGCCGGGGGAGACAAGAAAAGGAAGGCCGCCCCAATCGGGGAGGTCGAAGGGTCCAAGAAGGGAAGGACTCTCCTTCCGGACTGTTCTACGACCACCGCGCATAGCAAAGATGAGTGGTTGCCCAGGGACAAGCCCCTGCCGAAGTCGTAAGTATTCAGATACCAGAGTAATTCATGGAATGCTTTTATTGCACTGCTTCTCCTTACGCCGAATATGATTATGCAGTCCATCCCGAGCCCACATCGACGTATCTTCGTTGGACGGTTCTTTGGACCCGTCGGATATGAATAGTGATTCACTTCTGACCACTTCCTCCCCTCGCCCTACGGGCAACGTCGAGGTGTTGTCTCAAAGGGCACCAAGCCAAGGGGAGGTTGTCCTGGAGGCACTTCAAGGCGACCTTCCGGACCCTGGGCGCAAAGGGAGCAAGACTCCCACGAGCTCCAAGTTCGGCCCTCAGCCGAACACCGCACCGGAACCACCAGTGGTCGCAGACTCCGACAGGCGGCCCCCTCTTAAGAGGGGCAAGCCGCCCGTGCCGGTGACATCTGTCCATCCAGGGGCACCGGACAACTTGCTAGAAGTGCTTTGCGGCGCTTCCATCGACGAAGAGCACCACACTATTATGAGTGCGGTGATCAAAAAAGGTTCAGTCCACCAAGAGCGGACTCACTGAAGCTTGTGCCAGCCTCCTAACAGGCTTTGAGGTGAGTAATCGAAATATAGGAAAATATTTCCGCAAAGACAGTAGCCCCTGATGCTCTGTTTGGCGTTCGCGAAGAAAAGCCGAATAGAGGATCAAATAATAACTGCAGGAGTCTAATCCAAATATGTCTATATGCGTATGCGCTTCATCAGCCGTCACGCCGCACGCATCGCGGAGGTCGCCAGATCAAGCGCACTGAAGCAGACCCTCGAGCGGTCCAAGGAAGAACTCGGCCTTGCCAAGAGGCATCTCGAGGAGAACAAAGGTAAGCAGTACCTTGTCTATATGTAAAAAAGAAATTTGGTTGCAAGATAATAGGATCATCATGAATGTGCCAGGGACCACGACCGAAGTGGCGACCCTGAAGCAGGCGCTGTCCGAGGCCGAAAACAAAGCGGCCAAGGAGCGCATCGAGCGAGAAAGACACGTAGCCCGCATAGGCGAGGAGAAGCAAGAGCTCCAGGCGCTCGTGAAGAAGCACGAGTCCTTGGAGCTTGACTCGAAGACACGAGAGTCCGAGCTTGCCAAGGCCCTCGAAGGCGCGAAACATGCCAAGGCCGAAGCACAAAAGGCCCTCCAGGAGATTGAGGCGGTGAAGAAGATAGCGGCGGGTAAGGCATTCATTATGCAAAGCAAGCATGTGAAGGAAAATTTCTATTTACTTACCCGAGTTGGGAGCACTCCTGGGGCGTTCGCAGATCTGCCCTGCAGTGTGTCTGATGCCGTGGAGTTCTACCGGGCTGAGGAGGGGAGCTCGATGGAGAAGGTGTTACGGTCTCGATATCGGGACCGAACACCCGATGTTCTTGAGCGACCAAATAAGCAACTGGTCGAGCTCCACAAGGCGGCCGAACAGGCCATGAAGGGCCTTATAGTCCGGATGTGGCTCGGGCGATGCCCTTCCCAATAGCTACTTCGCCCGGTGAGGCGGCTTGTGGATGCCTGCCCACGGCTGGAAGTCATAAAGCGGGCCGTCTGCATCGAAGGTGCACGCAGGTCTTTTGCCCGTGCGAAGGTGCACTGGGCCAAGATGGACGCCGAGAAGCTGGTGAAGGAGGGGCCACCGTAGGGCAAGGAGCATCGCCACCCTGAAATGTATTATGAGGGTGTCCTAAAGGTGCCCGTCTTGTGGCGGACGAGTGTTCCAAAGATGTAATTTTTGAATGAACTTGCTCATGTGTTCCTGTATTATGAAAACTAGTTCATGTGAGCTATGCAACGCTTTTCTATTTAAAATATTACCTTCTGTGCGGCCGTTTATAAATTCTGAGAGTTGGCTAGTCGTCGGCTCCTGCCCCCATGTAACTAGTGCTAGGGTGTTCGGGATAAATCTGAGCACTCTTTTTCCCATTTTTTGGTCCATCGAGGGAGGTGCTCAGCGCAACAAACCAGACAATCGGACTATAATGCTTTATCACTCTCACTTAGCCATAGAAGTCTACAATTTTAAATTTTGGCGAAGGCCCTAGTATTCGGAGGGATGAATTTGGGGCGTTATACATGCCTAAGTCGAATAAGGCCGACTTCTCGCCCGAAGCGGAAAAAGTCTTTAGGGACTTGACACCTCTCGAACAGCGACCAGCTCTCGCCTTATCATGACAATCAATTTTAGCTTTCTCTACTGAGGTGCTCGTCCAGAAGAACTGGGACACAATCGCAGTAGTTCTCCCAGCGCTACCTTAGCCGATATAGCAGAACGTAAGTTACCAAGACATGGGAGCTGGGAAAACCCAACTATTGACCCAAGACATGATTCGGAGCTTATCCATATAATGCTATAAGTTCGGGGTGCCGCACTATCGAGAGTGTTCGGACTTCTCACGCCGTGTTATGGGGTATACGGAAGCCCCTGGCATATTGGCCGTACCAGAGTGTACGGGTGCTAACTGTCATAAATGAACATATATATATACATATACATATATATATAGATATATATTTATATATAAAGAAGAGTATAGAATGCGATAATAGACTAGTGTTATGCTTTGTTTATTGGAGAAATGCGTCAAAGCATACTGATACAAGTAGTGCGGTAAGCAAAAAATAGGACTATTTGACATGCCCCATCCAAGGGCAAGCTGCGGACTGGTATCTTAAAGCAGGTATTTCACTCGTTATCAGAGACCACCTAGGGATTCCATTGTACGACGTAGCTTCCTGCCTCCTTGGATGTTGTATCATGTGTCCGGCAATCGTACTACTGGATAGGGCTTCCAGAGAGTAAAGTCATGAAAGAAAGAGAATGATGAAGGTAGTAAGCCCCTAGTGCGGTTCAGCCGCATTGTGGGACATGCCTTGATCGTGCCCCCGCCGATGCCTATGGTGTTTTCAATGCGTAATTACGTACACGTGGCATGAATTTCATCGTTCGACTGAGGCTAGGGCGGGGGCCGAATTGCTAGGAGATCTCTGAGCGTGCCAGGCGATCCTGTTGCAGGTTGCTCTGGATGCGCTTGACGGTGTCCGGGGGCTGTATCGCTGAACTGGTGGATTGCCTTAAGGGGCTGCTTTGTGCTTCCGTTGCGAGGGCCATAATGTGCTCCTCCGTACGGAGCGAGCACTCTGTGTTTCCATTGACTGTGATGACCTCCCTAGGTCCTGGCATCATGAGCTTTAGGTATGCATAATGTGGTATTGCATTGAATCTTGCAAACGCGGTTCGCCCGAGCAGTGCGTGATAGCCACTGCGGAACGGGACGATATCGAAGATTAACTCCTCGCTTCGGAAGTTGTCCGGAGATCCGAAGACCACTTCCAGTGTGATTGAGCCCGTACAATGGGCCTCTACACCTGGGATGACGCCTTTAAAGGTTGTTTTTGTGGGTTTGATCCTCGAGGGGTCTATACCCATTTTGCGCATTGTATCCTGATAGAGCAGGTTCAGGCTACTGCCGCCGTCCATAAGGACTCAAGTGAGGTGAAATCCGTCAATGATGGGGTCTAAGACCAATGCGGCAGATCCGCCATGACGGATACTAGTGGGTGGTCCCCGCGATCAAGCTGATCGCATAAGAGGACCATGGGTTGAACTTTGGGGCGACGGGCTCCATCGCATATACGCCCCTTAGTGCACGCCTGCTCCCTCTTGGGGATGTGGGTTGCGTATATCATGTTCACCTCCTCACTTGTGGGGGGAACCTCTTCTGTCCTCCCGTGTTCGGCGGCCGTGGCTCCTCCTCGTCATCGTTGTGCAGCCCCTTGTCCTTGTTTTCGGCGTTTAACTTACCGGCCTGCTTGAACACCCAGCATTCTCTGTTGGTGTGATTGGCTGGCTTATCGGGGGTGGCGTGTATTTGACACGAGCGATCGAGTATGCGGTCCAAAGGCCCGGAGTGCTTCTTTTGAATGGCTTTTTCCACTGACCGGCTTTAGAGCCTCTGAATCCGGCATTGACTGCCGTATCCCCGGTGTTATCGCCGTTGTTGCGGCGCTTGTGTTTGTTGCAACGTGGCCTGCCGTTACTGTCCTTGGTATACGAAGTCCAAGGTTTCTTGATATGTTGTTGCTGCGAGCCAGCCAACTATCCTCTCCATGCAAAAGCGGGTCATGAGTGTCGTGAGGGCTGCCATAGACTTCGGCTTTTCCTGGCCGAGGTGCCAGGCGAGCCACTCGTCACAGATGTTGTGCTTAAATGCCGCTAAGGCTTCTCCATCCGGACAGTCAACAATTTGATTTTTCTTGGTTAGGAACCGTGTCCAGAATTGCCTGGCCGATTCCCCTGGCTGCTGAATTATGTGGCTCAAGTCATTGGCATCTGGTGGTCGCACATAATTGCCCTGGAAGTTGTCGAGAAATGCGTCTTCCAGATCCTCCCAACAGCCAACGGAGTGTGCTGGCAAGCTATTCAGCCAATGCCGAGCTAGTCCTTTAAGTTTTAACGGGAGGTACTTGATGGCATGTAGATCATCACCGCGGGCCATGTGGATGTGGAGCAGGAAGTCCTCGATCCATACCGCGGGATCTGTTGTGCCATCATATGATTCGATATTTACGGGTTAAAAACCCTCTGGGAATTCATGCTCCATTACTTCGTCAGTGAAGCATAGGGGGTGTGCCACGCCTCTGTGCTGGGCTATATCGCGGCGCAGCTCATATGAGTCTTGCCTGCTGTATTCGGCCCGGCCGGATTTGCTTTTACTGTATCCGGCGTGGCGGTCACCGTCCCGTGTAGGGGCGTGCCCTCATGATCCGTAGATCGATCTTGCGTGTTTTGTCCTGTCTTCCAATACGTCTCGCAGGTCTCGTGTGTTTCCCGGTGCCTTGGTATTCTTGTTTGAGTGGCAGCAGGGTGCGGGCTGAGCTTCTGGCTGAAATGCCTCTCTGTCTCAGCAACGAGGTGGCCGATCAGCCTCGTCGTATGCTGGTGATGTAGGTTTCAATGCTTCCTCCTCAAGTCGGGGTTGCATCCTGCGCTTTGGGTGACCTTGGAGGGGCGTTCGAGTTCGTATTCCTCGGCCACAAGGACTTCAGTCCATCTGTCTGCTAGCAAATCCTGATCAGCTCGAAGTTGTTGCTGTTTTTTCTTCAGGATATTTGTTGTGGCTATAAGCCAGCGCTTAAAGCGCTCCTGCTTGACGGGATCATCGAGTACGACAAATTCTTCGTCGCCGAGGCTCACTTCGTCTACGGAGAGAGGCATGTAATTGTCATCCTCCGCTTCTCCCTCTGCCACTCGCTCAGGAGGGCTGGCTTGGTCATCCTCCCGCTCTAGATCTTGCTGGAGGGGATTGTCATCATCTTCGGCACTGTCCGGAGTACTGTTATCTCCTGTGCCGGTATCACCGCTTTTGCTGTGGCGAGACTTAGAGCGGCGCCGCTGACGTCAGCGCTTGGGTTGCTGCCTGGAGGGGTCATCCTCCGCTGTCTTGTCACCATTGCCTTCTTTGGGTGTATCCACCATATATATATATATCATATGATGAGGCGGCGGTCCAGTGCCCCGTGGGCAGTGGTTCCTATTTGTCTCCTTCATTTTGTCCATACCATCGATGTCTTCGGAGTCGAAGTCGAGCATGTCGGTTAAATCATCGACAGTGGCTACTAAGTGGGTGGTGGGTGGGGAGTGAATTTCTTCGTCATCCGCATCCCATTCTAGCCGGACATAGTTCGCCAAGGTTCTCCCGACAGGAGAGAGAGTTTAACGAGTTTAGTACATCGCCGAAGGGCGAGTGCTGAAAGATATCCGCGGAGGTGAACTCCATGATCGGCGCCCAATCGGATTCGATAGGCATGGGCGCAGGCGATTCGGAGTCCGTGGCCGGAAACGAGTCCAGCGGGCCGCCGTCACGGTTCTCGTGAGGGGTAAGGTTAGTATCCGGCTCTATCGCCACTGAGGGTGCGGCCTCCAAGGCGGGGTCTATCCGCCCGTCTTCGGATGGCGCAGTCTGTTCCAGATTGAAAGCCGGAGTGGTTGCTAGTGTGATTTTCCGAACACTATCCGACGGCAGAGCTACATCGTGCTCGTAGTGATCGTGCGGCACACCTGGCATGGGCTTGAATCCGTCGAAGATAAAGTCACCGTGGATATCGGCAGTGTAATTCAAGTTTCCAAACCTGACCTGGTGGACAGGGGCGTAGCTCTCGATCTGCTCTAGATGGCCAAGCAAGTTGGCCTGCAGTGCGAAGCCGCCGAATACGAAGATCTGTCCGGGGAGGAAAACCTCACCCTGGACCGCATCATTATCGATGATCAGAGGATCCATCCAGCTTTACGGCGACGGCACAGTGGAACTCTCAATGAAAGCACCAATGTCGGTGTCAAAACCGGCGGATCTCGGGTAGGGGGTCCCGAACTGTGCGTCTAAGGCGGATGGTAACAGGAGGCAGGGGACACGATGTTTACCCAGGTTCGGGCCCTCTCGATGGAGGTAATACCCTACTTCCTGCTTGATTGATCTTTATGATATGAGCAGTACAAGAGTTGATCTACCACGAGATCGTAGAGGCTAAACCCTAGAAGCTAGCCTATGGTATGATTGTTGTTGTCCTACGGACTAAACCCTCCGGTTTATATAGACAACGGAGGGGGCTAGGGTTACATAGAGTCGGTTACAAGGGAGGAGATCTACATATCCGTATTGCCAAGCTTTCCTTCCACGCCAAGGAGAGTCCCATCCGGACACGAGACGAAGTCTTCAATCTTGTATCTTCATAATCCAATAGTCCGGCTGAAGGATATAGTCCGGCTGTCCGGATACCCCCTAATCCAGGACTCCCTCACATGTGGTAGGAAGCAGCCACTTAGTAACATAGGGGCTTGACACCGCACTGATCGATGATGTGTGTTGCTGTGAGGTGGTGTGATGGAGTAGTTTGCCTCCGCATGCCCTGGCAGGCCTGCTAGGATGATCCAGAGGCTTGCTTCTGGGGTAAACGCAACCCAGCCAAGCTCGCCTGCCCGGCAAGGGAGGTTTTTCCCTTAGTGACATCTTGTCTCTCTGGCTTGACTTGGTCTTCTTGACCAGCTCTCTGATTCTTCAAAGAGTTGATCCCTTTGTGGTTGCTTTAATCTTGGGCGCTACAAACTTGTCCTTAGGCCTATGCACAGTCTGGGCAACGGACCCAGGGTTTGTCGCACCGACAGGGGTTGTGCCACGTATGTCAAAAGGCTTCAGCCTGATAAGCTCGAACCCAAATTGGAGAAGTGCGTCTTCATAGGATACCCTATGGAAACAATTGGGTACACCTTCTACCATAGATCCGAAGGCAAGATCTTTGTTGCCTAGAATGGAACCTTTCTAGAGAAGGGGTTTCTCTCGAAAGAAGTGAGTGGGAGGAAAGTAGAACTTGATGAGATAATTGTACCTTCTCTCAAATTGTAAAGTAGCACATGAGAGAAATCCGTTCTCGTGATGCCTACACCAACTAGAGGGGAAGCTAAAGATGATGATCATGAAACTCCCGATCAAGTTACTACTGGACCTCGTAGGTCGAACAGAACATGTTCCGCACTGCAGTGGTATGGTAATCCTGTCACCGAAGTCATGTTATTAGACCATGGCGAACCTACGAACTATGAGGAAGTGATGATGAGCCTAGATTACGATAAATGGCTTGAGGCCATGAAATCTGAGATAGGATCCATGTATGAGAACAAATTGTGAACTTTGGTGGACTTGCCCGATGATCGGCAAGCCATTGAGAATAAATGGATCTTCAAGAAGAAGACAGACGCTGATGGTAATGTCACCATCCATAAAGCTCGACTCGTCGCAAAAGGTTTTCGACAAGTTCTAGGGGTTGACTAAGATGAGACTTTCTCACCCATACCGATGCTTAAGTCTGTCCGAATCATGTTGCTATTGCCGCATTTTATAACTATGAAATCTGGCAAATGGACATCAAAATTGCATTCCTTAATAAATTTCGTAAAGAAGAGTTGTATATGATGCAACTAGAAGGTTAATCCTAATGGTGCTAGCAAAGTGTGCAAGCTCCAGCGATCCATCTATGGACTTGTTCAAGCACCTCGGAGTTGGAATATACGCTTTGATGAGGTGATCAAAGCATATGCTTTTATACAGAATTATAGTGAATCCTGTATTTAAAAGAAAGTGAGAGGGAGCACTGTAGAATTTCTGATATTATATGTGGATGACATATTGTTCATGGGAAATGATATAGAAGTTCTGGATAGCATAAAATGATACTTGAATAAGAATTTTTAAATCAAAGCCTCGGTGAAGCTACTTATATATTCGCCATCAAGATCTATAGGGATAGATCGAGACGCTTAATACGACTTTCACAAACTACATACCTTGGCAAAGTTTTTGAAGAAGTTCAAAATAGATCAGTCGATGTGAACTAGATTCTTGGCTCTAGTGCAAGTGGGATACTGATAGAAATATGCCCTAGAGGCAATGATAAAATGGTTATTATTATATTTCCTAAAACATGATAAAGGTTTATTGTTCATGCTAGAATTGTAGTGACCAGAAAATTAAATACATGTCTGGATACATAAACAAATCCCTTGTCCCTAGTGAGCCTCTACTAGACTAGCTCGTTGATCAAAGATGGTCAAGGTTTCCTAACCCTAGACATGAGTTGTCATTTTATAATGGGATGATATCATGAGGAGAATGATGTGATGGGCAAGATCCATCCGTTAGCTTAGCATATTGATCGTTCAGTTTATTGCTATTGCTTTCTTAATGTCAAATACATATTCCTTCAACTATGAGATCATGCAACTCCCGGATACCGGAGGAATACCTTGTGTGCTATCAAATGTCAACACCTTAACTGGGTGATTATTAATGACCCGCAAGTACAGGGATCAATCGTAGTCGTTTCAATAAGTAAGAGTGTCGAACCCAACGAGGAACAGAAGGAAATGACAAGTAGTTTTCAGAAAGGTGTTCTCTGCAAGCACTGAATTTATAAGCAACGAGTAGTTTGATAACAAGATAATTTGTAATGAGCAAGTAACAGTAATGGTAACAAAAGTGTAGCAAGGTAGCCCAATCCTTTTGAGGCAAACGACAGGCCAAAACGGTCTCTTATGATAAGCAAAGTGTTCTTGAGGGTACACGGGAATTTCATCTAGTCAGTTTCATCATGTTGGTTTTATCTGTGTTCGCTACTTGGATAATTTGATATGTGGGTGGACCGGTGCTTATGTGATGTTCTTACTTGAACAAACCTAGTACTTATGATTAACCCCTTTGCAAACATCTTCAACAACGAGAAAAGTATTAAGAATAAATTTGACCATAGCATTAAACCTTTGGATCCAAATCAGTCCCTTACGGAATAGCGCACAAACTAGGGTTTAAGCTTCTGTCACTCTCGCAACCCATCATCTTAAAACTACTCCACAATGCATTTCTTAGTCCCAAATATGGTGAAGTGTCATGTAGTTGACGTTCACATGACACCACTAAGGGGATCACAACATACATACCATCAAAATATCGAACACATATCAAGTTCACATGATTACTTGTGACAAGATTCCTCCCATGACCTCTAGAACAAAAGTAAATACTCACAAATGATAATCATGCTCAAGATCAAAGGAGTATTAAATAGCATAATGTATCTGAACATATAATCTTCCACAAAAAATCCATATAGTAGTCAACTACAAGATGTAATCAACACTACTAGTAACCCACAAGCACCAATTTATAGTTCCAGTACAAAGATTGAACACAAGAGATGAACTAGGGATTGAGAGGGGATGGTGTTTTTCAAGATGTTGATGGAGATTGTCCTCCCCAAGATGGGAGAGTTGTTGGTGATGATGATGACGAGGATTTACCCCTCCGGGAGGGAAGTTCCCTCGGCGGAATCGCTCCGCTGGAGGACAACAGTGTTCCTGCCAACTTCCGCCTCGGTACGGCGGCGCTTCGTCCCGAAAGTCCTCTCCTTATTTTTTTCTAGGTCAAAATGACTTATATACCAGAGAGGGGCAGCGGAGGTGGGCCGAGGAGGGCACAACCCACCAGGGCACGCCTGGGCTCCCTGGCACGCCCAGGTGGGCTGTGCGCACCTGTTGGGCCCCCTCTAGTACTTATTTGATCCAATAATTCTCATATATTCCATAAAAAATCTCCGTGAAGTTTCAGCTAATTTGGAGTTGTGCCGAATAGGTAGGCTGACGTAGCTTTTTCATGTCCAGAATTCCAACTGCGGGTGTTCTCCCTCTTTTTGTGAACCTTGCATATTATGAGAGAAAAAGGCATTAGAATTACTCCAAAAGGCTTTATTATGCATAAAAACAATATAATAACAGTAGGTAAACATGATGCAAAATGGACGTATCAACTCCCCCAAGCTTAGACCTCGCTTGTCCTCAAGCAAAAACCGAACTCAAAAAAAGATGTCCACATGCTTAGAGAGAGAGAGAGAGAGAGAGAGAGAGAGAGAGGTGTCGATAAAAACAAAATAAAGACATAGAAGCATCATGTAAATTATTATAACAACAACAAACTTTAACATAAAACTTTATTATAAAACTTTAATCATATAACTTCTCATGAATAAGTAACAATTCATCACAACATCGAAGTATAAAGCATAAACTCCATTGAAAACCAACAAACTATGTTCTCAGTCAACTTTGCAACTACGATTCATTATATTTTCAAGAAGGGTCACGTATCAGAGCCTTTAGGCAAGTCCACATACTCAACTATCATATATAGTCTTCTATGATTGCTAACACTAACCATATACACATGAGCAAAAAGTTTCAATCGGACACATAGAAAGATAAGGGCTTATAGTTTCGCCTCCCAATGTATTCACCCACTACTGCAGGTTGCTACTAACGTGACACTACGATCAGAGACCCTTCGGCGAAACTGTGTGCGATGCAATAACCGCAAATGGTGGTGTAAAAAACCGTCAAAAATGGTGCAAAACGTTTGTGATGGCGGAGCCATCAAACACGGTTCATATTTTAGTTGCGTGTGCGATGCAGGGCATACGGTTGATCCAGACGAACTAGTTGCGATTAGATAGAACAACAGAAACATGCAGCCATATCAATGTGTGTGCGATATACGGCATACAATTCGCTCTGATGAACTGTTTGCTATTAGGGAAAGCAGCAGAAACGGTCGGCCAGATCAAGGTGTGTGTGATATACGGCATACAGTTCAGTCGAATAAACTGTTTTTGATTAGGGAAGAGAACTTAAATGGTTCAACTTAACAAGATGTGTGTGATACGCGGAAAAAAGGCTCAGAGGTTAATTTGACATACATGACTTATAAGTTTCATAGATATCATATCACTTTGCTTGGAAAGCATTTAATTGCTTCGAATGTATATAGTGCTCCGTCCTATTAGTTGAATTAACCTCAGGGTCCATGTTTTCGAAACATGTTGTAAAGTGACGGGATAGACCTTCATTCAAGCCAATCAACATGTGTTCAAAAAACTAAAATTATCAAAAAGTAACGAGATAGACCTTCTTCAAGCCAATCAACATTTGTACAAAAAACAAAAAATGTCAAAAATTACAAAAGAAGGACCTCAAGGTTAATTCAACTAATATGATGGAGCACTATATACATTCAATGCAATTAAATGTTTAGAGTGACCCATCACAACAGTTAATTCAACATCAAGGCCACTTTCCATCCGGTCACCCATCTGATGACTACTCCAGCCTCTGCACACTTAACTTGGGAGTTCTGTTAGATGAGCTATCGGTAAGGAAGCTGGTCCTTGCCGCTGTAGGCACCCAGATGACCCACTGTTGCCGCCCAATGGTCAATGCCACATCCCCCGCATGGCAGTTTTTGCAGTGGGTAACTTCATCGTCGAGCCGCGCCCGGCGCAACCGCATGCACATGAACGTGCGTGGTCGTGCGCCGGCCCCAAACACTGGCAACACAACTTATAAATTGATGGATGGAGTACGAGTTACAGTGATGCATATACTTAAGCAAAGGGATCGCACATGTCTGTATTGACTAGAATGAGCATGCAATAGCACAATAAAAATTAAGGCCACGATGATTCGATCGCACTGGTGGTTACAGGAGGCAAGAAGAAAGATGCATCTAGCAACGTACGACCTCGTCCTCCTCAACTCAGTGCGCCAGGCCACCGATCGGCGGCTAAGGAGAGGCGGCTTTTGTGGCGAGGTCAAGGTGCTTCTCAGCAAAGGCATCCAAGGCTTCTTGCCGGTTGAAGAAGCCCAACGTCATAGCGTCCTCACTGGCCTTTTAGATACCTATGTACACGATGTTCTCATACACGTGGATGTGTAGGTTGACGAATTGTTGAAGGGCGAGGCGCCTCGCAGGGAGCGTGACCTCCAGGTGGACATTCTTCATGGCGTCGGCGGGCACTCGCGGGGCCACCAGTGCTTGAAAGAGGTCCGACCATGGAGAGGTTCGACCATGGAGGCCGATTAGGGTGGCAGGCAATGAGGAGCCTGGGCGCGCGGGCTAGAGGAGTATGGTGATGTCGTCCGCGAACTTCTTGACGATGGTGAACTTGGTGGTGGGAACGATCATTTGGTCCAACTAAGAGTCATAGCCGGCGTCGACGGCGGTCATCCACCAGCCGGTCGCCAACACCGTCTAGAGACGATCCTCGGTGCCATGCCGCAGGCCAACGTCGTGGACCATCTGGCACAGCTGCTGGCCGCTCGCGCGCATCACCGCCATGGGTCTGGAGTGAGCACTTTTGTGCTTATTGGTGTAGGTGTACGATGTGGTAGATATATTGGAATGGAGGGGTGCCTTTATATGAGTGCAAACTGTGTTGCATTCACATCGTGCCGCCTCTTATCCCGGTCCTCCTCCCATTACTTCCCTCATGCATTCACACGATGCTAATTGAAGGAGGATGCATCATTGGCCGTTCAACATTTCCGGAACCGCTGCCCTCTCCTTCGTCTGCATGTAGTTAAAATTTGAATTATCACTACAAGAAATATGTAAACTAGTGACCTTCTCTTAGTGACCCTAGCTGAATTGGTCGTAAATCCACAGCCATTTCGCTTGGAAGGGCTCAAACCCTGAATTGCCTTACACCAAATGGTCATAAAGCAGACAAGAGTGGTCCATGGCCTTATTTCTACCTGATTACGACCAATATAAATGGTCATGAGGTTGTGAACGTGAATGCATTAGTACTTATTGCTATGACTTGGCGCCACCTCATCAGTTTTGCCTATGTTTCATGTCCATGTGTCAATTTTTGCCCAAGGTTGTGAAGCAAACTATATTTCTATCATTCCGAAAATTCCCAAAAAAATATCATAAATTCTTTGGGTCATATATTCGTTAAATATGTAAAATTCCTTCCTTGCCTAGTTCAAAAATAATTCAACAATATTCATTTTCAAATTCTATTCACAACAGCACTTTATGAAGTAAGTGCTATTTATATACTCTTGATTTCCCTCGGAATTTTTAGGCACTCTTTCCTAGCCAAATCATTGTCGCATGACAAAATTCAGCTCCATTTGCCTAGCAAATCTTCCTCGGCAAATTTCCAAAGTTTTTGTCCACCTAGAAGCATTGTGAAGGAAGTACCTTTTTTATATATCCAAATGACATGAAATTTATACAGTTCCTTCATATGCCCAAATTATCACCTCCTCCAAATTACAGCTCAGTCAAATCATCTATGTGAGCCCAGGTTCAATTTATATTTTATGGCCAGATTGGCACGTTGCAAAGCAAGTGTTATCTAGACCCCTCCTATTACCCTCAAGCTCTTTGGGCATTCTTCCATACCCAAATCATTGCCACATGATAATATTCAGCTCCATTTTCCTAGCAAATCTTTCTCAGGAAATTTCCAAAGTTTCTACCTCGAGAGAAGCTTTGTGAAGTAGGTACTAGCTAGGCTTACCCAAATGATCTGAAAATTTACCAGGGCATGACCATACCTATGTAACTTACCTACACCAATTTTGAGCTCATTTCATTCATCCAATCTCTCTCACTAGTTTTCCCAAGTTTCAGTCCATAGAAGAGCATTGTGAAGGAAGTAATACTTTGGCATGTTCAAATGGTATCAATTTTATACAGTGCTTTCCTATGCCCAAATAACCATCCTCCACCAAATTTTAGCTTAATCCATTCATTATTTTGAGCCCAGCTTCAACATTCATATTTTTGTCCAGTGTGGTACTTTGCAAAGCAAGTACCACGTAGGCTCCTCCTTTTGAGCTGAAAATTTGTGAAGACATTCTCCTTAGTAGATGATCATCCTCAGTCAAAACTCAAGCCCATTGGCCATGTGCATTTCCCGCACCGCTAATCAAACACTTGGCTGCTAATTCATCTTTGAGCACAGGTCAGTCTCCTCATGAGATTCTTCTGTTGTAATTTTCTTCCTAGCACCTACCTGGGGAGTGCCCAACCCACTAGACATGCCTAGGCCTCCCAGAACGTATATCAACGCAAAGGTCACGCGGTGACCATGCGGCGGGCATGCGAGTTTACGCGCTTTGGAGTTGGGGCCCTGTGCCACATCCAAACCTCGACGTATCACCACCAAACAATGTATTTATGATTAAATAGATACTTATGTACCTAGAAACGATTTTTTCAAAAAAAAAATAAAGAGCAAACAAGAAGGCAGCTGCAGTTCAAATTTGACCCGCTTCTTACTGAATCGGCTGGAATTTGTCTTTTTCACCAGAGGTGGATCAAAACTTTCGACACCCAACCATTTTGTTAATTGTGCATTAAATATGGCCTAGTATTTTAGAAAATTGATTTGGTCCAAATTTGAAACAAATATATGGTAGGTCCTTCACAAAAAAAACTCATTTCGGGCACTCGGAAAATGGAAAATGAATTTTCCGTGCAAAGAAAATGAAAAATCCCTTAGGCAACATTGTTTGGAATTCGAATATGCACCCTTGTGCACAATATGAGATCATTTGAACAAACTATGCCATGAATGTGGCCATGAGATTGATCATTTGGCTTGAAAGCCATGAATCTTCACGCATGATAGCTCATTTCTGCGAACACTTTTTTAAAATAATTTCTGTATTACTAGTTTATTATTTTTCCTGGTAACTTGGTCACATGTAATGACACAATGTAAAGGTTTTCCAACTTTTTGATTTTTTTTTATTTTTTTATGCCCGTTTGAAAATGCGGTCAAAACGGCAGCATGACCGTTCCTAGCTAGTGCTTGAATCTTGGAAAAATTTTTGGTGTTTGTCTGATTAAATATATATTTTTGTACCTAAAAATGATTTTTTGGAAAAATAAAGAGCAAACTATGAGGTAGATGTAGTTCAAATTTGACCCGCTTCCAGCAGAATCGGCAGAAATTTGTCTTTTTCACCAGAGGTGGATCAAAACTTTTGACACCCAACCATTTGGTCAACTGTGCATTAAATATGGCCTAGTATTCTAGAAATTTTATTTGGTCCAATTTTGCAACAATTATTTGGTAGGTCCTTCACAAAAAAATCATTTTGGGCACTCGGAAAATGGAAAATGATTTTTTTCGTCCAAAGAAAATGAAAACTTCCTTAGGCAACATTGTTTGTCATTCCAATATGCACCCTTGTGCACAATATGATATCATTTGAACAAACTTTTGGTGTTTCTCTAATGAAATAGACACTTTTGTATCTAGAAATGTTTTTTGGAAAAAATCATGAGCAAACTATGAGACAGCTACAGTTCAAATTTGATCCACTTTCAGCTGAATCAGCGGGAATTCGTCTTTTTCATGAGAGGTGGATCAAAACTTCTAACACTCAACCATTTGGTGAATTGTACATTAAATATGACATAATATTTTAGAAAAATGATTCGGTCCACTTTTGCAACAAATATATGGTAGGTCCTTCACAAAAAAACTCATTTTGGGCACTCAAAAAATGGAAAATAAATTTTTCGTCCAAAAAATGAAAAAAAATTAGGCAACATTGTTTGCCATTCCAAGATGCACCTTTGTGCAAAGTATGATATAATTTAAACAAATTATGCCATTCCAAAATGCACCCTTGTGCAAAAAATATAAGAGAAACACATAGAAAAACACAATTACGTATGCTTTGTTCTCATTGGTTGAAATGTTTGTGCCATGGATGGATGACATGGCATCCATCCATCCATCCCATTTATCTAAAGAAAAAAGAGAGAGAAAGAAAAAGAACCCCCACCCCACGGGCAGCCCAACCACCCAAACCCTATCCCCTCCCCAGATCCATCGCCGCCGCCCCCCTCTCCCAGATCCAATCTCCCCCCTCATCCTCTCCCGCTCACGCACGCTCCAACCGCTCACCGCCCCCACGCTCCTCCACCTCTAGGCGACGCTGAGCCCGCGGTTTCCCTCCCCAAGATCGCGTCGGAGCCCGTGGTCCTCCTCCACCTACAGCTCGACTCTCCTCCTCCCCTTCCAGATCGCGCCGCCACTTCCCTCCCCCATCACCTCCCCCATCACCCACCGTCGACCTCGTCTCCACCATCCCCCTCCCCTCGCCTTCCCTATATCCACTAGTCCAGGCGAACCTCTCATGTGCGCGCGGCTCTGTCGCCCCACCCCGCACTCCGTCAGAGAAAACTACCTCGCCCTGCACCACCCGATTCGGAGCCGCGCCGTGGGAGAGGGAGGGAGATGGGGCTCCGAAGGAGAGGGCCGCTGCTGCTGCTCCTCGGCCTCGTGGCTACGGCCTTGGTTGCTGCTGCTGCGGTGGCCGATATCTATGGGGCTCGTCGTGCTGAAGTCGTCGGCCGGAGGCGCCAGGGGATCCTCCTCCAGCGGCGGGCAGGGCTCCAAGGCACCGTCGCCTAGCGCACTCTGCCGGGCTAGCGCCAGTCCATCCAGCACGAAGGTAACCACCCATCTTAGATCTACTTGCCGCTACCTGGTATAGTTTACTTTGTGATACTAGAGCAAGGGCGACATGGGTGATTATGGCGATCTCTGCAAAGTAGATTGTATCCCTATCTGGTAGCTCATGTGATGCGTTGTAGGATTCATAGTTGCAAAGTGATCTTGTTGGTGAAGTAGCACTGTAGGCATAGACCAATAATAGGTCATTTTTTGAATTAATACTCCAAAATTTATCAGTATTGGAGGAGTGATTGTTTCCAAATCAATACTCCTGGGTATCATCCATGGCTGTCTAGTAGCCGACATACTTCTAGTTCCATTTAGTATATGCAGGTAGCAGCAGCTTAAGTGTAATGGAGTTGTTGTTACTCTATGCCTACTTCGTTAGACTTTTCATCATCTCCTTGTTGTTTATAGCATAATCGCCTTCACTATTCTTGCTCTGAAACTCTGATCATGATACTAATGGTATTTTTCTTGATGGAATTACATGCAACATGGTGACTCTAATGCAGGCAAAGATCACATCCAAAGATATGGGATGTATATCCCATTTTGTAATTTCATGTAAGCCCTCTGTACATATGAACTAACAACACAATAGTATAACAACACATTACTAACAAGCCAACGGGAACACACAAAGTTCTGTACTTGTATTACTGGTGTCATTGTATTTATTTGTATATATAGGGCTAACATGACTTGCATTTTAGGTACTCCTTTTATCTGTATATATAGATCAAGAATATTACTTTTGTTTTACTTCTGCATTTATCATTTTTGATTGATAAGGTCTGACGCACATACACTTCCGATAGTACAACTACATGTTTTGAACAATTTCAATTCTGCAAATAATTAAATGTCTCAGTTTTAATCCATTCATCAAGCTGTGCGACTGCTTGTTCCATTCACACGAGAATGTGCTACTACCATGTTGATTAGGATGAGTGTACCATGCATGCTTTTCTTATTCAACATGATATGTGTCTATATGGGTTGATGTACCAAATCAAGCTAGGTTTGTCCTCCCTCTTGAAACATATGTAGAATTGCTGTATAGTCTGTACAGGGACATGCATGGGGAAAATGTGTTCCTTGTTTCGAGTTAGATTGCCATTTATGCATAGTACAAGTTCGCATGTGCAATCCCGTTCTTATTTATTTTCCTGAATGTCTTGAACTGTCAAACATTCTTCTTTAATTGTGTGATGTTATGTACTGTGGTACCTAGATGTTGGGATTAAATGATTAATTCAGCATGCTTCGGGAGTGTTGATTATTTTTGTGCTTTAGCTTCTCTGGGATTTTTTTGGTCGATTTGTACCCATTGGTCCATTATGGTGGTGATCCTCTTTATTTTATTGGCTGAATAAGCTTAATCTTGGAGTGATTGTATATATTGGAACGTACAATATTCATGTGGAATTAGTTAAGTTGGTATCAAATACATTTGTTGCATGCTCCATTAGTCGTTTATACTTGAAACCTGGCCTGTCATTTTTAATAAATATTACAACATCAAAGTTGTTTTATGCATGCTACTGGAAACTGTATACTCTCTCCTAACAGTTTTATTACTTGTTGTATGCAGGCTGATTGGATCCTACAATCAGGCTAATTTTCCATTTAAACACCTATTTTTTGACATCAGGTGCTCCTTGAGCTGTCTAAGAACAAGCAGACCATCATTTCACCATCTTCGGCCCCCCAGGTTATTTCATTTCTTTGGCCTCTTCCAGCATTGTCTTCTTTGTTCCTGACTATAAACATTGATGCATGTGCCTTGTTCTAAAGTGGAAAATCATTTGCTTGTACTTGTACTGTCCATCTGTTGTGTTAACTTGCACTGTGCTGGTACTTATCATTTCCAAAGTATATCTGTGTTTTCGCTATTATGAGAATGTCATATGCATTGTTTCCTGTTAAATCTAAAGTTTTGCAGCAATTTTTCATCGTTATGAGAATTTTATATTCATGGATTCACTTGATTATGTTTCTAACTTATCATAATTTATTATTTGCAGATGCTTGGCCTTCTGTTCGTAAGTTGGAGCTCTAGGAAGAAGAATCCTGAAGAAAACCCACACCCAGCAATGCATTCTAGCTCACTGGACTAATTATCTGTTTATCTAGTTGTATTTTAGCTAAATACCAGATTTGTACTATTATCTCACTGTTACCAGATTTTTATTTTACCTGAAAACCAGATTTCTATCAGAATCAAAGAATGTGTTTTAGCTCATGGACTAGTTATCTCAGATATCTCGTATCATTGTAATTTCTTTGCTTGGCTGTTGTATGAAATATTATGCCTTATTGGCTCTTTTTGAATCAAATATTATGCACAAATACAGAACTAACGTGTGGTACAGAAAGAGTGATCCTGGCAACTTACTTTAAAATGAAAAAGAAATAAAAGAATACTGACAAGTGGGCTGGAAAAACGTTGATGCCCAAAAAAATGTATATGGTAAAAGACTGGCCCAAAAAAATAAATGGTTGTTGGGCTTGGCCCATGTAGCTGACAAAAAATGAAAGGAAAAACAATAAATAGGCTAAATTAATGGGCTTGTCCCATATAGACACCTAATCGGACCAGGCTGATTCTTATCCACGTCAGCTTGCCACGCTGGAATTCTACGTGGCTTGGGGAGACTGCTAGTGACCAAAATTTTGGTCGAAGAACCAACGACCTTTTACATATCACAGAGAAGGTCATTAATTTAGTTTACGACCGACAGCTTTTGACCTTCTGTTTATGGTCACAAAAAGGTCGCAAATGAAAAACTATGACCTTTCAGCGACCAATAGTGAGGTTCACAAGTTGACATATTTCTTGTAGTGTATGCACATAAATGCATTGAAAACTCGGTTAATGCATAAAAATTAGCTAGTGCTAGTGATTTTTAGCTGCATATTTTGACAAATCGCAGTGTTACAGGGATTGACAAATGGCAATGTTACTAGATCAAAAAATGTCAATCTTTGTAGTTTGACAAATGGCAACATACCCAATGTGATAGATGCAAATCTTACCAAATTGTTTGTATGTCGTTACACACGGGTCATCCAAAACAACCGTTTGCGTTGAAGAGATGCACAAATCCTGCGCTGCTAATATTCCCTCAACTTAAGGGGGAAGAACATAGCTCTCACTTTGCATACGGGTGTTCTATCTAAAACGTTTGCGATCAAGAGCTGCAGAAATCCTAGTCGACACATTTTCTCTTGGCTTCCTGGGAAGCTGTCGGTTTGCATATGGGTGTTGTAATCAAAACATTTGCGATCAAGAGCTGCACAAATCCTGCTCGGCACATTCTCCCTTGGCTTCATGGGGAAGCTGTCGGTTTGCATACGGGTGCTCTAACTAAAACATTTGTGATGAGTGTTTTATATTTAAAAACCATTGACGTTTTTTTCAAAACAAAATCATTTGATAAGTCTGTACATTAATAGAGAAAAACGCAAGTTCATTCAAACCATATCTTTCATTCAGTCACACTTCAAATTTATATTCATATGATCGAGAATTCGAGATACAGTATTAAACCCCAAAAAAACTATTTCCGGCGGCGGCGGAGGCGGCGTGCCGCACCGTCGTTATCGTCCTCCGGGACGCCGTTGTTGAAGTCTTCAGGGCAGCACAAAATGTTCTTCACTTGTAAATCAAACATCATGTCATCGCGCGATCGATGAGCGGGGCGCGGGAGGACGCCAATTGGCACCGCTGAGAGGTAGCGGTCAACGGCAGCATCCCATGCTGTTGAGGGGTGCGCGCGCACGGGCATGGGCGCGGCTAGTGTAGCCAAACGCATGGGGACCAGCGCCGCGATGGGTGGAGGAGCGCGCACAGGCAGGGGCAAGGGAGCGGCGGGTGCAGCCAAACGCACGGGGGCCGGTGTCATGGTGGGAGGAGGGGCGCGCACGGGCACGGGCACCGGCGCTGGCGCTGGCATGTACACGAGCTCGCGTGGGTCCGTGGAGACCTTGTTGACGCCCGCGGCTTCCAGCTCTGCCATGGTGCTCGGCGACCAGCCGTCAGTGCTATGGGGATGGTCGCTGGCGCGGGCGCGGGGATGGTACCTGGGACGGGAACGGGGGCAGCAATCGCCGCAGCCAGCTCGTTCTGGGCCGTGTCCATGAGGCCCCATTCCTCCTTATTTTCAATCTCCTTCGGCTCGGAGTCAACTTCCCCAAACTTGAAGATTAGTGGAAGATGATCATTCCGTGCCATGGCGTTGGTGGAGGTCTGCCGGAGGGAGGGGAATGGGACGCGAATAGTAAGGCCGCCCGTATTAAACAGCGGGTTGGGCGCCATTAATTGACAGGAAGGTGGGCGGCCATGGAAGTCAATGGGCTCGCTTCCCAGTGAGCTTGCGCAGCGTACAGCTCGCATGCTTCCTGGTGAGCCTGCACATTGGAGGACAACTTGCACTCCTCTCGGTCAGCCTTTGCACCGAACTCCGCTGGCACGCCTCCTGTTCAGTCAAGGTCAAGTAGCTGTCCGCACGGCACCTCCTATAGCGATTAAAATGAAGATACGTGGCGTCACGTGAATGGTAGAACGCATTTGATTTGAATTATACAGACGTTTGAGATATTAAAGTGGCAGCTATTTTTTCAAAATGCCTTTGTTGGATGTTATTCGGGTGCACCTTCTCTCAAGATGGACACAAAAAATACCACAACATGTCGGGTGCCATTCCATGATAGCATGCCAAGTTTCATGAATTTTAGACGAGTTTTGGATTTACTAGAATTTAAAAACAAAGTATCTCCACGTTTTGCCGGCAATCAGCAGTGCCCTGGTGTTTGAAATTCATTCCCATTTCTTGCATGGGACCTAAGCATGCACCCAGGACACAGATTTGATTTTTCAACCAATTTATATGCATTAGAGAATGTGCATGTAGTTCAAATTTGAATTATGCACATAAATGCATTGAAAACTCAATTAATGCATAAAAACGTCAAAACGAACCCCTAAAAATCCCAAAAATTGACACAACTCTCCTGTTGTTCTACGTTGACATGAGAAACAATTTGAAAGCAATAAGAGGCAATGGATATCGTTTCGTCCCCAAAGGTGGGGCGTTCCCTACCGAAACCATCAGGCTTGTTGTGAGAAGCTCTAGTTTGTTAGAAGCATATCCCCACACCTGCCCCAAATGAGAAAAAATTACCACGGCATGTTGATGCCGCTCCATGATAGCATGCCAAGTTTCATGAATTTCAGACGAGCTTTGGATTTACTAGAATTTAAAACCAGGTATCTCAATGTTTGCGGCCGAGTGACCGTGGCAGGGTGTTTGACATTCATTCCCATTTCTTGCATGGGACCTAGGCATGCAACCAAGGGCACATATTTGAATTTTCAACCAATTTATATGCATTAGAGCATGTGCATGTAGTTCAAATTTGAATTATGCACATAAATGCATTGAAAACTCAATTAATGCATAAAAATGTCCAAACGAACCCAAAAAATCCCAAAATTGACACAACACTCCTGTTGTTCTATGTTGACACAAGAAAAATTTTGAAAGCAATAAGAGGCAATGGATATCGTTTGGTCCCCAAAGGTGCGATGTTCCCTACCGAAACCATCAGGCTTGTTGTGAGAAGCTAAGGTTTGTGAGAAGCATATCCCCGAACCTGCCTCAAATGGGAAAAAAAATTTACCATGGCATGTTGATGCCGCTCCATGATAGCATGCGAAGTTTCATGAATTTCAGACGAGCTTTGGATTACTAGAATTAAAAACCAGGTATCTCAATGTTTGCGGCCGAGTGAACGTGGCAGGGTGTTTGACATTCATTCCCCTTTCTTGCATGGGACCTAAGCATGCAACCAAGGGCACAAATTTGAATTTTCAAGCAATTTATATGCATTAGAGCATGTGCATGTAGTTCAAATTTGAATTATGCACATAAATGCATTGAAAACTCAATTAATGCATAAAAATGTCCAAACGAACCCCAAAAATCCCAAAAATTGACACAACACTCCTGTTGTTCTATGTTGACACGAGAAATTTCTAAAAGCAATAAGAGGCAATGGATATTGTTTCGTCCCCAAAGGTGGGACGTTCCCTACCGAAACCATTAGGCTTGTGAGAAGCTCTTGTTTGTGAGAAGCATATCCCCAAACCTGCCCCAAATTGGAAAAAAAATTATCACGGCATGTTGATGCTGATCCATGATAGCATACCAAGTTTTATGAATTTCAAACGAGCTTTGGATTTACTAGAATTTAAAAACCAGGTATCCCAATGTTTGCGACCGAGTGACCGTGGCAGGGTGTTTGACATTCATTCCCGTTTCTTGCATGGGAGCTAAGCATGCAACCAAGGGCACAAATTTGAATTTTGCAACCTGTTTTTATGGACGGAGCACGTGCATGTAGTTTAATTTTGAATTATGCACATAAATGCCTAGAAAACTCAATTAATGTATAAAAATGTCCAAACGATCCCCGAAAATCTCCAAAATTTAACATGACACTCCTGTTGTTCTATGTTGACACGAGAAATTTTTTGAAAGCAATAAGAGGCAACAGATATTGTTTCGTCCCCCAAGGTGGCACGTACCCTACTGAAACCATCAGGCTTGTTGTGAGAGAAGCTCTGGTTTGTGGGAAGCTTATACCAACACCTGCCCCAATTGGGAGGATATTTTTACCATGGCATGTTTCTAGCATTCCGTCATATCATATCATGTTTCTGGTTTGTCGCCAGCTCTCCTTGTGCGTCCAAGGCCCCAACGAATCAACTCGCGATTACCTCACGCATTGGGCCGAGCTGCGCAACTCTTGCGAGGGCGTGCACGAGGTGCAGGCCATCGAGTACTTCACTGTCGGGTGCCGAGAGGGCACCCTCCTCAAGCACCGACTTCTCTGCAATGAGTCGGCGACCCTCGACGAACCGCTGATCATAGCAGACAAGTACGCCATGGCCGACTCCTCCATGAAGGCGGAGATTCAAGTTCACGCATCTGGCAAAGTGGCTACTCCAGCTCCTCGGACTCCGGCTGGTGACACCAGTCGGCGTTAGCAACAGAGTGACAACAAGCGCAAGGCCATGCAGCCGGCCTCTACGAGCAGGCAGGTGGCGAAAGTTGAAGACCAGCAGCCGGAAGGGCAACCTCCTCCCAAGCGTCAGAAGGGCGGGAAGCCCAACTGGTTGCCTGCCTTCTCATACGAGCAGACTCTCGATGGACCATGCAAGTTTCACAACGGTGCAAAGCCGTCCAACCACACCACTTGGAAATGCCATTGGCTCACCAGGATTGCCAAGGGTGACGGACTCCTGCCTCCTGCGCCTGTTGCCCCGCCGCCTCCCCCTCCCCAGCAGCCAGCGGCCCGGCCAGTCGGCGCAATACAAGATGAATATCCTGAAGAGCATGGAGCTTACGTCGTGTTCACCAGCGTGGCCGATGACAAGCAAAGCAGATTGCAACGGCACCAAGAAGTACATGCAGTAGCATTAGAGACCCCCGAGTTCATGCACTGGTCTGAGAAGCCTATCAGTTGGAGCAGGGCTGACAACCCGGAGGTGATGCCTTCTCCAGGTTCTTATACCCTAGTCTTGGACGCCACCTTCATAACAGAGAGGCGGGCTGCTCGCTTCTCCCGAGGTCTGATAGATGGCGGCAGCAGCATCAACATCCTATACCATGACACTATGGAGAAGTTGGGAATCAAGCAGAAGCAGCTTCAGCCAAGTCGGACTGAATTCCATGGCATATTCCCTGGCCTTTCCTGCGAACCAATCGGTAATATCCAGATAGACGTCCTCCTTGGGGACAAAGATCACTTCCGCTGAGAGCCAGTCTGGTTTGAGGTGGTGGACCTTGAGAGCCCCTATCATGCACTACTTGGCCGGCCTGCTCTGGCCAAGTTCATGGCAGTCCCCCACTATGCTTACCTCAAGATGAAGATGCCAAGCACCAAGGAAATCCTAACCATAGTCGGAGACTACGAGAAGTCGTCCGCCTGTGCAGCAGATAGCAGCCGGCTAGCCGAGTCCCTCGTGATTGCAACAGAGAAGCGGATCCTTGACCGGGTTGTGGCAGTGGCAGGCAAGCAACCAGAAATGTCGCCAAACTCCAAGGAGTCAGAAGCTGATGGCTCGTTCAAGCCGGCGAAAGAAACGAAGAAGATACCCTTGGACCCGGAGCATCCGGAGAGGCACGCTGTCATAGGTGCGAACCTTGACAGCAAATAGGAAAGCGAGCTCGTCAATTTTCTCCATGAGAATCGGGACATCTTTGCATGGTCTCTGTCGGATTTCGGGTTCCGGCAGACCCTTGAGGTTCGAACACTGGGGTGCGCGCGGAGATCTCGCCCTCTACCTTCCTGCACCCCGTCGCCTCGCTTGGATCTAAACTACGAAAGGAACAACACAAGAGACACAAGGTTTATACTAGTTCGGGACACAAGGTGTAATACCCTACTCTAGTTTGTGGTGTGGTGGATTGCCTCTTGGGCTGACGGTGATGAACAAAAAAAGGAAGAACAGCCTTGCGAGGGTCTGTTCTTGGCTTGTGCGATGAACTGCTAGGGGGAGTTCAGTCACCCTCTCTCTCTGATTCCAGATTCCTCTAGCTACTGATTCCAGATTCCTCTAGCTACTGATTCCAGATTCCTCTAGCTACTGATTCCAGATTGCCCTACCCTGTGGGCGGCTAGTCCTATTTATAGGAAAAGGCCCTGGGCCTCTTCCCAAATATAGAGCGGGAAGGGCGCCAACAATTGGCCATTTTGAAGGGGAACATCTGGTACACTTATCCTGACTAAAGTTGGTCCTCGCCTGTCAAAGGCTCTGGTGGTGACGCCTGCTTGGGCTCCACAAAGACTTCCTACCTGCCGTTGGGCTGGTCTTGGTCTTGTTGCAATCAAATGGACACCTTTGCTTGATGCTCTCGCCTGCGCTTGCTCCCTTTGCACCAAAGAGGAAAGGAGGACACTGCGCGGGCTGGCGCCCGCCTGGCGCCCTTGGTCGTCATGGCTTGTGTCATGGGCACCTCGTGAGGTACCCCGCCTTGATCTATCCGCCTCCTCGCGAGCCAGCCTGATGAGGCCGTGCCTGAGGAAGCTCCCTGTCGTCCGCCTCGCAAGGCTTGGGCCCTCGCGAGGGTCTTGAGCTTGTGTTGATGAAGATGGGCCGTGATGGGCCCCCCTTTGAGCCACGCCGCAGGCTGCAGGCAGGCAAGTCTGGGGACCCCTGTTCCCAGAACGCCGACAGTAGCCCCCGGGCCCAAGGCGCGCCCGGACATGGCCGAGCAGAGAGGCGAAGTGGCAAGTGTGAAGCGTCGCGGGCCCTAACAACCTGCGGCCTTGGGCGCCGCGTGGCGGTTGATTGGATGCGGGTGCCTTAGCAACCGCGCGAGTTTGACGGCGTCTGCCTAGGCTTTGCTTCCATGCTTTCTCTGGTTACTGCTCAGATCCCCTTTCTTGCTGTCGGTGCAGGGACGACACCTATGGGATCACAAGAATCCCTACTACGGTTGCGGGGCGCGGGGTCGTGAGAAGAGCAGATCAAACAGATAGCACACGGATTCTTTTATCCAGGTTCGGGCCGCGAGATGCGTAAAACCCTACTCCTACTTTGGTGGTTAGTTTATCTGCGTTCTTGAGCTATCTATGAGGCTGAGGAGCTCCAAAAAGCCGAATCCTCCTCCTGGTCGCCTTGGGCCTCCTTTTATAGGGAAAGGGGTTGCCACAGTGGTACACAGGAGGTGGAATGGGTACAGCCATATGAGTTTATCCCTTGCATTACATGATAAGGCGCCATAAATGCGTCTTGCTTAGGTGTCCTTGCTTTATCGGGGACGGGGGAGAGCCCAGTCTCGTCCGTCACTGCTCCCTTTCGTGTTGACACGCGCCCTGGCCAACGGTGCCTATGGTGCCATGTAGGCAGGCAGGCAGCTGAGGTGGCGCAGTGGTGGGTCTCCACGAAGGTTCGCTTGCCGCGATGGAGGTAACTGCCCAACTGGTTGGGTCGGCAGCTGCATGGTGGAGGCTTGATTGGCGCGGGCCTGATGGTGGCCCTACGGGTGTCCTTGGCAAGGGCCTTGCCGCAGCCCGGCAGGGTCTTGCCACAAGCGCCGTTGTAATCCCGGCAAGGCTCTTGCCGGGGGCTTGTGGTCCTCCTTGGTCGGGATCCCGCCAAGGGTCGTCATCTTCTATAGTATGTATCTGATCTTTGAATGTCTTCACAAAGATCTGCATGCCACCACGGGGATGTCTCCCGAATCCTTTGCCCCCATGGGGGGCAGTGGAATCAAAGGTGATCCGCTCCGTGGGCGCGGGCCGAGCCGCCCCAGCAAGGGCCTTGCCGGGTTGGCTAAAACCACTTCGCAAGGATCTTGCCGAGGAGTCCGCTTGGCCCCTTTGCTCTTTGTGGTCTTGGTCTTGGCGTCGTTTCTACTCCTTTCGAAGCTTCGCCTTACCTTGGCTCACCCTCCTTGCCTTGCTTAGTGTGGCGGCGCCATGCCTGCATCGCCTGCGGCACAGTTATAAGGTGTACCTCTCTTTTTGTACACCGACAAGAGCCCCCAGGCCACGGCCACACGTAAGCGCAATCGCGTCGTTGGGCTAGGCCCTAAAACGGTGCGCGGGCAGGCAGGGTGGTTTTTACCGCGGTAAGTCTTTTCGCACGCTACGCTACCCATGCCTCCCGCGCGTGGCTTGGCATGGGGAGGCGTGCGTGACGTGGGCGGCATGCGTGGGGCTGAGCTCAGACGCATGCGCCACGCCAGGTAAAGGCGGTTAGCGCCTTCCCCATAAACAGAGGAAGGCGTGGAGGCGCGGCCCATTTACTGAACGGGGCCGGGCCATGGTCTTCAAGGCGTCCACTCCCCACAATCACGGGGTGGGGAGAGGTCTCCTCACCCGTCGCCTCGGTCCCGCATGCCTGCCACGTGGCTCTCATGCGCCGGGTTGGCGAATGGTGGAGGCGGGAAACGGGCCGTCGCGGGTCGGGGCAGTGGGTCGGTCCCAGTTCCCTGCGCCTTCCGCGTCTTGATTGGTCGAGCGGGGCGGTCGTGCCCCCACCCCGTTCTTTATAAAGAGCAGGGGTGGGAAAACGGCATCCCGCACTCTTCCATATTCTCTTTCCTTCAGCTTCCGCTCGCCTCCCTCCATCTGGCATGGAGAGAGGGAATCCTGGCTCTTCAACGGTGGCAGCAAGGGTCGCCGCTCGACAACGTGTCCTTCCTTCTCCTTCACATGGGGTGGCAGAGCCAGCCGCAAGGGGAAGGGGGAGGGGGCGAGGCCGCGGGCGAGGCCATGGACGAGGTCGAGGTGCTCAGGGAAGAGGAGAACGGGGCGGCGCGCTGGTCCCGCCTCCGCCAGCGGTTCCTCCCCCCACGGAGGGCCATGTTGGGGATGACCCTTGCGAGTTCTTCGTCAGGCTGCGCCGGCCGCCTCGCCGTCGCCTTCGTCTTTCCGACTCCCTTCGCGAGCGAGATGGAGCGGGATCCGCCGGAGTCACTGCGGCTGCACATGAGGGGCTGTTGGATCAGCGGTACGCGAGTTCGCGTCGACTTTCCAGCCCCTCAAGTGATGTATCTTGGTCGAGGGTGGAAGACGTTCGCCCATATCCACCGCTTGACGGCGGGGCTCACTCTCCATTTTAAGCTGATGGAGGGCGGCCTTCTCTCCGTCAAGGTCTTCGGGTGCTTCGGGACTCGGGCAAGGTGCTGCGTGGAGAGCTCTTCTGATAGCGAAGGCTCCTCCTCGAGCGGGAGTGGCGAGGAGGACAGCGGCAGCGACGACGAGGGTAGCAGGCGGCAGGATGACGGGTCCGACTAGGTGTCGGGCGTCGCTCCGTGCGGCACCGGCGATCCCATCGTCCGTGTCGCCGGCTTCCTGAACTTCACGGGGTCGTCTCCTTGGGCGGCTGGCGTTGGGAGGCTGCGGAAGAGGAAGAGGGAGGGCGGGAAGGCCGTCAAATCGGAGTACGCGGGCACTGACGCCTTCGACGTGTGCTGACGTCCTGCCGCCTCGTCTTCGAGCTCTGCTTCCGGCGCTGCCATCACCATCCAGCCTTCGGACGGCCACCGAGATGTTCTCTTGGTGCCTCCTGCCACCCGTAGCTCGCCTAGGCGTCCCTTTTGCCCTTTTCGCCTCCTTGACCTACCTCCTGAGAAGAGGGACAAAAGAGGGGTTACGGGCACCTTATCTCTTTTTATTTTGTAAGCCTTCGGGCCTAGGCTGAACTTAAAAACTTGTTATCCCATCATTCATGTTTTTCATTCTCTGTGGACTGTACCTGAGTGGAATGTTTTTAATGAAAAGGGATGCTTGCCGGGTCGTTTGTTTGCGGGTAGAACCCACGACAAGGAATAAATCCTTGATATCTCTAAGATAAACATTTCCTTGCCCGGCAACAGGCCCTGCCGTCTTCCCACTTCACTCGACCTTCCTCACGCTTTTGGCGGAGGTAGGGATGAGGCGGGTTCAGGCTCCTCGTTTTACCCTTTGCTGTCGCGACTACGACCAAACCTGGCCCCAGGAACGAGCCCTAGAGCCTAGAGTTTTTAGGGGAGCATGGTAGCTTGGGAAACAACGAAGTTTCACATACCTCAGTCCATAAGGGAATGCATGATAAGGAATGAAGAACTTATCTGAAGCTACAGCCCCGGCAACTCTGGATTGCCGTGGGTGAATCTTCGTACTTGCAGCCCCCGGCAATACTGGCTTGCCGGGGTCTAGATGCCGATCAGTTCTTCTTTCATCCTCAAGTGATTCGGCAAGGATATCTGTGAGTCCTGCGAACCAAAGGAGACAAAATAATGGCAAAGAGACGCACACTCGACCTCTAAGCTAGGGGTTAGTCGCCGCAAAGCACTATCAACCCTAACCAAGGACGAGACTTGACCTAGCATGCATGCTATAACTTAGGGTGCCAGCGCTTCATTTATTTATGCTCAGGGTCTGCGCCTGGCTTTGTACAAAGGGTTACATGCATCATCGGCAATGCTTGTACAAAAGGTGGCTTGTCGGGGGGCCCGGCAAGCCGCGCCTCATGGGTAAAACTTGTGAAGATGCGCAATGTTCCAGGAGTTACTCACTGGAACGGCATCTTCGGTCTCCAGACGGACTGCGTCGGGCCTGGTGACTCGTGTTACCCGGTAAGGGCCTTCCCACTTTGGCGTCAACTTGTTGGAATTCTTGGACGATTGAACGCGCCAAAGGACAAGGTCGCCTTCCTCAAGGCTTCGGGCATGAACCTTGTGGCTATGGTAGCGGCGCAAGGCTAGCTGGTAGCGTGCTGCTCTCACAGCCGCCCGAAGACGATCTTCCTCAAGGAGCAATGCGTCATCTTGCCGCAGTTGCTCTTGCTCGAGGTCGTCATAAGCGAGCACTCGAGGTGATCCGTATATGAGTTCAGTGGGGAGAACTGCTTCTACCCCGTATATCGAGCAAAAGGTGTCTGGCCGGTGGCTCGATTTGGTGTCGTCCTGATCGACCAAAGAACCACCGGCAACTCATCAATCCAGCGCCTTCCACTCTTGTGCAGCCTATCAAAGGTCTTGGTCCTTAAGCCTCGCAGTACTTCAGCATTTTCCCTCTCAGCTTGACCATTGCTCCGCGGGTGAGCAACGGTCTTGGGTATATTGCATGAAGGTGTGGCTTGTGAACTGTGTGCCGTTGTCGGTGATAACCCTGTTGGGCACGCCAAAACGGCACACCAGTCCCTTGAAGAACTTGACGGCTGACTGAGTTGTGACCTTCCTCACTTCCTCCACTTCTGGCCACTTTGTGAACTTGTCGATTGCCACGTACAAGTACTCAAAGCCCCCGACAGCGCGGGGGGAAGGGCCCAGTATGTCGAACCCCCAGACCGAGAAGGGCCAGGAGAGAGGAATGGTTTGAAGGGCTTGAGCTGGTTGATGAAGCTTCTTTGAATGGAACTGACATGCTTCACACCTGGTGACTAGTGTCGTCGCATCCTAGAGGGCGGTGGGCCATAAGAAGCCTTGCCGGAATGCCTTGCCGGCAAGGGCCCTTGACCCAATGCGGGATCCACATATGCCTCCGTGTATCTCTGCTAACAGCTCCAGTCCTTCCTCTCGAGGGATACACTTCAATTTCACACCGTTCGGCCTCTTTCTACATGCAGGCGCCATCGACGAACTGGTACATGGTAGAGCGACGGGCTACCTTTTCCGCTTCTTCCTGCTCCTCAGGAAGTTCCCCTGTTTGGAGGAATCGGATGGTATGATGTGCCCATGCCGGAGCCTGGGGCTCGACGGCGAGGACTAAAGGCATTTCCTCCGCTACAGGAGCGGCTGTCTCGACGGCAAGAGCTTGATGCTCCGCCGGAGCCAGTCGTCCCGTGGCGGGCTCAGTATTCCCGGCAACATCCTTGCCGGCGGCCCCAGGGAGCTCGGCGGGAAAGTACTTGTCGGGCCCTGATTTCCTCCTCTTATTCTGCTCTGTTGATGGATCACCGGATGGCTGAATTAGCTGAAGCACAAAGGTACCTGGTTCCACAAGTAGCTTGAGGGCAGCGCGTTTTGATAGGTAATCGGTGACATCATTCTCTGCTCGGGGAACGTGTTCAACCTGTATACCGTCGAAACGCTCTTCCAGCTTTCTCACTTCATTGACGTAGGCCTTCATCAACGGGCTCTGGTAATCCTTGTTGACTTGCTTGACGACAAGCTGCGAGTCCCCCCTGACGATGAGTTTCTTGATTCCGAGGTCCGTGGTGATCCTAAGACCGGCAAGCAGCCCCTCGTACTATGTCGTATTGTTTGTTGACACCTCCCTGGGGAAGTGCATCTGGATCACGTACTTGAGGTGCTCTCCGGTGGGCGCGACAAGCAGTACGCCAGCCCCGGCGCCCTGTAAGGAGAAAGCTCCATCAAAGTACATGATCCAATCACAACTTGCCTCTTTGCCGGGGAGAGCAGTCTCTTGAATTTCTTCTTCAGGTGTTGTGGTCCATTCTGCAATGAACTCTGCTAAGACTCGGCTCTGAATCGTCGAGGTACTTTCAAACTTGAGGCCAAAGCTGGACGGCTCCAGTGCCCATTCCACAATTCTTCCTGTTGCATCCGGATTGTGCAATATCCGTTCTGAGAGGGAAGCGAGTGGCAACAGTGATCTCGTGTGCACGGAAGTAGTGACGCAGCTTCCTCGAGGCCATAAGGAGGCCGAAGAGCAGTTTCTGCACATCGGAGTACCTTGATCTAGCCCCCTGCAGGAGGGAACTAACAAAGTAGACCGGGTGCTGCATCATTTTCTTCTTCGGCGGCACTTCAACTGGTTGTGTCGCCTCTGCATTTGTGGTGTCGGGCTCTGTCGCTGCCATTTCCTCGTCGTCAACCTCTCTGCGCCACCCGGTCTGGCGCTGACCACCTGGTCCGTTGCCGCCAGGTATAGCAGCAACGGCTCCTGTGGCTTAGGCGCGCGCGGAGGAGAGGTACTTCTTCAACCCTTGTAAAGCCGCTTCGGCTTCTGGCGTCCACTCCATCGGGCCCGCCCTTTTCAGGATCTTGAAAAAGGGGGGGGGGCACGCTCGGCAGACTTGGAAATGAACCTACCCATGGCGGCGACGCAACCAGCAAGACGACGCACATCCTTGATCCGCTTGGGTGCTTCAATCTGCTCTATAGCTTTGATTTTGTCCGGATTGGCCTCTATCCCACGTTGTGACACCAAGAACCCGAGGAGCTTGCCGGATGGGACGCCAAAGAAACACTTCTCAGGGTTCAGCTTGAGATTGATCTTGCGCAGGTTTGACAATGTTTCTTGCAAATCCGGTATGAGGGTTGCCCTGTCCTTGGTTTTGACCACTCTGTCATCCATATAAGCCTCCATATTTCTGTGGAGCTGGGGTTCAAAACCAATCTGGACCGCCCTTGCAAACGTCGAACCAGCACTCTTCAACCCGAAAGGCATCCGCATGAAACAATACGTACCACATGGGGTGATGAATGATGTCTTCTCTTCGTCTTCTCTTGTCATGAAGATCTGCTGGTAGCCGGAGTAGGCATCAAGGAATGACAACAGATCACACCCAGCCGTGGAGTCAACAATCTGATCGATGCGCGGCAGCGGAAGGGATCTTTAGGGCAAGCCTTATTGATATCTCGTAATCAATACACAACCTCCACTTCCCATTTGCCTTGCGCACCACGACCGGATTGGCCAACCACGTTGGATTGAGCACTCCTCTTACCAAACCCGCTGCTTCCAGTTTCCGGATCTCTTCTGTGATGAACTCTTGTCGTTCCAAAGCTTGCTTTCTGAGCTTATGCTTGACGGGCCGCGCATGAGGGCAGACAGCAAGGTGATGCTCAATCACCTCCGTAGGAACACCGGGGATGTCGGAAGCTTGCCACGCAAACACATCGACATTCGCCCGCAGGAAGGCGACGAGCGCGTCTTCCTATTTGTCGTCAAGGGTGGAGCTTATGGTAAAAGCTCCTCCCGTGCCGTCCTCATTGATGTAAACCTTCTTGGTTCCGGTGGTATGGCCTCGGCTTCTTGTTTCCGCCAGTGGAGCTCTCTGGCACGTCCTCGACGGCAGTGCTACACTCTGAAGAGGTGCGCTTGCCGGAGTGGGTGTCCGAGGTCACACCGGTCTTCTTCTTCTTCTTCCCTCCCGGGGTCCCAGCGGCAGAAGCAAGTGCCCTAGCAGTGGTAGCTCTTTGCAATCGCTTTGGTATAGTTGGTCATCAAATCAGCGCATCTTTCTTGTCGGAGGAATGGTGATGATCGTCACAGTGCGAGCATCTTCGTGGTGTTGTAGGCGTAGTGTGGCGCCGCCATGAACTTGGCCATTTGGGCGGCCAAGGATCCCGTTGTAGGGCAAGGGGATCTTGGCAACATCGAACAGGATCCTCTCCGTCCACGAAGTTCAAGTCGCTTCCAAAGGTCACGGGCAGCGTGACCTTTCCCTTGGGTTGGCTTCTTCCCGGGTTGACCCCTGAAACGTGCCCGTCTCTTCGAGGTCTCCATCAGGAATCTGCAGTTTCTCGATCACGGCAGGCGAGATCAAGTTCAGACCGGCCCCGCCATCGACTAGCATCTTCGTCACCTAGGGGTTGCATATTGTTTGTGAAACCAACAACGGCAAGAACCCGACCGCAGTGGTGCGATCAGGGTGATCCTCGGTGTCGAAGATGATAGGTGTGCTGGACCACTTCAGCGGCCTTTGGGCATCAAACGACGGTTCTTCCGCTGTAACCTCTCGCGCCCACTTTTTAAGCCGGTGGTGAGAAGTATACAGCGAGGCGCCGCCGTCGACGCACGTGGCCTCTGTAGCTTTCTGAAACTCTTGGTTGCCGGATTCGTCGACCTCTTCGTGATCGTCGTCTTCTGGCTTTCTGTCACGGCCCCGGGGGGGCCTCTCCTGTTGCTTATCCTTGCCGTGATGGCCCGTCTGGCCGTCACGCTTCTTGCCGGATCCCTCAGCATCGTCCGGGCCCTTTTGCTTGTCCCGCCTCTCATATTCAGCCCTCTGCTTCTCAGCGAGGAGCTCAACCTGTCGGCAGTCCTAGAGAGCATGGCCTTTGGTGCGATGGATCTTGCAGTATCGCTTGTCGGAGTTTCCAGGCTTCTCGGCAGCCACCAAGGCCGGCGGCGACGCGCACCCGGCAACCTCCTTGCCGGGGTCGTCTGCCTTGGTTTTCTTGGTGGAGCCGGTGTCATCAGATCCCTCAACGGCAAGCACGGTTTTTCCCTTGCGCTTCCTATTGCGGCGCCGGCCTTTCTTTGCCGGGGCGGCAATATCCTCATCTGAAGAGTCGGTTTCCATGCCGGCATCTTCGCGGGGGTACTTCCTTCCCTCTTCAGCTCGGGCACATTTGCCAGCAAGAACATAGAGTTCTGCTACATCTTTCACCTTGTTCATTGCCAGCTCTTCACGCATCTTGCGGTTACGCACGTTCTGATGAAACGCGCTGATGATGGCGGCTGGGTGAACATCAGGGATATTGTACTGTACCCGGCTGAACCTCTGAATATACTTGTGGAGACTCTCGCCTCCCTTCTGAGGAATGATGTGCAGGTCGCTTGCTTGGCCATGGGCTTGGTGGCCTCCACTAAAGGCGCCTACGAACTCATGGCACAAATCCGACCAGGAGGAAATAGAGTCTACCGGCAAGTGCATCAACCACGACATGGCGTTGGGTTTGAGAGCCAACGAAAAGTAGTTCGCAAGCACCTTATGCCGCGGGCTCCGGCAGCCTGCATCACGATGGTGTAGACGCTGAGGAACTCGGATGGGTGTGTCTTGCCACTGTACTTTTCGCCCACGTCGGGTTTGAAGGTGCGGTGAGTTGGCCACTGGAACTGCCGCAGCTCACGGGTAAAAGCCGGACAGCCTACCTCTTAAGGTAGGCTTCCGAGGCTCCCGGTGCGGGTGGCTCACAGCAGGCCCTGCTACTTTGTCGATTGGTGGCGGCGCTCAGCGCGGCGCTCGATAGCGGAGTGAGCGTCTTCATGTTCTCGTTCCCGAAGAACTTGGCGCTGGTCACAGTGGGCCCGCGGGTCGGACGATGCTACGGAGATCTCATCGCCCGTAACATCACGACGGGCTGGTGTCCGTGGGACCGGGCGACGAGGAGGTGAGTGCACCATGGTTGCGGCGCCGTCGGCTCTCCTGCCACTGGTGCGTGGGACTCCGTCGGAACGTCGACCCGGGGGCTCCGCCGGATTCGGTTCGTCTTTGTTGGCCACCGCAACAAGGCTTCGGATGGTGGCTCTCCATTCATCAAGTTTCCCCGCAGTGGGAGGAAAATCGAGAGCAATCGCGCTACGCGAGCGTGGCTTCACTGGCGTTGGTGGCAGCGAAACCTGCACGGATCGCGACGCGCTTCGACTTCTGACCATGTCAGAAGGAGCTCTATCACGACCCTGCGGTCGCATGCCATCTTCACCAGCGCCTCGGCGAGCGGGCAGGTCTTCTAAATCCTGGAGGTGGTGCTCGGGGCTCTTTCCGCAGCGACCCCCGGGGTCCTCGGCGTGATTACGCCGTTCGTCGCGTGTCGCTTGAGAAGAGCGCGCCGTCGGTGCCGGCGTGGGAGTCTTGGAAGCCCTCGCGTCGCCTGCGAGCGGGGTGGCAGCGATCTTGGAAGGCCCCGCGCCACTCGCGGAGGGCCTGACTCCGTGTTTGGATTTGGCGGCGTGCGGCCCGCTACCAGGCGCACGAACATCGCCGCCTCCCAAACTTCGGCTGCTGGGACGGTGTTGGTGTTCGCGAACAGCGCCCCGGGTCCTTTCTGCGACCGGTCCGCTGCTCGCCCGCGTCGGGACGGGGTGTCCGGCTTCCGACGGGCCAACCGCCACCGTCGTCTTCTTCTTGGGCGCCATGACGATGAAGAAGCGTCGAACTAACTGCTAGAGCTGATTCTCACAACTGCGCCCCCTACCTGGCGCGCCAAAGATGTCGGTGCGGGGACGACACCTATGGGATCACAAGAATCCCTACTACGGTTGCGGGGCGCGGGGTCGTGAGAAGAGCAGATCAAATAGATAGCACACGAGTTCTTTTATCCAGGTTCGAGCCGCGAGATGCGTAAAACCCTACTCCTGCTTTGGTGGTTAGTTTATCTGCATTCTTGAGCTAGCTATGGGGCGTGAGGAGCTCGAAAAAGCCGAATCCTCCTCCTGGTCGCCTTGGGCCTCATATTATAGGGAAAGGGGTTGCCACAGTGGCACACAGGAGGTGGAATGGGTACAGTCATACGAGTTTAGCCCTTGAATTACATGACATGGCGCCATAAATGTGTCTTGCTTAGGTGTCCTTGCTTTATTGGGGACGGGGGAGAGCCCAGTCTCGTCCGTCGCCGCTCCCTGGCCAGCGGTGCCTGTGGTGCCATGTAGGCAGGCAGGCAGCTAAGGTGGCGCATTGGTGGGTCTCCACGAAGGTTCGCTTGACGCCACGCAGGTGCCTGCCCAACTGGTTGGGTCGGCAGCTGCATGGTGGAGGCTTGATTGGCGCGGGCCTGATGGTGGCCCTACGGGTGTCCTTGGCAAGGGCCTTGCCGCAACCCTGGCAAGGGTCTTGCTGGGACGCCTGCTGTCATCCCCGGCAAGGCTCTTTCCGGGGGCCTTGTGGTCCTCCTTGGCCGGGATCCCGCGAAAGGTCGTCATCTTCTATAGTATGTATCTGATCTTTGAATTTCTTCACAAAGATCTACATGCCACCACGGGGATGTCTCCCGAATCCTTTGCCCCCATGGGGGGCAGTGGACTCAAAGGTGATCCGCTCCGTGGCCGCGTCCCGAGCCGCCCCGGCAAGGGCCTTGCCGGGTTTGCTAAAACTGCCCCCCGGCAAGGATCTTGCCGGGGGAGTCTGTTTCGTCCCATTTGCTCTTTGTGGTCTTGGTCTTGGCGTCGTTCTGCTCCTTTCGAGCTTCGGCCTTACCTTGGCTCACCCTCCTTGCCTTGCTTAGTGTGGCGGCGCCCGCGGCTCAGACTGCTCGTGCACAGTTAAAAGGTGTACCCCTCTTTTTGTACACCGACACTTGCGCCTATCCTTCCTGCCTCTGAAATCTTCAGATCCACTCTGACTGCACGCCCTAGCAAGGCATGGCGCCCGCGGCAAAGAAGCCGAAGGGATCTCCTGAGGTTCCGTCTGGGGCCGCGCCTCCGCCCGTGAAAGAAGGTGTCTGCAATGCACAGGTCTATCCTGCCTGGTCGTCCTCACGAGGCCTGGCTGAGCCGGCCGGGGCGAGCTCAGCCCCCACGGCCCAAGCGACTCCTTAGGTGCCCTTGCCTGACGGTGCCACCACAGCCGTTGGGGCGCAGCAGGCTCCGCCTCTGGATACTGTGGTCACGCTGCCGCCTTCTCCTCCTACCCCACCGACTGCTGTTTCTCCGACTCCTCCCACTGCTTCGATCGCTGCTTTGCCGAATGCCAGCCAAGGCAGGATCTTTTGGCGACCGACTGCCCGGTGGCCGGGCGCTTGAGCTGGCTTCGCTGGATTCGCTCCGACGCCGTTTGGCGGCGCTGGTCCAGGCCTCGACGGCTTGCGACGAGGAGAAGCAGGCCGTCCTTGGAGCGAAAGCTGCTCGCGACGCCGCCTTGGGGGAGGTAGCCGATGTCCGAGGTCGCTGCAAGGTGCCGGAGTGCGAGCTGCAGGGCCTGCGGGACCAGCTCGCCAAGGAGGCCCGCCTTCGCCAAGAGCAGGAGGAAGGCATGAAAGCTCGCGAGGTGGCCGTCAAGGATCGGGACGCCAAGCTCAAGAAGCGCCGTGAACGCCTAAGGCGTCTTTGGAGCAGGAGTTGGAGGCGAGGAAGGTCGAGCTGGACGGCAAGGCATGGGTCCTTGCCGAGGATCGTGTGGCCTTCACTGAGATGGAGGTGAAGGCTCGCACCTTGCTGAGGGAGCTCTACGATAGCGGCCTGGAGAGCCCGCTGGCCGGCGCAGAGGACGGCCCCGCTAAGCTGCTTCCCTTCCTGGTTCATGCTCTTGAAGATGTCGCCCATGGCCTTGGCCCTACGGCTGAGGCCGAGGCGCGTGTCTTGTCTTCTGCAGCGCTGACGCGGGTCCTCACCCACGTCTACCTTCGCGATCCCAACGTCGACCTCGACAGCTCTTTGGAGCCAATGAAAGGCGAGCTTGCAGCTGCCGCCACGAGGCCATGAAGGGTCGTGAGAGGCTCATTGGGAAGTTCCGCCTTCAAGACTAAGCCAAGCGGGCGCCAACCCTGCGGCTCCACAAGGCGAACCGCTCAGCGCAGCTCCATCGCCGACAAGTGACTCTGCCTTTCGGCTCCTGCTTCGCTTTTCATTCATGCACATGTATCATGCCTCGGGAGGCGTTTAAACTTGCATTTGGCGTTGTGATAATGATTATGGACTGTAATATTTGCTTCAATTCCTTGAAATTTGCGCTTTTCCTTCCTACTTGCTTATGTTCTCGCCTGGCAGAGCCATTGCCCCACAAGATACCTCCCGTTAGCCCCGACCGGAAACCAGGACGGGACCAAGGAGTGAGGGGCTACGTGACAAGTTAGGCTCCGGAGTCACGATGCTCAGGAGTCCCCCTTGGCGCACGAACAACAAGTAGGGAGGTGAGATGTGGGTGGATCTACCGTTCTACGTCTGCAGAGCCCGGCCCCGCGCATACCTCAACCGCCGTTAGCCTTTCGGAACTAAGGAGTGAGGGGCTACGTGACCAGTTAGGCTCCTGAGTCGCGATGCTCAGGAGTCCCCCTTGACGCTCAAACGGCCTTCGTACGGGCATAGCCGCTCCTCGGCAGTGTCGTCAGCTAGCGCGGAGCATGGTGCTTCCACTGGTGCGTGGGAGGGGGCTCCCCTCCAGGAGGAGCCCCCGGGGCGTGTAGAACCCCGCCCTGACACGTGGCTGGCACGGTAGGGCCTGATGAGGTGTATCTGGGCACCCGTGAGCCTTCGCTGGACTCACGGGGCCCTACCTCAAGGCGGGTTGCGCCTGGCACTGGGCCTTATCTTGTGATGTGTTCCTGCAGATTTGGTTAGATGCTGGCGCTCTACGTCCTCGGGTCCCGGCCCTCGAGCTGGTCTTAGCCGTCATTTGGTATGCCAGGTCGCGATGCCGTGGACAAGGCCAGAGGGTGAGGGCTGGAGAGCCAGTAGGAGCCCTGAGTCGCAATGCTCAGGTACCCCCCCCCCTTTAACGTGCAAGCGGTCGACATGAAAATAACAAGCATGATGGGTCGAACGCATGACCCGAAATAAACGCAAGAGGGATACATGCCGTCGGGTCTGGCCCGAGCGACATGGCGATGATGCAGCCCGAAGGGCGCCCCCAACAAGATAAGCTAGGAACATGAAGTAAAAGGGATACACGCTGCAGGGACGAAAACACGGCCTGGGAGTAATGCAGCCCTGGGGGGCGCTCCCAGTTGGAAATGAAACTTGAAAGATGTCACCTGGTAGCGTTGAAGACGAAAGGGTGTTGGTGCAGCAGACTCGGTGGGCTGCGGGAGCCGATCCTCACGAGCCCCCAGGCTCAGGGGCCTCGGGAGGCTCCGGAGGCGCTGGTGGCTCCTCGTGGACCATCTCCATCTCTGCCAGGGCTGCGGAACGCCTGGCCTCTTGAGCCTCCAGGATGCTCCTCATGAGGCGTTGGCCAGCGTGGCAGCGTTCGGCAAGCCGTAAGGCATGCGAACATAGCTGTGGGGTGGACCTTCGCAGTGCCCCACGCGAGAGGGCCAGAGGCGCTCCTGAGTGGCGGCTCGGTTGAGCCCTGCTATGTCGATGCAGACGCGCAGCCCACCATCCTTGCCTGGATGGGGAGCTACGGAAGGTAGGCGGCGGCTGCCACTCATGACTCTTGACTCCTGCAGCTCCTGAATGACCTTGCTGACGAACTCCTGAGGGTTTGGCCCTCCTTGCCTTGCTCCTTCTTGAGGGAAACATGCTTCGAAACACGCCTCCAAGTGGTGCCCAAGCGCCTTCCTCGTGACCTTAGCAAGGTCGGTGGCCCTCCAGGGGGGAGCCCCTGAGCCCTGCCTGAGGAGGGCACTGGGCGCGCTTTCCTATGTGATAGAAGGAGGTTCCCCCTAAGGAGGCGCGGACCCTGAGGGGCCTGCCTCCTGGGGGGCCAGGCCGGACGATGTCTTCTTCTTCTTGGGGGCGGTCTCGGGAAGCCTCACCTTCCATGATCCGGGTCTTCCGGTGATGCGGCTGAAGGCTCGCTCCAAGGAGCACACCGCGTCTTTCTCTTCACGAGGCACCGTGATGACTCCGCCACTTCACGGAATCTTGAGGACGTTGTAGCCGTGGTGGAGTTACGGCCATGAACTTGGCCAGCGCTAGGTACCCGAGGATGGCGTTGTATGGCGGCGAATGTGGCGGACGTCGAAGTCGATGAGCTCGGTGCGGTAGTTGTCGCGTGCGCCGAAGGTGACAGGGAGGCGAACCTGCCCGATCGGGACCGTGGAGCCGTCGGTGACCCCAGAGTAAGGCTTGGTTGGCTGAAGCTGATTGTAGGGCACTTGGAGATTGTTGAACGTTTCCACAGACAGGACGTTGAGCCCTGTCCCGCCATCGATGAGGGTCTTGGTGACTAGCACGTTGCTAATGATTGGGGAGCAAAGCATCGGGAGGACTCCGGCTGTGGCAGCACACTTGAGCTGATCTGCTGAACTGAACGTGATGGCGCACGCCGACCACCGAGGCGTAGCGTGGCTTCGAGCCAGGAGGACTGCATTCACTTCAGGCGAAACTTCTTGAAGATGCGTTGAGAGGTGGGGCTTGAGCTCCGCCCGGGATGCAGGCGATCAGCGTGGCTCACTGGAAGCCCCCAGCTCCCTCGTCCTGATGATGGTCTTCATTTCTCTTTGGCTGCGGTGGCAGAGGAGGGAGGCCTGCGTTGCCTTGCGGGCGATCCTCGCGAGGCTGATCCCTCCAGCCTCCCTCGCGAGGCGGGTCCCGCCAGCGATCCTCGCGAGGTTGGTCACGCCTCCCTTGGCGTGGGCCGCGGTCTTCCCAGCATCCTGCATTCCTTCCTCCTCCTCGGCCGTAGCCCCGGTCGCTGCGGTCGGGACGTCGACCGATCCTCCCTTCTCGCGTGGCTCGGAGCTCTTGACATTCGCTGGTGTTGTGGGTGTGGAGGTCGTGGTACACGCGATCACTGGCTGCCCTTGGAAGACTCGGGCTGATCTCTGCCCGCTTGGTGTCCGGGTTACTGCCATGAGCACGGCAGCCCCTTGCGCTCACATCCTTGTCCTTGGGCTTCTTCTCTTACGTCTGCGGCAGGCAGCTCGAGGAGGGAGAGACGCCCTTCCTCGGCCCTGGCGCACTTGGTCGCCAAGTTGAACAGCTCCAAGGAAGTGCACAAGTCTTCATGCATCGCCAGCTCCTCCTTCATCTTTATGTCGCGCACACCGTCGGAGAAGCCGGAGATGATGGCCTCCTCGGTCACCTTGGGAATCTTGAGGCGTGCGTTGTTGAAGCGCTGGATGTATTTCTGCAGGGTCTCCCCTGGTTGCTGCTTGATGCGGCGCATGTCGCTCACGGCGGGTGGCCGGTCGCGAGTACCTTGGAAGTTGGCGATGAAGCAAGTACGCATCTCGTCCCAGGAGGAGATCGTGCCCGGAGGCAGGTTCAGGAGCCGGGCCCCTGCCCTTGAGCGCCATGGGAAACCAGTTCGCCATGACCTTCTCGTATCTGTTGGCGGCCGATGCCCAGCTCGTGAGAGCTGGAGGAACTTCGCGGGGTCGGTACTGGTCCGTAGCGAGGCAGGTCCTTGAACTTGCCGGGCCACGCGGCCTTTGCGCAGCTTCGGTGGTGAAAACCCACGGCAACTCTTTGTGGCCCACAGGTGGCCTTGGGTGACCAGATCTTGGTCTTGCGGTCCCCATGCGCCGCTGTTGGGAGCAGCCGGGTCTTCACGTCTTTGGAGCAGGGCGTGGTCGCGGCAATTTGGAGCGGGGAGCACTCGGGCAGCTTCTTGCGGGCGTAGGGACCTCTGGCAGCTCTGCTCTTGCCTTGCTACTGGCGCCGGACGGAGCGGGTTCCACCCAGGGACCACGGGCCTTGGGGCCAGGGCGCCTTCTTGAGGGGGAGGCGTCCGAGGCGCCCCCGGAGCTTTGTCGCCCGCGCAGGACGGGGTGCGGTGCAGCGGGACAGACGGCGCGGGGGAGCCCCCTGCGGCACGGACGAGCTCGGCGAGGCGGTCGAGCCACTCTTTGTAGACGTCGTCGACGGGACGGTAGCGCAAGAGCTCGTTTGCCGCGATGAGTGCAACTCGAGCCTCCATGGGCGCGCGGAATGCGCGAGACGAAGAACCAGCCGGCGGTGAGGGGGTAGCAGCGGCCGTCTTGCCTCACGAGAGGATGCTTTGGGGACGATGCTTGCTGCTCGTTCCCCGCCCGGGCCGATGGCGGCGTTAGCGGCAGCGGCGAGGAACGGCAGTGCGCCCGCCGACGGGACCCGTCTAGGCGACGCGGGAAGCGAGAGCGGCTCGGCGCTTGGTGCGGGCCCGACGAGCGTCAGACATGGATGCGATGGTCGGAGGAGAACAGGGCGGCGGAAGACGAATTCCGGCGCACCCCTACCTGGCGCGCCAAATGTCGGATTTCGGGTTCCGGCAGACCCTTGAGGTTCGAACACTGGGGTGCGCGCGGAGATCTCGCCCTCTACCTACCTGCACCCCGTCGCCTCGCTTGGATCTAAACTACGAAAGGAACAACACAAGAGACACAAGGTTTATACTAGTTCGGGCCACCATTGTGGTGTAATACCCTACTCTAGTCTGTGGTGTGGTGGATTGCCTATTGGGCTGATGGTGATGAACAATACAAGGAAGAACAGCCTCACGAGGGTCTGTTCTTGGCTGGTGCCATGAACTGCTAGGGGGAGTTCAGTCGCCCTCTCTCTCTGATTCCAGATTCCTCTAGCTACTGATTCCAGATTCCTCTAGCTACTGATTCTAGATTGCCCTACCCTGTGGGCGGCTAGTCCTATTAATATGCAAAGGCCCTGGGCCTCTTCCCAAATATTGAGTGGGAAGGGCGCCAAAAATTGGCCATTTTGAAGGGGAACATCTGGTACACTTATCCTGACTAAAGTTGGTCCTCGCCTGTCAAAGGCTCACAGTGGTGACGCCTTGGCTTGGGCTCCATAATGACTTCCTTCCTGCCGTTGGGCTGGTCTTGGTCTTGTTGCACGAAATGGACACCTTTGCTTGATGCTCTGCTGCGCTTGCTCCCTTTGCACAAAGAGGAAAGGAGGACAACTTTGCAGCGGTGGCACTTGGCGCCCTTAGTCGTCATGGCTTGCGTCATGGGCACCTCGTGAGGTACCCCACCTTGATCTCTCCGCCTCCTCGCGAGCCAGCCTGATGAGGCCGTGCACGAGGATGCTCACGGCGTCCGCCCCGCAATCTGGCCCCTCGCGAGGGTCTTGAGCTTGTGTTGATGAAGATGGGCCGTGATGGGCCCCCCTTTGAGCCACGCCACAGGCCGCAGGCAGGCAAGTCTGGGGACCCCCGTTCCCAGAATGCCGACAGTCTCCTAAGGACATGTCGCGTGTTCCGACGGATTTCGCCGAGCACAAGTTACATGTCCGAACTGATGCCAAGCCGGTCAGGCAGCCCTTGCGCCGCCTGTCAGGAGAGAAGAGAAGAGTCATTGGGGAAGAGATAGCCCGGCTTCTAGCAGCCGGCTTTATCATGGAAGTGTTCTTCCTAGAATGGTTAGCCAACCCAGTCCTTTTGCTGAAGAAGAATAAGTAGTGGCGCATGTGTATCGATTACACCAGCCTCAACAAAGATTGCCCCAAAGTTCCCTTTGCTTTGGCAAGAATTGATCAAGTGATAGACTCCACAGCCGAATGCGAGCTGTTGAGTTTTTTGGATGCATACTCAGTGTATAATCAGATCAAGCTGAACCCGGACGACAGGCTGAAGACCGCCTTCATCACACCATTCGGAGCCTTCTACTACCTAACCATGATGTTCGGCTTGAGAAATGCCGGCGCCACGTTTCAGCGTTGCATGCAGAAGTGTCTCCTCAAGCAAGTCGGCAGAAACGCCCATGTCTATGTCGACGACATTGTGGTGAAGACAGAGAAGCATGGCACGCTGCTAGAAGACCTCAAGGAAACCTTTGAAAACTTGCGCCGCTTTCAAATCAAGCTCAACCCGGAGAAATGCATCTTCGGAGTACCAGTCGGCCAACTTCTTGGCTTTCTGGTCTCAGAGCGCGGCATAGAGTGCAATCCTATGAAGATCAAGGCCATCGAGAGGATGGAGGTACCCACCCGACTGCTGGACGTGCAAAAATTCACCGGCTGCTTGGCATCCATCAGCCGCTTCATCAGTTGGCTGGGCGAGAAGGCTCTTCCCCTGTACAAGCTCATGAAGAAGGCCACTTTTTCGAGTGGAATGACAAGGCGGACGAAGCTTTTCTCTAGCTCAAGAAGATGTTGACCACTCCGCCTATCCTGGCGGCTCCGACTGTTAAGGAGCCCATGCTCCTCTACATCGCCGCCACCAGCCAGGTGGTCAGCACAATCATAGTTGTGGAACGCAAAGAAGACGGCAAAGCAATACCAGTCCAGAGGCTGGTATATTGCCTGAGTGAAGTATTGCCCGCCTCCAAGCAGAACTACCCCCACTATCAAAAGATGTGCTATGGCGTGCATTTCGCCACCACGAAGCTGAAGCCATACTTTCAAGAGCACCCTATCACTGTTGTTTGCACTGCTCCACTCGCCGAGATCATTGGAAGCCGAGATGCTTCGAGCCGAGTGGCAAAATGGGACATAGATTTGGCCCCTACACAATCTACTACCAGCCTCGCACCGCCATCAAGTCCCAAGCACTGGCCGACTTCCTCGTCGACTGGGCCGAGACCCAGTACCTGCCGCCAGCGCCAAACTCCACCCATTGGCGGATGCACTTTGATGGTTCCAAGATGCACACCGGTTTGGGAGCCGGCATCGTCCTCACCTCTCCCAAAGGCGACAAGCTCAGATATGTTCTGCAAATTCACTTTCCCGCCTCCAACAACGTAGCTGAATATGAAGCACTCATACACGGCTCTGGCTTGCGAAGGAACTCGGCATTCGCCGGATCCTGTGCTATGGAGACTCCGACTTGGTGGTCCAGCAGTCGTTAGGCGACTAGGACGCCAAGGATGCAAACATGGCAAGCTACCTTTTCCTCGCCCAGCAACTCAGCGGATACTTTGAAGGGTGCGAGTTCCTCCATGTGCCACGAAACGACAATGAGCAAGCTGATGCTTTGGCATGGATTGGCTCCACCCGGCAAGCAATACCAGCCGGCGTCGCCCTGCAATGCCTCCTCAAGCCGTCGGTAAAGCCGTCACCAGAATCAGACTCCATCTTCATGCCTGCTCCTCCCGAGGCAGTCGGATCCGACCGAGGGACCCCAGCAGCTGGCTCGGGGACTTCGGCAGGCGGCTCGGGGGCTGCAGCAGTCGCACCTGGCCTGGGGACTTCAGATCCCGGCCCGGGAACTGCAGCAGTCGGCCCGGGGACTTCATCGACGCAGCAAGCGGCAGCTGAATCCAACCCGCCACCTCCCAGCCCAACCGCCCTCATGCAAGTAGCAGTCATGGCAATTGAAGAAATAGGAGCACCTTTATGGGCGCAGCCCATCCTCAACTTTCTGGTGAACAAGGAGCTGCCGACTGATGAGATCTCGGCCCGACAAGTGCAATGTCAGGCTGCAGCATACACCATTGTCAACAGAGAACTTGTGAGGCACAGTGACACTGGTGTATACCAGCGCTGCGTGGATCCGGAGAAAGGCCAAGCAATCCTCAAAGATATCCACCAAGGCGAGTGTGGTCACCACGCGGCTTCAAGATCACTTGTTACCAAAGCTTTCCGCCATGGTTTCTTCTGGCAAACTACTCTAGAAGACACCAAAGACCTGGTCCAAAAATGTAAGGGATGCAAAAAGTTCCACTCCAAGCCACATTTGCCGGCTTCTGCACTCAAGACCATCCCCATTGCCTGGCCCTTTGCCGTTTGGGGGCTGGACATGGTGGGACCATTCAAGACAGCACGCGGCAGCATGCCTCATCTGCTTGTCGCCGTGGACAAATTCACCAAGTGGATAGAAGCAAAACCAATCAAGAAGCTGAATGGTCTGACTGCTGTGATTTTCATCACGGACATCACCATTCGGTATGGCATACCACACAGCATCATCACCGACAGCAGCACAAACTTTGCGAAAGGCGCCTTGGCTCGTTTTTGCGCAACGCAGGGCATCCGACTGGACCTAGCATCGGTTGCCCATCCACAGTCAAACGGCCAAGTGGAGCGAGCAAACGGCCTCATTTTGTCCGGTATCAAGCCCCGACTGGTCGAGCCTCTAGAACGATCGGCCGGTTGTTGGCTCGATGAGCTGTCGGCCGTCCTCTGGAGCCTGCGCACAACCCCAAACAAATCAACCGGCTTCACGCCTTTCTTCCTCGTCTACGTAGCCGAATCCGTCATCCCAACGGACATAGAATTCGAATCCCCTCGAGTCACCATGTACACCGAAGAGGAGGCGAAAGAAGCACGAGAAGACGGCGTCGATCTGCTGGAAGAGGGCAGGCTGTTGGCACTCAGCCGGTCCACCATCTACCAATAGAGTTTACGCCGATACTACAATCGGAAGGTCAAGCCAATATCCTTCCAAGAGGGATACCTTGTGCTCCGGCTGATCCAGCGAACAGCCAGCCATCACAAGCTCTCGGCACCTTGGGAAGGCCCCTTCATCATCAGCAAAGTTTTGGGAAATGACTCCTGCTACCTGATCGATGCTCAGAAGCCCAGAGCACGCAAAAGAGACGACTCCGTCAAGGAGACAGAGCGGCCGTGGAATGCAAACCTCCTCCGAAGATTTTACAGTTGATGCAGTATGTACCACGCTACCTTTTGTATTAACTACGAAGACTCTGTGTCCCCCAGGAAGAGCTCGGGGGCTACCCTCTTTTATCTATATGTTAAGTATTATGCCTATGAATGTGCTATTTCATTATTCCGCCTGGCACTAGGTTGGACCAGTCGGCCCTGGGGCTTGCCGCCTTGTACTATGTGGTGCTTCCCGCAGTCGGACAAGTAGTGTGTTGGCACCTAAACCTTCTCCTGCCAGAAGCTGCAGCTCGCCGAGCGACTGTTCAGTGGGCAGGAGTTAAAGGCAGAGAAGGGCGTCCACTTGAAAAATGGCTAAGGACCCTAAGCATGCACATAGTGCAGGCCGGCTTCCTGCCTCATCGACCGGCTGCTGAGCAGCCGGCCGGTCGGCTTCTACTTAACTTGCTAACGCTCTAGTCGGCTAAGTATTTGCCCTCCCAAAAATAGCCAAGTACTTGACCTAGCCACAGTCCACAGAGCGGCTGTCTGACTGGCAAGACGGCAGCTAAGGGAGGGCAGCAAAGGAAAAAAGCCAATTAGCAGAAAGCAAGGAAAAGTCAGAACGCGGCAAAAACACAACTTGTGTGGAAAAATATTTACATGACAAAAGGCCCTCAGCCAGCATTCAACAGAGTTTGAAATACACCCCATGGGTGGAATTGTGCAAATTTAATAAAGTTTGTCGAGACTGATAAAACAGGAAAGATCAAGATAAGCAGGCAGCCTAGGGAGCAGCAGAGGGGTCCAGCTGGTTGGCGGAGTCGGTAGCGCCGGTTGGCGGAGTGGACGGCTGGTCAGTCTCTGCTTGGTCGCCTCCAGCAGCAGTCAGCGCACTCGACCACGGCTCGTTGTTTGCGGCACGGTCAAGCTGAGGCTGGCTGTATGCTCCGGCCTCTGGCGCATCTCCTTCACCTTCCTCATCCTCCTCATCTTCTCTCTCGTCGCTGGAGTCTATCATCTCAGCCGAGTCTTCGTCGTCCTTCGGGTTCAGCCCGAACTACTCCGGTGGCGCCTCGGCACCGTTCTTGGCCAGCTCAGGAACAAAGACGCTGGTGTTGGTATACTCGGTGATCGCCGCCGCCCGCTTGATAAGATCTTGCTCCACCGCCACCAGCTCCTCCTGGGCCTCCTGCCGAAACATGGTCAACTAGGCTAGATTTAGCCCAGGATACCATGCCTTGACGAACTCCAAAGCCCAGCGCTCCAGCCGGCCGAGGAACCCTTCCAAGCCTCAAGTCGGCCGGCCGCCACCTCCAGCCAGTCAGCAGTCCGACTGGGAGTGCGTGGAGCCAGCATGTCTGGCCATAGGGCAGAGATCGCTTGGGACCCAACACGTTGAAGATGGCGCAGCATCTGGTGAGCCGGCCGAAGACGGGCCTGGATGCTAAGAAGCTGTTCGCTAAGGGATCGGGGGGCGTCGGCAGCGATCTGCATGCCTTCCGCCCTCCGTTCTTCATGATAAGCTTCAATAGCTTGGTTGGCGGCGTCAGAGTGGCCAGGAAAGAAGTCTGCTCAGGCCGAAAGCAAAGAAATCAGAAGTCAGAAATCAGAAAATTGAAGCCGGCTTGATCGGCAGCCGGCAGCTCGAAGATAGAAAAAGAAGGAGCTTACCATCAACTATGTCTTCAATCATGCCGAAGCCGGATTTCAGCAGTGCCTCCTTTTCGGTCCAGGTGGAGCGTTCGGTCTCGAATTCGGCGAGGAGATTGGACCCTTTCACCTCCGCCTCCTTTCGGGCCTTCTGGAGAAGCTCCGCCTGCTCCACCAATTGCTTGGACAGTCGGTCACACTCCTGGGCCAGCTCGTTGCACTCTAACTCCTTGGCACGCAGCACGGTGTTGGCTTCACCCAGCTGCTGCCGCAAGGCAGCATTGGCCTCTGCAAGAGTAGACAAAGAAAAATATATCAACGATAAATAAAGAATAAGTACAGTTGCCGGGGAGATCCGGACTGACTGCTCAGCAGTCGGCCCGAATCTCGGGGGCTACAGCGCGCGGGTGCGCTGGCGCGCCCCCGCAAGAAAGAAAACAAAGATTTACTCCAGCTTTCAGACAAGTCGGTGGTCCGTTGGTGCAGATCTCGGACGTTGGAGTTAAAGGTGGCCGCGCGAAGGTTATGATAATCCTACAATGAAGATATCAGATAAAGTTAGCACTCGGAGCTTGCCAATTAAAGTTTCGAGCCGCCTGCTCAGCAGCCGGCCCGAAACTTCGGGTTATAATTCAGTGGAGCTTGGTGCGCCCTACGAAATACAAGAATCAAAGACGAAGAAGTAAGAAACATACCCGAATGGCCGCTCGCGAATCCAAGAATGCCCTGTTGCACTGCTAAAGAGAAGTGGCCTCAGCTCAGAGTTTGGCCTGGACGTCTAGGACCGCTCGATTTAAAGCGCGCGTCCCACCTCACACACCCATTCAGTGGGCGCGGCATTGGTTGCTTCGGCATCCGGGACTGACAAGCTCGCGCCGGCTTCCAGCGGTCGTGGCGCTGAAGTCGCCTTCGCGCCTCGGCGACGCAATGGTGTGTGGGACTCAGAAGTCGGGCCCGTCACCACCTCGTTTCCGGCTAGCGGCACCAGCGGGGCAGCCGGCTGTTTGTCCTGCGCTCCTCTAGAAGGCGGTGGCGGAGGCACGTCTAGATCCGGCATGACGACGTCGCCGCTTTCCCTCTCCATGACCGGAAGCTCTTTCGCCGGCTCCTCCAGGCGTTGCCATGAACTCTAGTGGTGGCAGCACAGAGTTCAAGGGAACGACGAATAGCAGCGCTTGATAGCGCGTGGCTTCTTCAGCCAGCTTCTTCGCCGCAGCATCAGCCTCGGCCTCCGCCAGCTTCTTCAATGCGGCGGCCTCCACCTTGTCCGCCTCCGCCTTCTCCCTGTGGGCGGCCTCCTGCTCCTCGCGCACCTCCCGCGCGTTTCGTTCCCGAGCCTCCCGGAGGTCGGCTGCAGGGTCGATTCACTTGGTGGTGGTAGAGGTCTCCGTCGACCCAATGACGGAGGCGGCGGCCGACTTCTCAAGAAAGAGCGGGGCCCTAAGTCAAGAAAAATAAAGCAACAAAGCTCAGACGGAACCAACAAGAAAAGAAAGTACAAGGGAAAGACACTTACGTCGACACCATCGGAGGCACCTTCGAAAGCTTCTGGAACTTGGTCGCCTATGCGGCGGCCTCCTTCCGCTTGGTCGCGACAGTCTGGTTCTTGGTCTTCTTTGGCGCGCTGCCAAACAAGACGACGCCTTGTTTGTGCTTGCGCGTGCCACCTCGAGCAGCTAGCTCAGCGGAAGGGCCCACGTCCGCCCTGCCGGCGCCTCGCGCATGGCGCGGCTCGTCCTCTTCATCATCATCATCGGGCCAGGTCTCGAGGCCGCCTCCATCTTCGGAGCCGCCTGCTTTGTCGCCGCCGCCTATGGCGTCGTCCTCCAGGGCGGCCACCCCCATGTCGGGGTCGTCCACATCGCTCACCTCCCAGTCCGCCTAGTAGTTTCCACCCGGCCCCACGATGGCGGCCGTCGCCGGAGACATATAGATCTGCATCCAAAGGACCGACTGTTCAAGACCAAGACCAAGACCAAGACTAGTACTAAAAAGGAAAGAGTTGAAGAACTTACAGCAGGCGGCGGGTTGGGGCGGGAGTATGGCTGCTTGCCGAACCGCCAAGACCCTTCCGACAGGTTGAGGTCGGAGATCTCGTTCACCATATGGGCAACCTCGGCAGACGACATGTCCCTCGTGCACATCCGGCTCGGGTCACGGTGCCCGCTCATCCGACAGATCAGATGAGTCCAGCCTTGGAGCGGGAGAACCCGGCGCTCGACGAAGGCGACCAGCAGGTCGGACGCCTTGAGGCCTTCCGCCTCCGTCAGCACCCGGAGCTGCGGTGGTGGTGTCGGCCGACGTAGGTATCGGCTTGTAGCCCCAGTTGGCCCGAGGTTCGGCTGGAGGGATGGCTTCGTAGGGCGGCAAGTTGATGAAGTCGATTGCCACATCGACGTTCTCCACATAAAAATATGATTTCTGCGACAGTTTTGACTGACTGTGAAAGCTTTATGGCGGGGAAGGCATTCTTCACCGACGGACGGCGCACCACGATGAAGGCACCGCACTGGGCCGCCTTCTCACTAGCGGAGGTGCCCATTTGGTGTAGAAGAACGCTCCCAACAACTCGATGGTGGGGAGGATGCCAAGATAGCCCTCGCACATCGTGACGAAGGCGGACAGTAGCTTCACGGTGTTGGGAGTCAGATGATGCGGCTGAAGTTGGTAGAAGTCGCTGAAGGAACGGAAGAATCTGCTCCGTGATCTTCAGATCCACTCCGCCTGCGCGCCCTAGCCAGTCATAGTATGCGGCAATTGCTAACATGATTCAGACGGACTTTAGCTTCGCTACGGGAGAGAAAGTCTCATCGTAGTCAACCCCTTGAACTTGCCGATAACCCTTAGCGACAATTCGAGCTTTATAGATGGTAACATTACCATCCGCGTCTGTCTTCTTCTTAAAGATCCATTTGTTTTCTATCGCTCGCCGATCATCCGGCAAGTCTGTCAAAGTCCATACTTTGTTTTCATACATGGATCCTATCTCGGATTGCATGGCTTCAAGCCATTTGTTGGAATCTGGGCCCGCCATCGCTTCTTCATAGTTCGAAGGTTCACCACCGCCTAACAACATGATTTCCGGTGACAGGGTTGCCATACCACTCTGGTGTGGAACGTGTCCTTGTGGACCTCTGAAGTTCAAGAGCAACTTGATCCGAAGTACCTTGATCATCATCATTAATTTCCTCTCCGGTCGGTGTAGGCACCACAGAACATTTTCTGTCTTTGCACTACTTTCCGGTTCAAGAGGTAGTACTTCATCGAGTTCTACTTTCCTCCCACTTACTCCTTTCGAGAGAAACTCTTTTTCCAGAAATGATCCGTTCTTGGCAACAAAGATCTTGCCTTCGGATCTAAGGTAGAAGGTGTACCCAATGGTTTCCTTGGGGTATCCTATGAAGACGCATTTTTCCGACTTGGGTTCAAGCTTTTCAGGTTGAAGTTTCTTGACATAAGCATCGCATCCCCAAACTTTTAGAAACGACAACTTAGGTTTCTTCCCAAACCATAATTCATACGGTGTCGTCTCAACGGATTTAGACGGAGCCCTATTTAAAGTGAATGTAGCTGTCTCTAGAGCGTATCCCCAAAATGATAACGGTAAATCAGTAAGAGACATCATAGATCGCATGATATCCAATAGAGTGCGATTACGACGTTCGGACACACCTTTATTCTGTTGAGGTGTTCCAGCGGCGTGAGTTGTGAAACGATTCCACATTTCCTTAAGTGTGTACCAAATTCGTGACTTAAATATTCTCCTCCACGATCTCGATCGTAAGAACTTTATTTTACGGTCACGTTGATTCTCTACCTCATTCTGAAATTCCTTGAACTTTTCAAAGGTCTCAGACTTGTGTTTCATCAAGTAGACATACCCATATCTACTCAAGTCATCAGTGAGAGTGAGAACATAACGATATCCTGCGCGAGCCTCAATGCTCATTGGACCGCAGACATCGGTATGTATGGTTTCCAATAAGTTGGTTGCTCGCTCCATTGTTCCGGAGAACGGAGTCTTGGTCATTTTTCCCATAAGGCATGGTTCGCATGTGTCAAATGATTCATAATCGAGACTCTAAAAGTCCATCAGTATGGAGCTTCTTCATGCGCTCGACACCAATGTGACCAAGGCGGCAGTGCCACAAGTATGTGGGACTATCGTTATCAACTTTACATCTTTTGGTATTCACACTAAGAATAAACCATTGACCATCGGAGCATGACCATAAAACATATATCTCATATAAATAGAACAACCATTATTCTCGGATTTAAATGAGTAGCCATCTCGTATTAAACGAGATCCTGATACAATGTTCATGCTCAAACTTGGCACTAAATAACAATTATTGAGGTTTAAAACTAATCCCGTAGGTAAATGTAGAGGTGTTGGGGAACGTAGTAATTTCAAAATTTTCCTACGATCACGCAAGACCATGGTGATGGCATAGCAACGAGAGGGAAGAGTGTCCGTCCACGTACCCTCGTAGACCGTAAGCGGAAGCGTTATATCAACGCGGTTGATGTAGTCAAATGCGTCTTCACGATCCGACCGATCCAAGCACCGAGCGTCACGGCACCTCCGAGTTACGCACACGCTCAGCTCGATGGCGATCCCGGACTCCGATCCAGCAAAGTGTCGAGGATGAGTTCCGTCAACCTGACGGCGTGGTGGCGATGATGATGCTCCACCGACGCGAGGCTTCGCCTAAGCTCCATGACGATATGACTTCTCCGCGCAGGGCTTCGCCTAAGCTCATGACGATATGGTGAGGTGGAATATGGTGGAAGGGGGCACCGCACACGGCTAAGGAAAGATCCGTAGATCAACTTGTGTGTCATGGGGTGCCCTCTGCCCCCGTATATAAAGGAGGGAAGGAGGAGGGGCTGGCCGGCCAAGGGAGGTGCGCCAGGGGTGTCCTACTCCTACTAGGAGTAGGATTCCCCCAATCCTAGTCCAACTAGGTTTCCCCAAGTGGGAAGGGAGAGAGGCGCCTTCTCCTAGTCCTAATAGGACTAGGGAAGGGGAAGGTGCGACCAGCACTTGGGCCCCTTCTCTCCTTTCCACTAAGGCCCATGTTGGCCCATTAGTATTCGGGGTTCGGTAACCTCCCGGTACTTAGTAAAATTCCTAATTTCACCGGAACACTTCCGATGTCCAAACATAGACTTCCAATATATGAATCTTTATGTCTCGACCATTTGAGACTCCTCGTCACGTCCGTGATCTCATCCGGGACTCGAACAACCTTCGGTACAGAAACATCATAACAACTCATAGTAACCATCATCGAAGCGTTAAGCGTGCGGACCCTACGGGTTCGAGAACTATGTAGACATGACCGAGACACCTCTCTGGTCAATAACCAATAAGCGGGACCTGGATGCCCATATTGGCTCCTACATATTCTCTGAAGATCTTTATCGGTCGGACCGCATAACAACATCGTTGTTCCCTTTGTCATCGGTATGTTACTTGCCCGAGATTCGATCGTCGGTATCCAATACCTAGTTCAATCTTGTTACCGGCAAGTCTCTTTACTCGTTCCGTAATACATCATCTCACAACTAACTCATTAGTTGCAATGCTTGCAAGGCTTATGTGATGTGCATTACCGAGAGGGCAGAGATACCTCTCCAGAGCAATCGGAGTGACAAATCCTAATCTCGGAATATGCCAACCCAACATGTACCTTCGAGACACCTGTAATGTACCTTTATAATCACCCGATTCGTTGTGACGTTTGGTAGCACCAAAGTGTTCCTCGAGCAAGCGGGAGTTGCATAATCTCATAGTCATAGGAACATGTATAAGTCATGAAGAAAAGCACTAGCAACAAACTATACGATCAGGTGCTATGCTAATGGAATGGGTCATGTCAATCAGATCATTCAACCAATGATGTGATCCCGTTAATCAAATAACAACTCCTTGTTCATGGTTAGGAAACACAACCATCTTTGATTAACGAGCTAGTCAAGTAGAGGCATACTAGTGACACTCTGTAGGTTTATGTATTCACACATGTATTATGTTTCCTGTTAATACAATTCTAGCATGAATAATAAACATTTATCATGATATAAGGAAATAAATAATAACTTTATTATTGCCTCTAGGGCATATTTCCTTGATCTCCCACTTGCACTAGAGTCAATAATCTAGTTCACATCGCCATGTGATTTAACATCAATAGTTCACATCTATATGTGGTTAACACCCATAGTTCACATCGACATGTGACCAACACCCAAAGGGTTTACTAGAGTCGATAATCTAGTTCACATCGTTATGTGATTAACACCCAAAGAGTACTAAGGGATGATCATGTTTTGCTCGTGAGAGAAGCTTAGTCAACGGGTGCATCACATTCAGAGCCGTATGTATTTTTGCAAATATTCTATGTCTACAATGCTCGCACGGGCTACTCTAGCTAATTGCTCCCACTTATAATATGTATCCAGATTGAGACTTAGAGTCATCTGGATCGATGTAAAAAGCTTGCATCGATGTAACTCTTTACGACGGGCTCTTTTATCACCTCCATAATCGAGAAATATTTCCTTAGTCCTCACTAAGGATGTTCTTTACCAATGTCCGATGATCTACTCCTAGATCACTTATTGTACTCTCTTGCAAAATTTCAGAGCAAGGTATACAATAGGTCTGGTACATAGCATAGCATACTTTATAAAACCTATGACTGAGGCATAGGGAATGACTTTCATTCTCTTTCTATCTTCTGCCGTGGTCAGGTTTTGAGTCTTACTCAATTTCACACCTTTGTAACACAGGCAAGAACTTTTCTTTGACTGTTCCATTTTGAACTACTTCAAAATCTTGACAAGGTATGTATTTATTGAAAAACTTATCAAGCGTCTTGATCTATCTCTATAGATCTTGATGCTCAATATGTAAGCAGCTTCACTTGAGGTCCTTCTTTGAAAAACTCCTTTCAAATACTCCTTTATGCTTTGCGAGAATAATTCTACATTATTTCCGATCAACAATATACTTATCGGAAATGCTGTAGTGCTCCCACTCACTTTCTTGTAAATACAGGCTTTTCCACAAGTCTGTATAAAACTATATGCTATGATCAACTTATCAAAGCATGTATTCCAACTCTGAGATGCTTGCACCAGTCCATAGATGGATCACTGGAGCTTGCATATTTTGTTAGTTCCTTTAGGATTGAAAAAACCTTCTGGTTGCATCATATACAACTCTTCTTTAATAAATCCATTAAAGAATGTAGTTTTGACATCCATTTGCCAGATTTCATAAAATGTGGCAATTGCTAACATGATTTGGACAGACTTAAGCATCGCTACGGTTGAGAAAATCTCATTGTAGTCAACACTTTGAACTTGTCGAAAACCTTTTTGTGACAAGTCGAGCTTTGTAGATAGTAACACTACTATCAGTGTCCGTCTTCCTCTTGAAGATCCATTTATTTAACATGGCTTGCTGATCATCGAGCAAGTCAATCAAAGTCCATACTTTGTTCTCATACATGGATCCTATCTCAGATTTCATGGCCTCAAGCCATTTCGCGGAATCTGGGCTCATCATCGCTTCCTCATAGTTCGTGGGTTCATCATGGTCTAGTAACATGACTTCCAGAACATGATTACCGTACCACTCTGGTGCGGATCTTACTCTGGAAGACCTCTGAGGTTTGGTAGCAACTTGATCTGAAGTTTCATGATCATCATTAACTTCCTCACTAATTGGTGTAGGAATCACTAGAACTGATTTACGTGATGAACTACTTTCCAATAAGGGAGAAGGTACAATTACCTCATCAAGTTTCTACTTTCCTCCCACTCACTTCTTTCGAGAGAAACTTCTTCTCTAGAAAGGATCCACCTTAACAACGAATAACTTGCCTTCGGATCTGTGATAGAAGGTGTACCCAATAGTTACCTTTGGGTATTCTATGAAGACGCACTTCTCCGATTTGGGTTTGAGCTTATCGGTGAAAACTTTTCACATAAGCATCACAACTCCAAACTTTTAAGAAATGACAGCTTAGGTTTCTTGTTAAACCATAGTTCATACGGTGTCATCTCAGCGGATTTAGATGGTGCCCTATTAAGCGTGAATGCAGTTTGTCTCTAATGCATAACCCCAAAGCGATAGTGGTAAATCGGTAAGATACATCATAGATCGCACCATATCCAATAAAGTGTGGTTCTGACGTTCGGACACACCATTATGCTGTGGTGTTCGGTGGCGTGAGTAGTGAAATTATTTCACATTGTTTTAAGCGAAGGCCAAACTTCGTAACTCAAATATTTTTCCTCTGCGATCATATCGTAGAAACTTTTATTTTATTATTACGATGATTCTTCACTTCACTCTGAAATTCTTTGAACTTTTCAAATGTTTTAGGACTTGTGTTTCATCAAGTAGATATACCCATATCTGCTCAAATCATCTTGTGAAGGTCAGCAAATAACGATACTTGCCACGAGCATCAACACTCATTGGATCGCATACATCGGTATGTATTATTTCCAATAAGTCAGTAGCTTGTTCCATTGTTCCGGAGAAGCGGAGTTTTAGTCATCTTGCCCAAAAGGCACGGTTACGCAAGCATCAAATGATTCATAATCAAGTGATTCCAAAAATCCATCGACATGGAGTTTCTTCATCGCTTTACACCAATATGACCTAAGCGGCGGTGCCACAAAAAAGTTGCACTATCATTATTAACTTTGCATCTTTTGGTTTCAATATTATGAATATGTGTATCACTATGATCGAGATCCAATGAACCGTTTTCATTGGGTGTGTAACCATATAAGGTTTTATTCATGTAAATAGAACAACAATTTATTATCTTACTTAAATGAATAAACCGTATTGCAATAAACATGATCAAATCATATTTACGCTCAACACCAAATAATACTTATTTAGGTTCCACACTAATCCCGAAAGTATAGGGAGTGTGCGATGATGATCATATCAATCTTGGAACTACTTCCAACACTCATCGTCACTTCCCCTTCAACTAGTTTACATTCATTCTGCAACTCCGTTTCAAGTTACTACTCTTAGCAACTGAACCAAAGTATCAAATACCGAGGGTTGCTACTACGAACACTCGTAAAATACACATCAATCATCTGTATATCAAATATACCTTTGTTCACGTTGCCATCCTTCTTAGCCGCCAAATACTTGGGGTAGTTCCGCTTCTAGTGACCGGTTCCATTGCAGCAAAAGCACTTAGTCTCAGGCTTAGGTCCAGACTTGGGCTTCTTCACTCGAGCAGCAACTTGCTTGCCGTTCTTCTTGAAGTTCCCCTTCTTCCCTTTGCCCTTTTCCTTGAGACTAGTGGTCTTGTCAATCATCAACACTTGATGCTCTTTCTTGATTTCTACCTTCGTCGATTTCAACATCACGAAGAGCTCGGGAATCGTTTTCGTCATCCCTTGCATACTATAGTTCATCACGAAGTTCTACTAACTTGGTGATGGTGACTAGAGAATTCTGTCAATCACTATCTTATCTGGAAGATTAACTCCCACTTGATTCAAGCGATTGAAGTACCCAGACAATCTGAGCACATGCTCACTAGTTGAGCGATTCTCCTCCATCTTTTGGCTATAGAACTTGTTGGAGACTTCATATCTCTCAACTCGGGTATTTGCTGGAAATATTAACTTCAACTCCTGGAACATCTCATATGGTCCATGACGTTCAAAACGTCTTTGAAGTCCCGATTCTAAGCCTTTAAGCATGGTGCACTTAAACTATCAAGTAGTTATCATATTGAGCTAGCCAAACGTTCATAACGTCTGCATTTGCTCCTGCAATAGGTCTGTCACCTAGCGGTGCATTAAGGACATAATTCTTCTGTGCAGCAATGAGGATAAACCTCAGATCACGGATCCAATCCGCATTATTGCTACTAACTTTTTCAATACAATTTTCTCTAGGAACACATATAAAAACATAGGGAAGCAACAACGCGAGCTATTGATCTACAACATAATTTGCAAAATACTACCGGGACTAAGTTCATGATAAATTTAAGTTCAATTAATCATATTACTTAAGAACTCCCACTTAGGCAGGACATCTCTCTAGTCATCTAAGTGATCACGTGATCCAAATCAACTAAACCATGTCCGATCATCACGTGAGATGGAGTAGTTTCAATGGTGAACATCACTATGTTGATCAAATCTACAATATGATTCACGCTCTACCTTTCGGTCTCCGTGTACAGAGGTCATATCTTATATGCATAGCTCGTCAAGTATAACTCGAGTATTCAGCGTGTGCAACTGTTTTGCACCCGTTGTATTTGAGCGTAGAGCCTATCACACCCGATCATCACGTGGTGTCTCGGCCACGAAGAACTTTATAGCGGTGCATACTCGGGAGAACACTTCTTGATAATTAGTGAGAGATCATCTTATAATGCTACCGTCAATCAAAGCAAGATAAGATGCATAAAGGATAAACATCACATGCAATCAATATAAGTGATATGATATGGTCATCATCATCTTGTGCTTGTGATCTCCATCGACGAAGCACCGTCATGATCACCATCGTCACCGGCGCGACACCTTGATCTCAATCGTAGCATCGTTGTCGTCTCGCCAATCTTATGCTTCCACGACTATCACTACCGCTTAGTAATAAAGTAAAGCATTACATCGCGATTGCATTGCATACAATAAAGCGACAACCATATGGCTCCGCCGATTGCCGATAACTTCGGTTACAAAACATGATCATCTCATACAATATAGCATCACGTCTTGACCATATCACATCACAACATGCCCTGCAAAAACAAGTTAGGCGTCCTCTACTTTGTTGTTGCAAGTTTTACGTGGCTGCTACGCTGAGCAAGAACCGTTCTTACCTACGCATCAAAACCACAGCGATAGTTTGTCAAATAGACTCCGTTTTAACCTTCTCAAGGACCGGGCGTATACTTTCAGTTCAACTAAAGTTGGAGACAGGTCTTCCGCAAGCCATCTATGTGCAAAGCACGTCGAGGGAACCGGTCTCAGCGTAAGCGTCTGGCGTAAGGTTGGTCCGGATCGTCTTGTCCAACAATACCGCTGAACCAAAGTATGACATGCCGGTAGGCGGTATGACTTGTATCGTCCACAACTCACTTGTGTTCTACTCGTGCATATGACATCTACGCATAAAACCAGGCTCGATACCCTTTGTTGGGAAACGTAGTAATTTCAAAATTTTCCTACGATCACGCAAGACCATGGTGATGGCATAGCAACGAGAGGGAAGAGTGTCCGTCCACGTACCCTCGTAGACCGAAAGCGGAAGCGTTATATCAACGCGGTTGATGTAGTCGTACGTCTTCACGATCCGACCGATCCAAGCACCGAACGTACGGCACCTCCGAGTTCTGCACACGTTCAGCTCGATGGCGATCCCGGACTCCGATCCAGCAAAGTGTCGGGGATGAGTTCCACAATCGGCCTGACGGCGTGGTGGCGATGATGATGCTCCACCGGCGGGCTTCGCCTAAGCTCCATGACGATATGACTTCTCCGGTAGCGGGGCTTCGCCTAAGCTCATGACGATATGACCGAGGTGGAATATGGTGGAAGGGGGCACCGCACACGGCTAAGGAAAGATCCGTAGATCAACTTGTGTGTCATGGGGTGCCCTCTGCCCCCGTATATAAAGGAGGGAAGGAGGAGGGGCTGGCCGGCCAAGGGAGGTGCGCCAGGGGTGTCCTACTCCTACTAGGAGTAGGATTCCCCCCCCAATCCTAGTCCAACTAGGTTTCCCCAAGTGGGAAGGGAGAGAGGCGCCTTCTCCTAGTCCTAATAGGACTAGGGAAGGGGGAAAGTGCGACCAGCACTTGGGCCCCTTCTCTCCCTTTCCACTAAGGCCCATGTTGGCCCATTAGTATTAGGGGGTTCGGTAACCTCCGGTGCTTGGTAAAATTCCTAATTTCACCGGAACACTTCCGATGTCAAACATAGACTTCCAATATATGAATCTTTATGTCTCGACCATTTCGAGACTCCTCGTCACGTCCGTGATCTCATCCGGGACTCGAACAACCTTGATGCAGAAACATCATAACAACTCATAGTAACTGTCATCGAAGCGTTAAGCGTGCGGACCCTACGGGTTCGAGAACTATGTAGACATGACCGAGACACCTCTCTGGTCAATAACCAATAAGCGGGACCTGGATGCCCATATTGGCTCCTACATATTCTCTGAAGATCTTTATCGGTCGGACCGCATAACAACATCGTTGTTCCCTTTGTCATCGGTATGTTACTTGCCCGAGATTCGATCGTCGGTATCCAATACCTAGTTCAATCTTGTTACCGGCAAGTCTCTTTACTCGTTCCGTAATACATCATCTCACAACTAACTCATTAGTTGCAATGCTTGCAAGGCTTATGTGATGTGCATTACCGAGAGGGCCCGAAGATACCTCTCCGAGCAATCGGAGTGACAAATCCTAATCTCGAAATATGCCAACCCAACATGTACCTTCGGAGACACACCTGTAATGTACCTTTATAATCACCCGATTACGTTGTGACGTTTGGTAGCACCAAAGTGTTCCTCGAGGCAAGCAGGGAGTTGCATAATCTCATAGTCATAGGAACATGTATAAGTCATGAAGAAAAGCACTAGCAACAAACTATACGATCAGGTGCTATGCTAATGGAATGGGTCATGTCAATCAGATCATTCAACCAATGATGTGATCCAGTTAATCAAATAACAACTCCTTGTTCATGGTTAGGAAACACAACCATCTTTGATTAACGAGCTAGTCAAGTAGAGGCATACTAGTGACACTCTGTAGGTTTATGTATTCACACATGTATTATGTTTCCTGTTAATACAATTCTAGCATGAATAATAAACATTTATCATGATATAAGGAAATAAATAATAACTTTATTATTGCCTCTAGGGCATATTTCCTTCAAGAGGTAGCATGCCGACGGCGATCACATAGACCTTGGAACCATTACCGACGCGCATCGTCACCTCGTCCTTCGCTAGTCTCCGTTTATTCCGCAGCTCCTGCTGTGATTTACAAATATGAGCAACGACACCGGTATCAAATACCCAGGAGTTACTACGAGTACTGGTAAGGTACACATCAATTACATGTATATCAAATATACCTTTAGTGTTGCCGGCCTTCTTATGCGCTAAGTATTTGGGGCAGTTCCGCTTCGATGACCCTTCCCTTTGCAATAAAGCACTCGATCTCACGCTTGGGTCCATTCTTTGACTTCCCGGCAACTGGCTTACCGGGCGCGACAACATCCTTGTCGTCCTTCTTGAAGTTCTTCTTACCCTTGCCCTTCTTGAACTTAGTGGTTTTATTGACCATCAACACTTGATGTTCTTTCTTGATTTCTACCTCTGTTGACTTGACATTGAAAATACTTCAGGAATAGTTTTCACCATCCCCTGCATATTGTAGTTCATCACAAAGCTCTTGTAGCTCGGTGGGAGTGGTGAAGGATTCTGTCAATGACCGCCTTGTTAGGAGGTTAATGTCCAGCTCGGACGCGGTTGTGCAACCTGACATTTTGAGTATGTGCTCCTTGTGAGAACTATTTTCCTCCATCTTACAACTATAGAACTTGTCGGAGACTTCATATCTCGACCGGGCATGAGCTTGGAAAACCATTTTAGCTCCTTGAACATCTCATATGCTCCGTGTTACTCAAAACGCTTTTGGAGCCCTGGTTCTAAGCTATAAAGCATGCCGCACTGAACGAGGGAGTAATCATCAGCACGAGACTGCCAAGCGTTCATAACGTCTTGGTTCTCTGGGATGGGTGCTTCACCTAGTGGTGCTTCTAGGACATATTGTCTCTTGGCTGCTATGAGATGATCCTCAGGTTCCGGACCCAGTCCGAATAGTTGCTGCAATCATCTTTCAGCTTGGTTTTCTCTAGGAACGCGTTGAAGTTCATGTTGACATGAGCGTTGGCCATTTGATCTACAAGACATTTTTGCATTTTAGACTAATGTTCATGATGATTAAGTTCATCTAATCAAATTATTTAATGAACTCCCACTCAGATTTGACATCCCTCTAGTCATCTAAGTGTTACATGATCCGAGTCGACTAGGCCGTGTCCGATCATCACGTGAGATGGACTAGTCATCATCGATGAACATCTCCATGTTGATCGTATCTTCCATACGACTCATGTTCGACCTTTCGGTCTCTTGTGTTCCGAGGCCATGTCTGTACATGCTAGGCTCGTCAAGTTAACCTAAGTGTTTTTGCATGTGTAAAACTGTCTTACACCCGTTGTATGTGAACGTAGGAATCTATCACACCCGATCATCACGTGGTGCTTCGAAACGACGAACTTTAGCAACGTCGCACAGTTAGGGAGAACACTTTCTTGAAATTATGACAAGGGATCATCTTATTTACTACCGTCGTTCTAAGTAAACAAGATGCTTAAACATACTAAACATCACATGCAATTATATAGTAGTGACATGATATGGCCAATATCATATAGCTCCTTTGATCTCCATCTTCGGGGCTCCATGACCATCTTGTCACCGGCATGACACCATTATCTCCATCATCGTGTCTCCATGAAGTTGCTCGCCAACTATTACTTCTACTACTATAGCTAACGGTTTAGCAATAAAGCAAAGTAAATACATGGCGTTGAATCAATGACACGCAGGTCATACAATAATTAAGACAACTCCTATGGCTCCTGCCGGTTGTCATACTCATCGACATGAAAGTCGTGATTCCTATTACAAGAACATGACCTCATACATCACAATATATCATTCATCATTCATCACAACTTTTGGCCGTATCACATCACAAGGCAATTGCTGCAAAAACAAGTTAGACGTCCTCTAATTGTTGTTGCATCTTTTACGTGGCTGCAATAGGGTTCTAGCAAGAATGTTTTCTTACCTACGGAAAAGCCACAACGTGATTTGTCAACTTCTATTTACCCTTCATAAGGACCCTTTTCGTCGAATCCGCTCCAACTAAAGTGGGAGAGACAGACACCCGCTAGCCACCTTATGCAACTAGTGCATGTCAGTCGGTGGAACCTGTCTCACGTAAGCGTGCGTGTAAGGTCGGTCCGGGCCGCTTCATTCCACAATACCTCTAAAGCAAAATAAGACTAGTAGCGGCAAGAAAGTTGACAACATCTACGCCCACAACAAATTGTGTTCTAACCGTGCAAAGAGAACTACGCATAGACCTAGCTCATGATGCCACTGTTGGGAACGTTGCAGAAAATAAAAAATTTCCTACGGTTTCACCAAGATCTATCTATGAGTTCATCTAGCAACGAGTGATAGGAGTGCATCTACATACCTTTGTAGATCGCGAGCGGAAGCGTTCAAGAGAACGGGGTTGAGGGAGTCGTACTTGTCGTGATCCAAATCACCGATGACCAAGTGCCGAACGGACAACACCTCCGCGTTCAACACACATACGGAGTGGATGACATCTCCCGCACCTTGATCCAGCAAGGAGGAGGGAGAGGTTGATGAAGATCCAGCAGCACGACGGCGTGGTGGTGGATGCAGCAGGTTCCAGTGAGCTTCAGCCGAGCTTCTGCGAGAGGGACAGTGTACCGGGGAGAGGGAGGCGCCAAGGCTTGAGTGCGGCTGCCCTCCTCCCCCTATATAGGCCCCACAGGCGCCTGCCCTGAGATGAGATCTCCCAAGGGGGGGGCGGCAAAGGGGGGTGGAGTGCCCCCCAAGGCAAGTGGAGGCGCCCCCCACCCTAGGGATCCAACCCTAGGCACAGGGGGGCCCAAGGGGGGTGCACCAGCCCACCAGGGGCTGGTCCCCTCCCCACTTCAGCCAACGGGGCCCGTCGGGATAGGTGGCCCCACCCGGTGGACCCCCGGTACCCTTCCGGTGGTCCCGGTACAATACCGGTGACCCCCGAAACTGTGCCGATGGCCGAAACTGCACTTCCCATATATAATTCTCTACCTCCGGACCATTCCGGAACTCCTCGTGACGTCCGGGATCTCATCCGAGACTCCTAACAACTTCTGATTTGCTGCATACTCATATTCATACAACCCTAGCGTCACCGAACCTTAAGTGTGTAGACCCTACGGGTTTGGGAGAGCGACAGGCGGAACATGGCCGAGACCTGCTCTCGGTCAATAACCAACAGCGGGATCTGGATACCCATGTTGGCTCCCACATGCTCCTCGATGATCTCATCGGATGAACCACGATGTCGAGGATTCAAGCAACCCCGTATACAATTCCCTTTGTCAATCGGTATGTTACTTGCCCAAGATTCGATCGTCGGTATCATAATACCTTGTTCAATCTCGTTACCGGCAAGTCACTTTACTCGTACCGTAATGCATGATCCCGTGACCAAACACATGGTCACTTTGAGCTCATTATGATGATGCATTAATACGGAGTGGGCCCAGTGATACGAGTGGGCCCAGTGATACCTCTCCGTAATACGGAGTGACAAATCCCAGTCTCGATCCATGACAACCCAACAGACACTTTCGGAGATACCTGTAGTGCACCTTTATAGTCACCTAGTTACGTTGTGACGTTTGCTACACCCAGAGCACTCCTACAGTATCCGGGAGTTACACGATCTCATGGTCTAAGGAAAGGATACTTTACATTGGAAAAGCTCTAGCAAACGAACTACACGATCTTGTGCTATGCTTAGGATTGGGTCTTGTCCATCACATCATTCTCCTAATGATGTGATCCCGTTATCAATGACATCCAATGTCCATAGTCAGGAAACCATGACTATCTATTGATCAACGAGCTGGTCAACTAGAGGCTCACTAGGGACATGTTGTAGTCTATGTATAAACACGTGTATTACGATTTCCGGATAATACAATTATAGCATGAATAAAAGACAATTATCATAAACAAGGAAATATAATAATAATCCTTTTATTATTGCCTCTAGGGCATATTTCCAACATATAAAGTTTCCAACACTACTGTAATGTTCAACATGAATCATGGGGGAGACAAAATGCTGCTGATGGGCTCAACAACAACTCATCGGAATTTCCATATCACTGGACTTCCACCATCATGTGAACACGGTGGTAGCATTGGCCAGACCAAAAGATGTAATGGTGTATGCTCGGGGGATCAACCACGAGTAAGAAAACATTACTAACATTGTTGGTTTTGATTTGACTTGACGATAGCTCATACTCAAGTCAAAGTTTTGATAAGACAATAGGTCCAACAACTGATCACAGGAACCAATCGATCAAGATATCATCTTTCTTCAACTAACACACAACACAAGGATATCCCGTTGAAACAACTAAATTAGGTAAGCTTTTATCTTCCAAATCTCCAAGTTGTTGTTTAGCTTAACCAACTAGCTTAGGGGTATCCAACACGGATTCTTGGAGAATGGTGGTTTGGAGGAAACCCAACATGATCATGAACTCAACATAGCGGTCAGGTGACAACTTGGTAATACTTCCTAGAAGATATTTGGTACATCACGAACCACCGATATGTTACTAAGCTCGAGAACAATCATGTTTTTCAGAGCAAGACGGTATGATCAAATAAGCAAGGGATTGAATAATTGTGGGGACCCGACTCATAAGTCATGATCACCGAATGCACGTGTACAGTGATCCCAGAGATCAATGCTCACTGAACACACAGAAGCTGAATAACAAGAGTCTTACATCCATACATACCGTCTTACACAAATTGTGACCATTATGGTCAAGTCTTACATTGATAAAGCCTTAAGGCCTGAACATCAAATGAAACACAAGCAGCGGAAATCTTCGATAAGTAGAACCCATGCCATCTGCCTTAACCCTACGGGCATTACGACTGGGAAAGCGTCCTAGTTCGCATGTTCGTCTCCAAGAACTATTCTTGAACTCCGGTTCTTCCATGCACAGCCAATTAAATAACCAGTGGCAAGCCAATGAGTACGTTGAATGTACTCGCAAGCAACCCATGTTTTGGTTCCAGATATAACAATGCATGATATAGGTAAATATTTGCAGAAAGCTAGTTTTGAGTGCAATAATATGTTCAACAACTTGTAAGACATGCATCAGGATAATTCAAGTAACCATGAGGGCAGGTTACAGATATCGACATAAATAGAGTGGGCACCAACCCAACTCAATCATGTCAAGTCCTTTGACTTGACCCAAGTAGTTTTATCAACACACACACACTGGTTTGCAAAGCTCTGGATGTAGTTTAAGCAGCACCGCCCAATTGTCCTTGACCGTGGACACGGCTATTCGAATAGTTTTACACTCTGCAGAGGTTGCACAGTTTACCCACAAGATCCGGGGAACTTCCGTGTCATCCACGACCCGCGATACCTCAAGTACCCTGGGTAAGCACCCGATCACTACCTTTCCCTAGACGACACTAACAAGGTGTCCACTCGTTGTTCCGTATCCTCATGATGTACATCATACGAGACCCACTCGAGATCGTAACATCCGAGAGGGGACACAACGGTGTATCCGTTGCCCTGTAAAGACAGTCATGGCCGCCCTACCTGGCACGACCCCGTCCCGAGAGAGAGCACCAACTCTCCCCCGTCACTAGTAATGTGGGCTCCAAGCTAGTATCGGCCTAGGTAATCAATAATGCCCTTTCCCATATCACGGTAGAGTGCCTGCGCATGTAAGGTTGGGACAGTCGACAAATCTTAAATCTAATCCGTTATCGAAAACAGCACACACTTGCCTCGGTACACCACTTCATCATCAAGTGGTTACCCATCTCATCATCTCCCTCGGGCATAAGTGGCACCCGATGGGGTTTTCGAAAAGTCCTTTGAAAATACTTTGTCTCCTTCACCATGCATATACCCATCCCTTTTGCATAGCATTACTTTAGCATCCTATCTACTCCCACCGGCATAACCCCCATAAGAAGGTAGGGTCACGCACAATGCAAGTATCAACGAGGAAGTAACGGTGGCAAGCCACCCCATGTGGTCACCACAATATCATGTCTCCGATGCAAGCAATAAAAGTGCTATATGGCGTGCATAAAAAGGTTTCATAGACATGGTCAAAGGGCTGCTTGCCTGGCTCAACAAAGTCTTCTGGGTCTTCAAAGCCTTCTGGTCCAACTCCTTCGTCAGCAACGCAATCTATCGTCGCAAAATAATAACGAGAAAATAAGGCAATAATAAAACAGAAAAACCAAAGTGCTCAGGAAAATGTCAACTCTTTTTTGTTAAATACTAGGTTGAAAACTAAGAAGGGGAAAATTCCTAGTTTTGGATTTGGAGTAGCAGAATAGGAGAAATGGATTTACAAAGGTATATCTAAATGCTTAAAATCACATTTAAATATTACAGTGAAGAAAAGGTTGTTGGATTTGAATAAAAGTTGCACCATTAAATAGGTTGCAATATTTTGGGAATTTAGGAGTTGGAATTAATTTATTTGGAATAGTACTATATCCTGTGGAATTTCTGGAAAACAGACAGAAAAAGAAAAGGAAAAAGGGCTTTGTGCCCGCTCGACCAGAACAGCCGCAGGGCAGCAGGCCCAGCAAGAGAGGTGGCCCAACAAGATCGGTGCACGCCTTGGCCTTGAGTTTAAACTTGACGGCGGGGCCCAGCGCCAGTGACGTGAGGCTGACAGACGGGCCCCACGACCGTCGTCGTCAACCCTGGTTCAGAGGAGGCGGTGAGCTCACCGGCGACGATACGGGGCACGACGAGGTCGGGCAAGGGCACGGCTGGACTCAGCATCGCGTCGCCGTTCCGGTGGAGGTGGTGGACGTCACCGGAGTTGCCTGGTTCGTCGGCGACGAGGAGGCACTGCGGAGGAGCTTCGGGCGGCAGTGGCTCCGGCCGTTTTCGGCTGCAAAAGAGGCGGGGAAGAGAAGGGAAATGGTCAGTGAGCCGCGGCGGTTCCAGATCAAGAAAGAGGAGCAGCGGAGAGGGCCTGTACCCGGAGATCGACGGCGACCCGAGGCGGCGGAGCTCGAGCTCGGGCTCGTCTGGAGAGGGGCGAGTGGTGTAGGGGGTGATTTAGGGGAGTGTGAGAGCGAGTGGTGAGGAGAGTAGGGCTCGGGGAGGCCCTTAAATAGGCGAACGGCGGGGTGCCGTGGACCCGTGCGCCGGTGAAGCTTCGCTTCGTCGCTGCGGGGCTCGGGGAAGAGGGCGTGGTGTCTGGGTGTTCTGGACGTCGACTACGTCGGGAGAGATAGAGAGAGGAGTGGGGAGAGGTCGAGGCGCGTGTGAGCAGCGCCATTGGCCTTCGGGCAGCCGGTGTTTGCTAAGCGCGAGGCGCGGGTAGGAGGAGAGAGGAAGGGACAGCGCCATGTCGTGGACGCGACGTCGAGGCGTTGGTTGGCGTCTTTGGGGAGGCCCGAGGTGGCCGAGGCGGTTGGAAGAAGCGGCTACGGTCTTGAGGCGATCGTATGCACGCCTCCAGGCGTGCCTTTGGCTGCCATGGCATTGTTTAAGGGGCAGCGCGTGCCCACTCATGTCCTGTAGCGCTAGGGAGCAGTAAACATAGGTGAGAGGGCCTTGGCTGCCCTGGACAGTCACTAGGAGAGGAGAGAGGTTGAGGGAGAGAGGGAAATGGGCTGTCCAGAGAGAGAAAGTGGGGTTTTACCCTTCCAATAATTGAGCTATGGATTTTCCATTGCTCTTTGGAGTTGCAAGGGGACTAGGAGGGGATGTGGTAAAAAGTTGAGCTCAAGGAGAATAGTTTTAGTGGTCAAAATGGTGATTTTTGAAAGGTGGCAGAAGGTGTTTGATAAAGGTTTTGGCAAGCAAATGATTTCCAACTGCCATGAGACTCCACAGGGTGCAATGACACATATAATTAGGGCCTTCCACCAAGTTGGAGCTTATTTGGGCAAAGTTGCCAATGCAACTTTTGTAAACCCTAGAAATTAGCAGAAATGGACTTGTGCAGATCAGGTTGAGCAAATCACTTCTCCTTGATGCACCACTTGGTGTAGTGGCCTCATTTGGTCATGTGAATATCCTCACCAAAGTTGGGGACAAGGAGAGAAAGTTGGTAGTACAAAGTTGTTCAAATTAGATTCTGGCCAGAGAGGGTTTTGGGGCACTTTGATCAATATAACATTTTCTCCAACTTGTGCCATTTGGTCTAGGTAAATTATTAGACCTCCTAAGCATGTTCACAAGATTTGAGAGCATTTGGACATGTTTGGCAATGCAAAGTTGCTCAAACTTCAAAATGTACAGGAATGGTTTTGAGGGGATTTCATGGGGCTATACTAATCTCCATGACATGATACTTCTCAATATCATCAAACATGTCATATTTGACATGCTAGAATTTTCTTGGAATTTTTGGAGAATATTTCCTTTGTAAACATTTCAAAAGCTTGAAATATCCAGAAAGGGTTTTTGAGGGGTTTGACCAATATTTTGAACATGACCATGTGTTGAAACTCTTATATATGGACAATATATGTCCACTGAGTTTCCCTAGGTTTTTGTCAAATATTTTTGAAACAATAAAATAATTTTTTCCTATTAAAGACCATTTTTGGCCTTGAGAAAAAGCTTTTCAATAAAATAGGAAAATAACTTTTAAAATTATATTTTTGTGGTTTATGGGAGTCCTATATCTAATAGGTTTCAAATATACCTTTTGAAATATTTTTCATACCCCAAATCAAGTACTTGTAGTGCAAAGCTCAATCCAGGGGTTTTTGGAAAACTAGTTTTTGAAAATACTATTTGGCCAAATTATTTTTGTAAGAAAATACTATATTTCTCTATACACATGGCATGATCATTGGGCAGAAGCTTGGGGCAAGGAGATGAAGTATAGAAGGTGAAGCTATGTTGACTTTTAAGAGCACTTGAAAACACAAAGAGAAAACCAGCTCAAATAAAAAGTCAAATAATGCAAAAGTTTTTGTCAAACCACATTTTATCATCTTAAGTGTTGTGCCATGAGAATCAGGGTGTGACAGACCTACCCCCCTTAAAAGAATCTCATCCCCGAGATTCCTAAACTAGGCTTGGAAAGGAATACGAAAACTGGATCTGGGGTAGTCTTCTTGTCCTCATACCGCTTGTGCTTCCGAGTGGTGCTCCATTGATCCTTGAAGTAATCTATGGCGTGGCTTCGTGTATGACATCCTGCTTGATCCATATTGCCATTGCGGTCTTTCGCGTAAGTCATATTGGGCTGGAGGTCGATGGCTTGGTGATCGACGTCCTTGTAGGGATCGGGTTGGTTAGGATGTTGGAGGCACTTCCGAAGCTGTGACTCGTGGAAGATGTTGTGCATAGTGGGTGGCTCAGGTGGTAATTCTAGCTGGTAGCCGTCTATTCTTCGTCTTGCGGTGATCTTAGAGGGGGTTGTTAAATCTTGGAGTGATCTCGAAGGAGCCCGATGAATCTTGGTGTGGGTCTCCTTGTCATGGAAATGCTTGGTTCCTTAGAGAGGAGTGGCTTGCAGATACACATGGTATTTGACACAGAAGTATACTTCTTGAAGATGGTGGTTTGTGTAGTTCTTCCTCCTTGGCATGGCGGTCTTCAAATGCTCCTTAACTAGCTGAACGACTCTTCTTCCGTCTTCGGGTGGACAAGTAGGTCACCAAATGATGATGACAACTATCTTGTCTAAGCACTCCATGAAGTTTATGGGGTACGCAAAGTAGGCTTGGGTATTAGTGGTGGTCTCTATTGAGCATTGGCAGAGGTCTTCTCGTCCTAGAGCCAAAGCCCATGGTCAGGATCCGACCATGTTGTGGCTTGGTAGGGCGTAAGGGTTTCAAGGATTCTAGTGTGTGAGTGAACATTTATCATCTTATGTTTAAGCACGGTTTCTGAGATGCCAATAGTTCTACCTAGTCTTCACATCATATTACCAAAGAATCATCTCATATAGGTCAACTCCAATCATCACTCATGTGATTCATATCCTCATGGCTCCCGAGAGGTCTAACAAAATCATATATGTCTACAATCCCCAAACTCATATGTATGTCTACCCCTAAAAATCCATGGGTAGAACATATAAGTTGCTAAGCTTGAACGTGACAATCCAAGTGCTCAGCCTATTCTTCCAAGGTCTAAGATAAAGCACCTCTATCCTAAGCAAACACGCCGTATGCCACTCCAAGATCTAGTTTCCTTTCCTATTAATCAACCCCAACAGCCCATTAACTTCCATCAATCACTACATAATCGATTTAACTCTACAAATCCAATGGTTATGGAGCTCCACATGATCTTCTAAAGTCCTTATAATCCCCAAATACTTAAAAGGCTATCTCTACTATAGTCAGTCCACCAATTTCCATTATCATGGTCAAGTAACCTCCAAGGTCAAGTTTATATCAACTCCGACAATTAATCCAATCTCCTAGTTTATAGTCCACCAAGAAACATGGTATCACGATCAAGATTATTGGTCTAATTACAATTTACTCCGAACCATGTAGACTTACTCAACATCTATACTCAACCAGGATCACCTATTTAAATCCAAATCTTGTGTCCAACGAGAATTTCCACACTTTCCCCCAAGTCATTGTCGTAATATCAACTATCTCCTACCAAATCCTTATACTTCCAAGAATTTTCAGCTTGCGGTCATAATTGTCCTATTAAATCCAATTTACTCAGGGGTAATGAAAGCTATGCTACTCTATAATAATGATCCCTCCAAGTTCATCTACCAACATTAAAGCCTTATAATCCACCAAGTAGTCTCGGATGATTCCTCAAGTCATTAATATAAACACATCAAGTCATTTGTCCTCTATTCCTATATCCCCAAATTGGTATCTCCTATGGCATCGTCAGCTTGGGTGCTATCTTAGGATGATAATGTGCTCGTTCACTATGTCCACTAGTTCCATAATGAACCCAGTGATAGGCAAGGTTACGGAGGCTTACTGTGTTCTCTTGCAATTACGTGGGTTAAGCACATGGTTAAGGACTCGAGCTGCGGTATCTCGTGAAGTCTCGAGGGGTCTAGGAATGGGTTTCTAGTCTTGAGAGGCAAACATAACTCTACTGGGCTGCTCTTGGTCGAGGAGGCTGCAGCAAAATCTCCAGTGCTAGTTGGTCGCCGAAGTAGAATCCTTGGTGTACCTTGTCTTGCCAGTCTTCAGTCGAGGAGAGAGGGATGAGAGGGAAAAGCATCATAGATGGGGGGGGGGGATGATTAAAGGGGGTTCTATAGTGCAGGTGCAAACAAACAGGTGCCAAAAGACCACACACAATTTCATTAAGACAAGATAGGTGATATAGTTGCATACATGTTGCCTAAGGCTAAAGTGCAACTTATATCAAAACACAAACAGATAAGAACAAGCAACATGGTTTCATTTGAACCATCATATGGACACGACTGCGCATAGGGGGTACACGACTAATCCTACCCTAGGGGTCCTCGGATTCAGTAGTCGTGCTTGCTTCATCACTTTGAGAGAAAGGCGCTCGGTCTTCACTTCTAGGTTCTCCAGGTGCCAATGGACATGCGATACGGCTGCTTGTTGGGACACATCCTATTAATATGCCCGAGTTCACCACACCCGTGACATGTGACGGAAGCAAAAGGGTTGCTATTCAGTCTTGGGTATTGTCGTCGGGGGCCCGACGATGATCCTTTACGCGGCGGATATGGAAATCCATTCCTATGCCTTTTGCGTGGGGTTTGGTTGCGAGCTTTCTGAAGTTCCTTGATTTGCTCTTCCTGATTAAAAATGTGGGCTTCTAGGGCAGTGATTTGCTGTCCTTGCTCGGCCACCTTCTTCTTCTCGAGGGAGTGGAGGTGCGAAGTGAAGGGAGGTCTTGGCGAGCCTTAAGGAATGCTTCATGAAGGTGACGTAGAAGGTAGTCTCCTGCGTTGATGAAGCGGATCTGGTACTTGAGGGTTGGATCCTCATCTTCTGGGAAATCCTCACTTGTGTCGGAGCCCCAAAGCCACTCTTGCCGGTGTAGGTAGCGGGTATGCGTTTTCTTCTTTCATTTCTGGAACGAGGTCTCGAAGACGGAGGAGCGCTTCATATGCCACTTGCTGAATGGCCAGGACTCTTGTTGGCATGGGTGGTCCAATGAAGAACCACCCCTGGGGTGAGGTCTTGGCAGGCACAAAAACCTTGGCATAGAACTCCTTTTCGAGCACATCATTTTCCAGTTCGTGCAGGGTGTATATGGGCAGCAAGGGATAGTGGCATTGTTGGAGGCAGTCTTTTAGGAGGGATGGAAACCCTGTCATAAGGAGTCTCAAGGGGGCGACGACCATCTACAAAATTTGAATAGGAGAGGTCAATAAGGGAAATATATCTTGGGTGGGGTAAGCTTTAGAAAAGAAGAGAAGTTTAGATGGTCTCAAGCTAACTAACGTCCATGCTAACTAAGGTTTCCTACAGTCAGGATGGCTCTGATACCAGCTCTGTGGGGACCCCGACTAATAAGTTGTGATCACCGAATGCACGTGTACAGTGATCCCAGAGATTAATGCTCACTGAACACACATAAGCTGAATAACAAGAGTCTTACATTCATACATACCGTCTTACACAAAGTGTGACCATTATGGTCAAGTCTTACATTGATAAAGCCTTAAGGGCTGAACATCAAATGAAACACAAGAAGCGGAAATCTTTGTCGATAAGTAGAACCCATGCCATCTGCCTTAACCCTACAGGCATTCTGACTGGGAAACGCCCTAGTTCGTGCATGTTCGCCTCCAAAGAACTCTTCTTGAACTCCGGTTCTTCCATGCCCCGGCCAATTAAATAACCAAAGTGGCAAGCCAATGAGTACTTTGAATGTACTGCAAGCAACCCATGTTTTGGTTCCAGATATAACAATGCATGATATAGGTAAATATTTGCGTAAAGCTAGTTTTGAGTGCAATAATATGTTCAACAACTTGTAAGACATGCATCAGAGAATTCAAGTAACCATGAGGGCAGGTTACATATATCAACATAAATAGAGTGGGCACCAACCCAACTCAATCATGTCAAGTCCTTTGACTTGACCCAAGTAGTTTTATCAACACACACACACCTTTGGTTTGCAAAGCTCGACGTAGTTTAAGCAGCACCGCCTAACTGTCCTTGACCGTGCACACGGCTATTCGAATAGTTTTACACTGCAGAGGTTGCACACTTTACCCACAAGATCCGGGAACTTCCGTGTCATCCACGACCCGCAATACGTCAAGTACCCGTAAGCACCCGATCACTACCTTTCCCTAGACGACACTAACAAGGAGTCCACTCATTGTTCCAGATCCTCACGATGTACATCATACGAGACTCACTCGAGATCGTAACATCCGAGAGGGGACACAACGGTGTATCCGGTGCCTCAGAAGACAGTCGGGCCGCCCTACCGCACGACCGCCCCGAGAGAGAGCACCAACTCTCCCCGTCACTAGTAATGTGGGCTCCAAGCTAGTATCGGCCTAGGTAATCAATAATGCCCTTTCCCATATAAGGGTAGAGTGGTTAGCATGTAAGGTTGGGACAGTCGACAAATCTTAAATCTAATCCGTTTTCGAAAACAACACACACTTGCCTCGGTACACCACTTCGTCATCAAGTGGTTACCCATCTCATCATCTCCCTCTGGCATAAGTGACACCAGACGGGGTTTTCGAAAAGTCCTTTGAAAATACTTTGTCTCCTTCACCATGCATATACCCGTCCCTTTTTTCATAGCACTACTTTAGCATCCTATCTACTGCCACCGGCATAACCCTCATAAGAAGGTAGGGTCACGCACAATGCAAGTATCAAAAAGGAAGTAATGGTGGCAAGCCACCCCATGTGGTCACCACAATATCATGTCTCCGATGCAAGCAATAAAAGTGGTATATGGCGTGCATAAAAAGGTTTCATAGACATGGTCAAAGGGCTGCTTGCCTGGCTCAACAAAGTCTTCTGGGTCTCCAAAGCCTTCTGGTCCAACTCCTTCACAAGAACGCAATCTATCGTCGCAAAATAATAACGAGAAAATGAGGCAATAATAAAACAGAAAAACCAAAGTGCTCAAAAAATGTCAACTCTTTTTTGTTAAATACTAGGTTGAAAACTAAGAAGGGGAAAATTCCTAGTTTTGGATTTGGAGTAGTAGAATAGGAGAAATGGATTTACAAAGGTATATTTAAATGCTTAAAATCACATTTAAATATTTACAGTGAAGAAAAGGTTGTTGGATTTGAATGAAAGTTGCACCATTAAATAGGTTGCAATATTTTGGGAATTTAGGAGTTGGAATTAATTTATTTGGAATAGTACTTTATCCTGTGGAATTTTTGGAAAAGAGACAGAAAAAGAAAAAGAAAAAGGGCTCTGTGCCCGCTCGGCCAGAACAGCCGCAGGGCAGCGGGCCCAGCTAGAGAGGCCCAGCTCAACAGATCGGTGCACGCCTGCCAAAGTTTAAACCTGACGGGCGGGGCCCTGGCGTCAGGACGTGTGGCTGACGGACGGGCCCCACGACGGTCGTCGTCAACCCTGGGTCAGAGGAGGCGGCGAGCTCACCGGTGACGATACGGGGCACGGCGAGGTCGGGCGAGGGCATGGCTGGACTCAGTGTCGCGTCGCCGTTCGGGTGGAGGTGGTGGACGTCACCGGAGTTTCCTGGTTCGTCGGCGACGAGAAGGCACGGTGGAGGGGAAATGGTCAGTGAGCCGCGGCAGTTCCAGATCGAGGAAGAGGAGCGGCGGAGAGGGCCTGTACCCGGAGATCGACGGCGACCCGAGGCGGCGGAGCTCGAGCTCGATCTCGACCTCGGGCTCGTCTGGAGAGGGGTGAGTGGTGTAGGGGGTGATTTAGGGGAGTGAGAGAGCGAGTGGTGAGGAGAGTAGGGCTCGGGGAGGCCCTTAAATAAGCGAACGACGGGGTGCCGTGGACCCGTGCGCCGGCGAGCTTACGCTCGTCGCTGCAGGGCTCGGGGGAAGAGGGCGTGGTGTCTGGGGTGTTCCTGGACGTCGACTACGTCAGGAGAGATAGAGAGAGGGAGTGGGGAGAGGTCAGAGGCGCGCGCGTGTGAGCCGCCCCATTGGCGTGCTCGAGCGGCCGGTGTTTGCTAGCGCGGAGGCGCGGGGAGGAGGAGAGAGGAAGGGGACAGTGCAGTGTCATGACGCGGACGTCGAGGGGCGTTGGTTGGCGTGCTGGGGAGGCCCGAGGTGGCCGGAGGCGGTTTGAAGGGGGCGGCTACAGTGCGGGAGCGCACTGTAGCGCGCTCCAGAGCGTGCCTTTGGCTGCCATGGCATTGTATAAGGGGCAGGGGCGTGCCCACTCATGTCTGGTAGCGCTAGGGAGAAGTAAACAAAGGGGAGAGGGCCTTGGATGCCCTGGACAACCAGTAGGAGAGGAGAGAGGTTGAGGGAGAGAGGGAAATGGGCTGTCCAGAGAGAGAAAGTGGGGTTTTATCCCTCCAATAATTGAGGTATGGATTTTCCATTGCTACTGGAGGTGCAAGGGGACTAGGAGGGGATGTGGTAAAAGTTGAGCTCCGTGAGAATAGTTTTAGTGGTCAAAATGGTGATTTTGAAAGGTGGCGAAGGTGTTTGATAAAGGTTTTGGCAAGCAAATGATTTCCAACTGCCATGAGACTCCACAGGGTGAAATGACGCATATAATTAGGGCCTTCCACCAAGTTGGAGCTTATTTGGGCAAAGTTGCCAATGCAACTTTTGTATACCCTAGAAATTAGCAGAAATGGACTTGTGCAGATCTAGTTGAGCAAATCACTTCTCCTTGATGCACCACTTGGTGTAGTGGCCTCATTTGGTCATGTGAATATGCTCACCAAAGTTGGGGACAAGGAGAGAAAGTTGGTAGTACAAAGTTGTTCAAAGTAGATTATGGCCAGAGAGGGTTTTGGGGTACTTTGATCAATATAACATTTTCTCCAACTTGTGCCATTTGGTCTAGGTGAATGATTAGACCTCTTGAGCATGTTCACAAGATTTGAGAGCATTTGGACATGTTTGGCAATGCAAAGTTGCTCAAACTTCAAAATGGACAGGAATGGTTTTGAGGGGATTTCATGGGGCTATACTATTCTCCATGACATGATACTTGTCAATATCATCAAACATGTCATATGTGACATGCTAGAATTTTCTTGGAAATTTTGGAGAATATTTGCTTTGTAAATATTTCAAAAGCTTGAAATATCCAGAAAGGGTTTTTGAGGGGTTTGATCAATATTTTGAACATGACCATGTGTTGAAACTCTTATATATGGACAATATATGTCCACTGAGTTTCCCTAGATTTTTGTCAAATATTTGTGGAACAATAAAATATTTTTTTCCTATTAAAGACCATTTTTGGCCTTAAGAAAAAGCTTTTGAATAAAATAGGAAAATAACTTTTAAAATTATATTTTTGTGGTTTATGGGAGTCCTATATCTAATAGGTTACAAATATACCTTTTGAAATATTGTTCATACCCCAAATCAGGTACTTGTAGTGCAAACCTCAATCCAGGGGTTTTTGGAAAACTAGTTTTTGAAAATACTATTTGGCCAAATTATTTTTGTAAGAAAATACTATTTTGCTCTATACACATGGCATGATCATTGGGCAGAAGCTTGGGGCAAGGAGATGAAGTATAGAAGGTGAAGCTATGTTGACTTTTAAGAGCACTTGGAAACATAGAGAGAAAACCAGCTCAAATAAAAAGTCAAATAATGCAAAAGTTTTTGTCAAACCACATTTTATCATCTTAAGTGTTGTGCCATGAAAATCAGGGTGTGACAATAATCCTAACTCATTGATCGAAGAGTGCACCAGAAATAAGGACTAAGTAGCACGATCAACCTTAGGGTGATGATTCAATAACCAGCACGCTAAGAATGATATTAATGTCCATTAACCACCACGCAAAGGGTTGCTAGGAGTATTGATTTCATACATCACTTTTCACTTGTCGTTATTCTGGTTACAATAACACGGAGACCAAGCAATGAACGATGATGGCGAGAAGTATCGCTATATCAAGAGTTCATAGGAGGTGGTGCAATTCCCATGACATTCTTGACATAAGCGGTAATACTTCAGGGTAGAACAAAATCAAAAGCTGGATTGGAATTTTGATCTATGATACACCACTATTTTGACCCAACCCTGGATATGGATGAGGTACTGGAGTTTGTTTCTCCTAGTCATTCTGAAATAGAACGGCTCGACGGACCACAAGAATAATAAGCATCGATAACACGAATACACAATTACGCCTGACTATCAATTGATAGATGAAGGTCGGAATATGACTGAAGAGGGACAACTCAAAGGAACATATGTTTTTCTGAGTTGTGGATGCATAGATTAGTATTCCAAGCGAAGCTCAACATTTCTTCCGGATAACCCATGCGGAAAGGGTAGAACTAGAAGATTCGCAATATAGAATGGATAACTCATCAAGAACACTCTGTTCGTGACCCTTCGGTTGAAAAGAACTCCTGCCAAGAATGGTTCATGGTAATTGGAAGAAGGATATACCACGAACCTCGAGGACTATCGCAAATGTTACTAATATCCTAAAGGAACTAGCAACACTATCAACATGAGGTAAGTAGGGTGAATCTCGGGTTCAAGAACCCAGGAATAGAATACCTACTAACTAATAACATCACGGGATGCTTTCGAGAATGATGGCTAGAATCATCACACTGGGAACGCAAAACATGGCTAGATTACTAGGTGACTCCCTAAACACCTAGGGTCATAATAATAACTCCAACATATATGTCGAGGCAACAGAGTACCTCAACTCACCGATTAGTGTGGTTAAACTGGCCCAAAGAAACATCGGGAACGGAAAGAAGGGGTTTGAAAATGCATCAGACTATTTGAAAACCTGGGATGACTCGGACAACATAACGGCTGTAAATGCTCAAAATGATTTGAGACATCCTGCAAAATGGTGGCATAACCACTAGAACATCATAATATCAAGGTTCTGAGGCCAACTATGACCACATGGAAAGTAGTAGAAAATGAACTGAAACTTGAATCCATCAATCCTATAAGTCTATGGATTAGTAACACATGATCCTGATAGAAAGATGAGAAGTGTAGTTCATAATCCCCGTAGAAAAGAAGAGGTTGACTCAGATCAGAAGGGCATAAGGTAAAGGAGTAAAAAGAGCCTTACGTTCCCTTAACCAATCAATTCCCTTACATAGCTAAAGCATTTCTAGACACAACTTCGACTAGTTTGGCTTGGTAATCCTACAGGCAGTCAGGCTCTGATACCAAAGCTATCAGGACCCCGATTCCAAGTCACATCGATCTAGCTGGTAACACCACATATCACTTTGCGGCCTCACGCACGGTATTCCCACGGGTGTCGCCTTACCATGGCCCGGGACCGTTTGCGCCTTTTGGCTCACGTATATGATAGTGTCGCTAGCATCTAAATGAAAGAGAATCCGGGCCGACATGAATAGTCGTGAACACAAAGTGGCACTAACTTACGGGGACATGCATACATGAGTCAACATCGAGCATGTCGGTCAGCAGCGTGCGAATCCGAGCTGTAGCACTGGGCTAACAGGACTCCGGTGAACCGGGCCGTAGCAGGCTAGGCAGGACTCCGGATGTCACCGCGTGACATTTTCCCGAAGAGACAGACACAAGAACAAAGTGAATCACATGCCAGCCAGTCAAGTGTTCCCGAGCAGTAGTGCTGGGCTAGCAGGACTACGGTGAACCGGGCTGTAGCGGACTACTATGGCTCATGGAAGCACAAGACTACATTTCCCCATAAGAGAGGCTACCAAGGATAAACAACTAGGTTGGCAGATCCCACACAAACCAAGCATTTCAATCATACAAAGAATATGCTCGATATGTGTAAATACAACATGGCATCACAACAAAACTCTACGACTCAAAGTATTTATTCATTAGGCTCCGAGGAGCGAGATATTACAAACATGGGTCTCATGACCCAACATTCAGAGCATACAAGTCAAAGCACATGCGGAAGCTTAACATGTATGAGTACAGACTTCTACAAATGAAACAGGCTGAGAAGCCTGACTACCTACCAGATCCTGCCGAGCGCACAAGATCGTAGCTGAGGTATCAAGCTAAACATCGAAGTCCACACGAAACTATTAGCGAGACTGAAGTCTCTCTGCTAAAACATAAATTAAGCAAACGTGAGTACAAATGTACCCAACAAGACTTACATCAGAACTAACTACATATACATCGGTATCAACAAAGGGGGTGGTGGAGTTTAACTGCAGCAAGCCAGCTTTGACTCAGTGGCTATCCTAAACTATGACTGCAAGTAACTCTTTTGAGGTGGCGCACACGAGTCCACATATTCCCCGTATCAATACACCACTATGGTTCTGCTCCCGTCTCCCTATGAGAACGCCATCCATAGCACTCACGCTTATTTTGCACATTTTAGAGTATCCACTTTCACTTGTCTATGAACTGTACAGGCAACCCAGAAGTCCTTTACTTGGACGCGGCTATTCGAATAGATCATTTATAACCCTGCAGGGGTTTACTTATTCACACATGTTTCCACCACTTAGCGTGTGCACACGACATGTGCTCGGTAGACTTCAAGCGTAAGCCGACGTGGGTGTAGACCACGACCTAACTAACCACACAAGTCTCTAGTCCAGGTTTATCGCCTATTCGGGTTCCATCCGCGAGGAGATCCGGCCGGGGTTTCGCTCACAGCCCCAAACGATGTGTGCAGGGTTCCCGAGATACCAAACGGGCTCCTGGTACACCGTGCCATGGTGTATCTACCGCGTCATAGCCACCCCTAGGGTAAGCGCTACGCACGGCCTCCAACACATATCCTACAAACACTAGAAACTAGTTGCAACTCCTGGACAGAGGACAGGGCGGTTAATAAGTCGAGCGGGGTCATATTTCAGGGCCCAACGTGTGGTAGTAGCTGTTCATGGATCACAATCACAAAACTCAGTTGCTGAGGACGGTTTCACTGAGACAACCCACCATGTACTCTTACAAGCCCTCTCAGCGCTACCTTTACCAAATCGTGTTCACACACTTAGCTCACACAAAGTAGGACATGTTCATCACCATCCCAATTCATCCATGATGAATCAGACCTGACTCAACTCTAAGCAGTAGCAGGCATGACTAACAAGCATGAATGAGTAGGCACATCAGGGCTCAAAAAACGCCTACTCATGCTAGTGGGTTTCATCTATTTACTGTGGCAATGACAGGTCATGCAGAGGAAAAGGGGTTCAACTACCGCAGCATGTAACAGTTGAATCGTTGTTGTCCTAATGAAGTAAAAGAGAGCAGGAGCGAGAGAGTGGGATTATATCAGAATGAACAAGGGGGTTTTGCTTGCCTGATGGAGTGGTAGTAGGATACTGTCCTTCAGTCGGATATTCGTGGGTATCCTCGGAGGCAGAACCTACCACGAATCACACATCGGAACACAATCATCACATGGCAATATGCAACAATATGATGCATGCTATGACATGGCAATATGGGTGTGTTCTGGCCAATGCATTCTAAAACAGGTTGGTTTGAGTCCATTTGTATCAATGATTCAAATGAAATCCCATGATATGAAGTCATATTAATGCATTAGCTTGTTTCACTTAAACAGCAAAGTTAAAGTGCTCCTACATGCTTGAAACCGTTACAGATGGAAAGGTTGGATTTTTCTGATCAATTTTCATATATAAATCTTTGCATTTGGAGTTACAGATGAATTACTATGATTTTTAGAAGTTTAGGCAATTTTCTAGATTTTAAAATTCATTTCTGAAATATAAAATCGCCAGAAAATGTCAGCATGACGTAAGCCTGGCGTCAACAGGTGAACGGGGCTGCCCCTGGTCAAACCTGACCTATGGGACCCAGACGTAAGTGTCTCAGGGCTGGTTTGGGTGCATGACAGGTGGGACCGGTCAACACTAATTTGACCAAGTCAAACTGACACGTGGGGTCCACCGCAGTTAGATTAACCTTAATCTATTTTAGTTAGCCGGTTAGTTAGGCGGTGGGGCCCCGCTGTCATTGACTCCAGGGGGTAGTTAGTAGGGTGCTTAGGCCCTAATTGCCGGTTACGTCGGCGGTTAACCGTCGGCGACCATAGCCGACGGGGGAGGCGTCGGAAACGCTCCTCTGGCGACCAAACGAGCGGCCGTTAGGCTCTACGCGAAGCGCACACTCACGCGCTTCCAACGCAGCTAGCGGTGGTTGCTGGGGTGCAAGGAAACGACCCCGACAGAGAGAAGCGTGGTGGCCGGAGTTTGGTCAAGCTCGGGGTTGGCGTTGCGGTGCACTAGAGGACATGCCGGTGGGTGGGCTAGCTTCCTAGGAGGATGTTGAGTGCGTTTATAAGTTCGGACGTGAGCGGCGGTGGCTAGAACGACGGCGGTGACATGCGCGGCGGGGCCGAGCTCTTGGCCATGGCGGAGATGCGTCCTGGAGCTCACGAACACGAGGGGGAGATAGGGGTTCGACACGGAAGCTCACAACGATCACGTTGAAGAGGTCAGTGGCTCAGGGGACGTCCGGTCCGGGCAGAATGACGAAGCCGATCTCCATCGTCCGGAGGAAGAAGACGACGGTGAGGACGGTGCTACGGGGCTTCCGGCGTCACGTGGGTTGGTGGAGACGAAGAGGAAGGCGCGGCGGTTCTTCTGGAAGCATCGGCGAGGCAAGGGGTGGACGATGGCCGGGGTGGTGCTCGTCGGTGCTCTCAGGTGCTCATGGTCGATCGCAGGAGACAGAGAGCAGAGGAGGAGGAGGGGGTCCAGAGAGAGAGAGGGGCGGTCAGGGGGGTGTCGTGTCGCTCGGGGCCGTCTCCAAAGAGCGGCAAGCAGGGAGCCGTGCAGCGTGCGTCTTGTCACACGCCCTCCTGCCTACTGGCAGGAGGTTAGGGGTGACTGGCGCCTAGGCCTCGTGGGTTGGCTGACCACTGGGCCGGCCAGGTAAGCCCTGGTAAATCTCTCCCTCTTCTTTGTTTTCTATTTTCTTTTCTGCAATTTGTTTTTGGTTTAGTTTTAACACCAAACCATTTTATAAAATCCTGAAAGTAATTATTTGGCTATAACTAGAATATACAAAACCACATAAAATGTTCCAGAATTATTGGACATATATTAATTATATAAACAATATATATCCAATGCAAATAGTTATTGAATTAATTTAGAGGACCAAAATAAATGTTTCTAAGATAACAAAAATATTGGTTTGAATTTTACCTCTTGCCAATATTTTCAGAGACTAAGAGGAACATTTTCTGAGACTTCTTTGAAGAGATTTTAATGTTGATTATTTCTGAAATGATTTAGGAGGGTTTCAACTAACCTCAATTCAAATTTCATAAACATAACTATGATGATGACATGAAGATATGCAAAGACAAACAAGGCTAATCTAGGGCTGTGACATTAGACGAAGAAATGAGAATGGTTTAGTGGAAATTACCATTTTTTTCACCAAGAGATGAAACCGGGAATGCCAGCTCCTTGCTTTGCCAGAAGCTCATACTCTTCGATGGATTCCTTTTTTGATCACCGCTCCATCCGAGAAACAGGTGACGTATCGACTGTATAAAAAAAATACCCGGTAATAAGAGCAGTTCAAAAGAATTAGAAGTTGCGAAACAATGTACGCAAGAACTTACTCGATGTAAGGCCGCACTTATGTTAGGTTGGTGAAGATATACAACGAAATGGTCCGCCATTCTTCGACATCCAATGATATTGGCTTCGAAGCATCGGCTGGTGGGAGATTCCCTTTGAATGGGCTAAGGTTGAATTTATGGTCGCCAGCATTGTACCGAGGCTTCGAATTATGCAAGTGACAATTTGTGGCTTCGTAGTGATCTATCACGAAGTTTGTCGCCTCCTCAGTAAAGAATGCCTCGGCCATCGATGCTTCAATTTGATGTTTATTTTTCCATTTTGCTCGGAGCGTCTTCTGCATCCTCTCAGTTGTGTAGCACCAACGATTTTGCACGAACCCCCCAATCTTGCCTCGGTTGGGAGATGCAAAATAAAGTGTTGCATTGGATTAAAGAAGCCCGGTGGAAAGATCTTCTGTAACTTGCAGATCAACTCCGGCGCCAACTCTTCCATTTCTTTTATCACGGCTAGCGATAGATCTTTCACACCAAGAACACGGAAGAAATAGCCCAGCTCTACCAGTACTACCATTCATCCTCAGGGATGAAGCCACGCAACATCACCGGCATTACCTGGTCAATCCATATGTGCCAATCATGACTATTGAGACCAAATATTTTCAATTTGTCAAGACTCGCTCCCCTCTTTAGATTCGCTGCATAACCATCGGGGAACATCTACTGCATTTTCACCCACAAGATAATTTCCCTCATAGCTGGCCTTCCAAGATTGAACCATGCCTTTGGCTTAGTCCAGTTCTACTTTCCTTTCGGTTCTTGCATGTTTTGTAACTATCACATAGCACCTCCTGATCGACTCTAGCCTTAGTATTATCCTTTGACTTCCCATCTATGCCGAACAATGTAACAAAAAGTGCCTCGGCGATATTCTTTTCAGTGTGCATCACGTCGATGTTGTGTGGGCAAATGAGGTCTTTGAAGTAAGGCAGATCCCACAAGCATGTCTTGTGAGTCCTGGCGTGTTTTGAATTATACCCCTTGAAATACCCTGGACGCTCTGGATCTGGCTCGAGAGCGTTTAACTGATCGAGGGTCTCTTGGCCTATCAATGGAAGTAGTGTGGAGTTTTTTACAACTCTACCTTTCATGAAGTTCTTCTTGTCTTTCCTGAACTTATGGCGAGGATCCAGGAACTATCTATGCAAGTCGAACCAAGAAAACTTGCGACCCGCCTGCAACCAACGAATTTCAAGAGCTGCCTTGCATGTGGGCCACGGGAACCTTCCATGCACAAACCATCCAATGAATAGCGCATATGCCGGCAAGTCATGCGTCGAGTACATGTACCAGACACGCATTATGAAGTTCTGTTTGTTAAAGGCGTCGTATGTCTTGAACCCATTATTCCAAGCTTCTTGCAATTAGTTCTTAAGCTGCTCCATGTACCCATTCATATTCTTCCCCCGATAGTTCGTTCCTGGAATTATCAATGTCAAAAAAATGTTATTTCTTTGCCTAATCTGTCCGGGGGGGGGGGGGGGGGGGATTGAGTGGAAAGACAAATACGGGCCAACAATTGTATTGGGTTGCCGTTAGACCAACCAAACACACTGAACCCATCCGTGACGATGCCGACTCGAGGATGCCTTGGATCTGCCGGTTTTTCTGCATATAATGCGTCGAACTGCTTCCACGCTTCACCATCCGATGTGTGTACCATCATCAGATTCCCATCTGCATCTAATTTGGTTCTTTTACCCTCTTTGTGCCATGTCATCTGTCTGGCCGTCTCTTCGACCATGAAAAGACACCAAAGTCTTGGTACGATTGGCATATACCGAAGAACATTAACGTGGATTTCGTTCTGCGTCTCCTCACCCATACTGTTGTCTACCACAATATACTTGGAAGACATGCAAATGGGACAATAGTTCAAGTCCGCATACAGAAGCTAAATAAGGCACATCCATTCTCACAGGCATGTCTCTTCTCATAGGGCATGTTAAGAGCATGAAGGATTTTGTCTGACTGGTAAGGTTTGCAGGCAGTACATGGCCTTTGGGAAGAAAGCGTCCAAATATTGTCATCATCGCGTCGTAGCATTATCTGCGCAAGTTGAATTGAGCCTTCAGAGCCATTATTTGTGAGATGGCAACCAGCTGACAAAGCTCAGTGTGCTCGTGAATAGGACATTTTGAAGACTCCAACATGTCATTCAAGGCCTTTGCATATTCCTCCATCTATTTGTCCGAATCCTGAGCATCATCAAAGTTTTGCACCATGTCTTCCATCCCGGTACCATGCTCTTCGATGCAACGACGAACCACCTCAGCTCTGCCTCATTGGGTAGACTCACCATGAAATGTCCACACTGTATAACTGGGTGTAAAACCACTCTTCTGTAGGTGTTTACCCATTTCAACATGTGTCCTCTTTTCCCAGTTCTTGCACCGGACACAGGGGCACCAGTTTTTCCACTAGCCATTTGTAAATGAGGCTTTCACAAACCCCTTGCTTTTTGTTAACCATCCGTTGGTAATCTCTTCCTGACTAGTGCGACCGGTGTACATCCACGCACGATCACACATCTTACTTAGCTACTGGACAGGCAATAAAATATATATAATTCAGCATGTATATTCATCAGTTCATCTAGTTTTTCAGCTTTATTACGTCCATGCAACCTACACTTTAATAGGTAAAGATAGGTCCTAATCCAACCCGAGTATGTGTAGATTGAGTACGTTCTCCATGCTCTACCCCATTCCGAGACAAAATTTTGGCAGCACCTCCCCGCTGTTCTCCTAATACACGTCTCGGCAAAAAGCTAAGAGAATGTGCATCCGGAGAACAACAGGGGGCACTGACAAAATTTTGTGTCGAAATGGATTAGAGCATGGAATGTACTCAATCTGCACGTACTCGGGCTGTCCGTGGAAATCGCTGGACAATCCGAATGAGTTACAGTGATAAATATGCAACTGAATGCATATTTATCGATGCAACCCTTTCGGATGGGAGACGCATACTGGTTACACGAGTATAGTTTCCTAGCTAGTGTCATCGGCACGAAGGCCGGATTAGATCAAATAATTAAGGGGGAGGAGGAGATGTTATTTGTGCTCACCCACGAACGCAGGGGCGGAGCTCGTCGAACACCAGACCCTCACAGCGACGAAACAACTACACATTGAAATCGAAAGATGAGTAACATAGCATTATTGTTTTTTCCATCAACCTAAATAAAATTAAACTAAACTAAGCCTGAACTAAAGTAAATCTAAAAACCCAGAAAAGAGAATAAAAAATGGAGAGATGGAAGCGGTGGAGCTCACTAGAGAGAGGGCAGCGGTGGCGACGGGAAGCGGTGGAGGAGGGGGCGGGGCGGGAGTTGCTACCGAGCGGCGGTGGAGGAGGAGGGAGGGGCGGGTGGAGCCGCGTGGCGGCTGCTCCCGGGCGGCGGTGGCGGGGGCGATGGGGATCGGGGTGACGGGTGGCGGTGGCGGGCCGACAGGATCGGGGTCATGGGGCGGCTGGGCGGCATGGGCGACGGGTCGGCTATGGCGGGGGGCGCCGGGCGGTAGGGGCGACGGGTGCGGGGGATCCGGGGCAGGGAGGGTGGTGGGCCGGCAGCGGTGTTGGGCGGCGACGGTGCAGGCGTGGGGACGCGCGGGTGTAGTGTGAGGGGAAGAGAGAGGGGTGGGGCCGGGGAGAGAGAGGGGTGGTCGCTAGCGGACGACAAAGAAGTGGGGGCTGGTGGGCCATTAGGGTTTGGGCCTCCACTGGACCAAACCCACCTCTTTGTCGCCAGTCAGCCGGCGGCAAAGATTTAGCTGATGGCAAACAAGATCTTTGCCGTCAGCCAGTTCTTTGTCGTCCGTTTATTAGAAGTGGACGACAGAGATCTGGCTGATGGCAAATTTTCTGTTTCCTGTACTGTACGGAATAGCGCATAAACTAGGGTTTAAGCTTCTGTCACTCTCGCCACCCATCATCTAATAAGTAGTCCACAATGCATTCCCTTATGCCCAAATATGGTGACGTATCATGTAGTCGACGTTCACATGACACCACTAAGGGAATCGCAACATACACACCATCAAAATATCGAACACATATCAAGTTCACATGATTACTTGCAACATCATTTCTCCCGTGACCTCAAGAAAATGTAACTACTCACAAATGATAATCGTGCTCAAGATCAGAGGAGTATTAAATAGCATAATGAATCTCAACATATAATCTTCCACGGAATAAACCATATAGTAATCAACTACAAGATGTAATCAATACTACTAGTCTCCCACAAGCACCAATCTATTGTTCCTGTATAAAGATTGAACACAAGAGATGAACTAGCGTTTGAGAGGAGATGGTGTTGTTGAAGATGTTGATGGAGATTGCCCTCCCCAAGATGGGAGAGTTGTTGGTGATGATGATGACGATGATTTCCACGTCAAGGAGGGAAGTTCCCCCAGCGGAATCGCTCCGCCAAAGGGCAAAAGTGCTCCTGCCGAAGTTCCGCCTCGAGACGGCGGCGCTTCATCCTGAAAGTCCTCTTCTTATTTTTTTCTAGGTCAAAATGACTTATATACCAGAAGAGGGGCACCGGAGGTGGGCCGAGGAGGGTACAACCCACTGTATGCGTGCCTGGGCTCCCTGGTGCGCCCTGGTGGGTTGTGCCCACCAGGTGAGGCCCCTATGGTACTTACTTGCTCCAATAATTCTTATATATTCCATAAAAAGTCTCCGTGAAGTTTCAGCTCATTTGGAGTTGTGAAGAATAGGTAGCCTGACGTAGCTTTTTCAGGTCCAGAATTCCAGCTGCCGGTATTCTCCCTCTTTGTGTGAACCTTGCATATTATGAGAGAAAAACACATTATAATTACTCCAAAAGGCATTATTATGCATAAAAAATATAAATAACAGTAGGTAAACATGATGCAAAATGGACTTATCAACCATAAAGATGCTCTACAGGTATCTCCGAAGGTGTTTGTTGAGTTGGCATAGATCAAGATTAGGATTTGTCACTCTGAGTATCGGAGAGGTATCTCTGGGCCCTCTCGATAATACACATCATAAGAAGCCTTGAAGCCAATGTGACATATGAGTTGGTTGCAAGATGATGTATTACGGAACAAGTAAAGAGACTTGCCGGTAATGAGATTGAACTAGGTATGAAGATACCAACGATCGAATCTCGAGCAAGTAACATACCGATGGACAATGGGAATTACGTATGTTGTCGTAAGGTTCGACAGATAAAGATCTCGTAGAATATGTAGGAACCAATATGGGCATCCAGGTTCCGCTATTAGTTATTGACTGGAGAGGTTTCTCGGTCATGTCTACATAGTTCTCGCACCCGTAGGGTCCGCACACTTAACGATTGTTGATGATATAGTGTTATATAAGTTATAAGATTTGGTGACCGAATGTTGTTCGGAGTCACGGATGAGATCACAGACATGGCGAGGAGCTCCAGAATGGTCCGGTCATAAAGATTTATGTATAGGACGATGGTATTCGGACACCGGAATGTTTCGGAGTGTATTGGGTAGTCATCGAAATATCGGAGGGGTTACCGGACACCCCCGAGAGGGTAATGGGCCTATTGGGCCATAAGAGGGGATCACACCAGCCCAAAAGGGGCTGGCGCACCGCCCTGTGGCAGCCGACCTAGTGGGAGAAAGGAAAGGGGGGATTCGGCCTCCCCCTTCCTTCCCTCTCCACCCTTTCCTTCCCCCCTCTGACAAATATGGAAGGGGGCGCGGCCAAGGGCAGGAGCCCAAGTAAGATTCGGCCCTACTTGGGGCATCCCTTGGCCTTTCCCCTCTCCCCAACCTATATATATGTGGGAGGGGGCACCTAGCACAACCACGACAATTGCTTAGCCTGTGCAGCGTCCCACTCCACCGTTTACACCCTCGGTCATATTTTCGTAGTGCTTAGGCGAAGCCCTGCGGAGATAGCTTGACCATCACCGTCACCACACCGCCGTGCTGCCGGAACTAATCCACTACCTCGCCATCTTGCTGGATCAGGAAGGCGGAGGACGTCCCCGAGCTGAATGTGTGCTGAACGCGGAGGTGACGTACGTTCGGTACTCGATCGGTTGGATCACGAAGAAGTTCAACTACATCAACCACGTTATCAAACGCTTTCGCTTACGGTCTACGAGGGTACGTAGACACACTCTCCCTTCTCGTTGCTATGCATCTACATGGGTAGATCTTGCGTGTGAGTAGAATATTTTTTGTTTTCCATGCAACGTTTCCCAACAATTCTCTCATGTTTCACTTATATTATTTTGAGAGTTAAAATATTTTTATGATCATGTTCTTCACTTAAATTTGTTTGAGAGCTTGTCATAAGCAATGGTAACATATTAATCTAGTCCCAAAGTGATAGATATTCAAGAGGGATATAATAAAAACTTTCATGAAGATCATTGGACAAAATAAACTTGATTCCTTGTAATATTTTTGAGATATGATGATTGTAATATGTGAGTTATGTTGGTGAGTAATTATGCTTTAGTAAGAGTATTGGTGTTAAGTTTTGTGATTCGCTATGCAAGCACGAAAGTCAATAGTTATGCAATGAAATTGCATCCTACTTGTGGTGCATTATTCGGTGTTAGTTATGCTCCATGCTCATTTATGTGAATTTTGGTTTCTTTCTTGGTTGCATCTCAATCTATTTGCTAGCCTTTCCTTGTACTAAGTGGGAATACTACTTGTGCAACCAAAATGCTTAAACCCAGTTGGGCCAAATGAGTCCACCATACCTACCTATATGCGGTATTTCCATGCCGTTCCAAGTAAATTTGTCTGTGCCATCTCTAATTTTCAAAATGAATTTCCTTTGTGTGTGCCCGTACCACTCATGAAGCGGCAGGCGGTGGACATATATTTTCCATGCTAGATGTGTTATTCTCAAGATGACTATTTATTCACTTGTCATTGCACGAGACTATGGCGGTAATAGGGATGCCCAGTCCCGAAATGATTATTTTACTTTATGTTGTCAAATAATAGATTCCTTCGAAAGTGTTGTATGGAAGGCACCCGTGAATACGCCTAGCCATGGATTGTGAAAGAATGGTGTAAAGGAACAAACTTTCTTTTATTGTTTGGAACTGCCTGTGATGTATCCAGCATGGGAAGTATTGTGAATTACTCAGTCGTTTTGTTGACGGGAAAAGCATGCCTCTCAAAATATTTTATCTCTCAATCTATGCTTTGAGCTCTGCACCTCTTCAATCTTAGCTCCCCTCTGTGAAGGGCCTATATATTTACTTTATGCAATTTATATTTTTATTTGAGTCTCCATCTTCTCTTATAAAGCACTAACTAGGGAGCACTATGATCATACTTGTGAATTGGATGTAGCTAATATTCGAGTGTGCTTCGAGAACGGATCAATGGTTAAGCATGATGGGCGACAGATAACTTTCTTTTGTGTTGATATTTTGAAAGAAATGGTTGCTTGTTAATATGCTTGAGTATTAAAATCTTCAAGTGAAATATAGACTATTGCTTTGAACCATCTAAAATTCCAAATGTCCATCCTACGAAATAAAATAATATGTGATGAACATGTTAGGCAGCATTCCACATAAAAAATTCTATTTTTATCATTTACCTACTCGAGGATGAGCAGGAATTAAGCTTGGGGATGCTGATACGTCTCCAACGTATCTATATATTTTTTATTGTTCCATGCTATTATATTATCATCCTTGAATGTTTTATATTCATTTTATAGCAACTTTATGTCATTTTTTGTGAGTAAACTATTGACATAGTGCCTAGTGCCAGTTATTGATTTTGCTTGTTTTTAACTTGTAGAATATACATATCAAACGGAGTCCAAATGCAAGAAAACTTTTTGGAGATTTTTTTCTACCCAGAAGATTACTTGGGAGCCAAGGCAGTGCATGGGGGAGGTCTGTGGGGCCCGAGGAGCGCCTTGATGGGTGGTGGGTCCCATGGAGGACCTTTCCACCGCCACTCAGCTCTTTAAATACCCAAATATTCCAAAAACCATAGGGGAGTCAACGAAAAACAATTCCAGCCGCCGCAAGTTCCAGAACCATGAGATCCAATCTAGAGGCCCTTTCCGGCACCTTACCGGAGGGGAACATGATCACGGAGGGGTTCATCATACTCATTGATGCTCCTCTGATGATGCATGAGTATTTTACCACAGACCTACAGGTCTGTAGGCAGTAGCTAGATGGCTTCTTCTCTCTTTTTGGTTCTCCATACAATGTTCTCCCCAATGTTCTTGGTGATCTATTTGATGTAATGACTTTTTGCGGTGTGTTTGTTGGGATCCCATGAATTCGAGTTTATGACCAGTTTTATCTATGAATATTATTTGAGTCTTCTTTGACCTCTTATATGCATGATTATTATAGCCTCGTAATTATCTTTCGAAACTTTGGTTTGGTTTGGCCAACTAGATTAATTTTTCTTGCAATTGGAAGATGTGCTTTGTGATGGGTTCGATCTTGCGGTGTCCTCACCCAATGATAGAAGGTGTAGCGAGGCATGCATGTATCGTTGCTATTAAGGATAAAAAGATGGGGTATATTCCTACATCTATAAATCGTGTCTACATCATTTCATCGTTCTTATTTCATCACTCATGTTCTCCATGAACTTAATACACTAGATGCATGCTGGATAGCGGTCGATGTGTGGAGTAATTGTAGTAGATGCAGGCAGGAGTTGGTCTACTAATCTTGGACGTGATGCCTATATATATGATTATTGCCTTTGATATCATCATAATTATTTGCTCTTCTATCAATTGCCCAACAGTAATTTGTTTAACCACCATTTGCTATTTTCTCGAGAGAACCCACTAGTGAAATCTACGGCCCTCGGGTCTATTTTCTATCATATTGTTTTCAGACTATTATTCCAAAAACCCAAAAATACCTTGCTGCAGTTGTTCTTTACTTATTTTATTTTGTGATTTTAATATATCTATTTAGCCAATCTCATAAAATTTTATCTATCTTAATACCGAGGAGGGATTGACAACTTCTCTTACGCGTTGGGTTGCAAGTATTTGTTCTTTCTGTGCAGGTACCGTTTACATATTGTTTCTTGGTTGTCCTACTAGATTGATAACCTTGGTTTCATAACTGAGGGAAATACTTATCGTTGTTGTGCTGCATCATCCTCTCCTCTTCGGAGAAACACCAACGTAGATACAAGCAATCAGGAAGAATTTCTGGCGCCGTTGCCGGGGAGACATCATCAACAACTATCAGGTTCCTAATCAAAAATCTCATCTCCTTGCAATTTACATTATTTGACATTTTCTCTCATTTTCATCTCCACCACTTCACAAAAATATTTGCATTTTTATTTGCCTTCTTTTCATTTACCATTTTCTCGTTCGATCTTCTGTTTGCTTGAACTTTTCATCATGAGTGACTTTGGTATGGCAGAGACAGATGATGGCAGAACTACTAAAATTGGATGTTCTAGCAATCTGGATGCAAAAACTTTTGTTTTGAGTCAAGGGAACATTATATGAAAAGAAACCATCCAAGAATTATTTTTGTGTTGGAACTTCTACTTGTGATGATGCTCCTATTCTTAAAAGGACTAAAACTTATGCGGAAGCTATTTCAACACTAGTTTTGAAATTTAAAAATAGATTTATTTGTACTCATCCTACCTTGCAAAGATTGTTTTATGAGCTACCCGTTATAAAGGATCCGAAGGCTAACAAGATAGCCACCCTTGTTCTTATGAATGAACTTGATCACATAGTACGGGAAGCAAGGGAAATTTTTTGACTTTTATGGTATGAATCGTGAAAAACTAGTAATAGGTGAGGTCCTTTACAATAGTGATTATGTGTTACGACATTTACTTGGTAATAATCAATTTTTTATGAGAACCTTAAAAAGGAAATTCCCGTTTTGGATGTGATCCAACAAGTTTTAAATGATGTTAATCTACAATATTCTTGGATTGTGGTCGGGAACCAAAGGGGATACAAATATGGACAACTTGATAATGCTAAAATTTCGATGGACAACATGTTTCAAGTTATTTTTGAAAAAACGTCATGATAAAAGAAATCTATGGAGGAGAAAACTAAAGATGACAATACTAGAATCTATTCATTCTGCCTAGCTACGGGCATAAAAAGATAGCGCTTGTTGGGAGGCAGCACAATGAATAAAATTTATTTTTTCCTTTTTCTTTCTATTTTTGTGTGTTCACACAATTATGCTACTGTTATGGTTGTGTTTTAATGTTTTAATTAGTGTTTTTTGCCAAGTTAAGCCTTTAGGATCATGTTGGGTGATAATTGATTTGATCCTGTTGAAAAACAGAAACTTTTGCGTCCAGTAGCTGAATTGTTAAAAATCACATAAGCGATGAAAAATTATGGATATTGTACACAAGATTGATATACAAATTGCCTATGTTGTCCTATTTTTTCAAAAAAATGGAGTTACAGAAGTATTGTCAAAGTCCAGATTACTACAGACTGTCCTGTTTTTGACAAATTTTGTTTTCCTTGCATTGTGTGCTTTATTTTGATAAATATATGGATTGTATTAGAGGGTATAAGCCATGGAAAAGTTAGAATACAATATTTATAATGCAATAATAAAATATGAATGGGTTTGCAATGGTACTTAAAGTGGTTATTTTCTTTCTTATACTAACAGATCTCACGAAGGTTTTGTTGAGTTTTGTGTGATTGAAGTTTTCAAGTTTTGGGTGAGATCACGATGGATTAAGGAATAAGGAGTGAAAAGAGCCAAAGCTTGGGGATGCCCATGGCACCCCAAGGAAATATTTAAGGAGAATCAAGAAACTAAGCTTGGGGATGCCCCGAAAGGCATCCCCTCTTTCTTCTAACAACCATCAGTAATTATATTTGGAGCCATATTTTTATTCGTCACATATCATGAGTTTTGCTTGGAGCATCTTGTATTATATGAATCTTTGCTTGTTTTTATTTTTATTTTGTCGCAATCATCCTTGCTGGACACACCTATTTGAGAAAGCCAAAATGATGCTATGATTTGTTAGAATTGCTATATGTGCTTCACTTAAATTTTTTGAGCCATGGAATTTCTCTAGTCCTTCACTTATGTCTTTTTGAGCATAGTGTTGCTTTAATTTTCGAAAAAATACTCATTCTTCACTTAGATTAATTTGAGGGCTAGTAAAGTTTTTATGAAATTTTCTCTTGTTTCACTTCTATTAGTTTAAGAGACTAGAAAATTTTATGCTCATTTCTTCACTTAAATTGGTTTGAGAGCTTGTCGTAAGCAATGGTAATATATTAATCTAGTCCCAAAGTGATAGATCATCAAGTGGGATATAATAAAAACTTTCATGAAGATCATTGGACAAAATAAATTTGATTCCTTGTAACACTTTTGAGATATGATGATAGTAATATGTGAGTTATGTTGGTGAGTAATTATGCTTTAGTAAGAATATTGGTGTTAAGGTTTGTGATTCTCTATGCAAGCACGAAAGTCAATAGTAATGCAATGAAATGACATCCTACTTGTGGTGCATTATTTGGTGTTAGTTATGCTCAATGCTCGTTTATGTGAATTTTTGTTTCTTGGTTAGTTGCTTCTCAATCTATTTGCTAGTGTTTTCTTATAATAAGTGGAAATACTACGTGTACATAAAAAATCCTTAAACCCATTTATGCCAAATGAGTCCACCATACCTACCTATCTGCGGTATTTCCATGCCATTCCAAGTAAATTTTTATGTGCCATGTCTAATTTTCAAAATGAATCTCCTTTATGTGTGCTCGTACCGCTCATGAAGCGGCAGGCGGTGGCCAATATTTTTCCATGCTAGATGGGTTAGTCTCAAGATGAGTGTTTATTCACTTGTCATTGCACGACAGTAAGGCGGTAATAGGGATGCCCAGTCCCAAAATGAAAAAGAAATTTGCTTTATGTTATTAAATAATAAATTCCTTCAAAAGTGTTGGTATGGAAGGCACCTGTGGATATGGCTAGCCATGGAGTGTGAATGAATGGTGGAAAAGGAATAAACTTTCCTTTATGTTTGGGAACCGCCTATGATGTATCTAGCATGGAAAGTATTGGGAATTACCCGGTTGTTTTTGTTGACGGGAAAAACATGCCTCTCAAAATATTTTATCTCCCAATTTAAGCTTTCAGCTCTGCACCTCTTCAAATCTCTGCTTACCTCAGCGAAGGGCCTATCTATTTACTTTATGCAATTTTCAATTTTATTTGAGTCTCCATCTTCTCTTATAACGCACCAACTAGGGAGCACTATGATCATACTTATGCATTGGATGTAGCTAAGATTCGAGTGTGCTTCGTGAACGGATCAATGATTGAGCATGATGGGCTAGTGATAACTTTCTTTAGTTTTGATATTTTGAAAGACATGGTTGCTTGTTCATATGCTTGAGTATTGAAATCTTCATGTCAAATATAGACTATTGCTTTGAACCATCTAGAATTCCAACTGTTCATGCTACAAAAGATAAGAATATGTGATGAGCATGTTAGGCAGCATTCCACATCAAAATTTCTATTTTTATCATTTACCTACTCGAGGAAAAGAAGGAATTAAGCTTGGGCATGCTAATACGTCTCCAATGTATCTATAATTGTTGATTGTTCCATGTTATTATAATATCATTCTTGGATGTTTTATATTCATTTTATAGCAACGTTATATCATTTTCCGGGACTAACCTATTGTCATACTACCCAGTGCCACTTGTTGTTTTTTGCTTGTTTTTCACTTCATAGAATATACATATCAAATGTGTCGGTGTTCTGGGAACGGGGGTCCCCAGACTTGCCTACCTGCGGCCTGCGGCATGGCTCGAAGGAGGCCCAGCACGGCCCATCTTCATCAACGCAAGGTCAAGACCCTCGCGAGGGGCCAAGCCTCGCGGGGCGGACGACAAGGAGCTTTCTCAGGCACGGCCTCGTCAGGCTGGCTCATGAGGAGGCGGAGAGTTCAAGGCAGGGTACCTCGCGAGGTGCCCGTGACGCAACACATGACGACCAAGGGCGCCAGTCTGGCGCCAGCCCGCGCAGTGTCCTCCCTTCCTCTTTGGTGCAAAGGGAGCAAGTGCAGGAGAGAGTATCAAGCAAAGGCATCCATTTCGGTGCAACGAGACCAAGACCAGCCCAACGACAGGAAGGGAGTCATTGTGGAGCCCAAGCAGGCATCATCACCAGAGCCTTTGGCAGGCGAGGACCAACTTTAGTCAAGATAAGTGTACCCGCTGTTCCCCTTCAAAATGGCCAATTGTTGGCGCCCTTCCCGCTCAATATTTGGGAAGAGGCCCAGGGCCTTCGCCTATAAATAGGAGTAGCCACCCCCAGGGCGGGGGGATCCGAATCCTCATCAAGAAACCGGTAGCTAGAGCGACTGAACACCACCTAGCAGTTCATCGCACCCGCCAAGAACAGACCCTCACGAGGCTGTTCTTCCTTGTATTGTTCCTCATCAGCCCAAGAGGCAATCCACCACACCGGAGTAGGGTATTACACCACAATGGTGGCTCGAACGATATAAATCTCGTGTCTCTTGTGCTGTTTCGCTTAGTAGTTTAGGTCCCAACGATTCGGGCGAGGTGCGAGACGGTGGAGGGTCGGATCTCCGCGCGCACCCAGTTGTTCGAACCTCAAGGGTCTGCCAACCGAAATCCGACATTTGGCGCGCCCGGTAGGTGCGCCGGAATCTGCTTTTCGTCGCCTCGTTCTTCCCCGACCACTGCAACCATGTCTGACGCTCGTCGGGCTCGCGCCGAGCGCCGAGCCGCCCTCGCCTGCCATGTCGCCCGGACGGCTTCCGACGGCGGGCGCCCTCATCGTTCCTCACCGCCTGCTGTCAACACCGCCACCGGCCAGATGGGGAACGGGCAGCAAGCATCGTCCCTGCGCTCATCGGCGACCTCTGGCGAGGAGCCGCGCAGCTTCCTCGCCACCCGCCCCGTCAGCGCCGTTCCTCCGGCCGTCGCGGCCCTCTGGCGGCTCGCAGGCGCCGCCTTCCAGCCGCCATGTCAAGACATTCGTCCGCCGGGTTGGCGCCGCCTCCACGCGGCAGGGGGCTCCCTCGGGCCAGACGGAGCCATCGGCCGGGCTGACCTTCGACTCTCGGGACCACCCCACCAACTCGGCCGGCTCGGGTGCGCTCCCCATGCTCTGCACACCCACCATCTGCCAGGTTGCCGTCACCAAGACCCTCATCGACGGCGGCGTCGGCCTCAACGCATTTCTCGGCCGAGGCCTTCAACCTCCTCTGCATACACAGGAGCGGCTGCGCGAGCCGGCCTTTTTCGGCGTAGGAGGAGGGTCATCCAGCTCCTTGGGGCAAATCCGGCTTCCGGTGACCTTCGGCACCTACGACAACTTCCGCACGGAACTGGTCGACTTCGACATCGCCCCCATCGGCCTCCCCTACAATGCCATCCTTGGCTATCCAGCATTGGCCAAATTCATAGCCACAACCCACCCGGGGTACAACCTCATGAAGATGCCTGGGAGCAGCGGCGTCCTCACCATGCCCGGGGATACCGAAGGTGCGGCCATGAAGGCCGGGCTCGCCCTCAAGACGGCGGCCGCAGCACAGCCCGCCGATGCGGAAGCCCTCAAGCCCATGGGGGCTGCGCTGACCAAGAAGAAGCAGTTGTTCACTCAAGACAAGGCGGAGACCAAGCAAATACCTGTCGACGAGGACGGGTCCACAAACGCCACCTTCACCATAGGCGCCAACCTCGAGCCCGAACAGGAGGAAGCCCTGGTCAAGTTCTCGCGTGCGAACAAGAAGGTGTTCGCCTGGGAGCCCGATCAGCTGGCGGGGATCCCACGGGCGTGTCGAGCACCACCTCAACGCGTGCCCCGTGAAGCGTATATGCGAGAAGGCAGTCCACTGAAAAGCAGGCCTTCATCGTCCAAGAGACCCGCAAGCTAGAGGCCGCGGGGGTTATTCGCGAGGTCCGATACCCAGATTGGTTGGCCAACCCCGTGGTGGTGCCAAAGAAGGGAGGAAAGGAGCGCATGTGTGTCGACTTCACCAACCTCAACAAAGCATGCCCGCAGGATCCGTTCCCGCTCCCTCACATCGACCAGATCGTCGATTCCACCGCCGAGTGTGACCTGTTATGCTTCTTGGACGCCTTTTCCGGGTATCACCAGATCAAGATGGCGGTGGAAGACATGGAAAAGACGGCCTTCTTAACCCCGTGTGGAGTGTACTGCTATACATGCATGCCATTCGGGCTGCGCAACGCGGGGGCAACCTTCCAGCGGCTCATGCACATCACCTTGGGCCCACAGCTCGGGAAGAATGTGGAGGCTTACGTCGACGACATCGTGGTGAAGTCTCGCGAGGCCAAGACCTTGATACAAGACCTGGAAGAAACATTCGCGAGCCTCAGCGCAGTGAGCCTGCGACTCAACCCGGAGGAGTGTGTGTTTGGAGTTCCCTCGGGCAAGCTCCTAGGTTTCCTCGTGTCCCACCGAGGCATCGAGGCCAACCCAGAAAAGGTCAAGGCAGTTGAGGACATGAGCCCACCAAAGACCCTCGTGGAAATGCGTGCAGAAGCTCACGGGCGTAGCGCTTGGCTGGGCCGTTTCATCTCCCGATTGGGGGAGCGCTGCCTTTCTTCCACCGATGAAGAAAAGGGGCCCTTCGAATGGACTGAAGAGGCCGACAAAGCGTTCCAAGACCTCAAGAGGTAACTGATCAGCCCGCCGGTGATTGTGGCCCCGCGCCCTCAGGAGCCCTTGGTACTCTACATCGCCGCCACTCCCTACTCCGCTAGCGCAGCCTCTGGTGGCGATTAGGGAGGCGTCGAGCCAAGACCACGGCGGCCACCCGAGCTAAGGCAAGGCCGAATCAAGGAACTCATGAAGCCAGATCAAGAATGTAAGAAGATCAGCCATCGCAGCAGATCACCCCAAGGGCGGGAGAGGCCCTCCATCCAAGAACCCAGCTTCTGGAGGCGCCGTCACCTCGGGAGGCACCACAGCTTCCGGAAGACGCCACCAGCACCGATGCCCCTAGCCTCGTCGAGCACCCGGTGTGCCATCGGCCGACAAGTGTTACGGGATGCGAGGGCACGGTACCCCATGCCGCAGAAGCTCCTCCTCGCGCTGTTGGTGGCTTCGCGCAAGCTGCGGCACTACTTCCAGGGTCATCCAATCAAGGTTGTCTCGGCATACCCCCTAGAGAGGGTGCTCAGGAGCCCCAACTCGGCCGGAAGGGTCGCCGAGTGGAACATTGAGCTGCAAGCATTCCAGCTCGAGTTCAGCACAACCAGAGTCATCAAGGGGGCCGCGCTGGCAGATTTCTTGGCCGAATGGACAGAAGCACCGGGCCTTAGGGCCGGCGAGGATCGATCCCTCTCCCCAGGAAGCGAAGCGCCAGAAGGTTGGGTCATGTACTTCGATGGAGTGTTCTCCAGACAGGGCGCTGGGGCTGGGGCGGTGCTCATATCTCCTGCTCAGGACAAGCTCTACTATGCCGTGCAGCTCTGTTTCCAGCAGGGCGAGAAGGTCTCCAACAATATAGCAGAATACGAGGGGCTGATAGCGGGTCTGAAGGCTGCCGCCGCCCTGTGGGTGAAGCCCCTTACCATCAAGGGCGATTCGCAGCTCCTCGTCAATTTCTCCAACAAGGTGTACGAGCCAAGAGATGAACACATGGAGGCCTACCTTGTGGAGGTCCGCAGGATGGAGAAACAGTTCTGGGGGTTGGAGTTGCAGCACGTGCCCCGTAGCACCAACCAAGAGGCCGACGACATCGCCAAACGAGCCTCCAGGAGGTTACCCCAGGAGCCGGGCGTCTTTGAGAAACGGCTCTTCAAGCCCTCAGCCCTGCCGCCGTTATCAAGCACAGCACAACCTCGGGTGGAGCTCCTCAGCCACCTGCCTCGGGAGCCCCAGCCTGTGGCCCGGTCTCAGGAGCACGCCTGCTCCTAACGATGGAACCTCAAGAGGGGTGCTGGATCACGGAGCTCAAGAGTTACTTAACGCATGGAACTTTCTTTGGAGAAGGAGGAGGAGGCAGAGCGTGTGCCGCGGCAAGCCACGACATACAAAGATCATGGATGGAGAGCTCTACCGAAATGACCGAACGACGATCCCTCGCTACCGCATCACCAGAAACAGGGAAGGAACTGGCCGCATATATACATGGTGGAGATTGTGGGCACCATTCGTCGTCCACGGGCCCTCGTCGGCAAGGCGTTCCCGCAGCGGTTTCTATTGGCCCATCAAGGCCATTGACGCTGTTGAACTCGTGAAGGCTTGCGAGGCTTCCCAATTCCATGCCAGCAGATCCACCAGCCAGCAGGAGGTCTGCAAACCATCCCCCTCACTTGGCCATTCGTGGTCTGGGGGCTGGACATCCTGGGCCCTTTTCCTCGGGCGCCAGGGGGCTATCGCTACCTCTACGTTGCCGTGGACAAATTCACCAAGTGGGCCGAAGTCGAGGCCGTCCGCACCATCCCCGCTGGTTCTGCGGTCAAGTTCATCAAGGGAACCGTGAGCCGGTTCGGAGTGCCGAACCGCATCATCACCGACAACGATAAGCTACGCTTCGGTGGCGCACCCCTGCAGCAATGGACAGGCCGAGCGGGCCAACGCAGAGGTCCTGAGAGGCCTCAAGACCAGGACGTTCAAGAAGAAACTGGAGGCCTGCGGCAGAGGCTGGTATGACGAGCTTCCGTCCGTGTTGTGGTCCATCCGCACAACCGCAACCAAGCCAACTGGAGACCCCTTCTTCCTGGTCTACGGAGCCAAAGCGGTCCTCCTCACGAGGTCAAGCGTCGATCCGCTGGGTCTGGCGTTCGATGAAAGCGCTGCGGGGCGCCATGCGAGGGGCGACCCTCGTCTTTGGGGAGGAGTGCCGTCGAGAAGCTTCGCGGCGGCAAGGTACCAGCCGAGCACTCCGGTGATACCACTGCCGCAACATCCGCCCCAGAACTCTCGAGGTAGGGGACCTCGTGCTCCGACGGGTCCTCTCCAGGGAGGGACTGCATAAGCTCTCTCCCATGTGGGAGGGCCCGTTCAAGGTTGTTCATATTTCCAGGCCCGGCTCCGTGCGCTTGGATACTCAAGAGGGAGTACCTATACAGAATGCGTGGAACATCCAGCACCTCCGGAGGTTTTACCCCTTAAAAGGCCCAGTGCCTGTGAAGAAGGCGAATGGCTGTGAAGCTCATTCTTTTTGGAAAAGGCCAGTGCCTGTGAAGAAGGCGAACGCCTGTGAAGCTCATCCTTTTTGGAAAAGGCCCAGTGCCTGTGAAGAAGGTGAATGCCTGTGAAGCTCATCTTTTTCGAGAAAGGCCCAGAGCCTGTGAAGAAGGCGAACGCCTGTGAAGCTGTCGCGTTCTGGAAAGGGCCCGGAGCCCGTGAAGAGGGCCAACGCCCGTGAAGCTTGCTTCCCAGAAGAAAGGCCCAGAGCCTGTGAAGAAGGCGAACGCCTGTGAAGCTGTCGCGTTCTGGAAAGGGCCCGGAGCCCGTGAAGAGGGACAATGCCCGTGAAGCTTGCTTCCCAGAAGAAAGGCCCAGAGCCTGTGAAGAAGGCGAACGCCTGTGAAGCTGTCGCGTTCTAGAAAGGGCCCGGAGCCCGTGAAGAGGGTCAACGCCCGTGAAGCTTGCTTCCCAGAAGAAAGGCCCGGAGCCTGTGAAGAGGGCCAACGCCTGTGAAGCTCGCCGCCCGTGACACTCTCACGTAATAATGAGTTGTGGTTGTACACGTCCCGGAGTCTCAGGAGTGCCGGCCTCAGGCCCTGGGGCTCCCTCCCACGCCCAGTGGCAGCACTTAGCTCCGCGCTGGTGAGAAGACGTCGAAGACTAGACTAGGTGTCGGAACGGCTTTTTCATTTGCTTTCTGCAGTTGACTAGTTATTCCCATTTGGAGTTTTTATCGAAACTATCGCCATCTTTTGGTCCGTGGTTCTTCGATCTTTTTCGCTCTCCTGCCTCGATTTCTCTTGCGTGGGGACTCGCGAGACAGAAGCCTCGGGAGCCCTCGCGAGCGTACCTACCCCCATCGCTCAAGTTTTCACCGCCCTGGTCCACAGCTGGAGCACCCCTCCTGACCATGCCTCACGGGAAGCACAACGCGAACACGGGGCCTGGATCGGTCGCCCCCGCGGCCACGGCAGGAGTTCACTTGCGAATGGGCGTACAACAGAAAGGAACAGTATCAGGATAACAAAAGTAGTACAATAATTAACGGCGTTAACCTAAACGCGCCCCCACGGGGCCACACATAGTTGTCTTTTTGCGTAGGAGAAAAGAAATGAAAAGGACAAAAGCAGGTGAAGCACGCCTCGTGTCGGCCCTCTTGGAAGGCTCGAGCCGTCTCCGGAGCTCAGGCGGACTCCCCCTCGCGCTTCACCGGGGCGCGGCAGCGAGCGGACCCGCTGCCACCCCCCAAGCAGGCGCCGCGGCGTGGGGGCTGGCCGCGGCCGGAAGAATCACCACCAAGAAGAGCTGGTGAAGCTTGGGAGTCACGGGCATCGCCCGGCCAGACGCCTTGCCCTCTCCATCCACGCCGGCTGAGTCCTCGGCCATGGTCGTCTTCAGGGCAGCACCCCATGCGGTGACCATCTTCCCCGAACACCCTCACGTAGAGGGTGGCGTCGCCGTCGTACTTGAAGTGCAGGGAGCACCGGTAGCGAAGACCACGCGCGCGAGCGAACGTCTGCCAGCCGCGGGTCAGGAACAGGTTCCCTGTAGTAGAGACCTTCAGAGAAGCCCACGAAGCCCGGCTGCAGCAGCCATCCGCCTGGAGCCAGAGGCCACCCAGGGCGCCAGCTGGGAGCTCACCCAGGAGGAAGCGCGGGAGCTGAAGCCGGACGCCGGACGGCTCCTCCGCCCACACCATGAACTCCGGCAGCGCTTCAGCAGCATGGAGGCGTGGCCTCGGGGGACGCGCGGCCGGGGCATGCCCTCCGACCATGGCCAACCACTCGTTGCCATGCTGAGAGCCTCCCCCAAGACTGCGGGGGTCAGCCGTGGAGGCCACGGGATGCTTGCGAGGGCGACCTCGACCACGCTTAGGCGGAGGAGAGGAAGACTCGACCTGACGGCCCTTCCCCTTCTCTGCGGCCGAGAACTTCCTTGGTGGAGCCATGGAGAAGAAGGAGATACAAGAAAGGATAGACTGGAAGGGCGCCGTTCCGTGCATTTATAGCCAGCCAAGGCCAACCGTCGGCCTCCACGATCACCGGTAATCATGACCGACTCGCATGCGGGGACTTGTCGAATCCGGGTGGTTACCGAGGCATCGTGGGGAAGCGGCGCAGCGCCCAATCAACCGCCACGCGTCGCCCAAGGTCAGAGTTGTTAGGGCCCACGACGCTTCACACTTGCCCATTCGCCTCTGCTCGGTCAAGTTCAGCGCGCCAGGTCTGGGCCGGCTACTGTCGGCATTCGGGAACGGGGTCCCCAGCCTTGCCTGCCTGCGGCCTGCGGCGTGGCTCGAAGGAGGCCTAGCACGGCCCATCTTCATCAACACAAGCTCAAGACCCTCGCGAGGGGCCAAGCCTCGCGGGGCGGATGACAAGGAGCTTCCTCAGGCACGGCCTCGTCAGGCTGGCTCATGAGGAGGCGGAGAGTTCAAGGCAGGGTACCTCGCGAGGTGCCCATGACGCAAGCCATGACGACCAAGGGCGCCCGATCTGGCGCCGACCAGTGATGTCCTCCCTTCCTCTTTGGTGCAAAGGGAGCAAGCGCAGGCGAGAGTATCAGGCAAAGGCATCCATTTCGGTGCAACGAGACCAAGACCAGCCCAACGGCAGGAAGGGAGTCATTGTGGAGCCCAAGCAGGCGTCATCACCAGAGCCTTTGGCAGGCGAGGACCAACTTTAGTTAGGATAAGTGTACCCGCTCTTCCCCTTCAAAATGGCCAATTGTTGGCGCCCTTCCCGCTCAATATTTGGGAAGAGGCCCAGGGCCTTCGCCTATAAATAGGAGTAGCCACCCCCAGGGCGGGGGGATCTGAATCCTCATCAAGAAACCGGTACCTAGAGAGACTGAACACCACCTAGCAGTTCATCGCACCCGCCAAGAATAGACCCTCACGAGGTTGTTCTTCCTTGTATTGTTCCTCATCAGCCCAAGAGGCAATCCACCACACACTGGAGTAGGCTATTACACCACAATGGTGGCCTGAACCAGTATAAATCTCGTGTCTCTTGTGCTGTTCCGTTTAGTAGTTTAGGTCCCAGCGATTCGGCGAGGTGCGAGACGGTGGAGGGTCGGATCTCCGCGTGCACCCCAGTGTTCGAACCTGAAGGGTCTGCCGGAACCCGAAATCCGACAAAATGGAGTCCCAACGCAGCAAAACTATTTAGAGATTTTTTCTGCCCAGAAGGCAACTTGGGAGCCAAGGAAGTGCACGAGAGGAGGCCCATGGGGCCCACCCATGGGTAGTGGAGCCCACAAAAGTCCATTCCACCGCCTCTCAGCTCTATAAATACCCAAATATTCCAGAAACCGTAGGGGAATCGACGAAACACAATTCTAGCCACCACAAGTTCCAGCTGAACCACGAGATCCAATCTAGAAGCTATTTCCAGCACCTTGCCGGAGGGGAACAGGGTCACAGAGGGGTTGATCATCCTCATTGGTGCTCCTCTGATGATGTGTGAGACATTTACCACAGACCTACAGGTCCGTAGGCAGTAGCTAGAAGGCTTCTTCTCTCTTTTTATTCTCAATAGAATGTTCTCCTCGATGTTCTTGGAGATCTATTTGACGTAATGACTTTTTGCGGTGTGTTTGTCAGGATCCGATGGATTGCGAGTTTATGACCAGTTCTATCTATGAATATTATTTGAGTGTTCTTTGATCTCTTCTATGCATGATTATTATCGCCTCATATTTCTTCTCCAAAACTTTGGTTTGGTTTGGCTAGCTCGATTGATTTTTCTTGCAAGGCGGAGGGCTTTGTGATGGGTTCAATCTTGTGGTGTTCTCATGATACGTCAATTTTGCATCATGCTTTTTTGTTGATATTTATTGCATTTGTTATTACATATTATGTTCCAATACTTATTCCTTTTCTCTCTTATTTTACAATATTTACTTGAATAAGGAGAATCCCGACAGCTGAAATTCTGGAGCAGAAACGAGCAAATCTGAGAGACCTATTATGCACAACTCCAAAAGTCCTGAAAATTTTCGGAGATTTTTTTGGAATAGATAAAAATTATCGGGCAAAGAAAATACCAGATGGGACCCACCAGGTGGCCACAAGCCTGGGGGCGCGCCCTACCCCCCTAGGCGTACCCCAAGGGCTTGTGGGCCCCCTGGTAGGTCTCCGGTGCCCATCTTCTGTTATATGGAGGATTTTGACATGGAAAAAATAAGAAGAGAAATTTCAGGATGAAGCGTCGCCGTGTCGAGGCGGAACCTAGGCAGAAGCAATCTAGGGCTCCGACGGAGCTGTTCTACCGGGGAAACTTCCCTCTCAGAGGGGGAAATCAAAGCCATTATCATCACCAATGATCCTCTCATCGAGAGGGGGTCAATCTCCATCAATATCTTCACTAGCACCATCTCCTCTCAAATCCTAGTTCATCTCTTGTATTCAATCTTTGTCTCAAAAGCTCAGGTACGTGTGGGTTGCTACTAGTGTTGATTACTCCTCATAGCTGATGCTAGTTGGTTTATTTGGTGGAAGATCATATGTTCAGATCCATAATGATATTGAATACCCCTCTAATCTTGAACATGCATGAACATGCTTTGTTAGTAGTTACATTTGTTCTTGAGGACATGGTACATGGTATTAGTTCGATATTTTGATGAGATGTATGTTGCCTTTCCTCTAGTGGTGCTATGTGAACATAGACTACATGACACTTCACCATCGTTTGGGCCTAGGGAAGGCAGTCCGTCGAGGGAAACCACAGCCACCTATGGGACCATGAGTCCCTTGCCGTTCAGCAGGGGGGATGTCACGTTGCACAAAGAGCATAAGAATGTGGGGCAGCACGACAAAACTCACACAGGCAATTTTACCCAGATTCGGGCCGCCGCGAGGCGTAAGACCCTACTCCTGCTTTGGTGGATTGATTGTGGAAGAATGGTGATGGAGAGCAGTACACTTGCCCGGCAGGGTCGCCTCAGGGGAGGCAGCGGCTACACGCGTATGATTGTGTGAGTGTCCAACCTTCTAACCCTTTCTACGGTTGCCATGGGCCTCCTTTTATAGATTAAGGGGTCACCACAATGGCAAAATAGTCATTATGCACTGATAAGATAGCAAACAGTGTTGTCATACCTAACTCTGCAGGCTGACAACACTATAACAAAAACGCACCTATAACAACGCATATCTAGCAACGCAAGTCGAGATGCGTTGGGTTAAACAAACCTCCCACCTCCCCACGAAGGATAACCTCCCTGTATCCACCTCGGTCCAAATATCACGCAACCAACACGCAACAAATTAGGAAAAAAAGAACCCAGTCTTATCTCCCCACTACCTCTCTCCCCGAGTTAGATCTCCCATGCGAGCTCCATCACAACACCGCTGCCGCTGCCGCCTCTGATTCGAGGCAGCTCTGGTGCTGCCCTTCACCACGCCTCACCAGCTCGTCCCCCCTCTTGTTCTCCTATGGCCCCGCCACCAACCCCCACCGCCACGACGTCCTCGACGCCTCTGCACGGCGCAGAGACGTCCTCCACGCCTCTACACGTCCCCCTCTTCCACACGCGATTGGCTACCGGATAGGCTCGATGGCGCTGTTACACCTTGGCTACCTCGACTCCGATGTTGACGGTTCAGTAAGGCACCCCTCCCCTCTGCTCTTGCCCTCCCGCTGCTTTGTGGCATGGCATGTTGCCATGGATAATTCTTTGGCGGCCATTACGACAATGATTAATGTTGCCTTATCACTTGCCTGATCCGCCGCTGTGGTCGCTGGCTTGCACCAACAGCCACACCACTCCATGGTTTGTATTCATCACTATTCTCATATGTGCACAGAAATACTGCTACCTAGGGGTAATTCTGTCATCTGGGTGTACGCATACAAGTGATTCACCACATGTCTGTATGTGTTGATTCAGGAAAATGTGTGCGTTCTCTTTTTCTAAATAGTTCCATCTTGTGATACATTAGATTTTAATTTTTCATGTAGCTATGTGTGTGGATAATTAATTAATATATCCATGAATATGATTAGACTGTCAATTTAATAAGTTGATAGTATCTCTAGATATCCTAGCTGTTAGTTTCTGACTATTTATCAAAACCATTCCTTCTAGTATCATTTAATAGGTGACCACTATTATGTACAACATCATGATTTTTTTTTCAAGAAAGAAAACAAATATCTTCATATCGGTGTTATGTAACCTTACTGATTTCCTTGTAATAATATATGAATAAGCCCTACATGCATCTCTACGTCCTATTATTTCTCTTTATCTTTATTTTATAATCCTTGATTTCATCTCCCCTTGCTTGTTCTGAAATTGACTTCGCTTCAGCCAACATTTGTCTGTTTGTTCTTTCTCTTAACACGTAAATCCTCAGGTTCAGAATGATGATACTAGCTAGTGCTTATTGTATGACTTATGATCCACTAATTTAGATATGTAAAACTTAAATGTTCTTGCAAGTACTTACGAAGCGAATCCATCATTCTTTGCAGTGCCAAAATTTCTTATACATATTCATCTTTGGGAGAAAGATCAAGGCATATAGCGGGCTACTTCTGCAAAAGGGGGTACGACTGCATGATTCCAGCTGGCTAGTAAACATTTAGGTGATTTACATGACATAATCTGCAATGTAATTTAAAAACTAAGGTTGAAAAAGTTTGTGTATTTATAATTTAGATTTGTTTTATTCCAAAGCATCTATATAAATTAAAATCATGTGAAAACATACTTGTTAACATTTAATAGAACCACTTGATTTAGCTTTGTGGGAATTATGTTCTCTCAACCTAAAAAGCACGGACACGGGGACGGAAAGACGAGGTACGCATACGGGGACACGGGATATGAAATTTTTCAAAAACAGTCATTCGGGGATACGGTGAGTATATATAAAATAAATAAGAAATATATAGAGTCAAAATAGAAAAAACAATGAGAAACCGCTGGTTCTGGATCCCACAGAGGATAGTTCGTATCTACGAACACCAGGGACCAGGTTGTCCTTTGATCTCACCCATGAAAGGGTGGCCCCGGGGGTGGCGCTCCGTAATGCCATGCTCCCTAGAAACAAGTAGAAATCATTCAAGTGAGCACAACATGGGGAAGCAATTAGCAGCCTCTCAATTGAAAGAAATCATGTCGCAAAGATGAAGAGGTTGAGGAGAGGCTACTGGCCTGGGGGTTACCTGCTCGAGCGTGGTTGCCGCCGGGAGAAGCTGCTGGGGGCAGTGGTCGAGTCCAGGCGGCGGCGGCACGTTCGCTGCTTGTTGGCAGCAGGTCGTTCGTTATGTGGCGTGCGTGCGTATGAGGGTTTTTATTGGGCCTCCCGAGTCCCCCAACATATCCCAGCTGTAGCCATGCTATTTTCTATTTTTTTAATCCAGAAATTGTGGGATACTGCGGGATACGTGTATCCCGGCTTATACAGGCGTGTCTCCATATCCCGGTATACTAGGACAGCAAATCGGCAGATTCTGCCATATCCAATGCTTTGTAGCTCTCAACTTCAAGTATTTTTGGAAATTTGAAAATCTCTACATTTATATGTATTGTTTTGAGAACTGTAGATCTTTGTTGCAATCAAGGATGCTATATTTTTTGATGTACATAGTTGTTGGCTTGTACCTCACTGTATCTTCATTATATTCTTTGTAAGGTGTTTAACTCGTTTAACATAAGGATGCTCTTTTCCAAAGGCCCTCTTTTCTCCGTCTATATAGCAGAGTGCTATGGTTGGGACTGTAAAAGGTGATCACATTATGATATTCCATAGCTCTTTAGAGGTGATGATATATGTTGGATGATGAAACAAGGATATTGTTCTGGTACTTGCTTCGACTTGGGTGTTCAGAGAAGTGAAACTTCAACTAATCTGTTCAGGGAAGCAACATATTGCATTTAAATTAAAGCTTCCTCTATGATATGGAGATGCAATCATCCATCTAAAGACAAGGTATGCTCATTTCTCTATTGTGTGAATTCAACATGGCTGAGCAACAATTTATTTGCTCATACTTTTTGCAATATTAATGCTTATTGCAGTTCCTACTTAGCTTGGGAAATCCAAAGAAGAATGTTGCTCTTGCTACACTCCAGAGTACTGACCTAGAATATAAAACAAAAAACTATGGGTGTTGAACTTGGTACTCCCTCCGAGAGTAACTGTTTCTTCGCTGACATAACCCCTAAAACAAAGTTATTAGTCATATAATAAGATTAACTATCACTTGGCCTCCAACCTTTATATGTTGCTCTTTCGTTTAAATTTTACTTCCCTATTAATTGATTATCTTTGATGGTACCTTGATATTCTCATTTCTTTGTTGTTGTAGATTGCCAAGATAAATCGATGATGCATGGCTCAGAAGTTGATTACAAGATCGAGAAGGTGGCTACTACTAGATAGTTTCAGATTATGTTTTGGAATGTAATTTTTAGGGTCAATGTTTCAAACACTATGTTTTAGATGGCTGAGTCGTTCATTGCAAGGTTGAGAATCAGACCATTACTAGATAGTTTCACATATTGTAATCTGTGTATCATGTTCTTTGTAAAGCAATCGAGTTGATTTAATATATGGGACCTTTCTCATTATTATGTTTGTCTCCTACGCATTATCAACATTAATGCAATAAGTTCTGGATGCTAATATACAAAATACCATTAATTGTCCAAGCAATATGATAATTCTTCTAGGCATTACAATGGTCATTTTCTAGGCTAGCCACCAACGCATATGAAGCGTTGTTGCGCTCTAGCTCTATATGTTGCTATCTTACAACACTTATTTATGTCATTTACCAACTCATGTATATATGTTGGTGTAGACCTTTGCAACGCCACAAACGGCAACACATCTAAATCCGTATGTGTAGACCTAGCAACGCTTATATGGACATACGACAACACATTGATGCATTGCTAAAGGGGGTTCTTGTTGTCGTGCAAGGCGATTAAATGCACTGTTCAACAGCACATCGTTGCTTGCCCTGCAAGCCTTGCGGGGCTGTCTTGTCAGCTCCACGCCTGCTCGCCTGACACGTCGCAGGACGGGTGTCGTCTATAGATATTTCCTGTAGAAAGAGGCCGCCATGTGTAGAATGGCTGCCACCTAGTCACTTTGCGGCTTGACACCGCATTGATCAACGACGTGGGTCATGGCGAAATGTCTTAGTGAGGTGGCTCTATCCCCACGAGTCCCGGCAGGCCCTGCCAGGGAGTCTTGGAGGTTTTCTTCCAGGGGAGCCCCCATCCTTTCCAGGCTCGCTTGCCCGGCAAGGGAGGCTTTTCTTCTGGTGGTGTCTTGCTTCTTTAGCTTGGTCTTGGTCCCCTTGATCTGCATGCTGGTTCTTTGAAGATCTTGATGTCTTGTGCTCTGACTTGGTTCGGCGTCGTAATCTTGTTCCCGTGCCTGTGCACAGTCTAGGCAAGAAACCTGCGGGCCTGCGCTGATCGCGCTGCTGAGCGTCGTCGGGTAGGCCCTAATAAGTGCACAGGCAGGGGGACTGAAGAGTCTGGTCACTTGGAGTCTTCTTTGCTTCTTCATTAATCTTGAGCCTGGGCCAGTTTCCGGTTTTCCCGCGCGTCGTCCGTAATGCTGCGGAAAAACTTGTATCGTGGCCCGCGGATTGCCCACGCCCGACGATCATGGGGCGGAACTGCCATCCCACTTGCCTCCTGCTTCACACACACATGCCATGTGTTCTGCATGCATTGGGCATGGTAGGTGGTGGGTGCGGAAAGCGTGAGAACGAGTGCCATGGCCAAAAACCAGGCATCGATGGTTGGAGCAGAGGGTCGGTCTTGATTCTTAGAGCCACAGAAGGCGCAGGGAGGCCGTATTGGAGGAGCGGGGTAGCCGCTCCCTGCGCGAGAGGCTAGCCCCTGCCTCATCCTTCTATAAGAGGGGGCAAGAGCAGTCCGTTTTCACACACACTTCTTCTTCTCCTCCACAATCTTTCTTCACTCGCCATGGTGAGAGGACGAGGGCGCGGTGTTATTCCCGCGGTGGCGGCGAGGGACTCTACTAGACAGCGCATCCCCCCTCCTCTGGATACCGCGGTAGTGGAGCCCACAGTGAGAGGAGGAGGGAGGGGGCGAGGCCGAGGTCTCCACGGTGCTCGAGGAAGAGGAGGATGGGGCGGTGCCTTGGCCGCGCCTCCATCGGCGGCCCTTCCTACAATGGAAGGCCACGTCGGGGATCAGCCCCGAGAGTTCATCATCAGGCTGTACAAACCTCCGTGCGGCCATCTTTGCCTCCCTACTCCATTCGCATGGGAAATGGAGCTTGAACAGCCACGCGCTCTGAGGTTGCATATGAGGGGCTGTGGGAATGGAGGCATGCGGGTTGATGTCGACTTCCCTGCTCCTCATGTGATGTAGCTCCGCCGTGGTTGGAAGACCTTTGCTCGAGCCCACGGCTTCTCGGAGGGGCACGTTCTCCAGTTTAAATTAATGGAGAGCGGCCTGCTCTCCGTCAAGATCTTGGGGCGCTCAGGAGCTTGCTTAGGGTGCTGCATGGAGAGCTTAGCCAACGACGAAAGCTCCTCCTCGAGCGAAAGCGACAAGGAGGACAGTGACGGTGATGACGACGGCATTGGGTGGGAGAGCGAAGAATCTGAATCTGGCTGAGCGCTGCCCGCACCATCTTCATCAAGCAGCAGCACCATGATCTGCACCTGCATCTCCTTCACATCAATGAGATTTGCCGGGGAGTTGGATGCAGGGTGGAGATGGTGCCTCCCGGCTTCTTCCAGCAGCCTTCCAGCTGGACCCCAGTAGGCTTCCTCTCGGGCTGCAGCTCCATTAGCCCTGCCGCGTCCTGCTAGCCCTGGTTGTGGCGGTTGACGGGTCGCCTCCGCCATGCTCTCCATGGACGCGTTCCCTGGTCTCTCCCGCCCCCGTCAGGCTACCTCTCCCAGAGCCCGACGGGAACAGGCTAGGCTTCTGCCCAGGCACTCCTTTTGCCCTCCTCGCCTTCGACTGATGTGCCTCGAAGGAGAGGGACGAGAAAGGGCATCACATGACACTTATCTTTTTTCAATCTTAAACTTGTCGACTCTTGCCAAATTTTGGTTCAAATAATGTAATCCCTCGAGTCCATATATGTGTTCTGTAAGGCTTGTACTTGTATGATCAGCATATTAATGAAAAAGATGAACCTTGCCGGGAACTCGTGCATGTATACATCCATGCAGAGGTGAAAATGCCTCTTTATTTTAAATAAATGAGTTTTCCCCGGTAGGCTATCCGGCCGGTACCCTTTTGATTTTGTTACTGGAGACCTGAGCCTACCGGGCAAAAAATTAAGGGACCAGCCCCTCACCGACCCCTTTTCATCAAAGGCCACTGCAACCATCCTGACTGAAGCAACGTTTGAGCCAAGGATGGGAGCACCTAAGTTTCGAAGAGCGGCGAGGTTTTCTCATGCACAAATTTCAGCTTAAACAACACTTATGGACAAGAGGTAGAACTTATATGTTTGGATTGTCAGGGATCACAGTGCTGGTCCATATCCCCAACTCCTTGTAGAAGCCAAGTTCACGGAAGGAACCTGCAGCTTTATGCAGATGGGAATGATGCAGGACGCGATCCTATCTATATGCACATGCAAATGCTCATGAAATGCTTATGCGATGCTCTCGGAATGCTCATGCATGCATGCAACTTGGTCGGGTGGGCCCAGTGCTTCGTTTATTTCTCTGTTGCTCAGGGTCATCTCCTGGCTCTGTACAAGGGGTTACATGTAGTTGAGGCAAGGCCTGTACAAAAGGGTGGCTGCCGAGCAGGGCCCGACAGCCGCGCCTTATGGGTAGAACTTGCAGAGATGCTCAACATTCCTTGAGTTTTGCAATTGAATGCCATCTCCGGTCTCCACTCGGACTGCGCCAGGTCTGGTGCCTCGAACTACACGGTAAGAGCCCTCTCACTTTGGCGTCAACTTGTTTGTACCCTTGTAGGACTGAACGCGCCTGAGGACAAGGTCACCTTCCTCAAAACACCGGGCATGAACCCTGCGGTTGTGATAGCGACGCAGGACTTGCGGATAGCGTGCAACACGCGTAGCAGCCCGGAGACAGATCTCCTCGAGTAGCACGGCGTCGTCACACTGGTGTTGATCTGGCGCTACTTCATCATAGGAAAGTACTCGAGGCGGCCCGTAAATGAGTTCCGTGGGGATAACTGCTTCTGCCCCATAAACTAGGGAGAAGGGAGTCTGCCCGGTAGCTCGATTTGGTGTCGTTCCGAGGGACCAGAGAACTACCGGCAGCTCATCGATCCACGGCCTATCGTGCTTCTACATCGTATCAAAGATTCTTCTCCTGAGTCCTCGCAGCACTTCAACATTCGCCCTCTCAGCTTACTCGTTGCTTCTGGGATGTGCGACAGAGGCAAATGAGATCTTGCTTCTGATGGCATGAACATATTGTATAAAGGCGTGGCTCGTGAATTGGGTGCCGTTGTCGGTAATGATCCTTGCTGGGACCCAAAAACGACACACCAACTCTTTCAAGAACTTGATATCTGATCGAGCAGTCACCGTTCTCACAACAACAACTTCCGGCCACTTTGTAAACTTGGCGATAGCAATTAACAAGAATTCAAAGCCCCTACTACTCGGGGGAAAGGGCCAAGGATATCGAGCCCCCAGACCAAAAATGGCAATGATAAAGGGATTGTGTGAAGAGCTTGGGCAGGCAGGTGGATTTTCTTGGAATGGAACTAGCAGGCTTCACATTTGGTGACTAGCTCAACCGCATCTTGGAGGGCTGTGGGCCAATAGAATCCTTGACGGAATGCTTTCCCAACCAATGCCCTAGATCCAATGTGGGAGCCGCACATGCCTTTGTGTATCTCAGCTAGCAGTTCCTTTCCTTCTTCCCTGCACATGCCTTTGCCTCACTTCCTCAACGTATACCTCTGATGACCAACAAGTATAGGGGATCTATCGTGGTACTTTCGGTAAGTAAGAGTGTCGAACCCAACGAGGAGCAGAAGGAAATGCTAAGCGGTTTTCAGCAAGGTATTCTCTGCAAGTACTGAAACAAGTGGTAATAGATAGTTTTGTGATAGGATAATTTGTAATGAGCAACAAGTAACAAAAGTAAATAAAGTGCAGCAAGGTGGCCCAATCCTTTTTGTAGCAAAGGACAAGCCTGGAAAAACTCTTATATAAGGAAAAGCGCTCGAGGACACATGGGAATATCGTCAAGCTAGTTTTCATCACGTTCATATGATTCAAGGCTCGGTACTTTGATAATTTGATATGTGGGTGGACGGTGCTTGGGTGCTGTTCTTACTTGAACAAGCATCCCACTTATGATTAACCTCTATTGCAAGAATCCGCAACTACAACAAAAGTATTAAGGTAAACCTAACCATAGCATGAAACATATGGATCCAAATCAGCCCCTTACGAAGCAATGCATAAACCAGGGTTTAAGCTTCTGTCACTCTAGCAACCCATCATCTACTTATTACTTGCCAATGCCTTCCTCTAGGCCCAAATAATGGTGAAGTGTTATGTAGTCCACGTTCACATAACACCACTAGAGGCTAGACAACATACATCTCATCAAAATATCGAACGAATACCAAATTCACATGACTACTAATAGCAAGACTTCTCCCATGTCCTCATGAACAAACGTAACTACTCACAAAGCATATCCATGTTCATAATCAGAGGGGTATTAATATGCATAAAGGATCTGAACATATGAACTTCCACCAAATAAACCAACTAGCATCAACTACAAGGAGTAATCAACACTACTAGCAACCTACTAGTACCAATCCCGGACTTGGAAATAAGAATTGGATACAAGAGATGAACTAGGGTTTTGAGATGAGATGGTGCTGGTGAAGATGTTGATGGAGATTACCCTCTCCCAATGAGAGGAGCGTTGGTGATGACGATGGCGATGATTTCCCCCTCCCAGAGGGAAGTGTCCCCGGCAGAACAGCTCTGTCGGAGCCCTAGATTGGTTACGCCAAGGTTCCCCCTCGTGGCGGCGGCGTTTCGTCCCGAAAGGTTGCTTATCATTTTTTCCTCGACGAAAGACCTCATATAGCAGAAGATGCCATCGGAGAGCCAACGGGGGGCCCAAGAGGTAGGGGGCACGCCCCCCACCCTCGTGGCCAGGTGGGTCCCCCTCTGGTGAACTTCTTCCGCTGGATATTTTTTATTATTTCCAAAAATGACTTTCGTAGAGTTTTAGGACTTTTGGAGTTGTGCAGAATAGGTCTCTAATATTTGCTCCTTTTCCAGCCCAGGATTCTAGCTGCCGGCATTCTCCCTCCTTATGTAAACCTTGTAAAATAAGAGAGAATAGGAATAAGTATTGTAACATAACGTGTAGTAACAGCCCATAATGCAATAAATATCGATAAAAGCATGATGCAAAATGGACGTATCAACTCCCCCAAGCTTAGACCTCGCTTGTCCTCAAGCGAAAGCTAATAACAATAAATATGTCCCCATGTTTAGAGGTAGAGGTGTCGATAAAAATAAAATACGGACATGAAGGCATCATGATTATTCTCATAACAACAACATATATAGATATTGTCATATGATTTCTTATGCTCAAGTAATAATCTATTCACAATGCAAAAGTACGAATCATAAACTTTATTGAGAACGAACAAACTATAATCTCAGTCATTGAGGCAATTGCAATTTATCATAACATCGGAAAGAGTCTATGTCAGAGCTTAATAGCAAGTCCACATACTCAACTATCATTTAGTGTTTCAGAATTGATAACACTCACTCGATACTTGTGGTTACGGAGTTTTAGTCGGACACAGAGAAAGATAGGGGCTTATAGTTTCGCCGCCCAACCTTTTACCTCAAGGGTAATGTCAACAATAATAACTCAAGCTCCCCTACAGCCAATTAGATATATCTATCAGGATCTTTCCAACATACTATGCTTGCCAAAGGATAAAATGAAAAAGGAAAGGTGAAGATCACCATGACTCTTGCATAAGGTAGAAGATAATAATAAAAGATAGGCCCTTCGCAAAGGGAAGCAGAGGTTGCCATGCGCTTTTATGTTGAATGCACAAAATCTTAATGCGAAAGAATGTCACTTTATATTGCCCCTTGTGATATGAACCTTTATTATGCAGTCCGTCGCTTTTATTTCTTCCACATCAGAAGATCGTATAAAGCTTATTTTCTCCACACCAATCAATCATACAAATTTAGAGAGAAATTTTTATTGCTTTGCACCGATGACCACTTACTTGAAGGATCTTACTCAATCCATAGGTAGATATGGTGGACTCTCATGGCAAAACTTGTTTAAGGGTTTTTGGAAGCACAAGTAGTATCTCTACTTGGTGCTGAGAATTTGTCTAGCATGAGGGGGATAGGCAAGCTCAACATGTTGGATGATCCATGACAACATACTTTATCTCAGATATAAGAAAACATAACCCATTACATTGTCTTCCTTGTCCAACATCAACTCTTTAGCATGTCATATTTTAATGAGTGCTCCTAATCATAAAAGATGTCAATGATAATATATTTATATGTGAGACCTCTCTTTCCTTATTACTTCCTATTAATTGCAACAATGACCAAATCTATGTCTGCCAACTCCCAACAACTTTTAATCATCATACTCTTTCTATGTGAAGTCATTACTCTCAATAAGATCAATATGAAATCTTTGCTTCTTTTTATTCTTTATATTTTTTTTCTTTTATTCACTCAAGATCATAGCAAAATAATCAAGCCCTTGACTCAACACTAATCTTTATTATATAGCTCACAGACTCGATTACATAGAGAGATCATAAAGAAAATACTCTAAACTAGATCATGCCATCAACTTTATTCTACTAGATCAATATACTACTAATAGGATCGAACTAAGAAAAACGGTAAGGATAGGAGATGTGATTGTGATACGATACCGGGGCACCTCCCCCAAGCTTGGCAGTTGCCAAGGGGAGTTCCCATACCCATGTGATTATGTCTCCTTCTTTGTTGGTGGAGAGGATGGTGGTGATGTTGACTTAGTTGATGGCATAGAATTGTCCCTTAATTTGCCCTTGAGGACATAATTTTGGTCCCTCAAATCATCAATCTCCCACTCCAGGGTTAATATCTTTTTGCATAGATCCTACTTATTTTCCTGCAAGAGATGAAAAGGGATAAACTCGATCTTTGGTTTCTTTACCCTATCAGGGAGACTTGACTTTTTGAACTCCACGTGCATGTCCCCAGGTTGAGGTAATGGGGCTTCATCTTCATCTGAGCTCGTCTCCTCCTTCCCCTTGGGTTCATAGTCCTTTTCTTCCTCCGTGGTCCAACCATCGTGCTCCACAACTCCATAGACCTTAGGATTTTCTAGGTAATCATCCACATAGCATTCTCCTTCCAAACCCTGGGACGACATGTTGATCTATTCTGCAATAGCAACAACTCGAAACAAGAACAGAGGATATTTGCGTGATACAGGGGTCAAAACCTTCGGGAGAATATATAGTGAATTTTTACCGACCAAAATACGTATCGTGCAAGAAAACGGAGTCCAGAAGGCACACGAGGTGTCCACGAGGTAGGGGGGCGCGCCCTCCACCCTCGTGGGGCCCTCGTGTCCTTCCCGGACTGCTACTTATTTTTCTATTTTTCAAAATATTCCACAACGGAGAAATGTTGCCTTAAAAACTGTTCTGGAGTCGGTTTACTTACCGTACCACATACCTATTCCTCTTCGGAGTCTGAAATGTTCTAGAAAGTGTCCCTTAGGTATTCCTCCAGGGTTACGGTTTCAATAACATTGGTTTCAACATTTATGGGATTACCTGAGATATAATGTTTGATTCTTTGACCATTTACCACCTTCGGATTTGTGCCTTCGAAGTTGTTGATTTTTATGGCACCGGAACGATAGAGCTCCTCGATAACGTAGGGAACTTCCCATTTAGAGAGAAGTTTTCCTGTAAAAAATCTTAAACGAGAGTTGTATAGAAATACATAGTCACCTACATTAAACTCACGCTTTTGTATCCTTTTGTCATGCCATCTTTTAACTTTTTCTTTAAACAACTTGGCATTTTCATAATCTTGGATTCTCCATTCATCAAGGGAGCTAATATCAAATAACCTCTTCTCACTGGCAAGTTTGAAATCATAGTTGAGCTCTTTCATAGCCCAATATGCCTTATGTTCTAGTTCGAGAGGTAAGTGACATGCTTTTCCATAAACCATTTTATATGGAGACATGCCCATAGGATTTTTATGCAGGTCTATAGGCCCGTAATGCATCATCAAGTTTCTTGGACCAATTCTTTCTAGACCTATTGACAGTCTTTTGCAAAATTAATTTGAGCTCTCTATTGCTCAATTCTACTTGACCACTAGACTGCGGGTGATAAGGAGATGAAATTCTATGATTAACAACATATTTATCAAGCATTTTACGGAAAGCACCATGAATAAAATGTGAACCACCATCAGTCATTAAATATCTAGGAATTCCAAACCTCGGAAAAATAACTTCCTTAAGCATTTTAATAGAAGTGTTATGATCAACACTACTAGTTGGAATAGCTTCTACCCACTTAGTAACATAATCAACAGCAACTAAAAAATGTGTGTATCCATTAGAGGTAGGAAAAGGTCCCATATAATCAAAGCCCCAAACATCAAATGGTTCAATAAAAAGTGAATAATTCATAGGCATTTCTTGACGTCTACTAATATTACCAATTCTCTGGCATTCATCACAAGATAAGACAAACTTACGGGCATCCTTGAAGAGAGTAGGCCAATAAAAACCAGATTGCAATACATTATGTGCAGTTCTATCTCCAGCGTGGTGTCCCCCATAAGCTTCGGAGTGACACTTGCGTAGGATCCATTCTGTTCATGCTCAGGTACACAACGTCAAATAACACCATCTACTCCTTCTTTATAAAGATGTGGGCCATCCCAAAAGTAATGTCTCAAATCATAGAAAAAACTTTTTCTTTTGCTGGTATGTGAAACTAGGTGGTATAAATTTAGCAACAATGTAATTAGCATAATCAGCATACCATGGAGTACTACGAGAAGTACTTATAACATTTAATTGTTCATCAGGAAAGCTATCATCAATAGGTAGTGGGTCATCAAGAACATTTTCTAATCTAGACAAGTTATGCATAGCGGGTTTCTCGGCCCTTTTCTATCAACAATATGCAAATCAAATTCTTGTAGCAAGAGAACCCATCTAATGAGTCTAGGTTTAGCATCTTTCTTTTCCATAAGATATTTAATAGCAGCATGATCAGTGTGAATAATTACTTTAGAATCAACAATATATGGTCTGAACTTATCACAAGCAAATACAACTGCTACCAGTTCTTTTTCAGTAGTAGCATAGTTTCTTTGAGCATTGTCTAGAGTCTTACTAGCATAATGGATAACATTTAATTTGTTATCAACTCTTTGCCCTAGAACAGCACCTACAGAATAATCACTAGCATCACACATAATTTCAAAGGGTAAATTCCTATCAGGTGGCTGAACAATAGGTGCAGAGATCAAGGCTTTCTTAAGTATTTCAAATGCTTCTACACAATCATCATCAAAGACAAATGGTATATCTTTTTGTAATAAATTAGTCAGAGGCCGAGAAATTTTTGAGAAGTCCTTAATGAACCTCCTATAAAATCCGGCGTGACGAAGGAAACTTCTTATACCTTTGATGTCCTTGGGACATGGCATCTTTTTAGTAGCATCAACCTTGGCTTTATCAACTTCAATACCTCTTTCTGAAACGTTATGCCCCAAGACAATACATTCATTAACCATAAAGTGGCACTTTTCCCAATTCAGGACAAGATTAGTTTCTTCACATCTCTGCAAAACTCGATCAAGGTTGCTCAAGCAATCATCAAAAGAAGATCCATAGATGGAAAAGTCGTCCATGAAAACCTCACAAATCTTTTCACAAAAGTCAGAGAATATAGCCATAATGCATCTTTGAAAGGTAGTAGGTGCATTACATAAACCAAAAGGCATACGTCTATACGCAAAAGTACAAAAAGGGCAAGTAAAAGTGGTCTTTGATTGATCTTTAGCTGACACATGTATTTGAGAAAAACCAGAATAACCATCTAGAAAGCAATAATGTGTATGTTTGCATAATCTTTCTAGCATTTGATCGATAAAAGGTAAGCGGTAATGATCCTTTTTAGTAGCCTTATTTAATTTACGGAAATCAATTACCATCCTATAACCTGTAATAATTCTTTGCGGAATCAATTCATCTTTATCATTACGAACAACAGTAACACCTCCCATCTTCGGGACACAATGGACAGGACTTACCCACTGACTATCAGCAACGGGATAAATTATACCTGTCTCCAGAAGCTTTAGTATTTCTTTTCTTACCACTTCTTTAATTTTATGATTAAGCATTCGTTGATGATCACGAACTGGTTTGGCATCTTCTTCCAAGTTTATTTTATGTTGACATATAGTGGGACTAATGCCCTTAAGATCATCAAGAGTATATCCAATAGCAGCACGGTGCTTCTTCAGAGTTTTCAATAATCTTTCTTCTTCATGCTCTGAAAGGTTAGCACTAATAATAACAGGATATATCTTCTTTTCACCAAGATAAGCATATTTAAGATTATTAGGCAACGGTTTAAGCTCAAACACGGGATCACCCTTGGGTGGAGGAGGATCCCCTCGGATTTCAATAGGCAAATTGTGTTTCAGAATAGGTTCCTGTTTAAAGAATACTTCATCTATTTCCCTTATTTCATTCATAAATATATCATTTTCATTGTCTTGCAAATATTGTTCTAAAGGATCACTAGGAGGTACGGCAATAGAAGCAACACCAATAATATCATCCTTACTAGGCAATTCTTCTTCACGGTGTTGCCTACTAAATTTAGAGAAATTAAACTCATGAATCATATCATCCAAACCAATAGTAACAACATTCTTTTCGCAATCTATCTTAGCATTCCCGGTGTTCAAGAAGGGTCTACCAAAAATAATGGGACAAAAGCTATCTTGTGGGGAACCAAGAACAAGGAAATCAGCATGATATTTAGTTTTCCCACACAAGACTTCAACATCTCTAACAATTCCCATTGGTGAAATAGTATCCCTATTGGCATGCTTAATTGTGACATCAATATCTTCTAACTCAGCAGGTGCAATTTCATGCTTAATTTCTTCATATAAGGCAATAAGTATAACACTAGCACTAGCACCCATATCACATAAGCCATGATAACAGTGATCTCCTATTTTAACAGAAATAACAGGCACGCCTACCACAGGTCTATGTTTATCTCTAGCACAAGGTTTAGCAATTCTAGCAGTTTCACCAGAGAATTGAATAACATGCCCATCAATATTATCAGACAAGAGATCTTTAACAATATCAATATTAGGTTTAACTTTGACTTGCTCAGGAGGTGTATAAGTTCTAATATTGCTTTTACGAACCACAGTTGAAGCTTTAGCATGATCCTTTATTCTAACAGGAAAAGGTGGTTTCTCAACATAAGAAGTAGGGACTATAGGATCATTATAAGTGACAGTCTTTTCTTCAACTTTAGTAGGTGCAGCTACTTTTACTTCTATGGGAGGATGATATTTAAACCACTTCTCCTTGGGGAGATCAACATAAGTAGCAAAAGATTCACAGAAAGAAGCTACTATCTCAGAGTCAAGTCCATATTTAGTGCTAAATTTACAGAAAACATCGGTATCCATAAAAGACTTAACACAATCAAAATTAGGTGTCATACCTGACTCATGACCTTCATCGAGATCCCAATCTTCAGATTTGCGTTTAATTCTATCCAATAAATTCCACTTGAATTCAATAGTCTTCTTCATAAAAGAGCCAACACAAGAAGTATCGAGCGTGATGCGATTGTTTTCAGAAAGCCGTGCATAAAAATATTGAATAATTATTTCTTTTGAGAGGTCATGATTGGGGCATGAATATAACATTGATTTAAGCCTCCCCCAAACTTGAGCGATGCTTTCTCCTTTGTGAGGCCAAATATTATATATATAATTGCGATCATGATGAACAAGATGCATAGGATAATACTTCTGATGAAATTCCAATTTCATTCATTTATAGTTCCATGATCCCGTATCATAACATAGCCTATACCATGTCAATGCATCTTCCTTCAAAGATAAAGGGAATACCTTATTCTTAACAACATCATCGGGTATACCTGCAAGCTTAAATAATCCACAAACTTCATCCACATATAGTAGATGTTCATCAGGATGCTTTGTTCCATCTCCTGTAAAAGGATTATCAAGCAGTTTTTCTAACATACCCGAAGGAACTTCAAAGGGAATAATTTCATTTTCAGTAGGTTCAATAGGTTGAGGAGCAATTCTATGCTCTACTGGTCGGGGTGAAGATACCCCGAACAAGCCCCTCAGAGGATTACTTTCCATAGTAAATTTTAGCACACTATATAAAATTTTCCTTACCAAATTCCACCTACCAAAGGCGCTTCACTCCCCGGCAACGACGCCAGAAAAGAGTCTTGATGACCCACAAGTTATGGGGACCCCGACTCATAAGTCGTGATCACCGAATGCACATGTACAGTGATCCCAGAGATCAATGCTCACTGAACACACATAAGCTGAATAACAGGAGTCTTACATCCATACATACCGTCTTACACAAATTATGACCATTATGGTCAAGTCTTACATAGATAAAGCAACAGGGGCTGAATACCCAATAAACTTAAGCAGCGGAAATTCTTCGTCGGTAAGTAGAACCCATGTCATCTGCCTTAACCCTACAGGCATTCTGACTGGGAAGCGTCCTAGCTCGCATGTTCGTAACCGAAGTATTCTTCATCATATCCCGTTCTTTCATGCCTAGCCAATAAAATAACCAGTGGCAAGCCAATGAGTACTTTGAATGTACTACTTAAGCAACCCATGATTTGGTTCACAATAACAATGCAATCAGTACAACAAGTAAGCAACCTAGCTTCAAGCTAGTTGAGATGTCCTATCAACTTGTGAGATATGCATCAATGAACATGGGTAACCTTGAGGACAGGTTACAGATATCAACATAAATAGAATTTGAATCAATTCCATGCCTTCCAACATGTCAAGTCACCACCTTGACACAAATAGTTCCTTTCACACACACATGCATCGGGATTGTAAAATTCCTGGACATAGTTTATGTAGCACCTCCCAATCTGTCCATGACCGTGGACACGGCTATTCGAATAGTTTGACACTCTGCAGAGGTTGTGCACTTTACCCACAAGATCCGGAAGCTTTCATGTCATCCACGATCCCAAGATACCTCAAGTACTGGGAAGCACCCGATCATTAGCTTTCCCTAGACGACACTAACATAGGGTCCACTCGTGGATACACGGCCCTCGTGTATAAGAAAAAGATCGTGGGACTCTGCCCTTTTCACATTATTACGCATACACAAACGGACCAACGGTGTGTCCGGTGCCGATGATTAAAAGGGGTGTCATGGTCAAAGGGCTGCTTGCCTGGTTCATCTGAGTCTTGAAATCTTCTGGTCCTTCTCCATGTACTCCGTCTACTTCGTCAACTAACGTCGGAAACAATCACAATAAGCAACACAACAAGGCAGAAAATATAAGTGCTCTAAAAATATTAATTTGATTTTTCTAGGACATCTCTGGTTATATGAAAAATGAGCAAAGGCACCCATTTAACAAACCATGATTTTAGAAGCATCTAGGAGTTGGTTTCACTGGATTTGGAGTTCAAATGAACATTCTCTGGATTTGCAAAGTTGAAAAACATGAAGAAATGGATCATTATTTTGTGGGATACAGAAAGTATTAAGAAAAATGTTCATAAACTAAGTTATGAACTTAGAAGCATCTAGGAATTTGAATCATGGCATTTGGATCAAGTTTGAGCTCTCTGTGATTTTCTAAAGTTCATCACAGAAATAGGAAAATTAGGATTTGATAAATATTTGTGAAGAAAAGGTCTTTGGAAAAATGTGCATGTTGCACCACCAGGTAGATCATGATTTATAGAGTCACTAGAAATTTGAATCATCAAATTTGGAGTCCATTTGAATTGTTTATGGATTTTACAGATTTACAGAAAAAGAAAAAGGAAAGGGAAAGGGTTTTACCCTTATCCAGCGCAATGGGCGCAGTTTAGCAGTGGGTCGGCCCAGTGGCTCGGCTGGACGGGAAGAGGAGGCGACGTTGGAGGTGGGTTCGCGGAGTGCGCCAACGCGCGAGGATAGCGGATCCGGCCGAAGTCGTCTCCACTTAAACGGGCGTGGCCCAGCCGCTGGGTCGCTGACGCGCGGCCCCAGCGCTCAGGCCGTCGCCTTCAACCTCCCGCGCGCTTGACGGGAAACAGAGGAGGCGAGGCCGAGCGGCGCCGGCGCTCTCTACGGCAGCACCGGCCACCTTCGTCGATGCCCAGCACACCGGCGTGCTCAGGAGCGAGTGCCGCATCCGCCGAGGTGCGCCACGATCTCTCGGGTGGTCGGACGCGAGCAGCGCATATCTCGCGACGGACGGCAGTGATGGTGAGGGCGAGTCATGAAGCTGCAGCCGCGGAGAGGAAGATATGGAGCTCGGGTGATGGTCGTGGGGAGGTGGGTGATGCTCTGGTGTGGTCAAGATGGAGAGGAAGAGGCCATAGGGCTCGAATTTGAGCGCGGGCCGACGACAAGGATCCAGCCATGTTGGTGGATGGAGGGCACGGGAGGAAGAATGAGTTGGTCCAGACGGTTCACGGGGGAGAGAGAGATCAAAGGAGCTCCAGAGGGAGGTCAGGGGCGGCCTTATATGGCAAAGCCACGGCTCACCATGGACGTGGCCTACGGGCACCCGCGGAAATGGCCGTGGTGGCCACGGGAGGAGGCTCGGGGCTGTCTGCGGCGCTCGTGGGCGTTGGGTAGGGCACCAGGAAGAGAGAGAAGGAGCGGGGCGAGGCTTTGGTGCTCGTGCGTGCGAGGCCGGGCATTGGCCGAGCCGGGCGGCTCTGGGCACGCGCCGCAGGAGGTGAGAGAGAGAGGGAAAGGAGGGGGCCTGCACGGTGGCGTGTTGCGGACGTCGAGGCACCTCGACTGGCGCGAGGGGGAGGCTCGAGGTGGTCGGGGGACGCGGCGTCAACGGTCGGGAGCACGCTGACGTGCTCCAGAGCGCGTCTTTTGCTGGCATCCGCGGCTTTTCCACGCGCACTCGCGCGTCCACTTGTGTCTGGCGTATGCAGGAGGAATAAACAAGAGGGGTGGAGGCTTTGGATGCTCTGGGACTTGCCAGGAGTGGGAGAGAGATGAGAAAGGGAGGGGAAAGTGGCTGTCCAGAGAAGAAAAATGGGACCCTGCCCCCCTTCATCATTGCCGCTCGGGCACGGAAGCACACCAAAGGTAGAGGGGGACTAGGCGGGACTGTGGTAAAAAGGAGAGCTCATGGAGATTAGCGGAAGTGGACAAAACATACATATTTAATTTCTGCCAGAAGGTGTTTGATGGTGATTTGGGCAAGAAGATGAACTCCTCTTGTCATGAGGCTTGACAGGGTCATATTGTATGATAAAATAATAGGTTCCACCAATATTGAGTCCATATTGGGCAAAGTTGCCAATGCAACTTTTGTAAACCCTAGAAATCAACAGAAATGGACTTCCCAAGATTTAGTCATGCAAACCTATTCTCCTTGATGCATCACTTGGTGTAGTGTCATCATTTGAGGGTCTGAACATGTCCTCAAAAGTTGAGATCAAAAGGAGAAAGTTTCCAATGTAGAGTTGTTCAAATTTGGTTCTGGACAGGAAGGGTTTTGGGGCACTTTGATCAAGTTAACTTGCTCTCCAACTTGTGCCATTTGGTCTAGACGAGTTATTAGACCATTTGAGCATGTTCACAAGGTTTAAGAACATTTGGACATGTTTGGCAATGTAAAGTTGCTTAAACTTAAAAGTGGACAAAAATGGTTTTGAGGGGGTTTCATGGGGTTATCCTATTCTCCATGACATTATACTTGTGAAAATCATCAAACATGTCATATGTGACATGCTAGAATGTTCTTGGAATTTTTGGAGAATATTTCCTTTGTAAATATTTCAAAAGCTTGAAATATCCAGAAAGGGTTTTTGAGGAGTTTGACGAATATTTTGAACATGGCCATGTGTTGAAACTCTTCTATATGGAAAATATATGTCCATTGAGTCTCCCTAATTTTTCCCAAATATTATTAAAGCTTTAAAATAATTTTAACCTATTAAAGACCATTTCTGGCCTAAGGAAAACGCCTTTAAATAAAATAGGAAAGTAACTTTTAAAATTATATTTTTATGGTTTATGGGTATCCTATATCTAATAGGATTCAAATATATTTTTGGAAAGATTGTTACTGCCCTTAATTAAGTTCTTGCAGTGCAAATCTCAATTCAGGGGTTTTTGGAAAACAAAATTTTGAAAATACTATTTGGCCAAATTATTTTTGTAAGAAATTATTTTTATGTCCTATACACATGGCATGATCCTTGGGCAAGGTTTTTGGATCAAGGAGAATGAGTATAAGAGTTGGAGGATTTATTTGATTTTTACAGCACTTGCAAACAGGAGACAAAATCAAATCAAGCAAAGTCCAAAACACACAAAAGTTTTTGTCAAACCACAATTTATCATGATTTATCATCTTAAGTGTTGTGCCATGGAAATCAGGGTGTGACAGACCTACCCCCCTTACAAGAATCTCGTCCCCGAGATTCCCAGACTAGGCGCGGGAAGGAATACGGAAACTTGGATTTGGGGTAGTCTTCACGTCCTCATACTGCTTCTACTTCCATTTGGTGCTCCATTGAATCTTGAAGTACCCGGTGTTGTAGCTTCATGTATGACGCTCTCGGTTGATCCAGGTTGCTAAGGGGACTCTCGCGTTAGATCAGGTTGGATCGGGCTGGAGGTCGATGGCTCGGTGATCGATGTCCTTAGTGATCGGGCTAGTTAGGAAGTCGAAAACACTTCCGGAGTTGTGTCATGTGGAAACATTACACACAGTAGGTAACTCAGGTGGTAACTCCATCTGGTAACTGTCTTCTCTTCATCTTGTGGCGATCTCTGAGGGGGTTGGTAAATCTTGGAGTGATCTCGAAGAAGGCCGATGAATCTTGGTGTGGGTTTCCTTGTCATGGAAATGCTTGGTTCCTTAGAGAGGAGTGGCTTGCAGATACACATGGTCTTTGACGCGGAAGTATACTTCTTGAAGATGAAGGTTGGTGTAGTTCTTCCTCCTAGACATGACGGTCTTCAGATGTTCCTTGACCAGCTCAGCGATTCTTCTTCCGTCTTTGGGTAGACGAGTATGTCATCAAAGAAAGATGACAACTAACTTGTCCAAGCACTCCATGAAGTCTATGGGGTGCGTAAAGTGGGCTGAGGCATTGGTGATGGTCATGGTTGAGCATTGGCCAAGGTCTTATCGACCTAGAGCCAAAGCCCAAGGTCAGGATCCGACCATGTTGTGGCTTGGTAGGACGTAAGGGTTTCAAGGATTCTAGTGTGCGAGTGAATGTTTATCATCCCATCCTTGAGCACAGTTCCTAAGATGCCAATTGTGCTATCTAGTCCTTTAAACAAATCACATCATATCACCGAGAAGCGTCATTTCAGACAAAGTCAACTCCAATCATCACTCATGTGATTCATATCCTCATGACTCTCGAGAGGAGGTCTAACAAAATCATATATGTCTACAATCCCCAAACTCATATGTATGGCTACCCCTAAAAATCTATGGGTGGAACATATAAGCTGCTAAGCTTGAACGTGACAATCCAAGGGCTCAGCCTATTCTTCCAAGGTCTAAGATAAAGCACCTCTATCCTAAGGAAACACGTCGTAAGCCACTCCAAGATCTTGTTTCCTTCCTATGAATCAACTCCAGCAGCCCATTAACTTCCATCAATCACTACACAATCCATTAATTCTACAAATCCAATGTTTATGGTGTTCCACATGATCTTGTAAAGTCCTTATAATCCCCAAATACTTGAAAAGGCTATCTCTACTATAGTCAGTCCACCAATTTCCATTATCATGGTCAAGTAACCTCCAAGGTCAAGTTTCTATCAACTCCAACAATTAATCCAATCTCCTTGTTTATTGTCCACCGAGAAACATGGTATCACGATCAAGATTATCGGTCTAATTCCAATTTACTCCAAACCATGTAGACTTACTCAGCATCTATACTCAACTAGGATCACCTATTTAAATCCAAATCTTGTGTCCAACGAGGATTTATTCACTTTTCCCCCAAGTCATTATCGTAATATCAACTATCTCCTATCCATATCCACTGGCTAAGTCAAATCCTTATACATCCGAGAATTTCAGCTTGCGATCATAATTGTCCTACTAAATCCAATTTACTCAGGGGAAATGAAAAGTTATGCTCCTCTATTAACTGATCCCACCAGGTTCAACTACCAATATGAAAGTCCCATGATCCACCAAAGAGTCTCAGATGATCCCTCAAAGTCATCGATATAAACTCATCAAGTCATTTGTCCTCTATTCCTATATCCTCAAACTGGTCTTTCCTATGGCATCGTCAATTCTTGTGCTATATTAGGATGACAATGTGTTGGCTCATTACGTCCACTAGTTCCATAATGAACCCAGTGTTGTGCAAGGTTACCGAGGCTTAACTGGTTTTCTTGTAATTTGTAGGTCAAGCACATGGTTAGGGATTCGAGCTGGGGTATCTTATGAAGTCTTGAAGGGTCTAGGAATGGGTCTCTAATCTTGAGGGGCAACCATAACTCTAAGGGGCTGCACTTGGTCGATGGGGTTGTAGCAAAAGTCTTCAGTGCTGGTTGGTTGCCAAAGTAGAGTCCTTGGTGTATCTTGTCTTGCTAGCCTTCAGTTGAGGAGAGAGATGAGAGGGAAAAGTAGCATAGAGGAGGTGGGTTGCCTAAATGGGGTTCTATAGTGCAAGTGCAAACAAACAAGTGCCGAAGGGCCAAAAACAAACAACAAAATAAGGCAGGTGATATTGTCGCGTACTTGTTGCCTAGGGCAAAAAGAGTGACTGATATCAAAACACCAACAAATAAAAACAAGCAACACACACTCATGGTTCTATTCGAACCATCATATGGACTCGACTGCGCATAGGGGGTACACGACTCATCCTACCCTAGGGGTTCTCGGATTCAATAGTCGTGCCTTGTGCCTCGTGCAGTCTTCCAGGTTTTCCTCAGGTGTTGCCACGTCTCTTGTAGTTGTTCGATGAAATGATCGCGGTTGAGCTTGAAGAGTCTTCAACAACTTCTCGCCTATTGAAGTGATGGGGTGAATGTGGCTCCTCGTAGCTGGCATTGACTCGGCCTTCTGTTGTCTTCTTAATCATGACGATCCCTTTTGCCTTTTAAGGCGTCAAGGGTTTCGGGTAAGCAATCATTTATGCAATGATATTAACAAGGTATAATAGAGGTCCAACCAATCAGTTACGTTGATGACAACATCGAGACCAATAGCGGGGGACGAAGAGAACCGTTTTCCTGCTCACTATAGTGAGGCGGACCAAATGGCTAGGTTCTCATCCACCCGTGGTTGCCGATACAGCAACGGTAGTGACAGGGTTACTCTATTAGCGATGTATATATCATTATCTTGCATATCCTATGCCCTGATCATCGTAGGCTAGGGTTGCGTCATCTTGGGGCAGTGTCAAGGGTGTCACCATCTCCTGGGTCTTCATGTCCTCATTCTTCGAGGATGTATCTTCTGTTGGTATCGTCTTGTTGTGGTGTCGCCAATCTTGTGTTCGAGAGATGTGGGTGAATGTCTGGCAATGCATCTTCCTTCTGGATTATCCTCGAGGTTTACAAGGAATCCAGTGGTTAGGGGCATAAGGGTTCTAGCGACCAAAGGTTTTGAAGGGGAAGAGACCAATAAGGAAAGGATACCTTAGTGTTCGAAAAACTAAGAAGGGGAGAGAAGTATAGATATTTTTGATAATTAGTAATAGTTTTGAAAATAGCTTTACCCTAACTAACGACCATGCTAACTAAGGCTTCCTACAGTTAGGATGGCTCTGATACCAGCTCTATGGGGACCCCGACTCATAAGTCGTGATCACCGAATGCACGTGTACAGTGATCCCAGAGATCAATGCTCATTGAACACACAGAAGCTGAATAACAAGAGTCTTACATCCATACATACCGTCTTACACAAATTATGACCATCATGGTGAAGTCTTACATAGATAAAGCCACAGGGGCTGAATACCCAATAAACTTAAGCAGCGAAATTCTTCGTCGGTAAGTAGAACCCATGCCATCTGCCTTAACCCTACAGGCATTCTGACTGGGAAGCGTCCTAGCTCGCATGTTCGTCACTGAAGTATTCTTCATCATATCCCGTTCTTTCATGCCTAGCTAATAAAATAACCAGTCGCAAGCTAATGAGTACTTTGAATGTACTCGCAAGCAACCCATGATTTGGTTCACAATAACAATGCAACTGTACAACAAGTAAGCAACCTAGCTTCAAGCTAGTTGAGATGTCCTATCAACTTGTGAGATATGCATCAATGAACATGGGTAACCTTGAGGACAGGTTACAGATATCAACATAAATAGAATTTGAATCAATTCCATGCCTTCCAACATGTCAAGTCACCACCTTGACACAAATAGTTCCTTTCCACACACACATGCATCGGGATTGTAAAATTCCTGGACATAGTTTAAGTAGCACCTCCCAACTGTCCATGAGCGTGGACACGGCTATTCGAATAGTTTGACACTCTGCAGAGGTTGTGCACTTTACCCACAAGATCCGGGAAGCTTTCGTGTCATCCACGATCCCGCAGTACCTCAAGTACTCGGGGGAAGCACCCGATCATTACCTTTCCCTAGACGACACGAACATAGGGTACACTCGTTGATACATGGCCCTCGTGTCTAAGAAAAAGATCGTGGGACTCTGCCCTTTTCGCATTATTACGCATACACGAAGGGACCAACGGTGTGTCCGGTGCCCTGTGAAAACAGTCATGGCCGCCTATCCAAGCACGACCCCGTCCCGAGAGTGACCTCAAGTCACCCTCATTGGTAATGTGGGCACCATGCTAGTATCAGCCTAAGTAATCAATAATGCCCCGTCCCATAAAGGGGTAGAGTGGTTGCACATGTTTGGTTGGGACGGTAATCACACATAAATCTAATCCATCGTTTTACACACACATACTCCAAAAGTTCTTTTCGGTACACCATTTCTTCCTGAAGTGGTGACCTTAGTTCAACATCTCCCAAGGGCATTAGGGGCACCCGATGGGGTTTTCGAAAGATTGTAACCACGAAGAGTTCATGGTACGCATGCATCATTAGGCATCAACTAGTTTCTTGACAATGCAATCATGAACAAGGTAAGGACATGAGTAGGGGTACGCAGCATGGGTGGTTCACCACAAGTTTACCACCGTCATATTTCATCATCATGCAATCGGAAAAAGGGTACCGATGAACAAAAGGGGTGTCATGGTCAAAGGACTACTTGCCTGGTTCATCTGAGTCTTGAAATATTCTGGTCATTCTCCATGTACTCCGTCTACTTCGTCAACTAACATCGGAAACAATCACAATAAGCAACACAACAAGGCAGAAAATATAAGTGCTCTGAAAATATTAATTTGACTTTTCTAGGACATCTCTGGTTATATGAAAATAACTAGAATGGTTTCATTGGAATTGGAACAGTGGATATCTCTGAACATTTCAATATGATGGAATCAAGGGGTTTATGGATTTGCAAGAAGTCTAAAGAAACATGTTTTTTGAAAAATGAGCAAAGGCACCCATTTAACAAACCATGATTTTAGAAGCATCTAGGAGTTGATTTCACTGGATTTGGGGTTCAAATGAATATTCTATGGATTTGCAAAGTTGACAAACATGAAGAAATGGCTCATTATTTTGTGGGGTACAGAAAGTATTAAGAAAATGTTCATAAACTAAGTTATGAACTTAGAAGCATCTAGGAATTTGAATCATGGCATTTGGATCAAGTTTGAGCTCTGTGATTTTCTAAAGTTCATCACAGAAATAGGAAAAATAGGATCTGATAAATATTTGTGAAGAAAAGGTCTCGGAAAAATGTGCATGTTGCACCACCAGTAGATCATGATTTATAGAGTCACTAGAAATTTGAATCATCAAATTTGGAGTCCATTTGAATTGTTTATGGATTTTACAGATTTACAAAAAAAGAAAAAAGGAAAGGGAAAGGGTTTTACCCTTATCCAGCGCACTGGGCGCAGTTTAGCAGTGGGCCGGCCCAGTGGCTCGGCTGGACGGGCAGAGGAGGCGACGTCGGAGGCGGGTTCGCGGAGTGCGCCAACGCGCGAGGAAAGCGGATCCGGCCGAAGCCGTCTCCACTTAAACGGGCGGGGCCCAGCCATTGGGTCGCTGACGCGTGGCCCCAGCGCTCAGGCCGTCGCCTTCAACCTCCCGCGCGGCTTGACGGGAAACAGAGGAGGCGAGGCCTAGCGGCACCGGCGCTCTCTCTGGCGGCACCGGCCACCTCCGTCGATGCCCAGCACATCAGCATGCTCAGGAGCGAGTGCCGCATCCGTCGAGGTGCGCCACGATCTCTCGGGTGGTCAGACGCGAGCAGCGCATCTCTCGCGGCGGATGGCGGCGATGGTGAGGGTGAGTCACGAAGCTGCAGCTGCGGAGAGGAAGATATGGAGCTCGGGTGATGGTCGTGGGGAGGTGGGTGATGCTCTGGTGTGGTCAAGATGGAGAGGAAGAGGCCATAGGGCTCGAATTTGAGCGCGGGCCAACGGCAAGGATCCGTCCATGGTGGTGGATGGAGGGCACGGGAGGAAGAATGAGTTGGTCCAGACGGTTCACGGGGGAGAGAGAGATCAAAGGAGCTCCACAGGAAGGTCAGGGGCAGCCTTATATGGCAAAGCCACGGCTCACCGTGGACGTGGCCTACGGGCACCCGCGGAAATGGCCGTGGTGGCCACGGGAGGAGGCTCGGGGCTGTCTGCGGCGCTGTGGGCGCGGTAGGGCACCGTGAAGAGAGAGAGAAGGAGCGGGGCGAGGCTTTGGTGCTCGTGCGTGCGAGGCCGGGCATTGGCCGAGCCGGGCGGCTCTGGGCACGCGCCGCAGGAGGTGAGAGAGAGAGGGAAAGGAGGGGCCCTGCACGGTGGCGTGTTGCGGACGTCGAGGCACCTCGACTGGCGCGAGGGGGAAGCTCGAGGTGGTCGGGGGACGCGGCGTCAACGGTCGAGAGCACGCTGACGTGCTCTAGAGCGCGTCTTTTGCTGGCATCCGCGGCTTTTCCACGCGCACTCGCGCGTCCACTTGTGTCTGGCGTATGCAGGAGGAATAAACAAGAGGGGTGGAGGCTTTGGATGCTCTGGGACTTGCCAGGAGTGGGAGAGACATGAGAAAGGGAGGGGAAAGTGGCTGTCCAGAGAAGAAAAATGGGTCCCTGCCCCCTTCATCATTGCCTCTCGGGCAGGGAAGCACACCAGAGGTAGAGGGGGACTAGGAGGGGATGTGGTTAAAAGGAGAGCTCATGGAGATTAGTGGAAGTGGACAAAACATACATTTTTAATTTCTGCCAAAAGGTGTTTGATGGTGATTTGGGCAAGAAGATGAACTCCTCTTGTCCTGAGGCTTGACAGGGTCATATGGTATGATAAAATAATAGGTTCCACCAATATTGAGTCCATTTGGGCAAAGTTGCCAATGCAAGTTTTGTAAACCCTAGAAATCAACAGAAATGGACTTCCCAAGATTTAGTCTTGCAAAACTATTCTCCTTGATGAACCACTTGGTGTAGTGTCATCATTTGAGGTTCTGAACATGTCCTCAAAAGTTGAGATCAAAACGAGAAAGTTTCCAATGTAGACTTGTTCAAATTTGGTTCTGGACAGGAAGGGTTTTGGGGCACTTTTATCAAGTTAACTTGTTCTCCAACTTGTGCCATTTGGTCCAGATGAGTTATTAGACCATTTGAGCATGTTCACAAGGTTTGAGAACATTTGGACATGTTTGGCAATGTAAAGTTGCTCAAACTTCAAAGTGGACAGAAATGGTTTTGAGGGGGTTTCATGGGGTTATACTATTCTCCATGACATGATACTTGTCAAAATCATCAAACATGTCATATGTGACATGCTGGAATTTTCTTGGAATTTTTGGAGAATATTTCCTTTGTAAATATTTCAAAAGCTTGAAATATCCAGAAAGGGTTTTTGAGGAGTTTTACCAATATTTTGAACATGACCATGTGCTGAAACTCTTATATATGGAAAATATATGTCCATTGATTCTCCCTAATTTTTCCCAAATATTTTTAAAGCTTTATAATAATTTTAACCTATTAAAGACCATTTCTGGCCTAAAGAAAAAGCCTTTAAATAAAATAGGAAAGTAACTTTTAAAATTATATTTTTATGGTTTATGTGTATCCTATATCTAGTACGAGTCAAATATATTTTTGGAAAGTTTTTTACTGCCCTTAATTAAGTACTTGCAGTGCAAATCTCAATTCAAGGGTTTTGGAAAACAAATTTTTGAAAATACTATTTGGCCAAATTATTTTTGTAAGAAATTATTTTTATGTCCTATACACATGGCATGATCATTGGGCAAGGTTTTTGGATCAAGGAGAATGAGTATAAGAGTTGGAGGATTTATTTGAATTTTTTAGAGCACTTGCAAACAGTAGACAAAATCAAATCAAGCAAAGACCAAAACACACAAAAGTTTTTGTCAAACCACAATTTATCATGATTTATCATCTTAAGTGTTGTGCCATGGAAATCAGGGTGTGACACAAGTATAGGGGATCTATCATAGTCCTTTCGATAAGTAAGAGTGTCAAACCCAACGAGGAGCAGAAGGAAATGATAAGCGGTTTTCAAAAGTTATTCTCTGCAAATCAAATAAGTGGGAACAGATAGTTTTGTTATAGGATAATTTGTAACGAGCAACAAGTAACAAAAGTAAATAAAGTGCAGAAAGGTGGCCCAATCCTTTTTGTAGGAAAGGACAAGCCTGGAAAAACTCTTATATAAGGAGAAGTCCTCCCGAGGACACATGGGAATATCGTCAAGCTAGTTTTCAACACGTTCATATGATTCGCGTTCGGTACTTTGATAATTTGATATGTGGATGGACCGGTGCTTGGGTGCTGTTCTTACTTGAACAAGCATCCCACTTATGATTAACCTCTATTGCAAGCATCCGCAACTACAACAAAAGTATTAAGGTAAACCTAACCATAGCATGAAACATATGGATCCAAATCAGCCCCTTACGAAGCAACGCATAAACCAGGCTTTAAGCTTCTGTCACTCTAGCAACCCATCATCTACTTATTACTTCCCAATGCCATCCTCTAGGCCCAAATAATGGTGAAGTGTTATGTAGTCGACGTTCACATAAAACCACTAGAGGCTAGACAGCATACATCTCATCAAAATATTGAACGAAAACCAAATTCACAGGACTACTAATAGCCAGACTTCTCCCATGTCCTCAGGAACAAACGTAACTACTCACACAACATATTCATGTTCATAATCAGAGGGGTATTAATATGCATAAAGGATCTGAATATATGATCTTCCACCAATTAAACCAACTAGCATCAACTACAAGGAGTAATCAACACTACTAGCAACCTACTAGTACCAATCCCGGACTTGGAGACAAGAATTGGATACAAGAGATGAACTAGGGTTTTGAGATGAGATAGTGCTGGTGAAGATGTTGATGGAGATTGCCCTCTCCCGATGAGAGGAGCGTTGGTGATGAAGATGGCGTTGATTTCCCCCTCCCGGAGGGAATTGTCCCCGGCAGAACAGCTCTGCCGGACCCCTAGATTGGTTACGCCAAGGTTCTGCCTTGTGGCGGCGGAGTTTCGTCCCGAAAGGTTTCTTATGATTTTTTCCTCGACGAAAGACCTCATATTGTAGAAGATGGCCATCGGAGAGCCAACGGGGGGCACACGAGGTAGGGGGCGCGCCCCCCACCCTCGTGGCAGTGTGGGTCCCCTCCGTGAACTTCTTCCAATCGATATTTTTATTATTTCCAAAAATGACTTTCGTAGAGTTTCAACACTTTTGGAGTTGTGCAGAATAGGTCTCTAATATTTGCTCCTTTTCCACCCCGTAATTCCAAATTGCATTCTCCCTCCTTATGTAAACCTTGTAAAATAAGATAGAATAGGCATAAGTATTGTAACATAACGTGTAGTAACAGCCCATAATGCAATAAATATTGATATAAAAGCATGATGCAAAATGGACGTATCAACCTCCATCAATGGACTTTGGTAATCCTTGTTAACTTGTCTCACCACAAGTTGTGAGTCTCCTTGAATGATCCGTTTGTTGATTCCAACCTCTGCGGCAATCTAAGTCTGGCAAGGAGCCCTTCATACTCTATTGTATTGTTGGTTGCCTATTCCTGGGCAAAATGCATCTGGACAATATACTTCAAGTGCTCCCCGTAGGGTGTCACGAGAAGCACGCCAGCCCCTGCACCTTGTAGGGAAAAGGCACCATCAATATACATGATCCATTCTTGGGGTTCCTCCTTGCTAGGGATGACTGTTTCCAGCACCTCCTCATCAGGGGTTGGTGTCCATTCCGCAATAAACTCTGCCAACGCCCTGCTCTGGATTGTTGATGTGCTCTCAAATTTCAGGCCAAAACTAGATAACTCCAAAGCTCATTCCATTATTCTTCTGGTAGCCTCAGGGTTCCGGAGTATCCTTTGCAACGGGAAGCGAGTGACAACCATGATCTCATGGGCCTGGAAGTAGTGGCGCAGTTTCCTGGAGGCCTAGATGAGACCAAAGATTAACTTTTGTATGCCAGAGTACCTCGATGTAGCCCCATTTAGTAGGGAACTGACGAAGTACACTAAGCGCTGGACCACTTTCTTCCTTGCCATGTCCTTGGAGTTGCCCTCATGGTCGTGCTCATTTCCGCCCTGATCCTTGTCTGGGTCTGCCGGTCCTTGCTCACTTTTAGCTTCTTCCACTTCCTGCTGCGCCACCAAGACTGCACTGACCACTTGATTGGTTGCTGCATGGTGGCACGCCACTCGTCCATCTGCTCGGCCGCCGGCGGAAACCTTAGCATCATCTGAGCCCGCGCCACCACTTCCTTAGCAGTACTTGGCATAGGTGATGACGACGTAGATCGTGCCATCGCTCTGCTCCTGACGGTGCCAGCAGCGACAGTACCAAGTCGCTGCTGCTGCGAGGCGGCCATCTGGATGGCATGGTGACGCGGTGAAGGCGCTTGGGGGCCAGTGGCTCCGTCGGGCGCAGCAATCTGGTCGACCCGTCTCGGGGGAGGTGCGCGCGCTGTGGCCGCTCCCGTGGTGGGGGCGGCGATTCGCCCTGGACCGAGCGCCGCCGCTGTGGCTGTGCCCATTGGCAAGAGGAAGGAACGTGGATGGAGTAACACCTTCACCCGTACCTCGTGGAGCGTAGCCACCGAGGTGTTGTTGATGCTGCTCTCCTCTGGCATCTCTAGCCTCTTCTCGGCCATGGGGGAGGTGGTGACGGTGTCGCTTGCTCCAACCACATCCACGGCGGCGTCCACGGTGTCGCTTAGCATCAGTGGCTGCGGGCGGCGGAGCCTTCGAAGTGGACGGGTGAGCTGAAGCACTGGCTTTCTTCTTGGGTGCGATGGTCGATGGTGCCGTCGAAAATGAGGATGGTGATGAAGATGACGCGCCTCACATGCTTTCAGGTTCGCACAAGTGATCCCCCTACCTAGCGCACCAAATATGTCATGGGAAACCACAGCCACCTATGGGACCAAGGGCCCCTTGCTGGTTCGGCAGGGGGGGATTTCATGTTGCACAAAGAGCAGAAGAACGTGGGGCAGCACGGCAGAAATCACACGGGCAATTTTACCCAGGTTTGGGCAACCGCGAGGCATAAAACCCTACTCCTGCTTTGGTGGATTGATGGTGGAAGAATGGTGATGGAGCGCAGTACACTTACGCGGCAGGGTTGCCTCGGGGGAGGCAGTGGCTACGCGCGTATGAGTGTGTGGGTATCCAGCCTTCTAACCCTTTCAATGGTTGCCATGGACCTCCTTTTATAGATTAAGGGGTCACCACAATGGCAAAACAGTCATTATGCACCGATAAGATAGCAAACACTGCTATCATACCAAACTCTATAGGCTGACTAGGTGCATTAAATGCACACCTCAACATCAGATTGTTGCTTGCCGGGGCAAGCCTTGTCGGGCTGTCTTTCCAGCTCCACGCCTACTCGCCTAACACATTGCAGGACGGGTGTCGTCTGTAGATATTTCTTGAAAGTGGCTGCCATGTGTCGAATGCCTGCCACTTAGTCCCTTTGCGGCTTGACCTCGCATTGATCAACGACGTGGTTCATGGTGAAACGGCTTGGTGAGGTGGCTCTGTCGCCGCGAGTCCCAGCAGGCCCTGCCGGTGAGTCCTGAGGTTTTCTTCCGGGGGGATCCCCGTCCTTGCCAGGCTCGCCTGTCCGGCAAGGGAGGCTTTTCCACTGGTGGCATCTTGCTTCTTTAGCTTGGTCTTGGTCCTCTTGATCTGCATGATGGTTCTTTGAAGATCTTGATCTCTTGTGCTCTGACTTGGTTCGGTGCCGTAATCTTTTTCCCGTGCCTGTGCACAGTCCGGGCAACAGACCCAGGCTTTGTTGCACCGACGCATTGGGAAGTAATAAGTAGATGATGGGTTGCTAGAGCGACAGAAGCTTAAACCATAGTTTATGCGTTGCTTCGTAAGGGGCTGATTTGGATCCACATGTTTTGTGCTACGGTTAGATTTATCTTAGTACTTCTTTCATATTTGCGGATGCTTGAGTGAGGGGTTAATCAGAAGTGGAATGCTTGTTCAAGTAAGGATAGCACCCAAGCATCAGTCCACCCACATATCAAATTATCAAAGTAACGAACGTGAATCATATAAGCACGATGAAAACAAACTTGACAATAATTACCATGTGCGCTTGGGAGCGCTTTGCTTTATATAAGAGTTTCTCCAGGATTATCATTTGCTATAAAAAGTATTGGGCCACCTGTCGGTGTCAAAACTGGCGGATCTTGGGTAGGGGGTCCCGAACTGTGCGTCTAAGGTAGATGGTAAAGGGTGACGGGGGACACAATGTTTACCCAGGTTCGGGCCCTCTCTATGGAGGTAATACCCTACTTCCTGCTTGATTGATCTTGATGAATATGAGTATTACAAGAGTTGATCAACCACGAGGACGTAATGGCTAAAACCCTAGAAGTCTAGCCTGGATGACTGTATATGTTTCCGGACTAAGCCCTCTGGTTTATATAGAGACCGGAGGGGACTAGGGTTGTACAAAGTCGGTTACAGAGAAAGGAATCTTCATATTTGGTCGCCAAGCTTGCCTTCCATGCCAAGGAGAGTCCTATCTGGACATGGGAGAGAGTCTTTGGTCTTGTATCTTCACAGCCCATTAGTCCGGCCCATGCCCGACAGGCCGGACGCCCGAGGACCCCTTAGTCCAGGACTCCCTCAGTAGCCCCTGAACCAGGCTTCAATGACGAGGTGTCCGGCGCGCATATTTTCTTCGGCATTGCAAGACTGGTTCCCTTTCCGAATACTCCAAGATAGTCTTCGGACGAACGTGTCCGGATCTGCAACACAAGTACCACAAGAGAATATAATATTTCACCAGTCCAATCTGCCGACAACTTTTTATAACGTGACATCATGCTTGCCCAGTCAGTATTTTGAACCGTTTCCTATCCTGCCGTTCCATGTTTCGAGGCGAGGTTTTTATTGGCACATCTCGTCGAAGAAGAGATCGTGTCCCCTTATCGCGGTATTCTCATTAATACGAGTGTGGGTAACCCAACCGTTCCATTGGAAAGATTCCTTAGGAATAGGCAGGTTTCAGGCTTAGGAGGAGTCGCTCGATACCCATTGCCTTTATAAAGGAGCCAAGGGCCGTCTTTATTTACGCCAAACCTCTCCTCAGCCTTTCCACCCTCGAGTTCTAGCACCCAAGGCTCGACTCCATTGCTTCAAGCTTCCCAGTCATGTCCGGACCCAGCTCTCAGGGCCGATGGGTGCCTTCCTCTGTTACAGAGGAGGACATTGTGAAGCTTCGGGCGGCCAAATACCTGACCGCGGAGATCCCCCATAGGCTTCCTGCTCAAGGACATGTTATTCCGACTTCCAGATCCGGCGAGAGGGTCGTATTCATCTCTCACTTCCTCTGAGGGCCAGGGTTCGCTCTTCACCCCTTCGTCCGGGGGCTCATGTTTTATTACGGACTAGATTTTCATGATCTAGCCCCAGATTCTTTCATCCATGTCTCGGCGTTCATCATCACGTGTGAGGCCTTCCTCCGAATGCCCCCACACTTCGGCTTATGGCTCAAGAACTTTAGTGTGAGGCCGAAGGTGGTCGATGGGAAACAAGCAGAGTGCAGCGGTGCTGTAGTGAGCAAGCTTACCAATACTTTCTGGCCAAAAGGCTCTTTCACCGAAACTTCCAACCAATGGCAGCGGGAGTGGTTCTACATCACAAAACCCCGCGGTACCAAGTGGGCGGCTATACCTGCATTCCATTCTGGCCCTCCATTATAGCTTGCATCATGGATTAATAAGGGGCTGGACTGGGGATCAGTTGATGAAATGCAGACTCTACAAAGCCGCATCTGAACCCTCCTTGAGAGGGACATCGACCTTGTCAACGTGATTCAAGTAATGCTTGTCCGCCGAGCCCTGCCATGCCAGCGTAGTCCTCTTCGGATGTGCGAGTTTAATCCGGAAGGACCATGAACCATCCAACACTTCTTCGGCACTACGCACAAAGGGATGTGGAAGTTGTTTTTTGGGTAACGGAAACAATGGCCTGACACCCCCGAGGACATCGGCCTCGACTGCAACCATCCGGATACCTCGTTAAGCACTCAATCTCCGAACACTTTGTAGTTAAGCATGCCGTAATATGTTACTGTTGGCGTTCTGGGAACGGGGGTCCCCAGACTTGCCTGCCTGCGGCCCACGACGTGGCTGTGCTGCAGGCCTGTACGGCCCATCTTCATCAACAAGGCATCCAAGGCCCTCGCGAGGGGCCAAGCCTCGCAAGGCGGACGATGAAGACCTCCTCAGGAGCGGCCTCACCATGCTGCCTCGCGAGGAGCGGAGAAATCAAGGCAGGGCGAACCTCGCAAGGCTCTCGTGACGTGAGCCATGCGATCAAGCTCAGGCGGGCGCCAGGCGAGCGCCAGCACGCGCAGCGTCCTTGTTTCCTCTTTGGTGCTAAGGAGGCAAGCGCAGGCTAGGCATCAGGCAAAGGTTTCCATATTAGTGCAACGACACCAAGACAAGCCGGACGGCAGGGCGGAGGTCACCATGGAGCCCAAGACGACGTCACCACCAGAGCGTTTTGTAGGTGAAGACCACTTTTGTTAGGATAAGCTGTACTAGCTGTCCCCTTTCAAATTGGCCGTTGTTGGCTCCCTTCCCGCTCAATATTTGGGGAGAGGACCAGGGCCTACATAAGTAGAACTAGCCACCACAATAGGGGCATCCTATCGAGAGCCAATCCTTAGCCACACACCGAACACAAGAACACCCCAACCTCAGGAGGCTGTTCTTCCCCTTGTACTGTTCATCATCAGCCCAAGAGGCAATCCACCAACACCACACTGGAGTAGGGTATTACACAACAACGGTGGCCCAAATCAGTATAAATCTTGTGTCTCTGTGTTGCGAGTTCGTTGAGTTCGTCCACGAGATCTTAGCGAGCTAGGACGTAGGTCGGTAGGATGGAAATCTGCGCGCACACCCCAGTGTTCGACCCTTGAGGGTTTTGCCGGAACCCGTTATCCGAGAGTTACTGAGACAACTATCTTCTTCCAGGGCTGGGTAAAGAAAGCGAGAGAATTAGGTGTTCAGCCCCCCTCCCCGAAGACTCAACAGATCCCGTACTACAAGGATGCTGGCCCCGACACCATACCAGATACCTGTGGAGGAGGACAAGGTGGAAAGCGGGAGGACCAAAGGCGGCCTCCGTCCAGAAGGTATATCGAACATTGTGTCCGGGGGAATCAAAATTCCCTCGTCTGAAGACAAAAGTGAAGGAGGAGTTAACGTTTCTTCGCCCCATGGTAAGAAAAGGGCTGCCTCCAGAGATTGGGAGAAAGAGGCTCCGAAGCGATACAAGGTGCCCCAGTCGGGCGGCTCAGGCTTGGAGGATGGCATCTTCGCACAGTACCGCGACGAGGGCAAGTCTCTAGCCGAATTGTGAGTGAACAAGGATGTTTTTTAAACATATCCCGTTCCTTTCCTGTTACCAGGGTGACATCTAAAATATATGTTTTAGCAGCTCGGCAAATAGTCTTCTTCACCAATCCTCTTCCTCGGGAGATCTTCTTCCGGAGATGATGGAAAGCGAGACACCTCCACCGGTCTCCTCTCCTAATAAGGCGGACGACTTTGAGGTGTCGTCCCAGAGGGTCTCTCCTGATCAACAAGTGCTGCGAGGGGTGATGAATACACTGCCCGAAGGTGATACTTTGGTAGCCCAGGATCCAGAGGCCAACAATAAAGGCCCTGGACTGTCCGGTTTACAGCCAGAGACGACTCTGGGGACAGATAAGCGGATCCCTTCAAAGGGAGGCCTTACTCCTACAGCAGCTTCCGGGGGTCCAGAAGCGCCGGATATATTGACGAACATGCTACGGCAGGCGTTCATCTCGGAGAAACATCGTACCTTGATGGGTATGGTAGTTGAAAAGGTTCTGTCCATGGAAAGCGGATTGAACGAAGCCTACGTGAGCCTATTAAGAGGCTTCGAGGTTTGTACTGAAAAAATCATTGAGTGTGTTTTATTCACGAACTGCACTTGTGTATAGGTAGTACCCCTGATACTCTGATTGGCCTCCCAAGGGGGGTGGTCAGAGGATCAAAAAGATATGCCCAGGAAATAATCTGATGAATTGGAACACAGGCTCTTACCCCCTTGGCGACTGCCTGGACTATGGAGGTTGCAGAGCTGCAGCGGAATCTTGATGTAGCGGATGATGACATTACGCTTATCAACAGGCGGCTTGACCAGGTGCAAGGTATGTCTCGGTGGTGGTCACTACATGCACGTGCCTGTATTTGATCATGATGCTAAGAATTGTATACTGAGATATGCATGACTGCAGATGGTGCTGCCGCGGTCAAGATCCTTCGGGCCGAGCTGGCCCAGGCCAAGGAGCAGGCCTGGATTAATAATGCGGCTGCCGAGACGGCATCTGCTGAGCTAAAGGCTGAACAGGTTTCTCGGCGCCAATGCAAGGAGAGAATATTCACGATGACGCGTGAGCTAAAGGATGCCGCTAACCGATGTGAAATCCTCGAGAAGGATAATAAAGCAAAAATGGATGATCTTGACAAGGCCGTGCGAGAGGCGAAAGAATCACGGTCCAAATCTAGAGCGGCCCGGGAGGAGATCCGACAAGCTGGGGAGATCGCGGCTGGTAAGCCCTTTTTATTGAAACCAAGTGCGGCAATCCCATTATGCTCCACTTAATAAAGTGTGGAGTTCTCCAGACACGTTATTGGACTTGCTGAAGAATGCTTCCGATGCGGCGCAGTTTTACCAAGCGCAAGAAGGGTATGCAATGCAGAAGCTTTTCTGGTCGCAGTTCGGTGCATTCAAACTCCCACTGTTGCTAAACGAACAGATGACCCAATGGGCCGACCTCCATAGGCTATCCGGTTCTGCCATGAAGGACGCCGCGATTGGGCTGTGGCCGAACGAGCCAATTCCGGATAGTTATTTTGGTTTGGTGTGGCGACTTGCTTATGCAGTGCCATGTATCGACGTCGTTAAGCGGTTAGCGTGCATTGAAGGTGCGCAGATGGCTTTTTCCCGTGTCAAGACATACTGGGCGGAGATGAAGGCCACTGATGTTGCAGCAAAGGGTCCACACAAGGTCAAGGACCATCACACACCAGAGCATTATTTTGAGGATGTCCTGGAGGGTGCCCGCTTGATAGAGGGTCAATGCTCGAAAAACATGATATTCGAGTGAAATGTATGGGGATTTGTAAAATACAATATTATGATAAGGCGATTTTTTTGTTTCGCCTAAAACTTTTGTTCCTCCTATGCGACCGTTTTTGTATTAATTTGAAAGTTTTCCAGTCGTCGGCTTCAGCCCCCTCGTATAAAGTACGGGGGTGTTTGGAAAAGCATTTGATCACTCTTAACCCAACGTCTTGGTCCATTAAGGAGGTGTCAATGCGGTGAACTAGGCAATCGGACTATAGGGCGTTAACACTTTCACTTAGCCATAGGAATTTTATGGGGGGACTATGATATAGCCCCTGGTATGTATACGGCTTATTCCAATATGGTTTCGTTACATATATGACCTGAAGAAAAAGGTTCTTCGTATAATACGGAGGGAATCGCTAAAGATTCTGATAAGTCGTCGAGTGGTAGACCAGCTCTCGCCGCATCAGGACAGTCAATTTTCGGTTTTCTCTTCTGAGGTGATTGACCAGATGAACCGGAAGCACAATCGCAGTAGTTCTCCCTTTACTACCCTAGCTGATAGAGCGGAACGTAAGGTAGCAAGCACAGGAGCCGGGCAACCCAACTATTGGCCCAAGACATGATTCGGAGCTGATGCATATACATCCAAACTCACGACGCCGAAGTACTCTATAAAGCTGTTCGGACTTGTCGGCAACTCATTTGTTCCCATACCGTGCCCTTGGCAAGTTATGCCGAGGTATATGTGTGAAACAACCACAGGAGCCAAATTCAGTTTTTTTTTTGAAAAAAGTGAATGCTGGATGCGGATTATGTTTACTGGGACCTGAGTGATATGCCAATATTTATTTTATAGATAACAAAGCCACAACCCCGGCTATTTGACATGCCCGGGGTCAAAGGCAGAGGAAAAAGGCACATGACAAGCTCGAAATAAAGAGTGCGGTCTACAAAAAGCTGTTTTGGACCTCCTATCGCACGTCTGCGCCGCCTGTCCTCGGTGAGGGGACTCCTTGACGGAAATAGCCCTTAGGTGAGTGTACGAATCCGAACTCTGATAGAGTCCATGAGATGATTAGCCTTTGCGTCACCTGTGGTAAAGGATAATGAAAGGGAAAGAGTAATTACAAGAAACAAAGGTTATGGGAGTAATTAGAGTCTATATTGTGCTTCCGCCGATGCCCAGGGTATCTTAAGTGCATAGTTATGTATGCGCGGTACAAATTTCGCAGGTATATGAGGTGGGCAGCAGAAGCCGAACTGCTAGTGGTCGACAAGGTATGCCGTTTAATAAGACCGCTTTGTACTTTGGCTGAGGTCGCCGTGGCATGATCTTCTGTCCGAAGGTACTACTTCTCCTGCTCCCTTGTAGAGTTGTGTGTCACGTATACCATGTTCACTATTTTTACTTCAGGGGGAAATTGCTTCTGACCCCCGGTATTTGGTTGGTGAGTGTCTTCATCATTGCTATCACCGGGCGGCCTCCTACCCTTGTATTCGGCGTTGAGCTTGCCGGCCTGCTTGAAGACCCAACAGCTTCTGTTGGTATGATTCGCTGCCTTATCAGGGTTGTCGGCGTTCTAGGAACGGGGGTCCCCAGACTTGCCTGCCTGTGGCCCACGGCATCGCTCTGCGATCGGGCCCGTACGGCCCATCTTCACCAACAAGTATTCGAGACCCTCGCGAGGGGCCAAGCCTCACGAGGCGGATGACACAAGACCTCCTCAGGAGCGGCCTCACCAGGCTGGCTAGTGAGGGGCGGAGATATCAAGGCAGGGCAAACCTCGTGAGGTTCTCATGATGCAAGCCATGACGATCGAGACCAGGCGGGCGCCAGCGCGCATAGTGTCCTTGCTTCCTCTTTGGTGCTAAGGAGGCAAGCGCAGGCGAGGAGTACCGATGCATTAGGCAATGGTTTCCATATCGGTGCAACGAGACCAAGACCAGCGGGACAGCAAGACGGAGGTCATCGTGGAGCCCAAGCCGGCGTCACCACCAGAGCCATTGGCAGGCGAAGACCACCTTTAGTCAGGATAGCTTGTACTAGCTGTCCCCTTTAAAATTGGCCATTGTGGCATCCCTTCCCGCTCAATATTTGGGAGGAGGACCAGGGCCTCTATAAATAGGACTAGCCACCACAGTAGGAGGCAACTCAGCGGAACTCGTCTCGAACTCATTTAGTTCATCCTCACACCCACCAAGCACAAGAACACCTCACCTCAGCAGGTTGTTCTTCCCCTTGTACTGTTCACCCTCAGCCCGAGAGGCAATCCACCACACCACACTGGAAGTAGTGTATTACACCACAACGGTGGCCCGAACCAGTATAAATCTTGTGTCTCTTGTGTTGCGAGTTTGTCGACTAAGCTTAGAGATCCCCGCGAGGCTGAGGGCGTGATCTGGTAAGGGGAAATCTTCATATGCACCCCATTGTTCGGACCTCGAGGGTTTTGCCAGAACCCGAAATCCAACATTTGGCACGCCAGGTAGGTGTGCCCCGAAGCTCTCCTTCCGTTGATCCGCGTTCCGTCGCCTCGTCATCTCCATGGCAGACGCTCACCGAGCTCGCACTAAGCGTCGGGCCGCCCTCGCTGCCCGCGCTGCTCAGAAGGCTTCTATCGGCGGGCCACCCCGTCGTTCTCCGTCGCCTGCCGCCAACGCCGCCACCGGCCCGGTGGGGAACGAGCACCAAGCACCCCTTGATGCGGCGGGACGGCCAAACCGCCACTCCATCACTGACCCCCGCCAGTTCGTCGTCCCACGCCCGTCGCACTCCCACGGACGCGCAGGCCGTGCTGCTCATGGCGCGCGAGCTACTGCGCTATCGCCTTGTCGACGACCTCTACGAGGACTGGCTCGACCGTATCGCCGAGCTTGTCAGCGCCGCAGGGGGATCCCTTGTGCCGTCCCTCTTGCTGCCTCGCCCTCCGCCAACTGTAGGTGACGTGGCTCATGGAGCGCCTCCACCACCTCTGCCCCAAGACGGCGTCCTAGCGCCAAGACGCATGCCCCCCGGCGCGACCCACCACGTCCGGCGCCCGCGTGAGAAGAAACAAGCTGCCAAGAAGTACCAAGGCCACGGGAGAACACTCCTGCGCTCCCGGCACCGCTACGACAAGACTGTGTGCCGCCTGTGGTGGCGGTGCGCGGGCAACAAGGCCAGGCACCACATCATCAAAGGGACCCGGTGGCCACCGCGGGGCTGCCGCACTTTCACTTCTGAGTTGCATAGCGTCGCATGGCCGGGCAAGTTCAAGCCAGACATGCCTTCGCGCTACGACGACACCCCCGACCCCGTGGAGTTCCTGCAGCTCTATGAGCTGAGCATCGAGGCGGCCAACGGCGACGAGAAAGTCATGGCGAACTGGTTCCCCATGGCTCTCAAGGATGGCGCACGCTCGTGGCTCCTGAACCTGCCTCCCGGATCCATCTCCTCCTGGAACGAGATGCGTGACTGCTTCGGCGCCAACTTTCAGGCACTCACGACCGCCCTCCGGCCGCGGGTGACCTGCACCGCGTCAAGCAGCAGCCAGGAGAGATCCTCCAGAAGTACAACCAGCGCTTCAACAACGTTCACCTCAAGATCCCCAAGGTGACAGACGAGGCCATCATCTCGGCGTTATCTGATGGCGTCCGTGACATCAAGATGAAGGAGGAACTCGCCATCCACGAGGAGAAGTGCATGTCTCTGGAGCTGTTCAACCTGGCGACCAAGTGCGCAAGAGCTGAGGAGGGATGCCTTTCCCACCTCGAGCTCCCCGCTACCGACCCGGAGGAGAAGAGAGACAAGGCCAAGGACGTGAAGCGCAAGGGAGTCGCCGTGGCCGCGGCGGAGCCGGACATGAAGCACGACAGGGACCAGCCTGAGTCGTCCAGGAGCAGCCGACCATTCTGCGCCTTCCACAACGTGCACAGCCAAAACCCCAACGACTGTCAAGAGCTCATGGCCATTCGCGATGGACGCGTTGGTCGACACCCCGAGCGCAACGACCGAGGCTACAGCCGAGGAGGAGGACGTGGCGGAGGACGCTGGGACGACCAGGGCCCACGCCAGGAGTGGCGTGACCGGCCTCGTGAGGACCGCTGGCAAGATCAACCTCGCGAGGACTCTTGGAGGGATTAGCCTCGTGAGGATCACCCTCAGGGCAACACCGGTCTTCCTCCGCTGCCTCCACCACCAAGAAGGAATGAAGACCACCATCAAGACGAGGGGGCTGGGGGCTTCCAACAGCCGCGTGCTATCGCCTGTATCTTGGGCGAAGCTCAAGCCCCAGCCTCACAATGTATCTTCAAGCAGTTTGCTCACGAGGTGAACGTAGTCCTCCCCAAGCTCGAGGCCACACGCCCGCTCAGGTGGTCCAAGTGCGCCATCACCTTCAGCTCGGCAGACCAGCTCAAGTGCGCGGCCACTGCTGGCGCTCTCCCGATGCTATGTTCTCACCCGTCATCAGCAACATGCAAGTCACCAAGACTCTCATCTACGGCGGCGCAGGGCTTAACGTCATGTCCGTTGAGATGTTCGACAACCTTCAAGTGCCCTACGATCAGCTTCAGCCTACCAAGCCTTTCTCATGAGTGACCGACGGCTCCACCACCCCGATAGGACAGGTCCGCCTCCCAGTCACCTTCGGACAACGCGACAACTACGGCACCGAGCTCATCGACTTCAACAGCACCACCATCCGTCTGCTATACAATGCCATCATTGGGTATCCATCCCTGGACAAGTTCATGGCGGTGACCCACCACGGCTACAACGTCCTCAAGATGTCAGGAAGTGGCGGCATCATCACAGTCACCTGCGAAGAAAGAGATGTGGTATGCTCCCTCGGGCGTGCCTTCCAAGCTGCAGCAATCGAAGACCCCGACAGCAAGGGCAAGTACCCTCCTGAGGCCATCCCCAAGAAGAAGAAGCAGCTGCTCCGCACAGGGCCTCAGGGGAGCGCCGCATCAAGCGGTGCCACGACAGGATCGGCGCCAGCACCTCGGGCGCCTCCCTCTATGTGGCGACCGATTCTCCGGGTAATAATTCCCAGAAAATGGCCCTTGTGCTCATCGGCCCCAGGATAACTGTTAGCTGATGAGGCACCAACTTGATACAGAAATTCCAAGCGGAAAATACAATATGTGTAGTACAAGACCATTCTGGCATGTGAGTACAACAAATGGTTTCTAGTGGTTGATGGCGGAAGCGGGTTGAAAATCATCAGTGTCTATGGGACTCCATTTCCCACAGGAACAGCTGACCAGGTTAATTCCTATCTTCGCGTGGCCGAGATCACCGTTGACTAGGTTCTGTGACAGTCACCGCAACGCTCGTCTCCAAGCATGAAATCGGTCCAAGACAATAGCCAGGGACAAGCCAATGAGGACTTTGAATGTACTCGCAACCATAATGAACACAGGCATGATTTAATAAATACAAGCTGAAAAATATTTATGCTCATGACGCTAGCCACATAAGATAATTAAAACTCTGATGTGGATAAGCATGTATATATGAACATGCTATGCCATAGAAGCATTAAAAATTATGAAATAAATAACAAGCATGCCACAGTCGGGCGTCTGAGCGACACCACATAAAGGGCTTAAAAATAAATGCCACAGTCGGGCGTCTAGGCGACACCACATAAAGGGCTTTAAAAGAAATGCCACAGTCGGGCGTCTGAGCGACACCACATAAAGGGCTTTAAAAGAAATGCCACAGTCGGGTGTCTAAGCTACACCACATAAAGGGCTTTAAAAGAAATGCCACGATCAGGCGTCTGGCGACACCACCTAAAGGGCTTTAAAAGAAATGCCACAGTCGGGCGTCTGGCGACACCACATAAAGGGCTTTAAAAGAAATGCTACACCGCAAGGCGTCTGAGTGACACCACATAAAGGGCTTTAAAAGAAATGCCACAGTGAGGCGTCTGAGCGACACCACATAAAGGGCTTTAAGAGAAATGCCACAGTCGGGCGTCTGAGCGACACCACATAAAGGGCTTTAAAAGAAATGCCACAGTCGGGCGTCTGAGCGACACCACATAAAGGGCTTTAAAAGAAATGCCACAGTCGGGCGTTTGAGCGACACCACATAAAGGGCTTTAAAAGAAATGCCACAGTCGGGCGTCTGAGCGACACCGCATAAAGGGCTTTAAAAGAAATGCCACGGTCGGGCGTCGAGCGACACCACATAAAGGGCTTTAAAAGAAACAATCACGGTGAATATCCCGGAGGTAGAACCATCCTGTAGATACTCTATGATAACAATAATATTCATGGGTTAGTCAACAACAATAATAATCATAATTATCACAAGTCACAAGTAATAATATCAGTTCTGACTTAACAGTTTCACCTCCGAAGACCGACACTAAGACCGACACTTGACCCATCCCAGACTGAAATCCTTAACCATGGACACGGCTATTCGAATAGGTTTAATCTCTGCAGAGGGTGTACTCTTTACCCATGAGTAACGGATTTCTTTAGTCTATCGGGACTAATTCCGTCTATGGTCTTTTTGTTGAAAACACACCTAACTTGCACACACCAGCTTAACTCACATGTGTCTAGAATCACCCACAACACATGTTAAGCAAAACTCTAAGTGGGGAGGCTACAACCTCGACGTAACATGGGATCACAAAATTTATACATGCACAAGAATCGGGAGCTACCCCTTTCGGCTACAACCGAACACCCATGCTCCCGGACCCGGTGGTATGACTACCGGATGCCTCCAGTATCTTCCACCACGGCCTCTCTGTACGGTGTGTGCTAGGAAAGGGTTGACAACTTACTGAACCGTACCCTACTTGATGTAGAGACGAGTGGTAGTACGAAGCAAGTATGGGGGTTACTGGCACAAGACTCGATCTACGGTCGACTCAGGAGGTTGTAATATTTCCTGCATGATTAGCACAACAATGCATATATCTCAAACAACAGATGAAAACATCACGCAACATCCCCTCATGTCATACCGGACACGACCGTCTCGACGGAGGACTAGGGGCAAGCCCGTGTCTACCCAAGACAGAGGCCTTCTCGTCTTTCCTTCCGGTATGCATGAAAGACGTATGACGGTGATTTCCATCCCAAATCATGTCAACTTCATTAGCATAAACTTATTAATATGCACCCATGAATAGGATCACATCCTCACATAAAATGATGCAAGTAGGTGTCGGGGTGGTGTTGCCACGGTGCTATGCAACACACACACAAAAATTCACCAGGGTTCAGAATGCTTGCCTTCAGGTCATGGGAAGGAAGGGTGCATACAAATCATCATGAAATCTTCAAAAACCCTATTTAAAATAATATATTTGAATTATCACACAAATAAAAACAGCACAAAATTTGTTTTGAATTTTTTTCAAATAAATCTTAAAATAAACTAGAAAATATTTGAGAGAGGTAGCAAAAGGAATCAATTCATTTGGAGTTGTATTTAAAAAGTTATAGGCAGTCAAAGTTCTGGTCAAAATCTGATTTTAAAATAAAGCAGAAGAACAGCAAAACGTTTCGATTATACGTACACGTCGAAGGCGCATTTTGAAAATGCGCTTCCACTTATCCAGCGTGGCTGCGCCTGAGCCACTGATAGTGGGCCTGCCTGGCCCACCAGTCAGGTTTGACTAGTCTATTCTCCCTCCTCTTCCTCCACCCGAGAGAGGGGGCGGGACTCCGGCGGCCTTCGCCGTGACAATGACACCGTTCAACAAGTGGAGGTCACCCGCGGGCTCAGGGGGTCATGGCGGTTACTCCGGTGGTGGTTTCGTCCTCTGGGGTGGTCGGGCCTGCCGGCGGTGAGCTCCGCGGCGGACGGTGGTCGTCGGAGAAAGTGATTTTGAGGCGGCAGTGGCCTTCGACCAAAATCGAGTAGGGGGACGCGCTCACGGGAGGAAGGGGATGTTCCTGGTGGAGAGAGTGGAGAGGGGGAGGTCTTGGTGGCGCCGGAGTGGCTGGGGCAGTGGCGGCGGCAGGAGTTGCCGGAGACGGGGAAGAGAGCCTTCCCGGGTCGATTGCGAGCTAGGGGAGCGCCATAGGGGTGGCCTGAGGTTGCCTGTGTGCGGGTTTGAGCTTGGGGGCCTCTTATTTAGGCGATGGAGGTCGGTTTTGCGGCGGTCGGGGATAAGCTTGCCGGCGACCGCCATTCTGTAGCTAGGGCGACGTGGCGGCGACGCGCGCTAGAGGACGGAGCTGCGGATGAGCACACACTGCTGCAGGAGGCAGGTGGCATGCACTGGTGGCTTGGGCGGCGCCGACCATGGTCGGGCCTTCTAGCGGCCGGCAGCTAGCCGCCACGGCCATCTTGGCGGTGGCGCTGTGGGGCGCCAGGTTGGTCGGGGTGGTGTGGCGGTGCAGGGAGACACGGCGTGCAGGCTGGGGCCGGGTTGTTTGAGTGCGGGTGGGACGCGGCGACTCGGGTGCAGCGGGTGCCAAACGCACGCTCTGGGCGCGTCCAGAGCACGCCCGAGACATGCTCGACGAAATGCTAGGGCATCCTAGAGGCTGCGGTTGAGGCTGGCAATTAATAGGACTAGTCTAGGCTTAGCAAGGTGACTCGGGGACATGGTGGATTGGTCAGGGGCTCAAGTTCACCATGCAAACTTGAATTCATGCCAAAATTGGTTGTGCACTCAGAGTGTTTGACAAAATGCCAAAGGCACCTAGGTAGTTCTTGGAGTGGCCATATTCTCCAGATCAGTGTCTCTATGGATACAAGAGAGGGTGGTGAAGTTGGTTTGCAAAACTTCAGTTCTGGGCAAGGAGTGAGTGGCATCATTTCATGGACCAAAAGTGTTCCAAACAGAGCATGCTCCTGGACTTAGGGGTTTTGCAAGGTTGAATACAAGCATGAGAAAACACAAGGTCATTAGAGCAAGAAATAATAGAGTTGTAGTAGAAAACACAAGTCTGGTCCAGAATGAAAAAGAGGCTGTTGCACTCAAATTTTCCAAAGAACATCACTATGTTTTTGCATAAAGTTGAATGGCATGCTACTACTGACATCCCAAAATTTTGGTGGAGGCTCTAGGGAAATATTTAAATGGGTTGTATTGCAAAATGCCCATTGGACCAGAGAAGCAAACCAGGTGAAAGAACCCACAATAAGCAATGAATAAATTTATTAGTGCTCATAATTGATTTAGAGACATCTCATGACATCTCCAAATTTTGGTTGAAATTTTAAGTGATCTTATCAAATGGTTGTAGTTCAAAAGGAGCTCTAAAAATTTAATATAGTTCATTTTAATGAATAAAGCTCAAGGTGAAATAATTTAATAAACAATTCTACTTATTTAGAAATTGTTTTGATGAGATGGCAAGGAAATCCAATGTATTTTGGAAAGCTCCACTGGGGAAAAATACAAAACTCCTTAAAAATAAAGGAAGAGTTCTGAAATCAACAGAAATAAAGATTTTTTAAAACCTTTGGCAAAAATTTTAATATTGAAAACTTGGCAAAAAAATTTGGGGTGTTACAACTACTACCCCCCTTAAGAAAAATCTCGTCCTCGAGATTTGCAAAGTGTTAAAATTTAAACGAATATGCATAAAAACGAAAGCGGCCACAGTGAGAGCAATAAGTGATGCAAAATTACAGTGTGGGGTACTGGCGCGGTGTGTGGAAAATTATCGATTTCTACACTGGACAAAAATTTAGAATAAGTCCTAAATCTTAAAATACGCTGGTCGCACCCGAGAGCACAGTGCTCTCTCTGGCTGACTAGCGGACCCGGGCCCACGGTCAGCCTCTTCTCCTTCCTCCGGCTCCTTCTTCTTCCTCTCTCCCACGCTCTCTCCCGCGCTTTCTCCACCGGCGATGCCTATCGCGTAGGGCACCTAGGCCGTACCGCGGTAGTGCGTGGCGTGCTAGCTGTTGGTGCAGCGTGCACTCACCTCGTGGGCCAGTGCGCTGTCGGCACTGCTCGCGGATTCGCCTCCGAACACCGGCGGTTGGGCGACGAACGGCACTGGTGGACCTTGCCCACCGTACACCGAGCTCGAGCTTATAAAACGACCGCGGCGTTCTCCTCTTCTTCCTCACACTTGGCCTCGCTCCTCCTTCTCTCTTCTTCTCCTCTGTTTCTGATTGCCGGAGCTCGAGACGAGGCGTTAATGGCGGAGGCGGCGCCGGACTGGTACGTGGTCCTGCCGTGCGGAGGGCTGGCAGCGGTGCTGGGGCTCTCGGTGCTACTGTGCGCGATGATCCTCGACGATCGTCGTGATGTCGCTGCTCGGCTGCTGGCTCTCCGCGGTCGCGGTGGTCATGACGAGTAGGTGGGGTGTGCCGGGTGATAACTGTTGTCCGGAGGTGCTTAGTTAGACGCATCACTGGGGAAATAAAGCTCAAGGTGAAATAATTTAATAAACAACTCTACTTATTTAGAAATAGTTTTGATGAGATGGCAAGGAAGTCCAATGTATTTTGGAAAGCTCCACTGGGGAAAAATACAAAACTCCTTAAAAACAAAGGAAGAGTTCTGAAATCAACAGAAATAAAGATTTTTTAAAACCTTTGGCAAAAATTTTAATATTGAAAACTTGGCAAAATTTTTTGGGGTGTTACACTCTATCGCATAGGAAGGCGCGCCCGGCGCCCTCCTCGGGTAGGACTCGGGGGCTCTCTGCTGGAGGGCCTCAGAACTTGCCAACATTACAAGGGAGGCGCTCGGGCACCATTTGGAGGCGTGCTTCATGGCACGTTTCCCTCAGGAGGACGCAGGGCGAGGAGCGCCCAGCACTTAGGAGTTTATTACCAAGACCTCTCAAGAACTGCGGGATGCAAGAGCCATGCGTGGCGATCGCCGCTCACCTAGCGCAACCCCCCATCCAGGCGAGGGTACTGGGCTGCGCGTCTGCATCAACGTCCCAGGGCTCAATAGGGCCGCGTTTCAGGAGCTCTTCTAGCCTTCGCGCATGGGACGCTGCAAGGGCCCACCACACAGCTGCGTTCGCATGCCATTCGGCCTGCCGAGTGTGGCATCCGCCTACCAGTGCAACTTGTAGCACGTCCTGGCGGCTCAGGAGGCCAAGCACCACGCAGTCCTGGCGGAGATGGAGACGGTCCTCAAGGAACCGCCTGGACCCCCAGAGCCTCCCGAGGCTCAAGGCCCCGGTGGCTCGTGAGGAGTACCCCCTTCACCGCGCACCTTCAGCTGCCCCGACATCCCTTCTGCAACAGAACCAGGTGACATTTTCCAAGTTTATTTAGCTGGGAGCGCCCTCAGGGCTGCATCATTCCCAGGCCGCGTGGGTCCGTCCCTGCGACATGTATCCCTTTTTATGTCTTTAGCTTACCTTGCTGGGGACGCCCCTTGGGCTGCATCATCCCCAGGCCGCTCGGGCCTGACCCAATGGCGTGTACCTCCCCTGCGTTTACTTGAGCCAGTTTGCTTTCCATGCTTAATCTATCTATGACTATCACCTGCTTGATTGTCACCTACCACGGGAGCTGCTCACGCTAGCACGACGCTTGTGCATGGGTCTGTCCCTGCAACGTCGAAAAATCTTAGCGGTCGAGCTCTAGCCGTGGCATGCCCCGCGCGCGCCATCTCACCAGGCCCTCAGTGCCTTCATTCTCTTGCGGAGCGACCAGTGACCGGCCAGCGATTATAATGGCAATCTGCGCCCGTCCTCGATCTGACTTGCAGGAACCTCCTGAGGACCATGGCAGGCGGCACCGCGGGCTCCCTCTTCTCCCATGTAATCCGCTTGCGCGTTAAAAGGGGGGCTCCTGAGCATCGCGACTTAGGAGCTCTTACTGGCTCTCCAGCCCTCACCCCCTGGCCTTGACCACGGCATCGCGACCTGGCATACCAGCAGCGGCACGAAGGAGAGCGTGGGGAAGAGGAGGAGACTCGTACGGGCCTGACCTGGCTATGCTACGACCGCCTACGCACCAGTCTGGCACCTCGCGAAGGACCGGTCCTGGACTGCAAAGATAAGTTTCACGCTCGGGTCAACCAATCACTACGGCATAGAGTTCTCATTTGTGTTGCCCCGCCACGGCAACATAGTCTCCCTTTCCTACCTCTCGACGGTCGCTTGCGCGCTAAAAGGGACCTCCTGAGCATCGCGTCTCAGGGGCTCTTACTGGACCTCGGGCCGCTCACCTCCTGGCCTTGACCATGGCATCGCGACCTGGCATACCAGCGACGGCTGCAGCCTGCCTGGGGACCGGGACCTGTCAGCGTAGAGCACCAAGCCGTCGCGAGGTTGGCAAGGGGAAACCGAGCCAAAACGGGACATGCACATGCACAATTTCATAATAAGGATAATATCAACAAAGGACATTGCGGACCCTTTACACGCCCCCGCAGGGTACTTCTTGATTCCTCGCAAGGAACAAAAGGAAAGAACTTCTAGGAGCCCTATCTATATGCACCCCAGCGGCCGACGCCATCATCAATAGTGGGCCACGGGAGGCTGGCGCCAACCTCATCTAGATCAGCGGCGGCGGTAGGACGCTGCAGCCTTGCTACAGGTGCGGCGAGATCTTGGGGGCACGTAGCTGTCGTCGCTCGTCTCCGGAGTCTCATAGAGCTCGGGAGAATTGCTGGACTCCCAAGCGTCGCTGCTGCTACTAGATGAGCCGCTGGCAATGCGGACAGCAGGTCCTAGCCCTGCTGCGACGCCCTTCCTGACGGCCCCTTCCGGAGGAGCACTCTAGGCGGCGGCCTTCTGCGTTGTAGACCTTGAAGGACAGCGTGGAGGCTCCATCATACTTGAAGTGGATCGCGAGGGTGCCTTCCGCACGGCACACTTGAACGACCTCACCCCAGCCCCGGGTCATGAAGATCTTGCCCGAGGAGACGGCTTCAACTTCCGCTCCAGTCGTCGGCGCGTCGCAGTCGGCGTGCTGCAGCCCAAGCTTGTGGGGCCCCCTCGGCGGCATCTCTGAAGAGAAGAAGGAAGGGAGGTGGATCCAAGTGCGCGGAGGCATCACCGCCCACAGCACAAGTTCGCATGAGGAGTTCGCGACATGGACTCCGGGGGCGGCGACGCGCGCCACCGCGGTGCGGCGACCATGGCCGCGGCGTGCACGGTGCCGCTCGCCGCCTCTTCCTCCCGAGCCCTCGGCTTGGGCGTACTGGGGTAGCGGATACCCAGGAGGAGGCAGCTCGCACCAAGGCCTTGTCACCTCCTGCATCACCACCACGTCATGGCAGTAGACCGGCCTCTTCTTCGGCGGAAGCGGCCCTGGCTCATCACGGGGAGTCTTTCCCTTCACCGGAGCGGAAAACCTTCGGATGGGCGACATTGGTGTCGCTACTGGAAATGCAGCAAAGGGTGAGAAGCGAGAAGAATGGGAAGAGATGGGCGACGGGGGCTCTGCCCCCTCCCCATTTATAGCAGGAGAAGGCCAACCAGCGCCCCCCACGATCACAGGTAATGATGGTTTTTCCTTGCATGCAACAGGGACTCGTCAAGTCGGGCAGTTGGCCGAGGCAGCATGGAGAAGCGGAGACGCCCACGTCCAATCAACCGCCACGCATCGACCAAGGCTGCAGGTTGTTGTGGCCCGCGGCGCTCCGCACTTGCCCTTTGGCTGCGCCTCGAAGCCAAGTCCGAACGTGCCTTGGTCCCAGGGGCTACTGTCGGCGTTCTAGGAACAGGGGTCCCCAGACTTTCCTGCCTGCGGCCCATAGCGTGCCTCTGCGAGCGGGCCCGTACGAAACATCTTCACCAACAAGCATTCGAGACCCTCGCGAGGGGCCAAGCCTCGTGAGGCGGACGACACAAGACCTCGGTAGCAGCCTCACCAGGCTGGCTCGCGAGGGGCGGAGAGATCAAGGCAGGGCAAACCTCGCGAGGTTCTCATGACGCAAGCCATGACGATCGAGACCAGGCGGGCGCCAACGTGCACAGTGTCCTTGCTTCCTCTTTGGTGCTAAGGAGGCAAGCGCAAGTGAGGAGTACCGAGGCATCAGGCAAAGGTTTCCATATCGGTGCAACGAGACCAAGACCAGCGGGACGGCAAGACTGAGGTCATCGTGGAGCCCAAGCCTGCGTCACCACCAGAGCCTTTGGCAGGCGAAGACCACCTTTAATCAGGATAGCTTGTACTAGTTGTCCCCTTTCAAATTGTCCGTTGTGGCATCCCTTCCCGCTCAATATTTGGGAAGAGGACCAGGGCCTCTATAAATAGGACTAGCCACCACAGTAGGAGGCGACTTAGCGGGAACTCGTCTCGAACTCATTCAGTTCATCCTCACACCCACCAAGCACAAGAATGCCGCACCTTAGGAGGCTGTTCTTCCCGTTGTACTGTTTATCCTCATCCCGAGAGGTAATCCACCACACCACACTGGAGTAGGGTATTACACCACAACGGTGGCCCGAACCAGTATAAATCTTGTGTCTCTTGTGTTGCGAGTTCATGGAGCTAAGCTTAGAGATCCCGGCGAGGCTGAGGGCGTGATCTGGTAGGGGGAAATCTTCGTGCGCACCCAAGTGTTCGAACCTCGAGGGTTTTGCCGGAACCCGAAATCCGACAGGGGTGGCCATGAATCTGGCAGGGCCGGTCCAATATCTTGTCTAAATTGGATGGGCCATCTCTGTTTGCCTTGAATGGCTTTTTCCGTTGACCGGGTTTGGGACCGCTGAATCCGGCGTTGACCACTGTGTCGTGCGTTCGTATGAAATAACGACATTTCTGCTTGCTGCGTCGTGGCTTGCCGTTGCCGTCTCGCTGGCACTGTTGCTTCTACGAGAGAGCCAGCTGTCTTCTCCCGCACAAATCCGATCATCAGAGCGGTAAGGGCTGGCATGGATTTTGGTTTTTCTTGACCGAGGTGGCGGGCGAGCCACTCGTCCGAACAGTCGACGACTTGGTTCTTTTTGACTAAGAACCTAGTCCAGAGCTTCCTGGTTGACTCTCCGGGCTGCTAGACAATGTGACTTAAGTCATCGGCATCTGGTGGCCGGACATATGTACCTTGGAAGTTGTCGCGGAAGGCGTTTTCCAAGTTCTCCCAACTGCCAATAGAGTTTTCCGGCAGACTGTTTAACCAGTACCGAGCTGGTCCTTTGAGTTTTAATGAGAGGCATTTGATGGCGTGGAGGACATCTCCGCGAGCCATATGGATATGGAGAAGAAAATCTGATCCACACCGCGGGATCGGTTGTTCCATCGTATGATTCGATATTCACGGGTTTAAACCATTCTGGGAATTCATGCTCCATTACTTCGTTAGTGAAGTAGAGTGGGTGTGTGGCGCCTCTATATTGGGCCACGTCGCGACGTACCTCAGATGGAGTTCGTCTACGGTTTTCGTGTCAGGCATGACTAGACTTGTCACGTCCAAATAGGTAGTCGACATTGCGTCTCGAGGCGCGTCCTCGCGATTCGTAGATCGATCTGGTATGTCCCGCTCTATTGGCCAGGTCCCGCCGAGATTGGTATGTATGACCCCGAGCTATTTTATCTCTGGTTTTTTGTTGTGGTGAGGCGGGCTGCTGGTTCAGCTTGAACTGCCGCTTTATCCCGACCACGTTGTGGTCGGTCAGCCGAATTGTCCCGACCGCGTGGTGCAGGTTCCATTGCCCCCTCATCGAACTGAGGTAGCAATCTGTGCTTCAGGTAACCTTTGGTTGGGCGCTTGAGGCCGTATTCTTCGGCTGCTAGGATATCTGTCCACCTATCATTGAGCAGGTCTTGGTCAGCTTGAAGCTGTTGCTGCTTCTTTTCCAAGCTCCTTGTGATGGCTATTAGCCGGCGTTTAAAGTGCTCCTGCTCGAGAGGCTCCTCAGGCACGATGAAATCCTCGTTGCCGAGGCTCTCCTCATCTTCGGAGAGTGGAAGATAATTACTGTCCTCCGAGTCTTCGAGTATGGCCTGTTCATCAGGGCTAACGTGCCCGTCTTCCCGTTCATCCTGTTCGGAGGTTGCCCCAACAGGGTCTTCATTGTCGTCGGCCTCGTCCGGAGTATTGCTTTCTCCGGTGCTGGTGTTGCTGTCTTTTGCACTACGTGACTTAGAGTGGCGTCGCTGGTGCCGGCGTCTGGGTTGTGTCCCAGGAGGTTTATCCTCAACTGGATCCTCTTTGTCATTATTGTTAGTTTCTTTAGGTCTATCCACCATGTACACGTCGTATGAATAAGTGGCCGTCCAGCTTCCGGTAAATGGTGGGTTTTGGCCCTGCTCCTCATCGGCATTGTCGTCCATGACATCGATGTCTTCGGAGGCGTAATCAAGCATGTCGGTTATGTCTTAGATAGTGGCTATGTAGTGGGTGGCGGGTGGGAAGCGAAATTCCCTGTCATCAGCCTCCAGTTCGAAACGGATATAGTTCGGCTGTGAGTCCCCTGCTAAGGACAGAGTTTTTAATGAGTTTAACACGTCGCCTAAAGGCGAGTGCCCGAAGATTTCCGCGGCGCTGAATTCGATGATCGATGACTGATCCAGCTCGACATGTGCGGTCACAGATGGTTCAGAACTTATGGCCGGAAACGAGTTCGAGGTTCTGGAGACACAAATATCACCCGAGGTTAGGTATGTGTGGGGCTCCAGCACCGCGGAGTCTGCGGCTTCCGTGGCGGGGTTGAGCTTCCCGTCCTTGGATGTCGCGATCTGCCCCGGATCTAAGGTCGGAGTAGTTACAGGTGCAATTTCCTGAGTACGGACCGGTGACAGATTTAAATCATGTTCATCGTAGGGACAGGGAACGGCTGCCATGGTCTCAAAGCCATCGAAGATCAAGTCTCCACGGATATCCACGACGTAGTTCAAGCTTCCAAATCTAACCTCATGGCCAGGGGCGTAGCTGTCGATCTGCTCCAGATGGCCAAGCGAGTTGGCCCGCTATGAGAATCCGCTGAACACGAAGATTTGTCCGGGGAGGAAGGTTTCCCCTTGGACGACATCGTTGTTGACGATCGGAGGAGCCATCAAAACCTTTTGGGGACGACACAGTGGAACTCTCAATGAAAGCACCAATGTCGATGTCAAAACCGGCGGATCTCGGGTAGGGGGTCCCGAACTGTGCGTCTAAGGTCGATGGTAACATGAGACGGGGGACAGAATGTTTACCCAGGTTCGGGCCCTCTCTATGGAGGTAATACCCTAATTCCTACTTTATTGATCTTGATGAATATGAGTATTACAAGAGTTGATCTACCACGAGATCGTAATGGTTAAAACCCTATAAGTCTAGCCTGTATGATTGTATATGTTTCCGGACTAAGCCCTCCGGTTTATATAGACACTGCAGGGGACTAGGGTTGTACAAAGTCGGTTACAGAGAAAGGAATCTTCATATTTGGTCTCCAAGCTTGCCTTCCACGCCAAGGAGAGTCCTATCCGGACATGGGAGAGAGTCTTTGGTCTTGTATCTTCATAGCCCATTAGTCCGGCCCATGTCCGACAGGCCGGACGCCCGAGGACCCCTTAGTCCAGGACTCCCTCACCACCTTGCCGCACCTTTTTTACACTTGTTACTTCTTGCCCGCTACGAATTATCTTATCACAAAACTATTCGTTACCGATAATTTCAGTGCTTGGAGAAAATACCTTGCTGAAATCCGCTTGTCATTTCCTTCTGCTCCTCGTTGGGTTTGACTCTTACTTATCGAAAGGACTATGATTGATCCCCTATACTTTTGTATCATCAAGACTCTTTTCTGGCACCGTTGCCGGGGAGTGAAGCTCCTTTGGCAAGTGGAATTTGGTAAGGAGACATTTATATTACATGCTGAAATTTACTGTCACTTGTCACTTTGGAAAATAATCCTTTGAGGGGCTTGTTCAAGGTATCTTCACCTCGACCAGAAGAGCAAATAGTTACTCCTCAACCTACTGCGCCTAACGAAAATATTTATTATGAAATTCCTTCGAGTATGATAGAAAAACGGCTAGCTAATCCTTATGCAGGAGATGGAACATTACATCCTGATTTGCATCTAATTTATGCGGATGAAGTTTGTGGATTATTTAAGTTGCGGGTTTGCACGATGATGAAGTCAAGAATAAATCTTTTAAGGGAAAGGCATTGACATGGTATTGGCTATGTGATGATATTGGGGCTTGGAATTACAACCGATTGAAATTGGAATTTTGTCAGAAGTTTTATCCCGTGCATATGGTTCATCGCGATCAGAATTATATATATAATTTTTGGGCTTCGTGAAGGAGAAAGTATCTCTCAAGCTTGGGGAGGCTTAAGTCAATGTTATATCCATGCCCTAATCATGAGCTCTCAAGAGAAATTATTATATAGAATTTTTATGCTCGTCTTTCGCGTAATGATCAATCCACGCTCGATACTTCTTGTACGGGTTCTTTTATGAAGAAGACTTTTGAATTGAAATGGGATTTATTGGAAAGAATTAAACACAACTATGAAGATTTGGAGCTCGACGAAGGTAAGGAGTCAGGTATAAACCTTAAGTTTGCTTGTGTTAAATCTCTCATTGATACCGATGCTTTTCGTGAATTTAGCACTAAATATGGACTTGACTCTGAGATAGTAACTTCTTTCTGTGAATCATTTGCTACTTATGTTGATCTCCCTAAGGAGAAGTGGTTTAAATATCATCCTCCCATTGAGGTTAAAGTAGTAGAACCTATTAAAGATGAAGAAGAAATTATTACTTATAATGTTGATCCAGTTATTCCTACTGCTTACATTGAGAAACCACCATTTCCTGTTAGGATAAAAGAACAAGCAGAAGCTTCAGTTGTAGTCCGCAAGAGTTATACCAGAACACCTACACCCCTTGAACAAATTAAAGTTGAACCTAGTATTGCTATGGTGAAATATCTCTTAGTCGATAATATTGATGGGCATGTTATTTATCTCTCTGATGAATGTTTCTAGAATTGCCAAACCTGATGAAAAAGATAAACATAGACCTATTGTTGGCAGGCATGTTGTCTTTGTTAACATAGGATATCATTGTTATCTTGGCTTATGTGATTTGGTGCTAGTGTGAGTGCAATTCCCTTTACTTTATACCAAGAAATTATGAATGATATTGCAGTTGCTAAAATCGAAGATATTGTTATTACTATTAAGCTTGCTATTAGAGACACTATTTCATCAATTGGGATTGTTAGATATGTTGATGTATTGTGTGGGAAAATAAAATACCCTACTGATTTTCTAGTTCTTGGTTCCCCACAAGATGATTTTTGTCCCATTATATTTGGTAGACCTTTCTTGAACACTGTTAATGCTAAGATAGATTGTGAGAAAGAAATTGTTAGTGTAAGTTTCAGGGATGTGTCTCATGAGTTCAATTTCTCGAAATTTCGTAGACAATCCCATGATAAAGAATTGCCTAATCAAGATGAAATTATTGGTCTTGCTTCTATTCCTGTTCCTTCTACTAATCCTTTAGAACAATATTTGCTAGACCATGAAAATGATATGTTCATGAATGAAAGAAAGGAAATAGACGAGATATTCTTTAAAGAAATTCCGGTTTTGAAACAAAATTTGCCTATTGAGATCCTTGTAGATCCTCTACCACCCAAGAGTGATCCAATATTCAATCTTAAACAATTACCTGATACTTTGGAATATGCTTATCTTGATGAAAAGAAGATATATCCTGTTATTATTAGTGCTAACCTTTCAGATCATGAAGAAAAGAAATTATTGAAATCTCTGAGGAAGCACCATGCCGCTATTGGATATACTATTAATGATCTTAAGGGCATTAGTCCCACTCTATGTAAGCACAAAATTAAAATGGAACCTGATGCTAAACCAGTCATTGAACAACAACGACGGTTGAACCCTAAGATGAAGGAAGTGGTAAGAAATGAAATATTAAAGCCTCTGGAAGCAGGTATAATCTATCCTATTGCTGATAGTAGATGGGTAAGTCATGTTATTGTGTCCCAAAGAAGGGAGGTACTACTGTTGTTCCTAATGATAAAAATAAATTGATTCCTCAAAGAATTGTTATAGGTTATAGAATGGTAATTGATTTTAGAAAATTAAACTAGGCTACTAGGAAAGATCATTATCCGCTACCTTTTATTGATCAAATGCTAGAAAGACTATCTAAACATACACACTTTTGCTTTCTAGATGGTTACTCTGGTTTTTCCCAAATACCTGTGTCACAAGAGGATCAAGAAAAAACTACTTTTACATGCCCTTTTGGTACCTTTGCTTATAGACGTACGCCTTTTGGTTTATGCAATGCACTTGCTACCTATCAAAGATGTACGACTGCTATATTCTCAGACTTTTTTGATTTTGTGAAAAGATTGTTGAGGTTTTCATGGATGATTTCTCCGTTTGTGGAACTTCTTTTGATGATTGCTTAAGCAACCTTGATCGAGTTTTGTAGAGATGTGAAGAAACTAATCTTGTCTTGAATTGGGAGAAGTGACACTTTATGGTTAATGAAGGTATTGTCTTGGGTCATAAAACCTCTGAAAGAGGTATTGAAGTTGATAAAGCTAAAGTTGATGCTATTGAAAAAAATTGTGTCCTAAAGATATCAAAGGTATAAGAAGTTTCCTTGGTCATGCTGGTTTCTATAGGAGATTTATTAAAGACTTCTCTAAAACATCTAGGCCTCTTACTAATCTATTGCAAAAAGATGTTTAATTTGTTTTTATGATGATTGTGTACAAGCATTTGAAATACTTAAGAAAGCCTTAATTTATGCACCTATTGTTCAACCACCTGATTGGAACCTACCCTTTGAGATTATGTGTGATACTAGTGAGTGTGCTGTTGGTGGTGTTCTAGGACAAAGAGTTGACAAGAAATTAATTGTTATCCATTATGCTAGTAAAACTCTAGACAATGCTCAAAGAAATTATGCTACCACTGAAAAGGAATTTTTAGCAGTTGTATTTGCTTGTGACAAGTTTAGATCTTATAGTGTTTATTCCAAAGTAACTGTTCACACTGATCATGCTGCTATTAAATACCTTATGGAAAAGAAAGATGCTAAACCTAGACTTATTAGATGGGTTATCTTGTTACAAGAATTTGATTTATATATTATTTATAGAAAGGGAGGTGAGAACACCATAGCAGACAACTTGTCGAGGTTAGAAAATATTCTTGATTACTCACTCGTTATTGGTGATAGCTTTCCTGATGAACAATTAGCTGCTATAAATGCTTCTCATAATACTCCTTGGTATGAAGATATGCCAATTATATTGTTGCTAAATTTATACCACCTAGTTTTACATATCGGCAAAAGAAAAAAAATCTATGATTTAATAAATTACCTTTGGCATGACCAAAACCTTTATAAAGAAGGAGTGGATGGTGTAATTAGACGTTGTGTACCTGAGCAAGAACAAGAACAGCACCAACGCAAGTGTCACTCCGAGTCCTATAGAGGGCACCATGCTGGAAATAGGACTGCACACAAGGTATTACAATCTGGTTTTTATTGGCCTACTCTTTTTAAGGATGCCGGTAAGTTTGTCTTGTCTTGTGATGAATGTCCAAAAGTTGGTAATATTAGTAGACGTCAGGAAATGCCTATGAATTTTTCACTTGTTATTAAACCGTTTGATGTTTGGGGATTTGATTATATGGGACGTTTTCCATCCTCTAATTGGTATACACATATTTTGGTTGCTATTGATTACGTTACTAAGTGGGTAGAAGCTATTCCAACTAGTAGTGCTAATCACAACACTTCTATTAAAATGCTTAAAGAAGTTATTTTTTTGAGGTTTGGAGTCCCTAGCTATTTAATGACTGATGGTGGTTCACACTTTATTCATGGTGCTTTTCATAAATTGGTTGCTAAGTATGATGTTAACCATAGAATTGTATCTCCTTATCATCCTTAGTTTAGTGGTTAAGTAGAATTAAGAAATAGAGAAATAAAATTGATCTTGCAAAAGGCTGTTAATAGATCTAGGAAGAATTGGTCTAAGAAACTTGATGATGCATTATGGACTTGTAGAACTCCTTATAAAAATCATATGGGTATGTCTCCATATAAAATGGTTTATGGAAAAGCATGTCACTTACCTCTCGAACTTGAACGTAAGGCTTAATGGGCAACTAAAGAGCTCAATTATGATTTCAAACTTGCCGATGAGAAGAGGTTATTTGACATCAGCTCACTTGATGAATGGAGAACCCAAGCCTATGAGAATGCCAAACTGTTTAAAGAAAAAGTTAAAAGATGGCATAACGAAAGAATACAAAAGAGTGAAGTCAATGTAGGTGACAATGTCTTGCTACAAAATTCTCATTTAAGATTTTTTGCAGGAAAACTTCTCTCTAAATGGGAAGGGCCTTACATTATCGAAGAACTTTAATGTTCCGGTGCCATCAAGATCAATAACGCGGAGGGCAATAACCCGAAGGTGGTAAACGGGCAAAGAATCAAACATTATATCTCAGGTATCCCCATAAATGTAGAAACCAATATTATTAATACCATAACACCATGGAGTACAAAAGGGAGACCTACCAGAGCGCTCCAGACCCCCGAAAAGGAATAGGTATGTGATACGATAAGTAAACCGACTCAAAAACTTTTTCAATATTAATTTTACTCATTTTTGGAATATTTAAAAAATTAGGAAAATAAAAATCAGTCCTAAAAGTGCACGAGGAGGCGACATGCCTTGGGGGCGCACCCTGCCCCCTGGGCATGCCTCCCAGGCTTGTGGCCACCACGTGTACCCTCCAGAATCTGTTTTCTTGCAGTATACTTCTTTTGGCCGATAAAAATTCATTATATAGTCTCCCAAAGGTTTTGACTACTGTACCACGTCAATATCCTCTATTCTTGTTTCGAGCTATTTCTGCAGCAGATTTAGAGCAAGATGTCTTCGCAAGAGTCGGTCGGGGAGAGTCGTCTCTCTCACCCAACACCAGCCCAAGAGCATACGTCGAAGCTGAACACTTTGGGTGGTAAATGGAGGAAGAGACGGAAGCCGACCTGGCACGAGGAGTTCACGAGCTCAGTCCTTCCTGATTCAGTCAAACCACCCGGTGCTATGTTCATATCTTATAATAACATGAAAAAGAGTGTTGCCTTTTCCCCTGCAGCCAAGATGCATCCATGGGTGGACACCACACTAACTGTCACAGGCAAACTCCGCAAGGAAATATGGATCTCAAGTAGAAAAATCAAAAGCTTGAAGAGGAGAGTCACATTCTGAAGGGCATTATTGCCAAAAACATTAAACCACCACCTCCGAAGAAGGAAACTTGAGTACATGGGTATGGTCACTCCCCTTGGCTTGTTCCAAGCTTGGGTGAGGTACCCCGGTATAGTATCACCATCACAACTTTACCTTTATCATTTTTCTTAGTTCGATCCTTTTGGTTATATCTTGGTTTAGTAGAATAAAGCTTTTAGTATGATCTGGTATTTGAGTTTTGCTTTGTGATCTATCCATGTAATCGTGTCCGTGAGTTATATAATAAAGAGTAGTTTTGAGTTGAGGTACTTACTTTCTTGCTATGATCTTGAGAAAAGAAAAGAATAAAAGAAATAAAAAGACTATATAATGGTCTTATGGAGAATGATGACTTCACATATAAAGGGTATGATGAATAAAATTTGTTGAGAGTTGGCAAACATAATGTTGGTCATTGTTGCAATAAATAGGAAGTAATAAAGAAAGAGAGGTCTCACATATAAATATACTATCTTGTACATCCTTTGTGATTGTGAGCACTAATTAAATATTATATGATAAAAGGTTGATGTTGGACAATGAAGACAACATAATGGGTTATGTTTTCTTATATTCGAATGGAAGTTATATTGTCATGGATCCTCCAACATGTTGAGCATGCTTCCCATCCTATGCTAGCCAAATCTTCTGCACCAAGTAGAGATACTACTTGTGCATCCAAAATCCCTTAACCCGGTTTTGCCATGAAAGTCCACTATACCTACCTATGGATTGAGTAAGATCCTTCAAGTAAGTTTTCATGAGTGCAAGCAATAAAAATTGCTCTCTAAATATGTACGATCTTTTAGTGTGAGGAAAATAAGCTTTATACGAACTTGTGATATGGAAGAAATAGAAGCAACGGACTGGATAATAAAGTTCTTTATCACAAGCGGCAATATGAAGTGACGTTCTTCTGCATTAAGATTTTGTGCATCCAACCATAAAAGCGCATGACAACCTCTACTTCCCTCTACGAAGGGCCTATATTTTACTTTTACCTCCTACCCTTATACAAGAGTCATGGTGATCTTCACCTCTCCTTTTTGTACTTTTTCTTTTTGGAAAGAACGATATGTTGGGGCAGATCCAGATATATATATCCACTCGAATGTAGCTGTTCATAAACTATTATCGCTGACGTTACCCTTGAGGTAAATTGTTGGGACGCAAAACTATAAGACCCTATCTTCCTATGTGTTTGATTGAAACTTTGATCTCATGAGTATCGCATGAGTGTTAGAAATTATGAAAGACTAAAAGATGGTTGAGTATATGGGCTTGCTATAAAAAGCACTTACATTGACTCTTTCCGATGGTATGTTAAATTGCATCTGTTCCAATGACCAAGATCATAGTTTGTTGGTTTTCAATAAAGTTTTTTATTCATATTTTACCTTGTGAACGAATTGTTACTTTATCATAAGAAATTATATGAAAATATATGGTGTTGTTCTAAAGCCGGCCCAGGGTAAATTTGGTGTTCAACTAGGATTGCTACTTCCCACGCGAAGCACTTTACGTCAGATGGAACTGACCGGCGGCTTCTGGTTAGACCAGTCAATCATTATTCAAAGCAAAAAGTGAAGAGCTGGAAAACTTGCACTCTAGTACTATAGACAAAAAAAAGCAACCACGACCCGGAATGGATGGGGTCGTGGGCATGGACTCGTTCCACTGCCGCTGCAGGTACCGTCGCACCAGAGGCTGCCGCCTCTGCTGCCGCAGCCCGATGTCGTGGTCTCATCTTGCTGGGTGTAAGTCACCGGCGCTGATCATCCTTTGCTGATGTCCACCGCCGGGTTGAACCGGTTCTGCCGCCACAAGTTGCTGCCACCAAGTTACCTCGCCGGCGCTTCAGGCACCCCAGCCATGCCGCCTCGTCTTGTTTCCAAATTGCTCTGTAGATGTCTACGGATGTAATCAGGTGCACTCATCTCCGTTAAATTACTCTGTGTATTAAATGTGTATTATACAAAATATATGTTGTCTGCTCGTGCTATTTTATGCTCGCAGATATAATCAGCTCAAGAGTTTTTTGCTGGCGTTTTTTATTGCGTCACTTCAGACAATCTTTTGAGTCGCCATGACGCGCGATTCATATAGCAGACATGCGATTCAAAAACCCGGGTGTTTAGAAAAAAAATGGAAGGGGGAGTTCAACATGCACGAGTGACCCACCTCCGGATCAGTTTTCGTGATTGACTCGCCCGTCCGCACTTCTGGCCACTTGTGATTATCCGGACGAGTCAGGTGATATCCATTTAAATTTATCTTATTAAACACTTATTGTTTTTTGAAGAACAATTACTTTTCCCTGTAATATTTTTACACAGGATAAATTTTTTATGCCATTATATCGCGGATACGGAGTGCATGCACTAGGATTCGTCCATGCCACGCTGCTCGACAGGCATGCGTGCAAGCCGCCGTTCCCGCGGTCCAGTCTACGTCAATTCGTCAGGACCGCGCGAATTACCCAATAAGCGTGCACAGGACGCCGTCCCCTGCAGTCCGGTTTACATCAATTAGCCGGGACTGTGCCCGTGATTTACTCGTCGTCCACACGGCTTACCGTGCTTGTGATTGATTCTTCCGTCTGCACCGTTTGCAATGCCGCGACTGACTGTACCTACCGGCTGATTTTTATGGTCGCTTTGTTATCACAACTGGATCAACCTCCGACAAATACCAAGTGTTATTTACCTTGTTTTTCAAGCACATATTAATTCGTCTGAGCAAAAACTACTTTCCCTTGCTGTGTTTTATATGCAGGAGAATTATTGATTACAAAGTAGCATTATACCGCGGACATGGAGGGGTGTCAACATCATTCGGCACAGATGGTCGTCCTTATTCAACAGATCCCTGCGCCGGCTTACAATGCCTTGGCCAACTAGCCCATCCACGCCGCCTTACAACGCCACAGACAACTCGCTCATCTGCCCTCGTGGCGGTTCACGCGTCCGCACCGGCTTACAACAAGGAGTACTACTTGCCCGTCCGCACCTGCATACAACACCATGACCGGTTCATCTGTCTATGCCGCCTCTGATGTTACGGTCGTTTTTACCGTCCATCTCTCGCGGCTTGGTCTACATCGACACACTGGGCCGCACTTGTCTGGATGAGCTGTTTATTGAGTATGAACAAGTCACTACTTGGGAAGCCTGGTTTTCTTCCAACAAATTAGAGGCAAATTATCATATATTATCAGCCACCATCTGCACTGGATGGTTCAATGGGCAGGTGCACAAGTCGCAACCACTACAGTTTAGTTAACTTCAAATAGCCAGTTGGAAGGAACCATTGGCCGAGTTGCTGACACGGCTCATACGGGATCATTTATAACCCGCCGCAGTCACCTCATCCTTCTGTGGATTCACATCGCGCTATCAACGCCAATGATGTATACCTTCTGCTATGGTCAAATATAGAGAATCTCAAGCCAACTCCTCGAGTCGTCTTGAGATTCGGGGGCTACAATGGTATGACTCGGCAAAATTAGCCGGTTTCAATGAATTCAAAAACTCCGGGTCATTGAAGGGAAAAATAATCCGGGCCCCAGAGATTACTGCTAGATCGATGAAAATTTAAAAGCCGTTCAAAGATTTCCGGCTCAAAATAAGGACTCTTGTTTAAAATCCGGTTCAACAGACACCTTTCTCCCACAAAGCTTTCAAGCTCTCAAATCCGGTTCAAAAGCCGGCCGTGGTAAATTTGTGCCTCACAAATTTTTGAAGCTCTCAAATCCGGTTCAAAATCCGGCTCAAGGTAAATTTGTCCCTCCAAAATTTTGAAGCTTTCAAGTCTGGTTTACAGTTCTGGTTCAAAAAGAATTAATCTCTCGCAAGTTCAAGTTCTAAGAAATATTAAAGGTTGCCAAAAAGAACTTCCTGCCATCATGCGCGGTTCAAAAATAGGTATCCTTCCTTACGGCTTATCTTATTATGGTCACTTGGGGGCTTCCTGCTCATCGAGCATAGCTGTCGGTACCCTCTTGATCGGTGCAATGCTAATATATGGTCACTTGGGGGCTTCCTGTTCAAACATAGGTCGTATTCGAACCAAAGAGAACATAGCTATCGAAACCCTTTTGATCGGCACACTGCCAAACTCACTATGGGGCTTCTTGATCGTATCTGAATCATAGCTTAACCTCTTTTGGGCCCGACGTGGATCGTATTTGAATCAGCGTCGTTAAACAAGTCTCAAGGTCATATGGGGGCTTCCTGTTCAAACATAGGTCGTGTTCGAACCAAAGAGAACATAGCTGTCGGTACCCTCTTGATCGGCAACGCCAGAGCCACTGGTGGCTATATGATCGTATTCGAATCTTAGCTCAACCCCTTTGGAATGGTTTTCTGATTGTATACGAATAAGAAGCCTTAAACTTTTTAAGTATTTTTTGTGAGCAATTTTGGGTTTGACTTGAGACCTTTTTTAGATTATATCTCAAATGTATATAAGTGTTTTATGCTTAACCCGGCTTGACTTTTACTATAAGTCGCCATCTTATGACAATCATCATCTATGTGGAAGCATTGGCTTCTAAGGATTGGGTTATCACCCTTACTGCACACGTCATGTGAACCGGCAGTACAAATTCAATATCACAGTGGTTATATGTGAGATATTATGACCCATCATGGCTTTGACGCTAAGTCGCCAGGGCATATGTTGTTTAAACTCTTTGCAGGATTTGCAGAAATATGACATATAAATGATTAAGTTCAAGCTCATTACCAAAGTTGATGCTTCAAAATGATTATCCGTTCTGGATTTTTCTCAAAGGCTATAAGCCGCTGGGTTATGAAAATGCCGGCTTACAATGGAGGTGTATTAAATCGCCATCGGCCAAGAGCCGCCGGGTATTTAAACTCCGAATTTACTTATCAACAGATGAGGTATTCAAAGTCGCTTTGGCGCAATGGCTATTATTTCATTAATGGATATGATTTATTCTACAATGGAAGGAATAGTCCCGAGTCACTGCAGGCTTACGACCCGGTACTTGGGGGCTACATTATTCAAATTGAGGTTACATCAAATATGCAAGTCTCATGTCGCTGCAAGCATGCACCATGACACTTGGGGGCTAATGAAAATTCATTTTTTGCTCACCTCATTGAAGACCCGACTCATCACATCATAATGAGCCGGCCCTTGGGGGCTACCAATTGCTCCTGTCAACAGTTCAAGGTACACTAGTCTTAATCCATTATATTGAAGGATCCATTGCTCAGTTGGTAAAGCACAAAGCTCTTAACCTGGTGGACGTGGGTTCAAGCCCCATGGTGGAGATTACGTCATATGATGTTATTATCAATGAATTATATACAAAGTCCCAGCTCCGTAATATCTTACTGAGCCGGTCCTTGGGGGCTACACGTTGCTGCTCCAGTTCACATGATCATATTTACAAAGTCCCTGCTCATTATTGCATAATGACCCGGCCCTTGGGGGCTACACTGGTTGAAATTTTTTATGAGCATAAGGCAATTACAAGTCCCAGGTTGCTGCAAGCATGACAACCCGACACTTGGGGGCTACAGGTAATATGCATATAAAGGAGGAACATCTTTCTAATTCTCAGTTTTTGAGCAAATCAGCAAGATCAATTACATGACCCGGTGTCAACAACAATTATGACCCGGCATCGTCTGTTTTATAATACGGCAATTTTGTTGATGATAAACCGGTAAGTATTACATCTTCAAGCCGGTTGAAAATCAGATGAGTATTTCAAGACCAATATGTTTTAAGCCGGCGCTTTGGAAGCCGGTTCAAATGGATTATTTCTTACAATATTTCTCTACAAGAGACCAATGCCAGCAAATTGACTGTGAAACTGGCCTATTGACGCGGATTTATCAAAAGAAGTATCTGGATTTTTTGCATTCACAAAGTTTGAACATATCTACTAAAGGAGATTTGCTATGAGTTCATGGGCATGTATCAAGAAGGAAATGACAAGGACTTAAAGATGTTCAGGTGCCGGCTTACAAGAATATTTAACCCGGAGCGCAACCAGTCAAATTTGTTCTTGAGTTATTTTGCAGGATCAATTTAACATGGATAAATCCAAATTAAACTGGGGGCTAATGTCGGGGATATGCCCCGCGGTATGACCCGGCCGGAAGTATGACCCGGCCGGACTTGGCGCTTCACCGATGACCCGCTGGAAGACTGGCGACTCACGGGTCTGGCGGTTCACGGATCAAACGACTCACGAGCCTGGCAACTTAAGGATGGCCATAACGGCGGGTCAGATAGAAGATTAGGACCAAGGCCTAGAAGGCCGGCTCATGTTATGTTGGGCCGACTTAAGAGGAAAGGGATGACGAATATTTCCTTTACAGGGAAGCAAGACCCGGAATTGTATTCAACTTGTAAGAAAAGATAGACTAGTCCTAGTCCTACTAGGACTCCACATGTAACCTGCCCCTCTAACTTATATAAGGAGGGGCAGGGCTCCCCAAGAGGGGGGGGGGGTAAGAAACAATCTTTAGGGCTAGACACAAAGAGCTGGCTTATCGACGACTCCCTCATGATCATAATAAGACCTAGCCACAAACAGCATGTAGGGTTATTACCGGATGATGTTTCCCGGGACCCGAAGCTGTCTAAATCCTTGTCTTATGTTGCGTCTCCCGATTTCGTCCAACCCCTCTCAAGCTACCACATAGATGTGTTGGCCCCGCGATTAAGTCCTGACATTAAGTGTCGGGGGTAGGGTGCGACATATGCCAAATGATGACTTATCATGGAGGGGGCGAGTAGAACGTCGCTGGTGCCTGGAAACGGGATGAGGCGAAGACATGCACGCCGGCGAATCTTACCCAGCTTCAGGGCTCTTCGAGGAGATAACACCCCTACTGTTGCTCTGCGGGTCTCCGCATGATCACTATGGCAAAGTGGGTACAAGAGGCTCCTTGAGCTGTTCGGGGTGAGGAAGGAGAAGGGCATGGCTTGCTGTTCTCTCCCTCTATGTGTGTGTCTAAAACTACTAGCTTCCAACCCTTTGCATGGGTGCCCCGGGGGGTTTATCTAGGCCTACCCCCCGGGGGTACAATGGTAATCCGGCCAGGTGTGGGTCCAAGCCGTCAGTCTCTAAGTCGCCGTCTTCTCCGCCGACTCCTGGGGCCCGCCAACTAGTGGGCCCCACCGGCTGACCCAAAGATGGGGCCGACAGCCCCTTGTCCGTCATGGGCGGGTTTTGCCGGCTGCAGATTACTGTAGCCGTGCTTCTAATGACGCGGGCTTGGTCACGGGGTTATGGCAACAGTGCCGCCGCCTGGCGGGCGTTCACTGTTGCCATTCCCCGTCTTGTCTGGTTAATGGCGCGTGGATCCCGCGGGAGGAGCCGGCCGACTCCCGGAGGCCGACTCCATCGGGTCCGTCTTTGGGGTGCTCTCGCCGTCTTCGGGTCGTACAGACAGAATAGCGTGGTATGCAGGAATCTGCCCGCAGTGCGATGTCGAGGCGGCATGGCTACTGATCTGCGCCGACGGAGATCTCCGTCGATGCAGCGCTCTGTAGCCATACCTGCTCTTTATGGAATGGGCGGGATGGGCTGCGGCGGCTTTACCCATAGACGCCAGGCGTGAGGTGGTGGAGGTCGCGGGCCGACTCCTTGTAGCCGGCCTCGCTGGAGGTCGCTGGCTTGGAGTCGGCTTGTCTGAAGGCGGCCTCTGGGACTCGCCCGGAGGGTGTCAGCGACTTCTGTTGCCGACTATCTGAAGACGGCTCTTTGTCTTGGGGTCTTGAGGGGCGCAGCTGCCCTGATGTTTTGAAAGGTTCATGGGCTTGGGTCTGCCTACCCGTAGTCCATTACTCCGACAGTAGTCCCCGAAGCTGGGGAGGCGCCGAGGGCAGCCTGTCGAGGAGCCTCGACAGCTTCATCCCTTTGATGGAAGAATCTGGACTCGGCCCGCCGTCTCCATCTGGAGTCGGCTTTGCAGGGGGCCGTCTTGCTCTTCAAAGATTTCGAAGGTCGTGGCGGGATCCGGGCGGCGTGCCTGATAAGCTTCCCGGCAGCCACCCGTCGTGGGCCCGCCACGCGACGCCACGCGGCAGGGCCAGTCTGCTAGCCCACGCGTGACAAGACAGGCCCGTCGAGCGGGGCCCGCCACTACCATGCCCGGCGCAGCGGATCCGCTGCTATGCGTGCGGGCGGTTGGACTCCACGCCGTTCTCGCGCGATAACGTCGTGGTTAAATCGTCGAAGCGCGAGGGCGTGGGCGCGATTAATCCCACGCCGCCCTCGGCCGTAGCCTGTGTGCCTATAAGTAGGCGGGGAGGAGAAGCGGCGACGCACGCGCACTCTCTCATCCCCGCTCCCTGCCCTGTCTTCCTCCTTGCTCCTCCGCGCCGAGCCTCGTTTCTTCCTCGCCGCGGAGATGAGCTCCTCATCAGCCGCCGCGCGCCTCCACAGCGCTTCCGGCGTGTGGGGACGGCTCCATCATCGGCAGCGATATAATCGAAGTTCGTTAAATCGTCGAACGCGCGCGCATCCACAGCAGCCACCAAGTGCGAGCCCGCGCCCCGCCGGAGGGCGAAATTACGCCGGCGCCGGAGGAGGGCGAGTGGGTGATCTTCTGTTCGCACCTCACGCTGGCGCGGGCTGCGGCTGCGTGGCGGCTTCTTCCGCGCGTTCTTGGAGTTCTTCGGGCTCCAGCCGCACCACCTCACCCCCAACACGGTGGTGCTGCTGGCCGCCTTCGCATCCTTATTCGAAGGATTCCTCTGAGTTCTCCCCACCATCGAGCTCCGGGGGGACTTCTTTCAAGTGAAGCTCGGGACCCACGTCGCTCGCATGCCGTCTCTATGCGGCACGTTCATTGCCAAGAGGAGGCCGGTACCCGAGAATACTTTCCCTGCCATCCCCCTAATCAAGTCGGTGAAGATGTGGCAGCGCTCGTACTTCTACGTCAAGAATGTCGCCCCTGACGGCGACTGGGTCAACTTGCCGCCCTACGTGGGCGGCGAACTGGCGTGCCGACCCACCAGCTGGTCCTACAGGGCCCGGACGCTGACTCCCGCAGGCAACGCCACCATCGCGCGGCTCAGCGTAATGATACAGTCGGAGGGCCTGACTAGGGCAGACTTGTTGGCCGCCTTCGTGGCGCGCCGAGTTCTCCCTCTTCAGGGCCGCCCTCATCTGATCTGCCAGATGAGCGGCCACCTGGACCCCAGCCGGCTGTGCTCCAAGGACATGCCCCACGCGGAGGTGGTGGACACGGTGAACTTCTTGGCGAACTGCGACCTCACGGAGGAATGGCGTTTCGGCAAGGAGCCATACTCGCGCGCCAATCCCCCGCCGATGGTAAGTCGTCTCTTGCTTCTCTGTTTCCTTCCTTAGCCGGATCCGGCTCTTACATTCCTTGGCCCTTCCTGACTCAGAATCCTCTCATGCCGCCCTCGATCGGCGCCGCGGGGCCGGCTCGCGACTTCGTCCTCGCTCTTGGCCGGCTCGCGGAGAGTGACGCCGACGACCCCGACTTGGGCGTGGCGGCGATGGAGGCCGATGCCGAAGGAGGGGGAGGGGCCGACGACCTCAAGCCCTCGGCCACTTTTGTAGACTGGCCTGATGATGAAGTCGCCCCCGCCGCCAGCAGAGAGACGGCCATCCAGGCGCGAGCTCCTCCGCCGCCTTGGGGGGCCAAGGCGGCGCGAAGAAGCGACGGGCCGAGCCGAGTCAGCCAGGCGGCCAGGCCAAAAGAATCAGGGGAGCGGCCGCCGTGACCCAGCGCGAAGAAGCGGTCGCGAAGGCTAACCGCTTCCGCAAGGAGGTGAAGAAACCACCGCTGGTCTCTGCGTAAGTATATTTTTATTCTGTCTTGTTTTCTTCTGGTCCGTCTTGCCCAAGTCTTCTCATGTCCTTTTTTCTCATCAGGGCTCCCCTCACTCTGGAGAGGGTCGCCGCCGCCTCCATCATGGGGTCGGCAGAGACGTCCGCCAGCAGTTGGCGGGTTGACCCTGCGGCCGCCCTCCGGGAGGCAACAGAGCAGAATGCGCAGGAGATGCGCGACGAGGAGGCGGCCGCCCGTCGAGAGAAAGCGGCGGCCGAGAAGGCGGTCGAAGCCGCAGCAGCAGCAAAAAGGCAAGCCGAGGAGGCCGCGCGCCTTCAATCGACGTTTCTTGTTACTCCGCTGAGCTCAGCGCCACCACCGCCAGAGTTCACGGGGCAGTCGGAGGGAATCAGTGGTGAGGTCCCCGTCGCAGGGAGGGAAGGCGGCGAGGTCTCTTCGCCGCGCCGCGTGCCACCTCCGCGCCGCAGTCTGAGGTCGCCTTGAGGCAAACAGCCGGCGGACCCACCCGTGCCGCCGACCGACGATGAAGCCGTGGCGCAGCTGCTTCTTCAAGTCGCCTCGCCAGTGCGGTGCCGTCTTGAGAAGGCGGACTCAGCGCCGCACCCCTTGGAGACCGGCGCCGCCAGCTCGGCCATCCCTGACGCTGAAGCGACAAAGGCCGCGCCCGCTGGGTGCGAGGAGGCGGCACGGCTGCTGAACACGGCGCTCTGGGCGTCCAGCGAATCTGCGGGCGAAGGCGCCGCCCTCGTAACCTTTCAAAGGCGCACTGGCGTCGCGATCCGCCCGTCTTGGTATGTTTTATTTCCGAATTTTCTTTGATCTTCTCGTAAGGCGGCGCCCGGTACCCACTGGTGTAGTCCCGAAGTTTTGGTCGGGCTGCTGGCAGGCGTCCCGAACTTCATTTGCTTACTTCCAAGTATTTATACGTATGCGGAATCCTTGTTACAGAATATCACAACCTCCAGCTACCGCCTTCAACCGCAACGTTGAAGAGCTGAACAAGCAGGCTCTTGACCTGGCGAGGAGCCGAGGTGAGTTTTTTCTTCTTGGCGAAGCGCTTGCGCACTGCTGGCTGTAGTCCCGAGATTGGGCCGGCTGCGCAGTCGGGCTGGTTCTTCCTGGCGACCTTCTTAACTGACGACTTCGCGTCCTTCTTCTTTTTATTCTTCAGAATCCAACGCCGCTCTGCGAGAACAGCTGGGTACGGCCGAGACCGCCTTGCGCGCCAAATAGGAGGAGTGCGGCAAGCTCGCCGCAGAGCGCGACCTGCTGGCCACGCAGCTGGCGGAGCAGAGGGAGATGCTCAAGGCGGCGCGGGCCGAGGCGGAGAAGAAAGAGGCCGCCCTCCGCGGGAATTTGAGAGCGGCGCTCCGCTGGACCGACCGGCAGAGGCGCTGACCTCCGGCTTCCATGAAATCGAAGATATCGTCGATGGTAAGTTTGCTTTCACTTTCTCTTTTGGGTTGCCGACTATGGGCCAAGCCGGCTCCTGTTTTTTCTAACTTGCTTTTTCTTCTTCTTGGCAGACTTCTTCCCTGGTCATACGCAGGCGGCCAATCAGGCCATCGAGGCCGAACGCGAGGCGCGGAGGGCGGGTGGCGCCGAGATCGCAGCCAACGCCACCCGGACCCTTGACGAGCAGCTCCTGAGCATTGATGCTCGTCTGCGGCCGGCACATCGGATGCTGCGCCGTCTTCAGCGTGTTGGGGCCCAGGCGATTGCTGCCACAGGGCCGGACATGCCGATTCTGCGCACTCAGCGGACCGCCGACCGGGCTGGAGGTCGCGGCTGGCGTCTTGAGGCTTGGAAGGGCTCAGGCTCGGGCTGGAGCTCGCCGAGCCACAGAGTTAAATCAAGCGTGGTATCCGAGGCTCGACTGGACCGGCTGGCCGCGTTCGGTCGAAGCCCGAAGCGGAGCTGCAGGCCGCAGAGGGCACCCTCGTCGAGCGTGCGGTGGCGATCGCCGACTACACGGACACCAGTGTCTTCGTCCCGGAGCAGGCTGAAGACGGTGGGGAGGCACCGCCGGAGTGGTTCGGGATGAACCCGGACTACGGCGAGGACTCGGCGGAGGTGATCGACTCCAGCACCGAGGATGAGGACGAGGCGGAGGACGGAGACGGCATGGAGGCATCAGAAGACGGAGCGGGCGGCCAGCCTCAGCTCGACCGCGCCTCGAACGAGCAGCGCCCATCTCGAGCCAGCCCCACGCCCGGAGGCGTTCAAACCGAGATCGCCTTGACCCAGCCGCCCCGGCGCCTGACGCCGCCACCGCCTCCGGCCTTCCAACCCCATCCGCTGCTTCTTAGGCTGCTGCCTTGGCTTTATTTATCTGCTTGTTAGTCCTTCGAAAGAACTTTGTTAATTCGCACAATTCCACCCGCGGGATGTATTCTGAACCTCTGTTCGAAGATCCGGCCAAGGGCCTAAGTTTGTGTAAATATTATTCTAATTTCATGTTTCCTTGCTTAGTGCTCTTGTGGCTTTTCCTTTGCCGCCTTCCCTTAGATGCCGCCTTGCCCGTCGGGCAACCGCTCTGCGGATTGACGTCTAGGTCAATTGCTTGGCTACTTTGAGAAGGCAAGTACTTGGCCATTTTATAGTCGTTTAAGCAAGTTGGGTAGAAAACGGCAAGCCGGTTTCTTAAGAGTCGGTTTCACGAAATGGGCTGGGCGCCGATCTAAACTATGTTTATGCTTTGGGTCCTTAGACATTTTTTCGTGTGGGCGCCCGCTCTACCTCACTCCTGCCCGCCAAACAGTCGCTCTACGAGATGCGGCTTCTGACAGGAGACGGCTTGGGCACTGCACGCTACTTGTCTGACTTCAGGAAGCACTTCATAGTTCAAAGGCGGCGAGTCCCCGGGCCGACTAGTCGAGCCCGGTGCCAAACAGCATAATCAAAGGGTAACATACTCAAAGGCATAATTCTTATCATACAGATAACAAAAGAGGGCAGTCCTTGAGCTCGTCTCGGGGGGCCCGGAGTCTTGGTATTTCAAACACAAAAGGGTAGCATGGTACATACTGCATCAACTGTAAAATCTTCGGAGGAGATTCGCATTACATGGACGCTCTGTCTCTTTGCCGGAGTCCCTCTTGCGTGCTTTCGGGCTTCGGCGTCGATCAGGTAGTAGGAGTCGTCCCAGCACTTCATCGATGATGAACGGTCCTTCCCAAAGCGGCGCCGACAGCTTGTGCTGGCCGGCTGTTCGCTGGATCAGCCGGAGCACAAGGTCGCCCTCTAGGAATGATCTTGGCTTGACCTTCTTGTTGTAGTAGCGGCGCAGGCTCTGCTGGTAGTTGTTGGACCGGCTGAGTGCTAGCAGCCGGCCCTCTTCCAGCTGATCGACGCCGTCTTGACGTGCTTCTTCTGCTTCCTCCTCGGTGTACATGGTGACTCGCGGGGAGTCGAACTCTATATCCGTTGGGATGACGGCTTCGGCACCGTAGATGAGGAAGAAGGGTGTGAAGCCAGTTGACTTGTTTGGAGTCGTACGCAGACTCCAGAGGACGGCTGGCAACTCCTCAAGCCAGCAGCCGGCCGAACGTTCCAGTGGTTCGACCAGACGAGGCTTGATGCCAGACAAGATGAGGCCGTTCGCTCGCTCCACCTGGCCGTTTGACTGCGGATGGGCAACGGACGCTAAGTCCAGTCGGATGCCCTTGGCGAAATTTGTGCCGTTGTCGGTGATGATGCTTTGTGTGATGCGCCGTGCGAGTCGTGATTTCGGCTATAAAAGTCACTGCCGTAGGACCGTTCAACTTTTCTTGATGGGTTTTGCTTCTATCCACTTGGTGAACTTGTCCACCGCGACAAGTAGATGAGTTAGGCCACCTTGTGCCGTCTTGAATGGTCCCACCATGTCCAGGGCCCAGACAGCGAAGGGCCAGGCGATGGGGATAGTCTTGAGTGCTGAAGCCGGCTGAAGCGGCTTGGAGCGGAACACCTGGCACCCCTTGCATTTTTGAACTAATTCCTTGGCTTCTTCTAGGGCAGTCGGCCAGAAGAAACCGTGTCGGAAGGCTTTGGCGACGAGTGCTCTGGAGGCTGCATGATGGCCGCACTCGCCCTGATGGATGTCTTCGAGGATTGCTTGGCCTTGCTCTGATTCGACGCAGCGCTGGTAGACACCGGTGACGCTGCGCCTGACCAGCTCTCTATTGATTATAGTATAGGCTGCCGCTCGGCGTTGCACTTGCCGAGCCAAGGTTTCATCAGTTGGTAGCTCTCCGCTTACCAAAAACTTCAAGATGGGCTGGGCTCATGAGGGTCCTGCTATTTCTTCGACTGCCAGTACTGCTACTTGGACGAGGGCGGCTGGGCTGGGAGGCGGCGGGTTGGAGTCCGCAGCAGCTTGCTGCATTGAAGAAGTCCCCGGGCCGATTGGCGCAGTCCCCGGGCTGAGTACTGGAGTCTCTGCAAAGGTCGCCGCAGTCCCCGGGCCGGGTTCGGAAGTCCCCGGGCCGGCTTCGACTGCAGCGTTCTTGGGGGCGTCTTCAAGGATTCTTGTGCCGTCTGCCGAGGCTCTGGAGTCGGATCTGCCTTCTTCAGGGGGAGCCGGCACAAAAATGGAGTCTGATTCTGGTGACGGTTTGATGGATGGCTTGAGAAGGCGCTGAAGGGCGACGCCAGATGGTATTGCCTGTCGGGTGGAACCGATTCTTGCCAGGGCATCTGCTTGATCGTTGTCATTCCTTGGTACATGGAGGAATTCGCATCCCTCAAAATATCCACTCAATTTCTTTGTACCGTAAAGCGGTAGCTCGCCATATTTGCATCTTTGGCGTCGATCGCCCGGATGACTGTTGGACCACCAAGTCGGAGTCGCCATAGAATGTGATCCGCGAATGCCGAGTTCTTTGGCAAGCCGGAGCCCGTGGATGAGCGCCTCGTATTGGCGACGTTGTTGGAGGTGGCGAAATGGATCTGCAGCGTACTTGAGCTTGTCGCCTTTAGGGAAGTGAGGACCACGCCGGCTCCCAAGCGGTGCGCATCTTTGGAGCCATCAAAGTGCATCCGCCAATGGGTGGAGTCGAGGCGGTATTTGGCCGGCGGTCTTTGAGTCTCGGCCCAATTGGCGAGGAAGTCGGCCGGTGCTTGTGACTTGATGGCGGTGCAGGGCTGGTAAAAGATGGTGTAGGGGGCCAACTCTATGGCCCATTTGGCAACTCGGCCTGAAGCATCTAGGCTTCCGATGATCTCTGCTAGTGGGGCCGTGCAAACCACGGTGATTGAATGCTCTTGAAAGTAAGGCTTCAACTTCTTGGCGGCAAAGTGCATGTCGTAACACATCTTATGGTAGTGGGGGTAGTAATGCTTGGAGGTCGACAGTACCTTGCTCAGGTAATATACTGGTCTCTGGATAGTAGCGCCTTGCCTTCCTCCTTGCATTCAACCACAATAACTATGTTGACTACCCTGCTGGTGGCGGCAATATACAGGAGCATGGGCTCCTTTGGAGTCGGAGCCGCCAGCACTGGGGGTGTAGTCAGCATTCTTTTCAACCGGAGAAAAGCTTCATCCGCCTTGGAGTTCCATTCAAAGAAGGTGGTCTTCTTCATAAGCTGGTACAGAGGAAGGGCTTTCTCGCCCAGCCGACTGATGAATCGACTGATAGACGCCAAGCAGCCGGTGAACTTCTGCACATCCATCAGTCTGCGGGGCACTTCCATTCTCTCAATTACCTTGAGCTTCACGGGGTTGCACTCTATGCCGCGTTCGGATACCAGGAAGCCAAGGAGCTGGCCGGCTGGTACTCCGAAGACGCATTTCTCTGGGTTGAGCTTGATCTGGAAGCGGCGCAGGTTTTCAAAGGTCTCTTTGAGGTCTTCCAACAGCGTTCTTCGCTTCTCCGTCTTCACCACCACGTCGTCCACGTAAACGCATGCGTTTCGCTTAAGTTGATTGAGGAGGCACTTCTGCATGCAACGCTGAAAGGTGGCGCCGGCGTTCCTCAAGCCGAACGTCATGGTCAGGTAGCAGAAGGCTCCAAATGGCGTGATGAAGGCGGTCTTCAATCTGTCTGCCGGGTTCAGCTTGATCTGATGATATCCTGAATATGCATCTAAGAAGCTCAACAGCTCGCATCCGGCTGTGGAGTCTATCACCTGATCAATTCTGGGTAGAGCGAACGGGTCCTTGGGGCAGGCTTTGTTGAGGCTTGTGTAGTCAATACACATCCGCCACTGCTTGTTCTTCTTTAGTACCAGGACCGGGTTCGCCAACCATTCTGGGAAGAAAACTTCCATGATGAAACCGGCTGCAAGGAGCCGGGCTATCTCTTCTCCAACAACTCTTCTTTTCTCTTCTGACAGGCGGCGCAAGGGCTGCCTGACGGGCTTCACATCAGGTCGGACATGTAACTTGTGCTCGGCGAAATCCGTCGGTACACCTGGCATGTCTTTGGGGGACCATGCGAAGATGTCCCGATTCTCACAGAGGAAATCGACGAGCTTGCCTTCCTATTTGCTGTCGAGGTTCGCACCTATGACAGCGTACTTCTCCGGGTGCTCCGGGTCCAAGGGTATATTCTTGGTCTCTTTGGCCGGCTTGAACGAGCCCTCAGCTTCTGACTCCTTGGGGTTGGACGATATCTCCGGCTGCTTGCCGGCCATCGCCACGACCCGATCCAGGAGCCGCTTCTCAGCTGCAATCACCAGGGACTCGGCTAGCCGGCTGCTTTCACCTGCAGTGGACGACTTTCTGTAATCGCCGGCTATGGTCGAATCCCTTGGAACTCGGCATCTTCATCTTGAGGTAGGCGTAGTGGGGACCGCCATGAACTTGGCCAAAGCAGGTCGGCCAAGCAGGGCATGGTAGGGGCTCTCGAGGTCCACCACTTCGAACCAGACTGGCTCTCGGCGAAAGTGATCCTTGTCCCCAAAGAGGACGTCTATCAGAATCTTGCCAATCGGTGAGCAGGAAAGGCCAGGAACAATTCCATGGAACACAGTCCGACTATGTCAAGCTGCCTCGCTTGATTCCTAGCTTCTCCATCGTATCCTTTTACAGGCTGTTGATGCTTCTGCCTCCGTCTCTGAGGATTCGCTAGTAGCGTGCGGCCCGACTCTCCGAGGCTAGGGTGTCTCCCAAGACCAGGGCGTAGGAGCCCGGATTCGGCATCACCTCTGGGTGATCAGCACGGCTCCAGCTGATGGGCCTCTCGGACCAGTGCATGAATTCCGGGGCGCTTGACGCTACGGCACTGACCTCTTGCTGCTGCTGCCGCCTGCTGCGGTGATCATCAGCCACGCTGGTAAACACGACATAGGCGCCGTGCTCTTCTGGGTAATCGTCTTGTACCGCGCCGACTGGCCGGACAGCCGGCTGCTGGGGCGGTGGTGGAGGCGGCGGCCCAGCAGGCGGAGGAGGGGCAAGGCCGTCTCCCTTGGCGATCCTGGTGAGCCAGTGGCACTTCCGGGTGGTGTGATTTGGCAACAGCGCGTTGTGGAACTTGCGAGGTCCGTCCAGTCTTTCGGAAGAGAAGGCCGGCAACCAGTTGGACTTGCCACCTTTCTGCCGCTTGGCGAGGCTGCCCTTCCGCTGCTGGTCTTCGATCAGTCGCCACCTGCCGGTGTTGGAAGCCGTTGCGGGGCCTTGCGCTTGTGATCATTCTGCTGCTGTCGCCGGCTGGCGTCGCCAGCTGGAGTTCTGGGAGCATGAGGAGCTACTTTGCCAGTCGCACTGACTTTGATCTCCGTCTTCATGGAGGAGTCGGCAGTGGCGTACTTGTCTGCTATGACTAGCAGCTCGTCGAGGGTCTCCGGCTCGTCGCAAAGGAGCTTGTGCTTGAGGAGGGTGCCTTCTCTGCACCCGGCGGTGAAGTACTCGATTGCCTGCACCTCGTGCACTCCTTCGCAGGAGTTCCGGAGCTTGCCCCAGCGCGAGAGGTAGTCGCGACTGGACTCGTTGGGGCCTTGCACGCACAAGGACAGCTGACGAGGCTTGGGAGGTCGCTTGTATGTGCTCGTGAAGTTGCGGATGAAGGCCTCGGTTAAGTCGACCCAGCCGTTGATGCTGCCGGGCCTCAAGCTGTTCAACCATGTCCAGGCCGTGCCCTGGAGCATGAGGGGAACATACTTTACGGCAACGCGCTTGTTGCCGTTCGCTATGCTGACGGCCGTGGAGTAGTCCACCAGCCAGTCCTCCGGCTTCACGGAGCCGGTGTATTTGGTTGTGTCTCGGGGGAGTGTGGATCCTCGGGGGAAGGGCTAGTCGCGGATGCGAGGTCCGAAACAGGGTGGGCCCAACTCATCTTCTTCTTCTAGCGCCAGGGATCGGTGGAGTCGCTCGATCCGGTGGCGGGCGTCGTTCTCTCCGACTCCCTCACGGCGGCCAAGGCGGTCGCCGAGAGTCGGATGCTCGACGGGTGGCGGGGAGACTCGCCTTTATCCGCGGGGAGGAGGTGGCTGATAGTCATCCCGCCGCTCCACCGCCCTGGGGCGGCCGTCTTCGTTGCGTTCAATGGAGATGTGAGTCCGGCTATGGCTGGCAGCCGGATCCTGGTTCTTTCTTCCACGGACGCCGCCAGTTGCCGTCCGAGAGGTCGCGCCTTGATCTCGGCGAGGAGGCAAGTCGCCGTGTTGTCATCGTGGCGCCTCCGTGCGGCAGCCGGCTTCGTCCTGCGCGGCGGCCGCGTCGAGGAGCTGCTGGACTCGCTCCGTCATCAAGCGGCGCTCCTTGCCGTCGAAGTTATCCAGCTCGTCCGCCGCTGCCTGGGCAGCACGAATGTTCTCCGCTGGCGTGGCGTATACAGGGCGACCGGCCCCAAACAGACTGGCGAGGGCCGCGCCGCGCCTAGGCGGCTAGGCCCAGTCGGAGCCGGCGAGCCGCCCACAGCGCGATCCATCTCGCGCTGATAGGCTTCCGACAAGCGTCTCATGCTTGCCAGCTTCTGTGCGCCCACGAGGAGCTGAAGGCGGCGCGCCTCCAGCGTTTCGGCGTCGGCGTCCTCCGGAATGGAGGCGGTCAGGTCTTGCAGAACAGCGTCGAGAGGGTCACGAGCCCCCCCGCCGGAGGGCTCGCCGTGACTGATGACGAATCTTCTGTGACGGTGCTCCCGCCGCTCTCCGCGCGAGGGAGAGGCTCGTCGTAGACCACCACGTTGGTGCGGAACGCGTCGAGCGACGCGGTGTCGGAGTCGACCAGCATCGGGTCGGTGGAGCCTCTGAGACTCAAGTCGGCGGCAGGCTCGCCCGTCGGCGTGGAGCTGCTCGAGGAGGCCCGCGAGGAGGCTTTTCGGGGCCGTCCGTGCTGCGTCGGACGCGAGCTCGTCGGAGAGGCGAACCTCGCCCGACAAGTTCGGCGAGGCAACTTCGCCACAGAGGGCAACCTCGGCGCCATCATGCAGCGTAGCGCCGGGCGCAAACTCCATCTGGCGTGCCGGGCTGGCTGCGCTCGCCAGGGAGGAAGAGGGTTCCCGTCCAGAGCAGGTCTCCGGACGACGGTGCACCAGGCCCCATGGTGGGCGCCAAATGTCGGGGGTTGGGTGCGACATATGCCAAAGGATGGCTTATCATGGAGGGGGCGAGTAGAACGTCAGCTGGTGCACAGAAGCGGGATGAGGCGAAGACATGCACGCCGCGAATCTTACCCGGCTTCAGGGCTCTCCAAGGAGATAACACCCCTATTGCTACTTTATGGGTCTCCGCATGATCACTATGGCAAAGTGGGTACAAGAGGCTCCTTGAGCTGTTCGGGGTGAGGAAGGAGAAGGGCACGGCTTGCTCTTCTCTCCCTCTATGTGTGTGTCCAAAACTACTAGCTTCCAATCCATTGCATGGGTGCCCCGGGGGGTTTATATAGGCCTCCCCCCGGGGGTACAATGTTAATCCGGCCAGGTGTGGGTCCAAGCCGTCAGTCTCTAAGTCGCCGTCTTCTCCGTCGACTCCTGGGGCCCGCCGACTAGTGGGCCCCGCCGGTGCCCCAGCATGGGGCCGACAGCCCTTGTCCGCCGCGGGCGGGTCTTGCCGGCTGCATATTAATGTAGCCGTGCTTCTAATGACGCGGGATTGGTCACGGGGTTATGGCAACAGTGCCGCCGCTTGATGGGCGTTCACTGTTGCCATTCCCCGTCTTGTCTGGTTAATGGCGCGTGGATCCCGCGGGAGGAGCCGGCCGACTCCCGGAGGCCGACTCCATCGGGTCCGTCTTTGGGGTGCTCTCGCCGTCTTCGGTCGCATGCAGACGAGGCCAATGTGGGTACGTGAATCTGCCCACGGTCGATGTCGAGGGCGGCATGGCTACAAGTCTTTGCGCCGGACGGAGATCTCCGTCGACGGCGCTCTGCAGCCATACCTACTCTTTATGGACTGGGCGGGGATGGGCCGCGAGGCGGCTTTATCCCATAGTCGCCCAGGCGTGAGGTGGTGGAGGTCGCGGGCCGACTCCTTGTAGCCGGCCTCGCTGGAGGTCGCTGGCTTGGAGTCGGCTTGTCCTGAAGGAGGCCTCTGGGACTCGGCCTAGAGGGGTAATTGGCGACTCTGTTGCCGACTATCTGAAGACGGCTCTTTGTCTTGGGGTCTTGAGGGGCGCAGTCTGCCCTGATGTTTTGAAAGGTTCAGGGGCTCGGGTCTCCCTACCCGTAGTCCATTACTCCGACACTAAGGACATCTGCCGTGACAATTCCACGACAATGATCATGATGCCCTCATGTCCGTATTTTACTTTATCGACACCCCTATCGCTAAACATGTGGTCATGATTATCGATTTTGGTGTTCGCTTGAGGACAAGCGAGGTATAAGCATGGGGGAGTTGATACGTCCATTTTGCATCATGCTTTTATGTTGATATTTATGGCATTCTTGGATCCTGGAAGCCATTTGCACTTATTCCAAAGTCGATATGTATTCCAGCCACACTATTATCACGCGTGTTGTCCAGGGTGTACTGAAGCGCAAGAAGTTCAAAGCTACTCCTTCGTTTGTGAGGCACACTATTCTTGTCAAGCTTACACAGGAAGATGATGTGACACGCCTCCACAAACAAGTTTAAGAGTGGCAAGGCCACAAGGTTATCTTTAGGAATGTTAACAGTATTGAGCTGCTGCCGGACGTCCTCGATGATGTTCATGGCAAGGTCCGTCTTGTGTCCATCCCAAATTAGATCGAAGCATGAAATAGTTGGCCCAGCTAGTGTTTAAACGTAGTTTCGATTGTGTCTAATTATCTGAACCTTGCATATTATTGAGCATCTGGGGCTAGTGCTCTGTTTGAATCCATCTATGGGAACTACTGCTACTTTTGTGTGCCCGTGAATCATGTGAGAACCATCCTATTTGTTGCCAAAACAAATGCGTCCTCACTATTTTTTTCTTGTAATATGGCATGGTAAAACATAAGTTGTCACGGTTTATCATACGAGCAGTGTGTGTTTGATGAAATAGACTACTTGTCCGAGAACTGTGCGATGACCTATATATAGGGTGCGTAATGCTGGTTCAGTACTTGTAAACACTATTGGTCCTACCCCATTTGTAAGAAGTTTGGCAAAACATGGCACACTGGCTTAGCTCGCTTCAACAATAGAAAAGTGGGCTATCGACAAGCTAACTGATAACCCACAAGTATAGGGGATCGCAACAGTTTTTCAGGGTAGAGTATTCAACCCAAATTTATTGATTCGACACAAGGGGAGCCAAAGAATATTCTCAAGTATTAGCAGCTGAGTTATCAATTCAACCACACCTGAAAGACTTAATATCTGCAGCAAAATATTTAGTACTTCCTCCATCCCAAAATAAGTGTCTCAAGCTTAGTACAACTTTGTACTAGAGCTAGTACAAATTTGAGACACTTATTTTCGGACGGAGGGAGTAGAAAACTAGTATGGAAGTAACGATAATGGTGGCAAAAGTAACAGTAGCAGTCTTGTAGCAATTGTAACCGTGGCAATGGAAAAGAAACTTATCAAAGATCAATATGAAACAAGCTCATAGGCAATGGATCAATGATGGATAATTATGTCGGATGGCATTCATCATGCAATGGTTATAACATAGGGTGACACAGAACTAGCTCCAATTCATCAATATAATGTAGGCATGTATTCCAAATATAGTCATACCTGCTTATGGAAAAGAACTTGCATGACATCTTTTGTCCTACCCTCCCGTGGCAGCGGGGTCCTAATGGAAACTAAGGGATATTAAGGCCTCCTTTTAATAGAGTACCAGACGAAATCATTAGCACTTAGTGAATACATGAAGTCCTCAAACTACGGTCATCACCAGGAAGTGTCCCAACTATTATCACTACAGGTTTTCCGGATCATAACATGTAGTATGTGACTATAACTTGCAAGATAGGATCAAGAACACAAATATATTCATGAAAACATAATAGGTTCAGATCTGAAACAATGGCACTCGGGCCCTGCTGACAAGCATTAAGAATAGAAAAGCCATAGCAACATCAATCTTAGAACATAGTGGATAATAGCGATGAAACCCGAACAAAACTAACTCGATTACATGGTAAATATCATCCAACCCATCACCGTCCAACAAGCCTACAATGGAATTACTCACGCATGGTGGTGAGCATCATGAAAATTGGTGATGGAGGATGGTTGATGACGACGATGGCGACGATTTCCCCTCTCTAGAGCCCAAAACAGACTCTAGGGCTGCCCTCCCAAGGAAGAACAGGTTTTGGCGGCGACTCCGTATCATAAAACGCGATGGATTCTTCTCTCTGATGTTTTTCTCCCCGAATGTCAATATATGGAGTTGGAATTGAGGTCGGTGGAGGACCAGGGGGCCCACAAGGTCAGAGGGCACGCTACCCACCCTTGTGGCCAGGGTGTGGGCCCCCTTCAGTTGATTCTTTCGCCAATATTTTTTATATTTTCCAAAAATACTCTCCGTGGATTTTTAGGTCATTTCGAGAACTTTTATTTCCGCACAAAAATAACACCATATCAATTCTGCTGAAAAACAGTGTTAGTCCGAGTTAGTTCCATTCAAATGATGCAAGTTAGAGTCCAAAACAAGGGCAAAAGAGTTTCGAAAAGTAGATATGATGGAGCCGTATCAACTCCCCCAAGCTTAGCCTATTGCTTGTCCTCAAGCAATTCAGTTGACAAACTGAAAGTGATTAAGAAAAACTTTTACAAACTCTATTTGATCTTGTTGTTGCAAATAGGTAAAGCCAGCATTCAAGTTTCAGCAAAGATTATGAACTAAACATATTCACAATAACATTTAGGTCTCACATTTACTCACATCAATGGCATAATTAACTAGCGAGCAATAATAATAAATTTCGGATGACAACACTTTCTCAAAACAATCATGGTATGATATAACAAGATATTATCTCGCTAGGCCTTTCTGAGACCGCAAAACATAAATGCAGAGCACCCATGAAGATCAAGGACTGACTAGGCATTATAATTCATGCTGAAAAATATCCAGTCATACTCAATATAAATTAATAGCAATGCGTACAAATGACAGTGGTGCTCTCTAACTGGTGCTTTTTATAAGAGGATGATGACTCAGCAATAAAAGTAAATAGATATGCCCTTTGCAGAGGGAAGCAGGGATTTGTAGAGGTGCCAGAGCACGAGTTTTGAAATAGAGATAAATAATATTTTGAGCGGTATGCTTTCATTGTGAACACAACAACCTAGAGATCTCGGTATCTTCCATGCTACATACATTATAGGAGGTTCCCAAACAGAATGGTAAAGTTTATACTCCCCCACCACCAACAAGCACACTCCGCGGCTGGTCTGAAACAACGGGTGCCGTCCAACTAACAACAGTCTTGGGGGAGTTTTGTTTGCAATTATTTTGATTTCATTTGAGCACGGGACTGGGCATCACGGTTAGCAGCCATTTTCTCGTGAATGATGAGCGGAGTCCACTCATCGTGAGAATAACCCACCTAGCATGGAAGATATTAATAGCCCAAGTTGGTACATGAGCGATTCGAGCATACAAAACAGATTATCATTTGAAGGTTTAGAGTTTGGCACATTCAAATTTACTTGGAACGGCAGGTAAATACCACATATAGGAAGGTATGGTGAACTCATATGGAACAACTTTGGGGTTTATGGAAGTGGATGCATAAGAAGTATTCCCGCTTAGTACAAGTGAAGGCAAGAAAAAGACTGGGAAGCAACCAACTAGAGAGCAACAATGGTCATAAACATGCATTGAGAGTAACCAACATTGAGTGCAAGCATGAGTAGGATATAAATCACCTTGAACATAAATATCGTAGAGGCTATGTTGATTTTGTTTCAACAACATGAGCGAACACGTGCCAAGTCAAGCCACTCGAATCATTCAAAGGAGGATACCATCTTATCATACTACATCACAACTATTTTAATTTTCATGTTGGCATGCAAGGTAAGCCATTGTAAACTCCTAGCTAATTAAGCATATCATGAGTAACCATAATCTCTAATTGTCATTGCAAACATGCTTCATTTATAATAGGCTAAATCGGGAACGATGAACTAATCATATTTACAAAAACAAGATAGGTCAAGTTCATACCAGGTTTTCCTCATCTCAATCATTTCATCGTATATCGTAATTATTGCCTTTCACTCGCATGACCGAATGGTGTGGATAAATAATAACAGTGCACGTGCATTGGACTATGCTGGAATCTGCAAACATTTATTCAAAGGAGAAGACAAGGTAATACGGGCTCTTTGTTAGATCAGCAGTAATGCATATGAGAGCCACTCAACGTTTTCATCGTGGTCTTCTCCTCTCGACCCCTAAAGAAAAGAAATTCAAAGAAAGACACTGAAATGTTTTTGGAGTTTTTGTTTATTTGAAGGAAGTAAAACAAGAACGAGAAAACTATTTACACGCGAAAGCTCCCAAAAGGCAAAAGAAGAACGAGAAATATTTTTGGGTATTGTTTTTGGGATTTTTACATCTATGCCCCTGGCTCCGTAGCTCTAATCATTCATCCCCGCGCTCTTAACTTTTGCTCAATTTCACCACTCCCTTGCCAGAAACCCTCATAACTGGGCACAACAGACGTGGCCGTCGGGTCAAAGGCTTGACCGTTAACTCTGACTAGTGGGGCCACGCTGGACTATGCCGCGTTGGATGGTGTCGCTGTTCGACCATTGGGCCGTGGTTTCGTTGGGACGTCGCTTGCATTAAATGTCTGCGCGCGTCGCAGGACAGAAGCCTGCTATGCATGCACCTAGCAAACCCTGCCTGCATGCGTCGATTGAGCCTGCATGCGCTGATGCCAATATGTAGCTTAAATAGCCATATTGTTACGTGTTACTTGGCCATGGCAATAACGGGGTCAAATGTGAAGTTAGTAGCCCGTTTTCAAACCCACGTAGCACCGGGAGTGTACACGCGTGGGAAACGGTGGTTTCAAAAGAAGAAGAAAAAGAAGCTAATTGCATGCGTGGGCATCCGTGGTCATACCCTATATTATATGAACAAAAAGAGACAATTTTTGAAGGGCTTGTGGCCATTTTGAATGATAAAAATAAATTTGGCCCTTACAAATTTGGTCATTTTACATTTGTATAGAACAAAAAGAACGATGCAAAAAACAGAGCAAACGATGCAAAAATATAGTGCCAGCACGTTCACAAAAAACAGAGCAAATGATGCAAAAAAAAACAATGCAATTCAACGGCCCAGAGCTTGGTTTCCTTTTGGGCCCAATAACAATGTTTTTTTTCACGGAGTCAGTGGTGGGCGAGCAGCCGAGCACAACCAATAGGATCGCATCTCGCGGATAGCCCCACGATCCAACGATGCGGAGACATCCTTGTGATCCAACGACGTGGAGCTTGCACACAACTAGCCCACCTAGTTCCTTCTAGAAGGCCAGATCTAAGGGCCGTCGCTTGGCGTGAGAGTATGATCGTACAACTGACATTGGGAGTTAGGGTTAGCCAAAACCCCGCGGGGTTTAGAGGGGTTTTGAGCTGGTCAACAGGGTTTCGAAGGCTTTGACTGAGCATAACTAATTTATAAAAAATCAAAAAAATATGAAACATTTGCCGTTCGTCGTTTTATAAGACAAGCTAACGAGGAAAAATATGAAACTTTGTCTATAGTCAATTTCATAAAAACCCTAGCTGGCACGATCGAGGTCAAATGAGCACCATTAATTTAAAAAAATCAAAAAAATATAAAACCTGCGCACAATGTTGTCTTATGTGACATGTTACCAACCAAAAATCATAAACTTGCTCTATGGTCATTTTCATGAGAAAACCTTCACACATATGAGCTATCATGTACATGATTTCATAGAGTTCAAGGAGAGGATGTGGTGTTACCTTCTGTTTTTGAAAATTAAAAAAAAATCAAAAAAATAGTGAGACTTCGAATCTACTCTATGGAAACTGAATATGTGTTAATAAAAAAATATTTGGCTCATTTAGAGTAGGTTAAGAAAAACTTGATTACAAATGGGTTGTTTACCCTAGCCTGGGAGCTCATTTGGAGCACATTTTCTCAAATTCAAACTTATTTGACCTGCTCTAAATCACTTCAAATTTGCGCCCCAAATCCGTCGGCGCGGACGTCGAACGGATGCCACACGCGCCTTCTCGTTGTCTGCTGTGTCCCCACCTGGTCGCCGCCCACTCGCGGTCAGCTTAATTTATGACCACAGGCCCACGCGTCAGCGACGGCGGTCGCCCTTTTTTAATACGACCATGCGGCGGGGCCATCCTCATCCACTCGTCGTCACCATCTAGGCAAGCTCGCCCCCCCGTCGCTGGCAAACCCTAGCAAAAACCCTAGCCAACCCTAGCCAAATGGGGCTCTTCTCCGGCGCCGGCAGCAGCAAGTCCAAGGGCAAGGCCCCCGCCGTCCCTTTCCCCTCCGAAGTTCAGACCGCCTGCTGCTGCTCGGCCAAGCCGGAGGGTTCGAGTGAGCGTGCCAGTGCACCAGGAAGAGTGGCACTGGCAGCACCGCGTCCCTCTGCCGTACCCCGACGTCACCCTGCCGCACGGCTGGCATCTAGATCCAGAGAGGATCCCAGTGCCGGCGGCGCCGCAGTCGACTAGGGCGCACGCGGATGAGGTGCGGCGCCGGCAGGCAATGCTGATGCCGAAGCAGCGCCGCGACACCACCTACGCCACCGACTCGCCTAACTGGGCGAGGTGGTTCGCCTTCGAGCACGAGGAGGCAAGGCGATGCGGCGTGCCGCCAGCCCTGCTTGTCGTCCGAGAGGAAGACCAGGCAGCCCTTGAGGCGGTCTACCACGAGAGTGAGGATGACGAGCGGCGCAGGGTGGAGGTGGTGGAGGAAGAGGAGGCTCACTACGAGGCAGCCATGGCGCAGGCCCTCGCCCTCTCTGCGACCGGCGATTGCGTCATGCCGCCGGTAGCCTCGCCGTCCCCTCCCTGACTACTCGTCAAGGCTGACCCAGAGCCGCAGCCGGAGCCCATCGCATGCTTCTCCTGGACGGGAGCGGTGTACCTCGAGATGTGGCGCCAGCGACGGCTCGCCGAGGAGCGCCGTTGCGGCGAGTACGAGGAGATGCTCGAGCGCGACCTCGAGGAGGAGGCGTGCCAAGCCGTGGCTGCACAGGCGGCCGCACAGCCCCCCGCGCCAGCACTGCCCCCGCCGGAACAGCTGCCAGTGGCCTACATCTCCGCCGCCTAGAACACGGCGTTCCCCTGGGCTGGCCCTGAGCCGACGCTCATCGACCTCACCCACCCCGAGGACGACGACGACGCTTAGAAGGCGCCTACTGGCAGCGCCACCTCATGGTTATGTTGTTTTTAATTTCTTTTAATGCTAATGTCGAAGCGTGGACTCTCGTCGGCCTTCCTGGCCGGCTTTAATGTTTAATTAAGTTGTTTTTATTTTAAATATGCAAGCATAGTTTTTTTTTGTCGGCGCCGTCAAAATGAGTCGGGCCAGCGTTGGGCGCACGAGCTGACCCAAACGCATTGGGCGCAGCGAGGGGATTTGGCGAAAATGGTAGGGGCGATGGAGGTGGTTGCCCTCTTTATATGATGTTCTACCCCACGACCGCTTTCTTGCATGCGCCCACGTATACGCGGCCCCACTCGTCTTCTAATAGTCAAAGGCATTGACCCGACGACAACGTCCGTTATAACCAGTTATGAGGGTTTCGAGAAAGGGAGTGGGGAAAAGTGACCAAAAGTAAACAGAGTGGGGTTGAATGAGTAGAGCTAGGGAATCAGAGGCACAAAAATAAAAATCCCTTCCTTTTTAATACTACAACTAAGCATGCATGGAAAGTAAACTAACTACAACAATTTTTTTGGTTTTTCTTAAGGTTTTTCAAACACCCAAGAAGAAAGCGGGAAAAAGAAATAAACTAACATGGATAATACAATAAAAAAGTACAAACACCCACAACTGAAATGAGTGTGTGAACATGAATCTAATGTCGGTGAGAAATACGTACTCCCCCAAGCTTAGGCTTTTGTCCTAAGTTGGTCTACAACCATGGATCAAAGTAGCCCTCTCTGGTGTACTGAGGAGGATCCTGGGGGTTCCACTGGTTAGCGAGCTCCTGCTGATCACACTGGTCGAGGAGGAAGTCGGTGATGCCTGCATTCCCAGCCAAATAATAGAAATCATCATAAATTCCGGCTGCCTGTAAGAATGCATCACATGGCCACTCACACGGCCGAATCTCCATGGCACGAGGAAGATTATACTTCGGCTTCTCCTTCTCCTCATTTTCCTTTTCCTTGGAACCCTGACTCGAGGAGCCTCTGAACAATCTCCTCATCATTTTCTTGCTCTGAAAATTTCTGAAATTTTTAGTGACACAAAATAAAAGTGAACCAAACCCAAAAAAATTGATAGCAACTACTTCCACAAGTGCCAAGAGGCTATATCATGCATCAAAACTACTTTGGACCATATAAATTTGACATGCAAGCTCAAGAACAAGGTCACCACTGTAGAAAAAAATTGCAATGAATAAAGCACTAGAACAGAAACTAATTGGACCATTGGAGGAGTCGCATACTGAAGAACAATCCCCCAAAGTAGTTTTGTGAATGTAGCCTTGAGCAAGGAGATCTAAAATGGCAGAAAGATGTGCTAGAACATGAGTTTGAGCTATCGAGTGATTTTTTCTGAAGGAAGAAGGAGTGGATGGGTGCTGGAATAAGTGATGGGGGGCCACGTGGGGCCCCCAAGCACAGGGGGCACGCCCAGGGGGGTAGGGCGAGCCCTCCACCCTTGTGGCTAGCTAGTGAGGCCCCCTGGTGTATGTTCAGTGCCAGAAATTCTCAAATATTCTATAAAAAATCATACTAAATTTTCAGGGCATTTGGAGAACTTTTATTTTTGGGACATTTTGTATTACACGGATAATTCAAAAAACAGACATATAGTACTATTTTTTGATTTATTTATTCTAAATAACAGAAAGTAAAAGATAGGTACAGAAGGTTGTGCTTTCGAAATTCATCCATCTCATGCCCATCAAAAGGAATCCATTAACAAGGTTGATCAAGTCTTATTAACCAACTTCTTCCGAATGACAGGAAACCGGAGAACTTTCGAATAACACTAGGTTACCTCAACGGGGATATGAATGTCCCCAACAATAAGAATATCATATTTCTTTTGACAGTAAGAAGAGGGAATTCCAAACCTCCAATTGTAACAGTTGATTTTTTCCAATAGAATTTATACTATGAACTTGAGGTTGTTTCTTCGGAATGTGTACCGTACGCTCATTACCATTAACTTGAAAAGTGACATTGCCTTTGTTGCAATTAATAACAGCCCCTGCAGTATTACAAAAAGGTCTACCAAGGATGATCGACATACTGTCGTCCTCGTCCTCGGGGATATCAAGAGTAACAAAGTCTGTTAAGATAGTAACGTTTGCAACCACAACAGGCACATCCTCACAAATACCGATGGGTATAGCAGTTGATTTATCAACCATTTGCAAAGAAATTTCAGTAGGTGTCAACTTATTCAATTCAAGTCTATGATATAAAGAGAAGGGCATAAAACTAACACTGTCTCCAAGATTACATAAAGCAGTTTTAACATAGTTTCTTTTAATGGAGCATGGTATAGTTGGTACCCCTGGATCTCCAAGTTTCTTTGATATTCCACCCTTAAAAGTATAATTAGCAAGCATGGTGGAAATTTCAGCTTCCGGTATCTTTCTTTTATTTGTAACAATATATTTCATATACTTTGCATAAGGAGGCATTTTAAGCATATCACTCAAACACATACACAAAAATATGGGTCTAATCATTTCAGCAAAGCGTTCAAAATCCTCATCATCCTTTTTCTTGGAATGCTTAGTAGGAAAGGAATGGGTTTCTGAACCCATGGCTGTCTTTCTTTACCATGTTTCCTAGCAACGAAGTCTCTCTGATCATAACGTTGATTCTTTGATTGTGGGTTATCAAGATCAACAACAGGTTCAATCCCTACATCAATATCATTACTAGGCTGAGCATCAACATGAACATCATTATTAACATTATCACTAGGTTCATGTTCATCACCAGATTGTATCTCAGCATCAGAAATAGAAATATCATTGGGATTTTCAGGTGTATCCATAACAGGTACACTAGAAGCATGCAAAGTCCAATCAGATTTCTTTTTGTTTTTATTACTAGGACTAGGTGTATTAGTATTAATTCTCTGAGAATCTTGCTCAATTCTCTTAGGATGATCCTCAGGATATAGAGGTTCCTCGGTCGCCTTACCACCTCTAGTCATAACCCTAACAGCATTATCACTATTCTTACTATTCAACTCATTAAGCAAATCATCTTGTGCCTTAAGTACTTGTTCTACTTGAGTTGTAACCATGGAAACATGTTTACTAATAAGCTTGAGATTATTAACAGTTATACTCATATAATCACCCAAGTGCTCAAGCATGTAAGCGTTACGTTTCAATTGTCTACTAACATAAGCATTGAAGTTTTCTTGTTTAACAATAAAATTATCAAACCCATCCAAGCATTGGCTAGCAGACTTATTATGAGGAATATCACCTTCATCATATCTATGGAGAGAGTTTATCTCTACTACCTGTGTCGGGTTATCAAGACCATGTATTTCTTCAATAGGCGGTAAATTCTTAATATCTTCAGCTTTAATACCTTTTTCTTTCATAGATTTCTTTGCCTCTTGCATATCTTCAGGACTGAGAAATAGAATACCCCTTTTCTTTGGAGTTGGCTTAGGAATTAGTTCAGGAAGTGTCCAATCATTATAATTACTCAATATATTATTCAATAGCAATTCATCTTGCTCAACAGTTCGTTGCCTGAAAACAGAACCAACACAACTATCCAGGTGGTCTCTGGAAGCATCGGTTAGTCCATTATAAAAGATATCAAGTATTTCATTTTTCTTGAGAGGATGATCAAGCAAAGCATTAAGTAATTCGAGAAGCCTCCCCTAAGCTTGTGGGAGACTCTCTTCTTCAATTTGCACAAAATTAAATATTTCCTTTAAAGCAGCTTGTTTCGTATGAGCAGGGAAATATTTTCGAGAGAAGTAATAAATCATATCCTGGGGACTACGCACACAACCAGGAGCAAGAGAGTTAAACCATAACTTAGCATCACCATTTAACGAGAAAGGAAACAACTTAAGAATATAGTAGTGGCGATTTTTTTCCTCGTGAGCAAATAGGGTGGCTATATCATTCAGTTTAGTAAGATGTGCCACAACTGTTTCAGATTCATATCCACAGAAAGGATCAGATTAAACCAAATTAATTAACTCAGGATCGACAGAGAATTCATAATCCTTATCAGTAACAAGGATTAAACCAAATTAGGATCATATTTCATTCTAGCATTCAAGGATTTATCTTTCAGCTTAGCTAATAATTTCTTAAGATCACCTCTATCATTGCAAGCAAGAAAGTCTCTAGCAGTTTCTTCATCCATAACATAACCCTCAGGTACAACAGGCAATTCATATCTAGGTGGAGAATCATAATCATCAGTTTCAATAATAACATCAGTTTCAATAATATCATCAGTTTCAGTAATTTCATTCCCTCTAACCCTAGCAAGTTGTTCATCAAGAAATTCACCTAGTGGCACAGTATTATAAGGCAGAGAAGTAGTTTCATCATAAGAATCATGCATAGTAGAAGTGGCATCATCAATAACATGCGACATATCAGAATCAATAGCAGGTGCAGGTGTCGCAAGTTTACTTGAAACAAAAGGAGAATCAAGTGCAGAGCTAGATGGCAGTTCCTTACCTCCCCTCATAGTTGAGGGAAAAATATTGGTTCTTTGATCTTTCAAATTCCTCATAGTGACCAACAGATATAAATCCCAAGTGACTCAGAGAATAGAGCTATGCTCCCCAACAACGGCACCAGAAAAAGGTCTTGATAACCCACAAGTATAGGGGATCGTAACAGTTTTTGAGGGTAGAGTATTCAACCCAAATATATAGATTCGACACAAGGGAAGACAAAATATTCTCAAGTATTTGCAGCTGAGTTGTCAATTCAACCACACATGAAAGACTTAATATCTGCATCAAAATACTTAGTAGCAAAGTAGTATGGAAGTAACGGTAACAGTGGCAAAAGTAAGAGTAGCAGTTTTGTAGGAATTGTAATAGTGGCAACATAAAAGTAACTTAGCAAAGATCAATATGAAACGAGCTCGTAGGCAATGGATCAATAATGGATAATTATGTCAAATGGCATTAATCATGCAACGGTTATAACATAGGGTGACACAGAACTAGCTCCAATTCATCAATATAATGTAGGCATGTATTCCGAATATAGTCATAGATGCTTATGGAAAAGAACTTGCATGAAATTTTTGTCCTACAATCCCGTGGCAGCGGGGTCCTAATGGAAACTAAGGGATATTAAGGCCTCCTTTTAATAGAGTACCAGACGAAAGCATTAGCACTTAGTGAATACATGAACTCCTCAAACTACAGTCATCACCCAAAAGTTTCCTGACTATTGTCACTCCGGGGTTGCCGGATCATAACATGTAGTAGGTGACTATAACATGCAAGATAGGATCAAGAACACAAATATATTCATGAAAACATAATAGGTTCAGATCTGAAATCATGGCACTTGGGACCTAGTGACTAGCATTAAGCATAGCAAAGTCATAGCAACATCAATCTTAAAACATTGTGGATACTAGGGATCAAACCCTAACAAAACTAACTCGATTAGATGGTAAATCTCATCCAACCCATCACTGTCCAGCAAGCTTACGATGAAATTACTCACGCATGGCGTTGAGAATCATGAAATTGGTGATGGAGGATGGTTGATGATGAGGATGGTGACGATTTCCCCGTCTCCGGAGCCCAAAACGGACTCCAGATCTACCCTCCCGAGGAAGAACAGGGCTTGGCGGCGGCTCCGTATCGAAAAACGCGATGAATCCTTCTCTTTGATTTTTTATCCCCGAATGTGAATATATGGAGTTGGAGTTGAGGCTGGTGGAGGTCCAGGGGGGCCACAAGGTCGGAAGGCGCGCCCGAGGGGGGTGGGCGCGCCCCCCACCCTTGTGGCCAGGGTGTGGGCCCCCCTTCGGTTGATTCTTTCGCCAATATTTTTTATATTTTCGAAAAATACTCTCCGTGGATTTTCAAGTCATTACGAGAACCTTTATTTCTACACAAAAATAACACCATGGCAATTCTGCTGAAAACAACGTCAGTCCGGGTTAGTTCCATTCAAATGATGCAAGTTAGAGTCCAAAACAAGGTCAAAAGAGTTTGGAAAAGTAGATATGATGGAGACGTATCACTAACAATCAATAATCTGTTGTCTGACATATAAGCAACTAGGTATCTTGTTACAGTGGTTCATGCAGTTAACTGAGGCCACAATGTAAATTCCAAACGTTCACACGCTAGTCCAGCGTTCATGTGGAACATTCACTTTAACTCGGCTTCATAAAATAATTGAAAAGCATAAGTTAAGCAATTTTATACATCTCAATGATTCATAGAACATAACAAACATTTACTAGTTCACAGCAAAAGAAAAAGTTGTGAGAAGGTTTAAAAATTAGAAAAAATCAAGCACAGCTTTTCCGAGCAACGGGCCTCCCTAGGCAGCTTTAATTTCCTAGAGTTCACTCTGGTTTTTTTTGTTGCCACCATCCAGGGTTAGTTTCTCTTATTCCGGAATAACCACTTATAATTGTGTTCTCAGTTGGAATGTTGAACTGAACCATATAGTGTACTGACCATCTGGACTTCCTATGCACTTCCACTAAATTTAAGCACCGCTATTAAGAAGACCACAATGCCTCTTGTCCATGCACCTGTCCCAAAAACCTCCATGCAACCGGCCAGTTAGTCCTCTGTCCATCCATGAATTGGGAGAAAGTGCATTCCCGACTAGGATGCAGTTGTTTTCGCTCGTCCCTGCACTGCAATCAGGAAGTAAAACATACGAATCAGCTTCTTTTTGATTGCGTTGGTCATTCTATCTAGTTACTACCAATGTAGGAATACCGGGAAGACGGGAGGTTAGACGACGACAGCTAGGAATAGCCATCTCATTTTGTGTAGTTCTACTAAAACTGAGGTGTGTACTTTTGATTGCACAGATAGAAACCATATGGAGACAGACATCCTTGTTTGCGCAAATATGAAACACAGAGTGACAGTAATTTGCAGTGGCATATGATTAACAGCAGCATCTATTGTGTTATAATTGGCACTACATTGATAGTATGAAAGTGTCATTAAGTAAGAAGTAGCATGACATCACATCAGCACTGCCACTATATTAACATGCAGAACAATAGAATTAGTATTACTGTCATGAGAGTGGCACATGGTCAGTAAATGTGCAATCAAATTTGTGCAGTTCCACTGGAATGAAGCAATGTTAGCGGTGTGAGATTTAAGTGTATTTGCAAAAACACAATTCATGGGAAATAAAGCAAGAAGAAACCAGTTCATAAAATGGTGGTGTCATTGCTTCAATTTATCGATGGCACTAGACCGACAACAACATTACTTAATAGTTATATTAGGTGGCATTGCTTGAATTTATCGACGACACTAGACCATTACTTAATAGTGACATTAGGTGGCATTGCTTCATGCTTCATGTGATTTTACTTTAATGGTGGTGATATGGGTGTAGGGACAGCAGGGACATAAAGTGGTGAGGCAGATGTGGTTGCCAAGAGCGGCAAACATTTAGGCAACATGTCTGCATTTGTCCCATTTTTTATCTCCTCAACGACATTTTCCTATGTGAGCACTGGAAATATAGACCTTCTCGTTCTCATTTGCGTTGTCCCCCGACACCCCTCACTTTCCTTCATTTTTCGACCAAGAGACAGGTCCACTTCCCCCCACCCATCACCATCCACCCCGCTTTGTTCGCCTTTTGAACCAAGAGACCGGTTGGGTATCTACTCCTTTCCCCTGTTTCCTCATAGAACCAAGTCCTAGATTCATGCTACAGCTTTCCCACTTTCTTCGCTGTTTGAACCAACTCTTTGATTCGACTGTGTGAACTAGCATTACCACTAATAATAGTAATAGTCTAGGTGGCTTTGGAATAGCCGGTAGAAGTAGCAAAAGATCCACACGTAGCCAGATGGGGAGATGGGGCAGTAGAGCAAGGCCGGTTTCGAAGGAATATATACCTGAGGGTTGTCTGGATGTGGCAAAGACGACATCGGGAGGCCGCATCTTGGCCATAATACTGCAGGGAGGAAGAATGGGTCGGAGGCCCTCCCGAGCCGGCGCTGTCTCAGAGAGAACGGCACGGCCGCCGATCGGGACGCGCAGGTAGCTGTTGGTCTCCTCCCTCGCCGTCGACGACCGCGTGAACGATGCACCTACACCGCTTCCCTGGCCGAGGTGGTCCGTGTCAGATTTCGGGTTCCGGCAGACCCTTGAGGTTCGAACACTGGGGTGCGCGCGGAGATCTTTCCCCTACCAGCTCACGCGTTAATGAATTGCAAGGGATCTAAACTAGGAACGATGAACAACACAAGGGACACAAGGTTTATACTGGTTTGGGCCACCGTTGTGGTGTAATACCCTATTCCAGTGTGTGGTGTGGTGGATTGCCTCTGGGGCTGATGATGAACAATACAAAGGGAGAACAGCCTCGCAAGGGCTGTTCTTGAGCTGGTGTGATGAACTGCTTGGGTGAGTTCAGTCGCCTCTCTCTCTCTTCTAGGGATCTATTAGATGCCTCTACTCTGTGGTGGACAACTCTATTTATAGTGGGAGGCCTTGGACCTCTTCCCAAATAATGAGCGGGAAGGGCGCCGACAATTGGCCATTTTGAAGGGGAACATCTGGTACTTATCCTGACTAAAGTCGGCCTTCGGCTGCCAAAGGCTGTGACGGTGACGCCGTCCTGGGCTCCACGATGACCTCCATCCAGCTGCTCTGCTGGTCATGGTCTTGTTGCACCGAAGCGGTAACCTTTGCCTGATGCTTTGGCATGTGCTTGTCTCCCTTGCACCACAGGGGAAACGAGGACACTTGCAGGCTGGCGCCCGCCTGGTCTCGTTCGTCATGGCTTGCGTCACGGGGCACCCTCGTGAGGTACCCTGCCTTGATCCCTCCGCCTCCTCGTGAGCCTGCCTAACGAGGCTACTCTTGAGGAAGGTTCCTGTCGTCCGCCCCATGAGGCTTGGCCCCTCGCGAGGGTCTTGAGCTTGAGCTGATGAAGCTAGGCACTGGGCCCCACTTGAGCCACGCCAGCAGTCGCAGGTAGGCAAGTCCTGGGACCCCATTCCTGCACACCGACAGAGGCCCTCGCCCAAGGCGCGCCTCGGACTTGCCTTAGCAGAGAAGCTGGCAAGTGCGGTTACGCTGGCCCCAACAGCCTCAAGCGGCCTTGGGCGCCAGATGGCGATTGATTGGTCGTATGCTTCCACTTCCCCACGATGCCTCATTACACGCCCGGCTAAGCGGACCCGGGGTTGCACACAGCCATTCCCCTTTCGCTGTCCGCGCACTCCCGGCTCTTCCTTCTTCCTCTGGCTCCAACCTCCGCCATTGATCCAGCTCGGACTCTCAACCTTCTTGTCGCCATGGCGCCAACGAAGAAGGAAAAGGCGAAGAAGCCCGCGCCTTCGCCCCGCTCGCCTCCGGTGGTGGCCCCCGCCGTCGATCGATCTATCATACTCAACCCCGAGGCCTTGGGCAAGGTCCGCTCTGCTCTTGCCACCATCTTCAATGAGTGCGGCAGGACTACAGCATGGCCTGCGTCTCATGCCTCCTCTGACAGGATTGTCACGGAGGTCCGGTTCTTCGCTGATGCCCTGTGGGCGGGTCTGGTTCCCCCCTTCTCCGCTTTCTTCAATGCGGTGCTCTCCGACTATCAGATCCACATGATGCATCTCGGGCCTGAGTACATTACCCTCTTTGCTGTGTTCGCCTTTGTCTGTGAGGCAATGGTGGGCATCCCTCCTTCCATTGCTCTGTTGCGTCACTTCTTCCCTTTACGCTTGAGTGATCCTACTCAATGCTCGGGGTGTGTGATCTTCCTTGCGGTGCCAGAGACGGCTGCTTCGAGGATCGATTTCGGACTCCCTGCCCCTGAGGCCAAGTTCAGAGAGCGGTGGTTGTATGTGGACGTTTGGGTGCCCAGCCCCCTGCTCGCGCATCCTACCTTGACTGCTGTTCCCAACTCAGGCTAGGGTCACGAGACGCTCGCGGACGCCCGGCTTGCATTCGTCTAGCGCCGATTCGAGAGTTTGAGGGCGCTCAACGTGACGAAGCCCAAGGTGGTGATGGAGTTCCTCCAGTGTCGCATTGCTCCTCTCCAGCGCCACTCTCATCGGATGTGGGACTTTGCGGGGCACAAAGACCACATGCGACTTCAGGAGGGGGACCTGGCGCCTGAGGTGTTGAAGATGGTGCTCAGGGTCCTGGTTGGTGACCCTTCCCCAGGCAGCCTTCGACGTGATGGTTCCCTCTTGTATCTCTGTTCAGGCAGGGCCAATTTCGTGAAGCAGATGCCAAGCTTTGACGAGTGGGGGCTGCGCCCGCTGGCCTCAGGGGACCTCGAGAGAACCCAGTTGCCGTGGTAGCTCTTCCGGTCGCCCAAAGTGGCTCTGTCTCAGGTGATGGAGCAGGGAGACGAGAGCTGTCAGGAGTTGGAGAGGGCGACGTTGAGGTGGTGACACCGCACGGAGCTTCGAGGGTGGCCTCTCCCGGGGCTCGTTTGGGAATGGTGACAGGTGAGGAGTTGCAGCCTCCGGCTCACGAGGTTGGGGCTCCCATGGCCGGGGCTCCTGAGGTTGGGGCTCCCGAGGCTATTCCCATTGGCGCTGATCACCTTGCCGCCTCCTCCATGCCGCGAACCGACCCCTGTGCCGAGTGCTTAGGCCGGTTCCACGTAGACTTCGTGGCCCTCCACAAGAGGAAGGAGGCCTAGGGCGGTGACGATCGCCCTTGCCGCTTGCTGAAGTGCAGGAAGTACTTCGCCACGGACGAGTAAGTCATCTTCTCACTCTGCTCCTCTACTTCTCGGCTCTTGCAGCTGACTGTGACCTTTCAGGGCCCTTCCTGTCGAATTCGCGGAGACGGCCAAGGAGCCATCTCCCCAAGCTCCATCCTCGTTGCTGATCCTTGCTGCGTCAGGTTCAAGCAGCGCCTTTATCACCCAGCCGGCCGGAGAGGTGGCCCGTTCAGTTGAGCGTCCCGAGCCTCAGGCGCTCACTGTCTTCCCTTCACGAAGTTCTCCGAGCATGTAAAGCTTGCCCGTGCTCCTCCCTTGATCGTGGAGGGTGATTGGTTGAAGTCGATCTTGAGCTCTTTTTCTCGGGACGGACCGGCGCCAGCCCCGCTCTCTGGCGAGGCCCGTCGGCGATCGTTAGCGCCAGCCGCCCCTGCGGGAGGAGGCACGCCGCCTCTGGGCCTTCGGCATACACCAGCAGTAGAGGGGGACGTAGAAGATGTGCTCAAGCGTGCTTGCGAACGCCGCGCCCGCCGTCAAGAACTTCTTCGTGGGGCGACGGACGCGGTGAACCGGTTCGGGGCGGAGCTTGCCGGCGAGGATGCTGGCCTCGAGGTCAAGGTTTGCGCCTTTGCCGAGGAGAGGCGCAAGCTGAAGGTGGTGGCTGCTTCACTCGCTGCCACCAGCGTGACCTTGACAATGCAAAGGCTGAGGAGTCGCCAAGGCCTCATGAGAGGCTTGCTCTCGAGCCGTCGAGGAGGCCCTGGAAGCAGATCGGCGGCGCAGGGATGCGGAGGAGTGTGTGTGGGAGCTCCAAGCCTGGAGCAACTCTCTGGAGCAGCAGGTGGAGTTGCGCCTGGCTGCACTTGCGTCGTTGAAGGAGGCTTCCGTCGACCAGGCGGAGTTCCATAAGCGCGAGGAAGCGCTATTGCTGGAGTCCGCCGAGCGCAACCTCGACCTTGAGCGGTTGGAGACGAGGGAGCGCCTGGTGGCTCAGGCGGAGGATGATGTTGCCACGCGCGAGGCCTGAGCCCAAGAAGAGATCGACCGCCGCGTAGCGGAAGCTCGCTCAGGCCTCGAGTGCCAGTACGTGTTGAGGTTGGAGCTGGTCCGGGCCGAAGCCGAGGGCAGGACCGCGGCCCTCAAGGCCAAATTGGACGAAGTTATGCGGGGTCCGGACTCCTATGCAGCCGCCCTTCGCACAGCGCAGGCGGAGCTGACCTCCTCCCGCGCTGAACTGCTCCTTCTCCGACAGAGGGTTGATGGCGCTGAGGCCACTGCACGGCAGAATGAAGACGAGATTCGGCGGCGGCGGGTTCTGGAGCACGAGCACGCCTCCATGCTCCGTACGCTCAGGGAATGGGCAAACGCGGCCCTGGGCAATATTTGCGAGGCCGCAGCCGAGGAGCCGCACGAGACCAACTATGCTGGCAACCTCCAGTATTTTGCTGACGTGGTGACGCTCCTGAAGAACCGCTCCGAGAGGTCTCGTCGGCTCGTCGAGGAGAGGAGCTGAGCCTTGCTCAGGCGCGCTTTCTCCCGTGTCTTCAGTTATCTGCGGGACAGGGATCCCCACTTCGACTTCGATGCCGCCATCACACCGGTGCCCATAGCCGTCCGGGGCGACCTGGCGCAATGGGTGGAGGATCATGTGGACGACCTTGTCAGGGCCTTCACGTCTGATGATGACGGCGTGATCATGGCTGCTGATGAAGGCGGCATGGTGGACGGTCCTGGTGCTGGAGGAGGTGTTGGTGGCGGCGATGACGTCAGCGACGCCTCGGGAGGCGACCCAGAAGGCGCGGTGAGCGATATGTCCGACTGATTGTCTGTCACCGCTGTTTAACCTGCACGAAAGAGGTTCGGGCTTGGCCCCGAAGACTGTGAGAGCATTTTGGGAGGGGAAGCCCCTCATGTAAAGATGTGTGGTAAATGCCCTGGTAATCTGAACGCCGCGTGTTAGCTTAACGGCCGGCCCAGTGGTGGGTTGGCTGGCTCGTTTACCTTTTGACCCTGGTGAGCCCCGAGCGGGGCTGCAGGGGCCATAGCGCCATATGTGTCTTTTGGGTGAACCCATTGATCCTGCGATAAGAACCTCCGGAGAGGGCATGGCGACAGCCGTCCGAGCTGTGGGCGTGGTGGCCCGGCCCGGCTCGCGAGGGGCTCGCGAGGGGAGGAAGCTGACGCTAGCTTTGGACGCAAAGCCGGAACTAGAACACGAGAAATTGCTCGAATGAGACTAAACACCCCTTCCCCGAACGCACGCAAGGCTCGAACTCAAATCCAACTTAAATTCAAATCGAAGAAACTCGTCAACAGAGGAAAAGGCAAAAAAGCAAAAGGCCGCGTCCGGCACCTAGTCTAGTCTTCGACGTCTTCTCACCAGCACGGAGCTATGTGCTACCACTGGGCATGAGAGGGAGCCCTAGGGCCTGAGGTCGGCGCTCCTGAGACTCCGGGGCGTGTACAGCCCCACTCATTACTACGTGAGAGTGTCACGGGGCGGCGAGCTTCACAGGTACTGGGCCTTCTTCATAGGTACCGGCCTTGCTTCATATCGCCAGATGAGGGCCCCGCCTTGCGCCACGCACTACCACCACTGATGGCGGCGGAAGACCAAGGACGACGCCAATGGGGTAGAGCGGTCGCCAGCGGTTCCCCCGACGACCACGGGTCCTTTACAGGGGGCAGGCCTTGAGGCACCTCCCCGGCAGAGGGCCTACCTCCTGAGAACGTCTTGCGTCAAGCGCCGGGGGGACGAATCCGGATCTCGGCCCCTCTCCTGCAGCCCCCGGTGCCCTCCTCCTGAGGGGTAAGAGGCTGCAGCGTTGGGGCCGACACCTGTTGCGGCTACCTGTACTTGCTACGGCACATGGTTAGCATAAGCTTGCTCCTGAGGAATTAACGGTACCAGATAGTTGCTGCCACCGGTGCGGTCGTCGAGGCCTTCTTGGGATTCCTGAAAGAGCTCTGCTTGTGCTGTCTCCTCGCCCTAGCTTGGCCGAAAGAACGAGCGATGGTCTCTTCTTCCCGTGCGCACTCTTGATCCATCATGCGGCGCACATAAGCTTCTGGGGACGCTGCCCCGTAGGTCTCGCTGTAGTGCCCCACATGCCACGCAGTCCGGCCCGGAGTGCTGTCTTGAGAGTGGTGGCGAGGTGGTCCGCCGAGGCCAAAGGCCACGGCGTGCGCCCCTTCGCCAGCCGGAGATGGGGTCTGCGCGGCTTGTCGCCTGGTGCTGCTGGCCAGGTTGGCGTTGAGTAGGCCTTGGAGCCCGCTTGAGGTTGCATGGGCGCGCATGGGGCCGCCATACAACGTGCTCTGGGCCAGAGGTGGCAGCCGGACGCTGAAAGGAGGTGCTCCTGAGGCGGCGGCATCCAGGAGCTCGGCCACCCGCTCCAACAGCACGTCGCGGCCGCCCTCTAGAAGTCGGCCCTACAAAAAAAGACACATCCGTGACATTTTGGGCCGAACGAATTTTTTTTCTGTCACGCATATGACACTTCTATGACGATAATTGTGACAAAACCCGGTATCATCATAGCTGTGGTGGGCTCCTACTTCTATGACAAAAAATCATGACAGAAAATGGGCTTTTCGTCCTGGGTGGGCCGTAGACGCAGCTGCATGACATTCTTTGGGCCCGTGGTAGAAGCGAGGGGGAGGAAAATTTCGGGGAGTTGCCGGTTACGGTGGGAGAGCGATGCGCGTTTCTTCTCGTATGTGCACGCGTGTGCGAGGGCGCTATCAGAATCGCCGAAAGCGAGGCGTTGGGCTCTAATCAACCCGGCGACAGACCGCAGCTACGGACATCGAACCCGAGCGATCGATCGATGGCTGTTAATCGAACCCGATGGAGCGATTCTTCGCTATCGCCGCTAATCAAGCCGATCGATGCCGCCTGATGATGAACGGTGAGCGTTGCGGGGGGGTTGGATGAACAAGGAGCGGGCGGCGTTGCCTCTGGATGAACGGGAACCCGTGGTGTGGAGGGCTGGATGAACAGTAGACGGGGGAGGGGTGGCCGTGGAGGGGTGGTTGAACAGGACCCTGTGGTGTGGAGGGCTGGATGAACAGTAGATGATGGAGGGGTGCCCGTGGAGGGGTGGTTGAATAGTAGCGGATGGAGTAGCGCACGGTGGAGGCTGGAGCAGGTCGACGGTAGCCCGTGGAGGCTGGAGGAAGTCGACGGTGGAGATGAACAGTATCCCGTGGAGTCCTGCTTTATGTATGCCACACCCTCCACCCCCTGCCTTGACCGTAGGGCTCCAACACAAGTCCGTTTCATCCTTTTTGCGGTACGCTACACCCCTCCCGATGAACATGACCCCCGTTTCGACTGTAGCGCTCCAACACAAGTCCGCTTTCGTCCGCTTTTGCGGACGCCACACCCTCCCGATCAACAGACCCCGTTTCGACCGTAGGAGGCCCGTTTCTCCGTTTTGCGCGATACGCCAGCCCCTCCCGATCAATAGGACCCCTGCTTTAACGTGGCCGGTCGAACACAAGGCCGTTTCCTCTGTTGTGCGGTACGCCAGGCCTCGTTTCCATCGCTTGTTCCGTCCAAACCCTCCCGATGAACACGACCACGCATTCCGTTCCGACCCAGCCGGTTGGCTCCCCATGAACACGACGAGGACGCTGTTTCTCCGTTCCGACCCAGCGATGTACATATGTGTGATAGGTGTTAGAGACAATGCCCGTATGTACGTACGTGGCCGTATTTTCTTTCTTGCACCCTCGCCAACAGACGACGTGTACATGCTACGTCGCGCCTCTACATCTACGACATCGCGGCGCCTCTACATCGACCAAAGATGTATGTACACGTTCACGACCAGAATGACAACGCCACGCACGCTTCGACCAGGTGGGTCCCGACCGACCGCCGCGCCTTGCGCAGTAAAAATGTAGCCGTGGGTCCCAGCAATGAGGGGCGAATCTTTTTTTTGCCCGACGCACTTCCTTTGCGTCGCGAAGATGTAGCTGGTGGCCCCAGCAATGTGGGGCTTAATCGTTTTGCCCGCACGCACTTACTTGCGTGCGAAGATGTTGCTGTGGGTCCCAGCATGGGGGGCGAATCGTTTTTGCCGGATGCACTTCTCATGCGTGCGAAGATGTAGCTGGTGGGTCCTAGAAGTCAGGGGAAACTTTTTTTCGTGAAATACGATGGCCCGTCCGGTGGGTCCCCGCTATCAGGTGGAGGAATCATTATTTTCCGCGTAATAATGAGGCACTTCCTTGCTACGGCCGTGGACTCAGCTGTCAGCCTCTGCACGTATAGTCCACGTCTGATGGAAGTCGTTCCTTGACCATGTTGACCACGCCGCGCTGAGAGCACCACGGTGGTGGACGATGGCGAGGCCTAGGAAGGGGACGACTGGGAGCCGGGGAAGACGCAGCAGTGGATGCCCATGCGAAGAGGAGTACGAGGGTTCACTGGTTCTGCTGCGGTGTGAGGCTGCTGTCACCATAGATTAACAGGGGGTGTGGGTGAGTAGAGGGATGGCCTGGCCAGCGGTGGGAGTACTAAGGGGCGGTGAGGCCTCCGCGGCATCACAGCCGGCCACGGGAGGCAGGAGCACGTGGCACGACCGGCGCTGGTTTGGGCGGCTGGAGCAAGAAGACCAGAGGTTGAAGAAGCACTACAACCGTTGGATGAACATCGACGGCAACAGGAGCTAGAATCGCTCATATTTGCTAAGTTGACAAAGCCCTCCGTCTCCTCGGCCAACTTGGTAGGCCCACAAGTCAGCCTCCCAATATGCCGGGTTCCACCAAGGCAGGGGAGTATTAATTTTTTTGTGCGTAATAAGGAGGCACTTCCTTGCGTGTGAAGATAGCTGGTGGGTCCGACAAGTCAGCGGGGGGAACATTTATTTCGCGAAATACAGAGGCCCTTCCGGTGGGTCCAAGATGTCAGGTGGAAGAATCATTATTTTGCGCGTAATAAGGAGGCATTTCCTTGTGTGTGGCCGGGACCCAGCTGTCAGCCTCTCCATGCACAGCCTACTTCCGATGGTGTCGTTCGTTGACCGCGTTGACCATGCCGCGCCAAGCGCATCCAAGGTGGTGGATGACGGCGAGGCCCCGGACAGCAACGAGCCGGAGATGGGAAGAGCGGGAGTAGAGTCGCAGACGGAGAGGTGTACGAGGGTTAACTGGTTCTAGTGCGGTGTGGTTCGGCAATCGGTGGAGAAGAACAGGAGGTGTGGAGGGTTGGAGGGATGGCCTGGCCAACGCGGTGGAGTAGCGCTTCATAGCGTTGCATGCAGCAGAAATAAGCGGCAGGAGGCGGAGGTGGTCTTGCCATGGCGCGGAGGAAGAAGACGAGAGATTGAAGATGGATGCCGCCGTTGGATGTAAATCGAACGGCTAACATGTCGTAATCATTTGTTGACTAAATTTACAACTTATGCTGGCTTCGACCTATTGGCCCACATTTCAGCCTCCAAAATGTGGCACGATTCAACCCATTTTTCAGAATTTACGCCTTTTTTATGCGGTAGAATTTACAATCAATTTGATCTCTTTTTTTGAATTACAGCCATTAGCTGGGCTGGGTGAACAATTAATGTAGCTTTCGTGTATGCCCATTTATTTTATTTCCTAAAAATTACAGGCCATTTGCACTTTTATCTAGATACACGATTTTGCTGGGCTGATTCTAGTTATAATGTTGGGTTGGGCCAGCAATGTTATCAAAAAATAAAAAAGGGCTGAGCATTTTATTATAAATATATTTAAATAATAAGTGATATTATTACATTCGTCCTTAAATCTTACAAAGCTTTTGTACACAATCACTAGGATTTTCGTGCCAAAACAATCCAGGAATTTATTTGTTAAGAAATTATTTTTATAAGTTAATAAGATGTGGGATATTGTTTTCTTACATATGTAAGTATCTCTAAATATATGATGACAATAAAAATAATATATAATAACATATAAAATAATTTAAATATATATAATATAGTTAAAAGGGAAACATAAGTTGTACTTGGCGTTCCTCTTCTTATATAGAAAAATAGAACAGATTGCTGCGTTTTCGTCAAAAAAATACATAAATTGTGCTGCCAAAAATAAAACCTCGGATGGAAGGTCCATAGGCCGGTCGATACATGACGGCCCTAAGAAAATACAAACAGGCCCTCCCATCCGAGGTCGTGGGCTGCGCATGTTAAAAATGAAAGCCAAGACGGGGCAGCCCAAAACCACGTCCAACACTTGCCAAAACTCTGTCCCTCGTTTTCTCTGTGTTTCACACACTCAACATTGTGTGGGCATTTTGATTGTGCATCATATGAAGATGTGCTATGCATGAATGTTGATCAGCATGATGTTAATCGGCTGGTAGTTCCATTTTCAATTACCACGAATAAAACTTCCAACATGATGTTAACCCTGTTTGAAAGGGCCGTGTTAATATAAATGCTCGCCTCCTCGAAGTTGCGCTTATCTCGAAACTGAACTTGCGCTTTCTTGTCTGAAATCAAACTTGCGCTTTCTTCTCGCTGCACTTTTATACTCCTATGAAAACTACATTTTTTAACTGCTAAAAATAGATCTCTAGAATTCATAAAATTCTTCATATGCTCAATATCGCAAATCTGAAATTCAAAAGACATTCATATCTCGAAAGTACTCTCAAAATACACAACACAAAACACAATTCACAACCTGCAAATACCGGCCAACCCTAAGCTCCTCCCCGACAATTCACAACCTGCCCGACTATTGGGCTGGGGCCGTCCCTCCTATTCCTCGGCGTGCATAACCGCCCGTGAGACGATGTGAACGGGCGAGGGAGACGATGGTGGGGAAGCGCCGTCGGGCCAACTGCTTTTCTCCTCTTGTAGTTGGGTTCGGTCGATGAAGACTCCACCGCTCGCCCGCAGGACACCTCACAAACGGCACCCGTAGATGCTCGATCCTTCAATCTCTGGTGGATGCTCCATCCGGGATCGATACTCCCACCACCGCTTCCTCACGATTGGATTCGTGAATCTGTTTGCTCCATGGCCCATAGGAGCAGCTCTATGTACTGGCGCGATTTCCTCCGGGAGTATCCCCGCCTTTTCGCTGTTGCAGATATTTGGCCATGGATATCGCCGTCGCCGCTTAGTTGGTCCTTGTTGTCAAACCAAGACCAGATCTCCAACATCCTAGCTAGCTTCACAGAATTGTCGCCGTGCGATCCTCACGTATCGGTTGTACTCCTCCATCGATCTATTTCTCCACAAAGACCTTCACTCGCCAAGTGTGGTTTATGAATGGAAGAGGAGAGGAGCGGCGCTGGTTTTGGATTAGAACGGAGAGGAGCGATGCTGGTTTTGGACTGGAACAGGAGAGAAGGGGCGGTGGTTTTGAAATGGAAGAGGAGAGGAGCGGCGCTGGATTTAGATTGGAACAGGAGAGGAGCGCTGGTGGATTTAGATTGGAACAGGAGAATAGCGGAAGAGCGGCACTGGGCTTGGAAGTATTTTTTTGTTGTTTTGCGTATTTTGGGTCAAAGTTTGACCACGTACTGTATGTGACAAGCAAAATGTGAACGCATGTCACCAAAAATTGTATCGTTTGGTTCGTATCTTAATGTAATTTCAAATTATATTATTTTTGCAACGTATAACATATATTTTATGTGCAAAAAAAAGGTCAATTATGACCCAGAATAAAAGGGAGACTAGTTAATGTGGGGTCGCTTTCTTAATTGAAGGGTAAATTGATTTTGATTTTGATCCAGTCACAGCGTGCCGGCACTCTCGCCCAATCCTAAATCGCTGCTGCACGCTCCTCTCCCTCTTCTCCATTGCAAAAACACCTCCTCTCCTCTCCATCATCTCCATTCCAAAACCACCGTCTCGCCTCTCCCTCTTCTGATCTTCTCCAATGCAAAACCACCTCCTCTCCTCTCCATCATCTCCATTCCAAAACCACCGTCTCGCCTCTCCCTCTTCTGATCTTCTCTCCATTCCAAAACCACCTCCTCTCCTCTCCATCATCTCAATTCCAAAACCACCTCCTCTCCTCTCCCTCTTCTCTATTGCAAGACCACCGTCTCTCCTCCCATCATCCAAAGCTAGCACCGGACCACTCAGAATGACATCTATGGAGAGGATGCACCAAAGAATCAGCAGATCATCGGCGCACTGTGCAAAGTTAGCCAGGTTGAAGGAGATCCTTAGTTGGTTTGACAATGAGTGGGAGATTTCGAGGACGGTGCGGGCCATGTGGCAATGTATGTGAAAGAGCGAGACGGCGGCGATGAGGGCGGTGATGTACATGTACTCCTCGACGGCAGTCACGCCGCAGTCCTCCGAGTTCATCGAGTATCTCCTATGGGTGATGGAGCAGACAGATTCGCCCGAGGCGGCGGCCAAAGTGAGGTGGTGGGCGACAGTCAAGGTCAAGCACCCAGAGGATAACGAATCGATCGAGTATGGTGTGCCGCTCAGGAGGATGCAGAGCCAGCCGAGCCATAGGAGTATTCGCTTCTCCCACCGCAAGAGGAGGCCGGATGGCGCCACGTCGCTTCCCCGACGTTCTCCACGGTTCCTCGACGCCGCCTTTGTTTCAATGGCGACGGTAGGGTTTTAAGGTAAGCTTCTCACGAACCTAATCTTCCACCGCTCATGCTTACAATCAGATGACAGCTAATGAAAATCATGCTTAAAATCAGTCTCCAGTACTACGCCAATCACCCTAAAATAGCTCGACCTTTGGGTCAAAGTTGTGACACGTTGTACAAATAAAGAAAAATTGATTGGTGCTTCTTTCAGAAAAGAGTACTCCCTAGAAAACTGCCAATATAAGCTACTAGTATTTGGTTAGAGGATTTGCTGCCGAGAAAGATCCGTCCACAGAGAGCGCCACACATCCCACTGGTTGTTGTGCATGCCAATGCGTGCATGCAGCATGGTTGGTGTTGGTAATTTTTACTTGTCACACCTTGCACTCTGCATATATGCCGGTTCCCTACATACATTTGTGAAGTTCCACCAAAATGCAGCTGAATAACCCTATTTGCACAGATAATGAAAAAGCGTGATTACATTATAGTGGCACTAGTTGATGAAACACACAAAATAAATAGAAGAAAATATTGCGATAGTATCAAAGTATGCCATGTCATGCGAGGCGAGATGGGCCTCATGACGCCTCATACGGTATGCCTCATACTGGACATCGTCCCAAGTCTCCCAGATACACCTTCTGCCAGTGATGAACATTAGTGTACAACAGTAGTACAAGGAGACGCCTTGAGACATTCAAATCTCTATTTTTGTACATATCAACTACAATTAAGCACCCCAGCTTATGTAAACGCTTAAACATTAACAATGGGACTAGTTGATGAAACATACTTTAACAAAGAGAAGCACTTTCTTTATCTACAATGGAAATGAAATGATAGAGATGACACTCGCTCTATTTTAACTCAGTATTATTACTTCATTTTATCGGTGCCACTAGGGTCAAGCAGTGGCAAACGAGGTGTGTCGTGGCCGCAAGGATGGAGGCCGGGGTGCTTAGACTCGATGTCAAGCTGGCTCTTTCAGTCACCAACATGGATGATTCAATTCATGGGACCTTTTGGTGCAGTTCACCTAAAATGAAGCAATGTCCCGTGAGCTAGCAGCTTCTTCTTCAAAAATTTTTAAGAAAAGGGCTCCAGCCCCGGTTCCATTTCCATCAGAAAAAAAGAAACCCACAGAGCTTCTTATTCATTAGTTGCAATAAAATTGAGCAACATCAAGGTTGGTTGTGAAGCTCCTGGAATGCTCAACTATAATTTGGATATCATTTGTGCAGTTCAACTAAGATCGAGCGTGAAATGTATATCTCTGTTTGCACAAAAAAGGTGGAAAGGAGGGTGACTAACAAGTAACAAGTGATGAAACATGCATCAAATGAAAAGAAGCATGTTTCTTATCTGAATGGCAATCCTACAAGGACAGTAGCAATTTCTATAGCTGTGTCATTGCTAGATATTAGTGTGGGCATCAGGATTAACTATGACAACCGTTAAATACGGGATTACTTTGGGCACGGGAGAGTAGGTGGACCAGGACAGTTGCATTTCTAACGAAAAGAACCAACTTATCTTAATGGGAAATTTTAGCAGGACATGTAAAGAAGTGCCATTGATTCATATTATCGAGGCATTACATTGAAAACAACATTGGTTTAACGTGTCCTTACTTTTTAACGGTCGATCGCTACATTTTACCAAAGTGGCATTACATAAGAGTGGCTCGGGCAACAAACATCGTAATGTGATATCCTGGGTTGGTCCCATTTTGTTCTAAGATATCCACCTTATACTGTGTGAGGCTAGCAAATCTAGTGCTGGACTTACTCTATTGACTTGGCCCCCGGTCCCCACTTTCTTTCCTTTTTCAACCAATAGATCGGGTTTATATTGAGTTTGTACTGCGTTTCCCTTTATTTCCCTATTAGACCTAGAGACCAGTTGGATAGCCGCCTCTGCTACTTTTCGCCCCCATTATTTCCTCTTTTGACCAAGTCCTAGATTCAGGTAACAAATCCTCCCCCACCCCCACCCCCTTTCTTCCTTGTTTCAACCAAGTAGTACTAGATTCGAGTGCATGAACTAGTTTAACCTCTTAAATGTAAAAAAATTAGGTGGTTTTTGAACAGCCGATCGATCCTATCTACGAGGGGGCCTGAGAAATAGTAAAAGATACAAATGCAGCGACGTCAGGAGCTCGGGAAGTAGAGCAAGGCCGGTTTCGAAGGAAGTTATACCTGATGGTCGCCGGGATGTCGCTAGGTGGGCGGCGGGAGGCCGAATCTGCCCACACTACGGCAGCGAGGAAGAAGAGGTCAGAGGCCCTCCCTCGCCAAATGCTTGGGAGAGAACGGCAAGGCAGGCTGATCGGGACGCCAGCGCCCAGAAAGGGGTAAGAGCCATCGCCGAGCACGACCGCGTTAACGTTGCACCTTCTCACCTTCCCCGGCGGAGAGGATCCGCCTGGATCTGTGACCAGCGGTTAGCAGAGAGAGAGAGAGAGAGAGAGAGAGAGAGAGAGAGAGAGAGTGGCCAACGCTGTCGTGTTTAGATCTGGAGAGGCCGAGACGGTGTGAAGAGAGCAACACTAGCAAGCAAGCACGGAGGCTCCTGCCTATATAGTGGAGTAGTACTTAGTTTTCTTTTGTCTACCGGAGCCGGCTTGACCTCGTGAATGACTGTCGAGAAGTCTTCATGCACGTGGCCCGGAGGCGCAGTTGTCATCATTTTGATCTGAAGCACCGGATTATAACATATAACACGAAGAAATGCCACATGACAAGAAATCATAACCTCACTGCCCAAAGGAGACAACATGAATCCCGACGGACAAACTAGACGAGGAACAAAGCTCAAATTGAAGATAAACTCATAGAAAAGGGGTCCGTCGATAGATGTCCTAATTAACATAGTCGGTCGGCTTGACCTAGACTGCAGCCGAGTAGTCACTGTTCGTGCATGTGCCCCCAATGACTAGCCAAACTCAGTTGTCGCTGATTAACGCTCGCAGTGATCCGAAGCACATGACACATAATTTTGCGAGATGACAAGAAACCTTTTCTTAGATTTCTCACCACAACTACAGCCATGTACAACACAGCCTGCACGATATCTAGACGATAGCCAATCCGGGTGTGCTTGCTGGAGTCTGGTCACATGCATGGACGAACTGATCTTCCGGTCTTTCAGGGATCGTCCAGGCACCAACGTAGTACAACACTTCTCTAGTACTATCGCTCGTCTCCCTCTTCTATTAAGTCACCCGACATGCGGGGCCGGGGAGTGTGCCTATGGTCGGTTCTCAATTGCCGTCCCACATGTGTGTGCGAAAGCAATATGACGAGCGTTCCATTCGGGGAGCAGCGTGCCAGAGCGACCGACCAACCGTCTGGGGTGCGACGCGAACGCGACGTGCGTGCTGTATACTCTGTACATGTGTACCGCCGTTTTCTAGACGCTTTGCTCCATGGCGCGGGCGCAATCCATGGATACCAAATTAGTATACTGTATACTATTTAAAAGTCAAGGGTGGGGCTTTTCCTGCCCGGTAGGCGGCGGGACAGTTCCGCCTAGTCGGTTCGACAGAGACGCGAGAAGACGAGGGAGTAGGCTGCTGCAAACGTAGGGATGTGTGATTTGACAGCGAGTTACTGCTGGACAGGTGGGGCCCCGTGATTTGACTTGCCATTATCATTTTAACTGTGGCTCTACGACTAGCGTGAGTATCCCGATCCCTGACCACCTCCATACAGGTGCCTCTCCCAATGCTCCACCATGTAGTAGTAGAGGCTGGCCCTTGCATGAGAGCCCACTTCTCCACTTTTTCCTTGCCTCTCTTTCCTCCACATATGCAAAAATGCCATGTAAAGCGGCAAAGCGCACTATTGTACTTACTTGCTCCTAAGGGTGCTTAAGCTTGCCACATAGGCATAAAGTCTGATGTGGCAAGTTAATCAAGTAGAGAGAGACTAGTTTGGTGACCCAAGGAAGAAACGGTGCTAAGCGCGTGTACCTAGGTGAAAAGACAATTTTGAGTCTATAGCTAATTAAATGAAGCAAACTTAGCAACACCTTTCATTGGAAGAGGTCACTCCTTGGAAAATGCAATAAATACTAGTACTCCCTGTGTCCCATTATATAATAACGTTTTTGACACTACACTAGCTAGTGTCAAAAACATTCTTATATTATGGGACAGAGGGAGTACGAAGAAAGAGATAGAGAGGAGTAAAAATACACTTATAGCCAACCTTATAGCCAACCTTGTTGTAGTATGAGTGACTAAGTGATGACTATGTATGACATGCCAACATCAGATAGCCTAACGCACCGTGTTAAATCTCCAAGGGCGCGACCACGCGAGCGACGCGACGGTCGTGGTAGGCGCGACCATGATACGGGCTGCTGGCAGCCCTTGGATCTGTGATCAAACAGTCGCATGCTAAGTTGCTGAAAATATTAAGAATAACCCTCCAGGATAGGATATTCACCCATAGGTCTAGAATCACGCCATGCAACCGTTCGATCTCAGATCCAAGGGCTCTCAGAAGCCCGTATCATGGGAGAATGGAAAGCCACTACCCTGCCGTTCGCACGCTGGCATTTCGCTCCTACTCTTTCCCGCGCGTCCTTTAATACTATGGCAGTGTCGGATTTCGGGTTCCGGCAGACCCTCTAGGTTCGAACACTGGGGTGCGCACGGAGATCTCACCCTCTACCTACCTGCACCTCGCCGCCTCGCTAGGATCTAAGCTATGACAGGAACAACACAAGAGACACAGGGTTTATACTGGTTCGGGCCACCATTGTGGTGTAACACCCTACTCCAGTGTGTGGTGTGGTGGATTGCCTCTTGGGCTGATGATGAACAATACAAGGAAGAACAGCCTCACGAGGGTCTGTTCTTGGCTGATGCGATGAACTGCTAGGGGGAGTTCAGTCGCTCTCTCTCTCTGCTGATTCAGGATGCTGGATCCTCTCTCCTACCTTGTGGGTGGCTAGTCCTAATTATAGGCAAAGGCCCTGGGCCTCTTCCCAAATATTGAGCGGGAAGGGCGCCAACAATTGGCCATTTTGAAGGGGAACATCTAGTACACTTATCCTGACTAAAGTTGGTCCTCGCCTGTAAAAGGCTCTGGTGGTGACGCCGGCTTGGGCTCCACGATGACTTCCTTCCTGCCGTTGTGACGGTCTTGGTCTTGTTGCACCGAAACGGATGGTTGCTTGATGCTCTTGCCTGCACTTTCCCCCTTTGCACCAAAGAGGAAAGGAGGACACCTTCTGGCCGGGCGCCGCCCGGGCGCCCTTTGGTCGTCACGGCTTACATCATGGGCACCTCGTGAGGTACCCCGCCTCGATCTCTCCGCCTCCTCGCGAGCCATCCTGACGAGGCCGCGCTTGAGGAAGCTTCCTGTCGTCCACCCCACGAGGCTTGGCCCCTCGCGAGGTTCTTGAGCTTGTGCTGATGAAGATGGGCCGTGCTGGGCCACCCCTTGAGCCATGCCGCAGGCATGAGCCGAGCAAGTCTGTACCCCGTTCCCGGAACGCCGACAAGAGTCCCGGGCCCCGGGCGCGCCTGGACTTTCTTTGAGCGAGAAGCGAAGGGCAAGTCTGGCTTGCGGCATGGCCCTAACAGCCTGCGGCCTTGGGCGCCACGTGCCGGTTGGTTGGACGTGGGCACCTTAGCAACTGCGCGAAACGACAAAAGAGCGTCATCTGTCTAGGTTTTGCCTTCCTTGCCTCCTCCGGTCATTGCCCAGATCCCCTTTCTTGCGCCTTTCCTTCCTGCCTCTGAAACATCTAGATCTACTTCGACCGTGTGCCCTAGCAAGACATGGCGCCTCGCCAGACCCCGGTCGGAGCTTGGTACTCAGCCGCCTTGGACTCACCGAACGTGTCTGAGAAGGGCCTTGCCCGGGTGCGCCGGATGGTGGCGACGCAAGGCATCGACGGGGCAGAGGTGTTCAAGGTCGGCTCCGCCCTTCCCGAGGGCCAAGGGAGCACCTTCTATCCGCTCTTCGTGAGCGCCATTGCTGTCAGTCTGGTGCCTCCCTTTTCTGAGTTCTTCTTCTCTGTCCTCTGCCATTACACACTGCAAGCTCTGCATCTCCATCCCAACTCTGTTCTTCTTCTGGCGATCTTCGCCTACTATTGTGAGGCTCACGTCGGGGTGCAGCCCTTAGTGACCTTGTTGCGCCACTACTTCTACCTCCGGACCTCTCGCGGTCCTATCTCCACGTGCGCGAGCTTTGTCGCGTATGGCAGCTCCAACGCCATCTCGAAGCCCAGGAAGAGGATTGAGGGCTTCAGGAGCAAGTGGGTCATGGTAGATGCTGGGCGCATCCACCCTCGGCTGATTCTACCCATGGAGCACCCCACGTCCTCCGACGATTGGGCTCGCGCGGAACTCGTGGATCCCCGCGCGAAGCCGGTGCTGGAGAAGATGGACGCGGATCTGTGGCCTAGCAACATGGCGGCGGCGAAGCTGACTGGTGCGTCGCTCCTGAGGGAGTTCCTGGAGCATCAGGTGGCCCCGCTTCGTCATTACTCGCTTCCGCTGTGGAGGCCCCGCCCGAGCCCCGCAGTCTTGGCCGACGAAGATCTGGCCGCGGTCCTCAAATCTTTGGTCTGGGGAGACGTGGCGAGGCTGGAGGGCGCTCCTGTACCCCTGTTCCTTCGAGATGATTGGGAGCAGGCGGTGGACTCCATGCCCGTCTTCAATGGGAACGGGCCCGTGCCCACGGAGGTTCCCGAGGACCCGGCGGCCCTGGCGACGGTGAACGTGTCCTCCGGCGACTCCAGCAAAGAGGAGGAAGAATAGGAGCGGGAAGCGGGGCCTGACTCTGAGGCGACCGACGGGGAGTCGAGAGCGCCCCTCCCCCGGTGCAGGTCCCGCGCTCTCCGCCTCTTGCCGAGCAACGACGACGAGGATGGCGACGAGCGGGGCAGCGAGAGCTTGCCCCTAATCCAGAAGAAGGACAGGACTGGGATGGTCCCCCGCGGGTCTGCCCCGGCTCCGGGGCGATCCGCAGATGTTCCTCCTGCTCCCGGGCCTCTTGAGGCTGATCCCTGCAGCCGGCTCTCGGGCTTCAAGTATGGCCGGAGGTGGCTCGAGCTTGCGAGCGATGACCAGTAAGCACCTGATTCCCGTTTTATTTCTTGCTTTGTCGCTGAGGCTTGATATCTGTATCCCTTGGCTAGGCTGGCGCCTGCGGCGAAGAAGCTGAAGGGAGCTCTTGAGGCTCCATCTGGGGCAGCGCCTCTGCCCGCGAAGGAAGGCGACGACAAGACACGGGCCTCTCCTGCCCGGTAATCCTCGCGAGGCCTGGCGGAGCTGGCTGGGGCGAGCCCAGCCCCAATGGCCCAAGCGACTCCCGAGGTGTCCTTGCCTGATGCCACCGCCACAGCTGTTGGGGCGTAGCAGGTCCCGCCTCAGGATACTGTGGTTACGCTGCCGTCCTCTCCTCCTACTCCACCAACTGCTGTCTCTCCGACTCCTCCCATCGCCCCTGGATCGTCTTTGCTGCTGAACTGGACCGGCTGCGGCAAGATCTTCTGGGCGCCGACCCTCGCTTGGTGGCTGGGCGCTTGGAGCTGGCCTCTGGCTGGATTCACTCTGACGCTTCGATTCGAGCGGCGCTGGTTCAGGCCTCAACGGCTTGCGACGAGGAGAAGCAGGCCGTCCTTGGGGCGAAGGCTGCTCGCGATGCCGCCTTGGGGAAGGTAGCCGATGTCCGAGGTCGCTGCAAAGCACTGGAGAGCGAGTTGCAGGGCCTACAGGACCAGCTTGCCAAGGAGGCCCGCGTTCGCCAAGAGAAGGAGGAAGACATGAAGGCTCGCGAGGCAGCCGTCAAGGACCGGGACGCCAAGCTTAACAAGCGTCATGACCGCCTGGGCGTGCTGGAGCAGGAGTTGGAGGCGAAGAAGGTCGAGCTGGAGGGCAAGGCGTGGGTCCTCGCCGAGGACCGCGAGGCATTCACGGAGATAGAGGTGAAGGCTCGCACCTTGCTGAGGTCGCTTTATGACAGTGGCCTGGAAAGCCCGCTGGCCGGCGCCGAGGACGGCCCTGCCAAGCTGCTTCCCTTCCTGATCCGCGCTCTTGAAGATGTCACCCTTGGCCTTGGCCCTACGGCTGAGGCCGAGGCGCCAGGTCTCGCTCTTTCTCGCATGGCCGACGCTGGTCCCACCCACGCCTACCTTCGCGATCCCGGACGCCGACCTCGACAGCCTGCTAGAGCCAGTGAGCGGCGAGCTTGCCGCTGCCGCTGCTGAGATCGTGAAGGGTCGAGCGGAGGCTCTGCTGTCGAAGTTCCGGGCCTTCAACACCAAGCCAAAGCAAGGCACTGCCGGTCCCGAGGCTTCACGAGGCGAACCCGCTCGGCGCAGCTCCGTCGTTGACAAGTGACTCCGTTGTGGCTCTTGTTCTGCTTCCTGCAACATGCATCATGCCTCGGGGAGGCGTTTAAACTTGCGTTTGGTGTTGTGATAACAGTTATGGACTGTAATGTTTTCTTTTAAATTCCTTGAGAGTTGCGCTTTCCCTTCCTACTTGCTTATGTTCTACGCCGCGTGAAGTCTGCCTCACAAGATACCTCAGTCAGCTGCTAGCCCCGACCGAAACCAGGACGGGACCAAGGAGTGAGGGGCTATGTGACAAGTTAGGCTCCTGAGTCGCGATGCTCAGGAGTCCCCCTTGGCGCACGAATAGCAAGTAGGGAGGTGAGATGTGTGGGTGAATCTACCATTCCACGCCTGCAGAGCCCGGCCCCGCGCATAACTCAACCGCCGTTAGTCTTTCGGAACTAAGGAGTGAGGGGCTACGTAGTTAGGCTCCTGAGTCGCGATGCTCAGGAGTCCCCCTTGACGCTCAAACGGCCTTCGTACATTGGCTCCGCTCGGGGAGAGACGTGCGATGAACCAGGCCCGAGGGGCCTGGCTGGGTGGCGTGCGTCTGGGCGTGACCCAGGCGTAGCCCCTCGCCAGCCCCTCGCGCGGCACTCCCGAGGGGAGGCGTTGTGATGAGGCCAGACATTGAGCTCTGGGATCCCTGAGGTTGATGCGGCCGGGGGCCACCCTCAGTTGTTTATCACCAGCGCGGAGCATAGCGCTTGCATATGTGTACGGGCATAGCCGCTCCTCGGCAGTGTCGTCAGCCAGCGCGGAGCATGGTGCTTCCACTGCGCGTGGGAGGGGCTCCCATCCGGGAGGAGCCCAGGCGCGTAGGCAGCCCTGCCTCGACACGTGGTTGGCACGGTAGGGCTCGACGAGGTGTATCTGGGCACCCGTGAGCCAACGCTGGAGTCACGGGCCCTACCTCAAGACGGGTTGCGCTCGCACCGGGCCTTAACTTGTGATGTGTTCCTCGCAAATTTGGTTAGATGCCGACGCTCTCGTCCTCGGGTCTGCCCTCGAGCGAAGTCTCACCGTCAGCCGGTATGCTGTGTCGCGATGCCGTGGACAAGGCCAGAGGGTGAGGGCCGAGAGCCAAGAGGAGCCCATGAGTCGCGATGCTCGTGTACCTCCCCTTTAACGTGCAAGCGGCCGACATGAAGGAAGAAGGTGCCATGCATGCACATCAAATAACAATCATGATGGGTCGAATGCATGACCCGAAATAAACGCAAGAGGGGTACAGGCCGCTGGGTCTGGCCCGAGCAACCTGGGGATGATGCAGCCCGAGTGGCGCCTCCGATAAGGTAAGCTAGGAACATGAAGTAAAAAGGGATACATGCCACAGAGACGGACCCACGCGGTCTGGGAATGATGCAGCCCTGGGGGGCACTCCCAGCTGGAAATGAAACTTGAAGGATGTCACCTGATAACGTTGAGGACGAAGGGATGTTGAAGTAGCGGAAGTCGTGGGCTGCGGAAGCCGATCTTCACGAGCCCCCGGGCCCAGGAGCCTCGGGAGGCTCCGGAGGCGCTGGTGGCTCCTCGTGGACCATCTCCATGTCCGCCAGGACTGCGGACCGCCTGGCCTCTTGAGCCTCCAGGATGCTCCCCATGAGGCGCCGGTACGTGGCAGCCGCGTTTGGCACGCCGTAGGGCATGCGAACGTAGCTGTGGGGTGGGCCTTCGCAGCGCCCCACGCATGAGGGCCGTGGCGCCTCGAGAGGCGGCTCGGTTGAGCCACAGGATGTCGATGCACGCTGCAGCCCACCATCCTCGCCTAGATGGGGAGCTGCGGCGGGTAAGCGGCGGCTGCCACTCATGACTCTTGACTCCTACAGCTCCTGCGTGATCTGGCTGACGAACTCCTGAGGGTTTGGCCCTCCTTACCTCACTCCTTCCTGAGGGAAACGTGCTTTGAAACACGCCTCCAAGTGGTGCCCAAGCGCCTCCCTCGTGACCTTAGCAAGGTCGGTGGCCCTCCAGGAGAGAGCCCCCGAGCCTTGCTTGAGGAGGGCGCTGGGCGCGCCTTCCTATGCGATAGAAGGAGGTGCCCCCTGAGCAGGCGCGGACCCTGAGGGGCCTGCCTCCTGAGGGGTCGGTCCTGGCGATGTCTTCTTCTTCTTGAGAGCGGTCTTGGGGAGCTTTGCGCTCCTGCGATCTGGGTCTTCAAGTGATGCGGCTTGAAAGGCTCGCTCCAGGGAGCACATTGCGTCTCTCTCTTCACAAGGCACCGTGATGACTCCGCCGCTTCCTGGTATCTTGAGGACGTTGTAGCCGTGATGAGTCACGGCCATGAACTTGGCCAGAGCTGGGTACCCGAGGATGGCATTGTATGGCAGGCGAATGTGGGCGACATCAAAGTCGATGAGCTCGGTGCAGTAGTTGTCGTGCGCCCCGAAGGTGACAGGGAGGCGGACCTGCCCAATCGGAACTGTGGAGCCATCGGTGACTCCGGAGAAAGGCTTGGTTGGCTGAAGCTGAATGTAAGGCACTTGGAGATTGTTGAATGTCTCTACGGACAGGACATTGAGCCCTGCTCCGCCGTTGATGAGGGTCCTGGTGACTTGCACGTTGCTGATGATTGGTGAACAAAGCATCGGGAGGACTCCGGCCGTGGCCGCGCACTTGAGCTGATCCGCTGAGCTGAACGTGATGGCGCACGCTGACCACCTGAGAGGGCGCGTGGCTTCGAGCTTGGGAGGATCGCATTCACTTCATGGGCGAACTGCTTGAAGATGCATTGAGAGGATGGGGCTTGAGCTCCACCGTGATGTAGCGATCACGCCGGCTCCCCGGAAGCCCCCCCCTCTCCCCGATGATGGTCCTCGTTTCTCCTTGGCTGCGGCGGCAGAGGAGGGAGGCCTGCGTTTCCCTGCGCATGATCCTCGCGAGGCTGATCTCTCAAGTATCCCTCGTGAGGCTGATCCTGCCAACGATCCTCGCGAGGTCGGTCGTGCCACCCTTGGCGAGGGCCGCGGTCTTCCCAACGTCCTCCGTTCCTTCCTCCTCCTTGGCCGTAGCCTCGATCGTTGCGGTCGGGTCGTCGGCCGATCCTCGCTTCTCGCATGGCTCGGAGCTCTTGACATTCGTTGGTGTTGTGGGTGTGGAGGTTGTGGTACACACATTACATGCTGCCCTTGGAAGACTCGGGCTGATCTCTGCCTCGCTTGGTGTCTGGTTCTGCCGCGAGCACGGCAGCCCCCTTGCGCTTCATGTCCTTGGCATTGGATTTCTTCTCTTCTGGGTCTGCGGCTGGCAGCTCGAGGAGGAAAGGCGCCTTCCTCACTGGCGCGACTTGGTCGCCAAGTTGAACAGCTCCAAGGAAGTGCACAGATCTTCATGCATCGCCAGCTCCTCCTTCATCTTGACGTCACGCACACCGTCGGAGAAGGCTGAGATGATGGCCTCCTCGGTCACCTTGGGAATCTTGAGGCGTGCGTTGTTGAAGCGCTGGATATACTTCTGCAGGGTCTCCCCTGGCTGCTGCTTGATGCGGCGCACGTCGCTCACGGAAGGAGGCCGGTCACGAGTACCTTGGAAGTTGGCGATGAAGCGGGTGCGCATCTCGTCCCAGGAGGAGATCGTGCCAGAGCCGTGTTCAGAGCCAAAGTGCGGGCTCATCCTTGAGTGCCATGGGAAACCAGTTTGCCATGACCTTTCTCATCCTGCTGGCGGCTTCGATGCCCAGCTCGTAGAGCTGGAGGAACTCCGCAGGGTCGGCCGTGCCGTCGTAGCGAGGAGGCAGGTCTAGCTTGAACTTGCCGGGCCACGCGACGCTGCGCAGCTCGGTGGTGAAGGCGCGGCAGCCTGCTGTGGCCACGGGAGGCCTTTGGTGACGAAGAGCCTGATCTTGCGGGTCCCCATGCGCTGCAGCTGGGAGCAGCGCGGGGTCTTGGCGTGCTGGAGCAGGAGCGTGGTCGTGACGAGCCGGAGCAGGGAGCACTCGGGTAGCTTCTTGGGGGCGAGGGTCCTCTTGGCAGCTCTGCTCTTGCAGCGCTGGCGCCAGACGGAGTGGGTTCCGCCCAGTGGCCACGCGCCTCGGGGCCAGGGCGCCTTCTTGAGGGGGAGGCGGCTGAGGCGCCTGAGCTTCATCGCTGCTGGCGGGCGCGGTGCAACGAGAAGGACAGCGCGGGGGAGCCCCCTGCGGCACGAACGAGCTCGGCGACGCGGTCGAGCCACTCTTTGTAGATGTCGTCGACAGGGCGGTAGCGCAGGAGCTCGTTTGCCGCGATGAGCGCAGCTTGAGCCTCCATGGGCGCAGCTCGAGCCTCCATGAGCGCAGCTCGAGCCTCCATGGGCGCACGGAGCGCGCGAGACGAAGAACCAGCTGGGGCGAGTGAAGGAGTAGCAGTGCGGCCGTCTCGCTTCATGGACGGATGCTGGACGATGTTGCTGCTCGTTTCGCTGGGCCGATGGCGGCGCGGACGGCAAAGTACGGGAACGGCGGCGAGGGCGGCACGACGGGGCCGTCTAGGCGACACGGAAGCGAGAGCAGCCTCGGCGCTTTCGGCCCGACGAGCGCCCCGACATGGATGCGATGGTCGGCGAAGAACAGGCGGCGGAAGACGCATTCCGGCAAGACTCTACCTGGCGCGCCAAATGTCGTATTTAGGGTTCCGGCAGACCCTCTAGGTTCGAACACTTGGGTGCGCGCGGAGATCTCACCCTCTACCTACCTGCACCTCGCCGCCTCGCTAGGATCCAAGCTATGAAAGGAACAACACAAGAGACACAAGGTTTATACTGGTTCGGGCCACCATTGTAGTGTAACACCCTACTCCAGTGTGTGGTGTGGTGGATTGCCTCTTGGGCTGATGATGAACAATACAAGGAAGAACAGCCTCGCGAGGGTCTGTTCTTGGCTGGTGTGATGAACTGCTAGGGGGAGTTCAGTCGCTCTCTCTCTGCTTATTCAGGATGCTGGATCCTCTCTCCTACCTTGTGGGTGGCTAGTCCTATTTATAATAAAAGGCCCTGGGCCTCTTCCCAAATATTGAGCGGGAAGGGCGCCAACAATTGGCCATTTTGAAGGGGAACATCTAGTACACTTATCCTGACTAAAGTTGGTCCTTGCCTGTAAAAGGCTCTGGTAGTGATGCCGGCTTGGGCTCCACGATGACTTCCTCCCTGCCGTTGCGACGGTCTTGGTCTTGTTGCACCGAAAAACAGATGCCTTTGCTTGATGCTCTTGCCTGCGCTTGCCCCCTTTGCACCAAAGAGGAAAGGAGGACACTGCATGGGCTGGCGCCCGCCTGGTGCCCTTGGTCGTCACGGCTTACGTCATGGGCACCTCGTGAGGTACCCCGCCTCGATCTCTCCACCTCCTCACGAGCCAGCCTGACGAGGTCGCGCCTGAGGAAGCTTCCTGTCGTCCGCCCCATGAGGCTTGGCCCCTCGCGAGGGTCTTGAGCTTGTGTTGATGAAGATGGGCCATGCTGGGCCACCCCTTGAGCCATGCCGCAGGCCGCAGGCAAGCAAGTCTGGGTACCCCCGTTCCCAGAACGCCTACAGGCGGTTCGCTCCTAGTCGTCCCGTCGATTCACATTACGACAGTTCCACTAATCCTAGCCCTCCTCCCAAATCCATGGCATACTATTATTCACATATATATATATATATATAGCCAGTTAAATTCTCAACCTAGAGCGATGTGCATGCCATGTAGTAAACCGATCCGGAGGAAGTATAGTAAAAATGAGGTGATTTTACCCAGCGATCGGCGGGGGAGCATGGCATGTCATGCGGTCCCACGTGCCATGATGTACCAAGGCGATGCGCGTGTCCCTCTTGAGGCAGAAGCAATACTAGTACGTGGTTTGAGATGATGTCGAACCAAAGTGTGAAATAATGGTTGCTTCGTCCATCTAGGAAGGTGCGGCATTGTGATTTGACGTCTCATTGCTCATTACTAACACTGGGCCGGTACGAGTGGGGTGCGTCCCCCCTGCTGTTCTGCACTGTTATTTGGTGCTTGACACGTCGACCCAGTTGCACATGAGATGGCCCCCACATCCTTTGTCAAAATAAACAACACCCCGATCAATGCATTTCACTCTTCTCAACAGACGGGCACCTTACTTGCTCCTCTGATTGCTTAAGCTTGCCACATAGGCATAAAGTCCGATGTGGCAAGTTAATCAAGAAGAGAGAGACTAGTTTGGTGACCCAAGGAAGAAAGCGGTGCTAAGCGTGTGTACCTAGGTGAAAAGACAATTTTGAGTCTATAGCTAATTAAATGAAGCAAACTTAGCAACACCATTTCATTGGAAGAGGTCACTCCTTGGCAAATGCAATAATACTAGTACTCCACGTGTCCCATAATATAAGAACGTTTTGGCACTACACTAGTGTCAAAACGTTCTTATATTATGGGACGGAGGAGTACGAAGAAAGAGATAGAGAGGAGTAAAAAAATACACTTATAGCCAACCTTATAGCCAACCTTGCTATAGTATGAGTGACTAAGTGATGACTATGTATGACATGCCAACATCAGATAGCCTGACGCACCGTGTTAAATCTCCAAGGGCGCGACCGCACGAGCGACGCAACGGTCGTGGTAGGCGCGACCATGATACGGGCTGCTGGCAGCCCTTGGATCTGAGATCAAACGGTCGCATGCTAAGTTGCTAAAAATTTGCAGAATAACCATCTAGGATAGGATATTCACCCATTGGTCTAGAATCACGCCATGCAACCGTTCGATCTCCGATCCAAGGGCTCTCGAAAGCCCGTATCATGGGAGAATGGAAAGCCACTACCCTGTCGTTCGCACGCTGGTAGTTCGCTCCTACTCGTCCCCACACGTCCTTTAATACTACGGAGGTTCGCTCCTAGTCGTCCCGTCCATTCACATTACGGCTGTTCCACTAATCCTAACCCTCCTCCCAAATCCATGGCGTCCCAAATCTCCCCGATCGGCGGTGAGTACAAGGTTCGACGTCATCTACACCCGTTCTTCCGCGACGGTGAAAGGATGCCTTTCTCGCTTCAGACGCATGTTCGAAGACTCAGATGATGAGTGGGTCGCCAGGCTAGATGTTGAGTACACCACAGTCGTGGGATGAGAGAAGGATCTAAAGGACGAAGAGAGGAAGAAGCCCGCCGTGATCCAGGTTTGCGTGCATGACTTATGCTTGGTCTACCACATATGCCATGTCGACGTTGAGTGCCAGGATTTTAAGGACTTCCTCGAGAGCAACCTAGTCAAATTCGTTACTGTAGACTTTGGTAACGACAAAGAAGTCCTGCGTTGGATAGGCCTCGTTGTAGGCAGCACCTTCAACCTCCAAAAGAATCGGCTGGTGTCCTCCCGCCAGCCTTCAATGCTGCCCTGGCAGGAGCCATGGTTCATCCTTCGTACGGTAAACTGGAGAAACCTCCATACACGTTTCATCGTCATGCATGGCAGCGAAATGTACTAGATATAGACCACATCATGTACGCTGCAATGGATGGCTACCTTTGTTTCAATATCTACAAGGGTTGGATGAAGAGCAACAACCAAGTTGGCGGTTCAAGCAAAGAAGTATCGGCCAAGAGGAAGAGGGACAAGGACGAAGTCGAGGACGTGGACGAGGACTCCGAGTAAGGTGGCAGTGTTGTTACTCATGGTGGTTCTAATGCAGTGTCTACCGGAATAGTTGCAAAGTTTAATTTCAGGTGTGCTTAATTTAATTTGAGGGGTGTGTTGTGCTGAGCCCCCGTAATGTTATGTTTCTTCTTGTTACTTTAACTCTTCAGTAAGTACATACTAGTATTTCTTACATTTCATCTTTTAGTTGGTATAGTACTACCACTCGTTTATTAACATTATATACGTACAATATATATGGCCAACATCATATAGCCAGCAGTTTAGTTGTCAAAGAATTTCAAGGTGCTTAGTTTTGTCAAAGAATTCCAGGGTGCTTAGTTTTATTTGAGGGGTGGGTTTTGATGGACACCATTGTTGTGACTAGCCTTTTTAGTAGTACTATATGCATAATTTGGCGACGAGCGCTCTCTATATGTACCACCTTTTTTTTAATTTCAAGTTTTGCTCCATGGCGCAATCCATCGATACTACTGCTGTATAAAAGTATACATTTTTTAAAAGGCTAGAGGGCGGGGCAGTCTAGCTTGGTCGGTTTCACGAGAGGCGAGAGCCTTTGTGATTTGATGGCTCATTACTGCTGGAAGGCGGGGCCTTGTGATTTGACTGCTCGTATAAATGCGCCGACGACCTGATCGAGGATGAGCAAAGAACCATGCGGTATACTCAAGTTTTCTACTGGAGTAGTACTGCGACGGAGGAGCACGAAACACGGCAGCCCAATGCCATATGGCGATAAAAAATGATCTAATTTTCTAGTCATCTCATTGTTAGCATTGTTCTATTCATTCCCTCAAAAAACAAAGACCATTGTTCTATTCATGCCTCGCAGAGAACGTGACACGTGCGGCGAAACACCTGAAGCAAAAGATGAAACACAATAGCAAAAGAAGAAGGAAGATTATCACCCCAAATGATCTAATTCGCCGCGGAGTCGTAACTGCTTCTTCATCGCCTCCACGACCTCCATCTCCTTGCGCGTCTCCTCCGCCATCTTCTTCTTTCTGTCCATGACGCGGGATTTCTCAACGCGAGCCTTCATCACCTGTTCCAAGGCCGCATTACGTACCTTGACAGCAGCCGGGTGCTTGATGCGGAGCTTCGCCAACTCCTCCTTCTGTTCCATGACGAGGGCCTGCAGCATCTTCATGGAGGAACTACTATTCTCATGCAACTTCTTCCATCTGGCGTTCTTCTCCTTCAACAGGTCGATCTCGTGGCAGAGCTTGGCCTTGTCCTCCTGAAGTCGCAGGATTTCACCGGTCGCCTTCTTCTCAGAGGAAATGCTCTTCTTCAGCAGCATCACCAAGCCGGCGGTCAACTCCCCCTGCTGATTGAGGTCAGCGGGCATGTCGTCGAGGCTCTCCTTCAGCAACTCCGTCAAGCCTTGGATGAACTCCTTCTGCTTATTGAGGTGCTTATTGAGCTGATCGGGCATGCCGTCGAGGGATAACGACTCCAGCTCCGCCGGCTCGGCATGTTCGCCTCCGCGGCTAGGGCACTCCTGGGATCCATCGCCTGCCCGTGAGAGATCTTTCGAGGTCTCTACGTGGCGGCGATCCCTCTTTTTTTCCGCAGCCTTGGTTGCCGCTCCCTTGTTACGAGTAGTTCTCGACCTAGAGCTCTGCTCACCGGCCAGGGCAACGACGGATGAAGAAGAAGCACTTATGAGGAGGAAAGGTAGAGTAATTTTTGGTTTGGTAGTTCCTATTTCTATAACCTAAGTACAAGCACTAGTAATACTAATACCTGCATAGTGGGAACACGTTCAGGTTTGGTACGTAGTACTAGTAGGTGTGAGCAGGCTTTCAAATGTGATGGGAACAAGGTAAAGATTAATTGATGGTTTTGGTTTCGAGGCACGAAACGTCTCCTGATGAGTTTAGTGGAACATAAATTTCAAGTAGACTACACTGCTCAAATGCGTAAATATTATGTTACTGTCAAAATTGGCACAAAATATGAAGGAGACCAATGGTAGTACTACTAGCAACCCATGATTTAACTACTCGCATGCGCGCAATGGAGTAATAATGTCTTTCTTCCGCCCTCACGTCCACTCAATTTGCATGCGCTGTATTAATTGACCATCATTGAAGTGAACGACTTTACACGCGTCAAATTATCACATGGGGTGGATATTGGTACAAAATTGCGTCCGCCCGTACTGCGTGCAGCGTATGTAGGAATGAGTGCGCGTGTGGCATGCGTGCACATCTTCGCTTCGTGCATGTACCGCTAGTATGGCTCAGGGAGGACGAGTACATTCTTCTGGAACCAGCAGCACGTCACTGTGATCAATCCACGCAAGGAGGTCGCGACAACGCCTCCACATGTGCCACATGGCTTCATGAACTGTAAGAGAGACACTGTGTAGTGTGCCATTGGTATTCTAATTTATGTGTTGTGCACATACTCGAAGTACTAGTAATTTACACGTGCATTGCACGCATCAGATTTTGCAACCAAATTATGAATAAATACCACACTATAGCATGTAAGCTCTTAGTCATATATGTGTGATGTAGCCCTTCGTTTAATTCTTGTAGTTCATCTCATTCAAAATCAAATTAGTTTTTATAAAAAAGCTAAGAACGCATGAATAGGAAAAACATGGGACTATAGTGGAATGTCGTATTGAATCATACAGGATTGTACGAGTGTTTGATTGTGCATAGAAAAAACGCAGAATTCTTTCAAAGAGGTTTGAGTGGATGGGATGTTTCCCATGAAATCTAGTGCAAATGAATCATATGGAAAAATTCCTATGGTTTACAATCCTACGAATCAAACAACCAAGATAGGAAAAATTCCTAATGATTAGAATCCTCCAAAATTCCTTTGAGAATCCTTTGAATCAAAGAAGCCCTTAATCTATTTTATGATTCTTGGAATTGTGCATTGTAAAGCATAAAGTAAAACAAATAATGGCAATTCAACTAGAAAAAAGTTTGCGCAGTTATGATACGTAAGATTCTAGAACAAAAGGGAACCACTGTTGTTTTGAGGTTTGTGCATTATGCTTAAGTTCAACCATGGAGTCTGCTAGATTGTACATGTGGAAAAATACGGTGGGGGCTAGAAGATGGTGCGAGGGGCCGAGTGGAGGGAGACTATGAAGGAATGCACAAGTGCGAGATCGATATTTAGAGAGAGGGGGCGAACACGTGCGCTGTTGCACACGGTGGCGGAGCCATGAAAAATAAATGAGCCAGGGGGCCAAGCATTGCTAATCCTTTACGAGGTGGATCAATTCATATTAGCCTCCATATATAGTGATGTTAGGGGAGGGGGGCAGGCCGCCCTTACTGCCCCCTGTCTTCGCCATTGTGCACTCATCTGAGAGATGAAGCGGAAGGAATGGATGATGAGAGGGGGACGTTGGATATATAATTAATGTGGGTGTATTAGCTATTTATGTTAATCCTATATAGAGAGGTACAGATTGATCGATGTGGACGTGGGAGAGGTAGAGATTGATCGATGTGGACGTGGGAAACAGGGTGAGACCTCACTGGATATATGGATTGATCGGTTTGTGTGGAAAACTATGAAAGACCTAGCTATATACACACATCCATAGAGGAACCTTGATCATTGCGCATGCATGCGTGAGAGATAAAGAATGCCCAGTATGAGGGTGAGGGGGATGTGTGTGGGTGTGTGCCTTCATGGGAGACCGACCTGAAGAAAAAGATTGCATGCATGCGATAGATAATGCCGACTGGTAGTGTGTGTGCATGCATGCACGAGAGAAAGTTAGTGGTACAATTATAAAGAGAAGACTACTGTGTGGGTGTAAAAGAATAGGTGAGGTCATAATCAATGTAAAGTTGAATTCAAATATTTGAATAAGAGATCCTGATTTTTGAAACCCATGCATGCATAAGTATAACGGAGATCTGCGCAGTCTGCTTTGAAAACGAGCATGTTGTAATGTATACACATTGAACAAGGTCAGACTGATTTGAATTTGGGATACCGATGACAGACATCATTTGCCCATGTCGCATCCGTGCATGTAATTGGAGATGATGGGCGGCTTTCGCATCACATATCTATATCTATACTCTATATATATATTATATTATATATATTTTTATATTGTGAGCGGGTAACTTTAACTTTGAAAGATGGTCGTTGGATGAGGCGAATCCAAAGGTCCAAAGATGGCAAATTTGAGCACTATTGGCCGTTGGATATCATCTAGATTCCACCAGATTTCTCCACATGTATAATCTAGAAGACTCCATGGTTGAACTTAAGCATAATGCAAACATCAAAACACAAGCACTTCTTATTTTTTCTAGAATCTTCCTTATCATAATTGCCCAAATGTTTTTCTACATGATTTGCCATTATTTATTTTTACTTTATGTCTTACAACGCACAATTCCATGAATCTTAAAATAGATTAGCTTTCTTATAAAAACTGGATGATTTTGAATGAAATGAACTATAAGAATTAAACGAACATCTACATCATGCATATATGACTCAAAGCTTGCATGCTATAATGTGGTATTTATTCATAATTTGGTTGCCAAATCTCATGCGTGCAATGCACGTGTACCTTACTCTAGTCTAAATGGTGTTTGTGTGTGTGTTGTGCGTGTTGAGGTGCAAATTGTCTTTTTTTGGGTACACGTTAAGCTTGTTCTTCCGAAATTTCAAGCCGCGCCTTGTTATGCCGAAAATTAAAGCTAGTGTCTCTGTCTAACGTGCTGCGAAATTCCCGCCTCTTCAACCCGCGCCTTGTTAGCCCGAAATATTTAAGATATATATTTGTCTCATTTTGCTCCGACAACTCCCTCCATCTCAACCCGCGCCTTGCTACTCCGAAATTACAACGCATGCGAAAAATCCCACCTCCAGTGAAATCCCGACATGCGAAATGCCTGTGGTACCCCTGAACCGAAAGAACCGCATCAAATCGGTGGGGGGTACTTTCGTAACTTACCCCACATTTCGAACAAGCGCGTCTCTAAGCCATGGTTCCCCACTGCCATCCCATCCGCTCACCCATTCGTACACCGAGGCCGCGAAAACCCGCGACGAAACCCCACACCCTGCTCCGTCCGTCACCCAGCCGGAGCTTCTTCCCCGACGACACCGTCCACAGCAACACCTCGACATCCCTCATCCACCGTACCGGATGAGGATCCACCGTCGATCTCATCGTCCCGCCTGTTCAGCCACCCCGTCCTCCACCTCCAAGGAGCTGCCCCGATGTTCCCCTCGTCTTTCGAGCCACCTCCATTCCCAAACCGCTGTCTTCACCTGCACCACCGGAAGAGCATCATCATCACCGTTTCCTCGGATGAAGCTGCGGCCTAATCGTCGCCACCAAAGAGGTTGTACACTAATCGCCGCATTTTCTTCTTGATTCGATCTCACGGTGCTGCCGGCGCTCGGTCCCGAGCTGACACGGCGCGGCTCCATCCACGGCGGCGTCGCCGGCCACTTCCTCCACGGCGGCGGCGACGTCCACATCAGTAGGAGCTGCTGCTGCTTTAGCTCTCAGTCGCGCTGCTGCTCTGCTCTTGCTCTCGGTCCCCTGCCTGGTCTGCTATTGCTATTCTCTTGCTCGCGCTGCTGCTCTCGCTCTTGCTCTTGCTTAAGATGCTGCTCCGATTTAGCTACACTTCAGTCGACTGAATCGACTTTTGGGTCAGTCGATTTCAAGGGGTGGGCTCGCCGTGGTGAAGGAAGAACCAACAGCGGAGGGGGGGCTCACGGAGAGGTACCCCACTATCTATGTTAGGGTTCGTGACGGGCGGTGGTCGCCTGGCGGTGGCGGGCGTTGGCGGGCGGTGGCGGGGGGATCGCCGGAGAAAAAGCTCGGCCGGGGGGGGCCTAGAGGGATGGCCGGGGCGGCGGCGGACCGGCGGTGGGGAGTGTTTTCGGGCGATGGCGGCGCACCGCCCGAGGGCGGCGAGGGCTGCTTTTTGGCCTGGGGGGGCTAGCGGCTTAGGGGGGTGGAGGTTGAAGATGAACCGCATGCCCTTGATTTCATATCCAACGGCTGCAAAATCGACTGACAAAAGATGAAAAAGTCAGTCGACCGACGTGTAGCCTCACCTTCCTAGTGCGTTCAGTTTCGACAGAAAAATTCAGTTTCGATAGCAAAATTCAGTTTCGACAGCAAAATTCAGTTTGGACAGCAAAATTTAGTTTGGACAGTTAAGTTCAGTTTCGACAGTTAAGTTCAGAGATGAGCGGCTGATGTATTTTACATCTAGCACTTTGTGGTTATGTATTTTACGTCATGTATTGGAGATGTTATTAGAATTCCACTCAGGTTAACATTGTTAGTTGTCTCTCCTGTCCTACTTCAGCCTCGGCGTCGTACAACTCACCGGAGCTGCTCCAACGACGAAACCCTCCATCACAAAGGAGCAAGACCTGGCTCCATCTCCGCACGCCTAAGATCTTCTTCCCTCCTCCGAAAGTAAAGTCAGCCGAGCATCCTCACCGCCAACCCAATCACGCCGAGATCGACATGGCTTCGCCCAAAGAGGTTGTACACTTGTTGCATCTCTTTTTACTGTACATATTATATATATTGTCCACTGAGCACTCGTAGTAACGGGAAATACGATTATTTTATCCTACTATATGACAAGCAGTGAGGTACCAGGCAACTTAGCTATCTGTGATGGACTCTCTTGAACGCCATCATTATTTATCTCTGCGCGTTTGAGTTGTGCATTTGACGATGGGCCTGGGAGTTGAGCTAGTATGCTAGTGGCCTGGGTCCATAGTAATAGAAGTAGCACAAAAACATTTTTTTAGTGTAGGATTTTCCTAGCTCAAGCCTGCCTACTAGAATCGCCAGTGCTTGAAAGGAAAAGTGAATGAAAAACATAGGAATTGGAAAGTTTCCTATGGTACTACATTTCATGAATTTGGTGCAAAGGAATGGAGCAAAGGAAAACTGTAGGATTTGTTCCTTTAGTGTCTCCTTGAAAGAAAAACCACAGGAATTCTAATTTCCACTTCTCTTCCTTTTCATATTCCTATTCATCAAGCACAAGACTAAGAGATAGTAGCATAATAGCATTATAACCGTACATTTTATTGTGGTTTGACTTAATCTCACCATGCTTTTTTGCATACTGTGATCTTCCAATTGTTGTGAATCAAACACCCAGATTAGCGTAAATCCTGTGTTTTAAATTCTCTGTTTTGCACGTGCATTCCTATCCTATTCCTGTCTCTTTCCAATCCCAGCATTTTTAGAATCCTCAAATTCAAACAAGCCATTACTCAATTCCTTCTGTTACAGATATGTGTCAAAGAAAACCTTGTGTGGTTTGTCCTGCTCCTGCGGCGCTGTGTTCCACTGTAACACCCCAAAATTTTAATCTTGCTTTGTAAATTAAAATTTTGCCAGGAAATTAAAACTTTTATTTTCTGGGCTCCCTTTTGTTTTTCTAAGCTTTTCCTTCCTTTTTATCATGGAGTTATTTCATTCAGTGAAAAATTTTCAAATATGTTATTGGACTTGTTTATCCTCTCAATAAAGATCTTTTGTTTTCATCAGAGGAATTAATTATATAATAATCTCCATAGTCTTTATTTTCTTGAAAAATGGTTTCCCATGGTTTTATGGTCATTTTTGTACTGCAACCCTTTTACAAATTCTTTCAAAAATTCCACCAAAATTTGGGGATGTCCTGTGATGTCACCAAACCACTTTTATTCAAAAAGATATTTCATTCCCTAAATATTTTGAGATCTACACCCAATTTTCTTCTCTGGTCCAGTGGGAAATTTTGCACTGCAACTCATTTAGATACTTCTTTCTAGCCTCGACCAAAATTATGGGATGCTGGTAGTAGCTTATGTTTCAACTTTATGCAAAAACCCAGTGATGTTATTTGAAAATTTTGAGTGAATAAACCTCATCTTCTTTCTGGTCCAACATGATGGTTTGTACAGCATCCATATTATTGCTTGCTCTTTGGCCCTTGATTCTTTCCCCTGCTTGTAGACCACCCTACAAAACCCCTAAGTCCAGGAGCATGCAACCATTGGAATATTTTTGGTCCATGAGATAATGCCATTTACTCCCTGTCCAGAATTGAAGTTTTGCAAAGCTTCCACTAACAAGTTTATGCTTTGTACAAACTAATCTCACCACCCTCTTGTGCATCTAAAGAGACTAGGGTCTGGAAGATTTGGCCACTCCAAGAAAAGCCTAGGTGCCTGTGTGTCGGGGCAGGCTGATCTGGCCCACGAACACCTATGGGGCCGGCGGACCGAGCCCCTTTCGGTTCGGCGGGGAGCAGAGGTCGCACGAAGAGCAGATCGAGGCGAAGCACGCGAGAGGTTTACCCAGCTTCGGAGCTCTCCGGAGAGATAACACTCCTACTGCTGCATGTCTAGGTGTATTATGCGTTCTAGCTCAGAGCGTTGAGTGCTACAAGACACACGAGCTGCTAACGAGACTGAGCGTGGAGGGAATCGATCGACCAACCCTTTCTACGCTACATGGGCCTCCTTTTATATGCTCAAGGGGCTCCGACAGGTGGCAACGTAGACGGGGGTACAAATGGAAAAATAGTGGTTGGTATACCTACTTGTACAGTGTACAGTGTACTATACCTAACCCTGACGGCAGGGGACAAAGGCATTAAATGCCCATCTAGTCGCCCTAACAGTGCAAACAGGGACCGTCAGGTGCGCCACCGTTCGCCACGATGGCAAACTTGTCAGCGCTGCTTGCCACCTCGCACCGCTGGCTGCACAGCCTCTCGCCATGCGCGCCTGGAAAGGCCCCAGTGCGACACGTCAGTGGATGCGCCTGGAGCCGTAAATCTGAAGAGGTGGTCTCATGACAAGCGCCTTTGCCGGTTGTTGTCTTCTTGTCGCGCCCGGAAGCTTGTCGCTCATCAGCCTTCCCGGCAAGCTCCTCTCGCCGGGGCCTTGTCTCCTATGTGCCTGGGGTGGCTTTCCCGGCAAGCTCCTCTTGCCGGGGCCTTGTCTCCTATGTGCCTTGGGTGGCCTTCCCGGCAAGCTCCTTTTGCCGGGGCCTTGTCTCCCTGGCTTGAATGCTTTGTTCTTGAATGGCTCCAAAGGAACCACAGAGGACCTTGGCGGTCACCCGGTAAGCCTTGCCGCGGAGGGCTGCAACTGCCCGTGCACAAGTTCGGGATACTAGGGTACCCCTACTCTAGTACACCGACAGGAGCCCTCGGGCCTGGGCCACACACGGTGCGGCCACACACGGTGCCGAGCGCTGTTGGGCCAGGCCCAAAACAGGGCACGGGCACACGCGGCCCGGGTCACACTATAACTCACCCCGGACCCACCACGCCCCCCACGAATGGCACGCATCGAACGTGGCGTCGTGTGAGAGATCGTGGGCGAGATCGTGGGGGTTTCTTTATTCGGAAAATCGGAACGTCCGCCCCCTCCCCCTTTATAAGCACGGGAAACAGGGGCACGTCGCCTACCTTGCCAGTTGCTGTCCCATCGAAAAACCACCCCTGCTCCCCCCTTCTTCTCAAGGCTGAAAAGAGAGCAGCGCTTCGCCCCCCATCGCCACCAGCACCCTCAACGCCACCGATCTCCTCCACCGCCTCCGCCATGGGCCCGAAAGCCGACAAGGGGAAGACCATGAAGTCGGCCGAGGCGCTGCGGCTTGCGGCGCTATGAAGGAGCGGTCGTTTTTCCCCTCAGCTCGCCGCGAGGGAGCCGAGGGAGAACTACTACCTCTTCGTCGACGGAGACGCTGGGCGCATCGAGCACGGCGGTACTCCCCGCTGCTGCAGAATCTGGCCCCGACGGGTATCCCTTCTTCGCGCTCTTCTTCATCAAGGGCTATGCCCACCCTTCTCTCGAAGTTCTTTTGTGACATTATGAACACCCTCGGGTTCCGCCTCCTTGATTTCACCCCAACGCCGTTCGACCATGGCAGTTTTCGAGCATCTCTGCGAAAACTTTGTCGGAGTCCACCCAAATGTAGCTCTTTTCCTTCACTTCTTTTTACCCCGAGCCGAGAGAGGAGAGCCCCTTGCCGGAGGAAATGCTTGGGTCTCCAGGGTCGGCAAGAAGGAGGCCTATCTGGCGGGAGAGCTCCGTAGCAAATGGGAGGAGTGGAGGGCACATTTGGTGATGGATTGTTGAGGAGAACCCGCAGCCTTTTACCGCCCAGCGCCAAACCCCAGTAGTACGCGGCAATGATTGGAGCAATCTGGCCCCGGAGGACGCTAGGCTGAAGATCGCAGTTACCCTAATCCTCCGCCTCAGACTTGCCGGCCTCACTAAAGGCACTGTTGGCGCAGAATTTCTTCGCCGCCAAGACGCCCCTTGCGTGGAGAGAAGGAGACCTGCCTGGAATTTCAGAACGCAGCAGACATCATGAGGTTGCGCCCAGGCCTCAACTTCAACTTCACTGTCTTGGAGCTTGACGCAATGCTCTTAGAGCTGTTCAAGCCTGATCCTGATCATCCGGAGATGTTTAGGTTGCCGAGGGGCGTCATTCCGCTGTGCAACAACTCGTCGCTTGACCTCATCCGTGCAATGATGCCGTTGTGTGACTCCCATGGAATTGTCCCCACTTGGCAAGAGCCAGCAGATGACGTGGTGCGGCAGTTTTTTGACAATCTAGTGGAAATGCCGGTCCGCCCCGACGAGCAGAGGGGCCTCACCCGCGACACTACTGACGATGAGATGCAGCGCATCGCCACCAGGCTGGAAGAGGCGGCAGCAGCCGCTGCCGCGGGCGAGTTTGGCTTCACTGTGGAGGAGGCGGAGGCAGCCGAGGCGGCAAGTCTTGTCGAGCGAAAAGAGTTCGTCAGCGAGGAAGAGCTTGCCGAGCCTGAAGCCGAGTCGAGCGAGCCCGCCGAGGGCGCATCCTCCCCACCTCCAAGAAGCTTGCCGTGAGCGGAGCCACCGGCTCCACCAAGAAGGCGTCTTCGCAAGGCCGGAGACGCAGCGGGGCGGCAGACGGGCCAACAGCCGCAGCGCCGCACGACGCGCTCCACCGTGGCAAGCACTGTTGCCGCGGGAGCTCCTCATGCCGCTGCGGCAACTGGAGCGGGGCCCTCGCAGGCCACCGGTCCCGCACCCGCCAAGCGTCCAAGGGAGCCCACTCCTCCGCCTCGTCAGTCTGGAGGCGGGCAGACCACCTCTCCGCTCAGCTCCGGCGAGAAAGAGGAAGAGTAAGATTCCTTGATGTACTTGTAATTCTTCGATTTGTTGCTTTCTCCTCAGATCTCGATCTGCTTTACTCAATCCATTCCTTTTCGTGACGCTGGCCTGCAGGATGTCGAAGAGGGCCAAGACCCCGGTGATTGTCGTCGAGGACGAACCCACTGCGACGGTAGGAGGCGCGTCCGAGACAACCTTGCCGGGTGAGGCAACTCCCCTTCAAAGCAGCCCCCAGCCCAGCCCCCAGCCCAGCCCCCAGCATAAGTATATGATGGTCTATTTCTTGCTGTTCGGCGTGCATGGGTGCTTTAACCTTTGCTGATATCTGACTGTTGACTTGTGTCGGAGCAGAGCAGCCTCCTTCTGCTTTGACTACGCCGCCAAGGGTGGATTCCCCGGCAAGGGAGCGCTCCCCGGCAAGGGAGCCTTCTCCGGCAAGGGCAGCTCTCCGGCAAGGGACGGCACCAATGATCCCTTGGCGGCGGAGACCATGACCGCAGCCCGGCGCAGTAACCTTCTTGCCTGAAAGTACTTCCCTTGTGTTTTTCTTCTTCCGATTTTGTCTTTGAATATTTGCTTGACTTTTTTCATCCGTCCGCCACAGAGCCAATGGTGACCGAGGTCGCCGGCGAGGAGGACGTGCGCGGCAACACCGACGAAGCCACCGCCGTGGAAGAAGAAGCCGGCGCTGACGAGCCTGCCGGCGAAGAGGCCGCTGCTGCCGCCACGAAGCCGGGCGAGGGTCCGTGATCGCGACCGACGACCCCGAGGTCAGCGAGGAGCGCCAGCGCCATAACGACCGCCGATCCCTCCGCCGCCGCCGCAGCGTCGAGTTCAAGAGCCCCAGCCCGGCGCCTACTTGATGGCCGGCGATGGCGTCTTCATCAAGCTCCCATGGGAGTCGAGCTCCAGGGCGCCGGCCCAAGGAGAAACCTTCGATGAAGAACTGCTCGCCTCCGCTGGGATGACGCTAGTTGACGCGCCAAGCAGCAGCAGCGGCGAGCCTAAGGAGGAGCAGCTGCTGCGGAAGCTGCTGTCGCTCTACCGCGCCCGACAAGCCAAACTGGCATCCCGGGAGGCGCTTGTCGCGAAGGCGGGAGCAGACATCAAGAAGCGCGCGGAGGAGCTCCGGGGCCGCAACCAGGAGGCTCTCTGGTCCTTGGCGGAGGAGCGGGAGCAACTCGCCGAGGAGCGCAAGGCCTTCATCCTCGAGAAGGCTGCAGCTGAGGAGGAACAACGGCTTGCCGCTGAGAAACTGTCTGTGCAGGAAGGCGAGCTGGCGCAGCGGAAGGTTAACCTGGACAGCCACGAGGAGGATCTCGCCATGCGCGAGGAAACATTTGGCGGGGCTCTCAAGGAGGCAAAGGATGCTGCCCGCTGCCGAGGCCGCCAAGAAGGAGCCGGAGACGAAGGTGGCGCAGCTTGGAGGCCAGCCTCAAGAAGAGCGGCGAGGAGCTTGCTGCACTCAAGCACGAGCGCCGAGAAGGACGCTTACACTCTTGGCGAGCTGCAGGGGCTGCCTCGCCGAGAGGAGCAAGGAGCTCAGCGCCGCCAGGGACTCCAATGAAGATCTTGAGTTGAAGCTAACTACTTTGACTCAGACGCTGGACGGCGCCAATGAGCGGGAGGTGGCCTTGAAGGAGAAGATCAAGGCCGACGAGGAGCTATTGGCGAGTGCTGTTGCTGCCCAGAGTGCCTTGAGGGAGAATGTGGAGCACTTGACCGAGGGTCTCGTGGATACTGCTGCAGCCATCCACAGGGAGCTGATGGAGCTGGGGATGGTGGATCTTGGATACTCCTCCGACGAGCATCTCCAACCCAGCGCCAAGCTTAGCTTGTTCTTCAAGGGCGTGGTGACGGCTCTCCAGCGACTCCGGGAAGAGGTCCCAAAACAGCTGGCCGAGGAGTCGCGCTAGATCTGCGCGGGAGCCCTCCAAAAGGTGCTGATGAAGGTGGCGTTCCGCAACCCAGGCCTCAACCTCACCAACGTCCTCAAGTCCCTGCCGCCGGATGCTAATGTGGAGGCGCTCAAGACCCTTGTCGCACCCATTGTGGACAGGATGAGCGGAATCAAGAGGGTTGAGGGCGATCGCGTAGATTAGACCGCCCGTTTTCTCTTTCTCTTGCCGCTGCTGGTCATGTCATAGGAACAATCCATTAGAGCTGCGGCAAGCTACCTTGTAATATGACTTTATTTTGAGTATCAATTGCTATGTTATTTCCTTTACTTGATTCCTTCCTTTGTATGTTTTGCCCTCGCTCTTAGGGGACTTGTCGTAGCTGGCACCGAGTCATGAAAGTGCTGAGTCTTGGACGTCAGCAGCCTGCTGGCGGTGCCGCTTCCGACAAGCAACCTTGTGCAACTAGTCGCAGCTCACTTAAGTTGTTGAGCGGACTCGAAACAAAGTAAGGGCGCAACTAGCTACGAATTGGTTCCTCTGCGCACAGGTTTTCCATACAAAGTTCGGTCGTTCAAAGAAGATAACTTAAAAATTTTAAAACTGATTGCTCAAACTTTGGCAACTTAGCTTTTCTGTCGTCTGCTTCCCGGTAAGGCTAGACTTCCTTGAGCGACGTTTGGTCCACACCATTATCTTCTCCTTTCCCCCCGGCAAACTTGTGTGCGAGGGAACGTTCCTTCCTTTGAGAAAGAGAAAGAAGAGAAAATAAAAATATGGAGCCTTGTGGCTCGTTATCACTTACCAGGGGTAGGTGTTGCACAAAGTGTCAGATAACGCATGCAAATAGAAGTAAAAAGCATGAAATCGACAAGGTCTTGTGAAAGCACGCTTAGCTTTACTGATGCACGGGGTCTGCGCCCGGCTTTGTACAAAGGATTACATGCATCAGCGGCAAGACTTGTACAAAAGGTGGTTGCCGGAACAGGTTCCGGCAACCGCGCCCTACGGTAAAACTTACGAAGATGCTCGATGTTCCAGGAGTTGCTCACCGGAATGCCATCTTCGGTCTCAAGGCGGACAGCGCCAGCCTAGTGACTCGTTTCACCCGATAAGGGCCTTCCCACTTCAAGGCGTCAACTTGTTGGAATTCTTGGCAGACTGAACGCAGCGAAGAACAAGGTCGCCTTCCTCGAGACTTCTGGCATTGACTTTGCGGCTATGGTAGCGGCGCAAAGCTTGTCGGGTACCGAGCAGCTCGTGACAGAGTCAAGACGATCTTCCTCAAGGAGCGCGTCATCTTGTCGCAGCTGCTCTTGCTCAAGCTCATCATAAGCAAGCACTCGAGGCGATCCGTATACGAGTTCCGTGGGGAGAACTGCCTCTTCTCCATAGACTAGAGCGAAAGGTGTCTGGCCGGTGGATCGATCTGGCGTCGTCCTGATCGACCAAAGAACCACCGGCAGCTCCTCAATCCAGTTTCTTCCGTACTTGTGCAGCCTGTCGAAAGTTCTGGTCTTGAGCCCGCCAAGCACTTCAAGATTTGCCCTCTCCGGCTGACCGTTGCTTCTCGGATGAGCAACATAAGCGAAGCAGACCTTGGCGCCAAGATCTTGGACGTACTGCATGAAGGTGCGGCTCGTGAATTGTGTGCCGTTGTCGGTGATGATCCTGTTAGGGATTCCGAAACGGAAAACAATCGACCTGAAGAACTTGACTGCTGACTGTGCTGTCACCTTCCTCACTGCTTCCACTTCCGGCCACTTTGTGAACTTGTCGATTGCAACGTACAAGTACTCAAAGCCCCCGACAGCTCGGGGAAAGGGGCCGAGGATGTCGAGCCCGCCAGGATAAAGGGATCGTCTGGAGAGCTTGAGCTGGCTGGTGTATCTGCTTGGAATGGAACTGGCACGCTTCACACTTGGTTACTTGTGCAGTTGCATCCTGGAGGGCTGTTGGCCAAAAGAAACCTTGCCGGAATCTCTGGCGCCAATGTGGTGACCACATATGCCTCCATGTATCTCTGCCAACAGCTTTTGTCCGTCCTCCCGGTGAATACACTTCAATTTCACACTGTTGAGTCTTCTTCTGCATGCAGTCTTTGTCGATAAACCTGGTACATACTTGACTGCCGGGCTACTCTTTCCGCTTCTTCTTGCTCTTCGGAAGTTCTCCTATCTGAAGGAAATGGACAATCTGCTGCGCCCATCTTTGGAGCTTGCGGCTCGACAACAAGGACTAAAGGCACATCTGCCGCTGCGGAATATCAGCTTCCTTGGCGAGAACTCGCGGCTCGGCCGAGCTTGACGTTCCCGGCAAGCTTGCCGGAGCAAAACTTGTCGGGAGCATCTGCTTCAACGAAACAAACCCTGGGGCTTGTCGGAGCAGACTGCCCCTTAGCACTGTTGGTGTCGATCTTGGGGACCTTCGTGGCGGCAGCTTCGGGAAGCTCTGCCGGAAAGTAGTCCCCCGAGATCACCTCCTCTTCTTGCTCTGTCCAGTTGGTGGTGTTACAGGCGGTTGAGTCAGCTTGAGCACAAAAATCCCTGGTTCCACAGGTAACTTAAGTGCGGCGCACTTTGACAGGCCATCAGCAATGTCGTTCTGAGCTCTCGGAATATATTCCATTTGCAGGCCATCAAAGTGCTCTTCTAGCTACCTCACTTCATCAACATAAGCTTCCATCAACGGACTCTGATAATTCTTGTTCACTTGGCGGATAACAAGTTGTGAGTCACCCCTGACAATGAGCTTCTTGATCCCAAGGTCTCATCATGATCTCGAGACCGGCAAGCAAACCTTCATACTGCAGTATTGTTTGTTGCTTGCTCCTTGGGAAAGTGCATCTGGATTACGTACTTGAGGTGCTCTCCGGTGGGTGCGACAAGCAGCACGCCGGCACCGGCGCCTTGCAGCGAGAAGGCACCATCAAAGTACATCAGCCACTCTTTGCTTGTTTCCTTGACGGGGACGCTCATTTCTGGAATTTCTTCATCTAGCGTTGGTGTCCATTCTGCTATGAACTCCGCCAATGCTCTGCTTTGGATAGTCGAAGTGCTCTCAAACTTGAGGCCAAAGCTTGACAGTTCCAGTGCCCACTCGACAATCCTGCCTGTTGCCTCTGGATTTTGCAAGATCCTCTTGTTGAAAGCGAGTGACAACTGTGATCTCATGTCCCCGAAAGTAATGGCGCAGCTTTCTCGAGGCCATGAGAAGGCCGAAAAGCAATTTCTGCACACCGTAGTACCTTGATCTAGCCCCTGCAGAAGGGAACCGAAGTAAACTGGGCGCCGCGCCATCCTTTTTCTCGCATCTTCTCATGCGTCTGCGCAGATCCGTCCTTGTCGGGACCAGAGCTTGCCGGTGAAGCCCCCGCTTGTCGCCGGATGCGCTCGCCATGGTTGCTAGCTCATCATCTGCCTCCCTCTCCGCTACTAACGCAGCACTAACCACTTGATTGGTTGCCGCTATATATAGCAACAACTTCTCTTGTGGCTTAGGTGCGACAAGTGTTGGAGTGGAGGATGTATCTCTTCAAGTCCTCAGAGCGCTGCCTCCGCTTCCGGAGTCCATTGCATCGGACCTGCCTTTTTCAAAATTTTGAAAAATGGCCGGGCGCGCTCAGCAGACCTAGAGATAAACCTGCTGAGAGCAGCTACGCAACCGGCAAGCCTTCGTACATCCTTGACGCGCTTTGGTGCTTCAATCCGTTCAATGGCCTTGATCTTGTCGGGATTGGCTTCAATTCCCCACTGAGACACGAAGAACCCGAGAAGCTTGCCGGAAGGGACTCCAAACACACACTTCTCAGGGTTGAGCTTGATGTTGATCTTGCGTAGATTTGTAAAGGTTTCATCTAAATCTTGAACTAGGGTCGCCTTGTCCTTGCTTTTGACCACTATGTCATCCATGTATGCTTCCACATTTCTGTGTATTTGCGGCTCAAAAGCGTCATGGACTACTCTCGCAAATGTTGAACCAGCATTCTTTAACCCGAAGGGCATCCGTACAAAATAGTATGTGCCACATGGGGTGATGAATGTGGTATTCTCCTCATCCTCTTCTGCCATGAAGATCTGATGATATCCTCGAGTATGCATCCGTAAATGAAAGCAAATCACATCCGCCGTGGAGTCAACAATCTGGTCGATGCGCGGCAAGGGAAATGGATCTTTGGGACAAGCTTTATTGACATCGGTAAAGTCGATACAAAGCCTCCATTTCCCGTTAGCCTTGCGTACAACTACAGGATTGGCCAAGCACGTACGATGGAGCACTCCTCTGACAAGGCCTACTGCTTCCAGTTTCTTGATTTCTTCCATGATGAACTCTTGACGCTCCACTGCTTGCTTCCTGACTTTCTTCTTGACGGGCCGCGCATGAGGACAAACGGCAAGATGGTGCTCAATTACTTTCCTGGGAACACCGGGGATGTCAGACGGCTGCCATGCAAACACGCCGACGTTCGCCCGCAGGAAAGCAACGAGCGCGCCTTCCTATTTAGGGTCGAGAGAGGCACTGATGGTGAAGGTACCACCAGTGCCGTCCTCCTTGGCGGACACCTTTTTGGTCTCTGGTGGAGCTATCATCGTCTTCTTACACTTGCCGGTGGAGCTCGATGGTGCGTCCTCGACGGCAGCGCAGCACTTCGAAGACGTGCGCTTGCCGGAGTGGGCATTAGAGCTCTTGCCGTACTTGGTCTTCTTCCCTCCGGGAGCTTCGGCGGCAAGTGGCTTGCAATCTGTCGCGGCTGCTGCTTCCCGGTAGATCTTGTCGGCGCAGATAAGAGCATCCTTCTTGTCGCCCGGGACAGAGATGACACTTATCGGGCCCGGCATCTTCAGGAGGTTGTAGGCATAGTGAGAGGCCGCCATGAATTTGGCGAAGTCTTTGGGCGGCCAAGTATCCCATTGTAAGGCAATGGAAAATCAGCAACGTCAAAAGTGACCCTCTCAGTTCTGAAGTTCAACTCGCTGCCAAATGTCACCGGCAACGTGATCTTTCCCTTCGGCCTGCTCCTTCCCGCATTGATTCCTTGGAAAGTGCCGGTCTCTTCGAGCTCGCCATCAGGGATCTGGAGTTTCTGGAGCACCGCCGAGGAGATCAGATTCAAGCCGGCCCCACCGTCAACTAGCATCTTGGTTACCTTGAGGTTGCGGATAGTTGGTGAAACCAACATCGGCAAGCACCCGACTGCAGTCACGCGATCAGGGTGGTCCTCAATATCAAAGATGATAGGCGTGCTGGACCATTTCGTGAGGCTTGCGTGACTAGATGGATGGTTCTGCTGCATTGACCTCCCGCATCCACTGCTTGAGCTGGCGGTGGGAGGTATGCAGAGAAGCACCGCCGTCAACGCACAGGACCTCTGTGGCTTTCTGGAACTCCTGCTCATCGGTTTCGTCATCGTCCATGTCTTCATCGTCGTCGTCGTCGTCATCCTTGTCGCGGCCACGGGGAGGTCTGTCTCCTTGCCGCTGCTTGGCCTTGCCGCGGCGTCCTCCCCGGCCGGGGCGTTTCTTGCTGGGTCCTCCTGCACCCTCCTGGGCCTTCTCCTTGTCGCGTCGTTCGTATTCAGCCTTCTGCTGCTCGACAAGCTGCTCTACCTTCTTGCAGCTCTGGAGGTCATGGCCCTTGGTGCGGTGGATCTTGCAGTACTGCTTGCCGGAGACGTCCTGCTTGTCGGCGGCCGCCACAGACTGGCAGTTGGTGCCAGCGGCAACCTCCTTGCTGGAGCTACCATCCTTGGCGTTCTTGGCGCCACCTCCGTTGTCGGACTGCTCAACAAATAGCACATCTCTGCCTTTCTTTTTCCTATTGCCCCGTCGCCGGTTCTTCTTTGCCGGGGTGGTCTCTTCACTATCAGATCCTCCTGCTGCGGTATTCTCTCCGGGGAGTCTCCTCGCTTCCTCAGCACGTGCACACTTGTCGGCCAGGGCGTATAGTTCACTGACGTCTCTGATCTTGCACATCGCCATCTCCTCCCGCATCCTGCGGTTTCGCACGTTTCCGATGGAACGCGGCGATCACCGCGGCGTGGTGGACATCTGAGATGTTGTGCTATACACGGCTGAATCTTTGAATATGCTTCTTGAGGCTCTCCTTCCTTCTCGGGCGGCGAGATGAAGGTCGCTTTCTTGGCCATGGGGCTTGTGGCCACCTGTAAAGGCGCCGACAAACTGATGGCATAGATCTGCCCAAGAAGATACGGAGTTGTCCGGCAAGTGCATGAGCCAGGACCTGACATTGGGCTTGAGCACCAGCGGGAAGTAGTGGGCAAGGATCTTGTCGTCTCGCCCCCCGGCAGCCTGCACCGCGATGGTGTAGATGCTGAGGAACTCCGACGGATGCGTCTTGCCGTCGTACTTCTCCGGCACGTCTAGCTTGAAGTTTTTCTTGCTGGGCCACTGGACTTGCCGCAGCTCACGAGTGAACGCAGGGCAACCTACCACGTACGGCAAGTCACCTGGTTCCTCTGGCGCGTGCATGTCAACAGAGGGCCCAGCGCGCTTGTCGGATTGAAGCCGCGCTTCTCTTCGGCGCTCGATGCGAGTTCGAGCGTCCTCTTGCTGTCGTTCGTGAAGAACTTGGCGCTGATCGTGATGAGCTCGTGGATCTGTTGACGCAGTGGAGTCGCTGTCGAGGTGGATCCGGCGAGTCGGCGATCTTGGCCTTCGGGGCGGAGAGTGCATGGTGGTTGCACCCCCACCGGTCTCGTCGCCACCGGCTCGTGTTTGGCAGTCTTGCCGCGGCAGCGATGCACTCGGTTGCCGTGGAGCGTCGCCGTTGGCGAAGCCGATGAGACTCTGAATGGTGGCCCTCCACTCATCGACCTTGTCGGCCGTTGGAGGGTAATCCAGGAGCAGTTGAGCTCTCGCCAGAGCTTCTGCTGGAGTAGTGGGTGGCAGTGGCGAACGGCGGGAGGAGCGGGATATGCTCGGACTTCTAACTATGTTAGAAGGAGCAGTATCCCATCCGGGCGACCGTGCCTCGCTCGCGCAGGCATGTTGGCGTGCATGCTGGTCTTGAGCATCCCGAGATCATCCAGCTCGATCTCGGTCCAACGAGCGTATGGCATTGTGAATGCCATGACGCTGTCGGTCTCGCGCCTCCTGAGACGGGCGCGGTGCATGTACGGACGCCGAGGTCTGTGCAGCCTTGTCCTTGGACTTGGCAGCACCGTGAGCTCCCCCGTCACCGTCCATTCTTCCGCCGGCGTCTACCCCACCACCTGTTTGCTCCGGTGGCGGTGGGTTCGACGCGGACGGGGCTTCTGCCGCCGAAGCCTTCTTCTTCGGTGGCATGTTGACGAAGATGATGAAGATCTAGCTTCAGCGTGGGCGCGGATCAGGTTCACACAACCTCGACGCCCCTACCGGGCGCGCCAAAGATGTCGGGGCAGGCTGATCTGGCCCACGAACATCTATGGAGCCAGCGGACAGAGCCCCTTTCGGTTCGGCGGGGAGCGGAGGTCGCACGAAGAGCGGATCGAGGCGAAGCACGCGAGAGGTTTACCCAACCGAGCTCTCCGGAGAGATAACACTCCCTCTTGCTGCATGTCTAGGTGTATTGCGTTCTTGCTCGGGGCGCTGAGTGCTACAAGACACACGAGCTGCTAACGAGACCGAGCATGGAGGGAATCGATCGACCAACCCTTTCTACGCTAAGCATGGGCCTCCTTTTATATGCTCAAGGGGTTCCGGCGGTGGCAACGTGACGGGGTACAAATGGAAAAAATAGTGGTTGGTATACCTACTTGTACAAAGGTACAGTGTACTATACCTAACCCTGACGGCAGGGGACAAAGGCATTAAATGCCCGTCTAGTCGCCCTAACAGTGCAAACAGGGACCGTCAGGGGCGCCACCGTTCTCCACGATGGCAAACTTGTCAGCGCTGCTTGCCACCTTGCACTGCTGGCTGCATAGCCTCTCGCCACGCGCGCCTGGAGAGGCCCCAGGGCGACACGTTAGTGGATGCGCTGGAGCGTGGAAATCTGAGAGAGGTGGTCTGCATGACAAGCGCCTTGCATGATTGTTGTCTTGTCGCGCCGGAAGCTTGTCGCTCACGGGCCTTCCCGCAAGCTCCTCTTGCCGGGACCTTGTCTCCTATGTGCACTGGTGGCTTTCCGGCAAGCTCCTCTTGCCGGGCCTTGTCTCCTATGTGCCTTGGGTGGCCTTCCGGCAAGCTCCTCTTGCCGGGCCTTGTCTCCCCTGGCTTGAATACTTTGTTCTTGAATGGCTCCAAAGGAACCACGGAGGACCTTGGCGGTCACCCGGTAAGCCTTGCCGCGGAGGGCTGCAACTGCCCGTGCACAAGTTCGGGATACTAGGGTACCCCTACTCTAGTACACCGACACTGTGGCATTTTGTCAAACACCTTGAGAGCATGGACAGGTTTGGCATGAGTTATTATTTGCACTATGAACTTGGTCTCCAGGCCAAACCACCTTGTCCATTGATCTTCCCTCTATCACTAACCTAGTCCTGTTGCTTGCTAACCTCAACCGAGACCTCTAGCATGCCTTAGCATTTCGTCGAACACGTTCCGTGCGTGCTCTGTGCACGCCCAGAGCGCGAGCGGAGCATGCGTTTTGCACGTGCCGCGCCCGAACCGCCGTCTCTCGCCCCGCACTCACTCTGGCCCGTGACCGACCGCAGCCAGCACGCCACGTCCCCTTCTGCTCCCCACGAGCACCGCAGCCCTCGCCACGTCTCCCGCAGGCCAGCAGCTAGCCGCCAATGCCGCCCGACAGCCCCTGCACTGTCGGCGCCGCCCGAAAGCACTCCGCCGCTAGCTTCGCCCTTGAGCAAGTAACCGCTCGTCCGCTAGCTCCTGCCGCCATCCCCAGCCTCGCCACGATGCCCTGCAGCTACAGAACGTCGGTCGCCGATGAGCTCATCCACTGCCGCCGTGAACCGACGTGGGAGCACTATAAAAGGAAGCCCCTCGAGCCCTCCGAGCATGGAAGTAGCCTCAAAATCACCCCCTCGTTTCCCCGTGGCAGCCAGTCGACCCGAGGAGGTTTTCTTCCACGTCTCCGGCAAATCCTGCCGCCGCCACAGCCCCGGTCATTCCGGTGCCACCAGGACCTCCCCCTCTCCACTCTCTCCACCAGAAGCTCTCTCTTCCTCCCGTGAACCTTTCCCCCTGCTTGATTTTGATCGGGAACAACCGCAGCCCAAAACCACTTTGCTCCCAAAGTCTCCTCCGCCGCGAAGCTCACCGTCGGCGACTCCCTCCAACCCCGCCGACCCAACAACCACCGGGAGGACCGCCCCGGTCTTGCGGATCCATCCCGACCCTCTGGAGCCCGCGGGGAGCAGCCATTTGCCGGCGTTGATCGCCGTCGCCTCGCCTCCGTTCGGGCAGAGGAAGAGGAGGGAGAGATGGACTGGTCAAACCTGACAAGTGGGCCCCCTGGACCCACTGTCAGTGACCCCGCCCAGTCCATGTGGGTTAAGTAAAGACGTAAATCTCAAAGTACGTCTTCGTCGTGTACCGGTCCGAAACGTTTTCTTTTCCTTTTCCGTTTTATTTAAAAACCAGGAATTTGACTAAACTTTGACTAGCTATAAGTTTTTAAATATAACTCCAAATGAATTGATTCTTTTTCCTACCTCTCTCAAATTTAATCTAGTTTATTTTAAGATTTATTTGAATAAAATTCAGGCAACTTTTTTGTGCTGTTTTTAAAGTATGTGTTGTTTGAATATTTTTGAAAATAGGATTTTGGAGGAGAGGAGAAAACTTTTAAAAGTTGTGGAGTGCACCCTGCCTTTCCACATATTAAAGGAAAGCATTCTGAACCCTGGCATAATTTTTTTTGCATGCATTGTTTGACACGATTATGACACCACCTCAATACATGGGACCCGTTATTTTATGTGGTGATGTGATCGTTTGCATAAATGCTTATTCGAAATTTCCTTGCTATTGGAAATAGTCATACTTGTGATAATGATCATCCTCGTATGCCTTTCGTGCTCATCGGAAGGAAGACGGAAAGTCTCTGTCTTGGGTAGACCCGAGCTTGTCCCTAGTTCCTCGTCGAGGCGAGTGTGTCCGGCATGGCATGAGAGGTATGATGAGTGGTGATTCTATCATTGGATGAAAAATATTCGTTATGCTAATCATGCAGGAATACTTAAACCTCCTGAGTCGACCATAGATCGAGTCTTGTTCCAAGTAACCCCCATACTTGTTTCAGACTACCACTTGTCCCTGCCATACGTGAAGTGCGGTTCGAAGAAGTTGTCAACCCTTTCCTAGCACACACCATACAGAGAGGCCATGATGGAAGATACCGGAGGCATCCGTAGGCATGCCATCTCGACCGGGAGCATGGGTGTTTCGGTTGTAGCCGAAGGGGTAGCTCCCCTAGTTTGCGCGCGGTATAAATTTTGTGATCCCATGCTACGTCGAGGTTGTAGCCTCCCCACTTAGAGTTTTGCTTAACGGGTGTCGTGGGTGATTTCCAGACACCGGTAAGTTAAGCTGGTGTGTGCAAGTTATGTGTGTTTTCAACAAAAAGGCCGTAGACGGAATTAGCCCCGATGGACTAAAGGAATCCGTTGCTCGTGGGTAAAGAGTACACCCTCTGCAGATATTAAACCTATTCGAATAGGCGTGTCCATGGTTAAGGATTACAGTATGGGATGGGTCAAGTGTTGGTCTTAGTGTCGGTCTTCGGAGGAGAAACTGTTAAATCAAACTTGGATACCGACTTGTGACTTGTGAGGACCATGATTATTATTTTTGTTATGGACTAACCGTTATATTATCAAGCATCCCTGGGATGATTCTACCTCCTGGATATTCACTGTGATATTTATAAGCCCTTTATGTGGTGTCGCTCAGACGCCCGACTGTGGCATGCTTAATATTTATTTTATTAGCCATTTATGTGGTGTCGCTCAAACGCCCGACTGTGGCATACTTATTGTTTATTTTATAAGCCCTTTATGTGGTGTCGCTCAGACGCCCGACTATGGCATACTTATTGGTTATTTTAAGCCCTTTATGTGGTGTCGCTAAGACGCCCGACTGTGGCATTGCTTGTTATTTAATTCATTTATAAAGCCCTTTATGTGGTCTCGCTGAGACGCCCGACTGTGGCATCGCTTGTTATTTATCTTATTTATAAACCCTTTTGTGGTGTCGCTAAGACGCCCGACTGTGGCATTGCATGTTATTTAATTCATTTATAAAGCCCTTTATGTGGTGTCGCTCAGACGCCTGACTGTGGCACTGCTTGTTATTTATTTTATTTATAAGCCCTTTATGTGGTGTCGCTCAGACGCCCCACTGAGGCATGCTTGCTTTTTACCATCAATTCGAGACATCGCTTCAGACATCCGAATGGTGCATTTTATTCCTGCTCCTTCATTACATATTCATTGTTACATTTTAATAACCTGCGTACATGCATCAGAGTTTTTATTATCTTTTGTGACTGGCGTCATGAGCTTAAAATATTTCAGAACATCGTTGTTATATTATACCTGTCTTCATAATGTTTGCGAGTACATTCAAAGTACTCACTAGCTTGTCCCTGGCTATTGTCTTGGCCAGATATCTTGCGTGGAGAGGAGCGTTGCGATGCCAGCCCCGGAACCTATGCAATGGTGATAGCAGCCTCGCGAAGATAGGAATTAACCTGGTCAGCTGTTCCTGTGGGAAATGGAGTCCCATAGACGTTGATGATCCACAAACCGCTTCCGCCATCAACCTCTAGAAACCATTTGTTGTACTCAGAGATCAGAATGGTCTTGTACCACATATTTTGTATTTTTTCTTGGAATTTATGTATCAAGTTGGTGCCTCATCAGCTAACAGTAATCCTGGGGCTGGTGAGCACAACGGCCATTTTCTGGAAATTATATCCCGGAAAACCGGTCGCCACATCCACCCCAGCTCAGCTGCACCAACGATGGAAGGGTTCACCACAGCAGGGATCCGCTCTCGCATCTGTCTTTCCCGCCTCGTATCTTCTTCCCACGCCGTAAGCAGCCACAACTGCATTGCCATCATCAACTAAGCAGATGACCTTGAGGACTACACGGGTCCACAAGAGAGGTCGCACTCTTCCGTGCCTGCTCACGTTATGCGTCGCTTAATATGATGACATGCTACATTATCATCGTGTTCACCTATTAGACTCGAGTCGTCCAAACTAATGCTGAAACTTGAGTTTTTAAATGGTTGTGGGGTACATATTGGGGCAGCAATAAGTACTATCTGTCTACTATCTGGTTAATCTTCGGTGTCTACTATGAGTTTCATGTTGGGTGCAAACAAACATTAAAGGAGCCATTATCTGTATTTTTTAACTAAAGCTATTATCTGCCTGCTATCATTGGTTTTGGGTTTATCCACAGTTTGCTACCATCACTCTGGATTTGTGCATGCACTCCTTACATAATCTTACTATTTTGTATTCTTATGCATGCCAGTTATTGTACACAATGGACTGATCATGTAGAGCAAAAGAGACGAGCCTTGCGTGGCAATAAAATTTCATGCAGACGTCGTTCCAAGGTGGGTGCAAAGGCAGCCGCCCTCCACCCATTTCGGATTGTAATCAAGAGGAAGATAACTGTTTTGAGGGGGATTCAGAAGGAGAAGACCACTCCTATTTACCCCATGAGGTCTTCGCTCTAACTTGGCATGCTGATGTTGGTAATATCATGCATATGGTGCCTTGCATTGTTTACTATATACATTAAAGATGTCATCTGCTTAGTTTAGACATGTTTTGTGTCAATGCCATATGTTTTGTTTCTTTATCGTATATGTGAATCATGCAATGCCATCTTGTCTAGCCAGGCATCATATATGTGAATTTTGCAATGCCACCCTGGTTAGCCAGTCATCTTATATGTGAATTATATCATGCCATCATTTTTTATTATGTGTTAAATTTGTCAACAATTTTAGTACATTCAATTACTCTTCCTGTGCATCAGCCATTCGACACGTTCATGGAAAAATCTGGAGTGGAACAAGGTCTTCAGAGCAGACAATGCTATCTAACGAAGCGCATGTCTTGCTGGTTACCGATAGCTCCTCAGAGGAGGATTCAGAGACAGATGACCAGTCATATTTCCCCAGAGGAGAATGCCATAACTTGGCAGGGTTAAGTTACTCAAATAGTGCGTATGGTATCTTGCATTGCTATGTCATTTTCTTAGTTTAGACATGCTTCGTGTGAATGCCACCTGTTTAGTGTCTAATTACCATATTGTGAATTATGCAATGCCATCTTGTTGCAAGACATTATATATGTGAATTATACAATGTTATCTTGTTGCAAGGCATTATGTATGTGAATTATGCAATGCCATGTTGTTTAGGCAAGCGTCATATATGTGAATTATATCATGCCTTCCTTTTTTTGTATTTCTCATTGCTTTTGTCGACAAAGTTTGTATACTCAACTGCTCTTCCTGTGCATCAGCCATCTGAATTGGTGATGGAGAAATCTGGAGTGAAAACAAGGTCTTCGTGAGCGATAATGCTACCTTGAAGCATATATCTTGCCGATTCTGAGATAGCTCTTCAGAGGAGGATTCAGAGGTAGATGACCTGTCCTATTATCCCCCTGAAGTGTATGCTCAAACTTGGCAGGGTTATATTACTCATATAATGCATATGTTGTATTGCAATGCTTATTTTTTACATCATATACACAATATTGAATGCCATCTCCTTAGTTGACACATCATATATGCAATTGCCCTCTGCTCACTTCCTTAGTATATAAATCATATATTTGAATTATGTCATGCCATGATGTTTACATAGACGCATGTATCTGAATTATGGCATGCCAACCCATTTTCTAAAGACATAATATAGTTATATAATCTCATCCTGTTTACATAGTCATCATATTTTAAATTATGTCATTCTATCCGTGAATTATATCATGCCATCATGTTTCCATCGACGACATGTTTGTGATTTATGGCATGCCAACCACTTTAATAGACACATCGTATAGTTATATCATGTCATCATGTTCACATAGTCATCATATTTTGAAGTATGTCATTCTATCATGTTTAGTTAGCCATCATACATGTGAAATTGTGTCATGCAAACCTGTTTAATTAGCCATCATATATGTGAAATTATGTCCTGCTATTCTGTTTACTTAGACAACATAAATGTGAATTATTTCATGCCCTGTTTTCTTCCCTACTATCCATTGCACCTGTCTATCTTACAATGTCTGTACATTCAATTACTTTTCTTGTTTATCAGCCATTTCAATTGGAGGGAGTGATGGCAGTATCTGTGGGAGTAAAAACACAGTCTTCAGAAAAGATCATGCTACCTGTCGATGCAGATAGAACCACGGTTGTACTTGCCCAAGAATCAGCCCCACCACACATAACCCACACTCATGCAGATTGTACCCCTACCCAGTTGGACACAGAACCAGCTGCACCCGTTCTAACCCCAACCCCAGCAGATAGACACCCAGTTCCCGTTGACAGAGCACCGTCTCCACCACAGAGCACCTAAACACCAGCAGTTAGTAAGGCAACTGCAGTGCCCAAATCACGAGGACCACCACTCCGAACCCGAAGTCAACGATTAAAGCAGAAGAAGAATTGTTCTCAGGTCAGGTTCCGTAGCTATGGTTCATACTACTTTGCTGTTGCATCACTGCATTTACTAATACCAACCAATTTCAAATTTGAAGGATGCAATTGAAACTCCAATGGCGCAACAGGTATGTTTTAAACCTGTTTCTTCAACGTGTTTGGTTGTTTGCTGTTGTAACTTGCTCTATGTTGATTTCAGTTTCAATTGAATAAACAGTTATGTTCTCATGCTATGCACATCACAAGTGTTGTTATTGCTGTGTAGTTTCCCACACTTATATTCTGTCTATGCTGCTCTGTCTTAAATAGATATGATTCAAACTGTATCTATCTTGATTTGGCAACATAAACTAGAATGATATAGACCATGCAGTGACCATACTACATAGATATATGTTTGTTTCATGCTGTTATCCTGTCCACCTCACTACGGAACTGGTTTAACAAAATGAGTTTCATATACTACATTGTAAACCTGAGATGTGTTTGTTTGTTTCCCTTTTAGAACGCGGATAAAATATTGGAGAAGAGTACCCTGTTATGCAATGGTAAAGGAAGTAATGCAGATAAGGTTCAAGATAGTGAGACATCCTTGTTGGTCTCCAAGAAAGCTGATAAAAACTATATTGAGGACACTGAGACAACCCCAAAGTCCTGTCTTGATGTAGTGTTCGAGTTACTGGCTACCACTGCTGGCACCAGCTCTTCGAACTCATTGCCTGAATCAGTTCGGCTTCTTGAGTCTCAACTTCAAGTTGAAAGACATCGATCAGATGTCATGCGACAGGAAGCCGAAGGACTTAGGAAGTCCCTGCAGAATTCAGATGCATACTTTCTGGTGCAACAGTAGGCGCTAGAGGACTTAAGCGCCAAACAAGAGAAAGTTAATAAGCTTTATAAGCATCTTGCAAGCATTATGGGTACCCAGGATATTGTTTCTTGAGCTCTTCTGAAGTGGTTTCAGTTCTGGACTTGTTTTGTTGCGGCGTTTATATGCTGTTGTGTTCCCTATATTTGCACTGGTGGCGAACTTTGATGCCCAGTGGATGTAATATGTGTAATAGCCGTGATAGCCTAGTGTCAGTTGCTTTCTTATTTATTTCCTTGTTGTCTTGTTTATTTGTTTGCTTGTAGTCGGTCGCAGTTCTTTTTCTGCGGTTTGCTAGTGGCTGCAACAACCTATTTTTTAAAACTAGGCCACAATAACCATGGGCTAATATTTACTGTAGTGACACTGTACCTACGGGCCGTCGAAACAGTGGGCCTTCTACGGGCCGTATAAACAGTGGGCCTTCCATGTGCCGTAGAAACAACAAGCCTTCTACGGGCCGCAGAAACAATGGGCCTTCTATGAGCCGTATCATCAATGGGCCTTATACGGGCATTATGATCGATTGGCCAAACATGGGCCGATAACAGGCCGCATTATGGCCGTAAACGGGCTAGAGTTGGAATCGTCTGTTCATGGGCCGACCATAACGGGCCATCATTAATAGGCCGTATTTCATGACACTATGAAAACGGCCCAACGTGTTAACGGACCACAAACAGGCCGACTGTAACCACGGGCTGAATTTGGCCCATAAGCAGAAAATGACAGTAACAGGCCATAAGTAAACGAATGCTGGAAATGAGCCCAAGAATAAATGGGCTCTAAGAAGGCCGAAAGATAACATGGGCTGGAAACGGCCCAACGGAATAACGGGCCCTTAATGGCTATAAAGTGATACACTGTTCATTACGAGCCAGTTTCACCACGGGCCGTTAATGGGTGTAAAGTAATACACTGTTCATTACAGGCCAGTTTCACCACGGGCCGTTAATAGGCCAAGAGTTACATAGGGCCTCATATGGGCCGAAAGACATCATGGGCCATACATGGGCCAGAAGTGAAAACGGGCTGGAATCATATTGGGTGGCCTAGATGACGCTACTGGGCCTAATTCGAATAGGGCGTAACAGGCCTTGGGTTAGCGGGCTGTAAATGGGCTATATGCGAACAGGCCGTTAACAGGCTTTACATGGGCCAGCCCGCCACCTTTTGACCAAGTCAAATGGGCCGGCCTTTTCACAGGAATGGGCCTCTGTTGGGCCGTGCCACGTGTCGACGTATCATAGGCGCCTTCTGTCCAATGAGTTGATGACATCTGTCCCAACGGTGAGCTGACACGTGATTCCTCCAGCCAATGATGATTTTACACGTGGAAAATCCCCATTGGTCGGGGCTGTTAACGGGTTATCGGATCCAAAACCCGACATGATAGCTTAACGGCATTCCGTTATGGTGGATGCCACGTGTCGGTCACCCTTGACGAAAGCACTTCTGTGATGCGCGATTTATCGTCATGGAAGTGGACACTTCCGTGATGATAATTTTGGTAATGTCATGGAACACTTCTACGACAGCACAGGTATGACTATCTTGATTCTGTCATAAATTTGTCATGGATGTACATGCATGACAAAAAACGTGACCTACTGTGACAAATACGTATCATCACGGAAGTGTATTTTTTTGTAGTGCGGCACCGTAACAGCTCTCGGGCCACTGTGAAGGCGGCCCTGGAGATCGCCTCTTCCCGTCGGGTGTCTTGGCCTTGATGGCGCGGCGTGGTTTGAGGCTCGGCCGCCGACCGCACCGCCAGCGTGAGGGCTGGCGGCGTCGTCGCCGTCGCCCGCTTCACCCGCAGCGCCTTGCGGAGCGCGAGCTGCCTGAGGTGCAAGGTTGAGGTCGCCCTGGGCTGGCGGCACGGCGTGGGCGGGCCACGCCGCCCAGCGGTCGGCGTCGGCTGCCGGGTCGCTTGACATCGAACGATGAGGCGAGGAAACGCGAGGCAGTAGAGGAAGGATTCCGGCGCACCCCTACCTGGCACGCCAAATGTCAGATTCTCGGTTCCGGCAGACCCTTGAGGTTCGAACACTGGGGTGCGCGCGGAGATCTTTCCCCTACCAGCTCACGGGTTAATGGATTGCAAGGGATCTAAACTTGGAACGATGAACAACACAAGGGACACAAGTTTTATACTTGTTCGGGCCACCGTTGTGGTGTAATACCCTACTCCAGTGTGTGGTGTGGTGGATTGCCTCTGGGGCTGATGATGAACAATACAAAGGGAGAACAGCCTCGCGAGGGCTGTTCTTGAGCTGGTGCGATGAACTGCTTGGGTGAGTTTAGTCGCCTCTCTCTCTCTCTGCTAGGGCTCTATCAGATGCCTCTACTCTGTGGTGGCTAGCTCTATTTATAGTGGGAGGCCCGGGACCTCTTCCCAAATAATGAGCGGGAAGGGCGCCAACAATTGGCCATTTTGAAGGGGAACATCTAGTACACTTATCCTGACTAAAGTTGGTCTTCGGCAGCCAAAGGCTCTGACGGTGACGCTGTCCTGGGCTCCACGATGACCTCCGTCCTGCAGCTCTGCTGGTCTTGGTCTTGTTGCACCGAAGCGGTAACCTTTGCCAGATGCCTTGGCCTGTGCTTGCCTCCCTTGCACCAAAGGGGAAACGAGGACACTGCGCAGGCTGGCGCCCGCCTGGTCTCGTTCGTCATGGCTTGCGTCACGGGGCACCCTCGTGAGGTACCCTGCCTTGATCTCTCCGCCTCCTCGTGAGCCTGCCTGACGAGGCTGCTCCTGAGGAAGGTTCCGCCATCCGCCTCATGAGGCTTGGCCCCTCACGAGGGTCTTGAGCTTGAGCTGATGAAGCTGGGCCGTGCTGGGCCCCCACTTGAGCCACGCTGCAGGTCGCAGGCAGGCAAGTCTGGGGACCCCGTTCCCAGAACGCCGACAGTCCGACCGGATTTGTGACCAGCGGTGAGCAGATAGATAGAAAGAGAGAGAGTGGCCACCTATGTCTTGCTTAGATCTGGAGAGCATGAGAGAGTGAAAGAGAGGAACCCTAGTAAAGCATGTGCCGAGGCTCCTGCTTATATATATAGTGGAGTGATTTTGTTGTAGCAACCATTATTAAATTGAATACGCACGAATCACTATTTTCATTTAAAGTTCATGTAAAAATAAAACTTGAACAATATGCCACCGCTTTCAAGTCGCACTATCAAGTCATCACGTCCAGGAGAAAGTATGTACTGTATCATTCATGTGTGGTCTCCGATCCTCCATCAAGTTGAAAACTAGACTAGTCAAAATGTCAATTGGGATGTCTCTTTGTAAACAAACGCGCTAATAGCTTCAAAAAAATGCGCTCCTATGTGTACCCGCGAGTGGGTGTGATAGAACTAGTGTGTGCGTGCACCGCTTCTCTCTGTGAGAGTAAAATATACTACGCCCAAAGAATGTTCGCCACAAGAGTAACCGTATAAGTGTGTAACGTGTGAGTTAAAGTAAAAGGTGTGCGACGTCTTTTATTTTTTAGAAGTCCTGAGGGTAGGGTGTGAAGAGCACATATGTGTGTGACTTCTACCTGCAGATAGACGGTGGGTGCGAGAGGACTCGGAAGAGTCATGACTCGTGAGGGTGCATGTGTGCGTGAGAGAGAGGGGGCACGTACCAATGCAATGCATGTGTCCGTAAATCATATCTGACAAACGTTCGCCATAGGTCGTTTCCCGACGAACACCATAAGAGCCGTTAGATCGGCATCCGACAATGTCAGTTTTGCCATGGCATTTAACAGAACAACCACTACTCTGACACTCAAATCTCCCATGTGAGTGTTAGCAATTGTCGTATGCTCCTCCCTCCGTTCCAAAATATAGTGCATATAGCTTTATTGAAAATTCGAACCTCGCAAACTTTTTACCGAGTTTTCATATACCAAAACACACATATAGAATACCCAGTATATATCATTTCATTCATCTTCGATAGGTAACTATAAAGATTGGGGAGGAGTGTACAAAGAAAGACCGTCGTATCACCTGCAGCAATTTCAACCATCCTTTGGTGTGGAGGAATATCATAGGAACTCTATATGATATCATTTTCACAGTAATTTTTCCTTTAGAGCCAATTGGTTCATAGGAATAGATTCATATACTCCACATTTCAAACGAAAATAAATATGATATTATTTTTATAGCTTCAGAGCCACTTGGTTCATATGAATGGATTCTTATATACTCCCACAATTTCAAAGGAAAATAAACATTAGCCTAGATTCAATAGAAAAGTTCTTATGATTTAAACCAAATGACATCTCTTTTACAATCCCTACTCATAGGAATTGAGATACATGTCATCTCTAGATTCAATAGAAAAGTTCCTATGATGTGAACCAAATGACATCTCTTTTACAATCCCTACTCATGGGAATTGAGATACATGTCATCTCTTTCCCTACAACTTCCATATATACATCTTCTATTCCTAAATAGCTAGTAAAACCCACTAGATTCTTTCCTGGACATGCAACTATGGCACATGAACACGTCATGCATGCAAGTCATACACATTGTTTTTGTACTCTATGCATGCAAGCACCACATGCATAAAAGTCATAAATCAACTAGATTCGTGCATGTTACTCATATGTTATTTCTTGAATTAGATTTTGTATTGACAATATATATGGTGGTCACGTGCACACATATGTATTTCACATTCACATTTTTGTTAGAAATGTCATTCTTTTAACTGCAATTCATTTTTCTCTTTGTATTACATTTTCATATTAAGCATACATTCACTTCCCATTAGTTATAGATGTTTTTGGAGGAACATTTTATGCATTATTTTGAGTAGGAAATTTCACGCGGCAACGGGTATATCAAAATGTGGGGCCCATGCGTCATTGCCTTTCGGTCGAACCTACGTACACAATTTTTTGTATGTATATCTCTACTGCTTCTCGAACCCTAAATTTGCCTCGTTCCTGTAAAACCGAGCGGCCCACCCATATTAAGGCATCAAATCAAACTTAATCCCTCTCCCGTTTACTACGGGCTAGCCCCGCACGCCGTAGTACTCCTAAAAACCCTACCCGCCGCACGCATCATGTGTTTTCTTCAAGAGGATGAGGCAGAAGTGGATTTGTAGTGGAGGATCCTACCCTATAGGGCGCCCTAGGTAGCTGCAGCACGCATCATTGGTTTACTTTTTCTTTATGCTCTTGCGCCTTAGAGTGAAATGATGGTTGCCTCGCCCGTCCAGCTTAATGAGGGAAAGGTGGGGCTTTGTGATTTGACCCCTCATCGCCCATTTACTACTACTATGGTGCGACGACCGGGGTGCCTCCAAGTCCAACCGCTACTCCAAACTATAACCTGGTGCATCGCACATGGAACAAGACGGTGGATGAGCCACATGTCGGCCAAAGGGGTCATGTAAGCGTGTCGCCATTTCGTGTGCGGACTGGACCTGCTGAGTTGCTACGCGACCGCGACAGGAGCAGCCTACCACTTGTTTTTGCTCCTTTGTCGGGGAGGCTGATCTGACCCACGAACACCTATGGGACCGGCGGACCAAGCCCCTTTTGGTTCGGCGGGGGGAGGAGGTCACACGAAGAGCAGATCGAGGCGAAGCACATGAGCGGTTTACCCAGCTTCGGAGCTCTCCGGAGAGATAACACTCCTACTGCTGCATGTCTGAATGTATTGAGTTCTTGCTCGGGAGCGCTTGAGTGCTACAAGACACACAAGCTGCTAACGAGACCCGGCGTGGATGTTCTCTCGGCAACCTTCGAACCCCCAAAACCCCCCCACGCTATGCGCATGGGCCTCCTTTTATATGCTAAAGGGGTCTCCGACAGGTGGCAACGTAGACAAGGGTAAAAATGGAAAAGGAGTGGTTGGTACAGCTACTTGTACAATGTACAGTGTACAGTATATCATACCTAACCCTGACGGCAGGGGACAAAGGCATTAAATGCCCGTCTACGTCGCCCTAACAGTGCTGAAAGGGACCGTCAGGGGCGCCACCGCTTGCCACGATGGCAATCTTGTCAGCGCCGCATGCCACCGCGCTCCGCTGGCCGCACGGCCTCTTCTGCCACGCTGCTACCGAAAGGTCCTGTATGCGACACGTTAGTGGATGTGCTGGAGCGCAGGTGTAGAGTGGTGGTCTGCCGCGGCAAGCGCCTTGCCGCGGTTGTTGTCTTGTCGGGTCCGGAAGCTTGTCGCTCACCGGGCCTTCCCGGCAAGCTCCTCTTGCCGGGGCCTTGTCTCCTAGGCGCCTTGGGTGGCCTTCCCGGCAAGCTCCTCTTGCCGGGGCCTTGTCTCCTTGGCTTGGATACTTTGTTCTTGAATGGCTCCAAAGGAACCACGAAGGACCTTGGCGGACACCCGGTAAGCCTTGCCGCGGAGGGCTGCAACTGCCCGTGCACAAGTTCGGGATACTAGGGTACCCCTACTCTAGTACACCGACAGGAGCCCCCGGGCCTGGGCCAGACACGGTGCCGAGCGTTGTTGGGCCAGGCCCAAAACAGGGCACGGGCACGCGCGGCCTAGGTGACGCCATAACTCACCGCGGACCCACCACGCCCTCCACGAACGGCACGCGTCGAATGCGGCGTCGTGTGAGAGATCGTGGGCGAGATCGTGGGTGGTTTCTTTATTCGGAAAAACGGAACACCCGCCCCCTCCCTCTTTATAAGCAGGGAAACAGGGGCAGTCCGCCCATCTCGCCAGCTTGCTGTCCAATCTCGAAACCCCGCTGCTCCCCTTTCTTCCCAAGGCTGAAAAGAGAGCAGCGCCCGCTTCATCGCCACCAGCATCACCAACGCCGTCGATCTCCCTCACCACCTCCGCCATGGGTCCGAAAGCCGACAAGGGGAAGGCCGTGAAGTCGGCCGAGGCGCAGCGGCTTGCGGTGCTGCAGAAGGAGCGGGCAATCTTTCCCCCCCATCTCGCCGCGAGGGAGCTGAGGGAGAACTAGTACCTCTTCTTGTCGACGGAGACGCGAGCGCATCCGCGCATGAAGGTACTCCCAGCTGCTGCTTCGGAACTGGCTCCGAATGGGTATCCCTTCTTCGCGCTCTTCTTCTACTGTGGGCTCTGCCCGCCTTTCTCTGAATTTTTCTGCGATATCATGAACACCTACGGGTTCCGCCTCCTTGACTTCACCCCTAATGCTGTTCTGACCATGGCAGTTATCGCACATCTCTGCGAAAACTTTGTCGGAGTCCATCCAAACGTAGCCCTTTTCCGCCACTTCTTCATGCCCCGAGTTGAGAGAGGGGAGCCTCTTGCCGGCGGAATCGCTTGGATCTCAAGGATTGGTAAGAAGGAAGCCTATCTGGAGGGAGAGCTCCGCAGCAAGTGGGAGGAGTGGAGGGCAGGTTGGTGCTGGATTGTCGAGGAGAACCCGCAGCCATTTACCGCCCAGCGCCAAACCTCAATAGTGGGCGGCAACGATTGGAGCAACGTGGCACCGGAAGACGCTAGACTGAAGATTGCCGTCACTCGGATCCTGCGCCTCAGGCTTGCCGGGCTCACTGTAGGCACCGTTGGCACAAACTTTCTTCGCCGCCGCATTGCCCCCTTGCAGGAGAGGAGGAGACCCGCCTGGGAGTTCCAGAATGCGGCGGATATCATGTGGCTGCGCCCGGGCCTAAATTTCAACTCCACTGTCTTGGAACTGGACGCGATGCTCTTGGAGCTGTTCAAGCCCGATCCTGATCATCCCGAAATGTTCATGTTGCCGAAGGGTGTCGTTCCGCTGTGCAACAATTCCTCGCTTCGACCGCATCCGTGCAATGATGCCGTTAGCGACTCGCATGGAATCGCTCCAACCTGGCAAGAGCCTCGCAGATGACGCCGCGGCGAAAGTGTTCTTTGACAACTGGTAGAAGTGCCGGTCCGCCCCGATGAACAGAAGAGCCTCACCCGCGACACCACCGATGATGAGATGCACCGCATCGCCACCAGGCTGGAAGAAGCGGCAGCAGCCGCTGCCGCGGGTGAGTTCGGATTCACCGTGGAGGAGGCAGAGGCAGCAGAGGCGGCAAGCCTTGTCGAGCGAGGGGAGTTTGCCGGCGAGGAGGAGCTTGCCGAGCCTGAAGCTGAGTCGAGCGAGCCCGCCGAGGGCGCCTCCTCCCCTCCTCCAGGCAGCTTGCCGCGAGCTGAGCCCCCAGCTCCAACAAGAAGGCGTCTTCGCAAGGCCGGAGACGTAGCGGGGCGGCAGATGGGTCAACAGCCGTCGCGCCCATGACGGCAACTCCACCGCGGCAAGCTTGTTGCCGCTGAGCACCTCATGCCGCTGCGGCAACCGGAGCGGGCCCTCGCAGACCACCGCTTCGCTTCCCGCCAAGCGCTGTTTAACCTACTCCTCCGCCTCGTCGTACTGGAGGCAGGCCAGAATTTGATCTCTCCGTGCTTAGCTCCGACGAGGAAGAAGAAGAGTAAGATTCTTTGCAGCATTTGTAGTTCTTCGTCTTGTTGATTTGTCTTGTATCTGATTTGCTTCATTCTGAACCCATTCCTTTTCAGGACGCTGGCCCAGAGAGCGTCGAAGAGGGCCAAGGCCCCGGTGATTGTCGTCGAGGACGAACACACCGCGACAGCAGGAGGCGCGTCGAGACCACCTTGCCGGACGCTGCAACTCTTCCTCAAGCAGCCCCCTGCAGCCCCCAGCGTAAGTATATGGTTTACTTCCTCTTTGTTAGGCGTGCATGGGTGCCCTTTCTTTGCCGACATCGCTGATTTGTGTAGGAGCAGAGCAGCCTTACCAGGAGTGCCCTGAAGCCGCTCCTGACATGCCTTCTGCTTCGACTACACCGCCAAGGGAGGATTCCCCGGCAAGGGAGCGTTCTCCGGCAAGGGACAGCTCTCCGGCAAGGGACAGCACCAGCGATCCCTTGGCGGCGGAGACCATGACTGCAGAAGGTAATCCTCTTGCTTGAAAACTTTCCTTGTGTTCTTCTTCTTCTGATTTTCTTTTTGAATATTTGCTTGACTTTTCTTCATTTCCCGGTCGTCAGATCCATCAGCCACAGAGCCAATGGAGACCGAGGCCGCCGGCGAGGAGGACGCTGCTGCACATCGACGACGCCACGCCACATCGAAGAAGAAGTCATACCGACGAGCCCGGCCGCTAAGTGGTCCGCCAAAGCCGCCGCAGAGCCGGGCGAGGGGTCCGACGATCGTGACCGACGCACTCGAGGTCAGCAGGAGCGCCAGCGCCACGCCGACCGCCGATCCCTCCGCCGCTGCGACAGCGCCGGGTTCAAGAGCCCCTGCCGGGCGCCTATTTGAAGGTCGGCGATGGCGTCTTCATCAAGCTCCCATGGGCGCCGAGCCCGTAGCGCCCGGTCGAAGGAGAAACTTTTGATGAAGAGCTGCTCATTCGCCGGATCGACGCTTAGTCGACGCACCAAACAGCAGCAGCGGCGTAGTCCGAGGAGGAGTAGGCCGCGGAAGCCGTTGTCGCTCTACCGCGCCCGACAAGCCAAGCTGGAATCCCGGAAGCGCTTGTCGCGAAGGCGGAGCAGACATCGAGAAGCGCGGAGGAGCTCCGGTCTCAACCAGAAGCTCTCCGGCCCCGGGCAGAGGAGCGGGAGCAACTTCGCCGAGGAGCGCAAAGCCTTCCTCCTCGAGAAGGTCAAGCCGAGGAGCAACAGCCGCTTGCCGCCGAGAAGCTATCTGCGCAGGAAGGCGAAGTTGGCGTGAGGAAGGTTAGTCTTGACAGCCATGAGGAGGATCTAGCCGCCGCCGAGCAAACATTTGGCGGGGCTCTCAGGAAGCAAAGGATGCCGCCACCGCCGAGGCCGCCAAGAAGGAGCTGGGGACGAAGGTGATGCAGCTGGAGGCCAATCTCAAGGAGAGCGGCGAGGAGCTTGCTGCACACAAGCATGAGCGTGAGAAGGACGCCTACACTCTTGGCGAGCTGCAGGGCCGTCTCTTCGAGAGGAGCAACGAGCTCAGCGCCGCCAAGGACTCCAACACGGATCTTGAGTTGAAGCTAACTACTTTGACTCAGACGCTGAACGGCGCCAGGGAGCAGGAGGTGGCCTTGAAGGAGAAGATCAAGGCCGACGAGGAGTTGCTGGCGAGTGCTGCTGCCGCCCAGAACACTTTTAGGGAGAATGTGGAGCACTGGACCGAGGGTCTCGTGGATGTTGCTGCAGCCATCGACAGGGAGCTGGCGGAGCTGGGGATGGTGGATCTTGGATATTCCTCCGATGAGCACCTCCAACCCAGCGCCAAGCTCAGTTTGTTCTTCAAGGGCGTGGTGGCCCTCCAGCGACTCCGGGAAGAAGTCCCAAAGCAGCTGGCCGAGGAGTCGCGCCAGATCTGCGCGGGAGCTCTTCAAAAGGTGCTGATGAAGGTGGCCTTCCGCAATCCAGGCCTCAACCTCACCAACGTGATCAAGTCCTTGCCGCCGGATGCTGATGTGGAGGCGCTCAAGACCCTTGTCGCGCCCATCATGGACAGGGTGAGCGGGATCAAGAGGGTTGAGGGCGATCGCGTACATTAGGCCGCCCGCTTTCTCTTTTTCTTTCCGCTGCTGGTCATGTTATGAGAACAATCTATTAGAGCTGCGACAAGCTATCTTGTAATATAACTCTATTTCGGGTAGTGATTTCTATGTTATTTCCTTTACTTGGTTCCTTCCTTTGTATGTTTTTGCCCTACGCTTTTAGGGAACTTGTCACGCAGGCACTGGTCACAGCGCCGAGTGCTTGGACGTCAAGAACTTTGGCCGGGCGGTGCCGCTTTCGACAATAACCTTGTCGCAGCTAGTCGCAGCTCACTTAAATTGTTGAGCGACTCGAAACAAAGTAAGGGCGCAACTAGCTACGAGTTGGTTCCTCCAGCGACAGGTTTTCCATACAAAGTACGGTCGTTCGAGGAAGATAACTTAAAAATTTAAAACTGATTGCTCAAACTTTAGCAACTTAGCTTTTTCTGTCATTTGCTTCCGGTAAGGCTAGACTTCCTTGAGCGACGCTTGGTCCACACCATTATCTTCTCCTTTCCCCCGGCAAACTTGTGGGCGAGGGAACCTTCCTTTCTTTGAGAAAGAGAAAGAAGAGAAAATAAAGATATGGAGCCTTATGGCTTGTTATTGCCTACCGGGGGTAGGTGCTGCACAAAGTGTCGGACAACGCATGCAAAATAGAAGTAGAAAGCATGAAATTGACAAGATGTGCGAAGCACGCTAGCTTTACTTATGCACGGGGTCTGCGCCCGGCTTTGTACCAAGGATTACATGCAACATCGGCAAGACTTGTACAAAAGGTGGTTGCCGGAACAGGTTCCGGCAACCGCGCCCTACGGGTAAAACTTATGAAGATGCTCAATGTTCCAGGAGTTGCTCACCGGAATGCCATCTTCGGTCTCAAGGCGGACAGCGCCAGGCCAAGTGACTCGTTTCACCCGGTAAGGGCCTTCCCACTTCAGCGTCAACTTGTTGGAATTCTTGGCGGACAGAACGCGCCGAAGAACAAGGTCGCCTTCCTCGAGACTTCTGGCATTAACTTTGCGGCTATGGTAGCGGCGCAAAGCTTGCTGGTATCGAGCAGCTCGTACAGCAGCCTGGAGACGATCCTCCTCAAGGAGCAGCGCGTCATCTTATCGCAATTTCTCTTGCTCAAGCTCATCATAAGCAAGCACTCGAGGTGATCCGTATACGTGTTCCGTGGGGAGAACTGCCTCTGCTCCATAGACTAGAGCGAAAGGTGTCTGGCCAGTGGCTCGATTTGGCGTCGTCCTGATCGACCAAAGAACCACCGGCAGCTCCTCAATCCAGTTCTTTCCGCACTTGTGCAGCCTGTCGAAAGTTCTGGTCTTGAGCCCGCCCAACACTTCAGCATTTGCCCTCTCCGCTTGACCGTTACTTCTCGAGTGAGCAACAGAACAAAGCAGACCTTGGCGCTAAGATCTTGGACGTACTGCATGAAGGTGCGGCTCGTGAATTGCGTGCCATTGTCGGTGATGATCCTGTTAGGGATTCCGAAACGGCAAACAATCGACCTGAAGAACTTGATCACTGACCAGGCTGTCACCTTCCTCATCGCTTCCACTTCCGCCACTTTGTGAACTTGTCGATTGCAACGCATAAGTACTCAAAGCCCCGACAGCTCCGGAAAGGGGCCGAGGATGTCGAGCCCCTGCATCAAAATGGCCGTGATAAAGGGATCGTCTGGAGAGATTGAATTGGCTGGTGTATCTGCTTGGAATGGAACCGCACGCTTCACACTTGGTTACTTGTGCGGTTGCATCTGGAGGGCTGTCGACCAAAGACACCTTGCCGGAATGCTTTGTCGGCAAGTGCTCTGGCGCCAATGTGGTGACCACATATGCCTCCATGTATCTCTGCCAACAGCTTTTGTCCTTCTTCCCGGTGAATACACTTCAATTTCACACCGTTGAGTCTTCTTCTGTACAGTGTGTTGTCGACAAAATGGTACATACTTAACTGCCGGGCTACACTTTCCGCTTCTTCTTGCTCTTCGGGAAGTTCTCCTGTCTGAAGGAAACGGACAATCTGCTGTGCCCATGCTGGAGCTTGCGGCTCGACAACAAGGACTAAAGGCACATCTGCTGCTACGGGAACATCTGCTTCCACGGCGAGAACCTGCGGCTCAGCCGGAGCTTGACGTTCCCCGGCAAGCTTGCCGGAGCAAAACTTGTCGAGAACGTCTTCTTCAACAAAACAAACCCTAGGGCTTCTCGGAGCAGACTACTCCTCAGCACTGTTGGTGTTGATCTTGAGGACCTTCTTGACGGCGACTTCGGGAAGCTCTGCCGGAAAATAGTCACCAGAGATCAACTTCCTCTTCTTGCTCTGTCCCGCTTGATGGCGTTCTGACGGTTGAGTCAGCTTGAGCACAAAAATCCTCGGTTCCACAGGTAACTTAAGTGTTGCGCACTTCGACAGCCATCGGCAATGTCGCTCGAGCTCTTGGAATATATTCCATCAGAGGCCGTCAAAGTGCTCTTCTAGCTTTCTCACTTCATCAACATAAGCTTCCATCAACGGACTCGATAACTCTTATTCACTTGGCGGATGACAAGCTGTGAGTCACCCCGACAATGAGCTTCTTGATCCCAAGGTCTCTGCGATCTCGAGACCGGCAAGCAAACCTTCATACTGCAAGATTGTTTGTTGCTTGCTCCTTGGGAAAGCGCATCTGGACTCGACTACGACTTGAGGTGCTCTCCGGTGGGTGCAACAAGTAGCACGCCCGCACGGGCGCCTTTGCAGCGAGAAGGCACCATCAAAGTACATCAGCCACTCTTTGCTTGCCTCCTTGACGGGATGCTCGTTTCGAATTTCTTCATCTTGTGTTGGCATCCATTCTGCTATGAACTCCGCCAATGCTCGCTTTGGATAGTTGAAGTGCTCTCAAACTTGAGGCCAAAGCTTGACAGTTCCAAAGTGCCCACTCGACAATCCCGCCTGTTGCCTCTGGATTTTGCAAGATCCTCTTCAATGAAAACGAGTGACGATCGTGATCTCATGTGCTTGGAAGTAATGGCGCAGCTTTCTCGAGGCCATGAGGAGGCCGAAAAGCAATTTCGCACACCAGAGTACCTTGACCTAGCCCCTCGCAGAAGGGAACCGACAAAGTAAACTGGGCGCTGCACCATTCTTTTTCTCGTGATCTTCTCATGCGTCTCAAGATATCCATCCTTATCGGGACCAGAGCTTGCCGGGTGAAGCCCCCGCTTCGTCAGGATGCATCTCGCCATGGTTGCTAGCTCATCATCCGCCCCTCTCCGCTACTAACGCAGCACTAACCACTTGATTGGTTGCCGCTATAGACAGCAGCAACTTCTCTTGTGGCTTAGGTGCGACAAGTGTTGGAGTGGAGGATGTATCTCTTCAAGTCCGGCAGCAGCCTCCGCTTCCGAGTCCATTTCATCGGACCTGCCTTTTTCAAAATTTTGAAAATGGCGTATGCCGCCAAAGCAGACCTAGAGATAAACTCGCCGAGAGCAGCTATGCAACCGCAAGTCTTCGTGACATCCTTGACGCGCTTTGGTGCTTCAATCTGCTCAATGGCCTTGATCTTGTCGGGATTGGCTTCAATTCCCGGCCGAGACACGAAGAACCCGAGAAGCTTGCGGAAGGGACTCCAAACACACACTTCTCGTGGTTGAGCTTGAGGTTGATCTTGCGCAGATTTGCAAAGGTTTCGTCTAAATCTTGAATCGAGTCGCTTTGTCCTTGCTTTTGACCACTATGTCATCCATGTAGGCTTCCACATTTCTGTGCATTTGCGGCTCAAAAGCGCCATGGACTACTCTTGCAAATGTTGAACCAGCATTCTTTAATCCGAAGGCATCCGTGACGAAACAGTATGTGCCACATGGGGTGATGAATGCGGTCTTCTCCTCATCCTCTTCTCGCCATGAAGATCTGATGATATCCCGAGTATGCATCCGTAAATGAAAGCAAATCACATCCGCCGTGGAGTCAACAATTTGGTCGATGCGCGGCAAGGAAATGGGTCTTTGGGACAAGCTTTATTAACATCGGTAAAGTCGATACAAAGCCTCCATTTCCGCTTTTTTGCATACAACTACAGGATTGGCCAACCACGTAGGATGGAGCACTCCTCCGACAAGGCCTCGCTGCTTCCAACTTCTTGATTTCTTCTGCGATGAATTCTTGGCGCCCACCGCCGCTTCGACTTTCTTCGCTTGACGGGCGCGCATGAGGACAAACGGCAAGATGGTGCTCAATTACTTTCACAGGAACACCGGGATGTCAGACGGTTGCCACGCAAACACGTCGACGTTCGCCCGCAGGAAAGCAACGAGCGCGCCTTCCTATTTAGGGTCGAGAGTGGCACTGATGGTGAAGGTACCACCACTGCGGTCCTCCTTGGCGGACACCTTCTTGGTCTCTGGTGGAGCTGCCATCGTCTTCTTACACTTGCCGGTGGAGCTCGATGGTGCGTCCTCGACGGTAGCGCGGCACTCCGAAGAGGTGCGCTTGCCGGAGTGGGCATTAGAGCTCTTGCCGGACTTGATCTTCTTCTTCGCCCCGGGAGCTTCAGCGGCAAGTGGCTTGCAATCTGCAGCCGCCGCTTCTGGTAGATCTTTTCGCGCAGATAAGAGCATCCTTCTTTTCGCCAGGACAGATGACACTTATCGGGCCTGGCATCTTCAAAGATGTTGTATGCATAGTGAGAGGCTGCCATGAATTTGGCGAAGCGCTGACGGCCAAGTATCCCATTGTAAGGCAATGGAAAGTCAAGAACGCCAAAAGTGACCCTCTCGATCTGAAGTTCAACTTCACGCCAAATGTCACCGGCAACGTGATCTTTCCCTTTGGCTTGCTCCTTCCCGGATTGATTCCTTGGAATGTGCCGGTCTCTTCGAGCTCGCCATCAGGGATCTGGAGTTTCTGGAGCACCGCGGAGGAGATCAGGTTCAAGCCGGCCCCGCCGTCAACTAGCATCTTAGTGACCTTCAGTTGCGGATAGTTGGTGAAACCAACATCGGCAAGCACCGACCGCAGCTACACGATCGTGGTGGTCCTCAATATCAAAGATGATAGGCGTCTTTGGACCATTTCGAGGCTTGCGTGACTCGACGGATGGTTCTCGCCGCATTGACTTCCCGCATCCACCGCTTGAGCTGGCGGTGTGAAGTATGCGAGAAGCACCGCCACAACGCACAGGACCTCTGTGGCTTTCTGGAACTCCTGCTCATCGGTCTCGTCATCATCCATGTCTTCATCATCGTCGTCTTCTTCATCCTTGTCGCGGCCGCGGGGAGGTCTGTCTCCTTGCCGCTGCTTGGCCTTGCCGCGGCGTCCTCCTCGGCCGGGACGTTTCTTGCTAGCTCCTCTAGCACCTTCCTAGGCTTTCTCCTTGTCGCGTCGTTCGTGTTCGGCCTTCTGCTGCTCGACAAGCTGCTCGACCTTTTTGCAACTCTGGAGGTCATGGCCCTTGGTGCGGTGGATCTTGCAGTACTGTTTGTTGGAGCCGTCCTGCTTGTCGGCGACCGCCACAGCCTGGCAGTTGGTGCCAGCGGCAACCTCCTTGCCGAAGCTACCAGCTTTGGCTTTCTTGGCGCCACCTCCGTTGCCGGACTGCTCAACAACTAGCACATCTTTTCCTTTCTTCTTCCTGTTGCTCCGGCGCCGGTTCTACTTTGCCGGGGCGGTCTCCTCACTATCAGATCCTCCTGCTTCAGTATTCTCTCCGGGGAGTCTCCTCCCTTCCTCAGCACGTGGACACTTGTCGGCCAGGGCATATAGCTCATCGACGCCTCTCGATCTTGCACATCGCCATCTCCTCCCGCATCCTCGCGGTTTCGCGACGCTCGATGGAACACGCTGATTACCGCGGCAGGGTGGACATCTGGGATGTTGTGCTAGACACGGCTGAATCTCTGAATGTGCTTGCGCAGGGGCTCTCCTTCCTTTTGGGCGAGCAGATGAAGGTCGCTTTCTTGGCCATGGGGCTTGTGGTCACCAGAAGGCGCCGACAAACTGATGGCATAGATCTGCCCAAGAGGATATGGAGTTGTCCGGCAAGTGCATGAGCCAGATCTCGACATTGGGCTTGAGCACCAGCGGGAAGTAGTTGGCCAGGATCTTGTCGTCGCGTCCCCCAGCAGCTTGCACCACGATGGTGTAGATGCTGAGGAACTCCGACGGATGCAACTTGCCGTCGTACTTCTCTGGCACGTCAGGCTTGAAATTCTTCTTGCTGGGCCACTGGACTTGCCGCAGCTCACGAGTGAACGCAGGGCAACCTACCGCGTACGGCAAGTCGCCTGGTTCCCCTGGCGCATGCATGTCGACAGAGGGCCCAGCGCGCTGGTCGGATTGACGCCGCGCTTTCTTCGTGAGCTCGGCGCGAGTTCGAGCGTCTTCTTGCCGCTGCTCGTGAAGAACTTGGCGCTGATCGCGACGAGCTCGTGGATCCGGCGATGCTGGAGTCGCTGCCGAGGTGGATCCGCGAGTCGGCGATCTTGGCCTTCGGGCGGAGAGTGCATGGTGGTTGCACCCCCACCAGTATCATCGCCATCGGCTTGTGACTTGCAGTCTTGCTGCGGCAGCGATGCACTCTGCTGACGCGGATCCTCGCCGTTGGCAAAGCCGATGAGACTCTGAATGGTGGCCCTCCATTCATCGACCTTGTCAGCTGTTGGAGGGTAATCCAGGAGCAGTTGAGCTCTCGCCAAAGCTTCTGCTGGAGTGGTGGGTTGCAGTGGCGAACGACGCAAGGAGCGGGACATGCTCGGACTCCTAACTATGTTAGAAGGAGCAGTATCCCGTCCAGGCGACCGTGCCTCGCTTGCGCCAGCATGTTGGCGTGCATGCTGGTCTTGAGCATCCCGAGATCCACCAGCTCGATCTTGGTCCAACGAGCGTATGGCGTTGTGAATACCATGACGCTGTCGGTCCCGCGCCTCCTGAGACGGGCGCGCTGCATGTACGGACGCCGAGGTCTGCGCAGCCTTGTCCTTGGATTTGGCAGCACCATGGGCTCCCCCGTCGACGTCCATTCTTCCACCGGCGTCTACCCCACCACCCGTTTGCTCCGGTGGTGGTTGGTTCGACGCGGACGGAACATCTGCCGCCGAAGCCTTCTTCTTCGGTGGCATGTCGATGAAGATGATGAAGATGTATCTCGTGTGGACGCCGGATCAGGTTCACACAATCTCGACGCCCCCCTACCTGGCGCGCCAAAGATGTCGGGAGGCACCTACGGGACCGGCGGACCGAGCCCCTTTTGGTTCGGTGGGGGGCAGAGGTCGCACGAAGAGCAGATCGAGGCGAAGCACACGAGCGGTTTACCCAGCTTCGGAGCTCTCCGGAGAGATAACACTCCTACTGCTGCATGTCTGAATGTATTGAGTTCTTGCTCGGGAGCGCTTGAGTGCTACAGTACACACAAGCTGCTAACGAGACCGAGCATGGATGTTCTCTAGCTTCGAACCTTTTGAACCCCCAAAACCCCCCTCTACGTTGCGCATGGGCCTCCTTTTATATGCTAAAGGGGTCTCCGACAGGTGGCAACGTAGACAAGGGTAAAAATGGAAAAGGAGTGGTTGGTACAGCTACTTGTATAGTGTACAGCAGGTACAGTATCATACCTAACCTCGACGGCAGGGGACAAAGGCATTAAATGCTCGCTCACGCCGCCCCTAACAAAGGCGTAAAGGACCGTCAGGGCGCCACCGCTGCCACGATGGCAATCTTGTCAGCCAAGATGCCATCAAGCGCTCACGGGTCAAGACGTTTCTTGCCACGCTGCGATGCTCGGAAAGGTCCCATGGCGACACGTTAGTGGATGTCTGGAGCGCAGTGCGAGTGGTGGTTCCGCGGCAAGCACCTTACCGCGGTTGTTGTCTTGTCGCGTCCGGAAGCTTGTCGCTCACCGGGCCTTCCCGGCAAGCTCCTCTTGCCGGGGCCTTGTCTCCTAGGCGCCTTGGGTGGCCTTCCCGGCAAGCTCCTCTTGCCGGGCCCTTGTCTCCTTGGCTTGAATACTTTGTTCTTGAATGGATCCAAAGGAACCACGGAGGACCTTGGCGGTCACCCGGTAAGCCTTGCCGCGGAGGGCTGCAACTGCCCGTGCACAAGTTCGGGATACTAGGGTACCCCTACTCTAGTACACCGACATCCTTGGTGAATCCCGGCTATATTGATCTAAACATATACTAGTAGTATCCATATTAGTAAAAATGAGGTGATATTATCGAGCGGTGGGCGGGGGAGCATGGCCTGTCATGTGGTCCCATGTGTCATGATGTACCAAGGCGATGCGCGTCCCTCTTGAGGCAGAACAATGGTAGAAGCAATACCTTCTCCTTGTAGACGTTATTGGGCCTCCAAGTGCAGAGGTTTGTAGGACAGTAGCAAATTTCCCTCAAGTGGATGACCTAAGGTTTATCAATCCGTGGGAGGCGTAGGATGAAGATGGTCTCTCTCAAACAACCCTGCAATCAAATAACAAAGAGTCTCTTGTGTCCCCAACACACCTAATACAATGGTAAATTGTATAGGTGCACTAGTTCGGCGAAGAGATGGTGATACAAGTGCAATATGGATGATAAATATAGGTTTTTGTAATCCAAAAATATAAAAACAGCATGGTAACTAATGATAAAAGTGAGCACAAACGGTATTGCAATGCTAGGAAACAAGGCCTAGGGTTCATACTTTCACTAGTGCAAGTTCTCTCAACAATAATAACATAATTGGATCATATAACTATCCCACAACATGCAACAAAGAGTCACTCCAAAGTCGCTAATAGCAGAGAACAAACGAATAGATTATTGTAGCGTACAAAACCTCCTCAAAGTAATTATTTCTGATTGATCTATTCAAGAGTCCGTAGTAAAATAACACGAAGCTATTCTTTCCGTTTGATATATCCTAGAGTTCGTACTAGAATAACACCTTAAGACACAAATCAACCAAAGCCCTAATGTCACCTAGATACTCCAATGTCACCTCAAGTATCCGTGGGTATGATTATACGATATGCATCACACAATCTCAGATTCATCTATTCAACCAACACAAAGAACTTCAAAGGGTGCCCCAAAGTTTCTACCGGAGAGTCAAGACGAAAATGTGTGCCAACTCCTATGCATAAATTCACGAGGTCATGGAACTCGCAAGTTGATCACGAAAACATACACCGAGTGGATCACGTGAAATCCCATTGTCAGCACAGATAAGCACATGCAAGACATACATCAAGTGTTCTCAAATCCTTAAAGACTCAATCCGATAAGATAACTTCAAAGGGAAAACTCAATCCATTACAAGAGAGTAGAGGGGGAGAAACATCATAAGATCCAACTATAATAGCAAAGCTCGCAATACATCAAGATCGTACCACCTCAAGAACACGAGAGAGAGAGATCAAACACATACCTACTGGTACATACCCTCAGCCCCGAGGGTGTACTACTCCCTCCTCTTCATGGAGAGCACCGGGATGATGAAGATGGCCACCGGGTGAGGGATCCCCCCTCCGGCAGGGTGACGGAACAGGGTCTCGATTGGTTTTTGGTGGCTACAGAGGCTTGCGGCGGCTGAACTCCCGATCTATTCTGTTCCCCGATGTTTTTAAGGTATATGGACATATATAGGCGAAAGAAGTCGGTCAGGGGAACCACGAGGGGCCCACGAGTGTGGGGGGCGCGCCCAAGGGGTAGGGCGCGCCCACTGCCTCGTGGCTTCCTCGAAGCTTCCCTGACGTCTACTCCAAGTGTCCTCGATTGCTTCTGTTCCAAAAATAACTCTCCCGAAGGTTTCATTCTATTTGGACTCCGTTTGATATTCCTTTTCTTCGAAACACTAAAATAGGCAAGAAAACAACAATTTGGGCTCGGCGTCCAGTTAATAGGTTAGACCAAAAATAATATAAAAGTGTTTAGTAAAGCCCATAAACATCAAAAATAGATAATATAATAGCATGAATACTTCATAAATTATAGATACGTTGGAGACGTATCAGCATCCCCAAGCTTAATTCCTGCTCGTCCTCGAGTAGGTAAATGATAAAAGAAATAATTTATGAAGTGTGAATGCTAGCAGGTGCACAAGCTTGATCAATGATAATTTCAATCACCTTTTCTAGCATCATTATATGTCATAACAGTAGCTCAACTCATAAAACTTTTCATGATCAAGTAACAAGCTATTCACATGTTAAAGGATAGATTATAAACTTTCTTGAAAACTAACAAACTATGTTCTTAGTCATCAAACAATTGCAATTCATCTTATTTTTAGGAAAGGTCTATGTAAGAGCTTTGATTATTGCTACCACTCAAAGAATTTTTTAGAACAAATTGCATCCATTGAACACAGAGAAAGATAGGGGCTTGATGTTTCGCCTCCCAACTTATTTATCATATAGATAATTTTCAACAATAATAATTCATGGTCAAATATATTTGAATGGCCATATATGCTTAGATCTTTCCATCACATGATGCTTGCCAACTAAAGAGTAGGTTGGAATGAGAAGGAATACTACTGACTCTTGCATAAAAGTAAAAGATAGGCCCTTCGCAGAGGAAATCAAGGATTTGCAGAGGTGCCAGAGCTCGCAGCAAAAACAGAGATGAAAATAATTTTGAGAGGTATGCTTTCATTGTCAACATAACGACCAAGGGTTCCCAATATCTTCCATACTAGATAAATTATAGGTGGTTCCCAAACAGAAAGGTAAAGATTTTACTCCCCCTCCACCAACAATCACACTCCACGGCTTGTCCAAAACAACGGGTGGCGTCCAACTTTCAACAATCCCGGGGGAGTTTGTTTAAATTATTTGTGAATTTCTTTCTGATCTTTTGATCATAGGACTGGGAATCCCAGTTACCAGCCATTTTCTCGTGAATGATGAGCGGAGTCCACTCATCGTGAGAATAACCCACATAGCATGGAAGATACTGACAGCCCCTAGTCGCTACATGAGCGATTCGGGCATACTAAATAGATTATTATTTGAAGGTTTAGAGTTTGGCACATGAAAATTTACTTGGAACGGCAGGTAAATACCGCATATAGGTAGACACTACTAGGGAAAAGGCTAGCAGCAGCGCGGGTTTTAGGTGTATCAAGAGCGGTGCAGCGCGCTACTAATAAGGCGCCATGACTATTGCTTAGCAAAGAATGGCGCGTGCCCAGCGCTCTTTGCTAGGACAAATAGCTGCAGCGTTTGTTCAATCCCACGCCATCGCTAATGTAACTACCGCAGCGTGTTTTCTCTCCATCGCTACTAGTATTCTTTTTTATTTTTTTATTTTTAGTGTATTTATGCGCCATCGCATAAATATTGGTACAATACCAGTTATGAGGTTTACATCATTATGTCCATAACAATGTGTCAAATGAAGGTGGATTAGGTTCAAGTGGAGGCAATATGTGGTGCATGTCAAAAGTATACTACTAATCCAAACTTGATCTAGTTTGGACTAGTAGTACTTTCGATGTGAACCCCATGTTGCCTCCACTTGAATCTAATCCGCCAGCACAAGCTATTTAATCATCATCATAGTCATTACCACCAACAGTATTTATTTAATCGCCACTAACACTAGCTAATAATAATCATCATAGTCATTACCACCAACACTAGCTATTTTATCATCATAGTAATAGTGTAGCACATCATCATCCTCAAACTCATTTCTAGCTAGCTAATCACTCTTGCTGCACTCTCTTAGGTAAAATAACGTAAAACATGCATAGCTCTCCTCCTTGATCAAGTTGGAGCATGCAGATGAACCTGTCTCCTAATCGTGGGTAGCGCATCTGTTTGCTGCCCCCTAGTACTTCTCTCAAGGCCCCCCAGCACATATTTGGTCCAGTCTTGCACTATTAAGCATCCACATCGATCTTGAATGCACTAAAGTAATCTGTAGGATATCTTGGCCGTAAGCTAATAATACTCATGGTACCTTTAGTCTCAATCCCATAAGGCACAACATTCATCGGGAGTCCCTAGTGTAGAACATCGTATGGTAACATATTTAGCAATGAAGTTTAGCTTCAAAAATAATGTATGGAAAAGATGCACTAAGGACAAATAGTAAAAATCTTACCATCCTTCCTAAATAGATGTGACCATAGTTCATTACGAACACTATTGGTCGACGTTTTCGATACTAACATTTCTAAATGCAGGAAGAAAATTTGTCTTGACAGATCAAGATCCGCAAGCCATGAAACATAATGACTTAGCTCCTCGCAGCTTGAGTTCGTGAGGTCCCGCTCTACCAAGCTACCGGACATGTTGGCTTGCACCAAAATAAGTTGTCAATACAATTAGTTGTCAACTATTTTTGAATAAACAATATCAAAGACATAAATATGGTTGATAAACTTACATAATGGTATAACTGGAGGCATCTGCACATCGACCCAGATGTCGGTATTACCTTCAATATCATCTTCCGGACGAATATCAAAGGTGATAACCATATCAGGCTCAAATGCATAAGTCTTGCATAGTGCTCGCCATGTTTTGCATCCAAAATAGGTGTAGTCGTCTGAATTGTATAATTTTGCATGGAAAATATAACCATGCTCGGTCTTTAAGTAAACTTTCTTTACCTCTGTAGTATGACTGAAACCTATCTTATCCAATACAAAAACTCTTGCATGGCAGGGGATATGCTAGTAGAATAGTAAAAAAAAATAAGTTGAAGCAAATGAAGCAGATGTCATGCTTAATTACGAAAAAGACTTGTCGTTGTGACTTCATCATATCCACTTGAAGTTCTCGTCCAGCTTGATGTCAAGCGCCTATCATCATCTAGGAAGATTCCGCCGCATGTCGCGCTTCGTCTTTGTAGTATTTGCAAATACCGAAATCCTTTTCGTCGTCGGACATTTCCTATGTTCATAGTTAAAACATTAATTGAAAATCGATCAAGACAACTACCAGGATACTCAACACACAAATCGGGCACTCGATATTTCCTACATATTCGCACAAGTCATGCCAAAATTCACGGAAAAATCCGGCATGACCTTTGCTAAAATAGGACATATCGAGCGCCTGAAATTTGCCGCACGGAAATGAATCAACACTCCTAAGAAAACATAGGCCACTTGGAGGTGTAACCTGCAAACATGACCGGCCACTTGGATATTGAGCAACACAAGATATACATTTCGAAATATCTTATAGGACTCAAATTAGCATGCATTCAATAAGCAAAAGTAAATCATCTCATGTGTCCGTACATCGTCGAATATTATCACTAATACATCCCGAATAGTGTCATACATATAACATCACTAATACAACTAAAACCCTAGCACACGACGGGTATCGGCGCGGGCGGTGGACACCCACAGAGAAGGAACCATCACGGGATCATAGCTCTAGTGAGATCCCTTGAGAACCTGCCAGGTATTGGAGAATCTGTGCTCCAACGCAAACAAGTAGCGACGGACATGCGCATCCTCCTCACTGACACGGTGACGCACCACCTCCGCGGAGTCCTCGAGCCTCTGGACCGTCACTGTCCCACGCGACCGCCACCAAAGAAGGTTCGGGTCAACGACATGCTGGCTCCTCACCAACCTGCGCCCCCTGATAGGTAGCGCCTCAAGACCACCTCCCGGAGCTCAGTCCGGACATGGCCCATCTGGTCAAGGTGTGTCGTCCTCCGCCGACTCGACGACGAGGATGCGGGATAGGCATCGTCCACGTCGATGCGGGAAAAATTGCTTTAACTAAAAAAATAGCACAAAGTTCTTACTAACTAGTTCTATTAATTCAACTAGTTCTTACTAAAACTAAACTTACTATAAATAAAAATAAACTAGTACCTAATTAGTACCTAGTTCTTACTAACTAATTAGTACCTAGGAACTATCGCCCCTAATTACCATCTAATTTGAAGAACCTAGGGTGGAAAGTGGTAGCGGATATTCCAATTATCCAACTATAAAGTGAAATAAGTGGTCAAATTTTACTCGCTTTATGATTCATCTTAGAAATTTGATTCGTTTCCACCCTTACATGAACCCTAACTCATTTGAGCCGCATCCGCATCCGATTCGTTTCCACCCTTACATGAACCCTAACTAATTTGATGCAACTAAAATATAAAGAAACCCTATGCAGGGGTAGGGGAGAGGGAGCAACAGCGCGTTTCACCTCCGTGCTCGCGACGAGGGAGGGGCAAAGCGGCGCCGAGATCGGGTCGGGGCTCGGGCTGGGCGGATGGTGGCGCCGAGGTCGGGTCGGGGTGCCGTCCGGGCGGCGTGAGGTCGGGAGCGCGTCCCGGGCGGGCGTTGAGGTCGGGGCGGGGCGGCGAGAGGGTGTGTGGGAGGCGCTTGGCCGACGGCGACAGCGGCGGCGAGAGTGGAGAGTTGGATTTGGGGGAAGTGGCCGTGGGGAAGGACGAACCCCGTGGTTAAGTCAGAAGTAGCAGTAGCGCGTTCCAGAAAGCGCGCTGCGGCTAAGTTAGCTACAGCGCGTTCTGGGATACACGCTACTGCTACTCCTTTCTCTTTTTTCCCCTTTTTCATTTAGTTTTCTTCACATTTTATTTTTTTCCTTTCACCTTATTCTATTTCTTTCATTTTCAATTACCTTTCTATTTGCTTTCCATTTAATTTTATATCTTTTAGCAGTAGCGAGTTTACATTAAAACGCGCTGCTACAAAGAAAGTAGCAGTAGCGTGGTTCGTTATAGGTCGCTACTACTATGTGTAGCCTATCGGCTAAGCCGTGGGAATTCTAGTAGTAATGTGTTTAGAACAAGACGCGCTACTGCTAGAACTTCATCTGCAGCGCGGTTTGCACACGAGCACTACTGCTACTTAGCACCAGCGTGCTTTTTGACCCTCGCTACTTCTAAAGTTCTGTGTATAAGGTTTTCCCTAGTAGTGAGATATGGTGGACACTCATGGAATAAACTTGGTTCAAGGAATTTGGATGCACAAGCAGTATTCCCGCTTAGTACATATATTTTGGCTAGCAAAGGATTCTAAATAGCAAGCACCACATGTTAGAGGATCCATAACAATATAACTTCTATACAAATATACCCAAGCATAACTCATTATGCTGTCTTCCTTGTCCAACTTCAACTAATTTGCTCAGGTTTGAAAATAATTAATGGGGCTCACAATCATAGAAGATGTCCAAGATAGTATATTTATATGTGAAATCTCTCTTCCTTCAATATTCTTTCATGAATTATTCAAGTGACCAATACAATGTTTGCTAACCTTCAAAAAATTTACCACCGCTACTTCTTATATGTGAAGGCATTACTCCCCATGGGAAAGGCATATGAAACATATATAATTTCAGATTTATGACATTCAAATCATTCAACCATTTACTCATAGGATATAAGTGAAGCACACGAGTAAATGACAAACTACTCCAAAAAGATATAAGGGAAGATCAATGAATAGTTAAATAATTATGTAGCTTTGTGAAGACTCTCTCTCATTTAAGAATTTCAGATCTTGGGATATTATTCAAACAGCAAGCAAAACAAAATAAAACGACATTTCAAGGATAGCACTCATCATGTGAAGAAGCAAAAACTTAGGCTCAACCGATACTAATCGATAATTGTTGAAGAAGAAAGGTGGGATGCCTACTGGGGCATCCCCAAGCTTAGATGCTTGAGACTTCTTGAAATATTATCTTGGGATGCCTTGGGCATCCCCAAGCTTGAGCTATTGTGTCTCCTTAATTCCTCTCATATCATGGTTTCCTAAATCTCGAAAGCTTCATCCACACCAAACTCAACAAGAACTCGGGAGATAAGTTAGTATAAACCAATGCAAAAACCTTATCATTTTATACTGTAAAAAAATCACTAAAATTATTATTCAACATTGCATACTAAATGCCTCTGCGTATTTAAAACTCCTATCCTCAAATAGAATCATTAAACAAGCAAACATATGCAAACATTGCAAACATAACAGCAATCTGCCAAAACAGTACACTCTGTAAAGAATGCAAGATTCATCACACTTGTCTAACTCCAAACATTATGAAATCTACCACACTGTAGAAAATTTATCAGAGATCAATATGCAAAAAGTACCAACATTTTATCACATTTGGACTTTTCTAGGGAATTTTTGCAACAGTGGTAAACTTTCTGTTTTGAAACAGCAACATGTATACATGAAAAATAAGCATGGTAAAAGCTATCCTTGAAATTTTTATTGAAAATACAGATGCAAAACATTATTCTAAATCATTAAGCAAATACTAACAAAATAAAATGATGCTCCAAGCAAAACACATATCATGTGGTGAATAAAAATATAGCTCCAAGTAAAGTTACCGATGAACGAAGACGAAAGAGGGGATGCCATCCGGGGCATCCCCAAGCTTAGGCTCTTGGTTGTCCTTGAATTTTACCTTGAGGTGCCTTGGGCATCCCCAAACTTAGGCTATTGCCACTCCTTATTCCATAGTCCATCGAATCTTTACCCAAAACATGAAAACTTCACAACACAAAACTCAACAGAAAACGCGTAAGCTCCGTTAGTATAAGAAAATAAATCACCACTTAGGTACTGTTGTGAACTCATTCTAAATTCATATTGGTGTAATATCTACTGTATTCCAACTTCTCTATCGTTCGTACCTCCGATACTACTCATAGATTCATCAAAATAAGCAAACAACACATAGAAAACAGAATCTCTCAAAAACAGAATAATCTGTAGTAATCTGTATCAAACGCAAACTTCTGGAACTCATAAAAATCTACGAAAATAGAACGACCTAGATAATTTGATTATTGATCTACTGCAATTGGAATCAGTATTTTATCACGTTGTGGTGATTTTTAACAATTGTTTTTCTGAGCAGAAAGTTTCTGTCTTTTTCAGCAAGATCAAATAATTATCATCCAAGAAGATCCTATAGGTCTTACTTGGCACAAAAACTAATTAAAACATAAAACCACATCTAACCAAAGGCTAGATGATTTATTTATTACTAAACAGGAACAAAAAGCAAGGAACAAAAGTAAAATTGGGTTTCCTCCCAACAAGCGCTAACGTTTAACGCCCCTAGCTAGGCATGATGATTTCAATGATGCTCATATAAAAGATAAGAATTGAAATATAAAGAGAGCATCATGAAGAATATTACTAGCACATTTAAGTTTAACCCACTTCCTATGCATAGGGATTTTGTGAGGAAACAACTTATGGGAACAATAATCAACTGGCATAGGAAGGCAAAACAAGCATAACTTTAAAACTTCAAGCACATAGAGAGGAAACTTGATATTATTGCAATTCCTACAAGCATATGTCCTCCCTCATAATAATTTTCAGTAGCATAATGAATGAATTAAACAATATAACTACCACATAAAGCATTCTTTTCATGATCTACAAGCATAGAAATTTTATTACTCCCCACATAAGCAATCTCTTTCGGAATAGTGGGAGTATCATAAGAGACTTGAATACTATAAATTGTTTCCACATTAAAAGAGTAATATTCAGAAAAGGGGTAATCATAATCATGACAAGTTTTATAAATATAATCATCACTACTCTTTATAGCATAAGTGTCATCACAAATAATCATCATAAATAGGAGGCATGCTATCATCATAATAAATTTGCTCATCAAAACTTGGCAGGCTAAAAATATCATCTTCATTAAACATAGCATCCCAAGCTTGGGACAAACATTTATTGAGGCAAATATATTCTCAAACTTGTCATTATCATCGAACATAGCGTCCCCAAGCTTGGGCCTTTTCATATTATAAGCATAATCTCTCTCATCATTAATAGTATGGATAGCACCAATAGTATAGCAATTATCATCATCACAATGAGTAATAGGAGCAACATCATTTGGGAGGGATACCTTTTTACCTTTGCTTCTCCATCTTTTATTTTTCTTCTTCACATCATGTGTGGGTTTAACCCTCTCTTTTGAGCTCCTTATAAATGAGATTGGTTGAATAGAAAGCTCCTCCTCGTTACCTGATTCATCATAAGAAATAATAGAAGGATATTGGGAAGTCTCTTCCCTTTCATTAGTATTCTCTTCATCTTCTATTTGTTTTCTTGTCTTTATTAATTGGAAATATAAGGATTGTATATACGATTCACCGCACAATACATATAAATTTCCTCTAGATCAAAATCAAGAACTTTATCAAGGACAAATTATGGAAGATCATTAGTTATATGTTTCATTTCTTCATAACCCAAAAGGAAACTAAGTTCATTATGATATGCAAGGGAAATCAAGTCATCACAATTCTTGGTCACAATTCGATCATGAAACAATTTGCATTGGAGACTTAAATGACCACATTCATTGCAAAGTTCACCAGTACGGCTAAGATAGTTTAAATTTTCAACACAAACATCTAGCCTTTCTTGCAACCATTTAGTTTCTAAATACTTATGCCTCTTGCAAAATCTATCTTCCCTATTTGGTGTGTACTTGCAAACTCTATGCACTCCACAAAAATCGACATGCTTATAAGAGATATTTTCATCATGACTAGTGCAATCATCATTAGTACTATGGATATTCAAAGAATTCATACTAACAACATTGCAATCATGCTCATCATACAAAGATTTAGTGCCAAACATTTTATAGATTTCTTCTTCTAGCAATTGAGCACAATTATCAGAATCCTTATTTTCATGAAAGATATTAAAAAGATGAAGCATATGAGGTCCCTCGATTCCATTTTTTGTAGTTTTCTTTTACAAAATAAAATGGTGATAAAACAAGAAACAAAAAGGTTCGATTGCAAGATCCAAAGATATACCTTCAAGCACTCACCTCCCCGGAAACGGTGCCAGAAAAGAGCTTGATGTCTACTACACAACCTTCTTCTTGTAGACGTTGTTGGGCCTCCAAGTGCAGAGGTTTGTAGGACAGTAGAAAATTTCCCTCAAGTGGATGACCTAAGGTTTATCAATGCGTGGGAGGCCTAGGATGAAGATGGTCTCTCTCAAACAACCCTGCAACCAAATAACAAAGAGTCTCTTGTGTCCCCAACACACCCAATACAATGGTAAATTGTATAGGTGCACTAGTTCCGCGAAGAGATGGTGATACAAGTGCAATATGGATGGTAGATATAGGTTTTTGTAATCTGAAAATATAAAAACAACAAGGTAACTAATGATAAAAGTGAGCACAAACGGTATTGCAATGCTAGGAAACAAGGCCTAGGGTTCATACTTTCACTAGTGCAAGTTCTCTCAACAATAATAACATAATTGGATCATATAACTATCCCTCAACATGCAACAGAGAGTCACTCAAAAGTATCTAATAGTGGAGAACAAACGAAGAGATTATGGTAGGGTACGAAACCACCTCAAAGTTATTCTTTCTGATCGATCTATTCAAGAGTCCGTAGTAAAATAACACGAAGCTATTCTTTTCGTTCGATCTATCCTAGAGTTCATACTAGAATAACACCTTAAGAAACAAATCAACGAAAACCCTAATGTCACCTAGATACTCCAATGTCACCTCAAGTATCCGTGGGTACGATTATACGATATGCATCACACAATCTCAGATTCATCTATTCAACCAACACAAAGAACTTCAAAGAGTGCCCCAAAGTTTCTACTGGAGAGTCAAGACGAAAACGTGTGCCAACCCCTATGCATAAGTTCACGAGGTCACGGAACTCGCAAGTTGATCACCAAAACATACATCAAGTGGATCACGTGATATCCCATTGTCACCACAGATAAGCACATGCAAGATATACATCAAGTGTTCTAAAATCCTTAAAGACTCAATCCGATAAGATAACTTCAAAGGGTAAACTCAATCCATTACAAGAGAGTAGAGGGGAAGAAACATCATAAGATCCAACTATAATAGCAAAGCTCGCAATACATCAAGATCGTACCACCTCAAGAACACGAGAGAGAGATCAAACACATAGCTACTGGCACATACCCTCAGCCCCGAGGGTGAACTACTCCCTCCTCGTCATGGAGAGCACCGGGGTGATGAAGATGGCCACCGGGTGAGGGATCCCCCCTCCGGAAGGGTGCCGGAACAGGGTCTCGATTGGTTTTTGGTGGCTACAGAGGCTTGCGGTGGTGGAACTCCCGATCTATTCTGTTCCCCGATGTTTTTAGGGTATATGGACATATATAGGCGAAAGAAGTCGGCCAGGGAGCCACGAGGGGCCCACGAGGGTGGGGGCGCGCCCAGGGGGTAGGGCGCGCCTCCCTGCCTCGTGGCTTCCTCGAAGCTTCCCTGACGTCTACTCCAAGTTTCCTGGATTTCTTCTGTTCCAAAAATAACTCTCCTGAAGGTTTCATTCCGTTTGGACTCTGTTTGATATTTCTTTTCTTCGAAACACTGAAATAGGCAAAAAAACAACAATTTGGGCTGGGCCTCCGGTTAATAGGTTAGTCCCAAAAATAATATAAAAGTGTTTAGTAAAGCCCATAAACATCCAAAACAGATAATATAATAGCATGAATACTTCAAAAATTATAGATACGTTCTGCACGTATAGACAATCGCAATACTGCGGATCGACGCTGCTGCTCCTTTAGCGACGCTCACATCGAACTCCCTCTGCCGCTCCAAACAACCCCTCTCGAAGCGGTGGTTCTCCTCATAGATCTCCTGATTCCTCGCGTTTTAGGCGGCGTCTGCCGCGGCCACGGCGGCGGTAAGGCTCTTTGCGTGCTCGATGAGGTGCTCCTCCTCCTCCCGCAGGAACTCGGTGTAGCGCACAAGGTCGCTGATGCACGTGCGGGCATCCACCTCCGCCTTACGCCTTCGGGCGGCGGTGGCAGAGCGGGTGATGACCACGGCGATCGATGGTGGGCTAGCGGACACGGCGGCCGACGATGGGGTGGCAGCCACGACCACCACCTCCCGCCTTCAGGCCGCGGTGGCGGAGTGGGTGATGGCCACTGTGGCCGACAGTGGCATGGCGGCGACGCCGGCCACCTCCCGCCTTCGGGTCGCGGAGGCGGAGCGGGCGATGGCCCTGGCTTTTCGACAGTGGTGTGGCGGCAATGGCGGACGGCAACATTCGTGTGCATGCGGTTGTGCCGGGCGCGGTGTGACAATGAACTTACCCACTTCAAAAACTGCCATGCGGACGCACCGAGAATCCAGGCCCCCCGGCCCCCATTTACTACTGCGGCCATTTAGCTTCATCTCTTGCATCACACGACACAATAAGCACACCCACGATGACACATACAGAGAGGACATCCAGCAGTTCCAATGGCGATGCCCGTGGCTCCAATGGCGCTCCCAGCGGCCGATGATGAAAACGACGGGCAGTTCACCTGGCATCACGTAGTGGACACCCATGTGAGGGGGAAGGCCCTCTCGATAGTTTACACGAACGATCCGGTCTCGTTGTAGAGCTCCATCCAAACTATGGAGCAGTTCCTTGTCGAGGAAAAGTACTAAGTGGTCAGCTTCGACCTCGAGTACACCATCGGTCGTTCTGGGCACGATCAGAAGGTTGCCGTCACCCAGTTGAGCGTGGGACATGACGTCCTCGTCTACCACTACCACCTGGCCACAAGGCCTTGCAAGCATTTCTCCAGGTTTATCAACAGCTCCGACTACAACTTCACTACGATGGACACCACCAACGATCTAAAAGCGCTCAAGGTTTCGGGCTTGAAATGCCAGAATCTTGTCAATATCTAGGAGCACTACAAGGTCTGGGGCAGCAACAACAACAAAAAGAACTCCCTGGTTGACCTCGCCTCGGCCATCATTGACCCCTACTACATGAAGATGAAGGTTGAGAGGAAGAAGGACAAGAACGCCTGGCACAGTGTCTGACATGAGAGACTGGATGAACAACACTTCACCTACGCGTCCAAGGACGCGTACAAAAGCTATGAGATGTACAAGCGGATCGTTGACATGAGGGAGTGTCTTCTTCCTGCCCTAGACGAGGGATAGAGCCACGGAGCAGTGGCGAGAGAATCACAAGAAGTAGATGACTAGATGATCGTTTCTCCTAGTTTAGAATGCATACAATTGTTTATTGAGGTGTGTGTGAATTATCTGTATAGTCACTTATGTAATTCTTCTATAGACAGAGCAAATCACACGGCTTATTAGCAGCAATAGTCTGTGTTATTATTTTTCTTTGCACACATTTCTTATTATGGACCTGTCTGCTGTGTATCACACATCTTGTTCAATTGAACCGTTTCTATTGTGTTGCCTAATCACACAAAGTACATCCTAGTGAATTTATGTCGTATATGGCGCACGCCCTCATCCGGCTGCCCGTTTCCGTTGTTCTGCTTCATCGCAAACAGTTCTTCTGAATTAATCGTTTGCCACTCATCGCACACGTAACTCCAATATGAATCGTGTTTGCTGTCACCGCCATCGCAAACATTTTGCATCTTTTTTATGGTTTTATTACATCACCGTTTGTGATTGATGCATCACACACAGTTTCGTCGAAGGGTCTCTGATTCAACTGTCGCGTTTGGACCATCCTGTAGTAGTGGGGTGTGTAGTGGAGACAAAGAGAGAGATGCCCTTCATTTTTCTTTCCGGTGACTAACATTTTAGGAGAAAATATAAACATTCACAATGCGGAACAAATATTATTGGATGCGCCATGCAATTAACTTTCATGTATAACTTTGTACTATTGTATATGCTTATTTTCTTAGTGGCGAATTGTTTGTGGGGTGTGGTGGGCACATCATTTCTAGTTGTGGTGGGTCAACGTGAGGACTCATGGGTCGGTTCCATCCTGCGCCACATAGGTTGGACTGAGACGAGTTATGCAATGACCAATGTGGAGGAATTCACGTACAAGAAGAAGCTACCAGAGTCATGGAGGAGTCTATCCCCACTAATGATAAGCCGACTATATATGATTTGTAACCATCGGCCCCGAGTATGTTATACAAGCCTGGGGGCTAGTTCGTCGATTGTATACACACGTGCACAATTCCTGGTATTCACGTGTACTTTATACGCACCCCTGTCACAAATATACAATACCAGGAGTAGGCTTTTTCCTCAACTGCAAGGGCCCGGACTTGGGTAAAACTTTGCCTTTTATTACCATCGAGCCTAACAGTCAGGGATATCCTACCGAATGATCTAATGGAATCATATCTGCCAACTAGTAAGAGAGATGTGTGTGGGCGGGGGGCAATGTAAAGTAGATAGGCCTATAGATAATTTGCGTGCGGGAGACACGTAGGCTTGTGCCTATAGAGGGTCAGTAGAGAACGTGCGTGTGTATATATGCATATGAGAGAAATAGTGTTTTCCAACTAACATTAGTGAAAAGAGTGGTACATAGTAGTAAGAAATATAGAGGGAGATATATAGAGAGTGTGTGCGCGATACACCCCGGGAGAGAGTGTGAGCATGTGTGAGAGAGAAATGTCGATGTATATAAAGTGTGTGCACTGCGTCAGATAGAGAGATATATAGCGAGTGTGTGAGAACGGGCCGAGGCATAGTGAATCTATGTGTAAAAGGCGGTTCTACACATTAAATTAAAATGTAAATAGCAATATTATTTGGGGATGAGATCATGAATTTTGCAATTTGCATATGAACGAACATTGGTTTATCAGACACCCATACTCTATTGAATTCGAGCATGTGTATGGGCTTATTTCATATTATGAATCTGTAAAGTGAGAGTGGTTTGAAATCCAGACAATGCATGGCTTTTGCAATGCATATATAAACATTAATTAGTGCACTCCATGTTGTTAGTGTCAAGCACTTTATACATTTGTCACATAAATGGTTACATTTATAATTGCTAGGTACGAAATAGAATACATGTTGAATTCAACATAAAGGTGGTTTTGAAGATTAGAATTCATAGGAAGTGCATTCATCTATTTGAATTTGAGATAATGACATTTGTAAATCGGATCAAAAGGGGGCATCAATTTTTGTTGTGCGTTTGAACATGCTATATATTCATACGCAATTCTAACTATTTTTTGCTACCAAGGAGATTATATCTGGAACCATACATGAATTGACATAAGTTTCATATTTTTTCATATATACTCGTGTACAACGTATATTCAAATGTGCCCCCTCCATTCCAAAATAATCATAGTTTTAGGATTTTCAAGAGTCAAGATTTGTGAAGTTTGACAAATCCTGAAATTCCAATTCAAGAGAATTGTAAACGTTCATGCTTCTGCTCCCAAATATTGATCGAAGCGCCAAATACGCCTCTGATTACCCAAAACTACGCGAGACTAATGTTTGGTGGTAGGAAATTACTGTCCTGATTCTGACCCGTGTAGCCTATCGGCCCAATATCCGAAGGTCTAAACCGGTGTAGGTTTCTAACTTCACCAAGACGCTAGTATCAACCACCTCCGAGAAATATTCATACACCGTGGGAGCCTAAACACACATGCGTTCGGCCAAAATCTATCCCACCCACTATTTGGGACACCCTAGATTACTGTCCTACCCCTGACCTGCAAGAAGTCTGAAATTTTAGATGTGGACAAATTTTGTAACTTCCCCAAAATTTCAAACAAGCACGTCCCAAACCGAAACATTGTTCCCCCTTAGTTCCCCCTCCCTCCCTTTCCCCATTCATAATCTGTGGGCGCCAAAATGCCCTCTCCACCAGTCACGAAACCCTAGCCTCCTCCGTCCTCCACCCCATCGTGCCCAATCCACCGCCACCTCCTCCATCATGCTGGAGCTGGTACCCCGGCGCGATCGTCCAATGCAACCGCAATCACAATGCCCTCAAGGATATAGCAGGTAAAGTTGAGGCAGAGCTGCCTCCATGACGCCGATGCCGACGTGCGTTGTACCAGAACCACTTCGACCACGCTGTCCTACGCCTCACCGTTGTTGCTTCATTGTCACAACCGTCCACCGCACGGAGTTGTTCCCACTACGCCCTCGTTTACCGCCTCGGATATGGTTCCCCGCCGCCGACATAAGGCCACCGCACCACACTTAACAACTTGGCCATGGGTTCGTCCAAGGCACCAGAGGAGAAAGGAGAGAAGGCAGGGGAGCGGTGGCACATGCCTGGTTTGGTCGCCGCGTGACGCTCAGCGTGAGGGAGGCCGACGGTAGCAGAGGTGCTGAGAGGGGTGGAGCTCCACATCGAGGCAACCACGGAGGTCACCGTGAGGCCAATAGAGAGAAAGGGAAAATCACATGAGGGGAGAAATTGAGAAAGAAAGGGGAGAACATGGACGAAGGGGTCCTGGTGGTGCTGCTGCTTGCTGCCGGCGACGAGCTGCTCGTGATCTCCTCGGGATCGAGCAGAGGAGGCGCTGGTGGATCGAGAGGGCTGTTGATTGGTGGATTCGGGATCAGGAGGTATCCCGAGGTGAGTGGCGGCGGGGCCGGCTAGGAGGATGGGACAAGGCTCCTAATTTCTACGGCCCGGTCGGACTATATAGGTAGGGGACTAGGTTTTGGACTATTTGGTCCCTTTGATAATAATTGGACGGTCCGAAATAAATAGATTAGGGAGTCCAAAAAAGAAATCAAAGATATTTGGGTGATGTTCGCGGATGATCCAGATCCATCAGTCATGATAGCCCGGTTCGGGTTCAGGGAAGTTTCGGACGCGCATGCGAGGATCTGACAAAAGTTCACGGAGACAAGGGGGTTTGATGGGCTCAGAAAGAGAGAGAAGTGAGCAGTCCGGTTGATCTGAGAGGTGGTCAACAGGGACAAGGAGGAACGGAGAGCTACAAGCGGATGCAAGTTTTATGAAAAGATGTGGATTTAGTGCTCATGATGACATGATGAAATGCAACAAACAATTAAAACACACGACGACGACGAAAACATGGAAGGCGTCTGGAGCGTCGGTCTCGGGCTGTTAGAACTCTCCTCCACTTACAACAGATCTCGCCTCAAGATCTAGGGATGACAAATGGAAGAGGAAGAGGAGGTAAAACTAAGTTGCTCCTTCGACAAATGAGTGAAACCATGAACCTTGAGAGGTTGAACAAGTTGAAATAAAGAATACAATGGAGATGAAGAAGATTGCAAACAGTCCACTGGACAAGAGGAACAAGGAATATGATGAGAACCAAGAGCTTAAGGGACAAGATAGATTTTAAAACCACTCCGATTATTGAGAGAGAGAGAAGGAATAAGAACGAAATAATTCAGATAGCACTCCAGCTGAAAAGAGATGCAAGAAATAGAACATGAACCTCACAAGAGGAGATGATGCTTGATGATAGAAACAACACATTGCCTCCAGAAGAAATGAAAGAATGGAAATAAATGAACGGAGAAGAACATGTAAACTTGGAATAGTAACATTACATAAAAGGGTTGAACGGAGTTGTTGAAGAAAAACAACAACAAGAGGATAAGCTTGTTGTGTGCTTACGAAAAACACCTCAAAACTTGAGGTGAAATTCTACCACTACCAAATGATTGATTAGTTGAGAGGAACCAAGAGATGCAAACTTCTTTCGCCGAGAGGATAGGAGAAAACTTGGATCATTGATAAGCGCCAAAAATATCAACATTCCTTTGGGAAGTCTTTTAGGTGAAATATATACCAAGATAATACTCCAAATAAGAGATTGATGGATTTAAAATATCACATTCTTTATAACTTGTGAATCATGAAATACGAAGGGAAATTGTCGATAATGACATAACACCACCTCAAAAGATAAGGTATAAATAATTGCATTTGGCATTGTAAGATGAAGAATATTTGAGCTCCTCCAACAAAATCTTGAAGAAGACTTCGAGAATGAATTAAATCTTGATGAACTATCATGAAGAAAAGTCTAGAAGGACTCCGGTAATAAAAGGATGATAGATAGAAAGAGGAGTTTAAAGAACAAGGTGAAGCCTTGCAATGATTTAAATGGATCTTCATGACGAGATAACCAAGAAGCTTGGAACTTCGGGAAGAAAAGATGAAGCACTTGGAACCGAGAATTTGATATCATGGACAGACTCCAAAAGAAGGAATTACATCATTTCCACAAAAACAAGAATAAGAATTATGTTATGCTGATCCTTCATCAACTTAAATTGATGGCAAGCAATGGATTTGGCATACTACTTATTCTTCTTGAAAAGATTGAAGAGAGATATAGCACAAACTCAAAAGACCACCGATAGGAGTTTGAAAACAATAAAGGAAATGATACGAGAACAATGGAAGAGGAATCTTGAACGAACCACTGTAACAATATGACAGTGAACGAAGATAGAGTACGAATTGCGGAGAACAATTAAAAAATGAACGAAGATACTTTAGGTAATTCAGATGCAAGAGAGTGAAGAGATCACGAGCTGAAAGCTGAGAATGAATAATTCCGAAATGATGGCCTTCGTAGGAATAAAATGGAAATAACTCATGAAATGCTTCAGATGGGTATGAAAAGAATTCTCATGATTGGAAATGATTTGAGAGGATGACAGCAAGCTAGAACGATGAATCTTCAAGAGAAAGGACAAATATTTAAGAGAAAATGTTCTTCGGTCTTCAAATGTTTAGAATGACGATGAGAAACACCACCATGAATTGTTGAGGCACTCCAGAACTATGAAGAATAGAAATGTTGAACCAACGATTAAAATGTTTTGAAAGCGATCTTGGAGAAGGAATATGACGGATGATAATTCATTATTACATGAAACTTTGAAAAGAATTTGAGAATAACTCTGGAAATGTAGAAGAGTCAGGTAAGATCCTGGGAAAAGACCTGTGGGTTAGGGCCCAATCAAAAGAAAACACCATTGAATGATTATTAAAGAGAGATTGCACCAGTTGATTTAAATGGCTAGAATGAGATAACAACCTCCAAATAGCTTGATCAGATTAAGAACGGAAACACGAATCTTTGGAGATATCTTCAACACATTGAAAAAAACTGAATAGCAATATGTGAATGGTTGAGAGGTGCACCGGCATGAAAAGGCATTTGAAACGAGGAAAGGGATATGATCAGCACTGAAACCTTGCATTGAATCCACCGGAGAAGAAAAGGGAACGAAGAATCATAAACTTTGTCGGTGCAACAACAAGACTGTACACAGGCACGGAGGCAAGGTTGCAACAACAAGACAAGGCTAAGCTAAGGAAATAGCTCTTTAAGAGATCAAAGGGCGGATCAAGAATACCAAGACAAGACAGAAGAGCAAGGCATCACCAAGGAAAAACCTCCCTTACCGGGCAGGCAAGCCCGGTCAGGTCGAGGCCACAGTGAGGACAAGTCTCAAGACTCCCCCGACAGGCTTGCCGGGGATGCCGAGGGTGGATCACCCCGCCATGGCATCACCGCTCCACCGCATAGCGACACAAGTCACTTATCAGTGCGGTGTCGAGCCCCCAAGTGATTAAGTGGCTGTCATCAGGCACGTGGCAGCCATTTGGGGAGAAGATTCACCCTGCATGACACTTGTCCAGAGGCGTGTCAGGCAGACATCGCGAGAGATAGCTAAAGTGGCACGGCAAGGCTTGCTGGGCTACATCCATGACGTGGCACTAAGCGGTGCACTTAATGTGCCTTGTCCTGTCTGCAGAGTTTGGTATGATATCACTGTTTGCTATCTAATAAGTGTGTAATGACTGATTGACACTGTGGTAACCCCTTAGCCTATAAAAGGAGGTCCATGGTGACCTGAAATTGGATTCGGACCCTTGTACACTCTTATGCGTGTAGCTGCTCTCCCTGAGTTGACCTTGCCGGACTTGAGCGTTCCATGTTTGTCATGGTCCTCCATGAAATCCACCAAAGCAGGAGTAGGGTTTTACGCTTCACAGCGGCTCGAACCTGGGCAAAAACCACTGCGTCACCATTGCCGTGCTGCCCCTGTGACCTCTGCTCTTTGTGCAACGTGCCCCTCCCCCTTGACGAACCACAAGGGGACAATGGCCCCATAGGTGATCCTGTTATGCCACAACATCTTTGGTGCTCCAAGTAGGGGGAGCGCTTGCGCGAACCCGAGGTTGTAAGCAGCGCGTCAATCTTCATCATCATCTTCTTCATCGACGGCTTCATCATCCATGGAACCCAAGAAAAAGCCCGGCGCTACAGCTCACCTGCCAACCTCGAAGGCCCCCCTCTCATGTAGCCACTGATGTCGTGGGGGCTACAGAGGTGCATGGGGACGTGGACGCCGTGGGGAACGTGACTGGCGCAGGTGGCGCCATTACCGTTCCCCCTGTGGCCGAAGCGGGAGCAGGAGGCCCCGGAGGAGGGCAGCATCAACAGCACCCTAGCAGCCATGCTCCACAAGATGCGGGTGGGGAGAATATTCCATCTCCGCCTCTCCACCTCACTGAAGGACACAGCCGTAGCGATGGCATTCGCTCTGGTGTGAATCGCAACCCTCTAGCTGCCCCTACTGCGGGTGTGGCTACGAGGGCAAGTTAACCAAGACGATGCGTCAAATGGGGTCGTCAATCCACAAACGCATCCGCCTCATCGCCACGCCACCAATACTAAAAAATACACTTCCATGATGATACGTGTTTGTCATAGTAGGTCATGTTTTCCGTCATGCATGGACGTCCATGACGATTTTATGACAGAATCAAGATAGTCATACCTGTGCTGTCGTAGAAGTATTCCATGCCATTACCAAAATTATCATCACGGAAGTGTCCACTTCCATGATGATAAATGGTGCATCATGAAGTGCTTTCGTCAAGGGTGACCGACATGTGGCATCCACCATAACGGGTCGCCATTAAGCTATCGGGTCCGGTTTTGGATCCAATAACCCGCTAACAGCCCAGACCAATGAGGATTTTCCATGTGTAAAATTCTTATTGGCCGGAGGAAACACGTGTTGGCTCACTGTTGGGACAGATATCATCCATTCATTGGATAGGAGGCGCCTACGATACGTTGACACGTGGCACAGCTCAATAGAGGCCCATTCTGGTGAAAAGGCCGGCCCATTTGACTTGGTCAAAAGGTAACGGGCCAGCCCACGGAAAGCCTGTTAACGGCCTATTCGTATATAGCCCATTTAGGGCCAGCTAACTCACGGCCTGTTACGTCCTATCGGAATTAAGCCCAGTAGCTTGATGTGGGCCGTCCAATATGACTCCAGCCTGTTGTAACTTCCGTCCCATGTATGGCCCATGATGTCTTTCGGCCATACGAGGCCATTTGTAACTCTTGGCCCATTAACGGCCCGTGGTGAATCTGGCCCGCAATGAATAGTGTACCGCCTTATACCCATTAACGGCCCATTATTCCATTGGGTTGTTTCCAACCCGTGTTATCTTTCGGCCTTCTCAGGGCCCATTTATTCTTGGGCTCATTTCCAGCATTCGATTACTTACGGCCCACATCGCCTTTTATGCTTGTGGGCCAAATTCAGCACATGGCTACAATCGGCCCGTTTGCGGCCAATCCGTTGGGCCGTTTTCATAGCGTCATCAAATACGACCGGTTAGCGATGGCCCGTTATTGTCAGCCCATGAATGGACGATTCCAAATCTAGCCTGTTATTGCCCCATGTTTGGCCGATCGATCATACACCCCGTAGAAGGCCCATTGATGCTATGGCCCGTAGAAGGCCCATTGTTTCTATGGCCCTTAGAAGGCCCATTGTTTCTACGGCCCATAGGAGGCCCATGGTAACTAAAGTAAATATGTAGCCCATGGTCATTGTTCCCTAGTTCTAAAAAATAGGTTATTGCGACCACTAGCAAACCACAGAAAAAGAACTGCACTAACTACAAGCAAACAAATAAACAAGACATAAAGGAAATAAATAAGCAAGCAACTTACACTAGCCTATCATGGATACTACACATATTACATCCATAGGGCATCAAAGATCGCCACCAGTGCAAATATAGGGAACAAAGCAGCATGTCTTATACACTGGTTGTCAAAGTTGGCGACTAGCGCAAATAAACGCCGCAGCAAAACAAGTCCAGAACTGAAACCACTTCAGTATAGCTCAAGAAACAATATCCTGGGTACCCATAATGCTGGCAAGATGCTTAGCAAGCTTATTAACTTTCTCTTGTTTGGCGCTTATATCATCAAGCACTTGCTGTTGCACCAGAAAGTATGCATCTGAATTCTGCAGGGACTTCCTCAGTCCTTGACTTCTGTCGCATAACATTTGATCGATGTCTTTCAACTTGAAGTTGGGATCAAGAAGCCGAACTGATTCAGCAAAGAAGTTCAAGAGTCTGGTGCCAGTAGAGTAGCCAAGAATTCCGAACACTACATCAAGACATGACTTGGGGTTGTCTCAGCGTCTTCAATATAGTTTTTATCAGCTTTCTTGGAGACCAACAGGGATGTCTCAGTATCTTGAACCTTATCTGCATTACTTCCTTTACCATTGCAAAATGGGGTACTCTTCTCCAATATTTTATCCACGTTCTAAAAGAGAAACAAACAAACACATCACAGGTTTACCAAGTTGTATATGAAACTCATTTTGGTAAACCAGTTCAGTAGTAAGTTGGACAGGATAACAACATGAAACAAACATATATCTATGTAGTATGGTCACTATATGGTCTATATCATTCTAGTTTATGTTGCCAAATCAAGATAGAGACAGTTTGAATCATATCTATTTAAGACAAAGCAGCATAGAAAGAATATAAGTGTGGGAAACTACACAACAATAACAACACTTGTAATGTGCATAGCATGAGAACATAACTGTTTATTCAATTGAAACAGAAATCAACATAGAGCAAGTTACAACAGCAAACACGTTAAAGAAACAGGGTTAAAACATACCTGTTGCACCATTGGAGTTTCAATTGCATCCTTCAAATTTGAAATTAGTTGGTATGAGTAAATACAGTGATGCAAGAGCAAAGTAGTATGAACTATAGCTATGAAAACGGGCGTAAGAACAATGAATCTTCTGCTTTAAGCGTTGACTTGGGGTTCGGAGTGGTGGTCCTCGTGCTTTGGGCACTGCATTTGCCTTACTAACTGCTCGTGTTTGGGTACTCTGTGGTGGAGACAGTGCTGTGTCAACTGGAATTGGGTTACTATCTGCTGGGGTTGGGGTTAGAAGGGGTGTAGCTGGTTCTTTGTCCAAATGGGTAGGGGTACAATCTGCGTGAGTCTGGGTTATGTGTGGTGGGGCTGGTTTTTGGGTAAGTACAACCGTGGTTCCATCTACATCGACAGGCACCATGATCTTTCTTGAAGACTGTGTTTTTACTCCCACAGATACTGCCATCACCCCCTCCAATTGAAATGGCTGATAAACGAGAAAAGAAATTGAATGTACAGACATTGTAAGATCGACAGGTGTAATGGATAGTAGGGATGAAAACAGGGCATGAAATAATTTATATTTATGTTGTCTAACCAAACAGAATAGCAGGACCTAATTTCACATATATGATGGCTAATTAAACAGGATAGCATGACACAATTTCACATGTATGATGGCTAACTAAACATGATAGAATGACATACTTCAACATATGATGACTATGTAAACAGGATGACATGATATAACTATACAATGTGTCTATTAAATTGGTTGGCATGCCATAAATCACAAACATGCTGTCAATGGAAACATGATTGCATGATATAATTCACGGATAGAATGACATAATTCAAAATATGATGACTATGTAAACAGGATGAGATGATATAACTATATTATGTCTTTAGAAAATGGGTTGGCATGCCGTAATTCAGATACATGCTGTCTATGTAAACATCATGGCATGATATAGTTCAAATATATGATTTATATACTAAGCAAGTGAGCAGAGGGCAATCGCATATATGATGTGTCAACTAAGGAGATGGCATTCAATATTGTGTATATGATGTAAAAACTAAGCATTGCAATACAAGATATGCATGATATGAGTAATATAACCCTGCCAAGTTTGAGCATACACCTCAGGGGGATAATAGGACCGGTCATCTGCCTCTGAATCCTCCTATAAAGAGCTATCTGTAACCAGCAAGATATCTGGTTCAGCAGGTAGCATTGTCTGCTCCGAAGACCTTGTTTTCACTCCAGATTTCTCCATCACCAATACAAATGGCTGATGCATAGGAAGAGAATTTGAATATACAAACATTGTCGACAAATGCAATGAGAAATACAAAGAAAGGATGGCATGATATATTTCACATATATGATGCTTGGCTAAACAACATGGCATTGCATAATTCCCATATATAATGCCATGCAACAAGATAGCATTGCATAATTCACATATATAATGTCTTGCAACAAGATGGCATTGCATAATTCACATATATGGTAATTAGACACTAAACAGGTGGCACTCACACAAAGGATGTCTAAACTAAGCAAATGACATAGAAATGCAAGATACCATACGCACGATATGAGCAACATAACCATGCCAAGTTAGAGCATGCACCTTAGGGGGAAATAGGACTGGTCATCTGTCTCTGAATCCTCCACTGAGGAGCTATCCGTAACTAGCAAGACATGCAATTCGTCAGATAGCATTGTCTACTCTAAAGACCTTGTTTCCACTATAGATTTTTCCATGACCGTGCCGAATGGCTGATGCACAGGAAGATTAATTGAATGTACTAAAATTGTTGACAAATTTAACACGTAATAAAAAATGATGGCACGATATAATTCACATATAAGATGACTAGCTAACTAGGGTGGCATTGCAAAATTCACATATATGATGCCTGGCTAAACAAGATGGCATTGCATGATTCACATATACGATAAAGAAAATAAATAGATGACATTCACACACAGCATGTATAAACTAAGCAGATGACATATTTGATGTATAAAGTAAGCAATGCAAGGCACCATATGCATGATATTACCAACATCAGCAAGCCAAGTTAGAGCGAAGACCTCAGGGGGTAAATAGGAGTGGTCTTCTCCTTCCGAATCCCCCTCAGAACTGTTATCTTCCTCTTGATTACAATCTGAAATGGGTGGAGGGGGGCTGCCTTTGCGCCCACCATGGAGCGACATCTGCATGAAATTTCATTGCACGCAAGGCTTGTCTCTTTTGCTCTACATGTTCAGTTCCATTGTGTACAATAACTGATATGCATAGGAATAAAACATAGTGTGATTATGTAAGGAGTGCATGCACAAATCAATGATAGCAGGCAGATAATAGCTTTAGTTAAAAATATAGATACTGGCTCCTTTAATGTTTGTTTGCACCCAACATGAAACTCATAGTAGACACCCGAGATTGACCAGACAGTAGACAGATAGTACTGATTGCTGCCCCAATATGTACCCCACAACCAATTATAAACTCAAGTTTCAGCATTAGTTTGGACCTGACTCGGAGTCTAATAGGTGAACACGATGATAAAGTAGCATGTCATCATATTAAGTGATGCATAAAGTAAGCAGACACAGAAGAGTGCGACCTCTCCTATGGACCCGTGTAGTCCTCAAGGTCATCTGCTTAGTTGATGATGGTAATGCAGTTTTCGTGACTGCCGGTGGCGGGGAAGAAGATATGAGGCGGTGAAAGACAGTCTAGAGAGCGAATCCCTGCTGTGGTGAACCTTCCATCATTGGAGCAGCTGAGCTGGGGTGGAACACAATGCAGCAGGAGCAGGACAAACAACATAAGGTTTTCTTTGACACATATCTGTAACAGAAGTAATTGTGTAAGAGCTAGTTTGAATTTGAGGATTCTAACGATGCAGGGATAGGAAATAGACATGAATAGGATAATAATGCACATGCAAAACAAAGAATTTAAAAACACAAGATTTCTGCCAATCTGGGTGTTTGGTTCACAAGAATTGGAAGATCACTGGATGCAAAAAAGCATGGCGAGATTAAGTCAAACCACAAAGAAAATGTACGGTTATAATGCTATTATGCTACAATCTCTTAGTCTTGTGATTCATGAATAGGAATTTAAATAGGAGGTGGAAATTAAAATTCCTATGGTTTTTCGTTCAAGGAGACTCTAATGGAACAAATCCTACAGTTTTCCTTTGCTCCATTCCTTTGAACCAAATGCATGAATAGTAGTACCATAGGAAACTTTCCAAATTCCTATGTTTTTCCGTTACTTTTCCTTTCAAGCACTGGCGATTCTAGTAGGCAGGCTTGAGCAAGGAAAAGCCTACACTCAAAAAATGTTTTTGTGCTACTTCTACTACTTTGGACCAAGGCCACTGCCCTACTAGCTCAACTCCTAGGCCCATCGACAAATGCACAGCTCAAACACGCAGAGATAAATAATAATGGTGTTCAAGAGAGTCCATCACGGATAGCTAAGTTGCCTGGTACCTCACTTCTTGTCATATAGTAGGATAAAATGATCGTATTTCAGGTTACTACGTGTGCTTAGTGGAAAATATATTTAACATGTAGAGTAAAAAAGAGATGCAACAAGTGTATAACCTCTTTGGCGAAGCCATGTCGATCTCAGCGTGATTGAATTGGTCAGTGAGGATGCTCCGGCTGACTTGGTTGTCGGAGGAGGGGAAGAAGATCTTAGGTGTCTGGAGATGGAGCCCAGGATACTGCTCCACTGTGATGGAGGGTTTCGTCATTGGAGCAGCTCCAGTGAGTTGTACGACACCGAGGCTGAAGCAGGACAAGAGAGACAACGTTAACCTGAGTGGAATTATAATAGCATCTCCAATAGATGATGACAAATACATAACCACAAAGTGCTAGATGTAAAATACATTAGCCGCTCATCTCTGAACTTAACTGTTGAAACTAAATTTAGCTATCGAAACCGAAGTTAACTGTCGAAACTGAAGTTAACTGTCGAAACTGAATTTTGCTGTCGAGACTGCATTTTACTGTCGAAACTGAACGCACTAGTAGTAGAAAAGCAGTAGCAGTAGAGCGTGCGAGAGCTGGGGTAGCTGGTGGTGTATCAGCATCAAGTGAGGCTACACGTCAGTCGACTGACTTTTTCATATCTGGTCAGTCGATTTTCCAGCCGTTGGATACAAAATCAAGAGCATGCAGTTCATCTTCAACCTCCACTCCCCTGAGCTGATAGCCACCACCGGCCAAACCGCCATCCTCGCCACTCACGGCTCAGCTGCCCCGCCTGCCGAATCCTCTCCCCACCGCCTACCATCCCTTAGCCCCTCGTGTTAAGCTTTTTCTCCGCGATCGCCACGCCACCGCCCCACCACCAAGCGACCACCGCCCCACCTCAACCCTAAGATAGATAGTGGCGTGCCTCTCCGTGATCCCTCCCCGCTGCGGTTGGTTCTTCCTTAACTCCGCGAGCCCCACCCCTGAAAATCGATCGACGCAAAAAGTCGATTAAGTCGATCAAGTGTAGCAAAATCGAGCAAGATCGCAAGCAAGAGCAAGAGCGAGAGCAAAGAAGAGCAAGAGCAAGAGCAAAAGCAATAACACGAGTAGACCAGGCAGGGGACCGAGAGCAAGAGCAGAGCAGCAGCGCGAACGAGAGCTAAAGCAGCAGCAGCTCCTACTGATGTGGACGTCGCCGCTGAGAGAGCGACGCCGTGGAGGAAGTGGCCGGCGATGCCACCGTGGATGGAGCCACGCGATGTCAGCCGGGACCGAGCGCCGGCAGCACCGTGAGATCGAATCAAGAGGAAAATGCGGTGATTACTGTACAACCTCTTTGGTGGCGCCGATTAGGCCTCAGCTTCATCCAAGGAAACAGTGATGATGATGCTCTTCCGATGGTGCAGGTGAAGACGGTGGTGTGGGAATGGAGGTGGCGCGAAACACGAGGGCAACATCGGGACAGCTCCTTGGAGGTGGAGGACGGGGTGGCTGAACCGGCGAGACGACGAGATCGACGATGGATCCTCATCCACTACGGTGGATGAGGGACGTCGAGGTGTTGCTGTGGATGACGTCGTGGGGGAAGAGACCCCAGCTGGGTGGCGGACGGAGGAGGTGTGGGGATTCATGGGTTTTCGCGGCCTCGCTGTACGAATGGGTGGGCTGATGGGATGGGAGTGGGGAACCATGGCTTAGGGACACGCTTGTTCGTTATGTGGGGTAAGTTACAAAAGTACCCCCACCGATTTGAGCTAGGCGGTTTTTTCGGTTAAGGGGTATCACGGGCATTTCGCGTGTCGGGATTTCGCAGGAGGTGGGAGTTTTCTCGAGCGTTGTAATTTTGGGACAACGAGACAAAGATATATCTCAAATATTTCGGTGTTACAAGGTGCGGGTTGAAGAGGAAGGAGTTTTGCAACACGATAGACAGAGATGCTAGCTTGAAATTTCGGCATAACAAGGCGCGGCTTGAAATTTCGCGAGAACAATCTTAACAGGTACCAAAAAAAGACAATTCGCACCTCATCACTAGAGATAGCCATGTACCATTTTACTAGATTACTAGAAATGCATTTAAATACAACAAAAAAAATAAAAAAATCGGGACAAAAAACATAATGTATATAATACCAAAACAATTTTCACTTCCCTCAACAATAAAAAAAACAATCTGTGTTGTCTAGCATATGGACTAAATTTGAGTATATTTTCCCTGTTTGAATAGGTTTGTACTCGGGTTAGTTATACAACCATCTAAATATTATCTTCACAACACATGACATGAATATAGGAGAAGTAAATTCCTATATAAATACGAACAACATGTACATACGATCTCCAATTCAAATATATGTCTCCATTTTATGTTGAATTCAAATCATAGTACATGTATGCTCTAGCTAGATGTTCATAATCTAAACCATGTATGATACTATGGACCAGGTGTTTTGTTAACAGATATCCTAATTATTGTTTAGATATTGTTGATATCTCTAACAGATCCCGACCTGATCTTGCTATTCTCTTGTGCAAGACATGAGCTGTTTGTAAAGCTATTTATAGCAACTATTCCAATCAATGAAATCGGTTGCCCCAAACCGAGATTTCCTCCTGCCGTTCGTAGTTTGGGCTCCTTCATGGTATCAGCTACCTAGATCGCATCCTCTCCAGCTTCCGCCGCCACCTCCCCTCCCGCCACCATGAGCTCGATCGGCTACACCTCCGCCTCCTCGGACTCCGACGATGATCTCTTCGAATAGTGCGGCATCTAGGTCGTAACTCAAAACCTTCCCACCCCGCAGCTGCAGGCTCTCTGCATCCGTGACCATGTCCTCGTCACATTGGATTACGAGAAGGACAACTACGACATCTGGAGCCGCCAATTCGTCACTGCCCTCTCCAAGTTCGGGCTTCGGGATCACATCGACGGCTCCCCACCTGTGGCACTTCCGACCACGTGCTCAACGACTTCGCCATCGTCTCGTGGTGCAGCGCCACGGTCACGGCCTCCACTCTAGCGATCGTGGAGCCGCGCAACGCCACCGCCGTATCTCTTTGGCGCTGTCGGTGTCAAAACCGGCAGATCTCGGGTAGGGGGTCCCGAACTGCGCGTCTAAGGTCGATGGTAATAGGAGATAGGGGACATGATGTTTACCCAGGTTCGGGCCCTTTCTATGGAGGTAATATCCTACTTCCTTCTTGATTGATCTTGATGAATATGAGTATTACAAGAGTTGATCTACCACGAGATCGTAATGGCTAAACCCTAGAAGTCTAGCCTGCATGACTATGGTAATGAGTATCTCCCTTCCGGACTAAGTCCTCCGGTTTATATAGACACCGGGAGGATCTAGGGTTACACAAGGTCGGTTACAAAGGAAAAGAATCTACATGTTTGGTCGCCAAGCTTGGCTTGCACGCCAAGGAGAGTCCCATCAGGACATAGGTGCAGTCTTCGGTCTTCGTATCTTCACAGCCCATTAGTCCGGCCCATGGCTAACATGCCGGACGCCCGAGGACCCCTTAGTCCAGGACTCCCTCAGTAGCCCCTGAACCAGGCTTCAATGACGAGGTGTTCGGCACGCAGATTGTCTTCGGAATTGCAAGGCGGGTTCCTCCTCTGATGACTTCCAATTAATGTATCCGGCTTGTAATTCAATGCCACACCCCTTGGCTTCTATGCATTTATGTCTTCAGCTTCCACGCGTCGGGAGAATGCGGACGGCCAGGGTATTTTTTGGAAATAACACCCCGGCCATGCAAGGAAGAGTGTCTATTTGTCGGCGTTCTGGGAACGGGGATCCCCATACTTGCCTGCCTGCGGCCCACAACGTGGCTAAGCAGCAGGCCGTACGGCCCATCTTCATTAACAAGGCATCCAAGACCCTCGCGACGGTCCGAGCCTCACGAGGCGGACGACGCAAGACCTCCTATGGAGTGCCCTAGCCAGGCAGGCTCACGAGGAGCAGAGACATCAAGGCGAGGCAAACCCCGCGAGGCTCTCGTGACGTGAGCCATGACGACCAAGACCAGTAGCAGCCCAAACAAGGCCCGTCCTTATTTCCTCTTTGGTGCTAAGGGGGCCAGCGAAGGTGAAGAGTACCGAGGCATCAGACAAAGGTTGCCATATTGGTGCAACGAGACCAAGACCAGGAGGACGGCAAGCCGGAGGTCATCGTGGAGCCCAAGACGGCGTCACCCCCAGAGCTTTTTCGTAGGCGAAGACCACTTTTGTCAGGATAGCTTGTACTAGCTGTCCCCCTTCAAAATTGCCCGCCGTTGTTGGCTCCCTTCCCGCTCGATATTTGGGAAGAGGACCAAGGCCTCTATAAATACAGCTAGCCACCACAGTAGGAGGCAACTGATCTCGGGCTGGTTCAGGTCATCCTCAACTACACAAGCACAAGAACACCTCATCCTCAGGAGGCTGTTCTTCCATTGTCTTGTTCATCATCATCCCAAGAGGCAATCCACCACCTCCACACTGGAGTAGGGTATTACACCACAACGGTGGCCCGAACCAGTATAAACCTCGTTTCTTTCTGTGTTGCGAGTTTGTCGAGTTCGTCCGTGAGATCTAGCGAGCAAGGGCGTAGATCGGTAGGAGGGAAAGACTTCGCACGCACCCCAGTGTTCGAACCTTAAGGGTTTGCCGGAACCCCACATCCGACATTTGGCACGCCAGGTAGGGGTGCGCCATAGTTTCCCTTCCATCAGTTCCTCGCTCCATCACTCCGTCGTTTCCATGGCGGACGCTCGCAGTGCTCGAGCTGAGCGTCGGGCTGCCCACTCCGCCCGCGTCGCTCAAACGGCTCCCGTGGGCGGGCCACCTCGTCATTCTCCATCTCCCGCCGCCAACCACTACAAAAATATATACTTCCGTGATGATACGTGTTTGTCACAGTAGGTCGCATTTTTTGTCATGCATGTACATCCATGCCAAATTTATGACAGAATCGAGATAGTCATACCTGTGTTGTCGTAGAAATGTTCCATGACAGTACCAAAATTATCATCATGGAAGTGTCCACTTCCATGATGATAAATCGCACATCACAGAAGTGATTTCATCAAGGGTGACCGACACGTGGCATCCACCATAACGGAACACCGTTAAGCTATCGGGTTGGGTTTTCGATCCGATAACCTGTTAACAGCCCCGACCAATGGGAAAATTCCACGTGTAAAATTCTTATTGGCCGGACGAAACACATGTCACCACAAGGTCGATAGGGCCCCTATGATACGTCGACAGTGGCACGGCCCAACAGAGGCCCATTCACTGTGAAAAAGGCGGCCCATTTGACTTGGTCAAAAGGTATGGTCAGCGCGGAAAGCATGTTAACGGCATGTTCGCATATAGCCCATTTACAGCCCGCTAACCCAAGGCCCGTTCGCCCTATTCGAATTAGGCCAGTACGCCATCTGGGCCATCCAATATGATTCCAAATTCTTTGCACTTCTGGCCCATGTATGGGCCATGACGCCTTTCTCGCCCATCTCGAGGCCCTATGTAACTCTTGGCCTATTAACGGCCCGTGGTGAACTGCCCGTAATGAACAGTGTATCATCAGACACCCATTAACGGCCCGTGGTGAACTGCCCGTAAAGAACAAAGGTATCACTTTATACCCATTAACGGCCCGTTATTCTATTGGGCCGTTTCCATTATGTTATCTTTCTACTTTCGTGAGCCCATTTATTCTTGGGCTATTTTCCAAAGATTCGTTTACTTACTGTTATCGCTATTTTTCTCGCTTGGGCCAAATTCAACCCGTGGTTACGATCGGCCCGCGGGTCCGTTAATACGTTGAGCCGCTTTCATAGCGTCATCAAATACAGTTTATTAATGATGGCCCGTTATGGTCGGCCCATGAAAGGATGATTCCAACTCTAGCCCGTTTACGGCGAATGCGGTCTGCTTTGGCCCATGTTTGGCAATCGATCATACGACCCATATAAGGCCCATTGATGATACTGACGTAGAAGGCCCATTGTTTCTACTGACCCGTAGAAGGCCCATCGCTTCTATGGCCCGTGGGAGGCCCATCGCTTCTACGGCCCATAGAAGGCCAATCGCTTCTATGGCCCGTTGGAGGCCCAGTGTCACTACAGTAAATATTAGCCCATGGTTATTGTGGCCTAGTTTTAAAAAATAGGTTATTGCAGCCACTAGCAAACCGCAGAAAAAGAACTGCACTGAGTACAAGCAAACGAATAAACATGACAACAAGGAAATAAATAAGCAAGCAACTTACACTAGGTTATCACGGCTATTACACATATTACATCCACTGGGAATCAAAGTTCGCCACCAGTGCAAATATATTGAACACAGCAGCATATAAATGCCGTAGCAAAACAAGTCCAGAACTGCAACCACTTCAGAAGAGCCCAAGAAACAATATCCTAGGTACCCATAATGCTGGCAAGATGCTTAGCAAGCTTATTAACTTTCTCTTGTTTGGCGCTTAAGTCCTCCAGCGCTTGTTGTTGCACCAGAAAGTATGCATCTCGATTCTGCAGGGACTTCCTCATTCTTCTGACTTCCGTCGTGATAACATCTCGATCGATGTCTTTCAACTTGAAGTTGAGACTCAAGAATCCAAACTGATTCAGTAACGAGTTCAAGAGTCGGTGCCAAAGAAGTGGTAGCCAGTAACTCAAACACTACATCAAGACATGACTTGGGGTTGTCTCAGTGTCTTCAGTATAGTTTTATCAGCTTTCTTGGAGACCAACAGGGATGTCTCACTATCTTGAACCTTACCTGCATTACTTCCTTTACCATTGCATAATAGGGTACTCTTCTCCAATATTTTATATGCGTTCTAAAAGAGAAACAAACAAACACATCTCAGGTTTACAATGTAGTATATGAAACTCATTTTGGTAAACCAGTTCAGTAGTAAGGTGGACAGGATAACAGCATGAAACAAACATATATCTATGTAGTATGGTCACTATATAGTCTATATCATTCTAGTTTATGTTGCCAAATCAAGATAGATACAGTTCGAATCATATCTATTTAAGACAAAGCAGCTTTCACAGAATATAAGTGTGGGAAACTACACAGCAATAACAACACTTTTAATGTGCATGGCATGAGAACATAATTGTTTATTCAATTGAAACTAAAATCAACATAGAGCAAGTTACAACAGCAAACAGCCAAACACGTTGAAGAAACAGGTTTAAAACATACCTATTGCGCCATTGGAGTTTCAATTGCATCCTTCAAATTTGAAATTAGTTGGTATCAGTAAATACAGTGATGCAAGAGCAAAGTAGTATGAACCCTAGCTACGGAACCTGACCTGAGAATAATTCTTCTTCTACTTTAAGCGTTAACATCAGGTTTGGAGTGGTGGTCCTCGTGATTTGGGCACTGCAGTTGCCTTACTAACTGCTTGTGTTTGGGTGCTTTGTGGTGGAGACGGTGCTGTGTCAACGGGAACTGGGTGTCTATCTGCTGGGGTTAGGGTTAGAAGGGGTGTAGCTGGTTCTCTGTCCAACTGGGTAGTGGTACAATCTGCATGAGTGTGGGTTATGTGTGGTGGGGCTGGTTCTTGGGCAAGTACAACCGTGGTTCTATCTGCATCGACAGGTAGCACGATCTTTTCTGAAGACCGTGTTTTTACTCCCACTGATACTGCCATCACTCCCTCCAATTGAAATGGCTGATAAACAAGATAAGTAATTGAATGTACAGACATTGTAAGATAGACAGGTGCAATGGATACTAGGGAAGAAAACAGGGCATGAAATAATTCACATTCATGTTGTCTAAGCAAACATAATAGCACGACATTATTTCACATATATGATGGCTAATTAAACAAGATAGCATGACACAATTTTACATGTATGATGGCTAACTAAACAGGATAGAATGACATACTTCAAAATATGATGACTATGTAAACAGGATGAGATGATATAACTATATTATGTCTTTAGAAAATAGGTTGGCATGCCATAATTCAGAAACATGCTGTCTATGTAAACATCATGGCATGACATAATTCGAATATATGATTTATATACTAAGTAAGTGAGCAGAGGGCAATCGCATATATGACATGTCAACTAAGGAGATGGCATTCAATATTGTGTATATGATGTAAAAACTAAGCATTGCAATACAACATATGCATTATATGAGTAATATAACCCTGCCAAGTTTGAGCATACACCTCAGGGAGATAATAGGACTGGTCATCTGCCTCTAAATCCTCCTCTGAAGAGCTATTTATAACCAGCAAGATATCTGCTTCAGCAGGTAGCATTGTTCCGCTCAAGACCTTGTTTTCACTCCAGATTTCTCCATCACCAATTCAAATGGCTGATGCACAGGAAGAGCAGTTGGATATACAAACATTGTCGACAAAAGCAATGAGAAATACAAAAAAATGGACGGCATGATATTATACAGATATATGACGCTTGCCTAAACAGCATGTCATTGCATAATTCACAAACATAATGCCTTGCAACAAGATAACATTGCATAATTCACATATATAATGTCTTGCAACAAGATGGCATTGCATAATTCACATATATGGTAATTAGACACTAAACAGGTGGCACTCACACAAAGCATGTCTAAACTAAGCAACTGCCATAGCAATGCAAGATACCATATGCATGATATGAGCAACATAACCCTGCCAAGATAGGGCATGCACCTCGGGGGGGGGGGGGGTAATATGACTGGTCATCTGTCTCTGAATCCTCCTCTGAGGAGCTATCGGTAACCAGCAAGACATGCACTTCGTGAGATAGCATTGTCTGCTCTGAAGACCTTGTTTCCACTCCATATTTTTCCATGACCATGCCGAATGGCTGTTGCACAGGAAGAGTAATTGAATGCACTAAAATTGTTGACAAATTTAACACGTAATAAAAAAACGATGGCATGATATAATTCACATATAAGATGACTGGCTAACCAGGTTGGCATTGCAAAATTCACATATATGATGCTTGGCTAGACAAGATGGCATTGCATGATTCACATATACGATAAAGAAACTAAACATATGGCATTGACACAAAGCATGTCTAAACTAAGCAGATGACATCTTTAATGTATACAGTAAGCAATGCAAGGCACCATATGCATGATATTACCAACATCAAAGATGCCAAGTTAGAGAGCGAAGACCTCATGGGGTAAATAGGAGTGGTCTTCTTCTTACGAATCCCCTCAGAACAGTTATCTTCCTCTTGATTACGATCCGAAATGGGTGGAGGGGGGTTGCCTTTGCGCCCACCATGGAACGACGTCTGCATGAACTTTTATTGCCACGCAAGGCTCGTCTCTTTTGCTCTACATGATCAGTTCCATTGTGTACAATAACTGGCATGCATAGGAATAAAACATAGTGAGATTATGTAAGGAGTGCATGCACAAATCCAGAGTGATGGTAGCAAACTATGGATAGACCCAAAACCAATGATAGCAGGCAGATAATAGCTTTAGTTAAAAATACAGATAATGGCTCCTTTAATGTTTGTTTGCACCCAACATGAAACTCATAGTAGACACCGGAGATTAACCAGATAGTAGATGATAGTACTGATTGCTGCCCCAATATGTACCCCACAACCATTTAAAAACTCAAGTTTCAGCATTAGTTTGGACCTGACTCGGAGTCTAATAGGTGAACACGATGATAATGTAGCATGTCATCGTATTAAGCGACGCATAACATAAGCAGACACGGAAGAGTGCGACCTCTCTTGCGGACCCGTGTAGTCCTCAAGGTCATCTGCTCAGTTGATGATGGTAATGCAGTTGCCGTGGCTGCCGGCGGCGGGGAAGAAGATCTGAGGCGGCGAAAGACACTGGAGAGCGGATGCTCATGTGGTGAACCCTTCCGTCCTTGGAGCGGTGAAATGGGTGGAACACAAGCAGGAGCAAGACAAACCACACAAGGTTTTCCTTGACACATATCTGTAACAGAAGTAATTGAGTAAGGGCTTGTTTGAATTTGAGGATTCTAACAATGCAGATATAGGAAATAGACATAAATAGGATAGGAATGCACGTGCAAAACAGAGAATTTAAAAATACAGGATTTCTGCCAATCTGGGTGTTTGATTCACAACAATTGGAAGATCACAGGATGCAAAAGCATGGTGAGATTAAGTCAAACCACAAGAAAATGTACGCGGTTATAATGCTATTATGCTACCATCTCTTAGTCTTGTGCTTGATGAATAGGAATATGAAAAGGAGGAGAAGTGGAAATTAGAATTCCTACGGTTTTTCTTTCAAGGAGACACTAAAGGAACAAATCCTACAGTTTTCCTTTGCTCCATTCCATTGCACCAAATTCATGAAAAAGTAGTACCATAGGAAACTTTCCCATTCGATGTTTTTCATTCACTTTTCCTTTCAAGCACCGGGCGATTCTAGTAGGCAGGCTTGAGCAAGGAAAATCCTACACAAAAAATGTTTTTGTGCTACTTCTATTACTTTGGACCTGTGCCACCGCCATACTAGCTCAACTTCCGTGCCCATCGACAAATGCACACTCAAACGCCAGAGAGATAAATAATGATGGCGTTAAAGAGAGTCCATCACGGATAGCTAAGTTGCACAGTACCTCACCGCTTGTCATATAGTAGGATAAAATAATTGTATTTCCCGTTACTACGAGTGCTCAGTGGACAATAGATATAACATGTAGAGTAAAAAAGAGATGCAACAAGTGTACAACCTCTTTGGCGAAGCCATGTCGATCTCAGCATGATTGTGTTGGCCGGTGAGGATGCTCTGGCTGACTTGGTTGTCGGAGGAGGGGAAGAAGATCTTAGGCGTCTGGAGATGGAGCCCGAGGTACTGCTCTGCTATGATTGAGGGTTTTGTCCTTGGAGCAGCTCTGGTGAGTTGTACGACGCCGAGGCTGGAGCAGGACAAGAGAGACAACGAACAACGTTAACCTGAGTGGAATTCTAGTAGCATCTCCAATACATGACGTAAAATACATAACCATTGAGTGCTAGATGTAAAATACATCAGCCGCTCATCTCTAAACTTAACTATCGAAACTGAATTTAACTATCGAAACTGAACTTAACTGTCGAAACTGAACTTAACTGTCGAAACTGAATTTTGCTGTCGAAACTGAACGAACTAGCAAGGTGAGGCTACACGTCGGTCGACTGACTTTTTCATCTCTAGTCATTCGATTTTGCAGCCGTTGGATATGAAATCAAGGGCCTGTGGTTCATCTTCAACCACCACCACCCGAGCCGCCAGCCACCACCGGCCAAACAGCAGCCCCTCGCCGCCCACGGCCGGCGGTGCGCCGCCCCGCAAACACTCCCCACCGCCGGTCCGCCGCCGCCCCGGCCATCCCTCTAGCCCCCCCCCCCCCGTGCCGAGCTTTTTCTCCGGTGATCCCCACGCCACCGCCCCGCCAACGCCCCGCCACCGCCGGCGACCACCGCCCCCATCCTGAACCCTAAGATAGATATCTTGGGGTACCTCTCCATGAGCCCCTCCTTGATGCGGCTGGTTCTTCCTTCACCCTGGCGAGCCCCCCCCCCCCCACCCCCTGAAAATTGACTGACCCAAAAGTCAATTCAGCCGACTAAAGTGTAGCTCAATCGGAGCAGCATCGCAAGCAAGAGCAAGAGCGAGAGCAAGAGCAGCAAGAGCAAGAGCACTGTGCAGGGACCGATAGCAAGAGCAGCAAGCAAAGCCAAGCGAGAGCTAAAGCAGCAGCAGCTCCATCGATGCGGATGTCGCCGCCAAGGGAGCGATGTCGTGGAGGAAGTGGCGGCGACGCCACCGTGGATGCAAGCGCCGTGTCGGCTCGGGACCGAAAGCGCCGGCAGCACCGTGAGATCGAATCAAGAAGAAAATGCGGCGATTAGTGTACAACCTCTTTGGTGGTGCCGATTAGGCCGCAACTTCATCCGATGAAACGGTGATGATGATGCTCTTCCGGTGGTGCAGGTGAAGACGACGGTGTGGGCATGGAGGTGGCGTGAAAGACGAGGGGAACGTCGGGGCAGCTCCTTGGAGGTAGAGGACGGCGTGGCTGAACTGGCGGGACGATGAGATCAACGACGGATCCTCATCCGGTATGGTGGATGACGGACGTCGAGGTGTTGATGTGGACGATATCGTCGGGGAAGAGGCTTCGGCTAGGTGGCGGACGGAGCAGGGTGTGGGGTTTCGTCGCGGGTTTTCACGGCCTCGGTGTATGAATGGGTGGGCGGATGGGATGGCAGTGGGGAACAATGGCTTAGAGACGCGCTTGTCGGAAATTTGGGGTAAGTTATGAAAGTACCCCCACCAATTTGAGGCCGTTCATTTGTTTCAGGGGTACCATGGGCATTTCGCGTGTCGGGATTTCACAGGAGGTGGGAGTTTTCGCGTGCGTTGTAATTTCGGAATAGCAAGGCAAGGGTTGAGATGGAGGGAGTTGTCGGAGCACAACGAGACAAAGATATAACTTAAATAATTCGGGCTAACAAGGCGCGGGTTGAAGAGGCAGGAGTTTCACAGCACGATAGACAAAGACGCTAGCTTGAATTTTCGGCATAACAAGGCGCGGCTTGAAATTTCGGAAGAACAAGCTTAACGTGTACCCAAAAAAGATAATTTGCACCTCAACATGCACAACACACACACACACAAACACCATTTAGACTAGAGTAAGGTACACGTGCATTGCACGCATGAGATTTGGCAACCAAATTATGAATAAATACCACATTATAGCATGCAAGCTTTGAGTCATATTGCATGATGTAGATGTTCGTTTAATTCTTATAGTTCATTTCATTCAAAATCATCTGGTTTTTACAAGAAAGCTAATCTATTTTAATATTCATGGAATTGTGCGTCGTAAGATATAAAGTAAAAACAAATAATGGCAAATCATGTAGAAAAACATTTGGGCAATTCTGATACGGAAGATTCTAGAACAAATAAGAAGTGCTTGTGTTTTGATGTTTGTGCATTATGCTTAAGTTCAACCATGGAGTCTTCTAGATTATACATGTGGCAAAATCTGGTGGAATCTAGATGATATCCAACGGCCAGTAGTGCTCAAATTTGCCATCTTTGGACCATCAGATTCGCCTCATCCAACGACCATCTTTCGAAGTTAAAGTTACCCGCACAAAATATAAAAAAATATAAAATATAATATATATATAGGGGTATAGATATAGATATGTGATGCGAAAGCCACCCATCATCTCCAATTAGAATAGTGTGTCCATGCACGGATGTGACATGGCAAAATGATGTCTGCCATCGGTATCTCAAATTCAAATCAGTCTGACCTTGTTCAATGTGTATACATTACAACATGCTCGTTTCCAAACCACACCGTGTAGATCTCCGTTATATTCATGCATGCATGGGTTTCAAACATCAGGATCGCTTATTCAAATATTTGAATTCAACTTTAAATTGATTATGACCTCACCTATTCAGCTATTCTTTTACACCCACACAGTAGTCTTCTCTTTAAAATTGTACCACTAACTTTCTCTCGTGAATGCATGCACACACACTACCAGTCGGCATTCTTTAGGTCGGTCTCCCATGAAGACACACACCCACATACATCCCCCTCTCCATCATATCGGGCATTCATTATCTCTCACGCGTGCATGCGCAACGATCGATGTTCCTCTATGTATGTGTGTATATAGCTAGGTCTTTCATAGTTTTCCACACAAACCGATCAATCGATATATCCAGTGAGGTCTCACCCTCGTTCCAACATCCACATCGATCAATCTATACCTCTCTATATAGGATTAACATATATAGCTAATACACCAACATTAATTATATATCCAACGTCCCCCTCTCATCATCCATGCCTTCTGCTTCATCTCTCAGACGCGTGCACAATCGCAAAGACAGGGGGCAGTAAGGGCCCTGCCCCCCTCCCTCCTAACATGACTATATATCGAGGCTAATATGAATGTGATCATTAGAAAATTGCTGCAAAAAATGGTTTAAGTTCATGAATTGACCCTCCTCGTAAAGGATTAGCAATGCTTGGCCCCCTAGCTAATTTATTTTTCATGGCTCACGCCATCTGCGCAACAGCAATACGTGTTCGCCCTCTCTCTAAATATCGATATCGCACTTGTGCATTCCTTCATAGTCTCCCTCCACTTGGCCCTCGCACCATCTTCTAGCCCCCACCGGATTTTGCCACATGTACAATCTAGCAGACTCCATGGTTGAACTTAAGCATAATGCACAAACCTCAAAACAACAGTGGTTCTCTTTTGTTCTAGATTCTTCCGTATCATAACTGCCCAATTTTTTTTTCTAGTTGAATTGCCATTATTTGTTTTTTACTTTATGCTTTCCAACGCACAATTCCATGAATCATAAAACAGATTAAGGGCTTCTTTGATTCAAAGGATTCTCAAAGGAATTTTGGAGGATTCTAATCATTAGGAATTTTTCCTATCTTGGTTGTTTGATTTGTAGGATTGTAAACCATAGGAATTTTTCCATATGATTCATTTGCACTAGATTTCATAGGAAACATCCCATCCACTCAAACTTCTTTGAAAGAATTCTTCGCTTTTTCTATGCACAATCAAACACTGTACAATCCAGAGGATTCAAGACAACATTCCACTATAATCCCATGTTTTTCCTATTCCCCATGCTCTTAGCTTTTTTATAAAAACTAATTGATTTTGAATGAGATGGACTATAAGAATTAAACAAAGGGCTACATCAGGCATATATGACTCGGAGCTTACATGCTATAGTGTGGTATTTATTCATAATTTGGTTGCAAAATCTGATGCGTGCAATGCACGTGTACCTTACTAGTACTTTGAGTATGTGCAAAACATGTAAATTAGAAAACCAATGGCACGCTACACAGTGTCTCTCTTACAGTTCATGAAGCCACGTGGCACATGTGGAGGCGTTGTCGCGATCTCCTTGCGTGTATTGATCACAGTGACGTGCTACTGGTTCCAGAAGAATGTACTCGTCCTCCTTGAGCCATACAGGCGGTACATGCACGAAGCGAAGATGTGCACGCACGCCACACACGCACTCATTCCCTCGCACGCACACGCGGGTACACGGGCGGACGCAATTTTGTACCAAGATCCACCCCATGTGATAATTTGACGCGTGTAAAGTCGTTCACTTCATTGATGGTCAATTAATACAGCGCATGCAAATTGAGTGGACGTGAGGGCGGAAGAAAGACATTATTACTCCATCAAGGCGCATGCGAGTAGTTAAATCGTGGGTTGCTAGTAGTACTTCCATTGGTCTCCTTTGTATTTTGTGCCAATTTTTGACAGTAACACAATATTTACACATTTGAGCAGTGTAGTACTTGAAATTTATGTTTCGCTAAACTCATCGGGAGCCGTTTCGGGCCTCAAAACCAAAACCATCAATTAATCTTTACCTTCTTCACATCACATTCGAAAGCTTGCTCACACCTACTAGTATGTACCAAACCTGAACGTGTTCCCCCTATGCAGGTATTAGTACTAGTGCTAGTCCTTAGGTTATAAAAAGGGGAACTACCTAACTAAAAATTACTCTACCTTTCCTCCTCATAAGTGCTTCTTCTTCGTCTGTCGTTGCCATGGCCGGTGAGCAGAGCTCTAGGTCGAGAACTACTCGTAACAAGGGAGCGGCAACCAAGGCTGCCGAAAAAAAGAGGGCTCGCCGCCAGGAAGAGACCTCCAAAGATCTCTCACGGGCAGGCGACGGCTCCCAGGAGCGCCCTAGCCGCGGAGGCGAACATGCCGAGCCGGCGGAGCTGCAGTCGTTATCCCTCTACGGCATGCCCGATTAGCTCAATAAGCAAAAGGAGTTCATCCAAGGCTTGATTGAGTTGCTGAAGGAGAGCCTCAACGACATGCCCGCTGAGCTCAATCAGCAGGGGGAGTTGACCACCGGCTTGGTGATGCTGCTGAAGAAGAGCATTGCCTCGGAGAAGAAGGCGACCGGAGAAATCCTACGACTTCAGGAGGACAAGGCGAAGCTCTGCCACGAGATCGACCTGTTGAAGGAGAAGAACGTCGGCTGGAAGAAGCTGCATGAGAATAGTAGTTCCTCGATGAAGATGCTACAGGCCCTCATCACGGAATAGAAGGAGGAGTTGGCGAAGCTCCGCATCGAAAGCACCGGCCTTTGTCAAAGAGTGCGTGTCTACCGTGGAACAGATGATGAAGGCTCACGTCGAGAAATCCCACGTCATGGACACAATGATGAAGATGGCGGAGGAGACGCGCAAGGAAATGGAGGTCGTGGAGGCGATGAAGAAGCAGTTACGACTCTGCGGCGAATTATATCATTTGGGGTGATAATCTTCCTTCTTCTTTTGCTCCTGTGTTTCATCTTTTGCTTCAGGTGTTTCGCCGCACATGTCACGTTCTCCGCGAGGCATGAATAGAACAATGGTTTTTTTGAGGGCATGAATAGAACAATGCTAACAATGAGATGACTAGCAAATTAGATCATTTTTTATCGCCATATGGCCTTTGGGCTCTTTGTGTTTTGTGCTCCCCGTCACAAGATTACTCCAAAGTGGAAAACTTGAGAATACAAAGACGGTTCTTTGCTTCTCCTTGATCAGGGCTTAAGATGAGCATTTATATGAGCAGTCAAATCACAAGGCCCCGCCTTCCAGCAGTAATGAGCCATCAAATCACAAAGGCCCTCGCCTCTCGTGAAACCGACCAAGCTAGACTGCCCACCCTCTAGCCTTTTAAAAAATGTATACTTTTGTACAGCAGTAGTATCGATGGATTGCGCCATGGAGCAAAACTTGAAATTTTAAAAAGGTGGTACATATAGAGAGTGCTCGTCGCCAAATTATGCATACAGTACTATTAAAAACGCTAGTCACAATAATGGTGTCCAGCACAACCCACCCCTCAAATAAAACTAAGAGGGTGCTTGGATACATTTTAGTCCCATGACTAAAAGTAATGGGACTAAAACATGCTAGCCTCACCCATGCTTGGATCCAAATACTAAAAAGGCTAAAATCAAGTTAATGAGCATTTATTATCCTCCAAACCCTCCATTCCAGAACTCACTTTGTGTTAAAGGAGAGGAGTTAAATGAGTAGAGAGAGGACTAATCCACATTTTAGTAGGGGTACCCCTGACTAAAAAAAATTAGTCTCAAGACTAGTTTTAGCCCCTGTTTAGTCAGGGGGCTTGGAACTTTATCCTCTTAAAGAGACTATTTTTAGTCAGACTAAAATAAGTCCCTTGGATCCAAGCACCCTCTAAGCATCCTGGAATTCTTTGACAAAACTAAGCACCCTGAAATTCTTTGACAACTAAACTGCTGGCTATATGATGTTGGCCATATATATTGTACGTATATAATGTGAAGAAACGAGTGGTAGTACTATACCAACTAAAAGATGAAATGTAAGAAATACTAGTATGTAAGTACTCAAGAGTTAAAGTAACGAGAAGAAACATAATTGTGACTTGGTGGAGGGAGGATCGTCTACCACGGGTGAACAAACAAATTGCGACATGACGCGTTATGTTAAATTAAAAAAGAGGCAAACCATGTGGGGCCTACCTTAGAGGCAAGGCTCTATACAGTGGAGCACTTTCGATGTGTTTCGTGAACTCACAGAACAAGGAGAAGCTTGCTTAGTACGCCGTCTCCCCCGCCCACGGGCGCGGTGGATCGCAGGATGAGGTGAAGCTTGCCTACGAGTACTAGTAGTACTACTACTGTACGCCTTTACGCCCGCTCCCTCGCCCACTCGCGCGGTGGCTCGCATCACGAGGAGAATTTTACTACTCCCTTCGTTTTGTCCTTGAGGAAGTTCTTAAAATCCTGGCACTCAACATCGGCATGGCAGATATGGTAGACAAATAAAACCTTATGTACGCAAACCTGGATCATGGTGGGCTTCTTCCTCTCTTTGTCCTTTAGATCGTTCTCTCGTCCCAGGACTATGGTGTACTCAACATCTAGCCCAGCGACCCACTCATCTTCTGAGTTTTCGAACATGCGTCTGAAGCGAGAAAGGCATCCTTTCACCATCACGGAAGAACGGGTGTAGATGACGTCGAACTCATCGCCGGTGATGGTTCTAACCTTGTACTCACCGACGATCTTGGAGATTTGGGACGCCATGGATTTGGGAGGACGGTTAGGATTAGTGGAACTGCCGTGATGTGAATGGACGGGACGACTAGGAGCGAACCGCCGTAGTATTGAAGGACGTGCGGGGATGAGTAGGAGCGAACTGCCAGCATGCGAACGGCAGGGTAGTAGCTTTCCATTCTCCCATGATACGGGCTTCGGAGAGCCCCTTGGATCTGAGATCGAACGGTTGCATGGCGTGATTCTAGACCTATGGGTGAATGTCCTATCCTGGAGGGTTATTCTGTAAAGTTTTACAACTCTAACCAACTAGATGAAATTCGTGCAAACACAGACTGATTTCATATAAGCATGAAGGATTTCCTATAAAAAAGCCTGATCTTCATATAAACATGATGGATTTCATTACATTTACATGAACTAAGAGGTGCCAATCCGGCTCTCTTGTATAATTAATGCTCCCTCCGTCCGGAAATACTTGTCCTAGAAGTGGATGTATCATGGACAAGTATTTTAGTTCTAAATGGCCGCCCGTGGATCCCTTTGTCTTCCTCATGTCCGTCAGACACTTGCGGGGTCGACGAAGGTCCTTGGAAGAGACGAAGCAGCAAAGAAACCACCTGAATCCGCGGCTGTCGCCTCCGTGGTGGCCTTCATGGGTCCCAAGTGGCAGCGGCCTCCCGTGTTCTATTTCTCCTCGATGATGGCGGCGGACACGGAGGGCGGACGGGAGGAGCTCGGCCGGTGTTGCGTTTAATTCCGGCCCGCTCATGAATGGACGTGTGGCCGGAGTAGGGTTCTCGGTTTGCATGCGGGTTTAATGGAGGGGTTTAATGGAGGCACCGGGCGTGCAGCAGGCGGCGCAGTACTATTCGATTTGATAGCAGTAATGAGCCTTCAAATCACAAAGGCCCTCGCCTCTCGTGAAATTGACCGAGCTAGACTGCCCCGCCCTCTAGCCTTTTAAAAAATGTATATACTCCACTTTAGTACAGTAGTAGTATCGATGGATTGCGCCATGGAGCAAAACTTGAATTAAAAAAAAGGTGGTACATATAGAGAGCGCTCATCACCAAATTATGCATATAGTACTATTAAAAAGGCTTGTCACAATAATTGTGTCCAGCACAAGTGCATAACCCACCCCTCAAATAAAACTAAGTACCATGGAATTCTTTGACAAAACTAAGCACCCTGAAATTCTTTGACAAAACTAAGCACCCTGAAATTCTTTGACAACTAAACTGCTGGCTATATGATGTTGGCCATATATATTGTACGTATATAATGTGAAGAAACGAGTGGTAGTACTATACCAACTAAAAGATGAAATTTAAGAAATACTAGTATGTACGTATTGAAGAGTTAAAGTAACAAGAAACATAACATAGTTCTGCTGGGGGCTCAGCACAACACACCCCTCAAACTAAATTAAGCACACCTGAAATTAAACTTTGCAACTATTCCGGTAGACACTGCATTAGAACTACCAAGAGCAACGACACTGCCACCTTACTCGGAGTCCTCGTCCACGTCCTCGACTTCGTCCTTGTCCCTCTTCCTCTTGGCCGATACTTCTTTGCTTGAACCGCACACTTGGCTGTTGCTCATCATCCAATCCTTGTAGATATTGAAGCAAAGGTAGCCATCCATTGCAGCGTAGTGGATGTGGTCTATATCTAGTACATTCCACTGCCATGCATGACGATGAAACATGCATGGAGGTTTCTCCAGTTTACCATACGAAGGATGAACCATGGCTCCTGCCAGGTCGCATTGAAGGTCGACGAGAGGACACCAGCCAATTCTTCCGAGGTCGAAGGTCTTGCCTACAACGAGGCCTATCCGATGGAGGAATTTTTGTCGTTACCAAAGTCTACAGAACGAATTTGACTAGGTTGCTCTCGAGGAAGTCCTTAAAACTCGGCACTCAACGTCGGCATGGCATATGTGGTAGACCAAGCATAAGTCATGCACACAAACCTGGATCACGGCGGGCTTCTTCCTCTCTTCGCCCTTTAGATCCTTCTCTCGTCCCAGAATGCGGTGTACTCAACATCTAGCCCAAAGGACCCACTCATCATCTGAGTTTTCGAACATGCGTCTGAAGCAAGAAAGGCATCCTTTCACCGTCGCAGAAGAACGGGTGTAGATGACGTCGAACTCGTCGCCGGTGATGGTTCTAACCTTGTACTCACCGCCGATTGGGGAGATTTGGGACGCCATGGATTTGGGAGGAGGGTTGGGATTAGTGGAACTGCCGTAATGTGAATGGACGGGACGACTAGGAGCGAACCGCCGTCAAAAAAAGAAGGACGTGCGGGGACGAGTAGGAGCGAACTGCCAGCGTGCGAATGGCAGGGTAGTGGCTTTCCATTTTCCCATGATACGGGCTTCCGAGAGCCCTTGGATCTGAGATCGAATGGTTACATGGCGTGATTCTAGACCTATGGGTGAATATCCTATCCTGGAGGGTTATTCTGCAAATTTTCAGCAACTTAGCATGCGACCGTTTGATCTCAGATCCAAGGGCTGCCAAAGAGTCCGTATCGTGGTCGTGTTTACCACGACCGTCACGTTGCTTTCGTCTTGAAGGTCGCCCTTGGAGATTTAACACGGTGCGTTAGGCTATCTGATGTTGGCATTTCATACATAGTCATCACTTAGTCACTCATACTACAACATGGTTTTGGCTATAAGGTTGGCTATAAGGTTGGCTATAAGTGTATTTATTTTTTTACTTCTCTCTATCTCTTTCTTCGTACTCCCTCCGTCCCATAATATAATAATGTTTTTGACACTAGTGTAGTGCCAAAAATGTTCTTATATTATGGGACACAAGGAGTACTAGTATTTATTGCATTTGCCAAGGAGTGACCTCTTCCAATGAAATGGTGTTTCTAAGTTTGCTTCATTTAATTAGCTATAGACTCAATATTATCTTTTCACCTAGGTACACGCGCTTAGCACCATTTCTTCCTTGGGTCACCAAACTAGTCTCTCTCTTCTTGATTTACTTGCCACATCAGACTTTATGCCTATGTGGCATGCTTAAGCACATGTAGGAGCAAGTAAAAGTAAGTACAATAGTGTGCTTTACATGGCATTTTTTCATATGTGGAGGAAAGAGAGATAAGGAAAAAGTAGAGAAGTGGGCTCTCATGCAAGAGCCAACCTCTCTTACATGGTGGAGCATTGGGAGAGGCACCTGTATGGAGGTGGTCAGGAATCAGGAGACTCACACCGGTCGTAGCGTCGTACTTAAAATGATAATGGCAAGTCAAATCACGGGGCCCCACCTGTCCAGCAGTAACTCACTGTCAAATCACACAACCCTACGTTTTGCAGCAGCCTACTCCCTCGTCTTCTCGCGTCTCTGTCGAACCGACTAGGCGGAACTGCCCCGCCGCCTACCGCGCCGGAAAAGCCCTGCCCTCGACTTTTAAATAGTATACAGTATACTAATTTTGTTTCCATGGATTGCGCCCGCGCCATGGAGCAAAGCGTCTAGAAAACGGCGGTACACATGTATGGAGTATACAGCACGCCTATCGCGTTCGCGTCGCACCCCAGACGGTCGATCGGTCTGGCACGCTGCTCTCCGAGTGGAACACGCGTCATATTGCGTTTGCACACACATGTGGGACGGCAATTGAGAGCCGACCATAGGCACACTCCCCGGCCCCGCAAGTTGGGTGACTTAATAGAAGAGGGAGACGAGCGATAGTACTAGAGAAGTGTTGTACTACGTTGGTGCTCGGACGATCCGTGCAAGACACGGAAGACCAGCCGTCCATGCATGTGACCAGACTCCAAAGACACGCCTGGATTGGCTATCGCTCTACATATCGTGCAGGCTGTGTTGTACATGGCTGTAGTTGTGGTGAGAAATCTAAAAAGGTTTCTTGTCATCTCGCAAAATTAGGTGTCATGTGCTTTGGATCACTGCGAGGGTTAAACAGCGACAACTGAGTTGGGCTAGTCATTGGGGGTACATGCATGAACAGTGACTACTCAGCTGCCATCTAGGTCAAGCCGGCTATGTTAATTAGGACATCTATCGACGGACCTCTTTTCTACGAGTTTATCTTTAACTTGAGCTTTTTTGCTCGTCTAGTTTGTCCGTCGGGATTCATGTTGTCTCCTTTGGGCAGTGAGGTTATGATTTCTTGTCATGTGGCATTTTTTTCGTGTTATATGTCATAATCCGGCGCTTCAGATCAAAATGATGACAACTGAGCCTCCGGGCCATGTGCATGAAGACTTCTCGACAGTCATTGACGAGGTCAAGCCGGCTCCGGTGGACAAAAGAAAACTAGTACTACTCCACTATATAGGCAGGAGCCTCCACGCTTGCTTGCTAGTGTTGCTCTCTTCACACTGTCTCGTCCTCTCTAGGTCTAAACACGACAGTGGTGGCCACACACACACACTCTCTCTCTGCTCACCGCTGGTCACAGATTGAGCCGGCTCCTCTCTGTCGGGGAAGGTGAGAAGGTGCAACGTTCAAGCGGTCGTCCTCGGCGACGACTCTTACACACTTCTGGGCGCGTCCCGATGACCCTGCCTTGCCGTTTTCTCCCAAGCACCGCTGGCGAGGGAGGGCCTCCGACCCCTTCTTCCTCGCTGCCGTAGTGTGGGCAGATCCGGCCTCCCGGCGCCCACCTAGCGACATCTCAGCGACCATCAGGTATAACTTCCTTTGAAACCGGCCTTGCTGTACTTCCCGAGCTCCTGACATCGCTGCATTTGTATCTTTTACTATTTCTCAGGCCCCCTCGTAGATAGGATCGATCGGCTGTTCGAAAAACACCTAATTTTTTTACGTTTAAGAGGTAAAACTAGTTCATGCACTTGAATCTAGTACTACTTGGTTCAAACAAGGAAGAAATGGGGTGGGGCGGGGGAGGATTTGTTACCTGAATCTAGGACTTGGTCGAAAGAGGAAATAATGGTGGCGAAAAGTAGCAGAGACTGGCTATCCAACTGGTCTCTAGGTCTAATAGGGAAATAAAGGGAAACGTAGTACAAACTCAATATAAACCCGATCTATTGGTTGAAAAAGGAAAGAAAGTGGGGACTAGGGGACAAGTCAACAGAGTAAGTCCAGCACTAGATTTGCTAGCCTCACACAAAGATAAGGTGGCTATACCAAACAAAAATGGGACCAACCCGGATATCCTGCTCGATGTTTGTTACCCCGAGCCACTCTTATGTAATGCCACCGGTAAAATGTAGCGATCGCCTTTGTTAAAAAGTAAGGACACGTTAAACCAATGTTGTTTTCAATGTAATGCCTCCAGTAATATTAATCAATGGCACTTCTTTACATGTCCTGCTAAAATTTCCCATTAAGACAAGTTGGTTCTTTTCGTTAGAAATGCAACTGTCCTGGTCCGCCTACTCTCCCGTGCCCAAAGTAATGTCGTATTTAATATTTGTCATAGTTAATCCTAATGCCCACACTAATATCTAGCAATGCCAGTGCTTTAGAAATTTCTACTGTCCTTGTAGGATTGCCATTCAGATAAGGAACATGCTTCTTTTCATTTGATGCACGTTTCATCACTTTTTATTCACCCTCCTTTCCACCTTTTTTGTGCAAACATAGATATACATTTCACGCTAGATCTTAGTTGAACTGCACAAATGATATCCAAATTATAGTTGAGCATTCCAGGAGCTTCACAACCAACCTTGATGTTGCTGAATTTTATTGCAACTAATGAAGAAGAAGCTGTGTGGGTTTCGTTTTCTGATGGAAATGGAACCGGGTCTGGAGCCCTTTTCTTTAAATTTTTTGAAGAAGAAGCTGCTAGCTCACGGGACATTGCTTCATTTTAGGTGAACTGCACCAAAAGGTCCCATGAACTGAATCATCCATGTTGGTGACTGAAAGAGCCAGCTTCAAAGATCCCTAAGATAAGCACCCCTGCCTCCATCCTTATGACGCACGCGACACCTCGTTTGCCACCGCTCGACCCTAGTGTCACTGATAAAATGAAGTAATTATACAGTTAAAATAGAGTGAGTGTCATCTCTATCATTTCATTTCCAATGTAGATAAAGAAAGTGCTTCTCTTTGTTAATGCATGTTTCATCAACTAGTCCCATTGTTAATGTTTAAGCGTTTCTGCAAACTGGGGTGCTTAATTTTAGTTGATATGTACAAAAATAGAGATTTGAATGTCTCAAGGCGCCTCCTTGTACTACCGCTGTACACTAATGTTCATCATTGGCATAAGGTGTATCTGGGAGACTTGGGACGATGTCCAGTATGAGGCGTACCGTATGAGGCATCGCAGGGCCCATCTCGCCCTCGCAGCATGGCATACTATGATACTATCACAATATTTACTTCTATTTATTTTGTGTGTTTGATCAACTAGTGCCACTATAATGTAATCACACTTTTTCATTATCTATGCACACAGGGTTATTCAGCTACATTTTGGTGGAACTGCACAAATGTACGTATGGAACCGGCATATATGCAGAGTGCGAGGCGTGCCAAGTAAAAATTACCAACACCAACCATGATGCATGCACGCATTGGTATCCACCACCACCAGTGGGATGTGTGGCGCTCTCTATGGATGGATCTTTCTCGGCAGCAAATCATCTAACCAAATACTAGTAGCTTATATTGGCAGTTTTCTATGGAGTACTCTTTTCTGAAAGAAGCACCAATCTGTTTTTCTTTATTTGTACACTGTGTCACAACTTTGACCCAAAGGTCCAGAGCTATTTTAGGGTGATTGGCATAGTACTCGGAGACTGATTGTAAGCATGATTTTCATTAGCTGTCATTACATCGATTGTAAGCATGAGCAGGTGGAAGATTAGGTTAGTCTGAAGCTTACCTTAAACCCTACCACCGCCGTTAAACGAGGCGAAGCGCCGAGGGAACCGTGGAGAATCGAGGGAAGCGACGTCGCGCCATCCGCCTCCTCTTGCGGTGGGAGAACGAATACTCCTGTGGTTCGGCTGGCTCTGCACCCTCACGAACGGCACACCATACTCGATCGATTCGTTATCCTCTCGGGTGCTCGACCTTCGACCTATACGCCCACCACCTCTCGCTTAATCGTCGCCTCGGCGAATATGTTCCGCTTCCATCGCCGAGAGGAGATACTCGATGAACTCGGAGGATCGCAGCATGACCGCCGCCGAGGAGTACATGTACATCGCCGCCCTCATCACCGCTGCCTCGCTCTTTCGCATACATTGCCACATTGTTCGCACCGTCCTCGAAATCTCCCACTCATTGTCAAACCAACTAAGGATCTCCTTCAACCTGTCTAACTTTGCACTGTCGCCGCGGTGATCTTCTGATTCACGCTGCATCCCCTCCATAGATGTCCTTCTGAGTGGTCCGGTGCTAGCTTTGGAAGATGGGAGGAGAGATGGTGGTCTTGCAATAGAGAAGAGGGAGAGGCGAGACGATGGTTTTGGAATGGAGATGATGGAGAGGAGAGGATGTGGTTCTGCAATGGAGAAGATCAGAAGAGGGAGAGGCGAGACGATGGTTTTGGAATGGAGATGATGGAGAGGAGATGAGGTGGTTTTGCAATGGAGAAGATCAGAAGAGGGAGAGGCGAGACGGTGGTTTTGGAATGGAGATGATGGAGAGGAGAGGAGGTGGTTTTGCTATGGAGAAGAGCGAGAGGAGCGTGCGGCAGCGATTTAGGATTGGACGAGAGGGCCGCCACGCTGTGACTGGATCAAAATCAAAATCAATTTATCCTTCAATTAAGAAAGCGACCCCACATTAACTAGTCTCCCTTTTACTCTGGGTCATAATTGACCATGATTTTCGCACATAAAGTATGTGTTATGCGTTGCAAAAATAATATAATTTGAAAGTACATTCAGATACGAACCAAACGATACAATTTTTGGTGACATGCATTCACATTTTGCTTGTCAAATACAGTACGTGGTCAAACTTTGATCCAAAATATGCAAAACAACAAAAAAATTACTTCCAAGACCAGTGCCGCTCTTCTCCTCTGAAACCACCGCCGCTCCTCTCCTGTTCCAATCTAAATGCAGCGCTGCTCCTCTCCTCTTCCATTTCAAAACCACCGCCCCTCCTCTCCTGTTACAGTCCAAAATCAGCATCGCTTCTCTCCCGTTCTAATCCAAAACCAGCGTTGCTCCTCTCCTCTTCCATTCAAAAACCACAGCCGGCGAGTGAAGGTGTTGTGGAGAAGTAGATAGATGGAGGAGTACAACCGATACGTGAGGGTCGCAGACAGCGACCCTGTGAAGCTAGCTAGGATGTTGGAGATACAGTCTTGGTTTGACAACAAGGACCAACTAGCGGCGATAGTGACATCCATGGCCAAATATCAGCACCAGAGCGAAAAGGCGGTGATACTCCCGGAGGGAGTCGCACCAGAGTACATAGAGCTGCTCCTCTGGGCCATGGAGCAAACAGATTCACCGAATCCGATCGTGAGGGAGCTGTGGTGGGAGTATCGATCCCAGATGGAGAATCCACCAAAGATTGAAGGATCGAGCATCTACAGGGTGCCGTTTGTGAGGGTGTCCTGCCAGAGCAAGCCGGTGGAGTCTTCGTCGACCAAACCCAACTGCAAGAGGAGAAAGCAGTTCGCCCAACAACGCTTCCCCGCAATCGTCTCCCTCGCAGTTTACATTGTCTCACGGGGCGGCTGTCTGCCGCCGCGGAATAGGAGGGGGCTGCCCCCCCAGCCCAATAGTCGGGCAGGTTGTGAACTGTCAGGAGGAGCTTAGGGTTGTCAGTATTTGCAGGTTGTGAATTGTATTTTGTGTTGTGTATTTTGAGAGTACTTTCAGATATGAATGTCTTTTGAATTTCAGATTTGCAAGATTGAGCATATGAAGTATTTTATGAATTCTAGAGATCTATTTTTAGCACTTAAAAAATGTAGTTTCATAGGAGCATAAAAGTGCGTATAATGTGATTCTCGGAGAAGAAACTGCAAGTTTCAGCTTTAAGATAAAGCGCAAGTTCAGTTTCAGATAAGTAACTGCAACTTTCAGAGGCAGAGCATTTATATTAACACGGCCTTTTCAAATAGGGTTAATATCATGTTGAAAGTTTTATTCATGGTCGAAAATGGAACTACCAGCCAGTTAACATCATGCTGATCAACATTCATGCATAGCACATCTTCATCTGATGCACAATCAAAATGCCCACACAATGTCGAGTGTGTGAAACACAGAGAAAACGAGGGACGAAGTTTTGGCAAGTGTTGGACGTGGTTTTCGGCTGCCCCGTCTAGGCTTTCATTTTTAACATGCGCAGCCCACGACCTCGGATGGGAGGTCCATAGGCATGTTTGTATTTTCTTAGGGCCGTCATGTATCGAACGGCCTATGGACCTCCCATCCGAGGTTTTATTTTTGGCAGCCCAATTTATGTATTTTTTTGAAGAAAACGCAGAGGTCTGTTCTATTTATGTTTCCCTTCTAACTATATTATATATATTTAAATTATTTTATATGTTATTATATATTATTTTTATTGTCATCATATATTTAACAGATACTTACATATGTAAGAAAACAATATCCCACATCTTATTAACTTATAAAAATAATTTCTTAACAAATAAAATCCTCGATTGTTTTGGCACGAAAATCCTAGTGATTGTGTACAAAAGCTTGGTAAGATTTCAGGACGAATGTAATAATATCACTTATTATTTAAATATATTTATAACAAAATGCTCAGCCCCTTTTTAATTTTCGATAACATTGCTGGCCCAACCCAACATTATAATTAGAATCAGCCCAGCAAAATCGTGTATTTCGAGAAAGTGCAAATGGCCTGTAATTTTTTAGGAAATAAAATAAATGGGCCGCATGGACGCTACATTATTTGTTCACCCAGCCCAGCTAATGGCTGTAATTCAAAAAAGAGATCAAATTGATCAGAATTCTACCGCCGCAAAAGAAAGATCAGAATTCTGAAAAAATGGGTTGAATACATGCCACATTTTTGGAGGCTGAAATGTGGGCCAATAGGTCGAAGCCGGCGCAAGTCGTTGTCAATTTAGTCAACAAATGATTCTGACATGTTAGCCGTTGGATTTACATCCAACGACCGGCATCCATCTTCAATCTCTCGTCTTCTTCCTCCAACGCCGCCGGGACCACCTCCCGCCTCCTTCTGCTAGCAGCTCTGCTTAGCACGCTTCGCTATGAAGCGCTACTCCACTATTTGCCAGGCCATCCCTCGACCCCTCCACACCTCCTATTCTTCTCCACCGACTGCCGAACCACACCGCACTAGAACCAGTTAACCCTCTACACCTCTCCGTCTGCGACTCTACTCCCACATCTTCCCATATCCGGCTCGTTGCTGTCCGGGGCCTCGCTGTCGTCCACCACCTTGGATGCGCTTTCGGTGGCGTGGTCAACGTGGTCAACGAACGACACCATTGGAAGTAGACTGTGCGTGGAGAGGCTGACAGCTGGGTCCACGGCCGCACACAAGGAAATGCCTCCTTATTACGCGCAAAATAATGATTCCTCCACCTGACATCTAGGACCTACCGGAAGGGCCTCTGTATTTCTCAAAAATAACGTGCCCCCCGCTGACATGTCGGACCCACCAGCTATCTTCGCACGCAAGGAAGTGCCTCCTTATTACGCACAAAAAAATGAATACTCCCCCTGCCAGCTGGAACCCAGCATACTGGGAGGCTGACTTGTGGGCCTACCAAGTTGATGGGGACGGAGGGCTTTGTCAACTTAGTCAATATGAACGATTCTAGCTCTTGTTATCGTACGATGTTCAACCAACGGCCGTAGTGCTTCTTCAACCTCTTGTCTTTTTGCCCCAGCCGCCCAAACCAGCGACTCTTGCCTCCCTTGGCCGGCTGTGATGCCGCGGAGGACTCACCGCCCCCTACTACTCCCACCGCTAGCCAGGCCACCCCTCTACTCACCCACACCCCCTATTATTCTACGGCGACAACAGCCTCACACCGCAGCCGAACCAGTGAACCCTCGTACTCCTCTTCGCGTGGGCATCCACTGTTGCGTCTTCCCCGGCTCCGAGTCGTCCCCTTCATAGCCCTCGCCGTCGTCCACCGCCTTGGTGCTCTCGGCGCGGCATGGTCAACGTGGTCAAGAAACGACTTCCATCGGACGTGGACTGTACGTGGAGAGGCTGACAACTGGGTCCACGGCCGCAGCAAGGAAGTGCCTCCTTATTATGTGCAAAATAATGATTCCTCCACCTGACAGCGGGGACCCACCGGATGGGCCACCGTATTTCGCGAAAAAACGTTTCCCCATGACTGCTGGGACCCACCAACTACATCTTCGCACGAAAGGAAGTGCGTCCGGGCAAAAAGAAAACGATTCGTCCCCCTGTCTGCTGGGACCCACCAGCTACATCTTCGCACGCAAGGAAGTCCGTCCGGGCAAAAAAAATGATTCGCCCCCCTGACTTTTGGGACCCACCAGCTACATCTTCGCATGCAAGGAAGTGCCTGACACTCGGGACCCACCTGGTCGAAGCGTACGTAGCGTTGTCATTCTGGTCGCGAACGTGTACGTACAGATATACTGGTGGATGTAGAGGCGCGCACGTGTCGTAGTAGAGGCGCCGCGACGTATCATAGCAGTAGGGCGCCGCACGTAGCATGTACACGCACGCATACGCCAGGTGCAAGAAAGAAAATACCCCATGTATGTGTACATACGGCGGGTCTCAACGCCTACCACTGCGCATACGTACGGCGAGGGCTCGTGTACATGGCTGGGTCGGAACGGAGAAACAGCATCGTCGTCGTGTTCATGGGGAGGCAACGGAATGCGTCGTGTTCATCGGGAGGCAACGGAACGCGTGGGAGCCAACCAGCTGGGTCGGAACGGAATGCATGGTCGTGTTCATCGGGAGGGCTTGGACGGAACATGCAATGGAAATGAGGCCTGGCGTACCATACAACGGAGGAAACGGACCTCCTACGTTCGGAACGGGGTCCTGTTGATCGGGAGGGGTGTGGCGTACCGCAAAACAGAGGAAACGGACCTCCTACGATCGAAACGGGGGTCCTGTTGATCGGGAGGGGTGTGGCGTACCGCAAAACGGAGGAAATGGACCTCCTACGATCGAAACGGGGGTCTTGTTGATCGGGAGGGGTGTGGCGTACCGCAAAACAGAGGAAACAGACCTCCCTACATGTCAAACGAGGTCCCTGTTGATCGGGAAGGGTGTGACGCATCGCAAAACGGATTTAAACGGACTTGTGTTGGAGCGCTATGGTCGAAATGGGGTCCTGTTCATCGGAGGGGTGTGGCGTACCGCAAAATGGGACTCCACGGGATACTGTTCATCTCCACCGTCGACCTCCTCCAGCCTCCACGGGCTACCGTCGACCTCCTCCAGCCTCCACCACGCGCTACTCCATCGGCTACTGTTCAACCACCCCTCCACCGTCTACTGTTCATCCAGCCCTCCACACCACGGGGTCCTGTTCAACCACCCCTCCACGGGCACCCCTCCACCGTCTACTGTTCATCCAGCCCTTCACCACACCACGGGTCATGTTCATCCGGAGGCAACGCCACCGCCACTCTTCATCCAAACCCCGCAACGCCACTGTTCATCCAATCGATCGGCTTCGATTAGCAGCAGATGGCGAAGAATCGCTGATCGGGTTCGCCATTAACAGCCATCGATCGATCGCCGAGTTCGATGCGTAACTGCATTCTGCAATCGCCGGGTTGATTAGAGCCCAACGCATCGCTTGGCTTCATTTAGAGCCAACGCCTCGCACACACGCGCGTACATGTACGAGAGAAACACGCATGGCTCGGCTCCAGACCTCCCATCGTAATCGAGAACTCACCGAAATTTACCTCGCCCTCGGTTCTACCACAGTTTTTTCCATCATGGACGGCCCAAAGAATGTCATGCAGCTACGTCTCCGGCCCGCCCAGGACGAAAAGCCCATTTTCTGTCATGATTTTTTGACATAGAAGTAGGAGCCCACCACATCTATGCTGACTCCATCGCTACTCACGCGCACCACGCTCCCATGGAGGCGCGGTCCGTGCTAATCGCGGCGAACGAGCTCCTGCGCTACCGCCCCGTCGACGACCTCTACGAGGAGTGGCTCGACCGCGTCGCTGAGCTCGTCTGCGCCGCAGGGGGCTCTCCGGCGCCGTCCCACTCTCTGCCTCCTCCTCAACCAGCCACGGACGACGGGGCTCGGGCAGGGCTCGGGGGATCTCTTCTGGAGGGCCTCTGACCTTGCCAACCTCACGAGGGAGGCGCTTGGGCATCAGTTGGAAGCATGCCTCGCGGCACATTTTCCTCGGGAGAGCACAGGGCAAGGAGTGCCAACCACTCAGGAGTTCATCACCAAGACCACCCAAGAACTGCAAGAAGCAAGAGCCATGCATGGCCACAGCCGCTCACAAGGCGCAGCTCCCCATACACGCGAGGATGCCGGGCTGCATGTTTGCGTCGACGTCCCAGGGCTCAACAGGGCCACATCTCAGGAGCGCTTCTGGCCATCGCATGTGGGCCACTGTGAGGGCCCACCACACAACTATGTTTGCATGCCCTTCGGCTTGCCGAGCGTGGCGTCGGCCTATCAGCGCAACATGCGGCAAGTCCTGGCGGCTTAGGAGGCCAGGTTCCACGCCGTCCTGGAGGAGATGGAGACGGTCTTTAGGGAACCTCCTGAACCCCCAGAGCCTCCCGAGGCTCAGGGTGCCGGTGGCTCATGAGGAGTCATTTCTTCAACACGCGCCTTCAGCTGCACCAACTCTAATTCGTCTACAGAACTAGGTGACATCTTCCAAGTTCGTTTAAGCTGGGAGTGCCCCTCGGGGTGCATTATTCCCAGGCCACATGGGTCCGTCCCTGTGGCATGTATCCATTTTGCTTATGTCTTTAGCTTACCTTGCTGGGGGCGCCCCTCGGGCCGGACCTGGTGGCATGTATCTTCGTGCATTTATCCAAGTTGATCTACTCTCCATGCTTAACCTGCCAACTGCTATCACCTGCTCGATCATCGCCTCCCCCGGGCCTTCACACAGGCACGACGCTGGTGCATGGGTCCGTCCCTGCCACGCCGACAAATATGAGTGGTTGAGCTCTGGCTCGCGGCATGCTCCGCGCACATCACCTCACCAGGCCCTCAGTGCCTTCACCTCACCCAGAGCAACCAGCGGCAGGCTAACTGCTGTAACGGCAAACCGTGTTTCTTCTTGTGCCTGTTCACAGGGATCCCGAGGGAAGGAGAGCAGGCTGCACCACGAGTCTCTTTTACTCTCGTGCAATTTGCTTGCGTGTTAAAAGGGGAGCTCCTGAGCATCGCGACTCAGGAGCTCTTACTGGCTCTCCAGCCCTCACCCCCTGGCCTTGACCACGACATCGCGACCTGTCATACCAGCGGCGCTGAGCTCGCTCGAGGGCCGGGACCTGAGGACGTAGAGCACTAAGGAGAGTACGAGGGGAGGGGAACTCGTTCGGGTCGGCCTAGCTATGCCGCACGAGTTGGCGCGCAGCCCTAGTGCAACATCAGGAATCGCCGCGAAGTCAGCAAGATAAGTTTCACCCTAGGATCGGCTAAATATCTGGGCCTAATGGTCACTCACGCCATGCCGCAGACCGGTTGTGGCCAAGTCATTTTCCTTTCTTGCCTTACCATGGCTGCTTGAGCACTAAGGGGGACCTCCTGAGCATCGCGCCTCAGGGGCTCTTACTGGACCTCGGGCCGCACACCTCCTAGCCTTGACCACGGCACACGACCTGGCATACCAGCGATGGCTGTAGCTTGCCTGGGGACCGGGACCTGTCAGCGTAGAGCAACAAGCCATCGCAAGGAAAGAAAGGGGGACCGAGCCTTAACGGGACATGCGCTCACCAAGTTTTCATAACAAGGAAGATAAGCACCAAAGACATTACAGACCTTACATGCCCCCACGGGGTGATTCATGATTCTTCGCTGGAAACAAAAGCTGATACTATGGGGAATCCTATCTACACCCTTCCATGGCGGACGCCATCGTCAACAATGGGCCACGGGAGGCCGGTGCCAAACCCATCCAGATCAGCGGCGGCGACAGCCGGACGCCACAGCCCTGCTCCGAGCACGGCGAGAGCTCGGGGGCACGTAGCTGTCGTCGCTCGTCTCCGGAGTCTCGTAAAGCTCAGGAGAGCTGCTGGACTCCCAAGGGCTACTGCTGCTGGAGTAGCCGCGAGCGGAGCGCCGTCTGCCTCAGCTCCTCTCCCGAAGCACTCCAAAGCGGCCCTCAGTGTCGAAGACCTTGAAGAAGAGAGTGGAGGCGCCGTCGTACTCGAAGTGGATCACGAGGACTCCCCTCGCACGGCAGACCCGCGCGATCTCGCCACAGCCGCGAGTCATGAAGATCTTGTCGATTGGGACCGCTTTGATCTCCGCTCCGGTCACTGGAGCGCTGCAGTCATCGTGCTGCTGCCAGAGCTCGAGAGGCCCCCTCGGCGGCATCACGTCGGAGAAGAACCGCAGGAAGCGGATCCAGGAGCTTGGAGGCATCGGCGCCCACAGCACCAACTCGCGCGAAGAGTCCGCGGCGTGGACCCCAGGGGAAACGGCACGCGTCGCCGTGGCGCGGCGACCCCGGACACGGCGTGGGCGGCGCTGCTCGTCGCTCCGACCTCCCGAGCCCTCGTCTCGGGCATACCAGGGTAGCGGGTACCCCGGAGGAGGCCGCTCGCACCAAGGCCTCATCACCACCTGCATCACCGCTTCATCACAGCGATGGATCGACCTCTTCGTCGGCGGAAGTGACCCCGGATCGTCACGTGGAGCTTTTCCTTTCTCTTCAGCAGAAAACCTTCTGATGGGCGCCATTGTTGTCAGCAGTGGAGCAAGGAGGAAGGAGCAAGCGAGCAAGGCAGAGATGGGCGACGGGGGCTCCGCTCCCCTCCCCATTTATAGCAAGAGAATGCCGACCGGCGTCTCCCACGATCGCAGGTAATGATGGTTTTCCTTGCATGTCGCAGGGACTTGTTATGTCGTGCAGTTGCTGAGGCGGTGTGGGGAACCGGAGACGCCCACGTCGAATCAACCGCCACGCGTCAACCGAGGCCACAGGCTTTTGGGGCCCGCGGTGCTCCGAACTTGACCCTTGGCTTCGCTGCGAAGCCAAGCCCGAACGCACCTTGGGCACGGGGGATACTGTCGGTGTTCTGGGAACGGGGGTCCCCATACTTGCCTGCCTGCGACCCACAGCGTGGCTAAGCAGTAGGCCATACGACACATCTTCATCAACAAGGCATCCAAGACCCTAGCGAGGGTCCAAGCCTCGCGAGGCGGACGACGTAAGACCTCCTCTGGAGTGGCCTAGCCAGGCAGGCTCACGAGGAGTGGAGATATCAAGGCGAGGCAAACCTCATGAGGCTCTCATGACGTGAGCCATGACGAACGGCACCAGGTGGGTGCCAGCGTGCGCAGCGTCCTTGTTTCCTCTTTGGTGCTAAGGAGGCCAGCGTAGGAGAAGAGTACCGAGGTATCAGGCAAAGGTTGCCATATTGGTGCAACGAGTCCAAGACCAGGAGGACGGCAAGGCGGATGCCATCATGGAGCCCAAGACGGCTTCACCCCCAGAGCTTTTCGCAGGCGAAGACCACTTTTGTCAGGATAGCTTGTACTAGCTGTCCCCCTTCAAAATTGCCCGCTGTTGTTGGCTCCCTTCTCGCTCTGTATTTGGAAAGAGTACCAGGGCCTCTATAAGTAGAGCTAGCCACCACAGTAGGAGGCAACTGATCTCAAGCTGGTTCAGGTCATCCTCAACTACACAAGCACAAGAACACCTCAACCTCAGGAGGTTGTTCTTCCCTTGTACTGTTCATCATCATCCCAAGAGGCAATCCACCACCACCACACTGGAGTATGGTATTACACCACAACGGTGGCCCGAACTAGTATAAACCTCGTGTCTTTCTGTGTTGCGATTTCGTCGAGTTCGTCCGCAAGATCTTAGAGAGCAAGGGCGTAGATCGGTAGGAGGGAAAGACTTCACGTGCACCCCAGTGTTCGAACCTTAAGGGTTTGCCGGAACCCCACATCCGACACTATTTAAAGGGATTGGATCTCAGACCCATTCGGCACCATGCAGAGAAAATCCTCAGAGATTGCTAGGAAAGACTATTCCAACATGGCTAGCATCCCCCGCTCCTCTTCCTGTTCCGGCCCAGAGAAAGGCGAGTAGGAGAGGTGTTCCGTATGTCATGGCCAGCTGGAGAAGCTACAAACACAGAGGTTTCTCCCTCCTGCAGATCTGGTCCCTGTTCGGGCAGGGTTGGCTTCCTTCAATGGCAAGACCCAGGCGGAGGATTTCCCCAATCCATCCGTGGGGGAACGAGTGTATTTCATCCCCTATCTGCTGAGGGGTGTGGGGTTTCCCATTCACCCATTTCTCTGAGGGCTTCTGGAGTATTATGGCCTCCGGCTTCACATTGCAGGTTATGTCGCTTTATGCAAACTATTCCTAGGTTGTGAGGCCCATTTTGATCTATGGAGAAGGTTGTTTTTCCTTGTCCCGCGCAACCATGAGGGATCGATATTTGAAGTAGGCGGGGCCGAAGTATGGTGTATTGCTGAGACCGGATACCTATCCGCCGGAGAAAGCTTCTGAAGAGTGGACCTCCGAGTGGTTCTACATAGATGACGTCGTACTTCTAGATCCTTTCCGGAGAGGTCTCCCCGAGTTTGCGAGTGTTCATCTGAAGAAGCGCCACAGCTGGCTCCCTCGAAGCCCCGAGGAGGAAGATAGTGCGTAAGTTCGCCAACTCCTGAGCAAGATCAAGATGCTTGCCTAGTCCGGGTATATGATAGTCGAAGTGATGGCGACCTCCATAGTACGGGGAGTTCAGCCACTCCAATACAGAGGACTTCCCATGTGGAATTACAATGGGGAAGATGACGCCCCCCTCTACGGAAAGAAAGGTCCAGACACCCCTGCCGCCCTAGCCAAAACATTGGCCGAACTGTTCAAGGGTGAGGAAGAGGAGTTCCTACGCATCACGCACATAGAAGGATATTCCATGTACAGTCCTCCTACCTGGGTGATCTCCCAACCGTTTGGTCCACTCATTCCTCTCCCTGAGCTTTATTAACCCGTCCATTTATAATAGCACTGGCGAAAGACTTCCGAGTGGCTTTACAGCCCCGCCCGCCGCCCGAGGGCCACAATCGGGACCTTGACCCCGGATTCGAAGAGGATCCAGATATATTTGTGGTGCTGGAGAATGGCGTGTTTTACCAGGCGAGCTACAACGGCATCGAAGTGGCCATCATCACCGATTACCCTTGTCTTCTCCCCGCTTCACACGTAAGTATTCAGGAGACATCTTCCCTGAAAGGATTCCCTTGTTCCGCCTCACCCACCGCATTGTCTCGTGCTTTGAAGGGGAGGCGTTCGACATACCGTGCTACTCCAGGAGCGACTCCAAAGAGAGCAGCTCCCGCACCGGGCAAGCCTTCGAAGAGGAAGGAAGGCGAAGACCCGGTCGGGCCCTCGTTAAAGAGGTATAGGTTTGCAAATATGATTTTTAATAGTCGCATCCAACTGTGACTTTCATGTTCATTCCGTATCAGGAAAAGAGCCCGCCGGACTGTGTCCGGGAGTCCGGGCAGTAATACTCCAAGCAGCCAGGATCCAGCCCCAGCGGAGGGGGTGGGGGCCGATATGGGAGTGATGCCGGACTGTCCTTCGGCCGAGAGCGCCATGAATCATCAGCGCTGGAGGGCCATTTTCCGAGACCCCTGCCGTTCGAAAGAGGCGTTTGATGCCTTCAGCTCGGCTGACGCATACATCCGAGCTGCTCGAGATGGGCTTAGCAAAGCCACAAAGCAGCATTTAACAGATGTGCAGGTAAGATTTATTTTCTCCGAAAAGGATAAGCACGTGCTAGTAGACCCCGAGACTGAAAGCAGTTGGCACAAGTGATTTAAGGATCGATGTATAACTAGGTTCTGAAGGAGAGGAACAACCTGCTAGTTCAAGAGCTGGAGCAGTGTTGGACACAGCTAAATGATTCGACCGCCGAACTGAAAGAGTCCAAGAAGGTATCTTCTGGTAAGGTTCCCCTCCATCAAGGAATAACAATTATACAGTAGTTGTGGTAATACTGTTGCTTATCTCATAATAGGATCATCAGGTCAACAGGAAGAGAAGTTGAAAACCGCTCAAGCGGGAGAGAAAGAGGCGAAAAGACTACACGCCACAAAGTAGCGTATCCTCGTCCGGAAATCGTAGAGGAGAAAACAAACTCCAAGATTCAAACACCAAACTGGGTGAACAACTGAAAGATGTACGAGCCCAGCTAGCCGACTCCGTGAAGGAGAACATAAGGCTGCGAGGCGGCATATTCAGTATGTGGCCAAACTGACTTATAACGGTTTGGAGGTAAAAGTAGCTGATATAGTTGTGATTGCAGGTATGTTGACGGGCCATCCCGAAGAGGAGGTATCCGGATCATCAATTGATATCCTGCAAGGGCTGTTGCAGTTGCACGAGCAAGCTCCGTAGGCAATGCAGAGTGTAGCCAAGGCCTTATGGCCATCCGACACCCCTCCAGGGAGTATGGAGATGCTTGTAGAGCTGTTCAAGGGAGCACGGCAGTGTATCTGACTATGGAAGATATCGACTTGCCGAGAGGGTGCACGAGAGGCCTGGGCCATGGTAAAAACACGATATACCAAGCTGGATCCGAATCACATGGCCTGGGTCAGACCGCTAGGGCCAAATTAGGAAGAAATTCCCGTTAGTTTAGTATATAACCAAGTAGAAGTAGCCGCCAAGTATTCCCAGCAGGATTGTAAGTTACATAGCCTGTTGGACGGCATAGAGGAGGAAGTTTTTGAGTCCATGTGACTATGTACTTTCCTTTGCATATGTAGCTATAGCCGAAGACAATTGTTATGGCAGACCTTTTCGCTTCAACCTCTCGACCCGAAGGTGCGGAGTGTTTCCGAATACCAAAACGGCCGAGTAGACCGGGTATGCATGAAAACAAGGCGTAGGGGTCGTAGTTGCTTGAACAGACAATTATCCGGCTAGTTATGTTATATTACATTAAGAGTGTAAGAAACATCTTCCCGAGAGAATAGTTCCATTAAGGTTTCCTTTCCCTGGGTGTGCATGCATCGATGTGCATGTCCGAACTGTGATGAAGAAATCACAATGTGTACAGCTTTTGGGGGTTCACGATGGGACGAATGCAAAAACATCTTCAGTTCACCGACCAAATATTCCCTTAAGAACGCTAGCTTTTGGCTTCACCCAGTCTGAGGTACACATCCGTATGACCCGACAGTAGCAACCGTAGAGGTGCTCCCTTTATGCCCTAGCTGAACTAACGGGAACGTAGGGCATAAGCACAGGAGCCAGGCAACCCAGCTTGGCCAAAATTTAAGTCATATCGATGCATATAATGGCGAAGAAAAGGTACATATGGGAGAAAACGCATATGTAAGGAGCTTGATGCTCAGAAAATAACAATAGCATGCTTCTGTCCAAGAAGCCCCCAGGTATAATAGATGTACATACTTCAAGATGTATGCGTTGGGGGTGTACGGTCTAACTGCACAAAAGCTTTTAAAGCTAAAAATAAAAACGAAAAGAGAGAGAAAAAATAATGCAAACATTAAGGGGAAGGAGACGAACAAAGATTGCCGCGCTAGGCATAGAATCTTCGGAGTCTGGCCGCGTTCCAGGGGTTCGGCTCTAATCGATTGTCTGACGCATCACGCAGGTGGTACGCCCCTCCGGTGAGAACTTCGTCGATGATGAAGGGACCCTCCCACTTGGGCTTGAGTTTGTCCTTTTTCTTCTCCGGCAGGCACAGAACGAGTTCGCCGACGTTGTATGTTTTGGCCCGCACCTCTCTGCTTTGGTACCTGCGAACCTGCTGTTGATAAAATGCGGAACGGGCTTTTGCGACGTTGCGCTCCTCCTCCAGGGCATCTAAGTTGTCCTGCCGATCGAGCTCGGCCTCTCTCTCTCTTCGTACATGCGCAATCGAGGTGAGTCATGAATAATGTCGTAGGGTAGTACTGCCTCTGTGTCGTACACCATGAAGAAAGGTGTGAATCCGGTAGTGCGATTGGGCGTGGTCCGCAGCCCCCAGAGTACGGAGTTGAGCTCCTCAACCCAGTGCTTGTCTGACTCTTTCAAAGACCGCACTAGTCTAGGCTTAATGCCGCTCATAATAAGACCATTGGCTCTTTCGACTTGACCGTTTGTTTGTGGATGATATACAGAGGCGTAATCGAGCTTGATGCCCAGATTAGCGCACTAGGTTTTCACTTCGTCGGCGGTGAAGTTGGAGCCATTATCAGTGATGATGCTGTGCAGAACACCGTAACGGTGTACAACGCCGGATATAAAGTCTATTGTTGGCCCGGACTCGGCCGTTTTAACTGGTTTAGCCTCTATCCACTTTGTGAATTTGTCCACCAAGACTAGCAAATATTTTTTCTTATGGCCTGCTCCTTTAAGGGGTCCAACCATATCCAGTCCCCAGACCGCAAAAGGCCAAGTTATGGGGATTGTTTGTAGGGCGGTGGGGGCATATGGCTTTGGTTGGCGAAGAGTTGGCATCTGACACAATGTTGGACAAGGTCCTGTGCATCCACTCGGGCCGTCGACCAATAGAATCCTTTACGGAAGGCCTTGCTAAAAAGGGCATGTGCTGTGGCCTGGTGCCCACCGAGACCGGCATGAATATCAGCCAGTAGCTGCCGCCCTTCAACCTCGGAGATACATCTTTGAAGGACTCCGGTACCGCTTTTCTTATAGAGCTCTCGATCGCGAACCTTGTAGGCCTTCGAACGTCGGACAATGTGGCGGGCCTCATTCTGGTCCTTAGGAAGCTCCTTCCTGTTAAGGTAGGCCAGGAAGGGTTCCGTCCACGGGGCAATAAATGCCATGATGAGATGCACCGACGGTGTTATTTCGGCGGCTGAGCCTCCGATGATGTCGGTGTTTTCGGAATCTGGGGTTATGTTCGGGTCCGGACTAGTATTACCGTTTTCCCCCTGCCACACCACGGATGGCTTAAAAACCCTTTCCAGAAAGATATTAGGTGGGACGAGGTCGCGCTTAGCGCCGATATGAGAAAGAACGTCTGCCACTTGATTACTCTCTCGAGCCACATAATGGAACTCGAGCCCCTCAAACCGAGCTGACATTTTTATGACGGCATTACGGTAAGTTGCCATCTTCGGATCTTTGGCATCGAAGTCTCCATTTATTTGAGATATTGCGAGGTTTGAGTCCCCACGCACTTCCAGACGTTGTATGCCCATGGAGACAGCCATCTGGAGACGGTGCAATAAGGCCTCGTATTCGACTGCGTTGTTGGAGTCTGTGTATACTATTTGGAGTATGTATTGAACGACATCTCTAGTAGGGGACGTTAAAATGACGCCCTCTCCTAGCCCTGCCAGCATTTAGGAGCCATCGAAGTACATAACCCAATTGGAATATGTGTCGTACTGTTTAGGGAGTTCGGCCTCTCTCCATTCGGCGATGAAGTCAGCCAGTACTTGGGATTTGATAGCTCGACGTGGTTTGTATGTAATATCGAATGGAAGGAGCTCAATGGCCCATTTAGCAATCCGACCCGTGGCATCGCAGATTTTTATTATGTCATTGAGTGGTACTTCGGTAGCCATCGTAATTCAGCACTCCTGGAAGTAGTGACGGAGCTTTCAGGATGCCATGAAGACCGCGTATGCTATCTTTTGATAATGGGGGTACCGGGATTTGCATGGTGTGAGGACAGTGGATATGTAGTATACTGGCTTCTCAAGCGGGAATTTGTCTCCTTCCTATTCTCGCTCAACAACGAGCACGGCGCTCAGCACTTGATGTGTTGCCGATATGTATAATAACATCGGTTCACCGACGTTTGGCGCGACAAGGATTGGGTTGCTCGGAAGAAAGGTTTTTATTTCCTCCAGTCCAGCTGTTGCTGCGTCCGTCCACTCGAAGTGATCGGTTCACCGTAGAAGGCGATAGAGTGGGAGTGCCTTTTCTCCCAGTCTGGAGATAAAGCGGCTTAGAGCTGCCATGCAACCCGCGAGTTTTTGGACTTGTTTAAGGTCTGTTTGTGTAGCCAATTGTGACAGAGCTCGGGTTTTGGCTGGATTTGCTTCAATTCCTCTATTGGAAACGATGAAGCCCAGCTGTTTTCCAGCGGGGACAGCAAAAACACACTTTTCCGGATTGAGCTTAATGTCATACGCGCGGAGGTTGTCGAATGTGAGACATAAATCGTCTATTAGTGTCTCGACGTGCCTGGTTTTGATGACGACGTCGTCGACATAAGCTTCAACTGTCTTGCCGATCTATTTCTCCAGGCATGTTTCAATCATGTGTTGGTATGTGGCGCCGGTGTTCTTAAGCCCGAAGGGCATGGTGTTGAAGCAGAATGGCCCATATGGGGTAATGAATGTTGTTGTAGCTTGATCGGACTCCTTCATTTTGATTTGATGGTATCCAGAGTATGCATCAAGGAAACAGAGCGAGTCATGTCCTACAGTAGCATCGATGATTTGATCGATGCGGGGGAGATGGAAGGGATCCTTAGGGCAAGCCTTGTTGAGGACTTTGAAATCGACGCACAGGCGCCAGGATTTGTCCTTCTTTGGTACCATCACCGAGTTTGCCAGCTAGTCCGGATGTTTTATTTCTCTAATGAATCCGGCCTCAATTAGCTTGGCTAACTCCTCCCCCATGGTTTGTCGTTTGGGTTCGGAAAAGTGCCGTGGTGCTTGTTTGACTTGTTTATATCCCTTTAATATATTGCGACTATGCTCGGCCAGTTTACGTGGGATTCCAGGCATATCAGAAGGGTGCCAGGCGAATATATCCCAGTTTTCGCGAAGGAAATCTCAGAGCGCTTGAGTCGACCGTTGGGTCTAGTTGTGCTCCAATAGATGTTGTCTTCTTGGGGTGTGTTGGGTCGACCTGGAATTTGACTATTTCTTCTGCCGGCTTGAAGGAGGTGGATTTGGGTCGTTTGTCTAAGATCACATCGTCCTTATCCACCATAGAGCGCAGTGCGGTTAATTGTTCGGCCGCGAGGGCTTCATATAATGCCTCAAGGGCCAGGGATGCGGTTTTGTTTTCGGCGTGGAGTGCTATGTCTGGATCACTAACAAGAATGATTATGCCCTTTGGTCCGGGCATTTTGAGCTTCATATACCCTTAATGGGGTATAGCTTGGAAGCGTGTAAAAGCGTCCCGCCCCAATAGGGCGTGGTATCCGTTGCTGAAAGGAGCCACTTGGAAAGCGATCTCTTCTGACCGGTAATTCTCCAGCGTGCCGAATACCACGTCAAGTGTGATTTTTCCCGCACACCGCGCCTCCTGACTAGGAATGATTCCTCGGAAGATCGTGCTGCTTTGCTTGATGCGGCTCCTGTCTATTTCCATTTTGTGGAGTGTATCCTCATAGATGAGGTTTTGTCCGCTGACGCCGTCCATGAGGACCTTGGTGAGTCTAAAGCTGTCCACGATGGGACTGAGGACTAATGCGGGTGGCGCTCGGACTATCTTGTATTTCGGTTCGTCACCGGCATTAAAGGTTATAGCCGTGTCATTACAAGGGTTTATCGCGGCAATTTGGTAGACTTCGGCGAGGTCACGGAGTGCCCTTTTACGCTTACTATTTGAAGCAAATGTCTTGAAGACCTTCAATACTCTGGGGTCATCGTCTTCTGGAGGGTGTTTCTCCGGGGCGTTTTTGGTAAGGATGTCCTCGCCGCTCTTGGCTACCTGCCGGAGTATCCAACATGCTCTAAGGCTGTGGGTTCATATGGTGTCCAGTGTTTTCTGTATTTTGCATGGGCCATCGAGCCATCCCTCCAGAACAGTTCCAGGCCACGTAATGGGTATATGTTTCTTGGCTATTAGACTGGGCGTGTCACGAGGATGTGCCCTTTTCGCCTGGACCAGCGGTTGAGTTGGGTCTGATGGCTCGCGACAAGCTGCTTGATCTTTCCAGGCGCTTTCCATTGCGCTGTACTTCTATACGATAGTTTCCAAGTTAGCGAAGTGTAGTATACGGTGGTGATTAATGGCGTTGAGGATTCCTTCGTTCGTGCAATTGTTACAAAACGCAAATATCACGTCCTTGTCGCGGCAATCTTTGACCTTGTCCTCGACAAGGAGGAATCTGGCCCAGAAGTGGTGGACCGTTTCCTGAGACTGTTGTTGTATGCTCATGAGAGCGCCTATGTCTGGGTGGGTGGGTGGAATTGGATTCGGACCCTGACCCGGTTGATGATCCGGAGTCTGAAGGTTTTCTAGACTCAACAGTCAGGGCTCCGGAGTATTTTCTGGTTGCCTGCGCCCGCCATCCGATTCTATGTTCGGAAGGCCGGTCACCTTTTGCTGGTGGGTGTCCGGCTCTGCGGGATCGGCTACCCGGACATAGTCCGTCTTCATTATAAGGGAAGAGTCGCCGTCTTGCTCCTCGACTACCGCTATCTGGTGGGTGACCGATGGAGATTTGATTTCTCTTTGGTTGGGTTTAAGCCCGATCCGATCGTAATCTGTGGCGATTCCCAGGGCGGCGATGCGATCAAGGAGCTCGTTTAAAGACGAAAACTCTGCCGGATCCATCTTCTTGGAGTGTTTGGGGTCGATACGAAGGGGATTTTCGATGGCCCGAGAGGTCATCGTCGGCTTGGCGGCCGAACGGGCGGTCATGGTAAAGCCGCCCAGCCCAAGGGTTTGGCCTGGGGCCACCTCTCCTCCAGCGGTGATATTGTCTTTAAGGACGAGGCGAGTCATCGATCCTATCGTTGACGGTACAGTGGAACTCTCATGAAAGCACCAATGTTGGTGTCAAAACCGGTGGATCTCGGGTAGGGGGTCCCGAACTGTGCGTCTAAGGTTGATGGTAACAGGAGACAGGGGACACGATGTTTACCCAGGTTCGGGCCCTCTCTATGGGGGTAATACCCTACTTCCTACTTGATTGATCTTGATGAATATGAGTATTACAAGATTTGATCTACCATGAGATCGTAATGGCTAATCCCTAGAAGTCTAGCCTGTATGACTATGGTAATGAGTATCTCCCCTTCCGTACTAAGTCCTCCGGTTTATATAGACACCGGGAGGATCTAGGGTTACACAAGGTCGGTTACAAAGGAAAAGAATCTACATGTTCTGTCGCCAAGCTTGCCTTCCATGCCAAGCAGAGTCCCATCCAGACACAGGTGTAGTCTTCGGTCTTCGTATCTTCATAGACCATCAGTCCGGCCCATGGCTAATAGGCCGGACGCCCGAGGACCCCTTAGTACAGGACTCCCTCAGGCGCGCCATCCACAACGTCTTCCGCGACAATCGCGACACGCACGCCATCTACCTCCGCAACGAGTTTCACGGTTTCAATCAAGGCGACCTCTCTTTCTTCGACTACACCTCCAAGATGAAGGAGATGGTTGACACGCTTGGCGATATTGGCTCTCGCGTCCGTGATCGCGACCTCGTCCACAACATCCTCCGCGGCCTCAACGAGCAGCTGCAGCACGCCGTCCCGCACGTGACGCGCGGTCGCCTGCTGTCCTTCATCAAGCTCTGCAACTTCCTGCTCTTGGAAGAGCGGCGCCTCGGCCTCCGTGCTTGCATTGTTGCCCACAACGCACACCTAGCCCAGGCGCATCTCACGTTTCGGGCCACCGACGCTCACACGTCGGCCTACACCAACCCTGCTCCGCCTCCATACTTCAACCCGACACCAGCGGGCTTCAACGGTGCCGGCGTCCCCCACGCCGGCCCTCCCACAGCTCCCGGTCAGGGCAAGAAGAAAAAGAAGAAGGGGGCTGCTCCCAGCGCCTCGCTTCGTTCGCCCGTCCCGCCATGGGCACATGTTCACCTGCTCCACACCCGCCTGCACCTGCCCTCGCTGGCACGTTCCAGGCCTGGGCGGGTCCCGGCATCCTCGGGGCCACTCCCGGCGCATGTCCGCCTACCCCGGCCGCTCCCCACGGCCTCGCCGTCCACGCCGCGCCGACCGTTCCTGTAACACCCCAAAAATTTAACCAGGTTTTAGTTATTAAAATTTTGCCAGGAGTTTAAAATTTTTGCCTGCAAGAATATTTCTGTTGATTTCAAAACTTTTCCTTTAATATTAAGGAATTTATCCCTAGTGGATCCCTCCAAAACATATTGGACTTCTATGCCATCTCATTAAAACAATTTCCAAATCAGTAGGTTTATTTATTAAATTATTTCACCCTGAGCTTTATTCAATAAAGTGACTTGATTTAAGTTTTGGAGCTCTTTTTGTACTACAACCATTTGATAAATTTAATTAAAAATCCAACCAAAATTTGGAGATATCATATGATGCCCCTAAATCACTTTTGTGCAATAATATAGTTCATTCATGGCATATTTTGAGTGCTACACATGTTTTTCTTCTCTGGTCCAGTGGGCAATTTTACACTACAACCCTTTTAAATATTTGTTTCTAGCTTCCACCAAAATTTTGGGATGTCAGAGGGAGCATATGATTCCATTATATGCAATAATCCAAGGATGTTCTTTGAAGATTTTGAGTAAATCAACCTAATCTTCATTCTGGTCCATCATGATGGTTTGTACAGCAACCATATTATTGCTTGCTCTTTGGCCCTTGATTCCTTCTCCTACTTGTAGCCCTCCATACTAAACCCCTAAGTCCAGGAGCATGCAACCATTGGCATATTTTTGGTTCATGAAATAATGCAACTCACATCCTGTCCAGAATTGAAGTTTTGCAAAACTTGCACTAGCAAGTTTGTGCTTTTCACCAACTAACCTCACCACCCTCTTGTGCAACCACAGAGACCCCACTCTGGAAGTTTTGGTCACTCCAAGAAATGCCTAAGTGCATCTAGCATTTTGTCAAACACCCTGTGGGCATGGACAGTTTTGGCATAATTGTAAGTTTGTGTTGTGAACTTTCCCATCTGTCCAAACCAAGTTGTCTAGTAGCCTGCTAATGGTCTCTAACCTAGACCTGTGGATTTGCATTTGATCTCTAGCCGTTTGGCCATCCTGGCATTTCGTCGAGCAGACGCCGTGCACGCCGTGAGCGCGAAAGAGCACGCGCTTTTGCACGCGTTCGCGCTCGAGCAAGCGCGCTACCGGATAAACCTCCCGAGCTCACCCCTGATCCTTTCCCCTCGCGCGTCATGCCAAGAGTCGCGACCGCCCCGGCTCGCTTCTGATGGCGCCGGCAAGCTCCTTGGCGGCACGCTTGCGGCCGCATCCATGGACGGTGCCGCCCAAACCTCCTCCGCTCGCCAGCTGCCCCCTTAAGCATCTCCAGCTCAGCCATAGCTTCGTCCGCTAGCGCTCGTCGCCGCCACGTCGCCCAGGCTACAGGGAGGCGGTTCGCCGCCATCCTATCGCCGGCCGCCTCGGAACCGACCTCCACCGCGCATATAAGGGCCCCAGAGACCAATCGAGTGCTCGGGCAACCTCTTCTGATGCCCCTAGAGCTGCCATGGCCAGCATTCGAGGAGGGGAATGCCTTCTTCCCCGAGTCCGGCCGGTTCGGTCGCCGCCTCGCTCCGGCCGATTCCGTCGCCACCAAGGTGCCCTCCTCTCCACTCTCTCCACCAAGAACTCCCCTTCCTCTCGAGTGCAACCCTCGATCAATTTTGGTCGGAGACCACCGTAGCCCCAAACCCACTACCCACCCGAGCGCCGGCTCCGCCCAAGCTTCGTCAGCCCGGCAACTCCGTCCACGTCGGCAACCATGGCGGGTACCCACAGACTTGTCTCGACCCGAGTACACCCATACCCTCGGATCACCAAGAGACAACCCGTTCACGGCAAAACCTCGCCGAGTCTCCGCCTCCGTTCGGTCGAGGGGAACGGCGCGCGTGGCTGGTCAAACTGACCCGATGGGCGAGCGGGCCCACCGTCAGTGACCCAGCGCCTGTCCACGCAGGAGTAAGTTGACGCGCCTTTTTCCGAATACGCCTTCGACGTGTTTTTCTTTTAAAACGTTTTTCTTTTCTGTTTCTTTAAAAAAACATATTTTTGACCAAACTTTGACCTGCTGTAACTTTTTAAATATAACTCCAAATGAATTAATTCTTTTTCCTACCTCTCTGAAATATTGTCTAGTTTATTTTAAGATTTATTTGAAAAAATTTCAGAACAACTTTTTGTGCTGTTTTTATTTTTGTGTTAATTCATTTATATTTCTAAAATAGGATTTTTGAAGAGAGGAGAAGTATTTCAAGAGTTTGAAATGCACCCTGCCTTCCCATGACCTGAAGGCAAGCATTCTGAACCCCGGCATAAATATTTTTGTAGGTTTGAAGACACGTTTATAACATCACCTCACTTTGGAGAAACTTGTTATTTCATGTGATTTGATCATGTGCATGGATGCATATTTGTGATTTCCATGATGTGGGGAATGATCACACTTGGGATAATAATCATCCTCATGTGCCTTGCTTGCATGCCGGAAGGAACCCGGGAAAACCTCTGCCTCGGGTAAGCATGAGTTTGACGCCGATCCGTCGGGACGGTTATGCCTGGTATGGCATGGTAAGGTAATATGAGCGGTGACTCTGTTGGTTGAAATATATTCGTTATGCTAATCATGCAGGGAAATACTTAAACCTCCTGAGTCGACCGTAGATCGAGTCTTGTTCTAGTAACCCCCATACTTGCCTCGTACTACCACTCGTCTCTACAACAAGTAGAGTACGGTTCAGTAAGTTGTCAACCCCTTTCCAAAGACACACCGCATGAGAGGCCAGGTGGAAGATACCGGGTTGTAGCTGGTAGGCACCACCCTGGTCCGGGGGCATGGGTGTTTCCGGTTGAGACCGAGAGGGGAGGCCACCCCTTAGAGTGCGCAATATATATTTGATCCCATGATACACGAGGTTGTAGCCTCCCCACTTAGAGTTTGCTTGACAGGTGTCGTGGGTGATTCCAGACATGTGTGAGTTAAGCTGGTGTGTGCAAGTTAGGTGTGTTTTCAACAAAAAGACCGTAGACGGAATTAGTCCCGATGGACTAATGAAATCCGTTACTCGTGGGTAAAGAGTACAACCTCTGAAGAGATTAAACCTATTCGAATAGCCGTGTCCATGGTTAAGGATTACAGTCTGGGATGGGTCAAGTGTTGGTCTTAGTGTCGGTCTTCGGAGGTGAAACTGATAAACCAGAATCGGAATTACTACTTATGACTTGTGATGATTATTATTATTATTATTGTTGTGGACTAACCCGTGATATTTTGTCATCATCGAATATCTCTGGGATGGTTTTACCTCCTGGATATTTACTATGTGCATTTCTTTTAAAGCCCTTTATGTGGTGTCGCTTAGACGCCCGACTGTGGCATTTCCTTTAAAGCCCTTTATGTGGTGTCGCTTAGACGCCCGACTGTGGCATTTCCTTTAAAGCCCTTTATGTGGTGTCGCTTAGACGCCCGATCGTGGCATTTCTTTTAAAGCCCTGTATGTGGTGTCGCTTAGACGCCTGACTGTGGCATTTCCTTTAAAGCCCTTTATGTGGTGTCGCTTAGACGCCCGACTGTGGCATTTCTTTTAAAGCCCTTTATGTGGTGTCGCTTAGACGCCCGACTGTGGCATTTCTTTTAAAGCCCTTTATGTGGTGTCGCTTAGACGCCTGACTGTGGCATTTCTTTTAAAGCCCTTTATGTGGTGTCGCTCAGACGCCTCGAGGTGGCATTTCTTTTAAAGCCCTTTATGCGGTGTCGCTCAGACGCCTCGACTGTGGCATTTCTTTTAAAGCCCTTTATGTGGTGTCGCTTAGACGCCTCGACCGTGGCATTTCTTTTAAAGCCCTTTATGTGGTGTCGCCAGACGCCCGATTGTGGCATTTCTTTTAAAGCCCTTTATGTGGTGTCGCTTAGACGCCGGGTTGTGGCATTTCTTTTTAAAGCCCTTTATGTGGTGTCGCTAAGACGCCTGACTGTGGCATTTCTTTTAAAGCCCTTTATGCGGTGTCGCTCAGACGCCCGACTGTGGCATTTCTTTTAAAGCCCTTTATGTGGTGTCGCTTAGACGCCCGACTGTGGCATTTCTGGCATGCTTGTTATTTATTTCATTATGCCCTTTTTATACTTCTTTGATATTGAATATTCATATATAACATGTTTACACGTATCAGAGTTATATTTATATTGTTGTGACTGACGTCATGAGTATAAAATATTTTTAGCACATCATTGCCATATTATCCTTGTGTTCTTAATGTTTGCGAGTACATTCAAAGTACTCACTGGCTTGTCCCTGGCTATTGTCTTGGCCAGATCTCTTGCGCGGAGAGGAGCGACCGTGACGATAGCCCCGGAACCTAAGCAACGGTGATAGCAACCTCGCGAAGATAGGAGTTAACCTGGTCAGCTGTTCCCGTGGGAAATGGAATCCCATGGACACTGATGATTTTCAACCCGTTTCCGCCATCAACCACTAGAAACCATTTGTTGTACTCACAGACCAGAATGGTCTTGTACAGCATATTTTGTTTTTGCTTGGAATTTCTGTATCAAGTTAGTGCCTCATCAGCTAACAGTTATCCTGGGGCTGATGAGCACAAGGGCCATTTTCTGGGAATTAGTACCCGGAGAATCGGTCGCCACAGACTTGGTATCAGAGCCAGGCTGACCATTGGCTAATCCTATCTTAGCTAGGTCGGAAAACTTAGGCAAACCAACCTACCAGACCTTAACCAAACCCCAGCCAAGCTTCCCGTACAAGATAGCCACACAGTGACCCCGACACTTTTGACAGCCGGTGCCCATAATGTCTCATTCGCAAGCGTGCGAAGGAAGACTCCGTTCCCTTTTTCTATAAAAAGGGCACGCTAGCCTCGACCCAGCACAGCATCTTCCCCAACCTAGCCACTATGCCTGGTCCCATAGTGCACAATGAGACCACAACAACCAATCTTGGAGGTTTCGTGACCATACTCGCAAACCTCACACGTGCCTCACGCTGCTAGAAGAACCCCTGCAATATGTTGTGTACCAAGGACCCATGGGCGGTGAAAGCCGTCAATTTTGGGCCATCAGTGCACATCTACGGTAGAAGGTGCATCGCCAGAACGCCTACAGGTTCACCGAAGAACAACTTCCTTTGAGCCACAAGCCATCCAGCTAGCTGCTCGAGAAGCTATAGTTCAACTCCGGCATTTGTCGCCCAGAGTTAACTGTCACTCGTTCTACTACTACCCCAGGCGTGAAGGGTATGGTAGACCACCCCAAGTTGCTAACAGGAATCACGAGACGGATCCCGCATTGTTACACCTAGTGCGTTATGTAAGTGCACTAGAGGCCTTGTTCGATCAAATCAATATTGATCTGATCACAGCTCGAGGAGAGCTGGCTCACCGAGCCCCGGTAAGCAGAGAAATCGAGGCCGACACCGACAACCCAGTCGTGCTGTTCGGACACCCGATTGATACACTGAGGTCAGCCCCAGCCATCATCCAAGATACTGTGATGACCCCAGAAGTGCTTCGTCGCCTTTTGGGAACACACTCCAATGGGATTGTGGCTAACAATCCCCGTGATGGTCATCATAGCTACCCCGACCCTACAGTTCCTCCATCATCTCCAACTAATCCCGGCGGTGAGACCCGTGGAGAAGCCTCAACATCCTCGAGGCAGGCTCGTTTAGATGTAAACGAGGTAGACTAAGTCGCTGAGTAGTGCCGAGTCTCAGTGTATCCCCGCTTTGTAATCACGTAATCTTGTGTATAAACGCAGCCTATCGTTGTGCCTCTGTTTTAATAGTAGCCTTGCGTATTTTTTTGTCAGCGCATAGTTGCGTATTTCCGGGCACAGCTACCAAAACCAACCTCGACGACAACCACAGTAACACGTCTCTTTATGAGATATGTGTATCTCTGACACTGACCCGACCTTTGGAGCTAAGCTGGTAAATTTTCACTACGGTAAATGACCCAACTCCTTTGCTATATAAAGACCACCTTGTGATCTTACCAAGCACCCCACACCTTGTGCACCACCCTCACAGCCTTTTCCTGTCATGCCAAGCCCCAGTATTCATCTGAGAACCCCAGATGCAACCCCAGGTAGCTTTGTCAAAATATTGTGGGACTTCACCGCGGTACCATGGGTTCTACCCAGCCACCCCAGTACGAGCTGTTCAAATCGAGAATCACTTTTTCCACTTCGGAATATTGGGCAGCAGTACACATCCCTCCCTTAGACCCCAACCAAGATCCAACGGAAGTTTCCTTCGTGGGGAGATCTATGCCAACCCCACGCCTGGCCATAGAAGCTACTGCGAAGGAAGCTATTGCTCGCCTTCGGTCCGCAGTACCCTATGCCCGCGAACGAGGATATTATTACTTTCCGAGCCATGCGGCACCCGGAGGAGTAACAACTTTTCCCGGTGGGCGGATTGAGAGAGACCCAGTGCTAGCCAATCTCATCCAGTACATCATCGCTCAAGAGCATCTGAACCAGCGAGTAATGGATCATCTCTAGAATCTCACTGATCTAAACCCTCAGATTGCAATCGGCAGACCACTGAGGCCCGATCCGGAGAGACTCATACATCGACTGATCAATCCACTTCCTCCGATAGAAGAGGAGTGTATTCCACTACCAGAGACTTTTCCTCGAGACCACGACCAGTTACCATTCTCACTTTAGACGCCACTTACAGATTTGTTATTTCAGCATTTACTTTTATGTGGTAACTTATGCGTGGTACCTCGAATTTGTGCGACGAGTCGAGTATTTAGTTCTTACGTTTGTGATTGGTTTTCTTCGTGAGCAACATGTGTAACCGCGGAGAAATCCTAGAATGACAATTCTTCTCGGGTTGCTGCATCGTTTATCCCCTCACTACGTAGTTTATTTTCATTCGCGCAGCACCACGGCAGCAGACTCACAACCGCTCGGACGCATATGGAGTATTGGTTTTTCCCAAACGGCTCTTAGCAAATCTCGAGGACAAGATTTTTCTTAAGGGGGGTAGTAACTGTAACACCCCAAAAATTTAACCAGGTTTTAGTTATTAAAATTTTGCCAGGAGTTTAAATTTTTTGCCTGCAAGAATATTTCTGTTGATTTCAAAACTTTTCCTTTAATATTAAGGAATTTATCCCTAGTGGATACCTACATAACATATTGGACTTCTATGCCATCTCATTAAAACAATTTCCTATTCAGTAGGTTTATTTATTAAATTATTTCACCCTGAGCTTTATTCAATAAAGTGACTTGATTTAAGTTTTGGAGCTCTTTTTGTACTACAATCATTTGATAAATTTAATTAAAAATCCAACCAAAATTTGGAGATATCATGTGATGCCCCTAAATCACTTTTGTGCAATAATATAGTTCATTCATGGCATATTTTGAGTGCTACACATGTTTTTCTTCTCTGGTCCAGTGGGCAATTTTACACTACAACCCTTTTAAATATTTGTTTCTAGCTTCCACCAAAATTTTGGGATGTCAGTAGGAGCATATGATTCCATTATATGCAATAATCCAAGGATGTTCTTTGAAGATTTTGAGTAAATCAACCTAATCTTCATTCTGGTCCATCATGATGGTTTGTACAGCAACCATATTATTGCTTGCTCTTTGGCCCTTGATTCCTTCTCCTACTTGTAGCCCTCCATACTAAACCCCTAAGTCCAGGAGCATGCAACCATTGGCATATTTTTGGTTCATGAAATAATGCCACTCACATCCGGTCCAGAATTGAAGTTCTGCAAAAATTGCACTTGCAAGTTTGTGCTTTTCACCAACTAACCTCACCACCCTCTTGTGCAACCACAGAGACCCCACTCTGGAAGTTTTGGTCACTCCAAGAAATTCCTAAGTGCATCTAGCATTTTGTCAAACACCACAGTGGGCATGGACAGTTTGGCATAATTGTAAGTTTGTGTTGTGAACTTTCCCATCTGTCCAAACCAAGTTGTCTAGTAGCCTGCTAATGGTCTCTAACCTAGACCTGTGGATTTGCATTTGATCTCTAGCCGTTTGGCCATCCTGGCATTTCGTCGAGCAGACGCCGTGCACGCCTTGAGCGCGAAAGCAGAGCATCGCGTTTTGCACGTGCTCGCCGAGCAAGCGCTACCGGATAAACCTCCCGAGCTCACCCACGATCCTTTCCCCTCGCCGTCGTGCCAAGAGCCCGACCGCCCCTGGCTCGCTACAGTGGCGCGCAGCAAGCTCCTTGGCGGCACGCTTGCGGCCGCATCCATGGACGGCGCCACCCAAACCTCCTCCGCTCGCCAGCTGCCCCCTTAAGCATCTCCAGCTCAGCCACAGCTTCGTCCGCTAGTGCTCGTCGCCGCCACGTCGCCCAGGCTACAGGGAGGCAGTTCGCCGCCATCCTTATCGCCGGCCGCCTCGGAACCGACCTCCACCGTGCATATAAGGGCCCCAGAGACCAATCGAGTGCTCGGGCAACCTCTTCTGATCCCCCTAGAGCTGCCATGGCCAGCATTCGAGGAGGGGAATGCCTTCTTCCCCGAGTCCGGCCGGTTCGGTCGCCGCCTCGCTCCGGCCGATTCCGTCGCCAGCAGTGCCCCTCCCTCTCCACTCTCTCCACCAAGAACTCCCCCTTCCTCTCGCGAGTGCAACCCCTCGATCAATTTTGGTCGGAGACCACCGTAGCCCCAAACCCACTACCCACCCGAACGCCGGCTCCGCCGCGAAGCTCGTCGCCGGCAACTCCGTCCACGTCGGCCACCATGGCGGGTACCCACAGACTTGTCTCGACCCCCTGAGTACACCCACACCCTCAGATCACAAAGAGACGCCCCCGTTCGCCGGCAAAACCTCGCCGGATCTCCGCCTCCGTTCGGTCAGAGGGTAACGGCGCGCGCATGGCTGGTCAAACCTGACCAGTGGGCCAGGCGGGCCCACCGTTAGTGACCCAGCGCTTGTCCACGCAGGAGTAAGTGGACGCGCCTTTTTCCGAATACGCCTTCGACGTGTTTTTCTTTTAAAACGTTTTTCTTTTCTGTTTCTTAAAAAAAACAGATTTTGACCAAACTTTGACCTGCTGTAACTTTTTAAATATAACTCCAAATGAATTAATTCTTTTTCCTACCTCTCTCAAATATTGTCTAGTTTATTTCAAGATTTATTTGAAAAAATTTCAGAACAACTTTTTGTGCTGTTTTTATTTTTGTGTTAATTCATTTATATTTCTAAAATAGGATTTTTGAAGAGAGGAGAAATATTTCAAGAGTTTGAAATGCACCCTGCCTTCCCATGACCTGAAGGCAAGCATTTTGAACCCCGGCATAAATATTTTTGTGTGTTTGATGACACGTTTATAACATCACCTCACTTTGGAGAAACTTGTTATTTCATGTGATTTGATCATGTGCATGGATGCATATTTGTGATTTCCATGCTGTGGGGAATGATCACACTTGTGATAATAATCATCCTCATGTGCCTTGCTTGCATGCCGGAAGGAACCCGGGAAAACCTCTGCCTCGGGTAGGCATGAGTTTGACGCTGATCCGTCGGGACGGTTATGTCTGGTATGGCATGGTAAGGTAATATGAGCGGTGACTCTGTTGGTTGAAATATATTCGTTATGCTAATCATGCAGGGAAATACTTAAACCTCCTGAGTCGACCGTAGATCGAGTCTTGTTCCAGTAACCCCCATACTTGCCTCGTACTACCACTTGTCTCTACAAAAAGTAGAGTACGTTTCAGTAAGTTGTCAACCCCTTTCCAGCACACACCGTACAGAGAGGCCAGGGTGGAAGATACCAGTTGTAGCTGGTAGGCAGACCACCTGGTCCGGGGCCATGGGTGTTTCCGGTTGACACCGAGAGGGGAGGCCACCCCTTAGATCATGCAATATAAATTTGATCCCATGCTACGCGAGGTTGTAGCCTCCCCACTTAGAGTTTGCTTGAAAGGTGTCGTGGGTGATTCCAGACATGTTTGAGTTAAGCTGGTGTGTGCAAGTTAGGTGTGTTTTCAACAAAAAGACCGTAGACGGAATTAGTCCCGATGGACTAATGAAATCCGTTACTCGTGGGTAAAGAGTACAACCTCTGCAGAGATTAAACCTATTCGAATAGCCGTGTCCATGGTTAAGGATTACAGTCTGGGATGGGTCAAGTGTTGGTCTTAGTGTCGGTCTTCGGAGGTGAAACTGATAAACCAGAATTGGAATTACTACTTGTGACTTGTGATGATTATGATTATTATTATTGTTGTGGACTAACCCGTGATATTTTGTCATCATCGAATATCTCTGGGATGGTTTTACCTCCAGGATATTTACTATGTGCATTTCTTTTAAAGCCCTTTATGTGGTGTCGCTTAGACGCCCGACTGTGGCATTTCCTTTAAAGCCCTTTATGTGGTGTCGCTTAGACGCCCGACTGTGGCATTTCTTTTAAAGCCCTTTATGTGGTGTCGCTTAGACGCCCGACTGTGGCATTTCCTTTAAAGCCCTTTATGTGGTGTCGCTTAGACGCCCGATTGTGGCATTTCTTTTAAAGCCCTTTATGTGGCGTTGCTTAGACGCCCGACTGTGGCATTACTTTTAAAGCCCTTTATGTGGTGTCGCTTAGACGCCCGACTATGGCATTTCTTTTAAAGACCTTTATGTGGTGTCGCTTAGACGCCCGACTGTGGCATTTCTTTTAAAGCCCTTTTTGCGGTGTCGCTCAGACGCCCGACTGTGGCATTTCTTTTAAAGCCCTTTATGTGGTGTCGCTTAGACGCCGACTGGCATTTCTTTTAAAGCCCTTTATGTGGTGTCCATCGACGCCTTGTTGTGGCATTTCTTTTAAAGCCCTTTATGTGGCGTTGCTTAGACGCCCGACTGTGGCATTTCTTTTAAAGCCCTTTATGTGGTGTCGCTTAGACGCCCGACTGTGGCATTTCTTTTAAAGCCCTTTATGCGGTGTTGCTCAGACGCCCGATTGTGGTATTTCTTTTAAAGCCCTTTATGTGGTGTCGCTTAGACGCCCGACTGTGGCATTTCTGGCATGATTGTTATTTATTTCATTATGCCCTTTTTATACTTCTTTGATATTGCATATTCATATATAATATGTTTACACGTATCAGAGTTATATTTATATTGTTGTGACTGACGTCATGAGTATAAAATATTTTTAGCACATCATTGCCATATTATCCCTGTGTTCTTAATGTTTGCGAGTACATTCAAAGTACTCACTGGCTTGTCCCTGGCTATTGTCTTGGCCAGATCTCTTGCACGGAGAGGAGCGACCGTGATGACAGCCTCGGAACCTAAGCAACGGTGATAGCAACCTCGCGAAGATAGGAGTTAACCTGGTCAGCTGTTCCCGTGGGAAATGGAATCCCATAGACACTGATGATTTTCAACCCGCTTCCGCCATCAACCACTAGAAACCATTTGTTGTACTCACAGACCAGAATGGTCTTGTAATCGCATATTTTGTTTTTGCTTGGAATTTACGTATCAAGTTGGTGCCTCATCATTAACTTGATTATCCTGGGGCTGATGAGCACAAGGGCCATTTTCTGGGAATTAGTACCCGGAGAATCGGTCGCCACAGCTCCTCTGGCTGCCCCTCCGCCATAGTGGGATCAGTCGGCCCTCATCGCCGCGCTGAACCAGATGGCCCTTCAAGCGCAAGTGGGACAAGGCAGCGAGTGGGTCCTCGACAGCGGTGCTTCCTCGCACATGGGCTCCGGTTCTGGTATACCACTCTCCCTCGCCTCCCAATTTTCCTTATCATATCATTGTCGGTGATGGCTCCTCTCTTCCTATCACCGCACCGGGTTTCGTTCACTTTCGAACACCCATTCGCCCTCTCTCCCTTCTGAACATTCTTATTTCTCCTAAACTCATCAAAAATCTAGTGTTTGTCTGCGCTTTTACACGTGATAATTTTGTTTCCATTGAATTTGCACCTTTTGGTTTCTCTATCAAGGATTTGGCAACAGGATGGGTTATTCATCGATGTAACTCCACAGGTGACCTCTACCCTTTCGTGTAGACGCCCCAATGCTTCCTCGCAGCCGTCTCTGCAACTTTGTGGCATCAGCGACTTGGACACCCCAGCTCTGAAGCTTTGGCCAATGCATCCAAATATTTCAAATTCAGTTGTAATGAAAGTTTACCCATGCACTGCGATGCATGTCGTTTGGGCTAACACACTAGACTTCCTTTTGCTTCCTCTGCCACCAAAACATCTGCTGCTTTTGATCTTTGTCATTGCAATTTATGGACTAGTCCTGTATTAAGCATCTCAAATTTTCAATATTATCTTGTTATCTTGGATGACTTTACCCACTTCACTTGGAAGTTTCCTATTCGTAATAAGTGTGAAGTTCATCCACTTCTTGTGGCGTTCTATGCTTATGTTCGCACGCAGTTCTCATCCTCCATTAAAGCTTTTCAGACCGGCAATGGACGAGAATTCGACAACACTGCAAACCATGCTCTTTTTACCGCCAATGGAACTCTTCTTCGCCTCACCTGCCCCTACACCTCCGAACAAAATGGCAAGGCCAAACGTATCCTTCGTACACTCAATGATGGTGTCCGCACTCTCCTTATACATGCATCCATGCCATACCCATGGTGGGCCGAGGCTCTCACCACCTCCACATACCTCCTCAATCGCCGCCCATGCAAAGCCAACGTCATTACCACTCCCTACGAGCTTCTTCACGGTCGTGCCCCCAATTTTAAGTCTCTTCGTGTGTTTGCCTGCCTGTGCTATCCCAATCTTACTGCCGCCATGATACGTCCCCAACGTATCTATAATTTATGAAGTATTCATGCTATTATATTATCCATCTTAGATGTTTTATATGAATTTATATGCTATTTTATATGACTTTTGGGACTAACCTATTAACCTAGAGCCCAGTGCCAGTTTCTGTTTTTTCCTTGTTTTTGAGTTTAACAGAAAAGGAATACCAAACAGAGTACAATTGACGTGCCAATTTTTGATGAATTTTTATGGACCAAAAGAAGCCCCTGGAGTAAAAGAGTTGGGCCAGAAGAGTCCCAGGCTGTCCACGAGGGTGGGGGGCGCGCCCACCCCCCTGGGCATGGGCCCCTGCCTCGTGGACGACTCGGAGACCCCCCAGACGTGAAACCAACGCCAAAAATTCATATAAATATAGAAACCACCAGAAATTAACCTAGATCGGGAGTTCCTCCGCCGCAAGCCACTGTAGCCATGAGAAATCAATCTAGGCCCTCTCTGGCACCCTGCCAGAGGGGGCCATCATCACCGGAGGCCATGGAGGATGATCCCGGAGGGGCCATCATCGCCATGAAGGCCAAAGACCAGAGGGAGAACCTCTCCCCATCTAGGGGGGCATGGAGGAGGAAGCACAAGGGGGAAACCTCCCCTCCTCTCTCTTGGTGGCACCGGAGTGCCATCAGGAGGGGAATCATCACCGCGGTGATCGTCTTCATCAACATCACCATCATCATCACCATCCTCATCTCTTTTATATGGTGGCACCATCATAAGTGGAGTTATTGGTGGCACCAGAGTCCACTCTCCCGCACCCCGCTATAATCCCTACTTGAACATGGTGCTTTATGCCACATATTATGATCCAATGATGTGTTGCCATCTTATGATGTTTTGAGTAGATATCTTTTATCCTTGGGTTGATTGATTTTCTAGATTGGTACGAGTTGTATGTTTTATTTTTGTGCTATCATATTGTGCCCTCCGTGTCGCGCAAGCGTGAGGGATTCTCGATGTAGGGTGTTGCAATACGTTCATGATTCGCTTATAGAGGGTTGCTTGAGCGACAGAAGCATAAACCCGAGTAAGGGGGTTGTTGCGTATGGGATAAAGGGGACTTGATATGTTAATGCTATGGTTGGGTTTTACGTTGATCTTTAGTAGTTTCGGATGCTTGCTAGAGTTCCATCATAAGTGCATATGATCCAAGAAGAGAAAGTATGTTAGCTTATGCCTCTCCCTCATATGAAATTGCAATGACGACTACCAGTCTTGTTAACGATTGCCTAGGATAATTCCGCCACCGACCCATCATTATTCCAAACTCGCTATTTATAATATTTAGTAATATATTCTAAATTAATGATAACAGCACCTACTTTTATGTTTTAGCTCTCCGATATCATGCAAAGTTATCCTCTTCATACCCACAACGTAGTTTTATTTCTCGTTTCTAGTTGGAAGCAAAGCGTTATCGTAATGAGAGTCGTATCGATGGCAGATAGGGCTTGAGAGAATATTGATCTTACCTTTAGCTCCTTGTGGGGTCGACACTCCATACTTATCACTTCCACCATTGGGAATTGCTACGGTGATTCCCTACACTTAGGGATTATCAAGCTCTTTTCTGGCGCCATTGCCGGGGAGCAATAGCGTGGGGTTGATATTCTCGTTTGTGCTTGTTTTCTTTCTTCACTAGTAGATTTTGTTTTTGCTTTTTGTTTCTGTTTAGTTGTGGGTGAAACATACAAAAAAAATATTTATGAATGAAAATACAAAAAATTTACTTGCCTCTCATGCCTAAAAAGTTTTTTTCAATAATAGAAGTGATTGGAAGGTTATGCATTGGAGAAGTGAGGGCCGACCTTGAACACTTGTGTTCATCCTCATGGAAACAATGTCAATTTTTTCATGGATGCTTCTATGAAAATAATTATCTCATTGTATATATCCACTGTATTATAAAAATAATGTGCCAAGCTTTGGTTTTAGGATGATTAGATTGCTTGTTTACTATGTGCGGTACAAAAACAGAAACTTTGGCTGTAGTGCGTGAATTTACATTTTTTACTAGAAAGTCAAATGGGTCTGAATTTTTTTTCACATTAGTTAGGTACAAATTGTTTAAATTTTCATACTTTTTTAGAATTTTTTGGAGTTACATAAGTTTACTAAACTGCCATATTACTGTAGGCTGTCCTGTTTTTGACAGATTCTGTTTTCTATGTGTTGATCGCTTATTTTGATGAATCTATGTGTAGTATCGGGGGGTATGAACCATGGTGAAGTTGGAATAAAGTAGATATAGTTATAATATGAAATTGGAATAAGTTTTCAACAGTACCTAAAGGTAGTGATTTGCTTTATTATACTAACGAATGTCACAAAGTCTTTTAAAAGTTTTGTGTGGATGAAGTGTTCGAAGATCGAGGAGCTATCAATATGAGAAGAATAAATAGAGGAAATAGTTCAAGCTTGGGGATGCCCAAGGCACCCCTAGTAAATATTCCAAGGATACTCAAGCATCTAAGCTTGGGGATGCCCCAGTTGGCATCCCATCTTTCTTCTTCAACAATTATCGGTATACCTCGGTTTTTGTTTTGTTCACATGATTTGTGTCCTTTGTGTTTTTCTTTTTCTTTATGAACCATGCTAGTATGAGATACCCCTTCAATGATATTATAGAATGCTCTTTGTGCTTCACTTAAATCTTTTGAGTATGGTTTTATAGAATGCTTCGTGTCCTTCACTTATATATTTTGAGCTTGGATATTGGTTATTCTATATTAATTGTAGAATGCTCCATGAACTCCACTTATATCTTTTGGAGTGTGAATAATACTATAATATAAAGTGGGTTTGTAAGAGTGTCAACTTTAGGAATTAGTGATCCCACTATTTTGGAGGGTGTTGAATCTTAGTATCATATTTATGAAAGTTGATTTGGAAGAGTGTCAACTTTAGTTCGTAATGATTCCACTATTTCGGAAGAGGCTCCAATTGATTATGAGAACAAAGTTGCGATCTATGATGATTATTGTGTTGACATGTACGCTATAAATAATAATGTTAACCATGAAACTTGTCATCATGATTTTAGTTTTCAATTGGATTATCCCTCACATGACAATTATTTTGTTGAGTTTGCTCCCACTATTCCGAATGAGAAGAATTTTGCTTACTTGGAGAGTAGTAAAATTTCTATGCTTGTCGATCATGAAAATAATTATTTATGTGATGGTTATATTGTTTAACTCATCCATGATGCTACTGAAAATTATTATGAGGGAGGAATACATGCTTGTAGGAGTTGCAATGATATCAAGTTTCCTCTCTATGTGCCTAAAGTTTTGCAGTTATTCTTGTTTTGCCTTCCTATGCTAGTTGATTCTTGTTCCTATAAATTATGTGTTCACAAAATCCCTAGGCATAGGAAGTGGGCTATATTCAAATTTTCTATTCATATTCTTCATGATGCTCTCTTTATGTTTCAATTATTTTCTTTTATGTGAGCATCATTGAAATCATCATGCCTAGCCAAAAGGCATTAAAGAAAAGCGCTTGTTGGGAGAGAACCCAATATTTACCCTTACTGTTTTTTTGTGTTTACATGATTAAGCTACTGTAATAATAATGTTTTATAGCTTTTTTCCATAATGTGCCAAGTAAGACCTTTGGGAAGACCTGGGTGAAAGTTAATGTGATCTTGCTGTAAAAAACAGAAACTTTGCGCTCACGAGATTAGCTGCCATTTTTTACAGAAGAGTGCTTTTCAGTTGATTATTTTTGCAGAAGATTAATAGACAAATTCCTCATGTCCAAAAATTTATTTCATAATTTTTGGAGTAGCAGAAGTATGGTTGGTGTTCATATCATTACAGACTGTTCTGTTTCTGACAGATTCTATTTTCATTGCATAGTTTGCTTGTTTTCTAGTTTCTATGGCTTATATTTCTCAATATAAATTGTAGAAACGGTATGGTACAGTAGGCATTGTGTGAGAACAATTATGACCCTTGTCTTTGACAGTACCAATGTGAATGGTTTAATCTTTATCATACTAACCTATCTCACGAAGTTCCGTTATGTTTTGTGTGATTGAAGTTTTCAAGCTTTGCGTGAGATATCGATATGAGGAGAATAAGGAGTGGAAAGACCCTAAGCTTGGGGATGCACAAGGCACCCCAAGGTAATATTCAAGGAAGATTCAAGCGCCTAAGCTTGGGGATGCCCCGTGTCGGCGTTCTGGGAACGGGGGTCCCCTGACTTGCCTGCCTGCGGCCTGCGGCGTGGCTCAAGTTGGGGCCCAACATGGCCCAGCTTCACCAGCTCAAGCTCAAGACCCTCGCGAGGGGCCAAGCCTCGCGGGGTGGACGACAGGAACCTTCCTCAGGAGCAGCCTCGTCAGGCAGGCTCGCAAGGAGGCGGAGAGATCAAGGCAGGGTACCTCCCGAGGGTGCCCCGTGACGCAAGCCATGACGATCAAGGCCAGGCGGGCGCCAGGCGGGTGCCAGCCCGCGCAGTGTCCTCATTTCCCCTTTGGTCCGAAGGAGGCAAGCACAGGCCAAGGCATCAGGCAAAGGTTACCGCTTCGGTGCAACAAGACCAAGACCAGCAGAACGGCCGGATGGAGGTCATCATGGAGCCCAGGACGGCGTCACCGTCAGAGTCTTTGGGAGCCGAAGACCAACTTTAGTTAGGACAAGTGTACTAGATGTTCCCCTTCAAAATGGCCAACTATTGGCGCCCTTCCCGCTCATTATTTGGGAAGAGGCCCGGGGCCTCCCTCTACAAATAGGACTAGCCACCACAAAGAGAGGGGACGGACGGAGACAAGTCGAACCCCCTAGAGAGAGAGAGAGAAGCGATTGGACTCGCCCAAGCAGTTCATTGCACCAGCTCAAGAACAGCCCCTTGCGAGGCTGTTCTTCCTTTGTATTGTTCTTCATCAGCCCCTGAGGCAATCCACCACACCACAAACTAGAGTAGGGTATTACACCACAACGGTGGCCCGAACTAGTATAAACCTTGCGTCTCTTGTGTTGTTCATCGTTCATAGTTTAGATCCCTTGCAATCCATTCTCGCGTGAGCTGGTAGGGGAAAGATCTCCGCGCACCCCAGTGTTCGAACCTCAAGGGTCTGCCGGAACCCGAAATCCGACATTTGGCGCGCCAGGTAGGGGTGAGCTGGAATTCTTCCCCCGCCGCCTCGCGTTTCGTCGCCTCATCGTTCCATGTCAAGCGACTCGGCAGCCAACGCCGACCACTGGGCGGCGTGGCCCACCCACGCCGTGCCGCCAGCCCAGGGCGACCTCAACCTTGCACCTTAGCAAGCCCGCCCTCCGCAAGGCGCTGCGTGGCGCGGGCGACGCGGCCAAACGCCGCCTGCCCTCACACCGCCGGGTAGTGCGGTCGGCGCGAGCTCGGCGCCACGCCACGCCACGCCGCCGCACCCGACGGGAGCAGTAAAATCGAGGCGCTCACGGTGGCCCGAGAACTGCTACGGTACCGGCTTCTAGAGGGCGGCCGCGACGTGCTGTTGGAGCGGGCGGCCGAGCTCCTGGACGCCGCCGCCTCGGGAGCACCTCCTTTCCGTGTCAGGCTAACACCTTTGGTCCAGAGCGCGCCGTATGGCGGCCCGATGCGCGCCCATACAACCTCAAGCGGGCTCCAGGGCCTACTGGACGCCAACCTGGCCAGCAGCACCAGGCGGCAAGGCGCGCAGACCCCATCTCTGGCCAGCGAAGGAGCGCACGCCATGACCTTCGGACTCGGCGGACCACCGAGCCACCACTATCAAGACGACGCTCCGGGCCAGACTGCGTGGCATGTGGGGCACTACAGCGAGGCCTACGGGGCGGCGTCCCCAGAAGCTTATGTGCCCCGCATGATGGATCAAGAGTGCGCACGGGAAGAAGACCATGGCTCGTTCCTTGGGCCAAGCTGGGGCGAGGAGACCCCAAGAGGGCCTCGACAACCGCGCCAGCGGAAGCAACTATCTGGTACCGTTAATTCCTCAGGAGCAAGCTTATGCTAACCATGTGCCACAGGAGGAAAAGGTCGCTGCAACAGGCGGCTGCCCCAACTCTGCAGCCTCTTACCCCTCAGGAGGAGGGCATCGGGGGCTGCAGGAGAGGGGTCAAGATCCGGTTTCGTCCCCGCGGCGCTCGGCACAAGATGTTCTAAGGAGGTAGGCCCTCTGTCGGGGAGGTGCCTCAGGGCCTGCCCCCGGCAGAGGACCCGTGGTCGTTTGGGAACTGGCTGGCGACCGCTCTACCCCATTGGCGTCGTCCTTGGTCTCCGGCTGCCGTCAGTGGTGGTAGAGTGTGGCGCAAGGCGGGGCCCTCGTCTGGCGATATGAAGCAAGGCCGGTACCTGTGAAGAAGGCCCAATGCCTGTGAAGCTCGCCGCCCCGTGACACTCTCACGTAATAATGAGTGGGGCTGTACTCAGGCCTTGGGGCTCCCTCCCACGCCCAGTGGCAGCACTTAGCTCCGCGCTGGTGAGAAGTCATCGAAGACTAGACTAGGTGCCGGACGCGGCCTTTTGCTTTTTTGCCTTTTCCTTTGTTGACGAGTTTCTTCGATTTAAATTTAAGTTGGATTTAAATTCAAGCCTTGCGTGCGTTTGGGGAAGGGGTGTTTAGTCTCGTTCGAGCAATCTCTCGTGTTCTGGTTTCGGCTTCGCGTCCAAAGATAGCACCAGCTGCCCCCCTCGCGAGCTCCTCGTGAGCCGGGCCGGGCCAACCGCGTCCACAGCTCGGACGACCATCGCCACACCCTCTCCGGAGGTTCTTATCGCAGGATCAATGGGTCCGCCCAGAAGACACACATGGCGCTAAGGCCACCGCAGCCCCGCTCGGGGCTCACCAGGGCCAAAAGGTAAATGAGCCAACCGACCCATCACCAGGCCGGCCGTTAAGTTCACACACAACATTTAGATTACCGAGACATCTATCGCAAATCTTTACATGAGGGGCTTCCCCTCCCAAAATGCTCTCACAGTCTTTAGGGCCAAGCCCGAATCTCTTTTGTACAGGATAAACAACGGTGGCAAGCAATCAGTCGGACATGTCGCTTGCTGCGCCTTTCGGGTCGCCTCCGGAGGCGTCGCTGGCGTCGTCGCCATCACCAGTACCTCCGCCAGCGGCAGGACCGTCCACCACACCGCCTTCATCGGCGGCCACGATCACGCCATCATCATCAGACGTGAAGGCCCTGACAAGGTCATCCACGTGGCCATCCACCCATTGCGCCAGGTCGCCCCGGATGGTTGTGGGCACCGGTGCGATTGCGGCATCAAAGTCGAAGTGGGGATCCCTGTCCCGCAGATAACTGAAGACACGGGAGAAAGCGCGCCCAAGCAAGGCTCGGCTCCTCTCCTCAACGAGCCAGCGAGACCTCTCGGCGCGGTTCTCCAGGAGCGTGACCACATCAGCAAAGTACTGGAGGTAGCCACATAGTTGGTCTCGTGCGGCTCCTCAGCAGCGGCCTCGCAAATGTTTCCAAGGGCCGTGTTTGCCCGTTCCCTGAGCGTACGGAGCATGGGGGCATGCTCGTGCTCCAGGACCCGCCTCCGGCGGATCTCGTCCTCGTTCTGCCGCGCAATGGCCTCGGCGCCATCAACCCTCTGGCGAAGAAGAAGCAGTTCGGGGCGGGAAGAGGTCAGCTCCTCCTGCGCTGCGCGAAAGGCGGCTGCGGAGGCATCCGCACCCCACGTCACTTCATCGAGCTTGGCCTTGAGGGCTGTGGTCCTGCCCTCAGCTTCGGCCTTGACCAACTCCAACCTCAACCCATACTGGCACTCAAGGCCTGAGAGAGCTTGCGCTACGCGGCGGTCGACCTCTTCTTGGGCGCGGGCCTCGCGCGCGGCGACTTCGTCCTCCGCCTGAGTCACTAGGCGCTCCATCGTCTCCAACCGCTCAAGGTCGAGGTTGCGCTCGGCAGCCTCCAGCAACACCGCTTCCTCGCACATCTGAAGCTCCGCCTGGTCGACGGAAGCCCCCTTCAACGATGCAAGTGCAGCCTGGCGCAACTCCACCTACTCCTCCAGAGAGTTGCTCCACGCTTGGAGATCCCACGCACGCTCCTCCGCGTCCTGGCGCCACCGATCTGCCTTCCGGGCCTACTCGACAGCTCGGGAGCAAGCCTCTCGCGAGGCCACCAGTGACGCCTCAGCCTTCGCATTGTCAAGGTCACGCTGGTGATGTGCAAGGGCAATGGCCACATTCAGCTTGCGCCTCTCCTCAGCAAGGCGCAAACCCTCTGCCTCAAGACGCGCATCTTCGCCGGCGAGCTCCGGCGCGAGCCGGTTCACCGCGGCCGTCGCCCCATGGAGAAGCTCTTGACGAAGGGCACGGTGTTCACGAGCATGCCTGAGCACGTCTCCCTCGTCACCCTCTGCTGCTGGTGAATGCGGAGGACCCGGAGGTGACGCGCCTCCTCTCGTAGGGCAGGGTGCTGGCGCCCCAACAGTCACCGGACGGGCCACGCCAGGAGCAGGGTCTGGCGCCGGTCCGTCCCCAGAAGAAGGGCTCAAGATCGACCTCAGCCAATCGCCATCCACGACCAAGGAAGGGGCATGGGGCAAGCTAGCTGCGCCCCGGGAGAACTCGTGAAGGGAAGACAGCAGGCGCACTGACTCGGGATGCTCAGCCGAACGGGTCACCTCCTCGACCGGCTGAGTGATGAGGGCGCTGCTTGAGCCCGACGCATTGAGGACCAGCGATGAGGGTGAAGCTTGGGGAGATGGCTCCTTCGCCGTATCCACGAATTTGTCAGGAAGGGCCCTGAAGGGTTATAGTCAGCTGCAAGAACCAAGAAGCAGAGGAGCAAAGAGAGAAGAAGACTTACTCGTCTGTGGCGAAGTACCTCCTGCACTTCAGCAAGCGGCAAGGGCGATCGTCACCGCCCGAGGCCTCCTTCCTCTTGCGGAGGGCCGCGAAGTCTACGCGGAACCGACCTAAGCGCTCGGAGCAGGGGTCGGTTTGTGGCATGGAGGAGGCAGCAAGATGACCAGCGTCAATGGGACCAACCTGGGGGACGCCCCCAGGCGCTACCTCATGAGGAACGACCGGGACCTCGGGAGCCCCAGCCTCGGGAGCCCCGACCTTGGACTCCCCAACCTCGGGAGCCGGAGGCCGCGGCTCCTCACCTGTCGCCATTCCAGAACAAGCTCCGGGAGATGCCGCCCTCGGGACTTCGCGCGGCGTCACCACCTCAACGTCATCCCCTTCAACTCCCGATGGTCCTCGTCTCCCTGCTTCATCACCTGAGACAGAGCCACTCTGGGCGACCGGAAGAGCTACCACAGCAACTGGGTTCTCGCGAGGCCCCCTGAGGCCAACCGGGCGCAGCCCCCAATCGTCAAAGCTAGGTATCTGCTTCACAAAATCGGCCCTGCCTGAATGGATATACAAGAGGGCTCCATCACGTCGAAGGATGCCCGGAGAAAGATCACCAACCAAGACCCTGAGAACCGTCTTCAGCACCTCAGGCGCTAGGTCCTCCTCCTGAAGCCGCATGCGGTCTTTGTGCCCCGCAAAGTCCCACATCTGGTGAGAGTGGCGCTGGAGAGGAGCAATGCGACACTGGAGGAACTCCTTCACCACCTTGGGCGCCGTCACATTGAGCACCCTCAAGCTCTCGAAGCGGCGCCAGACGAATGCAAGCCGGCTGTCCACGAGCGTCTCGTGACCCCAGCCTGAGTTGGGAACAGCAGGCGAGGTAGGATGCGAGAGCAGGGGGCTGAACACCCCAACATCAACATACAACCACCGCTCTCTGAACTTGGCCTCAGGGGGAGGGAGTCCGAAATCAATCCCTGAAGCAGCGGTCTCTGGCGCCGCCAGGAAGCTCACACATCCCGAGCATTGAGTAGGATCACTCAGGTGCAAAGAGAAGAAGTGACGCAGCAGAGCAACGGTAGGAGGGATGCCCACCATTGCCTCGCAAACAAAGGCGAAGATAGCCAGGAGGGTAATGGACTCAGGCCCGAGATGCATCATGTGGATCTGATAGTGGGAGAGCACCGCATTGAAGAAAGCAGAAAAGGAGGGAACCAGACCCGCCCACAGGGCATCAGCGAAGAACCGGACCTCGACGATCCTGTCAGGGGAGGCATGGGATGCAGGCCATGCCGTGGTCCTACCGCACTCGTTGAAGAAGGTTTCAAAAGCAGAGCAAACCTTGCCCAAGGCATCGGGGTTGAGTATGATAGATTGGCCGATGACGGGAGCCACCGCCGGAGGCGAAAGGGACGAAGACGCATGCCTCTTCCCCTTTTCCTTCTTCGCTGGCGCCATGACGATAGGAAGGATCATAATACGAGTTGGATTGAGGGTGGAAGTTGGATCCATAGGAAGAAGGAAGGACCAGGAGTGCGCGGATGGCGAGAGGGGAATGGTTGTGTGCAACCCCGGGTCCGCTTAGCCGGGCGCGTAATAAGGCATCGTGGGGAAGTTGAGACGCCCACGACCAATCAATCGCCATGCGGCACCCAAGGTCAAGAGTTGTTAGCCCACGGCGCCAGACTTGCCCCTTCGCTTCTCTCGCTAAGCCAAGTCCGGCGCCGCTTTGGGCCGGGGCTACTGTCGGCGTTTCGGGAACGGTGGTCCCTAGACTTGCTCAAGGTGTGGCCTGCAACGTGGCTCAAGTGGGGCCTCAAAGACGCCCAGCTTCACCAGCTCAAGCTCAAGACCCTCGCGAGGGGCCAAGCCTCGCGGGGCGGACGACGGGAACCTTCCTCAGGAGCAGCCTCGTCAGGTAGGCTCGCGAGGAGGCGGAGAGATCAAAGCAGGGTACCTCTCGAGGGTGCCCCGTGACGCAAGCCATGATGATCAAGGCCAGGCGGGCGCCAGGCAGGCGCCAGCCCGCGTAGTGTCCTCATTTCTCCTTTGGTCCAAAGGAGGCAAGCACAGGCCAAGGCATCAAGCAAAGGTTACCGCTTTGGTGCAACAAGACCAAGACCACCAGAACGACAGGATGGAGGTCACCGTGGAGCCCAGGACGCCGTCACCGTTAGAGTCTTTGGCAGCCGAAGACCAACTTTAGTTAGGATAAGTGTACTAGATGTTCCCCTTCAAAATGGCCAACTGTTGGCGCCCTTCCCGCTCATTATTTGGGAAGAGGCCCAGGGCCTCCCTCTACAAATAGGACTAGCCACCACAAAGAGAGTGGACGGACGGAGACAAGTCGAACCCCCTAGAGAGAGAGATAAGCGACTGGACTCGCCCAAGCAGTTCATCGCACCAGCTCAAGAACAGCCCCTCGCGAGGCTGTTCTTCCTTTGTATTGTTCTTCATCAGCACCTGAGGCAATCCACCACACCACAAACTAGAGTAGGGTATTACACCACAACAGTGGCCCAAACTAGTATAAACCTTGCATCTCTTGTGTTGTTCATCGTTCATAGTTTAGATCCCTCGCAATCCATTCTCGCGTGAGCTGGTAGGGGAAAGATCTCCGCGCGCACCCCAGTGTTCGAACCTCAAGGGTCTGCCGGAACCCAAAATCCGACACCCCGGCAGGCATCCCCTCTTTCATATTCAAAACTATCAGTATACCTTACCCGGAGCTATATTTTTATTCGTCACATGATATGTGTTTTGCTTGGAGCGTATTTTCAATTTTACTTTCTGTTTGAATAAAATCATTGGATCTGAAATCTTGAATGAAAAAGAATCCTCCCATGGCTAGTTAATTATTTGACTACTCGGTGTTCTTCACTTATATCTTTTTGGAGTAGTTTGTCATTTACTCACGTGCTTCACATATATCCTATGAGTAAATGGTTGAATGAATTGAATATCATAAATCTGGATTTATATATGTTTCATATGCTTATACCATGGGAAGTAATGACTTCACACATAATAAGTATAGGTAGTAAACTTATTGAAAGTTAGCAAACGCAGAATTGGTCACTTGAACAATTCATGAAAGAATATTGAAGGAAGAGAGATTTCACATATAAATATACTATCTTGGACATCTTTTGTAATTGTGAGCACTCATTAAAATATGACATTTTAAAGGTTGATGTTGGACAAGTAAGACAACTTAATGGGTTATGTTTTCCTATATCTGAAACATTATATTGTCTTGGATCATCCAACATGTTGGGCTTGCCTTTCCCTCTCATGCTAGCCAAATTCTTTGCACCAAGTAGAAATACTACTTGTGCTTCCAAACATCCCTTAAACCATTTTTGCCATGAGAGTCCACCATACCTACCTAAGGATTGAATAAGACCCTTCAAGTAAGTTGTCATCGGTGCATGCAATAAAAATTGCTCTCTAAAAATGTATAATCTATTAGTGCGAGGAAAATAAGCTTTATACGAACTTGTGATAGGGAAGAAATAAAAGCGACTGACTGCATAATAAAGGTCTTTATCACAAGCGGCAATATAAAGTGACGTTCTTTTGCATTAAGATTTTGTGCATCCAACCATAAAAGCGCATGGCAACCTCTGCTTCCCTCTGTGAAGGGCCTATCTTTTACTTCTATCTTCTACCCTTATACAAGAGTCATGGTGATCATCACCTTTCCTTTTTACACTTTTTGCTTTGGCAAGAACTTTGTTTTGGAGAGATCCGGATATATATATATCCACTTGGATGTAGGTTTTCATAAATTATTATTGTTGACATTACCCTTGAGGTGAATGGTTGGGACGCGAAACTATAAGCCCTTATCTTTCTCCGTGTCTGATTAAAACTTTGAACCCATAAATATCACATGAGTGTTAGCAATTGTGAAAGATTAAATGATAGTTGAGTATGTGGAGTTTGCTGAATCAAAGCTCTTACATAGACCCTTCCCGAAAATAAGATGAATTGCAATTGTTTGATGACTAAGATCACTGTTTGTTAGTTTTCAAGAAAGTATGATCTATACTTTAACATGTGAATAGCTTGTTACTTGAGATGAGCTACTGTTATGACATGTAATGATGCTAGAAAATGTGATTGAAATTATTATTGATCAAACTTGTGCACCTGCTAGCATTCACACTTCATAAATTATTTCTTTTATGATTTACCTACTTGAGGATGAGCAGGAATTAAGCTTGGGGATGCTGATACGTCTCCAACGTATCTATAATTTATGAAGTATTCATGCTATTATATTATCCATCTTAGATGTTTTATATGCATTTATATGTTATTTTATATGATTTTGGGACTAACCTATTAACCTAGAGCCCAGTGCCAGTTTCTGTTTTTTCCTTGTTTTTTAGTTTTACAGAAAAGGAATACCAAACGGAGTCCAATTAACGTGCCAATTTTTGATGATTTTTTTATGGAAAAAACGAAGCCCCTGCAGTAAAAGAGTTGGGCCAGAAGAGTCCTGGGCTGTCCACGAGGGTGGGGGCGCGCCCATCCGTCTTGGGCGTGGGCCCCTGCCTCGTGGACGGCTCGGAGACCCCCCCCCCCTGATATGAAACCAACGCCAAAAATGCCTATAAATATAGAAACCCCGAGAAAATAACCTAGATCAGGAGTTCCGCTTCGGCAAGCCTCTGTAGCCACGACAAATCAATCTAGGCCCTATTTGGCACCCTGCCGGAGGGGGCCATCATCACCGGAGGCCATGGAGGCGGATCCCGGAGGGGCCATCATCGCCATGAAGGGCAAGGACCAGACGGAGAACCTCTCCCCATATAGGGGGGAGGCCATGGAGGAGGAAGCACAAGACGGAGAAGCTCTCCTCCTCTCTCTTGGTGGCACCGGAGTGCCATCAGAAGGGGAATCATCGCCGCGGTGATCGTCTTCATCAACATCACCATCATCATCACCATCCTCATCTCTTTTACGCGGTCCACTCTCCCGCACCCCACTGTAATCCCTACTTGAACATGGTGCTTTTATGCCACATATTATAATCCAATGATGTGTTGTCATCTTATGATGTTTTGAGTACATATCTTTTGTCCTTGGGTTGATTGATGATCTAGATTGGTATGAGTTGTATGTTTTATTTTGGTGTCGTCCTATTGTGCCCTTCGTGTCGCGCAAGCGTGAGGGATTCCCGTTGTAGGGTGTTGCAATACGTTCATGATTCGCTTATAGTGGGTTGCTTGAGTGACAAAAGCATAAGCCCGAGTAAGGGGGTTGTTGCGTATGGGATAAAGGGGACTTGATATGTTAATGCTATGGTTGGGTTTTACCTTAATGATCTTTAGTAGTTGCGGATGCTTGCTAGAGTTCCAATAATAAGTGCATATGATCCAAGAAGAGAAAGTATGTTAGCTTATGCCTCTCCCTCATCTGAAATTGCAATGACGACTACCGGTCTTGTTAACCATTGCCTAGGATAATTCCGCACACTGACCCATCATTATTCCACACTCGCTATTTATAATATTTAGTAATATATTCTAACCTTATGATAATAGCACCTACTTTTATGTTTTAGCTCTCCGATATCATGTAAAGTTATCCTCTTCATACCAAGAACGTACTTTTTTTTCTCGTTTCTAACTGGAAGCAAATGTTCAGAATACGTAGAGTCGTATCAGTGGTAGATAGGACTTGAGAGAGTAAGTATCTTACCTTTAGCTCCTTGTGGGTTTGACACTCCATACTTATCACTTCCACCATTGGGAATTGCTACGGTGATTCCCTGCACTTGGGGATTATCACATCGCACCTCACAAACTCGCACCCCGTTCCACTCCTTGCATTTTTCTCGGCTATCCGGACGGACGCAAAGGGTATCGCTGCTATGATCCACTAACTCGGCGCATTATTTTCTCACGGCATGTTACCTTTGTGGAAAAAGTGTTTCCTTTCAGCTCCCTGGACTTCAGCATCGCCCCAACATCTCCATCACGCGAAAGCCACGACGATCCTCCTCCGGCTTACGTCGATCATGTGGCGCCCCCTACATGCCACAGTGGCGGGCCATGCAGCCCGTCCCCGCACGGATCGTCCTCGGGCAGCTCCTCTTCACCATCCATGTCCCGCGGCTCTGCCCCCTCAGCTTGCGGCTCTGCGTCTCTAATGCCTGACGCCGGCTCAGCCCGCGGCTCGGCTTCCTCGGCACGCGGTTCTGTGTCCCTGACGCCGGATGTCCGCGCTGCCCATGGCTCCGCGTCCCTGACGCCCGATGCTGCGCCTTCCAGCTCGGCGCCTTCTTTGTCGCTGTCCCGCCACCACATGGTCACTCGCGCTCGGCATGGCGTCTTCAAGGTGAACCCTCGCTACGGACATGTCGCCACCATGACGGTGTGTCCCCTCCCATCCTCCATCCGGGAGGCTCTCTGCGACCCCAACTGGCGCCAGGCGATGCAGGAGGAATTCGACGCCCTCTCATTGAACACCACCTAGACGTTGGTCCCTCGGCCTCCCCACACCAACGTTGTCACCGGCAAATGGGTCTTCCGGCACAAGACACGCGAGGACGGCTCCCACGAGTGGTACAAGGCTCGCTGGGTCATTCGTGGTTTAGCCCAACGTCCTGCTGTCGACTATGGTGAAACTTTTTCGCCGGTCGTCAAACCGGAAACGATTCGCACTATGCTCACCTTCGCGTCCTCCCATAATTGGCTTGTGCACTAGTTGGACGTGAAGAATGCCTTCCTCAACGGCATCCTCGACGAACAGGTCTAGTGCTACCAGCCGGCTGGTTTTGTTGATTCTCATCGCAAGGATCACGTCTGCAAGCTCGTCAAGTCTCTCTATGGCTTGAAGCAAGCGCCGCACGCGTGGTTACAGCGCTTCGCCACCTTTGCCGTCACCATTGGCTTCACCGCCTCTCGTTTTGACGCTTCGCTCTTCATACTATGGCGGGGCACTGACGTGGCGTATCTCCTGCTATATGTTGACGACATCATCTTGACGGCTTCCGCCCAGACACTACTCCACGATCTCATTGCCAAACTCATGGTCGAGTTCGCAATGAAGGACTTGGGGCCCTTGCACTTCCTCCTCGGGATCCGTGTGCATCGTACGTCTTGTGGCTTCTTCCTCAGTCAGGAGCAGTACGCCAAGGAGATCCTCCAGCGCGCCGGCATGTTGAAGTGTAAGACCGCCACCACGTCTGTCGACACCCTTCTAAAGGTTGCCGCCGACGCTGGTGACCCGGTTGCCAATACCTCCGAGTAGAGAAGCCTCGCTGGTGCCCTTTAGTACTTGACCATGACGCGTCCTGATCTTGCATATGCCATGCAGCAAGTCTGCTTACACATGCACGATCCGCGTGACGGTCATCTCGCCATCATCAAACGTATTCTCCGATACGCTCATGCACCACGAGCTCCGGTCTCCTGCTCCACAGCTCCTCTCCACTTGACATCGTCGCTTACTCGGATGCGGACTGGGCAGGCTGCCCGGACACGCGACTCTCTACCTCTGGCTACTGTGTTTATCTTGGCGGTGCTCTCGTGAGCTGGTCTTCCAAGCGCCAACCCATCGTCTCGCGCTCGAGCGCCGAGGCTGAGTATCGTGATGTTGCCAATGTCATTGCTGATTGTGTATGGCTGAGGCAACTCCTCGATGAGCTCGGTTAACCTCCCTCAAAAGCAACGGTGGTCTTTTGTGATAATATCTCAGCGGTGTACATGTCTACCAATCTAGTTCATCATGGACGAATGAAGCACATTGAGTTAGACATTCACTTTGTGCGCGAGAAGGTGGCTCTCAACGAACTTCGGGTCGTTCATGTGCCTACTACTCAGCAGCTGGCTGATATCATTACCAAAGGACTCCCTACGGCGTCGTTTCAGTCATTCCGGTCCAATCTATGTGTTTTTCCTAGAGCCAACGTATCGACTGCGGCGGGGTGTTAACAGATAGCCTAATTATTGTTTAGATATTGTTGATATCTCTAACAGATCTCGGCCTGATCTTGCTATTCTTCTTGTGCAAGACATAAGCTGTTTGTAAGGCTATTTAAAGCAACTACTCCAGTCAATGAAATCAGTTGCCCCAAACCGAGATTTCCTCCTGCCATTCTTAGTTTAGGCTCCTTCATGTTTAACGCGCACAACACACACACAAGCACCATTTAGACTAGTAAGGTACACGTGCATTGCACGCATGAGATTTGGCAACAAAATTATAAATAAATAACACATTATAGCATGTAAGCTTTGAGTCATATATGCATGATGTAGATGTTCGCTTAATTCTTGTAGTTCATTTCATTCAAAATCATCTCGGTTTTATAAGAAAGCTAACCTGTTTTAAGATTCATGGAATTGTGTGTTGTAAAGCATAAAGTAAAAACAAATAATGGCAAATCATGTATTAAAACATTTGGGCAATTCTGATACGGAAGATTCTAGAACAAAGAAGAAGTGCTTGTGTTTTTAGGTTTATGAATTGTGCTTAAGTTCAACCATGGAGTCTTCTAGATTGTACATGTGGCAAAATCTGGTGGAATCTAGATGATATCAAACGGCCAGTAGTGCTCAAATTTGTCATCTCTGCACCATCGGATTGGCTTCATCCAATGACCATCTTTCAAAGTTAAAGTTATCTGCACACTATATAAAAAATATAATATATAGGGGTATAGATATAAATATGTGATGCCAAAGCCACCCATCATATCCAATTAGAATAGTGTGTCCATGCACAGATGCAATGTGGCCAAACGATGTGTGCCATCGGTATCTCAAATTCAAATCAATATGACCTTGTTCAATGTGTATACAGTACAACATGCTCGTTTCCAAACCACACCGCACATATGTCAGTTATATTCATGCATGCATGGGTTTCAAACATCATGATCTCTTATTCAAATATTTGAATTCAACTTTACATTGATTATGACCTCACCTAGTCTTTTACACCCACACAGTCGTCTTCTCTTTATAATTGTACCACTAACTTTCTGTCGTGCATGCATGCACACACACCGCCAGTCGGCATTATCCATCGCACACCTGCAATCTTTTTCTTCAGGTCGGTCTACCATGCATGCACACACACACACCTCCCCCTCTCCATCATATCGGGCATTCTCTCACGTGCATGCGCAAAGATCGATGTTCCTCTATGTGTGTGTATATATAGCTAGGTCCTTCACAGTTTTCCACACAAACCGATCAATCTATATATCTAGTGAGGTCTCACCCTCTTTCCCACGTCCACATCGATCAATCTAAGACTCTCTATATAGGATTAAATAGCTAATACACCCACATTAATTGTATATCCAATGCTCCCCTCTCATCATCCATGCCTTCCGCTTCATCTCTCAGACGCGCGCACAGTGGCGAAGACAGGGGGCAGCAAGGGCCCTACCTCCCCCCTAACATCACTATATATTGGGGCTAATATTAATGTGATCATTAGACAATTGATGGTAAAATTGTTTAAGTTGATGAATTGGCCCTCCTCGTAAAGGATTAGCAAAGCTTGGCCCCCTAGATCATTTCTTTTTCATGGCTCCATGACTGCGCGCAACAGCGCATGTTCTCGCCCCCTCTCTTTAAATATCGATCTCGCACTCGTGCACTCCTTCATAGTCTCCATCCACTTGGCCCCTCGCACCATCTTCTAGCCCCCCACCAGATTTCGCCACATGTAAAATCTAGCAGACTCCATGGTTGAACTTAAGCACAATGCACAAACCTCAAAACACAAGTGCTTCTCCTTCGTTCTAGAATCTTCCATATCATAACTGCCCAAACTTTTTTTCTAGTTGAATTATCATTATTTGTTTTTTAGTTTATGCTTTACAACGCACAATTCCATGAATCATAAAATAGATTAAGGGCTTCTTCGATTCAAAGGATTGTCAAAGGAATTTTGGAGCATTCTAATCCTTAGGAATTTTTCGAATCTTGGTTGTTTGATTTGTAGGATTGTAAACCATAGGAATTTTTCCATCGGATTCATTTGCACTAGATTTCATAGGAAACATCCCAACCACTCGAACCTCTTGGAAAGAATCCTGCATTTTTTCTATGCACAATCAAACACTCGTACAATCCAGTAAGATTCATGACAACATTCCACTCTAATCCCATGTTTTTCCTATTCCCGCGTTTTGGAAATCCTACGAATCAAAGAGGCCCTTGCTTTTTTATAAAAACTAATTGATTTTGAATGAGATGAACCATAAGAATTAAACGAACGTCTACATCAGGCATATATGACTCAAAGCTTACATGCTATAGTGTGGTATTTATTCATAATTTGGTTGCCAAATCTGATGCGTGCAATGCACGTGTACCTTACTAGTACTTCGAGTATGTGCGAAACACGTAAACTAGAATTCCAATGGCACGCTACACAATGTCTCTCTTATAGTTCATGAAGCCACGTGGCACATGTGGAGGCGTTGTCGCGACCTCCTAGTGTGGATTGATCACAGTGACGTGCCGCTCGTTCTAGAAGAATTTACTCGTCCTCTCTGAGGCACACTGGCGGTACATGCACAATGCGAAGATGTGCATGCATGCCACACACGCACTCATTCCCTCGCACGCACACACGGGTACACGGGGGGACGCATTTTTGTACGAAGATCTACCCCATGTGATAATTTGAAGCCTGTAAAGTCCTTCACTTCATTGATGGTCAATTAATGCAGTGCATGCAAATTGAGTGGACGTGAGGGAGGAAGAGAGACATTACAACTCCACTGCGTGCATGCGAGTAGTTAAATCATGGGTTGCTACTTCCATTTGTATCCTTCGTATTTTGTGCCAATTTTTGACCATATTTTTAAGTAACATAATATTTATGCATGTCATAAAAAGTGGCACAAAAAAGGGGCCAATAAACCAGGACGCAGGCAGCATGATCAATTTTTGCCACGGCTACTGTTGGTGGCCTTTTATTTAAATATGGACGCAGTGGAGCAGTACTATCTTTATCTTAGCCTCGTAGGACTCTCCCAACGCCTACGCTCACCTCCCCGCCTCGCCCACCGGGTCCCGCCATGGAGGATCCCATCATGAATAATCCCTTAGATCCCAGTATCTCGCGGGCTGCCCTCTTGCTGCGGCCTGAAGCACTGCCGCCTTTGAGTGAAACCCACATGTGTTTTAGAGGGGATCCATTGCTCTGGAATCACCGATCGGTGGCGCCGGAGGACATGCCTGGGCTGCATTTCAGGTGGTGGGAAGCAAGGGCAAATCAGATCGAGGAAGCGTCACATCAATTGGAGAGAAGTTCCAAGGAGCTGCGCCTGCGCAACACAAGGCAGAGGAGCAAGTCGATCTCAGGGGAGAGATGCTGAGGGATGTCAGCATCTGGCAGCGTCGCATCGATTTCGAGCTAGGGATAATGCCAAAGATCACATTCACGGAGTCGACTGCGGAGGAAAGAACATGCTTTCCTGCGTAATGGCATGAGCAGTCAGTGCAACTGTTTCAAATGGGTGGTAGGACAAGCCCAATCCCGGGACCAGTTGCGGCGACGCTGCTGGGCATGCATCGTAGGCGAGGTGAGCTTCCCTCCTTCCCCACCAACGATGCAGTGACCTAGTCGGTTTCTGCTCCAGTGAAGTTGCAACGCCATGTCGGTTTGCAACCTTGACAATCACTCCATCTATATGTATTGTATTCCTATGAAAATACTTGGTCGTTTGGAAAAATATGGTAATTGATTTATCAATTGTTTTAGAATGCTTGGTCGTGACAATCAACCGAAGCCACAACCAAAAGTCTACATCATGTAACACTTTACGGTCAGTCGCACCAACAGACGGTCGGTCGCACCCACGTCTCACCGAAGGGACACACATCGGCATGGTCTGACATGTACGGCCAGTTGCATCATTGACCCGTGCGACCGCATTTGAGCAGTGTAGTACTCCCTCTATCTCAGTTTAAAAGTCTTGCACGTGTACCTATGTTGTTAATTTGACCAACTTAATAAGAGGCATACATTACGAAAAATATATCATTACAAACTTCAAATATTCTATTTTTTAATGATATATGTTTATGTTAAACAATTTATTTTATAAACGTTACATTGACGACCTAGATACACGTGCAAGCTTTGTAAACTGAGATGGAGGGAGTACTTGAAATTTATGTTCCACTAAACTCATCGGGAGCCGTTTCGGTCCTCGAAACCAAAACCATCAATTAAGCTTTACCTTGTTCCAATCACATTCCAAAGTACTAGTGCTACAATTAAGTGCAAGCCTACTGACACCTACAAGTAGTACGTACAAAACCTGGACGTGTTCCCACTATGCAGGTTTTAGTACTAGTGCTAGTACTTAGGTTATAAAAAGGGGAACTACCTACCAAAAAATTACTCTACCTTCTTCCTCATAAGTCCTTCTTCTTCGTCCGTCCTTACCATGGCCGCTGTGCAGAGCTCTAGGCCGAGAACTACTCATAATAAGGGAGCGACAACTAAGGCTGCGGAAAAAAAAGAGCACTCGCCGCCTCGCAGAGACCTTGAAAGATCTCTCACGGGCAGGCGATGGCTCCCAGGAGCGCCCTAGCTGTGGAGGCGAACATGCCGAGCCGGCGGCGCTAGAGTCGTTACCCCTCGACGGCATGCCCGGTCAGCTTAACAAGAACCTCAATAAGCTAAAGGAGTTCATCCACGGCTTGGTGGAGCTGCTGAAGGAGAGCCTCGACGACATGCCCGCTGAGCTCAATGAGCAAGGGGAGTTGACCGCCGGCTTGCTAATGCTGCTGAAGAAGAGCATTGCCTTGGAGAAGAAGGTGACCGGTGAAATCCTGCAACTTCAGGAGGACAAGGCGAAGCTCTGCCACGAGCTTGACCTGCTGAAGGAGGAGAACGCCGGCTGGAAGAAGCTGCATGAGAATAGTAGTTCCTCGATGAAGATGCTGCAGGCCCTCGTCATGGAACAGAAGGAGGAGTTGGCGAAGCTCCGCATCAAGCACCCGGCTGCTGTCAAGGTACGTAATGCGGCCGTGGAATAGATGATGAAGGCTCCCGTCGAGAAATCTCGCGTCATGGACAGAATGAAGAATATGGCAGAGTAGACGCGCAAGGAGATGGAGGTTCTGGAGGCGATGAAGAAGTAGTTACGACTCCGCGGCTAGCAACCCTTCATGTAGTAGAGAGAAGCACCCCGGACTTGTGTGTGTGTGTCTTCTTTCTTTTTTTGGGTGATAATCTTCCTTCTTCTTTTGCTCCTGTGTTTCTTCTTTTGCTTTTGGTGTCTCGCCGCACGTGTCACGTTCTCTGCGAGGCATGAATAGAACAATGCTAACAATGAGATGACTAGCAAATTAGATCATTTTTATCGCCATATGGCACTGGGCTGCCATGTTTCGTGCTCCTCCATCGTACTACCTCCGTCCTGGTTTATAGGTCACCTTTGTAGTTCATGCCAAATTTTGACCAAATATTTAGCTAACAAAAATTTAATGCATGTCAACAAAAAGTATATCGTTGGATTCGTATTTCAACATAGTTTTCAATGATATAATTTTTGGTAACATGCATCAACATTTTTTTAGTTCAATCTATAGTCAAAATTTGACACAATATACAATGGGGACCAATAAACCGGGACAGAGGTAGTACTATGGTGGAAAACTTGAGTATACTGCACGGTTCCTTGCTCCTCCTCAGGTCGTCGACATATTTATACGAGCAGTCAAATCACAAGGCCCCACCTTCCAACAGTAATGAACCGTCAAATCAGAAAGTCCCTCGCCTCTCTTGAAACCGACCAAGCTAGACTGCTCCACCCTCTAGCCTTTTAAAAAATGTATACTTTTGTACAATAGTAGTACCGATGGATTGCGCCATGGAGAAAAACTAACAAAATGAAATTAAAGAAAAAAGGTGGTACATATAGAGAACGCTCGTCGCCAAATTATGCATATAGTACTATTAAAAAAGCAAGTACGTGATTAAATGGGGTGCTAAATTCTATTAAAGAAATTAGCATACCTATTTAATTCTTGGGTTCTTATTATTTATGCCACTAGTTGTGTATCACTACTTTGTTTTCCCATTAGAAGTTACAACTACTCAAAAATGCCATCGATCTGTTAGATGCCTGCTCAAATATGCAATTAGATATCTCAAAAATGCCATCGTTAAGTTAAATGTTTTCTCAAAAATGCCATTGGACATTGTTATTTTCGCGTCAAACCCACTGACCATGTTATATGACAAAAATAAGCCGATTCTCACAATGATAAGTGTGGCCCCGCTTGTCAGGAGTAACCAAGCGAATAATTTTACAGGAAAATATGAACGCTGTTGGGATCAAGTAGGCCCCACAATTTATTTTACTATAGTGAGATAGAGGGAGAGCTGGCATGCTGGTCCATCAGTATTTATGTCATTATAACATGGCAAAAGAGATTTGAGTAAAAATAATGGTGTCCAGCACAACACACCCCTCAAATAAAATTAAGCACCCTGAAATTCTTTGACAAAACTAAGCACCCTGAAAATCTTTGATAACTAAACTGCTCGCTATATGATGTTGGCCATATATATTGTATGTATATATTGTGAAGAAACGAGTGGTATTACTATACCAACTAAAAGATGAACTATAAGAAATACTAGTATGTACATACTGAAGAGTTAAATTAACAAGAAGGAACATAACTTAGTTCTGCTGGGGGCTCAGCACAACACACCCCTCAAATAAAACTAAGCACACCTGAAATTAAACTAAGCAACTAAGATAGACCTTTGCATTAGAATCACCATGAGCAACGACACTTCCACCTTACTCGGACTCCTCGTCCACGTGCTCGACTTTGTCCTTGTCCCTCTTCCTCTTGGGCGATACTTCTTTGCTTGAACCGCACAATTGGCTCTTGCTCCTCATCCAACCCTTGTAGATATTGAAACAAAGGTAGCCATCCATGCAGCATAGTGGATGTGGTCTACATCTAGTACATTTTCATTCCATGCACGATGAAACATGGGCGGAGGTTTCTTCAGTATACTGTACGAAGGATGAACCATGGCTCCTGCCAGGGTCAGCATTGAACGCTAATCACGGGAGGGCACCATCCCATTCTTCTGGAGGTCGACGAGGTTGCCTACAACGAGGCTTATCTGCCCCAGGACTGTTCTCTGATTCGTAAACTCTACAGTACCGAATTTGACTAGGCCGCCTTTGAGGAAGTTCTTAAATTCCTCGCACTCAACATCGGCATGGCATATGTGTTAGACCAAGCATAAGTCATGCACGCAAACCTGGATCACGACGGGCTTCATCTTCTCTTTGTCCTTTATATTCTTCTCTTTGTCCAGGGTTGTGGTGTACTCTACATCTAGCCCAGCGACCCACTCATCATTTGAGTTTTCGAACATGCGTCTGAAGCAAGCAAGGCATCCTTTCACCGTCGCGGAAGAACGGGTGTAGATGACGTCAAACTCATCGCCGGTGATGGTCTTCTAACCTTGTACTCACCGCTGATCATGGAGATTTGGGACGCCATGGATTTGGGAGGAGGGTTAGGATTAGTGGAACTGCCGTAATCTGAAAGGATGGGACGACTAGGAGTGAACTACCGTAATGTTAAAGGACATCCAGGGACGAGTAGGAGCGAACTGCAAGCGGTTTTTCGATTGTAAAAATGTTGTGTGGGGCGTGCAAATGACAGGGTAGTGGCTTGCCTGGTGGATAAATGGATTCATGCACAATACTATGGGGACTAGTTAGATGTCATGTCTACTCGACGGCCAATTAAATGGCTTTCGATGTCATGTCAAGCGTCGGGAAAATTACAGGTGATACGAAGCTTTCCATTCTCCCATGATACATGCTTCCGAGAGCCCTTGGAAAAGCCCTGCCCTCGACATTTAAATAGTACTCCATGGATTGTGGCATGGAGCAAAGCCTCAAGAAAACGGCGGTACACATGTACGGAGTATACAGCACGCCCGTCGCATTCGTGTCGCACCCCAGACGGTCTGTCTGGCTGGCATGCCGCTTTCTGAATGGAACGCGCATCATATTGCGTTTGCACACACATGTGGGACCGCAATTGATAACCGACCATAGGCACACTCCCCGGCCCCGCAAGTCGGGTGAGCTAATAGAAGAGAGAGACGAGCGATAGTAGAGTACTAGAGAAGTGTTTTACAGACGTTGGTGCCTGGACAATCCCTGCATGACACGGAATATCAGTTCGTCCATGCATGTGACCAGACTGCAGCAGACACGCCGGGATTGGCTATCGTCTACATATCTTGTGGGTTGTGTTTTACAGGGCTGTAGTTCTGACGAGAAATCTAAAAAAGGCTTCTTGTCATCGTGCAGTATTAGGTGTCATGTGCTTTGGATCACTGCGAGGGGTAAATAGCGACAACTGAGTTTCTCCAAGGCGCTGGTCATTGGGGGCACATGCACGAAAACTACTCGGCTGCCATCTAGGTCAAGCCGGCTATATTAATTAGGGCATCTATCGATGGACCCCTTTTCTACGAGTTTATCTTTAATTTGAGCTTTGATCCTCGCTTAGTTTGTCCGTCGGGATCATTTGTCTCCTTTGGGCAGTGAGGTTATGTTTTCTTGTCATGTGGCATTTTATCGTGTTATATGTTATAATCCGCTGCTTCAGATCAAAATGACGACAACTGCGCCTCTGGGGCACGTGCATGAACACTTCACGATAGTCATTGACGATGTCAAGCCAGCTCCGTTAGACAAAAGAAAACTAGTACTCCACTATATAGGTAGGAGCCTCTGCGCTTGCTTGCTAGTGTTGCTCTCTTCACACTCTCTCGTCCTCTCCAGATCTAAACACGACAGCGGTGGCCACACTCTCTCTACTCACCGCTGGTCACAAATCCAGCCGGATACTCTCCGCCAGGGAAGGTGAGAAGGTGCAACGTTCACATGGACGTCCTCGGTGACGGGTCTTACCCACTGTCGGCGCGTCCCGATCAGCATGCCTTACCATTCTCTCCCAAGCACCACTGGGTAGGGAGGGCCTCCAACCCCTTCTTCCTCGCTGCCATAGTGTGGGCAGAGATCCGGCCTCCCGCCGCCCACCTAGCGACATCCCGGTGACCCTCAGGTATAACTTCCTTCGAAACCGGCGTTGCTCTACTTCCAGAGCTCCTGACATCGCTGCATTTGTATCTTTTACTATTTCTCAGGCCCTCTCGTAGATAGGATCGATCGGCTGTTCGAAAGCTACCTAATTTTTTACTGTTAAGAGGTAAAACTAGTTCATGTACTCGAATATAGTACTACTTGGTTAGACACAAGGAAGAAAGGGGGTGGGGGTCGGGGTGGGGGAAGATTTGTTACCTGAATCTATGACTTGGTCGAAAGAGGAAATAATGGGGGCGAAAAGTAGCAGAGACTGGATATCCAACTGGTTTGTTGGTCTAATTGGGAAATAAAGGGAAACACAGTACAAACTCAATATAAACCCGATCTATTGGTTGAAAAAGGAAAGAAAGTGGGGACTGGGGGACAAGTCAACAGAGTAAGTCCAGCACTAGATTTGCTAGCCTCACACAGTATAAGGTGGCTATACCGAACAAAAATGGGACCAACGCAGATATCCTGTTCTAATGTTTGTTGCCCCGAGCCACTCTTATGTAATGCCACTGGTAAGATGTAGCAGTCGCACTATTAAAAGTAAGGACACGTTAAACCAATGTTGTTTCCAATGTAATGCCTCCAGTAATATGAATCAATGGCACTTTTTTTCATGTCCTACTAAATTTCCCATTAAGATAAGTTGATTCTTTTTGTTAGAAATGCAACTGTCCTAGTCCGCATACTCTCCCGTGCCCAAATACCAACTCTGTAGCAGCTGTTATGTAATATTGCTGGTAAAATGAAGCAATGGTACCATTAAAGTAATGTCGTATTTAACAGTTGTCATAGTTAATCCTAATGCCCACACTAATATCTAGCAATGTTGCTGCTTTAGAAATTGCTACTGTCCTTGTAGGATTGCCATTCAGATAAGGAACATGCTTCTTTTCATTTGATGTATGTTTCATCACTTGTTAGTCACCCTCCTTTCCACCTTTTTGTGCAAACAAAGATATGCATTTCACGCTTGATCTTAGTTGAACTGCACAAAATGATATCCAAATTATAGTTGAACATTCCAGGAGCTTCACAACCAACCTTGATGTTGCTCAATTTTATTGCAACTAATGAAGAAGAAGCTCTGTGGGTTTCGTTTTCTGATCGAAATGGAACCGGGGCTGGAGCCCTTTTCTTTAAAAAAATTGAAGAAGAAGCTGCTAGCTCATGGGACAATGCTTCATTTTAGGTGAACCGCACCAAAAGGTCCCATGAATTTAAACATCCATGTTAGTGCCTGGTGTCATCCCTTCTATGATGGCGTTGACTGAAAATATGGTTCCCATCATGAGGTATGTTCCTTTTTGGTGTGATCGTTTGCCAAAGATCCTGTATGTTGAGTCTGCTCTTGAGCTACTGTTATGGCACTACAATGATAAAGCAGTAATTTATTATTTTGCACCTTAATCTAGTGGCAATATTAATTTGAGGCAATGTTTTGGCACCGCTAGTGCCACTGATTTTTTTATATATTGAAAGAGGGGGTTTCTTCCGATTACATTAAAGAAACCCAACCGTAGAGAACCATTATCCGACAACATCTCAATGTAAATGGGCAGTTATGCAACTACTACTAGAATAGACTGAGTACTAGCAGGATAAAAGTTCGCCACATATGCTAGGCAGGTAGGGGGACGCAGCACTAGCTCGACCAAGTTTGGATTATAACCCAAATGCTAACACAGAAACATCAGGGGGGGAAGATAGGGACTGAAAGAGCTAGCTTCAACATCCCAGTCTAAGCACCACCGGCCTCCATCCTTGCGACGCATGGTACACCTCATTTGCCACCTGCTCGACCCTAGTGCCACTGATAAAATGAAGTAATAATGCAATTAAAATAGAGCGAGTGTCCTCCCTATCATTTCATTTCCAATGTAGATAAAGAAAATGCTTCTCTTTGTTAGTATATGTTTCATCAACTAGTCCAATTGTTAATGTTTAAGCATTTCTGCAAACTGGGGTGCTTAATTTTAGTTGATCTGCACAAAAATAGAGATTGGAATGTCTCAAGGCCCCTCCTTGTACTAACGTTGTACACTGATGTTCATCACTGGCAAAAGGTGTACCGGGGAGACTTGGGTCGATTTCAAGTATGAGGCGTACCGTATGAGGTGCCGCAGGGCCCATCTTGCCCTCGCAGCATGGCATACTATGATACTATCGCAATATTTTCATGTATTTATTAGTGTATGTTTCATCAACTAGTGCCACTATAATGTAATCACACTTTTTTATTATCTGTGCAATCAGGATTATTCAGCTGCATTTTGGTGGAACTGAACAAATGTGTGGATGGAACCGACATATATGCAGAGTGCGAGGTGTGCCAATTAAGAATTACCAACACCAACCATGCTCCATGCACGCATTGGCATCCACCACCACCAGTGGGTTGTGTGGCGCTCTCTGTGGACGGATCTCTCTCGGCAGCAAATCCTCTAACAAAATACTAGTATCTTATATTGGCAGTTTTCTAGGGAGTACTCTTTTCTGGGAGGAGCACCAATCTATTTTTCTTTATTTCTACAGTGTCACAACTTTGACCCAAAGGTCCAGAGCTATTTTAGGGTGATTGGCGTAGTACTCGGAGACTGGTTGTAAGCATGATTTTCATTAGCTGTCACACTGATTGTAAGCATGAGCAGATGGAAGATTAGGTTAGTGTGAAGCTTACCTTAAACCCTACCGCCGCCATTGAAACAAGGCGAGCATCAAGGAAACCGTGGAGAACGGCGGGGAAGCGATGTCGCGCCATCCGGGCTCCTCTTGCGGTGGGAGAACGAATACTCATGTGGCTCCGGCTAGCTCTGCACCCTCACGAACGGCACATCGTACTCGATCGATTCGTTATCCTCTGGGTGCTCGAACTTCGACCTGTACCCCCACCACCTCCGCCTGACTTTCGCCTCGGGCAAATCTGTCTGCTCCATCGCCTAGAGGAGATACTCGATGAACTCGAAGGACTGCGACATGACTACCGCCGATGAGTACATTGCCGTCCTCATCGCCGCTGTCTCGCTCTTTCGCATATATTGCCACATGGCACTCACCGTCCTCGAAATTCCCCACTCATTGTGAAACCAAGTAAGGATCTCCTTCAACCTAGCTATCTTTACCTGGTCGTTGCCGGTGATCTGCCTGATTCGGTGCTGCATCCTCTCCATAGATGTCCTTCTGAGTGGTCTGGTGCTAGCTTTGGAAGATGGGACAAGAGACGGTGGTCTTGCAATAGAGAAGAGGGAGAGGCAAGGCAGTTGTTTTGGAATGGAGATAATGGAGAGGAGAGGGGGTGGTTTTGCAATGGAGAAGAGGGAGAGGCGAGACGGTGGTTTTGGAATGGAGATGATGGAGACGAGAGGAGGTGGTTTTGTAGTGGAGAAGAGAGAGAGAGGAGCGTGCGGCAGCGATTTAAGATTGGTCGGGCGGGCTACCGCGCTGTGACTGGATCAAAATCAAAATCAATTTACCCTTAAATTAAGAAAGTGACCCCACATTAACTAGTCTCCCTTTTATTCTGGGTCATAATTGACCATGATTTTCATAAATAAAATAAATGTTATACGTTGCAAAAGTAATATAATTTGAAAGTACATTCAGGTACGAACCAAACGATACAATTTTTGGTGACATGCATTCACATTTTTCTTGTCAAATACAGTACGTGGTCAAACTTTGACCCAAAATATGCAAAACAAAAAGTACTTGCAAGACCAGCGCCGCTCCTCTCCTTTTCCAATCTAAATCTAGTGCCGCTCCTCTCCTCTTACATTTCAAAACCACCGCCCCTCCTTTCTTGTTCCAATCCAAAACCAGTGTCGCTCCTCTCCAGTTCTAATCCAAAACCAGCGCTACTCCTCTCCTCTTCCATTCAAAAACCACCGCCAGCGAGTGAAGGTGTTGTGGAGAAGTAGATCGATGGATGAGTACAACCAAAACGTGACCCTATGAAGCAAGCTAGGATGTTGGAGATACAGTCTTGGTTTGACAACAAGGATCAACCATGGCCAAATATCTACAACAGAGCGAAAAGGCGGCGATACTCCCGAAGGGAGTCGCGCGGGACTACATAGAGCTACTCCTCTGGGCCATGGACCAAACAGATTCACCAAATCCAATCGTGAGGGAGCGGTGGTGGGAGTATCGATCCCAGATGGACCATCAACCAGAGATTGAAGGATCGAGTATCTACAGGGTCGTGCCAGAGCGAGCTAGTGGAGTCTTCCTCGACCGAACCCAACTGCAAGAGGATAAAAGTAGTTGGCCCAACAACGCTTCCCCGCCATCCTGTCCCTCTCCATTCACATTGTCTCACGGGGCAGTTGTCTGCCGCCGAGGAATTGAAGGGGACTGCCCCCCAACCCAATAGTCGGGCAGGTTGTGAATTGTCAGGAGGAGCTTAGGGTTGTCAGTATTTGCAGGTTGTGAATTGTGTTTTGTGTTGGGTATTTTGAGAGTACTTTCAGATATGAATGTCTTCTGAATTTCAGATTTGCAGTATTGAGCATATGAAGTACTTTATGAATTCCAGAGACCTATTTTTAGCACTTAAAAATGTAGTTTCATAGGAGTATAAAAGTGCTGATAATGTGATTCTCAGAGAAGAAACTACAAGTTTCAGTTTCAGATAAGAAACTGCAACTTTCAGAGGCAGCGCATTTATGTTAACACAGCCTTTTCAGATAGGGATAACATCATGTTGGAAGTTTTATTCATGGTCTAAAATGGAACTACCAGCTAGTTAACATCATGTTGATCAACATTCATGCATAGCACATCTTCATATGATGCATAGTCAAAAAGATATGCTATTTTCAAAATGCCCACACGATGTCGAGTGTGCGAAAAACAGAGAAAACGAGGGATGAAGTTTTGGCAAGTGTTGGACGTGGTGTGCGTTGATGACAATGGGGCCCACATGTCAATAATGGCGGAGGAAAAAATTGGAGATATTTTCCCCGCATCAGGTGGAATCGAACCCGGGGGGAATAGCTGTTGGGTAGTGTCACTTGGCCACTGGGCTAGTTCAGTACTTTCATTACAAATAAGGCACTGCCTCAGGTGGTCCGATCTCCTCCTGTGCCCTTGTGCGCTCTTCGCGGTGCCGCTGTCTGCCATTGTGAACATGCTGAACAAACGAGAGGAATCTGGAGATGCCTGTACATGGAGAGGCGGACAGTCGGAACCCACCAGGTCTATGGCGGTACGCAAGCAAGTGCCTCATTGAAAAAATACTTCCTCCTAATGCTATACTGACGTTTGGGCCCACGGGTTTGTCAACATAGTTACATTTTTTAAGCTGCTTCAACGTAGTTACTAAACGAGATAAATTCACAACGAAGCCGGGGAGCTTGCATGTATCATTCATTATCAATGGGGCAGCAAGTATCAGCTGGGTTGTGGGCTGCCCCGTATAGGCTTTCTTTTTTTAACATGCACAGCCCAAGACATGCCGGTTTGTATTTTCTTGAGGGCCGTCATGTATCGATCGGCCTATGGACCTCCCATCCAAAGTTTTATTTTCCCTGAAACATCGGCAACCCAATTTATGTATTTTTTTTGAAGAAAACGCAGAGGTCTGGTGTATTTTTCTATATAAGAATAGGAACGGCTGGTCCAACTTATGTTTCCTTCTAACTATATTTTATATATTTAAATTATTTTATATGTTATTATATATTATTGTTATTGTCATCATATATTATCGTATACTTACATATGTAAGAAAACAATATCCCACATCTTATTAACTTATAAAAATAATTTCTTAAAAATAAAATCCTGGATTTTTTCGGCACTAAAATCCTGGTGATCGTGTACAAAAGCTTGGTAATATTTAAGGACCAATGTAATAGTAAATCACTTATTATTTAAATATATTTATAACAAAATGCTCAGCCCTTGTTTCGAGAAAGTGCAAATGGACTATAATTTTTTTGGAAAAAAAATAAATGGGCCGCATGGACACTACATTATTTGTTCACCTAGCCGAGCAAATGGACTGTACTTCTAAAAAAAGAGACCAAATTGACTGTAAATTCTGAAAAAATTGGTTGAATATGTGCCACATTTTTGGAGGCTAAAATGTGGGCCAATAGATCAAAGCCAACGCAAGTCGTTGTCAACTTAGTAAACAAATGATTCTTTCATCGTTAACCGTTGGATTTACATCCAAGGACCGGCATCCATCTTCAATCTCTCGTCTTCTTCCTCCAGCGCCGCCTGGACCACCTGCTCCCGGCTCCTGCTGCTAGCAGCTCTGCTTAGCATGCTTCACTGTGAAGCGCTACCCCACCGCCGGATAGACCATCCCTCCACCCCTCCACACCTCATGTTCTTCTCCACCGGCTGCCGAACCACACCGCACCAGAACCAGTAAACCCTCGTACACCTCTCCATTTGCGACTCCACTCCCGCGTCTTCCCATCTCCGGCTTGTTGCTGTCTGGGGCCTCGCCGTCGTCCACCACCTTGGATGCGCTCGGCGCGGAGTGGTCAACGTGGTCAATGAAACACATCCATCGGAAGTGGACTGTACGTGGAGAGGCTGACAGCTGGGTCCACGGCCGCATGCAAGGAAATGCCTCCTTATTACGTGCAAAATACTGATTCCTCCACCTGTCAGCTGGGACCCACTGGAAGGGCCTCTGTATTTCGCGAAAAAAACATTCCCCCCGCTGACAGGTTGGACCCGCCAGTTATATCTTCGCACGCAAGGAAGTGCCTCCTTAATACACAAAAAAATGAATACTCCCACTGCTAGCTGCGACCCACCATAGTGGAAGGTTGACTTGTGGGCCTACTAAGTTGACGCGGACGGAGGGCCTTGTCAACTTAGTCAATATGAACGATTCTAGCTCCAGTGACCGTATGATGTTCATCCAACGACCATAGTGCTTCTTCAACCTCTGGTCTTCTTGCTCCAGCCGCCCAAAGCATCGCCGGTTGTGCCGCCTGCTCCTGCCTCTCGTGGCCGACTGTGTTGCCGCGGAGGCCTCACCGCCCCTTACTACTCCCACCGCTGGCCAGGCCCTGCGGCGACGACAGCCTCACACCATAGCCGACCCAGTGAACCCTCATACTCCTCTCCGCATAGGCGTCCACTGCCGCGTCTTTCCTGGCTCCGTGTCATCCCCTTCCTAGGCCTCGCCGTTGTCCACCGCCTTGGTGCTCTCGGTGCGGCGTGGTCAATGTGGTCAATGAAGGACTTCCATCGGAAGAGTACTATACGTGGAGAGGCTGACTGCTGGGTCCACGGCCGCAGCAAGGAAGTGCCTCCTTATTACGTGGAAAATAATGATTCCTCCACCTAACAGCAGGGACCCACCGGACGGGCCACCATATTTTGCGAAAAAAACGCTTCCCAACTGACTGCTGGGACCCACCAGCTACATCTTCACACGCAAGGAAGTGCGTCAATATTATGGGCAAAAAAAATTATTCGTGCCCTGACTACTGGGACCCACTAGCTACATCTTCGCACGCAAGGAAGTGCCTGACAGTTCGGACCCACCTGGTCGAAGCGTACGTAGCGTTGTCATTCTAGTCACGAACGTGTACGTACATACTGGTCGATCGGTCTGTTTGCAGGATGCAGCAATGAAATGTGGCTATGTAAGGAAGTGCACGTGTCGTAGTAGAGGTGCACAAATAGCGTGTACATGTACGTACAGCGAACAGGGTGCAAGAAAGTAAATACGGCCACGTACGTACATACGGGCGGGGTCTCGAACGCCTACTCGTGAATACGTACGGCCAGGGCTCGTGTACATGGCTGGGTCAGAACGGAGAAACTGTGTCGTCGTCGTCGTGTTCATGGGGAGTCAACAGAATGCGTCGTGTTCATCGGGAATCAACGGAATACATCGTGTTCATCGGGAGCCAACCAGCTTGGACGGAACAACCGATGGAAACGAGGTCTGGCGTATGGCAGAACGGAGGAAACGGCCTTGTGTTCGACCGGCCACGGTCGAAACGGGATCCTGTTCATCGGGAGGGGTCTGGCGTACCGCAAAACAGAGGAAACAGACTTCTCTTGGACCTCCTACGGTCGAAACGGGGTCCTGTTGATCGGGAGGGGTGGGGCGTACCGCAAAACGGATGAAACGGACTTGTGTTGGAGCATTTCGGTCGAAACGGGGGTCCTGTTCATCGGGAGGGGTGTGGCGTACCGCAAAATGGGACTCCACGGGATACTATTCATCTCCACCGTCGACCTCCTCGAGCCTCCATGGGCTACTGTTCATCCACCTTCGACCTCCTCCAGCCTCCACCTGCGACTGTTCATCCGTGGGTTCCTGTTGATCCAACCTACACCGCTCCTCCACCGGCTGCTGTTCAACCAGTCCTCTCCACAGGGTCCTGTTTAACCACCCCTCCACGGGCTACTATTCATAGCCCTACACCAGCTACTGTTCAACCAACCCTCCAAGGGGTCATGTTCATCTTGCCCTCCACGGGGTCCTGTTTATTGTCACAGCCCTAGAATTTGCTTGTCATTAGGTGCATTAAGGCTTTCATGTCATCATGTTTAAATTTCATGAAACTTGAAATGGGGTTTGATCCAAGCCCTAGCACTAAATCAATTCAAATAGGTTCAACTAAAATTATTTTTCAATGAACCCAAATGGCTTTCAAAAATGTTCACCATTTTTGGAAAATCTTGAAACTTGACAACGGAGATGTTGCACATTTTTCCATGACATTTGGATTATTGAATTAAATCATATAGTATTTGCATTTGGGCATTTAAATCCTATAAAATATATTAAATGCCCAAGTAATCACAAACTGAAATGTTTACTGTTGGAAATATTCCAAACAGTGGCCACAGTCAGTTGCATGATTTTTGGAAATGCTCTGGCATTTTTAATAAATCCAACACAATTACAGAAATTAGAAAAAACAGAAATAGAAAAGAGAGAGAAGTACCTAGCCACTTACCTGTGCTGGCCCAGCCCACCTGGCTAGTCCACTTGGCGGCCCAGCCCACCAGGGGCACGCTTTTCTTCTTCCCTTGCCAGTATGCAAGCAGCTCGGTGGCGAGCGCCGACGTCGCGCCCGGCCACCTCCTGCTTGCTGCCTCCTCCCCGACGTCGCCCTGGAGACGCCACGCCCCCCCCCCCCCCTCCAGGCCCTCTCAGCCTCTCCCTGAGCTCCTTTCCTTCTCTGGATCTCTTGCACTCAACCACCGAGCACTGTCGTCACCGCCGACGTGCGCAACCGCGGCCACCGCCTCCCCCTCGCCTCTCCTACGTGCACAGAAGCGCCGCCACCCTCGCCTACGCCTCTTTCCCGAGCCACGCAGCACCAGATGCCTTCGAACGCCATCACCGTGGTCGTCTTCTACCTCGGGAAGCCGAGATCGCCGGCGACCTCCCGTCGTCACCAGCCCCTCCCTGAGCACGCCGAGGCCTCCGTTCAACTCGCTCTGAGCTCCTCTTCCTCTCCCCCTAGCTCCCGTGCTCGTTTGGCCTCCGTAGCCGCCGTTTCGACCTCACCCGAAAGCTCCACGCCGCCGGCCATGGCGCCGTCGTGGCTAGAGCCACAATAGCTCGAAGCCGAGCACACCGCTGGGCTCAGCGCGGCTCCAGGAGCCTGTAGCGCCCACTAACTACTCCTGTCTTGTACCGTAGCGCCAACCCGTCATTGCCTGAGCTCCGGCCGCCGCCACGAGCTCGACTCCGGCGAGCTCACCCCACCGCAGCCTCTCTCCCTTGCTCCAATGGATGCGCGAGAGTGCCAGCTCTCCGTAGGTAGTCTCGGCCGCTAATTTGGTCGCCGAAGGGCAAAATCCGAGCCCCTCCGCCGTCTAGGCCTCGCCGGCGACTCAACGCCGGCGAGATTGACCCTGCTGACCGGGGGATTTGACCTCGCTAACCTAGTTGACCCCGGGTGGGCCCAGTTTGATCCCTCTGGGTCTATGACAAATGGGACCCGCCTGCTAATTAAGTTAGGATTAGGACTAACTAGAAATTAGTTAGACTAATTACACTGATGTGTGGGTCGCAGTCGTCAGGTTTGACCTGGACTGGTGTTGTTGACCTGCTGACGTCGTGCAGCCGTCATGCTGACGCAGTAATCATTTTCCTGGATTATTTCTAATTCCAAATGATTTGGAAATTCCAGAAAATGTTTAAAACTTCTAAAAATCATAGAAATTAATCTGTAACTCCAAATGAAAAAAGTTATATATGAAAAATGATCAGAAAAATATGAAGAATCTGTTTATGCCATGATCATGCATGTTTGAACAAGTTAACCTCACTGAATAGGACAAATGATGATTAGGGAAAATTATGAAATAACATTTGGAGTTGGAATTTGATCTTGTTTGAGTTCCACTTCAATGAACTTGGCTAGATATTGCATTAGGTTAATTCAGTACCTTAACATGACATGTCATTCATGTGAATGTGCATTGCATTGATTGTGTCCCTCTTTGTTTGCCGGTATTTGTCCCCTCTCAGTAGACGAAGTATCGACGATGAGTTCGATGACACCAATGAAGAACTATAATATCTTCAGAAGTGCCAGGGAAGCAAAACCCCCTTGTTCATTCCGATACAATCCCACTCTCTCGCTCCTGCTCTCTTTTACTGCATTAGGACAACAACGATTTATCTGTTACTTGCTGCGGTAGTTGAACCCTTATCCTCTCGCATGACCTGTCATTGCCACAAGAATAGATGAAACCCACTAGCATGAGTAGGAGTTGTTTGAGCCCTGATGTGCCTACTCATTCATGCTTGTTTGTCATGCCTGCTACTGCTTAGAGTTGAGTCAGGTTTGATTCATCGGGGATGAGTTGGAATGGTGTGTGAACATGTCCTACTTTTGAGAGCTAAGTGTGTGGACACGATTTGGTAAAGGTAGCGGTGAGAGGCCATGTAGGAGTACATGGTGGGTTGTCTCATTGAAGCCGTCCTCAGGAACTGTGTTCTGTGTTTGTGATCCATGAAACAGTTACTACCACGCATTGGGCCCGAAACCAATGGACCCTCTCGGCTTCTTAACCACTCTTGTCCTCTGTCCGGGAGTTGCAAAGTAGTTTCTGGTGTTTGTAGTATGCTGGGGGCCGCACGCAGCGCTGACCTTAGGGGTGGGCTGTGTTGTGGTAGGCACGTGGCACGGTGTACCGAATGCCCGTTTGGTATCTCGGGAACCCTGCACACATCGTTCGGGGCCGTATGTGGAAACCTTGGCCGGACTCCCTACGGATGGAACCTGAATAGGCGATAAACCTGGACTAGAGACTTGAGTGTTTAGGTAGGCTGTGGCCGACACCCACGTTGGGCTTCCGCTTGAAGGTTGTCGAGTACATGTCGTGTAAACGGCGGTAAGTGGTGGGAGCGTGTGTGAAGAAGTACACCCCTGCAGGGTTATAAATGATCTATTCGAATAGCCGTGTCCGCGGTGAAGGACTTCTGGGTTGCCTATAACAGTTCATAGACAAGTGAAAGTGGATACTCTAAAATGCGCAAGATAAGCGTGAGTGCTATGGATGGCGTTCTTGTAGGGAGACGGGAGCGGATCCATAGTGGTGTATTGATATGGTGAATATGTGGACTCGTGTGCGCCACCTCAAAAGAGTTACTTGCAGTCATAGTTCAGGATAGCCACCGAGTCAAAGCTGGCTTGCTGCAGTCAAACTCCACCACCCCCCTTTGTTGATAATGATGCATATGTAGTTAGTTCTAATGTAAGTCTTGTTGAGTACATTTGTACTCTCGTTTGCTTATTTTATGTTTGGAGAGAGACGTCAGTCTCGCTAGTAGTTCCGCGTGGACTTCGACGTTTAGCTTGTTACCTCAGCTACGATCTTGTGCCCTCGGCAGGATCTGGTAGATAGTCAAGCTTATCAGCCTTTTTCATTTGTAGATGTCTGTACTCAGACATGTTAAGCTTCCGCATGTGCTTTGACTTGTATGCTCTGAATGTTGGGTCATGAGACCCATGTTTGTAATATCTCGCTCCTCGGAGCCAAATGAATAAATATTTGAGTCTTAGAGTTATGTTGTGATGCCATGTTGTATTTACACATATTGAGCATATTGTGTGTATGTTTGAAATGCTTGGTATGTGTGGGATCCGACAATCTAGTTGTTTATCCTTGGTAGCCTCTCATATGGGGAAATGTAGTCTAGTGCTTCCTGATCGATAGTAGTCCGCTACAGCCCGGTTCACCGGAGTCCTGCTAGCCCAGAACTACTGCTCTGGACACTTGACTGGCCGGCATGTGTTTCACTTCGTTCCTATGTCTGTCCCTTCGGGGAAATGTCACGCGGTGACATCCGGAGTCCTGCCTAGCCTGCTACAGCCCGGGTTCCCGAAGTCCTGTTAGCCCAGTGCTACAGCCCGGATTCACACGCTGCTGACCGACATGCTCGATGTGATTCATGTATGCATGTCCCCATGGGTTAGTGCCGCTTTGGGTTCACGACTGGCCATGTCGGCCCGGGTTCTCTGTCATATGGATGCTAGCGACACTATCATATACGTGAGCCAAAAGGCGCAAACGGTCCTGGGCCATGGTAAGGCGACACCCGTGGGAATACCATGCGTGGGGCCGCAAAGCAATATGAGGTGTTACCAGCTAGATCAATGTGACTTGGAATCGGGGTCCTGACAGCTTTGGTATCAGAGCCTGATCGCTCAGAGGATAACCAAGCCAAACCGGTCGAAGTTGTGTCTAGAAATGCTTTAGTTATGTAAGGGAATTGATTGTGGAAGGGAACGTAAGGCTCTTTTTAATCCTTATACCTCATGGCCTTCTGATCTGAGTCATCCTTTTCTCTTCTACGGGGATTAAGAACTAGGCTTCTAAGGCGACACCCGTGGGAATACCGTGCGTGAGGCCGCAAAGCGATATGAGGTGTTACCAACTAGATCGATGTGACTTGGAATCGGGGTCCTGACATTTATCCTGCCCTCCACGGGGTCCTATTCATCCTGCCCTCCACGGGGTCCTGTTCATCCACCCCCCTACCGGCTTGATTGATCGGGTTCCTGATAATCCAGCGGCAACGGCCTCTACTACCACGGGGTCCTGTTCATCCACCCCCCACTAAGAACTGTTCATCCAACCCCCCAACAATGCTCACTGTTCATCAAGAGGCAGCAGGTATGATCAGCTTCAGTTAGCAGCAGTAGCGAAGGAATCGCTCGATCGGGTTCAGTTAACAGCCATCGATCGATCGCTTGGGTTCAGTAACGCGTAGCCTGGAGTGCAATTGCTCGAGTTCAGTAGGAGAACGCCTCGCTCAGGTTTAGTTAGAGCCCAACGCCACGCACCCACGCACGTACGTGTACGAGAGAAAAGCGCATCGCTCGGCCCCTGACCACCCACCGTAACCGGGAACTCCCCGATATTTTCCTCGCCCTCGCTTCTACCACGGTTTTTTCCATCATGGACGGCCCAAAGAATGTCATGCAGCTGCGTCTCCGGCCCGCCCAGGACAAAAAGCCCATTTTCTGTCATGATTTTTTGTCATATAAGTAGGAGCCCACCACATCTATGATGATACCGGGTTTTGTCACAATTATCGTCATAGAAGTGTCATAAGAATGACATAAAAAATTCGTTCGGCCCAAAATGTCACGGATGTGTCTTTTTTTTGTAGTGCACCCTGGCGACTGGATCGCAGCGATGAGAGCATGGCGCCACCACTACCGGCACCGTCAGAAGTCAGGCAACGTCGCGATCTGTGTCGCCGCTTTGGAAGCCATGGCACGAGCCCAACCCCTGTTGACATTTCCGCCAGCGGCCAATCAAATGGATGAGTGGAGAGCAACCATTTAGAGCCAGATTGGTTTTGCTGAGGCGGGAGGATCACAGTTGGCAGGCCCACCATGGCCTCCATAGGCAGCGACAACGGCCCGAGCCGCTGGCCATATTGAAGGGGCCACTCCTATGGTGCAGTCCCCTCCATGGCAGCCAGCGCAGGGGCCGCAGCCAGAGCCACGCGGCCAAGAGCCCGATGAGCTGTTGATGGCTTCATCTGATCCTCGAGCCCATCGAGACCAGCGTCAGGTCTTGGAAGAAAGGCGAAGGGAGGACGCGTGCATCAGCATAGAACGACGGCACGAAAACTGCCGCTAGTCTGATAGGCGCAATGGCCCGACATCGACGACCTTGTGCCCAGTGGAGACGGATACCTGCCTTTCGATGTTCGATGTCCTGCCTCCAATCCTGAGCTACGGCAAGTCTGTTGGGCATCTCCCCGTATGTTCAAGCCAGAGATTCCAAAAAAGTATGATGGAAGATTGAACCCGACAGAGTTCTTAAGCATTTACACCATCGCCGTTCAAGCTGCTGGAGAAAGGGATGAAAACATATTCGACAACTACTTCCCTTTGGCACTCAAGCCAAACGTGAGGTCGTGGCTGATGCACTTGCCGGGCAACTCCATCTCAACCTGGGCTGAACTGTGCAATGAGTTTGTTAGCGCCTTCACGGGCAGCCATCAAGAACCAGGGTGGCCCAGGGACTTGCAGGTCCTGCCACAGAAGGAAGGAGAGAGTTTACAGAAGAATATGCAGAGATTCAGCCAGGTGCACAGGAACATTCTAGACATCCACCCAGCAGCTATGATAGCTGCATTCCAGTCCAACATACGCAATTGCAGGATATGTTCCAAGATGAACATCTGGTTGACCAAGACTGTGAATGAGCAATACACTTTGGCAAATAAATGTGCCCGAACAGAGGAGGGGAGGCGACTCCCCTGAGAAGAACATGGCATCGACGTTGACTCAGAAGATGATGACGATGCTACCAATCAGAAGAAGAAGAACAAGAAATGCAACAAGAAGCGCAAGCAGAAAACACTTCTGGCTGTCGATGGATCTGGCATTCTTAGTATTGGCAAGAAGGCCAAGACCTAAGCTCCCGATAAGGAAGTTGCCGCGTGCACTGATTGCCGGGAAGCTGCGGCGACCGAGAATGCTAGGAAAGCTGACGGGCCGTACTGCAAGATCCATCGGACCAAGGGCCATGATCTCCAAGAGTGTCATCAAGTTGAGCAACTCTTCAAGAAGCAGAAGGCTGAGTACGAGAATTATGACAAGGAAAGAAACCAAGATGGCGTTGGAGGGAAAGGCCGAGGTGGTAGAGGAGGCCGCCCCGGCAAGGTCCCTCATCATTAAGGGAAACCTGCTAGAGGCCGTGATAATAAGGAATGCAACAATGAGAGCGATGAAGGGGATGAAGAGGAAGTCCACTGATGCCATGTGCATTGAGGGACGTGCATCCTTGCACTCCTCTCACTGCCAGCTTAAACAGTGGGGGCGTGAGGTCAATGTTGTGGAGCCAGCGGCAGATTCTCGGAAACCACTCAACTGGTCCCGCACGCCCATCATCTTTGATGAAGAGGATCACCCTGACTGCAGCACCGCGGTAGGGTGCTTGCCATTGTTTGTTTCACCAACTGGTACGTCTCTATCGTATCTATAATTTTTTATTGTTCCATGCCAATATTCTACAACTTTCACATACTTTTGGCAACTTTTTATACTATTTTTGGGACTAACATATTGATCCAAAGGATTTGAAAGTGCCGCCCTGTTTGTTGCATGTTTTTTGTTTCATAGAAAATCCATATCAAACGGAGTCCAAACGGGATAAGAACTTACGGAGATTTTTTTTGGAATAAATGTGAATTTCGGGAAGTGGAATCAACGCGAGACGAAGCCCGAGGGGCCCTCGTCGACACTCCGTAAGGCGGTTGGTGCCCTTCTTTCGCCGCAAGAAAGCCAATATCCGGATAAAAATCGTGTCCAAATTTCAGCCCAATCGGAGTTACGGATCTCTGGGAATTTAAGAAACGGTGAAAGGGCAGAATCAGGGAGCGCAGAAACAGAAGGAAACAGAGAGGGAGATCCAATCTCAGAGGGGCTCTCGCCCCTCCGCCACATGGAGGCCATGGACCAGAGGGGAAACCCTTCTCGCATCTAGGGGGAAGGTCAAGGAAGAAGAAGAATAAGGGGGGCTCTCACCCCTCTCCTCCGGTGGCACCGGAACGCCGTCGGGGCCATCATCGCGACAACGATCTACACCAACACCTTCAGGGCCGTCATCACCAACTCTTACCCCCTCTATGCAGTGGTGTAACCCCTCTTTTACCCGCTGTAATCTCTACTTAAACATGGTGATCAACGCTATATATTATTTCCCAATGATGTATGGCTATCCTATGATGTTTGAGTAGATCCGTTTTGTCCTATGTGTTCATTGCTGATCGTGATTGGTTTGGGTTGCATGTTTTATTATTGGTAATGTCCTATGGTGCTCTCCGTGTCATGCAAGCGTGAGGCATCCCCACTGTACCGTTTGCAATATGTTCATGATTTGCTTATGGTGGGTGGCGTGAGTGACAGAAGAACAGACCCGAGTAAGTAGGTTGTTTTCGTATGGGAAGAAAGAGGACTTGATACTTTAATGCTATGGTCGGGTTTTAGCTTAATGATCTTTAGTAGTTGCGGATGCTTGCTAGAATTCCAATCATAAGTGCATATGATCCAAGGCGAGAAACTATGTTAGCTTATGCCTCTCCCTCATATAAAATTGCAATAATGATTACCGGTCTACTTATCGATTGCCTAGGGACAAATAACTTTTTTGTGTGACCAAAAGCTCTCTACTAAAACTTTCTTACTTGTGTCTTCATCTAAACAGCCCCAACTTTTTATTTACGCACTCTTTATTATCTTGCAAACCTATCCAACAACACCTATAAAGTACTTCTAGTTTCATACTTGTTCTAGGTAAAGCAAACGTTAAGTGTGCGTAGAGTTGTATCAGTGGTCGATAGAACTTGAGGGAATATTTGTTCTACCTTTAGCTCATCATTGGGTTCGACACTCTACTTATCGAAAGAGGCTACAATTGATCCCCTATACTTGTGGGTCATCAAGACCTTTTTCTGGCGCCGTTGCCGGGGAGCAATAGCGTGGGGTGAATATTCTCGTGTGTGCTTGTTTGCTTTATCACTAAGTGGATTTTATTTGCTGTTTTAAGTTGTTCTGTATCTTTAGTTATGGATATGGAACACAAAATACCAAAAAAATTAGGTTTACTTGCTACTCATGGAGACGAGGAACCTCCTAAAACCCACAATGCTCATTATGTGAAAGATATTATGCACTACTTTAATAATCCTGAGAAAACCCCATTCAATTATGTTATGGGAGACACGTTGGATCAACGTGAATACTTTAGGGATTATTCCTTGACTCAAAAAGGGAAACTATTATGGGATCAAATTTATATGTCGTGTTGATATCCTTGTGAACTATGCTTGAGATATGATTATACTTGTTGCTCTAGGATTAAGGCTCCACACCTTCCCTTCTCATGCAAATTTAATGATAATGTAACCTTAGCTTCTTATGCTAATGGTATATATGATTACTATGATGTGGAACGAATAGAAGAATTTGTTGCTTTTAAGGGCGCTTGTGAAATTGAATCTTTGTTTAAAGAGTTTGAAGATTTTGATGATTCAGTTTATAGACCTGAAATTTTAGCTATCCTTAAATATTGCTATGAGAATTATAAATACAATTATTATATTGATGAATTTACTGAGAAAGTCTCCGCTGTCCAAGAAGAGACTAATATTTTGCAGGAGTCTATGGAATAAGAAATTGATGAAACTGTGAGCTCATTGGATGAAAAAGATGATGAGGAGATCGGAGAACAAAAGGAGGAAGATCGGATTAGCTACCCGTGAACACCTTCTAATGAGAGTAACTCTCCAACTCCTTCATTCTTACCGAAGGATGAATGCCATGATAATTGCTATGATCCCGTTGATTCATTTGAAATATCCCTTTTTGATGAACTTGATGTTTTCCATTCTTGTGGCCAAGATGCCAATATGAATTATGCTTATGGAGATGAACTTGCTATTGTTCCTTATGTTAAACATGAAATTTTTTCTATTGCACCCACACATGATAGTCCTACTATATTTTTGAATTCTCCAAACTACACTATATCGGAGATGTTTGCACTTATTAAGGATTACATTGATGGGTTGCCTTTTACCGCTGCACATGATGATTTTGATGAATATAATATGCATCTGCTTGCTGCTCCTACTTGCAATTATTATGAGGGAGGAACTATATTTCCACCTCTTTATGTTTTCAACACGATAAAATTGCAAGAAACTACTTATGCTATGTATTGGCCTTTACTTGATGTTTATGAATTGTTCTTCTATGACATGCCTATGCATAGGAAGAGAGTTAGACGTCGTCATTGCTTGATATATGTTGCTTTGTGCTCACTACTAAATGCCAAATAATAGCTAATTCAAAATTGCTTTGATATACCTTGGGATCCGGTTGGATTCATTACCGGAGCACTTTATGCTAGCTTAATGGCTTTAAGGAAAGCGCTGCCAGGGAGACAACCCGGAAATTTTAGAGAGTCATTTACTTCTGTTGAGTGCTTTTATATAGTTTAAAAACAAAAAAATAAAGAGGGGAACCCAAAACTTTTCATAAAGGAAAGTGAAAGTGAGAGAGACAAGCATTGTTGAAATGAGGGAGCTCCTTGAACTTTGTTCATGCTCACGGAAACTTTGTGAATCTTGATTACAGAAAAATTTCAACCAAAAATAATTATCCCCTTGTACAATTCCATTGTATTATAAAAATAATGTGCCAAGATTTTCCTTTAGGATGTTTACATTGCTTGTTGGTTTGTGCGGTGCAGAACAGAAACTTGGGCTATAGTGCGCGATTTTAAATTTGTTTATTGGAACGTCAAATGGTTCTGAAACTGTTTGCACTGTCTTTCTATACAAATTGTTTATTTTTCCTAAATTTTTCAGAATTTTTGGAGTACCAGAAGTATGGTGAATGTCCAGATTACTACAGACTGTCCTGTTTAAGACAGATTCAGTTTTTGATGCATTGTTTGCTTGTTTTGATTAAACTATCGATTTCTATCAGTGGACTAAGCCATGGAAAAGTTATATTACAGTAGATACAATACAAAAAAATATGAATTGGTTTGCAATAGTACTTAGAGTAGTGATTTGATTTATTATACTAACGGATCTTACCGAACTTTATGTAGAGTTTCGTGTGGATGAAGTGATCAAAGATCAAGGAGGCCTCGATATGAGGAGAAGGAGGAGAGGCAATAGCTCAAGCTTGGGGATGCCCAAGGCACCCCAAGTAACTATCAAAGGAGACACAAGCGTCTAAGCTTGGGGATGCCCTGGAAGGCATCCCATCTTTCTTCAACAAGTATCGGTATGTTTTCGGTTTCATTTCGTTCATGTGATATGTGCAAATCTTGGAGCGTCTTTTGCATTTAGTTTTCACTTTTCTTTGAAGCACCATGCTGGTATAAGATAGTCCAAGGTTGATTTATAGAATTCTCATTGCACTTCACTTATATCTTTCGAGTATGGCTTTATAGAATGCTTCATGTGCATCACATATATCATTTGAAGTTTGGATTGCCTGTTTCCCTACACATAGAAAACCGCCATTTGTAGAATGCTCTTTTGCTTCACTTATATTTATTAAAGCATGGGCATATCTTTTGCAGAAAGAATAAAACTCTCTTTCTTCACTTATATCTATTTAGAGAGATGACAGGAATTGGTCATTCACACGGTTAGTCATAAAATCCTACATAAAACTTGTTCACTGAATCTGATATGTTTGATTCCTTGCAATAGTTTTGCGATATAAAGATGGTGATAATGGAGTCAAGCTAGTGGGTAATTGTGGATTGTAGAAATACTTGTGTTGAAATTTGTGATTCCCGTAGGAAGCACGTATGGTGAACCGTTATGTAACGAAATCGGACTACAATTTATTTATTGATTGTCTTCCTTATGAGTGGCGGTCAGGGACGAGCGATGGTCTTTTCCTACCAATATACCCCCCTAGGAGCATGCACGTAGTTCATTGTTTTGATAGCTAATAGACTTTTGCAATAAGTATGTGAGTTCTTTATGACCAATGTTGAGTCCATGGATTATACGCACTCTCACCCTTCCATCATTGCTAGCCTCTTAGGTACCATGCATTGCCCTTTCTCACCTCGAGAGTTGGTGAAAAATTCGCCGGTGCATCCAAACCCCGTGATACGATACGCTCTATCACACATAAGCCTCCTTATATCTTCCTCAAAACAACCACCATACCTACCTATCATGGCATTTCCATAGCCATTCGGAGATATATTGCCATGCAACTTCCATCATCAACATATACATGACTTGAGCATTCATTGTCATATTGCTTTGCATGATCGTAAGATAGCTAGCATGATATTTTCATGGCTTGTCCAATTTTTGATATCTTGGCTACGCTAGATCATTGCACATCCCGGTACACCGCTGGAGGCATTCATACGGAGTCATATCTTTGTTCCATTATCGAGTTGTAATATTAAGTTGTAAGTAAATAAAAGTGTGATGATCATCATTATTAGAACATTGTCCCATGTGAGGTTATCAAAATAAAAGTGGCCAAATAAGCCCCAAAATAAACAGAGAGAGGCCAAAGAAGCCTACAAAAAAAGAGAAAAAAGAGAAAAATAAAATAAAAAAATGAGAGAAAAGAGAGAAGGGACACTGTTACTATTCTTTTACCACACTCGTGCTTCAGAGTAGAACCATGTTCTTCATATAGAGAGTCTCTTGAGTTATCACTTTCATATACTAGTGGGAATTTTCATTATAGAACTTGGCTTGTATATTCTGATGATGGGCTTCCTCAAATTCCTGAGGTTTTCATGAGCAAGCAAGTTGGATGCACACCCACTTAGTTTTCAGTTTGAGCTTTCATACACTTATAGCTCTTAGTGCATCCGTTGCATGGCAATCCCTACTCCTTACATTGACATCAATTGATGGGCATCTCCATAGTCCGTTGATTAGTCGCGTTGATGTGAGACTTTCTTCCTTTTTATCTTCTCCACTCAACCTCCACCATCATATTATATTCCTCCTATAGTGCTATATACATGGCTCACGCTCATGTATTGCGTGAAGGTTGAAAAAGTTTGAGAATACTAAGTATGAAACAACTGCTTGGCTTGTCATCGGAGTTGTGCACGATTTGAACATTTTGTGTGACGAAGATGGAGCATAGCCAAACTATATGATTTTGTAGGAATGAACTTTCTTTGGCCATGTTATTTTGAAAAGACATGATCGCTTTATTGGTATGATTGAAGTATTATCGTCTTAATGTTCAAATGGTAGACTATTGATTTTAATCACTCGTGTCTTAATATTCATGCCATGATTAGATTACATGATCAAGATTATGCTAGGTAGCATTCCACACCAAAAATAATCTTTTTTATCATTTACCTACTCGAGGACGAGAAGGAATTAAGTTTGGGGATGCTGATACGTCTCCGTCATATCTATAATTATTTTATTGTTCCATGCCAATATTCTACAACTTTTACACACTTTTGGCAACTTTTTATACTATTTTTGGGACTAAATATTGATCCAATGCCCAGTGCCAGTTCATGTTTGTTGCATCTTTTTTGTTTCGCAGAAAATCCATATCAAACGGAGTCCAAACGGGATAAAAACTTACGGAGATTTTTTGGAATAAATGTGAATTTTGGGAAGTTGAATCACCACAAGACGATGCCCAAGGGGCCCTCGTGACCACTCCGTAAGGCAGTTGGTGCCCTTCTTTTGCCCAAGAAAGCCAATATCTGGATAAAAATGGTGTCCAAATTTAAGCCCAATCGGAGTTACAGATCTCCGGGAATTTAAGAAACGGTAAAAGGGCAGAATTAGGGAGCGCAGAAACAGAAGGAAACAGAGAGAGAGATCCAATCTTGGAGGGGCTCTCGCCCCTCCGCCGCCATGGAGGCCATCGACCAAAGGGGAAATCCTTATTCCGTCTAGGGGAAGATCAAGGAAGAAGAAGAAGAAGAGGGGCTCTCTGCCCCTCTCTCCCGGTGGCGCCGAAACGTCGTCGGGGCCATCATCGTGATAACGATCTACACTAGCAGCTTCACCGCCGTCATCACCAACTCTTCCACCCTCTATGCACAGGTGTAACCCCTCTTTTATCCACTATAATCTCTACTTAAACATGGTGCTCAATGCTATATATTATTTCCCAATGATGCATGGCTATCCTATGATGTTTGAGTAGATCCGTTTTGTCCTATGGGTTGATTGATGATCGTGATTGGTTTGAGTTGCATGTTTTATTATTGGTGTTTTCCTATGGTGCTCTCCGTGTTACTCAAACATGAGGGATCCCTGCTGTAGGGTTTGCAATATGTTCATGATTATCTTAGGGTGGGTGGCGTGAGTGATAGAAGCATAGACCCGAGTAAGTAGGTTATTTGCATATGGGAATAAAGAGGACTTGATACTTTAATGCTATGTTTGGGTTTTACTTTAATGATCTTTAGTAGTTGTGGATGCTTGCTAGAGTTCCAATCATAAGTGCATATGATGCAAGGAGAGAAAGTATGTTAACTTATGCCTCTCCCTCATAGAAAATTGCAGTAATGATTACTGGTCTAGTTATCGATTGCCTAGGGACAAATAACTTTCTTGTGTGACAAAAAGCTCTCTACTAAAACTAATTTAGTTGTGTCTTCATCTAAACATCCCCTACTTTTTATTTACGCACTCTTTATTATCTTGCAAACCTATCCAACAACACCTACAAAGTGCATCTAGTTTCATACTTGTTCTAGGTAAAGCAAACGTTAAGTGTGCGTAGAGTTGTATCGGTGGTCGATAGAATTTGAGGGAATATTTGTTCTACCTTTAGCTCCTCATCGGGTTCGACACTCTTACTTATCGGAAGAGGCTACAATTGATCCCCTATACTTGTGGGTTATCAAGACCTTTTTCTGGCGCTGTTGCCGGTGAGCAATAGTGTGGGGTTAATATTCTCGTGTGTGCTTGTTTTCTTTATAACTAAGTGGATTTTATTTGCTGTTCTAAGTTGTCCTCTATCTTTAGTTATGGTTATGGAACACGAAATACCAAAAAAATTAGGTTTACTTGCTACTCATGGAGATGGGGAAACTCCTAAAACTCTCGATGCTCATTATGTGAAAGATATTATGCACTACTTTAATAATCCTGAGAAAACCCCATTCAATTATGTAATGGGAGACACGTTGGATCAACGTGAATACTTTAGGGATTATTGCTTGACTCAAAAAGGGAAACTACTATGGGATCAAATTTATACATTGTGTTGGTATGCTCGGGAACTATGCTTGAGATATGATTATACTTGTTGCTCTAGGATGAAGGCTCCACACCTTCCCTTTTCATGCAAATTTAGTGATAATGAAACCTTAGCTTCTTATGCTAATGGTATATATGATTACTATGATATGGAACGAATAGAAGAATTTGTTGCTTTTAAAGGTACTTGTGAAATTGAATCTTTGTTTAAAGAGTTTGAAGATTTTGATGATTCAGTTTATAGACCTGAAAATTTAGCTATCCTTAAATATTGCTATGGGAATTATAAATACAATTATGATATCGATGAATTTATTGAAAAAGTCTCCACTGTCCGAGAAGAGAATAATATTTTGCAGGAGTCTATGGAAGAAGAAATTGATGAAACTGTGAGCTCATTGGATGAAAAAGATGATGAGGAGAGCGAAGAACAAAAGGAGAAAGATCGGATTAGCTACCCGTGCCCACCTTCTAATGAGAGTAACTCTCCAACTCATACATTATTTAATGTCCCTTCGTTCTTACTGAAGGATGAATGCCATGATAATTGCTATGATCTTGTTGATTCGTTCGAAATATCCCTTTTTGATGAACTTGATGCTTGCCATTCTTGTGGCCAAGATGCCAATATGAATTATGCTTATGGAGATGAACTTGCTATGTTCCTTATTTTAAACATGAAATTGTTGCCATTGCACCCACCCATGATAGTCCTACTATCTTTTTGAATTCTCCAAACTACACTATATCAGAGAAGTTTGCACTTATGATTAAATTGATGGGTTTCCTTTTACCGTTGCACATGATGATTTTGATGAATATAATATGCATGTTCTTGCTGCTCCTACTTGCAATTATTATGATAGAGGAACTATATCTCCACCTCTCTATGTTTTCAACACGATGAAGTTGCAAGAAACTGCTTATGCTATGTATTGGCCTTTACTTGATGTTTATGAATTGTTCGTTTATGACATGCCGATGCATAGGAAGAGAGTTAGACTTCGTCATTTCTTGATATATGTTGCTTTGTGCTCACTACTAAATGTCATATCATTGCTAATTCAAATTGGCTTTGATATACCTTGGGATCCGGGTGGATTCATTACTTGAGCTCTTTATTCCTAGCTTAATGGCTTTGAAGAAAGCGCTGCCAGGGAGACAACCTGGAAGTTTTAGAGAGTCATTTATTTCTGTTGAGTGCTTTTATATAGTTTAAAAGCAAAAAAATAAAGAGGGGAACCCAAAACTTTTCAAAAAGGAAAGTGAATGTGAGAGAGACAAGCATTGTTGAAATGAGGGAGCTCCTTGAACTTTGTTCCTGCTCACGGAAACTTTGTGAATCTTGATTACATAAAATTTTCAACAAAAAATATTATCCCCTTGTACAATTCTGTTGTATTATAAAAATAATGTGCCAGGATTTGCCTTTAGGATGTTTACATTGCTTGTTGGTTTGTGCGGTGCAAAACAGAAACATTGGCTGTAGTGCCCAATTTTACATGTTTTACTAGAACGTCAAACGGTTCTTAAAATTCTTTCACTATCTTTCTATACAAATTGTTTATTTTTCCTATTTGTTTTAGAATTTTTGGAGTACCAGAAGTATGGCGATTGTTCAGGTTACTACAGACTGTCTTGTTTAAGATAGATTCTGTTTTTGATGCATTGTTTCCTTGTTTTGATGAAACTATCGATTTCTATTAGTGGATTAAGCCATGGAAAAGTTATATTACATTAGATACAATGAAAAAAAAAATATGAATTGGTTTGCAACAATACTTATAATAGTGATTTGCTTTATTATACTAACGGATCTTACCGAACTTTCTATTGAGTTTTATGTGGATGAAGTGATCAAAGATCGAGGAGTCCTCGATATGAGGAGAAGGAGGAGAGGCAAGAACTCAAGCTTGGGGATGCCAAAGGCACCCCAAGTAAATATTCAAGGATACTCAAGCGTTTATGCTTGGGGATGCCCCGGAAGGCATCCCATCTTCCTTCAACAACTATCGGTATGTTTTCGGTTTCGTTTCGTTCATGCGATATGTGCAAATCTTGGAGCATCTTTTGCATTTAGTTTTCACTTTTCTTTGATGCACCATGCTGGTATGAGATAGTCCATGGTTGATTTATAGAATTCTCATTGCACTTCACTTATATATTTTGAGTATGGCTTTATAGAATGCTTCATGTGCATCACATATATCATTTGAAGTTTGTATTGCCTGTTTCCCTACACATAGAAAACCGCCATTTGTAGAATGCTCTTTTGCTTCACTTATATTTTTTAGAGCATGGGCATATCTTTTGTATAAAGAATTAAACTCTCTTCCTTCACTTATATCTATTTACAGAGATGACAGGAATTGGTTATTCACACGGTTAGTCATAAAATCCGACATAAAACTTGTAGATCACTGAATAGTTTTGCAATATAAAGATGGTGATATTAGAGTCATGCTAGTGGGTAACTGTGGATTGTAGAAATACTTGCGTTGAAGTTTGTGATTCCCGTAGCATGCATGTATGGTGAACCGTTATGTAACAAAGTCGGAGTATGATTTATTTATTGATTGTGTTCCTTATGAGTGGCCGTCGGGGACGGGCGATGGTCTTTTCCTACCAATCTATCCCCCTAGGAGCATGCCCGTAGTACTTTGTTTTGATAGCTAATACACTTTTGCAATAAGTATGTGAGTTCTTTATGACTAATGTTGAGTCCATGGATTGTACGCACTCTCACCCTTCCATCATTGCTAACCTCTTCGGTACCGTGCATTGCCCTTTCTCACCTTGAGAGTTGGTGTAAACTTCACCAGTGCATCCAAACCCCGTGATATGATATGCTCTGTCACACATAAGCCTCCTTATATGTTCCTCAAAACAACTACCATACCTACCTATCATGGCATTTCCATAGCCATTCTGAGATATATTGCCATGAAACTTCCATGATCATCATTTACATGACTTGAGCATTCATTGTCATATTGCTTTGCATGATCGTAAGATAGCTAGCATGATATTTTCATGGCTTGTCCATTTTTTATATCTTTTCTATGCTAGATCATTGCACATCCCGGTACACCACCGGAAGCATTCATACAAAGTCATATCTTTGTTCTAGTATCGAGTTGTAATATTGAGTTGTAAGTAAATAAAAGTGTGATGACCATCATTATTAGAACATTGTCCCATGTGAGGTTATCAAAATAAAAGTGGCCAAAGAATCCCCCAAAAAAGTAAGAGAGGCCAAAGAAGCCTACAAAAAAACGAAAAATAAAAAAAATAAAAATATATAAAAAAAATGAGAGAAAAGAGAGAAGGGACAATGTTACTATCCTTCTACCACACTCGTGCTTTAGAGTAGCACCATGTTCTTCATATAGAGAGTCTCTTGAGTTATCACTTTCATATACTAGTGGGAATTTTCATTATAGAACTTGGCTTGTATATTCCGATGATGTGTTCCTCAAATGCCCGAGGTCTTCATGAGCAAGCAAGTTGGGTGCACACCCACTTAGTTTTTAGTTTGAGATTTCATACACTTATAGCTCTTAGTGCATCTGTTGCATGGCAATCCCTACTCCTCGCATTGACATCAATTGACGGGCATCTCCATAGCCCGTTGATTAGTCGCGTCGATGTGAGACTTTCTTCCTTTTTGTCTTCTCCACTCAACCTCCACCATCATATTCTATTCCTCCTATAGTGCTATATACATGGCTCACGCTCATGTATTGCGTGAAGGTTGAAAAAGTTTTGAGTATACTAAAATATGAAACAATTGCTTGGCTTGTCATCGGGGTTGTGCATGATTTGAACATTTTGTGTGACGAAGATGGAGCATAGCCAAACTATATGATTTTCTAGGGATGAAATTTCTTTGGCCATGTTATTTTGAAAAGACATGATCGCTTTATTGGTATGCTTGAAGTATTATTGTCTTAATGTCTAATGATAGACTATTGCTTTGAATCACTCGTGTCTTAATATTCATGCCATGATTAGATTACATGATCAAGATTATGCTAGGTAGAATTCCACATCAAAAATTATATTTTTTTATCATTTACCTACTCGACGACGAGCAGGAATTAAGCTTGGGGATGCTGATACGTCTCCGTCGTATCTATAATTTTTTATTGTTCCATGCCAATATTCTACAACTTTTACATACTTTTGGCAACTTTTTATACTATTTTTGGGACTAACATATTCATCCAGTGCCTAGTGCCAGGTCCTGTTTGTTGCATGTTTTTTGTTTCACAGAAAATCCATATCAAACGGAGTCCAAATGGGATAAAAAATTAAGGAGTTTTTTTGGAATAAATGTGAATTTTTGGAAGTGGAATCAACGCGAGATGATGCCCGAGGGGCCCTCGTGGCCACTCCATAAGGCGGTCGGTGCCCTTCTTTCGCCGCAAGAAAGCCAATATCCGGATAAAAATCATGCCCATGTTTCAGCCCAATCGGAATTTTAGAAACGGTGCAAGGGCAGAATCAGGGAGTGTAGAAATAGAAGGAAACAGAGAGAGAGATCTAATCTCGGAGGGGCTCTCGCCCCTCCGCCACCATGGAGGCCATGGACTAGAGAGGAAACCCTTCTCCCATTTAGGGGGAAGGTCAAGGAAGAATAAGAAGGGGGGCTCTCTCCCGCTCTCTCCCGGTGGCATGGAAATGCCGCCGGTGAAAGTGCAACTATCCCTAGGTGGTTTTGGTAATTCCTAACAACATATAGCTCATTGAGCTAACATCATTCCAAGATGAATATTTCAGGAAAAGCTCAATGGATGGCATGGCATGGATGAGAAAAGTGGATCCCTCAAAATGCTAAGGATAAAAGGGTTGGCTCAAGCTCAAAAGCTCAAGACTCTACATTTCATATTTTAGTGATCCAAGATCACATTGAGTCTATAGGAAAAGCCAATACTATCAAGGACGGATGAGGTGTTGCTTAATGAGTTTCTTGCTCTACAGTGCTTAGTGATATGCTCCAAAACCCTCAACTACTTTCTCATATCCACATATGACCTAAACCAAAAGTCAAACTCGGCCCTACCGATTGTTTCTACCCGGCACCACCGAGTTCAAATGTCATAGCCACTGCCACAAACCCTAGGCAAATCGGTCTCACCGATAGGGATCTCGGTCTCACCGAGATGGGATTGTAATCTCTCTGTTTCCCTTCGTAACGTTTCGGTACCACTGAGATGAGCGATCGGTCCCACCAAGATTGCAATGTAAACTCTTTGTTTCCTTTTCATAACATTCTGGTCTCACCGAAATGAGCGAACCGGTCCCATCGAGTTTACCTGACCAACTCTCTGGTTAGCTTATTACCAAAATCGATCTCACCAAGTTTGTGTAATCGGTCTCACTGAGATTACGTTATGCCCTAACCCTAACCACATCGATCCTACCGAGTTGCATGTTGGTCCCACCGAAAATCCTAACGGTCACTAGATTTGCTGAATCGGTCCGACCGAGTTTATCAATTCGGTCCCACCGAGTTTGGCAAGTTGTGTGTAACGGTAAGATCTTGTGTGAAGGCTATATATACCCCTCCACCTCCTCTTCATTCGTGGAGAGAGCCATCAGAACAAACCTACAGTTCCAACTTGCTGTTCTGAGAAGGAACCACCTACTCATGTGTTGAGGCCAAGATATTCCATTCCTACCATATGAATCTTGATCTCTAGCCTTCCCCAAGTTGCTTTCTACTCAAATCTTCTTTCCACCAAATCCAAATCCTGTGAGAGAGAGTTGAGTGTTGGGGACACTATCATTTGAAGCACAAGAGTAAGGAGTTCATCATCAACACACCATTTGTTACTTCTTGGAGAGTGTTGTCTCCTAGATTGGCTAGGTGTCACTTGGGAGCCTCCGGCAAGATTGTGGAGTTGAACCAAGGAGTTTGTAAGGGCAAGGAGATTGCCTACTTCGTGAAGATCTACTGCTAGTGAGGCAAGTCCTTCGTGGGCGACGGCCATGGTGCGATAGACAAGGTTGCTTCTTCGTGGAACCTTCGTGGGTGGAGCCCTCCGTGGACTCGCGCAATAGTTACCCTTCGTGGGTTGAAGTCTCCGTCAACGTGGATGTACGATAACACCACCTGTCGGAACCACGACAAAAACATCTGTGTCTCCAATTGCGTTTGAATTCTCCAAACCCTTCCCTTTACATTCTTGCAAGTTGCATGCTTTACTTTCCGCTGCTCATATACTCTTTGCATGCTTTCTTGGATTGTGTTAAGATTGCTTGACTTGTGCTAAGATAGCTAAAATCTGCCAAAGACTAAAATTGGGAAAATGATAAGTTTTTATTTGCTCAAGTAGTCTAATCACCCCCCCCCTCTAGACATACTTTCGATCCTACAAGTGGTTTTAGAGCTTTGGTCTCCATTTGCTTTGATTTCCATAACTTTTGGTGGTCATAGCCTTGGTTTCACAACTTAGGAGAGTATGGCGTCTAGCGAGGGAAATTATTACCGTAGAGGTCCTTACTTTGATGGTACTAATTTTGCTAGTTGGAAGCATAAGATGAAAATGCATATTCTTGGACATAACCCCGCCGTTTGGGCTATTGTGTGTATTGGCTTGCAAGGTGAATTCTTTGATGGGAGAGAACTGAACCGTGAAGCTAGTGCGGAAGAGTTGAAATGTTGCAATACAACGCTCAAGCTTGTGATATCCTCTTTAACGGATTGTGCCCCGAAGAATTCAACAAAATCAGCCGTCTTGAGAATGCAAAGGAAATTTGGGACACTTTGATTGATATGCATGAAGGTACCGACTCCGTCAAGGAATCCAAGTTGGATTTGCTCCAAAGTCAACTTGACAAGTTCAAAATGAAGGATGGTGAAGGTGTCGCTGAAATGTACTCTAGGCTTGCTCTTATCACAAATGAGATTGCGGGCTTAGGAAGTGAAGAGATGACCGACAAATTCATCATCAAAAAGATCCTAAGAGCTTTGAATGGAAAATATGATACCGTGTGCACATTGATCCAAATGATGCCCAATTACAAAGATCTCAAGCCAACGGAAGTCATTGGAAGATTTTTTTCTCATGAAATGTCGCTCAAGGATAAGGATGAACTTCACAAAAAACCTTCAATGAAGAATTGAGCTTAATGGTGAAGCCCCCACATCATCAAGTGAGAAACAAACCTTCAATGAAGAATTGAGTTTAATGGTGAAGAACTTCAACAAGTTCTACAAGAATAGAAGCAAAGAGAGAAGCTCCATGTCAAGGTCCTACAATGACAAAAGATATTCTAGTCAAGAGCGCAATTGCTACAATTGTGGGAGACCCGGACACTATTCCAATGAGTGTACGGCACCCTACAAAAGAAGAGAAGAATCACCCAAGAGGAGAAGTAGAAGAGAGGAATCACCACCAAGAGAGAGGAGGAGTAGATATGATCGTTATGAACGAAGAACATCCCGGAGGAGCAAGGATTCGGAAAGGAGGGACAAGTCATCAAGGAGCTACACAAAACGAAGACATCAATCTCATGTTGGTGAATGGGTGTCCGGCTCCGACTCCGACAATCACTCCGAGAGAAGCTATCACTTCGACTCTGAATATACTCAAGATGAAGGTGTTGCCGGTCTAGCACTTGTGTCAACCAACTCCTATGACATATTTGATTCACCTAATGAAGGAATTGGAAGATGCTTCATGGCTAAAGGCCCAAAGGTAACACACCCCGAGTATGTTGATTTCAATAGTGATGAAGATGACTTGCTAGGTGATGATGATTTACTTGTTGACAACTCTAGTGATGAATACTATGATGAAACGTCAATTAATCATGCTAATCAAGATAAAACAAATGACAATGATAAGGACAAGATTGAGCTTCTAACTAAAGAACTAAACACTCTTAAGTTAGCTCATGAAACTATCTTAGAAGATCATCGAGAACTTTTAAGGACTCATGAGAAGTTACGCTTTGAAAAGCTCAATCTTGAGCAAGAGCATGAGTTCTTAAAGGCAATAATGATGATCTTCGTAAGAAAAGAAAAGTTCTTCTTACATTGCCAAGCGTTTACTCTTATCTACTTACATGCCTCAAGTCAAGTCCATTAACAAAAACAAGAAGGATTCTTCCTCTAGTAGTAACAATAATCATGCTAAATCAAATGTTGTTGCTTCTAGTAGTTCTTTTGATTCCACTAATGATTCTCTTAGCCAAGTTACACTTGAGCAAGAAAATAGCTTATTGAAGGGAATTATAGAGAAAGGTGTTTACAACAGCCTTGCCGGGAGTAAGCAATTTGAGGAAATTGTACGCAAGCAAGGAAGACACCGGAAGAACCAAGGTGTTGTTTTTGAACGAAAGTTCAATGCCAATGGAGTTGAGTGGGAAGAAGATCAATATCCCAAGACGAAGTTTGTTCCTCAACAAGAGAAGTATGATCCTACTTCCTTCAAGGGGACACAAGCTCAAGATGATATTCCACCACAAGACCACAAGCAAAAAGGCAAGGACAAGCTTCAAGAGGATATTGATGCATTCGAAGATGCTCCTAAGGCCTTGGTCAAGTGGGTTCCCAAGACTACGACAAAGTTCTACCTCATCAAGTACGACTACAACTCCAAGGATTCCCATCAAGATGATGTGGATCCCGAAGAAGAAGAACTAGAGAGTTCTTGAGGGTGACTCCGCCAACATATTTCACTCATATCATTATGGCAACAACAAGTGTAATCAACTTCCACATCTTGCACTAGTTCAAGGAGTCACAAACCCTCTTGTTGGTAAGACAAGGGACAAGGTATTGAAAGTGCAACTCACTCCAAAGGATTGCTCCAAATGATCTTCATCAACATTGAGCATCCACATCTTCAACACCTACATGAAGTCATCATCGACAAAACCCAAGGTTAGTTCATCCCTCTAAGGGGATCTCACATCTAGGGGAGCTTAACTCTAAGAATTGAGTCAAAGCAACTCTAATGGTGTGAACACATCAATGCATTATGTAAAAGTGGTAACCCCACTTGAGCTTAAACGATGAGTATGACCTATGATCGAATGTTCTCATTTGACTCCTAAGTCAATATACTAATATATAGATGACCTAGCCATCACCAATTGTTTGATAGATGCTAGAATTGTTTGTGCATGCTTTGCCACATATTTCATTAGCCATTTTATTGTGTGAGCATGTTGATTGCATATTTCACTCATTCGAGGACATCCACTTTGTTGTTTGATTGATTGGTTTCTTTCTCTTTTGCCAAGTGGATGGACAAGAATGCCTAAGAACCTTCTCTAGCTATCTATGCTTTTCTCGTCTCAAACTCTATTCATGCTACATCACAAAATTTCATCAAGTCAGATTCGAACCACTCTATGTGAGGAGCACTCGGAGTCCCTGATTCGTCATAGACTTAAACTTCCAAAACTTCTTTGTGTGTTTTGGTCTAACCGATTCCTCCATTTCGGTCATACCGAGATCACTAAGTCGATCTAGGTTTTCAATCTCGGTGCAACCGATTTGAACTTTTCGGTCACACCGAGTTGTCAGAATCACAATAGTTATGCATCTCGGTGCCACCGAAGTTGTTCCACTTTCGGTCACACCGGCGTGGTCGGGCTATATATACTCACGGGCAAAAATTTGGAAACTTTCTCCAAACCCCTTCGCCACAAGATAGCTCGCTTCGCCTCCGTGGTCTCCGGATCGTTCTCCTCGTCGCCAGCCGCCTCCTGTCGCTTGTCTCCGCCGTCATCAACGGAATTCAACCCCGTCGTTGCCGCCGTAGCGAGTTCATCGCCAAGCTAGGGTACAGACTCGATCACAGTGCTATCCCCGTCCGATTCCTAGCACATTGTGTTCATCATGATTCTTGCCACGATTGAAACTATTCTATCCAGTGAAAACACTCCGTAGATTAGAGATGAATTGAAAATTTAGGGTTAGGTTTCCGCCGAAACCATCTCAGACCCACCAGGTTGTAGAACTCGGTTCCACTGATTCGGCTAAAGCCATTACACAAGTGATTCTCGGTCTGACCGAAAATTGCAAATCGGTGTGACCGAGTTCAGGACTTTGTGAAACCCTAGCAGTCGTGGTGCCACCGAACTATCACTCGGTCTGACTGAGTTCACTAGTTTAGGTTCCAAAAGCTGCTTCGGTATCACCGAGTTTGCAAATCGGTTGATCCGAAATGCTTTTTGTGGAAAACTAAAACTAAGTTTTTGACTCATTCTTTTGCAAAAAATCTCTGTATTTTGTGATGCTCATCCACTCGTCATCTATATCTATTCACAGGGTCTACAGTCAGTGTGTGCAACATGTCTGATCAAAGTGACAGCCAGAACAGGTCAGAGGTGCAGATTTAGATGAGTGAGGGCACTAGTCCCTCTAGCAGCTCAGATGAGGGTAGCAGAAGCACCCCAAGAAACCTGCCCAAAGCTGCCACCAGGACAAGAAAGAAGAAAACCTCAGAATCTGAGGATGAAGACTATGTGGCAGTAGAGGATGAGGCCATTTCCAAGAAAAAGGTGCTCAAGAAAGAATATAGCTCAGCTCCAACTAAGCCAGGTCTGAAGACAAAAAGGCCAGCAGGAAGACAACCCATGTCTAAAGCCAGAGCCTCCACTCAAGCATCTTTGGAATCTGAACCCAAAGAGGTTGCTGCTGAAGGGAAGAAGAGGAAGGAAAGGGTCAATAAGACCATGGCCAGAGTTATTGGAAAGCCTTCCATGATGGAAGAGGAGGAAGAAGAAGAGGTTGCTGCACCAGCACCCAAGGCTCAGAAGCTTATGGGTGATGCTATCAGGACAGGGGCTGCATCATCAAAGCCCAAAGAAGCACCCAAAGCTTCCTCCAAACCAAATATTGCACCAAAGAGGAATACCAGAAACATATCTGCTGTTGAGAAGAACAAGGCTCCAATGCCTGAAATTGTTGCTGAGGAAGAAGATGATGAGACACATATCCTGAGAAAGTTGAAGCCAAAGATTCCAGACCACAATGATGCTCATCCTGTGGCTGAGAACATGAAGATCAGGAGAGGCTCAGGATTGAGGCTATGGAGAGAGTCAGATCCATATGCCACCAGAAGAAGAACTGATGTTGACTACAGGTTCCATACTAAGGAACATCAGGATTTCTATGAGACAATATTGTTGGACAAGAAGCCTATAGTGTGTGACATGAGGTGGGTCGACTAGACCTACATGAAGGAGAATGAGGAACACTATCTTTGTGTATATGACAGTTTCAGTGCTTGTGGAGTTGCAGACTTTTTTGGGCAGAAGCTCACAAAGTGGAATGAGGAGCTCATAATGCAATTCTACTCCACAACACACTTCTATCCAGATGACAGGATAGTATGGATGTCTGAAGGTACAAGGTACCAATCATCTATTGAGGAATGGGCAAATCTGATCAATGCACCTAAGGAGGAAGAAGATGACTTGGATGTCTATGCCAAGAAGAAGATGGATCACAACTCTATGGCACGTATGTGCAAGGAGATCCCACATGCTGCAATAGATTCACACAAGTTTGGATCTGTACATTATCTTCTGTCAGGACTGCCAACCATCAACTGTATCCTCAGGCATACTCTATTGCCCTAGTCAGGTGACCACAACATGATCAGAGGATATGCAATAAACTTGCTACACATATTTGATGTGCCACAGAAGTTCAAGGTCATGAGCCTCATTGTTGAGACTATCAAGAGGACAGCTGCTGACCAGAAAAGGAGTTGTGGATATGCCCCACAGATCCAGGAGCTGATTAACTCCAAGATGGGCACATGCACATACCTATTGGATAAGGAGTATATCCCTATTTATCCAGACTTTGAGGACAACCAAGTGGTTATGGATGAAGATGAACCATCTTCATTGCAAGCACAAGCTAAGAAGGAGAAGGCAAGGACTGAGAAGGCTGCCAAGATGCCAACAATGGAAGAGGCATCTCAGTACTTTCTGAAGAGCAAGCAAGATCAACTTGGCTACTTGATTGCATCCACTCTGAGGATTGAGAAGGGGCTGGCCACCTTGACTTGAAACCAGGAGAGCTTGGAGTCGATCATGGAGCAGAAGTTCTATGACATGGATGTGAAGGTTACAGAGATCCAGTCAGTTGTTGAGCAGCTTCAGGATGATATGCAGGATAGGAAGGGCAAGACAACCACAGATGCATTTGCCAGAGTGCCTAGAGCTCAGAGAACAGCTGCAGTGCCCGATGCACACCGTGAGCCACTTCATCTGCACTAGCTCCTACAGCTCTAGTGCAACCAGCTTCAGCACCTACACCTCCAACTCCATCTACATCAACCGATGCTTTCGTCCTTGGCATTCTGTCTACACCACCACCTGAAGACCAAGCCTGAGAGTCGATCTAGTGCTATGCATTTTCTATGAACTTTTTGGTAACTTGTTGCCAAAGGGGGAGAACAATGTATAGATCATAGGCTTCGAGAGAGTGTGTTTCTTTTTGTTCTCTCTTGCTTTGGTGGTTGATCTTTATTTGCTTGTTTGAAATACTTTATGTCTGTGTGATACTTGGATGATCATGTGTTTGATCATATGCTATATTTATGCTTGTTGGATGACATTATCCTTTTATCTCTATATGATCATTCACTTTGCTTGGTGATGAGTGCATGTATTCAATCATTATCATTTTGAGCGCTCCACCAAGATGTATGTGACATGGAAGAGTTACCCATGAACCTAACTCCTTGTGCATTTGTAGTCCAAAGCAAATCTTAAACTATGCACAAATTTAGGGGGAGCTCTTGCTTATCACATACTTCTCAAAGCGACAATGTTTTTCACTCTTATTATCATTTGTAGAAGCTTTGATCTATATGTTTTCATCAATTACCAAAAAGGGGGAGATTGAAAGTGCAACTATCCCTAGGTGGTTTTGGTAATTCCTAACAACATATAGCTCATACAGCTAACATCATTCCAAGATGAATATTTCAGGAAAAGCTCAATGGATGGCATGACATGGACGAGAAAAGTGGATCCCTCAAAATGCTAAGGATAAAAGGGTTGGATCAAGCTCAAAAGCTCAAGACTCTACATTTTATATTTAGTGATCCAAGATCACATTGAGGCTATAGGAAAAGCCAATACTATCAAGGAGGGATGAGGTGTTGCTTAATGAGTTTCTTGCTCTACAGTGCTTAGTGATATGCTCCAAAACCCTCAACTACTTTATCATATCCACATATGACCTAAACCAAAAGTCAAACTCGGCCCTACCGATTCTTTCTACCCGGCACCACCGAGTTCAAATGTCATAGCCACTGCCACAAACCCTAGGCAAATCGGTCTCACCGATAGGGATCTCGATCTCATCGAGATGGGATTGTAATCTCTCTGTTTCCCTTCGTAACGTTTCGGTACCACCGAGATGAGCGATCGGTCCCACCGAGATTGCAATGTAAACTCTCTCTTTCCTTTTCGTAACATTCCGGTCTCACCGAAATGAGCGAACTGGTCCCACCGAGTTTACCTGACCAACTCTCTGGTTAGCTTATTACCAAAATCGGTCTCACCGAGTTTGTGTAATCAGTCTCACCGAGATTACGTTATGCCCTAACCCTACCCACATCGGTCCTACCGAGTTGCATGCCGGTCCCACCGAAAATCCTAACGGTCACTAGATTTGCTGAATGGGTCCGACCGAGTTTATCAATTCGGTCCCACCGAGTTTGGCAAGTTGTGTGTAACGGTTAGATTTTGTGTGGAGGCTATATATACCCCTCCACCTCTTCATTCATGGAGAGAGCCATCGTAACAAACCTACACTTCCAACTTGTCGCTCGAGAAGGAACCACCTACTCATGTGTTGAGGCCAAGATATTCCATTCCTACCATATGAATCTTGATCTCTAGCCTTCCCCAAGTTGCTTTCCACTCAAATCTTCTTTCCACCAAATCCAAATCCTGTGAGAGAGAGTTGAGTGTTGGGGAGACTATCATTTGAAGCACAAGAGCAAGGAGTTCATCATCAACACACCATTTCTTACTTCTTGGAGAGTGATGTATCCTAGATTGGCTAGGTGTCACTTGGGAGCCTCCGACAAGATTGTGGAGTTGAACCAAGGAGTTTGTAAGGGCAAGAAGATCGCCTACTTCATGAAGATCTACCGCTAGTGAGGCAAGTCCTTCGTGGGCGACGGCCATGGTGGGATAGACAAGGTTGCTTCTTCATGACCCTTCATGGGTGGAGCCCTCCGTGGACTCACAAGAACTGCTACCCTTCGTGGGTTGAAGTCTCCATCAACGTGGATGTACGATAGCACCACCTATCGGAACCACGACAAAAACATCCGTGTCTCCAATTGTGTTTGAATTATCCAAAACCTTCCCTTTACATTCTTGCAAGTTGCATGCTTTACTTTCCGCTGCTCATATACTCTTTGCATTCTTGCTTGAATTGTGTTAAGATTGCTTGACTTGTGCTAAGATAACTAAAATCTGCCAAAGACTAAAATTGGGAGAAGGATAAGTTTTTATTTGGTCAAGTAGTCTAATCACCCCCCTCTAGACATACTTTGGATCCTACAGCCGGGGCCATCATCGCGACAATGATCTACACCAACAACTTCACCACCGTCATCACCAATTCTTCCCCCATCTATGCAGCGGTATAACCCCTCTTTTACCCACTGTAATCTCTACTTAAACATGGTGCTCAACGCTATATATTATTTCCCAATGATGTACGGCTATCCTATGATGTTTGTGTAGATCGGTTTTGTCCTATGGGTTCATTGATGATCATCATTTGTTTGAGTTGCATGTTTTATTATTGTTGCTCTCCTATGGTGCTCTCCGCGTCGCGCAAGCGTGAGGGATCCCTGCTGTAGGGTTTGCAATCTGTTCATGATTTCCTTATGGTGGGTGGCGTGAGTGACAGAAGCACAGACCCGAGTAAGTAGGTTATTTTCGTATGGGAATAAAGAGGACTTTATACTTTAATGCTATGGTTGGGTTTTACCTTAATGATCTTTAGTAGTCGCGGATGCTTGCTAGAGTTCCAATCATAAGTGCATATGATCCAAGGAGAGAAAGTATGTTAGCTTATGCCTCTCCCTCATATAAAATGGCAATAATAATTACCGGTCTAGTTATCGATTGCCTAGGGACAAATAACTTTCTTGTGTGACAAAAAGCTCTCTACTAAAACTAACTTAGTTGTGTCTTCATCTAAACAACCCCTACTTTTTATTTACACACTCTTTATTATCTTGCAAACCTATCCAACAACACCTACAAAGTACTTCTAGTTTCATACTTGTTCTAGGTAAAGCAAATGTTAAGCGTGCGTAGAGTTGTATCGGTGGTCGATAGAACTTGAGGGAATATTTGTTCTACCTTTAGCTCCTCATTGGGTTCGACACTATTACTTATAGAAAGAGGCTACAATTGATCCCCTATACTTGTGGGTTATCAAGACCAACGACCCGCAACATCAAGGTCACAAAGATGTTGGTTGACGGCGGGTGCTACCTCTTGAGCATGCGTTAGTTTTCCCTCGAAGAGGAAAGGGTGATGCAGCAAAGTAGCGTAAGTATTTCCCTCAGTTTTTGAGAACCAAGGTATCAATCCAGTAGGAGGTTACACGCAAGTCGCCTCGTACCTACACAAACAAATAAGAACCTTGCAACCAATGCGATAAAGGGGTTGTCAATCCCTTAACGGCCACTTGCAAAAGTGAGATCGCCTAGAGATAATAAGATAAATATTTTTGGTATTTTTATGATATAGCTTGGAAAGTAAAGATTGAAAAATAAAAGACAGAAAAATAGTAAATTGGTAGGAAAATAATATGATGGAAGATAGACCCAGGGGCCATAGGTTTCACTAGTGGCTTCTCTTAAGGTAGCATAATTTATGGTGGGTGAACAAATTACTGTCGAGCAATTGATAGAAAAGTGCATAGTTATGAGAATATCTAGGCATGATCATGTATATAGGCATCACGTCCGCGACAAGTAGACCTAAACGATTCTGCATCTACTACTATTACTCCACACATCGACCGCTATCTAGCATGCATCTAGAGTATTAAGTTCATAAGAATAGAGTAACGCATTAGGCAAGATGACATGATGTAGAGGGATACACTCAAGCAATATGATATAAAACCCATCTTTTTATCCTCGATGGCAACAATACAATACGTGCCTTGTTGCCCCTGCTGTCACTGGGAAAGGACACTGCAAGATTGAACCTAGCTAAGCACTTCTCCCATTGCAAGAAAGAACAATCTAGAAGGCCAAACCAAACTGATAATTCGAAGAGACTTGCAAAGATATTTAAATCATACATATAAGAATTCAGAGAAGAACCAAATATTGTTCATAGATAATCTCGATCATAAACCCACAATTCATCGGATCTCAACCAACACACCGCAAAAATAATTACATCGAATAGATCTCCAAGAAGATCGAGGAGAACTTTGTATTGATATCGAAAGAGAGAGAAGAAGCCATCTAGCTAATAACTATGGACCCAAAGCTCTGTGGTAAACTACTCACACATCATCGGAGAGGCTATGGTGTTGATGTAGAAGCCCTCCGTCATTGATTCCCCCTCCGGCGGAGCGCCGTAAAAGGCCCCAAGATGGGATCTCACGGGTACAAAAGGTTGTGGCAGTGGAAATAGGGTTTCATGGTGCTCTCGGATGTTTTCGGGGTATATGAGTATATATAGGTGAAAGAAGTAGGTCGGTGGATCCACCAGGGGCCCACGAGGGTGGGGGCGCGCCTCCCTGCCTCGTGGCTTCATCGTTGCTTCCTTGACGTCCACTCCATGTCTCCTAGACTGCGTTTGTTGCAAAAATAACTCTCCCGAAGGTTTCATTCCGTTTGGATTCCGTTTGATATTCCCTTTCTGTGAAACACTTAAATAGGCAAAAAAAATAGCAATTTGCATTGGGCCTTCGATTAATAGCTTAGTCCCAAAAATAATATAAAAGTGCATAGTAAAGCCCATTAAACATCCAAAATAGATAATATAATAACATGGAACAATCAAAAATCATAGATACGTTGAAGACGTATCAAGCATCTCCAAGCTTAATTCCTGCTCGTCCTCGAGTAGGTAAATGATAAAAAGAGAATTTTTGATATGGAATGCTACCTAGCATAATTCTCAATGTAATTTTCTTTTATTGTGGCATGAATGTTCAGATCCGAAAGATGCAAGATAAAAGTTTAATATTGACATAAAAATAATAATACTGCAAGCATACTAACAAAGCAATCATGTCTTCTCAAAATAACATGGCCAAAGAAAGTTATCCCTACAAAATCATATAGTCTGGCTATGCTCTATCTTCATCACACAAAATATTTAAATCTTGCACAACCCCGATGACAAGCCAAGCAACTGTTTCATACTTTTGATGTTCTCAAACTTTTTCAATCTTCACGCAATACATGAGTGTGAGCCATGGACATAGCACTATATGTGGAATAGAAGGGTGATTGTGGAGAAGACAAAAAGGGAGAAGATTGTCTCACATCAACTAGGCGTATCAACGGGCTATGGAGATGCCCATCGATTGATATCAATGTGAGTGAGTAGGGATTGCCATGCAATGGATGCACTAGAGCTATAAGTGTATGAAAGCTCAACAAAAGAAACTAAGTGGGTGTGCATCCAGCTCGCTTGCTCACAAAGACCTAGGGCATTTTGAGGAAGCCCATCCTTGGAATATACAAGACAAGTTCTATAATATAAAATTCCCACTAGTATATGAAAGTGACAACATAGGAGACTCTCTATCATGAAGATCATGGTGCTACTTTGAAGCACCAGTGTGGTAAAAGGATAGTAACATTGTCACTTCTCTCTTTTTATCTCATATTTTTTATTTGGGATTTTTTCTCTCATCTTTTTACGGGCTCTTTTTTTTCTTTTCGTCCAGAGTCTCATTCCGACTTGTGGGGGAATCATAGTCTCCATCATCCTTTCCTCACTTGGGACAATGCTCTAATAATGATGATCATCACACTTTTATTTACTTACAACTCAATACTTAGAACAAAATATGACTCTATGTGAATGCCTCGGGCGGTGTACCGGGATATGCAATGAATCAAGAGTGACATGTATGAAAGAATTATTAAGGTGGATTTGCCACAAATACGATGTCAACTACATGATCATGCAAAGCAATATGAAAATGATGGAACGTGTCATAACAACGGAACGGTGGTAAGTGGCATGGCAATATATCTCGGAATGGCTATGAAAATGCCATAATAGATAGCTATGGTGGCTGTTTTGAGGAAGGTATGTGGTGGGTGTATTATACCGGCGAAAGGTTCGCGGTATTAGAGAGGCTAGCAATGGTGGAAGGGTGAGTGTGCATATAATCCATGGACTCAACATTAGTCATAAAGAACTCACATACTTATTGCAAAAATCTATTAGTTATCGAAACGAAGTACTACGCGCATGCTCCTAGGGGGATAGATTGGTAGGAAAAGACCATCGCTCGTCCCCGACCGCCACTCATAAGGAAGACAATCAATAAATATATCATGCTCCGACTTCATCACATAACGGTTCACCATACGTGCATGCTACGGGAATGACAAACTTTAGAACAAGTATTTCTCAAATTCACAACTACTCAACTAGCATGACTCTAATATCACCATCTTCATATCTCAAAACAATTATAAAGAATCAAACTTCTCATAGTATTCAATGCACTTTATATGATAGTTTTTGTTATACCCATCTTGGATGCTCATCATATTAGGACTAATTTTATAGCCAAAGCAAACCACCATGCTGTTCTATAAGACTCTCAAAATAATATAAGTGAAGCATGAGAGATCAATAATTTCTATAAAATAAAACTACCACCGTGCTAAAAAAGTTATAAGTGAAGCACTAAAGCAAAATTATCTAGCTCAAAAGATATAAGTGAAGCACATAGAGTGTTCTAATAAATCCTGATCCATGTGTGTCTCTCCAAAAGGTGTTTACAGCAAGGATTATTGTGGTAAACTAAAAAGCAAAGACTTAAATCATACAATACGCTCCAAGCAAAACACATATCATGTGGTGAATAAAAATATAGCCTCAAGTAAGGTTACCGATGGATGAAGAAGAAAGAGGGGATGCCTTCTGGGGCAACCCCAAGCCTAGGATTTTTGTTGCCCTTGAATTTTACCTTGGGGCGCCTTGAGAATCCCCAAGCTTAGTCTCTTGCCACTCCTTATTCCATAATCCATCAAAACTTTACCAAAAAACTTGAAAACTTCACAACACAAAACTCAACAGAAAATCTCATGAGCTCAGTTAATATAGGAAAACAAACCACCACTTTAAGGTACTGTAATGAACTAATTATTTATTTATATTGGTGTTAAACCTACTGTATTCCAACTTCTCTATGGTTCATACCCCCGGTACTAGCCATAGATTCATCAAAATAAGAAAACAACACACGAAAAACCGAATTTGTCAAAAACAAAACAGTCTGTAGCAATCAGATTTGTTCGAATACTTATGGAACTTAAAAAACTCTTAAAAACTAGGAAAACCTGAAAATTTGTATATTGATCTATTGCAAAAATAATTGGCAATTTATCACGTACTGGTGGATTTTAATAATTATTTTTGTGAGCGCAAAGTTTCTGTCTTTTTCAGCAAGATCAAACAACTATCACCCAAGAAGATCCTATTGGTTCTACTTGGCAGAAACACTAATTAAAACATAAAACACATCTAAACAGAAGCTAGATGAATTATTTATTATTAAACAGAAACAAAAAGCAAGAAACAAAAATAAAATTGGGTTGCCTCCCAACAAGCGCTATCGTTTAACGCCCCTAGCTAGGCATATAGGCAAGAATAGATCTAGGTATTACCATTTTTGGTGTTGGGAAAGAAAGAGAAAACTTCTTATCTATATAATTTATCTTTGTATTTTGAGAAAGCACATGGCTAGTTAAGCACGCTACGGAAATTTGCATCTAAGCTAGCCTTCATTTCTTTGATAATTTCATTTTGATAAAAGCACAAAAGAGAGGTGGATTCAATCTTCTCACTCATGGGGTGTCCAAATATAGTTTTCATCTTTTCATAAGTATATATGGGATCCCCTCAAGAAAATCTTCTTCAAAAATAGAATCTAAAACTTGCTTTAATGAAGAGGGTAAGACAACATAAAAGCTTTTTAGGTATATCTCAATTTGATATTGATGCACATAGCTAGCTCAGATCTTTAATAACCTATCCCAAGCATCTTTTAAAGACTCATCAAGTAAATAACGAAAAATTCCAGGATCATCTTCATCGAAACTTTTCAGACCTTGATTGATAACCCCGGTAGGTTTTTCCATAGCATCATTATTTATGAGCCTAGAGAGGACAGAGCGACTATCCAAAGTATTAAAACCCGGAAGAGAACCCTTAGCCCTTTTCGATTAGGCCATGGCGAAAGAAAAATAAATGGGAAAGAGGCGAATAAAACGGCAAAGGTGAAGTAGGGGAGAGGAAAACGAGAGGCAAATAGCAAATAATGTAATGCGAGGGATAAGAGTTTGTGATGGGTACTTGGTATGTCTTGACTTGACTTGGCGTAAGCCTCCCTGGCAACGGCGCCAGAAAACCTTCTTGCTATCTCTTGAGCATGCGTTGGTTTCCCCTTGAAGAGGAAAGGGTGATGCAACAAAGTAGCGTAAGTATTTCCCTCAATTTTTGAGAACCAAGGTATCAATCCAGTAGGAGCTTACACGCAAGTCGCCTCATACCTACATAAACAAATAAGAACCTTGCAACCAACGCGATAAAGGGCTTGTCAATCCCTTCACGGCCACTTGCAAAAGTGAGATCTGATAGAGATAATAAGATAAATATTTTTGGTATTTTATGATATAGATTGGAAAGTAAAGATTGCAAAATAAAAGATGGAAGAAATAGTAAATTGATAGGAAAATAATATGATGGAAGATAGACCCAGGGGCCATAGGTTTCACTAGTGGCTTCTCTCAAGATAGCATAATTTACGGTGGGTGAACAAATTACTGTCGAGCAATTGATAGAAAAGTGCATAGTTATGAGAATATCTTGGCATGATCATGTATATAATCATCACGTCCGCGACAAGTAGACCGAAACGATTCTGCATCTACTACTATTACTCCACACATGGACCGCTATCCAGCATGCATCTAGAGTATTAAGTTCATAAGAACAGAGTAACGCATTAGGCAAGATGACATGATGTAGAGGGATAAACTCAAGCAATATGATATAAAACCCATCTTTTTATCCTCGGTGTCAACAATACAATACGTGCCTTGCTGCCCCTACTGTCACTTGGAAAGGACACCGCAAGATTGAACCGAAAGCTAAGCACTTCTCCCATTGCAAGAAAGATCAATCTAGTAGGCCAAACCAAACTGATAATTCGAAGAGACTTGCAAAGATATTTAAATCATACATATAAGAATTCAGAGAAGAACCAAATATTGTTCATAGATAATCTTGATCATAAACCCACAATTCATCAGATCTCGACAAACACACCGCAAAAAGAATTACATTGAATAGATCTCCAAGAAAATCGAGGAGAACTTTGTATTGAGATCCAAAGAGAGAGAAGAAGCTATCTAGATAATAACTATGGACCCGAAGCTCTGTGGTAAACTACTCACACATCGTCGGAGAGGCTATGGTGTTGATGTAGAAGCCCTCCGTGATCGATTCCCCCTCGTGAGCGCTGAAAAAGGCCCCAATATGGGATCTCACGGCATGTAAGGTTGCGATTGGTGGAAATAGGGTTTCGTGGTGCTCTCAGATGTTTTCGGGGTATATGAGTATTTATAGGCGAAAGAAGTAGGTCGATGGAGCCACGAGGGGCCCACGAGGGTGGGGTCGCGCCTATCCCCCTGGGTGTGCCTCCCTGCCTCGTGGATTCCTGGTTTCTTGCTTGACGTCCACTCCAAGTCTCCTGGATTGCGTTTGTTCTAAAAATAACTCTCCCGAAGGTTTCATTCTGTTTGATATTCCTTTTCTGCGAAACACTCAAATAGGCAAAAAAAAACAACAATTTGCATTGGGCCTTCAGTTAGTAGGTTAGTCCCAAAAATAATATAAAAGTGCATAGTAAAGCCCATTAAACCTCCAAAACAGATAATATAATAGCATGGAACAATCAAAAATTATAGATACGTTGGAGATGTATCAGCGGGGCCGGGCTGAATCTGATTTCTCCCAAGGTCACCAGCAAGCTACATATAAGAGAAGAAGATCTCAAGGTTACTGGCACCTTTCAAGGGAATAACCCCGGCAGGAGTCGTCCAAAGGGCAAGAACACAATCTTCTTCCACATCGACCACATCGAGCACAATCTTCTCAGTCCGGTAGTTCAATTCACCGGTGCTGTTCTTGTGCTACTTCATCGTAGGCAAATACTCGAGGTGACCCGTGGGGAGTACTGCTTCTGCCCCATAGACTAGGGAGAAGGGAGTCTGGCCGGTAGCTCGATTTGGTGTCGTACGAAGGGACAGTAGAACCACCGGCAGCTCGTCAATCCATCGGCTGCCACACTTTTGCAGCCTATCAAATGTTCTTGTCTTGAGTCCTCGCAGCACTTCAGCATTCTCCCTCTCAGCTTGTCCGTTGCTTCTGGATGGGCAAAAGAGGCGAATGAGACCTTCCTTCCGAGGGCATGAACGTATTGCATGAAGGGGCGGCTTGTGAATTGGGTGCTATTGTCAGTGATGACTCTGGCGGGTACTCCGAAACGGCAGACCAATCCCTTCAAGAACTTGATAGCTGACTGTGCGGTCACCTTCCCCATGGGCTCCTCCACCGGCCACTTTGTAAACATGTCGACTGTATTGTACAATAATTAAAAGCCCCCGGTAGCACGGGGGAACGGGCCCAAGATGTTGAGCCCCCCGACCGAAAATGGCCATGACAAAGGGATCGTCCAGAGAGCATGAGAAGGCTGATGGATATTCTTGGAGTGGAACTGGCAGGCTTCACATCTGGTGATTAGCTCAGTTGCATCTTCGAGGGTCGAGGGCCAATGGAAACCTTGCCGGAAAGCTTTCCCAACCAAGGCTCCTGATCTGATATGAGAGTCGCACATGCCTTTGCATATTTTTTCCAATAGTTCCTTTCCTTATTCCCGGCAAATGCACTTTAGTTTCACACCGTTGGGCCTCCTTCTGTATAGTGTGTCGTCGATAAACTGATACAAACTGGCCCTCCAGGGTACTCATTCAGCTTCTTCTTGCTCTTTGGAAGTTCTCCAGTTTGGAGGTAGTGGACGACGTGTTGTTCCCAAGTTGGAGCCTATGGCTCGACAACTAGAGCCAATGGCACCTCCTCACTCATGGGAGAGCTTGTCTCGACCATAAAGACCTGAGGTCATGCAGAAGAGTGCAGCTCGTCATGCGAGGTGGAGTTGTTCCCGGAAGCGCCCTTACCAGAGACCTTTGAAAGTACTGCTGGTGAGGGATTGCCAGAGTCTAGCTTCCTTCTCTTCCTAGCCATTGTCAATGGGGATATGGATGGCTGAGTCAAATGGAGGACAAAGGTTCCTGGTTCCACAGGGAGCTTTTGTGCAGCATGCTTTCACAGATAATCAGCAGTACTGTTTTCCGCACATGGTATGTTCTCTGTTTGCAATCCGTCAAAGTGTTGCTCCGACTTCCTCACTTCTTCGACGTATGCATCCACCTCTCTGTCTAGAAATTAACATTATCTCTAATTTTGAAGATGTATGTTCGTCTACCATCCAGAAAATGATTCTGACAAGCTTGACCCCGAAGCTGAGCATAGTGAAGGTCTTGGCACTAGAATCAATCGGCCCCAACCTAGAGCAAGTTGTCAGTTTCCTAAGATACTTTCAGTGCATGGAGAAGCTATATATCGAGGTGATGTTCCTTTCCTGTTAAATGTTAACCATAAGGGAGTTCAATTTGTGACACCTTTTTCAAAGTTTACAATGACAATGTACTACGATTTCTGAATGATTTTTTGGAGGATTTCAGTACATACATGTCCCCCCCCCATATTGGTTGCTTGATACATATGGTTACAATCAACAAGAATTTCTCTTTTGGATTCATCTGTACTAGTTTTCTTAGGGAACTTTTCATCCACTCCAACCTCTTGTGAAGAAGGCTACATTTTTCTAGATTGTACTCCTTGTTGACTTGTCTCACCACAAGTTGTGAATCTCCATGGATGATCAGCTTCGTAATCCCCAACTCAATCGCAATCCTGAGCCTAGCAAGGAGCCCTTCATACTCTGCAGTGTTGTTGGTAGCCCTTTCTCGGGAAAAGTGCATTTGGACTACGTACTTCAGGTGCTCTCCGATGGGTGTGACGAAGAGCACGCCAGCCCCCGCACCCTGTAGTGAGAAAGCACCATCAGTGTACATGATCCACTCTTGGGGCGCTTCGTTGCCGGGGATGACTGTCTCCAGCGTCTCTTCATCTGGACTTGGTGTCCATTCTGCATTAAACTCAACCAGTGTTTGTGCTCTGAATGGTTGAGGTTCTTTCGTACTTCACTCCAAAGCTTGATAATTCCAGTGCCCATTCAACTAGCCTACCGGTGGTCTTAGGGTTCCTCAATATGTGTTGTAGAGGAAAACGGGTGATAACTGTGATCTCATGGGCTTGGAAGTACTGGCGCAACTTCCTCGAGGCCATGATGAGGCCAGAGAACAATTTCTGTACCCTAGAGTACCTTGATTTAGCCTCGTAATGTGGATCTAAGAAAGTAAATTGGTCGCTGCACTACCTTCTTCCTTGCCACGGTCTTGGAATTACCTTCACTATCCCGCCCTTCTTTCTCTTGATCCGCGCTCAATCCTGCCACGACTGGTTCACTTCCTTCTCCAGGGAGGGCAGTACTTGTAGCTGCTCCTTCTTCCACTTCCCGCTGTGCCACCAGGGCTGCACTAACCACTTGATTGGTCGCTGCTAGATATAGCAGCAACGGCTCTTGTGGTTTAGGAGCGACCAAGGTGGGAACAGTGGAAAGGTAGGTTTTTATTTCTTGCAGCGCTGCTTCTGCCTCCGGGGTCCACTTCATGGGCCATGCCTTCTTCGAAATTTTGAAGAATGGTAGGGCATGCTTGGCAGACCTGGAGATGATCCTACTCAGCCCGGAAACACATCCTGTTAAACACCTCGCATGCTTGACTGTCCTAGGTGATTGAATCTGCTCAATTGCTCTGATCTTGTTGGGGTTGGCCTCTATCCCCCAGTGAGACACAAAGAAGCCAAGTAGCTTGCCCGAGGGAACACCAAACACACACTTTTCTATATTAAGCTTCAAGTTAATCTTGTGCAGATTTGCAAAGGTCTCTTCCAAATCTTGAAAGGGAGTTGATCTGTCCTTGGTCTTGACCATGATGTCATCCATGTAAGCTTCAATATTCATATGCAGCTGAGGCTCAAAACCAATCTGCACGGCTCTTGCAAAGGTGGATCCGACGCTTTTTAACCCGAAGGGCATTCGTACAAAATAGTACGTGCCACATGGGGTTATAAACGCGGTCTTCTCCTCGTCTTCCTTGGAAATGAAAATCTGGTGGTATCCGGAGTAGGCATCCAAGAACGAAAGCAGGTCACATCCGGAGGTGGAATCCACAATCTGATCAATGCGCAGCAGGGAAAATGGGTCCTTCAGGCATGATTTATTTAGATCTGTGAACTCTATACACAGCCTCCATTTCCCATTCGCCTTGCACACCACCACTGGATTTGCCAACCATGTTGTATGCAACACTTCTTTGACCAAACCAGCAGCTTCAAGTCTCTTGATTTCTTCGGCAATGAATTGTTGCCGCTCCAAAGCTTGCTTCCGGACATTTCGCTTGATGGGCCGGGCATGGGGGCAGACAACAAGGTGGTGCTCGATTGCCTCCCTGGGAACACCGGGGATGTCAGATGGTTGCTGTCGGTGTCAAAACCGGCGGATCTCGGGTAGGGGGTCCCGAACTGTGCGTCTAGGTGGATGGTAACAGGAGACAAGGGACACGATGTTTTACCCAGGTTCGGGCCCTCTTGATGGAGGTAAAACCCTACGCCCCTGCTAGATTAATATTCATGATATGTGTTACAAGAGTAGATCTACCACGAGATCAAAGAGGCTAAACCCTAGAAGCTAGCCTATGGTATGATTGTTGTTCGTCTCACGGACTAAAACCCTCCGGTTTATATAGACACCGGATAGGGTTAGGGTTACACAGTCGGTTACAATGGTAGGAGATCTACATATCCGTATCGCCAAGCTTGCCTTCCACGCCAAGGAAAGTCCCATCCGGACACGGGACGAAGTCTTCAATCTTCTATCTTCATAGTCTTGGAGTCTGGCCGATGATGATAGTTCGGCTATCCGGACAGCCCCTAGTCCGGAACTCCCTCAGTAGCCCTTGAACCAGGCTTCAATGACGACGAGTCCGGCGCGCATGTTGTCTTCGGCATTGCAAGGCGGGTTCTCCTTCAGTCTTCATGTTCCCGTTGAATAGTGTCCGACTTCTTTATAAATGTTGCTCTCCTTGGCTTCTACGCCCAATAATGGCCTTCTTCCACGTGTCGCATTTAATGCGAAAGGCTGGGATATTTTTACATTTTACCCCCTAGCCGTATGTAACGAGCCGCCTACAAGAGAGGCGAGGATCTAGATCCAGCTCACACCATCCTCCATCCGCAAGTTCTCATCAAGCGCCTCGACAAAAATCCAGTCCATCATGGATAGCCGACGCGGCTACTCCTCTCGCGCTCCCAGCCCTAAGCCAGGAGATTGGGGGAGATGCTCAGTTCCACACAGCGAGCTAGTGGTGCTTCAAACCGAGGGATATCTTCCCCCAACTTTCATGGTTCCGGTTCGAGCCGGACTGGCCACCTACAAGGGTGGGAAGCAGGCGGAGAGCGTCCCCAACCCTTCCAAAGGGGAGCGGGTATGCTTCGTCCCCTATCTAATAAGGGGACTCGGATTTCCCATACATCCGTTTCTCCGGGGGCTCCTAGAGTTCTACGGACTCCAACTTCACCACCTCATGCCCGCCTCCATTTTGCACATCGCGGGCTTCGTAGCTTTTTGCGAGCTGTTCTTGGGCATCGAGCCCCATTTTGCCCTGTGGAAGAGATTGTTTTGTCTCGTACCCCATTCTCATGAGGGGTCGATATACCAAGTGGGCGGAGCCGAAATATGGCGCATCGCCGGGACCGAATATCTATCCGGCACCCCGAAGAAGGCGTCTGAAGACTGGCCTTCGGAATGGTTCTACATGGAGGATGCCCCTCTGCCGGATCCAGTCCGGATCGGCCTCCCGGAGTTCAACAATGCTCCCTTTAGGAAACGCCTGAGTTGGCGCCCCGCGGAGCCCTCAACGGGAAGATGACAGGAGCGTCCATTATCTGATGGGCCGGATTAGGTTACTGGCCCATTCCGGATTGACCATAATTGGAGTCATGGCCATGTGCATTACGCGAGGGGTGCAGCCATTCCAATATAGGGGCCACCCTATGTGGGATTTCAACGGGGAAGAAGACGCCACCCGTCATGGCCGCAAAGGGCTAGGCTCGGCAGCCGATCTGGCAAAGATCCTGTCCGGCTTGTACAAGGGAGAGGAGGAGGACTTCCTCCGCAAGAATCCGTTGAATGGATTTTCTATGAATAACCCTCGGAGGTGGGTAAGCGGATATTCATCTACCCGGTCCATACCTTTTTTTGTAAAGTCAAGTATCTTACTCTGTGATTTCGACGCAGGAGCTGCGCCGGGACGTGGAGGGCATACGAAGCCTAGCTCCACAGCCCGAGGATCCGGAACGATCCCTTGACCCGGCCTCCGAAGAGGATCCGGACATAAAGGTGGAGCTGATTGACGGGGTGTTCCACCAACGTAGCATAGACAATGCCCTAGTCGCCATTACGGTTGACTACCCCGGTTTGCTTTCGGCCTCCCAGGTGACTACGACCGAGGTCTTGACACCATCATTTGATCCGCGCTCAATTCTGACCATCCCATGCTGATGGTGTATCGCAGGATGTGCCTTTAAGGCAGGAAGCCGAACCCGCGGCGGCTGACCAACAAGGATCAGTCCGGCCCGGTAGGAGGAAGAGGAGTGCGGCGCGAACCGAGACGTCGCCGCAACGGTACGGAGCACCGTTATTTTTAAGGGAAGGATCCCCAGAAGGTATATTAATGCTCATAACTTTTCCAGAAAGAGCACTCGCCGGACAGTGTCCGGAGAGGTTGCCAATCAAGCCTCCGCCGGCCATGCTCCAACGCATGGTCCGGAAGGGGAGGTGAATACAAAGCGTAAACCAGACGCTCTTCCAACGGAGGATGCCGACAGGCTATCCGCCACCCGGTCTGAGGTGGAGAGCGCCATGAATCACAGGCGTCACGGACAAGATGCCGTGGACGCGTGTTTCTCCCCGGAGGCGTTAAATGCCTTTAAAGCGGGAAACACACACCTCCGCGCCGCTCAAGATGGGTTGACCAGAGCCACGGAGCAGTATGTGAAAGACATACAGGTAAGTAATTTTAATAGTTATATATGCCAGTAGCCCCCGAGACTTAAAATAGTTGAAATAACTGATTTAAGGATCAATTATTATGCAGGGTCTTGCCGAGAAGAATACCCAGCTGTCCCAGGAGCTCCAAGAGTGCAAGGCCCAACTTGAAGCCGCACTGGCCGCCACAGGGGGAGCCACAGAGACCCCCGCTGGTAAGACATACTTTTAAAAGATAATAATTTAGCAAAGTGTGGCGGGAATCTTACAATAATATTGAAGAGGGCGCCGGACTAGATCCGGACAAGCAACAGCTACTGCGTCAGCTAAAGGCCGGCGAGAGGGTGTTTATGAAGGTGCAGCAGGAGAGAAACAAGCTCCAAGATGCCCACACCCAGCAAGGAGAAGAGCTGAAAGGTGTTCGGGCACAGCTGTCTGGCTCCGTGAAGGAGAATCAGCGGCTTCGTCGCGGCATTTATAGTAAGTTCTTGAACGAATTCCTTTGAAAATAAGAATTCGGCGAGGAAGACGATTGACAGAAATATGTCTTTAGGTGTGCTCACGGGTCGCCCGGCGGAGGAAATGCCTGAGTCAACGGGTGACCAACTTCCCGAACTAGTTCAATTGCTCGAACGTGTTCGGCAGGCGATGAGTGGCGTCGTTCATGCTTTATGGCCATCCGTCTCCCTACCCGAGGGCCTTGGTGAGCTTGCTGAGAAGCTTCAGGGAGCACGGCGACGCCTCCGTTTGTGGAAGATATCGGCCTGCGGTCAGGGCGCCAGGGAGGCCTGGGCCATGGTGAAGACATGTTACCCGAAGTCTTACCCAAACCACATGGCCGAGCTCGGACCTGCGGGGCCTGATGGGAAGGAGATCCCGGTGAGCTTAATGTACGGCCAAGTAGAACTGGCCGCGAAATATTCCCAACAGGATTGTAAATTAGACAGCATGTCAGATGGGATTGAAGGGGAGTACAATCAGTCGGTTTGACGATGTAATTTGAATGACATGTAAAATGCCTTCTAGCCGGATTGTAGATCGTTTGTCTTTGCGGACCGTTTCGCTTCAACCTCGGGACCAACAGTCCGGAGTGTGTCCGAATACCCGTACGGTTATAAAAGAACCGGGGCATGCATGGAGACAAGGCTTCGGGGTCATAATTGCTTTATCAGACAAGTGCCCAACTAGTTATGTTATATTACATGGTTAGTAAGAAACATCTTCTAGGGAGAATAGTTCCGTTAAGGGTTCCTTTCCAGGAGGCATGCCCTAAAGTGCGATGCCGGACTGCGAAAATAGCGTAAAAGCATCCGGGGCAGATAAATAAGTAAGTAATAAATCATCTTTCAAGTCACCGACCGAATATTCTCTTAAGAACGCTTAGCTTTCGGCTTCACCCAGTCTGAGGTACACATCCGTCAATTCCGGCAGTAATAATCACAGAGGTGCTCCCTTTACCTCCTAGCCGAACAATCGGGAACGTAGGGGTAAGCACAGGAGCCAGGCAACCCAGCTTGGCCAAAACTTAAGTCATATCGATGCATATAATGGTGAATAAAAGGTACATGCGGAAGTATGACACATGTATTGGGCATGAAGCCCGTATGAATAAGCTTATGTTAAATAAGCCCCCAGGTATAATGAGTGCTAGGGGCACATCAAGTGTGTGCGAACAAAGCGTAAATCAGCCCATAAAAGGTAAAAAAAAGTGGGAAGAAGGAGGAGGAGGAGAGACAGTAAAAAACAAGGAGTGGACGGGGGAGTGAGACGAACCCGGAGTTCGTCGTTAGGCGTAGAATCTTCGGAGACGGGCTGCGTTCCATGCGTACGGCTCGAGTCGGTTGTCCGATGCGTTACATAGAAGGTACGCTCCGCCGGTCAGGACTTGGTCGATGATGAAGGGACCTTCCCACTTGGGCTTGAGTTTGTCCTTTTTCTTGTCCGGCAGGCGTAGAACAAGTTCGCCACCATTGTAAGTTTTGGCCCGCATTTCTGCTTTGATATCTTCGAGCCTGCTGCTGATAAAATGCGGAACGAGCCTTTGCCACGCCCCGCTCCTCCTCTAAGGCGCCCAGACTGTCCTGCCAATCTAGCTCGGCTTCTCTTTCTTCATTACATGCGCATTACGAGGTGAGTCGTGAATTATATCGCAGGCGTGACTGCCTCTGCGCCGTATACCATGAAAAATGGTGTGAATCCGGTAGTTCGGTTTGGCGTGGTCCGCAGCCCCAGTCTGAGTCGAGCTCCTCTACCCAAAGGCGTGTTAGATTCCTTGAGGTACCGCACTAGTCTGGGTTTGATGCCGCTCATGATTAGACCATTTGCTCGCTCAACTCGACCATTAGTTTGGGGGTGATAGACTGAAGCGTAATCGAGCTTAATGCCCATGTTTTTGCACTAGAGTTTAACCTTGTCGGCCGTGAAGTTCGTGCCATTGTCAGTGATGATGCTGTGGGGGACACCGAAACGGTGTACTACCCCAGATATGAAGTCTATCACCGGTCCGGATTCTGCCGTTTTAACCGACTTGGCCTCAATCCATTTGGTGAATTTGTCCACCATGACCAATAAGTATTTGTGCTTGTGGGTTCCCCCTTTAAGGGTTCCGACCATGTCAATCCCCTGCACCGCAAACGCCGTGTAATGGGTATAGTTTTGAGGGCGGTGGATGGCATATGGCTCGATTAGCAAAGAGCTGGCAACCGACGCATCGTTGGACTAAATCTCGAGCATCTGCCCGGCCGCCGGCCAATAAAATCATGTACGGAAGGCCTTGCCTACAAGGGCCCGGGCTGCAGCGTGGTGCCCGCCGAGTCCGGCGTGAATTTCAGCCAGAGATTTCGCCTTCCTCTTCGGAGATACACCTTTGAAGGACTCGGTTGTGCTTTTCTTATAAAGCTCTCCTCATGGACCTTGTAGGCTTTAGATCGCCAAGTATGCAGCGGGCCTCATTTTGGTCTTCGAAGTTCCCGCCGCATTAAGTAGGCTAGGAATGGTTCTGGCCCACGGGCAATGACCGCCATTATTTCGTGAGTCAAGGTGTTATTTCGCTATCGAGCCGATTGTGTCGTAATGGTCTCAGTTAGGTGATGCAATTGCTCCGGATTGTTATTTCGACTCCTCTTCCCATAATACGGATGGCTTAAAGAGCCGTTCTGTGAAGATGTTAGGAGGAACGGCGTCTCGTTTAGCGCCGATGCGTGCTAACACGTCTCACACTGGTTATTATCCTGCTACATGATGGAATTCTAGTCCTTGAACCGAAATGACATTTTTAGGACGGCGCTATGTAAGCTGCCATTTTTGGATCTTTGGTGTCAAGTCTCCATTTACTTGGGATATTGCGAGGTTTGAATCCTCACGCACCTCTAGGCGTTGAATGCCCATGGAGATTGCCATCCGGAGGCCATGTAGGAGGGCCTCAGATTCGCCACGTTGTTGGAGTCCATGTACATTATTTGAAGTACGTATTGGATTGTGTCTCCCGTTGGGGACGTCAGGATGACACCAGCCCCCAAGCCAGCCAACATTTTGGATTCGTCGAAATGCATGATCCAGTTGGAGTACACGCCGTACTCTTTAGGGAGTTCGGCTTCGGTCCATTCGGCGATGAAGTCCGCCAGAACCTGCGACTTTATAGCTCGCCGTGGTTTGTAGGTTATGTCAAATGGTAAGAGCTCGATAGCCCATTTTGCAATCCTGCCCGCTAAGGCCGTGATTGTTTATAATATCGTTGAGAGGTACATCGGAGGCCACCGTTATTGAACACTCTTGAAAGTAGTGACGCAGCTTCCGGATGCCATGAACACCGTGACACGCTATCTTTTGATAATGTGGGTACCGGGATTTGCATGGAGTTAGAACAAAGTGGATACATAGTACACTGGTTTTTGAAGAGGGAATTTGTGCCCTTCGCTTCTCGTTCAACGACGAGTACCGCGCTAACAACTTGATGTGTTGCTGCGATATATAATAACATAGGCTCGCCCAGGTTGGGCGCGGCCAGAACCGGATTTGTTGCCAGTATGGCCTTTATTTCTTCGAGTCCGGCTGTGGCACCATCCGTGCATTCGAAATGTTCGGTGTGCCGGAGGAGGCGGTAGAGGGGCAGAGCCTTTTCTCCCAAACGGGAGATGAAGCGACTTAATGCCGCTACGCATCCGGTTAGTTTTTGTATCTGCTTGAGGTCTTCTGGAATATCCAATTGTGACAGAGCTCGGATTTTGGCCGGGTTTGCTTCAATTCCTCGACCGGACATGATGAAGCCCAAGAGCTTTCCGACTAGTACGCCGAAGACGCATTTTTCTGGATTGAGCTTAATGTCATATGCTCGGAGGTTGTCGAATGTCACCCTCAAGTCTTCTACTAGAGTTCCGACGTGTTTGGTCTTGACGACCACATCGCCTTCACGTATGCCTCTACTGTTTTGCCTATCCGGTAGCCAAACATGTTTGAATCATGCGCTGATATGTTGCGCCGGGCGTTTTTTAGTCCGAAGGGCATTGTGTTGAAGCGTAATGGCCCGTATGGAGTAATGAATGCCATTATGCCTGGTCTTTCTCCGCCATCTTGATTTGATGGTATCCGAGTATGCGTCGAGGAAGCACAATGAATCGTGTTCGCGGTAGCATCGATGATTTGGTCGATGCGAGGGAGGGGGAAAGGGTCCTTTGGACAGGCCTTGTTAAGGTCTTTAAAATCGATGCAGAGGCGCCAGGATTTGTCCTTTTTTGGTACCATTACTAGATTGGCTAGCCAGTCCGGATGCTTTATATCTCTAATGAATCCGGCTTCTAAGAGTTTGGCTAGCTCTCCTCCCATTGCCTGTCTTTTGGGCTCGGAAAATTGCCGAAGAGTTTGTTTGACTGGGTTGAATCCTTTTAGGATATTTATGTCAGGCTCTCGCCAAATTGCGTTGGATTCCTGGCATGTTCGAAGGATGCCGTGCAAAATGTCCCAATTTTCCCGAAGGAATTCTCGTAGTGCGGCCTCGACATCAGGACTTAATTGTGCCCCAATGGAGGCCGTCCTTGTGGGGTCCGTCAAGCGATCGCTTCGGGTCGAAGCACTAAAAGAAAAGGACCGGGAAACGCGTTGGATGGACCTGAAATTTGACTATCTCGTCTGCTAGTTTAAAAGAGGTGGATTTGGACCTCTTATCGAGTATCACATCGTCCCTATCCACCGTGGAGCGCAGCGTAGCTAGTTCCTCTGCCGCTAGGGCTTCGGACAACGCCTCTAGGGCCAAGTGGCTGTCTTATTTTCAGCGCTGGAGTGCCGATTCTGGGTCACTTAAGTAGAGTGATTATCCCATTGGGTCCGGGCATTTTGAGCTTCATGTACCCCTAGTGGGGTATAGCTTGGAAGATTGTGAATGCCTCTCGCCCTAACAAAGCATGATATTAAGCTGCGAATGGGGCCACTTGAAACGTGACCTCCTCGGACCTGTAATTGTCCGGTGAGCCGAACACTACATCTAGTGTGATTTTTCCTGCGCAGCATACTTCTCGACTAGGGATTATCCCTCTGAAGGTTGTGTTGCTTCGCTCAATGCGGCTCCATTCAATTTCCATTTTTTGAAGGGTTTCCTCATAGATGAGGTTTAATCCACTGCCGCCATCCATGAGTACCTTAGTAAGACGAAAACCGTCCACTATCGGACTGAGGACCAATGCGGCTGGTGCTCTAGCTGTTCGGAATTTAGGTTCGTCGCTGGCGTTGAAGGTGATAGCCGTGTCGCTCCATGGATTTGTTGTTGCTACTTGGTAGACTTCGGCGAGGCTGCGGATTGTTCGTTTCCGCATGTTATTTGATGCGAAAGTCTCAAAGACTGTTAATACCGTACTGGTACTGCTGGGTTGGATGCCCGGGGCTAAAAAGTCTACGCCACTTTTGTCCACCTGCCGTAGTATCCGACACGCTCGAAGGCTGTGTGTTGGAGTGGCGCCCTCCGTGCTGTGGATTTTGCAGGGTCCATTGAGCCAACCCTCCAAGACGGTTCCGCACTTTAGGGGTTTTTGATTTTTTGGTATTCAACCCGGGTGCTTGATAATGATGCACCCTTTTGTTCCGGACTAGGGATGTATTCGGGGCCGGATTATCCCAAAATTTACTTTCGGTTTTCCAGGCGCTCTCCATCGCACGATACTTTTGTACTATGGTCGCCAAGTCAGTAAAGCGTGTAATTTCGTGACGACTTATGGCGTTTAGGATTCCCTTGTCCGTGCAACTATTGTAGAAAATTGGGATTGCGTCCTCCTCTCGGCAGTCCTTTATCCTGTTATTAACCAGGAGGAATCTGGCCCGGTAACAGCGGGCTCTTGCCGAATTCCAGAGAGGTCGCTAATGTTTGGGTGGGCGGGTGGAACCAGATCCGGGACCCTGTCCAATTCAGGACTCTAGGGCCGAGAAGTTTCCGAACTTGGAAGTTTGGATTTTTGCGTGTTATCTAATGACTCCAACCCGCCGCCTGACTTTAAGTTCAGGGCTTCGTCGATGTCCGTCCCTCTGCGGGAATCCGGCATGGAGGGATCGGGAATCCGGACGCAACTAGTCTTTAAGATACAAGAAGAATCGCCGCATTGCTGTTCTATCACAGCAACATGATTGGTAGCCTGGGGAAAATTGATCTCTCAGATCGGTTTTAGGCCCGATCCGTCGTAGTCTGTGGCGACTCCTGTGGCAGCGATGCGATCCAAGAGCTCGTTTATGGAGGAGAGCTCGATCGGATCTAACTGCTCGCAAGTTCCAAACTAACTGGAGATTGGTTTCTATGACTCGAGAGGTCATCGTCGGTAGCGGTGGCCGGACCGGGCGGTCATAAGAAAACCACCTAGTCAAGAGTTCCGCCAAGGCCAAGGCTCCTTCGGTGATAGTATCGTCTCTAAAGACGAGATGAGGCATCCTACCTGACGGCGACGACACAGAGGAACTCTCAATGAAAGCACCAATGTCGGTGTTAAAACCGGCGGATCTCGGTAGGGGGTCCCGAATCGTATGCCTAGGCGGATGGTAACAGAGACAAGGGACACGATGTTTTACCTGTGTTCGGTCCCTCTTGATGGAGGTAAAACCCTACGTCCTGCTAGATTAATATTGATGATGTGTGTTACAAGAGTAGATCTACCACGAGATCAAAGAGGCTAAACCCTAGAAGCTAGCCTATGGTATGATTGTTGTTCGCCCCACGGACTAAAACCCTCCGTTTATATAGAAACCGGATAGGGTTAGGGTTACACGTAGTCGGGTACAATGGTAGGAAATCTACATATCCGTATCGCCAAGCTTGCCTTCCACGCCAAGGAAAGTCCCATCCGGACATGGGACGAAGTCTTCAATCTTCTATCTTCATAGTCTTGGAGTCCGGCCGATGATGATAGTTCGGCTATCCGGACACCCCCTAGTCCGGAACTCCCTCAGTTGCTAAGCAAACACATCGACATTGGCCCACAGGAAGGTAGCAAGTGTGCTTTCCTATTTGTCGTCAAGGGTGGAGTTGATAGTGAACGTACCATCAGCGCCAACCAGCCCTGCCAGGACCTTCTTCACAGTAGGCGCAACAACCTTTAATCCCTTGCACTCCGGAGAGGCACGCTTCCCGGATTCCTTGCTGCTATCTTTGCTAGCTTTTCTCCTTTGCTTGTTTTCCTTGGCGGGTGCTACGGCTTCAGCGGCCTCTGCAGCGACCGCCTCCCGGTACATCTTACCCACACATATAATTGCGTCCTTCTTGTTTGACGGGATGGTAATAACGCCCATTGGTCCTGGCATCTTCAAAGTGTTTTAGGCATAGTGGGATGCCGCCATGAACTTTGTCAAGGCAGGTCACCCAAGTTTCCCATTGCACGGCAATAGAAGCTTGACCACATCGAACACAATCTTCTCAGTCTGGTAGTTCAATTCCCTTCCAAACGTAGTCAAATGGAAGATACGGCTCTCTGTCTCAGCAACACGAGCTACGAGCTATCAGCCATGTGGGCAGTGGAGCGGGAACAGAGCGAAATGGAGGAACTTCGGCACACCCTTACCTGGCGTGCCAAATGTCAGAATAAGATCTCTAGGGACCGATGTGGCTTGAAGCTATGTCGGTATTTCCCCAAAGAGGAAGGGATGATGAAGCACAAAGACGATAGGTATTTCCCTCAGTGATGAAACCAAGGTTATCGAACCAGTAGGAGAACCAAGCAACACAACGTAAACAACACCTTCACACAAATAAGAAATACTCGCAACCCGACGTGTAAAAGGGGTTGTCAATCCCTTTCGGGTAACGGTGCTAGAAGTTGGCAAACGGACGTGAGAGAGCAATAAATATTGATAGATCGAATGCCAAATAAAATAAATTGTAGCAAGGTATTTTTGTATTTTTGGTTTAATAGATCTGAAAATAAAAGCAAAGGAAAATAGATCGCAAAGTCAAATAATATGAGAAAGAGACCCGGGGTCGTAGATTTCACTAGTGGCTTCTCTCGAGAAAAATAGCAAATAGTGGTTAAACAAATTACTATTGGGCAATTGATAGAACTTCAAATAATCATGATGATATCCAAGCAATGATCATTATATAGGCATCACATCCAAGATTAGCAGACTGACTCCTGCCTGCATCGACTACTATTACTCCACACATTGACCGCTATCCAGCATGCATCTAGTGTATTAAGTTCATGGAGAAACGGAGTAATGCAATAAGAACAATGACATGATGTAGACAAGATCAATTTATGTATAAATAGACCCCATCGTTTTATCCTTAGTAGCAATGATACATACATGGATCAAGCACCGTAAGATCGAACCCACTACAAAGAACCTCTTCCCATTGCAAGAGAAATAGATCAAGTTGGCATACAAAACCCAAGTATCAGAGAAGAAATACGAGGCTATAAACAAACATGCATATAAGAGATCAAAGAAGATTCAAATAACTTCCATGGATAAAAAGATAGATCTTATCATAAACTCAAACTTCATCCGATCCCAACAAACACACCGCAAAAATAGTTACATCATATGGATCTCCAAGAGACCATTGTATTGATAATCAAAAGAGAGAGAGAGAAAGAGAGGAAGCCATCTAGCTACTAATTACGGACCCAAAGGTCAACAAAGAACTACTCACGCATCATCGGAGAGGCACCAATGGAAGTGGTGAACCCCTCCTTGATGGTGTCTAGATTGGATCTGGTGGTTCTAGACCCTGCGGCGGCTGGAATTGCTTTTAGTTGAGTCCCCTAGGGTTTCTGGAATATTGGGGTCTTTATAGAGCAAAGAGGCGGTTCAGGGGGCACCTGAGGTGGGCACAACCCACCTAGGCGCGCCTGGTCCCCAGCACGCGCTAGTGGGTTGTGCTCCCCTTGGAGCACCCCAGGTTCTTCTTCAGCCCACTGGCTGTCTTCTGGTCCAAAAAAAATCTCCAAAAAGTTTTGTTGCATATGGACTCCGTTTGGTATTGATTTCCTCCGATGTAAAAATATGCAGAAAATAGCAACTAGCACTTGGCACTACGTCAATTGGTTAGTACAAAAAATGATATAAGATGACTATAGAATGATTATAAAACATCCAAGATACGTTGGAGACGTATCAGCATCCCAAAGCTTAATTCCTGCTCGTCCTCGAGTAGGTAAATGATAAAAACAGAATTTTTGATGTGGAATGCTGCCTAACATGTCATCTCATATTCTTTTCTTTATATCATGGACATTTGGAATTCTATATGATTCAAAGAAATAGTCTAGTTTTGACATGATGACTTAAATACTCAAGCATATCAACAAGCAACCATGTCTTTCAAAATATCAATGCTAAAATAAGCTATCCCTAGCCCATCATGCTCAATCATTGATCCATTCATGAAACACACTCGCATATTAACTACACCCAATACTCAAGTACGATCATAGTGCCTCCTAGTTTGTGCTTTTATAAGAGAAGATGGAGACTCAAATTGAAAATAAAAATTGCATAAAGTAAAAGAAAGGCCCTTCGCGGAGGGAAGTAGGGATTTGTTGAGGTGAGAGAGCTCAAAGCGAAAAACTTAGAGATAAAAACATATTTGGAGGTGTGCATTTCCCACCAACAAAAACGACTTAGAGTTTCGAACACTTTCCATTCTAGATATATCATAGGCGGTTCCCAAACAGAAAATCAAGTTTATTCCTTTTTCCACCATACTTTCACTTTCCATGGCTAGCCGTAACCACGGTTGCCCTCCATACCAACACTTTCCAAGGAATTTATTATTTCACAACATAAAGTAATTTCATTGCATGACTATTGACTTTCGTGCTTGCATAGGGAATCACAAACCTTAACACCAATATTCGTACTAAAGCACAATTACTCATCAACAAGACTCACATATCACATCATCTTATCTCAAAACTATTACAAGGAATCAAGTTTATTTTGTGCAATGATCTTCATGAAAGTTTTTATTATATCCTTCTTGGATATCTATAACTTTGGGACTAATTTTCATGTCATTCTTTTGATAAGCTCAAAAAAGTATAAGTTAAGATCATGAGCATAATTTTTATTTCTCTCAAATTAATTTAAGTCAAGCAAGAGAGAATTTCTACAAAAAAATTACTAACTCCAAAATAAATCTAAGTGAAGCAAGAGAGCATTTCTAACAAGTCATGGCATAATTTTGGCTCTCTCAAATAGGTGTGTCCAGCAAGGATTCAAGACTTAAAAAGCAAAACAAAACAAACAAACACTCATATCATACAAGACGCTCCAACCAAAACTCATAGTATGTGACGAATAAAAATATAGCTTCGAGTAAAATACCGATGGTCATAAGAAGAAAGAGGGGATGCCACTCGGGGCATCCCCAAGCTTAGTTCATTGCTTCTCTTTGGATAATAGCTTGGGTTACCATGCGCATCCCCAAGCCTAGGCTCTTCTTACTCCTTATTCCTTAATCCATCGTAAGATAACCCAAAACTTGAAAACTTCAATCACACAAAACTCCAACAAAACCTTCGTGACCTCCGTTAGTATTAGAAAACAAATCACTACTATAAGTATTGTATCAAACCAATTCATATTTTATTCTTGCATTATATCTACTGTATCCCAACTTTTCTTTTCAAAACCTCATCAAAGAAAACCATAGAATCATCAAAACAAGCACACAACGCAAAGAAAATAGAATATGTCAAAACAGAATAGTCTGTAGCAATCTAGATATTTTGAATACTTCTGTATCTCCAAAAATCTTGAGAAATTAGGAAAACCTTGGTAATTTGTATATTAATCTTTTGCAAAAAGAATAGGTATAATATCACGCTCTGGTTAAAAATGAGAATTGTTTTTGTAAGCCCAAAAGTTTTTGTTTTTTCAGCAAGATCAAACAACTATCACCCAAGAAGATCCTAAAGGCTTTACTTGGCACAAACATTAATTAAAACACAAAACACAATCAGAATAGTAGCATAATTTTTCAAATACTCAAGAACATAAAGCAAAAGACAAAATTAAATTTTATTCATTGGGTTGCCTCCCAACAAGCGCTATAGTTTTATGCCCCTAGCTAGGCATAAAGCAATGATCTAAGTTTTGTCATCTTTCTTTTCCAACTCTTCAATCAAGAAATTAGAACTTTTCAGAGATTTAGCATATAAATTTTCAATGACAATACCCCTATGAACGAGTTTAAAGAATTCATTCTTACCAAAAGGATTTCTTATGACTTCAACAAAATGCGGGTGAATACTAGTCATCTTAAGATCTTGTTTATTGCTAGAACTAGAAGTTGCACCCTTTTTCTTGGTAACTTGAGTAATCTTGCCAATCTTTACAGGAGTTATTTCCATAGTTGTAGCGGAAGCAAAAGCTGTAATTACATTACTAAAGATTTCTTCTAGTTTATCAATCCGAGACGTGCTTTCTTCAATTCTTTCATGGATTATGGTTCCCTTTTATTTTAAGAACTTAAAAACTTCTCCCACTTTTGACCCAATTTTAGTGGCAAAATTATGCATCTTTTTATCCAAAATTTCAATATATTCTTCAGTAAGCATTTTCTTTTCAATAGCATCTAGGCTTTCCATGACATGCTCAAGAGTCAAAGTTGTTTTATTAATCAGAAGAGGTGGTGATCCCACTAAATTTCCCATAGCATTAAAAGCATGAAGAGAGGGCACATCAAGAAATTTCCACCGGTAATCGTTTCAAGGACGAATCTATACCAAGTGGTGATGCCCACATAAAAACAACGAAGAAGAACAACGGTAGATTGCTTACGGATAAATATATTATGAGCATTGCAAATTCTATACCAAGCATCTTTTAAATTTTCTCCTCCGCTTTGTTTAAAGTTGAGAACTTATTTCTCAGGAGTGCACGCAATAGAGGAAGAACTATCGATGATGATAATAACGACAAATAGGATTGCACACAAAAACTGATCTGGCAAGAAAACGGCAAACCAAAAAGAAGGCGAATAAAATGGCAAATTTTTGTGAAGTGGGGGAGAGGAAATGGAGAGGCAATTGGCATATAATGTAAATTGCGAGGAGATGAGATTTCTGATTAGGAACCTGGTATATGTTGAAGATCCTCCCCGGCAACGGCGCCAGAAATTCCTTTTGATGCGGCTTGAAGCTACGTCGGTATTTCCCCAAAGAGGAAGGGACGATGCAGCACAACGACAGTAGGTATTTCCCTCAGTGATGAAACCAAGGTTATCAAACTAGTAGGAGAACCAAGCAACACAACATAAACATCACCTGCACACAAATAACAAATACTCGCAACCCGACGTGTAAAAGGGGTTGTCAATCCCTTTCGAATAGATTGCGAGAAGTTGGCAAACAGACGTGAGAGAGCAATAAATATTGATAGACCGAAAGCCAAATAAAATAAATTGCAGCAAGGTATTTTGTATTTTTGGTTTAATAGATCTGAAAATAAAAGCAAAGGAAAATAGATCGCAAAGGCAAATAATATGAGAAAGAGAACCGGGGGCGTAGATTTCACTAGTGGCTTCTCTCGAGAAAAATACCAAACGGTTGGTAAAAAATTACTGTTTGGCAATTGATAGATCTTCAAATAATCATGACGATATCCAGGCAACGATCATTATATAGGCATCACGTCCAAGATTAGTAGACCGAATCCTGCCTGCATCGACTACTATTACTCCACACATCGACCGCTATCCAGCATGCATCTAGTTTATTAAGTTCATGGATAAACGAGTAATGCAATAAGAACGATGACATGATGTCGACAAGATCTATTTATGTAGAAATAGACCCCATTGTTTTATCCTTAGTAGCAACAATACATACATGTCGGTTCCCCTTCTGTCACTGGGATCAAGCACCATAAGATCGAACCCACTACAAAACACCTCTTCCCATTGTAAGATAAATAGATCAAGTTGGCCAAACAAAACCCATATATCAGAGAAGAAATACGAGGCTATAAGAAATCATGCATATAAGAGATCAAAGAAGACTCAAATAACTATCATGGATAAAAAGATAGATCTGATCATAAACACAAAGTTCATCCGATCCCAACAAACACACCGCAAAAAGAGTTACATCATATGGATCTCCAAGAGACCATTGTATTGATAATCAAAAGAGAGAGAGAGAGGAAGCCATCTAGCTACTAACTACGGACCCGAAGGTCTACAAAGAACCACTCACGCATCATCGGAGAGGCACCAATGGAAGTGGTGAACCCCTCCGTGATGGTGCCTAGATTGGATTGGCGGCTGGAATTGATTTCCGTCGACTCCCCTAGGGTTTTTGGAATATTGGTGTATTTATAGTGCAAAGAGGCAGTTCAGCGGGCACCCGAGGTGGAAAAAACCCACCTGGGTGCGCCTGGGCCCCCAGGCACGCCCTGGTGCGTTGTGCTCCCGTCGGAGCACCACCTCAGGTGCTTCTTCTGCCCACTAGATGTCTTCTGGTCCGAAAAAATCTTCAAAAAGTTTCGCTGCGTTTGGACTCCATTTGGTATTGATTTCCTAAGATGTAAAAAACATGCAGAAAACAGCAACTGGCACTTGGCACTACGTCAATAGGTTAGTACCAAAAAATATATGAAATGACTATAAAATGATTATAAATCACTCAAGAATGACAATATAGCAGCATGGAACCAAGAAAAGGTTCGAGCTCTGGGGTGTGCTCACAGAACTCCGCTATGCTCCGGCTCGCTCCTCATTCCCTCACGATGATGCTCCGTCGTGCTGGAGCAAGAGGAAAGAAGGACATAACACGACTGTTTACCCAGGTTCGGGCCACCTTGCGGTGTAAGACCCTACTCCTGCTTTGTGTGGATTGCTTGCCGGGGAGGATGAGTATGAGAGAACAAGGAAGACAAACTGCCTCGGGAGGGCTCAGGACCCCGCGGGTTCTCCTTCTATGGTGGAGCCTAAGCCTCTACTTATACTGGCCTTGGTCCTCTTCCACGAAAACATTAGGCGGGAAGGGTTGCCACAATGGCCAAATTCAAAGGGGAACAGGAGTACAACTTATCCTGACTAAAGGTGGCCTCCGCTTTCAAAAGCTTCTGTCCATAAAACGCTACTGGGCTCATTGATGACCTCTGTCCTAGAAAGCCCGTTTTTCTTGTCTTCTTGCACTAAAATTGCAAACTTTGGAGATTGCTTTGGGAACCGACGTGTTGTCTTTGCTCCCTTAGCACGAAAGTGAAAACATCCATATTCTCCCGTGCTGGAGCCCTTCCGGCTCTACTCGTCATGGCTGGCGTCACCAACGTGCTGTGCGAGTTGGGGCTTGGTGAGCCTAGACATATCCGCCCCGCAAGGGGACTCGGTAGGCTGCCCAGCGCGAGGCCCTCGGGGAGCTCCTGACAATGCTTGCCGATGGCCACCTCGTGAGCCGGGGGCCCTCGTGAGGATCCTGCTCATGAAGTCCTAAATATAGGAAGTGATGGGCCCACGCCAGGCATTGTGCCTTGGGCCGCAGGCAGACGGGCCTTGGTACCCCCAGTTCCACAGGCCCGACAAAAACCTGAGAACCTCTTCCATGGCGCACCCACCGCACCAAATTGATTGCCGCCCTCTTCCCAATGCCGGAGCCGTTGTCCGTTTGCCGTCGTGCACTGGGTCATGTGCCTGTTACTCCATGCTACCGGAGCCGCCTCCAACGTAGGATGCGTCTAGAGCCCCGACACTGCTTCCCCGTAGCCGTGGACCGTCGTGACATATCTGCTTTCCCTCCGCCGGGAGCCACGGCAATCGCGTCGGCCTCATCGACTCGGCAGCTGGAGCTACATACTTCACCGGTCCGAAAGATAGATCGTACACTCATCTTAAATCACTTTATTTATTAGGCGTCAGTCACCTGATTTTTATTCTGGGCCAGTCGATTCCCAATGGAAGGAAGCAACACCCCTTGAGGCGGCGGAGCTCCTAGGTTGTCGGTTGGCTTGGGCACTAGTGCCTCTGTGCCTAACATAGGGGTGCACGGGCACAACTTTGCCGCAGAAGCAGCACTTAGGTGCCTAAATTAGTGTTGTGTGGGGGTGAAGGTACTGCCGCCACCAAATCTGGATGACGGCGAGTCTTCGTGGTTTGACCGGGGGCGGCGCAAGCACGGCAATGTGGTGGGGTGGGGGGGAGGTGTCACACCCTGATTTTCATGACACAACATTTAGGATTAATTAAGCATAAAAGATAGGTCTAGTAAAACCTTTTGTGTTGATTTGGTCTCTGCTTTAATTTGGATTTTTGTTTGTTGTTTGCAAGTGCTCTAAAAATAAAATAAATCCTCCAACTCTTATACACCTTCTCCTTGATCCAAAACTTTGCCCAATGATCATGATATGTGTATAGGATGAAATGGTAATTTTTTACAAAAATAATTTGGCCAAAAAGTATTTTCTAAATTAGGTTTTCGAAAAAACCCTGAACTTAGACTTGAACTACTAGTACTTAATTTAGGGTGTGAAAAATCTTTCAAAAGGAATATCTAAATCCTATTAGATATAGGGCTCCCATAGACAAAAAAATATAATTTTCAAAGTTATTTGCTATTTTATTTAAAGGCTTTTTCTTAAGTCCAGAAATGGTGTTTAATAGGTTAAAATTATTTTAGTGTTTGAAAAATATTTGAGAAAATTTAGGGAACGTAATTGGACATAGGTTGTCCATAAAGAGTTCCAATACATCACATTCCAAGTATTGGACAAAACCCCCTGAGGGAGTCCTGGATTAGGGGGTATCCGGACAGCCGGACTGTGTACAACGTCCGGACTATTGAAGCGTGAAGTTACAAGACTCAAGACTTCGGCCCGTGTCAGGATGGGACTTTCCTTGGCGTGGAAGGCAAACTTGGCGATCCGGATATTATATTTCCTTCCTTGTAACCGACTCCATGTAAACCCTAGCCCTCTCTGGTGTCTATATAAGCCGGAGAGGTTGGTCCTTAGAAGGCCGATCACAATTACAATCATACCATCATAGGCTAGCTCTTAGGGTTTAGCCTCTACGATCTCGTGGTAGATCTACTCTTGTACTACCCATATCATCAATATTAATCAAGCAGGAAGTAGGGTTTTACCTCCATCGAGAGGTCCCGAACCTGGGTAAACATCTGTGTCCCTTGCTTCCTGTTACCATCAGCCTTGACACATAGATCGGGACCCCCTACCCGAGATCCGCCAGTTATGACACCGACATTGGTGCTTTCATTGAGAGTTCCTCTGTGTCATCGCCGTCAGGCTTGATGGCTCCTTCGATCATCATCAACGACGCTGTCCAGGGAGAGACTTTCCTCCCTGGACAGATCTTCATGTTCGGCGGCTTTGTGCTGCGGGCCAACTCACTTGGCCATCTGGAGCAGATCGACCAGGTCAGGTTCGGAAACTTGAACTACACGGCGGACATCCGCGGAGACTTGATCTTCGATGGATTTGGGCCTATGCCAGGAGCACCAGACAGTCACGACGAGCATGACTTAGACCTGCCATCGGACGGAGCTCGGGGTATCGCCCCCGTAGTATCTCCAGACCTAGATCCGGAGCAGGCCGCGCTGTCTAAGGACGGAGGGATGGACCCCGCCCCACCGGTCGCGCACTCATCGGCGGTAGAGCCGAACACGGGCCTTACCCCTATAGTGGCCTGTGAATCTAGACCCCCGGATTCATATCCGGACGTTGGTTCCGGTCCGCACACTCCCGATCCAGTCGAGCCAGGGTGGGCTCCGGTAATGGAGTTCACCGCTGCGGATATCTTCCAGCACTCGCCCTTTGGCGACATGCTGGACTCATTAAAGTCTCTCTCTTTGTCAGCAGGCTCTTGGCTGAACTACGTCCGTCTCGAGTGGGAAGCAGACGACAAAGGAATTCGTTGCCCACCCACCACCCACTTCATTGCCACGGTCGATGACTTAACCGAGGTGCTGAACTTCGACGCTGAAGACATCGACAGTATGGACGATGATGCAGGAGAAGAACACGAACCACCGCACACTGGGCGGTGGACAACCACCTCTTCTTATGATATATATATGGTGGACACTCCGAAGGAAACCAATGGCGATGAGGCATCGGAGCATAATCCCCCAGGGGGAAAAGCAAATTATGGGCGTCTTCGGCCCCGCTTCGAGCCCCGCCACAGGAATACCGGCCCAGAAGTCGAAAATAATCCGGATGGCGCCGAAGACGAATATAACCCTAGTCGGCGTGCCTTTTATGAGGCCGGACTGGCCACTGTGGTATACTTGGAGAGGAACAACTATACGCCCCCCTCCGAGGACGAGGAAAGTCTCGGCAATGACAAGGCATGCCCGAAGATCTAGTGGAACAAGCTCGCTTCGAGCGACGGCTCATGGCCACGACAAAAAGCCTGCAAAAGAAGCAACAACAGCTTAAAGCTGACCAAGATTCGCTGGTAGACAGATGGACGAAGGTCCTGGCCACTGAAAGATACGGACCTGACCGCCCCGACAAGGGGCAGAACCAGCCACCCCAACCTAAGCAGGAGAACTCAAGGCGCATGCCCCGACGTCAACACGCCACTACGGTCAAAAACTATGCGAAGGATACAACAAGAAGCATACTCAAGCCCCGGCGGAACGGTCTTAAGCGTCCAGTCAGGAAAGCTGGTGCTAACTCCAGCAACTCCCAGTCCGGTCAACGGACAAAGAAGAGCTTAGACCTATCCGGCCCGAGCCACACACTAGATCAACCATGCGAAATTCATGGTACTCCTAGAAGGACGGCAAAGCATACTTATAGAGAATGCCGGATCCTCAAAGCAAAATGGCTGGCCGCGTGCCGGAAACAATGAAGGGAGACTTCTGCTCAAGATATCCCCCCATCCATAACATATATGTACGGCCGCTTGCCCCAGACCACGCTAACCACACCAACTCAGTTGCAGTACCTAAGGATATAGCAAACCAGGGGCTCCACGAAACATAAAAACCCCGCAGGTGTGAAATCATCAACAACATCTCTTAAAAGATGCTGGGGTCAAAGGCCAAGTTCTTCTGGCCCATCACTCTAAAAGGTTGTCTTCGGATCACCAAACAAATACTACGCCAAAGAATAAATCTTCGGCACCTTCCCACCATGCGGTAATTTACGGTATGTTAGCGGGACGAACCACGTTGGCTGGATCCGGCGTGGTAAATCACTCAGGACAACACCATGTGATGTAATCACACCTATGGGCAAGGCCGAACCCCGCCCTCGGGGCGGATATCATATAGCTGCCGGAGTAGCGAGTCAATCATGCCTATCAAGATTTTGATATAACAAACGACTATCCCGACACCAATTGAGGAGTCCGCGCTACCCACCGGTATGACGGCTGGGTTTACCAAGGCCCGATCAGGAGCCCTCGGACCAACCATTGGCGGACGCCTGGCTACCTCCGAGTATTTGCCTTACAAACTAACTTTGATGCGTAGCAGGATGATAGGTGACGTGGAATTGGCCAGGACACACAAGGAGCCCCCCCTAAAAGAAGGCAGTTCAGATTCACTTCTGATCCACTGACAAACTCCCTTCAGTCCGGCCATCACAGGTTCCGCCAAAAAACACCTCATTTCATAATCATACATCGTACTCATATGCATAGATATATCATTTTGCTACAATACGTAGACTTAAATAACACTTACGGCCGTCGCTTTTCATCGACACCTCGTGTTACGCCCGATTACGCCAGGGGGTTCATAGTACGGCAATAAAGTCCGACCACCTTCTCGGTCGTTCGGCACCTCGAACTTATAGCACTATATGCATCAGCTCTGAATCATGTCTTGGATCATTGGTTGGGTTTGCCCGGCTCCCTTTTTTTTGGTACCTTACGTTCCGTTATATCGGCTAAGGTAGCGCAGGGAGAACTACTGCGATTGTGTCTTGGATCTGCCGGACGAGCACCTCAGTAGAGAAAGCCGAAAACCGAATGTCATGATACAGCGAGAGCTGGTCAGCTGTTCGAGAGGTTGTAAAATCCCTAAAGATTTATTCCGCACAATGCCATTATAAATGCTGAGTGCGACGGATCGATCTTCTAATCAGGCGCCAATAGAGCCCCTAGTTCGGCCTTGCGAACACTAGGGGCTGCGCCGACCATACTCGAATTCCTATGGCTAAGTGAGAGTAATAAAGCCTTATAGTCTGATTGCACGGTTACGTCTTTGAGAAACGCCTCCGCAAAGGGACCCAACTATGGGATAAAGAGCGTTCAGTTATATCCCGAACACCCCAGTATTCTTATTACATGGGGGCAGAAGCCGACGACTGGCCAACTCTCAGGATTTACATACATTAAAAAGCCACGCAGGAAGAACATATGTTCAAACAAAACAGGCAATATATAAACGCCATAATACCATATTACAAAAAAGTTGCATGAATTCCCTCAGGGAAATATAATGTCTTTGGTACATTTATCCGCCGCATGGCGGGCCCCTTCAGTACACCTTCATAGTACAGTTCGGGCTTGCGATGCTCCTTACCCTCTGGCGGCCCCTCAGTCATCAGCTTCTCCGCGTCAAGCTTCCCCCAATGCACTTTTGCACGGGCGAATGCCATGCGCGCACCCTCGATGCAGACCGATCGCTTAATAGCATCAAGCCGAGGACAAGCGCACGCAATCCGCTTCACGAGCCCGAAGTAACTGCTCGGAATTGGCTTCGCCGGCCACAGCCGAACAATCAAGTCCTTCATGGCTAGTTCGGCGGCCTGGTGCAGTTTGACCAGCTGCTTCAGCTGATCGATAAAGGGCACCAGATAGTTCAGTGCCAAATACTGCGACCAGAAATCCCTTTCCATACTCTTCTTTTCCTCGGTTTGGTAGAATTGGGCGGCATCTGATATGCTGCGAGGAAGATCCGCAAATGCCCCTAAAAAATAAGAATTCAGCTTGCCGCTTAGAATTCTTCCCATCATCATGAATAAATGGCTAAGAATACAGAAGGCCTTACCAGCCGCAACTTTCCAGGCATCTTGAATGTCCCGTACAGCACCTAGGGCTTCTTCCCGGGCATCTTCCGCAGCTTGGAGCGCTTGGGCGAGTTCGGCTTCTTTCTCTATTACACTCTGCTCCAAGCCCTCGCTTTTCTTCATAGCCTCCTGGAGCTCCTGCTCATCTGTGACAACCCTGGCATCGTGTTTTTCACGAAGTGCCCTGTTGGCAAGCCTTCTTGTTGGCATCATCCACAGCCTTCTTCAGTGCCTCATATTCGGCACTCGCTCCTAGGGCATACAACACAAATACTTTTCAATAAGCACAATTACTTATTTGTGCCTAATGCAAGACAATGTTTTATCATACCTTGTTTATCTTCTAATTGCTTCCTCACGCAGCCAAGTTCTTCCTTGGCCCGTTCCAGGCTCCGCTTCAGTTCGGACACTTCCGCATTATGAGCGGCCGTATTCTCCGCAGACGCCTGTATTCAAACAAAGAGGTACATGTCATTAACATAAGTTCCCACGACAAGAGAGGATTTAATCCCCCCGCCCGACTCCCTCTCCTTTGCTGGACAGTGTATCAGGGGCTACTACTCATATAATGACGATTCCTCAAAAGTTTCTTGGGAACCATACCTCAAAGGCCTTTATAAGGCCAAGGCAGGACTCGTTCAGCCCGCTCTCGGTGGACTGAATATTTTCAACCACCGCACCCATAAGGGTCCGATGTTCATCGACGATAGACGCGTTCTTTAACGCCATCGATAGACCGCCTGGCAGCTCTGTCTGAACAGAGGTCACCGGCGGAGTAGGCAGGCCCCCCACCGTTGAAGGTGGCTGCTCGCCCGATCCGGGAGCCTTAGAGGTCTCCCAGACGTTGTCTGGCTGTGGGACGAACCCAAGGACGCCCCCGCTGACGGCACACTCCGGGGCCATCGCTCCCGTAAGTCCGGCCCCAGTGATATGCCCCCCTGGTCCGAGCCCCATCGAGACGACACCTGAATGTCACGCCGGGACTTTGGGGAAGGGGCCTCTGGAGGCGTCTCGCTCGCCAAAGCGTGCGAGCTCAGCGAATCCTCGGATGAGGACTAGCCGGCGCGGGACCTCGCCGGACTGTGCAAAATATAGCAACAGTTAAAACTATTATACCCAAAAGCAATCCCGGACGCATATGCATGTTCGGATCTTGTACACTTACGACTTCTCCAGGGGCTAGGCCCTGGGATCCCACTCCGGACTGCTGTCGGCAGCCGTGGTGGATGACTCTGGGGGGGGAACCTTTTCTCCTCTTGGGCGATTCGGCCTCCAGGGACGAGGAAGCTACGCGCTTCTTCCCACCTCCAGAATGAGGCTCGCCCTCCTCTGCTTCTTCCTCTTCGTCTTCCGAGGAGGGAGCGTTGCTTCAGTCTTCAGAATTTGCGTCCGAAGCCTCGCGGTGACGGAGGCCACTCCGGGTCTTATTGACCTTCTTGGAGGCCTCCTTCTTCGGTGCCTCGTAAGGCGCGGGGACCAGCATCTTCGTCAGAAGAGGTCCGGCCGGTTCCTCCGGCAATGGGGCCGGACAATGTATCCGCTCCACTTTCTTTATCCATCCCTGAGGTCACGATGGAACGCGATTAGGATGTCTCCCCCATGACATGCCAGCTAAAGCGTGAATAGACAGAGCTTGGCTGTGACTTACCGAGCTTGGAGAATGGGATAACTGATACCCACGATCCCCGGTGGGGTCTGGCCACGATTTGCCGGACTTGAAGAGCACCTTCCAGATATCCTTGTGGGAGGAATCGTAAAGCTCCCGAAGGGTTTGGTGCTCGGCGGGGTCGAACTCCCACAGAGTACAAGCTTGGCGCTGACAAGGGAGAACCAGGCGAACTAGCATCACCTGGACTACATCCACAAGTTTGACGTCCCTATCGACCACGCCCTGAAGGCGCGTCTGGAGCAGTGATAGCTCATCAGATGAGGACCAGTTCGGGCCCTTCTCGGGCCAGGATGTAAGCCGAAGCGGAGCTCCGGATCTGAACACTAGAGCGGCCGCCCATTTTTTGCCGCTTGGCTCGGAGACATAGAACCACTGCTGCTGCCATCCTTGACGGAGTTATTGAAAGCGCCCGACGGCTAAATGGCCTTGGGCATCTTGCTCACCATGGCGTCGCCGCACTCGGCGTGTTCACCACTCACCACCTTGGGCTTCACATTAAAGATCTTTAGCCACAGGCCGAAGTGAGGTGAGATCCGAAGAAAAGCCTCGCACACGACGATGAACGTCGAGATATTGAGGAAGGAGTTGGGGGAAAGATCACGAAAATCAATCCCGTAGTAATACATGACTCCGCGAACAAATGGGTGCAGGGGAAACTCAAGCCCGCGGACAAAGTGAGGAAGGAACACAACTCTCTCGTGAGGTTCCGGAGTGGGGACGACCTGTCCCGCTGGGGGGAGACGGTGACCGATCTTCTGAGCCAGATATCCAGCGTCCCGGAGCTTCTTAATATCCTTCTCCCGGACAGTAGAGGCCATCCATTTGCTTCCTGCTCCAGATCTGGACATCTTTGGAAAGCCTCTCTTTGGTGGAAGGGAAGAGTGCTTGGGCGTTAGGGCTCGAGAAGAGGGGAATGAGCGAGCGGAAGGAGAAAGGTGTGGGTAAAGCAAAGGAGACCTTGCCTCTTTATAGGGGTGGTGAGTGCTTTTTGCGCCTCCCCACTTACCTGGTTGACCCCGTTTGCCTCCCACTCGCCGCGATCAGCGGTGCCGTTCGATTACCCATGCCCGTATTGATGAGAATCCCGTGATAAAGGGGCACGATCTCTGCTTTGACAAGACGTGTCAAGGAAACCGCCTCGCAATATGCATTGTGGCTGGTTGTGGGAAGAAGGTTCGAATAATGACCCGACAGTAATGACACGTCGCGTTGCTTGAAAAGTTGTCAGCAGATTTCATTTGCGAAACATCATTCTCTCTACGGTGGCATACGAAGACCCTCTTGTGGATCCAGACACGGTTTGAGTGTTCGATAATTACATTGGAGTATTCGGAGGAGGAACCCGCCCTGCAATGCTGAAGACAAGACTGCGCGCCGGACTCACCGTCATTGAAGCCTGGTTCGTGGGCTACCGAGGGAGTCCTGGATTAGGGGTATCCAGACAGCGGATTGTGTACAACGTCCAGACTATTGAAGCGTGAAGATACAAGACTCAAGACTTCGGCCCGTGTCCGGATAGGACTTTCCTTGGCGTGGAAGGCAAGCTTGGCGATCCGGATATTATATTTCCTTCCTTGTAACCGACTCCATGTAAACCCTAGCCCTCTCCGGTGTCTATATAAGCCGGAGAGGTTGGTCCTTAGAAGGCCGATCACAATTACAATCATACCATCATAGGCTAGCTCTTAGGGTTTAGCCTCTACGATCTCGTGGTAGATCTACTCTTGTACTACCCATATCATCAATATTAATCAAGCAGGAAGTAGGGTTTTACCTCCATCGAGAGGGCCCGAACCTGGGTAAACATGTGTGTCCCTTGCTTCCTGTTAGCATCAGCCTTGACGCACAGATCAGGACCCCCTACCCGAGATCCGCCGGTTTTGACACCGACACCCCGCAAAACCATTTTTGCATATTTCAAGTATTTGAAATGTTTCTATAAGAAATATTGGCAAATAAATCCACAAATAACTCTTTTATTTTTCTTTTTTAGATAACATGTAAAATCTCCACAGAATTCAAATGAACGAAAAATTTGATGATTCAAATTTCTAGTGACTCCATAAAACATTCTCTATTTAATAGGCAGCAGTGAACATTTTACTATGGCTATTGTTCACCGGATCTGTTTAATAGGACATTTATTGACATAAGTGAACTTCAAAAATCCTTTTGAATTCATTTGAACTCCAAATCCAGTGAAACCAATTTCTGAATGTTTCTAAAATCATGCCTGATTTAATGGGTGCTTTCACTCATTTTTATAAAAAGGCATTCAGTAAACTTCTTGCAAATCCATTACTCCCTTGATTCCATCATATTTTCAAAAATATCCATTGATCCAATTCCAATGAAACCACTTTGGTTATTTTCCATATAACTAGGGATTTCCTAGAAAAGTGATCACTTTTGTCTTGTTGTGTTGCTTATTGTGATTGCTTTCGACGATAGTTGAAGAAGTAGACGGAATACTCGGAGATGGAACAGAAGGATTGAAGACCTTGCGGAGCGAGGCAAGCAGCCCTTTAACCATGATACCCCCTTTTTTGTCATCGATAAATTTCCGAATGCATGATAATGACGATGAACTTTTATGACCATTGCATTGATGCATCCCCGTTGATACTTGCATGTTTGTACCTCTACCCTAAGCTTGGAGATACAGTGGATACTTGATGTTGAGGCATGATGTTGCGTCTATGCCATGATCATCCCTTGGTTACAACCTTTAGAAAATCCCATCTGGTGCCCCTAATGCCTATGGGTGATGTTGAACTAGGTCACCACTTGATGAAGAGGTGGTGTACTAAAGCAAGTGAGTATGTGTTGTTTACAGAGATGGATTAGATATAATATTTGTTGACCATCCCAACCAAACATGTACAACCACACTACCCCTTATGCGACAGGGCGTTATTGATTACCTAGTCCGATACTAGCATGGTGCCCACATTACCAGTGACAGGGGTGGCATGAGTTCACTCTCGGGACGGGGTCGAGCTTGGATAGGCGGCCATGACTATTTTTACAGGCCACCGGACACATCGTTGGTCCCTTCGTGTAGATGTGACGATAAAATGTGCAGAGTCCCAAGATCTTTATGATTATACATGAGGGCTGTGTACCAATGAGTGGACTCTATGTTAGTGTCGCCTAGGGAAAGATAGTGATCGGGTGCTTACCCCGGGTACTTGAGGTACCACGAGTCATGGATGACACAGAAGTTTCCCTGATATTGTGGGTAAAGTGTACAACCTCTGTAGAGTGTCAAACTATTCGAATAGCCGTGTCCACGATCAAGGATAGTTGGGTGGTGCTGCTTAGACTAAGTCCATATGTTTCTGCAAAACAACACAGTTTGGTAGTATACTTGAATGATTCATGAGGAAGTCATGATAAGCTTGAGGATGAGTTGTTCATAAATCTTTCTCGATGTTGATGTCCATAACCTTCTGATACTTGTTGCATATGCATTCATGATTCCAGTAAGTGTTGGTCATACTTGCATGAGGAAAACTAGCTTTCCGTAAAGATGCCAATTTAGTAGTAGAGCCTTGCATAATTATTACTGTTATCACTCTTGGGTTGCTTGCGAGTGCATTCAAACATACTCATTGGCTTGTTCCTGGCTATTTACATGGCCAGACCTGGAAGAGTGGGTATACAAAGAAGAGTTCATTTGTGGCGATTGAGGGAGTCCTGGACTAAGGGGTCCTCGGGCGTCCGGCCTGTTATTCATTGGGCCGGACTGATGGGCTGTGAAGATATGAAGGCCGAAGACTATATCTGTGTCCGGATTGGACTATCCTTGGCGTGGAAGGCAAGCTAGGCAACCAACTATGAATATTCCTTCTTATGTAACCGACCCCACGTAACCCTAGATCTCTCCGGTGTCTATATAAACCGGAGAGCGTAGTCCGGATAGGGATACTCATTACCATATTCACATAGGCTAGACTTCTAGGGTATAGCAATTACAATCTCGTTGTAGATCAACTCTTGTAACACTCATATTATTCAAGATCAATCAAGCAGGATGTAGGGTATTACCTCCATAGAGAGGGGTTGAACCTGGGTAAACATTGTGTCCCCCTCTCCTGTTACCATCAATCCTAGACGCGCAGTTCGGGACACCCTACCCGAGATCCGCCGGTTTTGACACCGACATTGGTGCTTTCATTGAGAGTTCCACTGTGCCGTCGACGAAAGGTTTGATGGCCCCTGCAATTGTCAATGATGACGCTGTCCAAGGAAGAACCTTCCTCCCCGGACATATTTTTGTGCTCGGTGGCTTCGTACTACGGGCCAACTCGCTTGGCCGTATGGAGCAGACCGATAGCTACGCCCCTGGCCACCAGGTCAGATTCGGAAGATTGAACTATGTTGCGGACACCCGTGGAGACTCGATCTTCAATGGGTTTGAAACCGCAGCGATCGCTCCCCCTCGTCCTGATGAACATGACTTACATCTGTTGTCGGATTACATCCAGGAGACGGATCCTATTGCTGCAACGGCCCCAGAACCAAAGCAGATCATGCCCTCCGAGGCCACAAAGTCTGCGGCGTTGGAGCCGCACATGGACTCGACATCCTGCAATGTTTTCATCAATGTAACTCCGGACTCGTCTCCGGCTACACATTCTGGACCAGGTACGCCTGCAGACACCGAGCTGGATCGGTTATCGATTTTCGAATTTAGCGCCACAGACATCTTCCAGCATTCACCTTTGGGTGACTTGCTAAACTCTTTAAAGAACTTGTCCTTGGAGAAGGACTCACAACCGAACTATATTCGGTTCGAGCTAGAGGCGGACGACGAGGAATTTTGCTTCCCACCCACCACCCACTTCATAGCCACTGTCGATGACTTAACTGACATGCTTGACTATGGCTCCGAAGACATTGACGGTATGGATGACGATGCCGACAAGGAGCACGGCCAAGACTCGCCATTCACTGGACGTTGGACGAACACCTCTTCATATGACGTGTACATGGTTGATACACCCAAAGGATCTAGCAACGACAAAGAAGAACCAGATACGAATAAACCCTTCGAGACGCAATCCAAGCGTCAGCGCCCCAAACGTTGTTCTAAGCCTCGTCGCTCAAAAGATGGCAACACTGGCACCGGAGAAAATAGTACTCTAGGCAATGACGAAAACAATGAAGACCATGTAAGAGCGGCATCCGAACAGGAGGAACATGACAACAGGCAAGACAACCCTAATGAATAGGCCATAGAAGATGGCTCGGAGGACGATTATTACCGTCCACCCTCCGAGGGGGAGACAAGCCTCGGCAACAAAGACTTCATCGTGCCTGAGGATCCTCTAGAGCAAGAGCGCTTTAAGCTTCAGCTCATAGCCCCTTCAAGGAGCCTGAAAAAGAAGAAGCAGCAGCTTCAAGCTGAACAAGATCTTCTCATCGACAGATGGACTGATGTCCTCACAGCCGAAGAATACGGCCTCAAGCGCCCAACCAAGAGCTACACGAAATGCAGACTGCTACCTCAACTCGATGAGGAGGCACCAGAGCGCACATCTCCCTCGCGTAATGTGGAGCGACCACCACGTGTTCGAGACATGGTGGCCGACCGGCCACCTCGCTGTCGGGATAAAGCGGCAACTCAGGCCGAACAGCAGCCTGCCCAACCGCCCCGCAAAAATAGAGACGAAAGAGTTCAGGGTCACACGTACGACCTCCAGTAGACCCTGGACAGTAGAGCAGGACATACAAGATTGATCTATGGATCGCGAGGACGTGCCTCGAGGCATGATGATGGCTACCTATTCGGACGTGATAAACCCAACAACGCCCAGGCTGAATGCCGCAGACGGACTCCATCAAAGCTACGCCGCGATGCGGCCCAGTACAGAGGTGCTGCACACCCTCTCTACTTCACAGATGAAGTACTGGATCACGAATTCCTCGAGGGGTTCAAACCTGTCAATATCGAATCATACGACAGCACAACCGATCCCGCAGTATGGATCGAGGATTTTATTCTCCATATCCATATGTCTCGAGGAGATGACCTCCATGCCATTAAATACCTCCCACTAAAGCTAAAAGTGCCAGCTCGGCACTGGCTTAACATCCTGCCTGAAAATTCTATCGGCAGCTGGGAGGACTTGGAAGAAGCCTTCGTGGACAACTTCCAAGGAACCTATGTCCGGCCACGAGACGCCGATGACATAAGCCACATAGTTCAACAACCTTGAGAATCAGCCAGAAAATTCTGGACTAGATTCCTAGCCAAAAAGAACCAGATCATTGATTGTCCGGATGCTCAGGTCTTAGCAGCCTTCAAACACAGCATCCGTGACAAATGGTTAGCACGCCACCTCGGCGAAGAAAAGCCGAAGTCCATGGAAGCCCTCACGGCATGCATGACCCGCTTTTGCGCGGGTGAGGACAGTTGGTTGGCTCATAGTAACAACACAGCCAGTGAGATAGGCCCCTCCGAGGCCAAGAATAGCACTGGCAAGCTCCGGCATAATAGACACAAATGGCAAAGCAATGGCGACAACACCGATGACACCATAGTCAACGCCGGATTCACTGGCTCCAAGTCCGACCAACGGAAGAAGCCCTACAAAAGAAACAATGAAGGACCTTCCAGCCTGGACCACATACTCGACCGTCCGTGCCAGATACACGGCACCCCGGATAAACAATCCAATCATACCAACAGGGATTGTTGGGTTTTCAAGCAGGCTGGCAAGTTAAATGCCGAAAACAAAGAAAAGGGATCACAAAGTGAGGACGAGGACGAAGAGCCCCGGCAGCCGAACACTGGGGGGCATAAGAAATTTCCCCCTCAAGTCAAGATGGTGAACATGATATATGCCACACACATTCCCAAAAGGGAGCGTAAGCGAGAACTTAGGGACGTCTACGAGGTAGAGCCAGTCGCCCCAAAATTCAATCCGTGGTCATCGTTCCTGATCACCTTCGATCGTCGAGATCACCCAACTAGTATCCACCCGGTTCAGCCGCACTAGTCCTGGACCCAATTATTGACGGGTTTCACCTAACACGAGTCCTGATGGACGGTGGTAGCAGCCTCAACCTGCTTTATCAGGACACAGTGCGGAAGATGGGCATTGACCCCTCATGAATTAAACCAACAAAGACTACCTTTAAAGGAGTTATACCAGGCGTATGGGCCCGCTATACAGGCTCAATCACGCTGGAGGTGGTCTTTCGTTCTCCAGACAATTTCTGAAGCAAAGAGTTAATCTTCGACATCGTCCCCTTCCGCAGCGGCTACGACGCATTGCTCGGATGAACAATGTTTGCTAGATTCAACGTAGTGCCACACTATGCTTATCTCAAGCTCAAGATGCCCGGTCCACGCGGCATCATAACAGTCAATATAAATACGGAATGCTCCCTCCAAACAGAGGAGCACACCACCGCCCTAGCAGCAGAGGTACATATTGGCCTTCTCAAGCAGCACCATAGTGCGGCTGTCGAGCCCCTGGACATCATTAAGAGGTTCCGGACTACACTGCAGCAGGATAGCGCTGCTCATCAAGAGCTCGATTAGCAATTCGGCCTCCGTCCCAGTCCCGATGAAGTAGTAGCACTCGCACCACGTGTACATAATTACACACTCAAAATCCCATGGACATCGACGGAGGCAGAAGCTAACCCGGGATCTACAGTTCGGCTAGACCGATCCCGGACACACATACTTTCAGCATTTTCTTTTTTTTCTTCAGGTTCCTTTCCCACGGGCCTGCTGACCAGTCCCTCTGAAGGATCGACATATAAAGGATGCAAGCAGCATAGGTGCGTAGAGTAACCTCTATACGTCTTCTTGACGGTATTTATATTCATTTCTCAGGACCCACACGCTGCGCCCTCTTGATTCCGGCATGTTAAATAGCCCAGATGCTTATCACAATATTTGTACTAGATACGCCTTGACGTATCCATCCAGTTATAATGAAACAGTTTGTGGCCAAGTTCCTGTGGTTTTCGCTTCTTACTTCATTTTATTTCGATCTTCTTATCGACTGCATCTGTACACTTTGGTACGTTTCATATTCGCCAGGGGCTCCCCATCGCCCCATAATACGGCAGCAAAGTCCGAACACTTCTTATATATAAGTCTGGCACCCCGAATTTAGCATTATATGCATTGGCTCTGAATCATGTCTTTGGTCAATAGTTGGGCTGCTCGGCTCCTGTGCTTGCCGGACTGATGGGCTGTGAAGATATGAAGGCCGAAGACTATATCCGTGTCCGGATTGGACTTTCCTTGGCGTGGAAGGCAATCTAGGCGACCAACTATGAAGATTCCTTCTTATGTAACCGACCCCATGTAACCCTAGATCTCTCCGGTGTCTATATAAACCGGAGAGCGTAGTCCGGATAGGGATACTCATTACCATATTCACATAGGCTAGACTTCTAGGGTTTAACCATTACGATCTCGTGGTAGATCCACTCTAGTAACACTCATATTCATCAAGATCAATCAAGCAGGAAGTAGGGTATTACCTCCATAGAGAGGGCCCGAACCTGGGTAAACATCGTGTCCCCCGTCTCCTGTTACCATAGATCCTAGACGCGCGGTTCGAGACCCCCTACCCGAGATCCGCCGGTTTTGACACCGACAACGATCATGCGAGCTAGGATGTTGTCCCATTCAGAATGCCTATAGGGTTAAAGTAGATGGCATGGGTCCAAGTTATCGACAAAGATTCCCGCTGCGATGCTATACTCAAGACTTGACCATGATGGTTGTATTTGTGTAAGCTTGTATGTGATGGATGTAAACTCTTGATATTCAGTCTATGGTGTACAGTGAGCATTGATCTGAAGGATCACTACGCACGTGCATTTGGTGGCTTCGAATGTGTAAGTCCGGGTCCCCATGGGAGGGGTTTTGGTCGGTGCTATCATAGCCAGGAATGATGGAGGCAGGCTCCTCTGTCAGTGGTCGCTCGCTCCTTGGGGAAGATCCTGAATAGTGTCAGCCAGGAGGCACAAGACGGCCATCCAGCCATCCGGCTTAGATGGAACAGTACAAAAAAAGTGTGTGACCCGAACTAGTTTTCAGTCAACAGATGTGTGACCAGTCTTGTACCTTAGTGTTGATCCCTTTGGGTATTTCTTCAGATCAGAGATATGTGTCGTTGTTAACATTGTGTGTCTTTTGCATCTTCAGCCAGGCAGTTTTCTTTCTCACCGCAACTGGTCCAACAAGGGAAGCATACACGAGAAGGGAGCTATAGTCCCCACTCAACAGTTCCCCGCCTCGAATGTGCCTGGCCGACATGGACAGCCACAACAACCGCATGGCCATTGACAAGTCAGCAGATGATGCTGACTCCTACTGGATAGTGGCCATATAGGTTGTACCCTCATCTTACTTGTGTGCAACATTTATCGCTCTATTATTCATCTAAGCATGGAAAATAGATTATCACATGTCACTGTATATTCATGTTGATCTCTTAAGAGTCTTGTTCAGGAGTTAACGTTGTTCCATAGTTTAGATAAGAGACTTGTTCAGGAGTTAGCTCTATTCCATAGTTATCATCCACCAGCCAATGTTATCCCATAGGCTGGTGATTATACCACTTCTAGTATTACCTACGTTGTTGTTCTTTAAAACTTTTGTGTTCCATCTAGTTAATCTTGAGTACAAACAATACATATTCTGTAGCTTTCATCTATGTTGTCCCTTTAGTTTTTGAGACATGTTGCTGATCGTTAAGTCCAGTCCTACTATTTAATTCGTCTCCTACAGTCACTCATTACATAATCTAACTACTAGTTGTGTTCCATGCATGTCAGATATAACTTTACACACTGATATATCCACAGGAACCTCGCGGAGCAATGTAACGGCCAACAAACTTGACGTCAATGATATCCAATATGATGGAATAGTTAAAGGCAGTTCTTCAGAGGAGTTGCAGAAAGATGATGAATCCTATTCACCCCACAAGGTCCTTGCTCTAACTTGGCCCATGATATCGGTACATCATGCATACAATTTCTTAGAGTGCATCTACTCCGTCGCAATGCCATGTGCTTAGCCTCCTGATCATACATGTAAATATGTCATGCCTTCTCGTTTTTCAGTACCTATTCCATTCATGATAACATGTTTTGAAATTGAAGTATTGTCATACTCTTTCGCAATGCCATCTTCTTAGTTTGGACATCATGCTTCTGAATATCCCATGCATTATTATTCATCAGTATGTACTCCATCCGTGTACCATACCATGTTTTTTTACATTGAAGTGATGTTCTACTGGTTTGTTGCAATGTCGTCTTAGTTTCCCCATCATACACGCATATGTTGCCTTCATGTTTTGTTGTACCTATTCCAGCTATCATACCATTTTACAATGAACTAATGCTTCTTTTACTCTGTTCTCCTATCATATCCCTAGTTCTTACATCATACTTCCTCTAGCCGGATTATATGTGGAGAAATGGATAAAAATGGTTGTATCTAGAACTGAGATACGCGTAGACACATCCATTTATTTCTGTATGGAGGTAATATATGTCAATATGCCATGCATTTCAATGATTCTTCAGTACCTATTCCATCTCTCTGTCATAGCTTGTTTTATAATTGAAGCACCATTCTTCTACATAAGGCATGAAAGGGGAACACAACTATGTTAGAATCAGAATGGCTACGAACAAGGTCTTTGTAAAAATTCGAAACGATAGGAGATAGTAAACCAACTCTAGTTTTCATAGATACTGCTCTAGCACAAAGAAACACAACTCCTCTAGATAATAACTAGATTCCAGTGGCTAGAGAACTAGTCCACTCAGGTCCAGCAAAAATATGTCAACTCCTTTCTAAGAAGAATGTGCGTACCCTCGCATCATAAATTTTTATAGCATTCAAATCATATCTTCTACATGTTTCTTATGCATCTCTCTTTTAGAAGATAGGCTTAAAGAATAGAAGACTTTCTAAACTGGGATCATGTTCAAGGAAAGTATCTTGCGGGAATTCTATGTGCTCCAATGCTAATGTAAGTACTTGTTGCATATCACTATATTTTTACATCAACATACATTTTGTTAATCGGCATGAGTCCAACCTTGTGTACCCTACACCAATTATCTGATCTAAATTCACTTGTAGCAAAATGTATAATTAAAGGACATAATGTAGATTTTTGTAAGGAAAGCTACCTGGTTGTTCTGCATACTGAGTTGCATGATTGTACTATCTCATATCTTGCACATTACTTAAATTGCAGTGTTGTGATTTGGTTGCCCAATCATTCATTATGTCAATGATGCTTTTCTATTACCTTACCTGGCTGATGATAGTAGTACCATATTTTGTTAATTTGGTCTAGGCTACTGTGATCTGGTTGCCTAAACATTCATTGTGTCAATGTTTCTTTCCTATTATCTGACTTTGCCAATTATAACCATGCATGCTAGTGTTAATTTCAAGTAGGCAGCTGGATAAGCAGACAAACTCTGAAAACAGCAAGGCAACCCCATTGTTTCTCTCTAACAAATCTAGGGCAGATAATATGGAAATAATTCTTGATTAATCTCCTTGGTTCCCCTCCTAATTTATGTTATGATGCAGTGGTCGAGACACTCTCCACTATCAATGATACAAGACTGGCAAAATCACCATCTAAATCTGTTTAGTTTCCTCTGTCTTGAATCCAACGGTAAAATGTATGTTTGTGAACCATTTACTGGCTGAAGAAATAATCAAGGAGGAATCAGAGGTACACATTCTTGCGCAACAACTACTGATCAATATTTTCAGAGATAGTGTAGCAAAGAAGGAAGAACTTGCTCACATGCTTATGGGCGTCATCCGCGTTGAGGTTGCAGATTGTGAGGTTGTAGATCCTCAAGTTATGTTTGTTTATTTGCACTGGAATCAATCTTGATTGCCAAGTAGATGTAATTTCCTGTAATATATGCTTGATGTGCTACGCTTTTCCTTTTAAGTCGTACATTTTCTTAGTGCGGCTCGCAATCCAGCTATCTGGGTCAAAATCTCAACTGGTCACTAAGAAGCCAAAAAAGCAGTGAAATTAATAGCTAGCATGAAGTGTCGTGGGCCCTTTATCAAGGGTAGAGGCCCCCTAATGGGGTCGCAGGGGCCAAAATTGTCTTGGGCCTTTGGTTGACCGGATTTTGTCCTGTCCATGAATGGTCCTCGTAATGGGCTCAAATAATAACTGGGCCAAAATCGACGTTAGCTAATTGGTCCTACAGACATGTTCAAACTCCAGCAGGCCCAATAAATTGACGGGCTGTAAACAGGCCGAAAGTTCTATTGGGCCGCTATAATTGAAATGTGGCAATAGTTAATGCTTGGCCCAGTCACCTGTCAAGTTGTTAATATGTCGAAATCGAAGTGGCCATAAGTGGGCCCATTTGATTTCACAGGCCGTTATTAGGCCGATACTAAGGTCGTGTTGTATATGGCCCAACTATGTTGTGGGCCTTTAGCAGGCCGAAAGAGATAGCGGGCTGGTATTGGACCATGAAGAGCATGGCCCCTAAGAGGCCGAAAGTCAGGTCGGACTATATATGGCCCAAATATGGTGTGGCCCTTTAGCGGGGGAAAAGAGAAACCGGGTTGGTATTGGACCATGAAGAGCATGGGCCCTTAAGAGGCCAAAACTTAGGTCGGATAATAAATGGCCCAACTCCTGTTTGGGCAGTTGAAAGGCTGAAAGAAACACTGGGCTAGAAATTGGCCCAACACTAGAATGGGTCGCTAAAAGGCAGAAAGACGCACATCCTGAAAATTGGCCCATCCCTGGAATGGGCTGTTAATAGCCCAAAATTACATCAAGCTGATACTGAACCCAAATATATAGCGGGTTGTTAATGAGCTCGAACTGACGATGGGTTGCAATGGTGTAAAATAGTTAACGGGCCATTAACGGGTCGAAATAGCACAACTTGTATGGGTCGTGGCCCTAAATGGACCAGACACAAGTAGGCCATGTCGGAATGTGGGCCCCCGGGACCTAAGAGGTTCGAACTCTAGTGTGCGCTTGTTCCTATCACCCTACTTCTCCCTACTACAACCACGGCGAGGCTACGACGAAAGCGACCGAGTGGGGACGAGCTGGAGACACTGCAGTTACCCAGGTTCGGGACACTTTGCGGTGTAAGACCCTTCTCTTGCTTGGTGGTTGGATTCCTCTTGTTAGGGAGAATGAGAGTACAAGGGTTGTGGGGGTCAAGAATCAGTCTCAGGGAGGATCCTCCAATAGAAGCTCCCTGCCCCTATTTTAGATGCGCCTTGCTCCTCTTCCCCCGAAAACATTGGCGGGAAGGGTTGCCACACAACGGCAGTTTGAAGGAGGATAGGGGTGCAGTCACCATCCGTCTTCGTCTGTAAAGTCACCATCCGTGACACACCAGTGGGCTCAGTGCTGAACTCCGTCCTAGCGTTCCCATTGTCTCGATATTCATGCATAGAATAGGTAACCTTCAGAGATTTCTATGGGAACAGTTGGCTGTCCTTGCTCCCTTAGCATGAAATAGAAAAGCCTCATCATCCGCGCTTGCTGGCATGGCCTCTGGCACCGCTCGTCATCTCGTGTCTTGCCCACGTGAAGAACCGGGGCCGCGCGACTAGGCAGTAGGTCTTGACTCGTTCGCCTCCACGAGGGGCCTCGGGAGGCAACCTTGGGAGGATGCCGCGCGAGGCTCCTGGTCCCACCTCCATGGGGCGCTTGCTGACGTAGGCCTCGCGAGGCATGGGCCTCACGAGGAGTCTTGCTAGGGAAGCCGGGTGGTGGGCCATCCGCTACGCCCAAGATATGCGCCGCGCACTGGGCTGCAACCAAATGTGCATGGTACCCCCAGTCCCACGGGCCCGACAGTAGCAGGGCCTGTGGCGCGCACGTCTCTGCCCGCTTGGGTGGTGAAGCGCTACGAGCCCCAACCGCCTGCGGGCTAGGCTCGACGCATGGCTGACGACGGGAGATGGCGCATCCCCACTACTCCAATGACGCCTCGGCAACCACCATGACTAACAAAAAGCCTGCCTGCGCGTGGTGCGAGGCCATCATTGCCTTCCTTGCCTCGCATCTGCCTTCCTGCGCCTCCTTCTCACACAAGACACCTAGCGATCCAATCCAGGACACGGCAACTCCCCCACCTTCGTTATGAATGGCGCCTGCTGTCAGATGTGGGGTTCCGGCAAACCCTTAAGGTCCGAACACTGGGGTGCACGCGAAGTCTTTCCCTCCTACCGGTATATGCCCTAGCTCACTAAGATCTCGCGGACGAACTCGCAACACAGAAAGACACGAGATTTATACTAGTTCGGGCCACCATTGTTGTGTAATACCCTACTCCAGTGTGGTGGTGGTGGAGTGCCTCTTGGGCTGATGAAGAACAGTACAAAGGGAAGAATAGCCTCCTGAGGTTGAGGTGTTCTTGTGGCTAGGGTAGGCTCTCGATCAGATTGGATCAAGCTAAGATCAGATGCCCCTACTGTGGTGGCTAGCTCTACTTATATAGGCCCTGGTCCTCTTCCCAAATATTGAGCGGGAAGGGAGCCAACAACGGCGGGCAAACATGAAGGGGAACAACTAGTACAAGCTATCATGACAAAGCGGTCTTCGCCTGCGAAAAGCTCTGGTGGTGACGCCGTCTTGGGCTCCATGATGACCTCCGTCTTGCCGTCCTCCTGGTCTTGGTCTCATTGCATCGATATGGCAACCTTTGCCTGATGCCTCGGTACTCCTCGCCTGTGCTGGTTTCCTTAGCACCAAAGAGGAAATAAGGACGTTGGGCGCGCTGGCGCCCGCCTAGTGTCGATCGTCATGGCTCACGTCACGAGAGCCTCGCGAGGTTTGCCCCGCCTTGATATCTCCGCTCCTCGTTAGCCTGCCTGACCAGGCCACTCCCGAGGAGGTCTTCCGTCTTCCGCCTCGCGAGGCTTGGCCCCTCGCGAGGGTCTTGAATGCTTTGTTGATGAAGATGGGCTGTACGGCCTGCTGGCTTAGCCACGCCGTGGGCTGCAGCCAGGCAAGTCTGGGGACCCCCGTTCCCAGAACACCGACAGTAGACCCCGGGCCCAAGGTGCGCTCGGGCTTGGATTCGCGGCGAAGCCAAGGGTTAAGTACGGAACACCGCAGGCCGCAAAAGCCTACGGCCTCGGTTGCCGCATCGTGGTTGATTGGATTTGGGCGTCTCCGCTTCGCCACGCTGCCTCAGCAACTGCTGGACTTGACAAGTCCCTTCGACATGCAACGAAAACCATCATTACCTGCGATCGTGGGAGGCGCCGGTTGGCCTTCTTTCACTATAAATGGGGAGGGGGGCGGAGCCCCCGTCGCCCATCTCTTCCTTGCTCGTTTGCTTCTTCCTCCTCGCTCCATTGCTAGTAGTGCCACCAATGGTGCCACAAAAGAAGTTCTCTGCCGTCGAGAAGGGGAAGGCCCCTCGCGAGGAACCCGGCTCCCTGGCGCCCAAGCGCGGACACGGCCATCCGCGCAAGCACGCCGCGACCCCCGTCGTGGCCAACTGTCGTGGCGGCGCCGCGACACGAGGAGGGGGTCGTCCCAGCCATGGCGGTCCAATTGACGAACGAAGGCATGCCATATTGGCGCGGCCTCTCCGTTCGTGCTTCCATTCGGCGGAAGTGTCGCCGGAGTTCTTCGTCTGGTCGGAGAACCCGGCCGGCAACTGGCTCCAGCTTCCGTGTTTCTTCGTCAGCGAACTGCCGGCCTCTGGTCCAGGCGGGCTCTGGTTACAGGCGGATGGTTGCTGCAGCAAGGCCTCTTGTGTCGTGGTCGAGACTTCCGCCGCGGGCAACATAGCCCTGGCCCGCGGCTGGCAGACGTTCGCCCGCGCGCGCGGCCTGGGCAGGCGGTGCACTCTCCATTTCAAGTTCGATGGCGGCGCGACCCTCTACGTGAGAGTGTTCGGGGAAGGCGGTCGCCGCGCCAGATGCTGCCCTGAGGCGAACGATGGCAAGGAGGTGCTCGGCCTTGGTGACGGTCGTGACGAGGATGAGGGCGAGCCCGCCCCTGGCGGCGACCATGCCTCGTCCAGCTACGACGACTCTTCCTCCGACAACAGCTCCAGCAGTGGTGGCAACGACCAGCCGCCGCGCCCGCTTTGAAGGCGGCAGCGGGTCGTCTCATTACCGTGCCCACGTGAAGCGCGAGAAGAGGTCTGGCTAGGCTCGGGATGTTGCTAGGCGCCTGCCTCCATGGATCGCTGCAACACTACTTTCGTTTTGCTCTTTTTCCTGCATCAAGAATGAAACCAGTATGGTCCCAGGGGGCATGTACCAAACTATGGTTCCTTGGTTATTGCACTATGCGTGTTGTTCCCGTGTCGTGTCGTTATTTTGCGCAAAGATAACTTAAGCTGGTATATTCAGGACGCCCTCTTCCTCACGAGGTATTTGTTTCCTCGTGTTCATCTTGCCTTGGTGGCCTGCATTCGCTCAGGAATTCCAAAAATCATTAGGAAGTGTGTTAAAAGGTTTGCCGTTCACCCAAGCCTTGACCTGGCGCTTTGTATCGTGATACCCGAGGGACACGGACCAGGAGGGATGCGCTAGCCTTTGGGCTCGAATGAGGGTGGCTCGCGAGAAGGCAGAGAGGAGAAAAACGCTCACGAGGGCACCTGCCAAGCCCCCTCGCGAGGTATGCGAGAGAGAGAACACGAGCAAACCAGAGCCAGAAAATGTGGTAAGAGGCAAGGGAATTAAATCAGTAAGGAACGCCAACTAAGGAAAAGCGAGCCAACTACGGAAAGCAAATGAAAAGCCACGTCCGACACCTAATCTAGTCTTCAAGTCTTCTCACCAGCGCGGAGCTAAGTGCTGCCACTAGGCGTGGGCGGGAGCCCCAGGGCCTGAGTCCGGCGCTCCTGAGACTCCGGGGTGTGTACAGGCCCAACTCATTATTACATGAGAGTGTCATGGGCGGCGATTCTTCACAGGCAGCGGGCCTTCTTCACAGGCTCTGGGCCTTTCTTCACTGGCTCTGGGCCTTGCTTCATGGGTAGAACTTCCAGAGGTGTGGGATGTTCCAGGCGTTTTGGATAGGTATCCCGTCTTGTGTCTCCAGGCGGACGGCGCCAGGCCTGGAGATGTGGGCGACCTTGAACGGCCCTCCCACATGGGTGAAAGCTTACGCAGCCCTTCCCTAGAGAGGACCCTCCTCAGGACTAGGTCACCCGTCTCGAATGTCCTGCAGCGGATGTTGCGGCAGTGGTATCGCCGCAGTGCTTGCTGGTACCTTGCCGCCCTTAGTGCAGCTTCGCGACGTCTTTCCTCACCCAGCACGAGATCCATCCCCCGTGTGGCGTCTTGCTGCGTTTCGTCAAATGCCAGGACCCGTGCGGAGCGATGCTTGACCTCGTGACGAAGGACTGCTTCAGCTCCGTAGCCGAGGAAAATGGAGTCTCGCCCGTCGGCTTGGTGGTGCGGATGGACCACATCACGGACTAGAGCTCATCGCGCCAGCCCCTGCCGCAGGCCTCCAGCTTCTTCTTGAAGGTCCTGGTCTTGAGGCCCCTCAGGACCTCCGCGTTGGCGCATTCAGCCTGATCATTACTCCCGTGGTCCACCGAAGCGTAGCAGATCTGCGTTCCAAGGTTAGCATAGTAGGTTTTGAAGAGGTTACTTGTAAATTGCGAGCCGTTATCTGTGATGATGCGGTTGGGGACCCTGAAGTGGCTCACGAGGCCCTTGATGAACTTGACAGCAGAGCCGGCTGGGATGGTATGGACGGCTTCCACTTCCGCCCACTTGGTGAACTTGTCGATGGCGACGTAGAGATAGCGGTAACACCCTGGCATCCGAGGGAACGGGCCTAAGATGTCCAGCCCCCAGACTGTGAACGGCCATGTGAGCGGGATGGTTTGGAGGCCCTGAGGTGGCTGATAGATTTGCTTGGCGTGGAATTGGCAAGCTTCGCAGGACTTCACGCTCAGCTGCGTTGTTGAGTGTTGCAGGCCAGTAGAATCCACTGTGGAACACCTTGCCGATGAGGGTCCGTGACGACGAGAGATGTTCGCAGTCCCCGCCGTGTATGTCAATCAACAACTCCCTTCCTCGATCACTGGAGATGCAGCTCAACGTGAAATCGTTCGGTCGGTTCCTGTACAACTTGCCGTCTTTGATACAGTATGTCGTGGCTTGCCGGGCCACACGCTCCGCGTCCTCTTCCTTCTCCGGGAGCGTCCCGTGCGTCAGGTACTCCTTGAATTCCTTGGTCCAGCATTCCTCCTGGGGCTCGAGCGCCAAGAGCGGCCGAGCTCCTGAGGTCGAACCACAGTTTGGGCTCCGTGGCTGGAGGCTGTGGGAGCTCCTCCCAAGGCTGAGTCGTACTTGAAAGAGGTGGCGTAGCTGATGGCTTGAAGAGCCGCTCCTCAAAGACACCGGGCTCTTGCAGTTGCCGCTTGGATGCTCTCCTGCCGATGTCGTCGGCTTCCTTGTTGGTGCCTCGGGGCACGTGCTACAGCTCCAGGCCCGAGAACTGTTTTTCCATCTTGCGCACCTCGGCGAGGTAGGTCTCCATATGCTCGTCCTTCGGCTCGTACACCTTGTTGGAGAAGTTGACGACGAGTTGCGAGTCGCCTATGACGGTAAGGCACTTCACCCCTAGAGCTGTCGCAGCCTTCAGGCCAGCTATGAGGCCTTCGTACTCTGCGATATTGTTGGAGACCTTCTCGCTGTGCTGAAAGCAGAGCTGCACGGCGTAGTAGAGCTTGTCCTGAGTGGGCGAGATAAGCACTGCTCCAGCCCCCGCGCCCTGGTGCACGAAGGCGCCATCGAAATACATGACCCAGCCGTCTGGAGCCTCGCTCCCTGGGGAGGTGGACCAGTCTTCGCCTTCCTGAAGTGTCGGGGCATCCGTCCATTCTGCCACAAAGTCAGCGAGTGCGGCCCCCTTGATGACCCTGGTAGTGTTGAACTCCAACTGGAATGCTTGCAGCTCGATGTTCCACTCAGCAACCCTTCCAGCTGAGATAGGGCTCCTAAGCACCCTCTCCAATGGGTAGGGTGAGACGACCTTGATGGGGTGGCCCTGGAAGTAGTGTCGCAGCTTGCGTGAGGCCACAAAGAGTGCGAGAAGGAGTTTCTGGAGCATGGGGTAGTGTGCCCTCGCGTCCCGCAGCACTGTGCTGACGAACTACACCGGGTTTTTGACGAGGGCTGGCACAATATCGAGGCTCGGGTCCTGCGGAGATTGCGGCATCTCCTGAGGTGGAGGGGTTCCTGAGACCTGACGGTCCTCAGGGGCTTCTGCGACATTGTCCTACCAAGCTTGGTCTTCCACCACTGATGCCTTTTCTGCGCCTTCCTGACCCTGCGCCACTTTAGCTCCGGCTTGGCGCAGCGCGCCCTTGGCTTGGCGCTCCTCCCGAACCGCCACCAGTGCCGCGCTGGCGGAATACAAGGTGGCGGCAAGGTAGAGTACCAGGGGCTCGAGTGGCCGCGGTGCCACCATCGCCGGAGGGCTGGTAAGGTATTTCTTGAGGTCTTGGAAGGCCTTGTCGGCCTCCGGGCTCCACTCGAATGGGCCCTTCTTCTTCATGAGCTTGAAGAAGGGTAAGTTGCGCTCTCCCAGTTTGGAGATGAAATGCCCTAATGCGGTCACCCGCCCTGCCAGCTTCTGCATCTCTTTGAGGGTCTGTGGTGGGCTCATGTCCTCGATGGCCTTGATCTTCTCCGGGTTCACCTCCGAGAAGTGTCGATCCCTTTTTTGAGAATCAAAGGGGGTTTGAGGGTGTCCCAGCCGGTTCCCTCTGTGGGATACGAGGAATCCCAGCAGCTTGCCGGAGGGGACGCCGAACACGCACTTCTCCAGGTTAAGCCTCAAGTTCACTTGGCGCAGGCTCTCGAAGGTCTCCTCCAAGTCTTGGATCAATGTCCTCGCCTCGCGAGACTTTACCACTATGTCGTCGACGTAGGCTTCTGTGTTTCTCCCGAGCTGCCACCCCAGGGTGATGTGCATCAGTCGCTGAAAAGTCGTGCCCGTGTTGCGCAGCCCGAAGGGCATGCAAGTGTAGCAGTACACCCCACATGGTGTCAGGAAGGTTGTCTTCTCCACATCTTCGACCGCCATCTTGATTTGATGGTACCCTGAGAATGCATCCAGGAAGCACAGTAGGTCGCACTCGGTGGTGGAGTCGACTATCTGGTCGATGCGCGGAAGCGTGAACGGATCTTGGGGGAGGCTTTGTTAAGGTTGGTGAAGTCGATGCACATCCGTTCCTTCCCGCCTTTCTTCGCACTACGACGGGGTTCGCCAGCCATTCGAGATATCGAACTTCACGAATGGCACCTGCCGCCTCCAGCTTGCGTGTCTCCTGGACGATGAAGGCATGCTTCTCAGTGGACTGCCGTCTCGCTTGCTGCTTCACGGGGCGTATGTTGGGGCATACCCTGAGATGATGCTGAGTCACCTCCCTCGGGACCCCTACCAGCTGATTGGGCTCCCACGCGAATATCTCCTTGTCCGCGTGCAAGAATCTCACCAAGTCCTCTTCTTGACCCGGGTCAAGGCCGACGCCTATGGTAAAGGTGGCTCCCGAAGGCCCGTCCTCGTTGACCGGCACCTACCTGGTTTCCGCCTTGTCTTGGGTGAACAACTGCTTCTTCTTGGTAGGCGCGGCCTCCTTGGCCTCGGGGGTACCGGCACTGGCGGGCTATGCCGCCGCCGTGGTCTTGAAGGCAAGCCTGAGTGCCATCACGGCCTCCTTAGTGTCCCCCTTGATGGTGAGGATGCCCTTGCTCCCTGGCATCTTCATGAGGTTGTAGGCTGGGTGAGTCGTCGCCATGAACTGAGCGAGAGTTGGGTACCTGTCACGACCGGTTTTTCAATAAAATACTTATTGAGAAACCGATCCTTTTATTTCCAGTATAGGAGAATCCTCCTTACTGGTAGACAAATTCTTGATACAGAAATCTAGAAGTCTTGAATATATTACTGAGGTTGAGCTGAGGTTGCTCGGCAATTTTATTACAAGCACGCCAATAATATACATAAAGGCGGATATGACACAAGGGTGTGGTGGCATACTACTGAATCGTAATAAAGGTGGTGGGGAATATGTAATGATGAAGTGAGTGACATGACTCCTACTCTTGCAGCTCATCGGCGCCGAGGTGAGGCTCGATGGTTTATTCGGGTAGCGGAAGCGGATATGGTACAAGTGACAAATTTCAGGATCACACGGGCTGTTGGGACTCCTCTAGGCGCCGGACTCGCTATCGAACTCTTCATCCCTGAGATCGACTTCATCAAAATCTGGCCAAATCAACAAGCCAGGTGAGTACTTTGAATGTACTACAAGACAATTCGGACATAAGATATAACAAGTGTAAGCATGATGCATCATGAGCAATTGGCAATGCACACTCAAATGATAAACTTGCACGACATGTTAAATAGAAGCAAGTCAGGCGGTAGTCCTCCCGAAATCCCAACAAAATAACTGAAAATCGATCTAGTGTCTGAAACGACGCCTCAAATGGTGAACAAATAAATTAACATGCCGCAGTCGGGCGTCTAAGCGACACCACTTAAAGGGCTTATATTGGAAAATAATGACAGTGCGTGCCACAGTCGGACGTCAAAGCGACATCACATAAAGGGCTTATATCGAAAGTAAATAACAAGGGCGCCACAGTCGGACGTCTGAGCGACATCACATAAAGGGCTTATATCAAAAGAAAATAACATAAATGCCACAGTCGAATGTCTGGGCGACATCACATAAAGGGCTTATACCGAAAGTAAACAACATAAATGCCACGATACGTCTGGCGACATCACATAAAGGGCTTATATCGAAAGTAAACAGCATAAATGCCACAGTCGGACGTCTGAGCGACATCACATAAAGGGCTTATATTGAAAGTAAACAGCATAAATGCCATAGTCGGACGTCTGAGCGACATCACATAAAGGGCTTATATTTCGTTGCCGTATTCAAGCAGTATAGACCATTCCAAGGAAAATATTCAGCACATAATAATAATAAACGGGTTAGTCCATCCACAGGAGTAATCATATAACCGAGTTTACCACTCATGTTTGTTCACCGGAGATTGTCAAGGAGACTGACACTGAGACTGACAAGGACAAGTTGAACACATACATTGACCATAGATACGGTTACTTGAATGAGTTTGACTCTGCAGAGCTTGTACTATTTAACCACAGCCAACGGATTTCGTGAGTCGCAAGGGACTAGTTCCATTTACGGTATTTTAGAAGAAACACATCTAACCAGTACACACCCAATTCCACATTCTGCTGCCAGGAATCACCCTAGGCAATGTTCAATAAAAACTCTAAGACGGGGAGGTCACAACCTCGAATAGCATGGGATCAAATTTATCTCGCGCGCTCTAAGGGGTGCCCCCCTCTCGGTCCCAACCGAAACCACCCATGCTCCCTGAACGGATGACGGGCTTTAATCCAGGGCCATGGAACCCTCATCCCGACCCCTATGTTTGGTGTGTACCAGGAAAGAGGTTTGCAACTTACTAAACCATATTCCATAAAGAAAACATGTGGTAGTACAGGAAAAGGAACGGATGGTAACGTGACTTGACTCACGTTGACACTGGAGTTAAATGGTTTGGCATAAGACTGGCATGCTACAACAATACCATCTTACCACCCATCATGTCACCACATGATCATGTAAACTCACATCGGATCACACATCGAATCACACATCGGGTTTCGAAGCTCACTCGCAATAGCCGCATGCAACATAACATTCACAGGTGTTCATGTAATCATGCCATGAAGTAACTACTTAAGAAAACATGCAAAACACTCATCATATCAAAGGTTCAAACATGCTTGCCTGGTTCGGAGTAGTCGAGCCTAGCTCGGTTAAGTTCGCTGTTCCTTCACCTCTTCCGTTATCTACGGTACAAAGAAAACGTGTACTAACGTGAATACCGTGGGTGCACAAAAAGTATTCCAAATATTTTTCAAATAAATATGATAAAAAACTAGAAAGAAAAATAAAGAGGACAGAAAAATAATCAATCAAAACTCATTTTCTGTTTAAAAGTTATTAGAGTTTTAGTCCAGGGACTTGTCTGCAATGAAACATAAAGTTTCCAGGGGGCAGAACAGAAAAGGATAGAAAAACATTTCAGTTAGAAGGCGTATTTGCCCGAATGCGCTTTCCAGAAAAACCGTTTGAATAGAAAAGAGAGGCTGACGAGGGGGTCCCACTCGTCAGGTTTTAAAATTTGAGAGAGGAACAGAGCGCGCCGGCGCCCGAAGCTTGCGGTGGTCGCCGGCGACGATCCACGGCGAGTTGGGAGGAGCGGAGGTTACCTACGGGCTCAGTGTGCTCTCCCGCGTCTGTGGGTGGTGGAGGTGGTCGTCGGCGAGCACCACGTCGACGGCGGCCCTTACTCCGGCGGACGGCGGCTCGGGTGATGTTGAATCTCGTCGGGGAAGGCTGCAAATGCCAAATCGAGGCGCGAGTTAGGTGATTGGGTGCCCTAGGAGGCTACGGGAACGGTTTGGGAGGTGGGGGTGCCCCCACCAGAGCGGATCGCGCCGGAGCCCGAAGCGGATCGGGGCGGCTGGAGACGGAGGAGAAGACCTCCTCGGGCTCCTCCTAGGGGTCGAGCGTAGCTCTGGCGAGGTGGGGGAGTGGTGCTGATCGAAGGCTAGCTCGGGGTGGCTACTTATAGCCGGCCAGAGGTGGTTCCCGTGAACGGGATAACTCCGGCAGCGATTACGGCGAGGCGGTGGCCGGACGGGTGGATTAGGTGGCTGGGCATCAACGTGATGGTGCACTGGTTACGCTCAAACGTTAACCTCGGCTGGGTTTGGCCTCTGCCGTGGCTTCGACGGAACGGCGCCTCGCGGGCCCATCGGCGGCAGAGAGCACGCCCTGTGCTTTCCAGGCCACGGCGACGGTGCCGCAGCGTGCACAGAGGAGGAGAAGGCCACGCGGAGGCCTCGGGTGGCTCGGGCGGTGCTGGTGGGCGCCGAAAGCCGGGTCGGCCGCTGTCGGACGCCATGGGTGGCTCTGCCACCGCAGAAGCTGCCGGAGCTGGTGAGCCACGTCGCCACCGATGCATGCGCCCGGCCAAGCGACCTTGCGGTGCTCTGGATAAGGAGAGGCCAGCGCGAGCACTGGCGAGATGGATGTCAATCTCTGAACAAAACGACGCTGCCGTCTGAATCCAAACACTGAACCCGAATTTTTCTGAATCTGTGACAGCAACAGTGCACGCCAGGTGCTCGACGAAATGTGTTTGGCATGTGGGAAATTTATCTGGAGCTGATCTTTGGTGAGGTGGTCTCTCAATGCATCTGGGGGCTGCCTGATTTTTGTCAGAATTTTTGGGAAAGGAAAAATATGAATTTCACCAAATTTGACAAATCTGGTCCAAACTTGCAGTGAGTAAAACTTGAAAATTTTGAACTATGGAGGAGTGGATCTTGATGGATCTAGGTTAGGGATGGTAAGGACTAGTCAGAGGAGTTGGTTTGGAATCAAAACTCAACGTAAATTTGGTACTTCCTTTGTAAACCACCTAGGTCCAAAAATAATGGCAGAAATAGTTTTGGGGTTAAAATAAAAGGAATAAAAATCATGGTTTGAACTTGTTGGAATTGAATATTTGGCTTGACCCAAAGTGGAGGGAAGGGTTTTGGGAGAAATTTTAACATGAGGCATGAAATAAAAAGGGTGATGGCAATAAAAGGAATAATCCCAAGAACCCATAGGATTTCTTTTTAATAAAAATTAATTTCCAAAAATTTATTGTGATGAGTTAACATCAGAAGGAAAGTTTTTAATACCAAACACCAAGGTTGAGGAAGACACAAAAATAAAATATTTGTCATAGGAGAATTTTTTTGAGAAGGAGGGTCTTTTGGAAAGATTTTAAATAGCCTCCTTCAATCCAAAATAAAGGGTTTGTTAAAAAACAAAAAAAAATTGGAGTGTCACAACACCTACCCCCTTAGGAAAAATCTCGTCCCCGAGATTTCAGCTGATCCTCAAATAGGTGTGGGTGTTCTGCCCGAAGGAAATCTTCTCTTTCCCATGTTGTCTCGTCTTCGGTGTGATTGCTCCACTGTACTTTGAAAAACTTAATTGCTTTCTGACGGGTTCTCCTTTCAGAATCCTCTAATATTTTTATTGGGCGTTCCCTGTAGGTGAGGTCTGGCTGTACGTCAATGTCCTCATGAGATACCTGCTTTTCTGGGTTGGTCACACATTTCCTCAACTGTGAGACGTGGAACACATCGTGGACGTCGGACAGCTCTTCAGGTAGGTCTAGCTGGTAGGCTACCGTGCCTCTTCGTGCAACTACACAGAAGGGTCCGATAAATCTTGGTGCTAGCTTTCCTTTAACTTTGAATCGCTGTAGGCCCCTCATAGGAGATACTCGGAGGTACACATACTCACCGGGTTCAAAACTGACTCCCCGATGTTTTCGATCGTAATAACTCTTCTGTCGGCTTTGAGCTGTCTTGAGTCGGTCCCTGATTAGCTTAACTTTCTCCTCAGCTTCCTTGAGCATATCTGGGCCGAAGATACGGCTGTCTCCTGTCTCTGACCAATTCAACGGAGTACGACATCTCCGCCCATACAAGTCTTCAAAGGGTGCCATTTGCAGGCTGGCTTGGTAACTATTGTTGTACGCAAACTCGGCATATGGCAAGCTTTATTCCCAACTGGTTCCATAGGTGAGGACACACACTCTCAGCATGTCCTCTAGAATTTGGTTTACGCGTTCAGTTTGTCCATTAGTTTGGGGGTGGTATGCTGTACTGAATGCCAGTTGAGTTCCCAGAGCTTGCTGTAATTGATCCCAAAATCTAGAGACGAATTGAGTGCCTCGGTCAGATATTATAGTCTTTGGGACTCCATGCAGGCAAACTATGCGAGAGAGATAAAGCTTAGCAAGCTTCTGACTGGTATAGGTTGTCTTTACGGGAATGAAATGTGCCACCTTGGTTAATCTGTCTGCGATGACCCATATGGCATCGTTTCCGTGTTGCGACCGAGGTAGTCCAACTATAAAGTCCATCCCAATCTCATCCCATTTCCACTCAGGTTTCCTATTTAGCTGTAATAACTCTGCTGGTTTTTGATGCTCGGCCTTAATGCGCTGACACGAATCACAACATGCAATGAAGGTGGCTATATCCCTCTTCATACCGTGCCACCAAAACTTTTCCTGAATGTCTAAGTACATATTGGTTCCTCCCGGATAGATTGAATATGGAGCGGTGTGGCCTTCGGCTAGGATTTGCTGTTTGAGGTCTTCTATATTCGGTATGCAAAGTCTGTCTCCGTACCATAGTATTCCCTTATCGTCTATGGTAAATTCTAAGGCCTTGCCCAAACTCACTTTCCTTTTTATGCCTTCGATGCTGGGGTGTCCATGCTGAGCCTCCTTAATTTGCTCCATTAAGGTAGGCTCTATTTCCAAATTTGACACATCGCCCTCAGCAACCATTATCATGTTGAGTTTGGCGAACTCTTGCTGAAATTCAGGTCTCAAGTTTGGCAGACTGTCGTTGCCCGAACTGGGGTTTCGACTAAGAGCATCTGCCACTACATTCGCCTTTCCTGGGTGGTAGTGAATACCGACATCATAATCTTTTACTAATTCGAACCAATGTCGTTCTCGTAAGTTGAGTTCTGGTTGCATGAAAATATACTTGAGGCTTTTATGGTCCGTGTATATTTCACAACGGTTTCCGAGTAAAAAGTGCCTCCACTCCTTGAGTGCATGAATGACTGCTGCCAGTTCCAAGTCATGAGTAGGATAATTTTATTCATGCTTGCGTAGTTGCCTGGAGGCATACGCGACTACCTTGCCTTCTTGCATTAATATGCATCTGAGGCCCTTCCTGGATGCGTCACAATACACCTCAAAACTTTTGTGTATATACGGCACAACCAATACTGTGTCATGTTAATTTTCTTTTGAGTTCTTGGAAACTTTTCTCGCAAGCTTCCGTCCAAACAAATTTTTTGTCCTTCTTGAGCAACCGCGTCATTGGCTTTGTTATGGTGGAGAACCCTTCAATGAACCTTCGGTAATACCCTGCCATTCCCAAGAAACTTCTTACATCCGTTACGCTGGCTAGTGGTTTCCAACCAAGCACGGCCTTGACTTTTTCCAGGTCTACGGCAACACCTTCTTGTGTTAACACATGGCCTAGGAAACCAACTTGTCTTAACCAAAATTCACATTTGCTGAACTTGGCGTACAATTGATGTTTCCTTAATTCTCCCAGTACAATTCTGAGATGTTCAGCATGCTCTTCTGGCGACTTGGAGTATACCAGAATATCATCGATGAACACCACAACAAATTTGTCTATAAATTTCATAAACACTTTGTTCATGAGGTGTGGGGACCCCGACTCATAAGTCGTGATCACCGAATGCACGTGTATAGTGATCCCAGAGATCAATGCTCACTGAACACACAAAAGCTGAATAACAAGAGGCTTACATCCATACATACCGTATTACACAAGTAGGACCATTATGGTCAAGTCTTGAGTATAACATTGCAGCGGAAATCTTCGTCGATAACTTGGACACATGCCATCTGCCTTAACCCTCTACGGGCATTACATTGACCGAAGCGTCCTAGCTCGCATGTTCATCACCAAGTATTCTTCATCATATCCTGTTCTTTCATGCACAGCCAATAAAATAACCGTTGGCAAGCCAATGAGTACTTTGAATGTACTACTTAAGCAACCCATGTTTTGGTTCAAGATACAACAATGCATGATATAGGTAAATTTTTGCGGAAAGCTAGTTTTGAGTACCATGACATGTTCAACAACTTGTAAGACATGCATCAAGTAACCATGAGGACATGTTATAGATATCAACATAAATAGAGTGGGCACCAACCGAACTCAATCATGTCAAGTCCTTTGTCTTGACCCAAGTAGTTTGATCAACACACACACACAGTTGTGAAACTCTGGACATAGTTTAAGCAGCACCGCCCAACTGTCCTTGACCGTGGACACGGCTATTCGAATAGTTTTACACTCTGCAGAGGTTGCACACTTTACCCACAAGATCCGGGGAACTTCCGTGTCATCCACGACCTGCGGTACTTCAAGTACCCGGGGTAAGCACCCGATCACTATATTTCCCTAGACGACACTAACAAGGAGTCCACTCGTTGTTCCGTATCCTCACGATGTGCATCATACGAGACTCACTCGAGATAGTCACATCCGAGAGGGGACATAACGGTGTACCCGGTGCCCTGTGAAAACAGTCATGGCCGCCCTACAGCACGACCCGTCCGAGAGAGAGCACCAACTCTCCCCCGTCACTAGTAATGCGGGCTCCAAGCTAGTATCAACCTAGGTAATCAATAATGCCCTTTCCCATATAAGGATAGAGTGGTTGCACATGTAAGGTTGGGACAGTCAACAAATCTTAAATCTAATCCGTTTTCGGAAACAACACACACACTTGCCTCGGTACGCCACTTTGTCATCAAGTGGCTACCCAACTCATCATCTCCCTTGGGCATAAGTGGCACCCGACGGGGTTTTCGAAAAGTCCTTTTTAAAATACTTTTGTCTCCATATCTATGCATATTCCCATCCCTTTTGTGTAGCACTACTTAGCATCCTATCTACTCCCACCGGCATAACCCTCATAAGAATGTAGGGTCATGCACAATGCAAGTACAATGAGGAAGAATAAAGGCAACCCACCAAACTGGCTACCATCTCATCATGTTTCCGATGCAACAGTAATAAAGTGCTATATGAGATGCATAAAAAGGGTTTCATAGACATGGTCAAAGGGCTGCTTGCCTGGCTCAACAAAGTCTTCTGGGTCTTCAAAGTCTTTTGGTCCAACTCCTTAAATCGACAACGCATAATCTATATCGTCATGAGAATAATAACGGGAAAAATAAGGCAATCATAAAAAGAAAAACCAAAGTGCTCAGAAAAATGTCAACTCATTTTTGTAAAATACTAGGTTGAAAACTAAGAAGGGAAAATTCCTAGTTTTGGATTTGGTGTAGCGTAATAGGAGAAATGGATTTACAAAGGCATATTTAAATGCTTAAAATCACATTTAAATATTTACATTGAAGAAAAGGTTGCTGGATTTGAATGAAAGTTGCACCATTAAATAGGTTGCAATATTCTAGGAATTTAGGATTTGGAATTAATTTATTTGGACATATGCTTTGTCTGTGGAATTTTGGAAAAAGTGTGAGAAAAGAAAAGAAAAAGAAAAAGGGCCCTGTTCTGCGGATCGTAACAGTCAAGGGCAGCAGGCCCAGCCAATGGCCGCCCAGCCGAGCCAACAAGACAAGACGCTGCCGCCCACCCATTTCAAACCTGACGGCCGGGGCCCGCAGGTCAGAGAGAGAGAGAGGGGTGCGGAAACGAGGGAGAGGATGACAGGCGGGACCCACCTGTCATCACTAACCCGTGGACAGGGGGGTCGCGCTGCTCATCGGCGACGATGCAGGCCACGGCAAGCTCCAATGAAGTCTGAGGATGGCTTCAGGAAACTGCCGCACGTCGGTGGGTGGTGGACTTGGCCGGCGGGGGTGCCTGGTTCACCGGCAACGAGGAGCTGCGGCGGAGGGGCTTCGGGAGGCGGTGGCTCCGGCCGTTTCCAGTAGCTACAGAGGGGGGAAATAAGGGGGAAAGGGTCAGGGGGATGCATGGATTCCAGATCGAGGCAGAGGAGGAGCGGGGGAGGCCTATACCTCGCGAACTCCAGCGAAGCTGAAGCAGCGAGCTCGAGCTCGATCTCGAGCTCAGGCGGCTCTGGAGAGGAACTGGGGTGCAGGGGAGGGTTTGGTGGTGCAGAGGCGAGTGGTGGGGAGAGAAGGGCTCGGGAGGCCTTTAGATAGGCGAACAGCGAGGTCCAGTGAACCCGTCTGACAATGACTCACGCTCGTCGCCCGCGAGGCTCGGGGAAGCAGGCGTGGTGTCTTGGGTGTTCTGGGCGTCGACCACGTCGGGTGAGATAGAGAGAGGAAGTGGGGAGAGGTCGGGGTGCAGCGTGCGAAGCAGCTCCATTGGCGGCCTTCAGGCGGCCTTTGTTCGCTAGCGCGGAGACGCTGGGAGGAGGAGAGAGAAGGGGGTCGACCGCGTAGCGTGCTGCGGACGCCGAGGCGCATCGGCAGGCACGCGGGGAGGCCCGAGGTGGCCGGAGCTGCTTGGCAGGGGGCGGCTACAGTGCGGGAGCGCACTGTAACACGCTCCAAAGCGCGTCTATGGCTGCCATGGCATTGTTTAAGGGGCAGGGGGTGTGCCCACTCGTGTCTGGTAGTGCTAGGGGAAAGTAAACAAGTGGGTAGGGGCATTGGATGCCATGGATGGCCACTGGAGTGAGGAGGGAGGTGAGGAAGAGAGAGAAAGGGGCTGTCCAGAGAGAGAAAGTGGGGTTTTACCCGTCCAATAATTGATCTATGGACTTTCCATTGTTATTGGAGGTGAAAGGGGCCTAGGAGGAGCTGTGGTAAAAAGTTGAGGTCATGGAGATTAGTGGAAGTGGTCAAAATGGAATTTTGGTAAAGTGGCAGAAGGTGTTTGATGCTTGTTTGGTTAAGCAAATGAACTCCAAATGCCATGAGACTCCACAGGGAGAAATGACACATATAAATATGGCCTTCCACCAATTTGGAGCTTATTTGGGCAAAGTTGCCAATGCAACTTTTGTAAACCCTAGAAATAAGCAGAAACAGACTTGTGTAGATCTAGTTGAGCATATCACTTCTCCTTGATGCACTACTTGGTGTAGTGGTCTCATTTGGTCATGTGAACATGCTCACAAAAGTTGGGGTTAAGGGGATAAAGTTGGTAGCACAAACTTGCTCAAATTTGATTCTGGTCAGAGAGGGTTTTGGGGCATTTTGGTGGACCAAAATGACCTTGATTGAAGTGAGGCTTTGCAAGACCATCACAATATGCATTTGTGACTTGCTAGATTTTTCTTGGATTTTTATGAAAATATTTCTTGTAGAAATATTTCAAATCCTTGAAATGGGCAGAAATGGTTTTGGGAGGTTTTGTCCAATATTTTGATCATGACCATATGCTTAAACTCTTATATATGGAAAATATATGTCCATTGAGTTTTCCTGATTTTTGTCAAATATTTTTGAAACAATAAAATAATTTTTCCCTATTAAAGACCATTTCTGGCCTTAAGAAAAATCTTTTAAATAAAATAGGAAAATAGCTTTTAAAATTATATTTTTGTGGTTTATGATAGTCCTGCATCTAATAGGACTCAAATATACCTTTTGAAAGATTTTTCACACCTCAAATTAAGTACTTGCAGTGCAAATCTCAATTCAAGGGTTTCTGGAAAACTAATTTTAGAAAATACTTTTTGGCCAAATTATTTTTGTAAGAAAATACTATATTGCACTATACACATGGCATGATCATTCGGCAGAAGTTTGGGGCAAGGAGATGAAGTGTAGAAGGTGAAACTATGTTGACTTTTAGGAGCACTTGAAAAACACAGAGAGAAAACCAACTCAAATAAAAAGTCAAATAATGCAAAAGTTTTTGTTGGCCCAAATTTTCATGCTTTATTAATGCAAATGAAGTGTTACAAAATGCAGGGTGTGACAGACCTACCCCCCTTACAAGAATCTCGTCCCCGAGATTCCCAAACTAAACTTTAAAGAGATACTGAACTCGGATCTAAGGTAGTCTTCACGTTCCCAGGTGGCTTCTGCTTCAGTGTGGTTGCTCCACTGGACCTTGAAGTACTTGATGGCGTGGCTTTGTGTTTGTCGTCCTGCTTGATCCAGATTGCAATTGGGGTCTCTCGCGTATGTCATATAGGGCTGGAGGTCGATGGCTCGGTGATCGATGTCCTTGTTGAGATCGGGCTAGTTAGGAAGTTGGAAACACTTTCGGGGGTGTGTCGTGTGGAAAACGCTGTGCACAGTGGGTAACTCAGGCGGTACTCTAACTGGTATCCATCTATTCTTCATCTTGTGGTGATCTTGGAGGGGGTTGTTAAATCTTGGAGTGATCTCGAAGAGGGCCGATGAATCTTGGCGTGGGTTTCCTTGTCATGAAAATGCTTGGTTCCCTTGAGAGGAGTGGTTTGTAGATATGGACAGTCTTTGACAAGGAAGTTCACTCCTTGACGATGATGGTTGGTATAGTTCTTCCTCCTTGACATGGCGGTCTTGGATGTTCCCTAACCGGTGAACGGTTCTTTTTCCGTCTTCGGGTAGGCAAGTATGTCATCAAGGAAAGATGGCAACTAACTTGTCCGAGTACTCCGTGAAGACTTGCCCACGGGTACATAGGGTATAGGTTGGGGTATCGGTGGTGGTCATGGTTGGGTATTGGCCAAGGTTTCCTTGTCCTAGAGCCAAAGCCCAAGGTCAGGATCCGACCATGTTGTGGCTTGGTAGGGCTTAAGGGTTTCAAGGATTCTAGTGTGCGAGCGAACGTTTGTCACCTTATCCTTAAGCACGGTTCCTGAGATGCCAATTGTTCTATCTAGTCCTTTAAACAAATAACCTTATACCACCGAAAGCATCAACTCTTGTAGGTCAGCTCAATCATCCCTCATGCTATTATTATCCTCATGACTCCCAAGGGAGTTCTAATAAATCTATACATGTCAACTATCCCCAAACTCATATGTATGGCTACCCTAAAAATCCATGGGTAGAGCATATAAGCTGCTAAGCTTGAATTTAATCACCACAATCCAAGTGCTCAGTCTATTGATCCAAGGTCCATGATAAAGCATCTCTATCCTAAGGAAACACGTCGTATACCACTCCAAGATCTTGTTTCCATCCTATGAATCAACTCTATAAGCCCATTAATTACATAATTCATTAATTCTAAAAATCCAATGTTTATGGTGTTCCACATGATCTTCTAATGTCCTATAATCCTCAAATACTTGAAAGCGGGTTATCTTTACTATAGTCAGTCCACCAATTTCCATTATCATGGTCAAGTGAACTCCAAGGTCAGGCTTATATCAACTCCGACAATTAATCCAATCTCCTAGTTTATTGTCCTCCAAGAAACATGGTATCATGATCAAGATCATCAGTCTAAAATCCAATTTACTCCGAACCATGTAGAATTACTCTACATCCATACTCCACTAGGATAATGTATTGAATCCAAATCTCATGTCCAACGAGAATTCCTATCTATTCCCCCAACTCATTTCCGTAATGTCAACTATCTTCTATCATATCCCCTGGCTCAATCAAATCCGTATACTTCCAAGGATTTCATGTTGCGATTATAATTGTCCCACAAAATCCAATTTACTCCAGGGGTAATGAAAGCTATGCTAATCTATACTCATGATCCCACCAAGTTCATCTACCAACATCAAAGCCTCATAATCCACCAAATAGTCTCATATAATTCCTCAAGTCATTGATATAAACTCATCAAGTCATGCGTCCTCTATTCCTATATCCTCAAACTGGTCTTCCCTATGGCATCGTCAGTCCTGATGTTATATTAGGATGATAATGTGCTTGTTCACTATGTCCACTAGTTCCATAATGAACCCAGTGTTGTGCAAGGTTTACAGAGACTTAATAGGTTCTCTTGCAATTCCGTGGGTTAAGCACATGGTTAAGGACTGGGGTATCTCATGAAGTATCGAAGGGTCTAGGAATGGGTTTCTAGTCTGGAGGGGTAAACATAACTCTACTAGGCTGCTCTTGGTCGAGGGGGCTGCAACAAAAAGTCTTCAGTGCTAGTTGGTCGCCGAAGTAGACTCCGTGGTGCATCTTGTCTTGCTGGTCTTCAGTTGGGGAGAGAGATGAGAGGGATAAGTAGCATAAAGGGGGATGCCTAAAGGGGTTCTATAGTGCAGTGCAAACAAACAAGTTCCAAAAAGGGCCAAACACAAACAACAAAATAAGGCAGGTGATTTAGTTGCGTACTTGTTGCCTAGGGCAAAAAGGGCGACTGATATCAAAACACAAACAAATAAAAGCAAGCAACACACAATCATGGTTCAATTCAAACCATCATACGGACTCGACTGCGCATAGGGGGTACACGACTCATCCTACCCTAGGGGTTCTCGGATTCGGTAGTCATGCTTTGCTCCGTGCCCCGTGCAGTCTCCTGGGTTTTCCTCAGGTGTTGCTACGTCTCTTGTAGTTGTTCGATGAAACAATCCAGGTTGGCCTGAAGAATCTTCAACAATCTCTCACCTGATGAGCTGACGGGGTGGAGGTGGCTTCTCGTAGCAGGCATTGACTCGGTCTTCTGTTGTCTTCTTACTCATGACAATCCCTTTTTGTCTTCTAAGGCGTCGATGGTACCAGGTTTGCAATCCTTTATGCAAGGACATTAACAAGGCATAGTAGAGGTCCAACATGTCGGTTATGTTGATGACAACATCGACACCAAGAGCGGGGGATGAAGAGAACCGTTTTCCTCCTCACTATAGTGAGGCGGACCAAATGGCGAGGTTCTCATCCACCGGTGGTTGTCGATACAACAACGGTAAGGACATGGTTGCTCTATTAGTGTTGTCTATCATGGTCTTGCATATCTTACACCCTGATCGTCATAGGACAAGGTTGCATCATCCTGGGGCAAATTCAAAGGTGTGACCATCCTCTGGGTCTTCATGTCCTCATTCTTCAAAGGCGTATCTTCTGTTGGCATCGTCTTGTTGTGGTGTCGCGAATCCTGGGTTCAGAAGAGGTGGGTGAGTGTTTGGCAAGGTGTACTCCTTCTAGGCTATCCATGAGGATTACAAGGAATCCTGTGGTCAGGGGCTTGAGGGTGCTAGCGACCATTTGCAATAGTTTTGAAGGGAAGAGATCGATGGGGAAAGTATACCTTAGTTTTTGAAAAACTGAGAAGGGAAGAGAAGTATAGATAGTTTTGAAAACTTGTAATAGTTTTGGAAATAGTTTTATCCTAACTAACGACCATGCTAACTAAGGCCTCCTACAGTCAGGATGGCTCTAATACCAGCTCTGTGGGGACCCCGACTCATAAGTCGTGATCACCGAATGCACGTGTACACTGATCCCAGAGATCAATGCTCACTGAACACACAGAAGCTGAATAACAAGAGGCTTACATCCATACATACCGTATTACACAAGTAGGATCATTATGGTCAAGTCTTGAGTATAACATTGCAGCGGAAATCTTCGTCGATAACTTGGACCCATGTCATCTGCCTTAACCCAACAGGCATTCTAACTGGGAAGCGTCCTAGCTCGCATGTTCGTCACCGAAGTATTCTTCATCATATCATGTTCTTTCATGCCTGGCCAATAAAATAACCCGTGGCAAGCCAATGAGTACTTTGAATGTACTCGCAAGCAACCCATGTTTTGGTTCAAGATACAACAATGCATGATATAGGTAAATTTTTGCGGAAAGCTAGTTTTTAGTGCCATGACATGTTCAACAACTTGTAAGACATGCATCAAGTAACCATGAGGACATGTTATAGATATCAACATAAATAGAGTGGGCACCAACCGAACTCAATCATGTCAAGTCCTTTGTAATGCGGGCTCCAAGCTAGTATCAACCTAGGTAATCAATAATGCCCTTTCCCATATAAGGGTAGAGTGTTGCGCATGTAAGGTTGGGACAGTGGACAAATCTTAAATCTAATCCGTTTTCGGAAACAACACACACACTTGCCTCGGTACGCCACTTCGTCATCAAGTGGCTACCCAACTCATCATCTCCCTCGGGCATAAGTGGCACCCGACGGGGTTTTCGAAAAGTCCATTTTAAAATAGTTTTGTCTCCATCTCTATGCATATTCCCGTCCCTTTTGCGTAGCACTACTGAGCATCCTATTTACTCCCACCCGCATAACCCTCATAAGAAGGTAGGGTCATGCACAATGCAAGTATCAATGAGGAAGAATGAAGGCAACCCACCAAAGTGTCTACCATCTCATCATGTTTCCGATGCAACAATAATAAAGTGCTATATGAGATGCATAAAAAGGGTTTCATAGACATGGTCAAAGGGCTGCTTGCCTGGCTCAACAAAGTCTTCTGGGTCTTCAAAGTCTTTTGGTCCAACTCCTTCGTCAGCAACGCAATCTATCGTCGCAGAATAATAACGAGAAAAATAAGGCAATGATAAAACAGAAAAACCAAAGTGCTCAGAAAAATGTCAACTCATTTTTGTAAAATACTAGGTTGAAAACTAAGAAGGGGAAAATTCCTAGTTTTGGATTTGGTGTAGCAGAATAGGAGAAATGGATTTACAAAGGCATATTTAAATGCTTAAAATCACATTTAAATATTTACAGTGAAGAAAAGGTTGCTGGATTTGAATGAAAGTTGCACCATTAAATAGGTTGCAATATTCTAGGAATTTAGGATTTGGAATTAATTTATTTGGACATATGCTTTGTCCTGTGGAATTTTTGGAAAAAGTCACACAAAAGAAAAAGAAAAAGGGACCTGTTCCTGCCGGGCTGAACAGGGCAAGCAGGCCCAGCCAGCCAGGCCGGCCACCCAACAGACAAGACGCCCGCCCACCCATTTCAAACCTGACGGCCGGGGCCCGCAGGTCAAAGAGAGAGAGGGGCGTGGAAACGAGGGAGAGGATGATAGGCGGGACCCACCTATCATCACTAACCCGTGGACAGGGGGGTCGCGGTGCTCACCCCGAATGCAGGCTAAGGCAAGCTCCAGCCGAAAAGTGGATGGCTTGAGACCGCCGCACGGCGGTGGGTGGTGGACTTGGCCGGCGGGGGTGCGTGGTTCGCCGGCGACGAGGAGCTGCGGCGGAGGGGCTTCGGGAGGCGGTGGCTCCGGCCGTTTCCAGCAGCTACAGAGGGGGGAAACAAGGGGGAGAGGGTCAGGGGGATGCAGGGATTCCAGATCGAGGCAGAGGAGGAGCGGGGGAGGCCTATACCTCGCGAACTCCGGCGAGCCGAAACGGCGGAGCTCGAGCTCGATCTCGAGCTCGGGCGGCTCTGGAGAGGAACTGGGGGTGCAGGGGGAGGGTTTGGTGGTGCAGAGAGCGAGTGGTGGGGAGAGAAGGGCTCGGGGAGGCCTTTAAATAGGCGAATGGTGAGGTCCAATAGACTCGTGCGCTGGCGAGCTCATGCTCGTCTCTGCAGGGCTCGGGGGAAGCAGGCGTGGTGTCTGGGCTGTTCCTGGACGTCGACCACGTCGGGTGAGATAGAGAGAGGAAGTGGGGAGAGGTCAGGGGTGCGCGCGTGCGAGCCGCTCCATTGGCGCTCTCAGGCGGCCTTTGTTGCCATGTGAGGCGCAGGAGGAGAGAGAAGGGGGCCGACCGCGTAGCATGATGCGTACGCCGAGGCGCATCGGCAGGCGCGCGGGGGAGGCGCGAGGTGGCCGGAGCTGCTTGGCAGGGGGCGGCTACAGTGCGGGAGCGCACTGTAGCGTGCTCCAGAGCGCGTCTATGGCTGCCATGGCATTGTTTAAGGGGCAGGGGGCGTGCCCACTCGTGTCTAGTAGTGCTAGGGGAAAGTAAACAAGTGGGTAGGGGCATTGGATGCCATGGATGGCCACTGGAGTGAGGAGGGAGGTGAGGAAGAGAGAGAAAGGGGCTGTCCAGAGAGAGAAAGTGGGGTTTTACCCATCCAATAATTGAGCTATGGACTTGCCATTGTTACAGGAGGTGAAAGGGGCCTAGGAGGAGCTGTGGTAAAAGTTGAGGTCATGGAGATTAGTGGAAGTGGTCAAAAATGGAATTTTGGTAAAGTGGCAGAAGGTGTTTGATGCTTGTTGGGTTAAGCAAATGAACTCCAAATGCCATGAGACTCCACAGGGTGAATTGACACATATAAATATGGCCTTCCACCAATTTGGAGCTTATTTGGGCAAAGTTGCCAATGCAACTTTTGTAAACCCTAGAAATGAGCAAAAACAGACTTGTGTAGATCTAGTTGAGCATATCACTTCTCCTTGATGCACTACTTGGTGTAGTGTTCTCATTTGGTCATGTGAACATGCTCACAAAAGTTGGGGTTAAGAGGAGAAAGTTGGTAGCACAAACTTGCTCAAATTTGATTCTGGTCAGAGAGGGTTTTGGGGCATTTTGGTGGACCAAAATGACCTTGATTGAAATGAGGCTTTGCAAGACCATCACAATATGCATTTTTGACTTGCTAGATTTTTCTTGGATTTTTATGAAAATATTTCCTGTAGAAATATTTCAAATCCTTGAAATGGGCAGAAATTGTTTTGGGAGGTTTTGTCCAATATTTTGATCATGACCATATGTTGAAACTCTTATATATGGAAAATATATGTCCACTGAGTTTCCCTGATTTTTGTCAAATATTTTGAAACAATAAAATAATTTTTCCTATTAAAGACCATTTCTGGCCTTCAGAAAAAGCTTTTAAATAAAATAGGAAAATAGCTTTTAAAATTATATTTTTGTGGTTTATGGGAGTCCTGCATCTAATAGGACTCAAATATACCTTTTGAAAGATTTTTCACACCTCAAATTAAGTACTTGCAGTGCAAATCTCAATTCATGGGTTTTTGGAAAACTAATTTTAGATAATACTTTTTGGCCAAATTATTTTTGTAAGAAAATACTATATTGCACTATACACATGGCATGATCATTGGGCATAAGTTTGGGGCAAGGAGATGAAGTGTAGAAGGTGAAACTATGTTGACTTTTAAGAGCACTTGAAAAACACAGAGAGAAAACCAACTCAAATAAAAAGTCAAATAATGCAAAAGTTTTTGTTGGCCCAAATTTTCATGCTTTATTAATGCAAATGAAGTGTTACAAAATGCAGGGTGTGACATGAGGTGGACAAAATATGCGGGGGCGTTGGTCAGTCCAAACGGCATTACTGTAAACTCATACAGCCCGTATCTGGAGGTGAAGGCTGTCTTGGGATATCTTCTGTCCGTACTTTTAATTGATGGTATCCCGACCTTAAGTCAATTTTTGAGAAAATCTTGTCTTGAGAGAGCTGGTCAAATAAATCATTTATCCGTGGCATCGGATATTTGTTCTTGATTGTGACCATGTTGAGTGCTCGATAGTCTATATACAACCTCAGTGTCCCATCCTTTTTCCTTGGCAAATAAAACCTGTGAACCCCAAGGTGAGGAGCTGGCTCGTATATATTCTTTGTCCAGTAATTCTTTTATTTGCTTCTTTAATTCCACCAACTCTGAGGGTGCCATTCTGTATGGTTTCTTGTAAATGGGGGTGGTTCCAGGTGCTAGCTCAATGCTGAATTCTATCTCCCGGTCTGGTGGCATGCCTGGTAGTTCTTGGGGAAATACGTCGGGGAACTCACATATTACCGGAACCTTGCTTAATTTTGAAATGTCCACCTTTGTTCAACCTTGGTTGCCGTGATATTTGTCTTTCTTGAGCTGAAACCTTTATTGTCTTCCCGTGGTGGTGGGTAAGAATTACCGTCCGGTTGAAGCAGTCAATATATCCTTTGTTGGTGGTTAACCAGTCCATTCCTAGGATGACATCCAGTCCCTTATTTTCCAAAACAATAAGGTTGGCGTGGAACTTTAATCCCTCAAGCTCAATAACCACACCTTGGCAGTAGTTCTGAGTAGTTTGCTTAATCCCGGGGGACTTAATAACCATGGATTTTTCCAAGGGAAGCATCGAAAAATCAGTTTGCAAAGCAAATTTCTTTGAAATGAACGAGTGAGAAGCTCCAGAATCAAACAAAACCGTGGCAGGTATTGTGTTGATAGGGAACGTACCGAGTACGATATCCGGGGAATTCTGTCCTTCATCCTTGGTCACATGGTTCAAGTGACCCTTCTTGTGATTATTATTGGGGTTGAAGTTGTTATGCTTGGGTGCTGAATTATTCCCACCGTTGTTCGGCTTGGGAGCCGAGTTTCTTGGCTTTGGGCACTGTTTGGCATAATGCCCTTCCTCTCCACAAGCGTAGCAAGTGTCACCCGGGCGGTATGTAAAGTCCTTGTCCCTTGCATGAAAATTCTTGATCGAGCGTGGGACATTGGTTGTGGACTTGTTTGCTCCACTTTTCTGAAAATCGGTCTTGCTCCGGTTGTTGCGAGCTTGAGTAGTTTGGTCCCTCTTGCGCTTGCGAAAATCTTCCAAACTGCGGCGCTCATTTTCCAAGGTAATGGCTTTGTCCACAAGCGTTTTGAAATCTGGAAAGGTGTGTACGACCAGCTGGCATTTAAGTGCTGGTGCAAGACCGTCCAGGAATTTTTCCATCTTCTTATTTTCCGTCATGTGCTCTTCATTGGCATAATGAGATAACTGAGTAAACTGACTGTTGTACTCAGTCACCGTCATGCCTCTCTGCTTGAGGTCATCAAACTCCCTCTTGTTGATCTTCATAACGCTTCTGGGAATATGCGCCCCACGAAAACCTTCTTTAAATTCTTCCCAGGTGATGTTATTCTCATTGGGGTGCATATGTAGGAAATTTTCCCACCATGATGCAGCTGCTCCTGTGAGGTAGTGAGGTGCATATAGTACCTTCTCATGGTCTAAGCATTGTGCAATGATTAATTTCCTCTCAATGTCTCGAAGGCAATCATCGGCCTCAAGGGGTTTGTCAGTGTGCGAGAATGTTGGGGGACGCGTCTTTTGTAGCTCTGACAGTTTGGATTGCTGCTGATATGGTCCACGTTGACTCCCCATATTGATGACATGGTTCATCATTTCTTGGTGCTGTTGAAGGCTTTGCTCATAAAGGCGGCACACTTGAGAAAATGATGTTTCACTGCCCTGTTGACTTGACTGTCCCTGTGTGAAATTGTTGCTTGTTTGGGTGCCATAATTCTCTTCTGGTGGATTTTGCATGGAACGAGTCCAAGGACGAGACATTTTCCACTCTGGGGATATATTTTGTAAAATTCATAAGAAAAAGAAATTGAGCCGCAAAAATAAATAAATACTCAAAGGCGAAAAATTTAAACACTCCAAGATTTTTCAAGAAAATATTTTATTGCGCACGGAGAAGGACCGCTCAGTACATATCTTACACGCAAGCAGTAATTATACAATACATCACTCAGGATGTGCATACACGTTCCTGACATGTTATACAATACATCACTCAGGATGTGCATACACGTTCCTACATGATGCGCACACAAACTACTTCTCACAACCTATATACATATAAACATATCATACAAGCTGGCACAACGCAGGGCTGCTAGGCGCACTCAGTCCGAGATGGTAAGGATTTCCCTTGGCCTGCCGAGGGTGAGGCCCAGTGATGCTGGGGACTCAACCTCCTGCTCACTAATAGGCTCCAGGCGTGAAGTGCTACGCTGAGAAGCTGGAGCGGGCGTGAGAGGTGGTGCAACACGGACTGGAGTGGGCGCAATAGGTGGTGCAACACGGACTGGAGTGGGCGCAATGACTTGGTCAAACTCCTCAGTGGTAGGTAGGCGACGAGCGGTGGCAAGGATGGCAGGTGAATAAGATACTGAGGACGAGATGAAGGTCAGTGGTGATGCTGTGTGGAGGAGCTCCCTCCTGTTGGCGGCACAGCCATGGACTGAGTCCATACGAGCAGCCACAAGGTCGTCCACAAGGTTATCTAAAGCTGCCTCAAGTGCCTGGAGGTATTCAACAAGCATCTCAATAGCCTCATCTCGCTCTCCCCTGGGACAAGTGAATGCATAGTGACAAGTGTATGGTACGTGGGATGGGAGGTAGCGGTAGCGGTAGCGACGAGTCTTCATCGAAGGAAGAACATCCTGGAGACGAGCTATCGCCTCACGGGCAGCCATCTGCAAGGCATGCCTCTCCGTAGGCATGGCCCTGCCAACAAATCAGAATTGGCGTGACTCTGAACGCCCTCCCTTGAATTGCATCGCGGCCTGGTGCATGGACAGACTATCGCTGATCTTGTGCTGGTAGAGTGTGAACACTGGACGAACTGATGGCCCAATCACGATCTTGACGATGTAGGTGAGGAGCTTGATAAACCCCTCAGGTACATTGGCGAACACCTGTGACTCACAGTCGCTGCTAGCCATCTACAAAAGTAGACAAATTTTTTTCCGAATAGTCAGATCATAAATTTATGATGACTAATAGAAGATTGCTACATTTTGCAAAAATGCTAAAATCGCACTAAGACGCTAATAACCGATTAGCGATCACACCTAGTGGCTTCCTACAGTCAGCCTGGCTCTGGTACCAAGTTTGTCACGACCGGTTTTTCAATAAAATACTTATTGAGAAACCGATCCTTTTATTTCCAGTATAGGAGAATCCTCCTTACTGGTAGACAAATTCTTGATACAGAAATCCAGAAGTACTGAATATATTACAGGGTTGAGCTGAGGTTGCTCAACAATTTTATTACAAGCACGCCAATAATATACATAAAGGCGGATATGACACAAGGGTGTGGTGGCATACTACTGACTCGTAATAAAGGTGGTGGTGAATATGTCACAGTGAAGTGAGTGACATGACTCCTACTCTTGCAGCTCATCGAGCGTCGAAGTGAGGCTCGATGGTTTATTCGGGTAGCGGAAGCGGATATGGTACAAGTGACAAATTTCAGGATCGCACGGGAATGACTGGGACTCCTCTAGGCGTCAGACTCGCTATCGAACTCTTCATCCATAAGATCGCCTTCGTCAACATCTGGCCAAATCAGCAAGCCATGTGAGTACTTTGAATATACTCGCAAGATAGTTCGGACATAAGATATAACAAATGTAAGCATGATGCATCATGAGCAATTGGCAATGCACACTCAAATGATAAACTTGCACGACATGTTAAATAAAAGGAAGTCAGGCAGTAGTCCTCCCGAAATCCCAACAAAATAATCGAAAACCGATCGAGTGTATGCGAAGCAGCGCCTCGAATGGTGAACAAATAAATTAACATGTCAGCGATCGAGCGTCTAAGCGACACCACGTAAAGGGCTTATATTGGAAAATAATGACAGTGCGTGCCACAGTCGGACGTCAAAGAGACATCACATAAAGGGCTTATATCGAAAGTAAATAACAAGGGTGCCACAGTCGGACGTCTGAGCGACATCACATAAAGGGCTTATATCAAAAAGAAAATAACATAAATGCCACATTCGGACGTCTGGGCGACATCACATAAAGGGCTTATATCGAAAGTATACAACATAAATGCCACAGTCGGATGTCTGAGCGACATCACATAAAGGCTTATATCGAAAGTAAACAACATAAATGCCACAGTCGGACGTCTGAGCGACATCGCATAAAGGGCTTATATCGAAAGTAAACAGCATAAATGCCACAGTCGGACATCTGAGCGACATCACATAAAGGGTTTATATTTCATTGTCGTATTCATGTAGTATAGACCATCCCAAGGAAAATACTAAGCACATAATAATAATAAACGGGTTAGTCCATCCACAGGAGTAATCATATAGCCGATTTTACCACTCATGTTTGTTCACCGGAGATTGTCAAGGAGACTGACACTGAGACTGACAAGGACAAGTTGAACCCAGACATTGACCATAGATACGGTTACTTGAATGAGTTTGACTCTGCAGAGCTTGTACTATTTAACCACAGCCAACGGATATCAGTAGTCGCAAGGGACTAGTTCCGTTTACGGTATTTTAGAAGAAACACATCTAACCAGTACACACCCAATTCCACATTCCGCTGCCAGAAATCACCCTAGGCAACATTCAATAAAAACTCTAAGATGGGGAGGTCACAACCTCGAATAGCATGGGATCAAATTTATCTCGCGCGCTCTAAGGGGTGCCCCCTCTCGGTCCCAACCGGCAACACCCATGCTCCCTGACCGGATGACGGGCTTTAATCGAGGGCCTTGGAACCCTCATCCCGGCCCCTCTGTTTGGTGTGTCCAGGAAAGAGGTTTGCAACTTACTAAACCATATTCCATAAAGAAAACATGTGGTAGTACAAGAAAAGGAACGGATGGTAACGTGACTTGACTCACGTTGACAGTGGACTTAAATGGTTTGGCATAAGACTGGCATGCTACAACAATACCATCTTACCACCCATCATGTCACCACATGATCATGTAAACTCACATCGGATCACACATCGAATCACACATCTGGTTTCGAAGCTCACTCGCAATAGATTTGCATGCAACATAACATTCACGGGTGTTCATGTAATCATGCCATGAAGTAACTACTTAAGAAAACACGCAAAACACTCATCATATTGAGAAACCATGTCACGACCGTTGGGTACCGAGCGAGAGTTGGGTACCTGTCACGACCGGTTTTTCAATAAAATACTTATTGAGAAACCGATCCTTTTATTTCCAGTATAGGAGAATCCTCCTTACTGGTAGACAAATTCTTGATACAGAAATCTAGAAGTACTGAATATATTACAGGGTTGAGCTGAGGTTGCTCAGCAATTTTATTACAAGCACGCCAATAATATACATAAAGGCGGATATGACACAAGGGTGTGGTGGCATACTACTGAATCGTAATAAAGGTGGTGGGGAATATGTAACAGTGAAGTGAGTGACATGACTCCTACTCTTGCAGCTCATCGAGCGTCGAGGTGAGGCTCGATGGTTTATTCGGGTAGCGGAAGCGGATATGGTACAAGTGACAAATTTCAGGATCACACGGGCTGACTGGGACTCCTCTAGGCGTCGGACTCGCTATCGAACTCTTCATCCATAAGATCGCTTTCGTCAAAATCTGGCCAAATCAACAAGCCAGGTGAGTACTTTGAATGTACTCGCAAGACAATTCGGACATAAGATATAACAAGTGTAAGCATGATGCATCATGAGCAATTGGCAATGCACACTCAAATGATAAACTTGCACGACATGTTAAATAGAAGCAAGTCAGGCGGTAGTCCTCCCGAAATCCCAACAAAATAACTGAAAATCGATCTAGTGTCTGAAACGACGCCTCAAATGGTGAACAAATAAATTAACATGTCAGCGATCGAGGCGTCTAAGCGACACCACTTAAAGGGCTTATATTGGAAAATAATGACAAGGTCGTGCCACGATGGACGTCAAAGCGACATCACATAAAGGGCTTATATCGAAAGTAAATAACAAGGGCGCCACAGTCGGACGTCTGAGCGACATCACATAAAGGGCTTATATCAAAAGAAAATAACATAAATGCCACAGTCGAATGTCTGGGCGACATCACATAAAGGGCTTATACCGAAAGTAAACAACATAAATGCCACAGTCGGACGTCTGAGCGACATCACATAAAGGGCTTATATCGAAAGTAAACAGCATAAATGCCACAGTCGGACGTCTGAGCGACATCACATAAAGGGCTTATATTGAAAGTAAACAGCATAAATGCCATAGTCGGACGTCTGAGCGACATCACATAAAGGGCTTATATTTCGTTGCCGTATTCAAGCAAAGTATAGACCATTCCAAGGAAAATATTCAGCACATAATAATAATAAACGGGTTAGTCCATCCACAGGAGTAATCATATAACCGAGTTTACCACTCATGTTTGTTCACCGGAGATTGTCAAGGAGACTGACACTGAGACTGACAAGGACAAGTTGAACACATACATTGACCATAGATACGGTTACTTGAATGAGTTTGACTCTGCAGAGCTTGTACTATTTAACCACAGCCAACGGATTTCAGTAGTCGCAAGGGACTAGTTCCATTTACGGTATTTTAGAAGAAACACATCTAACCAGTACACACCCAATTCCACATTCTGCTGCCAGGAATCACCCTAGGCAATGTTCAATAAAAACTCTAAGACGGGGAGGTCACAACCTCGAATAGCATGGGATCAAATTTATCTCGCGCGCTCTAAGGGGTGCCCCCCTCTCGGTCCCAACCGAAACCACCCATGCTCCCTGAACGGATGACGGGCTTTAATCCAGGGCCATGGAACCCTCATCCCGACCCCTATGTTTGGTGTGTACCAGAAAGAGGTTTGCAACTTACTAAACCATATTCCATAAAGAAAACATGTGGTAGTACAGGAAAAGGAACGGATGGTAACGTGACTTGACTCACGTTGACACCGGAGTTAAATGGTTTGGCATAAGACCGCATGCTACAACAATACCATCTTACCACCCATCATGTCACCACATGATCATGTAAACTCACATCGGATCACACATCGAATCACACATCGGGTTTCGAAGCTCACTCGCAATAGCTTCGCATGCAACATAACATTCACAGGTGTTCATGTAATCATGCCATGAAGTAACTACTTAAGAAAACATGCAAAACACTCATCATATCAAAGGTTCAAACATGCTTGCCTGGTTCGGAGTAGTCGGAGTCTAGCTCGGTGAAGTTCGCGGTTCCGTCACCTCTTCCGGTATCTACGGTACAAAGAAAACGTGTACTAACGTGAATACCGTGGGTGCACAAAAAGTATTCCAAATATTTTTTGGATAAATATGGGGAAAAACTAGACAGAGAAATAAAGAGGATAGAAAAAGAATCAATCAAAAATAATTTTTTGTTTAAAAGTTATTAGAGTTTTAGTCCAGGGACTTGTCTGTAATGAAACAGAAAGTTTCCAGGGGGCAGAACAGAAAAGGACAGAAAAACGTTTCAGTTAGAAAGCGTATTTGCCCGAATGCGCTTTCCAGAAAAACGGTTCGAATAGAAAAGAGAGGCTGACGAGGGGGTCCCACTCGTCAGGTTTGAAAATTTGAGAGAGGAACAGAGCGCGCCGGCGCCCGAAGCTTGCGGTGGTCGCCGGCGACGATCCACGGCGAGTTGGGAGGAGCGGAGGTTACCTACGGGCTCAGTGTGCTCTCCCGCGTCTGTGGGTGGCGGAGATGGTCGTCGGCGAGCACCACGTCGATGGCGGCCCTTACTCTGGCGGACGGCGGCTCAGGTAATGTTGGATCTCGTCGGGGAAGGCTGCAAATGCCAAATCGAGGCGCGAGTTAGGTGATTGGGTGCCCTAGGAGGCTACGGGAAGGGTTTGGGAGGTGGGGGTGCCCTCACCGGAGCGGATCGCGCCGGAGCCCGAAGCGGATCGGGGCGGCCGGAGACGGCGGAGAAGACCTCCTCGGGGTCCTCCTAGGTGTCGAGCGTAGCTCTGGCGATGTGGGGGGACTGGTGCTGATCGAAGGCGAGCTCGGGGCGGCTATTTATAGCCGGCCCAATGCGGTTCCCGCGAATGGGATAACTCCGGCAGCGATTACGGCGAGGCGGTGGCCGGACGGGTGGATTAGGTGGCTGGGCATCAATGCGATGGTGCACTGGTTACGCTCAAATGTTAACCTCGGCTAGGTTTGGCCTGTGCCGTGGCTTCAACGGAACGGCGCCTCGCGGGCCTGTCGGCGGCAGAGAGCACGCCCTGTGCTTGCCAGGCCACGGTGACGTTGCCGCAACGTGCACAGAGGAGGCCACGCGGAGGCCTCGGGTGGCTCGGGCGGCGCTGGTCGGCGCCGAAAGCCGGGTCGGCCGCTGTCGGACGCCACGGGTGGCTCTGCCACCGCAGAAGCTGCCGGAGCTGGCGAGCCACGTCGCCACCGACGCCCGCGCCCGGCCAAGCGACCTTGCGGCGCTCTGGATAAGGAGGGGGAGCAGTGCGCAAGAGGCCAGCGCGAGCACTGGCGAGATGGATGTCAATCTCTGAAGAAAACGACGCTGCCGTCTGAATCCAAACACTGAACCCGAATTTTTCTGAATCTGTGACAGCAACAGTGCACGCCAGGTGCTCGATGAAATGTTTTTGGCATGTGGGAAATTTATCTGGAGCTGATCTTTGGTGAGGTGATCTCTCAATGCTTCTGGGGGCTGCCTGATTTTTGTCAGAATTTTTGCAAAAGGAAAAATATGAATTTCACCAAATTTGATAAATCTGGTCCAAACTTGCAGTGAGTAAAACTTGAAAATTTTGAACTATGGAGGAGTGGATCTTGATGGATCTAGGTTGGGGATGCTAAGGATAGTCAAAGGAGTTGGTTTGGAATCAAAACTCAACGTAAATTTGGTACTTCCTTTGTAAACCACCTAGGTCCAAAAATAATGGCAGAAATAGTTTTGGGGTTAAAATAAAAGGAATAAAAATCAGAAATGGGTTGAACTTGTTGGAATTAAATATTTGGCTTGAACAAAGTGGAGGGAGGGGTTTTGGGAGAAATTTTAACATGAGGCATGAAAATAATGGGTGATGGCAATAAAAGGAATAATCCCAAGAACCCATAGGATTTCTTTTTAATAAAAATTAATTTCCAAAAATTTATTGTGATGAGTTAACATCAGAAGGAAAGTTTTTAATACCAAACACCAAGGTTGAGGAAGACACAAAAATAAAACATTTGTCATAGGAGAAATTTTTTGAGAAGGAGGGTCTTTTGGAAATATTTTAAATAGCCTCCTTCAAACCAACATAAAGGGTTTGTTAAAAAACAAAAATAAAAAAATTTGGAGTGTCACAGTACCCGAGGATGGCGTTGTACGGGAGACCGATGCGGGTGATGTCGAAGTCCACCAGCTCGGTGCGGTAGTTGTCGCGTGTGCCGAAGGTGATGGGGAGACGGATCTACCCCAGAGAATGGGCAACTCCGCCACCAACTCCCGAGAAGGGCTTGCTGAGGCTGATCCACTCGAGCGTCACGTGAAGAAGGCTGAAGGCTTCTACGGAGAGCAAGTTGAAGCCGGCACCACCGTCGATGAGGGTCTTCGTAACAGCCACGCTTCAGATGGTGGGCGTGCAAAGCATTGGGAGCATGCCCGAGCCGGCGGTGGAGTAGGGGTGGTCTTCTGAGCTGAAAGTGAGGTCGGCCTCTAGCGCAGCCCAACCCGGCGGAGCCCCCTGGCGCTTGGAGGTGGCCCCGATCTGGCGGAGGAACGGCTTGATGAGGCGATCTGAAGCGGTGATTGAGAGCCGCCCAGCAGGGCCGCGATTGCGTGGTGCGCCGGCACCGCTAGCGAGTGGTGAAGAGGTCGCGGAGTTCCCCCCAGGAGGCCACCATGGATCCAGGGAGGTTGAGCAGCCAGGCACGCGCCTCACCGGCGAGGGCCATGGGAAACCAGTTGGCAATGATCTTGTCGTTGCCTCCGGCTTCGAGGACAGCCTCCTCGTATGCCAGCAAGAACGGCGACGGGTCTGCCGCGCCATCATAACGCGGCGGCATCTCTGGCTTGAACTTGGTTGGCCACCGCACTCGCTGTAGGGTGGGGGCCAGGGCTCGGTACCCGGACGCCCCGCTGTCAATGTCGGCAGTAGAGGTGGATGGCGGGACACCTGCCATGGGGTGAAGTGTGGCGGCGCGGGGCGCAGGTTGGTGGAGAGGAGCTCCGGCGCACCCCTACCCGGCGTGCCAAATGTTGGATGTGGGGTTCCGGCAAACCCTTAAGGTTCGGACATTGGGGTACGCGCGAAGTCTTTCCCTCCTACCGATCTACGCCCTAGCTCACTAACATCTCGCGGAAAAACTCGACGAACTCGCAACACAGAAAGACACGAGATTTATACTGGTTCGGGCCACCGTTGTGGTGTAATACCCTACTCCAGTGTGGTGGTGGTGGATTGCCTCTTGGGCTGATGAAGAACAGTACAAAGGGAAGAACAGCCTCCTGAGGTTGAGGTGTTCTTGTGGCTAGGGTAGTCTCTCGATCAGATTGGATCAAGCTAAGATTAGATGCCCCTACTCTGGTGGCTAGCTCTACTTATATAGGCCCTGGTCCTCTTCCCAAATATTGAGCGGGAAGGGAGCCAACAACGATGGGCAATTTTGAAGGGGGACAACTAGTACAAGCTATCCTGACAAAAGCAGTATTTGCCTGCGAAAAGCCCTGGTGGGGACGCCGTCTTGGACTCCACGATGACCTCCGTCTTGCCGTCCTCCTGGTCTTGGGCCCATTGCACCGATATGGCAACCTTTTCCTGATGCCTCGGTACTCCTCGCCATCGCTTGCTTCCTTAGCACCAAAGAGGAAACAAGGACGCAGGACGCGCTGGCGCCCGCCTGGTGTCGATCGTCATAGCTCACGTCACGAGAGCCTCGCGAGGTTTGCCCCGCCTTGATATCTCTGTCGGCTTTATGGGAACGGTGGTCCCCAGACTTGCCTGCCTGCGGCCTGCGGCGTGGCTCAAAGGGGGGCCCAGCACGGCCCATCTTCATCAACACAAGCTCAAGACCCTCGCGAGGGGCCAAGCCCCGCGGGGCGGACGACAGGGAGCTTCCTCAGGCACGGCCTCATCAGGATGGCTCGCGAGGAGGCGGAGAGATCAAGGCGGGGTACCTCACGAGGTGCCCATGACGCAAGCCATGACGACCGAGGGCGCCAGGCGGGCGCCAGCCCGCGCAGTGTCCTCCGTTCCTCTTTGGTGCAAAGGGAGCAAGCGCAGGCGGGAGCATCAAGCAAAGGCATCCATTTCGGTGCAACAAGACCAAGACCAGCCCAACAGCAGGAAGGAAGTCATTGTGGAGCCCAAGCTGGCGTCATCACCAGAGCCTTTGACAGGCGAGGACCAACTTTAGTCAGGATAAGTGTACCCAATGTTCCCCTTCAAAATGGCCAATTGTTGGCGCCCTTCCCGCTCAATATTTCGGAAGAGGCCCAGGGCCTCTGTCTATAAATAGGACTAGCCTCCCACAGGGTAGAGGGATCCCGGATCCAAAAACAGAGCTAGAGGTCAAGCAATCTAGAGAGAGAGAGAGAGAGCGACTGAACTCCTCCAAGCAGTTCGTCGCCCCGGCCAAGAACAGACCCTCGCGAGGCTGTTCTTCCTTGTATTGTTCATCATCATCAGCCCAAGAGGCAATCCACCACACCACAAACTAGAGTAGGGTATTACACCACGATGGTGGCCCGAACTAGTATAAACCTTGCGTCTCTTGTGTTGTTCCTTTTGTAGTTTAGATCCTAGCGAGGCGGCGGGGTGCAGGTAGGTAGAGGGCGAGATCTCCGCGCGCACCCAGGTGTTCGAACCTTAAGGGTCTGCCGGAACCCGAAATCCGACATTTGGCGCACCAGGTAGGGGTGCGCCGGAGTTTTCCCTTCCGCCACCGCCGCGACCCGCCTCGTGATGAGCAGCGCGCCGCCCGCTCCGGCCGGCAGCGCCAGCGCGGGGGCCAGGAGGCTCCGAGCCCTGGCCCCGGCCTTGCAACGGGTGCGGTGGCCGGACAAATTCAAGCCGACGACGCCGCCACGCTACAACGGCGCGAACGATCCGCTGGCCTTCCTGCTGGCGTACGAGGAGGCCGTCCTCGAAGCTTGAGGTGACGACAGGGTCATGGCCAACTGGCTTCCCATGGCCCTCACCGGCGCCTCCGCCAAGGCATGGCTGCTCCACCTGCCAGCAGCCTCTGTGGCCTCTTGGGAAGAGTTGCGCGGCCTCTTCCTCGCCCACCACGCTGCGCCAGCGCCCCCGGTCGTCGCGGCCCTCTTGGGCGGCTCGCAGGCGCCGACTTCAAGTCACCATGTCAAGCCATTCGTCCGCGGGTCGGCGCCGCCTCCGCGCGACAGGGAACCCCCCCGGACCGGTCGGCGCGCAAGGCCAGTCTGACCTTCAGCTCGGAGGACCACCCGTCCAACTCAACCTGCTCGGGTGCGCTCCCCATGCTGTGCACCCCCATGATCTGCCAGGTGGCCGTCACCAGGACTCTCATCGACGGCGGCGCGGGCCTCAACGTGCTCTCAGTTGAGGCCTTCAACCTCCTCTGCATACCCCGGGAGCGGCTGCAGCCCAGCCGGCCCTTCTCGGGCGTCGGGGGCGGGTCATCCAGCTCCTTGGGATAGATCCGGCCCCGGTAACCTTCGGCACCTACGACAACTTCCGCACGGAGCTGGTCGATTTCGACATCGCCCCCATCGGCCTCCCCTACAACGCCATCCTCGGCTACCCGGCACTGGCCCAATTCATGGCCGCGACTCACCCGGCGTACAACCTCAAGAAGATGCCCGGGAGCAACGGTGTCCTCACCGTGCCCGGGGACACCAGAGATGCGCTGCGAGTGCTCCAGCTCGCCTTCAAGACGGCGGCACCAGCACAGCCCGCCGATGCGGAGACCCCTGAGCCCAAGGGGGCTGCACCAACCAAGAAGAAACAGTTGTTCACCCAAGACAAGGCAGAGACAAAGCAAATACCCGTCGACGAGGACGGGTCCACTGACGCCACTTTCACCATAGGCGCCAACCTCGAGCCCGAGCAGGAGGAGGCCCTGGTCAAGTTCCTGCGTGCAAACAAGAAGGTATTCGCCTGGGAGCCTGATCAGTTGGCGAGCATCCCTAGGGGCGTAACCGAGCATCACCTCCACATGTGCCCCAACGTACGCCCCGTGAAGCAGAAAGCGAGGCGGCAGTCCACTGAAAAGCAAGCCTTCATCGTCCAGGAGACCCGCAAACTAGAAGCCGTTGGGGTCGTTCGCGAGGTCCGATATCCGGATTGGTTGGACAACCCTATCGTTGTGCCAAAGAAGGGAGGGAAGGAGCGCATTTGTGTCGACTTCACCAACCTCAACAAGGCATGCCCGCAAGATCCGTTCCCGCTCCCTCGCATTGACCAGATCGTCGATTCCACCGCTGAGTGTGACATGTTATACTTCTTGGATGCCTTCTCCGGGTATCACCAGATCAAGATGGCGGTAGAAGACGTGGAAAAGACGTCCTTCCTGATCCCGTGTGGGGTGTATTGCTACACGTGCATGCCATTCGGGTTGCGCAACGCAGGGGCGACCTTCCAGCGGCTGATGCACATCACCTTGGGTCCGCAGCTCGGGAAGAATGTTGAGGCTTACGTCGATGACATTGTGGTGAATTCTTGGGAGGCCAGAACCCGGAGAAGTGTGTGTTTGGAGTCCCCTCGGGGAGGCTCTTGGGCTTCCTCGTATCCCACCGAGGCATCGAGGCTAACCCAGAAAAGGTCAAGGCGGTCGAGGACATGAGCCCGCCAAAGACCCTCAGGGAAATGCAGAAGCTCACTGGGCGCGTGACTGCGCTATGGCGCTTCATCTCCAAGTTGGGGGAATGAGCGTTGCCTTTCTTCCAGCTAATGAAGAAAAAGGGACCCTTTGAATGGACTGAAGAGGCCGACAAGGCGTTTCAAGATCTCAAGAGGTACCTAAACAGCCCTCCGGTCATGGTGGCCCCACGCCTGAGGAACCCCACAGTGCTCTACTCGCCGCCACTCCCTACTCCGCCAACAAGCAGCTCGGTGGCAGTTAGGGAAGAGCGTCAAACCAAAACCACAAAGAAGCCGAGGTCAAGGCAAAGCAGGAACAAGGAAGACCCATAGAAACCACTACCACGGCTGAGAAGGATCAGCCGCCGCAGGGGAGCGCACTGGGAACGGAAGAGGTCCCTCCCCCAGACTACCAGCCTCTGTTGGCTCCATCACCTCAGGAGGCGCCACGGTCCCCAGAGAGCGCCATCGGCACTGGCGCTCCAAACCTCGTTGAGCACCCAGTGTACTTCATCAGCACGGTGTTGCAGGACGCGAGGGCACGGTAACCCATGCCTCAGAAACTCCTCCTCGCGCTACTGGTGGCCTCGCGCAAGCTGCGGAACTATTTTCAGGGTCACCCCATCAAGGTCGTCTCAGCATACCCCTTGGAAAGGGTGCTCAGGAGCCCTAACTCAGCCGGAAGGGTCGCTGAGTGGAACATTGAACTGCAAGAGTTTCAGCTCGAATTCAGCACGACCAGAGTCATCAAGGGGGCCGCATTAGCGGATTTCATGGCAGAATGGACGGAGACACCGGGCCTCAAGGCCGACGAGGATCGGTCCCTCTCCCCGGGAAGCGAAGCGCCAGAAGGCTGGGTCATGTACTTCGATGGGGCGTTCTCTAGGCATGGCGCTGGGGCTGGGGCGGTGCTCATATCTCCCACTCAGGACAAGCTCTACTACGCTGTGCAGCTCTGTTTCCAGCAAGGTGAAAAGGTCTCCAACAACATAGCGGAGTATGAAGGTCTAATAGCCAGCTTGAAGGCCGCAGTTGCCCTAGGGGTGAAGCGCCTTACCATCAAAGGTGATTCGCAGCTGCTCGTCAATTTATCCAACAAGGTGTACGAGCCAAAAGATGAGCACATGGAAGCCTACCTTGCAGAGGTCTGCAGGATGGAGAAGCAGTTCTGGGGGTTGGAGTTGCAGCATGTGCCCCGCGGCACCAATCAGGAGGCCGGCGACATCGCCAAACGAGCATCCAGGCGGTTACCTCAGGAGCCTGGTGTCTTCGAGGAGCAGCTTTTCAAGCCCTCGCCAATGCCATCACTATCGAACACGGCGCAGCCTCGGGAGGAGCTCCCCCAGCCACCTGCCTCAGGAGCCCCGGTCTGTGGCCCGGCCTCAGGAGCGCGCCTGTTCCTGACGATGGAGCCTCAGGAGGGGTGCTGGATCACAGAGCTCTGGAGCTACTTAAGGCAAGGGGCCCTGCCGGAGAAGGAGGAGGAAGTGGAGCGTGTGGCGCGGCAAGCCACAGCGTACTGCATCAGGGATGGAGAGCTCTATCGGAAGCGACCAAATGATGTGTCCCTACGCTGCATCTCCAGGGAGCAAGGGAAAGAACTGCTGGCGGATATACACGGTGGAGACTGTGGGCATCACTCGTCCTCACGAACCCTCGTGGGCAAGGCATTCCGGAGCGGCTTCTATTGGCCTACTGCACTCAACGACTCCATCGAACTAGTGAAGGCTTGCGAAGCCTGCCGATTCCATGCCAAGCAGATCCATCAGCCGGCAGGAGGCCTGCAAACTATATCCCTCTCGTGGCCATTCACAGTCTGGGGGCTTGATATCCTGGGCCCGTTTCCTCGGGCGCCAGGGGGCTATCGCTACCTCTACGTCGCCGTGGACAAGTTCACCAAGTGGGCTGAAGTGGAAGTTGTCCGCACCATCCCCGCAGGTTCTGCGGTCAAGTTAAATCAAGGGCATCGTGAGCCGGTTCGGGGTGCCGAACCGCATCATCACCGACAACGGTTCACAGTTCACCAGTAACCTCTTCAAAACATACTGTGCTAACCTGGGAATGCAGATATGCTACGCTTCGGTGGCGCACCCCCAAAGCAACGGCCAGGCCGAGCGGGCCAACGCAGAGGTCCTGAGGGGCCTCAAAACCAGAACATTCAAGAAGAAACTGGAGGCCTGCGGTAGAGGTTGGTACGACGAGCTTCAGTCCGTGCTGTGGTCCATCCGCACGACCACGACCAAGCCAACTGGAGAGACCCCGTTCTTCCTGGTCTATGGAGCCGAAGCGGTCCTCCCTCACGAGGTCAGACGTCGTTCCGCACGGGTCCTGGCGTTCGACGAGGCGCAGCAGGACGCCATACAGGGAATGGACCTCGTGCTGGGGGAGGAGTGTCGTCGAGAAGCCGCGTTGCGAGCGGCAAGGTACCAACAAGCACTGCGACGATAGCACTGCCGCAACATCCGCCGCATAACTCTTGAGGTAGGGGACCTCGTGCTCAGGCAGGTTCTCTCCAGGGAGGGACTGCATAAGCTCTCTCCCATGTGGGAGGGCCCATTCAAGGTTGTTCATGTTTCTGTGCCCGGCTCCGGCTTGGAGACTCGGGGAGGGGTGCTAGTCCGACGCGTGGAACATCCAGCACCTCCAGAGGTTTTACCCCTAAAAGGCCCAGAGTCATGAAGAAGGCGAATGCCTGTGAAGCTTATCTTTTGGAAAAGGCCCAGAGCACATGAAGAAGGCGAATGCCCTGTGAAGCTTATCTTTTTGGAAAAGGGGCAGAGCACATGAAGAAGGCGAATGCTGTGAAGCTTATCTTTTGGAAAAGGCCCAGAGCACATGAAGTTGGCGAATGCCTGTGAAGCTTATCTTTTGGAAAAGGCTCGAGAGCACATGAAGGAGGCGAATGCCTGTGAAGCTTATCTTTTGGAAAAGGCCCAGAGCCTGTGAAGAAGGCGAATGCCTGTGAAGCTGTCGCGTTTTGGAAAAGGCCCAGAGCCTGTGAAGAGGGCCAATGCCCGTGAAGCTTGCTTCCCCCAAGAAAGGCATGGAGCCAGTGAAGAAGGCCAACACCTGTGAAGCTCGCCGCCCGTGACACTCTCACGTAATAATGAGTTGGGGCTGTACACGCCCCGGAGTCTCGAGGCGCCCGGCCTCGGGCCACAGGGCTCCCTCCCACGCCCAGTGGCAGCACTTAGCTCCGCGCTGGTGAGAAGACGTCGAAGACTAGATTAGGTGCCGGACGCGGCTTTTTCATTTGCTTTCTGCAGTTGTCTTGTTCATTATCATTTGAAGTTTTATCGAAGCTGTTGCCGTTTTTTATTTGTGGCTCTTTGACTTTTCGCCCTCCTACCTCGATTTCTCTCGCGCAAGGTCTCGCGAGGGGGCAGCCTGAGCGCCCTCGCGAGTGTTTTCTGCTCTTATCGTTCAAGGTTTCCTGACCTGGGTCCACCACAGGAGCACCCCTCCAGTCCGTGCCCCACGGGCACCGCGACACGAACACAGGACCTGGGTCGGTCGCCCCCCACGGCTGAGGCTGGGAACTACCTCTGTGGCGTCTGGCCCGAAGGCATGATACCGAAATAGCAGAAACAGTACGATGATTAACGGAGAAAGTCCAAACACGCCCCCATGGGGCCCCACACTACTGTCTTTCTACGCAGGAAAAAGAAAAAGGAAGAATAAATCAGGCGCGGCTCGCCCGACACCAGCCCGCGGGGAAGACTCGAGCCGCCTAAGGGGCAGCGGACTCCCTCTCGCGCTTCACCGAGGCGCGACGGCGGGCGGACCCGCTACCACCCTCCAAGCAGGCACGACGGCGTGGGGGCTGATCGCGGCCGCTGCTGGAAGGGCCGCTACCCGAAGAAGAATCGATGAATCTCGAGGAGCCCTGAGCGCCGCCGACCACGCGTGCGCTGTCCTCTCCGTCATCGCCGGGGCTGGGCCCCCGGCCATGGTCGTCGTCCTTAGGGCAGCACCCAGCGCGGCGACCATCCTCCCCGAACACCCTCACGTAAAGGGTGGCATCGCCGTCGAACTTGAAGTGCAGGGTGCACCGACGGCTCAGGCCACGCGCGCGGGCAAACGTCTGCCAGCCGCGAGTCAGGGCCAGGCTCCCGGCTGCGGAGACCTCCAACGAAGCCCAGGAGGCCCGACTGCAGCAGCTGCCCCGCCTGGAGCGAGGCCGCCCGGGGCGCCAGCCGGGAGCTCACCTAGGAGGAAGCGAGGAAGCTAAAGCCGGGCGCAAATCGGCTCCGCCGACCACACAACGAACTCCGGCAACACCTCAGCAGTGCGGAAGCGCGGCCTAGGGGGTCGCACGGCCAGAGCGCACCCCCCGACCGCGGCCAGCCGTCCATCACCGCGCGGGAGATCACATCCGCGGCCACGAGGAGTCGCCGTGGGAGCCACAGGATGTTTGCGAGGGCGGCCTCGACCGCGCTTGGGCGGGGGAGAGGCAGGCTCAACCTGGCGGGCCTTCCCCTTCTCTGCGGCCGAGAACTTCCTCGGCGGAGCCATGAAGAAGGAGGAGAAGCAAGAGGGGACAGACTGGAAGGGCACGCGCAGTTCCGTACTTAAAGCCAGAGGAGGCCAACCGCCGGTCTCCACAATCACAGGTAATCATGACCCGCTTTGCGTGCAGGGACATGTCAATTCGTGCAGTTGCCGGGGCGTCATGGGGAAGTGGAGACGCCCACGTCCAATAAACCACCACGCAGCGCCCAAGGCCGCAGGCTGTTAGGGCCCGTGGCGCTTCGCACTTGCCCTTTCGCTTCTCTGCTCGGCCAAGTCCGGGCGCGCCTTGGGCCCGGGGGCTACTGTCGGCGTTCTGGGAACGGTGGTCCCCAGCCTTGCCTAGCTGCGGCCTGCGGCGTGGCTCAAAGGGGGGCCCAGCACGATCCATCTTCATCAACACAAGCTCAAGACCCTCGCAAGGGGCCAAGCCTTGCGGGGCGTACGACAGGGAGCTTCTTCAGGCACGGCCTCATCAGGCTGGCTCGCGAGGAGGCGAAGAGATCAAGGAGGGGTACCTCACGAGGTGCCCATGACGCAAGCCATGATGACCGAGGGCGCCAGGCGGGCGCCAGCCCGCACAGTCTCCTCCTTTCCTATTTGGTGCAAATGGATCAAGCGCAGGCGAGAGCATCAAGCTAAGGCATCCATTTCGGTGCAACAAGACCAAGACCAGCCCAACGGCAGGAAGGAAGTCATTGTGGAGCCCAAGCAGGCGTCACCACCAGGGCCTTTGACAGGCGAGGACCAACTTTAGTCAGGATAAGTGTACCCGATGTTCCCCTTCAAATGGCCAATTGTTGGCGCCCTTCCCGCTCAATATTTGGGAAGAGGCCCAGGGCCTCTGTCTATAAATAGGACTAGCCTCCCACAGGGTAGAGGGATCCCGGATCCAAAAACAGAGCTAGAGGTCAAGCAATCTAGAGAGAGAGAGAGTGACTGAACTCCTCCAAGCAGTTCGTTGCCCTGGCCAAGAACAGACCCTCGTGAGGCTGTTCTTCCTTGTATTGTTCATCATCATCAGCCCAAGAGGCAATCCACCACACCACAAACTAGAGTAGGGTATTACACCACAATGGTGGCCCGAACTAGTATAAACCTTGCGTCTCTTGTGTTGTTCCTTTCGTAGTTTAGATCCTAGCGAGGCGGCAGGGTGCAGGTAGGTAGAGGGCGAGATCTCCGCGCACCCCAGTGTTCGAACCTCAAGGGTCTGCCGGAACCCGAAATCCGACAATCTCCACTCCTCATGAGCCTGCCTGACCAGGCCACCCCTAAGGAGGTCTTGTGTCGTCCGCGTCACGAGGCTTGGTCCCTCGCGAGGGTCTTGAATGCTTTGTTAATGAAGATGGGCTGTACGGCCAGCTGGCTTAGCCACGCCGTGGGCCGCAAGCAGGCAAGTCTGGGGACCCCCGTTCCCAGAACGCCGACACCCGCGGGCAGGAACGCAAAGCCGACGACCCCGACCACGAGCCAGCCCGCCGTCCGGGCGACGCTCCTGTACTCCTCTCTCGCCAGCATGGAGGACATGGGCCCGGTGCCCTGATGGTGGCCGGCGACCAAAATGAAGGGCAAACGACCAAGATCTGGTCGAGCTCGCGAGCGAGCGGCAGCCTGGGGGCGTCCGCCTACCCCTTCTTCCTCCACAACATTTACACTGGGTTGGTCCTACTATTCTGAGAGTTCTTTTACGCCATCCTTTCCCACTATCGGATCCATGCCCTTCATCTTCAGCCCAATTCCATCCTCCTTCTAGCCATATCTGCCTTTTACTGCGACTCCTTCGTGGGCGTGAGGCCCCCGGTGGCCCTCTTTTGCCACTTCTTCAGCCTGGGCTTCACCGTTGCGGATCAAAGTTCCGCGTTTGTCTCCTTGCTTACCATCAAGGCGATGGAGGATGACATCATCCACTTGAAGGCCGGGAAAAAGGTGGAAAGCTACCGATAGCACTAGGTCTTTATGGACGCTGTCAGACCGACCCGCTCCTGATGATTCTAGTGGACCAGGCCACGCAAAACCCTGAATGGGGAATGAGAAGCTCACTGACCCGAGGGCGGAGCCTGTCCTAGAGCGAATGGCTGCGCGACGTACCACAAAGTTGTCAGGGGTGATTGTCGTCTAGGAGTATCTGTGGCGGTGCATTGGACCGCTCCAGGAGCATGCGCAGCTCATGTGTGAGTACACCGGCGTGAAGGACAAAATGAGGTTGACGTCGGCGGCCTGACTGATTACCCACAAGTATAGGGGATCAATCCTAGTCCTTTTTATAAGTAAAAGTGTCGAACCCAACGAGGAGCAGAAGGAAATGACAAGTGGTTTTCAGCAAGGTAATTTCTGCAAGCACTGATATTGTCGGTAACAAATAGTTTGATAGCAAGATAATTTGTAACAAGCAAGTAACGATAATGGTAAATAATGTGCTGCAAGGTAGCCCAATCCTTTTGTGGCAAAGGACAGTCCCAAATGGTTTATTATAATAGGCAAAGCGTTCTTGAGGGTACACGGGAATTTCATCTAGTCTCTTTCATCATGTTGATTCGATCCGTGTTCGCTAGTTTGATAATTTGATATATGGGTGGATCAGTTCTTAGGTGTTGTTCTTACTTGAACAAACCTCCTACTTATGATTAACACCCTCGCAAGCATCCGTAACTACGAGAAAAGTATTAAGATCAAATCTAACCATAGCATTAAACTTTCGGATCCAAATCGGTCACTTACAAAGTAGCACATAAACTAGGGTTTAAGCTTATATCACTCTAGCAACCCATCATCTAATAACTAATCCACTAGGAATCCCCTTAGGCCCTAATATGGTGAAGTGTCATGTAGTCGACATTCACATGACACAACTAAGGAAATCACAACATACATACCATGAAAATATCAAACACATATCAAGTTCACATGATTACTCGCAACAAGATTTCTCTCGTGACCTCAAGAACAAAAGTAACTACTTAGAAATTATAATCATGCTCAAGATCAGAGGGGTATTAAATAGAATAATGGATCTGAACATATAATCTTCCACCAGATAAACCATATAGTAATCAACTACAAGATGTAATCAAGACTACTAGAATTAACCCACAAGTACCAATCTAAGGTTACAGTACAAAGACTGAACACAAGAGATGAACTAGGGTTTGAGAGGAGATGGTGTGGTTGAAGATGTTGATGGAGATTGCCCTCCCCAAGATGGGAGAGTTGTTGGTGATGATAAAGACGAAGATTTCCCCCTCCGAGAGGGAAGTTCCACCGGCGGAATCGCTCAACTGGAGGGCAAAGGTGCTCCTTCCCAAGTTCCGCCCGAAAGTCCTCTCTATATTTTTTCTAGGTAAAATTGACTTATATACCAGATGAGGGGCACCGGAGGTGGGCCGAGGAGGGCACAACCCACCGGGGCGCGCCCAGGTTGGTTGTGCACACCTGGTGGGCCTCCTCCGGTAGTTATTTGCTCCAGTATTTTAGTCTTATTCCGAAATAATTCACCGTAAAGTTTCAGCTCATTTGGAGATGTGCAAAAATAGGTAGCTTTGACATAGCTGTCGGATTTAGGGTTCCGCAGACCCTTGAGAGGTTCGAACTCTGGGGTGCCCATGAAGGACTCTTTCTCCCCAGCCTGCCTTCCCAACGATTCCATGGCCTAGCTCGTCGAGCCCCAAAGAACATGAGACACGGAGGTTTATACTGGTTCGGGCCACCGTGTGGTGTAATACCCTACTCTAGTGTGGTGGTGGATTGCCTCGCGGGGCTGAGGATAAACTAGTACAGAGGAAGAACAACCTCAGGAGGTGAGGTGTTCTTGAGCTCGATGAGCTGGTGTGTGTGAGGATGGAATGGATCTGATCCAAGATTTGTCCCCTCCTACGGTGGTGGCTGGTCCTATTTATAGAGGCCCTGGTCCTCTTTGCAAATGTAGGCGGGAAGGGATCCCACAACGGCCAATTTCGAAGGGAGACAACTAGTACAAGCTAGCTCGTATACCTTGTTGGAGAAGTTGACGAGGAGATGTGAGTCGCCCTTGATTGTGAAGCGTTTCACTACCAAGGCCACCGCAGCCTTAAGGCCGGCAATCAAGCCTTCGTACTTCATGATGTTGTTAGAGACCTTCTCGCCCTGCTGGAAGCAGAGCTGCACGATGCAGTAGAGCTTGTCCTGGGTAGGCGAGATGAGCAGGGCTCCAGCCCCCGCACCCTGACACGCGAAGGTGCCATCGAAGTACATGGTCCAGCCATCTGGCGCTTCACTTCCTGGCGAGTGGGACCGGTTCTCGCCTGCTTCGGGCTCTGGAGCATCAGTCCATTCCGCCACGAAGTCGGTGAGGGCCGCTCCCTTGATGACCCTAGTGGTCCTGAACTCCATCTGGAAAGCCCGCAGTTTGATGTTCCACTCGGCGACCCTTCCCGCAGCGTTGGGGCTCCGGAGCACCCTCTCTCCAGTAGGTAGGCTGAAACGACCTTAATATGGTGGCCTTGGAAGTAGTGACGCAGCTTGCGTGAGGCCACGAGGAGCGCGAGTAGAAGCTTCTATGGCATGGGGTAGCGTGCCCGTGCATCCCGTAACACCATGCTGACGAAGTACACCGGGTGCTCGACGAAGGCGGGAGCGTCGATGGAGTCCGAGGTCTCTGGTGGCTGGGGTGCCTCTTGAAGCCGGGGCACCTCAGGAGTTTGGTCGCCCATCAGAGCTACCGTGGCCCTAGGAGCGTCATCTTGTGGAGCCTAGTCATCTGTTCACGCTGTTGTGGCTTCAGGGGCACAGTCTTGGTGCTGCAACATCCTAATCGAAGGTGCGGCATTCTGTCGCAGGCCCTTGGCGTGGCGCTCCTCCTGGACGGCCACCAGCACTGCGCTAGCGGAATGAGGCGTGGCGGCCAGGTAAAGCACCAGGGGCTCGAGGGGACGAGGCGCTACCATGACCGGTGGGCTGGTCAGGTATCTCTTGAGGTCTTGAAACACCATGTTGGCCTCCGGGGTCCACTCGAACGGGCCCTTCTTCTTCATCAGCTTGAAGAACGGCTGGGCGCGCTCCCCCAGCTTGGAGATGAAGCGCACTAGTGAGGTCATGCAGCCCGTGAGTTTTTGCATTTCTTTGAGAGTTTGCGGCGGGCTCATGTCTTCTATTGCCTTGACCTTCTCCGGGTTCGCCTCGATCCCCTTGTGCGACACGAGGAAACCCAGCAGCTTGCCGGACGGGATGCCGAACAAGCACTTCTCTAGGTTGAGCCGCATGTCCACCTGGCGCAGGCTAGCGAAAGTCTCCTCCAGGTCCTGAATGAGGGTCCTTGCCTCCCGAGATCTCACCACAATCTCATCGACGTAGGCCTCAGCGTTCCTCCTGACCTGTTAGCCTAGAACGATGTGCATCAGTCGCTGGAAAGTCGCCCCAGCATTGCGCAGCCCGAACGGCATGCAGGTGTAGCAGTACACCCCGCACAGGGTTAGGAAGGCCGTCTTCTCGACATCCTGCACCGCCATCTTGATCTGGTGGTAGCTCAAGAAGGCATCTAGGAAGCATAGTAGGGTCGAACTCGGCGGTGGAGTCGACGATCTGGTCGATGTGCGGAAGAGGGAACGGGTCATGAGGGAAGGCTTTGTTGAGGTTGGTGAAGTCGACGCACATGCATTCCTTCCCGCCTTTCCTGGGCATGACGACTAGGTTTGCCAGCCACTCCGGGTAACGCACCTCGCGGATGACACCTGCTTCTTGCAGCTTGTGGGTCTCCTGGACGATGAAGGACTGCTTCTCCATGGACTGTCGTCGTGCCCTCTACTTCGTGGGGCGCACGTTAGGGCATACCCTCAGGTGATGCTCGATCACTCCCCTTGGGACCCCAACCAGCTGCTTGAGCTCCCAGGCGAATACCTCCTTGTTCGCACACAGGAAATTCACCAACTCCTCTTGGTCTGGGGCGAGGTGGGCACCTATGGTGAAGGTGGCCCCCGAGGCCCCGTCCTCGTCGACCGGCACCTGCTTCGTCTTGGCCCGATCTTGACAGACCAACTGTTTCTTCTTTGCTGGCGCAGCCCCCTTAGCACTGGGGGCAGCTCCGTCGGCCGGGCGCGCTGCCGCTGCGGCCCTGAAGGCGAGCTTGAGGGCCGTCAGGGCTTCCTTGGTGTCTCCGTCCACGGTGAGGACGCCGCTGCTTCCCGGATGGGTTGCCACCATGAACTGAGCCAGGGCAGGGTACCCGAGGATGGCGTTGTATGGGAGGCTGATGCGAGCGATATCTAAGTCGATAAGCTCGGTGTGGTAGTTGTCGCGGGTACCGAAGGTGACCGGGAGGCGGATCTGCCCTAGGGGGCTGGTGGAACCGCTGCTAACTTCGGAGAAGGGCTTGGTGGGACGGAGCCGGCCGTGTGGTACATGAAGCTGTCACACCCTCATTTTCATGGCACAACGCTCAAGATGATAAATCATGATAAAATGTGGTTCGACAAAACTTTTGCATTATTTGAATTTTATTTGAGTTGGTTTTCTCTCTGTGTGTTTTTAAGTGCTCCTTAAAGTCAACACAACTCCACATTCTATACCTCATCTCCTTGCCCCAAGCTTCTGCGCAATGATCATGCCATGTGTATAGAGCAATATACTATTTTCTTACAAAAATAATTTGGCGAAATAGTATTTTCAAAAATTAGTTTTCCAAAAACCCCTGGATTGAGGTTTGCACTGCAAGTACATGACTTGGGGTATGAAAAATATTTCAAAAGGTATATTTGAAACCTATTAGATAGAGGACTTCCATAAACCACAAATATATAATTTTAAATGTTATTTTCCTATTTTATTTAAAAGCTTTTTCTTAAGGCCAGAAATGGTCTTTAATAGGGAAAAATTATTTTATGGCTTCAAAAATATTTGACAAAATTTAGGGAAACTCATAGGACATATATTGTCCATATATAAGAGTTTCAATACATGGTCATGTTCAAAATATTGGTCAAATCCCTCAAAAACCCTTTCTGGTATTTCAAGATTTAGAAATATTTACAAAGGAAATATTCTCCAAAAATTCCAAGAAAATTATAGCATGTCACTTATGACATGTTTGATGATCTTGACAAGTATCATGTCATGGAGAATAGTATAACCCCATGAAATCCCCTCAAAACCATTTCTGTCCATTTTGAAGTTTGAGCAACTTTACATTGCCAAACATGTCCAAATGCCCTCAAATCTTGTGTACATGCTCAAATGGTCTAATCATTCATCTAGACCAAATGGCACAAGTTGGAGAAAATGTTATATTGATCAGAATGTCCCAAAACCCTCTCTGGCCTGAATCAAATATGAACAAATTTGTACTACCAACTTTCACTCCTTGACCCCAACTTTTGTCAGCATGTTCACATGACCAAATGAGGCCATTACTCCAAGTGGTGCATCAAGGAGAAGTGATTTTCTCAACTAGATCTACACAAGTTCATTTCTGCTAATTTCTAGGGTTTACAAAAGTTGCATTGGCAACTTTGCCCAAATGAACTCAATATTGGTGAAACCCCTTATTTTCTCATGCCATTTGACCTTGTCAAGCCTTATGACAAGAGGAGTTCATCTTCTTGCCCAAACCAGCAAAAAACACCTTATGCCATTTTAGTAAAACAACTACTTTGACCTCTAACACTCTTCTCCATGGCCTCCACTTTTTACCACAGCCCCATAAAGTCCCCCCTCAACCTCCAGTAGCAATGGTGTCACCTCAGCTCAATGATTGAGGGGTGAAACCACCTCATTTACCCCTCTGGACAGCCCCTTTCCCTCTCTTCCTCACCTCCCTCCTCCCTCCAGTGGACACCCAGGGCATCCAATGCCCCTACCCACTTCTTTACTTCCCCCTACAGCCCCCAGACACTAGAGGCCAAGCCCAGAGCCCTGGAAAAATGGCCATGCCAGCCATATGCACGCTCTGGAGCATGCTACAGTGCGCTCCCGAACTGTAGCCGCCCCCTGCCAACCACTCCCGGCCACCTCGAGCCTCCCCAGCGCGCCCGACGATGCGCCTCGACGTCTGTGACACGCCACACCTCTGTCCCCCTCCTCCTTCTCCCTCCTGCTGCCCTTGCTACTTGCAGCCTTGGCTGCCTGGCCAGCCAATGGCGTGGCTCACACGCGCGGCGTCTCTGACCCCTCCCCGCTCTCTCCCTTAGCTCCCCTCGGCGTACTTCGCGCCCAGAAACACCCCAGACACGGCGCCAGCTCCTCCCGAGCCCTATGGCGACGAGCAGGAGCTCGCCGGCGCACGGGTCCATGGCGCCCCACCGTTCGCCTATTTAAGGGCCTCTCCGAGCCTCTCCCTCACCACCACTCGCTCCTACCCACTCCAAATCAGCCCCCTGTGCCCTCAGGTCTCCTCCAGGAGCACCCGAGCTCGAGCTCCGCCGGTTCGGCTTGCCGGAGTTCGCGAGGTACAGGCCTCCCCCGCTCCTCTTCTGCCTCGATCTGGAACCCCTGAAGCTCGCTGATCTTTTCCCCCTTGTTTCCCCTCTCTGTAGCTGCCAAAAACGGACGGAACCGCCGCCGCCCGAAGCCCTTCCGCCCCATGACCTCGTCACCGGCGAAGCCCTGCACCCCGGCAACCAACTCCACCTCCACCCGAACGGCGCCTCCGTCCTGAGCACGTCGGTGCCCTCAGATCACCTCGCCGTCGACCACAGCGGCGCTGGTGAGCTCGCCGCCCTCTCTGACCCGGGGTTGACGATGACGGCCCTGGGGCCTGTCCGTCAGCCTCACGTCCTGACGTGTGGGTCCCACCGTCGAGTTTAAAAGCACGCAGCCTTGGCTTGGGTTATTGCGTCGGCTGAAGGCGTATTTTTCCTTTACGCCTTCGACGTGGCAGCCTCGCGCGGGCTGAGTTCCCTCTGGGCCTGCTGCATTGAGGCCTTTCTGGCCCAGTGGCATAGTGCCACTTTCCTTTTTTTTCTGTGGAGTTTCCAAAAATCCCACAAATTTAAATATTTGTCCAAATGAAATAATTCCAGTTCCTAAATTTTACTAAAAATCCCACCTATTTGATGGTGTAACTTTCATAAATATCCATCGAACTTTTCTGCACTGTTAAAATTTAAATTCAAATCTGAGCATTTATATTCCACTCTAAAAATCCATTTCTCCTATTCTACAACTCCAAATCCATAACTAGTAATTTTCCCCTTCTTAGATTTCCCCCTAGTATTTGTGAAAAATAAGGCGACGATTAGATCCCGTATTAGACGAAGTTGCTGAAGAAGAAGAAGGAGAAGGATTTGAAGAACTTGAAGACCAAGCCAAACAAGGCAAGCAGCCCTTTGACCATGTCACCCCTCTTGTTCATCGGTACCCTTTTTCCGATTGCGTGATGATGGAATATGACGGTGGTAAACTTGTTGTGAACCACCCCATGATGCATACCCCTACTCATGACCTTACCTTGTTCATGATTGCATTTTCAAGAGACTAGTTGATGCATAATGATGCATGTGTACCATGAACTCTTCATGGTTACATTATTTTGAAAACCCCATCGGGTGCCCCTAATGCCCTTGGGAGATGTTGAACTAAGGTCACCACTTGAGGAAGAAGTGGTGTACCAGTGAGAGCTTTTGGTGTGTGTGTGTGTGTGTGTGTGTGTAAAATGATGGATTAGATTTACGTGTGATTACCGCCCCAACCAAACATGTGCAACCACTCTACCCCTTATGGGACGGGGCATTATTGATTACTTAGGCTGATACTAGCATGGTGCCCACATTACTAGTGACGGGGTGACTTGAGGTCACTCTTAGGACGGGGTCGTGCTTGGATAGGCGGCCATGACTGTTTTCACAGGGCACCGGACACACCGTTGGTCCCTTCGTGTATGAGAAATAATGTGAAAAATGCAGAGTCCCACGATCTTTTGCTTATACACGAGGGCCGTGTATCAACGAGTAGACCCTATGTTAGTGTCGTCTAGGGAAAGGTAATGATCGGGTGCTTCCCCCGAGTACTTGAGGTACTGCGGGATCGTGGCTGACACGAAAGCTTCCCGGATCTTGTGGGTAAAGTGCACAACCTCTGCAGAGTGTCAAACTATTCGAATAGCCGAGTCCACGGTAATGGACAGTTGGGAGGTGCTACTTAAACTATGTCCAGAAATTTTACAAATCACGATGCATGTGTGTGTGGGAAGAAGTTATTTGCGTCAAGGTGGAGACTTGACATGTTGAATGATATGACATTGATTCAACTCTATTTATGTTGATATATGTAACTTGTTCTCGAGGTTACCCACGTTTTATTGATGCATATCTCACAAGTTGATAGGATATCTTAACTAGCTTGAAGCTAGGTTGCTTAATCGTTGTGCAATTGCATTGTTACCTTGAACCAAATCATGGGTTGCTTGTGAGTACATTCAAAGTACTCATTGGCTTGCCACTGGTTATTTAATTGGCCAGGCATGGAAGAACCGGAGTTCGAAGAAGAGTTCTTTGGAGACGAACATGCGAACTAGGACGTTTCCCACTCAGAATGCCTGTAGGGTTAAGGCAGATGGCATGGGTTCTACTTATCGATGAAGATTCCGCTACTTGTGTTTCATTTGATGTTCAGCCCTTAAGGCTTTATCAATGTAAGACTTGACCATAATGGTCATAATTCGTGTAAGACGGTATGTATGGATGTAAGACTCTTGTTATTCAGCTTCTGTTTGTTCAGTGAGCATTGATCTCTTGGATCACTGTACACGTGCATTCGGTGATTTTGACTTATGAGTCGGGGTCCCCACAGAGCTGGTATCAGAGCCATCCTGACTGTTGGAAGCCTTAGTTAGCATGGACGTTAGTTAGCTTAAGACCATCTAAACGTTTCTTCTTTTCTAAAGCTTACCCAACTCAAAATATATATATTTCCCTTATTGACCTCTCCCATTCAACCTTTGTAGATGGCCGTCGCTCCCTTGAGACTCCTTACGACAGGATTGCCATCACTCCTAAGAGATTGCCTCCAACGATGCCACTATCCCTTGCTGCCCATATACACCCCTGCATTTAACCGGAAAATGATGTGTTTGAGAAGGAGTTCTACGCCAAGGTTTTCGTGCCTTCCAAGACCTCACCTCAGGGGTGGTTCGTTCTTGGACCACCTATGCCAACAAGAGACCTAGCCATTCAGAAAGTGGCATATGAAGCACTCCTCCGTCTTCGAGACCTCCTTCCAGAAATGAAAGAAGAACATGCCACCCGCTACCTACCTGGCAAGAGTGGCTTTGGGGCTCCGACACAAGTAAAGATTTCCCCAGAAGATGAGGATCCAACCCTCAAGTACCAGATCCGTTTCATCAACGCAGGAGGCTACCTTGTACGTCACCTTACCGAAGCATTCCTTAAGGCTCGCCAAGACCTCCCTTCACTTCTGCACCTCCACTGCCTCGAGAGGAAGAAGGTGGCCGAGCAAGGACGGCAAATCACTGCCTTGCAAGCCCACCTTGCCAATCAGGAGCAACAAATCGAGGAACTTCGGAAAACCCGCAACCAAACCCCACACAGGAGGCATAGGAATGGATTAAAGATCGTCGTCAGGCCACCGACGACATAACCCAAGACTGGATAACAACCTTTTTGCTTCCATCACTTGTCACGGGTGTGGTGAACTGGGGCACATTAAAAGGATGCGTCCCAACAAGCAGCCGACTGTCGCATACCCTTTGGCACCACAAGGGGAACCCAGAAGCCCGAAGATCGAGCGCCCTTCTCTCCGAAAGCAAGCACGGCTACGAGTCCAAGGACCCCTAGGGTAGGATGAGTCGTGTACCCCCATATGCGTGGTCGAGTCCGTGAGATGGTTCAAATGGAACCACGTTTTGTGTTGCTTGTTTTTACTTGTTTGTGTTTTGATATAAAGTCGCACATTTGCCCTAGGCTGCTTGTATGCCTTGTTGTATCACCTATCGTGTCCTAATGGAATTGTGTGTGGCCTTTCTACGGCACTCGTTTGTTTACACTTACACCATAAAACCCCTTTTAGGCATTCCCTCCTCTATGCTACTTTTCCCTCTCAACTCTGAAGACCAGTAAGACAAGATACACCAAGGGATTCTACTTCGGCGACCAACCAACACTGGAGATTTTGCTGCAACCTCCTCGACCAAGAGCAGCCCAGTAGAGTTATGTTTACCTCTCAAGATTAGAAACCCATCCCTAGACCCTTTGAAACTTCATGAGATGACCCAGCTCGAATCCCTAACCAAGTGCTTAACCCACGAGATTGCAAGAGAACACATTAAGCCTCCATAACCTTGCTTATCACTGGGTTCATTATGGAACTAGTGGACATGGTGAACGAGCACATTATCATCCTAAGATAGCACCAAACCCAGCGATGCCATAGGGAAGACCAATTTGAGGATATAGGAACAGAGGACAAATGACTTGATGAGTTATAACAGTGACCTTGAGGAATTATTTGAGACTCTTCGGAGGATTATAAGGCTTTCATGTTGGTAGATGAACTTGGTGGGATCGTGATTATAGAGTAGCATAGCTTTCATTACCCCTGAGTAAATTGGATTTAATAGGAAAATTATGACCGCAAGCTGAAATTCTTGGAAGTATAAGGATTTTACTTAGACAGGGGATATTGATAGAAGATAGTTGATAATTACTTAGGGGAAAGTGTGGAAACTCTCGCGGGACATGAGATTTGGATTAAATAGGTTACCCTAGTGGAGTATGGATGCAGAGTAATTTTACATGGTTCGGAGTAAATTGGATTCAGACAGATGATCTTGATCATAACACCATGTTTCTCGGTGGACCATAAACTAGGAGATTGGATTAATTGTCAGAGTTTATTTAGGGATCTATATATGCTTGACCTTGGAGGTTACTTGACTATGATAATGGAAATTGGTGGACTGACTATAGTAAGGTAGCCCTTTCCAGTATTTATGGATTATAGGATATTAGAAGATCGTGTGGAACACCGTAGAGATTGGATTTGGTGAACTACTAGATCATGTAGTGATCGGTGTAGTTAATGGGTTATTGGAGTTGATGCATAGGAAGGAAACAAGATCTGGAGTGGCTTACGACGTGTTTCCTTGGGATAGAGATGCTTTATCTTAGATCTTGGAAGAATAAGCTGAGCACTTGGATTGTCACGTTCAAGCTTAGCAGCTTGTATGTTCTACCCATGGATTTTTAGGGATAGACATACATATGAGTTTGGGGATTGTAGACATATATGGTTTAGTTAGACCTCCTCTCGGGGGCCATGAGGATATAAATCACATGAGTGATGATCGGAGTTGACCTATACGAAATGATGCTTTTAGCGGTATAAGGTGGTCAATTTGGAGGACTAGATAGAACAATTGGCATCTCATGAATTGTGCTCAAGGATAAGATGATAAACGTTCACTCACACCCTAGAACCCTTAAGCCCTACCAAGCCATAACATGGTCAGATCATGACCATAGGCTTTGACTCTAGATCAAGAAGACCGTGGCCAACACTCAACCGTGACCACCACCAGTACCATAGCTTAATTTATGTACCCCGTGAGCAAGTCCTCCTAGTGTACTTGGACAAGCTGGTTGTCATCTTTATTTGGTGATATACTTGTCTACCCGAAGATGAAAGAAGTGTCTTTCAGCTGGTTAGGTAACATTTGAAGACCGCCATGTCAACAAGGAAGAACTATACCAACCACCATCATCAAGAAGTACACTTCTGCGTCGAAGGACCTTGTGGATCTGCAAGCCACTCCTGTAAGGAACCAAGCATTTCCATGACAAGGAGACCCACACCAAGATTCCTCGGCCTTCTTCAAGATCACTCCAAGATTTAACAACCCCCTATGAGACCACTACAAGACGAAGAGAAGACAGTTACCAGCTGGAGTTGCCACCTGAGTTACCCGCTATGCACAACGTTTTCCCACACCACACAACCTCGGAAGTGTTTCCAACTTCCTAACTAGCCCGACGTCTACAAGGACATCGACCACCGAGCCATCGACCCCTAGCCCAAGCTAACCTACCGCGAGCTACCCATTAGCAACCTGGATCAAGAGTAGCGTCATACACGAAGCCACACCATCAAGTACTTCAAGCTCAATGGAGCACTACACGGAAGCAGAAGCAACATGAAGACTTGAAGACTACCCCGAATCCAAGTTTCCATACTCCTTTCCGCGCCTAGTTTGGGAATCTCGGGGACGAGATTCTTGTAAGGGGGGTAGGTCTGTCACACCCTGATTTTCATGGCACAACGCTTAAGATGATAAATCATGATAAAATGTGGTTCGACAAAACTTTTGCATTATTTGACTTTTATTTGAGTTGGTTATCTCTCTCTGTGTTTTTAAGTGCTCGTTAAAGTCAACACAACTCCACATTCTATAACTCATCTCCTTGCCCCAAGCTTCTGCCCAATGATCATGCCATGTGTATAGAGCAATATAGTATTTTCTTACAAAAATAATTTGGTCAAATAGTATTTTCAAAAATTAGTTTTCCAAAAACCCCTGGATTGAGGTTTGCACTGCAAGTACATGATTTGGGGTATGAAAAATATTTCAAAATGTATACTTGAAACCTATTAGATATAGGACTTCCATAAACCACACAAATATAATTTTAAAAGTTATTTTTCTATTTTATTTAAAAGCTTTTTCTTAAGGCCAGAAATGGTCTTTAATAGGGAAAAATTATTTTCTTGCTTCAAAAATATTTGACAAAATTTTGGGAAACTCATACGACATATATTGTCCATATATAAGAGTTTCAACACATGGTCATGTTCAAAATATTGGTCAAATCCCTCAAAACCCTTTCTGGATATATCAAGATTTAGAAATATTTACAAAGGAAATATTCTCCAAAAATTCCAAGAAAATTCTAGCATGTCACTTATGACATGTTTGACGATCTTGACAAGTATCATGTCATGGAGAATAGTATAACCCCATGAAATTCCCTCAAAACCTTTTCTGTCCATTTTGTAGTTTGAGCAACTTTACATTGCACAACATGTCCAAATGCCCTCAAATCTTGTGTACATGCTCAAATGGTCTAATCATTCATCTAGACCAAATGGCACAAGTTGGAGAAAATGTTATATTGATCAGAATGTCCCAAAACCCTCTCTGACCTGAATCAAATTTGAACAACTTTGTACTACCAACTTTCACTCCTTGACCCCAACTTTCGGGAGCATATTCACATGACCAAATGAGGCGACTACACCAAGTGGTGCTTCAAGGAGAAGTGATTTGCTCAACTAGATCTACACACGTTCATTTCTGCTAATTTCTAGGGTTTACAGAAGTTGCATTGGCAACTTTGCCCAAATGAACTCAATATTGGTGAAAACCCTTATTTTCTCATGCCATTTGACCCTGTCAAGCCTTATGACAAGAGCAGTTCATCTTTTTGCCCAAACCAGCAACAAACACCTTCTGCCATTTTAGTAAAACAACTACTTTGACCTCTTCCACTCTTCTCCATGGCCTCCACTTTTTACCACAGCCCCTCCAAGTCCCCCCTCTACCTCCAGTAGCAATGGTTGCACCTCAGCTCAATGATTGAGGGGTGAAACCACCTCATTTACCCCTCTGGACAGCCCCTCTCCCTCTCTTCCTCACCTCCCTCCTCCCTCCAGTGGCCACCCAGGGCATCCAATGCCCCTACCCACTTCTTTACTTACCCCTAGATCCCCCAGACACTAGAGGCCAAGCCCAGAGCCCTGGAAAAATGGCCATGCCGGCCATATGCACGCTCTGGAGCCTTCTGTGGCGCTCCCTTGCAGTAGCCGCCCCACCTTAACCACTCCCGGCCACCTCGGGCCTCCCTAGCGCGCCCGACGATGCGCCTCGACGTCTGTGACACGCCACGCCTCTGTCCCCCTCCTCCTTCTCCCTCCTGCTGCCATTGCTACTTGCAGACGCTGCGTTGGCGCCCAGCGCCAATGGCGTGGCTCACCTGTGTGGCGTCTCGACCCCTCCTGCTCTCTCCCTTAGCTCCCTCGGCGTAGTCCACGCCAAGAAACACCCAGACAGGCGCCCAGCTCCTCCCGAGCCACAATGGCGGCAGCGAGGCTTCGCCGATGCTGCAGGTCCACGGCACCCAACCGTTCGCCTATTTAAGGGCCTCCCCGAGCCTCTCCCTCACCACCACTCGCTCCTACCCACTCCAAATCAGCCCCCTATGCCCTCAGCTCTCCTCCAGGAGCACCCGAGCTCGAGATCGAGCTCGAGCTAACCCCTTCGGCTTGCCGGAGTTCGCGAGGTACAGGCCTCCCCCGCTCCTCTTCTGCCTCGATCTGGAACCCCTGAAGCTCGCTAATCCTTTCCCCCTTGTTTCCCCTCTCTGTAGCTGCCAAAAACGGTCGGAACCGCCGCCGCCCGAAGCCCCTCCGCCGCGTGACCTTGTCGCCGGCGAACCCCTGCACCCCGGCAACCAACTCCACCTCCACCCGAACGGCGACTCCGTCCTGAGCACGTCGGTGCCCTCACATCGCCTCGCCGTCGACCACAGCGGCGCCGGTGAGGTCGCCGCCCTCTCTGACCCGGGGTTGACAACGACGGCCGTGGGCCCGTCCGTTAGCCTCACGTCCTGACGTGTGGGTCCCACCCGTCAGGTTTAAAAGCATGCGTCTTGGCAGCGTTCGGTTATTGCGTCGGTGGGCGTATTTTTCCTTTACGCCTTCGACGTGGCAGCCTTGCGCGGGCTGAGTTCCCTCTGGGCCTGCTGCACTGAGGCCTTTCTGGCCCAGTGGCACAATGCCACTTTTCTTTTTCTTTTTCTGTGGAGTTTCTAAATTCTTCTAAAAATCCAACCTATTTGATGGTGTAACTTTCATAAATATCCATCAAACTTTTCTGCACTGTTCAAATTTAAATTCAAATCTGAGCATTTATATCCCCCCCTAAAAATCCATTTCTCCTATTCTACAACTCCAAATCCATAACTAGTAATTTTCCCCTTCTTATATTTCCCCCTAGTATTTGTCAAAAATAAGTTGACATTTTTCTGAGCACTCTGATTTTCTGTTTTACTATTGCCTTATTTTCTCGTTATTTTTCTTGCGACGATTAGATCCCGTATTAGAGGAAGTTGCTAAAGAAGAAGAAGGAGAAGGATTTGAAGAACTTGAAGACCAAGCCAAACAAGGCAAGCATCCCTTTGACCATGTCACCCCTCTTGTTCATCGGTACCCTTTTTCCGATTGCGTGATGATGGAATATGACAGTGGTAAACTTGTTGTGAACCACCCCATGATGCATACCCCTACTCACGACCTTACCTTGTTCATGATTGCATTTTCAAGATACTAGTTGATGCATAATGATGAATGTGTACCATGAACTCTTTATGGTTACATTCTTTCGAAAACCCCATCGGGTTCCCCTAATGCCCTTGGGAGATGTTGAACTAAGGTCACCACTTGAGGAAGAAGTGGTGTACCAGTGAGAGATTTTGGTGTGTGTGTGTATAAAATGATGGATTAGATGTACGTGTGATTACCGCCCCAACCAAACATGTGTAACCACTCTACCCCTTATGGGACGGGGCATTATTGATTACTTAGGCTGATACTAGCATGGTGCTCACATTACTAGTGACGGGGGTGACTTGAGGTCACTCTTAGGATGGGGCCGTGCTTGGATAGGCGGCCATGACTGTTTTCACAGGGCACTGGACATACCGTTGGTCCCTTCGTGTATGCGAAATAATGTGAAAAGGGCAGAGTCGCACGATCTTTTTCTTATACACGAGGGCCGTGTATCAACGAGTGGACCCTATGTTAGTGTCGTCTAGGGAAAGGTAATGATCGGTGCTTCCCCGAGTACTTCAGTACTGCAGGATCGTGGATGACACGAAAGCTTCCCGGATCTTGTGGGTAAAGTCGCAACCTCTGCAGTGTCAAACTATTCGAATAGCCGAGTCCACGGTCATGGACAGTTGGGAGGTGCTACTTAAACTATGTCCAGAAATTTTACAAATCACGATGCTTGTGTGTGTGGGAAGAAGTTATTTGCGTCAAGGTGGATACCCCTATTATGAATGACATGACACTGATTCAACTCTATTTATGTTGATATCTGTAACCTGTTCTCGAGGTTACCCATGTTTTATTGATGCATATCTCACAAGTTGATAGGATATCTTAACAAGCTTGAAGCTAGGTTGCTTAATGGTTGTGCAATTGCATTGTTACCTTGAACCAAATCATGGGTTGCTTGCGAGTACATTCAAAGTACTCGTTGGCTTGCCACTGGTTATTTAATTGGCCAGGCATGGAAGAACCGGAGTTCAAAGAAGAGTTCTTTGGAGACGAACATGCGAACTAGGACGTTTCCCAGTCAGAATGCCTGTAGGGTTAAGGCAGATGGCATGGGTTCTACTTATCGATGAAGATTCCACTGCTTGTGTTTCATCTGATGTTCAGCCCTTAAGGCTTTATCAATGTAAGACTTGACCATAATGGTCATAATTCGTGTAAGACGGTATGTATGGATGTAAGACTCTTGTTATTCAGCTTCTGTGTGTTCAGTGGGCATTGATCTCTGGGATCACTGTACACGTGCATTCGGTGATTTCGACTTATGAGTCGGGGTCCCAACAGAAGCAAGCCAAAAGCTTCCACTGAGAGCATGTTGAGGCGAGCCCCGCCGTAAATGACGGTCTTGATCACCGCCGTGTTCCAGATGGTGGGTGTGAACAGCATCGGGAGTGCGCCCGGGCCAGCGGTGGTTGCCGGATGGCCCCCTCAGTCGAAGGTGAGGTCGGCCTTGGGCGCCGCCATCCCGGCGGTGCTCCCTGCCGCAAAGAGGCGGTGCCCATTTGGCGAAAGAATTGCTTGAGATGGCGATCCGAGGGCGGTGCCTGCGAGCCACCGAGGAGGGCCGCAACGGCGAGTCTTTGGTGCTGGCCTTGCGATGAAAAGGCAGCGCAGCTCTTCCTAGGAGGCCCACGAAGATCTGGCAGGTTGAGCAGCGGTAGCGTGCACGCCAAATGAGTGCCATGGGAAACCAGTTGGCCATGACCTTGTATTCACCTCCGACTTCCAGAATGGCCTCCTCGTACGCCAGCAGGAAGGCTGCTGGACCAGCCGCACTGTCAGAGCGAGGCGGCATCTCCAACATGAACTTGTGCGGCCACTGCACTTGTCGTAAGGTGGGGGGTGAAGGCCCGGACGCCCACGCGCCTTCACGCACGCCCGTCGATGTCGAATTTCGGGTTCCGGCAGACCCTCTAGGTTCGAACTCTGGGGTGCACGCGGAAATCTCACCTCCAACCTACCTACCCCTCGTCGCGTCGCAAGGATCTAAACTACACAAAGAGAAACACAAGGGACACAGTGTTTATACTGGTTCGGGCCACAATTGTGGTGTAATACCCTACTCCTGTGTGTGGTGTGGTCAATTGCCTCAGGGGCTGATGATGAACAGTACAAGGAAGAACAGCCTCGCGAGGGTCTGTTCTTGGCCGGTGCGACAAACTACTAGGGGGAGTTCGGTCGCTTCTCTCTCTCTCTCTAAATGTATCCTTTGGCAGGCGAGGACCAACTTTAGTCAGGATAAGTGTACTAGATGTTCCCCTTCAAAATGGCCAATTGTTGGCGCCCTTCCCGCTCATTATTTGGGAAGAGGCCCAGGGCCTCTGCCTATAAATAGGACTAGCCACCCACAGCGTAGAGGCATCTAGAAATCTTGGAGATCGCACAGAGAGAGAGAGAGAGAGAGAGAGAGAAGCGTGAACTCCCCTAGCAGTTCATCGCACCAGCCAAGAAATGACCCTCGCGAGGTTGTTCTTCCTTGTATTGTTCATCATCAGCCCAAGAGGCAATCGACCACACCACAAACTAGAGTAGGGTATTACACCACAATGGTGGCCCGAACTAGTATAAACCCTGTGTCTCTTGTGTTGTTCCTTTCATAGTTTAGATCCTAGTGAGGCGGCGAGGTGCAGGTAGGTAGAGGGCGAGATCTCTGCGCGCACCCCAGTGTTCGAACCTAGAAGGTCTTCCGGAACCCGAAATCCGACAATGGGCACCTCGTGAGGTACCCCGCCTTGATCTCTCCGCCTCCTCGCGAGCCAGCCTGACGAGGCCGTGCCTGAGGAAGCTTCCTTTCATCCGCCCCGCGAGGCTTGGTCCCTCGCGAGGGTCTTGAGCTTGTCTTTGATGAGGGCCAGGCCGTCTTTGGGCCACCCTTGAGCCACGCCGCAGGCCGCAGGAAGGCAAGTCTGGGTACCCCCGTTCCCGGAACGCCGACAGTAGCCCCCGGGCCCTAGGCGCGCCTGGACTTGGCTTAGCTAAGAAACGAAGGGGCAAGTGTGAAGCACCGTGGGCCCTAAGAGCCTGCGGCCTTGGGCGCCGCGTGGCGGTTGATTGGACGTGGGCGTCTCTGCTTGCCCACGACGCCTCGACGACTGCACGAATTGACAAGTCCCTGCATGCAAAGCGGCTCATGATTACCTGTGATCGTGGAGATCGACGGTTGGCCTTCCCGGCTATAAGTACGTTTGACACCCCAACAATTTTAACCTTGTTTTGTTAATTAAAAATTTTGCCAGAAGCTTAAACTTTTATTTTCTGGATTTCCTTTGGATTTCAGGACCTTTCTGTTCTTTATTTATATGGAGTTTTACCCCAAGTGAAAACTTGCCATTTATTTGATTGGACCTGTTTACCCTCTCAACAAAAACACCTCTATTATCAGTGATTTTTCATTAGTTTGAAGCCCTATTTGAACTACAACCATTTGATAAAATCCAAAATTCCAACCAAAATTTGGAGATGTCATAGGATGTTTTCAAATCACTTTTATGCAAAAATATCTTCTGTTCATTATAGATTTTGAGCTCTACACAAAATTTTCAAATCTGGTCCAGTGGGCAAATTTGCACTACAACCTATTTAAATATTTCTTTAAAACTTCCACCAAAATTATGGGATGGTAATAGGAGTATATTATTCAACTTTATGCAAAAACCCAATTAGGTTCTTTGAAAAATTTGAGTGAATCAACCTCATTTCCATTCTGGTCCAACTTGTTGATTTGTACAACAACCACATTTATTTTGCTCTGTTGCCCATGATTCTTCCTCATACTTATGGTCCATCCTGCAAAACCCTAAGTCCAAGAGAGTGAACCTATTGGAGTAGTTTTAGTCCATGAAACCATATCCTTTTCTTTCTGACCAGATTTGGTTTTCTCAAAGTTTTGCACTAGCAAGTTTCTAGATTTGGCCAACTAACCTTACCATCCTGACCTGCATCTAAAGAGACCACGATCTGGAGATTTTGGACCCTCCAAGAGTTGCCTAGATGCCCTTATCATTTTGTCAAACACCTTCTGTGCATGGCCAGTTTGGGCATGGTTTTTAGTTTGCACTTTGGACTTGCTTGCTTTGCCGAATCAGCTTGTCTCATAGCTCTGCCATAGCCTATAGCCTCACCCTGCCAAACCCCTCGTGGATTGGAGCCCCCTGGCCTGCCATGGCAATTCGCCGAGCATGTTGCGTGCGTGCTCTGGGCGCGCCCAGGCGCCAGCGTTTTGCTATCGTGCACCGAGCCGCCGTGTTCGCTCGCCCCGCGCCCCTGAACTTTGCTCACCTGCAGAGCCACACCCCGGCCTCATCCACTCACCGGAACGCGCCAGACCGCCCCTACGGCTCCACAGGGCCGCCGTCAGGTCGGCCGTGGCCACAAGCGGCCGACTACAGAAGCCCTGCCGAGGACGACGCCGCCCGAGCCACCCACGCGCGCCAGCTCGCCCCCTTGAGTAGTAGGGAACCCGTCGGAATGCGCCGACCAGCCCAAACCACACCACGTCGCCCTGCAACACAGTATGGCGGTTCGCCGGCGAGCTTAACTCCGGCCACCGCGGAACCGACCTCGTTGCACTATATAAGGAGACACCCGAGCTCATCCGAGCACTCAGGCGACCTCAGGCCACCTCTCTAGAGCCCCCCATAGCCAGAGAACGACGGGAGGAGGTCATCTTCCTCACCTCCGACAGGTTCAGCCGCCGCCGCGCTCCGGTGAAATCCGGCCAAAACCGAGGCCCCCAAACCCTCCCTGTGCTTCCATCCTCCTCCCCTAGATTGTGCGGAGCCGCCCAAACCCTCAGCCGTGATCGGAAGCCACTGTAGCCCAAACCCCCATTGCTCTCGAAGCCACCGGCCGCCGTGAAGCTCGTCGACGGTGAGTCCCTCCACCCCCGAAGACCCAACAACCACCGGGAGGACCGCCCCGGTCTGGCGGATCCATCCCCTCCCTCGGAACCCCGCAAAGAGCCGCCAATCACCGGCGGCGATCGCCGATCTCGCCCCCCCGCTCGGGTAGAGGAAGAGGAGGGAAGGACGACTGGTCAAACCTGACCAGTGGGTCCCCTAGACCCACTGTCAGTGACCCACGCGCCGTCCATGCTAGATAAGTGGAGGCGTAAACACCAGAATACGCCTTCCACGTCGTTAGTTCGAAACGTTTTTTTTCTTTTTCTCTGTTTTATTTTAAAAACAGAATTTGACCAAAACTTTGACTGACTATAAGTTTTTAAATATAACTCCAAATGAGTTGATTCTTTTTCCTACCTCTCTCAAATATTGTCTAATTTATTTTTAGATTTATTTGAAAAAATTTCAAACGAATTTTTTTGTACCATTTTGAAACTATGCGTTAATTCAAATATTTTCAAAAATAGGATTGTCGGAGAGAGAAGAAAACTTTCAAAAGTTTTAGGATGCACCGTGCCTCTACACAGCTTGAAAGCAAGCATTCTGAACCCTGGCATAATATCGTGTGTGTTAGTTACACAGTTACAACACCATTTCGACATGGAGTATCCGTATTTTATGTGATGATAGGTTCCTACTCATGAGTGCACATCGATGATTTCATGTTGTTGGAGTTTGATATGTTTGTGATAGTAGTCACCATCACATGCCTCTCGTGCATACTGAAAGGAATCCAGGTAATCCGTTGTCTTGGGTAGACACGGGTCTGTCCCTAGTCCTCCGTCGAGACGGTTGTGTCCGGTACGGCATGATGAGGTATGTTGAGTGGTGATTCTGTCTGTTGGTTGAAGTATATATTGTTATACTAACCATGCAGGGAATACTTAAACCTCCTGAGTCGACCATAGATCGAGTCTTGTTCCGGTAACCCCCATACTTGTTTCGTACTACCACTTGTCCCTGCCATAGGTAAGTGCAGTTCAGTAAGTTGTCAACCCCTTTCCTAGCACACACCGTACAGAGAGGCCATGGTGGAAGATACCGGAGGCATCCGGTAGGCATGCCACCTGGTCTAGGGCATGGGTGTTTCGGTTGTAGCCGAAGGGGTAGCTCCCCTAGTTTGTGCGCGGTATAAATTTTGTGATCCCATGCTAAGTCCAGGTTGTAGCCTCCCCACTTAGAGTTTCGCTTAACGGGTGTCGTGGGTGATTCCAGACACCGGTAAGTTAGCTGGTGTGTGCCCATAGGTGTGTTTTCAATTAAAAGGCCGTAGACGGAATTAGTCCCGATGGACTAAAGGAATACGTTACTCGTGGGTAAAGAGTACACCCTCTGCAGAGGTTAAATCTATTCGAGTAGCCGTGTCCATGGTTAAGGACTACGATGCAGGATGGGTCAAGTGTCGGTCTTAGTGTTGGTCTTCGGAGGAGAAACTGTTAAACCAGAACTTGGATCATGACTTGTGACTTGTGATGATCATGATTATTATTTGTTATAACCCGTTATATTATTTGAATTATAGAATATCCCTGGGATGGTTCTACCTCCTGGATATTTACTGTGATTATTTATACACCCTTTATGTGGTGTCGCTCAGACGCCTGACTGTGGCATTCTTGTTGTTTACTTTATAAGCCCTTTATGTTGTGTCGCTCAGACGCCCGACTGTGGCATTCTTGTTGTTTACTTTATAAGCCCTTTATGTGGTGTCGCTCATACGCCCGACTTTGGCATGCTTATTGTTTACATTATAAGCCCTTTATGTGGTGTCGCTCAGACGCCCGACTGTGGCATGCTTATTGTTTACATTATAAGCCCTTTATGTGGTGTCGCCGACGCCTTGAATCGAGGCATGCTCGTTATTTACTATCCTTTCGAGGCGTCGCTTCAGACACCCGATCAGTGCATTTTATTACTACCCTGTTATTGCGTATTCATGTTGTATATATATAACTTGCTTGCATGCATCAGGGATATTGTTTTATGACTGACATTGTGACCGTAGAATATTTCAGAGCATGATTATCGTTTATTATATTATACCCGTGTTCATAATGTTTGCGAGTACATTCAAAGTACGCACTGGCTTGTCCCTGGCTATTGTCTTGGCCAGATTTCTCGCATGGATAGGAGCGATGTGATGACAGCCTCGAAACCTAAGCAACGGTGAAAGCAACCTCGCGAAGATAGGAGTTAACCTGGTCAGCTGTTCCTGTGGGAAATGGAGCCCCATAGACGCTGATGATCCACAAATTGCTTCCGCCATCAACCACTAGAAACCATCTATTGTACTCACAGGCCAGAATGGTCTTGTACTACATATTATGTATTTTGCTTGGGATTCCTGTATCAAGTTGGTGCCTCATCAGCTAACAGTAATCCAGGGGCTGGTGAGCACAAGGGCCATTTTCTGGAAATTAATATCCCGGAAAGGCGGTCCTGACAGTACGGGATGGTGCGTGCCCTTCTAGTCCATCTCTTCTTGCTTCTCCTTCTTATCCATGGCTCCGCCGAAGAGGTTCTCGGCCGCGGAGAAGGGAAAGGCCCGCCAGGTGGAGCCTGACACTCCCCCAAACAAGCGCGATCGAGGCCGTCCTCGCAAGTACCCTGTGGCTCCCGTAGCGGCTTCTCGCGGCCGTGGAGGCGATCTCCCGCGCGGTGACGGGCGTCAGGCCATTGATGGGGGGCGCGCTACAGCCGCGCGAGCCCCTAGGCCGGCGCCCCGGGTGGCCTCTTGCTCCAGGCAGACGGTTGCTGCAGCCGGGCCTCCTGGGCTTCGCTGGAGGTCTCGGCCGGGAAGGGCGTGGTACGACCAGCAGGCCGGCAAGCGTTTGCAGCAGCGTGGTCTGAGCCGGCGGTGCACCCTGCACTTCAAGTTCGACGGCGATGCCACCCTCTATGTGAGGGTGTTCGGGGAAGACGGTCGCCGCGCTGGGTGCTGCCCTGAGGACGACGACCGCGGCCATGAGCCCAGCCCCGGAGACGATCGGGATGAAGACGACAGCGCGCGCGTGGCCGGCGGTGCTCGGGTATCGTCGAGCTTCGGCGACTCTTCTTCAGACAGCGGCTCCTCCAACAGTGGCCATGCCCAGCCTCCGTGCCGCCGCGCCCGCCTGGAGGGAGGTAGCGGGTCTGCCCGCCGCCGCGCCTCGTTGAAGCGTGAGAGGGAATACGCCTGAGCTCCGGAGGCAGCTTGAGCCTTCGCCGCGAGTTGGTGTCAAGCGAGCCGCGCTTGTTTTGTTCTTTTCCTTTTCCTGCACAAAGAGTCAGTAGTGTAGGGCCCCGCGGGGGCGTGCTTGGACTGTTGCTGTTAATCATCGTATTGTTCCCTTTATTTCTATAGTAGGCTTCTGTGCCACGCCTGCGTGTGGAAATTACTTAGCTTGGGGGCGACCTGTCGCGGTCTTCACCTCCTGAGGCCCTCGTCGAACGCTTCATGCGCTGCAAAGATTAGCCAGGAGAGGTAGCTTCCGGCCTCAGTTGCGGGGGCGACCGACCCAGGTCCTGTGTTCGCGTCGCGGTGCCCGTGGGGCACGGACTGGAGGGGTGCTCCCGTAGTAAACCCGGTTAGGGAAGCCTGAAACAATAGGGACAGAAAACACTCGCGGGGTGCCCGCGTTGCTCCCTCGCGAGACTCGTGCGAGAGAAACCGAGGCAGGAGAGCGAACAAGGCAAAGAGTCACAAGCCAAAGGCGGCAACAACTTCAATAAAACTTCAAATGGGAATGAACAAGCCAACTGCAGAAAGCAAATGAAAAAGCCGCGTCCGGCACCTAATCTAGTCTTCGACGTCTTCTCACCGGTAGCGGAGCTAAGTGCTGCCATTGGGCGTGGGAGGAGCCCCAGGGCCTGAGGCCGGCGCTCCTGAGACTCCGGGGCGTGTACAGCCCCAACTCATTATTACGTGAGAGTGTCACGGGCGGCGAGCTTCACAGGCATTGGCCTTCTTCACAGGCTCCGGGCCTTTCTTGGGGGAAGCGAACTTCACAGGCATTGGCCTTCTTCACAGGCTCCGGGCCTTTCTCAGAAAGATAAGCTTCACAGGCGTTTGCCTTCTTCACAGGTTCTGGACCTTTTCCAAAACGCAACAACTTCACAGGCATTCGCCTTCTTCACAGGCACCGGGCCTTTCTCAGAAAGATAAGCTTCACAGGCGCTTGCCTTCTTCGCAGGCACCGGGTCTTTTTAGGGGTAAAACCTCCGCAGGTGCTGGATGTTCCACGCGTTCTGGACGGGCACCCCCTCCTGAGTCTCCAAGCGCGCGGAGCCGGGCCTGGAAACATGAACAGCCTTGAACGGGCCCTCCCACATGGGAGAGAGCTTATGCAGTCCCTCCCTGGAGAGAACCCGTCTAAGCACGATGTCCCCTACCTCAAGAGTTCTGGGGTGAATGTTGCGGCAATGGTATCGCCGCAGTGCTTGTTGGTACCTCGCCGCTCGCAGCGTGGCTTCTCGACGATGCTCCTCCCCCAGCACGAGGTCCGTCCCCCGCATGGCGTCCTGCTGCACCTCGTGGAACGCCAGGAACCATGCGGAACGACGTCGGACCTCGTGAGGAAGGACCGCTTCAGCTCCATAGGCCAGGAAGAACGGGGTCTCGCCAGTCGGCTTGGTCGCGGTCGTGCGGATGGACCACAACACGGACTGAAGCTCGTCGTACCAGCCTCTGCCGCAGGCCTCCAGCTTCTTCTTGAATGTCCTGGTTTTGAGGCCCCTCAGGACCTCTTCGTTGGCTCGCTCGGCCTAACCGTTGCTCTGTGGGTGCACTACCGAAGCGTAGCATACCTACGTCCCAAGGTTAGCACAGTATGTATTGAAGAGGTTACTGGTGAACTGCGAACCGTTGTCGGTGATGATGCGGTTCGGCACCCCGAACCGGCACACGATGCCCTTAATGAACTTGACCGCGGAACCTGCGGGGATGGTGCGGATGACTTCCACTTCAGTCCACTTGGTAAACTTGTCCACGGCGACGTAGAGGTAGCGATAGCCTCCACGGAGCCGAGAAGCGGGCCAGGATATCCAGCCCCGCATCGCGAATGGCCACGAGGGGGATAGTTTGCAGACCTCCCGCCGGCTGATGGATCTGCTTGGCATGGAATTGGCAGGCCTCGCAAGCCTTCACTAGTTCCACGGCATCATTGAGCGCAGTGGGCCAATAGAACCCGCTGCGGAACGCCTTGCCAACGAGGGTCCGTGATGACGAATGATGCCCACAGCCTTGGCGCTGTATATGCGCGCCAGCAGCTCCTTCCCTTGCTCCCTGGAAATGCAACGTAGGGACACATCATTCACTCGCTTCCGGTAGAGCTCTCCATCCCTGATACAGTATGCCGTGGCTTGCCGCGCCACACGCTCCACCTCCTCATCCTTTTCCGGCAAGGTCCCTTGCGTCAGGTAGCTCTGTAGCTCTGTGATCCAGCACCCCTCCTGAGGCTCCAGCGTCAGGAGCAGACGCGCTCCTGAGGCCGGGCCACAGACCGGGGATCCCGAGGCAGGTGGCTAGTGGAGCTCTTCCCCAGGCTGCACCGTGCTTGATAGCGATGGTGTTGCCGAGGGCTTGAAGAGCCGCTCCTCGAAGACGCCAGGTTCCTGAGGTAGCCGCCTGGATGCCCGTTTGGTGATATCGTCAGCCTCTTGATTGGTGCCACGAGGCACATGCTGCAACTCCAGTCCCCAGAACTGCTTCCCCATCCCGCGGACCTCCGCAAGGTAGGCTTCCATGTGCTCATCCCTCGGCTCGTATACTTTGTTGGAGAAGTTGACGAGGAGTTGTGAATCACCCTTGATAGTAAGGCGCTTCACTCCCGAGGCAATCAAGCGGCCTTTAGGCCTGCTATCAGGCCTTCATATTCTGCTATGTTGTTGGAGACCTTTTCTCCGTGCTGGAAACAGAGTTGCACGGCGTAGTAGAGCTTGTCTTGAGTAGGAGATATAAGCACTGCGCCAGCTCCCGTGCTGTGTCTGGAGAACGCTCCGTTGAAGTACATGATCCAACCGTCCGGTGCCTCGCTTCCCGAGGAGAGGGATCGATCCTCATCAACCTTGAGGCCCGGCGCCTCCGTCCATTCCGCCACCGCTAGCGCTGCTCCCTTGATTACTCTGGTGGTGCTGAATTCTAGCTGAAACGCTTGCAACTCGAAGTTCCACTTAGCGACTCTTCCAGCCGAGTTGGGGCTCTTGAGCACCCTTTCCAAGGGGTACATTGAGACAACCTTGATGGGATGGCCCTGAAAATAATGCCGCAGCTTGCGCGACGCCACCAAGAGCGCGAGGAGGAGTTTCTAGGGCATGGGGTACCACGCCCTCGTGTCCTGCAACACTGTGCTGACAAAGTACATAGGGTGTTCGACGAGGTTGGGAGTGCTGGTGTTGTTGGTGTCTTCCGGAGGCCGTGGCGCCTCCTGAGACAGTGGAGCCCCCAGCGGTTGGTCGCCAGGGGGAGGGGTCTCTTCTGTTTCGAGTGTGCTTCCCTACGGCGGCTGATCATTCTCGGCTGTGGTAGTGGTCTCTGTGTGGCCCCCTTGATCCTGCTTCACCTTGACCCGGACAGCTGCCGCGGCTTTGGTCCAACGCTCCTCCCTAACCGCCACCAATGCTGCGCTGGCAGAGTAGGGAGTGGCTGCAAGGTACAGCACCAGGGGCTCTAGAGGGCGCGGAGCCACTGTCGGTGTCAAAACCGGCGGATCTCGGGTAGGGTGTCCCGAACTGTGCGTCTAGGCGCATGGTAACATGAGACAGGGGACACGATGTTTTTACCCAGGTTTGGGCCCTCCCAATGGAGGTAAAACCCTACTCCTGCTTGATTAATATTGATGATATGGGTAGTACAAGAGTAGATCTACCACGAGATCAGAGAGGCTAAACCCTAGAAGCTAGCCTATGCTATGATTGTTGTTCGTCCTACGGACTAAAACCCTCCGGTTTATATAGACACCGCAGAGGGTTAGGGTTACACATAGTCGGTTACAATGGAAGGAGATCTACATATCCGTATGGCCAAGCTTGCCTTCCACGCCAAGGAAAGTCCCATCCGGACACGGGACGAGGTATTCAATCTTGTATCTTCATAGTCCAGGAGTCCGGCCATCCGGACACCCCCTAATCAAGGACTCCCTCAGTAGCCCCTGAACCAGGCTTCAATGACGACGAGTACGGCGCGCAGTTTGTCTTCAGCATTGCAAGGCAGGTTCCTACTCCGAATACTTCATAGAAGATTGTGAACACAAGGATAGTGTCCGGCTCTGCAAAATAATTTCCACATACCACCGTAGAGAGAATAATATTTACACACACATCTAATCTGCTGACGTATTTCGCAGCGTGTCATCACACCACGGCCAAGCCTTTATTCGAATTGTTTTTACAGTCCCACTTCAGCACACTTAGCGAGGCGGTTTCCTTGGCACGTCTTGTTGAAGCAGAGATCGTGTCCCCTTATTCCAGGAATCTCATCAATACGGACGTGGGTAACCGAACCGTGCCATTAATTTATGGTGCTTGGGAGATAAGCGAGTTTTACCAGTCTGGTGGGGGCACATAGTTTCGTCCGCCCATATAAGGGGATAAAGATCCACTTTTTCCATCTACGCCTTCTTCCTCCTTTGCTTATCCATTTCCTTTTCGAGCTCCAACGCCCAAGTCCGCATACCCGCCTCAACCTTTTCCGGTCATGTCCGGAGGCGGGAGGCAAGTGGATTGTCTCCTCATCACGAGAGGGACACATCAAGAAGTTGAGGGAGGCGGATACTTGTCTAACGACATCGCTGCTGGCTCCCGGACAAGGCAGCTCATCCCCGGGCCCCATGAGAGAGTGGTTTTCCTCACCCACTTCCTCCGCGGACTAGGTTTTCCACTTCACCCATTTGTCCGGGGGCTCATGTTCTACTACGGCCTGGATTTCCATGATCTGGCCCCGAACTTGGTCCTCAACATCTTGGCGTTTATCGTCGTGTGCGAGGCTTTCCTCCGCATCAAGCCCCACTTCAGCTTATGGCTAAAGACCTTCAATGTCAAGACGAAGGTAGTGGGCGGCCAACAAGCAGAGTGCGGAGGCGCCATGGTGGGCAAGATGCCCAACGTTACATGGCTCGAGGGCTCCTTCATGGAGACCATAAAGGGGTGGCAATCGGGGTGGTTCTACATCACCGAGCCGCGTGACCCTAAATGGGCAGCGACCCTCGAATTCCGATCTGGCTTCCCTACAAGGCTCACCTCCTGGAAAGAGACGGGCCTATCATGGGGTAATTCGGAAGAGCGGACCTGACTCCAATCCTACGTCCAAGACCTGGTGAACACAGAGGTTAAACTCATCAACATAGTCCAGGTCACGCTCATCCGCCGAATCCTCTCGTGTCAACGACGGGCCTTTAACTTACGGGAGTTCAACCCGGACAAGCACCAAACTCTGACCAGGCTCTTTGACACAACGCACGAGGATGCCTGGAAGGTGCTATTCAAGGGCGCCGAGGTTCCCCCTCCCATCACCGAGGATCGCGGATTCCGCGCGAAATGACAAGCCAGCATAGTAAGCTTATTTTACCCTTTACGGGATACTTGTTTTTCATAGTTTAACTCTATGCGAGATCTAAGCTCCCGCTCGTTTGACAGGAATGGCAGAAGAAGACCGGACAGATCGACTGTCCGGCTCCTTTGCCCGAGGATCCAGCAGACGCCCACTTGATGGGGCTGCTGGTCCCGACACCTTACGTGGTGCTAGAGAAGAAGGCCAAGAAGCAGGCCACGGGAACTCGAAAGAGTTCCCGGCGCCAGGTGGTGTCGGACTCATCGTCCGATGACTCCGAGGCGGACTCCTCTCGTGAAGACGAGGAGGAGAAAAGAGAGGCCTCTCCCCTAGAGGGGGGAGAGAAGAAAAGGAAGGCCGCCCCATCTGGGGAGGCCGGAGGGTCCAAGAAGGGAAGGACCCTCCCTCCGGACTACTCCACCAATGCCGACGACAGCAAAGAAGAATGGCCACCCAGGGCCAAGCCCCTGGCGAAATCGTCAGTATCCGGGTACCAGAATAACTGATGGCGTTTCTTTTATTGCACAGTACATTCTCGCGCCGAATATAATCATGCAGTCCGCCCAAGGCCGGGCTCGGCAACCGTCGGCGGTTCCACTGAGTTAAATCGGATGTGAACAGCACTTCACTTCTGACCGCCTCCTCTCCTCGCGCTGCGGATGATGCCGAGGTGGCGTCCCAAAAGGGGCCAGGCCAGGAGGAGGTGGTCCTGGAGGCGCCGCAAGGCAACCTCCCGGATCCTAGGCGCCAGGGTGATAAAACCCCAAAGGGATCCAAGTCCGGCCCTAGGCCGGACACCGCACCGGAACCTTCAACGGTTCCGGCATCCGGCAGGCGCCCCCCTACTAAGAAGGGCAAGCCTACGATGCCGGTGACCTCCGTCCAACTGGAGGCACCGGATAATCTGCTCGAGGTGCTTAACGTCACCTCCATCGACGAGGAGCACCGCACTATTATGAGTGCGGTGATCCAGAAGGTTCAGTCCACCAAGAGCGGTCTGACCGAAGCCTGTGCCAGCCTTCTAACACGCTTTGAGGTATGTATTTAAGATATGTAAAAATATTACCGCAGATGTAGTCTGATGTTTCAGCTTTGGTGTTCGGCAAGAAAAGCCGAACTGAGGATCAAAAAGATATACGCAGGAGTCTAACATAAGTATTTCAATATGGGAATGCAGCCTGTGCTGCTGACCTCTGCCGCACTGACTGCGGAGGTTAATGCATTGAAGCAGAGCCTCGAGCGGTTCGAGGACGAGCTCGGCCTTGCCAAGAATCAGCTCGAGGACAAGGAAGGTAAGTAATACCTTATGTAAGTATATAAAAAAAAGATGTGGTTGCAAAAAATGACAGGATCAACGTGGGTATGCAGGGGCTACGAACGAGGTGGCGACCCTGAAGGAAGCGCTGTCCAAGGCCGAAAATAATACGGCCGTGGAGCGCATCGAGCGAGAGAACCAGGAGGCACGGGTGGCGGCGGTGCAGCAAGAGCTCCAGGCTCTGATGGAAAAACATGAGAGTTTGGAGCTTGACTCAAAGACTCGAGAGCCTGAGCTCGCCTCGACGCTTGAGAGCGCCAAATCTGCCAAGGCCGAAGCCCAAAAAGCCCTCCAGGAAATTGAGGTGATGAAGAAGATAGCAGCGGGTAAGGCATTCTTTATGCAAAGCAAGCACGCGAAAGTGAATTACTTGTTACTTACCCGAGTCGGAGCTCTCCGTGAGCATTCGCAGATCTTCCCAGTGTGTCCAACGCAGCCGCATTCTACCGAGCCGAGGAGGGAAGCTCGACGGAGAAGGTGTTACTGTCTCGGTATCTTTGAGGCCGGACACCTGGTGCCCTTGAGCGACCAGCTGAAGTAGCTGGTCGAGCTCCATAAGATGACCGAACAGGCCATGAAGGGTCTCGTAGTGCGGCTGTGGCCTGGGGAAGCCATGCCTGGAAGCTACTTCGGGCTGGTAAGGCGGCTGGTGGATGCCTGTCCAAGGCTTGAAGTCATCAAGCGCTCCATATGCATCGAAGGTGCCCGTAGGGAATATTGCCCGTGCTAAGGTGCACTGGGGCAAGATGGACGCTGAGAAGCTTGTGACGGACGGACCACCGCTGTGCAAGGAGCATCACAAGCCCGAGATGTATTATGAGGGCGTCCTGAAGGGTGCCCGCCGTATAGCGGATGAGTGCTCCAAAGATGTATTTTTGAGTAAACTCGCAGTTGTAATCCTGTAGGCTGAAAACTTGTTTCATATGCGCTAAGCAATGCTTTGAATTTAAAATATTACCTTCTTTGCGGTCGTTTATCAAAATTGAGAGATGGCGAGTCGTAAACTTCGCCCCATGCTTGAAGTCTTTGGGGTGTTCGGGATAAACTTGAGCGCTCTTTTTCCCATTATTGGGTCCTTCGAGGGAGGCGCTCAACACAACGAACAAGACAATTGGAGTATAATGCTTGAACACTCTCACTTAGCCATAATTCTATAATTTTAAATTTTGGCGAAGACCCTAGTATTCAGAAGACCGAGTTCGGGGCGCTATCCATGCCTAGGCCGGACAAAGCCGACTCCTCGCTCTAAGCGGCATAAGTCTTTAGGGACTCGAAAACCTCTCGAACAGCGACCAGCTCTCGCCCTATCATGACGGTCAGTTTTAGCTTTCTCCACTGAGGTGCTTAGCCCGGCTCAACCGGGGCACAATCGCAGTGGTTCTCCCAGTGCTACCTTAGCCGATATAACAGAATGTAAGGCACCAAAACATGGGAGCCGGGCAAACCCAACTATTGACCCAAGACATGATTCGGAGCCGATGCATATAATGCTATAAGTTTGGGGTGCCGCACTCATGAGATTGTTCGGACTTCTCACACCATATTATAGAAGTACATAAGCCCACTGGTGTATTGGTCGTACCAAAGTGTACGGTTGCATTATGTCATAACTGAACATACTGTTATATAAAAAAAAGGTAATGCAATAATAGACAAAAGCTAAGCATTCTTTATTCGAAAAGTCTGCGGTAAAAGCAGAACGATACAAATAGTGCGATAAGCAAGACATGGAACTATTTAACATGTCCCCCCTCCAGGGGCGAGCTGCGGGATGATATGTGAAACAAGTATACTGCTTGTTATAAAGACCACCTGACACTCGACGTAGCTTTCTGCCTCCCTGGCTGTTGCATCGTGTGTTCGGAGATTATGCTGCCGGACAGGCCTTCCAAAAAGTGGAGTCCTGAAAGTGAGAAAGAAAAAAAAGAATGACAAAATCGGGAGCCCCTTGTGCGGTTGAGGCGCATTTTGGGCGTGCCATGGTCGTGCCCCTCCCCCTATGCCCATCGTATTTCCAGAGCGTAGTTATGTACGTGCAGTACTTGTTTCACAATTTCGCGAGGGCTGGGGTAAGGGCCGCATTGCTACGCGTGCTCGGAACGTGCCAGGCGGTCTTGTTGTAGGTTACTCCGGGCGTGCTTGAAGGTGTCCGGATGTTTAATGGCCAGACTGGAGAATTGCCTTGACAGGCTGCTTTGTACTTCCGCCGCGAGGGCCGCCGTATGCTCCTCCGTCTGGAGAGAGCGTTCGGTGTTTCCATTGACCGTAATGACTCCTCCAGGGCCTGGCATCTTGAGCTTGAGGTATGTGTAGTGCGGCACCGCATTGAACTCTGAATACCGTCACGGTTCGTCCGAAGCGATGCGTGATAGCCACTGCGGAACGGGACTATGTCGAAGATTAACTCCTCGCTTCGGAAATTATCCGGGGATCCGAAGACCACCTCAAGTGTAACTGAGCCTGTACAGTTGGCCTCTACACCTGGTATGATGCCCTTAAAGGTCATCTTCGTGGGTTTAATCCTTGAGGGATCTATGCCCATTTTTCGTGACCTGTATCCTCGATAAAGCAGTTCAGTTATCTTGCCGCCGTCCATAAGGACTCTAGTGAGGTGAAATCCGTCAATGATTGGGTCTAAAACCAGTGCGGCGAATCCGCCATGGCGGATGCTAGTGGGGTTGTCCCTTCGATCAAAAGTGATCGGGCAGGAGGACCATGGGTTGAACTTTGGGGCGACTGGCTCCAACGCATGTACGTCCCTGAGTGCACGCTTCCGCTCCCTTTTGGGTATGTGGGTTGCATATATCATGTTCACCGTCCGCACTTGTTGGTGGAAACCCTTCTGTCCCCTATTGTTCGGCGGCCAGGGCTCCTCCTCGTCATCGCTATGCCGCCCCTTGTCATTGTTTTCGATGTTTAACTTGTCTGCCTGCTTGAACACCCAACAATCCCTGTTGGTGTGGTTGGCTGGTTTTTCGGGGGTGCCGTGTATTTGGCATGAGCGATCGAGTATTCGGTCCAAATTGGACGGGCTGGAGTATTTCTTTTGAATGGCTTTTTCCGCTGACCGGGTTTAGAGCCTCTGAATCCGGCATTAACTGTCGTATCCTCAGCATTGTCGCCGTTAATGCGACGCTTTTGCTTGTTGCGACGCGACCTGCCCATGCTGTCCTTGGTATCCGAATTACCAGGGATCTTGGTCATGTTATTACTACGAGCTAGCCAGCTGTCTTCTCCCGCGCAAAAGCGGGTCATGAGTGTCGTGAGGGCTGCCATGGATTTCAGCTTTTCCTGTCCTAGGTGCCGGGCAAGCCACTTGTCACGGATGTTATGCTTGAAGGCTTCAAGGGCCTCTGCGTCCGGACCGTCGACTATTTGATTTTTCTTTGTTAGGAACCGTGTCGAGAATTGCTGGCTGATTCATCTGCTGCTGAATTATGTGGCTTAGGTCATCGGCGTCTGGTGGTCGCACATAGGTGCCACAGAAGTTGTCGAGGAATGCGGCTTCCGTGTCCTCCCAACAACCAATTGATTCTGGCGGCAAGCTGTTAAGCCAATGCCGAGCTGGTCCTTTAAGCTTGAGTGGGAGGTATTTGATGGCGTGTAGATCATCACCGCGGGCCATGTGGATATGAAGGAGATCGTCCTCGATCCATACCGCAGGGTCTGTTGTGCCATTGTATGATTTGATGTTTACGGGTTTGAAACCCTCGGGGATTTGATGATCCATTACTTCATCTGTGACGCATAGTGGCTGTGCGGCGCCTCTGTATTGGGCTATATCACGACATAGCTCAAATGAGCTTTGTCTGCTGTGTTCGGCCCGGCCGGATTTACCATATCCGGCATGACGGTTATCGTCACGTGTCATGGGGCGCCCACGCGATCCATAGATCGATCTTGTTTGCCATGCCCTGTTCTCCAATATATCTCGCGGGTCTGGCACATTTCCCCGTGCCTTGGTATTCTTTGAGCGACGCCGGGGTGCGGCTTGAGTGGAGGGCCGAGAGGCCTCTCTGTCACAAGTTAATGAGGTGGCCGGTCGGCCGTATCATGCGCTGGTGATGTAGGTCTAAGTGCTTCCTCCTCTAATCGAGGTAGCAGCCTGCGTTTAGGGTAGCTCTCGGAGGGGCGTTCGAGTTCGTACTCTTCGGCTGCAAGGACATCAGTCTATCTGTCGGCTAGCAAGTCTTGGTCAGCTCTAAGCTGCTGTTGTTTTTTCTTGAGGCTGCTCGTCGTGGCCATAAGCCTGCGTTCGAAACGCTCTTGTTCGACGGGATCCTCAGGCATGACAAATTCGTCGTCGTCGAGGCTTGCCTCGTCTTTGGAGGGAGGCATATGGCGGGATTTAGAGCGGCGCCGCTGACGCCGGCGCTTAGGCTGTTTCTTGGAGGGGTCATCCTCCGTTGTTCCATCATCGTTCCCTTCTTTTGGGGTGTCCACCATGTATATGTCATATGACGAGGTGGCCTTCCAGTGCCCTGTAGGCGCTGGTTCTTGTTCGTCTCCTGCATTGTCGTCCATACCGTCGATGTCTTCGGAGTCGAAGTCGAGCATGTCGGTTAAATCATCGACAGTGGCTACGAAGTGGGTGGTGGATGGGGTTTGAATTTCTTCGTCGTCCGCATCCCAACCTTGCCGACCATAGTCCGGACAGGGCTCTCCAGATAAAGAAAGAGACTTTAGTGAATTCAGAATGTCGCCGAAAGGCGAGTGCTGAAAGATATCTGCGGCGGAGAACTCCATGATCGGCGCCCAATCAGATTCGATCGGCAGGGGCGCAGAAGGTTCGGACTCCGGAGAGGAGTCCGGCACCTTGGAGTCACGAGCTTCGCAAAGGACAGGTATGGTGTTCGGCTCGATCGCTGTAGAGATTGCAGCCCCCGAGGCGGTGTCCAGCCACCCGTCCTCGATAAGCGCGATCAGCTCGAGCTAAGGGTCGGAGCGAACACCGGTGCGGCCTCCGTGACACTATTCGTGGCGTAGCTAGATCATGCCCATCGTAGCGGTCTTGGCGCGGCTTGGCTGTGGCTCGAACCCGTCGAAGATCAAGTCTCCTCGGACGTCGGGCCGTGTAGTTCAAACTTCCAAATCTGACCTGATGGCGGGCGTAGCCTTCAATCTGCTCCAGATGGCTGCTTAATTGGCCCGCAGTGGAAAGCCGCCAAATCTGAAGATCTGTCCGGGGAGAAAAGTCTCACCCTGGACCGCATCATTGTTGATGATCGGAAGGAGCCATCGGGCCTAAAGGTGACGCACACGGAGGAACTCTCAATGAAAGCACCAATGTCGGTGTCAAAACCGCGGATCTCGGTAGGGGTCCCGAACTGCGCTCTAGGCGGATGGTAACAGGAGACAAGGGACATGATGTTTTTACCTAGGTTCGGGCCCTCTCGATGGAGGTAAAACCCTACTCCTGCTTGATTAATATTGATGATATGGGTAGTACAAGAGTAGATCTACCACGAGATCATAGAGGCTAAACCCTAGAAGCTATCCTATGGTATGATTGTTGTTCGTCCCTACGGACTAAAACCCTCCGGTTTATATAGGCACGGAGAGGGTTAGGGTTACAGAGTTGGTTACAATGGAAGGAGATCTACATATCCGTATCGCCAAGCTTGCCTTCCACGCCAAGGAAAGTCCCATCCGGACACGGGACGAAGTCTTCAATCTTGTATCTTCATAGTCCAGGAGTCCGGCCAAAGGTCATAGTCCTGCCATCCGGACACCCCCTAATCCAGGACTCCCTCAGCCACCATTACTGGGGGGCTGGTTAAGTACCTTTTGAGATCTTGGAACGCCTTGTCGGCCTCTTTAGTCCATTCAAAGGGGCCCTTTTTCTTCATTAGCTTGCAGAAGGGTAGCGCTCGTTCCCCGAACTTGGAGATGAAGCGTCCTATTGCGGTCACGCGCCCAGTGAGCTTCTGCATTTCTCTGAGGGTCTTCGGCAGGCTCATGTCCTCGACTGCCTTGACCTTTTCTAGGTTAGCCTCGATGCCTCGGTGGGACACTAGGAAGCCCAAGAGCTTGCCCGAGGGGACCCCAAACACACACTTCTCCGGGTTGAGCCGCAGGTTCACTGCGTTGAGGCTCGCGAAGGTTTCCTCCAGGTCTTGTATCGGGGTTACGGCCTCCCGAGACTTCACCACAATGTCATCGACGTAAGCCTCAACATTCCTCCCGAGCTGCGGACCTAAGGTGATGTGCATCAGCCGCTGAAAGGTCGCCCCTGCGTTGCGCAGCCCGAACGGCATGCATGAGTAGCAGTACACTCCACACGGGGTCAGGAAAGCCGTTTTTTCCACATCTTCTACCGCCATCTTGATCTGGTGATAGCCAGAGAAGGCATCCAGGAAACATAACAGGTCACACTCGGCGGTGGAATCGACGATCTGGTCGATACAGGGGAGCGGGAATGGATCCTGCGGGCAGGCTTTGATGAGGTTGGCGAAGTCGACAAACATCCGCTCCTTCGCCCCTTTCTTTGGCACGACAACCGGGTTAGCCAACCAATCTGGGTATCGAACCTCGCGAATGACTCCTGCCGCTTCTAGCTTGCGGGTCTCTTGGACGATGAAAGCCTGCTTCTCAGTGGACTGCCGTCTCGCTTTCTGCTTCACGGGGCGTACGTTGGGGCACACGTTGAGGTGGTGCTCGGTTACGCCTCTCGGGATCCCTGCCAACTGATCAGGTTCGCATGCGAATACCTTCTTATTCGCGCATAGGAACTTGACCAGGGCCTCCTCCTGTTCGGGCTCGAGGTTGGTTCCTATGGTGAAGGTGGCGTTAGTGGATCCGTCTTTGTCGACCAGTATCTGCTTGGTTTCTGTTGTGTCTTGGGTGAACAACTGCTTCTTCTTGGCCAGCGCAGCCCCCTTGGGCTCAGGGGCGTCTGAGTCGGCGGGCTGTGCCGCCGCCGAAGTCTTGAAGACGAGCTTGAGCACTTGAACCGCATCCCCGGCATCTCCGGACACGGTGAGGACGCCGTTGCTCCCGGGCACCTTCATGAGGATGTACGCTGGGTAAGTCGCGGCCATGAATCGGACTAGTGCTGGGTAGCCGAGGATGGCGTTGCATGGGAGGCCGATGGGGGCAATGTCGAAGTCGATTAGCTCCGTGCGGAAGTTGTCGTAGGTGCCGAAGATCACCGGAAGACGGATCTGCCCCAGGGAGCCGGCTGAACCACCTCTGATGCCCAAGAAGGGCCTGCTAGGCTGAAGCCGCTCCTGCGGTATGTGGAGGAGGATGAAGGCTTCAACCGAGAGCACGCTGAGGCCCGCGCCGCCGTCGATGTGAGTCCTGGTGACGGCCACCTGGCAGATGGTGGGGGTGCACAGCATTGGGAGCACGCCCGAGCAGGCCGAGTTGGAGGGGTGGTCCTCCGAGCTGAAGGCCAGATCGGCCTTGGGCGCCGACCGACCTGGGGGAGCCCCCTACCGCGCGGAGGCAGCGCCGATCTGGCGGACGAATGGCTTGACGTGGCGGCCTGAAGGTGGCGCCTGCAAGCCGCCCAGGAGAGCTGTGACAACCGGGGGTGCCGGCGCAGCGTGCTGGGCGAGGAAGAGGTTGCACAGCTCCTCCGAAGAGGCCACGGAAGCCACTAGCAGGTGGAGCAGCCACATGCACGGGGCGCCGGTGAGGGCCATGGCAAGCCAGTTAGCCATGACACTGTCGTCGCCTCCTGCTTCGAGGACGGCCTCCTCGTACGCTAGCAGGAAGGCCAGTGGATCAGTCATGCCGTTGTAGCGCGGTGGCGTCTCCGGCTTGAACTTGTTCGCCATCGCACTGCCGCAAAGGTTGAGGGCCAAGGCTCGAGCCCCTGGCTCCTCGCCAAGCGCCGGGCGACTGGAGGGCGGCGCGCTGCTCATCATAGGGTGAATCACAATGTTGGCGGAGAGCGGGTCGGCGGAAGGGAAAGCTCCGGCGCAACCCTACCTGGCGCGCCAAATGTCGGATTTCGGGTTCCGGCAGGCCCTCTAGGTTCGAACTCTGGGGTGCACGCGGAGATCTCACCTCCAACCTACCTACCCCTCGTCGCCTCCCAAGGATCTAAACTACACAAAGAGCAACACAAGGGACACAGTGTTTATACTGGTTCGGGCCACCATTGTGGTGTAATACCCTACTCCAGTGTGTGGTGTGGTGGATTGCCTCAGGGGCTGATGATGAACAGTACAAGGAAGAACAGCCTCGCGAGGGTCTGTTCTTGGCCGGTGCGACGAACTGCTAGGGGGAGTTCGGTCGCTTCTCTCTCTCTCTCTCTCTCTCTCTCTCTCTCTCGACTTAAGATGCTCTCGCTCTGTTCTCCCTTGCTTCTCGATTCAAGGTGTTTTGCCCTATGGGTGGCTAGTCCTATTTATAGGCAGAGGCCCTGGGCCTCTTCCCAAATATTGAGCGGGAAGGGTGCCAACAATTGGCCATTTTGAAGGGGAACATCTAGTACACTTATCCTAACTAAAGTTGGTCCTTGCACACAAAGGCTCTGACGATGACGCCGGCTTGGGCTCCACGATGACCTCCTTCCTGCCGTTGTGTTGGTCTTGGTCTTGTTGCACCAAAATGGTTGCCTTTGCTTGATGCTCACGCCTGCGCTTGCCTCCTTTGCACTAAAGAGGAAACGAGGACACTGCGCGGGCTGGCGCCCGCCTGGCGCCCTTGGTCGTCATGGCTTGCGTCATGGGCACCTCGTGAGGTACCCCGCCTTGATCTCTCCGCCTCCTCGCGAGCCAGCCTAACGAGGCCATGCCTGAGGAAGCTTCCTGTCGTCCGCCCCGCGAGGCTTGGCCCCTCGCGAGGGTCTTGAGCTTTTGCTGATGAAGATGGGCCGTGTTGGGTCACCCCTTTAGCCACGCCGCAGGCCGCAGGCAGGCAAGTCTAGGTACCCCTGTTCCCAGAACGCCGACAGTCGATCCAGCCGGAGGAGCGGCAACTGCCATGAGAGCTGGATGGAAAGACAAAGCAGGTGGAGAGGCAAATCAAACGAAGAGGCGAAGCTTCGGCGCACCGCTACCTGGCGCGCCAAATATCGGATTTAGGGTTCCGCAAACCCATGAGAAGTTTGAACTCTCGGTGCGCACGAAGGAATCTTTCTTGAGCTCGATGAGCTGGTGTGTGTGAGGATGGAATGGATCTTGTCGGTGTCAAAACCGGCGGATCTCGGGTAGGGGGTCCCGAACTGTGCGTCTAGGTGGATGGTAACAGGAGACAAGGGACACGATGTTTTTACCCAGGTTCGGGCCCTCTCGATGGAGGTAAAACCCTACTCATGCTTGATTAATATTGATGATATGGGTAGTACAAGAGTATATCTACCACGAGATCAGAGAGGCTAAACCCTAGAAGCTAGCCTATGGTATGATTGTTGTTTGTCCTCCGGTTTATATAGGCACCGAATAGGGTTAGGGTTACACAGAGTCGGTTACAATGGTAGGAGATCTACATATCCGTATCGCCAAGCTTGCCTTCCACGCCAAGGAAAGTCCCATCCGGACGGGACGAAGTCTTCAATCTTGTATCTTCATAGTCCAGGAGTCCGGCCGAAGGCTATAGTCCAGCTATCCGGACACCCCCTAATCCAGGACTCCCTCGGTAGCCCCTGAACCAGGCTTCAATGACGACGAGTCCAGCGCACATATTGTCTTCGGCATTGCAAGGCGGGTTCCTTCTCCGAATACTTCATAGAAGATTTTGAACACAAGGATAGTGTCTGGCTCTGCATAATAAGTTCCACATACCAGCATAGAGAGAACAACATTTACACAAGTTCAATCTGCTGACGTATTCCGCAGGGTGACATCACACCACGGCCAAGCCTTTATTCGAACCGTTTTCACTGTCCCACCTCAGCGTGTTTAGCGAGGCGGTTTCCTTGGCACGTCTTGTCAAAGCAGAGATCGTGTCCCCTTATTCCAGGATTCTCATCAATACGGGCGTGGGTAACCCAATAAATCGCGTTAGGCACGCCTCCTCTATCGAAGGCGAGTCCCGAACGGTCACGGGGAGGGCCCCTGGTATTCAACCTCTTTATAAAGAGACCAAGGCCCCTCTCCTTTTTCTCAATCTCCATCGAATCCGCCCCTCGCTTCGAGTTCCAACATGCAAAGCTCCAGATTCAGGCGCTTCGGACCTTCGATGATGTCCGGCTTCGACCTCCAAGGCCGGTGGATGCCATCCTCCATCACAGAAGAAGATGTCCTAAAGCTAAGAGATGCCAGGTATCTAACCGGCGAAATCTTGCATAGGCTGCCTGCTCAAGGGCAGGTCATTCCCACTCCCAAGCCCGGTGAAAGCGTGGTGTTCACATCTCACTTCCTTCGGGGACTAATCTTCCCGATGGACCCCTTCATGAGGGGGCTCATGTTTTATTACGGGCTAGAATTTCACGACTTGGATCCGGAGTCCATCCTCCACATCTCGTCGTTCATCGTCGTATGTGAAGCCTTCCTCCGCATTACCCCACACTTCGGATTGTGGCTCAAAACCTTCAAGGTGGAGCCGAAGATGATCAAGGGGCAACAGGTAGAGTGCGGAGGGGCTGTTATAAGTAAGAACGCTAACACTTCATGGCCCGAGGGCTCTTTTAAAAAGGAGCTCAGTCTATGGCAACAAGAGTGGTTTTATATCACAGCTCCCAGGGGCACCAAATGGGTGGCGCCACCTGCTTTTTGCTCGGGTCCTCCACCGCGGCTGGCGTCATGGGTCAATAAAGGGCTTGACTGGGGGCCGTCCAAGGACGTGCCCTTGTTGCAGGGCTGTATTCGAGACCTCCTAGAGAGAGAGATCAATCTGGTCGTAGTAACGCAGGTCATGCTGATTCGTCGCATCCTGCCCTGCAAACGTCACCCCCTCCGCCTGTGGGAGTTCAATCCAGAGGGACCACGAGCTCTTCAATACTTCATGGGCGCAACGCCCGTGGAGATGTACAAACTGTTCTTCGGATCACAAGCAATGTGTCCGGACTTGACCGAGGACGCAGGTCTGAGCTGCAATCGCCCGGATGCTCAAGTAAGTAGTCCCGTACCCGGACACGCTATCCGTATATTTATCATAAACTTGCCCTTAAAAGAGCTGTCCCTTAAACAGGAGTGGATAGCGAAAGCAAAACTGATCAGGTGTCCAGCCCCCCTCCCTGAGACCACGCCGGATCCAGTGTTAATCAGGATGCTGGAGGTTGCGCCTTTAGGAGAAGGCGAAGGGGGGAACAAGGAAGCTACTGCCTCCGCGAAGGAGGTTATCAAGAAAGGAGCGATTGATAATCCCTCCATCCAAGGGGAGAAGAGGACCGCCTCTGGAGATCCGGAGACCAAGGCCTCAAAGTGCGGGAAGAAATCTTCGCCAGAGGGTCCTGCGCCAGAAGATGCCCCGGCCGCATTGTTTCCCCAAGGAGATCAGTCCTCCAGCGAGCCGTAAGTAGAGAGGGGAGTTTATGAAATAAAAGACATCCCTGTTTTATTTCTGAAGATGACCGAAATTTTACCTTGTAGTTCGGATCTCAGCCCATCTCAGCAGAGTTCGTCTTCGGGGGATCTTTGTCTGGAGATGATGGAGAGCGGAACGCCTCCCCCTGCCGTACCGCCTAGCGAGGCGGACGATCCTGAAGTGTCGTCGCGGTTGGTTTCCCCGAATCCGGCAAGGGTGGAGTGCGGTCGTGGGGCCCCCCGGAGCCCTCCGTGTCCGGCCTTCGAAAAAGGCCGTCGGACGAGTCCGGCATCTCCTGGTGCACGGTCGGAGGAGTTGAAGGATCTACTCGGATGAGTGTCTATCTCAGAGGATCACTGTGAATTGATGGGTACGGTGTTTCAAAAAATATCGTCCGCTGAAAGCGGTTTGTACGAGGCCGCAAGGAGTTTACTGACGGGTTTTGAGGTACGTGCAATGATGTACCTTTTGACGGTTCCGCATATATAAGATGCGCCCCATGTAGATAGTAGCCCCTGAGACTTGGTGCGTTGTCAAAAAATGACAGCATGCCGAGGATCATAATCCTAGATATAATATGTCGCCTTTCCTATGTAGGTGGCGGGGCGTCCGGTGGCTAGCCGGACTGATGAATTTGCCGAACTAAGGCGGCAACTTGACGTGGCGGATGCAGACATTACGCTTGTCAACAAGCGGCTGGACGAGTCACAAGGTATGTTGTTTCTCCGCGGACACCTAGTAAGGGAGCTTGATGCCCGTGCCTTAGAACATGTATGCTTGATGTAGATGGTGTCGCTGCCATGGAGAATCTTCGGGCGGAGCTTGCCCGAGCCAAGGAGCATGCCAGGAAAAGTGATGCGGCTGCCTTAAAGGCGGCCGAAGAGCTAAAAGCCGAACAGGCTGCTCATCGCCAAGCAAGAAGGAAATGGCTGAGATGGCCGTGAAGTTGAAGAATGCTACTGACCGCTGCGAGCTTCTTGAAAAAGAAAGTCGAGCGGAGCAAGAGGACCTGAAGAAGGCCACCACCGAGGCCAAGGATGCTCGCTCTGTGATGAGAGCTATGAAGGAGGAGCTACGTCAGGCCGGAGATATCGCGGCTGGAAAGCCCTTTCTGCTGCGTAGGAAGTTCACGGATCCTAAATATGCTCAATTGGACCGGCTGTGGAGTAGTGCAAATGCTTATCTGGACTTGGCGCGAGTGCTGCGGACGCGGCCGAACACTTCGGAGATCAAAAGGATCACGAGATGGAAGAGCTTTTTTGGTCGCAGTTCCGTAGTCCAGAGTGTCCACTTCCATTAACCGATCGTTTGCCCGAATGGGCGGAGCTGAACAGGTTGTCCGGACTTGCCATGAAGAATGTCGTGACTCATTTGTGGCCGAAAAGGCCCGAGCCGAAGAGTTATTTTGGCTTGGTGCAGCAGTTCCTTGGTACGGTGCCGCATATCAAAGCAATGAGGCAGTCAGCATGAATAGAGGGTGCGCGGATGGCTCTTGCCCGTGTCAAGACATACTGGGTGGAGATGAAGGCCACCGATGTTGCATCCCAAGATTCGGACGGAAGCCGAGTACCGCCGAGCACTATTTTCGTGAAGTTCTTCAGCGCTGCTTAATAGAGACGCAGTGCTCGAAAGATATTATGTTCGAATAACATGTATTATTGTGAAACAATGTTTCGATGGAATATAAAAGATTTTTTATACTTATGCTTTCAAGAATTAAAAATACCTCCCGTATGTCGGCCGTTAATGTATATGTGTATATAACCTGAAAGATGGCAGTCTTTGGCTTATTCAAAGCCCCACGCATATAATGCGGGGTGTTTGCGTAAAACGATTTTCACACTTGATCCAACGTCTTGGTCCTACAAAGGAGGTGATAGCGCATCAAACTAGGCAACCGGACTATAATGCTTTATCACTTTCACTTAGCCATAGGAGTTCGGACGGTGGGGCTACTATATAGCCCTAGGGGCACCGCTCACCCAACCCGAATTCAGGCGGCGTGTGCCCGGCCGGAAACGGCCTTCGTCAATGCAGAGGAATTCTAAAGATTCCAGCGGTCATCGAGTGGTTGACCCGGTCTCACGCTATATAATGACAGCTGGTTTTCGGCTTTCTCTCGAGGTGCTCCCTGGCGAACCGGGGCACAATCGCAGAAGTTCTCCTTGTGCCTCATTAGCCGATAGAGCGGAACGTAAGGCAGCAAAACACAGGAGTCGGGCAAACCCAACATTTGACCAAAGACATGATTCGGAGCTGATGCATATAAGGCCTAACTCGAGACGCCGAACACTCCCTAAGGTATTCGGTCTTTATGAAAAATGGGTCGAACAATCGCCCTTGGTAAAAAGCCCCTGGTGTCCACGTACGCGCGAAATTCTAACGTGGCCTATGCCAAAACGCCAGCCTCCTCCTTGGTTATAGCAAGAAACTGGGGGATGTGTATCAACAAGAGACGGTAAAAAAGGTTTACGCAGGGTCTTAATCTGAAAAGAATCCTTGCAACGGGTCCCTATTGCACGTTTCCATCGGTGTCTCCGTTGTGACGTATCCTGGACGGGTGTAGCACGGTGTTCATCTGTAAAAGAGAGGAACTTAGTTGAAAAAGATCGTGCGAAAATGTACGTTATATTATATAAACAAAGTACAATTCGAAGAATGAACAAAATTGAGCTTTATTGTCTCTTGTTGTGGATGCACGGAGCCCTTAGAGCAGCTTACGCGGACTCGCCACCGTGGTCCGGGTCCTGGATGACCTGTATAAGTGCTTGTATTGTCGAAGCCGGTTTATTGTGGGGCTGTCAAGGCATCCGCACAATCTTCCGGACTCGAGGGACCCTCGATGTTTCCCTTTAATGAGATGATGCCGCGTGGACCGGGCATTTTAAGTGTAAGAGATTCATAATGCGGTATTGCGTTAAAGCGGGCGAAAGCTTCGTGTCCCAATAGTGCTTGATAGCTACTTGTAAATGGGGTGCGGTGGAAGGTTAACTTTTCATGGCGAAAGTTGTCGGGTGAGCCGAACACAACTTCTAGCAGTAGAGAGCCCGTACAGTGGGCATATGGGCCTGGCATTACCCCTTGAAAGGAAGTATTGCTATGGCGAAATTTTGTTGGGTCTATCCCCATTTTGCGGATTGTGTCCTGGTATACCAGGTTTAGATCACTGCCGCCGTCCATTAAGACTTGTGAAAATTGGAGTCCGCCAATTATCGGATCTAATATCAAGGCAGTCCAACCTGCGTTCTGTATACTTCTAGGGTAGTCCCGATGGTCAAAGGTGATTGGTTTTGACAACCAGTGGCGGGACTCTTCCGGGATAGGCCATATGGCGTGTACCTCTATGGGCGCCGCTCTATTTTTCCCTTTTGTCACGTGAAGTGAGTTCACTGTTTTGATTTCTTGGGGGAAATACTTTTTTTTTCGGGTGCTCTGCTTTTGGGGTTCGTCATCGTCCTCGCTTGGTGTGTCGAGCCCCTTGTGTTCGGCGTTGAGTTTGCCAGACTGCTTGAAGACCCAACAATCTCTGTGGGTGTGGTTTGCGTGCTTCCAGGAATCTTGTGGATTTGGCATATCTTGTCCAAGATTTTGTTTAAGTTAGATAGCTCGTCCCTGTTATCATTAAGGGGCAGCTTTTTATGATTCTGCAGAGAGCTTTTGAATCCGGCGTTGACTGTCGTGCTCTTCGGGTTGTTTCCCTTGGTCCGACGCTGGTCCTTGCTGCGTTGTGGTTTCCCATTTCCATCCCTGACTTCGGATGTACTTGGGTCGCTGGTGCTGCATCTTGCTAGCCGGCTATCCTCCCTCGCGCGAAAGTGGGTCATGGGGCTTGTTAATGCAGCCATTGTTCTTGGCTATTCTTGGCCGAGGTGTCTGGCGAGCCATTCGTCTCGGACGTTGTGTTTGAAAGCCGCTAAGGCTTCGGCGTCCGGACAGTCGACTATTTGGTTCTTTTTAGTAAGGAATCTGTTCCAAAATTTCCTACCGACTCTCCAAGTTGTTGAGCTATGTGACTTAAATCATCGGCATCCGGAGGTCGGACATAGGTCCCTTGAAAATTTGTCAAAAGCATCCTCAAGCTCCTCCCAACTTCCAATGGTGTTTTCGGGAAGGCTTTTAAGCCAATGCCGGGCTGGCCCTTTGAGCTTGAGGGGTAAGTATTTTATGGCGTGGAGATCATCTCCTCTAGCCATGTGTATATGGCAGATGTAATCCTCAACCCAGACTCCAGGGTCTGTTGTTCTGTCGTATGCCTCTATGTTTACGGGCTTGAATCCCACTGGAAATTCATGATCCAGCACCTCATCGGTGAAACATAGGGGGTGTGCGGCACCCCTATATTTAGGTGTACCATGATGTTCAGATACTTGATGTGTTGCCTTGCTTACTAGAGCTTGCTTCCTTGGCCCGTAGATAGATCTAACTGGGCCATCTGTTTGATGTGAATCCTTGTGCGGATCGCGTGCCGGCTTGTGTGGGGCGCTGTTTGCTGCTCTCTGTTTGCCATGGGTTCGTCCATCCGACCGAGTGGCCTCCTTGTTTTTTGATTGTGGGGGCTCTACGGCCTCCTCATCAAATTCAGGCAGTAGTTTTCGCTTTGGGTAGCTCTTTGTTCGGCGACTATCGCCGTATTTGTCTGCAGTGTTGAGTACTTGGCTCCATTTGATTCTGAGTGCATCTTTCGCTGTTTTGAGCTTCCGCTTCTGCTTTTTCAGGCTACGTGGTGTGGCGACGAGCCTTTTGTGGAGGTTCTTCTGCTCCAGCAACTTGTCCGGCGTGAGATCATCCGGACTGTTATCTTCGCCGGGGACGGGTTGTTTATCCATATTGTCCTGTTCGGACTGTTGCTCGATAGCACGCTCATCGTCCACCGGTTCACCCTGCTCTATAGCTGGGTCTGTGTGGATGTTGTCTTTGTCGAGGCGGGACTTTGAGCGGCGCTTACGTCACCGTTTTAACTGCTTTTCGATGGAGAGATCCTTCGTAGCGTCCCGTTGTTCCTCGTCGTCGCTTCCTTTAGGTGTTTCCACCATGTATACATCGTGAGATGAGGTGGTTCTCCAGTGCCCTATAGGCGCTGGTTCATGTTCCTCCCCTACATCGCCGTCCCATACCGTCGATGTCTTGAGTCAAGTCGAGCATGTCGGTTAAATCATCGGCGGTGGCTACGAAATGGGTGGTGGGTGGGCTTTGAAGTTCTTCGTCAGTCCGCATCCCAACCTTCCTGACCATAATCCGGCCAGGGCTCTACTGATAAGGAGAGAGACTTTATTGAGTTCAGGATGTCGCCAAAGGGCGAATGCTGATAGATGTCCGCGGCAGTGAATTCCATGATCGGCGCCCAGTCGGATTCGATTAGCGGGGGCGCGGAGGGCTCGGAGTCCGGAGAGGAGTCCGGCCCCTCGGAGTCACGAGCTTCGCAAAGGACAGGGTAGGTGTACGGCTCAATCACCATAGAGATCGCAGCCCCCGAGGCAGTGTCCAGCCACCTGTCCTCGATCGGCATAGTCGGCTCGAGCTAAAGGTCGGAGCGGACACCGGTGCGGCCTCCAGGACACTGTCCGACTGCAGAGCTAGATCATGCCCCTCATGACATTGCGGCGCGCTTGGCTGTGGCTCGAACCCGTCGAAGATCAAGTCTCCGAGGATGTCAGCCGTGTAGTTCAAACTTCCAAATCTGACCTGATGTCCAGGGGCGTAGCTTTCAATCTGCTCTAGATGGCCAAGCGAATTGGCCCGCAGTTGAAAGTCGCCGGTGTAACACCCTGGATTCGATGCGCCAGGTGTCCGCCAGTTATTCGCCGTCTTTGCCATGTCATTTGCTTGCGTGTTGCACTTTGCCATGTCATCATCTGCATTTCATATCATGTCATCATGTGCATCGCATTTGCATACGTGTTCGCCCTCATGCATCCGAGCATTTTCCCCGTTGTCCGCTTTTGCAATCCGGCACTCCTATGTCTCCGGCGCCCTCTTTACCTCTTTTCTTGTGCGGGTATTAAACTTTCTCGTATGGACCGAGGTTTGTCAAGCGGCCTTGGTATAGCACCAGATGAACCGCTGTCAAGTTTCGTGCCATTTGGAGGTCGTTTGATACTCCAACGGTTAACCGGGTAACCGCAAAAGCCTCCTTCTTGCAGCCCAACACCCCTTCCAAGTGGCCCAAAACCCATCTAACTCCCCTCCATGCTCTCGGTCATTCGATCACGATCGCGTGGCCGAAAACCGCACCTCATTTGGACTCTCTTAGCTCCCTCTACCTATATATACACCTCCCCCTCCGAAATTCGCGGATGAACCCTAGCCTTTCCTCTTCCTCCCGCAGAGTCGGACAGCGTCACCGCGCCGGACACGTCGCCCGACCACGTCGCCTCTGCCAATGAGGCGCCCGCCCATCGCTCGGCCGCCCCGCCCTCTCCCGCGCCGCCACGTGTCCCGGGTCGCCCCACCACGTCTTGCCGCCCATGGGCCAGCAACCGCCGCCGCGACCGGGCCTCGCGCCCAGCGCCAACCTCCACCGCCGCCTGCCGGACGAACCGCTGCCGCCCTGCGCCTCGCGCCTCGGCGATCGCCGCCTCGCTGCCCGGCGAAACTCCCCGCCAGCAGCGCCGCCGGGCGCCAGGCGCCACCGGCGCCGCCCGATCCGCCTTCGGTCGCCGGAGCTCGCCGGAGGAGCTCCGCCGGTCGCCTCCCCCGCCGTCCCCGCGCCGGATCCGGCGAAGCTCCGGTCGTATCCGCCTTGCCTCGGAATCCGTGCAGATCCAGAGGTTGACCCCGAATCCACCAAGTCCCCGTTCTGCTAGTATTTTCATGCATTTTCATCATGCCATAACTCTCTGAATATTGCTCCGTTTCGTGCGTGTAATATATCAAATTGTTCGCCTCGACGAGTACATCATTTCATCTCATTGCATCATTTTCATTTGAGCTCATCTTGATTCCAGAAATGCTGTTAGAAGAGGACTATGTGATGTTAGTTTCTGTTTCTTAATAGAACATGCACTTTTGTCATTTTTGCCATGATTGATGTGTGCACCCTATGAACTTAAGTCCTACATGTGTTTTGTAATATGCCATGCCATCTTTACAGGGGTGTATGCCATGTATTTTTGTGATCTCTGTGGTGACTAGCACAAGCATGCAAACTAGGCTTCATGATGTTGCTGATTTCAGCCCTGCTCACTTGATATTTTTATGCCATGTTAACTTCATGCTACCGAGAGATCCATGCATATTTTGAGATACTTCAGTAAGGATGATTTGAACATATGGTTATTCTCTATCCATCCATGCCCTTGTTTGCAATTATGGAGTGCCATATCTTGAATCAATCGAGATCTACTTTTGCTATAAAATGTTTCCTGGCAGGTTGTTTACATGTTATTCAATTTTGCCAAGGTTGTTGTAGTTGATTCGTTTATGCTATGATGTTGTTCTTGCCATGTATAGCTTCCATGCCATGTATTTCTCTATGGTGAGTGGTTCAAGCTCACCAACATGCCTACTTATTGTTGTTCCTGCCATGTTTAAATCTGTAATATAACTTGCCATCTTTACATGGGTGCCATCATATCTTCTGATCCTTTTTGGCTTATGGTCACTAGAGGACATTTGTTCTATGCATCTAGTAGATTCATGCCATGTCTTTGTTTGACATGATAAGTTCCTGTAGCATGTTGTTTGATAGCTCTAAACATTGCAACCTGATGTTACTTCTGCTAAAGTCTGAAGCTGTTATTATTTGCAATCTTGCCATGTGTTTTTGAGCATGTTCTACTGATTTCTGGAGATAGCTCACTGTTCATGTTTTGTCATGCTTTACCTGTACATCATGCCCATGCCTTTTGTTATTATGTTGAGATGATGTAGCTTGTTGTTTTGATACTTGCAATATGCCTAGTTGCTGTTTTGGACAGCTTATCCTTTAAACTTGTATAGGGTGTATGTGTTGAACCGTTGCTCCGTTTTGAGTGTGCTCTATATGAAACTTGCTTGATTTTGCATGTAGCTACATATTATCATGTTGCATCCATGTTTTGAGGTGTTTGCTTGATGTTTGTATGCATTTTGCATCAATGCCATGTTTAACTTATTTTGCTCATATCTTCTAGGCCGTAGCTCCGAATTAAATGAACCTTATATGTAACTTGACTAGAATTTCGTGTAGATCATCGTGGTGCATCTTAACTTACTGTTTAACAACTTGAACATAAAGTTATTCAGATCTGGACCAATTTCGAAATATGCATATGAGGACTTACCGGAATTGTTATATGTTGTTTCCGGCCTCAATTAAACTTGCCTTGATGTGTTGTTCTTGTTTGCATCATCTCTTGCCATGAGTAGCCTCATCTAGCGTTGTGATGCATCATGCTTGGTTGTGCATCTTGTCGTGTTCATGTGTGGTGTGTTTACTATATTGTGTGCTTCTTCTTGTTAGTTCCTGTTTCGTTGCGACCGTGAGGATTCGTTCGTGTACGCTTGGTTCGGCTTCATCCGTTCGTCTTCTTCATGGACTCGTTCTTCTTCCTAGCAGGATTTCAGGCAAGATGACCGCTACCCTGGATCTCACTACTATCATTGCTATGCTAGTTGTTTCGTTCTATCGCTATGCTGCACTACCTATCACTTGTTCCTCAAGCCTCCCAAATTGCCATGTCAGCCTCTAACCTTTTGCACCCTTCCTAGCAAACCGTTGTTTGGCTATGTACCCGCTTTGCTCAGCCCCTCTTATAGCGTTGTTAGTTGCAGGTGAAGATGAAGTTTGTTCCTTGTTGGAACATGGAGATGTTGTTCCTTGTTGGAACATGTTTACTTGTTGGGATATCACAATATATCTTATATTATTAATGCATCTATATACTTGGTAAAGGGTGGAAGGCTCGGCCTTATGCCTGGTGTTTTGTTCCACTCTTGCCGCCCTAATTTCTAACGCGGTCGGGTGATTTATGGGACCCCCTTGATAATTCGCTTTGAATAAGACTCCTCCAGCAAGGCCCAACATTGGTTTTACCATTTGCCTCACCTAGCCCTTTTTACCTTGAGTTTCCGGAGCCCAAGGGTCATCTTTATTTTAGCCCCCCCCCCCCGGGCCAGTGCTTCTCTAAGTGCTTTGGCACGAAAGCTTCAACTGCGGGGCCCCCTCGAAGCAACTCGAGGTCTGGTTTTACTCGTAGCTAGTCTCATCCGGTGTTGCCCTGAGAACGAGATATGTGCAGCTCCTATCGGGATTGTCGGCGCATCGGGCGGCTTTGCTGGTCTTGTTTTATTGCTGTCGAAATGTCTTGTAGCCGGGATTCCGAGACTGATCGGGTCTTCCCGGGGAGAAGGAATATCCTTCATTGATCGCGAGAGCTTATCATGGGCTAAGTAGGGACACCCCTACGAGGTATAAACTTTCGAGAGCCGTGCCAGCGGTTATGTGGCGGATGGGAATTTGTTAATATCCGGTTGTAGTAAACTTGAAGCAAACTCTTCTAAAATACACCAACCGTGTAATAATAACCGTGAGTGTCTCTTTTCGGGTTGATCGAGAGGAGAACACGGTTTACGGGTTATGTCACGGCGTAGTAGGAGTTCGTGATCACTTCTTGATCATTACTAGTTGACGACCGTTCCTTTGATTCTCTTCTCACTCTCTTTTGCGTATGTTAGCCACCATATATGCTTAGCCGCTGCAACCTCACCACTTTACCCCTTCCTTTCCCTTTAAGCTTTGCTAGTCTTGATACCCATGGTAATGGGATTGCTTTGAGTCCTCGTGGCTCACAGATTACTACACCACCCGATTCACGGAGTACAGGTTTCGCGATGATCATGACGCGAGAGCGATGTTTGCTTGTTTTGGAGTTCTTCTTCTGCTTCTTCGATCAGGGGATAGGTTCCAGGTCGGCAGCCTGGGCTAGCAGGGTGGATGTCGTTTGAGCTTCTGTTTATGTTTCATCCGTAGTCGGATGCATGACTTGTATATGATGTTGATGTATTCTTGTGGCATTTGTGCCTTATGTATGTGTCCCCGTCGATTATGTAATGTTGATGTAATGATATCCACCTTGCAAAAGCGTTTCAATATGCGGGTCTATCCTTGGTGGGACCTTCGAGTTCCTTTTGGATAGGGTCGCATATTGGGCGTGACAGCCGGATACGAAGATCTGTCCGGGGAGAAAAGTCTCACCCTGGAGCGCATCGTTATTGATGATCGGAGGAGCCATTGGGCCTAAAGATGACGACACAGAGGAACTCTCAATGAAAGCACCAATGTCGATTGTCAAAACCGGCGGATCTCGGTAGGGGTCCCCGAATCGTGCGTCTAGGCGGATGGTAATAGTAGACAAGGGACACGATGTTTTACCAGGTTCGGGCCCTCTCGATGGAGGTAAAACCCTACTCACCTTGATTAATATTGATGATATGTGTAGTACAAGTGTAGATCTACCATGAGATCAGAGAGGCTAAACCCTAGAAGCTAGCCTACGGTATGATTGTTGTTCGTCCTACGGACTAAAACCCTCCGGTTTATATAGGCACCGAATAGGGTTAGGGTTACACAGAGTCGCTTACAATGGTAGGAGATCTACATATCCGTATCGCCAATCTTGCCTTCCACGCCAAGGAAAGTCCCATCCGGACATCGGACGAAGTCTTCAATCTTGTATCTTCATAGTCCAGGAGTCCGGCCAAAGGCTATAGTCCGGCTATCCGGACACCCCCTAATCCAGGACTCCCTCAGATCTGATCCAAGATTCGTCCCCTCCTACGGTGGTGGCTAGTCCTATTTATAGAGGCCCTAGTCCTCTTCCCAAATGTAGGCGGGAAGGGATCCCACAACGGCCAATTTTGAAGGGAGACAGCTAGTACAAGCTATCCTGACAAAAGTAGTCTTCGCCTGCCAAAGGCTCTGGTGGTGATGCTGTTGTGGGCTCCGCGATGACCTCCGTCCTGTCGTCCTGCTGGTCTTGGCCTTGATGCACCGATATGGGAACCTTTGCCTGATGCCTCGGGACTCCTCAACTGCGCTTGCCTCTTTAGCACCAAAGAGGAAACTAGTACACTGCGCCCGCTGGCACCAACCTAGCCTTAGTCGTCATGGCTCACGTCACGCGAACCTCGCGAGGTGCCCCCTACATAGATATCTCTACTCCTCGTGAGCCAGCCTAGCGAGGCCGCCCCCAGGGTGGTCTTGGTGTCGTCTGCCTCGCGAGGCTTGGCCCCTTGCTAGTGTCTTGAGTAGTTGCTGCCAAAGTTGGGCTATATCGGGTCGTTGGTGGAGCCACACTGTGGGCCGCAGGCAGGCAAGTCTGGGCACCCCCGTTCTCGGGACACCGACAATAGCTTTTCCAGGTCCAGAATTCCAGCTGCCGGTATTCTCCCTCTTTGTGTAAATCTTACATATTATGAGAGAAAAGGCATTAGAATTACTCCAGAAAGCATTATTATGCATAAAAACATAGTAAATAACTGTCACATCCCTAGTTCTGGTAATACCTAGTGCTAACATCTGGTGTTGCATCATGTTTAAAATTTAGTTAAATTTGAAATGGGGACATGTGAAAGTCTCAGAAATCATTTTTGGAAATGACCAAGATAAAAATTACTTGAAATAGGTCCAAGAAAATGTTCATGTTTCTCTCTGAAAATATTGGTCAGAGGTACATTTCAAACCAATATTTTTAGGAGCCCATAAATATTTATTTTGGGCCTGTGGAACTAATGCAATAATTATTTGCATTGGATATATATATGTTATATATTTTATATATGTCCAATAATTCGGGAAATTTGTGAGGGGCTTTGGAATTTTTCATTTAGTCCCTACAAAATTTATCAGAAGTAGAACAATTAATTTGGTTTAAAACTAAATTAAAACAAATGTCAGAAATAGAAAACAGAAACAAAAATAGAAAAGGAGGAACTACCTAGAGTAACCTGGTCGGCCCAATGGACTGCCAGCCCACGAGGCCCAGGCGCCAGTCACCCCTAACCTCCTGCCAGTAGGCAGGAGGGAGGCGTGTCAGCTGACACGCTGCACGCCTTGCCAGCCAGCTCCTGCTTGCCGCTGCTGTTGGAGGCCGCTACGAGCGCCATGCAACCTCCCGGCACCTCTCACTCTCCCCAGTGCTCAACCCCTCCTCTGCTGCTCCCTATCAACCAAGACCGAACGCCACCGTCGCCGCTGTTTGCTGCCCACGCGCTCCCCGCCATCCCCTCGACCGCCCTTCGTGCTTGCGAGCTCCGCCATGTCGCCTGCTACCTCTCCATCAAGCCATGAGACGCCGGACGCCTCGTGGAGCCGTCACCATCGTCTTCTTCATCGCCGGCCGCCCGGGATCACCGTCAACGCCCCATCGCCGTACGTCCTTCCGCGAGCCCGCTGTGAGCTCCTGCTCCGAACCCCTCTTCACCCCCTCGTTTTTGCCCGCTCTAGCTCCATTCCCTGCCATGGTCGTAGCTCCTCACCGCTGTTCATGTCGCCGCCTGGCGGACCGTGAGCTTCAGCGCTGCGCAAGATGTTACCGCGTTAATGACCTCCCGGAAAGACCAACACCGCCGCCCGAACCGCAGCACCCCGCCCGAACGGCAGCACCCCACCCGAACCTGGCCGCTCCTCGGCCTCCGCCCGAGCTCGTTTCCGGTGAGCTCAGGCCACCCCCGCCCCTCTCGTTTGCTCCAAATGACGTGGACGAGCCCCGGTTCCTCGCCAGTGGCCTCCGCCGCCCAAATGGCCGCCGAAGCAACAAACCCGACGAGCTCCGTCGCATTTGGCGTCACCGGCGTCTTCACGCCGATCAAACCCACAGTTAGCACTAACCTAATGACCCTCTGGGTCAATGACAGATGGGCCCCGGCGCCCCTAATCTTTAGTTAGCCTAATTTAAAACCCCCCCGTCAACTCTGTGTCATTGTCGTGTGGACCCTGCGCGTCAGGTTTGACCTGGTCAGTGCTGTTAACTTGCTGACGCAAGCATGACGTAGTGCTGACACCGTAATTGATTTTCTGGATTTAAAGTAAATCCGGAAATTCTAGAAAATAGTATAAACTTCAAAAAATCATAAGAATTAATTTATAACTCAGAATGATATACATTATATATGAAAAATAATCAAAAAAATCCAATCTATCCATCTGTACCATTTTCATGCATGTTTGAGAAACCTAAAGCTACTGTATGTGACAATTTGAATTAATGGTATTTGAAATGCCTTATGTGGAGTTTGAATTTGAACCTTGGGTTCAAACCAACTTCATTTAAATTGTTGCTAGATACATTAGCTCAAATCATAGCATATTGCCATGTCACATTCATGCATCATATTGTTGCATTGCATTGATTGTGCTCCTTCTCTGTTTGCCGGTGTTGTTCCGTCTGAGTGGACGTTGTGATCGTTGACACTGAGCTATACTATCTTCAGAAGTGCCAGGCAAGCAAACCCCCTTGTTCATTCCGATACAATCCCACTCTCTCGCTCCTCCTCTCTTTTGTTGCATTAGGACAAAAATGTTTCAACTGCTACATGATGTGGTAGTTGAACGCCTTTCCTCTGCATGACATGTCATTGCCATAGTAAATAGATGAAACCCACTAGCATGAGTAGCAGTTGTTTGAGCCCTGATGTGCCTACTCATTCATGCTTGTTTGTTATGCCTGCTATTTCTTAGAGTTTTGTCAGGTCTAATTCATCGGGGATGAGTTGGGAAGTTGTGAACATGTCCTACTGTTAAGAGCTAAGTGTGTGAACACGATTTGGTAAAGGTAGCGGTGAGAGGCCATGTAGGAGTACATGGTGGGTTGTCTCATTGAACCCGTCCTCAAGAACTGAGTTCTGTGTATCTAATCCATCAACAGTTACTACCACACATTGGGTTCCAGTAACTCGACCCCTCTCGGCTTATTAATCAACTCGATCTTTGTCCAGGAGTTGCAACTAGTTTCTGGTGTTTGTAGGTAGTGTTAGTAGTCTACCAAGTGGCACCCGGTATAGGTGGGCTTGGGACATACTAGGCACCGTGGCCGGGTATACCAAGCATCGCCCGTTTGGTGGGCTTGGGACCCCTGTACACATCGTTTGGGGTCGTGAGCGACACCCCGGCCAGATCTCCTTGCGTATGGAACCCGAATAGGCGATAAACCTGGACTAGAGACTTGTATGGTTAGTCAGGTCGTGGCCGAATCCCTCGCCAGGCTTCCGCTTGAAGGTTGCCGAGATACACGACGTGTACATGGTGGAAAGTGGCAAGAGCAAGTGTGAAGAAGTACACACCTGCAGGGTTAACATCAACTCTTCGAATAGCTGCGTCATGATAAAGGACTTCTGGGTTGCCTGTACAATTCATAGACAAGTGAAAGTGGATACTCTAAAATGCGCAAGATAAGCATGAGTGCTATGGATGGCCTTCTCGTAGGGAGAAGGGAGCGGATCCATAGTGGTGTACTGTTATGGTGAATATGTGGACTCGTGTGCGCCACCTCGAAAGAGTTACTTGCAATCGTAGTATAGGATAGCCACCGAGTCAAAGCTGGCTTGCTGCAGTCAAACTCCACCACCCCCTCTGTTGATACTGATGCATATGTAGATAGTTCTGATGTAAGTCCCGCTGGGTACATTTGTACTCACATTTGCTTAATTTATGTTTTTGTAGAGAGACTTCAGTCTCGCTAGTAGTTCCTCGTGGACTTCGACGTTTAGCTTGTTACCTCAGCTACGATCTTGTGCCCTCAGCAGGGTCTTATAGATAGTCAGGCTTCTCATCCTTTTCATTTGTAGTTGTCTGTAGTCAGACAAGTTAAGCTTTCGCTTGTGCTTGTGCTTGTATGACTTGAATCCTGGGTCATCAGACAAATGTTTGTAATATCTTTCTCTTCGGAGCCTAATGAATAAGTACTTTGAGTTGTAGAGTTTTGTTGTGATGCCATGTTGTATTTGCACATATCGAGCATATTGTGTGTATGATTTGAAATGCTTGGTATGTGTGGGATCCGACAATCTAGTTGTTTATCCTTGGTAGCCTCTCTTACCGGGAAATGTCTCCTAGTGCTTCCACTGAGCCATGGTAGCTTGCTACTGCTCCAGAACACCTAGCCTGGCCGGCATGTGTCCTTCTTCGTTGATGTGTCTGTCCCTTCGGGGAAATGTCACGCGGTATCGGAGTCCTGTTAACCTGCTACATCCCGGATTCTCCGGAGTCCTGTTAGCCCAGCTGCTACAGCCCGGATTCACTCGCTGATGACCGACACGTTCGTTGCTGGGTCATGTATGCCTATCCCTGTTAGTTAGTGCCACTTTGGGTTTACGACTAGTCATGTCGGCCCGGGTTCTCTGTCATATGGATGCTAGCGACACTATCATATACGTGAGCCAAAAGGCGCAAATGGTCCCGGGCCAGGTAAGGTGGCACCTGTGGGAATACCGTGCGTGAGGCCGCAAAGTGATATGATGTGTTACATGCTAGATCGTTATGACTTAGGATCGGGGTCCTGACAATAACATTAGGTAAACATGATGCAAAATGGACCTATGAACACTACAAAAAAATACACTTCCATGATGATACGTGTTTGTCACAGTAGGTCGCGTTTTCTGTCATGCATGTACATCCATGACAAATTTATGACAGAATCAAGATAGTCATACCTGTGCTGTCATAGAAGTGTTCCATGACATTGCCAAAATTATCATCACGGAAGTGTCCACTTCCATGACGATAAATCGGCGTCCGCGTAAGTGCTTTCGTCAAGGGTGGCCGACTCGTGGCATCCACCGTAACGGAACGCCGTTAAGCTATCAGGTCGGATTTTGGATCCGATAACCCGTTAACAGCAACGACCAATGCCGATTTTCCACGTGTAAAATTCTCATTGGCTGATGGATCCATGCGTCAGCTACGCGTTAGCAGAGGTGTCACTCATCCAAAGATCGAGATGGGCCTATGATATGTTGACACGTGGACCGGCCCAAAAGTGGCCCACGAAGGCCCATAAGATTTAGCGGACCATAATGGGCCGGCCCAGCAAAAGGCCCACAAAATTTAGCGGACCATAATGGGCCGGCCCAGCTAAAGGCCCACATGATTTTGCAGACCATAATGGGCCAGCCCAGCTAAAGGCCCGCAAGATTTTGCGGACCACAATGGGCCGGCGCAGCTAAAGGCCCACAGGATTCTGCAAACCATAATGGGCCGGCCCAGCTAAAGGCCCAACATTCTCTGTCAAATCGGCCCGTCAACGTCCTGTCCTAAACTTGTCATCAACGCGGCCCATGGTCACTTCTGGCCCGTTAACAGTCCGCTAAGTAATTGGGCCGAATTACGGTCCGGTGTATTTCCAGCATGTTAAAGATCCGGCTTCATTTGGGTCCATTTACAGGCCATCAAAACATTCGGCCCATAAACGACCGTGAAGGATTTGGGTCATATTCGGCCATGTCTGACATTCGGCCTGTTAGAGGCCCACTATAGCTTTGGGCCACTTTCGGCGTGTTGTAATTTTCGGCCTGTTAACGCCAGACGTAAACCATAGGCCATATGTGGCCCAACATCATATCGGGCCCATTAACAGCCCATATAAAAATGACGATAATCCTGCCCGACCGAAGTTCTGGCCTGTTAAAGACCCGTGTATTAGGTCGGCACATTTACGGCCCGTCCGAATTTTGGCCTGTCAAAGATCCGCATCGTAAATGGGCCACCATTTCGGCCTGCTAACTCCAGTGGGTTATTTGGCACAATCAGGGCCCAATCTCACTTTCGGTCTATTAAAGGCCCATGTTTTTTATGGGCTCGAGATATTTACACCTGTAAACGGCCTATTTTTACTGAGGGCCCAAATTATGTTTAGGCCTGTTAAAGGCCCACTATGGGCACAGGTCTACCAGAAAAATATGAAAGCTTATGCTGAATTAGGCCCAGATATTTTAAGTGGGATACATGCCAATTTTGGCCCGTAATCGTTTTTAGCCCAATTGGAATGGGCCCGACGAATGTTGGCATGTTGGGCTCCTATGAAGCTTTCGGCCGAATACATTACTAAGATAAACCTACACTATACAAAAATAGCGTCGTAATTACTGCAGCCTGAGGCAGCATCATAAATGTTGTATCACAACAAAATAAATTCCAACCATACAACAAAAGGCACATTGACATAAAGTTTACAGTTGTTCCGGATAAAAGCACCATCGGATGTATAGAAGCACGAGATCATTTGACCTGAGTGCTAATGTTTCAGGTGTAGAATCGATGGAGCAAAGACGATCTCGACCTTTTTTCTGCCATTGCTCCTGAACAATGAAGCGAATTTCTGATAGTCTAGTTTCAAAACCATTCATATCTTGACGACATTTCTCAACCACTATTGTTGTTTCTGAAAAAATGTCCATTAGGGATTGGACTTGTGTCTGGAGCATAGATATATCACTCTGTCAAGCAGGAAGATTTTGTTCAGTAGGTGATTTGGATGAGGTTACCTTGACAACCAACCCAGAATTACGCAGGAAGGTGCTTTTTTGCACTGTTAGTGGAGAGATACTGACGCACTGCAGCAAGTGGTGACATTGTGCCTGTAGTAGCCTCGTCACCTTCAGGTAGTTGCGGCTGTTGAATCATTCGTTCCATAGCTTCCTGAAAGTTTGAACTTGTAGATTAGTGTACCAGATAAGTTACTAATGAGACAAAAACAAACAAAGTAGGTTAAAAGTTTATACATAACTTATTTTGGTGAACTACTGTAATACATTAGCATGTATTGTAGTGCCAACTACATAATAAAATCACTTCCGGAACATATGTCCATGTAGCATGCCTCTTTGTATTGTCTATTTCCTCACATTCGTTGACATCTAAGGATAAAGAGACATGGTTTAAAGTAGGATGAACATAGTATGACATCATTCATATCATGGGCAAACAGATATAAAACAAACAGGCTATTTTATCATTGTGTGCATGCGTGAACATAACAACTAGATTACTGATCAAGACCAAAAGAATATCCTTCATCTCTTTTAAACCATGTAAGGTGAAATGATACGTTAAGACAACTGTGAATAAAAGTTAACAGAGTAACTGACATTGGCTGCAAACCAAGTAGTTAAATGAACACATCACAGTACCAATCAGTTCAAGGCAGGAGGAGTAAGGACTTACAACAGCGGCTTGAACTGGTGTGCTCATGCCCTTCATCTTGCTGGTGTGGCAATCCTTGAAGATTTGCACTGCATTCGGTTTAGGTTCTTTTTTATCCGCACGGGATTTCCTCTGTATTTGGAACAAGTCAATATAGATACGATAATATGGAACAAAAAAGAAGGAAGTAGCAGCTATTTACAAGAGCCTCGAAGTGTGCAATATAGCGACGAGATCATGTTGTCTGTTGGAATTTCACTTTAGAACGGTTGGTTTTGTTCTTCAAACAGTTAGCCTAGAAGAAGATACACTTGTAAGGCACATACATAAATACAAGTTCAATATGTGGTCTGATCAAATACATATAGCCTACCTGATACTTTGGATCAGGCCAGTGTTTAACAAGAGTTGTCCAGTCTTCATTTGTAATATATTCCACTGGAGATGTTTGGGTGATTTCATTGTTAGCCTTGCCTTCAAAGTGAGATTTTGAAAGGTGGTACCGATACTGTCGTAGAGCAGACTGAAAAACATGAGTGCATGCTTGTTTAGTTGCATCATCTTTCAGATCCAACTTGAACCTCATCTATTGAAAAAAGAATGTGAGTCTTATTAGGAGGAAGCTAGAAAGTATGGGACAGAGCACGACAATATTACTAATTGCGATGAATAACATTACTTACGGATAAATGGTCAAGGAAGGTGTTAAACTGGGTATTGTCTTTCTCAGTCCTGTACTGGATCCACGTTGGGAGGATACATGCATGACACCTAACGGCAACGGCTGCCACTAATACTAACTTGGCTGACTCTGTAGCATCACGTGGCCTTTTTAAACCTGCCTCAAAATGGATCTCCATTCTTCCTCCTTTAGATTTTGTTAATATGTCAAGCATTATCCCTGATGTCTGTTTCCGCTTGCGTCGTGGTGCTAGTTCAACAACGAATATGGAAGTGTTAGTGTACATCAAACAGTGAGAGTGCATATAAAGGAGCATGCAACTGCAACTTTACTCGGTCAGGTACTGTCTTGGTGTTGATGCTCATGAGGTTCATCTGATCTTGCCAAGTCCTGTTGTGTCAGCAGTGCTTCGGAAGTAGTGTTAGGTGTGAAGGCAGCTTGGGAAATGGCCAGTTCCAGAACAAACGAACGAGTAAGTGGTTGAGATGCTGGTACAGTTGAAGCGGATGCTGCAGCTGGTGGAGCAGGTGATACTTTGTTTGTAGATTTAGCCGGTGGACTTGGACCTTCTACTGCACTATAAGTATCGGGGCAGGCTGATCTGGCCCACGAACACCTATGGGACCGGTGGACCGAGCCCCTTTCGGTTTGGCGGGGGGCGGAGGTCGCACGAAGAGCAGATCGAGGCGAAGCACACGAGCGGTTTACCCAGCTTCGGAGCTCTCCGGAGAGATAACACTCCCTCTTGCTGCATGTCTCGAAAGTGTATTGAGTTTTTGCTCGGAGGCGCTTTGAGTGCTACAAGACACGCAAGCTGCTAACGAGACCGAGCGTGGATGTTCTCTCGCTTCCTACCTCTCGAACCCCCTCTACGCTATGCATGGGCCTCCTTTTATATGCTCAAGGGTCTCCGACAGGTGTGGCAACGATATAAAAGGGTAAAATGGAAAAGGGGTGGTTGGTACAGCTACTTGTACGATGTATCATACCTAACCACGGCGGCGGGGACAAGGGCATTAAATGCCCGTCTCACGCCGCCTCTAACAAAGGTAAACAGGGACCGTCTGGGCGCCATCACTTGCCACGATGGCAATCTTGTCACGCTTGCCACACTCGACCGCTGGCTGCACAGACCTCTGCCACACGCTACCGGGAAAGGTCCTGTGGCGACACGTTAGTGGATGTGCTGGAGCGCAGTACAGAGTGGTGGTCACGCGCAAGCGCCTTGCCACGGTTGTTGTCTTGTCGGCGTCCGGAACCTTGTCGCTCACCGGGCCGTCCCGGCAAGCTCCTCTTGCCGGGGCCTTGTCTCCTAGGTGCCTTGGGTGGCCTTCCCGGCAAGCTCCTCTTGTCGGGGCCTTGTCTCCTAGGTGCCTTGGGTGGCCTTCCCGGCAAGCTCCTCTTGCCGGGGCCTTTTCTCCTTGGCTTGAATACTTTGTTCTTGAATGGCTCCAAAGGAACCACGGAGGGCCCTGGCGGTCACCCGGTAAGCCTTGCCACGGAGGGCTGCAACTGCCCGTGCACAAGTTCGGGATACTAGGGTACCCTACTCTAGTACACCGGCAGAGCCCCAGACCTTAGCCACACACGGTGCCGAAGCGCTGTTGGGCTAGGCCCAAAACAGAACGCAGACACCTTGTGGCTGGGTCACGCCAGTAACTCACCCCGGACCCACCACGCCCTCCATGAGCAGCCGCTTGCGTCCGAATGCGGCGTCGTGTGAGAGATCGTGGGTGAGATCGTGGGTGGTTTCTTTATTCGGAACGACGGAACGTCCGCCCCCTCCCTCTTTATATGCAGGGGAAACAGGGGCAGTCCGCCCATCTCGCCAGTTGCTGTCCAATCTCGAAAAACCCTCCGCTGCTCCCCCCTTCTCCCCAAGGCTGAAAAGAGAGCAGCGCTCCGTCCCCCCATCGTCACCGGCATCACCAACACCGTCGATCTTCCTCACCACCTCCGCCATGGCTCCGAAAGCCGACAAGGGGAAGGCCGTGAAGTCGGCGGTAGCAATGACTTGTGGCGCTAACGGAAGGAGCGGGCAATCTTCCCCCTCAGCTCGCCAGGAGAGCCGAGGAGAACTACTACCTCTTCTAGTCGGACGGAGACGCGGCGCATCCGGCGCCGCGAAGGTACTCCCAATTGCTGCTTGGAACCGGCTCCGCGCATGGGTACCCTTTCTTCGCGATGTTCTTCTCTGCGGGCTCGCCCGCCTTTCTCTGAATTTTTTCTGCGATATCATGAACACCTACGGGTTCCGCCTCCTTGACTTCACCCCCAATGCTGTTACGACCATGGCAGTTTTCGCACATCTCTGCGAAAACTTTGCTCTGAGTCCATCCAAACGTAGCCCTTTTCCGCCACTTCTTTATGCCCCGAGTTGAGAGAGGAGAGCCTCTTTTCCGTGGGATCGCCTGGATCTCGAGGACGGCAAGAAGGAAGCTTATCTGGAGGGAGAGCTCCATGACAAATGGGATGAGTGGAGAAGCGGTGGTCTTTGGATTGTCGAGGAGAACCCACAGCCGTTTACCGCCCAGCGCCAAACCTCAGTAGTGCGCGGCAACGATTGGAGAAATCTGGCCCTGGAAGACGCTAGGCTGAAGATTGCCGTCATCCGGATCCTACGCCTGAGGCTTGCCGGACTCACTGTAGGCGCCGTTGGCGCAGATTTCCTTCGTCGCTGCATCGCCCCCTACAGGAGAGGAGGAGACCCGCCTGGGAGTTCCGGAACGCGGCGGATATCATGAGGCTGCGCCCGGGCCTCAACTTCAATTTCACCGTCACAGGCCCGACGCGATGCTCTTGGAGCTATTCAAGCACGATCCCGAGCATCCCGTGAGGCGTTCAGGTTGCGAAGAATGTCGTCTGTGCAACAATTACGTCGCTCGACCGCATCCGCGTAATGATGCCGTTGTGCGGCTCGCATGGAATCGTTCCAACCCGCAAGAGCCTGCGAGATGACGTCGTCGCGAGTGTTCTTTGACAACTGGTAGAAGTGCCGGTCCGCCCGATGAATGTAAGAGACTCACCCGCGACACCACCGATGATGAGATGCAGCGCGCCACCAGGCCGAAGAAAGGCGGCAGCAGGCCGCTGCCGGGCGAAGTTTGATTCACCGTGGAGGAGGCAGATGCAGAGGCGGCAAGCCTTGTCGAGCGAGGGAGTTTGCGGCGAGGAAGAGCTTGTCGGGCTGAAACTCGAAGTCGAAGGCGAGCCGAGGGCGCCTCCTCCCCTCGCCAGACAGCTTGCCGCCGGAGCCCCAGCTCCACCAGAAAGAAGCGTCTCATAAAGGCGGAGGCGTGGCGAAGCGGCGGCAGACGGGTCAGCGGCAACAGTCGCCGCAAGGCGACGCGCTCCACCGCGACAAGCACTGTTGCCGCGGGAGCACCTCACGCCAAGCGGCCAAGGGAACCTACTCCTCCGCCTCGTCGTATTGGAGGCGAGCCAGAATTTGATCTCTCCGCGCTCAGCTCTGACGAGGAAGAAGAAGAGTAAGATTCTTTGCAGCATTTGTAGTTCTTGACTTGTTGCTTCGTCTTGTATCTGATTTGCTTCACTCTGAACCCATTCCTTTTCGTGACGCCGCCCGTAGAGCGTCAAGAGAGCCAAGGCCCCGTGATTGTCATCGAGGACGAACCCACCGCTGACAAAGCAGGAGGCGCCTTCCGAGACCACCTTGCCGGACGTGGCAACTCTTCCTCAAAGCAGCCCCAGTAGCCCCCAGCGTAAGTATATGGTTTACTTCTGCTGCTTTGGGCGTGCATGGGTGCCCTTTCTTTCTCGATATCGATCGCTGATTTGTGTAGGAAGCAGAGCAGCGTTACCAGGAGTGCCACGAATCCGCTCTGACATGCCTTCTGCTTCGACTACACCGCCAAGGAGGATTCCCGGCAAGGGCGTTCTCCGACAAGGAGACTTCTCCGACAAGGGCAGTTCTCCGGCAAGGGACAGCTCTCGACAAGGGACAGCACCGCGATCCTCTGGCGGCGGAGACCATGACTGCGAAGGTAATCCTCTTGCTTGAAAACTTCCCTTGTGTTCTTCTTCTTCTGATTTTCTTTTTGAATATTTGCTTGACTTTTCTTCATTTTCCGGTCGTCGGATCCATTACGCCACTGAGCCAATGGATACCGAGGCCGCCCGGCGAAGGACGCCAGCGACAATAATCTGGACGACGCCTTGTTGCCATCGGAGAAGAAGCTGGCGCCGATGAGCCCGCCGGCGAAGAGGCCGCCAAAGAGCCGCCGCGCAGAGGTCGGGCGAGGGTCCGGCGATCGACCGACGACCACGAGGTCAGCGGAGCGCCAGGCGCTACGCCGACCGCCCATCCCGACGTCTATTTGAAGGCCGGCGATGGCGTCTTCATCAAGCTCCCATGGGCGTCGAGCTCCAGGGCGCTGGCCGAAGGAGAAACTTTTGATGAAGAGCTGCTCGCCTCCGGTGGACTGACGCTGGTCGACGCACCAAACAGCAAAGAAGGCCGAAGTCTGAGGAGGAGCAGTTGCTGCGGAAGCTGTTGTCGCTCTACCGCACCCGACAAGCCAAGCTGGAATCCCAGGAAGCGCTTGTCGCGAAGGCGGGAGCAGACATCGAGAAGCGCGCGGAGGAGCTCCGGGGCCTCAACCAGGAAGCTCTCCGGTCCCTGGCAGAGGAGCGGGAGCGACTCGCCGAGGAGCGCAAGGCCTTCCTCCTCGAGAAGGCTGAAGCTAAGGAGCAACAGCGGCTTGCCGAGAAGCTATCTGCCTTGAGGAAGGCGAAGTTGGCGCAGAGGAAGGTTAATCTTGACAGCCATGAGGAGGATCTAGCCACGCCTTGAGCAAACATTTGGCGGGGCTCTCCAGAAGCAAAGGATGCTGCCGCATGGCCGAGGCCGCCAAGAAGGAGCTGGAGACAAAGGTGATGCAGCTGGAGGCCAATCTCAAGGAGAGCGGCGAGGAGCTTGCTGCACTCAAGCATGAGCGTGAGAAGGACGCCTACACTCTTGGCGAGCTGCAGTCGTCTCGCCGAGAGGAGCAAGGAGCTCAGCGCCGCCAAGGACTCCAACGCAGATCTTGAGTTGAAGCTGACCACTTTGACTCGAATGACTGGGCCAGGCGCCGAGGAGCAGGAGGTGGCCTTGAAGGAGAAGATCAAGGCCGACGAGGCGTTCTTTGGCGAAATCTTCTTGCCGCCCAGAACACTTTTAGGGAGAATGTGGAGCACTGGACCGAGGGTCTCGTGGACGTTGCTGCAGCCATCGAGAGGGAGCTGGCGCAGCTGGGGATGGTGGACCTTGGGTATTCCTCCGATGAGCACCTCCAACCCAGCGCCAAGCTCAGCTTGTTCTTCAAAGGCGTGGTGACGGCCCTCCAGAGACTCCGGGAAGAAGTCCCAAAGCAGCTGGCCGAGGAGTCGCGCCAGATCTGCGCGGGAGCTCTTCAAAAGGTGCTGATGAAGGTGGCCTTCCGCAACCCAGGCCTCAACCTCACCAACGTCCTCAGGTCCTTGCCGCCGGATGCCGATCTGGAGGCGCTCAAGGCCCTTGTCGCACCCATTGTGGAACAGGTGAGCGGGATCAAGAGGGTTGAGGGCGATTGCGTAGATTAGGCCGCCCGTTTTCTCCTTTTTCTTGTCGCTGCTATTCATGTTATGAGGACAATCTGTTAGAGCTGCGACAAGCTATCTTGTAATATAACTCTATTTTGGGTAGCAATTGCTATGTTATTTCCTTTACTTGATTCCTTCCTTTGTATGTTTTTCCCTCGCTTTTAGGGAACTTGTCGGCAGGCACTGGGCATGAAGCGCTGAAGTCTTGGGACGTCGGCTGACTTCTTTGGCGGTGCCGCTTCCGACAAGTAACCTTGTCGCAACTAGTCGCAGCCCACTTAAGTTGTTGAGCGGACTCGAAACAAAGTAAGGCGCAACTAGCTACGCAGTTGGTTCCTCCACGCATGTGTTTTCCATACAAAGTACGGTCGTTCGAGGAAGATAACTTAAAAATTTTAAAACTGATTGCTCAAACTTTAGTAACTTAGCTTTTACGTCGTTTGCTTCCCAAGAAGGCTAGACTTCCTTGAGCGACGCTTGGTCCACACCATTATCTTCTCCTTTCCCCCGGCAAACTTGTGGGCGAGGGAACCTTCCTTTCTTTGAGAAAGAGAAAGAAGAGAAAATAAAGATATGGAGCCTTATGGCTCGTTATTGCTTACCGGGGTAGGTGCTGCACAAAGTGTCAGATAACGCATGCAAAATAGAAGTAGAAAGCATGAAATTGACAAGATGTGCGAAGCACATTAGCTTTACTTATGCACGGGGTCTGCGCCCGGCTTTGTACCAAGGATTACATGAAACATCTGCAAGACTTGTACAAAAGGTGGTTGCCGGAACAGGTTCCGGCAACCGCGCTTCTGAGTAAAACTTACGAAGATGCTCAATGTTCCAGGAGTTGCTCACCGGAATGCCATGTTCGGTCTCAAGGCGGACAGCGCCAGGCCTAGTGACTCGTTTCACCCGATAAGGGCCTTCCCACTTCGGCGTCAACTTGTTGGAATTCTTGGTGGACTGAGCGCGCCGAAGAACAAGGTCGCCTTCCTCGAGACTTCTGGCATTAACTTTGCGGCTATGGTAGCGGCGCAAAGCTTGCTGATATCGAGCAGCTCGTACAGCAACTCAAGATGGTCTTCCTCAAGGAGCGGCGCGTCATCTGGTCGCAATCGCTCTTGCTCAAGCTCATCATAAGCGAGCACTCGAGGTGATCCGTATCTGAGTTCCGTGGGGAGAACTGCCTCTGCTCCATAGACTAGAGCGAAAGGTGTCGGCGATGGCTCGATTTGGCGTCGTCTGATCGACCAAAGAACCACCGGCAGCTCCTCAATCCAGCTTTCTTCGCACTTGTGCAGCTTGTCGAAAGTCCTGGTCTTGAGCCCGCGCAGCACTTCAAAGATTCGCCCTCTCCGCTTGACCGTTACTTCTCGGATGAGCAATGTAAGCGAAGCGAACCTTGGCGCCAAGATCTTGGACGTCTTTGCATGAAGGTGCGGCTCGTGAATTGCGTGCCGTTGTCGGTGATGATCCTGTTAGGGATTCCGAAACGGCAAACAATCGACCTAAAGAACTTGACTGCTGACTGTGTTGTCACCTTCCTCACTGCTTCCACTTCCGGCCACTTTGTGAACTTGTCGATTGCAACGTACAAGTACTCAAAGCCCACGACAACTCGGGGAAAGGGGCCGAGGATGTCGAGCCCCCAGACCGAAAATGGCCAGGATAAAGGGATCGTCTGGAGAGCTTGAGCTAGCTGGTGTATTCGCTTGGAATGGAACCGCACGCTTCACACTTGGTTACTTGTGCGATTGCATCACGGAGGGTTGTCGGCCAAAAGAAACCTTCTTGGGCAACGCTTTGCCGGCAAGTGCTCTAGCGCCAATGTGGTGACCACATATGCCTCCATGTATCTCTGCCAACAGCTTTTGTCCGTCTTCCCGGTGAATACACTTCAATTTCACACCGTTGAGTCTTGTTTTGTACAGCGTGTTGTCGACAAACTGGTACATACTTGACTGTCGGGCTACTCTTTCCGCTTCTTCTTGCTCTTGGGAAGTTCTCCGTCTCAAGGAAACGGACAATCTGCTGTGCCCATGCTGGAGCTTGCGGCCGACAACAAGGACTAAAGGCACATCTGCTGCTGCGGGAACATCCGCTTCTCCGGCGAGAACCTGCGGCTCAACCGGAGCTTGACGTTCCCCGGCAAGCTTGCCGGAGCAAAACTTGTCGGGAGCGTCTGCTTCAACGGAACAAACCCTAGGGCTTGCCGGAGCAGACTGCTCCTCAGCACCCTTGGTGTTGATCTTGGGGACCTTCTTGGCAGCGGCTTCGGGGAGCTCTGCCGAAAAATAGTCACCGTAAATCAACTTCCTCTTCTTGCTCGTCCGATTGATGGCGTTACAGACGGTTGAGTCAGCTTGAGCACAAAGATCCCTGGTTCCACAGTAACTTTAGTGCGGCGCGCACTTCGACGAGCCATCGGCAATGTCGTTTCGAGCTCTTGGAACATGTTCCATTTGTAGGCCGTCAAAGTGCTCTTCTAGCTTTCTCACTTCATCAACATAAGCTTCCATCAACGGACTCGATAACTCTTGTTCACTTGGCGGATGACAAGCTGTGAGTCACCCCGACAATGAGCTTCTTGATCCCAAGGTCTACTGCGATCCACAGACCGGCAAGCAAACCTTCATACTCTGCGGTATTGTTTGTTGCTTGCTCCTTGGGAAAGTGCATCTGGACTACGTGACTTGAGGTGCTCTCCGTGGGTGCAACAAGTAGCACGCCCAAGACCGGGCGCCTTTGCAGCGAGAAGGCACCATGAAAGTACATCAGCCACTCTTTACTTGCCTCCTTGACGGGATGCTCGTTTGGAATTTCTTCATCTTGTGTTGGCGTCCATTCTGCTATGAACTCCGCCAATGCTCGCTTTGGATAGTTGAAGTGCTCTCAAACTTGAGGCCGAGCTTGACAGTTCCAGTGCCCACTCGACAATCCCTGCCATTGCCTCTGGATTTTTCAGTATCCTCTTTAGCGGAAAACGAGTGACGACTGTGATCTCATGTGCCTGGAAGTAATGGCGCAGCTTTCTCGAGGCCATGAGGAGGCCGAAAAGCAATTTCTGCACACCACAGTACCTTGACCTAGCCCCCTGTAGAAGGGAACTGACGAAGTAAACTGGGCGCTGCACCATTCTTTTCTGCATCTTCTCATGCATCTGCGTAGATCCATCCTTGTCGGGACCAGAGCTTGCCGGTGAAGCCCCCTGCTTCATTTGGATGCATCTGCCATGGTTGCTAGCTCATCATCCGCCTCCCTCTCCGCTACTAACGCAGCACTAACCACTTGATTGGTTGCCGCTATATAGCAGAACTTCTCTTGTGGCTTAGGTGCGACAAGTGTTGGCGTGAGGACAGTATCTCTTCAAGTCTCTGCAGTCGCAGCCTCCGCTTCCGAGTCCATTTCATCGGACCTGCCTTTTCAAAATTTTGAAAATGGCGGTAGCGCCAACATACCTAGAGATAAACCTGCTGAGAGCAGCTACGCAACCGGAAAGTCTTCATACATCCTTGACGCGCCTTGGTGCTTCAATCCGCTCAATGGTCTTGATCTTGTCGGGATTGGCTTTAATTCCCCGCTGAGACACAAAGAAACCGAGAAGCTTGCCGGAAGGGACTCCAAACACACACTTCTCAGGGTTTAGCTTGAGGTTGATCTTGCGCAGATTTGCAAAGGTTTCGTCTAAATCTTGAATCGTAGTCGCCTTGTCCTTGCTTTTGACCACTATGTCATCCATGTAGGCTTCCACATTTATGTGCATTTGCGGCTCAAAAGCCGTAATGGACTACTCTTGCAAATGTTGAACCAGCATTCTTTAATCCGAAAGGCATCCGTATGCGAAACAGATGTGCCACATGGGGTGATGAATGCGGTCTTCTCCTCATCCTCTTACGCCATGAAGATCTGATGATATCTGAGTATGCATCCGTAAATGAAAGCAAATCACATCCGGCCGTGGAGTCAACAATTTGGTCGATCTTGGCGGCAAGGGAAATGGGTCTTTGGGACAAGCTTTATTGACATCGGTAAAGTCGATACAAAGCCTCCATTTCCCGTTTGCCTTGCGTACAACTACAGGATTGGCCAACCACGTAGGATGGAGCACTCCTCTGACAAGGCCCGCTGCTTCAAATTTCTTGATTTCTTCCGCGATGAATTCTTGGCGCTCCATTGCTCGCTTCACGACTTTACGCTTGGACGGGCCGCGCATGAGGACAAAGCGGCAAGATGGTGCTCAATTACTTTCACAGGAACACGGGGATGTCGACGGTTGCCACGCAAACACGCCGACGTTCGCCCGCAGGAAAGCAACAAGCGCCGCCTTCCTATTTAGGGTCGAGTGGCACCGATGGTGAAGGTACCACCACCAGTCACGCCCTCCTGGCGGACACCTTCTTGGTCTCGTGGAGCCGCCATCGCCTTCTTACACTTGTCGGTGGAGCTCGATGGTGCGTCCTCGGACGGTAGCGCATCACTCCGAAGAGGTGCGCTTGCGGAGTGGGCATCGAGCTCTTGCCGGACTTGGTCTTCTTCTTCGCCCCGGAGCTTCCGCGGCAAGTGGCTTGCAATCTGCTGCCTGCTGCTTCCCGGTAGATCTTGTCGGGGCAGATAAGATCATCCTTCTTGTCGCCAGGGCGGAGATGACACTTATCGGGCTGGCATCTTCAAAGCATGTTGTATGCATAGTGAGAGGCTGCCATGAATTTGGCGAGTCTTTGAATGACCAAGTATCCCATTGTAAGGCAATGGAAAGTCAAGAACGTCAAAGTGACCCTCTCGATCCTGAAGTTCAACTTCGCTGCCAAATGTCACCGACAACGTGATCTTTCCCTTCGCTTGCTCCTTCCCGGATTGATTCCTTGGAATGTGCGGTCTCTTCGAGCTCGCCATCGGGGATCTGGAGTTTCGGAGCACCGCGAGGAGATCAGGTTCAAGCCGGCCCGCCGTCAACTAGCATCTTAGTGACCTTGAGGTTGCGGATAGTTGGTGAAACCAACATCGGCAAGCACCCGACCGCAGTTACGCGATCAGGGTGGTCCTCAATACCAAAGATGATAGGCGTGTTGGACCATTTCAGAGGCTTCCGTGACTCCACGGATGGTTCTGCCGCATTGACTTCCCGCATCCACTGCTTGAGCTGGCGGTGTGAAGTATGCAGAGAAGCATCGCCGTCAACGCACAGGACCTCTGTGGCTTTCTGGAACTCCTGCTCATCAGTCTCTTCATCATCCATGTCTTCATCATCGTCATCGTCTTCATCCTTGTCGCGGCCGCGGGGAGGTCTGTCTCCTTGCCGCTGCTTGGCCTTGCCGCGGCGTCCTCCTCGGCCGGGACGTTTCTTGCTAGCTCCTCCGGACCTTCCCTGGGCCTTCTCCTTGACGCGATCGTTCATATTCAGCCTTCGCTGCTCGACAAGCTGCTCGACCTTTTTGCAGCTCTGGAGGTCATGGCCCTTAGTGCGGTGGATCTTGCAATCTTGTTTGTTGGAGCCGTCACGCTTGTCGGCGACCGCCACAGCTGGCGGTTGGTGCGGCGGCAACCTCCTCGCCGGAGCTACCAGCTTTGGCTTTCTTGGCGCCACCTCCGTTGCAGGACCGCTCAACAACTAGCACATCTTTGCCTTTCTTCTTCCTGTTGTTCCGCCGCCGGTTTTTCTTTGCCGGGGCGATCTCCTCACTATTAGATCCTCCTTCTTCAGTATTCTCTCCGGGGAGTCTCCTCCCTTCCTCAGCATGTGCACACTTGTCGGCCAGGGCATATAGCTCACTGATGTCTCTGATCTTGCACATCGCCATCTCCTCCTGCATCCTGTGGTTTCGCTCGTTCTGATGGAACGCGCTGATTACCGCGGCAGGGTGGACATCTGGGATGTTATCTTTGTCTGTGGTGAATCTCTGAATGTACTTTGAGGGGCTCTCCTTCCTTCTGGCGAGCAGATGAAGGTCGCTTTCTTGGCCATGGGGCTTGTGGCCGCCTGTAAAGGCGCCGACAAACTGATGGCATAGATCTGCCCAAGAGGATATGGAGTTGTCCGGCAAGTGCATGAGCCAGGATCTGACATTGGGCTTGAGCACCAGCGGGAAGTAGTTGGCCAGGATCTTGTCGTCTCGCCCCCCGGCAGCTTGCACCGCGATGGTGTAGATGCTGAGGAACTCCGACGGATGCGTCTTGCCGTCGTACTTCTCTGGTACGTCTGGCTTGAAATTCTTCTTGCTGGGCCACTGGACTTGCCGCAGCTCACGAGTGAACGCAGGGCAACCTCACAGACGTCTGACAAGTCGCTGGTTCCCCTGGCACATGCATGTCGACAGAGGGCCCAGCGCGCTGGTTGGATTGACGCCGCGCTTCTCTTCGGCGCCTGATGCAAGTTCGAGCGTCTTCTTGCTGTCGTTCGTGAAGAACTTGGCGCTGATCGCGACGAGCTCGTGGATCCGATGATGCGGTGGAGTCGCTGTCGAGGTGGATCCGGCGAGTCGACGATCTTGGCCTTCGGGGCGGAGAGTGCATGGTGGTTGCACCCCCACCGGTTTCGTCGCCACCGGCTCGTGTTTGGCGGTCTTGCCGCGGCAGCGATGCACTCGGCTGCCGCGGAGCGTCGCCGTTGGCAAAGCCGATGAGACTCTGAATGGTGGCCCTCCATTCATCGACCTTGTCGGCTGTTGGAGGGTAATCCAGGAGCAGTTGAGCTCTCACCAAAGCTTCTGCCAGAGTGGTGGGTGGCAGTGGCGAACGGCGCGAGGAGCGGGATATGCTCGGACTTCTAACTATGTTAGAAGGAGCAGTATCCCGTCCAGCGACGTGCCTCGCTTCAGCGCCAAAGATGTTGGCGTGCATGCTGGTCTTGAGCATCCCGAGATCCACCAGCTCGATCTTGGTCCAACGAGCGTATGGCGTTGTGAATACCATGACGTTGTCCGTCCGCGCCTCGAGAGGCAGGCGCGGTGCATGTACGGACGCCGAGGTCTGCGCAGCCTTGTCCTTGGACTTGGAAGCACCGTGGGCTCCCCGTCGACGTCCGTTTTCGCGGCGTCTACCCCACCACCCGCTTGCTCCGGTGGTGGTGGGTTCGACGCGGACGGAACATCTGCCGCCGAAGCCTTCTTCTTCGGTGGCATGTCGATGAAGATGATGAAGATCTAACTCGTGCGGACGCCGGATCAGGTTCGCACAATCTCGACGCCCCCTACCTGGCGCGCCAAAGATGTCGGGGCAGGCTGATCTGGCCCACGAACACCTATGGGACCGGCGGACCGAGCCCCTTTCGGTTCGGCGGGGGGCGGAGGTCGCATGAAGAGCAGATCGAGGGGAAGCACACGAGCGGTTTACCCAGCTTCGGAGCTCTCCGGAGAGATAACACTCCTACTGCTGCATGTCTGAGTGTATTGAGTCCTTGCTCGAGAGCGCTTGAGTGCTACAGTACACGCAAGCTGCTAACGAGACCGAGCGTGGATGTTCTCTGGCTTCCTACCTCTCGAACCCCCCTCTACGTTGCGCATGGGCCTCCTTTTATATGCTCAAGGGTTCTCCGACAGGTGGCAACGTAGACAAGGGTAAAAAAGGAAAAGGGGTGGTTGGTACAGCTACTTGTACAGTGTATCATACCTAACCCTGACGGCAGGGGACAAGGGCATTAAATGCCCGTCTACGTCGCCCTAACAGTGCAAACAGGGACCGTCTGGGGCGCCATCACTTGCCACGATGGCAATCTTGTCAGCGCCGCTTGCCACCTCGCACCGCTGGCTGCACAGCCTCTCGCCACGCGCGCCTGGAAAGGTCCCAGGGCGACACGTTAGTGGATGTGCTGGAACGCAGGTACAGTGTGGTGGTCTGCCGCGGCAAGCGCCTTGCCGCGGTTTTTGTCTTGTCGCGTCCGGAAGCTTGTCGCTCACCGGGCCTTCCCGGCAAGCTCCTCTTGCTGGGGCCTTGTCTCCTAGGTGCCTTGGGTGGCCTTCCCGGCAAGCTCCTCTTGCTGGGGCCTTGTCTCCTAGGTGCCTTGGGTGGCCTTCCCGGGAAGCTCCTCTTGCCGGGGCCTTGTCTCCTTGGCTTGAATACTTTGTTCTTGAATGGCTCCAAAGGAACCGCGGAGGGCCTTGGCGGTCACCCGGTAAGCCTTGCCACGGTGGGCTGCAACTGCCCGTGCACAAGTTCGGGATACTAGGGTACCCCTACTCTAGTACACCGACAATAAGTATCAGCAGAATCTCGATGGCAGAACCTTTTCCGTTTCACCCGACGAGTAACAACACTCCCTACTATATTATTTTCCTTGCTCTTTTTTACTTTGCCATGTCAAGCTGTACCCACAACACAAAAGAATAAAATCACTCTTCAGAACTCATTGATGCATGATACAGACAAGCAATACTTTGATGTAAGACAATCGTATGAGGATGGAATATGTAAGAAAAACAGGACGGCGTGACATATTCACAGCTACGATGTGTAAACTAAGCAGAAGGATTTTCAAGAAAATAGAAGTAATGCAAGCTAGACACCATATGAAAGATGCAACCAATATTACTCTGCCAAGTTAAAAGTGTCTTGTCATAAGTGGCAATTCGAAAAATTAGAAGCAGTACAATGTAGAAATCAATGCAAGATGCAACCACTATCAAACTGCCATGTTAAAAGCGTCCAATCATGAGTGACTGATGCGTGATACACAACAATAGTACTTTGATGTAAGAACATGTTATGATAGATAGCTGCAGTGTATTCTAGACACAGAAAGCCATGTCATATGCGCATGTATAACGTATAATCTCAGCAGGTGCAATTTAATCAAAATAGAAGAAATACAGGCTAGACAACATATGCAACATGAAACCAATTATCACACTGTCAACTTAGAGCAAGCACCTGCGATGGTGGAGTACGGGAGATGAACTCATCATGTAGACTTGGGACTTCAACTTCATTAGTAGTAGCAGTGGCAAATCTAGAGAGTCTCTGTTTGCGTTGGTGCGGAGGACCACTAACATCCCCTAACTTACTCTTTTCCTTCCTATTTTCTGATATTTGCCTTATGAAGTCAAAACCACAAGAAGATGAATAAAATTAGCTCTGCATGACTGGTTGATGCATCATACAGACGAACACTACTTTGATGTAAGGCAAGCGCAGGATAGGAGGATGGAATATATACAAAAAAGACAGCGTTTCATATTCACACGCATTTATAGGAGGATGGAATATGTCTGAATAAACTTGATGGCGGAAGGCATTTCAACAAAATTAGAAGAAATGAAAGCTAGGCACCATATGAACATGCAACCAATATCACTCTATTAGGTAAAAAGTGTCTCGTCGTAAGTGCCATTTTAAGAAATTAGAAGCAGTACAAGCTAGAAGACAATGCAAGATGCAACCTACATCACAGCCCCAAGTTAAATGTGTCTTATGGGTAAGTGATCATTGCAGGTATAAGTTGTAAGCTACGCAGATGCAATTCAACATAATCAGAAGCAATACAAACTAGACATCATACGGAAAACGCAACCATGTATAACAGTTCCAAGTAAGACCAAGCACCTGTGATGGTGTAGTAGGGGAGATGTGCTCATCATGTACACGTATGTTCTAGAAACAGGAACACGTGTCATATTCACAGGCACTATGTGTAAAGTAAGCAGATGCAATTCAAGTTAGAAGCAATACAAGCTAGACATCATACACAACATGCAACCACATATAATAGTGTCAAGTTAGAGCAAGCACCTGTGATGGTGGAGTAGGGGAGATGTGCTCATCATGTACACAGCTACGTTGACTGTCCAGCCTTGTGTTGTCTTGCGAATCTTGTTGGGAGGATGGCGGAGTAGAATCTGTAGAGACCCCCTGTTTGAGTTGCTCCGAAGGACCACCATCATCCACTGCCGGACTAATTTCCTTCAGTTGTAATGATTTTGCATTGTGAAGTCAAACCGATAAGAAAAAGGAATAAAATTCGCTCTTCAGAACTCATTCATGCATGATACTGATGAACACTACTCGGATGAAATGCAAACACATGATGCGAGGATGGAATATGTATGAAAAACAGGATGGTGTGACATATTCACACCTATGATGTGGTAACTAAGCAGAAGGCATTTCAACAAATTAGAAGCACTGCAAGCTAGACACCATATGAAAGATGCAACCAATATCACTCTGCCAAGTTCAAACTGTATGGCGTTTCAACAAATTAGAAGCAGTATATGCAGGACACAACCAATATCACAGTGGCGACTTAAAGGTTCCTTATCATAAGATATAGTATGTACCAAAAACCGGAAAGCGTGTCATATTCACATGTATCATGTGTAAGCTAAGCAGATGCAGTTTACACTAATTAGGATCAATACGAGCTAGACACCATATGCAACATGCAACCAGATATCACACTTCCAAGTTAGAGCAACCACCTTGGATGGTGGAGTAGGGGAGCGGAGACTTGGACCTTGTAATGCACTATCAGTACAAGGAGAATCGGTACAAATGCTCCGTTTACGTTGCTGCAGAGGACCACCATCATCGCCTTCCTTACTCTTTTCCTTCCTCTTTCTTGATTTTGCCTTGTCAACTCAAACCCACAAGAAAAAGAAATAAAAAAAATTCTTCAGAACTCATTGATGCATGATACCGACGAACACTACTTTCATGTAAGGCAGCCGCATGATAGGAGGATGGAATATGTATGAAAAACAGGACGGCGTGACATATTGACATGTATGATGTATAAAGTGTAAACTAAGCACAAGGTGCTTGAACTTGTTAGAATTTATGCAAGCTAGAAACCATATGAAATATGAAACCAATATCACTCTGCCAAATTAAAAGGGTGCCCCTAACAAATGTATTTGACCAAATTAGAAGCAATACATGGCAACAGGCTAGAAATAATATGCAATATGCAACGAATAAAGGTGACTCATCGTAAGTGATTGATGCATGATACAGAAGAGAGGTAGTTTCATGTAAGAACAAGGTTAACACATAGATGTAGTGTGTACCAAAAATAGGAAGGTTTTTCATATTCACAGGTATAGTGTGTAAACTAAGGAGATGCAACTTACCCTAATTAGAAGCATTACAAGCTAGACACCGTATGCAACATGCAACCACATATCACATTGCGAAGTTAGAGCAAGCACTTGTGATGGTGGTGTAGGGGAAGTGCGGTCTTCAGGTATAGAGCTACGTTCAATATCTTTATTTAGGCTTGTTGTTTCTTGAGAATCATGTGGAGAGGATGAAATTGCATTCTTTATAAGAGTATTGCGTCTCATATTAACCAATGCGCGTGACTGTCTCATCATAAGCGATAGACGCAGGATACACAAGAACAGTAGTTTGATGTAAGAACATGGTGTGATAGGCAGATGTACTATGTACCAAAAACAGGAAGGCGTGTCATATTCACATGTATAATGTGTAAGCTAAGGAGATGCAATTTAACAAATTAGGAGCATTGATGAGGGATACACAAGAAAAGTAGTTTGGTGTAAGAACATGGTTAATAGAAAGACGTAGTATGTACCAAAAACAGGAAGGCATGTCATATTCACAGGTATAATGTGTTAACTAAGCAGATGCAATTTACCCTAATTAGAAGCATTACAGGTAGACACCATATGCAACATGCAACCACATATCACACTGCCAAGTAAGAGCAAGCACCTGTGATGGTGTGGGGGAATTGCGGTGATCAACTAGAGATCTACGTTGACTATCTTCATTTAGCCTTGCTGTTTCTTGAGAATCATGTGGGGAGGATGACACTGCACTCTTTAAACGAGTATAGCGTCTCACAGTAACCCACCCGGGTGACTGTCTCATCATAAGTGATTGACGAGGGATACAAAAGAGCATTAGTTTGATGTACTAACATGGTTAATATACATATGTAGTATGTATCAAAAACAGGAAGGCATGTCATTATCAAAGGTATAATGTGTAAAGTAAGCAGATGCAATTTAACCAAATTGGAAGCAATACAAGCAAGACACCATATGCAACATGCAACCACATTTGACAGAGCGAAGTTAAAGCAAGCACCTGGGATGGTTGTGTGTGGCAATTGAGATCATCAACTGCAGAGCTACATTTACTGTCTCCAACTGCTGACACTATGTCAGGACCCCGATTCCAAGTCACATCGATCTAGCTGGTAACACCTCATATCACTTTGCGGCCTCACGCTCGGTATTCCCACGGGTGTCGCCTTACCATGGCCCGGGACCGTTTAGCCTTTTGGCTCACGTATATGATAGTGTCGCTAGCATCCATATGACAGAGAACCCGGGCCGACATGGCTAGTCGTGAACCCAAAGCGGCACTAACCCATGTGGATAGGCATACATGAATCACATCAAGCATGTCGGTCAGCAGCGTGTGAATCCGGGCTGTAGCACAGGGCTAACAGGACTCCGGGAACCCGGGCTGTAGCAGGCTAGGCAGGACTCCGGATGTCACCGTGTGGCATTTCCATGAAGGGATAGACACAGGAACAAAGTGAATCACATGCCGGCCAGTCAAGTGTTCCGGAGCAGTAGTGTTGGGCTAGCAGGACTCCGGTGAACTGGGCTGTAGCGGACTACTATGGCTTATGGAAGCACTAGACTACATTTCCTCATAAGAGAGGCTGCCAAGGATAAACAACTAGATTGTCGGATCCCACACATACCAAGCATTTCAATCATACACACAATATGCTCGATATGCGTAAATACAACATGGCATCACAACATAACTCTATGACTCAAGTATTTATTCATTAGGCTCCGAGGAGCCAAGATATTACAAACATGGGTCTCATGACCCAACATTCAAAGCATACAAGTCAAACACACGGGGAAGCTTAACATGTCTGAGTACAAACAACTATAAATGAAAAAGGCTGAGAAGCCTGACTATCTACTAGATCATGCCGAGGGCACAAGATCGTAGCTGAGGTATCAAGCTAGACGTCGAAGTCCACGCGGAACTATTAGCGAGACTGAAGTCTCTCTGCAAAACATAAATTAAGCAAACGTGAGTACAAATGTACCCAGCAAGACTTACATCAGAACTAACTACATATGCATCGATATCAACAAAGGGGGTGGTGGAGTTTAACTGCAGCAAGCCAGCTTTGACTCGGTGGCTATCCTAAACTACGACCGCAAGTATCTCTTTTGAGGTGGCGCACACGAGTCCACATATTCACCATATCAATACACCACTATGGATCCGCTCCCGTCTTCCCACGAGAACGCCATCCATAGCACTCACGCTTATCTTGCGCATTTTAGGGTATCCAATTTCACTTGTCTATGAACTGTTATAGGCAACCCAGAAGTCCTTTACCGTGGACACGGCTATTCGCATAGATCATTTATAACCCTGCAGGGGTGTACTTCTTCACACACGCTCTCGCCACTTACCACCATGTACACGTCGTGTATCTCGGCAACCTTCAAGCGGAAGCCTGGCGAGGGAGTTGACCACGACCTGACTAACCACACAAGTCTCTAGACCAGGTTTATCGCCTATTCGGGTTCCATCCGCGAGGAGATCCGGCCGGAGTTTCACTCTCAGCCCCAAACGATGTGTGCAGGGTTCCCGAAACACCAAACAGGCGCTCGGTACACCGGGCCACGGTGTATCTACCACATCATGGCCCACCCCTAGGGTCAGCGCTACGCACGACCTCCAACACATATCCTACAAACACCAGAAACTAGTTGCAACTCCTGGACAGAGGACAGGGGCGGTTAATAAGTCGAGAGAGTCAATTAAGGATCCCAATGTGTGGTAGTAGCTGTTCATGGATCAAAAACACAGAACTCGGGCCTCGAGGACGACTTCAATGAGACAACCCACCATGTACTCCTACATGGCCTCTCGCCGCTACCTTTACCAAATCGTGCTAACACACTTAGCTCACACACAGTAGGACATGTTCACACACCTCCGATTCATCCCGGATGAATCAGACCTGACACAACTCTAAGCAATAGCAGGCATGACAAACAAGCATGAATGAGTAGGCACATCAAGGCTCAAACAACTCCTACTCATGCTAGTGGGTTTCATCTATTTACTGTGGCAATGACAGGTCATGTAGAGGATAAAGGGGTTCAGCTACCGCATCAAGTAACAGATGAATCGTTGTTGTCCTAATGCAATAAAAGAGAGCAGGAGCGAGAGAGTGGGATTGTATCGGAATGAACAAGGGGGTTTTGCTTGCCTGGCACTTCTGAAGATAGCATTGAGTCTTCATTAGTGTCAACGATCACAACGTCGGTACAACGTCTACCGAGGGGGAACAACAGCGGCAAACAGAGAAGAAACACGATCAATGCAATGCACAATATGATGCATGCTATGACATGGCAATATGAATGTGTTTTGGGCTAATGCAAGCTAGAACAGATTGAGATGAGTCCATTTGAACCAAAGATTCAAATGCAAACCCATTTTAAGAGGTTATATTAGTGCATTAACTTGTTTCATCTAAACAGCAAGGTTAAATTGTTTAAACATGCATGAAACCAGTATAGATGGATAGATTGGATTTTTTGATCATTTTTCATATATAATTTGTTTGATTTGGAGCTACGGTTGATTTTCTATGATTTTTAGAAGTTAGCACTATTTTCTTAAATTACCTGAAAAAGAATAAATCCAGAAAAGCCTATTATCGCGCTTGACATTGCGCCATCTTGACCTCAAAGAAGTCAATCGACCGGTCCAGTCAAACCTGACCGATGGGTCCCGTCACGATGAGTTAGTTAAACTAATTAAATTTAATTAGCGTTAAACTAACACTAACCTAGTTTAGTTAGTGGCCTGGGGCCCACACGTCAGTGACCCAGGGGGTCAAACTGGGCCCACCCGGGGTCAACTTGGTCAGCGGGGTTAAACCTGCCGGCGTCGAGTCGCCGGCGAGGCCAAGGCGAAGGAGAGCGTCGGAAACGCTGCTCCGGCCACGGTTTGATGCGCGGGTGGGTGCTACGTGTAGCTGGTGATGTGGCGCATACAACGGTGGCGGTGTTTGGTGCTAGGGTGGCCGGGAACAATGGTGTCGAGCACGTCCGCGGTGGCCGGGGTTCGGGCCTCGGCGGAAAACATGCTAGGTTGCACAACATGACGTGGGGGTGGCGGCGTTCGACTCGTGGGGATGTACTGAGTGCAGTGGTGAGCTCAGGCTACGGTGGCGACATGGCCGGCAGTGAAGAGCTATCGGCTCTGATGGCCATGGTGGTTAGAGGACGCGGACGAGCGCGGGGAGAGGGGGAAAACGCTCGGGGGCTCACAGCGGTGTTGTAGGGATGGCCAGTGTGCTCGGGGAAGCTCGGGAGGCGGCGAATCAACAGCGGCAGTCCCCGGTGGCCGAGGAGGGGAACGACGGAGCTGGCAGCGTCTCCGGCGCCTTACATCTTGGTGAGGAGGAAGAGGGGGACGAGGCGAAGCTCTTGAGCCAGTCAGGGAAGCGAGGGGGAGGCGGTGGCCGCGGTGGTGCACGTCGGCGGCGGCGGGCGCGTTCGGGTGGTGCGAGGAAGAGAGCCACAGGAGGGGAATGAGCATGGGGAGAGTGAGAGAGGGACCAGGCCCTCGGCGGCAAGCATGAGGTGGCGCACGGCGGTGCGCGCGCGTCGGGCACGCGCCCGTCCTCCTGGCAAAGGAGGAAGACGACAGGGGAGGAGGCGGTGGTGGGCTGGGCCAGTTGGCTGGGCTGCCAGCTGGGCCGGCCAGGTGGGCTGCATAGTAGGTAGGTCCAGGTAACTCTCTCCCTCTCTTATTTGTTTCTGTTTTCTATTTCTTCTGTTTTGTTTTGATTTAGTAAAATACTAAACCATTTTATAAAATCCTGGAAATAATTAGGGGTGCTGTCTGAATTATTCCAGTGACCCATAACAACTTCCAACATTTTTGGAGCATCTAAAATATATATAGTATTTAAATTGCTCCAATTCAAATATTTTCGAATTAATTCAAAGCCCAAATATGTCCTGCAAAAATATAAACCATTTTTGGTAGATGCTTCCACCTCAAACTAGAAATGTTGAACATTTTAGAGGCATTTTGAGTTCAATGAAAAAGATTTTATTTTGACCCTAGTTGAATCCATTTGGTGCTCGGGTTTAAGCATCCCCATTTCAAAACTAATAGAAATTGAAAATGATGCATGGATGCAATGCGACTAATTACAAGAAGATTTCTAGGGCTGTGACACACTGCACCCGTTAGAGCGCTGGAACGCTTAGTGCTTATCTTTGAATTACACTGGAGCGACTTCTGTCTTTTCTTTTCTGCATTCATCAACACTGCGTCAGAGTCTTAAATACCCATGCATAAAAAACAATAGTTTGAGTATGGGTGAAGTGTCTGCACACAATTAGTACAGTGTAAAGGTAGCAGATAGCAGGTCGGTGAGAAATAAATGATGGGAGACATATGATAGCTCTACAACATGCATGGCACACTAAATTACTGCAGGATTCCATGAAAATAACAGTCGACTGAAAGCAAATAGGTCAGTCCATTTTTTCTGCACCGTCCGATGTACATAGAACGGGCAGATTGCCTTCATCTCCCTCCAGCCAGTTAGTGTTGACGATCTTCCTCGAAACGCCATCGACCACCGACCCAGTATTCCTGCCCTGCATGTGCCCTCCCCTCGACCTCACCGCACCGACGTGCTTGGCACCGCCCCCCGGCCATCCATTCAAGCCCCGCCGACCTCCAGATCGGGCGCAAGCAGCTCCTGCGCCCCATACCCCTATGATAGACACCGATGCGCCGCTTCCCCGGGGAACATGCGGACTAGGCGCTCCGCGCCTAAGCGGGTGCTGCTTCTTTTAATTGCGGTTCGACCGACTGAATTGAAATCCAGGCGGCTACTGACCTCTAGCAAAGGTGGAGTAGTAAAAGGAGGAAACATTGTGCATTTAGTATCACGAAGAAGATGCGAAGAAGCGCTCAACTAGTTTCTTTCGTGGGATGAATACGGTGTGAGCGGAGACGTAAGATTTGCACGAATAAGGGAAGAGGAGTACCTCTTCTGCCGGCGATCTTTGTGTCCTCCTTCTGTTTTTCCGACGATCTTCTTGTTGTTCGCCGGAAACCAGAAGTTGTGGAGGACGGTGCAGCCTTGGACGAACCCATGGCCAAGTTGTTGAGTGTGGTGCGGTGGCCGTCTGTCGGCAGCGGGGAAGCAGATCCGAGGCGGCGAACAACGGCGTAGCGGGAACAGCTCCGGTGCGGTGGACGGTTGCGACAGTGGAGCCGCAGCAGTGAGGCGCAGGACGGCGTGGTCGGAGTGGTTCTGGTACGGCGCACGTCGGCGTCGGCGTCGTGGAGGTAGCTCTGCCTCGGCTTCAGCTGCTAAGTCCTTGAGGGCGTTGCGGTTGCGGTTGCGTTGGACGACGACATCGGAGTACCGGCTCCGGTGTGATGGAGGAGGGCGGTGGTGGATTGGCCGCTATGGGGTGGAGGACGGAGGAGGCTGGGGTTTCACGGCTGGTGGAGAGGGCGTTTTCGCGCCCATGGAGTATGAATGGGGAAACGGAGGGAGGCGGGGAACTAAGGGGAACAATGTTTCGGTTTGAGACGCGCTTGTTTGAAATTTGGGGAAAGTTACAAACTTTGCCCCCATCTAAAATTTTGGACATATTGCGGGTTGTGGGTAGGACAGTCATGTCAAGTGTCCCAAATGTGGGCGGGATAGATTTCGGCCGAGCGCATGGGTAGGCGCCCACGGCGTATGAATGCTTCTCTGGCGTCTTGGTGAAGTTACAAACCTACCCCGGTTTAGACCTTTGGACATCGGGCCGATAGGCTACACGGGCCAGAGTCAGGACAGTAATTTCCTACCACCAAAACACTAGTGTCGCGCGGTTTCGGGTGACCAGAGGCCTATTTGGCGCTTCTTTCAATATTTGGGAGCAGAAGCATTAATGTTTTCGGTTCTCTTGAATTGAACTTTCAGGATTTGTCAAACTTCACAAATCTTTACTCTTGAAAATCCTAAAGCTACAATTATTTTGGAATGGAGGGGGTACATTTGAATATACATTGTGCACGAGTATATATTAAAAATATGCAACTTACCTCAGTTCATGCATGGTTCCGGATATAATCTCCTTGGTTGCAAAAAAGTTAGATATGCATATGAATATATATAGCATGTTCAAACTCACAACAAAGATTGATGCCCCCTTGTACATCTGATTTACAAATGCCATTATCTCGGGTTCAAATAGATGAATGCAGTTCCTATGAATTCGAATCTTCTAAACCCCCTTTATGTTGAATTCGACATGTATTCTATTTCATAGCTAGCAATTTGGAATGTATCCATGCAAGTGACAAATGTATAAAGTGCTTCACACTAACAACATGGAGTGCACTATTAATGTTTATATATCAATTGCAAAAGCATCCATTGCATGTATTTCAAACCTCTCTCACTCTATGGATCGATAATATGAAATAAACACATGCACATGCTAGAATTCAATTGCAGTTGAAGAAAGAGCCTACTCCTGGTACTGTATATTAGTGATAGTGGTGTGTACAAAGTACACGTGAATACCAGGCATTGTGCGTGTGTGTATACTATCGATGAACTAGCCCCCAAGCTGGTATAACATACTAAGGGCCTAGGGTTACAAATCATATATAGTCGGCTTATCACCAGTGGGGATAGAGTCCTCCGCAACTCTGGTAGCTTCGTGTTGTACACCGAGTCCTCCACATGGGTCTTTGTATAACACGTCTTGGTCCAACCTATATGTGGCACAGGATGGAACCGACCCATGAGTCTTCATGTTGACCCACCACAACTAGAAATGATGTGCCCACCACACCACACACGCAATCGGCCACTAAGAAAATAAGCATATACAATAGTACAATGGTATCTAGCTCACGATACGTCTCCATATTTTGTTAATGACACTGACGGACTTTGCATTTGATGTGTGCTCCGTAATTTGTTGACGACACTTACGGTCATTGTATTTGAAGCGAAAGCACGATATGGTCACTGGACTTCAGAATAAGCTCATCACGGTCACCACATACATTTTGTCGTGCTAACCAACATGTGGTTGGATGGTTACAGTAGTTTCTCGAGCCCACCAAGGTTAAAGTCCCGGTGCTCGCATTTATCTTGTGTTAATTTCAGTATTTTCCGGAGACGTACGTTCAGTGGGAGGAGATGTTCCACTCGACTATGAGGCACCTATGGTGACTCCATAAAATCTCAAGATCATATATGCTGGCCCACTCTCTCGAAGGTGCTTATAGGGGTAGGGTTCGCATGTGTGCGCTTATAGCGGTGAGTGCTTGCGCATATATATGAGCCCTTGCGTCTATACCGTGTTAAACAAATACATATCATGATTATACGGTCACTGGCACACCCGTACAACTCCGTATTTTGTTGATGACACAATCAATTGACCAGTCAAACGTTCCATGCGGCGCAACTAGTGTTGCACCATCGGGCGCCGTAACACAGGGGCCCACCTGTCACTCGTATATGAAATGGTAGTTTGAGTCCAGACCGTGTTAATAAAATAGGAGTACATTTTAGGGTGATCATACGGTCACTGGCTCACCATACAGCTCCGTAATTTGTTGATAACACGATCAATTGACCAGTCAAACGGTCCACATTCAGCAGCGCACATTACCATAGGGCCCACCCGTCAGCGCGTATATGAAGGACGGAAATGGTAATAAATTAGTGGTCGGTGGGTATTCGAAGTAGTGAGACCTCTGGTTGGCAGTCACCGGCAGTGGGGGGCGTTCAATGGGCGGTGGGGTGGGGATCCCCAGAGAAAAAGCACGGCAGGGGGGCTAGAGCGATGGCCGGTGCGGCGGTGAACCGGCGGTGGGAGTGGTTTCGAGGAGGGCGGGCCGGCCGCGGGCGGCGGGGGCTGGCGGTTCGGCCGGTGGTGGCTGGCGGCTCAGGGGGGTGGAGTTTGATGATAAACTGGAGGCCCTTGATTTCATATCCAACGGCTGGAAAATCTAATGACCAGAGATGAAAAAGTCAGTCGACTGACGTGTAGCCTCACCCCACACGTACACATGCACGCACGCAAGACACACACGCATGTAGGCGTGCAACACTGACACGTACACACGCACGCATGCTGGCGTGCAACACTGACACGTACACATGCACTCATGCACACATGCACGTACGCACCCATGAATGCAATACTGAAACGTACCCTTGCACGCACGCAACACTCGCACGCCTGCATGCACACAACACACGATGCAAGACACACGCTCAACCAATACGTGCATGCACCCTTTGTTAAGGACATGGATTGTTACGGGTATTAATCAATCTTATCTGTGATAAGCAGGACATTGATGTTTGCAGCGGTCTTTATGAATCACAACGTATCGAACGGGCTATCAACATAGTAGGCTTATCTACATGAAAAAGATGACGCCACACTCAATGAACAATCATCTGTTTATGAAATGCCCGCTCGACCGCCTGGCCCACCAAAGGTTCCTCTGCCAGCGCTACTTATGCGTTGGGTCACTGACATGCAGGCCATGCACCCAAAGAGCCACACGTCAGTGGAAGAACGGCGCGGTGTCCTAGGTCAGAGTCGAGGGCGCCACTCGCGGCACGCCCGGCTAAACATGCCTCCGTGCCGCATTCAAACGCCTCCATGAAACCTGCCCATGTGGAAGCCGAGAAACCCACTCTGGACACAAGTCCGTTCATGACCGGGCCGGCGTTAAACGCAACACCGGCCGAGCTCCTCCCGTCTGCCGTCTATTTAATCTCCTATTTAAACGAGGCCAAACGTCGGCCAGGAATCGCACACCTCCGCCGCTCCACTATCTCCTCCACCATTTTGTCCACTCTTACAATGGCTTACGAAGAGTAGTTATTCCACATCCAAGCCGGCTGGGTAGCCCGCCGGATACGAGCTATGCAGCTCGCTGATCCACCTCCCTCCCCTCGCCCGACGGAGCCAGTTGCCGCCCCAAGCCGGCGCGCGGTTCAGCAACTCGCCGCTCCAGGCCAGCTCGATGAGGAGCGGCGCACGGGCATCGTTGCTGCCGCCCATGCCGCCGCCTCGTACCGCGTCTCCCGTTTCTGTGGCCGACACTCCCATGCCGGCGGCCGCGCCATGAAAGCAGCGACAGAAGCCAGGTGCGCGGAGAGCGACGAGTCGGTGGCCAGCGCCTCCGCGTCCGCCGCCATCATCAAGGAGAAGTAGAACACGGGAGGCCGCTGCCGATTGGGTCCCATGAAGGCCACCCCGGAGGCGACGCCGGCGTACACAGCAGGTGTCTTGCCGGATCCTTTTTTTGTGAGGACCTTCGTCGACCCCGCATGGGCTCCACGGAAGAGAGGAATGTTAGGATGAACTCGAGCCGGTGCCGGCCATGGCGAAGTAGTGGCCGGTGATGAACTCGAACCGGTGCCGGCCACCATAACCTTCGGCACCAGCCAATGATATCAGTTGGGCAGTGGGGAAGCGAGTCGTCCTTTGCACCGAAGCATATACCTCCGGGGCTCCCGATAGTCCGGTGATCGTGCTGCCGGACATGAGGAACACAAATCGATCGGCGGGCGACCATTTAGGCCAAGTATTATATACCTGTGCTGTCCAGAACTAGCACTGCGTAGTTCATTTGAATGTAATGAAATCCATCATGTTTGTATGAAAATCCGGTATTTTATATGATTTCCGTCGTTGTTTATATGAAATATCAGTTTGTCTACGTGTTTGCGTGAATTTTGTCCGGTTGGTTGAGTTGCTGTCATAATGTGTGCGGCTACGGTTGGATTGCGTAATTTGCGGGTCGCCGGTCGGTCTGCGGGCGGCTCGGGCGGCGTTGTGGGACAAAAAAACACAGCTCGTGCGGGCTCGTCTCCAATGTGCACGCTGGAGGATGCATGACAGCAAGAGCACCCGAGCCATTCCTCGTTCATCGATGGCAAAGGCACCGGTGGACAAAAGGGTCGCCAATATTTTGCTACCCCAGGCAAGATCCAAACAGCCCCTCCCAACAGATTCAAATCCCGCGTTTGCCGTGGAATTTTTCCATGTGTTGTTTTCATGGACTAGCCAGATGCCCGTGCATTGCATGGAACATCAAGATGCATTTTTTTACAAACTCCTGCATGCATGCAAGGGATAATTCATGTCCTCCTTTGCTAGTACCACGAGGCAAACACCATTAATATTGCGTTGATTAGTGTTAGTGGCCTTGTATATCTGCAAATTGTAATTTTAATAGTAGCCCCTTGTATATAAAAATGGAGCGAAAAAGATGAGAGATAAGGCGAGGAGGAGTGGGGCGTGGTGGTGACTGGTGGTCGGACTGGGCGGAGGCTTGGGGATGGACGGTGCATTATGTCTAGGTTTGTATCTCCCTCGCACACATCCACGTAGGTGGGGGACGTGCACGAAGAGAAGAGGTGCACGCACGGCGCACGTACTCCCGTCTCTTTCCCAACCACACCCGCGCGGGTACATGGTGGAGCTCATTTCTGTACGAAAAAGGCAGCCCACGTGGTAATTTGGCACGTGTACTGGTTGTCCACTTGGTGGAGGGAGGATCGTCTACCACGGGTGAACAAACAAATTGCGACTTGACGTGTTATGTTAAATTAAAAAAAGAGGCAAACCATGTGGGGCCTACCTTAGAGGCAAGGCTCTATACACTAGAGTACTTTTGATGTGTCCCGTCAACTCGCAGAACGAGGAGAAGCTTGCTTAGTACACCATCTCCCCCGCCCACAGGCGCGGTGGCTCGCAGGATGAGGTGAAGCTTGCTTACGAGTAGTAGTACTACTACTACTACTATTGTACGCCTTTACGCCCGCTCCCCCGCCCATCGCCACAAGGTGGTTTCGCAAAGACGAGGAGAAAATTTTACTACTCCCTCTGTTTACTCCTCGTCCCTACTACGTACTTTGGTTAGTACTCCCTCCATTTACTTATACAAGGCCACTATAAAAAATACATTTTGCATCTATACAAGGCCACAAATAGTAATAGATACAAAAGTTACTACTCCCTCCTTTCCAGTTTATGGCTCAATTTCAAAATCTCTCCAATCAAGGTAGACGGTGAGTGGTCGAATTAATTTCATAGTTTGCACAAGTAATTAGTACACTCATTTTTCTCAAGAAGATATGTTTACCGAGGCATTAATTAGAACGAATGCATGAATGACCACTAAATTTCCATGAACTTGTACACGCTTTGGTTAGTTTTCTCTTGACACTGCTTGCGTCGGGTGATCTAACGCACCTCGAAATCCAACATGTAATGGTACTACTACTAGTATAGTAGAATTGAGATTTATCAAACGGAAAAACGAATGTTTTTTAGATGAGCCCTATAAACCCTAGTGGGTACGTACTCCATAAAAACAGATTTTTCCAAAACTAAGTCGCTCCCTTTCATGAATTCTGTAGTATACTCCTCCGTCGACGCTCCCTTTCATGAATTCTGTACTTCCTGTCGCCGACATGTGGTACATATAGCAACCGGGTCGACGTGTCAAGCACCAAATAATAGTGGAGAACAGCAGGGGGACGCACCCCACTCGTACCGGCCCAATAGTAGTAATGAGAAATGAGATGTCAAATCACAATGCCACACCTTCCTAGACGGACGAAGCAACCATTATTTCACACTTCGGTTCGCCATCATCTCAAACCACGTACTAGTATTGCTTCTGCCTCAAGAGGGACACGCGCATCGCCTTGGTACATCATGACACGTGGGACCGCATGACAGGCCATGCTCCCCTGCCGATCGCTCGGTAAAATCACCTCATTTTTACTATACTTCCTCCGTATCGGTTTACTACATGGCATGCACGTTGTTCTAGGTTGAGAATTTAACTGGCTATATATGTGATGAACAGTACTCCAGCCTTTTAAAAATGTATAATGTTGTATAGTAGTACTATCGATGGATTGCGCCATGGAGCAAAAATTGAAATTAAAAAAAAGGTGGTACATATAGAGAGCGCTCGTCGCGAAATTATGCATATAGTACTATTAAAAAAGCTAGTACGTGCTTAATTGGGGTGCTAAATTCTATTAAAGAAATACTAGTAGTATGTACATCTTTGAAGAGTTAAAGTAACGAGAAGAAACATAACATAGTTCTGCTGGGGGCTCAGCACAACACACCCCTCAAATTAAACTGCACCTGAAATTAAACTATGCAACTAATCCGGTAGACACTACACTAGAAGTTTAGAACCACCATGAGCAATGACACTGCCACCTTACTCGGAGTCCTCGTCCATGTCCTCCACTTTGTCCTTGCCCCTCTTCCTCTTGGCCGATACTTCTTTGCTTGAACCGCTCACTTGGTTGTTGCTCTTCATCCAACCCTTGTAGATATTGAAACAAAGGTAGCCATCCATTCCTGCGTAGTGGATGTGGTCTATATCTAGTACATTCCGCTGCCATGCATGACGATGAAACGTGTATGGAGGTTTCTCCAGTTCAGACGTCTGAAGGATGAACCATGGCTCCTGCCAGGGTCAACATTGAAGGCTGACGAGAGGACACCAGCCGATTCTTCTGGAGGTCAAAGTTGTTGCCTACAACGAGGCCTATCCGTTGCAGGACTTCTTTGTCGTTACTAAAGTCTACGGTAACAAATTTGACTAGGTTGCTCTCGAGGAAGTCCTTAAAATCCTGGAACTCAACGTCGGCATGGCATATGTGGTAGACCAAGCATAAGTCATGCACGCAAACCTGGATCACGGTGGGTTCTTCCTCTCTTCGTCCTTTAGATCCTTATCTCATCCCAGGACTGTGGTGTACTCAACATCTAGCCCAGCGACCCACTCATCATCTGAGTCTTCGAACATGCGTCTGAAGCGAGAAAGGCAGCCTTTCACCGTCGCGGAAGAACGGGTGTAGATGACGTCGAACTCATCGCCGGTGATGGTTCTAACCTTGTACTCACCACCGATCGTGGAGATTTGGGACGCCCTGGATTTGGGAGGAGGGTTAGGATTAGTTAAAATGCCGTAATGTGAATGGACGGGACGACTAGGAGCGAACCGCCATAGTATTGAAGGACGTGCGGGGACGAGTAGTGAACTGCCAGCCTGCGAAAGGCAGGGTAGTGGCTTTCCATTCTCCCATGATACGGGCTTCCGAGAGCCCTTGGATCTGAGATCGAACGGTTGCATGGCGTGATTCTGGACCTATGGGTGAATATCCTATCCTGGAGGGTTATTCTGCAAATTTTCAGCAACTTAGCATGCGACCGTTTGATCTCAGATCCAAGGGCTGCCAGCCAAATATCGTGGTCGCGCCTACCATTGTCGCGCATCGCTCGTGCGGTCAACGCCCTTGGAGATTTAACACGGTCGTTAGGCTATCGATGTTGGCATGTCATACATAGTCATCACTTAGTCACTCATACTACAACAAGGTTTTGGCTATAAGGTTGTCTTTAAGTGTATTTTTTTACTTCTCTCTATCTCTTTCAGATACTCCTCCGTCCCATAATATAAGAACGTTTTTGACACTAGTGTAGTGCCAAAAACGTTCTAATATTATGGCACATAGGGAGTACTATTATTTATTGCATTTGCCAAGGAGTGACCTCTTCCAATGAAATGGTGTTGCTAAGTTTTCTTCATTTAATTAGCTATAGACTCAAAATTGTCTTTTCACCTAGGTACACGCGCTTAGAACCATTTCTTCCTTGGGTCACCAAACTAGTCTCTCTCTTCTTGATTAACTTGCCACATCAGACTTTATGCCTATGTGGCAAGCTTAAGCACCAGAGGAGCAAGTAAAAGTAAGTACAATAGTGCACTTTACATGGCATTTTTGCATATGTGGAGGAAAGAGAGGCAAGGAAAAAGTGGAGAAGTGGGCTCTCATGCAAGAGCCAGCCTCTACTACATGGTGGAGCATTGGGAGAGGCACATGTATGGAGGTGGTCAGGAATCTGGGAGACTCACGCCGGTCGTAGTGCCGCAGTTAAAATGATAATGGCAAGTCAAATCACGGGGCCCCACCTGTCTAGCAGTAACTCGCTGTCAAATCACACAGCCCTATGTTTGCAGCAGCCTACTCCCTCGTCTTCTCGTGTCTCTGTCGAACCGACTAGACGAAACTGCCCCGCCTACCGCGCAGGAAAATCCCCGCCCTCGACTTTTAAATACAACTACATCCGCTTAAGAATCCAATGATATACTTTTTGTGACATAGTAACTCATATTTAGTTAGTCAAATGGATGACCTAGAACTACGTGCAGGCCCTATAAACCGAGATGCCTAAAATAAAAAAACTGAGATGGATAGGGTAGTTCAGCATGTATCTTTTTAGATCAATATAGTCGGGATTCACCAAGGAGCAAAACCAAGTGGTAGGTTGCTCCTGTCATGTTGGTGTAGCAACTCAAGCAGGGTCAGTCCGCACATGAAATGGCGACACACATAACAGGACCCCTTTGGCCGACATGTGGCTCATCCACCATCTTGTTCCACCTGCGATGCACCAAATTACAGTTCGGAGCAGCGGTTGGAATTGGAGGCACCCCGGTCGAAAAGTGCCGAGTAGTAGAAAATGAGCGATGAGGGTCAAATCACAAAGCCCCACCTTTCCCGCATTAAATCGGATTTGACGAAGCAACCATCATTACACTCTAGGGCGCAAGAGCATAAAGAAAAGAGAAAACAATGATGCATGCGGCAGCTACCTAGGGCACCCTAGGGTAGGGGTCTCCACTACAGATCCTTTTTTTAAGCGCCTCCACTACAAATCGGCTTCTCCCCCGTCCTCTTGAAGAAAACCGATGATGAGTGCGGCGGTAGGGTTTGTAGGAGTACTACGGTGCGCGGGGCCACATTATAGTAAACGGGTTCGAGTCGACGCCTTAAATATGTGTGGGTCGCTTGGTTTTACGGGAACGAGGCAGCATTTTGGGTTCGGGGACCAGTGGAGATATAGTACGTACAAAAAATTGTGTACGTAGGTTCGACCGAAAGGCAATGATGCATTGGCCCTGCATTTTGATATACCCGGGTCCGCGTGAAATTTGCTACTCTACTTAAAACTAGTAAGGTACACATGTATTGAACGCATGAGATTTCATAACCAAATTATGAATAAATACACGCTATAGCATGTAGAGATTTGAGTCATATATGCATGATGTAGATGTTCGATTAGTTCTTATAGTTAATCTCATTCAAAATCAATTAGTTTTATAAAAATGTTAAGATTCATGGGGTTGTGCATTGTAAATCATAAAGTAAAAAACAAATAATGGCAATTCATTTAGAGAAAAATAATCAATTATGGTACAGAAGATTCTAGAACAAAGGAGAAGTGCTTGTGTTTTGAGGTTTGTGCATTATGCTTAAGTTCAACCATGGAGTCTTCTAAATTGTACATGTGGCGGATTTGGTGGAATGTTGATGATATCCAACGGCCAGTAGTGCTCGGATCTGCCTATCTCTACAATGTCTGGTTAGCTTCATCCATCGACCATCTTTCAAAGTTATTGGTACACTATCTAGTTCTTGTGCCATAGTTGCATGTTTTGGAAAAAAGCTACGCATGGAAGTTGTAGGGAAAGAAATGACATGGAGCGTCTCAATTCCTATGAGTAGGGATTGGAAAAGAGATGTCATTTGGTTCACATCATAGGAACTTTTCTATTGAATCTAGAGATGACATGTATCTCAATTCCGATGAGGAGGGATTAGAAAAGAGATGTAATTTGGTTCATATCATAGGAACTTTTCTATGATATATACGCTAATGTTTCTTTTCTTTGAAATTAAGGGAGTATAGGAATCCATTCCTTTGAAATGTGGAGTATATGTATCTATTCCTATGAACCAATTGGCTCTAAAGGAAAAAATCCTATAAAAATCATATCATATAGAGTTCCTATGATATTCCTCGACACTAAAGGATGCTTGAAATTGATGCGGGTGATATGATGGTCTTTCTTTGTAGACTCCTCACCCATCTTTATAGTTACCTCTCGAAGATGAATGAAATGATATAGACATGGTATTCTACATGTGCAATTTGGTACATGAAAACTCGGTAAAAGTTTGCGAGGTTCAAATTTTCAATAAAGCTATATGCACTGCATTTCGGAATGGAGGGAGCATACGACAGTTGCTAACACACACATGGAAGATTTGTGTGTAGGAGGAGTGGTTGTTCTGTTAAATGACATGGCAAAACTGACACTGTCGGATGCCGATCTAACGGTTCTTACGGTGTTCGTCAGGAAAAGGCTTGTGGCGAACGTTTGTCGGATAATGATTTACGGACACATGCATTGCATTGATACGTGCCCCCCCTCTCTCTCATGCACACGCACCCTCACGATTCACGACTCTACCGAGTCCTCTCGCAGACTCACACGTCGCACCCACCGTCTATCTGCAGGTAGACGTCCCGCACATATGTGCTCTTCACACCCTACCCTCAGAACTTCTAAGAAACAAAAGACGACACGCACATTTTATTTTAGCTCACACGTCACACACTTATACTATTACTCTTGCGGCGAACGTTGTTTGGGCATTGTATATTGTACTCTCACGAAGAGAAGCGGTGCACGCACGCACTAGTTCTCTCACACCCACGCGCGGGTACATGTAGGAGCGCATTTTTGAAGCTGGTACAACAAAATCACTCCACTATATATAAAAGCAGGAGCCTTAGCGCTTGCTTTACTAGGGTTCCTCTTGTTCACTCTCTCATGCTCTCCAGATCTAAGCAACACATAGGTGGCCACACTCTCTCTCAGCTCACGGCTGGTCACAAATCCGGCCGGACAACCTCGACAAGGGAAGGGGTGTAGGTGCATCGTTCACGCTGTCGTCGGCGGTGAGGGAGGAGACCAACAGCTGCCCACACGTCCCGATCGGCGGCTGTGCTGTTCTCTCCGAGAGAGCGCCGGCTCGGGAGGGCCTCCGACCCCTTCTTCCTCACTACGGTATTGTGGCCATGATGCGGCCTCCCGACGTCGTCTTTGCCACATGCCGACGACCCTCAGGTATATATTCCTTCGAAACCTGCCTTGCTCTACTGCCCCAGCTCCCTTCGTGTGGATCCTTTTCTACTTCCGTCCGTTGTTCCAAAGCCACCTAGACTTCTACTATTATTAGAAGTAAAGCTAGTTCATACAGTCGACTCAAAGCGTTGGTTCAAACAGGGAAGAAAGTGGGAAAGTTGTAGCATGAATCTAGGACTTGGTTCTAAGAGGAAACGGGGGAAAGTAGTAATATCTGTCACTGTTTAAATAACCGTGTTTCTTATTTGCGCAAACAGGAATGTCTATCTCCATATTATTTCGGGGTGTCTGTCTCCGTATCGTTTCTATCCGCGCAATCAAAAGCACACACCTCAGTTTTAGTACAACTGCGCAAGTTGAGATGGCTATCCCTCGTTGCCGTCGTCTAACCTCCCATCTTCAAGGTATCCCTACATTGGTAGTAACTAAGGTAGAATGACCAACACAATCTAAAAGAAGCTGATTCGTACGTTTTACTTCCTGATTGCAGTGCAGGGACGAGCGAAAATAATTGCATCCTAGTCCGGAATGCACTTTCTACAAGTTCATCCATGGACCAAGGACTAGCTGGCACGGCTGCACGGCGGTTTTTTGGACAGGTGCGCGGACAAGAGGCATTGTGGTCTGCTTATTTCTGCAAATAGCGGTGCTTAAATTTAGTGGAATGCACAAGCGTTTCAGCTGGTCAGTAGACTGCATGGTTCAGTTCAGCATTCCAGCTGAGACCACAATTATAACTGGTTATTCTGGAATGAGAGAACCTAACCCTGAATGGTGGCAACAAGAAAAAACCAGAGTGAACTCCAGGAAATTTAAGCCTGCTGGGAGGCCCTTTGCTCAGAGAAGCCTTGCTGTGTTTTTTCCTGATTTGTAAACCTTCTCACAACTTTGTCTTTTCCTGTGAACTAGTATATGTTTGTTATGTTCTATGAATCATTGACATGTATAAAATTTCTTAACTTATGCTTTTCAAGTTTTTTATGAAGACGAGTTTAATGTGAGTGTTCCACATGAGCGCTGGACTAGCGTGTGAATGTTTGGAATTTATTACATTGTGGCCTCAATTAACTGCATGAACCACTGTAACAAGATTCATAGTTGCTTATATGTCAGACAACAGATTGTTGATCGTTAGTTGGTCGATAGCCTAGTGTTGAAGGGAGCTAAGCCAATGTGATGTGTTTTGCACAACTGCTTACAGGTGTGGTAGCACCAATAGTGTTTACAAGTACTTATGTATACGTCGGTGCACGGTTCTCGAACGAGTGCTCTATTTCATCAAAACACACACTGCTAGTATGATAAACCGTGACAACTTATGTCTTACCATGCCATATTCATGAAAAAACTAGTGAGGACGCATCTGTTTCGGCAACAATTACGATGGTTCTCACATGATTGTGTCCACTGTACTAGTAGTAATTGTTTTTCTGGGTAGCTGTAGAGTGTCTCCACTGTACTACTAGTAATTGTTTCTCTGGGCCCAAGACAAAACAGCCCATCCACACTAGTAAATAGTAAAATCAATTCAAACGCCCATATATTTACTGAATGAGAGGCGCTACCCACAACCAGCAGCACACCGCCCCCCCCCCCCCCCAAAAAAAACCTGGGTGCTCTTCTTCCTCCTCGCTCCCACCCAGATCACGTCAGCTCGCTCCACTCGTACCCACAAATTCCTCATCTCACTCCTACAGAAAACCCCAGCTCCCCTTCTTCCTCACTCCTACGGAAAACCCCCAGCTCCCCTTCATCTTCGCTCGCACTACAACTAGGCTCGTCATTCGTTACTCTACTCGAATCCGTGAGCGCGACGCGGCGCCCTCGAGGAAAATGGAGTCGGCTGACCCCAGCGCCAAGAAGATGAGGCACTCGCCAACGGCGACGCCTGTTGTAGATCCCGCACCCGGCAGCGCGGGGAGAAGTGGCGACCCCGCCCCCACCAGATCAGCGATCTCCCGGACACCATCCTTGGGGAGATCATCTCGCTTCTCCCCACCAAGGATTGCTGCCGCACCCAAATCCTCTCAATTCGGTGGCGCCCTCTATGGCGCGCCATGCCCCTTAATCTCGACTGTCGTCAGCTATCTCTCTTCAATGATTTGGAAATCCCCAGAGCCATCATCTCCTCCACCAAGGCTCCGTTCAAAGACTCTGCATCCCGTCATGCTACCTGGGCAAGCATACCATGCCCTGCATGGTAGACGCCTGGCTGAAATCCCCTGAATTCACAGAACTACAGCTCCTAGAGTTCTACTATTCCCCTGGAAATCACATACCACATACCAAATGCCATGAACTTGTGCCCTCAGCACCGATGTCCATCTCGCGGTTTTCGTCCTCTCTCCACACCGCCACCTTTGCGCAGTGCTACCTACCAGACAATCTGGTACTAAACCTTCGACTCCTATTTCTCAAGAAACTTCAACTTGTGCTGGTTCGTATATCGGAGGCCTCATTGCACAACATCATCGACTCCAGTTGCCCTGCGCTAGAGTGCTTGGTGCTTGTTTTCACAGTTAGAATCGGTTGTCTCCAAATAAAGTCGCCTAACCTTGTAAGAATTGGAATTTCTTTTGACGGAAGGCAGCTCATCATCCGAGATGCCCCTTCACTTCAAAGGTTGATCCTTGATTCTAGTTATTCACCGTTGCAAATAACCGTCCTCTCTGCGCCTAAACTGGAGACCTTGGGTGTAATACATGATCTATGTGCTCATTTCAATATGGTGTTTGGCTCCACAGTTCTTCAGGTACTTTATATTATCATCTACACTTGTAACCATAAGCTGCATTTTAAATTTCTGCGCATAATTTATATATCATCTTGGAGTACACATTTTGTACTAATATTATGTTCTATGCTCAATGAAGAGTTTCTCCATGGATGGCCTACCAATGGTGCTGGATTCTGTCAAGATCTTATATATCCAAATGAATAGTTTTGATCTGAACAAGATTATTGGCTTGCTGCAATGCTTTCCATGTCTGGAGAAGTTGTATATAAAGGTGATAATTTCACGCACATTGGAAGCACGCATATAGTGTACTAGAATTAACCGTTCAGATGTTGCTCTTTCGACACTCTTCTTTTAGACCTTAACTGTTTTCAATCTTCATGTCTATTTAGGCAACAGGATGGGGTAAGAAAGTTATAACCAATCGGTGGATTCGTAAGCATCGGTATTTTCTCACTTCTCATGAGATTCTATTGAAGACAATAACGCTAGTACGATATGTAGCCAACCGTGCAAACACAAGATTTGTCACATTCTTCCTGCTGAATGCGAGGTTACTATTGTCCATCAGGCTTAAGTTTATCAACAGCATGGTTTTGACGGATGGGTATGTCGAAGAGCAAAAAAAGGAGTTTCAGGTGGGCAAAGGAGCTTCTGAACGTGTCGGGCTTCTATTTACAACATATTGTGGTCATAATCCAGTAAATTTTACGACCCAGGATGTTCATTCTAAGGACCTGACCGATCCATTTGACTGTGACTGCTGAAAACAGTGCTGGAGTTAGATGTTGTTGCCCTTTTCAATCTGGTTTCTTTGTAAAGATGAGGAACAATTAACCATCGTGCTTTTGTACAGTTTGTAAGCTGGAGTTAGATGTTCCTGCCCTTTTCAACTCGGCTGTGACTGTCATATTTTCTTTGAAACAAGGCAAATGGCTTGCAATTCGTTTAATTTAGAGTGAAATATTGTAACAAATCCAAACCAAAGGAAATAACATCACTCTCGCCGGCTGCTTGAGCTCACTGTGCATTACAGAAGCCAAGTGATTAGCCCCCACCAGCACCCACAAACTTATTACGAACTAGCACATCAAATGGGCTGTAAATTTTCATAGGAAAGGTTGCATGACCGTGACAGATTTGGATTCTGACATTTGGTACCCGCGAGGAAATAGCCTATCCAAGGTGGTGTCGACTTACTAGCCAGTCAACAAACAATTCTGCCTACCAGCCGTTGGATTGACATCCAACATCTGTCGTGTATCTTCTATCTCTTGTCTTCTTCTTCCTCCAGCCGCCCAAACCAAACCACCCCGTCGGCTCCGCCTGCTCCCGCCTCCCATGGCTGGCTGCGCCTCCGCCGCCCTATCGTATGTACCCTCCAACGTTGGCCAGTCGATCCCTCTATTCCCCCACACGTCCTGTTATTCTCCGACGATGTCAGCCCCAACACGCACTCGCGCCCGAACTAGTCAACCCTCGTACTCCCCTCCGCCTGCGACTAGACCGGTGCATCTTCAATGGCTCCTGTTCGTTCCGTCCAAGGCCTCGCCGTCGTCCTCCGCCTTGCGGCCTTGGTTCGCTCGCCGTGCGCGGTGCGCCGCCCTCTTGCGTTGTCAACGTCGTCAACAACCGAGAGGAACAAGGAGATGATTGTACGTGGAGAGGATGACAGTAGGGACCCACCAGCGTCATGGCAGTACGCAAGCAAGTGCCTCTATAGTACAAGCCCAAAAATATGGTTCTTCCTAATGGTTGGACATCTGGGACTCACGCCATTGTCAACGTAGTCAATAAATGAGAGAATTACACTATGAGCGGCTGACACCAGGGATCCAACAAGTCGCGCAGTTTTTTTTGAGGAACAAGCAGTTGTTATTTATACTAGTTTTAGCGACGGCTCAGGGTAACAACGGGGATGTGCGGGGGCTGTGGCCCGTCTAGCCAGGGTTTTATTTATGTTTACCACATCATGAGCCCAGTTGTGTTTTTTTCTTGCTGAAAATGGCTAGCCCAGTTCTATTATTTTTAAAGAAATACCCAAACAAGGCCTACTTGCTTTATCGACCCTGTTGGGCTACAAATCTTTCAAGACAAGGAGAGTTTCATTCGGTTTGCCCAGAAATGGGCTGTACATTTTTAAAACACATCAAACCAGGAATTAGTTTCAATATTTTTCATCACAAGATCTTAAATTCCATTGATTTTTATGCGTGGACAATTATTTGGATTTTATATTTATATAAATTATTTTTCAAAATAGTTTGAACATGAATCGATATTTCTGGATAAAAAACAGTTGACCGCACCGAAATATGCAAAATTTCGTATACTTTTTAACCGTGGCCACAATATGGGGTGTGATGCTAACAAAAAGAAGGTGGGCTCCAAAAAAATTATTAAGAATTAGCAAATGGGTTGTACATTATTAGAAATAATGGCTGATGTGTTGTATGCTGTTTTCCACTGATTTGAGGCTGACTTGTGCGCCTACTACAGGTTGACGCGTATGCTTTCATAAAAAAAGTTGGCCTTTGTCATGCATACATCAACTTAGTCAACACACGAGAGAAGTGACTGTTGGATGTCCATCCAACGGCTATCGTGCTTCTTCAATCTCTGCTCTTAATGCTCAATCCGCACAATAAAGCGCTGGTGGGACTGCCTGCTCCCTCCTCCCGCGGCCAGCTATGCTGCCGCGCAGGCCTCACGGCCCCACCGTACCCCATCGCTAGCCTAGCCATCCCTCTACTCACCCACACATGCTGTTATTCTCCGGCGACGGCAGACGAACCAGTAAACCCTCGTACTCCTCCGCGTGGGAAACACCTGCCGAGTATTCCCTGGCTCCGTGCCGTTCCCTTCCTAGGCCTCGCCGTCGTCCACCGCCCTTGTGCTGTCGGCGCGGCCTGGTCAACGTGGTCAATGAACGACATCCATCGGTAGTGGACTGTACGTGGAGAGGCTGACAGCTGGGTCCATGGCCGCACGCAAGGAAATGCCTCCTTATTACCCGCAAAATAATGATTCCTCCACCTGACAGCTAGGACCCAAAGGAAGGGCCTCTGTATTTCATGCAAAAAACGTTCCCCCCGCTGACAGGTCGGACCCACCAGCTATATCTTCGCACGCAAGGAAGTACCTCCTTATTACGCCCAAAAAAATGAATACCCCCTGCCAGCTAGGACCCACCATATTGTTGGGGTGACTTGTGGGCCTACTAAGTTGACGGGGCCGGAGGGCTTTGTCAACTTAGTTAATACTCCAGTGACCGTATGATGTCCATCCAACGGCCATAGTGCTTCTTCAACCTCTGGTCTTCTTGCGCCAGCCGCCCAAAGCAGCGCCGGTTGTGCCGCCTGCTCCTACCTCTCGTGGCCGGTTGTGCTACCTCGGAGGCCTCACCGCCCCCATACTACTCCCACCACTGGCCAGGCCATCCCTCCACTCACCCACACCCCTTGTTATTCTGCGGCGACGGCAGCCTCACACCGCAGCCGAACCAGTGAACGCTTGTACTCCTCTCCGCGTGGGCATCCACTGCGTGTCTTGCCCGACTCCGCGTCGTCCCCTTCCTAGGCCTCGCCATCGTCCACCGCTGTGGTGCTCTCGGCACGGCGTGGTCAATGTGGTCAACGACCGACTTCCATCGGAAGAGTACTGTACGTGGAGAGGCTGACAGCTGGGTCCACGACAGTCGCAAGGAAGTGCCTCCTTATTACGCGGAAAATAATTATTCCTCCACCTGACAGCGGGGACCCACCGGACGGGCCACCAGTATTTTGCGAGGACCCACCGGACGGGCCACCGTATTTCGTGAAAAAAACGTCCCCCCCGCTGTCAGCTCGGATCCACCGGAAGTGCCTCCTTATTATGCACAAAAAAATGAATACTCATCCGGCTAGCCGGGACCCACCTTGGTGAGAGGCTGACTTGTGGGCCTACTAAGTTGACGGGGACGAAGGGATTTGTCAACTCAGTCAATATGAACGATTCTAGCTCCAGTGATCGTACGATGTCCATCCAACGGCCGTAGTGCTTCTTCAACCTCTGGTCTTCTTGCTCCAGCTGCCAAAAGCAGTGCCGGTCGTGCCGCATGCTCCTGCCTCCCGTGGCCGGCTGTGCTGCCGCAAAAGCCTCACCGCCCCCTACTATTACCACCGCTGGCCAGGCTCTGCGGCGACGGCAGCCTCACACCGTAGCCTAACCAGTGAACCTCGTACTCTTCTCCGCCGGGCTTCCACTACCGCGTCGTCCCCTTCCTAGGCCTCGTCGTCGTCCACCACCGCGGTGATCTCCGTGCGGCGTGGTCAACGTGGTCAAGGAACGACTTCCATCGGAATAGTACTATACGTGGAGAGGCTGACAGCTGGGTCCATGGCCACAACCCAGTTTTTTTGTGATTTGCCAAGTAAGTCGCTTTGTCAGGCCTGTTGGGCTGCAAATCATTCAAGACGAGGAGAGCTTTCATTATTTGGCCGAGAAAATGGCCCATCGATAATGAGAAATGGGTTGTACATTTTAAAACACATCAAACCGCAATTAGTTTCAAATATTTTTTTTCATTTCAAGATTTTAAATTACATTAATTTTTATGCGTGGAGAATTTGTTGGATTTTATATTGATATACATTTATTTTTAAAATCATTTTGAATGTGAGTCGAAATTTCGGGATTAAAAACAGTTCGGACCGCTTTTGAAATATGCAAAATTTCGTATAATTTTTTAACCGTGGCCACAATATGGGCTGTAATGCTAACAAAAAGAATATGGGCTCCAAAAAAACCTTAAGAATTAGCAAATGGGCTATAAATTATTAGAAATAATGGCAGATGGGCTGTATGCTGTTTTCCACAGATTTGAGGCTTTCCTAAAAAAAAAGGTTGACGCACAAGCACTGACTATTGGATGTCCATCCAACGACCGTCGTGCTTCTTCAATCTCTGCTCTGCCTGCTCCAGCCGCTCAAACAAGCACCGGCGGGACTGCCTGCTCCCTCCTCCCCGCGGCCGGCTGTCTTTGCCAGTGAGCCTCACCGCCCCACCGTACTCCCTTCGCTGGCCTAGCCATCCCTCTACTCACCCACACCTGGTGTTATTCTCCGGCAACGGCAGACAAACCATTAAACCATCGTACAGTCGTACTCCCCTCCGCGTGGGAAACAACTGCCGAGTCTTCCGTGCCTCCATGTCGTCCCCTTCCTAGGCCTCGCCGTCGTCCACTGCCGTGGTGCTCTCGGCGCGGCGTGGTCAATGTGGTCAACGACCGACTTCCATCGGAAGAGTATCGCGTGGAGACGCCGACAAATGGGTCCACGGCCGCAGCAAGGAAGTGCCTCCTTATTACGCGCAAAATAATTATTCCTCCACCTGACAGCGGGGACCCACCGGACGGGCCACCGCATTTCGCGAAAAAAATGTTTCCCCCTAACTACTGGGACCCACCAGCTACACCTTCGCATGCAAGGAAGTGCGTCCGGGCAAAAAAACAAAAGATTCGCCCCCCTGACTGCTGGGACCCACCAGCTACATCTTCGCAAGCAAGGAAGTGCCTGACAGTCGGGACTCACCTGGTTGAAGCGTACGTAGCGTTGTCATTCTAGTAGCGAACGTGTACGTACATACTGGTGGATGTAGAGGCGCGCACGTAGCATGTACACGTAAGTACTGCGGACAGGGTGCAACAAAGAAAATACGGCCACGTATGTGTACATACAGGCGGGTTCTCGAATCCCTACTCGCGCATACGTACGGCCAGGGCTCGTGTACATGGCTGGGTCGGAACGGAAAAACAGCGTCGTCGTCGTGTTCATGGGGAGGCAACGGAATGCGTCGTGTTCATCGGGAGGCAACAGAACGCGTGGGATCCAACTGGCTGGGTCGGAACGGAATGCGTGGTCGTGTTCATCGGGAGAGCTTGATGGGAACAGGCGATGGAAACGAGGCCTGGCGTACCGCAGAACGGAGGAAACGGCCTTGTGTTCGACCGGCCACGTTCGAAACGGGATCCTGTTCATCGGGAGGGGTCTGGCGTATCACAAAATGGAGGAAACAGACCTCCTACGGTCAAAACGGGGGTCCTATTTATCGGGAGGGGTGTGGCGTACTGCAAAACGTACGAAATGGACCTCCTACGGTCGAAACGGGGGTCATGTTGATCGGGAGGGGTGTGGCGTCACTACAAAAAAATACACTTCCGTGATGATACGTGTTTGTCACAGTAGGTCGCGTTTTTTGTCATGCATGTACATCCATGACAAATTTATGACAGAATCAAGATAGTCATACATGTCCTGGCGTAGAAGTGTTCCATGACATTACCAAAATCATCATCACGGAAGTGTCCACTTTTCATGACGATAACTCGCGCGCACAGAAGTGCTTTCGTCAAGGGTGACCGACACGTGGCATCCACCGTAACGGAACGCCGTTAAGCTATCGGGTCGGGTTTTGGATCTGATAACCCGTTAATAGCCCCGACCAATGGGGATTTTCCACGTGTAAAATCATCATTGGCTGGAGGAAACACGTGTCGGCACACCATTGGGAGAGAAGTCATCCGTTCATTGGACCGAAGTCGCCTATGATACGGCGACACGTGGCACGGCCCAACAGAGGCCCATTCCTGTGAAAAGGCCAGCCTGTTTGACTTGGTCAAAAGGTGGCGGCCCGGCCCACGGAAAGCCTGTTAACAGCCTGTTCGCATATAGCCCATTTACAGCCTGCTAACCTAGGACCCGTTACGCCTATCCAAATTAGGAACAGTAGTGTCATCTGGGCCGTCCAATATGATTCAGCCCGTTTTAACTTCCGGCCCATGTGTGGCCTATGACTTCTTTCGGCCCATATGAGGACCTTTGTAACTCCTGGCACATTAACGACCCATGGTGAAACTGGCCCGTAATGAACGGTGTATCACTTTATACCCATTAACGGACCGTTATTCCATTGGTCCGTTTCCAGCCCAAGTTATCTTTCGGCCTTCTCAAGGACCATTGATTCTTGGGCTCATTTGCAGCATTCGGTTACATACGGCCCGTTACTGTCATTTTTTGTTTGTGGGCCAAATTCAGCCCGTCGTCACAGTCGGCCCGTTTGCGGACCGTTAATACGTTGGGCCGTTTTCATGTCAAAAAAACCGTTGGGCTGTTTTCATAGAGTTATCAAATACGGGCTATTAATGGCCCGTTATGGTCCACGAATAGTATGGCCCATGATTGGCAAAATGATGATACGCCCCGTAGAAGGCCCATGGATCCTACGGCCGTATGAGGCCCATGGATAGTACGGCCCGTAGGAGGCCCATGGATGGTACGGCCCGTAGAAGGCCCATCGACCATAAGGCACGTATAGAAGGCCGATGGATCCTACGGCCCGTATAGAAGGCCAATGGATCCTACGGCCGGACGAAGGCCCATGGATCATACGGCCTGCAGGAGGCCCATGGTTACAACAGTCTGTGTGTTGCCATGATTATTTTGGCCTAGTTACCAAAAATAGGCTATTGTGGCCACTAGAAGAACACAGAAAAAGAACTGAAGTGACTACAAGCAAACAACTAAACAAGACAGTAAGGAAATAAATAAGCAAGCAATTAACGCTATCCTATTACCGCTATTACACATATTACATCCACTGGGCATCAAAGTTACACACAAGTGCAAATATAGGGAACAAAGCAGCATATTACATACACTGGCCATCAAAATTGGCCACCAGTGCAAATAAATGCGGCAGCAAAACAAGAGCATAACTGAAACAACTTCAGAAGAGCTCAAGAAACATTATCCTGGGTATCCACCATGCTGGCAATAAGCTTAGCAAGCTGATTAGCTTTGTCTTGTTTGGCGCTAAAATCCTCCAACGCTTGCTGTTGCACCAGATAATATGCATCTGAATGCTCCAGAGACTTCCGCAGTCCTTCCGCTTCTTGTCGCAGCACAGCTGATCGATTTTTTTCAGCTTGTAGTTGAGACTCAAGAAACCGAACGGATTCAGATAGTGAGTTTGAATAGCTTGTGCAAGCGGTCGTGGCCAATAACTCGAACACTAAATCAAGACAGGACTTTGGGGTTGTCTCGTTGTCTTCAAGATAGTCTTCCTTAGCTGTCTTATCAGCTTTGTTGGAGATCAACAAGGATGTGTCACTATCCTGAACCTTATCTGCATTACTTCCTTTACCATTGCTTAATAAGGCACTCTTCCCCAATATTCTGTCAGCATTCTAAAAGAAGAAACAAGCAGACACATAACAAGTTTAGCATATACTAGTATATGAAACTCATTTCAGTGAACCAGTTAATTAGTAAGGTGCACAGGATTAAACTACCAAGTCTTCTATTGCCAAGTACTAGTACATAATAAAAGCATCAAACAAACATATATCTATGTCCTATGGTCACTACATTGTCTTGCCAAATCAAAATAGAGACACGGTTCAAATCATATCAGTTCAAGACAAAGCAACAGTGAAAGAATATAAAGCGTGGGAAACTACACGGCACAACAAGATTTCAGATGGGTACCACGGGTCTACATGTACAACAACACTATTGGCTCTGTTGTGATCCTAGTAATGTGCATGATATGAAAGTCAATTGTATACACAATTGAAATTGAAATCAGCAGAGCTATTGATAAGAGCAAACCTGTTAAAGTAACATGTGTGAACATACCTGCTGTGCCATTGGAGTTTCGATTGGATCCTTCAATTTAAAAATAAGTTTGTATGAGTAAATACAGTGATAGAAGAGCAAAGCAATCATCGTTAAAAAAGGCGCGCCTAAGCGAGCGCTTAAGCGCGCCTAGGCTCTAGGCGTTGACAAAACGCACTGCGCAGAACTACGCATAATCTGTGCATAACTGCGCATAAGCATGCACTTTGGTCAGTAAAGCGCAAGGCGGTGGCAAAACGCACAATTAACGCCTAGCGCATTTTTGAACTATGATAGCAATGGAATCTTAAATTAGAACAGTTGTTCTTCAGGTTTAGGCACTTGTTCTACATGAACAAAGTACAATAAGACGCAAGAATAAAATACTTAAAAATAGAAAATGAGCTCATAGACCTTACCACATTCTTGGTTTGGGACCAGTACAGAACAAGGTTTCCCAGTCATCGTCCAGTAAATGTGTCTTAGGAGAACTTAAGGGAATTTGATGAGTTTCTTTGCCGGTGAAGTACGTTTTCTTCAGGTAATTCTGATACTGCCACCAAGCATTCTTGAAGATAGCAGAGGTATTAGCACAGGTTACCTCATCCTGAGTTTCCAAATCGTTCCTTCTCTATAGATAAAAATGGGAAAATTTGTTGTATTATAACCAACATGGAGGTAGGATGTATGGGACGAAGCAAAGTAATTGCCATGAATAACATTACCTACACATAACTCCTGGAGAAACACCTGCAACTGGCATTTTCCTTCATCTTCAGTATAATGTTTCCAAGATGGGAAGATACGCACATACGATTTAACAACATCAAATGCGATAGATGCTAAACTACGACTGGCTGGTTGTGCTTCCTCCACGGGAATAGGCGTACTAACTGGTGGAGTTGGGGTTCGCCGTGATAGTACTGGTCCTTTGGGCACTGGAGCTGCCTTACTAACTGCTCTTGTTTGGGAGCTCTGTGGTGGAGATGGTGTTGTGTCAACAGGAACTAGGTTACTATCGGCTCGGGTTGGGGTTAGATTGGTGAAGTTGGATCTCTGTCCATCGCAGTAGGGGTACAAACTGTGAGAGTTTGGGTTATGTGTGGTAGGGCTGGTTCTTGTGCATGTACAACCGGGGTGCTATCTCCACCAAGAGGTAGCACTGTTTTATTTGAAGACCGCGTTTTTAGTCCGCTAGATACTGGCATCACCCGCTCCAATTCAAATGTCTGATAAATAGGAAACATAGTCGAATGTACAGACATTGTATGAGAGACAGATGCAATAGATAGTGTGGAAAAAAGAGGGCATGAAATAGTTGACATGTATATTGTTTAACTAAAATGGATAGCATGACATAATTTCACATATATGATGTCTATCTAAACTGGATAGCACAGCATAACATAATTCAAAGATATGATGAATAACTAAACAGGATCGCATGACATAATTCACCTACATGTTATCTAAGTAATCAGGATCGCATCATTTAATTCACATATGTGATTTATATGCTTAACAGAGGGAATTCGATATGATGTCTGAACTAAGAACATGGCGTTGAATATTGTGTATATGATGTCTAAACTATGCAATGCAAGACACCGTATGCATGATATGAGTAGTATAACCGTGCCAAGTTAGAGCATACACCTCAGTGGGGGAATAGGACTAGTCATCTGTCTCTGAATCCATCTCTGAGGAGCTATCAAGACACAACAAGAGTTCTGCTTCGACAGGTAGCCCTGTCTGCTCTGAACGCCTTGCTTTCACTCCAGATTTTTCCATCTCCCACCCAAATGGCTGATTCACAGGAAGAGTAGTTTAATGTACAAACATTGTCGACAAATGGAAATGTAATGAAGAAAAGGATGGGCAAGATATCATTCAAATATATGATGCCTGGTTAAACAGGATGGCATTGCACATTTCAGATATATTATGGCTGGCTAAAAGACATGAGACTGCATAATTCCCATATATGATGTAGAAACTAAACAGGTGGCATTACAGAACATGTCTAAACTAAGCAGATGACATATATGATGTCAAAAGTAGGCACTCCAAGGCATAATATACATGATATGACTAACATCATCATGCCAAGGTAGAGCAAACACCTTGGGGGGTAAATAGGAGTGGTCAGCGGCGTCTGAATCCGCCTTAGAACAGATATCTTCCTCTGGATTACAATCTAGAGAAGGGTGGGGAGGGTTTTCCACTGAACCCACCATGGAGCGATGTCTGCATGACATTGTATTGCCGCGCAAAACTCTTCTCTTTTTCTCTACATGTTCAGCATGACTGTGTACAATATCTGACATGCATACGAAAAAAAATATGGTGAGATTATGTAAGGAGAGCATGTAGAAATTTAGAGTGATGGTAACAACCAGTGGATCGACGTTTTTCCGTTGAACCAAAATAGCCCTAATGGATCGACGTGAATGTATAGTAATAAGTGATGCAACAAGTGTACAACCTCTTTGCCGTAGCCGTGTCGACCTCAGCATCATTGGGTTGCTCGCCAAGCGGTTGAGGCAGAGGTGGCTGTCGGAGGTGTGGAGGAAGATCTCGAGGAATTTCTAGGCGGCGTCCGAGCCTTTGCTCACTGTTGTGATGGATCGTTACGTCGTTGGAGCAGCTCCGATGAGCCGTAAGACGTCAAGGCTGAAGCGGCACAAGACGTAAATCGTCAATCTCAAGTGGGATTCTAATAGCATCTCCAATAGATGATGTAAAATGGATGTAAAATAACATCACCAAAAACCACCTGACTACAACAGATGAGGTAAAAACTATTGACTCTGAACTTAACTGTCGAAACTGAAATTTACTGTGGAATCTGAATGCTACTATCGAAACTGAACGCAATGGTAGCAGAGATGCACTTGACATGTAGTTTAGGGAGGGCCTGCAGTTCATCTTCAACCTGCAACCCCCTGAGCCGCCAGCCACCACCAGCCGAACCGCCAGCCCCAGCGCCGCCTCGCCGCCCCGGCCAGCCCTCTAGGCCCCCCCACCCTGAACCCTAAGATAGATAGTGGGGTACCTGTCCGGCGAGCCCCCATCCCCGCTGCGGGTGGTTCTTCCTTAACTCCGGCAATCCCCCCCCCCCCAACCCCTGAAAATCGACTGACCAAAAAGTCAATTCAGTCGACTGAAGTGTGGCTTAATCAGAGTAGAGCAGCAGCACGAGCGAGGGGAGAGCAGCAGCAGCTGGGCGAGCGAGCGATCAAGCGAGAGCCGGAGCAGCAGCAGTAGCACGAGCGAGCGAGAGCCGGAGCAGCAGCAGCAGATCCGGCTGGTATGGACGCCGCCGCCGAAGGGGCCTGGCACTGGGGGAGAGCTGCCGTGGAGATGTCGCCTGCGGTGCCGGCTTCAAGGTAGCCACTCCATGGGGGTGCGGGATGGAGCACCGTCGGCGCCGGGAGGTCGAGTTAAGGAGAAGGTGCGATGCGATGAGTGTACAACCTCTTTGGTGGCGCCGAGTAGGCCTCGGCTTCATCCGAGGAGTCGGTGAGAATGCTGCGGTTCCGGTGAAGCAGGTTAAGGCGGCGCTGTGGGGATGGAGCAGCCGCGATAGACGAGGCGATCGTCGGAGCAGCTCCTTGGAGGTGGAGGACGGGGCGGCTGAACCGGCGGGACGGTGAGATGGACGACGGATCCTCATCCGGGGAGGTGGACGAGGGACGTCGAGCTGTTGTGGTGGACGGCGTCGTCGGGGAAGAGGCTCCGGCTGGGCAGCGGTGACGTGGCGGACGGAGGAGGGTGGGGTTTCGCGGCTGGAGCAGAGAGGTTATGGAGGCCTGGGATTCACCGGTTTGAACTAGCGGCCCTTTCGGCACAAGGTTAGAAGGGGGATTTCATGTGTCGGGATTTCGCAGCTGGAGGGAGTTTTCGCGCGCGTTGTAATTTCGGGATAGCAAGGCGCGGGTTGTGAAGGCACCAGTTTTGGGAGCACGATATCTGAATTTTCGGGATATAACAAGACGCGGGTTGAATTTTAGGGACAAGCCTAACGTGTAGTAATATTGTACTTGTACGTACCAAATCAATTCGCACTTCCCTCAACCAAAAAGAAAACAAAAAAAATAGAACTATTCACACCACACAAAGAGAGTGTCTTGCCCCGTTTTACTATACAAATGCTATTCAAAGCTACTCACTCCTTCCATCTATATAGGGCCTAATGCGTTTTTCGATGCTAACTTTGACCAAATATTAGAGCAATGATATATGACATGCAACTTACACAAAGCACACCGTTAACTTCGTCTGTGAAAGGTTTTTTCAATGATATAATTTTCACATTGTGCATGTCATGTACTATTAATCTTGTCAATAGTCAAAGGCGGTCTTAAAAATTTCATTACGCCCTATATGGATGGAAGGAGGGAGTATGAATCCATGTTATGTCCGATTAAATTTTTTCGCTTGTTGTATAATGCATGTAACCTACTCATACCAACATTTTAGTGCATTCCAAATGTCTATACTACCACTGCAATTCGAACTAAATTTGAATTTGTTTCTCTATTTCAATAAGAATCTACAATCATGATTGTTGCCAACTTCAACCATCATAGTTTCCTTGCTATCCGCCTGATATAAATCGGATGGCCTATAATGCAGGATGGCATGCACACCATCATGAACAACTCCGTTTTTTATAAGAGTAGAGATAAAATATATTAATTATAATATAACATGTTCATAAACACACCATGTGTATCACCGTTATATATATTCACACATGTGTCGGTTTAAAACACTATGATAAATTCTTCAAATATCCGAATTCGCTTTTTATAATGAATTATATATGATCGCTATTCTTCTTTTACACCCACACAACCCTCTTATCTTTGTAGCTAGCGCTAACTTTCTCTTGTGCATGCACACGCCCGCATCCCTCTCACCCTCCCTCAGCATTCTCTAGCTCCATCGCGTAAATTCGTCTTTTCACTTTAGGTCGTTCACCCACGGTGTGTGTAGGCCCCCCGGCTCCTTCTTTATGGCACACATCGATCGATATGCCTCTCTAGCCAGGTGTGCCTAGCACAAACACAAGCTTCCCCTCTTCTCTTGTCACCGTCCATGCCTCACTCCCACCACTCTTTTCATCGTTCTCGTACTCGCACACTTCTCCCCGCTCGATATAGTATGCCTCTCGTTCCACCTCCTACATGCATCCCTCTCTCTCTATCCTTCTCCTTGTGTCTCATTTGCTTCTAACACACACATGCATGTATACTGATCGATCTCCCAACATATACCTAGATCGACTTTAACTACCCCCCCCCCCATAGATCGACGTACCTCACAAGTTATGTCTTCCTTACTCTAACAAAGGGCGATTGATCTTCCTATGTAGTTATGTCTGCTTACCATAGCCACATCGTCCCCCCTCATAATTTGTGCATGCCTCCTGACCCGTCTCTCACACGCACGTGCACAGACAACAAGCAGCCATCTCCTCTCTTATTGATATTGCGGGTGTGCCCTTCGTTTGTCTAGCAAGCCTATCCCACCATTTGTTAGAAGCAAATCCACTACCACCCCCTCCAACACTCTAGCTCTGTCTCTCTCCCAACCTTATTCCTCTCCTGAACATATGCATGGATGTCGATCGATCTCCCTTAATACATGAGGCAGATCGATCTTCTTAATACATGAGGTAGGCATCTCTCCTCCTCCACACATATACCAGCCATTGTACCTCTATAGTTAATTGGGCCTCCCTCTTCCCCCACCACACACCGATAGTTGAGCACTGCAGGTAGGTATCCATGCCACAGAGACAAACTGCACATGTCCCCTCTCACGTTCCTGTAGGCCAGCCACTCTATATCTTTGACGTGGGCACACACAAATTCGATGGCACTCTTTACCGATCGCGCGCGCACACACACACATCATCCCTCTTTTCGATTCTATGGACACCTCAAGCCAATGATACCTCCACTCTCTTCTCGTGGATCGCCCCCTCTATATATATGTTATATCCAGGACTATATTTCACACACATTGCATATGTTAAATTTTTGATTGACCCCCCAAAAAAATACTCTCAAGAACCCACACCCTATATCTCTCTAGGTTTGTATCTCTCTCGCACAACCCCAGGTAGGTGGTGTACGTATACAAGAAGAGAATAGGTGCACCGTGCACGTACTCACGCTTCGTGCCCAGCCACACCCGTGCGGGTACACGGTGGAGCTCATTTCTTTACGAAATGGCAGCCCACGTGCTAATTTGAACGCCTGTAGCGGTTGTTTACCTAGGGAGGTCATGTACCATGCCTACACGAAACAAAGTTCGACTTGACGCGTCGCTGCATTATTTTTAAATAAAGTTATAGCGCTCAATGGCACATACACAGAATATAAAACGATTTTTATGGAGAAAAAGGTAGTCCACTCACTATATACAATGGAGCCTTGCGTGCCTGGTTTGTCGCTCTTCAGAATCTCACACAAGGCTGCGGTGGCCTCTCTTCCTCTCACCGTTGGTCACTGATACGGCCACATCCCGTCCGCCGGGGGAAAGGGAGTGTTGTGTCCTCTCTCCCTCTCACCGTTGGTCACTGATCCGGACGCATCCCGTCCGCCGGGGGAAAGGGAGGAAGTGCATCGTTTCTCCGTTCGACGGCGCCGAGGCAGCACGTCCTGATCTGCGGTACACGCTGTTCTCTCTGACCAAGCTCCAGCGCGGCAGGGCCTACGCCACCTGCTCGCAGATTCTGCCCGCCGTCGCTCACCTAGTTACATCCCGACGACCTCCAGGTATCCCCTTCGGCCTTGCTCCACTGCCCGTCTTCCCACGTCGTTGCATGTGGATCTTCCATAGTTCTTTGCCCAAAACGTAGCTCGTCCAGCGTACTTTCCATATTGCATTCTCGTCCTCACACCGTTTTGGACAAACACAACCGTGTTGTTATCTTCCCTTAGGGCAAGGAATATGCTTCTTTTTAGTCGTCGCATGTGTCATCAACTGTTATTGGCCAGAAATTGTTTCCTTTCTACCTCTTTTTTGCAAACAGGGCTATCCATTTCACCTCGTTGCTATTGCGACCTTTTGGTGAACTGCACAAATCACTTTTTTCTTAAGAGTGTTTTGTGCAGTTGTACTAAAATGTCACACGGGCAACGTATCTACATTTCAGTCTTGTTGCACAAAGGGAGATTGGTTTTGCTCTATCCTCCTCATCCAACTCCGAGCCTAATCTTCTCCAACTAGTTAGTCTTAAGAGAGACTGCAAAGGTGACCGGCTTCTATTTATGTGTTTATTGTTTCATCAACAGTCCTCTATTATCGTAATCACACTTAATATCTTTGGAACAGGGACGCTCAACTCTATTTTAGTGGAACTGCACAAAATGATCGGAATGTTGCATGCTCCAGATAGCTACTTTTTTCCCAACATGCCTTGTTGATTTAGACAGAGTTGGGGGGACGTTGCTGCCAATGAAAGCATGGATCAATTTTAATTTAACACCATCTCACAACTCTGTCTTCAGTTGTGATGTAATTATTAGCTCTGATCTGCTAATAATTGACATGCATTAGCAAGGAAGTTAGTTTTTTACTGTTTCGAAAGAGCATCGATGGCAAGACACGCGAAACAAAAGCTGAAAGCTCACACCATTGTACAATTTCATGTCATTTGGAAAATTATTTGTATAGTACGTCAATTATGTAAACAAATGATGGAAGCTTGATAGCATTGCCAGAAGCCTCTTCATCACCTGGGTCCATGTGCCATGCACAAAATTATACTCCATCGTTCCTAAATATTTATCATTTTACAAATTTCAAACAGGCATATTTTAGAGTGTAGATTAACTCATTTTTCTTCGTATGTGTACTCCCTCCGTTCCTAAATATTCTATTCGTCTTTCTAGAGATTTCAACAAGTGACTACATACGGAGCAAAATGAGTGAATCTACACTCTAAAATATGTACAAGTCCATTTGAAATCTCTAAAAAGACAAATATTTGAGTAGTCACTCGTTGAAATCACTAGAAAGACAAATATACTTCGGAGTATATTTAAGAACTGAGGGGGTAGTGCACAACCGCATGGGAGACTCAGCCCGGTCGTTGCGCCGCCTTAATAGTGAGTAATGAGCAGTCAAATCGTAAGCCCCACCTTTCCCACTGTAAGTTGCTCTGAAGAAGCAACCATCAATACGCTCTTATTTGAATCTGCTCATACTACTCCATCCGTCACTGTTTATACAACGCGCTTCAAAAAAAGAAAAAAAATCTGTGGGACCAAGGTGACTAGCGATTGGCCTGAAAAATAGCATTGGTAGTTATAGCACGGCGTCTATTACTAGTGGGAATAATGCGTACACACATGCATGCAGTGCTTCCACCCCGTGTACACACATGCATGCACTTACTCCACTCCGTAGTAGTACAGAGTACATGGAGGACTTGATTGCGGTTACCACGCCTAATTAATTGAGCATTCAACCAAACATGTCTAAAGTCTCTCTGGTGGTGGAAATGCATTGAGAGAAATGCATCATAATGAAGCGCGCCCTGTAAACTGTGACGGAGGGAGGAGTAGTATGAAGCTGCAAAACCAAGAAATGCAGCGTATGGCGATCGGTCAACGCACCTCCTCTTGGCATATCACTGACATGTGGGATAGGAGTGTGAGCAAACCGATCTCAATTGACGGCAAAGAGCCAACCCGCCGTTCCTTGAGAGAGACGAGGAGCGAGAACACACAGACGGGCTCACATGGAGGCCAATATATATTCGAGCATGGTTGGTTGATCGATATCATTCATTACATGTTGGGCTGCCGTTTTCCGCCCTTCTCCGGAATAAACGTGTACTTTATCAGAGATAAAAAATAAGAGTACAGACGCTCCACCATGCGGTTCTAGTAGTAGTACTACTCGTACTACTGCGCTTGGCTCTTCGTCTCTTCGTGAAGTCGAACAATGATGGTACTCCGCATGTTGGGTACTACAGTGTATGCCTCTGAAAATCTGATACCGAATGGACTGATGCATGTCCACCGAGGGTAGGTTGCATTAGTCAAAAAGCGTAAGCGAGCTTCACCTTGTCCTGCAAGCTTCTCCTCGATTACGTGAGTTGACGGGACACACCAAAAAGTAATGCTAGTCCATACTCCCTCCTTTCCGGTTAATATGGCTTAATCTTTTTTGCGGCTAAATGAGAGAGCTTTATTCATATATAAGCATTCTTAGGACGGTCAGCCAAGACACTGGTCACTAGGAAGCGAGGTACCCCGCAAAAAAAGAAGTAGGAAGCGAGGTGTTTCATCAAGCCAGCTCTCGGCCACATTCAAAGTGCAACAGGCACGGTTCGGACGAAGATGCGCCGCAAGGTTTGCTGACCTGTTTACATGCTGAATAACAAAAAAAGAGGAAATATTACCAAGCGCTACTATTTGTAACAGGATATGAGCCAGAATTAAGCGAGAATTGTGGTGAGTGTTCCATGCAATCAACTTCCATTATCACATGCGAGAACCCTCGAAGAGAACAAAATGTGTTGAAGATTGCTTTATCACATTTTAAAATTATAATAAGAGTGCAGACGCTCCTCCATCTGGTTCCCAGTACTAGTATAGTACGTACCTTTATAGACTATAGTAGTAGTACTAGTACTAGTAAACTTTTGCTTGGCTGTTCGCCTATTCGGAAGTCGAACAATAGTAGCACTAGTAGTATAGTGTATGCTTCTGGCAATCTGACACCGAATTAACTGTTGCACGTCCACCGCTTGAGCGAGAGAGAGCTTGCACTAGTCAAAAGTTTCTCCTTGTCCTGCGAGCCACCGCGTGCAAGCTTCTCCCGTCCTGCAACCTTCTCCTTGTTCGGCAAGTTGACGGGACACAGCAAAGTAATGCTAGTCCACACTACCTCCTCTCCCGTTAATATGGCTTAATTTCAAACGAGATAAATACACTGTCTATCACTGTATATTTGTAAAAATACGGTCAGTGGACTTCATAATACGCTCATTGCGCTCAATACATATATTTTTCGGTGTTTATACGGTCACTAGCTCACCCTGACTGAGTATGTGTGTGCATGCACATGTAGATTGAGCACTTAGCGTGACCATGTGTGTTCCGTCGTGTGCTCGGACATGCATGCATTAGGGTTCGCGCGCATTTTTGCGTCCATGTGTACGTGTGACTGTTGCATACATATAGGGGGAGTACGTGTAGGGGCCACTAAGGAGCAGTCAAATCACACAGTAAGTTAGTCGGATGAAGCAACCATCATTTCACTCTTGAATGACACGTACACAATATAAAATGGTTGATATGGAGAGAAAAAGAAAACCACTATATATACACTAGCAGGAGCCTAAGCTACAAGCCTGCTTGCTAAGGTTTCTCTCTTCACAAGCATAGAACAACGGGACTGATCCCGCAGCTGGGGGAAGGGAACAATGTTCTGCGTAGACGCGGTCGACATCGGCGAGGGAGAAAACCCACAGTCGGTGCGTCCCAATCGGGGGTCACCGCGGTATGGGCCGATGCCGCGTCCCAACCGCCTTCTAGCTACAACCCAACGTCCCAGGTAGTCCATCTTCCTTTTGGAGCCGGCTTGCTCCACTGCCGTAGCTCCATCTCCATGTCGATCTTTCTCTACTTCTACCGGCTTCTACTTGTGATGATTTTATGTCTCACGAACTAGTGCCAGTACTATTATTCTAATCACACTTCTTCATTATCTTTGCCATCAGGGATGCTCAGGTCGATTTTAGTGGAACTGCACAAAAACATCATATGATCCGAGGGTGCCAGTCGTCTTTCCTTCGACAGGTGCTACCTGGCCAGGGAATTAAATCATGTTTAGGGTTTAGGGTTTAAGTCGTAGTGACCCCATCAGTAGTTTTTCTTTCGTACACGCTCTCACAACTTTTTTCTTTACTTGTGAAGTAAATATTTGCTATGATCTGTGAAACATTGAGATGCATCAGCATGCGTTTTAGTTTTCCTTTTTATTTGATGGAATGTTGCAACGGGGAAACCTTGGAATAGGAATAAAAATGGAGTGGAAAGTTTCCGTTTTTCTGGAGAAAAAATGGAAACAGAGAGAAACCAACGTTTCGTTTCGTTGGATCGCGCCATCGAGCAAAACCAACGTTTAAATCACGTCTGTCGTGTTCGCGTCTCACCCTCCTCCACGGCTCGACCCCACACGGTCGCCCGGCATGCCACTCACCGCAAACCGAGTATACAATAACTTTCCCGCCTGCTGGTCGATGGATCGCGCCATGGAGTACTAGCACTACTAGAAGAGATTGACGAGTTGGGGGAGGACAACTAGTTATAGCACGGACTCCCAAGAACTTTTTACATGCATGTTGTAGCCGGCTATTGCGACCTTTGAACACGGAGCAGTCGCGTGCACCTGGAAGCAGCACGGGCGACGCTCTCTCGGCCGGCGCGCCGCTTCAATGCCGGCACCAGTGAGAGGTCGCGTCAGCTCTGGCCGGGCATGAACGCGGCACTGACCGTTTCAAGCGGGAAGGACGCGCGGGTGATGAAGAGGGTTCGGGTTCGTCAGGACCGGCCGTGGCAGCGGTCCATACGTGCGCAAACAAGAGATGTTGTATGTTAATATTGCTGCGTATATAATTAATAACGTAAATAATGTGCTAGTTGGACAAATATGATTGGAGATGGAGATGGAAATGGAATTTTACGTAAACACGGATATGCATGTCTATGTCTATGTGTGTGTGCGCAACGACTCTCGCGACACAGGCGGGGCGTGTTTTTGATCGAGTTTTCTTTCTTGGTACGTTAGAAAATCAGTTTGTCTAATTCACATCTAGATATTATTTAAGGATATCACATCTAAGCTCCCACAAGTATATAATGTAGCAACAAGAAACAAAAAAACTAGGACAAAAAAATAGACCACAAACAGAGGGGAAATCAACTTAGATGTGACATAATAAATTGTCCGCCACTTTTCATTTCTTTTTTTCGGGAACGCGCGTATTCTATTTAAAACCGCTGCTATGGAGAGATTTTTTTACTCCATTATAGCCTCTTGTTTGATAGAGTTTCTCGCTTCTCGCTCTCTCACCCTCTCCATATCAAAACAAGATGACAGTGTCCACTCTATCTCTCTCCTCACCGGTGGTCACAGATCCGACCGAATCCCGTCCGCTGCGGGAGGTGAGGAGGTGCAGCGTTGACGTTGTCGCCGTCGGCGACGGAGGGAGCCGATGCGCACCATCCTCTCGGAGCCGGCGCTGGCGCGGACGAAGATCCTCCGCGCCCTTGTTCGCTGCCGTCGTGTGGGCAGATCCCGCCCGCCTAAACGACATCTCGCCCACCTGAGGTATAACTTCTTGTACTGGTCCAGCTCCCCAGGTCGCTGCGTGCGGGTTTTCTTCTATGCGACTATTCCCCAGCTCCCCATGCATAGTAGCTAGGGTTTGTTGGCTGGTCCAACATCACCTACTAGTACTATTATAGAGGAAATGCTACTCGAAAAGTTATCCTGATTTATGCCTTGGTGGAGGTATACATGTTGTTTCGACAAGAAGTACATGGTGGTTGTGCGGTCATTGTCCATATGGTGGTAGTACTATCACTGGTTAAATGAAGAAATGCTTTTTTTCTCGGGTATCCTGGTTTAGTTCCCATCGAGATATAATTATGATGCTTCTGTTTGTTGGTGTACTTTTCATTAATTCTTATTGACAATTGAGATGTCGTTGCTAACCCTTTTTTATATTTTTGGAAACAGCGATGCATGTCTCCATACCCGGGCATGTCTTCCTCAATTTTAGTGGAACTGCACAAAATTGGATGGTTGTTGTTGTTCCGCCTCACTTTCCTCTGCCACTTGGTTCTTCCTTCCTCGAGCTTGATTACTGAGAAGAAACGGACCACAGTGAGGATTTGTCGAACTTCATAGGTGCCTCACCCAAACTTGATGCCAAATGGATGATGCATCACCATGATGACCTATCGATGCTCATGGTTGCGCCTCATGGTTGCGTCGGCTGGTGAAGCTGATCGATTTTCAACGAAAAACAAGTTGTCTTCCATCAGTGCTCTTTGCTTGTTACGCACAAAGATGATATCCTTCGTCAGTTCACCTTGGTTGCGTTGGAGACGCAGTCGTCTTTCACGTTGGTGCAATTTTACCACACAATTGGCTATGAACCAAATGTTTCCTCGAAGAAGGATCGACGTTTGTACTAAGAGCATAAGTTTTGTATTGATTTCTAAGCCTTCTCACAAATTTGTCTCCAGCTCCCCTGTAATTTTATTTGTCCAGCTATTAACTTTGATTTAAAAAATGGTTTGGACTAAAAACCCGGATGGACGTAGTAGCCCTCCATTTTTATTTACTCCGCATATTATATTTGACTGAAGTCAAACTTTGTAATACTCTCAAACCTTTCCGATAATTGAAATTAAAATAATTTATTTGTACACACTCTCACACGTTTCTGATAATTTGGCGCATGTGTGGTTGTTCACTTAAGGGAGGGTAGTGTACCACACGTGAAGGACAGGAAGTGCGACCAGGACGCGTGGGTGTGGATTGTTAGTTCATCAGAAGTAGTACTAGTTTTCTTCATTGTACATTAAATAAAGAGTTTCGTTTTGTACTTACACAATTTAAAACGATTGTTATGGAGAGAATAAGAAAACCACTCCACTATATATTAGTCGTATACACGAGAGTACTATATGGACGCAGCTTCATTGACTTAGTGCACCTGCCTTTGGGTTTATGACAGGTGGGCCCAAAATGTGGCTGGCTCACCTGTCATATAGCCAAAAGCAGATGCAGTGAAGGCACCGGAGCTTAGTCCGTACTACATTAGTATATATATAAGCGGGAGCCTCAGCGCTTGTTCTCTAGGGTTTGCACTCTCCACACGCTCGCCGCAATACATATATGTTACACGCTGGAGCCTCAGCGTTCATTTGCTAGGGTTTGCTATATTCACAGTCTCTCACCCTCTCTTCACCAGATCTAAACAAGACTATGTTGGCCTCTTGTCTCTCTCTCCCCCCTCACAGCTGGTGAGGGAGGCGTTTGTATCCCGTCGCACCGGGAAGGGGAGGAGGTGCAGCGTTAACTCTATCGCCTTCGGCGAGGGAGGCAATCCACTACCGGCTGCGTTGTTCTCTTTCACCCAGCGCCTATGTGGGAGGGCCACCGACCCCTTCTTCCTCACTGTCGTACGTAGTGTGGGCAGATCCGGCCTCCCGTCGCACGCCTTGCCACATCCCGACGACCCTAAGGTATAAGTTTCTTTGAAACCATTGTTGGTCTAGCTGCATGTGGATCTTTTTCGATCTATAGTCGAATCTAGGTCTTGGTTCAAAGAGGAAAGAAAGGTGCGGTGGGGTGGAGCATGAATCTAGGACGTGGTTCAATGAGGAAAGGAGGGAGGAAAAGTAGTATAGACTGGCTATCCAGCCACTTTGTTGGTCGAAAAGGGAAAAAGGTGGTAACCCAGTACACACATCTGTAAGGAACCTATCTCTTTGTTGAAAAGGAAAGAAACTGGGGGGTCGGGTAGTTTGTGCAGGACTAGATTTGCTCCCCTCACATAGGACAAAAGTTCAAAGAGAACAAATATGGGACCAACACAGATATGCTGCTTGGCTACATACTCTGCATCACCCATTTATACGTGTGGACGCACATGGTGCTGGCATGTCCCATACAGCTATTTTGCTGTTGTTAATCTAAGAATGCCGCCGGAAAATTGAAGCAATGCCACTGTTAAAAGTAAATTACATTTTTTAACGAATGTTGTTTCAAGAGAATGTCTCTGTTAATATGAATCAATGCAACCGTTTTAGAAATGCTACTTTCCTACTTTGTTTCCATCCAAGATAACTTAGATGCTTCTTTCTGTCACCGTTTGTTTCATCCTCCTTTATCGGCAAGTAATTGTTTCCTTTTTTGCCTCTGTTAACACAGGGGTATCAATTCAACTTGTTGGTTTTGCGACATTTTGCTTCGCTACTCGAAACACTTATGTTTTAAGAGTGTTTTGTGCAGTTCAACTTGAATGTCACACCGGTGACTTTGCTTAATTTTGGTGGAACTGCACAAAAGGAGATCGAGATTTGTTTCCGGTCTTCGTGGCGAGTTGTTTCAAATCTTGGTCTCAACCACATGATGTGAAGTGTGCTTTGAGATGTTGTGCTACTTGTTTTGGTACTGTTTTAAATAAATGTTGAATTGAAGCTATTGTATTGCTGTCTTTTCCCATTAAGTAGTGAACAAAATGGGACCAACCCAGACATGATGCTTGTTGCTTTGTTACAACAAATTCAGCATCACCCCCTTTATAAGCCAGTAATTGATGCCACGCTTAGAATTAACTCATGAATCTTATTTCAAAACTGCAACACTTGTTAGGGATTGGCGGGATTACCATTTTTGTGGCCGCATGTTTCATCCTCCTTTATTAGCCGATGGTGATTCCTTTTTGCCTCTGTTTAAACACAGGTATCTATTCAACTTGTTGCTATTATGACATTTTGCTTCGCCACGAAACACTTTGCTTGATTTTCAGTGCAACCGCACAAAACGAGATTGGATTTCCTATTCGTGTTGGCAGATTAAGTATTTTATCCTGGTGTTCTCATGAAAGGTCAAGATGTGCCTTCATCCACATGATTGTGCAGTGTGCTTTGAGATGTTGTGCTACTTGTTTTGGTACTGTTTTAAATAAATGTTGAATTGAAGCTATTGTGTTGTTGTCTTTTCCCATTAAGTAGTGAACAAAAATGGGACCAACCCAGACATGATGCTTGTTGCTTTGTTACAACAAATTCAGCATCACCCCCTTTATAAGCCAGTAATTGATGCCACTCTCATAATTAACTACTGAATCTTATTTCAAAACTGCAACGCTTGTTAGGGATTGGCGGGATTACCATTTTTGTGGCCGCATGTTTCATCCTCCTTTATTAGCCAGTAATTGATTCATTTTTTCCTCTGTTTAAACAGGGGTATCTATTCAACTTGTTGCTATTGCGACATTTTGCTTCGCTACGCGAAACACTTTGCTTGATTTCAGCGCAACTGCAAAAATGAGATTGGATTTCCTATTCGTGTTGGCAGATTCGTATTTTATCCTGGTGTTCTCATGAAAGGTCAGTATCAGGCCTTCATCCACATGATTGTGCAGTGTGCTTTGAGATGTTGTGCTACTTGTATTGGTATTGTTTTAAATAAATGTTGAATTGAAGCTATTGTATTGCTGTCTTTTCCCATTAAGTAGTGAACAAAATGGGACCAACCTGCACATGATGCTTGTTGCTTTGTTACAACAAACTCGCATCACCTCCTTTATAAGTAGATGGAAGCACATATTGTTGTTGCGCCCACTCTCCCTGGAACTGTTTATGCTTTTCGTTAATCTAATGCTTTGGTAAACGTAAGCAATGCCACTCTCGTAATTAATTAACTACTGAATCTTAGTTCAAAACTGCAACACTTGTTAGGAATGGTACTATCCTGCTTTGTAGTTCTTTCTACATGTTTAACCAAGGTATTGTTAAGATAATGTCTCTATTAAAATGAATCAGTTGCATTGTTTTAGGAATGGTACTTTTCTGCTTTGTCGTTCTTTATACATGTTGAAACAAGGCATTGTTAAGATAATGTCACATTCAATATGAATGAATCACACTGATGGAGAATTGCTACTCTTCTGCTTTGTTTCCCATTAAGACAAGTCATCAACCGTTATTTCTCAGTAATTGTTTCCCTTATACCTATTGTTGCTCACAGGATATCAAAATTAAAGCTCGGTTTTATTCCGACTTCGATTTTAGTTGAACTGCACAAAAGGAGCCAATGTGCCCAAGGCAAACTGCTGCGTTACTGGGTCCAGTTGGTCGTTCCACTTTGCAGAAAGAAGCAGCCACTGTTTGCGGTACATTACAGAAGGAATGACCGAGAAGCTTTACAGAGTATTATTAGACACCGGTGACATGACTAGTCTGTAGAGACCATTGGTAATTTAAGAACACGTGGATTGCCCTGGGCAAAAAGTGCCCAAACAAGTACAAGAAGCTACGACAGGACTCCACGATCATAGGCATTACATATTTTGAATGGTAAAAGCTTGTCAAAGTTTAATCATTGATGTTAGCAAGAAGACGTTAGTTTAATATATTGGAATTGGAAAACCTTGTCAAAATTTGCTCATTGATGTTAGCCAGAAGACATGCATTTGATATTTTTGAGTGGGACGCCCTTGCTGTGAGCAGCGTCGAGTGTTTTTTCCTATTCCCGTGTTCAGTTTAGAAGTAAATAGTTACTCTGCTGAGATATTCCTGTGTTAAGAGTTTGTTCTGAATATTGTTTATGTAATTCCAGGCCTTGTGTTTGATTGCAAAGTTGAGCTTGGAATTTTGTGGCATGCGGCATCACGAGCTGTTCACCGTGCCTCCTGAGAATAATGCTTCGTATTGTTTTGCATGTCGATCTAATGCCAGTGATTTTCTTGTTAAGAAGATCATCCTCTTCATTGTTTCCGTGCGTAAGAAGTTCGTAAATGTCGATGTTTCATTCATAGCCTATACGACATGTCGGGTAGGTTAGGCGTGAAACCATATGATCTTCCGACCAACTCATGATATTAGGCCGTGATTGGATCGTCGTTTTCCAACCAAAACCGCTTGTAAAACTGACGCTTGTAAATTAAAGCAGATGGTCTCGGGCGAAGGCGCTTGGTTGGTCGATTTCGACTAGTAAAATATTGGAAGTACTTCACACACGATAAAAACATTGAACGACACTCGGATGATTGCTAATCCAGCCGTTAGCTGATGTTTCAGCCTTGCCCATGGTTGGCATGATACGCACATCGTGCATGTATCGTCTGGTAATGCCATCCATATAGCAGTGCTCGTAAAATATACACTGGTCTCTCAAATTACACGCGTAACCTACCGGTTTTACTTACATACCTCGGGCCCTCGGTTTCATTACGCATGTATTTTATGCGTTGTTTCCGATGATGAGTAAATTACACTTGTATGCTAATACAGGTTTGAAATAAACCAGAGCTCCCAAGCGCGGCCTCACCATTTCATGTCGTCTCTGTTTCTCGAAGGTGCTCATATGTGTCCGATGATCCTGGCTTCTTGAATGAGCAGCGGGCGCTGTATCAGACCTCTGCAGTGCCCGCGAGGCCCTCTCCATTGTCCTTCGAGTTGTTGCGCTCGCCGTGGTGTCGAGCATTGTTAACATGGTCAACGAACATGAGGATTCAGGAGATGACTTTATTTTGACTGGATGACACTAGGGACCCACTAGGGCCATAGCCATACGTACGCAAGTGCCTCCTTATTATGTACAACTATATTTTTTTGCTTTCTCCTGGTTTCACGACATCACGGTCCCACACCATTGTCAACCTATGGAGTCAATATAAACGAGAGAATTGCACAAGGTGCGGCCGACACCGGGACCAAGCAGCTCGGCAGTATTAGTGTTTTTGAGGCGTGAGCACCGCAGGAGTTTTTCTTGGCGATGATTTCGTTGTTGTTCGTGAGGAGAGCAGGGTATTAAGCGAGGCGGGCTGTGGCCCGTCTAGCCTAGCTAAACCAGATATCCAGCCCGGATATTAATTTTTTCAAGATGAAAATGGCTAGCCCAGCTATCGTCTTTTTGAGGAATACCTGCAAGGTCAACTTGTTATTCTCCGCCCATTGGGCTGCAAATCTTTCCTAGGAGGGATGCATTAGGCTTAACATGAAAATGGGCTTTAAAAATAATAAATGGGATGTAATTATAAAACTGGCAGTAACTATAAAAATGCACCAAACACGAAATTAGTTTATAAAATATTATTTATGGATTTTGAAAATCTTAATTTTTCATTGTTTCACAAGAATGTTTCGTTGGATTTTTAGGTAATACAAATTTATATTTAATCGACTAGAAATTTTGGGATAAAATATTTCGGATCCCATCAAAATGTGGGAAATTTTATTGAATTCTGTCTTCAACGGTTGGTTGAAATTATTAATCGTTGTCCTAGCTAAAAAATGGGTTGTACTTTTAACAAATTGTAAATGGGTTGTTGTAAATTCCATTAGAATTCAAAAATGGGCTGTACATTCTTACAAAACGCAAATGGGCTATAAGTTCTCTGCCACACACTTGTGGGCCTACTAAGTGACGCGTCCCCTAAAAACATAAGTTGACGCGTTTGCAAGGCTTTGTCAACTTATTATAGTCAACACACGGTTCAAGCAGCAGTGGAGTGCTTCTTCTTCAATCTCGGATATTCTTAGCTTCGGCCTCCCAAAAAATGATTCCCCCCCTGACATCTGGGCCGCACCGTTTTGGAGGCTGACCTGTGGGCCTACTAAGTTGGAGCGTACCCAGGGCTTTTTCAACTTAGTCAATATAAACGATTCTAGCTTCAGTGACCGTATGATGTCCATCCAACGGCCGTAGTGCTTCTTCAACCTCTGGTCTTCTTGGTCCAGCCGCACAAAGCAGCGCCAGTTGTGCCGCCTGCTCCTGCCTCCCGTGGCCGACTGTGCTTCCGCGGAGGCCTCACCTCCCACATACTACTCCCACCACTGGCCAGGCCATCCCTCCACTCACCCAAACCCCCTGTTATTCTGCAGCGACGGCAGCCTCACACCGCAGCCGAACCAGTGAACCCTCGTACTCATCTCCGCGCGGGCTTCCACTACTTTGTCTTCCCCGGCTCCGCGTCGTCCCCTTCCTAGGCGTCACCGTCGTCCATCGCCCTGGTGCTCTCGGCGCGGCGTGGTCAACATGGTCAACGACCGACTTCCATCGGAAGAGCATCAGACGTGGAGAGGCTGACAGCTGGGTCCACGGCGGCCGCAAGGAAGTGCCTGCTTATTACGCGCAAAGTAATTATTCCTCCACCTGACAGCAGGGACCCACCGGACAGGCCACCTTATTTCGCGAAAAAAATGTTTCCCCCCTGACTGCTGGGACCCACCGGACGGGCCACCGTATTTCGTGAAAAAAACGTTCCCCCCGCTGTCAGCTCGGACCCACCGGAAGTGCCTCTTTATTACGCACAAAAAAATGAATACTCCCCCTGCTAGCTGGGACCCACCTTGGTGCGAGGTTGACTTGTGGGCCTACTAAGTTGACGGGGACGGAGGGCTTTGTCAACTTAGTCAATATGAACGATTCTAGCACGAGTGACCGTACGATGTCCACCCAACGTCCGTAGTGCTTCTTCAACCTCTGGTCTTCTTGCTCCAGCCGCCCAAAGCAGCGCCTGTCGTGCCGCCTGCTCCAGCCTCCCGTGGCCGGCTATGCTGCCGCGGAGGCCTCACCACCCCCTACTATTCCTAGCGCTGGCTAGGCCCTGCGACGACGGCAGCCTCACACCGCAGCCGAACGAGTGAACCCTCATACTCCTCTCCGTGTGGGCATCCACTGCCGCGTCTTCACCGGCTCCGCGTCGTCCCCTTCCTAGGCCTCGCCGTCGTCCACCGCCCTGGTGCTCTCGGCGCGGCGTGGTCAACATGGTCAAGGAACGACTTCCATCGGACGTGGACTGTACGTGGAGAGGCTGACAGCTGGGTCCATGGCCGCAGCAAGGAAGTGCCTCCTTATTACGCGGAAAATAATGATTCCTCCACCTGACAGCGGGGACCCACCGGACGGGCCACCGTATTTCACGAAAAAAACGTTTCCCCCCTGACTGCTGGGACCCACCAGCTACACCTTCGCACGCAAGGAAGTGCGTCCGGGCAAAAAAACGATTCGCCCCCCTGACTGCTGGGACCCACCAGCTACATCTTCGCACGCAAGGAAGTGCGTCCGGGCAAAAAAAAACAATTCGCCCCCTGACTGCTGGGACCCACCAGCTACATCTTCGCAGGCAAGGAAGTGCCTGACAGTCGGGACCCACCTGGTTGAAGCGTACGTAGCGTTGTCATTCTGGTCGCGAACGTGTATGTACATATATACTGGTGGATGTAGAGGCGCGCACGTGTCGTAGTAGAGGCGCACACGTAGCATGTACACGTACGTACAGCGGCCAGGGTGCAACAAAGAAAATATGGCCACGTATGTGTACATACGGGCGGGGTCTCGAACACCTACTCGCGCATACGTACGGCTAGGGCTCGTGTACATGGCTGGGTCGAAACGGAGAAACAGCGTCGTCGTCGTGTTCATGGGGAGGCAACGGAATGTGTCGTGTTCATGGGGAGGCAACGGAATGCGTCGTGTTCATCGGGAGGCAGCAGGCAGCGTGGGAGCCAACCGGCTGGGTCGGAACGAAATGCGTGGTCGTGTTCATCTGGAGGGCTTGGACGGAACATGCGATGGAAACGAGGCCTGGCGTACCGCACCACGTAGGAAACGGACCTCGTACATTCAGAACGGGGTCCTGTTGATCTAGAGGGGTGTGGCATACCGCAAAACGGAGGAAACGGACCTCCTACGGTCGAAAGGGGGTTCCTGTTAATCGAGAGGGGTGTGGCGTACCGCAAAACGGATGAAACGGACCTCCTATGGTCGAAACGGGGGTCCTGTTGATCGGGAGGGGTGTGGCGTGCCATAAAGCAGACGAAAACGGACTTGTGTTGGGCGCTTCACGGTCGAAGCAGGGGTCCTGTTCATCGGCTGGGGTGTGGCGTACCGCAAAACGGGACTCCACGGGATACTGTTCATCTCCACCATCGACCTCCTCCAGCCTCCACGGGCTACCGTCGACCTCCTCCAGTCTCCACGGCCTCCTGTTCATCCAGCCTCCACCGCGCGCTACTCCATCGGCGACTGTTCAACCACCCCTTCACCGTCTACTATTCATCCAGCCCTCCACACCACGGGGTCCTGTTCAACCACCCCTCCACGGGCACCCCTCCACCGTCTACTGTTCATCCAGCCCTCCACCAAAACACGGGGTCCTGTTCATCCAGAGGCAACGCCACCGCTCACTGTTCATCCAAACCCCCCCGCAACGCTCACTGTTCATCCCAGAGGCAGCATCGATCGGCTTCAGTTAGTAGCAGTAGCGAAGGAATCGCTCGATCGGGTTTAGTTAACAGCCATTGATCGATCGCTTGGGTTCAGTAACGCATAGCCTGGAGTGCAATCGCTCGGCTTTAGATAGAGCCCAACGCCTCGCTCAGGTTCAGTTAGAGCCAATGCCTCGCACACAAACGCGTACGTGTATGAGAGAAACACGCATCGCTCGGCCCCCGGCCTCCCACCGTAATCGGGAACTCCCTGAAATTTTACTCCCCCTCGCTTCTACCATGGTTTTTCCATCATGGATGGCCCAAAGAATGTCATGCAGCTGCCTCTCCGGCCCGCCCAGGACGAAAAGCCCATTTTCTATCATGTTTTTTTGTCATAGAAGTAGGAGCCCACCACATCTATGATGATACCGGGTTTTGTCACAATTATCGTCATAGAAGTGTCATATGTATGACAAAAAAAATTCGTTCGGCCCCAAATGTCACAGATGTGTGTTTTTTTTGTAGTGCGTACCGCAAAACGGACGGAACGGACTTGTGTTGGAGCGCTACGGTCGAAACGGGGGTCCTGTTCATCGGGAGGGTGTGGCGTACCTCAAAACGGGACTCCACGGGATACTGTTCATCTCCACTGTCGACCTCCTCCAGTCTCCACGGGCTACCGTCGACCTCCTCCAGCCTCCACGGGCTCCTGTTCATCCAGCCTCCACCGTGCGCTATTCCACTGGCGACTGTTCAGGAACCCCTCGACCGTCTACTGTTCATCCATCCCTCCACACAACGGGGTCCTGTTCAACCACCCCTCCACGGGAACCCCTCCATCGTCTACTGTTCATCCAACCCTCCACCACACCACGGGGTCATGTTCAATCAGAGGCAACGCCACCGCTCACTGTTCATCCAACCCCCCCCCCCTCAATGCTCCATGTTCATCCCAGAGGCAACATCGATCGGCTTCAATTAGCAGCAGTAGCGAAGGAACCGCTCGATCGGGTTCAGTTAACAGCCATCGATCGATCGCTCGGGTTCGATGCTTACGCGTAGCCTGCGGTCTGTCGCTCGGGTTCAGTTAGAGCCCAACGCCTCGCTCGGGTTCAGTTAGAGCCAACGCCTCGCACACACGCGCGTACGTGTACGAGAGAAACGCGCATCGCTCGGCCCCCGACCTCCCACTATAACCGGGAACTCCCCGAAATTTTCCTCGCCCTCGCTTCTACCACAGTTATTTCCGTCGTTGACGGCCCAAAGAATGTCATGCAGCTGCGTCTCCGGCCCGCCCAGGACGAAAAGCCAATTTTCTGTCATGATTTTTTGTCATAGAAGTAGGAGCCCACCACATCTATGATGATACCGGATTTTGTCACAATTATCGTCATAAGTGTCATATGTATGACAGGAAAAAAATTCGTTCGGCCCAAAATGTCACGGATGTGTCTTTTTTTAGTGGAACTCCCCCAAGCTTAGACCTCGTAAGTCCTCAAGTGAAAAACCGATATCGAAAAACATGTTCACATGCTTAGAGAGAGAGAGGTGTCGATAAAAACAAAATACAGACATAGAAGCATCATGTATATTATTATACCAACAACAAACTTTATTATAGAACATTTCACCACATAACTTTTATCATAAACTTCAGATGAAGAAGTAAAAATTCATCACAACATCGACGTATAAAGCATAAACTCTATTGAAAACCAACAAACAATGTTCTTAGTCAACTTTGCAACTACAATTCATCATCTTTTCTGGAAGGGTCGCGTATCGAAGCCTTTTAGCAAGTCCACATACTCAACCATCATATAGTATTTTATGATTGCTAACACTCACCGCATAACAATGAGCAAAAAGTTTCAACTAGACACAAAGGAAGATAGGGGCTTATAGTTTCGCTTCCCAATGTATTCACCTCAAGGGTGATGCCAACAATAATAACTCATGCCCACCCATATTCAACTAGATGCCTAGATCTTTCCTCACCACATGATGCTTGCAGAAGAGAAAATAAAAAGAATAGGGAATAATACTTTGACTCTTGCATAAAATGAAATACATAAAAGTAAAAGATAGGCCCTTCGCGGACGGAAGCAGAGGTTGCCATGCGCTTTTTGGTTGTACACTCAATCTCTTAGTGCAAAAGAACGTCACGTTATATTGCCCCTTGTGATAACAACCTTTATTACGTAGTCTGCCGCCTTTATTATTTTGCCATCACAAGTTCGTACAACGCTCAATTTTCCCTTACGCTAAATTATCTAACACATTTAGAAGCAATTTTTATTGCCTTATTGCACCGATGACAACTTACTTGATGGATCTTACTCAACCCATAGGTAGGTATGGTGGACTCACAAAACAAGATTTGGGTTTAAGGGTTTTTGGATGCACAAGTAGTATCTCTACTTAGTGCGGAATTTTTGGCTAGCAAAGATAGGGGGCAAGCACCACATGTTAAAGGACCTATGACAATATAACTTCTATGTGAATATGAACAAACATAAATCATTATCTTGTCTTCCTTGTCCAACGTCAACAATTTTGGCATATAATATTTTGATGGGGGCTCACAATCATAAAAGATGTCCAAGATAGTGTATTTGCATGTGAATCTTCTCTTCCCTTATTAATTCTTTCATGAATTGCATCATTGACCAATGCTATGTTTGACAATCTCTAGTAAATTTTAGTACTTATACTTTGATTTGTGATGTCATTACTTACCATAAGATTAACATATGATATTTTTCATTTATTTTACTTTCTTCTTATTGTGAACATGAAAGTAAAGAAAGAAAAACTCAAACTAAACTTTATTATATATATCGCACACGATTACAAGGATAGAAAGATCACTAAGCAAACACTCAAAGATTGAACTAAATTTTTATTCAACTAAATCAAAAGATAACTAAAGATCAAACTAAGATAAATATGGGTAAAGATAGTGGTGGTGATACGATACCGGGGCACCTCCCCCAAGCTTGGAACAAGCCAAGGGGATTGCCCATACCCGATACTCAAGTCTCGTTTGGTGGTGAAGAAGGTGGTGGTGATGGTGATGAGGTAGTAGCGAGTTTATCTTCCTGGCTCAAAAGATACTCCAATCTTCAGATGATGGTCCGAAGGGCAATGATGTGTTCTTGCAATAAAAAAAATTCATGAGTGAGATATTTGTTTTGGAAACGAACCGTTTCAATGATCCTAAAGGCTTCAATCTCATCGGGAGTGGGATATTCATAGTATGGTTGAAGGATATCTTCTTCATCTTCCTCCATGGGCAAGGTCTGCTCTACTGCTGGAGCTTGATCTCTAGTAGCTTCCTTGCTCTTGTCCCTCTTGAAGGCTTATTTTGGTTCTTCTCTCTTCAATTCCATCTCCATCAACCAAGCATCCTATTCTACGTTGTTGGAGGAGGAAGAAGACATGATGCTTGGCTTGACAGATCTCAACAGAAAACAACAAGAAAAGAGAACAGAAGATTTCTCCGTGATACGGTGGTGAATAGGTTCGGGGGGTATATAAAGATTTTTTCTCTTGGGGACAAGCAAACGAGAGAAAACCAGAGTTCGGAAGCTACCCGAGGTGGGAACAACCCACCTGCCAGGCGCGCCCTAGTGTCTTGTGCCCATCAGGGTTGCCTTCCTGGCTGTTTCTTATTTACCTTATTTTTGTAATATTCCAAGACAGAAAAAACATATTTTTGCGGATTTTTTGGACTTTGTTTACTTACAGAAAAAGACACATCCATGACATTTTGGCCCGATGGAATTTTTTTCTCTCATGCTTATGACACTTCTATGACGATAAGTGTAACAAAAACACGTACCATCATAGATGTGGTGGCCCCTATTTCTATGACAAAAAATCATGACAGAAAATGGGCTTTTCATCCTGGGCGGGCCGGAGACGCAGCTGCATGGCATTCTTTGGGTCGTCCATGAGGGAAAAATCGAGGTAGAAGCGAGGGCGAGGAAAATATCGGGGAGTTCCCGATTACAGTGGGTGGTTGGGGCCGAGCGATGCACTATGGTTTGCGCGTTTCTCTTGTGTACGCATGTGTGTGCGAGGCGTTGGCTAACTGAACCCGAGCGACCGATCCCTTAGCTGTTACTAAACCCAAGCGATTCCTTCACTGCTAACTGAACCCGAGTGATTCCTTTGCTGCTGCTGCTACCTGAACCCGAGCGATCGATCACAGTTGCAGCTTACTGTAGCAGATCGAGCCCCCGTGCGAGACGTAGCCAGCCGGTGTTGGGTTGCCTCTCGATGAATAGTGACTGTTGCTACCGTGAGCGCAATACATAGAATGATTCGATAGGTGGTGAGTCAAGTCGGTTGGTTGGCTGTGGATGAACAGTTCTAGGTGGGGGTTGGATGAGCAGGACCCCGCAGTAGTAGGATGTTGTTGCTGGATGAACAGGACCACGAGGAGACCGCGCACCCCAGCCGGTTGGGGTGGATGAACAGGACCCCGTGGAGGCTCTATTGCGAGTGTTCTGGGAACGGGGTTACTCAGACTTGCCTGCCTGCGGCCCACGGCGTGGCTCCATCGACGGCCTAGTACAACCCACCTTCTCCGTCAGCAACTCAAGATCTTTGCGAGGGGCCACGCCTCGCGAGGCGAACAACACCAAGACCTCCAGAAGGAGCGGCCTCCTCGGGGTGGCTCCTGAGGAGCAGAGATTTTTATGCAAGCTTCACCTCGTGAGGTTCGGATGACGTGAGCCATGACAACCATGGCCAGGCGGGCGCCAGCGGGCGCAAGACATCAGTTTCCTCTTTGGTGCTAAGCAGGCAAGCGCAGGCGCGGATTCCCGAGGAATCAGCCAAAGGTTTCCATTCCCATGCAACAAGAACAAGACTGCCAAGATGGCAGGACGGAGTTCATCACCGAGCCCACCACAGCGTCACGACCAGAGGCTTTGCATGTGAAGACTACTTTTCTCAGGATAAGTTGTACTAGTTGTCTCCCTTCAAATTTGGTCGTTGTGGGATCCCATCCAGCCTCCATTTTTGGGGAAGAGGACCAATGTGGGGACCCCGACTCATAAGTCGAGATCACCGAATGCACGTGTAAAGTGATCCCAGAGATCAATACTCACTGAACACACAGAAGCTGAATAACAAGAGTCTTACATCCATACATACCGTTTTACACAAGTACGACCATTATGGTCAACTCTTGAGTGTATAATCGCAGCGGAAATCTTCAATAACAACTTGGACCCATGCCGTCTGCCTTAATCCTACAGGCATTCTGACTGGGAAACGTCCTAGCTCGCATGTTCGTCACCAAGGTACTCTTCATTATATCCTGTTCTTTCATGCCTGGCCAATAAAATAACCAGTGGCAAGCCAATGAGTACTTTGAATGTACTCACAGGCAACCCATGTTTTGGTTCAAGATACAACAATGCATGATATAGGTAAATTTTTGCTGAAAGCTAGTTTTGAGTGCAATGACATGTTCAACAACTTGTAAGACATGCATCAGGAGAATTCAAGTAACCATGAGGACAGGTTACAGATATCAACATAAATAGAGTGGGCATCAACCCAACTCAATCATGTCAAGTCCTTTGACTTGACCCAAGTAGATTTTTCCCACTTATCCAGACACACACACTGGTTTGTAAACATGTGGACATAGCCCAAGAGCGGTTACCCAATTGTCCTTGACCATGGACACGGCTATTCGAATAGTTTGACACTCTGCAGAGGTTGCACACTTTACCCACAAGATCCGGGGAACTTTCATGTCATCCACGACCCGCGGTACCTCAAGTACCCGGGGTAAGCACCTGATCACTATCTTTCCCTAGACGACACTAACAAGGAGTCTACTCGTTGTTCCATATCCTCATGATGTACATCATACGATACTCACTCGATATAGTAACATCCGAGAGGGGACGCAACGGTGTATCCGGTGCCCTGTAAAAACAGTCATGGTCGCCCTACCTGGCACGACCCCATCCCGAGAGAGAGCACCAACTTTCCCCCGTCACTGGTAATGCGGGCTCCAAGCTAGTATCGGCCTAGGTAATCAATAATACCCTTTCCCATACAAGGGTAGAGTGGTTGCGCATGTAAGGTTGGAATAACGGTCGCAACTTAAACCAATCCATTTTGAAAACAACACACACTTGCCTCGGTACACCACTTCGTCATCAAGTGGCTACCCAACTCATCATCTCCCCCGGGCATAAGTGGCACCCGATGGGGTTTTCGAAAAGTCTTTTGAAAATACTTTGTCTCCATCACCATGCATATTCCTGCTACGTCTCGAGCTTGCGTTGGTTTTCCCCGAAGAGGAGATGATGATGCAGCACAGTAGCGTAAGTATTTCCCTCAGTTTTTGAGAACCAAGGTATCAATCCAGTAGGAGGCCACGCGCAAGTCCCTCGTACCTGCACAAAACGATAGCTACTCGCAACCATCGCGATTAGGGGTTGTCAATCCCTTCACGGTCACTTACGAGAGTGAGATCTGATAGAGATAATATTTTTGGTATTTTTGATAGATAGATGCAAAGTAAAAAGTAAAGGCAAAGTAAAATCAAAGCAAGTAAATAAAGTGATAGAGATTGATATGATGAGAATAGACCCGGGGGCCATAGGTTTCACTAGTGGCTTCTCTCAAGAGCATAGATATTCTATGGTGGGTGAACAAATTACTGTTGAGCAATTGATGTAATTGAGCATAGTTATGAGGTTATCTAGGTATGATCATGTATATAGGCATCACGTCCGAGACAAGTAGACCAAAGCGATTCTTCATCTACTACTATTACTCCACTCATCGACCGTTATCCAGATGCATCTAGAGTATTAAGTTAAAAAGCAGTAACGCCTTAAGCAAGATGACATGATGTAGAGGAATAAATTCATGCAATATGATAAATACCCCATCTTGTTATCCTCGATGGCAACAATACAATACGTGCCTTGCAACACTTTATCACTGGGTAAGGACACCGCAAGATTGAACCCAAAGCTAAGCACTTCTCCCATTGCAAGAACTACCAATCTAGTTGGCCAAACCAAACGGATAATCCGAAGAGACTTGCAAAGATAACTCAATCATACATAAAAGAATTCAGAGAAGATTCAAATATTATTCGTAGATAAGCTGGATCATAAACCCACAATTCATCGATCTCAACAAACACACCGCAAAAAGAAGATTACATCGAATAGATCTCCACGAGAGAGGGGATGAACATTGTATTGAGATCCAAAAAGAGAGAAGAAGCCATCTAGCTACTAGGTATGGACCCGAAGGTCTAATGTAAACTACTCACACTTCATCGGAGAGGCTATGGTGTTGATGTAGAAGCCCTCCATGGTGGATGCCCCCTCCGGCGGAGCTCCGGAACAGGCCCCAAGATGGGATCTCGTGGATACAGGAAGGTACGGTGGTGGAACTAGATTTTGGCTCCTGTTTTGATCGTTTGGGGTACGTAGGTATATATAGGAGGAAAGGGTACGTCGATGGAGCTTTGAGGGGCCCACGAGGCAGGGGGCGCGCCCAGGGGGCGCCCCCCACCCTTGTGACCGCCTCTCTGATGCCTTGGCGTAGGGTCCAAGTCTCCGGGATCACGTTTGGTGAGAAAATCATGTTTCCGAAGATTTCATTCTGTTTGATATTCTGTTTCTTCAAAATACTGAAAAAGGCAAAAAACAGCAATTCTGGGCTGGGCCTCCGGTTAATAGGTTAGGCCCAAAGATAATATAAAAGTGGAAAATAAAGCCCATTATAGTCCAAAACAGTAGATAAAGTAGCATGGCGCAATCAAAAATTATAGATACATTGGAGACGTATCAGGCATCCCCAAGCTTAATTCCTGGTCGTCCTCGAGTAGGTAAATGATAAAAAGAGAATTTTTGATGCGGAGTGATACTTTGGCATAATTTCAATGAAAACCTTCTTAATCATGGTATGAATATTCAGATCCGAAAGATTCAAGACAAAAGTTCATATTGACATAAAAATAATAATACTTCAAGCATACTAATCAAAGTAATCATGTCTTCTCAAAATAGCATGGCAAAAGAAAGTTCATCCCTACAAAATCATATATTTAGGCTATGCTTCATTTTCGTCACACAAAGATGTTCCCAACTTCTATACCCCGATGACAAGCCAAGCAATTGTTTCATACTTAAATAATCTCAAACTTTTTCAACCTTCACGCAATACATGAGCGTGAGCCATGGATATAGCACTATGGGTGGAATAGAATATGATGTTGGGGATTGTGTGGAGAAGACAAAAAAGGAGAAATTCTCACATTGACGAGGATAATCAACGGGCTATGTAGATGCCCATCAATTGATGTCAACATGAGGAGTAGGGATTGCCATGCAACGGATGCACTAGAGCTATGAATGCTCAACAAAAGAAAACTAGTGGGTGTGCATCCAACTTGCTTGCTCATGAAGACCTAGGGAATTTTGAGGAAGCCCATCGTAGGAATATACAAGCCAAGTTCTATAACGAAAAATTCCCACTAGTATGAACAAGACAACTTATGAGACTCACTATATGAAAAACATGGTGCTACTTTGAAGCACAATATATGAGACTCACTACATGAAGAACAAGGTGCTACTTTGAAGCACTAGTGTGGAAAAAAGGATAGTAGCATTGCCCCTTTTTATTTTCTTTTTTTGGGCCTTCTTTTTTTTCTTTGGCCTTTCTCCCCTTTTTTTGGGACAATGCTCTATTGAATGATGATCATCACACTTCTATCGATTACAACATAAGGATTACAACTCGAAACTAGAACAAGGTATGACTCTATATGAATGCCTCGGGCGGTGTACCGGGATGGTGCAATGAATCAAGAGTGACATGTATGAAAATACTGCATGCTGGCTTTGCCACAAATACGATGTCAACTACATGATCATGCAATGGCAATATGACAAAAGTAAAGTATGTCATGATGATGATGAACAGAACGGTGGAAAGTTTCATGGCAATATATCTCGGAATGGCTATGAAAATGCCATAATAGGTAGGTATGGTGGCTGTTTTGAGGAACATATAAGGAGGTTTATGTGTGACGAGCGTATCATATCACGGGGTTTGGATGCACCGACGAAGTTTGCACCAACTCTCAACGTGAGAAAGGGCAATGCACGGTACCGAAGAGGCTAGCAAAGGCGGAAAGGTAAAAGTGTGTATAATCCATGGACTCAACTAGTCAAAAGAACTCATATACTTATTGCAAAAATTTAGAAGTCATCAAAAATCAAGTACTACATGCATGCTCCTAGGGGGATAGATTGGTAGGAAAAGACCATCGCTCGTCCCCGACCGCCACTCATAAGGATGCACAAGCCAGGTACACTTCATGTTTCAAATTTGTTACATAACTTTAACCATACGTGCATGCTACGGAATTTGCTAACTTCAACACAAGCATTTCTCAAATTCACAACTACTCAACTAGCATGACTTTGATATTATCACCTCCATATCTCAAAACAATTATCAAGCATCAAACTTATCTTAGTATTCAACACACTCAAAAGAAAGTTTCACATATCTTTAATACCAAGTATATTAACATTAAGCAAATTACCATGCTATTAACGACTCTCAAAATAATCTAAGTGAAGCATGAGAGATCAAGTTTCTTTAAAACAAATCCACCACCGTGCTCTAAAAGATCTAAGTGAAGCACTAGAGCAAAAATTATCAAGCTCAAAAGATATAAGTGAAGCACATATAGTATTCTATCAAATTCTAAATCATGTATGTCTCTCTCAAAAGGTGTGTACAGCAAGGATGACTGTGGTAAACTAACAAGCAAAGACGCAAATAATACAAGACGCTCCAAGCAAAACACATATCATTTGGTGAATAATAATATAGCTCCAAGTAAATTACCGATGGAAGTAGACGAAAGAGGGGATGCCTTCCGGGGCATCCCCAAGCTTTGAATTTTTGGTGTCCTTGGATTATCTAGGGGGTGCCATAGGCATCCCAAAGCTTAGGATCTTTCCACTCCTTGTTCCATAATCCATCAAAAGAATTCACCCAAAACTTGAAAACTTCACAACACAAAACTCAATAGAAATCTCGTGAGCTCCGTTAGAGAAAGAAAACAAAAGACTACTTTAAGGAACTGTAATGAACTCATTATTTATTTGTATTGGTGTTAAACCTACTGTATTACAACTTCACTATGGATTATAAACTATTTTAGTAGCCATAGATTCATCAAAATAAGCAAACAACACACGAAAAAACAGAATCTGTCAAAAACAGAACAGTCTGTAGTAATCTGTAACTAACGCAAACTTCTGGAACTCAAAAAATTCTACCAAATTTAGACGACCTGGAAAATTTATTTATTGATCAGCATCAATTGGAATCACTATTTTATCACGTTCTTGTGAGTTTTAACAATTCGGACACTGAGCGCAAAGATTCTGGAAATTACAGCAAGATCAAATAACTATCTCCCAAGAAGATCTAATAGGTTTAACTTGGCACAAACAGTAATTAAAAGATAAAACCACATCTAAACAGAGGCTAGATGGTTTATTTATTCCTAAACATAAGCAAAAACCAAAAACTAAAAATAAAATTGGGTTGCCTCCCAACAAGCGCTATCGTTTAACACCCCTAGCTAGGCATAAAAGCAAGTTTAGATCTAGGTATTGCCATCTTTGGTAGGCAATTCTTCAATGAGGCATCTACCTCCTTTATAATTTTCTTTCTTTCTAGTAATTATCAAATTTTTCGGCACAAGATCGAAAAATTCTTTCGTAGCAAATGGTTCCTTAATGATAGTAAAAAGATCGGGATGAATACTTATAGATTTAAGATCCGCATTTTCCTTACTAGATGATTCACCCTTATTTTTAGGAACATACATAAGCTTGGCAATTTTAGTGGGAGGACTAGGAGTATTCTTTACAGAAGAAAAAGCGGTTCCCAAGTTGGTAATGATACCCTCAAGCTTATCGATTCGAGTAGAGTCTAGATTTAATTTTTCATTAACCATGGGTTCCTTCTCCTTAATATTTTTCAAAGTCATTCCTACCTTAGATCCATATTGAGTAATTTGATTATGGATCTTTTTATCTAGATTTTCAATGTATTCAATGGTAGCAACTTTGTTTTCAATAATTTCAAGCCTTTGCATAACATGCTCCAAAGTTAACATAGTTCCATTAACCAAAAAAGGAGGTGAGCCAAATAAATCTATTAAAGCATTATAAGAATCAAAAGTATGGCTACCCAAGAAATTCCCTCCGATAATGGTATCAAGGATATATCTATACCAAAGATTCACACCTATGTAAAAATTACGAAGAAAAATGGAAGTAGATTGCTTCCTGGTAGATCTATTTTGAGCATTGAAAATTCTATAACAAGCATCTTTTAAATTTTCTCCTTCCCTTTGCTTAAAATTTAGAACTTCATTCTCGGGAGATAACGGAGAAGATAAGGGACTAGTCATGAAGACAAGCAAGCAAACTAACACACGAGCAAACAAGCGGACAAGGAAAAAGGCAACGGGAAAAAGAGGAGGAGATTGGGAAAGAGAGGGCGAATAAAACGGCAAGGGTGAAGTGGGGTAGAGGAAAACGAGAGGCAAAAGGCAAATAATGTAATGCGAGAGATAGGGATAGTGATGGGTACTTGGTATGTTGACTTTTGCGTGAGCCTCCCCGGCAACAGCGCCAGAAATCCTTCTTGTTACGTCTCGAGCTTGCGTTGGTTTTCCCCGAAGAGGAGAGGATGATGCAGCAGAGTAGCGTAAGTATTTCCCTCAGTTTTTGAGAACCAAGGTATCAATCCAGTAGGAGGCCACGCGCAAGTCCCTCGTACCTGCACAAAACGATAGCTACTCGCAACCAATGCGATTAGGGGTTGTCAATCCCTTCACGGTCACTTACGAGAGTGAGATCTGATAGAGATAATATTTTTGGTATTTTTTATAGATAGATGCAAAGTAAAAAAGTAAAGGCAAAGTAAAATCAAAGCAAGTAAATAAAGTGATAGAGATTGATATGATGAGAATAGACCCGGGGCCATAGGTTTCACTAGTGGCTTCTCTCACGGTGGGTGAACAAATTGCTGTTGAGCAATTGACAGAATTGAGCATAGTTATGAGGTTATCTAGGTATGATCATGTATATAGGCATCACGTCCGAGACAAGTAGAACGAAACGATTCTGCATCTACTACTATTACTCCACTCATCGACCGCTATCCAAAGATGCATCTAGAGTATTAAGTTAAAAAGCAGTAACGCTTTTAAGCAAGATGACCTGATGTAGAGGAATAAATTCATGCAATATGATAAATACCCCATCTTGTTATCCTCGATGGCAACAATACAATACATGCCTTGGAACCCTTTCTAACACTGGGTAAGGACACCGCAAGATTGAACCCAAAGCTAAGCACTTCTCCCATTGCAAGAACTACCAATCTAGTTGGCCAAACCAAACGGATAATTCGAAGAGACTTGCAAAGATAACTCAATCATACATAAAATAATTCATAATATATTCAAATATTATTCATAGATAAGCTGGATCATAAACCCACAATTCATCGGTCTCAACAAACACACCGCAAAAAGAAGATTACATCGAATAGATCTCCAAGAGAGAGGGGGAGAACATTGTATTGAGATCCAAAAAGAGAGAAGAAGCCATCTAGCTACTAGATATAGACCCGAAGGTCTGAAGTAACTACTCACACTTCATCGGAGGGGCTATGGTGTTGATGTAGAAGCCCTCCGTGGTGGATGCCCCCTCCGGCGGAGCTCCGGAACATGCCCCAAGATGGGATCTCGTGGATACAGGAAGGTACGGCGGTGGAATTAGGTTTTTGGCTCCGGTTCTTATCGTTTGGGGGTACGTAGGTATATATAGGAGGAAAGGGTACGACGGTGGAGCTTTGAGGGGCCCACGAGGCAGGGGGCTTCCCAGGGGGGCGCCCCCACCCTCGTGACCGCCTCTCTGATGCCTTGGCGTAGGGTCCAAGTCTCCTGAATCACGTTTGGTGAGAAAATCACGTTTCCGAAGATTTCATTCCGTTTGGACTCCGTTTGATATTCTGTTTCTTCGAAATACTGAAAAAGGCAAAAAAACAGTAATTCTGGGCTGGGCCTCCGATTAATAGGTTAGTCCCAAAAATAATATAAAAGTGGAAAATAAAGCCCATTATAGTCCAAAAGAGTAGATAAAGTAGCATGGAGCAATCAAAAATTATATATACATTGGAGACGTATCAATTCCCGTCCCTTTTTGCGTAGCACTACTTTAGCATCCTATCTACCCCCACCGGCATAACCCTCATAGGAAGGTAGGGTCATGCACAATGCAAGTATCAACGAGGAAGTACGGTGGCAAACCATCAAAGTGGTTATCATCTCATCATGATTCTGTTGCAACAACAATATGGTGCTATATGACATGCATAAAAAGGGTTTCATAGACATGGTCAAAGGGCTGCTTGCCTGTTTTAACAAAGTCTTCGAGGTCTTCAATATCTCTGGTCCAACTCCGAGCATTTCGTCTACTTCGTCAACTGTCGTCGAAAGCAACCATAATAAGCAACACAACAAGGCAGAAAATAAAAGGGCTCTAAAAATATTAATTTGACTTTTCTAGGACATCTCTGGTTATATGAAAAATAACCAGAGTGGTTTCATTGGAATTGGGTCAGCGGATATTTCTAAATATTTTGATATGATGGAATCAAGGGGTTTATGGATTTGCAAGAAGTGTACAGAAATATTTTTTGGAAAATGAGCAAAGGCACTGATTTGACAAATCATGATTTTAGAAGCATCTAGGGGTTGGTTTCACTGGATTTGGATTTCAAATGAATTTCTTATGAATTTGCAAAGTTGACAAATATGAAGAAATGGCTCATTATTTTGTGTGGTACAGAAAGTATTAAGAAAAATGTTCATAAACTAAGTTATGAACTTAGAAGCATGTAGGAATTTGAACCATGGCATTTGGATCGATTATGAGCTCTCTGTGATTTTCTAAAGTTTATGACAGAGATGGAAAAACAAGACTTGATAAATGTTTGTGAAAGAAAAGTTTCTGGAAGAATGAGCACATTGCTCTGTGATTTTATGAGTTACTAGAAATTTGAAACATCAAATTTGGAGCTAATATGAATATTTGGGATATTTTACAAGTTTCTGGAAAAAGAAAAAGACAAAGCAAGGGGGTTATACCTATACTGCGCACCGAGCGCAGCATAGCGCCACAGCATTTGGCCGTCCCAGCTGCCTGGCCACGCAACTAAGGAGGGCCACGCCAAAGGCGGACTAGCGGAGTACGCTTCTCTGCGGGGAAGATGGTTAACCCGGATCCCGCCTCCACTTAAACGCCGGGGCCCGCCGGCTGAGTCGCTGACCCGCGGGGCCCACCCGCAGGGTCATCTCCTTCCTCCCGCGCCCGCGACAGAGGGGATCGAGGTCGCGGTTGAGCGCCGGCCGGCGCTTGCCCCCGGCGGCATAGGCCACCCCCGGCCAAGCTCCGGCCATCGGAGGGGTCACCGGGGAGAGGCGCGTCAGGGGGAGCCCTCGGAGACGGCAGGGGATGGCCGGAGCGCATCCGGCGATGATCGTGGCGGACGGCCCCATCAGGCATTGGCGGCACTGGCACCACGAGGCATGGGACGAGGCGGAGAAGAGCGGGGGAGCTCCGTATCCTAGCGGAGGCTCTCCTGGAGGTCGAAGGAGAGGGGGAGGGGCTCTGGTTCGCCGGAGCAAAGTGGAGGCCGATGGCGAACATGGTGGCCATGGAGAGGGCAGGAGGGCACGAGGGGGAGTGAGGGGGTGTCTGAGAGGTGCACGGGAGAGAGGAGGTTTGAACCGAGGCGAGAGAAAGAGTCGGGGTGGCTTAAATGGGCGTGGCCGCGGAGCACCGTGGGCAGCGTCCACGGACACGCTCGGGTGAGGTCGTGGAGGGGAGAGGAGAGAGTTTTAGGACGGGGCCGGCAGCTTGCCGTGTCCCAGACACCGAGGCGGCCTCGTGAGACACGCTGGGGAGGCCCGAGGTGGTCGGAGGCATCGGGCAGAGGGCAGCTACAGTGCAAGGGCACACTGTAGCGCGCTCCAGAGCATGCATATGGCCGGCATGGCCATTTTAAAAGGTCAGGGGCATGTCCACTTGTGTCCTGGAGCTTCCTTGGATGCTCTAGAGTGGTCAGGAGCTAGGTGGGGCGCTGCATATAGAAAGGAGAGAGAGAGAGGAGGAGTTGCCATGGGTAAACAGAGAGAGAAAGAGATGGGTTTTACCCCCAAATAATTGAGCTGTTGAAGGAGGAGAGTTACTGGAGGTAGGAGGTGACCTGGGGCAGCTGTGGTAAACAGTTGAGTTCAAGGAGAATAGTGTTAGTGGTCAAAATGGTGATTTTTGAAAAGTGTCAGAAGGTGTTTGATAATGGTTTGGGCCAGCAGATGATTTCCAACTGCCATGAGATTCCACAATGTGAAATGACACATATAATTAGGGCCTTCCACCAATTTGGAGCTTATTTGGGCAAAGTGGCCAATGCAACTTTTGTAAACCCTAGAAATTAGCAGAAATGAACTTGTGTAGATCTAGTTGAGCAAATCACTTCTCCTTGATGCACCACTTGGTGTAGTGGCCTCATTTGGTCATGTGAACATGCTCACAAAAGTTGGGGTCAAGGAGATAAAGTTGGTAGTACAAAGTTGTTCAAATTTGATTCTGGTCAAAGAGGGTTTTGGGGCATTTTGGTGAACCAAAATGACTTTAATTGACATGAGGCTTTGCAAGGTGATCACAATATGCATTTGTGACTTGCTGGATTTTTATGGAAATATTTCCTGTAGAAATATTTCAAATCCTTGAAATGGGCAGAAATGGTTTTGGGAGGTTTTGTCCAATATTTTGAACATGACAATCTGTTGAAACTCTTGTAACACCCCAAAATTTTAACCTTGTTTTTTTAATTAAAATTTTGCCAGGAAATTAAATTTTTATTTTTCTGGATTTATTCTTGATCTCAGAGCCTCTCTTTCCCCCTAAGTTGTGGAGTTTTCACCCCTAGTAAAAACTTTCCAATTAGTATTGGACTTGTTTACCCTCTCAAATAAAACAATTCTTTTATCAGTGGGATTATCTATATAATTATTTTCCCCTGAGCTTTATTTCTCTAAATTGGTTTTTTATACGTTTAGGACCCCATTTGCACTACAACCCTTTGAAAAATTCTTTGAAAAATCCCACCAAAATTTGGGGATGTCATGTGATGTTTTTAAATCACTTTTATGCAAAAATATATTTCATTCTTTGGATATTTTGAGCTCTACATCAAATTTTCAAATATGGTCCAGTGGGCAATTTTTCACTACAACCTATTTAAATATTTCTTTAAAACTTCTACTAAAAATTTGGGATGTCAGTAGGAGTATATTATTCAACTTTATGCAAAAAATCCAGGGATGTTCTTTGAAAGATTTGATTGAATCATCCTCATCTTCATTCTGGTGCAACTTGGTGATTTGTACTGCAACCATCTTCTAACTTGCTCCTCTACCCATGAGCTTTCTCCTGCTTGTAGTACACCTTACCAAACCCTTAAGTCCAGGAGATTGGACCCATTGGGAGATTTTTGGTCCATGCAATGATGCCATTTACATTCTGTCCAGAACTGAGGTTTTGAAAAACTTCCACTAGCAAGTTTCTTCTTTTGCCCAAATGACCTTACCACCCTCTTTTGCAATTAAAGAGACACTAGCCTGGAGAGTTTGGACACCCCAAGAAATGCCTAAGTGCCCTTGGCATTTTGTCAAACACCTTATGGGCATGATCAGTTTTGGCATAGTCTCTGATCTGTGCAATGAACCTGCTTCCTTTGCCTAACCACCTTGTCCACTAAACTCCTAGACACTCCTAACCTAGGTCTGCTAAGTGCCAGCCTCACCCAAGCCCTGTAGCAAGCACTGGCTTTTCGCCGAGCACCTGGTGGGCGTGCTCTGGGCGCGCCCAGAGCGCGCGTTTTGCGTGCAGCGCCCGAGCCGCCAGCCTGGCCTGTTTCCCCGAGCTTATCCAATCACTCTGCCGCTCGCAGCGTAGGGCCAAGCCTCGACACGTACACCCCCACGAGCACCATAGCCCTTCGCCACGTCTCCGGCAAGCCAGAAGCTAGCTGCCACTGCCGCCCGACAGCCTCTGCACTGGTCGGCGCCGCCCGAGCCGCTCCCGCCGCTCGCCCACAGGCGAGTGCCGCTCGTCCGCTAGCTCCTGTCGCCATCCGCAGCCCCGACACGGTGCCCTGCAAGCTACAGAACGGCAGTCCGCCATCGTTCTTATCCGACCGCTACTAACCGACCTAGCCGTGCTATAAGTAGGGGGCCCGGAGCACGTCCAGCCACTCGGCGACCTCAGGCCACCCCCATGGCACCCCCACAGTCAGCAATCGTCTGGGGGAAGCCATCTTCCTCGGCTCCGGCCGGTACGGCCGCCGCCACGTCCCAGCTCCGTTCACTGCAACCAGAGCCCCTCCCGTCCAACCAGTGCCACAAACCTTCTCCCCTCGCCCATGCGGAGCCGCCCATCACCTCAAACGCGATCGAAAGCCACCGTAGTTCAAACCCCCCAAAACTCCCGAAGCCACCGGCCGCCGTGAAGCTCGCCACCGACGACTCACTCCGTCCCCGCCGGCAAGTCGACCACCGGAAGGACCGCCCTGATCTTGCGGATCCATCCCTGTCCTTGGATCCCCGTGGGATGCCTCCGTTCGCCGGCGGCGATCGCCGGAGCTCCGCCTCTGTTCGGTCGGAGGAGACGACGCGCGCGTGGACTGGTCAAACCTGACCAGTGGGCCAGGCGGGCCCACCGTCAGTGACCCAGTGCCGGTCCACGCTGGATAAGTGAAGGCGTATTCCTAGAGTACGTCTTCGACGTGTATTTATCCGAAGCGTTTTTCTTTTTCTGTTTTTTTTAAATCCAGAAATTTGACTAAACTTTGACTGGCTATATATTTTTAAATAAAACTCCAATTGAGTTGATTCTTTTTCCTACCTCTCTCAAATTTAGTCTAGTTTATTTTAAGATTTATTTCAAAAAATTTCAGACAACTTCTATGCACTGTTTTTGAAGTATGTGTTATTTGAATATTTTTCAAAATAGGATTTTTGGCGAAGAAGAAAACTTTCAAAAGTTCTAGGATGCCCCCTGCCTCTACACAACTTGAAGGCAAGCATTCTGAACCCTGGCATAATATTTTTTTGTGTTAGTTGGCACGCTTATAACACCGCCCTAATATAGAGATCACGTTATTTTATGTGGTGACGCGATCATTTGCTTGAATTGCATATTAGTGATTTCCTTGCTGTTGGAAATGAATATACTTGTGATGGTAATCATCCTCATGTGCCTTGCATGCATGCCAGAAAAGAATCTGAGAAAGCCTCTGCCTTGGGTAGGCATGAGCTTGTCGCCGGTCTCCATCGGGACGGTTATGTCCGGTATGGCATAGTAAGGTATAATGAGTGGTGATTCTGTTGGTTGAAATATTTTGTTACACATATCATGCAGGGAATTTATAATCCTCCTGAGTCGACCGTAGATCGAGTCTTGTTCCAACAACCCCCATACTTGTTTCGTACAACCACTTGCCCTGCCGTAGGTAGGGTGCGGTTCAGTAAGTTGTCAACCCCTTTCTTGGCACACACCGTACAGAGAGGCCACGGTGGAAGATACCGACGGCAGCCGGTAGGCAGGCCACCTGGTCCGGGGCATGGGTGTTTCCGGTTGGGACCGAGAGGGGGGCACCCCTTAGAGCGCGTGATATAAATTTGATCCCATGCTACGCGAGGTTGTAGCCTCCCCACTTAGAGTTTTGCTTGACAGGTGTCGTGGGTGATTCTAGACACTGGTAAGTTAAGCTGGTGTGTGCAAGTCAGGTGTGTTTTCAATTAAAAGACCGTAGACGGAATTAGTCCCGATGGACTAAAGAAATCCGTTACTCGTGGGTAAAGAGTACACCCTCTGCAGAGGTTAAATCTATTCGAATAGCCGTGTCCATGGTTAAGGACTACAGTCTGGGATGGGTCGAGTGTCGGTCTTAGTGTCGGTCTTCGGAGGAGAAACTACTAAACCAGAACATGGATCATGACGTGTGACATATGATGATTATGATTATTATTATTATTATGGACTAACCCCTTTATATTATTTGAAGTATTGAGTATCCCTGGGACGGTTCTACCTCCTGGATATTCACTATGACTGTATTTACTTTATGAGCCCTTTATGTGGTGTCGCTTAGACGCCCGACTATGGCATGCTTCTTGCTTACATTATAAGACCTTTATGTGGTGTCGCTCAGACGCCTGACTGAGGCACGCTTGTTATTTACTATCCTTTCGAGGCGTCGCTTCAGACACCCTATCGGTGCGTTTCGTTACTACCCTGTTATTGCATATTCATGTTGTATATAAATAACCTACTTGCATGCATCAGGGATATTGTTTTATGACTGACGCTGTGAGCATAGAATATTTCAGTGCATGATTATCATTTATATTATACCCGTGCTCATAATGTTTTCGAGTACATTGAAAGTACTCACTGGCTTGTCCCTGGCTATTGTCTTGGCCAGATTTCTTGCATGGAGAGGAGCGTTGCGATGACCGCCCCGGAACCTAAGCAACGGTGACAGCAGCCTCGCGAAGATAGGAGTTAACCTGGTCAACTGTTCTTGTGGGAAATGGAGTCCCATAGACACTGATGATCCACAAACCGCTTCCACCATCAACCACTAGAAACCATTTGTTGTACTCATAGGCCAGAATGGTCTTGTACTACATATTTTGTATTTTGCTTGGAATTTCAGATCAAGTTGGTGCCTCATCAGCTAACAGTAATCCTGGGGCTGGTGAGCACAAGGGCCATTTTCTGGGAAATCAATACCCGGAAAACCGGTCGTGACAAACTTGGTATCAGAGCCAGGCTGACCATTGGCTAATCCTATCTTAGCCAGGTCGAAAAACTTAGGCAAACCAACCCACCAGACCTTAACCAAAACCACAGCCAAGCTTCTCGTGCAAGATAGCCACACAGTGACCCCGACACTTTTGGCAGTCGGTGCAAAACCTATCAGCCTAGCCTGTCAATCGCGCGCCAGTGACCGACACCTGAATTGTCCCATTCGCAAGCGTACGAAGGAAGACTCCGTCCCCTTTTTCTATAAAAAGGGCACGCTAGCCGCAACTCAGCACCACACAAACTCTTTCCCCAAACCAAGCCATAATGCCTGGCCCCGTCGTGCACAATGAGACCACAGCAAACAACCTTGGAGGTTTTGTGACCGTGCTCGCGAACCTCACCCGCCGTGCCTTTGCATTGGAAGAGCCCCCAGAATACATTGTGTACCAAGGACCCATGGGCGGTGAAAGCCGTCAATTCTGGGCCACTGTGCACATCTACGGTGAGGGTCTCCATCACCGTAACGCCCTACTGTGTTCACCGGAAGGACAACTTCCTTTGAGCCACAAGCCATCCAACTAGCTGCTCGAGAGGCTACAGTTCAACTCCGGCATTTGTCGCCTAGAGTTAACTGTCGCTGGTTCTACTACTACCCCAGCCGTAACGGATATGGTAGACCACCCCAAGTTGCCAACGGAGATCACGAGACGGATCCTGCCTTGTTGCACCTAGTGCGCCATGTAAGTGCACTAGAGGATATGTTTGATCAAATCACCATTGATCTTATCGCAGCTCATGGAGAGCTGATTCGCCGAGCCCCGACAAGAAGAGAGGATGAGCCCAACGCTGACAACCTAGTCGTTCTGTTCGGACAACCGATCGAGACCTTGAGGTCTGCCCCATCCATCGACCAAAATACCTTGATGACCCCAAAAGTGCTTCGTCGCCTTTTGGGAACACGCTCCAACGGGATTGTGGCCAACAATCCCCGAGATGGCCATCATCGCTACCCCGACCCTGCAGTTCCTCAACCCCCTCCAGCTAATCCTGACGGTGAGAACCGTGGAGAAACTTCGACGTCCGCAAGGCAAGCCTGCTTAGATATTAACGAGGTAGACTGAGTCACCTGAGCAGTAACGAGTCTTAGTATGTCCTCGCCTTGTAACTGTGTGATCCTGTATCGCCGTAATTAAATATTGTTTGCCTGTGCACCCCTATTTTTGTAATAGCCATGCATAAGTATGTTGATGTGTGACTACATTTTTAATCTCGGGCATAGCTGCCAAGGACCAACCTCGACGACGCAAGTTTGTACTATGAATAAACCTTTTGGTTTCAGCTAACAGGAATGATATTTTCAAAACAACCCTTAACAAATCTCGAGGACTAGATTTTTCTTAAGGGGGGTAGTGTTGTAACACCCCAAAATTTTAACCTTGTTTTTTTTAATTCAAATTTTGCCAGGAAATTAATTTTTTTTTTCTGGATTTATTCTTGATCTCAGAGCCTCTCTTTTCCCCTAAGTTGTGGAGTTTTCACCCCTAGTAAAAACTTTCCAATTATTATTGGACTTGTTTACCCTCTCAAATAAAACAATTCTTTTATCAGTGGGATTATCTATATAATTATTTTCCCCTGAGCTTTATTTCTCTACATTGGTTTTTCATACGTTTAGGACCTCATTTGCACTACAACCCTTTGATAAATTTTTCTAAAAATCCCACCAAAATTTGGGGATGTCATGTGATGTTTTTAAATCACTTTTATGCAAAAATATATTTCATTCTTTGGATATTTTGAGCTCTACATCAAAATTTCAAATATGATCCAGTGGGCAATTTTTCACTACAACCTATTTAAATATTTCTTTAAAACTTCTACTAAAAATTTGGGATGTCAGTAGGAGTATATTATTCATCTTTATGCAAAGATCCAGGGATGTTCTTTGAAAGATTTGAGTGAATCATCCTCATCTTCATTCTGGTGCAACTTGGTGATTTGTACTGCAACCATCTTCTAACTTGCTCCTCTACCCATGAGCTTTCTCCTGCTTGTAGTACACCTTACCAAACCCTTAAGTCCAGGAGATTGGACCCATTGGGAGATTTTTGGTCCATGCAATGATGCCATTTACCTTCCGTCTGTAATCGAGGTTTTGAAAAACTTCCACTAGCAAGTTTCTTCTTTTGCCCAAATGACCTTACCACCCTCTTTTGCAATTAAAGAGACACTAGCCTGGAGAGTTTGGACACCCCAAGAAATGCCTAAGTGCCCTTGGCATTTTGTCAAACACCTTATGGGCATGATCAGTTTTGGCATCGTCTCTGATCTGTGCAATGAACCTTCTTCCTTTGCCTAACCACCTTGTCCACTAAACTCCTAGACACTCCTAACCTAGGTCTGCTAAGTGCCAGCCTCACCCAAGCCTTGTAGCAAGCACTAGCTTTTCGCCGAGCAACTGGTGGGGCGTGCTCGCGTTTACTGCGTCTTGCGCCCGCGCATACTGGCTGTTCCCGAGCTTATCCAATCACTGTCGCCGCAGCGTAGGGCCAAGCCTCGACACGCACACCCCACGAGCACCACATCCTCGCCATGTCTCCGCAAGCTGGTTAGCCGCCATCGCCGCCCGATAGCCTTCAGACTTGTCGGCGCCGCCGAGCCGCTCCCGCCGCTACCGCCTGAGCACAGGCTCGCCGTCCGCTAGCTCCTGCCGCCATCCCCAGCCCCGACACGGTGCCCTGCAAGCTACAGAAAGGCGGTCCGCCGTCGATCTTATCCAGCCGCCGCAAACCGACCTAGCCGCGCTATAAGTGGGGGCCCCCGAGCACGTCCAGCCACTCAGGCGACCTCAAGCCACCCCCATGGCACCCCCACAGTCAGCAATCGTCGGGGGGAAGCCATCTTCCCCGACTCCGGCCGGTTCGGCCGCTGCCACGTCCCAGCTCCGTTCACCGCAACCAGAGCCCCTCCCGTCCAACCAGTGCCACCAACTTCTCCCCTCGCCCATGCGGAGCCGCCCAGCACCTCAAACGCGATCGAAAGCCACCGTAGTTCAAACCCCCCAAAACTCCCGAAGCCACCGGCCGCCATGGCTTCGCCACCGACGACTCACTCCATCCCCGCCGCAAGTCGACCACCGGAAGGACCACCACGATCTTGCGGATCCATCCTCGCCCTTGATCCCGTGGGATGCCTCCGTTCGCCGGCGGCGATCGACGGAGCTCCGCCTCTGTTCGCTCGGAGGAGATGACGCACGCGTGGACTGGTCAAACCTGACCAGTGGGCCAGGCGGGCCCACCGTCAGTGACCCAGCACCGGTCCACGCTGGATAAGTGAAGGCGTATTCCCAGAGTACGTCTTCGACGTGTATTTATCCGAAGCGTTTTTCTTTTTCTGTTTTTTAAACCACATATTTGACTGGCTATATATTCTTAAATAAAACTCCAAATGAGTTGATTCTTTTTCCTACCTCTCTCAAATTTAGTCTAGTTTATTTTAAGATTTATTTGAAAAAATTTCAGACAACTTCTAAGCACTGTTTTTGAAGTATGTGTTATTTGAATATTTTTCAAAATAGGATTTTTGGCGAAGAAGAAAACTTTCAAAAGTTTTAGGATGGCCCCTGCCTCTACACAACTTGAAGGCAAGCATTCTGAACCCTGTCATAATATTTTTGTGTGTTAGTTGGCACGCTTATAACACCGCCCTAATACGGAGATCACGTTATTTTATGTGGTGACGCGATCATTTGCTTGAATTGCATATTAGTGATTTCCTTGCTGTTGGAAATGAATATACTTGTGATGGTAATCATCCTCATGTGCCTTGCATGCATGCCGGAAAAGAATCCGGGAAAGCTTCTGCCTTGGGTAGGCATGAGCTTGTCACCGGTCTCCGTCGGGACGGTTATGTCCGGTATGGCATAGTAAGGTATAATGAGTGGTGATTCTGTTGGTTGAAATATTTTGTTACACATATCATGCAGGGAATTTATAATCCTCCTGAGTCGACCATAGATCGAGTCTTGTTCCAGCAACCCCCATACTTGTTTCGTACAACCACTTGCCCTGCCGCAGGTAGGGTGCGGTTCAGTAAGTTGTCAACCCTTTTCTTGGCACACAGCGTATAGAGAGGCCACGGTGGAAGATACCGACTGCAGCCGGTAGGTAGGCCACCTGGTCCGGGGGCATGGGTATTTCCAGTTGGGACCGAGAGGGGGCACCCCTTAGAGCGCGCGATATAAATTTGATCCCATGCTACGCGAGGTTGTAGCCTCCCCACTTAGAGTTTTGCTTGACAGGTGTCGTGGGTGATTCTAGACACTGGTAAGTTAAGCTGGTGTGTGCAAGTCAGGTGTGTTTTCAATTAAAAGACCATAGACGGAATTAGTCCGATGGACTAAAGAAATCCGTTACTCGTGGGTAAAGAGTACACCCTCTGCAGAGGTTAAATCTATTCGAATAGCCGTGTCCATGGTTAAGGACTACGATGCAGGATGGGTCAAGTGTCGGTCTTAGTGTCGGTCTTCGGAGGAGAAACTACTAAACCAGAACATGGATCATGACGTGTGACATATGATGATTATGATTATTATTATTATGGACTAATCCCTTTATATTATTTGAAGTATTGAGTATCCCTGGGACGGTTCTACCTCCTGGATATTCACTATGAGTGTATTTACTTTATGAGCCCTTTATGTGGTGTCTCTTAGACGCCCGACTATGGCATGCTTATTGCTTACATTATAAGCCCTTTATGTGGTGTCGCTCAGACGCCCGACTGAGGCACGCTCGTTATTTACTATCCTTTTGAGGCGTCGCTTCAGACACCCAATCGGTGCATTTCATTACTACCCTGTTATTGCATATTCATGTTGTATATAAATAACCTACTTGCATGCATCAGGGATATTGTTTTATGACTGACGCTGTGAGCATAGAATATTTCAAAGGCATGATTATCATTTATATTATACCCGTGCTCATAATGTTTGCGAGTACATTCAAAGTACTCACTGGCTTGTCCCTGGCTATTGTCTTGGCCATATTTCTTGCATGGAGAGGAGCGTTGCGATGACCGCCCCGGAACCTAAGCAACGGTGACAGCTACCTCGCGAAGATAGGAGTTAACCTGGTCGGCTGTTCCTGTGGGAAATGGAGTCCCATAGACACTGATGATCCACAAACCACTTCCGCCATCAACCACTAGAAACCATTTGTTGTACTCATAGGCCAGAATGGTCTTGTACTACATATTTTGTATTTTGCTTGGAATTTACAGATCAAGTTGGTGCCTCATCATTCTTGATAATCCTGGGGCTGGTGAGCACAAGGGCCATTTTCTGAGAAATCAATACCCGGAAAACCGGTCATGACATTATATATGGGAAATATATGCTCACTGAGTTTCCCTGATTTTTGTCAAATATTGTTAAAACAATAAAATATGTTTTCCCTATTAAAGACCATTTCTGGCCTTAAGAAAAAGCTTTTAAATAAAATAGGAAAATAACTTTTAAAATTATATTTTTGTGGTTTATGGGGATCCTATATCTAATAGGTTTAAAATATAAATTTTGAAATATTTTTCATACCCCAAATCAAGCACTTGTAGTGCAAGCCTCAATTCAGGGGTTTTTGAAAACTAATTTTTGAAAATACTATTTGGCCAAATTATTTTTGTAAGAAAATACTATATTGCATTATACACATGGTATGATCATTGGGCAGAAGTTTGGGGCAAGGAGATGAGATACAGAAGGTGGAGTAGTTGACTTCAAAGAGCACTTGAAAAATCATAGAGAGAAAACCAACTCCAAATAAAAAAGTCAAATAATGCAAAAGTTTTTGTCAAACCACATTTTATCATGATTTATCATCTTAAGTGTTGTGCCATGAAAATCAGGGTGTGACAACCAAGGACAATATAAGTAGGATCTAGCCACAACCGTAGAAGGGGACGGATCATTCAGATCATCCTCTCCCCCACCAGCTCAAGAACACACCTCATGAGGTCGTTCTTCCACTGTACTAGTTTATCCTCAGCCCATCGAGTCCAATCCACCACAAAGCAGGAGTAGGGTTTTACACCGCAAGGTGGCCCAAACCTGGGTAAACTGCCTTGTCACATTTCCTTCCTATTCATCGAGATAGGCCATGAGATTGGCGAGTAGGCAGACTGGGGAGGTTGAGTTCTTCACATGCACCCTAGAGTTAGAATCTATACAGGGTTTGCGGAGCCCGAAATCTGACATTTGGCGCACCAGGTAGGGGTGCATCAAAGATCCGCCTCTTTGTCCGTTGTGCTCCGCTGTTCGGCTCTCATGGCGGGCGTTGTTCCATCGACCGGACCAACGGGAGCTTGCGGGGGAGCCGTGGGCCTCCGAGCTTTCACCCCCGCCCTGCGGCAGGTGTAGTGGCCATCCAAGTTCAGGCCGAGCTGCCGCCACGATACGACGGCACGACGGACCCGACAGGTTTTCTCCGAGCATATGAGGAGGCTGTTTTTGCGACCGGCTGTGATAACAAGGTCATGGCAAACTAGCTTCCCATGGCCCTCGCGGGCGCGCCGCGTGTCGGTGTCAAAACCGGCGGATCTCAGGTAGGGGATCCTGATCTGTGCGTCAAGGCTGATGGTAACATGAAGCATGGGACACATATGTTTACCCAGGTTCGGGCCCTCTCGATGGAGGTAAAACCCTACTTCCTGCTTGATTAATATTGATTATTGTAATTGTGATCGGCCTTCTAAGGACCAACCTCTCCAGTTTATATTGGCACCGGAGAGGGCCAGGTTTACATGGAGTCGGTTACAAGGAAGGAAATATAATATCCAGATAGCCAAGCTTGCCTTCCACGCCAAGGAAAGTCCCATCCTGACATGGGCCGAAGTCTTGAGTCTTGTATCCTCACGCTTCAAGAGTCCGGACGTTGTACACAGTCCGGCTGTCCGGATACCCCCTAATCCAGGACTCCCTCAGTAGCCCCTGAACCAGGCTTCAATGACGATGAGTCCGGCGCGCAGTCTTGTCTTCGGCATTGCAGGGCCAGTTCCTCCTCCGAATACTCCAAAGTGGTCCTCGAACAGGTAGACCGTGTCCGGATCTGCAAGATGATTTTCGTATGGTATGGATCTGATTTGCTGGTAATCTTCATGCGTCATGCCCCTGCATCAAGGCTCGGTCCAACGCGAACCGACATTTCCTGCCCCACAACGACTCGTGTTGCGAGGAGGTTTTATTGGCACGTCCCGTCGAGGCAGAGATCGTGTTCCTCTTATTACGGCATTTTCCATTAATATGAGCACGCGTGACCCCACGACGGCTGTCGATATAACCCGGGTGTTTTTCAGATAAGCCTCAAACGGTCACACTGGGGACTCTTGATATTCACCCTCTTTATAAAAGGGTTGAGACCTACGCCTCTTTTTTCACCTTCATCGCGCCTTCTCGCACCTCGAGTTCTAACACCCAAAACCTAAGCTCCACCCCTCCGGAATCCTCCAGTATGTCCGGATCTGACCCTCAAGGCCGATGGGTGGCCTCCTCGATTGAAGCGAAGGACATTGCAAAGCTTAGGGAGGTCGGATGCTTGACCGTAGATATCCAGCACATGCTCCTTGCTCCAGGGCAGGTCATCCCTACGCCGGAGCCCAACGTGTGTGTCATTTTCGTCCCACACTTCCTCCGCGGTCTGGGTTTCACCCTCGATCCCTTCATGAGGGGACTCATGTTCTATTATGTGTTGGATTTTCACGATCTGGCTCCCGACGCTATCCTCCACATCTCGTCTTTTATTATCGTGTGCGAGGCTTTTCTCCATGTCACCCCACACTTCGGCTTATGGCTCAAGACCTTCAATGTGACGCCGAAGATGATCGAGGGGCGACATGTGGAGTGTGGAGGTGCTGTAATAAGTAGGAACGCTGATGCTCCGTGGCCAGAGGGTTCTTTCCCAGAAGTATCCGATCTGGGGCAGCGGAGGTGTTTTTATGTCACGGCTCCTAGGGGCACAAAGTGGGCGGCTGCCCCCGAGTTTTGTTCGGCCCTCCGTCATAGTTGGCGTCTTGGACAGACGTAGGGTGGAATTGGGGACCCGCTGGTGATATACCAGTACTGCAGAATCGCATCCGGGAGCTTCTTGCAAGGGACATTAATCTTGTCAGCATAATGCAAGTGATGTTCATCCGGCGGATGTTGTCGTGCCAACGCCGGCCTCTCCGAATGTGGGAGTTCAATCCGGAGGGTCCGTGGACCGCCAAGCACTTCTTCAGCCTGAAGCTCGAAGAGATGTGCAAATTATTCTTCGGACGGAAAGTAAAGTGTCCGGACACCACCGAGGATGCGGGCCTAAGCTGCAATCGCCTAGATACCCAAGTAAGTAGCTTTGACACCGGGCACCCTATTTTGTATTTGTCACGACTGTTTGTTCTGAAAATCATCCGTGGCCAGGAATGGCTCAGCAAGGTGGAGAGAATCAGGTGTCCGGCACCACTTCCCGAAGGCTCGCCTGGTCCCACCATGGCCAAGATGCTTGACCGGGTGCTCAGCAGAATGCCCTCAGGGAAAGACAAGGGAAGGAACGAAGAAACCGAACCCCACGTGCTACGCATCCGAACCGGGGGAATTGTTACCTCCCTCAAGGAGGATAGTCGGGAAGGGGAGGCTAAGGCCTCCTCCCTGCGCGGGAAGAAGAGGGCTGATTCCGAAGACTCGGAGACGGAGATGCCTAAACCAGGGAAAAAGATAACACTAGGGGGCTCTGTCCCAACGGGCACCCTCGCCGCATCATGCCCACCAACGGGCCAGCCCTCCACCGAGCTGTAAGTTAATTTTTAATTAGAAGGTACATCGTTCCTCCTAGATCAATAACCAGGATTTGTCTTTCACAGTCCGGCTAGCAACCCTTCTCAACAGAGTTCGTCTTCAGGGGACCTTCCTCCGGAGATGATGGAGAGCGAGACCCCACCTACCTCTCCGGCTCGGAAGCGGGCGACACCAAAGTGTCGTCATGGAGGAGTCCGGATCTGCCGAAGCCGGAGGCCAACGCGTCAGCCGCCCTGAGCTCGGAACGTTTGGCTCCCGCGAGGGGCGATGGGAAGGGTCCGACGCAGTTCGATGTCTGGCTGGATGTACTAACGGGCCTACTGGAGCGAGTTGCGCTCTCGGAGGAGCACCGCTCATTAATGAGCACGGTGCTCAGGAAGATTTCCTCCGCTACAAGCGGTTTGAATGAAGCATTTACAAGTCTGCTCAGAGGCTTTGAGGTATGTAGTGAAGAATACACTATTTTTGGCTGTGAGGCACGCATTAGGTGTGCTCCATATAGATAGTAGCCCCTGAGACTCTGGTTGCACGCCCTAGGTGGCAAACGGGGGATCATAAATCAATGATTGCGCTGTAAACACTTGCAGGTACCTGTGAGTCCGGCCGCTGACCAGTCTATCGTAGTTTCCAAACTGACCAGGCGAATTCGTTCGATTGATGTCGATATCACGCTGGTGAACGAGCGATTGGACAAATCACAAGGTATGCGCTCTGCCTTCCTTTGTATAGGAAAATATGGAGGCGGCATGATATTAATGTAATATGTTCAGACTGCAGATGGTGTTGCTGTCATGGAGGCCCTGAGGGCAGAACTTGTCCAATCCAAGGAACAAGCTTGGGTTAGCAATGCAGCTGCCCTAAAGGTGACCAAGGAACTGAGAGCCGAACAGGCTGCTCGTCGCCGAAGCGAGGAAAAGATGGCCGAAATGGCTATTGAATTAAAAAATGTCGCTGACCGGTATGAGCTCCTTAAAAAGGAGCATAAGGATAGCTTGGCCGAGCTGGACAAGGCACTCAATGCCACCAAGGAAATACGGACCGAGCTCAGGGGTGCGTGGGAGGAGCTTCAACAGGCCGGTAAAATCGTGGCTGGAGGTTCCTACTTGCTGCGGACGAAGTTTTTGATCCGAAGTACGCTCCCCTGGATGGGCGCTGGAGTCCTGCGGACGCGTATGCGGATTTGGCGAAGAGTACGGCTGATGCTGCCAAGTTCTTCGAGGGTCAGGGTGATAAAGGAGGTGGAGAAGCTTTTCTGGTCGCAATTCAATGCTCCCACTCACCCGCTGCTGTTAAATGACAGGATGGCTGCTGTAGCGGAGCTCCACAGGCTGTCCGGTCTTGCAATGGGGTCTGTGATAGACCATCTTTGGCCGGAAGGGCCTAAGCCGGACAGTTACTTTGGCTTGGTGCAGCAGTTCCTTGGGGCCATGCCTCAGATCGATGCCATGAGGAGGTCGGCGTGCATAGAGGGTGCGCTGATGGATCTTGCCCGCGTTAAAGCCTATTGGACGGATATGGAGGCCAATATTACAGCAACCCAAGATCCGGCGGCGGGCCAGTATCCGGCCGAGCACTACTTGGTGCAGGTCACAGAAGGTGCCCGCCTAATAGAGGCGCAGTGCTCGAAGGATGTCTTATTCGAGTGATGAATCGAATCATCGTGAAAGACAATGTTAGTTTGATTATAGGGCTATATTTATACTTTTTGCCCGAAAGTATTATTGTGTCCCTTGTGTGGCCGTTTACACACACACACACACACACACACACACACACACACACACACATATATATATATATATATATGGATGTTTAATCCGAAAGATAGCAGTCGTTGGCTTCATCCCCACGCAGGCAATGCAGGGGTGTTCGCAAAAATATGCTTAATCACACTTGATCCAACGTCTTGGTCCATGAAGGAGGTGATCACACGTCGAACTAGGCAACCGGACTATATAGCTGTAACACTTTCGCTTAGCCATGGGAGTCTAATGTTGGGGCTACTATGTAGCCCTTGGTACCTTCGCGTGCATCCGAATATGGGCGCTTGTGTACATGACCGGGAAACGGTCCTTCGTTAATGCGGAGGGATCCTAAAGATTCCGATAAGTCTTCGAGTGGTTGAACAGTCTCTCGCTGTATCATGACAGTCAGTTTTCAGCTTTCTCTACATAGGTGCTCGTCCGGAATAATCAGGGCACAATCGCAGTAGTTCTCCTTTGGCCACCTTAGCCGATAGTAACGGAACGTAAGGCGACAAACCCAGGAGTCGGGCAAACCCAACATTTGACCAAAGACATGATTCAGAGCTGCTGCATATAAGGCCAAACTCGTGACGCCGAACACTCCCGAGGGTATTCGAACTTTATAATAGTCGATGGGCTCAAGAATGCCCATTCGTTATAGACCCTGTTTTTCCAGGTACGTGCATTAATCTGTCGTGGCGAGATGCCAAAAACAGCAGTATCCTCTGTGGGTATGGAACCCATGGGATGGTTAAACAACAAGAGGCAATAAAAAGTCTACACAGCGGCTTAATCTAAAAAGAAACCTGTTGAACGGGGCCCTGCTGCACGTCTGCGCCTTTGTCTATGTTGTGTCGTATCCTGGAAGGGTATCGCGCGAACGTTGTCTGTGGAAAAAGGAAAACTCGTAGAAGAGTACAACGTAAGTATGCGATGGATAATAAAAGTGTAAGATGTTGGCCTGCCCATAAGGTTGATCCAACTGTGGCACTGTGTTAAGTATTTATAGCCCCTGGTGTCCACTATGGGATTACATATATGGTGCCCTGGTTCAATTTTATCCGGGCGACCGGACTCGTCTAGCCGAGTCTGTGGTCTTTAAGGACTAGTAATGTTTTCTGATGTTGGAGGCCGCTTATAGTCCGGCCGCGAGGGCTGTCGCGTGTTCCTCTGCGCGTGAGGAGCGCTCTGTTAGTCCGCTAACGGTGATGACGCCACATGGGCCGGACATCTTAAGTGTAAGGTAGCCATAGTGCAGCAATGCGTTGAAGCGGGCGAAGGCCATTCTTCCGAGCACTGCGTGATCGTCGCTTTGGAAGGGTGCGATGATGAAGAGTAGTTCTTCGCTTCTGGAGTTGCTTGGCGAGCCGAATGTTACCTCCAGTGCGACGGAGCCACTGCTATTTGCTTCAACGCCTGGTATCACCCCTTCAAAGGTGGTGTTGCTTTGGTTAATTCTGGATGGGTCTATCCCCATCCTGCGGACAGTGTCCTCATATATTAGATTGAGACTGTTGCCGCCGTCCATAAGGACGCGGGTGAGACGGTATCCGTCGATTATCGGGTCAAGGACCAAGGCCCTTGATCCTCCGCGCCGAATACTAGTTCGGTCATCCAATTTATCGAAAGTGATCGGATAAGGCATCCAGTGGTTAGGCGTGAGTACGATGGGCTCTATATAGAGCGCGTCTCTATGCGCACATTCGTGCCTCCTCACGGATGTGTTAGTCGCGTGGATCATGTCCACTGTTTTAACCTCTGGCGGGAATTTTTTACGTCGCCGGTGTTCGGCCGGCGAGGTTCATCCTCGTCTTCACTTGGTGTTTCCCTTTCCTTGTGTTCGGCATTTAATTTGCCGGCCTGCTTGAAGACCCAACACTCTTTGTGCGTGTGGTTTGTAGGTTTGTCAGGGGTGCCACGAATTTGGCATAGTCCGTCTAGGACTCTATTCAGACCGGACGGTCCCTCTTTGCTGCCTTTAGATGGCTTGTTTTGCTGATTAGGTCGAGAGCCCCTGAATCCGGCATTAACCGTCGTGTTATCTGGGCTCTCTTCCTTATTTTGGCGTTTGTTTTTATGACGCCGTGGCTTCCCATTGCCATCCCTTATTTCGGATGTGCTAGGGTCGCTGGTGCCTTTACGGGCTAGCTAACTATCTTCTCCCGCGCAAAAGCGTGTCATAAGGCTTGTTAGGGCTGCCATTGTCCTTGGCTTTTCTTGGCCTAGGTGTCTGGCGAGCCACTCGTCACGGATGCTATGTTGAATGCTGCTAAGGCTTCGGCATCCGGACAGTCAACAATTTGGTTCTTAGTGAGGAATCTATTCCAAAACTTGCGGGCGGATTCTCCGGGCTGTTGGACTATGTGACTTAAGTCGTCAGCATCCGGAGGCTGGACATAGGTCCCTTGAAATTTGGCCCTGAAAGCGTCCTCGAGTTCCTCCCAGCTCCCAATTGAATTTTCGGGGAGGCCTTTCAACCAAAGGCCGAGCTGGTCCCTTCAACTTGAGGGGAGGTATTTGATGGCATGAAGGTCATCCCCACGAGCCATATGTATGTGTAGGATAAAGTCTTCGATCCGGACCCACAGGTGCAATCGTTCCGTCGTATGCCTCTATGTTCACGGGTTTAAAGCCACATGGGAATTCGTGGTCCAGTACTTCATCGGTAAAGCACAGGGGGTGAGCAGCCCCTCCGTATCTGGACGTGCTGTGGCATGTCGTCGGCTGTTGTTGTGTCCGGTCTTTATTCTGGACTGGTATTCGATTGGCGTAATTGTTTTGGCGACCATAGTCCTTCGCTGGGGTGCGTCCTTTGGATCCATAAATAGACCTGGTCGCGCCAACTTTCTTATTCAGGTGTTCATGTGGATAGGTAGCCGCTTTGTTGCGGTTATGAAGTGGTACAGCTTCGTCGTCGAATTCTGGCAGTAGCTTGCGTTTTGGATAGCTCTTTGTATGGCGATCATCGCCGTATCTTTCTTCAGTGTCTAGCACTTTATTCCATCTATGGTTGAGCGTTTCCTGTGCCGCCTTGAGCCGTTTCTTCTACTTCTATAGACTTCTTGCGGTGGCCATAAGCTTTGTGTGGAGGTTATCTCGTTCCACGTGTTTTTCTAGGGTTGCATAGTTATCCGTACCTTCTACCTGTGCTGGTTCGTTTTGATGACCTCGTCCGTCGGGATCATTGTCCTCGGGCGTCTGCTCCGAACTGTGTTCATGGTGACCTGGTTCGTCCTGCTCCATCGCTGGGTCCGTATGGTCGTTGTTGCCTTCGGATTTGATTGTAGTATCGATCCCTCTGGCGCTCTTGTCACTATTTTTACTGTTGCTGGACTTAGAACGGCGTCTGTTCCGTCGCTTTGGCTTTTGTCCGGGAGTTTTATCGTCCGGATTGTCGCCTTTGTCCTCTTTGGGCGTATCCACCATGTATACGTCGTGTGACGAGGGGGGAGTCCGGCGCCCCATAGATTCCGCATCTTCTCCTGCATCGCCGTCCATACCGTCGATGTCTTCGGAGCCGAAGTCAGGCAGGTAGGTTAAATCATCGACCGTGGCTATGAAGTGGGTGGTGGGTGGGCAACGAATTTCTTCGTCGCCTGCTTCCCACTTGAACCGGACGTAGTTTGGCCCAGAAATTTCTGTCAAAGAGAGAGTTTTCAATGAGTTCAGCATGTCGCCAAAGGGCGAGTGCCGAAAAATGTCCGCGGCGGTGAATTCCATTACCGGAGCGCCAAAGGGCGAGTCAACCGGTTTGGGAGCGCGCAGACCGGACTCAACATCCGGGTACGAATCCAGGGGTCCGGAGTCATAGGCCACCACAGAGGTAAGGCCCTTGTTTGGCTCCAACGGCGATGAGTGCGCGACCTGCGGGGCGGGGTCCAGCCCTCCGTCCTCAGGCAACATAGCCTGCTCCGGATTTAGGTCCGAGGCTAATGCGGGGGTGATACCCCGAGCTTTGTCCGACAGCAGGTCTAAGCCGTGCTCGTCGTGACTGTCCTGTATCGCGTCATTGGCGATGGTTGAAGGAGCCATCGAGCCTAGTAGCAACGACACAGAGGAACTCTCAATGAAAGCACCAATGTCGGTGTCAAAACCAGCGGATCTCGGGTAGGGGGTCCCGATCTGTGCGTCAAGGCTAATGGTAACAGGAAGCAAGGGACACAAATGTTTACCCAGGTTCGGGCCCTCTCGATGGAGGTAAAACCCTACTTCCTGCTTGATTAATATTGATGATATGGGTAGTACAAGAGTAGATCTACCACGAGATCGTAGAGGCTAAACCCTAAGAGCTAGCCTATGATGGTATGATTGTAATTGTGATCGGCCTTCTAAGGACTAACCTCTCCGGTTTATATAGGCACCAGAGAGGGCTAGGGTTTACATGGAGTCGGTTACTAGGAAGGAAATATAATATCCGGATCGCCAAGCTTGCCTTCCATGCCAAGGAATGTCCCATACGGACACGGGCCGAAGTCTTGAGTCTTGTATCTTCACGCTTCAAGAGTCCGGATGTTGTACACAGTCCGGCTGTCCAGATACCCCCTAATCCAGGACTCCCTCACCGTGCACCTGGCTTATCAGCTTGCGAGAGTCCTCGGTGGCCTCCCGGGAGGAGCTGCGCGACCTCTTCATCGCGCGCTTCGCGACACCGGCGCCCCACGCCAACGCAGCCAATCGGATTCGGGGTTCCGCAGACCCTTGAGAAGTTTGAACTCTGGGGTGCATGCGAAGAACTCTCTCTTCCCTATCTGCCTGCAAAACGATCCCACGGCATAGCTCGACAAACCCAAGGGACAAGAGACACAGCAGTTTATCCTGGTTCAGGACACCTTGTGGTGTAATACCCTACTCTAGCTTTGTGGTGGATTCCCTCGAGGGGCTGAGGATGAACTAGTACAATGGATGAACAACCTCAGGAGGAGAGGTGTTCTTGAGCTCGATGAGCTGGTGATGTGGTTCGGGTGGAATCGATCCCCCCTCTATGGTGGTGGCTAAGTCCTATTTATAGTGGCCTTGATTCTCTTCCTAAATTTAGGCAGGAAGGGACCCCACAACTGCTGAATTTGAAGGGGAACAACTAGTACAAGCTATCCTGACAAAAGTAGTCTTCACCTGCAAAGGATCTGGTGGTGATGCTGCGGTGGGCTCCGCGATGACCTCCGTCCTGCTGTCCTGGCAGTCTTGGTCTCGTTGCACCCATATGGAAACCTTTGCTTGATTCCTTGGAACTCTGCGCCTGCGCTTGCCTCCTTACACCAAAGATGAAACTGGTACACTCCGCCCGCTGGCGCCCACCTGGCCTTGATCGTCATGGCTCACGTCATATGAACCTCGCGAGGTGTACCTTGCATTGAGATCTCCGCTCCTCGGGAGCCAGCCTAGTGAGGCCACCCTCAGGGAGGTCTTGGTGTCGTCCGCCTCGTGAGTCTCGGCCCCTCGTGAGGGTCTAGAGTTCTTGCTGCTGAAGCTGGGCCGTGCCGGGCCGTTGACGGGGCCACGCCGTGGGCCGCATGCAGGCAGGTCTGGGTACCCCTGTTCCCACGACGTCGACAGTAGCCCCCCGGGCCCAAACCGCGCTCGAACTTGGGTTTGAGGCTGTAATGCCCACGATGCGGCTATATCTCTCACGTGTCGAGGCACGACTTAGAGGCATAACCGCGTTGTAGGTTTTGTCGCAATAAGGGTCATCTTCACACAATCACATGTAATGAACAAGAATGGGATAAAGAGGGTTGGCTTACAATCGCCACTTCACACAATACATAAATTAAACATACATCATTCAAAGTACAATCAAGATCCGACTACAGAACCAAAATAAAAGAAGACAACCCCAAATGCTAGATCCCCGATCGTCCCAACTGGGCTCCACTACTGATCATCAGGAAACGAAACATAGTAATGACCAAGTTCCTCGTCGAACTCCCACTTGAGCTCGGTTGCGTCGCCTGCACTGGTACCGTCGGCACCTGCAACTGTTTTGGAAGTATCTGTGAGTCACGAGGACTCAACAATCTCACACCCGCGAGATCAAGACTATTTAAGCTTATGGGTAGGAGAAGGTAGTGAGGTGGAGTTGCAGCAAGCACTAAGCATATATGGAGCGAGAAGAGGAGCAACGCAACGGTCGAGAAGCTAGAAGTGATTAAGAAGTGATCCTGAAGCTAGAAGTGATCCTGAAGCTACATAACCCAAACCGTGTTCACTTCCCGGACTCCGCCGAAAAGAGACCATCACGGCTACACACGTGGTTGATGTATTTTAATTAAGTCAAGTGTCAAGTTCTCTACAAACCGGATATTAACAAATTCCCACCTGCCACATACCCGCGGGCACGGCTCTCGAAAGTTTATAACCTGCAGGGGTGTCCCAACTTAGCCCATCACAAGCTCTCACGGTCAACGAAGGATATTCCTTATCCCGGGAAGACCCGATCAGACTCGGAATCCCGGTTACAAGACATTTCGACAATGGTAAAACAAGACCAGCAAGACCACCCAACTGTGCCGACAAATCCCGATAGAAGCTGCACATATCTCGTTCTCAGGGCACACCGGATGAGCGAAGCGTACAGGTACCAACATAACCCAAGTTGCCAAGGGACGGTCCCGCACGGTGCTCTAGCTTGGAACAACACTCAGAGGAGCACTGGCCCGGGGGGTTAAAACAAAGATGACCCTCGAGTCCGCGGAACCAAAGGGAAAAGGCTTAGGTAGGCAAATGGTTAAACCAAGGTTGGGCCTTGCTGGAGGAGTTTTATTCAAGGCGAACTGTCAAGGGGTTCCCATTAACACCCAACCGCGTAAGGAACACAAAATCAAGGAACATAACACCGGTATGACGGAAACTAGGGCGGCAAAAGTGCAACAAAACACCAGGCATAAGGCCGAGCCTTCCACCCTTTACCAAGTATATAGATGCATTAATTAAATAAGAGATATTGTGATATCCCAAAAATAGCCATGTTCCAACATGGAACCAACTTCATCTTCACCTGCAACTAGCAACACTATAAGAGGGGCTGAGCAAAGCGGTAAAATAGCTGAAAGTGCAACTATCCCTAGGTGGTTTTGGTAATTCATAATAACATATAGCTCATTGAGCTAATGCTATTCCAAGACTATTGTTTCAGGAAAGCTCAATGAATGGCATGGCATGGATGATGAAAGTGGATCCCTCAAAATACTAAGGACAAAGGATTGGCTCAAGCTCAAAAGCTCAAGACTCTTCATTTTACATTTTAGTGATCCAAGATCACATTGAGTCTATAGGAAAAGCCAATACTATCAAGAAGGGATGAGGTGTTGCTTAATGAGCCTCTTGTTTCATGTGCTTAGTGATATGCTCCAAAACCCTCAACTACTTTCCAACATCCACAAATGACCTAAACCTAAAGCCAAAATCGGTCACACCGATTCTTTCTATCCGGCGCCACCGATTCCAAAAGTCATAGCCACTGCCACAAACCCTAAGCAAACCCCGGTCTTACCGATAGGTATCTCGGTCTCACCGAGATGGGGTTGCAATCTCTCTGTTTCCTTTCATAACGTTTTGGTCTAACCAAAGTGAGCGATCGGTCCCACCGAGATTGCAATGTAAACTCTCTGTTTCCTTTTTGTAACATTTCGGTCTCACCAAAAAGAGCAAATCGGTCCCACCGAGTTTACCTGACCAACTCCCTGGAAAGCTTATTACCAAATCGGTCTCACCGAGTTTGTATGTCGGTCTCACCGAGATAACATTATGCCCTAACCCTAACCGAATCGGCCTCACCGAGATGCATGTCACTCCCACCGAAAATCACTATCGGTCACTAGGTTTACTAAATCGGTCCGATCGAGTTTAACGAATCGGTCCAACCGAGTTTGGTAAATTGTGTAACGGTTAGATTTTGTGTGGAGGCTATATATACCCCTCCACCTCCTCTTCATTCGTGGAGAGAGCCATCAGAACGAACCTACACTTCCAACTTACCATTTCTGAGAGAGAACCACCTACTCATGTGTTGAGGCCAAGATATTACATTCCTACCATGTGAATCTTGATTTCTAGCCTTCCCCAAGTTGCTTTCCACTCAAACCCTCTTTCCACCAGATCCAAATCCTATGAGAGAGAGTTGAGTGTTGGGGAGACTATCATTTGAAGCACAAGAGCAAGGAGTTCATCATCAACGCACCATTTGTTACTTCTTGGAGAGCGGTGTCTCCTAGATTGGCTAGGTGTCACTTGGGAGCCTCCGACAAGATTGTGGAGTTGAACCAAGGAGTTTGTAAGGGCAAGGAGATCGCCTACTTCGTGAAGATCTACCGCTAGTGAGGCAAGTCCTTCGTGGGCGACGACCATGGTGGGATAGACAAGGTTGCTTCTTCGTGGACCCTTCGTGGACTCGTGCAGCCGTTACCCTTCGTGGGTTGCAGTCTCCATCAACGTGGATGTACGATAGCACCACCTATCGGAACCACGCCAAAAACATCTGTGTCTCCAATTGCGTTTGAATCCTCCAAACCCTTCCCTTTACTTTCTTGCAAGTTGCATGCTTGCTTGAATTGTGTGATGATTTCTTGACTTGTCCTAAAATAGCTAAAATCTGCCAAACTCTAAAATTGGGAAAAGGTTATGTTTTTATTGGTCAAGTAGTCTAATCACCCCCCCTCTAGACATACTTCAAGATCCTACAAGTGGTATTAGAGCGTTGGTCTCCATTTGCTTTGATTTCCATAGCTTTTGGTGGTCATAGCCTTGGTTTCACAACCTAGGAGAGTATGGCGTCTAGCGAGGGGAATTATCACCGTAGAGGTCCTTACTTTGATGGTACTAATTTTGCTAGTTGGAAGCATAAGATGAAAATGCATATTCTTGGACATAACCCCACCGTTTGGGCAATTATTTGTATTGTCTTGCAAGGTGAATTATTCGATTGGAGAGAACCAAACCGTGAAGCTAATGCGGAAGAATTGAAGATGCTGCAATACAACGCTCAAGCATGTGACATCATCTTCAACGGATTGTGCCCCGAAGAATTCAACAAAATCAGCCGTCTTGAGAATGCAAAGGAAATTTGGGATACTTTGATTGATATGCATGAAGGTACCGAATCCGTCAAGGAATCCAAGTTGGATGTGCTCCAAAGTCAGCTTGACAAGTTCAAAATGAAGGATGGTGAAGGTGTTGCTGAAATGTACTCTAGGCTTGCTCTTATCACAAATGAGATTGCCGGCTTAGGGAGTGAAGAGATGACCGACAAATTCATCATCAAGAAAATCCTAAGAGCATTGGATGGAAAGTATGATACCGTGTGCACATTGATCCAAATGATGCCAAACTACAAAGATCTCAAGCCAACGGAAATCATTGGAAGGATTGTTGCTCATGAGATGTCACTCAAGGATAAGGAGGAACTTCACAACAGTCAAGTGGTGCTTACAAAGCCTCAAGTGAAGCCCCCAAATCGTCAAGTGAGAAACCAACCTTCAATGAAGAATTGAGCTTAATGGTGAAGAACTTCAACAAATTCTACAAAAGTAGAAGCAAAGAAAGAAGCTCCAAGTCAAGGTCTTACAATGACAAGAGATCTTCTAGTCGAGAGCGCAATTGCTACAATTCTAGGAGACCCGGACACTACTCCAATGAGTGTACGACACCCTACAAAAGAAGAGAAGATTCTCCAGGAAGAAGGAGCAAAAGAGAAGAATCACCACCAAGAGAGAGGAGGAGTAGAGATGATCTTTACGAACGAAGACCCTCACGGAGAAGTAATGATTCGGAAAGAAATGACAAGTCATCAAGGAGCTACACAAAACGAAGACATAAAACTCATGTTGGTGAATGGGTTTCCGGCTCCGACTCCGACAATCACTCCGAGAGAAGCTATCACTCCGACTCCGAATATAATCAAGATGAAGGTGTTGTCGGTCTAGCACTTGTGTCAACCAACTCCTACGACATATTTAACTCACCAAATGAAGGTGTTGGAAGATGCTTCATGGCCAAAGGTCCAAAGGTAACACATCCCGCGTATGTTGATTTTAATAGTGATGAAGATGACTTGCTTGTGGATGATGATTTACTTGTTGACAACTCTAGTGATGAATACTATGATGAAACGTCAATTAATCATGCTAATCAAAGCGAATGACAATGATAAGGAGAAAATTGAGCTTCTAACTAGAGAACTAAACACTCTTAAGTTGGCTCATGAAACTATCTTCAAGATCATCGAGAACTTTTAAGGGCTCATGAGAAGTTACGCTTTGAAAAGCTCAATCTTGAGCAAGAGCATGAGTTCTTAAAGGCAATCAATGATGATCTCCATAAGAAAAGTTCTTCTTACATTGCCAAGCGTTTACTCTTATCTACTTACATGCCTCAAGTCAAGTCTAGTAGCAAGTACAAGAAAGATACTTCCTCTAGTAGTAATAATAATGTCAAATCCAATGTTGTTGCTTCTAGTAGTTCTCTTGATTCCACTAATGATTCTCTTAGCCAAGTTACACTTGAGCAAGAAAATAGTTTATTGAAGGGAATTATAGAGAAAGGTGTTTACAAGAGCCTTGCCGGGAGTAAGCAATTCGAGGAAATTGTACATAAGCAAGGAAGGCACGGAAGAATCAAGGTGTTGGTTTTGAATGAAAGTTCAACGCCAATGGAGTTGAGTGGGAAGAAGATCAATACGCCAAGACAAAGTTTGTTCCTCAACAAGAGAAGTATGATCCTACTTCCTTCAAGGGGACACAAGCTCAAGATGATCTTCCACCACAAGACCACAAGAACAAAGGCAAGGACAAGCTTCAAGAAGAGATTGATGCATTTGAAGAAGTACCTAAAGCCTCGTTCAAGTGGGTCCCCAAGACTACGTCAAGTTCTACTTCATCAAGTACAACTACAACTCCAAGGATTCCCATCAAGATGATGTGGATCCCGAACAAGAAGAACTAGAGAGTTCTTGAGGGTGACTCCGCCAACATTCTTCACTCATATCATTTTGGCAAGAACAAGTGCAATCAACTTTCACATCTTGCACTAGTTCAAGGAGTCACAAACCCTCATGTTGGTAAGGCAAGGGACAAGGTAACCTAATGTTTTCATGGACATCATCTTGTGTGTGCATCACTCTATGTCTATGGATATTCTTGTTTGTTCCTTGTGGGACTAACCCATGTAGGCAAGTTGAAAGTGCAACTCACTCCCAAGGATTGCTCCAAATGATCTACATCAACATTGAGCATCTACATCTTCAACACCTACATGAAGTCAACATCGACAAAACCCAATGTTAGTTCATCCCTCTAAGGGGGGATCTCACATCTAGGGGTATCTTAAATCTAATAATTGAGTCAAAGCAACTCTAATGGTGTGAACACATTAATGCATTATGTAAAAGTGGTAACCCCACCTGAGCTTAAGCGATGAGTATGACCTATGATCAAATGTTCTCATTTGACTCCTAAGTCAATATACTCATATATAGATGACCTAGTCATCGCCAATTGCTTGATAGATGCTAAAATTGGTTGTGCATGCTTTGCCACATATTTCAATTGCCATCTTATTGTGTGAGCATGTTGGTGCATATTTTACTCATTCAAGGACATCCACTTGTTGTTTTGTTTGTTTTGATTCTATTCTTTGTGCCAAGTGGATGGACAAGAATGCTTAAGAACCTTCTTTAGCTATATATGCTTTTCTCGTCTCAAACTCTATTCATGCTACATCACAAAATTTGATCAAGTCAGATTCGAACCACTCTGTGTGAGGAGCACTCGGAGTCCCGATTCGTCATAGACTTAAACTTCCAAAACCTCTTAGTGATTCTCGGTCCGACCGATCCTTCCATTTCGGTCCTACCGAGATCATCAAGTTGATCTGAGTTTTCAATCTCGGTGCAACCAATTTGAACTTTTCGGTCTCACCGATTTCTTTATGCTTGAACACAGTTATGCATCTCGGTGCCACCGAGTTGTTCCACTCGGTCACACCGACAGGGTCGAGCTATATATATAGCCACGGGCAAAATTTTGGAAATTTCTCCGAAACCCTTCGCCCGCGCAACAGCTCGCTCTACCATCGTGGTCTCCGGATTGTCACCTCGTCGCTAGCAGCCTCCTGTCGCTGGTCTCCGCCGCCGTCAACGGATTTTGTCCCCGCCGTTGCCGCCGTAGCAAGTCCACCGCCAAGTTAGGGTATGGACTTAATCTTTGTGCTATCCACGTCTGATTCCTGGCACATTGTTTTCATATTGATTCTTGCCATGATTGAAACTCTTCTATCCAGCCAAAGTAGTTCATAGATTAGATGTGATTCAAATTTTTAGGGTTAGGTTTCCGCTGAAACCATCTCGGACCCACCGAGTTGAAAAACTCGGTCTCACCGATTTGGCTTATGCCATTGCACTAGTGACTCTCGGTCTGACCGAGAATTACTAATTGGTGCAACCGATTTGAGGATTCTATGAAACCCTAGCAGTCTTGGTACCACCGAATCAAACTTCGGTCCAACCGAGATCATCGATTTAGGTTCCAAAACTGCTTCGGTATCACCGAGTTTGAAAATCGGTGGATCCGAAATGCTTTACATGGAAAACTAAGACTGAACTTTTGAGTCATTCTTTTGCAAAAACCTCTGCATTTTGTGATGCTCATCTTTTCTATCTCATCTATAACTCTTCACGAAGTCAGTGATCAGCTTTTGCAGTATGTCCGATCAAAGTGACAGCGAGCAGTCGGAAGAGCAGATGGACTTGAGTGAGGGAACTAGTCCCTCAACTTCGGATGAAGGGAGCGAAGTACTCCTAGCAATTTGCCTAAGGCTGCAACTAGGCAAAGGAGGAAAAGAACTTCAGTTCAGAGGATGAAGATTACAAAGTCGAGGAAGATGAGGCTACTTCCAAGAAAGAGGTGCTCAAGAAGGAATATGGCTCAAAGAAAGAATACAAAGCCAGGCATGAAGACCAAAAGGCCTGCAGGAAGACAACCAAATGTCCAAGGCCAGAGCATCAACTCAAGCGCCTAAAAGGCCTGATCCCAAAGAGCCATTCTTGAAGGAAAGAAGAGGAAGGAAAGGGTCAAGAAGACCATGGCCAAAATTGTTGGTCAACCTTCCATGATGGAAGAGGAAGAGTTTGCTGCACCAGCTCCAAAGGCAGCTAAGTTTATGGGAGATGCAATCAGATCAGGGGGTGCAACATCCAAGCCCAAGGAAACACCCAAAGCTGCCTCCAAGGCCAAGCAAGTTCCAAAGAGGAATACTAGGAGTATTCCAATTCTTTGAGAAGAACAAGGCCCCAGTGCCCAATGTTGCTGAAGATTCAGAAGATGAAGGACAGGTTCTAAGAAAGCTCGAGCCCAAGATACCAGACCACAATGATGCCCATCATGTGGCTGAGGACATGAGAATCAGGAAGGATTCATGGCTGAGACTATGGAGAATGGAAGATCCATATGCTTCAAGAAGAAGAACTGCTGTTGACTACAGGTTCCACACAAAGGAACAGCAGGACTTCTATGAAACAATTCTGTTGGACAAGAAGCCCATAGTCTGTGACATGAGGTGGGTTGACTGGAAATTCATCAAGGAAAATGAACAGCACTATCCTGGAGTGCAAGACAGCTTTGTTGCTTGTGGAGTTGCAGATTTTGTTGGACAGAAGTTCACCAACTGGAATGATGAGCTTATCATGCAGTTCTACTCCACAGCACACTTTTACCTAGATGGAAGAATAGTTTGGATGTCTGAAGGTACAAGGTACCAGTCCACTATTGAAGAATGGGCAAGTCTAATCAATGCCCCCAAGGAGAATGAGGATGACCTAGACATTTATGCAAAGAAGAAGTTGGGTCACAATTCAATGGCTCACATGTACAAGGAAATTCCAGACAAGGCATTAGAGACTCACAAGTTTGGATCAGTTCACTTTCTGCTGTCAGGGTTGCCAACCATAAATTGGATTCCGAGGCACACTTTGTTGCCCAAGTCTGGTGACCATATCATGATCAGAGGGCATGCCATCAACATGTTGCATGTGTTTGATGTGCCACAGAAGTTCAAGGTCATGAGCCTGATCATTGAAACAATCAAGAGGACTGCAGCAGATCAGAAGAGGAGCTGTGGATATGCACCTCAGATTCAAGAATTGATAAACTCAAAGATGGGCAGAGGAAAATATCAGTTGGATAAGGAACACTTTCCACTTTATCCAGACTTTGAGGATAATGAGGTTGTCATGAATGGAGATGATCCATAATCAGTTCAAGCTCAGGAGAAGAAGGAGAAGGCAAAGAGGGAGAAGGCTGCCAAGATGCCAACTCAAGAGGAGGCATCTGAATGTTTCTTGAAAACCAAACAGGAGCAGCTTGGTTACTTGATAGCATCATCTCCGAGGATTGAGAAGGGGTTGGCCACCCTAACTCAAAACCAGGAGAGCCTGGAAAGAATCATGCAACAAAAATTATATGATCTAGATGTCAAGGTAATGGCGAGATTCAGATCGGTTGTGGAGCAGCTGCAGGATGACATGCTGAGGAGAGGAAGGGCAAGACTACCACCAATGTGTTTGACAGAGTGCCCAGAGCCCAGAGATCGATTCAGTGCAGTGACAGACACTAGAGCAACAACTTCAGCACCAGCCACTGCCCCTACAGTTCCAGTGAAACCAGCTCCAGCACCAACTCCTCCAGCTCCATCCACTTCAACTGAAGCCTTCATCCAAGGAGCCATCTCTACACCACCACCAGAAGATCAAGCCTGAGAGACGATCTAGCACTATGCATTTTCTATGAACTTTTTGGTAACTTGTTGCCAAAGGGGGAGAAAAATGTATAGATCATAGGCTTCGAGAGAGAGAGTGTTGCTTTTGTTCTCTCTTGCTTTATTTGGTGGTTTTCAATCTTTGTTTACTTTTGGTTGAGATACTATGCTTGTGAGACATTGATGATCATGTGTTTGATCATAAGCTACACTTATGCATGCTTGATATTATCCTATCTATCTTATGTGATCACTCACTATGCTTGGTGATGAGTGCATGTATTCATTGTTTATTATTTTGAGCGCTCCACCAAGATGTATGTGACATGGAAGAGTAAACCATGAGCCTAATTCATTGTGCATTTGCAGTCCAAAGCAAATCTAAAACTATGCACAAATTTAGGGGAGCTCTTGCTTATCACATACTTCTCAAAGCGACGATGTTATTTAAATTTTATTATCATTTGTCGAAGCTTTGATCTATATGTTGTCATCAATTACCAAAAGGGGAGATTGAAAGTGCAACTATCCCTAGGTGGTTTTGGTAATTCATAACAACATATAGCTCATTGAGCTAATGCTATTCCAAGACTATTGTTTCAGGAAAGCTCAATGAATGGCATGGCATGGATGATGAAAGTGGATCCGTCAAAATACTAAGGACAAAGGATTGGCTCAAGCTCAAAACCTCAAGACCCTTCATTTTACATTTTAGTGATCCAAGATCACATTGAGTCTATAGGAAAAGCCAATACTATCAAGAAGGGATGAGGTGTTGCTTAATGAGCCTCTTGCTTCATGTGCTTAGTGATATGCTCCAAAACCCTCAACTACTTTCCCACATCCACAAATGACCTAAACCTAAAGCCAAAATCGGTCACACCGATTCTTTCTATCCGCGCCACCGATTCCAAAAGTCATAGCCACTGCCACAAACCCTAAGCAAATCGGTCTTACCGATAGGGATCTCGGTCTCACCGAGATGGGGTTGCAATCTCTCTGTTTCCCTTCGTAACGTTTTGGTCTAACCGAAGTGAGTGATCGGTCCCACCGAGATTGCAATGTAGACTCTCTGTTTCCTTTTTGTAACATTTCGGTCTCACCGAAAAGAGCAAATCGGTCCCACCGAGTTTACCTGACCAACTCTCTGGAAAGCTTATTACCAAATCGGTCTCACCGAAGTTTGTATGTCGGTCTCACCGAGATTACGTTATGCCCTAACCCTAACCGAATCGGCCTCACCGAGATGCATGTCAGTCCACGAAAATCACTAATGGTCACTAGGTTTACTAAATCGGTCCGACCGAGTTTAACGATTCGGTCCCACCGAGTTTGGTAAATTGTGTGTAACGGTTAGATTTTGTGTGGAGGCTATATATACCCCTCCACCTCCTCTTCATTCGTGGAGAGAGCCATCAGAACGAAACTACGCTTCCAACTTACCATTTCTGAGAGAGAACCACCTACTCATGTGTTGAGGCCAAGATATTCCATTCCTACCATATGAATCTTGATCTCTAGCCTTCCCCAAGTTGCTTTCCACTCAAACCCTCTTTCCCCCAGATCCAAATCCTATGAGAGAATATTCCTGTGGGTAATCTTGATGTAGCAAAAAGATTAAATGCCAAGTTCAAAAACCTGAGAAGGGCTCTCAAGCTTTGGGCCAAGAACCTGTCCTGCATGAAAGCAAAAATTACAGCAATCAATGATGTCATCTTCTTGTTTGATTTGTTTGAAGAATTCAGAGACCTGGGTGATTTTGAGTGGAACTGCAGGGTGATTCTCAAGGAGCAATTGCTCATTTTACTGAAAAACCAAAAGATCTATTGGAAACAGAGAGGTAATATTAAGGGTGTTAAGTTTGGGGATGAAAACACCAAATTTTTTCATACAAAGGCTTCTATAAACCACATGCATAATCACATTGCAATGCTAAAAAATGAGGATCAAGTGGAAATAACAGATCATGCAGGAAAAGCTGCCCTTCTGTGGAATGCCTTCAAGAGCAGATTAGGGCAGTCTTAGCAAACCACTATGCATTTTGATTTATCTTCTCTGCTGCAACACCAAGCTAGTCCTTTAGATTTTGAACAGCTGGAAATTCCTTTCACTGAGGAAGAAATCAATGAAGTTGTCAAACATTTGCCAGCAGACAAGTCTCCTGGGCCTGGTGGATTTAACAATGAATTCTTTAAGAGCTGTTGGGATATCATAAAGCCTGAGGTCACTAGACTGATACATGAGTTCTATGCTGGGCAAATTTCTCTAGAGTATTAAGACCTCTTTCGTAACTCTGGTTCCTAAGGGGCCCACTCCAATGACTGCAAATGATTTCAGGCCTATATCTTTGCTAAACTGTTGTCTCAAACTCATTACCAAATTGCTTGCAAACAGGTTGCAAAAAGTGATCCTCAAAATGGTTCATACAAATCAGTATGGTTTCCTAAAGGAAAGAGCTATCCATGACTGTCTAGGCTGGGCCTATGAGTACTTGCATCAATGCCACAAGTGTAAAGAGGAAATTGTTGTGCTGAAACTAGATTTTGAAAAGGCTTTTGACCTCATTGAACGCTCTACAATCATTGACATCCTCAGAGCAAAGGGATTTGGTGAAAGATGGATTGGCTGGATTAAAATGCTTTTTACATCTGCTTCTTCACAAGTGATTCTCAATGGTATTCCTGGGAAAAAGTTTTACTTTCTGAGAGGTGTAAGACAAGGGGATCCCCTTTCTCCCCTCCTTTTTGTGCTGGCTGCAGACCTCCTTCAGTTAATCATGAACAGAGCTATGAATTTGGGTCTTCTCACACCTCCTTTGCAAGTGCAGTCTTGTCCTGATTTTCCCATTGTGCAGTATGCAGATGATACTTTGATTCTTATGCAAGCTGATGCTCCACAACTCCATTGTCTCAAAGCCTTGCTTCACACTTTTGCAGATGCTACTGGGCTAAAGGTCAACTATAGTAAATCAAATCTCATTCCAATCAATGTGAGTGATGAAAAAATTGAAATCTTAACTGGCACTTTGAACTGTTTGAAGGGATCTTTCCCCTTCACTTACCTGGGCATGCCTTTAGGGCCCCTAAAACCAACAGTGGAACAGTGTTTGCCTTTAGTAAGCAGATTGCCAAAAAATTGGTGGGCATGTCTTCTTCCATGACTCTTGCTGGCAGGTTGCTCCTGGTCAAGTCTGTGCTAAACTCTCTTATTATATATTTCATGGGTTGCCTTGATGTTCCCATAACCATCAAAAATCAGGTTAACAAATACTTGAGACACTGTCTTTGGAGGGGGACCAGACCTGGAGGACCACAGACCAGCTATGGTAGCTTGGTCAACTGTTTGTAGACCCAAAAATCAGGGTGGCCTAGGAGTGATGAACATCTTTGTACAAAACCAAGCACTTCTGCTCAAAGACCTCCACAAGTTCTACAATAGGGAAAATATCCCCTGGGTCAACCTCATTTGGGAAGCTTATTATGACAATGGCAAACTTCCAGGACAAAAATGGGAAGGATCTTTCTGGTGGAAGTGTAATTTGAAGCTCATTGATTGCCACAAGTCCATGGCAAGATGCACAATTGGAGATGGAAAATCTGCTCTGTTTTGGTCTGACCTCTGGCACTCTGCCTGCCTGAATCAATTGTTCCCTCATCTTTACTCCTTTGTCAGAGACCAAAACATTTCAGTGCAACAGGTTCTTATGTTTGATTATCTGGAAGACTTATTTCACCTGCCACTTACTCAAGAAGCTTTTCTGGAATTTGAATTGATGGAAGACATTTGTAACACACTAAGAGGATCTGCATCTAATGAGCTCCTAGATTCTTGGAGTTATATGTGGGGGACTAATACTTTTTCTGTGGCCAAAGCTTACAAAATTCTGATAGGTGTAAAAATTGTGCCAGCTCAGTTCAACTGGATTTGGAAAAGCTGTGCCCAGCCAAAACACAAGGTCTTTTTTTGGAGACTGCTGCATGATAGACTCAATACCAGGAATCTGCTAAGAAGGAAAACATTTCATCTTGACAACTATAATTGTGCTACTCTCAACTGTCAGCAGGAAGAAACTTTACAACACCTGTTTTGGACCTGCCCCTTTGCTTCGCTTCTTTGGGATATCCTGTGCCCTAACAGACAGAGAAATCTAACCATCATGGAAGCCATTCCAGACTTAAGAGGCAATCTTCAGCAACATTTTTCTATGGAGATCATTATCATTGCCTCATGGGCCATTTGGATAATCAGGAATGAAGATTTTCAATAGCATTCCCACCAGCCTTGATAGATGGAAATTCATCTTCCTCTCAGAGCTACACCTACTCAAATTTAGAATTAAGGACAATTTTTCATCTTCTTTCAGCACCTGGTTGGACAGCCTTGTCCTGTAATTTTTTTCTGGCTTTTAGTTGGGCTATTTAGACTAGTTTTCTTTTTTTCTTTTTTCTTTTCCTGGGCTTATCTCAAGCCTTGTTTTGTTTTGTACTCTCTTTTTATATAATAAAAAATTGCAGTGGGGTTTCGCCCTACTATGTACAGTCAAAAAAATGAGAGAGAGTTGAGTGTTGGGGAGCTATTATTTGAAGCACAAGAGCAAGGAGCTCATCATCAACGCACCATTTCTTACTTCTTGGAGAGTGGTGTCTCCTAGATTGGCTAGGTGTCACTTGGGAGCCTCCGACAAGATTGTGGAGTTGAACCAAGGAGTCTGGAAGGGCAAGGAGATCGCCTACTTCGTGAAGATCTACCGCTAGTGAGGCAAGTCCTTCATGGGCGACGGCCATGGTGGGATAGACAAGGTTGCTTCTTCGTGGACCCTTCGTGGGTGGAGCCCTCCGTGGACTCGCGTAGCCGTTACCCTTCATGGGTTGAAGTCTCCATCAACATGGATGTACGATAGCACCACCTATCGGAACCACGCCAAAAACATCCGTGTCTCCAATTGCGTTTGAATCCTCCAAACCCTTCCCTTTACTTTCTTGCAAGTTGCATGCTTTAATTTCCGCTGCCTATACACTCTTTGCATGCTTGCTTGAATTGTGTGATGATTGCTTGACTTGTCCTAAAATAGCTAAAATCTGCCAAACTCTAAAATTGGGAAAAGGTTAAGTTTTTAGGGATTGGTCAAGTAGTCTAATCACCCCCCCTCTAGACATACTTCAAGGTCCTACAATAGCCAAACAACGGTTTGCTAGGAGAGGTGGGTTAGAGGCTTGACATGGCAATATGGGAGGCATGATATAGCAAGTGGTAGGTAGCGCGGCAGGGCAATGGAGCGAACAACTAGCAAGCAAAGATAGAAGTGATTTCGAGGGTAAGGTTATCTTGCCTGAGATCCCGCAAGGAAGAAGAACGAGTCCATGAAGTAGACAAACCGACGTACTCGAAAGAATCCTCACAACTCCGGAACGAAAACCGAAGCTAACGAGAGAAGCAAACCGGAAAGAAGCAAACAACATGGTAAACAACCATCACATCAACATGGCATGATGCACAATCAAGTATGATGCATGTCCGGCTTAAATAGGCATGGCATGGCAATATGCACAAACAACACTACAAGTTAAGTGGAGCTCAATATGAAACGAGTTGCATATTGATGTAACTTCACAACAATTATTTAGTTCTCTCCTGTTTAGGTACTCAACAATATTAAATGTTATTAAACATGGCAAGAGGTGAAGCATATGAAAACTAACTATTTAGGCAAGTTTAAATGAGGCCGGAACAACAAACAACACTTCCGGAAAATCCCCTTATGCATATAGCAATTTAATGCAAACAACAATTTTAAACATTTTTAAAGTTGTTACCATGATGCAAATGACATATTCAAGGTTGGAAGCATTTTTTATGAAAAGTTGACAAGAAGGATGATATAGAGCATTTGGTCACCATGGCAGAGCGAAAGGGTGCCACGGAAACATATCGGTACCGGTAATTCGATTGAGATACCGATGCAAAAGAGAAGTGTGTGAATGTGTGAAACACGCAAGAGATGGTGGGGTGCTTGATATGTCTCCAACGTATCTATAATTTTTGATTGCTCCATGCTACTTTATCTACTGTTTTGGACTATATTGGGCTTTATTTTCCACTTTTATATTATTTTTGGACTAACCTATTAACCGGAGGCCCAGCCCAGAATTGTTGTTTTTGCCTATTTCGGTGTTTGAAGAAGCAGAATATCAAACGGAGTCCAAACGGAATGAAACCTTGAACGTGATTTTCTCACCGAGCGTGATCCAAGGGACTTGGACCCTACTCCAAGGAACGAAGGAGGCGGTCACGAGTGCCCTGTATGCGCCCCCTGCCTTGTGGGCCCCCTGTCGCTCCACCGACGCACTCCTTCCTCCTATATATACCTACGTACCCCCAAATGATCAGAACAGGAGCCAAAATCCTAATTCCACTGCCGCAACTTCCTGTATCCACGAGATACCATCTTGGGGCTTGTTCCGAAGCTCCGCTGGAGGGGGCATCCACCACGGAGGGCTTCTACATCAACACCATAGCCTCTCCGATGAAGTGTGAGTAGTTTACTTCAGACCTTCGGGTCCATAGCTAGTAGCTAGATCGCTTCTTCTCTCTTTTGGATCTCAATACAATGTTCTCCCTCTCTCGTGGAGATCTATTCGATGTAATCTTCTTTTTGCGGTGTGTTTGTTGAGATCGATGAATTGTGGGTTTATGATCCAGCTTATCTATGAATAATATTTGAATCTTCTCTGAATTCTTTTATGTATGATAGAGTTATCTTTGCAAGTCTCTTCGAATTATCCGTTTGGTTTGGCCAACTAGATTGGTAGTTCTTGCAATGGGAGAAGTGCATAGCTTTGGGATCAATCTTGCGGTGTCCTTACCCAAAGGATGTAAAGGGTTGCAAGGCACTTATTGTATTGTTGCCATCGAGGATAACAAGATGGGGTATTTATCATATTGCATGAATTTATTCCTCTACATCATGGCATCTTGCTTTAGGCGTTACTTTGTTTTTAACTTAATACTCTAGATGCATGCTGGATAGCACTCGATTAGTGGAGTAATAGTAGTAGATGCAGAATCGTTTCGGTCTACTTGTCATGGACGTGATGCCTATATACATCATCATACCAAGATATACTCATAACTATGCTCAATTATGTCAATTGCTCAACAGTAATTTGTTCACCCACCGTAGAATATCTATGCTCTTGAGAGAAGCCACTAGTGAAACCTATGGCCCCCGGGTCTATTCTCATCATATCAATCTCTACCACTTGTATACTTGCTTTGTTTTTACTTTGCCTTTTACTTTTCACTTTGCATCTTTATACCAAAAATACCAAAAATATTATCTCTATCAGACCTCACTCTCGTAAGTGACCGTGAAGGGATTGACAACCCCTAATCGCGTTGGTTGCTAGTAGCTATCGTTTTGTGCAGGTACGAGGGACTTGAGCGTGGCCTCCTACTGGATTGATACCTTGGTTCTCAAAAACTGAGGGAAATACTTACGCTACTATGCTGCATCGTCCTCTCCTCTTCGGGGAAAACCAACGCAAGCTCTAGACATACTAAGAAGGATTTCTGGCATCGTTGCCGGGGAGTCTACGCAAAAAGTCAACATACCAAGTACCCATCACAATCCCTATCTCTCACATTACATTATTTGCCATTTGCCTCTCTTTTTCCTCTCCCCCACTTCACCCTTGCCGTTTTATTCGCCCTCTCTTTCCCAATCTCCTCCACTTTTTCCCGTTGCATTTTTCCTCGTCCGCTTGTTTGCTCGTGTGTTAGTTTGCTTGCTTGTCGTTATGTCTGAAATTGGGGAAATTATTGCCGATATGGGCGATAATAATATCATGGAAAATTCTGAAGCTCCTGCTGAAGAACCCCCTATCTACCATACAAAAAGATTTCGAATCGGTAGTGGTAATATTATTGGAAAAGGAGTTATTCAAGATTTCTTTACTTGTTCGGGTGCTTTACCCTCTATGGGTGGTTCTATTCTTCATAGAACTAGTAGTCTTGCGGACGCTATTGGCATGCTTATCGTTGAACTTGAAAGGCAATTTATGCATATGCACCCTTCTATACAAAGAATTTTCCTAGAATTTTCCAATATTGAACACTCATCTGTTAAGCGTGCCACTACTATCTTTTTGGCTCATGAATTCAGATTTATAATAAAAGAAGCCAAAGAAATCTTTGTGCATTATAGGGTGGACGCTGGCCGTCCTCCCATAGAATCTATCCTTTTTGATCAAGAAGAAATAATGCGTTTTGATTTTATTGACTATGTTGCTTTCAATGAGAATCTTAGAAAAAAGTGCCTACCAATATTTTAATTAATAGAATCTCTGAGCTTAATGATGATTTGGCTATTCAAAACAATGAGCTAGGATGCTCTCTTGAGTATAGGCTCACCAAGTTCTGTCAAAAGAATGCTTATAACGATGAATTGGTTGTGCAGTACGAAGGGCCGAAGGAGGAACCTATACCTCCTAAAATTGATCTTGGGGACTTTTGTCCTATTAAATTTAGCCCTTTTGATTACTTTTGCTTGCCTCAAAGAAAACTTTCTGCCGAGCATAGAGAATATGAAATGAGTTTCACCGATCTATCTTATTACTACGGCACTACCTAGATCTATCCTTGCTTTTATGCCTAGCTAGGGGCGTTAAACGATATCGCTTGTTGGGAGGCAACCCAATTTTATTTTTAGTTTTTTGTTTTTTGCTTCATTTAGGAATAAATAATCCATCTAGCCTCTGTTTAGATGTGGTTTTATCTTTTAATTAGTGTTTGTGCCAAGTTGAACCTATTGGATCTTCTTGGATGATAGTTATTTGATCTTGCTGTAATTTCCAGAAACTTTGCGCTCAGTGGCCGAATTGTTAAAAATCACCAAAATGTGATAAAACCGCCGGAGGGGGCATCAACCATCGAGGGCTTCTACATCAACACCATAGCCTCTCCGATGAAGTGTGAGTAGTTTACTTTAGACCTTCGGGTCCATAGCTAGTAGCTAGATGGCTTATTCTCTCTTTTTGGATCTCAATACAATGTTCTCCCCCTCTCTCGTGGAGATCTATTCGATGTAGTCTTCTTTTTGCGGTGTGTTTGTTGAGATCGATGAATTGTGGGTTTATGATCCAGCTTATCTATGAATAATATTTGAATCTTCTTTGAATTCTTTTATGTATGATTGAGTTATCTTTGCAAGTCTCTTCGAATTATCCGTTTGGTTTGGCCAACTAGATTGGCAGTTCTTGCAATGGGAGAAGTGCATAGCTTTGGGTTCAATCTTGCGGTGTCCTTACCAAGTGACAAAGGGTTGCAAGGCACGTATTGTATTGTTGCCATCGAGGATTACAAGATGGGGTATTTATCATATTGCATGAATTTATTCCTCTACATCATGTCATCTTGCTTAAGGCGTTACTCTGATTTTAACTTAATACTTTAGATGCATGCTGGATAGCGGTCGATGATTGGAGTAATAGTAGTAGATGCAGAATCGTTTCGGTCTACTTGTCACGGACGTGACGTGATGCCTATATACATGATCATACCTAGATTTACTCATAACTATGCTCAATTCTGTTAATTGCTCAGCAGTAATTTATTCACCCACCGTAGAATATCTATGCTCTTGAGAGAAGCCACTAGTGAAACCTATGGAGCCCGGATCTATTCTCATCATATCAATCTCCACCACTTTTATACTTGCTTTGTTTTTACTTTGCCTTTTACTTTTCACTTTGGATCTTTATACCAAAAATACCAAAAATATTATTTCTATCAGATCTCGCTCTCGTAAGTGACCGTGAAGGGATTGACAACCCCTAATCGCGTTGGTTGCGAGTAGCTATCGTTTTGTGCAGGTACGAGGGACTTGAGAGTGGCCTCCTACTGGATTGATACCTTGGTTCTCAAAAACTGAGGGAAATACTTACGCTACTGTGCTGCATCATCCTCTCCTCTTCAGGGAAAACCAACGCAAGCTCGAGACGTAGCAGTGCTCCCCGTTACCGGGTTCCCACGGGTCGACGGCATGGCAAACTAGGAGAAATGTGCAATGACAACTAGGACATAATGCAACCACGGGCATCTCATACAACACATGCATTCGTTCACGGGCGTCGTCTCGGGGTTATACCTTTGAAGCGTGCATTTTCGAAACAGATCAAGTTCGTAGCGGAAGTAGACGTTCTCGCGACGGTCGTAGTGGAAGTAGTTGTACACGGATGTAGGCGTACATGGTTCGTAGATGTTCGGGTCGACGGTAGAGGAACTTGGCGGTCCATGTAGTCGAACTAGGCGCATCCGAAGGGGTACTTGGTGAATCCAAATTAGAGGTACAATTGTTGAACTGGGACTTGCCGTTTCGGCCTGTAATCGGTCGGGCGTCATGGAAGAACTTGACGTTCACGGGGTCTCCGTCTTGGCCATGGTACAGTTGCTCCATGAACAGAACAGGGCCGGATGGATGCAAGTCCATGGTAGCAACGGGTCAGAGCACTTGACAGTAACCGAAGTCAATAGGTGCTCGAGGATAGGGGCGCTCGGGGCAGCGGTGTGCAGGACGCAGGTGGAGGGGTTGATGGCGACGGGCGGCAAGGTCGGCTGCTTGCTGGTGGTGGGGAGCTCCGGCAACGACGAACTGCAGGAGCCCGACCTTGGAGCATCGGTGCTCGAGGCGAGGAGCAGGAGACGACGTAGACGAAGTCGTGGGGCGCGGGGACCTGCTCCATTGAGGCAGGAGGAGGCCGGGGCAGGAGCGGCACGGGTCGTGGTCGCCGGTGGCGACCATATGCGGCGGCGGGATAGCGAGGTGGTAGCGGGGGCTCCGGACGGCGCGGAGGCGAAGAGGCAGAGGGGATCGGGCGTGAGGTTTCGGCGCTGCGGGATAGAGAGGGAGAGCTCGAGAGGAGGGCGGTCGGGGCTAGGGTTAATAGGGCACCTGATGGGCTGTGGATGGGCCTTAGAGGCCGGCCCAGTGGAGAGGGAAAAGGCCTGGCTGGTGGGCTCTCTCTTCTCTCTCCAACTTTAACCGAGAAACAAATAAAGAGAAGAGAAAGAAAGAGGGGGGTGGGGTTAGGGAAAGAAGTTGGACATGGGGATTATTTTCCCGGACTCAAAAAAATGTGCTTGATTCCGGAAAAAACAGAAGTGGGCACACGTGTGAAGTTGAATTCAAACTCATTTGAATTTAATTCAAATGGTTTGAAATAGGACGAGGTTCTATGAGTGTCCAAAAATGTTGAGAATCTTAGAGGGGCCTCGATAACAGAGATGAGAATTATTGGCAAAGTTTGGGGAACAAACTTGAAATGGAAAAGGCATGGCGTTTATTATGCAAGTGTGTTATGGTTAATTCCAAAAGGATGGAATATTTATTATAGCTCCCTAATATTGGGAGGATATGTTACAAACAGAAGTCACCATATGAATTCCCTCGATTTAAATAGATCAAAAATCTATGCAATTTATTTAGTTGAGTTTTAAAAATTAAATGACATGATGCAATGCAAAATAAATAGAGCAAGCAAAAAGAAACACACGACGATCACGAAAATATGGAAGTCTTCTGAAGCGTCGGTCTCGGGGCTCCACAACACTCCTCCACTTACAAGAGATCTCGTCCCGAGATCTAAGGATGGCGCCGGAGAAAAACGGAAGAGGAAGAGGTAAAACAAAGTTGCTTCTTCTACAAACGAGTGAAACCATGAACCTTGAGAGGTTGACCAAATCGAAAGAAAGAATACAATGGAGGTGAACGAGATTGCAAACACTGCATTAGCAGAGAAGAACAAAGAACATGATGAGAACCAAGAGCTTAGGGGAGAAGATAGATTTTGAAACCACTCTGGTTAAAACAAGATAGAGTAGGATTAATAATGATATAATTCAGACAACACTCTGACTGAAAATGGAAGGAATTAACATGAACTTGAGAAGATGGGATGATACTTGATGATATCAACAACACACTGCCTCCGGAACTATTGAAAAATGGCACAAGGGGTAAGAAAGATTTCAGACCGCACTCTGGTTGAGGAAGGAGGCAAAACTTGATAAGATGGGAGAGCTCGAATGAAAACATGACACTCCGGTTAAATGGATAAGCAAGGAAAATAACTTGATCTCCAAAATGAGATGATAGGTCGAAGACAACATCACAATGCCTTCGGGACAAATGAAAGAGTGAAATCAAGAGAACAGAGAAGAGAACAACAACTTCTATCACAATTGAATTTGAAAGAGCCTCTTTAAAAAGAAAGATTGAACGGAGTTGTCGGAAAACCAACAACGAAAAGAATAAGCTTGTAGTGGACTTATGGAAACATCTCAACATTATGAGGTGACAAACGGCCACTAAAGGAAGCCATTGATTTGAGTGAGAGCACCAAGGCGATGAAAAACTTCTTTCACCAAGAGGATAGGAGAAAACTTGGATCATTGATAAGTACCATCATAGCAACATTCCTTAGGGAAGGCTTTAGGTGAAACATGACACAAGATAAATCCAATGAAGAGATTGGTGGATTTAAAATATCTCATTGTTGACAACATGTGAATCATGAAACGCGAACTCAAATATTCAAGAATGACATAACACCACCTCAAATGATAAGGTAGAACGAATTTCACTTTGGAATGCAGGAAGAAGAATATTTGAGCTCTCCAACAAGAATCTTGAGAACACTTTGAGAATGAATTAAATCCTTGATGAACCACCATGAAGAAACTCCATGAAGAACTCTGGTAATAAAAGGATGATAGAAAGAAAGAGAAGTTGAAAACACAAGGTGAAGCCTTGCAGTGATAAGATGAAGCTTTGAAATGATATAACCAAGAAAAACTTGGAACTCCGTAAAGAAAGATGAACAAATGAAATCAAGAATTTTGATGAACCTCCGGAATAAGGAATTGAATTTACTCGATGAAACAAGAATAAGAATTACATTATGCTCATCCTTCACCAATTAAATTGATGACAAGCAATGGATTTGGCATACTACTTATTCTCGTAGAAAGGAATAAGATAGATATGGCGCAAACTTGGGAAGGTCTTCAACGAACCACCGGTAGGATTGGAAAGAACGAATGAATCTATATGATAACGAAGGAAGAGAACTCTTGGACGAACCACCGTAAGAATTGAAAATGAACAAAGAAAAGATAAAGAAACACCGGGAAGAATTAGAAAATGAACGAAGATACTTGAGAGAATTTAGATACAAGTGAACGCAGAGATCCCAAGCTGATTAGATAATACTTGAATGATGCACTGGTATGATTTGGGGAACGAGAGCTGAAAGCTTGAATGAATAATTCTGAGATGATGGACTCCAAAGAATCAAACTGAAAAGACTCCGGAAATGCTATGGATGGGTGAAAATAATTCTCACAATCAAAACCAATTATGAGAGGATGGCATCAAGGTAGAACCATGAATCTTGAAGAGAATGGAGCAATCTTTAAGAGAAACTCTTCTTCGGTCTTCAAATGTTGAGAACGACGATGAGAAACACCACCATGAATTGTTGAGGCACTCCGGAATGAAAATTGGAAAGGTTGAACCAACGATGAATAGAATTTGAAAGATCTTGGAGAAAGACATATGACTGATGACAACCCATTCTTACGTCAAAATTTGAAAAGAATTTTAAAAGCTCCGGGAAAATTAGAAGATTTGGGTAAGATCCTGGGAAAAGACCTGTGGGTTAGGGCCCACTCAAAAGAACCACCGTTGAACGATTGCTTGAAAAGAGAGATTGCACCGGTTGAATTAAATGGCTTGAATGAGATAACATCCTCAAAAGAACTTGAGTGAATTGAAAATGGAAACTTGAATCTTCCGAGATATCTTCAGCACTCGAGATAAACGTGAATAGCAAGAGGTGGATGATTAAGAGGTGCACCGGCATGAGAAAACATTTGAAACGAGGAAAATATATGATTGACAAAGCTTGAATTTAATCCACTGGAGAAGAAAGAGAACGAATAATGATGAAGTTAAGGCTTCGTTAGTATCTTCCTGAGAATCACCGGATAAGAACATTGAAGGAAAAGAATGGAAAGACTTCTCATCTATAAGATGGATACTTGATTAAGAAATCTGAGTCCTTGAAGAAAAAGGGTGGGAGGGCGGGGAAAAGAAAGACAACTTGGGATGGATGAAGCAAATACCGTTGCAAAGAACTGAGAATTGATCTCGCGAATGTTGAAATGATCGCATCCACTTGAAAAAGAGCACGTCGGTTGGAAAAGAATTGGCATGACAATCTCGATGATCAAGAAGGATTGGATTCACATAGAAGTATGAGAACACCGCTTAGGAAAGGTAAGGAATCAACACTTGACTTCGAAGCAACTCGAATACCACAAAACAAAACAAAACAAAGGATTGGCTTAGGAAATAAACCGGAAACAAACAAATGATAGATCCCATATCGTATCATGTGTCTGTTGGAAAGATAATCTAGGAGCTACTTGAATTCCCACTTATAAACTCCCGAAACTTTCTGGTTATGCAATCAGGTGTTGGGGATACAGGGGACGCAATATATCTCACCCAAACTAACAATCCCTAGATCCAGTTGTATCCATCCGTCAACACATAACCAAGAAAACTCCGGAAATCATGTACCTCAACCTTCGAAAAGCATCCGTTATATGAGTTATGGCAATACTCCCGAACTCCCGCCCCAGTACTGGGTGGCGTCGAGGTGATCTCACCAACAACTGCATAAAAGAGATTTTCGATGTCGGCGAAACTCAGGTATTCCAAAACTGCAATGATAAAATTGTGACGACAACACCTCGGAGCTCAACTCCCCGGGACACTGCCACAACCCCTAAATGTCAGGAGGCACCAAGAACAATGTTCTCGTCACAAATCCATCGGAACGATTCCAAGATACCCGCGTGATCCTAAATTTTTTTTAGTGAAATTTGAGGAGAGGAAAGTCAAAACTTCTACGTCAGGGGGCCTCACCAGAGCGACGAAGGGACTGAGGAGTAAAAAGAATCATACTCTACGATATATATAATCCTAAGACTCAAAACATTTTTTGTTCTAGACTGAACAACACCAGCGATTCGATCAAGCAGGGGGCTCCTAAGTCGGGGATAGCTCTGATTACCAACTTGTAATGCCCACGATGCGGCTATATCTCTCACGTGTCGAGGCATGACTTAGAGGCATAACCGCATTTTAGGTTTTGTCGCAAGAAGGGTCATCTTCACACAATCCCATGTAATGAACAAAAATGGGATAAAGAGGGTTGGCTTACAATCACCACTTCACACAATACATAAATTAAACATACATCATTCACGGTACAATCAAGGTCCGACTACGGAACCAAAATAAAAGAAGACAACCCCAAATGCTAGATCCCCGATCGTCCCAACTGGGCTGCACTACTGATCATCAGGAAACGAAACATAGTAACGACCAAGTTCCTCGTCGAACTCCCACTTGAGCTCGGTTGCGTCGCCTGCACTGGTACCGTCGGCACCTGCAACTATTTTGGAAGTATCTGTGAGTCACGAGGACTCGGCAATCTCACACTCGCGAGATCAAGACTATTTAAGCTTATCGGTAGGAGAAGGTAGTGAGGTGGAGCTGCAGCAAGCACTAAGCATATATGGTGGCTAACATACGCAAATAAGAGCGAGAAGAGGAGAAACGCAACAGTCGATAAGTGATTAAGAAGTGATCTTGAAGCTACTTACGTTCATACATAACCCAAACCGTGTTCACTTCCCAGACTCCGCCGAAAAGAGACCACAAGGCTACACACGCGGTTGATGTATTTTAATTAAGTCAAGTGTCAAGTTCTCTACAACCGGATATTACCAAATTCCCATCTGCCACATAACCGCGGGCACGGCTCTCGAAAGTTTTTACCCTCCAGGGGTGTCCCAACTTAGCCCATCACAAGCTCTCACGGTCAACGAAGGATATTCCTTCTCCCGGGAAGACCCGATCAGACTCGGAATCCCGGTTACAAGAGATTTCGACAATGGTAAAACAAGACCAGCAAGACCACCCGATTGTGCCGACAAATCCCGATAGGAGCTGCACATATCTCGTTCTTAGGGCACACCGGATGAGCGAAGCGTAGAAGTACCAACGTAACCCAAGTTGCCAAGGGACGGTCCCGCACGATGCTCTAGTTTGGACCAACACTCAGAGGAGCACTAGCCCGGGGGGGTTAAAATAAAGATGACCCTCGAGTCCGCGGAACCCAAGTGAAAAAGGCTAAGGTAGGAAAATGGTAAAACCAAGGTTGGGCCTTGTTGGAGGAGTTTTATTCAAGGCGAACTATCAAGGGGTTCCCATTATCACCCAACCGCGTAAGGAACGCAAAATCAAGGAACATAACACCGGTATGACGGAAACTAGGGCGGCAAGAGTGCAACAAAACACCAGGCATAAGGCCGAGCCTTCCACCCTTTACCAAGTATATAGATGAATTAATTAAATAAGAGATATTGTGATATCCCAAAATATCCATGTTCCAACATGGAACCAACTTCATCTTCACCTGCAACTAGCAACGCTATAAGAGGGGCTGAGCAAAGCGGTAACATAGCCAAACAACGGTTTGCTAGGAGAGGTGGGTTAGAGGATTGACATGGCAATATGGGAGGCATGATATAGCAAGTGGTAGGTAGCGCAACAGGGCAATGGAGCGAACAACTAGCAAGCAAAGATAGAAGTGATTTCGAGGGTAAGGTCATCTTGCCAGAGATCCCGCAAGGAAGAAGAACGAATCCATGAAGAAGACAAACAGACGTACTCGAACGAATCCTCACAACTCCGGAACAAAAACCGAAGCTAACGAGAGAAGCAAACCGGAAAGAAGCAAACAACATGGTAAACAACCATCACATCAACATGGCCTGATGCACAATCAAGTACGATGCATTTCCAGTTTAAATAGGCATGGCATGGCAATATGCACAAACAACACTACAAGTTAAGTGGAGCTCAATATGCAACGAGTTGCATATTGATGGAACTTCACAACAATTATTTAGTTCTCTCCTGTTTAGGTACTCAACAATATTAAATGTTATTAAACATGGCAAGAGGTGAAGCATATGAAAACTAACTATTGAGGCAAGTTTAAATGAGGCCGGTACAACAAACAACACTTCCTGAAAATCCCCATATGCATATAGCAATTTAATGCAAACAACAATTTTAAACATTCTTAAAGTTGTTACCACGATGCGAATGACATATTCAAGGTTGGAAGCAATTTTTATGAAAAGTTGACAAGAAGGATGATATAGAGCATTTGGTCACCATGGCGGAACGAAAGGGTGCCACGCAAACATATCGGTACCGGTAACTCGATTGAGATACCGATGCAAAAGAGAAGTGTGCGGATGTGTGGAACACGCAAGAGATGGTGGGTGCTCCCTGTTACCGGGTTCCCACGGGTCGACGACATGGCAAACTAGGAGAAACGTGCAATGACAACTCGGACACAATGCAACCACGGGCATCTCATACAACACATGCATTCGTTCACGGGCGTCATCTCGGGGTTATGTCACACCATGATTTCCATGGCACAACAATTAAGATGATAAATCATGATAAATTGTGGTTTGATAAAAACTTTTGTGTGTTTTGGTCTTTGCTTGATTTGATTTTGTCTACTGTTTGCAAGTGCTCTAAAAATCAAATAAATCCTCCAACTCTTATACTCATTCTCCTTGATCCAAAAACCTTGCCAATGATCATGCCATGTGTATAGGACATAAAAATAATTTCTTACAAAAATAATTTGGCCAAATAGTATTTTCAAAAATTTGTTTTCCAGAAACCCCTGAATTGAGATTTGCACTGCAAGTACTTAATTAAGGGCAGTAAAAATCTTTCCAAAAATATATTTGACTCCTATTAGATATAGGATACCCATAAACCATAAGAATATAATTTTAAAAGTTACTTTCCTATTTTATTTAAAGGCTTTTTCTTTAGGACAGAAATGGTCTTTAATAGGTTAAAATTATTTTAAAGCTTGAAAAATATTTGGGAAAAATTAGGGAGACTCAATGGACATATATTTTCCATATATAAGAGTTTCAACACATGGTCATGTTCAAAATATTGGTCAAACTCCTCAAAAACCCTTTCTGGATATTTCAAGCTTTTGAAATATTTACAAAGGAAATATTCTCCAAAAATTCCAAGAAAATTCTAGCATGTCACATATGACATGTTTGATGATTTTGACAAGTATCATGTCATGGAGAATAGTATAACCCCATGAAACCCCCTCAAAACCATTTCTGTTCACTTTGAAGTTTGAGCAACTTTACATTGCCAAACATGTCCAAATGTTCTCAAACCTTGTGAACATGCTCAAATGGTCTAATAACCCATCTAGACCAAATGGCACATGTTTGAGAACAATTTAACTTGATCAAAGTGCCCCAAAACCCTTCCTGTCCAGAACCAAATTTAAACAACTCTACATTGGAAACTTTCTCCTTTTGATCTCAACTTTTGAGGACATGTTCAGAACCTCAAATGATGACACTACACCAAGTGGTGCATCAAGGAGAATAGGCTTAAATGACTAAATCTTGGGAAGTCCATTTCTGTTGATTTCTAGGGTTTACAAAAGTTGCATTGGCAACTTTGCCCAAATGGACTCAATATTTGTGGAACCTATTATTTTATCATACCATATGATCCTGTCAAGCCTCATGACAAGAGGAGTTCATCTTCTTGCCCAAATCACCATCAAACACCTTTTGGAAGAAATTAAAAATGTATGTTTTGTCCATTTCCACTAATCTCCATGAGCTCTCCTTTTTACCACAGCCCCTCCTAGTCCCCCTCTACCTCTGGTGTGCTTCCCTGCCCGAGAGGCAATGATGAAGGGGGGCAGGGACCCATTTTTCTTCTCTGGACAACCACTTTCCCCTCCCTTTCTCATCTCTCTCTCACTCCTGGCAAGTCCCAGAGCATCCAAAGCCTCCACCCCTCTTGTTTCTTCCTCCTGCATACGCCAGACACAAGTGGACGCCTTGAAAGTCTTGTGGAAAAGCCACGGATGCCGGCCAAAGACGCGCTCTGGAGCACGTCAGCGTGCTCCCGACCGTTGACGCCGCGTCCCCCGACCACCTCGAGCCTCCCCCTCGCGCCAGGCGAGGTGCCTCGACGTCCGCAACACGCCACCGTGCAGGCGCCCTCCTTTCCCTCTCTCTCTCACCTCCTGCGTCGCATGCCCAGAGCCGCCCGGCTCGGCCAATGCCCGGCCTCGCATGCGCGAGCACCAGAGCCTCACCCCGCTCCTTCTCTCTCTTCCTGGCGCCCTACCCAGCGCCCATGAACGCCGCAGACAGCCCCGAGCCTCCTCCCGTGGCCACCACGGCCATTTCCACGGGTGCCCGTAGGCCACGTCCACGGTGAGCCGTGGCTTTGCCATATAAGGCCGCCCCTGACCTCCCTCTGGAGCTCCTTTGATCTCTCTCCCCCGTGAACCGTCTGGACCAACTCATTCTTCCTCCCGTGCCCTCCATCCACCACCATGGCCGGATCCTTGCCGTCGGCCCGCGCTCAAATTCAAGCCCTATGGCCTCTTCCTCTCCATCTTGACCACACCAGAGCATCACCCACCTCCCCACGACCATCACCCGAGCTCCATATCTTCCTCTCCGCGGTTGCAGCTACGTGACTCGCCCTCACCATCGCTGCCGTCCGCGAGAGAATCTGCGCTTCAGCGTCCGACCACCCGAGAGATCGTGGCGCACCTCGGCGGATGCGGCACTCGCTCCTGAGCACGCCGGTGTGCTGGGCATCGACGGAGGTGGCCGGTGCCGCCGGAGAGAGCGCCGGCGCCGCTCGGCCTCGCCTCCTCTGTTTCCCGTCAAGCCGCGCGGGAGGTTGAAGGCGACGGCCTGAGCGCTGGGGCCCGCGCGTCAGCGACCCAGCGGCTGGGCCCCGCCCGTTTAAGTGGAGACGGCTTCGGTCGGATCCGCTTTCCTCGCACATTGGCGCACTCCGCGAACCCGCCTCCGACGTCGCCTCCTCAGCCCGTCCAGCCGGGCCACTGGGCCGGCCCACTGCTAAACTACGCCCAGTGCGCTGGATAAGGGTAAAACCCTTTCCCTTTCCTTTTTCTTTTTCTGTAAATCTGTAAAATCCATAAACAATTCAAATGGACTCCAAATTTGATGATTCAAATTTCTAGGGACTCTATAAATCATGATCTACCTGGTGGTGCAACATGCACATTTTTCCAGACACCTTTTCTTAACCAATATTTATCAAATCCTATATTTCCTATTTCTGTGATGAACTTAGAAAATCACAGAGAGCTCAAACTTGATCCAAATGCCATGATTCAAATTCCTAGATGCTTCTAAGTTCATAACTTAGTTTATGAACATTTTTCTTAATACTTTCTGTACCCCACAAAATAATGAGCCATTTCTTCATGTTTGTCAACTTTGCAAATCCATAGAATATTCATTTGAACTCCAAATCCAGTGAAACCAACTCCTAGATGCTTCTAACATCATGGTTTGTTAAATTGGTGCCTTTGCTCTTTTTCGAAAAACATGTTTCTGTACACTTCTTGCAAATCCATAAACCCCTTTATTCCATCATATTGAAATGTTCAGAGATATCCACTGATCCAATTCCAATGAAACCACTCTGGTTATTTTCCATATAACCAGAGATGCCCTAAAAAAGTCAAATTAATATTTTTAGAGCACTTATATTTTCTACCTTGTTGTGATGCTTATTGTGATTGTTTCCGACGTTAGTTGAAGAAGTAGATGGAGTACATGGAGAAGGACCAGAAGATTTCAAGACTCGGATGAACCAGGCAAGCAGCCCTTTGACCATGACACCCCTTTTGTTCATCGGTACCCTTTTTCCGATTGCATGATGATGAAATATGACGGTGGTAAACTTGTGGTGAACCACCCATGCTGCATACCCCTACTCATGTCCTTACCTTGTTCATGATTGCATTGTCAAGAAACTAGTTGATGCCTAATGATGCATGCGTACCATGAACTCTTCGTGGTTACAATCTTTCGAAAACCCCATCGGGTGCCCCTAATGCCCTTGGGAGATGTTGAACTAAGGTCACCACTTGAGGAAGAAGTGGTGTACCGAAGAGAACTTTTGGAGTATGTATGTGTAAAATGATGGATTAGATTTATGTGTGATTACCATCCCAACCAAACATGTGCAACCACTCTACCCCTTTATGGGACGGGGCATTATTGATTACTTAGGATGATACTAGCATGGTGCCCACATTACTAGTGATGGGGGTGACTTGAGGTCACTCTCGGGACGGGGTCATGCTTGGATAGGGGGCCATGACTGTTTTCACAGGGCACCGGACACACCGTTGGTCCCTTCGTGTATGCTTAATAATGTGAAAAGGGCAGAGTCCCACGATCTTTTTCTTATACACGAGGGTCGTGTATCAACGAGTGGACCCTATGTTAGAGTCGTCTAGGGAAAGGTAATGATCGGGTGCTTCCCCCGAGTACTTGAGGTATCAAGGATCGTGGATGACACGAAAGCTTCCCGGATCTTGTGGGTAAAGTGCACAACCTCTGCAGAGTGTCAAACTATTCGAATAGCCGTGTCCACGGTCATGGACAGTTGGGAGGTGCTACTTAAACTATGTCCAGGAATTTTACCATCCCGATGCATGTGTGTGTGGAAAGGAACTATTTGTGTCAAGGTGGTGACTTGACATGTTGGAAGGCATGGAATTGATTCAAATTATATTTATGTTGATATCTGTAACCTGTCCTCAAGGTTACCCATGTTCATTGATGCATATCTCACAAGTTGATAGGACATCTCAACTAGCTTGAAGCTAGGTTGCTTACTTGTTGTACAGTTGCATTGTTACTTTGAACCAAATCATGGGTTGCTTGCGAGTACATTCAAAGTACTCATTGGCTTGCCACTGGTTACTTAATTGGCCAGGCATGAAAGAACAGGATATGATGAAGAATACTTCGGTGACGAACATGCGAGCTAGGACGCTTCCCAGTCAGAATGCATGTAGGGTTAAGGCAGATGGCATGGGTTCTACTTACCGACGAGGAATTTCCGCTGCTTAAGTTTATTGGGTATTCAGCCCCTGTGGCTTTATCTATGTAAGACTTGGCCATAATGGTCATAATTTGTGTAAGACAATATGTATGGATGTAAGACTCTTGTTATTCGGCTTCTGTGTGTTCAGTGAGCATTGATCTCTGGGATCACTGTACACGTGCATTCGGTGATCACGACTTATGAGTCGGGGTCCCCACAGAGCTGGTATCAGAGCCATCCTGGCTATAGGAAGCCTTAGTTAGCATGGTCATTAGTTAGGGTAAAGCTATTTTCAAAACTATTACTAATTTTCAAAACTATCTATACTTCTCTCCCCTTCTCAGTTTTTCGAACACTAAGGTATACTTTCCTTATTGGTCTCTTCCCCTTCAAAACCTTTGGTCGCTAGAACCCTTATGCCCCTAACCGCTGGATTCCTTGTAAACCTCGAGGATAATCCAGAAGGAAGATGCATTGCCAGACATTCACCCACATCTCCCGAACACAAGATTGGCGACACCACAACAAGACTATACCAACAGAAGATACATCCTCGAAGAATGAGGACATGAAGACCCAGGAGATGGTGACACCCTTGACACTGCCCCAAGATGACACAACCCTAGCCTACGATGATCAGGGCATAGGATATGCAAGATAATGGTATATACATCGCTAATAGAGTAACCCTGTCACTACCGTTGCTGTATCGGCAACCACCGGTGGATGAGAACCTAGCCATTTGGTCCGCCTCACTATAGTGAGCAGGAAAACGGTTCTCTTCGTCCCCCGCTCTTGGTATCGATGTTGTCATCAATGTAACTGATAGGTTGGACCTCTATTATGCCTTGTTAATGTCATTGCATAAATGATTGCTTACCCGAAACCCTTGATGCCTTAAAAGGCAAAAGGGATCGTCATGATTAAGAAGACAACAGAAGGCCGAGTCAATGCCATCAACGAGGAGCCACCTTCACCCCATCACTTCAACAGGCGAGAAGTTGTTGAAGACTCTTCAAGCTCAACCAGGATCGTTTCATCGAACAACTACAAGAGACGTGGCAACACCTGAGGAAAACCTGGAAGACTGCACGAGGCACAAGGCACGACTATAGAATCCGAGAACCCCTAGGGTAGGATGAGTCGTGTACCCCCTATGCGCAGTCGAGTCCATATGATGGTTCGAATAGAACCATGAGTGTGTGTTGCTTGTTTTTATTTGTTGGTGTTTTGATATCAGTCACTCTTTTTGCCCTAGGCAACAAGTACTCGACAATATCGCCTGCCTTATTTTGTTGTTTGTTTTTGGCCCTTCGGCACTTGTTTGTTTGCACTTGCACTATAGAACCCCATTTAGGCAACCCACCTCCTCTATGCTACTTTTCCCTCTCATATCTCTCCTCAACTGAAGGCTAGCAAGACAAGATACACAAAGGACTCTACTTTGGCAACCAACCAGCACTGAAGACTTTTGCTACAACCCCCTCGACCAAGTGCAACCCCTTAGAGTTATGGTTGCCCCTCAAGATTAGAGACCCATTCCTAGACCCTTCAAGACTTCATAAGATACCCCAGCTCGAATCCTTAACCATGTGCTTGACCTACAAATTACAAGAAAACCAGTTAAGCCTCTGTAACCTTGCACAACACTGGGTTCATTATGGAACTAGTGGACGTAATGAGCCAGCACATTGTCATCCTAATATAGCACAAGAATTGATGATGCCATAGGAAAGACCAGTTTGAGGATATAGGAATAGAGGACAAATGACTTGATGAGTTTATATCGATGACTTTGAGGGATCATCTGAGACTCTTTGGTGGATCATGGGACTTTCATGTTGGTAGTTGAACTTGGTGGGATCAGTTAATAGAGTAGCATAACTTTTCATTTCCACGAGTAAATTGGATTTAGTAGGACAATTATGATCGCAAGCTGAAATTCTCGGATGTATAAGGATTTGACTTAGCCAGTGGATATGGATAGGAGATAGTTGATATTACGATAATGACTTGGGGGAAAAGTGAAGAAATTCTCGTTGGACACAAGATTTGGATTTAAATAGGTGATCCTTGTTGAGTATAGATGCTGAGTAAGTCTACATGGTTCGGAGTAAATTGGAATTAGACCGATAATCTTGATCCTGATACCATGTTTCTCGGTGGACAATAAACTAGGAGATTGGATTAATTGTCGGAGTTGATATAAACTTGACCTTGGAGGTTACTTGACCATGATAATGGAAATTGGTGGACTGACTATAGTAGAGATAGCCTTTTCAAGTATTTGGGGATTATAAGGACTTTAGAAGATCATGTGGAACACCATAAACATTGGATTTGTCGAATTAATGGATTGTGTAGTGATTGATGGAAGTTAATGGGCTGCTGGAGTTGATTCATAGGAAGGAAACAAGATCTTGGAGTGGCTTAAGACGTGTTTCCTTAGGATAGAGGTGTTTTATCTTAGACCTTGGAAGAATAGACTGAGCCCTTGGATTGTCACGTCCAAGCTTAGCAGCTTATATGTTCTACCCATAGATTTTTAGGGGTAGCCATACATATGAGTTTGGGGATTGTAGACATATATGATTTTGTTAGACCTCCTCTCGAGAGTCATGAGGATATGAATCACATGAGTGATGATTGGAGTTGACCTGTACGAAATGACGCTATCAGTGATATGATGTGATTTGTTTAAACGACTAGATAGCACAATTGGCATCTCAGGAACTGTGCTCAAGGATGGGATGATAAACATTCACTCGCACACTAGAATCCTTGAAACCCTTACGTCCTACCAAGCCACAACATGGTCGGATCCTGACCTTGGGCTTTGGCTCTAGATCGATAAGACCTTGGCCAATGCTCAACCGTGACCATCACCAATGCCTCAGCCCACTTTACGCACCCCATAGACTTCATGGAGTGCTTGGAAAAGTTAGTTGTCATCTTTCTTTGATGACATACTCGTCTACCCGAAGACGGAAGAAGAATCGCTGAGCTGGTCAAGGAGCATCTGAAGACCGTCATGTCTAGGAGGAAGAACTACACCAACCATCATCTTCAAGAAGTATACTTCCGCGTCGAAGACCATGTGTATCTGCAAGCCACTCCTCTCTAAGGAACCAAGCATTTCCATGACAAGGAAACACACACCAAGATTCATCGGCCCTCTTCGAGATCACTCCAAGATTTAAAAACCCCCTCAGAGATCGCCACAAGATGAAGAGAAGACAGTTACCAGATGGAGTTACCACCTGAGTTACCCACTGTGTGTAATGTTTCCACATGACACAGCTCCGGAAGTGTTTTCGACTTCCTAACTAGCCCCGATTACTAACAAGGACATCGATCACCGAGCCATCGACCTCCAGCCCGATCCAACCTGATCTAACGCGAGAGACCCCTTAGCAACCTGGATCAACCGAGAGCGTCATACACGAAGCTACAACACCGAGTACTTCAAGATTCAGTGGAGCACCAAATGGAAGTAGAAGCAGTATGAGGACGTGAAGACTACCCAAATCCAAGTTTCCGTATTCCTTCCCGCGCCTAGTCTGGGAATCTCGGGGACGAGATTCTTGTAAGGGGGGTAGGTCTGTCCCACCCTGATTTCCATGGCACAACACTTAAGATGATAAATCATGATAAATTGTAGTTTGACAAAAACTTTTGTGTGTTCTGGTCTTTGCTTGATTTGATTTTGTCTACTGTTTGCAAGTGCTCTAAAAATCAAATAAATCCCCCAACTCTTATACTCATTCTCCTTGATCCAAAAACCTTGCCCAATGATCATGCCATGTGTATAGGACATAAAAATAATTTCTTACAAAAATAATTTGGCCAAATAGTATTTTCAAAAATTTGTTTTCCAAAAACCCCTGAATTGAGATTTGCACTGCAAGTACTTAATTAAGGGCAGTAAAAATCTTCCCAAAAATATATTTGACTCCTATTAGATATAGGATACCCATAAACCATAAAAATATAATTTTAAAAGTTACTTTCCTATTTTATTTAAAGGCTTTTTCTTTAGGCCAGAAATGGTCTTAATAGGTTAAAATTATTTTAAAGCGTTAAAAATACTTGGGAAAAAATAGGGAGACTCAATAGACATATATTTTCCATATATAGGAGTTTCAACACATGGTCATGTTCAAAATATTGGTCAAACTCCTCAAAAACCCTTTCTGGATATTTCAAGCTTTTGAAATATTTACAAAGGAAATATTCTCCAAAAAATCCAAGAAAATTCTAGCATGTCACATATGACATGTTTGATGATTTTGACAAGTATCATGTCATGGAGCATAGTATAACCCCATGAAACCCCCTCAAAACCATTTATGTCCACTTTGAAGTTTGAGCAACTTTACATTGCCAAACATGTCCAAATGTTCTCAAACCTTGTGAACATGCTCAAATGGTCTAATAACTCATCTAGACCAAATGGCACAAGTTGCAGAACAAGTTAACTTGATCAAAGTGCCCCAAAACCCTTCCTGTCTAGAACCAAATTTGAACAACTCTACATTGGAAACTTTTTCCTTTTGATCTCAACTTTTGAGGACATGTTCAGAACCTCAAATGAGGACACTACACCAAGTGGTGCATCAAAGAGAATAGGTTTGCATGACTAAATCTTGGGAAGTCCATTTCTGTTGATTTCTAGGGTTTACAAAAGTTGCATTGGCAACTTTGCCCAAATGGACTCAATATTGGTGGAACCTATTATTTTATCATACCATATGACCCTATCAAACCTCATGACAAGAGGAGTTCATCTTCTTGCCCAAATCACCATCAAACACCTTCTGGCAGAAATTAAAAATGTATGTTTTGTCCACTTCCACTAATCTCCATGAGCTCTCATTTTTACCACACAACCCCTCCTAGTCCCCCTCTACCTCTGGTGTGCTTCCCTGCCCGAGAGGCAATGATGAAGGGGGGCAGGGACCCATTTTTCTTCTCTGGACAGCCACTTTCCCCTCCCTTTCTCATCTCTCTCTCTCACTCCTGGCAAGTCCCAGAGCATCCAAAGCCTCCACCCCTGTTGTTTCTTCCTCCTGCATCGCCAGACACAAGTGGGCCAGCAGCAGTCTTGTGGAAAAGCCGCGGATGCCGGCCAAGGCAGCTCTGGAGCACGTCAGCGTGCTCCCGACCGTTGACGCCGCGTCCACCGACCACCTCGAGCCTCCCCCTCGCGCCAGTCGAGGTGCCTCGATGTCCGCAACACGCCACCGTGCAGACCCCTCCTTTCCCTCTCTCTCACCTCCTGTGGCGCGTGCCCAGAGTCGCCCGGCTCGGCCAATGCCCGGCCTCGCACGCGCGAGCACCAGAGCCTCGCCCCGCTCCTTCTCTCTCTTCCTGGCGCCCTACCCAACGCCCACGAGCGCCGCAGACAGCCCCGAGCCTCCTCCCGTGGCCACCATGGCCATTTCCGCGGGTGCCCGTAGGCCACGTCCACGGTGAGCCGTGGCTTCGCCATATAAGGCCGCCCGTGACCTCCCTCTGGAGCTCCTTTGATCTCCCTCTCCCCCGTGAACCGTCTGGACCAACTCATTCTTTCTCCTGAGCCCTCCATCCACCACCATGGCCGGATCCTTGCCGTCGCCCGCGCTCAAATTCAAGCCCTATGGCCTCTTCCTCTCCATCTTGACCACACCAGAGCATCACCCACCTCCCCACGACCATCACCCGAGCTCCATATCTTCCTCTCCGCGGCTGCAGCTTCGTGACTCGCCCTCACCATCGCCGCCGTCTGCTGCGAGAGATGCGCTGCTCGCGTCCGACCACCCGAGAGATCGTGGTGCACCTCGGCGGATGCGGCACTCGCTCCTGAGCACGACGGTGTGCTGGGCATCGACGGAGGTGGCCGGTGCCGCCGGAGAGAGCGCTGGCGCCGCTCGGCCTCGCCTCCTCTGTTTCCCGTCAAGCCGTGCGGGAGGTTGAAAGCTGACGGCTGGCCTAGGGCCCGCCGTCGGCCGACCCACCGGCTGGGCCCGCCCGTTTAAGTGGAGACGGCTTCGGCCAGATCCGTTTTCCTCGCGCGTTGGCGCACTCCGCGAACCCGCCTCCGATGTCGCCTCCTCTGCCCATCCAGTAGAGCCATTGGGCCGCCCATCGCTAAATCAAGGCTGAAAAGTTGGATAAGGGTAAAACCCTTTCCCTTTCCTTTTTTCTTTTTTTGTAAATCTGTAAAATCCATAAACAATTCAAATGGACTCCAAATTTGATGATTCAAATTTCTAGTGACTCTATAAATCATGATCTACCTGGTGGTGCAACATGCACATTTTTCCAGAGACCTTTCTTCACAAATATTTATCAAATCCTATTTTTCCTATTTCTGTGATGAACTTTAGAAAATCACAGAGAGCTCAAACTTGATCCAAATGCCATGATTCAAATTCCTAGATGCTTCTAAGTTCGTAACTTAGTTTATGAACATTTTTCTTAATACTTTCTGTACCCCACAAAATAATGAGCCATTTCTTCATGTTTGTCAACTTTGCAAATCCATAGAATATTCATTTGAACTCCAAATCTAGTGAAACCAACTCCTAGATGCTTCTAAAATCATGGTTTGTTAAATGGGTGCCTTTGCTCATTTTTCAAAAAAAAAAACATGTTTCTGTACACTTCTTGCAAATCCATAAATCCCTTGATTCCATCATATTGAAATGTTCAGAGATATCCACTGATCCAATTCCAATGAAACCACTCTGGTTATTTTCCATATAACCAGAGATGTCCTAGAAAAGTCAAATTAATATTTTTAGAGCACTTATATTTTCTGCCTTGTTGTGTTGCTTATTGTGATTTTTCCGACATCAGTTGAGGAAGTAGACGGAGTACATGGAGAAGGACTAGAAGATTTCAAGACTCAGATGAACCAGGCAAGCAGCCCTTTGACCATGACACCCCTTTTGTTCATCGGTACCCTTTTTACGATTGCATGATGATGAAATATGATGGTGGTAAACTTGTGGTGAACCACCCATGCTGCATACCCGTACTCATGTCCTTACCTTGTTCATGATTGCATTGTCAAGAAACTAGTTGATGCCTAATGATGCATGCGTACCATGAACTCTTCGTGGTTACAATCTTTTGAAAACCCCATCGGGTGCCCCTAATGCCCTTGGGAGATGTTGAACTAAGGTCACCACTTGAGGAAGAAGTGGTGTACCGAAGAGAACTTTTGGAGTATGTGTGTGTAAAACGACGGATTAGATTTATGTGTGATTACCGTCCCAACCAAACATGTGCAACCACTCTACCCCTTTATGGGACGGGGAATTATTGATTACTTAGGCTGATACTAGCATGGTGCGCACATTACTAGTGACAGGGGTGACTTGAGGTCACTCTCGGGACGGGGTCGTGCTTGGATAGGCGGCCATGACTGTTTTCACAGGGCACCGGACACACCGTTGGTCCCTTCGTGTATGCGTAATAATGAGAAAAGGGCAGAGTCCCACGATCTTTTTCTTATACACGAGGTCCGTGTATCAACGAGTGGACCCTATGTTAGTGTCGTCTAGGGAAAGGTAATGATCGGGTGCTTCCCCCGAGTACTTGAGGTATCAAGGGATCGTGGATGACACGAAAGCTTCCCGGATCTTGTGGGTAAAGTGCACAACCTCTGCAGAGTGTCAAACTATTCGAATAGCCGTGTCCACGGTCATGGAAAGTTGGGAGGTGCTACTTAAACTATGTCTAGGAATTTTACAATCCCGATGCATGTGTGTGTGGAAAGGAACTATTTGTGTCAAGGTGGTGACTTGACATGTTGGAAGGCATGGAATTGATTCAAATTATATTTATGTTGATATCTGTAACCTGTCCTCAAGGTTACCCATGTTCATTGATGCATATCTCACAAGTTGATAGGACATCTCAACTAGCTTGAAGCTAGGTTGCTTACTTGTTGTACAGTTGCATTGTTATTGTGAACCAAATCATGGGTTGCTTGCGAGTACATTCAAAGTACTCATTGGCTTGCCACTGGTTATTTTATGGGCCAGACATGAAAGAAAGGGATATGATGAAGAATACATCGGTGACGAACATGCGAGCTAGGACGCTTCCCAGTCAGAATGCTTGTAGGGTTAAGGCAGATGGCATGGGTTCTACTTACCGACGAAGAATTTCCGCTGCTTAAGTTATTGGGTATTCAGCGCCTGTGGCTTTATCTATGTAAGACTTGACCATAATGGTCATAATTTGTGTAAGACGGTATGTGTGGATGTAAGACTCTTGTTATTCAGCTTCTGTGTGTTCAGTGAGCATTGATCTCTGGGATCACTGTACACATGCATTCGGTGATCATGACTGGTTATACCTTTGAAGTGTGCATTTTCGAAACGGATCAAGTTCGTAGTGGAAGTATACGTTCTCGTGATGGTCGTAGTGGAAGTAATTGTACATGGATCTTGTCGGGTCCACAACGACGGTAGACGTACACGGTTCGTAGATGTTCGGGTCGACGGTAGAGAAACTTGGCGGTCCATGTAGTCGAACTAGGCGCATCCTTAGGGGTACTTGGTGAATCCGAAGTAGAAGTACACTTGTTGAAGTGGGACTTGGCGTTTCGTGTAATCATTCGGGCGTCGTGGAAGAACTTGACGTTCACGGGATCTCTGTCTTGGCCATGGTACAGTGGCTCCATGAACACAACAGGGCCAGATGGATGCAAGGCCATGGCAGCAACGGGTCAGAGCGCTTGACAAGAATCAAGTCAACAGTGCTCGAGGACGAGGCGCTTCGGGGCAGCGGTGTGCAGGACGCAGGTGGAGGGTTGATGGCGATGGGCGGCGCAGGTCGGCTGCTTGCTGGTGGTGGGGAGCTCCGGCAACGACGAACTGCAGGAGGCCCGGCCTTGGGCGTCGGTGCTCGAGGCGAGGAGGCGAGGCAGCCTTGAGCGAAGTCGTGGGGCGTGGGGACCTGCTCCATTGAGGCAGGAGGAGGCCGGGGCAGGAGCGGCGCGGGTCGTGGTCACCGGCGGCGACCGGACGCGACAGCAGGATGGCGAGGTGGTAGCGGGTGCTCCGGACGGCGCGGAGGCGCAGAGGCGCGACGACGGCGATTTCGGGCCGGATCGAGGAGGAGGAGGGAGGCGAGCGAGGTGACGAGGAGGAGGTAGAGGGGATCGGGCGTGAGGTGGCAGCGCTGCGGGATCGAGAGGGAGAGCTCGAGAGGAGGGCGGTCGGGGCTAGGGTTCATAGGGCACCCGATGGGCTGTGGATGGGCCTTAGAGGCCGGCCCAGTGGAGAGGGAAAAGGCCTGGCTCCTGGGCTCTCTCTTCTCTCTCCAACTTTAACCGAGAAACAAATAAAGAGAAGAAAAAGAAAGAAGGGGGGGTGCGGGGGGGGGGGGAGGGTTTGGGAAAGAAGTTGGACATGGGGATTATTTCCCCGGACTCACAAAAATGTGCTTGATTCCGGAGAAAATAGAAGTGGGCACATGTGTGAAGTTGAATTCAAACTCATTTGAATTTAATTCAAATGGTTTGAGCTAGGACGAGGTTCTAGGAGTGTCCAAAAATGTTGAGAATCTTAGAGGGGCCTCGATAACAGAGATGAGAATTATTAGCAAAGTTTGGGGAACAAACTTGAAATGGAAAAGCATGGCGTTTATTATGCAAGTGTGTTATGGTTAATTCCAAAAGGATGGAATATTTATTATAGGTCCCTAATATTGGGAGTATATGTTATAAAGAGAAGTCACCATATGAATTCCCTCGATTTAAGTAGATCAAAAATCTATGCAATTTATTTAATTGAGTTTTAAAAATTAAATGACATGATGGCATGATGACATGATGCAATGCAAAATAAATAGAGCAAGCAAAAAGAAACACACGGCGATCACGAAAATATGGAAGTCTTCTGAAGCGTCGGTCTCGGGGCGTCACAAAGGCAAAGCCAAATGGCAAGTGCGGAGCGCCGCGGGCCCTAACCACCTATGGCCTCGGTTGGCGCATGGAGATTGATGGGATGTGGCACCCCACTTCCCCATGCGGCCTTGATATTCGCCGAGCCTGGCGGTCGCCGCTGTCGACTTAGCTTCGTCTTCATTGCATGCCGCGCGCTCCCTTGGCTCCTCCACCTTCTCAACTCTGAAGCTAACGCCGGTCCTCCACTTCCGACATGTCGCCGAGGTTGACAAGGAAGAAGAAGGGGAAGACCCACGCCCCGGACGACTCTCCGCCGGCCTTCGAGCCCGCGCTCGAGCAGTCAACGGTGATCTATCAGGAGATGCTGGACAAGATCCGTCTGGCGCTTGCCGCCAGTTCAAATGAGTGGAATGCGAAAGTGGCTTGTCCTGCTTCCGCGCCATGGTCGACATGCTGGCCACCGAGATCCCCATTCATCTCCACACCCTCTTGGCAGGTCTGATTCCCCCTTCTCTGACTTCTTCAATGCTATAATCTCGAATTACCAAGTCCACACGTTGCATCTGGATCCCAGTCCATTATTCTCCTTGCTGTCTTCACCTTCGTCTGCGAGGCCATGGTGGGCCTTTCTCCCTCCGTGGCTTTGTTTCGCCATTTCTTCTCGCTTCACCTGACCGACGCCCGTCAGTGATCGGGGTGCATGACCTTTTAGGCTGTGGCGGCGACGGCCGGCTCAGGGACTGACTTCGAGCTCTCACCGGTTGTAAGTGGATTCCGGAAGCGGTGGGTGTTAGTGGATGTCGGCGTGCTCAACTCCCTGCTCTTGCTCCCCCGGGCGCCGGCTGTACCCAGCTCCGGGTGGGGGCACGCGAAGCTTGCTGACCCTCGGCTGGCCCACGTCTGGTGCCGGCTGACCAGGTTGAAGGAGCTTGGGGTGACGACGCCCATGGTCGTGAAGGAGTTTGTCCAGTGCCGCATTGCTCCTCTCCCGAGCCATTCTCATCGGATGTGGTCATTCGCCCGCAGCAGGGACCCCATGAGGCTCCATGTACCTGCACTTCCTCGCGAGACACTGCGCACGGTGCTCGAACTCCTTACGGGCGACCCCGCGCCAGCCGTGCTTCCGAAGGAGGGTTGCCTCCTATACTGCTGCTCGAACACGGAGGGGTTCGTGGGGAAGATGCCCGTCTTTGACGAATGGGGGTTGCGCCCGGCCGGGCTTGATGGGCCCTGTGAGAACCCTGTCCTTGTGGTCCCTCTGCCAGTCGTCCCCACGGCGCACACCCCGAAGGTGGATGCTGGGAGGCGGGCTCCGCCGAGTGCCGCCGGGGCGGCCGCCGATGAAGCGCCGCAGCCCGGTGCTCCTGAGATGGCAGCCCCCGAGGCTCGGGTGTGCCGTCCTGAGGTGGCGAGTGAAGAGTTGGCGCGACCCGAGGCTCCCGAGGTCGCTGCTCCTGAACCATCAGGAAGAGGTCTTGAGGTGGTGGCCGGGGAGTGGACGAGGCCTGAGGCTCCCAAGGTCGCCACTCTAAGGGCTCCGCAAACCGCCCAGATGCCGACGGCCGCGCCCTTGGCTTCGGCCAGCTGCGCCTGAACTTAGAGGCGCTCCGCAAGAGAAAGGGGCCACCCTGCTGTGGTGGTGACGACTACCGGCCGCTGAAGCAGAGGAAGTATATAGACATAGACGAGTAAGTACCTCTTCCTCGTGATTCTCTGCGCGTTGCATCCTCTCCTGACAATGCTCCTTCAGGGTCTCCTCATCTGTGACAGCGAGATCTCCTAAGGAGCGGCCCCCACCTGTTCTCGGCGCGCCCATGGTCTTGGGCTCCCGTCTCTGGACGACCGCGAGGGGTTCAAGGCCTGTCCAGGAGGCGGGCGTGCCAGCTGGAGTCTGCGCTCCTGGTGTCACTCCTTCGGGATCTGCCCTGGGGAGCAGAAGGCATGCTGAGGGCTCCTCTGTTGGTTGTCGCCGGTGGTTGGGCGATCGACGCCTTGGCTTCATCTTCGAGTGGTGAGGCCACGCCATCAGGTGCCCCCACCGATACCCGGAGGGTGGTGAAGAAGGCTCTAGACTCCAGCCCTCTGCCAGGGGTGGGCAGGCCATCTCAAGCCTCCCCAATAAACCCCCGGCGTGAAGGATGGACTCGGCCATGCTCTGCAGCTCGCACGTGGGTACGGTGTTGTACGCCACGAGCTCTTCCGGGAGGCAATGGGCGCGCTGAGCCGGCTTGGAGAAGAGCTTGTCGACATCGACGCCTGCCTTGAGACGGAGGACTTTCGGCTGGCGGACGGGTAGCACCAGTTGAAGGTGGCCATCAACCTCGGGCATCTCCAACATGAGTGCGCCAATGCGAAGGCCGAGGTATCCCTTGCGGCTTCATGCGAGGCCTGCGACCGGGCTCTGGAAGAGGCCAGGGCAGCCGACCATCATCGCGAGGCTGTCGAGGAGCGCGAACGAGAACTCCTGGCTTCGAACACTACCCTCGAGCAGCGGATCAAGGTGCGCAGGGCTGTCTTGGCGTCAATGAGGGGGGCACCTTCTGAAGAGAAGTAGATCCAGAAACGTGAGGAGGCGCTGATGTTGGAGGCCTCGGAGCGCAACCTTGAGCTCGAGAGGTTGGACACGAGGGAGCTCCAGGTGGCCATGGCTGAGAACGCTATCACCGCGCGTGATGCCAAGATCCAGGAGGAGGTTGAGAGGGGGTGGCGAAGGCTCGTGCAGATCTTGCCGACGAGCACTGCCTGGCGCTGGTGTCCTTGGAGGCTGAGGCTAAGCGTGAGAGGGCCACTGTGGCGGCTCAGACCTCTGCCCAGGCTGACCTAGCCTCTGCACGCGCCGACTTGCTCTCCCTCCAGCATCATATTGATGGCGCAGTGTCCCTCGCGAAGAAGAGCGCGGACGAGACATGCCGTCGGCGAAGCTGCAGCGTGAGCTCGCTCCTATGCTCCAGGACCTCAGGGTGAGAGCCAGCCGCGCCCTGAGCACTATCTGCAAGGAGAGCACCCCTCAGCCGCATGAGGAATATTACGCCATCCACCTCTGCTTCTTCACCGACATCGTGACGCGCCTGGAAGAATGGGCCATGAGGGCTCGTGAGCTCGTTGAGGAAAGGAGTCGGGGCCTCCTTGGGCGCGCATTCTCGCGCGTCTTCAGTCACCTTCAGAACCTTGATCCCCATTTTGACTTCGATGCTGCCATAGCCCTCGTGCCTAGGGTTATCCGAGGCAACTTGTCGGACTGGGTGGACAACCACATGGACGCCCTAATCACGGAGTTCGTGCTTGAAGAGGATGCGGCCGTGTTGGTGGTTGGAGGAGACGACGCGGACGACAACGACGATGTAGGTGATTCCAGCAATGACTCTGATGACGGGGACGCAAACAGTGAGGTCAGCGAAGGAGGCGGTGCCTCCAGCTAAACCTGCACTTTCTTTGCCCTAATCTATGTAAGAAGAAGAAACTTCCGGGTGGGGCCCGGTGGGGTGTGAAAGTATTTTGAAAATAGGGACCCCCTTAGTATGTATAAAACATAATGTATGGAACGATGGCGTGGCTTTTGTGGACAAGGCTTGAGATATGTCGTCGTGAGCCCGCGGGGCTCCTGAGCCTGGTAGTTGTCGCACCTTACCTTGGCTCCGCTTGTCTTGGTCGTGCCTTGTCGTCCTGGCCGGACCTTCGTCCCAAGGCGAGCCCTTGGGGGCTCACGAGATTTGGGCCTCCTGAGAAGCCTGCGGATCTGCTCGAGAAGGTCTCGCGAGGGGCGTGCGTTGGACTAAGCACACGCGGCAACCTTGCGGCGCGTGCACATCTGGCCCTGAGGGGCTCCTACCAGGTCACCCGGACGCATTTGGCGCTGTCTGCCGACCAGTCCCTGCTCGCGGGGCACCCGCAAGGGGGGCCTAAGGCGTGAGCTTCAAAAATAAAGCACGCAACCAGAACGCAATAAAATCGCTCAAACTAGAGAAAAATCCACCAATTTTTAGGTAACACAAAAGGACTTTAAATCTCAATCCAAAAAACGGCGAAATCGGGTTACAAAGAAAGAGGCGAAAGCCAACAGCCGCGTCCAGCACCTAGCTAGCCTTCTTGTCTTCCCACCAGCATGGAGCTAAGTGCTTTCACTGGATATGAGCATAGTCATTGGGGGACAGTGTCGACGACCAGCGCGGAGCATGGTGCTTCCACTTGGACGAGGGGGGGAGCCCCTGAGGTCGAGGTGCGTCGCTCTAGAGACTCCGGGGCGTGTACAGCCCCACTCATTATTACGTGAGAGTGTCACGGGCGGAGACCTTCACAGGCGTGAGCCTTGCTTCATATCGCCTGACGTGGGCCTCGCCCTACGCCTCCTCCTACCACCATTGGGGTGTCCGGAAACCATGACGAGACCAAGGGGCAAGGGGGATGCTAGCGTCACGCTCGGCGACCACAGGTCCTATGCTGGGGGGGGAGGGCTAGCCGGCGCCTCCCCCGGTAGAGGGCCAACCTCCATGCTATGCCTTTCTCCGTGCGGCGCGACGGCGATGCTGCCCCCAGCGCGCTGGTTCTGCTGGGGGCGGGGACACCGCCCTGGGGTCTCATGCCGCTGCTGTGGCCTGGTTCACCCACTACAAAAAAAATACACTTCCGTGATGATACATGTTTGTCACAGTAGGTCGCGTTTTTTGTCATGCATGTACATCCATGACAAATTTATGACAGAATCAAGATAGTCATACATGTGCTGTCGTAGAAGTGTTCCATGACATTACCAAAATTATCATCATGGAAGTGTCCACTTCCATGACGATAAATCGCGCGTCACAGAAGTGCTTTCGTCAAGGGTGACCGACACGTGGCATCCACCGCAACGGAACGCCGTTAAGCTATCGGGTCGGGTTTTGGATCCGATAACCCGTTAACAGCCCCGACCAATGGGGATTTTCCACGTGTGAAATCATCATTGGCTGGAGGAGACACGTGTCAGGTCCGCGTTGGCAAAGGTGTCACTCATCCAATGGGCGAGACGCGCCTATGATATGTTGACACGTGGACCGGCCCATCAAGTTTAATTGGGCCGGCCCAACTGAAGGCCCACAAGATTTTGTAGACCATAATGGGCCGGCCCAGCTAAAGGCCCGCGAGATTTTGCAGACCATAATGGGCTGGCCCAGCTAAAGGCCCACAAGATTTTGCAGGCCATAATGGGCCGGCCCAGTTAAAGGCCCACAAGATTTTTGTTTGCCATAATGGGCCGGCCCAGGTAAAGGCCCATAAGATTATTGCGGATCATAATGGTACGGCCCAGCTAAAGGCCCACGAGATTTCGCCAACATTAATGGGCCGGCCCAGCTGTAGGCCCACAAGATTTTGAGGACCCTAGTAGGCCGGCCCATTAACTGGCGGCCATGTTTTGGGCCAAATGTCGGCCCATATTTGATCCGGTCCATTAATGGCCTGCCACGCTCCGGGCCTAATAATGGCCCATATGAGATCCGGCCCGTTAAAAGCCTACCATGTTCGGGCCAAATTTCGCCCGGTCGAGTCCGGCCCTTTAAGAGGCTTTGGGCTCAATTATGGCCCATATCAGATTCGACCCGTCAACTGGACACTATGCTTTTGGGCCCACTTAGTAATTCGGCCTGATATTAGTTTTGGCATGTTAAGGGCCCGTTTAACATTTCGGCCCTATATTAATTTCGGCATGTTAAAAGCCTGTCATATAGTTGGGCCTAACTACGGCCCGGTTTGCATCCGACCGCTTTCGCGGCCGATATCTGATTGGGCCAAACAAGGACCGAGACAATTTTGGCCTGTTAAAAGCCCGTGATTTTATTCGCACAATCACGGGACGGGGTTCATTTCGGGCTGCTGCCGGCCCGTGAGCTGTTCGGCACGTTTCAGGCCCAACCTACATCATGATTGCATGACGGCCCGATTATGTACCGTAATTTTACGGTTTGGCCGGTTTACTGCGAAGACAAGATATATATACTGTAAGATAATTGCAGCATCGTGAATAAGAAAAAAACCTAGACTATACAATAAAGAAATTATGGCATATTACATCCACTAGGCATCAAAGTTCGCCACTATGATAATAAAGCACAAGCAGACAACAGATTACATACACTGGGCATCAAAGATCGCCACCAGTGCAAATAAACACGCCGACAAAATAATATACAAAACCGACAACACTTCAATAGAGTTCAAGAAAGGTTAGCCTCTTTGGGAGCTGCAGTAAGCAGCTAAGCAAAATGATGAGATCAGCTTGTTCAACACTTATATCTTCCTCACTCGAAGATAAACAAGCGCATAAATGACAGGTTTTGCACATAAAAGTATCAGTGCTGACAATTCATCACATTTCTTACTAACGAATAAAGTGACACAGTTTAAATTGCATTAACACAATATGGTATTGTTCAGGTCAAGACATGGCAGGAAATGACATTGTGAAGGAGTTGGCGACTTCACGACACCACTTGGATTACGGATCAAGAACTCATAAGTATCAATATTTAGTGTGATGTCAATTTATACCATTTCAGATTGGCAAATAAAGAGACGGTTTAAATAATAGTAGAATGATATGACATTGTTCATAGTTAAGACATTGCAGAATATGACATTGTGCTGTAGTGGGTAGGTTCACCACACCACTGGATTGCGGATGAAGAACAGAAGCATACATGCAGTGCAAAAGAAGATTGCTTGCTCTGTATAGTTTAATTTACCTGGTATGAAGAAGGAACTTGGTTGTACAACTGAAAACTTAAATTGAGAAAGGACAAACTTTTGTTTATGAACTACATAATAAACTTCAAACAAACCATTTGATGCAAACACCAAAAATAAATAGCTGTTGCAACCATGCCTAACCAAATATATAAAACAAAGTTTGAAGGCTTGAGATGGACAAACTTACATTATTGGTGAAGACGGGCTCTATAAAGGCCTTGTCCATGCTAATGGGGGGGGGCAATTCAAGAAGTTTACCACAGAATATTCTTCAAAAGCATTGCCTTTATTCTACATTTTGTTAAGAGTAAATATAGATGTGATAATATACGAAAAAATGGAGAATATTTAAGATAAGATAAAGAGTGATGCTACATAACCAAGTAGCTATAAATGTAAGTGCAGCGATCAGCAAAAAGGTACAGCCAAGAGCAATGCACAGCTAAACTTATTTAGTACCAACCTTATGGTAAGAGTAAATATAGATCTGATGTGTAGAAAATGGAGGGCAAAGGAAAATAAGCTGTAGAGTGATGGTACATGAACAACTACCTGTCATTATAAGTACACTGATAAAGGACAACATGTACTTACAAGAACAATGCAGAGCTAAAAAAACATTGGCATTGGATATATTCTACACTAATGTAACCATTCATACAGATCAGATAATTTGGAGAGAACAATTGATAAGCAAGCTATCATGCATACTGTTGTCACATAATGAACCAGGTATGTATGCAAGTGCAGTGGTACAGGACAACAGGTACTAACCGGAGCAAAGCAGCGGGCAGCATATTTGCTATATCCTGTCGTTCTTGTCAAAATGGAATTCTTCTTCGAGCAGATTTCCTGCAAAAAAGATCCGTAAGGCACATGTGGAAAAGTAGAAGTTCAAATTGTCATGTGATTTCATAGACAGTACCTCATCCTGGGAATGAGACCAATGCATAACAAGGTTTTTCCATTCAATATCTTCCGACTTTAGCACAGGAGACTTCACCGGAAATTCGTTTATAGACTTGCCATCGAAGTGCGATTTACTCAGGTAACATCGATACTGCAGCAATGCTTCCTTGAAAAGCGCAAGCAAGCTTTGCTCGTCATGACTATCCAGATTGACTCTCACCTACTTAGAACAATGTAATGTAAATCACTGATGTGTTCAATCAGCAGAAAATAGGAAAATAATCACCGTGAATTATAGCACTTACACGTAAGTGGGACAGGAAGATGTGAAAATGGTGTTTGTCTTCACTATAATCTTCCCATGATGGGAATATATGCACGTAGTCCATAACAACATTGAAAGCATTGTCTTTTAAACTGGGAATAACTGGAATGGTGTTCCAATCTACAGGAATTGGTTATCTCTGTAGTTTGGATAGGTCTTCGGCCGGTGGACTTGCTATACTTTTTGCTGGAGTGGGATTTTTCTGGGGTACGGCTGGTGCTACGGCAACTGAAATCAGCATACCTTTTGCTGCAGTGCAGGTCCTATGTGGTGGGGCTAGTGGTGTAGCTAGTGAAGTATTGGTACAATCTGCTGGAGTCGGTCCTACGTTTTGTGTCACTAGTTGTAGAGCCAATATAAGTGGGGTGCCGTCTGATTTCTCCGGCACCACCACATTTTTCAAGGACTTTGCTGGTGCTCCTTCAGGTTCGGCAATCACCCTCTTCCTTTCTGATGTCTGATGCACAAGAACATCATTTGAGTGAAAAACATGGAATGATGATAGATGGAATATGTATTGATAATGGATGGGCATGGTATCTTGACATATATGATGAGTAAACTAAGCAAATGGCGGTGCTACAAAGTAGAGGAAATGCAAGACAACTTATGCAAGATACGCGCAATCAATAAAACCTTGCCAAATTAGAATACGCACCTTGATGGGTGAACATGACAGGCCATCTGCCTTTGACTCCTCAAGGTTAGAATAGTCATTAGGATCATATTCTGAACAAGAATCTACAGGTGGGGAGCGTATGAGTTTCATTGCATCCAGATGGCACTCAATGCCTTGGTTCCAATTTTGTAAGTCGTTGCAGTGTTCCACAATATTCTTCTGATGCGCGGATTCTGATATTCACTATGATTATGTATAATATCTGAGAAGCATGAAAACATAAATAGTAGCGAGATTAACTTTGTAATGTAGAGGATATTCTAATATAGGAGCGCCCCTGTAAACCCTTGTGTGCTATCACCGGATTCTGATGAGAGAGCCCATGTGTGGTGTAATATGGTGTGTGCATTAATATAATCTGGATCAAGTAAAAAAAATAGGCTCCAGAAGTAAGGATAGTTGGCAGATGATAGGTTCATAATATACTATATAGAGAGTTTATTGCCAAACCCTGATAACAAGAGCACACAACAACTAGGCAGATCGGGAAAGTGGAACTCGATGGAAATTATGGTGTTGTATTGCCGCTACTAATTGAACGCCTATCGATCACATACAGGCCAGCTCTATCAGCTGTTGACTGCAGATGTCCCTGCTCCCCTTCTTGACAACGAACATACTGTGCTTCCCATACAGAACACCGCACGGGCCGCCGGCCGAACTACCGGCCCCACCTCATGTGTTCCTCCGCCACCCCCACCCCCGCCCCCACCCGCGTCGAGTTTTCTCGTTTGACGAGGCCCCACCACCGCCCCCCACAACCATCGTCCCCACCCGAGCCCCTTCCTTCGCACCGGCAAACTCCAGCGAGCTCTGAAAAATCGACTGACCCAATTTTGAAATTTAGTCTACTGTGATTTAACTAGTGTAGAATATAAAAGGGGAAAACCATAAGCATTGCGAGTATGGTGTTGAGCGTGCCATGGCGGATCTGAAGGCTCAAACCGGACAAAGGCAACTTCGCAACCAAGATAAGAAATCAGAGTAAAGCAGTGGCGAACTATTTTCTTGCTGCGATAAATAAGTTGAGCAGATACGAAAGAGTACCGCCTCTGGTGCAGCGCCGTGTACGCATCTGCTGAGAATTTGACGGTGCTGCGATAGCGATGGCTGTCGGCGGCGTGGAAGTAGATCTAGGAGGGTAGACGGTGGCGGCGGGGCGCGGTGGATGAGACGGTCGTAGGAGCGGCGCCGGCAAGGTGGACGACAGCGAGGATGAAGCGAGAGGACGGGATGCAAGGATCCCGGTCCGAAGCCGTGGATGAGAGAGGTCGATCTCTTGTAATGGACGGCGGCGTCGGGGTATCAGCTCCGGCATGGTGGAGGAGGACGGCGGTGGATGGGGTGGCACACAACGGCGGACAGAGGAGGGTGGGGTGGAGAGGGTGTTTTCGCGCCCACGGAGTACGGATGGGGAAAAGGGAGGTAGAGAGGAAGGGGGAACCATGTATTCAGGGCGCGCTTGTTTCAAATGCGAGGAAATTTACAAACTGAGCCCCCGTTTCAAATTTCTACTACATCACAGCAACATTAGTCGGTTGGGGATAGGACGGTAATCTCGCATACACCGAATATTTGCCGACGAGAGTTTGTTCTTGACGCCCACCGTGTGTGAATATGAATCGGGGAGGGAGTCGTTTCGGCCGAGGACACACTGTGTTTTGGCGCCCACCGTGTATGAATCCGAGTGAGAGGCGGTTACGTCACGGTTGGGTGAAATTACAAACCTACCCCTATCGAAACCTATAGAAATCCAGCAGATAGGCTTTGGTTTCGGGCGGTTACTGCGACTTTCCCCGCTTCGTTCGAATTTTGCAGAGTGCACGTTTACCGTGCCAACCCAATTCAAATCCCGTTTGTATTCTATTTTTTTCTGCCGGGATCCATTTTGAATTGGAATTACATTCTATATACATCATTTTTTTATATATACTTTCAAAAGCACAACAAAGAATTCTGCTCCTTTATATGTATAATATGGTTTACAAATACAACGATCTCGAAATCTTAAGGTTGAATTCGAAAAAAATTAACATAGATATGCGTGAATCCATAAGAGTATGCATGTTTGATAGATTAATTTTGGTTCAAGTATGGATTACATGTATCATCATCTCGAATTCAAATATTTGAATCCCTTTTTTGTTCACTCCTTTCACGCCCATCTCTCTTGCATGCATGCTCCTTCGTGTAGCTATCACTCTCTTTTCTCCATCTCACCAAGACGCTCACTTCATGTTTCTCCTATCCTCGCAAACATGGTCTCGCGGCGTCTCCCTTGAGAAGTGTCACACTCTCCCTATCATTATACATTACACGGTTTTCATTATCTCTCACGTCTCTACTGTTCTCTGGTATCACTCGGTACCTAAGCTTTCTTTTTCACCGCCACACACACAGTCTCCACTCGTCTTTCACTTTGTCTTTCTCTCTATGGGATTATCTCACACACCATATATGTCTCTACATATGACTCATACCACTAAAATTACTCTCTCTCTCTCTCTCTCTCTCTCCTGTAGACATAACATTTGTTGCGGTCTCCTTTTTGTCTCCATCCCAGACTGACATTATTCATTTGTTTACCGATTAGACAACCCCGACTACCGTCTCCCCTCTCTCTCTCACAGACACACACACACACAACTCCTGCTTCCACTCCCCTTCCCGACTACCGTCTCCCTCTCTCACACACAAAACTCTCGCTTTCGCACCCCGACTCATATTTCTCTCACAAACATTTATCGACTAGCTAGCCTCTAGATAGGTTTATACACCCGGACACTCGTGCTTCCACCATCACATACATGTCTCTCTCCCGCTCCTTGTATCTATGTAGAATTTTCTTCCCTTCTTGAGACACGCCCTCTCGATCGTGCACACACACACTATCGCCTCATTTTAAGCTGATACCTATCGCACACACACTCCTTGTGTCTTTGTCACACATGCACTGGTCCTCCTCCACTCTCCCTCTCTCTCACACACCCATGGGTTTTTGCAACAACTAGCAAGATGCCCATGCTGCACGGAACATCAAGATGCATTTGTATGAGTAGTTTATGTTGTGGGGGAAAAGGATGAACGAGGGAAGGCCTTATTTGCAAATGTGGAGAGGGGTGTGGGTATCTTTTTGCAAAATTGCCATAGTTTCCTTCCTATCCGTCAGATATAGATCGGACGGCGTATATTGCAGGATGGCAGGCACGCTATCATCACCGATAATGCTTTTTATAAGAGTAGGGATAAAAATAGAGTTGGTAATGATGGTGGGCCTGCCATCCTGCAATGTAGGTCGTCTAATTTATATCTGACGGATAGGAAGGAAAATATGGCAATTTACCCGCACTCTTCACCACATTTGCAGATAAGGCCTTACCTCGTTCGTCCTTTTCTCCCACAAGATCTTGATGTTCCATGCAACGCACGGGCATCTTGCTAGTAAGAGTAGAAATTAGACATATACCACTTCTCGAATCTTGAAACCAACAACATTCCTTCCTTATCTCATCAAAACTGCCAAAGGAATATATTTTGAGTGAAACATAACATATTTTTAGTGATATACGTATTTCAAAACTAGACTTTTTTTTCTATCAAATCGGTGAATACGTATTAATCTACTTTGATCATGTGGCAACGCATTGGCACATTGCTAGTAGTTATTATAATTTTTTGGACACCAGACAAACGGTGGAGTACATATCACGAAGAGACGAGGCGCGCACGCAATCGGCCTCTCATTGTCTCGCACACATGAGTGTTACGTAAAGGTGGCGTTAACAAATAAACCCTAAAACCCTAGGTGCACGATTTACGCATTCGCGGTGCAGTGCGTGGTGGAGCACCTTTGTAGGAATAGTCAGCTCACGTGATAATTTGATCCGTGAGGAGTTGATGGTCGGGACCACGGTGAACGACTTGGAGCGCGGTGGCTCGCCATTGCCACGCATCGAGTAGCCACGCTTAAAATATCGTTTTTTAGCGGGGTTAAGAGTTCCGATTTTCAATGGCGCGTTACAAGTAGTAAGTAGTTTTTAGAACGATTGGTATGGAGCGAAAATGGAATTGATAGTACTAGTACCTCCTTGGCGTATGGTTGTATGGTATTTTTTGCGATCGAGGTTGCATGGGTTTATGTTGCGAGATGTTGAACCTGGTAGTTCTTGGGCAAATACTATGGTTTAGATTTAGATGCTGGTTTTCAGTAATGAAAATCGGAAGGGGAAACCCTTCTTTGATTAAAAAAACTACTACCTACATTCTGGTTTACTAGTCCCCGTCGTACTTTGGGTGAAAGTTTGTCCACGAATTTTACTTGTAAAATGTGAATGGAAAACGAGATTTTGTTATACCCAAACAAAAAAGGACTGGAGGGAGTGATTGCTCTGACACGGAGACGACCTCTCATAGCGCAGGAATTGAACCGGCGTGCTGGCCAAGAGGGCCGCACTTGCTGCAGGCCCGGCTGAGCACGCCTCCTCGCCGCGTGCAACCAGCTTAAGACTGCCCCGCCTGCCTTCATTGAATCACGTGTCTTGCAACACGTCCTTCTACGAGCGGCAGGCATTTTAGAACACAAAAAATGACTAAAATATAATTAATTTAGGCATGGTCTTGACTTGTTGTGCTCGCACTCGTAGCAGGAACTAGTAGATGATTTTATTTATTTATAACTCTCCTCACATTTTTTTGGCTTTGAAGTGAATCATGGTTGTGGACATTATGTATGAATGTGCAGATATCTGTGAACATGAGTTTGATGTGGAAGTTGAACTTGGAATGTCGGGCTTGCGCGTGAACTATACCATGTCCAATGCTTCGTCTGTTATTGTTTGGAAAGTAATTACTGTTATTACATGACCCAAAAAAAACATTTTGTGCCACATCAGTAGATGCATGGACATCACAACAGGCATGCTGACTAGATAAACATTTGAACCTAGTTATTATGAAGGACATTTTGTATTGACAACAGTTTTAGATAGCAGGAGACGCCTAGCCTGCTCTGCCTCTGCTAGCTTATTTCTGGCTTCTTCCATGTCTTCTTTGGCTTGGGTGAAGAGAGCATCTGATTCCTCTTTTCGCTTCTTCAGGAACTCAGCTACATTCTCAAGGGCCGATGCATGCTTTCTTTCAGCCTTTACTAATGCCACGAGGACACGAACAGCTGACGACTCCACCTGGCTTGTGTGTAATCCAGCATCATCTAGGAATTTGCACCTTGTGTCTAATCCAGCATCATTAGGGAACTGGCACCTTGTGTGTAATCCAGCCTCATTTTGGAAACATGATCTCGAGGTTGACCATACTTCCCTCCTCGCAGGAACTGCATCCTGACATGAAGTTACTTCTTTTTTATATCTATACTCAGAGCAACCTAGATCCATTTAGTAGAAGCCAGATAAACATAACTCGGAGAAGTGAATTCAAAAGGAAAAAAATAGACTACAAGGTGAGAACACCCACTTCCTACATCAAGCTAAAAATGAAAGCATTAGGACGATTAAGACTCTTCTTATTACACATCGAAGAACACCACGCTTAAGAGAAACAGAAACTACAACATATACACATCGAAGAACACAAGGCTACACGAAAGTAATTGAAAGGGTGTGACTTACCAAAGCTCGTTTTACAGGTTCAGTGCAGCTCCTCTTTAACTCGCCACGCTCCTTGAAGATGTCCCGAATATCCCGTGTTTGGTCTTCATTGCTCCTCTGCATGTTCGCACTCGTGGTTTTAAAATCTCAACATGGCAAGAAAAATATACTACTAGTAATACTCACGCATCTTGTGGGCAACATTAAAGCACTCGTCTTCCATGTTAGAGCATCTCCAACAGAATCGCAATGCGTGGTGCTTTAAAAAAGCGTTTACAGTGCTGAGATCGAGAAGTAGATACTAGAGAGTAGAGGATAGTTCTCAGCATAGATAGATAAAAAAAGATAATTCAACTACTCCTCGTCGTCCGACTCCTCCTCGGTGATGTCCTCCTCTGACGTCTTACTGTAGGCGTGAAGATACCGACCGCCATCGGATTCCTAGGGCGACGCTGCTCCTAGCCTCATGTTGAATTGAGCGTCCGCTTTTCGCCTACGCTTGTCCTCGCGATAGGCGGCTCGCTCCGCCCTCCTCTTATCCCTCTCCGCCCTCCTTTGCGCGTAGAACTCGCGCTCGTTGATGATGTCCTACGGGAAGTGTTGGTGCCACAGCGCCATGGCTTCCTTGTCCATCTCGGCGATGCCAAGACGGTGCTCCCACCTCTGGTTGTCGTGACGATCCTCATCGGTGCTAAGCCGCGGCAGAGGCGCGAGCTCCTGCACCCGCTCCCGCGTCGGCACGTTGGGGAAGTTCAATGTTCTATGAGGCCACCGGAGGCGCCACACCGCCGCGTCGTACGCGCGGGCGGCCTCGTTGGCGGTGTCAAAATTGCCGAGGCCGAGGCGCATCCCGCGGAACCGGATCTCGGCGGACACCGCGGTATCCCCAAGTTTCCCGGCGACGCGGCGGCATGGTGGCGCGGCGGCGGTGAGGCGAAAAAGAGCAGAGAGAGAGCGGTGGTGAGGCACAGAGCGGGGAGAGAGCGGTGGCAAGGAACAGAGCGGTGGGAGGGCGTTGGATTTTATAAAGCGCACCGGACGCCGCGCGCCAAAACTAGCGCACGCCCGGCCGCTCTTTCCCCCGCGCGCGCGATCCTTTCTCGACATCTCTGCTATCTCTACTCTCTTCTCTACTGTTATATTTATTTAATATTTAATATTTAATATTTATCTCTACTTCCTTTACTATCTACTTTTTTTTCTCTATACTTTTTTTTCTTGCAATATAGGCCGTCCTATTTATATCCTGATGATATGAAGGAAACAAATGGAATTTTGCAAAAGATACCCGTATTCTCTCCAGATTTGCAAATAAGGCCTTCCCTCGTCCATCCTTTTCTCCCACAAGATAAACTACTCATACAAATGCATCTTGATGCGTGCAACACATGGGCATCTTGCTAGTTCTAAAAACCTTTCCATCATTTCCCACACTACTGGTTGCAGATGAAAACCTACCCAAGCACAACGCGATACAGGAGCGACGCACAATTACAAGCTGATATTCTGTTGGACAATGGAGGCTATAACCAATTACTTTTACGGGAACAATAGCACCCAGGAAATTTGAAGGGTAGGTACGAACAAAATTGGAACTGCACATGTACTGCTAAGTGATTCAATACACACATTACCAATCGAGGAGGAGAACGATGGTCGCGACAGCCTCTGTGAGTCATGGTCGGCAACGGGAGTCAGTTCATTGTCCACGACAGTGGTGCTTAGCGCTTGGCATCGGCTTCCGGGAAGCAGATCCAAGACCGTGGAAGACGATGCCGGGGAAGAGGCTCCGTGTACGACGACGAAGGTGGACCGGCTCCAGTGCGGCGTACGAGGTCGTCGATGAGGCAGATGTGCTGCGGTGGACGAGTGTGCCGATGTAAAGGGGAGGAGCATGAAGGCTGCGGTGCCGTGGAGAAGTCTATTTTGCGGTGGGGATAGAAATTGGGGAGTATTCAGGTGTACTACTCTGGGTGCCGGGGTGGGGTTGGCTGGGTAGGGTGAACCTGAAGTTAGAAAAACAGCCCCCTACCAAGCGTCATCCGTAGTCCTGTTCCGAAGGCTATGATGGTAACTTCCCACTGCTCGAATCAGGGTCGCGAGATTTTCCACGACCTCACAATTTTGTGACACTCGACTCCCCGTGTGGCGTGTTGAGTGATTCGGCTAAGCAACTAGCGAGTAGTAGTAGTAAACTCTGCATATTAGGTTTGACCAAAGTCAAACTTCCTAAAGTTTGACCAAGTTTATAGAAAAATATAAACATTTACCATAACAAATATGTATGATGTGAAAGTACATTCAATAATGAATCTAATGGTATTTATTTGTTATTGTATATGTTAATATTTTTTGTTATAAGCTTTCTGAGAGTTTACAAAACTTGACTTTGACCAACTAATACGCGCACTTAAATAAAAACGGAGGGAGTACACATTTATTTTCTTAGTTTGTAGTGAACTAATCATTTGTTGAAATTGTGAAATAAATATATTAGGCTATTGACTTCGAATGTAATGGTCTATACAATTCAATAGTTACAATCATTGTCGAATCCCAAGATGTATACAAGGTCTATAGTACTTCACAACATGCTCAAACTCACATAATCCCAGTCAAATGAGAATCTAAATGAATTTCATAGTTATTACTTTGTAGGATGCAACAAAAACAACCATAACTCTACATCAGCCATTATAGAAGCAACATTTTGACATATCCCAATGTGTGAATGAAACGTGCAGAGAGGGCTCTTGAAGATGGAGGAGATAGGGCGGAAAGATTGTATGTATGTGGACGAGAGAGTAGGAGACAAATCTAACGAGACAGAGAGAGAGATAGAGAGAGAAAGAGAGAGGAAGAAGTTAGGTCTGTGAGAAATATGGATACATGTAATATACATGAGATGCGTGTGCATCTGGATTCTGTATACGTGGAAGGAGAAGAGACAACATGTTTGATGAGAGAGCTGGAAAAACTTGGACGAGAGGGGAAGGATCTCGTGGGTTGAGGGATTGACAATTTTGTGCGGGGGAGAGAGGTATTGGTAATTTTGTGCAAGAGAGAGAGAGGGTAGGGGGAGGAGTCAGTCAGCCGTCGTCACATCACCCTGCTTCCAAATGACCCCGTATTCTCTAGTGCGGTGTGGTCGCCGTCTTCGATCTGCTCGATGCCCTCTTTGAAGATTGAGGTGTTGTGCATGTTGGGGTGCAAAGAAGCACAAGCGAGAGTGGTCGCCGTATAACCTTGGATGGGGATGAATTGTGTGCTCGGGAGAGTGTGTGTGTGTGTGTGTGTGTGTGTTGTGCTGCGTGTGTCTCTGTGTGTGTGTGCCAGATATTGAGAGAAAACAAACCTAAGGAGAGAAATGGGTATTCACAAAGAGATTGTGCGGGCCTTGAAGTGGGCAGGGGCCGGGTGAGGGTGTCAAAATGTGCGCGTTGATGCATGTGTTGCATGCGACCATGCGAGGGACGGACGAATCGAGAGAGATGGTTGTTGTGTTACGGATGCTCCTCTCTCTGTCTCTCTCTCTCTCTCTCTCTCACACACACACACACACACAAGTAAACTAGAAGATCGTTCTCTCATGTATACACAACGTATGGGAATGTGTCTATGTCTCACTCATGCATGGTCATTTGCACATTCACACCTCTCTATGTCTATATCACACGCACACCGTCTCCACATTGCCCTTCCGCCACAACACACATATGGACACATACACACGTTCTCTCTCAGTCACACACACAAAATCAGTATTAAAAAAAACTAGGCCGCACCTAAAATGTCCAAATCCAAATAAACACGAACTGGAGCTAAATTCAAATATATGGAAATATTGCAGCGTCAAGAACTTTCATAGGAAAAAAAAGTTGAGTAATATTCGAGGATTGTTTTCACACACACAAAAAGGTTCGGTGGATGTCCTTCGAGCGCGACACGGTGACGCACCGTTCGATCGACCGCGTGGCCGCGGTTCACGCGCTTGCACAGGATTCCATATCGTGGCTGTGGTACTAACTAATAAAAGTGCTGCCTAAGTCTAATGTTAATGTGTACTAGTACGGTTTTCTTTTAAGTTTGACCAACCTTATATATAAAACTAAAGTAAGCTCCCACACGCGCACTCATCAATATGCCACCACCGCCGTTGCGCATGCCGACGCCCACCTGCTCCGACAAACAATTTCTCACCCATCACCGCCGTGTCGCCGCCATCCCTGTGCCATGAAGCCGAAGGCTCGCCCGCTCTCGTCGTCTGCAGTCCCTCCTCGCGATGCCGCCGTGCTGCCAAGCACGCGAGCAGCTGGTGGAGCCACCTCTAAACACACAATGTACAAAGAAGAGGACGAGCGCGTGCTCCAGCACGCCGGCGAGGAGGAACTAGCGTGTCATTGTCGTCTCCGCCCGCGTGGAGGAGGCGCGCATGGTGGCTGTCACGGCGGAAGCCGATCGCGAGCGCGTCGAGCCCGCATACCGGGTGCGGACGCGGAATCTACCTTCGAGACCTTGAATGCCACATGGATCCTGCAATCTGAAGGAGAAATTTGGGTCAGTCGACTCATGTGAGCCGTTTGATGCAACATGGATGGCTAGAAGGGCTTCTTCCACCTCTTCTTCCGTCTTCTTCCTTCGCTCCGTCGAACTTCTTTCACAAATCGACTGACCCAAATTATATTACTAGTACGAACATATTAAGTACAGTAGGAACAAGAAGATACGAGCAACAGTACCAACTGCAAGAAGAACAGTAGTAAGACATAGTACTAGTACTATTGTACGTACTAAAGAGTTCAAATAACGAGAAAGAACATAACCATAGTTCTGCTGGGGCCTCAGCACAACACACCCTTGAAAATAAACCAAGCAACTAGTCTGCTTGACACTGCAGTAGAACCAGCATGAGTGAAGGCACTGCCACCTACTCGGAGTCCGATTCCACGTCCTCAACTTCGTCCTCGTCCCTCTTCCTCTTCCTCTTCGCCGACGCTTCTTTGCTTGAACCGAACACTGGGCTCTGCTTCTTCACCCAACCCTTGTAGATATTTAAACAAAGGTAGGCATCCATTACTGTGTACATGATGTGATCTTCATCTAATGTGTTCGACTCCCATGCATGATGAAACTCGTGATGAGGTTTCTTCAGTTTAGCGTATGAAGGATCAATCATGGCTGCTGCCAGGGTCAGTATTGAAGGTTGAGAGGAGAACACCAGGTTTGCCTTCTAGAGATCGAAGAGCTGGTCTACAACGAGACCTATCCGACGCAGGACATCCCTGTCGTTCTTAAAGCCTACAGTAACGAATTTCACTCTTTTGTCCTTGAGGAAGTTCTTAAAATCCTGGCACTCAACGCCGGCATGGCATATGTGGTAGAACAAGCAAACGTTATGTACGCAAACCTGGATCACGGTGGGCTTCTTCCTCTATTCGTCCTTTAGATCCTTCTCTCGTCCCAGGACTGTGGTGTACTCAACATCTAGACCAGCGACCCACTCATCCGTTGAACTGTTGAACATGCATAGGAAGCGAGCAAGCCATGCTTTCACTGTCTCGGATCCACGTGTGTAGATGACGATGAACTGATCGCCGGTGATGGCTCTAACCTGGTACTCAGCAGCGACCATGGAGATTTGGGAGGCCATGGATTTTGGAGGAGGGTTAGGAGAAGTTGAACTGTTGTACTGCGCAAAAAAAACTAGGAGCGAACTAATGTGAAAGGACGGGATGACTGGGAGCGAACTGTTGTAAGGTAGAAAGGCAGGGACGAGTAGAGGCGTGCAGGGCGGCATGGGGTTGCTGGCTTGCCTGGTGGATAAACGGCTGCAAGCCCCCAAAGTGTTCTCGAGAACTATGTGGGACCCACTAGATGTCATGTCTACTTGACCCATATCGTAGGCCTGACGGTATAGCTTCTGCCTATTCGCACGCCATGCCGACGCGTGGATGTAACTTCACTGAATTCCGTCAAACGACCCGCCTCCCACGATCTTCGCCTCCCTCGCGCGGTCGCGCCCTTTGAGACTTCGACCGGCTATAAATGAGCAATTTTTTTTGCCTTTTTTTAGACAAGCAATTAGTTTTCCTACTCCCCATGCATGATACTCCCTCTCGTCCTTTTTACTCTCATCAACCGTTTGCAAAGTGTTTGACCAAATTTATACTTTTTTTAACACCACCTTATATTAATTAACCAGCCACACCAGTACACTCATTCGATACAATATTCACCACACAGGGCGGTACGTTATTTACAAGAATACCATCTAATCTATTGTCAAAGCTATACTTAGCGATTAAGTGTGCCACCTTATTGGCTGAACGGCTAATATTTGACAATTGAAGATTGTTGATCAACTTCGAGATGCTCAACACTTTCATCTTCAGGTCACGCACAACAGACCTGTCATAGTCCCCCGATGCAAGAGACGCTGCCACAAAAGCGCAATCAGTCTCTAAAATTACAGGATTATGAAGAGAAATACCTATGTAGAGACCGGCAATGCAAACCCTAAGCTCCGCTTCCTCCACGCTTTGACAGGCATCAATGAAATCTCACGACCAAATTTATACTAAAAATATCAATATCTACAATACTGATTATAATGAGTATAAGAACTACGTTTTATAATGAGTGTAAAAAAATATTGATTTGACATTGTGAATGTTGACACATTTTTCTATAAGTCTGGTGAAAGTAGAGGTACATTGACTTCAGACAAAACTTAAATGCACAATGCAGACTAGTTCCTCCATCCAGGTGCGTGCCATGTCCTATCTTGTCATCAGAACAAGGTTAGCTATTATAGTACCACTACCTCCCTTCTAGTTTAAAGGGATCGATTCAAAATTTTCACCAACTCTTAGCAAGATAGTAGAGGCAGTGGAATAGTTTTTGAAGTCTGCAAAAGTACTCAACTAGTGCTGTCGTTATTCACAAAAAAATTTGTTTACCAATGCATGCACGAACACTAGTTACTCTAACCCCCTCTCTTCTTTAATTCTTTGCCACATCAGCATGTTTGCTATTCCCGTGTGCATGATACCAACTAAGATACCACCATTATGGCCAGCCTTAATCATCGCATGCAATAATTTAGTGCACCTTGAAATATGAACATGTGTGGGGCGTGTATGTTTTTAATGACTGGAGACTATACCTAGCCCGGCATGCAAGATGACTTATTATGCACCGTTCCCCATACCTGCAGGAAGCCCGTTCGTCTCCAAATCTTTTCCTCTCCATGTGTGGAAACAATATGCCTGCCAAACTCTCCTTCTCCCTCCAGCGGTCCCACCACTCCACCCCGTGTGAAAAAATCTGCATGCATGACTCTCCTCCCCCCACGCGCGTCCAATCCGTTGTGACCAGCAATATTTCCACCCCTTCGCTCCACGTAATTTACTCCAACAAATATGCCCACGTAGTTGTTACTTAACTGCAGGTGCATTGGGTCACTGACATATGGGCCCAACAGGGGTCTGGCCCACATGTCAGTGACGCAACTGGACCTGCAGCTAAGTCAGTGCTGCTCAGTCCATACCTCCCACGACATTGCTATCTCCTCCCCCTCACATTCACGTTCATTGCTATCTCCTCCCCCTCCCTCTCACGTCGACCACCATGGCATCGCCCCTCCCAAGCCCTAGGAGCCCCTCGCTGCACCGCGCGGACGGTCACGCGTCGGCGTTCCGTTCCTCGCCGCCACTAGTCGAGGAGGACGCGTCGGTGTTCCGCTCCTCGCCGCTATGCTACGCGTCGCCGTTCCGTTCCTCGCCGCCACTAGTCGAGGAGGACGCGTCGGCGTTCCGCTCCTTGCCGCGACGCGACGCGTCATTGTTACATTCCTCGCCGCCACTAGTCGAGGAGGACGCGTCGGTGTTCCGCTCCTCGCCGCGACGCGTCGAGGTGGATGCGTCAGCATTCCCAATCTCGCCAACACGCGCGCCGGAGGACGCGTCGGCTCCCCGCTACGAGGAGAACGCCACGCTGCCCGCCGATCCCCCCAGACTTGAGGAGCTTTGGAAAGAAATGGATGTCGCCTTGTGGGAGGCTTTGCCTCCAGAAGAGCGCGCCAAAATAGAGGCGGAGAAGAAGGTCGAGGAAGAGAAGCGCACGGTGGAACAAACTGCCTGGGAGGCCTATGTCGCGTCCGAGAGAGTCAGGCAATTGGCTCTTTGGCAGGAGGCTCGTGCGAGGGCCATGAGGGTGGCGGAGGACGCCCGTGCCGACGCCCTGAGTGCAGTCGGGCCCAAGCGCCTCATCTACGCTTGGCGGTACGTGGACCGGGTGCACGCTTCCAGCGAGGAGGAGTACCTGTTGGCGCCGGATCACCACACCGGTGAGATCGCGCTCGCCCGCCGGCAAGCCGCCAATCAGCACCTCGCGAGTTGCGAGGCTGAGGAAGAGGTGTTGTGTCAGCATGCTGGGAAACGGACGCGCAACAGGGCACTCGTGGCGTGCCGCAAGCGCTCCTGCGAGCGCCGTGGCTTTTAGGAGGAGTATAATTTTTGTTTCGTAAGGCGATCTCATTAGTTTTGGGACACAAATGATAAATCCCGAACGTTCAGGAATTTTTAGCGTCCTTAATTAAGTATGTAAAAGGGAAAGTTTGGAAACCTTGTGTATTCGTACGCATTTTGCAAGTACGTGCATATAGCACAAACTTTACTATATACTGTTGCACTACACGTCTCTCTCGATATATGCTTGCAGATTGTGCTACTCCCTCCGTCCAGGTAAATAAGTCATCTTTGGTTGTGCACCGTGACCAAGAAGGAGGGAAGACTTATACACCTAGATGGAGGGAGTACCACTATTACTTATGTACGTGCAAATGCAGGTTTTAACATTACGATGCGGTTTTTGTAAAAGTAGAAAAACAACACTAGTCAAGCTTGTGAAACGATTCAATGCAAAACAAATGCAAAAATTCTCGTTTGATTGTTTACTTTTAGCTTCCTTCTCTATGGTTATTTCTCTATCGTACTTTGTACGGAGTATCTCACTGGTTGGAAAGGCATGCAAATTCCTAAACCGCTTCCTACACCCTGTATCGAATTTTTTGCCTAACAAGTTGTGTCGTGCAATAGGAATTCCAACTTGAGTACTACTACTAGTAGCAGTACCAGGGGCCAGTTCTTTCAGGCTTCTAGATTAGCAATCCCATAACCACTACCTCCGTCCTGGTTTATTGGTCCCCATTGTAATCTGTGTCAAATTTTGATCATAAATTTAACTAATGACATGTTAGTGCATGTCACATGCACTACTTCATCCGTCTAGGTGAGTAAGTCATCTTAGGTTGTGCATCGTGACCAAGGAGGATGAGAAAACGGGAAACATTAATGTTTATTTGCTAATTAATAGTATTGCATGCAATGAACTAACCACTGCATGTCGTGTTTGATATCTCAAGTCATTAAAAGCATGCACACTCTTTATCTCTTATTGGTTGATATGTCAAGAAACACGGAACGAGGTAGATGTTAATGCACCGCCTAAGTGTTTTGTAATTATTTGGTTTTCTAAGATGACTTACACACCTAGACGGAGGGATTACAATGGTGAGGAATAAACCAGTTAAATCTTTGGTCAAAATTTAGCACAAATTACAATGGTGAGGAATAAACCAGGACAGAATAGTAGTTTAGAAGCCCAAATAAATGAGTGAGGCGCCTTATTGTTACTCTCCACTGTGACTAGTCTTGTGGGAAAAGCTGGGGAAGCCGCCAAAAGAACTGGCCCTAGGAGTAGTAGCTAGGGATTGAGTGTGCAGATGAACCGGAGAAAGTAAATGCAGAGAGATGAAATGCAAAAAAGACGGAGGGATGTGATGGTTGCTTGTCCGTTTATTTTACCAGGCCACTTATTACTGGGAGTGGTTGGGTTTTGTGATATGACGGCTTTACTGTAGCGCCACGAGCGGGGTGAGAGGTGAGACACCCATGCAGCGCTGCCCTCTACACCAGTACTACTACATTGGTCGTGGTTTATCCCCCATTGAATTTGACTGAAGATTTAACTGACAAAATGTTAGTGCATGTCAACAAAAACAATATCGTTGGATTCGTATTTGAACATAGTTTTCAATGATATAATTTTAGGTGACATGCATCATCATTTATCATACTATATATAATGTTAGTTCAATTTTTGGTCGTACTAATCTATAGTAAGGTGCCCGTGGATTGCACAGAAGAGTGAAATGCATTGATCGGGGAGTTGTTTATTTTGACAAAGGATGTGGGGGTCATCTCATGTGTAACGAGTATCGATAGGTTTGTTCGGATATTATATCATCTCTAGAGCTCACAAACATCCGGGTGAAATAGATAAAAAGTATCTTTTGCAAACAAAAGTGTTCAACTGTTCAACCTGCATCCAAAACTTGTGAAGAAATAACTCTTATTGTGCTTTGCAGGAAATGATCTTCAGGAATTAGTTTTTGAGTATCCATTGTTTTACATGTTGGCTACAGATGACATGGCACTTTCTTATAGCCAACAGTTGGCTATACTATTTAAGTATTAACCATGCCATTATACACCTAGACGGAGGGATTAAATCAGGATGACTTGGGAGGGGGCAGAGGATAGGTAAGAAATGGTTCATCATAAGTCTTTCACCGGCACTGTAGTAAAAAATCATACATGGAATATTCTAGACTAAACCATAAATGGATACACTTTTATTCATGCTCGATACTCCAATAGAGCAAGATCATGCATGGAAGTCTCCAGATGCTTAGACAGTGGATTACATTGAGCGAAGACTAATGATCAACATTTAACTTGAAAATGCAGATGCCCAGGTGAACCTCCTTGGAGTCCCCGTGCACATTGTTGGAGTTCAAATAACACCATGGGTGTTCCATGTCGACGTTGGTGGGAAGGTCCCAGCTCGGCAGAGTCAAAGTATGCTTGGCGTAGCTAGTGTCGCCGCCCACGTACCTCCGAGGGGTAGTAATAGTGAGCACGCACGCGTACATAGGCCTCGTGTCAGTGTCAGCGTCAGCGGCGTCGCCCCTGATGCACACTACAGAGATGTGGCGGCGGCCTGCGCGGGCCTCGCTAGTGGCCACGATCAAGAGGAAGACGCTGCCATCCTCCTTCGAGACTAGCAGGCGCCGCTGATCCTCCAGCGACTCCGGCACGGTGAACGGGTAGCACGTCTCGTACTTGATGTTCTTTGCCAAGGGCCAGTAATGATTGCCGCACGCCTGCGTCAGGTGATGCAGGATGTCCGCCGGCGATCCCCAAAACGGTATCGGGCACTCATAGTAGTAGACGAAGGGCTCCTTGGAGGCATCGACCAAGCCGTCCATGAAATGGGAGTGGCTGTTGGGGACGTTCCGCCAGTTGAATATATGTGCAAGTTACTACGAGATTTACTACAAAATAAATCATGACGGCTATAACAGAGATTAAACTAATCATGCGGACTAGCATAGTAGATGAACATATCGAATCTAGGACACAGACTAGAAACATGAATTCTACCACGATTTCAAATAAGAAGGACAATAACACATATGGTGCAACGGGAGCAGCACCATTGGCGTTGAGGTTGTCGCCCATGTCATTGAGGAAGAGGTTGCCGAGGTCGGGGAAGAAGTCGTCGTCGGTGAAGTCGTCACTGCTAGCAGTCTCGAGAGTGCGCTCCCCAAATTTCAACAACGCCCGCCGAATGGAGCGCAGGAGGGGACGTTGCGGCCGCCGAATGGTGCGCAAGAGTAGCCCACGAAGCAGTAGATAGTGCTCCTCCCTAGTCTCTATTCTTATCTCTATCTCTACAACTCTTCTTTGTTTTTTATAATATACTGGTTCTAGTTGTCAAATCAAATAGTACTGCGCCGTCCACTGCACGCCCGGCTGAACACGCCTCCTCGCCTCCATCAAACCCCTCCGTTAAACCCGCATGCAAACCGAGAAACCTACTCCGGCCCGCGGGGGGAAAATTTGCCGGTTGCCGTTGGAGAATAATAGAGTCACGTCCAATCCATTTGAGTTAATTGCGTGTATGGCTCTCCCTCAATAAAAAGTTAATTGCATCCTTAATCTTGTATTCTAAGTACTCTGTGGGTTCCACTATCAGTACAGTGTACATGACTTGCAGGCTGGCTACAGTGTACTTATTACTGGGAGTGGTTGGGTTTTGTGATATGACGGCTTTACTGCCGTGCCACGAGCGGGGTGAGAGGTGAGACTCCCGTGCAGCGCCGCCCTATACAATTGTACTACATCGGTCGTGGTTTATTAGTCCCCCGTTGAATCTGACTGAAGATTTAACTGACAAAATGTTAGTGCATGTCAACAAAAACTATATTAGTTGGATTCATATTTGAACATAGTTTTGAATGATATAATTTTAGGTGACATGCGTCAGCATTTATCGTACTATATATAATGTTAGTTCAATTTTTGGTCGCACTAATCTATATTAGTAAGGTGCCCGTGTGTTGCAATCAAGAGTGAAATGCATTGATCGGGAGTTGTATATTTTGACAAAGGATGTGGGGGTCATCTCATGTGTAACGGGTATCGATAGGTTTCTTCGGATATTATTTCATCTCTAGAGTTCACACACATCCGGGTGAAATAGATAAAAAGGTATGTTTTGCAAACAAAACCGTTCAACTGTTCAACCTGCATCCAAAGGTTGTGAAGAAATAACACTTATTGTGCTTTGCAAGAAATGATCTTTAAGAATTAGTTTTTGAGTATCGATTGTTATACATGTTGGCTACAGATGACATGGGACTTTCTTATAGTCAACAGTTGGCTATACTATTAAGTAATATTAATATTAACCATGCCCTTATACACCTAGACGGAGGGATTAAATCAGGATGACTTGCAAGCGGGCAGAGGAGATGTAAGAAATGGTTCATCGCAAGTCTTTCACCAGTACTGTAGTAAAAATTCATACATGGAAGATTCTAGACTAAATCATAAATGGATACACTTTTATTCATGAGCGATACTCCAATAGAGCAAGATCCTGCATGGAAGTATCCACATGCTTAGACAGCAGATTATATTGAGCGAAGACTAATGATCAACATTTAACTTGATAATGCGTATGTCCAGGTGAACCTCCTTGGAGTCCCCGTGCACCGCGTCGGCGGGTAAAGGATGCCATGGGTTTTCCGAGTCCACATTGGCGGGATAGTCCCAGCTCCCCAGAGTCCAAGTCCGTTCGATGAGGCCGGTGTCGCCGCCCACGCGACCCGGATGGGTAGTAACACTGACCACGCACCCATACATCGGCCTCGTGTCAGTGTCAGCGTCAGCGGCGTCGCCCCTTACACACATTAGAGAGACGGCGCGGCGGCCTGCGCGGGCCTCGCCGGTGCCCATGATCAAGAGGAAGACGCTGCCGTCCTCCTCCGAGACTAGCAGGCGGCGGTGATCCTCCAGGGACTCCGGCATGGTTAACGGGTACCACGTCTCGTACTTGATGTTCTCCGCCAAGGGCCAGCAGTGACCGCTGCACGCATCCGTGAGGTGATGCACCATGTCCGCCGGTGAGCCACAAAACGGCATCGGGCACTCATAGCAGTAGACGAAGGGCCTATTATCAGGTTTTTGGATTGTTGGAAATATGAGAAAATTACTATGATATTTAATCCGAATAAATAGGAAATAGCTCATGACAGCATTGACAAAGATTAAACTAATCATGCGAACTAGCATAGCAGATGAACAGATCACATACTAAAAACATGAATTCTACCAATATCTCGAACAGGAAGGATAGAATCACATACGGTGCAGCGGGAGCAGCACCGCCGGTGTTGACGTTGTCGCCCATGTCGTCGAGGATGAGGTTGCCGAGGTCGGGGAAGAAGTCATCGTTCGCGAAGTCGTCGCTGCCAGCAGTCGCGCGAGTGCGCTCCCCAAAAACCTGATCGCCCCTCTCCCGTACAGGATCACGAGAGGCGGGGTTCCGGAGGCCTGCTGTCCCTTTTCCCGGTGCACACCGAAAGGTGGGATGGAGAAGACTTTCTTGGCGGCGCAATGATCTGGAACGGTGGTGAGAAACTATATAGTGCGGGTCGGGTAGGTCGTGGGAGTATAGCTCTGTCCTCGGCTCGGCTCAATCCCGCAACCCGCGGTGCGTCGTGACGAGGCGTGGCGTGGCGAGGCGAGTGAGGAGGAGGAGCGCGCGTGTAGATCTCCTCTTCTCATGCTCATACAAGTGGTAGGAGAGCTCACCTTATAAAGGCCTACTAGCAAAATTCCAACATCGACCAGGCCGTCCATGAAATGGGAGTGGCTGTAGGGGACGTTGCGCCAGTTGAATATATGAGCAAGTTACTACGAGATTTAATCCGAATAAGCACAAAATAAATCATGACGACTATAATAGAGATGAAACTAATCATGTGGACTAGCATAGTAATAGGATATAGAGTAGAAACATGAATGCTACCACGATTTCGAACAGGAAGGACAGAAAACACATACGGTGCAACGGGAGCAGTACCGTTGGCGTTGAGGTTGTCGCCCATGTCCAAACACCACGTAGACACGGTCTTTGAGCATGGTTCGTAGTCGTTCCACCCTCGGGCATTGAAGTTTGTAACTATTTTAGATTAGAATATACTACTCCTCCGGTGCTAGTAGTAGAGAAGAGTCCTACTCTACTACTCTACTCAAGCAAGTTAGGGCATAACACTGTAGGGAGTACCAGTACTGTGATCACTAAAGCAAGTTGTCTGGCATCGACATGACCCTACACTACTGGTATGTGTCTCGTAAGTCAAGCTGTGTGCTGTAGTCATCATCACCTGTCCACTTCCCGCAGCACATATTCGCTTCTCCATCTTTTTTCGCACATAATCTCGTCCAACCTTCCATCCCCGCTAAGGCGCCTCCCCCCTCGTCCGAAACCCAAGCACTAACAATGGCAGAACCAAGCAGCATCCGCCGAAAGAGTGGCTGGAATTCGCTCCCCACAGAGGTAATCAAGCTCATTGTTTCACGTGTGGACAATCTCAATACCATGCCGCTCGTCGCGTGCTCGTCGGGGCTGTAACGTTTACTCAAAGCCCTCAGGCCGGAGCTTTTTAAGCCAGCTCCTTGCTTGGTGATGACGCCTGATCTTCAAAAACGGCATGTCACGCAGCATAAAGATCGTAGGGTGGCGAGCATCAACCCCCTTGACGGCGATCCGATCCCCATCAGCCTCAACTACATTAACGGTATGTACTGGGTCGGCATGAACACGTCTTGGATGGTGCTCGTCGACGGTCGCGGCAGCTGGATGCTCGTGGAGGTCTACACCTGGCAATTGATCCCCCTTCCTTCAATTAACACTGCACTGCTTTGGCACCGCGCCCGTAATACTCGGAATCTTCAAAGAGCCAACATGATACCAAGTTTGATTTGCTCAAGGTTGTAATCTGCCAAGTGCCCACAAGATATGCGAATTATAAAGACTTCAGGCTAATTGCATTCTTCAATCGCGGTCTCGCCTATCTGACATGTCACTGCGGTAAGTGGATAAATCTGCACGTCCATCGCAGGATCATACATCCTCCATGGTTCACTGATGCCATTGAACACAAGGGCTTCATTTACGCTGTCGACTCCTTCTATGGCTGGACGCATTGCCGGCCTACTCCAGTCATCGCTACAAATGGTTGTTACAGTAGTATGTTACTTTCCTATGATATCATGATGGCTTGCTTATATTACTGTCAACATTTGCTGAAAAAATATTCATGCTCAGAACATGCTTTTCTTAAGATTGACTAAATCAAGAGCCCTTTTTATTTTGACTCCAACTTGATATGATGTCAGAGGCACCTGGTGTCCCTACCCTTCCTAATCCCGTAACCTTTCAAAGAAAAGCGGCATGGCAGTTGCAGGTGGTTCCTGGCTCGATCAGACGATGGTGAAAGATTGATGATCATTCGCACGTACCAGACGTGTTGTTTCGTGGAATACAATCACAGTCACTGCAAGGTCTTTGAGCAGGATCCCAGCTTCTCTGGGCCGCCAGGATTTTTTGGCTGGAGGCTGGTAAGTAGCCTTGGTACACGCTCTCTGTTTGTCGGACTGAATTAACCGATTAACCAGGAGATAACCAACGACAAGGATCATGATGGCAGCGCGGTTTCGTTCATCAGGCAAAACTGTGTGTACACAGCATACCATGCGTCTCTGCATGCACCATACCATGATATGTGCCGCCACACTCTGCAGCCCAAAGTAGGAGAGAGGGTCGCAAGTATCAGACTTTGACCTGTTGGCTGGAGTTTCCCCTGTCAGGCATCCATCTGGTTCAAGCCGTCAGCCAATCTCCACAGCTTAATAAATAGTAACGTCTAATTGAGCTAGTTAGTTAGATGCGTAGACTTGGTGTAGTAGGATCTTTATTAAGTTTGATGCATACACTTGTTCTTTTTTGGTAGCCCTTTTGTAATGATGGCTGATGTTTGGTTTGGAAGAGAGAGCTGCGTCTTCACTCTTGTGGCCTGCCATCGCTTTCGCTGCACCCCGCCCTGGTTGCCGCTTCTTTGTATTCAATGTACAATCAGTAGTATATTTCGTCTGTTGGTTGAATAAATGTGTTGTTAGAACGACAAACCCAATGTTTTGTAAGTCGTTGCACGGTTCGATCCTTTAGTGCCCCGTACCGTACGTAGCGCATACTATTTTTTGTACGAAACACATTTTCCACTTGTTGATAACATGCAGCCCACTGATGAAGGCCCAATAGAGAAGCCCATAATTAACTGGAAGGGAGGCTCTCACATGAATCCGGCCCAGGTACATGCTCATGGTCCCCTAAACATAAATAAGTAAATAAATAAATAAAGCTAAATGCTCATGCACCAGTTCTTTGGGAAAATAGGTAGCCCAAGATTTCTTTTTGAAGAATACCCAAGCTAGGCCTATTTGTTTTCTCCGACCATCGGGCTACAAATCTTTCAAGACGAGGAGGGATGCATTCGGCCTGGCTTAAGAGTATGGTCAATGTCATTAAAAGTAATATCAAAAGGGGTTGAAAATTCCAAAAATTTATAGCAAATGGGATATAAGTTTCTTTTTGTTTTTGTTCTTCACCGATATCTTATACGTATTTCATTGGATTTAACATGACATAGTAATAATTTATTTTTAAATTTGTTTTAGTATGGCTATTAATTTTTGGATTAAGAATATTTCGTTCCCTAGCAAAAATTTGTGAATTTTCAAAATTTCCACATATTTAGTTAATTTTTTGACCCTGGTATTGACCAAAAAATGGTCAGCAATTCTAAAAATGGAAAACGGGCTGCAATAAATTCCATATGAATTAGAAAATGAGTAAAAATTATAAAAATAATAGCAGATGGGTTGTACACGCCACAGATTTTGAGGCTGACTTGTTTACGCAAGGCTTTGTCAGTGAACACACGATTCTAGCAGCAGTTAGTGTTGGATGTCCATCCAACGGTCGACGTGCTTATTCAATCTCTGATCTTCCTGCTCCAGCCGCCTAAACTAGCGCCGGCGGGACTGCCTGCTCCCTCCTCTTGTGGCCCGTTGTGATGCCGCTCAGGCTTCCCCGGCCCACCCTACTCCCTCCGCTGGCCTGGCCGCACGCAATCAACTGCCTCTTTATTACGCGAAAGAATGATTCCTCCCGCTAAAATCTGGGGCGCACCGGTTGGGAGGCTGACCTGTGGGCCTACTAAGTTGACGCGTACGCAGGGCTTGTCAACTTAGTCAACGAACGATTCTAGCAGCAGTAACCGTTGGATTTGAATCAAATGGTCCTGCTGCTCCTTCAAACGCTGCTCTTCTTGCACCAAATTACCAAACCAGCGCCGGGAGACCGCCTGCCTCGCCTCCAAAGGGCCGGGTCAGGCTGCCCATGAGGCCTCATCACCCCCTACTACTCCCACCGCTAGCCAGGCCCTACGGCGACGGCAGCCTCACACCGCAGCCGAGCCAGTGAGCCCTCGTACTCCTCTCCGTGTGGGCATCCACTGTCGCGTCTTCCTCGGCTACGCGTCGTCCCCTTCCTAGGCCTCGTCGTCGTCCAGCGCCTTGGTGCTCTCGGCACGGCGTGCTCAACGTGGTCAACGACATTCCATCGGAAGAGTACTGTACGTGGAGAGGCTGATAGCTGGGTCCATGGCCACATCCCAGTTTTTTGTGATTTGCCAAGTAAGTCGCGTTGTCAGGAGAGCTTTCATTCGGCTGGCCAAGAAAATGGCCCATCAGTAATGAGAAATGGGCTGTACATTTTTAAAACACATCAAACCGGCAATTAGTTTCAAATATCTTTTTTTTCATTTCAAGATTTTAAATAACATTAATTTTTATGCGTGGAGAATTTGTTGGATTTTATATTGATGTACATTTATTTTTAAAATCAGTTCGAAGGTGAGTCGAAATTTCGGGATTAAAAACAGTTCGGACCGCACCGTAATATGCAAAAGTTCGTATAATTTTTTAACTGTGGCCACAATATGGGCTGTAATGCTAACAAAAAGAATATGGGCTCCAAAAAAACCTTAATAATTAGAAAATGGGCTGTAAATTATTAGAAATAATGGCAGATGGCCGTATGCTATTTTCCACAGATTTGAGGCTTTCCTAAAAAAAGATTGACGCACAAGCAGTGACTGTTGGATGGCCATCCAACGGCCGTCATGCTTCTTCAATCTCTGCTCTTCCTGCTCCAGCCGCTCAAACAAGCGTCGGCGGGACTGCCTGCTCCCTCCTCCCATGGTGGCTCTGGCTGTCATGTGAGCCTCACCGCCCCACCGTACTCCCATCGCTGGCCTAGCCATCCCTCTACTCACCCACACTGTTGTTATTCTCCGTGACGGCAGACGAACCAAGAAACCCTTATGTACCGTACTCCCCTCCGAGTGGGAAATAATCGCCGAGTCTTCCCCGCCTCCGTGTCGTTTCCTTCCTAGGCCTCGCCGCCGTCCACCGCCTGGTGCTCTCGGCGTGGCCTGGTCAACGTGGTCAACCCAATCGACATGCATCCGAGGTGGATCAGACGTGGAGAGGCCGACAGCTGGGTCCATGGCCGCACGCAAGGAAATGCCTCCTTATTACACGCAAAATAATGATTCCTCCACCTGACATCAGGGACCCACCGAAAGGGCCTCTGTATTTCACGAAAAAAACATTACCGCCGCTGACAGCTCGGACCCACCAGCTATATATTCGCACGCAAGGAAGTGCCTCCTTATTACGCACAAAAAAATGAATACTCCCCCTGTTAGCTGGGACCCAGTATAGTGGCAGGCTGACTTGTGGGCCTACTAAGTTTACTGGGACAGAGGGCTTTGTCAACTTAGTCAATATGCACGATTCTAGCTCCAAAGGACCGTCTGATGTCCATCCAACGGCCTAGTGCTTCTTCAACCTCTGGTCTTCTTGCTCCAGCCGCCCAAACCAGCGCCGGTCGTGCCTCGTGCTCCTGCCTCCCATGACCGGCTGTGATGCGGCGGAGGCCTCACCGCCACCTACTACTCCCACCGCTGGCCAGGCCATCCCTCTACTCACCGACACCCCCCTGTTATTCTGCGGTGACGGCAGCCTCACACCGCAGCGAACCAGTGAACCCTCGTACTCCTCTACGCGTGGGCATCCATTGCCACGTCTTCCCCGGCTCCACATCGTCCCCTTCCTAGGCCTCGCCATCATCCACCGCCCTGGTGCTCTCGGCGCGGCGTGGTCAACGTGGTCAAGGAACGGTTTCCATCGGACGTGGACTGTACGTGGAGAGGCTGACAGCTGGGTCCACGGCCGCAGCAAGGAAGTGCCTCCTTATTACGTGCAAAATAATTATTCCTCCACCTGACAGCGGGGACCCACCGGACGGGCCACCGTATTTCATGAAAAAAATGTTTCCCCCTGACTGCTGGGACCCACCAGCTACATCTTCGCACGCAAGGAAGTGCGTCCGGGCAAAAAAAATGATTCGCCCCCGTGTCTGCTGGGACCCACCAGCTACATCTTCGCAAGCAAGGAAGTGCCTGACAGTCGGGATCCACCTGGTCGAAGCGTACGTAGCGTTGTCATTCTGGTCGTGAACGTGTACGTACATATATACTGGTGGATGTAGAAGCGCGAACGTGTCGTAGTAGAGGCGCGTACGTGTCGTAGTAGAGGCGCACACGTAGCATGTACACGTACGTACAACGGCCAGGGTGCATGAAAGAAAATACGGCCACGTATGTGTACATACAGGCGGGGTCTCGAACGCCTACTCGCGCATACGTACGGCGAGGGATCATTGACATGGCTGGGTCGGAACGGAGAAACAACGTCGTCGTCGTGTTCATGGGGAGGCAACGGAATGCGTCGTGTTCATGGGGAGCCAACGGAATGCGTCGTGTTCATCGGGAGGCAACTAAACGCGTGGGAGCCAACCGGCTGGGTTAGAACGGAATGCGTGGTCATGTTCATCGGGAGGGCTTGGATGGAACAGGTGATGGAAACGAGGCCTGGCGTACCGCAGAACGGAGGAAACCGACCTCCTACGGTCGAAACAGGGGTCCTGTTGATCCGGAGGGGTGTGGCGTACCGCAAAACGGAGGAAATGGACCTCCTACGGTCGAAATGGGGGTCCTGTTGATCGGGAGGGGTGTGGCGTACCGCAAAACGGACGAAACGGACCTCCTACGGTCGAAACAGGGGTCCTGTTGATCGGGAGGGGTGTGGCGTACCACAAAACGGACGAAACGAACCTCCTAAGGTCGAAACGGGGGTCATGTTGATCGGGAGGGGTGTGGCGTACCGCAAAATGGGACTCCGCGGGATACTGTTCATCTCCACCGTCGACCTCCTCCAGCCTCCACGGGCTACCGTCAACCTCCTCCAGTCTCCATGGGCTCCTGTTCATCCAGCCTCCACCGCGCGCTACTCCACCACCATCGCTCAACTACCCTCCACCATCTACTGTTCATCTAGCCCTCCACACCACGGGGTCCTGTTCAAGCACCCCTCCACGGGCACCCCTCCATCGTCTACTTTTCATCCAGCCCTCCACCACACCACAGAGTCCTGTTCATCCAGAGGCAACGCCACCGCCAATCGCTCATCCAACCCCCGCAACACTCACCGCTCATCCAATCGATCGGCTTCAGCTTAGCAGCAGAGCGGCGAACCGCCGATCGGGTTCGATTAACAGCCATCGATCAATCGCCGTGTTCGTGAATGCGTAGCTGCAGCAATCGCCGGGTTCGAGTTAGAGCCCAACGCCGCCGTGTTTAGTTAGAGCCAACGCCGCACACACACACGCCAGACGCACGTACGAGAAACGCGCATCGTCAATTCCCCGACCTCCCACCGTAACCGGAACTCCCGATATTTTCCTCGCCCTCGCTTCTACCACGGTTTTTTCCGTCATGGACGGCCCAAAGAATGTCATGCAGTTGCGTCTCCGACCCACCCAGGACGAAAATTCCATTTTCTGTCATGATTTTTTGTCATAGAAGTAGGAGCCCACCACATCCATGATGATACCGGGTTTTGTCGCAATTAGCAGGCTAACAGGACTCCGAAAGACACAGCGTGACATTTCCCAGAAGGGAATGACACATGATCGAAGAAGGACACATGCCGGCCAGTCTAAGTGTTCCGGAGCAGTAGCAACTGGGCTAACAGGACTCCTGTAAACCGGGCTGTAGCAGATTACCGTGGCTCGGTGGAAGCACTAGACTACATTTCCCCATAAGAGAGGCTACCAAGGATAGACAAGTAGGTTGTCGGATCCCACACATACCAAGCATTTCAAATCATACACACAATATGCCCGATATGTGCAAATACAACATGGCATCACAACAAAACTCTACAACTCAAAGTATTTACTCATTAGGCTCCGAGGATCCAAGTATTACAAACATGGGTCTCATGACCCAACATACAGAGCATACAAGCAATAAGCACAAGCGGAAGCTTAACTTGTCTGAGTACAGACAACTATAAAAGAAAAAGGCTGAGAAGCCTGACTATCTACAAAACCTTGCCGAGGGCACAAGATCGTAGATGAGGTAACAAGCTAAACATCGAAGTCGACACGGAACTACTAGCGAGACTGAAGTCTCTCTGCAAAAACATAAATTAAGCAAACGTGAGTACAAATGTACCCAACAAGACATACATCAGAACTAACTACATATGCATCGGTATCAACAAAAGGGGGTGCTGGAGTTTAACTGCAGCAAACCAGCTTTGACTCGGTGGCTATCCTAAACTACAACTGCAAGTAATTCTTTTGAGGTGGCGCACACGAGTCCACATATTCACCAAGTCAATACACCACTATGGATCATCTCCCGTCTCCCTACGAAAACGCCACCCATAGCACTCACGCTTATCTTGCGCATTTTAGAGTATCCACTTTCACTTGTCTATGAACTGTACAGACAACCCAGAAGTCCTTTACCGCGGACACGGCTATTCGAATAGATGATGTTAACCCTGCAGGGGTGTACTTCTTCACACATGCTCTCGCCACTTACCACCATGTACACGTCGTGTATTTCGGCAATCTTCAAGCAGAAGCCTGGCAAGGGAGTCAGCCACGACCTGACCAACCACACAAGTCTGTAGTCTAGGTTTATCGCCTATTTGGGTTCCATCCGCAAGGAGATCCGCGGGGTGTCGCCACACGACCCCAAATGATGTGTATAGGGTTCCCAAGCCCACCAAACGGGCGACGCTTGGCATACCCGGCCACAGTGCCTAGTCTGTCCCAAGCCCACCTGTACCGGGTGCCACTTAGTAGACTACTAACACTACCTACAAACACCAGAAACTATTTGCAACTCCTGGACAGAGATCGAGTTGGTTAATAAGGCGAGAGGGGCTGAGTTACCGGAACCCAATGTGTGGTAGTAACTGTTCATGGATCACAAACACAGAACTCAGTTTCTTAGGACGGTTTCAATGAGACAACCCACCATGTACTCCTACATGGCCTCTCACCGCTACCTTTACCAAATCGTGTTCACACACTTAGCTCTCAACAGTAGGACATGTTCACGACATTCCAATTCATCCCCGATGAACCAGACTTGACTCAACTCTAAGCAGTAGCAGGCATGTCAACAAGCATGAATGAATAGGCACATCAAGGCTCAAACAACTCCTACTCATGCTAGTGGGTTTCATCTAATTACTGTGGCAATGACAGGTCACGCAGAGGAAAGGGGTTCAGCTACCGCAGCATGTAACAGTTGAATCGTTGTTGTCCTAATGCAGTAAAAGAGAGCAGAAGCGAGAGAGTGGGATTGTATCGGGATGAACAAGGGGGTTTTTCTTGCCTGGCACTTCTGAAGATAGTATAGCTCTTCATCGGTGTCAACGAACTCATCGTCGGAACTACGTTCATTAAGAGGGGAAAAATACCGGAAAACAGAGAAGGAACACAATCAATGCAATGCAACAATATAATACATGATCATGAGATGGCAATATGCCATGATTTGAGCTAATGAAATAGAAAGTCATTTTGATTGAAGTGGAATTCAAAGCTAGATCAAATTCCAACTCCAAATCTATTATCAAATTTGTCCTAATCATGTTTCGTCCTAAACAGTGAGGTTAACTTTCTCAACCATGCATGAAAATGACATAAACAGATTCTTTGGATTTTTCTGATCATTTTGCATCTATAAATCTTTTCAATCTGAGTTATAGATTAGTTTCTATGATTTTTAGAAGTTTTAACTATTTTCTGGAATTCATAAATCATTTCCTGATTTATTTAAATCCCGAAATGATTTTCTCACACAAGATTATGTCACGATGATGTCAAGAGGTCAATGTAGACAGCCCCGGTGAAACCTGATGTGGGGTCCACATGCTCGGTGGCACAGGCTGGTTTGGGTGAATGATGTGTGGATCGGGTCAAGTCGACTTCCAAGTCGAGCTAACACGTGGGGTCCACAGATTAGCACTAATCTAAACAGGAAAATTAGACTAACCTAATTAGGTTCTGGGACCCACATGTCATCGACAGAGGGCACTAACTAAACATGATTAGCACCTAAGCTAATGGTGCCACGTCAGCTGCCGGCGTTTAGCCGCCGGCGACCACAGACCGCGGCGGCGATGATCGGGAAGGCGGCTCCGGGGACCTAAATGACGGCCGAGCACATCTATGAGGAGCTGGGGCTCATGCGCATCCAACTGTGGTAGGGGGAGGGCACGAGGTGGCCGGAGTTGGGCACAGTTTCGAGTTCCGTGGCGGCCGGAGTTCGGACCTTGACGGAAACGACGCTACGGGGCGTCTCCGGGTGAGCTGTTGGTGTCTGCGGGTTCCTGGGGGTATGGTGAGGATGAAAACATGCTCAGACGCGACGTGTGTGGGCTCTAGCCACGACGGCGGCATGGCCGGCGGCGAGCAGGCTTTCGGCCTCAACGGCACTAGCGCTAGAGGACGTGCGGGGCGACGGGAAAAGAGGCGAACGGTAGAGGAGCTCACAGAAGACTCGCTGAGCAGGCCAGTGGGCTCGGAGAGGCGCTGAACATGGCGAATCAGAGTCAAGAATCGGTGGCACCCGAGGTTGAAGACGGCATGGAGGCGATGCAGAAGCTTCCTGCTCGCGTGGCTCGGCAGAGGGACGGGGGCATCACAGGGTTCTTCTCGAAGCAACTACGAGGCGAGGGGTTGGCGGTGGACGCGACAACAAGTGGGCGGCAACAAGCTCCGCCGGGCGTGAGTGAGGGAGCAGAGGAGGGGCGGAGAGCCAGAGAGCAAGGGGAACTTGAGGGGAGGCGCTGGGCGCCTCCGTGGCGTGAGGGGAGGCAGGAGGTGACAAGGTGAGGTGGCCACGTTCGTCACAAGGCTCGCCACACACCTGCTTCTCCTTCTGGCAGAAGGTTGAAGAAGCAGGCAGCATTGGCTGGGTTGGGCCAGCCAACTGGCTGCTGTGTAAGTGGCCTGTGAGTCCTCTCTCTCTTTTCTAATTCAGGTTCTGCTTTTCTATTTATTTTGATCTGTTTTGAATTAGTAAAAATACTAACTCATTTTGTAAAATCCTGACAAAAATAGTGGGCACTATTTGAATTATTTCCAACAACCCCAATTGTTTTCAGAAGTATTAAAGCATTTAAAATATTTATAGGCATTAAATGCTCCAATTCAAATACGATATGATTTAACTCAAAAACCATAAATGGACAGGAAATATGCTCACCATTTTTGGCAGAGGTTTTCACCTTTATCAGAAATCATGAACATTTTCAATGACATTTTGGGTTCTTTGAAAAAGATTTTATTTAAACCTATTTGAATTCTTTTCCGGTGCTAGGGTTTGATCAGTCCCCATTTCAGCTTTACATAAAATTTAAACATGACGCAACACACAAGTGCTAGCCTAGTGCAAGGTAAAGCTAGGGATGTGACAACTCACCCCCACTAAACAAGAATCTCTTCCTGAGATTCAAGACGTGAGGTAAGAAGACAAAGGGGACACAAGGCTAACACGATCTTCATGAACCAATTGCCCTCCTCGAAGATGTTGATCCATAACTTCAAATTGATCTTGATGTCCTTACTTTCGAGATCTTCATCCATCACGATGATGACGGAAAGAAACTCTACCGAAATCGATCTTCTCGAAGATCAAGCAACTCACGATCAACTTATGGATTGTGATGTAGGAACATCTCTCGAGCTGAGACACAAAACACACATCGAGAGGGGAGGAAAGAAACAGATGACGAGGTTTCAATTTGTCAGGCTACAATTCCACACTTGAATAAGATGGAGCATGATTTTCAAAGTAGCAAGGAGATAATTGCCATGATTCCGTAACGTGATACCTTAGGGAAGATGACTCTTAGAGTTATTCCCTTAAGTGGCAGAAAGAATTATTTTTGATACAAAGATCATTGAAACTCTTTATACCAGCCTAAGTCAATCAAAATCGATCATCTAAAGGAGTTCGAAAGAATGGCATACTCGGACTAGAATGAATGATGTGGACTAGCTTGTTGAAGACAACGCAAAGGATGATTTCTACTTACCATCGGAAATATATGGGACCCATGGTAAGCCTACTTTTGAAGATGACCCTAAATAACAATTACTGAAAGTGCATACCATTAGGCTCCGAGGATCCAAGTATTACAAACATGGGTCTCACGACCCAACATACAGAGCATACAAGCAATAAGCACAAGCGGAAGCTTAACTTGTCTGAGTACAGACAACTATAAAAGAAAAAGGCTGAGAAGCCTGACTATCTACAAAACCTTGCCGAGGGCACAAGATCGTAGATGAGGTAACAAGCTAAACATCGAAGTCGACACGGAACTACTAGCGAGACTGAAGTCTCTCTGCAAAAACATAAATTAAGCAAACGTGAGTACAAATGTACCCAACAAGACATACATCAGAACTAACTACATATGCATCGGTATCAACAAAAGGGGGTGCTGGAGTTTAACTGCAGCAAACCAGCTTTGACTCGGTGGCTATCCTAAACTACAACCGCAAGTAATTCTTTTGAGGTGGCGCTGCAGTCCACATATTCACCAAGTCAATACACCACTATGGATCATCTCCCGTCTCCCTCACGTAAAACGCCACCCATAGCACTCACGCTTATCTTGCGCATTTTAGAGTATCCACTTTCACTTGTCTATGAACTGCATGCACAACCCGTAAGTCCTTTACCGCGGACACGGCTATTCAATAGATGATGTTAACCCTGCAGGGTGTACTTCTTCACACATGCTCTCGCCACTTACCACCATGTACACGTCGTGTATTTCGGCAATCTTCAAGCAGAAGCCTGGCAAGGGAGTCAGCCACGACCTGACCAACCACACAAGTCTGTAGTCTAGGTTTATCGCCTATTTGGGTTCCATCCGCAAGGAGATCCGGCCGGGGTGTCGCTCACGACCCCAAATGATGTGTATAGGGTTCCCAAGCCCACCAAACGGGCGACGCTTGGCATACCCGGCCACAGTGCCTAGTCTGTCCCAAGCCCACCTGTACCGGGTGCCACTTAGTAGACTACTAACACTACCTACAAACACCAGAAACTATTTGCAACTCCTGGACAGAGATCGAGTTGGTTAATAAGGCGAGAGGGGCTGAGTTACCGGAACCCAATGTGTGGTAGTAACTGTTCATGGATCACAAACACAGAACTCAGTTTCTTAGGACGGTTTCAATGAGACAACCCACCATGTACTCCTACATGGCCTCTCACCGCTACCTTTACCAAATCGTGTTCACACACTTAGCTCTCAACAGTAGGACATGTTCACGACATTCCAATTCATCCCCGATGAACCAGACTTGACTCAACTCTAAGCAAAGAGTGCATGTCAACAAGCATGAATGAATAGGCACATCAAGGCTCAAACAACTCCTACTCATGCTAGTGGGTTTCATCTAATTATCGTGGCAATGACAGTCACGCAGAGGAAAGGGGTTCAGCTACCGCAAAGATGTAACAGCTTGAATCGTTGTTGTCCTAATGCAGTAAAAGAGAGCAGAAGCGAGAGAGTGGGATTGTATCGGGATGAACAAGGGGGTTTTTCTTGCCTGGCACTTCTGAAGATAGTATAGCTCTTCATCGGTGTCAACGAACTCATCGTCGGAACTACGTTCATTAAGAGGGAAAATACGGAAAAACAGAGAAGGAACACAATCAATGCAATGCAACAATATAATACATGATCATGAGATGGCAATATGCCATGATTTGAGCTAATGAAATAGAAAGTCATTTTGATTGAAGTGGAATTCAAAGCTAGATCAAATTCCAACTCCAAATCTATTATCAAATTTGTCCTAATCATGTTTCGTCCTAAACAGTGAGGTTAACTTTCTCAACCATGCATGAAAATGACATAAACAGATTCTTTGGATTTTTCTGATCATTTTGCATCTATAAATCTTTTCAATCTGAGTTATAGATTAGTTTCTATGATTTTTAGAAGTTTTAACTATTTTCTGGAATTCATAAATCATTTCCTGATTTATTTAAATCCCAGAAATGATTTTCTGCGTCAGCATTATGTCACGATGATGTCAGCAGGTCAACAGACAGGCCCCGGGTGAAACCTGATGTGTGGGGTCCACATGTCGGTGGCACAGGGCTGGTTTGGGTGAATGACAGGTGGGACTGGTCAAGCTGACTTCCCCGAAGTCAGAGCTAACACGTGGGGTCCACACAGATTAGCACTAATCTAAACAGGAAAATTAGACTAACCTAATTAGGTTCTGGGACCCACATGTCATCGACAGAGGGCACTAACTAAACATGATTAGCACCTAAGCTAATGGTGCCACGTCAGCTGCCGGCGTTTAGCCGGCCACTGCTGCATCAAGGGCGGCGATGATCGGGAAGGCGGCTCCGGGACCTAAATGACGGCCGAGCACATCTATGAGGAGCTGGGGCTCATGCGCATCCAACTGTGGTTGGGGGTGGGCACGAGGTGGCCGGAGTTGGGCACAGTTTCGAGTTCCGTGGCGGCCGGTGTTCGGACCTTGACGGAAACGACGCTACGGGGCGTCTCCGGTGAGTCACAGGTGTCTGCGGGTTCCCGGGGTATGGTGAGGATGAAAACATGCTCGACGCGACGCGTGTGGGGCTCTAGCCACGACGGGCGGCATGGCCGGGCGGCGAGCAGGCTTCGGCCTCAACGGCACTAGCGCTAGAGGACGTGCGGGGCGACGGGAAAAGAGGCGAACGGTAGAGGAGCTCACAGAAGACTCGCTGAGCAGGCCAGTGGGCTCGGAGAGGCGCTGAACATGGCGAATCAGAGTCAGCAATCGGTGGCACCCGAGGTTGAAGACGGCATGGAGGCGATGCAGAGCTTCCCGGCTCGCGTGGCTCGGCAGGAGGGACGGGGGCATCACAGGGGTTCTTCTGGAAGCAACTACGAGGCGAGGGGTTGGCGGTGGACGCGACAACAGTGGGCGGCGGCAACAAGCTCCGCTCGGGCGTGAGTGAGGGAGCAGAGGAGGGGGCGGGAGAGCCAGAGAGCAAGGGGAACTTGAGGGGAGGCGTCGGGCGTCTCCGTGGCGTGAGGGGGAGGCAGGAGGTGACAAGCAGGAGGTGGCCACGTTCGGCTGCGCGCTCGCCACACACCTGCTTCTCCTTCTGGCAGAAGGTTGAAGAAGCAGGCAGCATTGGCTGGGTTGGGCCAGCCAACTGGGCTGCCAGGTAAGTGGCCCAGGTGAGTCCTCTCTCTCTCTTTTCTAATTCTGTGTCTGTTTTCTATTTATTTTGATCTGTTTTGAATTAGTAAAAATACTAACTCATTTTGTAAAATCCTGACAAAAATAGTGGGCACTATTTGAATTATTTCCAACAACCCCAATTGTTTTCAGAAGTATTAAAGCATTTAAAATATTTATAGGCATTAAATGCTCCAATTCAAATACGATATGATTTAACTCAAAAACCATAAATGGACAGGAAATATGCTCACCATTTTTGGCAGAGGTTTTCACCTTTATCAGAAATCATGAACATTTTCAATGACATTTTGGGTTCTTTGAAAAAGATTTTATTTAAACCTATTTGAATTCTTTCTGGTGCTAGGGTTTGATCAGTCCCCATTTCAGCTTTACATAAAATTTAAACATGACGCAACACACAAGTGCTAGCCTAGTGCAAGGTAAAGCTAGGGATGTGACAACTCACCCCCACTAAACAAGAATCTCTTCCTGAGATTCAAGACGTGAGGTAAAAAGACAAAGGGGACACAAGGCTAACACGATCTTCATGAACCAATTGCCCTCCTCGAAGATGTTGATCCATAACTTCAAATTGATCTTGATGTCCTTACTTTCGAGATCTTCATCCATCACGATGATGACGGAAAGAAACTCTACCGAAATCGATCTTCTCGAAGATCAAGCAACTCACGATCAACTTATGGATTGTGATGTAGGAACATCTCTCGAGCTGAGACACAAAACACACATCGAGAGGGGAGGAAAGAAACAGATGACGAGGTTTCAATTTGTCAGGCTACAATTCCACACTTGAATAAGATGGAGCATGATTTTCAAAGTAGCAAGGAGATAATTGCCATGATTCCGTAACGTGATACCTTAGGGAAGATGACTCTTAGAGTTATTCCCTTAAGTGGCAGAAAGAATTATTTTTGATACAAAGATCATTGAAACTCTTTATACCAGCCTAAGTCAATCAAAATCGATCATCTAAAGGAGTTCAAAGAATGGCATACTCGGACTAGAATGAATGATGTGGACTAGCTTGTTAAAGACAACGCAAAGGATGATTTCTACTTACCATCGGAAATATATGGGACCCATGGTAAGCCTACTTTTGAAGATGACCCTAAATAACAATTACTGAAAGTGCATACCATAGCACAATGGCACAATGGCAGGTGCAAGCTGGGAGCCAAATGCAAATGCTGGGAATGTTCCAACCATCATATCTGCGTGAGATTCAGATCTAGTTGGTAACAGGATACTTCAGACTCAACATGTCTGAAAATAAGAATTGCAACACAAACCGACGAGACGACGTTGCGATATTCTCGGGAAATGAACTACGATAGCAAGCTCCAAAACATGAGCTGGTTCTGCTACAAACCTGTGAACACGTTGTCCTAGACAGGCATGACCACATAGTAGTCTTATAATAAAACACTAACAAAGTTCAGGTGAGGAACCATTATCAAGGATATCGAAGTCCTTACACAATTCCGGATTAGCTCTTAGGAAGGAACTTATTCTCCTTGCACAAATCAATCAGTGGCTTGGTGTCCTAGGGAATACATATGGAGTGGAGGTAATTAATCTACCAAACCATAGAATACTTCACACGTATGCATAACTGATTTGGGATGATTCTAGACGAAACAAAACAAACCTTTCTCAAATTCATGGCGGCAACTTACACCTAATGCACGTGAACTTGGAGAAAGTCACTTCTTTCCCCAAAACATATACCTCATGAGCGGACCACGAAGGCAATGCTTACAAAGTTTCCAACACTAGCTCAATGTTCAACATGAGTCATGGAGGAGACAAGGATGTTGTCGATGGGCTCAACAACAATTTATCAAGATATCCATAAAATGGAATTCCATGACTATGTGAACAAGGTGATAGCACTGGACAGACCAAAGGATATAATGGTGTATGCTCGAGGGATCAACCGCGAGTAAGACAACATTACGAACATCGTTTGTTCAAATTTGATTTTAGGATAACCCACACGCAAATCAAAGAATTGATAAGACAATACGTCCAACAACTGATCACGAGGAACAATCGATGAAAATATCATCTTTCTTCAACGCACACACAACAGAAAGACATCCCTTTAAATGAACTAAGTTAGGCAAGCTTTTATCTTCCAACTCTCCAAGTTGTTGTTCAGCTTAACCAACTAGCTCAGGGGTATCCAACACAGATTCTTTGAGAAGGTGTGGTTCATAGGGAAACCAACTTGATCACGAGCTCAACATATCAGTCAAAGGGGAAAACTGGTAATATTTCTGAGAAGATATTCGGAAAATCACGAACCACCGATATGTTACTAAGCTCAAGAACAATCTTGCTTTTCAGGGCAAGACGATATGATCAAGAGAGCAAGGGATTTGACAAATTCCCAACTCGTCGATCGAAGTGTGCACCAGAAATAAGGACTAGGTAGCACGATCTACCTTAGGATGATGATTCAGTAACCAGCACACTAAGAATGAGACTATTGTCCATTAACTACCAAGCAACGTGGTTGCTAGGAGTATTGATTTCACACATCACGATTCACTTGTCAGTATTCCGGTTAGAATAACATGGAGACTGAGGAATGAACGATGATGGCAAGAGGTATCACTTCGTCAAGAATTCATAAGAGGTGGTGCAATTCTCATGAGAATCCTGACATAAAGGGGTTAATAATCCAGGGTAGAGCACAACAAAAGCTAGAGTGACATTTGATCTGCGGAATACAACTGCTTTGACCCAATCCTGGATATGGATGAGGTACTGGAGTTTGTTTCTCCTAGTCATTCCGGAATAGAACGACTTGACGGACCACAAGAGTAATAGGCATCCATATCACAAATGATCAACTACTCATGTCTATCAATTGATAGACGAGGGCCAGAAAATAACTAAAGAGGGACAACCCAAAAGAACATATGATTTTCTGAGTTGTGGGTGCATAGATTAGTATGTCAAACAAGTTCAACATATTTCTTCCGGATAACCCATGCAGAAGAGTAGGACTAGCAGAGTCACAATATGAATGGAGTACTCCTCAAGAGCACCCTGGTTGTGATCTTTTGGTTCAAAATAACTTCTGCCATAATGGTTCATGGTATTTGGAAGAAGCATATCCCACGAACCTCGAAGACGATTACAAAGGTTACTAATAACCTAAGGGAACTAGCAAACACTATCAACATGAAGTAAGTAGGGTGAATCTCGGGTTCAAGAACCCGGGAATAGAATGCCTATTAACTAAATAACATCACGGGATGCTTTCGAGAATGATGGCCAGAATCATCACACTAGGAATATAAATCATTGCTAGATTACTGGGTGGTTCTCTAGAATGCCTAGGGTCATAACAATAGCTCCAACATATATGTCAAGGAAACATAGTACCTCAGCTCACGATTAGTGTGGTTAATCTGGCCCAAAGAAACATCGGGAACGGAAAGACGGAATCTGCAAATGCTTCAGACTATTTAGAAACCTGGGATGACTCGGACAGCATAACGGTTGTAAATACTCAAAAATATTTGAGACATCCTGCAAAATGGTGGCATAACCACGCAACATCACAATATCAAGGTTCTGAGACAATTATCCACACGAAAATAGTAGGAACTGAACTGAGGCTTGAAACCAACAATCCTATAAGTCTACAGATTAGTAACGCGTGAACCTGATAGAAAGAAGAGTAGCCTAGTTCTTAATCCCCGTTGGAAAGATAGGATGACCCGGATTAGAGGGCATAAGGTATAAGGAGTAAAATGAGCCTTACGTTCCCTTCCACAATCAATTCCCTTATATAACTAAAGCATTTCTAGACTCAACTTCGACCAGTTTGGTTTGGTAATCCTCTGACAACGAGCTCGATACCAAAGCTGTGAGGACCCCGGTCCTAAGTCACACCGATCTAGCATGTAACACATCATATCACTTTGCGGCCTCACACACAGTATTCCCATGGGTGCCACCTTACCTGGCTCGGGACCGTTTGTGTCTTTTGGCTCACGTATATGATAGTGTCGCTAGCATCCATATGACAAAGAACCCGGGCCGACATGACTAGTCGTGAACCCAAAGTGGCACTAACTTTCAGGGACAGGCATACATGACCTAGCAACGAACGTGTCGGTCATCAGTGAGTGAATTCGGGCTGTAGCAACTAGGCTAGCAGGACTCCGGGATTCAGGGTTGTAGGAGGCTAACAGGACTCCGAAAGACACCGTGTGACATTTCCCCAAAGGGACGGACACATGATCAAATAAGGACACATGCCGGCTAGTCTAAGAGTTCCGGAGCAGTAGCAACTGGGCTAACAGGACTCTAGTAAACCGGGCTATAGCAGACTACCATTGCTCGGTGGAAGCACTAGACTACATTTCCCCATAAGAGAGGCTACCAAGGATAGACAAGTAGGTTGTCGGATCCCACACATACCAAGCATTTCAAATCATACACACAATATGCTCGATATGTGCAAATACAACATGGCATCAGAATCTCTACAACTCAGAGTATTTACTCATTAGGCTCCGAGGAGCCAAGTATTACAAACATGGGTCTCATGACCCAACATACAGAGCATACAAGCAACAAGCACAAGCGGAAGCTTAACTTGTTTGAGTATAGACAACTAAAAAAGTAAAAGGCTGAGAAGCCTGACTATCTACAAGACCCTGCCGAGGGCACACGATCGTAGCTGTGGTAACAAGCTAAACGTCGAAGTCCATGCGGAACTACTAGCGAGACTGAAGTCTCTCTGCAAAAACATAAATTAAGTAGACATGAGTACAAATGTACCCATCAAGACTTACGTCAGAACTAACTACATATGCATCGGTATCAACAAAAAGGGGGTGGTGGAGTTTAACTGCAGCAAGCCAACTTTGACTCGGTAGCTATCCTAAACTACAACTGCAAGTAACTTTTGAGGTGGCGCACACGAGTCCACATATTCACCAAATCAATACACCACTATGGATCAGCTCCCGTCTCCCTACGAGAACGCCATCCATAGCACTCACGCTTATCTTGCGCATTTTAGAGTATCCACTTTCACTTGTGCATGAACTGTACAGACAACCCAGAAGTCTTTTACCATGGACACGGCTATTCGAATAGATGACGTTAACCCTGCTAGGGTGTACTTCTTCACACACGCTCTTGCCACTTACCACCATGTACACGTCGTGTATCTCGACAACCTTCAAGCGGAAGCTTGGCGAGGGAGTCGGCCACGACCTGACTAACCACACAAGTCTCTAGTCCAGGTTTATAACCTATTCGGGTTCCATCCGCAAGGAGATCCGGCTGGGGTGTGACTCACGGCCCCAAACGATGTGTACAGGGTTCCCAAGCCCACCAAACGGGCGACGCTTGGCATACCCGGCCACGGTGCCTAGTCTGTCCCAAGCCCACCTGTACCGGGTGCCACTTGGTAGACTACTAACACTACCTACAAACACCAGAAACTAGTTGCAACTCCTGGACAGAGATCGAGTTGGTTAATAAGTCGAGAGAGCTGAGTTACGGAACCCAATGTGTGGTAGTAATCGCTCATGGATCACAAACACGTAACTCAGTTCCTGAGGACGGTTTCAATGAGACAACCCACCATGTACTCCTACATGGCCTCTCACCGCTACCTTTACCAAATCGTGTTCACACACTTAGCTCTCAACAGTAGGACATGTTCACGACATTCCAATTCATCCCGATGAACCAGACTTGACTCAACTCTAAGCAGTAGCAGGCATGACAACCAGCATGAATGAATAGGCACATCAAGGCTCAAACAACTCCTACTCATGCTAGTGGGTTTCATCTAATTACTGTGGCAATGACAGGTCATGCAGAGGAAAGGGGTTCAGCTACCGCAGCATGTAACAGTTGAATCGTTGTTGTCCTAATGCAGTAAAAGAGAGCAGAAGCAAGAGAGTGGGATTGTATCGGAATGAACAAGGGGTTTTGCTTGCCTATCACTTCTGAAGATAGTATAGCTCTTCATCGGTGTCATCGAACTCATCGTCGGAACTATGTCCATTAAGAGGGGACAAATACCGGCAAACAGAGAAGGAACACAATCAATGCAATGCAACAATATGATGCATGATCATGACATGGCAGTATGCTGTGATTTGACATAATGCAAGAGAAAGTCATTTTGATTGAAGTGGAATTCAAAGCTAGATCAAATTCCAACTCCAAATCTATTATCAAATTTGTCCTAATCATGTTTCATCCTAAACAGTGAGGTTAACTTTATCAAACATGCATGAAAACGCCACAAACTGATTCTTTGGATTTTTCTGATAATTTTTCACATATAAATATTTTCAATCTGAGTTATAGATTATTTTCTATGATTTTTAGAAGTTTTAACTATTTTCCAGAATTCATAAATCATTTCTTGATTTATTTAAATCCCAGAAATGATTTATTGCATCAGCATTACGTCATGGTGATGTTAGCAGGTCAACAGACCAGCTCCGGGTCAAACCTGACATGTGGGGTCCACATGTCGGTGGCACATGGCTGGTTTGGGTGAATGAAACGTGGGGCCAGTCAACGCTGACTTCACCGAAGTCAAAGCTGTCACGTGGGGTCCACACAGATTAGCACTAATCTAAACAGGAAAATTAGACTAACCTAATTAGGTTCTGGAACCCACATGCCATTGACAGACGACACTAACTAAACAGGATTAGCACCTAAGCTAATGGTGCCACGTCAGCTGTCGGCATTTAGGCGCAGGCGACCACAGACCTCGGCGGCGATGATCGGGACAGCGGCTCCGGGGACCAAAACGATGGCCGAGCCCATCTACGAGGAGCTGGGGTTCGTGCGCATCCAACTGTGGTAGGGGGAGGGTGCAAGGTGGCCGGAGTTGGGCACGGTGTCGAGTTCCGCGGCGGTCGGAGTTCGGACCTTGACGGAAACGACGCTACGGGGCATCTCCGGGCGAGCTGGTGGTATCTGCGGGTTCCTGGGGGTGCGGTGAGGACGAAAACGTGCTCAGACGCGATGTGTGTGGGCTCTAGCCACGGCGGCGGCATGGCCAGCGGCGAGCAAGCTTTTGGCGTCGACGGCACTAGCGCTAGAGGACGTGTGGGGTGACGGGAAAAGAGGCGAACGGCAGAGGAGCTCACAGAGGACTCTCTGAGCAGGCGAGTGGGCTCGGGGCGGCGCTGAAGACGGCGAATCAGAGTCGGCAATCGGCGGCGCCCGAGGTTGAAGACGATGACATGGAGGCGATGCAGAGCTTCCCGGCACGCGTGGCTCGGCAGGAGGGACGGGGGCATCACGGGGGTTCTTCTGGAAGCAACTACGAGGCAAGGGATTGGTGGTGGACGCGGCAACAGCGGGCGGCGACGACGAGCTCCGCTCGGGCGCGAGCGAGGGGGCAGAGGAGGGGGCGGGAGAGCCAGAGAGCAAGGGGAAAGTGAGGGGAGGCGTCGGGCGTCTCCGTAGCGTGAGGGGGAGGCAGGAGGTGGCTGCTCGTCACCGCTGGCCGCCACGCACATGCTTCTCCTTCCTGCGTAAGGTTGAAGAAGCAGTAACGCCGGGTTGGGCTGGGTTGCCAACCGGGTCAGCCAAGTGGCTGGCCAGTGGGCTGCTGTAAGTGGCCAGTGAGTCCTTCTCTCTCTCTCTTTTCTAATTCTATTTCTGTTTTCTATTTATTTTGATCTGTTTTGAATTAGTAAAAATACTAACTCATTTTGTAAAATCCTAACAAATATTGTGGGCACTATTTGAATTACTTCCAACAGCCCCCAATTGTTTTCAGAAGTATTGAAGCATTTAAAATATTTATAGGCATTAAATGCTCCAATTCAAATACGACATGATTTAACTCAAAAATCCATAAATGGCCAGGAAATATGCTCATCATTTTTGGCAGAGGTTTTCACCTTTATCAGAAATCATGAACATTTTCAATGACATTTTGGGTTCTCTAAAAAAGATTTTATTTAAACCTATTTGAATTCTTTCTGGTGCTAGGGTATGATCAATCCCCATTTCAGCTTTTGAAAGCACAAGTGCTCCCTAGGTGGTTTTGGTAATTAATGTCAACATATCTCTTGTTGGACTAACACTTTTATCTAGTATGTTTCAGACAAGTTCAACAATGGAGCGGCATGGACTAAAGGATGTGGGAACACCTTCAAGGTGCTAAGGACAAAGCATTGGCTCAAGCTTCAAGCTCAAGACTCTACATTTTACATTTTAGTGATCCAAGATCACATTGAGTCTATAGGAAAAGCCAATACTATCAAGGAGGGATGAGGTGTTGCTTAATGAGCCTCTTGCTTCATGTGCTTAGTGATATGCTCCAAAATCCTCCACTACTTTCTCACATCCACATATGACCTAAACCTAAAGTCAAACTCGGCCCTACCGATTCTTTCTATCTGGCGCCACCAAGGTTTGATGCCATAGCCACTGCCACAAACCCTATGCAAATCGGTTTCACCGATAGGGATCTCGGTCTCACCGAGATGGGATTGTAATCTCTCTGTGTATGTCCATTACCAAAATCGGTCTCACCGAGTTTATGTAATCGGTACTACCGAGATTACAATGCAAACTCTCTGGTTAACTTATTACCAAAATCGGTCCCACCGAGTTTGAGTAATCGGTCTCACCGAGTTTGCCTGACCAACTCTCTGGTTAGCTAATTACCAAAATCGGTCTCACCAAGTTTGTGTAATCGGTCTCACCGAGATCACGTTATGCCCTAACCCTAACCATATCGGTCCTACCGAGTTGCATTTTGGTCCCACCAAAAACCCTAACGGTCACTAGGTTTACTAAATCGGTCCCACCGAGTTTTATGATTCGGTCCCACCGAGTTTGGTAAATTGTGTGTAACGGTTATATTTTGTGTGGAGGCTATATATACCCCTGCACCTCCTCTTCATTCGGGGAGAGAGCCATCAGAACAAGCCTACACCTCCAGCATCCTATTTCTGAGAGAGAACTACCTACTCATGTGTTGAGGCCAAGATATTCCATTCCAACCATATGAATCTTGATCTCTAGCCTTCCCCAAGTTGCTTTCCACTCAAATCTTCTTTCCACCAAATCCAAATCCTGTGAGAGAGAGAGTTGAGTGTTGGGGAGACTATCATTTGAAGCACAAGAGCAAGGACTTCATCATCAACACACCATTTGTTACTTCTTGGAGAGTGGTGTCTCCTAGATTGGCTAGGTGTCACTTGGGAGCCTCCGACAAGATTGTGGAGTTGAACCAAGGAGTTTGTAAGGGCAAGGAGATCGCCTACTTCGTGAAGATCTACCGCTAGTGAGGCAAGTCCTTCGTGGGCGACGGCCATGGTGGGATAGACAAGGTTGCTTCTTCGTGGACCCTTCGTCGGTGGAGCCCTTCGTGGACTCGCGCAACCGTTACCCTTCTGTCACGCCCAAGATGCGACCCTATCCTTAAGGAACTCGAAAGCCCCACCAAGGATAGAAGCGCATCTTGAAGACGCTTTTGCAAGGTGGATATCATTACATCAACATTACATAATAGATAGGGATACATACATAAGGCACAAATGCAACGAGAATACATCAACGTCATATACCAGATCAACATCCGACTACGGATGAAACATAAACAGAAGCTCAAACGACATCCACCCTGCTAGCCCAGGCTGCCGACCTAGAGCCTATCCCTTGATCGAAGAAGAAGCAGAAGAAGAACTCCAAAACAAGCAAACATCGCTCTCACGTCATGATCATCGCATAACCTGTACCTGCAACTATTGTTGTAGTAATCTGTGAGCCACGAGGACTCAGCAATCCCATTACCATGGGTATCAAGACTAACAAAGCTTAATGGGAAAGGAAGGGGTAAAGTGGCGAGGTTGCAGAAGCGACTAAGCATGAAATGGTGGCTAACATACGCAAATGAGAGCGAGAAGAGAAGCAAAGGAACGGTCGTCAACTAGTAATGATCAAGAAGTGATCCTGAGCTCCTACTTACGCCAATCATAACACAGAAACCGTGTTCACTTCCCGGACTCCGCCGAAAAGAGACCATCACGGCTACACACGCGGTTGGTGTATTTTAGAAGATTTAACTTCAAGTTTACTACAACCGGATATTAACAAATTCCCATCCGCCACATAACCGCGGGCACGGCTCTCGAAAGTTTATACCCTGCAGGGGTGTCTCAACTTAGCCCATGATAAGCTCTCGCGATCAACGAAGGATATTCCTTCTCCCCAGGAACACCCGATCAGTCTCGGAATCCCGGCTACAAGACATTTCGACAGTAATAAAACAAGACCAGCAAGACCGCCCGATGCGCCGACAATCCCGATAGGAGCTGCACATATCTCGTTCTAAGGGCCACACCGGATGAGCACACCGTACAACTAAAACCAGCCCTCGAGTTTCCCCGAGGTGGCACTACAAAGGACTCTAGTTCGTACCAACACTTAGACAAGCATTGGCCCGGGGGGGCTGAATAAAGATGACCCTCGGGTTAGCTACTCCCAAGGGAAAGGTATAGGTAGTAGGCAAATAGTAAAACCAATGTTGGGCCTTGCTGGAGGAGTTTTATTCAAAGCGAACTGTCAAGGGGGTCCCATAAATCACCCAACCGAGTTAGGGACGCAAGATCCGGGAACATAATACCGATATGACGGAAACTAGGGCGGCAAGAGTGGAACAAAACACTGTGCATAAGGCCGAGCCTTCCACCCTTTACCAAGTATATAGATGCATTAATTAAATAAGAGATATTGTGATATCCCAACATAAACATAATCCAACATGGAGCAATCTTCATCTTCACCGCAACTAGCAACGCTTATAAGAGGGGCTGAGCAAAGCGGTAACATAGCCAATCAACGGTTTGCTAGGAAGGGTGACAAAGGTTAGAGGTTCATGGCAATTTGGGAGGCTTGTTAAGCAAGTGGTAGGTAACGCAGCATAGCGATAGAACGAAGCAGCTAGCATAGCAATGATAGTAGTGAGATCCAAGGTGACAGTCATCTTGCATGAAATCCCGCAAGGAAGAAGAACGAGTCCATGAAGAATATGAAGCCATGAAGACGAACCAAGCGTAGACGAACGAATCCGCACGATCGCAACGAAACGGGAACTATCGAGAGAAGCACACAACATGGTAAACACTCCACATGTGAACAAGGAATGATGCACAACCAAGTATGATGCATGATAAGGCTACATGAAGCTACTCATGGCAAGAGATGATGCATACAAGAGCAACACATCAAAGCAAGTTTAAATGAGGCCGGAAACAACATAGAACAATTCCGGTAAGTCCTCATATGCAAATTTCGAAATTGTTCCAGATCTGAATAAACCTTAAGTTCAAGTTGTTAAACAGCAAGTTAAGATGCACCAGGATGATCTACACGAAATTCTAGTCAAGTTACATATAAAGTTCATTTAATTCGGAGCTACGACCTAGAAGATATGAGCAAAACAAGTTGAACATGGCATTGATGCTAAATGCATCCAAACATTAAGAAAACACATCAAAACAAGGATGCAACATGATAATATGAAACTACGTGCAAAATCAAGCAAGTTTCGTATAGAGCACACTCAAGACGGAGCAACGGCTCAACACATACACTCTATACAAGTTTAAAGGACAAACTGTCCAAAACAGCAACTAGGCATATTGCAAGCATCAAAACAATATGATGCAACACCTCAACATAATAACAAAAGGCATGGGAATTATGTACAGGTAAACAATAACAAAACATTAACACTGAGCTATCTCCAGAAATCACTAAAACATGCTCAAAAGCACATGGCAAGATTGCAAATAATAACAGTTTCAGGCTTTGCAGAAATAACATCAGGTTGCAAAGTTTAGAGCTATCAAACAACGTGCTACAGGAACTTATCATGGCAACAAAAGACATGGAATTACTCTACTAAATGCATAGAACAAAAGTCCTTTACTGTCCATGAGCCAAAAAGGATCATAAAACATGGCAAGTTATATGACAGATTCATACATGGCAGGAACAAGAATAAGTAGGCATGTAGATGAGCTTGTACCACTCACCATAGAGCAATACATGGCATGCCAAGGAAACCAACAGTAATAAGGCATGTTTAATAAGCTAGGCATGGCAAGAGCAAGTTCATAGGGTGCATGTATCACTAGCAAAACACATGGCCACAACTGTACATAATGTTAACAGGCTGACAACAACATTATATAGCAACTTTGGGGCAAGATAACAACAATATACAGCAGGCTATAAATGCAACCAGGGGCATGGATAGATAGAGCATGACATGTATAACAAATCATCCTTAGTGAACATCTCCATATTATGCATAGAATGACTTGTAGCCGCAGGTTTACATAGCATCATGATAACAGCAGGACAGGGGCTAAAATCAGCAACATCATGAAGCCTAGTTTACATGCTTGCGCTAGTCACCACATTTATCAAAAAAATACATGGTAAGCACCTATGTAAAGAATACATGGCATAGTGGAAAACACATGTAGACATCAACCTCATAGGATGCACACATCAATCATGGCAAAAACGACAAATGAACATGTTATAACAGTTTCAGCAGATTAACATCATATAGCATTCTTGCAACGATGATTCAGGCATCAAGATGAGCTCAAATGAACATGAAGCAATGGAGCTAAATGAAGTACTCTTCGAGGCGAACAATTTGACATATTACACGCACAAAACGGAGCTACGAATGCAGAGATATGATGCGTTGAACATGGCATGATAATGTCAAAATATACGGAACTTGGGCGTTTTTCGGGGGCAACCTCATATTTCCAGATCCAGATCCGGGGCACGGATCCCGAGCTTCACCGGAGCTGAGCGACGCCGGCGGAGGAGGGGGCTTCGGGAGGCGAGGCCATGGCGAGGCACGGCGGCGGGGAGGCCGGATCCGGCCGGAGGGAGGCCGAGGCGGCGCGCGCCGGTGGAGAGGCGAGACGACGGGCGGCGGCGGCCGCGAGGCGCGCTGGCCGGAGGAGCTTGGAAGGGCTCGGGGCCATGGACGGGCGGCGCGGGCAGCGCTACGCGGCGGGCGGACGAGGCGCCATGGCCGCCAAGCGGGCGGGCGGCTCCGGCGAACGGGAGCAGACGCCGGTCCCGGCGGGCGCGGCCGTGGCGGCGTGGCGGCTCGGGCCCGGGCGGTCCCCGGACAGGCTTGAGCTCAAGCGCAGGGAGAGAGAGAGAGAGGACCGGCGGGGGATAGGTGGCGCGGTGGGATTGGGCGAGGCGGCGGCGCAACTGAGGTGGCGGCCTCCGATTCGTCGAAGCGACGTGGCGGCGGCGGTGGACACGTCCGGCGCGGAGGCGGACATGTCCGGCGGCGGGGAGGAGTTTGGCTAGGGTTTGGACTGCGGGAATTTCGGGGGAGGGGCATATATATAGATTCTGGGAGCTACGAGAGGCCAAATGAGGCACGGTTTTCGCCCACACGATCGTGATCGAATGACCGAGAGCATGGAGGGGGTTTGGATGGGTTTGTGGGCTGATTTGGAGGGGTGTTGTGCTGCACAAAAGAAGGGGGTTTCGGGCTACACGGTTAACTGTTGGAGTATCAAACGACCTCCAAATGGCACGAAACTTGACAGGCGGTCTACCGGTACTATACCAAGGCCGCTTGGCAAACCTCGGGCCATTCCGAGAACGTTTAACACCCGCACATCAAAAAAGGCAAAAGGGGGTGTCGGGTGACATAGGAGTGCCGGATTGCAAAACGGACAACGGGGAAAATGCTCGGATGCATGAGACGACGACGTATGCAAAATGAAATGCACATGATGACATGATAAAATGCAACACGCAAGCAAATGACATGGCAAAGACGACGAATAACTGGCAGACACCTGGTGCATCGAATCCAGGGCGTGACACCTTCGTGGGTTGAAGTCTCCATCAACGTGGATGTACGATAGCACCACCTATCGGAACCACGACAAAAACATCCGTGTCTCCAATTGCGTTTGAATTCTCCAAACTTTTCCCTTTACATTCTTGCAAGTTGCATGCTTTATTTTCCGCTGCCTATATACTCTTTGCATGATTGCTTGTTATGTGTCGTGAATGCTAAACTTGTGCCTAAACTCCACTTAAACCTAAAAGAAGTAAAAAACTGCAACTTTGGTACTTAGTGTCTAATCACCCCCCTCTAGACACCTCTTCTCAAGATCCTACAAGTGGTATCAGAGCATTGGTCTCCATTGCCTTGGTTTAATCACCATTGGAGGAAGATGGATGAGTCTACTTTGGGGAGTCTTAGACATAGAGTGCCTATTCTTGATGGAGAGTATTTTCATGAGTGGAAAAATGAGATGCTTGTAATTTTCAATCAATATCATTTGAACAAGTACATTGCTAGCCCTTGTGCACCTCATGTTGATCTTATGCATCCTACCCTTGATGAATCCATTGACATGATTAGGAACCTTAGAACTGTTAATCTCATCACTAGAGGCTTGCCTAGAAACTTAATTAGAATCTTGCCTACTCTTGAGTGTGCCTACACTATATGGAAATTTCTTGAGCAACGCTTTCCAAATTATTCCTTGAAAAATCTAGATGAAATTCTCCATAAGTCTATTGCCTTGAGTAATATGAACACTAGTGATCCTATGTTTGGTGATCGTCTATTTGAACTTACCAATCTTATGCGTGCCAAAGGAGATGGTGGAATTATTGGTGATATTATTTCCGAAGCTATAAGAATTCATAAGCAAGATCATTGTCAAACTCACTCTAACGAATTACCCTCTCTAGGACTTGATCCACCATATGACGATGTTGAACATGGATACTATGATGAGGATGATGATAGTGACTTCGATCTTGACGATGCAATGAGAAATTTTGGTCTTATGGCAAATCTTCTGGGATATGTGTCAGGAGGAAAGGAATGGGTTCTTGACAGTGGATGTACCGATCACATGACCGGAGATAAAGACATGTTTCGTGAGCTTGCTGAAAATGATAGTACTCGAAAGTATGTCACTTTCGACGACAACTCAAAGGGTAAGGTGGTTGGACTTGGTAAGGGGCCATCTCACATGATAGCTCCATTCAGAATGCCATGCTCGTTGAATCTCTTGGCTACAACTTACTTTCAGTATCTAGACTTGCTGATTTCGGTTTCAATGTCCTATTTACTGAAGTAGATTGCCAAGTTTTTCGTCGAGACAATCATAAAATGGTCTTTACAGGTATACGTAGAGGTGATCTTTACATTGTTGATTTCTCTAAAAAGGCACAACCTAAAACTTGCTTAATTGCAAAATCCTCAAAAGGTTGGTTATGGCATAGACGACTAGGTCACGTTGGCATGAGAAAGCTTGACAAGCTTATTAAAGGAAATCATATCCTTGGAGTTAACGATGTCATATTTGATAAGGATAGACTTTGCAGCGCTTGTCAGGCAGGTAAACAGGTTGGAGGAAGGCATCCCGTGAAGAACATCATGACCACAAGGAGGCCACTCGAGCTACTTCATATGGATCTCTTTGGTCCCAACGCTTACAAAAGTCTCGGTGGAAATTCTTTTGGTCTAGTTATAGTTGATGATTTTTCAAGATTTACATGGGTGTTCTTTCTCAATGATAAATCGCAGGTCCAAAAGATCTTCAAAAACTTCGCTAGGAAGGCCCAAAATCAATTTGAAGTGAAGATCAAGAAGGTTCGCAGCGACAACTGAACGGAGTTCAAGAACGCAAATGTGGACACCTTTCTTGACGAAGAAGGGATATCACACGAGTTCTCGGCTACGTACACACCTCAACAAAATGGAGTTGTTGAGAGGAAGAACCGGACGCTCATCGAAATGGCGAGAACGATGCTTGATGAGTACAAGACGCCAAGCACTTTTGGGCGTAAGCGGTTGAGACAGCTTGTCATGCAACAAATCGCTTGTATCTTCATAAGCTACTCGGCAAGACGGCATACGAGCTCCTCACTGGTAACAAACCCCAAGTTGGATACTTTCGAGTATTCGTCTCAAAGTCCTACATTATTGATAAGCATCGTCGTTCAAAATTTGCTCCTAAGTCTCATGAAGGTTTCCTACTAGGTTATGGCTCAGACTCTCACACTTACCGTGTCTACAATAATTTCACCTGAAAGTTTGAAGAGACGGTAGATGTGAAGTTTGATGAATCTAACGGCTCGCAAGTAGAGCAATTGCCAATTGATGTAGGAGACAAAGATCCTTCGGAAGGAATCCAAGAGTTGTCTATTGGCAAGGTCCGTCCAATGGAGGTGAAGGAGAGTACCTCGTCTGTCCAAGTGTTAGCTTCTACTTCACGACAAGGTGAACCAAGAGTTGATACGGAAGCATCCACAAGTGGAACACACCAAGATGAATAAAACGAGGAAGAACATCACGAACGTTAACAACCTCCTTCTCCACCACGACAAGGGAACGACAACGCCAACAATGAAGAAGATCAAGAAGAAGAAGAAGAACAAGATGAAGAAGATGTTCAACCGAGACCCAAGCAAAAGCTTTCACGAGTTCGAGCAAGAATTGCTAAAGACCATCCCGTCGAGCAAATCTACAATGATATTCAAACCGGGAGAATCACTTGCTCTAAAACTCGTTTAGCTAACTTTTGTGAAAACTATTCTTTCATCTCTAGCATTGAACCTATGAAGGTCGAAGAAGCATTGGAAGATCCGGATTGGATAAATGCTATGCATGAAGAGCTACACAACTTTGAGAGAAACCAAGTCTGGACATTGGTTGAGAAGCCCGACAACAACCACAACATCATCGGTACCAAATGGGTGTTTCGCAACAAGCAAGATGAAGATGGACAAGTAGTTCGCAACAAAGCACGTCTAAATGCCCAAGGATACACACAAGTCGAAGGTATGTACTATGGTGAGACTTATGCTCCCGTTGCTAGACTTGAGTCCATTCGCATCTTACTTGCCTATGCTAATCACCATATTATCACCTTGTACCAAATGGACATTAAAAGTTCTTTTCTAAATGGTGAAATAGAGGAGGAAGTTTATTTTAAACAACCTCCTGGCTTTGTCAATCCTAGAAACCAAATCATGTTTACAAACTTCACAAAGCCCTTTATGGTCTTAAACAAGCTCCTAGAGCTTGGTATAAATGCTTGACCAAGTTTCTTCTTGAAAAGGGATTTGAAATTGGGAAAATTGATTCCACACTTTTTACTAAAAGGGTTAATGGAGAACTATTTGTATGCCAAATTTATGTTGATGATATCATATTTGGATCAACTAACCCTCATTTTAGTGAAAAGTTTGGAAAGCTAATGTTGGAGAAGTTTGAGATGTCAATGATGAGTGAACTCAAATTCTTTCTTGGGTTGCAAATCAAGCAAACTAAGGAAGGTACTTTTGTCTCTCAAACTAAGTACACTAAGGACTTATTCAAGAAGTTTAATATGCAAGAGTGCAAAGGTATGTCTACACCCATGCCTACTAGTGGACATCTTGATTTGACCAAAGATGGTAAACCGGTTGATCAAAGGGTTTATCGCTCTATGATTGGATCATTGTTATACCTATGTGCTTCACGTCCCGATATTATGCTAAGTGTGTGCATGTGTGCAAGATATCAAGCTGCTCCTAAAGAATGTCATCTTAAGGCCGTGAAAAGGATAGTGAGATACTTAATTCATACACCAAATTTTGGCATTTGGTATCCTAAGAGGGCCTCTTTCGACCTTCTTGGCTACTCCGACTCGGACTATGCCGGAGATAAGGTTTATAGAAAGTCCACTTCGGGTACTTGTCAATTTCTTGGTAGATCTCTTGTGTCTTGGTCCTCCAAGAAACAAAACTCGGTATCCTTATCTACAGCGGAAGCGGAGTACATTGCCGCTGGTTCATGTTGTGCTCAATTACTTTGGATGACCCAAACTCTTAAAGATTATGGGATATATGTGAAGCATGTTCCATTGCTTTGTGACAATGAAAGTGCTACCAAAATTGGTCATAATCCCGTACAACATTCTCGAACTAAGCATATAGAAGTTCATCATCACTTCATTCGAGATCATGTTGCTAAGGGTGACATTAAACTTAAGCATGTTCACACAGAAAAGCAATTAGCGGATATATTTACTAAACCCCTTGATGAGAAAGTGTTTTGCAGGTTGAGAGGAGAATTGAACATCATTGATGCTTCAAACTTGGAGTAGAAACTCCATTGGATACATGCAAGACATGAGCTTATGACTAATCCATGATATCTCTCTTATGATGAAAATATTATAACTTGGATATATTTGCATCTTGCATGTTATATAACCCATGTAGGTACTTGGTTGAAACAAACTCCATGAGATTGTAACCGACTCACATCTTGAGCAATCTCTACGTCACCAAGTCTCTACACTATGGTGGTTGAATACAAGGAAGCACGGAATCATTCAAACATATCCTTTGACAAACTCTATATTGAGCTTCATGATTATCATTTTTGAATACACAAATGCTACTCTTTGCAAGAACTAATCCATGTAGGTAGATGGACTCAAATTCCAAGTGGTTCTCCCAACTCTTGATAAGCTACATCAACCTTGAGAAATCCACACAAGTTAAACTACATGGTGAACACCACCAAACAAGGTATGTTATTCCATCTTAGAGAAGCTTTACTCCGAGTCATGAGCTAAAGCAACTCGACAAGATGTGAATACATCAAAATGCTTAAGCGAAAAATGGTAACCCCATTTTGAGCTTAAACAATGAGTATGACCTATGATCAAGTGATCTCACTTGACTCCTAAGTCAATATACTCTAATATAGGTGACTTTGTCACCGACCATCTCTAGATTTCTTTCTTTTCTTTTCAGTTGCTCTGCATTTCCTGCATCCAATTCACTGCATATCATTTAGTTAATTCCTTGCAAATTTTTGTGAGATCTTAATAGTCTAGTGAGCTGAGGTGACAAGTGTTTTCTCTGCGATGAACTCGGTTTCACCAATTTGTTGTTTTTGGTCCAACCGAATCCTTTCGGTACAACCGAAGCATACCACTCGGTGCCACCGATTTCACAACAGGAAAAACAGTTTGCCACTTATTTTGTGTTTCTTCTGATCCAGCTCCACTCAATGAATCTTGTCCTCTACAAGCATCACAATTTTATACAGTGCTTTGAGTTGTGACTCAAGGACCAAACCCATTCACAACAAATTCCAGAAGATCCTTCTTGGAAATTGATGTCAAAGGGGGAGAGAGAGATCACATCAAAGCTTATCACTTCCAAAAGGGAGAGAGTATTAAGGGGGAGAAAGAGATCTCCGGGGGGAGAGAATACTCAAGTAGAAAGTGTTTCTCAAGGATCCTAGATTCTTGGTGTTCAAGAGGAGAGATGCCACATGTATTTTTGGGGGGAAAGACATGTTCATATGTGCTTATTTGCATTAAGCTCTGTTCTTTTATATCTTTCAGCTCTGATTTTCTGTTCCCTATCTTCTCCCAGTATCCCATGCTAGATTCAGGGGGAGCAAGACATCTAAGTGAAAGGAATCATTTAAATTCATTGCATATCTTTACTCTTGGGGACATGTCTAATACAATGTGGTACTTAGTACTCACTCTCTACATGTCATCCCAGTCTTGGTATTCTTGTGGTTTCTTTTGTTTGCTCTGGCTAGTAGATGTACTGTGTTATCTAACCTTGTTTGTGCAGGTTCATTCCACCCTAAGCCAACTCAAGACTACAAGGTAAGTATATGCATCACACTCATGTGTATGAGGAATTCTTGCTGATGTACATACTGTTTGCAAGAAGGACTCATGAGCATGAAGGTATTTTATTAAATATTCTTTGCTTTGATGCATATGGCAAAGATACATGTAACACATTGCCTACTCTATCATGGTTTTGCTCTCACATGCCTCTATATTCCATATTCACATGATTGCATACATGTAGGGGGAGCCTATGCTTGTTACATGTCTTTCTGAAGCTTTACTTGCTATTCTTTATATCTTCATCTAAAGCTTTGATGTATGTTGCAGTCAATTACCAAAAAGGGGGAGATTGGAAGCACAAGTGCTCCCTAGGTGGTTTTGGTAATTAATGTCAACATATCTCTTGTTGGACTAACACTTTTATGTAGTATGTTCCAGACAAGTTCAACAATGGAGTGGCATGGACTAAAGGATGTGGGAACTCCTTCAAGGTGCTAAGGACAAAGGATTGGCTCAAGCTTCAAGCTCAAGACTCTACATTTTACATTTTAGTGATCCAAGATCACATTGAGTCTATAGGAAAAGCCAATACTGTCAAGGAGGGATGAGGTGTTGCTTAATGAGCCTCTTGCTTCATGTGCTTAGTGGTATGCTCCAAAATCCTCCACTACTTTCTCACATCCACATATGACCTAAACGTAAAGTCAAACTCGGCCCTACCGATTCTTTCTATCCGGCGCCACCGAGTTTTGATGCCATAGCCACTACCACAAACCCTAGGCAAATCGGTTTCACCGATAGGGATCTCGGTCTCACCGAGATGGGATTGTAATCTCTCTGTGTATGTCTATTACCAAAATCGGTCTCACCGAGTTTATGTAATCAGTACTACCGAGATTACAATGCAAACTGTCTGGTTAACTTATTACCAAAATCGGTCCCACCGAGTTTGAGTAATTGGAATCACCGAGTTTGCCTGACCAACTCTCTGGTTAGCTAATTACCAAAATCGGTCTCACCGAGTTTGTGTAATCGGTCTCACCGAGATTACGTTATGCCCTAACCCTAACCATATCGGTCCTACCGAGTTGCATTTCGGTCCCACCGAAAACCCTAACGGTCACTAGGTTTACTAAATCGGTCCCACCGAGTTTTATGATTCGGTCCCACCGAGTTTGGTAAATTGTGTGTAACGGTTAGATTTTGTGTGGAGGCTATATATACCCCTCCACCGCCTCTTCATTCGGGGAGAGAGCCATCAGAACAAGCCTACACTTCCAACATCCTATTTCTGAGAGAGAACTACCTACTCATGTGTTGAGGCCAAGATATTCCATTCCAACCATATGAATCTTGATCTTTAGCTTTCCCCAAGTTGCTTTCCACTCAAATATTCTTTCCACCAAATCCAAATCCTGTGAGAGAGAGAGTTGAGTGTTGGGGAGACTATCATTTGAAGCACAAGAGCAAGGACTTCATCATCAACACATAATTTGTTACTTCTTGGAGAGTGTTGTCTCCTAGATTGGCTAGGTGTCACTTGGGAGCCTCCGACAAGATTTTGGAGTTGAACCAAGGAGTTTGTAAGGGCAAGGAGATCGCCTACTTCGTGAAGATCTACCGCTAGTGAGGCAAGTCCTTCGTGGGCGACGGCCATGTGGGATAGACAAGGTTGCTTCTTCGTGGACCCTTCGTGGGTGGAGCCCTCCGTGGACTCGCGCAACCGTTACCCTTCGTGGGTTGAAGTCTCCATCAACGTGGATGTACGATAGCACCACCTATCGGAACCACGACAAAAACATCCGTGTCTCCAATTGCGTTTGAATTCTCCAAACTCTTCCCTTTACATTCTTGCAAGTTGCATGCTTTATTTTCCGCTGCCTATATACTCTTTGCATGCTTGCTTGTTATGTGTCGTGAATGTTAAACTTGTGCCTAAACTCCACTTAAACCTAAAAGAAGTTAAAAACTGCAACTTTGGTACTTAGTGTCTAATCACCCCCCTCTAGACACCTCTTCTCAAGATCCTACAACTTTACATAAAATTTAAACATGATGCAACACACAAGTGCTAGCCTAGTGCAAGGTAAAGCTAGGGATGTGACACTCGCCCCAGCCGCAGGATGTGTGGCCGCGGCAGGACGAACGGCGCCAGGGGCCGCGTTGTTGCTGTCAAATCCCTCGGGTGCTCCAGGGGGCGGACGGGCGCGTCGGGGCCCCGCGTGCGCTTCTGCCACTACCTGAGGCGTGGAAATTGAGTAGAAAGGCGCCGCACCCCTGCAGGCGGCGTCGAGTAGTTTGGCGACCCGCTCTAGGAGGGCGTCACGACCGCCCTCCGCCAACCTGTAGCGCAGTAGCTCTCGTGCCACGATGATCGCGGCCCACGCAGATCCGCCTCCCCGTCACCTTCGGCACCCGCGGCAACTACCGCACTCGACTTCTACATCGCCTGCATCAGCCTCCCATACAACGGCATCCTCGGATATCCGGCCCTCGCCAAGTTCATGGTTGTGACCCATCTTGGCTACAATGTCCTCAAGATGCCAGGGAGCTGCGGCATCATCACGATTGCTTGCGAGGAGAAGGACGCAGTGTGCTCCCTCGAGCGTGCCTACTAGGCTACGGCGGTCGAGAACCCAGATGATGAGGGCGCTGTCTTTCCTACTGAGGCCGTCCCCCAGAAGAAGAAGCAGCTACTCCACCGTGGACCTCGGGAGGATGCGGTAGCTAGTGGCCCTGCATCAGGACCTGTGCACACTGATGGGGCGCCTACCCCTCTCGCATAGGAAGGCGCGCCCAGCGTACCTCTCAAGCTGAGCTCGGGGGCTCTCCTCTGGAGGGCCTCTGACCGAGCCAACGTCATAAGGGAGGCGCTTGGGCACCACGTGGAGGCGTGCTTCAACGCGCGCTTCCGCCAGGAGGGCACAAGGCGTGAGGCGCTAGGTGCTCAGGACTTCATCACCAAGGAGATCAAGGAGCTTCAGGAGGCGGAAGCCATGCGTGGCGAGCGCCGTCGCACACCACCCACTGCAGCAGCTGCCCCTGACGAGGGCCACGAGTTGTGCGTCTGTGTCAACATCCCAGGGCTCAATAGAGCCGCATCTCAGGAGCTCTTCTAGCCGTCCCACGTAGGATGGTGTTGTCGGATTCTAGGTTCCGGCAAACCCTTGAGGTTCGAACACTAGGGGTGCACATGAAGATCTCTCTCTCTAGCTCGCTCTCACAATGATCTGAAGGCTTAACTCGACGAACACAGGTTCTGGTGGTGACACCCTCGTGGGTCCGCAGTGACCTCCGTCCTGCCATCCTGCTGGTCTTGGTCTCGTTGCACCAATATGGAAACCTTTGCCTGATGCCTCGGGAGTCCTCGCCTACGCTTGCCCCTTTTGCACCAAAGAGGAAGCGAGTACTCTGCGCCCGCTAGCGCCCGCCTGGCCTTGGTTGTGATGGCTCACGTCACGCGAACCTCCCAAGGTTCCCCTTGCATAGATATCTCCACTCCTCGGGAGCCAGCCTAGGGAGGCCGCCCCTGAGGTGGTCTTGTGTCGTCCTCCTCGCGAGGCTTGGCCCCTCCCGATGGTCTTGAGTGGTTGTTGAGGAAGATGGGCCATACCAGGCCGCTGGATGAGCCACGCCCTGGGCCGCAGGCAGGCAAGTCTGGGTACCCCCGTTCCCAGGACGCCGACAGTAGCCCCCGAGCCCAAGCCGCACTCGGACATGGCTTCGAGGCGAAGCCAAGGGGCAAATGATTGACGTGTGGCAATTGATAGGACGTGAGCATCTCCGCTTCCCCACGCTGCCTCGGCAAATGCCCGACTAACAAAAGGCTAGCGTGCGCCCCTTTCGTCTTGCCTTCGTCTTGCTCCAGATCCCCTTTCTTGCTCCTCTCGACCCAACAAACCTCCAACCTACTAGGGATTCCCCCTAAGATCACATCTGATGGCGCTCGACAAGGCCAAGGCCTCGCGCACCTCACCCGCCTGGCACGAGCCAGCCTTGAGCATGCCCACCGTCTCAGAGGAGAAGCTCGCCGCCGTGCCCCGGATGGCGGTGGGTGACAACGACGAAGGAAGAGTAGCGGTGCTGCGGGATAGCTCTGCCAAGCCTGAGGCTCCAGGTAGCACCTTTCTTCCCTTCTTCCTGAACAGCATGTTCATGGGGCTGGTTCTGCCCTTTTCTGATTTCTTCTATGCTGTGCTCAGCCACTACAGCCTCCATGCTCTTCACCTCCATCCCAACTCCGTTCTCTTCCTGTCAATTTTTTCCTTCTATAGTGAGGCATTTGTGGGGGTGATGCCATCCATGGCGCTGCTGCGCCATTTCTTCTACCTTCCGATCAAGGACGGCCACTGCTCGGGATGCGCCAATATCGTTGTAGCCAACGGGGCCAACGCTATCTCGAAGGCGGGGAAGAAGGCTGAGGGCTTCAGGAACAAATGGGTCCTTATGGACGCCAAGTGCTCCTACCCCCGGTTGTCGCTGCCGACCGGGATGCCCTCTTCTGACGAGAGTTGGCTCAGCGTGAAGCTTTATGACCCCCGGACGGAGCATGTGCTTGAGAAGATGGCCGCTGACCTGAAGCCCGATGACCCGAGGACTCAGAAGCTGACAGGGGCCATGATACTCAAGGAGTTTCTGGCGCAGCGCCTGGCCCCGCTTTTGGCGCATTCGCACCCCCTGTGGAAGCTCAAGGACGAGGGGGACGACCTCCGCCTGCGCCCTGACTCTTTGTCCGACGAGAAGCTGGACGCAGCCCTACGACTCCTGGTCGGGGAGGACCAGGGATTTTCGCCGGACTCACATCTCCCGCTGTACCGCCGTGCTGACGGGGCAGAGATTGTTGCCTCCATGCCCGTCTTCAATGACTATGGGCTCGTGCCGCCGGTGTCCTTCGAGGCCCTGGTGGTGACGGCTCTGGTGGTGGTGTCCTCCGACGACTCTGACGGGGAGTAGAAGCAGGACTCGGAGGCGACCCCGAAGGGGACCGGGGAGACCTCCCCTCCATGCAGGCCGATCTCCTTCACGCCTTGCCTGATGACGAGGACCACCCAGTGAGGGAGGCCCTACCCCCTAATGGGGTTACCACAAGGTCCAGGGTCACCCCCTCGAAGAAGTCGCCGGCTGGGGTCCTGACGAAAAGCAGGTCGGCACTGGTCTCCCAGAGTGATGCTCCTGCCCTGACGCTGCCTGGCGACGCCGCCGGGCCGGCTGCCGTGGCCTCATCTGCAACAAGGGCTCGCGCGCCAGCGCCCCATGCTGTGAGGCCCCTGGGCTCCGCGCTCCTGAAGAGGCCGCGGGACTACGCCGCAATGGACCAGTAAGCACCTCATCCTGACTTTGTCTTTGCTCCCGCTTCTGTTGCTGCTTCATGATGTTCTCTTCTTGGGGGCGCACCCCCTCGAAGGCCTAGCAGCCTGGCCTAGCCGCACCCCCTCCGCCGAAGAAAGGTGGTGAAGGCGCCCCTACTTCCCCCGCTCGGTCGTCCTCGCGAGGCCCAGTGGACCACCCTGAGGAGAAGGCGACCTCCTCGGCCAAGCCGGTTCCGAAGGCGCCCATCTCCAGCTCGCCCGTGGATGTTGTCGAGGCTCAGAAGCTCCCTGCTTCTCTTCCTGCCGTCATTAGCTCGCAGGTCTTGGCCACGACGCAGCCTCCTCTTCTGGTCGCACCGCTGGCTCGCGATCCTTCCACTTCGCCCGACGACCTGGAGGAGGCCCTTTCTGCGCTGACGTGGCTTTGGGGCGACCTTCAAGGCGCCGACCGTTGCCTGGTGGCAGGGCACCTAGAGCTGATATCGGGTTGGCTACAATCCGACACGTCTGTCAGGGCGGCGTTGGGCCAGGTCGTGGCAGCTTGCGAGGAGGACCAGCGAGCCACCGACCAAGCCACAGCCACCCGCGAGATGGCGATGAAGGACGCCGAAGCCGCCAAGGAGCGCTGCCGGTCGATGGAGGCCGAGCTTGAGACCATGCGCAACGAGCGTGCAGCCGAGACTCGCAGTCGTAAGGCGAAGGAGGAGAAGATGAAGGCCCGAGAGGACGCCGTCACCGGTCGCGACGCTGACTTGGAGTAGTTGGCGAGGGCGTAGGCCGCAGAGCGCAGCCGTCTGGAGGAGCTGGAGCGGCAGGTGGAGGTAGAGAAAACCCAGCTGGAAGCCAAGGCAAAGATTCTGGCTGAGGATCGCGCGGCCTTCATGTCCCTTGAGGAGAGATCCCGCGAGGTGCTGGGGGCACTCTACGAGAAGGGCTTGGAGAAGCTGCTGGCGACAGACGACGAAGGCCCCGCCTAGCTGCTTCCTTATCTTGTCGTGGTGCTCGAGGGTGTCATTGACGGGATCGGCCCCATGGTGGAGGGGGAGGCCCATGCGCTTTCTTCTTGAGCTCTGACGCGCGTCTTCAGCCATCTACATCTTCGCTACCCCGGCGTTGACCTCGGCGAGCAGCTCGACCTATGGAGGAGGAGTGCTGTGCAGCTGCTGCCGCAGCTGTGGAGGGCCAGGTGGAGGCCCTGCTGAAGAAGTTCCTCGCCGTCGAGCCTGCACCTCCAACCGACGATGCCGCCAATCTCGCGACCAAGGCCAATATGCGGCCGACGGTGACGCTGCCGATGGGAAGGCGCTCCCTGACGACGGCGCCCAAGGCTGAAGACAAGGCTTGCTGGTGAAGGACGACGCTCCTTCTCATTTTATTTTCCTGCGAACTTCCCTGTGACATGAGAGGTGCCTCGTGGAGGCGTTAAAACTCTGCTTGATGTTTGAGGACAATATGTTGTGTAATAATTTATTTAGGTTCCGCGATTTCCTTCCTGTTTGCTTGATGTTCTACATCGGCAAGGCCCGACCCCGCGCATACCTCAGCCGTCCCTGGGCCGTACAGATCACCAGGACAGGACCAAGGGGTGAGGGGCTACGTGGCCATTTAGGCTCCTGAGTCACAATGCTCAGGAGTTCCCCTTGACGTGCAAACGGCATGCGGGAAGGAAATGCAAAAATAGGCCTTAGGGTTCTACGTCGGTAGGGCCCGACCACGCCCATACCTCAGCCATCGTTGGGCCGTCTGAATCACCAGGATAGGACCAAGGGGTGAGGGGCTACGTGGCCAGTTAGGCTCCTGAGTCGCGATGCTCAGGAGTCCCCCTTGACGCTCAAACAGACCTTCATACCTGTCCTCGCTGATGTCCCGCTCAGGAGTGGTGCGCGACGACCAGGTCCGAGGGACCTGGCAGGGCGGCGTACGCTAGACGAGGCCTGAGCATAGCCCCCATGCCCAGCACCCTCGCGCGACTCTCTCGAGGGGAAAGCGTTGCGGTTAGCCCGGACACTGAACCGGGTGGCTCCCTGAGGTTGGTACGGCCGTGGAGCCACCCTCAGTTGTTTATCACTAGCGCGGAGCATAGCGCTTCCGCAATTGCACGGGCATAGCCGCTCCTCAACCGTGTAGACTGCCAGCACGGAGCATGGTGCTTCCACTTGTGCGTGGGTGAGGGCTCCTTCTGAGTGGAGCCCCCGGGGCGTGTACAGCCCCGCCCTGACACGTGGCTTGCACGGGAGGGCTAGACGAGGTGTGTCTGGGCACCCATGAGCCAGAGCGGGACTCACGAGGCCCTACCTCAAGGCGGGTTGCGCCTGGTCTTGGTTCTTGGTAGCTTCAGTGGTCTTGGGAGATGGTTAGGCAACCTGCACCGGACGAATTTCCTTAGGCGATCACATGAGAAGGCCAAACACCAACGACCCCAGGAGGTGACATGAACGGGAACGGCCCGCCAGACAGAGCTCGGTCGTTGGGTTTATCGACGCTGCAGGGACGGACCCAGGCACATACGCCATGCGTATCCTACTAATGCGAGGAATCCTAAAGAAATACAACCGGCGCGGCGCTCCTATGGTAACGAGGGCAGTCGCGGGTCGGGTATCGAAGTACCGAATAAGCAGGTGACAATCATACGACAACTCAAGCAAAAAGGCATGTTAGCTCAGATAGATGCAAGAACGACACAAGCCACTGGGACGCACCCGAGCAGCCTAGGGAAGATGCAGCCCGAGGGGCGCTCCCAGCAGAGTAAGCCGAAGATGCAAAAGGATAAACGTCGCAAGGACAAACCCGTGCGACTTGGGGATAAGGCTGCCCGAGGGACGCCCCCAACTGAATGAACTGGAAAGAGTCACCTGATACCATAGTGGGAGCGATGTGGGAGTAGCTGAAGATGCATGTTGAAGAGTTTCTCCTCATGAGCCGCCAGGGTCCCGAGCCTCAGGAGGCTCTGCGGGCCAAGGTGGCTCCTGGAGAACCGTCGCGATCTCCTCTAGGACGTTGTGACGTCTGTCCTCCTTAACCGCCAGGATGCTCCACAGGTGGCGCTGGAAGGTGACAACCGCGTTCGGCAAACCGAATGGCATGCGAACGTAGCTGTGAGGTGGTCCCTCACACTGTCCCACGCGCGAAGGCCAGAAACGTCCTTGAGACGCAGCCCCGTTGAGCCCTGGAAAGTCGACGCAGAAGCGCAGCCCGCCGTCCTCGCCAGGATGGGGAGCTGCGCCGGCTGGTGCGCGGCGGTCACCGTGTATGGTCCTTGCTTCCTGAAGCTCCTGGATCGCCTTGGTGATGAACTCCCGAGCACTAGGAGCTCCACACCTCGTGCCCTCTTTAGGGAAATGTGCGGTGAGGCACGCCTCCACGTGGTGCCCGAGCGCCTCCCTCGTGACATTGCCTAGTGTCGGCGTCCTGGGAACAGGGGTCCCCAGACTTGCCTGCCTGCGGCCCACGGCATGGCTCTACCAGCGGCCTTGTACAACCCATCTTTACCAGCAAATACTCAAAACCCTCGCGAGGGGCCAATCCTCGCGAGGCGAACGATGCAAGACCTCCTCGGGGGTGACCTCACCAGGCTGGCTCGCGAGGGGCAGAGAGATCAAGGCAAGGGGCACCTCGCCAGGTTCCTGTGATGCAAGCCATGACAACCGGGGCCAGGCAGGCGCCAGGTGGGCGCCAGCGCGCGCAGTGTCCTTGTTTCCGCTTTGGTGCTAAAGAGGCAAGCACATGCGAGGAGTCCCGAGGTATCAGGCAAAGGTTTCCATATCGGTGCAACGAGACCAAGACCAGCAGGACGACAGGACGGAGGTCACCGTGGAGCCCAAGACGGCGTCACCACCAGACCCTTTGGCAGACGAAGACCACCTTTAGTTAGGATAACTTGTACTAGTTGTCTCCATTCCAATTTGGCCGTTGTGGCATCCCTTCCCGCCAGCATTTGGGAAGAGGACCAGGCCTCTATAAATAGGGCTAGCCACCATAGTGGGAGGGGACGGACTGATCCAGGGAGACCCATCCGAGGCCATTCATATCATCCGCTACCACACAAGCTCACCAAGCACAAGAGCACTTCCCCTCAGGAGGTTAGTCTTCCCTTGTAACTGTTCATCCTCAGCCCAAGAGGCAATACACCACACCACACTGGAGTAGGGTATTACACCACATCGGTGGCCCGAACCAGTATAAATCTTGTGTCCCTTTGTTCTGCGAGTTCGACGCGCTGAGCCTTGAGATCGCGGTGAGGGCGTGAGCTAGGGGGAGGAGAAATCTTTGAGCATACCCCAGTATTGGAACCTCAAGGGTTTTGTCGGAACCCGAAATCCGACATTTGGCGCGCCAGGCAGGGTGCTACCTCTTGAGCACTGCGTTGGATTTCCTTGAAGAGGAAAGGATGATCCAGCAAAGTAGTGTAAGTATTTCCCTCAGTTTTTGAAAACCAAGGTATCAATCCAGTAGGAGGCTACGCGCGAGTCCCTCGTACCTACACAAAGCGAATAACTCCTCGCAACCAACGCGAATAGGGGTTGTCAATCCCTTCATGGTCACTTACGAGAGTGAGATCTGATAGAGATGATAGATAATATTTTTGGTATTTTTGTGATAAAGATGCAAAGTAAAATAAAAAGAAAAGTAAAAAGCAAAGCAAAATTAAAGTGATGAAGATAGACCCGGGGGGCATAGATATCACTAGTGGCTTCTCTCAAGAGCATAAGTATTCTACGGTGGGTGAACAAATTACTGTTGAGCAATTGATAGAATTGAGCATGGTTATGAGAGTATCTAGGTATGATCATGTATATAGGCATCACGTCCGAGACAAGTAGACCGACTCCTGCCTGCATCTACTACTATTACTCCACTCATCGACCGCTATCCAGCATGCATCTAGAGTATTAAGTTCAAGAAAACAGAGTAACGCCTTAAGCAAGATGACATGATGTAGAGGGATAAATTCATGAAATAAGATAAAAACCCCATCTTGTTTTCCTCGATGGCAACAATACAATACGTGCCTTGTTGCCCCTACCACTGGAAAGGACACCGCAAGATTGAACCCAAAGCTAAGCACTTCTCCCATTGCAAGAAAAACCAATCTATTAGGCCAAACCAAACTGATAATTCGAAGAGACTTGCAAAGATAACCAATCATACATAAAAGAATTCAGAGAAGATTCTAATATTGTTCATAAATAATCTTGATCATGAACCCACAATTCATCGGTCTCAACAAACACACCGCAAAAAGAAGAATACATCGAATAGATCTCCACGAGAGAGGGGGAGAACATTGTATTGAGATCCAAAAAGAGAGAAGAAGCCATCTAGCTACTAACTATGGACCCAAAGGTCTGAGGTAAACTACTCACACTTCATCCTAGAGGCTATGGTGTTGATGTAGAAGCCTTCCGTGATGGATGCCCCCTCCGGCGGAGTTCCGGAATAGGCCCCAATATGGGATCTCGCGGGTACAGAAGGTTGCGGCGGTGGAATTAGGTTTTTGACACCGTATCTGATCGTTTCGGGGTACGTAGGTATATATAGGAGGAATAAGTACGTCGGTGGAGCAAGGTGGGGCCCATGAGGGTGGAGGGCGTGCCTGGGGGGGAAGGGCGCGCCCCCCTACCTCGTGCCCACCTCCTTTCTTTCTTGACGTAGGGGTCCAAATCTCCTGGGTCATATTCGGTGAGAAAATCATGTTCCCGAAGGTTTCATTCCGTTTGGACTTCGTTTGATATTCCGTTTCTTCGAAACTTTGAGATAGGCAAAAAACAGCAATTCTGGGCTGGGCCTCCGGTTAATAGGTTAGTCCTGAAAATAATATAAAAGTGGAAAATAAAGCCCAATAATGTCCAAAACAGTAGATAATATAGCATGGAGCAATCAAAAATTATAGATACGTTGGAGATGTATCAGGCATCCCCAAGCTTAATTCCTGCTTGTCCTCGAGTAGGTAAATGATAAAAACATAATTTTTGATGCGGAGTGCTAATTGGCATAATTTCAATGTAATTGTTCTTAATTGTGGTATGAATATTCAGATCCAAAAGATTCAAGACAAATTTCATATTGACATAAAAATAATAATACTTCAAGCATACTAACAAAGCAATCATGTCTTCTCAAAATAACATGGCCAAAGAAAGATATCCCTACAAAATCATATAGTATGGCTATGCTCTATCTTCACCACACAAAGTAGTTAAATCATGCACAACCCCGATGACAAGCCAAGCAATTGTTTCATACTTTTGTCATTCTCAAAACTTTTTCAATCTTCACGCAATACATGAGCGTGAGCCATGGATATAACACTATGTGGAATAGAATGGTGGTTGTGGAGAAGACGAAAAAAGAGGGAAGATAGTCTCACATCAACTAGGCGTATCAACGGGCTATGGAGATGCCCATTGTCGGTGTCAAAACAGGTGGATGTCGGGTAGGGGCTCCCGAACTGTGCGTCTAAGGCGGATGGTAACAGGAGGCAGGGGACACGATATTTACCCAGGTTCGGGCCCTCCCGATGGAGGTAATACCCTACTCCCTGCTTGATTGAACTTGATGATATGAGTAGTACAAGAGTTGATCTACCACGAGATCGTAGAGGCTAAACCCTAGAATCTAGCCTATGGTATGATTGTTGTTGTCCTACGGACTAAACCCTCTGGTTTATATAGACACCGGAGGGGGCTAGGGTTACACAGAGTCGGTTACAAAGGAGGAGATCTACATATCCGTACCACCAAGCTTGCCTTCCACGCCAAGGAGAGTCCCATCCGGACAAGGGACGAAGTCTTAAATCTTGTATCTTCATAGTCCAACTGTCCGGCCAAAGGATATAGTCCGGCTGTCCGGATAACCCCTAATCCAGGACTCCCTCAGTAGCCCCTGAACCAGGCTTCAATGACGATGAGTCCAACAAGGCAGATTGTCTTCGGCATTGCAAGGCGGGTTCCTCCTCCGAATACTCCATAGAAGATTTTGAACACAAGGATAGTGTCCGACTCTGCAAAATAAATTCCACATACCACCGTAGAGAGAATAATATTTCCACAAATCTAATCTGCTGATGCATCTTGAAGCATCACATCACACCACGGCTCGGTCATTATTCGAACCATTTTTCTTAACCAGCCTCGGCGCATATCGCGAGGCGGTTTCCTTGGCACGTTTCATCGAAGTAGAGATCGTGTCCCCTTGTCATGGGATTCTTATCAATAAGGACTTGGGTAACCCAACCGCGCCATCAATTACGGTGTTTGGGGAGCAAGAGGTTTTACGAGGCAAGTGGGGAGGCGCATCACCTCTCCTGTCCTCTTAAGGGGACAAGGATCTATTCTTCTAACCCACGCCTTCCTCCCAGCTCATTCCCTTCTGCTCAAGCTCCAATGCTCAAGCGTTCCTCTTCTCTGTCCACAAGAGGTCCTCCAAAGTTGTCCGGACCCAGAGCGGGAGGCAAATGGATGGCCTCTACCGTCCAAGAGAAGGATATTCAAAAGCTTCGGAAGGCCGGGTATCAGGCCAAGAAAATCAGCCACCATCTTCCGACGGCGGGACAAATCGTCCCTACTCCGGAACCCCATGAGAGGGTTGTATTCCTCCCTCATTTCGTCCGCGGGCTGGGGTTTCCCCTCCACCCATTTGTTCGTGGCATCATGTATTATTATGGGATCGATCTTCACGATCTGTCCCCCAATTCCTTCCTCCACATCTCGACATTCATTGTCGTGTGCGTTGCTTTTCTCCGCATTTCACCGCACTTCGGCTTATGGCTGAAGATCTTTAATGTGAAGCCCAAGGTGGTGGGCGGTGAGCACGTCGAGTGTGGAGGCGCGCCATGGTGAGCAAGATGCCCAACGTCATATGGCCAACGGGAACCTTTAATGATTCTGTCAAGGAGTGGCAACAACAGTGGTTTTATATCACTGAGCCGCGCGGCACAGAGTGGGCCGCCTCTCCCGAGTTCCGATCCGGCGCCCCCCTGCGGCTTACATCCTGGGTCAAGAAAGGCCTGGACTGGACCTCGTCCGACGAACTGTCGGCACTCCAGACGCGCATTGAAGATATGGGAGACAAGAACATAGGACTTGTCAATGTGGTCCATGTGATGTTGATTCGCCGAATCCTGCCTTGTCAGCACCGGACTTGCAATTTGTGGGAATTCGATCCGGCCCAGCACCAAACCTTGCGGGAGCTTTGCGGCTCCCCGCACAAGGACATCTGGTAGGTGCTCTTCAAGTCCAGCAAATCATGGCCGGACTCCACCGAAGACCGTGGGTACCAAGTGTCCCGCCCGGCAAGTTCGGTGAGTTATACGATTTTCTTAACCGCGTAACCCAAAAGAAACGCTTAACGTGTTTTATACAACTCTCCCAGGGCTGGACGAAGAAGGCGGAGCGGATCCATTGTCCGGCCTGCCCAAAGAACCGGCCATCCCACTTCTAACGAAGATGTTCGTCCCGGCACCTTACAAGGTGCCGAAGAAGACGGCCGAGAAGGAGGCCAAAAAGACCCGGGGCGTCCTCCGTCGCCGTGGCACTTTGGACTCAATATCTGAAGGCTCTAATGCCCATTCTGCCTCCGAAGAGGACGGGGAGGAGGAGGAAGATGAATCCCCTGAGAGGGGAAGAAGGAAGAGGACCGCCTCCGTGCACTTGGAGGCCGAGCTGGCCAAAAGGGGAAAGGCTCCACTTCCGGAGGAGTCCACCGCCGCCGCCGATAGCTGCCCGGCATGAGATCCCAGGGCCCAGCCCCTAGTGAACTCGTAAGTGTATAAAATCCGAGTACGTTTTAGGCGTCCGGACTCATCGTGGCTTAGTATTTTGACCCAAGCCATATTTTTTGTAGTCCGGCGGGGTCTCGTGCCAAACAATCCTCATCAGAGGACTTGCTGAGCTCAAGTGCTATGGAGAGCGGGATGCCCCTAAAGGCCCCTTCCTCCAAACAGGTGTACAACACCGAGGCTTCGTCCTAGAAGGACCCCGGCCGAGGAGGAAAGGACAGAACAGCGAAGGCGGCGCCTGGAGGTCAAACCTTAGGGGCCGGACACATGGGGGAAAAGATTCCCATGGGGGCAGATGGCAGGAGCGATACTGAGTTTGGATCCTAGCCAGATGCGATTCTAGAGACCTATATGGCTCCAAGATCAAGCAGGCAGCCTCCTTTGGCTGGAGGGGGAGTGTCGGTTCCATCAGCAGCCTCTGTCTATTCGGAAGTGTCGAATGCTTTGTAAGTGGCGTTGAAAGACGCCTCCCTCGTTGATGAACACCGTGCCCTTATGGGTGCGGTGATTGAGAAAATTCAGTCAACTGAGAGTGGAATGAACGAAGCCTGTATTAGCCTTATAAGATGCTTTGAGGTATGTTTTATGTGTTGTCGAAGAGTGTCATGGTATGGACAGTAGCCCCTGACACACTGTTCGGTGAAGAAACCGGACAGAGGATCAAATATATATTTGCAGGAAGACTCATGAAATGACAATTATTTCTCTTCTGTTATAAGCAGGGGCCTGTAGCGGCTGCTGCCTCTGATACTGCGGAAATCTCTGGACTAAATCAAAGTCTGGAACGGGCCAAGGAAGAACTTGACTAGTTGGAAATGCAGTTGAGGGATAATCTGGGTATGCACAAGTCTTGTTCGCGTTTATTGCGAATGAATTTTCAGTATGAACTGAGCTTTATGACATTGCACTAAGAATTGTGACCGAAGTCGAAGCCCTCAAGAAGGCTGTGGCCAAAGCCGGGAAAAAGGCAGCCACTGAGCATGCTCTTCGTGAGAAACACGAGGCCAAGGTTATTATAGCTGAACATGAGCTACAAGAGGCCCTAGGGAAATGCGAGACCTTGGAGCAGAGTTTAACGAAGAAAGAGTCTGAACTCACCAAGGCTCATCAGGCCACGAGCGATGTCCAGGGGGAAACCCGAAGCGCCCTGCAAGAGATCCAAGAGGCGAGAAAGATCGCGGCTGGTAAGGCGTTTTCCCGTGAAGTAAGTATTTGGGGGGACTTATGTTTCTAATTTTGAATCCGGATTTCTCAGGGGTATTTACCGAGCTACCTCACAACATATCAGATGCCGCTCAATTCTACCGAGCCGAAGAAAGGAATACTACGGATAAGCTCTTCTGGTCGCAGTATTTGGCACCGAATTATCCGGTGCCTTTTGCCGATCAACTGAAACAGTTGATCGAACTACAGAAGGCGGCGGAACTAGCCATGAAGTATTTAATTATCCGGCTGTGGCCTGCTGAGCCGATCCCAACTAGCTACTTTGGGCTCGTGAAGCGGCTTGTGGGTGCCTGTCCTCGACTTGACGTCATCAAGCAGTTAGTCTGTATAGAGGGTGCACGAATGGCCTTCGCCAGCAAAAGGTGCACTGGGGAAGATGGACGCTGAAAAGCTGATGACCGAAGGACCGCCGGAGGGGAAGGAGCACCGCAAGCCCAAGTTATATTATGAGAATGTCCTGAAAGGATCCTACCTTGCCGCAGAGTTATGCACCAAGGACTTTATATTTCCATGAATGCAAATCATGTTGTCCTTTGTGTCAGCGTTCTGGGAACGGGGGTACCCAGACTTGCCTGCCTACGGCCTGCGGCGTGGCTCAAGGGGTGGCCTAGTACGGCCCATCTTCATCAACACAAGCTCAAGACCCTCGCGAGGGGCCAAGCCTCGCGGGGCGGACGACAAGAAGCTTCCTCGAGCCACGGCCTCGTCGGTGGCTCATCGCGAGGCGGAGAGATCAAGGCGGGGGTACCTCACGAGGTGCCCATGACGCAAGCCATGACGACCGAGGGCGCCAGGCGGGCGCCAGCCCACGCAGTGTCCTCATTTCCCCTTTGGTGCAAAGGAGGCAAGCGCAGGCCAAGGCATCAGGCAAAGGCAACCATTTCGGTACAACAAGACCAAGACCAGCAAAACGGCAGGAAGGAGGTCATCGTGGAGCCCAAGCCGGCGTCACCGTCAGAGTCTTTGGCAGGCGAGGACCGACTTTAGTCATGATAAGTGTACTAGATGTTCCCCTTCAAAATGGCCAATTGTTGGCACCCTTCCCGCTCAATATTTGGTAAGAGGCCCAGGGCCTCCCACTATAAATAGAACTAGCCACCACCAAGGAAGGAGGGTGGAGAGAAAAGAGAGGAAAGAAGGGGATCGATCAGAGAGAGGATCGGCATCTAGAGAGAGAGAAAGAGAGGCGATCGAACTCACCCAAGCAGTTCATCGCATCAGCTCAAGAACAACCCCTTGCGAGGCTGTTCTCCCTTTGTATTGTTCATCATCAGCCCCTGAGGCAATCCACCGCACCACAAACTGGAGTAGGGTATTACACCACAATGGTGGCCTGAACCAGTATAAACCTCGTGTCCCTTGTGTTGTTCTTTGTGTAGTTTAGACCCTTGCGAGGCGACGAGACGTAGGTAGGTTGGATGTGTGATCTCCGCGTGCACCCCAGAGTTCGAACCTAGAGGGTCTGCCGAAACCCGAAATCCGACACTTTGGAATGTTAAAACAAAGTCGGTTATATCAGTTACCGCCTGTTATATGAAAGTTTACCCTCCTGTGCGGCCGTTTTATATGTTAAATCTGAGAGTTGGCCAGTCATCGGCTTCTGCCCCCACGTATGAAGTACAGGGGTGTTCGGGATAAACTTGAGCACTCTTTATCCCAATTTTGGGTACTTCAAAGGAGGTGCTCAGCACAACGAACCAGGCAATCGGACTATAGGGCTTTATCACTCTCACTTAGCCATAGGAGCTTTACTATGGTTGGCGCAACTCCTGGTGTTCGGAAGACCGTACTAGGGGCTCTATAAGAGCCTGATCGAAGAAAGAACCGATCCATCGCACGCTGCATTGGTTATGGCATTGTGCGGAAGAAATCCTTAAAGATATTGCGACCTCTCGAACAGCTGACCAGCTCTCGCCTTATCATGACATTCAGTTTTAGCTTTCTCTACTGAGGTGTTCGTCCAGAAGAACCAGGACACAATCGCAGTAGTTCTCCCAGTGCTACCTTAGCCGATATAGCGGAACGTAAGGTACCAAAACATGGGAGCCGGGCAAACCCAACTATTGACCCAAGACATGATTCGGAGCTGATTCATATAATGCTATAAGTTCGGGGTGCCGAACTTCCATGAAGGTGTTCAGACTTTACTGCCGTATTATGGGTAAAACGTAGCCCCTGGCATATTTTAAGGTGCATTGCTATTTGCAGATGCCACTTTAACGAAAGAATTTCAATAAGAAATAATCAGCAGATAAGCATCATATAAATCCTCATGTTGTATTTAGGTGGTACGTCTATGCGTATAGGTACATATAATGTGATATATAAAAGAAAGGAATATGACTACGGAACCTGCTGAAACTAGGAGGAAGAGGCTGAGTGCGGATCCGTAGTATAACCGGATGGTCATTGCGGGGAATGTCAAAGGATTCCCTTACACGTTCAAGCTGCCTTCATATAGTCCGTCTTGGTCGGCGCAAAGGTGAACCTGCGAGGGAAATGTAAGAAATATTTATGTGCCGCAGGGCGGTTAAGCCGCCGAGTGCGGCCTATCCTGGCCTACGCCGGAGTGTTTAATTGAGCCTTGGACGGGCCAGGCTATCCTTCAGTGAAGTAGGTCGGAGTTCCTTGACGGTATCCGTAGGCCCGGACGTCTGCTCGAGGTTCGGCTGCAAGGTGCTGCTCGTTGTCTCTGCTGCTAAGGCAGTGGTCTATATGCTAGCGCCGACTGAAAGTTCGGCCTTGCCATTAACCGTGATGATGCCGCGTGGACCGAGCATCTTGAGCTTACGGTAGGCATAATGTGGCACGCGTTGAATCGAGCGAATGCGGTTCGTCCGAGCAGTGCTTGATAACTACTACGGAAAGGGACGATTTCGAAGTTTAACTCTTCGATACGGTAATTTTCTGGTGAACCGAAGACTACCTCAAGGGTAACAGAGCCTGTACAGCGAGCCTCCTTACCTAGTATAATGCCTCTGAGAGTGGCTTTAGTGGGTTTGATCGCCGAATGATCGATGCCCATCTTGCGCACTGTGTGTTGGTAAAGCAGATTTAAACTGCTACCACCATCCATAAGGAATCTAGTGAGGTGGAACCCGTATATTATTGGGTCCAGGACTAGTGCGGCTGGATTGCCCTGATTGCCGTTGACCGGACGATCCGTGCAGTTGAAGGTGACTGGCCCCAGTTTATATTGTGGGACGACAAGTTCCATTGAGTCACCATCCCTAAGGATGGATATCCGGTCCGAGTTGGTAATTTGGGTGGTATGTACCACGTTCACCGATTGAATATGCGGGGGAAATTTCTTTTGCCCTCCTGTGTTCGGTTGTCTGGGCTCTTTGTCGCTATCGTCGCTTTGAGACCCCCCTTTGTCTCTGGCGCCTGCCCTGCTGGCTTGTTTGATGACCCAGCATTCTCTGTTGGTATGGGTGGCTGGCGTTTTTGGGTGCCATGAATTTGGCATTGGCGATCGAGTATGCGGTCCAGACTGGAAGGACCCGAATTTTTATTTTTGGGTGGCCCATTTCGCTGAACGGACTTTGAGCCCCTGAACCCGGCATTAACTGCCGTGTTTTCGGCATTTTCACCAGATTTGTGGCGCTTATGTTTGTTGCGTCGTGGTTTGCCATTGCTATCCCTGGCTTCTGATGTGCCAGGTTTGCATGCTGTTTTGGTACTACGAGCCAACCAGCTATCTTCGCCCGCACAAAAGCGGGTCATAAGTGTCGGAGGGATGCCATGGATTTTGGCTTCTCTTGACCGAGGTGCCGGGCGAGCCATTCGTCACGGATATTATGTTTAAATGCCGCTAAGGCCTCTGCATCTGGACAGTCTACTATTCGGTTCTTCTTGGTTAGGAACCGGGTTCAGAATTTCCTAGCCGATTCCCCTGGCTGTTGGGTTATATGACTTAAATCGTCTGCATCCGGTGGTCGCACATAAGTGCCCTGGAAGTTTTCAAGGAATGCATCTTCCAAATCCTCCCAGCTGCCGACGGAGTCTGCTGGCAAGCTATTCAGCCAATGCCGAGCTGGTCCTTTGGGTTTTAGTGGGAGGTACTTGATGGCGTGTAGGTCATCACCATGGGCCATGTGGATGTGGAGGAGGAAATCCTCAATCCATAATGCAGGGTCTGTTGTGCCATCATACGGTTCGATATTTACGGGTTAAAAACCCTCTGGGAATTCGTGATCCATAACTTCATCAGTGAAGCATAGGAGGTGTGCGGCGCCTCTGTGCCGGACTATATCATGACGCGGTTCATATGAATCTTGTCTGCCGTGTTCGGCTCGGCCGGATTTATATTTAGTGTATCCGACGTGACGATGATCGTCGCGTGTAGGCGCCGGCCCTCGTGATCCGTAGATCGATCTTGCGTGTTATGCCTTGTCTTCCAATACATCTCGCAGGTCTCGCGTGTTGCCCCGTGCCTTGGTATTTTTGTTTGAGTGGCGGCGGGGTGTGAGCGGAGCTTCAGGCTGGAATGACTCTCTATCTCGGCCATGAGGTGGCCGATCCGCCGCATCGTACGCTGGTGATGTAGGTTTCAATGCTTCCTCCTCAAGTCGGGGTAGCAACCTGCACTTTGGGTAACCCTTGGAAGGGCGTTCGAGTTCATATTCCTCGGCCGCAAGGACTTCAGTCCATCTATATGCTAGCAGATCTTGATCAGCTCGAAGCTGTTGTTGCTTTTTCTTCAGGCTATTTGTTGTGGCAATAAGCCGACGCATAAAGCGTTCCTGTTCGACAGGATCCTCAGGCACGAAAAATTCTTCGTCGCCGAGGCTCACTTCGTCTTCGGAGAGAGGCATGTAATTGTCATCCTCCGCCTCTCCCTCTACCGCTCGCTCCAGAGAGTTGGCTTGTTCATCCTCTGGCCCTAAATCTTGCTGGAGGGGATTGTCATTGTCTTCGGCACTGTCTGGAGTACTATTATCTCCTGTGCCGGTATCACCGCTTTTGCAGTGGCGAGACTGAGAGCGGCGCCGCTGACGTCGGCGCTTGGGTTGCTTCTGGGGGGGGGGGGTCATCCTCCACTGTCTTGTCGACATTGCCTTCTTTGGGTGTATCCACCATGTATATATCATATGATGAGGTGGCGGTCCAGTACCCTGTGGGCAGTGGTTCCTGTTCGTCTCCCGCATCGTTTTCCATACCATCGATGTCTTCGGAGTCGAAGTCGAGCATGTCGGTTAAATCGTCGACAGTGGCTACTAAGTGGGTGGTGGGTGGGGAATGAATTTTCTTCGTCATCCGCATCCCATTCTAGCCGGACATAGTTCGGCCGAGGTTCTCCTGACAGGGAGAGAGACCTTAACGAGTTTAGTACATCGCCGAAGGGTAAGTGCTAAAAGATATCCACGGAGGTGAACTCCATGATCGGCGCCCAATCGGATTCGATAGGTATGGGTGTAGGCGGTTCGGGGTCCGTGGCCGGAGACGAGTCCATTGGTTCGGCGTCACGGCTCTCATGAAGGGTAAGGTCAGTGTTCGGCTCTATCGCCACTGAGGTTGCGGCCTCCAAGGCGGGGTCTATCCGCCCATCCTCGGATGGCGCAGTCTGTTCCGGATTGAAGGCCGGAGTGGTTCTTAGTGTGATTTCCGAACATCTGTCCGGCAACAGAGCTACATCGTGCTCGTCGTGATCGTGCGGCACATCTGGCATGGACTCGAATCCGTTGAATATTAAGTCTCCGCGGATATCGGCTGTGTAATTCAAGTTTCCAAACCTGACCTGGTGGCCAGGGGCGTAGCTCTCGATCTGCTCCAGATGGCCAAGCGAGTTGGCCTGAAGTGCCAAGCCGCTGAATACGAAGATCTGTCCGGGGAGGAAAACCTCACCCTGGACCACATCGTTATCGATGATTGGAGGAGCCATCCAGCTTTACGGCGATGACACAGTGGAACTCTCAATGAAAGTACCAATGTCGGTGTCAAAACCGGCGGATCTCGGGTAGGGGGTCCCGAACTGTGCGTCTAAGGCGGATGGTAACAGGAGGCAGGGGACAAGATATTTACCCAGGTTCGGGCCCTCTCGATGGAGGTAATACCCTACTTCCTGCTTGATTGATCTTGATGATATGAGTAGTACAAGAGTTGATCTACCACGAGATCGTAGAGGCTAAACCCTAGAAGCTAGCCTATGGTATGATTGTTGTTGTCCTACGGACTAAACCCTCCGGTTTATATAGACACCAGAGGGGGCTAGGGTTACACAGAGTCAGTTACAAGGGAGGAGATCTACATATCCGTACCACCAAGCTTGCCTTCCACGCCAAGGAGAGTCCGATCCGGACACGGGACGAAGTCTTCTATCTTGTATCTTCATAGTCCAATAGTCCATCCAAAGGATATAGTCCGGCTGTTCGGATACCCCCTAATCCAGGACTCCCTCACCCATCAATAGATATCAATGTGAGTGAGTAGGGATTGCCATGCAACGGATGCTCTAGAGCTATAAGTATATGAAAGCTCAACAAAATAAACTAAGTGGGTGTGCATCCAACTCGATTGCTCACGAAGACCTAGGGCATTTTTGAGGAAGCCCGTCATTGGAATATACAAGCCAAGTTCTATAATAAAAATTCCCACTAGTATGTGAAAGTGACAAAATGAGAGACTCTCTAGCATGAAGATCATGGTGCTACTTTGAAGCACAAGTGTGGTAAAAGGATAGTAACATTGTCCCTTCTCTCTTTTTCTCTCATTTTTTATTTGGGCCTTTTCCCTTTTTTATGGCCTCTTTTTTTTCGTCCGGTGTCTCATCCCGACTTGTGGGGGAATCATAGTCTCCATCATCCTTTTCCTCACTTGGGACAATGCTCTAAAAATGATGATCATCACACTTTTATTTTCTTACAACTCAACAATTACAACTCGATACTTAGAACAAAATATGACTCTATATGAATGCCTCCGTGATGTAGCGGGATATGCAATGAATCAAGAGTGACATGTATGAAAGAATTATGAGCGGTGGCTTTGCCACAAATACGATGTCAACTACATGATCATGCTAGCAATATGACAATGATGGAGCTTGTCATAATAAACGGAACGGTGGAAAGTTGCATGGCAATATATCTCGGTATGGCTATGGAAATGCCATGATAGGTTGGTATGGTGGCTGTTTTGAGGAAGGTATATGGTGGGTGTATGATACCGGCGAAAAGTGCACGGTATTAGAGAGGCTAGCAATGGTGGGAGGAAGAAAAGTGTGTATAATCCATGGACTCAACATTAGTCATGAAGAACGCATATACTTATTGCAAAAATCTACAAGTTATCAAAGAAAAGTATTACGCGCATGCTCCTAGGGGGATAGATTGGTAGGAAAAGACCATCGCTCATCCCTGACCGCCACTCATAAGGAGGACAATCAATAAATAAATCATGCTCCGAATTCATCACATAACGGTTCACCATACGTGCATGCTACGGGAATCACAAACTTTAACACAAGTATTTCTCAAATTCACAACTACTCAACTAGCATGACTCTAATATCACCATCTTCATATCTCAAAACAATTATCAAGCATCAAACTTTTCTTAGTATTCAACGCACTCAAAAGAAAGTTTTACAAATCTTGAATAACAAGCATATTAGATTTTTAAGAAAATTACCATGCTATTTAAGACTCTAAAAATAATCTAAGTGAAGCATGATAGATCAATAGTTTCTATAAAACAAATCCACCACCATGCTCTAAAAGATATAAGTGAAGCACTAGAGCAAAACTATATAGCTCAAAAGATATAAGTGAAGCACATAGAGTATTCTATCAAATTCCAAATCATGTATGGCTCTCTCAAAAGGTGTGTACAGCAAGCATGATTGTGGTAAACTAAAAATCAAAGACTCAAATCATACAAGACGCTCCAAGCAAAACACATATCATGTGCTGTAAAAATATAGCTCCAAGTAAAGTTACTGATGGAAGTAGACGAAAGAGGGGATGCCTTCCGGGGCATCCCCAAGCTTTGACTTTTTGGTGTCCTTACATTATCTTGGGGGTTACATGGGCATCCCAAAGCTTAGGCTCTTTCCACTCCTTTGTTCCATAATCCATCAAAAGATTTCACCCAAAATTTGAAAACTTCACAACACAAAACTCAACAGAAATCTATTGAGCTCCGTTAGCACAAGAAAACAAAAGGCCACTTCAAGGTACTGTAATGAACTCATTATTTATTTATATTTGTGTTAAACCTACTGTATTCCAACTTCTCTATGGTTTATAAACTATTTTACTAGCCATAGATTCATCAAAATAAGCAAACAACACACGAAAGACAGAATCTATCAAAAACAGAACAGTCTGTAGTAACCTGTAACTAACGCAAACTTCTGGAACTCCAAAAATTCAGCCAACATAGGAAGACCTAGGCAATTTGTTTATTGATCAGCAGCAATTGGAATCAGTATTTTACCACGTTCTGGTGATTTTTAACAATTGTTTTCGTGAACAGAAAGTTTCTGGAAATTACAGCAAGATCAGATAACTATCATCCAAGAAGATCCTATAGGTTTAACTTGGCACAAACACTAATTAAAACATAAAAACACATCTAACCAGAGGCTAGATCAAAGATTTATTCCTAAGCAGAAGCAAAAGCAAACAAACTAAAAATAAAATTGGGTTGCCTCCCAACAAGCGCTATCGTTTAATGCCCCTAGCTAGGCATAAAAGCAAGGATAGATCTAGGTATTGCCATCTTTGGTAGGCAATCCATAAGTGGCTCTCATGATAGATTCATATGGTAATTTTATTTTCTTCCTAGGAAAGTGTTCCATGCCTTTATTTAATTGAAATTGGAATCTAATATTCCCTTCCTTCATATCAATAATTGCACCAATCGTTCTAAGGAAAGGTCTACCAAGAATAATAGGACAAGAAGGATTGCAATCTATATCAAGAACGATATAATCTACGGGCACACAATTCCTATTTTCAACAATAAGAACATCATTAATTCTTCCCATATGTTTTTTAATAGTGGAATCCTCAAGGTGCAAGTTTAGAGAGCAATCATCAAAATCACGGAAATCTAGCAAATCACACAATGTTTTGGGGATAGTGGAAACACTAGCACCCAAATCACATAAAGCATAAAATTCATGATCCTTAATCTTAATTTTAATAGTTGGTTCCCACTCATCATAAAGTTTTCTATGGATAGAAATTTCCAACTCAAGTTTTTCTTCGTAAGATTGCATCAAGGCATCAACTATATGTTTGGTAAAGGCTTTATTTTGACTATAAGCATGAGGAGAATTTAGCACGGATTGCAACAAGGAAATACAATCAATTAAAGAACAACTTCCATAATTAAATTCCTTTCCAAAATAGTGGGTTTAGCAACATCTAGGGTTTTGCTTCCTTCAATCCCACTTTTATCAATTTCATCATCAAGATCTAAAAAACTCTGAATTCTTGGAACGCCTTCTAGGTAAAGGTGGATCATAATCAGTCCCATCATTATCAAGATTCATATTGCAAAACAAAGATTTAATAGGGGACACGTCAATAACTTTTAGATCTTCATCTTTATTTTCATGGAAATTTGAAGAACACGCTTTAATAAGGGCATCTCTCGTAGCACGCATCCTAGCGGTTCTTTCCTTGCACTCATCAATGGAAATTCTCATGGCTTTGAGAGACTCATTGATATCATGCTTAGGAGGAATAGATCTAAGCTTTAAAGAATCAACATCAAGAGAAATTCTATCAACGTTCCTAGCCAATTCATCAACTTTAAGCAATTTCTCTTCAAGCAAACCATTGAAATTCTTTTGCGAATTCATAAATTCTAACACTAGTCTCAAATTCAGAGGGCATCTTGTCAAAATTTCCATCAGAGTTGTTGTAGGAATTTCCATAATTATTAGAAGCATTACTAGGATAAGGCCTAGGATTAAAATTTCCTCTATACGCGTTGTTCCCAAAATTATTCCTACCAACAAAATTCACATCCATAGATTCATTATTATTCTCAATCAAAGTAGACATAGCATATCATTAGGATCAGAAGAAATACTCTTAGTAGCAAACAATTTCATAAGTTCATCCATCTTTCCACTCATAACATTAATTTCTTCTATCGCATGCACTTTTTTATTAGTAGCATCTCCTAAAGTGATTTCCATAAAAGTGCCTCCCGCGGCCGATCCAAAAGATTTCTAGAAGCAAAATTCAATCCGGCATAATTTTTTTGTATAATCATCCACAAATTCAAACCATGAGTAGGGCAATTACGTATCATTAATTTCATTCTCTCCCAAGCTTTTGCAACATGTTCATATCAAGTTGCTTAAAATTCATACTATCGTTTCTAAGAGAGATGATCTTAGCGGGAGGAAAATACTTAGAGATAAAAACAACTTTGCACTTGTTCCAAGAAGCAATACTATTTTTTAGGCAAAGACGAAAACCAAGCTTTAGCACGATCTCTAAGCGAAAAAGGAAATAGCTTCAATTTAACAATATCATTATCAACATCTTTCTTCTTTTGCATATCACAAAAATCAATGAAGCTATTTAGATGAGTAGCGGCATCTTCACTAGGAAGGCCGGCGAATTGATCTTTCATAACAAGATTCAACAAAGCAGTATTGATTTCACAAGATTCAGTGTTGGTAAGAGGAGCAATCTGAGTGCTAAGGAAATCATTATTGTTGGTATTGGTAAAGTCACACAATTTGTGTCGGCGTAATTGGACACGGATACCCCGAAGACGGTGAGGCGATATTTCACGACATCGGGGCTAGCAAAGCCCCTCAGTCCGACTGCCCGGCCGCTTCTGCCGGCTCTCCGTCCGACTGCTCTGCCCGACCGGCTGCCAGCTGCCGACTGCGCCAACCAGCCAGCTGCCGACTGCAGCCTGACCCAACACCGACGAGACGGCCGTACTACGACGTCATCTACAGTGTAACGTGGGCCCTGGGCATTGATTTATAAAATGCCCCAGAGGACAAGCATGACATGCACCAAACCTCTCATGGGCATGGTGCCCCATGCCCACTTGCCCGCCACGCCACTCACCTAGCTTAGGAAATAAGCTAGCCATGCCCACATATATATACCACACATCCATCCATCCAGGGGATGGATCCCCATGGACTCACACTCACACACGCTCACGTATGAGCAGCCACTTGCCATTCGGACACTAGAGCTAGCATGCTCATCCGGCCACCCGCATATATACAAGATCAGATGCACTAGGCACTGATCTCAGATACAGCTCCAGGAGCATTTTGTATTGTCCGATGTATATCCCAGATAGATACACTCAGACATGCAACAGTAGGAGTATTATCTCTTCGGAGAGCTCCGAAGCTGGGTAAACCACCGCGTGCTACTCGCATACCGCTCTCGGTCTTATCAGCAGCAGTCTTACCCTCACACTAAGCCGTTGTGGCATCTGTCGACTCGCAAGCCCCCCGTGAGAATACCATGCAGTTGGCGCCCACCGTGGGGCGGTACTTCTACTATGCAACCACGCTGCTGCTGGTTTCGTAGTCCATGCGGGACCATTTTCGCCTTCACCGCCACGGCATTGCACCATCTCTCCAGCAGCGGTCGGGGGCTCGACATCGACACGCCCCCAGAGTGGCCGCGAGGGGCGGCACGTCCTCGCCATCGGCCTCGCCATCTTCGTCGTCACCGCGGCGTCGCCGTCATCTCTCCGGTAGCGCTCGGGGGCCCAACATCGACACGCCCCAGGAGCGGCCGCGAGGGCCGGCGCGTCCTCGCTGTCGGCCTTGCCCTCTTCGTCACCACCGTTGCGGCGCCGGCTAACGGACCGCGCGCGCCGCGCGCGGAGCCTCGTTTCGGTCGACCGTGGCCATCCACGCACCGCTTGCGTTTGCTTCCCCCCGTGTTGCGCCTTGCTTTGGCCGACACACGAGCGCTCGCTCCTCCATACTCCGTCTTTGCAACCTAGCTAGATGCTAGTCAACAATGGTCAAACCATCCATACACTACCTATACGCTAGTCAGATACCCCCAGACAATGCCCAGACTATGGCGTTGCTTCCTTCTCCAGCCATCCCGCGCGCCTGGCCCGTCGTCCTCGCGCGTGCCGGCTCCCTCCTCATACGACTTGGCCCGCCCGTGCTTGGCCTGCCGGCCAGCATTGTGCCCTCACAGACAACTCCGCGCCTCCGTCTGCTCCACGAAGTTGCGCCTTCGGCCGCCACCATGCTCGTTCTGACCGCCAGCGCTGCCACATGCCCGGCTCCACGCCTCAAGCGCTTGCTCCAGCACCCGCGCCCGGCGCTGCCGTGGCGGCCGGCGTCGCGCTCCCCGCTGGCGGCTCCGTGCCGACTCCTCCCTGCTGTGGGCCGGCTGCCCCGCGTCCGCCAGCACCAGTCATCACCGCTCGGGCGGAAGGCGCCATGGCCGCAGGCCCCGCCATGTGGTCCTTCGCCCTGCGACGGCTGCTCCGCAGTCCGCCGACCACCGCCAGCTCTCCATGCGCCGCCTCGCTACCCTGCCTGCCGGCTACTCCACGTGGCCGTCTCCGCCTCGACACCACCTCGTCGGCTCGAAGACCCGCGGCCGTGCGCTGACTTCGCACCCGGCGGCTCCGGCCCGCCCACGCCGCGGCTGCTCGTGATCTCGCCCCCCGCCCGGGTGCACTCATGACCACTGCTCCACGCCGCGGCTCCGCGTCGGCGCCGTGGCTCTTCGCCTCGCCAGCGTCCCTGCTGGTTCGCACCACTCCTCCGCCTGCCCCGCACCCGGCCCAGTCCGGCCAGCTCCAGCCTTTCGGATCCGCACGCTCCGCCAACTTCCCCAGCGCCGCGTGCTGTCGCGCCGCCTCGTCGCGCCCCCGCTGCCGGATGCGCCGGCCGACCTCCTCCGCTCCGTGTGCACCGGTTCACCGTGCCCCGCCTTTCGTCGCATCCGGCCCGCTGGTTCCCGTCGCGCACCCTTCGGTCCTCCGCGCGGCTAGCTCAAGTCCCGCAGCCGGCCCTCCTCGCACGCGCCGGGTCCCCGCGGCCCTCCTTGCAGCTCCACCGCCCGCTGCCGGCCTCCCGTCGCCGCTGGGCCATCCGGATGCGCCCGGCTCCAGCGCCCGTCGGCCGGTCGCCCGCCAGCCGGCCAGCGCTGGGTCCTCCAGCAGCTCCGTCCGCGCCGGCCGCCTCCCTCCGCTGGGTCCTCCATGGCTCCGTCAGCCCGGCCGCCTCCCGCCGCGCTGCCGGCTGCTCCGACGCCCAGCGGCCGGCCCGCTGCTAGCCGGCCGCCCACTGCCGGCTCCCGCTGCTCAAGCTGCCCATGGTCGGCTGCCTACGCGAAGAAAATAGAGAGGCCGCCTGCTCAGGAAAAGTCAAAGCAGCCGACAGAAAAAGAAAAAACAATGAGGTGCCGGGTGGAGAATGAGCCGGCTGAAAAAAGGGCTTCCTGCTACTAGCAGCCGGCTGGTGAGAGAAAGTTTTGTCCAGCGGCCAGCAGCCGGCAGAAGAGAAGAAAGAAGAAACGGGAGCTGCAAGTTACCTCTCCGCCTGGCCGGTCGAGCCTGACCGGCCGGGACCCCTTCGAGCACGCGGGGCTCGAAGGCCGCACCCAGTGGGTGAGCCGGCGCGCTCCGCGCGTGCCGTGCCGGCTGTCTTTGATGACCTCTGTCGCTTCTACATGAAAATCAATGTGAGCTCCTCACCCGCATATTTTTTCACCGCGAGAGCACGGATAACCTTGAGTGATGCTCGGGGTGTATCTCCACATTTTATTACAGTTGCATCACTGTTGGCCCGGCGCTTGACCGGTTAACTTTGGCTGGCCGCTTGGCCTGAGACGTTAGTTCCCGCAGACGGCTTAGTAGCATGCGCAGTACCAAAGGCCCACTCTTAGCCACACACCGCAGAGTGGCTGTCCGGCTAGCAAGAGTGAAAACTGGAGGCCACCCACGCGAAAAACGTCCGGGAAGAAAAACGGTTCGGGCGACCCGGCCGTTTCCTTTACGAGTATCTGCTCGGTTAAATCCACTCCTAGACTCTGAGTACTGTACATTCCACTTCACGGCCCACTCTCAGCCACGCATCGCAGAGCAGCTATCCGTGAGCGAGCGAAGCCAAAAAGCGGAGGGAACATGAAAAAGATTAAGGGGCTCGGACGAAACCGAGTCAGCACCCTCTGCATAAAACTTGCGACGCTAAAAGCAAACATTTGATATATCTGCATGGAGTAAGTTTGTCTTTTTTCATGATCATTTCCATGAACACTCACAAAAAAAAACCTCCGCCCAACTTTGCCAAGTTACCCGGAGGCTTGGGGGCTACTGTCAGAGTAATTGGACATGGATACCCCGAAGACGGTGAGGCGATATTTCACGACATCAGGGCTAGCAAATCCCCTCAGTCCGACTGCCCGGCCGCTTCGCGGCTCTCCGTCAAGCTCTGCCCGGCCGTCATTGCGGCCGATCGCCAACCAGCCGGCTGCCGACTGCAGCCCGACCCAACACCGACGAGACGGCCGTACTGCAATGTCATCTACAGTGTAACGTGTCCCCTGGGCATTTATTTATAAAATGCCCCGGAGGACAAGCATGACATGCACCTCTCATGGGCATGGTGCCCCATGCCCACTTGCCCCCCACGCCACTCACCTAGCTTAGGAAATAAGCTAGCCATGCCCACATCCATCCATCCAGGGGATGGATCCCCATGGACCCACACTCACACATGCTCACGTATGAGCAGACACATGCCATTCGGCCACTAGAGCTAGCATGCTCATCCGGCCACCCGCATATATACGAGATCAGATGCACTTGGCACTGATCTCAGATACAGCTCCAGGAGCACTTTGTACTGCCTGATGTATACCCCAGATAGATACACTCAAACATGCAGCAGTAGGAGTATTATCTCTCCGGAGAGCTCCGAAGCTGGGTAAACCACCGCGTGCTACTCGCATACCCGCTCCCGGTCCTATCAGGAACAGTGTTACCCTCACACTAAGCCCTTGTGGCATACCACGACAATTTGGTATTATCTTGAGCCATCGTGACAAACGAGCAATCCAACACACGAGCAAATAAAAAGCAAGCGAGAAAAAGGCAAACGGAAAAGAGAGGGCGAATAAAACGGCATGGGGTGAAGTGGGGGAGAGGAAAACGAGAGGCAAATGGAACATAATGTAATGCGAGAGATAAGTGATTGTGATGGGTACTTGGTATGCTGACTTTTATGTGAGACTCCCGACAACGGCGCCGGAAATTCTTCTTGCTACCTCTTGAGCCATCGTTGGATTTCCTTGAAGAGGAAAGGATGATGCAGCAAAGTAGTGTAAGTATTTCCTCACTTTTTGAGAACCAAGGTATAAATCCAGTAGGAGGCTTCACAAGCGAGTCCCTCGTACCTACACAAAGCAAATAACTCCCTCGCAACCCAGGGCCTTGAATAGGGGTTGTCAATCCCTTCACGGTCACTTACGAGAGTGAGATCTGATAGAGATGATAGATAATATTTTTGGTATTTTTGTGATAAAGATGCAAAGTAAAATAAAAGGCAAAGTAAAAAAGCAAAGAAATATTAAAGTGATGGAAGATTAATATGATGAAGATAGACCCGGGGGCCATAGATTTCACTAGTGGCTTCTCTCAAGAGCATAAGTATTCTATGGTGGGTGAACAAATTACTGTTGAGCAATTGACAGAATTGAGCATAGTTATGAGAGTATCTAGGTATGATCATGTATATAGGCATCACGTCCGAGAAAAGTAGACCGACTCCTGCCTGCATCTACTACTATTGCTCCACTCACCGACCGCTATCCAGCATGCATCTAGAGTATTAAGTTCAAGAAAACAGAGTAACGCCTTAAGCAAGATGACATGATGTAGAGGGATAAATTCATGCAATATGATAAAAAAACCCATCTTGTTATCCTCGATGGACACAATACAATACGTGCCTTGCTGCCCCTACTGTCACTGGGAAAGGACACCGCAAGATTGAACCCAAAGCTAAGCACTTCTCCCACTACAAGGAAAACCAATCTAGTAGGCCAAACCAAACTAATAATTCGAAGAGACTTGCAAAGATAACCAATCATACATAAAAGAATTCAGAGAAGATTCAAATATTGTTCATGGATAATCTTGATCATGAACCCACAATTCATCGATCTCAACAAACACACCGCAAAAAGAAGATTACATCGAATAGATCTCCACGAGAGAGGGGGAGAACTTTGTATTGAGATCCAAAAAGAGAGAAGAAGCCATCTAGCTACTAACTATGGACCCGAAGGTCTGAGGTAAACTACTCACACTTCATCGGAGAGGCTATGGTGTTGATGTAGAAGCCCTTCGTGAGGGATGCCCCCTCCAGTGGAGTTCCGGAACAGGCCCCAAGATGGGATCTCGTGGGTACAGAAGGTTGCGGCGGTGGAATTAGGTTTTTGGCTCCGTATATGATCGCTTGGGGGTACGTAGGAATATATAGGAGGAAGAAGTACGTCGGTGGAGCAAGGTAGGGCCCATGAGGGTGGAGGGCGCGCCTGGGGGGAAGGGCGCGCCCCCCTACCTCGTGCTATCTCATTTCTTTCTTGACGTAGGATCCAAGTCTCCTGGGTCATATTCGGTGAGAAAATCATGTTCCCGAAGGTTTCATTCCGTTTGGACTCCGTTTGATATTCCGTTTCTTCAAAACTCTGAATTAGGCAAAAACTACAGTTCTTGGTTGGGCCTCTGGTTAATAGGTTAGTCCCAAAAATAATATAAAAGTGGAAAATAAAGCCCAATAATGTCCAAAACAGTAGATAATATAGCATGGAGCAATCAAAAATTATAGATACGTTGGAGACGTATCACAGGGGTGTGTCGAAACTTTCCTTCTATCAATCCATGCTCTGCCACCGCAACGCCTTGCCCCCATGGCCGGCGCTGCTCTTCTGGCTGCAATGACGGATGCCCATGGTGGGGCCAGGGGGCTCCGAGCCTTAGCCCCCGCCTTGCGGCGGGTGCAGTGGCCGCTCAAGTTCAAGCCAGAGATGCCGCCGCGATACGACGGCACGTCGGACCCGTCGGCCTTCCTGCTGGCTTATGAAGAGGCCGTCCTAAACGCTGGGGGCAACGACAAGGTCATGACCAACTGGCTTCCCATGGCCCTCGCTGGTGCACCTGCCGCCTGGCTGCTCAACCTCCCAGGATCTAAGGTGGCATCTTGGGAGTAGCTGTGCAGTCTCCTCGCTGCGCGGTTCGCGGCACCGGCGCCCCTCGCTGTCGCGGCCCTCCTCGCTGGCTCGCAAGTGCTGCCCTCAGGCCCTCACACCAATCCATTCCCTCTCGAGATCGGTGCCGCTTCCACACGGCAGGGAGCTCCCTCGGGTTGGGCGGCGCCCAAGGCTGTCGGATCTCGGGTACCGGCAAAACCCTTAAGGTTCGAACTCTGGGGTGCGCGTGAAGATCTCCCCCTCGCAGATCACGCCCTCTCGCTCTTCGCGATTCCTAGGCTAGCTCGACGAACTCGCAACACAAGAGACACAAGATTTATACTGGTTCAGGCCACCTTCCTGGTGTAATACCCTACTCCAGTGTGTGGTGGTGGATTGCCTCTTGGGCTGAGGATGAACAGTACAAGGGGAAGAACAGCCTCCTGAGGAGAGGTGTTCTTGTGCTTGGTGAACTCGAGGGTGTGAGGATCCGATCCTCTCCTACTGTGGTGGCTAGTCCTATTCATAGAGGCCCTGGTCCTCTTCCCAAATATTGAGCGGGAAGGGATCCCACAAGGGCCAATTTGAAAGGGGATAGCTAGTACAGCTTATCCTGACAAAAGTAGTCTTCGCCTGCAAAAGGCTCTGGTGGTGACACCGTCTTGGGCTCCACGGTGACCTCCATCCTGCCGTCCTACTGGTCTTGGTCTCGTTGCACCGATGTGGAAACCTTTGCCTGACGCCTCGGTACTCCTCGCTTGCACTAGCCCCTTACACCAAAGAGGAAGCAAGGACACTATGAGCGCTGGCTCCCGCCTGGTCTCGTTCGTCATGGCTCACGTCACTGGAACCTCGCGAGGTTTGTCTTGCCTTGATCTCTCTGCCCCTTGGGAGCCAGCCTCGTGAGGCTGCTCCCGAGGTGGTCTTGTGTCCTCCGCCTCGCGAGGATTGGCCCCTCGTGAGGGTCTTGAAAGCTTTTTGGTGAAGATGGGCCATACAGGCCCGGTCGCAGAGCCACGCCGTGGGCTGCAGGCAGGCAAGTCTGGGGACCCCCGTTCCAGAACACCGACAAAGGCCGACCTGACCTTCGACTAGGGGGATCACCCAGTCACTACCGTCGACTCGGGCGTGCTCCCAATGCTTGGCACGCCCACCATCTGTAGCGTGGCTGTCACCAAGACCTCATCGACGGCGGCGCCGGCCTCAACATGCTCCCTGTGGATGATTTTAGCCTCCTTCATGTGCCGCTCGAGCGGCTCCACCCTAGCAAGCCCTTCTCCAGGGTCGGCGGTGGCTCCGCCAGCCCCCTGAGGCACATACGTCTTCCCGTGGCCTTCGGCACCCGCGACAACTATCGCACTGAGCCTCCCGTACAACGCCATCCTCCGGTACCCGGCTCTGGCCCAGTTTATGGCGGCAACCGATCCGGCCAACAACCTCATGAAGATGCCCAGGAGCAAGGACATCCTCACCGTAGTCGGAGATACCAAGGAAGCTCTGGTAGCGCTCAGGCTTGCCCTGAAAACCGCCGCGGTAGCACGACTGGCTGACGAGGTCACTGCTGGAGTCAAGGCAGCCACACCAGCTAAGAAGAAGCAGTTGTTCACTCAAGATCGGGCAGAAACCAAGCAGGTGTCGGTTGAGGAAGATGGGTCCTCTGGAGCCACCTTCACCATAGGTGCCAACCTCAACCTGGATCAAGAGGAGGCGTTGGTGAAGTTCTTGCGCGCAAACAAGGAAGTATTCGCATGGGAAACTAAACTGCTGGTAGGGGCGCCAACAGGGGTGATCGAGCATCATTTGAGGGTGTGCCCCAATGTGCGCCCTGTGAAGCAGAAAGCGCGGCAACAGTCCACTGAGAAGCAGTCCTTCATCGTCCAGGAAACCTGCAAGCTAGAGGCAGCAGGTGTCATTCGCGAGGGTCGGTACCCCGAGTGGCTGGCGAACCCCGTCGTCATGCCAAAGAAAGGTGGGAAGGAGCGCATGTGTGTCGACTTCACAAACCTCAACAAGGCCTGTCCCCAAGATCCGTTCCCACTTCCACGCAACGACCAGATCGTTGACTCCACCGCCGAGTGTGACCGCCTATGCTTCCTGGATGCGTTCTTGGGCTATTATCAGATCAAGATGGCGGTACAGGATGTGGAGAAGACGGCCTTCCTAACCCCCTGCAGGGTGTACTGCTACACTTGCATGCCGTTCGGGTTGCGCAACACAGGCGCGGCCTTCCAATGACTGATGCACATCTCCCTTGGTCAGCAGCTCGGGAGGAACGTTGAAGCCTACATCGACGACATTGTGGTAAAGTCTCGGGAGGCGAGAACTTTGATTCAGGACCTGGAGGAGACCTTCGCGAGCCTGCGCCAGGTGGACTTGCAGCTCAACCCGGAGAAGTGCGTGTTTGGTGTCCCTTCCGGCAAGCTGCTGGGCTTCCTCGTGTCCTGCAATGGGATCGAGGCCAACCAGGTGATGGTCAAGGCGATCGAAGACATGAGCCCACCGCAAACCCTCAAGGAGATGTAGAAGCTCGCCGGTTGTGTGACCTCGCTACGGCGCTTCATCTCCAAGCTGGGAGAGAGCGGCCTACCATTCTTCAAGCTGATGAAGAAGAAGGGCGCAATGGGATCGAGGCCAACCAGGTGATGGTCAAGGCGATCGAAGACATGAGCCCACCGCAAACCCTCAAGGAGATGTAGAAGCTCGCCGGTTGTGTGACCTCGCCACGGCGCTTCATCTCCAAGCTGGGAGAGAGTGGCCTACCATTCTTCAAGCTGATGAAGAAGAAGGGCCCATTTGAGTGGACCTCGGAGGATGACCAAGTGTTTCAACACCTCAAGAGATACCTAACCATCCCTCTGGTGATGGTGGCGCCCCGCCGTCTCGAGCCCCTGGTGCTCTACCTTGACGCCACTCCTTACTCTACCAATGCAGCTCTAGTGGCGGTTCGAGAAGAGTGCCAAGCAAAGGATACGTCGCGCCGAGCTACGCACCCAGTCGGGGTGACGCTAGACCCGGAGGGCACCACAAGGGCTGCAGCAACACTAACGGATGACCAGGCTCAACAAGACGGCGCCTTGGGGCCTGTAGAGGCCCCAATGAGCGACCAGGCTCCGGGGATTCCATCGCCTTAGGAGGCGCTGGTTCCATCAACGCGCCCACCCACGTCAAGCACCCAGTGTATTTCGTCAGCACGGTACTGCTGGATGCAAGGGCACGGTACCCCATGCCTCAAAAGCTCTTGCTCGCGCTCTTGGTGACCTCACGTAAGCTATGACACTACTTTCAAGGTCATCCAATCAAGGTCGTCTCGGCCTACCCACTTGAGAGGGTACTCAGGAGCCCCAACGCTGCGGGAAGAGTCGCCGAATGCAACATCGAGCTGCAAGCATTCCAGTTGGAGTTCAGCACAACCAGGGTCATCAAGGGAGCCACACTCGCCGACTTTGTAGCACAATGGACTGACACCCCGGGGTTTGAAGCAGGCAAGGACCGATCCCTCTCACCAGGAAGGGAAGCACCAGATGGCTGGGTCGTGTATTTCGATGGCACGTTCGCACACCAGTGCGCGGGAGCTGGAGCAGTTCTCATCTCGCCTACTTAGGACAAGCTCTACTATGTTGTGCAGCTCTTCTTCCAGCATGGCGAGAAGGTCTCCAACAACATCGCAGAGTACGAAGGCCTCAACGCTGGCCTTAAGGCTGCGGTGGCCCTGGGGGTGAAGTGCCTCACCATCAGGGGCGACTTGCAGCTCCTCGTCAACTTCTCCAACAAGGTATATGAGCCAAGGGACGAGCACCTCGAGGCGTACATCGCGGAGGTACGCAAAATGGAAAAGCATTTCCTGGGTCTAGAGTTGCAGCACCTACCCCGTGGCACCAACAAGGAGGCTGACGACATCGCCAAAAGGGCATACAAGCGACAACCCCAAGAGGCTGGCGTCTTTCAGGAGCGGCTCTTCAAGCCTTCGGCAGCACCTCCGCTTTCAGGACCGGCACTGCCCCGGGAGGAACTCCCCCAACCACCTACCTCGGGAGCCCCGGCCTGCGGCCCAACCTCGGGAGCACGCCTATTCCTTGCGCTTGAGCCCCAGGAGGGGTGCTGGACCAAGGAGTTCAAAGAATACCTGACACAAGGGACGCTGCCGGAGAAGGAGGAGGACGCGTAGCGCGTGGCCCGATAGGCTACGACGTACTACATCCAGGACGGTGAGTTATACAGGAAGCGGCAAAATGACGTTTCCTTGTGTTGTGTCTCCAGGGAACAGGGGGACAAGTTGCTAGCTGACATACACGGTAGAGACTACAGACACCACTCATCGTCACGAACCCTCGTCGGCAAGGCAATTCGTAGCGGGTTCTACTGGCCTACGGCGCTCAACGATGCAACCGAGCTGGTGAAGTCCTTCGAGGCCTGCCAATTCCACGCCAAGCAGATCCATCAGCCGGCTCAGGGCCTCTAGACCATCCCGCTCTCGTGGCCATTCGCAGTCTGGGGGCTGGATATCTTAGGCCCGTTCCCTCGAGCGCCTGGGGGCTACCACTACCTCTATGGCGCCATCGACAAGTTCACCAAGTGGGCGGAGGTAGAAGCTGTCTGCACCATCCCAGTCGGATCCGCGGTAAAGTTCATCAAGGGCCTCGTGAGTAGGTTTGGGGTCCCCAATCGTGTCATCACCGACAATGGCTCACAGTTCACTAGCAATCTCTTCAAGACATATTGTGCTAACCTTGGAACACATATCTGCTGCGCTTCGGTGGAACACCCCAAGAGCAATGTTCAAGCCGAACGCGCCAACACGGAGGTCCTGAGAGGACTCAAGACCAGGACATTCAAGAAGAAGCTCGAGGCCTGCGGCAGGGGCTAGCACGACGAGCTCCAGTCTGTTCTATGGTCCATCCACACCACCGCCACCAAGCCAACGGGCGAGACCCCGTTATTCCTTGTCTACGGAGCAGAAGCGGTTCTCCCACACGAGGACAAGAATCGCTCCGTGTGGGTCCTGGCGTTTGATGAGACGTAACAGGACACCATGCGGGGGATGGACCATATGCTGGGGGAGGAACGCCGCCACGAAGCCACGCTTCGAGCAGCAAGATATCAGCAGGCGTTGCGGTGGTATCATTGCCGCAGCATCCGCTCAAGGACACTCGAGGTGGGCGACCTCGTCCTAAGGCGGGTGCTCTCCAGGGAAGGGCTGCACAAGCTCCCGCCCATGTGGGAGGGCCCATTTAGGGTTTCCCACGTCTCCAGGCCTGGCGACGTGCGCCTGGAGACATAGGATGGGGTCCCAATCCAGAACGCCTGGAGCATCCAGCACCTCCGGAAGTTCTACCCATGAAGCAAGGCCCGGTGCCTGTGAAGCAAGGCCTAGTGCCTGTGAAGGTCTCCACTCATGACACTCTCACGTAATAATGAGTGGGGCTGTACACGCCCCGAAGTCTCAGGAGTGCCGCCCTCGGGCCTCGGGGGCTCCCTCCCACGTCCTAGTGGTAGCACTTAGCTCCGCGCTGGTGAGAAGACTAGACTAGGTGCCGGACGTGGCTTTTCATTTGCTTTCCGTAGTTGTCTTGCCCCTCTTTAATGAAAATTTGCTTTCTGGCGTTCCTTGCCAGCTTGGTTCCATCGCCTTTAGACCCCGTTTCTGCCCTTGGTTCCTTTTTTTGACCTGTACTCTCCCTCGCATGCCTCGCGACGGGGCTGGATAGGTGCCCTCGTTAGCATTTTCCCTGTTCTTCCCGAGGCACCCTCGCTCGAGTGAGTAAGCTGGCGCACCTCTCTCGATCCGTGCCCCCGGTTACCGTGATGCAAAGCGCTGGGTCATGGCCGGCTGCGCCTGCGACCAGGGCTCAGAAGAATAAGAGTTTTCTAATGAATTTTTGCAGTTCCCAAATGCCTCCCAAGCCAAGGAGGCCTCGCCAAGCATTGGGAAATGCGCGCCTCACAAGGCGGGAACTACTTCGAGCAGGCCAAGCTAAGTTATTTCTATGCGCCTACATAAAACACCAATGCTGCAACGTGACGCAGGAACGATAAACATAGCATAGCGACTCACAAATCATGGTTTGTTGCACGCCCCCGCGGGGCCCCATACTTGTCTCTCTCTTAATGCAGGAGGGAAAGGAAGAACGAAACAAAAGTGGCGCGTGCCCCCACAGCAGTTCGCGAGGAAGGGGCCACGACGCTCCACTGGGCTCAGCCAGACCCCTCCACGCGCTTCACTGGAGTGCGGCGACGAGATGACCCGCTGCCGCCCTCGAAACGGGCGCGGCGGCGTGGCGATTGGTCGTAGCCGCCGCTGTTGGAGCTGTCGCCGGAAGGAGAGCCGCCATAGCTGGACGAGTCATGGCCGGCACCAAGGACAAGCCCGCCTTCACCCTCGTCACGACCGTCGCCAAGGCCGAGCAACTCGTCGCCGTTGTTGTCCTCAGGGCAGCACCCAACGCGGCGGTCGTCTTCTCCGAATACCCTCATGTAGAGGGTCACATTGCCCTCCTACTTGAAGTGGAGGGTGCACCACCTGCCCAGGCCGCGCGCGCGGGCAAACGTCTACTAGCCGCGGGCCAAGGCTGCGTTGCCCGCGACGGAGACCTCCACCGAGACCCACGAAGCCTTGTTGCAGCAGCCGTCAGCCTGCAGCCGGAAACCGCGTGGACCCGTGGCCGGCAGCTCGCCGACGAAGAAGTGCAGGAGATGAAGCCAGGTGCCGACCGGGTTCTCCGACCACACGACGAACTCCGGCAGCACCTCCGTCGAGTGGAAGCACGGCCGGGGAGGCCGTGCGACCATGGCGCGCCTCCCTTCATCGACGGGGCTGCCATGACTAGGGAGACTCCCACCATGCGAACAGGCACCACCGCGGCTGCGAGGGGCCACGGCGGGGGTCGCAGCGTGCTTGCGGGGGCGGCCGTGCCCCCTCTTGGGCGACGGTGAGCCGGGGCCCTCCTAGCGGGCCTTCCCCTTCTCTGTGGCCGAGAACCTCTTCACAGGCGCCATGGGTGACGCTACTAGAAATCAAGCAGGGGAAAAGAAGCGAGCAGAGCAGGAAGAGATGAGCGACGGTGGCTCCGCCCCCACCTCCTCATTTATAGTGGGAGAAGGCCAACCGGCAATCCCACGATCACAGGTAATGATGATTTTTCTCTGCATGCAGCAGGGACTCGTCGCGTCGGGCAGCTGCCGACGCTGCGTGGGGAAGCGGAGACGCCCACGTCCAATCAATCGCCACACGTCAACCAAGGCCGCAGGCTGATGGGGCCCATGGCGGTCCGCACTTGCCCCTTGGCTTCGCCTCGAAGCCAAGTCCGAGCGCGCCTTGGGCCCGGGAGCTACTGTCGGTGTCCTGGGAATGAGGCTCCCATGACTTCCCTACCTGCGGCCCATGGCATGGCTCCACTAGCGGCCCTGTACGACCCATCTTCACCAGCAAATACTCAAGACCCTCGCGAGGTAGACGATGCAGGACCTCCTCGTGGGCGGCCTCACCAGGCTGGCTCGCGAGGGGTAGAGAGATCATGGCAAGGGGCACCTCGCGAGGTTCCTGTGACGCAAGCCATGACGACCGGGGCCAGGCGGGCGCCAGGCGGGCGCTAGCGCGCGTAGTGTCCTCATTTCCCCTTTGGTGCTAAAGAGGCAAGCGAAGGCGAGGAGTCCCGAGGCATCAGGCAAAGGTTTCCATATCGGTGCAATGAGACCAAGACCAGCAGGACGATAGGGCGGAGATCACCATGGAGCCCAAGACGGCATCACCACTAGAGCATTTGGCAGACTAAGTGTAACGCCCCGGATACAACTTTCCATATTCGTAACTCCAACTCTTGCCTTTCCCGGAGATGCGATATGATATTTCCTTCGCGGTTGGGGTTTTTTTTTGTCTTTTGTTTTGCATTTTATTCATGTCATGCATCTCATCTCATAGCATCATGCGCATTGCATTTGCATGTTTTCATAAAAACTCATAGCCGTTCGCAGTTGCCCTTTCTCTCTTTGCCTCCGTTGTCATTTTGTCAGGCCCTTGTCCTCGTTGACCTCTCTTGACCCCTTGTGTGCGTGTCCGAAACTGCTCCGAACCCGACCCGCTCTATCGTTATGGATGGATCTGAATCATCCCCAAACATCCCGAAAGTATCTTCGTTTCTTTGTTGGATTCTCCCTAGCCTATTTTTCCATCCGTGCGATTACGATCGGAGGGACGAGTTAGCCCCTAGCCTAACCTACCCGATATATATACTAGTCTAAACCGAGACCAAATCCCTAATTTCTAGGGATCCTCCCAGCCGCCGCCACTCTCTCCCGCATCCACCTCGGGGTCCTCCCTGATCCAAATCCTCCCAACCAAGAAGTGCCCAAGCTCTTCGCTTCTCCTCCTACCTCACTCGATCCCCCTGCTCGCACGGTCGAGCCCACATCCAAGAGGCTCCCACAGCAACCCAGCGCCGGCCTCCCAGCCGACCTCATCCCCAACCTTGCAAGCTTCCTCGATCCTCTCCCGAGCAGGTGCTCGCCCGAGCCCGTGTCCCTGCCTCCGTCCAGGCCAGCCACGTCGCCCGGCACACCCAAAGCGAACCCGGATGAGCGTCGGCCCCCTTCTTCTCCTTCCCGTGCTCCTCCCGTTTCTCCCTCTCTCATATCCTTGCATATCTCTCTCTTTCTATTAGCTGGAAGCCACGAGGAGGTGCCCTCGTCCCCGTCCCCATGGAGCCGTCGTCCCAAGGCAAGCTGCCGGCTTGCCTCTGCTTCGCCTTGTCGTCACCGCCTCTCCGGTGAGGCACCGCGCCGTCCCGTCGTGCCACCTCTTTCTTCTGTTTCCTCCCTGCGTTTCCCCTCTCTCATCTCTCTCTGTTCTCCCTTTCTCTATCGACAGGAGCACCCCCGCGCCATGGCCTCGCTGAGCTCTGCCCGCACCAGTGCCTCAAGCCACCACCGTTCGCTCCAGATCCGGCCCCTCCGTCAGATCCTGCTCCCTGGGCCTCCTGTTCCGGCTGCCCCGCCGCTGCCCTCGACGGATCCCCGCCGCCTGACGCCACCAAGTCCCGCTCCTGCTTCTGTTCGAGAGGAGGAGGCTGCAGTCGCACAGCCGCGTTGACCGCTTCTCTCCTTCCGCTCGTCTCGCGTCAGCCCACCTCCCTGCTGCCTGGGCCCCCTCCCTGCCTACTCCTCCACCAACCGGGCCTTAGCCCATGGGTGAGCAGCCCCTCCAGCCCTCTCCTGTACAGTTGGCCTAGTCAGATTCGGCCCATGTATTTTTTTCCATGCGCTGCGAATTTTGACATTTAACCAGAGACTGCCTGTTTTACAGAATATTACTAAGCATCATGCATATAATAACTCATTAACCGTGCATCGGATTAAAATGATTTAAACATGTAAAATGCTTAGAATTTTGTGTAGATTAATTATATGCCATTTTCATCCATGTTTAAAATGTTTCAAATGTTGTTTGTTTAAATTTTCTTAAATGCCATGTTAAACTGAGTTATTTCATAACTGAATAACCGTAGCTCCATTTTAAATAAACTTTATATGTAAATGGGGTGGAAAAATGCCGAGTTTAACATGGTGCAACTTATTTTCCTGTTTAACAACAATAAAATATGGTTTACGGAAGAACAGTACCAATTTCGAATATTGCATATGGGGATTTTCTGGAATTGTTGTTTGTTGTTCCGTCCTCATTGTAACTTTCCTAGATAGGTAGTTTAATTATGCTTCACCCCTTGCCATGTTTAATAAAATTTAATATTGTTGGGTACAAAACCGAGAGAGAACTAAATAATTGATGTGGTGTTTTGTCAATATGCAACTCATGGCATATTGAGCTCCACTTAACTTGTAGTATTGTTTGTTGCACTTTGCCATGCCATGCCTCATTAAACCGGACATGCATCATACTTGATTGTGCATCATGCCATGTTTATGCTTGTGTATTTACCATGTTGTTTGCTTCTTTCCGTGTCGCTTCTCTCGTTAGCTTCGGTTTCGTTCCGGAGTTGTGAGGATTCGTTCAACCAAGTCCGCTTGTCTTCTTCATGGACTCGTTCTTCTTCCTAGCGGGATTTCAGGCAAGATGACCGTCACCTTGGATCTCATTACTATCATTGCTATGCTAGTTGCTTCGTTCTTTCGCTATGCCGCGTTACCTACCACTTGCTTATCAAGCCTCCCAAATTGCCATGAACCTCTAACCTTTGTCACCCTTCCTAGCAAACCATTGTTTGGCTATGTTACCGCTTTTGCTCAGCCCCTCTTATAGCGTTGCTAGTTGCATGTGAAGATGAAGATTGATCCATGTTGGATTATGTTTATGTTGGGATATCACAATATCTCTTATATTATTAATGCATCTATATACTTGGTAAAGGGTGGAAGGCTCGGCCTTATGCCTGGTGTTTTGTTCCACTCTTGCCGCCCTAGTTTCCGTCATATCGGTATTATGTTCCCGGATTTTGCGTCCCTAACGCGATTGTGTGATTTATGGGACCCCCTTGACAGTTTGCTTTGAATAAAACTCTTCCAGCAAGGCCCAACATTGGTTTTACCATTTGCCTCACATATGCCCTTTTTTCCCTTGGGTTTCCGGAGCCCGAGGGTCATCTTTATTTTAGCCCCCCGGGGCCATTGCTCCTCTGAGTGCTGGTCCAAACCGAGCGATGTCCGGCGCCCCCTGGGCAATCAGGGTCTATGCCAACCCGACGTCCTGCTCATCCGGTGTGCCCGGAGAACGAGATATGTCCAGCTCCTATCGGGATTTGTCGGCACTTCGGGCGGCTTTGCTGGTGTTGTTTTACCATTGTCGAAATGTCTTGTAACCGGGATTCCGAGACTGATTGGGTCATCCCGGGAGAAGGAATATCCTTCGTTGATCACGAGAGCTTATCATGGGCTAAGTTGGGACACCCCTGCAGGGTTTAAACTTTCGAGAGCCGTGCCCGCGGTTATGTGGCATATGGGAATTTGTTAATATCCGGTTGTAGTAAACTTGAAGTAAACTCTTCTAAAATACACCAACCGTGTGCGTAGCCGTGAGTGTCTCTTTTCGGGGTTGTTCGAGAGGAAAACACGGTTTCTGGGTTATGTTTGACGTAAGTAGCAGTTCATGATCACTTCTTGATCATTGCTAGCTTCACAACCGTTTGCTTTGCTTCTCTTCTCGCTCTTTTTTGCGTAAGCTAGCCACCATACATGCTTAGTCGCTGCTGCAACCTCACCACTTTACCCCCTTCCTTACCCATAAAGCTTTGCTTGTCTTGATACCCATGGTAATGGGATTGTTGAGTCCTCGTGGCTCACAGATTACTACAACACCAGTTGCAGGTACTGGTATTGCGATGATCATGACGCGAGAGCGATGTTTCCTTGTTTTGGAGTTCTTCTTCTTCTTCGTCGATCAGGGGATAGGTTCCTGTTCGGCAGCCTGGGCTAGCAGGGTGGATATTGTTTGAGTTTCTGTTTATGTTTCATCCGTAGTCGGATGTTGATCTTGTATGTTGTATTGTTGTATGCATGTGACGTTGTATGTATTGGATGTATCCCCACTATTATGTAATGTTGATGTAATGATATCCACCTTGCAAAAGTGTCTTCAAGATGGGCTTCTATCCTTGGTGGGACCTTCGAGTTCCTTTAGGATAGGGTCGCATCTTGTGTGTGACAAGTTGGTATCAGAGCCTCGACCGACCATAGGAGCCCCCTTGATCGTTGGCCGTTGTTGAGTCTAGAAAAAAACTATTTTGAGTCTTAGGATTATATATATCGGAGAGTAGGATTCTTTTTACTCATCAGTACCTTCGTCGCTCTGGTGAGGCCTCCTGATGTAGATGTTTTGTCTTTCCTCCCCTCAATTTTTCACAAATGTTTTTAGGATCACGCGGGTATCTTGGGATCGTTCTGATATTGTTGTGACGAGAACATTGTTCTTGGTGCCTCCTGACATTTAGGGGTTGTGGCAGTGTCCCGGGGAATTGAGCATCGAGGTGTTGTCGTCACAATTTTCTCGTTGCAGTTCTGGAATACCTGAGTTTGGCCGACATCGAAAATCTCTTTTATGCAGCTGTTGGTGAGATAACCTCGACGCCACCCAGTACTGGGGAGTTCGAGATTATTGCCACAGTTTGTATAACGGATGCTTTTCGAAGGTTGAGGTACACGATTTCCGGAGTTTTCTTGGTTATGTGTTGAAGGATGGATACAGCTGGATCTAGGTATTGTTAGTTTGGCTGATCTATTTTGTGTCCCCCAGATCCCCAACACCGCATTGCATAACCGTAAAGTTTCGGGAGTTTATAGGTGGAATTCAAGTAGCTCCTAGAATATCTTTCCGACAGATGCGATATGGGATTGGGTAAATCTCTATCATATGTATTTGTTCCGGCTTATTCTGCAAGCCAAATCCTTTGTTTTGTTTTATTTGTGGTATTCGAGTTGCTTCAAAGTCAAATGTTGAATCCATACCTTTCCTAAACGGTGTTCTCATATTGCTATGTGAATACTAATCCTTCTTGATCATCGAGGTCGTCATGTTAATTCTTTTCCCAATTGGCGTGCTTCTCTTCAAGTGGATCCGATCATTTCAGCATTTGCGAGTTCAATTCTAAGTTTTCTGAGCGGTGTTCGATTCATCCGTTCCCAAGTTGTCTCTGTTTTCCCGCCCTCGCACCCTTTTTCTTCAAGGACTCAGATTTCTTAATCATGTATCCTTTTATTTGTTGGAAGTCTCTTCATTCTTTTCTTTCAATGTTCTTATCCGGTGTTTTCCCATGAAGATGCTCAACAGTTTCAAGTTCGTCATCTGTCGGAGTAATGAGCCACGGGTAGGCAAACCCGAGCCCCCAGACCTTTGAAGACATCGGGGCAGGCTGCGCCCCTCAAGACCCCAAGACAAAGAGCTGCCTTCTGAGAGTCGGCGGAAGAGCCGCCGACTGCCTTTCATGGCCGAGACCCAGAGACGGCTTCGAGATAAGCCGACTCCCAACTGGCGGCTTCCAGAGGGGCCGGCTATGGGGAGTTGGCCCGCGACTCCAACCACCTCCTGCCTACAAGTACGGACGGGATGGGGTGCGGCTGCCGCACGGCCCATCCCTGCCCCTTTCACGAAGGGCAGGCATGGCCACATTGCGCCGTACCGACGGAGATCTCCATCCGGCGCGGCACTGTTGCCATGCCGGCCCTGACATCAGCCCGTACGACCCGGAGACGGCGGGACCCGCCTGTCGGCAGGGGTGCAGAAGACGGCGAGAGCGCCATAAGACGGACCCGTTGGGAGTCGGCCCCCAGAAGTCGGCCGGCCCCTCCCACGGGCCCCGCACGCCATTAACCAGACAAGACAAGGAATGGCAACAGTGATCGCCGTCAGCGGGCGGCACTGCTGCCATGACTCCCATGACCGAGCCAGCGTCATTAGAGGCGCGGCTACAGAATCCGCGAGCCGGGTAAGACCCGCCCATGGCGGACAGGCTCGTCGGCCCCATGTCGCCTGGCCGGCGGGCCCACTAGTCGACGGGCCCCAGCAGTCGGCGGAGAAGACTGCGACCTGAGAGACAGACGGCTGGGTTCCGCGCCCAGCCGGATTACCATTGTACCCCCGAGGGGTAGGCCTATATAAACCCCCCGGGGCACCCATGCAACGGGTTGGACCCTAATAGCTTTGGATACACATAGAGGGAAGAGAAGAGCTAGCCGTGCCCTTCTCCTTCCTCACCCCGAACAGCTCAAGGAGCAACCTTGTACCCACTTTGCCATAGTGATCATGCGGAGACCCCGCAGAGCAGCAAAGAGGGGTATTATCTCCACGGAGAGCCCCGAGCTGGGTAAGATCATTGGCGTGCATGCCTTCGCCTCATCCTGCTTTCTGTGCACCAAATGACGCTCTACTCGCCCCCACCATGATAAGCCATCCTTTGGCATATGTCACACCCAACCCCGACATTTGGCGCCCACCGTGGGGCTAGGTGCACCGTCGTCCGAGACCTGCTCTGACGGGAACCCTTGCCTCCTCGGGCGAAGCGCAGCCAGCCCGGCACGCCAGACGGAGTTCTGTGCCGATCTGGCGCTGCAGACGGTTTGAGATCGCTGCAAGTGGCCAGCTGCCTCGCCGAACTTGTCGGCGAGGTTCGCCTCTCCGACGAGCCTGCATTCAACGCAGGCACGGGCGGCCCCGAGAGCCTCCTCGCGGGCCTCCTCGACCAACTCCACGTCGCTGGCGAGCCTGGCACGGACTTGGAGTCCGTAGGCTCCACCAACCCGATCTTTGGTCGACTCCGACACCGCTGCCGCCGACGCGTTCCCCTAAACATGGTGGTCTACGATGAGCCGCCGCCTCGCGCGGGGAGCGGCGGAAGCACCGTCACAGAAGTGCTCGTCATCGGTCATGGCGAGCATTCTGGCGAAGGAGCTCATGACCCTCTCGACGCGGCTCTGCAAGACCTGACCGCGCCATTCCGGAAGACGCTAACGCCGAGATGCTGGAGGCACGCCGCCTTCAGCTCGTCGAAGGCGCGAAGAAGCTGGCAAGCATGAGACGCTTGTCAGAGGCCTACCAGCGTGAGATGGATCATGCTGTGGGCGGCTCGCCGGCCCCGACTGGGCCTAGCCGACTAGGCGCGGTCCAACAGCACGGCGTAGCCATCGCCAACCTGTTCGGGGCCAATCGCCTGCAATGCCACGCCTGCGGAGAACATCCGCGCAGCGCCCGGCGGCGAACGAACTGGACAACTTCGAGGGTGAGGAGCGCCGCGATGATGAGCGAAGTCCAGCAGCTCCTCGGCGGCTGCCGCCAAGGCAGGTCGGTCGCCGCACAGAGGCGCCGCAACAACAAAACGACGACCTGCCTCCCCACCGAGATCAAGGCGTGACGTCTCGGACACCGACTGGCAGTGTCCGTGGAAGAAAAAACAAGGATCCGGCTGTCAGCCACAGTCGGACTCACATCTCCATCGAGCGCGACCAAGACGGCCGCCCAAGAGCAGTGGAACAGCGGGACGACTATCTGCCTCCTCCTCCTCGCAAAGAAAGGCGAGTCTCCCCGCCACCCATCGAGCATCCGACTCTCGGCGGCTTCGTGGTTTGACGGCTTCGCGCCGCTATGGAACTTGGAGGGACCATCTAGAGTCTGCTCGTAAGAGAAGGCCGGCAACCAGTTGGACTTGCCGCCTTTCTGTCGCTTGGCCGGAGGCTGCCCCTCCGCTGCTGGTCTTTGATCATGCCGCAACCTGCCGGCTGGCCGGAAGCCGGCCTGTGGGGCCTTGCGCCAGGATCATTCTGTTGTTGCCGCCGATCGGGTGTCTCCAGCCGGAGTTCTGGGAGCCTGAGGAGCCACTTTGCCTGTCGCACTAACTTCAACTCCGCCTTCATGGAGGAGTCGGCTGTAGCGTACTTGTCTGCTATGATCAGCAGCTCGTCAAGGGTCTCCGGCTCGTCGCAAAGGAGCTTGTTCTTGAGGAGGGTGCCTTCTCTGCACCCGGCGGTGAAGTACTCGATAGCTTGCACCTCGTGCACACCCTCACAGGAGTTCCGAAGCTCGGCCCAGCGCGTGAGGTAGTCGTGAGTCGACTCGTTGGGGCCTTGTACGCACAAGGAAAGCCGGCGAGGCTTGGGAGGTCGCTTGTACGTGCTTGTGAAGTTGCGGACAGAGGCTTCGGTGAAGTCGACCCAGCTGTTGATGCTGCGGGGCTTCAGGCTGTTCAACCATGTTGGCGGGGAAGCCCCCCACCAGCTGTTGATGATGCTGGTGGTCTACGATGAAGTGCCACTGGCTCACCAGGATCGCCAAGGGAGACGGCCTCCTGCCTCCCCCGCCTGCTGGGCCGCCGCCTCCACCGCCGCCCCCAAAGAAAGCCTGTCGAACTGATCAGCAGCAAGACGAGTACCGTAAGAGCACCGGAGCATATGTGGTGTTCACCGGTGTGGCCGACGATCGATGCAAAGAAAGTGGCTGCAGAAGAAGAGGTGAATGCAGTAGCATCAGATACTCTAGAGTTCATGCACTGCTCCAAGAGGCCTATCAGTTGGAGCAGAGCTGATCACCCAGAGGTGATGCCGAGTCCGGGCTCCTACGCCCTGGTCTTGGGAGCCACTCCTTGCCGCGGATAGGCGGGCCGCTCGCTTCTCGCGAGTGCTGATAGACGGAGGCAGTAGCATCAACATCCTGTACAAGGACAAGATGGAGAAGTTAGGAATCAAGCAAAGACAGCTTCAGAGCAGCCGGACTGTGTTCCACGGCATTGTACCTGGCCTTTCCTGCTCACCGATCGGCAAGATCCTGATAGATGTCCTCTTTGGGGACAAAGATCATTCCCGCCGAGAGCCGGTTTGGTTCAAGTGGTGGACCTCGAAAGTCCGTACCACGCTCTGCTTGGCCGACCTGCTTTGGCCAAGTTCATGGCGTGATCCCCCACTACGCCTACCTCAAGATGAAGATGCCGAGTTCCAAGGGATTCTCGACCGTAGCCGGGCGACTACAGAAAGTCATCCGCTTGCATCGAAAGCGATCGGCTAGCCGAGTCCCTTGTGATCGCAGCTGAGAAGCAGCTTCTTGATCGGGTTGTGGCGATGGCCGGCAAGCAGCCCGAAATATCGCCCAACTCCAAGGAGTCGGAAGCTGAGGGATCGTTCAAGCTGGCCAAAGAAACGAAGAAGATACCCTTGGACCCGGAGCACCCGGAGAGGTACGCTGTCATAGGTGCAAACCTTGACAGCAAATAGGAAGGCGAGCTCGTCGATTTCCTCCGTGAGAATCGGGACATTTTTGCATGGTCCCCTAAAGACATGCCATGTGTACCGACGGAATTCGCCGAGCACAAGTTACATGTCCGATCTGATGTGAAGACCGTCAGGCAGCCCTTGCGCCGCCTGTCAGAAGAGAAGAGAAGAGTTTTTGGAGAAGAGATAGCCCGGCTCCTAGCAGTCGGTTCCATTATGGAAGTGTTCTTTCCAGAATGGTTAGCAAACCCGTCCTGCATCAAGAAGAACAAGCGATGGCGGATGTGTATTGACTACACAAGCCTCAACAAAGCTTGCCCCAAGGACCCGTTAAGCTCTGCCGAGAATTGACCTGGTGATAGACTCCACAGCCGGATGCGAGCCGTTGAGCTTCTTAGATGCATATTCAGGATATCACCAGATCAAGCTGAACCCGGTGACAGATCAAGACCGCCTTCATCACGCCGCTTTGGAGCCTTCTCGCTACCTAACCATGACGTTCGGGTTTAGGGAATGCGGCGCCACCTTTCAGCATTGCATGCGAAGTGCCTCCTCAAGCTAACTCGGCGTAAACGCCCATGTCTACGTGGGCGATGTGGTGGTGAAGACGAAAACGGGGACACCGCCGAAGACCTTAAGGAAACCTTTGAGAATCATACGATTCCAGATCAAGCTCAACTCGAGAAGTGCGTCTTCGGAGTACCAGCCAGCCAACTCCTTGGTTTCCTGGTCTCTGAACGCAGCATAGAGTGCAACCCTGTGAAGATCAAGGCCATCGAGAGGATGGAAGTACCCCGCCGACTGCTAGATGTGCAAAAGTTCACCGGCTGCTTGGCGTCCATCACCGATTCATCACGGTTGGGCGAAAGCTCTCCTTTATACCAGCTCTTGAAGAAGACCACCTTCTTCGAATGGAACCACAAGGCGGACCAAGCTTTTCTCCAGTTGAAGAAAATGCTGACTACTCCCCCTGTGCTGGCGGCCCCGACTCCTAAAGTGCCCATGCTCCTGTACATTGCCGCCACCAGCCGGGTAGTCAGCACAGTGCGAAGTATTGTCGACCTCCAAGCAGAACTACCCCCACTACCAGAAGATGTGCTACGGCGTGCACTTTGCCGCCAAGAAGTTGAAGCCTTACTTTCAAGAGCATCCAATCACTGTGGTTATCACAGCCCAACTAGCCGAGATCATCGGAAGCCGAGATGCTTCTGGCGGAGTGGCCAAATGGGCCATAGAGCTGCCCCCCCTACACCATCTAGTACCAGCCCCGCACCGCCATCAAGTCGCAAGCATTGGCCGACTTCCTCGTCGACTGGGCCGAGACCCAGTACGTGCTGCCAGCGCCCGACTCCACCCATTGGCGGATGCATTTCAATGGCTCCAAGATCCGCACCGGCTTGGGAGCCGGCGTTGTCCTCACTTCCCCCAAAGGCGACAAGCTCAAGTATGCGCTGCAGATCCATTTCGCCGCCTCCAACAACGTCGCCAAATACGAGGTGCTCATTCACGGGCTCCGGCTTGCCAAAGAACTTGGCATTCGCCGGATCTTGTGTTATGGCGACTCTGACTTGGTGGTCCAACAGTCATCTGGCGATTGGGACGCCAAAGATGCAAACATGGCGAGCTACCGTTTCCTTGTACACCAACTCAGTGGATATTTTGAGGGGTGTGAGTTCCTTCACGTGCCAAGAAATGACAACGACCAAGCGAACACCACAGCACGAATCGGCTCCACCCGTCAGGCAATACCATCCGGCGTCGCCCTTCAGCGCCTCCTCAAGCCATCTGTCAAGCCTTCACCAGAATCAGATTCCAGTTTTGTGCCGGCTCCCCCTGAAGAAGTCGGATCCGTCTCAAGAGCCTCAGCAAACGGCACGAGAATTCTTACAGATGGCTCCAAGAATGCCGTAGTCGAAGCTGGCCCGGGGACTTCAGAATCCGGCCCGGGGACTGCAACTGTCGGCCCAGGGACTTCATCAACCCAGCAAGCGGCCGCGGACTCCAGCCCGCCGCCTCCCAGCCCAGCCGCCCTCGTCCAAGTGGCAATACTGGCAGTTGAAGAAATAGCAGCACCCTCATGGGCCCAGCCCATCCTGAAGTTCCTAGTAAGCGAAGAGCTACCAACCGACGAAATCTTGGCTCGACAAGTACAACGCCGAGCGGCAGCCTACACTATAGTCAACAGAGAGCTGGTCGGTAGCGGCGTCACTGGTGTCTACCAGCGGTGCGTCGAGCCGTAGCAAGGCCAAGCGATTCTCGAAGACATTCATCAAAAGCGGTCACGGCCACCATGCGGCCTCAAGAGCACTCGTCGCCAAAGCCTTCCGACACGGTTCTTCCGCCAACTGCCCTAGAAGAGGCCAAGGAATTAGTCCAAAATGCAAGGGTGCCAGATGTTCCGCTCCAAGTCAGATCAGCCGGCTTCCGTGACTCAAGACTATCCCCATCGCTGGCCCTTTGCTGTTTGGGGCCTGGACATGGTGGGACCATTCAAAGCAGCACGAGGCGGTTTAACTCACTTACTTGTCGCAGCGGGACAAGTTCACCAAGTGGATAGAAGTAAAGCCCATCAAGAAGTTGAATGGTCCAACTGCGATGACTTTCATCGCCGACATCACGACTCGGTACGGCATACCACACAGCATCATCACCGACAATGGCACAAATTTTGCCAAAGGCGCCTTGGCCCGTTTCTGCGCGACACAGGGCATCCGACTGGACTTAGCGTCCGTTGCCCATCCGCAGTCAAACGGCCAGGTGGAGCGAGCAAACGGCCTCATCCTGTCTGGCATCAAGCCTCGACTGGTCGAACCACTGGAGCATTCGGCCGGCTGTTGGCTTGATGAGTTGCCAGCCGTCCTCTAGAGTTTGTGCACGACTCCAAACAAGTCAACCGGCTTCACACCTTTCTTCCTTGTCTACGGTGCTGAAGTCGTCATCCCAACGGACATAGAGTTCGACTCCCCGCGAGTCACCATGTACACCGAGGAGGAAGCAGAAGAAGCACGTCAAGACGGCGTCGATCTGCTGGAAGAGGGCCGGCTGTTGGCACTCAGCCGGTCCAGCATCTACCAGCAGAGCCTGCGCCGCTACTACAACAGGAAGGTCAGGCCGAGATCTTTCCAAGAGGGCGACCTTGTGCTCCGACTGATCCAGCGAACAGCCGGCCAGCACAAGCTGTCGGCGCCTTGGGAAGGCCCTTCATTATCAACAAAGTGCTGGGCAACGACTCCTACTACCTGATCGACGCCTGTAAGCCCCGAGCACGCAAGAGGGACGACTCCGGCAAAGAGATGGAACGGCCATGGAATGCAAATCTTCTCCGAAGATTTTACAGTTAATGCAGTTTGTACCACGCTACCTTTTGTTAAAGTACTAAGACTTCGGGGGCCCCGAGACGAGCTCGGGGACTGCCCTTTTTTGTTATCTGTGTGATAAGAATTATGCCTTGGAGTATGTTACTCTTTGTTATGCCGCTTGGCACCGGTTTTGACTAGTCGACTCGGGGACTCGCCGCCTCGCGCTATGGAATGCTTCCTGTAGTCGGACAAGTAGTGTGTGGTGCCTAAGCCGTCTCCTGTCAGAAGCCGCAGCTCGCAGAGCGACTGTTTGGTGGGCAGGAGTAAGGAAGAATGGGCGCCCACATGAAAAATGGCTAAGGACCCAAAGCATAAACATAGCTTAAGCCGGCTTCCAGCCTCTCTTCGCAAAGCCGACTCTTGAGTAGACGGCTTGCCGCTTTCTATCCAACTTGTTAAAAGACTCTAAAAAATGGCCAAGTACTTGCCTTCCCAAGAGTAGCCAAGCACTTGATCCAAACGGCAGTCCGCAGAGCGGTTGTCCGACTGGCAAGGCGGCGACTAAGGGAAGGCGGCAAAGGAAAAAGCCATAGGAGCAATGAGCAAGTAAAGATAGAATTAGGATAAATATTTACATAGCATAGGCCCTTGGCCGAATCTTCAAGCAGAAGTTCAAAATACACCCCGCGGGTGGAATTGTGCAAATTAACAAGTTTTTCAAAGACTATTAAAGCAGATAAAATAAAGGCAGGACGGCAGCCTAGGAAGCGGCAGATGAGTTTGGAGGGCCGGAGGAGACGGCGGTGTCAGGCGCCGGGGCGGCCGGCTGGGCAGTCTCGGCTTGATCATCTCCGGCGGCAGCCGGCCCAGTCGGGCGCGGCTCGTTGCTGGAGGCACGGTCGAGCTGAGGCTGGTCGCCCGCTCCGTCTTCTGGCGCCTCCGTCTCACCTCCGTCCTCCGCCTCGCCTTCCTCCTCGGCGCTGGAGCCGATCACCTTCGCCGAGTCCTCGTCATAATCCAGGTTCATCCCGAACCACTCCGGCGACGCTTCCCCGCTGTCCTCAGCCCGCTCAGGGACGAAGATGCTGGTGTCCGTGTAATCGGTGATCGCCGCCGCACGCTCAATGAGGGCGTCTTCCGTAGCCAGCAGCCCCGCTTGGGCCTCTGACCGGAACGCGACCAGCCGGTCCAGATCCAGCCCTGGATACCACGCCTTGACGAATTCCAAGGCCCGGCGCTTCCACCGGCCACGGAACCCTTCCAGCCTCAAGACGGCTAGTCATGACCTCCAGCCACCGGCAGTCCGACTGGGAGTGCGCAGAACCGGCATGTCTGGCCATAGGGTAGCGATCGCCTGGGCGCCGACACGTTGAAGCCGGTGCAGCATCCGATGGGCCGGCCGCAGACGAGCCTCGATGCTCAGAAGCTGCTCGTCAAGGGTCCTGGGGGCGTTTGGCAGCAATCTTCGCACCATTTGCTCCGCGCCTCGCGATCAGCCTCGATGGCTTGATTGGACGCCTGCGTATGGTCGGGGAAGAAGTCTGCCAAGACGAAAAAGAAGAAAGTCAAAAAATCAGGAGCCAGCCCGACCTATAGTCAGCGGCTCAAAGAAAGAAAGTAAAGAAACTCACCGTCGATGATGTTCTCGATTTCATGGAAGCCGGAGGTCAGCTGTGCCTCCTTGTCAGTCCAGGAGGAGCGCTCGCTTTCGAACTCGGCCAGGAGAGCAACCTCTTTCTTCTCCGCCTCATCCTGCGCCTTCTTAAGCAGCTCCCTTTGCTCCGCCAGCTGCGTAGCTAACAGGACGCGCTCTGCGGCGAGCTTGTTGCACTCCTCCCCCTTGGCACGCAAGGCGTTGTCGGCTTCGCCCAGCTGCCGTCGAAGAGTGGCGTTGGCCTCTGAAGAATAAAAAGGAAAGGATGTTAAAGTCGTCAACTAAGAAGGTCGCTGGGAAGATCCGCCCGATCGCCAGCGATCGGCCCGAATCTCGAGATTACAGCCTTGAGAGCTTAGCGCCTTGCCAAGAAGAAAGAAGACTCACCCCGGCTCCTCGACAAGTCGGCGGTCCGCTTGCCCAGCTCCTCAACATTGCGGTTGAAGGCAGTGACGTAGAGGTTGTGATACTCCTGTGATAAGCATTTCAGAGAAAGGTAAATATTTGGAATGTACCAGATGGAGTTCCGAGCCGCCGCCAGCAGCCCGCCCAAACTTCGGGACTACACTCCTGGTGCACTGGCGCTTTCACAGAGAAGAACAAGAAAAACTCAAAGAAGAAAACATACCCGAACGGGCGGCTCGCGACGCCAGATGCGCCTTTGGTGTAGTTCTCGATGGCGTCGCCGCTTTGGCTCGCAACCGCTGAACGTCGAGCGCTGGTTCAGCGGGCTCGCGCCTCCTCGCACCCACCAACGGGCGGGCGCTTGTCGCCTCGGCGTGCGATGGGCCGAAGGCGGCGCCGGTCTCCAAGGGGCGTGGCGCCGAAGTCCCCTTCTCAAGACGGCGGCGCACTGGCGAGGCGACTTGAAGGAGCAGCTTCGCCATGGCCTCATCTTCTGACGGCGGCACCGGCGGGTCCGCCTGCTGCTTACCTCGCGCGCTCCCAGACGGCGGCGGAGGCGGCGGTGGCGGCACGGCCGTGACCAACATGGAGGCCTCGCCGCCTTCCTTCTCCATGATGGGGTGCTCACCGCGGCCCTCGCCTACCTCAGAACTCCGGCGGCGGTGCGGAGCTCAGCGGGGTGACGAGCAACACCGATTGGAGGTGCGCGGCCTCCTCGGCTCGCCGCTTCGCTGCGACGGCGGCTTCGGCCTCTTCCAGCTTCCGCTGGGCAGAGGCCGCCGCCTTCTCGGCCTCCGCCTTCTCCAGACGGGCAGCCTCCTCCTCGTCGCGCTTCTCCTGCGCTTTCCGCTCTGTCGCCTCCCGGAGGTCGGCGGCGGGGTCAATCCGCCGAGTAGTGGCAGACGTCTCTGCCGACCCCATGACGGAGGCAGCAGCGACCCTCTCTAAAGTAAGGGGAGCTCTGATGCGAGGAAGACGTGTAAAAGATTTGGACAAGATTCACCAGAAGAAAACAAGACAAAAGCGGAAGCACTACGCGGAGACCAGTGGCGGCTTTTTCACTTCCTTGCGGAAGCGGTTGGCCTTTGCGACCGCCTGTTCCTGCTTTGTCGCGGCGGCCACCCCCTTGAAATTCTTCGACCGGCCGCCAAGCAAGCTCGGCCCGGCCCGGCGCTTCTTCGCGCCGCCTCGACCACCCAAGCCGGCGGAGGAACTCGCGCTCGGCTGGCCGACCTTCGGTTGGCGGCGCGGGGCGACTTCCCCCTCGCGGTCATCTTCAGGCCAGTCGGCAAAGGTAGCCGAGGGCCTGAAGTCGTTAGCTCCTCCTCCTCCTCCTTCGGCGTCGGCCTCAATCGCCACCGCCCCCAAGTCAGGGTCGTCGACGTCGCTCTCCGCCCGGTCGGGGACGAACTCACGGGCCGGCCCCGTGGTGCTGGAGCCGACTGGGGTCCTGGTGGCTGCTCATCTGACAGATCATATGAGGTCGGCCTTGGAGCGGAAGGACTTGGCGCGCCACAAAGGCGGCCAGCAGGTCGGCCCCGGTCAAGCCCTCCGACTGCGTCAGCACTCCGAGTCGCGCGACGGCGGCGGCACCAGTGGGAGTCAGCGTCCTGGCCCGGTGGGACCAGCTGGGGAGCCTCCCCGCCAGTATGCCAGCTTCGTAAGGCGGCAGATTGACCCAGTCGCCTTCTGGAGCGATGTTCTTCACATAGAAATAGGATCGCTGCCACATCTTCACCGACTTGATCAGCGGAATGGTGGGGAACGGGTTGTCGGCCACCGATCTCCGCATCGCGATGAAGGTGCCGCACAGAGCCGGCACGCCGGCGACGTGCGTGCCGAGCTTGGACTGGAAGAACTCCCCCCACAGCTCGATGGTGGGGAGAACGCTGAGGAAGCCTTCGCACAAGGTGGTGAAGGCGGCGAGCAGCACCACCGTGTTCGGAGTAAGGTGGTGCGGCTCGAGCCCGTGGAACTCCAAGAAGGCACGGAAGAAGCCGCTCGCCGGCAGCCCTAGGCCGCGCATGAGGTGCGAGCGGAATACGACCCGCTCGCCCTCCTCCGGCGCCGGTGCTATTTCACCCGCCGGCGTGGCGCGGGTCTGCACTAGGCTCTTGCCGGGGAGGCGGCGCGTCTGGCAGAGGAATTCGATGTGGTCGTCGTCCACCTCGGAGCCGTCCCACACGCCGGAGCGTGCGGCAGGAGGTGCAGTGGCGGAGGAAGAGCTCATCGCCGCGGCGTGGCGTGGTTCGGCGCGGCGGCGGCAAGAGGAAGAAGAAGCAAGAGGAAGCGGGGGAAGCAGGGAGATGGGCGCGCATGCTTCGCCGCCCCCCTCCTCCCGCCTACTTATAGGCTCATGGGCTGAGAAGCCGATGGGGCGGATGTGGGATTAATCGCGCCAGACCCCACGCTTCACGATTTAATCCACGAAGTTACCGCGCTGCAGCACGACGCGGGGAACCCCACCGCTCGCACGGCCGCAACGGATCCGCTCGCGTGCCGAGGCGCCGGTAGTGGCGGGTCCCGCCGACGGCCTGTCCTGGCCACGCTGCGGGTGGGTAGATCGACCGCCTGGCGTCACGTGATGGGCCCGCAACGGGCCACCACCAGGAAGCTTATCAGGCACACTGCCTGGTTCCCGCTACGACTTTCAAACTCTCTAAGGGGCAAGATGACCTCCTGCGAGTCCGGCTCCAACTAGTCGGCCTGGAGGGAGACAGCAAGAAAGGCCCAGATTCCACCACCAGAAGGATGAAACTATTGAGGCTCCTCGACCTGTCGCCCTAGACGCCTCACTAGCTTCGGGGACTACTGTCGGAGTAATGGGCCACGGGTAGGCAAACCCAAGCCCCCAGACATTTGAAGACATCAGGGCAGGCTGCGCCCCTCAAGACCCCAAGACGAAGAGCCGCCTTCTGAGAGTCGGCGGCAGAGCCGCCAACTGCCCCTCACGGCCGAGACCCAGAGACAGCTTCTATATAAGCCGACTCCCAACTGGCGGCTTCCAGAGCGGTCGGCTATGGGGAGTCGGCCCGCGACTCCAACCACCTCTTGCCTACGCAACTACGGACGGGATGGGGTGCGGCCGCCGCACGGCCCATCCCTGCCCTATTCACGAAGGGCAGGCATGACCATAGTGCGCCGTACCGACGAAGATCTCCATCCGGCGCGACATCATGCCATGCCGCCCCGACATCAGCCTCAGAGGGCGCCGCCTGAGCCCACGACGGCCTGTCTGTATGACCCGGAGACGGCAGGACACGCCTGTCGGCGGGGGTGCAGAAGACGGCGAGAGCGCCACAAGACGGACCCGTTGGGAGTCGGCCCCTAGAAGTCGGCCGGCCCCTCCCACGGGCCCCGCACGCCATTAACCAGACAAGACAAGGAATGGCAACAGTGATCGGCCGTCAGGCGGCGGCACTGTTTCCATGACCCCATGACCGAGCCAGCGTCATTAGAGGCGCGGCTACAGTAATCCGCAGCCGGCAAGACCCGCCCGCGGCGGACAGGGCCTGTCGGCCCCATGCCGGGCCCGTCGGCGGGCCCCAGCAGTCGGCGGAGAAGACGGCGACCTGAGAGACAGACGGCTGGGACCCGCGCCAGCCGGATTACCATTGTACCCCAGGGGATAGGCCTATATAAACCCCCCGGGGCACCCATGCAACGGGTTGGACCCTAATAGCTTTAGATACACATAGAGGGAAGAGAAGAGCTAGTCGTGCCCTTCTCCTTCCTCACCCCGAACAGCTCAAGGATCATGCGGAGACCCCGCAGAGCAGCAGTAGGGATATTATCTCCACGGAGAGCCCAGAAGCTGGGTAAGATCCGCCGGCGTGCATGCCTTCGCCTCATCCTGTTTCCAGGCACCGACGACGTTCTACTCGCCCCCACCATGATAAGCCATCCTTTGGCATATGTCGCACCCAACCCCCGACATCATCCTTCATTGTTGTTTCTTCTCCGGTGGATCCAATTCAAGCTTTCGATATTCATCATATTCCTTTCCTCGTTTCTAATGCTTTCTCATGCCGACGCACCTCTTAATCATTCACTTCTCGCTATTCATTTGTTCTGGAGTGCTGAAAATATCTCACAACACTTGTGTTTCCATTCTCAATCTGTTGAAGATATTTCAAGGTTGTTATCCCATTCAAGCCATCTAATTCAACTGGTGCAACCTCTCTTTAAAATTGTTCAACGGTGTTTTCTTTTGAGTGGGCCCTAACCCACAGGTCTTTTCCCAGGATCTTACCTGACTCTTCTAATTTTCCGGGAGCTTCTAAAATTCTTTTCAAAGTTTGACGTAAGAATGGGTTATCATCAGTCATATGTCTTTCTCCAAGATCTTTCAAATTCTTTTCATAGTTGGTTCAACCTTTCCAATTTTCATTCCAGAGTGCCTCAACAATTCATGGTGGTTTCTCATCGTCATTCTCAACATTTGAAGATCGAAGAAGAGTTTCTCTTAGATCTTGCTCCATTCACTTCAAGATTCATGGTTCTAGCTTGATGCCATCCTCTCATAATTGTTTTCGAGTGTGAGAATTCTTTTTACCCATCCGGAGCATTTCATGAGTTGTTCCCATTTCTTTCCTCCGTAGGCCATCATGTCATAATTCCTCATTCTCAGCTTTCAGCTCTCGTTCTCCAAATCTTACCGGTGCATCATTCAAGTATTCTCTAATCAGCTCGTGATCTATTCGTTCATTTGCATCTAAATCCCCTCAAGTATCTTCATTCGTTTCCCAATTCTTCCTGGTGAATTGTGCCTTTGCTACTTTCATTTTCAATTCTTATGGTGGTTCGTTCAAGATTCCTCTTCCTTTGCTACCATATCATTTCATTCGTTGTTCCCAAATCCCACTGGTGGTTCCATCAATACCTTCTCAAGTTTGCGCTTTCTCTATCCTTAATCCCTCAAGAAGAATAAGTAGTATGCCAAATTCGTTGCTTGTCATCAATTTAAATTGGTGAAGGATACGCATAACATAATTCTTATTCTTGTTTCATCCAAGTGATTAATTCCTCTTCCGGAGTTCCAAGTTTGCCGCATTATCTCGTCACGAAGCTCCATCTAAACCATCGCAAGGCTTCAACTTGTGTTCTCAACTTCTCTTTCGTTTTATCATCTTTTTATTACCGGAGTTGTTCATAGAGGCTCTACATGGTGGTTCGTCAAGGATTCTTTTAATTATTCAATTGTTCTTCAAGATTTCTCTCGAAGTTATGATCCGTCAAGCCATACTTCAAAATAAACATGGTGTTCAACACATGTTTTGTTTTGAGGCGTTCAAGTATTCTTCTTCTTGCATTTCGAAGTGCAATTCTTCCTACCTTATCTTTTGAGGTGGTGTTATGTCATCCTGTATAATTTCCCTTTGAGTTTCATGATTCACAAAGTTTTCAAGAGTGACATATTTAAATCCATCATTTTATCTTCGTTAAAAAATAATCTTTTCAACCAATCTATCTCTTGGTTGGAGTTATCTTGTGTCATATTTCACCTAAAGCCTTCCCTAAGGAATGTTGCTATTTGTGGTGCGTATCTATGATCCAATTTTCTCCTTCTCATCTCGGTGAAGAAGTTTTTCATCATTTTGGTGCTCTCATTCAAATCAATGGTTTCCATTAGTGGCCGGTTGTCACCTCATAGTCTCGAGATGTTTTCCATAAGCCCACAACAAGCTTGTGCTTCTCATTGTTGATTTTCCAACAACTGGGTTCGATTCTTCTTTGCAAGGATGCTTTCCAAGTTCACTTGTGGCAAAAGTTGTCATTTTCTTCTCCGTCCCTTTATACAAACGGTCTAACTTCTATTCTTTCGTTACGGAGGCATTGTGATGTTGTGCTCTTCACCCATCACCTCGTTTTGTGAGGATCGTTTTCTTTTCTTGCTTATCCATTTAACCAGAGTGTTGTATCATCTCTTCAATATCTTTTCATCTCATCAAGTTTTCTTCTCTTTTCTACCGCAATGCTCTCAGTTGTGTTCAACTCTGTTACGTTCTTTATTTCAACTTTTCGACCTCTCAAGGTTCTTTGGTTTCACTCATTGGTCGAAGAAGCAACTTAGTTTTACCTCCTCTCTTCCTCTTCCGTTTTCTCTACGGCACCATCCTAGATCTCGGGACGAGATCCTCTCGCGGTGGTGGAGTGTTGTAACGCCTCAGATACAACTTTCCATATTCGTAACTCCAACTCTTTCCTTTTTCGAAGATGCGATATGATATTTCCTTCGCGGTTGGATTTTTTTTTGTCTTTTGTTTTGCATTTTGTTCATGTCATGCATCTCATCTCATAGCATCATGCGCATTGCATTTGCATGTTTTCATAAAAACTCGTAGCCGTTCGCAGTTCGCCTTTCTCTCTTTGCCTCCGTTGTCATTTTGTCAGGCCCTTGTCCTCATTGACCTCTCTTGACCCCTCGTGCGCGTGTCCGAAACTGCTCCGAACCCGACCCGCTCTGTCATTACCGATGGATCCGAATCATCCCCAAACGTCCCGAAAGTATCTTCATTTCTTTGTTGGATTCTCCCTAGCCTATTTTTCCGTCCGTCCGATTACGATCGGAGGGATGAGTTAGCCCCTAGCCTAACCTACCCGCTAAATATACTAGTCTAAACCGAGACCAAATCCCTAATTTCTAGGGATCCTCCCAGCCGCCGCCACTCTCTCCCGCATCCACCTCGGGATCCTCCTTAATCCAAATCCTCACAACTGAGAAGTGCCCAAGCTCTTTGCTTCTCCTCCTACCTCACTCGATCCCCTTACTCGCGCCGATCGAGCCCCTGTCCAGTAGCTCCCACAGCAACCTAGCTTCGGCCTCCCGCGCTCGACCTCATCCCCAACCTCACAAGCTTCCTCGATCCTCTCCCGAGCAGGTGCTCGCCCGGAGCCCCGCGTCCCTACCTCCGTCCGGCCACCCATGTCGCCGGCACACCCAGCAGCCAACCAGATGAGCGTCGCCCCCTTCTTCTCCTTCCCGTGCTCCTCCCGTTTCTCCCTCTCTCATATCCTTGCATATCTCTCTCTTTCGGTCAGCTGGAAGCCACGAGGAGGTGCCCTCGTCCCCGTCCCCATGGAGCCGTCGTCCCAAGGCAAGCTGCCGGCTTGCCTCTGCTTCGCCTTGTCGTCACCGCCCCTCCGGTGAGGCCCCGCGCCGTCCCGTCGTGCCACCTCTTTCTTCCGTTTCCTCCCTGCGTTTCCCCTCTCTCATCTCTCTCTGTTCTCCCTTTCTCTGTCGACAGGAGCACCCCCGCGCCATGGCCTCGCTGAGCTCTGCCCGCACCAGCGCCTCAAGCCGCCACCGTTCGCTCCAGATCCGGCCCCTCCGTCAGATCCCGTCGTCCCAGTCCTGTTCCGGCCGGCCCCCGCCGACGCCGTCCTCGACCGGATCCCCGTCGCCTGACGCCGCCAAGTCCCGCTCCTGCCTCTGTTCGAGACGAGGAGGCTGCAGTCGCACAGCCGCGTTGACCGCTTCTCTCCTTCCGCTCGTCTCGCGTCAAGGCTGCCCACGCCCCCAGCTGCCCAAATCCACCCCGGCCTACTCTTCCACCAACCGGGCCTTGGCCCATGGGTGAGCAGCCCCTCCAGCTCTCTCCTGTACACTTGGCCTAGTCAGATTCGGACCATGTATTTTTTCCATGCGCTGCGAATTTTGCCATTTAACCAGAGACTGCCTGTTTTACAGAATACCCCTAAGCATCATGCATATAATAACTCATTAACCATGCATCGGATTAAAATGATTTAAACATGTAAAATGCTTAGAATTTTGTGTAGATTAATTATATGCCATTTTCATCCATGTTTAAAATGTTTAAAATGTTGTTTGTTTAAATTTGCTTAAATGCCATGTTAAAATGAGTTATTTAACTAAATAACCGTAGCTCCATTTTAAATAAACTTTATATGTAAATGGGGTGGAAAAATGCCTAGTTTAACAGTACCAAATTCGAATATTGCATATGGGGATTTTCCGAAATTGTTGTTTGTTGTTCCGTCCTCATTTAAACTTGCTTAGATAGGTAGTTTAATTATGCTTCACCCCTTGACAAGTTTAATAACATTTAATATTGTTGGGTACAAAACCGAGAGAGAACTAAATAATTGGTGTGGTGTTTTGTAAATATGCAACTCGTGGCATATTGAGCTCCACTTAACTTGTAGTATTGTATGTTGCAGTTTGCCATTCCATGCCTCATTAAACCGGACATGCATCATACTTGATTGTGCATCATGCCATGTTTATGCTTGTGCATTTACCATGTTGTTTGCTTCTTTCCGGGTCGCTTCTCTCGTTAGCTTCGGTTTCGTTCCGGAGTTGTGAGGATTCGTTCAACCACGTCCGCTTGTCTTCTTCATGGACTCGTTCTTTTTCAGAAGTGGATTTCAGGCAAGATGACCGTCACCTTGGATCTCATTACTATCATTGCTATGCTAGTTGCTTCATTCTTTCGCTATGCCGCTGCTACCTACCACTTGCTTATCAAGCCTCCCAAATTGCCATGAACCTCTAACCTTTGTGACCCTTCCTAGCAAACCGTTGTTTGGCTATGTTACCGCTTTTGCTCAGCCCCTCTTATAGCGTTGCTAGGTGCAGGTGAAGATGAAGATTGCTCCATGTTGGATTATGTTTATGTTGGGATATTGTGGGGACCCCGACTCATAAGTTGTGATCACCGAATGCACGTGTACAATGATCCCAGAGATCAATGCTCACTGAACACACAGAAGCTGAATAACAAGAGTCTTACATCCATGCATACCGTCTTACACAAATTATGACCATTATGGTCAAGTCTTACATTGATAAAGCCACGAGGGCTGAATACCAAATAAACTTAAGCAGCGGAAATCTTCGTTGATAAGTAGAGCCCATGCCATCTGCCTTAACCCTACAGGCATTCTGACTGGGAAGCATCCTAGTTCGCGTGTTCGTCACCAAAGAACTCTTCCTCGAACTCCTGCTCCTTCATGCCTGGTCAATTAAATAACCAGTGGCAAGCCAATGAGTACTTTGAATGTGCTCACAAGCATCCCATGATTTGGTTCAAAGTAATAATGCAATTGCACAACGGGTAAGCAACCTAGCTTCAAGCTAGTTAAGATGTCCTATCAACTTGTGAGATATGCATCAATAAAAATGGATAACCTCTAGAACAGGTTACAGATATCAACATAAATAGAGTTGAATCGATATCATGTCGTTCAACATGTCAAGTCTCCACCTTGACACAATTAGTTCCTTTCCACACACACATGCATCGTGATTTGTAAAATTTCTGGACATAGTTTAAGTAGCACCTCCCAACTGTCCATGACCGTGGACACGGCTATTCGAATAGTTTGACACTCTGCAGAGGTTGCACACTTTACCCACAAGATCCGGGAAGCTTTCGTGTCATCCACGATCCCACAGTACCTCAAGTTCTCGGGGGAAGCACCCGATCATCACGTTTCCCTAGACGACACTAACATAGGTTCCACTCGTTGATACACGGCCCTCGTGTATAAGCAAAAGATCGTGGGACTCTGCCCTTTTCACATTATCACACATACACGAAGGGACCAACGGTGTGTCCGGTACCCTGTGAAAACAGTCATGGCCGCCTATCCAAGCACGACCCCGTCCCGAGAGTGACCTCCATTCACCCCCGTCACTAGTAATGTGGGCACCATGCTAGTATCAGTCTAAGTAATCAATAATGCCCCGTCCCATAAAGGGGTAGAGTGGTTGCACATATTTGGTTGGGACGGTAATCACACATAAATCTAATCCACCATTTTACACACCAAGAATCTCTCTTTGGTACACCACTTCTTCCTCAAGTGGTGACCTTAGTTCAACATGTCCCAAGGGCTTTAGGGGCACCCGATGGGGTTTTCGAAAGAACGTAACCATGAAGAGTTCATGGTACACATGCATCTTTATGCATCAACTAGCCTCTTAAAAATGAAATCATGAACAAGGTAAAGTCATGAGTAGGGGTATGCATCATGTGGTAGTTCACAACAAGTTTACCACCGTCATATTTCATCATCATGCAATCGGATAAAGGGTACCGATGAACAAGAGGGGTGTCATGGTCAAAGGGCTGCTTGCCTTGATTGGCTTGTTCTTCGAGGTCTTCAAATCCTTCTCCTCCTTCTTCTTCAGCTACTTCGTCAAATACGGGATCTAGACGTCACAAGAAAATAGCGGAAAAAATAAGACAATAATAAAAACGGAAAAGTCAAAGTGCTCAGAAAATGTCAAATTATTTTTGTAAAATACTAGGGTGAAAACTAAGAAGGGGAAAATTCTTAGTTTTGGATTTGGAGTGGCATTACAGGAGGAATGGATTTACAAAGGTATATTTAAATGCTTAAAATCACATTTAAATATTCACAGTGAAGAAAAGGTTGTTGGATTTGAATGAAAGTTACACCATTAAATATGTGTGATTTTTACAAGAATTTAGGAACTGGAATTATTTCATTTGGATTAATATTTAGTCCAGAGGAATTTTTGTAAGTTTAACAGAAAAGAAAAAGGAAAAATGGCACTGTGCCACTGGGCCAGAAAGGCCACAGTGCAGCAGGCCCAGGGGGGAAATCGGCCCGCGCGAGGCCGCCATGTCGAAGGCGTAAAGGCGGAGTACGCCTTCAGCCAACGGGCGAACCGGTGCGCGCGCGTGCGTTTTTAAACCTGACGGGTGGGTCCCACCCGTCAGGGCGTGAGGCTGACGGATAGGGCCCACGGCCGTCGTCATCTACCTTCGTCCAGAGGCAACGGCGAGCTCGCCGGCGGCGATATAGGGCACGGTGGGATGCATGGGTGGTACCGTTGGACTCGAGTGGATGTCGCCGTTCGGGTGGTGGTGGAGATGGTCGCCGAAGCAGCTGGTTCGCCGGCGACGAGGTCACACGGCGCAGGTGCTTCGGGCGTCGTTGGTTCCTGCCGTTCCTGGCTAAAAAAGAGCGGGGAAGAGAGGGGAAAGGATCAGCGACACCTTGTGGTTCCAGATCAAGAGAGAATAGGGGCGGAGGAGGCCTGTACCGCATGGACGTCGATGACCCGAGGCAGCGGAGCTCGAACACGATCTCGAGCTCGGGCCTCTCTGGGGTTGAATGGATGGATCAGGAGGTAGATTAGGGGTGTAGGGGTGAGACAGGGAGAGAGAGAGAGGCTCGGGGTCGCCTTTTATAGGCTGACGGAGGTCCACCGTAGGCGCGACCTACGGGTTCCTGCGGGATCGGCTCGGGTGGCCGTTAGAGAGGGAATGGAGGGCTCGAGGGTGTTTGTGGTAGTGGTGTAGGGTGCCAGGGAGAGAGAGGAGGAGCGGGGCGAGCTGCGGGCGGCCACAGGAGCGGCGCAGCCATTGGCCGAGCAGGGCTGTGCTCTGGCGTGAGCTGCAGGAAGGGGGGGAGGGCGCGGGAGCAAGTGGGCGGCCCCCCGGCGTGGAGCGGACGTCGACGGGCATCGGTTGGCGCGCGGGGGAGGATCGAGGTGGCCAGGAGACGCGGCGTCAACGGTCGGCTGCCACTGCCAGCGCTCAGGCTGCGACTTTGGCCCGCATCCGGGTTTTCCGTGTCACAAGGCCCACTAGTGTCTGGAGGCTGCAGGGGTGTGGGCAAAGCCGGGAGAGCCTTGGATGCTCTGGAAAGCTGAGGGGAGAGAAGGAGGCTGAGAAAGAGGGAGGAATCTATTGTCCAGAGAAGAAAAATGGGGTTCTCCCCTCCTTCGTCATTGCTTCCTCGGGCAGAAAAGCATCCAGGTGCTAGAGGGGAACTAGGAGGGGCTGTGGTAAAAAGTGGAGCACAAGGAGATTAGGGGAAGAGGCTGGAATTTGCATTTTGAAATTCTGCCAGAAGGTGTTTGATGTAGGTTTGGGCAAGTAGATGATTTCCATTTGTCTTGAAACTCCACAGGGTGAAATGTCACATGTAATTAGGGCCTTCCTCCCATTTTGAGCTCATTTGGGCAAAGTTGCCAATGCAACTTTTGTAAACCCTAGAAATTAGCAGAAATGGACTTGTGTAGATTTAGTTGAGCAAATCACTTGTCCGTGATGCACCACTTGGTGTGGTGGCCTTATTTGGTTATGTGAACATGCTCACGAAAGTTGGGGTCAAGGAGAGAAAGTTGGTAGTAAAAAGTTGTACAAATTTGATTCTAGTCAGAGAGGGTTTTGGGGCATTTTGGTGAACCAAAATGACTTTAAATGACATGAGGCTTTGCAAGGTGATCACAATATGCATTTGTGACTTGCTGGATTTTCCTTGGTTTTTTAGGAAAGTATTTCCTGTAGAAATATTTTCAAATCCTTGAAATGGGCAGGAATGGTTTTGGGGGGGATTTCTTCGGGTTATACTATTCTCCATGACATGATACTTGCCAAGATCATCAAACATGTCATATGTGACATGCTAGAATTTTCGTGGAAATTTTGGAGAGTGTTTCCTTTGTAAATATTTCAAAAGCTTGAAATACCCAGAAAGGGTTTTTGAGGGATTTGATCAATATTTTGAACATGACAATGTGTCGAAACTCTTATATATGGGAAATATATGCCCACTGAGTTTCCCTGATTTTTGTCAAATATTTTTAAAACAATAGAATAATTTTTACCTATTAAAGACCATTTCTGGCCTTAAGAAAAAGCTTTTTAAATAAAATAGGAAAATAGCTTTTAAAATTATATTTTTGTGGTTTATGGAAGTCCTATATCTAATAGGTTTCAAATATACTCTTTGAAATATTTTTCATACCCCAAATCAAGTACTTGTAGTGCAAACCTCAATTCAGGGGTTTTTGGAAAACTAATTTTTGAAAATACTATTTGGCCAAATTATTTTTGTAATAAAATATTATATTGCACTATACACATGACATGACCATTGGGAAGAAGTTTGGGGCAAGGCGATGAAGTATATAAGGTGGAGTTGTGTTGACTTTAAGGAGCACTTAAAAGTCACAGAGAGAAAACCAACTCCAAGTAAAAGCCAAACAATGCAAAAGTTTTTGTTGGTCCAAATTTTCATGCTTTATTAATGCAAATGAAATGTTACAAAATGCAGGGTGTGCACCTACCCCCTTACAAGAATCTCGTCCCCGAGATTCCTAAACTATGTTTTAAAGAGATACGGAAACTCGGATCTAAGTTAATCTTCACGCTCCTGTGTGGCTTCGCTTCAAAGGTGGTTGCTCCAATCGACCTTGAAGTACTTGATGGTGTGGCTTCAGACACGCCGCTCGCTTCATCCAAAATTCAGATGGGCCTCTCACGGTAGGTCAAATCAGGCTGAAGTTCAATGGCTTGGTGATCGACATCTTTGTAGAGATCAGGCTTGTCTGGAACTTGGAGACACTTCCGGAGTTGTGACTCGTGGAAGACGTTGTGCACCTCGGATAGTTCAGGTGGTAGTTCCAACTGATAAGCCACTTCCCCTCGTCGTGCGGTGATCTTGAAAGGGCCAATAAATCTTGCTGAGAGCTTCCCCTTAACATGGAAACGCTTGGTTCCCTTTAAGGGTGTTACCCAGAGGTACACATGGTCTCGACTAGGAAGTTCACATCGGGCGCATTTAGTGTCAAGATAGCTCTTCTGTCTTGACTTGGCAGTCTTCAGGCGCTCCCTGACTAGCTGCACTTGCTCTTCTGCTTCACGGAGAATATCTTGTCCAAAGACTAGTCCTTCTCCGGTCTCTGACCAATTGAGGGGTGTGCGACACTTGCGTCCATATAACACTTCGAATGGTGCCATCTGGTGACTTGATTGATAACTATTGTTATAGGAGAACTCGGCGAACGGAAGACAATCTTCCCACTTAGCCCCATATGCTAGGACACAGGCTCGGAGCATGTCTTCGAGAATCTGATTCACCCGTTCAGTCTGGCCCCCGGTCTTTGGGTGGAAAGCAGTGCTGAAAGACAACTTGGTTCCCAAGGCCTCTTGGAACTTTTTCCGAAATCTCGAGGTAAACTGGGTTCCTCGATCTGACACAATCTCCTTAGGAACACCATGAAGACTTACGATTCTGTCGATGTATAGTGTCGCCAGCTGGTTGCCATCATAGGTAGTCTTGACAGGAATGAAATGGGCCACTTTGGTCGAATGGTTAACTACAACCCAGATGGAGTCATGACCCTTATTTGACCTGGGCAACCCCGTGATGAAATCCATCCCGACTTTATCCCATTTCCACTCGGGAACCTTGAGTGGTTGGAGCAATCCATTAGGTCGTTGATGTTCAGCCTTGACCCTTTGGCACACATCACACTTTGCAACATAGGTGGCAATCTCCCTTTTCATCCCGTGCCACCAAAACCTTTCCCTCAGGTCTTGATACATCTTGGTTCCTCCAGGATGGATGGAATACGGGGTGTCATGAGCTTCTCGCAAGACCAGATTCTTGAGCTCAATATTGTTGGTCATGCAAATGCGATTCCCGAACCACACAACTCCTTTCTCATCCTCTGAGAAACTTGGGGCTTTGCCCGTCTTGATCTTCTTCTTGATGCCCTCAATACTCTCATGTCCCTTCTGAGCTTCCTTAACATCATCCATCAGGGTAGGCTTGACTTCAAGGTTGTCTAAGAATCCTGGTGCAACCAGTTCCAATCTGAAGCCTTCAAGTTCTTCATATAAGGCGAGTAGTCTTTCCTTAATCAAAGCGTTCAAGGAACAAGCCTTTCTACTTAAGGCATCTGCTACCACATTAGCCTTCCCAAGGTGGTATTGAACACTGAGGTCATAATCCTTGATCAACTCTAGCCATCTTCTCTGCCTCATGTTCAATTCTTTCTGAGTGAAAATATACTACAAACTTTTGTGATCCGTGTATATCTCACATCGCTTCCCTAGAAGGTAATGTCGCCAGGTCTTCAGGGCATGAACCACTGCTGCCAACTCAAGATCATGAGTAGCGTAGTTCTCTTCATGAGGCCGTATTTGCCTCGAAAGGTAAGCTACGACTCTGCCCTCTTGCATCAGAACACTTCCCAGTCCGGTTCTCGACGCATCACAATATATCACAAATTCCTTGTGAATATCAGGTGTGGCCAGTACTGGGGCGGTGGTTAATCTCTTCTTCAGCTCCTGGAAGCCCTCTTCACATTTTGGTGTCCACTCAAACTTCTTGTCCTTCTTCAGAGCTGGGTCATAGGTCGGCAATGCTTGAAAATCCTTCAACGAACTTGCGGTAATATCCCATGAGTCCGAGGAAGCTTCTGACTTCCTTCACATTGCTCGGGGTTTGCCATTCAGTCACAGCCTGGATCTTGGTGGGATCCACTGACAACCCTTCGACATTCAATACATGACCCAAGAATCTAACCTCGTGTAGCCAAAATTCGCACTTGCTAAACTTGGCGTACAGTTGGTGCTCTCGGAGCTTGTCTAGGACCATCCTCAAGTGTTGCCGGTGCTATTCTTCCGTCTTCGAGAAGACAAGAATGTCGTCAATGAAGACGACAAAAAATTTGTCCAAATATTCCATGAAGACCTTATTCATGAGATACATGAAGTAAGCTGGGGCATTGGTCAATCCAAAGGACATGACCGTGCACTCATACAGGCCATATCTGGTTACAAATGCCGTCTTCGGAATATCTTGGGGTCTTATTTTCAGCTGGTAGTACCCAGATCTGAGGTCGATCTTGGAGAACACCTTGGCCCCATTGAGTTGATCAAACAGATCTTCAATCTTGGGAAGTGGATACTTATTCTTGATTGTAACTTCATTGAGGGAGCGATAGTCAATGCACAAGCGGATGGTACCGTCCTTCTTTGCCACAAACAGAACAAGTGATCCCCAAGGGGAGGCACTAGTGCGGATAAATCCCTTCCTCAAATGTTCTTCTAGTTGCTTCTTCAATTCCGCTAACTCTTCCGATCCAATTCTATACGGCTTCTTATAGATGGGTCCTGCTCCGGGTATGAGCTCGATGATGAACTCAATGTCTCGGTCAGGAGGCATTCCCGACAGCTCATCAGGAAATACATCGGGGTATTCGCATACTACTGGCACTTGCTCCAATCCAACTTCAAATGACAGTTGACTTGGGTGGCTTGAGCAGAGGAGGGGTTGGAGGCAAATTTAACTTTGACTCCTTGGTCATTGGTCACAGTGATAGTTCGGTTGGCACAATCTAACAAACCTTGGTGCTTGCTGAGCCAATCCATTCCCAAGATCACGTCCAAGCCTTGTGATCTTAGGATGATAAGGTCTGCTAGGAAGTCTACCCCATTAATGACAATCCCCACTCCTTTACATCCTATCTTGGATCTCATCTCTGCTCTGGGGGTTTGTACCACCATAGGGTTATTCAGGGGTGTAGGGGTCATGCCACTTTTTAATGCAAACCTTTGAGTGACAAATGAATGCGTGGCTCCAGAATCAAACAAGACAGTTGCGGGTGCTAAGTTGACAAGGAACGTACCCAGCACGACGTCCGGGTCTTCCTGGGCTTCTTCTGCAGTGACATGATTCACACGACCCCTGCCATTGTTAGGCGGGTTGCGGGGAGCTTGGTTCCTTGGTGGCATCCCGCGGCCTTGTCCTGGGTTCTGCGCATTGGGGCACGGAGCATCGGGCTTCTTGTTGGAGCACACCCTTGAGATGTGCCCTGCCTGACCACACCCAAAGCAAGTGACTTGGTTTGGATTGTTGATATTGTTACCTCCACTGTTATTGGGGTTGTTGGAAGCTGGCCTGGGGTTGGCATACTGCTGAGGCTGATAGTTGGTGCGAGGTGCAGGGGCTCTTGGCTGCTGATAGGTTGGCCTGACTGGGGCTGGCTGCCATTGGCGAGGCTTCTGGTTGCTGGAGCTACCCTTGCTGATCATCTTGCGCTTACGGGTATCATCCAAAGCACGTCGCTTGTCTTCAAGCATGAGTGCCTTGTTCACCAGATCAGGAAAGGTTGGGCAGTCACACACAACAAGCGAGTACTGCAGAGTCTGGTTAAGGCCTTCCATGAAGTGCTCTCTTTTGGCAGCATCAGTGCTGACATCCTCAGGGGCATACCTTAAGAGAACACTAAACTTCTGCATGTACTCCTTGACAGTGCTGCCTCCTTGCTTCACGGCTCGGAACTCACGCTTCTTGATGGCCATGATTCCGGAAGGAATGTGGGCCTTGCGGAATTCTGCCTTGAAGTCATTCCAAGTGATGTCTTGCCCAGCATGCATGACCTTGAATCCATCCCACCAAGATCTGGCAAGACCCGAGACAAGGCAGCATATGCTACCCTCTCACGGTCTTGATGCAGCTGACTAGTTCCAACAGGTCCTCAATGGTGCGGACCCAGTCGTCTGCATCCAGGGGTTCAGCAGTCTCGATGAAGGTGGGTGGTGCATGCTTCTTGAACTCCGCCAACGTGGAACGTCCATTGCCGTTCCCCGCCGGCTGGCGGTTGACAGCCTGAGCAATCATCTGGAGGGTTGTTGTGTTGGCTTGGCGTTCCTCCCGGAAGGCTTGGAGAAGCTGAGCCATGTCCATGTTTGGAGGTGGTGGCGGTGGTGGAGCTTGTCCTTGGGCTTGGTCCTGAGTGGCTCCTGCTCCGGCTTCTTGCTGCTGGGTAGAGGTACCAGTACGTGTTACAACAGGCATCCTGTTGGAGCGGTCAAGGGCTCATGAGGGAAAGCAATATAGATGGGGTTCCTAGTAAGGGGGTGGGTGTGACACAATTTTAAGTTAAACAAGGGCCAGAAGGGCCAAACTCATGCATTAAAACCAAATGGGGGATGTAGTCGTTTACAAGTTCCTGAAGGGAAAGTACGACTTCATCAAAGCAAGTTGAAAGCAAGCACAACACAACATGGTTTCATTTGAACCATTACACGGACTCGACTTCGCATAAGGGGTACACGACCTATCCTACCTTAAGGGTTACAGACCGGCCTACCCTAGTCCTGAACGGTGTCTAAGTGGTGGAATGCTCGGTCGCGTATTCCGGCTCCTCTGGGTCTTCCTCATCACCTTCATCTGTCTCAGTATCTTCGTCACTTGAGGGAGTGGGGGAGTGGAGGAGCTGAACACAGCGCTGCTTCGCCGGTGGCACCGTGAAGAGGTTGCGATACTCCTTTGCCGTCATACGGCGTGGCTGAAATGATCCCTTGGCATGCGTGACCTGTGGGGGTCACCCGCCTCGATAGGCTACAACGGGCTGTCCAGGGGGTGCACCATCCTTCTTGATCCTGTTCGCCTTTGTCTGAGCTAGGCGGAGGAGTTCCTTGGTCTCGTGGAGTTCCTTCCGAAGCTCCATCGACTCGAGGCTGTGTGCAGTGCCGCACTGTCGGCACACAAGCTGAAGTAGGTCTGGAAGCGGAGAGAAAGTCCTTCGTCCATGGGTGGGGCTGGTGCGCTGCTCTCGTCATCTCCTTCCTTACGATAAGGCAGGTAACGAGTGGCTGGCTCACTTGCCATCTCTGGCAGAAGATCCCGAAGGCGAGTCAGCGCCTTGAGGGCAGCAGTCTCAATGGCGAGGAGTAGGGTCGCCATCTGGGGTCCCTCAAAGAACCAGCTCGTCGGGAGTCGTTCGCCCTCACGACTACCTCCACGTGATACTCCCTCTTAGTACTGTTGATCTAGTGCTCGTGGTAGGAGAAGGTGGGGGCTCGAGTAAACTGACACTTCTTGAGGCTGTCCTCAAGAAGTACGGGAAACCCGGTGGTCAGGAAGTCCTCGGGTACAACGGCCATCTACAAAACTGGAAGGGAAAGGTTCAATAGAGTAAACGTGACCTATGTTTGGGACATTTTTAGAAAACATAGGTATATAGGTAATTTTTTGTAGATAGTCTAATTCTAACTAACGTCCATGCTAACTAAGGCTTCCTACAGTCAAGATGGCTCTGATACCAGCTCTGTGGGGACCCCGACTCATAAGTTGTGATCACCGAATGCACGTGTACAGTGATCCCAGAGATCAATGCTCACTGAACGCACAGAAGCTGAATAACAAGAGTCTTACATCCATGCATACCGTCTTACACAAATTATGACCATTATGGTCAAGTCTTAAATAGATAAATCCACGAGGGCTGAATACCAAATAAACTTAAGCAGCGGAAATCTTCGTTGATAAGTAGAACCCATGCCATCTGCCTTAACCCTACAGGCATTCTGACTGGGAAGCGTCCTCGTTCGCGTGTTCGTCACCAAAGAACTCTTCCTCAAACTCCTGCTCCTCCATGCCTGGTCAATTAAATAACCAGTGGCAAGCCAATGAGTACTTTGAATGTACTCGCAAGCATCCCATGATTTGGTTCAAAGTAACAATGCAATTGCACAACGGGTAAGCAACCTAGCTTCAAGCTAGTTAAGATGTCCTATCAACTTGTGAGATATGCATCAATAAAACATGGGTAACCTCTAGAACAGGTTACATATATCAACATAAATAGAGTTGAATCGATATCATGTCGTTCAACATGTCAAGTCTCCACCTTGACACAATTAGTTCCTTTCCACACACACAAGCATCGTGATTTGTAAAATTTCTGGACATAGTTTAAGTAGCACCTCCCAACTGTCCATGACCGTGGACACGGCTATTCGAATAGTTTGACACTCTGCAGATGTTGCGCACTTTACCCACAAGATCCGGGAAGCTTTCGTGTCATCCACGATCCCGCAGTACCTCAAGTACTCGGGGGAAGCACCCGATCATCACCTTTCCCAAGAAGACACTAACATAGGGTCCACTCGTTGATACACGGCCCTCGTGTATAAGCAAAAGATCGTGGGACTATGCCCTTTTCACATTATCACACATACACGAAGGGACCAACGCTGTGTCCGGTGCCCTATGAAAAAAGTCATGGCCGCCTATCCAAGCACGACCCCGTCCCGAGAGTGACCTCCAGTCACCCCCGTCACTAGTAATGTGGGCACCACGCTAGTATCAGTCTAAGTAATCAATAATGCCCCGTCCCATAAAGGGGTAGAGTGGTTGCACATGTTTGGTTGGGACGGTAATCACACATAAATCTAATCCACCATTTTACACACCAAGAATCTCTCTTTGGTACACCACTTCTTCCTCAAGTGGTGACCTTAGTTCAACATGTCCCAAGGGCTTTAGGGGCACCCGATGGGGTTTTCGAAAGAACGTAAACATGAAGAGTTCATGGTACACATGCATCTTTATGCATCAACTAGCCTCTTAAAAATGCAATCATGAACAAGGTAAAGTCATGAGTAGGGGTATGCATCATGTGGTAGTTCACAACAAGTTTACCACCGTCATATTTCATCATCATGCAATCGGATAAAAGGTACCGAAGAACAAGAGGGGTGTCATGGTCAAAGGGCTGCTTGCCTTGATTGGCTTGTTCTTCGAGGTCTTCAAATCCTTCTCCTCCTTCTTTTTCAGCTACTTCCTCAAATACGGGATCTAGACATCGCAAGAAAATAGCGGAAAAAATAAGACAATAATAAAAACAGAAAAGTCAAAGTGCTCAGAAAATGTCAACTTATTTTTGTAAAATACTAGGGTGAAAATTAAGAAGGGGAAAATTCTTAGTTTTGGATTTGGAGTCGCATAACAGGAGGAATAGATTTACAAAGGTATATTTAAATGCTTAAAATCACATTTAAATATTCACAGTGAAGAAAAGGTTGTTGGATTTGAATGAAAGTTGCACCATTAAATAGGTGGGATTTTTACAAGAATTTAGGAACTGGAATTATTTCATTTGGATTAATATTTAGTCCAGAGGAATTTTTCTAAATTTAACTGAAAAGAAAAAGGAGAAATGGCACTATGCCACTGGGCCAGAAAGGACACAGTGCAGCAGGCCCAGGGGGAAATCGGCCCGCGCGAGGCCGCCACGTCGAAGGCGTAAAGGCGGAGTACGCCTTCAGCCGACAAAGGAACTGGCGCGCAGACGTCGTTTTAAACTCGACGGGTGGGTCCCACTGTCGGCGTGAGGTCGACGGACAGGCCCACGGCCGTCGTCGTCTACCTCGGTCCAGAGGCACCGGCGAGCTCGCCGGCGGCGATATAGGGCACCGGGGGAAGCGTGGGTGGTACCGTTGGACTCGGGGGGATGTCGTCGTTCGGGTGTTGGTGGAGATGCCGGAGCAGCTGGTTCGCCGGCGACAAGGTCACACCGCAGAGGTGCTTCAGGCGTTGATGGTTCCGGCCATTCCTGGCTGCAAAAAGAGCGGGGAAGAGAGGGGAAAGGATCAGCGACGCCTTGTGGTTCCAGATCGAGAGAGAACAGGGGCGGAGGAGGCCTGTACCGCGTGGACGTCGACGACCCGAGGCGGCGGAGCTCGAGCTCGATCTCGAGCTCGGGCCTCTCTAGGGTTGAATGGATGGATCGGGACGTAGATTAGGGGTGTAGGGGTGCGACATGGAGAGAGAGAGAGGCTCGGGGTCGCCTTTTATAGGCTGGCCGAGGTCCATCAGAGGCGCGGGCCTCACGGGTTCTCAGGGATCGGCTCGGGTGGCCGTTAGAGAGGGAATGGAGGGCTCGGGGGTGTTTGTGGGAGTGGTATAGGGTGCCAGGGAGAGAGAGAGCGGGGCGAGCTGCGGGCGGCCATAGGAGCGGCGCAGCCATTGGCCGAGCGGGGCGGTGCTCTGGCGCGAGCCGCAGGAAAGGGGGGAGGGCGCGGGAGAAAGTGGGCGGCCTGCTGGCGTGGAGCGGACGTCGAGGGGCATCGACTGGCGCGGGGGGGGGGGGGAGGATCGAGGTGGCCGTGAGACGCGGCGTCAACGGTCGGGTGCCTTGCCAGGCGCTCCAGAGCGCGACTTTGGCCGGCATCCGCGGTTTTCTCGCGTACACTAGTGTCTGGAGGCTGCAGGGGGTGTGGGCAAAAGCTGGGGAGAGCCTTGGATGCTCTGGAAAGCTGAGGGGAGAGAAGGAGGCTGAGAGAGAGGGAGGAATCTGTTGTCCGTGAGAAGAAAAATGGGGTTCTCCCTCCTTCATCATTGCTTCCTCGGGCAGAAAAGCATCCAGGTGCTAGAGGGGAACTAGGAGGGGTTGTGGTAAAAAGTGGAGCACAAGGAGATTAGGGGAAGAGGCTGGAATTTGCATTTTGAAATTCTGCCAGAAGGTGTTTGATGTAGGTTTGGGCAAGTAGATGATTTCCATTTGTCATGAAACTCCACAGGGTGAAATGGCACATGTAATTAGGGCCTTCCTCCCATTTTGAGCTCATTTGGGCAAAGTTGCCAATGCAACTTTTGTAAACCCTAGAAATTAGCACAAATGGACTTGTGTAGATTTAGTTGAGCAAATCACTTCTCCATGATGCACCACTTGGTGTGGTTGCCTTATTTGGTCATGTGAACATGCTCACCAAAGTTGGGGTCAAGGAGAGAAAGTTGGTAGTACAAAGTTGTTCAAATTTGATTCTGGTCAGAGAGGGTTTTGGGGCATTTTGGTGAACCAAAATGACTTTAAATGACATGAGCCTTTGCAAGGTGATCACAATATGCATTTGTTACTTGCTGGATTTTCCTTGGATTTTTAGGGAAGTATTTCCTGTAGAAATGTTTCAAATCCTTGAAATGGGCAGGAATTGTTTTGGCGGGGATTTCATGGGGTTATACTATTGTCCATGACATGATACTTGCCAAGATCATCAAACATGTCATATGTGACATGCTAGAATTTTCTTGGAATTTTTGGAGAATATTTCCTTTGTAAATATTTCAAAAGCTTGAAATACCCAGAAAGGGTTTTTGAGGGATTTGACCAATATTTTGAACATGACAATGTGTCGAAACTCTTATATATGGGAAATATATGCCCACCGAAGTTTCCTGATTTTTCTCAAATATTTTGAAACAATAAAATAATTTTCCCTATTAAAGACCATTTCGCCTTAAGAAAAGCTTTTTAAATAAAATAGGAAAATAACTTTTAAAATTATATTTTTGTGGTTTATGGAAGTCCTATATCTAATAGGTTTCAAATATACTCTTTGAAATATTTTTCATACCCCAAATCAAGTACTTGTAGTGCATACCTCTATTCACGGGTTTTTGGAAAACTAATTTTTGAAAATACTATTTGGCCAAATTATTTTTGTAAGAAAATACGATATTGCACTATACACATGGCATGATCATTGGGAAGAAGTTTGGGGCAAGGAGATGAAGTATATAAGGTGGAGTTGGGTTGACTTTAAGGAGCACTTAAAAGTCACAGAGAGAAAACCAACTCCAAATAAAAGCCAAACAATGCAAAAGTTTTTGTTGGTCCAAATTTTCATGCTTTATTAATGCAAATGAAATGTTACAAAATGCAGGGTGTGACAGATATCACAATATCTCTTATATTATTAATGCATCTTTATACTTGGTAAAGGGTGGAAGGCTCGGCCTTATGCCTGGTGTTTTGTTCCACTCTTGCCGCCCTAGTTTCTGTCATATCGGTATTATGTTCCCGGATTTTGCGTCCCTAATGCAATTGGGTGATTTATGGGACCCCCTTGACAGTTCGCTTTGAATAAAACTCTTCCAGCAAGGCCCAACATTGGTTTTACCATTTGCCTCACCTATGCCCTTTTTTCCCTTGGGTTTCCGGAGCCCGAGGGTCATCTTTATTTTAAACCCCCCAGGCCAGTGCTCCTCTGAGTGCTGATCCAAACCGAGCGATGTCTGGCGCCCCCTGGGCAATCAGGGTGTATGCCAACCCGACGTCTTGCTCATCCGGTGTGCCCTGAGAACGAGATATGTGCAGCTCCTATCGGGATTTGTCGGCACATTCAGGCGGCTTTCCTGGTCTTGTTTTACCATTGTCGAAATGTCTTGTAACCGGGATTCTGAGACTGATCGGGTCTTCCCAGGAGAAGGAATATCCTTCGTTGATCGCGAGAGCTTATCATGGGCTAAGTTGGGACACCCCTGCAGCGTTTAAACTTTCGAGAGCCGTGCCCGTGGTTATGTGGCAGATGGGAATTTGTTAATATTCGGTTGTAGTAAACTTGAAGTAAAATCTTCTAAAATACACCAACCGTGTGCGTAGCCGTGAGTGTCTCTTTTCGGGGTTGTTCGAGAGGAGAACACGGTTTCTGGGTTATGTTTGACGTAAGTAGGAGTTCAGGATCACTCCTTGATCATTGCTTGCTTCACGACCGTTTGCTTTGCTTCTCTTGTCGCTCTTTTTTGCGTAAGCTAGCCACCATACATGCTTAGTCGCTGCTGCAACCTCACCACTTTACCCCCTTCCTTACCCATAAAGCTTTGCTAGTCTTGATACCCATGGTAATGGGATTGCTGAGTCCTCGTGGCTCACAGATTACTACAACACCAGTTGCAGGTACAGGTATTGCGATGATCATGACGCGAGAGCGATGTTTACTTGTTTGGGAGTTCTTATTCTTCGTCTATCAAGGGATAGGTTCCTGGTCGGTAGCCTGGGCTAGCAGGGTGGATATTGTTTGAGTTTCTGTTTATGTTTCATCCGTAGTCAGATGTTGATCTTGTATGTTGTATTGTTGTATGCATGTGATGTTGTATGTATTGGATGTATCCCCACTATTATGTAATGTTGATGTAATGATATCCACCTTGCAAAAGCGTCTTCAAGATGCGCTTCTATCCTTGGTGGGACCTTCGAGTTCCTTTAGGATAGGGTCGCATCTTGGGCGTGACACGAAGACCACCTTTAGTCAGGATAACTTGTACTAGTTGTCTTCCTTCAAATTTGGTCGTTGTGGCATCCCTTCCCGCCAGCATTTGGGAAGAGGACTAGGGCCTATATAAATAGGGCTAGCTACCACAGTGAGAGGGGACGGACTGATCTGAGGCCATTCATATCATCCTCTACCACACAAGCACACCAAGCACAAGAGCACCTCTCCTCAGGAGGCTGTTGCTCCCCGTGAATCGCTCATCCTCAGCCCAAGAGGCAATCCACCTGTCAGGACCCCGATTCTAAGTCACACCGATCTAGCATGTAACACATCATATCACTTTGCGGCCTCACGCACGATATTCCCACGGGTGCCACCTTACCTGGCCCGGGACCATTTGCACCTTTTGGCTCACGTATATGATAGTGTCGTTAGTATCCATATGACAGAGAACCCGGGCCGACATGACTAGTCGTGAACCCAAAGTGGCACTAACTTACGGGGACAGGGATACATGAACCAACATCGAACGTGTCGGCCATCAGCGTGTGAATCCGGGCTGTAGCAAGTGGGCTAACAGGACTCCGGGAACCCGGGCTGTAGCAGGCTAGTAGGACTCCGGAAGTCACCGCGTGACATTTCCCCGAAGGGACAGACACGGGAATGAAGTGGATCACATGCCAGCCAGTCTAAGTGTTCCGGAGCAGTAGTAACTGGGCTAGTAGGACTCCGGTAAACCGGGCTATAGCAGAGTACCATGGCTCAGTGGAAGCACTAGACTACATTTCCCCATAAGAGAGGCTACCAAGGATAAACAACTAGGTTGTCGGATCCCACACATACCAAGCATTTCACTCATACACACAATATGCTCGATATGTGTAAATACAACATGGCATCATAACAAGACTCTAGTATTTATTCATTAGGCTCCGAGGACCAAGTATTACAAGCATGGTCTCATGACCCATCATACAGAGCATACAAACATCAAGCGGAAGCATAAACATGTCTGAGTATAGACAACTACAAATGAAAAAGGCTGAAAGCCTGACTATCTACAAGACCCTCCCAAGGGTACAATATCGTAGCTGAGGTAACAAGCTAAACGTCGGAGTCCATGCGGAACTACTAGCGAGACTGAAGTCTCTCTTCAAAAATATAAATTAAGCAAACATGAGTACAAATGTACCCAGCAAGACTTACATCAGAACTATCTACATATGCATCAGTATCAACAAAGGGGGTGGTGGAGTTTGACTGTAGCAAGCCAGCTTTGACTCGGTGGCTATCCTAAACTACGACTGCAAGTAACTCTTTTGAGGTGGCGCACATGAGTCCACATATTCACCATATCAATACACCACTATGGATCCGTTCCTGTCTCCCTACGAAAACGCCATCCATAGCACTCACGCTTATCTTGCGCACTTCAGAGTATCCACTTTCACTTGTCTATGAACTTTACAGGCAACCCAGAAGTCCTTTACCGCGGACACGGCTATTCGAATAGATGATGTTAACCATGTAGGGGTGTACTTCTTCACACACGCTCTCGCCACATACCACCATGTACACGTCGTGTATCTCGGCAACCTTCAAGCGGAAGCCTAGCAAGGGAGTCGGCCACGACCTAACTAACCAAACAAGTCTCTAGTCCAGGTTTATCGCCTATTTGGGTTCCATATGTGAGGAGATCCGGCCGGGGTGTCGCTCACGGCACCAAACCATGAGAGCAGGGGTCCCGAGGCACCAAATGGGCGTCCCGATACACAGTGCCTCGTGTCTCTACCGCAACATAGCCCACCCCTAGGGTCAGCGCTACACACGGCCCCCAATGCATATCCTACAAACACCATAAACTAGTTGCAACTCCTGGACAGAGATCGAGGCAATTAATAAGCCGAGAGGGGTCGAGTTACCGGAAACAAATGTGTGGTAGTAATTGTTCATTGATCACAAACAGAGAACTCAGTTCCTGAGGACGGCTGCAATGAGACAGCCCACCATGTACTCCTACATGGCCTCTCACCGCTACCTTTACCAAATCGTGTTCACACACTTCGCTCTCAATAGTAGGACATGTTCACCACATTCCAATTCATTCCTGATGAATCAGACCTGACTCAACTCTAAGCAGTAGCAGGCATGACAACAAGCATGAATGAGTAGGCACATCAGGACTCAAACAATTCCTACTCATGCTAGTGGGTTTCATCTATTTACTATGTCAATGACAGGTCATGCAGAGGAAAGGGGTTCAACTACCGCAGCATGTAACAGTTGAATCGTTGTTGTCCTCATGCAGTAATAGAGAGCAGGAGTGAGAGAGTGGGATTGTATCGAAATGAACAAGGGGGTTTTGCTTGCCTGGCACTTCTGAAGATAGTAATAGCTCTTCATCGGTGTCATCGATCGCATCTTCGGGACAATGTCTACTGAGAGGGGACAAACACTGGCAACAGAAAGGAAACACAATCAATGCAATGCGCAATATGCTGCATGATCATGACATGGCAATATGCTGTGATTTGGACTAATGCAACTAGTAACAATTTGGGTGAAGCTGATTTGAACAGAAGATTCAAATCCAAACTCCATGTAAGGCATTTCAAATGCCAATTATTCAAATTCTCATATACAGTGGATGTAAGTTGTTCAACCATGCATGAGAATGCCATAAACAGATTCTTCATATTTTTATGATAATTTTTCATATATAACTTATTTCATTCTGAGCTACGGTTGAATTTCTATGATTTTAAGAAGTTTAGGACATTTTATGAAATAAATAAATCATTTCTGGTTTCTTTAAAATACAGAAAGTATTTACAGCGTCAGCGTGACATCATCATGAGGTCGGCATGTCAACGGGGCTAGTCTAGGTCAAACCTGATGCATGGGGTCCACACGTCAGTGACACAGGGCTGGTTTGTGTAGCTGACATGTGGGCCTCATCAACGGCCACGTCAGCAGGGTCAAAGCTGACACGTGGGGCAACTGGATTAATCTAAACTAAACAAGGAATAAATCCCAGTGTTAATTCGGGCGAGGGGCCCGTATGTTAGTGAGAGGTGGTGTTAATTAGCAGGGTAATTAGTCCCTAACGATGGAGCCACGTCATCATCGCCGGAGGTTAACCGGCGACGACCACACCCGACGGCGGAGGTTCACCGTGCGCTCGCTACAGGGCACCAATCTACGCGTGGTTTGTGGCTACGGTTAGCTATGGTTCTCGCGCATCTGGTGGAGCAATCGGGAGTAGTTGGGGGGGGGGTCAGGGCTCGCCGGAACGAACCTCGCGGCGGCGGCCGGAGTTCGGCTCCGAGCGGGCGCAGGCTACATGGCACGAATGATGAAACGGAGAGGGGGCAACGACGGAGTCGCTCACAGCGAGTCTTCTAGTGCGGTTGTTGAGCTCGGGGAGGCATGGACGACGACGTAACGGCCGATGGCCGTGCTCGGGGAAGACGGGTCGATGGCGAGGGGACAGGGCGTCCGGTGGCGCGTGGCTCGATGGAGAGGTAGCAGGCGATGAGTCGGAGCCGATGGGCTTGGCGGTTGGTCGAGGGACGGCCAGAGAGCACGGTGGCGGTGTGCGGCGGCGACGGTCGTGCCCGGGTGTGCGTGAGTGAGAGAGCCAGAGAAGAGGGAGAGTGAGCGAGGGAGTTCGGGGGGAGGGGGTAGCGTGGCGGCAGCGCTGCGCGCGTCGGGCACACGCCCTCCTGCCTACTGGCAGGAGGTTGAAGACGGTGCGGCGGCTGGTGGGCTTGGCCGTCTACTTGGGCTGCCAGGTAAGTGGGCTCCTAGGTTAGCTCCTGTTCCCTTTTTTTGTTTGTGTTGTTTTCTATTCTCTGTAATTTGTTTTCGATTTAGTTTCCAAACTAAATCAAATTTACTACTTCTGATAAATATTGTGTGGGCTAGTAGAGCTAGTCCAGAGCCCCACATAAATTTACAGAATTATTGGACTTATGTTAAGTATATAGCAAATATAAATCCAATGCAAATAGTTATTGCATTAACACCAAATCTCCAAAATAATATTTATGAGCTCCTAAAAATATTGGATTGAAATTTACCTCTGGCCAATATTTTCGGAGAGAAACATGAACAACTCAGAAATGATTTCTGAGGCTTATTTGAAGGAGTTTTTATCTTGGTCATTTCCAGAAATGATTTCTGAGGCTTTCACATGTCCCCATTTCAAATTCATTGAAAATTTAAACATGATGCACACATGAATAGCTAGTCTAGGTCATACTAGAACTAGGGATGTGACAACTCAGCGCCACTAAACAAGAATCTCGTCCCGAGATTGAAGACGTGAGGTAAGAAGACAGAGGGGACACTAAATCTCACAAATTTCATGATTCAAGTTGCACCTCATAAGAACATTGATTTGATCATCATCTTTGTCTCGACGTCTTGCTCTGAGAACTCCAGCCAACATGACAACAAGAGGAAAAGGAAACTCTGGAAGGATCGATCTTCTCAAAGATCGAACAACTCAGGATCAACTCAAGGAATGATACATAGCAACATCTCTCGAGCTAAGACACGAAGCACACATCTATAGGGATGGAGTGGAACAAATGACGAGGGTTCACTAGGTAGACAACAATTCCACACCTAAGAGGGTGGTGAACGGTTTTCAGTGTAGCGAGGATTTGAGTTGCCATGATACCATAACGAGACACCCTAGAGAAGGACAACTCATAGAATTATCCCTTCAGTGGCAAAAAGAATTACTTTTGATTCAAAGATCAACAAAATTCTCTATACCAGCCTAGGGCAAATCTCGAGCAATCATTTGATGGAGTTCGAAGGAATGACATACCCTGACTAGAATGGATTATGTTGACTACCTTGTTGAAGAAAACGCAATGGATGATTTTGCTTATCATCGAAAATGGATGGAATCTGTGGTAGGACCACTTTGAAGATGATCCTAATCAGTAATTACTGAGAAAGGTAGTCCATAGGGGATGGCACAATGGCGGTGCAAGCTGGGAACAAAATATAAATGCTGGGAATGATTCTAGTAACGGGGGAGAAACTCAACAGACGAGAGTGATTCCACTGTTTGAATGGTTATGGTATAATCGAGGAAACTGAGAGCACAAGGATCCCTAGGGAGCAACTTCTAGAATAAGTCGCACAAAATCCTCATGGAGAAGATTGTAAAATTGTTCAATCAAGATACTACAATGATAAATCTTCCGGCTAGGTGTGTCGGCCAGACATCAACCTTGTCGGGACCTACATGATAGATATTGGAAAAGTTCCAACCATCATATCTGCCTGAGATTCAGATCTGGTTGGTAACAGAATATTTCAGATAGCCTGCCTGGAAAAGAAAGTTTGCAACACAAATCGACGAGATAATGTTGCGAGATTATTGGGAAATGAACTACGATAGCAAGCTCCAAAACATGAGATGGTTCTGCTACATACATGTGAGCATGTGTCCAAGACAAGAATGGCCACATAGTAGTCTTATAATAAAACACTATCGAGTTCAGGTGGGGAACCATCATCGAGGATATCAAAGTCCTTGCATAAGGCATGCTCTTAAGAAGGAACTTCTTCTCCTTGAACAAGTCATTCAGTGGCTTGGTGTGCTAGCAAACACATATAGAATGGAGGCGGCCAACCTATCAAACCATAGAGCACTTCGCACATGCATGACTAACTTGGGATGATTCCAGAGGAAGCAAAAACAATCTTTCTCGTATTCAAGGCGGCAACTTGCATAGAATGCGCATGAATTCGAGGAAGTCACTTCTTCCATCCAAGCATAAGCTTCATGAACGGAACACGAAAGCTTTGCTTACAAAGTTTCCAACACTAACTTAGATGTTCAACATGAATCATGGACAAGATGAAATTGTTGTCAATGGGCTCAACAACAAACCACCCAGGCTTCCATATACATGAAATTCCATAATAAAGTAAACACGGTGATAGCATTGGTCAGACCAAAGGATGTAATGGTGTCCAAAGGATGTAATGGTGTATGCCCGAGGGATAAACCACGAGTAAGATAATATTACGAATATCGTTGGCTCTAACTTGATTTGACGATAGCCCACACTCAAATCAAGGTTTGGACAAGATGATAGATTCGACAACCGGTCACGAGAAACCATCGATGAAGATATCATCTCTCTTCAACACACACACACACACACACGCACACAAGGATATCCCATAGAACGAACTAGTTAAGTTAGGCGAGCGTTTATCTTCCAACTCTCCAAGTTGTTGTTTAGCTTAACCAACTAGCTCAGGGGTATCAAACATAGATTCTTGGAGAATGGCTGGTTTAGAGAAAAACCAACATGATTACGAACTTAACATAGAGGTCAGGGAACAACCTGGTAATACTTCCGAGAAGATATTCGGAAAATCACGAACCACCGATATGTTATTAAGCTCGAGAACAATCTTGCTTTTCAGGGAAAGACGATATGATCAAAAGAGTGAGGGTTTGAGACAATCCTAACTCATTGATCCAAGAGTGCACCAGAAATAAGGACAAGGTAGCGTGATCAATCCTAGAATAGTGATTCGATAACCAACACGCTAAGAATGATATTAATGTCCATTAACTACCAAGAAACATGGTTGCTAGGAGTATTGATTTCACACATCATGGCTCACATGTCGGCATCCCAGTTGCGATAACACGTGGCCGAGGAATGAAAAATGATGGCAAGAAGTATCACTGCGTCAAGAATTAATGAGAGATGGTGCAATTCTCATGACAATCCTGACAATAAGTGGGTAATACTCCGAGGTAGAACAGAACAAAAGCTGGATTGGCATTTCGATCTGCGGAATACAACTACTTTTGTCACATCCCTAGTTCTGGTATGCACGGCTAGCCCTTCATGTGTGCATCATGTTTAAATTTCTCAGAAACTTGAAATGGGGATGACAGAAACCCCCATCACCACTTAAACTAACTAGGGTTTACCGAAATCCTTTTCAATGAACCTGAAATGCCCTTCTAAAATGTCATCATCTTTGCCTTGGTCTAGAACCTCTGACGAAAATTGTGCACCATTTTCAAGTTCAAGCCAGACCTGCCTCCTCGCTACGACGGCACAACTGACCCTACGAAGTTCCTCCAGCTCTATGAGCTGGGCATCGAGGCTGCCAACGGGGATGAAAAGGTCACAGCGAACTAGTTTCCCATGGCGCTCAAGGACGGAGCCCGCACTGCTCCCGAATCCGCCCTGTGCACGATCTCTTCTCGGGCCGAGATGCGCACCCGCTTCATCGCCAACTTCCGTGGTACTCGCGACCGCCACCCGCCGTGAGCGACATGCGCTAATCAAGCAGCAGCCAGGGGAAACCCCGCAAAAGTACATCCAAGGCTTCAACAACGCACGCCTCAAGATCCCTGTGGTAACGGAGGAGGCCATCATCTCTGCCTTCTCCGACGGCGCGGCGACGTCAAGATGAAGGAGGAGCTGGCGATGCATGAAGATCTGTGCACCTCCTTAGAGCTGTTCAACTTGGCGACCAAGTGCGCCAGGGCTGACGAGGGGCGCCTCTCCCTCCTCGAGCTACCTGCCGCGGATCCCGAAGAAAAGAAGTCCAAGGCCAAGGATGTGAAGCGCAAGGGGGCTGCCGTACTCGCAGCCGAACCAGACACCAAGCAAGGCAGAGATCAGCCCGAGTCCTCCAAGGGCAGTCGGTACTGCGTGTACCATGACCTCCACACCCACCTCGCAACACCCGAGTCCTCCAAGAGCTCCGGGCCGTATGCGAAGGAAGGGTCGGCAGACGCCCCGAGCGCAGCGACCGGGGCTACGGCCGAGGAGGAGGAAGGAATGCAGGACGCTGGGAAGACCGCGGCCCGTGCCAAGGGTGGCGCGACCAACCTCGCGAGGACCGTTGGCAAGACCCGCCTCGCGAGGGAGGCTGGAGGGATCAGCCTCGCGAGGATCGCCGCGAGGAACGCAGCCTCCCTCCGCTGCCGCCGCAGCCAAGGAGAAATGAGGACCGTCATCGGGGCCAGGGGCTGGGGGCTTCCAGGAACCGCGTGCGATCGCCTACATCCTGGGCGGAGCTCAAGCCCCAGCCTCTCAGCGCATCTTCAAGCAGTTCGGCCGCGAAGTGAATGCAGTCCTCCCCAAGCTCGAGGCCACGCGCCTTCTCAGGTGGTCGGCGTGCGCCATCACGTTCAGCTCAGTGGATCAGCTCAAGTGCGCGGCCACAGCTCAGTGGATCCCGATGCTTTGTTCCCCAATCATCAGCAACGTGCTGGTCACCAAGACCCTCATCGACAGCGGGGCAGGACTCAACGTCCTGTCCGTGGAAACATTCAACAATCTTCAAGTTCCTTAGAGTCAGCTTCAGCCAACCAAGCCTTTCTCCGGAGTCACCGACGGCTCCACAGTCCCGATCGGGCAGGTCCGCCTTCCTGTCACCTTCGGGGCTCGCGACAACTACCGCACCAAGCTCATCGACTTCGACGTCGCCCACATTCGCCGCCAGACAACGCCATCCTCGGGTACCCGGCATGGCCAAATTCATGGCCGTAACTCCACCACGGCTACAACGTCCTCAAGATGCCAGAAGCGGCGGGGTCATCACGGTGCCCTGTGGAAGAGAGAGATGCAGTGTGCTCCACTGGAGCGAGCCTTTCGTGCCACATCGCTAGAAGACCTGCATCAAGAAGCAGCAGGAGGCCTCCCGAGGCCGCACCCAAGAAGAAGAAGACATCAACCGGCCCGGTTCCTCAAGAAGCAGGCCCCTCAGGGCCCGCGCCCAGCCAGGGGGAGCCTCCTTCCATCACATAGGAAAGCGCGCCCGGCGCCCTCCTCAGGCCGGGCTCGGGGGCTCTCCCCTGGAGGGCCGCCGACCTCGCCAAGGTCACGAGGGAGGCGCTTGGGCACCACGTGGAGGCGTGCTTCGAAGCACGTTTCCCGCAAGCAGGAGCAAGGCAAGGAGGGCCGAACCCTCAGGAGTTCGTCAGCAAGGCCATTCAGGAGCTACAGGAGTCAAGGGTCATGAGGGGCCGCCGTCGCCTACCCGCTGTTGCCCCCCATCTAGGCGAGGATGGTGGGCTGCGCGTCTGCATCGACATACCAGGGCTCAACCGAGCCGCATCTCAAGAGCGCCTCTGGCCCTTGCGAGTGGGACGTTGCGAGGGCCCGCCCCACAGCTACGTCGCATGCCTCACGGCCTGCCAAACGCGGTTGCTCCGCACCAGATCTCATGAGGGCCATCCCGAGGCTCGAGAGGTCGCACGCCACAGCCCCTGGCGGAGATGGAGATGGCCCCCGAGGAGCCGCCAGCGCCTCCGGATCCTCCCGAGGCCCTCGGGTCTGGGGGCTCGTGAGGATCGGCTCCCGCAGCCCACCGAGTCTGCTACACCAACACCCCTTCGTCGCCAACATCACCAGGTGACATCTTTAAGTTTTGTTCCCGGCTGGGAGCGCCTTTCAGTGGCCGCATTATTCCTGGTTGCGTGGGTCCATCCCTGCGGCATGTACCCCTTTTATTTCATGTCATTAGCCTATCCTGTTGGGGGCGCCCCTCGGGCTGCATCATCCCCAAACCGCTCGGGCCTGTCCCAGCGGCATGTATCCTTCTTACGTTTTCCCTAGGATTATGCTCTCGCTCCACCATGCTTGTTATTTTGGTGCCTTTTCCTGGGTGACGGAATCTTGCACGTTAAAGGGGTGGGGTGCCTGAGCATCGCGACTCAGGGCTCCTACCGGCTCTCCGACCCTCACCCTCTGGTCTTGTCCATGGCATCGCGACCTGGCTTGCCAGCGACGGCTGAGACCAGCCCGAGAGCCGGGACCCGAGGACGTAGAGTTTCACATCTAACCCAGCTTGTCGTTAAAGGGCGCGCCTGAGCATCGCGACTCAGTGCTCCTACCGGCTCTCCGGCCCTCACCCTCTGGTCTTGTCCATGGCATCGCGACCTAGCTTGCTAGCGACGGCTGAGACCAGCCCGAGAGCCGGTACCCGAGGACGAGAGTTTCGTCATCTAACCCAGCTTGGCGTTAAAGGGGGGTGCACGAGCATCGCGACTCGGGGCTCCTACCGCCTCTCCGCCCTCACCCTCTGGTCTTGCCCATGGCATCGCGAGCTGGCTTGCCGGCGATGGTCGAGACCAGCCCGAGAGCCGGGACCCAAGACGACAAAGACCGCATCCGCCAAATTTGCAGGAACACACTCGAAGATAAGGCCCAGAGCCAGGCGCAACCCGCATTGAGGTAGGGCCCCGTGAGTCCCGCGCTGGCTCACGGGTGCCAAGATACACCTCGTCCAGCCCTACCGTGCCAGCCACGCGGTCGCAGGGCCAGAGCACGCCTGGCTCCTTCCGGAGGGGAGCCCCCTACCACGTACCAGTGGAAGCATCATGCTCCGCGCTGGCTGACGACACTGCCGAGGAGCGGCTATGCCCGTACGCATGCGGAAGCGCTATGCTCCGCGCTGGTGATAAACAACTGAGGGTGGCCTCCGGGTCGCATCAACCTCAGGGAGTCCAGAGCTCAGTGTCCGACCTCGCCATAGCGCCTCCCTCGAGCGCCCAGCGAGGTGGGCACGGGGCTGCGCCTGGGTCACGCCCAGACGCACGCCACCTAGCCAGGCCCCCCGGGCCTGGTTCATCGCACGTCACTTCCCGAGCGGAGCCAAGGTACGAATGCCGTTTGCGCATCAAGGGGGACTCCTGAGCATCGGGACTCAGGAGCCTAACTGGTCACGTAGCCCCTCACCCCTTAGTTCCGTAAGGCTAACGGCGGTTGAGGTATGCGCGGGGCCGGGTTCTGCAGACGTAGAACGGTAGATCCACCCGCGTCTCACCTCCCTACTTGTTGTTCGTGCGCCAAGGGGGACTCCTGAGCATCGCGACTCAGGAGCCTAGCTTGTCACGTAGCCCCTCACTCCTTGGTCCCGTCCTGGTTTCCGGTCGGGGCTAACGGCCGAGGTATCTTGAGGCGGGCAGACTCTGCCGGCGTAGAACATAAGCAAGTAGGAAGCTCAAATTTCAAGGAATTCAAAAGAAAATATTACAGTCCATACTGTTATCGCAATACCAAATGCAAGTTTAAACGCCTCCCCGAGGCATGATACATGTGCAGAGATTAAAAGAAGGACATGAGCCACAACAGAGTCACTTGTCGGAGGTGGAGCAGCGCGGAGTGGGTTCGCCTCGTGGAGCTGCAGGGCCGGCAGCGCCTCGCTTCGGCTTGGTCAAGGCCGGAACTTCCCAGAGCCTCCACGCCGACCCTTCACAGCCTCGGCAGCAGCTACATGCTCGCCCGCTTGCTGGATCCAAAGAAGCTGTCCAGGTCGACGCTGGGATCGTGAAGGTAGATGTGGGTGAGGACCCGCGTCAGTGCCGCAGAAGACAAGACACGCGCCTCGGCCTCAGCCATGGGGCCAAGGCCAAGGGTGACATCTTCAAGAGCGCGAACCAGGAAGGGAAGCAGCTTGGCGGGACCATCCTCGGCGCCGGCGAGCGTACTCTCCAGGCCGCTATCATAAAGCGTCTTCAGCAAAGAGCGAGCCTTCACCTCCATATCCGTGAAGGCCACGCGATCTTCTGCAAGAACCCGCGCCTTGTCGTCGAGCTCGACCTTCCTCGCCTCCAGCTCCTGCTCCAGCGCCTGAGACAAAGGCGGCGCTTAGAGCCTGGCCTCCCGGTCGCCAGCGGCCGCCTCGCGAGCCTTCATGCTTTCCTCCTGCTCTGGCGGGCGGGCCTCCTCGGCAAGCTGGTTCTGCAGGCCCTTCAGCTTGCTCTCCAGCGTCTCACAGCGATCTTGGATGCTAGCTGCCTCCCCCAGGGCAGCATCGCGGGCAATCTTCGCCTAACGGACAGCCCGCTTCTCCTCGTCGCAAGCCGTCGAGGCCTAGACCAGCGCCGCCCAAATCGGAGCATCGGAGCGAATCCAGCCAGAAGCCAGCTCCAAACGCCCAGCCATCAGACGGGAGTCGGCGCCCAGAAGATCCTGCCGCAGGCGGTCCAGTCCGGCAACGGCGCGATCCGTAATGATTCGGAGGTGCAGCGGTCGATGGAGTAGGAGGAGAAGACGGCTGTGTGACGACTGCGCTCTGGCGGAACCAAGGTGGCGCCCACGATGACAGTGTAAAGGCAGCGCCAAGCAAGGGCACCTCGAGTCGCTGGGCCAAAGGGGCTCGCTAACGGGCTCAGCCCTCATGCGCCCGGGCAGGAGAGGCCTGTGCGTCATGATCACCTTCTTTCTCGGGCAGAGGCACCACCACAGATGGGGCCTCAGGAGCCCCCTTCAGCTTCTTCGCCGCGGGCGCCAGCCTGGCCGAAGGACATGGACATCAGATCTCATCGACGGAGCAATAATCAAGACGGGAAGTAGGCACTTACAGGTCGTCGCTGGTGGACTCGAGCAGCCTCCGACTGAATTTAAAGCCCGCAAGCCGTCTGCAAGGGTCGGCTTCAAGGGGCCCGGGAGCAGGAGGCGCGTCTGCGGATCGTCCCGGGGCCGGGGCGGACCCGCGGGGGACCAGCTCAGTCCGGTCCTTCTCCAAGATCGGGGGCAGGCTTCCGCCTCCCTGCTCATCCTCATCCTTGTCGTCGTCACTCTGGGGAGGCGGAGAGTGCGGGACCTGCGCCAAAGGGGAGGAGCCCTTGACTCCGCCCCCGAATCAACCCCCTCTTCCGGCTCTCTTTCCTCCACCTCTTCACCGGAGTCGGCAGAGGACACGTCCACCAGGTCCTCCGGAGCCTCCACGGGCACGGCCCATCCCCATTGAAGACAGGCATGGGCCCCACTACCTGCTCCCAAACCTCGCGAAGGAACAAGGGCGTGGGGGCGCCCTCCAGTCTCGCCACATCGCCCCCAACCAAGGACTGGAGGACCGCCGCCAGATCCTCGCCGGCCAGGACCACGGGGCTCGAGTGAGGCCTCCACATCGGAAGCGAGTACTGACGAAGCGGAGCCAGTTGATGCTCCAGGAACTCCCTCATCAGCGACGCACCCGTCAGCTTCGCCGCCGCCACGCTGGCCAGCTTCAGATCTGCATCCATCTTCTCCAGCACCAGCTTCGCGCGGGGATCCAGAAGCTCCACTCGGGACCAGTCGTCGGAGCTCACGGGGTGCTCCGTGGGCAGGATCAGCCGAGGGTGGATGCGCCCAGCATCCACCAAGACCCACTTGCTCCTGAAGCCCTCAATCCGCTTCCTGTGGTTTGAATGGTGATGGCTCCGCCCGTGTCTGAAGCTTCACAAGACGCCTGTGAGGCGGAACCACGGGAGGTTCGGAGGGAGAAATAGTGGCGCAGCAAGGCCACCGAGGGCTTCACCGCAACATGGGCCTCACAATAGTAGGCGAAGATTGCCAGAAGAAGGACGAAGTTGGGATGGAGGTGCAGAGCTTGAATGTTGTAGTGACGGAGGACGGAGAAGAAGAACTCAGAAAAGGGAGGCACCAGACCAGCAATGATGGCGCTCACGAAGAACGGGTAGAAGGTACTCCCCCGACCCTCAGGGGTGGAAGAGTCGGCCTTGAACGCCTCCGTTCTGTTGACGCCCTGCGCCTCCGCCATCCGGCGCACCAGGGCGAGGCTCGCCCCTGACACATTTGGCGGGTCCAAGGCAGGAGAGTACCAAGCTCCGGCCGGGGCTTGGCGAGGCACCATGACTGGCTAGGGCACGCAAGCGTCATGGGCCCCAAGATCTTGGAAGCAGAGAGGAGAGGCGCAAGAAAGGGGATCTGAGCAGCAACTGGAGAAAGTAAAGGAGGCAAGGAAGATGCCGCTCTGTTATCAACTCACGCGGTTGCAGAGGCGCCTGCGTCAATCAATCAACCACGCGGCGCCCAAGGTCGAGCTATTAGGGCCTATGACGCTTCGCGCGCGCTTTCGCCTCTCTGCTCAGCCAAGTTCGGGCGCGCCTTGGGCCCCGGGCTACTGTCGGTGTTCTCGAACGGGGTCCCCAGACTTGCACTGCGGCCTGCGGCGTGGCTCGAAGGAGGCCCAGCACGGCCCATCTTCATCAACGCAAGCTCAAGACCCTCGCGAGGGACCAAGCCTCGCGGGGCGGACGACAAGGAGCTTCCTCAGGCACGGCCTCGTCAGGCTGGCTCATGAGGAGGCGGAGAGTTCAAGGGAGGGTACGTCACGAGGTGCCCATGACGCAAGCCATGACGACCAAGGACGCCAGTGGGGCGCCAGTGGGGCGCCAGCCCGCGCAGTGTCCTCCTTTCCTCTTTGGTGCAAAGGGAGCAAGCGCAGGCGAGAGCATCAAGCAAAGGCATCCGTTTTGGTGCTACAAGACCAAGACCAGCCCAACGGCTCGAAGGGAGTCATCGTGGAGCCCAAGCAGGCGTCATCACCAGAACCTTTGGCAGGCGAGGACCAACTTTAGTCAGGATAAGTGTACCCATTGTTCCCCTTCAAAATGGCGAATTGTTGGCGCCCTTCCCGCTTAATATTTGGGAAGAGACCCAGGGCCTTCGCCTATAAATAGGAGTAGCCACCCCCAGGGCGGAGAGATCCGAATCCTCATCAAGAAACCGGTAGCTAGAGCGACTGAACACCACCTAGCAGTTCATCGCACCCGCCAAGAACAGACCCTCACGAGGCTGTTCTTCCTTGTATTGTTCCTCATCAGCCCAAGAGGCAATCCACCACACACTAGAGTAGGGTATTACACCACAATGGTGGCCCGAACCAGTATAAATCTCGTGTCTCTTGTGCTGTTCCGTTTAGTAGTTTAGGTCCCAGCGATTCAGCGAGGTGTGAGACGGTGGAAGGTTGGATCTCCGCGCGCACCCCAGTGTTTGAACCTCAAGGGTCTGCCGGAACCCGAAATCCGACATTCACTCATACACACAATATGCTCGATATATGTAAATACAACATGGCATCATAACAAGACTCTATGACTCAGAGTATTTATTCATTAGGCTCCGAGGAGCCAAGTATTACAAGCATGGTCTCATGACCCATCATACAAAGCATACAAACATCAAGCGGAAGCATAAACATGTCTGAGTACAGACAACTACAAATGAAAAAGGCTGAAAGCCTGACTATCTACAAGACCCTCCCAAGGGTACAATATCGTAGCTGAGGTAACAAGCAAAACATCGGAGTCCACGCGGAACTACTAGCGAGACTGAAGTCTCTCTTCAAAAACATAAATTAAGCAAACATGAGTACAAATGTACCCAGCAAGACTTACATCAGAACTATCTACATATGCATCAGTATCAACAAAGGGGGTGGTGGAGTTTGACTGCAGCAAGCCAGCTTTGACTCGGGGGCTATCCTAAACTACGACTGCAAGTAACTCTTTTGAGGTGGCGCACACGAGTCCACACATTCACCATATCAATACACCACTATGGATCCGTTCCCGTCTCCCTACGAGAACGCCATCCATAGCACTCACGTTTATCTTGCGCACTTCAGAGTATCCACTTTCACTTGTCTATGAACTGTACAGGCAACCCAGAAGTCTTTTACCGTGAACACGGCTATTGAAATAGATGATGTTAACCCTTCAGGGGTGTACTTCTTCACACACGCTCTCGCCACTTACCACCATATACACGTCGTGTATCTTGGCAACCTTCAAGCGGAAGCCTGGCGAGGGAGTCGGCCACGACCTGACTAACCACAGAAGTCTCTAGTCCAGGTTTATCGCCTATTTGGGTTCCATCCGTGAGGAGATCCGGCCAGGGTGTCGCTCACGGCCCTAAAACAATGAGAGCAGGGTTCCCGAGGCACCAAACGGGTGTCCCGGTACACCGTGCCTTGTGTCTCTACCGCAACATAGGCCACCGCTAGGGTCAGCGCTACACACGGCCCCTAACACAATCCTAAAAACACCAGAAACTAGTTGCAACTACTGGACAGATATCGAGGCGATTAATAAGCCGAGAGGGGTCGAGTTGCCGGAACCCAATGTGTGGTAGTAACTGTTCATGGATCACAAACACGTAACTCGGGGCCTCGAGGACTACCGCAATGAGACAACCCACCATGTACTCCTACATGGCCACTCACCGCTACCTTTACCAAATCGTGTTCACACACTTAGCTCTCTATAGTAGGACATGTTCACCACATTCCAATTCATTCCCGATGAATCTGACCTGACTCAACTCTAAGCAGTAGCAGGCATGACAACAAGAATGAATGAGTAGGCACATCAGAGCTCAAACATTTCTTACTCATGCTAGTGGGTTTCATCTATTTACTGTGGCAATGACAGGTCATGTAGAGGAAATGGGTTCAACTACCGCAACATGTAACTGTTGAATCGTTGTTGTCCTAATACAGTAAAAGAGAGCAGGACCGAGAGAGTGGGAATGTATCGGAATGAACAAGGGGGTTTTGCTTGCGTGGCACTTCTGAAGATAGTAATAGATCTTCATCGGTGTCATCAATCTCATCTTCAGGAGAACGTCTACTGAGAGGGGACAAACACCGGCAAAAGAAAGGAAGCAGAATCAATACAATGCACAATATGATGCATGATCATGACATGACAATATGCTTTGATTTGGACTAATGCAACTAGTAATAATTTGAGTGAAGCTGATTTGAACACAAGATTCAAATCCAAACTCCATGTAAGGCATTTCAAATGCCATTTATTAAAATTGTCATATACAGTGGCTGTAAGTTGTTCAAACATGCATGACAATGCCCTAAACAGATTATTCATATTTTTCTGATTATTTTTCATATATAACGTATTTCATTCTGAGCTACGGTTGAATTTCTATGATTTTGACAAGTTTAGGACATTTTCTGAAATAAATAAATCATTTCTGATTTATTTAAAATACAGAAAGTATTAACAGCATCAGCGTGACATCATCATGACATCAGTAGGTCAACGGGGCTAGTCCAGGTCAAACCTGATGCATGGGGTCCACACGTCAGTGACACAGGGCTGGTTTGTGTAGCTGACATGTGGGCCTGGTCAACGGCCACATCAGCAGGGTCAAAGCTGACTCGTAGGCCACTGGATTAATCTAAACTAAACAGGGAATAAATACCAGCGTTAATTTGGGCGCGGGGCCCGTATGTCAGTGAGAGAGGGTGTTAATTAGCAGGGTAATTAGTCCCTAACGACGGAGGTTAACCGGTGACGAAAACACCCTAAGGCGGAGGTTCACCGTGCGCTCGCTAAAGGGCACCAATCTACGCGTGGTTTGTGGCTACGGTTAGCTATGGTTCTCGCGCATCTGGTGGAGCAATCGGGAGTAGCTGGGGTGGTCGGGGCTTGCCGGAACGAACCTCGCGGCGGCGGCCGGAGTTCGGCTCTGAGCGGGCGCAGGCTACGGGGCACGAATGACGAAATGGAGAGGGGGGAACGACGGAGGGGCTCACAGCTAGTCTTCTGGTGCGGTTGTTGAGCTCGGGGAGGCACAGACGATGATGTAACGGCGATTGCGATCCAGCGGCCGTGCTCGGGGAAGACGGGTCGATGGCGAGGCGAGAGGGCGTCCGGCGGCGCTTGGATCGACGGAGAGGTAGCAGGCGATGAGTCGGAGCCGATGGGCTGGGCGGTTGGCCGAGGGACGGCCAGAGAGCGCGGTGGTGGTAAGCGGCGGCAACGGTCGTGCTCGGGTGTGCGTGAGTAGAGAGCCAGAGAAGAGGAAGAGTGAGCGAGGGGGTTCGGGGCGGGGGTAGCATGGCGCCTCAGAGCGTCTAGACTGTCATGGGAGAAGCGGCAGGTGGAGGTGGCGCTGGGTGCGTCGGGCACACACCCTTCGGCCTACTGGCAGGAGGTTGAAGACGGTGCGGCAACTGGTGGGCTGGGCCGTCTACTTGGGCTGCCAGGTAAGTGGGCTCCTAGGTTAGCTCATGTTCCCTTTTTTGTTTCTGTTGTTTTCTATTTTCTGTAATCTGTTTTCGATTTAGTTTTCAAACTAAATCGAATTTACTGCTTCTGATAAATATTGTGTGGGCTAGTATAGCTAGTCCAGAGCCCAACATAAATTTATAGAATTATTGGACTTATATTAAGTATATAGCAAATATAAATCTGTGGCGACCGATTCTCCGGGTACTAATTCCCAGAAAAATGGCCCTTGTGCTCATCAGCCCCAGGATAACTGTTAGCTGATGAGGCACCAACTTGATACAGAAATTCCAAGCAAATATAAAATATGTAGTACAAGACCATTCTGGTCGGTGAGTACAACAAATGGTTTCTAGTGGTTGATGGCGGAAGCAGGTTGAAAATCTTCAGTGTCTATGGGATTTCATTTCCCACGGGAACAGCTGACCAGGTTAACTCCTATCTTCGCGAGACAGCTATCACCGTTGCTTAGGTTCCGGGGCTGCCAACACGGTCGCTCCTTTCCGCGCAAGAAATCTGGCCAAGACAATAGCCAGGGACAAGCCAGTGAGTACTTTGAATGTACTCGCAAACATTATGAACGCAGGGATAATATTGTACTGATGTGCTAAAAATATTTTATACTCATGACGTCAGTCACACCAATATAAATATAACTCTGATGCGTGTAAGCATGTTATATATGAATATGCAATATCAAAGAAGTATAAAAAGGGTATAATGAAATAAATAACAAGCATGCCACGATTCGAGGCGTCGAGCGACACCACATAAAGGGCTTTAAAAGAAATGCCACGGTCGAGGCGTCTGAGCGACACCACATAAAGGGCTTTAAAAGAAATGCCACGATCGAGGCGTCTGAGCGACACCACATAAAGGGCTTTAAAAGAAATGCCATAGTCAGGTGTCTGAGCGACACCACATAAAGGGCTTTAAGAGAAATGCCACGATCGAGCGTCGAGCGACACCACATAAAGGGCTTTAAAAGAAATGCCACGATCGGGCGTCTGAGCGACACCACATAAAGGGCTTTAAGAGAAATGCCACGATCGAGGCGTCGGCGACACCACATAAAGGGCTTTAAAAGAAACAATCACAAAGGAATATCCCGGAGGTAGAACCATCCCAGAGACACTCGATGATAACAATAATATTCATGGGTTAGTCAACAACAATAATAATCATAATTATCACCAGTCACAAGTAATAATATCAGTTCTGACTTAACAGTTTCACCTCCGAAGACCGACACTAAGACCAACACTTGACCCATCCTGCATCAGTAATCCTTAACCATGGACACGGCTATTCGAATAGGTTTAATCTCTGCAGAGGGTCTACTCTTTACCCACGAGTAACGGATTTCATTAGTCCATCGGGACTAATTCCGTCTATGGTCTTTTTGTTGAAAACACACCTAACTTGCACACACCAGCTTATCTCACACGTGTCTGGAATCACCCACGACACCTGTCAAACAAACTCTAAGTGGGGAGGCTACAACCTCGCGTAGCATGGGATCAAATTTATATCGCGCTCTAAGGGGTGGCCTCCCTCTCGGTCTCAACTGAAACACCCATGCCCCGGACCAGGGTGGCCTGCCTACCCGGCTACCACAACCGTATCTTCCACCACAGCCTCTCTGCATGCGGTGTGTCTTTGGAAAGGGGTTGACAACTTACGAAACCGTACTCTACTTGTTGTAGAGACGAGTGGTAGTCTGAAAGCAAGTATGGGGAGTTCTTTGGAACAAGACTAGATCTACGGTCGACTCAGGAGGTTTAAGTATTCCCTGCATGATTAGCATAACGAATATATTTCAACCAACAGAGTCGTCGCTCATATTACCTTACCATGCCATACCAGACATAACCGTCCCGACGGAGACCGGCGTCAAACTCATGCCTACCCAAGGCAGAGGTTTTCCCGGGTTCCTTGTCGGTATGCATGCAAGGCACATGAGGATGATTATCATCACAAGTGTGTTCATTTCCAACATCATGGAAATCACTAACATGCACCCATGCGTATGATTATATCACATGAAATAACAAGTTTCTCCAAAGTGAGGTGATGTTATAAACGTGCCCTCAAACACATAAAAATATTTATGCCGGGGTTCAAAATGCTTGCCTTCAGGTCATGGGAAGGCAGGGTGCATTCAAACTCTTGAAATACTTCTCCTCTCTTCAAAAATCCTATTTTAGAAATATAAATGAATTAACACAAAAATTAAAACAGCACAAAAGGTTGTTCTGAATTTTTTTCAAATAAATCTTAAAATAAACTAGACAATATTTGAAAGAGGTAGGAAAAAGAATCAATTCATTTGGAGTTATATTAAAAAGATACAAGAGGTCAAAGTTTGGTCAAAATCATTATATAAAATAATACGTAAAAGAAAAACGTTCTAGATAAAAACGTACACGCCGAAAAGCGCATTTGAAGTGCGCTTCCACTTAATCCTCGCGGACAGGCACTTTGGGTCATCGACGGTGGGCCCGCTCGCCCATCGGGTCGCTTGACCAGCCACGCTGCTGCCGCTTCCCCTCGACCGAACGGAGGCGGAGTTCGGCGAGGTTTTGCCGGGCGAACGGGGCGTCTCTTGGTGATCTAAGGGTATGGGTGTACTCAGGGGGTCGAGACGAGTCTGTGGGTACCCGCCATGGTCGCCAACGTGGACGGAGTTGCCGGCGACGAGCTTCGCGGCGGAGCCGGCGTTCGGGCGGATAGTGAGTTTGGGGCTGAGGAGGTCTCCGACCAAAATTGATCGAGGGGTTGCACTCGCGAGAGGGAGGGGGAGTTCTTGGTGGAGAGAATGGAGAGGGAGGGGCACTGGTGGCGACGGAATCGGCCGGAGCGAGGCGGCAACCGAACTGGCCGGACTCGGGGAAGAAGGCCTTCCCCTCCTCGGCTGCTGGCCGTGGTAGCTCTAGGGGGATCGGAAGAGGTTGCCCGAGCACTCGATTGGTCTTCGGGGCCCTTATATACGCGGTGGAGGTCAGTTCCGAGGCGGCCGGTGATAAGGGTGGCGGCGAACCGTCATTCTGTAGCAATGGCGACGTGGTGGCGACGCGCGCTAGAGGACGAAGCTGCGGCTGAGTTGGAGATGCTTAAGGGGGCAGCTGGCGAGCGGAGGAGGTTTAGCGGCGCGCATGGATGCGCCGCAAGCGTGCCACCAAGGAGCTTGCTGGCGCCATCAGAAGCGAGCTGTGGGCGGTCGGGGCTCTTGGCACGACGCGGCGAGGGGGAAAGGATCAGTGTGAGCTCGGGGAGGTTTATCCAGGGGCGCGCTTGCTCGGGCGCGGGCACGTGCAAAACGCGTGCTTTCGCCAGCTCCGGCGTGCTGCAGCGTCACCTTTCGACGAAATGCCGTGGATGGCCAAAACGGCTAGAGATCAAATGCAAATCCACAGGTCTAGGTTTGGAGACCATTAGCAGGCTACTAGACAACTTGGTTTCGACAGATGGGAAAGTTCACAACACAAACTTACAATCATGCCAAAACTGTCCATGCCCACAGGGTGTTCGACAAAATGCCAGATGCACTTAAGCATTTCTTGGAGTGACCAAAACTTCCAGAGTGGGGTCTCTGTGGGTGCACAAGAGGGTGGTGAGGTTAGTTGGTGAAAAGCACAAACTTGCTAGTGCAAGTTTTGCAGAACTTCAATTCTTGACAGGATGTGAGTGGCATTATTTCATGAACCAAAAATATGCCAATGGTTGCATGCTCCTGGACTTAGGGGTTTAGTATGGAGGACTACAAGTAGGAGAAAGAATCAAGGGCCAAAGAGCAAGCAATAATATGGTTATTGTACAAACCATCATGATGGACCGTAATGAAGATTAGGTTGATTCACTCAAAATTTTCAAAGAACATCCTTGGATTATTGCATATAATGGAATCATATGCTGCTACTGACATCCCATAATTTTGGTGGAAGCTAGAAACAAATATTTAAAAGGGTTGCAGTGAAAAATTGCCCACTAGACCAGAGAAGAAAAACATGTGTAGCTCTCAAAATATGCAATGAATGAAATATATTATTACACAAAAGTGATTTAGAGACATCACATGACATCTCCAAATTTTGGTTGGATTTTTAGTTAAATTTATCAAATGGTTGTAGTACAAAAAGAGCTCCAAAACTAAAAACAAGTCATTTTAATGAATATAGCTCAGGGTGGAATAATTTAATAAATAAACCTACTGATTTGAAAATTGTTTTAATGAGATGGCATAGAAGTCCAATATGTTTTGGAGGGACTCACTTGGAATAAATTCCTTAATATTAAAGGAAAAGTTTTGAAATCAACAGAGATATTCTTGCAGGCAAGAATTTTAAACTCCTGCCAAATTTTAATAACTAAAACCTGGTTAAATTTTTGGGGTGTTACAAAATCCAATGCAAATAGTTATTGCATTAACTCCAAATTCCCGAAATAAATATTTATGACCTCCTAAAAATATTGGTTTGAATTTTACCTCTGGCCAATATTTTAAGAGAGAAACATGAACAATTTATTTGACCTAATTGAAGCAGTTTTTATCTTGGTCATTTCCAGAAATGATTTCTGAGGCTTTCACATGTCAACATTTCAAATTCATTGAAAATTTAAACATGATCCACACATGACTAGCTAGTCTAGGTCATACCAGAACTAGGGATGTGACACCACCACACCACACTAGAGTAGGGTACTACACCACATCGGTGGCGGAACGAGTATAAATCTTGTGTCCCTTTGTTCTGCGAGTTCGACGCACTAAGCCTTGAGATCGCGGTGAGGGCGTGAGCTAGGGGGAGGAGAGATCTTCGAGCGCACCCCAGTGTTCGAACCTCAAGGGTTTTGCCGGAACCCGAAATCCGACAGCAGTAGGTCTGAGGCCCTCTAGAAGAGAGCCCTCGAGCCTAGCCTTAGGAGGGCGCCGCATGCGCCTTCCTATGCGAGGGAGGGAGGCGCCCCGACTGCGGGCGCAGATCCTGAGCTGGTGCCCCTGGAGACGCCGCTCTCATGAGGTCCTGGGTGGAACATCTGCTTCATCTTCTTGGGGATGGCCTCAGGAGGCTACAGGGCGCCTTTGTTGTCGGGATTTTCGACTGCTGCTGCCTGGTAGGCGCGCTCGAGGAAGCACACCACATCTCTTTCTTTGCGTGGGACCGTGATGATGCCGCCGCTCCCTGGCATCTTGAGGACGTTGTAGCCGTGGTGGGTCACTGCGATGAACTTGGCCAAGGCTGGATACCCAAGGATGACGTTGTATGACAGGCGGATGTGGGACACGTCGAAGTCAATGAGCTCGGTGCGGTAGTTGTCACGCTGGCTGAAGGTGACAGGGAGGCGGACCTCCCCTATCGGGGTGGTGGAGCCGCCGGTCACTCCTGAGAAGGGCTTGGTAGACTGGAGCTGATTGTATGGTACTTGAAGGCTGTCAAATGTCACAACGGACAGGACACCGAGCCCTGCGCTGCTGTTGATGAGGGTCCTGGTGACTTGGACGTTGCTGGTGACGGGCGAGTAGAGCATGGGGAGAGCGCCGGCTGTTGCCGCGCACTTGAGCTGGTTTAATGAGCTGAAGGTGATGGCGCACATGGACCACCTCAGTGGGCGCGTGGCTTCGAGCCTGGGAATTGCCGTGTTCACCTCACGCGCAAACTGCTTGAAGATATGCTGAGAGGCCGGGGCTTGAGCGCCACCCAAGATGCAGGCGATGGCACGAGGCTCTTGGAAGCCCCCAGCCCCCTCGTCCTGATGATGGTCATCGTTTCTCCTTGGCGGTGGCGGCAGCGGAGGGAGCCTGGCGTTGCCCTGAGGGCGGTCCTCATGAGGCTGGTCTCTCCAGGCACCCTCACGAGGTGGGTCCTGCCAATGGTCGTCACGAGGCCGGTCGCGCCACTCCTGGCGGGTGCCATGGTCGTCCCAGCGTCCCCCACTTCATCCTCCTCCTCGGCCATAGCCCCGGCCGTTGCGCTCGGGGCGTCGAAAGAAGCGGCCATCGTGGATGGTCCTGTGCTCCTGACAGTCGCTGGTGTTGTGGTTGTGAACGTTGTGGAAGGCACAGAACGGGCGGTTGGCCTTGGACGACTCAGGGTGGTCATGGCTGCGCTTGATCTCTGGCTCTGCCGCGAGCACGGCAGCCCCCTTGCGCTTCACGTTCTTGACCTTGGCCTTCTTGTCCTCCCGGTCGGTAGCTGGGAGCTTGAGGAGGGAAGGTGCCCTTCCTCAACTCTTGCGCATGTGGTCGAGACAGGGCAGCCGACCGGCCACCCCGTGGTCGGGATAAAGCGGCAACTCAGGCCGAACAGCAGCCCGCCCCACTGCCCCGAAAAAATAGGGACGGAAGAGTTCGGGGTCATACGTACGACCTCCGGCAGACCCTGGACAGGAGAGCAGGACACACAAGATCGACCTACAGATCGCGAGGACGTGCCTCGAGGCACGACGACAACTACCTATTCGGACGTGACAAACCTAACCACGCCCGGGACGAATGCTGCAGACGGACTCCATCATAGCTACGCCACGATGCGGCCCGATATAGAGGCGTCGCACACCGTCTCTGCTTCACAGATGAAGTACTGGATCATGAATTCCCCGAGGGGTTTAGGCCCATCAATATCGAATCATATGACGGCACAACCGATCCTGCATTATGGATCAAGGATTTTACTCTCCATATTCGTATGGCTCTAGGAGATGACCTCCACGCCATTAAATACCTCCCACTAAAGCTCAAAGGGCCAGCGTGGCACTGGCTTAACAGCCTGCCTGAAAATTCTATCGGCAGCTGGGAGGACTTGGAAGAAGCCTTCCTGGACAACTTCCAAGGAACCTATGTCCGGCCACCAGACGCCGACGACTTAAGCCACATAGTTCAACAACCTGGAGAATCAACCAGAAAATTCTGGAATAGGTTCCTAACAAAAAAAACAAGATCGTTGATTGTCCGGATGCTGAGGCCCTAGCAGCCTTCAAACACAGCATCCGTGAAGAATGGCTAGCACGCCACCTAGGCCAAGAAAAGATGAAGTCTATGGCATCCCTTACGGCACTCATGACTCGCTTTTGTGCGGGTGAGGACAGCTGGCTGGCTCGTAGCAAGAACACAGCCAGCGAGGCAGGCCCCTCCGAGGCCAAGAACAGCACCAGCAAGCTCTAGCGTAATAGACACAAACGCCGAAGCAATGGCGAAAACACAGATGACACCACAGTTAACGCCGGATTCAGTGGCTCCAAGTCCGGCCAACGGAAGAAGCCCTACAAAAGAAACAATGAAGGACCTTCCAGCATCGACCGCATACTCGATCGTCTGTGCCAGATAAATGGCACCCCAGATAAACAAGCCAATCACACCAACAGAGACTGTTGAGTTTTCAAACAGGCTGCAAGTTAAACGCTGAAAACAAAGAAAAGGGATCACAAAGTGAGGACGAGGACGAAGAGCCCCGACAGCCGAACACTGGGGGACAAAAGAAAAATTCCCCCTCAAGTTAAAATGGTGAAAATGATATACGCTAGACACATCCCCAAAAATGAGCGTAAGCGAGCACTTAGGGACGTCTACGCGGTAGAGCCAGTCGTCCCCAAATTCAACCTGTGGTCATCATTCCCGATCACTTTTGATCGTCGAGATCACCCAACTAGTAGCTACCATGGTGGTTCAGCCGCACTAGTCCTCGACCCAATTATTGACAGGTTTCACCTAACACGAGTCCTGATGGACGGTGGTAGCAGCCTCAACCTGCTTTATCAGGACACAGTGCGGAACATGGGCATTAACCCCTCACGAATCAAACCAACAAAGACTACCTAAAGGAGTCATACGAGGCGTAGAGGCCAGCTGTACGGGCTCAATCACGCTGGAAGTGGTCTTCGGTTCCACAGATAACTTCCGAAGCGAAGAGTTAATCTTTGATATCGCCCCCTTCCGCAGCGGCTACCACGCACTGCTCGGACGAACCACGTTTGCTAGATTCAATGCAGTGCCACACTATGCTTATCTCAAGCTCAAGATGCCCGGTCCACGCGGCGTCATAATAGTCAATGGCAATACGGAACGTTACCTCCGAACAGAGGAGCACACCTCCGCCCTAGCAGCAGAGGTACATAGCATCCTTCTCAAGCAGCACCATTGTACAGCTGTCGAGCCCCTGGACATCATCAAGAGGTTCCAGGCTACACTGTAGCAGGACAGCGCGGCTCGTCAAGAGCTCGATTAGCAATTCGGCCTCTGTCCCAGTCCCGATGAAGTAGTGGGATTCGCACCACGCGTACATAATTACGCACTCAAAATCCCATGGACATCGATTGAGGCACAAGCTAACCCGGGATCTACAGTCCGGCTAGACCGATCCCGGACACACATACTTTCACCTTTTTCTTTTTATTTCAGGTTCCTTTTCTCACGGGCCTGATCACCAGTCCCTTCGAAGGATCGGCATACAAAGGAGGCAAGCAGCATAGGTGTGTAGGGTAACCTCTATACGTTCTTCTTGATGGTATCTCCACTTATTTCTCAGGACCCGCACGCTGCGCCCTCTTGATCCCGGCATGTTAAATAGCCCGTATGCTTATCGCACTATTTTGTACAAGATACGCCTTGACGTATCCATCCAGTTATAATGAAAATGGTTTGCGGCCCAGTTTCTGTGGTTTTCGCTTTTTACTTCATTTTATTTCCATCTGCTTATCAGTTGCATCGGTACCCTTTTGTACGTTTCATATTCGCCAGGGGCTACTTATCGCCCACAATACAGTAGCAAAGTCCGAACATTTCTTATATATAAGTGCGGCACCCCGAATTTAGCATTATATGCATTGGCTCCGAATCATGTCTTTGGTCAATAGTTGGGTTGCCCGGCTCCTGTGCTTGCTACCCTACGTTCCGCTCTATCGGCTAGGGTAGTAAAGGGAGAACTACTGCAATTGTGCCCTGGCCTTGACCGGATGAGCACCTCAGTAGAGAAAGCCGAAAACTGACTGTCATGATATGGCGAGAGCCGGTCAGCTGTTCGAGGGTTACAAAATCGTTGGAGATTTTTTCCGCGTTATGTGAAGGATCGACACTTCCCGATCAGATGCTGACAGCACCCTGGCTTGGACTAGGGACTGTGCACTTGTTTTATTATAAAACTCCTATGGCTAAGTGAGGGCGTTTGAGCCGTATAGTCTGATTGCCTTGTTCGTTGCGCTAAACAACTCCTTCAAAGGACCATATAATTGGATCAAGATTGTTTAGATTCCATCCCGAGCACCTCCGTACCACCTACGCGAGGGCAGAAGCAGACGATTGGCCAACCCTCAGATTACAAACAACATGGCCGCACAGGAGGAAATAATTAAAATTACATTGCAGGCTTTGTTTCCATAATACAAGGCAAGGGCAACATGAATACATTTATTCAAATACAATGTCCTGCGAACATTGAGCTGCCACAAGTCGAGACCCTTCTATGACATCCGCAAAATATCTCTCGGGTGTGCGGTGCTCCTTGCCCTCCGGCGGCCCGCTGGCAACTTCAACGGCGTTCATCTTCGCCCACACATCTTGCAACGAGCGAAGGCCATACGGGCAACTTCAATACATGCAGAGCGCTTGACGACGTCCAGTCGCGGACAGGCTTCCACTAGCCGCCTCACGAGTCTGAAGTAGCTGCCGGGCATAGCTTCGGCTGGCCACAGCCGGATCATCAAATCCTTCATGGCTAGTTCGGCCACCCTGTGCAGCTCCACCAGCTGCTTCAGCTGATCGGTGAAGTACCCGGGATGCTCTGGCGTCGCATACAGCGACCAGAATAGCTTCTCCGTAGAACCCCCTCCTTCGGCTTGGTATAACTCCGCAGCGTCTGATACGCTGCGTGGTAGATTCGCAAAAGCCCCTTGGGAACTCCGAACCCGGGTTAGTAAAAGGTACTACTTCTCCGCATACTTGCTTTGCATCTTAAAAGCCTTACCCGCCATGATCTTCTTGGCCTCCTGGATCTCCTGGAGAGCGGACTGGGCCTCATCCCGTGCAGTCTCTGCGCTCTGACGAGCCTCGGTGAGTTCGGCCCCTCGAGCCGACCCATCATCTTCCAAGGTCTCACATTTCTTCACCGCATCCTGGAGCTTCTTACGGGTGGCTTGCTATTGGACAGCCTTCTCCTCGGCCTCTCCCAGGGCCTTCCTCAGGGCCTCGACCTCGGTCACGGCTCATGCACATATTACGACACTACATTCAATACACAACGCCTATGCTTCCCGAATACACAACAAGTCGTTACTCACCTTGCTGCTCCTGGAGCCGAACCAACCTCTGCCTCAGTTCAGAAACTTCGGCAGCAAGCAAGGTCGTGACCAACAGCGATGCCTGCTTATGCATACCTATCATGTTAGTCTCCTACAATAAAAGATTGATCCTCTGTTCGGTTCTTCTTGCCGAGCACCGGACAGTGTCTCAGGGGCTACTGACTACATGGTTTTTTTTCTATTTCTATGTCACTTACCTTGAAACCTGTCAACAGGTTGCTGCAGGCCTCGTTCAGTCCACTCTTGGCAGACTGAACCTTCTCGATCACCGCGCCGATAAGGACACGGTGCTCGTCCATAACGGAGGTGCCTCGTAGCGCCTCCATCAGCTTATCCGGCGTCCCTGGATGGACAGGGACCACCGGCAGAAGCGGCGCACCCCCTCCTTCAAAGGGGGCTGCTCGCCCGACTCCGGAGCCATATAGATCTCCGGAATCGTTTGGCTGAGGGACAAATTGGATGCGGCCCTCTTCGCTAGTTTCCATGGGGCTCGGCTCCCCCATGTGTCCGGCAGTGGAGGTCTCGCCTTGTGTCGCCTCCCGAACAGCGGTTTGGGCCCCTCCCTTCGGTGCGGTTCTCCGGGACAACATTTCGGTGTCGTCCTTGGCCCTGGGGGAGTAAGCAGGCGGTGCTGACATGCTCGCCATCTCCGACGGAGCCAACGAACCTCCAGACGAGGATCGTTGGATTAGCTCATGGGCCGGACTGCAATAGTACAGTTAACTATGTCAAGATAATGGACAGAAAGGGCCGGATGTGCGCACGAGCAGGCCATGTAACTTACGATGCGGCCTGGGGCTTAGTGTGGGGGCGTCGTTCTGGACTGTTGTCAACGTCCCACGCGGTGTTGACCGTTGGGACGCCCGTCCCCTTCTTGGGCGTTTCCGCCTCCAGATGCGCTGAAGCCGCCCTCTTCTTCTTCCTCTCCTCAGGGGGAGGGTTGTTTTCTTCCTCCTCCTCCTCTTCCTCGTCATTGTCCTCAGGGATAGAGGAATGAGCTCCGTCGTCTTCGAACGTCGCGTCCGAAATGCCCTTGTGACGGGGGCCACTCTTGGCCCCCTTTGCCTTCTTCTTGACCTTCTTCTCCGGCGCCTTATATGGCGCCATCACCAGCATCTTCGCTAGACGCGGGATGACTGGTTCTTCAGGCAGCGAAGCCGGACACTGGATCCGCTTCGCCCTCTTCGTCCAGTCCTGAAAAGAGCAATAATAAAAGCCTAGAGATCATCCTTGAAACAATTAAGTTGGGGATACGTCAGAAATAACATACCTCACAGGCGGGGTGTTCACAATCGTGACCACGGTCTGAGTCCGTGGCCGGTGGCTTCTTGTTGCCCTTAAAGAGCAACTTCCAGGCGCCTTCGTGAGTAGTCTCGAAGAGCCTTATCAAGGTCTGGTGCTTCTTCGAATTGAATTCTCACAGAGGGCGGCTTCGGCGCTGGCATGGAAGAACCCGGCGAACCAGCATCACCAGGATTACGTCAACAAGCTTGACATTCTTGGTCACCATGCTCTGAACACGTGTCTGCAGTGCTATCAACTCGTCAGGTGAACACTCGACCCAGGAGGTGAGTCTCATAGGAGCACCGGAGCGGAATTCCGCGGCAGTGGCCCAGGTGGTGCCGCGAGGTTCTGTGATGTAGAACCACTGCTTCTGCCACTCCTTTACTGTCTCCACTAAAGTGCCCTTGGGCTAGGAGACGTTGGATAGCTTGCTCATCATGGCTCCCCTGCACTCCTCGTGCTGGCCATCCACCACCTTCGGCTTCACGTTGAAGACATTGAGCCACAGCCTAAAGTGGGGTTGGATGCGAAGGAAGGTCTGACACACGACGATAAAACGCCAAGATGTTGAGGAAGGAATTCAGGGACGGATCATGGAAATCTATCCCGTAATAATACATCAGCCCACGGACGAAAGGGTGGAGTGGAAACCCTAGCCCGTGGAAGAAACGCGGGATGAATACTACCCTCTCGGAGGGCTTCGGCACGGGGTCAACTTGTCCCTTGACCGACAGATGGTGGGCGATCTCCTTCGCCAAGTATCCGGACGCCCGAAGCTCAGTAATGTCCTCCTCCTTGACGGAGGAGACCACCGGATCCGTACATGGTTGCTTGAGTGGAAAGAAGATGAGAACTTGGGCGCTGGAGCTCGATATTGGAAAGGCGGAGACAGAGAGAGAGAGCGTGAGAAGAGGAAGAGGGAATCCTTATCCCCTTATAAAGGCAACAAATATTAAACGCCTCCTGACTCGCCTTAAGATTCGCCTATTCCCAAGGGCTGTATAAACGACACGGTTAGGTTACCCATGCCCGCATTGATGGGAATCCTACAATAAGGGGACACGATCTCTGCTTCGACAGGACGCGCCATTTACAACCGCGTCTCGAAACTTGGGATGGCAGATGAAAACGGTTCGAAATTACGACCGGACAGACGTGATGTCTGTTGACACCAGATTTTGGCATGGTCAAAAACATAATTGAGAAGGCCTCAAATGGAGAAGTGCTCAAAATGATAAAGTTCCGTATCACCAAAAGGAGAAACTTTGATATTTGGGCCGCAACCATCCGATCTCATCTTTAAGGCCGAAGTTGTGTTTTGAGTATTCAGATTTTGTATTCATAATACTATTCGGCTGATTACGCCCCAAAGATGGCCTCATATGAGAAAAGTTCCTACATGGATTGTCTTCGTCTCGTCGAGGCGATCGATTTTGATATAAGAAACGTCTAAATCGAAGTTCGTATGCAAAAGTTAGAGCCGAAAATGCGCAGCTGCATCAGGATGGCCAGACACTCCGGGAATGATCATCCGGGTTTTGGATTTCTCCGTGGACGGTCGGACACTCCGGGGTTGTTTGTCCGGGTTTTGGATTTTTCTGCCGCAGACTTCGGAAAACAGCCTAAACCCCCCTCAAGATGGCCTCTTATCAAAAAACGTTCAAAATGAAAGTTGTTCGTCTCGTCAAAATGGTCAAGATTGTTTTTGTGCTCGTTTCCGTCCGAGGTCGTTTACCACCACAAAAAAGACCCGCAAAGTGCAGCCAGTTTAAACCGAACAGTTTTGGAAAGTTCGGACAAAACCAATCCGAATTTGACTAGGGTTTTGGACGTGAATCCAAGCCTTTTCCTTGCACGGGAAGTCCAGCCGCCTCTTATATATCTAAGGGGTGACGGCCGATTGAACAATACACAATCGATCAAATCATCTATCACTTTTTATCTTTTATCTTTTCTCCTTAACCCTAGTTCTTCGTCTTCCTCGTTCTTCGTTCGTTCTTCTCCATTGCAGGGCGGCGAACCTCGAGGCCGTAGGGGCGGTCAGGCCGACCTAGGGCAGCCCATAGCCGCCGCGCGCCCTGACGGGGTCCCTCCCGGGCGTGTGGGGTTTGGGGTCTACAAAAGCGCCCGCCGGATTGTCTTGCGTACCGCGCTTCTGGCGGGTCTCCTTCGACGTGAGCTGCGGTGCATCACCCCCGGCGTCAAAGGTACACGGTGACGTGTTCGTGTGCGAACACACTTTTTGGCGACACCGCTGGGGACGAAGCTTTGAACGGTCGCCAGCCCGTTCTTGCTACGAAGAGATCGTCATCTAGGGTTTGCAATCTACAAAGGTAACATGAATACCCAATTCACTTATGTGGATGCCAATAATGCATATGTTGTTGCTAGATCGTTTGATGAGCATAATGTGTCGGCTAGCCCTAGCTTTATCAATCATGCATCTAATTATGTGCAAGAGCCGACGCAAACAAAATCTCCAGGCTTCTACCTCATATAACTTTAGCAACATGGAACATATGTATACGATCTTCCATGCATCGGCAGCCCCACAAATCCATATGCCGATGAACAACATGATGAGTTCCGTTAATCAAGTTGAAACACTTCACATAGGAACTTCTGATAGTATGCAACAAAGTGCTTCACCTTTTTATTCATCGGCAACTAGCTTGCAATATGTTAATCAAAACATGCTGGTGGATACAGGAATTGGTCATGCTACTACTAATTATCCGGCCAATTACCCTCAATCATCATATACTACACCTCATGCTACTAATTGTTTGGCACCATATGCAACTATGGGTATTCATAATTCGGCTTCGCACCTTCATGCTAATAGCCGAATAAGTGAAAATTCTATAGGATCACATGTGTCTTCACCTAGTATCGTAGCATACAATGTTTCCCCTGCAAAATTACAGAATTTTGGTGACATCTTGTTACCAAAAGAGTCTAAAAGTGTCGGGGGCAATTCTATCCAGATTGGGTCATTAAGAAAAATCTTACGTCTTTTTTGGGACGAATGCAATGTTGTTCTACATGAATTAATAAAAGAGGGAAAGCCTATTAATTCTGCTGCAATTCAAGCTAGATTATGTCAAAAAGAGAAAGCATTGGGTGTGGATAGAATTATAAAAAAAGATGGTGATTCGGATAACAATGTTAATTCTGCTATTGAAAAGACCGAATCAAATATTACACATGCCGAATCTATTCTAGAAAAACAGGATGACAAGGTGTTGGGGAGCTATTCGAAAGAGGAACAACCTATCATTCAAGTAACGCAACCATCATGCTCTCCCAACGTGTTTGAAAATGTATGTCTAGCAAGTGATTTACCTATCTTCCGATTTGGTCGCAACTTTATTGTTGATGCTTCTATAATAGAAATTCTCATAAGTTATTTTGAAAGACCAATGACGAAGGGAAATTTACTTGTTAGCAATAAAACTGTTATAGAACATATCGGTCAATCTATTGTGCCATTTATAAAGACCGATAGTCACTTACTACTGCAGCCAAAGCTTTTCCCATTGCTTTATTTAAAGTTCATATCTAATTGGGTAGCTTTGATTGCTTCATGCTTGGCTTACGCATGGTCTCAATTGAGACGTGTATGTTCTAACTACTTTGATTTCAGAAATTTAAAGCCAAGATAAAATCTTTTGGGAAAATCGATGCTAGTATAGTTTCTTATTTAAGGATATCGGAAAAAGTGTGCGAAAGAGAATTCATAGCCGAATGGGAAGATGCCAAATCTGAACCATTCGTTTGCTTAACTCCAAAGCCGTTCTCACAACAAGATCGGCTAGAAAAAAAAGGTATACCTTCGATTCAAACATGTGTGATCAAATCTTTGATTTGTTGTTGAAAAATAATTACATTAGAATTCTTGATCACCATGTCAAGCCATCTGTCCAAGGACGAATGTATTGTAAGTTGCATGATTCGTCCAAGCATAATTTTGAGGACTGCCACATGTTTAGTCAAATAGTTCAATCGGCCATTGATAAAGGACGATTGAAATTTGTTGAGACACCAAGAGATGACCAATCTATTCCGATTGGTCCCGATGGCAGAAAGTTTTTGCATCGGCTGCTTCAAGCCGATCCATTTAAAGAGAAGGTAAAAACTGCAGGTGATGGGATCAAGCTTTCAAGTAAAGAAGTTGTTGAAGAGCATAATGAACATAATCTTGAGGGCGAAAATTCCATCGAAGCTACAATGGAGACGCCAAGGACTGGGGGCAGCAAGCAAATCGAATGATCAATGAAAGCAAACCGAAAGAAAACAAAGGCCGAAATAAGCGCAAGTGTAAGAGATCAAAAATCACCTTCACTGAACTATTGGATAAATATCGAAAGAAGAGTGAAGAGAAGAATGCTTATCGGCCAAATCATGCAAAGAAACCAAGATCACCCCCAAGGCGCAAATATGAGGATTGGTATTGGCAAAGTGAGAATTTTAATGCAACATATTCATATCCTTATTTTGGGCCGCCAATGCCAATGTCGTGGATTCCTCCCTATGCTCATATAGATACATATTCATCATGGGACAGGTATGATACAAGGGCACATTCTCCATCTTATTCTAGACTATCTCACCAATACTATGCAGCTCCAAGAAGATCAACATTTGAACAATCACGCGTCAAAGACCGTTTCAATCATAAGGAATCGGTCCAGAGCTCAAGGAAGAAGAAAGAGATGGTAAAGCAAGTTTACCGCGTGAAAAGAGATGGTCGGAAGTGTGCCACTTCAGATTTGATCTCAAATAACAAAGAGCCAATTAAAGTGTTGACATTGGCTACAAAAGGCAAAGAAGTGAAGCAATCAATTGATAAAGATCAGAGTGCCAAATCTGAAGAAAAGAAGTTGAGGGTGCACAAGGCCCAAAAAGAATTGCCATTGGTTGAAACAAAATCACAGTCGAGGTGCTCACTTGGCTTATCATATTGGCAAAAGAAGGAATTACAAAAACTTAGTGCACAAGAACTTGAAGAAAGGAACCTCGCATGGGTTCCCAAAGGAAGTGCTCAAAATAAGAATTATGTGCAAGCTTCCATTACAAGAAGTGCGACAAAGGTGAAGAAGGAAAAGAGTGAAAAATACGAAGGACCAAGCCGAAGGTTTCAACATCTTCGGTCTACACATTATCCATATTATTCAACTATGCCATTGACCCCTATGCCATGGAATTCATCCCTAGGTATGATCAATTACCCTCCATGGATTTATTTTGATCCATGGATGCAACATAATTTCTATATCATGAGAGGGTATTACCAAATCACTATACATTTGGTTAGTTAAATTTTTGTTGCTAATACAAGGGGCCGAAATATTTTATTGCTATTTTATTCGTTTGTTTCGGCTATACATAGTTTGGTGGGTGAATTCTACGTGGACCTCATGGTAATGGCCGATACTTAACTATCGTCCTAAGAAACTATCTTATCATGGACAGTGTGGAATTCTAACATCGTCCTTAGTTCAATTGGAGACCGAGACAAGGTACATGTTAAGTGATATTAGCCTTGTGTCTCTAGTACTATGGATATTATATTTTGATGGTTCAATTTGTAGCAATGGCCAAAGTGTTGGTGTTGTTTATTTATCTCCATATGGAGCTAGTTTGTGAAGCCTCATGCCGCTTAAGATATTCTTGCACAATGATCAAAGCCGAATATGCATTGTTATTCGGATTGGAGCTTTGCCTTGCTATAGGTGCTATACATATTGAGGCTTCCGTGATTCGTTATTAGTAGTGCAACAAATATCTAAGGGTTATCAATGTTTTGACGAATCACTTATAGTTTATCTTGAGGTATGTCTAGATGCAAGATTAACCTTGGGTTGCTTTAAAATTGTTCATATATCTAGACATGAAAATTTGAAAGAGTTGGCACAACAAGCATCCGGCTACTATGTTAACCATGGTGTATTGCATTTCTATCAATAGCCGATGCTAGGTCTTGTCAACATAGGTAAGGCCGAACCGAAGCCCACCGCTTCGGCCACTAATGAAACTTTTATGCAGGCGAAGTAAGGATTGGAGGAAGTTTATTCTTGATTATCTGCGACATCCTAGCGAAAGGGTGAACATTATGGTTCGGAGGTTGGTTTTGATCTACGGAACCTTATCACCGGATTGTTATAAAAGCTGAGAAGTTTTCACCCAAGTTTGCATCAAGAGGTTCAAACAAGCAATGGCCGATATATAATTATCGTCCTAAGAACATGCAAGATAGCCGATGGAGTGTTGACATCGTCCTTATAACAAGCTATCACGGAAGTTATTTTTCGGCACACAAGCTTTGCCGAAAAACAGGGGGGCATGTGTTGACACCAGATTTTGGCATGGTCAAAAACATAATTGAGAAGGCCTCAAATGGAGAAGTGCTCAAAATTATAAAGTTCCGTATCGCCAAAACGAGAAACTTTGATATTTGGTCCGTAACCATCCGATCTCATCTTTAAGGCCGAAGTTGTGTTTTGAGTATTCAGATTTTGTATTCAGAATACTATTCGGCTGATTACGCCCCCAAGATGGTCTCATATGAGAAAAGTTCCTACACGGATTGTCTTCGTCTCGTCGAGGCGATCAATTTTGATATAAGAAACGTCTAAATCGGAGTTCGTATGCAAAAGTTAGAGCCGAAAAAACACAGCTGCATCAGGATGGCCACACACTCCAGGAATGATCGTCCTGGTTTTGGATTTCTCCGTGGACGGCCGGACACTCTAGGGTTGTTTGTCCGAGTTTTGGATTTTTCTGCCGCAGACTTCGGAAAACAGCCTAAAACCTCCTCAAGATGGCCTCTTATCAAAAAACGTTCAACATGAAAGTTGGTCGTCTCGTCAAAACGGTCAAGATTATTTTTGGGCTCGTTTCCGTCCGAGGTCGTTTACCACCACAAAAAAGACTAGCAAAGTGCAGCCAGTTTAAACCGAACAGTTTTGGAAAGTTCGGACAAAACCAATCCGAATTTGACTACGGTTTTGGACGTGAATCCAAGCCTTTTCCTTGCACGGGAAGTCCAGCCGCCTCTTATATATCTAAGGGGTGACGGCCGATTGAACAACACACAATCGATCAAATCATCTATCACTTTTTATCTTTTATCTTTTCTCCTTAACCCTAGTTCTTCTTCTTCCTCGTTCTTCGTTCGTTCTTCTCCATTGCAGGCGGCGAACCTCGAGGCCCTAGGGGCGGTCAGGCCGACCTAGGGCAGCCCATAACCGCCCTTGGCATCTGACGGGTTCCTCCCGGGCGTGTGGGGTTTCGGGTCTACAAAAGCGCCCGCCGGATTGTCTTGCGTACCGCGCTTTTGGCGGGTCTCCTTCGACGTGAGCTGCGGTGCATCACCCCCGGCGTCGAAGGTACACGGTGACGTGTTCGTGTGCGAACAATGTCGTCTTGTGAAAAAGCTGTGAACAGATTAGATTGGTGCAAATATTATATTCTCTCTGCGGTTGTGTGGGGACCCCGACTCATAAATCGAGATCACCAAATGCACGTGTACAGTGATCCCAGAGATCAATGCTCACAGAACACACAGAAGCTCAATAACAAGAGTCTTACATCCATACATACCGTTTTACACAAGTAGGACCATTATGGTCAAGTCTTGAGTGTATCATCGCAGCGGAAATCTTCAATAACAACTTGGACCCATGCCATCTGCCTTAACCATACAGGCATTCTGACTGGGAAGCATCCTAGCTCGCATGTTCGTCACCAAGGTACTCTTCATTATATCCTACTCTAGCATGCCTGGCCAATAAAATAACCAGTGGCAAGCCAATGAGTACTATGAATGTACTCGCAAGCAATCCATGTTTTGGTTCAAGATACAACAATGCATGATATAGGTAAATTTTTTCAGAAAGCTAGTTTTGAGTGCAAGGACATGTTCAACAACTTGTAAGACATGCATCAGGAGAATTCAAGTAACCATGAGGACAAGTTACAGATATCAACATAAATAGAGTGGACATCAACCTGACTCAATCATGTCAAGTCCTTTGACTTGACCCAAGTAGATCTTCCCACTTATCCAAACACACACTGGTTTGTAAACATGTGGACGTAGCCCAAGAGCGGTTACCCAACTGTCCTTGACTGTGGACACGGCTATTCGAATAGTTTCACACTCTGCAGAGGTTGCACACTTTACCCACGAGATCCGGGGAACTTCCGTGTCATCCACGACCCGCGGTACCTCAAGTACACAGGGTAAGCACCCGATCACTATCTTTCCCTAGACGACACTAACAAGGAGTCCACTCGTTGTTCCGTATCCTCACGACGTACATCATACGAGACTCACTCGAGATCGTAACATCCGAGAGGGGACACAACGGTGTATCCAGTGGCCTGTGAAAACAGTCATGGCCGCCCTACCTAGCACGACCCCGTCCCGAGAGAGAGCACCAACTCTCCCCCGTCACTAGTAATGCAGGCTCCGAGCTAGTATCGGCCTAGGTAATCAATAATGCCCTTTCCCATATAAGGGTAGAGTGGTTGCGCATGTAAGGCTGGAATAACGGTCGCACCTTAAACCAATCCGTTCTGGAAACAACACACACACTTGCCTCGGTACACCACTTCGTCATCATGTGGTTACCCAACTCATCATCTCCCCGGGCATAAGTGGCACTCGATGGGGTTTTCGAAAAGTCTTTTGAAAATACTTTGTCTCCATCACCATGCATATTCCCGTCCCTTTTTGCCTAGCACTACTTTAGCATCCTATCTACTCCCACCGGTATAACCCTCATAGAAAGGTAGGGTCATGCATCATGCAAGTGTCAACGAGAAAAGCAACGGAGGCAAACCACCTCAAGTGGTCACCATTTTATCATGACTTCGATGCAAGCAATAAAAGTGCCATATGACATGCATAAAAGGGTTTCTTATACATGGTCAAAGGGTTGCTTGCCTGTTTTAACAAAGTCTTCGAGGTCTTCAAATATCTCTGGTCCAACTCCGAGCATTTCGTCTACTTCGTCAACTATCGTCGAAAACAACCATAATAAGCAACACGACCAGGCAAAAATAAAAGTTCTCTAAAAATGTGATTTGGACTTTTCTAGGATGCCTCTGGTCATATGAGGAATGACCAAGGTGATTTCATTGGAAGTGAATCAATGGATATTTCTAAACATTTTGATATGATGGAACAAGGGATTTAATAGATCTGCAAGTTGTCTACAGAATGCCGTTTTACAAAAATGAGTAAAATTACCCATTAAATCAGGCATGATTTTAGAAACATTTAGAAATTGGTTTCACTGGATTTGGAGTTGAAACGAATATAATATGGATTCTTGAAGTGGACTTATGTGCATAAATGACCTTTTTTAAGTGTCCAGTGAAAACCAAGAACAACAAAAATGTCCACTGTGGCCCATTAATTAGGACTTGATTTATGGAGTCAGTACAAATTTGCATCAAATTTGGACACTATTTGAATTCTCTAGAGAGTTTTGAAGCTATCTAGAAAAGAAAAAGGAAAAGAAAAAGGGCTTTACCCTTATCCAGCGCACTGGGCGCAGTTTAGCAGTGGGCCGGCCCAGTGGCTCAGCCGCGCGGGTGAGGAGGGGTGACGTCGGAGGCGCATTTCTCCCGGCCCGTCTCCACTTAAACAGCGGGCCCCAGCCGCTGGGTCGCTGACGCGCGGGGCGCAGCGCTAAGGCCATCGCCTACCTCCCGCTCGAACAGAGCAGAGGCAGAGGAGGGGAGGCCGAGTGGGCGTCGGCGCTCTCCCGGGCAGCACGGGCCACCTCCGGCGACGCCCGGCACACCGGCGGACTCAGCGCGACGAGGCGCACCTATCCATGTGCTGCACGCACGCATCGATGCTCGGAGTTGAGCAGGGCTTCGGGTCCAGCGGATGGTGGCGGCGGGCTTGGTGGTGGCGCCCGCTTTGGGTGCGGAGGAGGGGTCCTAGGGTGTTGCGGAGGTTCGTGGAGGCTTGGGGGGGTGCCATGGACCGGTTCAGAGGAGGAAGGGAGGCTGGGGCGGCTCGAATTTGAGCGGGGTCCGAGGCGGCAATGGCGGCAAAGGAGGAGGGAGAAGGCACGGGAGGAGGAGTGGATTGGTCCGGGGGTGCACGGGAGGGAGAGAGAGCAGTTGGAGACAAGAGAATGCTCGGGGGTGGCCTTATACGGGCGCGGCCGGGAAGTGCCATAGGCGGGGCGCACGGCCACGGCCTGTGGCGTTGCCAGAGGCCAAAACGGCGTTCTGGTGCGTGCCTGGGGTGCTCGTCGTCGTGGTCCAAGCCGAGAGGAGAGAAGAGAGGGAGCAGGGCGAGCTCCAGGAGGGCCCCGAGCTCGTCGCCATCGGCCGAGCTGGGCGGCATCAAGTAGCTTCAGCAGGGTGAGAAGGAGAGAGGGGAAGGAGGGGGGCGACTAGCTAGCGTGCCGTGGACGTCGAGGCGACCTCGGGAGACACGGACCCGGCACCCAAGGTCGTTGAGTGCCTCAGAATGGGCAAGCTACAGTGCGGGAGTGCACTGTAGCGTGCTCCAGGGCGCGTCCATTGCATGCCATTGCATGCCAGGGCATGTCTTATAGTGTCTGGGGGTTTTGGGGAAGAGTAAACAAGGTAGGAGTGGCATTGGATGCCCTAGAGAGCCACTAGATGAGAGGGGAGGTGGAGAGAGAGGTGAACAGTGGCTGTCCAGAGGGGGAAATGGGGTTTTACCCCATCAATCATGGAGCTTTGGAAGAGGGGGAGCTACTGGAGGTTGCTGGTGATCAGGTGCATCTGTGGTAGAAACTTGGGCTCATGGAGATTAGTGGAAGAGGTCAAAATGATGATTTTCGAAAAATGGCAGAAGGTGTTTGTTGCTGGTTTGGGCAAGAAAATTAATTCCACTTGCCATGAGAATTAACAGGATGGAATGGCACTTAGGAATAGTGTGTTCTACCAAATTTAAGCTCATTTGGGCAATGTTGACAGTGCAACTTCTGTAAACCCTAGAATCAACAGAAATGGGTTTTTCCAAGATCTAGTCATGCAAAACCGTTCTCCTTGATGTACCACTTGGTGCAGTGTCATCATTTGGGGATTTGAACATGTCCGGAAAAATTTAGATCAAAAGGACACACTTGGCAATGTAGAGTTGTTCAAATTTGGTTCTGGACAGGAAGGGTTTTGGGGCACTTTGATCAATATAACATTTTCTCCAACTTGTGACATTTGGTCTAGATGAATGATTAGACCATTTGAGCATGTTCACAAGGTTTGAGAACATTTGGACATGTTTGGCAATGTAAAGTTGCTCAAACTTCAAAATGGACAGAAATGGTTTTGAGGGGATTTCATGGGGTTATATTATTCTCCATGACATGATACTTGTCAAGATCATCAAACATGTCATATGTGACATGCTAGAATTTTCTTGGAATTTTTGGAGAATATTTGTTTTGTAAATATTTCAAAACCTTGAAATATCCAGAAAGGATTTTTGAGGGATTTAACCAATATTTTGAACATGACCATGTGTTGAAACTCTTATTTATGGACAATATATGTCGAGTGAGTTTTCCTAGGTTTTACCAAATATTTTTAAAGCATAAAATAATTTTAACCTATTAAAGACCATTTCTGGCCTAAAGAAAAATCCTTTAAATAAAATAGGTAAATAACTTTTAAAATTATATTTTTGTTGTTTCTGGGTATACTATATCTAATAGGAGTCAAATATATTTTTGGAAAGATTTTTACTGCCCTTAATTAAGTGCTTGCAGTGCAAACCTCAATTCAGGGGTTTTTGGAAAACTAATTTTTAAAAATACTATTTGCCCAAATTATTTTTGTAAGAAATTATTTTTATGTCCTATACACATGGCATGATCATTGGTTCAAGAGTTTGGAGCAAGGAGATGAAGTATAGGAGTTGGAGGATTTATTTGATTTTTAGAGCACTTGCAAACAGCACACAAAAACCAATCAAGGCAAGGTCCAAAACACTCAAAAGTTTTTGTCAAACCACATTTTATCATGATTCTTAGCTTAAGTGTAGTGTCATGAAAATCAGGGTGTGACAAGTTGTGTGTGGAATACGTTACAGGTCTGGATATAATCATCGCATCCGAAGACTATCGTGTAGTTCGGAAAAAGGGGGAACCCGCCTTGCAATGCCGGAGACAATCTGCGCACCGGACGCATCGTCATGGAAGCTAGGTTCAGGGGCCACTGAGGGAGTCTTGGACTAAGGGGTCCATGGGCGTCTGGCCTGTTATTCATTGGGCCGGACTGATGGGCTGTGAAGGAGTGAAGGCCGAAGACTATACCCATGTCCGGACTGGACTCTCCTTGCTGTGGAAGGCAAGCTAGGCGACAAACTATGAAGATTCCTTCTTATGTAACCGACCCCATGTAACACTAGATCTCTCCGGTGTCTATATAAACCGGAGAGCATAGTCCGGATAAGGAGAGACTCATTACCATAGTCATACAGGCTAGACTTCTAGGGTTTAGCCATTACGATCTCGTGGTAGATCAACTCTTGTAACACTCATATTCATCAAGATTAATCAAGCAGGAAGTAGGGTATTACCTCCATAGAGAGGGCCTGAACCTGGGTAAACATCGTGTCCCACGTCTCCTGTTACCATCGATCCTAGACGCACAGTTCGGGACCCCCTACCCGATATCCGCCGATTTTGACACCGACGGCAGCACCTTCTACCCCTTGTTCATGAGAAGCATCGTCGCGGGGTATGTTCCCCCCTTCTCCGACTTTTTCTTCTCCGTCCTCAGCCATTACAAGATTCACGCCCTCTATCCTCATCCCAACTCCATCCTCCTCATGTCCATCTTCGCCTTCTATTGCGAGGAGTACGTCGGAGTGATGCCGCCCGTGGCACTGCTACGCCACTTCTTCTTCCTCCGGATCAATGAGGGCCACCACTCGGGGTGCATCAACTTCGTCGCGGCCAACAAGACCAACGCGATCTCGAAGGCCGGGAAGAAGGCCGAGGGCTTCAGGAGCAAGTGGGTCTTGAGGGATGCCAAGTGCTCCCACCCCTAGCTATTGCTGCTGGCGGAGATGCCCGTGTCCCACGACGGGTGGCTCCGCGCGAAGCTCACCGACCCTCGGGTGGAGTCGGTGCTGGAGAGAATGACCGCCGACCTGAACCCTAGCGACTGAAGGGCGGTGAAGCTGACGGGAGCCATGATCGTCAAGGAGTTCATGGAGCAGCACGTGGCTCCCCTCCAGGCGCGTGCGCATCCCTTGTGGAAGCTCGGGGACGAAGGGGACGACCTCCGCCTGCGTCCAGAGGCCCTGTCTGGCGAGGAGCTGGGCACGGCCCTCCGCTCCTTGGTTGGGGATGACCATGGGTACCAGCCGGACAACTTCGCTCCCTTGTACCGTCGCCCGGATGGGGCAAAGGTTGTTGCCGTCATGCCTATCCTCGATGGGTGTGGTCTTGTGCCGCCGGCGCCATCTGAGGCCCCAGTGGTGATGGTTCCGGTGGTGGTGTCCTCCGATGATTTAGGTGGTGAGGAAGAGCAGGACTCGGCGGCCACCCTGGAGGGGTCTGGGGAGACCTCCCCTCCGCGCAAGGCCGACCTCCTCCGCGCCTTTCCTGATGACAATGCTGCCGGCGACCACCCATTGAGGGAAGTCCCGCCCCTTGCTGGGGTAGCTATGAGGTCCAGGTTCTCCCCCTATGGGAAGCCGACGTCCCGCGTCCTGACGAAGAGCAAATCGTCGCTCATCTCTCGGGGTGACGCCCCTGCTTCGCCGCCGCCCGGGGCCCCCACGGCCTCGCAGACTCCTGGGGACCGCGTGCCTATGCCCCAGGCCGCGAGGCCCCTAAGCTTCACACTTCTGAAGAGGTGCCGGGACTACACCGCTGTGGACCAGTGAGTTTCCTACCCTGAGCTTGCCCTTGCTCCTGCTTCCGCTGCAGCTCCCTGATGCTCCCTCCTGTGCCATTAGGCCGATGTTGTCATCGAAGAAGAAGGAAGGGGCGGCTACATCCTCGGGGCCCCAGCGACCTGGCACGGCCGCACCTCCTCTTGCACAAAAGGGCAGCGACGGCGCCCGCCCCTCTCCGGCCCAGGGCTCCTCGTGAGGCCCGGAAGAGCATTCCCAGGAGAGGGCGCCTGCCAAGGCCTCGTCGGCTTCTAAGGCGCTTGTCCCCAGCCTGCCGACCAAGGCCCCGCAGGCTCCGGAGCTCCTGGCCTCTTCTTCCACCGCCACCAACCTGCAGGTCTTGGCAACGATGTTGCCTCCTTCTTCCGCCCCACTACCAGTCGGCGATCCTTTCGATTCGCTTGACGCCGTGGAGGACGCCCTTTCCGCGCTGGCCTGGCTGCGGGGTGATCTTCAAGGCGCCGACCGTCGCCTAGTGGTCGGACGCCTGGAGCTGATCTGTGGCTGGTTGTACTCTGACGCATCCATCTGGGAGGCGCTGAGCCAGGCCATGGCGGCATCCGAGAAGGACAAGTAGGCCGCTGCCCAAGCTGCGGCTGCCCACGCGGTGGCACTGAAGGACGCCGGGGGTGCCCAGGATCACTTCCGATCGCTGGAGGCCGAGCTCGAGACCATGTGCACCAAGCCTGCGGCCGGTGCTTGAGGCGACCAGGCGGAGGAGGATAAGATGAAGGCCCTAGAGGACACCGTCAGGGGTCGCGACACCGAGCTGGAGCAGCTGGCGAAGGCGCAGGCCATGGAGTGCAGCCGGCTGGAGAAGCTGGAGCAGGAGATGAAGGTAGAGAAGGCCGAGCTGGAGGCCAAAACGAAGGTCCTGGCTGAGGACCGCGTGGCCTTCAAGTCCATTGAGGAGAAGTCCCACGTGACGCTGCGGGCACTCTACAAGAAAGGGTTGGAGGAGCCGCTGGCGACAGACAACAAGGGCCCCACCCAGCTGCTTCCTCATCAGGTCGTGGCGGTTGAGGACGTCGTGGACGGGATCGGCCCCTTAGTGGAGGGGGATGCCCGCGCACTCTCCTCGGCTGCACTGACGCCCGTCCTCAGCCACCTCCATCTTCGTGATCCTGACGCCGACCTTGACGAGCGGCTCGAGCCCGTGGACGATGAGCGCTGCGCAACTGCTACTGAAGCCGTGAAGAGTCAGGTGGAGGCCTTGCTGAATAAGTTCCGCACCTTCGACCCTGCGCCCTCAACCGGTGCTGCCACTGGACCTGCAATTCCGGCAGGCGGCACAGGCGAGGGCAGCGCCTCCATCGAGGGGGCACCCCTTGCAAGTGCCGGCAGCGTCCAGGGATGACGAGATGGCTTGCTGGCGACTCCTTTCCTGCTTTGCTTCTACAACATGCACCGTACCCCGTGGAGGCGTTTAAACTTGTGTTTGGTATTTGAAGATGAATATGTCTTGTAATAATTGTTTGAGATTTCCTTCCCGTTTGCTTGGTGTTCTGCATCGGCCGGGCCCGACCCCGCGCATACCTCAGCCGCCGTTGGTTCGTCTGAATTGCCAGGACGAGACCAAGGGGCGAGGGGCTATGTGGCCAGTTAGGCTCCTAAGTCGTGATGCTCAGGAGTCCCCCTTGACGCGCAAACAGCTTACAGAAAGGAGATGCGGGAGTAGGCCTAGCGTTCTACGTCGGCGGGGCCCGACCCCGCTCATACCTCAACCACCGTGAGGGCGCGTGACGGCCAGGTCCGAGGGACCCGGCAGGGCGGCATACGCTTGGGCATGACCCAAGCGCCGCCCCCGTGCCCAGCCCCCTCACGCGGCTCTTCCAAGGGGAAAGCGTTGTGGTGAGGCTGGACACTGAGCCGGGTGGCTCCCTGAGGTTGGTATGGCTATGGGGCCGCCCTCAGTTGTTTATCACTAGCGCAGAGAGTAGCAGTTCCGCACTTGCACAGGCATAGCCGCTCATCGACCGTGTCGACTGCCAGCACGGTGCATGGTGCTTCCACTGGTGCGTGCGTGAGGGCTCCCTCTGAGTGGAGCCCCCGGGGCATGTACAGCCCCGCCCTGACACGTGGCTTGCACGACAGGGCTACACGAGGTGTGTCTGGGCACTCGTGAGCCAGCGCGGTACTCATGAGGCCCTACCTCAAGGCGGGTGGCGCCTGGTCTTGATTCTTGATGGCTGTAGCGGTCCTGCGAGATGGTTAGGCAACCCGCGCTAGGCGAATCTCCTGAGGCAATCACATGAGAAGGCTAGACACCAACTGTCACACCCACGATGCGGCTATATCTCCCACGTGTCGACGCACGACTTAGAGGCATAGCCGCATTGTGGTTTTGTCGCAAGAAGGGTCATCTTCACACAATCCCATGTGAACAAGACTGGGATAAAGAGTTGGCTTACAATCGCCACTTCACGCAATACATGAGTAAAACATTACATCATACAGATACAATCAGGGTCCGACTACGGAACCAAAATAAAAGAAGACTACCCCAAATGCTACACAGATCCCCGATCGTCCCAACTGGGCTCCACTACTGATCAACTGAAACGAAACAACACAAAGAACAAGATCTTCATCGAGCTCCTCCTTGAGCTCGAATGCGTCAACTGCACGGTTTCATCGGCACCTGCAAACTGGTTTTGGAAGTATCTGTGAGTCACGGGGACTCAGCAATCTCACACCCGCGAGATCAAGATTATTTAAGCTTATGGGAAGGGGAAAGGTATGAGGTGGAGCGGCAGCAAGCGACTAGCATATATGGTGGCTACCATACGCAAAAGAGAGCGAGAAGAGGAGGCAAAAGCACGGTCGAACAACTATGATCAAGAAGTGATCCTAGAACAACCTACGTCAAGCATAACTCCAACACCGTCTTCACTTCTCGGACTCCACCGAGAAGAGACCATCACGGTTACACACGCGGTTGATGTGTTTTAATTAAGATCAACTTCGGGTTTTCTACAACCGGACATTAACAAATTCCCATCTGCCTCATAACCGCGGGCACGGCTTTTGAAAGATAATACCACGGAGGGTGTCCCAACTTAGCCCATTATAAGCTCTCACGGTCAACGGCGATATATTCCTTCTACCGAAGACCCGATCAGTCTCGGAATCCCGGTTTACAAGACATTTCGACAATGGTAAAACAAGACCAGCAAAGCCGCCTTGATGTGCCGACAACCCGACAGAGCTGCACATATCTCGCTCGTGGCACACCGGATGAACACTACGTACGGCAACCGAAGATACCCCAAGTTGCCTAGGGGCGGCACCGCAAGTGGCTCTAGTTTGGACCAGCACTCGGAGGAGCACTGGCCCGGGGGGGGGGGTAAATAAAGATGACCCTTGAGTCTGCAGAACCCAAGGGAAAAAGGCTTAGGTGGCAAATGTTAAGACCAATGTTGGGCCTTGCTGGAGGAGTCTTATTCAAAGCGAACTGTCAAGGGGGTCCCATAAATCACCCAACCGTGTAAGGAACGCAAAATACGGGAACATAACACCGGTATGACGGTAACTAGGGCGGCAAGAGTGGAACAAAACACAGCATAAGGCCGAGCCTTCCACCCTTTACCAAGTATATAGATGCATTAATTAAATAAGAGATATTGTGATATCCCAACATATCCATGTTCCAACATGGAACAAACTTCATCTTCACCTGCAACTAACAACGCTATAAGAGGGGCTGAGCAAAGCAGTAACATAGCCAAACAACAGGTTGCTAGGAAAGGATGGTTAGAGGTTTGTTATGGCAATATGAGAGGCATGATATAGCAAGTGGTAGGCATCGTAGCATAGGCATAGCAAAAGAGCGAGCAACTAGCAAGCAAAGATAGAAGTGATTTCGAGGGTATGGTCATCTTGCCTGAGATCCCGCAAGGAAGAAGAATGAGTCCATGAAGAAGACAAACGGACAAAGTCGAACGAATCCTCACAGCTCTGGAACGAAACCGAAGATAACGAGAGAAGCAACCCGGAAATAAACAAACAACATGGTAAACCAACAAGAACAAACATGGCATGATGCACAACCAAGTATGATGCATGTCCGGCTTAAATAGCATGGCATGGCAATATGCACAAACAAAACTACAAGTTAAATGGAGCCCAATATGCAAACACTAGATCAACTATTTAGTTTAATCTCGTTTAGGTACTCAACAGTATTAAATGTTATTAAACATGGCAAGAGATGAAGCATAACTAAACTAACTATCTAGGCAAGTTTTAAAAAAGGCCGGAAATAACAAACAACAATTCCAGAAAAATCCCCATATGTAATTTAGCAATTTAAAGCAAACACAGTTTTAACCATTTAAATGTTGTTAACATGATGCAGATGACATAATCAAGGTTTATGCAATTTTTAGGAAAATGTTGACATGAGCATGTTATGAAGCATTTGGTCACCATGGCAGAACGAAAGGGGTGCCACGGCAACGACAACGGAAATGGTGCCACGGAAACATTCCGATGATCCGACAACTTGTCGAGATGTCGGTTCAAAAGGAAGTGTGGACGTGCGGAACATGCAAAAGATGGTGGGGTGATCCCGTTTACCGGGTTCCCACGGGTTAGTGGCATGGAAACGAGTGACAATTCGGACACGGTGCAAACACGAGCATCTCATACAACACTCATTCATTCTCGAAAGGTCGTCTCGGCGGTTATACCTTTGAAGCGTGCATTTCGGGGCGGTTCAAAATCGTTGAGGGAAGTAGTTGTACACGACGATGGTAGTGGAAGTAGTGGTTCGCGTTTCGTAGTCGTACACACTCTGTAGAGGATCGGGGTCACGGCGAGGAACTTGACGTCCACGGGGTCGACGATAGAGTTACACACGTTGTCGGGGTACTTGTTGGTCCGCTCTTGGCGTCCGTAGATGTACACGCAATCGTAGTGGTACTTTGCGGTTCCGTGTAGTCGAACTTGACGGTCCAGGTATGGGTCTTGGCGGTCTTGATGAATCCAAGTGACACCAGGCACACGTCCATGGTAGTCTTCGGACTTGGGCTCCGGGTAGATGACTTGAGGGTCTCAGCCAGAGCACTTGTGGCAAAGAAGTGCCCGCGAATCCAGACGATGCAAAGATTTAACAAGAGGCCGATGCCACGCTCAAAGCGGCGAGGGCTCCTGGTTGGAGTCGGTAGGGACGGCACGAGGCGGTGATGAAGAGGAGGTCGCAGGGAGAGCTGCTGGAGGTGGATGGAGAGGGTCGCCGGGAGGCGGAGGCGCACAGGAGGAGGCTCAAGGCTACTGGAGGTGGTGGTGCTCATGGTGCAAAGCGAGCAGCGCTGGGGCTCCAGCCGAACTCCGACCAAAACGGAGGGGACGAGCGGCTGGGCTCCTGCTTGGCGCGGAGGACGACGGATGCGGGCGCAGGTGCTCGATGAGCTCCTCTCCTCGGCGCCGGGCAACGGGGAACTTGGCGAGGAGGAGGCGCCTGGCCTTGCGACAGAGGGCCGCCGAGTTGGCCGCCCCGATGGTGTTGCAGAGGCCGGGCGCGGGGCTGAACTCCTCTCTGCGTGTGGCACCGGAGGAGGAGGACGATGGGGAGAGGGGATCGAGAGGAGGGGCGATGGGATCGAGCGATGGGTGTGTGGCGGCGGGCGGAGGGAACGAGAGGAGGAGAAGGGATCGAGCAGAGCTCACTAGGGTTAGATAGGGTTTAGGTGGGCTGCGGGGGATGGTTAGGCCGGCCTGGATGTGGGCTCTCTCTCACTCTAAAAAAATAAAAAAAACAGAGATGAGAAAGAAAAGAAAGAGAGGGTTAGAGAAAGAAGTTGGACATGGGGATTATTTTCTCGGACTCACAAAAATGTGCTTGACCCAAGAAAAATGGAGTGGGCAAGATTGCAATAATTAAATTCCAAGTCATTTGAATTTAATTCAAATGGTTTGAACCAGGACTAGGATTTAGAAGTGTTCAAAAATGTTGAGGATTTCGGTGGGGCTCCGGAAAATGACGAAATAATATATGGCAAGGTTGGAAACCAAGAATTAAGATAACAAAGGCATTGGGATAATTTGCAAGTGTGTTATGGTGATTTCCAAATTAAAGAAATATTTAATATAGCTCCCTAATATTGGGACGTTATGTTATAAAGAGAAGTCACCCTTCCCTTGATTTAAATAGATCAAAAGATCTATGCAATTTATTTAGTTGAGGTTGAGATGCAAAGGCTAATGACATGATGGCATGATGACATGATGCAATGCAAAAATAAAAGAGCAAGCACAAAAGAAACACACAGCGAAACTCGGAATAGCTGGAAGTCTTCTGGAGCGTCAGTCTCGGGGCGTTACACCAACGACCCCAGGAGGTGACATGATCGGGACCGGCCCGCCAGACAGAGCTCAGTCGTTGGGTTTATCGACACTTCAGGGACGGACCCGAGCACACACCCCGTGCCTAGTATTCTCATGCGAAGAATCCTGAACAAAGACAACCGGCGCACGGCTTCCGCGGTGGAGAGGCACCGGGTCACGCGCCCTAGCCTGCCCATCCATGACGAGCTCGTGCGAGAAGAAGGCACCAAGGGCCTCGTGAGGTGACGTACACAGGAGTGGGCCCGTGAGCCAGAGCTCAGCCTCTTGGGTTTGGCAACGCTGCAGGGACGGACCTGAGCACAGACGCCGTGCCAGTCCTTCATCATGAGGCGGTCGTGGGTGGGCTTGCTAGGGCGTGCGACATTCATGGCATCGAAGCGCCAGGCAAGCAGGTGGTAATCATAGGTAAATCATGCAAGGGAACAAGCTAGCTTAGATATATGCAATAACGATACATGCCACCGGGACGGACCCGAGCGGCCCGGGGATGATGCAGCCCGAGGGGCGCCCCCGATAGAGTAAGCTAAAGATGCAAAAAGGATACATGTTTCAGGGACATGCCCATGCGACCTGGGAATCGTGCAGCCCGAGGGGCGCTCCCAGCTGAGTAAACTTGCAAAATGTCACCTGGTACCATTGTCGAAGGAGGGTAGAGGTAGCCGAAGGCGGGCGATGAAGGAGTCGCTCCTCATGAGCCGCCAGGACTCTGGGGGCCCGGGCGGGTCTTCGAGGACCGTCGCCATCTCTGCCCGGACTGCGTGATTCTTGGCTTTGTGAGCAGACAGGACACTCCGCAGGTGGCGCTGGAAGGCGGCTGCCACGTTCGGCAGGCCAAATGGCATGCAAACGTAGCTTTGATGTAACATCCCAAAATTCTAAATTTTGGAATGTTATAAACACATAGATAGTTTTGTATGATTGTTTGATTGATTGACTGAAAGTGAGTGAATTTGAAACTTTTTGAAAGTTAAATGAGAGGGAATAAAAGGACTTTCCGAAACTTTCATTTTTGCTTTTATGATCTTCGGTAATTCAAATTCTTTTCATCACAAAACCGTGGAGAGAAGATGACATGACTTCTTCCATTTACTTAAATGACAAGGGGTGTTGAAAATATTTGAATTTCAATTGAGAATATTTCCAACCCAGGAACTTTATTCAAATTATTTTTCTCCAAAAATAAAATATATGGAAAATAGGGTAACATGATTCCCTACATCAGAAAATTGGAGAGAAATTAATTTGAATTCATTTTGGTATTTTTAAAATGATTTTTATTGGATTTTATGAGAGCAGAAACACTCTTTGCTTTTTTTGAATTTGTGTGAATTTTATTTAATGCTATAGAAATGTCCATGTTGTAGGAAATCTTTTTCTAAAATTTTTGATATATTATATGCCTATATATTATTTCTATTTCTTTTGGTTTTATTTTAGTTTGTCTGCATTTTATTAAAAAATCTTTTGGACCGACCGACCGAGCCGCCCAGCTTGCTGTGCCACGGCCCAGCCTGCCCACGCCGCCGCTTCAAGGCCCCCGAAGCTCGCCTGAGTCCGCTGCCACCACGCACGCCGCCAAGACTGCCATGGTCGCCGTGCGCCGCCCGGCCTCCTCCTGCCCCCTCCCGCACGCCACCTCCTCGCCCCCCCCCCCAATAAAAGGCGCCGCCCCGGGCCCCGTTCCTCTCTTCCCTCGCTCGCCGCCCCGCCGCCCAAGTCGCCGCCGCCAGATCCGCCCACTGCCGCCCTCGCCGCCACCCTCGCCGCCTATGCCCACCGCCGTCGCCACCACCGCACCCGCCGCCCAGCGCCTTCCCTCTCCGTGCGCCTCGCCGTCTCCTCTGACGACCCGAGCCGCCCGCCGGAGCCCCGCGCCACCTCGCCGAACTCGCCGGAGTTAACCGCCACCGCCGCCGCCAGTTTCCCCTCTCCCGAACCGGTACAAAACCCCTCGGTTTTCCTACGGTTTTCTTTGGTTTTTAGATTAGAGCGGTTTATTATTCTGTTAGTCTATTTAACGAACGTTTTCTGTTTAGGTAGTTCTAGTGAACAGATTCATTAGATTAGTTCTGTTAGCGAGCGTTCGCTCGATAGATTTTTCCTTTTTCTTTTTAGTTTCGGCCAGGGACCTATTCGTCATAATTTTTCTTCACAGATTAGTCCCTGTATTTCAAACAACCATAACTTTTTACTCGTTAGTCCAAATTCAACGAAACCAACGCCCACTTCTTCGTTACGATCTCCTCTATCCAGTAATCCAACTTAAATATGTTTTTGAAAGTTTAAAATTTGAATTAGATCAGATTTGAATTCAAACTTCGTTTGATCATAACTTGAGTTTCGTAACTCCGATTTAGTTGATTCTTTTTACAAATCGAAGCTCTTGACCTAAACTTTCTGATAAGGCCAAATTCACAAAATTTTGGTACTGTTTGAAATTGTTTTATGTTGCAAGAGTTATTTGCTTGGTTTTGATGTTTTCCGAGTTGTTCCTTCGTTCGGTCCGATGTTTTGAGTGATTGCTTATGTGTGGCTACTATTGATTGATTACGATAGATTGACCGGAGTGTGACGAGTAGACCTGTCAATAGTTTTGAGTGCGAATCATCTTCATCAACATCGCAGGCAAGTAACACTTTGATCATACCTCTTCTCATACCCAGTTTTTATGCATTAGATCTATCCTCAAACACTTGTATGATTAGGATCTAATTAAATTGTGGGTTATGGGAAGTAGATGAGGTAGTACCTATTACCTGTTGTATTATCAAACCTTTGGGAGTTACTTCTACGTTTGCTTATTATGCCATGCTATGCTCGTAGACGTGGATTGGGCTTGAGTGAATATCCATGACAGATGTGAGATTGATAATTAATGGTTTATCTAAGGTGGCAACTTAAACACACATCTGGGTGGATTGAGGCACCTGCTATTCCGTGATTTGCCTATCAAGGCACCTAGGTAGACAGGATTTGCCTGTATTTCTTCGGACCGCCACCTGTGCTCAAAGGGATCATGAGATTATTCAAACTAGAAACTTCCGTAGCAGCCACAAGCCATTATGGGCTCGCATAGTTGACTAAGTTGTTCGAACTCTACGGGTAGGCTAGCGGATGTAGGGGATGTAGGTTGGTACGGTCTACCCACATGTAAGGTGCTAGCGCTTCTGAAAGACTATGTCTCGGTCATCCGTTTCTCAAACACCATGTAGTGCGAGATACCAAACGGAGGCGATCGAGTCTTGTGGGGAAAAGTGCACAAACCTCTACAGAGTGTATAAACTAATCATGGTTAGCCGTGTCCCCGGTTATGGACAATCTTGAGTATCTAGTTCTTGGATTATCCTGTTGATCTAATCACGTTACTTAATATTATTTGTTTGGGTTTAATGAGTACTTTTAATTGGGATTGAGGATGCTGTCGACCATTCTCAATGTTCAACAACCACCATGATAGTTGAATAAATGTATTCCTTTGCAGTAGGGAAAAATTGGCTTTTCGCAAAACCTTATAACCATAGAGCTTTCCACCAGCCATATATGCATGTAGTATAGGCTTATGCTTTCATTACTCTCTATGTGTTACATTGCCAGCATATTCCATGTGCCGACCCGTTTTCGGGCTGCAACTTTTCATGTTGCAGACTTTTCAGACGACGAGTAAGTGATACGTTAGGGTTACGATTTCTACACTCAACATTGCCGTTGGTGTTGATGGGAATCCACAACCTTGTTGCTTCCGCTATATTTTGGATTGAGGTAATAGTATTTACGTTATTATATACATGTGATTTACCTCTATTATAAATCCTTCCAGTATTGTGTGTGTCAAAGATACCGATCCGTGGATGACACCTAAGCCACGTAGACTTGATCCATTCGGTCGGGTCGCTACAAGATGGTATCGAGCACATGTTGATCAGGGGACGTGACCCTAGAAACTGACAAGCCCATAGGAAAGTTTTTTCTCTACAACTTCATTTTAAAAAATATCTTTTACCTCTCTTCTCTTCTGAGCTTATTCAAACATTTCCCTTTTAGCGAGACTATACCCCTTTTCCTTTTGACCACTCGAAGATTCGACCGATGAGACCACTCCAAGGAGACAAGATATCGGACAAGACCATTTAGAATGAAGAGGATTTTACCGTGTAAATGGAAACTACAACGGTTGAAGACTCCGAAGACTAGGAGAATTTGAAGGCTCTGAAGAATTCCCAGATTTTATGACCAAGGAAGGCTACACTTATGGAACTTGACAGACTATGGAAGCTGTCAATACCCGAGATCAAGGTGTATTGGAGTAAGACCGGAACATGGAGAGTTAGAAACTCAAAGTTTTGTCATGGAAAACCCTAAGGTAGGAGATATCGACTATGGAATGATAGCTCGTAGAAATGACAAGAGCAGAAACATGCTATCCATGATGTTATCGCCCGCTTATGCTATTGTCACCGTGCTGAGTTAAGCATGCATATGCATGGAAGGATTGGATGGTAGAAGGCTGATGGAGCATCTATCGGCAAAGAAGGAAATTTTAACCTTAGCTGATGTATCACCAGGATCTGGAGTGTTACATCAAGAAGTTAAGATGGACCTACAAGAAGCAGTATTTGATAAGGAAGCAGTTCGTGAAGAACTCAGGATCCAGAAGCTGAAAGTAGCCAAGCTAGAGGAGCAAAACCTTGAGACATCAAAGATTCGTCAGGAACTGAAGGACAGTAGGAACATGGTTCATGCCAAGGATGTTGAAACCGGAAGTTTGGAATGCAACTCTGAATATTAAAGGACGCCACGAGAGACTCAAGGCCAATAGAGATGATATTGCAAAAGAAGTTGAGAAGGGCAAGCATGATCAGAAGAAGCCGTTGGACACATGACCAAGAATCGAAGAGTTTGATGACCTTGAAGGTTTATTGACCATTAGAAGCCCAAACCCCTGTTACATACCTACGTTAGATGCGACGTTTGTGAGCTGTCATTTGTTTGATGTTTTTTTTCCGACAACCACAATAAAACCCGTATTTTAAAAACTATTGTTTGCATTGTGTGTATCCCTCCCTCTCTATCTATCTTATCCCACCCCAAACCCATGGACCCAATAGAGGATGAATGGAGGTAAGCTTGTATTGTCTGGACCAATGAGTCAATTGGAGACAGACCGATGGATTCAGAACATGGAGGATCACATGGAGAATAACCCTATAGCCGGAAAGAGGTGCTGCTACCTGGTGGAGGATGTACCAAACCATCAACGGATGGCAAGGAGTGACCACTTGGAAAGAATTTAAGTGACTTTGTCAAAGTCTAGGTTTGTGTACCAGAAGTTGGAGCCTTATGGAAAGGATATGAAGAAACCTTGTGCATACAAAGCTTTGTGGAGAAATAGGACACAACCATAAAGAAAACAAGGATGAATACCCTCATAATCGGAGGATTGTCAAAGGAGTTAGCCGAGGATCTCAGGGAACTTCGATTGGAGATTGTTCCCAAAGGTTTTGTTGCAGCAATGGAAGTTCAGTCTACATTGCTGGGAAAGATCTGTGAAGCTCAGAAGTATGACAAAGAGATTGCTGAGATAAAAGAGAGGATGAGCAAAGGAAAGGCCAAAGGTCTTCGTAAGGATGAGCATGACACCTTATGGTTTGAGGATACTGTACATGTACCCAATAATGCAAAGATCAGGAAGTTAATACTTCAGGAGGCTCATGACTCACCATACTCGATTCTCCCTGGAAACACCAAGATGTATTTGGATTTGAAGAAGTGTTTCTGATGGACTGGTATGAAGAAGGATATTGCGGAGTATGTAGTCGTAAGTGATGTATGCCAGAGAAAGTAAAAGCAGAGCATCCGAAGCCAGCAGGATTACGACAGCCTATGCCGATACCCGAATGGAAGCAGGATAAGCTTGGCATGGATTTCATTACCGGATTTCCCAGAACCCGATCAGGATATGATTCTATCTGGGTAGTAGTTGATTCGCTTGACCAAAGTGGCTCACTTTATCCCAGTGAAACCACCTATACAAGTGCGAAGTTGGCCAAGATATATTTGACAAGGATCGTATGTCTGCATGGAGTTCCGAGGACCATCAGACAGATAGAGGAACACGGTTTACCTCAAAGTTTTGGAATCAGCTGCACCAGACTTTGGGTACTAGGCTAGAGTTCAGTACAGCCTTTCATCCGCAGACAGATGGACAGACTGAGAGAGTAAATCAGATTCTGGAGGACATGTTGAGAGCTTGTGCGCTAGATTATGGATCTAGTAGTGATGATAATCAACCTTACGCGGAGTTCTCATACAACAACAAGCTACTCCAGTTTGAAGATGGCCCCTTTTTAAGCTTTGTATGGGAGAAGGAGCCAGACACCGTTGATGTGGGATGAAGTTGGAGACCGTCAGTTGTTTGGACCAAATGTGATGAAGGAGTCATAAGAGAATGTTAAGTTGATTCGGGATAGACTGAAGGTAGCTCAGTCCAGGCAGAATAGTTATGCATACTCAATAATGCAAGGAGGTAGTCTATGAATCGGAGACAGAGCATATCTTTGTGAGTCCCCTCTGTGAGGAGTTAAACGATTTGGAAGTTAAGGGAAAGATAGCCTCGAGATTTGTAGGACCTTACCGAGTTTGGAGCGTATGGGAGAAGTGGCCAACAAGTTGGAGTCACCCGAAGGACTGTCAGGAGTTCATGATGTGTTTCACGTTTCCCAGTTGAAGAAGTGCCATGCAGAGATGGCCAATATTCCCCTGTAAGGACGCTTGACCCTGGGAATGATAATGATGTTCCATGAAGTGGAGTATGGACTTCTTAAGTATAAGTTTTTATCTCGGTATGTGAGACATCCCACGAGGATGAAGAGATAAATTACTATTGGACATAAAGGAGGTATGATGTTGGAAATATGGATCAATGGAAATTCCATGATGAGTCTGAGTAATCACGTCTTAGTTTGGTGCAAATATAAGGAAAAGAGACAGTACAATTGGATGGATTTTAAGTATGCTTGGAAGCTGGAAGTTGGATGTTGGAATAATGATCAGTTGCCCCGAGGATGTGTTCAAGGATTATAAGTGATGAGATGGGCCATAACCCATAGGCCCAGGACCTGCCAAGAAGCAAGCAAACTCTTGCTGAAGGAAAAACCCTGGAAGAGGATATGCCTTTATCAACAGATGATTCTATAGGACTTTACGCAGAACCTGAGAGTGTTAAGGAACAATAGATGTTTGTTTGGCTTGCAGAATCAATGGATTTTCCGAACTTGGTTCGTCGACAAGAGGAATTCTGCAATGCTTGTGAGGACGACCGAGTGTTAGAATGCGACATTCGCTAAACCATGTACAAGGTAATGATTTGGGTGCGGGATGGATTGATCACCATACCGACTTACTCTTATTATTCGCGTTGCTATATGGGATGGTAAATCTGAGTGACTTACCTATAGTAGAGAGACAACGATCAAAACCTTGTTGAACATTAGAATGATATAAGTATTCTTCCCTTGTACACGGCAGTTGTTGCCAACCGTAAGTTATACGGTGAGGTTCAACCCAGACCCATTTCCTGCAGGACAAACCATAAATTGTTGACCACCATGAGATATCGATAGTAGATTAGTATTGGCGCCAGACCTATCAGCTATGAAGACCCAGTCTCGGAATAACCTTACCAAGAAAAAAGGACAGAAGAATTGCGGTAAAGGTTATGCCACTGCCAAAAGAGCCCAGAGAAGTAATTATCCAGAGGATCTGAGAAGACCGACATTGTCAGTAATAAGGATGGAGTATATGAGTTTTGATGGAACCGTAACGATGTTTCTAAGGGTGGTAGCACCCGAGACCCCGGAGACGATCGATGGATTTCGAGAAGACCCCCAAACCCTAACCTATTTCTTGCTAGCCTCTCCGAATCTCGAGGACGAGATTCATTTTAAGGGTGGTAGTTTGTAACATCCCAAAATTCTAAATTTTGGAATGTTATAAACACATAGATAGTTTTGTATGATTGTTTGATTGATTGACTGAAAGTGAGTGAATTTGAAACTTTTTGAAAGTTAAATGAGAGGGAATAAAAGGACTTTCCCAAACTTTCATTTTTGCTTTTATGATCTTCGGGAATTCAAATTCTTTTCATCACAAAACCCTGGAGAGAAGATGACATGACTTCTTCCATTTACTTAAATGACAAGGGGTGTTGAAAATATTTGAATTTCAATTGAGAATATTTCCAACCCAGGAACTTTATGCAACTCAATGATTTTCACGAGCGAAGATAAAATGACTTCTTCAAAACATATGAAATACGAGTTGGGAGTTTCAAAGAATTAAATTCAAAGTTCTTTTGAATTTATTTTCAATTTTGGAGTTATTTGAGTTTTATTCAAATTATTTTTCTCCAAAAATAAAATATATGGAAAATAGGGTAACATGATTCCCTACATCAGAAAATTGGAGAGAAATTAATTTGAATTCATTTTGGTATTTTTAAAATGATTTTTATTGGATTTTATGAGAGTAGAAACACTCTTTGCTTTTTTTGAATTTGTGTGAATTTTATTTAATGCTATAGAAATGTCCATGTTGTAGGAAATCTTTTTCTGAAAATTTTGATATATTATATGCCTATATATTATTTCTATTTCTTTTGGTTTTATTTTAGTTTATCTGTTTTATTAAAAACAATCTTTTGGACCGACCGGACCGAGCCGGCCCAGCTTGCCAGGCCATGGCCCAGCCGGCCCACGTCGCTCGCCTGCGTCCCCGAGCTCCGCTCGGAGTCCGCCGCCACCACGGCACGCCAACGCACCGCCATGGTCGCCAGGCGCCGCCGCCTCCTCCTGCCCTCCCAAGACGCCACCTCCTCGCGCCCCCCCAATAAAAGGCGCCGCCCCGGGCCCCGTTCCTCTCTCCCCTCGCTCGCCGCCCCGCCGCCCAAGTTGCCGCTGCCAGCGAGATCCGCCCCGCGCCGCCGCCAGCCGCCACCTCGCCTATGCCCACCGCCATCGCCACCACCGCACCCGCCGCCCAGCGCCGCCCCTCCCCGTGCGCCTCGCCGTCTCCTCCGACGACCGGAGCTGCCCGGCGGAGCCCCGCGCCACCTCGCCGGACTCGCGGGAGTTAACCGCCGCCGCCGCCGCCGGTTTCCCCTCTCCCGAACCGGTCAAGAGTTTTGAGTGCGAATCATCTTCATCAACATCGCAGGCAAGTAACACTTTGATCATACCTCTTCTCATACCTAGTTTTTATGCATTAGATCTATCCTCAAACACTTGTATGATTAGGATCTAATTAAATTGTGGGTTATGGGAAGTAGATGAGGTAGTACCTATTACCTGTTGTATTATCAAACCTTTGGGAGTTACTTCTACGTTTGCTTATTATGACATGCTATGCTCGTAGACGTGGATTGGGCTTGAGTGAATATCCATGACAAATGTGAGATTGATAATTAATGGTTTATCTAAGGTGGCAACTTAAACACACATCTGGGTGGATTGAGGCACCTGGCTATTCCAGGATTTGCCTATCAAGGCACCTGGGTAGACAGGATTTGCCTATATTTTTTCGGGCCGCCACCCAGGCTCAAAGGGATCATGAGATTATTCAAACTAGAAACTTCCATGTGCAGCCACAAGCCATTATGGGCTCTGGCATAGTTGACTAAGTTGAGCGAACTCTTACGGGTAGGCTAGCAGATGTAGGGGATGTAGGTTGGTACGGTCTACCCACATGTAAGGTGGTAGCGCTTCTGAAAGACTATGTCTCGGTCATCCGTTTCTCAAACACCATGTAGTGCGAGATACCAAACGGAGGCGATCGAGTCTTGTGGGGAAAAGTGCACAAACCTCTACAGAGTGTATAAACTAATCATGGTTAGCCGTGTCCCCGGTTATGGACAATCTTGAGTATCTAGTTCTTGGATTATCCTGTTGATCTCATCACGTTACTTAATATTATTTGTTTGGGTTTAATGAGTACTTTTAATTGGGATTGAGGATGCTTTCAACCATTCTCAATGTTCAACAACCACCATGATAGTTGAATAAATGTATTCCTTTGCAGTAGGGAAAAATTGGCTTTTCGCAAAACCTTATAACCTTAGAGCTTTCCACCAGCCATATATGCATGTAGTATAGGCTTATGCTTTCATTACTCTCTATGTGTTACATTGCCAGCATATTCCATGTGCTGACCTGTTTTTGGGCTGCAACTTTTCATGTTGCAGACTTTTCAGACGACGAGTAAGTGATACGTTAGGGTTACGATTTCTACACTCAACTTTGCCGTTGGTGTTGATGGGAATCCACAATCTTGTTGCTTCCGCTATACTTTGGATTGAGGTAATAGTATTTACGTTATTATATACATGTAATTTACCTCTATTATAGATCCTTCGAGTACTGTGTGTGTCAGTATACCGATCCAGGGATGACACCTAAGCACAGAGACTTGATCCATTCGGGCCGGGTCGCTACATTTGAAGTGGACCCTTGCACCGCCCAACAGGCGTAGGCCAGAAACGCTCCTGAGACGTGGCCCTATTGAGCCTTGGAATGTCGATGCAGACGCGCAGCCCACCGTCCTCGCCAGTATGGGGAGCTGCGCCAGGTGGGCGGTAGTCGCCGCGCATGGTCCTTGCTTCTTGAAGCTCCTGAGTGGCCTTGATGATGAACTACTGAGCATCGGGCGCTCCTCGCCCAATGCCCTCTTGAGGGAAACGTGCAGCAAAGCACGCCTCCACGTGGTGCCCGAGCGCCTCCCTCGTGATGTTGGTTAGGTCTAAGGCCCTCCATAAGAGAGCCCCCGAGCCTTGCCCAAGGAGGGCACAGGGTGTGACTTCCTATGCGAGGGAGGAAGGCGCCCCAGGTGCGGGCGCTGATCCTGAGGCGGCACCGCTGGAGACGCCGCTCTCCTGATGTCCTGTGTGGAGTAGTTGCTTCTTCTTCTTGGGGATGGCCTCAGGAGGGTACAGGGTGTCATTGCTGTCGGGGTCTTCGATTGTTGTGGCTTGGAAGGCGCGCTCCAGGGATCACACCACATCTCTTTCTTCACAGGGGACTATGATGATCCCCCGCTTCCTGGCATCTTGAGGACGTTGTAGCCGTGGTGGGTCACTACCATGAACTTGGCTAATGCTGGATACCCAAGGATGGCGTTGTACGGCAGACGGATGTGGGCGATGTCGAAGTCGATGAGCTCGGTGCAGTAGTTGTCATGCTGGCCGAAGGTGACAGGGAGACGGACCTGCCTTACCGGGGTGGTAGAGCCGTCGGTCACTCCTGAGAAGGGTTTGGTAGGCTGCAGCTGATCGTATGGTACTTGGAGGCTAACGAATGTCTTGACGGACAGGACATTGAGCCCTGCGCCGCCGTCGATGAGGTTCTTGGTGACTTGGACGTTGCTGATGACGGGCGAACAGAGCATCGGGAGAGCGCCGACAGTCGTCGCGCACTCGAGCCTGGGGAGGGCCATGTTCCGACGAGCTGAAGGTGATGGCCATTTGGACCACCTGAGTGGGTGCGTGGCCTCGAGCCTGGGGAGGGCCATGTTCACCTCGCGAGCAAACTGCTTGAAGAGACGTTGGGCTGCTGGGGCCTGAGCTGCGCCCAAGATGCAGGCGATAGCACGCGGCTCCAGGAAGCCCCAAGCCCCCTCGTCCTGATGGTGGTCGTCGTTTCTTCTTGGTGGTGGCGGCAGTGGAGGGAGACCGGCATTGCCCTGAGGGCAGTCCTCACACGGCTGGTCCCTCCAGGTGCCCTAACGAAGCTGGTCCTGTCAATGGTCCTCACGAGGCCAGTCGCGCCACTCTTGGCAGGGGCCGCAGTCGTCCCAGCGTGTGGGGACCCCGACTCGTAAGTCGTGATCACTTAATGCATGTGTACAGTGATCCCAGAGATTAATGCTCACCGGACACACAGAAGCTAAATAACAAGAGTCTTACATCCATACATGCCGTATTACACAAGTAGGACCATTATGGTCAAGTCTTGAGTATATCATCGTAGCGGAAATCTTTGTTGACAATCTTGACCCATGCCATCTGCCTTAACCCTACAGGCATTCTGACTAGGAAGCATCCTAGCTCGCATGTTCATCACCGAAGTATTCTTCATCATATCATGTTCTTTCATTCCTGGCCAATAAAATAACCAGTGGCAAGCCAGTGAGTACTTTGAATGTACTCGCAAGCAACCCAAGAGTGATAACGGAATAATTATGCAAGGCTCTACTGCTAATTTGGCATTTTTGCAGAAAGCTAGTTTTTCTCATGCAAGAAAGATCAACATTTATCAAGGACATGAATGCGTCTGCAACAAGTATCTGGAGGTTACAGACATCAACATCGAGAAAGAGTTACGAATAACTCATGATCAGGCTCATCGTAACATCCTCACTAATCACATCGACAATATAACCAAACGTGTTGTTTGCCAGAAACATACGGACATAGTCTAAGAAGCACCACCCAACTGTCCTTGATCGTGGACACGGCGCAGAGATTGCACACTTTACCCACAAGATCCAGGGAACTTCTCTGTCATCCACGACCCGCAGTACCTCAAGTACCCGTGGTAATCACTCGAGCACTATCTTTCCCTAGACGACACTAACATAGAGTCCACTCGATAGGTAGCATTCCCGTGCCCAACATTTCACATCTTAAAATTTGTGGAGCCATGCTCCCATATTCATCACATACCACAAGCACGGGGTACCAACGGTGTGTCCGGTACCCTGTAAAAACAGTCATGGCCGCCCTACCTAGCACGACCCCATTCCGAGATTGACCTCATGTCACCCCCGTCACTAGTAATGCGGGCGCCATGCTAGTATCGGCCTAGGTAATCAATAATGCCCTTCCCCATAGAAGGATAGAGTGGTTGGGCATGTTTGGTTGGGACGGTTGACAAATCTTAAATCTAATCCATCTCTGTAAATAACACTTTTATCAAGCCTCGGTACACTACTTCTTCACCAAGTAGTGACCTAGTTCATCATCATGTCCCAGGGGCATCAGTGGCTCCCATTGGGGCTGTTTGCAAGTATGTCAAACCACACTTGTTTCTTTCCATACATAACCTTGAACCACTTTGCGTAGACATTTACTATAGCATATTTCTACAGCCCACCAGCACAACTCTAAACAAGGATAGAGTCAAGAACAATGAAAGTATCAACGGGGTATGCAATGGAGGCAAGCCTAGCAAGGTTGCCATTCAAGGTATTTCAAGCACTCAGTGAAGTAACAAAAATGCTATAATGATGTAAAATGGTTCATCATGGTCGAAGGGTTGCTTGCCTGGTTCATCAGAATCTTGAAATCTTCTAGTCCTTCTCCAAGCAATCCGTCTACTTCGTCAACTAACGTCAGAAACAATCACAATAAGCAACACAACAAGGCAAAAAAAAGTGCTCTAAAATGTGAGTTGGACTTTTCTAGGATACCTTTGGTCATATGAGGAATGACCAAAGTGGTTTCATTGGCATTTGATCGAAGGATAACTCTGAACATTTCAATATGATGGAATCAAGGGATTTGTGGATTTGCAAGAAGTGCAAAGAAAAATTATTGTGAAAAATGAGCAAAGGCATCCATTTAACAAGGAATGACTTTAGAAGAATTCGGGAGTTGGTTTCACTGGATTTGGAGTTAAAATGATTTTCCTACGAATTTGCAAAGTTGGCAATATATGGAGAAATGGACCAATATTACATATGGCATATAAACTATTGGGAAATTTTTTCAGAAACAAATTTATGAACTTAGAAGTATCTAGCAATTTGAATCATGGAATTTGGATCAATTTTAGGCTCTCTGTGATTTTCTAAAGTTCAGCACAGAAATAAGAAAATAGGATTTATTTAATATGTGTGAAGGAAAGTGTTCTTGAAAAGTGTGCAAATAGCACCATGTGATAGGGCATGATTTTGAATCATCCAATTTGGAGATAATATGAATACTTGGGAGATTTTACAAATTTCTGGAAAAAAAGAAAAGGACAAAGGAAGGGGGGTTATACCTATACTGCGCATTGAGCGCAGCATAGCGCCATAGCGCATTGGGCTAGCCCAGCTGCACGACCACGTGGCTAAGGAGGGCCACGCCAAAGGCGGACTAGCGGAGTACGCTTCTCTGCGGGGGAGACGGTTTCCCCGGATCCCGCCTCCACTTAAACACCGTGGCCCGCCGGCTGAGTCGCGACCCGCAGGGCCCACCCGCAGGGTCGTCTCCTGCCTCCTGTGCCCGCGACAGAGGGGATTGAGGCCGTGGCTGAGTGTCGGCCGGCGCTTTCCCCCAGCGGCATAGGCCACCACCGGCCAAGCTCCGGCTACCGGAGGGGTCGCCTGGGAGTGGCGTGTCAGGGGGAGCCCTCGGTGACGGCAGGGGAAGGCCGGAGCGCAGTCGGCACCATCAGGCATTGGCGGCACCGGCACCACGAGGCACGGGACGAGGCGGAGTGGAGCGGGGGAGCTCCGTAGCCTAGCGGAGGCTCTCCTAAAGGTCGAAGGAGAGGGGGAGGGGCTCTGTTTCACGGGAGCAAAGTGGTGGCCGACGGCCAACATGGTGGGCATGGAGAGGGCAGGAGGGCACGAGGGGAGTGAGGGGGTGTCTGAGAGGTGCACAGGAAAGAGGGGGTTCGAACCGAGGCGAGAGAGAGAGAGTCGGGGTGGCTTAAATGGGCGTGGCCGCGGTGCACCGTGGGCAGCGTCCATGAACGCGCTCGGGTGAGCTCGTGGATGGGAGAGGAGAGATGTTTAGGAGGGTGTCTGGAGCTTGTCGTGTCCTGGAAGCCGAGGCGACCTCGTGAGACATGCTGTGGAGGCCCGAGGTGGCCGGAGGTGTTGGGAAGGGCGCCTCTACAGTACGGGAGTGCACTGTAGCGTGTTCCAGAGCACGCGTATAGCCGGCATGGTCATATTTTAGTTGGTGTGGTGCGGCCAAAGTTGTCTGGTAGCTCTAGGGGTTAGTAAAGAAGAGGGGAGGGGCATTTGATGCCCTGGGGAGCCAGTAGGAGAGGAGTTGGGTTGAGAGAGAGGGGGAAAGGGGCTGTCCAGAGAGGGAAAGAGAGGTTTTACCCCCCCCCCCCCCAATAATGGAGTCGTGGACTTGCATTTGTTACTGGGGGTGCAAGGTGACTAGAGCCAGCTGTGGTAAAAAGATGGAGTCATGGAGATTAGTGGAAGAGGTCAAAGTAGTTGTTTTGGTAAAATGGCAGAAAGTGTTTGTTGTTGGTTTGGGCAAGTAAATGAAATCCACTTGCCGTGAGACTTAACAGGATGAAATGGCACATAGAAATAGGGTGTTCCACAAATTTTGAGCTTGTTTGCACAAATTTGCCAATGCAACTTTTGTAAACCCTAGAAATCAACAGAAATGTGTTTTCCAAGATCTAGTCATGCAAAACCATTCCCTTGATGCACCACTTTGTGTAGTGTCATCATTTGGGGTTGTGATCATGGCCACAAAGTTTGGGGGCAATAGGAAAAAGTTGGCAATGTAAAGTTGTTCAAACTTGGATCTGGTCAGGGATAGTTTTGGGGAACTTTTATGAACCAAAACTATTTTGATTGGAATAAAACTTGGCAAGATCAACACATTATGCATATTTGACTTGCTAGAATTTTCTTGGATTTATTTGACAATATTTCATACATTAATATTTCAAATGCTTGAAATATACAGAAATGGTTTTGGAGGGTTTTGTCCAATATTTTGAACATGACCATGTGTTGAAACTCATATATATGGAAAATATATGTCCACTGAGCTTCCCTAAATTTTCTCAAATATTTTTGAAACATTAAAATAATTTTAACCTATTAAAGACCATTTCTGGCCTTAAGGAAAAGCCTTTAGATAAAATAGGAAAATAACTTTTAAAATAATATTTTTGTGGTTCTGGGAATCCTATATCTAATAGGAGTCAAATACAATTTTCGAAAGATTTTTCACACCCTTCATTAAGTACTTGTAGTTCAAGTCTCAATTCAGGGGGTTTTGGAAAACCTAATTTAGAAAATACTTTTTGGCCAAAATATTTTTGCAAGAAATTATTTTTAGGTCCTACACACATGGCATGATCATTGGGCAAGGTTATGGATCAAGGAGAAGGAGTACAAGAGTTGGAGATTTATTTGATTTTTAGGGCACATGCAAACAGCAGACAAAAATCAAATCAAGCAAAGACCAAACACTCAAAAGTTTTTGTCAAACCACAATTTATCATGATTTATTAGCTTAATTGTTGTGGCATGAAAATCAGGGTGTGACACAGCGTCCCCCACTTCGTCCTCCTCGTCGGCCGTAGCCCCGGTCGTTGCGCTCGGGGCGTCGACCGAAGCGTCCATCTTGGATGCCCCTGAGCTCCTGACAATCGTTAGTGTTGTGGTTGTGCACGTTGTGGAAGGCGCAGAACGGAAGGCTGCCCTTGGATGACTCGGGGCGATCCAGGCCGCGCTTCGTGTCTTGCTCCACAGCGAGCACGGCCACCCCCTTGCACTTCACATCCTTGGCCTTGGCTTTCTTCTCCTCTAGGTCGGTAGCAGGGAGCTCGAGGAGGGGAAGGCGTCCCTCCTCAGCTCTTGCACACTTGGTCGCCATGTTGATCATCTCTAGAGCCGTGCATAGCTCCTCGTGGATGGCGAGCTCCTCCTTCATCTTGACATCGCAGACGCCATCGGAAAAACGCTGAAATGATGGCCTCGTCCGTCACCTTGGGGATCTTGAGACGAACGATGTTGAAGCGTTGTATGTACTTCTGCAAGGTCTCTCCTGGCTGCTGCTTGATGTGGCGCAGGTCACCCGCGGTCGGAGGGCGGTCGCGAGTGCCTTGGAAGTTGGTGACGAAGCGGTCGCGCATCTCACCCAAGGAAGAGATCGAACCCGGGGGCAAGTTCAGGAGCCACGAGTGAGCACCATCCTTGAGAGCCATGGGGAACCAGTTCACCATGACTTCCTCGTCGCCGTTGGCCGCCTCGATGCTCAGCTCGTAGACCTGCAAGAACTTCGTAGGGTCGGGGGTGCCATCATAGCAAGGAGGCAGGTCTGGCTTGAACTTGCCTGGCCAGACGATGCTACGCAACTCCAGAGTGAAGGCGCGGCAGCCTGCTGTGGCCATCGGGGCCCTTTGTAGAGGCGGGGCCTCCTCTTGATGCCCGCACACCGCCACCGTAGGCGGCACGCGGTCTTGTCGTCATGGCGCCATGAGGGCAGGAGCATTTTCTTGCGGCTGGGTAACTTCTTGGCAGCTTCCTTCTTCACCAACGGGTGCCCAGTGCGGTGGGTCGCGCCGAGGGGCCGCGCGTCTTGGCGCCATGGCATCGTCTTGGTGCGGAGGTGGTGGAGGCGCTCCATGGGCTACGTCACCCGCGGCTAGAGGAGGGCGAGGTAGCAAGAGAGACGGGACAGATGAGCCCCCGGCGGCGCTGACGAGCTCGGCGATGCGGTCCAGCTAGTCCTCGTAGAGGTCGTCGACCGGGCGGTAGCGCAGGAGCTCGCGTCCATGAGCAGTGCCGGCCGGAGTCAGTGATGGGGTAGCGGTGCGGCCGTCCCGCCACACTGAGGGGTGCGGCGAAGATGCTTTCTGCTTGTTTCCCACCGGGCCGGCGGCCGCGTTGGCGGCGGGAGATGGAGAACGACAGGGGCCCGTCGACAGGGGACATCTGAGCTACGCGGGCGGCCAGTGCGGGCCGGCGCTCAGCGTGAGCTCGGCGCGCGTCTACCACAGATGTGGTGGAGCGGTGGAGCGTGGATCGACGAAACGAAGGGCTTCAGCACACCCCTACCTGGCGTGCCAAATGTCGGATTGTGGGTTTCGGCAAAAGCCTTAAGGTTCAAACTCTGGGGTGCGCACGAAGATCTCTCCCTCCTTCTAGCTCGCTCACTCACCATGATCTCAAAGCTCAGCACGTCGATGTTGAAGAACAAGGGACACAAGAGTTTAGACTGGTTTCGGCCACCGATGTGGTGTAATACCCTACTCCAGTGTGGTGTGGTGGATTGCCTTGTAGGCTGACGATGGACAAGTACAAGGGAAGAACAGCCTCCTGAGGAGAGGTGTTCTTGAGCTCGGTGAGCTTGTTTGGTTGACGATGATCCGAATCTTCCGTCCCCTTGCTAAGGTGGTGGCTAGTCCTATTTATAGAGGCCCCGGTCCTCTTCCTCAAATGTTAGGAAGGAAGGGATCCCACAACGGCCAATTTAAAGGGGACAGCTAGTACAAGCTATCCTGACAAAAGGTGGTCTTCGCCTGCTAAAGGCTCTGGTGGTGATGCCGTTGTGGGCTCCGCGACCTCCGTCCTGCCGTCCTGCTGGTCTTGGTCTCGTTGCATCGATATGGAAACCTTTGCCTGATGCCTCGGGACACCTCGCCTGCGCTTGCCCCTTTAGCACCAAAGAGGCAATGGGTACTCTGCGCCTGCTGGCGCTTGCCTGGCCTTTGTCGTCACGGCTCACGTCACGGGAACCTAACGAGGTGCCCCTTGCCTTGATCTCTCTGCTCCTCGCGAGCCAGCCTAATGAGGCCGCCCCTGAGGAGGTCTTGTGTCGTCCGCCTTGCACGGCTTGGCCCCTCGCGACGGTCTTGAGTGTTTGCTCATGAAGATAGGCCGTACCAGGCCGCTGGAGGATCCACGTCGTGGGTCGTAGGCAAGCAAGTCTGGGGAACCCCGTTGCCAGAACGTCGACACAAGGGATGAACAGCCTCCTGAGGAGAGGTGTTCTGGAGCTTGGTGAGCTTGTGTGGTGGCCTTGGTGGAATGGATCCAGTCCAAGATGAGTTGCCTCCTATGGTGATGGCTAGTCCTATTTATGGAGGCCCGGGTCCTCTTCCCAAATATTAGGCGGGAAGGGATCTCAGAACGGCCAATTTGAATGGGGACAACTAGTACAAGTTATCCTGACAAAAGGTGTCCTTCACCTGCCAAAGGCTCTGGTGGTGACGCCGTCATGGGCCCCGCGGTCCCTCCATCCTATCGTCCAATTGGTCTTGGTCTTGTTGCACCAATATGGAAACCTTTGCCTGATGCCTCGGGACTCCTCGCCTGCGCTTGCCCCTTTAGCACCAAAGAGAAAACGAGTAATCTGTGCCCGTTGGCGCCCGCCTGGCCTTGGTCGTCATGGCTCACATCACGTGAACTTCGTGAGGTACCCGTTGCATAGATATCTCTGCTCCTCGGGAGCCAGCCTAGGGAGGCCGCCCCTAAGGAGGTCTTGCGTCATCCGCCTTGCGAGGCTTGGCCCCTCGTGAGGGTCTTGAGTGCTTGTTGATGAAGATGGATCATACCAGGCCGCTGGATGAGCCACGCCCTGGGCCGCAGGCAGGCAAGTCTGGGTACCCCCGTTCCCAGGACGCCGACAGGTATGAGGGACCCCATCACAACTACGTTTCATGCCTTTTGGCTTGTCGAACACGACTGCCACATTCCAGCGCCACATGAGGGGCGTCCTGGCGGCTCATGAGGCCAGGCGCCAGGCGATCCTATCGGAGGTGGCGATGTATCCTCGCGAGCCCCCGGGCCTCTAGAGCCTCCCGAGGTTTAGGACCCTGGCGGCTCATGAGGAGCGGCCTCTGCAGCACGCGTCTCCAACTACTTCAACACCTCTTCAGCAACTGTGTCAGGTGACTTTTTTTGGTCTGTTCCGTTGGGGACGCCCCTCTGGCTGCACTATCCCCAAGCCGCGTTGGTCCGTCCCTGCGGCATGTATCGTTCTTTGCATCTATCAGAACTGGATATACCCTCTTTCATGAGTTGCTTATGATTATCACATGTATGTCTGGTGCTTCGTCGCCATGAACGTCATACGCCCTTGCAAGCCCACCCACGACCGCCTCATGATTAAGGACTGGCACATCGTTTGTGCTCGGGTCTATCCCTGTAGCGTTGCTAAACCTAAGTGGCTAAGCTCTGGCTCGCGGGCCAGCTCCCATGCACGCGACCTCCCATGGTCGTTGGTGCCTTATTCTTGCATGAGCTAATCGGGGGCGGGTAAGTTATGGCGCGTGACCCTGTGCCTCACCGTTGCAGGAGCCGCGCGCCGTTTGTCTTTCTTCAGGACTTCCGCATGAGAAGACTGGGCACGACGTCTGTGCTCGGGTCCGTCCCTGCAGTGTAGACAAACCCAACGGCTGAGCTCTGTCTGGCAGGTCGGCCCTGTTCACATCACCTCCTGGGGACATTGGTGTTTGGCCTTCTCATGCGATAACCTCAGGAGATTCACTCGAGGCATGTTGCCTAACCAACCCGCCTTGAGGTAGGGCCTCGTGAGTCTCACGCTAGCTCACGAGTGCCCATACACACCTCATCTAGCCCTACTGTGCAAACCACGTGTCAGGGCGGGGCTGTACACGCCCCGGAGTCTCCCCTTAGAGGGAGCTCCCTCCCACGTACCAGTGGAAGCACCATGCCCCATGCTGGCAGATGACACTGTCGAGGAGCGGCTATGCCAGTGCAAGAGCGAAAGCGCCATGCTCCACGCTGGTGATAAACAACTGCGGGCAACCTAATGGCTACACCAACCTGAGGAGACCCACAAGGCTCGCTATTCAGCCTCACCGCGCCGCTTCTCCCTCGGGAGAGTTGCACGGGGGGGGGGGGGCTGGGTATGGGGGCTACGCTCAGGTCATGCCTGGCGTACGCCATCTTGCCAGGTCCCTCGAACCTGGTGTTTGCGCACCCCTCCCGAGCGAGAGCCTAGCATGGAAAGGTATGGAGGTTTGTTCGTACGCCAAGGGGGACCCCTGGGCATCGCGACCCAGGGGATTAACTGGTCACGTAGGCCCTCACCCCTTGGACTCGTCCTGGTAATCCGGACAACCCAACGGTGGTTGAGGTATGCGTGGGGCCAGGCCCTGCCGACGCAGAACGCTAAAACCACACTCGCGTCTCCTTCCCGAGGGTTGTTCGTACGTCAAGGGGGACTCATGAGCATCGCGACTCAGGAGCCTAACTAGTCACGTATCCCCTCACCCCTTGGTCTCGTCCTGGTGATCCGGACGACACAACGGCGGCTGAGGTATGCGCAGGGCCGGGCCCTGCCAACGTAGAACACTAAAGCAAATGGAAAGGAAATCATAGAACCCTTGTAAATTATTACAAAAATACTGTCTCTTAAAGTTCCAAGCATAAGTTCTTACGCCTATAGGTGGCACGATACATGTTGCAGGACTAAAACAGGGGGAAGTGCCGCCCTCGAGCTTCTTCCTCAGCCTTGGGCACCGCCGTCGCCCGCCTGGGGAGGCCCGCCATCGACAACATCGCCACCGTCCTTGCCATCAGTCATAGTCACGGGGTCGACGGAGAGGGACTTCCGCAGCAGGGCCTCCACCTGATCCTTTACGGCTTCGACAACCACGACGTAAAGCTCAGGGTCCACGGCCTCAAGCAAGGCACCAAGGTCGAAGCCGGGGTCCCGAAGATAGAGGTGGCTGAAGAAGCACGTCGTGGATGAGGTAGAAAGCGCACGGGCCTCTCCCACCACCATGGGGACCATCCGACGATGATGCCCTCGAGCGCCGTGAAGAGCTTGAGGAGAAGCCCGGCGGGGCCTTCCTCCGGAGTCGCCAGCGGCTTCTCGTACCGGTCCCGTAGAGATCTTGCAGTGCCTTGCGGGACCTCAGCTCGAGGGAGTCAAAGGCGGCACGCCCCATGGTGGTCGCCTTCTCATTCGCGACAAGGAGCTTCTCCCTAGCCTCCAGCCGAGCTTTCTCCTCGGAGGCGAGCTGGGTGTGGGACGCCTTGGCCGCCTCCACCTCCTCCTTCAGCTTCTCTAGGCAGCCGTGCTCCGTGGCCTGTTCCTAGCCTGCCTGCTCCAGCTCGGCGCTGTGGTCCGTAAGCGTAGCTTCTTGGGTCTTCAGCTTTTCCTAATGCTCCTCGAGCAGGCAGGTCCAGGCGGCCTGCTTATCGCGGAGGGTCTTCGGCTCAGCCTCCGCCGCACGACAGCGCTCCTCGGCAGCCTTTGCATCCTTCAACGCCACGTCGCGAGCGGCTGCGGCTATGCCGGCCACCTTCTGGCCCTCCTCTGTGGCCGCCCCGGCCTGGCCCCGGGCCGCCCTGACGGACGAGTCGGTCTGGAGCCACCCGAGACCAGCTCCAGGCGCCCCGACACCCTACGCCGGCCGGGGCCCCGAAAATTGTCCCGGAGCTGGTCCGGCATGGAGAAGGCCTCCTCCAGAGTGCCAGGCATGGCAGAAGAACCACGGCCCACCGGCGTGGTGGCTGTGGGAGGAGATGGCGCTGGTGTCAAGATTGGCGAAGCAGCAGCAACAAGGATGGTCGGGGGCTCCGGAGCCCTCGGGTCATCAGCAGGCGCACTAAAGGCGAGCGCCTCTGTAGTTGGCTCGGCCAGAGGGGCAGGCTTCTCCTAAGGCTGGGTCCTCGAGCCTCGAGAGGGCAACCCTGCAACAGGAGAACGCGAGGCAGCCTCGTCTTTCCGCGCCGGAGTCTCTTAGGCCGCGGCAGGCCGCTTGGCCTCGGAGGCCCCAGCATCCTCCTTCTTCCTCTTCACTTCCAACGTCAGCCTCGTCATCAAGGGGTAAATGTTGGGTACTGCTTCAAGAGCAGGAAGCAAAGACAGGGTGATACACTTACTGGTCCTCGGCAGCGTACTCCCTCTTCCTTCCCAGGAGCGCAGTGCCCCCGGGCTTCCTAGGCACGAGCTTCGCCGCGCTCTCAGGAGCGGACGAGTGTGCGGCGATCGGTTCTGTGGTAGCGGCGGCCGGCGAGGACGTGGAGGCGTCGCCCCAGGGAAGCAACGCTGACCTTTCCTTCTTTGGGGTCCCCTGCCTCAGCCTCTTCAGATTGGTGCCCCCGGACCTAGTGGTAACCCCGGTAGAGAGAGGCGACCCCTCGACCAGGTGCTCGCCGGCGTCGTCGTCATCAGAGAAGTCCTAGAGGAGCTTGCTCTGCCCCGGGGGAGAGGTCTCCCCTACCCCATCCGTGGTCGCCTCCGAGTCCTTGTTCCCCTCCTACCCGGAGGGATCACCGGAGGACACCGGCACAGGGGAGTTCGGGGGTTGGGAAGACTTCCGCGGCACGAGCCCCCGCTCGTTGAAGACAGGCATGGCGGCGGCCACCTTCTCCCCGTCGTGGCGGCGGTACAGCAGGAGATTGGCTTCTGGGGGGCTGCCCTGGTCCTTCCCAAGCAAGGTGCGCACGACATTGCTCAGCTCCCCGTCAGACAGGTCGCCCGGGCCAACCGGAGGTCGTCTTCCACACCCTTGAAGCTCCACAGGGGGCGTGAGTTTTCCTGGAGCGGATCCAGGCGCTGCATTAGCTTCTCGTGAGCCCACCGGTCCAGCTTCGCCGGGAAGGCGGTCGGCAGCTCCAGCCGAGCATGGGAGCGCTTGGCGTCCATGAAGATCCACTTATGCTGGAAGTCCTCCACCTTCTTCCCGGCCCTCGAGATCGCGTTGCTGCCATGAGTCGCGATGAAGCTGGCGCACCCATAGCACTGGCCACTGCTTACCCAAAGGTAGAAGAAGTGGTGGAACAGTGCAATAGAGGGCACCACACCCACGAACGCCTCAGTAGAAGGCGAAGATCGACAGGAGGAGGATGGAGTTGGGATGAAGATGGAGGGCGTGGAGCCCATAATGGTTGAGGATGGCGTAGAAGAAACTGGAGAGAAGGGGGGAACCAGCCCAGCGAAGATACTGTGCAGGAAGAAGGGGTAGAAGTTCTCCCCCAAGGTTTCCGGATTGGCAGAACTGACCCGGTGCGCCATCTCCCCTCCATCGTTTGCGCTGCCCGCCGTCAGCGGGAGCGCGACAGCGAGGTGTTTCTCCTCAGCAATGGTGGACGCGCTTAGGGCCGGCTCGAACCAGGAGGCCGAGCGTGCGGCATGGGCCGATGACTTCGCCTTGTCGGTGGCCATCGGTGGCGAGTCCAGGGAAAGGATTCAACAGATCTGGAGGCGCTCTGAGCAGAGGGAGAACGGGATCTGGAGCAAGACGAAGGGAAAGCAATGAAGGCTCAGCGGCAGGCGCCAGCCTTTTGTCAGCCCGGAACGGTTGTCGAGGCCGCGTGGGGAAGCGGAGATGCCCACGTCCCATCAAGAGCCACGCGTCGACCAAGGCCACATCCAGTTAGGGCCCGTGGCACTCCGCACTTGCCCTTTGGCTTCGCCTCGAAGCTAAGTTCGAGCGCGCCTTGGGCCCGGGGGATACTGCCGGTGTTCCGGGAACGAGGGTAACAGACTTGCCTGCCTGCGGCCCACGGCGTGGCTGCATCGACGGCCTGGTATGGCCCACCTTCAGCGTCACCAACTCAAGACCCTCGCGAGGCGGACGACAGAAAGACCTCCAGAAGGAGCGGCCTCCTCAAGCTCGCTCCTGAGGAGCGGAGATTTCTATGCAAGCTTCACCTCGCGAGGTTCGGATGACGTGAGCCATGACGACCATGGCCAGGCGGGCACCAGCGGGTGCAGGACAGCAGTTTCCTCTTTGGTGCTAAGGAGGCAAGCGCAGGCGCGGAGTCCCGAGGAATCAACCAAAGGTTTCCACTCCCATGCAACAAGACCAAGACATCCAGGATGGCAGGACGGAGGTCATCGCCGAGCCCACCACAGCGTCATGAACAGAGGCTTTGCAGGCGAAGACTAATATTGTCAGGATAAGATGTACTAGTTGTCTCCCTTCAAATTTGGCTATTGTGGGATCCCTTACCGCCTCCATTTTGGGAGAAGAGGACCAAGGCCACCATAAATAGGATTTATCCACCACCATAGAAGGGGACAGATCATTCAGATCGTCCTCTCCTCCACTGGTAACCCACAAGTATAGGGGATCACGTGTAGCCTCTTTCGATAAGTAAGAGTGTTGAACCCAACATGGAGCTAAAAGTAGAACAAATATTCCCTCAAGTTCTAACGACCACCGATACAACTCTATGCACGCTTAACGTTCGCTTTACCAAGAACAAGTATGAAACTAGAAGTACTTTGTAGGTGTTGTTGGATAGGTTTTCAAGATAATAAAGAGCACGTAAATAAAATCTAGGGAATGTTTAGATAAAGACAGAACTAAGTTAGTTTTAGTATAGAGCTTTTTGTCACGAGAAAGTTATATGTCCCTAGGCAAGCGATAACTAGACCAGTAATCACTATTGCAATTTTATATGAGGGAGAGGCATAAGCTAACATACTTTCTGTTCTTGGATCATATGCACTTATGATTGGAACTTAAGCAAGCATCCGCAACTACTTAAGATCATTAAGGTAAAACCCAACCATAGCATTAATGTATCAAGTCCTCTTTATTCCCATACGCAAATAACCTACTTACTCGGGTTTGTGCTTCTGTCACTCACACCACCCACCATAAGCAAATCACGAACATATTGCAAACTCTACAGCGGGGATCGCTCAGGCTTGCGTGACATGGAGAGCACCATAGGACAACACCAATAATAAGACATGCAACTCAAACCAATTGTCGGTGTCTTCGGAACGATGGTACCCAGACTTGCCTGCCTGCAGCCCAGGGCGTAGCTCATCCAGCGGCCTGGTACGACCCATCTTCACCAACAACTACTCAAGACCCTCCCGGGGGGCCAAGCCTCGCGAGGCGGATGACACAAGACCTCCTCAGGGGCAACCCCCCTAGGCTAGCTCCCGAGGAGCGGAGATATCTATCCTAGGGGTACCTCGCGAGGTTCGCATGACGTGAACCATGACGACCGTGGCCAGGTGGGCACCAGCGGGCGCAGAGTACTCGTTGCCTCTTTGGTGCTAAAGGGGCAAGCGCAGGCGAGTAGTCCTGAGGCATAAGGCAAAGGTTTCCATATCCGTGCAACATGACCAAGACCAGAAGGACGGCAGGACGTAGGTCACCATGGAGCACCCAACGACGTCACCACCAGAGTCTTTGGTAGGCGAAGACCACCTTTTGTCAGGATAACTTGTACTAGCTGTCCCCCTTCAAACTGGCCGTTGTGGGATCCCTTCCCGCCTAATATTTGGTAAGAGAACACGGGCCTCTATAAATAGGACTAGCGACCACCATAGGAGGCAACTCATCTAGGACGGATCATTCAGACCATCCTCAGCACACAAGCTCACCGAACTCAAGAACACCTCTCCTCAGGAGGCTGTTCTTCCCTTGTACATGTTTATCATCAGCCTCTAAGGCAATCCGCCACACTACACTGGAGTAGGTTATTACACCACAACAGTGGCCCGAACTAGTATAAACCCCCCTGTCTCTTGTTCTTTGGGTTCGTCGAGTTAAGCCTTGAGATCGTTGCGAGAGCGAGCTTCAGAGAGAGAGAGAGATCTTCATGCGCACCCCAGTGTTCAAACCTCAAGGATTTGTCGGAACCCATAATCCGACATTTGGGGCGCCAGGTAGGGGAGCGCCGAAGTCTTTCTTTTGTCAATCCGCGGTCCGCTGCTCCACCGAAAACATGGCAGACGCTCGCCGAGCCTGTGCCGAGCGTCGTGCCGCCCTCGCCACTCGCGTGGCCCAGACACCGCCCGTCGGCGGACCTCCCCGCCGTTCTCCATCACCCGCTGCCAACGCTGCCACCGGCTCGGCAGGGAACGAGCAGGAAGCTTCATTGTTGTACCCTTCCATGCAGCGACATGGACGCAACACCACCCCGTCGCTGACTCTGGCCGGCTCATCGTCCCACACTCGTCGCGCGCCCACGGACGCGCAGGCTAAGCTATTCATGGCACGTGAGCTCCTGCACTACCGTCCGGTCGATGACCTCTACGACAACTGGCTCGACCGCATCACCGAGCTCGTCAGCATCTCTGGGGTCTCTCCAGCAGCGGGCGACGTCACCCACGGAGCACTTCCACCACCTCTGCATCAATACACTACCCTCGCCCAAAGACACGCGGCCCCACGGTGTGACCCGCCATGCCGGGCGCTCGTGCATGAAGAAGGAAGCTGCCAAGAAGTCCCTCGGCCGCAAGGAAACGCTCCTGCGCTCCCAGCACCCCAGCACCAAGACTGTGTGCCGCCTGCCTCGGTGGCGTGTGAATATCAAGACCAGGCTCCGCCTCCGCGACGGACTCCGGTGACCACGTGCCTTCACTCCCGAGCTGCGCAGTGTTGTCTGGCCCGGCAAGTTCAAGCCTGACCTGCCTCACGCTACGACGGCACCCCCGACCCCGCAGAGTTCCTGCAGCTCTATGAGCTAAGAATCGAGGCGGCCAACGGCAAAGAGAAGGTCATGGCGAATTGGTTCCCTATGGCCCTCAAAGATGGCGCGCGCTCATGGCTCCTGAACTTGCCCGTGGGATCGATCTCCTCCTGGGGCGAGATGCGCTAGAGTTTCGTCGCCAATTTCCTAGGTACTCGCGGCCGCCGGCCGGCCGCGGGTGACTTGCGGCGCATCAAGCAGCAGCCAGGGGAAACCCTGCAGAAGTACATCCAGCGCTTTAACAGCGTGCGCCTCAAGATCCCCAAGGTGACGGATGAAGCCATCATCTCTATGTTTTCCGATGGCGTCCGTGATATCAAGATGAAGGAGGAGCTCGCCATCCACAAGGAGCTATGCACGGCCCTAGAGATTTTCAAAATGGCGACCAAATGCGCAAGAGTTGAGGAAGGGCGCCTTTATCTCCTTGAGCTCCCAGCTGCCGACCACGAGGACAAGAAGGCCAAGGTCAAGGACGTGAAGCGCAAGGGGGTTGTCGTGCTTGCGGCAGAGCCAGAGATGAAGCGCGGTCGCGACCACCCTGAGTCATCCAAGGCCAACCGCCCATTCTGTGCCTTCCACAATGTTCACAGACACAACACAACCCACTGTCAGGAGTTCAGGGCCATCCATGATGGGCGCTTCGGTCGACGCCCTGAGCGCAACGACCGGGGCTACGGCCAAGGACGAGGACGAAGTGGGGGACGCTGGGACGACCGTGGCCCCAGCCAGGAGTGGTGCGACCGGCCTCATGAGGACCGCTGGCAGGACCCACCTCGCGACGATGCCTGGAGAGACTAGCCCCGTGAGGACCACCCTCAAGGCAACGCTGGGCTCCCTCCGCTGCCACAACTGTCGAGGAGGAATGACGACCATCTTCAGGACGAGGGGGCTGGGGGCTTCCAAGAGCCTCGCGCTGTCGCCTGCATCTCGGGTCACGCACAGGCCCCAGCCTCTCAGCGTATCTTCAAGCAGTTTTCTCGTGAAGTGAACGCGGCCCTCCCCAGGCTCGAGGCCACGCGCCCGCTCAGGTGGTCCAAGTGCGCCATCACCTTCAGCTCATCAGACCAGCTCAAGTGCGCGGCAACAGCCGGCGCCCTCCCGATGCTCTGCTCACCCGTCATCAGCAACGTCCAAGTCACCAAGACCCTCATCGACGGCGGCGCAGGGCTCAATGTCCTGTCCGTTGAGACATTCGACAGCCTTTAAGTGCCATAAGATCAGCTGCAGCCTATCAAGCCCTTCTCAGGAGTGACCGGCGGCTCTACCACCCCGACAGGGCAGGTCCGCCTCCCTGTCACCTTCAGCCAGCGCGACAACTACCGCACCGAGCTCATCGACTTCGACGTCACCCATATCCACCTACCGTACAACGCCATCCTTGGGTATCCAGAATTAGCCAAGTTTATGGCAGTGACCCACCGTGGCTACAATGTCCTCAAGATGCAAGGGAGCGGCGGCATCATGTGACGCCCCCGATTCGACCGTACACTAATCATGCACGCAAATGTGTACGACCAAGATCAGGGACTCACGGGAAGATATCACAACACAACTCTAGACACAAATAAAATAATACAAGCTTTATATTACAAGCCAGGGGCCTCGAGGGCTCGATTACAAGTTCGATAGACTAGAGTCAGCGGAAGCAACAATATCTGAGTACAGACATAAGTTAGACAAGGATGCCTTAAGAAGGCTAGCACAAAAGCAACACGATCGAAGAGGCAAGGCCTCCTGCCTGGGACCTCCTAACTACTCCTGGTCTTCAGTGGCCTCCATGTAGTACTATCCGTCGGCGGTGGCATCTGGCTCCAAGGATCCACCATCTGGTTGCGACAACCGGAAAGAAGGAAGAAGGGGGAAAGGGGTAGCAAAGCAACCATGAGTACTCATCCAAAGTACTCGCAAGCATCAGATTTATACTAAGTATACATTGGTATCAAATGGAAGTGCTGTATGTGTGGACTGAACTGCAGAATGCCAGAATAGAGGGGAATGCCTAGCCTATCAAAGACTAGCATCTTCAAGCAGCTCCAAGCGTCTTGCAGCATGTAGAAGAGTAAAGAATAACAATTTATATTTATCAAACATGTTGTAGTATCAACGCCCAGAGATCCTTCCTCAACTCCCTACGAGAAAGCAATCCCGGGGCCACATATCCATCACATATCAAGTATCCATTTCTAGTTGTATAAGATCAGGATACAAGTCTGAACGTCTATTACCGTGGACACGGTATTCGAATATATATCTTCCCTGCAGGGGTGCACCATGCTACCCAACACGCTCAATCACTCTGGCTGGACACACCTTTCTAGGGTCAATGCCCAGCCTCGGAAGATCAACACATCACAACCCTACCTAGGCTCAGCAGAGAGGTCCCGTCGGTCTACATCCTAAGCACTCCGGGGTCTGGGCCCATCGCCCGTTGCAGTCCGGTTCGTTCTGTGCAGGGTGGATACCAGCACCACCCATGTAGTGGATGGCACGATCTGACCGTGCCACAATGCTGAACTGGACATCTGACAAAGCTTCGACTGATACCCAAACCTGTTAGTGCGTGGTGGTTAGTGCGTAAAGGCCAAAGGCCAACTCAGAAAAATATCCAAACCTGTTAGTGCACTGGGGGCTCGCGAAGACGAGCAAGACTCACGATAATGTGACCCCGTCGCCCCGTCTCGAGGAAATACGACAAGGGCAAGCCCAGCCTACTCGAGGGCTGCCTGACTTCCTGGCCGTGCCTCGTAACCATCTTGCGGGTGCTCTCCGGGCCCGCCCGACTTTCACCAAGGTCTCCAGTAAAGAGAAGGTAACTGTGTGTCCAAATATCAAGGGGAAACCCCAAGGAATCACCCTCGGAGGATTCCACTCGATGTAATCATCAAGGTGAATGTAAGAGGGACCACCCTCGAGGTTCACACTTGAGGTGTTGAACAACAGAGCCATATCGGGAATGGTGACAGAGGAAATCACCCTCGATGACCACGACCGAATAGCTACACTACAGAATTATCATCAGGAGTGCGTTATGAGGGATCACCCTCAGCACTCGATAGTAGTTCTGCAGAGTCGAGCAACAAAAGGGGCGTGATGTGATGTGAGGTGTCAGGCTCCGGTCGTCGATCACGTTGATCGAGTCATCGATGATGAAGCAGGGGAAACAAGGACAAGTGGGGGTCACTGATGGATCACTAACCAACCTATACTAAGTAGTTTAGGAGAAGCAGGTAGGTAACAATAGCAGGTACAAAAGCAGGCTATGCATCAGAATAGGAGCAAACAAATACAGTAGCAAAATCTAATGCAAGCATGAGAGAATGGAATGGGCGATATCGAGATGATCAAAGGGGGGAGGCTTGCCTGGAAGCTCCGCTAAAGGGAAGAAGGGGTCGTCGTCGACGTAGTCGATCACAGTGGCATCAGCAACGGTCTCGGGGTCTACCGAAGAGAAGAGGGGGAAGAAACAGTAAATACAGAGCAAATAGAGCATAACAGGGCAACAGACAGAGCTAGACGTGTTCAAACGCGGTGCTACACGACACCAGCGAAGAGGGCAAACATCCCGGAGTGTTTCCCCAGTGTTAGGCATTTTCGGACAGATGAAACAGAGGAGGAAAGTTGCATGTTCTCTATGCTAGGAGGGTGTGGCGGACGAACATAGGGTGTATCCGGATTCGACTTGTCGTTCTAAGCAACTTTCATGTACAAAGTATTTTAATCCGGGCTACGGATTATTTTATATGATTTTTCAAAGATTTAAACAATTTCCTGAATTTATTATTAATTCGAAATAAATAGCTAAAATGCTATGTGCACCCAGATCTGTGTACACAGAGGTGTACCAGAGGGTGACATGCGGGTCCAGGGGGTCCCAGTTGACCAGTCAACGTTTAACTGGTCAACAGGGGGTGGGGGCCCCTGTCATTGACTGTTCTAACTAACTATAGATTTAACTAACTAATATAGTTCTTTAGGTTAATTAAGATTAATTAATTAAGTTAATTAAGCGTTTAACTAATTAATTAACAATTTTTAATATATATTTTTTCCAACATATTTTCAAAGTAAACAGGGCTTGGGCCCGTTGTCATGGGCCCGGTGGCTTAGCGGGCGCACGGGTGCGGGCGTGCGTGCCCGAGGCCACCAGGGGGCGGGTGCACTCGGGTGCCCAGGAGGGCGCGCGTCGGCGGCCACGGTGCGGTCGGACAGAGCCACGAGGGCTGGGGCGGCGACCAGTGAGGGGGGGCCGCGGGCGACGGCCAGCGTGGAGCGAAGGCGAGCAAGTGGGCGAGGGGGCCGGAGACAAGGCCAGGGGTGGGATCACGGCGGACGGTGCGGGGAGGCGATAGAAGCAGCAGGGGGCGGCAACGGTAGCAGCCACCTACGACGACAGAGACGAGGGGGAAGGAGGGGGAGCGGGGGCTCACAGCGGAGCGTAGGGGGGTGGCAGTGGGCTCGCGGAGACGAGGTAGCAAGCGACGGGCGACGGTGTCGAGGGCGCAAGTGTCTGGTGGAGGCGACTTGGGGCGTCGGTGTCCAGGTTGCGGAGCGCGGCTTGATCCAGCGCCTTCGGGGTCGGTGACGGGGCGAGGCGATGCGAGATGGCGCCGATGACGCGAGCCGGCGTCGAGGTGTGGGGTGGCGTGGTCGCCGGGGAGAGGCGGCGAGGTCAGGACGAGGCTGACGGGGGCGATGGGATCGGGGCGCTGAAGGCCTGGGCGCCTGATCCAGATCGCGATGGGGAGGGGGAGGGAATGGGGATCGTGGGGAACGAGGGGGAGTGGGGGATCTGGGGGGTAGGTGCGGTTAGGGTTCGGGGAGGCGCGGGGGTATGTAGGCCGACAGTTGGGCTGGCCTGGTGTCGGCCTGGTGGAATGGCCAGCTGGACCACGAGGCCCATTGGGGGAGCGTGGGTTTCTATTTTACTTTTTTTTACATGCCTTCTCCTTTTCTTTTAATTACTTTTGCCTTTTACTTCTTACTGATTTTAAATTTGATTTTGGAACCGACTTTGAATCAACGCGAACTTAACAACAGTAAAAAATCGATGACATGGCACCATTAACAGTGGTTTAATGTAGCATAATTATCCGGGCGTTACAATTCTCCTCCACTACAAGAAATCTTGTCCCGAGATTTAGGAGGTAGAAGGAAACAAAGCAGGGTATTCATCACGCAGATGATCCTCGCATTCCCAAGTGGCTTCGTCTTCAGAGTGATGCGACTACTGGACCTTGAGGAACTTTATCGCCTTCTGACGTGTGCGGCATTCAACTTGGTCGAGAATGCAGACCGGATGCTCTTTATAAGAGAGGTCTTGTTGCAAATCGAGCACTTCATGATCCACTGCTCGGATTGGTTCCTTGAAGCAGTGGCGGAGTTGTGACACGTGGAACACATCGGGAACCCGAGAAAGGTTCGACGGAAGTTCCAACTGATATGCCACTTTTCCACGCCTTTCGAGAATAGTGAATGGACCAATATAGCGAGGAGCTAGCTTCCCCTTGATCCCGAAGCGGTGTGCACCCTTCATTGGTGTGACCCGAAGATATGCCTTTTCACTAGGTTGATAGACCATGTCTTTGTAATGACGGTCATAATTACTCTTTTGACCTTATTGAGCAGTCTTGAGATTCTTGCGAATGATGCGAACTTGTTTTTCGGTGTCTTGGATAATATCTGGACCAAAGAGTAGGCGTTCCCCAGTTTCTGACCAGTTCAGAGGGGTTTGGCACTTTCGTCCATATAACACTTCGAAGGGAGCCATCTTCAGACTAGCTTGAAAGCTATTGTTGTAGGAGAACTCAGCATACGGTAGAGATTCTTCCCATTTCTTGCCAAAGGAAATGACACAAGCTCGAAGCATGTCTTTGAGAACTTGATTGACGCGTTCAACTTGTCCCTGAGACTGGGCTGAAAAGCGGTGTTGAATGACAGATGAGTTCCCATAGCTTCTTGAAAACTTGCCCAGAATCTTGAAGTGAATAAGCTGCCATGGTCTGAGCTGATTACCAGCGGAATACTGTGAAGTGAAATAATTCTGGACATATAGAGAGTTGCCAGCTGACTAGCAGTGATCGTTTCTTTGACGGCCAGAAAGTGTGCAACTTTAGAAAGCCGGTCAATGACGACAAGAATAGCATCATTACCTTTCTGCGATTTGGGAAATCCAGTGACAAAGTCCATTTCAGCATGGTCCCATTTCCATTCAGGAATAGAGATAGGTTACAGAGTTCTGGCAGGCCTTTGATGTTCTACTTTGATACGACGACAAACATCACATTCAGCAACATAGCGGGCAATATCTTGCTTCATGTTTGACCAACAGAATCTCTGACAAATGTCTTGGTACATCTTGGTGCTACTGGGATGAATAGACAAAGGCGTATCTTGAGCTTCTTTCATAACCTCCTTAGTCATATCCAGGTTGTCTTTTGAAGGAACCACTTGGCGACCTTTGAAGAACAAAGCGCCAGCATTATCAACAGTGAAGAATGACGACCTTCCTTCTGCGAGGTAGCGTTTAATCTTCTCAAGTTGAGAGTCATATCCCTGAATTCTCTTGATGGAATCCAAGAGATCTGGTTTGACAACCAGGGTATTGAGGGAACCCTGGGGAATAACACGGAGGTTCATCTTGCAAAACTCCTTAGGAGGGGGAGTGAGTGCACCCGGAGGAACAATATGGAGGTTCAGCTTTCTAAATTCTTCAACAAGCGAGGGCTGAACTTTCCGAACCTCAAGATGGTTGCAATATGACTTGCGGCTCAAAGCATCAGCCATTACATTAGCCTTACCCGGTGTATAAGAAATTCCCATGTCAAAGTCTGCTACGATCTCCATCCATCTCTGTTGATGGAGGTTCAGGTCTGGCTGGGTAAACAGGTACTTCAAACTTTGGTGGTCGGTGAAGATCTCGCAACGATTACCAAGAAGGTAATGTCGCCACTATTTCAGTGCATGTATAACGGCAGCAAGGTCGAGGTCGTGAACTGGGTAGTTCTCTTCGTGAGGGTGCAGTTGACGAGAGACATACGCAATCACTCTGCGCTCTTGCATTAGGACACAGCCTAATCCTTGTTGTGAAGCGTCGCAGTAAATGACGAAATCCTTCTTAGTATTGGGAGGAGCAAGCACTGGGGCAGAAACCAGCTTGTCTTTGAGTGCCTGGAAACTTTCCTCACACTTTTCTGTCCAATCGAACTTGACGCCCTTGTGAAGCAGACCAGTCAGGGGCTTGGCAATCTTAGAGAAGTTCTCGAAAAATCGACAGCAATGGCTGGCGAGTCCGAGAAAACTTCTAACTTGTTTGACATTCTTTGGAGGAGTCCAATCGAGAATAGCCTAAACTCTCTCGGGGTTGACGGCAATACCATCCTTGGAGATGACATGCCCAAGATAGGTCACTTCGGGTAGCCAGAATTCACACTTAGAATACTTGACATATAGTTGATGTTATCGAAGCTTTTCTAGAACAAGTCAAAGGTGTTTAGCATGTTCTTCTTTATTCTTCGAATATACCAGGATATCATCCAGGTAGACCACGACAAACTTGTCGAGGTATTCCATGAATATATAGTTCATCAATCGGGAGAACGTTCCTGGAGCATTGGTTAAGCCGAAAGACATGACGGTGTACTCGTATGAACCATAGCGTGTTAGGAAGGCGGTTTTGGGAATATCTTCTTCACGAACACGTATCTGGTGGTAACCCAACCTCAAATCAAGCTTCGAGAATACAGAGGAACCAACAAGTTGATCATACAGGTCCTTGATTCTGGGAAGCGGATACTTGTTCTAAATTGTTGCCTGGTTGATAGGTCGGTAATCTTGGACCAAATGATTAGTTCCACCCTTCTTCTTGACAAAGAGAGAAGGTGCTCCCCAAGCGGAGGAACTAGGACGAATGAATCCCTTATGAGGAGATTTGTCGATTTCCTCCTTAAGTTCAAGGAGTTCAGGTGGCGGCATCTTGTATGGCCGCTTGGCAATAGGAGTAGTACCCGGCTTCAAGTCTATGATGAATTCAACAGCTCTAGCAGGGGGTATTCCTTGAAGTTCTTCTAGAAAGACATCTTCAAAATCATGAACGACTGGAATGTTCTCTATTCCCTCGAGAGGTGAAGCATTCAATGCATTTAGAACATATATCTGATTCTCGACATCCTAGACCATCTGCGTTGAGTAGTTGATCAACTGGCCAGAAGGATGAGTGAGCTGTACTGTCTTGGCGGCACAGTCGATCTTAGCATTTTGGGCTGTCAACCAATCCATACCAAGAATGATGTCTATGTTGGAAGGTCCGAGTACAATGAGAGAAGCCGGAAAAAGTAGACCTCCAATCTCGATTTGGTTGTGAGGGCTTACCATTGTGGTTTGCCACTTGGATCCCGGGGACTGAACCATTAGAGGAGTGGGTAATTTTTCCAGGTACAACTCGTGTGACTGAGCAAATTGTTGAGACACAAAAGCATGCGATGCCCCTGAATCAAGGAGAACAGAGGCTGGTACTGAATTCACATATAAGTTCCCAGCATGATAGTCGGTTCCTTCTGAGCCTTTTCAGCATCGAGGTAATTGGCTTGGCCAAGTACAACAGCAAGTGGTATGATATTACGGTTTCTGAGTCGACGGTTTCGACAACCCTTCTTACGCTCAACAGGAGGACGTGGTGCATCCTGGGACTGACCCTGGTGACAATCAAGGGTAAGGTGTCCTGGATATCCACACTTGTGGCATAAGCCATCATTATGGGGAGGAGCCACATTATTGGACTGTGCACCCTGAATCGTTAGCTGTCTCGGTGGCGGAGGCAGACGAGGTGCAACATAAGACGGCCTTGGTGTTGGAGCAGGTCGGTGATGAACATTGTGTGGGATCCAGACTCGACGTTTCTGAGCAGGCCGACTCGAGGATGAGGCAGCATCTCGAGTACGCTTGAGCGACTCCTGGTACTCAGTCAGGCCAGTTTTAGTTCGGAAAGCTTCGCTAACAAGTGTCGCAAAGTCTGCACAGTCATGAGCAACAATTGCGAGCTTTATATCGGGACACAGTCCTTCACAGAATTTCTCCTGCTTGCGGGCATCAGTGCAGACGTCATCCACAGCATAGCGAGATAAATCAAGGAACTTCCTCTGATATTCATCCACGGTCATTGTGTCCTGTGAGAGTTAGCGGAACTCCTTCTTCTTCTGGTCCATCAGACCTTAAGGAATGTGTCGTGCACGGAAGGCTGACTGAAATTCCTGCCAAGTGGTTACAGTCTCTGCAAGCAGCATACCCCTGTGGCTTTCCCACCATTGAGTAGCTGGACCCTTCAAGTGAAATGTCGCAAAGGTGACATAACTGGTAGGGGCAACATTAGTTGACTCCATCTCAAACATGATGTCATGAAGCCAATCATCAACATCCATAGGATTGGTGGAGTTGCGGAAAATGGACGGGTTGAGGCGCACAAATTTTGGCAGTGTTATTGGGGCAGGCTGTTGATGAGCATTCTGGTTTGGAAACTGAGCCGTTACTCCAGTCATAAACTGACGATTCAGCTCAAACTCCTGCATCATTGCAGCAATATAGGGTGGAGGTGGAGGATCGTCAGCCATCCTGCTGGAAACATCAGGGAGCAGTTTAACAAGAGGTTGGAGCAGGTATATGGAGTCATTCATGATGTAACTTGAACAATGAGCAAAGGCACACTATGTACCAAGCAGTAGCCATTAAAGACATACATATACATATACAGAGCCATTTACGCGTTGTTAGTTTGAGTTCGGACAAGAGAATCATCCTAGACATACTAGGTGGCACGCTTGCACGCGATGGAGGGATACAACAGGACATAGCAAAGGCTACATCAACGTTGGAGAAAACAACTAGAGCGAGGAATCTGCAGGGGACAATGCAGGGTGCCCTCAATAAAAGGATCCTGCGGTCCGTGAACAATGTGAAGCAGATCCTGGCCCATAATTCAAGAAAGGAATAATACAAATCTTTGAATGGATGTGATCACGAGAACCTAGGATAGAGTTAGCAAAATCATTTAACCCGAGTAGAAGAGAGATCAGAGTCCCAGTGTATAGACGAGGAGTAAAAGATCCTAATACCACCCAATGGCAACGTGGGCCCATAAGCCACACAACCATGTTAGTAAAACCGTTTTTGATTGACTAGACTCAACTTCGGCCAAGGAGTTGGAAAGGGGATTCCTACAGGCAGTCGGCTCTCATACCAACTTGTGACACCCCCGATTCGATCATACACTAATCATGCACGCAAATGTGTACAACCAAGATCAGGGACTCATGGGAAGATATCACAACACAACTCTAGACACAAATAAAATAATACAAGCTTTATATTACAAGCCAGGGGCCTCGAGGGCTTGAATACAAGCTCTTTACACAAGAGTCAGCGGAAGCAACAATATCTGAGTACAGACATAAGTTAGAAAAGGATTCCTTAAGAAGGCTAGCACAAAAGCAACACGATCGAAGAGGCAAGGCCTCCTTCCTGGGACCTCCTAACTACTCCTGGTCTTCGGTGGCCTCCATGTAGTAGTATCCGTCGGCGGTGGCATCTGGCTCCAAGGATCGACCATCAGGTTGCGACAACCGGAAAGAAGGAAGAAGGGGGAAAAGGGGTAGCAAAGCAACCGTGAGTACTCACCCAAAGTACTCGCAAGCATCATATCTATACTAAGTATGCATTGGTATCAAATGGAAGGGCTGTATCTATGGACTGAACTCCAGAATACTAGAATAGAGGGGAATGCCTAGCCTATCAAAGACTAGCATGTTCAAGCAGCTCCAAGCGTGTTGAAGCATGTAGAAGAGTAAAGAATAACAATTTATATTTATCAAACATGTTGTAGTATAAACGCCCAGAGATCCTTCCTCGACTCCCTAGGAGAAAGCAATCCCGGGGCCACATATCCATCACATATCAAGTATCCATTTCTAGTTGTATAAGATCAGGATACAAGTCTGAACGTCCATTACCGTGGATACGGTATTTGAATATATATCTTTCCTACAGGGGTGCACCACGTTACCCAACACCCTCGATCACTCTGGCCGGAGACACCTTTTTGGGGTCGATGCCCGGCCTCGGAAGATCAACACGTCGCAGCGCTACCTAGGATCAGCAGAGAGGTCCCCGCCGGTCTACATCCTAAGCACTCCGGGGTCTGGGCCCATCGCCCGTTGCACTCCAGGTCGTTGTGTGCAGGGTGGATACCAGCACCACCCGTGTAGTGGATGGCACGATCCGACCGTGCCACAATGCTGAACTGGACATCTGACAAAGCTTCGACTGATACCACGACGTCCAGGCCCATATCTATTCTTGCGTGGTGGTTAGTGCGTAAAGGCCAAAGGCCAACTCACAACAAATACCCAAACCTGTTAGTGCATTGGGGGCTCGCGGAGACGAGCAGAGACTCACAATAATGTGACCCTATCGCCCCGTCTCGAGGAAATACGGCAAGGGAAAGCCCAGCACACTCGAGGGCTACCTGAATTCCCGGCCGTGCCTCGCAACCATCCCCGCCCGAGTTTCACCAAGGTCTCCAGTAAGACAAGGTAACCGTGTGTCCAAACATCAAGGGGAAAACCCAAGGAATCACTGAGGGAGTCCTGGATTAGGGGGTGTCCGGATAGCCGGACTATAGCCTTTGGCCGGACTCCTGGACTTTGAAGATACAAGATTGAAGACTTCGTCCCGTGTCCGGATGGGACTTTCCTTGGCGTGGAAGGCAAGCTTGGCGATACGGATATGTAGATCTCCTACCATTGTAACCGACTCTGTGTAACCCTAACCCTATTTGGTGTCTATATAAACCGGAGGGTTTTAGTCCATAGGACGAACAACAATCATACCATAGGCTAGCTTCTAGGGTTTAGCCTCTCTGATCTCGTGGTAGATCTACTCTTGTACTACCCATATAATCAATATTAATCAAGCAGGAGTAGGGTTTTACCTCCATCGAGAGGGCCCGAACCTGGGTAAAACATCGTGTCCCTTGTCTCCTGTTACCATCCGCCTAGATGCACAGTTCGGGACCCCCTACCCGAGATCCGCCGGTTTTGACACCGACAATCACCCTCAGAGGATTCCAGTCGATGTAATCATCAAGGTGAACGTAAGAGGGACCACCCTCGAGGTTCACACTTGAGGTGTTGAACGACAGAGCCGTATCGGGAATGGTGAAAGAGGAAATGACCGTTGATGACCACAAGTGGATACGGTAAATGAGTGGCAGAAGCAGTGGTTCTACATCACAGAACCACGCGGCACCACCTGGGCCGGAGTTGCCGAATTCCGCTCCGGCGCTCCTATGCGACTCTCCTCTTGGGTCGAGAAGAGTCCGGACTAGTGTTCTCCTGACAAGCTGATAGCGCTACAGACGCACGTTCAGAGCATGGTAACCAAGAGCGTCAAGCTTGTTGATGTCATCGAGGTGATGTTAGTTTGCCGGATCCTTCCATGCCAGCGCCAAAGCCGTCCGCTGTGGGAGTTCAATCCAAAGAAGCACCGGACCCTAGCAAGGCTCTTCGAGACTACGCATGAAGGTGCATGGAAATTTCTCTTGAAGGGCAATGAAAAACCACCGGCCACGGATTCAGAGCGTGGTCACGATTGTACACACCCCGCCAGCAAGGTATGTTATTTCGAATGAGTCCTCAACCTAATTGTTTCGAGGATGATGTCTGAGCTTTTATTACTGCTCTTTTAGGACTGGACGGAGAGGGCGAAGCGGATCCAGTGTCCGGCTCCGCTGCCCGAAGAACCAGTTATCCCATGCCTGGCGGAGATGCTAGTACCGGCGCCATATAAGGCGTCGGAGAAGAAGGCCAAGAAGAAGGCAAAGGGGGCCAAGAGTGGCCTTCGTCGTAAGGGTACTTCGGACGCGGCGTCCGAAGACGACGGAACTCATTCCTCTGTCAATGAGGACAATGACGGGGAAGAGGAGAGAAGGAAGAAAACAATCCTCCCCCTGAGGAGAGGAAGAAGAAGAGGGCGGCCCTGGCGCATCTGGAGGCGGAGGCACCCAAAAAGGGGAAGGGCGTTCCGGCAGCCAACACAGCATGTGACGTTGACAGTAGTCCAGAACGACGCCCCCGCACAAAGCCCCAGGCTGCATTGTAAGTGACATGGCTTATTTATGCGCACATCCAACCATTTCTCTCCATTATCTTGATGTAGTTAGTTGTACTATTGCAGTCCGGCCCACGACCTAATCCATTCATCCTCGTCTGGAAGTTCGTTGGCTCCGTCGGAGATGGTGAGCCAGTCGCCACCGCCTGCTTACTCCCCCGAGGCCGGGGACGACACCGAGGTGCTGTCCCGGAGGGCCAATCCGAGCCGGGGAGGAACCCAGGACGTTGTCCGGGAGGCGCCACGAGGCGAAGCCTCCACTGCTGGACACATGGAGGAGACGATCCCCGTGGAGACTGGCGAAGAGGGCCGCATCCAGCTTGGCCCTCAGCCGAATACGATTTCGGAGACCTATATGGCTCCGGAGTCGGGCGGGCAGCCCCCTTTGAAGGAGGGGGGGTGCATCGCTTCCGCCGGTGGTCCCTGTCCATCCAGGGGCGCCGGATAACCTGATGGAGGCGCTACGAGGCGCCTCCGTTATGGACGAGCACCGTGTTCTTATGAGCGCGGTGATCAAGAAGGTTCAGTCTGCCAAGAGTGGACTGAACGAAGCCTGCTGATAACCCACAAGTATAGGGGATCGCAACAGTTTTCGAGGGTAGAGTATTCAACCCAAATTTATTGATTCGACACAAGGGGAGCCAAACAATATTCTCAAATATTAGCAGTTGAGTTGTCAATTCAACCACACCAGGATAACTTACTATCTGCAGCAAAGTATTTAGTAGCAAAGTAATATGGAAGTAACGGTAACGGTAGCAAAAGTAATATTTTGTGGTTTTGTAGTGATTGTAACAAAGAGTAACGGAAAAGTAAATAAGCGAAGAACAATATGTGAAAAGCTCGTAGGCATTGGATCGGTGATGGAGAATTATAATGGATGCGGTTCATCATGTAACAGTCATAACATAGGGTGACACAGAACTAGCTCCAATTCATCAAGTAATATAGGCATGTATTCCGAATATAGTCATACGTGCTTATGGAAAAGAACTTGCATGACATCTTTTTTCCTACCCTCCCGTGGCAGCGGGGTCCTAAATGAAACTAAGGGATATTAAGGCCTCCTTTTAATAGAGTATCGAAACAAAGCATTAACACATAGTGAATACATGAACTCCTCAAACTAAGGTCATCACCGGGAGTGGTCCCTATTATTGTCACTTCGGGGTTGCCGGATCATAACACATAGTAGGTGACTATAGACTTGCAAGAAAGGATCAAGAACTCACTTATATTCATCAAAATATAATAGGTTCAGATCTGAAATCATGGCATTCGGGCCCTAGTGACAAGCATTAAGCATAGCAAAGTCATAGCAACATCAATCTCAGAACATAGTGGATACTAGGGATCAAACCCTAACAAAACTAACTCGATTACGTGATAGATCTCATCCAACCCATCACCGTCCAGCAAGCCTACGATGGAATTACTCACGCACGGCGGTGAGCATCATGAAATTGGTGATGGAGGATGGTTGATGATGACGACGGCGACGAATCCCCCTCTCCGGAGCCCCGAATGGACTCCAGATCAGCCCTCCCGAGAGGTTTTAGGGCTTGGCGGCGGCTCCGTATCGTAAAACGTGATGCATCCTTCTCCCTGTTTTTTCTCCCCGAAAGTGAATATATGGAGTTGGAGTTGAGGTCGGTGGAGCGTTAGGGGGCCCACGAGGCAAGGGGGCGCGCTCCTCACCCTCGTGGACAGGGTGTGGGCCCCCTGACGTGGATTCTTCTTCCAGTATTTTTAATATTTTTCAAAAAGATGTTCCGTGGAGTTTCAGGTCATTCCAAGAACTTTTTATTCTGCACATAAATAACACCATGGAAAGTCTACTGAAAACAGCGACAGTCTGGGTTAGTTCCATTCAAATCATGCAAATTAGAGTGCAAAACAAGGGCAAAAGTGTTTTGAAAAGTAGATACGACGGAGACGTATCAACTCCCCCAAGGTTAAACCTTTTCTTGTCCTCAAGCAATTCAGTTGACAAACTGAAAGTGATAAAGAAAAACTTTTACAAACTCTGTTTTCTCTTGTTGTTGTAAATATGTAAAGCCAGCATTCAAGTTTTCACCAAAGATTATGACTAACCACATTCACAATAACTCTTAGGTCTCATGTTTACTCATATCAATGGCGTAATCAACTAGCGAGCAATAATAATAAATCTCGGATGACAACACTTTCTCAAAACAATCATAATATGATATAACAAGATGGTATCTCGCTAGCCCTTTCTGAGACCGCAAAACATAAATGCAGAGCACCTTTAAAGATCAAGGACTGACTAAACATTGTAATTCATGGTAAAAGAGATCCAGTCATAGTCATACCCAATATAAATTAATAGTAATGGATGCAAATGACAGCTGCGCTCTCCAGCTAGTGCTTTTTAATAAGAGGGTGATGACTCAACATGAAAGTAAATAGATAGGCCCTTCGCAGAGGGAAGCAGGGATTCGTGGAGGTGCCAGAGCTCGATTTTAAAATAGAGATAAATAATATTTTGAGCGGCATACTTTCATTGTCAACATAGCAACCAAGAGATGGCAATATCTTCCATGCTACACACATTATAGGCGGTTCCCAAATAGAATGGTAAAGTTCATACTCCCCCTCCACCAACAAGCATAAATCCATGGCTTGCTCGAAACAACGAGTGCCTCCAACTAGCAACAGCCCCGGGGGAGTTTTGTTTGTAATTATTTTGATTTAGTTTGCATAAAGCATGGGACTCGGCATCCTGCTGACCAGCCATTTTCTCGTGAGTGAGGAGCGGAGTTCACTCCTTTTGAGAATAACCCGCCTAGCATGGAAGATACGCGCATACAAAACAGAATTTTATTTGAAGGTTTAGAGTTTGGCACATACAAATTTACTTGGAACGGCAGGTAGATACCGCATATAGGAAGGTACAATGGACTCATATGGAATAACCTTAGGGTTTATGGGATTGGATGCACAAGCAGTATTCCTGCTTAGTACAAGTGAAGGCTAGCAACAGACTGGGAAGCGACCAACTAGAGAGCGACAACAGTCATGATCAATTAATAGACATTGAGTACGAGCATGAGTAGGATATAATCCACCATGAATATAAATATCGTGAAGGCTATGTTCATTTGTTTCAAGTACATGCGTGAACATGTGCCAGGTCGAGTCACTTAAATCATTGAAAGGAGGATACCACCCCACTATACCACATCACAACCATTTTAATAGCATGTTGGCACGCAAGGTAAACCATTATAACTCATTGCTAATCAAGCATGGCACGAGCAACTACGATCTCTAATTGTCATTGCAAACATGTTTATCCATAATAGGCTGAATCAGGAACGATGAATTAATCATATTTACAAAAACAAGAGAGGTCGAGTTCATACCAGCTTCTCTCATCTCAATCAGTCCATCATATATCGTCATAATTGCCTTTCACTTGCACGACTGAACAATGTGAATAATAATAAGAGTGCACGTGCATTGGACTAAGCTGGAATATGTGAGCATTCAATAAACAGAAGAAGACAAGGCAATATGGGTTCTTGGTTAAATCAACAATAATGCATATAAGAGCCACTTCAACAATTTAATCATGGTCTTCTCCTATCGACCCCCAAAGAAAAGAAAAGAAATAAAAACTACTTACACGGGAAAGCTCCCAACAAGCAAAAGAAGAACGGGAAATCTTTTTGGATTTTCTTTTTAATTATAACTACTACAGCATGAAAAGTAAACTAGCTAAAAGGTATTACTATTTTTTTGTTTTTCTTAAGATTTATCAAACACACAAGAAGAAAGCAAGAAAAAGAAAATCAACTAGCATGGATAATACAATGAAAGAGTATGAGCACCGACATCTAGCAATGAGTGTGTGTGAACATAAATGTAATGTCGGTGGGAAATACGTACTCCCCCAAGCTTAGGCTTTTGGCCTAAGTTGGTTTAGTTCCACGGATGGCCTGGCGGTTATCCATAGTTGTAGCTGGGGTCGTACTGAGATGTAGAAGGCTTTGATTGCCACTGGTTGGCAATCATCTCCGGATCCCACTGGTAATTAGCACTACAAAAAAAAGACACATCCGTGACATTTTGGGCCGAAAGAAAACATTTTCTGTCATACATATGACACTTCTATGACGATAATTGTGACAAAACCCGGTATCATCATAGATGTGGTGGGCTCCTACTTCTATGACAAAAAAATCGTGAAAGAAATTGGGCTTTTCGTCCTGGGCGGGCCGGAGACGCATCTGCATGACTTTCTTTGGGCCGTCCATGATAGAAAAAACCGTGGTAGAAGCGAAGGGGAGGAAAATTTCGGGGAGTTGCCGGTTACGGTGGGAGGTCGAGGGCGGAGAGATGCGCGTTTCTCTCGTACGTACGCGCGTGTGTGTGAGGCGTTGGCTATGACTGAACCCGAGCGAGGCGTTGGGCTTTAACTGAACCCGAGCGATTGCACTACAGCTACGCAAGCATCGAACCCGGAAGCGATTCTTCGCCATCGCTGCTAGTGAGCGCTATGGGGGGGTTGGATGAGCAGTGGCGGTGGCTTTGCCTCTGGATGAACAGGAACCCGTGGTGTGGAGGGCTGAATGAGCAGTGAAGCGGTGGAGGGGTGGCCGTGGAGGGGTGGTTGAACAGGACCCCGTGGTGTGGAGGGTTGGATGAGCAGTGAGCGGTGGAGGGATGCCCATGTGGAGGGGTGGTTGAGCGAGTGGCGGTGGAGTAAGCGCGGTGGAGGCTGGATGAACAGGAGCCCGTGGAGGCTGGAGGAGGTCAACGGTAGCCCGTGGAGGCTAGAGGAGGTCGACGGTGGAGATGAACAATATCCCATGGAGTCCCGTTTTGCGGTACGCCACACCCATCCCCCCCCCCGTTTCGACCGTAGCGCTCCAACACAAGTCCGCTTTTGTCCGCTTTTGCGATGCCGCACCTCCCGATCAACAGGACCCCGTTACGACCGTAGGAGGTCCGTTTCCTCCGCTTTTGCGATGCGCCACACCTCCCGATCAACAGGACCCCCGTTTCGACCGTAGGAGGTCTGTTTCCTCCGTTTTGCGGTACGCCAGGACCCTCCCGATCAACAGGACCCCGTTTCGAACATGGCCGGTCGAACACAAGGCCGTTTCCTCCATTGCGCGGTACGCCAGGCCTCGTTTCCGTCACCTGTTCCATCCAAGCCCTCCCGATGAACACGACCACGCATTCCGTTCCGACCCAGCGGGTTGGCTCCCCATGAACACGACGACGACGATGTTTCTTCGTTCTGACCCAGCCATGTACGTATGCACGATAGGCGTTAGAGACCCTGCCCGTATGTACGTACGTGGCCGTATTTTCTTTCTTGCACCCTCGCCGCTATGCGTGCGTGTACATACAGCGTCGGCGCCTCTACTACGACACGTGCGCGCCTCTACATCTACGACACGTGCGTGCCTCTACACCGACCAGTATGTACATACACGTTCGCGACCAGAATGACAACACTACGTACGCTTCGACCAGGTGGGTCCCGACTGTCAGGCACTTCCTTGCGTGCGAAGATGTAGCTGGTGGGTCCCAGCAGTCAGGGGGCGAATCGTTTTTTTCGGACGCACTTCCTTGCATGCGAAGATGTAGTTGGTGGGTCCCAGCTGATAGGGGGAAACGTTTTTTCCGTGAAATACGGTGGCCCGTCCGGTGGGTCCCCGCTGTTAGGTGGAGGAATAATTATTTTGTGCGTAATAAGGAGGCACTTCTTTGCTGAGGCCATGGACCCAGCTGTCAGCCTCTCCACGTACAGTCCACGTCCGATGGAAGCCATTCCTTGACCACGTTGACCATGCCGCGCTAAGAGCACCAGGGCGGTGGACGGTGGCGAGGCCTAGGAAGGGGACGACGTGGAGCTGGGGAAGACGCGGCAGTGGATGCCCACACGTAGAGGAGTATGAGGGTTCACTCGTTCGGCTGCGGTGTGAGGGTGTCATCGCCCTTGAGAATAACGAGGGTGTGGGTGCGTAGAGGATGGCTTTGGCAGCGATGGGAGTAGTAGGGGGCGATGAGGCCTCCGCGGTATCACAGCCGGCCACGGGCGACAGGAGCAGGAGGCACGACCGGCGCTGCTTTGGGCGGCTGGAGCAAGAAGACCAGAGGTTGAAGAAGCACTACGGCCGTTGGATGGACATCGTACGGTCACTGGAGCTAGAATCATTCATATATTGACTAAAGTTGACAAAGGCCTCTGTCCCAGTCAACTTAGTAGGCCCACAAGTCAGCCTCCCACCAAGGTTGGTCCCAGCTAGCAGGGGAATTCATTTTTTTGTGCGTAATAAGGAGGCACTTCCGGTGGGTCCGAGCTGACAGGGGGGGAACGTTTTTTCGCGAAATACGGTGGCCCGACCTGTGGATCCCAGCAGTTAGGGGAAAGGTTTTTTTTCGCGAAATACTGGTGGCCCGTCGAGTGGGTCCCAGCTGTCAGGTGGAGGAATAATTATTTTCCGCGTAATAAGGAGGCACTTCCTTGCGGCTGCCGTGGACCCAGGTATCGGCCTCTCCATCGTCTGATACTCTTCCGATGGAAGTCGGTCATTGACCACATTGACCACGTTGCGCCGAGAGCACCACGGCGGTGGACGACGGCGAGGCCTAGCAAGGGGACGACACGGAGCCAGGGAAGACACAGAAGTGGAAGACCGTGCGGAGAGGAGTACGAGGGTTCACCGGTTCGGCTGCGGTGTGAGGCTGCCGTCGCTGCAGAATAACAGGGGGTGTGGGTGAGTAGAGGGATGCCCTGGCCAGCGGTGGGAGTAGTAGGGCGCCGAGGCTGCACAGGCAAAGACAGCCCGGCCACGGGAGGCGGGAGCAGGCGTTCCCGCCGGCGCTGCTTTGGCGGCTGGAGCAAGATCAGAGATTGAAGAAACACGACGGCCGTTGGATTGACATCCAACGGTTACATCTGCTAGAATCGTTTGTTGACGTAGTATATAATAACTAAAAAAAATCTTGCATACGCGTCAACTAAACAGGCCCACAAGTCAGACCACTCCCTCTTTTTTTAATAATTTATATAAAGCTCATGGCAACTTCTTTTGCAATTTATTGCAGTCGTTTTTGGTTTGCGAGGCCAATTTCGCATATTTACGTGGGTTCCAAACTATTTTTAATACCGAAATGTCGAGCCAGATTTAAAATACTTTGAAGATATATTTGAATTAGGTTAATGCCCGGTGAAATAGGAATCTGAAAATGTGAAAAAATCAGAAATTATAAAGTAATTGCCAATTTGTCATCTGTTTTTATATTTACAACCCATTTCATATTACTTTCAAGGTGTAGAAAAATAAGTAGGCCTGGATTGGGTATTCTTCAGAAAAAATAAACTGGGCTCATTTGCACAAACAAAAAATAGCTGGGCTGGTCACATGGTGAACATAAAATATAAGCCTGGGCTAGACGGGCCATATCCCAGTTCAAACCTTGCTCCGTCTCAACAGTACCAAACAAAAAAAATACTGCTCGAGTAGCTACGTCCCAGGTGTCAGCCGATCTTGTGCTGTTCTCTTGTCAATTGACTATATACGCTCACAATGTTGTGGGTCCCAGATGTCAGGAAAACACTAGGAGGAAGCATTTTATTTTTCCATAGGCTTACGTGGTGGGCCCCTCCGTCATCCTCTCCACGCATTTCTGCCGATTCCTGTTGTTTGTTGACCATGTTGACAACGCGAGAGGAGGCGGCGAAGCGCACCAAAACGCGCGGAGGACGTCGGCGTTAACGATTTAGGAGACGGTGGGGCAGCGATGCATGCGTTGAGGCGCAGCCAGCCGTGGGAGGCGGAAGCAGGCGGCCCCACCGGTGCTGGTTTGGTTTTGGCGGCTGGAGGAAGACAGGACTGAAGAAACACGACAGACTGTAAAAGCAACATGGATTACTTAACAACCTAACTGAAACCAGCAGGGGCACTTAACAACCAAAGCTGAAAGCAGTATGAGTACTTATACAGGTTCAACCGTACAAAGCACGCCTCGAACAGTGCTACTTTGCCTACGAGCTCTGATTAACCAAGGGCGAGGCCGCCAAGCCCCGTGACAAGGCCCAGCGCCACCCGCGCATCCACAACCTTCTGAAAGCGGCTTCATCTCGCAACATGGTCAATAAACAGGATATTCTCTTTCGAGCCATGGAAAAGCATGAACATAATCTTCTGTCCTATTCTCGAAGATGGACGGGCCTTCATTATCTGAGACCACCCACGAATAAGTATCTTTTTGCCTCCAAGGGGAATTGAGTAGGTTGACATAAACATCATGTTGTGACCAAGCGCAAGTCTGACCCGACCATGGTCAGGCATCTGTATAGGAACAATAGAACTCGGCAGTTCCTGTTTCAAGAAGATCATAGCTGTAAAACTGTGCATAAGCAATAGTTTATGAAGAACATATATAACAGAAAACAGCTCGTACCATAAGTTTCTCGACACAGTTGGTCCTGTTCAACGAGTGCAGCAGTGGCACACATATCCCACGTGGCCTTCCACCATTGAAACGCCCCACAAGGACCTCAAGACGATCAATAAAGTGTAGGAACATGTGGATGTCGATCCACCAACTTCAAAGTGCCATTAGTAACAACCGAGTTATTACAGAGTAACAAACGAAAGCATCGCTTAACTCCGAAAAATCCTACACGTGCCACCAATTATAAGACAATATTAGTTAGAAGTAGCATCTTCGTGAAAGATTCGTTGCTACTTCTAAAGTTAAATTGTGATTAGTTAGACATAATAGGTGGATTAAGAAGTAATCGAGGCAACAAGCAAGAACCAGATACAAAACTAACATGGATGAACAACTGGAACGGCGTCGGGGTGGAAGATCGCAGTGAAGATGAGACCAGGTTCTGCTATTTCCATCAACATTCGTGCACCAACTTTCAGTCCGTAACACTTGAGAAAGTTTATCCAAGTTCGGCCATAAAGAAGCAGCGATCTTCTTGGTTCATGAACCCAACTCGGAAGCAATATCCATGGATTGTCTTCACTGTGACCATTAAACTAGTGTATTCAGTTATGGCAAGGCCGAGCATCTTGAGTACAGGTGTTCTGGCAGAGCAAATAATACATTGCAGGAAAAATAATATGAGAACACAACATGTTCAAAAAAAACCCACCCTCCCGGATAGAGAAGAGGATTCTAGGAACATACTGTGCGCGTTTCAAAATGTTGTGGTAGGAAGAGAAGGAACAAGTGTGGCGTCTCGCCGTGGGCGCATAAATCTGTAGGGTACTCGCACTTTGGGCACTGCAACTGAAACACACTAGATACAATACGAAGAAAAATGCATCAACGGCTGCGGCTGCCATACTAGGATTACCTGCGACCAAGGGACTTGGATTTATCGGGGATGGATGAAGAATTCGTACCTGGTTCTCCATGAGAAAACCCTATGCAATCACCGAGCGGGGGTTTTCTCTGAACAAGAAGACGAGGGAGAAGGGGATTCAGGCCCAGTAAAATATTGCCGCTTCGTCCATCCGACTTCTTTCGCTAAAGCTAGAAAGGGGGTTGTGATTTGACGGCTCATTGGGCATTCTTATGCGCTATGACCGGGTGTGTCTACCGTGAAGTTGTGCACTCTAATTTGTGCATATGGCACATGGACCCGTTGCGGTTGCCCCACATATCGGTGAAAGGAATTAGAAAGACAGGAGTAACTAGTTACACATAAATATGTTTTTTGACAGAGAGATACTCCATCTGTAAAGAAATATACAAATCTTTTATATCACAGGCTCACCTTGCCGAGAAATATACTCCCTCTGCAACGCACGTGCATTATGGGGGTTCAGCTTTTTTTATGGGGGTTCAGCTGAGAATATAATACTCAGATAGGCTCACGGTTCTGGACTTTGGGCCGCAAGCTGACCCTGCATGTTTGGGGGCCCATGTGTTCTACCTCAGCGCTTTTCATATTGCAAGCGATCGGTACTGCGCTGGTTTTAGATGCTGTCGCAAGGCGAATACACAAAATTGAATAAAGCACGGCAGCTGTTGGAATGAAATCGAACGACAGTTCCTAACCAGCAATCAGAGTTGCAATTCTATCAACGATATACCATGTGATAAATAATACTTTCGTACTACTTATACACACAGGACACTTGTTTCACCATGCCATATTATTACATCAAAATCTCTCGGAGGATAGATCAGTTCGGCAGTTGCGTGCTGCTACTGAAGAATTTCGAAGTTGATTTGGACCAGCTCTCCTTGCTGAGAAAGTTCGATTTTGACATCATCCCACACCGCAAGATATGATTTAGATTTGAACCTTGACAATCCTTTAGCATCAATCATCATGCGACCATCCTTTGTACTTATGGTATATTGAGCAGGTTCATTCACACCAAGGCTACGCATGGTAAGAGAAACTTGGCCGCAGTCACCCGGATTGTTGAGCGACTCCCTCGTTGATCTAGGAATTCTCTGTTTGAAAACAAAAAGACATACCCAAACAGTTAGATCAACACAGTGAATCATGTGAAACAACATGGAAATAAAAAAGAATGAAGCACTTGGGCGGCCAATGCTTACCAAGAAGGTGGACATGTCGGTTTTTGTAAGGACTTTGGTATATGAAGTGCGAACTGCAGCCCAGTCTGTTGCCGATGCAACTGCACGGGCCGGACCAAATGCAAGTGCAAGTTTTGGTGCAGGTGCCGAAGCCGCTGCTGCTGCCGGAGATGGTGCTCCTTGTAGAGCTGGTGCCGGTGTCGATGCCCGATCCTCCGGTAGATCACACTGATCCGCTGACGCGGTCGGTGCCCATTCCTCAGCTGGATCAGATTGAGCTGCTACCGCTGTCAGTGCTAGAGCAACTGCCAGTGCTCGATCTGTGCGAGACAGCGACGATCGTGTCTGGTCTGCTATGATCCGCTTTCTAACTTGACTAGGATCCGTGACCGTGATCCAGTTTTTTTATTCATTTCTTTTAAACGCGAGAAGGACTAATTGTGGCGTTTTTGTTAAACCAAACTGCAGTTCATCATAGGGATTCAGCTTGTACTCAGACAACAGACTGATCCAATTTTTTCCAGTAATATAAGTGATGGATAGTGCCTTCGTTACTGACACGACATAAGAAGTGAAACCTGCAAAAATAGCCATCGTAGAGCAAACCAAACGGTTTATTCTGTGATGAATGTCACATGGCAAAACCTGCATCGTAAAATTGCAGGAAAAGAAAGAAAACATGACATTAAATCAATAAGATTTAGACAGTAAATCAATAAGATTTACTTGATGTGACACGTGTGAATCCTTACCAGGAAATAACTATGTTGAAGTAATAAACAGAAGATTGATCGTCCAACTACCTGTGGCATGCAGGGGCCCTGCCTACTCCCACAAGCAGCACAGTCCAAAGGTCATGACAAATCGTATGGACCGAACATCCATGGGACTGGAAATCCTGGTGGGTGCGATAAACCCTGCAATGCATACAGATATTGGAGTGTAACCATAATTGATAAACCGCCCTCACAAAAAAATGATCTGGATACTTCAAAATGTACAGACTAAATTGAGTGGACAGACATTAACATAGACCGTTCTCAGGACTGAACACACACCAAAAGCGGCAGTAGTAATAAACAATACAGGGTTCAAAAACACAAATCAAGTACTGAACAATAGTACTTACTACAGACAAGCAAAGTTGCACTAACTAAACTCTGCAGACTATTTCTTGCCACCGACCTACGGGATGAACCCAGCATTACTGACTAGGCCATGGACTTCGTGTGAGATGTCTACATGCACCATCACCATCTTGTCAACCTTGGAGAACCTAACAGAGTGGTCTTTCCACTCATAAGCATGATGATGAAGACAGGCCGCATCAGATTTGTTGGGAAGCATTACAAGAACCACACCCTTCGTAATTGAAGGCGCTGCCAGGAAATTGTTGTGGTCAAGTATAGCCTCGAGAACACACCTGACAACAATGCTACAGGAAAACACTAGTTCAGGACACATGGCGACAAGGACACAACAACTGGATAGTTCAGCAGTAGAACTCATCATCAGGTCTTCTAGTTCACACGGCATGACATTGAGAACTTCATCTCCACTGCGGACCTGGTTCTAATTCAAACAGAAACCATATTTCATTACTACCTCCGTTCAGAAATATAAGATGATTTTTGATATTATACTCCATATATGACTACATATACGCTCATAAATGAGTGAACAAAGACACTATAACATGTCTTCAAAGGCATGAGAGCAGAGGGATTACATGCAATATCCATAACACAAGTTACTGAGGCAAATATACCCTCTTAAAAGGTAGCATTGATGTTCATAAAGTACTCCCTCCGTCCCAAAATTCTTGTCTTAGATTTGTCTAGATACGGATGTATAAAGTCACATTTTAGTATTAGATACATCCGTATCTAGACAAATCTAAGACAAGAAATTTGGGACAGAGGAAGTTGTTGAAAGTAATCTATAAGAAATTAGTGTCAACCTCTCGCATGTTTTGGTCAAAAGAGGAATTTAGAACCGTCATTTGGCACACTAAAATCACATGCAAGATCACCCAGAAAGTTGTACTACCAGTACTAGTAATGCGTGTAAGATGAAAAAACACGATCAAGATCGAGAAAAAGATAGTCAACAAGAGACATTACTTGGACTTGCTTAATGAGGGGGGCTTGGACAGGGCGATGGCTTTGAGCTTGTCTGCGCTAGTCTCGGAGGGGTGCTTGCGCTTCTTCGTACCATGAGCCTCGACGGTTTTGGCCAGAGCCATAGACATCACGTCGGCCGGTGCTCCGGCGTCAACTCATTGCCTGGTACTACTACTACTACACCAGGATGAGCACAAAATTGAGCCTGTTTGTTCGTGCCTAGTACTTTTTTTGTTCGTGCCTAGTACTTGAGTTAATATATCAGGCAATGCACTGGTACGGAGGGATTATCCTTTTACTCCTTTTTCTTCAATTCGAGACAAGCTGCTTATGACAAGTTTCACAAATGAAGAGCCAAGGTATTTTGGAACAAAGACCTGTCACGTTTTAGGAAAAGACACATCACGTTAAGGCGAACGCTTTCACTATTGAAACCGTGGGCGTTTATGTGCCGCCACGAGTCCTCGCTTCTCATCGGTAGGTGCCGTCCCAGCAAAATTGTGAGTCGACGGGAGGCATGCGAGCAGACCGCTGCGCCGGCTGTCAGGGAGGCGTGCGAGCAGACCGCTGTGTAGACTCACCGGGAGGCGAGCCCTTTGACGAGGCTCCGCGGCCCACCGACGTCCCAACTGCTCCCACTTTTAATGTCGCCGGTGCCGCAGTTTAAAATCAACCCCGCACTACCCGGTATCGCTACAATCCTCTCTCTTCCTCTCCGATTCTCCTGTCGTCTACCTCCAACTAGCCTGACCTAAACGTACGCCATGCCGCATCACGATGGTCTGCCCTTAGTCTTCCAGTTTCATGAGGAAGACACCCAGTCGGAGTCTCAAGAACATAAGGCGCTTTGGGACGAGCTTGAACTGGCCTTGCGGGAAGACGCCGCGCCTGTCCCCGCTCCCATTCCGGCTCCCGTCGCCCCGACTGCGCCAGCGCCCATCCCCGTGGCATTGATGGGCTGGGAGCCGCACATTGTCGCCGAGCTTGATGCCACGGGGTTCCACGAGGTCCCTGCCGACTTTCACGCGCCCGTGCACCTGCCAGCGCATGCGCCTGCGCGTGCACTGACGCTGCCTGCGCCCGTCGGTGCCGTGCACTGCCAACGGTATGTCGCCTGCGGCGTCTGGCAGCGTCGGCGCCCGTGCCGGTGCCCATGCACACGAACGTCTCCGCCGCACCGTTGACAGCGCCTGTCCCCGCGCGGGTGCCAGTGCCCCCCTCAGCGGCATGGATGGCCGCCGTCGACCGCTTCCTTGCACCAATGCCAGTCGCCTCCTCCCGCCCGATTGACTCGCTCAAGTCCGCAACATTTTGACCTTCCTTGAAGCTAGGCCAACGTCGAGAGTACGCCAACAACGGAGCAAAGACGCCGTCGCCCGTTGGTCGATGGCCGACGACACATAGAGCACGGCAGAGGAGCCGCTTCTCACCGCGAGACGCCCCCGCCGCCGCCACGTAATCTAAATTTGCCATGAAAATTATTCGGATTGCTATGCTTAAAATCCGAAGTTTATCGTTTCCGTTTGTTTTATATCGATCATCGTATAATTTAAAGTCAGAGTCAGACTGAACGAAGTGTATGGTTTGATCGATTGAATGTTTTGCTAGAGCCATATCAAACTAAATATAAAACGTCATCAAGCCACATGTATTCCTTGTCATCCAACGACCTAGACTGCTTCAATGTCGAGCGCTCAACACGTTTAGTGTGCAGTTAATTTCATGCCAAAAATAGTGCTGATCACATGACAACACGCAAATAATACCCTATTAGTTAATATCCGCATGCACTTAATATACTTCCAAATTAACGTGCATTGCACGTACACACTGACTAGTGCTGCTAGTACGTGAAACTGGTGCCCTGACTTGTGAGTTGTGAGCAGCGTCGAGATATGGTCAACGGCAACATCGCCGCCATTCTTCCTGTTTGCTCGTGTGTCTAAGCGAAGGAGGAGAGAGAGAGAGCACACATGGAACCCACCGATGAAAGTGAAGACGAATAGTACTAAAAATAATATTACATGTTATCCATTAATTAGGCTGTGGTAATATAAAAATATTATGTGAACAAAGGGGGTACAACAAACATTGCTATTCTTAGTATGTTGTCTATTGACATGCGGCTTTAAGGCCCGGTCGCATGTTTGATCCTCGTCCTTTCTTTTTTAGTTTGTATATGGGTCCAAATTTGTTTCATGACATGTGGGCCCCTTGGTGTGTAGTTTGTAGCAATTTAATTTGTGGGTCGAAACTTGTTCCATTCCAAGCAGACTATCGGTGTGTAGTTTTGTAGCTTATTTATAATAATTAAAGAGAACAACATAGTTTTTTCAATAATACCATGGTGCGACGTTGAAGGTGAGAAAGGACATGTGAAAGAGTGATGACCGAGCCAGAGGGCAATCAACTAGGGGAGTTTGCATGGGTTGCAACGGCGTTTGGAGTAGTTGTGGGCCGAATGCTATGAAAATATAATCTAAACCGACCGAAATAAATGCCTACACTAATTAATCCAAGGTTGGAGTGCCCCTCGCAATCTAAATAGCTCCGGCTTTGCGAGGGATGGAGAGGTAGTAGCTTCAATGCGTGGAAGATACGGTATGAGAAAGCGAGGTCAATCGAGAGATATATATATAAAGAGACAAAGTGAGTGTGGTCTAACATTCATTGAACAAATATATATGCTCCGGAGAGATATTCTCCGATTGAGCCTTTGGTAAGGGTGAGTGTCGGTGTCAAAACCGCCGGATCTCGGGTAGGGGGTCCCGGACTGTGCGTCTAGGCGGATGGTAACATGAGACAAGGGACACGATGTTTTACCCAGGTTCGGGCCCTCTCGATGGAGGTAAAACCCTACATCCTGCTAGATTAATATTGATGATGTGTGTTACAAGAGTAGATCTACCACGAGATCAAAGAGGCTAAACCCTAGAAGCTAGCCTATGGTATGATTGTTGTTAGTCTCTGGACTAAAACCCTCCGGTTTATATAGACACCGGATAGGGTTAGGGTTACACAGAGTCGGTTACAATGGTAGGAGATCAACATATCCGTATCGCCAAGCTTGCCTTCCACGCCAAGGAAAGTCCCATCCGGACACGGGACGAAGTCTTCAATCTTGTATCTTCATAGTCTTGGAGTCCGGCCGATGATGATAGTTCGGCTATGCGGACACCCCCTAGTCCGGAACTCCCTCAGTATCCCCTGAACCAGGCTTCAATGACGATGAGTCCGGCGCGCATGTTGTCTTCGACATTGCAAGGAGGGTTCTCCTTCAGTCTTCATGTTCCCGTCGAATAGTGTCCGGCTTCTTTATAAATGTTGCGCTCCTTGGCTTCTACGCCCAATAATGGCCTTCTTCCACGTGTCGTCATTTAATGCGAAGGGCTGGGATATTTTTGCATTTTACCCCCTAGCCGCGTGAACGAGCCGCCTATAAGAGAGGCGAGGATCTAGATCCAGCTCACACCATCCTCCATCCGCAAGTTCTCATCGAAGCGCCTCTGACAGAAATCCATTCCATCATGGATAGCCGACGCGGTTCCTCCTCTCGCTCCCAGCCCTACGCCAAGAGATTGGGTGAGATGCTCAGTTCCACACAGCGAGCTAGTGGTGCTTCAAACCGAGGGATATCTTCCCCCAGCTTTCATGGTTCCGGTTCGAGCCGGACAGGCCACCTACAAGGGTGGGAAGCAGGCGGAGAGCGTCCCCAACCCTTTCAAAGGGGAGCGAGTATGCTTTGTCCCCTATCTAATAAGGGGACTCGGATTTCCCAAACATCCGTTTCTCCGGGGGCTCCTAGAGTTCTACGAACTCCAACTCCACCACCTCACGCCCGCCTCCATTTTGCACATCGCGGATTTCGTAGCTTTTTGCGAGCTATTCTTGGGCATCGAGCCCCATTTTGCCCTATGGAAGAGATTGTTTTGTCTCGTACCCCGTTCTCATGAGGGGTCGATATACCAAGTGGGCGGAGCCGAAATATGGCGCATCGCCGGGACCGGATATCTATCCGGCACCCCGAAGAAGGCGTCCGAAGACTGGCCTTCGGAATGGTTCTACATGGAGGACGCCCCTCTGCCGGATCCAGTCCGGATCGGCCTCCCGGAGTTCAACAATGCTCCCTTGAAGAAACGCCTGAGTTGGCGCCCGTGGAGCCCTCAACGGGAAGATGACAGGAGCGTCCACTATCTGATGGGCCGGATTAGGTTACTGGCCCATTCCGGATTGACCATGATTGGAGTCATGGCCACGTGCATTATGCGAGGGGTGCAGCCACTCCAATATAGGGGCCACCCTATGTGGGATTTCAACGGGGAAGATGACGCCACCCGTCATGGCCGCAAAGGGCTAGGCTCGGCAGCCGATCTGGCAAAGATCCTGTCCGGCTTGTACAAGGGAGAGGAGGAGGACTTCCTCCGCAAGAATCCGTTGAATGGATTTTCTATGCATAACCCTCGGAGCTGGGTATGCAGATGTTCATCTACCCGATCCATACCTTTTTTGTAAAGTCAAGTACCTTACTCTGTGATTTCGACGCAGGAGCTGCGCCGGGACGTGGAGGGCATACAAAACCTAGCTCCACAGCCCGAGGATCCTGAACGATCCCTTGCTCCCACCTCCGAAGAGGATCTGGACATAAAGGTGGAGCTGATTGACGGGGTGTTCCACCAACGTAGCATAGACAATGCCCTAGTCGCCATTACGGCTGACTACCCCGGTTTGTTTTCGGCCTCCCAGGTGACTACGACCGAGGTCTTGACACCATCATTTGATCCGCGCTCAATTCTGACCATCCCATGCTGATGGTGTATCGCAGGATGTGCCTTTAAGGCGGGAAGCCGAACCCGCGGCGGCCGACCAACAAGGATCAGTTCGGCCCGGTAGGAGGAAGAGGAGTGCGGCGCGAACCGAGACATCGCCGGACGGTACGGAGCACCGCTATTTTTAAGGGAAGGATCCCCAGAAGGTATATTAATTCTCATAACTTTTCCAGAAAGAGCACTCGCCGGATAGTGTCCGGAGAGGTTGCCAATCAAGCCTCCGCCGGCCATTCTCCAACGCATGGTCCCGGAGGGGAGGTGAATACAAGGCGTAAACCGGACGCTCCTCCGACGAAGGATGCTGACAGGTTGTCCGCCACCCGGTCTGAGGTGGCGAGCGCCATGAATCACAGGCGTCGCCGGACAGTTCTTCGTGACGCGTGTTTCTCCCCGGAGGCGTTAAATGCCTTTAAAGCGGAAGCAGCGCACCTCGTGCCGCTCAAGATGGGTTAACCAGAGCCGAGGGAGCGGTATGTGAAAGACATACGGGTAAGTAATTTTAATAGTTATATATGCCAGTAGCCCCGAGACTTAAAATAGTTGAAATAACTGATTTAAGGATCAATTATTATGCAGGGTCTTGCGGAGAAGAATACCCAGCTGTCCCAGGAGCTCCAAGAGTGCAAGGCCCAACTTGAAGCCGCACTGGCCGCCACAGGCACTACTGGAAAAAGGGCTATTGATGGGATTGACACTAATGGCGCACCAGAAAGTTGGTGCGCCATTAGTATATACTAATGGCGAACCACCTACTGATACGCCATTAGTGTTGAAACTACTAATGGCGCACCGTGCAAAGGGTGCGCCAGTAGTATCAATTTTTAAGTAGTGCGCTTTGTCCAAACATACTAATGGCGCATCCTGGTAAAGTGCGCCATTAGTAGTTGTAGTACTAATGGCGCACCCTCCCACATGTGCGCCACTAATGTTGTTTTTTATTATTTTTTTATTCCTTTTTTGCAATACTACTAATGGCGCAATGATCAGTCGTGCGCCATTACTAGTTTAAACTAGTAATGGCGCATGGATCGATCGCCATTAGTATTTTTTTGCAAAACTACTAATGGCGCACCGAGAAGGTGCGCCATTAGTAACTGGATTACTAATGGCGCATTTGTTGCTAGTGCGCCATTAGTAAGTGGGCAGCAACTAGATATTTTGGACAGCCTCTCCTATCCACACTCACTTTCTCCCCACTTCATTCTCTCCACCTCCTCCTTGTTGTCTCGGGTGCCTCCTCTTTTCACCTCATTTCCACCATAGATTCATTCAAATTAAGTGGTTAAATTACCTTGTTTTAATAGGTAAGTAAGGGGAAGCTATATTTATGTTGTTCTCCCTACAACAATGTGCACATGCACTTTTTATGGCCTAGCTAGATCTATGTATGTTGGTGGTGTTGCATATGTTTGTGGTGTTGCATATGTGTTTGTGTTTGGAGGTGTACCGGTATTTGAAATGCGATAGTTGCCAATATTTTTCCGAATGTTGATTCATTTCCGTTTCAAGAGAATTTTGGCATTAAGCATTCTTTTTGGACCTATTTTTAGGGAAAGTCATGCCAAATTTTTGTTTGGTTCTAAAATATCGTTTAGCTCTACCCCGCAGTCGACCATGGTCCGCACTATGACCGAAGGCATCGTGAATAGGATTTGAGGTCCGCGAAGGCCGAGATGCTTCAAAAGAACGAGACGGAGATAAGATGTCCGTGTCGAAGATGCAAGTGAAGAGCCTTATTGCGGAGCCGGATTCGGCAGGTGCTTGGGACCACCTGCTCTTGCGTGATTTCATGGATGGCTATCGGTGGCAAGGTGATGAAGATGACTATGAAGTCGTCCATGGGGCGGGCAAGAAATGAGGAAGGGCAGCAAGACAACCACCGCGGCTCGGGCGGGCGAAGCGAAGAATCCCGAGGAGATGATCACGACGGTGATGTTGTACACAGTCATCATGTAGAAGATGCAGGACATGATGATGAGGAAGATGCCGGAGAGCGGGGCAGCGGGCATGATCATGAAGATGATGATGCGGCGGAGCGACGACTCTGGACCATCGATGGGCTGGGTGCAGGACCCTCATATTCAAGAGATGCTTCTCAAGCAGACGGATAACGCCAGAGCTGCCGCCCGAGAGAAAGCCAAGATGGATCAACTTGAGTTAGACGCGGTTACTCCATTGTATGAAGGATGCAGGCCCGAGGATACCCGCTGAAAGTAACGCTCATGGCTCGAGATGAAGGTAAAACACAAAATGACCGACGCGTAGCCGGCGAGAACATGTCATTATGGCACGAACGTCTTCCCAAGGGGAACAAGTGCCCGACCAGTTTGGAGGAGGCGAAGAAAATCGTGTGTCCTCTCGATTTACCGCACGTGAAATACCATGTGTGCATGAACAATTGCATCATTTATCGGGACGAGCACGCGGAGTCTACCATATGTCCGGTGTCTTGGCGTCACTCGATACAAGAAGAGGAAGAAAGCTCCTCGAAAAGTGGTGTGGTACTTTCCGATCACTCCTCGTCTGCAGCGGTATTTCGTGGACCCTAAGGTAGCAAAGCTCCTGCGTTGCACGCCGGATAGGGAGGAGAAGAAGCGAGAAGATGACGCAAATGATCCGGAGATAGATAAAAAAGACAAGATGTTGAGTCACCCTAAGGATGCGAGCCAGTGGCAAGCGTTGAACTTCGAAGACTCAAAATTTGGGAACGATCCAAGGAACATCGTGCTGGGCGCGAACACCGATGGCGTCAATACGTTTGGCAGCCAGAGAAGCACACATAGCACCTGGCCTGTGTTTGTGTGGATGTACAACCTTCCCCCTGGTTGTGCATGAAGAGGAAGTACATTCACATGAGTATGCTAATTGAAGGGCCGAAACAACCAGGGAACGACATCAATCATGTCTGGGGCTGCTGAAAGAGGAGCTTGACACGCTGTGGAAAACGCCCGTGTCGTGGGATGCCGCGCAGAAAGAATATTTCCCTATGAGAGCCGCACTGCTCACGACGGTGCACGACTATCTCGATTACGGATATCTCGCGGCAGGTAGTCCACGGATTTTACGGATGCGTAAGGTGCATGGATGACACAACGATCGCCACTAGATAGAGATCCGGGTCTTCAAAAACCGTGTTCATGGGACATCGAAGGTGGCTTGACGATGACCCGTGGAGGAAACGCAAGGATTTGTTCGATGGTGAAACCGAACCCGAAAACGCCTGTCACGAGGAGCGGCGAGGAAATAGACAAGCTGTTGAAAAATTGGAAAGACTGCGCCGCCGAAAGAAGCAAAAGGCCCAGAGCCGGAAAGAAGCGAAAGGCGCCAGAGCAGCCGCTGAAGGTATGGAAAAGCGAGGTTTGTTTTACGGGACTTGCCGTCTTGGAAGATCCACCGTGTGCCTCACAGCCTTGATGTCATGCATATCACGAAGAACGTGTGCGAGTCTGCTTGGTACCACCTGCTCAACATGCGAGAGAGGACCAAAGATGGGCCGAAAGCAAGGGCGGAACTTGAACTCAATGGGCATCGGGCAGGAGCTTCACGCTAATGATGATGATGATGATGATGATGATGATGAGGCGAAGCAGGACACGTAAAGTCGTCGCCAAAGGCAAAAAGGCCAAGAAGACCAGAAATGACTACCCTCCCGTGCTTCACTCTAAGTCGAGGAGGAGATCGAGCAGTTTTCACCTGCCTCCTAGGAGTAAAACTTCCTTCTGATTCTGTGGGGAAGATAAGCAGATACCTAGACCCAGCGAAGCAGAAGTTCGGCGGGATGAAGTCTCACGACTGTCACGTGCTGATGACGCAGATACTTCCAGTTGCAATCCATGGGATCATGGACACGCACGTCCGTGAAACGCTATTTGGCCTATGAAACTTCTTCGACGTCATCTCTCGAAAGTCGATTGGCGTGAGGCAACTCAGAAGGCTACATGAAGAGATCGTGGTGATACTATGCGAGCTTGAGATGTACTTCCCGCCCGCATTCTTCGACGTTATGGTGCATCTGCTGGTCCATATAGTGGAGGATATCATCCAACTCGGGCCGATGTTCCTGCATAGCATGATGCCGTTCGAAAGGATGAATGGTGTCATCAAAGGATACGTTCGCAACATGTCACGTCCAGAAGGAAGCATAGCCAGGCTTTTCTCGATGAAGAGTGCATCTCCTCTTGCACGCGAATTACCTAGGCATCGAGAACCCCATTGGTCTGCCCGTCAGCGGGCACCTCGGCGGGCTCGCTGGATGGGGTTACCGTGAGGGTCGCCGCGAAATGCATGTCGACTTCGAGGGTCGACTACCGACTTTGAAAGAGCAAACCTAGTCGCGCTACAACACATAGACGTGGTCGATCCTTGGGTGGTACAACACGTAACCTTTATTAAGAAGACGTACAATGACCGAGGCCAACAGAGGACGGACGGAGATATACTCAAAGAGCACAACTCATGTTTCACGCGTTGGTTCAAGCAGAAGCTTCTATCGTACCCTTTACATGAGGATTCTTCCGCGAAAGAACAACTGATATTCGCCTTGTCACAGGGCACCGAGCACAACCTGATGACCTATGATGCGTACGATATCAACGGCTACACATTCTACACCGAGGCCAAGGACATGAAGAGCGATGGTTATCAGAACTCCGGGGTAACGATGGAATCCTACACCGGTAACGACAAGGACAGATACTACGGAAGGATCGAGGAGATCTGGGAGCTGAGCTACGCTGGAGAGAAGGTCCCGATGTTCCGTGTCGGATGGGCCACGAAGCGTCATAAAAGAAGACCAGTATTTCACCACCATGGTTATACCCGGCCAAATCCAAGACCGCGGGCACAAACGTCACCGCGAAAAATGAGCCATGGGTACTGGCTTCCCAAGTGGACCAATGCTTCTTCATTACCGACCCGCCAAAGCCCAGTCGTGTTGTCGTGAGGAGAGGCAAAAGGAAGATCATCGGAATGGATGGAGTAGCCAATGAGCAAGACTTCGACAAGCACGGGCGACCGAGGATCGAACATGACGACGATGATGAAGTAGCAGCATACACCACAAGAATAAGCAGGACCACCCTACCTAAAGGACGTCCGTTCCATAGAAGAACTCCATTTGCGAAAAAGAAGGGCAAGAAGATTGCGAAGAGATAGCTAGCTAAGATCGATTGTATTTAAATCGTGAACTTCATTTCTCGATTGTATTTCATGGGCACTTTTGAACTATCATGAATATTTTTTAATTTCATGGACACTCGATCCCCCTCCATCTCGATCCCCCTCCATCTCGATCGCTATCCCACCTCGCCAGATCCGGTCCACCGGCCGCCGCCGCCGACCGCCCGCACCCGCGAGTCCCCGACGCCACCGCCGCCGACCCCCGCACCTTCCCTACTCAACCGCCGCCGCCCGACCCCGCACCTCCCTACTCAAGCGCCCGCGCGCCTCACCCCCCGCACTTCCCAGCACCTCCCCGCTCCACCGGCATTACTGTTTGATGATATTTAAAAAAAATATTATTGTCTTATGAAAAAATATTACTGTTATGATTTAAACAAGTTTGAACATATTTAAACACAAGTAAGTATCAAACAGCATTTTTAATGCATAAAAAAAATTGTGGAGCCTGGGAATCGAACCCAGGACCTCCTGGTGTGAGAACTGGCTGCTGACCAGTCGAGCTAGTAGAGGGAACTTGATGTGGATCAGGTTAGGTGGGAGATAACCTGTTGGCTCGAGCAGAAATAAAAAAAAGTACTAATGGCGCACCAGGGTGGGGTGCGCCATTAGTATGGATGTACTTATGGCGCACCGAGGTGTGGTGCGCCATTAGTATTGTGCCGCCCCTCATCCATAGTTCCTCCCGGGCCCACACCTATCCCTCTCCCTCGCCCCTCGCCCTCGATCCCTTCCCTCTCCTCTCCCGGCGTCGCTGCCCGCCGCCTCGGCCCGCCCACCGCCTCGGCGCCGCCCGCCGCCTTGCCCTAGCCCATCGTCGTGGCGCCCGTCGTCCCCATCGCCTGCCTCCAACCACCGCCGTCCCGAGGCCCGGCGTCGGCGCCCGCTCTCCCGTCCACACCACTGTCGCCCAGCCTCCGCGACCCGGCCGCACCCGCCAGTGTACCTCTCCTCCTTCCTCCTTCCTCCCTCTCCACCCTTCCTCCCCATTCCCTCCTCCCTCCCCTTCCTTGCGCCCTCCACATCCCTCCGCCCTCCTCCCCGTCGGCCCCGCCCCAAGTCCGAAGCTCCCTGCCTCCCCAACGTCCGGGCGGGTTGGACTTCTCCACTCTCTCCCACCCCACCCCCCACCCGCTCTTCCTCCCCTCCCGTGCCGTCGACCGCCCCCACCCCATCCTCCTCGCCCTTGTGACCTCATGATCAACGCAATGTGTTACGGTTGTTAATCTTGAAAAGAGAAAAGAATATGTTCTGGTTGGTCATTTGTTCATCATGCATAACTCAGGGAGGCAGGAGACCTATGTTAACTTGATTCTTCTTCTTTAGTTTATTAACAACCTTCTTCAGTTTTTATCTCATCTGATGATAAAGTTGCACAATGAATCCTGCTTGCTACCTGACTGATAAAGTTGGACAAGTGCTCTTGGTAGATGCAAGTTGCAAATTTAATCCTGCTTCCTACCTCCTTGATGCTGCCAAGTATATAGTGTTAGATTTCAGCTCTTCAGTTTAACAAGATTACATTTTTATGTGAGATAAGTTGCACATTCGGTTTAACAACACTAAATCCTACTTGCTACCGACGGATATTGACAAGTGCTCTGGTCCACCCAATATCATATACTAGTGCTAGATGTAAGCCGCAAACTTCTTGATGTTGCAAGTAGATAGTGTTGGAATCCTGCTACCATACTCATGTTGCCAAGTAGATAGTGTTCGATTTCATCAGACCAAACTTGTATGGGCTCTTCAGTTTAACAACATTCTATTTTTATGCCATGATAAGTTGCACACTGAATCCTGCTTGCTACCTTAATTGTGTTAGTTTTCATCAGACCAAACTCGACTCTGTTTGAGCTCTTACACCATGTTTTTTTTGTACAATAAGCTACAGAAAAACTGAAGAAGGTTGTTAACTGCAAGAACTATGTTAACTCATCCCCACCTTTCAACTCTTTCTGTCATAGTAGTCTGTTGTGACATAACATCTTGATTTTGTTGTCTCTTTCATGCTTTCATGTGGAAAGACCAGGGGTTACATTCCATAAGCAAGCATCTTTTTGCCCTGGGTGCTATTAACAGGCTACTTACGTCTCTCATTTTGTTAAGCAGCTTACAGGATTTTACTGCTTGCTTCATAAACATATATTTCATCTGAAGGATATCATCTATTTATCTATCCATGGTGCTTATTCCTGGTGCATAATAAGTTTATCCATGGTGCTTATTCCTGGTGCATAATAAGTTTTTTTGATAGATAGATAGTTATATACTCTATCTGACCTTCAAAACATCATCTGCTTATCCATGGCTCTAGTTAACATGCTACTTACGTCTCTCATTTTGTTAAGCAGCTTACAGGTTTTTGACAGCTTGATTCATAAGCATATATTTATCAGTCCAGGGTTCTTATGACTGGTGCATGACAAGTTTGTTTGATAGGTAGATAGATAGATAGATAGGCACAAACCTGCAAAACACCACTTGCTTAACCTCTCACCTATGTTCATGCAGGGATATTATTCTTGGAAAAGCCACTGTTGGTGACGGAATAGAACGATAAGCAGGTACCTATCTTCAGTCCCAATCTAACAGGGTAGTCCATGGATTCAAACTAGCTAAAGGAGATTCAAAATGCCGAACCTTTAGGTTAACAACTCAACACAAACCAATCCACGAAAGCAAAAACTCAACACAAACCAAGTGCATTATTTTTGTGACTGTTTCCATGTTTGCAGAACCAATATTTTTGTGCCAACAATCAGTTTACTCCCTCATGCCAACAACCACTCATTTTTCAGTTAACTCCTTACAGTTCAGATCATATTTTGATTGTCAACAATAGTGGACTTTTAAGGCTTTCTTAGAGGCAATACTAGTGGATATTAGGCTTTTTACGAGGCAATGATAGTGGAATTTTAGGCTTTTTGGAGGAGTGTGTTTCATGCTGGCCTCTACAGTGATAAATTAGTCGAATTGTGTATGATTGTGCGTAAAGTAGATAATGTGAGCAGATGAATTATAGTGTTTGTGTTGTAATGAAACTTGATCTGAAATAGAACTTGACAAATTGTCACGGTGAATATATGTAGTGAATAGAAATTGACAGGTTTTCTTGACTGAATTCAGTCCTGTCTGATGAATATATGCAGTCAATATACAGTCATTGTAATTTTTGGGAGTAATTTTTGGTGTCAAATCACTCAAGCGATGGCGAATTTTCAAACCGAACTTGACACAATACTATTCAGTTAATTTGCTAGGACAGTAGTATGTATGCTCATCACTTTATGTATGGTGTTATGCCCTGTTATCTTTGTTCAGTTGACTAATGAAGCACTAGGCTCATCCATGGTACAAGTTCACCTGTGAACACTTGAAATTAGTCAGGACATCCCGTACTGATAGATGTAAATTGTGTCCAGTAGGCTTTGAAGCACCGGTTTTTCCTGTTTCTAACTCTGAATCTGATATAAAACCATACGGTTGGCATAAGTGGTCTTTTGTATATGTGCTAATGCTTTGTTAATATAAAGCTATAGATGATGTTGTACTTGTGATGATGCTACTTGTGATCTTCCAAATGACCCATTGGCGACTTCATTACGTGGGGATAATGATATTGCAGGTACCCCAAGAGGCCCTTGAGTTTGCGGAATGTCGATTAACTTCCGTTCCGGCAAATTGGGTACTCCATATGTCCTATTTTCAACAAAGGTCATGCTGAAATTTTCCGTGAATTTTAGCATGACTTTGCTAAAATAGGACATATGGGGTACTTGTGACTAATGCATGGTCCGGGGTATCTTAGTAGTTAATTAAGTAGGATCAAGTGCCCTGGCGTACTTGTGACTAATGCATGGCTTTTAGGGTGCCTCGGTGTCGATAAAAACCGAAATGATGAAAGCTTAGGCTTTTAGGGTGCCTCGGCGTCGAAAAACCCTCAATGATAAAAGCTTAGATTTTAGGATGCCTCGGTGTCGACAAACCCTAAATGATGAGACCATGATCTTGTTCCTTGACAATAACCAACTTTTGACCAAAATTTGTTTCTATTTAGAGAGAAACATGGCCCTAACGATGAGGCCGGGGTTGAGCGACAAGGCATTCAGGAGCTCTCCCGGAGATGGAGGAACAACCTCACTTGTATGAGGGCGCCGCCTTCCCCACCGATCCCGAGACCACCGATGGTACCGCCGAGGATGACCCCACCGATGCCACCACCATGGTGCCGCCGATGATGCCACCATCGATGATGGCGGCGCATTTACGTATGGCAGCCAACAGAAGAGGCAACGGAAGGACCGGCGCCCGACCGTGCTCCGCACCCTCAAGGAGGAAGTTCTTGAAGTGGACTCCGGCCCGGAATCCAATGGCGCCCGAACGAATAGTCAAGGGTACTCGCTTCAGCTCGGGTGCATTCTCCGAGCACCGTCTCGATCAACACCGAGAACCCGAGGCATCCTGACCGAGGGAATTTGCGCAACCTCCTCTTCACGAAGCTGCACAAAGCGATACAAGTTCCCGCTGCTTTTGAAAACACAAGCCTCAAAGGGAATAAAGTGAACAATGCTGCCCTCACGAAGATGAGCAAGGCCCCTGTCTACTTGGAAAAGCAATGTGAAGAGAATGATCGAGAAAGGTGAGAGTTATGAGAAGATCAAGGAGAAAAATCCTTCGATCACCGAAGATGACTACAACGACTTCAAGATCAATTGCTCGAGCACCGCAAACTCCCAATCAAGTCGATTGGGGGAAAGAAATCACGGGAGCTGAACTTAGGGAACACACACTCGGTCCCGGCGGTTACAGAGTGGCGGAGCCTATATGGGACAAGGAGGGACGGAGCGTGCCGAGCAAGGCCTACCGCCCTCTTCGATACATACGGTGACAAGCGGACCAGGAACTTTGTCGTGGCCCGGTACAAGAAGGACCGAAAACAAAGGAGCTTACCACGGATCCGAAGACCAGGCGCTTGAGGTTGTTTTGGTAAGGAATACCACCCCGGGGTAATTAGCTCCATATGGTTGCATTCTAATTAATGAAGCCAAATTTCTAAATGGTTCACATTCCTTCCGCAGCGAAAGCGATGGCGCTGGGTCGACTAAGAGCAACCCTTGGGACACCACTCTAAATAGGGCGTTGAATGTAATGAAGAACAAGGATAAGCTCGATGGCCCGGCGTCGGCTGGTCGTGTGGCGGCAAAGGCTTATCCACAAAATGGGGTCATACTATACCGCTGGTGTGCGGAAGGAGAAAAGACCAGCTCGAAAAGCCAGGTAGCGCGAGGTTCAAGAACTCAAAGGCACGGTGGCGCGGATTCGGAGATTTTCCAAGAGCAAGTGCAACAACAACTCGGGCGACGATCACCGCCATTGTGCCTACCTTGATCCAGGGGTTGAGTGCGTGGATTGCGGGCGGCCAACAGGGCCGCCCGATTCCTAGCTTCACGGCCAGCAACTTCGCGAGAATGTGATGGCGGGGCCATTGGTGTCTCCGGCGGAGGCGGCATTGGTGTCTCCGGCCGCACGGGAGCTTAATGCACCGGGTGTACGCTGGCGGCACCTCTGCGACAAGCGGCCCCTCCGTCAATCGTGCACGCCCGCCGTTGGCGGTGCCTCGACATTAGCCGAGCTCGATGCCATCATCACGGTAACTAATTAAGCCTCTCTCGGTCGAGGACTTCATCTCCTTGCCTTTGATCGGGCATCCCTGGCGCCCTACATGTTTTCGCGAGGGCGCCGCCGACGTTCGTGCACTCTCACGCGCCGTGAACAATGAGTTGGTCGATGTCGCCAAGGGCAAAATCGTTCAACCGGGCAACCTTGTTCCACGGTACCCAGATGCCACCCAACTTGTTTAGGGTTGAACTGGTTCGGTGCTGCCGAGCTGCGATGAGGTGTTACCTCCGATTCGACCCCTCGGGCGGCGATGATGACGTGATGACCCTCGGCGCCTGCTGAGCTGGCCCTGCCGGCGAAGAGCCAGATTTGTTTGGGGCGGGGACAACACCGCCCGATCGTGCCGTCGCCAAGTCGGCCCCATGGCAAGACCGCGCATAGCGGTGCCGGACATCCCTATGCCATCGATCCAAACATGCATATGGCACGGGATCGTAGCGACGGCAACGACGATACATTTGCCAACGTCGATCAGTACTTTGTCGATCATGGAGTGCGGTGGCGACTTCATGGGGCCTCCTTCTCAAGAACCCAACCCAACAAAAGGCGTCGCGATCTAGCTGGTACCGCGGAGAAGCCAAGTTGCAACAGCGTCGTCTGCCGTTCAGCTCTCGAGAGCGCCTCCGGTGCCGACTTCACCGAGCCTCAGATAGGCGAGGTGCGAAATATTATCAGCCCCAACACACTCAAGAAGGCGGTCAGTGAGCAGAACTCGGTCCCATTACAGGAGAAGAAGAAGGCACGCAAAAGAAAGACTAACAAGGGTGCGGGCCAGCCGGCACCAAGTACGATCCATGCTCAGGACGGGCCACCTTCACCTGAGGATATCTCCAGGAGGGTGCATGTGGCGGGTAGGGCGATGCTACCGATAAATATGCTCAATGCTGCAACCGGTGCTATGCGGAGTCTTCATGACAGTGTTCTTTCTTTGGAGAAGCGGCGTCTCAGAGAGAAGGATGTGGCATACCCGGTTTTCGTGGCCAAGGTGCCAGAGGGCAAGGGCTTTGTGGATAACTCCATCGGGCGTCTGATCGTCCTGCGGTTTGATGACATCCACGCTTATGTTGAACCTTCATCCGCTGCACTACACCTTCGTTCGGCTATTTTCGCTGAGTATGGAGATGCGGATCATTCGCGACAAGACCCCGGACATCGTGATAGTCGACCCCTTCTACATGCGTGCCAAGATCTTGGGCAGCGGCGGGGACCGCAAGTCGCGAAGTTCTTACCTCGAAGGCGTCATTCGCAAACCAAGATAAGGATAACTTCCTCGTGCCTTACTTTCTCGAGTAAGTCCTCCCCTCAACCGGCCCGTAACATATGAATTCTTAGATTTCGATCGTTTTTCTTTTAACATTCCGTGTTTTCTGCAGTGACACACATTGCATGCTCATCCTCCTAAGCCCCAAATATTCAATGGCCACGTATTTCGACCCCGACCGTCAGTCGAAGGTAGACTACACAAATGTCAAGAAGGTTCTTGATGATGTTCTCCCGGCTCGCCCAATCTGGAGGCACCTTCACCGGGCCTATTCGTAAAATGCACGGCAAGCACGTGTTCTCCCACAATACGATGTTACTGCTGCGTCAAGCGACACTTTGTGATCACAAGGGTGCCTACTATGCCATCCATCACATGCGGGCGATCGGACGGGACCATCATCAACTTCTGCTACCGAGTAAACTCAAAGATTGGGCCGCGGCGTGTCGGCAATCCAGACGCGGACATCGGACAAGAATTCTTTCGCATCCGATGGAGTTTGCGGAAATCATCCATTAAGATGTCCTTCGTACCTCGGGGCAGTTCTACCTCGAAATCAACCGTCCAACGGTGACATCGACACAATGCTACAAATGCAGTCTGACAACGCCCGTTCTTTCATGACTCCCACGATAGAGCGGCGGCTTCATCCATGCTCCGGTCCCTTGAGTCGAGTCGAAGCAGTGATGATGTGTCAAGTTCTGAAACATCGATTGGCTCATGATGAAATTAAACTTTAATGAACTTGTAGTATGTCTCTTTGGTTTCGAGAGTCATTCAACTTAGATGTAATCGATGCTATTAATGTCTTGCTTTTCTCTTCCGATCATTCTGTTGCATACTTATATATTGCTTATGTATTGTCTGTGAATTGGTACTAACGTTTCGTTTGGCTAGTGCATAGCGATGCCGTCGTATGTCGTGTACAAGGGTAAGGTTCACGGAGTCTACGACGACTGGGAGGAGTGTCGGAGACAGGTTCACCGATTCAGCGGTAACAGTTACAAAGGGTACAACACTAGGGCGAGGCGAATCTAGATCGCCCGCTATCTAGTGGGAGAGGGAGGGCGTTGGAGGAACCGGATGAAGACGAGTTTCATCGTGATGATGCTCATCGTGTTGACCGCAGCTCTCTTCTATGTGATGGTAGTTTAGATGATCGATATCGACTTGTAATGTGAAGACAAACTCGCTACTCGCGGTCTCGAGACTTGTAATATAATGTTCTATCTTTGTTCGGTCTTTTCAATTCGGAGACTAATATGATGAATTGTACTCAGAGACTAATATGATGAATTGTATTCAGAGACTAATCTTCTATTGTATTCGATGAATCTGTTGTTGATGTGTGCTGTCTATATTTTGTCCAATTATACATTTTGTAACCTATGCAAAAAACAGAAAAAAAAACCTAATATTCATACTAATGGCGCATCACATCATAGTGCGCCATTAGTATGCCAAAGGATACTCATGGCGCATCATTAAACTGCAGGCGCCATTAGTGTGCTTGAAGTTACTAATGGCGCATCATGCCGTTGTGCGCCATTAGTATGCTGAAGTTACTAATGGCGCATCATGCCGTCGTGCGCCATTAGTATGGCAAAGCACCTGGTATACATGGCCCCCTGGGAGGCATACTAATGGCGCACTACATGGTGCGCCATTAGTATACCAGATACTAATGGCGCATCAGTGGTGCGCCATTAGTAAAAAATACTAATGGCGTGCTAGTAATGGCGCACCGGTAGTGCGCCATTAGTAGGCAAAACCGGTGCGCCATTAGTAGGCCTTTTCCTAGTAGTGAGGGGGAGCCACAGAGACCCCCGCTGGTAAGACGTAATTTTAAAAGATAATTATTTAGCAAAGTGTGGCGTGAATCTGACAATAATATTGCAGAGGGCGCCGGACTAGATCCGGACAAGCAACAGCTACTGCGTCGCCTAAAGGCGGCGAGAGGGTGCTTATGAAGGTGCAACAGAGAGAAACAAGCTCCAAGATGCCCACACCCAGCAAGGAGAAGAGCTGAAAGGTGTTGGGCCCGGTATGCAGCTCCGTGAAGGAGAATCGGTAACCGTCGCGGCATTTATAGTAAGTGCTTGAACGAATTCCTTTGAAAAGAAGAATTCGGCAAGGAAGACGATTGACAGAAATATGTCTTTAGGTGTGCTCAGAGGTCGCCCTGCGGAGGAAATGCCTGAGTCAACGGGTGACCAACTTCCCGAGCTAGTTCAATTGCTCGAACGTGTTCGGCAGGCGATGAGTGGCGTAGTTCATGCTTTATGGCCATCCATCTCCCTACCCGAGGGCCTTGGTGAGCTTGCTAAGAAGCTTCAGGAGCAGCGGCGCCTCCGTTTGTGGAAGATATCGGCTGCCGTCGAGGCGCCCGAGGAGGCTGGGCCATGGTGAAGACACGTTACCCAAGTCGACCCAAACCACATGGCCGAGGTCGGACTGCGGGGCTGATGGGAAGGAGATCCTGTGAGCTTGATGTACGGCCAAGTAGAACTGGCATGAATATTCCCAACAGGACTGTAAATTAGACAGCCTGTTAGATGGGGTTGAAGAGGAGTACAATCAGTCGGTTTGACGATGTAATTTGAAATGACATGTAAAATGCCTTCTAGCCGGATTGTAGATCGTTTGTCTTTGCGGACCATTTCGCTTCAACCTCGGGACCCAACAGTCCGGAGTGTGTCCGAATACCCTTACGGTTATAAAAGAACCGGGCATGCATGGAGACAAGGCGTCGGGGTCATAATTGCTTTATCGGACAAGTGCCCAACTAGTTATGTTATATTACATGGTTAGTAAGAAACATCTTCCGGGGAGAATAGTTCCGTTAAGGGTTCCTTTCCACAGGAGGCATGCCCTAAAGTGCAATGCCGGACTGCGAAAATAGCGAAAAAAAGCATCTGGGGCAGATAAATAAGTAAGTAATAAATCATCTTTCAAGTCACCGACCGAATATTCTCTTAAGAATGCTAGCTTTCGGCTTCACGGAGTCTGAGGTACACATCCGGCTGACGCAGCAGTACCAATAGCAGAGGTGCTCCCTTTACCTCCTAGCCGAACAATCGGGAACGTAGGGGTAAGCACAGGAGCCAGGCAACCCAGCTTGGCCAAAACTTAAGTCATATCGATGCATATAATGGTGAATAAAAGCTACATGCGGAAGTATGCCACATGTATTGGGCATGAAGCCCGTATGAATAAGCTTCTGTTAAAGAAGCCCCCAGGTATAATGAGTGCCAGGGGCACATCAAGTGTGTCAACAAAGCGCAAATCAGCCCATAAAAGGTAAAAAAAGTGGGAAGAAGGAGGAGGAGGAGAGCGGTAAAAAACAAGGAGTGGGCCGGGGAGTGAGACGAACCCGGAATCCGGCGTTAGGCGTAGAATCTTCGGAGACGAGCTGCGTTCCATGGGTTCGGCTTGAGTCGGTTGTCCGATGCGTTACGTAGATGGTACGCTCCGCCGGTTAGGACTTGGTCGATGATGAAGGGACCTTCCCACTTGGGCTTGAGTTTGTCCTTTTTCTTGTCCGGCAGGCGTAGAACAACTTCGCCAACATTGTAAGTTTTGGACCGTACTTCTCTGCTTTGATATCTTCGAGCCTGCTGCTGATAAAATGCGGAACGAGCCTTTGCCACGTCCCGCTCCTCCTCTAAGGCGTCCAGACTGTCCTGCCGATCTAGCTCGGCTTCTCTTTCTTCGTACATGCGCACACGAGGTGAGTCATTAATTATATCACAGGGCAGGACTGCCTCTGCGCCGCATACCGTGAAAACTGGTGTGAATCAGGTAGTTCGGTGGGCGTGGTCCGCAGCCCCCAGAGTACGGAGTCGAGCTCCTCTACCAAGTGCGTGTTAGATTCCTTGAGGGACCGCACTAGTCTGGGTTTGATGCCGCTCATGATTAGACCATTTGCTCGCTCAACTTGACCGTTAGTTTGGGGGTGATAGACTGAAGCGTAATCGAGTGTAATGCCCATGTTTTTGCACCAGAGTTTAACCTTGTCGGCCGTGAAGTTCGTGCCGTTGTCGATGATGATCTTTGTGGGGACACCAAACAGTGTACTACCCGGATATGAAGTCTATCACCGGTCCGGATTCTGCCGTTTTAACGGCTTGGCCTCAATCCATTTGGTGAATTTGTCCACCATGACCAATAAGTATTTGTGCTTGTGGGTTCACCCTTTAAGGGTCCGACCATGTCAAGCCCCGGACCATAAACGGCCAGGTAATGGGTATAGTTTTGAGGCGGTGGGTGGCATATGGCTCGATTAGCAAAGAGCTGGCAACAGACGCATCGTTGGACTAAATCCTGAGCATCTGCCCGGGCTGTCGGCCAATAAAATCCTGTACGGAAGGCCTTGCCTACAAGGGCCCGGGCTGCAGCGTGGTGCCCGCCGTGTCCGGCGTGAATTTTAGCCAGGAGATTTCGCCCTTCCTCTTCGGAGATACACCTTTGAAGAACTCCGGTTGTGCTTTTCTTATAAAGCTCTCCCTGATGGACCTTGTAGGCTTTAGATCGCCGAACTATGCAGCGGGCCTCATTTTGGTCTTCGGGAAGTTCCTGCCGCATTAAGTAGGCTAGGAATGGTTACATCCACGGGGCAATGACTGCCATTATTTCGTGAGCTGAAGGTGTTATTTCGTTGGCTGAGCCGCCGATTGTGTCAGAATGGTCTGAGTTAGGTGATGCAGCTGGCTCTGGATTGTTATTTGCGGACTCCTTTTCCCATGATACGGACGGCTTAAAGAGCCGTTCCAGGAAGATGTTAGGAGGGATGGCGTCTCGTTTCGCGCCGATGTGTGCTAACACGTCTGCTGCCTGGTTATTATCCTGGGCTACATGATGGAATTCTAGTCCTTCGAACCGAGCTGACATTTTTAGGACGGCGTTGCGGTAAGCTGCCATTTTTGGATATTGCGAGGTTTGAATCCCCGCGCACCTCTAGGCGTTGAATGCCCATGGAGATTGCCATCCGGAGGCCATGTAGGAGGGCCTCGTATTCGGCTGCGTTGTTGGAGCCCATGTACATTATTTGAAGTACGTATTGGATTGTGTCTTCCGTTGGGGACGTCAGGACGACGCCAGCCCCCAAGCCAGCCAACATTTTGGATCCGTCGAAATGCATGATCCAGTTGGAGTACGCGCCGCACTCTTTAGGGAGTTCGGCTTCGGTCTATTCGGCGATGAAGTCCGCCAGAACCTGCAACTTTATAGCTCGCCATGGTTTGTAGGTTATGTCAAATGGTAAGAGCTCGATAGCCCATTTTGCAATCCTGCCCGTTCTATGTCGCGATTGTTTATAATATCGTTGAGAGGTACTTGAGGCCACCGTTATTGAACACTCTTGAAAGTAGTGATGCAGCTTCCGGGATGCCATGAACACCGTGACACGCTATCTTTTGATAATGTGGGTACCGGATTTGCATGGAGTTAGAACGAGTGGATACGTAGTACACTAGTTTTGAAGAGGGAATTTGTGTCCTTCATTTCTCGTTCAACGGCAGTACCGCTCTAACAACTTGATGTGTTGCTGCGATATATAATAACATAGGCTCGCCCGAGTTGGGCGGCCAGAACCGGATTTGTTGCCGGTATGGCCTTTATTTCTTCGAGTCCAGGTATGGCAGCATCCGTCCATTCGAAATGTTGATTGTCTTGGGAGGAGGCGGTAGAGGGCGAGCCTTTTCTCCCAAATGGGAGATGAAGCGACTTAAGGCCGCTACGCATCCAGTTAGTTTTTGTATCTGCTTGAGGTCTTTTGGAATATCCAATTGTGACAGAGCTCGGATTTTGGCCGGGTTTGCTTCAATTCCTCGACCGGACATGATGAAGCCCAAGAGCTTTTCGGCTGGTACGCCGAAGACGCATTTTTCCGGATTGAGCTTAATGTCATATGCTCGGAGGTTGTCGAATGTCACCCTCAAGTCTTCAACTAGAGTTCCGACGTGTTTGGTCTTGACGACCACATCGTCTACGTATGCCTCTACTGTTTTGCCTATCCGGTAGCCGGACATGTTTGAATCATGCGCTGATATGTTGCGCCGGGCGCTTACGAGTCCGAAGGGCATTGTGTTGAAGCGTAATGGCTCAGATGGAGTAATGAATGCCGCTATGCTTGGTCTTTCTCCGCCATCTTGATTTGATGGTATCTGGAGTATGCGTCGAGGAAGCACAATGAATCGTGCCCTGCGGTAGCATCGATGATTTGGTCGATGCGAGGGAGGGGGAAAGGGTCCTTTGGACAGGCCTTGTTAAGGTCTTTAAAATCGACGTAGAGGCGCCAGGATTTGTCCTTTTTTGGTACCATTACTAGATTGGCTAGCCAGTCCGGATGCTTTATATCTCTGATGAATCCGGCTTCTAAGAGTTTGGCTAGCTCTTCTCCCATTGCCTGTCTTTTGGGCTCGGAAAATCGCCGAAGAGTTTGTTTGACTGGCTTGAACCCTTTTAGGATATTTAGGCTGTGCTCTGCCAGCCTGTGTGGGCTTCCTGGCATGTCTGAAGGATGCCAGGCAAAAATGTCCCAATTTTCCCAAAGGAATTCTCGTAGTGCGGCCTCGACACCAGGACTTAATTGTGCCCCAACGGAGGCCGTCCTTGTGGGGTCCGTTGGATGGACCTGAAATTTGACTATCTCGTCTGCTGGTTTAAAAGAGGTGGATTTGGACCTCTTATCGAGTATCACATCGTCCCTATCCACCGTGGAGCGCATCGTAGCTAGTTCCTCTGCCACTAGGGCTTCGGACAATGCCTCTAGGGCCAAGGGCTGTCTTATTTTCAGCGCCGAGTGTCAGATCTGGATCATCAAGTAGAGTGATTATCCCATTGGGTCCGCATTTTGAGCTTCATGTACCCGTAGTGGGGTATAGCTTGGAAGATTGTGAATGCCTCTCGCCCTAACAAAGCGTGATATCCGCTGCCAAATGGGGCCACTTGAAACGTGACCTCCTCGGACCTGTAATTGTCCGGTGAGCCGAACACTACATTTAGTGTGATTTTTCCCTGCAGCGTACTTCTCGACTAGGGATTATCCCTCTGAAGGTTGTGCTGCTTTGCTCAATGCGGCTCCAGTCAATTTCCATTTTTGAAGGGTTTCCTCATAGATGAGGTTTAATCATTGCCGCCATCCATGAGTACCTTAGTAAGACGAAAAGCCGTCTACTATCGTGATTGAGGCAATGCAGCCGGTGCTCTAGCTGTTCGGAATTTAGGTTCGTCATTTGGCGTTGAAGGTGATAGCCGTGTCGCTCCATGGATTTGTTGTTGCTACTTGGTAGACTTCAAGCAGGCTGCGGATTGTTCGCTTTCCGCGTGTTATTTGATGCGAAAGTCTCAAGATCGTTAATACCGTCGGTACCTTTGGGTTGGTTACCCGCGAAAAAAGCCTCGCCACTTTTGGCCACCTGCCGTAGTATCCAACACGCCAAGGCTGTGTGTTGGAGTGGCGCCCTCCGTCTTTGTGGATTTTGCAGGTCCATTGAGCCAACCCTCCAAAGACGGTTCCGCACTTTTAGGGATTTTTGGTTTTTGGTATTCAACCCGGTGCTTGATAATGATGCACCCTTTTGTTCCGGACTAGGGATGTATTCATGGACGGATTATCCCAAAATTTACTTTCGGTTTTCCAGCGCTCTCCATCGCACAAGATTTTTTGTACTATGGTCGCCAAGTCAGTAAAGCGTGTAATTTCGCGACGACTTATGGCGTTTAGGATTCCCTTGTCCGTGCAATTATTGCAGAAAATTGGGATTGCGTCCTCCTCTCGGCAGTCCTTTATCCTGTTCTTAACCAGGAGGAATCTGGCCCAGTAATGATGTACTGTTTCAGCGGGCTCTTGCCGAATTCCAGAGAGGTCGCTAATGTTTGGGTGGGCGGTGGAACTAGATCCGAACCCTGTCCAATTCAGGACTCAAGGGCCGGAAGTTTCTGAACTTGGAAGTTTGGATTTTGAGTGTTATCCAATGAGTCCAACCCGCCGCTGACTTTAAGTTCGTGGCTTGGTCGACGTCCGTCCCTCTGCTGGGAATCCAGCATGGAGGGATCGGGAATCCGGACGCAACTAGTCTTTAAGATACAAGAAGAATCGCCGCATTGATGCTCTATCACAGCAACATGATGGGTAGCACAGGGAAAATTGATCTCTCAGATCGGTTTTAGGCCCGATCCGGTCGTAGTTCTGTGGCGACTTCGTGGCAGCGATGCGATCTAAGAGCTCGTTTATGGAGGAGAGCTCGATCGGATCTAACTGTTCGCAAGTTCGAACTAGCACGAGATTGGATTCGATGACTCGAGAGGTCATCGTCGGTAGCGATGGCGGATGGCGGTCATAAGAAAACCACCTAGCCGAAGAGTCGCCAGCGGCCAAGGCTCCTTTGGCGATAGTATCGCCTCTAAAGACGAGATGAGGCATCCTACCGACGGCAACGACACGGAGGAACTCTCAATGAAAGCACCAATGTCGGTGCCAAAACCGCGGATCTCGGGTAGGGGGTCCCGAATCGTATGCGTAAAGCGGATGGTAATAGGAGACAAGGGACACGATGTTTTACCAGTGTTCGGGCCCTCTCGATGGAGGTAAAACCCTACGTCATGCTAGATTAATATTGATGATGTGTGTTACAAGAGTAGATCTACCACGAGATCACAGAGGCTAAACCCTAGAAGCTAGCCTATGGTATGATTGTTGTTTGTCCTACGGACTAAAACCCTCCGGTTTATATAGACACTTTGGATAGGGTTAGGGTTACACAGTAGTCGGTTACAATGGTAGGAGATCTACATATCCGTATCGCCAAGCTTGCCTTCCACGCCAAGGAAAGTCCCATCCGGACACGGGACGAAGTCTTCAATCTTGTATCTTCATAGTCTTGGAGTCCGGCCGATGATGATAGTTCGGCTATCCGGACACCCCCTAGTCCGAAACTCCCTCAGTGAGGGCTGTAAGATAGAGCTTGAGAGATGATCCAGTCACAGATGTGTAGATATATTTTGTGTGTGGGAGGAAGCAAGGTCAACCGATCACATAGGGTCGCCGTGCGATCAAAAGAGTGAGACAGGTTGGAGAGAGTGACCTAGATAGACGATGTGCGTGAGATAGTATACAATGTGAATAGGTCGAATTGGGCTCAAACATGGTGATATATCGTTTTTGTCCGAGAAAGAGCGAGGTAAATCGAGACATACACATACACACACGCACACACACATAGAGAGAGAGAGATTGAGTGGGCGTGGCCAACCATGAGGTCGAAAGGGTGGCGGCGGCAGCTTGGATGGACTGACCTAGATAGACAATCTGCGTGAGAGAGTATAGAGTGTGTCGACCGAGGCCCGAACAGGGAGGTATATCATTTGTGTGTGAAAGAAAACGAGGTTAAACGAGACTCAGATAAAGAGAGCGAGATTGAGAGAGTGTGGCCCGCCATGCGGAAGAAAGAGTGAGACAAAGGTCAAGGAGTGACCTAGATATACAACGTGCATTCGTGCGCACGAGAGGTTGGGGGGCTAGATAGGCAATGCATGTATTTAGCGCGAGAGGGTGAGAGGGAGAGGGGGTATAGAGAGAGAGCTCGGCATGGGGTGCAATGGCGGGTGTGTGAGGTAAATACATTTGGTAACAGGAGCGGAAAAAGGGGTTGTGTAGTTGAGAGACTTGGAGATCGAAACATGGAGAGAAAGAATGAACATGTGTTGGAAACCAATAGCTTGCTATGGTGGTTTGGAGAGGAAGATTGACCGATATAGGAAGTATGTAGCATTTGTGCGCCTGGGGGGGGGGGGCTAAAAAAAACATTTTAATGTACATATTACGAGACTTAATAACGATTTTTCAATTGATTGTACATTGTAAGATTTGAACCGAGGACCAGGCATACGGGTAATTATTTCGAATTCGTGCCATACTAAGTTTTGAAAAGTTGACATTGGCTCAATTTGTTGTGCTATTTTGTAGGTCATATATTTGAATCCATCCAAAAGTTTTCTCACTACCATGGTGTTCATCATATACATATGAATTTGTATTAAAAAAGTAGCATGGATACAGTGAAATGTGAAATCCACATTAGAATTGGAGATCGCTACGTGACACACAATCTACTTCAAATAACTAACTACGTGACACACACTCTAATTCAAATAACTAATTATGTGACACACTCTAATCCATGTTAGCGTGGGTACCGTTTCGATTTTTTTTCAAATAACTCATCATTAATTAATTTATAGTACTCCCTATGTTCACTTTTATAAGACCTTGAAGACATTTCAGACAATGTGCAAAACAGTTCATTTTAAGTTGTCTGAAACGACTTACAAAAGTGAACGGATGGAGTATCTCATTTCGAATGACTAATTATTGCAAGGAAAACACGGGCATGGTAATACATACATATTCATTTGCAAATGAAAGAAGATTTGTTTGCATTCTCAAATGTCGGCGCACCAGGCGAGACCGAGTGGTCGTGTCGGGTGGACGCCTGCTTGATGCCTTAAAGGCAACAGCCCTTGGGTGACTGACATGTGGGCCAGCCACTTGTTGGGCCCACATGTCATGGACACAAAGGCAGGTGCCTTAAGGCACCGAAGCGTAGCACCCAGCCACCCACCCCCCCTCCCCCCAAAAAAAGGACGACGACAATATAAGTTCACGCTTCCATGTTTCAGATTGAAATATCTGGCGGCCCCAATTCTAGCCCTGCAAAATCTCTCTTCTCCACCATCCCCTTCTGCGCCCAGATTGCTCAAATCCCTAATTCGCCGCCATCCCTCGAATCGCCCCTCGTCTCATCTCTTTCCCCATCGTTCCCCACCTCTGTGCCGGACGACGACGACGAAGACGACGGTCGCGCTTCACCACCGCACCGGAGCTACCTCATCTACGCCCTCGTCCTCCGCACCGGGTGGTCCACCGACAATGTCGGCCGCCGCAACCGATGTGCCTCACAGACACCGAGTTCCACCGCATCAGGTGCGCTTCACCGACGCCGTCTCCCAGCTCACTGGGGCTACTCCACCGAGCACATCGTCGCACCTACGCCCCCCTGAGGTCGTTGGGGCTTCACCAACGGTCTCGTCCACCGCATCGTAGCGCTTTGTTTCCACTCAAGATCTTCATCCGTGCGCGTCCAGCCAACGCCAGTGCATCACCCTCAACGGCTCTGAAGTGACCCGCACTCTAGCTAGGCGAGCATGCCCAAACGTCGGCCCGAACTAGGTATCCACACATCACTCCCTTGTGCACTGTTCTGACGATGTCTGGATATCCTTTCACTGCTCTCTTATCTTACACGCCTATGCAACTCTGACATGAACTCTTATTTCTTACGGAGATATCATCCAAACAAGCAAATCCATTTTTAGCGAAGCATGACGGGCTACGGGATCTGGTACACATCCTCAAGCACACCAGATAACCTTGTAAGTATCTCATCCTCCAAAGACAACATCAAGGTCTATTCCTCTTATTTGATCAACCATTCGTCGTGTCAAAAATGCAGAGGGGATGCAAGGAGCACAAGGCCTGCACATCCAAGCAAGTGGTAACATGGACTTGTACATGGAACATCCCAAGCACAAGCAGTAGCTGCAATGAGCCTGCATAACGAGCTAGCGTAAGTCCCTTCATTTCATTTAATTCAGACTTGGCATTCCTGTATGATTTGTGTGCGATGGCTGATCCACGAATTCAAGTTACCAGGCGAACATTCAACTTAAAAAATACGAAGGCACTTGCACTCCGGAAATCAACATAACTTGAGAAATGTGAAGCTACATGCACTTTGAAAACCAGCTAATGATCCAAAGTTGTTCAGATTATAAACACTAAATGATGCGAGCACCAAAAAACAAAAAAATGCAACATGGTGTACAAGGACTACAAACATGGTCTGTACCTGCCTGAATTATTCGTTCTCTGGCTGAAATATCAAAGTGTAATTGCACGTATAACCAGTGCGCAAACTCCATATCAATATATCTATCCTGCACAAGTATGCCAATAGTTTCAAACAACAGATTAGAAAAGTATTTATGCTATGTTGTCATGATACGGGGACTTTCTGGTAGATGGCCTCGACGTTTCCTCAAGCTTTGAAAATGCACTATAATTTGCTTGTCATCAATGCCTGCAAATCTCTGTCTCTCTCAACATAGTAGATCATCATTAGACACTAAATCATTCAATGAGCTTGCAAAATGCTTGCATTAGATCCCTCATTAGACACTATATGTTCATCACCAGGAGCATGTAAAATGTTTGCATCAAATCCTTCATTAGCGATGCTCATTAGACACTTCAGGCTCAAGAACAACATGAGCTTGTATGTTTGCACCGGAAACTTGATTAGATACATCAGATTTAGTCAGTTCAGTATTGATTGGGGGAGTTATAAAATAAGTAGAAATTGGTTTCATTTTCTCATATATTCCCTACATACAAGCAGTTTTACAACACCGTCAGGTTTAACTATTGGCCAGAAATTGAAGAGTTGAATTAGATATAATCAGGGATGTGATGTACCCGCTTGTTGCAAATGCTAATCTTGCAAGCTGCGATCGTCTGCTTGCAAGCTCGATGCCATGCCCATGCTGCCGCCGCTGCCTCCCACGCAGGCTACACCCAGGGTTGGATCTTCATCTTCTTGTCCTTCCGTTCGCTTGAAGCCCGGCGACCGCCCTCCAACGAGGGTGCGAGGAAGTGCTGTGTCGGTCTGTCCAGCGGTGGCTCGGTGAGGAGCGAACCAGACTAGAGGTTGGAGCGACTGAATTGGGATTTTTCCTGCTGTCGATCGATATGGGAGGCGCTCGTTTGGGCCGCGAGCCTGCTATAGGGCCTGCCTTGCACTTATGTTATTGGCCCATCCAAATTGAAATATTTTTCTTCATTTTTTACATTGCCTACTCGTGCGTTGGGACGAACAAAACTAGTGTGGGCCAACCTGGACGACTCAAACTAGGTGCACACTTTCCAGCCACCTGAGGCGGCCGCCCATACCAGCCCCTATGGTGGCGTCGCCTTTTTATGCAGTATGATTGGATAGTGAAAAATATTCGAGTGGCGCTTTTGATTTACCCACTGAATGGTTGAATTGCTTGTTTCTATGAACTGAGTTCGCCAATAATGTGAAGGATGCCAGTCTTTTGATCCTATTGTAGATTGCTTAGATCTCGATATGCCGAAAGTAATCGCATGAAATATACAGTAAAAGCCAGTGTGATGTGTTTGGCTACAACTAGTCTGACTACACGTCCTCATATAACATATCAAGGACGCGCCATCTTACCAGATTAACCATTTGACTTACCCATGTAGTGTGGGAAGAAAGAAGTATTGGGACTGTGTATCCAAGCAATTGATGCCATGGACTCCTTTGTACAACCTTGTAAGCGAAAAAGAAGTTGCAGTGTGCCTGTACAAAGAACTAGCGTAAGTTCAATTACACTTTCTCGGAATTTTAGTTAGCCACTTATTGCAAAATTGTTAAATTATGTTGCTTGTCTTAATTTAGTTTGCTACTGATTACATAATGGCGCAGCCTCTTAATCATATTGTAGACTGCGCCTATCTATGTGTTTGATACTTACTATTAAGAATTACATGTTTGCCTTAACTTAAATATCTACTTGTTTGTTTAACTGCTACAACAACGGGTTACAATGATGTTAATAACTACTCCCTCCGTCCCATAATATAGGACGTTTTTTGACACTAGCATAGTGTTAAAAACGTCTTACATTATGGGACGGAGGGAGTACTTTTCAGCATCCAATTGAAACTCTTTAATTCCTTGTTTGTTTAACTGGTTTGCTGTTATAACTCCTAGTTGAGATGTTTTGCTAACTTCACCTTTTCTGAATCCAATCGGAACTTTAATGGCAAAACAGGTTAGCCCAAGATCAAAGAGCGAGGTCCCCATGGACGTTGCATCATCCCACAAAGAAGGGCACCGACCCAATCATGCATTATGAATTGCCAACTGCAGATGCTCTAGAGGCTAAACTAGTGGTATAAAGAGATTACATACGCACTTAGAGATGAAGTTGACATGTTGAGGAAGCAAACAGCACAATCACAAGCGGTACTCGGGACAACCATTAAATATTTGGTGGATTTCAAAAGCGAAGCAAGTCGAGACTGACCAGATTGTTAAGGTCCTGAAGGAAAAAGGAAATTAAATTCCTACTTGGTAAATCATAGGTGAAATGTTCTTTCCATAGTTGAATAACCTTTGTGTTGTCTGTTCATGTAATCAATCAAACCATTTGTTTTAGAGATCATGTAATAATTTTGTTTTTGTTTTTTGGTTGTAATTTTATTTGAGCACAAGTCTGTATTAATTGATAAGACTTGAAGACATTTCATTTGGATTGTTGTGCCAGACCTACAAATATGCCAATCGGGCTGAATGTGCATTCAGCAATAGTAGTAGTATAGATGGACCATAAGTGGCACGCATCGGAAAGGGCCAAGATGCTGGCTAAAAAAAGATGTTGTTGTAGCCAAAAAAAAAGTACAGCGGCCTGGCTTATGTATGTTAGTTGATATTATTGATCCATATACTCTATAAGTGTTTATATGTCTGTTAGTTCTGTACATTCTTGGTTGATTGACTCGGTATTTGAATCTTGATACATCGCTTGTGTACATATCTAAATGGGAGTACACATTATGCTGCGTGTGACATCTGAGTTGGACATGAAGTGTTCCAAATATTCGAATTCATCTTAAACTGGATACTAGTTTCTGAATTTGAGTATCGGCATTCGTAAACCATATTCATATATGACAGTGGAATACATCTTTGTCGTACTTTTGAAGATATATAAAAACACATAGAACAATTTATAAAGATTCATATAGGGTAAACATGGATGCTTATTGTCCCAAAATTCGAAAGAAGCTGCAAAATGTCCACTCCCACATCGGCTGCCCGAAGCCAAGTGTTTGGGAGGTGGAAATTACTGTCTACCCATTACACGGACAATCCATCGGTCCGATTTCCACTACTCTAAATAGGGGTAGGTTAGTAACTTCAATCAGACGTGACACGACCGCCTCTGAGCCCATTCCGACACGGTGGACGGCAAAACACATTTGATTCAAGCTCGTCCGAAAGACCTCTGTTTCTCCCTCCATTCCCCATTCATACACGGTGGGCGGCAAAACAAACTCGACTCGGCCGAAATCGATGTAGGCAAATATTTTCTATAGGGGCAAGTTTGTAACTTCACTCAGACGTGACACAACCGCCCTATCTGTCAGCCCCGTTCATACACCGTGGTCACCAACCATGGGCGCCAACCACCCTCTCCTCGCCCGAAATCGCTCACGGCAAATATTGGCGAGATGCGAGATTACCGTCCTATCCCCAACCGACGAGACGTCCAAATTTTAAACGGGGGCTAAGTTCGTAACTTTCCCATATTTCAAACAGGCGTCCCAAAAACATGGTTCCCCGTACCTCTCCCTCCATTTTCCCATTCATACACCGTCCGCGCTAGAACACCCCATCCCCACACCAGCCTCCGTCCGCCACCCCATCCATCGCCGCCGTCCTCCACCACATCCACCGCCACCGTCCTCCACCATGCCGGAGCGCCTACCAAGACCGCGTCATCCACTGCTAGAGATGGACATTTCTCATCCACGGCGACAGACCAATAGCCTTGCATCGCGTCCTCTCGCTTCATCGGCGCCGTCGTCCTCTTTGTCGGGGCCGCTCACACGACCTTCTCTTCCACCGCAATGGGACTTATCCCCCGATGCACCCGTCTACCGTCGCAGATCTGATTCAACGCCACCGACAGCCATCGCACCCCTGATGCCTACACGGTGCCGCAAGAGAGGTGGTACTTCATATCTCCTCAACTTTTTGATCTTAACCAGAAAATAGATCTTAACTTGGTTACTCTACTTTCTTTTCAGCTCTTAGAATTTAGTTCTTAGTTCGAAGCAAACAATGGATGCTAAATATCATTTCTCCTGTTTGTAGCTTCAAATCTGCCATGGCACAACCATAATACGGTTTAATTGATCATGCTTAGGGTTTAATTGATCATGTTGGTTCCGTGGTGGTTTCTTTAATAGTAATCGGAGGGAAAACCCTCTTTTGCTCAAAAAAAATATGCTTAGAGTTTCCCCCTTTTATGATCACTATACGATCAGAATACGTGCTTCGTGTCATAATAACACTGCTCCACGCATCAAGCTAAACAAGCTTAGATGTTCAAATATGAATCTGATATTATTAAAATAGAGTTGTTTAATTGGTCACTAAATGTTCCTAAATTAGTTTGAAAATGAATGTTCGCCGCTCGGGTGTGTATCTCACAGGTGCCCACGGTGGGCCGCCCATCCTGGGATTTTGGTCGCCCCAGCCTCGATTCCCCTCTCTGCTTTCAAGGCTCCGATCTCTACTGCCTCACCGCCTCCCTCGCTGGCGACTTGCCATCCCCGAAAGGCATGACTCTAGGAGGAGACGCCGGACTAATAGGAGGCCAGGAGCCGCTCGCCCAACAGCGTCACCATTGCCCGGGCGCGCCGCCGTGCCTACCTTCCCAGTCCGTTTAGGGCTCAGGAGTGCAGCACCCACCAAGCCAACCCGATTTATCCTGCGATACGTCCTCAACACTCAGCAGCCACTCCTCATCACCCATTTTCTAATTGATTCATTACTCATTAAGCAGGACTGTCATTAGGGTTTGTTATGTGCTCAGTGCTACCTACACTTAATGGTTCAGATGTAGTTCGGTAATCTTTAGTACCTCTAAAGTTCACAGGGTTTTCAAAATTCCGGCCCTCGGATGTAAACTAGTCATTTTGGATTGTTGGTCGTAGTGACATTTACCCAGATTACTACTGCAAGCCAGGTTTGTTGACAATTTTACTTGTGTTTCTTACTCATTCGATATAATATCCAATTATTCACGTCGATTAGTTGCAAACGATAAGTGCTACACAAACTTCTTCATTCAGATTTTGGACGATCTCTTCTGCGATTTACAATTACGCATACTTTCCTAATAAGATCACAAGTAAATGATTGATTCACTACATCTATGCTTGCCTTGTCATATTTGTTGTCAATATTCTTTTAGGGTGGACCACCCTGTTTCTAAATACTGGAACCGTAGACCTGAGTGAATAGTATTTATCTATGTGATCTCTTCCATCATGTGTGGGTAACGAACACTGCATTGTATAGAAAGAAAGTGTCATTTCCAGCTTTTACATAGGTTTCGATCTTTTACATGGAATACAATCTGCCTACTTTCTTTCTGTCGCACTACCAACACTCCACAATTGAAGCTAAACATTACGCCACTCATAATTGCTTAGTTTATTTGTTCAAATACGAATTTCATATGATTCTAATGTTCCTACTTCAGTTTTGAAATGTGTGCCTGCCTGTTATAGAGACATAAGAGGTTTGTATTTCTGTGTGTGGTCTGGTCAGCACGGTTGGGAGGTGAACTTTGCATATGCAGGGGTTTATAGGGAGACACTCTCCGAGTTGAATCCACAATGCATTCCATAGATAATCTGACTACTTTTTATGTTTTCATGAATCTCAGATTCTGAACAGCATCATAATGATTATGAGCTTGCACGCATGAAACTAATAAAGCAGAACAATGCCATGGCTGTCAAACTTGGCATTAAGGGACTGAAATCAAGTCTGGATGCAATGCAATGCAAACGCTCTCCACCTACAGATTCATGCTCAGAATATGATCCTAACAGTGATTCTGAACTAGAGGGAGACCTAAGTCAATGTAGCTCCCTAGTGGAGGAGTCAAAGGAAGATGCCCTATCTTATTCACCCATCAAGGTACTTTCTCTAACTTTCCAAGGCTACATTGCTCGCACATATCTTGCAACTGATGCTTTGCATTGCTTCTACTTTGTTGAACTGCCATTAGCTTAGTTTACACATCGTGTATGTGAATACGCCCTGCCTATCCATTTTCAGTACATATTCCATCTATCATCATACCATATTTATCCATTCAAATGTTGTTCTTGTGTATCAGACGTTCAAAAGGAAGAGGGCGATTGCTGATCATGGAGGAGCACAAGCAAAGTATTTGGAAAAGGTAGTGGCACCTGATAAATCAAATAGCCCATTAGGTGTAGTTACAATATCAACTGACCCACAAAATACCCCAACTCTAGCAGACTCTAGCCCTACTACCTTTGGTCATTTCGATGCCCCAACTCATAGACCCCAAGCTGCAGCAAAGCAGTATGATTATGCCGCTGATTTAGCACCAAATTGCATTTAAAACCCCATTCCAAAGAAAGAGTACACCAAATCCGGTTGCCAAATCCTTTTCGAACCGGAGAGAGCCCCAATTGCAGCAAATAGGACCCCTGTTCCATTTCTTCCCAGTTTAGAAGACGGCTTATGTTGTTGTCGGGAACTTTATGCGCATCTTTCCTTCATGGAAAGATTATAATGCGTATACAGAACAATTTTCAGTCTTCCTCCGCAACTTACGCTGTAAGTAATGTACTAATGTTATTCATGGTCATTCTGCATATGTTTCTGTGACGATGAAGACACAAGATTTCATTCTTTTAAATAGGTGAGGAGAAAACTGGATTGTGATGACGAGCAAGAGTTGGTTGCGCTTTTCAAGCACTCGTTGATGAAGTATCGTTCCTACCTGAGGCAAGCACACTTGGATGGCAAGCCTCTGAACAAAATTTCTGTAAAGTCTCCGATGCTACATTTATCCGACGGTGACTGGAATAATCTTGTTACACATTGGTCTCGGCTGCAGCGTAAGGTACTGTCTATGATATCACATCACAATTTGAACTACATTTCTGCATTTGCCTTAACGTCTCACTTGTATGAAAACTGTTAGCAGAAGAACATTCGTTCTCAAGGGACCATAGAATCTCGCAACTATATTGCACACTGCATTGCCCTCGTGAGTACCTCTTGCCCTGTATGACCATACTTACTTTCATAGCTGTTTGATTATGTAGCATCACTGCACATGTTAGCCTCGTAATCTCCCATTTGGTGGACACTATAAGATCCATATGGACTCTTACACAAATTTAGAATCAACCCAATGCTTTTGAAGAGGTTTAGCTCTGCAGTCCTCTTGTAAGGACTGAACATGGTCTATCATCAGACTTACATTAACACCTACTCCCTCCGTCCCATAATATAAGAACGTTATGTACAAGACACCGGTGTTCAAAACACTCTTGTATTATGGGAAGAGGGATTGGTTCATTTTGTAGCATTCTGCATCTTATCTCCTCGCCCACCATTTACTAAAAAGACCAGATCTATATTTAATCTTACCAACAAGTAGAATACACAAACAATGCTAGTGCGTAAGTGTAGCCCATTGCTCTTGTCAAGACATTTTGTCCTCAGAACGCTTGTACTTCCAGGGATTGGTAGTTGATTATGTAGCATCAATCTGCATCTTATCTTCATTATCCTCTATCCCTTCCAGTATTATCATAACTATAATTACTCTCTACAAAATGTAGAGTACAAGCAATGCTTATGAAGAAGATTTTGTGCTGAAATTCTTGAGTTATCCTTCCCTTGACATGGAGAAGGGCATTATAAAGCCGGTGTTAACTGTTAATGTAAGTCAGTCCTTCTAAAGCCTTTATCCTCAACTGTTGTTTAATTTTCTCATACTCCCTATCGTTTACTGATATTTAGTTTGATGTTTCTACCAAAATGCATGTTCGTAAGAACCGTAAGTTCTAAGTTGTACTTGTAAAACCAAATTTCTTATTCGTACCATGCACATTACTTAATACTCCCTATATGTATGCTTGGTTTTGTCGATCTATAATCCAGTGTGTGGTGAAGCAGCCCACGTTTGCACCTTGCCATCTCCTGTTTTATCTTACTGATGTGGCTGATGATATGAACAACATGCCATGCACATTATCCAAAATAGATACAATGATTTTCTTTGCCCTTCATCTATGCTTGTTATGTTGACATGGTAATCCAAAGAGTGTGGTGAAGCTCCCCGCATTATGAACAATGCCAAATTATGCTATTGATATTTTGAACTTACTCTTTATTTTCTAATTTGAAATTGGATAGAATTGACAGAACAGTTATCATCTTTGTTTATACACGTGCAAAACCTGTCATCTCTCTTCTTTGTTTCAGGTGATGTGCCCGATGGCATGCACAAGTCTCTTTGAAGGTCGTGAGACAAACCCAACATATATTGCAGCAAAGAAGGCAAAACATCTTGAAGATAGCGAGACAACCCCAAAGTCTTGTCTTGATGAAGTGTTCAAGTTACTTGAGACTAACAAATGACAAGCTCACGAAATTCGTTATGCGAATCAGTTCGACTTCTTCAGTCCCAAGTTCTAGCAGAAAGGCATTCTGCAACTCAACTTCGACTTGAAGTCCTATCTCTAAGAAAGATTGCGCAGAAAACTAATGAGAACCTCATCGCTAAACAGCTACACCTGGAAGCTATGACCGACATGCTAGACCGGTCTCACAGCCTTGCTCAGCAGCTTGCGCAGCAGTTCCCCTGCAAGGCTAACCTTTCTTAAACTGTCTTGGAAGTGGTCTCGGTTCAGTATTATTTTGTTACACTGCAATGGTGCCCAGTTTTTGTAATCTGCTTCTTCGTTGCGCTTTATGATCACTGGTGGCGAACTTCGATGCCCAGTGGATGTAATATACCTTAAATCCTTTATTGTATAGTGTAGGTTTATTCTTAGTTACTATGTCGTAATTTCTTTACTGCCATCATTCGCTATCTGAAAAAATCAGATGTAGTCAACCGGGCCAAAACATTCGATAACGGGCCAGGTTTTTAGCGGGCCACAATTGGGCCTGCCTGCGTCTTTCTTAGGCCCGAATGATTGGGGCCTTCACACATTGCGCCAGGCCCAAACTTACACCAGCCTATATTTTAGTTGGGCCTTTTGTCGACCCAGCGCTTAGTTCGGCCCAGGTAGCGTTGGGCCATTAACATGCTGAATATTGCACTGGCCTGTTACGGCCGAGATGAAACCACGGGTCGTTACCAGGCCGAAACATATCTCGGGCCTTAGTTGGCCCACTGATATCATGGGCCTTTAAGAGGCCGAAAGCTTAGTACAGGCATCAACGGGCCGAATTACACGATAGGCCTTTAACAGGCCCAAAGTCATGTTGGGATTAACTGTTGCCACCTTTAGCACGGGTCGTTAGTGGGCCCGATGTCCCGTCGGACCATATATGGCCCATGGGCATGCAGGCCATTCCTGTGCCGAAAGTCACACCAGGCTGAAATGGGCCCATGTCTAGACCAGGCCTCTAACAGGCTGAAAGTCACTGGGCTGTAGTTGGGCCCGAATATTCGGCGAACAATTAACGGGCCAGATCTGGCTTCGGGCCGTAAATGGGCCCAAATATTGGGCGAACAATTAACGGGCCAAATCTGGTTTCGAGCTGTTAATGGGCCTTTATTAAGCAGGCCATTATTGGGATGGCCCACTAGTACCTGATTAAGTTCTACGGGCCTTTGACTGGGCCGGCCTTTTTAACCTATATGTGCCTCTGTTTTGCCCAGCCACGTGTCGACATACCATAGCCATGTCTCCTCCAATGGACGGGCGACATCTGGCCCACTGACGGCTAATCAGAATTTTACACGTGGAAATTTCCAATTGGTCGGGGTTGTTAACAGGTTATCGGATCCAAAATCCGACCCGATAGCTTAACGGCGTTCCGTTACGGTGGATGCCACGTGTCGGTCACCCTTGACGAAAAGCACTTACGTGGACGCTGTGATTTATCGTCATGGAAGTGGACACTTCCGTGATGATAATTTTGGTAATGTCATGGAACACTTCTACGATAGCACAGGTATGACTATCTTGATTATGTCATAAATTTGTCATGGATGTACATGCATGACAAAAAACGCGACCTACTGTGACAAACACGTATCATCACGGAAGTGTATTTTTTTTGTAGTGTAGACTGTCATGGAGGTTCAAATTGTCGTTCCGGCCCCATGGCTGGTGTAGGGTTCCGATAGGCGTGAATGGCCGCCAGCGGAACGAGGTACAGACCTGCAGATAAATTAAACAAGGAGGGAGCAGGCAAGGTAATAGTCTCAGGGTGATGTTTACCAAAGAACAATTTGTATTTAAGGCCCCTTCCCTATTCTTAACAATAAAGTCATGCGCTACCATACTCTTATAATCTAAATAAGCAGTGGGCAGCAATTTTTCTTCTTTTTCATAGTGCCTAATAGGTATGTTATAATGTGTAGCAAGGCGTGAAGCATAAATACCTCCGAAGATGGAGCCCTTTGTACGGTTCAAACTTAACCGTTTAGTAATAATACCGCCCATACTAACAGTGTTATCGCAGAATAAACCATGGAACGGAATGATAATATCAGGAACACTAAGGTTTCCACAGTTTCCGCGACCAATTAAGCAACGACTAGCAAATATGGCAAAGTAGCGTAAAACAGGAAAATATATGCTAGTGATACTTGCATTGGAAACCTTCCTAGTTTCCCCTACAGTGATAGTATCAATGAACCCGTCCACATCTTTACGATGTGGTTCCTCTAAGCTACCCTCGAAAGGTATTTTGCAAATCTTGCAAAATTAATCTAGTGGCTGTTGGAAATATGCCCTAGAGGCAATAATAAAATGGTTATTATTATATTTCCTTGTTCATGATAATTGTCTATTGTTCATGCTGTAATTGTATTAACTGGAAATCGTAATACATGTGTGAATACATAGACCACAACATGTCCCTAGTGAGCCTCTAGTTGACTAACTTGTTGATCAATAGATGGTTATGGTTTCCTTACCATGGACATTGGATGTCATTGATAACGGGATCACATCATTAGGAGAATGATGTGATGGACAAGACCCAATCCTAAGCATAGCACAAGATCGTGTAGTTCGTTTGCTAATAGCTTTTCAAATGTCAAGTATCATTTCCTTAGACCATGAGATTGTGCAACTCCCGGATACCGTAGGAATGCTTTGGGTGTGCCAAAGCGTCCTACGCAATAGGGTGTCTATAAAGGTGCACTACGGTATCTCCGAAAGTGCCTGTTGGGTTGGCACGAATCGAGACTGGGATTTGTCACTCCGTATGACGGAGAGGTATCTCTGGGCCCACTCGGTAATGCATCATCATAATGAGCTCAAAGTGACTAAGTAGTTAGTCACAGGATCATGCATTATGGAACAAGTAAAGTGACTTGCCAGTAACGAGATTGAACGAGGTATTGGGATACTGACGATCGAATCTCGGGCAAGTAACGTACCGATTGACAAAGGGAATTGTATACGGGATTGCTTGAATCCTTGACATCGTGGTTCATCCGATGAGATCATCGTGGAACATGTGGGAGCCAATATGGGTATCCAGATCCCGCTCTTGGTTATTGGCCAGAGAGGTGTCTCGGTCATGTCTGCATGGTTCCCGAACCCGTAGGGTCTACACACTTAAGGTTCGGTGACGCTAGAGTTGTTATGAGAAATAGTATGTGGTTACCGAAGGTAGTTCGGAGTCCCGGATGAGATCCCGGACGTCACGAGGAGTTCCGGAATGGTCCGGCGGTGAAGGTCGATATATTGGACGAAGGGTATTGGAGTCCGGAAGTGTTCCGGGGTACCGAACTATGGCCAACATGACCGAAAGGTGTTTCGGGAGCCCCGGCAAGTGTTGGAGGGCCTCATGGGCCAAAGGGGAAGGGGCAAACCAGCCCACTAAGGGGTGGTGCGGCCCCCACACCCTTTCCCACGTTACTTTTGGAGGTGGGGTGCCTCCACCTGGCTTGGGGGGCAAGCCTCCACCTGCTTGGCTTGGGGGGCAAGTCTCCCTAGGATTTTCCATAGGAAGATCCAATCTGCCTGGCCGCCGCCCCCTGGGGAAACCCTAGGGAGCCTCCCCCTCTCCCCTTGCCCCTATATATAGTGGAGGGGTGGGAGAGCAGCCGCACCTCTTCTCTGGCGCAGCCCTCCCTCCTCCTACACCTCCTCCTCCTCCATAGTGCTTTGCGAAGCCCTGTTGGAGAACCACGAGCTCCATCGCCACCATGCCGTCGTGCTGCTGGAGTTCTCCCTCAACTTCTCCTCTCCCCTTGGTGGATCAAGAAGGAGGAGACGTCCCCGGGCTGTATGTGTGTTGAACGCGGAGGCGCCGTCCATTCGACGCTTAGATCAGAATCGACCGTGATCTGAATCGCTGCGTGTACGACTCCACCAACCGCGTTCTTGTAACACTTCCACCTCACGATCTTCAAGGGTATGAGGATACACTTATCCTCTCCCTCTCTTGTTGCTAGAATCTCCATAGATTGATCTTGGTGATGCGTAGAAAATTTTGAATTTCTGCTACATTCCCCAAAAGTGGTATCAGAGCTAGGTCTATGCGTAGTTTCTATGCACGAGTAGAACACAAGTTGTTGTGGGCGTCGATTTTGTCAATTTACTTGCCACTACTAGTCTTATCTTGATTCGGCGGCATCGTGGGATGAAGCGGCCCGGACCGACCTTACACGTGCAGCTTACGTGAGATGTGTTCCACCGACTGACATGCACTAGTTGCATAAGGTGGCTAGCGGGTGTCTGTCTCTCCCACTTTAGTCGGATTGGATTCGATGAAAAGGGTCCTTATGAAGGGTAAATAGCAATTGGCATATCACGTTGTGGTTTTGGCGTAGGTAAGAAACATTCTTGCTAGAAACCTATAGCAGCCACGTAAAAACTTGCAACGATAATTAGAGGATGTCTAACTTGTTTTTGCAGCATATGCCGTGTGATGTGATGTGGCCAAAAGGATGTGATGAATAATATATATGTGATGTATGAGATTGATTATGTTCTTGTAATAGGAATCACGACTTCCATGTCGATGAGTATTACAACCGGCAGGAGCCATAGGAGTTGTCTTAATTTATTGTATGACCTGCGTGTCATTGAATAACGCCATGTAATTACTTTACTTTATTGCTAAACCGTTAGCCATAGTAGTAGAAGTAATAGTTGGCGAGACAACTTCATGAAGACACGATGATGGAGATCATGGTGTCATGCCGGTGACGATGATGATCATGGCGCCCCGAAGATGGAGATCAAAAGGAGCAAAATAATATTGGCCATATCATGTCACTATTTGATTGCATGAGATGTTTATCATGTTTTTGCATCCTATTTGCTTAGAACGACGGTAGCATAAATAAGATGATCCCTCATAAATTTCAAGAAAGTGTTCCCCCTAACTGTGCACCGTTGCGAAGGTTCGTTGTTTTGAAGCACCACGTGATGATTGGGTGTGATGGATTCTAACGTTCGCATACAACGGGTGTAAGCCAGATTTACACATGCAAAACACTTAGGTTGACTTGACGAGCCTAGCATGTACAGACATGGCCCCGGAACACAAGAGACCGAAAGGTCGAACATGAGTCATATACCAGATGCGATCAACATGAAGATGTTCACCGATGATGACTAGTCCGTCTCACGTGATGATCAGACACGGCCTAGTTGACTCGGATCATGTATCACTTAGATGACTAGAGGGATGTCTATCTAAGTGGGAGTTCATTAGATAATAAGATGAACTTAATTATCATGAACATAGTCAAAAGGTCTTTGCAAATTATGTCGTAGCCTACGCTTTAGTTCTACTATTTTAAGATATGTTCCTAGAGAAAATTTTGTTGAAAGTTGACAGTAGCAATTATGCGGACTGGGTCCGTATACTGAGGATTGTCCTCATTGCTGCACAGAAGGCTTATGTCCTTAATGCACCGCTCGGTGTGCTGAACCTCGAGCATCGTTTGTGGATGTTGCGAACATCTGACATACACATTTTGATGACTATGTGATAGTTCAATGTGTAATGTTAAATGGTTTAGAATTAAGGCACCGAAGACATTTTTGAAACGTCGCAGAACATATGAGATGTTCCAAGAGCTGAAATTAGGATTTCAGGCTCGTACCCACGTCAAAAGGTATGAGACCTCCGACAAGTTTCTTAACCTGCAAACTAAGGGAGAAAAGCTCAATCATTGAGCATGTGCTCAGATTATCTGAGTACTACAATCACATGAATCGAGTGGGAGTTAATCTTCCAGATGAGATAGTGATGGTTCTCCAAAGTCACTGCCACCAAGCTACTAGAGCTTCGTGATGAACTATAACATATCAGGGATAGATATGATGATCCTTGAGCTATTCGTGATGTTTGACACCGCGAAAGTAGAAATCAAGTAGGAACATCAATTGTTGATGGTTAGTAAAACCAGTAGTTTCAAGAAGGGCAAGGGAAAGAAGGGATACTTCATGAAATGGCAAATTAGTTGCTGATCTAGTGAAGAAACCCAAGGTTGAACCCAAACCCGAGACTAAGTGCTTCTGTAATGAGGGGAACAGTCACTGAAGCAGAACTACCCTAGATACTTGGTAGATGATTAGGCTGGCAAGGTCAACAAAAGTATATTTGATATATGTGTTATTGATGTGTACCTTACTAGTACTCCTAGTAGCACATGGGTATTAGATACCGGTTCAGTTGCTGACATTGGTAACTCGAGACAAAAGCTACGTAATAAACAGAGACTAGCTAAGGGTGAGGTGACGATGTGTGTTGCAAATGTTTCCAAGGATGATATGATCACCATCGCACGCTCCCTCTACCTTCGGGATTAGTATTGAACCCAGATAAATGTTGTTTGCTTTGGTGTTTGCGTTGAGCATAGACATGATTGGATTATGTTTATCGCAATACGGTTATTCATTTAAGGAGAATAATGGTTACTCTGTTTATATAAATAATACCTTCAATGGTCTTGCACCTAAATTGAATGGTTTATTGAATCTCGATCGTAGTGATACACATGTTTGATACATCTCCAACGTATCTATAATTTTTGATTGATCCATGCTATATTATCTATTGTTTTGAACTATATTGCGCTTTATTGTCCACTTTTATATTATTTTTGGGACTAACCTATTAACCGGAGGCCCAGCTCAGAATTGCTGTTTTTTGCCTATTTTAGTGTTTTGAAGAAACAGAATATCAAATGGAGTCCAAACGGAATGAAACCTTCGGGAACGTGATTTTCTCATCAGATAAGACCCAGGAGACTTGGACCCTCCGTCAAGAAAGCCCCAAGGCGGCCACGAGGGTGGAGGGCGCCCCCCTAGGGCGCGCCCCCTACCTCGTGGGCCCCTCGGAGCTCCACCGACGTACTTCTTCCTCCTATATATACCTACGTACCCCCAACAGATCAGAGACGGAGCCAAAAACCTAATTCCACCGCCGCAACTTCCTGTATCCACGAGATCCCATCTTGGGGCCTGTTCTGGAGCTTCACCGGAAGGGGAATCCACCACGGAGGGCTTCTACATCATCATCATAGCCTCTCCGATGAAGTGTGAGTAGTTTACTTCAGACCTTCGGGTCAATAGTTAGTAGCTAGATGGCTTCTTCTCTCTTTTTGGATCTTAATACAATGTTCTCCCCCTCTCTCGTGGAGATCTATCCGATGTAATCTTATTTTTGCGGTGCGTTTGTTGAGAACGAGGAATTATGGGTTTATGATCAAGATTATCTATGAGCAATAATTGAATCTTCTCTGAATTCTTTTATGTATGATTGGTTATCTTTGCAAGTCTCTTCGAATTATCCGTTTGGTTTGGCCAACTAGATTGGTAGTTCTTGCAATGGTAGAAGTGTTTAGCTTTGGGTTCAATCTTGCAGTGTCCTTACCCAAAGGATGTAAAGGGTTGCAAGGCACGTATTGTATTGTTGCCATCGAGGATAACAAGATGGGGTATTTATCATATTGCATGAATTTATTCCTCTACATCATGTCATCTTGCTTAAGGCGTTACTGTGTTTTCATTAAATTAATACTCTAGATGCATGCTGGATAGCGGTCGATGAGTGGAGTAATAGTAGTAGATGCAGGCAGGAGTTGGTCTACTTGTCTCGGACGTGATGCCTATATACATGAACATACCTAGATACTCTCATAACTATTCTCAATTCTGTCAATTTCTCAACAGTAATTCGTTCTCCCACCGTAAAATACTTATGCTCTTGAGAGAAGCCACTAGTGAAATCTATGGCCCTCGGGTCTATTCTCATCATATTAATCTTCCTACGCTTTATTATTGGTTTGCTTTTTATTGCCTTTTATTTTACCTTGCATCTTTATATCAAAAATACCAAAAATATTATCTATCATCTCTATCAGATCTCACTCTCGTAAGTGACCGTGAAGGGCTTGACAACCCCTATTCGCGTTGGTTGCGAGGAGTTATTTGCTTTGTGTAGGTACGAGGGACTTGCGCGTGGCCTCCTACTGGATTGATACCTTGGTTCTCAAAAACTGAGGGAAATACTTACGCTACTCTGCTGCATCATCCTCTCCTCTTCGGGGAAAACCAACGCAAGCTCAAGACGTAGCAAGAAGGATTTCTAGCGCCGTTGCTGGGGAGTCTACGCAAAAGTCAACATACCAAGTACCCATCACAATTCCTTATCTCTCGCATTACATTATTTGCCATTTGTGTCTCGTTTACCTCTCCCCCACTTCACCCTTGTCGTTTTATTCGCCCTCTCCTTTTTGTTCGCCTTCTTTTTGCTCCTCGCTCTTTTTGTCGCTATGTCTGAAATTGGGGAAGTTATTGCCAATATGGGCGATAATAATATCATAGAAAATTCTGAAGCTCCTGCTGAAGAATCCCCTACCTATCATACAAAAAGATTTCGAATCGGTAGTGGTAATATTATTGGAAAAAGAGTTATTCAAGATTTCTTTACTTGTGCCGGTGCTTAACCCTCTATGGGTGGTTATATTCTCCATAGAACTAGTAGTCTTGCGGAAGCTATTGCCATGCTTATCGTTGAACTTGAAAGGAAATTTATGCATATGCACCCTTCTATACAAAGAATTTTCCTAGAATTTTCTAATATTGAACACTCCTCTGTTAAGCGTGCCGCTACAATCTTTTTGTCTCATGAATTCAGATTTATAATAAAAGAAGCCAAAGAAATCTTTGCACATTATAGGGTGGACACTAGCCGTCCTCCCATAGAATCTATCCTCTTTGATCAAGAAGAAATAACGCGTTTTCAATCTATTGACTATGTTGCTTTCAATGAAAATCTTAGAAAAAAGGTGCCTACCACTATTTTAATTGATAGAATCTCTGAAATTAATGATGATTTGGCTATTCGAAATAATGAGCTAGGATGCTCTCTAGAGTATAGGCTCACAAAGTTCTGTCAAAAGAACGCTTATAATGATGAATTGATTGTGCAATACGAAGGGCCGAAAGAGGAACCTATACCTCCTAAAATTGATCTTGGGGAATTTTGTCCTATTAAATTTAGCCCTTTTGATTACTTTTGCTTGCCTCAAAGAAACCTTGCTGCCGAACGTAGAGAATATGAAATGAGTTTCACCGATCTATCTTATTACTACGGCACTACTTAGGTCTATCCTTGCTTTTATGCCTAGCTAGGGGCGTTAAACGATAGCGCTTGTTGGGAGGCAACCCAATTTTATTTTTAGCTTTTTTGTTTTTGTTTCTATTTAGGAATAAATAATTCATCTACCTTCTGTTTAGATGTGGTTTTATGTTTTAATTAGTGTTTGTGCCAAGTTAAACCTATAGGATCTTCTTGAATAATAGTTATTTGATCTTGCTGTAATTTCCAGAAACTTTCGGTTCACGAAAACAATTGTTAAAAATCACCAGAACGTGATAAAATAGTGATTCCAATTTCTTCTGATCAATAAAAACAATTTCTAGGTCGTCCTATTTTGGCTGAAGTTTTGGAGTTCCAGAAGTTTGCGTTAGTTACAGATTACTACAGACTGTTCTGTTTTTGACAGATTCTGTTTTTCGTGTGTTGTTTGCTTATTTTGATGCATCTATGGCTAGTAAAATAGTTTATAATCCATAGAGAAATTGGAATACAGTAGGTTTAACACCAATAAAAATAAATAATGAGTTAATTACAGTACCTTGAAGTGGTCTTTTGTTTTATTTCGCTAACGGAGCTCACGAGATTTCTGTTGAGTTTTGTGTTGTGAAGTTTTCAAGTTTTGGGTGAAATCTTTTGATGGATTATGGAACAAGGAGTGGAAAGATCCTAAGCTTGGGGATGCCCATGGCACCCCCAAGATAATCCAAGGACACCAAAAAGTCAAAGCTTGGGGATGCCCCGGAAGGCATCCCCTCTTTCGTCCATTTCCATCGGTAACTTTACTTGGAGCTATATTTTATTCACCACATGATATGTGTTTTTCTTGGAGCGTCTTGTATTATTTTTGTCTTTGCTTGTTAGTTTACCACAATCATCCTTGCTTTACACACCTTTTGAGAGAGCCATACTTGAATTGGAGTTTGTTAGAATACTCTATGTGCTTCACTTATATTTTTTGAGCTTGATAGTTTTGCTCTATGTGCTTCACTTATATCTTTTGAGCTTCATAGTTTTGCTCTAGTACTTCACATATATCTTTTAGAGCACGGTGGTGGATTTGTTTTAAAGAAACTATTGATCTCTCATGCTTCACTTAGATTATTTTGAGAGTCTTAAATAGCATGGTAATTTGCTTAAAATAATAATATGCTAGGTATAAAAAATATAGTAAAAACTTTATTTTGAGTGCGTTGAATACTAAGAAAAGATTGATGCTTGATAACTATTTTGAGATATGGAGGTGATAATATCAAAGTCGTGCTAGTTGAGTAGTTGTGAATTTGAGAAATGCTTGTGTTGAAGTTTGCAAGTCCCGTAGCATGCACGCATGGTAAACGTTATGTAACAAATTTGAAACATGAGGTGTTATTTGATTGTCCTCCTTATGAGTGGCGGTCAGGGACGAGCGATGGTATTTTCCTACCAATGTATCCCCCTAGGAGCATGCGCGTAGGGATTTGGTTTTTGATGGCTTGTAGATTTTTGCAATAAGTATGTGAGTTCTTTATGACTAATGTTGAGTCCATGGATTATACGCACTCTCACCCTTGCATCATTGCTAGCCTCTTGATGCACTGCATTGCCCTTTCTCACATTGAGAGTTGGTGCAAACTTCACGGTGCATCCAAACCCCGTGATATGATACGCTCTTTCACACATAAACCTCCTTATATCTTCCTCAAAACAGCCACCATACCTACCTATTATGGCATTTCCATAGCCATTCCGAGATATATTGCCATGCAACTTTCCACCATACCGTTCTTCATGACACATTCATCATTGTCATATTGCTTCGCATGATCATGTAGTTCACATAGTATTTGTGGCAAAGCCACCGTTCATAATTCTTTCATACATGTCACTCTTGATTCATTGCATATCCCGGTACACCGCGGGAGGCATTCATATAGAGTCAGACTTTGTTCTAGTATCAAGTTGTAATCATTGAGTTGTAAATAAATAGAAGTGTGATGATCATCATTTTCTAGAGCATTGTCCCAAGTGAGGAATTAAATAAAAAAGAGAGAAAGGCCATAAAAAAAGAGAAGGCCCAAAAAAAATGAGAGAAAAAGAGAGAAGGGACAATGCTACTATCCTTTGCCACACTTGTCTTTCAAAGTAGCACCATGTTTTTCATATAGAGAGTTTCATGTTTTGTCACTTTCATATACTAGTGGGAATTTTTCATTATAGAACTTCCCTTGTATATTCCAACGATGGGCTTCCTCAAATGCGCTAGGTGTTCGTGAGCAAGCAAGTTGGATGCACACCCACTTAGTTTCTTTTGTTGAGCTTTCATACATTTATAGCTCTAGTGCATCCGTTGCATGGCAATCCCTACTCCTTGCATTAACATCAATTGATGGGCATCTCCATAGCCCGTTGATTAGCCTTGTTGATGCAAGACCTTCTGTCGGTGTACTAGAGTAGGGGTACCCTAGTATCCCGAACTTGTGCACGGGCAGTTGCAGCCCTCCGCGGCAGGGCTTAACGGGTGACCGCCAAGGTCCCCCGTGGTTCCTTTGGAGCCATTCAAGAACAAAGTATTCAAGCCATGGAGACAAGGCCCCGGCAAGAGGAGCTTGTCGGGAAGGCCACCCAAGGCACCTAGGAGACAAGGCCCCGGCAAGAGGAGCTTGCCGGGAAGGCCCGTGAGCGACAAGCTTCCTGGACGCGACAAGACAACAACCGCGGCAAGGCGCTTGTCATGTAGACCACCGCCAGACTGCGCTCCAGCACATCCACTAACGTGTCGCCTCAGGACCTTTCCGGTAGCGCTGCGTGGCAAGAGGTCTGTGCAGCCACGGGCTTGTGGTGGTAAGCGGCCGACAAGATTGCCATCGTGGCGAGCGGTGGCGTCCCTGACGGTCCCTGTTTGCACTGTTAGGGCGACGTAAACGGGCATTTAATGCCTTTGTCCCCTGCCGTCCGGGTTAGGTATGATACACTGTACAAGTAGCTGCACCAACCACTCCTTTTCCATTTTTACCCTTGTCTACGTTGCCACCTGTCGGAGACCCCTTTAGCATATAAAAGGAGGCCCATGCGCAACGTAGAGGGGGGGGGAGGGACCTCACGCTCGGTCTCGTTAGCAGCTTGAGTGTATTGTAGCACTCAAGCGCTCCCGAGCAAGAACTCAATACACCCAGACATGCAGCAGTAGGAGTGTTATCTCTCCGGAGAGCTCCGAAGCTGGGTAAACCGCTCGTGTGCTTCGTCTCGATCTGCTCTTTGTGCGACCTCTGCCACCCGCCGAACCGAAAGGGGCTCGGTCCGCCGGTCCCATAGGTGTTCGTGGGCCAGATCAGCCGCCCCGACATCTTTGGCGCGCCAGGTAGGGGGCGTCGAGATTGTGTGAACCTGATCCGGCGCCCACACGAGCTAGATCTTCATCATCTTCATCGACATGCCACCGAAGAAGAAGGCTTCGGCAGCAGATGTTCCGTCCGCATCGAACCCACCACCACCGGAGCAAACGGGTGGTGGGGTAGACGCCGGCGGAAGAATGGACGTCGATGGGGGAACCCACGGTGCTGCCAAGTCCAAGGACAAGGCTGCGCAGACCTCGGCGTCCGTACATGCATCGCGCCCGTCTTAGGAGGCGCGGGACCGACAGCGTCATGGTATTCACAATGCCATACGCTCGTTGGACCAAGATCGAGCTGGTGGATCTCGGGATGCTCAAGACCAGCATGCACGCCAGCATGCTGGCGTGAGCGAGGCACGGTCGCCTGGACGGGATGCTGCTCCTTTTAACATAGTTAGAAGTCCGAGCATATCCTGCTCCTCGCGCCGTTCGCCACTGCCACCCACCACTCCAGCAGAAGCTTTGGCGAGCTCAAGCTGCTCTGGATTACCCTCCAACAGCCGACAAGGTCGATGAATGGAGGGCCACCATTCAGTCTCATCGGCTTTGCCAACGGCGACACTCGCGGCAGCCGAGTGCATTGCCGCCGGCAGGACTGCCAAACACGAGCCGGTGGCGGCGAAACCAAGGGGTGCAACCACCACGCACTCTCCGCCCGAAGGCCAAGATCGCTGACTCGCCGGATCCACCTCGGCGACTCCACCGCATCGTCGGATCCACGAGCTCGTCGCGATCAGCGCCAAGTTCTTCACGAACGACAAGAAGAAGACGCTCGAACTCGCGCCAGCGCCAAGAGAAGCGGCGTCAATCCGACCAGCGCTACCGGGCCCTCTGTCGACATGCATGCGCCCGAGAACCAGCGACTTGCCGTACGCGGTAGGTTGCCCTGCGTTCACTCGTGAGCTGCGGCAAGTCCAGTGGCCCAGCAAGAAGAATTTCAAACCAGACGTACCAGAGAAGTACGACGGCGAGACGCATCCGTCGGAGTTCCTCAGCATCTACACCATCGCGGTGCAAGCTGCCGGGGGGCGAGACGACAAGATCCTGGCCAACTACTTCACCGGTGCTCAAGCCCACTGTCAGATTCTGGCTCATGCACTTGCCGGACAACTCCATATCCTCTAGGGCAGATCTATGCCATCAGTTTGTCGGCGCCTTACAGGCGGCCACAAGCCCCATGGCCAAGAAAGCGACCTTCATCTGCTCGCCCAGAAGGAAGGAGAGCCCCTGCGCAAGTACATTCAGAGATTCAGCCGCGTACAGCACAACATCCCAGATGTCCACCCTGCCGCGGTAATCAGCGCATTCCATCAGGACGTGCGAAACCGCAGGATGCGTGAGGAGTTGGCGATGTGCAAGATCAGAGACGTCAGTGAGTTATATGCCCTGGCCGACAAGTGTGCACGCGTCTTTGAGGAAGGAGGAGACTCCCCGGAGAGAATACTGAAGCAGGAGGATCTGATAGTGAGGAGATCGCCCCGGCAAAGAAAAAACGGCGGCAGAACAACAGGAAGAAGAAAGGCAAAGATGTGCTAGTTGTTGAGCGTTCCGGCAACGGAGGCGGCGCCAAGAAGGCGAAGGCTGGTAGCTCCGGCAAGGAGGTTGCCGCTGGCACCAACTGCCAGGCTGTGGCGGTCGCTGACAAGCAGGATGGCACCAACAAACAGTACTGCAAGATCCACCGCCCCAAGGGTCATGACATCCAGAGCTGCAAAAAGGTCGAGCAGCTTGTCGAGCAGCAGAAGGCTGAATACGAGCGACACGACAAGGAGAAGGCCCAGGATGTTGCTGGAGGAGCTAGCAAGAAACGTCCCGGCCGAGGAGGACGCCACGGCAAGGCCAAGCAGCGGCAAGGAGACAGACCTCCCCGCGGCCGCGACAAGGATGAAGACGACGACGATGATGAAGACATGGATGATGACGAGACCGATGAGCAGGAGTTCCAGAAAGCAACAGAGGTCCTGTGCGTTGACGGCGGTGCTTCTCTGCATACTTCACACCGCCAGCTCAAGCAGTGGATGCGGGAAGTCAATGCGGCAGAACCATTCGTCGAGTCACGCAAGCCTCTGAAATGGTCCAGCACGCCTATCATCTTTGATATTGAGGACCACCCTGATCGTGTAACTGCGGTCGGGTGCTTGCCGATGTTGGTTTCACCAACTATCCGCAACCTCAAGGTCACTAAGATGCTAGTTGACGGCGGGGCCGGCTTGAACCTGATCTCCTCCGCGGTGCTCCAGAAACTCCAGATCCCTGATGGCGAGCTCGAAGAGACCGGCACATTCCAAGGAATCAATCCGGGAAGGAGCAAGCCGAAGGAAAGATCACGTTGCGGTGACATTTCACGCCGAAGTTGAACTTCGTGGATCGACAGGTCACTTTTGACGTTGCTGACTTTCCATTGCCTTACAATGGGATACTTGGCCGTCTAGCACTCGCCAAGTTCATGGCAGCCTCTCACTATGCATACAACATGCTGAAGATGGCAGGCCCGATAAGTGTCATCTCTGTCCCTGGCGACAAGAAGCATGCTCTTATCTGCACCGACAAGATCTACCGGGAAGCAGCAGCTGCAGCAGATTGCAAGCCACTTGCCGCTGAAGCTCCCGGGGCAAAGAAGAAGACGAAGTCCGGCAAGAGCTCTGATGCCCACTCCGGCAAGCGCACCTCTTCGGAGTGCTGCGCTACCGTCGAGGACGCACCATCGAGCTCCACCGGCAAGTCTAAGAAGACGATGGCAGCTCCACCAGAGACCAAGAAGGTGTCCGCCAAGGAGAACGGCACCTTGGTGGTACCTTCACCATCGCTGCCACTCTCGACCCTAAATAGGAAGGCGCGCTCGTTTCTTTCCTCGGGCGAACGTCGGCGTGTTTGCGTGGCAACCGTCGACATCCCGGTGTTCCCGTGAAAGTAATTGAGCACCATCTTGCCGCTTGTCCTCATGCGAGGCCCGTCAAGCGAAAGTCGAGAAGCGAGCGGTGGAGCGCCAAGAATTCATCGCAGTAGAAATCAAGAAATTGGAAGCAGCAGGCCTTGTTAGAGGAGTGCTCCATCCTACGTGGTTGGCCAATCCTGTAGTTGTACGCAAGGATAACGGGAAATGGAGGCTTTGTATCGACTTTACCGATGTCAATAAAGCTTGTCCCAAAGACCCATTTCCCTTGCCGCGCATCGACCAGATTGTTGACTCCAAGGCGGATGTGATTTGCTTTCATTTACGGATGCATACTCGAGGATATCATCGAGATCTTCATGGCGTAAGAGGATGAGGAGAAGACCGCATTCATCACCCCATGTGGCACATACTGTTTAAATACGGATGCCTTTCGGATTAAAGAATGCTAGTTCAACATTTGCAAGAGTAGTCCATTACGCTTTTGAGCCACAAATGCACAGAAATGTGGAAGCCTACATGGATGACATAGTGGTCAAAAGCAAGGACAAGGCGACTCTGATTCAAGATTTAGACGAGACCTTTGCAAATCTGCGCAAGATCAACCTCAAGCTCAACCCTGAGAAGTGTGTGTTTGGAGTCCCTTCCGGCAAGCTTCTCGGGTTCTTCGTGTCTCAACGGGGAATTGAAGCCAATCCCGACAAGATCAAGGCCATTGAGCAGATTGAAGCACCAAAGCGCGTCAAGGATGTACGAAGACTTGCGGTTGCGTTGCTGCTCTCAAAGAAGTTTATCTCTAGGTTCTGCTGAAGCGCCCTGCCATTTTTCAAAATCTTGAAAAAGGCAGGTCCGATGAAATGGACTCCGGAAGCGGAGGCTGCGCTGCAGGACTTGAAGAGATACCTGTCCTCCACTCCAACACTTGTCACACCTAAGCCACAAGAGAAGTTGCTGCTATATATAGTGGCAACCAATCAAGTGGTTAGTGCTGCGCTAGTAGCGGAGAGGGAGGCAGATGATGAGCTAGCAACCATGGCAGATGCATCCAATGACGGCGAGGGGCTTCACCGGCAAGCTCTGGTCCCGACAAGGATGGATCTACGCAGACGCATGAGAAGATGCGAGAAAAAGAATGGTGCAGCGCCCAGTTTACTTTGTCGGGCCCTTCTGCGGGGGCTAGGTCAAGGTACTCTGGTGTGCGAAATTGCTTTTCGGCCTCCTCATGGCTTCGAAAGCTGCGCCATTACTTCCGGGCACATGAGATCACGATCGTCACTCGTTTTCCATCAAGAGGATACCGCAAAATCCAGAGGCAACAGGCAGGATTGTCGAGTGGGCACTGGAACTGTCAAGCTTTGGCCTCAAGTTTGAGAGCACTTCAACTATCCAAAGCGAGCATTGGCGGAGTTCATAGCAGAATGGACGCCAACACAAGATGAAGAAATTCCGAAGCTTGAGCATCCCCGTCAAGTAAGCAAGCAAAGAGTGGCTGAAGTACTTTGATGGTGCCTTCTCGCTGCAAAGGCGCCCGGTCTTGGCGTGCTACTTGTTGCACCCACCGGAGAGCACCTCAAGTACATAGTCCAGATGCACTTTCCCAAGGAGCAAGCAACAAACAATACTGCAGAGTATGAAGGTTTTCTTGCCGGTCTCAGGATCGCAGTAGACCTTGGGATCAAGAAGCTCATTGTCAGGGGTGACTCACAGCTTGTCATCCGCCAAGTGAACAAGAGTCATCAGAGTCCGTTGATGGAAGCTTATGTTGATGAAGTGAGAAAGCTAGAATAGCACTTTGACGGCCTACAAATGGAACATGTTCCCAGAGCTCAAGTGCGCTGCACTTAAGTTACCTGTGGAACCAGGGATTTTTTTGCTCAAGCTGACTCAATAAATACGTAACACCATCAACCGGACAGAGCAAGAAGAGGAAGTTGATCTCTGGTGACTATTTTCCGCAGAGCTTCCCGGCCGCCGCCAAGAAGGTCCCCAAGATCAACACCAAAGGGTGCTGAGGAGCGATGCTGCTCCGGCAAGCCCTAGGGTTTGTTCCGTTGAAGCGGGCGCTCCCGACAAGTTTTGCTCCGGCAAGCTTGACGGGAACGTCAAGCTCTGGCTGAGCCGCGAGTTCTCGCCAGAGAAGCGGATGTTCCCGCAGCAGCAGATGTGCCTTTAGTCCTTGTTGTCGAGCCGCAAGCTCCAAAGATGGGCGCAGCAGATTGTCCATTTCCTTCGTGACAGGAGAACTTCCGAAGAGCAAGAAGAAGCGGAAAAATAGCCCGACAAATAAGTATGTACCAGTTTGTTGACAACACACTGCATGTAAGAAGACTCAACGGTGTGAAATTGAAGTGTATTCACCGGGAAGACGGACAAAAGCTGTTGGCGAGAGATACATGGAGGCATATGTGGTCACCACCTTGGCGCCAGAAAGCACTTGCCGCAAAGCGTTCGGCAAGAAGGTTTCTTTTGGCCGACAGCCCTCCGTGATGCAATCGCACAAGTAACCAAGTGTGAAGCGTGCGGCCCATTCCAAGCAGATACACCAGCCAGCTCAAGCTCTCCAGACGATCCCTTTATCCTGGCCATTTTCGGTGCAGGGCTCGACATCCTCGGCCCCTTTCCCCGAGCTGTCGGGGCTTTGAGTACTTATGCGTTGCAATCGACAAGTTCACAAAGTGGCCGGAAGTGGAAGCAGTGAGGAAGGTGACAGACAACAAGGGTCAAGTTCTTCAGTCGATTGTTTGCCGTTTCGGAATCCCTAACAGGATCATCACCGATAACGGCATGCAATTCACGAGCCGCACCTTCATGCAATACGCCCAAGATCTTGGCGCCAAGGTCTGCTTCACTTCTGTTGCTCATCCGAGAAGTAACGGTCAAGCGGAGAGCGCGAATGCCGAAGTGCTGCGCGGGCTCAAGACCAGAACTTTCGACAGGCTGCGCAAGTGCGGAAAGAACTGGATTGAGGAGCTGCCGATGGTTCTTTGGTCGATCAGGACGACGCCAAATCGAGCCACCGCCGCGGACACCTTTCGCTCTAGTCTATGGAGCAGAGGCAGTTCTCCCCACGGAACTCGGATACGGATCACCTCGAGTGCTCGCTTATGATGAGCTTGAGCAAGAGCAGTTGCGACAAGATGACGGGCTGCTCCTTGAGGAGGATCATCTTCAAAGGCCAGACGAGCTGCTCGGTACCAGCAAGCTTTGCGCCGCTACCATAGCCGCAAAGTTAATGCCAGAAGTCTCGAGGAAGGCGACCTTGTTCTTCGGCGCGTTCAGTCCGCCAAGAATTCCAACAAGTTGATGCCGAAGTGGGAAGGCCCTTACCGGGTGAAACGAGTCACTAGGCCTGGCGCTATCCGCCTTGAGACCGAAGATGGCATTCCGTGAGCAACTCATGGAACATTGAGCATCTTCGTAAGTTTTACCCGTAAGGCGCGGTTGCCGGAACCTGTTCCGGCAACCACCTTTTGTACAAGTCTTGCCGATGTTGCATGTAATCCTTGGTACAAAGCCGGGCGCAGACCCCGTGCATAAGTAAAGCTAATGTGCTTCGCACATCTTGTCAATTTCATGCTTTCTACTCCTATTTTGCATGCGTTATCTGACACTTTGTGCAGCACCCACCCCCGGTAAGCAATAACAAGCCATAAGGCTCCATATCTTTATTTTCTCTTCTTTCTCTTTCTCAAAGAAAGGAAGGTTCCCTCGCCCACAAGTTTGTCGGGGGGGAAAGGAGAAGATAATGGTGTGGACCCGGACCAAGCGTCGCTCAAGGAAGTCTAGCCTTACCGGGAAGCAGACGGCAGAAAAGCTAAGTTGCTAAAGTTTGAGCAATCATTTTCAAAATTTTTAAGTTATCTTCCTCGAACGACCGTACTTTGTATGGAAAACCTGTCTTGCGGAGGAACCAACTCGTAGCTAGTTGCGCCTTACTTTGTTTCGAGTCCGCTCAACAACTTAAGTGAGCTGCGACTAGTTGCGACAAGGTTACTGTCGGAAGCGGCACCACCAGCAGGCTCCGACGTCTCAAGACTTCACGCTCATGCCCAGTGCCTGTGCCGACAAGTTCCCTAAAAGCGTAGGGAAAAAACATACAAAGGAAGGAATCAAGTAAAGGAAATAACATAACAATCACTATCCGAAATAGAGTTATATTACAAGATAGCTTGTCGCAGCTCTATTAGATTGTTCTCATGACATGATCAGCAGCGACAAGAAAAAGAGAAAGCGGGCGGCCTAATCTACGCGATCGCCCTCAACCCTCTTCATCCCGCTCACCCTGTCCACGATGGGTGCGACAAGGGTCTTGAGTGCCTCCACATCAGCATCCGGGGGCAAGGACTTGAGGACGTTGGTGAGGCTGAGGCCTGGATTGCGGAAGGCCACCTTCATCAGCACCTTTTGAAGAGCTCCCGCGCAGATCTGGCGCGACTCCTCGGCCAGCTACTTTGGGACTTCTTCTCGGAGTCGCTGGAGGGCCGTCACCACACCTTTGAAGAACAAGCTGAGCTTGGCGTTGGGCTGGAGGTGCTCATCGGAGGAATATCCAAGATCATCCGTCCCCAGCTGCGCCAGCTCCCTGTCGATGGCTGCAGCAACATCCACGAGACCCTCGGTCCAGTGCTCCACATTCTCCCTGAAAGTGTTCAGGCGGCAGAAGACTCGCCAGCGCCTCGTCGGCCTTGATCTTCTCCTTCAAGGCCACCTCCTGCTCCTTGGCGCCGTCCAGCGCCTGAGTCAAGGTGGTCAGCTTCAACTCAAGATCTGCGTTGGAGTCCTTGGCAGCGCTGAGCTCCTTGCTCCTCTCGGCGAGACGGCCCGCAGCTCGCCAAGAGTGTAGGTGTCCTTCTCGCGTTCATGCTTGAGTGCAGCAAGCTCCTCGCCGCACTCCTTGAGATTGGCCTCCAGCTGCATCACCTTCGTCTCCAGCTCCTTCTTGGCGGCCTCGGCAGCTGCGGCAGCATCCTTTGCTTCCTTGAGAGCCCCGCCAAATGTTTGCTGTGCTGCCTAGATCCTCCTCATGGCTGTCAAGACTAACCTTCCTCTGCGCCAACTCGCCTTCCTGCGCAGATAGCTTCTCGGTGGCAAGCCGCTGTTGCTCCTCAGCTTCAGCCTTCTCGAGGAGGAAGGCTTTGCGCTCCTCGCCGAGTCGCTCCCGCCTCCTCTGCCAGGGCAGGAGAGCTTCCTGGTTGAGGCCGGAGCTCCTCCGTGCGCTTCTCGATGTCTGCTCCGCCTTCACGACAAGCGCTTCCCGGGATTCCAGCTTGGCTTGTCGGGCGCGTAGAGTGACAAGAGCTTCGCAGCAGCTGCTCCTCCTCGGACTTCGCCCATTCTGCTGTTTGGTGCGTCGACCAGCGTCGATCCAGCGGAGGCGAGCAACTCTTCATCAAAAGTTTCTCCTTCGCCGGGCGCTGGAGCTCGGCGCCCATGGAAGCTTGATGAAGACGCCATCGCCCGGCCTTCAAATAAGGCGCCGGGCTGGGGCTCTTGAGCCGGCAGCTGCCCGCAGCGGTGGAGGGATCGGCGGTCGGCGTGGCGCTGGCGCTCAGCGACCTCGGGGACATCGGTCGATCGCGGACCCCTCGCCCGGCTTCTGCGGCGGCAGCTGGCGGCCTCTTGGCCCGGGCTCGTCGGGCCAACTTCTTCTTCAATGGCAGCGTCGTCGGTATTTGCCGTCTGGCGTCCTCCTCGCCGGCGGCCTCGGTCTCCATTGGCTCTGTGGCGAATGGATCTGACGACCGGAAAATGAAGAAAAGTCAAGCAAATATTCAAAAAGAAAATCAGAAGAAGAAGAACACAAGGAAAGTTTTCCAGCAAGAAGATTACCTGTGCTAGGGTCTGCAGTCATGATCTCCGCCACCAGGGGATCGCTGGTACTGCCCCTTGCCGGAGAAGTCTCCCTTGCCAGAGAACGCTCCCCTGCCGGGGGATCCTCCCTTGGCGGTGTAGTCGAAGCAGAAGGCATGTCAGGAGCGGCTTCAGGGCACTCCTGGTAAGGCTGCTCTGCTCCTACACAAATCAGCGATCGAGATATCGGCAAAGAAAGGGCACCCATGCACGCCTAACAACAGGAAGTAAACCATATACTTATTACTGGGGCTGCGCTAGGGGCTGCTTTGAGGAAGAGTTGCCGCATCCGGCAAGGTGGTCTCGGACGCGCCTCCTGCTGTCGTGGTGGGTTCGTCCTCGATGACAATCACCAGGGCCTTGGCTCTCTTCGACGCTCTCTGGGCCAGCGTCCTGAAAAGGAATGGGTTCAGAGTGAAGCAAATCAGATACAAGACAAAGCAACAAGCCGAAGAACTACAAACGCCCGTGCCCTATTTTGGGCCTGGCCCAACAGCGCTCGGCACCGTGTGTGGCCCAGGCCCGGGGGCTCCTGTCGGTGTACTAGAGTAGGGGTACCCTAGTATCCCGAACTTGTGCCGCAGGCAGTTGCAGCCCTCCGCGAGGGCTTACCGGGTGACCGCCAAGGTCCCCGTGGTTCCTTTGGAGCCATTCAAGAACAAAGTATTCAAGCCAAGGAGACAAGGCCCGGCAAGAGGAGCTTTCGAAGGCCACCCAAGGCACCTAGGAGACAAGGCCCCGCAAGAGGAGCTTATGGGAAGGCCCAATGAGCGACAAGCTTCCGGACGCGACAAGACAACAACCGTGGCAAGGCGCTTGTCATGCGGCATCACCACCACAGCACTGCGCTCCAGCACATCCACTAACGTGTCGCCAGGACCTTTCCAGCGCTGCGTGGCAAGAGGCTGTGCAGCCAGCGGTCTTGTGATGGTAAGCGGCGCCGACAAGATTGCCATCGTGGCAGCGGTGGCGTCCCCGACGGTCCCTGTTTGCCTTTATTAGGGCGGCGTGAGCGGGCATTTAATGCCTTTGTCCCCTGCCGTCGGGGTTAGGTATGATACACTGTACAAGTAGCTGTACCAACCACTCCTTTTCCATTTTTACCCTTGTCTACGTTGCCACCTGTCGGAGACCCCTTTAGCATATAAAAGGAGGCCCATGCGCAACGTAGAGGGGGGGAGGGACCTCACGCTCGGTCTCGTTAGCAGCTTGAGTGTACTGTAGCACTCAAGCGCTCCCGAGGAAGAACTCAATACACCCAGACATGCAGCAGTAGGAGTGTTATCTCTCCGGAGAGCTCCGAAGCTGGGTAAACCGCTCGTGTGCTTCGCCTCGATCTGCTCTTCGTGCGACCTCCGCCTCCATTTGAACCGAAAGGGGCTCGGTCCGCCAGTCCCATAGGTGTTCGTGGGCCAAATCAGCCGCCCCGACACCTTCTCCTTTTTTGTCTTCTCCACATAGCCCCCATCATTATATTCTAGTCCACCAATAGTGCTATGTCCATGGCTCGCGCTCATATATTGCGTGGAAGTTTATAGGATTGAGATTATTAAAGTATGAAACAACTTGTCATCGGGGTTGTGCATGATGAGAGCATTCTTGTGTGACGAAAATGGAGCATGACTAAACTATATGATTTTGTAGGGATGAACTTTCTTTGGCCAGGTTATTTTGAGAAGACATAATTGCTTAGTGTATGCTTGAAGTATTATTATTTTTATGTCAATATGAACTTTTGTCCTGAATCTTTCGGATCTGAATATTCATACCACAATTAAGAAGAGTTACATTGAAATTATGCCAAGTAGCACTCCGCATCAAAAATTCTCTTTTTATCATTTACATACTCGAGGACGAGCAGGAATTAAGCTTGGGGATGCCGGATATGTCTCCAACGTATCTATAATTTTTATTGCTCCATGCTATATTAACTATTGTTTTGGACAATATTGGGCTTTATTTTCCACTTTTATATTATTTTTGGGACTAACCTATTAACCGGAGGCCCAGCCCAGAATTGTTGTTCTTTGCCTATTTTAGTGTTTTGAAGAAACGGAATATCAAACGGAGTCCAAACGGAATGAAACCTTCGGGAACATGATTTTCTCATCAGATAAGACACAGGACACTTGGACCCTCCGTCAAGAAAGCCCTGAGGCGGCCACGAGGGTGGAGGGCGCCTCCTCCCCCCCCCCAGGGCGCGCCCCCTACCTCATGGGCCCCTCGGAGCTCCACCGACGTACTTCTTCCTCCTATATATACCTACGTACCCCCAACAGATCAGAGACGGAGCCACAAACCTAATTCGACCGCCGCAACTTTGTGTATCCACGAGATCCCATCTTGGGGCCTATTCCGGAGCTCCGCCGGAAGGGGAATCCACCATGGAGGGCTTCTACATCATCATCATAGCATCTCCGATGAAGTGTGATTAGTTTAATTCAGACCTTCGGGTCCATAGTTACTAGCTAGATGGCTTCTTCTCTCTTTTTGGATCTCAATACAATGTTCTCCCCCCCTCTCATGGAGATCTATTCGATGTAATCTTCTTTGTGGTGTGTTTGTTGAGACCGATGAATTGTGCGTTTATGATCAAGATTATCTATGAGCAATATTTGAATCTTCTCTTAATTCTTTTATGTATGATTGGTTATCTTTGCAAGTCTCTTCGAATTATCCGTTTGGTTTGGCCAACTAGATCGGTAGTTCTTGCAATGGGAGAAGTGTTTAGCTTTGGGTTCAATCTTGCGGTGTCCTTACCAAGTGATGTAAAGGGTTGCAAGGCACGTATTGTATTGTTGCCATCGAGGATAACAAGATGGGGTATTTATCATATTGCATGAATTTATTCCTCTCGTCATGTCATCTTGCTTAAGGCGTTACTCTGTTTTCATTAACTTAATACTCTAGATGCATCTTTGGATAGCGGTCGATGAGTGGAGTAATAGTAGTAGATGCAGGCAGGAGTCGGTCTACTTGTCTCGGACGTGATGCCTATATACATGATCTTACCTAGATACTCTCATAACTATGCTCAATTCTGTCAATTGCTCAACAGTAATTCGTTCACCCACTATAAAATACTTATGCTCTTGAGAGAATCCACTAGTGAAATCTATGGCCCCGGGGTCTACTCTCATCATATTAATCTTCCTACGCTTTATTATTGCTTTGCTTTTTTACTTTGCCTTTATTTTTACCTTGCATCTTTATATCAAAAATACCAAAAATATTATATATCATCTCTATCAGATCTCACTCTCGTAAGTGACCGTGAAGGGCTTGACAACCCCTATTCACGTTGGTTGCGAGGAGTTATTTGATTTGTGTAGGTACGAGGGACTTGTGCGTGGCCTCCTACTGGATTGATACCTTGGTTCTCAAAAACTGAGGGAAATACTTACGTTACTCTGCTGCATCATCCTCTCCTCTTCGGGGAAAACCAACGCAAGCTCAAGACGTAGCAATGTTCATGCCAAAAGATATAAGATAGTAATGATAGTACCGCATACTTGTGGCACTGCCATTTGAGTCATATTGGTATAAAAAGCAAGAAGAAGCTCCATGTTGATGGATCTTTTGGACTCACTCATTTTTTGAAAAGTTTGAGACATGCGAACCATGTCTATTAATATGTACGCATGAAGAAGCTCCATGTTGATGAATCATTTGGACTCACTTAATTTTGAATCACTTGAGACATGCAAATCATACCACATGGGCAAGATGACTGAAAAGCCTCGTTTTCAGTAAGATGGAACAAGAAAGCAACTTGTTGGAAGTAATACATTTTGATGTGTGCAGTCCAATGAGTGTTGAGGCATGTAGTGGATATCGTTATGTTCTTACTTCACTGATGATTTGAGTAGATGTTGAGTATATTTACTTGACGAAACACAAGTCTGAATTATTGAAAGGTTCAAGTAATTTTAGAGTGAAGTTGAAGATCGTCGTGACAAGAGGATAAAATGTCTATGATATGATCATAGAGATGAGTATCTGAGTTATGAGTTTGGTATACAATTAAGACATTGTGGAAATTGTTTCACAACTAATACCGCCTGGAACACCATAGTGTTATGGTGTGTCCGAACATCATAGCTGCACCCTATTGGATAAGGTGCATGCCATGATGTCTCTTATCGAATTACCACTATCGTTTATGGGTTAGGCATTAGAGACAACCGCATTCACTTCAAATAGGGAACCACATAATTCCGTTGAGACGACACCGTATGAACTCTGGTTTAGAGAAACCTAAGCTGTCATTTCTTAAAAGTTTGGGGATGCGACGCTTATGTGAAAAAAGTTTCAGGCTGATAAGCTCGAACCCAAAACGGATACATGCATCTTCATAGGACACCCAAAACAGTTGGGTATACCTCCTGTCTCAGATCCGGAAGCAAAAGGGATTGTTTCTAGAATCGGGTCCTTTCTTGAGGAAAATTTTCTCTCGAAAGAATTGAGTGGGAGGATGGTGGGGACTTGATGAGGTTATTGAACCGTCACTTCAACAAGTGTGTAGCAGGACACAGGAAGTTGTTCCTGTGGCGCCTACAACAATTGAAGTGGAAGCTGATGATAGTGATCATGACACTTCGGATTAAGTCACTACCAAACCTCGTAGGTCGACAAGGACGTGTACTGCTTCGCAGTGGTATGGTAATCCTGTCTTGGAGGTCATGTTGCTAGATAACAATGAACCTACAAACTATGGAGAAGCGATGGTGGGCCCGGATTCTGACAAATGGCTCGAGGCCATAAAATCCAAGAGAGGATCCATGTATGAAAACAAAGTATAGACTTTGTAAGAACTACTTGATGGTCGTAAGGCTGTTGGGTACAAATGGATTTTAAAAGGAAGATGGACAATGATGCTAAGTGTCACCATTAAGAAAGCTCGACTTGTCACCAAGATGTTTTCCGACAAGTTCAAGGAGTTGACTGGATGAGACTTTCTCACTCGTAGAGATGCTAAGAGTCTGTTGGAATTATATTAGTAGTTACTGCATTATTTATGAAATCTTGCAGATAGGATGTCAAAACATAGTTTCCTCAACGATTTTATTGAGGAAAGGTTGTATGTGATACAACCAGATGGTTTTGTCAATCCTAAAAGATGCTAACAAGTATGCAAAGCTCCAGCGATCCTTCTCAGGACTGGAGTAAGCATCTCGGAGTTGGAATATGCGCTTTGTTGAGATGATCAAAGATTTTGGGTAGTTTATGAGAAACTTGTATTTCCAAAGAAGTGAGTGGGAGCACTATAGAATTTCTGATGAGTATATGTTGTTGACATATTGTTGATCAAAAATGTTGTAGAATTTCTGGAAAGCATATAGGGTTATTTGAAAAGTGCTTTTCAATGGAAAACCTGGATTAAGCTACTTGAACATTGAGCATCAAGATCTATAAGGATAGATCGAAAAACGCTTAATAGTACTTTCAAATGAATACATACCGTGATAAGATTTTGAAGGAGTTCAAAATAGATCAGCAAAGAAGGAGTTCTTGGCTGTGTTATAAGGTATGAGTATTGATTAAGACTCAAGACCTGACCACGGCAGAAGAGAGAGAAAGGATGAAGGTCGTCCCCTATGCTTTAGACGTAGGTTCTACAGTATGGTATGCTGAGTACCGCACCTGAAGTGTGCCTTGCCATGAGTCAGTCAAGGGGTACAAGAGTGATCCAGGAATGGATCACATGACAGCGGTCAAACTTAACCTTAGTAACTAGTGGTCTAAGGAATTTTCTCGATTATGGAGGTCGTAAAGGGTTACGTCGATGCAAACTTTGAAACTAATCCGGATAACTCTGAGTAGTAAACCGGATCCGTATAGTAGAGCATTTATTTGGAATAGCTCCAAGTAGCGCGTGGTAGCTGCATCTAGGAGATGACATAGAGATTTGTAAAGCACACACGGATCTAAAAGATTCAGACCCGTTGACTAATAACCTCTCTCACAAGCGAGATATGATCAAACCCAATGGATGTTGGATTCATTGCAATCACATAGTGATGTGAACTAGATTATTGACTCTAGTGCAAGTGCAAGACTGTTGGATATATGCCCTAGAGGCAATAATAAAATGGTTATTATTATATTTCCTTGTTCATGATAATTGTCTATCGTTCATGCTATAATTGTATCAACTGGAAACCGTAATACATGTGTGAATACATAGACCACAACATGTCCCTAGTGAGCCTCTAGTTGACAAGCTCATTGATCAATAGATGGTTATGGTTTCCTGACCATGGACATTGGATGTCATTGATAATGGGATCACATCATTAGGAGAATGATGTGATGGACAAGACCCAATCCTAAGCATATCACAAGATCGTGTAGTTCGTTTGCTAAAAACTTTTCGAATGTCAAGTATCATTTCCTTAGACCATGAGATTGTGCAACTCCCGGATACCGTAGGAATGCTTTGGGTGTGCCAAACGTCACAACGAATCGGGTGGCTATAAAGGTGCACTACTATCTCCTAAGTGTCTCATTGGGTTGGCACGAATCGAGACTGAGATTTGTCACTCCGTATAACGGAGAGGTATCTCTGGGCCCACTCGGTAATGCATCATCATAATGAGCTCAAAGTGACTAAGTAGTTAGTTACGGGATCATGCATTACGGAACGAGTAAAGTGACTTGCCGGTAACGAGATTCAACGAGGTATTGGGATACCGACGATCGAATCTTGGGCAAGTAACGTACCTATTGACAAAGGGAATTGTATACGGGATTGCTTGAATCCTTGACATCGTGGTTCATCCGATGAGATAATCGTGGAACATGTGGGAGCCAATATGGTCCAGATCCTGTTGTTGGTTATTGGCCGGAGAGGTGTCTCGGTCATGTCTGCATGGTTCCCGAACCCGTAGGGAGTACACACTTAAGGTTCAGTGACGCTAGAGTTGTTATGAGAAATAGTATGTGGTTACCGAAGGTAGTTCGGAGTCCCGGATGAGATCCCGGACGTCACGAGGAGTTCCGGAATGGTCCGGCGGTGAAGATCGATATATTGGACAAAGGGTATTGGAGTCCGGAAGTGTTCCGGGGGTACCAGGCTATGGCCAGCATGACCGAAAGGTGTTTCGGGAGCCCCGACAAGTGTTGGAGGGCCTCATGGGCCAAAGGGGAAGGGGCAAACCAGCCCACTAAGGGGTGGTGCGGCCCCCACACCCTTTCCCACGTTACTTTTGGAGGTGGGGTGCCTCCACCTGGCTTGGGAGGCAAGCCTCAACCTGCTTGGTTTGGGGGGCAAGTCTCCCTAGGATTTTCCCTAGGGAGATCCAATCTGCCTTGCCGCCGCCCCCTAGGAGAAACCCTAGGGCGCCTCCCCCTCTCCCCTTGCCCCTATATATAGTGGAGGGGTGGGACGGCAGACGCACCTCTTCTCTGGCGCAGCCCTCCCTCCTCCTACACCTCCTCCTCCTCCATAGTGCTTTGCGAAGCCCTGTTGGAGAACCACGAGCTCCATCGCCACCATGTCATCGTGCTACTGGAGTTCTCCCTCAACTTCTCCTCTCCCCTTGCTAGATCAAGAAGGAGGAGACGTCCCCAGGTTGTACGTGTGTTGAACACGGAGGCGCCTTCCGTTCGGCGCTTAGATCAGAATCGACCGTGATCTGAATCGCTGCGTGTACGACTCCACCAACCGTGTACTTGTAATGCTTCCGCATCACGATCTTCAAGGGTATTAAGGTACACTCATCCTCTCCCTCTCTTGTTGCTAGAATCTCCATAGATTGATCTTGGTGATGCGTAGAAAATTTTGAATTTCTGCTACGTTCCCCAACAGTGGCATCTTCTTAGCCACATCATATAAATGAAACTCTACTAAAGGAGGTGTTTCCTTAGGATAATAGTAGAAGTTTTGCACAAAAGTATTGGTGAGTAAGAGATACTGTTCGTGTTGGTCGCGGAGGAAGTCGGTGAGGCCTGCATTCTCAGCCAATTCATAAACATCATTATATATCTCGGCTGCTCTCAAGAAATCATCGTAAGGCCATTCACACGGCCGAACCTCCGCGGTGCTTCTTCACTCTGCTTTTCCTTCGAGCTTCGGCTCGACGAGCCCCTCAAAAATCTCTTCATTATTTTCTGAAAAATTCTGAAATCTTTAGTAACTTCAAACAAAAGTGAACCAAGCTCAACAAAATTGATAGCAACTACTCCTACAAGTGCCTAGAGCCTATATCATGCATTAGAACTACTTGGAACCATATAAATTTGACATGCAAGCTCAAGAACATGGTCACCTAGGTAGCACAAATTTGCAATGAATAAAGTACTAGAACAAAAACTAATTGGACCAATGGAGGAGCCACATACCAAGGATCAATCCCCCCAAGCAGTTTTGTGAGAGGTGCTTTGAGCAAGGAGATAAAAAATCGCAGCAAAATGAGCTAGAACTCGTGCTTGAGCTGGATGGTGATTTTTTTGGGAGGAAGAAGAAGTGTGTGGGTGCAGGAATAAGTGGAGGGGGGCCACCATGGGCCCATGAGGCAGGGGGGCACACCTTGTAGGGGTGGGCGTGCCCTGGACCCTCGTGGCCAGGTGCTTGCTCCCCCTGCTGTGTTCTCAGTGCCAGATATTCTCAAATATTCTAGAAAAAATCATATTCCATTTTCAGGGCATTTGGAGAACTTTTATTTTCGGGGTATTTTTATATTGCACGGATAATTCAGAAAACATACAGGAAAAATGCTATTTTTACTTTATTTAAACTAAATAACAGAAAGTAAAAGGAGGGTATAGAAGGTTGTGCTTTCTAATTTCATCCATCTCATGCTCATCAAAAGGAATCCATTAACAAGGTTGATTAAGTCTTGTTAACAAACTCATTCTGAATAACATGGAACCGAAGAAATTTCGAATAACACTATGTTACCTCAATGAGGATATGCACATCCCCAATAATAAGAATATCATATTTCTTCTTGATAGTAGGAAGAGGAAATTCAAAACCTCCAAAAATAATCGATGGAATTTTTCCAATAGAATTGATACTGTGGACTTGAGGTTGTTTCCTCGGAAAGTGTACCGTATGCTCATTACCATTAACATGAAAAGTGACATTGCCTTTGCTGCAATCAATAACAGCCCCTGCAGTATTCAAAAAGGGTCTTCCAAGAATAATAGACATACTATCGTCCTCGGGAATATCAAGAATAACAAAGTCCGTTAAAATAGTGACGTTTGCAACCACAACAGGCACATCCTCACAAATACCGACAGGTATAGCAGTTGATTTATCAGCCATTTGCAAAGATATTTCAGTAGGTGTCAACTTATTCAAATCAAGTCTACGATATAAAGAGAGGGGCATAACACTAACACCAGCTCCAAGATCACACAAAGCGGTTTTAACATAGTTTCTTTTAATGGAGCATGGTATAGTTGGTACTCCTGGATCTCCAAGTTTCTTAGGTATTCCACCCTTAAAAGTATAATTAGCAAGCATCATGGAAATTTCAGCTTCCGGTATCTTTCTTTTATTTGTAACAATATCTTTCATGTACTTAGCATAAGGGTTCATTTTGAGCATATCAGTTAATCGCATACGCAAGAAGATAGGTCTAATCATTTCAGCAAAGCGCTCAAAATCCTCATCATCGTTTTTCTAGGATGGTTTGGGAGGAAAAGGCATGGGTTTCTGAACCCATGGTTCTCTTTCTTTACCATGTTTCCTAGCAACAAAGTCTCTCTTATCATAACGTTGATTCTTTGATTGTGGGTTATCAAGATCAACAGTAGGTTAATTTCTACATCATTATCATTACTAGGTTGAGCATCATCATGAACATTATCAATAACATTTTCACTAGGTTCATGTTCATTACCAGATTGTGTTTCAAAGATCGTAAATAGAAATATCATTTGGATTCTCAGGTGGTTCGGTAATAGGTTCACTAGAAGCATGCAAAGTCCTATCATTTTTCTTTTCCTTCTTTTTAGAAGGACTAGGTGCATCTAAATTATTTCTGTGAGAATCTTGCTCAATTCTCTTAGGATGGCCTTCAGGATACAAGGGTTCCTGAGTCATTTTACCAGTTCTAGTAGCCACTCTAATAGCATAATCATTATTCTTACTATTCAATTCATTGAGAAAATCATTCTGAGCTTTAAGTACTTGTTCTACTTGAGTGGTAACCATAGAAGCGTGCTTACTATTGAATTTAAGTTCACCCTTAACATTAGCCATGTAATTACTGAATATCAAGCATATCGAAATTGTATTTCAATTGTCTACCAAAATAAGCATTGAAGTTTTCTTGTTTGACAATAAAATTATCAAGCTCTTCAAAGCATTGTCTAGCAGACTTATAGTGAGGAATATCACCTTCATCAAATCTATAGAGAGAATTTACCTTTACTACATGTGTCGGGTTATCAAGACCACGAGTTTCTTCAATAGGTGAAGGATTAAGATCATATATTTCTTCAACATGCGGTAAATTAAGACCATGTATTTATTCAATAGGAGGTAAATTCTTAACATCTTCAGCTTTTATACCCTTTTCTTTCATAGATTTGTTTGCCTCTTGCATATCTTCAGGGCTGAGAAATAGAACACCTCTCTTCTTTGGAGTTGGTTTAGGAATAGGCCCAGGAGTTGGCTCAGGAGCTGGCTTAGGAAGTGTCCAATTATTTTCATTTGTCAACATATTATTCAATACAATTTCAGCTTCATCCGGTGTTCTTTCCCTGAAAACAGAACCAGCACAACTATCCAGGTAATCTCTGGAAGCATCTGTTAGTCCATTATAAAAGATATCAAGTATTTCATTTTTCTTGAGAGGATGATCATGCAAAGCATTAAGTAATTGGAGGAGCCTCCCCCAAGCTTGTGGGAGACTCTCTCCTTCAATTTGCACAAAATTGTATATATCCCTTAAAGCAGTTTGTTTCTTATGAGCAGGGAAATATTTAGAAGAGAAGTAATAAATCATATCCTGGGGACTACTCACACAACCAGGATCAAGAGCATTAAACCATATCTTAGCACCACCTTTTAATGAGAACGGAAATATTTTAAGGATGTAAAGGTAGCAAGTTCTCTCATCATTAGTGAACAGGGTGGCTATATCATTTAATTTAGTAAGATGTGCCACAACAGTTTCAGATTCATAGCCATAGAAAGGATTAGATTCAACAACAGAGAATTCATAATCCTTATCAGTAACACAGATAGGTGAAGTAGCAAAAGCAGGGTCAGGTTTCATTCTAGCATTAAGAGATCGCTGCTTCCATTTAGCTAATAACTTCTTAAGATCACTTCTATCATTGCAAGCTAAAATGGCTCTAGCAGATTCTTCATCCAAAACATAACCCTCAGACACAACAGGTAATTCATATTTATTAGGGGGAGAGTCTTCATCATCACTATCTTCAATATTATCAGTTTCAATAATTTCATTCTCTCCAGCCCTAGCAAGTTGTTCATCAAGAAATTCACCGAGTGGCACAGTCGTATCAAGCATAGAAGTAGTTTCATCATAAGTATCATGCATAGCAGAAGTGTCATCATCAATAACATGTGACATATTAGAATTAATAGTAGAAGCAGGTTTAGGTGTCGCAAGCTTACTCAAAACAGAAGGTGAATCAAGTGTAGAGCTAGACGGCAGTTCCTTACCCCCCCCCCTCGTAGTTGAGGGATAAATTTTTGTTTTTGCGTCTTTCATATTCTTCATAGTGACCAGCAGATATAAATCCCAAGGGACTCAAGGAATAGAGCTATGCTCCCCGGCAACGGCGCCAGAAAATAGTCTTGATAAACCAAAAGTATAGGGGATAGCAACAATTTTCGAGGGTAGAGTATTCAACCCAAATTTATTGATTCGACACAAGGGGAGCCAAAGAATATTCTCAAGTATTAGCAGTTGAGTTGTCAATTCAACCACACAGATAACTTAGTATCTGCAGCAAAGTATTTAGTAGCAAAGTAATATGGAAGTAACGGTAACGGTAGCAAAAGTAATATTTTTGGGTTTTGTAGTGATTGTAACAGTAGCAACGGAAAAATAAATAAGCGAAGAACAATATGTGAAAAGCTCGTAGGCATTGGGTCGGTGATGGAGAATTATGCCGGATGCGGTTCATCATGTAACAGTCATATCATAGGGTGACATAGAACTATATCCAATTCATCAATGTAATGTAGGCATGTATTCCGAATATAGTCATACATGCTTATGGAAAAGAATTGCATGACATATTTTGTCCTACCCTCCCGTGGCAGCGGGGTCCTAACGGAAACTAAGGGATATTAAGGCCTCCTTTTAATAGAGTACCGAAACAAAGCATTAACACATAGTGAATACATGAACTCCTCAAACTACGGTAATCACCGGGAGTGGTCCCGATTATTGTCACTTGAGGTTGCGGATCATAACACATAGTAGGTGACTATAGACTTGCAAGATAGGACCAAGAACTCACATATATTCATGAAAACATAATAGGTTCATATCTGAAATCATGGCACTCGGGTCCTAGTGACAAGCATTAAGCATAGCAAAGTCATAGCAACATCAATCTCAGAACATAGTGGAAACTAGGGATCAAACGCTAACAAAACTAACTCGATTACATGATAAATCTCATCCAACCCATCACCGTCGAGCAAGCCTATGATGGAATTACTCACACACGGCGGTGAGCATCATGAAATTGGTGATGGAGGATGGTTGATGATGACGATGGCGACGAATCCCCCTCTCCAGAGCCCGAGCGGACTCGGATCAGCCCTCCCGAGAGGTTTTAGGGCTTGGCGGCGGCTCCGTATCGTAAAATGCGATGAATCCTTCTCCCTTATTTTTTTCTCCCCGAAAGTGAATATATGGAGTTGGAGTTGAGGTCGGTGGAGCGGCAGGGGGCCCACGAGGCAGGGGGGTGCGCCCCCCACCCTCGTGGACAGGGTGTGGGCCCCCTGGGGTGGATTCTTCTTCCAGTATTTTTAATATTTTCCAAAAAGATGTTCCGTGGAGTTTCAGGTCATTCCGAGAACTTTTGTTTCTGCACATAAATAACACCATGGAAAGTCTGCTGAAAACAGCGTCAGTCCGGGTTAGTTCCATTCAAATCATGCAAGTTAGAGTCCAAAACAAGGGCAAAAGTGTTTGGAAAAGTAGATACGACAGACACGTATCACCTGCAGCAACCTGTTAACATGTTTCGAGGTAAATAACAGAGAAAAAACCCATATAGTCAGTAGCCCCTGAGACACTGTCCGGTGCTCCGTAAGTGGAACCGGAGAGAGGATCAATTCTCTAGTGTAGGAGACTAATGTGATATGTGTGCATGAGCAGGCGTCGCTGTTGGCCGTGACCTCACATGCTGCCGAAGTCTCTGAGCTGAAGCAGAGGCTGGAGCGGACCGAGAACGAGCTCGGCGAGGTTAGAGTCTTGAGTGCGGGAGAAGCAAGGTAAGTAACGTCTTGCTGTGTGTTCAGAAAGAGGAGACGCTGTGTATTGACTGTAATTTCAAAATGTATGCAGGAGCCGCGACCAAGGTCGAGGCCCTAAGGAAGGTCCTCGGCGAGGCCGAGGAGAAGGCTGTCCAGCAGCAAGCCGCCCGTAAGAAGCTCAAGGCCCGTGTCAAGGATATCCAGTAGGAGCTCCAAGATGCAGTGAAAAAATGTGAGACCTTGGAGAATGATGCTCGGCTCAGGAGGCCGAACTCACCAAGACTCGTCAGGGCGCGGAGACCACGCGGAATGAGGCCTAGGCCGTCATCCTCGAGATCCAGGAGGCCAGGAAGATCACGGCGGGTAAGGCTTTTAAGATGCAAAGCAAGTATGCGGAGAGGCAGTACCTAACCCGGGTTCAGAGTTCCCAGGAGCTTTGGCGGATCTACAACGCAGCGTATCAAACGCTGCAGCGTTCTACCGAGCCGAAGGAGGAGGTTCTACGAAGAAGCTATTCTGGTCGCAGTATGCGACGCCAGAGCATCCCGTGTCCTTCACCCATCAGCTGAAGCATCTGGTGGAGCTACACAGGGTGGCCGAACTACACAGGGTGGAGCTACACAGGGTGGCCAGCCAAAGCTATACCCGGCAGCTACTTTGGACTCATGAGGCGTCTAGTGGAAGCCTGTCTGTGGCTGGACGCCGTCAAGCGATCTGCATGTATTGAAGGCCCCTGTATGGCCTTCGCTCGCTGCAAGATGTGGTGGGCGAAGATGAACGCTGTTGAAGTGGCCAGCGGGCCGCCGGAGGGCAAGGGGCACCGCACACCCGAGAAATATTTTGCGGATGTCAAAGAAGGGTCTCGACTTGTGGCAGCTCAATGTTCGCACGACGTTATTTTCGAATGAATACATTCATATTGGGCCTTTGCCTTGTATTATAAAGACAGAGCTTCTTTTGTAATGTAATTTCGTTATGCTTTAAATTGTTTCCTCATGTGCGGCCGTTTTATATGCAATCTGAGGGTTGGCCAATCGTCGGCTTCTGCCCTCGCGTAATTAGTACGGAGGTGTTCGGCATGGGATCTAAACAATCTTGATCCAATTGTTTGGTCCTTGAAGGAGTTTTTTAGCGCAATGAACAAGGCAATCAGACTATACGGCTTAAACGCCCTCACTTAGCCATAGGAGTTTTATAATTAAGCAAGTGCGGTCATCATCTGATCGGGAAGTGCCGATCCTTCGCGTGAGGCGGAATAATCTCCAACGATTTTCTAACCCACGAACAGCTGACTGGCTCTCGCCGTATCATGACAGTCAATTTTCGGCTTTCTCTGATGAGGTGCTCATCCGGTCAAGGCCAGGGCACAATTGTAGTAGTTCTCCCTTTACTACCCTAGCCGATAGAGCGGAACGTAGGGTAGCAAGCACAGGAGCCGGGCAACCCAACTATTGACCAAAGACATGATTCGGAGCCAATGCATATAATGCTAAATTCGGGGTGCCGAACTTTTATACAAAAAGTGTTCGAACTTTGTTGCCTTATTGTGGGGCGATAAGCAGCCCCTGGCGAATATGAAACGTACAAAAGAGTACCGATGTAGCTAATATTTAGATCGAAATGAAATGAAGTAAGGGGAAAAAACCACAAAAACTGGGCCGCAAATCATTATCATTATAACTTAATGGATACGTTAAGGCGTATCTTGTACAAATAGCGCGATAAGCACCCGGGCTATGTAATATGCCGGAATAAAGAGGGGGAAGCATACGGGTCCTGAGAAAGAAGGAAAAATAACGTCAAGAAGAACGTATGGAGGTTACCCCACACACCTATGCTGCATGTCCCCTTTGTATGCCAATCCTTCGAAGGGGCTTGTGATCAGGCTCGCGGGAAAGGGAACCTGAAACAGAAAGAAAAAGGTGTATCCGGGGTCGGTCTAGCCGAAATGTAGATCCCGGTTGAGCTTGTGCCTTCGTCGATGTCCATGGAATCTCGAGTGTGTAATTATGTACGCGTGGTACGAATGCCACCACTTCATCCGGACTGGGACGGAAGCTGAATTGCTAGTCGAGCTCTTGATGAGCCTTGCTGTCCTACTGCAGTGTAGTTCGGGACCTCTTGATGGTGTCCAGGGGCTTGGCAGCCGCACTATGCTACTGCTTGAGAAGGCCGCTCTGTACCTCTGCTGCTAGGGCGGCGGTGTGCTCCTCTGTTCGGAGAGAGCGTTCCGTGTTGCAATTGACTGTTATGACGCCGTGTGGACCAGGCATCTTGAGTTTCAGGTAAGCATAGTGTGGCACTGCTTTGAATCTAGCAAACGTTGTTCATCCGAGTAATGTGTGGTAGCCGCTGCAGAAGGGGACGATGTGGAAGATTAACTCCTCGCTTTGGAAATTTTCCAGAGAGCCGAAGACCACTTCCAGCGTGATTGAACCTGTACAGCGGGCCTCGACGCCTGGTATGACTCCTTTGAAGGTAGTCTTTGTTGGTTTGATTCATGAGGAGTCAATGCCCATCTTCCAAGCTGTGTCTTGATAGAGCAAGTTGAGGCTACTACCACCGTCCATTAGGACTCATGTTAGGTGAAATCCATCGATGATTGGGTCGACAACCAATGCGGCCGAACCGCCATGACAGATACTGGTTGGGTGGTCTTGACGATCAAAGGTGATCGGAAATGACGACCATGGATTGAATTTGGGGGCGACTGGCTCTACCGCGTAGACGTCCCTGAGTGCACGCTTACGCTCCCTTTTTGGGATGTGTGTAGCGTATATCATGTTAACCATTTTGACTTGAGGGAGAAATTTCTTCTGCCCCCCCCCCCAAGTGTTTGGCTGCCGTCCTCGTCCTGACTTTGTGATCCCTTTTCTTTGTTTTCAGCATTTAACTTGACAGCCTGCTTGAAAACCCAACAATCCCTGTTGGTATGATTGGCTTGCTTGTCCGGGGTGCTGCGTATCTGGCACGGACGGTCGAGTATGCGGTCCAGGCTGGAAGGTCCTTCATTATTTCTTTTATAGGGCTTCTTCCGCTGGCCGGACTTGGAGCCAGTGAATCTAGCGTTGACTATGGCGTCATTGGTGTTGTTGTCATTGCTTCGGCGTTTGTGTCTGTTGTGCCGAAGCTTGCCAGTGCTATTCTTGGCCTCTAAGGGGCCTGTCTCGCTGGTTGTGTTGTTACTTTGGGCCAGCCAACTATCCTCTCACACGCAATTGCGGGTCATGAGTGTCGTGAGGGCTGCCATGGACTTCGGCTATTCTTGGCCGAGGTGGCGTGCTAGCCATTCGTCCCGGATGCTGTGTTTGAAGGCTGCCAAGGCCTCGGCATCCGGACAGTCAACGATCTGGTTCTTTTTGGTTAGGAACCTAGTCCAAAGTTTTCTGGCTGATTCTCCAGGTTGTTGAACTATGTGGCTTAGATCATCGGCGTCTGGTGGCCAGACATATCTTCCTTGGAAGTTGTCTAGGAAAGCTTCTTCCAAGTCCTCCTAGCTGCCGATAGAATTTTCAAGCAGGCTGTTAAGCCAGTGCCAAGCTGGCCCTTTGAGCTTGAGTTGGAGGTATTTAATGGCGTGGAGATCATCTCCTCGAGCCATGTGGATGTGGAGGATGAAATCCTCGATCCACACTGCGGGATCGGTTGTGCCGTCGTATGATTCGATATTGACGAGCTTGAATCTCTCGGGGAATTCGTGATCCAGTACCTCGTCTGTGAAGCAGAGAGGGTGTGCAGCACCTTTGTACCGGGCCATGTCACGGCGTAGCTCTGATGGAGTCCGCCTACGGCATTCGGACTGGGCGTGGTTAGGTTTGTCACGTCCGAATAGGTAGCCGTCTTCGTGCCTCGACGCACGTCCTCCCGATCCGTAGATCGATCTTGTATGTGCTGCTCTAATGTCCATGTTTGGCGAGCTTGAATCAAATGTGTCAGGGGTAGAGACACATGTCTTTCAGACGAGCTTGAATCAAATGTGTTTTGCCGCCCACGTTTGGCGCCCACCGTGTCTGAATGGGCTCAGAGGCCATCGTGTCACGTCTGATTGAAGTTACTAGTCTACCCCGATCGACAGCAGTGTAAATGCGGTCGGTAAGGATGTACTCAGTGTCAGGGGTAGACAGTAATTTCCATCTCGCAAACACTTGCTTCGGGAAGCCCACTAATTATAGTGGGTGTTTAGCCGCTTCGTTCAAAACTTGGGAGAATTAGCATTCACGTTTGCCCTGGGACCTGGCAAACTAAATTCAAATCCAATTTGTATTCGATTACGAATATCCACAGATAATTATACGTTTTGTTATTTATTTCTTCAACACCACAACAAAGATTTATTCCACCTTTATATATGATTATGATTTAGAAATGCCGTGATCTTTGAATTCAGTAGGTTGAAAACACATTTGAGCAACTTTACATTGCCAAACATGTCCAAATGTTCTCAAACCTTGTGAACATGCTCAAATGGTCTAATCATTCATCTAGACCAAATGGCACAAGTTGGAGAAAATGTTATATTGATCAAAGTGCCCCAAAACCCTTCCTGTCCAGAACCAAATTTGAAAAACTCTACATTGCCAAGTGTGTCCTTTTGTTCTGAATTTTTGTGGACATGTTCAAATCCCCAAATGATGACACTACACCAAGTGGTGCATCAAGGAGAATGGTTTTGCATAACTAGATCTTGGGAAACCCATTTATGTTGATTTCTAGGGTTTACAAAAGTTGCACTGTCAACTTTGCCCAAATGAGCTTAAATTTGGTGGAACACACTATTTCTAAGTGCCATTCCATCATGTTAATTCTTGCCCAAACCAACAACAAACACCTTCTGCCAATTTTCCAAAATCGTCATTTTGACCTCTTCCACTAATCTCCATGAGCCCAAGTTTTTACCACAGCTGAACACGATCACCAAAGAACCTCCGAGAACCCTCCCCTAGCCATTGCTCAATGATTAAGGGGTGAAACACCCCCATTTACCTTCCTGGACATCAACTTCTCTCTCTCTCTCTCAACCCCACCTCTCTCCCATTGGGTCACCAGGGCATCCAAGGCCACCACCCCTTTGTTTACTCCTACCCTGACCCCCTAGACACTAGTGGCCACGCCCTGGGCGCCAAAAAGATGCCAATGCCAGCCATATGCATGCTCTGGAGCGTGCTCTGATTGCACCAGGGATCAGCGTCTGCCCGAGGCTTCTGACCACCTAGGGCCTTCCCCTTGTGTCCCCCGAGGCCGCCTCAGCGTCCGGGACACGCAAGACGGTCGGCCCCCTCCTTCTTCTCTCTCTGGCGACCTCTGACATGCGTGCCCGAGCACCGCTCGCGTCCGCCCGATCGCCCTTTTCGTGCGGGACCTCCTAGAGCTCGCCCCGCTCCCTCTCTCCTCTCTTCTCGGCCTGGACCACGACCACGAGCACCCCAGGCACGCACCAGAACGCCCTTTTGGCCTCTGGCAAAGCCACGGGCCGTGACCGTGCGCCTCGCCTACGGCACCTCCCAGCTGCGCCCGTATAAGGCCACCCCTGAGCCTTCTCTCGTCTCCAACTGCTCTCTCTCTCCCTCCCATGCACCCTCGGACCAACCCACTCCTCCTCCCGTGCCTTCTCCCTCCTCCTCTGCCGCCATTGCCGCCTCAGACCCCCGCTCAAATTCGAGCCGCCCCATCCTCCCTTCCTCCTCTGAACAGGTCCGTGGCACCCCCCCAAGCCTCCATGAACCTCCCCAACACCCTAGGACCCCTCCTCCGCAGCCAAAGCAGGCGCCACCACCAAGCCCTCCGCCGCCATCCGCTGGACCCGAAGCCCTGCTCAACTCCGAGCATCGGCGCGTGCGTGCAACACATGGACAGGTGCGCCTCGTCGCGCTAATTCCGCCGGTGTGACGGGCGCCGCCGGAGGTGGTCCGTGCTACCCGGGAGAGTGCCGGCGCCCACTCGGCCTCCCCTCCCCTGCCTCTGCTCTGTTCGAGCAGGAGGTAGGCGATGGCCTGAGCGCTGGGCCCCGCGCGTTAGTGACCCAGCGGCTGGGCCCGCCGTTTAAGTGGAGACGGACCGGGAGAAAGGCGCCTCCGACGTCACCCCTCCTCACCCGCACGGCCGAGCCACTGGGCCGGCCCACTGCTATACTGCGCCCAGTGCGCTAGATAAGGGTAAAACCCTTCCCCTTTCCTTTTTCTTTTTATGTAAATTTGTAACCTTTTAAAAATCAAATCAAATAAACTCCAAATTTGATGATTCAAATTTCCAAGGACTCCATAAATCAAGTCCTATTTAATAGGCCATAGTGGACATTTTTGTTGTCCTTGGTTTTCACTGAACCTTTTAAAAAGGTCATTTATCCACATAAGTCCACTTCAAAAATCCATATTATATTCATTTCAACTCCAAATCCAGTGAAACCAATTTCTAAATGTTTCTAAAATCATGCCTGAATTAATGGGTACTTTTACTCATTTTTATAAAATGGCATTCTATGGACAACTTGTGGATCCATCAAATCCATTGATTCCATCATATTGAAATGTTTAGAAATATCCATTCATCCACTTCCAATGAAATCACCTTGGTCATTCCTCATATGACCAGAGGTATCCTAGAAAAGTCCAACTCACATTTTTTGAGAACTTTTATTCTTGACTTGTCGTGTTGCTTATTATGGTTGTTTTCGACGATAGTTGACGAAATAGACGAAATGCTCGGAGTTGGACCAGAGATATTTGAAGATCTCGAAGACTTTGTTAAAACAGGCAAGCAGCCCTTTGACCATGTCAAAGAAACCCTTTTTATGCATGTCATATGGCACATTTATTGCTTGCATCGAATTCATGATAAATTGGTGACCACTTGAGATGGTTTGCCTCCGTTGCTTTTCTCATTGACACTTGCATGATGCATGACCCTACCTTTCTGTGAGGGTTATGCCGGTGGGAGTAGATAGGATGCTAAAGTAGTGCTACGCAAAAAGGGACGGGAATATGCATGGTGATGGAGACAAAGTATTTTCAAAAGACTTTTCGAAAACCCCATCGGGTGCCACTTATGCCCGGGGGAGATGATGAGTTGGGTAACCACTTGATGACGAAGTGGTATACCAAGGCAAGTGTGTGTGTTGTTTCCAAAACGGATTGGTTTAAGTTGCGACTGTTATTCCAACCTTACATGCGCAACCACTCTACCCTTATATGGGAAAGGGCATAATTGATTACCTAGGCCGATACTAGCTTGGAGCCCGCATTACTAGTGACGGGGGAGAGTTGGTGCTCTCTTTCGGGACAGGGTCGTGCCAGGTAGGGCGGCCATGATTGTTTTTACAGGGCACCGGAGACCCCGTTGCGTCCCCTCTCGGATGTTACGATCTCGAGTGAATCTCGTATGATGTACATCGTGAGGATACGGAACAACGAGTGGACTTCTTGTTAGTGTCGTCTAGGGAAAGGTAGTGATCGGGTGCTTACCCCGGGTACTTGAGGTATCGCGGGTTGTGGATGACACGAAAGCTCCCCGGATCTTGTGGGTAAAGTGTGCAACCTCTGCAGAGTGTAAAACTATTCGAATAGCCGTGTCAACGGTCTAGGACAGTTGGGTAACCGCTCTTGGGCTACGTCCACATCTTTACAAACCAGTGTGTGTGTTTGGATAAGTGGGAAGATCTACTTGGGTCAAGTCAAAGGACTTGACATGATTGAGTTGGGTTGGTGCCCACTCTATTTATGTTGATATCTGTAAGCTGTCCCCATGGTTACTTGCATTCTCCTGATGCATGTCTTCCAAGTTGTTGAACATGTCATTGCACTCAAAACTAGCTTTTACGCAAAAATTTGCCTATATCATGCAGTGTTGTATCTTGAACCAAAACATGGGTTGCTTGCGAGTACATTCAAAGTACTCATTGGCTTTCCACTGGTTATTTTATTGGCCAGGCATGAAAGAACAGGATATAATGAAGAGTACGTTGGAGACGAACATGCGAGCTAGGACGCTTGCCAGTCAGAATGCCTGTAGGGTTAAGGCAGATGGCATGGGTCCAAGTTGTTATTGAAGATTTCCGCTGCGATGATACGCTCGAAACTTGACCATAATGGTCCTACTTGTGTAAAACGGTATGTATGGATGTAAGACTCTTGTTATTCAGCTTCTATGTGTTCGGTGAGCATTGATCTCTGGGATCACTGTACACGTGCATTCGGTGATCTCGACTTATGAGTCGGGGTCCCCACAGAGCTGGTATCAGAGCCATACTAACTGTAGGAAGCCTTAGTTAGCATGGTCGTTACTTAGGGTAAAACTATTTCCAAAACTACTACTAGTTTTCCAAAACTATCTATACTTCTCTTCCCTTCTCAGTTTTTCGAAAACTAAGGTATACTTTCCTTATTAATCTCTTCCCCTTCAAAACGTTTGGTCGCTAGAACCCTTATGCCCCTGACCACTGGATTCCTTGTAATCCTCGTGGATAATCTAGAAGGAAGATGCCTTGCCAGACGTTGACCCACATCTCCTGAACACAAGATTGGCGACATCACAACAAGACGATACCAACAGAAGATACATCCTCAAGGAATGAGGACCTGAAGACCCAGGAGATGGTGACACCTTTGAATTTGCCCCAGGATGATGCAACCTTGGCCTATGACAATCAGGGTGTAAGATATGCAATACCATGATAGACATCGCTAATAGAGCAATCATGTCCTCACCGTTGTTGTATCGGCAACCACCGATGGATGAGAACCTCGCCATTTGGCCCGCCTCACTATAGTGAGCAGGAAAACGGTTCTCTTCATACCCCAGTCTTGGTGTCGATGTTGTCATCAACGTAACCGACATGTTGGACCTCTACTATGCCTTGTTAATGTCCTTGCATAAAGGATTACAAACCTGGTATCATCGACGCCTTAGAAAGCAAAAGCGATCATCATGATTAAGAAGACAAGAGAAGACCAAGTCAAAGATAGCCACGAGGAGCCACCATCACCCCATCACCTCATCAGGCGAGAAGTTGTCGAAGATTCTTTAGGCTCAACCCAGGTTGTTTCATCGAACAACTACAAGAGACGTAGCAACACCTGAGGAAAACCCAGAAGACTGCACGAGGCACGAAGTAAAGCACGACTACTTAGTCCGAGAACCCCTAGGGTAGGATGAGTCGTGTACCCCCTATGCGCAGTCGAGTCCGTATGATGGTTCGAATAGAACCATGATTGTGTGTTGCTTGCTTTTATTTGTTTGTGTTTTGATATCAGTCGCCCTTTTGCCCTAGGCAACAAGTACGCAACTATATCACCTGCCTTATTTTGTTGTTTGTGTTTGGCCCTTTTTGGCACTTGTTTGTTTGCACCTGCACTATAGAACCCCCTTAGGCATCCCCATCTATGTCACTTTTGTCTCTCATCTCTCTCCTCAACTGAAGGCTAGCAAGACAAGATACACCAAGGATTCTACTTTGGCAACCAACCAGCACTGAAGACTTTTGCTACAGCCTCCTCGACCAAGTGCAACCCCGTAGAGTTCTGTTTACCTCTCAAGACTGTAAACCCATCACTATACCCTTCGAGACTTCACGAGATATCCCAGCTCGAATCCATAACCAAGTGCTTAACCCACAGAATTACAAGCGGACCAGTTAAGCCTCTGTAACCTCACATAGCACCGGGTTCATTATGGGACTAGTGGACATAATGAACTAGCACATTATCATCCTGAGATAGCACCAAACTGACGATGCCATAGGGAAGACCAATTTGAGGATATAGGAATAGAGGACTAATGACTTGATGAGTTTGTGTCAGTGACCTTGAGGAATTATATGAGACTATTTGGTGGATTATGAGGCTTTCACATTGGTAGATGAACTTGGTGGGATCATGATTATAGAGTAGCATAGCTTCCATTACCCCTGAGTAAATTGGATTTATAGGACAATTATGATCGCAGCTGAAACTCCTAGAAGTGCAAGGATTTGACTTGATCAAATGATATTGATAGGAGACAGTTGATATTACGTAAATAACTTGAGAGGAACATGTAGGATTCCTCGTTGGACAAGAGATTTGGATTTAAATAGTTGATCCTAGTTGAGTATAGATGCTGAGTAAGTCTACATCGTTCGGAGTAAATTGGAATTAGACCGATAATCTTGATCATGATACCATGTTTCTCGGTGGACAATAAACTAGGAGATTGGATTAATTATCGGAGTTGATATAAACTTGACCTTGGAGGTTACTTGACCATGATAATGGAAATTGGTGGACTGACTATAGTAGAGATAGCCTTTTCAAGTATTTGGGGATTATAAGGACTTTAGAAGATCATGTGGAACACCATAAACATTGGATTTGTAGAATTAATGGATTGTGTAGTGATTGATGGAAGTTAATGGGCTGCTGGAGTTGATTCATAGGAAGGAAACAAGATCTTGGAGTGGCTTACGACGTGTTTCCTTAGGATAGAGGTGCTTTATCTTAGACCTTGGAAGAATAGGCTGAGCACTTGGATTGTCACGTTCAAGCTTAGCAGCTTATATGTTCTACCCATGGATTTTTAGTGGTAGACATACATATGGGTTTGGGGATTGTAGACATATATGATTTTGTTAGACCTCCTCTCGAGAGTCATGAGGATAATAATAGCATGAGTAATGATTGGAGCTGACCTACACAAGTTGGTACCTTTGGTGGTATAAGGTGATCGGTTTGGAGGACTAGATAGAAGAATTGGCATCTCAGGAACTGTGATCAAGGATGGGATGATAAACATTCACTCGCACACTAGAATCCTTAAAACCCATACGCCTTATCAAGCCACATTATGGTCGGATCATGACCTTGGGCCTTGACTCTAGGTCGAAAAGACCCTGACAAATACTCAACCATGACCACCACCGATACCCAACCTATACCCTATGTACCACGTGGGCAACTCTTCACGGAGTACTCGAACAAGCTGGTTGTCATCGTCATTTGAGGACATACTTGTCTACCCGAAGACGGAAGAAGAATCGTTCAGCTGGTTAAGGAACATCTGAAGACCGCCATGTCAAGAAGGAAGAACTATATCAACCACCATCGTCAAGGAGTGATCTTTCTCGTCGAAGAGCAGGTGTATCTGCAAGCCACTCCTCTCTAAGGAACCAAGCATTTCCATGACAAGGAGACCCACACCAAGATTCATCGCCCCCCTTCGAGATCACTCCAAGATTTAACAACGCCCTCCGAGATCACATCAAGACGAAGAGTATACGGCTACCAACTAGAGTTACCACATGAATTACCCATTGTGCACAACGCTTTCCATGCATCACAACCCCGAAAGTGTTTCCAACTTCCTAACTTGCCCGATCTCTACGAGGGCATTGACCATCGAGCCATCGACCCCCTAGCCCAATCTAACCTACCGCGAGCTACCCATTAGCAACCTGGATCAAGAAGAGCGTCATACACGGAGCCACACCATCAAGTACTTCAAGCTCAATGGACCACTACACGGAAGCAGAAGAAGTATGAGGACGTGAAGACTACCCCAGATCCAAGTTTGTGTATCCCTTTCCGCGCCTAGTTTGGGAATCTCGGGGACGAGATTCTTGTAAGGGGGGTAGGTCTGTCACACCCTGATTTTCATGCCACTACACTTAAGCTAACAATCATGATAAAATGTGGTTTGACAAAACTTTTGAGTGTTTTGGACCTTGCCTTGATTGGTTTTTGTCTGTTGTTTGCAAGTGCTCCAAAAATAAAATAAATCCTCCAACTCCTATACTCCTTCTCCTTGATCCAAAAACCTTTCCCAATGATCATGCCATGTGTATAGGACATAAAAATAATTTCTTGTAAAAATAATTTGGCCAAATAGTATTTTCAAAAATTAGTTTTCCAAAACCCCCTGAATTGAGGTTTGCACTGCAAGTACTTAATTCAGGGCAGTAAAAATCTTTCCAAAATTATATTTGACACCTATTAGATATAGGACTTCCATAAACCACAAAAATATAATCTTAAAAGTTATTTTCCTATTTTTATTTAAAGGCGTTTTCTTAAGTCCAGAAATGGTCTTTAATAGGTTAAAAATATTTTAATGCTTTAAAAATATTTGGTAAAACCTAGGGAAACTCAGTTGACATATATTGTCCATATATAAGAGTTTCAACACATGGTCATGTTCAAAATATTGGTTAAATCCCTCAAAAACCCTTTCTGGATATTTCAAGCTTTTGAAATATTTACAAAGGAAATATTCTCTAAACATTCCAAGAAAATTCTAGCATGTCACACATGACATGTTTGATGATCTTGACAAGTATCATGTCATGGAGAGTAGTATAACCCCATGAAATCCCCTTGTCGGTGTCAAAACCGGCGGATCTCGGGTAGGGGGTCCCGAACTGTGCGTCTAGGCGGATGGTAACAGGAGACAAGGGACACGATGTTTTTACCCAGGTTCGGGCTCTCTCGATGGAGGTAATACCCTACTCTTGCTTGATTAATATTGATGATATGGGTAGTACAAGAGTGGATCTACCACGAGATCAAGGAGGCTAAACCCTAGAAGCTAGCCTATGGTACGATTGTTGTTCGTCCTACGGACTAAAACCCTCCGGTTTATATAGACATCGGAGAGGTTAGGGTTACACAGAGTCGGTTACAATGGTAGGAGATCTACATATCCGTATCGCCAAGCTTGCCTTCCACGCCAAGGAAAGTCCCATCCGGACACGGGACGAAGTCTTCAATCTTGTATCTTCATAGTCTTGGAGTCCGCCGTGGCGATAGTCCAGCTATCCGGACACCCCTAGTCCGGGACTCCTCAAGAGCCCCTCGAACCAGGCTTCAATGACGACGAGTCCGGTGGCGCATATTGTCTTCGGCATTGCAAGGCAGGTTCCTCCTCCGAATACTTCATAGAAGGTTTTGAACACAAGGATAGTGTCCGCTCGCAAAACAAGTTCCACATAACACCGTAGAGAGAATAATTTTTGCACATATCTGCTGACGTATTCCGCGGCGTGACATCACACCACGGCCAGCCTTTATATGAATCGTTTTTACTGTTCCACCTCAGCGTGTTTAGCGAGGCGGTTTCCTTGGCACGTCTTATCAAAGCATAGATCGTGCCCCCTTATTTCGGGATTCTCATCAATACGGACGTGGGTAACCCAACCGTGCCCGTTGGCCTGCCTCCTCTACCAAAGGCGAGTCCTAATCGAACACGGGGTGGGCTCTTGGTATTCAACCTCTTTATAATGAGACCAAGGCCCTCTTCTTTTTACACCCTCCATCGAGTTCGCCTCGCGCTTCGAGTTCCAACACCCAAAGCTTCAGATTCAGGCGCTTCGTACTTTCGACGATGTCCGGATCCGACCAGCACGGCCGATGGATGTCTTCCTCTGTCACAGAAGAAGATGTGCTAAAGCATGCGGCGACGCCAGTATCTAACCGGCGAGATCTCGCATAGGCTGCCTGCTCCAGGCAGGTCATTCCCACTCTGAGCCCGGCGAGAACGTGGTGTTCGTGTCCCACTTCCTTCGGGTTTAGGCTTCCCGACGGATCCCTTTGTGCGGGGGCTCACGCTTTTATTATGGGCTTGATTTCCACGACTTGAATCCGAGTCCATCCTCCATATCTCGTCATTCATTGTCGTATGTGAGGCCTTCCTCCATATTACCCCCCACTTTGGATTGTGGCTCAAGACCTTCAAGGTGGAGCCAAAGATGATCAAGGGGCAACAAGCAGAGTGCGGAGGGGCTGTCATAAGCAAATGTGCTGATGCTCCGTGGCCCGAGGGCTCTTTTCAAGAGGAGCTTGGTTTGTGGCAACGGGAGTGGTTTTATATCACCGCCTCCTGTGGGCACCAAATGGGCGGCGCTCCCTGCCTTCCGCTCAGGTCCACCAAAGCGGCTGGCCTCATGGGTCAACAAGCGGCTCGACTGGGGGCCCTCCAAGGACGTTCCCCTGCTGCAGGGCCGTATTCGAGACCTCCAGGAAAGAGGGATCAATCTGGTTGCAGTGCCGCAGGTTATGGTGATCCGGCGCCTTCAGCCCTGCAAACGTCGCCCCTCCGCTGTGGGAATTCAATCCGAGGGACCACGAGCTCTCCAAAATTTTATGGGCACGACGCCCGTGGAGATGTATAAACTATTCTTCGGATCACAAGAGAAGTGTCCGGACTTGACCGAGGACGCAAGACTAAGCTGCAATCGCCCAGATACTCAAGTAAGTAGTCCGGTAACCGGACAAGCTGTTCATTCATTTATTATATATATATATGCCCTTTAAAGGAGCCGTTTCTTGAACAGGAGTGGATAGCCAAGGCAAAGTTAATAAGGTGTCCGGCTCCCCTCCCAGAGACCACGCCGGATCCCATGCTGACCAAGATGTTGAAGGTCGCGCCTTTTGAAGAAGGCGAAGGGGGGAGCGGGGAAACGACTGCCTCCACGAAGGAGGCTATCAAGGAAGGAGGGATTAAAAGTCCCATATTTTGAGGAGAGAAGAGGACTGCTTCGGAAGATCCGGAGGTCAAGGCCTCAAAGAGGGGAAGGGAATCTTCGTCGGAGAGTCCGGCGCTGGGAAGTAACCCAGCCGCACTATTTCCCCAAGGGGATCAGCCCTCCAGCGAGCCGTAAGTAAAAAGAAGGGGTCTTGTAAATAAGGAACATCCTTGTATTTATTTATGAAGATAACCGAAATTGTACCTTGTTGTTCGGACCTCAGCCCTTCTCAGCAGAGCTCGTCTTTGGGGGATCTTCTTCCGGAGATGATGGAGAGCAAAACACCTCCACCTGTCGCACCCTCATGTGAAGCGTACGACCCAGAGGTGTCGTCGCGGAGGGTTCCCCCATGTCCGGCGGGGCCGGAAGGTCCGGCGCCAAGTGGTGTGCGGTCGGAGGAGCTGAAGGATCTGCTCGGGCGAGCGGCTATCTCAGAAGATCACAGTGCTCTAATGGGTGCGGTGACTGAAATAATTGCATCCGCGGAGAGCGGATTGCACAAAGCCGTCAGAAGCTTACTGACGGGGTTTGAGGTAAGCAAAAAGTAATGTACCTTCTGACAGTTAGGCATATAAAATGCGCCATGTATAGATAGTAGCCCCTGAGACTCGGTATGTTGTCAAAATTGACGACGTGCCGAGGATCAAATTCTCAGTTTTAACATATTGCCGCTCGTAAACAGGTGGCGGGGCATCCGGAGGCCAGCCGGACTGATGAATATGCCGAACTAAAGCGGCAACTTGACGAGGCGGATGCGGATATCGCGCTGGTCAATAAACGGTTTGACGAGTCACAAGGTATGCGACTTCTATGCGGACACCTGGTAAGGGAGCTTGACGCCCATGTCTTACTATTCGTATGCTTATTGCAGATGGTGCCGCTGCCGTGGAAGAGCTGCGGGAAGAACTCGCCCGAGCGAAAGAGCAAGCCAGAATTAGTAATACGGCAGCTATAAAGGCGGCCGAAGAGCTAGAAGCTGAACGGGCTACTCACTGCCGAAGCAAAGAGGAGATGGCCGATATGGCCAAAAAGTTGAGGAATACTACCGATCGCTGCGAGGTTCTTGAAAAAGAACGTCAAGTGGAACAAGAGGGCCTAGAAAAGGCCGCCGCCGAATCCAAGAATGCCAGTTGGCTTTGAGAGCTGCCAAGGAGGAGCCGAGTCAGCTGGGGCAATTGCGGTGGAATACCGCTTTCGCTGCGAGGAAATATACAGATCCAAAGTATGCTCAGTTGGATAAGTTGTGGAGTTCGGAGGATGCTTATCTCGAATTGGCGGCGAAGCGCCATGGACGCCGTTGAGCACTTCCGGGGCGGAAGGGGCATGTAAGGAAGAGCTATATTGGTCGCAATTCCATAGTCCTTAGCGTCCTCTGCCACTGACCGATCGGTTGGCCGAATGGGCCGAGCTAAATCGGTTGTCCGGATTTGCCATGAAGCATGTCTTGACTCACTTGTGGCCGGGCGGACCCCAACCGAAGAGCTCTTTTGGTTTAGTGCAGCAGTTCCTTGGTGCGGTACCGCGTATCGACACAATGAAGCGATCGGCGTGTATTGAGGGGGCGCGGATGGCTCTGGCCCGTGTCAAGATATACTAGGCAGAGATGAAGGCCACCGACGTTGCCTCCCAAGATTCGGACAGAAGCCGAGTACCTGCCGAGCACTACTTTGAAAGTCCTGCCGGGCGCTCGTTTAATAGAGACGCAGTGCTCGGAGGATATTATGTTTAAATGACATGTATGATTTGTGAAAACAATGTTTTAATATAATATAAGAGCTTTTTATACTTGCGCGTTCAAGTAGCAAACTACTCCCTGTGCGGCCGTTTATGTATATGTATATATAACCTGAAAGATGGCAGTCCTTGGCTTCAGCCCCCACGCACATAGTGCGGGTTTGTTTGCAAATAAAGCGCTTTTTCACACTTAATCCAACGTCTTGGTCCTGTTAAGGAGGTGATAGCGTAGCAAACCAGGCAACCGGACTATAATGCTTTATCACTTCCACTTAGCCATGGGACTTCGAGGGTGGGGCTACTATATAGCCCCTGGGGGCACAACACTCTCCCGAATTCAGGGTGCGTATGTGCCCGACCGAAACCGTCCTTCGTTAATGCGAGGAATCCTAAACATTCCAGTGAGTCATCGAGTGGTTGACCAGTCTCGCTATATCATGTCGGTCGGTTTCGGCTTTCATCGAGGAGCTCGCCTACGAACCGGGCACAATCGCAGAGTTCTCCGGTGCCGCGTTAGCCGTGAAAAGCGAAACGTAAGGCAGCAAAACACGTGAGCCGGGCAACCCAACACTTGACCAAAGACATGATTCGAGCTGATGCATATAAGGCCTAACTCGAGACGCCGAATACTCCCTAAGGTATTCGGTCTTTATGAAAATGGGCAGAATAATGCCCTAAGCCCCGTGTCCAGTGCACGCATAAAAATTCTGGTGCGGCCAATGCCAAAGCACCAGCCTCCTCCTCGGTTATATTAAGGAACCGGGGATGTATATCAACAAGAGACAAGTGAAAAAGGTTTACGCAGGTCTTGATCTCAAAAGAATCCTTGCAACGGGTCCCTCATCGCACATCTGCTACCGTGTCTCCGTTGTGTCGTATCCTGGACGGGTGTAGCACGTTGTTCATCTGTAAAAGAGAGGAACTTAGTTTAAAAGAAAAAAGATCGTGCAAAAGATGTACTTAATATTAAATAAACAGAGTACAGTTCGAAGAAGTGAATAAAATTGAGCTTTATTGTCTCTTGTTATACATGCATGCGGCCCCTTGTATGGGGGTATGCCGCTAGTAGGCGCCGGACTCGTCTAGCCGTGTCCGGGGTTTGAATGACCAATTCAGGTTCTTTGCCTAGCAGAGCCGGATAGCTGTGGGGCTGTCAAGGCAGTCTCCCGTTCTTCCGTGCTTGAGTAACACTTAATATTTCCTTTTAATGAGATGATGCCGCGTGGACCGGGCATTTTAAGTGTTAGAGATGCATAATGCGGTATTGCGTTAAAGCGGGCAAAAGCTTCGCGTCCCAATAGTGCTTGATGGCTACTTTTAAACGGGGCAACATGGAAGAGTAACCTTCCGTGACGGAAGTTGTCGGATGAACCAAACACAACTTCTACCAGTATGGAGCCCGTACAAAGGGCATATGAGCCTGGCATTACTCCTTTAAAGGAGGTGTTGCTACGGCGAATTTTGGTTGGGTTTATCCCCATCCTCATGGATTGTGTCCTGATATATCAGGTTTATGTCACTGCGGCCATCCATGAGAACATGTGTAAATTGGAATCCGTCGATTATAGGATCCAATATCAAGGCAGTCCATCCTGCATTCTGGATATTTTCGAAATAGTCCTGATGGTCGAAGGTGATTAGTTTTGACAACCAGTGTGTGGCGCGCCTTTTAGTGGGCACCGCTCTGTTTTTCCCTTTGATCACGTGAAGTGAGTTTACTGTTTTAACCTCCTATGGAAAGTTTTTTGTTTTCCGGGGCTCTGCTTGTGGTGCTCGTCGTCATCTTCACTTGGTGTGTCGAGCCCCTTGTGTTCGGTGTTCACCTGCCGGACTCGTTTGAAGACCCAACAATTTCTGTGGGTATGGTTAGCAGGCCTCCCAGGAGTACTGTGGATTTGATATATCTGGTCCAAGATTTTGTTGAAGTTGGATAGCTCATCGCTATTGTCCTTAAGGGGCAGTTTGTTGTCCCAGGAGTACTGTGGATTTGATATATCTTGTCCCAGGAGCTTTTGAATCCGGCATTGACTGCCGTGCTCTTTGGACTGTTCCTTTTAATCCGGCGCTGGTCCTTGTTGCCCCGTGGTTTCCCATTTCCATCCCTAATTTCGGATGTACTTGGGTCGCTGGTGCTGCACCTTGCTAGCCAGCTATCCTCTCCCGCGCAAAAGCGGGTCATGAGGCTTGTTAATGTGGCCATTGTTCTTGGCTTTTCTTGGCCGAGGTGTCTGGCGAGCCATTCGTCTCGGACGTTGTGTTTGAAAGCTGCTAAGGCTTCGGCGTCCGGACAATCGACTATTTGGTTCTTTTTAGTAAGGAACCTGTTCCAGATTTCCGGCTGACTCTCCGGGCTGTTGAGTTATGTGACTTAGATCGTCTGCATCCGGAGGGCGGACATAAGTCCTCCCTAAAATTCGCCCGAAATGCATCCTCGAGCTCTTCCCAGCTACCAATGGTATTTTCGGGGAGGCTCTTAAGCCAATGCCGAGCTGGCCCTTTGAGTTTAAGGGGTAAGTATTTTATGGCGTGGAGATCATCTCCTCTAGCCATGTGTATGTCGAGGATGTAATCCTCAATCCAGACTCCAGGGTCTGTTGTTCCGTCGTATGCCTCTATGTTTACGGGTTTGAATCCGCTAGAAATTCATGATCCAGCACCTCATCGGTGAAACATAGGGGTGTGCGGCGCCCTATATTTGGGTGTGCCGTGATCTTCGAATTTTGGCGTATTGCATTGCTTTGACGAGCATGCTTTCTTGGCCCATAGATGGACCTAACTGGGCCATCCTTTTGATGTGAATCCTTATGCGGATCGCGTATTGGCTTGTGTGCGGCACCATTCACCGCTCTCTTTTTGCCGTGAGGTCGTCCATCCGATCGGGTGGCCTTCTTACTTTTTAATTGTGGGGGCTCTAAGGCCTCCTCGTCGAATTCGGGCAGTAGCTTTCTTTTCGGGTAGCTCTTTGTTCGGCGACTCGCCAGATTTGTTCTGGTGCTGAATACTTTGCTCCATCTGATCCTCGAGTGCATCTTCCGCTGTTTTGAGCTTCCGCTTCGCTTTTTCAGGCTACGCCAGTGCGGGCTTGTGCCTTTTCTGGAGGTCATTTTGCTCCAATAGTTTGTCCGGCGTCAGATCGTCCGGACTGTTGTCTTCGCCGGGGACAGATTTTTTTATCCTAGTTGTCTTGTTCGGACGATTGCTCGATAGGTTGTTCGTTGTCCATCGGTTCGCCCTGCTCTATGACTGGATCTTTGTTGAGGCGGGACTTTGTTCGGCGTTTACGTTGCCGTTTTGACTGCTTTTCGAGGGATTTATCCTTCGTAGCGTCCCATTGTTCCTCGTCTTTATTTCCTTTAGGTGTATCCACCATATATACATCATGAGATGAGGTGGTTGTCCAGCATCCTATAGGTGCTGGCTCATTGTTGTCTCCTACATCGTCGTCCATACCGTTGATGTCTTCGGAGTCGAAATCGAGCACGTCGTGTAAGCTTTCGGCGATTGGCTACTGAAGTGGGTGGTGGGTGGCGTTGAATCTCTTCATCGTCCGCATCCCAACCTTCCCGCTGTAGTCCGCCAGGGCTCTCCGGATAAAGAGAGAGACTTTAGTGAATTCAGGATGTCGCCAAAGGGCGAGTGCCGAAAGATGTCTGCGTCCGTGAACTCCATGACCGGGCGCCTAATCGGGTTCGATTAGCGGGCGCGGAGGGTTTGGAGTCCCGGAGAGGAGTCCGCACCTGAGTCGAGGTCTTCGCAGCGACAGGATGGAGTTCGCCCGATCGCCGTAGAGATCGTAGCCCCTGAGGCGGCTTCCAACCACTCGTCCTCGATCGAGGAATCCGGCTCCGGATTAAGGGTCGGAGCGGATTCTGGTGCGGCCTCCAGGGCACTGTTCGGCTGCAGAGCTAGATCATGCCCATCGAGACAGTGCGGCATGCTTGGCTGCGGCTCGAATCCGTCAAAGATCAAGTCTCCGCGGATATCGGCCGTATAGTTCAAACTTCCAAATCTGACCTGATGGCCAGGGGCGTAGCTTTCGATCTGCTCCAGATGGCTGCTTAATTGGCCCAGTGCAAAGCCGCCCAACACGAAGATCTGTCCGGGAGAAAAGTCTCACCCTGGACCGCGTAGTCGTTGATGATCGAAGAGCCATCGGGCCTATCGGTGACGCATACGTAGGAACTCTCAATGAAAGCACCAATGTCGGTGTCAAAACCGGCGGATCTCGGGTGGGGGTCCCGAACTGTGCGTCTAGGCGGATGGTAACAGGAGACCAGGGACACGATGTTTTTACCCAGGTTCGGGCCCTCTCGATGGAGGTAATACCCTACTCCTGCTTGATCAATATTGATGATATGGGTAGTACAATAGTGGATCTACCACGAGATCAAGGAGGCTGAACCCTAGAAGCTAGCCTATGGTATGATTGTTGTTCGTCCTATGGACTAAAACCCTCCGGTTTACATAGACACCGGATAGGTTAGGGTTACATAGTCGGTTATAATGGTAGGAGATCTACATATCCGTATCGCCAAGCTTGCCTTCCACGCCAAGGAAAGTCCCATCCGGACACGGGACGAAAACTTCAATCTTGTATCTTCATAGTCTTGGAGTCCGGCCGTGACGATAGTCCGGCTATCCGGACACCCCCTAGTCCGGGACTCCCTCACCCCTCAAAACCATTTCTGTCCATTTTGAAGTTTGAGCAACTTTACATTGCGAAACATGTCCTAATGTTCTCAAACCTTGTGAACATGCTCAAAGGATCTAATCATTCATCTAGACCAAATGGCACAAGTTGGAGAAAATGTTATATTGATCAAAGTGCCCCAAAACCCATCCTATCCAGAACCAAATTTGAACAACTCTACATTGCCAAGTGTGTCCTTTTGATCTGAATTTTTGTGGACATGTTCAAATCCCCAAATGATGACATTACACCAAGTGGTGCATCAAGGAGAATGGTTTTGCATGACGAGATCTTGGGAAACCCATTTCTGTTGATTTCTAGGGTTAACAAAAGTTGCACTGTCAACTTTGCCCAAATGAGCTTAAATTTGGTGGAACACACTATTTCTAAGTGCCATTCCATCCTGCTAATTCTTATGGCAAGTGGAATTAATTTTCTTGCCCAAACCAACAACAAACACCTTCTGCCAATTTTCCAAAATCATCATTTTGACCTCTTCACCAATCTCCATGAGCCCAAGTTTTTACCACAGCTGAACCTGATCACCAGCAACCTCCAGTAACCCTCCCCTAGCCATTGCTCAATGATTAAGGGGTGAAACACCCCCATTTACCTTCCTGGACAGCAACTTCTCTCTCTCTCTCAACCCCACCTCTCTCCCATTGGGTCACCAGGGCATCCAAGGCCACCACCCCTTTGTTTACTCCTACCCTGACCCCCTAGACACTTGTGGCCACGCCCTGGGCGCCAAAAAGATGCCAATTCCAGCCATATACATGCTCTGGAGCGCGCTATAGTGCACCAGGGATCAGTAGCTGGCCGCCTGCCCGAGGCTTCTGACCACCTAGGGCCTTCCCCTTGTGTCCCCCGAGGCCGCCTCGGCGTCCGGGACATGCAAGACGGTCGGCCCCCTCCTCCTTCTCTCTCCGGCGACCTCTGACATGCGTGCCCGAGCACCGCTCCCGTCCGCCAGTCGCCGCACTCGTGCGGCACCTCCTGGAGCTCTTCCTGCTCCCTCTCTCCTCTCCTCTCGGCCTGGACAACGACCATGAGCACCCCAGGCACGCACCAGAACGCCATTTTGGCCTCTGGCGAGGCCACGGGCCGTGTCCGTGCGCCCCGCCAACGGCACCTCCCGGCCGCACCCGTATAAGGCCACCCCCGAGCCTTCTCTCGTTTCCAACTGCTCTCTCTCTCCCTCCCATGCACCCCCGGACCAACCCATTCCTCCTCCCGTGCCTTCTCCCTCCTCCTCTGCCGCCATTGCCGCCTCGGACCCCCGCTCAAATTCGAGCCGCCTCGGCCTCCCTTCCTCCTCTGAACCGGTCCGTGGCACCCCCCCAAGCCTCCACGAACCTCCCCAACACCCTAGGACCCCTCCTCCGCAGCCAAAGCGGGTGCCACCACCAAGCCCGCCGCCGCCATCCGCTGGACCCGAAGCCCTGCTCAACTCCGAGCATCGGCGCGTGCGTGCAGCACATGGACAGGTGCGCCTCATCGTGCTGAGTCCGCCGGTGTGCCGGGGGACACTGGAGGTGGTCCGTGCTTCCCGGGAGAGCACCGGCGCCCACTTGGCCTCCCCTCCCTCGCCTGCTCGAGCGGGAGGTAGGCGATGGCTCGAAGGCCGGGCCTCAAGGCTGACCCAGCGGCTGGGGCCCGCGGTTTAAGTGGAGACGGGCCGGGAGAAATGCGCCTCCGACATCACCACTCCTCACCCGCGCGGCCGAGCCACTGGGCCGGCCCACTGCTATACTGCCCCTAGTGCGCTAGATAAGGGTAAAACCCTTCCCCTTTCCTTTTTCTTTTTCTGTAAATTTGTAAAATCAACAAATAAATCAAATAAACTCCAAATTTGATGATTTAAATTTCCAAAGACTCCATAAATCAAGTCCTATTTAATAGGCCATAGTGGACATTTCTGTTGTCCTTGGTTTTCACTGAACCTTTTAAAAAGGTCATTTATACACATAAGTCCACTTCAAAAATCCATATTATATTCATTTCAACTCCAAATCCAGTGAAACCAATTTCTAAATGTTTCTAAAATCATGCCTGAATTAATGGGTACTTTTACTCATTTTTATAAAATGGCATTCTATGGACAACTTTTGGATCCATCAAATCCATTGATTCCATCATATTGAAATGTTTAGAAATATCCATTGATCCACTTCCAACGAAATCACCTTGGTCATTCCTCATATGACCAGAGGTATCCTCGAAAAGACCAACTCACATTTTTTTGAGCACTTTTATTCTTTCCTTGTCGTGTTGCTTATTATGGTTGTTTACGACGATAGTTGACGAAATAGACGAAATGCTCGGAGTTGGACCAGAGATATTTGAAGACCTTGAACACTTTGTTAAAACATGCAAGCAGCCCTTTGACCATGTCAAAGAAACCCTTTTATGCATGTCATATGGCACTTTTATTGCTTGCATCGAAGTCATGATAAAATGGTGACCACTTGAGGTAGTTTGCCTCCGTTGCTTTTCTCGTTGACACTTGCATGATGCATGACCCTACCTTTCTATGAGGGTTATGCCGGTGGGAGTAGATAGGATGCTAAAGTAGTGCTATGCAAAAAGGGACGGGAATATGCATGGTGATGGAGACAAAGTATTTTCAAAAGACTTTTCGAAAACCCCATCGGGTGCCACTTATGCCCGGGGGAGATGATGAGTTGGGTAACCACTTGATGACGAAGTGGTGTACCAAGGCAAGTGTGTGTGTTGTTTCCAAAACGGATTGGTTTAAGCTGCGACCGTTATTCCAACCTTACATGTGCAACCACTCTACCCTTATATGGGAAAGGGCATTATTGATTACCTAGGCCGATACTAGCTTGGAGCCCGCATTACTAGTGATAGGGGAGAGTTGGTGCTCTCTTTCAGGACGGGGTCGTGCCAGGTAGGGCGGCCATGACTGGGCACCGGATACACCGTTGCGTCCCTCTCGGATGTTACGATCTCGAGTGAGTCTTGATAATGTACATCGTGAGGATACGGAACAACGAGTGGACTTCTTGTTAGTGTCGTCTAGGGAAAGGTAGTGATCGGGTGCTTACCCCGGGTACTTGAGGTATCGCGGGTCGTGGATGACACAAAAGCTCCCCAGATCTTGTGGGTAAAGTGTGCAACCTCTGCAGAGTGTAAAACTATTCGAATAGTCATGTCCATGGTCAAGGACAGTTGGGTAACCGCTCTTGGGCTACGTCCACATGTTTACAAACCAGTGTGTGTGTTTGGATAAGTGGGAGGATCTACTTGGGTCAAGTCAAAGGACTTGACATGATTGAGTTGGGTTGGTGCCCACTCTATTTATGTTGATATCTCAGAACCTGTCCCCATGGTTACTTGAATTCTCCTAATGCATGTCTTCCAAGTTGTTGAACATGTCATTGCACTCAAAACTAGCTTTCTGCAAAAAATTGCCTATATCATGTAGTGTTGTATCTTGAACCAAAACATGGGTTGCTTGCGAGTACATTCAAAGTACTCATTGGCTTGCCACTGGTTATTTTATTGGCCAGGCATGAAAGAACATGATATAATGAAGATTACCTTGGAGACAAACATGCGAGCTAGGACGCTTCCCAGTCAGAATGCTTGTAGGGTTAAGGCAGATGGCATGGGTCCAAGTTGTTATTGAAGATTTCCGCTGCGATGATACACTCAAGACTTGACCATAATGGTCCTACTTGTGTAAAACGGTATGTATGGATGTAAGACTCTTGTTATTCAGCTTCTGTGTGTTCAGTGAGCATTGATCTCTGGGATCACTGTACACGTGCATTCGGTGATCTCGACTTATGAGTTGGGGTCCCCACACGATCAAAATAAGATCGCCGATCCTGGATGTGCATTTGCATCCGCGATTCGGTCTAACCTGGAACCTTGTAGCTGACTTTGGCATATTGGGATCAACCATCTTAGCAGTCGTTACCCATGGTACCACTGATGTGCAACATGGTCACAGAATCTACCACGATCGGACCGTCACCATCTACCCAGGTATTCCATTTATTAACCCTATCGCCTTCTATTTCATTGTTGTACTAGTAGTATACTTAGTACTACTAGTAGGAGTACTTTTTACCTTGGAGGACGCGTATAGCTAGCTGTGCCCTTGAAGACTTGAACCCACTAGCTGCCACCATTTTTGTTTTTCCATGTCTTACTATCTCATCCATGTAGCCAAGAGTGGCTATATATAATAAGCCGGTTATTTTACTTCCTCTATACCGGAGTAGTAGTATTTGCTGCACAAGACATCGACCGCCATATTTGAGCACAACATTATTATGCATGGACCTTGACTATGTACGCCACCATGTGTCCAGATCTGGGATGCCGTGTGTACCAGATGAACGGCGCCGAGTTCGACCCCCGTGATGCTATGTGGGTGCCGAGGAACACTCTTGGAGAGTACTCGCTTTTCATCGGGGACAGCTACCCCATTGTGAAGCGGATACTACCTTCCGTGCACGACACGGAAGGCCTGCCGTTCATGAAGCATGGTTGTGTCTTCAGTGCGCACCGCCGGATGAACGACATGCTGGGACACGCTATCCCTGATTTATGCCGCTTCAGCTTGGATGAGTCTCCATCCTGTGGAACCGGACTAGAAAGCTGCGACAATGATTCCCGTTGCCCACCGCTATGGATCGTGCCATCCATGAAGAACACCTGGGACTGGAACCTGGAGGAGGACATGCATGTAGCCCATCTATAACGTGTAAGTGGAGTACGGTAATTGTGAACGGTAGCGCTATGAATATATGTAGACTAGTCGTGCACAAATTTATCACATGAATTAGAGATGAACTTGTGTGGCATACTGGCATTTGTCCTTTAGAATTTATTACTAGTAAATGTGTTATGTGTACGTGCAACTTGTGTGGTTGTTGCACGGGCTCCAACACGCTCTTTTAGAAAAAAAGGTGGCACAAATTTGGATATACGTGACGTGGCGGCATCATACAGTAGCATCGTTTGCTATAGTTGTAGTACACTCCTACTAGGACGACAACTCCTATAAAACCTTGCGCTTGGCTCTTTGCCTCTTCGGGAGGTTCAACAGTTCGTACTTGTGTGAACCTTGCACTTGCCTCTTCGCTTCTTCGGAAGGTCCAACAATGATGATACTACAAAGACAATATGCGCCCGCAATCGACACCGATTGAACTGCTACACGCCCATCGCGAGGGCGAGGGCGAGGGCGAGGGAGAGGAAGAGGGAGAGGGCGCTGTAGTCAAAACCCTCTCGTCGTCCTGCGAACCACCGCGCGCGTGGGCGAGGGAGAGGCGTAGTAAGCAAGCTTCTCCATACTGCGTCCTTTCCGATTAATATGGCTTAATTTGAAACGAGAAAAATACACTGGCGGTCAACATATGTAACAATACTATCTTTATGGTCACTCTATATAGTTTTGCGTCGATTATACGATCACTAGCTCATCGTAGAGCACCGTATTGCACCCTACTGACCGGCCACATAGTCGATGTGGCACTTTGTTGACTGGTTAAATTGTCTCCTGGTTTCTGGGTCCCACCTGTCAGTTAGCGGAGCAAAGAAATCAGTTAAACAAAACTTTACGCAGGCGCCACACGAGTCCAACCCTTGCGCCCGAACCGCCCTGGCTGTGTATGTGAGTGCATGCATGTGTCCTCCCTCGGCCTTCCAACAAAGAATGTACATCGGCTATAAAACAAAGAGTGTAGTAGTACATGATGTACATCTACACTTCCAATGCATTTAGCCTTTAATCTAAATCGATATTGATTGACTAATGCACCAACTTGTGCTGTGGGTATAGGCTACATGTCTATCCTTAATTACAGCATGCAACGGCCTTCATTTAATCTTCTTATCTCAATGGTCGCATGCACACATAAGTCTGCTACTTTTGGGCGTTAATTATACCCTCGTCAATGTGTAAATCTCTAAATGTACAGTCTTTCACGGATGTAGGGAGTAGGTTGAGCACTTGAGCGTGAGCGTGTGTGTTGCGTCATGTGCTGTGTGCCGCATGGGATGCGTGAGTGTTGCGTGCGTCCATGTGGATTACGTGAGAGTGTTGCATGTTGCATGCATGCATGCATGCATGCATGGGTCTTACTCCCTCCCATTGACATGTTCATATTTCAAACTTCCTCTGTTTCCTCCGTATGGTGATACTCCCTCTGTTCCCAAATACTCCAGCACGAAGTAAAAGCCTCCCTCTGTTCCCAAATACGGAGTATTTGTCTTTCTACAGATTTCAACAAGTGACTAGGTATGGAGCAAAATGAGTGAAGTGAGCGTAGAGGCATAGGGATACTGTAGGAAGGTAATCCTCGCGATCCATCATTCCCCATATCGGTCAGAGAGAACTATACAACTAGTCTTCGCAATGAGGTGACAATACACGCTGCAGCAGATGGGACACGTAATTAATAAGCTGAACCAGCGTGTTGGTGTTACTAAATCAGCCTTACCCAAGATCGCCATCATGTTTGCCAGTAGAGCACGCTTCCGCAAGTACGCCTACGCACCTGTGTCCTCCATTAACTGACATATCGGCCCTCTTGTGGTAGACCCACATGTCATCGGTGTAACTATTTACACTGCGGAGGACGGTGCCTATATTCTGGTAGTAGTACTAGTAGAATTGAGATTTAATGCACTTTCTTCCCCATCTCCACTCTTCTTCCTCCTCTCTTCTTCTTCCTCCTCTCTTCCCCATCGTCGGCCGCACACCATTTACCCCCGCCACCGCTTTCGCCCACCCGCCGCCATCTTCCTTGGTAGCTCGCGACGCACCATATCCCCCGCTCACGCTCGGCCACACGAGGAGAAGCTTCTTCGCCGCCTACCGAATCCACTTCCCCGCTGGCTCGCAGGCACCGAAAACCCCAATGGCAGAACCGACTGACACGCAGAGCCGCGATTGGAATTCCCTCCCTGGTGTTCTCTTGGAGCAGATCTGTAGTCGTATGGACCTACTCAGCACCATCCGTCTGGCCGCATGCTTGGTGTCTTTGTACCGTCTACTCGTCTGCAACCAGCCGACTCTTTTCAAGACACCCTGCTTGCTGATGCCCGATCCTCGCAGGTGGCCCAGACACCGACTTGACGATCCTACGGAGGTTGCCGTGGTGCCCCTCGATATGCTACCACTACCCGTCCACCTGTCCTTCATGCGCGGCCACTACTGGGCGGGCATGAAGGCCAAATGGATCGTCCTCATCCACCACACCGGTAGTCCGTGGTGTCTCGTGGATATCTACACCCAGCGAGAGATCACCCTTTAATCGTTGGATACCGCCGACATCGAGCCTCGCGGCCCGCTGGACACTCCTGCCTACTACGCACGAGACGCGTCAAGCTTTTGGCTCGACCTCTGTTTGCAGAAAGTTGTAATCTGCGAAGTGCCCACGCCATCAGAAGACTACATGGATTACAAGCTCATCACCTTGTTCAACATGGGATTAGTCTATCTGGAATCCGGTCGCCATACATGGTTATGACTCATCATCAATCCTGTTGAGGCAACATTTCTGTCTGATGCTATAGTGCACGATGGCATCGTTTACGCGGTAGACGCACATATTGGCTGCATATACTGGTGGAATCTATCGTCGTGTAATTGTTCTATCTCATCTCATCTTTACCTTATGAATACGATCACTGCTCATTTGTTCCAAATTTAGAATGCATATCATGTCTATAACCACATCAGTGCTATATGTTCCTCTCATTTCCTAGATTTTTATGACCACACATGTTATTGTTAGAGTTGATATGAGAACAATTGGCATCTAATGATTGTTATAATACATATTATGAGCATAACATCATGATTGCTATACGTTACTCTCGTTTACTAGATTTTTATAACAACGCATGTTATTGCTTAGAGTTGATATGAGAATAGTAGTAGTAAGTGCTATGGTAGAATATGAGTAGGCGCTGTCATAGCTATTTTACTCTCATTGTTACATGATGTTTGAACCATGACATGTTGCTAGAATATGAAAGCCATTGGCTTATTTTTTTTAACTTGGGGTATGATTATGACCACGACATTGCAATTCTCTGTCTATGATATGTGTCACTGTTATAATAATCTTAATTCCACACATACTCTGAACATGATTGTTTATTTTTGTCCTTTTGGTCTCCAATTTGAATTGTTGCAGCAGACGCAAATGCGCTGGCCTTCATGATTCCAGGACCTGGAATCATACCAGCCGATGCGTGCTGGTTTATCGCTTGTTTAGCTGACGGCGGTCATTTGATGCTAATTCGCACATACCAAATTGACCAAACTATTACATCAAACCACATGCAGTACAATGCGTGGGGCGTTCGTGACATTGATGGCTATGGCTGCTTCATGTTCGAGAAAGATCCCAGCTCCGTTGGGCCAGGCGTATTCAACTGGAGGCGGGTTTACAGCCTCAAAGCAACCACTCCTTGTTCCTCGGGCTCAATTATCCGATCATCCAACCAATCATCGATCATATCACGGCGATGATTACTGTGCTATGCAACGTCCATTCACGAGGGGTTCTGTGTTTACACATCATACCATGGGTTTCATGAATCACCATATCCAGAGGTTCGTCGACATAGCTTGTTGCCAGGTAATCTTCAGTGTGTGAAAGGCATCAAGCTTCCATGCGATGGATGGCTTTTGCAAACCTACATGCGGCGATGTGGTTCATGCCAACAGCAAATATGCACAACTTGATTCGTGCTGATATCTAGACTGAGCCATGTATTCTGCTTTGTAGCACGACCCTCTTTTGTTGGATATTATGTCTTGTTGTTAGTTTGAAGCACTCCTCTACGGTTTGAAGGATAGATATCTTCACGGGATCAAGTGCATCCTGACTCACCTGCGTGGGATGTACCGATAATGATGATGGAGATCTTTGTGCGAAGCCATATATATACATATATATCAGTTAGGCTTCAAGTCCGTACTTGTTAGTTAAACCTATGTATAAATTGTGACACTAAATCCGACTAGTAAGTAGTACAGTAGTAGTACTAGTATACGTCGGTCAAATTATTCATCATGTCCACACATTGAATTGACGTGACAACACGCTGCGCGTGAGGTGACACAAGAATCCCGGCGGCATGTTCGGGTATTCCGGACTTCAGATTTGGAGTACCACTTATCTGTCGAAATCTTTTTTTTTTGAAACGGAGGCAAAAGATTTGCCTCATCCATTAAATAAGAGGAGAGTAGAGTTTAGAGTTTTTACAAGCGCCCTTGCAAAACGGCATGGAAATTACTCTCGTACAACTGTCGAAGAAGCGCGAGTTTTAACTCTGTCGAAATCTCTCATCATTCACTTAAAACAGTCGATTGGTCATACATTGAGTACCATATAACTGGAATTACCGATCCAAATCGAAGAAGGATTGGCCGGTGCTGCCGGCTGGCGTCAAGTTCGATCCCACGGATCAGGAGCCGATCGAGCACCTTGAGGCCAAAGTGAGTGTTGACAGCGCGAGATTTCAGTCTCTCATCGATTTGTTCATACCAACCATCGACAGCAAGCACGGCATATGCTACACCCAACATGAGAAACTTCCAGGTAAGACACCGATCGGCCGTCTACTTGCACAAACATATTCCTTTGTTTATAGCTCTATTTTTCTTTTTAGACGCAGACCTGGTGAAGCAATTACAATTTGGCAGTTAATAAAAAGTGAAACAAGTGACTGCAACATGCCAAAGATGTTATGAAAATGCCAACTAGGTACACTAAAACCTGTATTCCACAATCAAGGTATCACACCGAGTGGCCTAAGGAAGCATTTCTTCCAGCCGCAATTCAGGCGTTCAAAGGGGCACGTGGACGTCGCAAGATACAAATCGGAGTCACGGCATGCACGCCGATGTGGCACAAGATCGGGCAATACCTTGCCTATGATGGTCAACGGCGGCGTGACGGGCAGCAAAAAGGTTCGTGCTGCACACCAACAAGAACTTCACCAGCAGAGGACCAATCGGGTGATGCACCAGTACCACATCGGGGACCTGGAGCAAGAGAAGGAGCGGGAGCTGGTCCTCTGCAAGATTTTCTATCAGACGAACACTAGGGCCAGGAGTAGTTTGGTATTGGTAGTTAACGATCTTTTGGTATGAACTTGCATTTTCTTCCAACAATCATGCCGAGGGTCAACGTGGATATAAAGCTGAATCATTTGTTTCGAAACGAATTCTCAGGCACCTGATTTTTATTTGATGGGTAGCATAAGCACCCGCCGTTCGAATTCCCAGTTCTGCAGTTTTTTCGAAACAAGTGCATGCACTTATTATCATGATAAAAAAAAATATCCATGTTGCGTCCCAGTTATCAGTCTGTGCTTGGGAATTCTCTCGTTTATTGAGCACGTATATTGTTTTTTCAGGTCGAGCAAGTTTCAACTAGGTTGTAGACTGACCAGGGTTGGTTTGGTTTTTAACAGGCCTAGCAACGGGGTACAAAGATCCAGCAGGTATCTCATCGCCTCTGCCCGCCAAATAAGAAGTTATATTTTGTCTTACAACATCCGCAGGCAGTTTTGTTACTGAATCAAACACACAGCCCTGTTCTATTTTCCTCTTGAAACGCATGTCCTACATCCGTTTTCTAATCTCTACCTATAGTTTTACTATTTCATATACACGTATCATTATATTGAAAACACATAAAATTCCCTTTTCATATTTACATCCTTATTTTTGTTGTTTTTTCCCACCCAGCACTGATTTTTTTACCACTGGTTTTCCCTTAAACCAACTCAATTGTCCCACGTCTTATTTGCTTACAAAAAAAACAAAATTTTGGCAAATCAATAAGTTTTTAAAATTTTTTTTATCATTTCGGGATTACACCAGTTTGGACTCCACCGAAATATGCAAAATAAGGTTGAACTTTTTGACCGTGGTCCTGGGCAGAAAATGGGCTGTAATAAATTACTTAAGAATTAGCAAATGGGTTGCAAATTATAAAAAATAGCAAATGGGCTACAAATTGTAAAAAATAGCAAGTGGGCTTTATGTTGTCTGCCATAGATTAGGAGGCTGACTTGTGGGCCTGCTAAGTTCATGCGTACACAATGTTTCTTAAAAAAGAAACTTAGTCAACAATCGACTCTACCAAATACGATCGTTAGATGTCAATCTAACGGCAATCATGCTTCTTATGTCTCTGATCTTCCTGCCCCAGCCGCCCAAACCAGCGCCGTCGAAACCGCCTGCTCCCGCCTCCCGTGGACGGCAGTGCTGCCGGGCAGGCCTCATGGCCCCATCATACTCGCATCCCTGGCCTGTCTATCCCTCTACTCACCCACACCTCCTGTTATTTTTCAGCCACGGCAGCCAGACATGTCAACCCTCGTACTCTCCACCGCGTGGGCAGCCACTGCTGTGTCTTCGCCGGCTCCCTATCATTCCCATCGTAGGCCTTGCCGTCGTCCACCGCCCTGGTGCTCTCGGCGCAGAATGGTCAACGATGTCCATCCAACGACCGTAGTGCTTCTTCAACCTCTGGTCTTCTTGCCCCAGCCGCCCAAAGCAGCGCCGGTCGTGCCGCATGCTCCTCCCTCCCGTGGCCGGTTGTGCTACCGCGGAGGCCTCACCGTCCCCATACTACTCCCACCGCTGGCCAGGCCAACCCTCCACTCACCCACTCCCCCTGTTATTCTGCGGCGACGACAGCCTCACACCGCAGCCGAACCAGTGAACCCTCGTACTCCTCTCCGTGTGGGCATCCACTGCCGCGTCTTCCCTCGGCTCCGCATCGTCCCCTTCCTAGGCCTCTCCGTCGTCCACCGCCCTGGTGCTCTCGGCGCGGCGTGGTCAATGTGGTCAACGACCGACTTCCATCGGAAGAGTACTGTACGTGGAGAGGCTGACAGCTGGGTCCACGACAGCCGCAAAGAAGTGCCTCCTTATTACGCGCAAAATAATTATTCCTCCACCTAACAGCAGGGACCCACCAGACGGGCCACCAATATTTCGCAGAAAAAACGTTTCCCCACTGACTGCTGTGACCCACCGGACGGGCCACCGTATTTCATGAAAAAAACGTTTGCCCCTGACTGCTGGGACCCACCGGACGGACCACCGTATTTCGCGAAAAAAAGTTCCCCCCGCTGTCAGCTCGGACCCACCGGAAGTGCCTCCTTATTACGCACAGAAAAATGAATACTCCCCCTGCTAGCTCGGACCCACCATGGTGGGAGGCTAACTTGTGGGCCTACTAAGTTGACGGGGACAGAGGGCGTTGTCAACTTAGTCAATATGAACGATTCTAGCTCCATTGACCGTACGATGTCCATCCAACGGCCGTCGTGCTTCTTCAATCTCTCCTCTTCCTGCTCCAGCCGCTCAAACAAGCGCTGGAAGGACTGCCTGCTCCCTCCTCCCGCTGGTGGCTGTCTTTGTGCCAGCAGCCTCACCGCCCCATCGTACTCCCATCGCTGGCCTAGCCATCCCTCTACTCACCCACACGGCCACACATGCTGTTCTAGCCATCCCTCTACTCACCCACATGTCAATCTAACGGCAATTGTGCTTCTTCAGTCTCTGATCTTCTTGCCCCAACCGCCCAAACCAGCGCCGGTCGTGCCGCGTGCTCCTGCCTCCCGTTGCCGGCTGTGATGCCACGGAGGCCTCACCGCCCCGTACTACTCCCACCGCTAGCCAGGCCATCCCTCTATCCACCCACACCCCCTGTTATTCTGCGGCGATGGCAGCCGAACCAGTGAACTCTCGTACTCCTCTCCGCGCGGCCTACCACTTCCGCGTCTTCCCCGGCTCCGTGTCGTCCCCTTCCTAGGCCTCGCCGTCGTCAAGACCACCGCCCTGGTGCTCTCGGCACGGAGTGGTCAACGTGGTCAACGACCGAATTCCATCTGTAGAGTAGTGTACGTGAAGAGGCTGACAGCTGGGTCCAGGCGGCCGCAATGAAGTGCCTCCTTATTACGCGCAAAATAATTATTCCTCCACCTAATAGCAGGGACCTACCGGACGGGCCACCTTATTTCGCGAAAAAAACGTTTCCCCCCTGACTTCTGGGACCCACCGGATGGGCCAGCGTATTTCGTGAAAAAACATACCTCTATTTGTCATCTCGACTCCACCGGAAGTGCCTCCTTATTAGGCACAAAAAGATGAATACTCCCCACCTAGCTGGGACCCACCATGGTGGAGGCTGACTTGTGGGCCTACTAAGTTGACTGGGACGGGGGCCTTTGTCAACTTTAGTCAATATGAACGATTCTAGCTCCAGTGACCGTACGATGGCCATCCAACGGCCGTAGTGCTTCTTCAACCTCTTGTGTTCTTGCTCTAGCCGCCCAAAGAAGCAACGGTCGTACCGCATGCTCCTGCCTCCCGTGGCCGGGTCAGGTTGCCGCGTGAGGCCTCACCGCCTCTACTATCCCCACATTGGCCAGGCCCTGCGGCGACGGCAGCCTCACACCGCAGCCGAACCAGTGAACCCTCGTACTCCTCTCCGTGCGGGCTTCCACTGCCGCGTCTTCCCCGGCTCCCCGTCGTCCCCTTCCAAGGCCTCGCCGTCGTCCACCGCCCTGGTGCTCTCGGCGCAGCGTGGTCAACGTGGTCAAGGAACGACTTCCATCGGACGTGGACTGTACGTGGAGAGGCTGACAGTTGGGTCCATGGCCGCTGCAAGGAAGTGCCTCCTTATTACGCGGAAAATAATGATTCCTCCACCTGACAATTGGGACCCACCGGACGGGCCACTGTATTTCGCGAAAAAAACATTTCCCCCTGACTGCTGGGACCCACCAGCTACATCTTCGCACGCAAGGAAGTGCGTCCGGGCAAAAAAAAACCAAAATGATTCGCCCCCCTGACTGCTGGGACCCACCAGCTACATCTTCGCACGCAAGGAAGTGCCTGACAGTCGGGACCCACCTGGTCGAAGCGTACGTAGCGTTGTCATTCTGGTCGCGAACGTGTGCACATACTAGTCGATGTAGAGGCGCGCACGTGTCGTAGATGTAGAGGCGCGCACATGTCGTAGTAGAGGCGCGCATGTAGCATGTACACGTACGTACAACAACGAGGGTGCAAGAAAGAAAATACAGCTACGTACGTACATACGGGCAGGGTCTCGAACGCCTACTTGCGCATACGTACATGGCTGGGTCGGAACGGAGAAACAACATCGTCGTCGTGTTCATGGGGAGCCAACCGGCTGGGTCGGAACGGAATGCATGGTCGTGTTCATAGGGAGGGCTTGGACGGAACATGCGATGGAAATGAGGCATGGCATACCGCACAACGGAGGAAACGGCCTTGTGTTCGACCGGCCACGTTCGAAACGGGGTCCTGTTGATCGGGAGGGGCCTGGCGTACCGCAAAACGGAGGAAACGGACCTCCTACAGTCGAAACGGGGGTCCTGTTGATCGGGAGGGGTGTGGCGTACCGCAAAACGGACGAAAAGGACTTGTGTTGGAGTGCTACGGTCAAAACGGGAGGAGGGGGGGAGGGGTGTGGCGTACCGCAAAATGGGACTCCACGGGATACTGCTCATCTCCACCGTCGACCTCCTCCAGCCTCCACGGGCTACCGTCGACTTCCTCCAGCCTCCACGGGCTCCTGTTCATCCAGCCTCCACCGCGGGCTAATCCACCGGCTACTGTTCAACCACCGCTCCATGGGCACCCCTCCACCGTCTAGTGTTCATCCAGCCCTCCAGACCACGGGGTCATGTTCAACCACCCCTCCGCGGCCACCCCTCCACCGTCTACTGTTCATCCAGCCCTCCACACCACGGGATCCCCAGAGGCAACGCCACCGCTCACTGTTCATCCAACCCCCACCCCCATAACGCTCCACTGCTCATCCCAGAGGCAACATCGATCGGCTTCATTAGCGAGGAGTAGCGGCGAATCGCCCATCGGGTTCGATTAACAGCCATCGATCGATCGCCCGGCTTCGATGTAACGCAGCCTGCGGTCTGTCGCCGAGTTCGATTAGAGCCCAACGCCTCGCTCGGCTTCAGTTAGAGCGAACGCCTCGCACACGCGTGTACGTACGAGAGAAATGCGCATCGCTCTCCCACCGTAACCGGCAACTCCCCAAAATTTTCCTCCCCCTCGCTTCTACCATAGTTTTTTCCGTCATGGACGGCCCAAAGAATGTCATGCAGCTGCGTCTCCGGCCCGCCCAGGACGAAAAGCCCATTTTCAGTCATGATTTTTTGTCATAGAAGTAGGATCCCACCACATCTATGATGGTACCGGGTTTTGTCACAATTATCGTCATAGAAGTGTCATATGTATGACATAATTTTTTTTCGTTCGGCCCAAAATGTCACGGATGTGTCTTTTTTTGTAGTGATAGGACTAGCCACCACCATAGGAGGCAACTCATCTGGGACGGATCATTCAGACCCTCCACAGCACACAAGCTCACTGAGCTCAAGAACACCTCTCCTCAGGAGGCTGTTCTTCCCTTTTACCTGTTCATCATCACCCTCTAAGGCAATCCACCACACCACACTTGTGTAGGGTATTACACCACAATGGTGGCCCGAACCAGTATAAACCCTCGTGTCTATTTTTCTTTGGGTTCGTCGAGTTAAGCCTTGAGATCGTTGCGAGAGTGAGCTAGAGAGAGAGAGAGAGAGAGAGAGAGAGAGAGAGAGAGAGAGAGAGAGAGAGAGAGAGAGAGATCTTCGTGCGCACCCCAGTGTTCGAACCTCAAGGGTTTGCGAGAACCCAGAATCTGACACCAATCATGATCATCAATCAACCCATAGGACAAAACGGATCTACTCAAACATCACAGAATAGCCATGCATCATTGGGAAATAACATATAGCGCTGTGCACCATGTTTAAGTAGAGATTACAGCTGGTAAAAGAGGGGTCACACCGCTGCATGGAGGGGGAGAGAGTTGGTAATGCAGCGGTGAAGTTGTTGGTGTAGATCGTTGTCGCGATAATGGCCCTGGCAACGTTCCAGCGCCACTAGGAGAGAGGAGGAGAGAGCCCGCCCTTCTTCTTCTTCTTCCTTGACCTTCCCCCTAGATGGGAGAAGGGTTTCCCCTCTGGTCCTTGGCTTCAATGGCAGCGGAGGGGCGGGAGCCCCGCCGAGATTGGATCTCTCTCTCTCTTTTTCCTTCTGTTTCTACGCTCCATGATTTTAGCCTTTCAACGTTTCTTCAATTCCCGGAGTTCCATCTTATGGATTGGCCACAAGGACCTCCTGGGGCGCGCCCTCCGACGTTATGTGCCCCTCGGGCACCGTCTCGCGCTGACTCTTTTTCCCAAAAATCACATATATTCGAGAAATAGTCCCCATAAGTTTTTATCCCGTTTCGACTCCATTTGATATGGATTTTCTACAAAACTATAAACATACAACAAACAGGAACTGGCACTGGGCACTGGATCAATATGTTAGTCCCAAAAATAGTATAAAAAGTTGCCAAAAGTATGTAAAAGTTGTAGAATATTGACATGGAACAATAAAAAATTATAGATACGACGAAGGCGTATCAGCATCCCCAAGCTTAATTCGTGCTTGTCCTCGAGTAGGTAAATGAAAAAAAAGATAATTTTTGATGTGGAGTGCTACCTAGCATAATCTTGATCATATAATCTAATCATGGCATGAATATTAAGACACGTGTGATTCAAAGCAATAGTCTATCATTTGACATAAAAACAATAATACTTTAAGCATACTAATAAAGCTATCATGTCTTTTCAAAATAACATGGCCAAAGAGAGTTACCCCTACAAAATCATATAGTCTGGCTATGCTCCATATTCACCACACCTAATATTCAAATCATGCACAACCCCGATGACAAGCCAAGGAACTGTTTCATTCATTTGATGTTCTCAACCTTTTCAACTTTCACGCAATACATGAGCGTGAGCCATGGATATAGCACTTTAGGTGGAATAGAATATGGTGGTTGTGGAGAAGACAAAATGGGAGAAAGTCTCACATCAACTAGGAAAATCAATAGACTATGTATATGCCCATCAATCGATGTCAACGCGAGGAGTAGGGATTGCCATGCAACGGATGCACTAGAGCTATAAGTGTATGAAAGCTCAAACTGAAAAAAAGTGGATGTGCATCCAACTTGCTTTCTCATGAAGACCTCGGGCATTTGAGGAAGCCCATCATCGGGATATACAACCCAAGTTCTATACTGAAAAATTCCCACTAGGTATATGAAAGTGATAACTCAAGAGATTCTCTATATGAAAAACATGGTGCTACTCCGAAGCACAAGTGTGGTAAAAGGATAGTAGCATTGCCCCTTCTCTCTTTTTCTCTCATTTTTTTGTGTTTTGTTTTTTATTGGTTGGCTTCTTTGGCCTCTTTTTTATTTGGGCTTATTTGGCCTCTTTTTTTTTCATAAAGTCCGGAGACTCATCCCAACTTGTGAGGGAATCATAGCTTCCATCATCCTTTCCTCACATGGGACAATGCTCTAATAATGATGATCATCACACTTCTATTTACTTATAACTCAATATTACAACTAGATACTAGAACAAAGATATGACTCTATATGAATGCCTCCGGCAGTGTACCGGGATGTGCAATGATCTAGCGTAGCAATGACATCAAAAAATGGACAAGCCATGAAAACATCATGCTAGCTATCTTACGATTATGCAAAGCAATATGACAATGATGGTCAAGAAATGTATATGAAGATGATGGAAGTTGCATGGCAATATATCTCGGAATGGCTATGGAAATGCCATGATAGGTAGGTATGGTGGCTGTTTTGAGGAAGATATAAGGAGGCTTATGTGTGATAGAGTGTATCTTATCACGGGGTTTGGATGCACCGACGAAGTTTGCACCAAATCTCAAGGTGAGAAAGGGCAATGCACGATACCGAAGAGGCTAGCAATGGTGGAAGGGTGAGAGTGCGTATCATCCATAGACTCAACATTAGTCATAAAGAACTCACATACTTGTTGCAAAATTCTAGAAGCTATCGAAACAAAGCATTAGACACATGCTCCTAGGGGGATAGATTGGTAGGAAAAGACCATCGCTCGTCCCCAACCGCAACTCATAAGGAAGACAATCAATAAATAAATCATGCTCTGACTTCATCACATAACGGTTCACGATACGTGCATGCTACGGGAATCACAAACTTATACACAAGTATTTCTACAATCCACAATTACCCACTAGCATGACCCTAATATCACCATCTTTATATCGCAAAACTATTGCAAGGAATCAAATATACCATATTCAGTGATTTATATGTTTTATGTAGGATTTTATGACTAACCATGTGAATGACCAATTCGTGTCAACTCTCTAAATAGATATAAGTGAAGCAAGAGAGTTTAATTCTTTCTACAAAATATATGCCTACGCCCTAACAAATATAAGTGAAGCAAAAGAGCATTCTACAAATGGCGGTTTTCTATGTGCATGGAAACAGGCAATCCAAACTTCAAAAAGATATAAGTAAAGCAAATGAAGCATTCTATAAAGCCATACTCAAAAGATATATGTGAAGTTCCAAGAGAATTCTATAAATCAACCAAGGACTATCTCATACCAACATGGTGAATTTATTAAAAGAAAAGTAAAAAAGCACACGACGCTCCAAGGTTTACGCATATCATGTGACGAATAAAAATATAGCTCCAAGTAAAATTACCGATGATCGTTAGAAGAAATAGCGGATGCCTTCTGGGGCATCCCCAAGCTTAGTTCCTATGGAGTCCTTGAATGTTACCTTGGGGTGCCTCAGGCATCCCCAGGCTTAGGCTCTTGCCACTCCTTATTCCTTCATCCATCGTGATCTCACCCAAAACTTGAAAACTTCAATCACACAAAACATAAAAAAACCCTCGTGAGATCCGTTAGTATAATAAAAACAAATCACCACTTTAAGTACTGTTGAAAACTAATTAATATATTTTTTGGATTGTAGCTACTGCAATATAACTTTTCCTTTGCTTATACCACCGATACAACGATAGTTTCATCAAAAAGAGCAAAACAATGCATCAAAAATAGAATATGTCTTAAACAGGACAGTCTGTAGTAATTTGAACATCAACCATACTTATGTAACTCCAAAAATTCTGAAAAATTATGACAAAATAAAAAATTTGTATAGAACTACTGTGCAAAAAGTTTCACAAGCGTTTGACTTTCCAGTAAAAAATGAAAAATCACACACTACAGTCAAAGTTTCTGTTTTTGCATTGCACAAACCAAACAAGCAATCTAATCATCCTAAAGGCAAATCTTGGCACATTATTTTTTTAATACAACATATTTATACAAGGGGATAATTATTTTTGTGAGAATCTTCATGGAAAATTCTACATTGTTTCCATGAGAATGAACACAAGTGTTCAAGGTCGACCCTCACTTCTCCAATGCATAACTTCCAATAGCTTCTCTTTTGTGCATTTTTTTAGTTCCCCTCTATTTTTTTAAAACTTTATAAAAGAACTCAACAGAAAGAAATGACTCTCTAAAACTTCCGGGTTGTCTCCCTGGTAGCACTTTTTTTGAAGCTGTTAAGCTAGGCATAAAGTGCTCAAGTAATGAATCCATCCAGATCCCAAGGTATATCAAAGCCAGTTTTAATTAACAATGATTTGGCATTTAGTAATGAGCACAAAACAACATATATCCTGCAATGACGAAGTCTAACTCTCTTCCTGTGAATCGGCATGTCATAAAAGAACAATTCATAAACATCAACTAAAGGCCAATACATAGCATAAGTAGTTTCTTGCAGTTTTATCGTGTTGAAAACATAAAGAGGTGGAAATATAGTTCCTCTCTAATAATAATTGCAATTAGGAGCAGCAAGCACATGCATATTATATTCATCAAAATCATCATGTGCAACGGTAGAAGGCAACCCATCAATGTAATCCTTAATAAGTGCAAACTTCTCCGATATAGTGTAGTTTGGAGAATTCAAAAAGGTGATAGGACTATAATGCGTGGGTGCAATAGCAACAATTTCATTCTTAACATAAGGAACAATAGCAAGTTCAACTCATAAGCATAATTCATATTGGCATCATGGCCACTAGCATAGCAAATATTAAGTTCATCAAAAAGGGATATTTCAAACGAACCAAAGGGATCATAGCAATTATCATAGCATTCATCCTTCGGTAAGCATGAAGGGAAACTAAACAATTTATGAGTTGAAGAGTTACTCTCATTAGAAGGTGGGCATGGGTAGCTAATCCGCTCTTCCTCCTTTTGTTCTTCACTCTCCTCGTCATCTTTTTCATCTAATGATCTCACGGTTTCATCAATTTCTTCTTCCATAGTTGCCTGCAAAATATTAGTCTCTTCTTGGACAGTGGAGACTTTCTCAATAAATGCATCAATATCGGCATTGTATTCATAATTCTCATAGCAATATTTGAGTATAGCTAAATTTTTAGGTCTGTAAATAGCATCATAAAGATTTTCACACTCTTTAAATAAAGATTCAATTTCATAAGCACCCATAAAAGCAACAAATTCTTCTATTTGTTCCACATCATAGTAATCATATATGCCATTAGCATCAGAAGCCAAGGTTTTATCATCATTAAATTTGCATGAAAATGGAAGGTGTGGAGCCTTCATCCTAGAGCAACAAGTATAATCATATCTCAAGCATAGTTACCGTGCATACCAACGCAACATATAAATTTGATCCCATAATATTTTCTGTTTTTGAGTCAAGGAGTAATCCCTAAAGTATTTACGTTGACCCAACATTACTCCCATTATATCATTGAATGGGGTTTTCTCAGGATTATCAAAGTTGTGCATAATATCTTTCACTTAGCAAGCATAGAGAGTTTTAGGAGGTTCCTCATCTCCATGAGTAGCAAGTACACCTAATTTTTTGGTATTTCGTGTTCCACATCCTTAACTAAAGATAGAGAACAACTAAGAACATAAAATAAAAACTACTTAGTGATAAAGCAAACAAGCACACATGAGAATAATCACCCTACGCTATAACTCCCCGTCAACGGCGCCAGAAAAAGTTCTTCATAACCCACAAGTATAGGGGATCAGTTGTAGCCTTTTCGATAAGTAAGAGTGTCGAACGATACAACTCTACGCATGCTTAACGTTCAGTTTACCAAGAACAAGTAAGAAACTAGAAGTACTTTGTAGGTGTTGTTGGATAGGTTTGCAAGATAATAAAGAGCATGTAAATAAAATCTAGGGGCTTTTTAGATAAGGACACAACTAAGTTACTTTTAGTATAGATCTTTTTGTCACGAGAAAGTTATTTGTCCCTAAGCAATCGATAACTAGACCGGTCATCACTATTGCAATTTTATATGAGGGACGGGCATAAGCTAACATACTTTCTCTTCTTGGATCATATGTACTTATGATTGGAACTCTAGCAAGCATCTGCAACTACCAAAGATCATTAAGGTAAAACCCAACCATAGCATCAAAGTATCAAGTCCTCTTTATTCCCATACGCAAACAACCTACTTACTCGGTCTCAGGCTTCATCACCACGCCACCCACCATAAGCAAATCATGAACATATTGCAAACCCTACAGCAGGGATCCCTCACGCTTGCACGACACAGAGAGACCATAGGCCAACACCAATAATAAAACATGCAACTCAAACCAATCATGATCATCAATCAAACCATAGGACAAAACGGATCTACTCAAACATCATAGGATAGCCATACATCATTGGGAAATAATATATAGCGTTGAGCACCATGTTTAAGTAGAGATTACAGCGGGTAAAATAGGGGTTACACCGCTGCATAGCGGGGGGAGAGAGTTGGTGATGACGATGGTGAAGTTGTTGGTGTAGATTGTTGTCGCGATGATGGCCCCGGCGGCGTTCCAGCGCCACCGGGAGAGAGGGGGAGAGAGCCCCCCTTCTTCTTCTTCTTGCTTGACCTTCCCCCTTGATGGGAGAAGGGTTTCCCTTCTGGTCCTTGGCTTCCATGGAGGTGGAGGGGCGGGAGCCCCTTCGAGATTGGATCTCTCTCTCTCTCTCTCTCTGTCTCTCTCTCTCTCTCTCTGTTTCCTTATGTTTCTGTGCTCCCTGATTCTGGCCTTTAACTGTTTCTTAAATTCCCACTGATCCGTAACTCCGATTGGGCTGAAATTTTAACACGATTTTTATCTGGATATTAGCTTTCTTGCGGCCGAAGAAGGGCACCAACCACCTTACGGAACGGCCACAAGGTCCATGGGCGCGCCCTAGCCCCTGGGGCATGCCCTCCGACCTTGTGGGCCCCTCGGGCATCGTCTCGCGTTGATTCTTTTTCCCAAAAATGAAATATATTCCAAAAATAATCTTTGTAAGTTTTTATCCCGTTTTGACTCCGTTTGATATGGATTTTCTATGAAACAAAAAACATGCAACAAACAGGAACTGGCACTGAGCACAAGATCAATACGTTAGTGGAGAAAATAGTATAAAAAGTTGCCAAAAGTATGTAAAAGTTGTAGATTATTGGCATGGAACAATCAAAAATTATAGATACGACGGAGACGTATCACCCACCAGCTCAAGAACACACCTCCTGAGGTCGTTCTTCCATTGTACTAGTTCATCCTCAAGGTGGCCCTAACCTGGGTAGGGTTTTACACCACAAAGCAGGTGTAGGGTTTTACACCGCAAGCTGGCCCTAACCTGGGTAGACTGCCTTGTCATAATTCCTTCCTGTTCATCGAGCTAGGCCGTGAGATTGGCGAGTAGGCAGTCTGTGGAGTTTGAGATCTTCGCACGCACCCCAGAGTTCAAATCTATCCACGGTTTGCGGAGCCCGAAATTCGGCATCTATGAACAGTAGCCGGTGGAGGCTGGATGAACAATAGCCCATGGATGAGTAGTAGCTGGTGGAGGCTGGAGGAGGTGGATGGTGGATGAACAGTAGCCCGTGGAGGCTAGAGAGAGATAGTAGACGGAGGATGAATAGGACCACGTTTCGACCGTAGGCGCTCGAACAAAAGTCCGTTTCCTCCGTTTTACGGTACGCCACACCCCTCTCGATCAACAGGACCCCGTTTCGACCATAGGAACTTGAACAGAAGTCTGTTTCCTTGCTTTTGCGATACGCCAGACCCTTCCCGATGAACAAGACACTATTTTGACCGTACGCGGTCGAACAGAAGGCCCATTTCCTCAGTTCTGCGGTATGCCACACCTCGTTTCAGCTGTTCTGTCCAACCATGTTGGCTCCCAATGAACACGATGTATTCCGACCTAGTCGGTTGCCTCCCAATGAACACGACATTGTTTTCTCCATTGCGACCCAGCCGGCTGGCTACCGATGAACAGGATGACGTTGTTGTATGCGTTCGAGACCCCGCCCTTATGTACGTACATAGTCGTATTTACTTTCTTACAACGTGGTTGTACGTACATGTACCCGATATATACGGGACTGCGTAACATGCTACGTCTGCGCCTCTACTACGACATGTGCTGCTCCTTACTTGGACACAGTGCTGCAGAGAGACCGATTGACTAGTATGTACGCACACGTTCATGACAACGCTATGTACGCTTCGACCGGGTGGGTCCTAACAGGTAGGGAGGATAAGGACGCACTTCCTTGTGTGCAAAGATATAGCTGGTGGGTCCCAGCTGTCAGGGGGAGAATCATTTTCTTTGCCCTTAATATCGACGCACTTCCTTGCATGTGAAGATGCAGCTGGTGGGTCCAACTATTAGGGTGGAAATGTTTTTTTCGAAAAATATGGTGGCCCTTCCAGTGGGTCCCCGCTGTCAGGTGGAGGAATCATTATTTTACGCGTAATAAGGAGGCACTTCCTTGCTGCGGCCGTGGACCCAGCTGTCAGCCTGTCCACGTACATTCCTCATTGACGATGTTGAGCATGCCGCATTGAGAGCACCAAGGCGGGGACGATGGCGAGGCCTAGCAAGGGAATGCCCAGGAGCCGGCGAAGATTCGGTAGTTGTTTCCCATGCGGAGGGGAGTATGAGGGTTTAATACTTCGGCTGCAGTGTGAGGCTGCCGTCGCCGGAGAATAACAGGAGGTCTGGGTTTCCGTATCGGTGCAACGAGACCACGACCAGCAGGACGACAGGACGGAGGTCACCGTGGGGCCCACGGCGGCGTCACCACTAGAGGCTTTGGCAGGCGAAGACCACCTTTTGTCAGGATAGCTTATACTAGTTGTCCCCCTTCAAACTTGGCCGTTTTGGATCCCTTCCCACCCAACATTTGGGAAGATGACCAAGGCCTCTATATATAGGACTAGCCACCACCGTAGTCAGGGATCGGCTCATCTTGGATCAGATCCACTTCACCAAGGCGATCCTCGCACACACAAGCTCAAAGAGCTCAAGAATACCTCTCCGCAGGAGGCTGTTCATCCCTTGTACTCGTTCATCCTCAGCCTACAAGGCAATCCACCACACTACACTGGAGTAGGGTATTACACCACAACAGTGGCCTGAACCAGTATAAACTCTCGTGTCTCTTGTTCCTTGGGTTCGGCGAGCTAGGCCTTGAGATCGTTGCGAGAGCGAGCTAGGGAGAGAGAGATCTTCGTGCGCACCCCAGTGTTTGAACATCAAGGGTTTGCCAGAAACCGTAATCCGACATTTGGAGCGCCAACTAGGGTTGCACTGAAGCCTTCCTTCCATCGATCCATGCTCCGCCGCTCCACCGTATTCACGGTTGACGCCCGCCGAGCCCGTGCTGAGCGCCGCGCCGCCCTTGCTGCCCACGTTGCTCATACGGCACCCGTTGGCGGACCTCCCCGCCGTTCTCCATTAGCTGCTGCCAACGCTGCGACCGGCCCGGCCGGGAACGAGCAGCAAGCTTCGTCGCCGCACCCTTCCATGCGGCGGGATGGAAGCACCGCCACCCCGTCACTGACCCCGGCTGGCTCGTCGTCCCACACTCATCGCGCGCCCACGGATGCGCAGGCCGCACTGCTCATGGCGTGCGAGCTCCTGCACTACTGCCCCGTCGATGACCTCTATGACGACTGGCTGGACCGCATCCCGAGCTCGTCAGCGCCGCTAGGGGATCTCCTGCACCGTCCCTCTCGTTACCTCGACCACCTCCAGCAGCGGGCGACGTAGTCCACGGAGCGCCTCCACCACCTCCGCATAAAGACGCCGCCCTCGCACCAAGACGCGCAGCCCTGCGGCGCAACTTGCCGCGCAGGGAGCCCGAGCACGAAGAAGGAAGCTGCCAAGAAGTCCCCCGGCCGCAAGAAAACGCTCCTGCGCTCCCAGCACCACTGCGTCAAGACAGCGTGCCGCCTGTGGTGGCGGCATGTCGAGCGGCACCACTGCGTCAAGATCAGGCTCCTCCTCCGCGACGGGCTCCGGTGACCACAGCAGGCTGCCGTGCCTTCACTCCCGAACTGCGCAACATCATCTAGCCGGCAAGTTCAAGCTAGACTTACCTCCGCGCTACGACGGCACCCCAACCCCACGGAGTTATTGCGGCTCTATGACCTAAGCATCGAGGCGGCCAACGGTGACGAGAAGGTCATGGCGAATTGGTTTCCCATGGCCCTCAAGGATGGCGCGCGCTCGTGGCTCCTGAACCTGCTCGTGGGATCGATCTCCTCCTGGGGCGAGATGCGCGAGCGTTTCGTCTCCAACTTCCAGGGCACTCGCGACCGCCCGCCGGGTGCAGGCGACCTGCGCCACATCAAACAGCAGCCAGGGGAAACTCTGCAGAAGTACATCCAGCACTTCAACAATGTTCGCCTCAAGATGCCCAAGGTAACGGACGTGGCCATCATCTGCGCGTTCTCCTATGGCGTCCGCGATGTCAAGATGAAGGAGGAGCTCTCCATCCACGAGGAGCTATGCACGGCCCTGGAGATGTTCAACATGGTGACCAAGTGCGCGAGGGCTGAGGAAAGGCGCCTTTCCCCTCTCGAGCTCCCAGCTGCCGACCAGGAGGACAAGAAGGCCAAGATCAAGGACGTGAAGCGCAAGGGGTTGCCATGCTCGCGGCAGAACCAGAGATGAAGCGCGACCGCGACCATCCTGAGTCATCCAAGGCCAACCGCCCATTCTGCACCTTCCACAACGTTCACAACCACAACACCAGCCACTATCAGGAGCTCAAAGCCATCCGCGATGGGCGCTTCGGTTGATGCCCCGAGTGCAACGACCGAGGCTACAGCAGAGGAGGAGGACGAAATGGGGGACACTGGGACGACCGCGGCCCCCGCCAGGAGTGGCGCGACCGGCCTCGTGAGGACCGCTGGCAAGACCAACCTCGCGAGGGCGCCTGGAGAGACCAGCCACGTGAGGACCACCCTCAGGGCAACGCCGGCCTCCCTTTGCTGCCGCCGCCACGGAGGAGGAACGACGACCATCATCAGGACAAGGGAGCTGGGGGCTTCCAAGAGCCTCGTGCCATTGCCTGCATCTTGGGTGGTGCTCAAGCTCCATCCTCTCAGTGCATCTTCAAGCAGTTTGCTCGTGAGGTGAACGTGGCCCTTCCTAGGCTCGAAGCAACGCACCCGCTCAGGTGGTTCAAGTGCGCCATCACCTTCAGCTCGTCACATCAGCTCAAGTGCGCAGCAACTGCCGGCACCCTCCTGATGCTCTGCTCACCCGTCATAAGCAGCGTCCAAGTCACCAAGGCCCTCATCGATGGCGGCGCAGGGATCAACGTCCTGTCCATCGAGACAGTCGACAGCCTCCAAGTGCCATACGATCAACTGCAGCCTACCAAGCCCTTCTCAGGAGTGACCGACGGCTCCACTACCCCGATAGGGCAGGTCCGCATCCCTGTCACATTCGGCCAGCGTGACAACTACCGCACCGAGCTCATCGACTTCGACGTCGCCAACATCCGCCTGTCGTACAATGCCATCCTTGGGTATCCAGCCTTGGCCAAGTTTATGGCAGTGACCCACCACGGCTACAACGTCCTTAAGATGCCGGGGAGCGGCGGCATCATCACGGTCCCCTGAAAGAATGAGATGTCGTGTGCTCCCTCGAGCGCGCTTACCAAGCTGCAGCGGCCGAAGACCCCGACAACGAAGGCACCCTGTACCCTCCTGAGGCCATCCCTAAGAAGAAGAAGAAGCTACTCCACCCAGGGACTCATGAGAGAGGTGTTTCCAATGGCACTACCTCAGGATCTGCGCCCGCAGCCGGGGCGCCTCGCTCCCTCGCATAGGAAGGCGCGCCCAGCGCCCTCCTCAGGCTGGACTCGCGGGCTCTCTTCTGGAGGGCCTCAGACCTAGCCAACGTCACGAGGGAGGCGCTCGGGAGCACTGCATTGGTTTTCCCTTGAAGAGGAAAGGGTGATGCAGCAAAGTAGCGTAAGTATTTCTCTCAGTTTTTGAGAACCAAGGTATCAATCCAGTAGGAGGCTACGCGCGAGTCCCTCGCACCTACACAAAACAAATAAATCCTCGAAACCAACGCAATAAGGGGTTGTCAATCCCTACACGGTCACTTACGAAAGTGAGATCTGATAGATATGATAGGATAATATTTATGGTATTTTTATGATAAAGATGCAAAGTAAAATAAAAGCAAAGAAATAACTAAGTGTTGGAAGATTAATATGATGGAAGATAGACCCGGGGGCCATAGGTTTCACTAGTGGCTTCTCTCAAGAGCATAAGTTTTTTTCAGTTGGTGAACAAATTACTATTGAGCAATTGACAGAATTGAGCATAGTTATGAGAATATCTAGGTATGATCATGTATATAGGCATCACGTCCGAGACAAGTAGACCGACTCACACCGCATCTACTACTATTACTCCACACATCAACCGCTATCCAAAGATGCATCTAGAGTATTAAGTTCATAAGAACAGAGTAACGCCTTAAGCAAGATGACATGATGTAGAGGGATAAATTCATGCAATATGATAAAAACCCCATCTTGTTATCCTCGATGGCAACAATACAATACGTGCCTTGCTTCCCCTACTATCACTGGGAAAGGACACCACAAGGTTGAACCCAAAGCTAAGCACTTCTCCCATTGCAAGAAAGATCAATCTAGTAGGCCAAACCAAACTGATAATTCGAAGAGACTTGCGAAGATAACCAATCATACATAAAAGAATTCAAAGAAGATTCAAATATTGTTCATAGATAAACTTGATCATAAACCCACAATTCATCGGTCTCAACAAACACACCGCAAAAAGAAGATTACATCGAGTAGATCTCCACGAGAGAGTGGGAGAACATTGTTTTGAGAACCAAAAAGAGAGAAGAAACCATCTAGCTAATAACTATGGACCCGAAGGTCTGAGGTAAACTACTCACACTTCATCGGAGAGGCTATGGTGTTGATGTAGAAGCCCTTCGTGATGGATGCCCCCTGCGGCGGAGCTCCGAAACAGGCCCCAAGATGGGATCTCGTGGGTACGGAAGATTGCGGTGGTGGAATTAGGTTTTTGGCTCCGTATCTGATCGTTTGGGGGTATGTAGGTATATATAGGAGGAAGGAGTACGTCGGTGGAGCAACAGGGGCCCCACAAGGGTGGAGGGCGCGCCCCCCTACCTCGTGGTCTCCTCCTTTGTTTCTTGACGTAGGGTCCAAGTCTCCTGGAACTTGTTCGTTCCAAAAATCACGTTCCCGAAGGTTTCATTCCGTTTGGACTCTGTTTGATATTCTTTTTCTGCGAAACTCTGAAATAGGCAAAAAACAACAATTCTGGGCTGGGCCTCCGGTTAATAGGTCAGGCCCAAAAATAATATAAAAGTGAATAATAAAGCCCAATAATGTCCAAAACAGTAGATAATATAGCATGGAGCAATCAAAAATTATAGATACGTTGGAGACGTATCAAGGGCACAAGGCGTGGAGTGCCCAGTGCTCAAGAGTTCATCACCAAGGCGACCCAGGAGCTTCAAGAGGCAAGGACCATACGCGGCGATCGACGCCCACCACCCGTCGCAGCCCCTATCCTGGCGAGGACGGCGGGCTGCCCGTCTGCGTCGATATTCCAGGGCTCAACAGGGCTGCGTCCCAGGGACGTTTCTGGCCTTCGCGCGTTGGACGGTGCGAGGGCCCACCTCACAGCTATGTTCGCATGCCATTCGACTTGTCGAACGCAGCTGTCACCTTCCAGCGCCACCTGCGGAGCATTCGGGCGGCTCAGGAGGCCAGGCATCACGCTGCCCTGGCAGAGATCATGACGGTTCTCCAGGAGCCACCTGGGCCTATGGATCCTCCTGAGGCTCAGGACCCTGGCGGCTCGTGAGGAGCAACTTCTTCGGCACGCATCTTCGTCTACCCCAACACCACTCCAGCTATGGTATCAGGTGACTCTTTCCTGTTCATTCAGTTGGGGCGCCCCTCGGGCAGCATTATCTCCAAGTCGCACGGGCTTGTCCCTGCGACGTGTATCCTTTTGCATCGTTAGCTTACTCTATTGGGGGTGCCTCTCGGGCTGCATCTTCCCCAGGCTGCTCGGGTCCATCCCAGTGGCATCTATCATTTTTGCATGCATCTGAGCTAACCTACCTCATTGCTTGAGTCATTTCATGATTATCACTTGCTTACCTGTTGCACCTCGCGGCCACCCACGTTGCTGACCGGCCTCCTGCTCATCCCGCAACGGGGGCTACACATGCTGGCACGGTGCTTGTGGTCGGGTCCGTCCCTGCAACGCTGACAAACCTGAGCGGTCGAGCTCTGGCTCGTGGCACGCCCCGCGCAAATCACCTCACCAGGCCCTCAGTGCCTTCATCTTCTTGCGGAACGACCAGCAGCAGACCAGCTGACGTGGTTGCAGTCTGTACTCCTACCTCGCGCTAACCTGCAGGAATCTCCGGTGGCCGATGACTGACGGTGCCGCAGGCTCTTTCTTTTTCACGCAATTCGCTTGCGCGTTAAAGGGGGGGCTCCTGAGCATCGCGTTTCAGGAGCTCCTACTGACTCTCCAGCCCTCACCCCCTAGCCTTGACCACGGTATCATGACCTGGCATACCAGTGGCAGTTGAGCCCGCTCGAGGGTCAGGACCCGAGGACGCAGAGCACCTAGGAGAGCGTGAAAAAGGGAGGGAGGCCAGCGCGAGCCTAACCCAATCGTCTCGCAGCCGCTGACGCATTAACCGGACGCTGCACATGGAAGCCGACCCAAGGACGCTAAGATAAGTCTCCCACTCAAGCCAGCCCAGTGCTGTGACACATGATTTCCATCTCTTGCGGTCTTGCTACGGCGACGCCACCTTCCTTTCCTGCCTTCAGGTAGTTTCTTGCATGCCAAAGGGGACCTCTTGAGCATCGGGCCTTGGGAGCTCTCACCGGACCTCGGGCCGCTCACCTCCTGGCCTTGACCACTGAAAGTGCAACTATCCCTAGGTGGTTTTGGTAATTCATAACAACATATAGCTCATTGAGCTAATACTATTCTAGATAAATATTTCAGGAAAGCTCAATGAATGGCATGGTATGGATGATGAAAGTGGATTCCTCAAAATATTAAGGACAAAGGATTGGCTCAAGCTCAAAAGCACAAGACTCTTCATTTTACATTTTAGTGATCCAAGATCACATTGAGTCTATAGGAAAAGCCAATACTATCAAGAAGGCATGAGGTGTTGCTTAATGAGCCTTTTGCTCCATGTGCTTAGTGATATCCTCCAAAACCCTCCACTACTTTCTCACATCCACATATGACCTAAACCCAAAGTCAAACTCGGCCCTACCGATTCTATCTATCCGGCGCCACCGAGTTCAGATGTCATAGCCACTGCCACAAACCCTATGCAAATTGGTTTCACCGATAGGGATCTTGGTCTCACCGAGACGGGATTGTAATCTCTCTGTTTCCCCTTCGTAACTTTTCGGTCTCACCGAAAGAGCGAATCGGTCCCACCGAGATTACAATGTAAACTCTCTATTTCCCTTTTGTAACTTTTCAGTCTCACCGAAAGAGCAAATCGGTCCCCCCGAGTTTACCTGACCAACTCTCTGGTTATCTAATTACCAAATTCGGTCTCACTGAGTTTGTGTAATCGGTCTCACCGAGATTACGTTATGCCCTAACCCTAACCAAATCGGTCCTACCGAGATGCATGTCGATCCCAATCGAAAACCCTAACGGTCACTAGGTTTACTAAATCTGTCTGACCGAGTTTGATGATTCGGTCTCACCGAGTTTGGTAAATTGTGTGTAACGGTTAGATTTTGTGTGGAGGCTATATATACCCCTCCACCTCCTCTTCATTCGTGGAGAGAGCCATCAGAACAAACCTACACTTCCAACTTACCAGTTCTGAGAGAGAACGACCTACTCATGTGTTGAGGCCAAGATATTCCATTCCAACCATATGAATTTAGATCTCTAGCCTTCCCCAAGTTGCTTTCCACTCAAATCTTCTTTCCACTAGATCCAAATCCTATGAGAGAGAGTTGAGTGTTGGGGAGACTATCTTTTGAAGCACAAGAGCAAGGAGTTCATCATCAACACACCATTTGTTACTTCTTGGAGAGTGGTGTCTCCTAGATTGGCTAGGTGTCACTTGGGGCCTCCGACAAGATTGTGGAGTTGAACCAAGGAGTTTGTAAGGGCAAGGAGATCGCCTACTTCGTGAAGATCTACCGCTAGTGAGGCAAGTCCTTCATGGGCGACGGCCATGGTGGGATAGACAAGGTTGCTTCTTCGTGGACTCTTCGTGGGTGGAGCCCTCCATGGACTTGCGCAACCGTTACCCTACATGGGTTGAAGTCTCCATCAACGTGGATGTACGCTAGCACCACCTATTAGAACCATGACAAAAACATCCGTGTCTCCAAATGCGTTTGAATCCTCCAAACCCTTCCCTTTACATTCTTGCAAGTTGCATGCTCTATTTTCCGCTGCCTATATACTCTTTGAATGCTTGCTTGAATTGCGTGAAGATTGCTTGACTTGCTTAAAGATAGCTAAAATATGCCAAAGTCTAAAATTGGGAAAAAAGTTAAGTTTTTATTTGGTTAAGTAGTCTAATCACCCCCTCTAGTCATACTTCAAGGTCCTACTAGTGGTATCAGAGCGTTGGTCTCCATTTGCTTTGATTTCCATAGCTTTTGGTGGACATACCCTTGGTTTCACAACCTAGGAGAGTATGGCGTCTAGCGAGGGAAATTATCATCGTAGAGGTCCTTACTTTGATGGCACTAATTTTGCTAGTTGGACGCATAAGATGAAAATGCATATTCTTGGACATAACCCCCCCGTGTGGGCTATTGTATGTATTGGCTTGCAAGGTGAAATCTTTGATGGGAGAGAACCAAACCGTGAAGCTAGTGCGGATGAGTTGAAGATGTTGCAATACAACGCTCAAGCTTGTGATATCCTCTTCAATGGATTGTGCCCCGAAGAATTCAACAAAATCAGCCGTCTTGAGAATGCAAAGGAAATTTGGGATACTTTGATTGATATGCATCGAAGGTATCGACTCCACAAGGAATCCAAGTTGGATGTGCTCCAAAGTCAGCTTGACAAGTTCAAAATGAAGGATGGTGAAGGTGTCATTGAAATGTACTCTAGGCTTGCTCTTATCACAAATGAGATTGCTGGCTTAGGAAGTGAAGAGATGACCATAGATTCATCATCAAGAAGATCCTAAGAGCATTGGATGGAAAATATGATACCGTGTGCACATTGATCCAAATGATGCCCAATTACAAAGATCTCAAGCCTACGGAAGTCATTGGAAGAATTGTTGCTCATGAGATGTCACTCAAGGATAAGGAGGAACTTCACAACAAGTCGAGTGGTGCTTACAAAGCCTCATGTGAAGCCCCCACATCATCAAGTGAGAAACAAACCTTCAATGAGGAATTGAGCTTAATGGTGAAGAACTTCAACAAATTCTACAAGAGTAGAAGCAAAGAAAGAAGCTCTAAGTCAAGGTCCTACAATGACAAAAGATCTTCTAGTCGAGAGCGCAATTGCTACAATTGTGGGAGACCCAGACACTATTCCAATGAGTGTACGACACCCTACAAAACAAGAGAAGATTCTCCCAAGAGAAGAAGTAGAAGAGAAGAATCACCACCAAGAGAGAGAAGGAGTAGAGATGATCGTTATGAATGAAGACCCTCACGGAGAAGCAAGGATTCAGAAAGGAAGGACAAGTCATCAAAGAGCTACACAAAACGAAGACATCAAGCTCATGTTGGTGAATGGGTCTCTGGCTCCGACTCCGACCATCACTCCGAGAGAAGCTATCACTCCGACTCCGAATACACTCAAGATGAAGGTGTTGCCGGTCTAGCACTTGTGTCAACCAACTCCTACGACATATTTGAATCACCAAATGAAGGAATTGGTAGATGCTTCATGGCCAAAGGTCGTAAGGTAACACACCCCGATTATGTTGATTTTGATGCTGATGAAGATGACTTGCTAGGTGATGATGATTTACTTGTTGACAACTCTAGTGATGAATACTATGATGACACGTCAATTAATCATTCTAATCAAGTTGAAACGAATGACAATGACAAGGAGAAAATTGAGCATCTAACTAAAGAACTAAACATTCTTAAGTTAGCTCATGAAACTATCTTCGAAGATCATCGAGAACTTTGAAGGGCTCATGAGAAGTTACGCTTTGAAAACCTCAATCTTGAGCAAGACCATGAGTTCTTAAAGGCAATCAATGATGATATTCGTAAGGAAAGTTCTTCTTACATTGCCAACCGTTTACTCTTATCTACTTACATGCCTCAAGTCAAGTCTAGTAACAAGAACAAGAAAGATTCTTCTTCTAGTAGTAACAATAACAATGCTAAATCCAATATTGTTGCTTCTAGTAGTTCTCTTGATTCCACTAATGATCCTCTTAGCCAAGTTACACTTGAGCAAGAAAACAGCTTATTGAAGGGAATTATAGAGAAAGGTGTATACAAGAGTCTTGCCGGTAGTAAGCAATTTGAGGAAATTGTATGCAAGCAAGGAAGGCACCGGAAGAATCAAGGTGTTGGTTTTAAACGAAAGTTCAATGCCAATGGAGTTGAGTGGGAAGAAGATCAATACCACAAGACGAAGTTTGTTCCTCAACAAGAGAAGTGTGATCCTACTTCCTTCAAGGGAACACAAGCACAAGATGATCTTCCACCACAAGACCACAAGAACAAAGGCAAGGACAAGCTTCAAGAGGAAATTGATGCATTTGAAGAAGCACCTAAGGCCTTGGTCAAGTGGGTTCCCAAGACTACTTCAAGTTCTACATCATCAAGTACAACTACTACACCAAGGATTCCCATCAAGTTGATGTGGATCCCGAAGAAGAAGAACTAGAGAGTTCTTGAGGGTGACTCTGCCAACATTTTTCCCTCATATCATTATGGCAAGGACAAGTGCAATCAACTTCCATATCTTGCACTAGTTCAAGGAGTCACAAACCCTCATGTTGGTAAGGCAAGGGACAAGGTAACCTAATGTTTTCATGGACATCATTTTGTGTCTGCATCACTCTATGTCTATGGATATTCTTGTTTGTTCCTTGTGGGACTAGCCCATGTAGGTATTGAAAGTGCAACTCACTCCAAAGGATTGCTCCAAACGATCTACATCAACATTGAGCATCCACATCTTCAACACCTACATGAAGTCATCATCGACAAAACCCAAGGTTAGTTTATCCCTCTAAGGGGGATCTCACATCTAGGGGAGCTTAACTCTAAGAATTGAGTCAAAGCAACTCTAATGATGTGAACACATAAATGCTTTATGTAACAGTGGTAACCCCACTTGAGCTTAAACGATGAGTATGACCTATGATCAAATGTTCTCATTTGACTCCTATGTCAATATACTCATATATATATATGACCTAGTCATCACCAATTTTTTGATAGATGATAGAATTGGCTATGCATGCTTTGACATATATTTCATTTGTCATCTCATTGTGTGAGCTTGTTGGTTGCATAGTTACTCATTCGAGGACATCCACTTGTTGTTTTGATTGTTTGGTTTTTCTTTCTTTGGCCAAGTGGATGGGCAAGAATGCCTAAGAACCTTCTCTAGCTATCTATGCTTTTCTCGTCTCAAACTATATTCATGCTACATCACAAAATTTGATAAAGTCAGATTCAAACCACTCTGTGTGAGGAGCACTCAGAGTCCCCAATTCGTCATAGACTTAAACTTCCAAAACTTCATTGTGATTTTTGGTCTGACCGATTCCTCCATTTCGGCCATACCGAAATTACTAAGTTGATCTAGGTTTTCATCTCGGTGCAACCGATTTGTACTTTCCGGTCACACCGAGTTGCTATAACTGTTCACAGTTTTGCATCTCGGTGCCACCGAGTTGTACCACTCGGTCACACCGACAGGGTCGGGCTATATATATCGCACGGGCAAAATTTGGAAAACTTTCTCCGAATCCTCTCGCCCGCGCATAGCTCGCTCTGCCAACTTGGTCTACGGATCGTCGACTTCGTCGCCAGCCGCCTCCTGTCGCTGGTCTCCGCCGCCGTCAACGGAATTCTCCTCCGCCGTTGCCGCCGTAGCGAGTTCCCGCTGAACTAGGGTATGGACTCGATCACAGTGCTTTCCTCGTCCGATTCTCAGCACATTGTGTACATTATGCATCTTGACACGACTGAAACACTCCTATCCAGTCAAATCAATCCTTAGAATAGTTGCGATTCAAAAATTTAGGGTTAGGTTTCCGCCGAAACCATCTCGGACCCACCGAGTTAAAAAAGTCGGTCCCACCGATTTGGCTAACGCCATTGCACTAGTAAGTCTCGGTCTGACCGAGAATTGCTAATCGGTGTAACCGATTTCCGAACTTTGTGAAACCCTAGCAGTCTCGGTGCCACCGAACTGGGACTCGGTCTGACCGAGTTCACTAGTTTAGGTTCCAAAACTGCTTCGGTATCACCGAGTTTGAAAATCGGTAGATCCGAAATGTTTTCAGTGGGAAACTAAAACTAAGTTTTTTGAATCATTCTTTTGCAAAAAACTCTGCATTTTGTGATGCTCATCCACTCTACCTCTTCTATAACTATTCACAGGGTCAGCAGTCAGTTGAACAAAGATGTCGCACTGCAGTGATAGCCGTAACAAATCTGAAGAGCAGATCCAGTTGAGCGAGGGCACTAGTCCCTCAAGCAGCTCATATGAGGGGAGCAGAAGCACTCCGAGCAATTTGCCCAAGGCTTCCACAAGGTCAAGAAAGAAGAAGACCTCAGAGTCTGAGGATGAGGATTCGTTGTAGTTGAGGATGAGGCAAGCTCCAAGAAGAAATTGCTCAAGAGGGAGTTCAGCTCATCTGCAGTGAAGCCTGGTTTGAAAATCAAAAGGCCAGCAGGTAGACAACCAATGTCCAAAGCTAGAGTGTCTACTCAAGCTCCTTTGGAATCTCAACCAAAAGAGCCTGTTGCTGTAGAGGGAAAGAAAAGGAAATAAAGGGTCAAGAAGACCATGGCAAGAGTGATAGGGAAGACTTCCATGATGGAAGAGGAAGAAGAAGAAGAGGTTGCAGAGCCTGCACCCAAGGCACAAAAGCTGATGGGTGATGCTATCAAGTCAGGGGCTGCAACTTCCAAGCCAAAAGCTTCCTCCAAGCCCAAGAATGCACCCAAGAGGAATACCAGGAGCATACCAGCAGCCAAAAAGAACAAGGCCCCATTGCCTGAGGTTGAAGCTGAAGAAGATGAAGAAGGGCAGGTCCTAAGGAAGCTCAAACCCAAGATCCCAGACCACAATGATGCTCATCCTATGGCTGAAAACATGAAGATCAGGAGAGATAATGGGTTGAGGCTATGGAGAGAGACAGATCCATATGCCACAAGGAGAAGGACTGCTGTGGATTACAGGTTCCACATCAAGGAGCAGCATCACTTTTATGAGACTATCTTGCTGGATAAGAAGCCCATAGTTTGCGATATGAGATGGGTCAACTGGACCTACATGAAGGAGAACGCAGAACACTACCCTGGAGTATATGACAGCTTCAGTGCTTGTGGAGTTGCTGATTTTGTTGGGCAGAAGCTCACCAACTGGAACGAATGAACTTATCTTGCAATTCTACTCCACAGCACATTTCTATCCAGATGGCAGGATAGTGTGGATGTCAGAAGGAACCAGAATCAGTCTACCATAGAGGAATGGGCAAGTTTGATCAATGCCCCAAAGGAAAGTGAGGATGACCTGGACATTTATGGTAAGAACAAAATGGATCATAACACTATGTCACACATGTACAAGGAGATCCCAGATGATTCACTTGAGAACTTCAAGTTTGGATCAGTCCATTTTCTCCTGTCTGGGCTGCCTACGATCAACTAGATCTTAAGACATACTCTTTTGCCCAAATAAGGTGACCATAACATGATTAGAGGACATTCAATCAATTTGCTTCATGTTTTTGACGTGCCTCAGAAATTCAAGGTCATGAGCCTCATAGTCGAGAAAATTAAGAGGACAGCAGCAGATCAGAAAAGGAGCTGTGGATATGCCCCACAGATTCAGGAGTTGATAAACTTGAAGATGGGCACAGGAAAGTATCTATTGGATAAGGAACACATGGTTCTCTATCCTGATTTTGAGGACAATCGAGTTGTCATCACCGAGAATGAACCATAATCAGTGCAAGCTCAGGAGAGAAAGGAGAAGGCAAGGCAAAAGAAAGCTGCAAAGATGCCAACTCAAGCAGAGGCATATGACTACTTTCTGAAGAACAAGCAGGAGCAGCTTGGTTACTTAATAGCATCAACTCTGCGGATTGAGAAGGGCTTGGCCACCCTAACTCAAAACCAGGATAGCCTGGAGAGAATCATGGAACAAAAATTCTATGATCTTGATGTCAAAGTGACTGAGATTCAGTCAGTGGAAGCAGATTACAAGATGATATGCAGGAGAGGAAGGGCAAGACGACAACTGATGAATTTGCCAGAGTGCCTAGAGCTCAGAGGTCAGCTGCAGTACCAACTCCAGACACCAGAGCAACTTCTTCCGCTCCAGCTACAACTCCAGCTCAACCAGCTCCAGCTCCAACTACTTCAGCTCCTACCACGTCTACTGATGCGTTCATCCTTGGAGTCCTGTCTACACCACCACCAGAAGACCAAGCCTGAGAGACGATATAGTGCTATGCATTTTCTAGGAACTTTTTGGTAACTTGTTGCCAAAGGGGGAGAAAATGTATAGATCATAGGCTTCGAGAGAGAGACATTTGCTTTTGTTCTCTCTTGTCTTCTTGGTTGAACTTTTTTTATGCTTGATTGCTTGAGATACTATGCATTACCTGTGAGACATTGATGATCATGTGTTTGATCATAAGCTACACTTATGCCTTTTATGATATTATCTTATTTATCCTTATATGATCATTCACTGTGCTTGGTGATTAGTGCATGTATTCAATCGTTATTATTTTGAGCGCTCCACCAAGATGTATGTGACATGGAAGAGTAACCCATGAGCCTAATTTTTTGTGCATTTGCAGTCCAAAGCAAATCTTAAGATATGCACAAATTTAGGGGGAGCTCTTGCTTATCACATACTTCTCAAAGCGACGATGTTTTTCAATTTTCTTATCATTTGTCGAAGCTTTGATCTATATGTTGTCAAAAATTACCAAAAAGGGGGAGATTGAAAGTGCAACTATCCCTAGGTGGTTTTGGCAATTCATAACAACATATAGCTCATTGAGCTAATACTATTCCAAGATAAATATTTCAGGAAAGCTCAATGAATGGCTTGGCACGGATGATGAAAGTGGATCCGTCAAAATATTAAGGACAAAGGATTGGCTCAAGCTCAAAATCTCAAGACTCTTCATTTTACATTTTAGTGATCCAAGATCACATTGAGTCTATAGGAAAAGCCAATACTATCAAGAAGGGATGAGGTGTTGCTTAATGAGGCTTTTGCTCCATGTGCTTAGTGATATGCTCCAAAACCCTCCACTACTTTCTCACATCCACATATGACCTAAACCCAAAGACAAACTCGGCCCTACCGATTCTTTCTATCCGGCGCCACCGAGTTCAGATGTCATAGCCACCTCCACAAACCCTAGGCAAATCGGTTTCACCGATAGCGCTCTCGGTCTCACCGAGATGGGAAATTAATCTCTCTGTTTCCCCTTCGTAACTTTTCGGTCTCACCGAAAGAACGAATCGGTCCCACCGAGATTACAATGTAAACTCTCTGTTTCCCTTCTGTAACTTTTCGGTCTCACCGAAAGAGCAAATCGGTCCCATCGAGTTTACCTGACCAACTCTCTGGTTAGCTAATTACCAAATTCGGTCTCACCGAGTTTGTGTAATCGGTCTCACCGAGATTACGTTATGCCCTAACCCTAACCAAATCGGTCCTACCGAGATGCATGTCAGTCCCACCGAAAACCCTAACGGTCACTAGGTTTACTAAATCGGTCTGACCGAGTTTGATGATTCGGTCTCACCGAGTTTGGTAAATTGTGTGTAACGGTTAGATTTTGTGTGGAGGCTATATATACCCCTCCACCTCCTCTTCATTCGTGGAGAGAGCCATCAGAACAAACCCACACTTCCAACTTACCAGTTCTGAGAGAGAACCACCTACTCATGTGTTGAGGCCAAGGTATTCCATTCCAACCATATGAATCTTGATCTCTAGCCTTCCCCATGTTGCTTTCCACTCAAATCTTCTTTCCACCAGATCCAAATCCTATGAGAGAGAGTTGAGTGTTGGGGAGACTATCTTTTGAAGCACAAGAGCAAGGAGTTCATCATCAACACACCATTTGTTACTTCTTGGAGAGAGGTGTCTCCTAGATTGGCTAGGTGTCACTTGGGAGCCTCCGACAAGATTATGGAGTTGAACCAAGGAGTATGTAAGGGCAAGGAGATCGCCTACTTCGTGAAGATCTACCGCTAGTGAGGCTAGTCCTTCGTGGGCGACGGCCATGGTGGGATAGACAAGGTTGCTTCTTCGTGGACCCTTCGTGGGTGGAGCCCTCCGTGGACTCACGCAACCGTTACCCTACGTGGGTTGAAGTCTCCATCGACGTGGATGTACGATAGCACCACCTATCGGAACCACGACAAAAACATCCGTGTCTCCAATTGCGTTTGAATGCTCCAAGCCCTTCCCTTTACATTCTTGCAAGTTGCATGCTCTATTTTCCGCTGCCTATATACTCTTTGCATGCTTGCTTGAATTGCGTGAAGATTGCTTGACTTGCTTAAAGATAGCTAAAATCTGCCAAAGTCTAAAATTGGGAAACATATTAAGTTTTTATTTGGTCAAGTAGTCTAATCACCCCCCCTCTAGACATACTTCAAGGTCCTACAACCACGACATCGCGACCTGGCATACCAGCGACGGCTGGAGCCTGCCTGGGGACTAGGACCTGTCGGTGTAGAGCACTAAGCTACCGCGAGGTTGGAAAGGGAGGACCAGGCCGAAGCAAGATACGCAATTTTAAACCTTCATAATAAGGACGATATTGACATAAAAGGCACTGCAGATCCTTTACACAACCCCACGGGGTTCACCTTGATTCCTCGCAGGGAACAAAAGAAGAAGGTTTCTAGGAGCCGTATCTACAGGCATCGCCGCCGATGCCATCATCAACAGTGGGCCACGGGAGGCCGACGCCAACCCCATCCAGATCAACAGCGGCGATGAGCGGACGCCGCTGCCGCCCTCCGGGCACGGCGAGAGCTCGGGGGCACGTAGTTGTCGTCGCTCATCTCCGGAGTCTTGTAGAGCTCGGGAGAATCGCTGGACTCCCATGTGCCGTCGCTGCTGCTGGAGGAACTGCAGGCAGGACCAAGGGCGGGGCCAGCGCCTGCCGCTGTGCCGTCCCGGCGACCCCCTCCGGGGCAGCATTCCAGGCGGCGGTTTTCCTCGTCGAAGACCTTGAAGAAAAGCATGGAGGCGCCGTCATACTCTAAATGGATGGCGAGGGGCCCCTCCGCACGGCAGACACGGGCGACCTCACCCCATTTGCGAGTCATGAAGATCTTGCCTGGGGAAACGACCTCGACCTCTCCTCCCGTCGCCGGGGTGTCGCACTCGGCATCCTGCAGCCACAGCTTGAGTGGCCCCCTCAGTGGCATCTCTTCAGCGAAGAATTGTGGGAATCGGATCCACAAGCGTGGTGGCATCACCGCCCACACCACGAGTTCACGCGAGGAGCCCTCGGTGTCGGATCACAGGTTCCGGCCCAACCCTTAAGGTTCGAACTCTGGGGTGCGCGCGAAGTTCTCCCCCTACCAATCCACGTCCTAGCTTGCAAAGATCTCACGGACGAACTTGACGAACTCGCAACACAAAGGACACAGGGTTTATACTGGTTCAGGCCACCATTGTGGTGTAATACCCTACTCCAGTGTGGTGGTGGTGGATTGCCTCTTGGGCTAATGATGAACAGTAGAAGGGGAAGAAGAGCCTCCTGAGGTTGAGGTGTTCTTGCGCTCTGTGTGTGAACAAGGATCACTCAAGATCAGATGAGATGCCTCCGAATGAGTTGTCGCCTATGGTGCTGACGCCGCCTTGGGCTCCATGGTGACCTCCGTCTTGCCGTCATGCTGGTGTTGGTATCGTTGCATCGATATGGAAACCTTTGCTTGACGCCTTGGTACTCTGCGCCTGCTCTCGCTTCCTTAGCACCAAAGGGGAAACAAGGACACTGCGCGCGCTGGCGCCCGCCTGATCTTGATCGTCATGGCTCACGTCACGAGAACCTCGCGAGGTTTGCCTTGCCTTGATCTCTCCGGCCCTCACGAGCCAACTTGGTGAGGCCGCCCCTGAGGAGGTCTTGTGTCGTCCGCCTTGCGAGGCTTGGCCCCTCGCAAGGGTCTTGAATGCCATGATGATGAAGATTGCCCGTACGGGCCCCCGCGTAGAGCCACGCCGTGGGCCACGGGCAGGCAAGTCTGGGGACCCCCGTTCCCAGAATGGCGACAGTAGCCCCCTGGCCCAAGGCGCGCTCGGGATTGGCTTCGAGGCGACGCCGAAGGTCAAGTGCGGAGCGCCGCGGGCCCCAATAGCCTACGTCCCTGGTCGACGCGTGGTGGTTGATTGGACGTGGGCGTCTTCGCTTCCCCACACTGCCTCGGCAACTGCCTGACTTGACAAGTCCCTGCGACATGCAAGGGAAAACCATCATTACCCGCGATCGTGGGAGGCGCTGGTTGGCCTTATCTTGCTATAAATGGGGAGGAGGGCAAAGCCCCCATCGCCCATCTCTTACCAGTCCGCTTGCTTCTTCCTCCTTGCTCTTCTCCTAGTAGCAATGGCGCCGATCCGAAGGTTCTCCGGCGAGGAGAAAGGAAAGGCTCCCCGCGATGAGCCTGGGCTGCGTCAGCCGAAGAAGAGGCCAGCCCACCGTCGCGACATTGTTGTCAGGGCGGAAGTGACAAGGCCCTGGTGCGAACGGCCTCCTCCAGGGTATCCGCTGCCCTTATACGCCCAAGCCGAGGGCTCAGGAGGAAGGAGCGACGAGCGGTGCGGCCCGCGCCACGACCGCGGCCGCCTCACCATGGAGACACGCGCCGTCGCCCCTGGAATCCACGCTGCGGACTCCTCTAGCGAGATCATGCTGTGGGCGGCGATGCCCCCAAGCACTTGGATCCGCTTACCACGGTTCTTTCCGACATGATTCTGCCGAGGGGACCCCTCGAGCTCTGGTTGCAGCATGCTGACTGCGACTCCCCGACGATCGGAGCAGAGGTTGAAGTGGTCTCCTCCGGCAAGATCTTCATGAGCCGCGGCTGGGGCGAGGTTGCGCGGGTTAGCAGTGCTGAGGGCGCCCTCACGATCCACTTTGATTATGACGGCGCCTCCACGCTGTTCTTCAAGGTCTTCGATGCGGAGGGCCGCCGCCTGGAGTGCTGCCCTGGAGGGGAGCACCAGGACGATGCACGTTCAGCCCACGGCTCCTCCAACAGCAGTGACTCTTGGTCGTCCAGCGGTTCTCCTGAGCTCTACGAGACTCCGGAGACGAGCGACGATAGCTACGTGCCCCCGAGCTCCCGCCGCGCCCGGAGCAGTGTTGCAGTGTCCAGCCGCCGCCGTCGTTGATCTGGATGGGGTTGGCGCCGGCCTCCCGTGGCCCACTATTGATGACGGCGTCGGCCGCCGAGGGAGGGGGGGGGGTAGATAGGATTCCCGTATGTTCTCATCTTCTGTTCCCTGCGAGGAATCAAGAAGTACCCGGTGGGGGTGTGTAAAGGGTCTGTAATGTCTTTTGTTGATACTATCCTGGTTATGAAGAATTGCGAATGCATGTCCTGTTTAGGCTCGGTTTCCCCTTTCCTACCCTGCGACGGCTCGTTGCTCTACACTAACAGGTCCCGGTCCCCAGACAAGCTACAGCCGTCTGCTGGTATGCCAGGTCGCGTGCCGTGGTCAAGGCCAGGAGGTGAGCGGCCCGAGGTCTAGTAAGAGCCCCTGAGGCGCGATGCTCAGGAGGTCCCCTTTAGTGCTCAAGCAGCCATGGTAAGGTAAGAAAGGGAGGCGACGTTGCCACAACAGGGCTACGACCCATAGGCTCCAACGATTAGCCGATCTGAGCGCGGGACTTATCTTGGCGGTCTGGGTTCGATTCCTTGCGATGCTTCGTGTTAATGCGTAGGTAGGCCAGGTCCATCTGAGCCTCCCCCTCTTCTCCACGCTCTCCCTCATGCTCTGCGTCCTCAGGTCCCGACCCTTAAGCGAGCTCAGCCGCCGCTGGTATGCCAGGTCACGTGGCATGGTCAAGTCTAGGGGGTGAGGGCTGGAGAGCCAGTAGGAGCTCCTGAGTCGCGATGCTCAGGAGCCCCCCTTTTAACGCGCAAGCGGGTTGCATGGGAGAAGAGGGAGCTTGCGGTGCCGACCGCTGTCATTCTCATGAGATTCCTGCGAGCCAGCACAACGAGAAACACAGTTTTCCATTATGTTGCCAGTCCGCCGCTGGTTGCCCCGCGAGGAGAGGAAAGCACTGAGGGCCTGGTGAGGTGACGTGCGCGGGGCGTGCCACGAGCCAGAGCTCGACCGCTCAGATTTGTCGACGTTGCAGGGACGGACCCGTGCACAAGCGACGTGCCAGCGTGAGTGGCCCCCATGGGAGGTGAGAGTCAAACATGTGATAGTCATAGGTAGATTAAGCATGGGAAGCATACTGGCTTAAGTAAATGCAGGGAAGAAACATGCCACCGGGCCCGAGCGGCTAGGGGATGATGCAGCCTGAAGGGCACCCCCAGCAAGGTAAGCTAAAGACTTAAGAAAAAGGGGTACATGCCACAGGGACGGACCCACGTGGCCTGGGAATGATGCAACCCGAGGGGCGCTCCCAGCTAAATAAACTTGGAAAATGTCACCTGGTTCTGTCGAAGAAGGGATGTCGGAGCACCTGAAGGTACGCGGTGAAGGGGCCGCTCCTCACGAGCCACCGGGGCCCTGAGCCTCGGGAGGCTCTGGGGGTCCAGGCAGTTCCTTGAGGACCTTCTTCATCTCCGTCAGGACAGCGTGATGCCTGGCCTACTGAGTCACCAGAACGCGCCGCAAGTTGCGCTGATAGGTGGACGACATGCTCGGCAGGCAGAAAGGCATGCGAACGTAGCTGTGCGATGGACCCTCGCAGCGACCCACGCGCGAAGGCCGGAAGGGCTCCTGAGATGCGGCCCTGTTGAGCCCTGGGATGTCGATGCAGACACGCAGCCCAGCATCCTCACCTCGATGGGGAGATGCGCCTTGTGAGCGGCGGTCGCCAGCATGGCCCTTGCGTCCTGTAGTTCCTGAGTGGTCTTGGTAATGAACTCCTGAGCGGTGGGCGGTCCTCGCCCTGTGTTCTCCTAAGGGAGACGTGTCGTGAAGCACGCCTCCAGGTGGTGCCCGAGCGCCTCCCTCGTGATGTTGGCAAGGTCTGAGGCCCTCCAGAAGAGAGCCCCCGAGCCCTGCCCGATAAGGGCGCCGGCCGCGCCTTCCTATGCGATGGAGGGAGGCGCCCCTGGCGAGGGCGCTGATCCTCACATTGTTCCTGTCCCAACGCCATCCTCCTGAGGTCCTACACGGCGCAACTACTTCTTCTTCTTGGGGGTGGCCTCAGGAGGGTGCTCGCCCTTGCTGTCGGGGTCGTCGATTGCTGCAACTTGGAAGGTACGCTCAAGGGAGCACACCGCATCTCTTTCTTCGCATGGGACCATGATGATTCCGCCGCTTCCGGGCATCTTGTGGATATTTTAGCCGTGATTGGTCACCACCATGAACTTGGCCAGTGCTGGATGCCCCAGGATGGCATTGTACAGTAGATGGATGTGCGCGACGTCGAAGTCGATGAGTTCGGTGCGGTAGTTTTTGCATTCTCCGAAGGTGACGGGAATGCGGACCTGCCCGATCGGGGTAGTGGAGCCGTCGGTCACTCCTGAGAAAGGCTTGGTGGGCTGAAGCTGGTCATACGACACTTGGAGGTTGTTGAACATGTCGACGGACAGGACGTTGAGCCCTGCAACGCCGTCGATGAGGGTCTTGGTGACTTGCACGTTGCTGATGACTGGGGAGCAAAGCATCGGGAGGGCGCCTGCAGTAGCCGCGCACTTAAGTTGATCTGCTGAACTGAAGGTGATGGCGCACTTGGAGCACCTGAGAGGGCGTGTGGCCTCAAGCTTGGGGAGGACTGCATTCACTTCACGAGCAAACTGTTTGGAGAAACGCTGCGAGGCTGGGGCCTGAGCTCCGCCCAGGATGCAAGCGATAGCGCGCTGCTCCTAGAAGCCCCCAGCCCCCTCTTCTTGATGGTGGTCGTCATTCCTTCTTGGCGGCGGTGGTAGTGGGGGAAGACCGGCGTTGCCCTGAGGACGATCCTCACGAGGCTGGTCCCTCCAGGCGCCCTCGCGAGGCTGATCCTGCCAACGGTCCTCAAGAGGCCAGCCGCACCACTCCTGGCACGGGCCACGGTCGTCCCAGCATCCACCACCACGTCCTCCTCCTCGATCGTAGCCCCGGTCGTTGCGCTCGGGGCGTCGACCGAAGCATCGTTCCCGAATGGCTTTGAGCTCTCGGTAGTCGCTGATGTTGTGGATATGCAGGTTACAGAAGGCGCATAACGGTTAGCTGCTCTTGGATGACTCGGGCTGGTCTCTGCCATGCTTGTTGTCCGGCTCCGCCGTGAGCACGGCTGCTCCCTTGCGCTTCACGTCCTTGGCCTTGACTTTCTTCTCCTCCTGGTCCGTATCCGGGAGCTCGAGGAGGGAGAGGCGCCCCTCCTCAGCCCTTGCGCACTTTTGTCGCCATGTTGAACAGCTCCCGGGATGTGCATAGCTCCTCGTGGATGGCGAGCTCCTCCTTCATCTTGACGTCAAGGACGCCATCAGAGAACGCGGAGATGATGGCCTCGTCCGTCACCTTGGGAATCTTGAGACGAACGTTGTTGAAGCGTTGGACGTACTTCTGGAGGGTCTCTCCTGGTTGTTGCTTGACACGACATAGGTCACCCGCGGCCGGTGGGTGGTTGCGAGTGCCCTGGAAGTTGGCGACGAAGCGGTCGCGCATCTCATCCCAGGAGGAGATAGAGCCTGGAGGCTGGTTCAGGAGCCACGAACGAGCGCTGTCTTTGAGCGCCATGGGGAACCAGTTCGCCATGACTTTCTCGTCACAGTTGGCCGCCTCCATGCTCAGCTCGTAGAGCTGTAGGAACTCCATGGGGTCGGGGGTGCCGTCGTTGCGAGGAGGCAGATCCGGCTTGAACTTGCCCGGCCAGGCGACGCTACGCAGCTCGGGGGTGAAGGCGCGGCAGCCAGCCATGGTCACCGGGGCCCGTCTTGGAGGTGGAGCTTGGTATTGGCGCCCGTGTGCCACTACGACGAGCGGCACGGGGCCTTGCCGCAGCAAACGATCCTGGCGCGACGGTGCAAGGAGTGGCGGAGCGTTCTCTTGCAGTTGAGGGACTTCTTGACTGCTTCTTTCTTCACCCGCGGGAGTCGGACGCGGTGGGTCGCACCGTGGAGCTGCACGCCTTGGCGCCAGGGCGCCGTCTTGGTGCAGAGGTGGTGGAGGTGCTCCGTGAGCTACGTCGCCCATAGCTGGTGGAGGGCGAGGCAGTGAGAGGGACGGCGCAGGGGAGCCCCCTGCGGCACTGACAAGCTCGGCAATGCGGTCGAGCCATTCCTCGTAGAGGTCATCAACCGGGCGGTAGCGCAGGAGCTCGTGCGCCATGAGGAGCATGGCCCGAGCATCCATGGGAGCGCAATGAGTGTGAGATGACGAAACAGTGGGAGTCAGCGATGGAGTGGCAGTGCGGTTGTCCTGTCGCACCGAGGGGGTGCAACAAGGACGCTTGCTGCTCATTTACCACCGGGCCGGTGGCGGCGTTGGTGGCGGGCTACGGAGAGCGACGGGGTGGCCCATCGACAGGGGCCGTCTGAGCAACGCGGGTGGCGAGGGCAGCCCGGCGCTCGGCGCGGGCGCGGCGTGCATCCGCCATGAGGACGATGAAGCGACGTGACGCGGAGCAACGGAAGGGAAGCTTCGGCGCACCCCTACCTGGCACGCCAAATGTTGGATCACGGGTTCCGGCAAAACGCATAAGGTTCGAACACGGGGGTGCGTGCGAAGTTCTCCCCCTGCCGATCCACGTCCTAGCTTCCTAAGATCTCACGGACGAACTCGACGAGCTCGCAACACAAAGGACACATGGTTTATAATGGTTTGGGCCACCATTGTGGTGTAATACCCTACTCAAGTGTGGTGGTGGTGGATTGCCTCTTGGGCTAATGATGAACATTACAAGGGGAAGAACAGCCTCCTGAGGTTAAGGTGTTCTTGCGCTTTGTGTGTGGATGAGGATCACTCAAGATCAGATGAGATGCCTCCGAATGAGTTGTCGCCTACGGTGGTGGCTAGTTCTACTTACACAGGCCCTGGTCCTCTCCCTAAATATTGAGCGGGAAGGGAGCCAACAACGGCCAATTTGAAAGTGGATAGCTAGTACAACTTATCCTAACAAAAGCGGTCTTCACCTACAAAAGGCTCTGGTGGTGACGCCGCCTTTGGCTCCATGGTGACCTCCGTCTTACCTCCTGCTGGTCTTGGTCTCATTGCACCGATATGGGAACCTATGCTTGATGCCTCGGTACTCTGCGCATGCGCTCGCTTCCTTAGCACCAAAGGAGAAACAAGGACACTGTGCTCGCTGCCGCCCGCCTGGTGCCCGCCTTATCTTGATTGTCATGACTCACGTCACGAGAACCTCGCGAGGTTTGCCTTGCCTTGATCTCTCTGCCCGTCAGGAGCCAACCTGGTGAGGCCGCCCCTGAGGAGGTCTTGTGTCGTCTGCCTCGTGAGGCTTGGCCCCTCGCGAGGGTCTCGAATGCCTTGTTGATGAAGATGGCCCATACGAGCCAACGCGCAGAGCCACGCCATGGGCCGCGGGCAGGCAAGTCTGGGGACCCCCGTTCCCAGAAGGCCCACACTCGGCGTGAATTCGCGGGGCGAGGGCGTGAGCCACCACGGCACGGCCACCGCTGCCATGGCACAGGTGACGCGGGCCGCTGCCTTCCCCTTCGGAGCCTAACGCCTGGGCGTACATGGATAGCGGGTAGCCGGGGGGAGGCCGCTCATACCATGGCCTCGTCACCTCTGGCCTCACGACGACGTCGCGAGGGCGGGCTAGCCTCTTCTTCCGCGGGAGTGGCCCTAGCTCTTCGCGGGGGTTTTTCCCCTTCTCGGCGGCGGAGAATCTCTGTATCGGCGCCATGAGTGTCGCACCAAGGAGGAAGAAGAAGAAGCAGGCGGAATGGAGGAAGAGATGAGTGACGGGGGCTCTGCCCCCTCCTCATTTGTAGCCAGAAGGAGGCCAACCGCCGGCCTCCACGATCGCATGTAATGATGGTTTTCTTCTGCATGCAGCTTGGTCTTGTCAGGTCGAACGGTTGTCGAGGTAGCATGGGGATGGGGAGACGCCCACGTCCTGTCAATCGCCACGCGCCAATCAAGGCCGCAGGCTATTGGGGCCTGCAGTGCTCCGCACTTGCCCTTTGGCTTCGCCTCGAAGCCAAGTACGAGCGCGCCTTGGGCTCGAGGACTACTGTCGGCGTCCTCAGAACAGGGGTACCCAGACTTCCCTGCCTACGGCCCAGGGCGCGGCTCCACCAACAGCCTGGTATGGCCCATCTTCATCAGAAACCACTTAAGACCCTCGCGAGGCGGACGACACCAAGAGCTCCTCGGGGGCAGCCTCACTAGGCTGGCTCCCGAGAGGCGGAGATATCTATGCAAGGGGCACCTTGCGAGGTGCGCATGAGGTGAGCTGTGATGACCAAGGCCAGGCGGGCGCCAGCAGGTGCAGAGTACCAGTTGCCTCCTCGGTGCTAAAGGGGCAAGCGCAGGCAAGGAGAACCGAGGCATCAGGCAAAGGTTTCTGTATCGGTGCAACGAGTCCAAGACCAGTAGGATGGCATGACGGAGGTCACCGTGGAGCCCACGGCGGCATCACCACCAGAGCCTTTGGCAGGCGAACACTGTCGGATTTCGGGTTCCGGCAGACTCTTGAGGTTCGAACACTGGGGTGCGCGCGGAATCTCACCCTCTACCTACCTGCACCCCGCCGCCACGCTAGGATCTAAACTACGAAAGGAACAGCACAAGAGACACAAGGTTTATACTAGTTTGAGCCACCATTGTGGTGTAATACCCTACTCTAGTTTGTGGTGTGGTAGATTGCCTCTTGGGCTGATGGTGATGAACAATACAAGGAAGAACAGCCTCGCGAGGGTCTGTTCTTGGCCGGTGTGGTGAACTGCTGGGGGAGGTTAGTCGCTCTCTCTCTCTGCCGATTCCAGTCTGCCGATTCCAGATCTCAGATCCCCCTACTCTATGGGTGGCTAGTCCTATATATAGGCAAAGGCCCTGGGCCTCTTCCCAAATATTGAGCGGGATGGGCGCCAACAATTGGCCATTTTGAAGGGGAACATCTAGTACACTTATCCTGACTAAAGTTGGTCCTCGCCTGTCAAAGGCTCTGGCGGTGACGCCGGCTTGGGCTCCGCAATGACTTCCTTCCTGTCGTTGGACTGGTCTTGGTCTTGTTGCACCGAAATGGACGCCTTTGCTTGATGCTCTCGCCTGCACTTGCTCCCTTTGCACCAAAGAGGAAAGAAGGACCTTGCTTGCGGGCTGGCGCCCGCCTGGCGCCCTTGGTCGTCATGGCTTGCGTCATGGGCACCTCGTGAGGTACGCCGCCTTGATCTCTCCGCGTCCTCACGAGCCAGCCTGATGAAGTCGTGCCTGAGGAGGCTTTCGGTCGTCCGCCTCGCGAGGCTTGGCCCCTCGCGAGGGTCTTGAGCTTGTGTCGATGAAGATGGGCCGTGATGGGCCCCCTTTTGAAACCACGCCCGCAGCCGCAGCGAGCAAGTCTGGGGAGCCCCGTTCCCAGAACGCAGATAGTAGCCCCTGGGCCCAAGCCGCGCCCGGACTTGGCCGAGCACAGAGGCGAAGGGGCAAGTGCGAAGCGCCGCGGACCCTCACAGCCTGCGGCCTTGGGCGCCGTGTGGTGGTTGATTGGACGTGGGCGGCCCTGCTCCCCCACGACGCCTTGGCGACTGCACGAACTGACAAGTCCCTGCATGCAAAGCGGGTCATGATTACCTGCGATCGTGGAGGTCGGTGGTTGGTCTTCCCCGGCTATAAGTACGGGACGACGCCTGCCCTTCTAGTCCATCTCCTCTTGCCTCTTCTTCTTCTCCATGGCTCCGCCGAAGAGGTTCTCGGCCGCGGAGAAGGGGAAGGCTCGCCAGGTGGAGCCTGACTCTCCCCCGCCCAAGCGCGGTCGAGGCCGCCCTCGCAAACACCCTGTGGCTCCCAAGGTGGATCCTCGTGGTCACGGAGGTGATCTCCCGCGCGGTGGCGGGCGGCAGGCCGCTGCTGGGGGGTGCGTTGCGGCCGCGCGACCCCCTAGGCCACGCTTCCACTCAGCGGAGGTGCTGCCTTAGTTTGTTGTGTGGTCAGCGGCGCACCCCCCAGCAGCGGCCTCTGGCTTCAGGCGGATGGTTGCTGCAGCCGGGCCTCCTGGGCTTCGCTGGAGGTCTCTGCCTCCGGGGGCCTGGCCCTGGCCCACGGCTGGCAAACATTTGCCCGCGCGTGCAGCCTGAGCCGGTGATGCACCCTGCACTTCAAGTTCGACGGCGATGCCACCCTCTACCTGAGGGTGTTCAGGGAAGATGGTCGCCGTGCTGGGTGCTGCCCTGAGAACGACGACCGTGGCCGCGGGTCCAGCCCCGGCGATGATGAAGATGACAGTGTGCGCGTGGTCGGCGACACCCGGGGCTCATCGAGCTTTGACGGCTCTTCTTCGGGCAGCGGCTCCTCCAGCGGTGGCCGCGACCAGCCTCCGCGCCGCCGCGCCAGCCTTGAGGGAGGTAGCGAGTCCGCCCGCCGTCTCGCCCCGGTGAAGCGCGAGAGGGAGTCCGCCTGAGCTCCGGAGGCAGTTCGAGTCTCCCCTGCGAGTTGGTGTTAGGCGAGTCGCGCTTGTTTTGTTCTTTTTCCTTTTCCTGCGCAAAGAGACAGTAGTGTAGGGCCCCGCGTGGCGTGCTTGGACTATTGCTGTTAATTATCGTACTGTCTCTGCTATCTCAGTATTATGCCTTTGTGCTACACGCTTGCGCGTAGAAATTACTTAGCTCGGGGGCGCCCGTCGTGGCCCTCGTTCCCCGAGGTCAAGGCCTCGTCGAACGCTTCATGTTCTGCGAAGGTTAGTCTGGAGAGGTAGCTCCCGGCCTCAGCTGTGGAGGCGACCGACCCAGGTACTGTGTTTGTGTCGTGGTGCCCGTGGGGCGCGGACCGGAGTGGTGCTCCTGTAGTGGACCCGGGCAGGGAAACCTCGAACAATAGGGGCAGAAAACATTCGCGGGGGCGCTCAGGCTGCCCCCCTAGCGAGACCTTGCGCGAGAGAAATCGAAGTAGGAGGGCGAAAGGTCGAAGATCCACAAATTAAAACGACAACAGCTTTGATAAAACTTCAAATGAGAATGAACAAGCCAACTACAGAAAGCAAATGAAAAAGCCGCGCCCGGCACCTAATCTAGTCTTGGACGTCTTCTCACCAGCGCGGAGCTAAGTGCTGCCACTGGGCGTGGGAGGGAGCCCCAGGGCCTGAGGCCGGCGCTCCTGAGACTCCGGGGCATGTACAGCCCCAACTCATTATTACGTGAGAGTGTCACGGGCGGCGAGCTTCACAGGCGTTGGCCTTCTTCACAGGCTCCGAGCCTTTCTTGGGGGAAGCAAGCTTCACATGCATTGGCCCTCTTCACAGGCTCTGGGCCTTTTCCAAAAAGATAGCTTCACAGGCATTCGCCTTCTTCACAGGCTCTGGGCCTTTTCCCAAAAGATTGCTTCACAGGCATTCGCCTTCTTCACAGGCTCTGGGCCTTTTCCCAAAAGATCGCTTCACAGGCATTCGCCTTCTTCACAGGCTCTGGGCCTTTTCCCAAAAGATAGCTTCACAGGCATTCGCCTTCTTCACAGGCTCTGGGCCTTTTCCCAAAAGATAGCTTCACATGCATTCACCTTCTTCACAGGCTTTGGGCCTTTTCCCGAAAGATAGCTTCACAGGCATTCGCCTTCTTCACAGGCTCTGGGCCTTTTCCCAAAAGATAGCTTCACAGGCATTCGCCTTCTTCACAGGCTCTGGGCCTTTCCCCAAAAGATAGCTTCACAGGCATTCGCCTTCTTCACAGGCTGTGGGATTTTCAGGGGTAAAACCTCCGGAGGTGCTGGATGTTCCACGCGTTCTGGACTGGCACCCCCTCCTGAGTCTCCAAGCGCGCGGAGCCGGGCCTGGAAACATGAACAACCTTGAACGGGCCCTCCCACATGGGAGAAAGCTTATGCAGCCCCTCCCTGGAGAGAACCCGCCTGAGCACAAGGTCCCCTACCTCAAGAGTTCTGGGACGGATGTTGCGGTAGTGGTATCGTCGCAGTGCTTGTTGGTACCTTGCCGCTCGCAACGCAGCTTCTCGACGATGCTCCTCCCCCAGCACGAGATCTGTCCCCCGCATGGCGTCCTGCTGCGCCTCGTCAAACGCCAGGACCCGTGCGGAACGACGTCTGACCTCGTGAGGAAGGACTGCTTCGGCTCCATAGACCAGGAAGAACGGGGTCTCTCCAGTTGGCTTGCTTGTGGTCGTGCGGATGGACCACAGCACGGACTGAAGCTCGTCGTACCAACCTCTACTGCAGGCCTCCAGTTTCTTCTTGAATGTTCTGGTTTTAAGGCCCCTCAGGACCTCTGCGTTGGCCCGCTCGGCCTGACCGTTGCTTCGGGGGTGAGCCACTGAAGCGTAGCATATCTGCGTTCCCAGGTTAGCATAGTATGTTTTGAAGAGGTTACTGGTGAACTGCGAACCATTGTCGGTGATGATGCGGTTAGGCACCCCGAACCGGCTCACGATGCCCTTGACGAACTTGACCGCAGAACCTGCGGGGATGGTGCAGACTGCTTCCACTTCAGCCCACTTGGTGAACTTGTCCACGGCGACGTAGAGGTAGCGATAGCCCCCTGGCGCCCGAGGAAACGGGCCCAGGATATCCAGCCCCCAGACTGCGAATGGCCACGAGAGGGCTATAGTTTGCATGCCTCTGGCTGGCTGGTGGATCTGCTTGGCATGGAATTGGGAGGCTTCGCAAGCCTTCACTAGTTCTACGGTTTGTTAAGCGCAGTAGGCCAATAGAAACCGCTCCGGAATGCCTTGCCCACGAGGGTTCGTGATGACGAGTGATGCCCGCAGTCTCCACTGTGTATATCTGCCAACAGCTCTTTCCCTTGCTCCCTGGAGATGCAGCGCAGTGCCACATCATTCGGTCACTTCCGATAGAGCTCTCCATCCCTGATGCACTACGCTGTGGCTTGCCGTGCCACACGCTCCGCTTCCTCCTCCTTCTCCAGCAGGGTCCCTTGCGTTAAGTAGCTCGGGAGCTCTATGATCCAGCACCCCTCCTGAGGCTCCATCGTCAGGAGCAGACGTGCTCCTGAGGCCGGGCCACAGACCGGGGCTCCTGAGGCAGGTGGCTGGGGGAGCTCCTCTCGAGGTTGCGCCGTGTTTGATAGTGATGGCATGGCCGAGGGCTTAAAAAGCCGCTCCTCGAACACGCCAGGCTCCTGAGGTAACCGCCTGGACGCTCGTTTGGCGATGTCGCCGGCCTCCGGATTGGTGCCGCGGGGCACATGCTGCAACTCCAACCCCCAGAACTGTTTCTCCATCCTGCGGACCTCCGCAAGGTAGGCTTCCATGTGCTCATCTTTTGGCTCGTACACCTTGTTGGAGAAATTGACGAGGAGCTGTGAATCGCCCTTGATGGTAAGGCGCTTCACCCCTAGGGCACCTGCGGCCTTCAAGCCCGCTATTAGACCTTCATACTCCGCTATGTTGTTGGAGACCTTTTCACCTTCTTTGGAAACAGAGCTGCACAGCGTAGTAGAGCTTGTCCTGAGCGGGAGATATGAGCACCGCCCCAGCCCCAGCACCATGCCTGGAGAACGCCCCATCAAAGTACATGACCCAGCCTTCTAGCGCTTCATTTCCCGAAGAGAGGGATCGATCCTCGTCGGCCTTGAGGCCCGGTGCCTCCGTCCATTCTACGACGAAATCCGCCAATGCTGCCCCTGTTATGACTCTGGTCGTGCTGAATTCAAGCTGAAATGCTTGCAGTTCAATGTTCCACTCTGCGACCCTTCCGGCTGAGTTTGGGCTCCTGAGCACCCTTTCCAAAGTGCTGTTGAGACGACCTTGATGGGGTGACCACGAAAATAGTGCCGCAGCTTGCGTGAGGCCACCAATAGCGCCGAGGAGGAGTTTACGAGGCATGGGTACCGCACCCTTGCGTCCCGCAACACCGTCTTGACGGGCAAGTACCTGGTGCTCAACGAGGTTTGGATCTCCAGTGCCGCTGGCGCCCTCTAGGGACCGTGGCGCCTCCTGAGGCGACGGAGCCCCCAGAGGCTGGTAGTCTGGGGGAGGGACCTCTTCCGTCCCCAGTGCGCTCCCCTGTGGCGGCTGACCCTTCTCAGCTGCGGTATTGGTTTCTGTGGGTCTTCCTTGTTCCTGCTTTGCCTTTGCCTGGGTTGCTGTTGTGGTCTTGGTTTGACGCTCTTCCCTAACCGCCACCAGAGCTGCGCTGGCGGAGTAGGGAGTGGCGGCGAGGTAGAGCACCAGGGGTCCCTGTGGGCGTGGGGCCACCATGACTGGAGGGCTAGTCAGGTACCTCTTGAGATCTTGGAACGCCTTGTCGGCCTCTTCAGTCCATTCAAAGGGTCCCTTTTTCTTCATTAGCTGGAAGAAAGGCAGCGCCCGTTCCCCCAACTTGGAGATGAAGCACCCTAAGCGCGATCCACGCCGCCCAGTGAGCTTCTGCATTTCCACGAGGGTCTTTGGCGGGCTCATGTCCTCGACCTCCTTGACCTTTTGCAGGTTAGCCTCGATGCCTCGGTGCGATACGAGGAAGCCCAAGAGCTTGCCCGAGGGGACTCCAAACACACACTTCTCCGGGTTGAGCCATAGGTTCACTGTGTCGAGGCTCGCGAAGGTTTCCTCCAGGTCTTGTATCTGGGTTCTGGCCTCCCGAGGCTTCACCACAATGTCATCGACGTAAGCCTCAACATTCTTCCCGAGCTGCGGACCCAAGGTGATGTGCATCGATCCTTTGGAAGGTCGCCCCTGCGTTGCGCAGCCCAAATGGCATGCACGTGTAGCAGTACACCCCACACGGGGTCAGGAAGGCCGTCTTCTCCACGTCTTCTACTGCCATCTTGATCTTGTTCAAGTTGGTGAAGTCGATGCACATGCGTTCCTTCCCACCTTCTTTGGTACAACGACAGGGTTGGCCAACCAATCCGGATACCGGACCTCGCGAATGACCCCAACGGCTTCTAGTTTGCGGGTCTCCTGGACGATGAAGGCTTCCTTTTCAGTGGACTGTCGCCTCGCTTTCTGCTTTACGGGGCGTAAGTTGGGGCACACGTGGAGGTGAAGCTCGATTACGCCCCTAGGGATCCCCGCCAACTGATCAGGCTCCCAGGCGAATACCTTCTTTTTTGCGCGCAGGAACTTGACTAGGGCCTCCTCCTGCTCGGGCTCGAGGTTGGCGCCTATGGTGAAAGTGGCTTCAGTGGACCCGTCCTCGTCGACGGGTATTTGCTTGGTCTCTGCCTTGTCCTGGGTGAACAACTGTTTCTTCTTGGTTGGTGCAGCCCCCTTGGGCTCAGGAGTCTCCGCGTCGGCGGGCTGCGCTGGCGCCGCCATCTTGAAGGCGAGCTTGAGCACTCGCAGCGCATCTCCGGTGTTCCCGGGCACGGTGAGGACACCGTTGCTCCCGGGCATCTTCATGAGGTTGTATGCTGGGTGAGTCGCGACCATGAACTGGGCCAGTGCTGGGTAGCCGAGGATGGCGTTGTAGGGGAGGCCGATGGGGGCGATGTCGAAATCGACCTGCTCCGTGCGGAAGTTGTCGTAGGTGCCGAAAGTTACCGGGAGCCGGATCTGTCCCAAGGAGCTGGATGACCCGCCCCCGACACCCGAGAAAGGCCGGCTGGGCTGCAGCGGCTCCCGGGGTATGCAGAGGAGGTTGAAGGCCCCAATTGAAAGCACGTTGAGGCTCGCGCCGCCGTCGACGAGAGTCCTGGTGACGGCCACCTGACAGATGGTGGGGGTGCACAGCATGGGGAGCGCACCCGAGCAGGCTGAGTTGAAGGGGTGGTCCTCCGAGCTGAAGGTCAGACTGGCCTTGGGCGCCGACCAGTCCTGCGGGGCACCCTGCTGCGCGGAGGCGGCGCCGACCCGACGGACGAACGGCTTGACGTGGTGACTTGAGGGCGGCGCCCGCGAGACGCCCAGGAGGGCCGCGACGACCGGGGGCGCCGACGCAGCGTGGTGGGTGAGGAAGAGGCCGCGGAGCTCTTCCCAAGAGGCCACGGAGGCTGCCGGAAGGTGGAGCAGCCACGCGCGCGGAGCACCGGTGAGGGCCATGGGAAGCCAGTTGGCCATGGCCCTGTCGTCACCTCCAGCTTCGAGGACGGCCTCCTCGTACGCCAGCAGGAAGGCCATCGGATCGGTCACGCTGTGGTAGTGCGGCGGCGGCGTCGGCTTGAACTTGTCCGGCCACCGCACCCGTTGCATGGCTGGGCCAGGCTCGAGGCCCGGCCCTCGCTACTGGGCGCTTAGCGGGCGGGAGCGGGAGGCGCGCTGCTCATGGCGAGGCGGGTCGCGGCGGTGGCGGAAGGGAAACTCCGGCACACCCCTACCTGGCGCACCAAATGTCGGATTTCGGGTTCCGGCAGACCCTTGAGGTTCGAACACTGGGGTGCGCACGGAATCTCACCCTCTACCTACATGCACCCCGCCGCCACGCTAGGATCTAAACTACGAAAGGAACAACACAAGAGACACAAGGTTTATACTAGTTCGGGCCACCATTATGGTGTAATACCCTACTCTAGCTTGTGGTGTGGTAGATTGCCTCTTGGGCTGATGGTGATGAACAATACAAGGAAGAACAGCCTCGCGAGGGTCTGTTCTTGGCCGGTGTGGTGAACTGCTGGGGGAGTTTAGTCGCTCTCTCTCTCTGCCGATTCCAGTCTGCCGATTCCAGATCTCAGACCCCCCTACTCTATGGGTGGCTAGTCCTATATATAGGCAAAGGCCCTGGGCTTCTTCCCAAACATTGAGTGGGATGGGCGCCAACAATTGGCCATTTTTAAGGGGAACATCTAGTACACTTATCCTGACTAAAGTTGGTCCTCGCCTGTCAAAGGCTCTGGCGGTGACGCCGGCTTGGGCTCCACAATGACTTCCTTCCTGCCGTTGGACTGGTCTTGGTCTTGTTGCCCCGAAATGGACGCCTTTGCTTGATGCTCTCGCCTGCGCTTGCCCCCTTTGCACCAAAGAGGAAAGGAGGACACTGCGCGGGCTGGCACCCGCCTGGCGCCCGCCCGACGCCCTTGGTCGTCATGGCTTGCGTCATGGGCACCTCGTGAGGTACCCCGCCTTGATCTCTCCGCCTCCTCGCGAGCCATCCTGATGAAGGCGTGCCTGAGGAGGCTTCCTGTCGTCCGCCCCGCGAGTCTTGGCCCCTCGCGAGGGTATTGAGCTTGTGTCGATGAAGATGGGCCGTGATGGGCCCCCCTTTGAGCCACGCCGCAGGCCGCAGGCAGGCAAGTCTGGGGACCCCTGTTCCCAGAACGCCGACAAACACCACCTTTTGTCAGGATAGCTTGTACTAGTTGTCCCCCTTCAAACTTGGCCGTTGTGGGATCCCTTCCCGCCAAACATTTGGGAAGAGGACCAGGGCCTCTATAAATAGGACTAGCCACTACCGTAGTCAGGCATCAGCTCATCTTGGATCAGATCCACTCCACCAAGGTGATCCTCGCACACACAAGCTCACCGAGCTCAAGAACACCTCTCCACAGGAGGCTGTTCATCCCATGTACTGGTTCATTGTAACGCCCGGTTAATCATGCTACAGTAATCCCACGCTAATCGTGCCATGACACCTCGGTTACTGTTGCTATCCTCTCAATAATTCGGAACCGTTCGAAATTCAAATTCAAATTAATGATAACAATAAAAGTTTCCGAAAATTAAGACTAAAATGTTCGGTGGTTGTCAAATATTACGAAGGTAATTATGGTGAAGTAAACACATTTTTAGAAAATCTCTAAATAATTTAAACTGGTTTAAAACTGGGAAAGGTAAATAAAAAAAACAAAACTAAAACAAATAAAAAGGAAGAAAACCCTGGCTCGGCCAAAGAAAGCCACCGCCCATCCGGGCCACGACCTGCCAGCCGCCCAACCCCCCCTGTCCCAACCGCCTTCCCTTAACCCCACTCCCCACCGAAACTCCTCCCCCAAAATATGTCCTCCCTCCTCCCCGATTGATCGATCGAGGATCGAGGGCGCCACCACCGACGCCGCCCGGAGCTCGCCGCCACCTCGCCGTCCTTCTTCCACTCCGTCGCGCGTCCCCGTCGGCCTCCCCAAACTTCCCCGAGCCCGCTGCCCGTGCCCTACTCCCCCCCGTGAGCTCCCCCTTCGCCCCCTCTCCCCCTAGGTCGCCACGGTCACCGCCCTCCCGCCCAGCGGTCGGCCTCAGCGCCACCGTTGCAGCGCTCAGCGCTCCCTCGGCCGCGCCTGGGCGCCTCGCTCGCACACCGCCCCGCACGCGACCGAGCCTCTCCTAGCTGCACCTCGCCCCGGAGGCGCCCTGCCGCGCCGGACCGTCCCGCCCCCGCCTCTCCTTCCCCGACCGGCTCCACCACCGGACCCCGTCGAGCTTCACGCGCCAGGGCCAGCTGCGCCATGGCCACCGGCCTCCCTGCCTTGGCGACCTGCCGGGTTCGCCGCGCCCGCCATCACCTCCCGCGCGTGGCCACGCTGGAGCCCCTGGCCTCAGCTCCGACCGCGCTCCCACTCGCCCTGGCCTCGCGCGCAGCCCCCTTCCGTGCTGCCTCCCTCCATCGCAGCCTCACCTGCCACGTCCTCGCCGGCCTGCGTCCACCCGGGCCGCCTCAGGCCACCGGCCTCCCCCTATTCCGGCGCCATGCCGTGGCCGCCGGCGCCGAGTCGGGTGCTCCCCTGTCGGTCACACCTGCAGCGCCCATTAATTGCGCCCGTGCCCGTACTCCGGCACCCGCTTAGGCCCTCCTGACCCTTGACTAGGGGGCCCCCCTTGAAACGGTTTTTTAGAAAAAAAGAATTAGAAAAAAAGTTATTAAAAAAATATAATAAATAAATAATTAATAAATAAATAAATTAATAAATAAATTAATTAACTAAATAATTAACTTAATTAATCATGTTTAGTTTAACTAATTAAGATTAATTAACCTAATAAATAGTTACCCTAATTAACTACTGTTAATTAGCTAAACAATCCCTAACAGGTGGGACCCACTGTCAGTTGACAAATCAACTCATTGTTGCTGATGTCGGCAAGACATCATCTTGATGTCATTAATCTGTTTTTGAATTAATTAAATAATTAATTAAATTCCAGAAATTAATAAAATCTTTAGAAATCATATCTTTTAATCGTAACTTTCGGATTAAAATATTTTCAACATGAAAGTTGCTCGGAAACGCAGAGGCGAATCCGGATACGCAGTCCGTTCGTCGACCACACACCCTAACCTATCGAACTCGCAACTTTCCCCTCCGCTCCTCCGCTGAAAACCACGAAACACCGGGGATATTTTCCCGGATGTTTCCCCCATTAACCGGTATCACCTCATACCACGTTAGGGCACGCCTAGCATCGTTGCTTGTCATGTCATGCATCGATATGCATCTGTTTACATGGTATTCATTGTTTCTTCCCCCTCTTCTCTCGCAACGTGCAGGTGTGCATTGGGCGATGGGCCCAGACCCCTGTGCGCTTAGGTTTAGACCGGCGTGCTGACCTCTCTGTTATGCCTAGGTGGGGCTGCGACGTGTTGATCTTCCGCGGCCGGGCATGACCCAGAGAAGTTTGTCTGGCCAAATGGGATCAAGCGTGTTGGGTTATGTGGTGCACCCTGCAGTGAAGTTAATCTATTCGAATAGCCGTGATCTTGATAATGTGACGACTTGGAGTTGTACCTTGACCTTATGACAACTAGAACCGGATACTTAATAAAACACACCCTTCCAAGTGCGGATACAACCCGGTGGTCGCTCTCTCGGGGATACGAGGAGGGATCGCCGGATAGGATTATGCTATGCGATGCTACTTGGAGGACTTCATCTACTCTACGCTACATGTTGCAAGGCGGAGGCTGCCCGGAAGCGTAGTCTTGACGAGTTAGATATCCCCTCTTATTCGGCCCTTTACACATATATCCATGCATATGTAGTGTAGCTCCTTGCTTGCGAGTACTTTGGATGAGTACTCACGGTTGCCTTGTTCCCCTTTTCCCCTATCTCTACTCGATTGTCGCAACTGCAGACGATGGAGCCTAGGAGCCAGACGCCACCGTCGATGATGGCGACTACTACCCGGAGGTGCCTACTACTACATGCAGCCCGGCGGCGACCGAGGAGTAGTTAGGAGGATCCCGAGCGGGAGGCCTGCGCCTCTTTCGATCCAGATCCCGGTTTGTGCTAGCCTTCTTAAGGCAAACTTGTTTTAACTTATGTCCGTACTCAGATATTGTTGCTTCCAATGACTTCGTCTATGATCGAGCACTTGTATTCGAGCCCTCGAGGCCCTGGCTTGTATTATGATGCTTGTATGACTTATTTTATTTTTAGAGTTGTGTTGTGATATCTTCCGTGAATCCACGATCTTGATCGCATTACTGCGTTTGCGTGTATGATTAGTGTCTGATTGAATCGAGGCGTCACAAGTTGGTATCGAGCCGATTGCCTGTAGAATCCCCTTCCACACTCCTTGGCGAAGTCGAGTCTAGACATTGCAAAACTTTTACTAACTTTCTTGTGTGCCTTACGGGCCCACGTCGCCATCGGGTCGCATACTAGGATCTTTTACTCCTCGACCTTTACTGCAGGACTCTGAACTCTCTTCTACTCGGGTTAAACGAATTTACTAAGTAACACTAGGATCCCGTGACCACATTCACCCCAAAGTTGGATAAAGCCATAGTTATTCCTTGGAATTGTATTTTGATCAATTTCAACACTGTCATTTGACTCCTTTGAAACATCTTTGTTTTCAGATGGAACCCACGAGGCGTGTCAAATGCGCCACACGACGGCCATTGGTGCCTCGGGATCACTGCGATGCTAGCGAGAGATGATGACCTATCTGGGTTATCGCTGGCACCACTGAGTACACCGTCTTTGAGGAGTACCGGGACTTTAACCAGAGGCGATGCCGAGCCATCGTCCACCTCTACTCTCGGGAGTATGACTCCTCTACTGTGCTGCACACTGCACATGGTGTTGGGGTGACTATCGATATGGCCGTCCACGATGCTGCTTATGTTGTTCTTACCCGTCTTCGTGGAGAGTATCGGGAGTTGGACACCTCCCCTTTCAGGCACATTGCTATCGCATCTGATGTTGGTGCGGAGGGTTACTACACTGCTGCCTACTCCACTGTCACCCGAGAGCCCTTCTACCATCAGAACTTTGTTCTGCATGCTGATGGGCTGGATGGAGCTAACCGGGCTCTTCACCACGAGTTGTACACCACCCGTCAGCACCTTTACCGTGCACTGACGCTGTTGCACCCCTTTGTCCGATCCAGAGAGCTGCCGCGTTCTGCGATCTACCCAGCCAGGACCGTGATGCCCCAGGGTGTCGGTTGGCCAGAGGTGGGAGGCTACTCTCCCGCACTTGGCCCTCTTCTACCACCTGAGCGTCGGGTTCTGCACCAGAGTATCCGCGGCCCCCAGGTCACTGACGTGGAGGACTATCCGCTGCCACACTACCAGCTTTCAGGCTACAGCTACCTCCATAGTACCCCGTGGGACTGATGTAGGCTTGCTTGTTAAGTGTTAGATGCATTCGTCAGCGAGCACAACGTCTTTGCCTATGATGTCTTAGTCTATGTCTTTGGACTCGTGTACCGAACTCTATGCATGATCCCTTTTGTAAGATATGCCGACTACTATGTAGTTTCTATCGTCTTTGCTTTCATTATGCATGTTTCATAATGAATGATTCTTGTCCTTTGCAAAATTTCTCAAATGTTGAACTACCCCTGTTATATTAGCAGGATGGTTAGACCAGCTGGTCGTGGTCGTGGTGGCAACTTCCCACCACCGCCTGAGTACATGGCTGGTATGATCCAACAGCTTGAGATGAATCGCCAGTTCATGGAAAACATGATGGCTCAGTTCTCGCCCCAATATGAACCAAAGAGCCAAACACAGTAACTCTGCAGGATTTCATGCGCCTAAACCCAACTGTGTACCGTAGCTCAACTCAGCCGCTGGATGCTGATGACTGGCTCCGTGACATCACCTATGAGATGGAGTCTGCTGATGTAGCCCCTGCCAGCTATGTCACTTTTGCTTCCTTCTTCCTGAAGGGACCCACAGCTCAATGGTGGGACAGCCACAGGCGTACTCTGCCAGTTGGAACAATCATCACCTGGCCATACTTCCAAGCTGCTTTCCGTGCCCGCTTCATCCCTCAAGGAGTCATGGACCGGAAGAAGCGTGAGTTCCTGTAACACCCCGGATGTAACTTTCCATATTTGTAACTCCAACTCTTGCCATTTTCGGCATTGTGATATGATATTCCCTCCGTGGTTGGGCTTTTGTCTTTTTTTTGCATTTTGTCCATGTCATGCATCTCATATCATGCCATCATGTGCATCTCATTTGCATACGTGTTCGTCTCATGATTTCGAGCATTTTCCCCGTTGTCCGTTTTGCAATCCGGCACTCCTATATCCCCCGGCGTCCCCTTTTACATTTCTTCCGTGAGCGGGTACTAAACTTTCTCGGAATGGACCGAGGTTTGTCAAGTGGCCTTGGTACACCACCGGTAGACCACCTGTCAAGTTTCGGGTCATTTGGAGCTCGTTTGGTACTCCAACGGTTAACCACACTCTCGCAAAGGCCTCTTTTAAGTTGCAGCCCAACACCCCTTCAAAACAGCCCAATAACCCATCTAATTCACTTCCACGCTCTCCGTCGTCGGATCACGATCGTGTGGGCGAAAACCGCACCTCATTTGGAGCTTCCTAGCTCCTTCTACCTATAAAAACACCCCTCCCCCGAAATCCCGGATCAATTCCAGACGAAACCCTAGCCCGCTCCTCTCCGCTGCTTAGGACACGTCCGGCGGGCGGGCAGCGTCCGCCGCCCACCCGGCGAATCGGAGCCGCCACGTGGCGCCCGGCCACCAGCGCCGCCCGGCAGCCCGCTGGCCCGTCGCCCGGCCCCCAAACCCAACCCGCCGCCCCGCCTCCAGCGCGTCCGCCTCCGCCCATGGTCGCCGCCCGCCCGGCTACCCGCCGACCGCGACCGTGGCCGCCGCCACGCCGCCCGCGCCCGGCCGCCCGTCGCCAACCGCCTCCGCCGCCTCACCCGCCGCCGCGACCACGCGCCGGCCTCCGCCGCCGCCTCGCCGCCTCGGCCATCGCCTCCTCAGGCTCCGAGCTCCCACTCCGGCCGGCGAACCTCGGTTCACGCGCGCCCGGATCTCAGATCCAAATAGACGGTTGACTTTCCCCTCCGCTGAAATCCTCAATCTTTTTCCTGTCATAATTTTGTTGCAATTTCATCATGCCATAACTCTTTGCATATTGCTCCGTTTCGTGCGTGTAATTGTCAAAATGTTCGCTTCGAAGAGTAGATCATTTCATTCTATTGCATCATTTTCAATTGAGCTCATCTTGATTCCCGAAATGATGTTGGAAGAGGGCTATGTGATGTTAGTTTCAGATTCTTATCAGAACATGCACTTTTGTCATTTTTTCCATGATTGATGTGTACACCCTATGAACTTGAGTACTACATGTGTTTTGTAATATGCCATGCCATGTTTATAGGGGTATATGCCTTGTATTTTTGTGTTCTCTATCGTGACTAGCACAAGCAAGCAAACTAGGCTTCATGATGTTGCTGATTTCAGCCCCTGTTTTGCTGATATTTTTATGCCATGTTAACTTGATGCTACCGAGAGATACATGCATATTTTGAGATACTTCAGTAAGGATGTTTTGAAATTATGGTTATGTATATCCATCCATGCCCTTGTTTGCAATTATGGAGTGCCATAGCTTGAGTCAATCGAGCTCTACTTTTGCTATAATATGTTTCCTGGCAGATTGTTTACATGTTATTCAATTTTGCCAAGGTTGTTGTAGTTGATCCGCGTATGCTATGATGTTGTTCTTGCGATGTATATCTTCTATGCTATGTCTTCTTGATGGATGTATGCTTAGTTTATCGTGAAATGCTCTGTAGTGAGTGCATCGAGCTCGCGAACATGCCTACTAGTTATCTGTTTTTGTCATGCCACTGTTCTTTGAATCATTATGAAACTTGCTATTTTGACATGGGTGTTATTATATTTTCTGATCCCTTTTGGTTTATTGTCAGTAAGGGACTTTTGGTCTATGCTTTGAGTAAATTCATTCCATGCCTTGTTTTGCTATTATAAGTCTGTGAAGCTGATATATTTTGCACTTTAGCCATGCTTTTTGGACATGCTAATGTGTGAATTAGCCGTAGCTCAGTGTTCATCTTTTGTCAAGCATCTTGAGTAGATCACTGCCATATGCTTTTCTGTTACGTTTGGGTGCAGTAGCTTATTTTCTTGTTGCTTGCTATGTGGTATCATCTTTGTTAATGGCAGATTTGTGCCATTCTTGTTTTGCTTGTCATTTGCAAACCGTGCATCCGATTCCGGTGATCTTTATATCGATTTCAACCGAAATCATCTCACCTTTCCAGCGGCATACTTGGTTTGCCAAGTTGATGCCTGGTTCTTCATTTTCCTTCCGGAGCACGCATACGCATTGCATATCACATCTCGCATATCATGCCATGTATTGCATCATGTTGCTTGTGCATTGCAAGTGATTTATTGTGGTTCCTTTGTTTGTGTTCTTGCTTTGGGTAGAGCCGGAGGCGAGTACGTGTACGAGGAAACTGTTGAGAACGCTTCACGAGGATCAAGCTTTCGACAACTCTGAGAACCTTGCAGGCAAGATGACCATACCCTCGAAATCACTTCTATCTTTGCTTGCTAGATGCTCGCTCTTTTGCTATGCCTATGCTACGATGCCTACCACTTGCTATATCATGCCACCCATATTGCCTTGTCAAACCTCTAACCATCCTTTCCTAGCAAACCGTTGATTGGCTATGTTACCGCTTTGCTCAGCCCCTCTTATAGCGTTGCTAGTTGCAGGTGAAGATGAAGTTTGTTCCTTGTTGGAACATGGAGATGTTGTTCCTTGTTGGAACATGTTTACTTGTTGGGGATATCACAATATATCTGCTATAATTAATGCATCTATATATTTGGTAAAGGGTGGAAGACTCGGCCTTATGCCTGGTGTTTTGTTCCACTCATGCCGCCCTAGTTTCCGTCATACCGGTGTTATGTTCCTTGATTTCGCGTTCCTTACACGGTCGGGTGATTTATGGGACCCCCTTGACAGTTTGCTTTGAATAAGACTCCTCCAAAGAAGGCCCAACATTGGTTTTACCATTTGCCACCTAAGCCTTTTTCCCCCGGGTTTTCGCGAGCCCGAGGGTCATCTTTATTTTAACCCCCCCGGACCAGTGCTCCTTCGAGTGCTGGCCCGAACCGAGCAGACTGCGGGCCCACCACGGGGCAACTCGAGGGCTGGTTTTACTCGTAGGCTGACCTATCCGGTGTGCCCTGAGAACGAGATATGTGCAGCTCCTATCGGGATTTGTCGGCACAATCGGGTGGCTTTGCTGGTCTTGTTTTATTGCTGTCGAAATGTCTTGTAGTCCGGGATTCCGAGACTGATCGGGTCTTCCCGGTAGAAGGAATAATCCTTCGTTGACCGTGAGAGCTAATAATGGGCTAAGTTGGGACACCCCTGCAGGGTATTATCTTTCGAAAGCCGTGCCCGCGGTTATGAGGCAGATGGGAATTTGTTAATGTCCGGTTGTAGAAAACCCGAAGTTGACCTTAATTAATACACATCAACGGCGTGTGTAACCGTGATGGTCTCTTCTCGTGAGTCCGTGAAGTGAACACGGTGTTGGAGTTATGTTTGGCGTAAGTAGTTCGGGATCACTTCTTGATCGCTACTAGCTTCACGACCGCTTTGCTTCTCTTCTCGCTCTCTTTTGCGAATGTAGCCACCATATATGCTAGTCGCTTGCTGCAGCTCCACCTCACAACTTTGTCCTTCCTATAAGCTTAAATAGTCTTGATCTCGCGGGTGTGAGATTGCTGAGTCTCCGTGACTCACAGATTCTACCAAAACAGTTGCAGGTGCCGACGATGCCAGTGCAGATGACACAACCGAGCTCAAGTGGGAGTTCGATGAGGAGCATTAATTAGTTACTATGTGTCTTTTCCTGATGATCAGTAGTGGAGCCCAGTTGGGATGATCGGGGATCTGTGTAGCATTTGGGGTATCTTCTTTATTTTGGTTCCGTAGTCGGACCTTGAGTGTAATCTGAATGATGGATGTTTATTTATGTATTGTGTGAAGTGGCATTTGTAAGCCAACTATGTATCTCTTTCCCTTATGTATTACATGGGTCGTGTGAAGATTACCTCACTTGCGACATTGCTTTCAATGCGGTTATGCCTCTAAGTCGTGCTTCGACACGTGGGAGATATAGCCGCATCGAGGGCGTTACAGTTCCGCAACCTCACCCAAGGCAACAAGACTGTTGAAGCTTATCAGCGAGAGTTTCTGGACTTGTCTCGCTATGCTGAAGAGGACATTGCAACTGATGCACGTAGACAGGAGAAGTTCCGTGACGGCCTTCAAGGCGACATCAAGCTCGCACTTCTAGTGCACGACTTTGCTGATTTCGCCACCTTGGTGAACAAAGCTATCAATGTCGAAACTGGTCTGCAGGAATACCAGAGCTCTAACAGGCGCAACCGTGACACGGGCTCATCTTCGGGCCCGTCCTCAAAGAAGCGCAAGATATGGATTCCAAACAGCATGTACCAGCCGAATGCACCTGCCCCAAGGCAGAGCTATGCTGCACCTCGTCTGCCTACTCCTCCAACTAGGCAGCCAAGGCTACCAGCTCCACCACCCCAAGCTCCTGTTCCCACTCCCAATAATGGTCTGTGCTACAAGTGTGGTCAACCAGGTCACCGTGCTAGGGATTGCAATCAGAATCAGAATCAACTGGCACTTCCCGCAACTGGCCGTGGAAGCAACCAGCCCCGCAACAACAATGCCAAGCCTTATGGTCGAGTTCATGCCAACCACGTTGATCTGAACGAAGCTCAAGACCAACACACTCTTTGTGATGGGTACACTCCTCGTAAATTCAGTACCAGCATCCGTTTTATTTGATACAGGGGCATCACAGTCATTCATGTATGAAGATTTTGCATTCATGCATGGCATTAAAAGTGAAGACATGAACGCTTCACTATTAGTGCACACCCCTACGGGTCAATGTCGAACCTCCATGATTTGCAACGACGTCCCCGTTGAAATCGAAGGACTGGAATTCCTTGTCTCCCCCATCGTACTGAAGTCATGTAGCATTGACCTCATTCTGGGAATGAATTGGTTAAAGGCGCATACTGCTTCCATAGTTTGCGCCACTAAGACCGTCCATCTGCTACACCCTTCAGATGAAATAGTCACTTACCAAGCTCATCTGGTGCAAAATGCCGAGGCACGGCTTTATGCCTTGAATGCATTGAACGCTGCACCACTCGAGGGTATTGAAAACATTCCTGTCGTGCGTGAATTCCTCGACGTCTTTCCTGAAGAAATCCCAGGGATTCCCCCTGCTAGAGCTGTCGAATTCGTCATCAACTTGAAACCAGTCACCACTCCTATAGCCAAACGTCCCTACAAGATGCTGCCGCATGAACTCCTTGAGCTTAGAGAGGAGATCGATAAATCTCTTCGAAGTGGTTTCATTCGTCCAAGTTGCTCTCCTTGGGGAGCACCTTCTCTCTTTGTCAAGAAGAAGGATGGGACAAACCGATTGGTCCAAGACTACCGTCCTATAAACCAAGCTACCATTCGTAATAAGTATCCTCTTCCTTGGATCAATGATCTGTATGATCAAGCTGGCTGGTTCGTCGGTGTTCTCTAAACTCGACTTGAGGTTGGGTTACCACCAGATCCATGTTAAGTGAAGAGGATATCCCAAAGACTGCCTTTGTGACTCGTTATGGTTCATCACGAGTACACCGTCATGTCTTTCGGCAACCAATGCTCCAGCCACTTTCTCTCGTCGATGAATTATATATTCATGGATTACCTCGACAAGTTAAATGCGTGGTTTATCTGGATGATATCCTGGTATTTTCCAAGAATGAAGAAGAACATGTTGAACATCTTCGTCTTGTCTTTGGAAAAGCTACGAGAGCATCAACTTTATGCCAAGTTCTCCAAATGTGAATTCGGCTTCCCGAATTAACCTATCTTGTGCATGTGATCTCTTAGGATGGTATTGTCGTCAACCCTGAACGATTTCAAGCTTTTCTAGATTGGACTCCTCCGAAGAACGTTAAGCAAGTCAGAAGTTTTCTCGGTCTACTTGACTATTGCCGTCGATTCGTCGAGAACTTCTCCAAGATTGCCAGACCTCGACTAACTTTGTTGCATAAGGGCGCTAAGTTCCAATGGACGGATAAATGTCGGGAAAGTTTCCGAGCACTCAAAGACAAGTTGACTTCTGCCCCGATGCTAGCTCCTCCCGATACTAAGAAGGACTTCGTCATTTACTGCGACGCTTCCCGTCAAGGATTAGGCTGTGTCCTAATGCAAGAGCGCAAAGTGGTTGCTTATGCCTCTCGGCAATTGCGCCCTCATGAAGAGAACTACCCAGTTCACGACCTCGAACTTGCTGCTGTCATTCATGCACTGAAGCAGTGGCGACATTACCTTCTCGGTAATCGTTGCGAGATCTTCACCGACCACCAAAGTCTGAAGTATCTGTTTACTCAGCCAGACCTGAACCTCCGTCAGCAGAGATGGATGGAGACTGTTGCAGACTTTGACTTGGGTATTTCCTATACACCAGGCAAGGCTAATCTAATGGCTGATGTCTTGAGCCGCAAGTCTTACTACAACCACCTCCAGGTTCACAAAGTTCAGCCCTCACTCGTTGAAGAATTCAGAAGGCTGAACCTCCATATTGTTCCTCCGGGTGCACTCGCTCCCCCTCCTGAGGAGTCTCGCAAGATGAATCTCCGTGTGGTTTCCCAGGGTTCCCTCTATACCCTGGCTGTCAAACCCGATCTCGTGAGCTCCATCAAGACAATACAGGGATATGACTCTGAAGTCCACAAGATTAAGCGCGACCTCAAAGAAGGAAAGCCCTCATTCTTCACTATTCTTGATGATGGCGCCTTGTACTTCAAAGGCCGCCTAGTGGTGCCGTGTAAGAAGGAAAACCTGACTATGACTCAGAACGTTATGAAAGAAGCTCCTGATACGCCTCTATGTATCCATCCTGGTAGTACAAAGATGTACCAAGACATCCGTCAGAGATTCTTGTGGTCTAATATGAAGCAAGACATTGCTCGCTATGTTGCTGAGTGTGACGTTTGCCGTCGTATCAAAGCAAAACATCAAAGGCCTGCTGGAACTCTGCAACCTATCTCTATTCCTGAATGGAAATGGGACCATGTTGAAATGGACTTCGTCCTTTGGATTTCCCAAGTCACGTAAAGGTAATGATGCTATTCTTGTCGTCATTGACCGGCTTTCTAAAGTTGCACATTTTCTGGCGGCCAAAGAAACGATCACTGCTAGTAAGCTTGCAACTCTCTACATGTCCGGAATTGTTTCACTTCACGGTATTCCACTGGTTATCGATTCGGACCGTGGCAGCTTATTCACTTCAAGATTACGGGCAAGTTTCCAAGAAGCTATGGGGACTCACTTATCTTTCAAGATCGCGTTTCATCCATGATCACAAGGGCAAGTTGAGCGTGTCAACCAAGTTCTCGAAGACATGCTTCGAGCTTGTGTTATTTCCTTCGCAAGAAATGGGAGGAATCTCTCCGTATCTTGTGTTCTCTTATAACAATAGCTATCAAGCTAGTGCGAAGATGGCCCCCTTGAAGTGTTATGTGGACGAAAGTGCCGAACCCCTACGAACTGGTCGAGAATCGGGGAACGCCCACTCTTGATGCGGATATTATCCAATATGCGAAGAACAAGTCCGCATTATTCGCGAGAATCTCAAGACCTGCTCGATCCGTCAAAAGAGTAATTATGACCGTCATCATGAAGACATGGTCTATCAACTCGGCAAAAGGCCTATCTTCGCGTTACACCAATGAAGGGTGCTCACCGCCGGGATCAAGGGCAAGCTAGCTCCTCGCTATATTGGCCCATTCACTATTTTGGAAAAGGCGTGGAAAAGTGGCATATCAAGCTGGAGCTTCCGTCGAACCTTTCTCTCGGAGTTCACGATGTGTTCCACGTGTCACAACTCCGACGCTGCTTCAAGGACCCAATCCGAGCGATGGACCATGAAGTGCTCGAATTGCAACAGACCTCTCCTATAAAGAGCATCCGGTCCGCATTCTCGACCAAAGCTGAAACGCCGCGCACCGCCGGAAGGTGATCAAGTTCCTCAAAGTCCGATGGTCGCACCATTACGAAGATGAAGCCACACAGGAACACGAGGATCGCCTGCGTGATGAATACCCCGCACTGTTTCCTTCTACCTCCTAAATCTCGGGACGAGATTTCTTGTAGTGGAGGAGATTTGTAACGCCCGGTTAATCATGCTACAGTAATCCCACGCTAATCGTGCCATGACACCTCGGTTACTATTGCTATCCTTGCAATAATTCGGAACCGTTCGAAATTCAAATTCAAATTAATGATAACAATAAAAGTTTCCAAAAATTAAGACTAAAATGTTCGGTGGTTGTCAAATATTACAAAGGTAATTATGGTGAAGCAAACACATTTTTAGAAAATCTCTAAATAATTTAAACTGGTTTAAAACGGGAAAAGGTAAATAAAAAAACAAAACTAAAACAAATCAAAAGGAAGAAAACCCTCGGGGCTCGGCCCAGAGCCACCAGTCCAAGCCCAGGCCACGACACCTGTGGCCGCCCAAACCCCCTTGGCCCCGTCGGCCTTCCCTTAACCCCCCCCCCCCCCGGTCCAACCCCCCCCCCCCCGCCACCCCCCCCCCCCCCCCCCCGCTCCCAAAATATCTCCTCCCTCCCCTCCCCGATTGGATCGGGATCGAGGAGGAGGGCGCCATCACCGACGCCGCCCGGAGCTCGCCGCCACCTCGCCGTCCTTCTTCCACTCCGTCGCGCGTCCCCGTCGGCCTCCCCAAACTTCCCCGAGCCCGCTGCCCGTGCCCTACTCCCCCCCGTGAGCTCCCCTTCGCCCCCTCTCCCCCTAGGTCGCCACGGTCACCGCCCTCCCCGCCCGCGGTCGACGCGCTCCGGCGCCACCCATTGCGCGCTCACCGCGCTCCCCTCGACTGCACCCCTGGACGCCCCTCGCTACTTTGCCGCCCCTTGCCTGACCGAGCCTCTCCTAGCTGCACCTCGCCCCGGAGGCGCCCTGCCGCGCCGGACCGTCCCGCCCCCGCCTCTCCTTCCCCTACCGGCTCCACCACCGGACCCCGTCGAGCTTCACCGTGCCCGGGCCCGCACTCGCCGTGGCCACCAGCCTCCCCTGCCTTGGCGACCTGCCGGGTCCGCCGCGCCCGCCATCACCTCTCGCGTGTGGCCACGCTGGAGCCCCTGGCCTCGGCTCCGACCGCGCTCCCACTCGCCCTGGCCTCGCCCGCAGCCCCCTTCCGTGCTGCCTCCCTCCATCGCAGCCTCACCTGCCACGTCCTCGCCGTCCTGCATCCACCCGGGCCACCTCAGGCCACCGGCCTTCCCCTATTCCGGCGCCATGCCGTGGCCGCCGACGCCGAGTCGGGTGCTCCCCACATCGGTCACACTGCGGCGCCCATTCGGCGCCCATGCCCGTGCCGTCCAGATTCGCTAGGCCCTCCGACCATCGACTAGGGGGCCCCGCCCCAGAACGGTTTTTAGAAAAAAAAGAATTAGAAAAAAAATTATAATAAAAATATAATAAATAAATAATTAATAATAAAATTAATTAATTAATTAAGTAAATAATTAACTTAATTAATCATGTTTAGTTTAACTAATTAAGATTAATTAACCTAATAAATAGTTACCCTAATTAACTACTGTTGATTAGCTAAACAATCCCTACCAGGTGGGACCCACCTGTCAGGTTGACCAAGTCAACTCTGTTGACTGCTGATGTCAGCATGACATCATGCTGATGTCATTAATCTGTTTTCGAATTAATTAAATAATTAATTAAATTCCAGAAATTAATAAAATCTTTAGAAAATCATATCTTTTAATCCGTAACTCGGATTAAAATATTTTCAACATGAAAGTTGCTCAGAACGACGAGACGAATCCGGACACGCAGTCCGTTCGTTCGCCACACACCCCTAACCTATCGAACTCGCAATTTTCCCCCTCCGGCTCCTCTGCCCGAAAACACGAAACACCGGGGATATTTTCCCCGATGTTTCCCCCCTTAACCGGTATCACCTCATACCACATTAGGGCACGCCTAGCATCGTTACTTGTCTTGTCATGCATCGATATGCATCTGTTTACATGGTATTCATTGTTTCTTCCCCTCTTCTCTCCATTGACTACGAGACCGACGCCGTTGTCGCCCAGTTCGACTACGGAGTTGGCGACCCTCTCTCTTGCCAGAGCAACCAGGCAAGCCCCCTTGATCACCAGATATCGCCTATTCTACTCTATCTTGCTTGCATTAGAGTAGTGTAGCATGTTATCGCTTTCTGTTATACCTATCCCGATGCATAGCCTTTGTCCTTGCTACTCAAGTTGTTACCTTTACCTGCAATCCTACATGCTTAGTATAGGATGCTAGTATTTCCATCTGTGGCCCTACATTCTTGTCCGTCTGCTGTGCTACACTATCGGGCCGTGATCACTCGGGAGGTGATCACGGGTATATACTATATACTTATACATGATACATGTGGTGACTAAAGTCGGGTCGGCTTGTGGGGCACCCGCGAGTGGATCTTTGAGGCGGAGCGACAGGGCAGGTTGAGACTACCTGGGTGAGAGGTGGGCCTGGCCCTGGTCGGGTTCATGGATACTTAACACGTTTAACGAGATCTGGGTATTTGATCTGAGTCCGCCATTTGGTCTATACGCACTAACCATCTACGTGGGAGTAGTTATGGGTATCCCGTCGTGGTATCGTGAAGCACTTCGTGACACCAGCGGTCGGCGCGCCACCGGATTGGAACGTAAGCCTGCTCTTGTATTAAGGGCTGGATTACGCTTTCGGCCGCCCTCGCAACATGCAGGTGTGCATTGGGCGATGGGCCCGGACCCACAATGCGCTTTACGTTTAGACCGGCGTCTTTGGCCTCTCTGTTGTGCCTAGGTGGGGCTGCGACGTGTTGATCTTCAACGGCCGGGGATGACCCAGAAAAGTGTGTCCGGCCAAATGGGATCAAGCGTGTTGGGTTATGTGGTGCACCCCTGCAGGGAAGTTAATTTATTCGAATAGCCGTGATCTTGATGTGAGGGCGACTTGGAGTTGTACCTTGACCTTATGACAACTAGAACCGGATACTTAATAAAACACACCCTTCCAAGTGCGGATACAACCCGGTGGTCGCTCTCTCGTGGATACGAGGAGGGATCGCCGGATAGGATTATGCTATGCGATGCTACTTGGAGGACTTCAGTCTACTCTACGCTACATGTTGCAAGGCGGAGGCTGCTGAGCGTAGTCTTGACGAGATTAGATATCCCCCTCTTATTACGGCTTTCTGCGATTCGGTCCACCGATATGGCCCTTTACACATATATCCATGCATATGTAGTGTAGCTCCTTGCTTGCAGTACTTTGGATGAGTACTCACGGTTGCCTTGTTCCCCCTTTTCCCCTATCTCTACTCGATTGCTGCAACTGCACGATGGAGCCCGAGGCGACGCCACCGTCAATGACGACTACTACCCGGAGGTGCCTACTACTACGTGCATCCCAATCGACGATTTACTCAGAGTAGTTAGGAGGATCCCGTGCAGGAGGCCTGCGCCTCTTTCGACACTGTATCCCAGTTTGTGCTAGCCTTCTTAAGGCAAACTTGTTTAACTTATGTCTGTACTCGAGATATATGTGCTTCACTGACTGCCTATGATCGAGCACTTGTATTCGAGCCCTCGAGGCCCCTGGCTTGTATGACTTATTTTATTTTTAGAGTTGTGTTGTGATATCTTCCCGTGAATCCCTGATCTTGATCGTACATGTTTGCGTGTATGATTAGTGTACGATTGAATCGGGGCGTCACATTCATCCTCAGCCTACAAGGCAATCGACCACACCACACTGGAGTAGGGTATTACACCACATCGGTGGCCCGAACCAGTATAAACTCTCGTTTCTCTTGTTCCTTGGGTTCGGTGAGCTAGGCCTTGAGATCATTGCGAGAGCGAGCTTGGGAGAGAGAGAGAGAGAGAGATCTTCGTGTACACCCCAGTGTTCGAACCTCAAGGGTTTGCCGGAACCAGTAATCCGACACGTCGGTCTGGTACGCCGCCTTGACATTGATGGATTTGAAATAATCATCAGTTCTAGGTTTTGCGATCCTAGAAAATAGGTTATACCAACGACAACCCAATAGAACCACACACCGACGAACCTCAAAACTAGAGATATACTACAACTGAACAATGTCGGTTATGTTCGCATACATTTCAGTTGTCTCTTTGCCGCACGTATCCGTGCTCACTAGAGATATACTACAACTGAACAATGTCGGTTATGTTTTGTGTCTTCCTACCTTCGTCGCGTGCAAGGGTGTTGCAGCGCACATCACCAACAACGCAAGATTCATAATGTCTCTCCAGAGTATCAGGACCCATTGCTAGCACTTAAAGGGCATCATTAACTACCTGCCCATCCTCCAGCATCTTCTTAACCTATGGTTAGAAAATAAACAAGCTGATCATCTTATGTACTCAATATATTTAAAAAACTGACAGTGCAATTCAAAAGCTTACATGGCCGTTGAACCATTTTGCAAATCCTGCCATAACCAGTTTGTCAATGTTTCTTGGATTTTGCGGCAGTAACTCCTTTTTCTAGATGCTGCACAACATAGTGATCGCGTCAAACATCTAAATATATAAGAATGTGCTGCAAGTTTAGTAGATTACGATGTGTAAGCTGCAGTACTTAGCACTTACTCAATATAAGGTAGAATCTCAGGGTTATTCAACACATACCTAACCATTTTGTCCAAATCTTTAGGTTTGTCATCTTGTTGACTCTTCCCTGTAACTCAAACAGAACAAACAAAAACATTGAGCTCGGGATTGTCTTCACCCACCTCTTTGCTAAGTTGATCAGCTGTTTCTATGTATTTTGAGCAGACTATCAATGCTTCTGTAGCAATGTAGGCCTCTTTAATGGAACCCTCAGGTCTAGCTCTGTTCCTAACATAGCCCTCGAAAGTGCCTAGCCGCCTTTCAATTGGGTACATCCAACCATACTATACTGGACCTCTAAGTAGTGCCTCATCTGGTAGATGAACAACCAAATGCACCATCACATCAAATAAGACCGGAAGATATATCTTCTCAAGGTCGCATTGGATAGTTGATATCTTGTCTCTAAGACGCTCCAAAGCATCGATCCTGATATTTCTATTACAGAGTTCCCTGAAGAATTGTCCCAACTCTGCAACTGCTCTGTATAAGTCAGGGCGGCCCAATCCTCTAAGGATAACAGGTAAAACCTTTTAAGTAGGACGTAGCAGTCATGAGTTTTCAACCCTTGTACCTTGTTTCTATCTGCACTGACTCTCCTTTCAGGGTTGGAAGCAAATCCATGTGGGAATCTCACACGTGACAGGACCTTGTAGAATTCTTTTCTTTTTTCCTTGTCCAAGACATAGACAGCTGGTGCCATATCCCGTGGTTTACCTTCATCTTCCACCTGCAAATCCTTTCTGATACCCACGTGTGTCAAATCAATCCTAGATTTTAAGGTATCTTTCATCTTTCCTTCAATATTAATAAGTGTGGCGATAATGTTGTCACATATATTTTTCTCGATGTGCATCACATCAAGATTATGCCGCAGATCCAAATCTTTCAAAAACTCCAAGTCCCACAAAGTGGACTTGCGGGTAAACAATAATCTCTCTTCTGCACTGCCACGCTTCCTTTCCCCGGTACCATTATCAGGATGGTTCAATGGTGTAATATTCCTGACCTACTCTAATTCCACTTGAACACATCGCCGGTGAGCCTCTTTGGCGAATCACGGTTTTCATGCTTTGCATTGAAAACATGTCTTCCGTATTTTGTAGGACACGGCTTGTCCTTGGCAAGGAAACGACGGTGTCCAATGTAACAGATCTTGCTATGTATTGCGTATGATAAGGGATTCTTGTCACAGCGAAACATGCATTGTAACCATGTGTCATTCGCCCTGACATAGTGCCCAAAGACGGATAATCATGGATGCACCAATTTATAACAGCACGCTGACAGAAATCAGCTGGTGGGTTGCTATACAGGTCTCCAGTGAGAACACCCCTCCATAGCTGTTGAAGTTCCTCCACAAGAGGCTCCATGAATAAATCAAATTCCTTTCTAGGACTTTTTGGACCTGGGATGAGCAAGGCCATCATGTAGTTTGATTCTTTGGTGCATACATTTGGTGGCATGTTGTAAGGGATAACAAGCACTGGCCACATGCTATATGTGGCACTCTGGTGGCCAAATGGGTTAAATCCATCTGTAGCTAAACCAAGTCTAATGTTTCTTGAGTTAGCAACAAAGTTTTTGTGTTTCTAATTGAAGCTTTTCCATTCACTACAATGAGATGGATGGCTCATTACATTCTGATCTCTGTACTCTTGGTTCCTACAATGCGACACTACATCCTTTCTTGTTTCAGCATCATGAAACAACCTCTGCAATCTTGGTATAATTGGAAAATGTCTCAGAACATTATGAGGAATCCTCTTCACAGCATCACCATCTATCCATCTTGATGATTTGGATTTTCGGCATATTCACTTAAGTTGGCATAATCCTTTTGGAACAGAACACAATTATTCTTACAAATATGGATCATATCATATGCAATTCCAACTACACGAAGGAAACTTCATTTTATTGTAGGTGTATGGCAGTTCAGACGCATCTGGGAAAGATTTCTAGAAAGCAGCCAACATCGCATAAAATGGTTTGTTGGTCATCTGCTCAGATGTCTTCACCTAAAGAAAGGTGACCATAGCTTAGAATATCGACAGCTTATTTCATGGGGTGACAACCACATTGCATTGCTCCAACATGTGGGCCCACCATTTTTCTTCTGCAGGTGAAAGTTCACGAAATGCGTGAGCATTTTGTAGCATTTTTTCAATGTTGGTCAAACTCACTGGCTCCGCCATCACCACTTACTCCTCCTCCTCTTCCACCTAAGCATCAGACAGATCAAGATGGTGATCTGCTGCTTCCACATAGTCAGTAACATTGACATTCACAACTTCACCATGATGAACCCACCTAGTATATGTGACCGACATCCCATACAAGTATAGATGATTTTGCACATTTGACTGGGGTCTTGTAAGTAAATTCATACAACTGCTACACGGGGCAGAGCACATCTGATTTCGGACCATCATACTCAGCTCTGATAAAGTTCATGAAGTTTTCAACCCCCTCGACATATGCAGCGGAGAATCTTTGAGCAGAATTTATCCAAGTCCTATCCATCTGTTAGACATACAAATTAGTTCTTCTACTAGATATTATAGGAAAACAAATATGATTTTTTATGAAGTCCAGAAAAAAATACCTAGGTCGATGTCTAAAGCTATGCCAAGATATTTGGACAAGCAGATCTAAGTAACGAAATATATGTAAAGCTAATTCAGCAAACAGATTTCAGTGCTAAATTATGGCAGGCTATTTCCGCAGTCAATGAGGCCGAGCACACCGCCATCAAAGGCCATCTCAGCAACAAAGATCGAGTATAAAACAGTGTAGAGCTATTTCACCTAACAGATTGGCTAATTAACCCTGGCAATCTACTTCACAATAAATATATGGCAGGATATTTTAGCAACTAATCGGGCGTGGCATGCCATCTCAGCTAAATAGATTGAGTGCAGAATAGGGCAAGGAAGCTTCTTAAGCAGAGCATATTGACTGTAAACTATTTTGGCAAACAATGAGAATAGTGTCTATCAGCTAGCATTCAGCGCTACTCCGACATGCACGGGGCCTCAGTCTAGAATGCGCGTACCATGGCAGAAGCTGACCGTCGTGCTTCTCCACAAGAAGGTCGCCAGTGATGGCGGTGCGGATAGAGGACGACAGTCTATGAAAGCGCACTATGGGAGTAAGAGGATTTCTGTGCGTCCCATCGACGAACCGCGGCGCCGACGTATCGACGTGACGGGAAAGGCGGCTTTGGCAGAGCGAATGGAGTGGAGGCGCCGGCGGAAGGGGGGTTTGGGGAATATTATTGGCTAGTTGGCCAAATGGTAGTTGAATTTGGGATTTGGGGGAATTTTCATGCGGTGGGCAGGGGAGTTTGGCACGTGGTCACTTTCTCCAAATGCGGTCCCATGTGTCAATGAAGAGGCAAGCCACAGTGCATTCCTTTTGTGTGAGTCGTGTGCAGGATCGACCGTGTGAGGGATGCAATGCGACCGCGACAGGCGTGTAGTGAGTGGACCACCTTTTTCCTTTTAAACTTGGTGTTTCGGGCGATCCATTGATACTACTGCTAGTAATCCGGTAATCCCGACTAAAACGGCACGGTCGGGTCTTTTGCGGCGTGATATGCTGGGAGGTTAGCTTAGTTGATTTTTTAGGACGAGTAATGCTACACCAACATAATCCTAGTTACGTAATTAATGTAATGTGAAACATGTGGGCTATTGATTGGACATTGGGGGAGGGAGGGGCCCACCACCATGACAATCAGGGGGGAGAGAGAGGCAATTTATGTTAACCCTTGGTTCCCGTAGATGTAGAAAGATGTGAAATGCTTGAATGTGTAGTGGACGTACTATTGAGGTACCTAAGATAATTTGTGTATGTAGACCCTATGTGTTTATTTATTTCACATGTTAGCTTTGTCTCGGGTCAAACCTTCAAAGTTTATACACACAAATACGAATCATCATTCCATATATTTTCATACAATATATCATACTATTGTTGTGAAAGTTCATATACACCGGACGAGATTCATGCAAACACGACATGTTTACATTACATTTCAACCTTTTATTGGACAGAAAAATAAAAGAAACCTGACCCTAAACCTATTCTACGGCGGCGGCCGACATCCTCCATCTACCGTCTCTATGTACGGGGGCAGGGTTCATAACCCGTGAAGTGAAGGTGCGGTCTCCGGCGAGGAAGAGTAGAACACGGGAGACGGACCGGCCAGTTGGCACACCATGCCCTACCGCCTCCCATGCCCTACTCATCCTCGGAGGAGTCCCCAACCTTGGCGGTGCTGGTGGACATGAGGTCGATGATAATGGACGTGGACGGTCCATTGCTTCACCTGCCACATGTGCCACGGAACATTGGACGGCAGCAAGTAGGACGCGTGGCTGACAGTGCTCCCGTCATCGGCCGCCGGTGTGGCCACCACTTATGCGGTCGCGTCGACGTCCGGCTACACCGCTATTGTGTTGCGAGCGGCAACTTGAGCAAGGGAGGCGACCTCGAGCTTCATCCCTGAAGACAAGCTTTGTTGCAGAGCGTTCTCGCTCGGGGTCATGGTGGATGTGGTGCTAGGTAGGAGGATGTTCTATGGTGTGGAGTTTAGTTAGGCGTTGCCTCTTTAAGTATAGCATTCCGGTGAGGCCAAGCGTTCGGGTGTGTCATTAAGTTGCCGGAGTTGGTTCCTCGGGCACCGAGCCTACTTAATGACGGCATATGGATGGACAACATGAGTGCGGGCAGCTAGCGCCGGCTCGGAACGCATGCCCGTGAGGACGCGAGGGACGAGTGTTTTTGGTGTGCCAGGGTAGTCAGCTGCGGTCCTGGCAACGTTGGAGATGCACTTTTCTCACATGCGATCCCCACATGTCACTGAAAAATCAAGACGCCCCAGTATGGTCTCCGGTCCTGGGGATGCAGTTGGCCACTGTAGGATCGAAAGTAGGTCTAGTGGGGGGTGATTAGACTACTTGACCAAATAAAAATCTAGCCTTTTCCCAATTTTAAGTCTTGGCGGGAGGGGTTTGGAAAGGAAAACGCAATGTAGACATGGAGATTTTTGGCGTGGTTCCGATAGATGGTGCTATTGTACACCCACGTTGATGGATACTTCAACCCATGAAGGGTGGTTGCGTGATTCCACGGAGGGCTCCACCCATGAAGTGTCCATGAAGAAGAAACCTTGTCTCTCCCACCATGGCCATTGCCCATGAAGGTTTTGCCTCACTTGGGTAGATCTTCATGAAGTAGGTGTCAGAGTTCTGGGAACGAGGGTACCCAGACTTGCCTGCATGCGGCCCACGGCGTGGCTCCATCGACGGCCTGGTACGGCCGATCTTTAGCGTCAACAACTCAAGACCCTCGCGAGGGGCCAAGCCTTGCGAGGCGGATGACACCAAGACCTCCAGAAGGAGCGGCCTCCCCATGCTAGCTCCTGAGGAGCGGAGATTTCTGTGCAAGCCTCACCTTGCGAGGTTCGGATGATGTGAGCAATGACGACCAAGGCTAGGTGGGCGCCAGCGGGTGCGGGGCAGCAGTTTCCTCTTTGGTGCTAAAGAGGACAGCGCAGGCGCGAAGTCTCGAGGAATCAGCCAAAGGTTTCCATTCCCGTGCAACAAGACCAAGACCGTCAGGACGGAAAGATGGAGGTCACCACTGAGCCCACCACGGCGTCAAGACCAGAAGCTTTTGTAGGCGAAGACTACTTTTGTCAGGCGAATATGTACTGGTTGTCTCCCTTCGAATTTGGCCGTCGTGGGATCCCTTCCCGCCTTCATTTTGGAAGAGGACCAAGGCCACTATAAATAGGACCTAGCCACCACCATAGACTGGGACGGATCATTCAGATCATCCTCTACCACACTAGCTCAAGAACACACCTCCTGTGGTCGTTCTTCCACTGTACTAGTTCATCCCCAGCCCATCGAGGCCAATCCACCACAAAGCAGCAGTAGGATCTTAAACCGCAAGGTGTCCCAAACCTGGGTAAACTGTTGTGTCCCATTTGCTTCCTGTTCGCCGAGCTAGGCCGTGAGATTGGCGAGTAGGTAGACTGGGAGGTTGAGTTCTTCGCATGCACCCTAGAGTTCCAACCTCTCAAGGGTCTGCGGAGCCCGAAATCTGACATGTGGCATGCCAGGTAGGGGTGCGTCGGAGCCTCTCTTCCGTCGGTCAATTCGCCACCGCTTCATCGCTCCCATGGCTGACGCTCGTCGAGCTCATGCTGAGCGCCGGGCCGCCCTCGCAGCTCGCGTTGCTCAGATAGCACCCATGGGCGATGGCTGCCCTTGCCGTCCCCCGTCTCCTGTGGCAAACGCCGCCACCGACCCCGCGGGCCATGAGGAGCAGGCTTCATCGCTGCATCCTCAGTGCGGCGAGACGGGCGCACCGCCACCCCGTCGCTGACTCCGGCTGCTTCATCTTCACATGCTCGTCGAGGTCCGGTGAACGCGCAGGCTGCGCTGATCATGGCATGCGAGCTTCTGCGCTACTGCCCGGTCGATGACCTCTACGAGGACTGGTTGGACCGCATCACCGAACTCGTCAGCACCGCGGGAGAATCTTCTGCACCATCTCACTCACTGTCGCACCTGCCGCCTGCCTCGGGTGACGTGGCCCACGGTGCGCCTCCTCCACCTCCTTGACAAAACGTCATCATCGAGCCAAGGCAGGACGCCCCTCGGCGCGATCCGTAGCGAAGGGTGCCCGCGCACGACGAGGCAAGCTGCCAGGTGGTGCAGCGGTCACTAGGAGAGGCGCATGTGCTCCCAGCACCACGATGTCAGGACCGCGCACAGCCCGCGGTGGCGGTGCGCGAGCGCCAAGACCAGGCTCCACCTGTATGGCGGGCTCCCATGACCACAGTAGGATGTCGCGCGTTCACTCCGGAGCTGCGTAGCGTCGTCTGGCTAGGGAAGTTCAAGCCCGACCTACCTCCACGCTACGACGGCACCCCTGACCCTGCTGATTTCTTGCAGCTCTACGAGCTGAGCATCGAGGCAGCCCTCAAGTATGGCGCGCACTCGTGGCTCCTGAACCTCCCCGTGGGATCGATCCCCTCCTGGGATGAGATGCGAGAGCGTTTCGTCACCAACTTCCAGGGCACTTGCGACCATCCACCAGCCGCGGGTAACCTGCAGCGCAGCAAGCAACCACTAGAAGAGACCTTGTAGAAGTACATCCAGCGCTTCAATAGTGTTCGACTCAAGATCCCCAAGGTGTCTGATGAGGCCATCATCTCGGCGTTCACGGATGGCGTCCGCAACGTCAAGATGTAGGAGGAGCTCGCCATACACGAGGACATGTGCGCGGCTCTTGAGATGTTCAACATGGCAACCAAGTGTGCCAGAACTGAGGAAGGTCGCCTCTCCCTTCTGGAACTTCCAGACGCTGACCCATAAGCCAAGAAGGCCAAGGCCAAGGACGTGAAGCGCAAGCGACCGGCCGTGCCCATGGCTGAACCAAAGATGAAGTGCAGCTGCGATCACCCAGAGTCATCCAAGGCGAGCCACCCGTTCTGCGTCCTCCAAAACGTGCACAACCACAACACCAATGACTGCCAGGAGCTCAGGGCCATCCGCGACGGGCGCCTCGGTCGTCTCCCCGAGCTCAATGACCAAGGCTACAGCCGTGGAGGTGGCCTAGGTGGAGGACGCTGGGATGGCCGTGACCCACGCGAGGAATGGCGCGATCAGCCTTGTGAGGACCGCTGGCAGGGCCAGCCTTGCGAGGGTCCCTGGAGGGACCAGCCTTGCGAGGACCGCACTTAGGGCAACGCTGGTCTACCTCTGCTGCCGCCACCACCAAGGAGGAACGGCGACCACCACCAGGACAAGGGGGCTGGGGCTCTTCCAAGGGCCTCGTGCCATCGCTTGCATCCTAGGCGGCGCTTAGGCACCTGCCTCCCATCGCATCTTCAAGCAGTTTGCTCGCGAGGTGCATGCGGCCCTCCCCAGGCTCAAGGCAACACGTCCGCTCAGGTGGTCCAAGTACGTCACCACCTTCGAATCTTCAGACCAGCTCAAGTGTGCGGCCACTGCTGGCGCCCTCACGATGCTCTGCTGACCCATCATCAGCAATGTCCTCATCACCAAGACACTCATCAATGGCAGTGCGGGGCTCAATGTTCTCTCTGTCGAGACGTTCGACAGGCTCCAGGTGCCGTACAGCCAGCTGCAGCTTACCAAGCCCTTCTCAGGAGTGACCGACGGCTCCACCACCCCGATAGGGCAGATCCGCCTCCCTGTCACCTTTGGCAAGTGCGACAACTACCGCACCGAGCTAATCAACCTTGACATTGCCCACATTAGCCTCCCGTACAATGCCATCCTCGGATATCCGGCGCTGGCCAAGTTCATGACCATGACCCATCATGGTTAAAATGTCCTCAAGATGCTAGGGAGCTGCGGCATCATCATGGCTGCTTATAAGGACAAGGACGTGGGACTGGGCGGGGCTGGGCTGGCGTCGGCAGTGGGGCAGGGCTAGCGTGGGCGCGGCGGCGTCGGCGGTGGAGTCAAGAGGGGATAGAGCGGAGCGAGTGAGAGAGAGTCAGAGGGGATCGAGAGGACCGGTGCTATAGCTAACTTAGCTATAGCGCGTGTTGGCAAAACGCGCTATAGCTAACTTAGCTATATCGCTGGTCCAGCAAAAACGCGGTACTGCTATTTATTTTCTTTATTTATTTTTTATTTTCCTTTTTCTTAGCTATAGCGCTTCCCTGGATAAAACGCTGCCATCGCTAACTCTTTTTTTTCTTTTATTTTTTTGTTTTTATTTTTTTTTTATTTTCTTGCATTTCATTTTCCACAACTTATTAGTTTCTTTTTCTTTTTCTTTTCATTTCATTTTGCAAAACTTCCTTTCTTTTTCTTTTTCTTTCATTTGCACTTTTCTTTTTCTTTTTCTTTCATTTTGCAATATACCATTGTTACCTCCGGATAATAATTAGTATAATATATATCATACATCATTTGACCGCTATCGGCGGTATACAAAATAGCTAGACACACACAAACTTTGGGATTAGTTTGTCAGCTTGGGCTTACGACGCTCGTGATCGATCTTCTTCCCTCTTTTGTTCGTTGTCGAATAATTGAGCCTATGGTCGTGACGTTTCCTTCTCCAGGGATTACGATCTTTCGTAGGTAATGTAGCCTTCATTCTTCTTTTGACATATGTTTCGTCGTCATCAGCATCATCTTCCCTTGTCGGATCACCGTACTGGTCATAGTCTTCCTCGTTGGCGACTCCATCCATTCCGGCGATGCTCCTTTTGCTTCTCCTCACGACAACACGGCTGGGATTGATCGGATTAGTTATGAAGAAACATTGTGTCACGTGTCTAGTGTGTACCCATGGCTCATTTTTGGCGATGGCGTTGACGGTACCGCTATCATCAGAGTCGGGTATACACATGGTAGTGAATTGTCGGTTTTATTTGTGTACATTTTTAGCCCATCTGACACGGAACATCGTCGTGTTATGCACTGCAGAGTAGTTAAGCTCCCATATCTCTTTGACCCTGCCGTAATATCTTTCAATTACATTCCCGGTCATGGCTTCCATCGTCACCCCTGAGTTTTGGTCATCACTGTTTTTATCTTTCTCCTCCGTGCAGAACGTGTATCCGTTGATATCGTATGCTTGATAAGTCGTGAGGTTGGTCGAGGGGCCATCTGCTAAGGCTTATATGAGTGTTCCGTTCGAACAACCCTCGTCCGGGGGATTAGCCAGAACTCGCTGTTTGAACCAACGCAAGAAAGTGGAGTTGTGCTCTCTAATAACTTCATTCATTCCGTCCCTGCACCCCACGGTCACGGTACTTCTTTTGCGATGGTCTCTTTGTGCAGTGTCACGAAATCTTCTAGCACATCTAGGTGTTGTAGCACTACTAAGTTTGCCCTATCAAGGTCGTTTTGTCGACCCGAACGTAACACATTCACATCCCTATGACCATTGGTGTGACCTTCGCCTTCCAAATTTTCCACAAAGGCTTGTTGACGGGCAAACCAACAATGTGGTCTTTGGTCGATAACTCTCACGTAAAGAGATGCACTCTTTGGTCGATATCCTCGGCTATGCTTCCATCCTCGACGGGGCATGTTACGAACGAATCCTTTGATTACCCCATTCATCCTCTCGAATGGCATCATGCTATGCAGGAATGTCGGCCCTAGGTCGATGATGTCGTCCACGATGTGGACACATAGATGCACCATGACATCAAAGAAAGTGGGGGGAAGTACATCTCTAGCTCATTCAGTATGACAACGATCTCTTCCTGTAGCCTATGGAGTTGCTTCACACTGATAGACTTTCGAGAGATAGCATCAAAAAAGTGGCATAGGTCGAAGCTGCCCCGACGCACATGTGTGTCCATAATCCCTCTAAGTGCAACCGAGTAATCAAGGCGTCATCATCACATGACAAATGTGAGACTTCATCCCATCAACCTTTTTTCTTAGTGTCCAGATATCCGCTTATTTTCCCACAAGATCCGGAACTAACTTTGATTCCGGCAAGGCACTTTAACAATTGATCGACCTCCTTCGGATCTAAGGTGAAGCAAGAGGGGGCAATATTGTTCTTCCTTCTTGTTTACTTTTTTGCCCCTATCTTCTGTCTCCGCCTCCGCCTCGGTCTCCTCCGACGACCTTTTTACCGGCATTTGAAGATCTTTTCCTTATTTTCAAAATTCCAAGTCTTTTCTTGCCTTTGGCCCATCCTTGGTCCTCTCCGGCATGTTCATCAATGTTCCAAGCAAACTCTCAAGGATATTTTTTGTGATATGCATTTGATCAAGGCTATGAGGCATGTCGAGTATGGGCCAGTATTCCAAGTCCCAGAAAACAGATCAAGTCTTCCATATCTTCAGCAGGGGCTCCGCGCCTTTTTCTTCGCTCTTTCCCGCAAGGCACTCTTCCCAGTTCTTCAATAACTCATATATTTCTGCACCGCTACGCTTACGTGGAGGACCTCGATGCTCAGCCTTACCATTGAATAGATCTCCACGCTTTCTCCATGGGTCATACTTCTCGAGCCATCTTCGATGCCCCATGTACACCATTTTTTAAGACCCGCCATCTTTTGATAGCTGCAGAGAAGTTGTATCATCCATGAACCCCATGCATCCGCAATATCCGTGGCACACCTGGCCGGAGAGATAGCCGTAACCGAGATAGTCCTGCACCGTCGTGATCAGCGCGGCTCTCATGTAGAAATACTCTCCTTTGCTTGCATCCCATGTCTTGGCCGGTGTCGGTGTCAAAACCGGCGAATCTCAGGTAGGGGGTCCCGATCTGTGCGTCAAGGTTGATGGTAACAAGAAGTAAGAGGCACAGGTGTTTACCCAGGTTCGGGCCCTCTCGATGGAGGTAAAACCCTACTTCCTGCTTGATTAATATTGATGATATGGGTAGTACAAGAGTAGATCTACCACGAGATCGTAGAGGCTAAACCCTAAGAGCTAGCCTATGATGGTATAATTGTAATTGTGATCAGCCTTATAAGGACCAACCTCTCCGGTTTATATAGGCACCGGAGAGGGCTAGGGTTTACATGGAGTCGGTTACAAGGAAGGAAATATAATATCCGGATCGCCAAGCTTGCCTTCCACGCCAAGGATAGTCCCATCCGGACACGGGCCGAAGTCTAGAGTCTTGTATCTTCACGCTTCAATAGTCCGGCCGTTGTACACAATACGGCTGTCTGGATAACCCCTAATCCAGGACTCCCTCAGTAGCCCATGAACCAGGCTTCAATGACGATGAGTCCGGCGCGCAGTATTGTCTTCGGCATTGCAGGGCGGGTTCCTTCTCCGAATACTCCAAGGTAATTATCGAACACTCAAACCGTGTCCGGATCCACAAGATGATCTTCGTATGCCACCGTAGAGAGAATGATGTTTCACAAAGGCAATCTGCTGACAACTTTTTAGGCAACGCGACGTGTCACTACGGTCAGGTCATTATTCGAACCGTCGTTCCACAACTAGCCACAGCGCATATTGCGAGGCGGTTTTCTTGACACGTCTTGTCAAAGCAGAGATCGTGCCCCCTCATTACGGGATTCTCATAAATACGGGTATGGGTAGTCCCACCACATCATTAATCGTGGCTGTCGGTGTCAAAACCGGCGGATCTCGGGTAGGGGGTCCCGAACTGTGCGTCTAGGCGGATGGTAACAGGAGACAAGGGACACGATGTTTTTACCCAGGTTCGGGCCCTCTCGATGGAGGTAAAACCCTACTCCCGCTTGATTAATATTGATGATATGGGTAGTACAAGGATAGATCTACCACGAGATCGAGAGGCTAAACCCTAGAAGCTAGCCTATGGTAAGATTGTTGTTCGGTCTCTATGGACTAAAACCCTCCGGTTTATATAGGCACCGAATAGGGTTAGGGTTACACAGAGTCGGTTACAATGGTAGGAGATCTACACATCCGTATCGCCAAGCTTGCCTTCCACGCCATGGAAAGTCCCATCCGGACACGGGATGAAGTCTTCAATCTTGTATCTTCATAGTCCAGGAGTCCGGCCAAAGGTCATAGTCCGGCTATCCGGACACCCCCTAATCAGGGGACTCCCTCAGTAGCCCCTGAACCAGGCTTCAATGACGACGGGTCCGACGCGCATATTGTCTTTGGCATTGCAAGGCGGGTTCCTCCTCCGAATACTTCATAGAAGATTTTCAACACAAGGATAGTGTCCGGCTCTGCAAAATAAGTTCCACATAACACCATAGAGAGAATAACATTCACACAAGTTCAGTCTGCTGACGTATCCCGCAGCGTAACATCACACCACAGCCAAGCCTTTATTCGAATCATTTTTACTGCCCAACCTCAGCGCGTTTAGTGAGGCGGTTTCCTTGGCACGTCTTGTCAAAGCAGAGATCGTGTCCCCTTATTCCGGGATTCTCATCAATACGGGCGTGGGTAACCCAACAGCGCCATTGGTTACGGCGCTTGGGAGATAAGCGAGTTTTATCAGGCCGGTGGGGACGCATAGCTTTGTCCATATAAGGGGATAAGAAACCGCTTTTTCACACACGCCTTCTTCCTCCTTTGCTTATCCATTTCTGCGCACCCGAGCTCCAGCGCCCGAGTCCGCACATCCCACCTCAACCTTCTCCAACCATGTCCGGAGCGGGAGGCAAGTGGATGGCCTCCTTCGTCACGGAGGGGCACATCAAAAAGCTGCGGAAGGCCGGATACTTGTCCAGCGACATCGTGCATAGGCTCCCCAATGAGGGGCAACTCATCCCCACCCCCAGGCCCCATGAGAGGGTGGTGTTCCTCCCCCACTTCCTCCACGGACTAGGGTTTCCACTTCACCCATTCGTCCGGGGGCTCATGTTCTACTACGGCCTAGATTTCCATGATCTGCCCCCAATTTCATCCTCAACATCTCGGCGTTTATCGTCAGGTGCGAGGCCTTCCTCTCATCCAGCCCCACTTCGCTTATGCCTCAAGACCTTCAATGTCAAGCCAAGGTAGTGGGCGGCCGCCAAGCGGAGTGCGGAGGCGCCATGGTGGGGCAGGATGGCCAACGCCCCTATGGCTCGAGGGCTCCTTTGTGGAGACCATAAAGGTGGCAATCGGGGTGGTTCTATATCACCGAGCCAAGGCGACTCTCAATGGGCGGCGGCCCCAATTCGATCTGGCTTCCCACACGGCTCACCTCATGGAAAGAGAAGGGCCCGACGTGGGGTAATTCGGAAGAGCTGGCCGGACTCCAAACTCAAGGTCCGAAACCTAGTGGACAAGAATCTCAAGCTTGTCAACGTAATCCAGTGATCCTCATCCGCCGGATTCTCCCATGCCAGCAACGGGACTTCAATTTGTGGGAGTTTGATCCGCACAAAGACCGAATTCTGAACCGCTCTTCGACACTACGTACGAAGACGCCTGGAAGGTGCTGTTCAAGGGCGCCGAAGCTCCCACATCCGCGACAGAAGATCGCGGATTCAGCTTGCAGCATCAAGACAGCGAGGTAAGTTATTTTACCCTTTACGGGACTCTTTTTTATTAGTTTGAGTGTATGCGGGATCTAAACCTCCCTCACCTTTGACAGGAGTGGTTGAAGACGTCCGGACAGATCGACTGTCCGGCTCCTTTGCCAGAAGACCCAGCGGACGCCCAATTAACGGGGTTGTTGGTTCCGGCACCTCACGTGGTGTTGCAAAAGAAGGCCAAGAAGAAGGCCACGTGAACTTGAAGGAATTCCCGGCGCCAGGTGTTATCGGACTCATCGTCTGATGACACCAAGGCGGACTCCTCCCGCGAAGACGAGGAGGAGGAAAAAAGAGGCCTCTCCCCCAGCGGGGGGAGAGAAGAAAAGGAAGGCCGCCCCTCCGGGGAGGCCGGAGGGTCCAAGAAGGGAAGGACCCTTCCTCCGAACTACACCGCCAATGCCGATGGCATCGAAGAGGGGTGGGCTCCAAGGGCCAAGCCCCTGGCGAGATCGAAAGTGTCCGGACACCAGAATAACTCGTGGCGTTTCATTTGTCGCACAACATCCTATAAAGCCGGATATAACCATGCAGCCCGCCCAAGGATGGGCTTGACGATTCGTCGAGCGGCTCCCTGGGTTCGTCGGAGGCGAATAGCACCTCAATTCCGACCGCCTCGTCTCCTCCCACCGCGGTTGACGCCGGGGTGGAGTCCCAAAAGGGGCCCAGCCAGGAGGTGGTGGCTATGGAGGTGCCGCAAGGCGACCTCCCGGAATCCGGGCTCAAAGGGGATAAAACCCCGAAGGGCTTCAAGTCCGACCCTGCGCCGGACTCCGTATCGGAACCTTCAGTGGTTCCGGAGTCCGACAGGCGACCCCTTCGTAAGAAGGGCAAGACTGCGACGCCGGTGACCTCCGTCCAACCGGAGGCACCGGATGATTTGATGGAGGCGCTTAACAGCGCTTCCATCGACGAGGAGCACCGCACTGTTATGAGTGTGGTGATCCAGAAGGTTCAGTCCGCCAAGAGCGGGCAGACTGAAGCCTGCGCGAGCCTTCTAACAGGCTTTGAGGTATGTATAAAAATATTACCGCATAGAAAGTAGCCCCTGATGCTCAGTTTGGTATTCGAAAAGAAAAAGCCGAACTGAGGATCTAAAAAGATATACGCAGGAGTCTAACATAAGTATGTCAATATGGGAATGCATGCTGCGTTGCTGACCTCTGCCGCACTGACTGCAGAGGTTGGTGCATTGAAGCAGAGCCTCGAGCAGTCCGAGAACGAGCTCGGACTTGCCAAAAAGCAGCTCGAGGACAAGGAAGGTAAGTAATACCTTATGGGAGTATTTAAAAGACGTGTTTGCAAAAATGACAGGAATAACATGAATATTGCAGGGGCCACGAACGAGGAGGCGACCCTGAAGGAGGCGGTGTCCCGGGCCGAAAGCAATGCGGCCGCGGAGCGCACCGAGCGAGAAAAGCAGGAGGTGCTGGTGGCGGAGGTGCGACAAGAGCTCCAGGCTCTCGTGGAAAAGAACGAGAGTTTGGAGCGTGACTCAAAGACTCGGGAGTCCGAGCTCGCCACAGCCCTTGAGAGCGCCAAGGCCGCTAAGGCCGAAGCCCAAAAAGCCCTCCAGGAGATTGAGGCGATGAAGAAGATAGCGGCGGGTAAGGCATTCTATATGCAAAGCAAGCATGTGAAAGTGAATTATCTGTTAATTACCCGAATCCGGAGCTCTCCAGGAGCATTCACAGATCTGCCCCGCGGTGTGGCTGATGCTGCTGCATTCTACCGAGCCGAGGAGGGAAGCTCGACGGAGATGGTGATCTGGTCTCAGTATGCTGAGGCCAGACACCCGGTGCCCTTAAGCGACCAGTTGAAGCAGTTGGTCGAGCTCCATAAGGTGGCCGAACAGGCCATGAAGGGCCTCATAGTTCGGCTGTGGCCTAAGTAAGCCATGCCTGGGAGCTACTGGCCGGGTGAGGAGGCGGCCGGTGGACGCCTTTGTCCATGGGTTGAAGTCATCAAGCGCTCCGTCTGCATCGAAGGTGCTCAGAGGGCCCTTGCCCTTGCTAAGGTGCACTGGGCAAGATGGACGCCGAGAAGCTTGTGAAGGACGGACCACCACCAAAGAAGGAGCATCGCAAGCCTGAAATGTATTATGAGGGCGCCCCAAGGGTGCCTCGCTTTATAGCGGATGAATGCTCCAAAGATATAATTTTTGAGTAGACTCGCATTTTTTATCCTGTACGCTGAAAACTTGTTCATATGCGCTAAGAAAAATTTTTAATTTAAAATATTACCTTATGTGCGGTCGTGTATTAAATTTGAGAGATGGCGAGTCGTTGGCTTCAGCCCCCATGCCACGAGTGCTGGGGTGTTCGGGATGAACTTGAGCGCTCTTGTTCCCATTCTTGGGTCCTCCAAGGGAGGCGCTCAACGCAACGAACAAGGAAACCGGAATATAATGCTTGAACACTGTCACTTAGCCATAGAATTCTATAATTTTAAATTTTGGCGAAGCCCCTGGTATTCGGAAGACCGAGTTCGGGGCGCTATCCACGCCTAGGCCGGACAATGCCGACTCTTCGCTCTAACCGGCATAAGTCTTTAGGGACTCGAAAACCTCTCGAACAGCGACCTGCTCTCTCCCTATCATGACGGTCAGTTTTAGCTTTCTCCAATGAGGTGCTTAACCCAGCTCAACCGGGGCACAATCACAGTGGTTCTCCCAGCGCTACCTTAGCCAATATAACGGAACGTAAGGTACCAAAACATGGGAGCCGGGCAAACCCAACTATTGACCCAAGACATGATTCGGAGCCGATGCATATAATGCTATAAGTTCGGGGTGCCGCACTTGTGAAAGTGTTCGGACTTATCACACCATGTTATGGGGTACTTAAACCCCTGGTGTATTGCCCGTACCAAAGTGTACGGTTGCACAATGTCGTAAATGAACATATATATATAAAAAATGGGAAATCAATAATAGGCAGGAGCTATATATTGTTTATTCAAAAGGGCTGCTGTAAGAGCAGAACGATACAAATAGTGCGATAAGCAAGGGATGGGACTTTTAACATGTCTCCCTCCAGGGGTAAGTCATGGATGTTGTGTAAAACAGATATATTGCTCGTAAAGAGACCACCGACACTCGAGGTAGCTTTACGCTTCCACATGTTGCATCGTGTGTTCGGCGATTCTAATGCCGGACAGGGCTTCGTGAGAACGGAGTCCTGAAAGTAAAAAGAAAGAGAAAAAAATGACACAATCGGGAGCCCCTGGTGTGGTTGAGCCGCATTCTAGGCATGCCGTGGTTGTGCCCCTTTCCCTATGCCCATGATATTTCCAGAGCGTAATTATGTACGCATAATACTGTTTTCGCGATTTCACGAGGGCTGGGGCTTGGGCCACATTGCTATGCATGCTCGGAACGTGCCAGGCGGTCTTGTTGTAGGTTACTCCGGGCGCGCTTGACGGTGTCCGGACGTTTAATAGCCGGACTCGAGAATTGCCTTAAGAGGCTACTTTGCACTTCCGCCGCGAGGGCCGACGTATGCTCCTCCGTCCGGAGAGAGCGTTCGGTGTTTCCATTGACCGTAATGACTCCTCGAGGACCTGGCATCTTGACCTTGAGATATGCGTAGTGCGGCACCGCATTGAACTTTGCAAATGCGGTTCGTCCGAGCAGTCCATGATAGCCGCTGCGGAACGAGACTATGTCTAAGATTAACTCCTCGCTCCAGAAGTTATCCGGGGATCCAAAGACCACTTCAAGTGTAACTGATCCTGTACAGTAGGCATCTACACCTGGTATGACGCCTTTGAAGGTCGTCTTTGTGGTTTTAATCCTTGATGGGTCTATGCCCATTTTATGCGACCGTATCCTCGATAAAGCAGGTTCAGGCTGCTGCCGCCGCCCATTAGGACTCTAGTGAGGTGAAATCCACAATGATTGGGTCTAGAACCAATGCGGCGAATCCTCCATGGCGGATGCTAGTGGGTGGTCCTTCGATCAAAAGTGATCGGGCAGGAAGACCACGGGTTGAACTTTGGGGCGATCGCTCCATCGCAGATACGTATTTTAGTGCACGCTCCCCTTTTGGGTATGTGGGTTGCGTATATCATGTTCACTGTCCGCACTTGCGGGGGAAAGCCCTTCTGTCCTATATTGTTCGGCGGCCGGGGCTCCTCCTCGTCATCGCTATGCAACCCCTTGTCATTGTTTTCGGCATTTAACTTGCATGCCTGGTTGAACACCCAACAATCCCTGTTGGTGTGATTGGCTGGCTTTTTGGGGGTGCCATGTATCTGGCACGAGCGATCGAGTATTCGGTCCAAATTGGACGGGCTCGGAGTATTTCTTTCAAATGGCTTTTTCCGCTGACCGGGTTAGAGCCTCTGAATCCGGCATTGACTGCCGTATCCTCAGCATTATCGCCTTTAATGCGGCACTTGTGCTTGTTGCGATGCGACCTGCCACTGCTGTCCTTGATATCCGAATTACCAGGGATCTTTGTCATGTTGTTACTACGAGCTAGCGAGCTGTCCTCTCCCGCGCAAAAGCGGGTCATGAGTGATGTGAGGGCTGCCATGGATTTCGGCTTTTCCTGTCCTAGGTGCCGGGCAAGCCACTTGTCACGGATGTTGTGTTTGAAGGCTGCAAGGGCCTCGGCATCCGGACAATCGACGATTTGATTTTTCTTGGTTAGGAACCATGTCTAGAATTGTCTGGCCGATTCCTCTAGCTGCTGAATTGTGTGGCTTAGGTCATCGGCGTCTGGTGGTCGCACATATGTGCCCTAGAAATTGTCGAGGAATGCGGCTTCCAGGTCTTCCCAACAACCGATCGACTCTGCTGGCAAGCTGTTAAGCCAATGCCGGGCTGGTCCTTTAAGCTTGAGTGGGAGGTATTTGATGGCGTGTAGATCATCACCGCAGGCCATGTGGATGTGAAGGAGATAGTCCTCGACCCAAACCGCAGGATCTGTTGTGCCATCGTATGATTCAATGTTTACGGGTTTGAAACCTTCATCTGTGAAGCACAGTGGGTGTGCAGCGCCTCTGTATTGGGCTATATCACGACGCAGCTCAAATGAGCTTTGTCTACTATGTTCGGCCCGGCCGGAGTTGCCATATCCGGCGTGAGGGTTATCGTCACATGTCGTGGGGCGCCCACGCGATCCATAGATTGATCTTGTCTGCCTTGCCTTATCCTCCAATATATCTCGCAGGTCTGGCGCATTTCCCCGTGGCTTTGTATTTTTTGAGCAGCGACGGGGTGCGGCTTGGATTGAGGGCGGAGAGGCCTCTCTGTCGCGGCCACGAGGTGGCTGGTCAGCCATATCATGCACCGGTGATGTCGGTTTAGGTGCTTCCTCCTCTAATCAGGGTAGCAGCATGCGTCTTGGGTAGCTCTTGGAGGGGCGCTCGAGTTCATACTCTTCTGCCGCAAGGACTTCAGTCCATCTGTTGCTGCTTTTTCTTGAGGCTGCTTGCCGTGGCCATGAGCCTGCCTCATCTTCAGAGGGAGGCGTGTAATTATCGTCCTCTACCTCTTTTTCTGCCGCTCTCTCATGAGGGCTGGCTTCTCCATCCTCCTGCACTGAATCTTGCTGGAGGGGGTTGTCTTCGCACCGTCCGGTGTTATTATCTCCGTGCGGAATCACCGCTTTTGCCGTGGCGGATTTAGAGCGGCGCCACGACGCCGGGCGCTTAGGCTGTTTCTTGGAGGGGTCATCCTCCGCTGTTCCATCACCATTCTTGTCTTTTGGGATGTCCACCATGTATATGTCATATAACGAGGTTGCCTTCCAGTGCACTGTGGGCACTAGTTCTTGGTCGTCTCCTGCATCGTCGTCCATAACGTCGATGACTTCGGAGTCGAAGTCGAGCATGTCGGTTAAATCATCGACAGTGGCTATGAAGTGGGTGGTGGGTGGGCTTTGATTTTCTACGTCGTCCGCATCCCAACCTTCCTGACCATAATCCGCCAGGCTCTCCGATAAAGAGAAAGACTTTAGTGAATTCAGGATGTCGACAAAGGTCGAGTGCTGAAAGATGTCTGAGTCATTGAATTCCATGATCGGCGCCCAATCGGATTCAATTGGCAGGGGCGCGGAAGGCTCGGAGTCCGGAGAGTAGTCCGCGCCTTGAGTCACGAGCTCAAGTAGCACGGGTAGGTGTACGGCTCAACCGCCGTGGAGATCGCAGCCCCGAGGAGGTGTCCAGCCACCCTGTCACAGCCCTAGAGCTTGCTTGTAACTAGTAGCATTGCATCCATGCATCATGTTTAATTTCCATGAAATTTGAAATGGGGATGACCAAGCCCTAGCATCAAAAACAATTCAAATAGGTTCAATTAAGAAAATATTTTTCAATGAACCAAATGGCCTTCAAAAATGCTCCTCATATCTGGAAAATGCTTTAAAACATAACTGTGGGTGATGCACATTTTTTTCATGACATTTGGACTTTTGAATTAATTCATATGGTATTTGCATTTGGGCATTTAAATACTATAAAATATTTTAAATGCTCGTATAATCATAAACTTAAATGCTTGCTGTTGGAAATATTCCAAATAAAGTGACATTGACCAGTTTCATGATTTTTGGATATGCCCTGGTATTTTTATTAAGCCAAACATAGTTACGTAAAATTAGAAAAACTAAAACCATAAAAAGAGCAGGAACTCACTGGCTTACCCGGCGCCCAACCGCCCAGCTTTTCCCTCGCTGGCCCTGTGGCCCAGCCCACCTACCCCCACCGCTCATCGCCTTCCTCCGCTGTAAGGCGAGGCGAGGCGTGGCGAAGGCGAGGCCGCGGCCACCTCCTGCGTCGCGCTGGAGGCCTCCCCTTCGATCTGAACCGCGTGCAGCGACGCCCACGCACCCCCTTCGACCTCTCACTCTCTCCCGAACTCCTCCCTCCTCCATCTCACTCTCTTTCCCGAACCCGAACGAGCTCGCTGGGCGCCGATCGCTGCATCTGTGGCCAGCCGCCCCCGAGCCTCCACGACATGCCCCGAGCTCCGCCATTGACCTCTACGCCGTCTCCCGCTAAGCCACGCGAGCGAAGCGCCTCGCCCTCGCCCCCGACCTCGTCTTCAATCTCCGGCCGCTGCAACCTCGCCAGGATTCGCGAGCTCCATACCCTCCCCGACCTCGTCGTTGCCTCTCTTGGCTTCATGTGAGCTTGCCGTCGCTTTCCCCTCATCCCCTCTCTCGCGCCTACCAGAAGCCGCCCGCCTCATGAGCACCAGCCGCCGTCCGCCATGGTCATGAGCTCCGTGGCCCCGAGCACCTCTGCCTCGCTTAGTAGCTCCGGCATGCTCCCCGAGCACCTCCTCCTTGCTGCCCCTCAGCTCCCTCGGCCATGAGCTCTAGCCTCACAGCACGACTCAAACCGAACTCCGGCCGCCGCCTTGAGCTCGCCGCCACGATCCCGGCCACCCCGACCCCTGCTAACCCCACCAAGAGCTTCTGCTCCTCCCCCACCATTTCCTAGGTGCCTTCCATGACCCATTTGGTCGCCGGAATGGCAAAATCACTCGCCGCCGCTGGCTCGCTGCGGCTAAGCGCCAGCGTCTCACGACTACCGACCGGCATGGGTTGACCCACCGCCTGGGTTTGACCTCCCCTCTCCCTCATCGACACGCTGGCCCCGCCGCTAATTAAGTTAGATTAGTATTAACTAAGTTAGGTTAGTTAGTTAGACATCGACACTCGGGACCCACCGGTCAGGATTTGACCTGGCCGAAGTTGACCGCCGACGCTATAGTGACGCAATGTCAAGGCGCAATATTCTTTTTTCCGATTTATTTAATTTAGGAAATTCCATAAAATACTCTAAACTTCTAAAAATCATATAAATTCAACCGTAACTCGGATGGAAATAATTTATATATGAAAAATGATCAGAAAAATATGAAGAATCTGTTTATGCCATGATCATGCATGTTTGAACAAGTTAACCTCACTGAATAGGATGAATCATGATTAGGGTAATTTATGAACTAGCATTTGGAGTTGGAGTTCAACCTTGTTTGAATTCCACTTCAACTAACTTGGGTTATTATTGCATTAGGTGAATTCAGTACCTTAATATGACATGTCATTCATGTGAATGTGCATTGCATTGATTGTGTTCTATCTTGTTTGCCGTTATTTGTCCCTCCCGGTGAGACGATGTTCCACGATTGTTCGATGACACCGATGAAGAGCTATATTATCTTCGTAAGTGCTGCAAGCAAAACCCCTTGTTCATTCCGATATAATCCCACTCTCTCGCCTCCTGCTCTATTTTATTGCATTAGGACAACAAATGACTCATGTATTACTTGCTCATGTAGCTGAACCCCTTGATCCTTTGCATGACCTCGTCATTCCACAAGAATTAGATGAAACCCACTAGCATGAGTAGGAGTTGTTTGAGCCATGTTGTGCCTAATCATTTATGCTTGTTGTCATGCCTGCCATCGCTTAGAGTTGAGTCAGTCTGATTCATCGGGAATGAATTGGAATTGTTATGAACATGTCCTATTGTGTGAGGGCTAAGTGTGTGAACACGATTTGGTAAAGGTAGCGGTGAGAGGCCATGTAGGAGTACATGGTGGGTTGTCTCATTGCAGCCGCCCTCAGAACTGAGTTCTGTGTTTGTGATCCATGATACAGCCATTACCACGCATTGGGCCCGAAACCAATGGACCTTCTCGGCTTCTTGACCACCCTTGTCCTCATCCGGGAGTTGCAAGTAGTTTCGTGTTTGTAGCATGTTTGGGGCCGCGCATAACGCTGACCTTAGGGGTGGGTTGTGTTGCGGTAGGCACCGTGGTCTTGGTACCGAAAGTGCCCGCTTGGTATCTCGAACCCCGCACACATCGCTCGGGCTGTATGGGAAACCTCGGCCGGACTCCTCATGGATGGAACCCGAATAGGCGATAAACCCGACTAGGGACTTGAGTGTTTAGGTAGGCCGTGGCCGACACCCACGCTGGGCTTCCGCTTGAAGGTTGCCGAGTACATGTCGTAAACGGCGGTAAGTGGTGAGAGCGCAGGTGAAGAAGTACACCCTGCAGGGTTTAATATGATCTATTCGAATAGCCGTGTCCACGGAGAAGGACTTCTGGGTTGCCTATATCAGTTCATAGACAAGTGAAAGTGGATACTCTAAAATGCGCAAGATAAGCGTGAGTACTATGGATGGCGTTCTCATAGGGAGACGGGAGCGGGTCCATAGTGGTGTATTGATATGGTGAATATGTGGACTCGCAGCGCCACCTCAAAAGAGTTACTTGCAATGTAGTTCAGATAGCTACTGGTCAAAGCTGGCTTGCTGCAACAAACTCCACCACCCCCTTGATACCGATGCATATGTAGTTAGTTCGATGTAAGTCTTGCTGAGTACAATTGTACTCACGCTTGCTTATTTTATGTTTTGCGAGAGACGTCCGCCTCGCTTAGTAGTTCCGCTTTGACTTCGACGCTTAGCTTGTTACCTCAGTTTACGATCTTAGTGCCTTCTAAGCAGATCTCGGTAGATAGTCGCTTCTCAGCCTTTTTCATTTATAGTTGCGTACTCGCACATGATTAGCTTCCGCTTGTGCTTTGACTTGTATGTTTCCGAGTGTTGGGTCATGAGACCCATGTTTGTAATATCTCGCTCTTCGGAGCCTAATGAATAATATCTCGAGTCGAGAGTTATGTTGTGATGCCATGTTGTATCTACGCATATCAAGTATAATGTGAGTATGTTAGAAATGCTTGGTATGTGCTGGATCAGACAAACTAGTTGTTTATCCTTGGCAGCCTATAATATGGTGAAATGTAGTCTCGTGCTTCGAGCGATAGTAGTCCGCTACAGCCTCGTTCACCGAGTCCTGCTAGCCCAGACTACCGCTTGGACACTTGATCACCGGCATGTGTTTCACTTCATTCCTATGTCTGTCCCTTCGGGAAATGTCACGCGGTGTTATTCGAGTCCCGCTTAGCCTGCTACATGTTCGGGATACCGGAGTCCTCATAGCCCAAAGTGCTACAGCCCGAATATATACGTTGATGACCTACATGTTCGATGTGATTCATGTATGCCTGTCCCCATAGGTTAGCGCCGCTTTGGGTTCACGACTAGCCATGTCGGCCCGGTTTCTTTGTCATATGGATGCTAGCGACACTATCATATACGTGAGCCAAAAGACGCAAAACGGTCCCTGCCATGGTAAGGCGACACCATTGGGAATACCGTGCGTGAGGCCGCAAAGTGATATGATGTGTTACATGCTAGATCGGTGTGACTTAGGATCGGGTCCCGACAGCGTTGGTATCGTGAGCTGACTGCTCAGAGGATTACCAAGCCAAACTGGTCGAAGTTGTGTCTAGAAATGCTTTAGTTATATAAGGAATTGGTTGTGGAAGGAACGTAAGGCTCTTTTACTCCTTATACCTCATGGCCTTCTAATCTGAGTCATCCTCTTCTCTTCTACGTGGTTTAATAACTAGGCTTCTCATCTATCTATCATGATGAAGTGTTACTAATCCATAGACCTATAAGATTGTTGGTTTTAATCCCCAATTCAGTTCCTATTGTTTCTGTATGATAACTGTTGATCTCAGAATCTTGTTATGATGTTGTTGAGTGGCTATACCATCATTTTTGCAGGATGTCTCAAATCATTTTGAGCTTTTACAGCCGTTATGCTGTCCAAGTCATCCTGTGTCTCTAAATAGTCCTGATGCATTTGCAAATCCTTTCCTTCCGTTTCCGATGTCCTTTTGGTCAGAATAAGCACACTAATCGGTAAGTTGAGGTACTTTGTTGCCTCGACATACATGTTGGAACTACTATTATGAACCTAGGTGTTTTAGGGAGTCACCTAGCAATTTAGCAATGCCTTTGTATCCCCAGTGTGATGATTCTGGCCATCATTTTCGAAAGCATCCCGTGATGCCGTTTAGTAGTAGGTATTCTACTCCTGGGTTTCTGAACCCGAGGATCATCCTACTTCATGTTGTTAGTATTTGCCAGTGCCTTTAGGATATTAGTAACCTTTGCGATAATCCTCGAGGTCCGTGGTATTTCCTTCTTCCAAATACTACGGACCGTTCATGGCAGAAGTTCCTTGTTGAATCAAAACATCACAACTAGAGTGCTCTTGAGGAGTTCTCCGTTCATAATTGTGAATCTGCCAATTCTACCTTTCTGCATGGGTTATCCGGAAGAAATGTTAAGCTTCATTCGACATACTAACCTGTGCATCCACAACTCGTAAAAATTATATGTTCCTCTCGAAAGGTTGCTCTCCTCGATTGCATTCTCGACCTTCGTCTATCAATTGATAGTCGAGTAGTCGTGCATCCGCTATCGATGCCTATTATCTTTGTGGTCCGTCAACCCATGCTGTCCCGAATGACCGGAGAAACAAACTCCAGATTACCTCATCCATATCCAGGATTGGGTCAAAGTAGTTGTATCCCGCAGATCAAAATGCCAATTCAGCTTTTGAATCTGTTCTACCTTGAGTGTTACCATCTTTATGTCAAGAATGTCATGGGAATGGCATAACCTCTTAGGAATTCTTGACGCAGTTGATACTCTCGCTATCATTATTCATTCCTCGGTTCCGTGTTGTTGTAACCGAATGCCGCAAGTGACTTGTGATGTGTGACATCAATACTCCGAGCAACTCATTGCTTGGTAGTGAATGGACAAAATTCTCATCCTTAGCGTGTTGGTTATTAAATCATCATCCTAAGATTGATCGTATACCTAGTCCTTATTTCTGGTGCACACTTCGATTGATGAGTTAGGATTATATCAAGTCCTCACACATTTGATCATATTGTCTTGCCCTCAAAAGCAAGGTTGTTCTCGAGCTTAGTAACATACCGGTGGTTCGTGACTTTCCAAATATCTTCTTGGAAGTGTTACCGGGGTGTCTCCTCGATCGTTATGTTGAGCTCGTGATCAAGTTGGTTTCTTGTGAACCACCCTTTCTCCAAGAATCTGTGTTGGATATCCCTGAGCTAGTTGGTTAAGCCAAACAACAACTTGGAGAGTTGGAAGATAAAAGCCTGCCTAACTTAGTTCGTTCCAAAGGGATATTCTTGTGTAGTGTGTGTTGAAGAAAGATGATATCTTCATCGAATGATCCTCGTGATCAGTTGCTGGACCTATTGTCTTATCAATCCTTTGATTTGAGTGTGGGCTATCGTCAAATCAAACCAGTACCAACGATGCTCGTAATGTTGTCTTACTCGTGGTTGACCCTGGGCATACACATTATATCTTTTGGTCCTGACCAATGCTATTACCGTGTTCACATGATGGTGGAAGTCCAAAGGATATGGAAATTCCGATGAGTTGTTGTTGAGCCCATCGCCAGCATTTTGTCTCCCCATGAGTCATGTTGAACATCAATCTAGTGTTGGAAACTTTATAAGCAATGTCTTCGTGTTTCGTTCACGAAGCATATGTTTGGATGGAAGTAGTGACTTCCTCGAATTCATGTGCTTTAGGTGTAAGTTGCTGCCATGAGTTCGAGAAAGGTTTGTTTTGTTTCCTTTGGAATCATTCCAAGTTAGTCATGCACGTGCGAAGTATTCCATGGTCTGATAGACTGATCATCTTCATTCCTTATGAATTCCATAGCACACCAAGCCACTGATTGACTTGTTCTAGGAAAAGGAGTTAAGTGCTAATCCATGGTAATGCATAAGACTTCATCACCCTAGATGATGGTTCCCCACCTGAACTCGGTAGTGTTTCATGATAAGACTACTATGTGATCATTCTTGTCCTGGACAATATGTTCACATGTTAGTAGCAGAACCAGCTCATGTTTTGGAGCTCGCTATCGTAGTTCATATCCCGAGAATCTCGCAACGCCATCTCGTCGATTGTGTTGCAAACTTTCATTTTTCTTTCCGGACCCGATTAGTCTGGAATATCCTGGCACCAATCGGATCTGAATCTCAGGCAGATATGATGGTTGGAACATTCCAACAGTTGCATTTCGTTCCTAGCTTGTACCGTCCTTGTGCCATTTCACTATAGGCTGCCTTCTTAGTAATTCTTGTCCAGGATCGTCCTCAAAAGTGGACTTACCATGGGTCCCCTCCACCTCCGATGATAAGCAAAAATCATCCATTGTGTTGTCTTCAACAAGGTAGTCCACATCATCCATTCTAGTCCGGGTGTACCATTCCTTTGCACTCCGCCAAACGATCGTTCTAAATTGCCTTAGGCTGGTATGAAGAGTTTCAATGATCTTTGTATCAAAAGTAATTCTTTTTGCCACTTAAGGGAATAGTTCCTCGTGTCACCTCCCGCAGGTGCCCCGCTATTGAATCATGACAATTATTTACTCGCCACCTCGACACCATCCACCATCTTTCAAAGCGTGGAATTGTTGCCACCAATCAAACCCCGTCGTTTGTTCTTCCATCCCTTTCGATGTGTTTTGTGTCTCAACTTGAGATGTGTCACCGTCTCAGTCCGTGAGTTGATCATGTTTACCTGATCTTCATGAAGATCGAGTCATGTAGGATTTCCCCCTTCTCTCTGTTGTCGTGTCGAGCGAAGATCTTGGAAGCAAGACGTCAAGACTAAGATGATGGAATGAATCAACGACTTCGAGAAAGGCAATAGGATCATGAAGATTGTGATAGGTCGTGACTTCCCTTTTCCTCCTACCTCACGCCTTGAATCTCGGGCGAGATTCTTGTTTAGTGGGGTGAGTTGTCACAGCCCTAGAGCTTGCTTGTAACTAGTAGCATTGCATCCATGCATCATGTTTAATTTCCATGAAATTTGAAATGGGGATGACCAAGCCCTAGCATCAAAAACAATTCAAATAGGTTCAATTAAGAAAATATTTTTCAATGAACCAAATGGCCTTCAAAATGCTCCTCATATCTGGAAAAATGCTTTAAAACATAACCAGGGTGATGCACATTTTTTCATGACATTTGGACTTTTGAATTAATTCATATGGTATTTGCATTTGGGCATTTAAATACTATAAAATATTTTAAATGCTCGATAATCATAAACTTAAATGCTTGCTGTTGGAAATATTCCAAACAAAGTGACATTGACCAGTTTCATGATTTTTGGATATGCCCTGGTATTTTTATTAAGCCAAACATAGTTACGTAAAATTAGAAAAAACTAAAACCATAAAAAGAGCAGGAACTCACACTGCTTACCTGGCGCCCGAACCGCCCGCTCTTCCCCCTCGGCCCAGGTGGCCTAGCCCACCTACCCCCATCACATCGCCTTCCTCTGCCTGTATAGGCAGAGGCGAGGCGTGGCGAAGGCCGGGCGATGTCTGCCACCTCCGCTTCGCTACTGGAGGCCTCCTTCGATCTGATCCGCGTCTGGCGACGCCACGCACCTGGACCTCTCACTCTCTCCCGAACTCCTCCCCTACTCCGTCTCGCTCTCTTTCCCGAACCCGAACGAGCTCACTGGGCGCCGATCGCTGCCAGCAGCCACAGCCTGGCCCCGAGCCTCCACGACATGCCCCGAGCTCTGCCATTGACCTCGCCAGACCACGCTTAAGCCACGCGAGCCAAGCGCCTCAGCTTGTCCCCGACCTCGTCTTCAATCTTGACGTCACGGCAACCTCGCCGTGGATTCATGAGCTCCATACCCTCCCCGACCTCGCTGTTGCTCTCCGCTGGCTTCATGTGAGCTTGCTGTCGCTTCCCTCATCCCCTCTCTCACACCAGAGTCAGCCGCCGCCCATGAGCACCCGGCCGCCGTCCGCCATGGCCGGGCGAGCTCAGTGCCCTCGAGCACCTCTGCCTCGCTTAGTAGCTCCGCATGCTCCTGAGCACCTCCTCCTCGCTGCCCGCTCAGCTCCCTCGCTCATGTAGCTCTAGCCTCACAAGACGACCAAACCAGAACTCCGGGCGCCGCTTGAGCTCAGCCGATCGATCCGCCACCCCAGCTAACCCCACCAAGAGCTTCGCCTCCTCCCACCATTTTAGGTGCCTTCCATGACCCATTTGGTCGCCGGAATGGCAAAAATCACTCGCCACAGCGCTCGGCTGGCTAAGCGTCCGGCCGACCAATGACCGGCATGGGTTGACCCACTGCCGGTTTGACCTCCCCTCTCCTCACCGACATGCGGGCCCCGCCACTAATTAAGTTACATTAGTATTAACTAAGTTAGGTTAGTTAGTTAGACATCGACACTCGGGACCCACCGTCAGATTTGACCTGGGCCGCCGCAGTTGACCGCCGACGCCATAGTGACGCAATGTCGGCGCAATATTCTTTTTCTGGATTTATTTAATTCAGGAAATTCCGTAAAATACTCTAAACTTCTAAAAATCATATAAATTCAACCGTAACTCGGATGGAAATAATTTATATATGAAAAATGATCAGAAAAATATGAAGAATCTGTTTATGCCATGATCATGCATGTTTGAACAAGTTAACCTCACTGAATAGGATGAATCATGATTAGGGTAATTTATGAACTAGCATTTGGAGTTGGAGTTCAACCTTGTTTGAATTCCACTTAAACTAACTTGGGTTATTATTGCATTAGGTGAATTCAGTACCTTAATATGACATGTCATTCATGTGAATGTGCATTGCATTGATTGTGTTCTCTCTTGTTTGCCGTAATTGTCCCTCCGGTAGAGCGATGTTCATCGATTGTTCGATGACACCGATGAAGAGCTATATTATCTTCAAGTGCCGTGCAAGCAAAACCCCCTTGTTCATTCCGATATAATCCCACTCTCTCGCTCCTGCTCTATTTTATTGCATTAGGACAACAGCGACTCATGTATTACTTGCTGCGGTAGCTGAACCCCTTGATCCTTTGCATGACCTGTCATTCCACAGTAATTAGATGAAACACACTAGCATGAGTAGGAGTTGTTTGAGCCATGTTGTGCCTACTCATTTATGCTTGTTGTCATGCCTGCTACTGCTTAGAGTTGAGTCAGGTCTGATTCATCGGGAATGAATTGGAATTGTTATGAACATGTCCTATTGTGTGAGGGCTAAGTGTGTGAACACGATTTGGTAAAGGTAGCGGTGAGAGGCCATGTAGGAGTACATGGTGGGTTGTCTCATTGCAGCCGTCCTCAGGAACTGAGTTCTGTGTTTGTGATCCATGATACAGTTACTACCACGCATTGGGCCGAAACCAATGGACCCTCTCGGCTTCTTGACCACCCTTGTCCTCATCAGGGAGTTGCAAGTAGTTTCGTGTTTGTAGCATGTGGGGCATACGCAACGCTGACCTTAGGGGTGGGTTGTGTTGCGGTAGGCACACCGTTCGTGTACCGAGTTCCGCTGGTATCTCGGGAACCCTGCACACATCGTTCGGGCTGTATGGGAAACCTCGGCCGACTCCCTGCGGATGGAACCCGAATAGGCGATAAACCTGGACTAGGGACTTGAGTGTTTAGGTAGGCCGTGGCCGACACCCACGTTGGGCTTCCGCTGAAGGTTGCCGAGTACATGTCGTGGTAAACGGCGGTAAGTGGTGAGAGCGTGTGAAGAAGTACACCCTGCAGGGTTTAATATGATCTATTCGAATAGCCGTGTCCACGGAGAAGGACTTCGGGTTGCCTATATCAGTTCATAGACAAGTGAAAGTGGATACTCTAAAATGCGCAAGATAAGCGTGAGTACTATGGATGGCGTTCTCATAGGGAGACGGGAGCGGGTCCATAGTGGTGTATTGATATGGTGAATATGTGGACTCGTGTGCGCCACCTCAAAAGAGTTACTTACAGTCGTAGTTCAGATAGCCACCGGTCAAAGCTGGCTTTGCAGTCAAACTCCACCACCCCCTTGATACCGATGCATATGTAGTTAGTTCTCGATGTAAGTCTTGCTGAGTACAATTGTACTCACGTTAGCTTATTTTATGTTTTGCGAGAGACGCGTCGGTCTCGCTAGTAGTTCCGCTTGGACGCCGACGTTTAGCTTGTTACCTCAGCTACGATCTTGTGCCTTGGCAGGATCGGTAGATAGTCGGGCTTCTCAGCCTTTTTCATTTATAGTTATGCGTACTTTCGAGACATGATTAGCTTCCGCTTGTGCTTTGACTTGTATGCTCTGAGTGTTGGGTCATGAGACCCATGTTTGTAATATCTCGCTCTTCGGAGCCTAATGAATAATATCTGAGTCGTAGAGTTATGTTGTGATGCCATGTTGTATCTACGCATATCAAGTATAATGTGTGTATGTTTGAAATGCTTGGTATGTGTGGGATCCGACAAACTAGTTGTTTATCCTTGGCAGCCTCTCATATGGGGGAAATGTAGTCTCGTGCTTCTGAGCGATAGTAGTCCTTCTGACCGGTTCACCGGAGTCCTGCCTAGCTCAAAGACTACCGCTTGGACACTTGATCGGCGGCATGTGTTTCACTTCGTTCCTATGTCCGTTCTTCGGGAAATGTCACGCGGTGTTATTCGGAGTCCAGCCTAGCCTGCTACAGCCCGGGATACTGGAGTCCTGTTAGCCCAGTGCTACAGCCCGAATATATCCGTTGATGACCGACATGTTTGATGTGATTCATGTATGCCTGTCCCCATAGGTTAGCGCCGCTTTGGGTTCACGACTGGCCATGTCGGCCCGGGTTCTTTGTCATATGGATGCTAGCGACACTATCATATACGTGAGCCAAAAGACGCAAACGGTCCCGGGCCGTGGTAAGGCGACACCCGTGGGAATACCGTGCGTGAGGCCGCAAAGTGATATGATGTGTTACATGCTAGATCAGTGTGACTTAGGATCGGGGTCCTGACACACCCATCCTCGATCGGCGCGGTCGGCTCCGAGCTAAAGGTCGAAGCGGACTCTGGTGCGGCCTCCAGGACACTGTCCGGCGGCAGAGATAGATCATGCCCTTCGGGACAGTGCGGCGTGCTTGGCTGTGGCTCGAACCCGTCAAAGATCAAGTCTCCGCGGATGTCAGCCGTGTATTTCAAACTTCCAAATCTGACCTGATGGCCAGGGGCGTAGCTTTTGATCTGCTCCAGATGGCCAAGCGAATTGGCCCGCAGTGCAAAGCCGCCGAATACGAAGATCTGTCCGGGGAGAAAGGTATCACCCTGGAGTGCATTGTTGTTGATGATCGGAGGAGCCATCGGGCCTAAAGACGACGGCTACGCAGGAACTATCAATGAAAGCACCAATGTCGGTGTCAAAACCGGCGGATCTCGGGTAGGGGTCCCGAATCGTGCGTCTAGGCGGATGGTAACAGGAGACAAGGGACACGTTGTTTTTACCCAGGTTCGGGCCCTCTCGATGGAGGTAAAACCCTACTCCCGCTTGATTAATATTGATGATATGGGTAGTACAAGAGTAGATCTACCACGAGATCAGACAGGCTAAACCGTAGGAGCTAGCCTATGGTATGATTGTTGTCCGTCCTATGGACTAAAACCCTCCAGTTTATATAGGCACCGAATAGGGTTAGGGTTACACTGAGTCGGTTACAATGGTAGGAGATCTACACATCCGTATCGCCAAGCTTGCCTTCCACGCCAAGGAAAGTCCCATCCGGACACGGGACGAAGTCTTCAATATTGTATCTTCATAGTCCAGGAGTCCGGCCAAAGGTCGTAGTCTGGCTATCCGGACTCCCCCTAATCCGGGACTCCCTCAGTGGCGCTTGGGAAGCAAGATATTCTCAACGGGCAAGTGGGGAGGCGCACCGCTTTCGTCGCCTCTATAAAGGGATGAGATTTCCTCATTTTTACCCACACCTTCTTCCTTCTCTGCCCACTCCTGCCTCCTCGAGCTCCAGCGCCCAAGCCCAAGTCTCCTCCGCAGAGCTAGACATGTCCGGAGCAGGAGGCAAGTGGGTGGCTTCCACCGTCGAGGAGAAGCATATCACAGATCTTCGGGCGGCCGGATACTTGGCCGCAGACATAGCACTCTGGCTACCGGATGCTGGGCAGGTCATTCCGACCCCGGGACCCCACGAGAGAGTCGTGTTCGTCGCCCATTTTGTCCGTGGACTGGGATTTCCACTCCATCCCTTCGTCCGCGGGCTCATGTTCTACTATGGGCTAGATTTCCACGATCTAGCCCCGAATTTCGTCCTCAACATCTCGGCGTTCATCGTCGTTTGCGAGGCTTTCCTCCGCATCTGGCCTCACTTCGGCCTGTGGCTGCAAATCTTCTGCGTAAAAGGATGGCAATCGGGGTGGTTCTACATCACCGAGCCGCGCGGCGCCAACTGGGCGGCGGACCCCGAGTTCCGCTCCACAATCCCCATGCGGTTCACCTCCTGGGAAAAGAAGGGCCTGTCCTGGGGCGATTCTACGGAGCTAGACGGACTCAAGACATGCATCAAAAGAATGAAGGACAAGAACATCAAGATTGTCAATGTGATCCAGGTCATGCTCGTTCGCCAGATTCTGCCCTGCCAAAGGCGGGCGGTAAATATGTGGGAGTTCGTCCCGGCCGAAAACCAGACGCTCCGGAAGCTCTACGGCATGACGCACCAAGGCGCATGGAAAGTGTTGGTCAAGGCCTCTGAAGTACCTCCTCCCACATCCGAGGACCGCGGACTTCATGCAGCGCGGCCCCGAATCCGGTGAGTTTTGGGACCACCACCGGGTTTAGTTTTTTCCCAATACATTCATGGAGTAGTTTTAAGTATTTATATATATTTGCCTCAGGATTATGTGAAGACAGTAGAGCAGATTGACTGTCCGTCTCCATTGCCGGAAGATCCAGCGGATGCTCTCCTAACGGAGATGCTAGTCCCGGCACCGTACAAGGTGCCAGAGAAAAAGGCCGATAAGAAGGCCCTGGGGACCAGGAAGGGTCTCCGGCGTAAAGTAGCGTTCGAAGCCTCATCCGAAGATGACGAGGCGGACTCCTCCCATGAAGGGGAGGCGGAAGAAGAAGAAGACGCCCCATCCAAGAAGGATGAGGGGCCCGGCAAAGCAGGCCAGGGGGCCGGAAAAGGCCATCGGCGCAAGGCCGTTATTCCTCTGTCGTCCGATGACGACGAGACACATTCCTCTCGCGGAGGCGGGGGGAACCAAGAAGAAATTCCACCTCCCCGCACTAGGGGGGAGAAGAGGAAAACCGCCCCGGAGGGGGAGGCTGGGGCGTCCAAGAAGGGGAAGGTAACCCTTCCGGACTATTCCGCCACGGCCGCTTATAGCGAGGAGGGGTGGCTGCCCCGAGGGAAGCCCCCGGTGCGATCGTAAGTGCCCATATCCTATCGTGGTTTTACTTAATAGTTTTTGTACTTATAATGCCGAACATATATGCAGTCCGGCTAGGGCTCACCCGAGGAATCCTCCTTCGGGTCCCTGAGCGATTCGGCGATAAATTCGCTCCCGACGGCCACTACCCCTCCACACACGGATGACACAGAGGTGTTGTCCTGAAGGCTCTCAGAGCAGGGGGAGGTGACTCTGGAGACGCCCCACGGCGGGATTCCAGATGCCGGGCATGCGGGGTTCAAGATCCTAGCGGATCGCGTCGACGAGAGTCGCAACAAGGTGGACTCCCGACCGACCACTGCCCCGGTACCTCCAACGGTTCCGGGCTTGGGGAGGCAGCTCCTCGTTAGGGAGGGCGAGCCGCCCGTGCCAAGGACTTCCGTCGCATCAATGGCGCCGGATAGTCTGGTGGAAGCGCTTCGAGGCGCTTCCATGGAAGAGGAGCATCGTACTCTTATGAGTGCGGTGATTCAAAAGGTCGTGTCCGTCAAAAGCGGACTAACCGAAGCCTGCACAAGCCTCCTGACGGGCTTTGAGGTAAGTAATAAAAATGTATAAAATTACCACCCGATAGGTAGTAGCCCCTGATACTCTGTTTGGTGTTCGGAAAGAAAAGCCAAATGGAGGTCAATTATAATCCGCAGGAGTCTAATAATAAGTATTGTTGTGAATAATCAGGTTGTGCTGCTTGCTACTGCTGCCCGTACTACCGAGGTTGCTGAACTGAAAAGGCACCTGGAGCAGGCGCAGGGAGAACTTGTCCTCACGAAGAGGCATCTCGAAGAGAACAAGGGTAAGTAATTCCCGCTCTTATGCGTTTAAGGATAGGCAGAATTGATGAGTCTAACACCTAAGTGTCGTGGACTGTAACAGGGCCACCGCCGAATTGGCGTCCCTGAAGAAGTCGCTGTCCGAGGCCGAAAACAAGGCGCCTCAGAGTGTAAGGAGCGCGAAAAGCAAAGTGCTAGAGTGTGCGAGGTACATCAGGAGCTCCAGGACCTCGGCAAGAAGTGCGAGTGCGTGGAGCATGAGCTGAAGGCGAAGGAGGCCGAGCTTGCGAAGGCCCTTGTGAATTTGAAAGATGCAAGGGCCTAAGCCGAGAAAGCATAGCAGGAGATCCAGGAGGCCAAAAAGATAGCAGCGGGTAAGAAATTCATTATGCAAAGCGAACATGTGGAGGAGGCGTTTCTTTTACTTACACGAATCTGAAGCTCTCCGTGGGCATTTGCAGATTTGCCACGCAGCGTCTCGTGACAACGGAGTTCTATCGTGCCTGTGGAGGGAGCTCAACGGAGAAGCTGTTCTGGTCCAAAGATCTTTGGGCCGATCATCCGATGCCTCTGAGCGACAAACTAAAGTAGTTGATCTAACTCCACAGAGCGGCCGAACTGGCTATGAAGGACTTCATAGTCCGGATGTGGCCTGGTGAGCTCCTGCCCAGTAGCTACTTTGGCCTGATCAAATGGATTGTGGACGCCTACCCACGGCTTGAATTGATCAAGCGATCTATTTGCATCGAAGGTGCCCGTCGAGCTCTTGCCCGCGTCAAGGTGCATTGGGGCAAGCTGGATGCGGAGGAGCAGGTCAAGGACGGGCCGCCGGACGGTAAAACACATCGCCATCCCAAAATGTACTACGATGGTGTGATGAAGGGTGCTCGACTCGTTGCCAATGAGTGCACCAAGGATGCCATATTTTAATGAATTCACTTCTGTCATGTTTGTAATTAAAGACGAAGTTACTTGCGCTATGTAGCGCTTTTGTTATTTAAAATTTTACCTTCTATGCGGCTGTTTATAAAATCCTCGAAAGTAGGCGTCGGCTTCGCTTCACGTTACTAGCACTGGGGTGTTCGTGGATAACCCGGACACTCTTTACGCAAATGTTTGGTCCCTTAAGGAGGTGTCCGGCGCAGCGAACAAGGCAATCGGACTATGCGGCTTTTTAACTTTCACTTAGCCATTGAAGTCTACAATTTTAAATTTCGGCGAAGCCCCTAGAATCCGGAAGGCTGAATTGGGGCGCTATACACGCCTAGATCGGACAAACCCGATTTATCGCCTAAAGCGGAAAATCTTTAAGGATATTAAAACCTCTCGAACAGCGACCAGCTCTCACCACATCATGCCGGTCAGTTTTGGCTTTCTCTACTGAGGTGCTCGTCCGGAAGAACCGGGACACAATCGCAGTAGTTCTCCCTGCGCTACCTTAGCCGATATAACGGAACGTAAGGCACCAAAACAAGGGAGCCGGGCTGTCCCAACTGTAGACCCAGGACATGATTCGGAGCTGATGCATATAGTGCTATAAGTTCGGGGTGCCGCGCTGTTGAAAGTGTTCGGACTTTAGTTGCCATATAGCGGGGCGCCATAAGAAGTCACCGGCAACCGCCGCACTAACGCAGTAACGGATGCAAAATAAAAAATGCTCAAATAAGAAAAATAAGCTAACGCTATATATATAATCTCCCATTGACGAAAAATACGTTTAAGCGTACATTTACAATGGGTGCGTTATGCAGAGATTGTTAGTGCATCTAGTGCCCCTTAGTGATTTTGGTGTATTGAAGACTTATAGGTTAAGAAACTAATGTGTTTATGAGTGTACACAGGTCTACAAGTCTGTGAGGAGTTTGATATTTACAGAGAAAGTCGACCCCTAAAAATGAAGTTCTCTTTGTTGAGTCATAGGAAACACCGTACTGTTAAAGGGGGTCGAGGAAATACTAAGGAAAAATTTCCATGTGATGCTCAACTCAAAATCCTACACCTACCAATCCCTTCGAGTGAAGCCTTTGGAAATCTCATACAGTTCAGTCAATTTCTTCAAAGGATGTAGACGAAGTTCTTACCGTCATTGAGGAATTTTTTCTCGACCGAGGAGTTAGGAATTCGCCAAAGGTCGGATTGCCTACACCGTGAGGAACATGATAGCCCGAGGAATTTGAGATTCAAATTTCCGACCCGTTCTTTATCTTCTTGGCATGACTGTCCCAAAATATCTTATCCACCTAACGGTCATATCATTGAAGGGCATTTATGTCTTATCATGTCGGGCTGCTCCCTAGGCTATAAATAGCCGCCCCCTATAACCACTAGCTGGTTGGCTGCTCCGAGACAAACTTGACACTTGTCATTTGAGAGCAACCCATCCTCTGAGGACTTTGAGCGAAAATCATCAAGTGAGGAAAAAACCAAAACCAAACCCCTACAAACCCAAAGTGATTGAGCATCACTGAAGAGATTGATCCTGCGTGGATCCGACGCTTGTTACCTTTGAAGATCAGTGCTTCTTCCAGACGGTTAGGCGTCATGGTCTAGAGCATCCAAGAGGAATTGTGGATCACCGAGTGACCAAGTCTGTGAAGGTTTGGAAGTCGCCTGAAGACTTACCACGAGTGATTGGACGAGGTCTTTGTGACCTTAGTTCAAGGAGAATACGGTGAGGACTTGGTGTCCTAAGCTGCATGCTCAGCGACTGGATGTCCGGGACTGTGTGTCCTCGAGTTTAAATACTCAGCCGCTTCCAACCAGACGCATAACCGAGACAGCAAGAGGAACTGGTCTAACAAATCATTGTCTTCACCAACCTTACTGGTTCTATCTCCTCAACCCTTTCATTTCCTCATTACTGTGTTGAGTGTTCATTCATATCTGTGTTTGAAGACTTTGATCAAGACTTTCTCAATTTCCTCGGTTCAATTTCTTGATCTGTTTGTCTTCATCTTGTGCTATCCTGTGTTTACACTTTCTGTACTCTTTGTTTGTCTTCATTTCATCATGATGACCATGCCCGCATTCTGTTATGCTTACTTCTGAGTACTTATTCCGCTGCAGGTACTTCTTCGCTAAGGAATTTCCTCTCTGGCAAATTCCTCAGTGAAGAATTCATAAAAATCGCCTATTCACCCCCCCTAGTCGATATAACGCACTTTCAATTGGTATCAGAGCGAGGTACTCCCTTGTTCTGTGTGATTTTGGTTTAACCACCGGAGTTTTAGTTATGTCGACCGCAGGTATGATCAAGGTCTCGGCAGGGTGTCCTACCTTTGATGGGACGGACTACCCCTCTTTGGAAGAACAAGATGCGAATGCATCTTGAGGCAATTGACAACGATCTCTGTTATGTTGTGGAAAATGGTGTTCCCTCAGTCACACGTTCTCTGAATGCTGCCGATGTGAAGAGGTTCAAGCAACTCGATTCTCATGCGAAGAATATCATATGTGGCCATCTGAGCAAAGGACAATATGGAAGAGTGAGTGCTTTGGAAACTGCCAAGCTCATCTGGGACAGGCTGTCCAAAGTAAATGAAGGAGTCTCAACTCAGCGTGACTCTCGAGTTGATGTTCTTCGCAATCTCTTCAACCGCTTCAAAAGACTCGACAACGAAAATGTTCAACAAACCTTCGATCGCCTCATCGACATCTCAAATGAGCTTCAAGCGCTTGGTGCCACTGACATCACCGACCATGAGGTGGTGAAGAAATTGTTGAGATCGCTTGATTCCTCATTTGATACTCTGGCACTGATGATACAAGAGCATGCTGACTACAAGTCACTTGATCCAGCTGATATCCTCGAGAGGCTAAATACTCATGAGTTCCAGCTTGCTGAAAAGAGAGATCTCTATGGTTCTAGCTATGGAAAAGCACGTGCCCTGAAGGCCAAGGCTGTGTCTGAATCTGAGTGTGAAGACTCTGGTAGTAGCCTTAGAGATCCTGAAGAATTAGGCCAGGAGCTAGCACTGCTCGTGAAGAAATTCCAGAAGTTCTCAAGACATGGTCGCTTTGGAAAATCCTCAAGGAGCAGTGATTCCTCATCCAGTGACTATAAGAGAAGACTTTGCCATAAATGCAAGAAACCTGGTCACTATATTCAAGACTGTCCTCAGTGGGAAAAGGAATTAAAGAAGAAGAAACACAAGGATTACAGTTCTGATGACGCTAAGAAGAAGAAGAAATCGTCGAAATCTTCATCATCAAAATCCTCAAAGCCTTCTTCTCACAAGAAGAGCAGATCCAAAAAGGCTTGGGCATTCATTGGCAAGGAAATGGACTCTAAAGCTGAATCTGAGGAACATGAGCAAGAGGAAGCATAAGAAGAATCTGAATCTGGTGTGGCGAGTCTAGCTCTCGCTACTGCTTTCGTCAGCAAGTCCATCTTCAACTCTGAAGAAAATGACCTCACCAACAATGCTGATGAAGATAGTGATGACTACGCTCCCACCTATTGCTTCATGGCAAAGGGTGCCAAGGTACTCAAATATACCTCCTCTTAATCTAGTGAAAATGAATCTGATGAAGATCTAAAGCCCAGTTACTCAAAACTTGCTAAGATTGCTGTAAAACAACAAAGGGCTTTTGAAAAGGTTCAAAATATGCTAGATAGGAGTGATGATATGTTAGGTGAAGAAATGGATCGCACTAAAGCCCTCGATCGAAAATCTTCAGAGACTTGCCTAGGTTTGACAGCCTTCAAGGTCATCATAACACTCTCTTGTTTGATCATGAGAAACTTTCTTATGAATTTCTTCAAAGAAATCAAGATCTTGAGAAGCTAAGAGTAAGTTATGAAGATCTTTAGAAGGAGCGCGATTCATTATTTGCTCAACAAATCAGCGCTTCTCAGGAAGAATTTGTTCCTCCATGCTTAAAGTGCATTGAACGTGAATCTGCTAATTCTTCACCTGAATGTTCAAATGATTCAACTGTTACAAATTCTTCACCTGCCTCCGCTATCACTAATTCCTCATCTGAGGACATTGCTAGTATCACTGACGATGCAGGGCTGAAGGAATTGTATATGACAGGCATGTGCAAAAGCCTCAAAGGGCATCAGACTCTTTGTGATGTGCTTAAAAATAAGATCCTCAACAGGAACACTAGGAAAGAGGGTATTGCCTTTGAGAGGAAACTCAATGCCGATGGAACGTATTGGAAGCCTGAGCAGTATCCCAAAACCTCATGGGTTGCTGCAAAGGGACCTCCAGTTGATCCATCTAACTTATCTGCCTTTACATGCTAATCTCCTCATTCTTCCGATGAGTCATTTGACTCCAACTATAAACTGTTCAAAATCGAATGGTGAAGTATTTGCTAGATATGTTGGCACTAATCGCAGGAACGGTTCCCCTATGAAGAAAATTAGGGTTCCCAAGAAGTGCCTTGAAAGTCTTCAGTGAATGTCCTCATGACGCCACCGTGAAGAATAGGAACCCCAGATCAAACTCTTCATATGGACCAAATTCTTCATATGGATCCAAGTCCTCATACGGACCAAATTCCTCACATGGATCAAATTCCTCAAAAGGATCAACGTCCTCATATGATTATCATCGTATAATAACTCTGCTTCGCAGGTATAGCTAAGGGCTATGAATATGTGCATTATTCTTCAATCAAATATTTTCATTAGTCCTCGAAGAATTTCTCTGCTTATTCATATGCTTACACTAACCCCTCTTATGTGAAACGAAATGGTTTGGCCTCTATGCCACCATTCTCATATGGTGCTCGCAGTGTGATGAACTCTTTGCAACCTCTTCAGATGTGGGTGGTGAAGAAAAAGAACTAACCTCTTCTGCAGGGTCAGGTCTCCGCACGTGCTTTTAAACGTCTCAAGAATTTGCTGGGGCCCGACAAAAATGCCGTAAAGGACGCAGTTAATCATGATGAAATGAACTTTCATTTCACACGCCCTCATATCGCTTATCCGTTATACTGCCTAATGAAATTCATCTCGATGAACTTGATATCATATTCTTCACCGATGAAGTATATGAGATCGTAAGTTGCACTAATTCATCTGCAGGATGATCAACCCAAAGCCACTGAGTGGGTTCTCGATAGTGGATGTACAAATCACATGACTGGTGACAAGAATCTATTGATGGATGCTCCCTTATCACCGCCTCATCTCAAGCATATCATCTTTCTTGACAAAGGAAAAGTCGGTATTGGGTCTTGGTAAGGTTGCGATCTCTAAGGACATACACATGGACAAAGTCATGCTTGTTGAGTCCTTAGGATACAACCTCATGTCAGTCTCAATGCTTTGTGATCTTGATATGGTTGTTATCTTTGGCAAGTATCGTTGTGTTGTGATTATGGAAGCAGACAATTCCAAAGACATCGAAGGCTTTAGGAGAGGAGACTTGTATATTGTTGATTTCTACGGACCACAACCGCCGTGTGTCTACTTGCAAAAGCTTCGTATATTGGCTATGGCGTCATGACTTGGTCACGCATGCATGAGGAATTTGAACACGCTTGCAAAGAAGAAGCATGTCATTGGCATTGAGAATGTCAAATTCCTCAAGGATCACTTGTGTGGAGCTTGTGAAGTCGGAAAAATGACCAAGGCCAAGCATCCAGTGAAGACTATCATGACCACTACTCGTCCCTTCGAATTACTTCACATGGACCTCTTTGGTCCTAATCATTACTCAGCTGTCACTAATGACGCATCTCTATATGGATTTCTTATTGTTGATGATTACTCTCATTACACATGAGTACACATTGTCACTTACAAAAATGAAGTGCAGGAAGTCTTCAAACGATTTTCCTCGAGGGCTTCAACTAACTTTGGTGTGAAGATCAGACACATCAGGAGTGACAATGGAACTGAGTTCAAGAATTCGGTCTTGATGCCTATCTTGATGAACTTGGTATTACTCATGAGTTATCTGCTCCCTATACTCCTCAAAGAAAATGGCGTCGTGGAGCGCATGTAACTCTTGTTGAGATGGCTCGCACTATGCTTGATGAATACAAAACGCCTAGTCGCTTTTTGGATTGATGCAATTGATACCGCGTGCCACATCATCAACAGAGTATATCTTCACAAATTCTTCAAGAAGACTGCCTATGAACTCCTCAACGACAAGAAACCCAATGTAAGTTATTTCAAAGTCTTGATTGCTAAATGCTGGATTAGAGATCCTCATCACAAATCTAAATTTGCACCGAAAGCACATGAAGGTTTTATGCTTGGTTACGGAAGGACTCGCACACCTACAGAGTCTTCAACATCGCTCTTCACAATATTGTTGACACTGTAGATGTGCGGTTCAATGAAACTTATGGCTCGCAAACAGAGCACCTACCTTCTGTGTTAGATGAACCAGCACCTGAGGAATCTATCGGGTTCAAGGCAACTGAGGATGTCATTCCTACTGAAGAATATGCTGAAGAATTCATTCCAGTACGCGGAGAATGACGAACTGATGCACCTGAAGATAATGCTGAAGACAATGGTGCTGAGGAAAATGATCAAATTCCTCGACGACAACCAGCTCATCCTCGCGTTGCAAAAGAAGTGCAAGTTGACAAGATCATCGATGACATTGAAGCGCCAGGACCTCTCACACGCTCAAAAGCTTCACATTTATCTAACTTTTGTGGGCACTATGTTTTTGTCTCTATCACACAGCCCACTAAGGTAGATGAAGCATTTCTGGAGCCTGAGTGGATTCAGGCCATGCAAGAGGAATTACATCAGTTCGAGCTCAACAATGTCTCGAACTGGTCAAACGTCCAGATCCTCGCAAGCATAATATCATTGGCACAAAGTGGATCTACCGCAACAAGCAAGATGAAAATGGCCTAGTGGTGAGGAATAAGGCACGACTTGTAGCTCAAGGCTACACACAGGTTGAAGGAATTGATTTCGATGAAACTTTTGCACCTGTTGCTAGACTTGAGTCTATTCGATATTACTTGCCTATGCTAACCATCACAATATCACTTTATATCAAATGGATGTGAAAAGTGCATTCCTCAATGGTAAGCTTGAGGAAGAAGTATATGTTGCTCAACCCCCAGGTTTTGAAGATCCAAAGAATCCTGACAAAGTCTTCAAACTCAACAAGGCCCTCTATGGTCTCAAACAAGCCCCACGGGCGTGCTACGATACATTGAAGGAATTCTTCATGAAGAATGGCTTCAAACCCGGTTCACTCGACCCTACTCTCTTTACTAAATCATATGATGGTGAACTGTTTGTGTGCCAAATATATGTTGATGATATTATCTTTGGCTGTACTGATGTCGGTGTACTAGAGTAGGGGTACCCTAGTATCCCGAACTTGTGCACGGGCAGTTGCAGCCCTCCGCAGCAAGGTTTACCGGGTGACCGCTAAGGTCCTCCGTGGTTCCTTTGGAGCCATTCAAGAACAAAGTATTCAAGCCAAGGAGACAAGGCCCCGGCAAGAGGAGCTTGCCGGGAAAGCCACCCAAGGCACCTAGGAGACAAGACCCCGGCAAGAGGAGCTTGCCGGGAAGGCTCGGTGAGCGACAAGCTTCCGGACGCGACAAGACAACAACCGTGGCAAGGCGCTTGCCGCGGCAGACCACCACTCTGCACCAAGGCCCAAAGACATCCACTAACGTGTCATACAGGACCTTTCTGTAGCGCCATGGCAAGAGGTCAGGCGGCCAGCGGAGCGCCAAGCGGCAAGCGATCTTGACAAGATTGTCATCGTGGCAAGCGTTGGCGCCCTGACGGTCCCTTTCTGACCGTTAGGGCGACGTGACGGGCATTTAATGCCTTTGTCCCCCGCCGCCGTGGTTAGGTATGATACACCGTACAAGTAGCTGTACCAACCACTCCTTTTCCATTTTTACCCTTGTCTACGCTACACCGCCGGAGACCCCTTGAGCATATAAAAGGAGGCCCATGCGCAACGTAGAGAGAGGGGGGTTCGAGGGGTTCGAGAGGTTCGAAGCCAGAGAACACTCACGCTCGGCCTCGTTAGCAGCTTCGTGGTATCAGTAGCACTCAGCGCTCCTGAGCAAGAACTCAATACACTCAGACATGCAGCAGTAGGAGTGTTATCTCTCCGGAGAGCTCCGAAGCTGGGTAAAATGCTCGTGTGCTTCGCCTTGATCTGCTCTTCGTGCGACCTCCACCCCCCGCCGAACCGAAAGAGGCTCGGTCCGCCGGTCCCATAGGTGTTCGTGGGCCAGATCAGCCTGCCCCGACATCTTTGGCGCGCCAGGTAGGGGGCGTCGAGATTGTGTGGACCTGATCCGGCGTCCACACGAGCTAGATCTTCATCATCTTCATCGACATGCCACCGGAGAAGAAGGTTTCGGCGGAAGATGTTCTGTCCGCGTCGAACCCACCACCACCGGAGCAAACGGGAGGTGGGGTAGATGCCGGCGGAAGAATGGACGTCGGCAGGGGAGCCCACGGTGCTGCCAAGTCCAAGGACAAGGCTGCGCAGACCTCGGCGTCAGACATGCACCGCGCCTGCCTCAGAGGCGCGGGACCGACATCGTCATGGTATTCACAACGCCATATGCTCGCGGACCAAGATCGAGCTGGTAGATCTCGGGATGCTCAAGACCGGCATGCACGCCAACATGCCGGGCGCGAAAGCGAGGCATCGGTCGCTCGACGGGATATCGCTCCTTCTAACATAGTTAGAAGTCCGAGCATATCCCGCCTCGCGCCGCTCGCCATCGCCACCCACCACTCCAGCAAGCTTTGGCGAGAGCTCAACTGCTTCGATTACCCTCCAACAGCCGACAAGGTCGGCGAATGGAGGGCCACCATTCGTAGTCTCATCGGCTTTGCCAACGGCGATGCTCCGCGCAGCCGAGTGCATCGCCGCCGCGCAGACTGCTAAACACGAGCCGGTGGCGACGAAACCGTGGGGGTGCAACCACCATGCACTTCTCCGCCCAAGGCCAAGATCGCCGACTCACCGGATCCACCTCGACAGCGACTCCACCGCATCATCGGATCCACGAGCTCGTCGCGGTCAGCGCCAAGTTCTTCACGAGCGACAGCAAGAAGACGCTCGAACTCGCATCGAGCGTCGAAGAGGAGCGCGGCGTCAATCCGACCAGCGCGCTGGGCCCTCTATCGACATGCATGCGCCAGTGGAACTAGGCGACTTGCCGTACGCGGTAGGTTGCCCTGCGTTCACTCGTGAGCTGCGGCAAGTCCAAAGGCCCAAAGAAGAAGAATTTCTGCCAGACGCATTTGCGAGAAGTACGACGGCAAGACGCATCCGTCGGAGTTCCTCGGCATCTACACCATCACGGTGCAAGCTGCCGGGGCGAGACGACAAGATCCTGGCCAACTACTTCACCGTGCTCAAGCCCAATGTCAGATCCTGGCTCATGCACTAGCCGTACAACTCCATAACCTCTTGGGCAGATCTCTGCCATCAGTTTGTCGGCGCCTTTACAGGCGGCCACAAACCTCAAGGCCAAGAAAGCGATCTTCATCAGCTAGACCAGAAGTAAGGAGAGCCTCATGCAAGTACATTCAGAGATTCAGCCACAGACAAAGACAACATCTCAGATGTCCACCCCTGCCACAGTAATCAGCGCTGCTCCATCGAACGCGCGAAACCGCAGGATGCGGGAGGAGATGGCGATGTGCAAGATCGAGACGCTGCTGAGCTATATGCCCCGCCAACAAGTGTGCACGTGTGAGGAAGGGAGGAGACTCCCCGGAGAGAATACTGAAGCAGGCGAAGAAGAAGACCAAGTCCGGCAAGAGCTCTGATGCCCACTCCGGCAAGCGCACCTCTTCGGAGTGTTGCGCTACCATCGAGGACGCACCATCGAGCTCCACTGGCAAGTGCTGAGGAGCAGTCTGCTCCGGCAAGCCCTAGGGTTTGTTCCGTCGAAGCAGACGCTCCCGACAAGTTTTGCTCCGGCAAGAGCTCTGATGCCCACTCCAGCAAGCGCACCTCTTCGGAGTGATGCGCTACAGTCGAGGACGCACCATCGAGCTCCACCGGCAAGTGCTGAGGAGCAGTCTGCTCCGGCAAGCCCTAGGGTTTGTTCCGTTGAAGCAGACGCTCCCTACAAGTTTTGCTCCCGCAAACTTGCCGGGGAACGTCAAGCTCCGGCTGAGCCGCAGGTTCTCGCCAGGAAGCAGATGTTCCCGCAGCAGCAGATGTGCCGGTGGTTCTTTGGTCGATCAGACGACGCCAAATCGAGCCACCGGACGTACACCTTTCGCTCTAGTCTATGGAGCAGAGGCAGTTCTCCCCACGGAACTCAGATACGGATCACCTCGAGTGCTCGCTATGATGAGCTTGAGCAAGAGCAATATGCGACAACATGACGCGCTGCTTCCTTGAGGAGGATCGCCTTCAAAGGTCAGACGAGCTGCTCGATACCAGCAAGCTTTGCGCCGCTACCATTGCCGCAGTTAATGCCAAGTCTCAAGGAAGGCGACCTTGTTCTTCGGGCCGCTGCTCAGTCCGCCAAGGATTCCAACAAGTTGACGCCTTGGCGGGAAGGCCCTTACCGGGTGAAACGAGTCACTAGGCCTGGCGCTGTCCGCCTTGAGACCGAAGATGGCATTCCGGTGAGCAACTCCTGGAACATTGAGCATCTTCGTAAGTTTTACCCGTAGGGCGCGGTTGCCGGAACTCGTTCCGGCAACCATATTTTGTACAAGTCTTGCCGATGTTGCATGTAATCCTTTGTACAAAGCTGGGCGCAGACCCCGTGCAGCTAATGTGCTTCGCACGTCTTGTCAATTTCATGCTTACTACTTCTATTTTGCATGCGTTATCTGACACTTTGTGCAGCACCTACCCCGGTAAGCAATAACGAGCCATAAGGCACATATCTTTATTTTCTCTTCTTTCTCTTTCTCAAAGAAAGGAAGGTTCCCTCGCCCACAAGTTTGCCGGGGGGAAAGGAGAAGATAATGATGCGGACCAAGCGTAGCTCAAGGAAGTCTAGCCTTACCGGGAAGCAAACGACAGAACAGCTAAGTTGCTAAAGTTTGAGCAATCAGTTTTAAAATTTTTAAGTTATCTTCCTCGAACGACCGTACTTCGTATGGAAAACTCAAAAGCGGAGGAACCAACTCAGAGCTAGTTGCGCCCTTACTTTGTTTCGAGTCCGCTCAACAACTTAAGTGAGCTGCGACTAGTAGCTAGTTGCGCCTTACTTTGTTTCGAGTCCGCTCAACAACTTAAGTGAGATGCGACTAGTAGCTAGTTGCTCTTACTTTGTTTCGAGTCCGCTCAACAACTTAAGTGAGCTGCAACTAGTTGCGACAAGGTTTCTTGTCGGTAGCAGCACCGCCAAGAAGGTCTGACGTCTGCACTCAGCGCCATGACCCAGTGCCTCACAACGACAAGTTCCCTAAAAGCGTGGGGCAAAACATACAAAGGAAGGAACCAAGTAAAGGAAATAACATAGCAATTGCTACCCGAAATAGAGTTATATTACAAGATAGCTTGTCGCAGCTCTAATAGATTGTTCTCATAACATGACCAGCAGCGGCAAGAAAAAGAGAAAGCGGGCGGCGAGCAGCTCTTCATCAAAAGTTTCTCCTTCGGCCGGCGCCCTGGAGCTCGACGCCCATGGGAGCTTGATGAATATGCCATCGCCGGCCTTCAAATAGGCGCCGGGCTGAGGCTCTTCGGAGCCCGACACTGCCGCAGCGGCGGAGGGATCGGCGGTCGGCGTAGCGCCTGGCGCTCCTGCGGCCTCAGGGCCGTTAGTGCGATCGCCGGACCCCTCGCCAGCTTCTGTGGCGGCAGCTTTGGCGGCCTCTTCGCCTGCGGGCTCGTCAGCGCCAACTTCTTCTCTGATGGCAGCGGCGTCGTCAGCATTGCCGCGCGCGTCCTCCTCACCGGCAGCCTCGGTCTCCATTGGCTCTGTGGTGGATGGATCTGACGACCGGGAAATGAAGAAAAGTCAAGAAAATATTCAAAAAGAAAATCAGAAGAAGAAGAACACATGGAAAGTTTTCAAGCAAGAGGATTACCTGTGCTAGGGTCTGCAGTCATGGTCTCCGCCGCCAGGGGATCGCTGGTGCTGTCCCTTGCCGGAGAGCTATCCCTTGCCGGAGAACTGCCCCTTGCTGGAGAAGTCTCCCTTGCCGGAGAACGCTCCCTTGCCGGGGGATCCTCCCTTGGCGGCGTAGTCGAAGCAGAAGGCATGGCAGGAGCGGCTTCAGGGCACTCCTGGTAAGTCTGCTCTGCTCCTACACAAATCAGCAGTCAGATATCAGCAAAGAAAGGGCACCCATGCACGCCTAACAGCAGGAAGTAAACCATATACTTACGCTGGGGGCTGCGCTGGGGGCTGCGCTGGGGGCTGCGCGTGCCCTTGCCCTGTTTTGGGCCTGGCCCAACAGAGCTCGGCACCGTGTGTGGCCCAGGCCCGGGGGCTCCTGTCGGTGTACTAGAGTAGGGGTACCCTAGTATCCCGAACTTGTGCACGGGCAGTTGCAGCCCTTCGCGGCAAGGTTTACCGGGTGACCGCCAAGGTCCTCCGTGGTTCCTTTGGAGCCATTCAAGAACAAAGTATTCAAGCCAAGGAGACAAGGCCCCGGCAAGAGGAGTTTGCCGGGAAGGCCACCCAAGGCACCTAGGAGACAAGGCCCCGGCAAGAGGAGCTTGCTGGAAGGCCCGTGAGCGACAAGCTTCCGGACGCGACAAGACAACAACCGAGGCAAGGCGCTTGCCGCGGCAGACCACCACTCAGACCAAGGCTTCCAAAGACATCCACTAACGTGCCGCCTGGACCTTTCCAGCGCTGTGTGGCAAGAGGTCAGGCGGCCAGCGGAGCGCTGTGGCAAGCGGCGCTGACAAGATTGTCATCGTGGCAAGCGGTGGCGCCCCTGACGGTCCCTTTCTGCACTGTTAGGGCGACGTAGACGGGCATTTAATGCCTTTGTACCCTGCCGTCAGGGTTAGGTATGATACACTATACAAGTAGCTGTACCAACCACTCCTTTTCCATTTTTATCCTTGTCTACGTTGCCACCTGTCGGAGACCACTTGAGCATATAAAAGGAGGCCCATGCGCAACGTAGAGAGAGGGGGTGTCGAGGGCTTCGAGAGGTTCAAAGCCAGAGAACACTCACGCTCGGTCTCGTTAGCAACTTGTGTGTACTGTAGCACTCAGCGCTCCTGAGCAAGAACTCAATACACTCACCATGCAGCGGAGGGAGTGTTATCTCTCCAAGAGCTCGAAGCTGGGTAAATGCTCGTGGTGCTTAGCCGCCTCGATCTGCTCTTCGTCGACCTCCGCCCCCGCCGAACCGAAGGGGCTTGGTCCGCCGGTCCCATAGGTGTTCGTGGGGCCGATCAGCCTGCCCCGACAACCCACCAACGTTATAGTGATGAATTTGCCTATATGATGAGTGAAGAATATCAAATGTCTATGATGGGAGAGTTGAAATTCTTCTTAGGTCTTCAAATTCGTCAACAACACAATGGCATATTCATATCTCAGAGAAATACCTCAAAGATGTCCTAAAGAAATTCGCACTAAGATTGCAAAGGCGTCAAAATTCCTATGCCCACAAATGGCCATCTATGCACTGATGAAAATGGTATTGACTTCGATCACAAGGTATACCGCTCCATGATTGGTTCTTTATTGTACTTATGTGCATCTAGGCCAGATATAATGCTTAGTGTTTGCATGTGTGCCCGATTTCAAGCTACACCAAAGGAATCACACCATAAGGCTGTGAAGCATATTCTTCGATATCTAGCTCACACACCAACACTAGGATTATGGTACCCCAAGGGCTCTACTTTTGATCTCATTGGATATTCTGACTCTGACTATGCTGGTGATCGTGTGGACCGCAAGTCAACATCTGGTACTTGTCATTTCCTCGGACGATCTTTGGTCTGTTGGTCCTCGAAGAAACAGAATTGCGTATCACCGCTTCATCATGAAGCTGAATACAATGCTGCCGGGCTCTTGTTGTGCTCAAACTCTATGGATGAAGCAAACTCTCAAGGACTACAAGCATCATCGTGAAGAATGTGCCTCTCATCGTGACAATGAGAGTGCCATCAAGATTGCTCACAACCCAGTTCAAGACTCAAGACAAAGCACATTCAAATTCGTCATCATTTTCTTCGTGATCATGTGTTGAAGGGCGACATCTCCATCGAGCATGTGAAGACTGAAGAACAGCTAGCCGATATTTTCACTAAGCCCTTGGATGAGAAGAGATTTAGCAAGTTGCGGTGTGAGCTAAATATCTTAGAATCTTCGAATGTTCTTTGAAAAGGACACACATCCTGACACTTATGCAAAATTGATGACTTAGATGTGCAACACATGAAGAAACGCTTTTCTTCAATCAATGAAGAATAACACTCTAAGTGTGAAGAAATTAATGAAGAATTTGATTCTCAGAACCCTACGACAATTGTACGCGGTGTCTGAAATCATCATTCTTATACGGTGGGTCACGCCACCACCAAAGTTGAAAATCTTCAATTTGAGTTTTTTTCTCAGTTTTTGAAATTCTTCAGTTTTTCAAATTCTTCAACTTTGCAAAATCTTCACTGTTTCCGTCGGTTTTCTTCATTGGCTATATATATGGGTTTATGTCCTCTACAGCATTCACTTATGGCTATTTCTTCAAGTCACTTTTTCTGCTAAGTGAATGAGATCGGACCCTTCCCCCTCTATGCTATACTCAACCCAATCTATTCACAAATTCTTCATGTGCGTTCTATTTGAAACTCGTTCAAAATCTTCACCGTGTCCTTGTCACCGAACAAATTGCGAACGGAACTTTAAAACTGATCTTATCCAAACTTTCGGTTTTGCCATTAAACCGTTCCGCATCCCACGATGCATTATTTTATTCACCCACGATCGTACACGATCTCCACTACACTGTACGTGGGTGACACAGGTCGTGAGAAGGAGAATGGTCAGGGGCACGTTCGTCCCAAAATCTTCGGGCGAACGGTTTTTCACCATGGCTATAAATACCCCTCTCCCCATCCTCACTTCTTTTACTCTGCTCGATCTATCTCTCCCGCTCGAGCTCCTCAAACGCTAGCGCCGCTGCTACTCCATTGTCGCCGGTGAGGAAGAGCTTCACTGCCTCGACCTCGTCGCCGACGTACTCGCGCCGATCATGAAATCTTCACTCCGCCGCCGCCAGAAGCTATCTTCCTCCGCCAAGTTAGGGCGTGGAAGATCTGAATCATTTAACTTCCCAACTGTTCTTCTTAGTTTGTCATGTTCTTCACTTCGGGTAATTAAAAGTTACTTTTATTACTCGCTTTGATTCTCAAACTTACCTGAAAATCTTCAAAGGTGTTTATTCTTCAAATCTTCACACATATGAACACCTCAAACAAAATATGCTCTTGATTCGTTTCTCTAAGCAATGATTTTCTTCAAGATTCCTCAATTGTGTGGATCCTCGATCTATACAACTCTGGAACCTAAGACAAAGATCGCTTTGTGAAATTCTTCAAGGCTCATCTGGTTAAAATTCCTCAAACTAGTTCTTTTTGAAAAACCTTCTGAGAACGCATATGACCTCTCCAAATTCCTCGCAACTATACTTTGTTCACAGGTACTCATGTCCGCTGCTGAATCACTAGGTTCTCATCAACTTAACTCATTTGCAGCGTTCCTCGAAGAAAAGTTGCATACTTCTTCAGAGAATTCATTTGTTCAAATTCCTCAGCTGAAGAACATGGCGTATGAAAGAAGCCACAGAAAGGAGGAAAGAGGCCTGAGGTCATGACTGCGTTTGAGATCCCTGAGGAAATATATGCTGATTATTGCACACCTGATGAAGCCTAGTTCAGCAAAGAAAACAAAAATCAGCGCAAGGTGCGCATTCAAAGGACTGAACGGAGATAGGCAAGGGAATGGAGGGAGTACAGATATGTAACTCCAAAGTACATGAAGAAATTCGCACTCAACCCTCCATGCCCAAGAGCTCCATTGGCACCTGGTCAAGAAGATGACCCCACCAGCATCAAGCGTGGTGAGGACTTTCCTGAAGAATGGGCCAAGCGCCAAGCCAAATTGGCAAGACAAGCCAACGAGGCAAAGGAGGAAATTCAATGAGGACTCTGCCATCGCCGCTGCCACTGAGGCCTCTATCAAGCCAAGAAAATCTATGGCAAAGAAGCCCGCACACAAGCCAAGTGCTTCACCAACAGTGCCCTCACGGCCAAGTTCCTCAGCGGTGCCCTCACGGCCGATTCCTCATGCTGCTCCTGCTCCTCCCAAGTCCTCAGCTGCACTTACAAAATCCTCAGCAGTTCCGACAATGTCCTCAGCACCTGTGCATCTGTCCATGTGCCAAAGGACTTAGGCTTCTCCATTGCCTCTGGTGTTTCAGCAAGTTCCTCAGCTGCACCAAAATCTTCATCTGGCCCGACTCTGCTGAAGACTAAGGCCACAGCTGGACGAGGTCCTCGGCCAAGCCCCAAGAAGAAACAGGTCACCTTCCAAGAGCCACCTGAAGATGATGAGGCTGATGATGATGAACTAGCGGAAATCATCAGAGATTGCCAAGAAAGGGTCTAGAGCCAAAGGCACATCTGTACATCGCTGTTGGATCCGAGGAAAATCCTAGATTACATTGATCTCGCACAAGGATCCAAACACCCCTATGCCTGATTTTAAATCGACCCTGGACAAAGTCACATGTCGACCCATTTCATCATCAAGAGAAATGGAAGTTTGAAAAGGCAAGAGAGATCAAGAAAGCTCAATACGTAAAGGAGAAGTTCCTCAAGAAAAACGTTGTCGAGTGACACCGAGGAACTTCTCAAGGTCCGTAATGAAATCCAAGCCCTCAAAGAAAACTTCGATGCGTATTATGCCGATTGGCAAGGAGCCAAAGTCGATTCACAACCTGACGAAGAAATTCACCAATGTTGCTGCCCCAACGCAACATGAAATTCCTCAAGTCGAGCCTCACTCAGCAGATCAAGAACATGCCAAGATCACTGATGAAGTTCAAAGGTCAAGAAAATGCTAGTTCCAGGGCTGATGATCCCATTCCAGCCACCGAAGAAATTGCCGTGGCATCCACTAGTGGTGCGCTCAAGAAACCGAAAGAGACAGGCAACAAGATCGCCATACCGAGGAAAATCAACCAGATTCCTCGGCTCCTCTGCGCCAACACCAACTCCAATTCTTCCATCTGCCTCTAATGTGAAGAAGACCAAGGCTGCGTAACGAGCTGTTGTGAAGAAACGGAAAGCATCAATCGCGTCAAATTCTTCACGAAGAAAATGAAGCCAATGACCAGCTCCTTTGAACATCCTATTGATGTTGTTCCACTTCGTCAATTCCATCAAAGGACCTTGTTCCTTTTGATGAAGATTATGTGATCCCAAGCGGATCTCGATGAAGAAAATCATTTTGTCGCTTCGTCAGAAAGCAGATTGATGAAGAAATTGAAGTGGAAGCAATACCTTCAACCCCAATCATTTCCTCGCCTATGCCTCAGTTCACAGCTGAAGAGGCCGGTGTTGAGGAACTTGAAGAAGATGTGGATATTGGAAGCACAACGCTAGTGATGAACGATGACTTTCGGGAAAGTCAGCATCCAAATTCTCCACTCTTCACCCCAATCCAACAGATACCTCAGTCCCCTGCTCCAACTGTTCAAATGGGCTCTGAAGAAACTCATCCCACTTCATCTGTCTATGAAGAAATTCCAGCCACTAGCGCTGAGGAACCTGCTGCCGCTGATCCTCAGACTGCACCTGTAGAGGAACAAGACATTCCTCAGCCTGAAGAACCAGATATTGCGATTCCAGAGGTCGTGATGCAACTCACTGGCACTCCACTGCCAAAGCCAAAGAATCCCTTCTCAAGAAAGCAAAAGTTCAAGGCTGAAGACTTCTTCAGCGAGCATGTATTCTTCACTGATTACAATCCATATGATTCTGCTCGCATAAGGAAGAGGCGTTTCTGGACTGCCAGTCAAGCCAATTTCTATTCCTCAGTGCTCTTCAACAAAGAAAAAGTATTCGATCATGCACATATTTCTTATGTGGACATGGAGTCTCTGCCAGGCTTTGAGCCAGTCCTCAGTGTTCTTCACGACGCAGGACTTCTATATTTCTGCACTGACATCTGTGATTGGAATGAAGAACTCATTCTTCAATTCTATGCAACGATGCACATCACCGGAGACGCTGAAGACGTGAACTCATGGGTGTTAGACTGGATGTCTGAAAATACTCACTACAAGGCACTCAGAATCGAATTGCTTCGTGCCCTACCACTCAGTCCTCCACTTGATGGTGCTCGTTGTATCTACAATGAACCAAAACTTTCAAATCACTATATGCAAGTGCTGATGAAGCCTTTGAAGCCAGGGCAGGCCCCAAGGACCAAATTCCTCGTCAAGGAATTACTGTATGTGCCTCGGACTGTCTATCGGATTATGACGAAGACAATGAGTCCTATCAAAGGCCACGACTCGAATGATGAAGAAGTCGTTGCCATCATGAAGAATATGCTTTTCAATATCATCCAGGGCGTTCCCGTTAACTTCGATGATTTCTTCATGAGGACTCTGACAAACATTGCTATGTCACCATTTGAGCTGAAGCCTTATGCGCCTTGGATAATGAGATTCATCAGGACAAGGTCTTCACTCAATTACAAGGCTGATACTCAACCATCGCAGCTACTTGCCCCGATTGAAGTCCTCAAACGGACATTTACCTCAGCAGATGACAAGGGCAAGACTACTGCTCTGATCGATGAAGGCATTCGTCCATTGGATGGACAGTTTCGCAAAGCTGCATCCTACTCCACCAATGATGACTCTGCCACACATGACTCGCCAAGAAATACCTCGGTCAAGCAAAGTCCTCAAGCCACAAAGCACCTGTGGTGATGACTGATCGTGAAGTTACTCCTCGCCTTCATCAGAAGGTTGATCGCAATCATAAATGGGTCAAGCGTCAGTTTGGTTCAATTCTTCACAACATGACCTCAACACACAATGCAGTGAAGAAAAATCACTACTACCTCCATGAAACCTTCAAACGCACATGGGTTGTTCTTTCCAATGTCTACAACGCGGAAGAACTGACGACAATGGGTCTCAAGGAAGAATTTGACTGGTCTGCACCTCCTCCGAAGAAATACAAGAAGGTCAAAGTTCCTTCCTTGGTGGCCAGCTCCTATTCTTCATTGTGTGACACTGATGAAAATGAAGACTTGGATGACACTGCGGCAGGCCCTACTACAACAACCGACCCCAACAACGCTGGCGCTCCTTCTTCAACTTGAAATTCTTCAGGGGTGTTAGTCCTCAGTTTCGATCCTTTTGGTCATTCGATGATAAAGGGGGAGAAATTTGAGTTAGTCTTCAAGCGGGTCTATTATATGGGCAATTTATTTTTTAAGTTACAACTCTCGTTCTTCTGAAACCTTTTATTAGATCCAGTTGTAATCTTAAACCCGATGGTGCTTTGATACTTTTGATGCACTGCGCTCTGGCACTATGCTCTGATACTTTTGATGCACTGAGCTCTAATTCTCTTGAGCTCTGATACGTTATTTTGATGCATTATTTTGCATGCTTGTTCCTCATTAATGTCTGTGAAGGTTTGGAAGTCGCCTGAAGACTTACCACGAGTGATTGGACGAGGTCTGTGTGACCTTAGTTCAAGGAGACTACGGTGAGGACTTGGTGTCCTGAGCTGCGTGCTCAGCGACTGGGTGTCCGGGACTGTGTGTCCTCGAGTTTAAATACTCAGCCGCTCCAACCAGACGTATAACCGAGACAACAGTTGGAACTGGTCTACCAAATCATTGTCTTCACCAACCTTGTTGGTTCTATCTCCTCAACCCTTTCATTTCCTCATTCGTGTTGAGTGTTCATTCATATCTGTGTTTGAAGACTTTGACTGAAGACTTTCTCAATTTCCTCAGTTCAATGTCTTCAGTTTGTTTGTCTTCATCTTGTGCTATCCTGTGTTTACGCTTTCTGTACTCTTTGTTTGTCTTCATTTCATCATGATGACCATGCCCGCATTCTGTTATGCTTACTTCTGAGTACTTATTCCGCTGCAAGTAGTTCTTCGCAGCGAATTTCCTCACCGCAAATTCCTCGTTGAAGAATTCATAAAATCGCCTATTCACCCCCTCTAGTCGATATAACGCACTTTCGTGAGATAAAATAGGACTATTTGACATGTCCTATCCGAGCAGGCTGTGTTCAGGTAGATAAAGCAGGTATAATGATCATAAATAGATTCCACCTGGGTATTTCCTTCTGTGCACAACGTCTATTGCCTCCTTGGATGTCTCTTCCCTATAAGTCCGGCAATTCGGCTCTTTTGAGGATGTTGCGCCAACGCGGTGTCCTGAAAGGTAAGAGGGAAAGAGTATGAAAGTATTTGGCGGTTACCCGCACTATTGACTGAGTCGTTGATGCGCCTCCGCCTATGCCCATGGTATTTTAAGTGCGTAATTGTGTGCATGTGGCACGAATGCTGCTTTGATGGGGCTTAAGCGGAGGCCGGACTGCTAGTCACGCTCTTGGCGTGCCTGACGATCCTGTCGCGGGGTGCTCCGGACTCGCTTGACTGTGCTCGAAGTTGTTGTCGCCGGATTGGTTTGTTGGAGAAGGCCGCATTGTACTTCCGCCGCAAGGGCTGCAGTATGTTCTTCTGTTCGTAGGGAGCGGTCCATATTTCTGTTCACCATTATGACCCCGCGCGGTCCTGGCATCTTGAGCTTGAGATATGCGTAGTGTGGTACCACATTGAATCTGGCGAATGCGGTTCGTCCAAGTAGTGCATGGTAACCACTGCGGAAGGGGACGATATCGAAGATTAACTCTTCGCTTCGAAGTTATCCGGAGATCCGACGCCCACTTCCAATGTTATAGAGCCCGTACAGCGGGCCTCTACTCCAGGAATTACACCTTTAAAGGTGGTTTTAGTGGGCTTGATCCTTGAAGGGTCAATGCCCATTTTGCGCACCGTGTCCTGGTAAAGCAGGTTCAGGCTGCTGTCGCCGTCCATAAGGACGCGCGTGAGGTGGAATCCGTCAATGATTGGGTCTAGGACCAATGCGGCTGAACCACCGTGACGGATGCTAGTAGGGTGATCCCTATGATCAAAAGTGATCGGACAAGCTGACCATGGGTTGAATTTGGGGGCGACTGGCTCCATCACATAGACGTCCCTTAGTGCCCGCTTTCTTTCCCGCTTGGGGATGTGCGTGGCATAGATCATGTTGACCGTTTTCACCTGGGGGGGGGGGGGATTTCTTCTGTCCCCCCGTGTTCGGACGTCGGGGCTCCTCATCGTCGTCGTTGTGCAGACCCTTGTCCTTGTCTTCGGTGTTTATCTTGCCGACCTGTTTGAATACCCAGCAATCTCTATTGGTGTGGTTGGCTGGCTTGTCCGGGGTGCCATGAATTTGGCACGAGCGCTCCAGTATGCGGTCCAGACTGGACGGTCCCTGATTATTTCTTTTGAACGGCTTCTTCCGCTGACCGGGCTTGGACCCACTGAATCCGGCGTTGACTGTCGTGTCTTCAGTGCTGTCACCGTTGTTTCATCGCTTACGCCATGGCTTGCCGTTATTGTCGCGGACATCCGAATTGCCAGACTTTGGCGTAGTGCTGCTGCGAGCCAACCAACTGTCCTCGCCCGCGCAAAAGCGGGTCATTAATGTTGTGAGAGCTGCCATGGACTTGGGTTTTTCCTGGCCGAGGTGTCGAGCGAGCCACTCGTCACGAATATTATGCTTGAAAGCCGCTAGGGCTTCGGCGTCCGGACAGACAACTATTTGGTTCTTTTTGGTTAGGAAGCGAGTCCAGAATTTCCCGGCTGACTCTCCAGGCTGTTGAGTGATGTGGCTCAATTCATCGGCGTCAGGTGGTCGCACATATGCGCCCTGGAAGTTGTCGAGGAATGCGTCCTCCAGGTTTTCCCAACTGCCAATGGAATTTCCTGGCAGGCTGTTTAGCCAGTGCCAGGCTGGTCCTTTGAGCTTAAGTGGAAGATACTTGATGGCGTGTAGATCGTCTCCGCGGGCCATGTGAATGTGGAGAAGGAAATCTTCGATCCATACTACGAGGTCTGTTGTGCCATCGTATGATTCGATGTTTACGGGTTTAAACCCTTCTGGGAATTCATGATCCATTACTTCATCAGTGAAGCAGAGGGGGTGCACAACGCCTCTGTGCCGGGCTATGTGGCTACGCATGTCGAATTGCTCTGGATGGCTATATTCGGCCCGGCCGGACTTGTTGAAGGTGTGTCCGGCGTGACGGTCCTCGTCGCGTACCGAGGCGCGCCCCCACGATCCGTAGATCGATCTTGGCTGTTCCGTTTTGTTGCCCCGGGCTGTAGTATGTTGGCGTGGGGGTGTTGGCTGGTATGCGGACTGGTATTCCATTTTATCCCGGCCACGAGGTGGCCGGTCATCCGTATGGTGCTCGAGTCTGTATTCCTCAGCTGCCAGGACTTCCGTCCATCTATCTGTGAGCAGATCTTGATCAGCTTGGAGTTGCTTCTGTTTCTTTTTTAGGCTCCTCGCAGTGGCTATAAGCCGACACTTGAAGCGCTCCTGCTCTACGGGATCCTCAGGCACGCCGAATTCGTCGTCGCCGAGGCTAATCTTGTCTTCGGAGGGGGGCATGTAGCTGTCCTCCTCTGGGTATTCGTCGGTAGCTTGTTCTTCTAGGCTGACCTGCTCATCCTCCTATTCGGCCTGCTCGAAGGCGGGCTGATCAGGGTTGTATTTTTCTTCAGCACCATTCGGATTGTTTTCATCTCCTGGGCCAGTATTGTTGTGGCGGGGCTTGGAGTGGCGCCGACAGCGTCCATTCTTTGCTTTTCCCCCCGAGGTTTTATCCTCCGTTGCCTCATCGCCATTTGTTTCCTTTGGAGTGTCAACCGTACATATATCATAAGAAGAGGTGGCTGTCAACCGCCCAGTGTGCGGTGGTTCATGTTCTTCTCCTGCATCGTCGTCCATCCCATCGATGTCTTCGGAGTCGAAGTTCAGTACCTCGGTTAAGTCATCAACCGTGGCAATGAAGTGGGTGGTGGGTGGGCAACGAATTCCTTTGTCGTCTGCCTCCCACTCGAGCCGGACATAGTTCGGCGAAGATCCTCCTGACAAAGAGAGAGACTTTAATAAGTCCAGCATGTCCCCAAAGGGCGAGTGCTGGAAGATATCCGCATTGGTGAACTCCATTACCGGAGCCCATCCTGGCCCGACGGGCTTGGGAGTGTACGGACTGGAACCGACGTCCGGATACGAATCCAAGAGTTCGGAGTGCGGGCCACCGGAGAGGTAAGACCCGTGTTTGGCTCCACCGCCGATGAGGGCGTGACCTGGGGGGCGGGGTCCATCCCTCCGTCCTTAGGCAGCGCATCCTGCTCTGGATCTAGGTCCGGAGATACTACGGGGGCGATACCCCGAGCTTCGTCCGATGGCAGGTCTAAGCTGTGCTCGTCGAGACTGTCCGGTGCTCCTGGCATGGGCCCAAATCCGTCGAAGATCAAGTCTTCGCGGATGTCCTCCGTGTAGTTCAGGTTTCCGAACCTGACCTGGTGGCCAGGGGCGTAGCTGTCGATCTTCTCCAGATGGCCAAGCGAGTCGGCCCGCAGTGCGAAGCCGCCGAACACGAAGATCTGTTCGGGGAGGAAAGTCTCACCCTGGACAGCGTCGTTGAAGCTGATTGGAGGGGCCATCAAGCCTGACGGCGACGACACAGAGGAACTCTCAATGAAAGCACCAATGTCGGTGTCAAAACCGGCGGATCTCGGGTAGGGGGTCCCGATCTGTGCGTCAAGGCTGATGGTAACAAGAAGTAAGAGGCACAGGTGTTTACCCAGGTTCGGGCCCTATCGATGGAGGTAAAAACCTACTTCCTGCTTGATTAATATTGATGATATGGGTAGTACAAGAGTAGATCTACCACGAGATCGTAGAGGCTAAACCTTAAGAGCTAGCTTATGATGGTATGATTGTAATTGTGATCGGCCTTCTAAGGACCAACCTCTCTGGTTTATATAGGCACCGGAGAGGGCTAGGGTTTAAATGGAGTCGGTTACAAGGAAGGAAATATAATATCCGGATCACCAAGCTTGCCTTCCATGCCAAGGATAGTCCCATTCGGACACGGGCCGAAGTCTTGAGTCTTGTATCTTCACGCTTCAATAGTCCGGACGTTGTACACAGTCCGGCTGTTCGGATACCCCCTAATCCAGGACTCCCTCAGCCGGCGTTGTCCATAAGGTCTGTAACTCCTCTTTTAGTAAGCCGAGATACAGATTTATATCATTTCCCGGTTGTCTCGGCCCTTGAATAAGCATAGCCATGTGTATGTATTTTTCCTTCATGCACAACCAGGGGGGAGGTTGTACATCCATACAAACATGGGCCATGTGCTATGATCGGTGTTCTGGTTGCAAAATGGTTTCATGCCATCACTACTATCACCAAGCACGATGTTCCTTGGATCATTTGCGAAAAATTCAAATTCAGCATCTAATGCTCTCCACTAGCTAGCATCTGCGAGGTGTCTCAGCTTCGGTTCATCTCCGTCATCTTGCTTCACCCTCTCCGTGTGCCAGCGCATAAGCTTTGCTTCCTTAGGATCTACGAAATATCGTTGTAGACGCGGAGTGATCGGAAAGTACCATACAACTTTCTGTGGAGCTTTCTTTCCGGCCTTTTTATATCGTGAAGCATGGCACTTTGGACAGATGGTTTTTTCCGCGTGCTCGTTCCGATATATGATGCAATCGTTGATGCATGCGTGATATCTAATATGTGGCAGATCAAGAGGGCACCCGATTTTCTTTGCCTCCTCGACACTAGTAGGACACAGGCTTCCCGTGGGAAGAACCTTCTTTAGGTACTTCAGAAGCTCATCCAGGCTTGTATCTGTCCATTTGTTTTTTGCCTTCATCTTTAGAAGTTCAAGTGTGAAACTCAAGCGGGTCACCTCGGGATTATTGCAACCATCATACAAATGAGTCAACGAGTCTACCTCCGATTGCCCGATTTGGCCTCCTCTCTAGAAGCAGCTCTGTCGCTAGTCGTCTTCTTGCGAAGCAGGTCTCGAACATGCGGGTCCCGCATGGATGAACTTAGTAGCGGCGAATACGGTGGCGTGTCCGCATCTTCTCCGCCTTGAACTGCCTCTTCGCCATCGACATTTCCGAGGCCGTCTTCCTCTTCGGGCACATAATCAGTCATCTCTTCGTCTGATGGCCCCATGTCGTTATTTCCTGCCCCGTCGACGTCCTCCTCCTCCTCATCATCATCATCTTTTTCTTCACTTATCCACCGAGTATGGCCATGCATGAAACCATGCATGAGCAGGTGCGCCTTGAATTTACCACCCTCAACTTCCTTTGCATTTTCTACACGGACATAAAACATCCCTCAGTCTTTTTTCAAACATGTCATCCACAGCGGATTGCCAGTATCTTTCCACCATCCTTCCATTGACCTTCATGATCACCTGCGGGCGGATCAAATATTATAACCACGTATATATGCATGCATGGATGAAATTCATACAAAAATGCGGCATGACCTTCCCTAAACATAGGACATATTGAGTTTGCATGCCCGAAATTCGCCGAAACGGAATTGAATTGACATTTCGGCAAAACATAGGCAACTAATGTCACCCACATTATTTCATCAAATGCACAATGTAGGCAACTCAAATTATGCCACACACAATTCGGTATATATATTCTCATATCGCCCATATATATATATAGTTTCGGTCCTATCCACACAAACACCTTTTGTTGCTCACCTATGCGTCGAGAGGGATATCGAGCACCTTTCTTCTTAATTACCTAGTAGCTCTAGATATATATATTTAACTAGCTAGCTAGCTAGCTAGGGGGAGAGAGAGCTAGCTAGCTAGTGAGATAGTGGGAGAGGAGAGGGAGAGAAGAGGGAAGGCATTAATGGAAGTCGGAGGAGGGAAAAGAAGAGGGAGGGAGGGCATTAATGGAGGGGTGGTGGTGGAGGGCACAAAGAAAAGGGGGATGGTGGAGGGAAAAGAAGAGGGGGAGGGAGGGGGCTCTAATGGAGGGGTGGTGGAGGGGCAAAGAAGAGGGGGAGGGAGGGGGGCTCTAATGGAGGGGTTGTGGTGGGGGAGCATTGAAAGGAACAAGCAATGTGCAAGGAAAGGGGGAGAAAGGAAGGGGGAAGAAGAGAGGGGAGGAAGAAGGGGAAAGCTGGTAGGTGGCTGGCGGGCATAGCAGTAGCGCGGGTCATCCATACGCGCTACTGCTATGGCAGCTTGCAAAATATCTACAGCTAGGGTTGCACTACTTATAGCGCTGGCCATAAACACACTCTACTGGTAAAATGTTATACATAGAAAAATTAGCAGTAGCGCGCTTTGTAAAACGGGCGCTATAGATACTATACTAGCAGTAGCGCAGGTTCGAGGACAGGCGCTGCTGCTATTTTTTGACCAGGGGTGTGGTGTGTTACACTTAGTAGTAGCGTGGGCCCAGGTAACAAGCGCTGCTGCTAAGTTATACCAATAGCGCTGTTTGTACCCAGCGCTACTACTATATACTAGTAGTGTTGGCTTGCAAACAACCGCTACTGGTAAACTTCTATCTATAGGCATTTTCCTAGTAGTTAGCTGCCACGTTCTAGCGCCACATGCGGGGCATCATGGCTGCTCATGAGGCCAGGCATCAGGCGATCCTATCGGTGGGGGCGACGGATCCTCGCGAGCCCCCGGGGCCTCTAGAGCCTCAAGAGGTTCAGGACCTGGGTGCCTCGTGAGGGGTGACTTCTGCAGCACGCTTCTCTGACTACCCCAACACCCCTTCAGCAATGGTGCCAGGTGACATGTTCTGGTTTGTTCAGTTGGGGCGCCCCTCGGGCTGCATTATCCCCAAGCCACGTGGGTCCGTCCCAGCGGCATGTATCACTTTTGCATCCATCAGAATTGGCTCTACCCTTTGATCATGAGTTACCTTATGATTATCACATATCTGTCTGGTGCTTCGACGCCATGAACGTCGTGCACCCTGGCAATCCCACCCTCGACCGCCTTATGATTAAGGACTCGCACGGCCTCTGTGCTTGGGTCCGTCCCTGCAGCGTCGCTAAACCCAAGTGGTTGAGCTCTGGGTCGCGGGCCAACTCCCGAGCACGTCACCTCCCATGGTCCTTGGTGCCTTGTTATCGCATGAGCTAATCGGGGGCGGATAAGTTAGGGCGCGCGACCCGGTGCCTCGCCACCGCGGGTGCCACACGCCTGTTGTCTTTCTTCAGGACTTATGCATGAGAAGATTGGGCATGGTGTCTGTGCTCGGGTCCGTCCCTGCATCGTCGACAGACCCAATGACTGACCTCTGTCTGGCGGACCGGCCTCGTTCACGTCACTTCCTGGGGTCGTTGGTATTTGGCCTTCTCATGCGATAACCTCAGGAGATTCACTCAGCGCAGGTAGCCTAACCATCTCGCAGGACTATCACAAGTGTTTCGAATCAAATTCAGGCGCAACCTGCCTTGAGGTAGGGCGTTGTGAGTCCCGCACTGGCTCATGAGTGCCCATACACACCTCCTCTTGCCCTGCTGTGCAAGCCACGTGTCAGGGCGAGGATGTACAACTGGTAGTCGACACGGTCGAGGAGCGGCTATGCCCATGCAAGAGCAAAAGCGCCATGCTCCAAGCTGGTGATAAACAACTGAGGGTAGCCTCATGGTTGCAATAACCTCAGGTGATGTCGGATGTGGGGTTCCGACAAAACCCTTAAGGTTGGAACTCTGGGTTCGCGCAAAGTGCTTTCCCTCCTACTGATCCACGCCCTACCTCGCTAAGATCTCACGGATGAACTCGACGCACTCACAACACAGAAAGACACGAGATTTATACTGGTCCGGGCCACCATTGTGGTGTAATACCCTACTCCAGTGTGTGGTGGTGGATTGCCTCTTGGGCTGATGAAGAACAGTACAAGGGGAAGAACAGCCTCCTGAGGTTGAGGTGTTATTGTGCTCTATGGAATTGTGGATGAGAACTCGATCGGTTCCACCTACCCCTACTGTGGTGGCTAGCTCTACTTATATAGGCCCTGGTCCTCTCCCCAAATATTGAGCAGGAAGGGAGCCAAGAACGGCGGGAGAATTTGAAAGGGGACAGCTAGTACAAGCTATCCTGACAAAAGCGGTCTTCGCTTGCAAAAGGCTCTGGTGGTGACGCCGTCTTGGGCTCCACGGTGACCTCCGTACTGCCGTCCTGCTGGTCTTGGTCTTGTTGCACCTATATGGAAACCTTTGCTTGATGCCTCGGTACTCCGCGCCTCCGCTTGCTTCCTTAGCACGAAAGAGGAAACAAGGACGCTGCGCGCGGCGATCGTCATAGCTCACGTCATGTGAGCCTCATGAGGTTTTCTCTACCTTGATATCTCCGCTCCTCGCGAGGCAGCCTAGTGAGGCCGCTCCCGAGGAGGTCTTGCGCCGTCCGGCTCGCGAGGCTTGTCCCATCGCGAGGGTCTTGAATTATTTGTTGATGAAGATGGGACGTACAGGCCCTCTAGCATAGCCACGCCGTGGGCCGCAGGCAGGCAAGTCTGGGGACCCCCGTTCCTAGGATGCTGACAGTAGCCCCCGGGCCCAAGGTGCGCTCGGGCTTGGCTTCGCGGCAAAGCCAAGGGTCAACTGCGGAGCGCCGCGGGTCCCAAAAGCATGCGGCCTTGGTCGACGCGTGGCGGTTGACTGGACGTGGGCGTCTCCACTTCCCCATGCTGCCTCGGCAACTGCACGACTTGACAAGTCCCTACGACATGCAAGGAAAACCATCATTACCTGTGATCGTGGGGGGCGTCGGTTGGCCTTCTTCCGCTATAAATGGGGAAGGGGGGCGGAGCCCCCGTCGCCCATCTCTTCTTTGCTCGCTTGCTAGCAGCGCCACCAATGGCGCCACGAAGGAAGTTCTCTGCCGCCGAGAAGGGGAAGACCCCTCGCGAGGGACACGGCTCCCCGGCGCCCAAGCGCGGACGCGACCGTCTGCGCAAGCACGTAGCAACCCCCGCCGCGGCCCACTGTCGTGTCCGCGCCGCGGCATGCGGAGGGGTTCATCCTAGCCATGGCGGCCCAGTTGACGAAGGGAGGCGTGCCACGGTGGCCGGCAACTGGCTCCAACTTCCGCGCTTCTTCATCTACGAACTGTCAGCATCTGGTCCAGGCGGGCTCTGCTTGCAGGCGGATGGTTGCTGCAGTAAGGCCTCTTGGGTCGCGGTCGAGACTTCCGACGCGGGCAACATAGCCCTGCCCCGCGGCTGGCAGACGTTCGCCCGCGCGCGCGGCCTGGGCAGGTGGTGCACCCTCCACTTCAAGTACGATGGTGGATCGACCCTCTATGTGAGGGTGTTTGGGGAAGATGGTCGCCGCGCCGGGTGCTGCCCCGAGGCGAACGACGGTGAGGAGGTGCTCGGCCTTGGGGACGGTCGCGACGAGGATGAGGGCGAGCCTGCCCTCGGCGGCGACTGTGTCTCGTCCAGCTACGGCGGCACTACCTCCAGCGATAGCTCCAGCAGTGGTGGCTACGACCAGCCGTCACGCCCGCTTTGAGGGCGGCAGCGGGTTATCTCGTTGCCGTGCCTCTGTGAAGCGCGAGGAAGGGTCTGGCTAGGCTCGGGGTGTCGCTAGGGGCCTGCCTCCGCGCAATGCAGCTTTTGTTTTGCTCTTTTTCCTGCATCAAAAATGAAACCAGTATGGGCCAAGAGGGGCGTGTATCGAACTGTGGTTCCTTTGTTATTGCACTGTGCGTGTTGTTCCCGTGCCGTGTTGTTATTTTGCTCAAAGATAACTTAACCTGGTGCATTCGGGACACCCTCTTCCTTACGAGGCGTTTGTTTCCTTGTGTCCATCTTGACCTGGTGGTCTGTGTTTGCTCAGGAACTGCAAAAATTTGTTAGGAGGTGCGCTAGAAGATTTGCCGTTCACCCAAGCCTTGACGTGGCGCTTTGTATCGCGGTACCCGGGGGGCACGGACTATGAGAGATGCGCCAGTTTTTGGGCTCGAATAGGGGTGGCTCGCGAGAAGGCAGAGAGGAGAAAAATGCTCACGAGGGCACCTGCCTAGCCCCCTCACAAGTATGCGAGAGAGAGAACACGAGTGAACCAGAGCCGGTAAATGCGGTAAGAGGCGAGGGAATCGAATCAGCAAGGAACACCAAAAGCAAACTTCGATTAAGGAAAAGCGAGCCAACTACGGAAAGCAAATGAAAATCCGCGTCCGGCACCTAATCTAGTCTTCAAGTCTTCGCACCAGCGCGGAGCTAAGTGCTGCCACTAGGCGTGGGCGGGAGCCCCAGGGCCTGAGGCCGGCGCTCCTTAGACTCCGGGGCGTGTACAGCCCCACTCATTATTACGTGAGAGTGTCACGGGTGGTGATTCTTCACAGGCACCGGGCCTTCTTCACAGGTTCTAGGCCTTTCTTCATAGGCTCTGGGCCTTGGTTCATGGGTAGAACTTCCGGAGGTGCTGGATGTTCCAGGCATTCTGGATAGGTATCCCGTCCTGCATCTCCAGGTGCGCGGTGCCAGGCCGACCCTGAACGGCCCCTCCCACATGGGTGAAAGCTTGTGCGGCCTTCCCTGGAGAGGACCCGCCTCAGGACGAGGTCGCCTACCTCGAGTGTCCTAGAGCAAATGCTGCGACAGTGGTATTGCCGCAGCGCTTGCTGGTTCCTTGCCTCCCTCAGTGCGGCTTCGCGACGTCGTTCCTCCCCCAGCTCGAGGTCCATCCCCCGCGTGGCGTCCTGCTGCGTTTCATCAAACGCCAGGACCCGTGCGGAGCGCTGCTTGACCTCGTGAGGGAGGACCGCTTCAGCTCCGTAGACAAGGAAGAATGGGGTCTCGCCCGTTGGCTTGGTGGCGGTGGTGCGGATGGACCACAGCACGGACTGGAGCTCATCATACCAGCCCCTGCCACAGGCCTCGAGCTTCTTCTTGAAGGTCCTGGTCTTGAGGCCCCTCAGGACCTCCGCGTTGGCACGTTCGGCCTGACCATTGCTCCTGGGGTGCACCACCAAAGCGTAGCAGATCTGTGTTCCAAGGTTAGCACAGTAGGTTTTGAAGAGGTTACTAGTAAACTGCGAGCCGTTATCTGTGATGATGTGGTCGGGGACCCCGAAGCAGCTCACGAGGCCCTTGATGATCTTGACAGCAGAGCCGGCTGGGATGGTGCGGACGGCTTCCACTTGCACCCACTTGCTGAACTTGTTGATGGCGATGTAGAGGTAATGGTAGCCCCCAGGCGAGGGAACGGGCCCAGGATGTCCAGCCCCCAGATCGCGAACGGCCACGTGAGCCAGTAGAACCCACTGCGGAATACTTTGCCGACGAGGGTCTGTGACGATAAGTAGTGCCTGCAGTCGCCACCGTGTATGTCAATTAGCAGCTCCTTCCCCTGGTCCCTGGAAATGCAGCGCAAGGAAACATCGTTTGGCCGCTTCCTGTACAGCTCGCCATCCCGGATGCAGTATGCCGTGGCTTGCCGAACCACACACTCTGCATCCTCCTCTTTCTCTGGCAGCGCCCATTGCATCAGATACTCCATGAATTCCTTGGTCCAGCATCCCTCCTGAGGTTCAAGCGCCAAGAGCAAACGAGCTCCTAAGGTTGGGCCACAGGTCCGGGCTCCTGAGACAGGAGGCTGTGGAAGCTCCTCCCGAGGCTGAGCTGTGCTTGAAAGTGGTGGTGTCGCCGATGGCTTGAAGAGTCGTTCCTCAAAGACACCGGGCTCTTGTGGATGTCGCTTGGATGCTCTCCTGGCGATGTCGTCGGCTTCCTTGTTGGTGCCCCGGGGCACGTGCTGTAGCTCCAAGCCCGAGAAATGCTTCTCCATCTTGTGCACCTCCGTGAGGTATGCCTCCGTATGCTCGTCCTTTGGCTCGTATACTTTGTTGGAGAAGTTGACGAGGAGCTGCGAGTCGCCTCTAACAGTAAGGAGCTTCACCCCCAGAGCTACCGGCCTTCAGGCCAGTTATGAGGCCTTCATATTCTGCGATGGTGTTGGAGACCTTCTCGCCATGCTGAAAGCAGAGTTGCACGGCATAATAGAGCTTATCCCGAGTGGGCGAGATTACTACTGCTCCAGCCCCTGCGCCTTGGTGCGCGAAGGCGCCATCGAAGTACATGAGCCAACCGTCCGGTGCCTCGCTTCCTGGCGAGGTGGATCGGTCTTCGCCTTCTTCAAGTGTCGGGCATCCGTCCATTCTGCCACAAAATCAGTGAGCGCGGCCCCCTTGACGAATCTTGTAGTGCTGAACTCTAACTGGAATGCTTGCAGCTCGATGTTCCACTCGGCGACCCTTCCAGCTGAGTTGGGGCTCCTGAGCACCCTCTCCAATGGGTAGGCCGAGACGACCTTGACAGGGTGGCCCTGGAAGTAGTGCCACAGCTTGCGTGAGGCCACCAAGAGCGCGAGAAGGAGCTTCTGAGGCATCGGGTATCGTGCCCTTGCGTCCCGCAACACCGTGCTGACAAAATACACCGGGTGCTCGACAAGGGCTGGCGCGTTGGCGAGGCTCGGGTCTTGCGAAGATTGGGGGCATCTCCTGAGGTGGAGGGGGTCCTGAGGCCTGACTGCTTTCGGGAATTTCGGCGACGTTGTCTTGCCGAGCTTGGTATTCTGATGCTGAGGCTTTTGCGGCGCCTTCCTGACCCTGCATTACTTCAACTATAGCTTGGTGCGGTGCGCCCTTGGCTTGGTGCTCCTCCCGAACCGCCACCAGCACTGCGCTGGCGGAGTACGGGGTGGCGGCAAGGTAGAGCACTAAGGGCTCGAGAGTTCATGGTGCCACCATCACCGGAGGGCTGGTCAGGTATTTCTTGAGGTCTTGGAAGGCTCGATCGGCCCTTGGTGTCCACTCGAATGGGCCCTTCTTCTTCATGAGCTTGAAGAAGGGTAAGGCGCGCTCTCCCAACTTGGAGATGAAACGCCCCAACGCGGTCACTCGTCCTGCCAGCTTCTGCATCTCTCTGAGGGTCTGCGGCGGGCTGATGTCCTCGATGGCCTTGATCTTCTCCGGGTTCGCCTTGATCCCTCTATGGGATACGAGGAATCCCAGCACCTTGCCGGAAGGGAAATCAAACACACACTTCTCCGGGTTAAGCCGCAAGTTCACCTGGCGCAGGCTCTCGAAGGTCTCCCCCAAGTCCTGAATCAAGGTTCCTGTCTCCCGAGACTTCACCACTATGTCGTCGAGGCCTCTGTGTTTCTCCCGAGCTGCCGCCCCATGGCGATGTGCATCAGCCGCTGAAAGGTCGCGCCCGCGTTGTGCAGCCCGAAGGGCATGCCGGTGTAGCAGTACACCCCACACAGGGTCAGGAAGGCTGTCTTCTCTACGTCTTCCACCGCCACCTTGATCTGGTGATACCCTGAGAATGCGTCCAGGAAGCACAGCAGGTCGCACTCGGCGGTGGAGTCGGTGATATGATCAATGCGGGGGAGCCGGAACGGATCTTGGGGGCAGGCCTTATTAAGGTTGGTGAAATCGACGCACATCCGTGCCTTCCCAACTTTCTTCGGCACTACGACGGAGTTTGCCAGCCATGTGGGATACCGAGCCTCGCGAATGGCACTCGCCGCCTCTAGCTTGCGGGTCTCCTGGACGATGAAGGATTTCTTCTCCGTGGATTGCCACCTCGCTCGTTTCTTGATAGGGTGCATGTTGGGGCACACCCTTAAGTGATGTTGAATCACCTCTCTTGGAACCCCCAACAGCTAATTGGGCTCCCATGTGAATATGTCCTTGTTTGTGCGCAAGAACCTCACCAGCGCCTCTTCTTGGATAGAATCGAGGCCGGCACCTATGGTAAAGGTGGCTCCTGAGGGTCCGTCCTCATTCACTGTCACCTGCTTGGTTTCCGCCTTGTGTTGGGTGAACAACTGCTTCTTCTTGGTAGGTGCGGCCTCCTTGGCTTCGGGGGTACCGGCGCCGGTGGGCTGCGCCACCGCTGCGGTCTTGAAGGAAAGCTTGAGTGCTGATGACCCACAAGTATAGGGGATCTATCGTAGTCCTTTCTATAAGTAAGAGTGTCGAACCCAACGAGGAGCAGAAGGAAATGATAAGCGGTTTCCAGCAAGGTATTCTCTGCAAGTACTGAAATAAGTGGTAACAGATAGTTTTATGATAAGATAAATTGTAACGAGCAACAAGTAACAAGAGTAAATAAAGTGCAGCAAGGTGGCCCAATCCTTTTTGTAGCAAAGGACAAGCCGGAACAAACTCTTATAATAGGAAAAGCGCTCCCGAGGACACATGGGAATATCGTCAAGCTAGTTTTCATCATGTTCATATGATTCGCGTTCGGTACTTTGATAATTTGATATGTGGGTGGACCGGTGCTTGGGTGCTGTTATTACTTGAACAAGCATCCCACTTATGATTAACCTCTGTTGCAAGCATCTGCAACTACAACAAAAGTATTAAGGTAAACCTAACCATAGCATGAAACATATGGATCCAGAACAGCCCCTAACGAAGCAACGCATAAACTAGGGTTTAAGCTTCTGTCACTCTAGCAACCCATTATCTACTTATTACTTCCCAATGCCTTCCTCTAGGCCCAAATAATGGTGAAGTGTTATGTATTCGACATTCACATAACACTACTAGAGGTTAGACAACATACATCTCATTAAAATATCGAACGAATACCAAATTCACATGATTACTAATAGCAAGACTTCATGTTCATAATCAGAGGGGTAATAATATGCATAAAGGATCTGAACATATGATCTTCCACCAAGTAAACCAACTAGCATCAACTACAAGGAGTAATCAACACTACTAGCAACCTACTAGCACCAATCCCGGACTTGGAGACAAGAATTGGATACAAGAGATGAACTAGGGTTTGGAGATGAGATGGTGCTGGTGAAGATGTTGATGGAGATTACCCTCCCGATGAGAGGAGCGTTGGTGATGACGATGGCGATGATTTCCCTCCCGAGGGGAAGTGTCCCCAAGCAGAACAGCTCTGCCGGAGCCCTACATTGGTTCCGCCTCGTGGCGGCGGAGTCTCGTCCCGAAAGGTTGCTTATGATTTTTTTCTCATCGAAAGACTTCATATAGGAGAAGATGGGCATCGGAGAGCCACCAGGGGGCCCACGAGGTAGGGGGGTGCGCCCAGGGGGGCACCCCCCACCCTCGTGAGCAGGGTTTGGGCCCCCTGGCCTTCATCTTTGGCGATGATTTTTCTTTATTTATTTTAAGGTATTCCGTGGAGTGTCAGGACTTTTGGAGTTGCGCTGAATAGGCCTTCAATATTTGCTCCTTTTCCAGCCAAGAATTCCAGCTGCCGGCATTCTCCCTCTTCATGTAAACCTTCTAAAATAGGAGAGAATAGCCATAAGTATTGTGACATAACGTGAAATAACAGCCCATAATGCGGTAAATATCGATATAAAAGCATGATGCAAAATGGACGTATCAACTCCCCCAAGCTTAGACCTCGCTTGTCCTCAAGCGAAAAGCCGATAACAATAAATAAGTCCTGATGTTTAGAGGTAGAGGCGTCGATAAAAAGAAAATACGGACATGAAGGCATCATGATTATTCTCATAACAGCAACATATATTGATTTTTCATATGATTACTTATGTTCAAATGATGATCTTTTCAAAGCCAAAGTATGAATCAAAACCTTATTGAGCACCAACAAATTATGTCCTTAGTCATTGAAACAATTGCAGTTTATCATAACATCGGAAAGAGTCTATGTCAGAGCTTAAAAGCAAGTCCACATACTCAACTATCACTTAGTCCTTCATAATTGCTAGCACTCACGCAATACTTGTGGTTACGGAGTTTTAACTGGACACAGAGAAAGATATGGGGCTTGTAGTTTTGCCCCACAACCTTTTACCTCAAGGGTAATATCAACAATAATAATTCATGCTCCCCTACATCCATGAAAAAGGAAAGGTGAAGATCACCGTGACTCTTGCATAAGGTAGAGGATAATAATAAAAGATAGGCCCTTCGCAGAGGGAAGCAGAGGTTGCCATGCAGTTTTATGGTTGGATGCACAAAATCTTAATGCAAAATAACGTCACTTTATATTTCCCCTTGTATGTGGAACTTTATTATGCAGTCCATCATTTTTATTACTTCCACAACAAGTTCGTACAAAGCCTATTTCTCTGCACTAATAAGTCATGCATATTTAGAGAGCAATTTTTATTGCTTGCACCGTTGACAACTTACTTGAAGGATCTTACTCAATCCATAGGTAGATATGATGGACTCTCATGGCTAAACTGGTTAAAAGGTATTTGGAAGCACAAGTACTATCTCTACTTGGTGCTGAGAATTTGGCTAGCATGAGGGGGAAAGGCAAGCTCAACATGTTAGAGGATCCATGACAACATACTTTATCTCAGATATAAGAAAACATAATTCATTACGTTGTCTTCCTTGTCCAACATCAAATCTTTAGCATGTCATATTTTAATGAGTGCTCCCAATCATAAAAGATGTCAATGATAATATATCTATATGTGAAACCTCTCTCTCCTTATTACTTCCTATTAATTGCAACGATGACCAAAGCTATATTTGCCTACTCCCAACAACTTTTAATCATCATACTCTTTCTACGTGGAGTCATTACTTTCACTAAGATCAATATAAACTCTTTGATTCTTTTTATCCCCTTTTTTATTCACCCAAGATCATGGCAAAATAATCAAGCCCTTGACTCTACACTAATCTTTATTATATATATAACTCACGGACTCGATTGCATAGAAGGATCATAAAACAAAACTTCAAAACTAGATCATGCCATGACTTTATTTTACTAAATCAAGATACTACTAATAGGATCGAACTAAGAAAAACGGTAAAGATAGGAGTTGTGATGGTGATACGATACCGGGGCACGTCCCCCAAGCTTGGCAGTTGCCAAGGGGAGTGCCTATACCCATGTGATTATGCCTCCTTCTTTGTTGTTGGCGGTGGAGGTGTTGTTGATGATGCAAGCTTGTCGTCCACCTTCCATGGCATAGGCTCACCCTCATAGAAGGATGATCGAGTCTCCGGAATCCTCAAATCTGCAACGGAAACAGCTCAAAACAAAAACAGAGGATATTTGCGTGATACGGTCGTCAAAACCTTCGGGAGAATATATAATGAATTTTTACAGACCAAAATACGTATCGTGCAAGAAAACGGAGTTCGGAGGACACACGAGGTGTTCACGAGGTAGGGGGCGCACCCTCCACCCTCGTGGAGGCCTCGTGTCCTCCCCGGACTGCTACTTATTTTTCTATTTTTCTAAATATTCCAAAACGGAGAAATATTGCCTTAGAATTTGTTTTGGAGTCGGTTTACTTACCTTAACACATACCTATTCCTTTTCGGAGTCTGGAACGTTCTAGAAAGTGTCCCTTATGTATTCCTCCGGGGTTACAGTTTCAAAAATATTAGTTTCAACATTTATAGGATTACCTGAGATATAGTGTTTGATCCTTTGACCGTTTACCACCTTCGGATTTGATCCCTAAACCCTATAGCAATGCATAATCACCTACATTAAACTCATGATTTTGTATCCTTTTGTCGTGCCATCTTTTAACTTTTTTCTTTAAACAACTTGGCATTTTCATAAGCCTGGGTTCTCCATTCATCAAGTGAGCTAATATCAAATAACCTCTTCTCACCGGCAAGTTTGAAATCATAGTTGAGCTCTTTAATAGCCCAATATGCCTTATGTTCTAGTTCGAGAGGTAAGTGACATGCTTTTCCATAAACCATTTTATACGGAGACATACCCATAGGGTTCTTATATGCAGTTCTATAGGCCCATAATGCATCATCAAGTTTCTTGGACCAATTCTTTCTAGACCTATTAACAGTCTTTTGTAAAATTAATTTGAGCTCTTTATTACTCAATTCGACTTGACCACTAGACTGCGGGTGATAAGGAGATGCAATTCTATGATTAACGTCATATTTAGCAAGCATTTTACGAAAAGCACCATGAATAAAGTGTGAACCACCATTAGTCATTAAATATCTAGGGACTCCAAACTTCAGAAAAAATAACTTCCTTAAGCATTTTAATAGAAGTGTTATGATCAGCACTGCTAGTTGGAATAGCTTCTACCCACTTAGTAACATAATCAACATCAACTAAAATATGAGTGTATCCATTAGAAGCAGGAAAAAGGTCCCATATAATCAAAGCCCCAAACATCAAATGGTTCAATAACAAGTGAATAATTCATAGGCATTTCTTGACGTCTACTAATATTACCAATTCTTTGACATTCATCACAAGACAAAACAAACTTACGGGCATCGTTGAAGAGAGTAGGCCAATAAAAACCAGATTGCAATACCTTATGTGCAGTTCTATCTCCAGCATGGTGTCCTCCATAAGCTTCAGAGTGGCACTTGCGTAGGATCTGTTCCTGTTCATGCTCAGGCACACAACATCTAATAACACCATCTACTCCTTCTTTATAAAGATGTGGGTCATCCCAAAAGTAATGTCGCAATCTTTTGTTGGTATGTAAAGCTAGGTGGTATAAATTTAGCAACAATATAATTAGCATAATCAGCATACCATGGAGTGCTACGAGAAGTGCTTACGACATTTAATTGTTCATCGTGAAAGCTATCATCAATAGGTAGTGGGTCATCAAGAACATTCTCTAACCTAGATAAGTTGTCTGCAACGGGGTTCTCAGCTCCTTTTCTATCAACAATATGCAAATCAAATTCTTGCAGCAAGAGAACCGATCTAATAAGTCTAGGTTTAGCATCTTTCTTTTCCATAAGGTATTTAATAGCAGCATGATCAGTGTGAATAGTTACTTTAGAATCAACAATATAGGGTCTGAATTTATCACAAGCAAACACAACTGCTAAAAGTTCCTTTTCGGTAGTAGCATAATTTCTTTGAGCGTTGTCTAGAGTCTTACTAGCATAATGGATAACATTTAACTTCTTATCAACTCTTTGCCCTAGAACAGCACCTACAGCATAATCACTAGCATCACACATAATTTCAAAGGGTAAATTCCAATCAGGTGGCTGAACAACAGCTGTAGAGACAAATGCTTTCCTACGTATTTCAAATGCTTCTACACAATCATCATCAAAGACAAATGGTACATCTTTTTGTAATAAATTAGTCAGAGGCCGAGAGATTTTTGAGAAGTCCTTAATGAACCTCCTATAAAATCCGGCGTGACCAAGGAAACTTCTTATACCTTTGATGTCCTTGGGACATGGCATCTTTTCAATAGCATCAACCTTGGCTTTATAAACTTCAATACCTCTTTCATAAACTTTGTGCCCCAAGAAAATACCTTCATTAACCATAAAGTGGCACTTTTCCCAATTCAAGACAAGATTAGTTTCTTCACATCTCTGCAAAACTCGATCAAAATTGCTCAAGCAATCATCAAAAGAGGAACCATAGATGGAAAAGTTGTCCATGAAAACCTCACAAATCTTTTCACAAAAATCAGAGAATATAGCCATCATGCATCTTTGAAAGGTAGCAGGTGCATTACATAAACCAAAAGGCATACGTCTATAAGAAAAAGTACCAAAAGGCATGTAAAAGTAGTCTTTGATTGATCTTTAGCCGACATAGGTATTTGAGAGAAACCAGAATAACCATCTAGAAAGCAATAATGTGTATGTTTGCATAATCTTTCTAGCATTTGATCAATAAAAGGTAAGGGGTAATGATCTTTCTTAGTAGCTTTATTTAATTTGCGGAAATCAATTACCATCCTATAACCTGTAATAATTCTTTGCGAAATCAATTCATCTTTATCATTAGGGACAACAGTAATACCTCCCTTCTTAGGGACACAATGGACAGGACTTACCCACTGACTATCAGCAACGGGGTAAATTATACCTGCCTCCAGAAGCTTGAGTATTTCTTTCCTTACCACTTATTTAATTTTAGGATTCAAACGTCGTTGAGGATCACGAACTGGTTTGGCGTCCGCTTCCAAATTTATTTTATGCTGACATAGAGTGGGACTAATGCCATTAAGATCATCCAGAGTATATCCAATAGTGGCACGGTGCTTCTTCAGAGTTTTCAATAATCTTTCTTGTTCATGCTCTGAAAGGTTAGCACTAATAATAACATGATATATTTTCTTTTCATCGAGATAAGCATATTTAAGATTATCAGGCAACGGTTTAAGCTCAAATACGGGATCACCCTTGGGTGGAGAAGGATCCCCTAGGATTTCAATAGGCAAATTGTGTTTCAGAATAGGTTCTTGTTTGAAGAATACTTCATCTATTTCCCTTCTTTCATTCATAAACATATCATTTTCATGGTCTAGAAAATAGTGTTCCAAAGGATCACTAGGAGGTACGGCAATAGAAGCAAGACCAATAATTTCATCCTTACTAGGAAATTCTTCTTCACGATGTTGTTTACTAAATTTAGATAAATTAAACTCATGAACCATATCATCCAAGCCAGTAGTAACAACATTCTTTTCGCAGTCTATCTTAGCATTAACAGTATTCAAGAAGGGTCTACCAAATATAATGGGACAAAAGCTATCTTGTGGAGAACCAAGAACAAGAAAATCAGCGGGATATTTAGTTTTCCCACACAAGACTTCAACATATCTAACAATTCCCACTGGTGAAATAGTATCTCTATTGGCAAGCTTAATTGTGACATCAATATCTTCTATCTCAGCGGGGCAAATTTCATGCTTAATTTCTTCATACAAGGCAATTGGTATAACACTAGCACTAGCACCCATATCACACAAGCCATGATAACAGTGATCTCCTATTTTAACAGAAATAACAGGCACGCCTACCACAGGTCTATGTTTATCTTTAGCACAAGGTTTAGCAATTCTAGCAGTTTCACCAGAGAATTGAATGACATGCCCATCAATATTATCAGACAAGAGATCTTTAACAATAGCAATATTAGGTTCTACTTTGACTTGCTCAGGAGGTGTATAAGTTCTAGTATTGCTTTTACGAACAACAGTTGAAGCTTTAGCATGATCCTTTACTCTAACAGGAAAGGTTGTTTCTCAACATAAGAGGTGGGAACAATAGGATCATTATAAGTGATAGTCTTTTCTTCAACTTTAATAGGTGCAGCTACTTTTACTTCTATGGGAGGATGATATTTAAACCACTTCTCCTTAGGGAGATGAACATAAGTAGCAAAAGATTCACAGAAAGAAGCTACTATCTCAGAGTCAAGTCCATATTTAGTGCTAAACTTACGGAAAATATCGGTATCCATAAAATATTTAATACAATCAAACTTAGGTGTCATACCTGACTCCTTACCTTCATCGAGGTCCCAATCTTCAGAGTTGCGTTTAATACTATCCAATAAATTCCATTTGAATTCAATAGTCTTCATCATAAAAGAGCCAGCACAAGAAGTATCGAGCATGGTGCGATCGTTATCAGAAAGCCAAGCATAAAAATTCTGAAGAATTGTCACTTTTGAGAGCTCATGATTGGGGCATGAATATAACATTGATTTAAGCCTCCCCCAAGCTTGAGCGATGCTTTCTCCTTCACGAGGCCAAAAATTATATATATAATTGCGATCACGATGAACAAGATGCATAGGGTAATACTTTTGATGAAATTCCAATTTCAATCTTTTATAGTTCCATGATCTCGTATCACATAGCCTATACCATGTGAATGCGTCTTCCTTCAAAGATGAAGGAAAAGCCTTCTTCTTAACAACATCATCGGGTACACCTGCAAGCTTAAATAATCCACAAATTTCATCCACATATATTGAGTGCTCATCAGGGTGCTTTCTTCCATCTCCTGTAAAAGGATTAGCTAGCAGTCTTTCCATCATACCCAAAGGAAATTAAAAAGGAGCTTCATTTTCAATAGGATCAGTAGGTTGAGGAGCAATTTTCTCTAATAGACGGGGTGAAGATACCCCGAACAAGCCCCTCAGAGAATTACTTTCCATAGTAACAAGTGACAGAAAATTTTAGCACACTAAATAAATTTTTCCTTACCAAATTCCACCTACCAAAGGCGGTTCACTCCCCGGCAACGGCGCCAGAAAAGAGTCTTGATGACCCACAAGTATAGGGGATCTATCGTAGTCCTTTCGATAAGTAAGAGTGTCGAACCCAACGAGGAGCGGGAGAGATGATAAGCGGTTTCCAGCAAGGTATTCCCTGCAAGTACTGAAATAAGTGGTAACAGATAGTTTTGTGATAAGATAAATTGTAATGAGAAACAAGTAACAAGTGTAAATAAAGTGCAGAAAGGTGGCCCAATCCTTTTTGTAGCAAAGGACAAGCCGGAACAAACTCTTATAACAGGAAAAACGCTCCCGAGGACACATGGGAATATCGTCAAGCTAGTTTTCATCACGTTCATATGATTCGCGTTCGGTACTTTGATAATTTGATATGTGGGTGGACCGGTGCTTGGGTGTTGTTCTTACTTGAACAAGCATCCCACTTATCATTAACCTCTATTGCAAGCATCCGCAACAAAAACAACAGTATTAAGGTAAACCTAACCATAGCATGAAACATATGGATCCAAAACAGCCCCTTACAAAGCAACGCATAAACTAGGGTTTAAGCTTCTGTCACTCTAGCAACCCATCATCTACGTATTACTTCCCAATTCCTTCCTCTAGGCCCAAATAATGGTGAAGTGTTATGTAGTCGACCTTCACATAACACCACTAGAGGTTAGACAACATACATCTCATCAAAATATCGAATCTAATACCAAATTCACATGACTACTAATAGCAAGACTTCTCCCGTGTCCTCAGGAACAAACGTAACTACTCACAAAGCATATTAATGTTCATAATCAGAGGGGTAATAATATGCATAAAGGATCTGAACATATGATCTTCCACCAAGTAAACCAACTAGCATCAACTACAAGGAGTAATCAACAATACTAGCAACCTACTAGCACCAATCCTGGACTTGGAGACAAGAATTGGATACAAGAGATGACCTAGGGTTTGGAGATGAGATGGTGCTGGTGAAGATGTTGATGGAGATTGCCCTCACCTGATGAGAGGAGCGTTGGTGGTGACGATGACGATGATGTCCCCCTCCCGGAGGGAAGTGTCCCTGGCAGAACAGCTCTGCCGGAGCCCGAGATTGGTTTCGCCAAGGTTCCGCCTCGTGGCGGCGGAGTCTTGTCCCGAAAAGTTGCTTATGATTTTTTTCTCATCAAAAGACTTCATATAGGAGAAGATAGTCGTCGGAGAGCCACCAGGGGGCCCACGAGGTAGGGGGGCACGCACCCCACCCTCGTGAGCAGGGTGTGGGGCCCCAGAATTCCAGCAGCCGGCATTCTCCATCTTCATGTAAACCTTGTAAAATAGGAGAGAATAGCAATAAGTATTGTGACATTACGTGAAATAACATCCCATAATGGGATACATATTGATATAAGAGCATGATGCAAAATGGACGTATTAAGTGCCGTTACGGCCTCCTTGGTGTCCCCCTTGATGGTGAGGACGCCCTTGCTCCCAGGCATCTTCATGAGGTTGTAGGTCGGGTGAGTCGCCGCCATGAAGTGGGCGAGAGCTGGGTACCTGAGGATGGCGTTGTACGGGAGGCCGATGTGGGCGATGTCAAAGTCGACCAGCTCGGTGCGGTAGTTGTCGCGCGTGCCGAAGGTGACTGGGAGACGGATCTGTCACAGAGAGTGGGCAGCGCCGCCACCAACTCCTGAGAAGGGCTTGCTGAGACTGAGCCGCTCGAGCGGCACGTGAAGAAGGCTGAAGGCCTCCACGGAGAGCAAGTTGAGGCCGGCACCGCCGTCGATGAGGGTCTTGGTAACAGCCACGTTGCAGATGGTGGGCGTGCAGAGCATTGGGAGCATGCCCGAGCCGACGGTGGAGTCGGGATGGTCTTCTGAGCTGAAGGTGAGGTCGGCCTCTACTGCAGCCCAACCTGGCGGAGCCCCCGGGCGCTTGGAAGCGGCCCCAATCTGACGGAGGAACGGCTTGATGTGGCGATCTAAAGGCGGTGCTTGAGAGCCGCCCAGCAGGGCAGTGACTGCGTGGTGCGCCGGCACCGCGTAGCGACCAGTGAAGAGGTCGCGGAGTTCCCCCCAGGACGCCACCGTGGATCCAGGGAGGTTGAGCAGCCAGGCGCGTGGCTCGCCGGCGAGGGCCATGGGGAACCAGTTGGCCATGACCTTGTCGACGCCCCCGGCCTCGAGGACGGCCTCCTCGTACGCCAGTAGGAACTGCGACAGGTCCGCCACGCCGTTGTAGTGCGGCGGCATCTCCAGCCTGAACTTGGGTGGCCATCGCACCCGTCGCAGGGTGGGGGCCAGGGCTCGGTGCCACCCTGGCCCCGTCGTCAACATCGGCCGCAGGAGCGGATGGCGGGGAACCCGCCATGGGGGTGAAGTGCGGCGACGCGAGGCGTAGGCCGGCGGAGAGAAGATACGGTGCACCCCTACCTGGCGCGCCAAATGTCGGATGTGGGGTTCCAGCAAAACCCTTAAGGTTTGAACTCTGGGGTGCGCGCGAAGTTCTTTCGCTCCTACCGATCCACGCCCTAGCTCGCTAAGATCTCACGGATGAACTCGATGCACTCACAACACAGGAAGACACGAGATTTATACTGGTTCGGGCCACCGTTGTGGTGTAATACCCTACTCCAGTGTGTGGTGGTGGATTGCCTCTTGGGCTGATGAAGAACAGTACAAGGGGAAGAACAGCCTCCTGAGGTTGAGGTGTTCTTGTGCTCTGTGGAGTTGTGGATGAGAACTCGATCAGTTCCACCTACCCCTACTGTGGTGGCTAGCTCTACTTATATAGGCCCTGGTCCACTCCCCAAATATTGAGCGGGAAGGGAGCCAACAAGGGCGGGCGAATTTGAAAGGGGACAGCTAGTACAAGCTATCCTGACAAAAGCGGTCTTCGCCTGCGAAAGGCTCTGGTGGTGACGCCGTCTTGGGCTCCACGGTGACCTCTGTCTTGCCGTCCTGCTGGTCTTGGTCTTGTTGCACCGATATGGAAACCTTTGCTTGATGCCTGTGGGTACCCCGACTCATAAGTCGTGATCACCGAATGCACGTTTACAGTGATCCCAGAGATCAATGCTCACTGAACACACAGAAGTTGAATAACAAGAGTCTTACATCCATACATACCATATTACACAAGTAGGACCATTATGGTCAAGTCTTGAGTATATTATTCAGCGGAAATATTCGTCGATAACTTGGACCCATGCCATCTGCCTTAACCCTACAGGAATTCTGACTGGGAAGCGTCCTAGCTCGCATGTTCGTCACCAAAGTATTCTTCATCATATCCTGTTCTTTCATGCCTGGACAATAAAATAACCAGTGGCAAGCCAATGAGTACTTTGAATGTACTCTCAAGCAACCCATGTTTTGGTTCGAGATACAACAATGCATGATATAGGTAAATTTTGCAAAGCTAGTTTTGAGTGCAATGACATATTCAACAACTTGTAAGACATGCATCATGAGAATTCAAGTAACCATGAGGACAGGTTACAGATATCAACATAAATAGAGTGGGCACCAACCCAACTCAATCATGCCAAGTCCTTTGACTTGACCCAAGTAGTTTTATCAACTCACACACACGGTTGTAAACTCTGGACGTAGTTTAAGCAGCACCTCCCAACTGTCCTTGACCGTGGACACGGCTATTCGAATAGTTTTACACTCTGCAGAGGTTGCACACTTCACCCACAAGATCCGGGGAACTTCCGTGTCATCCACAACCCGCGGTACTTCAAGTACCCGGGGTAAGCACACGATCACTATCTTTCCCTAGACGACACTAACAAGGAGTCCACTCGTTGTTCCGTATCCTCACGATGTACATCATACGAGACTCACTCGAGATCGTAACATCCAAGAGGGGACACAAACGGTGTATCCGGTGCCCTGTGAAAACAGTCATGGCCGCCCTACCAGGCACGACCCCGTCCCGAGAGAGAGCACCAACTCTCCCCCGTTACTAGTAATGCGGGCTCCAAGCTAGTATCGGCCTAAGTAGTCAATAATGCCCTTTCCTATATAAGGGTAGAGTGGTTGCACATGTAAGGTTGGGACAGTCGACAAATCTTAAATGTAATCCGTTTTCGTAAACAACACACACACTTGCCTCGGTACGCCACTTCGTCATCAAGTGGCTACCCAACTCATCATCTCCCTCGGGCATAAGTGGCACCCGACGGGGTTTTCGAAAAGTCCTTTTTAAAATACTTTTGTCTCCATCTCTATGCATATTCCCGTCCCTTTTTGCGTAGCACTACTTAGCATCCTATCTACTCCCACCGGCATAACCGTCATAAGAAGGTAGGGTCATGCACAATGCAAGTATCAATGAGGAAGAATGAAGGCAACCCACCAAAGTGGCTACCATCTCATCATGTTTCCGATGCAACAATAATAAAGTGCTATATGAGATGCATAAAAAGGGTTTCATAGACATGGTCAAAGGGCTGCTTGCCTTGTCCTTCAGAGTCTTCAAATCTTCTGGTCCTTCTCCAAGTACTCCGTCTACTTCGTCAACTAACGTCGGAAACAAACACAATAAGCAACACAACAAGGCAAAAGTAAAAGTGCTCTAAAAATATGGATTTGACTTTTCTAGGACTTCCCTGGTTATATGAAAAATAACCAGGGTGGTTTCACTAGAATTGGATTAGTGAATATTTCTGCACATTTCAAAGATGATGGAATCAAGGGGTTTATGGATTTGCAAGAAGTGTACAGAAACATATTTTTGAAAAATGAGCAAAGGCACCCATTTAACAAAGGATAATTTTAGAAGCATCTAGGAATTGGTTTCACTAGATTTGGAGTTCAAATGATTTCTCTATGAATTTGCAAAGTTGGCTATATATGAAGAAACAGACCATTATTTGAGGTGATACAGAAAGTATTAGTAAAAATGTTCAAAAACTAAGTTTCGAACTTATAGACATCTAGGATTTTGAATCATGAAATTTGGATAAAAATGGGCTCTCTGTGATTTTCTAAAGTTTATCAAAGAAATGGAAAAAATAGGATTTGCTAATTATTTGTGAAAGAAATATTTCTGTAAAAATGTGCAAGTAGCACCATGTGATAGGGAATGAATTTAGAAACTACTAGAAATTTAAATCATCAAATTTGGAGTTAATTTGAATTGCTTAGAGATTTTTGAAGTTCACTGGTTAAAGAAAATGAGAAAGGGTTTTATACCTAATCTCACGCGCTGAGCGTAATTTAGCCGGGCAGCGCACTGGGCCTGGCCCAGCTCCTCGCGGACCCCCGATGGGAGGCCACGCCGAAGGCGTATTCGCGGGTAATGCTTTCCCCGAAGGGAAGCGTAGAACGGATGGCCCGTCTCCACTTAAATGACGTGGCCGGCCGGCGGGGTCACTGACCTGCGGGGCCCACCCACAGGGTCTTCTTCCTCTTCGCGCGCGCCGGCCGTCGCCTTCCCCCGCCGACACAGGCCACCTCTGGCCAAGCCGCGGCCACCGGAGGGGTCGCAGGGAGTGGCGCATCAGGGGCTCCCCGGGGATGGCAGTGAGGGTGGCCGAGGCGCGGCGGGCACTGGCCAAGGCGGGCGGACACCCAGGCGATGATGGGCAGGGGCACAGTGCCCCGGCGGTCAGGGAGATGGGGGGAAAGGGTCGCCGGACCCTGGATGCTTTCCTGGTGAGGAGAGGAGGAGGGGAGAAGCCCGCCCTTGCCCGAATCGGAGTGGAGGCCGGCGGCGGCACTCCGGCCATGGAAGGTGCTGGAGGGCACGAGGGGGAGAAGGAGGATGTCTGAGGGGTGCACGGGAGAGAGGAGGTTCGAAACCAAGAGAGAGAGAGGGTCGGGGTGGCTTAAAATGGGCGAGGTCGCGGTGCACCGTGGGCAGCGTCCATGGACGTGCTCGGGTGAGCTCGTGGAGGGAGAAGGAGGGCGAGGGAGGAAGGGGCCGACAGTGTTGCGTGTCGTGGACGGCGAGGCGGCCTCGGGGGACACGATTCCGGAGCCCAAGGTCGGCGGGAGGCCTTGGAATGGGCGTGCTACAGTGTCGGAGAGCACTGTAGCGTGCTCCAGAGCGCGAGCTCTGCATGCCATGGCATTGTTTATGTGCCAGGGGCGTGTCCACTAGTGTCTGGGGCTTTGTGGGGTGAGTAAACAAAGGGGAGGAAGCATTGGATGCCATGGAGGGCCACTGGAATGAGGAGGGAGGTGAGAAGGGAGCAGAATGCTGCTGTCCAGAAGGGTAAATGGGGGTGTTTTACCCCTCAAGCATTGAGCTGAGGCCAGAGAAGAGTTCTTGGAGATAGGAGAAGACTAGGAGGAGCTGTGGTAAAATTTGAGCTCAAGGAGAATAGTGTAAGTGGTCAAAAGCGGTGATTTTTGAAAAGTGACAGAAGGTGTTTGATGCAAATTTGGGCAAGCAAATTAACTCCACTTGACATGAGAATTAACAGGATCAAGTGTCACACATAATTAAGGTTGACCACCAAGTTTGAGTCCATTTGAAGAAAGTTGCCAATGTAACTTTGGTAAACCCTAGAAACCAGCAGAAATGGCTTTACCAAGATTTAGTCATGCAAATCTATTCTCCTTGATGCACCACTTGGTGTAGTGTCATCATTTGAGGATTTGAACATGTCCACAAAAATTCAGATCAAAAGGACACACTTGGCAATGTAGAGTTGTTCAAATTTGGTTACGGGATGTAAAGGGTTTTGGGGTACTTTGATCAAGATAACATTCTCTCCAACTCGTACCATTTGGTCTAGATGCATTATTACACCATTTGAGCATGTGCACCAAGTTTGAGATCATTTGGACATGTTTGATAAAGGCAAAAATGTTCAAACTTAAAAAGGACAGAAGTGGTTTTGAGAGGGTTTCATGGGTTTATACTATTCTCCATGACATGGTATTTAGCAAGATCATCAAAAATGTCATATGTGACACTCTGGAATTTTCTTGGATTTTTATGGAAATATTTCCTGTAGAAATATTTCAAATCCTTGAAATGGGCAGAAATGGTTTTGGGAGGTTTTGTCCAATATTTTGATCATGAACATGTGTTTAAACTCATATATATGGAAAATATATGTCCATTGAGTCTCCCTAATTTTCCTCAAATATATTTAAAGCTTTAAAATAATTTTAACCTATTAAAGACCATTTCTGGCCTTAAGAAAAAGCCTTTAAATAAAATAGGAAATTAACTTTTAAAATTATATTTTTTGGTTTCTGGGTATCCTATATCTAATAGGAGTCAAACATATTTCTGGAAAGATTTTTATTGCCCTTAATTAAGTACTTGCTGTGCAAACCTCAATTCAGGGGTTTTTGGAAAACTAATTTTTGAAAATACTTTTTGGCCAAATTATTTTTGTAAGAAAATACTATATTGCTCTATACACATGGCATGATCATTGGGAAAAGGTTTTGGATCAAGGAGATGAAGTATAGGAGTTGGGGGATCTATTTGATTTTTAGAGCACTTGCAAACAACACACGAAATCCAATCAAGGCAAGGTCCAAAACACTCAAAACTTTTGTCAAACCACATTTTATCATCATTTATTAGCTTAAGTGTTGTGGCATGAAAATCAGGGTGTGACAGACCTACCCCCTTACAAGAATCTCGTCCCCGAGATTCCCAGACTAGGCGCGGAAAGGAATACGAAAACTTGGATTTGGGGTAGTCTTCCCATCCTCATACTGCTTCTGCTTCCGTTTGGTGCTCCATTGAACCTTGAAGTACTTGATGGGGTGGCTTTGTGTTTGTCGTCCTGCTTGATCCATATTGCAATTGGGGTCTCTCGCGTATGTCATATAGGGCTGGAGGTCGATGGCTCGATGATCGATGTCCTTGTTGAGACCGGGCTAGTTAGGAAGTTGGAAACACTTTCGGGGGTGTGTCGTGTGGAAAACGCTGTGCATAGTGGGTAACTCAAGCGGTAACTCTAACTGGTATCCATCTATTCTTCGTCTTGCGGTGATCATGGAGGGGGTTGTTAAATCTTGGAGTGATCTCGAAGAGGGCCGATGAATCTTGGCGTGGGTTTCCTTGTCATGAAAATGCTTGGTTCCCTTGAGAGGAGTGGTTTGTAGATATGCACAGTCTTTGACAAGGAAGTTCACTCCTGGACGATGATGGTTGGTATAGTTCTTCCTCCTTGACATGGTGGTCTTCAGATGTTCCCTAACCGGCTGAACGCTTCTTTTTCCGTCTTCGGGTAGGCAAGTATGTCATCAAGGAAAGATGGCAACTAACTTGTCTGAGTACTCCGTGAAGACTTGCCCACGGGGTACATAGGGTATAGGTTGGGGTATCGGTGGTGGTCATGGTTGGGTATTGGCCAAGGTTTCCTTGTCCTAGAGCCAAAGCCCAAGGTCAGGATCCGACCATGTTGTGGCTTGGCAGGGCTTAAGGGTTTCAAGAATTCCAGTGTGCGAGCAAACGTTTGTCACCTTATCCTTAAGCACGGTTCATGAGATGCCAATTGTTCTATCTAGTCCTTTAAACAAATAACCTTATACCACCGAACGCATCAACTCTTGTAGGTCAGCTCCAATCATCCCTCATGCTATTATTATCCTCATGACTCCCAAGGGGAGTTCTAATAAATCTATACATGTCAACTATCCCCAAACTATATGTATGGCTACCCCTAAAAATCCATGGGTAGAGCATATAAGCTGCTAATCTTGAATTTAATCACCACAATCCAAGTGCTCAATCTATTGATCCAAGGTCCATGATAAAGCATCTCTATCCTAAGGAAACACGTCGTATACCACTCCAAGATCTTGTTTCCTTCCTATGAATCAACTCTATAAGCCCATTAATTATATAAATCATTTGTTCTACAAATCCAATGTTAATGGTGTTCCACATGATCTTCTAATGTCCTATAATCCTCAAATACTTGAAACGGGTTATCTTTACTATAGTCAGTCCACCAATTTCCATTATCATGGTCAAGTGAACTCCAAGGTCAGGCTTATATCAACTCCGACAATTAATCCGATCTCCTAGTTTATTTTCCTCCAAGAAACATGGTATCATGATCAAGATCATCAGTCTAAATCCAATTTACTACGAACCATGTAGAATTACTCTACATCCATACTCCACTAGGATAATGTATTGAATCCAAATATCATGTCCAACGAGAATTCCTATCTATTCCCCCAAGTCATTTCCGTAATGTCAACTATCTTCTATCATATCCCCTGGCTCAGTCAAATCCATATACTTCCAAGAATTTCATGTTGCGATTATAATTGTCCCACAAAATCCAATTTACTCGAGGGGTAATGAAAGCTATGCTAATCTATACTCATGATCCCACCAAGTTCATCTACCAACATCAAAGCCTCATAATCCACCAAAATAGTCTCATATAATTCCTCAAGTCATTGATATAAACTCATCAAGTCATGCGTCCTCTATTCCTATATCCTCAAACTGGTCTTCCCTATGGCATCGTCAGTCCTGGTGCTATATTAGGATGATAATGTGCTTGTTCACTATGTCCACTAGTTCCATAATGAACCAAGTGTTGTGCAAGGTTTACAGAGACTTAACTGGTTCTCTTGCAATTCTGTGGGTTAAGCACATTGTTAAGGACTGGGGTATCTCATGAAGTCTCGAAGGGTCTAGGAATGGGTTTCTAGTCTGGAGGGGTAAACATAACTCTACTAGGCTGCTCTTGGTCGAGGAGGCTGCAACAAAAAGTCTTCAGTGCTAGTTGGTCGCCGAAGTAGACTCCTTGGTGCATCTTGTCTTGCTGGTCTTCAGTTGGGGAGAGATATGAGAGGGAAAAGTAGCATAAAGGGGGATGCCTAAAGGGGTTTCTATAGTGCAGGTGCAAACAAACAAGTTCCAAAAAGGGCCACACACAAACAACAAAATAAGGCAGGTGATATAGTTGCGTACTTGTTGCCTAGGGCAAAAAGGGCGACTGATATCAAAACACAAACAAATAAAAGCAAGCAACACACAATCATGGTTCAATTCGAACCATCATACGGACTCGACTGCGCATAGGGGGTACACGACTCATCCTACCCTAGGGGTTCTCGGATTCAGTAGTCGTGCTTTGCTCCGTGCCTCGTGCAGTCTCCTGGGTTTTCCTCAGGTGTTGCTACGTCTCTTGTAGTTGTTCGAAGAAACAATCCGGGTAGGCCTAAAGAATCTTCAACAATATCTCACCTGATGAGCTGACGGGGTGGAGGTGGCTTCTCGTAGCAGGCATTGACTCGGTCTTCTGTTGTCTTCTTAATCATGACAACCCCTTTTTGTCTTCTAAGGCGTCGATGGTACCAGGTTTGCAATCCTTTATGCAAGGACATTAACAAGGCATAGTAGAGGTCCAACATGCCGGTTATGTTGATGACAACATCGACACCAAGAGCGGGGGATGGATAGAACCGTTTTCCTGCTCACTATAGTGAGGCGGACCAAATGGCGAGGTTCTCATCCACCGATGGTTGTCGATACAACAACTGTAAGGACATGGTTGCTCTATTAGCGATGTCTATCATGGTCTTGCATATCTTACACCCTGATCGTCATAGGACAAGGTTGCATCATCCTGGGGCAAATTCAAAGGTGTCACCATCCTCTGGGTCTTCATGTCCTCATTCTTCAAAGGTGTATCTTCTGTTGGCATCGTCTTGTTGTGGTGTCGCGAATCTTGGGTTCAGAAGAGGTGGGTGAGTGTTTGGCAAGGTGTACTCCTGCTCTCTCGCTCATGCTCTCTTTTACTGCATTAGAACAACAACGATTCATCTGTTACTTGCTGCGGTAGCTGAACCCCTTTATCCTCTGCATGACCTGTCATTCCACAGTAAATAGATGAAACCCACTAGCATGAGTAGGAGTTGTTTGAGCCCTGTTGTGCCTACTCATTCATGCTTGTTTGTCATGCCTGCTACTGCTTAGAGTTGAGTCAGGTTCGATTCATCGAGGATGAATCAGAGGTGTGTGAACACGTCCTACTGTGTGTGAGCTAAGTGTGTGAATACGATTTGGTAAAGGTAGCGGTGAGAGGCCATGTAGGAGTACATGGTGGGTTGTCTCATTGAAACCGTCCTCAGGAACTGAGTTCTGTGTTTGTGATCCATGAACAGTTACTACCACACATTGGGATCCTTAATTGACTCTCTCGGCTTCTTAACCACCCTTGTTCTCTGTCTAGGAGTTGCAACTAGTTTCGTGTTTATAGGATATGTGTTGGAGGCCGTGCGTGGCGCTGACCCTAGGGGTGGGCTATGATGCGGTAGATACACCGTGGCCGGTGTACCGCGCTTTGTTTGGTGTCTCGGGAACCCTGCTCACATTGTTCGGGGCCGTAAGTGGAAACCTCGGCGGACTCCCTCAGATGGAACCTGAATAGGCGATAAACCTGGACTAGAGACTTGAGTGTTTAGGTAGGCCGTGGCCGACACCCTCGCCAGGCTTCCGCTTGAAGGTGGCCGAGATACATGACGTGTACATGGCGGTAAGTGGCGAGAGCGTGTGTGAAGTACACCCCTGCAGGGTTATCATCATCTATTCGAATAGCCGCGTCTACGGTAAAGGACTTCTGGGTTGCCTATAACAGTTCATAGACAAGTGAAAGTGGATACTCTAAAATGCGCAAGATAAGCGTGAGTGCTATGGATGGCGTTCTCGTAGGGAGAAGGTAGCGGATCCATAGTGGTGTATTGATATGGTGAATATGTGGACTCGTGTGTGCCACCTCAAAAGAGTTACTTGCAGTCGTAGTTCAGGATAGCCACCGAGTCAAAGCTGGCTTGCTGCAGTTAAAATCCACCACCCCCTTTGTTGATACCGATGCATATGTAGTTAGTTCTGATGTAAGTCTTGCTGCGTACATTCGTACTCATGTTTGGCTATTTTATGTTTTGCAGAGAGACATCAGTCTCGCTAGTAGTTTCGCGTGGACTTCGACGTTTAGCTTGATACCTCAGCTAAGATCTTGTGCCCTCGGCAGGATCTGGTAGATAGTCAGGCTTCTAAGCCTTTTTCATTTGTAGATGTCTGTACTCAGACATGTTAAGCTTCCGCTTGTGCTTTGACTTGTATGCTCTGAATGTTGGGTCATGAGACCCATGTTTGCAATATCTCGCTCCTCGGAGCCTAATGAATAAATACTTGAGTCGTAGAGTTATGTTGTGATGCCATGTTGTAATTACACATATCGAGCATATTGTGTGTATGTTTGAAATGCTTGGTATGTGTGGGATCCGATAATCTAGTTGTTTATCCTTGCCAGCCTCTCTTATGGGGAAATGTAGTCTAGTGCTTACTTGAGCCAGGTTCACCGGAGTCCTGCTAGCCCAGCACTACTGCTCAGGACGCTTGACTGGCCGGCATGTGTTTCACTTCGTTCCTGTGTCTGTCCCTTCGGGGAAATGTCACGCGGTGACATCCGGAGTCCTGCCTAGCCTGCTACAGCCCGGGTTCCCGGAGTCCTGTTAGCCCAGTGCTACAGCCCGGATTCACACGCTGCTGACCGACATGCTCGAAGTTGATTCATGTATGCCTGTCCCCATGGGTTAGTGCCGCTTTGGGTTCACGACTAGCCATGTCGGCCCGGGTTCTCTGTCATATGGATGCTAGCGACACTATCATATACGTGAGCCAAAAGGCGCAAACGGTCCCGGGCCATGGTAAGGCGACACCCGTGGGAATACCGTGCGTGAGGCCGCAAAGTGATATGAGGTGTTACCGGCTAGATCGATGTGACTTGGAATCGGGGTCCTGACAAGTTGCGTGAAGGGGATGGGCACGAGGGCTATCCTCAGGTCACGCCTAGCGAACGCCACCTCGCCAGGTCCCTCGGACCTGGTCTTCGCGCATCCGTCCCGAGCGAGAGCCCGTCGAAGAAAGGTATGGAGGTTTGTTCGTGCGTCAAGGGGAACCCCTGGGCATCGTGACCCAGGGGCCTAACTGGTCACGTAGCCCCTCACCTGTTGATCTCCTCCTGGTGATCCGGACGGCCCAATGGCGGCCGAGGTATGTGCAGGGCCGAGCCCTACAAACGCAGAATGCTAAGACCTACTCCCGCATCTCCTTCCCGAGGGCTATTCGTATGTCAAGGGGGACTCCTGAGCATCGCGACCCAGGAGCCTATCCCGTCACGTAGCCCCTCACCCCTTGGTCTCGTCCTGGTGATCCGGACGACCCCACAGCGGCTGAGGTATGCGCGGGGTCCGGCCCTGCCGACGCAGAACACTAAAGTAAACAGAAAGGAAATTGCAGAACCCAAGCAAATTATTATAGAATGTACTGTCTCTTAAAAGTTCCAAGCATAAGTTCTTACGCCTCCACGAGGCATGATGCATGTTGCAGGAATAAACAGGGGGGAGCGCCGCCATCAAGCTTCTACTTCTGCCTTAGATGCCGCCATCGCCCACTTGGGGAGCCCCATCAGCGACGATGTCGCCGCTGTCCTTGCCATCGGCCTTAGTCACGGGGTCGACGGCGAGGAACTTCCGCAGCAGGGCCTCCACCCGGTCCTTCACGGCCTCGGCAGCGGCGTCTTGGAGCTCAGGGTCCACAGGTTCGAGCAAGGCACCAAGGTCGAAGCTGGGGTCCCGAAGATAGAGGTGTCTGAAGACACACGCCGCGGCCGAGGTATAAAGCGCGCGAGCCTCTCCCTCCACCAGGGGACCCACTCCGACAATGATGCCCTCGAACATCGTGGCAAGCTTGAGAAGCAGCCCGGCGGGGCCTTCCTTCGAAGTCACCAGCGGCTTATGGTACCCACTCCTGTAAAGATCCTGCAGTGCCTTGTGGGACCTCAGCTCGAGGGAGTCAAAGGCGGCGCCCCCCGCGGTGGCTGTCTTCTCGGCCGTGATAAGGAGCTTCTCCCTGGCCTCCAGCTGCGTTTCTGATCGGAGACGAGCTTGGTGTGGGACGCCTGGGCTGCCTCCACCTCCTCCTTCAGCCCCTCCAAACGGCCGCGCTGTGTGGCCTGTTCTCGGGCTGCATGCTTCAGCTCGGCGTCACGATCGGAAATCGCAGGCTCCCGGTCCTTCATCTTCTCCTCCTGCTCCTTGAGCTAGCGTGTGTGGGTAGCCTTCTCATCATGGAGGTCTTTCAGCTTGGCCTTCGCCGCACGACAGTGCTCCTCGGCGTATTTCAACGCCACGTCGCGAGCGGCAGCGGCTACGCCGGCCACCTTCCAGCCCTCCTCCGCGGCCACCTCGGCCTCACCCCAGGACGCCTTGACGGATGAGTCAGCCTTGAGCCACCCCAAGACCAGCTCCAGGTGCCCCGACGCCCAGCGCTGGTCGGGGCCACGAAGATCATCCCGGACTTGGTCCAGCGTGGAGAGGGCCTCCTCCAGAGTACCGGGCGCAGCACAGGAACCACGGCCCGCCGGCGTGATGACTCGGGGAGGAGACGGCGCATGCATCAAGACTGGCGAAGCAGGAGCAGCAAGGATGGCCGGGGGTTCCGGAGCCCTCAGGTCGTCAGCAGGCGCGCTGGAGTCGAGCACCTCCAGAGTCGTCTTGGCCGCAGGGGCAGTCTTCTCCTGAGCCTCGGCCCCCGAGCCTGCAAAAGACAACCATGCAGCAGGAGGACGCGAGGCAGCCTCGCCCTTGTGCGCCGGAGTCTCCGAGGCTGCGGCAGGCCTCGGAGGCACTAGCATCCTCCTTCTTGCTCTTCGCCGCCAACACCAGCCTGGTCATCAAGAAGAAAATGTTGAGCACTGTGTCAAGAGCAAAGAACAAAGGCAAGTTGATACACTTACTGGTCCTCGGCAACATAGTCCCTCTTCCTGCTCAAGAGCGCGACGGCCCCAAGCTTCCTGGGCACAGGCTTTGCTGCGTCTTCAAGGGCGGACGAGCGTGCGGCTGTCTCTGAGGCGGTGGTGGCTGACAATGAGGTGGAGACGCCGCCCCGGGGAAACAACGCTGACTTGTCCTTCTTTGGAATCCCCTGCCCCAGCCTCTTCATAGGGGTGCTCCCGGACCTTGTGGCGACCCGGTGGAGCGCTTCCTGATTGGGTGCTCGCCGGCATCGTCATCATCAGAAAGGACGCGAAGGAGCTTGCTCTGCCACAGGGGAGAAGTCTCCTCCGCCCCCTACAAGGTCTCCTCCGAATCTTCCTTCTCCTCCAACTCGGGGTCCTCCGAATCTTCCTTCTCCTACAAGGTCTCTGCCACAGGAAGGTGGGCATAGCGGTAGCCACCTTCTCTCCATCGGCGTGGCGGTAAAACGGGAGATGGGCGTCCGGGGGGCCGCCCTGGTCCTTCCCAAGCATGGTGCGCATGACCTTGCTCAGCTCCTCGTAAGACAAGTTGTCCGGGCGCAACCGGAGGTCGTCTTCTGCACCCTTGAAGCTCCACAGGGGGCATGAGTCCGCCTGGAGCGGAGCCAGGCGCTGCGTCAGGAACTCCTTTACGATCATGCCCCCTGTCAGTTGCTCCGCCTCCAGGTCAGCCATCATCTTCTCCAGCAACTACTCCGCCCTGGGGTCGGTGAGCTTCTCGTTAGCCGACCGGTCTAGCTTTGCCGGGAAGGCGGTCTGCAGCTATAGCCGAGCGTGTGAGCGCTTGGCGTCCATGAAGACCCACTTGTTCCGGAAGTCCTCCACCTTCTTCCTGGCCCTCGAGATCGCATTGCTGCTATGAGCCGTGATGAAGCTGGCGCACTGTGGGGACCCCGACTCATAAATCGTGATCACCGAATGCACGTGTACAGTGATCCCAGAGATCAATGCTCACTGAACACACAAAAGCTGAATAACAAGAGTCTTACATCCATACATACCGTCTTACACAAATTATGACCATTATGGTCAAGTCTTACATAGATAAAGCCACAAGGGCTGAATACCAAAAAAACATAAGTAGCGGAAATCTTTGTCGATAAGTAGAACCCATGCCATATGCCTTAACCCTACAGGCATTCTGACCGGGAAACGTCCTAGTTCGCATGTTCGTTGCCAAAGAACTCTTCTTCGAACTCCTGTTCTTCCATGCCTGGCCAATTAAATAACCAGTGGCAAGCCAATGAGAACTTTGAATGTACTCGCAAGCAACCCATGATTGGAATAGGGCACAATAATGCAATGATATAGCACTTAGTAGGTAGTTTGCAGAAAGCTAATTTTGAGTGCAATGACATGATCAATCAACATGTAAAGTATGCATCATGGGAGTATAGATATTCATATGGACAAGTTGCAAATATCAACATAAGCAGAGTTGGACACCAATCCACCTTGATCATCATGTCAACTCATCTGGCTTAACCCAATTAGCTTCATCACACACACACACACACACACGGTTTGTAAAACTCTTGACGTAGTTTAAGCAGCACCACCCAACTGTCCTTGACCGTGGACACAGCTATTCAAATAGTTTTACAGTCTGCAGAGGTTGCACACTTTGCCCACAAGATCCGGGGAACTTTCATGTCATCCACGACCCGCGGTACCTCAAGTACCCGGGGTAAGCGCCCGATCACTATCTTTCCCTAGACGACACTAACATAGAGTCCACTCAATTGGTATTAACCCCCGTTCCCAACATTTCACATCTTAAAATTTTGGAGCCTCGCTCCCATATTCATCACATACCACAAGCACGGGGTACCAACGGCGTGTCCGGTGCCCTGTAAAAACAGTCATGGCCACCCTACCTGGCACGACACCGTCCCGAGAGAGCACAACAACAACTCTCTCGCCACTAGTAATGCGGGCTCCAAGCTAGTATTGGCGTAGGTAATCAATAACGCCCTTTCCCATATAAGGGTAGAGTGGTTGTGCATGTAAGGTTGGGACAGTCGACAAATCTTAAATCTAAACCGTTTTCGAAAACAACACACACACTTGCCTCGGTACACCACTTCGCCATCAAGTGGTTACCCAACTCATTATCTCCCTCGGGCATAAGTGGCACACGACATTTTTTTTGAAAAGCCTTTGAAAACAACTTGGTTTCCTTCACCATGCATATAATCATCCCATTTGTGTAGCAGCTTCTTAGCATCCTAACTACACCCACTCGCATAACCCTCAAAGAAGGGTAGGGTCATGCATAATGCAATTATCAACAAGGAGGAAACGAAGGCAACCCAACGAAGTGTGTCGTCGTTCTGGGAACGGGGGTCCCCAGACTTGCCTGCCTGCGGCCCACAGCGTGGCTAAGCAGCGGGCTGTACGGCCCATCTTCATCAACAAGGCATCCAAGACCCTCGTGAGGGTCCAAGCCTCGCGATGTGGATGATGCAAGATTTCCTATGGAGTGTCCTAGCCAGGCCGGCTCACGAGGAGCGGAGATATCAAGGCAGGGCAATCCTCACGAGGCACACGTGACGTGAGCCATGACGAACGGCGCCAGGCGGGCGCCAGTGCACGCAGCGTCCTCATTCCCTCTTTAGTGCTAAGAAGGCAAGCGCAGATGAGGAGTACCGAGGCATCAGGAAAAGGTTGCCATATTGGTGCAACAAGACCAAGACCAGGAGGACGGCAAGGCGGAGGTCATCGTGGAGCCCAAGATGGCGTCATCACAGGAGTTTTCGCATGCGAAGACCGCTTTTGTCATGATAGCTTGTACTAGCTGTCCACCTTCAAATTTGCCTGCTGTTGTTGGCTCCCTTCCCGCTCAACATTTGGGAAGAGGACCAGGGCCTGTATAAATATGACTAGACACCACAGTAGTGGGGGATCGAGCAGTTCATCGACTCCTCACACCACAAGTTCATACGCACAAGAACACCTCAACCTCAGGAGGCTGCTCTTCCTTTGTACTGTTCATCATCAGCCCAAGAGGCAATCCACGACCACCACACTGGAGTAGGGTATTACACCACAACGGTGGCCCGAACAAGTATAAACCTCGTGTCTCTTTCTGTGTTGTGAGTTCGTCGAGTTCGTCCGCAAGATCTTAGCGAGCTTGAGCGTAGATCGGTAGGAGGGAAAGACTTCGCGCGCACCCCAGTGTTCGAACATTAAGGGTTTGCCGAAACCCCACATCCGACATTTGGCACGCCAGGTAGGGGTGCGCCGGAGCTTCTTCTCCGCCAACCAGCTCTTCGACGTTCATCGGCTGCGATGTCTGGCGACCCAAGGACCCGCTCCGACAGCTGGGCAGCCTGGCCGTCCCGGACGACGCCGCCTGCCCATGGAGATCTCGACCCCGCAACAAAGCGGCACGGGCGCCACCAGGCTTCGCTGGGCGCGGACAGCGGGGTCAAGCGTCATCCACCCTCACCCCGCCGCGAAATGCAGGGCGCGGCGAAACCATGCCGCGCAACAGCGCGCGCTTTTCATGAACAAGCAAACATGCGGGCGGCACTTACAGTGGCAAGAGAGCTGTTGCGATGCAGACTGATGGAGAGCGGCCGGGACACGCTACTTGAGCGAGTCGCTGAGCTGCTGGACGCGGTGGCGGCGGGAGCACCACCCTTCTGCTATCGGCTTCCCCCCAGGGTCGTCAAGGGGGCCGCCAACTTCGCACGGGGGCTTCGTCAACAACAGCGCGGCCGACAGCGTAGGGAGCTCTAGTCTCCCCATGCCGCCCTCGACAAGCAAGAGCGCAAGCGCTGCCCCCCATGGTCCGGGCTGGATGCCTTACGATAATTCCCAGGACGCCATCATGGGAGGAGCAACGTGTTGCGTGGGACACCATGGTGTAGGATTTCGGGTTCCGGCAGACCCTGTAGGTTCGAACACTAGGGTGCGCGCGGCGATCTCGCCCTCTACCTACCTGCACCTCGCCGCCTTGCTGGGATCTAAACTATGAAAGGAACAACGCAAGAGAAACAGGATTTATACTGGTTCGGGCCACCATTGTGGTGTAACACCCTACTCCAGTGTGTGGTGTGGTGGATTGCCTCTTGGGCTACTGATGAACAATACAAGGAAGAACAGCCTCGCGAGGGTCTGTTCTTGGCTGGTGCGATGAACTACTAGGGGGAGTTCAGTCGCTTCTCTCTCTCTCTCTGTGTGATTGATCTCTTGATGTGATCAAGCTGCGGATCCCACTCAAGCTCGCCGGATTTCAGATCCCTCTACCCTGTAGGTGGCTAGTCCTATTTATAGGCAGAGGCCCTGGGCCTCTTCCCAAATATTGAGCGGGAAGGGCGCCAACAATTTGCCATTTTGAAGGGGAACATCTAGTACACTTATCCTGACTAAAGTTGGTCCTCGCCTGTCAAAGGTTGTGGCGGTGACGCCGGCTTGGGCTCCACGATGACTTCCTTCCTGCCGTTGCGATGGTCTTGGTCTTGTTGCACCGAAACGGATGCCTTTGCTTGATGCTCTCGCCTGCGCTTGCCCCCTGTGCACCAAAGAGGAAATGAGGACACTGCGCGGGCTGGCGCCCTTGGTCGTCATGGCTTGCGTCATCGGCACCTCGTGAGGTACCCCGCCTTGATCTCTCCGCCTCCTCGTGAGCCAGCCTGACGAGGCCGTGGCTGAGGAAGCTCCCTGTCGTCTGCCCCGTGAGGCTTGGACCCTCGCGAGGGTCTTGAGCTTGTGCTGACGAAGATGGGCCGTGCTGGGCCACCCCTTGAGCCACGCCGTAGGCCGCAGGCAGGCAAGTCTGGGTACCCCTGCTCCCGAACGCCGACAAGAGCCCCGGGCCCAAGGTGCGCCTGGACTTGGCTGAGCAGAGAAGCGAAGGGGCAAGTGCGAAGCGCCGCGGGCCCTAACAGCCTGCGGCCTTGGGTGCCACGTGGCGGCTGATTGGACGTGGGCGCCTTAGCAACTGCGTGAGAGCAGCATCTATCTAGGTTTTGCTTCCCTTGCCTCCTCCGGTCATTGCTCAGATCCCCTTTCTTGCGCCTTTCCTTCCTGCCTCCGGAATCTCCAGATCTACTTCGACCGTATGCCCTGGCAAGACATGGCGCCTCGCCAGACCCCGGCCGGAGCTTGGTACTCACCCGCCTTGGACTCGCCGAACGTGTCAGAGAAGGGCCTTGCCCGGGTGCGCCAGATGGTGGTGGCGCAAAGCATCGACGGGGCACAGGTGCTCAGGGCTGGCTCCGCCCTTCCTGAGGGCCAAGGAAGCACCTTCTATCCGCTCTTCGTGAGCGCCATTGCTGCCGGTCTGGTGCCTCCCTTTTCTGAGTTCTTCTTCTCTGTCCTCCGCCATTACAAACTACAAGCTCTGCACCTCCACCCCAACTCTGTTCTTCTTCTGGCGATCTTCGCCTACTATTGCGAGGCTCATGTCGGGGTGCAACCCTCAGTGGCCTTGCTGCGCCACTACTTCTACCTCCGGACCTCTCGTGGTCCCATCTCTGCGTGCACAAGCTTTGTCGCGTATCGCAGCTCCAACGCCATCTCGAAGCCCGGGAAGAGGATTGAGGGCTTCAGGAGCAAGTGGGTCATGATAGATGCTGGGCGCATCCATCCTCGGCTGATCCTGCCCACAGAGCAGCCCACGAGGTCCGACGATTGGTCTCGCGCTGAACTCGTGGAACCCCGCGCGAAGCCGGTGCTGGAGAAGATGGACGCGGATCTGTGGCCAAGCAACATGGCGACGGCGAAGCTGACCGGGGCATCGCTCCTGAGGGAGTTCCTGGAGCACCAGGTGGCCCGCTTGCCGTCGATTTCGCTTCACTGTGGAGGCCCCGCCCGAGCCCCGCAGTCTTGGCCGACGAAGATCTGGCCGCGGTCCTCAAATCTTTGTTCGGGGGAGACGTGGCGAGGCTGTAGGGCGCTCCTGTACCCCTGTTCCTTCGAGATGATTGGGAGCAGGCGGTGGACTCCATGCCCGTCTTCAATGGGGACGGGCCCGTGCCCACGGAGGTTCCCGAGGACCCGGCGGCCCTGGCGACGGTGAACATGTCCTCTGGCGACTCCAGCAAAGAGGAGGAAGAAGAGGAGCGGGGGGAGGGGCCTGACTCCGAGGCGACCGGCGGGGTGTCGAGAGCGCCCCTCCCCCGGAGCAGGTCCCGCGCTCTCCACCTCTCGCCGAGCGACGATGAGTATGGCGACGAGCGGGGCGGCGAGAGCTTGCCCCAGATCCCGAAGAAGGACAGGACTGGGCTAGTCCCCCGCGGGTCTGCCCCGGCTCCGAGGCGATCCGCACACGTGTCTCCTGCTCCCGGGGCTCTTGAGGCTGATCCCTGCAGCCGGCTGTCGGGCTTCAAGTATGGCCGCAGGTTGCTCGAGGTCGCGAGCGATGGCCAGTGAGTGCTTGATCCTTGTTTTATTCCTTGCTTTGTCGCTAAGGCTTGATATCTATATTCCTTGGCCAGGTTGGCACCTGCGGCGAAGAAGCTGAGGTGAGCTCATGAGGCTCCGTCTGGGGCAGTGCCTCTGCCCGCGAAAGAAGGTGACAGCAAGGCACGGGCCTCTCCTGCCCGGTCGTCCTCGCGAGGCTTGGCGGAGCTAGCTGGGGCAAGCTCAGCCCGCATGGCCCAAGCGACTCCTGAGGTGTCCTTGCCTGAAGCCACTGCCGCAGCTGTCGGGGGGCAGAAGGTCCTGCCTCAGGATGCTGTGGTGACGCTGCCGTCCTCTCCTCCTACTCCACCAACTGTTGTCTCTCTGACTCCTCCCACCGTCCGGGAACATGCTGCTGCTGAACTGGACCGGCTGCGGCAAGATCTTCCGGGTGCCGACCCTCGCTTGGTGGCCGGGCGCTTGGAGCTGGCCTCTGGCTAGATTCGCTCTGACGCTTCGATTTGAGCGGCGCTGGTTCAGGCCTCGACGGCTTGCGACGAGGAGAAGCAGGCCGTCCTTGGGGCGAAGGCTGCTCGCGACGCCGCCTTGGGGGAGGTAGCCAATGTCCGAGGTCGCTGCAAGGCGCTGGAGAGCGAGCTGCAGGGCCTGCGCGACCAGCTTGCCAAGGAGGCCCGCATTCGCCAAGCGAAGGAGGAAGACATGAAGGCTCGCGAGGCGGCCGTCAAGGACCGGGACGCCAAGCTTAACAAGCGCAGTGACCGCCTGGTAGCGCTGGAGCAGGAGTTGGAGGCGAAGAGGGTCGAGCTGGACGGCATGGCGCGGGTCCTCTCCGAGGACCGCGTGGCCTTTGCGGAGATGGAGGTGAAGGCTCGCACCCTGCTGAGGTCGTTTTATGACAGCGGCCTAGAAGGCCCGCTGGCCGGCGACGAGGACGGCCCTGCCAAGCTGCTTCCCTTCCTGATCCGCGCCCTTGAAGATGTCACCCTTGGCCTTGGCCCTACGGCTGAGGCATAGGCGCGTGTCCTGTCTTCTGCAGCGCTAACGCGTGTCCTTACCCACGTCTACCTTCGCGATCCCGACGTCGACCTTGACAGCCTCTTTGGAGCCGGTGGCGGCGAGCTTGCGCTGCTGCTGAGGCCGTGAAGGGTCGAGCGGAGGCTCTGTTGGCGAAGTTTCGGGCCTTCAGCACCAAGCCGAAGCGAGGCGCTGCCGGTCCTGAGGCTTCACGAGGCGAACCCGCCCCGCGCAGCTCCGTCATCGACAAGTGACTCCGTTGTGGCTCCTGTTCTGCTTTCAGCTCCTGCAACATGCATCATGCCTCGGGGAGGCGTTTAAACTTGCATTTGGTGTTGTGACAACAGTTATGGACTGTAATATTTGCTTTTAAATTCCCCGAGATTTGCGCTTTTCCTTCCTACTTGCTTATGTTCTACGCCGGCAGAGCCCAGCCTCTGCCAAGATACCTCAGCCGCCATTAGCCCCGACCGGAAACCGGACGGGACCAAGGAGTGAGGGGCTACGTGACAAGTTAGGCTCTGAGTCGCGATGCTCAGGAGTCCCCGTGGCGCACGAACATCAAGTAGGGAGGTGAGATGTGTGGGTGAATCTACCATTCTCGTCTGCAGAGCCCGGCCTCACAGCATACCTCAACCGCCGTTAGCCTTTCGGAACTAAGGAGTGAGGGGCTACGTGACCAGTTAGGCTCTCGAGTCGCGATGCTCAGGAGTCCCCTTGACGCTCAAAGCGGCCTTCGTACCTTGGCTGCTCGGGAGACACGTGCTGACGAACCAGGCCCGAGGGGCCTGGCTGGAGTGGCGTGCGTCTGGGCGTGACCTGCATAGCCCCATGCCCATCCCTCGCTCATGGCACTCCCGAGGGGAGGCGCTATGATGAGGCCGACACTGAGCTCTGGGCTCCTCGAGGTTGATGCGCCAGGGGCCACCCTCGATTGTTTATCACCGGTGAGCATAAGCGCTTTTCGTGTATGTCAGGCATAGCCGCTCCTCGGCGATGTCGTCGGCCAGTAGCGGAGCATGGTGCTTCCAGCGCGTGGGATGGGGCTCCCCTCCGGGAGGAGCCCCGGGCGTACAGCCCCATACGACATGTGGCTGGCACGGTAGGGCCTCGACGAGGTGTATCTGGGCACCCGTGAGCCAGCCAAGGACTCACGGGCCTTACCTCAAGGCGGGTTGCGCTCGCACTGAGCCTTAACTTGTGATGTGTTCCTGCAAATTTGGTTAGATGCCGACGCCCACGTCCTCGGGTCCCGCCCTCGGCGGGTCTCACCGTCAGCCGGTAAGCTGTGTCGCGATGCCGTGGTCAAAGCCAGAGGGTGAGGGCTGGAGAGCCAGTAGGAGCCCATGAGTCGCGATGCTCAGGTACCCCCCCATTAACGTGCAAGCGGCCGACATGAAGGAAGAAGGGGTGCCACGGACAGGCATCAAATAACAATCATGATGGGCCGAACGCATGACCTGAAATAAACGCAAGAGGGGTACATGCCGCTGGGTTTGGCCCGAGCGGCTTGGGGATGATATAGCCAGAGGGGCGCCCCCAACAAGGTAAGCTAGGAACATGAAGTAAAAGGGATACATGCCGCAGGGACGGACCCACGCGGCCTGGGAATGATGCAGCCCTAGGGGGTGCTCCCAGCTGGAAATGAAACTTAAAGGATGTCACCTAATAACGTTGAAGACGAAAGGATGCTGAAGTAGTGGGCGTCGTGGGCTGCGGAAGCCGATCTTCATGAGCCCCCAGGCCCAGAAGCCTCGGGAGGCACCGGAGGCGCTGGCGGCTCCTCGCGGACCATCTCCATCTCCGCCAGGACTGCGGAACACCTGGCCTCTTGAGCCTCCAGGATGCTCCCCATGAGGCGCCGGGTACGTGGCGCGTTGCTCAAGACGCCGTATGGCATGCAAACGTAGCTGTGGGGTGGACTTTCGCAGCGCCCCACGCGTGAGGGCCAGAAGCGCTCCTGAGAGGCGGCTCGGTTGAGCCCTAGAATGTCGATGTAGACGCGTAGCCCACCATCCTTGCCTGGATGGGGAGCTGCGGCGGGTAAGCGATGGCTGCCACTCAGGACTGTTGACTCCTACAGCTCCTGCTTGATCTGGCTGACGAACTCCTGAGGGTTTGGCCCTCCTTGCCTTCCTCCTTCCTGAGGGAAACGTGCTTTGAAACACGCCTCCAAGTGGTGCCCAAGCTCCTCCCTCGTGACCTTAGCGAGGTCGGTGGCCCTCCAGGAGAGAGCCCCCGAGCCTTGCTTGAGGAGGGCGCCGAGTGCGCCTTCCTATGCGACAGAAGGAGGTGCTCCCTGAATAGGCGCGGACCCTGAGGGGCCTGCATCCTGAGGGGTCGGGCCTGGCAATGTCTTCTTCTTCTTGGGAGCGGTCTCAGGGATCCTCACGCTCCTGCGATCTGGGTCTTCAAGTGATGCGGCTACAAAAGCTCGCTCCAGGGAGCACACTGCGTGTCTTTCCTCACAAGGCACCGTGATGACTCTGCCGCTTCATGGCATCTTGAGGACGTTGTAGCCGTGATGAGTCACAGCCATGAACTTGGCCAGAGCTGGGTACCCGAGGATGGCATTGTATGGCAGGCGAATGTGGGCGACATCGAAGTCGATGAGCTTGGTGTGGTAGTTGTCGCGCGCCCCGAAGGTGACAGGGAGGCGGACCTGCCCAATCGGAACCGTGGAGCCATCGATGACTCCAGAGAAAGGCTTGGTTGGCTGAAGCTGATTGTAAGGCACTTGTAGATTGTTGAATGTCTCTACGGACAGGACATTGAGCCCTGCTCCGCTGTCGATGAGGGTCCTAGTGACTTGCATGTTGCTGATGATTGGGGAACAAAGCATCGGGAGGACTCTGGTTGTGGCCGCGCACTTGAGCTGATCCGCTGAGCTGAACGTGATGGTGCACGCTGACCACCTGAGAGGGCGCGTGGCTTCGAGCTTGGGGAGGACTGCATTCACTTTGCGGGTGAACTGCTTGAAGATGCGCTGGGAGGCTGGGGCTTGAGCTCGCCCAGATGCAAGCAATCACGCTGGCTCCCCGGAAGCCCCCAGCCCTCGGCCCCGATGATGGTCCTTGTTTCTCCTTGGCTGCGGCGGCAGAGGAGGGAGGCCTGCGTTTCCTTGTGGGCGATCCTCGCGAGGCTGATCCCTCCAGCCTCCCTTGCGAGGTCGGTCACGCCACCCTTGGCGAGGGCCACGGTCTTCCCAGCGTCCTGCGTTTCTTCCTCCTCCTCGGCCGTAGCCTCGATCGTTGCGGTCGGGGCGTCGACCGATCCTCCCTTCTTGCACGGCTTGGAGCTATTGACATTCGTTGGTGTTGTGGGTGTGGAGGTCGTGGTACACACAGTACGGCTGCCCTTGGAAGACTCGGGCTGATCTCTGCCTTGCTTGGTGTCTGGTTCTACCGCGAGCACGGCAGCCCCCTTGCGCTTCACGTCCTTGGCCTTGGATTTCTTCTCTTCTGGGTCTGCGGCTGGCAGCTCGAGGAGGGAAAGGCGCCCTTCCTCATCCCTGGCGCACTTGGTCGCCAAGTTGAACAGCTCCAAGGATGTACACAGATCTTCATGCATCGCCAGCTCCTCCTTCATCTTGACATCACACACACCGTTGGAGAAGGCAGATATGATGGCCTCCTCGGTCACCTTGGGAATCTTGAGGCGTGCGTTATTGAAGCGCTGGATGTACTTCTGCAGGGTCTCCCCTGGTTGCTGCTTGATGCGGCGCATGTCGCCCACGACAGGAGGCCAGTCGCGAGTACCTTAGAAGTTGGCGATGAAGTGGGTGCGCATCTCGTCCCAGGAGGAGATCGTGCCAGGGCGGAGTTAAGGAGCCAAAAGTGGGCTCCGGCCCTTGAGTGCCATGGGAAACCAATTCGCCATGACCTTCTCGTCCCTGTTGGCGGCTTCGATGCCCAGCTCGTAGAGCTGGAGGAACTCCGTAGGGTCGGCCGTGCCGTCATAGCGAGGAGGCAGGTCTGGCTTGAACTTGCCGGGCCACGCGATGCTGTGCATCTCGGTGGTGAAGGCGCGGTAGCCTGCTGTGGCCACGGGAGGCCTTTGGTGACGAAGAGCCTGGTCCTGCGGGTCCCCATGCGCTGCCGCTGGGAGCAGCGCGGGGTCTTGGCGTCTTTGAGGCGGGCGTGGTCGTGATTTAGCTGGTGCGAGGAGCACTCGGGCAGCTTCTTGGGGCGAGGACCTCTTGACAGCTCTGCTCTTCTTGCTGCCGGCGCGCCCGGGAGTGGGTTCCGCCCAGGCCACGCGCCTTGGGGCCAAAGGCGCCTTCTTGAGGGGGAGGCGGCCGAGGCGCCTCGAGCTTCATCGCCCGCGAGGCGGGCATGGTGCAGCAAGAAGGGCGGCGCGGGAGCCCTCGCAGCTGGACGAAGCTCAGGACGCGGTCGAGCCACTCTTCGTAGACGTCGTCGACAGGGCGGAAGCGCAGGAGCTCGTTTGCCATGATGAGCGCAGCTTGGGCCTCCATTGGTGCGCGGAGCGCATGAGACGAAGAACCAGCTGGGGCGAGTGAGGGAGTGGCGGTACGGCCGTCTCGCCTCACGGACGGATGCAGGACGATGCTTGCTCCTCGTTCCCCGCCGGGCCGGTGGCGGCGTTGACGGCAGGCGACGGGGAACGGCGGGGGCGCCCGCCGACGGGGGCCGTCTGGGCGACGCGGGTAGCGAGAGCGGCTCGGCGCTCGGCGCGGGCCCGACGAGCGTCTGACATGGATGCGATGGTCGGCGAAGAACAGGGCGACGGAAGACGAATTCCGGCGCACCCCTACCTGGCGCGCCAAATGTCGGATTTCGGGTTCCGGCAGACCCTCTAGGTTTGAAAACTGGGGTGCGCACGGAGATCTCGCCCTCTACCTACCTACACCTCGCCGCCTCGCTGGGATCTAAACTATTAAAGGAACAACACAAGAGACACATGATTTATGCTGGTTCGGACCACCATTGTGGTGTAACACCCTACTCCAGTGTGTGGTGTGGTGGATTGCCTCTTGGGCTGGTGATGAACAATACAAGGAAGAACAGCCTCGCGAGGGTCTGTTCTTGGCTGGTGCGATGAACTACTAGGGGGAGTTCAGTCGCTTCTCTCTCTCTCTCTCTCTCTCTCTCTCTTTGTGATTGATCTCTTGATGTGATCAAGCTGCGGATCCCGCTCAAGCTCGCCGGATTTCAGATCCCTCTACCCTGTGGGTGGTTAGTCCTATTTATAGGCAGAGGCCCTGGGCCTGTTTCCAAATATTGAGCGGGAAGGGCTCCGACAATTGGCCATTTTGAAGGGGAACATCTAGTACACTTATCCTGACTAAAGTTGGTCCTCGCCTGTCAAAGGCTCTGGCGGTGACGCTGGCTTGGGCTCCACGATGACTTCCTTCCTGCCGTTGCGACAGTCTTGGTCTTGATGCACCGAAACGGATGCCTTTGCTTGATGCTCTCGCCTGCGCTTGCCCCCTTTGCTCCAAAGAGGAAATGAGGAGACTGCACGGGCTGGCGCCCGCCTGGCGCCTTTGGTCGTCATGGCTTGCGTCATGGGCACCTAGTGAGGTACCCCGCCTTGATCTCTCCGCCTCCTCGTGAGACAGCCTGACGAGGCCGTGCCTAAGGAAGCTCCTTGTCGTCTGCCCGCGAGGCTTGGCCCCTCGCGAGGGTCTTGAGCTTGTGCTGACGAAGATGGGCCGTGTTGGGCCACCCCTTGAGCCACGCCGCAGGCAGGCAAGTCTGGGTACCCCCGTTCCCAGAACGCCGACACACGGCGAGGTGTTCGGAGTGACGGCCCTGGAAGCCTATGTACCACGCATGGTGGACCAGGGGTATGCACCAAAGGACGACATCGGCTCGTTCGTTGGAGAAGATTGGGGAGAAGGGGCGCTAGGAGCGGAAGCTTTCCAAGAGCCAACGGAGAACCACAACGATCGCGCCGATAGCGGCAATTACAGGGTACCACTAGTCACTCAAGAACAGGTTTATGCTAACCATGGGCTATAGATGTACCAGGTTGCCGCGTCGATCGACGACCCAGGCGCGGCGACACCAGCTCCAGCAAGGGAGACGCACTGGGGGCCACCGAGAGGGAGCCAGGAGCAAGGCCCCTCCCCGCGGCGTGCGACGCCTGACGACACCCGGAGGTAGGCCCTCTGTCAGGGAGGCCTCGCCAACCCTTCCCCCGGCAGAGGGCCTGTGGTCACCGACGGAACCGCTGGCGTCCTCTTTCCCTCCTCTGTTTCGTCCTTGTCCCCGGTCGGCTCAGAGGAGGTCGAGAGCGGCGCAAGGCGGGGACCTCGTTTGGCGATATGAAGCAAGGCCGGTACCTGTGAAGAAGGCCCGATGCCTGTGAAGCTCGCAGCCCGTGACACTCTCACGTAATAATGAGTTGGGGCTGTACACGCCCCGGAGTCTCTGGGGTGCCGGCCTTAGGCCCTGGGGCTCCCTCCCATGCCTAGTGGCAGCACTTAGCTCCGCGCTGGTGAGAAGACTCGAAGACCAGAAGACTAGACTAGGTGCCGGACGCAGCCTTTTGCTTTTGGACCTTCCCTTTTGTAGCTTTGCTTTCTGGATCTGGATTTGAGTTGAAGCTGAGTTTTATTGACGCACGGGGGTGGGGACCTTTTCTCGTTTGAGCAATTTCTTGCCTCCTGGATCTCACTTTGTTTGGGACTCATGTCTGTCGCCTTTCCCTCACGAGCTCCTCGCGAGGGGGACTGCGTGAAGCACGTGCGCCCTGAACGCGCGCTGCAACTGGTGCCCACTTCACGTGGGGTCCCTTCCGGCGGAGCGGCAAGCTCCGGAAGGTTCTCAGAAACTCGGCACATCACAGCCTAGCTCAAGGTTGGCGCTAACTAAGGTAAACCAGGGCAGAAAACTCGCATAAGGATTCACAAGTTCACGAGGACACAAACTCACACCGCGTGGAAAAATAAAAACTGCAACTTGCTTACATGAGGGGCTCCCCTCTCAAAATGCTCTTGCAAGTTTCCAAGGGCCACGACCGAGTTTGTGCGCAGGAAGAAATGACAGGAGAACAAGGGATCAGCCAGAGACGTCGCTCGCTGCGTCACTTGCAGACGCGCCACTCGCATCGTCGTCATCGTCATCGTCCTCATTCCCGTCATCGGCGACGCCCCCGTCGCCATCATCAACCACACCGCCTTCATCTGCGACGACCACCACCGCATCATCCTCCGTAGCGAAGGCCCTGACTAACGCGTCCACACGATCCTCAACCCAGCGCGCTAGGTCGCCCCGGACATCCACGGGTATGGTGGTGATGGCGGCGGCGAAATCAAAGTTGGGGTCAGCATTCAGGATGTGGCCGAAGACGCGCGAGAAAGCGCGTTCAAGCAAGCCGCGCCCCCTTTCCTCCACGAGCTGGAGAGCTTGGGCAGATCGAGCCTCCAAGCGCGTCACCACCTCGGTGAAGAAGGCCAGGTGGCTAGCATAATCATTTGAGTGAGGAGTCGGCACCTCCACATTGCAAATGTGGCGTAGGGAGATATTGGCCCTGTTCCGAAGATCCTGAAGCATCGGGGCATGCTCGCGCTCCAGCGTTCGGCGTTGGAGCACCTCCTCCGTGTTCTGCCTCGCGACGACCTCTGCATCATAAACCCGTCTCCGGAGGGAGCGCAGCTCGGCGTGGGCGGAGGCCAAGTCCGCCTGCGCCGCGCCCAAGGCAGCGGCCGTGGCTTCCGCATGCCTCTCGGCCTCGTCCAACCTGGGCCTGAGAGCAGCAGCCCTGCTCTCATCCTCCACGTCCGCGAGTTTCAACCTCAGATCATACCTGCCCTCCAGGTCCGCGCGAACCTCGGCCACCCGGCGGTTCACTTCCTCCTCAACTTCGGCCTTGCGAGCCCCGATGGCGTCTTCTGCCTGGGCAACTAGGCGCTCCCTCGTCTCCAGTTGCTCGAGCTCACGGCTATGCTCCATGGCCTTCAGGGCCAGCGCCTCCTCACGCTTCCGGACCTCCACCTCCTCCGCAGGCGTCCCCCTCAGCGACACAATGGCAGCCCTGCGCGCCTCCACCTGCTGCTCAAGAGACGCACTCCAGGCATGGAGCTCCCACGTGCGCTTCTCCGCCGCCTCGTGGCAGCGGTCAGCCTCGCGAGCCTCCTCCAATTCTCATGAGCGAGCCTCGTAGGAAACCTTGAGAGACGCCTCGGCCTTGGCGTTCTCAAGGTCGCGCTGATAGCGGCCGAGGTTGATGGCCACCTTCAGCTTGTGCCGCTTCTCTGCTAGCCGAAGGCCTTCGGCCTCGAGACGCGAATCTACACTCGCAAGCTCTTCACCAAGCCGGCCCATCGTGTTCATCGCCTCCTGAAAGAGCTCGTGGCGAACCACGCTCCGCCCACGCTCAAGCTCGTACGCCCAGCCTTCTTCGTCCTCAGCCTCGGGGGCTGCGGGCGGGGCGCTACGCGGCGCGCCACCCCTCGGTAAGAGGCTGGGGGCTGGCGCCACGCCCAACACCAGCCCGTCTTCACGAGAAACCCAAGCCTGCGGGAGCTTGCCGCTTGAGGAGGAGCCGAGGATCGAAGCCAACAAGTTACCGCCGAAGATCAGCGGAGGATTCTTGGGCATGCCTGCCAAGCTCCACGCCAGGCCAGTGGGGAGAAGCGACGGGGCCGCAGGATCAGCACGCCAGGAACGCATGGGTGCCCCTTCAACCAATTTTGCCCCAGGGGCAGGACTCGGGGCGCCCCCGGCTAGCGGGGTAGTTGACGAAGAAGGAGGCCGTTTCTCGGGAGACCCAGCAGCCTCAGAGGAAGGAGCCCTGAAAGACTAGCATCAAAAGAAGAAAGCAGCACACGGAAAGCCACTACTGCGCGACACTTGCACGTCAATGGCGAAGTACTTCCTCCGCTTCAGCGGTCCGAAGATGTTGCTGCCGCTGTGGGATCCTTTCCTCTTGCGGAGCTCCTCGAAGTCCATGCAAAGACGACCGAAATGCTGGGCGTGACGGCCGGAGCGCGGCGAGGTTGCAAAAGAGCTCAGGAGAATATCTTTCGTGGTGCTCCGTTGCGGCGCACAACCGGGCGCCGGTTCACCACGGTCTCCCGAGGCTCCTGGAGCCTTGGCCTCGGAAGTCGCACGCAGCGTCTCCTCAGCAACCGACGCCTCAGGAGGGGTGTGGCAGGCTCCTGAAGACGATGCCCCAGGATCATCGCCCGGCGCGTGCTCATCAGCACACGAGCCGCCGGTCTCTGCCCGGGCTCGCCCACCAGCACCGTCACTTGGGGCGAGCCCAGCATCAGGAGCAAGAAAGGGAACCACAACGACAGGGTTCTCGCGAGGCCCTCCAGGCTGATCGGCCGCGGCCCCCATTCATCAAAGAGAGGCATGTCCTTTACAAATTCATCCTAATTATTGCAACGGTACAGCAGGCAACTATTCCCGGGCAGCTCGGCCGGTAGAGAGACACCCGTCAGGACCTTGAGCACCATCCCCCGCGTCCCAAGGAGGAGCCCAGACTCCTGAAACCTCATGTGGTCTTGGCTGCTGAGTAAGGTCCACATTGGGCGAGAATGGCCCTCAAGCGGAGCGACGCGGCGTCGGATGAATTCCTTCACCACCATCGGCGCGATCACGCCGCGATCCTTCAACAACTTCAACCTGAGCCAGACATGAGCGTGGCCGGGGCTCGCGAGCCGCTGATGGCCCCAGCCGGGGTTAGGAACAGCGGGCCCCGACGGAGCCTGGAGCAGAGGACTAAGCACACCGGCATCAACAAACACCCATTGTATCCGGTAAGTCACTCATGTATGGAGGGAGCTCAAAATCGATCCCCTCGCCTGCTGTAGCAGCCACGGCCTGGAAGCTCGTGCACCCTGAGCACTGCCGAGGGTCAGCCAGATGCAACAAGAAGAAGTGGCGGAAGAGAGCCACTGAAGGAGCAATGCCCACCATGGCTTCACACACAAAGGTGAAGACGGCAAGACGTGTTATGGACTGAGGGTCGAGATGCATCATGTGGATATGATAGTGCTCAAGCACGGCGTTGAAGAAGGTGAAGAAGGGAGGAATCAAGCCTTCCCAGAGGGCGTCGATTAAGATTGGGATCTCAGTGGCCGTCTGAACCGAGCGAGTGCGGGAGGCGGGCCAAGCCACCGTCTCCCCCCACTCATTGAAGCTGGAGGCTAGCATCGGGCACACCTTGTCCATGGCCTCGTCGTTGAGCACGCGAGACCGGTCGAGCGCCGGCGCGAAGGGCGGAGGCGCGGCCGAGAGAGGCGAAGGGCTCTTCCCCTTCTCATCTTGCTTGGGCGCCATGGCTATGGAGCAGGCGGAGCGCGAGTCAGATTGGGGAAGAGAAGCAAAGTCGCAAGGAAGCAGAGGAATTGGAGAAGCAAGACGCAAGAGGCGGAGGAATAACTTTGTAGGCCGCGGGGGCCGCATAGCTGGACGGATTCAAAGGCAGCGTGGGGAAGCGGAGACGCCCACGTCCCATCAAACGCCACGCGTCGACCGAGGCCGCAGGCTTTTGGGGCCCGCGGTGGTCGGAACTTGACCCTTGGCTTCACTACGAAGCAAAGCTCGAGCGCACCTTCGGCCTGGGGGCTACTGTCGGCGTTCCGGGAACGCGGGTCCCCAGACTTGCTCGCTTCGGCCTGCCCACAACAGTGGCATATAGCAGCGGCCGCATCACCATCTTCATCAACAAGGCATCCACGACCCTCGCGAGGGTCCAAGCCTCGTGAGGCGGACGATGCAAGATTTCCTCTGGAGTGGCCTAGCCAGGCCGTCTCACGAGGAGCGGAGATATCAAGGCAGGGCAAACCTCACGAGGAACTCGTGACGTGAGCCATGGCGAACGGCGCCAGGCGGGCGCCAGTGCGCGCAGCGTCCCCATTCCCTCTTTGATGCTAAGAACGCAAGCAAAGATGAGGAGTACCGAGGCATCAGGCAAAGGTTGCCATATTGGTGCAACAAGACCAAGACCAGGAGGACGACAAGGTGGAGGTCATCATGGAGCCCAAGACGGCGTCATCACAGGAATTTTCGTAGGCGAAGACCGCTTTTTTCAGGATAGCTTGTACTAGCTGTCCCCCTTCAAATTTGCCCGCCGTTGTTGGCTCCCTTCCCGCTCAACATTTTGGAAGAGGACCAGGGCCTGTATAAATAGGACTAGCCACCACTGTAGTGGTGGATCGTGCAGTTCATCGACTCCTCACACCACAAGTTCATACGCACAAGAACACCTCAACCTCAGGAGGCTGCTCTTCCTTTGTACTGTTCATCATCAGCCTAAGAGGCAATCCACCACCACCACACTGGAGTAGGGTATTACACCACAACGGTGGCCCGAACCAGTATAAACCTTGTGTCTCTTTCTGTGTTGTGAGTTCGTCGAGTTCGTCCGCAAGATCTTAGCGAGCTTGAGCGTAGATCGGTAGGAGGGAAAGACTTTGCGCGCACCCCAGTGTTCGAACCTTAAGGGTTTGCCGGAACCCCACATCCGACAAAGTGGCTACCATGTCATCATGATTCTGATGCAACAATATTGAAGTGCTATATGACATGCGTAAAAAGGGGTTTCATAGACATGGTCAAAGGGCTGCTTGCCTTAGTCTTCAAAGTCTTCAAGTCCTTCTCCTTCTTCTTATCCAACTACTTCGTCAAATACGGGATCTATGCGTCGCAAAAGAAATGACGAGAAAATAAGGCAATAGCAAAACAGAAAAACCAAACTGCTCAGAAAAATGTCAACCTATTTTTAATAAATACTAGGGTGAAAACTAAGAAGGATAAAATTCCTAGTTTTAAGTTTGGAGTTGTGTAAACAATGCTACGAATTTACAATGGTATATTTAAATGCTTAAAATCACATTTAAATATTTACACTGAAGAAAAGGTTGTTGGATTTAAATCATAGTTGCACTATTAAATAGGTTGCAATATTTCAGGAATTTAGGAGTTGGAATTAATTTATTTGGACAAATATTCATCTCTGTGGAATTTTTGGAAGTTTATCAGAAAAGAAAAAAGAAAAAGGGGCATTGTGCCTGCTGGGCCAGAACAGCCACAAGGCAGCGGCCCAGCCAGTGAGGCGGCCCAGCTGAGCCGACGCGCGCGCGCCAGGTTTTTAAACCTGATGGGCGGGGCCCGGCGTCAGTGAGAGAGGGTGCGGGGGAGGACAGAGAGGCTAATGAGCGGGGCCCCTTGTTAGGCTCATCGACAACCCTCGTCCGACGGTGGCGAGGCTTACCGGCGATGATGCAGGGCACGACGAGCTTGGGAAAGGGCATGGATGCACTCAGAGTGATGTCGTCGTTCGGGTGGAGGTGGAACCGGTCGCCGCGGTGGCCTGGTTCGCCGGTGACGAGGTCACGCAGCGGTGGAGCTTCAGGTGGCGGCAGTTCCGGCCGTTTCCGATAGCTACAGAGAGGGGAAACAGGGGTGAAACGAACAGTGGTGTTCGGGGGTTCGAGATCGAGGCAGAGGAGGAGCGGGGAGAGCTTCTACCGTGCGGACGACGGCGAGCCGCCGCGGCGGAGCTCGAGCTCGAGAGCTTCTAGAGAGGAGCGAGTGGTGTAGGGGGTGATTAGGGGAGTGAGAGAGCGAGTGGTGAGGAGAGGAGGGCTCGGGGAGGCCCTTAAATAGGCGAACGGCGGGGTGCCGTGGACCCATGCGCCGGCGAGCTCCTTCTCGTTGCCAGAGGGCTTGGGAGGAGCTGGCGCCGTGTCTGGGGTGTTGCTGGGTGTGGACTACACCAAGGGGATCTAAGGGAGAGAGCAGGGGAAGGCCAGAGAGCATCGCGCGTGTGAGTCGCGCCATTGGCGCGCTCGGGCGGCCAGCGCGCGTGCGAGCAGGGGCGAGAGAGGGGGAGAGAGGAGGGGGACTGCGCCATGTCATGACGCGGATGTCGAGGGGCGTTGGTTGGCGTGCTGGGGAGGCCCGAGGTGGTCGGAGGCGTTGGTCAGAGGGTGGCTACAGTGCCTGGGCGCACTGTAGCGCGCTCTGGAGCATGCAAATGGTTGGCATGGCCATTTCTAAAGGGCCAGGGCATGTCCCTTTGTGCCTTGGGGTTTCCTTGGATGCCTGGGGTGGAGAGATGCTAGGTGGGGTGCTGGCATATAAAAATGGGAGAGAGAGGTGCTGCCATGGGTGAACAAAGAGAGAAATAGGTGGTTTTACCCCCCCCCCCCCCAATAATTGTTCTAAGATGCTGCCATTGCTACTGGAGGTAGAGGGGGAATAGGAGGGGTTGTGGTAAAACTTTGAGCCCATGGAGATTAGTGGAAGGGGTCAGAATGGTGTTTTTGGAAATGTGGCAGAAGGTGTTTGATATTGGTTTGGGAAAGCAGTGATTTACATTTGTCATGATACTCCACAGGGTGAAATGGCACATATAATTAGGCCCTTCAACCAATTTTGAGCTCATTTGGGCAAAGTTGCTAATGCAACTTTTGTAAACCCTAGAAATCAACATAAATGCATTTACCAAGATCTAGTCATGCAAAACCATTCCCCTTGATGCACTACTTGGTGTAGTGTCATCTTTTGGGCTTGTTAGTATGACCACAAAGTTTGGGGGCATTTGGAATAAGTTGGCAATGTAAAGTTGTTCAAACTTGAATCTGGACAAAGATGGTTTTGGGGCACTTTTGTGAACCAAAAAAGTTTGGATTGATCTGAAACTTCGCAATGTCATCATATTGACTTGCTAGAATTTTCTTGGATTTATTTTAAAATATTTCTTATAGAAATATTTCAAATAGTTGAAATGGACAGAAATGGTTTTGGAGGGTTTTGCCCAATATTTTGAACATGACCATGTGTTGAAACTCTTATATATGGAAATTATATATCCATTGAGTTTCCCTGATTTTTCTCAAATATTTTTGAAGCTTAAAAATAATTTTATCCTGTTATAGACCATTTCGGGCCTTAAGAAAAAGCCCTTCAATAAAATAGGAAAATAACTTTTAAAATTATATTTTTGTGGTTTATGGGAGTCCTATATATAATAGGTTTCAAATATACTCTTTGAGATATTTTTCATACCCCCAATCAAGTACTTGTAGTGCAAACCTCAATTCAGGGGTTTTTGGAAAACTAATTTTTTAAAATTCTATTTGGCCAAATTATTTTTTTAGGAAAATACAACATTGCACTATACACATGGCATGATCATTGGGCAGAAGTTTGGGGCAAGGAGATGAAGTATAGAAGGTGGAGTTGTGTTGTCTTTAAAGAGCACTTGAAAAACACAGAGAGAAAACCAACTCCAAATAAAAGCCAAATAATGCAAAAGTTTTTTGTCAAACCACACTTTATCATGATTTATTAGCTTAAGTGTTGTGGCATGAAAATCAGGGTGTGACACGCACCTAGATCACTGGCCGCTGCTTACCCGGAGGTAGAAGAAGTGGCGGAATAGCGCAACGGAGGGCACCACCCCCACGAACGCCTCACAGTATAAGGCGAAGATCGACAGGAGGAGGATGGAATTGGGATGAAAATGGAGGGCGTGGAGCCCGTAATGATGGAGGATGGCGTAGAAGAAACTGGAGAAGGGGGAAACGAGCCCAGCGAAGATGCTATGCAGGAAGAAGGGGTAAAAGGTGTCACCCAAGGCTTCCGTCTTGGTGGAGCCGACCCGAAGCATCGTCTATCCCCCCCCCTCATTGCCGTTGCACGCCTTCAGTGGGAGCATGGCGACAAGGGCTTCTCTTGAGCAATGGTGGACGTGCTCAGGGCCAGCTCGTACCAGGAAGCCGGGCACACGGCCAGGGATGATGACTTCGCCTTCACGATGGCCATCAGTGGCGAGCTCGAGGCAAGGATTCAGCAGATCTGGAGGCGCTCTGAGCAGAAGGACAAGGGGATTTGAAGGAAGACGAAGGAAAGGCAATGAACGCTCAGCGGCAGGCGCCAGTCTTTTTATGAGCCCGGGACGGTTGCCGAGGCAGCATGGGGAAGCGGAGACACCCACATCCCATCAATGGCCACGCGTCGACCAAGGCCGTAGGCTGTTAGGGCCCATGATGCTCCGCACTTGGCCATTGGCTTCGCCTTGAAGCCAAGTCCTAGCGCACCTTGGGCCTATGGACTACTGTCAGTGTTCTGTGAATGGGGGTACCCATACTTGCCTGCCTATGGCCGACGGGGTGGCTCCATCGGCGGCCTGGTACGGCCACCTTCAGCGTCAAGAACTCAAGACCCTCGCGAGGGGCCAAGCCTCGGGACGCGGACGATACCAAGACCTCCAGAAGGAGCGGCCTCCCCATGCTGGCTCCTGAAGAGCAGAGATATCTATGCAAGCCTCACTTTGCGAGGTTCGGATGACGTGAGCCATGACGACCAAGGCCAGGCGGGCGCCAGCGGGCGCCAGCAGGCGCAGGACAACAGTTTCCTCTTTGGTGCTAAAGAGGCAAGCGCAGGCGCGGGGTCCCGAGGAATCATCCAAAGGTTTCCATTCCCGTGCAACAAGACCAAGGCCTCCAGGACATCAGAACGGAGGTCACCACCGAGCCCACGACGGCGTCACGACCAGAAGCTTTTGCAGGCGAAGACTACTTTTGTCAGGATAACATGTACTGGTTGTCTCCCTTCGAATTTGGCCACTGTGGGGTCCCTTCCCGCCTTCATTTGGGAAGAGGACCAAGGAAACTATAAATAGGACCTAGCCACCACCATAGAGGGGGACAGACAATATAGATCATCCCCTCCCACGGCTGCTCAAGAACACACCTCCTGAGGTCGTTCTTCCACTCTGCTAGTTCATCCCCAGCCCATTGAGCCAGTCCACCACAAAGCAGGAGTAGGGTTTTACACCGCAAGGTGGCCCGAACCTGGGTAAACTATTGTGTCCCATTTCCATCATGTTCGTCGAGCTAGACCGCCAGATTGGCGAGTAGGTAGACTGTGGAGGTTGAGTTCTTCGCACGCACCCTAGTGTACGAACCTCTCAAGGGTCTGCGGAGCCCGAAATCCGACAGTAGGTGATTTCCTTGCCCTTACAAACTCCTTGGTTCAAATCCACAATCTTCACGAGGCTCCTAAGTGACACCTAACCAATCTAGGAGACACCCCTCTCCAAAAGGTAATAGATGGTGTGTTGATAATGAACTCCTTGCTCTTGTGCTTCAAATGATAGTCTCCCCAACACCCAACTCTCTCTGACATATTTGGCTATGGTGGAAAGATGATTTGAATGGAAAGCAACTTGGGGAAGGCTAGAGTTCAAGATTCTTGTGGTTGGATTGGAATGTCTTCGTCTCGACACATGAGTAGGTGGTTCTTTCTCAGAAAATGAGTAGTGGAAGTGTAGGCACGTTCTAATGGCTCTCTCACAAATGGAGAAGGGGTGGAGGGGTATATATAGCCTCCACAGAAAATCTAACCGTTACATAGAAATGAGCCAACTCGGTTAGACCGAATAGGTGAACTCGGTGAGACCGATTTAGTTCAAAATGTGAACGTTAGGATTTTCGGTGGGACCGCATGATCAACTCGGTGGGACCGATGCGCTAGGGTTAGGGCAAAACCTCATCTCAGTTTGACCAATTACGTGAACTCGGTGAGACTGGTTTCAGCAATAAGCTAATAGAGAGTTGTTCAGGCAAACTCGGTGGGACCGGTCGCTCCTTTCGGTGGTACCAAAACATTACGAAAAGGAAACAGAGAGTTTGCACTGCAAACTCGATGGGACCGATCGCTCATTTCAATGAGGCCGAAAAGTTACGAAGGGAAACAGAGAGTTTGCAGACCCATCTCGGTGAGACCGAAATCCCTATCAGTGAGACCGAACTGATAAGGGTTCCTGGCTATGGCTATATCAAGTGAACTCGGTGGCACCGGATGAATCAATAGGGTGGAGCCAAGTTTGACTTTAGGTTTAGGACATATTTGGATTTGAGAAGATGGTTCAGGGCTTTGGAGCATATCACTAAGCATTTTGAGCAAGTAGATCATTAAGAAACACCTCATTCCCTTTTAATAGTATTGGCTTTTCCTATGGACTCAATGTGATCTTGGATCACTAAAATAGAAATGAAGAGTCGTGAGCTTTTGCCAATGTTTGTCCTTCGCATTTTGAGGGGTCCACATCTCTAGTCCATGCCTTGCCAATCATTGAACTTTCTAAACTAATCAACTTGAAAGGATATTAGTTCAATGAGCTATATGTTGTTATGAATTACCAAAACCACACAGGGATTAGTTGCACTTTTAATCTCCCCCTTTTTGGTAATTGATGACAACATATAGATCAAAGCTTCGACAAATGATAATAAGAATGAAATATATCATCGCTTTGAGAAGTATGTGATAAGCAAGAGCTCCCCCTAAATTTGTGCATTATTTATGATTTGCTTTTGAATGCAAATCTGGAATCTATTAGGATCATGGGTTACTCTTCCATGTCACATACATCTTGGTGGAGCGCTCAAAATGATAGAATGCAAATAGCATGCACTCATCACCAAGACAAATATGATTGATCATACTCAAATAATAGGATAGCATCATTCAAGCACACACATTAAAGCATAATGTGATCAACCACATGATCATAAGAGTATCTCACACAGAAGCACAAATAAGTAGCAAACACACGAGCAAATAAGTAGCAAGAGAAACAAATCAAAAGAAAAACACTCTCTCTGTCTCTTGAAGCCTGTCATCTATACACTTTCTCCCCCTTGGGCAAAAAGTTACTAAAAAGCTCGAAAATGCATAGTGCTATCGACACTCTGAGCACGATCTCCGGGTTCTCCGGAGTGCGAAGATGGCATGGAGAGAACAACATCTGCGAATTCTTTGGCTGATGTCTGAGGAACTGGAGGGGTTGCCATTGGAGGGGCAACTGACGCTGTGGTTGCAGGTGTAGAAGTTGTGGCCCTAGTGTCACTGCCTCGCACAGCTACATAACTTTGTGCTCTAGGCACCCTCGGATAAGAATCTGTAGTAGATCTTCCTCTCCTCTCCTCTGCTTCTTCTTGGAGTTGCTCAACTGCGGTCTGAATATTTGTGACTTTCAAGTCAAGATCACAAAACTTTGTTTCAATGATTCTCTCAAGACTCTCTTGGTTTTGAGATGTGCAGCTAAGCTGATCCTTCTTGGTCTTGAGATGTGCAGCTGAGGCATCTGGAATCTTGGAAACTTTTTCTGCCTTTGCCTTCTCTCTCTTCTCGTGTGCCTCAACAGAAGTAGGATGTGAAGCATCCATGACAACTGTGTTATCCTCAAAATCTGGCATCATGGGCAGGTGCTCTTTATCTAGCAGATATGTGCCTGTGCCCACCTTTGAGTTGATGAGCATCTGAATGTGTGGAGCATAGCCACATGATCTCTTCTGATCAGCTGCAGTCCTCTTAACAGTCTCAACAAACAAGGACATCACCTTGAACTTCTTTGGCACATCAAACATGTGTAGCAGGTTGATGGAGTGCACTCTGATCATCATGTGATCTCCAGACTTGGGAAACAATGTGTGCCTTAGGATAGTGTTGATTGTTGGCAGCCCTGACAGCAGATAATAAACAGAGCCAAACTTGTGTATCTCCAAGTCAGCAATTGATATCTCTTTGTACAGGTGTGCCATGGAGTTGTGGTCTTTCTTGGGCTTGGTATACACATCGGTCTCATCTTCAGCCTCTTTAGGTGCATGAATTAGCTTAGCCCATTCAGCAATAGTGGATTGGTACCTTGTACCCTCAGTCATCCAAATAATCTTGCCATCTGGGTAGAAATGAGGTGTAGAGTAAAACTACATCACCATCTCATCATTCCATTTTGTCAGGTTTTGACCCACAAACTTGGCAACTCTATTCATTTCGAAGATCTCATGTGCTCCAGGGAAATAGTCCTCATTGTCATCAATGTAGGTCCAGTCGACCCATTTCATATCACAAAACGATAGGCTTCTTGTCCAGGAGGACTATCTCATAAAACTCTTGTTGTTCCTTAGTGTGAAACCTGTAGTCCACAGCAGTCCTTGTCCTGGTTGCATGAGGATGTGATTGCCTCCATAGTCTGAGTCATGCATCCTTGTCGGTGCCAAAACCTGCGGATCTCGGGTAGGGGGTCCCGAACTGTGCGTCTAAGGCGGATGGTAACAGGAGGTGGGGGACATGATGTTTACCCAGGTTCGGGCCCTCTCGATGGAGGTAATACCCTACTTCCTGCTTGATTGATCTTGATGATATGAGTATTACAAGAGTTGATCTACCACGAGATCGTAGAGGCTAAACCCTAGAAGCTAGCCTATGGTATGATTGTTGTTGTCCTACGGACTAAACCCTCTGGTTTATATAGACACCGGAGGGGGCTAGGGTTACACAGAGTCGGTTACAACAGAAGGAGATCTACATATCCGTATCGCCAAGCTTGCCTTCCACGCCAAGAGAGTCCCATCCGGACACGGGACGAAGTCTTCAATCTTGTATCTTCATAGTCTTACAGTCCGGCCAAAGGATATAGTCCGGCTGTCCGAGGACCCCCTAATCCAGGACTCCCTCCGTAGCCCCCGAACCAGGCTTCAATGGCGATGAGTCTGGCGCGCAGATTGTCTTCGGCATTGCAAGGCGAGTTCTTCTCCAAATTCTGAATACTTGTTTGCGTAGTGTCCGGCTTCCCATAAATGTTGCACTCCTTGGCTTCCGCGCCTAATAATGGATATTCTCCACACGTCGAGCGAATGCGAGAAGTCGGGGCATTTTCACAATTGCCACCCTAGCCATGTGGGTAAATCATCTATTAAAGAGACGGGGATTCTTAGATCCAGATCACGCCATCCTCCCACAGTGAGTATCCATCGGAGCGTGCCCGGAAAAAATCCATTCCAACATGGCCGGTTGTCGCAGCTCCTCCTCTCGCTCCCGTAGCCATAAGCCCGGCAATTGGAAGAAGTGTTCCGTCCCCCACAGCAATTTGTAGAGTTGCAGACCCAGCAATTTCTCCCTCCAGTTTATATGGTCCCCGTTCGAGTCGGGATCGTCACCTATAACGGCATGGAGCAAGCGGAGATCTTTCCCAGCCCATCCATGGGGGAGCGGGTATGTCTCGTCCCTTACATATTAAGAGGGCTTGGATTTCCAATTCATCCGTTCCTCCGCGGGCTCCTGAAGTTCTATGGCCTCCAGCTGCATAATTTCACTCCCGCCTCCATATTACGCATTGCTGGCTATGTCGCCCTTTGCGAGCTGTTTCTGGGCTACGAAGCTCATTTCGAGCTATGGAAGAGGCTATTCTGCCTCGTACGCTGTACACAGGAGGGGTCACTGTACCAAGTGGGCGGAGCTGAAATATGGCGCATCACCGGGACCGGATACCTGTCCGGTACTCCAAAGAATACATCTGAGGACTGGCCTTTGGAGTGGTTTTATATGGAGGACGTCCCCCTTCCGGGCCCTATTTGGATGGGCCTCCCTGAGTTCGACAACGCTCCCCTCAAGAAACGCCGCAGTTGGCGCTCTCGGAGCCCTCAGGAGGAAGATAATGGAGAAGTCCTTTACCTGATGGGCCGGATAAAAATGCTGGCTCAATCAGGTCTGACAATAATCAAGGTTATGTCAATATGTATAATGCGGTGGGTACAGCCACTTCAATATCGAGGGCACCCCATGTGGCACTTTAACGGGGAAGATGATGCCACCTGCTGCGGGCGTAAGGGACCGGACTCAGTTGCTACTCTAGCAAAAATTCTGTCCGATTTGTACAAGGGAGAGGAAGAGGAGTTTATCCTCATTAAGCCACGGGATGGGTTCTCCATGTACAACCCTCCATGCTGGGTGAGCTATCACTTTTTACTCCCAGCCTTCCCGCATTCTTCGTCATAAGTACTTACCTTGCCGTTTCATCGCAGGAACTGCAAAAAGCTGTAAGGGAGGTCAACAGCCCGCCTACACAACCGGAGGACCCTGACCGGGCCCTCGATCCCGGACTCGAAGAGGATCCAGACATATTTGTGGAGCTGATCGACAGGACATTCTATCAATTGAGCTGCGATGATGCCATGGTGGTCATCATAGCTGACTATCCTGGGCTACTCCCTGCATCGCATGTAAGTAAAACCGGAGTCCCAACTTCCGAGAAGGATCCCCTTTTCTACACTTCACCTACCATACACATATGGTGTCTTACAGGGAAGGCCCTCGGGACACAAATGCCGAACCCGCAGTGACTCGCCAACAAGGGGCACCGAAGCCGGGTAGGCTAAAAATGAAGGCGGTCAGGACTGAGACGCCGTCGCAGAGGTATGATACAGAACCTCTCTCCGTGGTTGTCGCCTTTTAAAATATAATAACGTCCATGTTTCCTAGTAGGAAAAACGCTCGCCGGACTATATCCGGAGAGGTTGCCGATCACGCCTCCACTAGTCGGGCTCCAGGGCCGGAATAGACGTGGAAGCTAACATGGGGCAAACGCTGGATGCTCCTCCTACAGAGGATGCGGATAGGCTATCCGCTATTAACTCCAAAGTGGAGAGCGCCATGAATCATTAGCGTCGCCGCGCCGTAATCCGTGACGCTTGTTTCTCCCAAGAGGCGTTCGATGCCTTCAACTCAGGAGACGCGTACATCCGTGCTGCTCAAAATGGTCTTGCCAGAGCCACGAACCAGTATGTAAAGGACATACGGGCAAGAAAATCTGATGATTATATATATCAGTAGCCCCTGAGACTTGAAACAGTTGACACAACTGATTTAAGGATCATTATTTGTGCAGGTTCTTACAGAGAAGAATACCCAATTGTCTCAAGAGCTGGAAGAGTGCAAAGCCCAGCTACGGGCCGCAGTTGCCGCGCTGAAGGAGTCCGAGAAGGCCCCCTCTGGTAACACTTGTATCCATTGCAAAGAATGAAAGGTACCAGATAGTATAAGGCATGCATGAAAATCTAATCCATAGATGCTGCAGATGACTCCGGAGTGAATCCGGAGGTCGTGCCGGGGAATGCGCAACATGCTAGTCGTCAGCTAAATGCTAGCGAGCGCGTGCTTACGCGGGTTAGGTAGGAGAAAAACGATCTCCAAGATGCCAACATCCAGCTGGGCGTGGAATTGAAAGATGTTTGAGCCCAGCTTGCAGACTCCATGAAGGAGAATAAGCGGCTTCGACGCGACATTTTCAGTAAGTGCTTGAACAAACTTTTAAAAGAGTTTGCCAAAGAAGCCGGCTAAGAGAGTTATGTCTGTAGGTGTGCTGACGGGTCGTCCCGCAGAGGAGATGCCCGGGTCTGCGGGTGATCTTCTACCAGAGCTCTCACAACTGCACGAACAAGTTCGGCAGGTGATGCAGGGTATTGCACAAGCCTTGTGGCCATCCGCCTCCCTGCTAAGAGTGTCGGATTTCGGGTTCCGGCAGACCCTTGAGGTTCGAACTCTGGGGTGCGCACGGAGATCTTTCCCCTACCAGCTCACGCGTGAATGGTTTGCAAGGGATCTAAGCTAAGAACAATGAACAACACAAGAGACACGAGATTTATACTGGTACGTGCCACCGTTGTGGTGTAATACCCTACTCCAGTGTGTGGTGTGGTGGATTGCCTCCGGGGTTAATGAGGAACAGTACAAAGGAAGAACACCCTCACGAGGGGCTGTTCTTGAGCTGGTGCGATGGACTGCTTGGGTGAGTCCAACCGCTTCTCTCTCTCTAGTGGGTTTGGCCTCTCCTCGTTGATCCCCCTACCTCTGTGGTGGCTAGTCCTATTTATAGAGGGAGGCCCTGGGCCTCTTCCCAAATAATGAGCGGGAAGGGCGCCAACAATTGGCCATTTTGAAGGGGAACATCTAGTACACTTATCCTGACTAAAGTTGGTCTTCGGATGCCAAAGGCTCGACGGTGATGCCGTCCTGGCTCCACGATGACCTTAAATCTGCCCCGTTCTGCTGGTCTTGGTCTTGTTGCACTTAAGCGGTAACCTTTGCACGATGCCTTGGCTGTGCTTGCCTCCTTTGCACCAAAGGGGAACGAGGACATCATGCAGTTGGCACCCGCCTGGCGCCCGCCTGGTCTTGATCGTCATAGCTTGCGTCACGGGGCACCCTCGTGAGGTACCCTGCCTTGACCTCTCTGCCTCCTCGTGAACCTGCCTGACGAGGCTGCCCCTGAGGAATGTTCCTGTCGTCCGCCCCGCGAGGCTTGGCCCCTCGCGAGGGTCTTGAGCTTGAGCTGATGAAGCTGGGCCACGCTGGGCCCCCACTTGAGCCACGCCGCAGGCCGCAGGCAGGCAAGTCTGGGGACCCCCATTCCTAGAACACCGACAGTAGCCTCCGGGCCCAAGGCGCGCCCGGACTTGGCTTAGCAGAGAAGCGAAGGGGCAAGTGCGAAGCGCCGCAGGCCCCAACAGCCTGCGGCCTGGGGTGCCGCGTGGCGATTGATTGGTCGTGGGCGTCTCCGCTTCCCCATGATGCATCGGCAACTGCATGACTTGACAAGTCCCTGCACGTAGAAATGGGTCATGATTAGCTGCGATCGTGGAGGCCGACGGTTAGCCTCATCTGGCTATAAGTACGGAACGGGGCAAGCCCTTCCAGTCCATCCCTTCTTGCTACTCGTTTCTCTCCATGGCTCTGTCGAAGAGGTTCTCAGCCACGGAGAAGGGAAAGACCCGCCAGGTAGGGCCTGACTCTCCCCAGGCCAAGCGTGGTCGAGGCCGTCCTCGCAAGCATCCTGTGGCTCCCGTAGCGGCTTCCCGCGGTGGTGGAGGAGATCCCCTGCGCGGCGATGGGTGCCAGATTGTCAATGGGGTGCGCACCGTGACTGCGCGGCCCCCTAGTCCGCGCTTCCATTCGGCGGAGCTGCTGCCGGAGTTCGTCGTGTGGTCGGTGGAGCCGACCAGCACCTGGCTCCAGCTTCCCCGCTTCTTTGTAGGTGAATTCCGGCCGGCGCTCTAGGCGGCCTCTGGCTTCAGGCAGACGGTTGTTGCAGCCAGGCCTCCTGGCTTCGCTAGAGGTCTCCGCCACCGGGAATGTGGCCCCGACCATGGCTGGCAAACGCTTGCTCGCTGCGGGCTCGAGCCGGGCGGTGCACCCTGCACTTCAAGTTCGACGGCGACGCCACCCTCTACGTGAAGGTGTTCGGAGAAGACGGTCACCGTGTCGGGTGCTGCCCCAAAGACGATGACCGCGGCCGTGTACCCAGCCCCGGCGATGACCGGGATGAAGATGACATCAGGCGCATGGTCAGCGGCGCTCGGGGCTCGTCGAGCTTCGGCAGCTCTCCTTCGGACAGTAGCTCCTCCAGCGGTGGCCGCGACCAGCCCCCCTGACGTCACGCCCGCCTGGAGGGAGGTAGCGGGTCAGCCCGCTGTCGCACCTCGGTGAAGCGCGAGGAGGAGTCTGACTGAGCTCCGGAGGCAGTACGAGCCTTCACCGTGAGTTGGTGCTGAGCAAGTCGTACCTATTTCGTTTTTCTCCCTTCCCTGCGCAAAGAGAGAGTAGTGTAGGGCCCCGTGGGGGCGTGCTGAACTGTTGATGTTAATTATCATGTTGTTTCCGCTATTCCTGTGCTGTGCTTTTGTGCCGCATGCCCGCGTGCAGGAATTACTTAGCTCGGGGGGACTTGTCGCAGTCTTCGCTTCCCGAGGTCGAGGCCTCGCCGCGCGCTTCATGTCCTGCAAGGATGAGTCAGGGGGGTAGCTTCCGACCTCGGTTATGGAGGCGACCGAACCAGGTCCTGTGTTCGCGTCGCCATGCCCGTGGGGCACGGACTGGGAGGGGTGCTCCCGTAGTGGACCTGGATAGGAAAGCTTCAAACGACTGGGGCAGAAAACACTCACGAGGGTGCTCGCATTGCTCCCTGGCTAGACTTGCGCGAGAGAAAGCGAGGCGAGTGAGCGAAAAAGACAAAGAGTCACAAGCCAAGGACGGCAACAACTTCAATAAAACATCAAATAGAAACGAACAAGCCAACTGCAGAAAGCAAATGAAAAATCCGCATCCGGCACCTAATCTAGTCTTCGACATCTTCTCACCAGCGTGGAGCTATGTGCTGCCACTAGGCATGAGCGGGAGCCCCCGAGGCCCGAGGGCGGCTCTCCGGAGACTCCAGGGCGTGTACAGCCCCAACTCATTATTACGTGAGAGTGTCACGGGCAGCGAGCTTCACAGGAATTGGCCTTCCTCACAGGCTCCGGGCCTTTCTCGAGGAAATGAGCTTCACAGGCGTTGGCCTTCTTCACAGACTCTGGGCCTTTCTCGGGGAAATGAGCTTCACAGGCATTGGCCTTCTTCACAGGCTCCGGGCCTTTCTCGGGGAAATGAGCTTCACAGGCTTTGGGCTTCTTCATAGGCTCCGGGCCTTTTTTACAGGCTTTGGGCCTTTCTTCAAGGGTAGAACTTCCAGAGATGCTGGATGTTCCATGCGTTCGGGATGGGCACCCCCTCCTGAGTCTCCAAGCATGCGGAGCCGGGCCTGGAAACATGAACAACCTTGAACGGGCCCTCCCACATGGGAGAAAGCTTATGCAACCCCTCCCTGGAGAGGACCCGTCTGAGCACGAGGCCCCCTACCTCAAGAGTCATGGGGCGGATGTTGCGGCAGTGGAATCGCCGCAGCGACCGTTGATACCTTGCCGCTCGCAGCGCGGCCTCTCGATGATGTTCCTCCCCCAGCACGAGATCCGTGCCCCGCATGGCGTCCTGCTGCGCCTCGTCGAACGCCAGGACCCGTGCGGAGCGACGCCTGACCTTATGAGAGAGGACGGCTTCGGCTCCGTAGACGAGGAAGAACGAGGTCCCGCCAGTTGTCTTGGCCGCGGTCGTGCGGATGGACCACATCACAGACTGGAGCTCGTCGTGCCAGCCCTTGCCGCAGGCCTCCAGCTTCCTCTTGAAGGTCCTGGTTTTGAGGCCCTTCAGGACCTCCACGTTGGCTCGCTTCGCCTGGCCAAGCATTCGGGTGCGCCAAATAAGCGTAGCATATCTGTGTTACAAGGTTAGCACAGTATGTTTTGAAGAGATTGCTGGTGAACTACGAACCGTTGTCGGTGATGATGCAGTTAGGCACCCCAAACCGGCTCACGAGGCCCCTGATGAACTTGACCGCCAGAGCCCGCTGGGATGGTGCGGACAGCTTCCACCTCAGCCCACTTGGTGAACTTGTCCACGATGACGTAGATGTAGCGATAGCCCCCTAGAGCCCGAGGGAACGGGCCTAGAATGTCCAGCCCCCAAACTGCGAATGGCCATGAGACTCGTATAGTTTGCAGACCTCCCGCCGGCTGATGGATCTGTTGGCGTGAAATTGGCAGGCCTCGCAAGCCTTTACTAGCTCAACGGCGTCGCTGAGTGCTGTGGGCCAGTAGAACCCGCTGCGGAACACCTTGCCAACGAGGGTTCGTGACGATGAGTGATGCCCACAATCTCCGCCGTGTATGTCTTCCAGCAATTCCTTCCCTTGCTCTTTGGAAATGCAACGTAGGGACATGTCATTCGGTCACCTCCGGTAAAGCTCTCTATCCCTGATGCAGTAGGCTGTAGCCTGCCGCGTCACACGCTCTGCCTCCTCCTCCTTCTCCGGCAGGGTCCCCCGCGTCAAGTAGCTCTTGAGCTCTGTGATCCAGCACCCTTCCTGAGGCTCCAAAGCCAGGAGCAGGCGTGCCCCTGAGGCCGGGCCGCAGACCGGGGCTCCCGAGGTAGGCGGTGATGAAGTCATGTACCTAGGGTAGGGTCATAGACCTGCCCAAAGGTACCCTCCCCAAGGACACTCGCGAAACAAGCGGCCTTCCAGTCGACCTGGTAGGCTTCAACTCGATAGATTCAAAGACACTCGACCATGAAGACCCACTCGACCACCAGGAGTCCAAGAGCCACTCGGTGTCCAAACGGTCTGTAGTTAAATAGTCTTTATGGTCATAATGACACTTTATGTAAGGCATTACCAGTAACGCTTAGCCTTAACGTATCTTAAACCCTCCGCTACTGGGCTGGCTGGGGTCCTGGCGCACTCTATATAAGCCACCCCCCTCCACAGGTAGAAGGGTTCACACCCCTGTAACACACACGCATATAATCCAGTCGACCGCCTCCGGGCTCCGATACGTAGGGCTGTTACTTCCTCCGAGAAGGGCCTGAACTCATAAATCCCTTGCGTATACAACTACTCCATAGCTAGGATCTTGCCTCTCCATTCCTACCCCCCACTCTACTGTCAGACTTAGAACCACGACAGTTGGCGCCCACCATGGGGCAGGTGTTCTAGCGATTTGTTGGAGAAGTTGGGATTCTTTCGATCTCCTACATCATGGTTTCAGGTGGAGTTCTGGTCGAGGGCCGCGAGATCCGTCTCGATGCGGTCACGTTCATCGCCGATGACTCCGCTTGGCTACAGGAGGCTCCACTCGATGTGGACGCGCCCTGCTCGCTGGGCGACAAACTTTCACGCTGTGTGTCCGCGGCCCTCCTCAAGGGGCAAATCAGAGACCCAAAGATGGGTCGGCTCCTATGCCGCCCTCGCCTCCCAGCCCCGCCAACAAGTAAGCTGCCCGGCTTGGTCGAGGCTTCAGCGGCGGGTGAGGCATGCGGTGGCTCGACAGTCGGCCACCCCCCAAGTCGCGGCGATCGAGCCCGACAAATCTCTCTACGGCCTGTTCGACCTGTCGACTGGCTCCGCAGAGACTGCGTCCGAGTGCGATAGCTGTGATCCGGCGGTAGAGGTCCTGATGGTCGATGGACCACGCAGTCCCCCCGGATTCACCCGCACCAACGGAGGTGACGGTGGAGGCGATCCGGAGCAAGCCCACGAAGAGTACCTGCCCGAGCCCCTCACTTCGCTTCAGAGGGAGGAGCTTCGCCGTCGGAACATGGATGCGCTTCACACTCCTATCGTTGGAGAAACCCCCGAGGCTCGTGCCTTGGAGGATGCGCGCTTGGCCAACCTGGCTGAGCGCACTCGACTGGAGAACCTTCAGCGAGTACTCGACGAGCGCGCGCGACCAAGGGTTCCAGAATCCAGTCGACGTCAGCTCTTCCAGCCACCAACTCAGGTATATCGAACTCCGATCAAGAATTTAGCAGTCTGCGGTCCGTATAGCGTAGTCAATTCAGCCTTCCCACGGAGGCGGGTAGAGGTTTGCTACAAATCGTAGATCTGCTCCGGGCGGCAGGAGACCAAAACTCGGCCAGATTACGTATCGCGAACAGGATTCACAGCCGATCCGTCGCTGCGAATTCAGTCCGCGGCCCATAGTCCGAGATCGCCCCCGAGGCGTGAGGAACGTGGGGGCCGGCGTGATGATCAGTACAAGAGCCGCGAGCAATATGAGCACCGATTCGATCGCAATGATCAACGTCGAGTGCCCACTCCTCCCCCAAGGGGTAGATCATATGCTCCTCGGCAGCAGGACGACAGACACCAACACAGTGTTGGGCGAAGAGTTCCAATCGACCCTGTGGAACCGTGCTTTGATGCGAGATCTATTATCATTCAAGGTTTGGTCGACAGAACAGAGCTCACCGAGACGGCCATGACAGAGATGTTCCTCCAGCAGCAGAGTTCATGTCTCGGGGGCAGTGTTTCAAGCAGAGCCATCGAGCCATGGTGATTCCTCCCAACTTCAGGTTGGCGACCGAGTCGATAAGTTCACTGGTGAATCCAAGCCTGACACTTGGCTTGAAGATTACCGAGTGGCTGTTCAAATCGGCGGCGGCAATGATGAGGTAGCTATGAAGCATTTGCCTCTTATGTTGGAGGGCTCAGCCAGAGCGTGGTTGAATCAGTTAGCACCCAACAGTATTTACACTTGGTAAGATCTTGCCCGAGTATTTTTAAGAACATTTGAAGGACTTGGTGTTTACCAGCGTGGTTGACGGAGTTGCAATCGTGTGTGCAAAAGTCGAGTGAAACTTTGAGAGATTATATCCAGAGGTGGATCACTTTGCACCACACAGTTGAGAATGTACCTGATCACCGCAGTCTCAGGCCTTCAAAGAAGGTTTCAAGAACGTAGAGTTGAGTTTGAAATTCGGTCGAACCGAGATATGACCCCGAGTCGGATGATGGAGATTGCCACCAAGTATGCAAATGGTGAGGAAGAGGACCGGCTCGAAGTGGTAATACAAATCGGCCGCTAATGAGGCCGCGGAGGAAATTCCAGTCGGAAGCGAAGCGCAAAGCCGAGCCAGCTGCTCCGGAGAGGCCTTGGTCAGGACCCTGTGAAAGTTCAAGGGGAAACCCAAGGGTCCTTGGAACCCCAAGAAGGTGAAAGACCAGGATGGAAATGACGTGTTGGATTTGCCATGTCACATTCACACGAAGAAAGATTAAGAGGGTAAACTCATTTACCCGAAACATACCACTCGACAGTGTCGGCTCTTGATTCAATAGTTCCAAGGGAAAAAGCCCAAGGATAAGGATAAGGCGACAGACAAAGTTGAGGACAAAGATGACAGTGATGATGGATATCCCCAGGTCAATTCCACCCTGATGATTTTTGCTGACGTCAAAAGCAAAAGTCGATTGAAGGTTATCAATCGGGAAGTGAACTTGGTCGCTCCGGCGACTCCCAATTATCTGAAATGGTCCCAGAGCTCCATCACATTTGACCAGTCTGATCACCCGACGCACATTGCCACCCCTGGGAGGCAAGCATTGGTGGTCGACCCAGTCGTCGAAGGCACTCGACTGACCAAAGTTCTGATGGATGGTGGTAGTGGATTGAACATATTGTACGCAGAGACGTTGAAAGGGATGGGCATTCCGATGTCCAGACTCAGTACCAGTAACATGAGCTTCCACGGAGTCATTCCTGGAAAGAAGGCTGGGTCACTCGGCCAATTTGCTCTTGATGTAGTTTTTGGTGATTCGAAGCATTTCCGGAAAGAAAAGTTGACCTTTGAGGTCGTGGATTTCCAGAGCGCTTATCACACTATTCTGGGAAGGCTAGCATATGCACGTTTCATGGCCCGACCATGTTACGTGTATCTTAAACTAAAGATGCCTAGTCCCAAGGGCGTGATCACTGTTACGGGCAATCGGAAGAAGGCGGAAGAGTGCTTCCAGAAGGGCTCTATGAGCGCCCGATGCTCGATTAGCGATGGTAGAGCTACAAGAGTATCGTAAAACTGCAGATCCGAAAGTGATTTGTTGCGAGCTAAGAAGCCCGCCACGGAGTCAGCTTTTCCAAATAATCGATGAGACGAAACAGGTTCACATTCACCCGACTGATCCCAATGCTGCTCCGACCAACATCTCAACAGCACTCGACTCAAAATAGGAAGAAGCGCTCATCCAGTTCCTCTGTGAGAACTGGGACATATTTGCATGGAAGCCTGCTGACATGCCGGGTGTTCCCAGGGAGCTGACTGAGCACCGCCTACGAGTCGACCCAAAAGTCAAACCGGTTAAAGAATATCTTCGGCGGTCCGCTGTCCAGAAGAGAAAGGCCATTGGCGAAGAGGTGTCTTGGCTCTTAGCGGCAGAGTTCATCCGAGAGATCTACCACTCCGAGTGGCTCGCCAATGTCGTCATGGTCCCCAAGAAGGACAAGTCGTTGCGCATGTGCATCGATTTCAAGCATATCAATCGGGCCTGCCCGAAAAGATCATTTCCTCTTCCTCGCATTGACCAAATAGTCGACTCAACTGCGGGATGTGCGAGGTTGTCTTTTTTGGACGCCTATTCCGGGTACCATCAGATCCGTCTGTATGGACCCGATGAGATCAAAACAGCATTCATCACTCCATTCGGGTGCTTCTGTTATGTCACCATGCCATTCGGTCTCAAGAATGCCGGAGCCACATTCATGAGGATGATTCAGAAGTGTTTGCTCACTCAAATCAGTGGGAATGTGGAAGCGTACATGGATGATATAGTGGTCAAGTCACGAAAGGGTTCCGACCTGTTGAATGAGTTTGCTGAAACATTTGCCAATCTCAGGAGGTATGATATCAAGCTTAACCCATCAAAGTGCACATTTGGAGTTCCTGGTGGAAAGTTACTCGGTTTTCTCGTTTCTGAGCGAGGAATCGATGCTAACCCCGAAAAGGTTGGCACTATACTCCGAATGAAGCGCCCTGTGCGTGTGCACGATGTCCAGAAGCTTACTGGATGCTTGGCCGCTTTAAGTCGATTCATCTCTCGCCTCGGTGAAAAGGCATTGCCTCTTTACCAACTGATGCAGCGTTCGAGTGGACTCCAGAAGCTGATGCAGCGTTTGCAGAGCTAAAAGCTCTGCTCTCCACCCAGTCGGTGCTTGCTGCTCCTATTAGCAAAAAGCCTTTGTTGCTTTACATTGCAGCCACTGGACAAGTCGTCGATCTGCATTTACTTACGGTCGGCGGGAAGAAGAAGGAAAAGCCTTCAAAGTTCAACGCCCGGTTTATTATCTTTCAAGTGTTGACCCCATCAAAGCAAAGATACCCTCACTATCGTAAGCTTTTTTATGGGATTTATATGACCACAAAGAAGGTTGCTCATTATTTCTCCGATCATTCCATTCTGTCGTCGTGATGCCCCATTGTCAGAAATTCTTCATAACAGAGATGCAACTGGTCGAGTGGCTAAATGGGCGATTGAACTCCTTCCCCTTGATATCAAATTTGAGGCAAAGAAAGCCATCAAGTCCCAAGCAATAGCAGACTTCCTCGCTGAGTGGACTGAACAGCAGCTTCCGACTCAAGTTCACTCGGAGCACTGGACTATGTTTTTCGATGGTTCCAAGATGCTGAACGGTTCTGGTGCGGGGGTTGTATTGGTTTCCCCCCGAGGAGATAAGCTCAAATATGTTCTCCAGATTCACTTTGATTCTTCCAACAACGAAGCAGAATATGAAGCACTCCTTTATGGGTTGCGTATGGCCATTTCACTCGGCATCCGTCGCCTTATGGTCTACGGCGACTCAGATCTAGTTGTTAATCAAGTGATGAAGGAGTGGGATGTCAGAAGCCCAGCTATGATAGGTTACTGTAATGCAGTAAGAAAGCTGGAGAAGAAATTTGAGGGGTTAGAGCTTCATCATATATCCCGACTGAAAACTCAAGCTGCGGATGATTTGGCGAAGATAGGGTCCAAGAGGGAAGCCATTCCCAGCAATGTATTTTTGGAGCACATTCATGCACCATCAGTGCAGGAGGATCCTTTCACAGAAGAAGCCCCGCAGCAAAAGAGTGCCAATGATCCGACTGAAGTTGAGGTCCCAGCCGTGGTCGACCTGATTATGGAAGTTGTGGTCATCACTCCCGACTGGAAAGTGCCGTACATCACATATATCCTAAGGAAAGAGCTCCCAGAGAATGAAGAAGAGGCTCGACAGATCGTCCGTCGATCCAAGGCCTTAACAGTGATCAAGGGAAAGTTGTACAGAGAAAGCGCGACTTGAGTCGGCCAGAAGTGTATCACGCCAGAAGAAGGTCAGATAATTCTTGAAGATATCCACTCGGGGACCTGTGGCCATCATGCGTCCTCTCGGACCATTGTGGCTAAAGCATACCGAGCGGGATTTTACTGGCCGAAAGCAAATGAAATGGCAACAGAAATAGTCGACAAGTGTGAAGGGTGTCAGTTCTATTCCAACATGTCACACAAGCCCGCCTCAGCCTTGAAGACCATTCCACTAAATGCGGCCCTTCGCTGTTTGGGGATTAGACATGATTGGACCACGAGAACTGGCGAAGCGGTTTCACTCATTTGCTAGTAGCAATGACAAGTTCACCAAGTGGATCGAAGCCAAGCCCATCAAGAACCTTGATGCATGCATCGCTATCGGTTTCATCAGAGAATTGATAGTCAGATATGGAGTTCCGCATAGCATCATCACCGACAATGGGTCAAACTTTGATAATGACAAGTTCAAAGCCTTCTGCGCCTCTCAGGGCACGCGGGTCGACTATGCTTCAATTGCTCATCCTCAGTCGAATGGACAAGCAGAGCGTGCAAACGGCCTCATTCTCAAAGGGTTGAAACCACGGCTGATGCGTGATCTCAAGCACGCAGCAGGAGCTTAGGTCGACGAACTTCCATCAGTTCTCTAGGGATTGAGGACCACTCCTAATCGGTTGACTGGGAGAACTCCATTCTTCCTGGTCTATGGAGCTGAAGCTGTTCTGCCGAGTGACCTGCTTCACAGTGCGCCTCGAGTCGAACTATACTCTGAAGAAGAACCGGAACAAGCCCGACAAGATGCAGTCGACATCTTGGAAGAGGAGCGGGAAATGGCCCTGATTCGCTCGACTATCTATCAGCAATACTTGCGTCGATTCCATGCCAGAAATGTGAAGAGTTGAGCCTTCCAAGAGGGAGATTTGGTCCTCCGAGTGGATCAACAGAAACCACACAAGCTCGCTCCCACTTGGGAAGGTCCCTTCATCGTAACAAGAGTTCTCCACAACGGAGTGTATCATCTCTACAACGTTGACCGCCAGATCGACGAGCCTCGAGCTTGGAATGCAGAGCTGCTCCGCCCCTTTTATACTTAAATACTCACTCGGTTGAGATGTAATAAAAGTACTTTTGTAGTTTGTTTATCTAAGACAAGAATGTTATAATTTTCCCAGTGATTGTTATTACTTTTTGTTGAAATTTCCCCAGTGGGTGGCTTAGCTGCGAATCCGGTTCGCCTAAGTTTGTAAAAAAAATCCTTTCCGAGTGGCGAGCCAGTCTCCCACTCGGGGTCTTAGCTTCGAATCCGCTTCGCCTAAGTATTCAAAATCCTACCGAGTGGTGAGCCAGCCTCCCACTCGGGGGCTTACCTGTAGTCCAAGTACTCGCCTAAGTATTCAAAATCCTACCGAGTGGTGAGCCAGCCTCCCACTCGGGGGCTTAGCTGCAGTCCAAGTACTCACCTAAGTATTCAAAATCCTACCGAGTGGTGAGCCAGCCTCCAACTCGGGGGCTTAGCTGCAGTCCAAGTACTCGCCTAAGTATTTAAATCCTACCGAGTGTAGAGTCAGCCTCTCACTCGGGGGCTTAGCAACAGCCCAAGGATTCGCCTAAACATCCAAAATAATGAACGCTCAAGGGACTCCACGAGGTGCAGGTCGATCGCTACCTTCTCCTTCAAAGCTACACCATAAAAATCCTACCGAGTGGAGAGCAAACCTCCCACTCGGGGCTTAGCTGCAGCCCGTGCTCGCCTAAGTAATAAAAACCCTACCGAGTGGAGAGCAAACCTCCCACTCGGAGGCTTAGCTACAGCCCAGTGCTCGCCTAAGTAATAGAAATCCTACCGAGTGGAGAGCAAACCTCCCACTCGGGGTCTTAGCTGCAGCCCAGTGCTCGCCGAAGTGATAAAAATCCTACCGAGTGGAGAGCACACCTCCCACTCGGAGGCTTAGCTGCAGCCCAGTGCTCGCATAGGCAAGGAATTCATCCCAATCCGCAAGGACGACGAGGTGCAGGTCGACTGGTACCTTCTCCTTCGGAGCTTCGCCACAAGTACAACATGCGGTCCATCCCAATCCGCAAGGACGACGAGGTGCAGGTCGACTGGTACCTTCTCCTTCGGAGCTTCGCCGCAAGTACAACGTGCGGTCCATCCCAATCCGCAAGAACGACGAGGTCAGTCGCAGTCTGTGCTCCATCTCTACCTGCAAGATAGATTAAGTACAAGTCGACTGGAGTTTCACCTCAAGGATACTACCTACAACAATGAAATATATTCCGAATGAAGAGCAAAGTTCTCTCGAAGGCAAATAAAGCATGTTCAAGGATAGATCAAGTTCGGATAAACGTCCTACGGATCCAAAAGTGTTCAGTGTTAAGCACATTAAAGTTTGTCGGTTACAAAAACCACTCGGCATTCCGAGGCAAATTTAAGGTGGGACTTAGAAGTTTTTTACTCCTCCAGTGGAGGACTGGAAGGTGCAACAAACTGGTCGAGGTCGATCCCGTCGGCAATACGGGTAGCAGCAGCGATGAAGGTCTCCATGAAAGATCTGAAGTCGTACTTCCTGGTGTTGGCAACTTTGAGGGACGCCAGCTTGTCCTCTTGCGCTTCCTTGCAGTGGGCACGAACCAGAGACAGAGCAACATCAGCACCACACCGCGTAAGACTTTTCCATTCTTGCACTCGACTTGGAATCTCATTCAGTCGAGTCATTAAGGATTCAAGGTCATTCTGAAGCGTCTGATATGGCCAGAGAGTTGAGTCGATCCGCGACACTACAGTCCACCATAGTCTCGGGGACTACACCCAGTGGGTGCACTCAGCGTGCCCCCACAAAAACTCAATCGACACACCCACCCAGTGGGTGTACAGATATGGAAATCTTCGAGAAGAAGCGCTTTGGTAGCATGTCCTAACAGAGCAAGAAGTTTCAGGTAGCATATCCTAACAGAGCAAGCAACGATCGACTTACTTGGACATTGCTCGAGAGCTGAACTAGCATCATAGGCCGCTGGTTGGCCTCTCGGACTGCCTTCACTTGCTCCATCATGATCCCTGCCTGGCGTATAGCCTCCTTAGCAGCACTCACTTGGTCTTCCGGGACGTGGTGTATAGCAAAAAGGGATGGTGGATCAGCAGTCGACGAAGTGGGTCGGGCACTTGTCAGCGGTACAGCAAAAGCACAGAAGCCCGAGTGGGGTTGCCTCCCTCGGAAACCAGCGTCTCAGGTATCGTCACAACTGGAGCAGCCTTGCCAGCAGGCACCCTCTTGTTCTTCCTCTTCCTCAATGGCGCTTCCTCGTCATCATCGGGGAGATCAATGACATGAGGCGGAACTACAAGAAAGATTCAAAAGTAAACATGGAAATCCAATCGACTAAAAGCGAAACTACAGAGATCATACCAAGGTTGGAGGTAGCAGCACTATAGATTTCAATAATCGGTTGGTCAGTCATCAAGTCGACCAAAAGTACATTCATGTTGAATAGGGAAATACAAGTTCTGCTGATTATCCGGAGATGGTGGGAATGACCATCCGCATCTTGGGCAGGGCCTTCTGTCAGGACCCCGATTCCAAGTCACATCGATCTAGCCAGTAACACCTCATATCACTTTGCGGCCTCACGCACGGTATTCCCACGGGTGTCGCCTTACCATGGCCCGGGACCGTTTGTGCCTTTTGGCTCACGTATATGATAGTGTCGCTAGCATCCATATGACAGAGAACCCGGGCCGACATGGCTAGTCGTGAACCCAAAGCGGCACTAACCCATGGGGACAGGCATACATGAATCACATCGAGCATGTCGGTCATCAACGTATGAATCCGGGCTGTAGCAGGCTAACAGACTCCGGTAACCCGGGCTGTAGCAGGCTAAGGCAGACTCCGGATGTCACCGTGACATTTCCCGAAGGGATGTATACAGGAACGAAGTGAAACTCATGCCGGCCAGTCAAGTGTCGAAAGCAGTAGTGCTGGGCTAGCAGGACTCCGGTTAACCGGGCTGTAGCGGACTACTATCGCTCAGGAAGCATGAGACTACATTTCCCCATATGAGAGGCTGCCAAGGATAAACAACTAGATTGTCGGATCCTACACATACCAAGCATTTCAAACATACACACAATATGCTCGATATGTGTAAATACAACAAGGCATCACAACATAACTGCATGCGACTCAAGTATTTATTCATTAGGCTCCGAGGAGCGAGATATTACAAACATGGGTCTCATGACCCAACATACAGAGCATACAAGCAACAAGCACAAGCGGAAGCTTAACATGTCTGAGTACAGACATCTACAAATGAAAAAGGCTGAGAAGCCCGACTATCTACCAGATCCTGCCGAGGGCACAAGATCGTAGCTGAGGTAACAAGCTAAACGTCGAAGTCCACGCGGAACTACTAGCGAGACTAACATCTCTCTGCAAAACATAAAATAAGCAAAGAGTACAAATGTGCTCAGCAAGACTTACATCAGAACTAACTACATATGCATCATTATCAACAAAGGGGGTGGTGGAGTTTGACTGCAGCAAGCCAGCTTTGACTCGGTGGCTATCCTGAACTACATTTGCAGGTAACTCTATTGAGGTGGCGCACACGAGTCCACATATTCACCTTATCAATACACCACTATGGATCCGTTCCCGTCTTCCTACGAGAACGCCATCCATAGCACTCACACTTATCTTGCGCATTTTAGAGTATCCACTTTCACTTGTCTATGAACTATTATAGGCAACCCAGAAGTCCTTTACCGCAGACACAGCTATTCGAATAGATAATGTTAACCCTGCAGGGGTGTACTTCTTCACACACGCTCTCGCCACTTACCGCCATGTACACCTCGTGTATTTCAGCAACCTTCAAGCGGAAGCCTGGCGAGGGAGTCGGCCACGACCTGACTAACGACACAAATCTCTCGTCCAGGTTTATCGCCTATTCGGGTTCCATCCACAAGGAGATCCGGCCGGGGTGTCGCTCACGGCCCCAAACGATGTGAGCAGGGTTCCCAAGCCCACCTCGACGGGTGGTTCTACGCTTGGTACACCGTGCCACGGTGCCTAGTCTGTCCCAAGCCCACCTGCAAGGGTGCCACTTGGTAGACTACTAACACTACCTACAAACACCGTAAACTAGTTGCAACTCCTGGACAGAGATCATGTTGATTAATAAGTCGAGAGGGGTCGAGTTACCGGAACCCATTGTGTGGTAGTAACTGTTCATGGATCACAAACACAGAACTCAGTTCCTGAGGACGGCTGCAATGAGACAACCCACCATGTACTCCTACATGGCCTCTCACCGCTACCTTTACCAAATCATGTTCATACACTTAGCTCACACACAGTAGGACATGTTCACACACCTCCGATTCATCCCCGATGAATCAGACCTGACTCAACTCTAAGCGATGGCAGGCATGACAAACAAGCATGAATGAGTAGGCACAACAGGGCTCAAACAACTCCTACTCATGCTAGTGGGTTTCATCTATTTACAGTGGAATGACAGGTATGCAGAGGATAAAGGGGTTCAGCTACCGCAGCAAGTAACAGTTGAATCGTTGTTGTCCTAATGCAGTAAAAGAGAGCAGGAGCGAGAGAGTGGGATTGTATCGGAATGAACAAGGGGGTTTTTCTTGCCTGGCACTTCTGAATATAAAACAGTTCTTCATCGGTGTCATCGAACTCATCGTCGGTACCACGTCTATCGAGAGGGGACAAACACCGGCAACTGAAAAAGAACACAATCAATGCAATGCCACAATATGATGCATGATCATGACATGGCAATATGCTGTGATTTAAGCTAATGCATCTAGCTATGATTTAAATGAAGTTGGTTTGAATACAAGATACAAATTCAAACTCCACATGTAGTTATTTAAATGCCATTCATTTCATTTGTCCTAGAAAGTAGACATAAGTTGTTCTAACATGCATGAAAATGGTATAGATGGATAGATTGGATTTTTCTGATCATTTTCATATATAATTTATCTCATTTGGAGTTACGGTTGAATTTATATGAATTTTTGAAGTTTATACTATTTTCTGGAATTTCTGAATTATTTTAAATCCAGAAGTCAAATACTGCGTCAGCAGGTCAACAGCGCTGGCCAGGTCAAATCTGACGCGTGGGGACCACACGTCAGTCACACAGGGTTTAAGCAGGGGGGTTAATTAGCCTAACTAGAAATCAGGGGGCATCGGGGCCCATCTGTCATTGACCCGGAGGGTCATTAGGTTAGTGCTAACTGGGGTTTGACCGGCGTTAAGCCGCCGGCGAGGCTGAACGAGGCGGATCTCGTCGGGATCGTGGCTTCGGCGACCATTTGCGCGGTGGAGACCACCTGCGCGACGCCCAGGCTCGCGCGCATCCATAGGTACACGCGGGAGGCCGTGGGGTGGCCGGAGGCGACGTCAGCATCGACCCCAGCGGTGGCCGGAGTTCGGCCGTACTCGGAAACGTAGCTGCAGCGTGCAAACTAGGCGGGTGAAGCCTCCTAAACTGCCTGCAGAGGTGCACGAGGCCGTTGGACACGGTGGCGTGACCTGGAGGCCACCGGAGTAGCGCCGGTGGCAAGCCCGAGCGGAGGTGAGCTACGGCTCGTGTGGCAGGACGGACTAGAGGCGCAGGAGAGCAGGGGAGAAGGGGGTTTGGATGCAGAAGCTCACAACGGATCGAACGGAGGGGTATACGAGCTCGGGGAAGGCTTGGCACAGCCGGAACAACGACGGTGATCTCGTCGGCCGGAGCTTGAAGACGGCGATGGCAACGGCTCCACAGGGCGTACGGCGGCTCGTGGCTTGACGGAGGGACGAAGAAGACGCGACGAGGCTCTTGGACTCGTCGGAGAGGCAAGGCCGTGACGGTGGGTGCGGCAACAGCGAGCGGCGGCGACGGTGGCGTTCGGTCTCAGGAGAGAGGGAGAAGCAGAGGAGGGAACAACACTGCGGGAGAGTGAGAGGGGCTCGGGGGTTGCGTGGCGTCTCCAGGGAGTCGCGGATCAAGCAGGGAGGCAGGAGCTGGCGTGGCGCGTGCTTGCGTGTGTCGGGCGCGTGCGTCTCGTCCTCCTGGCGCCAGGAGGACGACGACTGGCGTCGGCTGGTGACCTGGGCCGCCAGCTATAGTGCTGTGCCGGTTGGTGGGCACATGCAGGCCACGGGTAACCTCTCTCTCTCCTTTTATTTATGTTTTCTATTTTCTGTTTTTGTTTTTTTGGATTTAGTAAAATACTAAACCACTTTATAAAATCCTGAAATAAATTGTGGGCACATACTGGATTTTTCCCAACAGCCCTCAACTATTTTCGGATTTATTAGAGCATTTAAAATATTTATAGAATTTAAATGCCCCAATTCAAATACAATATGAGTTAATTTAAAAATCCAGAATGGCCTAAAAATAAGTGCATTATTTTTGGCAGAGGTTTTCACCTTCATAAAAAATAATGAATTTTTCTAAAGGGCATTCTGGGTTCATTGAAATTATTTTTATTTTGATCCTAATTGGATTTCATTTAGTGCTAGGGTTTGTCATCCCCATTTCAAATTTCATGAAATTTAAACATGATGCATGGATGCAATGCCACTAGTTACAAGCAAACTCTAGGGCTGTGACAACTCACCCCCACTATACAAGAATCTCGTCCCGAGATTCAAGACGTGAGGTAAGAAGACAGAGGGGCACAAGCTAACGCAATCTTCACGATCCAGATGGCTTTCTCGAGGATGTTGATTCATTGCATCATCTTGATCTCGACGTCTTGCTTTGGGAACTTCATCCAACACGACGACGACAGAAAGAAACTATACAAGAATCGATCTCCTCGAAGGTCGAGCACTCAGAATCAACTCATGGAGTGAGACGTTGAAACATCTCTTGAGTTGGGACACAAAACATACATCAAGACGGATGGATATAAACGGATGGTGAAGTTTGATTTGGTAGGCAACTATTCCACGCTTAAAAAGATGGCGGATGGGTTCAAAGTAGCGAGGAGATAATTACCATGGTTCCATAACGGGGCACCCTAGAGGAGGTGACTCGTAGAATTATTCCCTCAAGTGGCAAAAAGGAATTACTTTTGATACGTAGATCATTGGAACTCTTTTCACCAGCCTGAGGCAATTTACGAACGATCGATTGACGGAGCTCGAAGAAATGGCATACTCGGACTAGGATGAATGATGTGGACTACCTTGTTGGAGACAACGCAATGGATGATTTTGCTTATCATCGGGATCCATGGTAAGTCCACCTTTGAAGATGAACCTGGACAGCAACTGCTGGGAAGGACAGCCTATGGAGAATTGGCACGATGGGGTGCAAGATGCGAACAAAATGCAAATGTTGGAATATTCCAACCATCATATCTGCCTGAGATTCAGATCTGGTTGGTGTTAGGATATTCCAGGCTCATCGAGTCTAGAAAGAAAAATGAAAGTTTGCAACACCATTCGACGAGAAGATGTTACGAGATTCTCGGGAATGAACTACGATAGCAAGCTCCAAAGCATGAGCTGGTTCTGCTACTAACATGTGAACACGATGTCCCAGACAATCAAGCCCACGTAGTAATCTTATAATGAAACACTACCGAAGTTCGTGGGGAACCATCATCGCATGAGATAATGAAGTTCTTAATTAAGCCCGGGTTAGCTCTTAAAAAGAACTCCTTCTCCTGGAACAAATTAGTCAGTGGCTTGGTGTGCTAGGAATACGAATGGAGTGCAGGTAATTAATCTACCAAACCATAGAATACTTCACACGTATGCATGACTGATTTGGGATGATTCCAAGGGAAACGAAACAAACCTTTCTCAAATTCACGACGGCAACCTGCACCAAATGTACATGAATTCAAGGAAGTCACTTCTTCCATCCAAGCATAAGCTTCATGAACGCAACACGAAGGCATTGCTTACAAAGTTTTCAACACTGGGTTGATGTTCAACATGAATCATGGGGGAGACAAGAATGCTGCTGATGGGCTCAACAACAACTCATCGGAATTTCCATATCACTGGACTTCCACCATCATGTGAACACGGTGATAGCATTGGTCAGACCAAAAGATGTAATGGGGTATGCTAGAGGGATCAACCACGAGTAAGACAACATTACGAACATCGTTGGTTCTGATTTGACTTAATAATAGCCCATACTCAAGTCAAAGTTTGATAAGACAATAGGTTCAACAACTGATCACGGGGATCATTCGATGAAGATATCATCTTTCTTCAACACACACACATACTCAAGGATATCCCTTTGTGATGAACTAAGTTCAGCAAAGCTTTTATCTTCCAACTCTCCAAGTTATTGTTTAGCTTATCCAACCAGCTCAGGGATATCCAACACGGATTCTTGGAGAAGGGGTGGTTTACAAGAAACCAACTTGATCACGAACTTAACATAGCGGTCAGGTGACAACCTGGTAGCACTTCCAAGAAGATATTTGGAAAGTCACGAACCATCAATATATTACTAGGCTCGAGAACAATCTTGCTTTTCAGGGCAAGACGATATGATGAGAAGAGTAGGGGATTGACACAATCCTAACTCATCAATCGAAGTGTGCACCAGAAATAAGGACTGGGTAGCACGATCAATCTTAGGATGATGATTTATTAACCAACACGCTAAGAATGAGGATATTGTCCATTAGATACCAAGAAACGAGGTTGTTAGGAGTATCGATTTCACACATCACAATTCACTTGTCGGCATTCCGGTTACATCAACACGGGACCGAGGAATGAATAATGATAGCGAGAAGTATCACTACGTTAAGAATTCATAAGAGAAGGTGCAATTCTCATGACGTTCCTGACATAAAGTGGGTAACACTTCAGGATAGAACAGAATCAAAAGCTTGATTGCATTTGATCTGCGGATAACAACTGCTTTGACCCAATCCTCGATATGGATGAGGTACTGGAGTTTGTTTCTCCTAGTCATTCTGGAATAGAATGGCTTAACGGACCACAAGAATAATAGGCATCGATGAACACGATCGCACACATACTCTTGACTATCAATTGATAGATGAAGATCAGAATATAACTGAAGGGGGACAACTCAGAGAATATAAGATTATTTGGGTTGTGGATGCATAGATTAGTATGTCGAGCAAAGCTCAACATTTCTTCCGGATAACCCATGCAGAAAGGTAGAACTGACAGAATCACCATATAGAATGGAGGACTCATCATGAGCACTCGGTGGCGATCTTTGGTTCAACGAGGAACTTCGCCATAAGTAGTTCATGGTATTTGGAAGAAGGATATACCACGGACCTCGAGGGCTATCGCAAGGTTACTAATATCCTGAAGGAACTAGCAAATACTATCAACAGGAGGTAAGTAGGGTGAATCTCGGGTTCAAGAACCTAGGAATAGAATACCTACTACCAAATGGCATCACGGGATGCTTTCGAGAATGATGGCCAGAATCATCACACTGGGAACACAAAGCATGGCTGGATTACTAAGTGACTCCCTAAAACACCTAGGGTCATAATAATAGTTCCAACATATATGTCAAGGCAATAAATTACCTCAACGCACCGGTTAGTGTGCTTATTCTGACCAAAAGGACATCAAAATGAGAGGAAGGAATTTTGCAAATGCTTCAGATTGTTTTAGAAACCTGGGATGACTCGGACAGCATAACTGCTGTAAATGCTCAAAAAGATTTGAGACATCATGCAAAATGGTGGCATAGCCACTCAACAACAACATATCAAGGTTCCAAAATCAACAATTAACATACGGAAGTAGTAGAAACTGAACTAGGGCTTAAAACCAACAATCTTAAAGGTCTATGGGTTAGTAACACGTCATCCTCGATGTATAGATGAGAAGCCTAGTTCTTAATCCCGTAGAAGAGAAGAGGATGACTCGGATCGTAAGGCCATGAGGTATAAGGAGTAAAAAGAGCCTTACGTTCCTTCCACAATCAATTCCCTTACATAACTAAAGCATTTCTAGACACAACCCGACCAGTTTGGCTTGGTAAACCTCTGACGATCAGGCTCTGATACCAAAGCTGTCAGGACCCCGATTCCAAGTCACATCGATCTAGCCAGTAACACCTCATATCACTTTGCGGCCTCACGCACGGTATTCCCACGGGTGTCGCCTTACCATGGCTCGGGACCGTTTGTGCCTTTTGGCTCACGTATATGATAGTGTCGCTAGCATCCATATGACAGAGAACCCGGGCCGACATGGCTAGTCGTGAACCCAAAGCGGCACTAACCCATGGGGACATGCATACATGAATCACATCGAGCATGTCGGTCATCAACGTATGAATCCGGGCTGTAGCAGGCTATGAGGACTCCGGTAACCGGCTGTAGCAGGCTAGGCAGGACTCCGGATGTCACCGCGTGACATTTCCCGAAGGGCGGAACACAAGAACGAAGTGAAACTCATGCCGGCCGATCAAGTGTCCAGAGCGGTAGTCTTTGGGCTAGCAGGACTCCGGTGAACCGGGCTGTAGCGGACTATTATCGCTCATGAAGCACTAGACTACATTTCCCCATATGAGAGGCTTCCAAGGATAAACAACTAGATTGTCGGATCCCACACATACCAAGCATTTCAAACATACACACAATATGCTCGATATGTGTAAATACAACAAGGCATCACAACATAACTCTACGACTCAAGTATTTATTCACTAGGCTCCGAGGAGCGAGATATTACAAACATGGGTCTCATGACCCAACATACAGAGCATACAAGAAACAAGCACAAGCGGAAGCTTAACATGTCTGAGTACAGACATCTACAAATGAAAAAGGCTGAGAAGCCTGACTATCTACCAGATCCTGCCGAGGGCACAAGATCATAGCTGAGGTAACAAGCTAAACATCGAAGTCCACGCGGAACTACTAGCGAGACTAACATCTCTCTGCAAAACATAAAATAAGCAAATGTGAGTACAAATGTACTCAGCAAGACTTACATCATAACTAACTACATATGCATCATTATCAACAAAGGGGGTGGTGGAGTTTGACTGCAGCAAGCCAGCTTTGACTCGGTGGCTATCCTGAACTACGACTGCAGGTAACCCTTTTGAGGTGGCGCACACGAGTCCACATATTCACCATATCAATACACCACTATGGATCTGTTCCCGTCTTCCTACGAGAACGCCATCCATAGCACTCACACTTATCTTGCGCATTTTAGAGTATCCACTTTCACTTGTCTATGAACTGTTATAGGCAACCCAGAAGTCCTTCACCGCGGACACGGCTATTCGAATAGATAATGTTAACCCTGCAGGGGTGTACTTCTTCACACACGCTCTCGCCACTTACCGCCATGTACACCTCGTGTATCTCGGCAACCTTCAAGCGGAAGCCTGGCGAGGGAGTCGGCCACGACCTAACTAACCACACAAATCTCTCGTCCATGTTTATCGCCTATTCGGGTTCCATCCGCAAGGAGATCCGGCCGGGGTGTCGCTCACGGCCCCAAACGATGTGAGCAGGGTTCCCAAGCCCACCTCGACGGGTGGTTCTATGCTTGGTACACCGTGCCATGGTGCCTAGTCTGTCCCAAGCCCACCAGTACCGGGTGCCACTTGGTAGACTACTAACACTACCTACAAACACAAGAAACTAGTTGCAACTCCTGGACAGAGATCATGTTGATTAATAAGTCGAGAGGGGTCGAGTTACCGGAACCCAATGTGTGGTAGTAACTGTTCATGGATCATAAACACAGAACTCAGTTCCTGAGGACGGCTGCAATGAGACAACCCACCATGTACTCCTACAAGGCCTCTCACCGCTACCTTTACCAAATCGTGTTCATACACTTAGCTCACACACAGTAGGACATGTTCACTGTAACACCCCGGATGTAACTTTCCATTTGTAACTCCAACTCTTGCCATTTTCGGCATTGTGATATGATATTCCCTCCGTGGTTGGGTTTTTCCTCTTTTTGCATTTTGTCCATGTCATGCATTTTATCATGTCATCATGTGCATCGCATTTGCATACGTGTTAAATCTCATGATTCCGAGCATTTTTCCGTTGTCCGTTTTGCAATCCGGCACTCCTATCTCCCCGGCGGTCCCCTTTACGTTTTTCCGTGTGCGGGTACTAAACCTTCTCGAAATGGACCGAGGTTTGTCTAGTGGCCTTGGTATACCACCCGTAGACCACCGGTCAAGTTTCGGGTCATTTGGAGCTCGTTTGGTACTCCAACGGTTAACCGCACTCTCGCAAAGGCCTCTTTTAAGTTGCAGCCCAACACCCCTTAAAAACAGCCCAATAACCCATCTAAGCCACTTCCATGCTCTCCGTCGTTCGATCACGATCGTGTGGGCGAAAACTACACCTCATTTGGACTCTCCTAGCTCCCTCTATGCCTATTTAAGCAAACCCCCCTCCAAATCCGGGTCTTCTTCCTCCCGAAAACCCTAGCTCCTTCCCCCTCCGCCGCCGGACACGTCCGAGCAGGGCAATCCGCGTCCGTCGCCCGTGTGACCAATCGCAGGCGCCAGTCGCCCAGGCGCCCCCATCGCCGCCCAGCGCCCGGCCCATGAGGCCAGCGCCGACCCTCGGGCAGACGCCCGCCAGCGCCCGCCGCCTCCGGTCGCCCGCCGCCTCCCGATCGCCGCCGCCTCTCCTCTCCGGCCGCCGCCCTTGCGCGCCCGACCTCGGGTCGCCCCTTGTGGCGCCCGAGCCAACGCCCCCGCCCGCCGCCATCGCCGCCCGCCGCCCGGTGCCACCCTCGCCCGGCCGCCTCCTCCGTGACTCCGCCGCCCGTCGCCCGATCCGATCTCGATCCGGCCCGATCCGGCCTCGGGAACTGCGCCTGTTGACTTCTCCCCATCCTAATATTTCTCTAAGTTATTTTTGCATCCAATGTTTTGTTGCATTTTCAACCGAGTGTATCTTTGCATCTGTAGATCTATTTTGCGCGTATAGTATGTCAAAATGTTCGCTTCGAAGAGTAGATCATTTCATCTCATTGCATCATTTCCTTTTGAGCTCATCTTGATGCCCGAAATGCTGTTGGAAGTGTGCTATGTGATGTTAGTTTCTGTTTCGTAACAGAACTTGCACTTTTGTTATTTTTGCCATGATTGATGTGTGCACCCTATGCCATCTTTCCCGGGGTGTATGCCGTGTATTTTTGTGATCTATGTGGTGACTAGCACAAGCATGCAAAGTAGGTGTACTGATGTTGCTGTTTTCAGCCCTGTTTAGCTGATATTTTGATGCCATGTTAACTTGATGCTATCGAGAGATCCATGCATATTTTGAGATACTTCAGTAAGGATGTTTTGTTAAGCATGTCTTGCTCTATCCATCCATTCCCTTGTTTGCAATTATGGAGTACCATAGCTTGAGTCAATCGAGCTCTACTTTTGCTATAAAATGTTTCCTGCAGATTGTTTACATGTTATTCAATTTTGCCAAGGTTGTTGTGGTTGATCCATGTATGCTATGTTATTGTTCTTGCCATGTATGTCTTCTATGCCATGTCTTCTTGATGTATGTATGCTTAGTTTATCATATAAGGCTCTGTAGTGAGTGCATCGAGCTCTTAAACATGCCTACTTGTTATCAGTTTTTGACATGCCATGTTGCTGAATCTGTTAACGAAACTTTCAATATTGACATGGGTGTTACTATATTTTCGGATCCTTTTTGGCTTATGGTCAGTAAGGGACTTTTGTTCTATGCTTTGAGTGGATTCATGCCATGCCTTGTTTTGCTATTTTAAGTTCCTGTAGCATGTAGTTTTGCTGCTCTGAACATTGCAACCTGATGCTGTTTTTGCCATGTCCAGCCTGATATTTTGTGCATTTTGCCATGCTTGTTTGAACCTGTTATGATGTGATTTAGCGAAGCTCAGTGGTCATCTTTTGTCAAGCATCTTGTGTAGATCACTGCCATGTACTTTGTTGATACGTTTGGGTGCAGTAGCTTAATTATTTGTTGCTTGCTAAGTGGCATCATGCTGTTAATGGCAGATTTGTGCCATTCTTGTTTTGCTTGTCATTTGCAAACCGTGCATCCGATTCCGGTGATCTTTATATCGATTTCAACCGAAATCATCTCATCTTTCCAGTGTCATACTTGGTTTGCCAAGTTGATGCCTGGTTCATCATTTTCCTTCCGGAGCGCGCATACGCATTGCATATCCCCTCATGCATATCATGCCATGTTTTGCATCATGTTGATTGTGCATTGCACCGTGATTTATTGTGGTTCCTTTGTTTGTGTTGTTGCTTTGGGTAGAGCCGGGAGACGAGTACGTGAACGAGGAACCTGTTGAGAACGCTTACGAGGATCAAGCTTTCGACAACTCTGAGAACATTGCGAGCAAGATGACCATACCCTCGAAATCACTTCTATCTTTGCTATGCTAGATGCTCGCTCTTTTGCTATGCCTATGCCGCCATGCCTACCACTTGCTATATCATGCCACCCATATTGCCATGTCAGCCCCTAACCATCCTTTCCTAGCAAACCGTTGATTGGCTATGTTACCGCTTTGCTCAGCCCCTCTTATAGCGTTGTTAGTTGCAGGTGAAGATGAAGTTTGTTCCTTGTTGGAACATGGAGATGTTGTTCCTTGTCGGAACATGTTTACTTGTTGGGGATATCACAATATATATCTGCTATTATTAATACATCTATATACTTGGTAAAGGGTGGAAGGCTCGGCCTTATGCACAGTGTTATGTTCCACTCTTGCCACCCTAGTTTCCGTCATACCGGTGTTATGTTCCTTGATTTCACGTTCCTTAAACGGTTGGGTGATTTATGGGACCCCCTTGACAGTTCGCTTTGAATAAGACTCGTCCAGCAAGGCCCAACATTGGTTTTACCATTTGCCACCTAAGCCTTTTCCCCCGGGTTTCGCGAGCCCGAGGGTCATCTTATTTTAAACCCCCGGGCCAATGCTCCTCTGAGTGTTGGTCCAACCTAGAGCACCGTCTTGGGACCATTCCTGGGCAACTTGGATTACGTCGGTTCCTCAGACGCTTCGCTTATCCGGTGTGCCACGAGAACGAGATATGTGCAGCTCCTATCGGGATTTGTCGGCACATTCGGGCGGCTTTGCTGGTCTTGTTTTATTGCCGTCGAAATGTCTTGTAGTCCGGATTCCGAGATTGATCGGGTCTTCCGGTAGAAGGAATATCCTTCGTTGACCGTGAGAGCTTATAATGGGCTAAGTTGGGACACCCTGCAGGTAATATCTTTCAAAGCCGTGCCCGCGGTTATGAGGCGAGATGGGAATTTGTTAATGTCCGGTTGTAGAAAACCTGAAGTTGACCTCAAATAAAAATACACATCAACCCGCGTGTGTAACCGTGATGGTCTCTTCTCGGTGAGTCCGGGAAGTGAACACGGTGTTGGAGTTATGTCGGCGTAAGTAGTTCAGGATCACTTCTTGATCGCTACTAGCTTCACGTCCGTGCTTTGCTCCTCTTCTCGCTCTCTTTTCTTGAAGTAGCCACCATATATGCTAGTCGCTGCTTGCTGCAGCTCCACTTTACTACTCAGTCCTTCCTATAAGCTTAAATAGTCTTGATCTCATGGTGTGAGATTGCTGAGTCCCCGTGACTCACGGATACTTCCCAAAACAGTTGCAGTGCCGACGATGCCGGTCTGGTGACTCAACCGAGCTCAAGTGGGAGTTCGACGAGGAACGTGGTCGTTACTATGTGTCTTTTCCTGATGATCAGTAGTGGTGCCCGGTTGGGACGATCGGGGATCTGTGTAGCATTTGGGGTATCTTCTTTATTTTGGTTCCGTAGTCGGACCTTGAGTGTACTCTGAATGATGGATGTTTATTTATGTATTGTGTGAAGTGGCTTTGTAAGCCAACTATGTATCTTTTTCCCTTATGTATTACATGGGTTGTGTGAAGATTACCTCACTTGCGACATTGCTTTCAATGCGGTTATGCCTCTAAGTCGTGCCTCGACACGTGGGAGATATAGCCGCATCGAGGGCGTTACATTCACACACCTCCGATTCATCCCCGATGAATCAGACCTGACTCAACTCTAAGCAGTAGCAGGCATGACAAACAAGCATGAATGAGTAGGCACAACAGGGCTCAAGTAACAAATGAATCGTTGTTGTCCTAATGCAGTAAAAGAGAGCAGGAGCGAGAGAGTGGGATTGTATCGGAATGAACAAGGGGGTTTTGCTTGCCTGGCACTTCTGAATATAAAATAGTTCTTCATCGGTGTCAGCGAACTCATCGTCGGTACCACGTCTATCGAGAGGGGACAAACACCAGCAACTGAGAAAGAACACAATCAACGCAATGCCACAATATGATGGATGATCATGACATGGCAATATGCTGTGATTTGAGCTAATGCATCTAGCTATAATTTAAATGAAGTTGGTTTGAATACAAGATTCAAATTCAAACTCCACATGTAGTTATTTAAATGCCATTCATTTCATTTGTCCTAGACAGTAGCCATAGGTTGTTCTAACATGCATGAAAATGGTACAGATGGAAAGATTGGATTTTTCTGATCATTTTTCATATATAATTTATCTCATTTGGAGTTACGGTTGAATTTATATGAATTCTGGAAGTTTATACTATTTTCTGGAATATCTGAATTATTTTAAATCCAGAAGTCAAATACTGCGTCAGCACTGCGTCATGGTTGCGTCAGCAGGTCAACAGCGTTGGCCAGGTCAAATCTGACGCGTGGGGACCACACGTCAGTCACACAGGTTTGAGCAGGGGGTTAATTAGCCTAACTAAAAATCAGGGGGCGTCGGGGCCCATCTGTCATTGACCCGGAGGGTCATTAGGTTAGTGCTAACTGGGGTTTGACCGGCGTTAAGCCGCCGGCGAGGCCGAATGAGGCCGATCTCATCGGGATCGTCGCTCCGGCGACCATTTGCGCGGCGGAGACCACCTCTGCGACGCCCAGGCTCGCGCGCATCCATAGGTACACGCGGGAGGCCGTGGGGTGGCTGGAGGCGACGTCAGCATCGACCCCGGTGGCGGCCGGAGTTCGGCCGTACTCGGAAACATAGCTGCAGCGTGCAAACTAGGCGGGTGAAGCCTCCTAAAGTGTCTACAGAGGCGCACGAGGCCGTTGGACACGGTGGGGTGACCTGGAGACCACCGGAGTAGCGTCGGCGGCGAGCCCGAGCGGAGGTGAGCTACGGCTCGTGTGGCAGGACGGACTAGAGGCACAGGAGAGCAGGGGAGAAGGGGTTTTGGATGCAGAAGCTCACAGCGGATTGAACGGAGGGGTATACGAGCTCGGCAGAGGCTTGGCACAGCCGGAACAACGACGGCGATCTCGTCGGCCGGAGCTCGAAGACGGCGATGGCAACGGCTCCACAGGGCGTACGGCGGCTCGTGGCTTGATGGAGGGGACGAAGAAGACGCGGCGAAGCTCTTGGACTCGTCGGAGAGGCGAGGCCGTGACGGTGGGTGCGGCAACAGCGAGCGGCGGCGACGGTGGCGTTCGGTCTCAGGAGAGAGGGAGAAGCAGAAGAGGGAACAACACTGGGGGCGAGTGAGAGGGGCCGGGGGGTTCGTGGCGTCTCCAGGGAGTCGCGGAGCAAGCAGGGAGGCAGGAGCTGGCACGGCGCGTGCTTGCGCGTGTCGGGCGCGTGCGTCTTGTCCTCCTTGCGCCGGGAGAGGGCATCGGCATCGGTGGTGACACAGGCCGCCAGCTACGATCTTGGGCGGTTGGTGGGCACAGGTAAGCCACGGGTAACCTCTCTCTCTCTCTCCTTTTATTTATGTTTTCTATTTTCCGTTTTTGTTTTTTTGGATTTAGTAAAATACTAAACCACTTTATAAAATCCTGAAATAAATTGTGGGCACATACTGGATTTTTCCCAACAGCCCTCAACTATTTTCGGATTTATTAGAGCATTTAAAATATTTATAGAAATTAAATGCCCCAATTCAAATACAATATGAGTTAATTTAAAAATCCAGAATGGCCTAAAAATAAGTGCATTATTTTTGGCAGAGGTTTTCACCTTCATCAAAAATAATGAATTTTTCTAAAGTGCATTCTGGGTTAATTGAAATTATTTTTATTTTGATCCTAATTGCATTTCATTTAGTGCTAGGGTTTGTCATCCCCATTTCAAATTTCATGAAATTTAAACATGATGCATGGATGGAATGCCACTAGTTACAAGCAAACTCTAGGGCTGTGACACCTTCGCCGGCTTTGACGACGTTGCTCGAGGTTGTCTTGGCGGTTTCTCGGTCGTAGGGAAGTTGTCCGAGGTCGCTTGCCGATCGCCCAAGGCGAATCGCTTTACCGTGCCCGGCCACCGGGTCATGCGTCAACTTGGACCTTCCTTCCGAGCGGGGAGGATCGACGTCTTCCTCCTCTTCCTCCTCCTCCTCCTCTTCATCAGAGATGTCGTCCCCCTCATCTTCCTCGCCGTTGGACTCCCATTCCTCCTGGCTTTCACCTCCTGTTGGGCATCGAGTACATCTCAGTGATGGCCTAGAAGACAACAAAGCAAGGTAAAAGTCAGTCGACGAATTTGCATCAAAACAGAATGAATGCAGCAGAATCACAGTCGGAGATAAGTGGTTATACCTTGTCTGTTTCGTAAGTATGGTCGAGTGGGGGAATCCTCCTAGCTCCGCGAGGATTATCTTTGTTTCCTGTGATGGCGGTCATCCACTTCTCCAGCGTGGCGTCTTCGACCTCCTCTGGATGGACCCGAGTGGTATCTTCAGTACCGGAGTACATCCACATCGGATGGCCTCGGTATTGGAGTGGCTGAATACGCCGTCAGAGGAAAACTTCCATAAGATTCATGCCGGTCACCCCGTCGCGAATGAGCTGGACTACGCGTTCCATCAACACTTTCATTTGGGCCTTCTCCTCTGGTAGCACCTTCAGGGAAGATGGCTTGTTCACTCGACTCATGGAGAAAGGAGAGAGTCCAGTCGACTGCCCCGACGTTGGCTGGTCTTGGTAGTAGAACCAGATCGACTGCCACCCTCTAACCGAGTCGGGGAGAGTCATAGCCGGAAAAGCGCTCTTCTCCCTCATCTGGACCCCGATTCCCCCACACATCTGGATTACTTGGGTTTTCTCGTCATTCGGGTTCGTTTTCTTCACCGTCTGAGAGCGACAAGTGAATATATGCTTGAAGAGGCCCCAGTGCGGCCGACAGCCCAAGAAGTTTTCGCATAACGACACGAAAATGGCAAGATAGACAATGGAATTGGGAGTGAAATGATGGAGTTGCGCTCCAAAAAAGTTCAGAAACCCCCGGAAGAAAGGATTCGGCGGCAGAGAAAATCCCCGATCTACGTGAGTGGCTAGGAGGACGCACTCACCCTCTTCAGGCTGCGGTTGCCACTCCGTTCCCGGAAGCCTCGCCGACCCATGGAGGATCAGTCCCTCGTTGGCCAGATCGTTGAGGTCCTTCTCGGTGATGGTCGAGCGGATCCAATCTCCCTGGACCCAACCTTGCGGCAGCTTGGACCGCGAAGAAGATCCGCCCCGACTGGGCGCTCTCCCCTTCGCCTTCGCCGCCGCCTTCTTCACCCGCTCCAAGGCTGCGGTCTTCTCCTTCCATGGTCGCCGGCGAAGCAGGTACCGAGCTACGGTGCTGAGCAGGCTAAGGGCACAACAATAAGATTTGGAGGTGGAGGGAGGGGAAGACTGAGGTCACGCTGTTCAAAATACCCCGTCCGATGCTTTATATGAGGCCGCTTCTGAGTGGCTGACTGCTGGCCCAGGCAATCCCGTCAAATCCCGCAACAGGCACACACGCGATACGTGGCGAAAAAGGCAGCGTGAAGATCGAGGCGTCATCGTCTTAGTCTTATCCCATCCGAGTGCCGCAGTTTTCTCCGCTTCGCGCGCTTCCCAAAATTCAGACCCCGCGAAATCCGCTAACCGCGGAGCAACCTGTCAGACAACAGATTTCCTCCGATCCGTCGCTCGGAAATCCTCAAGTTCACAAAGTTCACTCGACAAATGTGAAGAATGGATCAAGGCGACTGAAAGAGAAGTTAACGCCATCACTAAAAGGTCGTTGATCCAGAGTAAGACACACACCCAACACGAAGAACAGGTCAGAAAGATTATCAACTCCTTCCTCACTCAAACCTCGATCCATTTGGGGGCTAATGATGAAGTCATGTACCTAGGGTAGGGTCATAGACCTGCCCAAAGGTACCCTCCCCAAGGACAGTCGCGAAAGAAGCGGCCTTCCAGTAGACCCTGTAGGCTTCCACTCAACAGATTCAAAGACACTCGACCATGAAGACCCACTCGACCACCAGGAGTCCAAGAGCCACTCGGTGTCCAAACGGTCTGTAGTTAAATAGTCTTTATGGTCATAATGACACTTTATGTAAGGCGTTACCATTAACGCTTAGCCTTAATGTATCTTAAACCCTCCGCTACGTGGGCTGGCTGGGGACCTGGCGCACTCTATATAAGCCACCCCCTCCACAGGTAGAAGGGTTTGCACCCCTGTAACACACACGCATATAATCCAGTCGACCGCCTCCGGGCTCCGAGACGTAGGGCTGTTACTTCCTCCGAGAAGGGCCTGAACTCGTAAATCCCTTGTGTATACAACTACTCCATAGCTAGGATCTTGCCTCTCCATTCCTACCCCCCATTCTACTGTCAGACTTAGAACCACGACAGGCGGCCGGGAGAGCTCCTCCCGAGGTTGCGCCGCGCTTGATAGTGATGGTGCCGCTGAGGGCCTGAAGAGTCGCTCTTCGAAGATGCCAGGCTCCTGAGGCAGCTGCCTGGACGCCCTCTTGGCGATGTCATCCACCTCTTGATTGGTGCCGCGAGGCACATGCTGCAGCTCCAGCCCCCAGAACTGATTCTCCATCCTGCGAACCTCCGCGAGGTAGGCTTCCATGTGCTCGTCCTTCGGCTCGTATATCTTGTTGGAGAAGTTGACTAGGAGTTGCGAATCGCCCTTGATGATGAGGCTCTTTACCCCCGAAGCGACTGTGGCTCTCAGGCCGGCTATCAGACCTTCATATTCTGCTATGTTGTTGGAGACCTTTTCCCCATGCTAGAAACAGAGCTGCACGGCGTAATAGAGCTTCTCCTAAGTAGGGGATACGAGCACTACGCCGGCCCCCGCGCCATGTCGGGAGAATGCCCCGTCGAAGTACATGACCCAGCCGTCCGTTGCCTCGCTCCCCTGAGAAAGTGATCGGTCTTCGCCTACTTCGAGGCCGGGTGCCTCCATCCATTCTGCCATGAAATCTGCCAATGCGGCCCCCAGGGTGACTCTGGTTGTGTTGAACTCTATCTGAAATGCTTGCAGTTCGATGTTCCACTCGGCGACTCTTCCAGCTGAGTTGGGGCTCCTGAGCACCCTCTCCAGAGGGTATGCTGAGACGACCTTGATGGGATGACCTTGGAAGTAGTGCTGCAGCTTGCGCGAGGCTACCAATAGCGCGAGGAGGAGTTTTTGGGGCATGGGGTACCGCGCCCTTGCGTCCCGTAGCACCGTGCTGACGAAGTACACGGGGTGCTCGACAAGGCTGTGAGCGCTGGCGCTGTTCACGTCCTCCGTAGGTTGGGGTGCCTCCCGAGACGGCGGAGCCCCAGTAACAGTAAGCTTGGTGGGGCTTCTTCTGCTCCGGGCGCACTTTCCTGCTGTGGCTGCTCCCCTTCGGCCGCGGCCGTGGTCTTTGTGAGGCTCTCTTAGCTTCGCTTCGCTCCTGCCTGGAGGGCAGTTGCGGCCTTGGCCCGATGCTCCTCACTGACCGCTACTGTGGTTGGCCAGGAGTAGGGGTGGTCGCGAGGTAGAGCACCAGAGGCTCCCGAGGATGCGGAGCTACCATCACCGGAGGGCTGGTAAGGTACCTCTTGAGTTCTTGGAATGCCTTGTCGGCCTCTTCAGTCCATTCAAAGGGGCCCTTCTTCTTCGTCAGCTTGAAGAATGGCATTGCTCGTTCCCCCAGCTTGGAGATGAAATGTCCTCGCGCGGTCACGTGCCCGGTGAGTTTCTGCATTTCTCTGAGGGTCTTTGGCGGGCTCATGTCTTCGACTGCCTTGACCTTTTCCGGGTTGGCCTCGATGCCCCTATGGGACACGAGGAAACCCAGGAGCTTGCCCGAGGGGACTCCAAATACGCACTTCTCCGGGTTGAGCCGCAGGTCCACTTTATCAAGGCTCGCGAAGGTTTCTTCCAAGTCCTGTATCAGGGTTTTCGCCTCCCGAGACTTCACTACAATGTCATCAATGTACGCCTCAGCATTCCTCCCGACCTGTCGGCCCAGAGCGATGTGCATCAGCCGCTGAAAGGTCGAAACTGTGTTGCACAACCCAAATGGCATGCAGGTATAGCAGTACACTCCGCACGGGGTCAGGAAAGCTATTTTTTCCACGTCTTCTACCGCCATCTTGATCTGGTGATAGCCTGAGAAGGCATCCAGGAAGCACAGCAGGTCACACTCAGCAGTGGAGTCAACGATCTGGTCAATGCGAGGAAGCGGAAATGGATCCTATGGGCAGGCCTTGTTGAGGTTGGTGAAGTCCACACACATACGTTCCTTTCCCCCCTTTTTTGGCACGACAACTGGGTTGGCCAGCCAATCCGGGTAGCGGACCTCGCGAATAACCCCTGCTGCCTCTAGCTTGCGAGTCTCTTGGACGATAAAAGCTTGTTTCTCTATGGACTGTCGCCTCGCCTTCTGCTTCACGGGATGCATGTTGGGGCACACGTTGAGGTGATGCTCAATCACGCCCCTCGGGACCCCCGCCAACTAATCAGGTCCCCACGCAAACACCTTCTTGTTTGCGCGCAGGAACTCCACCAAGGCCTTCTCTTGCTTGGGTTCGAGTTTTGCACCTATGGTGAAGGTGGCGTCTGTGGACCCGTCCTCGTTGACTGGTACCTGCTTGGTTTCCGCCTTGTTTTGAGTGAATAGCTGCTTCTTCTTGGACTGTGCGGCCCCCTTGGGCTCGGGGGCGTCAGCGCTGGCGGGCCGTCTGCCGCAGCCACCTTGAAAACAAGCTTGAGCGCCTGCAGTGCATCTCCTGTGTTTCCTGACATGTTGAGGACGCCGCTGCTTCCAGGCATCTTCATGAGGTTGTACGCCAGGTGAGTCGATGCCACGAACCGGGCCAAGGCTGGGTAGCCGAGGATGGCGTTGTAGGGGAGGCCGATGGGGGCGATGTCAAAGTCGATCAGCTCTATGCGGAAGTTGTCGCGGGTGCCGAAGGTCACCGGGAGGCGAATTTGTCCCAGGGAGGCGGTGGAACCGGCTCCGACTCCTGAAAAAGTCCTGCTGGGCTGGAGCCGCTCTGGTGGCACATGGAGGAGGCTGAAGGCCCCCAAAGAGAGCACACTGAGGCCGGCCCCGCCGTCGATGAGGGTCCTGGTGACAGCCACTTCGCAGATGGTGGGGGTGCACAACATCGAAAGCGCACCCGAACCGGCGGGGATGGAGGGGTGATCGTCCGAGTTGAAGAGCAGGTCGGCCTCGGGCGCCACCCAGCCCGGCGGGGCTCCCTGATACTTGGAGGCGGTGGCGATCTGGCGGGTGAATGGCTTGACGTGGCGGCTCGAAGGTGGCGCCTGTGAGCCGCCCAGGAGAGCTGCGACGACCGGTGGCGCCGGCCCGGCGCGATGGGCGAGGTAGAGGTCGCGCAGGTCCCCCCAACGGCCTGCTGCTCGTTCCCCGCCGGGCCGCTAGGGGCGTTGGTGGCAGGCGACGGGGAACGACGGGGGCGTTCGCCGATGGGAGCCGTCTGGGCGACTAGAGCGGCGCGAGCAGCCCGACGCTCGGCGCGGGCTCGGCAAGCGCCAGCCATGGACACGACGGAAGATCACACGCGACCAGCGGAAGCAAGATTCCAGCGCACCCCTACCTGGCGCGCCAAATGTCGGATTTCGGGTTTCGGCAGACCCTTGAGGTTCGAACTCTGGGGTGCGCACGGAGATCTTTCCCCTACCAGCTCACACGTGAATGGTTTTCAAGGGATCTAAGCTAAGAACGATGAACAACACAAGAGACACGAGATTTATACTGGTTTGGGCCACCGTTGTGGTGTAATACCCTACTCCAGTGTGTGGTGTGGTGGATTGCCTCCGGGGCCTCACGAGGGGCTGTTCTTGAGCTGGTGCGATGGACTGCTTGGGTGAGTCCAGCCACTTCTCTCTCTCTCTAGTGGGTTTGGCCTCTCCTCGTTGATCCCCCTACCTTTGTGGTGGCTAGTCCTATTTATAGAGGGAGGCCCTGGGCCTCTTCCCAAATAATGAGCGGGAAGGGCGCCAACAATTGGCCATTTTGAAGGGGAACATCTTGTACACTTATCCAGACTAAAGTTGGTCTTCGGCTGCCAAAGGCTCTGACGGTGACGCCGTCCTGGGCTCCACGATAACCTCCGTCCTGCCGCTCTACTAGTCTTGGTCTTGTTGCACCGAAGCGGTAACCTTTGCCTGATGCCTTGGCCTGTGCTTGCCTCCTTTGCACCAAAGGGGAAACGAGGACACTGCGCAGGTTGGCGCCTGCCTGGTCTTGATTGTCATGGCTTGCGTCACGGGGCACCCTCATTAGGTACCCTGCCTTGATCTCTCTGCCTCCTCGTGAGCCTGCCTGACGAGGCTGCCCCTGATGAAGGTTCTTGTCGTCCGCCCCGCAAGGCTTGGCCCCTCGCGAGGGTCTTGAGCTTGAGCTGATGAAGCTGGGCCGCACTGGGCCCCCACTTGAGCCACGCCGCAGGCCGCAGGTAGGCAAGTCTAGGGACCCCCGTTCCCAGAATGCGGACAAGGAGGCATGTGGGAGCTTATAGAGAAGCTCAAGAGAGCGCAGCGGTGCTTCCTATTATGGAAGATATCAGCCTGCTGACAAGGTGCAAGGGAAGCCTGGGCCATGGTGAAGACGCGATGTACCAAAGCTGACCCAAACCACATGGCTAAGATCAGACCTGTGGGGCCCGTTGGGAAAGAGATCCCCGTCAGTTTGGTGTATGACCAAGTAGAATTAGCCGCAAAGTATTCCCAACAGGATTGTCGGCTAGACTGCCTGTTGGAAGGTATAGAAGAATAATTTAGTCAGTCTAAGTGACTGTGTACTTCAAGTCACATATGTTGTCCCTAGCCGGATTGTAAATCATTTGTTATGGCGGACCTTTTCGCTTCCACCTCTGGACCCGATAGTTCGGAGTGTATCCGAATACCCGCTCAGTTATGTAAAAACTGGGGTACACATGGAAACCAGACGTAAGGGTCATAAGTGCTTGAACAGACAAGTACCCAACTAGCTATGTTATATTACATGGATAGTAAGAAACATCTTCCAGGGAGAATAGTTCCGTTAAGGTTTCCTTTCCGTGAGTACGCATGCCCTAATGTGCATGTCTGAACTGCGAAAAGAGATGCAGGATATAAACATCTGGCGGCATGTATTAAAATAAATAAAAGTCATCTTTTGTTCAACGACCGAGTATTCCCTTAAGAACGCTAGCTTTCGGCTCACCCAGTCTGAGGTACACATCCGGCTGACCCGGCAGTAACAATCGCAGAGGTGCTCCCCTTATGCCCGAGCCGAATTAACGGGAACGTAGGGCATAAACACAAGAGCCAGGCAACCCAGCTTGGCCAAAACTTAAGTCATATTGATGCATATAATGGCGAAAAAAGGTACATGTGGAAGAATAACACATTTGTGGGGCATAAAGCCCGGAAAATAGTTATGTTAAGCTTCTGTATAAGTATCCCCCAGGTATAATGAGCGCGGTTAGCGCGTCAAGATTGTGTAGTCAAGACACAATTTAGCCTTTTAAGGCCTTGAAGAAAAGGAAAAAAGAAGAGAGAAAGAGAGAAAAGACAGATAGCGGATATGTAAAAAATTGACGGAGGTAAGGAGACGAACATAGAGTCCGGCAGTAGGTGTAGAACCTTCGGAGTCTCGCTCCGTTCCATGGGTTTGGCTCGAGTCGATTATCCGATGCATCCCGCAGACGATACGCTCCACCTGTCAGAACCTACTCAATAATGAAGGGACCTTGCCATTTGGGCTTGAGCTTGTTCTTTTTCTTCTCCGGTAGGCGTAGAACGAGTTCGCCAACGTTATAAGCTTTGGCCCGTACTTCTCTGCTTTGATACCTTCGAGCCTGTTGCTGATAGAATGCGGAACGGGATTTTGCCTCGTCATGCTCCTCCTCTAGGGCGTCCAAACTGTCCTGCCGATCGAGCTCGGCCTCCCGACTAGGGATGATTCCTATGAAGGTCGTGCTGCTTTGCTCAATGCGGTTTCTGTCTATTTCCATTTTTTGAAGAGTCTCCTCATAAATGAGGTTTAATCCGCTGCCGCCGTCCATGAGCACTTTAGTAAGCCGAAAGTCGTCCACAATTGGACTAAGGACCAAGGCGGCTGGTGCTCGGGCTGTTCTGAATTTAGGTTCGTCACTGGCATTGAAGGTGATAGTCGTGTTGCTCCATGGATTTATTGCTGCCACGTGGCAGACTTCGGCAAAGCTGCGGAGTGCTCGCTTACGCCTATTATTTGAGGCGAAGGTCTCGAAGACTGTCGATACTGTATTGTTGTTATCCACAGGGTGGTGCTCTTCGGTATTTTTAATGAGGAGATCCTCACCGCTCTTGGCCACCTGCCAGAGTACCCAACATGCTCTAAGGCTGTGTGTTGGTATCGTATCCGCTGTACTGTGAATTTTGCATGGCCCATTAAGCCATCCCTAAAATACGGTTCCACGCCCTGTAGTGGGCTTTTGCTTCTTTGTAATTGACTCGGGCGACTTACGAGAGTGAACCCTTTTAGTTCGGACTGGGGGTTTTGTCAGAGCCGGATTATCCCAAGATTTTGTTTGGGTTTTCCAGGCGCTTTCCATCGCACAGTACTTCCGTACTATGGCTGCCAAGTCAGCGAAGTGTGCTATGTCACGGCGACTTACGGCGTTGAGGATTCCCTTGTCTGTGCAATTATTGCAGAAGATGAAATTGCGTCTTCTCGCGACAGTCCTTGAGCTTGTTCATTACAAGGAGGAATCTGGCCCAATAATGATGTACTGTCTCCTAGGGCTCTTGCCTAATGTGGGAAAGATCGTTTATATCTGGGTGGGTGGGTGGATTTAAGTCCGGACCTTGACCCGATCTGAGACCCAGGGGTGGAGGAGTTTCCGATCTTGGAAGTTCGGGCTCCGGGATGTTGCCCGATAGGTCTGCCCGCTGCCTGATTCTAGGTTCAGGGTTTGGGCGATGTCCTCCCGTAGACGGGTATGCAGCTCAGAGAGCTCGGGAATCCGAACATAGTTTGTCCTCAAGATAGAGGAAGAATCGCCGCATTGCTCCTCCACTACCGCTATCTGATGGGAAACCGGCGGAGAGTTAATCTCCCTTTGGCCGGGTTTACTCCCAAAGCGGTGATGCGATCCAAGAGCTCGTTCAAATAGGAGAGCTCCATTGGATTCATCCGCTCGGTAAGTTCCGAGCCGATGTGGAGGCTGTTTTTGATGACCCGAGAAGTCATCGTCGGCACAGTGGCTGAACGGGCGGTCATGACGAGGCCGCCTAGTCGGAGAGTTTGGCCTACAGCCAGGGCTCCCCCAGAGGTGATGTTGTCCCTGACAACGAGACGAGCCATCCTTCCTTATGATGGCCGGCAGTGGAACTCTCAATGAAAGCACCAATGTCGGTGTCAAAACTGGCGGATCTCGGGTAGGGGGTCCCGAATCGTGCGTCTAAGGTGGATGGTAACAGGAGGCGGGGACATGATGTTTACCTAGGTTCGGGCCCTCTCGATGCAGGTAATACCCTACTTCCTGCTTGATTGATCTTGATGATATGAGTATTACAAGAGTTGATCTACCACAAGATCGTAGAGGCTAAACCCTAGAAGCTAGCCTATGGTATGATTGTTGTTGTCCTACGGACTAAACCCTCCAGATTATATAGACACCGGAGGGGGCTAGGGTTACACAGAGTCGGTTACAAGGGAGGAGATCTGGATATCCGTATTGCCAAGCTTGCCTTCCACGCCAAGGAGAGTCCCATCCGGACACAGGACGAAGTCTTCAATCTTGTATCTTCATAGTCTAACAGTCCGGCTGTCCGAGGACCCCCTAATCCAGGACTCCCTCAATCCTTTCTCAACCTCCATAGTCTGAGTCCTGCATCCTTTCTCAACTTCATGTTGTCAGCAACAGGATGGCTGTCATCATGATCAGGTATCTTGGGCTACAGCATTCTGAGCACTTGGTGCTCTTCTTCTTCTTGAACTTCAGGCACTGGGGCCTTGTTCTTTTCTGCAGCAGGAATGCTTCTTCTACTTATCTTAGGTGCAGTATGCTTTGGAGCTCTCTTGCGAGCTGTCTTGGGCTTGGATGGGGCAGCCCCTCACTTGATTGCATCTCCCATGAGCTTCTGAGACTTGGGAGCTGGTGCAACATCTTCTTCATCTTCTTCCTCGTCTTCAGCTGGATCATTCATCATTGAGGATCTACCAATCAGTCTAGCAATGGTCTTCTTGACCCTTTCCTTTCTCTTATTGCCTCTAGTAGCTTCTTCTTCTCTTGGTTCAAGAGAGAATTCCATGGTTTCTTGTGTTGAAGCTCTGGCTTTAGACATAGGAACTCTTCTGGATGGAGCCTTTACTTTCATTCCTGGCTGGATGCCAGCAGCAGCAACAACTTCCTCATTCTTGAGCAACTTCTTCTTGGAAGTGACCTCTTCATCAACAATACAATCCTCATCTTCAGAATCGGAATTTATCTTCTTTTTCTGCCTAGTAGCAGCCTTAGGCAGATTGCTTGGTGTGCTTCTGCTTCCCTAATCATAGTTGCTTGAGGGACTAGTGCCCTCACTGAGATTCTCGTGCTCCTCTGACATGTTCTGGCTGTGACTCTGGTCTGACATGGCTGAAACTGACCCTACGAGCAGATGGGTATAGGTAGAGTGGATGAGCATCACAAAGCACAGCTATTTTGGCAATAGGAATGACTCAAAAACTTAATTTTAGTTTTCTGCAGAAAGAATTTCGGAGCTACCGATATGACAAACTCGGTGACACCGAAGCAACTTTAGAGTCTAAACATGTCAAATCGGTCAGACCGAGACACGGTTCGGTGACTCCGAGAGGCTAGGGTTTCATTGATAAAGTAAACCCGGTCACATTGATTTGTACCCTTTGGTCAGACTGAGTAGTACATGTGCAATGGCCTGGGCCTAATCGGTGAGACCGAATATTTCACATCGGTTGGTCCGAGATGAGTTCGGTTGTCACAACCCTAGAATTGCTTGTATTTAGTTGCATCTGTGAGCATCCTTGCATCATGTTTAAATTTATGAAATTATAATTGGGGATGTTCAAACCCTAGCACCAAATGAATTCAACTAGGTTCAAATAAAAATATTTTCAATGAACCCAAAATGCCCTGCAGAAAAGTTCATCATTTTTGAATTGGCTAAAAACCTCTTCCAAAAATGGTGCACATATATCTAGGATATTCTGGATTTTTGAATTAATCCTTATTGTATTGAATTGGGGCATTTAAATTCTATAAATAGTTTAAATTTTCTAATAATGGTGAAACTAGTTGAGGGCTGTTGGAAATAATTTCATAAGTGCCCACAAATATTGTCAGCATTTTACAAAATGGTTTGATATTTTATTACTAAATCAAAACAGAGAAAAGAATAGAAAAACAGAAACAGGATTAGAAAGAGAGAGAGAGAGAGAGAGAGAGAGAGAGAGAGAATACCTGGCCAAAACATACCTGGCGGCCAAGTTGACTGGCCCAGCCCACTACCGCAACAACCCTGTCGTCGTCCTCCCTGGACAGAAGGGTGAGAACGTGCTCACTATGCGCTGGCCACGCGCCCCGCCACCTCCTGCTTGCCACTGAACTCCTGGACGCGTGGATGAACGCCCCGCTGGTTTCCCGTTCCAGGCGACGCCTCACTTTCCCCCTGTCTCTATCCCTCGCCCTCTCCTCGCCATGGCCGAAGTCGCTGTTCGTCGCCGCCGCCGCCCGCGTAGCCACCGCCTTACCCTCATCTCCCGGACGTGTCTACGGGCATCTTCGTCGTCCTCTTCGTCGAGCTAGCCGAGCCCCGAGTGCTCGCACGCCCCGACGCGACCTCCCCGTCCTCGCCATCGCCGTTCGGTCGCCGAGATCGCCTCCGACCTCCCCGTCCTCGCCTTCGCCGTTCGATTGCCGAGATCGCCTCCGACCTCCTGCCGTCCCCAGCCCCCCCCCCCCCCCCCCGAGCTCGCCGAGGCCACCGTACAACCACCGTGAGCTCCTCTCTCTTCCCCCCTAACCCTGCTGATCCTCTCGCCCTCTAGTTGTGATTCCTACCGTGGCCAAATCCCGCCACCGCTCGGGCTCGTTGCCGGAGTTGCTCCGACGACCATTTGGTCGTGCCAGCGTGTCCAAAGGGCTTGTGGGCATGCATAGGTATAGTAGGCGTCGAGAACCGGTCGTTTTGCACACCGTAGTGACGAATCTATCGTCACCTGAACTCCGGCCACCGCCTGCCGTTGTTGCAGTCACCGTTTCCGGCCCCCTTTCACCCAGCCACCTACTCCGTTGGATGCGGTGCACTTCCAGCTATGTGTAGAGCCAAACCGCGAGTCAAACTATCGCCAGACGGCGAAACCCGAGCATCTCTGTCGCGTCTGTCATCGTTGGCGTCAAGCCGCCGGCGTGTTGACCCTCTTGACCAGGGGTTTGACTCCCTGGGTCAATGACAGGTGGGCCCACGGCCCTGCTAATTAGGTTTAATTGCTAATTGAAGATTAGTTAAGCCACTGACTCACTAACATGCAGGCCACGGCCTCACTGACAGTATAATTAGGTTTAACCTAATGCTAATTAACCTTGTTAATTAGCTAAGTCACGGACCAATGGGACCCACACGTCAGGTTTGACTGGTACGGTCAGTGGACCTGCTGATGTCACTCAGATGTCATGCTGACGTAGTAAAGGAATTTCTAGATTAAAACAAATTCAAAAATTCTAGAAATAGTATAAACTTGAAAATTTCATAGAAAATTATCTATAACTCCAAATGAAATAAATTATATATGAAAAATGATCCGAAAAATCCAAAGAGTTTGTTTATGGCATTTTCATGCATGTTAGAACAACTTAAAGTTACTGAATTGGACAAAACAATTAAATGGCATTTAAACAAATACATATGGAGTTTGAATTTGAATCTTTTAAGTAAACCAACTTCATTTAATCTGGTTGCTAGATGCAATAGCTCAAACCACATCTTATTGCCATCATGATCATGCATCATATTGTCACATTGCATTGCTTGTGTTTTCTCTCTGTTGCCGGTAATTGTCCCCTCTCAGTAGACGTGTTTCGACGATGAGTTCGATGACATCGATGAAGAGTTATACTATCTTCAGAAGTGCCAGGCAAGCAAAACCCCCTTGTTCATTCCGATACAATCCCACTCTCTCGTTCCTGCTCTCTTTTACTGCATTAGGACAACAATGATTCAACTGTTACATGCTGCGGTAGCTGAACCCCTTTCCTTTGCATGACCTGTCATTGCCAAAGTAAATAGATGAAACCCACTAGCATGAGTAGGAGTTGTTTGAGCCCTGATGAGCCTACTAATTCATGCTTGTTGTCATGCCTGCTATTGCTTAGAGTTGTTTTAGGTCTGATTCATCGGGGATGAATTGGAAAGTTGTGAGCATGTCCTACTGATGTGAGATAAGTGTGTGAATACGATTTGGTAAAGGTAGCAGTGAGAGGCCATGTAGGAGTACATGGTGGGTTGTCTCATTGCAGCCGTCCTCAGGAACTGAGTTCTGTGTTTGTGATCCATGAACAACTACTACCACACATTGGAATGCTTAAGTGCCCCTCACGACTTGTTAATCAACCTGATCTCTGTCCAGGAGTTGCAACTAGTTTCCGGTGTTTGTAGGTTGTGTTAGTAGTCTACCATGTGGTACCCGGTACAGGTGGTCTTGGGACAGACTAGGCACCGTGGCAGGGTGTACCAAGTGTAGTTCCATCCGTCGAGGTAGGCTTGGGAACCCTGCACACATCGTTTGGGGCCGTGAGCGACACCCCGACTGGATCTCCTTGCGGATGGAACCCGAATAGGCGATAAACCTGGACTAGAAACTTGTGTGGTTAGTCAGGTCGTGGCCGACTCCCTTGCCAGGCTTCCGCTTGAAGGTTGTCGAGATACACCCCACCAGGGTTATAAATTATCTATTCGAATAACCGTGTCCGTGATAAAGGACTTCTGGGTTGCCTATACAGTTCATAGATAACTTGAAGTGGATACTCTAAAATCCGCAAGATAAGTGTGAGTGCTATGGATGGCCTTCTCGTAGGGAGACGGGAGCGGATCCATAGTGGTGTATTGATATGGTGAATATGTGGACTCATGTGCACCACCTCAAAAGAGTTACCAGTAGTCGTAGTTTAGGATAGCCACCAAGTCAAAGCTGGCTTGCTGCAGTTAAACTCCTCCACCCCTTTGTTGATACCGATGCATATGTAGCTAGTTCTAATGTAAGTCTTGTTGGGTACATTTGTACTCATGTTTTCTTAATTTATGTTTTTGCAGAGAGACTTTAGTCTCGCTAGTAGTTCCGTGTCGACTTCGACGTTTAGCTTGTTACCTCAGCTACGATCTTGTAACCTTGGGAGGGTCTTGTAGATAGTGAGGCTTCTCAGCCTTTTCCATTTGTAGTTGTCTGTACTCAGACATGTTTATGCTTCCGCTTGATGTTTGTATGCTCTGTATGTTGGGTAATGAGACCCATGTTTGTAACACTTGGCTCCTCGAAGCCTAATGAATAATACTCTGAGTCGTAGAGTCTTGTTGTGATGCCATGTTGTATTTGTACATATCAAGAATATTGTGTGTATTATTGAAATGCTTGGTATGTGTGGGATCCGACAACCTAGTTGTCTATCCTTGGTAGCCTCTCTTATGGGGAAATGTAGTCTGGTGCTTCCACTGAGCCACGGTAGTCTGCTACAACCCAGTTTACCGGAGTCCTGCTAGCCCAGTTACTATTGCTCCGGAACACTAAGACTCGTCGGCATGTGTCCCACTTCATTCCTCTGTTTGTCCCTTTGGGGAAATGTCACGCGATGACTTCCGGAGTCCTACTAGCCTGCTACAGCCCGGGTTCCCGGAGTCCTGTTAGCCCAGTTGCTACAGCCCGGATTCACACGCTGATGACCGACACGTTCGAGGATGGGTCATGTATGCCTGTCCCCATAAGTTAGTGCCACTTTGGGTTCACGACTAGTCATGTCGGCCCGGGTTCTCTGTCATATGGATGCTAGCGACACTATCATATACGTGAGCCAAGAGGCGCAAACGGTCCCGGGCCAGGTAAGGTGGCACCCGTGGGAATACCGTGCGTGAGGCCGCAAAGTGATATGATGTGTTACATGCTAGATCAGTGTGACATAGAATCGGGGTCCTGACATCGTCGGAAACCTAACTCTAAGTTTTTGGGTCAAAACTAATCTAGAGGAAGTTTTAATTGGATAGGACTTTTTCAATCGTGGCAAGAAACATGGCATTGTCTTTGTGCTAAGAATCGGAGTGTAGAAAGCACAAAGGGTTGAGTTCATACCCAAGCTTGGTGATGAACCTGCCAAGGCGACAATGGCGGCGAAAATATTCATTGACGATGGCAAACACCAGTGGGAGGAGGTTGCGGGCGACGACAAGACGATCCGGAGACCTCGAGTCAGGAGAGCTGGACAGGCGCGGATGAAGCATTTGGAGAAATTTCTAAATTTTCATCCCATGGGTATATATATCCAGACACTCTCATTGTGAGCGAGTGGAACGACTCGGTGGCACCGAGATGTAGATTCGCAAGCGATTGCTGCAACTCGGTCGAATGGTTCAAATCGATTCCGCCGAGATTAAAACCTAGATCAACTTAATGAACTCGGTATGACCGAATGGGTTGGGTCGGCTAGACCGAAATGCGCTAAGAGGTTTTGGAAGTTAAGCCCTTGAGGGATCAGTGACTCCGGGTGCTCCTCACCCGGAGGGTCCAAATTCGACTTGTTTAAACTTTGTGATATAGCATGAATAGAGTTTGAGACGAGAAAAACATAGATAGCTAGATGGAGCTCTCAGGCATTCTTGTCCATCCATTTGGAAAAGAGAAAAAAAGCCAAACAAGCAAAGCAACAAATGGATGTCCTCGAATGGGAAAAATATGCAATTGAACATGCTCACACAATAAGATAGCAAATAAAATATGTGTCAAAGCATGCACAAACACTCTAGCATCTATCAAGCAATTGGTGATTACTAGGTCATCTATATATGAGTATATTGACTTAGGAGTCACATGAGAACATTTGATCATAGGTCATACTCATCGTTTAAGCACAAGTTGGCTTACCACTTTTACATAAAGCATTGTTGTGTTAACACCATTAGAGTTGCTTTAGCTCAATTCTTAGAGTAAAGCTCCCCCTAGATGTGATATCCCCCTAAGAGGGATGAACTAACCTTGGGTTTTGTCGATGAAGACTTCATGTAGGTGTTGAAGATGTATTAGTTCAATGTTGATGTACATCATTTGAAGCAATCCTTTGGAGTGAGTTGCACTTTCAATGCCTACATGGGTTAGTCCCACAAGTAACACACAAGAATGTCCATAGACATAGAGTGAAATTCACACATGATGTTGTCCATGAAAGCATTAGGTTACCTTGTCCCTTGACATACCAACAAGAGGGTTACTGACTCCTTGTACTAGTGGAAGGTGTGGAAGTTGATTGCACTTGTCCTTGCCAAAAAAATATGAGTGGAGTATGTTGGCGGAGTCACCCTCAAGAACTCTCTAGTCCTTCTTCTTCGGGATCCACATCATCTTGATGGGAATCCTTGGAGTCGTAGTCGTACTTAATGAAGTAGAACTTGATATACTCTTGGGAACCCACTTAACCAAGGTCTTAGGATCTTCTTCAAATGCATCAATCTCCTCTTGAAGCTTGTCCTTGCCTTTTAGCTTGTGGCCTTGTGGTGGAAGATCGTCTTGAGCTTGTGTTCCTTTGAAATAAGTGGGATCATAATTCTCTTGTTGAGGAAAAAACTTCGTCTTGGGATATTGGTCTTCTTCCCACTCAACTCCATTGGCATTGAACTTGCATTCAAAACCAACACCTTGATTCTTCCGGTGTCTTCCTTGCTTGTGTACAATTTCCTCGAATTGCTTACTTCTGGCAAGGCTCTTGTAAACACCTTTCTCTATAATTCCCTTCAATAAGTTGTTTTCTTGCTCAAGTGTAACTTGGCTAAGGGAATCATTAGTGTAATCAAGAAAACTACTAGAAGCAACAATATTGGATTTAACATGATTATTCTTACTACTAGAAGAAGAATCTTTCTTGCTCTTGTTGCTATATTTTACTTGTGGCATGTAAGTAGACAAGAGTAAATGCTTGGCAATGTAAGAAGAAATTTTCTTATGAAGATCATCATTGATTGCTTTTAAGAACTCATGCTCTTGCTCTAGTTTGAGCTTTTAAAAGCGTAGCTTCTCATGAGTCTTTAAAAGCTCTCGATGATCCTCTAAATTTGTTTCATGAGCTAACTTTAGAGTATTTAGTTCTTTAGTTAGACGCTCAATCTCCTTCTTATCACCGTCATTTGTTTTATCTTGATTAGCATGATTAATAGCAATTTCATCATAGTTTTCATCACCAGAGTTGTCAACAAGTAAATCATCATCACCTAGCAAATCATCTTCATCACTATTGAAATCAATATACTTGGGGTGTGATACCTTGGGGCATTTAGCCATGAAGCATCTTCCAATTCCTTCATTTGGTGAATCAAATATGCCGTAGGAGTTGGATGACAAAAGTGTGAGACCGGCAACACCTTCATCTTGAGTATATTCGGAGTCGGAGTGATAACTTCTCTCGGAGTAGTTATCAGAGTCGGAGCTCGATACCCATTCAACAATATGAGCTTGATGTATTCATCTTGTATAGCTCTTTGATGACTTGTCCTTCCTTTCCGAATCCTTGCTTCTTCGAGAGGATCTTCGTTCATAACGATCACCTCTACTCCTTCTTTCTCTTGGTGGTGATTCTTCTCTTTTGCTTCTCCTTTTAGGTGAATCTTCTCTTCTCTTGTAGGGAGTCGTACACTCACTAGAGTAGTGTCCGGGTCTTCCACCATTGTAGCAATTGCGATCATGACTAGAAGATCTTTTTTCATTGTAGGACCTTGACTTGGAACTTCTTTCTTTGCTTCTACTCTTGTAGAACTTGTTGAAGTTCTTCACCATTAGGCTCAATTCTTCATTGAAGACTTGTTTCTCACTTTGTGATGTAGGAGCATCACATGAAGCTTTGTAAGCACCACTAGACTTGTTGTGAAGATCTTCTTTATCCTTGAGTGACATCTCATGAGCAACAATTCTACCAATGACTTCTGTTGGCTAGAGATCTTTGTAATTGGGCATCATTTGGATCAATATGCACTGTATCATACTTTCCATCCAAGGCTCTTAGGATATTCTTGATGATGAATATGTCGGTCATATCTTCACTTCCTCAGCCGGCAATCTCATTTGTGATGAGGGAAAGCCTAGAATACATTTCAGTGACACCTTCACCATTATTCATTTTGAACTTGTCAAGTTGACTTTGAAGCACATCCAAGTTGGATTCCTTGACGGACTCGGTACCTTTGTGCATATCAATCAAAGTATCCCAAATTTCCTTTGCATTCTCAAGGCGTATGATTTTGTTGAATTCTTCGGGGCACAATCCGTTGAAGAGGATATCGCAAGCTTGAGCATTGTATTGCAACATATTCAATTCTTCCGCGGTTGCATCACGATTTGGTTCTCTTCCATCAAAGAATTCACCTTGCAAGACAATACACACAATAGCCGAAATGGTGGGGTTATGTCCAAGAATATGCATTTTCATTTTATGTTTCCAACTAGCAAAATTAGTGCTATCAAAGTAAGGACCTCTATGGTGGTAATTTCCCTTGCTAGACACCATACTCTCCTAGGTTGTGAAACCAAGGCTATGATCACCAAAGCTATGGAAATCAAGGAAAATGGAGACCAAAGCTTTCATACCACTTGTAAGATCGAAAGTAGGTCTAGAGGGGGGTGATTAGACTACTTGACCAAATAAAAATCTAGCCTTTTCCCAATTTTAAGTCTTGGCTGATTTTAGCAACTTAGGACAAGTCAAGCAAGCAACCTACACATGCAATTCTAAGAGTATAACAGCGGAGTGTAAGTCATTGCATATGAAGGTAAATGGAGGGGTTTGGAAAGGCAAATGCAATGTAGACACGGAGATTTTTGGCGTGGTTCCAATAGGTGGTGCTATCGTACATCCACGTTGGTGGAGACTTCAACCCACGAAGGGTAACGGTTGCATGAGTCCATGGAGGGCTCCACCCATGAAGGGTCCATGAAGAAGCAACCTTGTCTATCCCACCATGGCCATCGCCCATGAAGGACTTGCCTCACTTGGGTATATCTTCACGAAGTAGGCAATCTCCTTGACCTTACAAACTCCTTTGTTGGTGCAACAAACCTTGGATTTGTTGCCCAGACTATGCACAGGCATGGGAACAAGATTACAGCACCAGGCCATGACAGAGTACAAGAGGCCAAGAGTTTCGAAGGACCAACAGACAAAACAAGAAGACCAAGTTCAAGCCAGACGAGTAAGATGCAACCAGGAGAAAAGCCTCCCTTGCTGGGTAGGCGGGCGCGGCAAGGGCAGGGTCACCCCCGGAAGAAGACGACCAATATGTCCCGGCAGGGCCTGCTGGGTCTCACGGAGGCAAAACCACCTCACCCAGCCACTCCACCATGACCCAGGTCGTCCATCAGTGCGGTGTCAACCCGTAAAGTGACTAAGTGGCAGCCATTGCCACAAGGCAGCCTTTGTCTAGGGGAAATGCTTATTGACGACACCCGTCCAGCAACGTGTCAAGCGAACAGGAGTGACGCTGGCAAGACGAGCCCTACAAGACGATGTGACATTGAGCGGTGCATGTAATGCGCTTTGTCAACCAGCAGACTTAGGTATGATAGCACGGTTTGCTATCTTATCAGTGCATAATATTTGTTTTGCCATTGTGGTGACCCCTCAATATATATAAGGAGGCCCATGGCAACCGTAGAGAGGATTGGAAATTAGACAAAATACACGCCCATACGCACGTAGCCACTGTCGCCCTGAGGCAACCCCTGTCAGGCAGTGTATTACGCCTCACCATCAATCCACCAAAGCAGGAGTAGGGTTTTACACCTCACGGCGGCCCGAACATGGGTAAAATTGCATGTGTGATCGCTGCCGCATGTTCTTCTGCTCTTTGTGCAACACGACATCCCCCTGCCGAACCAGCAAGGGGCCCTTGGTCCCATAGGTGGTCGTGGTTTCCACGACATCTTTATTGTGCCAGGTAGGGGGACCGCTTGCACGAACCTAAAAGCGTGCACAAAGTGCCATCTTCATCACCGTCTTCAGCTTCAAGGAGGCCAGCGACAATGGCGCCCAAGAAGAAATCCGGTGCTTCAACTCATCCATCCACCTCGAAGGCTCTGCCACTCGCAGCCTCAGATGCTGCAGGGGAGGGGGTGCGGAGACACGCAAGGACTTGGACGCTGCTGGGGATGTGGTCGGCGCAGGCGGCACCGTCAGCACTTACCCCGTGGCCGACACAGGGGCAAGAAATGTCGGAGGAGAAAAACATCAGCAACGCCCCGACGGCCGCACTCCACAAGGTATGGGTGAAGGGGTTACTCCATCCTCACCCCTTCCTCCCACCAACGGGCACAACCGTAGCATTGGCGCTCGGTCTAGGGAGAACCGCCGCCCTCTGGCCGCCCCCACCACGGTATTGACCACAGCGCGTGCGTCTCCCCCGGGGCAGTTCGACCAAATTACTGCGCCCGACGGAGCCGCTTGCCCTCGAGCGCCCTCAACGCGCCACCCTGCCATCCAGGCGACCACCCCGCAACAGTAGGGGTGCGGTGCTGCCGCCGCTGGTATCGTCAGGAGATGAGCGACGGCGCGAGCTACATCATCATCACCCATGCCAAGTACAGCCACGGAGGCCGTGGCGCGGGCTTAGCTGGTGCTGAGGCTTCCACCAGCAGACGAGCAGATGGACGAATGGTGTGGCACCATCCAAAGTCTTCTCGGTATCGCTGAGGCTGGGGGCTTGCAGCGAGCTGGCCCACCACGGCCTCCCCAAGCGACGACCACGGCTTGCGCTGCTGGCAGTACAGAAGGAGGCACCCCCACGATGCAGTCCCCACCATGACAGCCAGCGTAGGCGCAGCAGAATCAAGAACCTGACAACGTCTCGATGGCCTCTTCCGACCCTCGAGCACGTCCAGGCCGACGGCGAGCCCCGAAGGATAGGCAGGAGGGAGGTGGACGTGTTGTCAACAAGGGACGCCGCAACGACCATTGCCAGACCAATGGGCATGATGGCCCCGACGTCGACGAGCCTTCACTCGGTACTGCCGGGTGCCTACCTTTCGAGGTTGGGTACCCCGCCTTTACTCGTGAGCTGCGGAAAGTCCGTTGGCCGTCCGTTCGCACGTTCAATACAGAGCTACTTGAGAAGTATGATGGCAGGCTGAACCCGGCAGTGTTTCTAAGCATCTACACCATCGCTGTTCAGGCGGCAGGGGGATGAGATGAGAAGGTGTTCGCAAACTACTTCCCCTTGGCTCTCAAGTCCAATGTGAGGTCTTGGCTGATGCACCTACCGGAGAAGTCCATCTCGTCATGGGCTTACCTGTGCCATGAAATCATTGGCGCCTTCACTGGTGGCCATCAAGAGCCAGGTCGACCCAGCGATTTGAAGCTTCTCCAACAGAACGAAGGAGAGACCCTTCGTAAGTATTTATAGAGATTCAGCAAGGTGCATAGGAACATCCCCAATATCCATCCCGCAACTGTGATAGTTGCCTTCCAGTCTAATGTGTGCAACCACCGGATCTGTTCCAAGATGAAAGTGTGGTTGCCCAAGACTGTGAAGGAGCTCTACGCGTTGGTGGATAAGTGTGCTCGAATGGAGGACGGAAGGAAGTTGCCTAGAGAGGATGATGATGAATCAACCAGTCAAAAGAAGAGCAAGAAGCGCAGTAAGAAGCGGAAGGATCAGGCAGTAATGACTGTTGAAGGATCGGGCACACCTAGTACTGGCAAGAAGGCCAAGGCTGAGGTCCCCGGAAAGGAAGCTGCCGTGTGCGCTGACTGCCGGGAGGCTGCGGCTGCCGAGAATGCCGGGAAAGGCGATGGGCCATATTGCAAGATTCATCGAAGCAAAGGCCACGGCCTTCAAGAATGTTATGAGGTTGAGCAGCTCATTAAGAGACAGAGAGCAGAGTATGAGAAGCGCAACAAGGAAAAGGTCAGAATGTCAATGGCGGTAAGGATTGAGGCGGTGAAGTAAATCACCCCGGAAAACCCTTCCGGAACCAAGGAAAAATCTGACTGTGTCAGGACCCCGATCCTAAGTCACACCGATCTAGCATGTAACACATCATATCACTTTGCGGCCTCACGCACGGTATTCCCACGGGTGTCGCCTTACCATGGCCGGGGACCGTTTGCGCCTTTTGGCTCACGTATATGATAGTGTCGCTAGCATCCATATGGCAAAGAACCCGGGCCGACATGGCTAGTCGTGAACCCAAAGCGGCGCTTAACCCATGGGGACAGGCATACATGAATCACATCGAGCATGTCGGTCATCAACGTATAAATTGGGCTGTAGCAGGCTAACAGGACTCCGGTATCCCGGTCTGTAGCGAGCTAGGCAGGACTCCAAATAACACCGCGTGACATTTCCCCGAAGGGACAGACATAGGAACGAAGTGAAACACATGCCGGCCAGTCAAGTGTCCAAGCAGTAGTGCTGGGCTAGCAGGACTCCGGTGAACCGGGCTGTAGCGGACTACTATCACTCAGAAGCATGACACTACATTTCCCCATATGAGAGGCTGCCAAGGATAAACAACTAGTTTGTCGGAGCCCACACATACCAAGCATTTCAAACATACACACAATATGCTCAATATGTGTAGATACAACATGGCATCACAACATAACTCTCTGACTCAAATATTTATTCAATAGGCTCCGAGGAGCGAGATATTACAAACATGGGTCTCATGACCCAACACTCGGAAACATACAAGTCAAAGCACAAGCGGAAGCTAAACATGTCTGGGTACGTATAACTAAAAATGAAGAAGGCTGAGAAGCACGACTATCTACCAGATCTGCCGAGGGCACAAGATCGTAGCTGAGCTAACAAGCTAACCGTCAAGTCCAAGCGGAACTACTAAGCGAGACCAAGTCTCTCTCGCAAAACATAAAATAAGCAAACGTGAGTACAAACGTACTCAAAGCAAGACTTACATCAGAACTAGCTACATATGCATCATTATCAAAAGAGGGTGGTGGAGTTTTGACTGCAGCAAGCCAGCTTTGACTCGGTGGCTATCCTGAACTACGACTGCAATTGACTCTTTTGAGGTGGCGCACACGAGTCCACATATCACCATATCAATACACCACTATGGATCCGCTCCCGTCTCCCTACGAGAACGCCATCCATAGCACTCACGCTTATCTTGCGCATTTTAGAGTATCCACTTTCACTTGTCTATGAACTGATATAGGCTACCCAGAAGTCCTTCTCCGTGGACACGGCTATTCGAATAGATCATATTAACCCTGCAGGGGTGTTCTTCTTCACACACGCTCTCACGATTACCGCCGTTTACCGACATGTACTCGGCAACCTTCAAGCGGAAGCCCAACGTGGGTGTTGGCCACGACCTACCTAAACACTCAAGTCCCTAGTCCAGGTTTATCGCCTATTCGGGTTCCATCCATGAGGAGTCCGGCCGAGGTTTCCCATACAGCCCTGAACGATGTGTGCAGGGTTCCCGAGACACCAAGCAGGCGAATCGGTACACGGGCCACGTTGCCTACCGCAACACAACCCACCCCTACGGTCGGCGTTGCGTCTGACCCCCAAAGATACTACAAACACCAGAAACTACTTGCAACTCCCGGACTGAGGACAAGGGTGGTTAAGAAGCCGAGAGGGTCCATTGGTTTCGGGCCCAATGCGTGGTAGTAACTGTTTCATGGATCACAAACACAGATCTCAGTTCCTGAGGACGGCTGCAATGAGACAACCCACCATGTACTCCTACATGGCCTCTCACCGCTACCTTTACCAAATCGTGTTCACGCACATAGCTCACACACCGTAGGACATGTTCACACAACATTCCAATTCAATCCTGATGAATCAGACCTGACTCAACTCTAAGCGAGAGCAGGCATGACAACAAGCATGAATGAGTAGGCACAACATGGCTCAAACAACTCCTACTCATGCTAGTGGGTTTCATCTAATTCTTTGTGGAATGACAGGTCATCACGAGGAGGATAAAGGGGTTCAGCTACCGCAGCAAGTAACACATGAGTCATTGTTGTCCTAATGCGGTGAAATAGAGCAGGAGCGAGAGAGTGGGATTATATCGGAATGAACAAGGGGTTTTGCTTGCACAGCACTTCAAGATAATATAGTTCTTCATCGGTGTCATCGAACAATCGTCGGAACGTCGTCTATCGAGAGGGGGCAATTACCGGCAAACAAGAGAGAACACAATCAATGCAATGCACATTCACATGAATGACATGTCATGTTAAGGTACTGAATTCACCTAATGCAATATCTAGCCAAGTTAATTGAAGTGGAATTCAAACAAGGTTAAACTCCAACTCCAAATGTTATTTCATAATTTGCCCTAATCATGATTCATCCTATTCAGTGAGGTTAACTTGTTCAGTCATGCATGAAAATGCCATAAACAGATTCTTCATATTTTTCTGATCATTTTTCATATATAAATTATTTAATTTGGAGTTACAGATTAAAAGTTATGAATATTTGAAGTTTGGGGTATTTTCTGAAATTTCCTGAATTAAATTAAATCCAGAAAACTAGTTATTGCGTCAGCCGGACGTCAATGTGACGTCAGTGGTCAACAGGTCCGGTCAAACCTGACAGTGGGTCCCGCGTGTCAGGGTAATTAACTTAACTAATGTTTAATTAAAACTAACCTATTTAGTTAGCGATTTGGGCCCCATCTCGCCGATGACTCGACGGAGTCAACGAGGGCCCACGTGGTCAAGGCCCACGTCGGCTGCACCGGCGACTAGCCGCCGGCGAGCCCGACGCGGCGGCGGAAGTGGTTTTTGCCGTTCCGGCCACCAAATGGATCGGGGAAGGCATCTAAGTGGAGCTGGGGACAAACCGCAGCTCCTGGTGGAGTCGGTTGGGGTCGGGGCGGTCGGAAATGGTGTCGGCGACGACCTAGGCGGCCGCCGGAGTTCGGCCATGTGCGGGGTTGGGGTTGCGGCGTGCAAACGCAGAGGCTGAGGCGCTAGCGAGGCACTACGCAATGCGGGGGCCATGTTGGTTAGCACGGGATGACCAATTGGTCGCCGGAGCGACGCCGGCGACAAGCTCGGGCGGCGGTGGTTCTCGGTCTCGATGAACGCGACGGCTAGAGGACGGGAAAGATGCGGGGAACAGAGGGGAAATGCAGCGGAGCTCACTGGGAAGTCGACGACAGGCTCAGCTGGCTCGGGGACGACCGGAAGGCGACGAATTCGTCGATGGAGTCCGGCGGCCGTGCTCGGGGAAGACGACTCGGGGCGGCGATGTAGGGCTCCCACGGTCGAATAGGTTGGTGTAGATGACGCAGAAGGCCATGGCGGTTCTCCTGGACCCATCGGGGAGGCACGGGATGGACGGTGGCCGCGGCTATGGCGGCAGCGAGCTCATGGCGTCTCGGCCATGGTGGAGAGGGCGAGAGGGAGGCGAGGGGAGAGAGGACCAGAGTGAGGGGGCGGGTCAGGAGGCGTGGCGTTGGGGAACTCGTCAGAGCGTCGGGGAGTGAAGCGGGTGGTGGAGGTGGTACTGCGGGCGTCGACACGCCCCGCCACCGGGCAAGAGGTTGAAGACGGTGGGGAGTTGGGCTGGGCAGTTTTGCCGGTGGGCCGCTCTGATGCCGAGCCAGGTGGGCTGCACAGGTAAGCCAGGTAAGGTTTCTCTCCTCTCTGCTTATTTCTATTTTATTTCTCTTTTCTATTTTCTGTAGTTTGTTTTGATTTAGTTTAGCACCAAATCATTTAAATAAATCCTGAAAATAATTGTGGGCATTAACTGAATTATTACAGAGGCCCTTAACTATTTTTCAGAATTGTTGGAGCATTTAAAAATATTAACAGTATTTAAATGCCCCAATTCAAATACAATATGGTTTATTTAAAAATCCAAAAATGTCTTGGAAAAATATCCATCATCTCTGGATATGGTTTTTACCCTTTTCCATTAATCATGAACATTTTTGCAAACCAATTTGGGTTCTTTGAAAATATTTTAAAGTTGAACCTATTTGAATTCCTTTAGTGCTAGGGTTTAGGCAATCCCTATTTCAAATTTCATGAGAATTAAACATGATGCATGGATGCAATGCCACTAGTTACAAGCAAGCTCTAGGGCTGATCTGGGGTTGTGACATACCACCCCACTAAACAAGAATCTCGCCCCGAGATTCAAGGCGTGAGGTAAGAGGAAAAGGGGAGTCGCAAACTATCACAATTCTTCATGATCCATTTGCCTTCTCGAAGATGTTGATTCATTCCATCATCTCTGTCTTGACGTCTTTGCTTTCGAGATCTTCACCCGACACGACAACAGAAAGAAGGGGGAAACCCTACATGATTCGATCTTCACGAAGATCAAGTAAACATGATCGACTCACGGACTGAGATGGTGACACATCTCGAGTTGAGACACAAAACACATTGAGAGGGATGGAAGAACAACGACGGGGTTTGATTGGTGCCAAAAATTCCACGCTTAGAAAGATGGTGGATGGTGTCAAGGTGGCGAGGAAATATTTACCATGATTCAATAACGGGGCACCTCAGGGGAGGTGACGCGAGGAACTATTCCCTTAAGTGGCAAAAAGAATTACTTTTGATACAAAGATCATTGAAACTCTTCATACCAGCCTAAGGCAATTTAGAACGATCGTTTGGCGGAGTGCAAAGGAATGGTACACCCAGACTAGAATGGATGATGTGGACTACCTTGTTGAAGACAACGCAATGGATGATTTTTTCTTATCATCGGAAATGGATGGGACCCATGGTAAGCCCACTTTTGAGGATGATCCTAGACAACAATTGCTGAGAAGGCAACCCAAGGGAGATTGGCACAATGGGATGCGAGCTAGGAACAAAATGCAAATGCTAGGAATGTTCCAACTATCATATATGCCTGAGATTCAGATCTGGTTGGTGTTAAGATATTCCAGAGTCATCGAGTCTAGAAGAAAAATGAAAGTTTGCAACACAAATCGACGAGAAGATGTTGCGAGATTCTCGGGAATGAACTACGATAGCAAGCTCCAAAACATGAGCTGGTTCTGCTACACACATGTGAACACACTGTCCTAGACAAGCATGACCACATGGTAGTCTTATAACAAAACACTACCGAGTTCAGGTGGGGAACCATCTTCGAGGATATTGGAATCTTGTGCAAGAACTAGTATTCGCACAGCAACTCCTTTTCCTCGAACAAACCAATCAGTGGCTTGGTATGCTAGGAACACATATGGAGTGGAGGCGGCCAACCTATCAAACTATAGAGCACTTAGCACGTGCATGACTGACTTGGAATGATTCCAAAGGAAACAAAACAAACCTTTCTCGAATTCATGGCGGCAACTTACACCTAAAGCACATGAATTCGAGGAAGTCACTACTTCCATCCAAACATATGCTTCATGAACGAAACACGAAGACATTGCTTATAAAGCTTCCAACACTAGACTGATGTTCAACATGACTCATGGGGGAGACAAAATGCTCTTGATGGGCTCAACAGCAACTCATCGAATTTCCATATCACTTTGGACTTCCACCATCATGTGAACACGGTGATAGCATTGGTCGCACCAAAGGATGTAATGGGGTATGCTCGAGGGATCAACCACGAGTAAGACAACATTACGAACATCGTTGGTTCTGATTTGACTTAATAATAGCCCATACTCAAGTCAAAGGATTGATAAGACAATAGGTCCAGCAACTGATCATAGAGACCAATCGATGAAGATATCATCTTTCTTCAACACACATTACGCAAGAATATCCCTTTGGAATGAACTAGGTTAGGCAAACTTTTATCTTCCAACTCTCCAAGTTGTTGTCTAGCTTAACCAACTAGCTCAGGGATATCCAACACAGATTCTTGGGGAAAGGGTGGTTCACAAGAAACCAACTTGATCACGGGCTCAACATAACAGTCAGGAGACAACCCGGTAACACTTCCAAGAAGATATTTGGAAAGTCACGAGCCACCGGTATGTTACTAAGCTCGAGAACAATCTTGCTTTGAGGGCAAGACGATATGATCAGATGAGTGAGGACTAGACAAGATCCTAACTCATCAATCAAAATGTGCACTAGAAATAAGGACTAGGTAGCACGATCAATCTTAGGATGATGATTTAATAACCAACACGCTAAGAACGAGGATATTGTCCATTAGCTACCAAGCAACGAGTTGCTCGGAGTATTGATGTCACACATCACAACTCACTTGTCGGCATTCCGGTTGCAACAACACGGAACCGAGGAATGAATAATGATAGCGAGAAGTATCAACTGCGTCAAGAGTTCATAAAAGAAGGTGCAATTCTCATGAAGTTCCCGACATAAAGTGGGTAATGCTTCGGGATAGAGCAGAATCAAGAGCTGAATTGGCATTGTGATCTGCGGAATACAACTGCTTTGACCCAATCCTGGATATGGATGAGGCATCGGAGTTTGTTTCTCCTAGTCATTCCGAATAGAATGGCTTGTCGGACCACAAGAATAATAGGCATCGATAAACACGATCGCACACATACTCTTGGCTATCAATTGATAGGCGAGAGTCAGAATACAACTAGAGAGGGACAACTCAAGGAACATATAACTTTTCGAGTTGTGGAGGCACGGATTAGTATATCGAGCAAGCTCAACATTTCTTCCGGATAACCCATGCAAAGAAGGTAGGACTGGCAGAGTCACAATTATGAATGGAGGACTCTTCAAGAGTACTCTGATTGTGATCTTTTGGTTCAAAAGAACTTCTGCCATAAATAGTTCATGGTATTTGGAAGAAGGAGAATACCACGGACTTCGAGGACTATCGCAAAGGTTACTAATATCCTAAAGGCACTAGCAAATACTAACAACATGAAGTAGGATGAATCTCGGTTCGTAAACCCGAGTGGAATACCTACTACTAAATGGCATCACGGGATGCTTTCAAGAATAATGGCCAGAATCATCACACCGGGGATACAAAAGCATTGCTAAATTGCTAGGTGACTTCCTAACACATAAGGTCATAATAATAGTTCCAACATATATGTCAAGGCAATAAATTACCTCAACGCACCGGTTAGTGTGCTTATTCTGACAAAAAGGGCATCGTAAGCGGGAGGAAGGGATTTTGCAATTGCATCGCACTATTTAGAGACACAGGGTGACTCGGACAAGATAACGGTTGTAAATGCTCAAATGATTTGAGACATCCTGCAAAATGGTGGCATAACCACTCAACAACACAATAACAAGGTTCCGAGATCAACAAGAATCATACGTAATTAGTAGAAGCTGAACCGGGCTTGAAACCAACAATCTTATAAGTCTATGGGTTAGTAACACGTCATCCCCGATAGATAGATGAGAAGCCTAGTTCTTAACCCCGTAGAAGAGAAGAGGATGACTCAGATCAGAGGGCCATGAGGTATAAGGAGTAAAAAGAGCCTTACGTTCCCTTCCACAATCAATTCCCTTATATAACTAAAGCATTTCTAGACTCAACTTCAACCAGTTTGGCTTGGTAAACCTACAGGCAGTCAGGCTCTGATACCAACGCTGTCATGAACCAGATCCTAAGTCACACCGATCTAGCATGTAACACATCATATCACTTTTCGGCCTCACGCACGTTATTCACACGGAGTCGCCTTACCATGGCCCGGGACCATTTAGCCTTTTGGCTCACGTATATGATAGTGTCGCTAGCATCCATATGACAAAGAACCCAGGCCGACATGGCTAGTCGTGAACCCAAAGCGGCGCTAACCCATGGGGACAGGCATACATGAATCACATCGAGCATGTCGGTCATCAACGTATAAATTCGGGCTGTAGCCTTTGGGCTATGAGGACTCCGGTATCCCGGGCTCTAGCAGGCTAGGCGGGACTCCGAATAACACCGCGTGACATTTCCCGAAGGACGGACATAGGACGAAGTGAAACACATGCCCGGCAGTCAAGTGTCCAAGCGGTAGTCTTTGGGCTAGCGGGACTCCGGTGAACCGGGCTGTAGCGGACTACTATCGCTCGTAAGCACGAGACTACATTTCCCCATATGAGAGGCTGCCAAGGATAAACAACTAGTTTGTCGGATCCCACACATACCAAGCATTTCAAACATACACACAATATGCTCAATATGTGTAGATTCAACATGGCATCACAACATAACTCTACGACTCAAATATTTATTCAATAGGCTCCGAGGAGCGAGATATTACAAACATGGGTCTCATGACCCAACACTCGAAACCTACAAGTCAAAGCACAAGCGGAAGCTAAACATGTGCAGATGCAGACAACTAAAAATGAAGAAGGTGAGAAGCGACTATCTACCAGATCCTGCCGAGGGCACAAGATCGTAGCTGAGGTAACAAGCTAACCGTCGAAGTCCAAGCGGATCTACTAGCGAGACCGAAGTTTCTCTGCAAAACATAAAATAAGCAAACGTGAGTACAAACGTACTCAGCAAGACTTATATCAGAACTAGCTACATATGCATCATTATCAAAAGAGGGTGGTGGAGTTTTGACTGCAGCAAGCCAGCTTTGACTTGGTGGCTATCCTGAACTACGACTGCAATTAACTCTTTTGAGGTGGCGCACACGAGTCCACATATTCACCATATCAATACACCACTATGGATCCGCTCCCGTCTCCCTACGAGAACGCCATCCATAGCACTCACGCTTATCTTGCGCATTTTAGAATATCCACTTTCACTTGTCTATGAACTGATATAGGCAACCCAGAAGTCCTTCTCCGTGGACACGGCTATTCGAATAGATCATATTAACCCTGCAGGGGTGTACTTCTTCACACACGCTCTCACCACTTACCGCCGTTTACACGACATGTACTCGGCAACCTTCACGCGGAAGCCCAACGTGGGTGTCGGCCACGGCCTACCTAAACACTCAAGTCCCTAGTCCAGGTTTATCGCCTATTCGGGTTCCATCCGCAGGGAGTCCGGCGAGGTTTCCCATACAGCCCCGAGCGATGTGTGCGGGGTTCTCGAGACACCAAACGGGCGAATCGGTACACGGGCCACGGTGCCTACCACAACACAACCCACCCCTACGGTCACGTTGCGTGCGGCCCCCTGACATACTACAAACACCGAAACTACTTGCAACTCCCGGATGAGGACAAGGGTGGTTAAGAAGCGAGAGGGTCCATTGGTTTCGGGCCCAATGCGTGGTAGTAACTGTTTCATGGATCACAAACACAGATCTCGGTTCACGAGGGCCAGCTGCAATGAGACAACCCACCATGTACTCCTACATGGCCTCTCACCGCTACCTTTACCAAATCGTGTTCACACACTTAGCTCACACACAGTGGGACATGTTCACACAACCATTCCAATTCATTCCCGATGAATCGGACCTGACTCAACTCTAAGCGATGGCAGGCATGACAACAAGCATGAATGAGTAGGCACAACATGGCTCAAACAACTCCTACTCATGCTAGTGGGTTTCATCTAATTATTGTGGAATGACGGGTCATGCAGAGGATAAAGGGGTTCAGCTACCATGACAAGTAACACATGAGTCGTTGTTGTCCTAATGCATTAAAATAGAGCAGGGGCAAGAGAGTGGGATTATATCGGAATGAACAAGGGGGTTTTGCTTGCCTGGCACTTCTGAAGATAATATAGTTCTTCATCGGTGTCATCGAACAATCGTCGGAACGTCGTCTACTGAGAGGGGCAATTACCGGCAAACAAGAGAGAACACAATCAATGCAATGCACATTCACATGAATGACATGTCATGTTAAGGTACTGAATTCACCTAATGCAATATCTAGCCAAGTTAATTGAAGTGGAATTCAAACAAGGTTAAACTCCAACTCCAAATGTTATTTCATAATTTTCCCTAATCATGATTCATCCTATTCAGTGAGGTTAACTTGTTCATTCATGCATGAAAATGCCATAAACAGATTCTGCATATTTTTCTGATCATTTTTCATATATAAATTATTTAATTTGGAGTTACAGATTAAAAGTTATGAATATTTGAAGTTTGGGGTGTTTTCTGAAATTTCCTGAATTAAATTAAATCCAGAAAACTAGTTATTGCGTCAGCCTGACATCGATGTGACGTCAGTGGTCAACAGGTCACGGTCCGGTCAAACTTGACAGTGGGTCCCGCGTGTCAGGGTAATTAACTTAACTAATGTTTAATTAAAACTAACCTATTTAGTTAGCAGGGCTGGGCCCCATCTGTCAGTGACTCGTCGGAGTCAACGAGGGCCCACGTGGTCAAGGTCCACGTCGGCTGCACCGGCGACTAGCCGCCGGCAAGCCCGACGCGGCGGCGGAAGTGGTTTTTGCCGTTCCGGCCACCAAATGGATCGGGGAAGGCATCTAATTGGAGCTGGGGACAAGCCGCAGCTCCTGGTGGAGTCGGTTGGGGTCGGGGCGGTCGGAAATGGTGCCGGCGACGACCTAGGCGGCCGCCGGAGTTGACCATGTCTTGCGGGGGTTGGGGTTGCGGCGTGCAACGCAGAGGCTGGCGCTAGCGAGGCACTACGCGATCACGGGGCCATGTTGGTTAGCACGCAGGATGACCAATTGGTCGCCGGGCGACGCCAGCGACAAGCTTCGGGCGGCGGTGGTTCTCGGTCTCGATGAAACGCGACGGCTAGAGGGCGGGAAAGATGCGGGGAACAGAGGGGAAATGCAGCGGAGCTCACTGGGAAGTCGACAGCGAGCTCGGTGGCTCGGGGGCGACCGGAAGGCGAATTCGTCGATGGAGTCCGGCGGCCGTGCTCGGGAAGACGACTTCGGGCGGCGATGTAGGGCTCCCACGGTCGAATAGGTTGGTGTAGATGACGCAAGGCCATGGCGGTTCTCCTGGACCCATCGGGAGGCACGCAGGATGGACGGTGGCAGCGGCTATGGCGGCAGCGAGCTCATGGCGTCTCGGCCATGGTGGAGAGGGCGAGAGGGAGGCGAGGGGAGAGAGGACCAGAGTGAGGGGGCGGGTCGAGGAGGCGCGTGGCGTTCGGGGAACTCGTCCAGAGGCGTCGGGGAGTGAAGCGAGCAGGGTGGAGGTGGCCTCTGTGGCGTCGACACGCCCTCTGCCTCTTGGCGAGAGGTTGAAGACGGTGGGGAGTTGGGCTGGGCGATTTTGCCGTACGGGCTGCTTCTGATGCCGAGCCGGTGGGCTGCACAGGTAAGCCAGGTAAGGTTTCTCTCCTCTCTGCTTATTTCTATTTTATTTCTCTTTTCTATTTTCTGTAGTTTGTTTTGATTTAGTTTAGCACCAAATCATTTAAATAAATCCTGAAAATAATTGTGGGCATTAACTGAATTATTACAGAGGCCCTTAACTATTTTTCGTAATTGTTGGAGCATTTAAAAATATTAATAGATTTAAATGCCCCAATTCAAATACAATATGGTTTATTTAAAAATTCAAAAATGTCTTGGAAAAATATCCATCATCTCTGGATATGGTTTTACCCTTTTCCATTAATCATGAACATTTTTGCAAAGCAATTTGGGTTCTTTGAAAATATTTTAAAGTTGAACCTATTTGAATTCCTTTAGTGCTAGGGTTTAGGCAATCCCTATTTCAAATTTCATGAGAATTAAACATGATGCATGGATGCAATGCCACTAGTTACAAGCAAGCTCTAGGGCTGATCTGGGGCTGTGACAGACCGCGGTCGGGAGAAGGAAACCTGTGATGATGAAAGCGATGGAGGGGATGAAGAGGAAACCCGTGAGCAGGAGTTTCAGAAGGCCAGCGCCATACATGCCTTTGAAGGGATGCATCTTTACACACCTCTCACCGCCAGGTTAAACGGTGGGCATGAGAAGTCAATGTCGTGGAACCAGCGCCAGAGGCCCGGAAATCGCTCAAATGGTCACGCACGCCCATCATCTTTGACTAAGAGGATCATCCTAACCGTACCACTGCGGTAGGATGTTTTCCATTGTTGGTCTCTCCAACAATTCGCAACCTCAAGGTCACAAGAATGTTGGTGGTGTCACAACCCTAGAATTTGTTTGTAATTAGTTGCATAAACATCCTTGCATCATGTTTAAATTCAAGAAATTTGAAATGGGGTTTGATAAACCCTAGCACCGAATGAAACTGAAATAGGTTCAAGCAAAATATTTTTCAATGAACCCAAAATGCTCTTAAGGAAAGTTCATCATTTTTGAATTGGTCCAGAACCTCTAGCAAAAATGGTGCACATTTTTCTAGACCACTATAGATTTTTGAATTAAATCATATTGTATTTGACTTTGGGAATTTAAATACTATAAATATTTTAAGTGCTCAAATAATACTGGAATTATTTGTGGGCCACTGAAATAACTCAGGAAGTGACCATGATTATTTCTAGGATTTTAGGAAATGCCATAGTATTTGTCCTAAAGCTCAAAAACTACAGCAGAAATTAGAAAACGGAAAGAAATGAGGGAGAGAAAACTTACCTGGCCCAAACCACCTGGCGGTCCAGTTGACTGGCCCAGCCCACCACTGCAACACCCCTGTCATCTTCCTGCCTGGACAAAAGGACGAGCGCGTGCTCGCTGCGCGTTGGCCACACGCCGCGCCACCTCCTGCTTCCCGTAGATACCCCAACGTGCCTATGAGCGCCACGCACCCCCCTGAATTCTCTCTCCCTCACCCATGGCATCTCCCCTCCCTTGGCTCTCTCTCTCTCTCTCACGGGCCGAGCGCCACCGTCGCTGCCGCTCGCCGCTGTCGTGCCCAGAGCCACCTCCTTGCCTCCCCGATGTATCCACCGGCTCCGCTGTGTCGCCCTGAAGCTCTCCACCAATGAATACGACGCCGGAAGCCTCGTATCATCGTCCCCGACGTCGTCTTGAAGCTGTGGCCGCCGGAGATCGTCGTCGTCGACTCGCCGTCACTAGTGCGTCCCCAAGCTCTCCGACGATTTCATCGGATGCGCTGTGAGCTCCCAGCCACTTCCCCCCTTAACTCCATGGCATTTTTCTCTTCATAGACTCCTTTTCGCTTGCCGCTGCCGACGCCACAGCCCCACCTCGCACTTGCCACGACCACCAACCGAAGCGCCGCTGCAGCCGCTCTCAAACGCCCCCAGCCGCGCAACCTCTCGTGGCCGGAGATGGCCAGACGAGGAGTGCTGCTGCTTCTGCTTACCGCCGGCAATTAGTCGCCGGTTTAGATGACATGGCACGTCATTAGCTGTTAACAGCCCCGCTAATTAACCCCCAGGGTCAATGACAGCGGGCCCTGCGAGCTAATTATTTTTGTTAGGATTTAAATAACCACATAATTGGAACTGTTACACTGACAGGTAGGCCCCACCAGTCAGATTTGACTTTGGTCAATGATGACATCGCCCTGAAGCAATGCTGAGGTAGTTAAGAATTTTCTGGATTATTTATAATCCTGGAAATTCTAGAAAATGACTTAAACTTTGAAAAATCATAGAAATTAAACTGTAACTCCAAATGAAATAAGTTATATATGAAAAAATATCAGAAAAATCCAATCTATCCATCTGTTCCATTTTCATGCATGTTAGAACAACTAATAGCTATTGTTTAGGACCAATCATATAAATAGCATTTGAATATCCACATATGGAGTTTGAATTTGAATCTTGGATTCAAACCAACTTGATTTAACTTGTTGCTAGCTACATTAGCTCAAATCATAGCATTTTGCCATGTCATAATAATGCATCATATTGTCACATTGCATTGATTGTGTTCCTTCTCTGTTTGCCAGTGTTGTTCCCTCTCAATACACGTTGATCCGACGATTAGTTCGATGACACCAATGAAGAGCTATACTATCTTCAGAAGTCGCAGGCAAGAAAAACCCCCTTGTTCATCCTGATACAATCCCACTCTCTCACTTCTGCTCTCTTTTATTGCATTAGGACAACAATGATTCATCTGTTACATGCTGCGGTAGTTGAACCCCTTTTCCTTTGCATCACTTGTCATTGCCACAGTAATAGATTAAACCCACTAGCATGAGTAGGAGTTGTTTGAGCCTGGTGTGCCTACTCATTCATGATTGTTTGTCTTGCTTGCTACTGCTTAGAGTTGAGTCAGGTCTGATTCATCGGGGATGAATTGGAATGGTGATGAACATGTCCTACTGTGTGTGAGCTAAGTGTGTGAACACGATTTGGTAAAGGTAGCGCTGAGAGGCCATGTAGGAGTACATGGTGGGTTGTCTCATTGAAACCGTCCTCAGGAACTGAGTTCTGTGTTTGTGCTCCATGAATAGCTACTACCACGTGTTGGGCCCGAAACCAATGGACCCTCTCGACTTATTAACCGCCCCTGTCCTCTATCCGGGAGTTGCAAGTAGTTTCTTGTGTTTCTAGTATGCTGGAGGTCGTAAGGAGCACTGACCCGAGGGGTGGGCTGTGATGCGGTAGGCACGTGGCCCGGTGTACCTAGACGCCCATTTGGTACCTCGGGAACCCTGCACACACCATTCGGGGTCGTATGTGGAAACCTCGGCCGGACTCCCTGCGGATGGAACCTGAATAGGCGATAAACCTGGACTAGGGACCTGTGTGGTTAGTCAGGTCGTGGCCGACACCCTCGCCAACCTTCCGCTTCAAGGTTGCCAAGATACACAATGTGTCCATGGCGGTAAGTGGCGAGAGCGTGTCTGAAGAAGTACACCCTGCAGGGTTAACATCATCTATTCGAATATCCGCGTTCGAAGTTAAGGACTTCTGTGTTACCTGTATAGTTCATAGACAAGTGAAAGTGGATACTCTAAAATGCGCAAGATAAGCGTGAGTGCTATGGATGGAATTCTCATAGGGAGACGGGAGCGGATCCATAGTGGTGTATTCATATGGTGAATATGTGGACTCATGTGCGCCACCTCAAAAGAGTTACTTGCAGTCGTAGTTTACGATAGCCACCGAGTCAAAGCTGGCTTGCTGCAGTTAAACTCCACCACCCCCTTTGTTGATACTGATCCATATTTAGATAGTTCTGATGTAAGTCTTGCTGGGTACATTTGTACTCACGTTTGCTTAATTTATGTTTTTGAAGAGATACTTCAGTCTCGCTAGTAGTTTCGTGTGGACTTCGACGTTTAGCTCGTTACCTCAGCTATGATCTTTTGCCCTCGGCAGGGTCTTGCAGATAGTTAGGCTTCTCAGCCTTTTCATTTGTAGTTGTCTGTACTCAGACAAGTTAAGCTTCCACTTGTGCTTGTTGCTTGTATGACTTGAATGCTGGGTGATCAGACCCATGTTTGTAATATCTGGCTCATCAGAGCCTAATGAATAAATACTTTGAGTTGTAGAGTTTTGTTGTGATGCCATGTTGTATTTGCACATATCGAGTATATTGTGTGTATGATTTGAAATGCTTGGTATGTATGGGATCCGACAACCTAGTTGTTTATCCTTGGTAGCCTCTCTTACCAGGGAATGTCTCCTAGTACTTCATTGAGCCATGGTAGCTTTCTACTGCTCCGAAACACTTAGGCTAGCTGGCATGTGTCCTCTTCGTTCTTGTCTCTGCCCCTTCGGGGAAATATCACGTGGTGTCTACCGAAGTCCTGTTAGCCTGCTACAGCCCGGATTCTCCGGAGTCCTGTTAGCCCAGCTGCTACAGCCCGGATTCACTCACTGATGACCGACACGTTCGTTGTTGGGTCATGTATGTCTGTCCCTGTAAGTTAGTGCCACTTTGGGTTTACGACTAGTCATGTCGGCCCGGGTTCTCTGCAATATGGATGATAGCAACACTATCATATACATGAGCCAAAAGGCGCAAACGGTCCCGAGCCAGGTAAGGTGGCACCCGTGGGAATACCGTGCGTGAGGCCGCAAAGTGATATGATGTGTTACATGCTATATCGGTGTGACTTAGGATCAGGGTCCTGACAGCTTTGGTATCAGAGCCTGACTGCCTGTAGGGTTACCAAACCAAACTGGCCGAAGTTGAGTCTAGAAATGCTTTATTTATATAAGGTAATTGATTGTGGAAGGGAACGTAAGGCTCTTTTTACTCCTTTACCTTATGCCCTTCTGATATGAGTCAACCTCTTCTTTTCTACAGAGATTAAGAACTAGGCTGCTCATCTTTCTATCAGGGTCACGTGTTACTAATACATAGACTTATAGGATTGATGGATTCAAGTCTCAGTTCAGTTTCTACTAACTTCCGTATGTTCATAGCTTTCCTCAGAACCTTGATATTGTGATGTTAAGTGGTTATGCCACCATTTTCACTAGACGTCTCAAATCTTTGAGCGTTTTCAGCCGTTATGCTGTCCGAGTCATCCCAGGTTTCTAAATAGTCTGATGCACTTGTAACTCCCTTCTTCCCATTCCCGATGTTCTTTTGGGCAAGATTAACCACACTAATCAGTGTGTTGAGGTACTCCATTGCCTCAACATATATGTTGAAGCTATTAATGACCCTAGGTGTCTTAGAGAACCACCCAGTAATCTAGCTCTGATTTGTATTCCCAGTGTCATGATTCTGTCCATCATTCTCGAAAGCATCCCGTGATGCCATTTAGTTAGTAGGGATTTTATTCCTGGGTTTGTGAACCCGAGATTCACCCTACTTACCTCATGATGATAGTGTTTTCTAGTTCCTTTAGGATATTAGCAACCTTTACGATAGTCCTCGAGGTCCGTGGTATTTCCTTCTTCCAAATACCATGAACTGCTTATGGCAGAAGTTCTTTTGAACCAAAAGATCACAACCAGAGTGCTCTTGATGAGTTCTCCATTCTACATTTGAATCTGCCAGTTCTACCTTTTTGCATGGGTTATCCGAAAGAAATGTTGAGCTTTGCTCGACATACTAATCTATGCATCCACAACTCAGAAAGATATATGTTCCTTTGAGTTGTTCCTCTCTTTAGTTGTATCCTGATCTCCGTCTACCATTTGATAGTCAAGAGCATGTCATGCATTCATGCTCACCGATACCTCATATTCTTGTGGTTTGTCTAGCCATTCTATTCTAGAATGACTAGGATAAACAAACTCTAGTACCTTGTCCACTTCGAGGATTGGTTCAAAGTAGTTGTATTCCGCAGATCAAAATGCCAATCCAACTTTTGTTCTGTTCTACCCTGGAGTATTACCATCTTATGTCAAGAATGTCATGAGAATTGCACCACCTCTTATGAATTCTCGACGCAGTGATACTTCTCGCCGTCATTATTCATTCCTCGAACCCGTGTTGTTGTAACCGGAATGCCGACAAGTGAACTGTGATGTGTGCAATCAATACTCCTAGCAACCTCGTTGCTTGGTAGTTAATGGACAATACTCTCGCTCTTAGCATGCTGGTTATTGAATCATCATCCTAAGATTGATCGTGCTACCTTGTCCTTATTTACGGTGCACTCTTCGATCAATGAGTTAGGATTGTGTCAATCCCTCGCTCTTTTGATCATATCGTCTTACCTCGAAAGCAAGATTGCTCCCCAGCTTACTAACATTTTGTTGGTTCGTAATTTTCCGGCTATCTTCTAGGGAGTATCGCCAGGTTGTCCCCTGACTGTTATGTTGAGCTCGTTATCAAGTTGGTTTCCCAATAAACCACTCTTTCTCCAAGAATCTGTGTTGGATACCCCTGAGCTATTTGGTTAAGCCAAACAACAACTTGGAGAGTTGGAAGATAAAGATTTATCCGACTTAGTTCATCTCTAAGGGATATATTTTGCGTGTGTGTTGAAGAAAGATGATATCTTCATCGATTAGTCCTCGTGATCAGTTATTGGATCTATTATCTTGTCCAAACTTTGATTTGGGTGTGGTCTATCCTCAAATCGAATCAGAACCAACGATGTTCGTAATGTTGTCTTACTCGTGGTTGATCCCTCGAGGATACACGTTTATATTTTTTGTTCTGACCAATGCTATCACCTTGTTCACATAATTGTGGAATTCCATTTGTATGGAAACCTGGATGAATTGTTGTTGAGCCCATCGACAACATCCCTATCTTCTCCATGACTTTGTTGGACATTAAGCTAGGTTGGAAACTTTGTGAACAATGCCTTTGTGTTCCGTTCATGAGGTATATGTTTGGATGAAAGAAGTGACTTCCTCTAACTCACATGCATTTGGTGCAAGTTGCCGCCGTGAATTTGAGAAAGCTTGTTTTGCTTCCCCTGGAATCATCCCAAGTTAGTCATGCATATGTGTGATGTATTCTGTGGTCTGGAGACTTGCAACCTTCATTCTATATGTATTCTTAGCACACCAAGCCACTAATTGACTTGTTTAAGGAAAAGAAGTCTAGCGCGCGTAAAGACTTCAAATTCCTTGATGATGGATCCTAACCTGAACTCGATAGTATTTTATTATAAGACTACTATGTGGTCATTCCTGTCTTGGACAACATGCTCACATGTATGTAGCAGAAAAAACTTGTGTTTTGGATCTTGCTATCGTAGTTCATTTCTCGAGAATCTCGCAATGTCATATCATCGATTTGTGTTGCAAACTTTTCTTTTCAGACACACGGATGTCTGGAATATCTTGTCACCAATCGAATCTGAATCTCAGGCAGAAATGATGGTTGGAACATTTCAGCGTTTGCATCTTGTCCCTAGCTTGCACCGCCGTTGTGCCATTTTACTGTGGTCTGCCTTCTCAATAATTGTTATTCAGGATCATCCTCATAAGTGGGCTTACTGTCGGCGTTCTGGGAACGAGTGTCCCCAGACTTTCCTGCCTGCGGCCTGCGGCGTGGCTCAAGTGGGGGCCCAGTGCGGCCCAGCTTCATCAGCCCAAGCTCAAGACCCTCGCGAGGGGCCAAGCCTCCACGGGCGAGCAGCGGGAACCTTCCTCGGGAGCGGCCTCGTCAGGGAGGCTCACGAGGAGGCGAGAGATCAAGGCAGGGTACCTCACGAGGGTGCCCGTGGCGCAAGCCATGACGATCGAGACCAGGCGGGCGCCAGTGGCGCCCGGCCAGCCTTGATGTCCTCGTTTCCCCTTTGGTGTAAAGGAGGCAAGCACACGCCAAGGCATCAGGCAAAGGTTACCACTTCGGTGCAACAAGGCCTAGACCAGCAGAGCGGCAGGACGGAGGTCATCGTGGAGCCCAGGACGGCGTCACCGTCAGAGCCTTTGGCAGCCGAAGACAAACTTTAGTCAGGATAAGTGTACTAGATGTTCCCCTTCAAAATGGCCAATTGTTGGCGCCCTTCCCCTCATTATTTGGGAAGAGGCCCAGGGCCTCCCTCTATAAATAGGACTAGCCACCACAGAGAGAGAGGAGGGGGATCGATCAACGAAACACAGGTCTAACCTACTAGAGAGAGAGAGAGAGAGAGAGAGAGAGAGAGAGAGAGAGAGAAGTGGTTGGACTCACCCAAGCAGTCCATCGCACCAGCCCAATTACAGCCCCTCGTGAGGCTGTTCTTCCCTTGTATGGTTCTCCATCAGCCCCAGAGGCAATCCACCACACCACACACTGGAGTAGGGTATTACACCACAACGGTGGCCCGAACCAGTATAAACCTCTTGTCTCTTGTGTTGTTCATGGTTCCTAGCTTAGATCCCTCGAAAAGCATTGACGCGTGAGCTGGTAGGGGAAAGATCTCCGTGCGCACCCCAGTGCTCGAACCTCAAGGGTCTGCCGGAACCAAAAATCTGACATTTGGCACGCCAGGTAGTGGTGCGCCGGAATCTTTCTTCCGCTGGTCGCGTGTGATCTTCCGTCAGGTCCATGGCTGATGCTCGCCGAGCCCATGCCGAGCGCCGGGCTGTCCGTGCCGCTCGAGTCGCCCAGCTGGCTCCCGTCGGCGGATGCCCCCGTCGTTCCCCATCGCCTGCCGCCAACGCCGCCACCGGCCCGGTGGGGAGCAAGCAGGAGGCCTATTGGGGGGAGATGCGCGACCTCTACCTCGCCCCTCGCGCCGGGCCGGTGCCCTCGGTCGTCGCAGCTCTCCTGGGCGGCTCACTGGCGCCACCTTCGAGCCGCCACGTCAAGCCATTCACTCGCCAGATCGTCACCGCCTCCAAGCGCCAGGGGGCCCCGCCGGGCTGGGTGGCGCCCGAGGCCGATCTGCTCTTCAACTCTGACGATGACCCCTCCAACCCCGCCGGTTCGGGTGCGCTCCCAATGTTGTGCACCCCCACCATCTGCAAAGTATGTCACATCCCAGTTAGACCATGCATTAGTGTGTGCATCATGTTTAAATTTCATTTGAATTTGAAATGGGGAAGACAGGAAACCCCAGAACCCCTCTTAATTCAACTAGGGTTTACTAAAAATTATTTCAATGAACCTGAAATGCCCTTCAAAATGTTCATCATCTTTTCTTTGGTTCAGAGCCTCTGCCAAAAGTGGTGCACCATTTTCTAGGTCATCCAAAGGTCTTTGAATTAAATCATAAGTATTTGAGTTTGAGCATTTCAAATTATATAAAATATTTCAAATGCCCAAATATTGCCAAACTAAAATGTTTCATGTTGGAAATATTCCAACAATGGACCAGGAGTAGTTTGGTGATTTTTGAAAATGTTCTGGTATTTTTAAAAAAACTCCACAAAGTTACAGAAAAATAGAAAAAGAAAAACAGGAAGAAAACTTTACCTGGCGCCTACTAACCGGCCCACCTGCCGGCCAAGCCGCCATGAGCTGCTTGGCTCGGCCAGCAGGCAGCAGTGCTCGGCGAGCACCGCATGGGTGCCACGCACCTGGTCGACGCCTCGCCGCTTCCCTCCTCCAGCTGTCGACGCGGATCGCTCCCCCTCTCTCCCCCGAACCCCTCGGACACCTCCGCTCCTCCCCGGCTTCTCTCTCTCGCGCTTCCCCGGCATGGCCGATGCCACCGCCGCCGCACCATCGCCGTAGACGTGCTCCCCGCCGTCCGTGCTCCTCCTCACCGTGTCCAGGAGCTCCGCCGCCCCCAACTACGTCGAGCTAGCTGAGCCCCGCGTGCTCGAGTAGCCCGAGTCGACCGCACCGACTTCGCCCGAGTCCACCGTCGCCGGAGATCCCCTTCAACGCCCTCGTCGCTCCGGCCCGTCCCCGACCGCACCGAGTGCTCCTCCGAGTTGCCTGTGAGCCTAGCTACCTTCCCTCCCTTTCTCTCTCGCTCTCGAGCTGTGTAGCGGCCCAGAATGAAGATCAACCACACCGCCGCCCTTGAGCTCGTCGCCCGGCGTGCTCCCGGTCACCCTCCAGCCACCTCTTGGTGTCCATCACACTCACCACGTCGCATAGGGTCTAACCATGCACTCCCTGCACCTCACCGACCCCTCTAGCCTCGAGTTCACCTTCGGCCGAACTCCGGCGGCCGCCTAGGTCATCGCCTGCGGCGATTCCGGCCGCCCCGACCCCAACCCACTCCACCAAGAGCTGCGGCTCAACCCCAGCTACCAATAGCCACCCTCCGCGGCTTGTTTGGTCGCCGGAATGGCCAAACTCACTTCCGCCGCCAGCGTCAGCTCGCCCGGCTGACTGAGCCGGTGCAGCAACGTGGACTTTGACCACGGTGGGCCCTGGTTGACTACGATGAGTCATTGGCGTGGGGCCCAGCCACAGTAACTAAATAGGTTTAGTTTTAATTAAACTTTAACTAAACTAATTACCACGACACCTGGACCCACATCAGGTTTGACTTGGGCGTCTCCGTTGACCCTAACGTCATCTTTGACGCATGGTGGCGCTTAATAAATCAATTACTGGATTTATTCTAATATAGGAAATTCAAGAATATAGTTCAAACTTCAAATATTCATAACTTTTAATCTGTAACTCCAAATGCAAAGATCTATATATGAAAAATGATCAGAATAATCCATTCTATCCGTTGGTACAGGTTTCATGCATGATAAAACAAGTTAACCTTGCTGCTTAAGAAGAATAAGATATTACACCTTTAGGACTATTTTAAATGAGCTAGCATTTGAATCTTTGATTCAAATGAGTTCATCCTTTTGTTTCAGCTTGCATTAGGCCAATACACATCCATATTGCCATGTCATAGCATGCATCATATTGTTGCATATTGCCATGTGTGTTTATTTTCGGTATGTCTTCCGTGATAGGTTACGCCTCGAGGATAATCCCGACTATACATGCGAAGGGCGTTATCCTACCACCACTCCATCGTGCAAGTAACCCATTGATCATTCCGATACAAACCCATGTTCTCGCTTCTGCTCTTGTTTTACTGCATTAAGACAACGCGATTCAAACTGTTGTGTCTTTGCGGTAGTTGAACCCACTTCCTTTGCATGACCTGTCATTGCCACAATAGCTAGATGAAACCCACTAGTATGTGTAGGAGTTGATTGAGCCATGTTTGTGTTTCCTACCATACTATGCTTGCTATGCTTAGAGTTGTGTCGTGTCCGCTCATCGGGATGATGAACTGGAGTGAAAGGTTGTGTCGGGTTTGAGAGTGAAAGTGTTGAACACGTTTTGGTAAAGGTATCGATGAGAGGCCATGTAGGAGTACATGGTGGGTTGTTTCATTGAAGCCGTCCCTAAGAACTGAGATCTGTGTTTGTGATCCATGAAAGCAGTTACTTCCACGCATTGGGATCCTTAATTGACCCTCGCGGCTTCTTAACCACCCTTGTTCTCGGTCAGGGAATTGCAAGTAGTTTACGGTGTTTGTAGCATCTTTGGGGGCCGCCGCATAGTTGACCGTAGGGGTGGGTTGTGTTGCGGTAGGCACCGTGGCCCGTGTACCGATTCGCCCGTTTGGTGTCTCGGGAACCCTGTACACATCGTTCGGGGCTGTATGGGAAACCTCGGCGGACTCCTGCGGATGGAACCCGAATAGGCGATAAACCTGGACTTGGGACTTGTGTGTTTAGGTAGGCTGTGGCCGACACCCACCTTGGGCTTCCGCTTGAAGGTTGCCGAGCACATGTCGTGTAAACGGCGGTAAGTGGTGAGAGCGTGTGTGAAGAAGTACATCCCTGCAGGGTTAATATGATCTATTCGAATAGCCGTGTCCACGGAGAAGGACTTCAGGTTACCTATATCAGTTCATAGACAAGTAAATGGATACTATTGAAAGCCTCAAGATAAGTGTGAGTACCGCGGATGGCCCTCTCGTGGGATGACGAGAGAGGATCCACGGTGGAGTATTGTGATGGTGATTAGTGGACTCGTGTGCGACAAAATGCTTTTCAAGTGGTGTCACGTAGGATAGCTTAGCCAAGAGTCAAAGCTGGCTTGCTGCAAATAATTCCACCACCTTCTTGAGAATGTTCATATATGATAGGATTCTGTGGTAAGACTTGCTGAGTACCTCCGTACTCATGTTTGCTTAATTAATGTTTTTCAGACGACAACACTGCCCCTTCTGATGGGTTCTATGTAGACCTTGACATCGCCGAGTGAACTAGCCACCCGGTGGTGATCCAAGGCTTGTGAAGGGCCCTTTGTAGATAGAAAGGCTTCAACAAGCTTTCTTTCTTTTTAAAGTCTGTACTCGAGACTAGTTTGCTTCCGCATGTCCTTGCATGTTGTATGTATGACTTGAGTGTTGGGTCATGTGACCCCTACCTGTATGGATATGTTATGTATGGCTCCTCGGAGCCTTCTAAATAAAGTACTTTGAGTTGTAGAGTTTTGTTGTGATGCCTTGTTGTATTTACTCATATCGGGCATATTGCGTGTATGATTGAAATGCTTGGTATGAGTGGGATCCGACAAACTAGTTGTTTATCCTTGGCAACCTCTCATATGGGGAAATGTAGTCTCGTGCTTCTGAGCGATAGTAGTCCGCTACAGCCCGGTTCACCGGAGTCCTGCTAGCCCAGCACTACTGCTTGGACACTTGATTTGGCGGCATGTGTTTCACTTCGTTCCCATGTCCGTCCCTTCGGGAAATGTCGCGGTGTTATTCGGAGTCCTGCCTAGCACACTTTCTGGCCGGTTCACGAGTCACATTAGCCAGTGCTACAGCCCGAATCTATACGTTGATGACCGACATGCTCGATGTGATTCATGTATGCCTGTCCCCATAGGTTAGTGCCGCTTTGGGTTCACGACTAGCCATGTCGGCCGGGTTCTTTATCATATGGATGCTAGCGACACCGTCATATCGTGAGCCAAAAGACGCATAAGCGGTCCCGGACCATGGTAAGGCGACACCGTGGGAATACCGTGCGTGAGGCCGCAAAGTGATATGAGGTGTTACCGGCTAGGTCGATGTGATTTGGAATCGGGATCCGACGGCGTTGGCATCGAGCAGGGCTGCCTGTAGGTTCGCTAAGCCAAACTGGTCGATGTTGAGTCTAGAAATGCTTTAGTTATATGTAGGGGAATTGATTGTGGGAGGGAATGTAAGGCTCTTTTTACTCCTTTACCTTATGCCCTCTGATCTGAGTCATCCTCGTCTCATTCTACGTGGGTATAGGACAAGGCTCTCTTCTCTCTATCAGGTTCACGTGTTACTAATCCGTAGTAACTTATAGGATTGTTGGTTACTTCCTCAGTTCAGTTTCTATTATTTTTGGTATGCTACCGGTTGAACCGTAACCTTGATATGATGTTGTTGTGTGGCTTTGCAATCTGATTATGAATGACTCAAATCTGTTTTTTTTAGAATTTACAGATGTTATGCTGCCCGATTTTCCCTAGAAATTCTAATGTCTTTGCATTGTGGCTGTGCTTCCAGATGGCCACCCGTCCCCAGAACCAAGTGGTTCGTCTGACCCGTTGCATTGATGTGTGTGGTCACCCGGCAATGTTGGTTCGGGTGATGGTCGAGACCGGTTACCGATGGTATCCTGAATATACCGTCGAGGAGCAGTTTCGGGATTTTAATCAAAGCCAATATCTCGTACGCGGTTAGGATTTATCCATCTTATCCGGAGCTCTTGAACGCTCCACTGTTCTTATGGACTTGGGATCACTATTGGGATGTCCGTGCAAGATGCAGCCTATTCCATGATAGCGATTATTCGAGCTGAACTGCCTTGCTCGCAACACCGATTTCCGCTACATGCCAAAGATCCTCCACAGGCGCATGGTTACCTTCGTGGTATGTACAGCGATGCATCCCATGAGAACTCACTTCTTCGCACCACCACGGAGATCTTTGGAAGACAAGGACCGTGAAAACCGGGCCTTGCGTATGGAAACTCTTTAATGCCCGTCTTTGATCAGCAGGCTACTCGACTCGGTTTGCACCTGTCGTGCAAGCCGGCTACATGGATATGAGGGACTTGTACCCAGTGCGGGCTGGTCTGCGGACTTTATGGAGTGGCGTGAGGTAGGAGGCATCACTCCTCCTCGTGGGCCTCGTCTGCCGCCGTTTGTTGGACCACGTCCACATCCGAGCCCATTTGGTCCGCAAGCTCCACAGGATCGCTCTGCTCTGGATGATCATGTTCCACTTCCGAGCTTGGGTGGTGACTTCTATGAGGACTACTACGGAGCTGTGCGAGTAGTAGTAGTATCCCTAGTATTGTAATAGTTGTATTTCCGCCGTCTGCGTGACTTGTGGAATATGACTTAGTGTGTATCATTCGGAAGTGTAGAAAAATAATGTATAGGAGTTGGAATGCTTCCGATGAGATGTAACGCCTTTCACGATAGTTGTACTCCGTCGGGCTTGTACTAAACTATGTATGGTGTGTATGACCGTTGGTATATATATGGCAGTTTTATATTACCATGTCATCTTGATGAACATCTGCATTCCGTGTTATCCATTACATTCCGCACTTTCTTGCTAAATTCTGCCATCCTGGTTTAAACCATTGTTTTGTTCCTAGGATGGTCAACACCCGCAACAATCCTGCCGCTCCGGGGCAGCCAGAAGCCAGCGCAGCTGGAAATGCAAATCTGCCTCAACCGCCATCTTTGGCCGAGGTTATCTTTGGAAGCAAAAGCGCATAATAGCGTGAGACCAATCGCCCTCTTTGGGCCGGATTGAGCAAAACACCGCCGCCAGCCAAGAAATGATTCGGTGTCACTCAATGACTTCGTCAAGCTGTATCCATCGAAGTTCAAATATTCCGTTGAGCCTCTCGACGCGGATGATTAACCCGGCATCAACCACAAGCTGTGTTACGCTAACGTGGCTGAAGCTGATAAGGTTACTTTTGCTGCCTATCACCTCGAAGGCCCTGCTAGCCTTTGGTGGGAGAATTATGAGGCTATCGTCCGGTTGGACAAATTACTACTTGGGCTGAATTTAGTGCCGTTTTCGTGAGAATCACATCCCGGAAGGTCTCATTGATCGTAAAGGGAGGAATTCTGCAATTTCACCCAAGGTAGAGGTGACGGTGAATACTTACGTACCGTGAGTTTGGGAAATTAGCACGTTATGCTCGAAGAAGTTTCTACCGATGCCAAGAAGCAGGCAAGGTTCCGCAAGGGACTTAGCCCCGAGCTTCGTCGTGATCTCCGTCTGCATGAGTGCACCTCCTTTCCGAAGTTAGTCAATAAGGCTATCAGTGCCGAAACTGGGCAGTCTGATTTTGAGGCTTCGTGCAAGCACATCCGTGACTCTGGATCTTCATCCGGCTCTGGATCCCAGAAGCGCTGGGTTTGGATTCCACATACCGCTCGCCACCCGAGTTCACCCGAGGCCATCCTTTGAGGCGCCTCGCCCCAACCAGCAATACGCTCCGTCCAAGACTTATGGAGGCCCCGCTGCTAATGCTGCTCCACGCCCCAATATGATAACTTGCTTCAAGTGTGGAGAGGCGGGCCACTACATCCGTGAGTGTCCCCAGAACAACCCCAGTCAGATCGGAAAGTCTGTTGGCCGTGGTAAGCCAGCAGGAAAGGTGCTCCATGCTAAACCAGCTGCCACTGCTCGTGGCCACGTCAACTATGTTTCAGCTGAGGAAACCTATGAGGATCCCAACGTCGTTCTCGGTGCGCTCCTTGTTAATTGTCATCCAAGCAATCGTTCTTTTTGATACTTTGGAGCATCTCATTCATTTATTTAAAGAGCTATGCTCGATTACACAACACCACGATACGTGACATGCACACCTCCATGGAAATTCAGACCCCTGGTTCTAGATGGCAAACCTCTAGAATAAGTCATGGGAATGAAATTCTTGTCGACAGGTTAGTCTTTCTTGCCTCTTTAATAGCTCTCAAGTCCTCGGACATAAACATCATCTTGGGTATGGACTGGATGTCAGCCCATTATGCTAAGATTGATTTCTCTACTAGGACTGTTCAACTCACTCATCCTTCGGGCAAGACGGTTAATGTTTTAACCCGAGTGTCCAAGCGCCAGCTTTACTCCTTAAATGCCAATCCCCTTCCAGACCTTGAAGATATTCCGGTAGTCCGTGATTTTCCGGATGTCTTTCTAGAAGAACTGCCAGGTATTCCGCCTGACAGGGATGTCAAGTTCGTGATAGATCTTGTTCCCGGAACCGTCCCAATTTCTAGAAGACCTTATAAGATGGCACCCCTAGAACTAGCCGAACTTAAGAAGCAACTCGATGAGTCCTTGCAAAAGGGTTTCATCCGTCCTAGTTCATCTCCATGGGCTTGCCCCGTCCTCTTCGTCAAGAAGAAGGATGGTACGGATCGGATGGTTGTGGATTACCGACCTGTCAATTTGGTCACTATCAAGAACAAGTATCCGCTCCCCAGGATCAACGATTTGTATGATCAGCTCGCTGGATCCTCAGTCTTTTCCAAGATTGATTTGAGGTTGGGTTACCATCAAATCAAAATCATGAACGGGGACATTCCTAAAACGGCCTTTGTTACTCGTTATGGCCAATACGAGTACACCGTCATGTCCTTCGGATTAACCAATGCTCCAGCCACCTTCTCTCGGTTAATGAACTCAATCTTTATGGAGTATTTGGATAAATTCGTCGTGGTATACCTCGATGATATACTCATCTACTCCAAGAATGAGGAAGAACATGCCGAACATCTAAGGCTAGTGTTGATGAAACTTGAGAGCACCGCCTTTATGCCAAATTCTCTAAGTGTGAATTCTGGTTACCGTAAGTGACCTACCTAGGCCATGTAATCTCTGGCAAGGGCATTGCTGTCAATCCCGAAAGCGAGTTCAAGCCGCCCTTGACTGAGCTCCACCTGAATCGGTCAAGCAAGTTCGGAGTTTCCTCGGTTTAGCGAGCTATTGCCGCCGCTTCGTCGAGAATTTCTCTAAAGTTGCTAAACCTCTAACCGAACTCCTCAAGAAAGATAAGAAGTTCGAAGGGACACCACAGTGCGAGTTCAGGTTTCAGGAACTGAAAAGACGCCTGACATCTGCTCCCGTACTTGTTCCACCAGATTTTTCTAAGGACTTTATTATCTATTACGACGCCTCGCGACAAGGACTAGGTTGCATACTCATGCAAGATCGTCATGTGATTGCCTACGCTTCCCGATAGTTGCGTCCACATGAGGATAACTATCCCACACACGATCTAGAGCTTGTAGCAGTGGTTCATGCACTCAAAACCTGGCGACATTACCTTCTTGGTAATCGTTGCGAAATCTACACTGATCACCAAAGTCTGAAATATATCTTCACCCAACCGGATTTGAATCTCAGGCAAAGACGTTGGGTTGAGTTGATTACAGATTACGACTTAGGAATATCTTACACCCCAAGCAAAGCCCATGTCATGGCTGACGCACTAAGTCGCAAATCTTATTGTAACAATCTAATGTTACAACAAAGTCAACCATTTCTCCACGAGGAATTTACGTAAGCTTAATCTTCACATTGTTCCTCGAGGATTCCTTTCCACCACAGTGGCGAAACCTAACCTTACAGATCGAATCATAGCTGCTCAGCGGTATGATAGAGGAATATCTCGGATCAAGGAGAACATTGCTAGCGGAGCTGCTAAGTGTTTCTCCATAGATGAACGAGGTGTTGTCTTCTTTGAGAACCGCTTGGTGGTTCCCAAGAAACAACAGCTACTGAATCGATCCTTAAGGAAGCTCATGACTCTCCTCTCACCATTCATCCCGGTAGTACTAAAATGTATCAAGACCTCGCCCGGAGGTTTTGGTGGACTAGGATGAAGAGAGAAATGGCTCAATACATTGCTAATTGCGACGTATGTCGTCGAGTTAAAGCAGAGCATCAACGGCCTGCTGGTACCCTTCAACCTTTGGAAATTCCTGAATGGAAATGGGATAAAATCGGTATGGATTTCATTACCGGATTTCCCAGGACCAAGAGAGGGAATAATGCTATCTTCGTTGTCGTCGATCGTCTTTCCAAAGTAGCCCACTTCCTACCCGTTCGTGAGAGTATAACCGCTAGCCAGCTAGCTGATTTGTACATCTCTCGAATAGTGTCTCTTCATGGTGTTCCATTGGAAATTAACTCAGACCGTGGAAGTCTCTTCACCTCTCGATTTTGGGAAAGTTTCCAAAATGCTATGGGAACTCGTCTCTCTTTTAGCACCGCATTCCATCCTCAATCAAGTGGTCAAGTAGAACGAGTCAATCAAATCCTAGAGGATATGCTTGAAGCTTACATCATCTCTTCGGCATGAATTGGGAGAAATGCCTTCCATACGCCGAAGTTAAACTTATAAAAATAGCTATCAAGCTAGCTTAGGCAAAGCTCCTTTCAAGTTCTTTATGGACGGAAATGTCGAACGCCTCTTAACTGGTCGAAACCGGGAGAGACAACTCTTTGGCCCGGATATGATTCAGGAAGCAGAAGAGCAGGTTCGCGTTGTTCGTGAGAAATTGAAAACAGCCCAATCTCATCAAAAGAGCCAATATGACCGCAAGCATAAGCCTATGGCTTATGAAATTGGCGAGAAGGCTTACCTTCGGGTTACTCCTTTGAAGGGAACCCATCGATTCGGTATCAAAGGCAAGTTGGCTCCTCGTTACATTGGACCCTTTCGCATTCTTGCCAAAGCGAGGAGAAGTTGCCTACCAATTGGAACTACCTCCGCATCTTTCCGAGTCCATGATGTCTTCCACGTTTCCCAACTCAGGCGTTGCTTCTCGGATCCTATCCATGGAGTGGACCACGAAACGCTTGATCTCCAAGATAACCTCACCTATCGAGAATATCCCGTTCGTATTCTTGATCAAGCCGATCGTACCACTCGACGTCAGAATATCAAGTTTCTAAAGGTTCAATGGTCAAACCATTCCGAGCAAGAAGCAACTTGGGAAAGGGAGGATCGTCTTCGACTTGAATATCCCACCTTTTTCACAACAGATCCTAAATCTCGGGATGAGATTCTTTTGAGTGGGGGTGAGTTGTCACATCCCAGTTAGACCATGCATTAGTGTGTGCATCATGTTTAAATTTCATTTGAATTTGAAATGGGGAAGACAGAAACCCCGTAACCCCTCTTAATTCAACTAGGGTTTACTAAAAATTATTTCAATGAACCTGAAATGCCCTTCAAAATGTTCATCATCTTTTCTTTGGTTCAGAGCCTCTGCCAAAAGTGGTGCACCATTTTCTAGGTCATCCAAAGGTCTTTGAATTAAATCATAAGTATTTGAGTTTGAGCATTTCAAATTATATAAAATATTTCAAATGCCCAAATATTGCCAAACTAAAATGTTTCGTGTTGGAAATATTCCAACAATGGACCAGGAGCAGTTTGGTGATTTTTGAAACTGTTTTGGTATTTAAAAAAAAACTCTACAAAGTTACAAAAAAATAGAAAAAGAAAAACAGGAAGAAAACTTTACCTGGCGCCTACTAACCGGCCCACCTGCCGGCCCAGCCCAGCAGCCGCGCCAGCGAGCTGCTTGGCTCGGCCAGGCAGGCAGCCAGGTGCTCGGCGGCGAGCACCGCATGGGTGCCACGCACCTGGTCGCCGCCTTGCCGCTCCCCTCCTCCAGCTGTCGACGCGGATCGCTCCCCCTCTCTCCCCCGAACCCCTCGGACACCTCCGCTCCTCCCCGGCTTCTCTCTCTCGCGCTTCCCCGCCATGGCCGACGCCACCGCCGCCGCACCATCGCCGTAGACGTGCTCCCCGCCGTCCGTGCTCCTCCTAACCGTGTCCAGGAGCTCCGCCGTCCCCAACTACGTCGAGTTAGCTGAGCCCCGCGTGCTCGAGTAGCCCGAGTCGACCGCACCGACTTCGCCCGAGTCCACCGTCGCTGGAGATCCCCTTCAACGCCCTCGTCGCTCCGGCCCGTCCCCGACCGCACCGAGTGCTCCTCCGAGTTGCCTGTGAGCCTAGCTACCTTCCCCTCCCTTTCTCTCTCTCTCTCTCGAGCTGTGTAGCGACTGAACGAAGATCAACCGAACCTGCCGCCGCGGAGCTCGTCGCCGACGTGCTCCCGGTCACCCTCCGGCCACCTCTTGGTGTCCATCACACTCACCACGTCGCATAGGGTCTAACCATGCACTCCTCGCACCTCACCGACCCCTCTAGCCTCGAGTTCGCCTTAGGCCGAACTCCGGCGGCCGCCTAGGTCGTCGCCGGCGCCGATTCCGGCCGCCCAGGCTCCCAACCCACTCCGCCAAGAGCTGCTGGCTCAACCCGGCTACCCATAGCCACCCTCCATGCTCGTTTGGTCGCCGGAATGGCCAAACTCACTTCGCCGCCAGCGTCGCTCGCCCGTGACTAGGCAGCTGGTGCAGCCGACGTGGACTTTGACCACGGTGGGCCTGGTTGACTCGATGAGTCAATGACAGTGGGCCAGCCACATTAACTAAATAGGTTTAGTTTTAATTAAACTTTAACTAAACTAATTACCACGACACCCTGGACCCATAGTCGGGTTTGACTGGGCGTCTCCGTTGACCACTGACGTCATCTTTGACGCATTGCTGATGCAATAAATCAATTACTTTATTTATTCTAATATAGGAAATTCCACAATATAGTTCAAACTTCAAATATTCATAACTTTTAATCTGTAACTCCAAATGCAAAGATCTATATATGAAAAATGATCAGAAAAATCCATTCTATCCATTGGTACAGGTTTCGTGCATGATAAAACAAGTTAACCTTGCTGCTTAAGCAGAATAAGATATTACACCTTTAGGACTATTTTAAATGAGCTAGCATTTGAATCTTTGATTCAAATGAGTTCATCCCTTTTTGTTTCAGCTTGCATTAGGCCAATACACATCCATATTGCCATGTCATAGCATGCATCATATTGTTGCATATTGCCATGTGTGTTTATTTTCGGTATGTCTTCCGTGATAGGTTACGCCTCGAGGATAATCCCGACTATCCGTCTCAAGGGCGATATCCTACCACCACTCCATCAGGCAAGCAACCCATTGATCATTCCGATACAAACCCATGTTCTCGCTTCTGCTCTTGTTTTACTGCATTAAGACAACCGATTCAAACTGTCGTGTGCTGCGGTAGTTGAACCCACTTCCTTTGCATGACCTTTCATTGCCACAATAGCTAGATGAAACCCACTAGTATGTGTAGGAGTTGATTGAGCCATGTTTGTGTTTCCTACCATACTATGCTTGCTATGCTTAGAGTTGTGTCGTCCGCTCATCGGGATGATGAACCTGGAGTGAAAGGTTGTGTCGGGTTCGAGAGTGAAAGTGTTGAACACGTTTTGGTAAAGGTATCGATGAGAGGCCATGTAGGAGTACATGGTGGGTTGTTTCATTGAAGCCGTCCCTAAGAACTGAGATATGTGTTTGTGATCCATGAAACAGTTACGTCCACGCATTGGGATCCTTAATTGATCCTCGCGGTTTCTTAACCACCCTTGTTCTCAGTCCGGGAATTGCAAGTAGTTTCTGGTGTTTGTAGCATCTTTGGGGGCGCATACGCTGGCCGTAGGGGTGGGTTGTGTTGCGGTAGGCACCGTGGTCGGTGTACCGATTCGCCTGCTTGGTGTCTCGGGAACCCTGTACACATCGTTCGGGGCTGTATGGGAAACCTCGGCCGGACTCCCTGCGGATGGAACCCAAATAGGCGATAAACCTGGACTTGGGACTTGTGTGTTTAGTTAGGCTGTGGCCGACACCCACGTTGGGCTTCCGCTTGAAGGTTGCCGAGTACATGTCGTGTAAACGGCGGTAAGTGGTGAGAGCGTGTGTGAAGAAGTACACCCCTGCAGGGTTAATATGATCTATTCGAATAGCCGTGTCCACTGAGAAGGACTTCTAGGTTACCTATATCAGTTCATAGACAAGTAAATGGATACTATTAAAGGCCTCAAGATAAGTGTGAGTATCACGGATGGCCCTCTCGTGGGATGACGAGAGAGGATCCACGGTGGAGTATTGTGATGGTGATTAGTGGACTCGTGTGCGACAAAATGCTTTTCAAGTGGTGTCACGTCGGATAGCTTAGCCAAGAGTCAAAGCTGGCTTGCTGCAAATAACTCCACCACCTTCTTGAGAATGTGCATATATGATAGGATTCTATGGTAAGACTTGCTGAGTACCTCCGTACTCATGTTTGCTTAATTAATATTTTTTAGACGACAACACTGCCCCTTCCGATGGGTTCTATGTAGACCTTGACATCGACGAGTGAACTAGCCACCGTGTGGTGATCCAAGGCTTGTGAAGGGCCACTTGTAGATAGAAAGGCTTCAACAAGCTTTCTTTCTTTTTAAAGTCTGTACTCGAGACTAGTTTTCTTCCGCATGTGCTTGCATGTTGTATGACTTGAGTGTTGGGTCATGTGACCCCTACTGTATGGATATGTTATGTATGGCTCCTCGGAGCCTTCTAAATAAAAGTACTTTGAGTTGTAGAGTTTTGTTGTGATGCCTTGTTGTATTTACTCATATCGGGCATATTGCGTGTATGATTGAAATGCTTGGTATGAGTGGGATCCGACAAACTAGTTGTTTATCCTTGGCAGCCTCTCATATGGGGAAATGTAGTCTCGTGCTTCCGAGTGATAGTAGTCCGCTATAGCCCAGTTCACCGGAGTCCCTAGCCCAAAGACTACCGCTTGGACACTTGACTGGGCGGCATGTGATTCACTTCGTTCCTATGTCTGTCCCTTTGGGGAAATGTCCGGAGTCCTGCCTAGCCTGCTACAGCCCGGTTCACCGGAGTCCTGTTAGCCCAGTGCTACAGCCCGAATCCATACGTTGATGACCGACATGCTCGATGTGATTCATGTATGCCTGTCCCCATAGGTTAGTGCCGCTTTGGGTTCACGACTAGCCATGTCGGCCCGGGTTCTTTATCATATGGATGCTAGCGACATTGTCATATCGTGAGCCAAAAGACGCAATCGGTCCCGGGCCATGGTAAGGCGACACCCGTGGGAATACCGTGCGTGAGGCCGCAAAGTGATATGAGGTGTTACCGGCTAGGTCGATGTGATTTGGAATCGGGGTCCTGACAAAGTGGCTATCACCAGGACCCTCATCGACGGTGGAGCCTGCCTCAGCATGCTCTCGGTGGAGACCTTCAGCCTCCTCCATGTGCCACCAGAGCAGCTCCAGCCCAGCCGTCCTTTCTCAAGGGTCGGAGCCGGTTCCACCGCCTCCCTGGGACAAATTCGCCTCCCGGTGACCTTCGGCACCCGCGACAACTTCCGCACAGAGCTGATCGACTTCTACATCGCCCCCATTGGCCTCCCCTACAACGCCATCCTCGGCCGGCCGTCCTTGGCCCAGTTCATGGCAGCAACTCACCCGGCGTACAACCTCATGAAGATGCCCGGGATCAGCGGTGTCCTTACCGTGCAGGAAACACAGGAGATGCGCTGCAGGCGCTCACGTTTGTTTTCAAGGCGGCATGCTGCACGGCCACCAGCCGACGCCCGAGCCCAAGGGGGCTGCGCCGTCCAAAAAGAAGCAGTTGTTCACCCAAAACAAGGCGGGAACCAAGCAGGTACCAGTCAACAAGGACAGGTCCACTGACGCCATCTTCACCATAGGTGCAAACCTCGAACCCAATCAGGAGGAGACCTTGGTGAAGTTCCTGCGCGTGAACAAGAAGGTGTTCGCGTGCGGACCTGATCAGTTGGCGGGGGTCCCGAGGGGCGTGATTGAGCATCACCTCAAAGTGTGGCCCAACGTGCGCCCCGTGAAGCAGAAGGCGAGGCGACAGTCCTTGGAGAAACAAGCCTTTATCATCCAAGAGACCCGCAAGCTAGAGGCAGCAGGGGTTATTCGCGAGGTCCGCTACCCGGATTGGCTGGCCAACCCAGTTGTCGTGCCAAAGAATGGGGGAAAGGAGCGTATGTGTGTCGACTTCACCAACCTCAACAAGGCCTGCCCACAGGATCCGTTTCCACTTCCTCGCATCAACCAGATCGTCGACTCCACCGCTGAGTGTGACCTGTTGTGCTTCCTGGATGCCTTCTCAGGCTATCATCAGATCAAGATGGCGGTAGAAGACGTGGAAAAAATGGCTTTCCTGACCCCGTGCGGAGTGTACTGCTATACCTGCATGCCATTTGGGTTGCGCAACGCAGGCACGACCTTTCAGCGGTTGATGCACATCGCCCTGGGCCGACAGCTCGGGAGTAATGCTGAGGCGTATGTCGATGACATTGTAGTGAAGTCTCGGGAGGCGAAGACCCTGATACAGGACTTGGAAGAAATCTTCGCGAGCCTAGATAAAGTGCACCTGTGGCTCAACACGGAGAAGTGCGTAGTTGGAGTCCCCTCGGGAAAGCTCCTGGGTTTCCTCGTGTCCCATAGGGGCATCGAGGACAACCCGGAAAAGGTCAAAAGATTCGAAGACATGAGCCCGCCAAAGACCCTCAGAGAAATGCAGAAACTCACCGGGCGCGTGACCACGCTAGGACGTTTCATCTCCAAGCTGGGGGAACGAGCACTACCATTCTTCAAGCTGATGAAGAAGAAGGGCCCCTTTGAATGGACTGAAGAGGCCGACAAGGCATTCCAAGAACTCAAGAGGTACCTTACCAGCCCTCCGGTGATGGTAGCTCCGCGTCCTCGGGAGCCTCTGGTGCTCTACCTCGCGGCCACCCCCTACTCCGCCAGCGCAGCCCTGGTAGCGGTCAGGGAGGAGCATCAGGCCAAGGCTGCAACTGCCCTTCAGGCAGGAGCGAGGCGAAGCCAACGGAGCCTCACCAAGACCGCGGCCGCGGCCGAAGGGGACTAGCGGCAGCAGGAAAGCGCTCCCGGAGCAAAAGAGGCCCCACCGAGCGACCAAGCGCTGGGGGCTCAGCCGTCCCAGGAGGCACCCCAACCTACGGAGGACGCGAACAGCGCCAGCACTCACAGCCTCGTTGAGCACCCCGTGTACTTCGTCAGCACGGTGTTACGGGATGCAAGGGCACAGTACCCCATGCCCCAAAAACTCCTCCTCGCGCTATTGGTAGCCTCCCGCAAGCTGCGGCACTACTTCCAAGGTCATCCCACCAAGGTCGTCTCAGCATACCCTCTGGAGAGGGTGCTTAGGATCCCCAACTCAGCTAGAAGAGTCGCCAAGTGGAACATCGAACTGCAAGCGTTTCAGCTAAAATTCAGCACAACAAGAGTCATCAAGGGGGCCGCATTGGCAGATTTCGTGGCAGAATGGACGAAGTCACCTGGCCTCGAAGCAGGCGAGGACCAATCACTCTCTCCAGGGAGCGAGGCACCGGACGGCTGGGTCATGTACTTAGACGGGGCATTCTCCCGACATGGCGCGGGGGCCGGCGCAATGCTCGTATCCCCTACTCAGGACAAGCTCTATTACGCCGTGCAGCTCTGTTTCCAGCATGGGGAAAAGGTCTCCAACAACATAGCAGAATATGAAGACCTGATAGCCGTCCTGAGAGCCGCAACCGCGTTGGGGGTAAAGCTCCTCGTCATCAAGGGCGATTCACAACTCCTCATCAACTTCTCCAACAAGATATATGAGCCGAAGGACGAGCACATGGAAGCCTACCTCGCGGAGGTTCACAGGATGGAGAAACAGTTCTGGGGGCTGGAGCTGCAGCATGTGCCTCGCGGCAACAATCAAGAGGCGGATGACATCGCCAAGAGGGCGTCTAGGCGGCTGCCTCAGGAGCCTGGCGTCTTCGAAGAGCGACTCTTCAGGCCCTCAGCGGCACCGTCACTATCAAGCGCGGCGCAACCTCAGGAGGAGCTCCCCCAGCCGCCTGCCTCGGGGGCCCCGGCCTGCGGCCCGGCCTCAGGAGCACGCCTGCTCCTGGCGATGGAACCTCAGGAAGGGTGCTGGATCACAGAGCTCAAGAGCTACTTGACACGGGGGACCCTACCAAAAAAGGAGGAGGAGGCGGAGCGTGTGGCGCGGCAAGCCATGGCCTACTGCATCAGGGATGGAGAGCTTTACCGGAGGAAGCCGAATGACGTGTCCCTATGCTGCATTTCCAGAGAGCAGGGGAAGGAATTGCTGGAAGACATACACGACGGAGATTGTGGGAATCACTCATCGTCGCGGATCCTCATTGGCAAGGCGTTCCGTTCCGCAGCGGGTTCTACTGGCCCACAGCACTCAGCGACGCTGTTGAGCTGGTAAAGGCTTCCGAGGCCTGCCAATTTCACGCCAAGCAGATCCATCAGCCAGCGGGAGGTCTGCAAACTATACCCCTCTCATGGCCATTATTTTGGGGGCTGGACATTCTAGGCCCGTTCCCTCGGGCGCCAGGGGGCTATCGCTACCTCTACTTCGCCGTGGACAAGTTCACCAAGTGGACTGAGGTGGAAGCTGTCTGCGCCATCCCAGCGGGCTCTGCGGTCAAGTTCATCAGGGGCCTCGTGAGCCGGGTTGGGATGCCTAACCGTATCATCACCAACAACGGTTCGCAGTTCACCAGTAATCTCTTCAAAGCGTACTGTGCTAACCTTGGAATGCAGATATGCTACGCTTCGGTGGCGCACCCTTGGAGCAATGGCCAGGCCGAGCGAGCCAACGTAGAGGTCCTGAAGGGCCTCAAAACAAGGACCTTCAAGAAGAAGCCGACGGCCTGCCGCAGGGGCTGGCACGACGAGCTCCAGTCTGTGTTGTGGTCCATCCGCACGTCTGCGGCCAAGCCAACTGGCGAGACCCCGTTCTTCCTCGTCTACGGAGCAGAAGCCGTCCTCCCTCACGAGGTTAGGCGTCGCTCCACATGGATCCTGGCGTTTGAGGAAGCGCAACAGGACGCCATGCGGCGGACGGATCTCGTGCTAGGGGAGGAACATCGTCAGGAGGCCGCGCTGCGAGCGGCAAGGTATCAATAGGCGCTGCGGTGATACCACTGCCGCAACATCCGCCCCAGGACTCTGGAGGTAGGGGACCTCATGCTCAGACAGGTCCTATCTAGGGAAGGGTTGCATAAGCTCTCTCCCATGTGGGAGGGCCCGTTCAAGGTTGTTCATGTTTCCAGGCCCGGCTCCGCACGCTTGGAGACTTAGTAGGGGGTGCCCATCCCGAACGCGTGGAACATACAGCATCTCCGGAAGTTCTACCCTTGAAGAAAGGCCCGGAGCCTGTGAAGCTCGTTTCCCCGAGAAAGGCCCGGAGCCTGTGAAGAAGGCCAATGCCTATGAAGCTCGCCGCCCGTGACACTCTCACGTAATAATGAGTTGGGTGCAGACACGCCCGGAGTCTCGGGGCGCCGGCCTCGGGCCCTAGGGCTCCCTCACGCCTAGTGGCAGCACTTAGCTCCAAGACTTTGGTGGGAAGACGTCGAAGACTAGATTAGGTGCCGGACCCGGCTTTTTTCATTTGCTTTCTGCAGTTGGCTTGTTCATTCCTATTTGAAGTTTTATTGAAGTTGTTGCCGTCTTTGGCTAGTGAGTCTTTGTCTTTTTCGCTCCCTCGCCTCGATTTCTCTCGCGCAAGTCTCGCGAGGGGGCAGCGCGGGCACCCTCGCGAGTGTTTTCTGCCCCTGTCGTGAGGCTTTCCTATCCGGGTCCACAGTAGGAGCACCCCTCCCAGTCCATGCCCCACGGGCATCGCAACGCGAACACAGGACTTGGGTCGGTCGCCTCCACAACCGAGGCCGGAAGCTACCCCTCCTGACTAATCCTTGTAGGACATGAAGCGTTCGACGAGGCCTCGGCCTTGGGAAGCGAAGACCGCGACAGGCCCCCCCCCCCCGAGCTAAGTAACTCTTACGCATGGGCATGCAGCTCAAAAGCATAGCACAAAAATAGCGAAAACAGCATGGCAATTAACAGCAATAGTTCAGCACGCCCCTACGGGGCCCTACACTACTTTCTCTTTGCAGGGAAGGGAGAAAAACAAAATAGGCACGACTTGCTCGGCGCCAACCCGTGGCGAAGGCTCGCCTGCCTCCAGAGCTCAGTCGGACTCCTCCTCGCGCTTCACCGAGGCGCAACGGTGGGCTGACTCGCTACCTCCCTCCAAGCGGGCGCGACGGCACGGGGGCTGGTCGCGGCCACCGCAGGAGGAGCTGCTGCCCGAAGGAGAGCTGCCGAAGCTCGACGAGCCCCGACCGCCGCCGACCACGTGCCTGCTGCCATCTTCATCCCGATCATCGCCGGGGTGGGTCCACGACCACGGTCATCGTCTTCGGGGCAGCACCCGGCTCAGTGACCGTCTTCTCCAAACACCCTCACGTAGAGGGTGGCGTCGCCATCGAACTTGAAGTGCAAGGTGCGCCGCCGGCTAAGGCCTGTGGCAGCGAACGCTTGCCGGCCGGGTCAGGGCTACACTCGGTGGCGGAGACCTCCAGAAGCTTCCAGCGGCCCGGCTGCAACAACCGTCCGCCTGAAGCCAGAGGCCGCCCGGAGCGCCGGCCGGAAGTTCACCTAAAAGGAAGCGGGGAAGCTGGAGCTAGGTGTTGGTCGGTTCCACTGAACACACGACAAACTCCGTCAGCACCTCCTCTGACTGGAAGCACGGCCTAGGGGGCCGCGCGGTCACGGCGCGCCCTCCATCTACAACCTGGCGCCCGTCGCCGTGCAGAGGATCGCCTCCACGGCCGCGGGAAGCCGCTGCGGGAGCCACATGATGCTTGCGAGGACGGCCTCAACCGCGCTTGGCCGCGGGAGAGTCAGGCCCTACCTGGCGGGCCTTTCCCTTCTCCGCGGCCGAGAACCTCTTCGACGGAGCCATGGAGAGAAAGGAGTAGCGAGAAGGGATGGACTGGAAGGGCTAGCACCGTTCCGTACTTATAGCCGGAGGAGGCCAACCGTCGGCCTCCATGATCACAGGTAATCATGACCCATTTTTGCGTGCAGGGACTTGTCAAGTCATGCGGTTGCCGAGGGATCGTGGGGAAGCGGAGACGCCCATGACCAACCAATCGCCACGTGGCGCCCAAGGCCGCAGGCTGTTGGGGCCCGTGGCGCATCGCACTTGCCCCTTCGCTTCTCTGCTAAGCCAAGTCCAGGCGCGCCTTGGTCCCGGGGGCTACTGTCGGTGTTCTGGGAACGGGGGTCCCCAGACTTGCCTGCCTGCGGCCTGCGGCGTGGCTCAAGTGGGGGCCCAGTGCGGCCCAGCTTCATCAGCCCAAGCTCAAGACCCTCGCTATGGGCCAAGCCTCGCGGGGCGAACGACAGGAACCTTCCTCAGGAGCGGCCTCGTCAGGCAGGCTCATGAGGAGGTGGAGAGATCAAGGCAGGGTACCTCGCGAGGGTGCCCCGTGACGCAAGCCATGACGATCGAGACCAGGTGGGCGCCGGCCCGCGCAGTGTCCTCGTATCCCCTTTGGTGCAAAGGAGGCAAGCACAGGCCAAGGCATCAGGCAAAGGTTACCGCTTCGGTGCAACAAGACCAAGACCAGCAGAGCGGCAGGACGGAGGTCATCATGGAGCCCAGGATGGCGTCACCGTCAGAGCCTTTGGTAGCCGAAGACCAACTTTAGTTAGGATAAGTGTACTAGATGTTCCCCTTCAAAATGGCCAATTGTTGGCGCCCTTCCCGCTCATATTTTGGGAAGAGTCCTAGTGCCTCCCTCTATAAATAGGACTAGCCACCACAGAGAGAGAGGAGGGGGGGTCGATCAATGAAACACATGTCGAACCTACCAGAGAGAGAGCGAGAGAGAGAGAAGTGGCTGGACTCACCCAAGCAGTCCATCGCACCAGCCCAAGAACAGCCCCTCGCGAGGCTGTTCTTGCCTTGTACTGTTCTCCATCAGCCCAGAGGCAATCCACCACACCACACACTGGAGTAGGGTATTACACCACAACGGTGGCCCGAACCAGTATAAACCTCGCGTCTCTTGTGTTGTTCATGGTTCCTAGCTTAGATCCCTCGCAAACCATTGACGTGTGAGCTAGTAGGTGATACGTCTCCAACGTATCTATAATTTTTGATTGCTCCATGCTATATTATCTACTGTTTCAGGCAATATTGGGCTTTATTTTCCACTTTTATATTATTTTTGGGTCTAACCTATTAACCGGTGGCCCAGCCCAGAATTGTTGTTTTTAGCCTATTTTCAGTGTTTCGAACAAAAGGAATATCAAACGGAGTCCAAAAGACCTGAAACTCCATGGAACCTATTTTTGGACCAGAAGAAGCCCATGGAGTACCGGAAGCTCACCAGGGGAGTCCCGGGCTGTCCACGAGGATGGGGGGTGTGCCCGCCCCCCTGGGGCTCGCCCCCCTACTTCGTGGCCAGCCCGGAGTCCACCGACGTACTTCCTGCACCCATATATACTCTCGTACCCTAAAAATTCCAGAACGGAGATTATATCGGGAGTTCCGCCGCTGCAAGCCTCTGTAGCCACGAGAAATCAATCTAGGCCCTCTCTGGCATCCTGCCGGAGGGGGCCATCATCACCGGTGGCCATGCAGGAGTATCCCGGAGGGGCCATCATCACCATGAAGGCCAAGAACCAGAGGGTGGAGGCCATGGAGGAGGAAGCACAAGGGGGAGAACCTCTCCTCCTCTCTTCCGGTGGCGCCGGAGTGCCATTGGGAGGCGAATCATCGCCATGGTGATTGTCTTCATCAACATCACCATCATCATCACCATCCTCATCTTTTTTACGTGGTCCACTATCCATCACACCGCTGTAATCCCCTACTAGAACATGGTGCTTTATGCCACATATTATGGTCCAATGATGTGTTGCCATCCTATGATGTTTTGAGTAGATATCTTTTGTCTTTGGGTTGGTTGGCGATCTAGATTGGCATGAGTTGTATGTTTTACTTTGGTGATGTCCTATGGTGCCCTCCGTGTCGCGCAAGCATGAGGGGTTCCCGCTGTAGGGCGTTGCAATACGTTCATGATTCGCTTATAGTGGGTTGGTGAGTGACTGAAACACAAACCCGAGTAAGAGGGATTGTTGCGTATGGGAATAAAGAGGACTTGATGCTTTAATGCTATGGTTGGGTTTTACCTTAATGATCTTTAGTAGTTGCGGATTCTTGCTAGAGTTCCTCATAAGTGCATATGATCCAAGTAGAGAAAGTATGTTAGCTTATGCCTCTCCCTCATATGAAACTGCAATAGTGATTACTGGTCTTGTTAACAATTGCCTAGGACAATTCCTTTTGCCGATCCACCATTATTCCACACTCGCTATTTATAATATTTAGTATTATATTCTAACTTTATGATAACAACACCTACTTTTATATTTTAGCTCTCCGATACCATGCAAAGTTATCCTCTTCATACCCACAACGAAGTTTTATTTCTTGTTGCTAGTTGGAAGCAAACGTCCGGTGCACGTAGAGTCGTACCAGTGGTAGATAGGGCTTGAGAGAATATTGATCTTACCTTTAGCTCCTTGTGGGTTCGACACTCCATACTTATCACTTCCACCTTTGGAAAGTGCTACGATGATTCCTTGCACTTGGGGATTATCAGTAGGGGAAAGATCTCCGCCAAGCACTCCCAAAGTTGTTCGAATCCTCAAGGGTCCGCTTAACCGAAATCCGACACTTACCTTGGGCCCTATCCATTCTTGATGATAGGAATAAATCATCCGTCGCATTGTCTTCAACAAGGTAGTCCACATCATTCATTCTAGCCCGAGTAGGCCGTTCTCTCGAACTCCATCAAACTAACATTTATAAATTGCCTTAGGCTGGTATAGAGAGTTTCATTGGCCTCCATATCAAAAGTAATTCTTGTTTCCACTTAAGGGAATAATCTATGAGTCACCTTCTCCAAGGTACCCTGTTGTTATGAAGGGCAATCAACTCCTTGCTACGTTGACACCCATTCACCCCCTTCTTAAGTGTGGAATTTTTGCCTACCCAACTGAACCGTTGTCATCTACTTCTTTCCATTGCACCTGATGTGTGATCTATGTTTCAACTCCAGAGATGTTTCAATGTCTCACTTTGTGAGTTTATTCCGAGTTGCTCGATCTTGAGAAGATCAATTCTTCTAGAGTTCTCCCTTTCTTCTTGTTGTCATGTTGGATGGAGTTCTCAGAGCAAGACGCCGAGACAAAGATGATGATCGAATCAATGTTCTTATGAAGTGCAACCTGGATCGTGAAGATTGTGCTAGCTTTGTGTCCCCTTTGTCTTCTTACCTCACGTCCTGAATCTCGGGACGAGATTCTTGTTTAGTGGGGGTGAGTTGTCATAGCCCTAGAATTTGTTTGTAATTAGTTAGATCAACATCCTTGCATCATGTTTAAATTCAAGAAATTTGAAATGGGGTTTGATAAACCCTGGCACCAAATGAAACTCAAATAGGTTCAAGTAAAATATTTTTCAATAAACCCAAAATGCTCTTGAGAAAAGTTTATCATTTTTGAATTGGTCCAGAACCTCTACCAAAAATGGTGCACATTTTTCTAGGCCACTATTGATTTTTGAATGAAATCATATTGTATTTGTCTTTGGGAATTTAAATACTATAAATAATTTAAGTGGTCAAATAATGCTGGAATTATTTGTGGGCCACTAAAATAATTCAGGAAGTGTCCATGATTATTTCCAGGATTTTAGGAAATGCCATAGTATCTTTCCTAAAGATCAAAACCTACAGCAGAAATTACAAAACGGAAAGAAATGAGGGAGAGAAAACTTACCTAGCCCAAACCACCTAGCGGTCCAGTTGACTGGCCCAACCAACCACCGCAACACCTGGCAGGACCCCGATTCCAAGTCACATCGATCTAGCCGGTAACACCTCATATCACTTTGCGGCCTCACGCACGGTATTCCCACGGGTGTCGCCTTACCATGGCCGGGGACCGTTTGCTCCTTTTGGCTCACGTATATGATGGTGTCGCTAGCATCCATATCACAGAGAACCCGGGCCGACATGACTAGTCATGAACCCAAAGTGGCACTACTTACGGGGACATGCATACATGAATCAACATCGAGCATGTCGGTCAGCAGCGTGTGAATCCGGGCTGTAGCACTGGGCTAACAGGACTCCGGGAACCCGGGCTGTAGCAGGCTAGGAAGGACTCTGGATGTCACCGTGTGACATTTCCCCGAAGGGACAGACACAGGAACGAGGTGAATAACATGTCGGCCAGTCAAGTGTTCCGGAGCAGTAGTGTTGGGCTAGCAGGACTCTGGTGAACCGGGCTGTAGCGGACTACTATGGCTCATGGAAGCACAAGACTACATTTCCCCATAAGAGAGGCTACCAAGGATAAACAACTAGGTTGTCGGATCCCACACATACCAAGCATTTCAATCATACACACAATATGCTCGATATGCGTAAATACAACATGGCATCACAACATAACTCTACGACTCAAGTATTTATTCATTAGGCTCTGAGGAGCCAAGTATTACAAACATGGGTCTCATGACCCCAACATACAAAGCATACAAGCAACAAGCACATGCGGAAGCTTAACTTGTCTGAGTACAGGCAACTACAAATGAAGAAGGCTGAGAATCCTGACTATCTACAAGACCCTGCCGAGGGCACAAGATCGTAGCTGAGGTAACAAGCTAATGTCAAAGTCCACGTGGAACTACTAGCGAGACTGACGTCTCTCTTCAAAACATAAAATAGGCAAACGTGAGTAAAAATGTACCCAGCAAGACATACATGAGAACTAACTACATATGCATCGGTATCAACAAAGGGGGTAGTGGAGTTTAACTGCAGCAAGCCAGCTTTGACTCGCTGGCTATCCTGAACTACGACTGCAAGTAACTCTTTTGAGGTGGTGCACACGAGTCCACATATTCACCAATCAATACACCACTATGGATCCGCTCCCATCTACCTACGAGAACGCCATCCATAGCACTCACGCTTATCTTGCGCATTTTAGAGTATCCACTTCAAGATATCTATGAACTGTTATAGTCAACCCAGAAGTCCTTTACCACGTACATGGCTATTCGAATAGATGATGTTAACCCTGCAGGGGTGTACTTTTTCACACACGCTCCCACCACTTATCGCCGTTTACACGACATGTACTCGGCAACCTTCAAGCGGAAGCACAGCGAGGGTGTCGGCCACGGCCTACCTAAACGCTCAAGTCCCTAGTCCAGGTTTATCGCCTATTCAGGTTCCATCCAAAGGGAGTCCAGCAGAGGTTTCCACATACGGCCCCGAACGATGTGTACAGGGTTCCGAGACACCAAACGGGCGCCCGGCATGCCCGGCCACGTGCCTACCGCATCACAGCCCACCCTCGGGTCAGCGCTGCGCACGGCCTCCAGCATACTTCAAACACCAGAAACTACTTGCAACTCCTGGACAAAGGAAAGGGTGGTTAAGAAGCTGAGAGAGTCAATTAAGGATCCCAATGTGTGGTAGTAGCTGATCATGGATCACAAACACGGAACTCAGTTCCTAAGGACGGCTTCAATGAAACAACCCACCATTTACTCCTACATGGCCTCTCATCGATACCTTTACCAAATCGTGCTCACACACTTAGCTCTCAACAGTAATACATGTTCACACACCTCCAATTCATCCCCGATGAATCAGGCCTGACTCAATGCTAAGCAGCAGCAGGCATGACAAACAAGCATGAATGAGTAGGCACATCAGGGCTCAAACAACTCCTACTCATGCTAGTGGGTTTCATCTATTTACTGTGGCAATGACAGGTCATGCATAGGAAAGGGGTTCAACTACCGCAGCATGTAACAGTTGAATCGTTGTTGCCCTAATGCAAGAAAAGAGAGCGTAAGCGAGACTGGGATTGTATCGGAATGAAGAAGGGGGTTTTGCTTGCCTGGCACTTCTGAAGATGATATAGCTCTTCATCGGTGTCATCGATCACATCGTCGGAACCACGTCTATCGAGAGGGAACAAATACCGGCAAACAAGGAAGAACACAATCAATGCAATGCGGCAATATGATGCATGATCATGACATGGCCATATGATGTGATTTGAGCTAACGCAACTAGCAACAGGTTAAATGGAGTTGGTTTGAATCCAAGTTTCAAATTTAAACTCCATATGTGGATATTTAAATGCCATTTAATTGGTTTGGCCTGATCAGCAGGGTATAAGTTCTTTAAACATGCATGAAAATGATACGGATGGATAGATTGGATTTTTCTGATCATTTTTCACATATAACTTGTTTCATTTGGAGTTATTGATTAATTTCTATGATTTTTCAAAGTTTTGGATATTTTCTGAAATGAATAATTCATTTAAGACTTATTTAAATTCCAGAAAAGAGTTATTATACAAGACGACGCCACCGTGACGTCGATGGAGGTCAGCGGGTCGTCCAGTCAAACCTGACCAGTGGGTCCCACTGGTCAGTGGCACAACTAATTAACCAAGTTAATTAGCCTTAAGTTAATTCTAACTAAACTGTTTGTGGGGTCGGGGCCCACTAGTCAGCGACTAACTAGCTAAGTAACCTAGGTTAATTAGTGTTAAACTAATACTAACTAAAAGTATCAGGGGGTGGACCACGCGTCAATGACACACGGGGAAGGTCAAACCCTGGTCAGCGGGGTCAAACTCGCCGGACCTGGTCCACGGCTCGTCGCCGGTGATGACAGAGACGGCGGAGGCTTTGGAAATCGCCCACAGGCGATGGCTTTTGGCGTGGGGATGCTCTATGAAGAGATGCTGCTCACGCGCAGCTGACGGAGCAGACAACGGGAGCTGGGGTGGCCGGAGATGACCGCGACGAGGTCATCCGCGGTGGCCGGAGTTCGGGTGGCCGCGGGTTAGCTGTTGCGGCGTGCAAACGGGCGGGTTCTCGCACTAGGCATGCTCTATTGGACGCTAGGAACACGTTGGACTCGCCGGGGTGACCAAATGGTCACTGGAGCTGCGCCCATGGTTCATTGAAATTCCAATTGTTGGAACCTAGTATTTCAAACGGGGTGTTGGGGTTTGTTAGTCCCCATTTCAACTTTCAAATAAATTTTAGACATGATGCATGGGTGCTGATGCAACTAATTACAAACAAATTCTAGGGATGTGACAACACCCCTGTCGTCTTTCTCCCTGGACAGATGGACGAGCGCGTGCTTGCTGCGCGCTGGCCACGTGTCGTGCCACCTCCTGCTTCCCGTTGCTACCCCAACGCGCCTATGAGCGCCACACCCCCCCCCCAGACCTCTCTCTCTCACTCACCCGTGGCCTCTCCCCTCCCCTGAATCTCTCTCTCACGGGCCGAGCGCCACCGTCGCTTCCGCTCGCCGCTGCCACGCCCTGAGCCACCTCCTTGCCTCCCCGACGTATCTACCGGCTCCACTGTGTCGCCTTGAACCTCTCCGCCAACGAATACGACACCGGAAGCCCCGTATCGTCGTCCCCGACTTCGTCTTGAAGCTGCGGCCGCCGGAGATCGTCGTCGTCGATTCACCGTCACCAGCGCGTCCCCGAGCTCTCCAATGATTCCATCGGATGCGCTGTGAGCTCCTAGCCACTTCCCCCCTTAACTCCATGGCGTTTTTCTTATCGTAGCCTCCTTTTCGCTCGCCGCTGCCGAGGCCACAGCCCCACCCCGCACTTGCCACGGCCGCCACCCGAAGCGCCGCTACAGCCGCTCTCAAACGCCCCCAGCCGCGCAACCTCCCATGGCCTTAGATGGCCAGACGAGGACCGCCGCCGCGTCTGCTTACCGTCGGCGATTAGTCGCCGGTTTAGATGACATGGCACGTCATTAGCTGTTAACAGCCCCGCTAATTAACCCCCAGGGTCAATGAGCTAATTATTTTTGCTAGGATTTAAATAGCCACATGATTAGACCTGTTACACTAACAAGTAGGCCCCACCAGTTAGATTTGACTTTGGTCAATGATGACATCGCGCTGATGCAATGCTGACGCAGTTAACAATTTTCTGGATTATTTATAATCCTGGAAATTCTAGGAAATGACTTAAACTTTGAAAAATCATAGAAATTAAACCGTAACTCCAAATGAAATAAGTTATATATGAAAAATTATTAGAAAATCCAACCTATCCATTCATACAATTTTCATGCATGTTAGAACAACTTATAGCTACTATTAATTAGGACCAATCATATAATGGCATTTGAATAACCACATATGGAGTTTGAATTTGAATCTTGGATTCAAACCAACTTCATTTAACTTTTTGGTAGCTACATTAGCTCAAATCACAACATTTTTCCATGTCATAATCATGCATCATATTGTCGCATTGCATTGCTTGTGTTCCTTCTCTGTTTGCCGGTGTTGTTCCCTCTTAGTATACGTTGATCCGACGATTAGTTTGATGACCTCGATACAATCCCAGAAGTGCCAGGCAAGCAAAACCCCTTTGTTCATCCCGATACAATCCCACACTCTTGCTCCTGCTCTCTTTTATTGCATTAGGACAACAACGATTCATCTATTACATGTTGCGGTAGTTGAACCCCTTTTCCTTTGCATGACCTGTCATTGCGACAGTAAATAGATGAAACCCACTAGCATGAGTAGGATTTGTTTGAGCCCTGGTGTGCCTACTCATTCATGCTTGTTTGTCATGCCTACTACTTCTTAGAGTTGAGTCAGGTCTAATTCATCGGGGATGAATTGGAATGGTGATGAACATGTCCTACTGTGTGTGAACAAGATTTGGTAAATGTAGCGGTGAGAGGCCATGTAGGAGTACATGGTGGGTTGTCTCATTGAAACTGTCCTCAGGAACTGAGTTCTGTGTTTGTGATCCATGAACAGCTACTACCACACGTTGGGCCCGAAACCAATGGATCCTCTTGACTTATTAACCGCCCCTGTCCTCTGTCTGGGAGTTGCAAGTAGTTTCTTGTGTTTCTAGTATGCTGGAGGCCGTGCGCAGCACTGACCCGAGGGGTGGGCTGTGATACGGTAGGCATGTGGCCCGGTGTACCGGGACACCCGTTCGATGCCTCGGGAACCCTGCACAAATCATTTGGGGCCGTATGTGGAAACCTCGGCCAGACTCCCTGCGGATGGAACCTGAATAGGCGATAAACCTGGACTAGGGACCTGTGTGGTTAGTAAGGTCGTGGTCGACACCCTCGCCAGGCTTCCGCTTCAAGGTTCCCGAGATACATAACGTGTACATGGCGTTAAGTGGCGAAAGCGTGTGTGAAGAAGTATACCCCTGTAGGGTTAACATCATCTATTCGAATAGCCGCGTCCGCGGTAAAGGACTTCTGTGTTGCCTGTATAGTTCATAGACAAGTGAAAGTGGATACTCTAAAATGTGCAAGATAAGCGTGAGTGCTATGGATGGCATTCTCATAGGGAGACGGGAGCAGATCCATAGTGGTGTATTGATATGGTGAATATGTGGACTCGTGTGCGCCACCTCAAAAGAGTTACTTGCAGTCGTAGTTTAGGATAGCCACTGAGTCAAAGCTGGCTTGTTGCAGTTAAACTCCACCACCCCCTTTGTTGATACTGATGCATATTTAGATAGTTCTGATGTAAGTCTTGCTGGGTACATTTGTACTCACGTTTGCTTAATTTATGTTTTTGCAGAGAGACTTCAGTCTCGCTAGTAGTTTCGCGTGGACTTCGACGTTTAGCTTGTTACCTCAGCTACGATCTTGTGCCCTCGGCAGGGTCTTGCAGATAGTCAGGCTTCTCAGCCTCTTCATTTGTAGTTGTGTGTACTCAGACAAGTTAAGCTTCCACTTGTGCTTGTTGCTTGTATGATTTTAATGAATAAATACTTGAGTTGTAGAGTTTTGTTGTGATGCCATGTTGTATTTGCACATATCGAGTATATTGTGTGTATATTTTGAAATGCTTGGTATGTGTGGTATCCGACAACCTAGTTGTTTATCCTGGGAAGCCTCTCTTACCGGGAAATGTCTCCTAGTGCTTCCATTGAGCCATGGTAGCTTGCTACTGCTCCGGAACACTTAGGCTGGCCGGCATGTGTCCTTCTTCGTTCATGTGTCTGTCCCTTCGGGGAAATGTCACGCGGTGTCTACCAGAGTCCTGTTAGCCTGCTACAGCCCGGATTCTCCGGAGTCCTGTTAGCCCAGCTGCTACAGCCCGGATTCACTCGCTGATGACCGACACGTTCGTTGCTGGGTCATGTATGCATGTCCCTGTAAGTTAGTGCCACTTTGGGTTTATGACTAGTCATGTCGGCCCGGGTTCTCTGTCATATGGATGCTAGCGACACTATCATATACGTGAGCCAAAAGTCGCAAACGGTCACGGGCTAGGTAAGGTGGCACCCGTGGGAATACCGTGCGTGAGGCCGCAAAGTGATATGATGTGTTACATGCTAGATCGGTGTGACTTAGGATCGGGGTCCTGACAGGTGGACGGCGGGGCCGGGTTGTAACAGCCCGGGACCGACACTCCAGATGGCTTCCATGGATTCTGAGTTTCGAAGTGGGTTTTATTTGTCTGTTGCATTCCTCATAGCATCATTTTCGTTGCATCATGTCATCATGCAACCCTTTTAAAACTCACTTAAATAAATTGCATGGATCCTTGATCCATTTAAATCGAGGGAATTCACATGGTGATTTGTCTTTATAACATATCCTCTCGATATTTAGGGAGCTATAATAAATATTCCATTATTCTGGAATTAACCGCAACACACTTATAATTTAATTCTCATGCCTTTTGCTTCATGTTTGTTCTCCATACTTTCTCCATAATTCTCTCTCCATTTATCGACGCTCCTCCTAAATTCTCACAATTTTTGGACCTACCTAATACCCCCTTCTTTCTCACACTCATTCGAACTAAATTCAAATGAGGTTGAATTCAACTTCACACATGCTCACTTCTATTTTCTTAGATCAAGCTCATTTTTATGAGTCTGGGAAAAAAAATCTCATAGGCAAATTCTGTCCCTAACCCTCTCTTTATTTTTCTTCTCTCTAATTCTTTTCTGCTTTTTTTGCGTCCAAAAACATGCTTTCTTTATTCAACAGAAACGTTCATAGGAATACAATTCAAAGAAGGGGGGTTCATAAGCCACACATGGCGCCCCAAACCTAAACCGAAAGCATGTTTGGCGAGGCTATGAGCCTCTTTTTCTTCTCTCTAATTCTATTCTGCTAAAGAATATGAAGGAGAGAGAGAGCATAACCAAAGAGCCACTTAGGCCCACCTGTAGCAGCTAGCCACCAGAAGCCCAGCCAGCTCCCTGTTTTAACCTAGCGAGCACCTATCGAATCCCCACCTGTCCCTCGCGATCCAATCCTCCCACCTGCGCGCCGCCACACCCGCACAGGGAGCAGGGAGAGCCCTGCTCGATCCCCTCCTCCCTTGATGCACTGTCACAGAGAGATAGAGCAACACTGCGCCCTCGTCCCGTTCCCCTCTGCCTCCTCCTCGTCAGCCGAGTCCAGCCACCGGACCCGCAGGAGGCCGTCGCCGCCATGAACGCCTGCAGGAGCACCCGCGCCCTGCAACAGTCATCCTCCGCCTTGAACCCGCCGTCTCCGTCCCTGCTCGGGACTTCTCCGCCCACGCCCTCCTCCACAAGCCTCGCCAGACCTCCTTCCTCAGCGCCAAGTCCCGTCGCCACCATGTCCCACCTTTCCCTCGGCCTCGTCCAGAGACGAGCGAACGCTTCTAGTCCGCGCCATCACTGCTGCCTCGGCCTCGCCCACAGCTTCGCCACGTTCTGGTGCCGCCGGCTCACCTCGTATTTCTCTTGCCCTGTGTCGGCATTCTAGGAATGGTGGTACCCAGACTTGCCTGCCTGCGGCCTGCGGCGTGGCTCAAGGTGGCCCAAGACGCCCATCTTCATCGGACAAGCTCAAGACCCTCGCGAGGGGCCAAGCCTCATGAGGCGGGCGGACAGAAGCTTCCTCAGTCACGGCCTCGTCAGTCTGGCTCACGAAAAGGCGGAGAGATCAAGGCGGGGTACCTCACGAGGTGCCCATGACGCAAGCCATGATGACCAAGGGCGCCAGGTGAAGCGCCATCCCGCGCAGTGTCCTCATTTCCTCTTTGGTGCAAAGGGGGCAAGCGCAGGCGAGAGCATCAAGCAAAGGCACCCGTTTCGGTGCAACAAGACCAAGACCGTCACAACGGAAGGAAGGAAGTCATCGTCGAGCCCAAGCCGGCATCACCATCAGAGCCTTTGACAGGCGAGGACCAACTTTAGTAAGGATAAGTGTACTAGATGTTCCCCTTGAAAATGGCCAATTGTTGGCGCCCGTCCCGCTCAATATTTGGGAAGAGGCCCAGGGCCTTTTCCTATAAATAGGACTAGCCACAACAGGATCCGGTATCCGGAATCGAGGGCAGAGCTAGAGATCAAGCAATCTAGAGAAAGAGAGAGAGAGAGAGCGACTGAACTCCCCATAGCAGTTCATCGCACCGGCCAAGAAATGCATCTCGAGGCTGTTCTTCCTTGTATTGTTCATCATCAGCCCAAGAGGCAATCCACCACACCACACACTTTGGAGTAGGGTGTTACACCACAATGGTGGCCCGAACCAAGATAAACCTTGTGTCTCTCGCGTTGTTCCTTTCGTAGTTTATATCCTAGCGAGGCGACGAGGTGCAGGTAGGAAGGGGGCGAGATCTCCGCGCGCACCCCAGAGTTCGAACCTAGAGGGTCTGCCGAAACCCGAAATCCGACACCCTACTACTGCCTTCGAGCACAATCGATGCCTCTATGTGGTGAGAACCTTCGTCAGTTCGCCTCTGGTCACCTTCAGAAGTGGCTCGCCAAGTGCAGCGATGACCCTTGAAGTCCCCTGCTCCACCCACGCCCGCCTCCACCAGCCTCGCCAGACCTCCTTCCTCAGCGCCAAGTCTCGTCGGCACCATGTCCCACCTTTCCCTCGGCCTCGTGCAGGAGACGAGCGAACGCTTATAGTCCCGCGCCACCGCTGTCGTTCCTGGCCTCGCCCACAGCTTCACCACGTTCCGGTGCCGCCGGCTCACCTCGTCTTCCTCTTGCCCTGTGTCGGCATTCTAGGAATGGGGGTACCCAGACTTGCCTGCCTGCAGCCTGCGGCGTGGCTCAAGGGGTGGCCCAGTACGGCCCATCTTCGTCAGCACAAGCTCAAGACCCTCGCAAGGGGCCAAGCCTCGTGGGGCGGACGACAGGAAGCTTCCTCGGGCATGGCCTCGTCAGGCTGGCTCACGAGAAGGCGGAGAGATCAAGGCGGGGTACCTCACGAGGTGCCCCTGACGCAAGCCATGACGACCAAGGGCGCCAGGCAGGCGCCAGCCCGCGCAGTGTCCTCGTTTCCTCTTTGGTGCAAAGGGGGCAAGCGCAGGCGAGAGCATCAAGCAAAGGCACCCATTTCGGTGCAACAAGACCAAGACCGTCACAACGGTAGGAAGGAAGTCATCGTGGAGCCCAAGCCGGCGTCACCACCAGAGCCTTTGACAGGCGAGGACCAACTTTACTCAGGATAAATGTACTAGATGTTCCCCTTCAAAATGGCCAATTGTTGGCGCCCTTCCCGCTCAATATTTGGGAAGAGGCCCAGAGCCTTTGCCTATAAATAGGACTAGCCACCGACAGGATCCGGGATCCGGAATCGAGGACAGAGCTAGAGATCAAGCAATCTAGAGAAAGAGAGAGAGAGAGAGCGACTGAACTCCCCATAGCAGTTCATCGCACCGGCCAAGAACAGACCCTCGCGAGGCTGTTCTTCCTTGTATTGTTCATCATCAGCCCAAGAGGCAATCCACCACACCACACACTGGAGTAGGGTGTTACACCACAATGGTGGCCCGAACCAGTATAAACATTGTGTCTCTTGTGTTGTTCCTTTGGTAGTTTAGATCCTAGCAAGGCGACGAGGTGCAGGTAGGAAGGGGCGAGATCTCCGCGCGCACCCCAGAGTTCGAACTTAGAGGGTCTGCCGGAACCCGAAATCCGACACCCTGCTGCTGCCTTCGAGCACAATCGATGCATCTATGTGGTGAGCACCTTCGTCAAATCGCCTCTTGTCACCTTCAAAAGTGGCACGCCAAGTGCAGCGATGAACCTTGAAGTCCCCTGCGATGAACCTTGAAGTCCCCTGCTCCCCTTGCCGGACCTACTCCATCTCTGCCGTTTCGTTCGCCGGTTGCACCAGGCGCCAAGTCCTTGTTTGTCCTATGCCCGCAGCTCCGTGTACCCCCATCACCGACAAGATACCCGCGAGACTCGGATGTCCACCAAGTCCAAAAACACGACCGCAACCGGGACCTTTGTTCTGCTTCGTTTTCGATCGACAAGTACCCCGACAACGTGTACATGTACACCGCCAAGACCGGACCGACAAGTATCCCGACAACGTGTACCACTACCGTCGCCGAAGACCCGTGTAACGGAACCGTCAAGTTCGACTACCTTTGTGTGTAACACTACTTCCACTACCACCACGAGAACGTCTACTTCCATCTACACCGCATCGAACTCGTTTCGCCCCGAAAACGCATGCTTCGAAGGTATAACCCAAAGACGACGTCCGTGAACGAATTCATGTGCGTTGTATGAGATGCCCATGTTTGCACCATGTTCGGATCGCCGCTTGCTCGTTCCTCATTTTCCATGCCATCGACATGTGGGAACCCAGTATCCAGGATCACCCCACCATCCTTGCATGACACGCTTCCGCCAAACTTCCTTTTGCACCGGTATCTCCATGAGCTACCGGAATTGATATGTTGTCGTGGCACCATTTTCGGATTCATTGTCGTGGCACACTTTCTTTCCACCACGATGACAGATGCTTCATAATATGCTCATGTCAATATCTTCATAAAAATTGCCTAAAACTTGTATATATCATCCGCATCATGTTAACAACATTTAAAATGTTTAAAAGCGTTGTTTGCATTCAATTGCTAAATGATATGGGGATTTACCGGAATTGTTATTTGGTATTTCCAGCTACATTTAAACTTGCCTAAATAGTTAATTTAATTATGTTTCACCTCTTGCCATGTTTAGCCACATTTAATATTGTTGGGTACATAACGGGAGAGAACTAAATAAATGAATGTGGTGATTCGTCAATATGCAACTCCTTGCATATTCAGCTCCACTTAATTTGTAGTATTGTTTGTTGCACTTTGGCACGCTATGCCTCATTAAACCGATATGCATCATACTTGATTGTGCATCATGCCATGTTTATATGATGGTTGTTTACCATGTGGTTTGCTTCTTTCCAGTTGTGCTTCTTCTTGATAGTTCCGGTTACGTTGCGAGTGTGAGGATTCGTTCGACTCCGATGGGTCGTTTACTTTGTTGGTGTTCTGGGAACGGGGGTCCCCAAACTTGCCGGCCCATGGCATGGCTCTGCGAGCGGGCCCGTACGACCCATCTTCACCAATAAGCTTTCAAGACCCTCGCGAGGGGCCAAGCCTCGAGAGTCGGACGACACAAGACCTCCTCGGGAGCGGCCTCACCAGACTGGCTCGCGAGGGGCGGAGAGATCAAGGCAGGGCAAACCTCGCGAGGTTCTGGTGAGTTGAGCCATGACAATCGAGACCAGGCGGGCGCCAGCACGCGCAGTGTCCTTGTTTCCTCTTTGGTGCTAAGGAGGCAAGCACATGCGAGGAGTATCGAGACGTCAAGCAAAGGTTTCCATATCGGTGCAACGAGACCAAGACCAGAAGGACGACAGGATGGAGGTCATCATGGAGCCCAAGGCGGCGTCACCACCAGAGCCTTTGGCAGGCGAAGACTTCTTTTGTCAGGATAAGTTGTACTAGCTGTCCCCTTTCAAATTAGTCGTTATGGGATCCCTTCCCGATCAATATTTGGCAAGAGGGTCGGGGCCTCTATAAATAGGACTAGCCACACAGAAGGAGGGGACGGATTCCGATCATCCTCATCCACACAACTTTACCAAGCACAAGAACACCTCTCCTCAGGAGGCTGTTCTTCCCATTTTACTGTTCATCCTCAGCCCAAGAGGCAATCCACCACCACCACACTGGAGTAGGGTATTACACTATAACGGTGGCCTGAACCAGTATAAATCTTGTGTCCCTTGTGATGCGAGTTCGTCAAACTAGCTTAGAGACCGCGAAGCGCGAGAGGCCGTGATCTGTGAGGGAGAGATATTCGTGCACACCCAGAGTTCGAACCTTAAGGGTTTTGCCGGAACCCGAGATCCGACATTTGGCGCGCCAGGTAGGGGTGCACCGGAGCCTCTTCCCCGCCAGTTTATCCACCAACGCTCCGCAGTTCCGATGTCCGGCGACCCAAGGACCGACGCCGACCACTGGGCAGCCTGGCCAGCCCAACAAAACCTCAACCCCGCGCTCTAGGCGGCACGAGCACCACCTAACACTGCTGGGCGCGGGCAGCGCGACCGTCCACTCTTACTCCCACAGCGAGCCGAGCTGCTGCAGGGCACGCAAGCCACCGTCAGCGGCAGCGCCACACACCCGGCGGGAGCAGTCGAACATGCGGGCTGCACTCACGGTGGCGCGGGAGCTGCTGCGGTACCGAGTAATGGAGAGATGCCGGGATGCGTTGCTGGAACATGTCGCCGAGCTACTGGACGCCGCGGCCACGGGAGCGCCGCCCTTCTGCTACCAGCTCATGCCTTAGGCAGCGGCTGGATCCCGCGGCGGGCCTCGCCACGCCCACGTGCTCCCGAGTGCGCCCGGGGGCCCTGTCGGCATCAAAGCGATCCTCGGCGGAGGGCCCCCCGTCGCGCCCGCACCACCCCAGATCGGTGCGGGCACGAGCGTTGCCGCACACGGACCCATTGGAGCACCGCCCTACCGTCCTTAGAACGACGTGACGGGTCGGGCGACATGGAGCGTGGGGCACTTCGGCAAGGTCTTCGGGGCAGCGGCCTCGGAGGCCTACGTGCCCCACATGATGGACCAGGAGTACACACCGGAGGACGACTCAGGTTCGTTCTTCGTACTAGGATGGAAGGAGGCGTTAGGATCTGAGGCCTTCCAGGAGCTGCCAGAGAGCCCCACCAACCGCACCATCGACAACAGATACAGGGTACCACTAGTTTCTCAGGGGCAGGCTTACGCTAACCATGAGTCGCAAGTTAACCAGGTCACAACACCAGGCGGCGGTTCCGGCACGACGATATCCGCCTCACCAGGAGAGACCCACTGGGGGCTACGCGGAGGGAGCTAGGAGCAAGGCCCCTCTCGGCGTCGCTCGGAGCAAGTCGTCGCCTGGACGTAGGCCCTCTGCCAGGGAGGCGCCGGCGAGCCTTCCCCGGCAGAGGACCCGTGGTCACTGAGGGCGCCGCTGGCGTCCCCTCTCCCCCCTTTGGTGTCGTCCTGGTTTATGGTCGTCCCAATGGTGGTAGAGTGTGGCGCAAGGCAGGGCCCTCGATTGGCGATATGAAGTAAGGCTCATGCCTGTGAAGGTCTCCGCTCGTGACACTCTCACGTAATAATGAGTGGGGTTGTACACGCCCTGGAGCCTCAGGAGTGCTGCCCTCGGGCCTCGGGTGCTCCCTCCCACATCCTAGTGGAAGCACTTAGCTCCGCGCTGGTGAGAAGACTCGAACACAAGAAGACTAGACTAGGCGCCGGACGCGGCCATTTGCGTTGGATCTCTTTTCTGTAGCCTTGCCTTCTAGATTTGGATTTAAGTTGAAGTCGAATTTTCATTGATGCGTGTGGGGGGTTCCTTTTCTCGTTCAAGCGATTTCTTACTATCTGGTTCTTGCCTTAATCTGGACTTCACGCCTGATGCTTCCCCCTCACGAGCTCCTCGTGAGTGGGGTTAGGCACGGTGCAAACGTGCCACGCGCATGACACGCCACGGCTGGCGCTAGCTCATCACGCGCCCCCCTCGGGCGTGTCGACAGGCTTCTCAGGAGCTTCCCGAAACGCGCAACCTCCCGAACCGGTGCGTGGCTCGCCCAGGTCAAGGTAAGTTACAACAATAAGCTCGCCACGAGACTCATGAGAATACGAAGGCACATGTTCAGCTTGGCTCAAAATAGGGATAATATTCTGTTTACATGAGGGGCTCCCCCTCCCAAAATGCTCTTACAACCTCTAGGGCCGCGCCCGAGCTTTGTGTCTAGGATAAACAGCAGGGGAACACGAGATCAGTCAGACAAATCGCTCGCCGCGTCCCCTGGGCCGCCCTCGGGCACGCCGCTGGCATCGTTGTCATCGTCGCTAGCCTCACCATCACCTTCACCAGCGCCACCATCACCATCGTCAACCACATCGCCTTCATCCGCCGTGACCGCCACCGCATCATCCTCGGAAGTGAAGGCCCTGACCAGCGCGTCCACGTTGTCCTCCACCCACCATGCCATATCATCCCGATGGCCTCCGGAACAGGGGCAATGGCAGCGTCAAAATCAAAGTTTGGGTAGGTGTTTTGGAGATGGCTGAAGACTCGGGAGAATGCGCGCCTCAGCAGACTGCGGCTCCTCTCTTCAAGAAGATGGCGAGCCCTCTCGAAATGATTCTCCAAGCGCACCACCACGTCGGTGAAGAAGCGGAGATGGCTGGCGTAGTCGGTCATGCGGGGATGAGGGGCATTCTCATTGCAGATATGGCCCAACGCCGAGTTGGCCCTGTTCCTGAGGCCCTCGAGCATGGGGGCATGCACGTGCTCCAGTGTCCGCCACTCGAGCATTTCCTCCCTGTTCTGCCGCGCAACGGACTCGCGTCATCGACCCTCTGCTGAAGAGAGAGCAGCTCGGCGCGGGCAGAGTCCAGTTCCGCCTGCGCCAAGACCAGGGCGGCTGCGGTTGCCTCCTCGCGCTGCTCCACCTCAGCTAACCTGGGCCTAAGGGCAGCAGTCCTATCCGCAGCCTCAGCTTCCGCAAGTTTCATCTTCAGGTCATGCCCACCCTCAAGATCCGCGTGAGCCTCGGCCACCTGGCGATCGACCTACTCCTCAGCCCTGGCCTCGCGCGTGCTAACAGCATCTTTCGCTTGAGCAACTTGACACTCCCTCGTCTCCAGTCGCTCGAGCTTGAGGCTACGCTCCACGGCTTCCAGTGCCAACGCCTCCTCGTGCCTCCAGATCTCTTCTTCTTCGGCGGGCGTCCCCCTCAGCGACGCAAGGGAAGCCCTGCGCTCCTCCACCTGCCACTCCAAGGAAGCGCTCCAGGCTTGGAGCTCCCACGCGCGCTTCTCCGCGGCTTCGTGACGGCGGTCTTCTTCTTGGGCTTCTTCTTGAGCTCGAAAGCAGGCTTCACGCGAGGCTACGAGAGAGGCCTCGGCCTTCGCATTATCAAGCTCGCGCTGGTGGCGCCCGAGGTTGATAGCCACCTTAAGCTTATGCTGCTCCTCCGCCAGTTGAAGACCCTCGGCCATGAGGCGTGTGTCCACCTCCACGAGCTCTTCACCAAGCCGGTTCATCGCGCCCATCGCCTCCTGAAAGAGCTCGTGGCGGACGACGCTCTTATCTTGCGCAAACTTGAGCATGCCGCTGACTCTGTCCTCCGCCACAGGGGACGCGGACGGGGCCCGAAGAGGCACGCCCCCTAGCAGCACGGGCTGGGGGCTGGCGCCTGCCTGGCTGACGGCCCAACCGCGCAAGGGGCCCAGACGAGCAAAGATCCGCCGCCTGAAGAGGACTCCAAGATCGAAGCCAGCCAACCGTCGTCCAAGACCAGGGGAGGGGCCCTTGGCACACTGGTCGCGTTCCAAGCAAGGCCCAGAAGAGGAGGCAACGAAGGCATGAGCTCAAGGCACCCCGCTGGCAGGCTCGCAGCACTCAAGTCTAGCGGGGGAGGTGGGCGAGAGGAGGCCGCTTCTCAGGAGATTCAGCAGCCCTGGCAGAAGGGATCCTGAAGAGCCATCATCAGGAAGGGAAGTAGCACTCAAAGAATCACAGAGATAAGGTACTTACTCATAGATGGCGATATAGTTCCTCCGCTTCAATGGCCCGAAGACGTCGCCGCTACAGCTCGGGGATCCCTTCCTCTTGCGGAGCTCCTCAAAATCCACATGGAGCTAGCCAAAGCGTTGTATGTGGTGACCATCCCGAGCGCAACTGGGGAAGCACCCCAGGAGGCCTCGGGAGCGCAAACATGGGGAGAAGTGTCGGGCTCCGCCTCACGACGACCTGCTGATGCCTCGGGAGCTCCGACCTCATGGGCAGCGGGCTGCGTCGCCCCTTCAGCTGCCGCCCCAGCGTGGGAATCACGGGTTCCCAAGGATGACGCCTCGGAAGCCTCAGGCAGCATCGACGCATCTGCACCTGCGCCCCCGGCCTCCGACAGTACTTGCCCCCCAGTGTCCACTCTTGGGGCAAGGTCGGGGCTGGTGGCAAGGAGAGGGAGCACGATGATTGGGTTCTCACGGGGCCCCACGAGGCCGACTGGGCGCAGCACCCACTCATCAAAGGAGCGCATGTGCTCCACGAATTGCACCTTGTTCAAGCAGTGGTACAGAAGACAACTCTTCCCTGGCATGTCATCAGGCAACCGGACTTATGTCAGGACCTCGAGCACCGTTCGTCGCGCCCCAAGGGGGAGCCCGGATTCCAGAAGTCTCATGTGGTCATTGCTGCTAAGCAAGGCCCACATCGGTCGAGAGTGTCGCTGAAGTGGCGCGACTCGGCGCCGGACGAACTCCCGCACCACCATGGGCTCAGTCATGCCGCGGTCCTTCAGCATCTTGAACCTTAGCCAGACGGGGACAAGGCAAGGATCGGCAAGCCTCTGGTGGCACCAACCGGAGTTGGGAATGGCGGGCGCTGACAGAGAAGAGAGCAGGGGGCTGCGCACTCCGACATCAACGAATGCCCACCGTGTCCGAAATTCTCTTGTGGATGGTGGGAGCTCAAAGTCAATCCCCGTGCTGGCCGTCGCCACCACGGCATGAAAGCTCAGGCATCCTGAGGTCTGTCGGGGATCAGTCAGGTGCAACGAGAAGAAGTGGTGTAGAAGTGCGACGGAAGGAGCTATGCCCACCATGGCCTCGCAAACAAAGGCGAAGACGGCGAGAAGGGTCACGGATTGAGGATCAAGGTGCAACATGTGGATCTGGTAATGGGCAAGCAATGCATTGAAGAAGGCGGAAAAAGGAGGAACCAGGCCGGCCCAGAGGGCATCGATGAAGAATGGGACCTCGGGGGCCATCCTATCGACGCGATCTTGAGATGCAGGCCAGGCCACCGTTTCCCCCCACTCACTGAAGCTGGAGTCGAGCATGGGATGCACCTTGTCCATGGCTTCTTGGTTGAGCACCAGCGACCTGCCAACGGCGGGCAGAATGGACGGATGTAGTTCGGAAGAGGACAGGGGCTCCTTCCCTTTCTCCATCTGATCCGGCGCCATGGCGATGGGAGAGATGAGCTCAGATCAGATTGGGGGAAGGAGGTGAGCTTCGGGGAAGCGGAAGAATTGGGGGAGCGCGTCGAAACAAGGGGAAGGAAACCGTGTAGACTGCGGTGGCCGCCTAGCCAGGCGGGTATCAAGGCAGCGTGGGGAAGTGGAGACGCCCACGTCCAATCAGCTGCCACGCGTCGACCAAGGCCGCAGGCTATTGGTGCCCGCGGTGCTCCGCACTTGCCCATTGGCTTTGCCTCGAAGCCAAGCCCGAGCGTGCCTTGGGCCCGGGGGCTACTTTCAGTGTTCTGGGAACGGGGGTCCCCAGACTTGCCTGCCTGCGGCCCACGGTGTGGCTCTACGAGCGGGCCCGTACGGCCCATCTTCACCAACAAGCTTTCAAGACCCTCGCGAGGGGCCAAGCCTTGCGAGGCGGACGACACAAGACCTCCTCGGGAGCGGCCTCACCAGGCTGGCTCTCGAGGGGCAGAGAGATCAAGGCAGAGCAAACCTCGCGAGGTTCTCGTGACATGAGCCATGACGATCGAGACCAGGCGGGCGTCAGGCGGGCGCTAGCACGCCCAGTGTCCTTGTTTCCTCTTTGGTGCTAAGGAGGCAAGCGCAGGCGAGGAGCATCGAGGCGTCAAGAAAAGGTTTCCATATCGGTGCAACGAGTCTAAGACCAGCAGGACGGCAGGACAGAGGTCATCGTGGAGCCCAAGGCGGCGTCACCACCAGAGCCTTTGGCTGACGAAGACTACTTTTGTCAGGATAAGCTGTACTAGCTGCCCCCTTTCAAATTGGCCGTTGTGGGATCCCTTCCCGATCAATATTTGGGAAGAGGGCCGGGGCCTCTATAAATAGGACTAGCCACCACAGTAGGAGGGGACGGATTCCGATCATCCTCATCCACACAAGTTTACCAAGCACAAGAGCGCCTCTCCTCAGGAGGCTTTTCTTCCCATTGTACTATTCATCCTCAGCCCAAGAGGCAATCCACCACCACCAGACTGGAGTAGGGTATTACACCACAATGGTGGCCCGAACCAGTATAAATCTTGTGTCCCTTGTGTTGCGAGTTCGTCGAGCTAGCTTAGAGATCGCGAAGCGCAAGAGGGCGTGATCTGTGAGGGAGTGATCTTCGCGCGCACCCTAGGGTTCGAACCTTAAGGGTTTTGTCAGAACCCGAGATCCGACATCCTTCATGGATTTGGTCTTCTTCCTAGCGGGTTTTCAGGCAAGATGACTATTAACCTGGATCTCACTACTATATTTGCTATGCTAGTTGTCTCGATGCTATCGCTATGTCGTGCTACCTACCACTTGTTTATCAAGCCTCCCAAATTGCATGATAGCCTCTACCTTTTCCACCATCCTAGTAGACCATTGTTTGGCTATGTTACCGCTTTGCTCAGCCCCTCTTATAGCGTTGCTAGTTGCAGGTGCAGTTGCAGGTTGTTCCATGTTTGGACATGGATATCATGGGATATCACAATATCTATTGTTAAATTAATGCACATAAATACTTGGTAAAGGGTAGAAGTCTCGGTCTTTTGCCTGGTGTTTTGTTCCACTCTTGCCGCCCTAGTTTCCGTCATACCGGTGTTATGTTCCTTGATTTTGCGTCCCTAACACGGTGAGGGTTTATGGGCCCCTCTTGACAGTTTGCTTTGAATAAAACTCTTCCAGCAAGACCCAAGCTTGGTTTTACCATTTCCCTAGTAACAACTAAAACTTGCATAGGGACTTTCCTGAACCCGAGGACTTAAGCAACCCCCCGGGCCAGTGCTCCTCATGAGTGTTGGTCCAAAATGGCAGTAGCCGGGGCCACCAATGGGTGTGCCAGACGGAAACTTAGCCAATCCGATTGTGGCCTGAGACGAGATACGCGCGGCTACTATCAGGGTGTTGGCATGTAGGGAGGTCTTGCTGCTTTTGTTTTACCATTGTTGAAATGTCTTGTGCATCGGGATTCCGAGTCTGATCGGAGGGTCCCGTGATGGAGGATTGTCTCCGCGGATCGTGAGCTTGTCATGGGCTAAGTTGGGACACCCCTGCAGGGTTTAAACTTTTGAGAGCCGTGCCCACGGTTATGTGGAATATGGGAATTTGTTAATATCCGATTGTAGCGAACTTGAAGTAAACTCAATTAAAATACACCAACCGCGTGTGTAACCGTGACTGTCTCTTTTCGAGGAAGTTCGAGAGGAGAACATGGTTGGGTTATGTTTGAATGTAAGTAGTTCAGGATCACTTCTTGATCATTACTAGTTTGTGACCATTTGCGTAGTTTGTCATCTTACTCTTGTACTCGTAAGTTAGCCACCATACATTGCTTAGCCGCTGCTGCAACCTCACTGCTGGTGCGCGTCGGTCCTAAACAAACGGTTTTTAACCCCTTTCCGCGACGGCATTTGGAACCGTCACCAAGTGAGTGTGGGCGATAGGGGGGTCCTTCCCACACGACCAAAAACCATTGGGGATAGGGCCCCTACAGTACTCCTACTCGTTTCTGCTCGCACTGCCATCATAGTCGGTATTGTGTGGTGCTAGGTTGATGATGTGCGGCCCATCACAAATGGTTCACTATTATAGAACGTGTATGATGCGCGGCCCATCACAAACGGTTCACCGTTAAGAAGATTAGCTAATCGTCGTACGAGTGTCGGGCACGATTACGAAACGTTGGACCGTCGTAACATCGTCGTACACGCTATTCTGTGGTGCAACGTTTATGATGCATACTTCATCAGAAATAGTTCATGGTTGCGGATCGTGTACGATAAGACAACTAACACAAATGTTTAGTTTGCCCGCACCGTTTTTGATATTGTCTGACATCGCACACGCTTTGCAAATGGCAACTGTGTGCATGCTTGCACACATTTCCTCTCTGTGAACCGTCTCTGATTATGGTGCATATCGCAAACGTTTGTGTTTTACCAACCGTGTGTGCCGTAACAACCTGGAGAGCGTAAATTCACCGTAATTTAATTGCTGCTTTTCCAAATTGTACTGGATTTGGATTTGAATTTGAATGTATGCTACAACTTTATTCATATCCATCAAGTTCAAACAACTAATGCATTATTCTATTCATAGGTACATATGTTCAATAATTACATAAGAACCAAATAAAGAATGATGAACCACAGTTGTATACTTGTACTATTAAAGACGGTAAAGAAAGAGGCAACATATATTCTGGTTGTTGAACAAGGTGAAGCGGAATGCACATATTGTTCGCTCCTCCATGTAGAAGGCACGCACGACTGTAGTCCAACTCCTTGTGATGGCCGACCACCCATCCTTCATGGTCTTCATGAAAACATCTAGATAATCACCGTGTTCTGGTAGAAATACTTTAACTTTTGCATGCCCACCAATCATGTAGTTTGAAAGGTAATCTTGAGCAAACTGCTTTGGCAACCACTGCAAAGGAAAAAGATTCAGACATTGTCATCGCAACTCATTATGGGCGGTAAAAAGAAGGTTGTAGAGTTCTTACTTACCATCCTGCAGTTCGATGTTGTCTTGGATAAAGTGTAAAAAAATAGTTAAATTGCCATCTTTGGACCTTTTACTAACAATCTTTATCAGCTTCCTCACTTGATGCTGGTTCATCGATATCTCATTGCCCCATACGCAGAAAGGGTCGAACGCGGATCTTTACCAATTACATATGTACCTAAAAGCACCAAGTTAATATTAGAAGCTAAACAACGCACAATGATGTAGTACAACACTCTTTTATAATATGTCTATATACATCCGTATGTGGTAGTCCATTTGAAATCTCTAAAGACACAAATATTTAGGAACGGAGCAAGTATCTTATAATATCCAATATACTCACACATTAGATGAATTAACATCTTATATTATGGGTCGGAAGGAGTTTAGTTCATTCTTACAAATTATCTGCTGCTGTATCCACGGGTTACAATTAGTTTGAGCTAGTTCGGGCTCAAATAGCCCTAAAGTATATCTAAACATGAGGGCAAGTTTGAGCTAGTTGCATCTATAACCCACCCAAAAAACTAGTGTCCAACCCAAGAGGTGCTAATTGGAGCTAGTTCTCCTAGTGCATTTATTGTCAATCTAACCGTGCCATCCAAACAACTCGTTGGATGGAGTTAGTTCAGGGTTAGAAATGAGCTAGAAACTAACTCTAACCTCTAGCTAAGTTGAGTATCCAAATAGGGCTGTGTTGTTGCTGTTGCTGCTGCTGCTCTTCTACGTATACCTAGACATCATTACAACATTAATGTAACACTCTTGTTGCTATGTAGCCTAGGATTGCATATTTAGACATTAAGTACAGTGCATGTTGCTATGTTGCCTCAGATATATTACATATGGCCCTAGTTAACCTAAGGAAAAATGGGTTGCAGATATATTCAGTTAAAAGTCCGATTCACCGATTAGTCCCTTATTAGCCGCCGGCCTATATGGTACCATCTACCAATAATCCTGAACAGTGAGCAGATATAAGCCATGGGCTGAAACTAACCTCGATGGAAAACAACAGTCGTTCCCAAAATTTTCCTGTGTAGGTACATCGAGAAGCATGTTAAGCACAATAGGCTAAACATCAACTAAAATTCCACATGGCAGACAAAATAATCTCCAAAAGATAGCTCCAGTGTGTAGGTTTAAGCATGCTAGTAAAGCAAAACAAGTGGGAAGGTGTGCTAACTGCAACAGGACAGACATTTAACAACAAGCAAACATGGTCATTCAAACTGGTATTGTGCCGGTCTAAGTACACTGGTTCTGGTTAAATAAAAATGGAAAGGCGTGTTAACTACAAGATGCAACAACCAAATGTAGTCATTCATAGTGGTATTGTTGAAACTAGTACTGCTGAAATTGAACTGCACAGTTCATACTGGCACATATAGAACATCACGTTGTGAATAACTGGAATAAACAAGGCATACTACGAACAACCAAAGATAGCATTTGAAACTGAACATATGCTAACTACAAACAACCGAACAATCAAAAAACTTTAGAAGAGGCATATGCTAGCTATAACAGCTTAATAAAGAAGCAAATATATGCATTCCTATCGGTATGTTTAAAACTATATTGATGAAATGTACTACACAGTAAATAATTGCACATATAGAGCATCACATCGTGAACAACTGAAATAAACAAGACATACTGCAAACAACCAGATATAACAATTAAAACTGGACATATTCTCACTACACTGCAAAAGGGACTCGACAAAACAAATCATGGGTTTCTCCCTGTGAAGAGGCACGGCAAAACAAATCATGGGTTTCCTCACTTGTCACGGATGGGCTCGTTCCCGTGGGAAGAGCACGGACCCTGGATGCGCTCCATGTTGTCGCACATGGGCTCCTTCTCCTTGGAAGAGCATGGCTTTAGAGTGCCCTCCCTTATGTCGCAGACGGGCGCTTTCCCCTTGGAAGAGTAGATGGGCTCTTTCCCCTTGGAAGAGCCGGAGAGGGTTCCCTCCTCGTGGTTGCCGTCGATGAGGTCTGACTTGGAAGCTGTGGATCCCAAACCAATGTCGCAGAATGTGTCCTTCAGAAATGACAATAGGGGCTCGATGGCGATGTAGAATGGAAAATTGTTGACAACGAGCCAGAGGAGATCAGCGGCGGGGTCATGGATGAGATCGACGATGGTTGAACCCGAGGGGTTGGGGGTGGGCCACTTTACCTGTGACACAACCCGCATCAGGGCGTCACTGTTGATGACCTCGATGTCGTAGCCGGCGGACGAGACATGCCCGCATACTCTAGCCCGCTGCTTGAGTGCCCACCACCAGTAATGGTCGTCAGCTTCCTCGGCGACGTCGGGCGAAGAGACCGCTATACACCTCTTTTGGGCTGGCCGCCTCGAGCTCCATGGGAAGCGTAGCCGGGCTTAGGCTGTGACGCTCTGGAGTGGGGGATGGGGATCTGTGGGAAAGGGGGCGTTTGGTAGGCATCATCTAAGAAACTCAGGGTGGCCTGGGTATGGATATCGGTGGGTAAGCTGCACGGGCAAAGCGGCAGATGTTGACAATGGAGGCCTGCGGCAGCGGTAGCTGTGGCGGGGACTTTTCTAGGGTTTCGAGCGAGGGAGTGGGTGTGTGTGTGTGTGCGCACCCCCGAGGAGGTTTTGTTGTGTGTGTGTGTGTGTCTGTGGAGGGGGCGCGGGGTGTTTGAGGAAATGACATGGGTACTGAAAATTTTACTACACGGGAGTCAAACGCGGGAGTGAAAGGTCGGGCTATTGAAAGTTTTGATGATAGTGCATCGCACATGGTCTGGAGATAACAACCGTGCGTTATGAATCAGAAAAACCCTCGAGGCGGGCAGATATTTTCTAGGGATGCAGGTGGGATAGGGAACAAAAAACATCGCACATGGTCCGGAGATAACAACCGTGTGTTATGAAACAGAAAAACCCTCGGGGCGGGCAGATATTTTTGAGAGGCGGAGCCTCGTGGAGCCCAATGTACTATGCGGATGTGTGCGTGACAGGTGCACCGGCGTCGCGCATGGTTAGTTTGAGTGAAATGTGTCTGTTGCGTCATCCGACTTGTCTAATGTTCATAAATTTGGTGAAAAATGACGCGGGACAGGGTCATAACACGAACACACTTGCATGTGGACCAAATTTATGTATCAAAAGGGTGGTTTGATTTTGAAATACCAAATGCAACTTCGACGTGGCACCTCTCTTGCAAAGCACACAGTATTTCTTGCCCCCACCCCACCTCATGTTGGCACGAAGGGAATCCTAAGCTATGAATGTATGCCCCCTCCTCCTCAACCGAGGTTCAAATATCAAAGTGCGAAGTAGCTAGCAGCCCCCCTCCTCCCTTGTGTCGGCACGAAGGGAATCCTAAACTATGATTGCATGCGCCCCCAACCGAGGTTCACCATAGCAAAGTGCGAAGTAGCTAGTATCCCCCTCCCTCGTGTCGGCACCAAGGGAATCCTAAGCTATGAATGCATTCTCCCCAACGGAGGTTCACCTAGCAAAGTGTGAAGTAGAGCTAGCATCCCCACTCCGTCGGGTCAGCACGAAGGGATTCCTAAGCTATGAATGCATGCCCACCACAACCGAGGTTCACCTAGCAAAGTGCGAAGTAGCTAGCAGCCCCACTCCCTCCTGTCGGCACAAAGGGAATCCTAGCTAAGCTAAGAATGCATGCCCTCCCCCCCAACCGAGGTTCACCCTAGTGAACTGCAAAGTAGTTAGCAGCCACCCCTCCCTCGTGTCTGCACGAAGGGAATCCTAAGCTATGAATGCACATGCCCCCCCAACCGAGGTTCACCTTGCAACGTGCGAAGTAACTACCAGCACCCTCCCTCGTGTCGGGATGAAAGGATTCCTATGCTATCAATGAATGCCCGCCCCCCCCCCCAACCGAGGTTCACCCTAGCAAAGTGCGAAGTAGTTAGCAGCCACCCCTCCCTCGGTTCGGGACGAAGGGAATCATAAGCTATGAATGCACATGCCCCCCCCCCAACCGAGGTTCACCTAGAAAAGTGCAAAGTAGCTAGCAGCCCCTCGTGTCGGGCAAGAAGGGAATCCTAAGCTATGAGCATGCCCCCTCCCCCAACCGAGGTTCACCTAGCAAAGTGCGTGTAGCTAGCAGCCCCCACCCCCCTCTTGTCGCCATGAAGGGAATCCTAATTAAGCTATGAATGCATGCCCACCCCCAACCGAGGTTCACCTAGCAAAGTGCGATGTAGCAATCCCCCCCACACACACTTTCAGTCGTCGGGCCAGAGAGGCATATATCTAACCAAGATGGATCGTAAAATGTACCAAGAATAATCCACCTTGGTCATACAACCTCTCTCTTGTTTTTGGTCAAAGTGATGGCCGTCCATGCGACCCTGGAGATGGGCTAGCTCGCCTGTAATCATGCAAGTAGCTAGTCCCCGAAGACAGCCACTACATGCGTGTGGCCCAAGCATATGTATGGAGAGGTGTGTTTTTGAGTAACAATGGAACAACTTTGATGTGGTACCGTGATTTTGAACTAGAAATCCCCACACTGAGTGAGGGTTAGGTTGACGATGCATATGTATGTTACGCCACATTTCAAGCCAATGACGGGGATTCATATATGCATGCATGCGTGCATAGTATATGCGATCAAACTTAATTAGGTCTGAATCTCACCATGACCTATACTAATATAATACGAACCAAATGAAGAATCCGCCATGGTAACCTACCTTGTTGTTGGTCAAGGTGACCATGGATGTCCACGCGGACCCACAAATATATAGGCTTGTCACTGATAACCACGCGAGGGAGTGTATCGTTCGAAGGCAACCACTACATGCATATGTATGGAGGTGATGCGTGCATGCATGTTTGAATACACAAAATTGATCTGGCACGTGTGTCAAAAATCGTACACTTGCTCCCCACACAGAGCGAGATCGGTTCATGATGGTGTCATTGTACTAGCCACTTTGACTTGATGGGAGTGGTTCATGCGTACACATGCATGTCTATGTGCTCAAAGTGTATCATGCATGTCATCCCAGAGCAAAAATAATAATCCCCTCCTAAGTCAAATTAACCTCTCTTGTTGTCAGGCAAAAAGAAGAGATGGACCAAGCGGGCCCACAGATGGAAAGCATCGATATCGCTGATATCCACTTAAGTGGGTGCGAGAGGACAACCACCACCGCTTTGCATGTGGGCCAAACATATATATGTTGAATACCCAAAATGCACAACATTGATGTGCCACATGCCTCAAAAACCGTAAACCATGCACCCACACAGAGCGAGGTTCATATCAAGCGTACTACATATGATGGTCCCCTTCCCCCCTCTTCAACGCATACTATATGCTCCTACCATAATATATGTACAACCCAAAAGAATCCTCATCGATGGTGAAATTAATTAACCTCTCCCGATGTAGGTCAAAGTGATGCATGCATGCATGCATCGACAATGGCCTCGCGGGCCCACAAATGAAAGTGCCACACGTGAGTGTCCTAGCTAGGATATATATATATATGCATGTGGCCCAAAAAGGTGTTGTGTGATGTTTGAATAACCAATTTCACAATTTTGATGTGGCATGTGCCTCGGTAACCAAAAAGTCCCGACACTGAGTGAGGTGTACTTGTTCACGGACGCATACATATAGTATGTATGCTAGTCCCCTCCCACCTCTTCGACGCGTACTATATACCACCATAACACAAACAAAAAAGACTCTAACTTTCTGGTCAAATTAACCTCACTGCCGGCTATTCGTCAAAGTGATGGACGACGACCTCGCGGGCCCATAGAAAGTGTCACACGCGAGTATCAAGTGTCGTGTAGGACAACCATCGACTGCATGTGGCCAAAACATTTATGTATGAAAGGGTTGTGTAATGTTTTAAATAACAATTTCATGACTCTGATGTGGCACCATCCTGCCTAACAAAACGTCAACCCAGACTGTGGCTCACAACTCGTAGTGTACTGTGAGCCACCCGCCACCCCAGACGCACACACCCACACACACACCGCGAATCCACCGCAACTACGAAGCATGTTAAATTAATTATCCCGCGGTGAACATAAATGTTACCAAAGGCGGGACGTTTTAATTTCAAAAAAAAAATCACAGAGATCATTAAGACGTTTTAGTACATTGATTGATTGATTTTGTATGGGTATAATGTGCAAAAATCAAATTTGAGCTCCATGCACACGTGATGCTGGCACCTAAATGGATTGCAAAAACACATGTGTCTCACTGGGTGCATGTTTACTCCCCGTGCAACAAATTTCAAACATTGAGAATCTTGATTTTTCAATTCTAGTACATCCAAAACTTATTTGAAATTCATGAAACTTATCGTGTTGTCATATGGACACCAATACAAAGTGGCATTCTACTTTCTAGTAAAATTTGAGACCAGTTTTGATGTAATCTTTATCTAATTACAGATGGGAGATTATTAATAATTGGGAACCAATATCCCAAACAGATTATTTATTTGAACCGTGAGCGCTAGACCAACAATGGATATATGTGCCATGCTTCGGTTAAGCAATAAAGAGGCAACATTAATCATCCAAATAGAAAAACAATATACATGCCGCCGCGTGACCCATGTGGTGTCCGAGTAGGCGTGAGTTGATGTGATGAATGCAAGCAGTCCGCCGTGCAGGCAGATGGGGAGGCGCGCATGCAGGTGTGTGAATTGACGGAGGTGTGCTCTCCGCGTAGTGTCATCGGGAGGCGTGCGAGTAGCTGTGTGAAACTTTGGTAGGCATGCCAGCAGTCCGGTGCGCAGGCTCACCGGGAGGCAAGCCATCGGTTTGACCGCCGCCCGCCTCTCTCCCACAACTCCCACTTCTCCATATTAATGGCGCGCCCGAGTGGCCGCACCCCCCATCCTTGCTACGCACACACAATCCTCTCTACCTGCTTGCATCCTCGATGCCGCTCTTAGTCCTCAAAGCCGTTAGTGTATCAGGATGCCGCCGAAGCGCCCCATCGGAGGGAGTGGCGACGCTGGGGCTGCTAAAGCACCGGAGCACGGCGCAGAGATGGAGACAGAGGTTGCCGTCACTGCCGGCGAGTTATCGCTGCAACCTGACGTCGTTGATGGCGTCGAGCTTCCATAGCCGGAGGCGGAGTTCGACACCGACTCCGACGACCACTCCGGTGACGACTCCAACGACCACGCCGGCGACGACTCCGACGACCATTCCGGCGACGACTCCGATGACAACGGACAGCTGGTTAGTCATCTATACCCATTTATGTGTCAAATAGATCATAGGGTTTCTCTAGTTACTCCTGCCTCCCCCTTTTTGGAATAGAAATCATGTGGTTATGTTCTCCCAATCCATGAAATCTGAGTAAGTTTGTTAGATCCGTGTAGTGTATTGATTGTTTGAATGGTACAGGTGATAAGTGATTAGTTGTTTCATCTGTTCAAATGATTTCTGCTCATAATCCGACTAGGGTTAGTATTCGTGCTAATAATTCCTAGCCAGGACTTGACAATTGATTTTGAATGACCTACATATGTTTGTGCCATTCTTTTCTTCAAGATTGGTCTGTACATAGATGACTGTGCTTAAAAATCGAACCATAATCTCTGGATATATATAAATAAATAGCCATAAATTCCTAATCCTACTTCACAGCATGTAATTAGTGATTTGATGCCAAATTTGTTTTACTATTTGTATAGGTGCTGTCTGACGATGTGGACAGTGAGGATGAAGATGCCCAGAGGAGGTACAAGAGGCGAATCCTAAGGGAGCTTTATGCGGGAATGCATAACAGGCGTATTAGGACCTGGAACGACGACTATGGATGCCCATTTTGCAACCACAAGATTCATGATGTGTATCTAAGTGTTCTGGCGCATGTAAGAGGATGGGCTATTGGCTCCTTCAAGCAGAAGTATTCTCGCAGGGTGGCGCACGACGCGTACGCCGAGTACCTGGAGAAGCTTCAGGATCGTGCTGGCCGCATGTGAGATGAGATGTGGGATGGATCGAACTATGTACGCTTGAGTATGCTTAATAATGGTTGAACTATGCTTATGTACGTTTACGTTTCTTATCTATGTCTGAGTATGTTAAAAATTTCGCCAAATTTTGGTAAAAATTACAATGGGGGACCAATAAACCAGGACGGAGGTAGTACGTCAATCACATACGGTTCCCAAAATTGGAACCATGTGCAGTGACTTTCATTTTGCCTGCTATGTCAATCACACATGGTTCGCTCTAGCAAACCGTTGCCCGAAAATTCTTTATGGGACAGAAAACCCTCACCACCCAATTCAGAAAAGAAAAAAGAAAACCCTTACCATCCCCATGTCACAAAAACCCTCACCCCGCCCGCCACCCCCTCGGCCCCTCCGGTACGTTCCCCATTCACACCTGCACAAGCTCCTCCGCGTCTATGCTATGGCACCGTCTATTGCGGTGGTAAACACTTAGCTCGATGCTTGCTGCCGCCAGGCTGCCGGCAAAGCCCACCACATTTCACCACTTCCGCTTGCCGCCGGCTATCGCCATCGACTCTCTCGATGCTGCTCGCGGTCGACCTAGCTCCATTCGGTTGGGGAATCTGCCGTACTGAGGGTTCTTTCTCATGGACGATAAGGTAACTAAATTAACAAGATATTATCTCATCTCTTATCCCAGTTCATCTGCCTCCTTTAATCACCCAGCGAAAATCACTGTGAATTCATTTTTATTCGAGCTGATTTGAGGGTTTTCTTACATTCATAGAATGTACAGTGCGCCGACACTTCAGGACTTGGCGACCGCCGCCAGATATTCCATCTCATCGTACCAGATAACTTGAGGACGCGTGTGGTATGTTCAATCTCACCCTAAATCGGTTGGCATGGCCTACTTTCCTGAACATATTCTAAATATTGCTACATTTGGATAAAAGGTGCCACATGCACCATATAAGTCAAAGGGGATTTTCCCCCTCTTCTCTCTATATTAGGAAAATTAATGATGTATTGTTCTTTAGATTACTCTCATATTTCCATGACATCATTTTACCCTATCTATTTAATTATAGACTTTTGTCCTTCAATTTCAACTGATGTACAGTTCTTTCAATTTGGGCCCATATTTGCTTGTTCCCATATTTTCTTTAACAATCCTACCATTTTCTGCAGGACATCCCTCGCGATGCAACAGATTATGTAGTGCACAATTTTTCCCTTTACATACATCAAGGCTCCACGAATGTCATACTGCACACAAACCATGGATTTACAATCATTGCTACTGTAAGACTTGATGAACATGGTGACTCCTATTTTGGCACTGGCTTTTGGAATGAAATTGCAAAGTTTTATGTACTGAAAGTTGGCACTAAAATTGCACTGCACATAGAAGGGCCTGGTCATGAGATATATGCTAACTTCCCCGACAAAATCATCCATCCAAACTTTGTTCGAAGTAATTTTTATTTTCAACTATATGCATATGTTGACTTACCCAGCAATGTCAAATGAATTGTGTAGTATTTAAGCAACCAATTATTATTCCATTTTCTTACTATATTCATACCTAATAACTTCTAGTTACCAATACACTTTTCTATTGCCCTGTTTTAACTAAATATTCCCTATACTCCCATTTCTATCAGAAAGCGCCACTGACAAGGAGACTCCAGAGGTGGAGAATAGGGCTGCCAACAAGCGGAGGCGGGGTGAGCTAGAACCGCAATCGACTCTAGCAGGCCTAGACTTAATCAGCAGCCTCCCCAATGATATGTTGAGAGTCATCATCTCCCTCCTCCCAATCAAATATGGGGCATGGACAACCTCCATTCTCGACGGTGGCGCCCCCTATGGAACTCCAGCCCTCTCGACCTCATCGACACCCACGAGCTCTGCCATGGCTATCGCAAAATCTTGGATGCGTTCTCCAAGATCCTCGGCAGTCACCTTGGCCCAATCAAAGGCCTTAGAATGGGAAGTTCCGTTCCAACGGAAAGGACCGAGCCAAGCTTGATGACTGATTCCGATACCCCGCCTTAGATCAGCTCGAGGAGCTCACTTTTGATGATGGGCATATGCGGTCGCTGCCGACGTCCGCACTCCGCCTCGCGCCCATGCTGCGCGTTGCCAAGTTCTGGAACTGCCATTTCCCGCCTCTTAATGGCGTGCCCGCTCTTATTCTACCACGACTGAAGAACCTCGATCTCGTCGTCGTCTGCCTCTCAAAGGGTGACATGGAGTGCCTGCTCCGTGGCTGTACTACACTCGAGTACCTTCGTCTTTAGGCGATCAATGGATTGAGTACCTTCCACATCACCTCCATGACTCTCCGGACTATTTATGTGTGTTGCTGGTGCGGCGGCAAGACATCACAAAAGGTGGACCACGGCATGGTCATCCAAGACACACCTGCACTTGAGAGATAACTTGTAGTTGATCAATAAGGTCCAACAAGAATCAATGTCGTTTCTGCGCTAAAATTGACAGTGGTGGACTACTTGTCTGACAAATACTCCGAACTTGTTATTGGATCCACACCGGTTCAGGTACAACAGCTGCCTTCTACCTCTCCTTCTAAAAATTAACATTATTTCTAATTTTGAAGATGTTTGTTCGTCTCTCATTCAAAAAATGATTCCGACAAGCTTGACATCAAATCACAAGACAAAGTGAAGGTCTTGGCACTAGAATCTACCGGGCCCGACCTGGAGCAAGTTGTCAGTTTCCTGAGATGCTTTCCGTGCCTGGACAAGCTATATATCGAGGTGATGTTCCTTTCCTGTTAAATCTTAACCATAAGGGAGTTCAATGCGTGACATGTTTCTCCAAGTTTACAATGACAATTTACTATGAATTCTGAAGGTTCTTTTGGAGGATTTCAATACGTACATGCCACCCCCCCATATTGGTTGCTTGATCCATATGGTTACATTCAATAAGCATTTGTCCTTTGGATTCATCTGTACTAGTTTTCTTAGGGAACTTTTCATCCACTCCAACCTCTTTTGAAGAAGGCTACATTTTTCTAGAATGTAATCAAATGCCCATGTTAATCATGTTAGATCGAAGATGGCATGTTGGTGAATTTTACAAATCCTGCAAACCAAATAGCTAGGCATGTAGTAATGTTCAAAACTGGATGTAGGGACTAACATGTTTTCTCCTTTTGCAGATAAGATTAGGCCCAGTGGTGGATAATGTGATACAATAAAACAATCATGTCGAATGCCTAGATCTGCATCTCTCAGAAATTACTTTGAACTCCTACCGAGGGACCTTACCAGAGATTATATTCGCCAGGTACTTTGTTCTCAGAGCAAGGGTGCTGAAGGAAATGAGGTTTTCCATACATTTATTTCACAAAAATGAATGGTCTGTTGATCAGCGCCGGTGCCTGTGACAGAATGGAATAGGCTCTAAAAATGTTGGATTTCGTTTTGGAACTTCAGAGGACAGAGTAATCGGAAGTCATCGGGTCAACCCCATACATGACTTCTCAGTGGCCGGCCCCTTTGCAAAAATTGTGAGGTTTCGAAGCCAGACTTAGAAGCGGTGATATTAGTTTGAACCTCTCTGATATCCATGTTCAGCGCATCAACGCGAGCGTTTGTAGCTAATGAGCTGAATTTCATTTCTAATATCAAATTGAACCTTGTAATCTTCGAATTTGAGCCATATAACTCTGGAATTTGAACCTTGTAACATTTCGAGCTTTTGTGGTACAATCGTTGAAATGGCACCATATGAGACTCGTATATTGCTAGCTCTATTTTGGCCTTAATATGCAATGGTCTTAGATTTTATTAACCATTCTCGAATCAGTTTACCTTGTCGATCTCAATGCACATGATCTGTACAGCTAATTCGACTGCGATCTTCGACATTATTGCACGCAGTTGGTTTCTTCCATCATGTGCACTGTAGAGCGCAGAATTAATTATCGCACTCGAGTGTCCAGCATCACCCTTCTGTGTAACTTTGACCTCATCACCCAAGGGTAAACTTATGACCGAAGTCATTCCACACGCTTTGTTTTTACAAAGCTTTTTGCCAATAAACGCCCACGATTTGTCCCTCTTCTAGCCGACGCGTGGCCAAACTAGTCAGGCGGGAAGCTTGCGCGGTAAACAGCGCGGTAGCGCGGGACAGGCTCACCGACAATACATTCAGCGCCTCTTCGAGCCCACTCCTGGGGTGCGGTGATGTCAAGCGTGCATTGGATTCTGGAATCCTCCGCTATGAACGCCATGACAAGACGTGACGATTACAAGCTGGCCGGCCCCCATTTATTACAGCGGCGATTTAACCTACCCTTGAGTCTCTTTAACCTTTCGATCGCGCCCCACCATTGCAAGAAGCACACCCACCACAAAAGTTCTTAGAGGGTATCCTGCGCGGCTCCAATGGCGCTCTGAGCGGCTGCCGACGACGAGCAGCAGTTCACCATGCGTGCCGTGGTGGACACCCATAGAAGGTTCATGGACCTCTCGGTGGTGTACACCAACGACCCGGTCTGGGTGGAGCACTCCATCCACATCATGTAGCTGTTGCTTGCCCAGGAGAAGTACAAGGTGGTCGGGTTCGACCTCGAGTACGCCCGCACTCATGCCGGGTCTCGTCCCAAGGTTGCCGTCACCAAGTGTGCATGCGCCACCACGTCCTCGTCTACCTCTACTGCCTGGCCACAAGGCCCTGCGAGCATTTCGCCAGGTTTGTCAACAGCCCCCACTACATGTTCGCTACAGTGGACGTCACCAACGATGTAAAGGCGCTCGAGAATTCGGGCATCGCCTACCAGAATCTTGTCGACATCCAGGGCCAATACAAGATCAGGGGCAGCAAGGAGCATGAGAAGGACTCACTGGTTCACCTCGCCAAGGCTATCATCGAACCCTACTACAGAGACATGAAGGATTCGCGCAACAAGGACAAGCGTGCCTGGCACTCGGCCTGGATGGAGAAACTCGACAAAGCTCACGTCGTGTACACGACCAAGGAGGCGTACACGAGCTACGACATGTACAGGCGGACCGTTGACATGAGGAAGTCCCTCCTACCCCAAAACGGCCAGGGATCCAGTCAGAAGCAGAGCAATGGCAAGCGTCATCGCAACAATAAGTAGATGATTAGATCCTCGTTTCTCCTACTTTAGTATGCATGTAATTGCTTTCTTTGGTGTGTGGAAATGTTATGTGTGTAGTAAGTTGTGTAATTGTATGCTTAATTTGGTTATGCAATGCTGTCTTTTTAAGTATATATGTTGATGCTCTGTAGACAGAGCGTAGATGTTGTGTGGAAAAAGAAAATCACATCGCACACAGACTAAACAATGGAACCCGTCGATGATGATTTCATCAAGCACTCACAATTGTATACCAGCAATCATTTGCTCACAACACATACGTCTTATTAGAAGCAATCGTCTGCGTTATTATCGGTCTTCGCACACATTTCTGATTACAGACATGTTTGCCGTGTATCACACATATCTTGTTAAGTTGAACCGTTTTTGTTCTCTTGTCTCAACGCAAACAGTTCATCCGAGTGAACCGCATGCCGTATATCGCGCACACCTTGATCTGGCTGACCGTTTCTTTTGTGTTGCCTCACAAACAGTACATCCAAGTTAACCTTATGTTGTACATGGCACACACCTTCATCTGGCTGCCCGTTTCTTTTGTTCCTCCTCACCGCAAACAGTTAATTGAGTTGAACCATATGCGATTATGGCATCACACACAGTTTTTTCGAAGGGTCTCTGATCGTAGTGTCGTGTTAGCAGCATCCTGCAGTAGTGCACCACTTATCCGTTCTATACCCATTAAGCTTTATTAGACTTGATACCCATGGTAGTGTGATTGCTGTGTCCTCGTGGCTCAGAGATTACTACAACAACAGTTGCAAGTACAGGTAATGCGATGTTCTGATGAGAGAGCGATGCCTGCTTTTGGAGTTCTTCTTCTTCGATCAAGGGATAGGTTCCGGGTTGGTGAGCCTGAGCTAGCAGGGTGGATATCGTTCTTCTTTTTCGTTTGCTTTCATCCGTAGGCGGATCCTGCACTTCTGTATGATGATTGCTATTTATGGATGAACTGTTGTATTCATGTTGTATCTTGTGGGAGTGTAAGCCTTTATCTTGTATTCTCATCTTTAGTACATGGTATGTTGTAATGATGTCCACCTTGCTTTGCGCTCGAAATGTGATTGTGCCCCGATCATGAGTTCATCACGTGATTGGGATAGAATCGCATCTAGGGCACGACACGGGTTTAATCTAATTTCCTCGGAAGTCATCAGCAAGCTTCAGATATCAGAAGATGAGTTGAAGGCCACCGGCACATTTCTTGGAGTTAATCCCTGCAGGAGTCATCCTAAGGGGAAGATCACGTTGCCGGTGACGTTCGGGGGAGAGCTGAACTACCGGACTGAGAAGATTGTGTTTGATGTGGTTGAACTCCCTCTGTCGTACGACGAGATTCTTGGACTCCCGGCCCTGGCTAAATTCATGGGGGCATCCCACTATGCCTACAACACCTTCAAGATGCCTGGGCCACTGGGAGTCATTGTTGTCCCATCGGACGAGAAGGATGCAATCATTTGCATGGACAAGACGTACCAGGACATAGTCATGGCAGAGGCAGCGGCAGCAGCAATTCCCACCAAGGAGGACAGGGGAATGAAGAAGGATAGCAATGACGCTGGCATGGAATCCGGGAAGCGAGCCTCTTCGGAGTGCACTGCGCCTATTAATGACTTGGCAGAGAGTTCCAACAGTAAGAGATCCAAGGTCACTGCACCCCAAGTGTAGAAGGTCCCAGCAGGGCTGGCTGGTGTTGATGGTACTTTCACTATCAGCGCCACCCTCGATGACAAATAGGAAAGCGCGCTCGTTTCCTTCATGCGGGCGAATATCGATGTGTTTTCCTGGCAACCATCTGATATCCCCGGTGTTCCCAAGGAGGTAATCAAGCACCACCTTGCTGTCTGCCCACACACCCGACCAGTCAAGCAGAAAGTCTGGAAGTAGGCCTTGGAGAGGTAGCAGTTTATTATGGAAGAGATCAAGAAACTTGAAGCAGCGGGTTTGGTCAGAGGAGTGCTACATCTGACATGGTTGGCAAATCCAGTGGTAGTCCGGAAGGCTAACAGGAAGTGGAGGCTTTGCATAGATTTCACGGATCTCAACAAAGCTTGCCTGAAGGACCCATTTCGCTTGCCGCGCATCGATCAGATTGTGGATTCCACTTTAGGCTACGATTTGCTCTCCTTTCTGGATGCATATTCTGGGTATCACCAAATCTTCATGTCCAAGGAAGACGAGGATAAGAAATCTTTCATCACTCCATGTGGTACATATTGTTTTATCCGCATGCCATTTGGATTAAAGAGCGTTAGGTCCACTTTGCAAGGGCAGTCCAGATTGGTTTCAAGCCACACTACACAGAAACATTGAAGCCTATGTGGATAATATTGTGGTCAAGACAAAGGATAGAGCCACCCTTATTCATGATTTGGAGGAGACATTTGCTAATTTGCGCAAGATCAACTTGAAGCTCAACCCGGAGAAGTGTGTGTTTGGCGTTCCCTCCGGCAAGCTACTTGGGCTCTTTGTGTCCCATCGGGGGATCGAAGCCAACCCTGACAAGATTAAAGCTATCAAGAAGATCCAAGCGCCAAGGACAGTCAAGGATGTGAGGCGTCTGACAAGGTGCATTGCCTCGCTAAGCAGATTCATCTCCAAGTCTGCCGAGCGTGCCCTGCCGTTCTTCAAAATTTTGAAGAAAGCAGGGCCCATGAAGTGGACTCCGGAAGCAGATGCAGCTTTGCAAGAGTTGAAGAACTACACTACAAAAAATATACACTTCATGATACGTGTTTATCACAGTAGGTCGTGTTTTTTGTCATGCATGTACATCCATGACAAATTTATGGCAGAATCAAGATAGTCATACCTGTGTTGTCGTAGAAGTGTTCCATGACATTACCAAAATTATCATCACGGAAGTGTCCACTTCCAAGACGATAAATCACACGTCACAGAAGTGCTTTCGTCAAGGGTGACCGACACGTGGCATCCACCGTAACGGAACGCCGTTAAGCTATCGGGTCGGATTTTGGATCCGATAACCCGTTAACAGCCCTGACCAATGGGAAATTTCCACGTGTAAAATTCTGATTGGCCGAAGGGAACACCTGTCAGCTCGTTAGTGGGCCAGATGTGGCCAGCCCATTGGAGGAGACATGCCTATGATACATCGACACGTGGCTGGGCCCAACAGAGGCCCATATAGGTTAAAAAGGCCGGCCCAGTCAAAGGCACGTAGATCTTAATTAGGTACTAGTGGGCCAGCCCAATAACGGCCTTCTTAATAAAGGCCCATTTACGGCCCGAAGCCAGATCTGGCCCGTTAATTGTTCGCCCAATATTTGGGCCCATTTACGGTCCGAAGCCAGATCTGGCCCGTTAATTGTTCACCCAATATTTGGGCCCATTTGCGGCCCAAAGCCAGATCTGGCCCGTTAATTGTTCACCAAATATTTGGGCCCAACTACAACCCAATGACTTTCGGCCTGTTAGAGGCGTGATGTATACATGGGCCCATTTCAGCCCGGTGTGACTTTCGGCCTGGGAATGGCCCGTGCTGCCCATGGGCCATATATGGTCCGACGGGACATCGGGCCCACTAACGGCCCGTGCTAAAGGTGGCAACAGTTAAGCCCAACATGACTTTGGGCTTGTTAAAGGCATGTCATGTAATTCGGCCTGTTGATGCTTGTGCTAAGCTTTCGGCCTCTTAAAGGCCCATTATATCAGTGGGCCAACTAAGGCCAGAGATGTGTTTCGGCCTCGTAACGGCCCGTCAGCTAACTGGGCCCAAAACGGCCCGGTCTACATTTCGGCCTGCTGAAGGCCCGTCGATGACTAGTGAAAATTGAGTCCCAACATGCATTTTGGCCTGCTAAAGGCCCGTGGTTTCATCTCGGCCGTAAAAGGCCAGTACAATATTCAGCCTGTTAATGGCCCAACGCTACCTGGGCCAAAGTAAGTGTTGGGTCGACAAAAGGCCCAACTAAAATATAGGCCGGTGTAAGTTTGGGCCTGGCACAATGTGTGAAGGCCCCAATCATTCGGGCCCAAGAAAGACGCAGTCCGGCCCAATTGTGGCCCGCTAGAAACTTGGCCCGTTAGAGTCGAATGTTTCGGTCCGGTCGACTACATCTGATTTTTTTTCAGATAGCGAATGATAGCAGTAACTAGTAGGAATGAAGAACAAACCTACTATATACAATAAGGAAATTATGGCATAGTAACTAAGAATAAACCTACACTATACAATAAAGGATTTAAGGTATATTACATCCACTGGGCATCGAAGTTCGCCACCAGTGATCATAAAGCGCAACGAAGAAGCAGATTACAAAAATCGGGCACCATTGCAGCGTAATAAAATAATCTTGAACCGAGACCACTTCCAAGATAGTTCAAGAAAGGTTAGCCTTATGGGGAACTGCCAGGCAAGCTATCGAAAGCAAGGCCGTGAGACCGGCCTAGCATGTCGGTCATAGCTTCCAGTGTACCTGTTTAGCGATGAGGTTCTCATTGGTGTTCTCCGCAATCTTTCTTAGAGATAGGACTTCAAGTCGGGTTGAGTTGCGTAATGCATTTTAGCTAGAACTTGGGATCAAGAAGTCGAACTGATTCGCATAACGAATTATGTGAGCTTGTCTCGACCGTTAGTCTCAAGTAACTTGAACATCGCATCAAGACAAGACTTTGGGGTTGTCTCGCTATCTTCAAGATGTTTTGCCTTCTTTGCTGCAATATATGTTGGGTTTGTCTCACAGCCTTCAGCAGACTTGTGCATGCCATTAGGCATATCACCCTGAAACAAAGCAGGGAGATGACAGGTTTTGCACGTGGATAAACAAAGATGATAAATGTTCTGTCAATTCTATCCAATTTCAAATTAGAAAATAAAGTGTAAGTTCAAAATATCAATAGCATAATTTGGCATTGTTCATAATGCGGGGAGCTTCACCACACTACTGGATTACCATGTCAACATAACAAGCATAGATGAAGGGCAAAGAAAATCATTGTATCTATTTTGGATAATGTGCATGGCATGTTGTTCATATCATCAGCCACATCAAGAAGATAAAACAGGAGATGACAAGGTGCAAACGTGGGCTGCTTCACCACACACTGGATTATAGATCCACAAAAACAAGCATACATATAGGGAGTATTAACTAATGTGCATGGTATGAATAAGGAATTTGGTTTTACGAGTAAAACTTAGAACTTACGGTTCTTACGAACATGCATTTTGGTAGAAACAGCAAACTAAACAGCAGTAAACAATAGGGAGTATGAGCAAATTAAACAGCAGTTAAAGATAAAGGCTTTAGAAGGAGTGACTTACATTAACAGTTAACACCGGCTTTATAATGCCCTTCTCCATGTCAAGGGAGGGATAACTCAAGAATTTCAGCACGTAATCTTCTTCATAAGCATTATGCAGTACTCTACATTTTGTAGAGAGTAATTAGAGATATGATAATACCGAAGGGATAGAGGATAATGAAGATAAGATGCAGATTGATGCTACATAATCAACTACCAATCCTCGAAGTACAAGCGTTACAGGACAAAATGTAATCGACAAGAGCAATGGGCTACACTTTTGCAATCGGCATTGTCTCAGGTATTCTACTTGTTGGTAAGATTAAATATAGATCTGATCTTTTTAGTAAATGGTGGGCGAGGGAGATAAGATGCAGAATGCTACAAAATGAACCAATCCCTCTTCCCATAATACAAGAGTGTTTTGAACACTAGTGTACTATACAAAACGTTCTTATATTATGGGACGGAGGAAGAAGCTATTAATGTAAGTACAGTGATAGACCACATTCAGTCCTTACAAGAGGACTGCAGAGCTAAACTTCTTCAAAAGGATTGGGTTGATTATAAATTTATGTAAGAGTCCATAAGGATCTTATAATGTCCACCAAATGGACGATTACGAGACTAACATGTGCAGTGATGCTACACAATCAAACAGCTATGAAAGTAAGTATGGTCATACAGGGCAAGAGGTACTCACAAGAGCAATGCAGTGTGTAGTATAGTTGCGAGATTCTATGGTCCCTTGAGAATGAATGTTCTTCTGCTAATAGTTTTCGTACAAGTGAGACATTAAGGCAAATGTAGAAATGTAGTTCAAATTGTGATGTGATATCATAGATAGTTCCTTACGCTGCAGCCGAGACCAATGTGTAACAAGATTATTCCAGTCACCGTCGGATAAATGTAGCACCGGAGACTTTACAGAAATTTCGTTGAGAGGCTTGCCATCAAAGTGCGCTTGCCTCAGGTCGGAGTGATACTTCATCAACGAGTTCTTGAAAAGCGCAACCGAGCCTTGATCGTCATCGCAATCCAGTTTGCTCCTCGCCTATTTAAAAGTATGAAATCTTGTGTCTTCTATCAGCAGAAACATATGCAGTAATGACCATGAATAACATTAGTACATTACTTACGCCAGAAGTTGCGGAGGAAGACCGGAAATTATTCTGTGTTCATGTATAATCTTTCCATGAAGGAAAGATGCGCACAAAGTTCCTGACAACAACATAAGCTTCATCTTCTAAACTGGGAAGAAATGGAACAGGGGTCCTATTTGCTGCAATTGGGGCTCTCTCTGGTTCGAAAAGGGATTAGGCAACTGGATTGGTGTACTCTTTGCTGGAATGGGGGTTTTGTGTCGTACAGCTGGTACTATGTCAACTGGCATAATCATATTGTTTGCTGCAGTTGAGGTTTGCTGAGTTGGGGCATCAGAAATGACCAGTGTAGTAGGGCTAGAGTCTGCTAGAGTTGGGGTATTTTGTGTGTCAGGTGATATTGCAACTACACCTAATGGGCTATTTGATATATAAGATACCACTACCTTTTCCAAATACTTTGCTTGTGCTCCTCCACGATCAACAATCGCCCTCTTCCTTTTGAACGTCTGATACACAAGAACAACATTTCAATGGATAAATATTGTATGATGACAGATGGAATATGTACTGAAAATGGATAGGCAGGGCGTATTCACATACACGATGTGTAAACTAAGCTAATGGCAGTTCAACAAAGTAGAAGCAATGCAAACCATCACTTGCAAGATATGTTCGAGCAATGTAACCTTGGAAAGTTAGAGCAAGTACCTTGATGGGTGAATAAGATAGGGCATCTTCCTCTGACTCCTCCACTAGGGAGCTACATTGACTTAGGTCTCCCTCTAGCTCGTAATCACCATAGGATCATATTCTGAGCATGAATCAGAGGTGGAGAACGCTTGCATTGCATTGCATCCAGACTTCATTTCAGTCCCTTAATGCCAAGTTTGACAACCATGGCATTGTTCTCGCTTTTATTCTTTTCATGCCGCAAGCTCATAATCATTATGATGCTGTTCGTAATCAGAGGTTCATGAAAACATAAAAGTAGTCAGATTATCTATGGAATGCATTGCGAATTCAACTCGGAGAGTGTCTCCCTATAAACCCCTGCATATGCAAAGTTCACCTCCCCAACCGTGACTGCATCCACACACGTAAATGCAAACCCTTATGTCTCTATAACAGTGCAGCACAATTTCAAAACTGAAGTAGAAACATTAGAATCATATGAAATTCAGTATTTGAACAAATAAACTAAGCAATTATGAGTGGCGTAATGTTTAGCTTCAAGGGTGGAGTGTTGGTAAAGCGACACAAAGCAAGTAGGCAGATTGTATTCCATGTAAAAGATCGAAACCTATGTAAAAGCTGGAAATGACACTTTCTTTCTATACAATGCAAAGGTTCGTTACCCACACATGATGGAAGAGATCACATAGAGAAATACTATTCACTCATGTCTACGGTTCCAAAGATTTAGAAACAGGTGGTCCACCCTAAAAGAATATTGACATCAAATATGACAAGGCAAGCATAGATGTAGTGAATCAATCATTTACTTGTGAGCTTACTAGGACAAGTATGCAGAATTGTAACTGCAAAGAAGAGACCGGCCCAAAATCTGAATGAAGAAGTTTGTCTAGCACTTATTGTTTGCAACTAATCGACGTGAATAATTGGATATTATATCGAATGAGTAAGAAAGACAAGTAAAATTGTCAACAAACCTGGCTTGCAATAGTAATCTGGGTCAATGTCACTACGACCAACAATCCAAAATGACTAGTTTCTGTTCCGAGGGCCGGAATTTTGAAGACCATGTGAACTTTAGAGGTACTAAAGATTACCGCAATAGATCTGAACCATTAAGCGTAGGTAGCACTGAGCACACAACAAACCTAATGGCAGTCCTGCCTAATGAGTAATGAATCAATTAGAAAATGGGTGATGAGGAGTGGCTGTTGAGTGTTGAGGACGTATCTCAGGATAAATCGGGTTGGCTTGGTGGGTGCTGCACGCCGAGCCCGAACGGAAGGGAAGGTAGGCACGGCGGCGCGGCAGCGGTGACGCTGTTGGGCGTGGCGGCTCGGCCTCCTCCTGTTAGTCCGGCGTCTCCTCCTAGAGTCATGCCGTCCGGGGACGGCAAGTCGCCAATGAGGCAAGCGGTCGTAGTAGAGATCAAGCGCCAGAAAGCGTAACGTAGGGGAATCGAGGCCCGACGACCCAATATCCTGTGGTGGGCGGCCCACCGTGGGCACCCTGTAGAGATACACACCCGAGCGGCTAACATGAATTTTCGAAACTAATTGAGGAACATTTAGCTGACCAATTAAACAACTCTGTGTTAATAATATCAGATTCGTATTTGAACAAGTAAGCTTGTTTAGCTTGATGGGTGGAGCAAGGTTATTATGACACGAAGCATGTATTATGATCAGATAGTGATCATAACAGGGGAAACTCTAAGCATATTTTTTAGCAAAAGGCGGTTTCCTCCGATTTCTATTAAAGAAACCACCACGGAACCAACATGATCAATTAAACCCTAAGCATGATCAATTGAACCGTATTATGGCTGTGCCATGGCAGATTTGAAGCTGCAAACCGGAGAAATGATATTTAGCATCCATTGTTTGCTTCGAACTAAGAACTAAATTAACTAAATTCTAAGAGCTGAAAAGAAAGTAGAGTAACCATTCTAAAAAAAAAGTAGAGTAACCAAGTTAAGATCTATTTTCTGGTTGAGATCAAAAAGTTGAGGAGATATGAAGTACGATCTCTCTTGCGGCGCCATGTAGGCATCGAGGGTGCGATGGCTGTCGGTGGCGTTGAAGCAGATCTGCGACGATAGACGGGTGCATCGGGGAATAAGTCCCGTTGCGGTGGAAGAGAAGGTCGTGTGAGCGGCCCCGGCAAAGAGGACGACGACACTGATGAAGCGAGAGGACGCGATGCAAGGCTATTGGTCCGTCGCCGTGGATGAGAAACGTCCATCTCTAGCAGTGGACGACGCGGTCTTGGTAGGCTCTTCGGCATGGTGGAGGACGGTGGCGATGGATGTGGTGGAGGACGGCGGCGATGGATGGGGTGGCGGACGGAGGCTGGTGTGGGGATGGGGTGTTCTAGCGCGGATGGTGTATGAATGGGAAAATGGAGGGAGAGGTACGGGGAACCATGTTTTTGGGACGGGCCTGTCTGAAATATGGGAAAGTTACGAACTTAGCCCCTGTTTAAAATTTGGACGTCTCGTCGGTTGGGGCTAGGACGGTAATCTCACATATCGCCAATATTTGCCCGGAGCGATTTCGGGCGAGGAGAGGGTGGTTGGTGCCCACGGTGTATGAACGGGGCTGACAGGTAGGGCGCCCATGGTAGTGAAGTTACAAACCTGCCCCTATTGAAAATATTTGCCTACATCGATTTCGGCCGAGTCGAGTTTGTTTTGCTGCCCACCGTGTATGAATGGGGAATGGAGGGAGAAACAGAGGTCTTTCGGACGAGCTTGAATAAAATGAGTTTTGCAGCCCATGTTTGACGCCCACCGTGTCGGAATGGGCTCAGAGGCGGTCGTGTCACGTCTAATTTAAGTTACTAACCTACCCCTATTGAGAGCAGTGGAAATCGGGCTGATGGATTGTCCGTGTAATGGGTAGACAGTAATTTCCATCTCCCAAACACTTGGCTTCGGGCAGCCGAAGTGGGAGTGGACATTTTGCTGCTTCTTTCAAATTTTGGGACAATAAGCATCCACGTTTACCCTGGTAACTAAATTCCAATCCATTTGTATTCCTATATGAATCTTTATAAATCATTCTATGTGTTTTTATATATCTTCAAAAGGACGACAAAGATGTATTCCATCACATATATGAATATGGTTTACAAATGCCGATACTCAAATTCAGAAACTAGAATCCAGTTTAAGGTGAATTCGAATATTGCGAACACTTCATGTCCAACTCAAATGTCACACGCAGCATGTTGTGTACTCCCATTTAGATATGTACACAAGCGATGTATCAAGATTCAAATATCGAGTCAATCAACCAAGAATGTACAGAACTAACAGACATATAAACACTTATAGAGTATATGGATCAATAATATCAACTAACATACATAAGCCGTGTCATTGTACTTTTTTTGGCTACAACAGCATCCTTTTTTTAGCCAACATCTTGGCCCTTTCCGATGCATGCCACTTATGGTCCATCTATACTACTACTATTGCTGAATGCACATTCAGCCTGATTGGCATATTTGTAGGTCTGGCACAACAATCCAAATGAAATGTCTCTGAGTCTTATCAATTAATACAGACTTGTGCTCAAATAAAATTACAAACCAAAAAAAACAATTATTACATGATCTCTAAAACAAATGGTTTGATTGATTACATGAACAGAAAACACAAAGGTTATTCAACTATGGAAAGAACATTTCACCTATGATTTACCAAGTAGGAATTTAATTTCCTTTTTTCCTTCAGGACCTTAATAATCTGGTCAGTCTCAGCTTGCTTCATTTTGAAATCCACCAAATATCTAATGGTTGTCTTGAGTACTGCTTGTGATTGTGTTGTTTGCTTCCTCAACATGTCAACTTCATCTCTAAGTGTAGAAGCGTAATCTCTTTCACCACTAGTTTAGCCTCTAGAGCATCAGCAGTTGGCAATTTATAATGCACGATTAATGTGCCATCGCTGTGGGATGATGCAACGTCCATGGGGACCTCGCTCTTTGATCTTGGGCTAACCTGTTTTGCCATTAGAGTTCCGATTGGATTCAGAAAAGTTGAAGTTAGCAAAACATCTCAACTGGGAGTTATAACAGCAAACCAGTTAAACAAACAAGGTATTAAAGAGTTTCAATTGGATGCTAAAAAGTAGTTATTAACATCATTGTAACCCGCTGTTGCAGCAACAAAGCAGTTAAACAAACAAGTAGATATTTAAGTTAAGGCAAACATGTAATTCTTAACAGTAAGTATCAAACACATAGATAGGCGCAGTCTACAATATGATTAACATGTTGTGCCATTATGTAATCAGTAGCAAACTAAATTAAGCCAAGCAACGTAATTGAACAATTTTGCAATAAGTGTCTAACTAAAATTCCGAGAAGGTGTAATCGAACTTACGCTAGTTCTTTGTACAGCACACCGCAACTTCTTTTTCGCCACAAGGTTGTACAAAGGAGTCCATGGCATCAATTGCTTGGATGCGCAGTCCCAATACTTCTTTCTTCCCACACCGCATGGGTAAGTCGAATGGTTAATCTGGTAAGATGGTGCATCCTTGATATGTTATATGAGGACGTGTAGTCGCACTAGTTGTAGCCAAACACATCACAATCGCTTTTATCAGTATATTTCATGTGATTACTTTTGGCATATCGACATCTAAGCAATCTACATGAGGGATGAAAAGACCGCATCCTTCATATTATTGGCGAACTCAGTTCATAGAAACAAGCAATTCAACCATTCTCAGGTAAATCAAAAGCGCCACTGGAATATTTTTCACTATCCAATCATACATGCAAAAAGGGGCGACGCCACCATAGGGGCTGGTATGGGTGGCCGCCTCAGGTGGCTGGAAAGTGTGCACCTAGTTTGAGTCATCCAGGTTGGCCCATGCTAGTTTTGTTCGTCCCAACGCACAGCAGGCAATGTAAAAAATGAAGAGAAATGTTTCAATTTGGATGGGCTAATAACATAAGTGCAAGCAGGCCCTATAGCAGGCTCGCGGCCCAAACAAGCGCCTCCCATATCGATCGGCAACAGGAAAAATCCCAATTCATTCGCTCCAGCCTCAAGTCTAGTTCGCTCCTAACCTAGCCGCCGCTGGACAGACCGACACAGCACTTCCTCGCTCCTTCGTTGGAGGGCGGTCGCCGTGCTTCAAGTGAACGGAAGGACAAGAAGATGAAGATCCAACCCTGGGTGTAGCCTGCTTGGGAGGCAGTGGCGGCAACACGGGCATGGCATCGAAGCTTATGAACGGACAACAAGCAAAGATTCCAAGAGTAGCATGCGCAACGAAAGCAGGTACATCACATCCCCGATTATATCTAATTCAACTCTTCAATTTCTGGCCAATAGTTAAACCCGACGGTGTTGTAAAACTGCTTGTATGTAGGGAATCTATGAGAAAATGAAATAATTTCTACTTATTTTATAACTCCCCCAATCAATACCGAATCGACTCAATCTGATGTATCTAATCAAGTTTCCTGCAAACATACAAGCTCATGTTGTTCTTGAGCTCAAGTGTCTAATTAATGCATCGCTAATGAAAGATTTGATGCAAACATTTTACATGCTCCTGGTGATGAACATATAGTGTCTAATGAGGGATCTAATGCAAGCATTTTACAAGCTCATTGAAGGATTTAGTGTCTAATGATGATCTACTATGTTGAGAGAGATAGAGATTTGCAGGCATTGATGACAAGCAAATTATAGTGCATTTTCATAGCTTGAGGAAACGTTGAGGCCATCTACCAGAAAGTCACCGTATCATGACAACATAGCATAAATACATTTCTAATCTATTGTTTGAAACTATTGGCATACTTGTGCAGGATAGATATATTGATATGCAGTTTGCGCACTAGTTATATGTGCAATTACACTTCGATATTTTCAGCCAGAGAACGAATAATTCAAGCAGGTATAGACCATGTTTGTAGTCCTTGTACACCATGTTGCATTTTGTGTTTTTTGGTGCTTGCATCATTTAGTGTTTATAATCTGAACTACTTTGCATCATTAGCTAGTTTTCAAAGTACATGTAGCTTCACATTTCTCAAGTTATGTTGATTTCTGGAGTGCAGGTGCCTTCGTATTTTTAAGTTAAATGTTCTCCCCTGGTAACTTGAATTCGTGGATCAGCCACTGCACACAAATCATACACGAATGCTAGTATGAATTAAATGAAATGCAGGGACTTACGCTAGCTCGTTGTATAGGCTCACTGCAGCTCTGCTTGCGCTTAGGATGTTCCATGTACAAGTCCATGTTACAACTTGTTTGGATGTGCAGGCCTTGTGCTCCTTGCATCCCCTCTGCATTTTTGACACGGCGAATGGTTGATCAAATAAGAGGAATCGACCTTGATGTTGTACCAGAGGACAGATACTTACAAGGTTATACGGGTGTGCAGGATGTGTACCAGATCCCGTAGCGCCGTCATGCTTTGCTAAAAAATGGATTTGCTTGTTTCAAATGATATCTCCAGAAGAAATAGGAGTTAAAGTCAGAGTTGCATATGCGTGTAAGCTAAGAGAGCAATGAAAGGATATCCAAACATCGTCGAAACAATGCACAAGGGAGTGATTTGTGGATACCTAGTTTGGTCCGGCGTTTGGGCATGCTCGCCTAGCTAGAGAGCGGGTCACTTCAGAGCCGTTGATGGTGATGCGCTGGCGTTGGCTGGCCGCGCACGAATGCAGATCTTGATGGCAGCGGAGCGCTACGATGCGGTGAACGAGACCGTTGGTGAAGCCCCAACGTCCTCGGGGAGCGGAGGTGCGACGATGTGCTCGGTGAAGTAGCCCCGGTGAGCTCGGAGACAGTGTCGGTGAAGCGCACCTGATGCGGTGGAACTCGGTGTCTGTGAGGCACGTTGGTTACAGCGGCCGACGTTGTCGGTGGACCACCCAATGCGGTGGACGACGGCGTAGATGAGGTAGCTCCGGTGCGGTGATGAAGCGCGACCGTCGTCTTCGTCGTCATCGTCCGGCACAAAGGTGGGGAATGGTGGGGAAAGAGACGAGACGAGGGGCGATTCGAGGGTTGGCGGCGAATTAGGGATTTGAGAAATCTGGGCGCGGAAGGGGACGGTGGAGAAGAGAGATTTTGCAGGGCTGGAATTGGGGCCGCCAGATATTTCATTCCGAAACATGGAAGCGCGAACTTATATTGTCGTCATCCTTTTGGGGGGGGGGGGTGACTGGGTGTTACGCGTCCGTTTGACACACGCGACCACCCCGACAGGACTATGCTTCGGTGCCTTAAGGCACCTGCCTTTGTGTCCATGACATGTGGGCCCAATAGGTGGCTGGCCCACATGTCGCTGACTCCAAAGGCAGTTGCCTTTAAGGCACCGAAGCAGCGTCCACCCCGACACGACCCTGGTCTACCTGGTGCGCCTACATTTGAGAATGCAAATGAATCTTCTTTCATTTGCAAATGAATCTGTATGTATTACCATGCCTGTGTTTTCCTTGCAATAATTAGTCATTCGAAACGAGATACTCCATCCGTTCACTTTTGTAAGTCATTTCAGACAATTTAAAATGAACTGTTTTGCACATTGTCTGAAATGTCTTCAAGGTCTTATAAAAGTGAACAGAGGGAGTACTATAAATTAATTAATGAGGAGTTATTTGAAAAAAAAAATCAAAACGCTACCCACGCTAACATGGATTAGAGTGTGTGTCACATAATTAGTTATTTGAATTAGAGTGTGTGTCACGTAGTTAGTTATTTGAATTGGAGTGTGTGTCACGTAGCGATCTCCAATTCTAACGTGGATTTCGCATTTCACTGTATCCACACTACTTTTTTAATACGAACTCATATGTATATGATGAACACCATGGTAGTGAGAAAATTTTTGGATGGATTCAAACATATGACCTACAAAATAGCACAAAAAACTGAGTCAATGTCAACTTTTCAAAACTTAGTATGGCACGAATTCGAAATAATTACCCGTATGCCTGGTCCTTGGTTCAAATCTTACAATGTACACCAAATTGAAACATCGATATTAAGTCTCATACTATGTACATTCAAATGTTGTTTTTAGACCCCCCCCCCCCGCACAAACGCTACATACTTCCTGGGTCAATCTTCCTCTCCTAACCACCTTAGGAAGCTATCGGTTTCCAACACACGTTCATTCTTTCTCTCCATGTTTCGATCTCTAAGTCTCTCAACTACACAACCCCTTTTTCCACTCTCTTACCAAATGTATTTACCTCACACACCCGCCATTGCACCCCATGTCGAGCTCTCTCTCTCCCCCCTCTCCCTCTCACCCTCTCGCGCTAAATACATGCATTGCCTATCTAGGCCCCCAACCTCTCGTGCGCACGCACGCACATTGTATATCTAGGTCACTCCCTCGAGACTGTCTCACTTTTTTTCCAAGACGGCGGGCCACACTCGCTCAATCTCGCTCTCTTTATCTGAGTCTCGTTTAACCTCGTTTTATTTCACACACAAATGATATATCTCCCTATTCGGGCCTCGACTGACACACTCTATACTCTCTCACGCAGATTGTCTATCTAGGTCAGTCCATCCAAGCCGCCGCCACTCTTTCGACCTCATGGTGGGCCACGCTCACTCCATCTCTCTCTCTCTCCCTCCCTCTCTCTGTATATCTCGATTGACCTCGCTCTTTCTCGAACAAAAATGATATATCACCATGTTTGAGCCCAATTCGACCTATTCACATTGTATACTCTCTCACCCACATCATCTATCTAGGTCACTCTCTCCAACCCATCTCACTCATTCAATCGCACGGCGACCCTATGTGATCGGTCGACCTTGCTTCCTCCCACGCACAAAATATATCTACACGTCTGTGACTGGATCATCTCTCAAGCTCTATCTTACAGCCCTCACCCTTGCCAAAAAGCTCAATCAGACAATATCTCTCCAGAGCATATATATTTGTTCAATGAATGTCGGACCACACTCACTTTGTCTCTCTATCTATATGTCTCTCGATTGACCTTGCTTTCTCACACCGTATCTTCCACGCGTTGAAGCTACTACCTCTCCATCCCTCGCAGTCGGAGCTATCTACATTGCGAGGGCACTCCAACCTTGGATTAATTTGTGTAGGCATTTATTCCGGTCGGTTTAGATTATATTTTCGTAGCATTCGCCCACAACTACTCCAAACACCGTTGCAACCCACGCAACTCCCCTAGTTGATTTCCCTCCTGCTCGGTCATCGCCTTCTCGCACGCCCTTTCTCGCCTTCAATGTCGCACCATGGTATTATTGAAAAAACTATGTTGTTCTCTTTAATTATTATAAATAAGCTACAAAACTACACACCGATAGTCCACTTGAATGGAACAAATTTCGACCCACAAATTAAAGTGCTACAAACTACACAATCGAGGGGCCCACATGTCATGAAACAAATTTGGACCCATATACAAACTAAAAAAATAAAGGATGAGGATCGAACATGCGACCGGGCCTTCAAGCCGCACGTCAATAGGCAACATACGTAGAATAGCAATGTTTGTTGTACCCCCTTTGTTCACATAATGTTTTTATATTACCATAACCTAATTAATGGATAACATGTAATATTATTTTTAGTACTATTCACCTTCACTTACTGGTGGGTTCCATGTGTGCTCTCTCTCTCTCTCCTCCCCTTCTGCGTTTAGACGCATGGGCAAACAGGAAGAACTCGCGGGCGATGTTGCCGTTGACCATATCTGGACGCGTTCACAAGTCACGGCACCAGTTTCACGTACTAGCAGCACTAGTCACAGGTACGTGCAATGCACGTTAATTTGGAAGTATATTAAGTGCATGCGGATATTAATTAGTAGGATATTATTTGTGTGTTGTCATGTGATTAGCACTATTTTTGGCATGAAATTAATCGCACGCTAAACGTGTTGAGCGCCGACATTGAAGCAGTCTAGGTCGTTGGATGACAAGGAATACATGTGGCTTGATGACGCTTTTATATTTAATTTGATACGGTTTCTAGCGTAACATTCAATCGATCAAACCATACATTTCGTTCAGTCTGACTCCGACTTTAAATTATACGACGATTGATATAAAATAAACAGAAATGATAAACGTTCAGATTTTAAGCATGGCAATCCGAACATTTTTCATGGCAAATTTAGATTACGCGGTGGCGGCGTCACGCGGTGGGAAGCGGCTCCTCTGCCGTGCTCTGTGTGTCGTCGGGCCACTGACCAAAGGCGACGGCGGCGTCTTGCGCCGTTGTTGGCATACTCCTGGACGTTGGCCTAGCTTCAAGGAAGGCCAAAATGTTCTGGACTTCGGAGCGAGTCAACTAGCGGGTGGAGGCGACTGGCACCCGCGCGTGGACAGGCGCTGTCAATGGTGCAGCAAAGACATTCATGTGCACGGGCACCGGCACGGGCGCGATGTCACAGACGCCAGAAGCGCATGCGCCGGCAGTGCACGGCATCGCCCGGCGTCGCGTTAGTGCACGCCAAGAAGCGCATGCGCCGCAGTGCACAGCGCCGCGTGAAAGTCCGCAGGGACATCGTGGAACCACATGGGATCAAGCTCGGCGACAAAGTGCGGATCCCAGCCCATCAATGCCACGGGGATGGGCGCTAGCGCAGTCGGGGCGACGGGAGCCGGAACGGGAGCGGGAACAGGCGCAGCGTCTTCCGGCAAGGCCAGTTCAAGGTCGTCCCAAAGCGCATGTTCTTGAGACTCCGGCTGGGTGTCTTCCTCAGGAAACTGGAACACTAAGGGCAGACCATCGTGAAAGGGATCGAGAAGAGGTGTCTAGAGGGGGGTGATTAGACACTAAGTACCAAAAGTTACAGTTTTTAACTTCTTTAAGTTCAAGTGGAGTCTAGGCACAAGTTTAACAATCTCAATACATAACAAGCAAGCATGCAAAGAGTATATGAGCAGTGGAAAGTAAAGCATGCAACTTGCAAGAATGTAAAGGGAAGGGTTTGGAGGATTCAAACGCAATTTGGAGACGCGGATGTTTTTGTCGTGGTTCCAATAGGTGGTGCTATCGTACATCCCCATTGACGGAGACTTCAACTCACGAAGGGTAACGGTTGCGCGAGTCCACGGAGGGCTCCACCAACGAAGGGTCCACGAAGAAGCAACCTTGTCTATCCCACCATGGTCGTCGCCCACGAAGGACTTGCCTCACTAGCGGTAGATCTTCACGAAGTAGGCGATCTCCTTGCCCTTGCAAACTCCTTGGTTCAACTCCACAATCTTGTTGGAGGCTCCCAAGTGACACCTAGCCAATCTAGGAGACACCACACTCCAAGAAGTAACAAATGGTGTGTTGATGATGAACTCCTTGCTCTTCTGCTTCAAATGATAGTCTCCCCAACACTCAACTCTCTCACAGGATTTGGATTTGGTGGAAAGAAGATTTGAGTGGAAAGCAACTTGGGGAAGGCTAGATATCAAGATTCATATGGTAGGAATGGAATATCTTGGCCTCAACACATGAGTAGGTGGTTCTCTCTCAGAAAATAGATGATGTAAGTGTAGGTTCGTTCTGATGGCTCTCTCCACGAATGAAGAGTGTGTGGAGGGGTATTTATAGCCTCCACACAAAATCTAACCGTTACACACAACTTGCCAAACTCGATGGGACCGAATTGGTAAACTCGGTTGGACCGATTTAGCAAATCTGGTGACCGTTAGGATTTTCGGTGGGACCGACAAGCAACTCGGTAGGACCGATATGGTTAGGGTTAGGGCATAACATAATCTCGGTGAGACCGACATACAAACTTCGGTGAGACCGTTTTTGGTAATAAGGTAACCAGAGAGTTGTTCAGTCAATCTCGGTGAGAACGATTACACAAACTCGGTGGGACCGATTTTTGTAATAAGTTAACCAGAGAATTTGCATTGTTATCTCGATAGTACCGACATTTAAACTCGGTGAGACCGAATTTGGTAATGGACATACAGAGAGAGATTACAATCCCATCTCGGTGAGACCGAGATCCCTATCAGTGAAACCGATTTGCCTAGGGTTTGTGGCAGTGGCTAAGACATCTGAACTCGGTGGCGCCGGATAGAGAGAATCGGTGGGGCCGAGTTTGACTTTTGGTTTAGGAAATATGTGGATGTGAGAAAGTAGTTGAGGGCTTTGGAGAATATCACTAAGCACTGTAGAGCAAGAAACTCATTAAGCAACACTTCATCCACTCTTGATAGTATTGGCTTTTCCTATAGACTCAATGTGATCTTGGATCACTAAAATAGAAAGTGTAGAGTCTTGAGCTTGGAGCTTGAGCCAATCCTTTGTTCTTAGCATCTTGAAGGGGTTCCACATCCTCTAGTCCATGACACTCCATTGTTGAACTTGTCTGAAATATACTAGGTAAAAGTGTTAGTCCAACAAGAGATATGTTGACATTAATTACCAAAATCACCTGTGAGCACTTGTGCTTTCAATCTCCCCTTTTGGTAATTGATGACAACATACATCAAAGCTTTAGATAAAGATATAAAGAATAACGAGTAAAGCTTTGGAAAGACATGTAAAGGCTCCCCCTACATGTATGCAATCATGTGGATATGGAATATAGAAGCATGTGAGAGCATAACCATGACAGAGTAAGCAATGTGTTACATGTATCTTGGCTATATGCATCAGAGCAAATGATGTGAATATGGGAAATGTACCTTCATGCTCAGGAGTCCTTCTTGCAAACAGTATGTAGATCAGCAAGAATTCCTCATACACATGACTGTGATGCATATACTTACCTTGTGATCTTGAGTTGGCTTAGGATGGAATGAACCTGTGAAAATAGGGTCAGATAACATGATACACCCTCTTGGCCAGAGCAAGCAAAAGAAGCCACAAGAGTACCAAGACTGGGATGACATGTAGAGAGTGAGTACTAAGTACCACATTGAATATAGACATGTCCCCAAAGGTAAAGATGTGCAATGAATTTAAAGAATTTCTTTCCCTTAGATGTCTTTTCTCCCCTGAATCTAGCATGGGATACTGGGAGAAGATAGGGAACAGAAAATTAGAGCAAAATGCAGAATCAGAGCTCAAAGAAACAAATGAACAGAGCTAATGCAAATAAGCACATACGAACATGTCTTTCCCCACAAGAAGACATGTGGCATCTCTCCTCTTGAACACCAAGCATCTGGGATCCTTGAATATTACTCTCTTCTTGAGTATTCTCTCCCCCTGGAGATATCTTTCTCCCCCTGTTGAAGTGATAAGGCTTTGATGTGATCTCTCTCTCCCCCTTTGACATCAATTTCCGAGAATGGCCTTCTGGAATTTGTCGTGAATGGGTTTGGTCCTTGGGTCACAGCATAAAGCACTGATAAAAGTGTGATGCTTGTAGAGGACAAGATTCATGGAGTGGAGCTGGATGAAAAGTAATGCAGGAATAAGTGGCAAAATGTTTTTCCTGTAGTGAAATCGGTGGCACTGAGTGGTATGCTTCGTTGCCAGATCAATGATTTCGTTAGACCGAAGACAAGAAACCGCGTGACCGAGTTCATCACAGGAAACCACTTGTCACCTCAGCTCACTAGACAAGTAAGATCTCACAAGGATTTGCAAGGAATTAACTGAAAGATTTGCAATGAATTGGATGCGGGGAATGCAGAACAAATAGAAAAGAAAAGAAATCTAGATGAAGTTTTTTTTTGAAAGGGGAAACAAATATGCATGAGACAAATGCAACAGCACAAAAAAGAACACAAGAGAACTTCACCTAGAGATGGTCGGCGACAAAGTCACCTATGTTAGAGTATATTGACTTAGGAGTCAAGTGAGATCATTTGATCATAGGTCATACTCATCGTTTAAGCTCAAAATGGGGTTACCATTTTTCGTTCAAGCATCTTGATGTATTCACATCCTGTCGAGTTGCTTTGACTCATGTCTTGGAGTAAAGCTTCTCTAAGATGGAATAACATACCTTGGGTGGTGGTGTTGATCGTGATCATGTAGTTGAACTTGTGTGGGTTGCTCAAGGTTGATGTAGCTCATCAAGAGTTGGGAGCACCACTTGGAATTTGAGTTCATCTACCTACATGGGTTAGTTATTGCAAGGAAGAGCACTTGTGTATCCAAAATTACACTCATGAAACTCATCATAGAATTTGTCAAAGGATATGTTTGAATGGTTTCAGGCTTCCTTGTATTCAACCACCATTGTGTAGAGACTTGGTGATGTAGAGATTGCTCAAGATGTGAGTGAGTTGCAATCTCATAGACTTAGATTCATCCAAGTACCTACAAGGGTTAGATAGCATGCAAGGTGCAAATATATCCAAGATATAAGATTATCATCATAACAGAAATATCCAGGATTAGTCATGTCTTGCATGTATCCAATGGAGTTCCTACTCCAAATTTGAAGCATCAATGATGTTCAATTCACCTCTTAACCTACAAAACACTTTCTCATCAAGTGGTTTAGTAAATATATCCGCTAATTGCTTTTCGGTGCGAACATGCTTAAGATTAATGTCACCCTTAGCAACATGATCTCGAATGAAATGATGACGAACTTCAATATGCTTAGTTCGAGAGTGTTGCACGGGATTGTGAGCAATCTTGATAGCACTTTCATTGTCACAAAGTAATGGAACATGTTTCACATATATCCCATAATCTTTAAGAGTTTGGGTCATCCAAATTAATTGAGCACAACATGAACCAGCGGCAATGTATTCCGCTTTGGCGGTGGATAAGGATACCGAGTTTTGTTTCTTGGAAGACCAAGACACAAGAGATCTGCCAAGAAATTGACAAGTACCCGAAGTGGACTTTCTATCAACCTTGTCACCGGCATAGTCCGAGTCAGAGTAGCCAACAAGATTGAAAGAGGCCCTCTTAGGATACCAAATGGCAAAATTTGGTGTATGGATTAAGTATCTCACTATCCTTTTCACGGCCTTAAGATGACATTCTTTAGGAGCAGCTTGATATCGTGCACACATGCACACACTTAGCATGATATCGGGACGTGAAGCACATAGATATAACAATGAACCAATCATAGAGCGATAAACCTTTTGCTCGACCGGTTCACCATCTTTGGTCAAATCAAGATGTCCACTAGTAGGCATGGGTGTAGTCTTACCTTCGCATTCTTGCATATTGAACTTCTTGAATAAGTCCTTGGTGTAATTTGTTTGAGAGACAAAGGTACCTTCCTTAGTTTGCTTGATTTGGAAACCAAGAAAGAATTTGAGTTCACTCATCATAGACATCTCAAACTTCTCCGGCATTAGCTTTACAAACTTTTCACTAAAATGAGGGTTAGTAGAACCAAATATAATATCATCAACATAGATTTGGCACACAAATAGTTCTCCTTTGACCCTTTTAGTAAAAAGAGTATAATCAATTTTTCCAATTTCAAAGCCTTTTTCAATAAGGAACTTGGTCAAGATTTATACCACGCCTAGGAGCTTGTTTAAGACCATAAAGAGCTTTGTGAAGTTTGTAAACATGATCAGGTTTCTTAGGATTAACAAAGCCGGAGGTTGTTTAATGTAAACTTCCTCCTCTATTTCACCATTTAGAAAAGCACTTTTAATGTCCATTTGGTACAAGGTGATATCATGGTGATTAGCATAGGCAAGTAAGATGCGAATGGACTCAAGTCTAGAAACGGGAGCATAAGTCTCACCATGGTCCATACCTTCGACTTGTGTGTAGCCTTGGGCGACGAGACGTGTTTTGTTGCGAAACACCCATTTGGTACCGATAATGTTGTGGTTGTTGTCGGGCCTCTCAACCAATGTCCAAATTTGATTTCTCTCAAAGTTGTGTAGCTCTTCGTGCATGGCGTTTATCCAATCCGGATCTTCCAATGCTTCTTCAACCTTCATAGGTTCAATGCTAGAGATGAATGAATAGTGTTCACAAAAGTTAGCTAAACGAGTTTTAGAGCGAGTGATTCTCCCGGTTTGGATATCATTGTAGATTTGCTCGACGGGATGGTCTTTAGCGATTCTTGCTCGAACTCGTGAAAGCTTTTTCTTGGGTCTTGGTTGAACATCTTAATCATCTTGTTCTTCTTCTTGGCCTTCTTCATTGTTGGCGTTGTCGTTTTCTTGTCGTGGTGGAGAAGGAGGTTGTCGACGTTCGTTTTGGTGCACTTCCTCGTTTTCTTCATCTTGGTGTGTCCCACTTGTGGATGCTTCCGTATCAACTCTTGGTTCACCTTGTCGTGAGGTAGAAGCTTCCACTTGGACGGACGAGGTACTCTCCTTCATCTCCGTTGGACGAATCTTGCCAATAGACAAGTCTTGAATTGCTTCCGAGGGGTCTTTGTCTCCTACATCAATTGGCAATTGCTCTACTTGCGAGCCGTTAGATTCGTCAAACTTCACATCTACCATTTCTTAAACCTTTTGGGTGAAATTGTTGTAGACACGGTATGTGTGAGAGTTTGAGCCATAACCAAGTAGAAAACCTTCATGAGACTTAGGAGCAAATTTAGAACGACGATGCTTATCAAGAATGTAGCACTTTGAGACGAATACTTGAAAGTATCCAACTTGGGGTTTGTTACCGTGAGAAGCTCGGATGCCGTCTTGCCGAGTAGCTTGTGAAGATACAAGCGATTTGTTGCATGACAAGCTGTCTCAACCGCTTCCGCCCAAAAGTGCTTCGGCGTCTTGTACTCATCAAGCATCGTTCTCGCCATTTCGATGAGCGTCCGGTTCTTCCTCAACAAATCCATTTTGTTGAGGTGTGTACGTAGCCGAGAACTCGTGTGAAATCCCTTCTACGTTAAGAAAGGTGTCCACATTTGCGTTCTTGAACTCCGTTCCGTTGTCGCTGCGAACCTTCTTGATCTTCAGTTCAAATTGATTTTGGGCCTTCCTAGCGAAGTTTTTGAAGATCTTTTGGACCTGTGATTTAACATCGAGAAAGAACACCCACGTAAATCTTGAAAAATCATCAACTATAACTAGACCAAAAGAATTTCCACCGAGACTTTTGTAAGCGTTGGGACCAAAGAGGTCCATATGAAGTAGCTCGAGTGGCCTCCTTGTGGTCATGATGTTCTTCACGGGATGCCTTCCTCCAACCTGTTTACCTTCCTGACAAGTGCTGCAAAGTCTATCCTTATCAAATATGACATCGTTAACTCCAAGGATATGATTTCCTTTAATAAGCTTGTCAAGGTTTCGCATGCCAACATGACCTAATCGTCTATGCCATAACCAACCTTTAGAGGATTTAGCAATAAAGCAAGTTCTGGGTTGAGCCTTTTAGTGAAATCAACAATGTATAGACCACCTCTACGCACACCGGTAAAGACCATTTTATGATTATCTCTACGAAACACTTGGCAATCTACTTCAAAGAATAGGACATTGAAACCGAAATCAGCAAGTCTAGATATTGAAAGTAAGTTGTATCCAAGAGATTCAACGAGCATGACATTTTGTATGGAGCTATCATGTGATATGGCCACCTTACCGAGGCCAACCACCTTACCCTTTGAGTTGTCACCGAAAGTGACATACTTTCGAGGACCATCGTTTTCAGCAAGCTCACGAAACATGTCTTTATCTCCGGTCATGTGACCGGTACATCCACTATCAAGAACCCATTCCTTTCCTGCTGCCATATATCCCCGAAGATTTGCCATAAGACCAAAGTGTCTCATTGCATAATCAAGATCGAAGTCACTATCATCATCCTCATCATAGTATCCATGTTCAACATCGTCATGTGGTGGATCAAATCCTAGAGAGGGTGATTCGTTAGAGTGAGTTTGACAATGATCTTTCTTATGAATTTTTATAGCTTCGGAAATAATATCACTAATAATTCCAACATCTCCTTTGGCACGCATAAGGTTTGTAAGCTCAAACAAACAATCACCAAACATAGGATCACTAGAATTCAACTTACTCAAGGCAATAGACTTATGGAGAATTTCATCTAGATTTTTCATGGAATAATTTGGAAAACGTTCTTTAAGAAATTTCCATATGGTGTAGGCACACTTAAGAGTAGGCAAACATCCTATCAAGTTTCTAGGAAAGCCTCTAATGATAAGTTCGGCAGTTCTAATATTGCGGATCATGTCAATTGACTCATCAAGGGTGGGATGCATAGGATCAACATGAGGTGCACAAGGGCTAGCAATGTACTTGTTCAAATGATATTGATTGAAAATCACAAGCATCTCATTTTTGCACTCATGAAAATACTCTCCGTCAAGTATAGGCACTCTATGTCTAAGACTCCCAATAGTAGACTCATCCATCTTCCTCCAATGGTGTTTAAACCAAAGCAATGGAGACCAAAGCTTTGTTACCAATTGAAAGGGATCGAGAAGAGGTGTCTAGAGGGGGGGGGGGTGATTAGACGCTATGTACCAAAAGTTGCAGTTTTTAACTTCTTTAAGTTCAAGTGGAGTTTAGGCACAAGTTCAACAATCTCAATACATAACAAGCAAGCATGCAAAGAGTATATGAGCAACGGAAAGTAAAGCATGCAACTTGCAAGAATGTAAAGGGAAGGGTTTGGAGGATTCAAATGCAATTTGGAGACACGGATGTTTTTGTCGTGGTTCCGATAGGTGGTGCTATCGTACATCCACGTTGATGGAGACTTCAACCCACGATGGGTAACGGTTGCGCGAGTCCACGGAGGGCTCCACCCACGAAGGGTCCATGAAGAAGCAACCTTGTCTATCCCACCATGGCCGTCGCCCACGAAGGACTTGCCTCACTAGCGGTAGATCTTCACGAAGTAGGCGATCTCCTCGCCCTTACAAACTCCTTGGTTCAACTCCACAATCTTGTTGGAGGCTCCCAAGTGACACCTAGCCAATCTAGGAGACACCACTCTCAAGAAGTAACAAATGGTGTGTTGATGATGAACTCCTTGCTCTTGTGCTTCAAATTATAGTCTCCCCAACACTCAACTCTCTCTCACAGGATTTGGATTTGGTGGAAAGAAGATTTGAGTGGAAAGCAACTTGGGGAAGGCTAGAGATCATGATTCATATGGTAGGAGTGCAATATCTTGGCCTCAACACATGAGTAGGTGGTTCTCTCTCAGAAAATGGATGCTGGAAGTGTAGGTTCGTTCTGATGGCTCTCTCCACGAATGAACAGTGGGTGGAGGGGTATTTATAGCCTCCACACAAAATCTAACCGTTACGCACAACTTGCCAAACTCGGTGGGACCGAATTGGTAAACTCGGTCGGACCGATTTAGCAAATCAAGTGACCATTAGGATTTTCGGTGGGACCGACAAGCAACTCGGTAGGACCGATATGGTTAGGGTTAGGGCATAACGTAATCTCGGCGAGACTGATTACACAAACTCGGTGAGACCGATTTTGGTAATAAGCTAACCAGAGAGTTGGTTAGGCAAACTCGGTGAGACCGATTACACAAACTCGGTGGGACCGATTTTGGTAATAAGTTAACCAGAGAGTTTGCATTGTAATCTCGGTAGTACCGATTACTTAAACTCGGTGAGACCAAATTTGGTAATGGACATACACAGAGAGATTACACTCCCCTCTCGGTGAGACCGAGATCCCTATCGGTGAAACCGATTTGCCTAGGGATTGTGGCAGTGGCTAAGACATCTGAACTCGGTGGCGCCGGATAGAAAGAATCAGTGGGGCTGAGTTTGACTTTTGGTTTACGAAATATGTGGATGTGAGAAAGTAGTTGAGGGCTTTGGAGCATATCACTAAGCACTGTAGAGCAAGAAACTCATTAAGCAACACTTCATCCCCTCTTGATAGTATTGGCTTTTCCTATAGACTCAATGTGATCTTGGATCACTAAAATAGAAAGTGTAGAGTCTTGAGCTTGGAGCTTGAGCCAATCCTTTGTTCTTAGCATCTTGAAGGGGTTCCACATCCTCTAGTTCATGACACTCCATTGTTGAACTTGTCTGAAACATACTAGGTAAAAGTGTTAGTCCAACAAGAGATATGTTGACATTAATTACCAAAATCACCCAGGGAGCACTTGTGCTTTCACATCGTGATGCGGCATGGCGTACGTTTAGGTCAGGCTAGTTGGAGGTAGACGACAGGAGAATCGGAGACGAAGAGAGAGGATTGTAGCGATACCGGGTAGTGCAGGGTTGATTTTAAACTGCGGCGACGGCGACATTAAAAGTGGGAGCAGTTGGGACGACGGTGGGCGGCGAAGCCTTGTCAAAGGGCTCGCCTCCCGGTGAGCCTGTACAGCGGTCTGCTCGCACGCCTCCCTGACAGCCGGCGTAGCAGTCTGCTCGCACGCCTCCCATCGACTCACACGCTTCCTCGGACGGCACCTGTCGATGAGAAGCGGGGACTCGTGGCGGCATGTAAACGCCCGCGGTTTCAATTATGAAAGCGTTCACCTTAACGTGACAGGTCTTTATTCCAAAATACATTGGCTCTTCATCTGTGCAACTTGTCATAAGCAGCTTGTCTCAAATTGAAGAAAAAAACTTACGAAGTAATATTTGTGCCATATCACGTGATTCTTAGTTTCAAGAATTTATGCTCACTTTTGGATTTTCTGAAATTTAAGATCCAGGATTCGAAACAATATCATAACCTGCATCATGCAATAAATTTTCAAGCCGTACATCTGTCCTGTTGTATTTCTTAAGAAAGGATTTGGTCAAACATTTTGCTTAGTTAGACTTCCGACAAGTTATATATGCAGAGTAAAAGGATAATCCCTCCGTACCAGTGCATTGCCTGATATATTAACTCAAGTACTAGGCACGAACAAATGGGCTCAATTCTGTGCTCATCCTGGTGTAGTAGTAGTAGTACTAGGCAATGCAGTTGACGGGTGACCTTGACGAGCGGCGACCGAGGAATTGAACCGTGCGCGGCACGGTAGGTAACGTTGTCTAGTTACTAAAGCATCCCTCTGTTGTTCATCGGTAGTCATTATGGACCGGGGACATGAGGGGAATTTCCTAGGGCTGGAATTCTGGCCGCCAGATAATTCGACTTGAAACACTGAGGCTTGACTAGTTGGGGTTTCCTAATGTGCATACCACGCACGCCACCGAAGGACACGAGCCCGGTTTTTTTAGGATCAACACGAGCCAAGGTCTGGCTGGTACGCCGTTGGGTCCTACCATTCGAGAATACGAAAGGAACCTTTTAAATTGCCAAACAAATCTATGTGTATTACAATACCCGTATTTTCCTTGCAAATACTAATCTCAATGTTGTAATTGATTTATGACGAGTTGTTGAATTAGAGTGAGTTTGTGATATAGTGATCTCAACGTGGATTTCACATTTCATGGTATCCCCAGTAAGTTTTCCAATGCAAATTCAAATTTAAAAGATGAAAAATATGGAGGTGATAAAACTTTGTATGTATCAAGCATATGACCACACACACACACACAGAGAGACACATACGCACGAACACAACAACAATCCAATAAGTATAGTGCATCTATTTTTCCAAACCATGCATGTATGACACGAATTCAAAAATACTCCTTCTATTCCTAAATATTAGTCTTTTAGAGAGTTCAACAAGTGACTACATATGGAGCAAAATGAGTGAATCTAGACTCTAAAATATGTCTATATACATCCGTATGTGCTACTCCATTTGAAACCTCTAAAAAGACTAATAATTAGGAACGAATGGAGTAAAATGGAAGACATCCATGGTCCTCAGTTCAATATTTAAAATGAACATGAAACTGAAACATGAATATTAAGTCTAGTACTACAGTACATGCAAATGTTGTGTTTAGGGGAGCTATGATTGTCGGGGGTCAACCCCTCGACCTTAGATAAAATTGATGAGCTATGTTTATGGTTGTTTAGATTATATTTGTCCCCACCCTCCCAACCACCGATTGGTTGTGCACCCCCACCCCTCCTCCCCGGGAGAATATCTTGTGCCCCCATACCTTAGATACTATATGCCGATACGAGTTGCTTGGAGCTTGTAGATCTGAGATATAGCAGCTCACATGATGTTTCTTAATATTTTTGCAGGAAACCTTGATGAGTTTGAGAATTGCACACAATTTGTACAAAAACTACTTAGATGCCCTTTGATCCCATATCCAACGACCTCGAAGTCAGATCACCATAGCATCTAAGATGAAGGAGGACATCATATTCTCCTGTATATAAGAATATTATGTGCTACCACACCTTAGATGCTTTGGTGATACAAGCTCTTCGGAGGCGTTGGATTTGTGACCCAACACCTCCTCGGTGGTTCGGATGGTTTTTTGCAGAAAAGCCCCAAAAGAGTTCAGCCACTGCTTACAAGCACAAAGACTGCTCAGATGCCATTGGATCTCAGATCAAACGACCTCCAAGCTCGTATCACCGTAGCATCCAAGCTGCGATAGCACCTTATGTTTTCTCGCACAGGAGACTATGAGGTGCTCCCACACCGTAGATTCTATAGTGATACGAGTTCACTGAGATCTAACAGCACACAGTAGGAGGTTTGAATGTTTTTACAATATACGGCTGATAGAGATTGGGAAATGCGCAGAAAGTACAAGTACTACGCATGTGCCATCTGATCACTGATCATACGACCTAGATGCTCATATCACCGTAGCGGGTAATTAAGCTACGGGAGCACCTAATATGAGCACCGGGGAGCCGTTGGATCGAAGATGGAGCGGCACACACGAGGCCTGAATGTTTTATTTGCAAAAACACCTTTGGAGAGTATGGAAATTGCGCATAATTACAAAGACTACTCCCAAGCCATTGGACCTCACTTCCAACGGTGTAAAAACTCGTATCACCATAGTATCTAAGCTGCAGGGTGGATGTGATATTCTATGCCGCTGTCATTTTTGTTCGTAAACTTGCAAAATACGTGTAACTCATGACGTTACTTGTCTAACCGCGCAAAGTGTTTGTTCAAAAAAACCATCCACTACTAGGGAAGAGCCTAGCAGCAGCGCGGGTTTTGGGTGTATTAGTAGCGCGGGTTTTGGGTGTATCAAGAGCGCCGGTGCTGCGCTCTCGACACGGGCGCCATTTAACTTGTAGCGAAGCGGCGTGTTGACACACGCCATCGCTATACATGGTTAGTCAGAAGCGTGCGCTGCAAACAACGCCATCGCTAATTAGCTGTAGCGGGTCTTATACCCCGCGCTATTGCTATTACTTTCAAAAAAAATCTCGATCCCGTGCGATTGCAGCAATGGTAAGATCTAGCGATGATTGGCGTCGCCGGAGGCATGAACGGACAGCGGAAGACCAGATCCAGCAGTGGCTGTTGGAGAGGGCCCGTTTCTATGGCAGAGCCAGGCCGCGACGTGGGTGTCCTCTTCCCGACCATGCCAGATAGCTCCGGGTCATCCATGGCGACGACCTGCACGGGCATGGACATGGGAGGGTGAGTCAAACCAGAGGGAGAGAGAGAAAAGGAAAACCGAGGGAGAGAGGAATGTGATGTAGGGAGCAGCGGAGCTAGTCACTGGTGGCGAGGTGCTCCGGTGTGGTGGCGCGGGGCGGCGGCCTCCTAGACGTGGGTGGAAGACCGGCGAGCTCCTAGACGCCGGTGGCGCGAGGTGGCGGCCTCTTTCGGCGCCATGGAGGAGGATGGGTGCATGGGCAAGTATGTGAGGGCGTATGGAAAGTGAGAGGAGAGAGTGGTGGAAGAGAGGAGGGATTTGGGGGAGGAGATGGGGATTCGGCCGAGGATATGGCGACTTCACCTACCTCGTACTTAGTAGTAGCGAAGGGCATAAAACCGCGCTACTACTATCAACTTAGTAGTAGCGCGGGTTTATACCCCTCGCTACTACTATGGCATGTGTCGGGGGGCACGGTAGAGACCGCTTAGTAGTAGCAAGGGTTAAAAACCCGCGCTACTACTATCAACTTAGTAGTAGCGAGGGTTAAAAACTCGCGCTACTTCTAATTAACAGTAGTACTTCTTTTTGTGCCGCACTGCTGCTAAGATTCTGTGTATAATGTTTTCCCTAGTAGTGATCCTACAGTGAAATATCGGAACAACACACGGGGGTCCCACTTGTCGTTAATCAAATTTGGACCTAAAACTAACAAATCTAAAAGACGAGATTCGAGCTGGCAACCTGGACTACAAAGCGTAAGTCGATAGCCTGAAAAAACGAACGGTTGTTGGCTTTGTCCCATAACTTGATTTTATACAGTACTTGCATTGAGTAGAGTAGAGGGAGTGCCTCGTCAACACGTGCATGACCGTTGTCTCACTTATTGGTGGGTCCCAGGTCTGCGATCTCAATCTATCTTCTCTCCATCGTCTAACCTTTGCACGGGCACACACGAAGAGCGGTGCTAGTTTGTCGTGGTGTTATTACAACTAAAAAAAGCTTGGAAAATAGAAGAATCGCCTAGAACAAGACACGTTGTGGCTGGTCGAGACGGAGCTAACCACATCTATCCTCCATGCCATGTTTGCATGATGAAGCTGTGTGGCTAGTGGGGTGTTTTCGACTGATTGGCTGGGTCCCGAGGTCGAACCATAGGTACTACATCTGATACTGTATATTTTTACACGCACATTTTTCCTCCGTGCCGAGACGTGGCACACCCTACCGCTGTGATTTGGGGTCCTCCCGGTGGTGCACGACATATTCTTCCCGACGTGGGACGCCCTACCGCTGCTTTCGGGTCCTCCTCGGTCGTTGCTATGAAGCAAGTAAATGAGTCATCAAATCACGAAGACCACCTTTCCCACCGAAAGTACATCGGTGAAGCACGGTGGCTAGCTAGTTGGGCTAGTTTGACCGATTAGCTAGGCCGCCGCCACATTTGTTTTTTCACCCCTTTTTTTATCTACTTGCCGGCAGGTAAATTTAAATATCCACCACGGCATTGCTCTAATATTTGGGTGCGGCAGGATTTTTAATTTTTTGATTGACAGGAGCAGGCGCGGCAGGATTTTTAATTTTTTGATTGACGGGAGCAGGCGCGGCAGCAATTAGTCATGATGACTCCGCCTGTAAAAACCCACTGCTCCCTGATGTGAGAATTCGTTGACTGGTGTTTTACCCTAGTGAAAACCAAAAGATTCCCCGCTCCCTCCGCCTTCCCGTAGATTGCATTGCCTATCAGTTGTTTCGCCCCCTTTGCTTCCTCTCCCCATTGCTTCTACCTGGTGCCATGGCGGCGCAGCAGATCACGGAGTCCGAGGTGAGGCGCCTGACGCAGGAGCTCCATGCCAAGGATGCGGAGCTCAGGGCCAAGGGCGTGGAGCTCCGTGAGCTCAAGGAGGAGACGAGTGCCATGCTCCTCCGTTATGTGCGGGAGTTCACGGAGCTTCAAAAGCAGCAGGCGTCTACCACAAAGATGCTCGAGGCGTCGGCGGCGTTGCTGCAGAAAGCGGGAGATACGGTAGGCCGTCAGGGGAGCCGGCTGGAGCGCGAGCGGGCCGATCGTGACGAGGTCCTGGATCGCCTCAGCCACTTGGTGAACCAAGTTGCCACGCACGTCCTGCGGCTGCGCGATGCCTACCGTCGTGCTAGCGCGACAATGCCGGCCGTCGGGCTAAACCCGTTCGACCACCCGGTCGACTTCAACGAGCTGTGGCTTCCTGACCTGGTCTCCGAGGAGCTGAGCTGTCTCCACGCGATGGTGGGGGCTGAGCTAGACAAGGAGGGGTTGCAGGCTGTCGTCGCCATTGTCGGGCGAATCCTTTCAGGGCTCCATAACCGGAATCCGTTCATGCCATTGGACACCGTCTTTGACGAGCTGGCTGCCGTCGACCGGGAGCGGGCTCTGCGGGCGGTTGCACCCTGCATCACCAACGTCGTGCGCCTCGAGAAGCAGAGGGACTTCGGTGGTGTTTAGGCGCCCTCTGCATGGGCATGTCCATGTCTCAGCACAACATGACCGCTGGATCAAACTCAGACAGTGTAGATCAATCACTGTAACACAAAGCATGTGGGTGTGTTTGGTTGCATTCTCATCTCAATATAGTTGTTTCCTCTTCGTGTATTTTTGTCAAACTACTAGTGTGGACTCATGCACCCTTCATGCACTCTGCCAAACACCCAAAAGTGGGTCGAGAAAGGAACTTTTGCTCCCATCCTGTGCACCCTTCATACACCCTGCCTTACACTATTCGTGCTTCATATGGTTCATGTTTCGTGGAGTACTGTAGCACCGTACTCTCCGTGTGCTATGGACCTAGTTCTGTTAACATTGATCTCACCATTCATTCTCGACCGGACAGTCGAAAAAGCGGTACTTTGTTACATATAGGAGCAGTTGACATGCGCACAACATCATTTGTTATCGTCATATCTTACTACACTAGCAACAAGATTGTGTAGTAATCGACGTATGAACCATCGCACATGCCTAGTAGTAGGAGCACTGTGTATGTTCAAGTGGCTGCCGTGTTTCACACTCCTCCATCGTAAGAGTGGAAACGCTTGCTGTAATCGTTTTTTTCTTCAGAAAAACAGTGGACACGCTCTACCGCGCGGATCCTCCTCCAGGCATGCACTAAATTACTCACTTTCACGGACGTGTAGGACAGCCAACACCTGGGTCCACCAGCCATGCACTAAATTACTCCGTAGTAGAGTGACGGTAGACTACCCTGATCGAACCGCCGCAGTAATGCCCAATGAGCTGTCAAATCACAAAACCCCTCCTTTCCAAAGAAGAAGTTGGACGGACGAAGCAACCATCATTTCACTCTTCTCTCTCAGCTTCCTCTCTTGAAGAAAAACCCCACTCGCTTCGCATCTCCCTCATCTCGTTCCTCCTTTCACTCTTCTCTCTCAGCTTCCTCTCTTGGATGGACGCCGGAGCATCGGCCGACATGATGTCTATGGCTCTGGCCAAAACCGTCGAGGCTCATGGTACGAAGCAGCGCAAGCAGCCCGCCGAGACTACCGCAGACAAGCTCAAAGCCATCACCCTGTCCAAGCCCCCCTCTCCGGGATCCCTCATTAAGCAAGTCCAGGTAATGTCTCTTGTTGACGATCTTTTTCTCGATCTTGATCGTGTCTTTTCATCGAACACGGAGTACTAGTACTGGTAGTACAACTTTCTGGGTGATCTTGCATGTGATTTTAGTGTGCCAAATGACGGTTCTAAATTCCTATTTTGACCAAAACATGCGAGAGGTTGACATTGATTTCTTATAGATTACTTTCAACTATTTTCCCTCTGTCCCAAATTTCTTGTCTTAGATTTGTCTAGATACGGATGTATCTAATACTAAAATGTGACTTGATACATCCGTATCTAGACAAATCTAAGACAAGAATTTTGGGACGGAGGGAGTACTTTATGAACATCAATGCTACCTTTTAAGAGGGTATATTTGCCTCAGTAACTTGTGTTATGGATATTGCATGCCTTTGAGGACATGTTCTAGTGTCTTTGTTCACTCATTTCTGTGTGTATATGTAGTCATATATGGAGCATAATATCAAAAATCATCTTATATTTCTAAACGGAGGTAGTAATAAAATATGGTTCCTGTTTGAATTAGAACCAGGTCCGCGGTGGAGATGAAGTTCTCATAGTCATGCCATGTGAACTGGAAGAACTGATGATGAGTTCTACTGCTGAACTATCTAGCTGCTGTGTCCTTGTCGCCACGTGTCCTAAACTAGTGTTTTCATGTAGCATTGTTGTCAGGGGTGTTCTCGAGGCTGTACTTTACCACAACAATTTCCTGGTTGTGCCTTCGATTACGAGGGGTGTGGTTCTTGTAAAGCTTCCCAACAAATCTGATGCGACCTGTCTTCATCATCATGTTTATGAGTGGAAAGACTACTCTGTTAGGTTCTCCAAGGTTGACAAGATGGTGATGGTGCATGTAGACATCTCACACGAAGTCCATGGCCTAGTCAGTTATGCGGGGTTCATCCTGTAGGTTGGTGGCAGGAAATAGTCTGCAAAGTTTAGTTAGTGCAACTTTGCTTGTCTGTAGTAAGTACTATTGTTCAATACTTGATTTGTGTTTGTGAACCATGTATTGTTTATTAGTACTGCCAGTTTTGGTGTGTGGTCAGTCCTGAACAGTCTATGTTAATGTTTGTCCACTCAATTCAGTCTGTATATTTTGAAGTATCCAGATCATATTTTTTGTGAGGACGGTTTATCAATTATGGTTACACTCCAATATCTGTATGCATTGCAGGGTTTATCACACCCGCCAGGATTTCCAGTCCCATGGATGTTCGTTCCATACAATTTGTCACGACCTTTGGACTGTCACCTTGTGGGAGTAGGCGGGGCACCGCATGCCACGCGTAGTTGGACGATCAATCTTCTGCTTAGTACTTCAACATAGTGATTTCTGGTAAGGATTCACTCGTGTCACATCAAGTAAATCTTATTGATTTACTGTCTAAATCTTATTGATTTAATGTCATGTTTTCTTTCTTTTCCCGCAATTTTACGATGCAGGTTTTGCCATGTGACATTCATCAGAGAATAAACCGTTTGGTTTGCTCTACGCTGGCTATTTTTGCAGGTTTCACTTCTTATGTCGTGTCAGTAACGAAGGCACTGTCTATCACTTATATTACTGGAAAAATTGGATCAGTCTGTTGTCTGAGTACAAGCTGAATCCCTATGATGAACTGCAGTTTGGTTTAACAAAAACGCCACAATTAGTCCTTCTCGCGTTTAAAAGAAATGAAGAAAAAAACTGGATCACGGTCACGGATCCTAGTCAAGTTAGAAAGCTGATCATAGAAGACCAGAAAAGATCGCCGCTGTCTCGCGCAGATCGAGCACCGGCAGTTGCTCTAGCACTGACAGCAGCAACGGCTCAATCTGATCCAGCTGAGGATTGGGCACCGACCGCGTCAGCGGATCAGTCTGATCTACCGGAGGATCGGGCATCGACACCGGCACCTGCTCCGACACCGGCACCAGCTCTACAAGGAGCACCATCTTCGGCAGCAGCAGCGGCTTCGGCACCTGCACCAACACTTGCACTTGCATCTGCTCCGCCCGTGCAGTTGCACCGTAATGATCGGGCTGCAGTTCACACTTCATATACCAAAGTCCTTACAAAAACCGACATGTCCACCTTCTTGGTAAGCATTGGCCGCCCAAGTGCTTCGTTCTTTTTTCTTTCCATGTTGTTTCACATGATTCACTTTGTTGATCTAACTGTTTGGGTATGTCTTCTTGTTTGCAAACAGAGAATTCCTAGAGCAATGAGGGAGTCGTTCAACAATCCGGGTGACCGCGGCCAAGTTTCTCTTACCATGCGCAGCCTTGGTGTGAATGAACCTGCTCAATATACCGTAAATACAAAGGATGGTGGCATGATGATTGATGCTAAAGGATGGTCAAGGTTCAAATCTAAATCATATCTTGCGGTAGGGGATGATGTCAAAATCGAACTTTCTCGGCAAGGAGAGCTGGTCCAAATCAACTTTGAAATTCTTCAGTAGCAGCACGCAACCGCCGAACTGATCTATCCTCCGAGAGATTTTGATGTAATAATCTGGCATGGTGAAACAAGTGTCCTGTGTGTATAAGTAGTACGACAGTATTATTTATCACATGGTATATCGTTGATAGAATTGCAACTCTGATTGCTGGTTAGGAACTATCGTTCGATTTCATTCCAACATCTGCCGTGCTTTATTCAATTTTGTGTATTCGCCTTGCGACAACATCTAAAACCAGCGCCGTACCGATCGCTTGCAATATGAAAAGCGCTGAGGTAGAACACATGGGACCCCAAACATGCAGGGTCGGCCTGCGGCCCAAAGTCCAGAATGGTGAGCCTATCTGAGTATTATATTCTCAGCTGAACCCCCATAAAAAGTTGAACCCCCATAATGCCCGCATTGCAGAGGGAGTATATTTCTCGGCAAGGTGAGCCTGTGATATAAAAGATTTGTATATTTCTTTACAGAGGGAGTATCTCTCTGTCAAAAAATATATTTATGTGTAACTAGTTACTCTTGTCTTTCTACCTCCTTTCGTTGATATGTGGGGCAACCGGCAACGGGGTCCACGTGCCATATGCATAAATTAGAGTGCACAACTTCACGGTAGACACACCCCGGTCGTAGCGCCGCAGTAATGCCCAATGAGCCGTGAAATCACAACCCCCTTTCCAGCTTTAGCAGTAAGTTGGACGGGCGAAGCAGAAATATTTCACTAGGCCTGAATCCCCTTCTCCCTCGTCTGCTTGTTCAGAGAAAACCCCCGCTCGGCGATTGCATAGGGTTTTCTCATGGAGAACTAGGTACGAATTCTTCATCCATCCCCGATAAATCCAAGTCCCTTGGTCCCGGGTAATCCTAGGATGGCAGCCACCGCCGTTGATGCATTTTTCTTCCTACTGAATCTAGTGTGTTTCATTTGCTGTGCCCAAAGACCGGCTGACACCTACGACGTAGCTACTCGAGCAGTATTTTTTTTGTTTGGTATTGTTGAGACGGAGCAGGGTTTGAACTGGGCTGTGGCCCATCTAGCCCAGGCTTATATTTTATGTTCACCATGTGACCAGCCCAGCTATTTTTTCTTTGTGAAAATGAGCCCAGATTATTTTTTTCTGAAGAATACCCAATCCAGGCCTACTTATTTTCTACGCCCTGATGGGCTGCAACTCTTTCAAGACGCCTGCAAATCTTGAAAGTAATATGAAATGGGTTGTAAATATAAAAACAGATGACAAATTGGCAATTACTTTATAATTTCTGAATTTTTTCACATTTTTAGATTACTATTTCACTGGGCATTAACCTAATTTAAATATATCTTCAAAGTACTTTAAATCTGGCTTGACATTTCGGTATTAAAAATAGTTTGGAACCCACAGAAATATGCGAAATTGGCCACAGCCAACTAAAAACGACCGCAATAAATTGCGTAAGAAGTTGCCATGAGCTATATATAAATTATTAAAGAGGGAGTGGTCTGACTTGTGGGCCTGTTTAGTTGACGCGTATGCAAGATTTTTTTAGTTATTATATACGTCAACAAATGATTCTAGCAGACGTAACCGTTGGATGTCAATCCAACGGCCGTCGTGTTTCTTCAATCTCTGATCTTCTTGCTCCAGCCGCCAAAGCAGCGCCGGCGGGACCGCCTACTCCCGCCTCCCGTGGCCGGCTGTGCTGCCGCGCAGGCCTCAGCGCCCCCTACTACTCCCACCGCTGGCCAGGGCATCCCTCTACTCACCCACACCCCCTGTTATTATGCGGCGACGGAAGCCTCACACCGCAGCCTAACCGGTGAACCCTCGTACTCCTCTCCGCGCGGGCTTCCGCAGCCGCGTCTTCCCCGGCTTCGCGTCGTCCCCATCCTAGGCCTCGCTGTCGTCCATCGCCATGGTGATCTCGGCGCGGCATGGTCAATGTGGTCAACGACCGACTTCCATCGGAAGAGTACTGTACGTGGAGAGGCTGACAACTGGGTCCACGACAGCTGCAAGGAAGTGCCTCCTTATTAGGCGGAAAATAATTATTCCTCCACCTGACAGCAGGGACCCACCGGACGGGCCACCAGTATTTCGCTAGCTGGGACCCACCTTTGTGGGAGGTTGACTTGTGGGCCTACTAAGTTGACTGGGAAGGAGGCCTTTGTCAACTTTAGTCAATATATGAACGATTCTAGCTCCAGTGACCGTACGATGTCCATCCAACGGCCGTAGTGCTTCTTCAACCTCTGGTCTTCTTGCTCCAGCAGCCCAAAGCAGCGTCGGTCGTGCCGCCTGCTCCTGCCGCCCGTGGCCGGCTGTGATGCCGCGGAGGCCTCATCGCCACCAACTACTCCGACCGCTGGCCAGGCCATACCTCTACACACCCACACACCCTGTTATTCTGCGGCGACGGCAGCCTCACACCGCAGTTGAACGAGTGAACCCTCATACTCCTCTACGCGTGGGCATCCACTGCCGCGTCTTCCCCGGCTCCGCGTCGTCCCCTTCCTAGGCCTCGCCGTCGTCCACCGCCCTGGTGCTCTCGGCGCGGCGTGGTCAACGTGGTCAAGGAATGGCTTCCATCAGACGTGGACTATACGTGGAGAGGCTGATAGCTGGGTCCACGGCCGCAGCAAGGAAGTGACTCCTTATTACGCGCAAAATAATTATTCCTCCACCTGACAGTGGGGACCCACCGAACGGGCCACCGTATTTCGTGAAAAATACGTTTCCCCTGACTGCTGGGACCCACCAGCTACATCTTCGCACGCAAGGAAGTGCATCCGAAAAAAAATGATTCGCCCCCTGACTGCTGGGACCCACCAGCTACATCTTTGCACGCAAGGAAGTGCGTCCGGGCAAAAAAACAAAACGATTCCCCCCTTGACTGCTGGGACCCAGCAGGTACACCTTCACACGCAAGGAAGTGCGTCCAGGCAAGAAAAATGATTCGCCCCCTGACTGCTGGGACCCACCAGCTACATCTTCGCAGGCAAGGAAGTGCTCGGCGATACGGGACCCACCTGGTCGAAGCGTATGTAGCGTTGTCATTCTGGTCGCGAACGAGTACGTACATATATACTGGTCGATGTAGAGGCGCGCACATGTCGTAGTAGAGGCGTGTACGTGTCGTAGCAGAGGCGCACACGTAGCATGTACACGCACGTACAACGGCCAGGGTGCAAGAAATAAAATACGGCCACGTACGTACATACGAGCAGGGTCTCGAATGCCTACTCGCGCATACGTACGGCTAGGGCTCGTGTACATGGCTGGGTCAAAACGGAGAAACAGCGTCGTCGTCGTGTTCATGGGGAGGCAACGGAAGGCGTCGTGTTCATGGGGAGGCAACGGAACGCGTTGTGTTCATGGGGAGGCAACGGAATGTGTCGTGTTCATCGGGAGGCAACAGAACGCGTGGGAGCCAACTGGCTGGGTCATAACGGAATGCATGGTCGTGTTCATCGGGAGGGCTTGGACGGAACAGGCGATGGAAACGAGGCCTGGCGTACCACAAAACGGAGGAAACGGCCTTGTGTTTGACCGTCCACGTTCGAAATGGGATCCTGTTCATCGGGAGAGGTCTGGCGTACTGCAAAACGGAGGAAACGGACCTCCTATGGTCGAAACGGGGGTCCTGTTGATCGGGAGGCGTGTGGCGTACCGCAAAGCGGACGAAACGGGCCTCCTACGGTCGAAACAGGGGTCCTGTTGATCGGGAGGGGTGTGGCGTACCGCAAAACGGACGAAATGGACCTCCTACGATTGAAATGGGGATCATGTTGATCGGGAGGGATGTGGCGTACCGCAAAACGGAACTCCACGGGATACTGTTCATCTCCACCGTCGACCTCCTCCCGCCTCCACGGGCTACCGTCGACCTCCTCCAGCCTCCACTAGCTCTTGTTCATCTAGCCTCGACCGCGCGCTACTCCACCAGCTACTGTTCACCCACCCCTCCATGGGCACCCCTCCATCGTCTACTGTTCATCCAGCCCTCCACCACACCACGGGGGCCTGTTCATCCAGAGGCAACGCCGCCGCTCACTGTTCATCCAAACCCCCCACAACGCTCACTGTTCATCCCAGAGTCAGTAGTGATCGGCGTCAGTTAGCAGCTGTAGCGAAGGAATCACTCGATCGGGTTCAGCTAACAGCCATCGATTGATTGCTCGGGTTCAGTAACGCGTAGCCTGCAGTGCAATCGCTAGGGTTCAGTTAGAGCCCAATGCCTCGCTCGATTTCAGTTAGAGATAACGCCGCTACGCTGCAGCAGCGTCGTGTACGAGGAAGCAGCGCATCGCCGCCCCGACCTCCCACCGTAACCGGGAACTCCCCAAAATTTTCCTCGCCCTTGCTTTTACCACGGTTTTTTCCGTCATGTACGGCCCAAAGAATGTCATGCAGCTGCGTCTCCGGCCCACCAAGGACGAAAAGCCCATTTTTTGTCATGATTTTTTGTCATAGAAGTAGGAGCCCACCACATCTATGATGATACCGGGTTTTGTCACAATTATCGTCATAGAAGTGTCATATGTATGACATAATTTTTTTTCGTTCGGCCCAAAATGTCACGGATGTGTCTTTTTTTTGTAGTGCTACTTGTCCTCTGTGCCTACCTTGGTTGCCCCCAAGGCACAGGAGCCATTGGTACTGTACTTAGCGGCAACCAACCAAGTGGTTAGCGCAACTTTGGTGGCACAACGGGAAGTGGGTGAAGCAGAGAATGAGCCAGGACCGGCAGAGACAGAAAAGGATCAGGACAGCGATGGGCACGACGGCAAGAGCAACCCCAAGGATGAGACAAGTAAGAAAGTGTTGAAGCGCGCAGTGTACTTCGTCAGCTCCTTATTACAGGGGGCTAGATAGGTACTCTTCCGTGCAAAAGTTGATCTTTGGTCTCATCATGGCCTCAACGAAAATGTGCCACTACTTCCAAGCCGATGGCATGCAAAAGTTGATCTTTGGTTTGAAGTTTGACAGCATATCTACTATCCAGATCAGGGCATTGGCAGAGTTTATTGCAGAATGGATGCCAACCCCTGATGAGGAACTACCAGAGACAGTTATGCCACAAGAATGAAGTATGTATTCGATGGTGCCTTTTCCCTGCAAGGTGCAGGGGCTGGCGTACTCCTTGTCTCCCCCTCTGGGGAGCACTTGAAGTACGTCGTCCAGATGCATTTTGCTCGGGAAGAGGCGACCAACAATACAGCAGAGTATGAAGGGCTCCTTGCCGGGCTCAGGATTGCTGCACAATTGGGAATTAAGAAACTGATGATTCGAGGAGATTCACAGCTCATGGTGAGACAAGCCAACAAGGATTATCAAAGCCCATTGATGAAAGCATACGCTGAGGAAGTGAGAAGATTGTAGGAGCGATTTGACGGATTGCAAACAGAGCACATACCCCGTGTGGAAAAAACATAGCTGAATATCTGTCAAAGTGTGCTGCGCAGAAGCTTCCTGTGGAACCAGGGACTTTTGTTCTCCATCTTACCCAGCCCTCCGCATCCCCAACCACAATGGCCTGGAAAAGGAGAAAGTTGGACTCCGGTAAGAGTCTCCAGGTAGAGGCATCCGCTCTTGGTAGAGACCCTGCCGGAAACAACTCCTCACCATCTGCCGGACCGCACCCTCCAGTCAGGACGATGGTTCCCGCGAACGATAAATGTGCCCCCGCAATAGAGGAGGTGCGCTAGTCCTCGTTGCCGAGCCTCAGGCTCCAACTTGGGCAAGGCACATAGTCCACTTCCTCCAAACCGGTGAGCTTCCCGGCGACAAAGATGAAGCTCAAAGAGTAGCCCGGAGGGCCAGTATGTATCAGTTTGTCGATGACACTCCATACAGAAGGAGGCCCAACGGTGTGAAATTGAAGTGCATCTACCGACAAGAAGGAAAGGAACTGCTGGCTGAGATACAAAAAGGCATGTGCGGCTCCCACATTGGAAGAAGGGCATTAGTTGGGAAAGCGTTCCGACAAGGATACTATTGGCCCCAGCCCTCCAAGATGCGGTCGAGCTAGTCACCAAATGTGAAGCATGTCAGTTCCATTCCAAGAATATCCACCTGCCTGCCCAAGCTCTTTAGACAATCCCTCTATCATGGCCATTTTTGGTCTGGGGGCTCGATATCCTCGGCCCCTCCCTCGAGCAATCGGGGGCTTCAAATTCTTGTTCATTGCTATCGACAAGTTTACAAAGTGGCCGGAAGTGACTGCCGTGAGAAAGGTGACTGCTCAGTCAGCTATCAAGTTCTTGAAAGAATTGGTATGCCGCTTTGGAGTCCCGGTGTCGGTGTACAAAAAGAGGGGTACACTTTTTGTACCCCTATAACTGTGCACGGGCAGTCTGAGCCGCGGGCACCACCGCACTGAGCACGGCAAGGGAGGTGAGCCAAGGTAAGGCCGAAGCTCGAAAGGAGCAGAACGACGCCAAGACCAAGACCACAAAGAGCAAAGGGGACGAAGAGGACTCCCCCGGCAAGATCCTTGTCGGGGGCGGTTTTAGCAAACCCGGCAAGACCCTTGCCGTGGCAGCTCGTCCCACACCTACGGAGCGAGTCACCCTTGAGTCCACTGCCCCCATGGGGCAAGGATTCGGGACACATCCCCGTGGTGGCATGCAGATCTTTGTGAAGACATTCAAGATCAGATACACACTATAGAAGATGACGACCCATGGCGGGGTCCCAGCCAAGGAAGACCACAAGGCCCCCGGCAAGAGCCTTGTCGGGGATGAAAGCAGGCGCCACAGCAAGACCCTTGCCGGGGCCCCGGCAAGACCCTTGCCGAGGCTACAACGAGGCCCTCGCCAAGAACACCCGAAGGGCCACCATCAGGCCCACGCCAATCAAACCTTCACCGCCGTTCGCATGCAGCTGCCGACCCAACCAGTTGGGCAGGCACCTGCGTGGCGGCAAGCGGATCTTCGTGGAGACCCACCGCTGCGCCACCTCAGCTGCCTGCCTGCCTACATGGCACCACAGGCACCGCTGGCCAGGGCGCGTGTCGACACGAAGGGGAGCAGCGACGGACGAGACAGGGCTCTCCCCCATCCCGATAAAGTAAGGACACCTAAGCAAGACGCATTAAATGCGCCTTGTCATGTAATGCGAGGGTTAAACTCGTATCTTTGTACCCTTTCCATCTCCTGTGTGCCATGGTGGCAACCCCTTTCCCTATAAAAGGAGGCCCAAGGCGACCAGGAGGAGGATTCGGCTTTTTGGAGCCCCTCACGCCCCATAGCTAGTTCAAGAACACAGATCAACAAACCACCAAAGCAGGAGTAGGGTTTTACGCATCCTCGCGGCCCGAACCTGGATAAAGAGACCGTGTGCTATCTGTTTGATCCGCTCTTCTCACGACCCCGCGCCCTGCAACCGTAGTAGGGATTCTTGTGATCCCATAGGTGTCGTCCCCGCACCGCCATCTTTGGCGCGCCAGGTAGGGGTCACAGTTGTGAGAATCAGCTCTAGCAGTTAGTTCGACGCTTCTTCATCGTCATGGCGCCTAAGAAGAAGATGACGGTTGCGGTTGGCCCGCCGGAAGCCGGACATCCCAGCCCGACGCGGGCGAGCAGCGGAGCGGTCGCAGAAAGGACCCGGGGCACCGCTCGCGAACACCAACACCGTCCTAGCAGCGGAAGTTTGGGAGGCGGCGATGTTCGTGCGCCTGGTAACGGGCCGCACGCCGCCAAATCCAAAGACGGAGCCAGGCCCTCCGCGGGTGGCGTGGGGTCTTCCAAGATCGCTGCCGCCCCGCTCGCAGGCGACGCGGGGGCTTCCAGGACTCCCACGCCGGCGCCGACGGCGCGCTCTTCTCAAGCGGCGCGTGACGAACGGCATAATCACGCCGAGGATCCCGGGCGACGCCGCGGAAAGAGCCCCGAGCGCCACTCCCGGGATTTAGAAGACCTGTCCGCTCGCCGAGGCGCTGGTGAGGGTGGCATGCGACCGCGGGGTCGTGATAGAGCTCCTTCTGACAAGGTCAGAAGTCAAAGCGTGTCGCGATCCGTGCAGGTTTCGCTGCCACCAACGCCAGCAGAAGCACTGGCGCACGCGCAGTTGCTCCTCGATTTTCCTCCCACAACGGGGAAGCTCGACGAATGGAGAGCCACTATCCGAAGACTTGTTGCGGTGGCCAACAAAGATGAACCGAGTCCGGTGGAGCCCCCAGTTCGACGCTCCGACGGAGTCCCACGCACCAGTGGCAGGAGAGCCGGCGGCGCCGCAACCACGGTGCACTCGCCTCCTCCTCTCCCGGTACCGCGGACGCCAGCCCGTCGCGACGTTACGGGCGACGAGATCTCTGTAGCATCGTCTGACCCGCGGGCCCACTGTGACCAGCGCCAAGTTCTTCGGGAACGAGAACGCGAAGACGCTCGAACCACTATCGAGCGCCAGCACGGAGCGCGCCACCAATCGGGACAGCGAGCAGGCCTGCTGTGAGCCACCCGGCACCGGGAGCCACGGAGGCCTACCTTACGAGGTAGGCTGTCCGCCTTTACCCGTGAGCTGCGGCAGTTCCAAAGGGCCCACTCACCACACCTTCAAACCCGGCGTGGGCGAAAATGCAGTGGCAAGACCCACCCGTCCGAGTTCCTCAGCGTCTACACCATCGCGATGCAAGCTGCCGGAGCCCGCGACGATAAGGTGCTTGCGAATTACTTTCCGTTGGCTCTTAAACCCAACGCCATGTCATGGTTGATGCACTTGCCGGTAGACTCTATCTCCTCCTGGTCGGATTTGTGCCATGAGTTCGTGGGCGCCTTTATTGGAGGCCACCAAGCCCATGGCCAGGTAAGCGACCTGCACGTCATTCCCCAGAAGGGAGGCAAGAGTCTCCGCAAGTATATACAGAGGTTTAGCCGGGTACAGTACAATATCCTTGATGTTCACCCTGCCGCCATCATCAGCGCGTTCCATCAGAACGTGCGTAACCGCAATATGCGCGAAGAGCTGGCAATGAACAAGGTGAGAGATGTAGCAGAACTCTATGTTCTTGCTGACAAATGTGCCCGAGCTGAAAAGGGAAGGAAGTACCCCGGCGAAGATGACGGCGTGGAAACCGACTCCTCAGATGAGGATATTGCCGCCCCGGCAAAGAAAGGCCGACGCCGCAATAGGAAGTGCAAAGGAAAAGCCGTGCTTGCCTTCGAGGGATCTTATGACGCCGGCTCCACCAAGAAAACCAAGGCAGATGACCCCGGCAAGGAGGTTGCCGGATGTGTCGCCTGCCGGGCCTTGGCGGCTGCCGAGAAGCCAGGAAACTCCGACAAGCGATACTGCAAGATCCATCGCACCAAAGGCCATGCTCTCCAGGACTGCCGACAGGTTGAGCTCCTCGCTGAGAAGCAGAGGGCTGAGTATGAGAGGCGGGACAAGGAGAAGGGCCCAGACGGTGCTGAGGGGTCCGGCAAGAAGCGTGACGGCCAGGCGGGCCGTCGCGGCAAGGATAAGCAACAGGAGAGGCCCGCCCGGGGCCGTGACAGAAAGCCAGAAGACGACGATCACGAAGAGGACGACGAATCCGGCGACCAAGAGTTTCAGAAAGCTATAGAGGCCATGTGCGTCGACGGCGGCGCCTCGCTGCATACTTCTCACCGCCGGCTTAAACAGTGGGCGTGAGAGATTACAATGCAGAGCCGCTGCTTGATGCCCAAAGGTCTGAAGTGGTCCAGCACACCTATCATTTTTTACACTGAGGATCACCCTGGTCGCACTACTGCGGTCGGGTGCTTGCCATTGTTGGTTTCACCAACAATATGCAACCTCAAGGTGACGAAGATGCTAGTCGATGGCGGGGCCGGTCTGAACTTGATCTCGCCTGCCGTGATCGAGAAACTGCATATTCCTGATGGAGACCTCGAAGAGACGGCACGCGTTTGTGGGGTCAACCCGGAAGAAGCTAACCTAAGGGAAAGATCACGTTGCCGTGACTTTTGGAAGCGACCTGAACTTCGTGACGGAGAGGATCGTGTTTGATGTTGCCAAGATCCCTTGCCCTACAACGGGATCCTTGGCCGCCAAATAGCCAAGTTCATGGCGACGCCACACCACGCCTACAACACCACGAAGATGCCGGGACCTGTGACGATCATCACCATCCCTCCGATAAGAAAGATGCGCTGATTTGCGCCGACCAACTATACCAACAAGGCCGCAGCAGCTGCCGCCACTAGGGCACTTGCTCCTCGGCTGGGACCCCGGGGGGGAAGAAGAAGAAGAAGACCGGTGAGACCTCGGACACCCACTCCGGCAAGCGCACCTCTTCGGAGTGTAGCGCTGCCGTTGAGGACGTGCCAGAGAGCTCCACCGGCGGAAACAAGAAGCCCAGGGCCATATCGCCGGGAACCAAGAAGGTTTCTGTCAATAAGGACGGCACGGGAGGAGCTTTCACTATAAGCTCCACCCTTGACGACAAATAGGAAGACGCGCTCGTCACCTTCCTGCGGGCGAATGTCGATGTGTTTGCATGGCAAGCTTCCGACATCCCCGGTGTTCCCAGGGAGGTGATTGAGCACCACCTTGTTGTTCTGCCCTCATGCGCGCCCATCAAGCGTAAGGTCGAAGCAAGCTTTGGAACGACAAGAGTTCATCACGTAAGAGATCCGAAACCGAAGCAGCGGGTTTGGTAAGAGGAGTGCTCCATCCAACGTGGTTGGCCAATCCGGTCGTGGTGCGCAAAATGGGAAGTGGAGACTGTGTATTGATTACACAGATATCAATAAGGCTTGCCCTAAGGACCCCTTCCCATTGCCGCACATCGACCAGATTGTTGACTCCACGGCTGGGTGTGATCTGCTGTCATTCCTCGACGCCTACTCCGGCTACAACCAGATCTTCATGAGAAGGGAAGACGAAGAGAAAACAACATTCATCACCCCATGTGGTATGTATTGTTTCATGCGGATGCCTTTCGGGTTGAAGAGTGCTGGTTCGACATTTGCAAGGGCGGTCCAGATTGGTTTTGAGCCCTAGCTCCATAGAAATATGGAAGCTTATATGGATGACATAGTGGTCAAAACCAAGGACAGGGCAACCCTCATACCGGATTTGCAAGAAACATTTGCAAACCTGCAGATCAATCTCAAGCTGAACCCTGAGAAGTGCGTCTTTGGCGTCCCGTCCGGCAAGCTTCTCGGGTTCTTGGTGTCACAGCATGGGATAGAGGCCAATCCGGACAAAATCAAAGCTATAGAGAAGATTGAAGCACCCAAGCGAATCAAGGATGTGCGTCGGCTTGCTGGTTGCGTCGCCGCCATGGGCAGGTTCATTTCCAAGTCTGTCGAGCGCGCCCTTCCCTTTTTCAAGTTCCTAAAAAAGGTGGGCCCGATGGAGTGGACGCCAGAAGCCGGAGCAGCATTGCAAGGTTTGAAAAAGTACCACTCCTCCGCGCCAATACTAGTTGCGCCTAGGCCACAGGAGCCGTTGCTGCTATACCTGGCGGCAACGGACCAGGTGGTCAGCGCCGCACTGGTGGCGCAGAGAGAGGTTGACGACGAGGTTATGGCAGCGGCAGAGCCCGACACCACCAATGCAGAGACGACACAGCCAGTTGACGTGCCGCCAAAGAAGAAAATGATGCAGCATCCGGTCTACTTTGTTAGTTCCCTCCTGTAGGGGGCTAGATCAAGGTACTCCGACGTGCAGAAACTGCTCTTCGGCCTTCTTATGGCCTCGAGGAAGCTGCGTCACTACTTCCAGGCACATGAGATAACTGTCGTCACTCGCTTCCCTCTGCAACGGATATTGCACAATCCGGATGCAACAGGAAGAATTGTGGAATGGGCACTGGAGCTGTCCAGCTTTGGCCTCAAGTTTGAAAGTACTTCGACGATTCAGAGCCAAGTCCTAGTGGAGTTCATTGCAGAATGGACCGCAACGCCTGACGAAGAAGTCCAAGAGACTGCTCTCCCCGGCAAGGAGGCAAGTTGTGATTGGATCATGTACTTTGATGGAGCTTTCTCCTTACAGGGCGCCAGGGCTAGCGTACTGCTTGTCGCACCCACCGGAGAGCACCTCAAGTACGTGATCCAGATGCACTTCCCCAGGGAGGTGTCAACAAACAATACGGCAGAGTACGAAGGGCTGCTTGCTGGTCTTAGGATCGCGGCGGACCTCGGAATCAAGAAACTCATCGTCAGGGGGGACTCGCAGCTTGTCGTCAAGCAAGTCAACAAGGATTACCAGAGCCCGTTGATGAAGGCCTACGTCGATGAAGTGAGAAAGCTGGAAGAGCGTTTCGACGGTATACAGACTGAACATGTTCCTCGAGCGGAGAACAATATCGCTGATTACCTGTCAGAACGAGTTGTCCTCAAGCTACCTGTGGAACCAGGTACCTTTGTGCTTCAGCTAACTCAGCCATCCGTTGATCCATCAACAGAGCAGAATAAGAGGAGGAAATCAGGGCCCGGCAAGTACTTTCCCGCCGAGCTCCCCGGAGCCGCCAACAAGGATGTTGCCGAGGATACTGAGCCCGCCACGGGACGACTGGCTCCGGCGAAGCGTCAAGTTCTTGCCGTCGAGACAGCCGCTCCTATGGCGGAGGAAAAGCCTTTAGTCCTCGCCGTCGAGCCCCAGGCTCCAGCGTGGGCATAGCATACCGTCCGATTCCTCCAAACTGGGGAACTTCCTGAGGAGCAGGAAGAAGCGGAAAAAGTAGCCCGTCGCTCTACCATGTACATGTTCGTCGATGACGTCCTGTACAGAAAGAGGCCGAACGGTGTGAAATTGAAGTGTATCCCTCGAGAGGAAGGACTGGAGCTGTTGGCGGAGATACACGGAGGCATATGTGGATCCCACATTGGGTCAAGGGCCCTTGCAGGCAAGGCATTTCGGCAAGGCTTCTTCTGGCCCACCGCCCTCCAGGATGCGATGACACTAGTCACCAGGTGTGAAGCGTGTCAGTTCCATTCAAAGAAGCTTTATCAGCCAGCTCAAGCCCTTCAAACCATTCCTCTCTCCCGGCCCTTCTCGGTCTAGGGGCTCGACATACTGGGCCCTTTCCCCCGCGCCGTCGGGGGCTTTGAGTACTTGTACGTTGCAATCGACAAGTTCACAAAGTGGCCGGAGGTAGAGGCAGTGAGGAAGGTCACAGCTTCGGTCACCGTCAAGTTCTTCAAGGGACTAGTGTGCCGTTTTGGCGTACCCAACAGGGTTATCACCGACAACGGCACATAGTTCACAAGCCGCACCTTCATGCAATGGTCAAGCAGAGTTTGTTTCGCTTCCGTTGCTCACCTGCGAAGCAATGGTCAAGCTGAGAGGGTAAATGTTGAAGTACTGCGAGGATTAAGGACCAAGACCTTTGACAGGCTGCACAAGACTGGAAGGCACTGGATTGATGAGTTGCCGGCAGTTCTTTGGTCGATCGGGACGACGCCAAAGCGAGCCACCGGCCAGACACCTTTTGCCCTAGTATATGGGGCAGAAGCAGTTCTCCCCACTGAACTCATATACGGGTCACCTCGAGTGCTCGCTTATGACGAGCTTGAGCAAGAGCAACTACGACAAGATGACGCAATGCTTCTTGAGGAAGATATTCTTCGGGCGGCAGTGAGAGCAGCACACTACCAGCAAGCCTTGCGCCGCTACCATAGCCGCAAGGTTCATGCCCGAAGCCTTGAGGAAGGCGACCTTGTCCTTCGGCGCGTTCAATCGGTCAAGAATTCCAACAAGTTGATGCCAAAGTGGGAAGTCCCTTATCGGGTAATACGAGTCACCAGGCCCGGCGCAGTCCGCCTAGAGACCGAAGATGCCGTTCCAGTGAGTAACTCCTGGAACATTGAGCATCTTCACAAGTTTTACCCGTGAGGCGCGGCTTGCCGGGCCCCCCGGCAAGCCACCTTTTGTACAAGCATTGCCGATGATGCATGTAACCCTTTGTACAAAGCCAGGCGCAGACTTTGAGCATAAATAAATGAAGCGTTGGCGCCCTAAGTTATAGCATGCATGCTAGGTCGAGTCTCGTCCTTGGTTAGGGTTGATAGTGCTTAGCGGCGACTAACCCCTAGCTTAGAGGTCAAGTGTGCATCTCTTTTCCGTTCTTTTGTCTTCTTTGGTTCGCAGGACTTCGGATATCCTTGCCGGATCACTTGAGGACGAAAAAGAGAAGAGGGGCAGACCGGCATCTAGACCCCGGCAAGCCAGTATTGCCGGGGGCTACAAGTACAAAGATTCACCCACGGCAAACCAGAGTTGTCGGGGGCTACAGCTTCAGATAAGTTCTTCATCCCTTATCATGCATTCCCTTATGGACTGAGGTATGTGAAACCTCGTTTTTTCCCAAAGCTGCCGTGCTCCCCTAAAACTCTAGCCCTAGGGCTCGTTCCTGGGGCCAGGTTTGGTCGTAGTCGCGGCAGCAAAAGGATGAAACGAGGAGCCTGAACCCACCTCATCCCTTCCTCCGCCGAAAGCGTGAGGAAGGTCGAGCGAAGTGGGAAGACGTCAGGGCCTGTTGTCGGGCAAGTAAATGTTTATATTGGGGATATCAAGGATTTACTCCTTGTCGTGGGTTCTACCCACAAACAAATGACCCGGCAAGCATCCTTTTTTTCATTAAAAACATTCCACTCAGGTACAGCCCATGGGGAATGAAAAACATGAATGATGGGATTACAAGTTTTAAATTTAGCTAAGGCCTAAAGGCTTACAAGCTAAAAAGAGATAAGGTGCCCGTAATCCCTTTCTTGTCCCTCTCCTCAGGAGGCAGGTCCAGGAGGCGAAAAGGGCAAAAGGGGCGCCTAGGCGAGCTACGGGTGGCAGGAGGCACCAAGAGAACATCTCGGTGGCCGTCCGAATGCTGGATGGTGATGGCAGCGACGGAAGCAGAGCTCGAAGACGAGGCGGCAGGACGTCAGCACGTGTCGAAGGCATCGGTGCCCGCGTACTCCAATTTGGCGGCCTTGCCGCCCGCCCTCTTCCTCTTCCGCAGCCTCCCAACGCCAGCCGCCCAAGAAGACGACCCCGAGATGTTCAGGAAGTTGGCGACACGGATGACGGGATCGCCGGTGCCGCACGGAGCAGCGCCCGACACCTAGTCGGACCCGTCATCCTGCCGCCTGCTACCCTCGTCGTCGCTGCCGCTGTCCTCCTCGGCACTCCCGCCCGAGGAGGAGTCTTCGCTATCAGAAGAGCTCTCCACGCAGCACCTTGCTCGAGTCCCGAAGCACCCGAAGACCTTGACGGAGAGGAGGCCGCCCTCCATCAGCTTGAAATGGAGAGTGAGCCCCGCCGTCAAGCGGTGGATATGAGCGAATGTCTTCCACCCTCGACCAAGATAAATCACTTGAGGGGCTGGAAAGGTGACGCGAACTCGCGTACCGCTGATCCAACAGCCCCTCATGTGCAACCGCAATGACTCCAGTGGATCCAGGACCATCTCGCTCGCGAATGGAGTCGGCAGACGAAGGCGACGGTGAGGCGGCTGGCGCAGCCTGACGAAGAACTCGCAAGGGTCATCCCCAACATGGCCCTCCATGGGGGGAGGAACTACTGACGGAGGCGAGACCGGCGCGCCGCCCCATTCTCCTCTTCCCTGAGCGCCTCGGCCTCGCCCACGGCCTCGCCCGCGGCCTCGCCCCCTCCCCCTTCCCCTTGCGGCTGGCTCTGCCACCGCAGGTGCAGGAGAAGGAAGGACGCGTTGTCGAGCGGTGACCCTTGCCGCCACCGTTGAAGGGTCAGGATTCCTTCTCTCCATTGTGGATGGGGGAGGAGCAGAAGATGAAGGAAGGAGAAGATGGAAGAGTGCGGGACGCCGTTCCCCCCCCCCCCCCCGCTCTTTATAAAGGAACGGGGTGGGGGCTCGGCCACCCCGCTCGGCCGATCAAGAGGCAGAAGGCGCAGGGAACTGGGACCAACCCGCTGCCCCGGCCCGCGACGGCCCGGTTTCCCGCCTCCACCATTCGCCACCCCAAGCGCATGAGAACCACGTGGCAGGCATGCGGGACCGAGGCGACGGGTGAGGCGACCTCTCCCCACCCCGTGATCGTGGGGAGTGGACGCCTTGAAGACCACGCCCCGGCCCCGTTCAGTAAATGGGCCGCGCCTCCACGCCTCCCTCCGTTTATGGGGAAGGTGCGAACCGCCCCCTTTTACTACGACGTGACGCATGCGCGCAGAGCTCAGCCCCGCGCATGCCACCCATGTCACGCACGCCTCCCCACACCGAGCCACGCGCGGGAGGCATGGGAAGCGCAGCGTGCGAAGAGACTTACCGCGGTAAAAACCACCCCGCCTGCCCGCGCATCGTTTTTGGGCCTAGCCCAACGACGCGATTGCGCTTACGTGTGGCCCAGGCCCGGGGGCTCCTGTCGGTGTACAAAAAGAGGGGTACACTTTTTGTACCCCTATAACTATGCACGGGCAGTCTGAGCCGCGGGCACCACCGCACTGAGCAAGGCAAGGGAGGTGAGCCAAGGTAAGGCCGAAGCTCGAAAGGAGCAGAACGACGCCAAGACCAAGACCACAGAGAGCAAAGGGGACGAAGCGGACTCCCCCGGCAAGATCCTTGCCGGGGGCGGTTTTAGCAAAGCCGGCAAGACCCTTGCCATGGCAGCTCGTCCCACACCTACGGAGCGAGTCACCCTTGAGTCCACTGCCCCCATGGGGCAAGGATTCGGGAGACATCCTCGTGGTGGCATGGAGATCTTTGTGAAGACATTCAAGATCAGATACACACTATAGAAGATGATGACCCATGGCGAGGTCCCAGCCAAGGAGGACCACAAGGCCCCCGGCAAGAGCCTTGCCGGGGATGACAGCAGGCGCCAAGGCGAGACCCTTGCCGGGGCCCCGGCAAGACCCTTGTCGGGGCTACGACGAGGCCCTCGCCAAGAACACCCGTAGGGCCACCATCAGGCCCACGCCAATCAAACCTTCACCGCCGTTCGCATGCAGCTGCCGACCCAACCAGTTGGGCAGGCACCTGCGTGGCGGCAAGCGGATCTTCGTGGAGACCCACCGCTGCGCCACCTCAGCTGCCTGCCTGCCTACATGGCACCACAGGCACCACTGGCCAGGGCGCGTGTCGACACGAAGGGGAGCGGGGACGGACGAGACAGGGCGCGTGTCGACACCTAAGCAAGACGCATTAAATGCGCCATGTCATGTAATGCGAGCGATAAACTCGCATCTCTGTACCCTTTCCACCTCCTGTGTGCCACGGTGGCAACCCCTTTCCCTAAAAAGGAGGCCCAAGGCAACCAGGAGGAGGATTCGGCTTTTTGGAGCTCCTCACGCCCCATAGCTAGTTAAAGAACACAGATGAACAAACCACCAAAGCAGGAGTAGGGTTTTACGCATCCTCGCGGCCCGAACCTGGATAAAGAGACCGTGTGCTATCTCTTTGATCCGCTCTTCTCACGACCCCGCGCCCCGCAACCGTAGTAGGGATTCTTGTGATCCCATAGGTGTCGTCCCCGCACCGATACCCGGCAAGGATCATTACCGACAATGGCACCCAGTTCACGGGTCGCGCCTGCATGCAATATGTTCGTGCCCTCAGATGCAAGATCTCATTTGCCTCTGTTGCACATCGCAGGAGTAATAGGCAAGTCGAGAGGGCGAACGCTGAAGTAGTGCGAGGACTCAAGACAAAAACCTTTGATTTTCTGCGAAAGCACGAAAGACGGTGGATCGATGAGCTGCCGGTAGTTCTTTGATCCCTTAGGACGACACCATATCGAGCTACCGGGCAGACTCCCTTCTCCCTAGTCTATGGGACAGAAGCACTTATCCTCACGGAACTCATTTACGGGTCGCCTCGAGTGGTTGCCTATGATGAAGTAGCGCAAGATCAGCACCGGCATGACAACGCTGTGCTACTCGAGTAGAACCGTCTCGGGCTGCTACACATGCTGCATGCTATCAGCAATCCCTGCATCGCTATCATAGCCGCAGGGTTCATGCCCGGTGTTTTGAGGAAGGCAACCTTGTTCTTCGGCGCGTTCAGTCTGCCAAGGGTACAAACAAGTTGACGCTGAAGTGGGAAGGCCCTTACCAGGTAGTACAAGTCACCAGACCTGGCGCAGTCCATTTGGAGACTGGAGATGGCATTAAATTGCAAAATTCAAGGAATATTGAGCATCTCCGCAAGATCTACCCGTAAGGCGCGGCTGTCGGGCCCTGCCCGGCAGCCACCCTTTTGTATAGGCCTTGCCTCAGTTGCATGTAACCCCTTGTACGAAGCCAGGGCGATGACCCTGTGCAGGAGAAAATAAACGAAGCGTTGGGGGGCCCCCAACCAAGTTGCATGCATGCATAAGCATTCCAAGATCATTGCATAAGCATTTCATGAGCATTTGCATATGCATATAGATAGGATCGCATCCTGCATTCATTCTCATCTGCATGAAGCTGCAGGTTCCTGCCGTGAACTTGGCTTCAACAAGGAGTTGAGAAGATAGCCCGGCACTGCAGTCTCCCGCAAGCCAAATAGATAAGTCCAACCTCTTGTCCATAAGTGTTCTGTAAACTGAAACTTGTGCGTAAGAATGCCTCGCCACTCTTCGAAACTTAGGTGCTCCCACCCCGGCTCGAACGTTGCTTCGACCAGGGTGGTCGCAGTGGCCTTTTGATGGAAAAGAGTTGGCGGGGGGCTGGTCCCTCTATTTTTTGCCCGGAAAGCTCAGGTCCCCGGCAACAAAATTCAAGAGGGTACCTACAGGATAGCCTGCCGGGGAAAACTCGTTAGTTTAAAAGAAAGAGGCATTTCACCTCTCCACGGACATAAACGTGCACGGGTTCCCGGCAAGGTTCATATTTTTCATTAATATGCTGATCATACAATTGCAAGCATTAGAGAACACAAACTTGGACTCGGGAGATTACATTATTTGAATTAAAATTTGGCAAATGCCTACAGGTTTAAGATTGAAAAAAGATAAGTACTCCGTAAACTCCTCTCCTTGTCCCTCTTATCCCATGTAGTCCGGTGGGATGAGAAGAGGATGGGCAACGCGCTGGCACAATGCCACCCCGATCCCCATCAGGAGCTGTCGAACACAGCCTGACAAGATCGGGAGTGGCGAGGCTGTGGAGGAGGAAGACGTGTGGAGCACCTCGGTGGCTCCCTGGTCACTGCTTCCAGGACATAGAGGGAAGCCTCCAGCACGGGCACAAGCAAAGGACGACGTCAGGGCCCAGCCAGAAGGCCGCTAGAGGAAGCAGAAGCACCAGCGGAGTGACCCCTCCCCCGGGCACCGATAAAACGGTGATGACGGTGCAGGGGGAGGGAAGTGGAAGCTAGAGAAATGAGGCAGCAGGTCGCCAGTACGGGACGAACGCGTCGATGCAGTCGTGCTCCTACTTGATGGCCTGCCTCCCGCCTTCTTCATCTTCCCCAACTTCATCTTCATCAACACTGTTCTAGAGGAACACCGGGATTCCAACCTGACGCCTTCCCCGGGGAGACGGCGAGCGACCAAGACCGCCAGGGGGCTCGAAGTGTGCTACTCCCCACCTTGGCGGGCAGGAAGGTGCGCCTCTCGTCAACCGACCCCAAGACCTCCGGGAGGGGCAGTGCTGGGATTACCAATGATCCCCAGCCCTGCCTCCCGGGCGAGCACGAGAGACGCCGAAGGCTCGACCGCCCGGCCCGTAAGCAGCAGTAGCCCGAGGCTGGGCACCACACTACCCAGCGGATAGCCAACCATGGAGTAGGGAGCAAGTGATTCCCCACAACAGGGAAGCTTAGTGTCTCCTACGCCATGGGCCGCTCGTCCACGTCGTCTTCTCCAAGCATGGACCAGGCTCACTCCCCAAACACCAACACGAACACCCGAGACCTCTAGACACAAGGTGGTGCCCGGGGGCTGGTCCTGGGCCCTTCTCTTCAACATGACCAATAAGAGGTAGAAGACAGGGAAGAAGGGATGCAAAGATAGATGGCTCAGCTCCTCCTTCGTCCCTCCTTTTATAGGCTGATGAGGACATCAATACCATTGTTACACCCACAGCCCTTGTTGCTATACATACTGGACCAAGTACTAGAGCTTGCACAAGCCAATTAAATTATCAGGTACTTTCGTTTCTTGGTAATGATTCCAATGTTCATGAGAATACGATGATGCCTAAATTGGATACATTTGTCTTGCTTACAAATGAAGGGCCTAGCTTGGACAAGAGGGATGAACATTGCAGCAATATTAAGCATGGAGATGATGGCATGTGCAAGGGGAACAAGAACACATTTACAAGTGATGATTTCAGGACTTTGAAGCCACCATAATGAGTGCATGAAGCCTTGGAAGAAATATACAAGATGCCACTTCATAAATTTCATCCAGAGGCTATTATAGGTGTTGCGTCACCTTATTTTTGGGCCAGGCCCATATAATTTCGAAATAGTTAAGTATAGGCTGTTTTTAGAGTCCGTATGTGTGGGGAAACAAGAGTTAGGGTTGGTTTCGGACCCCTCCTCCAAGGGCCATGAAATCCCCGCACCTCTTCCTCCATATATACAGCCCTTAGGGCATTGTTTAGACTTTGGGTTTTGTTTAGATTAAAAGTTCGTCATAGCTGCAACTTCGCGTACTTCGTTTGTGTTCAACGACCAGACAAAGGCGTCACAGAACCCCACCTTCATTAATAAAGCTTACCTCTTATATTCGCAATATTCAGATTGCAATCTCGGTTTCTTGCTTGTTCTTTGTTTGCTCACAGGAAACAGACCCTCGTGGTCATGTTGGCCGTGCTCCGGCATGGTCAATAACCCTCGGAAGTTGGTTTAGCGATTGCTAAGGCGCGACGTCTTGCATGTTCGTAGTTGGATCGTCAAGGTCGACTCCCACAGAAAACGATATCCATCATCTCATTGAAAGATCGGGACACCTCGCCTCTATCATAGGCGGGCCGGGGAGGGGAGCCGCTCCATCCACGAGCAACCGCGGTCCTCCTCCGCCAATTCATGAAGACTGGGACCTTGCCTTGATGCTCTCCCGCTCCACGCGCCTCCGTTACCTACCTCGTGCGATGCATGCTGCATACATGGCTGAGGACAAGGGAGTGGTTGGAAGAGTGAATTGGCAGTTTCTACCCCGTGCTTCAAAGTGTTTCACGGGCCATTACAAGGGAGGCCCACTACCATTGGCTTTACACGACGCGCAGGGAAACCAGAAACCGTCTCGTAGTCAAGACTAATGAAGAAGCAATGAAGACTCCAAGAGGCCAACCTCTTCAACACCCCTGCCTATCACTTATTAGGGCCTACCCCGGCGACACTCAGGAGTGTGATCAGGGCAGGCTCGGGGGCTTCTGTTGCCTAGACTGTGCATAGGCATAGGAACAAGATTACAGCACCAGGCCGTGCCAGAGTACAAGAGACCAAGAGTTTCGAAGGACCAACACACAGATCAAGAATACCAAGATCAAGCCAGAGGAGTAAGATGCCACCAGGAGAAAAGCCTCCCTTGCCGTGCAGGTGGGCGCGGCAAGGGCGGGGTCACCCCCAGAAGAAAACGAAACATACGTCCCGGTAGGGCCTGCCGGGGCTCACGGAGGCAAAACCACCTCACCCAGCCAATCCGCCACGACCCACGTCGTCCATCAATGTGGTGTCAAGCCGCAAAGTGACTAAGTTGTAGCCATTGCCACATGGCGGCCTTTCCCTATGGGAAATGCCTACAAACGGAACCCATCCAGCAACGTGTTAAGCGAACAGGTGTGAAGTTGGCAAGACGAGCTCGGCAAGGCTTGTTGGGCAAGCAACAATGTGACGTTGAGCGGTGCATTTAATGCGCTCTGTCAGCCTGCAGAGTTAAGTAAGATAGCATTGTTTGCTATCTTATCAGTGGTTTTGCCATTGTGGTGACCCCTTAATCTATAAAAGGAGGCCCATGGAAACCGTAGGGAGGGTTGGAAAGTTAGACAAAACTCATGCCCATACGCGCGTAGCCACTGCAACCCTGAGGCAACCCTTGCCGGGCAGTGTACTACGCCTCAGTATCATTCTTCCACCATCAATCCACAAAACCTGGAGTAGAGTTTTACGCCTCACGGCAGCCCGAACCTGGGTAAAATCTCTTGTGTGATCACTGCCTCACGTTCTTCTGCTCTTTGTGCAATGCGACATCCCCCCTGCCAAACCAGCAAGGGGCCCTTGGTCCCATAGGTGGTCGTGGTTTCCCACGACATCCTTGGTTCAACTCCACAATCTTGACGGAGGCTCCCAAGTGACACCTAACCAATCTAGGAGACACCACTCTCCAAAAGGTAATAGATGGTGTGTTGATGATGAACTCCTTGCTCGTGTGTTTCTAGTGATAGTCTCCCCAACACTCAACTCTCTCTCACAGATTTGGCTATGGTGGAAAAATGATTTGAGTGGAAATCAACTTGGGGAAGGTTAGAGATAAAGATTCTAGTGGTTAGATTGGAATTTCTTGGTCTCAACACATGAGTAAATGGTTCTTTCTCAGAAAATGAGTAGTGGAAGTGTAGGCACGTTTTGTTGGCTCTCTCACAAATGGAGAAGGGGTGGAGGGGTATATATAGCCTCCACACAAAATCTACCCGTTACACACAAATGAGCCAAGTCGGTCAGACCAAATAGGTGAACTCAATGAGACCGATTCAGTTCAAAATGTGCACGTTAGTATTTTCGGTGGGACCGACATGATCAACTTGGTGGGACCGATGTGCTAGGGTTAGGGCAAAACCTCATCTCAGTTTGACCGATTACGTGAACTCGGTGATTTCAGTAATAAGCTAACAGAGAGTTGGTCAGGCAAACTCCATGGGACCGATTGCTCCTTTAGGTGGTACCGAAACGTTACGAAAAGGAAACAAAGAGTTTGCACTACGAACTCGATGGGACCGATCGCTCATTTTGGTGAGACCGAAATGTTACGAAAGGAACAAAGAGTTTGCAGTCCCATCTCGGTGAGACCGAGATCCCTATCTGTGAGACCGAACTGCTTAGGGTTTCCGGCTATGGCTATGTCAAGTGAACTCGATGGCGCCGGATGAATCAAATCGGTGGGGCCAAGTTTGACTTTAGGTTTAGGACATATTTGGATTTGAGAAGATGGTTGAGGGCTTTGGAGCATATCACTAAGCATTTTGAGCAAGTAGATCATTAAGCAACACCTCATCCCCTTTTAATAGTATTGGCTTTTACTATAGACTCAATGTGATCTTGGATCACTAAAATAGAAATGAAGAGTCTTGAGATTTTGCCAATATTTGTCCTTAGCATTTTGAGGGGTCCACATCTCTAGTCCATGCCATGCCAACCATTGAAATTTATGAAATAATCCACTTGAAACAATATTAGTTCAATGAGCTATATGTTGTTACGAATTACCAAAACCACCCAGGGATTAGTTGCACTTTCAGCCACGCTAGAACACTCGACGGACGCGTCACGGCGCCTGCGGACTTCAGCACCCTGTGCAACCTCGACGAGCCAGGTGTTGATCCACTGGTCATGCCACAACGGTAGCGCCACCCTCCGCACCCTGAAGTTGAGCGTGTCCAGCGACGATGAGAGTGTCACTCACCGTGGTCGTCGTGTCCAGAGGTAGTGCGGGAGCTGCGCCATGTTGTTGGCCCCCACGACCTACATGAATGGTTGCCGGTGGTGAGGAGGTCATGGGCCAGCTCCTCCATTGAACTAGTCTACACCACGTCATCCCAACAGGTGTGCCCCACATGTTGGTTTCCCTGTTTTCTCGGCCAAATTCGAGCGATAGTGCTCCGCGTTACGCATTAGGCGCAGAACGGGTGGTTTTTGTGCCCTGGTTTAAATGTGGTACAGTACCAAGTTGTTACCCTAGCCCCAAGTGTGGTGGTTTTGGGTATAGTACCACCCTTTTCCTTTTCAACTCGTGAAGTGTAACACTCGATTAAGTAGCCGGAGGGTGTGCTAATTTAGGTGTCCTACTGTTTGAGGGAATATTTGAGGTGTGCCCGGTCCGTGCCCGCATTTAGGGGTCCAACTTACCATGTTCCCGCAGTAGTAACTATACTAGTCCTTGCATACTCCCTTTGTTTTTATTTACTCTGCATTTTAGCTTTGCTCAAAGTCAAACTTTGTAAAATTTGACAAAGTATATAGACAGAAATAATAACATATACAATAACAAATCAATACCATTAGATACATTATTGAATATACTTTCACATTATATAGATTTGCTATTGTAAATGTTCATATATTCTTTCTATAAATTTGGTCAAAATTTATGAAGTTTGACTTTAATCAAACCATGTATGCAGAGTAAATAAAAACGGAGGGAGTATCTTACTCCGTGACCAAGACGGGAGGGAAAACGAGACAACTTAATGTTTATTTGAGCCGTTCAAGTATAATCATGTGGCGTTGCTAATTTCTCATTCCTCTCAAACCCTCTACTCCATCGATCATGCTGCCCTCCAGTAGAGTCCATTGTAACACCCACGATGTGGCTATATCCCCCATGTGTCGAGGCACGACTTAGAGGCATAACCGCATGGTGGTGTTACAAGTAGGGCCATCTTCACACAATCCCATGTAATGAACAAGAATGGGATAAAGAGTTGGCTTACAATTGCCACTTCACACAATACATTAATTAAATATACATCATTCAGAGTACACACATAGTCCAACTATCGACAAATCCAAATAAAAAGGAAGATAACCCCCAAATGCTAGATCCCCGATCGTCCCAACTGGGCACCACTACTGATCATCAGGAAACGAAACATAGTAACGACCAAGGTCCTTGTCGAACTCCCACTTGAGTTCAGTAGCATCACCTGCACTGGTATCATCGGCACCTGCAACCGTTTTGGTAGTATCTGTGAGTCACGAGGACTCGGCAATCTCAAAACCCGCGAGATCAAGACTATTTAAGCTTATGGGTAGGATGTGGAAATGAGGTGGAGTTGCAGCAAGCACTAAGCAAATATGGTGGCTAACATACGAGTACAAGAGTAAGATGAGAAGCTACGCAACGGTCGTGAAGCTAGAAGTGATCAAGAAGTGATCCTGAAACTACTTATGTTCATACATAACCCAAACCGTGTTCACTTCCCGGACTCCGCCGAGAAGAGACCATCACGGCTACACACGCGGTTGATGCATTTTATTTAAGTCAAGTGTCAAGTTCCCTACAACCGGACATTAACAAATTCCCATCTGCCACATAACCGCGGGCACAGCTTTCGAAAGATAATACCCTACAGGGGTGTCCCAACTTAGCCCATCACAAGCTCTCACGATCAGCGAAGGATATTCCTTCTCCCGGAAAGACCCGATCAATCTCGGAATCCCGGTTACAAGACATTTCGACAATGGTAAAACAAGACCAACAAGACCGCCCGACTGTGCCGACAAATCCCGATAGGAGCTACTCATATCTCGTTCTCAGGGCACACCGGATTGTCCGAACTTCCGGTAGGCCAGCCCAGAGTTGCCCCTGATGGCCACCGGCGGTTGACACGTTGGACCAACACTCACGACGAGCACTGGCCCGGGGGGCGGTAAAATACTATGACCCTCGGGCTTGCGAAAACCCAAGGGAAAGGCTTTGGTGAGGCAAATGTAAAACTGAGGTTGGGCCTTGCTGGAGGAGTTTTATTCAAAGCGAACTGTCAAGGGGGTCCCTTTAACGCGCACGATGCGGCTATATGTCCCATGTGTCGAGGCACGACTTGGAGGCATAACCGCATGGTGGTTTTGTCGCAAGAAGGGTCATCTCCACACAATCCCATGTAATGAACAAGAATGGGATAAAGAGTTGGCTTACAATCACCACTTCACACAATACATAAATTAAACATGCATCATTCAGAATACAATCAAGGTCCGACTATGGAACCAAAATAAAGAGGACAACCCCAAATGCTAGATCCCCGATCGTCCCAACAGGGCTCCACTACTGATCATCAGAGAAAGAAACATAGTAATGACCACGTTCCTCGTCGAACTCCCACTTGAGCTCGGTTGCGTCACCTGTACTGGCATCGTCGGCACCTGCAACTGTTTTGGTAGAATCTGTGAGTCACGAGGACTCAGCAATCTCACACCTGCGAGATCAAGACTATTTAAGCTTATAGGAAGGATGGGGTAATGAGGTGGAGCTGCAGCAAGTAGTAAGTAAATATGGTGGCTAACATACGCAAATGAGAGCGAGAAGAGGAGCAACGCAACGGTCGTGAAGCTAGAAGTGATCAAGAAGTGATCCTGAAGCTACTTACGTTCATACATAACCCAAACTGTGTTCACTTCCCGGACTACGCCGAAAAGAAACCATCACGACTACACATGCGGTTGATGTATTATCATTAAGCCAAGTGTCAAGTTCTCTACAACCGGATATTAACAAATTCCCATCTGCCTCATAACCGCAGGCACGACTTTCGAAAGATAATACACTGCAGGGGTGTCCCAACTTAGCCCATCACAAGCTCTCACGGTGGACGAAGGATATTCCTTCTCCCGGGAAGACCCGATCAGTCTCGGAATCCCGGTTACAAGACATTTCGACAATGGTAAAACAAGACCAGCAAAGCCACCCGAATGTGCCGACAAATCCCGATAGGAGCTGCACATATCTCGTTCTCAGGGCACACCGGATGAACACTACGTACGGCAACCGAAGATACCCCAAGTTGCCCGGGACGACACCGCAAGTGGCTCTAATTTGGACCAGCACTCGGAGGAGCACTGGCCCGGGGTCAAAATAAAGATGACCCTTGAGTCCGCGAAACCCAAGGGAAAAAGGCTTAGGTGGCAAATGGTAAAACCAATGTTGGGCCTTGCTGGAGGAGTTTTATTCAAGGCGAACTGTCAAGGGGGTCCCATAAATCACCCAAGCGTGTAAGGAACGCAAAATCAAGGAACATAACACCGGTATGACGGAAACTAGGGCGGCAAGAGTGGAACAAAACACCAGGCACAAGGCCGAGCCTTCCACCCTTTACCAAGTATATAGATGCATTAATTAAATAAGAGATATTGTGATATCCCAAAATATCCATGTTCCAACATGGAACCAAATTCATCTTCACCTGCAACTAGCAACGCTATAAGAGGGGCTGAGCAAAAGCGATAACATAGTCAAACAATGGTTTGCTAGGAAAGGTGGGTTAGAGGGTTGACATGGCAATATGGGAGGCATGATATAGCAAGTGGTAGGTATCGCGGCATAGCAAAAGAGCGAGCAACTAGCAAGCAAAGATAGAAGTGATTTCGAGGGTATGGTCATCTTGCCTGCAAAGTTCTCAGAGTTGTCGAAAGCTTGATCCTCGTAAGCGTTCTCAACAGATTCCTCGTTCACATACTTGTCTCCCAGCTCTACCCAAAGCAAGAACACAAGCAAAGGAACAACTATCAACCACGATGCAATGCACAAGCAACATGATGCAAAACAAGGCATGATATGCGAGATGTGATATGCAATGCATATGCATGCTCCGAAAGGGAAAAGATGAACAATGCATCAACTTGGCAAACCAAGTATGCCGCTGGAAAGATGAGATGTTTTCGGTTGAAATCGATATAAAGATCACCGGATTCGGATGCACGGTTTGCAAATGACAAGCAAGACAAGATATGATGCAAGCTGCTTAAAACATCAACATGGCCAGTTGGATACAAAGTATAAATATGCTACATCACCCTAACATGTGAACAAAATGCATGTCAGTGATGTACAGGAGATGCTCTACAAAACATGAACACTGAGCTAAATCTATAAACCACTAGAGCATGACCAAAACAGCATGGCAATAATGCAAAAGATAACAGTTTTTCAGACTATGCTAGACATAGCAGAAACAGCATCAGGTAGCAATGTTTAGAGCTAGCAAACAACATGCTACAGGAACATAACATAGCAAACAAAGGCATGGCATACTTCTACTAAAAGCACTTAACAAAACTCCCTTACTGAACATGAGCCAAAAGGGCACAGAAAATATTATTACACCCACGCAAACATAGCAAGTTTTATAAACAGATTCAGACTGAAATTTCAGGACATGGCAAAACAGATTCATGTTGGCATGTTATCAAGCTTGATTAACTCACTACATAGCTTATCATGGGATGAAATAAATCAAGCATGGAGTAGGCATGAAAATGAAGCTATCCTTGTGCAAAACAACCTCATAGCATGCTTGAAATAAACCACACAAAAATGACAAGACAACATCATGATGTAAAATGACATGTTCATGAACTTGCTCAAATGCAGAAACTAATGCCACCACTGCAAAAACATATATAATATGTTGGGATTGCTGTAGAAAAATCATCACAAGTGCAATAAGTTAAAAACTGCCCTAAATGGAATATGACAGAATTGGCATTTTCCTTATTTGGAAACGCCTAGAAATGGACTTGCCCGAAATGGATAGATTCCATATGCCAGAAATGGAATATTCACTGGGAATAAAAAGAAAAGGAAAACAAGGGGCTATGGGAGGATGACAGGTGGGTCCTGGCTCCTTGTGAGTAGGACAAATGGGCCCTGATTGTCAGTGATACGCTGATAACACCACACCCCAAAAATATTCGCGGAGCCTGGGGTTCGAACCCGAGACCTCCCGGGTGTGTACGTGCCTGGGTAACCAGCTCGGTCGCGCGCGTGCTTGTGCCAAGAACGGGGGGACTTGACCCTTTGAATAGACGCGAAGGCCGAGCCTTCCCTTTGCTCCTACGCAGAGAAGATGGCGACGTCGCCGGCGGGCAATGGCGTCAACCAGCGGGGCATAGGGACTCCGGCAGGCGTGCGGGAACATGTGAAGGCGTGGGAGCGCGTGGCTGCTTCTCGTGGTGTCGCGCGTGCGCGTGTGCTCGGGCACGAGCGGAACCGAGAAGGTGTCGGGCGTAGCGAGCGGCAGAGGAGCTCGTCGGAGCTGCGGGAGGCTTGAAGGGTGCGCGCGAGACGCGAACGTGTGGCGCGAGAGAGCTGCGGGAGCGCGACAGAGGGGATCCAGAGCAGGGACACGCAGGCATGCTACGGCAGCAACATCAACTACAATAAAAATGCAGGCTTCGCCAGAGCACCAGGAACACGACGAAGGCACGACCCTAGGGACTACTACGGGGATAGTTTGGCGACAAGAAAAGAGCAGGGAGTGAGTCGGGTATACCTAGTATACCTATGGAAAGAAGATACGGCCAGGGATGCATGAGATCGGCGAAGGGGAGACGAAGAACTCCGGTGGACTTGCTGTCCGTGAAGAAGAGGAAGAAGACGGGTCGAAGAGGTCGATCCCGAGGCCGTGGCGTCCCGTACGTCGAGGTAGGAGACGGAGAGGTACTTGGAGTTCCTCTCCACGGTGGCCGATAGGGTCGGAGATGCGGCGACGAGCTACTCCGAGCTTGAGCTCATGCTCGGCCGGAGCATGGTGGGCAGGGCGACGGCGTGGCGTGTCTAGGCTTACCTGGCGGCGGCGAGGGAAGGAGAGGAGGGGGATCGGTTGAGGAGAGACCCTAGGGCACCGGGGACAACTTTATAGGGGTCTAGGGAGCTTCTTCGGCCGTCAAATCAACGAGGTTGTCGACGTGGACATGCTCGATGTGCGACGTACAGGAGGTTGACGACGCCTCTGTACGCGTGGGCTGGATGGGCTCTTGGATCGCTGGCTGCGGTGCCTAGGTGGGCTGCCGGCTGCGGGAATGCCCAGGTAAGGCCTTTTCCCTTCCCTTTATATGTTGTTTAACTAATTAGCAGCAGCAAGGAAAATAAAAAGGCCAGGGGCTAGGAGAGGAGTTTTGCAGATATAAAAAATACCCTCAAGCTCCTGGAATTATGGGCCATTTAAATAAATTGCTTTGGGGATTTTTAAAGGAAGAAAATTAAATCAAGTTTGAATTAAATTCAAACTTGAGTCAATTTTTAACCTAACCAAAACATATGCAAATGAGTTGAAAATTGGGAGAGAGGATGTAGGGCATGGTGCAAGATTTACAGGTAGAAGATGAACATTAAAAGAGAAGGGAAAGTGGCACTTGTCAAAAGAAGGAAGTAGAGGGGAGGAGGAGGTGGTGATGCATAGAACACTATTGTGGGCATCTCAAGGCATATCTTGAGCATGTAAGAATAAGATGCAATAAGACAAGGATGGCATGAGATGAATATGTACTATATGATGATGACATATGATGGCTAAAAGGAATATGACAAGAAGCACAAATGCAATATGACCAGCTAAGCATGGCAATGAAATGAGTAGAACAACAAAACAAAACAAAATGAGACCAAAGGATGGTACCCCGAATGGAATTGGATGGAGACCAACATGGATATATTGCCAAATGTGGAAGTTTTACATCTGGGGTGTTACGACTCTCCACCACTACAAGAGGATCTCGTCCCGAGATCTAGGACTGAAAGAACTCCGGATATTCAGAACGGAGGTGATCCTCGCGTTCCTAGGTGGCTTCTCGGTCGGAATGGTGCGACCACTTCACTTTTAGGAATTTGATAGACTTGTTGCGAGTCTTGCGCTCAGTTTCTTCAAGAATAGCAACGGGATGCTCATGATAAGACAGATCTTCTTGGAAATCAATCTCTTCGAAGTTGATAGTGCGCTCAGGCGTCTTGAAGCACTTGCGAAGCTGTGACACGTGGAACACATCGTGCACGTTTGCGAAGTTGGACGGAAGCTCAAGTTGATAGGCGAGGTCGCCTCTTTTGCCAATGATCTTGAAAGGACCCACGTATCTAGGGGCAAGCTTCCCTTTGATATCGAAGCAACGAGTGCCTTTCATTGGAGAGACGCGGAGGTAGACATGGTCTCCGATCTCGAAAGCCAAGTCACGGTGCTTGCTATCATAGTAACTCTTAAGACGCGATTGCGTGGCTTTGAGATTTTCACGGATGACTTTACACATTTCTTTAGCCTCTGTGATCAAGTTGTTGCCAAGAAGTTGGCGTTCACCAGTCTCTGACCAATTTAGAGGAGTACGGCACTTTCTGCCATAGGGGATTTCAAATGGGGCCTTGCCCGAACTCGCTTGAAAGTTGTTGTTGTAGGAGAACTCGGCATATGGAAGACAATCTTCCCACTTCATACCGAAAGAGATGACACAAGCCCTGAGCATATCTTCAAGGATTTGGTTGACTCGCTCGACTTGGCCACTAGTTTGAGGATGGAAAGTTGTGCTGAAGCGAATGTTGGTGCCCATGGCCTTCTGGAAGGAGTCCCAAAATTTAGAGGTGAAGATGCTTCCACGATCTGAAGAAATCAATTGTGGAATGCCATGCAAGGAGACAATCATGGATGTGTATAGCTCTGCCAGCTGAGCAGCTGTGATAGATTCTTTGATAGGAAGAAAATGAGCCACTTTAGTAAGCTTGTCAATGACAATGAAGATAGCATCATTACCACGCTTGGACTTTGGAAATCCAAATCGAAGTCCATCTCAATATGATCAAACTTCCATTCGGAATGGCAAGAGGTTGGAGGAGACCAGCTGGTCGTTGGTGTTCTGCTTTCACCCTTCTCGCAGACATCACATTCATTCACGAATTGAGCAATTTCGCTTCATTCGAGTCCACCAATACGATCGCTTGAGGTCATGGTACATCTTCGCATTTCCGTGATGAATGGATAGAAGAGAATCGTGCGCTTCATTCATTATGACCTTCCTTAGATAACCTTTGGGAACCACAATCCGGTCCTCGAAGAATAAAGTGTCTCTGTCATTAATGCGATAGCACTTGTATTTGGAGAGACCCTTGTCAATACCACGTTTCACCTTCTTCACCATGGTATCCAGGAGTTGTGCCTCACGAATTTGATCTTCCAAAGTAGGAGAGACTAGGAGGTTGGCAAGAAAGCCTTGAGGAACAACTTGGAGATTCAGTTTGCGGAAAGCTTCACAAAGATCCGGTTGGAAGAGCTTGAGAATTAAGCTATTGCATTAAGCCTTCCTGCTCAAAGCATCTGCAATGACATTGGCCTTTCCTGGAGTATATTCAATACTCGGATTGTACTCTTGAATCATTTCGACCCATCGAGTTTGCCTGAGGTTGAGGTTGGGTTGAGTGAAGATATACTTGAGACTCTTGTGATCGGTGAATATGTCCACTTTTGTTCCCAACAAGAGATGTCTCCAAGTTATTAATGCATTGACAACTGCCGCCAACTCAAGATCATGAGTGGGTAGTTCTTTTCGTTGGGCTTCAACTGACGAGAGGTATAGGCCACAACTTTCTTCTCTTGCATTAACACAGCACCGAGACCTTGAAGAGAAGCATCACAGAAAACTTCGAATGGCTTGGATTCATCAGGAGGAGTCAAGACAGGAGTTGTGGCGAGTTTCTCTTTGAGAGTGTTGAAAGCAACGTCACACTCGTGGAGTCCGCATATACTTCACATGCTTCGGAGGAGGTTGGAAAGAGGCTTTGCAATCTTAGAGAAATTCTCAACGAATCTTCGGCAATAGCTTGCAAGTCCAAGAAAACTGCAGAGCTGCTTGACATTCTGAGGAGGTTCCCAATTCACAACTGCACACACCTTCTCGGGATTAACAGCGATGCCCTTGGCAGAGATGATATGACCAATGTAAAGAACTTCATCAAGCCAGAACTCACATTTGGAAAACTTCGCATATAATTGATACTCTCTGAGCTTGTCGAGCACCAATCGCAAATGTTTGGCATGATCCTTCTTATTCTTGGAGAAGACCAAGATATCATCGAGATACACCAAGACGAATTCATTGGTGTAGGGGTTGAAGATGAAGTTCATCATTCGAGAGAATGTTGGAGGAGCATTGACAAGGCCGAAAGACATGACAGTATATTCATAAGAACCAAAGCTTGTTCTGAATGCTGTCTTGGGAATATCTTCTTCACGAATGCGAATTTGATGATAACCCATCCGGAGGTCAAGCTTGGAGAATACTTTAGCACCTTTAAGTTGCTCGAATAGCTCATTTATGTTGGGAAGTGGATACTTGTTCTTGATTGTCTTCGTGTTCAATGGACGGTAATCGACGCAAAGACGGTCCGTGCCATCCTTCTTCTGGACAAAAAGAACTCCCAACCCCATGGAGATGAACTCGGTCTGATCAGACCCAGACGCTCTTGTTCATCGTGCTATTTCTTCAATTCTTTCAGCTCCTTGGGTCCAAACTTGTAAGTACGCTTGCAAACTAGATGAAAAACTAAGCATTTTTCATATATAAATCATTTTAATCCGATGCACGGTTTGTGAATTATTAATGCATGAACATGGAGGGGGTTTTCTGCAAATCTGTAATACTCTGGATAATTGGACAAATTCGCAGAACGAGAAAAAAACATGATCGGGCTGAAACTGGTTGGGCCAACAGGAGCAGGGGCGCTGGAGGCTCACCACGGCCTTGGCCCGCTTAGGAGGTGAGGTGAGGCCGGTAGGGGCGGATGCAGCCGAGGCGAGGCCGCCCAGCGAAGTCAACGCTACCGTTCATTCGATGCAAGGAAGCGGGATCGAGCTCGTGCTCGGCTGTAAGGCAGCGACGGTGCAGGGACGCGTCAACACAAGCGTTCGAGGCAGAGGCGATGCAGGAAGGCCGGTGAGGGCCCTTTCCGCCGCATCACGCTGGATCCCAGGAACGGACCGAGGGCAAAAGGGATCCACGAACGAGGAGTCGAGGCAGGCTGCTGTTAATCAAGAAAAGACAGGATGTTCAGAAAGCTTGGAGAGTGACGGGGAAAGGTAGAGGACGGAGAGAAGAAAGCGGAGGAGCAGGGCAGCACCGCTGGGTGCTCACCGATGACGAGGCTTCCGCAAAGCGGTGGCGACAAGGGGCTGAAGCCGGCGGTCAAACGGGCGACGCACGAACCGTAGGGAGGGAGGTCTGGCGGGGACGCGGGTCTCTGTGGCGCCGGATCTGGCCGGGCCGAGGAGCTCCCGGGCGGCGCGGAAGCTTGAAGCGGATGCCTGGCGCTCCTTGTCCATGGAGAAAACAGACAGGGAAAAACGAGGTAAGGTTGGGAGGAGAAGGAAGGAAGAGGAGCAGGGAAGGAGGCGGTGACGGGTTGGCCTGCAGTGGTCAAGACCGGGCCGGGTGGCCTGGTGGTGGTGCTCCGGTGGCGCCGAACTCCGCGAGGCGTGCTGCAGGAGTAGAGCACGGGTGGGGCTCCAGGAGAAGGTAGGGCGCGAAGGTCGGCCCGGAGGGGCGGCGTGCTCGTTGCTGGCCTTCGGGAGGAGCTCGGGAGGGAGGCACAGGCAGTGGGGATGGAGCCGAGGAGAGGTGGCCATGGATCGAGAGGAGGAGGTGGTTGGCTCGGTGGATTTTTGGATCGGGATGGATCCCTAGGAAGATGGAGGCTGGTCGGGGAAGGATCCCGAGGGAGTGGGTGGCGGCGCAAGGAGGGGAATGGATGGGACAAGCCCCTAGATCCTAGGGTTGGACCTATATATATAGCAAGTGGCTAAGGTTAGGGGTATTTAGTCCCTCCGATCGAAATCAAACGACCGAGAATAAATAGGTTAGGGAGTCCAAATAAGAAAACGGAGATGTTCTAGGGATGTTTGGAAATGATCCGGATTCCTCGGTAACAACAGACCGGTTCGGGTTCGGGTAAGTTTCGGACACGCACACGAGGGTGCTGCGAGCTGGCAAGAGAGGTTAGGTGGTCACGGTCAAGAGGGAAGCGAAAACCTGAATGGCCTCGGAACGGTCAAAGAAATCAAGGGGGGACGCGACAACTACGAACGGGTGCAAGCTTTATGAAAACATGCAGATGCAATGCGCATGATGCTATGAGATGAGATGCATGACATGAACAAAATGCAAAACAAAAGACAAAAACCCAACCACGGAGGAAATAATATATCGCATCTCCGGAAAAGGCAAGAGTTGGAGTTACGAATATGGAAAGTTGTATCAAGGGCGTTACATATGGCTTTGTTCATGCCCATTTTGTCATGGTGAAATATTAAGGACGGTCTATTCTAAATTTTCATTGATATAAGCCAAGTTACAGATATAAAACACATAATGATAAAAGACCATAACAGCCAAAAAAAGAAAGATTACCACAGAAGAATATAGAATTTTCAAGTATGCATGAGGCTTCTATGCCTGTTCAAATTTATTTTCCCGGTTATATCATCGTTAAACATACTTTCTTTTGGAGCTCTGTTTTCTTGATGTTTTGCAGTAGTTTTTTTACAGTATTTGTGAATTCCAGAACTTAATACAGGAAACACACATTAAGGTGTGTGTTTGAGAAAAATAATTCCTGAGCTTAAGCCTTCATCGTTGTTGAAAGTTGAAACTATACACTTGGTTTATTCATTTTTTGTGGACACAGATGTCGAAACAAAAATGATGCAACCGAAACTTCCTTTTTTGATGTGATAATAGTTAGACCCAAAGAACAGCGATTTATTTCATATGTTATGTGCATGCAAAGACCGATATGTTGATAAAGCGTACAGAATAGGGTTTACAGCGAATGAACAAAAATCTAAAACTTCGTCTTGTCATTTCAGGCCTTCTTGATTTATAATTTTCTTCCACCTCGTTGGTATTGCTTTCATAGCAGCCGCAGAGTTCTGCATTTAAACAGAGTAGTAGTCAGAGTGAACATTTTTATATACTGTGTGCTCATCACCTTTTAATGGGTGAATAATCAAATTTCATATGGAGAACAGTTCATTGATGGAAGAAGTAGCTGGTGCTGAAAGGATCTCCAGGAGCCAATGCATCTCTTCATATTTTTGTGTACTACAAGTAGTTGGGGGCCTGCTAAATCTCAGAGAAGGCTCTATCTGCATCAGGGAAGGCTCTATCTCAGAGAAGGCTCTATCTAGCAGCTGCTGGAATCCTTGTTCTCTATCTTCCATTTTTTACATCTATATTTTCATATTTGACACCTCTAATTTGAAATAACTATAATTTGGTAATTTACCTGCACGGATTTTATTGACTAACAAAACTTATGTTTTGCTACTTAATCTGATTGTGCCAATCAGCCTTTTCTCATAATAAATCAGGGATATAAATTTCTTTTACAATGTTACCAGTTTGGCTTGCTTTTTTACTGAACCAAGATGAATGATGTTTACCAAACTGAAGCTTCAAATATGAGACTTGATGATCGCGTCTGTGTTGCGTGACCTTACAACAATGGGTTCTTAGATATTATGAAGTTTCAAAGTGTGCTACTGCTATCTATTTCCTACTCGCTCAGTTTCTTGTAAGGCATATTTTGATTTGTTCAGATAATGCTTTGAATAATCTTTAATCTATTACTAGGTGGTGCATATGAATAAGTTAATATTGGATTCATTTCTTTGGGGAGCTAAGCCATGTATTTGCAATTTCAGTAATAGAGTTAGTTTGTGTAAAATAGATAAATGTCTGCTAGCTTCTTAGGCATTGAAGAAAAAACAATGAATCCCTCACTACATATACTAGGGTGATGTCGAGGTACAACTTTGGCTTTGTTTTTAAACAAGCGAGTAGCCCATTCTACTTTTGAGTAAGCTGAACATATGCTTGTTGGTTTCCATCTAATTGCAGCACTCTTCCTTTTCCATCTCTCTTCTTATTTATCCATTAAGGAATTGTTGTAATGAATATTTTATATGTCTACATCCAAGAGAGCCAGAGGTCATATTGTTATAGCATACGCCCGTATTGATGTACATGAGGTGAGACCGAGGACCAAATATGGCAGCTGAATGTGCGGAGACAAGATAAGTGCGCACAGGCTTGCCTCAGGAGGCGCCACAAGGTGGCGCCCCAGCCTCTAGTATGGCATGGAGGATGGCTTAAATAGGGAATGGGGCTAGGAGAGGAGTTTGGGGCTTATCTCGGACCGTTAGATTATCATCAGACGGTTCCGGTCAAAGGGGTTTGGGTTAGAGAGTCCGAATAAGAAACAAAAGATGCTCAGGATGTTTGGGGTTGATCAGGACCCAACAGTCACGACATCCCGGTTCGGGTTCGGGGAAGCTTTTGGGCGCATGCGTGGGTTCTGTGCACTGTACAGAGAGACTCCATTTTAGGCAAGAGGGAAAATGAAGAACAAGGTTGGTCTCGGAACGGTCAACAAAAGCAAGGGGGGACACGGTAACTATGAGCGGATGCAAGTTTTTAAATACAATGACGGCAATGAGTGCCGATACAATGCGGATGATGCCATGATGAAATGCAACAATCCAATAGAACACACGGTGACAACAAAAAACATGGAAGGCGTCTGGAGCGTCAGTCTTGGGGCGTCACAACTCTCCTCCACTTACAAGAGATCTCGACCCGAGATCTAAGGATGGCACTGGGGAGAAACGGAAGAGGAAGAGGTAAAACAAAGTTGCTTCTTTGACAAATGAGTGAAACAAATGAACCTTGAGAGCTTAAACAATTTTGAGAAAAGAATACAACAGAGATGAACGAAGTTGAAAACCCTCTGTTAGAAAAAGAGGAACAAGGAACATTATGAGAACCTTGTGGGTTGAAAGACATGAAACTAGAGCTTAACGGACCAAAGAGAATATGAAACCACCAGTATAACGTGATAGCCAAGGAACAAGAATGATAGAATTTGGACAGCACTTCGGTAGAAAAGAGAAGGAAAACTTGATAAGATGAAAAGAAATTGAAGAGATGACACAACACACTGGTTAAATGGATAAGAAAAGAAAAGAACATGATCTAGGCAAAACGAGATGATGAGACGAAAAGAGGAACATCACAATGCGTCCGGAACAAATGAATGGAAAACTAGATGGTTGGAAAGAAAAGAACGAAGAACAAGAATGAAAACTCTCTCAATTAAAATTGAAATAGCATCCTTGCGAAGGATGGTTGAACGGAGTTGTTGAAAATAATCAACAATAAAAGAATAAGCTTTTTATGGGCTTATGGAAAACATCTCAAAACTTGTGGTGAAATTTCTGGCGGTAACAAAAACAATTGATTGCTTGAGATCAACGAAGAGATGAAAACTTCTTACGCCGAAAGGATAGGAGAAACCTTGGATCATTGATAGGCACCACAAATAGCAGCATTCCAAATGGAAGGCTTTAGGTGAAATCTATACCAAGATAACTCCAACAAAGAAGTTGATGGATTTAAAATACCTTATTCTTGACAACATGTGAAACGCGAAACATGAATGGAAATTGTCAAAAATGACATAACACCACCTCAAAAGATAATGTAGAAAGAATTGCATTTCAGAATTCACGATGAAGAATACTTGCGCTCCTCGAACAAGAATCTTGAAGAACACTTCGAGAATGAATTAGATCCTTGCTGAACCACCATGTATAGCCTCCATGAAGAACTCCGGTAAAAGAGAATGATAGAAAGAAAAGAGAAGTTGAAAGAACAAGGTGAAGCCTTGCAATGATTTAGATGGAGCTTCGTGACGAGACAATGCGGAAAACTTGGCGGAAAAGAAAAATATGAAGCATCTCGAACCAAGAATGTGACCTGATGAACAACTCTGGAAAGAAGAAATTAGATCACTTGGATGAAACAATAATAATAATTACGTTATGCGTATCCTTCACCAATTTAGATTGATGACAAGCAACAGATTTGGCATACTACTTATTCTCGTAGAAAGGATTAAGATAGATATAGCACGAACTTGGGAAGGTCTTCAATGAACCACCGGTAGGATTGAAACAACACATAAATTAATATGAGAACATAGGAAGAGGAATCTTGAACAAACCGCCGTAAGAATTGAAAATGAAAGTAGCAAATACACAATTTACCGGGAAGAATTGGAAAATGAATGAAGATAGTTAAGGGGATTTATATACATAAGAACGAAGAGATCATGATTTAACTAGAGGATTCTTGAACGATGCGCCGGAACAATTGGAAAATGAGAACTGAACGTTGAGAACGAATAAACCCGAAATGATGGCCTTCATTGGAATAAAATGGATAGAACTCATGAAATGCTTCGGGTGGGTAGGAAAAGAATTCTCACAACCGAAAACAATTATGAGAGGATGGCATCAAGCTTGAACTACGCATCTTTGGAAGAACGGGTAAGGATTTAAGAGGAACTCCTCTTTGGTTTTCAAATCCGAGGAAGACTGCAAGAGACACCACCGTGAATTGTTGAGATACTCCGGGAGAATGAAAAACAAAGATGTTGAGCCAACAATAAAAATAATTTGAAGTCGATCTTGGAAAACATCTGACTGATGAAATTCATTCTTACGTCAAACTTTGAAATGAATTTGAGAATAACTCCGGAAAGAATTAGAAGAGTCAGGTAATATCCCGGGAAAGGACCTATGGGTTAGGGCCCACTCAAAGATACACCATTGAACGATTTAAAAGAGATATTGCGCCAGTTGAATTAAATGGCTTGAATGAGATAACACCCTCGAAATAGCTTGAACAGATTAGGAATGGAAATGCGAATCTTCTAAGATATCTTCAACACTCCAGAACAAATGAATGGCGAGAAGTGGGTAATTAAGAGGTGCACTAGCATGAGAAAACATTTGAAACGAGGAAAGGATATGATCGACAAAGCTTGAATTGAATCCACCAGAGAAGAAAAGAGAACGAAGAATGATGAACTTGAAGCTCCATTAGTATCTTCCTGAGAATCACCGGATAAGAACATTGACGGAAAAGAATGGAGAGACTTCCCATCAATAAAAGGATATTTGATTAGGAAATTTGAGTCGTTGAAGAAAAAGGGTGGGAGGGCGGGAAAACAAAGACAACTTGGTACGAATGAAACAAACACCGTTGCAAAGAACTGATAATTGATCTAGCAGAAATTGAAAGAATATGATTAACTTGAAGGGAAGCACACCGGTTGGTCATAGAATTGGGACGACAATCTCGATAATTAAGAAGGATTAGTATTCACATAGAAATATGAGAACGCCGTTTAGAATAAGGTATGAATCAACACTTGGCATCGAAGCAACTCGAATACCACAACAAAAACAAAACAAGGATTTGGCTTGGAAAATTAGCCGGAAACAAATACATATGATAGAGATTTACCCCATCCCATATCATGCATCTGTCGGAAAGATATTCTAGGAGCTACTTGAATTCCCACCTGTTAACTCCCAAAACTTTCTGGTTATGCAATCTGGTGTTGGGGATACAGTGGAAGCAATATATCTCACCCAATCTAACAATCCCTACACCGAGCTGTATCCATCCGTCAACACATAACCAAGAAAACTTCGGAAATCATGTACCTCAACCTTCGAAAAGAATCCGTTATACGAGCTATGGCAATACTCCCGAACTCCCACCCAAGTACTGGGTGGCGTCGAGGTTATCTCACCAACTACTGCATAAAAGAGATTTTCGATGTCGGCGAAACTCAGGTATTCCAGAACTGCAACTATAAATTGTGACGACAACATCTCGGAGCTCAACTCCCCGGGATACTGCCACAACCCCTGAATGTCAGGAGGCACCAAGAAACAATGTTCTCATCACAAGAATATCGGATCGATTCCAAGATAGCCGCGTGATCCTAAATTTTTTTAGTGAAATTTGAGGAGAGGAAAGACAAAACATCTACGTCAGGAGGCCTCACTAGAGCGACGTAGGGACTGAGGAGTAAAAAGAATCCTACTCTCCGATATATATAATCCTAAGACTCAAAACATTTTTGTTCTAGAATCAACAACGTCAGCGATTCGATCAAGCAGGGGGCTCCTGAGTCGTGGATGGCTTTGATTACCAACTTGTAACACCCACGATGCGGCTATATCTCCCACGTGTTGAGACACGACTTAGAGGCATAACCGCATGGTGGTCTTACAAGTAGGGCCATCTTCACACAATCCCATGTAATGAACAAGAATGGGATAAAGGGTTGGCTTACAATTGCCACTTCACACAATACTTTAATTAAATATACATCATTCAGAGTACACACATAGTCCGACTATGGACAAATCGAAATAAAAAGGAAGATAACCCCCAAATGCTAGATCCTCGATCGTCCCAACTGGGCACCACTACTGATCATTAGGAAATGAAACATAGTAACAACCAAGGTCCTCGTCGAACCCCCACTTGAGTTCGGTAGCATCACCTGCACTGGTATCATCGGCACCTGCAACTTTTTTGGTAGTATCTGTGAGTCACGAGGACTCAACAATCTCAAAACCCGCGAGATCAAGACTATTTAAGCTTTTGGGTAGGATGTGGAAATGAGGTGGAGCTGCAACAAGCACTAAGCAAATATGGTGGCTAACATACAAGTAGAAGAGTAAGATGAGAAGCTACGCAACAGACGTGAAGCTGGAAGTGATCAAGAAGTGATCCTGAAACAACTTACATTCATACATAACCCAAACCGTGTTCACTTCCCGGACTCCGCCGAGAAGAGACCATCACGACTACACATGCGGTTGATGCATTTTATTTAAGTCAAGTGTCAAGTTCTTTGCAACCGGACATTAACAAATTCCCATCTGCCACATAACCGCGGGCATGGCTCTCAAAAGATAATACCCTGCAGGGGTGTCCCAACTTAGCCTATCACAAGCTCCCACAATCAGCGAAGGATATTCCTTCGCCCGGAAAGACCCGATCAGTCTTAGAATCCCGGTTACAAGACATTTCGACAATGGTAAAACAAGACCAGCAAGACCGCCGGACTGTGCCGACAAATCCCGATAGGAGCTCACATATCTCGTTATCAGGGCACACCGGATTGTCCAAACTTCCGGTAGGCCAGCCTAGAGTAACCCCTGGTGGCCACCGGCGGTTGACAGGTTGGACCAACACTCAGGATGAGCACTGGCCCGGGGGGTAAAATAAGATGAGCCTCGGGCTCGCAAAAACCCAAGGGAAAGGCTTAGGTGAGGCAAATGTAAAACCAAGGTTGGGCCTTGCTGCAGGAGTTTTATTCAAAGCGAACTGTCAAGGGGGTCCCATAACACCAACCGCATAAGGAACGCAAAATCAAGGAACATAACACCCATATGACGGAAGCTAGGGCAGCAAGAGTGGAACAAAACACCAGGCATAATGCCGAGCCTTCCACCATTTGCCAAGTATAAAGATGCATTAATTAAATAAGAGATATTGTGATATCCCAAAATTATCTTGTTCCAACATGGAGCAAACTTCAACTTCACTGTCGGATTTCGGGTTCCGGCAGACCCTCTAGGTTCGAACACTGGGGTGCGCGCGGAGATCTAGCCCTCTACCTACCTGCGCCTCGCCGCTTCGCTAGGATCTAAACTATGAAAAGAACAACACAAGAGACACAGGGTTTATACTAGTTCGGGCCACCATTGTGGTGTAATACCCTACTCTAGTTTGTGGTGTGGTGGATTGCCTCTTGGGCTGATGATGAACAATACAAGGAAGAACAGCCCCGCGAGGGTCTGTTCTTGGCTGGTGCGATGAACTGCTAGGGGGAGTTCAGTCGCTTCTCTCTCTCTCTCTCTCTCTCTACACGTGAGGGCCAGAAGTGCTCCTGAGAGGCGGCTCGGTTGAGCCCTGGGATGTCGATGCAGACGTGCAGCCCACCATCCTCGCCTGGATGGGGAGCTACGGCGGGCAAGCGACGGCTGCCACTCATGACTCTTAACTCCTGCAACTCCTGCTTGATCTGACTGACGAACTCCTGAGGGTTTGGCCCTCCTTGCCTTGCTCCTTCCTGAGGGAAACGTGCTTTGAAGCACGCTTCCAAGTGGTGCCCAAGTGCCTCCCTCGTGACCTTAGCAAGGTCGGTGGCCCTCCAGGAGAGAATCCCCGAGCCTTGCTTGACGAGGGCACGCCTTGCAATGCGACAGAAGGAGGTGCCCCCTGAGCAGGTGCGGACCCTGAGGGGCCTGCCTCCCGTGGGGTCGGGCCTGGCGATGTCTTCTTCTTCTTGGGAGCGGTCTCAGGGAGCCTCACGCTCCTACGATCTGGGTCTTCAAGTGATGCAGCTTGGAAGGCTCGTTCTAGGGAGCATATTGCATCTCTCTCTTCACAAGGCACCGTGATGACTCCGCCACTTCCTGGCATCTTGAGGACGTTGTAGCCGTGATGAGTCACGGCCATGAACTTGGCCAGAGCTGGGTACCCGAGGATGGCATTGTATGGCAGGAGAATGTGGGCGACATCGAAGTTGATGAGCTCGGTGTGGTAGTTGTCGCGCGCCCTGAAGGTGACAGGGAGGCGGACCTGCCCAATCGGAACCATGGAGCCATCGGTGACTCCGGAGAAAGGCTTGGTTGGCTGAAGCTAATTGTAAGGCACTTGGAGATTGTTGAATGTCTCTACGGACAGGACGTTGAGTCCTGCTCCGCCGTCGATGAGGGTCCTGGTGACTTGCACGTTGCTGATGATTGGGGAACAAAGCATCGGGAGGACTCGCCGTGTGGCCAAGACTTGAGCTGATCCGCCGAAATGAACGTGATGGCGCATGCTGACCACCTGAGAGGGCGCGTGGCTTCGAGCTTGGGGAGGACTGCATTCACTTCGCAGGCGAACTGCTTGAAGATGCATTGAGAGGCTGGGGCTTGAGCTCCACCCAGGATGCAAGTGATCGTGCGTGGCTCCTGGAAGCCCCCAGCCCCCTCGTCCTGATGATGGTCCTCATTTCTCCTTGGCTGCGGCGGTAGAGGAGGGAGGCCTGCGATTCCTTGCGGACGATCCTCACGAGGCTGATCCCTCCAGTCTCCCTCGCGAGGCTGATCCTGCCAGCGATCCTCGCGAGGTCGGTCGCGCCACCCTTGGCGAGGGCCACGGTCTTCCCAGCGTCCTGCGTTCCTTCCTCCTCCTCGGCCGTAGCCTCGATCGTTGCGGTCGGGGCGTCGGCTGATCCTCCCTTCTCGCACGGCTCGGAGCTCTTGACATTCGTTGGTGTTGTGAGTGTGGAGGTCGTGGTACACACAGTACCGGCTGCCCTTGGAAGACTCGGGCTGATCTCTGCCCCACTTGGTGTCTGGTTCTGCCGCGAGCACGGCAGCCCCCTTGCGCTTCACGTCCTTGGCCTTGGATTTCTTCTCTTCTGGGTCTGCGGCTGGCAGCTCGAGGAGGGAAAGGAGCCCTTCCTCAGCCCTGGCGCATTTGGTCGCCAAGTTGAACAGCTCCAAGGAAGTGCATGATCTTCATGCATCGCCAGCTCCTCCTTCATCTTGACGTCACAAGACACCGTCGGAGAAAGTAGAGATGATGGCCTCCTCGGCCACCTTGGGAATCTTGAGGCGTGCATTGTTGAAGGCCGGATGCACTTCTGCAGGTCTCCCCTGTTGCTGCTTGATGCAGCATGTCGCCACGGCAGGAGGCCGGTCATGAAGTACCTTGGAAGTTGGCGATGAAGCGGGTGCGCATCTCGTCCCAGGAGGAGATCGTGCCAGGAGCTAGGTTCAGGAGCCAGGTGCGGGATCCGTCCTTGAGTGCCATGTGAAACCAGTTCGCCATGACCTTCTCGTCCCCGTTGCCGGCTTCGATGCCCAGCTCGTAGAGCTGGAGGAACTCCGCAGGGTCGGCCTGCCGTCATAGCGAGGAGGCAGGTCTGGCTTGAACTTGCCGGGCCACGCGACAAGCGCAGCTTCGGTGGTGAAGGCGCTGACAACCCATCGTGGACACGGGAGGCCTTTGGTGACGAAGAGCCTGGTCTTGTGGGTCCCCATGCGCTGCAGCTGGGAGCAGCGCGGGGTCTTGGCGTGCTGGAGCAGGAGCGTGGTCGTGACGAGCCGGCGCAGGGAGCACCCGGGCAGCTTCTTGGGGGCGAGGGACCTCTTGGCAGCTCTGCTATTGCTGCGCTGGCGCCGGACGGAACGGGTTCCGCCCAGGGGCCACGCGCCTTGGGGCCAAGGCGCTTTCTTGAGGGGGAGGCGGCTGAGGCGCCCCCGGAGCTTCATCGTCCGCGCAGGGCGGGGCGCGGTGCAGTGAGAAGGACAGCGCGGGGGAGCCCCCTGCGGCACTGACGAGCTCGACGACGCGGTCGAGCCACTCTTCGTAGACGTCGTTGATAGGGCGGTAGAGCAGGAGCTCGTTTGCCGCGATGAGTGCAGCTCGAGCCTCCATGTGCGTGCGGAGCGTGCGAGACGAAGAACCAGCTGGGGCGAGTGAAGGAGTGGCGGTGCGGCCGTCTCGCCTCACAGACGGATGCTGGGACGATGCTTGCTGCTCGTTCCCCACCGGGCCGGTGGCAGCGTTGACGACGGGCGACGGGGACCGACAGGGGCGGCCGCCGACGGGGGCCGTCTGGGCGACGCGGGAAGCGAGAGTGGCTCGGCACTCGGCGTGGGCCCGACAAGCGTCTGACATGGATGCGGTGGTCGGCGAAGAACAGGGCGGCGGAAGACGAATTCCGGCGCACCCCTACCTGGCGCACCGAATGTCGGATTTCGGGTTCCGGTAGACCCTCTAGGTTCGAACACTGGGGTGCGCGCGGAGATCTCGCCCTCTACCTACCTACGCCTCGCATCCTCGCTAGGATCTAAACTATGAAAAGAACAACACAAGAGACACAGGGTTTATACTAGTTCGGGCCACCATTGTGGTGTAATACCCTACTCTAGTTTGTGGTGTGGTGGATTGCCTCTTATGCTGATGATGAACAATACAAGGAAGAACAGCCTCGCGAGGGTCTGTTCTTGGCTGGTGCGATGAACTGCTAGGGGGAGTTCAGTCGCTTCTCTCTCTCTCTCTCTCTCTCTCTCTGTGTGTGTGTGTGTGTGCGATCTCCAAGATTTCTAGATGCCTCTACCCTGTGGGTGGCTAGTCCTAGTTATAGGCAGAGGCCCTGGGCCTCTTCCCAAATAATGAGCGGGAAGGGCGCCAACAATTGGCCATTTTGAAGGGGAACATCTAGTACACTTATCCTGACTAAAGTTGGTCCTCGCCGCCAAAGGCTCGTGGTGACGCCCGGTTTGGGCTCCACGATGACTTCCTTCCTGCCGCTATGCACGGTCTTGGTCTTGTTGCGCCAAACGGATGCCTTTGCTTGATGCTCGCTCGCGCTTGCTCCCTTTGCACCAAAGAGGAAAGGAGAACATCTGCTGGCCGGGCGCCCGCCAGCGCCCTTGGTCGTCATGGCTTGCGTCATGGGCACCTCGCGAGGTACCCCGCCTTGATCTCTCCGCCTCCTCACGAGCCAGCCTGACGAGGCCGTTCCTGAGGAAGCTCCCTGTCATCTGCCCCGCGAGGCTTGGCCCCTCGCGAGGGTCTTGAGCTTGTGCTGATGAAGATGGGCCTTGATGGGCCACCCCTTGAGAGCCACGCCGCAGGCCGCAGGCAGGCAAGTCTGGGGACCCCTGTTCACAGAACACCGACATTCACCTCCAACTAACAATGCTATAAGAGGGGCCGAGGCGGTAACATAGCCAAACAACGGTTTTCTAGGAAGGTGGGTTAGAGGCTTGACATGGGAATATGGGAGGCATGATAAACAAGTGTAGGTAGCGCGACATAGCGGTAGAGCGAACAACTAGCAAGCAAAGATAGAAGTGATATCGAGGGTAATGGTCATCTTGCCAGAGATCCCGCAAGGAAGAAGAACGAGTCCAAGAAGAAGACAAACAGACGTAGTCGAACGAATCCTCACAACTCCGGAAGGAAACCGAAGCAAACCGGAAAGAAGCAAACAACATGGTAAACACACAAGCATAAACATGGCATGATGCACAAACAAGTATGATGCATGTCCGGTTTAAAAGCATGGCAAAGCGCAACAAACAATACTACAAGTTATGTGGAGCTCAATATGCAACAAGTTGCATATTGACGAAACACCACATTCAAGTTATTTAGTTCTCTCTCATTTATGTACCCAACAATATTAAATGTTGATTAACATGGCAAGATGTGAAGCATAAGTAAACTAACTATTTAGGCAAGTTTAAATGAGACCAGAAAAAATAAACAACAATTCCGGAAAATCCTCATATGCATATTTCAAAGTTGGTACTGTTCTGCCCTAAACCATATTTTAAAGTTATTAAACATCAAAATAAAGTGAACCAAGTTATTCTATGCATTTTTTCCACCCCATTTACATAAAAAGTTTATTTAAAACGGAGCTACGGTTATTTAGTTATGAAATAAAGCATTTTAGCATGACATTTAAGCAAAATTAAACAAACAACAAGTTCAAACATTTTAAGCATGGATGAAAGTTGGATATTAGGAAACTAGATGAAATTATATGAATGTTACATGTTTAAACCATTTTAATCTGATGCACGGTTTTGGAGTTATTAAATGCATGAACATGAGGGTGCAATATGTAAACATGCAGTTTCTCTGGATAATTAGACAAATCACAGCAGAGGAAAAAAACACAACAGGCTGAAACTGAGATCTGGCCCAGGGCGCAGGGAAGCTGCTCACATCGGGCCTTGAGGCCAATCGGTGGTGAGGCAGCCCGCAGGAGAGCAGGCAGGCCACAGTGCATCTGGCCCAAAGGGCGGCTTGGAGGCAGACCGGCTCGGTCAATGGCAGGACGAGACGCGTTCGCTCGTCTCTTGGAAGAGGCCAAGGCAGAGGTTGGGCACTTGCAGGAAGGGAGGCCGCGGATCTCGACGGAGATGGTCAAACAACAGCGGCAGGGACACATCCGAGAACGAGGAAGATATATCCGTCCGTTCCCGTTGGTCTTGGCGGCGGTGCTAAGTTTCAGGGACGGACGGGCGGCGAAGAGGTCGTCCATGGCGTTGGCCTCCTGTGAAGGTGACCGAGAGAGAGGGAGAGAGATCGTGAGACAAGAGGTAGAAGGAGAGAAAAAATGGAAGGGCAGAGGGGCGGCCTGGAAGGGGTGGTCTCCAGCGGGGCCGGATGGCGATGAGGGACTCGATCGGGAGCTCCTCTCTCGTTCCAGATCGTGGTGGCTGTGGCGAGAAGGTCGTATCGATTCGCGGCGAAATCACTATTCTGACCCTTTCAGCAAACTTTGTCACGAAGTGAACTCGACATGAAAGTATTTCACGATCTGACCCTTTTAGCAACGCCATAGCCCGCGGTGTTTTTGCCCAAAATGAAAATGCCGAGCTAGCTAGCGTTCCTGTCCAAAGAAGAAGCACCGAGGTAGCTTACGTTGCGGACCACGTGAGAAACGCCAAGGGCTTTGGCGTTTCTGCCCTGGACAGCAACGCCAGGAGCTTTGGCCTTTCCATGACGACCCCGGCGAGGCAGGCATCTCGGCGCCACACCGACCTCCTGCTCTGAGTATTCAAAGGAGGAAAGGGTCGTGTGAGACTGCGCATCCAGGTTAGTTAAATCGGCATGTCTAGCTAGTACTAGCTACTAATACAGACATGCAGACATGCAGCACCCCCTGCGCAGCCGTGTCGCGGGGGCTAGTGCAGGTGTCTGCCCATACCATGATACAGACATGCAGCGCCATTGAACCTCCCGCCCAAACAGAAAGCAAAACAAATCAGTGGTCACCAGTCACCACGCCAATATACTAGGCGCCACACCAGGCAGGATCGAAGACCGGACCAGCAGGCCAAGACATGCAAGAAACGCCAACCATATCTGGCGTTTGTAGTATTGCAAGAAACGCCAACCTTCATCGGGCGTTTCCAACGAGCCGTGTCAGCCGAGCGACGCCACTCGGCCCGAGTAGTAACGCTTAGCTAGCTCGGTGTTTTCATGTGGAGCGTAAACGCCGAGCTAGCTCGGCGTTTCTATGTTGGGCTGCAACACCGCGGGCTGTGGCGTTGCTAAAAGGGTCAGATCATGAAATACTTTCATGTCGAGTTCATTTTGTGACAAAGTTTGCTGAAAGGGTTAAACAGTGATTTCGTCCTTGATTCGCTCTGGTTCGAGCACTGCACGAGGCTCGGGCGCGCTGGTGGTCGTCGGATCTCCATCTGGCGGCCATAGATGGATGGGTAGAAGGCTGGATCGGGGTTGGATTTGGTTGGCTGGTTGGATATCGAGAAGTGGCATCCAGTTGGGTAGTGGTGGAAAACACGGAGAAGGCTGGTCCGGCGGCGGTGAAGGGACAGATCCCCTAGGGATTAGGGTTTGTCCCAAATATGGCATGGAAAATGGCTTAAATAGGGAATGGGGCTAGGAGAGGAGTTTGGGGCTTATCTCGGGCCGTTAGATTATCATCGGACGGTTCCGGTCAAAGGGGTCTGGGTTAGGAGAGTCTGAATAAGAAACGGAAGATGCTCGGGATGTTTGGGGTTGATACGGACCCAACGGTCATGATTGCCCGGTTCCGGTTCGGGGAAGCTTTCGGACGCGCGCGAGGGTTCTGTGCACTGTACAGAGAGACTCCGCTTTAGGCAAGAGGGAAAACGAAGAACAAGGTTGGTCTCGAAACAGTCAACAAAAGCAAGGGGGACGCGACAACTATGAGCGGATGCAAGTTTTTAAAAACAATGACGGTAACGAGTGCCAATGCAATGCGAATGATGCCATGATGAAATGGAACAATCCAATAAAACACACGGCCACAACAAAAAACATGGAAGGCGTCTGGAGCGTCGGTCTTGGGGCGTCACATCCATCCTTCCGCGCGCCTCATTTGAACATTCCGCCGAGTGTCATTTGCATGTGGCCCTAGACCATCCTTGTATTTCCAATGTTGTAATTTGCCCGAGATGCTTACAGACAAACGATTCGTTTAAAGTTTCGCTTTGCCTCCACTACGTGCCGCTTCCCATCTTAGTTTTGACATCCCATTCAGTTCATGCCCCAACACATAGAGGGGGGGAGGGAGGGATCGAGAGAGACCACGAGATGAACCCGAGAGAGAACAAGTGGGTGCATGTGTGATACCTAAGGAGGATTCAAAATTTTGAACCGGTGATCATAGAATAAAAAATCATATATAATGGGTATTCAATGTTCATTTCACTTTTGAACGTATAATATACTCCCTCCGATCCTTTATAGTTTACATATAAGTTTTATGTGTAGTCAAAGTATCTCTACTTTGATCAAACTTACAGGAAAAGGTATTAACATTCAACAACTCCCAATCAATATTGTTAGATTCGTACGTACTCCTAGGTTTGTATTCAGACAGAAATAGTTTCCAATTTGTTTTCAAACGTGTGAATGCTTGTTCTCGCGCATGCTCTTCCTACTAGGATTTCTCCATGTATAGCCAGTCCAATAGTAACCTTTTTTAAGCTCCCTGTCCAATAGTAGTAGAAGTAGTAGTACTAGTGGAGTACTAACAACATCTGAAGTAGAGTATGCAGTGCTCATAGTACTAGTAGTATACCACTCCCTCCGTTTTTATTTACTCTGCATATTAGAGCTGAATGAAGTCAAACTTTGTAAAGTCTAACCAAATTAATAAAAAATAATATAAATATTTAGCATAAAAAATCTATATGATGTGGAAGTACATTCAACAACGAAGCTAATGGTATTGATTTGTTATTATATATGTTAATATTTTTGTCTATAAACTTTGTCAAAGTTAGTAAAGCTTGACTTTGACCAAAACTAATATGCGGACTAAATAAAAACAGAGGGAGTACTAGTAACACTCGGCCTACCTCTCTATCTTCTAGTAGTATAAATGACACGGGCGTGGGAGGGGGAGGGACGTCGGTTTGCTCTCAACTACGGTCCCACAAGCGAGAAAAAATGCAAGACGAAGCATGTTCCGTTCGGTGAACGACGTGGAGGGTCCAGCGTGCCAGGGTGCAATGCGAGCGCGACAAGAGTGATGTACACCATCAGTTCCTTATGAACTTGTATACTTCGAGTACTCCTTTTTTTAACACAGTACAAACACAAGCTCTCATACATGCACACATACACTAACCCCTATGAACGCACACACGCACAACCTAGCCCTATGAGCACCTTCAAGAGACTGAGTCGTCATACCTCTATCTCTACTCTAATCTCTACTCTCACTGATGATGGTGTGCCTTCCATCTTTCGATATAGGCCGTCCAATCTATATCTGACAGATAGAAAGCAAACTATGGCAATTTGGAAAAGGATACCTGCACCTCTATCGTTCATACTTATCTCACACAACTTCATTGTTGATTAATTAAAAAAGGAAGCCTCTAGAACAATCTGGCATGGTGGCTGCTACCGGAGTCGTCCATCCCCATGCCTCCGCTAAGTCCGAGCACCAATCACAACCACACCCCACTCCTTCTCACCTTATCTATCATCTTTCTTGAGATATCATTTTTCGATGAAATTCTTGAGAAACCATTTTTCGATGAAATTCTCAAGATATCATAAAAAATGCATCTAGATATTCTGTGCAATGCATGGGCATCTTGCTAGTCATCTTGAGATTTACGAAGTCACCGCCTCGTCATCAATAGGAACGGTGGGGTGGTCCGGACGTCTGCCACGTGAAACTCCATAACTTTGGTCACATCCCACTCCACAACTCTCCAGGCTCCAGCCGTCCGGCTTTGAAAACTCCGCACAGTCAAAAACGATTGGCCGGTCGTCATCAGAACCACTATTCACACTAGAACCTTCACTGCTCGGCCTACGCCAACTACTTGTCGGCTGGTCACCACCGCCCCAAAACCACACCTCCTCTCTAGCCCATTCGCCTACCTTTCGATCCCCTAGTCTGCATCAGGCGTCCCCTAGTTCACCAAAAAGCCATGGTGCACCGCAAGATCACATACTCCAAGATGCTGACAGCGGAGCGCCGCACAGTAATCGCGGCGGCGTTCCACGCCACAGACCTCCGTTCCCAAGCTCGCTTTGTGGCGGGCCAATACTCGAGTTCTCTGGAGCCAAGCTTCGAGGAAGAGGAAGCCTATGCAATGTTCATGGCGGAGATCGTGGCGCAGAAGGCCCCTGATGTGTATGAGGCGATGGATGTCGACTTTCTGCCGTCCCCCATGGTGCAGGCGGACCAGCGGTTCAACCTGGCGATCCTAAATGAGGATCGGGAGGCGGAGGCTCAACTCGACGCAAAGCGCGTGGATGTCGCTGCCATCGAGGCCCTCCTGCAGGCGGAACCGGATGTCGTGGATGTGAACCGAGTGGCGGAGGATCAACTTGACGCGGAGCGCGCGGATGCCGCTGCCATCGAGGCCCTCCTGCAGGCGGAACTGGACGTCCTGGAGTTGAACCGGGCGGCGGAGGCTCAACTCGACGCGGAGCGCGTGGATGCCGCTGCCATCAAGGCCCTCCTGTAGGCGGAACCGAACGTCGTGGATGTGAACCGCACGGTGGTCACGAGCGTGCAGAGCGCTCGCACGCTCTGCATAACGAGTAGCTGGAGGACGAGGACAACCACGGTGCGGAGACACACGTCGGTAGTTACGGCTGGTTCCCGCCGGCAGCCAAAGACGATGAGGTCGTCTCGCTCCGTGAGCAGTGATAGTTTTTCTATGTTGTTGTTTTTAGGGATCTTCTGCTATGTAAAAACATATATTTATGCAAGTCACCTGACTTTTATCATTTGGGTCAGTCGACCATTTCAGGCTGTTGGATGAATATGCTACGTCTTCTAACCCTTCTTCTTCCCCGCCTCTTCTTCTTCCCCAACAGACCATCGCACGGGCCACACGGATCTTCCCCAACATGAAGTTGGATAAACATACTGTATTAACGAAAATTGTGTGTCAGGGGTAGGATGGCTGAGTTTGGTTTGATCACATGTGGTAGCACATGTCAGTGAGGGTGCGTTCCCTTGGTTGGGTTTGCGGCGCGCGGGAGCGACTGTGTGAGGGTGCAGTGTGACCGTGACAGCCGTGTGCAAGTGTACCTCCCTTTCATTTTGAAAAACTTTAGGCAAGCTTGGAAAAAATGCGTGGCAAAGTATGGCAAATGCAAGGCCTAGACCCAAACAGGATACAAGTACGTACGTACTACTTGTGTTAAAAAAGAGAGGCGGGGTTTTCCTTCACGGGATTGATCAATACAAATCCTCGTTTGATGTGCCAATTAATGCATTTCTTTTCTCCAATGCCCAAATAGCTAACCATCCCACTCCTCATTGCTTGATTAATGCAGCGCCATGCAAACCAACCTTCTCACTTTCCTTGGTTTGTTAGTGGCCGCAACAACCACGGGCCATGTATGGACCGTGGTAACCTTTAGCCTGCTACGGGACATAGGATCCATGGGCCTCCTACGGGCCGTCGGATAAATGGGCCTACTATGGGCCATCAGATAAATGGGCCTCCTATGGGCCGTCGGGTAAATGGGCCTCCAACAGGTTGTAGATTCAGTGGGCCTCGAGCCGCTGGACAAATGGGACCAATGGGCCGTAAACGGGTCTAATTGGTATCGGGCCAGCATGGTAAGAGGCTGTTAACAGGCTGGAAGACAGCAAAGGCTCAATTCTATCGCAGGCATAACGGGTCGTTAATGGGCAAGAATATAGGATGAGCTAGAAATTACGCAATAAGTTAACATGCCACAAACGGGCCGATTCTAACCACGGGACGAATTTGGCCCATTAGGGGAACCGGCAAGTAATGGTCGAGAAGTAATCGAGGGCCGGAAAGGAGCCCAAGAATGTACGGGCCATCAGTAGGCCAAAAGCTAACATGGGCTGGAAACGGCCCATGTGAATCATGGGTCGTTACTGGGCCTAAAGAAATTTACAGTTCATTATGGGCCATAGTCACGGTAGCCCATTATAGGGCCCAAAGATACGAAAGCCCTCGTATGGGCCGAAAGACGTCGTGGGGCATACATGGGCTGAAAGTGAAATGGGCTGGTATTATACTGGACATCCCACATGACGCTGTTGGGACGATTTCGGGAACGCCATAACGGGTCGTGAGTTACCGGGCCATAAAATGGGCTATATGCGAACAGACCGTTAACAGGCTTTTCATGGGACGGCCCGCTAGCTTGTGACCAAGTCAAACAGGCCGGCCTTTGTAAGCTAAATGGGCTAGTTTTGTGTCGTTGCACGTGTCGACATATGATAGGCGCCTATCTGACCCAATCACAAGCTAACACGTGTTACCTCCGGCCAATGAGAATTTTACACATGGAAAATCGCCATTGGTCATTGCTGGTAACGAGTTATCGGATCCAAAACCGGACCCTATAGCTTAACGCGACCCATTATGGTGGATGCCACGTGTCGGTTACCCTTGACGAAAGCACTTCCATGATGCGTCATTTATCATCCTGGAAGTGAACACTTCCATGGTGATAATTTTGGTATTGTCATGGAAGACTTCTACAACAGCAAATGCATGACTATCTTGATCCTGCCATAAAATCGTCATGGATGTACATGCATGACAAAAAGTGCGACCTACTGTGACAAACACGTACAACAGCAAGTGTATTTTTTTAGTGTTACCGTATCACGTACCTCCTATTTTTCATGATTCTTGAGTGTTCCGAAAGGTTTCTTTTATTTGTTCCTCCGGTATCATGGTTTGAAAATATTGCTTTCAACGTTAATAGGCATACCTGAGATACGGTGTTTAATTATTTACCCATTGACAACCTTGTAACTTCGGCATTATTTATTTTGATAGCTCCAGAATGATAAACCTCTTCGTTAATATATGGTCCTTCCCATCTTTAGAGAAGTTTTCCTGCAAAGAACCTGAAATGAGAGTTGTACAAAAGGACATATTCACCCACCTAGAATTCCCACTTTTGGATTCTTTTGTCATGCCATCTTTTAACTTGTTATTTAAATAATTTGGCATTTTCATAAGCTTGGGTTCTCCATTCATCTAATGAGCTTATATCAAATAACCTCTTTTCACTGGCATGTTTGAAATCATAGTTGAGTTCTTTAATTCCCCAATATGTCGGATTCAGGGATCCGCAGACCCAAGAAGGTTCGAACTCTGGGGCATGTGCAAAGATCTCAACCTCTCAAGCTACGAGCTCGTCGTCCCACAACCTAGCCTTGCCAGATTCGCGTGAACTGGGAAGAAGATGAACACGGCAGTTTACCCAGGTTTGGGCCACCTTGCGGTGTAAAACCCTACTCCGGCTTTGTGGTGGATTGATCTCACGAGGAGGCTGAGGATGAACTAGTACAGTGGGTGAGCAGCCTCGCGAGGACTCGGGGAGTGAGGGTGGAATGGATCCAATCCCCCTCTACGGTGGGGGCTAACCTATATTTATAGTTGCCTTGGTCCTCTTCCCTCTTAACTTATGCGGGAAGGGATCCCACAATGATCAATTTTGAAAGGGGGAGGGTAGTACATGTTATCCTAACGAAAGGTGGTCTTCTCTTGCAAAGCTTCTGGCCATGACGCAACGGTGGGCTCGGTGATGACATCCATCCTATCGAGCCCGTGGTCTTGGTCTTGTAGCACCGGAATGGAAACCTTTGGGAGATTCCACGGGAACCCACGCCTGTCCTTGCCTCCTTAGCAAAAAAGGGGAAACTGCCTCCTCTGCACCCGCTGGCGCCCACCTGGCCTTGGTTGTCATGGCTCACGTCATCGCAGCCTTGTGAGGGTGAGTACCTGCATAGAAATCTCCGCCCCTCGGGAGGCCGCCTGGGGAGGCCGTTCCCTTTGGAGGTCTTGGTGTCGTCTGCCTCGCGAGGCTAGGACACTCGCGAGGGTCTTGTCTTGGCCGTCTCGCTGATGGGCCGTACCAGGCCATCGAGAGAGCCACGCCGTGGGTCGTAGGCAGGCAAGTATGGGTACCCTGGTTCCCAGAACGCCGACAGTAGCCCCCGGACCCAAGGTGCGCTCGGGCTGGCTTCAAGGGGAAGCCAAGGGGCAAGGGCTAAGAGCCGCAGGGCCCAATAGCCTGCGGGCCAGGCTAATACATGGCGCTTGAAAGGACGCGGACGCCTCCGCTTCCCCATGTCGCCTTGGCAACCGTTCCGAGTTGACAGCAGCCTGGTGCTTGTAGTAGTGCCATCATCACTCGGAACGTGGAGGGACGCCGGTTATCCTTCTTCCGCATATAAATGGATGAGGGGATGAAGCGCCCTAGCCCATATTCGCCTTCCGTCCTTCTCACCCTCCTATCTCCACTGCATCTCCCACCGTGCCGAAGTGACCATGGCACCAGCAGGGAGGTTCTTGGGCGAAGAGAAGGGCAAGGCCTCTCAGGTGGGGCCGGAGGCGCCCCCAACCAAGAGAGGGTGTGGCCGTCCCCGCAAATCTGCGGTCGTGCCGGCGATGTCTTCACGGGGGCCCGAGCGTCTGCCTCTGACAGCTCGCAACGGCTCCAATAGCCGGGAGAGGGGCCTCCCCCGTGGGGGTGGTCGCGGGGGCCCTAGCAGCCACGACCAAGGGGGAAGGCGCGCCGCGGCTAGCCGACCACCACGCATGCGCGCCCGCTCGAGCTACTCGAAGTGTGAGTTCGTCATGTGGTTGGAGGGCCCTCTGGGCACTTGGCTTCTATTTCCAAGCTCCTTCACGGAGGGGCTACTGGTGGCGGGACCCGTCGGGCTGCGGCTGCAACCTCATGGCTGCTGCTATGGGTACTCGTGGGTGGAGGTCAAGGTCAACTCCATCAGCCATGTGTTCCCGACCATGGATTGTCAGTTGCTCGATCAAGGCCGCAGTGAAGGGGAGGCGCACCCTCCACTTCAAGTACGACGGGGCGGCAACGCTCTTCGTGAGGGTCTTCGGGGAGGACGGGAGCCGCCTGGGGTGCTGCCCGAAGAGTGACAATGACGGTGACCACCCTTTGGATGACGATGGCCGGCGTGGCAATGGCGTCCTCAGTGGTGAACTTTCCCTTGGCCGCCGCACCTCCAGCAGCAGCGGCGACGTCTCCACAGGGGGAAGCTCGAGCGATGATGACTATGATGAGCTGCCCCATCACCGCGCCCGGACCAAAGACGGTGGCAATCTGCTGTGCCGCCTTGCCCCCACTTAGGAGCACACCGAGCCGCCACACCACCATGCCCCTGTCAAGAAGGAGGAGGATTCTGACTAGGCACGGGTTGTGGCGGAGCCAAGCCTCAGGAGCAGCGGTCCTCAGGAGGCCGCTTCTTTTACTTCATGTTTTTATTTCCTGCATCAAGAGTTTGCGAAAATCCCCCACGGGGGTGTGTAATGAACTGCGGTGCTTGTGCATTTATATTAGTGTTTCTTGCTCGTACCCGAGCATTATGTTACCATTAATTGAAAGGTTCTTGCCTCGCGTGATTAGAACAACTTAGCTTGGTGCGCACATGTTCCTTGGTGGGTCCCTTCATTGTGGGGCATGTTTCTCCGGAGCTTCTCTTAGTGAGCTGCAGCCGGAGTGCCAGAGAAACCTGAGGAGGCCCCTCAACAAGTCCTAGAACCTTAAATGGCATGCCACCCGCGAGGCCTCCGGGAATCCCACTAGGGTCAAGAGCCCCCAGGGTGCAATTTGCATAGGGTTCCTCGGCGCAGAGGCCTTGAATAGGCCTCTGGAGCCCCTTCTGGATGGCCGACCGCCATTAGCGCGCCGGGGCACGATGCCCGACAGAGCCAGGGGGAGGGCGCTCGTGAGCCCGAGGGGCCGATGGCTCGCTCGAGAGCGTCGCGCGAGGATTCTACCAAGGTCTTGGCAAGGTGCATGTATGAGCTGGTCTGCTGCTGGCGCGGCCTAGGACGGTTCATGCGTGTCACCATGCCCATCCCCCACTCGTGAGACACAATAGAGGGAGCCACGGGCGGCTGCCACGCTTCTTAAAGACGAAACTCAAGAGAGGAAGCAACGCTAGAAGAAGAAAGAAAAGGAAACTCCACCCTTTTTTGAATAAAAATGCGAGAACTGCAAGTATCATTCCAAGAAGTAGCAAATCGATTACAAGAGCAAAGCAAAGAGAACAGCCGCGTCTGGCACCTATGATAGTCTTCTAGTCTTCCTGCCAACGCGGAGCATGGGGCTACCACTAGGAGTGGGCATAGTCGCTGATTGACCATGTCGTCCGCCAGCGCGGAGCATGGGGCTTCCACTTGTGCATGGGTGGGAGCCCCCGTGAGGCCGAGGGGCGGCACTCAGCAGACTCCGGGGCATGTACATCCCCACTCGTTATTAAGTGAGTGTCACGGGTAGAACCTCCGAAGGTGCTGGATGTTCCAGGCGTTCAGGATGGGGACCCCATCCTGCGTCTCCAAGCATACGGCGCCAGGCCTGGAGACACGGGCGACCTTGAACAGGCCCTCTCACATGGGCGAGATATTGTGAAGGCCCTCCCTAGAAAGGACCCGCCTCTGGACGAGGTCTCCCACCTCGAGGGTCTAGGAGCGGACGGTGCGGTGGTGGTAACGCAGCAGTGCCTGCTAGTACCTCGCTGCGCGGAGCGAGGCTTGGCGGTGGGCTTCCTCCCTAAGCACGAGGTCTATCCCCTGTGAGGCACCCTGACGTGCCTCATCGAATGTCAGGACCCGCGGGGAGTGATGCCTGACCTTGTGAGGGAGGACCGCCTTGGCCCCGTAGGCGAGGAAGAACGGGGTCTCGCCGGTGGGCTTAGTCGTAGTGGTGCGGATAGAACATAGCACGGACTGAAGCTCACCGAGCCAACCCCTACCGTAAGCGTCAAGCTTCTTCTTGAAGCTCCTCGCCTTGAGGCCCCTCAGGACCTCCACGTGGTGCACTCGGCGTGCCTATTGTTTCGTGGGGGTGCCACTGAAGCGTAGCATATCTGTGTTCCAAGGTTAACGCAGTACGTCCTGAAGAGGTTGCTTGTGAATTATGAGCTACTGTCAGTAATGATACGATTAGGAACACCCAAACGGCTCACGAGTCCCTTGATGAACTTGACGGCTGAGCCGGCGTGGATTGTGCATACTGGCTCCACCTCCGCCCATTTGGTGAACTTGTTGATGGCGACGTAGAGGTAGCGGTATCCGCCAGCCGCCCGAGGGAATGGGCCCGGGATATCCAATCCCCAGACCGCGAACGACCATGAGAGCGGGATGGTCTGGAGACCTTGCGTGGGCTAGTGAATCTGCTTGGCATGGAAGTGGCAGGCCTCGCAGGATCAGACCAACTCGATGGTGTCGTTGAGCGCCGTCGGCCAGTAGAAGCCAATATGGAACACCTTGCCTACGAGGGTGCGCGACGAGGAGTGGTGCCCGCAGTCACCGCCATGGAAATCAGCCAGCAACTCGCGCCCTTGCTCTTTGGATATGCATCGCAACGAGACATCGTTGGGGCGTTGATGGTATAGCTTGCCGTCCTGCAAGCAATATGCAGTAGCCTGGTGGACCATGCATTCCGTGTCCTCCTCCTTCTCTGGCAAAGTGCCGCAGAGCAGGTATGCCTTGAATTCCTCGATCTAGCAGCCCGCCTGAGGTTCCAGTGCTAGGAGTAAGCGAGCTCCTGAGGTCGGGCCACAAGCCGGGGCTCTTGAGGTCGGGCTGGCGGCAGCTCCTCCCTGAGCAACGCCGAGTCCTCGATCGGGGGGGGGGGGGGCACTGACGGCTCGTTGAACCTCTCCTCAAAGATGCCAGTTCTCTGGGGCTCGCAGCGGGACACCCTCTTTGTGATGTCGTCTGCTTCCTTGTTCATGCCACACGGGACTTGCTACAATTCCAAGCCCAGTAAGCATTTTTTTGATTTTACGTACCTCTTCCAGGTAAGCCTCCATGTGCTCTTCCTTCGACTTGTATTCTTTGTTGGAGAAGTTGACAAAGAGTTGGGAGTCGCCCTTGATGGCGAGGCACTTGACTCCCAGGTCAGCCTCGGCCCTGAGGCCAGCAATGAAGCCCTCGTACTCTGCAACTTTGTTGGAGACCTTCTCGCCGCACTGGAAGTAGAGTTGCACGACATAGTAGAGCTTGTCCTTAGTTGGTAAGGCGAGCACGACTCTAGCCCCCGCGCCTTGTCATGCGAAGGCGCCATCGAAGTGCTTGACCCATATGTCGGGTGCCTTGTCGCCAGGCGCGAGGGATTGACCCTCATCCAGCCCCCGATCAGGAGCATCAGTCCACTCCGCCATGAAATCAACCAGGGCTGCCCCTTGATGACCCTGGTCCTGCTAAACTCCAACTGAAAGTCCTGCAACCCTCCCGATGACGTTGGGCCTATGCAGCATCTTCTCGAGGGGATGCACCGATACGACCTTGATCGGGTAGCCTTGGAAATAATGACACGGCTATCTAAAGGTGACGAGGAGTGCGAGCAGTAGGTTCTGCTGCATAGGGTGGCGAGCCATGCTAACGAAGGACAATGGTTGCTCGATGAGGGGCGAGGTGTCGGGGATGTCCTGCACTGCAGGTTGAATGAGGGGCTCGTGAGGCTCGGAGGGCGACGAAGCAGCGGGATCCTGAGGTGCGTCGCCCTAGGGCAGTGAAGGTTGTGTGGCTTCTCGCATGCTGCCTTGCTGCGAGCCCGCGCCGGCGTGTCCCTCCCTGACCACCACGAGCGCCGCACTGGTCGAGTGGGGAGAGGCCGTCAAGTAAAGCACTAGGGGATCACGCGGACTGGGCGCCACCATGATAGGTGGGCTCGTGAGGTATCGCTTGAGGTCTTCGAAGGCCGCCTCAGCTTCCGGTGTTCACTCGTACGAGCCCTTCTGCATCAGCTTGATGAAAGGGAGGGCGCGCTCGCCAAGCATGGAGATGAAGTGCTCTAAGGAGGTCACACACCCTATGAGCTTCTGCATCTCCTTGAGGGTCTGAGGCGGGCTCATCCGTTCTATTGCCTTGATCTTCTCGGGGTTGTCCTTGATCCCTCTGTGCGAGACCAAGAAAACCAGTAGCTTGCCGGACGGGACACCAAACACACACTTCTCCAAATTGAGTTTCAGGTTTATGCCCCGCAGGTTAATGAATGTTTCTTATAGATCTTTGATTAGGGTCCTTGCTTCCCGCGACTTGACCATGATGTCATCGACTTATGCCTCTGCATTCCTCCCCATCTGCGGCCCGAGTGTGATGTGCATCAGCCACTGGAAAGTTGCGCCAGCGTTACGCATCCCGAAGGGCATGCAAGTGTAACAGTACACGCCGCACTGGGAGATGAAAGTTGTCTTCTCGACATCCTCTGTCTTCATCGTGATTTGGTGATATCCTGAGAAAGCATCCAAGAAGCACAGCAAATCACACTCGGCAGTGGAATCCATGATCTGGTCGATAGGTAGGAGCGGGAAAGGGTCCTGAGGGCAAGCCTTGTTGAGGCTCGTGAACTCGATGCACATGCACTCGTTCCCGCCTTTCTTGGGGACGATCACAGGATTTGCCAACCATTCCGAGTGTCATAATTCCCGGATGACACCGGCCTCCTGGATCTTGCTAACCTCCTGGACGATGAACACTTGCTTCTCTTGTCCTGACGCCGCGCTTTTTGCATCACCGAGCGTGCACCATGACACACCATCAGGTGGTGTGGGACACCAACCAAGTCTGATGCTTCCTACGGAAATACGTCTTTGTTGGCCCTCAGGAAGTCAACCAGCGCCTCCTCTTGGTCTGGAGGAAGGCCCGCACCAATAGCAAAGGTGGGGCCCAAGCCCCCGGTGTCGACAGGCACCTGCTTCGTCTCGGCCCAGTCCTGAGAGAGCAGCAGCTTCTTCTTCGGGGGCGTGGCCTCCTAAGCTTCCGCGGCGCCCGCGGTGGCACGACACGAAGCGGTCACAGCCCTGTAGGCAAGTTTGAGGACCTGGACCACGTCTTTCGTATCCCCGACCACCATGATGATGCCGCTTCTTCCCGGCATCTTGACGACATTGTAGCCCGGATGGGTCACCGCCATGAACTTGGCGAGGCCCAGATACCCCAGGATGGCATTGTACGGGAGGCAGATGTGGGTGACGTCAAATTCGATGAGCTCGGTGTGGTAGTTGTCGCGCGTGTCGAAGGTGTGGGGAGGCGTATCTGCCCCAGGGGAGTGGCCGAGCCCCTGGCCACCCCCGAGAAATGCCGGGTGGGGAGAAGCTGGTCGTACAGCACTTGTAGCAGGTCGAAATTTTCGACCAAGAGGACGTCCAGGCCAGTGCCTCCGTCGGTGAGGGTCTTGGTCAAAGCAACTTGCTGATGGTGGGTGCCTGCCGCCGCGTGGTCTTGGGGTGATCTTTGGAATCGAAGGTGATGTCAGTTTCAGGCCCGGCACGGCCCTGCACAGCCTCGCGCTATGGCCGGGCAGCACCTTGCTGATGGAGAAATTGTTCGATGTGGAGGCCAGAGGCGAGCGCCCGCAACCCGCCGATGATGCACGCAACCGCGTGTGGCACTGGAGAGTTCTTCCCAAGAGGAGGCAGAGCCAGGATCGAGGGGCCTTCGTGAGAGCTAGGGGAACCAGTTTTCCATGGCCGCGCCGTTGACGCTCGCCGCCTCAATGGCCTGCGAGTATGACCGGAGGAACTCTTCGAGGTCCGCAGCACCGTCATACTATAGGGGCAGCACCAGCCTGAAATTTGCAGGCCACTACACTCGACGCAGATTGGGGGTGAAAGCCAGACAACCCGTGGCGCTCCCGTGCGCCTCGAGCGGCCACTCCAACAAGGCGACGTCCTCCATGGGACCAATAGGGCGAGGGCGGAGTGCGGTCCGCGGAGGAGCAAACTTCGATACGCCCCTACCTAGCAAGCCAAATGTCGGATTCAGGGCTCCGCGGACCCAAGAAGGTTCGAACTCTAGAGCGTGTGCGAAGATCTCAACCTCTCAATCTTCGAGCTCGTCGCCCCACAACCTAGCCTTGCCGAATTCGCACGAACTGGTAAGAAGATGAACATGATAGTTTACCCAGGTCCGGGCCACCTTGCGGTGTAAAACTCTACTCCTGCTTTGTGGTAGATTGGCCTCGATGGGCTGTGGATGAACTAGTACAATGGAAGAATGACCTCAGGAGGTGTGTTCTTGAGCTGGTGGGTGATACGTCTCCGTCGTATCTATAATTTTTTATTGTTCCATGCCAATATTCTACAACTTTTACATACTTTTGGCAACTTTTTATACTATTTTACACCTGGCCTTGGTCGTCATAGCTCACGTCATCGCATCCTCATGAGGCTGGGTACCTGCATAGAAATCTCCGCCCCTCGGGAGGCCGCCTGGGGAGGATGCTCCCTCTGGAGGTCATGGTGTCGTCCGCCTCACGAGGCGAGGACCCTCGTGACTTTCTTGTTTTGCCTGGTTCCCAGAACATCGACACAATATACATTATGTTCTAACTCAAGAGGCAGATGACAAGCTTTTCCATAAACCATTTTATAAGGAGACATACCCATAGGATTTTTATATGTTGTTCTGTAAGTCCAACGTGCATCATCTAATTTCTTAGACCAATTCTTTCGGGACCTATTGACAGTTTTTTGTAATATTAGTTTTATTTCTCTATTGCTAAGTTCAACTTGACCACTAGACTGAGGATGATAAGGTGATGCAATTCTATGGTTAACATCATATACTTAGCAAGCATTTTACGGAAAGCACCATGAATAAAGTGTGAACCATCGTCAGTCATTAAATATCTAGGGACTCCAAACCTTGGGAAAATAACTTTCTTAAGCATTTTAATAGAGGAGATGTGATCAGCACTACTAGTTGGAATAGCTTCTACCCACTTAGTAACATAATCAACAGCAACCAAAATATGAGTATACCGATTAGAGGAAGGAAAATGTCCCATGTAATCAAAACCCCAAACATCAAATGGTTCAACAACAAGTGAATAATTCATAGGCACTTCCAGACGTTTACCGATAGTACCAATTCTATGGCATTCATCACAAGATAAAACATACTTACAGGAATACTTACAGGCCAGTAAAAACTAGATTGCAATACCTTATGAGCAGTTCTATCTCCTGCATGATGTCCTCCATAAGCTTTGGAGTGACATTTCCGTAGGATTTCTTCCTTCTCATGCTTAGGTACACAACGTCTAATAATACCATCTACTCCTTCTTTATAGAGATGTGGGTCATCCCAAAAGTAATGTCTTAAATCATAGAAGAATTTTTTCTTTTATTGGTATGTGAAACTATGTGCTATATATTTAGCAACAATATAATTAGCATAGTCAGCATACCAAGGAGTGTTATGAGAAACATTTATTGCAGCTAGTTGCTCATCAGGAAAACTATCATTAATAGGTTGTGGGTCATCAAGAATATTTTCTAACCTATATAAGTTATCAGCTACGGGGTTCTCAGCTCCCTTCCTATTAGTGATATGTAAATAAAATGCTTGTAATAAGAGAACCCACCTAATGATTCTAGGTTTGGCATCTTTCTTTTCCATAAGATATTTTATAGCAGCATTATCGATGTGCATAGTCACTTTAGAATCAACAATATAAGATCTGAATTTATCACAAGCAAACACAACTTCTATGGTAGCATAATTTCTTTGGGCACTGTCTAGAGTTTTACTAGCATAGAGGATAACATTTATTTTTCTATCTACTCTCTGTCCTAAAACAACACGAACATCCTAATCACTAGCATCACACATAATTTCAAAAGGTAAGTTCCAATCTTGTGGTTGTGCTATAGGTGCAGAATTTAAGGCTTTCATGAGTGTTTCAAAGGCTTCTACACAATCGTCATAAAAAATGGATAATCCTTTTGTAAAATACTAGCACATATGCCCGTGCGTTGCAACGGGAGATATTTTTTCAAGAAGAAACGAGAGAGATAAATTATTTGTTCACCAAAAATAGTATTCACAGTGGTGGGATGACAGAGCGAGGAGTTGTGGTCTTCTCGTGAGTCATGTTTGTCTCGCGAGATCTTGATAGTGGTGGCATTAGTCGGCATGGCGGAGACCACCCAACTTTGTGTCAGGCTTGTGTCTGTCTCCTCATTTGGTAGTTGCGCGGCGAGCTTTGGGGCACGGTTGCTTCAACTACTCTCTCCTACGATAATTTAACCGGATTGATTACTAGTTGCAACGCATAAATCCTGTTTTATTAGCATAATCCACGCATAACCAGGTAGTCCCTTCTTTATCAGGATTTATTATCTTTAATATTTCAGCGCACACGTGTCCCCACTGATCTTCTTAATTAGAGCCAATCTAGCATATTCTCTTTTATTGGCATGTGCCCATAGTATATTTCAATTATAGCCAACAAGCATATTCTCTTTTCTCGTCAAATAGCGCAGGGAGACGCACAACAGTTCATATATGGGCCGGCCCATTGGCAGGCACCAAAAAGACCTATAAGGCACGATATAAATTTAGAAAAACAACGTGTTGAAGGACCGAACTCACGACCTCAAAAACTCAACCACGGCCTGCTATCCACTCGACAAATCGTTCCTGCTAACCAAGGGCTAGCCTGAATGTTTAAGAATATGATGCACCGTCATATTCAAAATATTTTTTGTTTCTGAACTTTTCTGAAAATAAATTAGTATTTATGAATTGCCGAATATTTTTGCAAACATGAACAATTTATGAAACCCCGAATAGTTTTAAAAAATATGAACCAAATTTTTGAAAATGTTGTTCATTATTTGGAAAAATCTTGGAATATTTTAAAATTTGGAATATTTTTTAAAATGCAACTTATTGAAAATCTTGATTTATTTAGTAATACAAAACAGTTTTTGAAAAATGGGACCATTTTTTAATTTTGAACACATTTTGGAATGGCAACTAAATATTATAGTTTTGAACATTTTATAAGACAGGAACAAATATTTTAAATGCTAATTTTTTTAATAAATAAAAAATTGAATTTTGAAAGATCTTTTCAAGATTTTAATTTACGAGAAAAGTGAATATAGTCTAAGATTGGAAGGAAAAAGAATCAGTAAAGAAAAAGAGAGAGGAAAAGAAAAAATAGAAACAAAACACATAAAGAAAGAAAATTGGCCGGCCCAGTTTTGGGCGTCCTGTGCGAAGCTCTGACTATTTGATGTTGTGCGCAGCAAATAGGCTTCCACAACAGTCTGGGCAGATAAAAAGTGGTTGGCTTCGCCTGGCCACAGCCCGCACGACCCATTGATGAAAATTGTTGTTTCTTTTCTAGCAGAACGGATGCACAAAAATTTAGTACCACCTCGGACAGAAAAAATCTTTATGTCGGTGAATGGATGAAAAATTGGAGAAACGCACCTTGTTTTATTAGTAGGTATAGATTTGTAAGAGGCCTAGGAATTTATAGAAATCTTTAATAAACCAGCATGACCGAGAAAACTACGAATACCTTTAATATCTTTAGGACATGGCATTTTCTCAATTGCATCAACTTTAGCTTTATCCACCTCAATACTTTGTTCAGAAATTTATTCCCCAAAACAATACCTTCATTAACCATAAAGTGGCACTTCTCCCAATTCAAGACAAGATTAGTTTGCTCACATGTCTGCAAAACTTGATCAAGGTTTCCTAAGCAATCACGAGAAGAATTTCCGTAAATGGAAAAGTCATTGATGAAAACCTCAACAATCTATTCACAAAAATCAGAGAATATAGCAGTCATACATCTTTGAAAGGTAGCAGGTGCATTGCATGGACCAAAAGGCATACGCCTATAAGCGTAAGTTCCACAAGGGCAAGTAAAGGTGGTTTTCTCTTGATCAGGTTGTCAAACAGGTATTTGAACACTGTCAATGCTACTGTAGATGACTTTTGTCCCATTATCTTTGGTAGACCAAGAACAAGAAAATCAGTAGGATATTTTATTTTCCCACACAAGACTTCAACATATCTAACCATCCCAAGTGGTGTGATGGTGTCTCTATTAGCATGTTTAAAAGTAACATCTATGTCTTCTATTTCAGCGGGTGCTATATCATTCATAATTTCTTGGTATAACGTAAAGGGAATAGCACTCATGCTAGCACCTAAATCACATAAACCATGATAACAGTGATCTCCTATTTTGACTGAGACAACGGGCATGCGAACAACAGGTCTATGTTTGTCTTTCTCGTCGGTTTTGGCAATTCTAGCAGCTTCATCACAGAAGTAAATAACATGCCCATCGATATTTTCTACCAAGGGATCTTTGACCATAGCAACACTAAGTTCTAGTTTGATTTGTTTAGCAGGTTTTGGTGCTCTAATATTAATTTTGCAAACCACAGTTGAAACCTTAGCATGTTCCTTTATCCTAATAGTGAAAGGTGGTTTTTCAATATAAGCAGTAGGAACAACTGGATCAACATTGTAAATGATAGTTTCTTCTTTAGCTATTATCGGTTCTTTAATGTGTTCTTTAATAGGTGGATTATATTCAAACCACTTCTCCTTTGGGAGACCAACATGAGTAGCAAATGATTCACATAAAGAGTCTACTATCTCAGAGTCAAGTCCATATTTAGTGCTAAACTTGTGAAAAGCATTGGTTTGCATAAAAGATTTAACACAGTCAAACTCAAGCTTAATACCACACTCTTTACATTCATCGAGTTCCCAATCTTCAGAGTTGCATTTAATTATTTCTAAAAGATCCCACCTGAATTCAATAGTCTTCTTCATAAAAGAACCAGTACAAGAAGTATCGAGCATGGATTGATCATCACGAGAAAGCCGAGCATAAAAGTTATGAATGATAATTTATCTCGAGAGCTCATGATTGGGGCATGAATATAACATTTACTTAAGCATCCCCCAAGCTAGAGCAATACTTTCTTCTTCACGAGGCAAATATATATATATATATATATATATATATATATATATATATATATATATATATATGTAATTCCGATCACAATGAACTAGATGCATAGGATAATTTTTTTGGTGAAATTCCAATTTCAGTCGTTCCAGTTCCAAGATCCAATAGCATCGCATAGCCTATACCAGGCCAATGCTTTTCCCTTCAAAGATAAAGGGAAAACCTTATTCTTAGCTTCATCTCTGGGTAAACCTGCAAGCTTAAATAATCCACAAATTTCGTCTACATATATCAAGTGCATATCAGGATGTTCAGTTCCATCTCGTGCATAAGGATTAGCTAGCAGTTGTTCTATCATACCCGAAGGAATTTCATAACCAATATTTTCAGTAGGTGCAATAGGTTGAGGGGAAACTAATTCTGGTTCCGGATGAGGTGAAGATACCCCAAACAAACCCGTCAAAGGATTGTTCTCCATAGCAGCAAGCGACAATAAATTTCAGCATGTAGTAATAATTTTTCCTTACCAAGAGCACTTCACTACCCGGCAACGGCTCTAGAAAAGAGCCTTGATGACCCACAAGTATAGAGGACCAGTCGTAGTCCTTTCGAAAACTAAGAGTGTCAAACCCAATGAGGAGCAGAAGGAAATGACAAGTGGTTTTTAGCAAGGTAATTTCTGCATGCACTGAAATTGTCGGTAACAGATAGTTTGTTAGCAAGATAATTTGTAACAAGCAAGTAACGGTAACGGTAAATAATGTGTAGCAAGGTAGCCCAGTCCTTTTGTGGCAGAGGACATGCCAAAATGGTTTCTTATAATAGGTAAAGTGTTCTTGAGGGTACACGGGAATTTCATCTAGTCTTTTTCATCATGTTGATTCGATTCGTGTTCGCTACTTTGAAAATTTGATATCTGGGTGGATCGGTGCTTAGGTGCTGTTCTTACTTGAACAAACCTCCTACTTATGATAAACCCCCTCGCAAGAATCCACAACTACGAGAAAAGTATTAAGATAAAGTCTAACCATAGCATTAAACTTTTGGATCCAAATTGGTCCCTGACGAAGTAGCGCATAAACTAGGGTTTAACCTTCTATCACTCTAGCAACCCATGATCTAATAACTACTCCACAATGCATCCCCTTAGGACCAAATATGGTGAAGTGTCATGTAGCCAACGTTCACATGACACCACTAAGGGAATCACAACATACATACCATCAAAATGTCGAACACATATCAAGTTCACATGATTACTTGCAACAAGATTTCTCTCGTGACCTCAAGAACAAAAGTAACTAATCTGAAATGATAATCATGCTCAGGATCAAAGGGGTATTAAATAGCATAATGGATCTGAACATATAATCTTCCACCAAATAAACCATATAGTAATCAACTACAAGATGTAATCAACACTACTAGTCACCCATAGGTACCAATCTGAGGTTCCGGTATAAAGATTGAACAAGACATGAACTAGGGTTTGAGAGGAGATGGTGCAGTTAAAGATGTTGATGGAGATTGCCCTCCCCAAGATGATAGAGTTTTTGGTGATGATGATGACGATGATTCCCCCCTCCGGGAGGGAAGTTCCCCTGGCGGAATCGCTCCAACGGAGGGCAAAAGTGCTCCTGCACAAGTTCTGCCTCGAGACGGCGGCGCTTCGTCCTGAAAGTCCTCTCTTTATTATTTTTCTAGGTCAAAATGACTTATATAACCAAAGAGGGGCACCGAAGGTGGGCCAAGGAGAGTCCTCTCTTTATTTTTTCTAGTCCTCCTCCGGTAGTTATTTGCTCTAGTATTTTTCTTTTATTCCAAAATAATTCTCCGTAAAGTTTTTGCTCATTTGGAGATGTGCAGAATAGATTACTCTGAAGTAGCTTTTCCAGGTCCAGAATTCCTGTTGCCGGTATTCTCCCTCTTTGTGTAAACCTTGCATATTATGAGAGAAAAGGCATTAGAATTACTCCGAAAAGCATTATTATGCATAAAACATAGTAAATAATAGTAGGTAAACAAGATGCAAAATGGACGTATCACTGACACCTGAGGAGCTGAATGGGGTCCTGGAGACCCTGCTCGGCAGGGTCCCGAAGGACCTTCCTTCGGGACGACCTGAGGAGCTGAATGGGGTCCTGGCGACCCTGCTCGGCAGCGTCCCGAAGGACCTTCCTGAGGAAGCGCTCTCGTTGTACTGCTACCCGGAGAGGGCAGAGTTGGTCGCGGTGACGCCCATCTTTGACCAGTGGGGGATCGTGCCTGACGGCCATGACGGTCCCCGCGGAATCCCCCCCACAGTGGTGCTGGATACCATCGACAGCGACAGCGACAGCGACAAAGACTCGGAGGAGACCACGGGTGAGGACAATGCTGTCCGGGCGGCACCGCGTTCCCACCGTAGCTCCTTTGCAACTTCGGGGATGATGATGCCACTGATGAGCAGCCCCTGCCAGTGTCCCCTCGACCTGCCGACGCGGCTGGAGGGGTTGGGTCCGACACCGCAACCGCTCAGCTGCTGGCTAGGGCCAACCTTGGCGAGGAGGCGACCGAGCCCCCGCCGGCCAGGACCCTCCAGGGGTATTCCCAGGTCCTTGAGGTTAGCGATAGCATGGCCAGGCTCATCGCGAGTCGCCCCGAGGGCCCAGAAGGTGCCGCTGTAACGACGCCAGAAGATAGCAGCCACACGTCAGCCTCCATGGAGAAGAAGACGAAGTGGGGTGCGAGAGATGAGTAAGCACACGGGCTCATTCTTACGCCATGTGCCCGTAATCCCGTCTGGCCCGGGCTGAACTCTTGCTTGCGCAGGCATCAGGGTGGTGACCAGAAGTGGAGGAAGAATAAGGCCGTGACGAAGGTGGCCTCCGGTCCGAAAGCGGTGTCGGCATCTGTCAGGAGCCCCGAGGAGCACGGGGATGCCTCGCGCTGCTCTGTCACGACGACGGGGCGCTCGAGTGCCGAGGAGGTGCCATGTACCCCTCTAGAGCCATGAGGAGGTCCGACCGCCGAGGTCGCGACAGGCCGGCCCTAGGCGCTACTCCCTGGGGGTGGGGGCGCCTCTCGCTAAGCCTGCAGCAGAGGAGGACGCGGCGACAGGGAAGGAGGAGTCATCGAGCCCCCGCAAGCCATCTCCATCACCGCCATGGGGCATCCTCCAGCCGCGCCTACCCATGTAGCTACAGAAGTTGACACGACAGATCCCCTAGGCACGCTGCGGCAGCCGAGCGCGGAGGAAAATCCGGAGCCCCTGTGCCCCAGGCAAACATTGTCGAGGACTGCTCGGCTATGACGACCGCGAGCATCGAGATGCTAAGCTCAGGGCGGACTGTCACACTCATGACCTGCAACATCTTACCCAGGTGCAGGGCCATGGCTGTTGCCTGCTACATCTTGAGCTTGCGTTGGTTTTCCCCGAAGAGGAGAGGATGATGCAGCACAGTAGCATAAGTATTTCCCTCAGTTTTTGAGAACCAAGGTATCAATCCAGTAGGAGGCCACGCACAAGTCCCTCGTACCTGCACAAAATGATAGCTACTCGCAACCAACGCAATTAGGGGTTGTCAATCCCTTCACGGTCACTTACGATAGTGAGATCTGATAGAGATAATATTTTTGGTATTTTTGGTATAAAGATGCAAAGTGAAAAGTAAAAGGCAAAGTAGAGCAAAGCAAGTATGAAAGTGATGGAGATTGATATGATGAGAATAGACCCGGGGGCCATAGGTTTCACTAGTGGCTTCTCTCAAGAGCATAATTATTCTACGGTGGGTGAACAAATTACTGTTGAGCACTTGACAGAATTGAGCATAGTTATGAGGTTATCTAGGTATGATCATGTATATAGGCATCACGTCCGAGACAAGTAGATCGAAGAGGCTATGGTGTTGATGTAGAAGCCCTCCGTGGTGGATGCCCCCTTTGGCGGAGCTCCGGAACAGGCCCCAAGATGGGATCTCGTGGATACAGGAAGTTGCGGTGGTGGAATTAGGTTTTTGGCTCCTATTGTGATCGTTTGGGGTACGTAGGTATATATAGGAGGAAGGAGTACGTCGGTGGAGTGACTGGGGGCCCACGAGGTAGGGGGCGCACCCTAGGGGGGGGGGGGGCGCCCCCACTCTCGTGACCGCCTCTCTGGTTCCTTGGCGTAGGGTCCAAGTCTCCTGGATCACGTTCGGTGGGAAAATCACGTTTTCAAAGGTTTCATTCCGTTTGGACTCCGTTTGATATTCTGTTTCTTCGAAACACTGAAAAAGGAAAAAAAAACAGCAATTCTGGGCTAGGCCTCCGGTTAATAGGTTAGTCCCAAAATTAATATAAAAGTGGAAAATAAAGCCCATTATAGTCCAAAACAGTAGATAAAGTAGCATGGAGAAATCAAAAATTATAGATACGTTGGAGACGTATCAGGCATCCCCAAGCTTAATTCCTGCTCGTCCTCGAGTAGGTAAATGATAAAAGAGAATTTTTTATGCGGAGTGATACTTTGGCATAATTTCAATGTAAATCTTCTTAATTGTGGTATGAATATTCAGATCCGAAAGATTCAAGACAAAAGTTCATATTGACATAAAAAATAATAATACTTCAAGCATACTAACTAAGCAATTATGTCTTCTCAAAATAACATGGCCAAAGAAAGTTGTACCTACAAAATCATATAGTCTAGCTATGCTCCATCTTCCGCACACAAAATATTTAAATCATGCAAAACCCCGATGACAAGCCAAGCAATTGTTTCATACTTTAACATTTTCAAAACTTTTTTAATCTTCACGCAATACATGAGCGTGAGCCATGGATATAGCACTATATGTGGAATAGAATTGTGGTTGTGGAGAAGACGAAAAGAGGGAAGATAGTCTCACATCAACTAGGCGTATCAACGGGCTATGGATATGCCCATCAATAGATATCAATGTGAGTGAGTAGGGATTGCCATGCAACGGATGCACTAGAGCTATAACTATATGAAAGCTCAACAAAAGAAACTAAGTGGGTGTGCATCCAACTCGCTTGCTCACGAAGACCTAGGGCATTTGATGAAGCCCATCACTGGAATATACAAGCCAAGTTCTATAATGAAAAATTCCCACTAGTATATGAAAGTGACAAAATGAGAGACTCTCTATCATGAAGATCATGGTGCTACTTTGAAGCACAAGTGTGGTAAAAGGATAGTAACATTGTCCCTTCTCTCTTTTTCTCTCAATTTTTTTATTTGGGCCTTTTCTCTTTTTTTATGGCCTTTTTTTAATTTTATTTTCGTCCGGAGTCTCATCCCGACTTGTGGGGGAATCATAGTCTCCATCATCATTTCCTCACTTGGACAATGCTCTAATAATGATGATGATCACACTTTTATTTTTATTACAACTCAACAATTACAACTCGATTCTTAGAACAAAGTATGACTCTATATGAATGCCTCCGACGGTGTACCGGGATATGCAATGATTCATGAGTGACATGTATGAAAGAATTATGAAAGGTGGCTTTGCCACAAATACGATGTCAACTACATGATCATGCTAGCAATATGACAATGATGGAGCGTGTCATAATAAACGGAACGGTGGAAAGTTGCATGGCAATATATCTCGGAATGGCTATGGAAATGCCATGATAGATAGGTATGGTGGCTGTTTTCAGGAAGGTACATGGTGGGTGTATGATACCGGCGAAAGGTGCGCGGTATTAGAGAGGCTAGCAACGGTGGAAGAATGGAAAAAAGTGCGTATAATCCGTGGACTCAACATAGTCATAAAGAACTCATATACTTATTGCAAAAATCTAGAAGTTATCAAAGAAAAGTATTACGTGCATGCTCCTAGGGGATAGATTAGTAGGAAAATACCATCGCTCGTCCTCGACCACCACTCATAAGGAAGACAATCAATAAATAAATCATGCTCCGAGTTCATCACATAACGGTTCACCATACGTGCATGCTACGGGAATCACAAACTTAACACAAGTATTCTTTAAATTCACAACTACTCAATTAGTATGACTCTAATATCACCATCTTCATATCTCAAAACAATTATCAAGCATCAAACTTATCTTAGTATTCAACGCACTCAAAAGAAAGTTTCACATATCTTGAATACCAAGTATATTAACAATAAGCAAATTACCATGCTATTAACGACTCTCAAAATAATCTAAGTGAAGCATGAGAGATCAAGTTTCTTTAAAACAAATCCACCACCGTGCTCTAAAAGATCTAAGTGAAGCACTAGAGCAAAAATTATCACGCTCAAAGAATATAAGTGAAGCACATAGAGTATTCTATCAAATTCCAATTCATGTATGGCTCTCTCAAAAGGTGTGTACAGCAAGGATGATTGTGGTAAACTAACAAGCAAATACGCAAATAATACAAGACGCTCCAAGCAAAACACATATCATGTTGGTGAATAAAAGTATAGCTCCAAGTAAATTACCGATGGAAGTAGATTTAAAGAGGGATGCCTTCCGGGGCATCCCCAAGCTTTGAATTTTTGGTGTCCTTGGATTATCTTGGGGGTGCCATGGGCATCCCCAAGCTTAGGATCTTGCCACTCATTGTTCCATAATCCATCAAAAGAATTCACCCAAAACATGAAAACTTCAGAACACAAAACTCAATAGGAATCTCGTGAGCTCCATTAGAGAAAAAAAACAAAAGACTACTTTAAGTTACTGTAATGAACTCATTCTTTATTTATATTGGTGTTAAACCTACTGTATTCCAACTTCTCTATGGATCATAAACTATTTTACTAGCCATAGATTCATCAAAATAAGCAAACAACACACGCAAAACACAATCTGTCAAAAACAGAACAGTCTGTAGTAATCTGTAACTAACGAAAACTTTTGGAACTCAAAATATTCTACCAAAATTATAAGACCTGGAAAATTTGTTTATTCATCAGCAGCAATTTGAATCAATATTTTATCACGTTCTGGTGATTTTTAACAATTCGGGCACTGAGCGCAAAGTTTCTGGAAATTACAGCAAGATCAAATGACTATTATCCAAAAAGATCCAATAGGTTTAACTTGGCACAAACACTAATTAAAAGATAAAACCACATCTAAATAGAGGCTATATGGATTATTTATTACTAAGCAGCAAGGAAAAATATTGGGTTGTCTCCCAACAGGCACTTTTCTTTAAAGCCTTTTTAGCTAGGCATTGAGATTCAATGATGCTCACAAGAAGGACAAGAATTGACGCACAAAGAGAGCATCATAAAACATGTGACAAACACACTTAAGTCTAACATACTTCCTATGCATAGGCATATTATAGGCAAACAAATTATCGTAGCAAGCAAAAACTAGCATATACAAGGAAGCGGAAAGGAACAATAGCAATCTCAACATAACGAGAGGTAATTTAGTAACATGAAAATTTCTATAATCATATTTTCCTCTCTCATAATAATTACATGTAGGATCATAGGCAAATTCAACAAAATAGCTGTCACAAAGTAGATTCTCAACACGATCCACATGCATGCAAAGTTGATACTCTTCCAAAATAGTGGGATTATCATTAACTAAATTCATGACCTTTCCAAACCCACTTTTATTAAAAATTTCATAAGATTGAACATCCTCCAAATAGGTGGGATCTAAAGTTGACACTCTTCCGAAACCACTTTCAATATTATTGCAAACAATATTATCAATCTCATATTCATCATGGGGTTTAAATAAATTTTCAAGATCATAAGAAGAATCACCCAATCATGATCATTGCAACAAGTAGTAGACATAGCAAAACTAGTATCCCCAAACTTAGAATTTTGCATCTTATTAGCACAATTGACATCAAAAGAATTTATAATAAAAATCATTTCAATCATGCTTTTTATTCAAAGATCTATCGTGAGTGACTTCACGGATTTCAGGCAAAATCTTATAAAGATAATCTAGTGCATCCAAATCACTAGGAATTGGTTCATCATAATTGGATCTCTTAAAAAGATTGGCAAGCGGATGAGGATCCATAGATATTAGCTTCTTTGTTTAGGAATAAATAAGCATCTAATCCAACCAAACGAGCAAACAAAAGGGCAAGCAAAAAAAGGCAACAAGAAAAAGAGGAGGAGATTGGGAAAGATAGGGCGAATAAAACGGCAAGGGTGAAGTGGGGGAGAGGAAAACGAGAGGCAAATGGCAAATAATGTAATGCGAGAGATAGGGATTGTGATGGGTACTTGGTATGTTGACTTTTGTGCATACTCCTTGGCAACGGCGCTAGAAATCCTTCTTGCTACGTCTTGAGCTTGCGTTGGTTTTCCCCGAAGAGGAGAGGATGATGAAGCACAGTAGCGTAAGTATTTCCCTCAGTTTTTGAGAACCAAGGTATCAATCCAGTAGGAGGCCACGCACAAGCCCTCGTACCTGCACAAAACGATAGCTACTCGCAACCAATGCGATTAGGGGTTGTCAATCCCTTCACGGTCACTTACGAGAGTGAGAGATAATTTTTTTGGTATTTTTGGTATAAAGATGCAAAGTGAAAAGTAAAAGGCAAAGTAGAGCAAAGCAAGTATAAAAGTGATGGAGATTGATATGATGAGAATAGACCCAGGGGCCATAGGTTTCACTAGTGGCTTCTCTCAAGAGCATAATTATTCTACGGTGGGTGAACAAATTACTGTTGAGCAATTGACAGAATTGAGCATAGTTATGAGGTTATCTAGGTATGATCATGTATATAGGCATCACGTCCGAGATAAGTAGATCGAAACGATTCTGCATCTACTACTAGCTATGGACCTGAAGGTCTGAAGTAAACTACTCACACTTCATCGGAGAGGCTATGGTATTGATGTAGAAGCCCTCCGTGGTTGATACCCCCTCCGACGGAGCTCCGGAACAGGCCCCAAGATGGGATCTCGTGGATACAGGAAGTTGCGGCAGTGGAATTAGGTTTTTGGCTCCTGTTCTGATCGTTTGGGGGTACGTAGGTATATATAGGAGGAAGGAGTACGTCGGTGGAGCGACAGGGGGCCCACGTGGCAGGGGGCGTGCCCTGGGGGGGCGCCCCCCACCCTCGTGACCGCCTCTATGGTTCCTTGGCGTAGGGTCCAAGTCTCCTGGATCACGTTCGGTGAGAAAGTCACGTTTCCGAAGGTTTCATTCCGTTTGGACTCCGTTTGATATTTTGTTTCTACGGAACACTGAAAAAGTCAAAAAAACAGCAATTCTAGGCTGGGCCTCCGGTTAATAGGTTAGTCCCGAAAGTAATATAAAAGTGGAAAATAAAGCTCAATATAGTCTAAAACAGTAGATAAAGTAGCATGGAGCAATCAAAAATTATAGATATGTTGGAGACGTATCATTGCCCTGGCTGCGCTCGATCGGCTAAGGGAAGTCTTCTAGGATGCTGAGGCGCGCCTCACCAAGGAGCGTCTGAGGCTCGCAGCCTGGTGGCACCAGCTTGAAACCGCCGCGAAGACGGGCTAGTGTCAGACCGAGGTTGCCCTTGCGAGAAGCGAGAAGGAAACCTCCGAGGCAAAGGCAGCTCACGAGAGCGCACTCATTGACGCCAAGGTGGCTACCAAGCATCATGAGGAGGCGGAAGCCGACCTGAAGGCGCTCTAGGATGAGCGGGCTGCGCATACGCAGCGGCCCCAACTGTGGGAGGACGACCTCAATGCCCGCACGGCAAAGCTCATGACCCGCAAATAGGATCCGGTGAAGGTGTCAATCGAGCAGGCCACGGAGCGCGAGCGTCTGGACACGTTAGGGCGCCAGGTGACTGACGCTCAGGAGGCCCATGCAAAGCACGTCTCCGAGGCCAACGCCCAGCTGGAGGACAAGTAGAAGAAGATGCACATGGACGTCGACGCAAAAGTATATGCTGAGTGCTCGAGGCCCGCTGGAGAGCACAACAAGGAGCTGAAAGCTGCATAAGGACACCCTCGAGGCAGAGCATGAAAAGTTTTGTCAAGAAGTCACCGAACACAAGGTAGCGCTCGACGCGAATCGGAGGCGGCAGCCCGCATGCCCCGTGGCGCTAGCCTCCGTCGAGCTCTGAACCTGCGGTGCCCTACGCTTCATATGCATGGAGAAGCTCTAGACTCCTCTTTTGCCCTACGATGCTGATTACGCCGAGTATTTCTCCAAGCTCGTGGAACGGCTCGAGGACGGGGCCCGGAAGGTTGTCGAGATCTTGGAGGAAGAGTGACGCGACCTCTTCCCTTTGGCGGCAACTCGCGTCTTCAGCCACCTTCTCCACGGCGAACCCAACTTCCACTTCGGCAAGGTGATAGGTCCCATTCCCGAAGAACTTTGCGATGGCCTCGCGGAGGCCATGGAGGGCCACGTGGATGCGCTGCTTGGGAAGTTCTCCTGCAGCGGTGGCGAGGGCTCCAGCGAGGCCGAGGCCGACACCGACAATGGCGGTGATGACGCTTCTACTTAGAGCTCCCCTTTATCATCCTGCAATAGACTGACTAGGCCTCGTGGAGGCCTGAGATGATGGTTTTATTTATTTAAACTCTTGGTGCTTGTAATGATTGCTCGCGACCTCGTGAGGCTTCCTTTCTTTGCTCATTTTCCTTTTTTCTTGCCTCTGCGCTCTACATTGACAGGGCCCAGCCTCCAGGCAGACCTCAACCATTGCTGGGATGTTAGGTCGCGATGCCTAGACAAAGCCAGGAGGTGAGGGACTCCGGGAGCTAGTGAGGCCCCTAAGGCGCGATGCTCAGCGGTCCCCCCTTGATGCACAAGTGGCCCGTGTGAAGGGAAAGTTTTAGAATTGACGAGGCCACCCCAGGAGGTGTTCAGACTTCGCTCTTTGTAGTGCCTGGCGGTTCATTGCTTGCAGGGTGTGCCTGTCGGAATCAGGGCTCCGAGGACCCAAATAAGGTTCGAACTCTGGAGCTTGTGCGAAGATCTAATCCAGCCTCGGCCTCAAGCCCATCTCCTCATGGATTTGCCTCGTCGAGTTCGCGCGGGCGGGGAAGGAAATAGACACAGAGATTTACCTAGGTTCAGCCACCTTATGTGTAAAATCCTACTCCTGCTTTTTGGTGGATTGCCTCCTGAGGAGGATGAGGATGAACAAGTATAGTGGGTGAGTTGCCTCGCCTCTGGGAGTGAGGATGGAATCAATCTGGTCCCTCTTTATGGTGGAGACTAGCCTATACTTATAGTGGCTTGGTCCTCTTCCCTCATAGCTTAGGTGGGAAGGGATCCCACAACGGCCAATCTGAAAGGGCAGGAGAAGTACATCTTACCCTGACAAAAGGATGGTCTTCGCCTGCAAAGCTTCTAGTTGTAACACATAGGTGGGCTCGGCGATGACATCCGTCCTGTCGAGCCCGTGGTCTTGATCTTGTTCAACTAGAATATAAACCTTTGGGCGGCTCCTTGGGAACCTGCGTACGTCCTTGCCTCCATAACACCAAAGAGGAAACTGTCCTCTTCTGTGCCCGCTGGCACCCGCCTTGCCTTGGTTGTCATGGCTTACGTCATCGGGAGCCTTGTGAGGCTGGGTACCTACGTAGAAGTCTCTGCTCCTTGGGAGGCAGGCTCGGGGTGCTGCTCCTCAGGAGGTGTTGGCGTTGTTCGCCTCATGAGGTCGGGGGCCCTCGCTAGGGTCTCGTCCTGGGGGTCTTGTAGCTGGCCTGCACGGCCGGCCGATGAGGTCAAGGCCGGGCCGCAGGCAGCAAGTCTGGGTACCCCGATCCTGCACACCGACAAGAGCCCCCGGGCCCAAGGGGCGCTTGGGATGTGTTAGATATTACTATCGAGCGTAAACCGCCTATTCGGGCCGGGTTAACTTCATCAGTAGTTCAATGGTGTAAAAGCCCAAGAGGCATGAAAGTAAGGGCCCAAGGCCTGTAGTCGGTTTAGATCCTGTAGCCGTAAACTGGCCTGGTATGTAAACTTGTATTGTAAGTTAGGAATAGAGAGAGACCAACCCGGATACGAGTATGAACCGGAGATTGGGACTCTCTGAACCGACGGGCGCCACCGTGTATATAAGGGGACGACCCGGCGGTTCAAGGACGCATAACAACAACTCAGGGCCTAGGTGAAGCTTATTTGCTCCCTAGTCATCGAGATCACATCAATCCCATCACAACTAGACGTAGGCTTTTACCTTCATTGAAGGGGCCGAACTAGTATAACTCTTGTGTCTTTGCGTCCGCTTTAACTCCTTCAAGTTAACCCGTAGCGATGGCTCCACGACTAAGTCATTTCATGAGGACATCTGCCGTGACAAAACCACGTCAGTTGGTGCCCACCGTTGGTCTATCGCATGATGGTTTGATGATCTTGGACGGCAAGTTCGAAGGACTCGAAGGCTATGCTGTGGGTCGGATGACCAAGAGTCGTCGCGGCAAGCTCTACATCGACGATGCAGCAGTCAGCCCCGAGGCCGCTCAATTGAGTACGGTACCGGGTCCACTTTGGTGGCATAGACGTTTTCATCGGCAAGACCGGTGAGCCAGGGCTTGAGCCGGACATCTGCACCGACCTCGTCGAGACGGCTCAGCGTACGAGACCCCAGGTTAAACCGGCCGTGAAGCGTGCCTTCGTGGGAGTCATCCACGGGGGAAGTTATGAGGGCGGATCAGAATCTGGTGGCGAAACCGTCGTCTACTCTGACGACGAGTCGTCGACCGGAGAAACTGAATCTCTATATCAGCTACAAGATGGCCGGATTGAGGGCTGTTCCGATGGTGACAGTATTCCGGACTCCTCTGATCTGCCCAACCGGGCTGGAATATTCATGGCCGGTACACAAGCAATGCTTCACTCTTCGACCGCCGCAGCAATGATTGCCGGTTCAACAACGGCAACGGCTTCCGGGGCAGGAGGCCCTGTGCGCCCGCCGGCTCAAGTTTTATCAGACCTATTCGATGCGTTGGCTATGCTCATGGCAGAGGTTAACCTGGCGGAACAGGACGCTCATAACGCGGAGATTGCGAAGGTGAAGGAACAAATCACTCAGGCTAAAGCGGATCTAGCAGCTGCAGACGCCAGGATGACGGCAGAGCGGGCCGCTTTAGATGCGCACGCTTATAGGCTCATGCTGGATCAGAGCGCGTCGCATGAAGTCATGAAGAGGAAATACAGATCCCGTTTACCTTCAGTCTTCGAGGGAAGATACCTCTTCAACACCCCCGGAGCGGGAACCAGTAATCCCTCGGTGGTAAACCGGGCGGAAGCACCTGGGACGGGCGCGCCGGTTCAGCCCCGCTTAATATATCTACCTCGCCATAATGACAGTACGCCTCAGGCTGTGCAAACACCTCCAGGTCACTACTCCAACCCGATGGATAACCTTGTTGCAGCTGCGGCACGGCTGGAGGCTATTTCAATTGAAGGCGATTCACCACAGGCAGTAGAGACGCGCCGGGTCAAGGAGCTCCTTAGGACAACTTTGGTCGAACAGGAAGCATATTCATACAGCCGCGACCGGATCCACTCTACCCCTCGCCCAAGCCGGAGCTATAGCAGGCACGTGGATGAACCGGCCGTATCAAGTAATGCACGGCGTGGTGCGCCCCGTGGCAACAACCCGGCAGGTGGCGTCGACAATGCTCAGGAGGTGGTGGACCGGGCCCGAGCACGCAGGGAGGCTGAGTTAGCAGCACAACATCAGGCTTATCACCACGCCGTTCGTCTGACCATCTCGGTCGAGCCCGGGTTACCTCTAGCTCTTTGGGGTGCCTTGCCTCGTCCCGCTTTACGCAATGTGCGCTTGCCCAAAGACTTCAAGGGTCCGCGCAAGGTGCCAAATTACACTGCCGATTTAGCTCCAGAAGCATGGATAGAAAGTTATGAGATGGCCATGGAGATGCTATATGTGGATGAGGCCGCGTGTGCAAAGTACTTCACCATGATGCTCGAAGGCACGGCCCGTACTTGGTTGAACAGCTTGCCGCCCAATTCTATCAGTTCATGGGCCCAGTTGCAGACCCGGTTTATCCAGAATTTCAAAGATACATGTAAGCAGCCCATGTCTGTAGTGGACTTGGCGGCTTGTGTCCAGGGGGAAGGGGAGTCAACAACCCATTGGGTACGCCGCGTTTCGGAAATCTTGCACTCGTCAGACCGGATCAACGCTGACTCTGCGATCTTGACCCTGGAGGGCAACTGCCGGCTTAAGCCTTTGAAGTTGAAGTTGGGGCGCATGAAGCGGTTTTGTAATGACATGGGCACTCTCATGGACGCTTTAGTGAAGTATGTTGATTCTGATAGTACCAAGGATCCCGAGTCTGATGATGACGAGACAGGGAAGGGAAAGAAGAACAGCAACTCCAAGGGCCAGCAACATCACTCGGCAGGTAATGGTGGAGGCAAGCGTAAACAGGCGAATCGAAGTGGAGTGCCTAATCCCAATCCAGACCGCTTGAACTATCTGTTGAATCAACCCTGTCCGAAGCATGGGACGAAAGAGATGCCAGCAAACCACCTCTGGAAGGATTGCTACATTATGCAGGAGTTCAAGAGTTCTAATGCTTTCTGGTATGATCAAGGTTCCGGTGGCGGTTCAGGATCCGGGCCTGGTTATGGTGGAGGAAATTCCAGTTCAGGATTTAATGGTAATCCGGGCGGACATAACAATCAGAACAATCAGAATAACCAAGGTGGTTACAACCAGCAGCAGCAATAGTCAGGTTATCAGAGCAACCCAAAGCAGTTGAATAGTGGGCAGTACCATGTCTTCACCACAGCTTAGACAAGCGAGGCCGGAAGCTTCAGAAGCGAGCAGTCAACACTGTTGAACCGGTCGTGCCTCATTACCTACGCTGGTCAGAGCAGCCCATTGTATGGAGTAGAGAGGATCATCCTCCCCGGGTTGACAATCCGGGTCAACTAGCTCGTGGTGGCACCTCAGAGCGAGGTTATAAGTTCACCAAGGTGCTCATGGACGGAGGGAGCAGCATTAACATCCTGTACTATGAGACCTTCCATGCGTATGGGGTTAACAGATAAACATCTCAAACCGTCCAATACAGTGTTCCATGGTGTGGTACACGGCAAGTCAGCATATCCGGTTGGTAAAATAGCTCGAAGTGGCCTTTGAGATGAATATGACTCCAGATCGGAAACATTGACGTTTGAAGTGGTAAAAATCCAAAGTCCATATCACGCCCTGTTTGGGCGGCCGGCTTATGCAAAATTCATGGCACGGCCTTGTTATATCTATATGCAGCTCAAGATGCCGGGTCACAAGGGGACAATAATGGTTCATGGAAGCCGCAAGGTCGCTTTAGAATGTGAGGAAGGTGATGCGGCTTACGCAGAGTCGGTTTGTGCCACCGAGGAGCTGAAGTATTATAAGGACAATGTTGATCCGTGGACATGACTCCATTGAAGAAGCCAACTACAGAAAGCATGATCCGCCCTGAAATTCAAATCGGCGGCCGAGACTAAGCTTGTTGACTTCGTGCTCGGCGATTCGTCCAAGCAGTTCAAAGATCGCGCCAACTTGATCCGAAATAGGAAAGCACGCTCATCGAGTTCATCCATGAGAATCGGGACATTTTTGCATGGAAGCCTTCTGACATGTCGGGTGTACCGAGGCAACTCGCTGAGCACACTCTTAATGTTGACCCCAAGTACAAACCGGTGAAGCAGTTTCTCTGCCGGTTTAACGAGGAAAGGCGTAAGGCCATTGGAGAGGAGGTGGCCAGGCTCTTAGCAGCTGGCTTTATCGTTGAAGTTTTCCATCCAGAGTGGCTTGCTAATCCGGTGCTGGTTCTGAAGAAAAACGGCACTTGGCGCATGTGGTACACAGATCTTAACAAGGCTTGTCCAGCAGATCCTTTTGCCCTCCCCCGCATTGACCAGATTATTGATGCCACTGCGGGTTGTGAGCATTTGAGATTTTTGGATGCATATTCTGGGTATCATCAGATCAAGATGGCAGTTAAGGACCAGGAGAAGACGGCGTTTATCACTCCTTTTGGAGCCTTCTGTTATGTATCTATTCCTTTTGGGCTCAAGAGCGCCCAAGCAACTTATCAACGCTGTGTACAGAATTGCCTGCATAAACAGATCGGCTGTAATGTGCACGCCTATGTTGATGATATTGTGGTCAAATCAAGGAAGAAGGAGACAATGATTGACGACTTGAAGGAAACCTTTGACAACATGCGGGTTTACAAGATGATGCTCAACCCGGCCAAATGTGTCTTTGGTGTTCTGACAGGCAAGTTATTGGGTTTTCTCGTGTCTAACAGGGGAATTGAAGCTAATCCGGAGAAGATTACGGCTATTACCTCCCTGGCTAAACCGAAGTGCATTAACGATGTTCAGCGTTTGGCAGGCCGGATTGCCGCGCTGAGCCGGTTTATCAGCCGCCTTGGAGAGAAGGCCATCCCTTTGTACCAGATGCTGAAAAAGACAGATCAGTTTGTCTGGAGTCCGACCGCCAATGAAGTGTTGGAGGACCTAAAGCGGCAGTTGGCCAACCCGCCCGTGCTCGCTGCTCCCATTGACAAAGAGCAGCTTCTGCTATATGTTGCTGCTAATGCCAGGGCGGTCAGCGTGGCCATTGTGGTGGAGCGGAAGGAGGCAGGGAAGGAGCATCTGGTTCAACGTCCGGTTTACTATATCAGCGAGGTACTTATCGAATCTAAGCAAAGGTATCCGCATTGGCAGAAGCTGGTATATGGAGTTTTCATGGCAAGCCGGAAGCTGAAGCAATATTTCCAAGGGCACCCCATTACGGTGGTCAGTTCTGCTCCTTTAGGCGATATCATACAGAACCGGGAAGCGACTGGCCGGATTGCTAAGTGGGCTATCGAGCTTGGGCCGCACGGTCTGAAGTTCGTGCCTCGGACAGCGGTGAAGTCTCAAGCACTTGTGGATTTCATTAATGATTGGACGGAGTTGCAAGCACCTGAAGAAAAGCCGGATCACACATATTGGACCATCCATTTTGAAGGATCCAGGCAATTGGAGAGCTCGGGGGCTGGAGTCGTATTAACTTCCCCACGAGGTGACAAGTTTTGTTACGTTCTCCGCTTAATGTTCCCTTGTACTAATAATGCAGATGAGTATGAAGCCTTGCTCCATGGTCTCTGGATGGCTAAGGAGATGAATCTAAGCCGGGTTAAGTGCTTCGGTGACTCGGACCTAGTGTCTCAACAGGTGTCTGGCACTTGGGATTCAAAGGACCCCCTCATGGATGCATATCGTCGTGAGGTGGATATTGTCGCAGGTCATTTCAAGGGCTATCAGGTGGACCACGTGGACTGTCGGAAGAATGAGGCGGCGGACGCTTTAAGCCGGTTGGGCTCTCAGCGTAAACCGGTCCCGCCTAATGTTTTTCTGGACGTGCTGCACAACCCGTCGGTCAAGGTCCCTGGTGAAGCATATTTGGCTATTCCTGATCCGGAGGCCCAATTGGTGGTAGCTCTTCACGTCACTCCGGATTGGACGCTTCCTTATCTTGCGTACATGAACCGGGGCAAGTTACCAGAAGATGAGACGTTGGCTCGGCAGATAGTCCGGCGATCTAAGTCTATGACCATTGTTAATGGTGAATTGCATCATTGCAGCGTGTCAGGGGCGTTTCAACGCTGTGTGTCCCTGGAGGAAGGCTGTGAAATATTGCGTGAGATCCACGAAGGAGATTGTGGTCACCACGCCGGTTCAAAATCCTTGGTGGCTAAAGCGTTCGCCACGGTTTCTATTGGTTGACTGCCCATGCCGATGCGGAAGATCTGGTCGACGATGTGATGGTTGCCAAAAGTTTTCCACACGTGCTCATGTACCGGCCCAAGAATTGAGGATGATTCCAATTACTTGGCCGTTTGCAACTTGGGGGCTGGATATGGTTGGACCTTTTAAGAGGTCCAAGGACAAAAAGACTCACCTCCTCGTGGCGGTTGACAAGTTTACAAAGTGGGTGGAGGCAGAACCTGTTAGCAAGTGTGACGCGGCTACGGCGGTTCCGTTCATCCAAAAGGTGATTTTCCAGTTTGGCTTTCCAGACAGTATCATCACAGATAATGGTACCAATTTGTCCAAAGGTGCCATGAAGGAGTTCTGCGAATGTGAGCACATCCGGCTTGACGTTTCTTCAGTAGCTCACCCATAGTCTAATGGTCAAGCGGAAAGAGCTAATCAAGAGATCTTGAGAGGCATCAAGCCCCGGCTTATGGTCCCTTTGCAGAGGACACCAGGTTGTTGGTAGAAGAGCTACCGTCTGTGTTATGGAGTATAAACACTACGCCTAACAGATCCACGGGATACACGCCGTTCTTTATGGTCTATGGAGCGGAGGCGGTTCTCCCCAGTGACATCCGTCATGACTTACCTCGTGTGGCAGCTTATGTTGAAGCGGACAACGAGACGGCACGCAACAGGACGCTTTGGATCGGTTGGATGAAGAGCGTGACATAGCAGCTGCCCGCTCGGTGATTTACCAAGGATCTTCGCTGCGTTACCATAGTCGCCGGGTCGTAACTAGAACTTTTCAAGAAGGAGATTTGGTGCTTCGGCTCATCCAAGACCAGACTGATATGCACAAGCTATCCCCACCTTGGGAGGGACCTTTCATGGTCAGCAAGAATCTGCACAACGGGTCGTACTATCTGATCGATATTCGAGAGCATAAAGACTCACGCACGTTAGAGGAGGAGACCAACAGGCCGTGGAACATAGCTCATCTTCGGCCTTATTATACCTGAGCCATCGGCTCTACTTATGTACATATTATGACAGTGTATATATTATGAATAAAGTAATAAACCGGAGCCTCGGTGAAGCGGGTACTGTTCTGTTACATCATGTGTGGTTACATGGAGTTGTTCTGTCTTAAAGCGGCCTCCGGTTTACCCCCTGAGTTTGCTTTTCAAAAGCTTTGTGATATCACTTGGGGGCTTGGTCGTGTTCGAACCAATGCAACATCTTTTGATAGGCAAAAGCCACCATATCACTTGGGGACATGGTCAAGTCTGAACCGATCCACGCCTCTTGATCGGCCTAAGGCCATAGAGTCACTTGGGGGCTTGGTCGAACCCGAACCATTGCCACACCACTTGATCGGCATAATGCCACGGTTTCAGTTGGGGACCTGGCTGACTTGAACCATGGCTACACCTTATTGGGAGCTTGGTCGTGTCCGACCAAGGTAACACCATCTGATCGGCTCAGTAAAGCCTTCTTTTTTGCAAACGGTTTATCATTGCCTTTGCTTCCATGTTTTTTCATAACTATCATTTGATTTTTGTTGCGTTTCTTAAACCGACAACATTTTTTAACCGGTTCAACCTGTCAATTGACGGAATTCGGTTAATTTTTTAATCCGGAGATAATTTCACTGGTTTAACTTTTTCTGTTAACATCCCATTATGGAGTAACAGGGGGCTTGTCAGGACCCGGCACAGTTTACATGGTAAACCGGCATTATAAATACAGGAGCTGTTTTCTCCTTTGACGGTAAGGGTTTATACAACCTCCGCTTCAAGATTGGCTAAGCCAACTTTATGCCCAGCGATGGCAGGTATTTGGTATCACAAATTTCGATTATATACCTCAATATTTCATCTCATATATATATGAACATCACAAGCCGGCTGGCGGCACAAACCGCCGTGGCGGTTTAAGATTTTGTGATTGCAGGAAATATAGATTGAAAGTTTCAATCATTCAAGCAAAAAGGATCAACACCTATGCATGAAGGCATATTCAAAGCAAGAGTGTTGGCTATCCTATTACAAGGCAACATGGTGCCCAAATAAGATCATTGTTTCTTGGCGGAATATAATGAAGCAGCTATTCAAACCGGCTTCCTGTTCATGCTTGCTCGCAGCCCCGGTCTGAGGGTTGTGAGTCGTCCTGCCCCGCTTCAGCTTCTTCGTCTCTACCCAGCGGCTGGAAGTCAACAGTGGTCCAGTCGATTCCCATTAAAGCTTGAAAGAAAGCCTCCTCATGGATCAGGGAAGATGGTTCAATATCAGGAGCGTAAGTATGCTTACGGATCGGAGGGATCAGTTTCTCCGCTTCAGGAATAGGTGCAGCTACTCGCTTGTTCTGATCATCATATTGAGCCTGATAATGCGACAAGTTTGCCTCTTCGGCCAATTGGCAAGCCAGAGGGCGACCGCCTGCTTATCGCTCTCGTGTCATCTTCGTTGAACTCGAACCGTCTTCCTTCAAACCGATAGCCTTGAGCTGCTTCCACAGGATCGAAATCGCACCCATGCTTTTGCCCAGATTAAAGGCGTTAATGGCGCCCGGTTCGAGCAGCAGATTTCTTCAGCTCTTCAATCCGGGCGGAAGCATTGACAACCTCCTAAGAGTATCTTGGATTAAGGAGGGTGCTGGATTGTTATGTGATGCAAGGAGATGATCCGCTGCGCTCCAAAGGTACAAATGCTCTATTAAGGTATAGGCGGCCTTCAATTTCTTCCAACATCTCGACCCCAAGTGACCAATGCGTGTGCCTACAAAGATTGCAAGAGAAATCACAAACCGGACTTATCGTAAGAAGGCCAAGATTATCACAGAAGCCAAAGGAAGCTTATCGAAGATGGCAGCAGTCATAGAATGCACTTGCCGCTTCACGTTGGTCACCTCATCTACCACTGGTTTAAGGGCAGCTTTAGCATTTTCAACCTTTTTGGTTAAAGCGGCCTTTTCAGTATCCCACCGCCCGGCCAGACTTGAACCACTCCTTGAGCTGCTCCATAGTAGTCAAGGCGGTTTTCAGCTCATCCTTGGCCTTGGAGGATTCTGCTTGTTGAGATTTCAGATTTTCTTGAAGATCATTGATTTGTGAGGCTTGTTGGCGTATCTCACTCTGCAACAAAAAGGGAGCATGTTAATATCTTCATTACAAGTCCCAAGTACATAACCAGTCATACACTTGGCAGGTTCAATATCAGGAGCCTAAGTATGCTTACGGATCGGAGGGATCAGGTTCTCCGCTTCAGGAATAGGTGCAACTACTCGCTTGTTCTGATCGTCATATTGAGCCTGATAATGCGACAAGTTTGCCTCTTCGGCCAATTGGCAAGCCGAGGGCGACCGCCTGGTTTATCGCTCTCAGGTCATCTTCGTTGAACTCTGAACCGTCTTCCTTCAAACTGGGATAGCCTTGAGCTGCTTCCACAGGATCGAAATCTGGCACCCATGCTTTTGCCCGGATTAAGGCGTTAATGGCACCGGTTCGAGCAGCAGATTTCTTCAGCTCTTCAATCCGGGAGGGAAGCATTGACAACCTCCTAAGAGTATCTTGGATTAAGGAGGGTGCTGGATTGTTATGTGATGCAGTGGAGATGATCCGCTGCGCTCCAGTGTACATCTGCTCTATTAAGGTATAGGCGGCCTTCAATTTCTTCCGAACATCTGACCCCAAGTGACCAATGCGTGTGCCTACAGCATTGCAAGAGAAATCACAAACCGGACTTATCGTAAGAAGGCCAAGATTATCACAGAAGCCAAAGGAAGCTTATCGAAGATGGCAGCAGTCATAGAATGCACTTGCCGCTTCACGTTGGTCACCTCATCTACCACCGGTTTAAGGGCAGATTCAGCATTTTCAACCTTTTTGGTTAAAGCGGCCTTTTCAGTATCCCAGCCGGCCCGCTCAGACTTGAACCACTCCTTGAGCTGCTCCATAGTAGTCAAGGCGGTTTTCTGCTCATCCTTGGCCTTGGAGGATTCTGCTTGTTGAGATTTCATATTTTCTTGAAGATCATTGATTTGTGAGGCTTGTTGGCGTATCTCACTCTGCAACAAAAAGGGAGCATGTTAATATCTTCATTACAAGTCCCAAGTACATAAACAGTCATACACTTGGCACTTGGGGGCTAATGCATATTTGATCTTCATCTATCAATAAAATCACAAAGTCCCAAGCTCAATATAGGTATTCAACTTGGCACTTGGGGGCTAATGGCTATTTGCTCGAACATGTTCTGATGCGGCGATATAAATTATAGTCCCGGTTTAACTATACTAAGTTGAACCGGCCCTTGGGGGCTACATCAGTGGATTCTGAAGCATTGAGTTTATGTTAAGTCCCGGTTTAACTATACTAAGTTGAACCGGCCCTTGGGGACTAGGAGAGTTAACAAAAATTGAAGTATCCAAGCGGGAGAAGAACATGGAGGTTACCTCGAATTTTTCTTTCATCATCTTCACCAGGCCAGCTTCATAATCACAGCTGGTATACAGCCGGTTCAAATAGCTAGAATGAAGGTCTTGGGGGTTCAGAGCGACGTAAGTTGCCAAATCAACATCCCACTTGCCCTTGCTCATAGTGGCAAATTCTTCTTTGGCAGAATGTTTGGATAAAGCGACCGGATTACCCGGTTCGCTGTGGCCAAAGCCAGTAATCACCACGTCATCATCCTTGGTATCGCCGGTTTGACCAGGGGCAGTCGTTTTGTCAGCAGGCCGGATTGGACTGGTGGATTTTTCAATCCATGTTGGGCTTCTGGGCTGGTCAGCAGGAAGGGAGGTGTCAACAGGCCTTTCTTCAGCAACAAAACCGCCCTCTTGTAGTGGCGGATCATTGAGCGTGTCTTCACAGATAGCCGCTTCAAGATTTGGGGCGCTGTCCGGGTCAGGGCAGTCTCTTCATTGGCCGCTTTATCCAGACGAGCCTTTTTGCTCGGCCTAGGCTTGGCCCTGAAAAGGCACAACAACAAATAAATCTGGCGATACTACACAATGATGCAGTAGAAACAATATGAAAGGTATAACTTTCCCAAGCACCGTTTTAAGTGGTGGCAGCTGAGTGGCTGATGACTTGCCAGATGAGGAGTGGGAAGTGACCTGATAATCGGAGTCAGACGGACTAAGGGGTTGACGAAAACAACCTGCTTTAGGATAAGCACTGACAAGCAAATTAGAGACCTCTGAACGACGTTTCCGAACCGGACTGTTCGGTAAACTGGTGGAGGTAACTACCTGGCCGCTGTGCCAAGTGGTGCGGCGAGCTTCATGTTGTTGAGTCTTCATAAGAAATTTGGGATCCAAGTAAGCAAGGGGATGAGAAAATTTAATTTTCCGGTTTGTCCGACGGTTTTTTAGTGAAGGCAAAGGATTTGAGTCGAGGAGAGAATAGTTACCTCTACAACATCAGCATTACTGGTTTCAAAGATCATCCCGACAAACATCATCATTAATTAGGTGTGTGAAAAGTAAGCGAAGTGAATCAACTTCTACCTCAAGGTCCGGATTACCCACATCATCGTCCACAGCCGGATCAGAAGATGCAGTGGTTTTCCTCTTATGAGCAGTCTTCTTGACAGCTTTGCTCTTTTGGCGGATTGGTTTTTCCAGTTTGTCTGACTTCTCTGGTTTCTCTTGTGGACGTTTCTTACTCCAGAATGGATCATCACCCTGATTAAGCAGCAGTTGATGTTAAAAATGATGTCAGAAATAGCAGTAATATATTCAGTAAAAAATAGTCAAGTCTTACAGATGGCGGTTTGTTGGTAGCATGTAGGGGAGCAGACCGGTTCGGGCACGTAGGTGTTCCGGTTCATTCAACATTTTCCTCACAGCCTCGGTGACCTCATCATCGGTGAGCTGGATATTAACGTGTCGGAGGGGTCGTCAACACTACCAAAGGTACTCACACACTAAACCAGAGCTACCGGGAGAGGGGCAGTATGCTCCATGATATCCAACAGCGCGAGATCAATTCGGTTAAACCATTGGCCATGAAGGCTCGAGCACGGAGAGTTGAGGAGCATATTTACTTCTCTCATTGGCGCTAATCTTTGCGGAAAGGGATGTGTGTTCTTGAGTCGCTCGATGAAAACCGGGCAAAGGATTCTCATTGGCAGGTGAAGTGTCTCTGCAATAAAACCATGTTTGATTCCATTCCTTGGGGTGGCTATGCAGTTTGACATGAGGATAAGTGACCTCCTTTCTTTTTTGAATCGCCACACCACCCAATTCTGTGTTGGGCCCGTCAGTGAATTCTGTGCGGCGGTTTAGATGGTAGCAGTCTCTAAACAGTTCAACTGTAGGTTCTTCTTAAAAGTATGCCTCACAGAGAACTTGGAAGTGACAAATATTGGTAAAAACAGAATTGGGGCCCGTATCTTGTGGACGGAGTTGAAAATTGGCTAACACATCCCGGTAAAATTTTGAACCGGGCGGATTGAAACCCCGGGCTAGGTGATCTGCAAAAACTATAACCTCTCCTCCTTGAGGTGTGGGCAGACATTCTTTGCCAGGAACCCTCCAATGGATAGTATTTTTACTGCCTAAAGCGCTAGTCAGGACCAGATTGTTTAATTGAGTTTCGGTGACACGGGAAGGATCCCAGTTGCACTCATATACTTGTTTGGCCATCTACAAAAAAATATAAATCCGGTTTAAAAAATGTGTTGGGACAAAGAGAGAACCGGTGTACAATGCTAAAACAGAGACAAATACATCTAAACCGGAGTTCTATGAAACGACAGTGTCTGGTTAAGGAGTTCTGGCGGTTCAACAAGGGGATTAATGGTGTATACCGGTTTATCTAATTTTTTCTTTGTTAAGGTAAACCGCCTGGTCTAAGGTCTAAATATTGAAAACAATTGAGGTTGCGAACGGCTAAGTGTGCAGAAACAGGTTTCGCAAGATTTCTCTACAACGAAGGATCTGAAGCCAGATAAGAAAAGAAGAAAAATATCCAAAAAGGAATACAGCAGAGCAGTATTGATGCAATGAGCAGGAGATGATGTGCGAGATCTATGGACGTGAGCACGAGATTACACGCGGATGCTAAAAGCTGCTACTAATCAGAGCAAGGTGTCATAGATCTATCCAGGAGTCTGGTATGAGCATGAACAGTTCATGGAGGACGGCAAGAACAAGAAACCCTAGAACGGATCTAGGTCGAGGGGAACCAAGGACCTACCTGCGTTGAGGAGATGCGGAAGAGTCTGCGTTTCTCTGGTGCGTTCAGGTTGATGCAGCGGCTCAAGACGGTGCAGAGGTCGACGGCGGCGACGGAGCTCCGTGGCTAGCGACACGAGGAAGACGAAGAGAAAGGGGACAGAGGGGAGAAAAGGAATGACCCTTCAGTCCTATTTATAAGGCAAGATACCTGTGTCAGGCGCGTGAATCAAGGAACCACAAATCTAGGAAGCAGAGCTGTCGCCTCGATTATTGCGGATCTGTTAAACAAAGAAGATATCGTGGATGCTATCTTTATAGGGATGTCATGCCGGTTTACAGCAACCGGAGAAGGTGACATCACGACGGTTCAACGATTTCAAGAAGGTATTTGAAGATGAAGGTTTTTTATCAAGGATTAACATGAACCTGTTCAAATCAATCTGGGGCCTAATGTTGGGGATATTACTACTGGGCATAAACCGGCCTATCTGGGCCGGGTTAACTTCATCAGTAGTTCAACGGTGTAAAAGCCCAAGAGGCATGAAAGTAAGGGCCCAAGGCCTGTAGTCGGTTTAGAACTCAGAGCCGTAAACCGCCTGGTATGTAAACTTGTATTGTAAGTTAGGAATAGAGAGAGACCAACCCGGATACAGTATGAACCAGAGATTGGGACTCTTCAACCGACGGGCGCCACCCGTGTATATAAGGGGACGACCGGGGCGTGTTCAAGGACGTATAACAACAACTCGGGGCCTAGGCGAAGCTTATTTGCTCCCTAGTCATCGAGATCGCATCAATCCCATCACAACTAGACGTAGGCTTTTACCTTCATCGAAGGGGCCGAACTAGTATAACTCTTGTGTCTGTGCGTCCGCTTTAACCCCTTCAAGTTAACCCGTAGCGATGGCTCCACGACTAAGTCCTTTCATGAGGACATCTGCCGTGACAAAACCACGACAGAATGGCTTCGAGGCAAGGCCAAGGAGCGAAGGGCGAAGCGACGCGGGCCCCAACCACCTGCGGACGCCTCGACTTCCCCACGTCGCCTCGGCAACTGCCCAGGCTGACAAAATACTGGCGCGTGTTGCAGGGACATCATTACTCGAATGCGAAGGGATGCCAGTTAGCTTTCTCCAATCGCCTATTAGAAGGCACAAGGAGCGGAGACCAGACCCATCTTCGCCTTCTTGCTCCTCCATTCCACACTTCCACCAAAGCAGCCATGGTGGCGGTGATAAGGTTTTCCGCCGCCGAGAAGGGGAAGGCGCGATCGGAGGAGCTGGAGTTGCCCCCTCCAAAGAGAGGATGCGGCCGTACTCACAAGGTCACCGCGACACATGCAGCGGCCCCTCTCCGACGCGAGTGTGCTTCGCTTGGGGTCCGCGCCGGCTCCAACAGTCACAGGAAGGGTCCTTCCTGCGGAAGCGACCATGGAAGCCGCGGAGGACGAGGTCAAGGAGGGAGGCACGTGGTGGCCGCCCGACCACCTCGCTCGCAGGCCCGCTCGGACGATATGGCCCGCGAGTTCGTGGTGCGGATGGAGAGGTCACCCGACACCTCAATCCAGCTCCGGTGCTCCTTTGTCGAGGAGCTGCTAGCCGAAGGACCCGTCGGGCTGTAGCTGCAACCCAATGGTTCCTGCAACCGATCCTCGTGCGCGGTGGTTGAGGTTACCTCCTCATGCCTAGTGTACCTGACCCGTGGGTGTCAGACATTCGCTCGTGCCCATGACTTGATAGGGAGGCACACCCTCCACTTCAAGTACAACGGGGCGGCAACGCTCTTCGTCAAGATCTTTGGTGAGGACGGTGGGCACCTAGAGTGTTGCCCGGAGGGCGATAGCGATGGCGTCGACCGTCTCTCCGACGACGACGATCATCACGGTGGAGATGTCCTCGGTGGTGAACTTGCCCTTGGCGACAGCCGCGAAATCTCCAGCAGCGGCGACCCTTTATTCGAGGGGAGTTCGAGCGACAACAACTATGACGAGCCGCCGTGTCATCACGCTCCGGTCAAGGAGGAGGACTCCGACTAGGCGGTGCAACATCGAAGCTAGCGCCTCAGGGGCCGAGGCCCTCCGGAGGCCACTTCTTTTATCTTTTGTTTCCTGCACCTGAAATCATGAAGAGCCCTGCGAGGGCGTGTAACGAATTGCGGTGCTCGCGCCTTTAAATTAGCATTTCCCACTCATGCTCTTTAATTGTATTAGCATTTCCTGTTCGAGCATGAGTCCCCTGTTGGCCCCTCAAAAGCTTAGTGCCCTATGTTAGGCCACGGTGCTGCGAGTAGGGCCAGGAGGCGAGTGACCCGAGGCATAGTAGGAGCTCGTGAGGTGCTCCTCACGAGGCCCTTCTTGACGCACAAACAGCTCCCGCGAGATAAAAGAAAAAGAGGGGGGTTCCTTGCCCGAACGAGGTTGTGAGAGTTCAGAAAGAGCGTTAATGGTAAGGTTCGTGCTTGGCGTAAATACGATAACTTAGCTTGGTGTGCTCGTGGCCCTTGGCGGGCTCCTGTGTCGTGGGGGTGCACTTCTCTGGAGTTTTTGGTTCCACGCACGCTTCTTGCTCTATTAATGATGCTGCTGGGGCGTTGAGGTAGGCGATGGAGCTCGCGGGGGGAGGGGGCTTCATCCTCATGAGCCGAACGGGTCCGGAGGCTCGCGATGGGTTTGGGCCTCTTGAGGTACCCCTGCGAGGCCTCAGGCCCTACATTGACGCCCATCCTGCATCTAGAACCCCCGAGCAAGGGTTAGTCATCGCTGGTATGCCGGGTCGCGATGCCCGTCAATGCCAAGGTGTAAGCGCTCTTGAGGCCAGGGGCCGGAGGCAATGTGCGCCTGCTGGCTCGCTTGAGAGCGTCACGCGAGGAATTAGGAGCCTTGGAGAGGTGTGCACGCGGGCAGACCCACGGTTGTTGTTGCCTGGATCCTCAACACTGCTGGGGCTAGCCCAAGTGTATGCACCTGCCCAGCCCCGCTCGCGGGATGCGCAAGAGGGAGCCAAATGGATCCTTTACTTCACTTAAAAGGCAAGAGTCAAGAAAGGGAACGCCAAAAGGAGAAAACCCCGACCCAGTTTGAACAAAGACGTGAAAAACTTCAACTTTATTCCGAGAAACTGTAAATTCGATTAGAAGAGAGGATGGTAAAAAAGGCCGCGTCCGGCACTTATACTAGTCTCCCCGCCAGCTCGGAGCATGGGGCCTCCACTTGGGCGTGGGCATACTCGTTGTTCGGCCGTTTCCGCCAGCACGGAGCATGGGGCTTCCACTTGGGCGTGGTTGAGAGCTCCCGCGAGGCCGCAAAACGACGCACCGGGAGACTCCGGGGCATGTACAGCCCTACTCATTATTACGTGAGAGTGTCATGGGTAGAACTTGCGGAGGTGCTGGATGTTCCAGGCATTCTGGATGGGGATCCCGTCCTCCGACTCCAGGTGCGCGGTGCCAGGCCTGGAGATGCGGGCGACCCTGAATGGGCCCTCCCACATGGGCAAGAGCATATGAAGGACCTCCCTGGAGAGGACCCACCTCAGGACGAGGTCACCAACTTTGAGGGTCCGGGGGCGGATGTTGTGGTAGTGGTAGCGCCGCAACGCCTACTGGTACCTTGCTTCCCAGAGAGAGGCTTGGCGGCAGGCCTCGTCTCCGAGCACAAGATCAGTCCCCCGTGAGGCATCCTGACGCAGCTTGTCAAACGCCAAGACCCAATGGGAATGATGCTTGATCTCGAGCGGAAGGACCGCCTCTGCCCTGTAGACGAGGAAGAACAGGGTCTCGCTGGTGGGTTTAGTCGCGGTGGTGCGGACGGGCCACAACACGGACTGCAGCTCATCGAGCCAACCCCTTCTGCAGGCCTGGAGCTTCTTCTTGAAGCTTCTGGTCTGGAGGCCCCTCAGGACCTCCGAGTTGGCATGCTCAGCCTGGCCGTTGCTCCTCCGATGGGCCACCGAAGTGTAGCATATCTCCATTCCAAGGTTAGCACAATATGACCTAAAAGATTTCTTGTGAACTGCGAGCCGTTGTCGATGATGATACAGTTGGGGACACCAAACCGGCTCAAAGCTCTTCACGAACTTGACAGCCGATCCCGCGAAGATGGTGCGCGCGAGCTCCTCTGCCGCCCACTTGGTGAACTTGTCGATGGCGACGTAGAGGTAGCGGTAACCCTCAGCCGCCCTAGGGAACGGGCCCAGTATGTCCAACCCAAGACCGTGAAAGGCCATGAGAGTGGGATGGTCTAAAGCCCCTGCGCTGGCTAATGGATCTGCTTGGCACGGAACTGGTGGGCCTCATAGGATCGGACCAGCTCGGTGGCGTCGTTCAGCGTCTTAGGCCAGTAGAACTCGATGTAGAACACATTTCCCACAAGGGTGCACGCCGACGAATGGTGACCACAATCTCCCCCATGGATATCTGCCAACAGCTCGCGCCCTTGATCTTCTGAAATGCACCTCGACGAGATGCCGTTGGGTCGCCTTCGATATAGCTTGCCATCCCGCAAGTAGTAGGCGGATGGCCTGACGGGACACGTGCTCCCCATCCTCTTCCTTCTCGGGCAAGGTGCCATGGAGTAGGTACGCCTTGAACTCTTGGGTCCAGCTGCCTTCCCAAGGCTCCATCGCCAGGAGCAGGTAGGTCCCCGTGGTCAGGCCAGAAGCTGGGGTGCCTGTGGACGGCGCGAGGGGCAGCTCCTCCTGAGGCATCATCATCCCTAGTGTCGGAGGCACGGCTGATGGCCTGAAGAGCCTTTCTTCAAAGACACCAGGACTCCGTGGCTCGCGGCACGACGCGCGCTTGGCAATGTCGTTCACCTCCTTGTTCGCGCCCCTCGGGACGTGCTGCAATTCCAGGCCCAAGAATTGTTTCTTGATTTTACATACATCCTCTAGGTTTGTCGCCATGTGCTCGTCCTTCGGCTAGTATTCCTTGTTGGAGAAGTTGACAAGGAGCTGGAAATCACCCCTGATGTTGAGGCGGTTGATCCCTAGGGCGGCCGCGGCCTTGAGCCCAGCGATCAAGCCCTCGTACTCTGCGATGTGGTTGGAGACCTTCTCGCCGCATTGAAAGCATAGGTGGACGGTGTAGTAGAGCTTATCATTGGTCGAGGAGACGAGCCTGACCCTGGGTCCAGCACCTTGCCGTGCGAAAGCTCCATCGAAGTGCATGACCCAACCGTCGAGCACCTCGTCGCCTGGCACCAAGGACTAATCCTCGCGCAACTCTTGGTCGCATGCATCTATCCACTCTGCCACAAAGTCGGTGAGCGCCACCCCCTTTATTACCCTCGTCGTGCTAAACTCCAGCTCGAAGGCCTGCAGCTAGATGCTCCACTCAGCGACTCTTCCGGCAGCGTTAGGGTTGTGCAATATCCTCTCGAGGGGGTATGCGGACACGACCTTGATGGGGTGGCCCCATAAATAGTGGCGTAGCTTCCTCGAGGCAACCAAGATTGTGAGGAGGAGCTTCTGCTTCATGGGGTAACGTGCGTGCACATACTGGAGCACCGTGTTGACGAAGTACACCGGGTGCTCGACGAGGCGTGGGACGTCAGCAAAGTCTTGTTCCGGGCATGGTGCGCGGGGCTTGGGGATCTTGTCAGACGGGAGGGGGCGGAGCCCCTGGGGCACCGTCCTGAGGCGACGAGGGATCAGAAGGCTTCATGGCCCCACATGGGCCGAGAGGCTTTCCTCGAGTCTCCCCATGCTCCTCTCGAATTTCCACGAGTGTAGCGCTGGCCAAAAGTGGCGTGGCCACTAAGTAAAGTACCAGCGGCTCGCAAGAGCGGGGCGCCACCATGATAGGTGGGCTCGTGAGATACCTTTGAGGTCCTCGAAGGCTGCCTCAGCCTTGGGGGTCCACTCGAGAGGGCCCTTTTTTGTTCATTAACTTGAAGAACGGCAGTGCGCGCTCACCCAACTTGGATATGAAGCACCCCAAGGAGGTATCACATTTGCTTGAGGGTTTGGGGAGGACGCATCTTCTCGATAGCCTCAACCTTCTCCGGGTTCGCTTCTATCCCTCGGTGCGAGACAAGAAAACTGAGCAGCTTGCCAGATGGGACCCTGGAAACACACTTCTCGGGGTTAAGCCTGTGATTTATCCTGCGTAGGTTGGCGAACATTTTTTCTAGGTCCTCGGTCAGGGTCGTTACCTTGAGCGATTTTACCACGATGTCGTTGACATATGCCTCCGCATTTCTCCCCAGTTGCAGCCCCAACGTGATGTGCATGAGCTACTAGAAGGTGGCGCCAGCGCTCCTCAGCCCGAAGGGCATGCAGGTGCAGCAGTACACGCCGCATGGTGAGATGAAGGCTGTCTTCTTGAAATCTTCGGTCGCCATCTTGATCTGGTAATAATCCTAGAACGCATCCAAGAAACACAGCAGATCACAGTCCACGGTAGAGTGCACAATCTGGCTGATGCACGGGGGTGGAAAGGGGTCCTGAGGGCAAGCCTTGTTGAGGTTAGTGAAGTCAACACACATGTGCTCATGACCGCCCTTCTTGGGGACAACGACAGGGTTGGTTAGCCACTTCGGGTGCAGCAACTATCATATGACCCGGGCTTCTTTTCACTTACGCACCTCTTGGAGAATGAACGCCTGCTTTTCCTGCGCCTGCCGTCTTGCCTTCTGCTTCACCGGACGAACATCGGGGCACACAGCCAGGTGGTGCTCAATTACTTCCCTCGGGACGCCGACCAGATCGGATGCCTTCCACGCAAACACATCCTTGCTTGCTCGGAGGAAGCAGACAGGTGCCTGTTCCTGGTCCGAAGGCAAGCCAGCGCCGATGGTTAAAGTGGGGCCCGGGTTGTCGTCGATTGGTGTGATACGTCTCCAACGTATCTGTAATTTTTTATTGTTCCATGCTATTATATTACATAATTGGATGTTTTATAATCATTTTATATCATTTTTTGAGACTAACCTATTGACATAGTGCCAAGTGCCAGTTGGTATTTTTTGCATGTTTTTTACATCGTAGGAAATCAATATCAAACTGAGTCCAAACACCGCAAAACCTTTTCTGGGTTTTTTAGGACCAGAAGACTCGTGATGGGCTAGAGCAGCACCTGGGGGGGTGCCCCAAGGGGGGCACAACCCACCAGGGCGCGCTACCTCGGTGGCCTCCCGCACCCCCTCTTTACCCTATAAATTCACAAATATTCCAAAAACCCTCGTGGTTAAAATAGATCAGAACTTATGCCGCCGCAGGCCTTTGTAGCCACCGAAAACCAATCTAGATCCCATTTCGGCACACTACCGGGCGGGGAAATCATCTCCGGTGGCCATCTTCATCATCCTGGCGGCCACAATGATGAGGAGGGATTAGTCCACCCTCGGGGCTGAGAGTTTGTACCATTAGCTATGTGTTTAATCTCTCTCTCTCTCTCGTGTTCTTGAGATGCACAATCTTGATGTATCACGGGCTTTGTTAATATAGTAGGATCATATGGTGTTTTCCCCTCTCTATGTTGTTGTGATGAATTGAGTTTTTCCCTTTGAGATTTAGTTGTTATCGGATTGAATACTTTTATGGATTTGAGAACACTTGATATATGTCTTGCAATTGAATTCTCATGGTGACAATGGAGTATCGTATTATTACTTGATATATGTTTTAGCACTCAACTAACGGATTCCCGAGGTGACATTGGGGTAATCTATGCATATGTGTTAATGCACATTCTTGTCTTTGTTTCTCCGGTAGAAATCTTGGGGAACTCTTTCAAGTTCTTTGTGTTGGATTGAATATTATGAATATGAACTTGCTTTGGTGTTATTTTAGTACAAACTCTAGGATAGATCGAACGGAAAGGATAGCTTTATATTATTTTAGTACAAACTCTTGAATAGATTGAACGGAAAGAATAGATTTGAGGTGGTTTAATACCCTACGAACAATTTATTCTTATGTTCTCCGCTAGATAGGAACTTTGGAGTGATTCTTCATCACACTTTGAGGGATGGTTATATGATCCAATTATATTAGCACTGTTGAGAGATTGCACTAGCGAAAGTACAGACCCTATGCCTCATTTTCAAGCATTGCAATACTGTTTTTGTGCCCGTTTATTATTTGCTACCTTGCTGTTTTTATTTATTCAGATTATAAAAATATATTTCTACCATCAATATTACACTCTTATCACCATCTCTTCACCGATCTAGTGCACCTATACAATTTGCCATTGTATTGGGTGTGTTGGGGACACAAGAGATTTCTTGTATTTGATAGCAGGGTCCTTTGAGAGAGATTATCTCCATCCTACGCCTCCCAAGGATTGATAAACCTTAGGTCATCCACTTGAGAGAAAATTGCTACTGTCCTACAAAACTCTGCGCTTGGAGGCCCAACATGTGTCTACAAGAAGAAAGTTGCGTAGTACACATCAAACTCTTTTCTGGCGCCGTTGTCGGGGAGGTGAGTGCATGAAGGTATATCTTTAGATCTTGCAATTGAATCTTTTAGTTTCTTGTTTTATAACTAGTTTGGTTTATAAAAGAAAACTACATAAAAAATGGAATTGAGTTTGCATCATATTATTGATCATCTTTATAATATCTTTCTTGAAAATAATGGTTCGGAAAATTGCGCTCAATTGTTAGAAGAAGAAGTCCATAAAATGTTTGGCACAAAATATTTAACTGATGAGCATGATTGCAATGTTGTTAGTACGAATTCTTTCAATATCCATGACGCTAATGATATGCAAATTTACAAGCTTGGGGATGCTATATTTGATGAAGATGATATTTTTACTCCCCCAAGTTTTGATGAGAAAATTTATTATGATGAAAGCATGCCTCCTATTTATGATGATTATATTGATGAAAGTGGGTTTCGAAGAGTGTCAACTCTAGGTACTAATGATCCCACTATTTTGGAGGGTGTTGAATGTTATTGTAATAATTATGAAAGTGGATTTGGGGAGGTCATGACTTTATTTAGTGGTGAATCCACTATTTCGGAAGAGGTTTCAATTGATTATTATGAGAACAAGGTTGCTATCTATGATGACTATGGTGATGACATGTATGCTATAAAGAATAAGGATAACCATGAAACTTGTCATCATGATTTTAATTTTCACTCTCATGATAGTTATTTTGTTGAGTTTGCTCCCACTACTATTGATGAGAAGAAATTTGCTTATGTGGAGAGTAATAAAATCTCTATGCTTGTGGATCATGAAAAGAATGATTTATGTGATAGCTATATTGTTGAATTCATTCATGATGCTACTGAAAATTATTATGAGGGAGGAACATATGCTTGTAGGAATTGCAATAATATCAAGTTTCCTCTCTATGTGTTGAAAATCTTGAAGTTATGTTTGTTTTGCTAAGTGTGTAGGTCATTTTAGAGCTAAGCTAGGTAAAAATGCTAAGTGTGTAGGTCATTTTAGAGCTAAGCTAGGTAAATAGGTCATTTTGGAGCTAACCTAGGTCATTTAGGAGCTAACTTAGGTAAAGTTGATCATTTTGGAGGTAATTAGGCTTATTATGTCATTTTCGAGGAAAATAAGCTAACTATATGACATATATGAGGTTATCAAGATTGTTATGCCATTTCAAACCTAAGTAAGCTAATTATGCCATTTTTTTACATAAGTAAGCTAAGTTTATGTCATTATAGAGCAAACCTAGGTAACTAAGCGTATTAGAGATAACTTAGCATATTAGAGCTAACCTAGGTCATTTCGGAGGAAACAAAGCTAAGTATATATCATTTTGGAGATCTGACATACCTGCCATACTTTACACCTCCTTGTTCTTCTTCTCCTTCATCATCCTGATGCGCTTAGAGCAGTGAGGTAGTGGGATGTAGTCTTCTACCACAATTGGCGTGGTCATGTCGCCCGGCGGTGGGATCGCCGGCGCCACCACCATCGCGAGGTCATTGTCAGGCACCACCACCATCGCGAGGCCATCTTCAGGCAGCACCATCACTAGGTCATCGTCAGCCACCACCATCTCTTTCCCATCGTCAGCCACTGTCACCGCCTGATTTTTTGGCCCTTTCTTTTCCTTTTGATTTTCCAAGGTTTTTGCTTGAGTTTTCTTTTTCCATGGCTTTGTGGTCTTGAAACTGAAGAAGATGCCCTCTTCTTTCTTTCCATAGTGTTTTCTCATCCTAGCCCAACCCCAATATTCTTTTTATTGGGAATATTCATTTTCTATTAAAGGAATAACTCAATTTGCTCTAGGTTGTGGAGCAACCTATATTTCCATCACTCATAAAATTCCCAAATAATTATCATAAATTGTTTTGTTTCTATCTTGCTCAAATAAGGCAAAATATTTCGTTGCCATGTTCAAAAATAATCCTCAAATAATTCTTTTCCTATTCTGCCCTAAATGGCACTTTGTGAAGCAAGTGCTATTTTTATTTGCCCAATTGTGTGCAAACTTTTTGGACACATTTTCATGTCCATTCAAATGCCTCATGCAAATTTTCATGCTCATTTGCCTAGTAATTATTTTTCAGCTAATTTCTAAAGTTTCTGCCCAGAAAGAAACTTTGTGAAGGAGGTACAAGCTAGGCATATCAAAATGAGTTGAAATTTTTGTCTGACCTCCATATCATCAAATCATGACACTCCTCAAGATTTGAGCTCATGCAATGCATCCATGTGAGCTCAGCATCAATTCTTGTTTTCTGTCCAAATTTTCAGTTAGTGAAGCAAGTATATTTTATCTTGCTCCATTATGGATGAAAATTTTCCTGAACCTTCTCCTATCCATATAACTTAGCTCCACAAAATTTTGGCTCATTTCATCTAGCTAGTTTTCCTCGGGATTTTTCCTAAGTTTCTGTTCAGAGAGGACCATTATGAAGGAATTACCATTTTGGCTTGACCAAATGGTATAAACTTTTATGGCACTCTCATATGCCCAAATCATCTAGCCTTGCCAAATTACAACTCAAGTGGACACTCTATGTGAGTGCAACTTCAATATTTGCATTCTGGATCAGTTTGTGCATTTGTACAACAAGTTCAATCTAAAATCCTCTTCTTGAGATGAAACCTTGCCATCTTAATCAAGTTAGTGAGTGATCAACCCCAGTCAAAGCTTAGCCGCGATAGACAAACGTGTGAGTCACAACAAACTACAAACACCTTGTTGTGCGACTGAAACACGGCAAGCCCTGTTCACCAATTAAGCCCATGTGCTTGTCTATTTGCATTTTGGCACTCTTCGTTGGATGACCTATCTACTGGATATTGTCAGACTAGCCAAAACGTGCCGGGCATGCCAACTCACGTGGTGACCACGGGCAGACGTGCCAAACCGACGCGCTCTGGAATCCGCGGCGCTGTGCTCATCCGTTCTATCCTCGTCACCACTCAAAGCCATGTCCAGTAGCCTCCTCGTGATCGACCGTTGTCGGCGTTCTGGGAACGGGGGTCCCAAGACTTGCCTGCCTGCGGCCTGCGGCGTGGCTCGAAGGAGGCCCAGCACGGCCCATCTTCATCAACGCAAGCTCAAGACCCTCGCGAGGGGCGAAGCCTCGCGGGGCGGACGACAAGGAGCTTCCTCAGGCACGGCCTCGTCAGGCTGGCTCATGAGGAGGCGGAGAGTTCAAGGCAGGGTACCTCGCAAGGTGCCCATGACGCAAGCCATGACAACCAAGGGCGCCAGTCGGGCACCAGCCCGCGCAGTGTCCTCCTTTCCTCTTTGGTGCAAAGGGAGCAAGCGCAGGCGAGAGCATCAAGCAAAGGCATCCGTTTTGGTGCAACAAGACCAAGACCAACCCAACGGCTGGAAGGGAGTCATCGTGGAGCCTGTGCAGGCGTCATCACCAGGAAAGCCTTTGACAAAGCGAGGACCAACTTTAGTCAGGATAAGTGTACCCGCTGTTCCCCTTCAAAATGGCCAATTGTTGGCGCCCTTCCCGCTCAATATTTGGGAAGAGGCCCAGGGCCTTCGCCTATAAATAGGAGTAGCCACCCCCAGGGCGGAGAGATCCGGATCCTCACCAAGAAACCAGTAGCTAGAGAGACTGAACACCTTCTAGCAGTTCATCGCACCCGCCAAGAACAGACCCTCACGAGGCTGTTCTTCCTTGTATTGTTCCTCATCAGCCCAAGAGGCAATCCACCACACCACACACTGGAGTAGGGTATTACACCACAATGGTGGCCTGAACCAGTATAAATCCCGTGTCTCTTGTGCCGTTCTGTTTAGTAGTTTAGGTCCCAGCGATTCGGCGAGGTGCGAGACGGTGGAGGGTTGGATCTCCACGCGCACCCCAGTGTTCGAACCTCAAGGGTCTGCCGGAACCCGAAATACGACATTTGGCGCGCCTAGTAGGTGCGCCGAATCCACCTTCTGCCACCTCGTGTTACATCGCATCGTCATCACCATGTCCGGCGACTGCCGGGCAACCCAGATCCTTAGGCGGCGTGGCCCGCCATGAGCCACTCGCCTCGGGTGACCCGTGCCCAGGCAGCTCGCGGTCCCTTGGCGCTGCGGGCAGGCGGCGCGGATAAACCCCGGCTCTCACGCCGGCGAGCGATCGGCAACAAGGGCCTCCAATCACGCCCGCGACCACGTCACCATACACCCGCCGAGCAGGCGAACTCGAGGGCCAGCGCTCACGGTGGCCCGAGAGCTGCTACAGGCGAGGCTCTTTGGAGAGCGGCCGCAGCGTCTTCTTTGGAGCGAGTGGCAGAGCTCTGGCTTCGCCGCCTTAGGGGCTCACCCCTTCTCGCACCCAGCTTCCATCTCGGGCCAGGCGGCCCGCCTGAGGCTCCGCGTCAAGGCTCCAAAGCTGCTCCAACACCGGAGAAGCTGTCAGGACCGGGCCGGCGGCGGGGTTGCCCCTGCCCCCGGTCCGCGGCGAAGAAGGACTCGACGTAACCCATGGCCCAGGTGGACCGCCGCGCCACCACCCCACGGTGGGCGCATCAAGCGGAGTCGCATGGCACGCTGAGCACTACGGCGTGGCCTTCGGGATGATGGCGCCAGAAGAATACGTGCCCCACATGATGGACCAAGGGCACCCGCATGAGGGAGAACAAGGCTCGCTCCTCAGCCAGAGCTGGGGGGATGAGGCGCCGTGCTGAGCTCTTCCAGAGCCTCGGGATTGTCCCACTGGTCGCGCCAGGGGCGACGATTATCGGGTACCGCTACTTCCTCAGGAGCAAGCATACGCTAATCATGGATCGCAGGAGGTGCAGGTCATCGCGGCGAGCAGCTGCCCCGCTCCCGTAGTCTCCTACCCCTCGGGAGGAGGGCGCAGGGAGCTGCAGGAGAGGGGCCGAGATCCAACATCACCACCGCGGCGTTCGGAGCAAGGCCCTCTGCTGGGGAGGTGCCTCAGGGCCTGCCCCTGGCGGAGGACCCGTGGTCGTCGGGGGAACCGTTGGCGACCGCTCTACCCCATCGGCGGCGTCCTGGTTTCCGGTCGTCGTTGATGGCACTAGAGTGTGGCGCAAAGCGGGGCCCTCGTCTGGCGAAATGAAGCAAGGCGGTACACTGTGAAGAAGGCTCGGTGCTGTGAAGCTCGCCGCCCGTGACACTCTCACGTAATAATGAGTGGGGCTGTACACGCCCGGAGTCTCGAGGTGCCGGCCTCGAGCCCCTGGGCTCCCTCCCACGCCGATGGCGTAACTTAGCTCAGCTACTGGTGAGAAGACGTCCAAGACTAGACTAGGTGCCGGACGCGGCTTTTCTTCTGCTTTCTTCGCCTTTCCCTTTGATTGTCGCTTTCCCCCGCTGGATTTAAGTTGGATTCAAATTTGAGATTTGCGTGTGTTCGGGGAAGGGGTGCTTAGTCTCGTTCGAGCAAATCTCTCGCGTTTCGGTTACCACTCCGCCTCAGCTGCCTCCCCTCGCGAGCCGGGCCAGGCGTAGCTTGCGCGCGGCCCAGCCTGCCACCGCCGCGTCCTCTCCGGAGGGTTTTTACTGCAAATACTACGAATTCGATCAGGAGACACTCAGATCACCGCAGCCTCCCACCGGCTATCTCAGGGCTCGTACGAAACAAAGGTAAACTGGACAACCAGCACGTCGCTTAGCCAACCACTTGGCGCGGGCGTATGGGCGATGTAACACCTGCTAATACGATGAACACAAGTTTTACATGAGGGGCTGCCCCTCCCAAAATGCTCTTACAGCCAGCAGGCCAAAGCCTGAGTTCTATTCATGTAGGGTAATGGAACAGGGACAATACATAATCAGTCGGATAAATCCCCCAATGCGTCCTCAAGAGCACCTCCCGAGCCATCGCTGGCCTCGCCGTCACTGTCTGTGTGGCCATCGGCGGCGTCAGGGCCGTTCACCACGCCGCCCTCATCGGCAGCCACGATCATGCCATCGTTATCCGAAGCAAAGGCCCTGACGAGAGCATCCACATTGTCTTCCACCCAGTGCGCTAGGTCGCCCCGGACGGCCTGGGGAACTGGGGCGATGGCTGCGTCAAAGTTGAAGTGGGGGTCCGTGTTCCGGAGATGGCTGAAGACACGAGAAAAGGCGCGCCCAAGCAGCGCGCGGCTCCTCTCCTCCACCAACCTAATGGCCCTGACCGACCGCGCCTCCAACCGCGCCACCACATCGGTGAAGAACTGAAGGTTGTCGGTGTAGTTAACCGCGTGCGGCTCGCCAACAGCCGCCTCGCAGATGTTACCCAAGGCTGTGTTGGCTCTTTCCCGGAGCGTGGTGAGCATGGGGCCGTGCTCATGCTCCAGGATTCGCCGCTGACGTATCTCATCCGCATTCTGGCGCGCGACGGCCTCGGCCTCCTCCACCCGTTGGCGAAGAAGGAGCACCTCGGCCTGAGAGGTGGTTGAGTCCCCATGCGCCACCTCGAGGGCGGCCCGAAGAGCATCGGCCCCCCGCGTCGCCTCCTCCAGCTTGGCCCTCAAGGCAGCAGTCCTGCCTTCAGCCTTGGTCCTGATCAACCCCAGCCTCTCCTCGAACTCGCGCTCGAGGTTCAAGCGCGCCGTCGCCACTCGGCATCCAACCTCCTCCAGGACGCGGGCCTCCCGTGCAGCGACCTCATCCTCCGCCCGCATCGCCAAGCGCTCCCTCGTCTCCAAGCGCTCGTACTCGCGCGCGCGTTCGGCGGCTTCAAGCGTCAACGCCTCCTCACGCTTCTGGAGCTCCGCCGGGTCGCCGGAGGCCACCTTCATCGATGCGAGGGCTGCCTCGCGCGGCTCCACTTGCTCCTCCAGTGAGTGACACCGGGCCAGGAGTTCCCGTGCCCGCTCCTCCGCCATTTCTCGCCGCCTGTTAGCTTCCCAGGCCTCCTCGACGGCCCGAGAACAGGCCTACCGAGAGGCTGCCAGCGACGCCTTGGCCTCCTCATCGTTAAGATCACGCTGATGGCGCGCAAGGGCGACAGCGCCCTCCAGCTCACGCCTCTCTGCGGCCAGGCGCAGGTCCTCTGCCTCAAGGCGCGCGTCTTCATCAGCGAGCTATTCAACAAGAAGGCTCACCGCGTCGGCCGCCCTTCGAAGAAATCCTTGGCGAAGGGCGCGGCACTCCCGGGCGCGCTCGTGCACGTCTTCCACACCATCAACCGCCCCAAGAGGGCGCCGGGAGCCATGAATCAGCCTCCCCTCCGGCAGAGGCTGAGGGCCGGCACCCTCGCTGACGGTCGAACGCCGCGCCGAAGCCGGCCTGGATCCAGCCCCCACCCAGGCCGCGAGAAGCGCCTCGGCCAATTGCCGTCCACGACCGGGCAAAAAGCCCACGGCAGGCTAGCTATGCCACGAGAAGGCTCGCGAAGAAGGGTCGCGAGGCGCGCAGGGCCTCGACGCGCCTCGGGGCGGTTCGCCCCCCTGATCGCCCTCACCACAAGGGCTCCACTGCTCGGAGCACTCAAGGACGGGGGAGGGGGCGAAGCCGAGGGGGACGGCTCCTCACCCGTCTCCGTGAGTTCGGCAGGAAGGGGCCTGCAGGGCAAGGATCAGTACAAGCAGCAGAAGGATCAGGAGCTGGAGAAGGAGAAGGCTTACTCATCAGTGGCGAAATACTTCCCTCACGCTTCAGAGCGACAAGGGTAATCATCGCCCAGGCCTCCCTTCTCTTAGGAGGGCCTCGAAGTCCACGCGGAAGCGACCCAAGATTTGAGCGCAGGGGTCAGCCTGCGATGAGGGAGAAGCATCAAGGCGACTTGCGTCAAGGGCGTCCGCCTGACACGCGCTGCTTGTCACCTCACCAAGAGAAGCAGCAGGGGCCTCGGGGGCCTCATCCGCAGGCGCTCTGGGCAGCGGCCTGCCACCCTCAGCCACGGCGGCATGAGCCTCAGGAGCTGCTCCCTCATGAGCGTCGCCCGGCGCTGTCACCCCGGCGGGGGTCCCTTCGGCTTCTGGCGGCTCGTGCCTCCCTGCCCCGCCACTTGAGGAGGAGCCGCCTTGGCCGACTGGAAGGGCAGTCACCATCACTGGATTCTCGCGAGGCCCCTGGAGGCCAGTGGCGCTGACCCCATTCGTCAAAGACATGCATCCTGGTTCACAAAGTCGCCCTGCTCGGCAGAGGTACAGCAAGGCCCCTCCATGCGGATGCCGCCGGGTTGGGGTCACCGGGCCAGGACCAGAGCACTGCCCTCGATTACTTGACGTCAGGTCCTCTTTCTTGAGCCTCATACGACCATCAAGCCCGCTGAAAGCCCACATCCGGTGGGAGTGGCGTTAGAGAGGAGCGATACGGCATAGCAGGAACTCCTTCACCACCTTGGGCGCCGTCACGGCAAGCTTTCTCAGAACTTCAAGCGGTGCAGACGAAGGCAAACCCGGGGGCCGTGAGTGTCACTTGGCCCCACTGAGTTGGGGACAATGACGAAGATGGCTCCGTCGGCGGCTGGGCACCCCAACGTCCACGTCTGACCACCGCTCCACGAAACCCAGTAGCGAGGCGGGGAAGGCTGAAGTCAATTCCGGAAGCCATTGTCTCGAGCGCGATGATGAAGCTCACGCACCCGAGCATTGAATGGGGTCGACAGTATGAGAGAGAAGAAGTGGCGCAGCAAGGCAACCGAAGGAATGATGCCCGTCATTGCCTCACAAAGCGAATGCAAATACCACGAGAAGGCGATGGATTCAGGACCCGGATGCATCATATGGATCTGGTAATGGGAAAACTGCGGCATTGAAGAAATCGAGAAGGGGGAACCGGTCCTGCCCAAAGGCGTCGGTAATGCCGGACCTCGGTGGGAATCACATCAGCGAAGCGAGACGCAGGCCAGGCCGTCGTCCTCCCACACTCATTGAAGATGGTGGCCAGGGCGGCGGACCTTGCCCAGGCCCTCTTGGTTGACTATGGCCGCCAATCGACGGCGGGGTCACCGGCCGACGGGAGCGAGGCGGCGGCAGGTTTCTTCCCTTTTCCCTTCCTCGTCGGGGCCATGGCGGGGAAGGAGATGGGGAAGGTTCGAGATCGAGTGGATGCAAGAGCTGGAGTTCGAGAGAAGGAAGGACGAGGCGCTCAAGCAGCGAAGGGAGCGGATGTGTACAGCGGCGTGTCCGCCTAGCAAGGCACAAAATAAGGAGGCGTGGGGAACAGTGCACGCCCATGTCCAATCAACCGCCATCTGGCGCCCAAAACCCTTGAGCTGTTAGGCCCGTGATGCTTCGCTTGCCCTTCGCCTCTCGGCTCGGCCAAGTTCGGGCGCCGTGGGCCGAGGGGCTCTTGTCGGCGTTAGGAGCAGGGGTCCCCGGACTTGCACACTGCGGCCTGCGGCGTGGCTCGAAGGAGGCCCAGACGACCCATCTTCATCAATGCAAGCTCAAGACCCTCGCGAGGCCAAGCCTCATGAGGCGGGGCGACAAGGAGCTTCCTCAGGCACGGCCTCGTCAGGCTGGCTCATGAGGAGGCGGAGAGTTCAAGGCAGGGTACCTCACGACGTGCCCATGACACAAGCCATGACAACCAAGGGCGCCAGTCGGGCGCCAGCCCGCGTAGTGTCCTGCTTTCCTCTTTGGTGCAAAGGGAGAAAGCGCAGGCGAGAGCATCTAGCAAAGGCATCCGTTTCGGTGCAACAAGACCAAGACCAACCCAACGGCTGGAAGGGAGTCACCGTGGAGCCCAGACAGGCGTCATCACCAGAGCCTTTGACAGGCGAGGACCAACTTTAGTCAGGATAAGTGTACCCGCTGTTCCCCTTCAAAATGGCCAATTGTTGGCGCCCTTCCCGCTCAATATTTGGGAAGAGGCCGGGGCCTTCGCCTATAAATAGGAGTAGCCACCCCAGGCGGAGAGATCCGGATCCTCACCAAGAAACCCGGTAGCTAGAGAGATCGAACACCTTCTAGCAGTTCATCGCACCCGCCAAGAACGAGACCCTCACGAGGCTGTTCTTCCTTGTATTGTTCCTCATCAGCCCAAGAGGCAATCCACCACACCACACCTTTGAAGTAGGGTATTACACTACAATGGTGGCACGAACGATATAAATCCGTGTCTCTTGTGCCGTTACATTTTAGTAGTTTAGGTCCCAGCGATTCGGCGAGGTGCGAGACGGTGGAGGGTTGGATCTCCGCGTGCACCCCAGTGTTCGAACCTCAACGGTCTGCCGGAACCCGAAATCCGACAACCGCGTCGCCCTGACCTCACTCCCCCTCTGTCCGCTTCCTCGTTGGCACTCGTCGCCGCGCGCCCACGAGCGCACAGTGCCCACAGGGCATTAATGGCGGCCCGGCCACTTCCTTCCTGTGCCCGTTGGGCATCTCTACCCCGTGAGCCCTCCTGTGTTGCTCCTTGTTGCCGTCCGCCGAGCTCACTGGCGTGCACACGCGTACACGGACATGCCGGAGCTACGTCTACACGTCCACGGCCACGGCCTCGACGCCGTGCCTATTTAAGGCCTCCCCCGAGCCATTCGACCTCACCAGCCTCCTCACTGATCTCCTCTACGCCTCCCCAACCACTCGCCTCAGCTTGTGGCGCTCTCCTCCACCCCCATGGCTGCAGTGCCTCTCGCTGGCGCCTGGCTAAATTTGCAACAACCGGCGCCCCTCCCTCCTCCTATCCACCTCCAGTAGCTCCCCTCAACTCCGGCGAACCCCTCCCGAACCCTGCCTCACCTTGTCCTCCACAGTAGCCCCGACTCCATCATCACCTGAAGCTAGTTGCTGCAGCAATCGAATGCGCTAGAGCGTGCCCTCCTTGAGGTCCGTGCTACCCAACGATGAGTGCGGCTCGCCGCGCTGAGCACGTGGGTAGGTCGGCCAGCAAGAACGGTGGCCGGAGCCACCGGGAATCGCCGAAGGACGGCGCCTTTGCTCCCTGCTCGCGGGCGAGCGCACGAGCTTGAAGGCTACTCGGCCAGGCGGGCCCCATCGCCCGCGCGACCCCACCTGGCAGCCACAGCGTGTTGACCGCGCCACCGCCACGTCAGTAAGTGGAGACGTAATCCACCGTAATACGCTTCCGTTTCTCGAAAGGCATAGTTTCTCTTTGTTCAGTCCGAAATGCGTTTTCCTCTTCTGAAAGCGTACTTTGGTCTTGCTTCGGCGGAAAATAAATTTCCTCTATGCACAAGGCGTGTTTCCTCGGAAGGCGCTTACTGACTAACCCAGGGGCCTGTGTGTGAATATAACTTTTACAGAATAGTCCCTGGTCTTCAAGCCCTCGTATCTTTTTGCTCGAGACTCCGATTGAGGTGAATCCAACGCCCACATGTTTGTATCTTTGAGCCCGAAATTTTGGTATGATTTTCACTATTTTTTGACATAATGGAAATGACCATTTTGCCCTTGCCCGTAAACAACCCCCTCCGAGAGAGAACTGTTTCCGGCGAATCTTTTCGCGATCGTTCAACACTCCTCCCCGGTGCATTCTTCATTCCCAGGGAAGCCACGACAACCACTTGCATGATATACATGTATTAGCCATGTTTCTCCACATGAACATTTAAAATATGTGCTTGTTTGTCTGCGACAGTTATCGTTGTTTCGGTACTGCTTATGGTTTATGTTCAGCTTCATGCTCTGTTTTTATGCACCAGGTTAACATGTATTCTTGCTAGTATTATTCTCGTGTGGCATGTTTGGTAGTAGTAAATGTTGGTGTTGGTCATGTTCTTCGGTGCATGACTATTGTCTGCTACCGAGTACAGTGAATATACATGTTCCTTTGCATCTAGCTGGCTACGTGATTACTTGGTAGTGTTATCATTATATTCTGGTATAGTATTTATTTCTGATGCTAGTGGTTATGCTATGCTTATCTGTAGTGTTATGCTTGTGTTATTCATACTCGTCGGTATGCCATGCCCAGTTGGATATGATTTATTGTTGTTCCATGCTTGATGATTATGTTGTACATCCATGCTCATGTTGATATCATGCATGATAATTGCATCATGTTATTTTATCCTGGCTCAGCATATTGCATTCAAGTTTAACTGGATTAAATTGAGCTTGAACAACTGTTGGCTGAGTCATGGTGCCACCATATCGAGCTGACCAGTGCAAACACGCTTGCCTTTATGGGGAGGTCCTAACTGGATCTATTGTCATGCCTCTTGCCGGTGCCTCCCACGAGGGAAGGTTATACGCGGGCGCTACCTTGGCCGGGTAGGACGGTATAAGCCGTGTGTGCCCGAGTTGTTTTGCATGCTTTTTCCCCGTTTGGGGCCATTTATGTTTTGCCACGACGGTGGCTGTTGATGCCTTTGGTAGGCATGGGGCCACCTAGGACTGAACCCAAAAGGGTTGTTGGTCGGAGTGGCCGGGAGAGTGTCATGGCAGTAGGACAGTTTTGTCGGAACGCCGTTGGTCCACCCGAATGGGAGTGCGAGGCCATGGGTTCCGTGGTGTGGGTAAAGTGCACTACCTCTGCAGAGTGTGTATTAAATCTATCGATAGCTGCGCCCGCGGATAAGGGCCCAGTTCATAGTTGGTCACACTATGGGTCAACAGTAACAATAATAATAATGTGCTTAATAACAACCCAGGTTCGATGATGAGAAAGAGATTGGTTGTGATCATGAGAGGATCACCGTGGTATCAAGGATACAGAGTTGTTGGATATTTGTGGTGTTATATGAGAGTTAAGGGTAACGATCAAGCTCCTTGTGGTCATGTAATGATTACTACGGTATTGTTAATACCAAGTTTGATTTGACCCTGAGATGACCGTTTGATGTCCATGATGGTTACGAGGTAATCCAAGCAGAGTAAGTTGGTGCATGATATTGTCATCATGTTGCATGCTAGTATCATCATGTTCAGATGTTCATGCCATGCTCATGTTTCTCTAGCTATATCATGTTGTATGTGCCATGTTGTTCTAATAGTATTGTGTTCATCATTGCTTAATAATCCGTAATTGCCATGCTATTTTTTGTCTTGATTGCTTTGGTTGCTGTGAGCTTGCAAGTACATTCAATGTACTGACCTGGCGTGTCATGCCAATTTGGAGGTCATGCCGGATTTGATTGCTTGTTTGCCGTGGAGTCCTTGTTTTCAAGCTAGGATAAGCATTCCAGCCAGAGTCCCTGCGGAGTGGAGTTCATCACCGTCGTCGCTGTTCCGCTGCCAGTAGTTATTGCGCTACTTCGTGTTGTTCTGCTGCTTGCATGGAGCAACCATGGCAGGCATAGTGTCGCCGTGCCGATGTAATCCCTTGTACCCATATAGCTTGTAATAAAGAGCTGATTTGTTCTATGCTAAGCAGTGCCGTATTCCAAAAGACTTCTCCTCGATCTCTGGGCTGGAGTATGGGCGTTACGGTTTCTCGAGCGGGGTGCCCACGGGCTTAAATGTCGAGTAGGTTTGGCTGTAGGATGCCCTAGACCGCGCGAACGTTAGAATGCGGTAGTATAGAGTCTGGTTGGTTTGTTGCACTTGATTGCTGCATTTGTTTGTTGCATAGCATGCACATAAATTATTATCTTTTCGCTAATAGTTAATCTTGTGAGTGTAGGTGGCATCAGTTTTGATCCACTACCTGCACCCTTTGCATGCCTGCTCTTTGGTGTTTGGCATCATCTCTGTCCCAGCAGAGTGATGCCCTGGTGCCAAGTGTTCCAGACACCATTTGCGTGAGTTATGCTTAGGTATCGCGTCGATATATTTCCGCCACCCATCTGTATTATTTCGGTGATAGACATGTCTCTATCCCGAATCGTGCCATCCATCTCGTCCCTTCGGCAACCCTCACTGATATTTGTTATCAGAAAAGGGCAATGCCAGCGAGCCCAGCCTTCCACCTCTACCCTACCCTGTCATCCCAACCTTAGGACGTGTACGATTTCATTTTGTATGCTTGATGACGATGTGGTTGTAACCTCTGTGTTCCACCGCATGATCGCCAAGTCCATCCTCGCCTCCGTATCCATCTAGTTGCAACAGGAGCTCAGCCAGCGCTTGGTGTAGTCTTGGTTACACCAACTCCTTCCACACAGGGATTCCACTTTCGTGCACACCGCCACAGCATATTAGACCGCAGTACTGGAGTTTCTGCGAGATTTGTGTGCTTAGGCGTGCATGCATATTTTTATTGTGAGTAGCAGTAATATGTGGAGTTGCTCGATTATTTATATTATTAGTATGCTTGTGTGTTTTTGTCTTCGTCGTTCCTGTTGCTTCTTTCTTTGGGCCTTCGGTGTTACATATTTTCCCCTTATTAAAGTTGCTCGTCAACCGACACCGGACCTAAAGAATCAATAAGGAATTCAAATACTTGGAAGCTCAGATAAACGGAATTACGTTATCAGCAGACTGCAGTGAAATTTGGAATATCTCGTCTGAATGCACAAGGAATCCTGGGTGGACAGTCAGTATCATGTTTGCATTAGCGTGCACCCCTCACAACAGTACGGATAATCAACCCTCCCTCGGTGTGCACTCTTCACAGCAGTAATGATCAAATCAATAAGAAGATAAATTGTGTGCAAGATCGACAGTATATCATCGGTCAAAGGTACGATTCAGAAGCAAGGATGATTTTGAAACCCGATCTACCTAGAAGAAAGCAAGAATGTGCCATGTATTCAATACTCAGAAAGGAGGATACTTCAGAAAACCCCTCTGCATGTAAGTAATCAACATGATAAATATTAAGGTGGTATGTATATGTGGTAATCGGTCCGCGTATCACAACGAGAAGCTTCTGGTGTAAGCAACCCAGTCTCCCCTTGCAAGCTACCAGAGAAGCTTCCAGTGCAAGATTCCTCTATCTTCCTTCATACGATACATGGATGACTTCCCGTGCAAGGTACTCGGTCTTCTTCAGTAAGCAACTACGAAAGCTTCCGGCGTAAGGTACCAAGTCCTTCCCCAGCAAGTCTTCTGAAGCACGATACCCAGCCTTTTTCAGCAAGCTATCCGATGAAAGCTTCGGGCACAATCCATCCAATTTTCCTCAGTTCGACATTGGTACAAGATATTACACTGAGAATTGACAGTATATGGCAGTGCATCCCAAGAATCGGATCAGCAACCGTTATGTCAGAAGCAAGAATCAGTCAAAGTACAAGTCCGCCTCGGGAATTAGTTGCTCATCTATTTATATTGTGAGCATGTTGCCAAGTTCTTGCAAGTGTCTGGTACGAGGATGAAGTCATGGTAAGAATCTGAAAACCTCAGGAGTCATGCAAAAGAAGGAAAGTCATTTGGTGATGCAAGGACCAACAAGGTCGGAGAAGTACAACATGGGACTGCTAAATTTGGCAGTACTCATCGAGGCCAGTTTCCTCATACACGACAAGGTGATATCATTAACCCTTGTCACTACTTTGTATGCTGGACGACAACAAGGAGCTATAAGAAAGAGTGTGTGAACCCGGTATAGTTCTTACCCACACGGTGCATGAACAAGGATAAGTTATGGTTGCCGAAATATTGCACCCGACAGAACCTATGGTCACACGAAGAAGCAATATGACCAAGCTCTTTCAGCAAAGAATCTAGACAAAAGAGAACAAGAATGAAGAAGTAAGACCGGTGATGCAGGTATGAAAATTGTTGCATGAGCACCATGGTGTAGATACCTCAGACAGTTTGAGTCAGCATTGATCACCATAAATATTCAACTAAGGGGTTTACTCAATTTTAGTAGGGACCCCATATCCAGACAACCCACTCGGTTAACAGTATAAGCTCAGCTTTGTCAGTATCAAATATCTGGGTCTGTGAAGTCAGACCAAACACTACTGCAGGATGCTGCTAACGCGACACTACAATCAGACACCCTTCGAGAAACTGTGTGCGATGCCATAATCGCAAACGGTGGTGTATGAAAACCGTCATAAATGTATAAAACGTTTGCGATGATGGATGCATCAAACATGGTTCATGTTTTAGTTGCGTGTGCGATGAAGGGCATACGGTTCAGTTCAATTAACTGTTTGCGATGAGGAGGAACAAAAGAAACGGGCAGCCAGATGAAGGCGTGTGCGATACACACCATACGGTTCACTCGGATAAAATGTTTGTGACTAGGCAACACAAAAGAAACGGGCAGCCACATGAAGGTGTGTGTAATATACAACATACAGTTCACTCGGATGAACTATTTATGATTAGGCAAGAGAACGGAAACAGTTAAATATAACAAGATGTGTGTGATACGCGGCAAACAGGTCTGTAATCAGATATGTGCGTGAAGACTGATAATAACACAGATGATTGCTTCTAATAAGACATATGTGATATGCTCTGTCTACAAAACATCTATTGGCCATTGTGGGACGATCGGTCATCCAGATACGCCATAAGGATGTGAAGAGGCATTCCTATCAGCAAGGACTAGTTGTTCCACGAGTAGCTCACGTAACAAAATTATCAAGTTAAGTGTGCTCAGGCTGGAGCAGCGATCGGATGGGTAACTGGATGGGAAGTTGTGTTGATGTTAAATTAGGTGATGGGATGGGTCATTTCGGTCAAATGACCGAAATGCCCCATTCCATCAGCTAATTTAACCTCGAGGTCCTTGTTTTTTATTTATTATTTATTTTTTAGCACACGCAAAAGAAGGTCTACCACATTACTTTTTGACAATGTGCGATACATAGCGTACAGTTGATCCGTCCAACCTATTTGTGATGGAATAGGTCGTGTGTGTTGTGGGCAAACGCTTGCTAGTATTCAACCGTTTGGGATTGATGAATTCATCACCGACGGGTTCCCTAGTGTGGTCCGTGTTCATCTGATCATCATATATGACTTGTGCTGGCTCGATGCTAAGTTTCCACTAATTGATGGCGTTTTATGAACACGCCACCGTTTCCTGCCATTTCATCACCTGTTTACCACCACCCTGCTATATTGCGCATAGGGGTGCGCGACACACGGAGGCGACAAGCGCAGCCTGTAGCGCATCCACCTTTTCCAAGCATGACAACCCATGAAAGCGCCGCCTCTACCATTGATAACCCACAAGTATAGGGGATCGCAACCGTTTTCGAGGGTAGAGTATTCAACCCAAATTTATTGATTCGACACAAGGGGAGCCAAAGAATATCCTCAAGTATTAGCAGTTGAGTTGTCAATTCAACCACACCTGGATAACTTAGTATCTGCAGCAAAGTATTTAGTAGCAAAGTAGTATGGAAGTAACAGTAATGGTAGCAAAAGTAATATTTTTGGGTTTTATACTGATTGTAATATTAGCAACGGAAACGTAAATAAGCGAAGAACAATATGTCAAAATCTCGTAGGCATTGGATCGGTGATGGAGAATTTTGCCGGATGCGGTTCATCATGTAACAGTCATAACATAGGGTGACACCGAACTAGCTCCAATTCATCAATGTAATGTAGGCATGTATTCCGGATATAGTCATACGTGCTTATTGAAAAGAACTTGCATGACATCTTTTGTCCTACCCTCCCGTGGCAGCGGGGTCCTAATGGAAACTAAGGGATATTAAGGCCTCCTTTTAATAGAGAATCGGACCAAAGCATTAACACATAGTGAATACATGAACTCCTAAACTACGGTCATCACCGGGAGTGGCCCCGATTATTGTCACTTCGGGTTTGCAGGATCATTACACATAGTAGGTGACTATAGACTTGCAAGATAGGATCAAGAACTCACATATATTCTTGAAAACATAATAGGTTCAGATCTGAAATCATGGCACTCTGGCCCTAGTGACAAGCATTAACACTACTAGGAAAAAGGTTACTAGCAGCGCGTGTAAAATGGCTACTAGCAGCGCGGGTACCCGCGCTACTAGTATCGCGCTACAGCTAATAGTTAGTAGTAGCGTGGGTTAAACCCGCGCTACTACTAACTTTGTTACTAGTAGCGTGTGCCACCCACGCTACCGCTATTTCATACCCACGCCACTACTAATGAAATAGTAGTAGTGTGTCCATACTACCAACGCTACTAGTATCCTAAATACTAGTAGCGCGCAGTTTTTTCCCACGCTACTACTAACTAATTAAGAATTTAAAAAAAATCTACCAATTCCATTTTATGCATACAGTTCCCTGTAAACACAATAATGAGCACAATAGTGAGCACTGCTGGGCTCCTATTTCATGGTTAACCGAAAACCGAAGGAGATAAATCAGCCAAAAAACCTCATTATGCATTGCTACTCACAAATGACCACTTCAAAGAACATGCAAGTATCTATGTCATTAACTATTGGAAACATAAGTTTCTTTATACTACAGTTGTTGTATGTACTATCACACAGTTCCTCATTCTGTTCTCACTCAATAATAAGAAAAATGAAAAGAAAAGATAGAGATAATATGCCACAATTGCACTTCGGTGTCATGGATTCAGTCTGCCGCTTCAACATCTCATTATCCTGCAGCACTCTGTCGCTATCTTCTACCTGTGAATAAAAACAGACCATACTTGTCAGAGAAGCAAATGTGAAACCTTATTACAACATGTATGCTAAGTTGCTAACCCATAGAGATAGCTAGAACAAATGTGAAAACTTTCCATGTTGCCGAGTAAGTATATGAGCACCCCACAAAACATCAATTAGCAAGTACTTGACACATACAAACTTGTACAGAAAAAATAACATTTCCGAATTTAATAGGCTTCAAAGATTGCAAGGAAGGCATACTGATGAGCTGCAATGCAATCTTCAATGTTCAGTACTTGTACACGCTATGCTCCTATGGTGCTACCCCTATCTCATGTGGCTTCACAAAGTCTACATTGTATATGACATTTTTTAGCAAAGGGTAAAACTGCATACATATACATCTCAAATCATATGTAGTATGTCTCTAGTCATCCTACGATTGCCTGAGCTCAGAACTCTGTTTCTCATAAAAACTTTAGACATGTTCAGGAAACACATGTAGTTAACGACAAGTGTACATACCACCCATTTTATAGGTTCAAGACCCGATAACTTACAACATTAGCCTGATATGTTGCACAACCATGTGCATAGACTCCCAAAAAGCTCTGTTTACAGATAGCACCAAAGCATGAAGATACGACCCCTTTGCTTGATTACAACAATGTTTGATACTTTCCTGCTATGTAGTGCAGCATAGTGTTGGTTCTGACATGCAATCTATGATTTTTTACATCCCGTGAAAATAGTTGGCTACTCGAACCCAAAACCATATTCTGACTTTGTTGTCGCTATAAATTGGGAAACCAGGTCTTGTCCTCTGAAATAGTAAGATACAACCGAAACCAATAGACATGACTAATTGTGATGTGCAACTCCGGTCCTTGAAAGTTGAAACCTAGACAAGATTTACCAACACTACAACACGGTTAAGAAACGGAGGCATTTTGTAGAAGGCACTAAAAAAGTGCCTTAGATTACTTCTCTTTAAAGGCGTCTGGGGAAAACGCCTTCAAAGGCCCCCGTTAGCAGGCACTTTTGAAGAACGCCTCAAAACATGCTTAATTAATGGCATTCTGTAAAATGCATGAATATGTAATAGCTTACGGATCGTTTTGCAAATTCACCACTACAGATTTAAAGGCATTTTTAGAAAATGCCGTAATATATCAAAGCATAGGGAGCGTTCTGAAAATCGCCAGCACGCACTTTGAAGGCATTCCGGAGGAAAACGCCTTGAAATATTGGTTAGATTTTCAAATTAGCCCCTATTCTATGAAATATGTACGTATCGGGCCTTCCACTCGCAGGACCCATCTGGCCAGACAAACATGCAATAAAATGTTAGAACTTTCTTTAATAAATATGAAACAGTGAGTGGTTGGTTCGCTTAGGTCGCTGGTTTGAGTCATCTGGTTCTTTTTTGGCCGGTTTAGCAATTTATTTAGTCCCATACTGCTTGCCGAGCTAAATTCTGGCCTGTTTAAAATTATGGCATATTACATCTTAAGAATTCTCTTACATATTGCAGTTTGATTCCGTTTGACGTGTGGGTGTGTGTCGGCCGGCTTGAGCGAGCCCCAGCTAAGTAGATCAGATATAACTAAGCACCTTATCAAAACAAGATATATAACGAAGCAGCTAGGCCCAGCAAGCAAGCGCAGAGTAGTCAAGTCGACAGGCGCCTCTTGTGTGCGTGTGTGACTGTGTGAATGAAGTCTTTTCCCAGATGGGCAATGTTCTATTTTTGTAGGCGTATTTCGGAACGCCCTCAAAGATCTTCGGAAGCATTCTTCAGAAATTCCCTTAAAAGTATGAGCATCGAAGGCATTTTCTCAAAGTGCCTATATAGGCCTTTCCCTTCGGGACTGTCTCTAGCATTTTTCTAGAATGCCTTGTTATATCTTTGAAGGCATTTTTGGGCCTTTTAACGGCGTATTTAAGTGCCTCCTAATCTCTACCATGTTGTAGTGTAATGTCTTACACAAGTCATTAAAGCACTAGCTAGAGCTTAATCTTACCATGTCAGTTTCGCAGTACGTAAAGGACTCCTCGGACAGCAAGCAATGATTGCTCCACATGACGGATCACAGCAAGGCAGCTCATTCTGAGCACCAGCAGGCACAGCGAAAATTGTTTCCGAAACAATAGCGACCGATTTCACCATTAGCACGGACACCCGAATCAATCAGCAAAGTGACAGGCTTGAACGAGGAACCCGTGCCCTCTTGGATGGAACCCACAGAAATCGGCGGCTAAACAGCCGAAACCAATCTATTAGAACTACCAACGGGGTAGGCTGGAATGCCAACCCCTACCGGGAGGGAGGCGAACGAGCCGCCATATCACAGTCCAACACGCGCAGCAAACGGATCTAACTTGATCTACCGGGGCGGACGCGCGGACCAAGCGGCCAACCGGCCAAAATGACCGGGGCCGTCCGGGGAGGGAGCAGAGTAGTGGGTGGTGGGTTGGCTAGTTACCTTGCCGCCGAAGAGGAAGATCCCGGCGAGGCCGGCGGCGCCGATGCTTCCCTAGATGACCACCGTGGGGAGAGCAGGGACCAGTTGCGGTAGATCATCCTCGCGAGCGAGCGCTTCTTCTGTGACCAGCCGAAACATGTAGTTACCCCGTGGTCGCGCTCCACGACATCTGTGCCACGCCCACCCCGGCGGCGGCGCTCTCCTTCTTCCGCGCCCTCCCCTTGCCGGCCCCGCTCCCGCTCTTCCACGAGCTCGCCTCCTGCCTCGCCAACCCCTCGTCGCTCCCAAACAAGAAAAACAGGATGAGATGGGGGAAGGAGGAGATGGTGTGGGAGGTAGCCATGGAAGAGATGGCTCCACGGGACAAGGGAGAGAAAGCGTGGGGATGGTGGCCGGCGGTGATGGGGAAGAGGGCGCACCATGGCCCTGGATCTGGATTGGAGTCGACGGAGGAAGGGAAGGGAGAGAGAACGTGACGAGAGGGGATAAGGGAGAGAGGGAGGTGTGGTGCACTTAGTTGTAGCGCATGCCGGTGAACCGCGCTACCACTAAGTTCGCAGTGGTGCGGGGTTGCATAGTAGTAGCGTGGGGTTTATACGCTGCGCTACTACTATCAACTTAGTAGTAGCGTGGGTTTATACCCCGTGCTACTAGTACTTCTTGTCCCGGTGAGCACGCTAAAGACCACTTAGTAGTAGCGCGGGTTTATATACCGCGCTACTACTACGTGGGTATCAGTAGCGCGGTTTGTGTACGCGCGCTACTGCTAAGTAGCAGTAGTGCCATATTTTAAACCGCGCGCTGGTAAGATTCTGTGTATAAGGTTTTCCCTAGCAGTGTAAGCATAGCAAATTCATAGCAACATCAATCTCAAAACATAATGGATAATAGGGATCAAACCCTAACGAAACTAACTCGATTACATGATAAATATCGTCCAACCCATCACCGTCCAGCAAGCCTACGATGGACTTACTCACGCACGGTGGTGAGCATCATGAAATTGGTGATGGAGGATGGTTGATGATGACGATGGTGATGGATTCCCCTCTCCGGAGCCCCGAACGGACTCCAGATCAGCCCTCCCGGGAGAGTTTAGGGTCTGGCGACAGCTGTCGGTGTCAAAACCGGCGGATCTCGGGTAGGGGGTCCCGATCTGTGCGTCAAGGCTGATGGTGACAGGAAGCAAGGGACACAGATGTTTACCCAGGTTCGGGCCCTCTCGATGGAGGTGAAACCCTACTTCACCTTGATTAATATTGATGATATGGGTAGTACAAGAGTAGATCTACCACGAGATCGTAGAGGCTAAACCCTAAGAGCTAGCCTATGATGGTATGATTGTAATTGTGATCGGCCTTCTAAGGACCAATGACGGTGTCCTGGACTAGGAGGTACTCACCACGTCATCTCCCGATCTGTTAAATTGGGCCGAGGACCCCCATGGCCGTATACTCATGGGCCAGTCCGGACAGCTGCCGCATACAAGGAAGATTCCATGAGACTTGGCGATCAAGAGAAGGACTCCTCCCCACCGGCGTGTTCGGCTAGGACTCTTGTTATCCTAGGCCTCTGGTGCATTATATAAACCGAGGCCGGGCTAGTCGATAGATATATACAACAATCATACCATAGGCTAGCTTCTAGGGTTTAGCCTCTACGATCTCGTGGTAGATCAACTCTTGTAATACTCATATCATCAAGATCAATCAAGCAGGAAGTAGGAAATTACCTCCATAGAGAGGGCCCAAACCTGGGTAAACATCGTGTTCCCTGTCTCCTGTTACCATCCGCCTTAGACGCATACGATTGAGACTCCTACCGAGATCCGCCGGTTTTGACACCGACATTGGTGCTTTCATTGGGAGTTCCGCTGTGTGTTCGGCAAAAGGTCGATGGCACTCCTGCAGATCAACTGCGACTTCGGCATCTTCGTCACCAGCTCCACTGGTCACGTTGGTTCGACCAAGGACTGCGCCCTACCTCGTCATTTTCAGATGAGGGCCTTCATCAACATCAGCTCCGATCTCTATCAAGATCATGGAGGAATCATCCAGGGAGCCCGGGGGCTCAACGTCAACATTGCCCTCGGTATTGTCTTTATTTTTACGGACAGCGAACTTGTATCCACCGTCACCGCCTCCTCGAGCATCGGTTTGACGATTGCTTCGGTGGAATAGTGCGGAATTACGTCTACAACAGCCACGCTAAATTTCATCGAGTTCCGATAGAGGAATCTCCGACAATCTACGATACATCGGAGCCCTGTCAAATCTGGACGAGAATGCAGACGAGTTTAGGGAGTGGTGTCCAGCTTCTATCTTGGACCTCCTTTGGAAGATCCAACCGTTGATCCACTGCGGAATTCCTATATCTACCACCCCTCAAAATTTCAGCTTGATCCGACCGTCCAAACTCCGGGAACCTTCCGATTAGTGCATCACTTTCCGGATCTGTTTTCTGCGTGAAAACAAATCCGACCCGAGTTCGTCCTTTTTACGAACGGGATTTCAGACTTCCTTTTTGGAGGAAGTTTTGTATGGGGTATTGTGTTTTGTTCCCGAACACATCGCACTAACTTTAGAATCTTTTGAACATGATCTTCAACATCATGCTGGTGTCAAACCAGTACGGCAATATTGCTCCACGACTGGCGACCTGCGCTAGACACGTCGTCACTTTGTTGAGACGAGCTCAACTTCTTCGGATCATCATCTCGGCAAGCCGAATAAGAGTCCGGCATCGCGAAGGATAAATCATCACCAACATCGCCGCCCCACGGATTACACGGAGATGGCATACCGGCATCGCCACACGGTCGCTTCATCAAGCTGACATCGACCACATCACGACCTGCATCGGCAGGGCCGCACTATTGCTTCTTCAAGGTGGTGTCCATCACGCCGACCTACTTCATCATCTTGGCTGGACCGGGGGCTTCGTCATCTCTTCATCAACTTACTCCAGACACTTCGGCCTCACTCGCCGACCAGCTCCGTCATGTTAGCTGGACCGAGGGCTTTGCCTCGGCGAGCCAACCTTTGCCAGCATTGCCATGCCGTCGTTTTATCGCCCATTAGGCAATGGGTGCGCGGATCGAGTCCCAATTTTGGGAATCACCTCCTTCGGATTGCTACAACAAATAAACTAGGTGCTATTAATCCCAGTATTATTGCTTGTTTGGGTTCATTTTTCCCAAGGAATTATTACTCTGGTTTGTCCATCATATATACACAGGTCTATCAAATGGTGGCGCGTGCTGACGATCGCATGGTGGTTCGGTCGGGTTTCCATTACATAGTCTGGCGAGCGCCCGCATCCGGAGCTCGGACCGACACAGAATTCAGGCTTTGCTGCGCCTTTACCGCATCACTGCGGCGCCCTGCATCGACATTGACTTGGCTCCGGGCCATATTTCTTTTATTACTCACTTTGCATAAATTATTTATTATGCAGCGATTTTTTAATTATCATTATTACTATTATCTCCGGTTTGCACCATTTTTTGTGCACAGGAAAATGATTCGGGGACTTCGGTGTCACTCTGCCGGTCTGCATTGACCGTGTTATGTCACCACTTCGGCGGGTCGAGCTCTCCGCTCTGCCACCTCGGGACCGGCTTGGGGGATGGAACCTTGTCCCGTATCAAGCTCGGACCGCGTCATCAATACCGAACACATTAACCAGCTAAGTCACTTTCATGCTCAAAGCTTTAATTTCCAACTTGTGTTTGGTTCGACCAAGCATTATACTTTTTTGGAAAAATGTTGCTTGCAAAAAATTTCCTGTCCAAACTTTGTTTGTGACGCATAAATTCAAATACCCAATTCATTTGGGGGCTTCCTTCATGAAGCTTTTCCTCCTGCATATGATTATACTTGTACGGCTTCGTTCCTTGTTCGTGTATTACGCCACAATATGCACCATATTGACTTAAGCGATTTGCAAGCTGGGTTGCCTCACTCCTGTGTTTACCCCTACGTTCCCGATTGTTCGGCAAGGGAGTAAAGGGAGCACCTCTGCGATTGTCACGATCGGGTCATCCGAGCCGGACCTCGTGACCAGGTGAAGCCGAAAGGTAAGCGCTCTTATAGTTTTCAAAGATGGTCGGCACACAACGGAACTCATGAGTACAAAAATCTATTGCACAAGTCTCATAATAACAATGAGCACCGAAGAAAGGTATCGGTGGGGGTACTATTTTCTTCGAAGATGCTTCTTACACTTCGCAGTAATATAGCATAATTTCCCTGAGCGCGCTTTGTTTGTTAGAACCTTATGGCCTGATTGCCTGGTTATTGGAAACACCGTCGATATTCTCGACAGATGGAGTACATAACACTTTTCGGTCCTTGACCGAAGAGGGAGAAGCCGATGGTCGGTTAAGACGCGTTTAAAGTTCGGTTGAACATAGATATGATATAAGTACTTCGGTACATGCAATAATTCTTTTACCCAAGTCACTTGGGGGCTCTTAAATTTATATGAGCCGTTTTATGATAAGTGTTCTTCTTCTTAGTTTTTGCAAAGTTTTTATTATTATTATTATCTATCACTCCTTTTTTCGACACGAGCGTGTGGTCGCTAGCCGGGGAGCCTAATTTCTCTCTCAAAGCCGCTAGAGTTTAGTTTGCTATACTGGCCTAATGAGAAGTACTCCGCCCTCGGGATAGGAGGTTGAAGCCGTAGGCTGACCCGCTTGAAGTCTTGAGATAGGATGTATCATGTTAAAGCACGACAGAATCACTTCTTTTGCTAAGGCCAATTTTCGGATTGCCACCGAACACTTGATCTCGTTCGGACGTCAAGTTTTTACTGACCTTTTTTGGTTTTCCAAGCTTATGGCACTTGTTAAACTATTTTTGTGTTTTCAGCACAAGTCTCGCATGATCTGTGCCGGACACCTTTAGAGATTCGGCAAAAACATTCTCGTATATTGCTATATATGCATCGGTTTGAATTGTGTATTCGGTCAATAGTTGGGTTACTGGCTCTGCGCTTGCCTCCTACGTTCCGCTTTGTTCGGCTAGGTGTGTAAAGGAGAACCACTGCGAGTGTGCTTCCAGCTCACATGGTTAAGCACCTCGGTGGAGAAAGCCCGGCCCGACTGTCACAATAAGCGTAAACTGGTCAGCGATCCGATGACGGTGTTAAACAACGGGCCATTCATAACAATGGCGAAGTATTTCTGACTTGACCTCGATTGTCGCCGAACACTACCGGGGCTATTAACTGGCCTCCCAAACTAAATCCTCGATATTTTGCTCTTACATTGGAGCTGAGGTTTCATAATCATGCTTAGCATGACAACCCAAAGAAAGGAACCGATAAGCGGGACTATTTTCTTTGGAAGACATTTCTTACATTAAACAGTAATATAATATATCTCTCTGCGTACCTTTGTTTATAAAACCGTATGGCCAGATTGCCTTGTTTGTTGTAAATCTTTGCCCTCATAAAGGTTTTATAAAGTAGGACAAACACTCCTCGGCTATTGGCCAAGGCGGTGGAAGCCGATGGTTGGTCAACAAAGTTTTGTACAATGCGGATCCGAGCATTAATGACGTAAAGTACTTGGATGCATAGAGTCATTACACATAATTTGTGATTTTACTATGGATATCAATCCTTAATTCGGCCACCCGTGCCTGCATTAAGGCTCGGGGGCTACTGGGCTTCGGGCTTATTATTTACAAATATTAAAATGGCACATTGATCCCCTGATCTGGTGTTGCCACCCGACCAGTGTCTCGGGGGCTACTGCATTGCCTGTCCAATGCAGAAAATTTTAAGTGTAATACAGTCTCCGAGGAGATTTTGATCCCCAGGTTGGTCAGCCGCACCCAACCTCAGTCTTGAGGACTGAGCATGCCGCTTTTTGTGTCCCGAAGTATTCTGCCGAGCTAGGCCTTGATCCTCAGACCGACTTTGCAAATCAACCTGAGTCTCAGCGGCTATGGGGATCAGCGGTCTTATGTCATCCTTCATGTGCATCTCGGGTTTTAGAGCGATACCCACCTTGAGGGCTACTGGCTATGTATCTCGGCAGAGAATAAATTGCACCAATCAAAAATATTGACAAAAATTGGCCCACATTCGGGGTGGCGGACCACCTCGGAAGCAGTCCGGCATAAAGCTCGGGCGCTAGTGGCTGGCTCCATAGAGGGCATTTCCGGCATTAAGCTCGGCTAAACTCCTCCAAACTTGTTTGAACCAAGGTGATTTACGACACCTCGGATACAGTCCGGCGTTGGAGCTCGAATACATAGTCCGGCGTTGGAGCTCGGATACAGTACGACTTTGGAGCTCTGATACATAGTCCGGCGCTAGAGCTAGGAAGAAGTCCGGCATTGGTGCTCGGCTGCAAAAGATACCTCGAATGCAGTCCGGCGTTGGAGCTCGGACGCAAGAGGACGCTGCCGCCCGGGAACAACTTCGAACCCGAGGTGTGGCATAAAAATAAAAAGGCACTGATAAAGGCCGTAAACTTAAAGGGGCTCCTCGGATACCCGACGTGTAAGCTCGTCGAATGCATTTCGGCGATCCTCAAGATCGAAGATGAGAAGAGTTGTTGAACCAATTTTCAAGACCGACGACTGAAGATGAAGAACGGTTCGGAAGAATCGAGGAGCGTCCCTAACTTGAAGACCGGTTCAAGGGGCTACTGACGGTGTCCTGGACTAGGGGGTACTCACAACGTCATCTCCCGATCTGTTAAATTGGGCCGAGGACCCCCATGGCCGTATACTCATGGGCCAGTCCGGACAGCTACCGCATACAAGGAAGTTTCCGCAAGACTTGGTGATCAAGACAAGGACTCCTCCCCCACCGGCGTATTTGGCTAGGACTCTTGTTATCCTAGGCCTCTGGTGCATTATATAAACCGAGGCCAGGCTAGTCGATAGATATATACAACAATCATACCATAGGCTGGCTTCTAGGGTTTAGCCTCTACAATCTCATGGTAGATCAACTCTTGTAATACTCATATCATCAAGATCAATCAAGCAGGAAGTAGGGTATTACCTCCATAGAGAGGGCCCGAACCTGGGTAAACATCGTGTCCCCTGTCTCTTGTTACCATCCGCCTTAGACGCATAGTTCGGGACCCCCTACCAGAGATCCGCCGGTTTTGACACCGACAACCAACCTCTCCGATTTATATAGGCACCAGAGAGGGCTAGGGTTTACATGGAGTCGGTTACAAGGAAGGAAATATAATATCCAGATCGCCAAGCTTGCCTTCTACGCCAAGGAAAGTCCCATCCGGACACGGGCAGAAGTCTTGAGTCTTGTATCTTCACGCTTCAATAGTCCGAAAGTTGTACACAGCCCGGCTGTCCTGATACCCCCTAATCCAGGACTCCCTCAGTAGCCCCTGAACCAGGCTTCAATGACGATGAGTCCGGCGAGCAGCCTTGTCTTCGGCATTGCAGGGCGGGTTCCTCCTTTGAATACTCCAAGGTAATTATCGAACACTCAAACCGTGTCCGGATCCACAAGATGATCTTCGTATGCCACCATAGAGAGAATGATGTTTCACAAATGCAATCAGCTGACACCTTTTTAGGCAACGCGACGTGTCACTACGGTCAGGTCATTATTCGAAACATCTTTCCACAACCAGCCACAGCGCATATTGCGAGGCGGTTTCCTTGACACGTCTTGTCAAAGCAGAGATCATGCCCTTTCATTACGGGATTCTCATCAATACGGGTACGGGTAATCCCACCACATCATTAATTTTGGCGCTTGGGAAGCAGCGATTCCCAACGGGCAAGTGGGGAGGTGCAACGCTTTCGTTGCCTCTATAAAGGGATAAGATTTCCTCATTTTTACCCACGCCTTCTTCCTTCTCTGCCCACTCTTGCCTCCTCGAGCTCTAGCGCCCAAGCCCAAGTCTCCTCCACACAGCTAGACATGTCCGGAGCAGGAGGCAAGTGGGTGGCTTCCACCTTCGAGGAGAAGAACATCACAGATCTTCGGGCGGCCGGATACTTGGCCGCGGACATAGCGCACCGGCTACCGGACGCTGGGCAGGTCATTCCGACCCCAGGACCCCAGGAGAGTCGTGTTCGTCGCCCACTTCGTCCGTGGACTGGGATTTCCACTCCATCCCTTCGTCCGCGGGCTCATGTTCTACTATGGGCTAGATTTCCATGATCTAGCCCCGAATTTCGTCCTCAACATCTCGGCGTTCATCATCGATTGCGAGGCTTTCCTCCGCATCCGGCCTAACTTCGGCCTGTGGCTGCAAATCTTCTGCGTGAAGCCGAATATTGTATGCGGCCAACAAGCGGAGTGCGGAGGGGCCATGGTGGGCAAGATGCCTAACGTCACCTCGCTGGATGGCTCCTTTGCGGAGACCGTAAAAGGATGGCAATCGGGGTGGTTTTACATCACCGAGCCACGCGGCGTCAACTGGGCGGCGGCCCCCTGAGTTCCGATCCGGAATCCCTATGCGGCTCACCTCCTGGGAAAAGAAGGGCCTGTCCTGGGGTGATTCCACGGAGCTGGACGGACTCAAGACATGCATCTAAAGCATGAAGGACAAGAACATCAAGCTTGTCAATGTGGTCCAGGTCATGCTCGTTCGCCGGATCCTGCCCTGCCAAATGCAGGTGGTAAATCTGTGGGAGTTCGTCCTGGCCGAACACTAGGCAGCTCGAAAGCTCTGACATGGCGCACAAAGGCGCATGGAAAGTGTTGTTCAAGGCCTCCGGAGTACCTCCTCCCACATCCGAGGACCGCGGACTTCATGCAGCGCGGCCCCCGAATCCGGTGAGTTTTGGGACCACCACCGGGTTTAGTTTTTTCCCAATACATTCATGGGGTAGTTTTAAGTATTTATATATATTTGCCTCAGGATTATGTGAAGACAGCGGAGCAGATTGACTGTTCGGATCCGTTGCCAGAAGATCCAGTGGATGCTCTCTTGACGGAGATGTTAGTCCCGGCACCGTACAAGTCTTGGAGAAGAAAACGAAAAGAAGGCCCGGGGACCAGGAAGGGTCTCGGCGTAAGGTTGCGTCCAGTCTCGTCCAGAAGGCGGCGGCGGAGTCCTCCCACGAAGTGGAGGAGGAAGAAGAAGAAGACGCCCCATCCGAGAAGGATGAGGGGCCCGGCGAAGCGGGCCAGGGGGCCAGAAAAGGCCCTCGGCGCAAGGCCGTTATTCCTTTGTCGTCCGATCACAATGAGACTCATTCCTCCCGCGGAGGCGGCGGGAATCAAGAAGAAATTCCACCTCCCCGCACTAGGGTGGAGAAGAAGAGAAAAGCCGCCCCGGAGGGGGAGGTCAAGGCCCAAGAAGGGAAGGTAACCCTTCCGGACTATTCCGCCACGGCCGCCATACGGCCGAGGAGGGGTGGCTGCCCCGGGGGAAGCCCCCGGCGATCGTAAGTGTCCACATCCTATCATGGTTTCACTTCATAGTTTTTATACTTATAGTGCCGAACATATATGTATTCCGGCCAGGGCTCACCCCGAGGAATCCTCCTCCGGGTCTCTAAGAGATTCGGCGATAAATTCGCTCCCGACGGCCACTACCCCTCCTCACGCGGATGACATGGAGGTGTTGTCCCGAAGGCTCTCAGAGCATGGGGAGGTGACTCTGGACATGCCCCACGGCGGGATTCCATATGTCGGGCATGCGGGGTTCAAGATCCCCGCGGATCGCGTCGAGGAGAGCCGCAACAAGGCAGACTCCCGACCGAACACTACCCCGGAACCTCCAATTGTTCCGGACTTGGGCAGGAAGCCCCTCGTTAGGGAGGGCGAGCCACCCATGCCAAGGGCTTCCGTCGCATCTACGGCACCGGATAGTCTGGTGGAATCGCTTCGAGGCGCTTCCATGGAAGAAGAGCATCGTACTCTTATGAGTGCGGTGATTCAAAAGGTCCAGTCCGCCAAAAGCGGATTGACCGAAGCCTACACAAGCCTCCTGACGGGCTGATGCGGAGCATCCAACGATCATCACCATGCCAAGAGTCCGTTTGGCAAGTGACACGTGCGACCTCTACTTCTCATACATAAAGGTGAATCTTCTCCTTTACACGTGCTCACTTGACCCCTTCGAGGATCGTGTACTACTTGACACTTCTCCCGTGTGCATGCATAGGTATTGTCGGAGCTTCACGGATGTCAAGGAGGAGTGCAAGCGCCAAGGAACGACTACACCATCCGCGAGGGAAGCCTGGAATAGAAGACGGAAAAAGACGGAGTTGCGGAGTCCCCAGCGGCCGGACGACCGGAAGCCACCAGACGTCCGACACTCTCCAGCGGCCGGACGACCGACGAACACCGGACGTCCGACAAGTACCAGGAACCGGACGACCGAAGCCGACCGGACGACCAGCACCTCCTGTCCAGAGCCAATACGTCGGAAGTCCGACGCCCTCCGGACGTCCGGACCCCATGACGGCCGGACGTCGACCTTTGCACTGTGCAGCCGGGCCTTTGGCCATGTATCCCTCTCCCACGTACCCCTTCGTGGCTTAGACTATAAATAGACCTTCCCCTCATCCTTTCTAGGGTTGGGAAAGTGATAGCTCATTTGTATGTGAGCTTTGCTCCTACCTTCCTCTACTCTTGAGAGAGAGAGAGAGACCACTACTCCATTGGAGGCCAAGACCTCCATCTAGGAGAAGATCCTCCGGGATATATCATCAAGACCCCCTCTTAGGCGGCCCCCTTCAAGACCTCCTCACGGAGATGAACTCTACCTTGTATCTTTCCCTTTGTTGTTCATGTACCTTGTGGATCTTGTGTGTTTGATTGTCTAGTGGATGTATGATCGGACTTGTTCTTGAGTGTTTCCCCTTGTGATTTCTCTCCGTTCTTCCCCGTGTTCTTTGTGTCCTCCGAGGGATCCCACTCCAATCATGAAAGATCGTCCTACACCGGGTTAGCCCCGTATCACGGGTTTGAGGTAAGTAGTAAAAATGTATAAAATTGCCACCGATAGGTAGTAGCCCCTGATACTCTGTTTGGTGTTCGGAAAGAAAAGCCAAACGGAGAGTCAATTATAATCCGCACGAGTCTAATAATAAGTATTGTTGTGAATAAGCAGGCTGTCTTGCTTCTTCTTCTTGCCCGTCTTTGCCGAGGTTGTTGCCCGAAGCGGCACTGGAGGCGGCGAGGAGAGCTCACCCTCACGAAGAGGCAGCTCGAAGAGAACAAGGGTAAGTAATTCCCGCTCTAATGCGTTTAAGGATAGGCAAAATTGATGAGTCTAACACCTAAGTGTCGTGACCATGTAACAGGGGCCACCGCTGAGGTGGCGTCCCTGAAGAAGGCGCTGTCTGAGGCCAAAAACAAGGCGGCCTCGGAGTGTAAGGAGCGCGAAAAGCAAAGTGCTAGAGTGGGTGAGGTACAACAGGAGCTCCAGGACCTCGGCAAGAAGTGCGAGTCCGTGGATCATGAGCTGAAGGCGAAGGAGGCCGAGCTTCCGAAGGCCCTTGTGAATTTGAAAGATGCCAAGGCCGAAGCCGAGAAAGCACAGCAGGAGATACAGGAGGCCAAAAAGATAGCAGCGAGTAAGAAATTTGTTATGCGAAGGAAACATGTGGAGGAGGCATTTCTTGTATTTACTCGAATACGGAGCTCTCCAGGGGCATTTGCAGATCTGCCACGCAGCATCTCAGACACTGCGGAGTTCTACCGTGCCCAGGAGGGGAGCTCAACGGAGAAGCTGTTCTGGTCCCGGTATGTTGGGGCCGATCATCCGATGCCTCTGCGCGACCAACTGAAGCAGTTGGTCGAACTCCACAGGGCAGCTGAACTGTCTATGAAGGACTTCATAGTCAGGATGTGGCCTAGTGAGCTACTGCCCAGTAGCTACTTTGGCCTGATCAAGCGAATGGTGGATGCCTGCTCGCGGCTCTGCATCGAAGGTGCCCACCGAGCTTTTGCCCGTGTCAAGTTGCATTGGGGCAAGCTGGATTCGTAGAAGCTGGTCAAGGACGGGCCGCCGGAGGGTAAAACACATCGCCATCCCGAAATGTACTATGATGGCGTGATGAAGGGTGCTCATCTCGTTGCCAATGAGTGTGCCAAGGACTCCATATTTGAATGAATTCACTTCTGTCATGTTTGTAATTAAAGACGAAGTTACTTGCGCTATGCAGAGCTTTTGTTATTTAAAATATTACCTTCTGTGCGGCTGTTTATAAAATCCTGAAAGTAGGCCGGTCGTCGGTTCCGCCCCCATGTGACTAGCACTGGGGTGTTCCTGGAAAACCCGGACACTCTTTACCCAAATGTTTGGTACCTTAAGGAGGTGTCTGTCGCAGCGAACAAGGCAATCGGACTATGCGACTTTATAACTTTCACTTAGCCATAGAAGTCTACAATTTTAAATTTCGGCGAAGCCCCTGGAATTTGGAAGACCGAATCGGGGCGCTATACATGCCTAGGTCGGACGAAGCCAATTTATCACCTAAATCCGAAAATCTTTAAGGATTTTAAAACCTCTCGAACAGCGACCAGCTCTCGCCACATCATGCCGGTCAGTTTTCGGCTTTCTCTACTGAGGTGCTCGTCCGGAAGAACGGGGACACAATCGCAGTAGTTCTCCCTGCGCTACCTTAGTCGATATAACGGAACATAAGGCACCAAAACAAGGGAGCCGGGCTATCCCAACTGTAGACCCAAGACATGATTCGCAGCTGATGCATATAGTGCTATAAGTTCGGGGTGCCGCACTGTTGAAAGTGTTCGGACTTTAGTTGCCATATAGCGGGGCGCCATAAGAAGCCCCTGGCAAACCGGCCGCACCAAGGTGTACGGATGCAATATCAAATAAACATTTATAAGAGAAAAATTCTCAAATAAAAAAGAAGCTGATGCTATATATAATCTCCCATTGACGAAAAATACGTTTAAGCGTACATTTACAATGGGTGCGTTAAGCAGAGATAAAATAGGACTATTTGACATGTCCTATCTAGGGGCAGGCTGTGTTCAGGTAAATAAAGTAGGTATAATGATCGTAAATAGATTCCACCTGTGTATTTCCTTCTATGCACAACGTCTATTGCCTCCTTGGATGTCTCTTCCCTATAAGTCCGGCAATTCGGCTCTTTTGAGGATGCTGCGCCAACGAGGTGTCCTGAAAGGTAAGAGGGAAAGAGTATGAAAGTATTTGGCGGTTACCCGCACTATTGACTGAGTCGTTGATGCGCCTCCGCCTATGCCCATGCTATTTTAAGTGCGTAATCGTGTGCACGTGGCACGAATGCTGCTTTGATGGGGCTTAAGAGGAGGCCGGACTGCTAGTCTTGCTCTTGGCATGCCTGATGATCCTATTGCGGGGTGCTCCGGACTCGCTTGACTGTGCTCGAAGTTGTTGTCACCGGATTTGTTAGTCGGAGAAGGCCGCATTGTACTTCCGCCGCGAGGGCTGCAGTATGTTCTTACATTACGTGAGGAAGCGGTCCATATTTCCGTTCACCGTTATGACCCAGCGTGGTCCTGGCATCTTGAGCTTGAGATATGTGTAGTGTGGTACCGCATTGAATCTGGCGAATGCGGTTCGTCCGGCGATTGCATGGTAACCACTGCGGAAGGGGACGATATCGAAGATTAACTCTTCGCTTCGGAAGTTATCCAGAGATCTGAAGACCACTTCCAATGTTATAGAGCCCGTACAGTGGGCCTCTACTCCAGGAACTACACGTTTAAAGGTGGTTTTAGTGGGCTTGATCCTTGAAGGGTTAATGCCCATTTTGCGCACTGTGTCTTGGTAAAGCAGGTTCAGGCTGCTGCCGCCATCCATAAGGACGCGCGTGAGGTGGAATCTATCAATGATTGGGTCTAGGACCAATGCGGCTGAGCCACCGTGACGGATGCTAGTAGGGTGATCCCTACAATCGAAAGTGATCAGACAAGCTGACCATGGGTTGAATTTGGGGGCGACTTGCTCCATCACATAGACATCCCTTAGTGCCCGCTTGCGTTCCCGCTTGGGGATGTGCGTGGTGTAGATCATGTTGACCGTTTTCACCTAGGGGGGGGGGGATTTCTTCTGTCCCCCCGTGTTCGGACGTCGGGGCTCCTCGTCGTCGTCGCTGTGCAGCCTCTTGTCCTTGTCTTCGGCGTTTATCTTGTCGGCCTGTTTGAATACCCAGCAATCTCTATTGGTGTGGTTGGCTGGCTTGTCCGGGGTGCCATGAATTTGGCACGAGCACTCCAGTATGCGGTCCAGACTGGACAGTCCCTGATTTTACTTTTGAACGGCTTCTTCCGCTGAACAGGCTTGGATCCACTGAATCCAGCATTGACTGCCATGTCTTCAGTGCTGTCGCTGTTGTTCCGTCGCTTATGTCCGTTACGCCGTGGCTTGCCGTTATTGTCGCGGCCATCCGAATTGCCAGACTGTGGCATAGTGCTGGCGAAACCAACCAACTGTCCTCGCTGCGCCAAAAGCGGTTCATTAGTGTTGTGAGAGCTTCCATGGACTTGGGTTTTCTGGCCGAGGTGTCGAGGAGCCACTAAATCACGGATATTATGCTTGAAAGCCGCTAGGGCTTCGGCGTCCGGACAGTCAACTATTTGGTTCTTGTTAGTGAGGAACAGAGTCCAGAATTTCCTGGCTGACTCTCCGGGCTGTTGAGTGATGTGGCTCAATTCATCGGCGTCAGGTGGTCGCACATATGTGCCTTGGAAGTTGTCGAGGAATGCGCCTTCCAGGTTTTCCCAACTACTAATGGAATTTGTTGGCAGGCTGTTTAGCCAGTGTCGGGCTTGTCCTTTGAGCTTAAGGGGAAGATATTTGATGGCGTGCAGATCATCTCCGCGGGCCATGTGAATGTGGAGAAGAAAATCTTCGATCCATACTGCGGGGTCTGTTGTGCCATCGTATGATTCGACGTTTATGGGTTTGAACCCTTCTGGGAATTCATGATCCATTACTTCGTCAGTGAAGCAAAGGGGGTGCACGGCGACTCTGTGCCGGGCTATGTGACTACGCATGTCGAATTGCTCTGGGTGGCTATATTTGGCGCGGCCGGACTTGTTGAAGGTGTGTCTGGCGTGACGGTCCTCGTCGCGTACCGAGGCGCGTCCTCGCGATCCGTAGATCAATCTTGGTTATCCCGTTTTGTTGCCTCGGGCCGTAGTATGTTGGCGTGGGGGTGTTGGCTGGTATGCAGACTGGTATGCTGTTTTATCCCGGCCACGAGGTGGCCGGTCAGCCGTATGGTGCTCGAGTCCGTATTCCTCGGCTGCCAGGACTTCCGTCCATCTATCTGTGAGTAGATCTTGATCAGCTTGGAGTTGCTGTTGTTTCTTTTCCAGGCTCCTCGCAGTGGCTATAAACCGACGCTTGAAGCGCTCCTGGTCTACGGTATCCTCAGGCACGCCGAACTCGTCGTCGCCGAGGCAAATCTCGTCTTCGGAGGGGGGCATGTAGCTGTCCTCCTCCGAGTATTCGTCCTTCGCCTGTTCTTCTGGGCTGACCTGCTCATCCTCCTGTTCGGCTTGCTCGAAGGCAGGCTGATCAGGGTTGTATTCTTCTTCGGCACCATTCGGATTGTTTTCGTCTCCTGGGCCGGTATTGGTGTGGCGGGGCTTGGAGTGGCGCCGACAGCGCCCATTCTTTGCTTTTTTCCCTGAGGTTTTATCCTCCGTTGCCTCGTTGCCATTTGTTTCCTTTGGAGTGTCCACCATATATATATCATAAGAAGAGGTGGCTGTCCACCGCCCAGTGTGCGGTGGTTCATGTTCTTCTCCTGCATCGTCGTCCATACCATCGATGTCTTCAAAGTCGAAGTTCATTACCTCGGTTAAGTCATCGACCGTGGCAATGAAGTGGGTGGTGGGTGGGCAACGAATTCCTTCGTCGTCTGTCTCCCACTCGAGCCGGACATAGTTCGGAGAAGAGCCTCCTGACAAAGAGAGATACTTTAATGAGTCCAGCATGTCGCCAAAGGGCGAGTGCTGGAAAATATCCTTGCCATGATGAACTCCATTACGGAGCCCATCACAGCCCAACGGGCTCGAGTGTCTTGAACGGAACCAACGTCCGGATACGAATCCAGGGGTTCGGAGTTGCGGGCCACCGTAGAGGTAAGACCCGTGTTTGGATCCACCGCCGACGAGGGCGTGACCTGGGGGCGGGGTCCATCCCTCCGTCCTTAGGCAGCGCAGCCTGCTCTGGATCTAGGTCCGGAGATACTACGGGGGCGATACCCCGAGCTTCGTCCGATGGCAGGTCTAAGCCGTGCTCGTCGAGACTGTCCGGTGCTCCTGGCATAGGCCCAAATCCATCGAAGATCAAGTCTCCGCGGATATCCGCCGTGTAGTTCAGGTTTCTGAACCTGACCTGGTGGCCAGGGGCGTAGCTGTCGATCTGCTCCAGATGGCCAAGCGAGTTGGCCCGTAGTGCAAAGCCGCCGAACACGAAGATCTGTCCGGGGAGGAAAGTCTCGCATACAGACAGCGTCGTTGAAAGATGATTAAAGGGGCCATCGATCCCGACGGCTGACGATCTGGAGGAACTCTCAATGAAAGCACCAATGTGAGTGTCAAAACCGGCGGATTTGGTAGGGGGTCCCGATCATGCGTCAAGGCTGATGGTGACGAAGCAATGGACACAGATGTTTACCCGAGTTCGGGCCTTCTCGATGGAGGTAAAACCCTACTTCACCTTGATTAATATTGATGATATGGGTAGTACAAGAGTAGATCTACCACGAGATCATAGAGGCTAAACCATAAGAGCTAGCCTATGATAGTATGATTGTAATTGTGATCGGCCTTCTAAGGACCAACCTGTCCGGTTAATATAGGCACCGGAGAGGGCTAGGGTTTACATGGAGTCGGTTACAAGGAAGGAAATATAATATCCGAATCGCCAAGCTTGCCTTCTACGCCAAGGAAAGTCCCATCCGGACACGGGCCGAAGTCTTGAGTCTTGTATCTTCACGCTTCAATAGTCCGGACGTTGTACACAGTCTAGCTGTCCGGATACCCCCTAATCCAGGACTCCCTCAGCGGCTCTGTATTGTAAAACGCGATGAATATTTCTCTCTAATTTTTTCTCCCCGTACACCAATATATGGAGTTGGAGTTGAGCTCGGTGGAGCTCCAGGGGGACCACGAGGGAGGGGGCGCGCCCCCCACCCTTGTGGAAAGGGCGTGGGCCCCCTGGCCTTAATTCTTTCGCCAGTATTTTTCTTTATTTCCAAAAATAATCTCCGTGAAGTCTCAGGTCATCCCGAGAACTTTTGTTTCTGCACAAAGATAACACCATGGCAATTCTGCTGAAAACAGCGTCAGTTCGGGTTAGTTCCATTCAAATCATGACAGTTAGAGTCCAAAACAAGGGCAAAAGTGTTTGGAAAAGTAGATACGACGGAGACGTATCATCCATCAACCTCATCGACGAGGAAAACGAGCAAGCTCCACGGCCCGTCGAGGCCGAGGCGCTCCCCGACAATGCGATGGACGATGCCGTGATGCGCGTCATCGCCAGGGTTGAGCAGACCTTTGGTGCATGGCGCTTGAGCGCCGCGGATCAAGATAGGCATGTCAGCGCCGACAGGCTGCAGCTCGCTGCACAACATATGATCGATGGCGTGCCGCAGAGTGCTACCTCTTAAGCATGAGTTGGTTTTCCCTTGAAGAGGAAAGGGTCATGCAGCAAAGTAGCGTAAGTATTTCCCTCAGTTTTTGAGAACCAAGGTATCAATTCAGTAGGAAACTACACGCAAATCGCCTAGTACCTGCACAAACAATCAAGAACCTTGCAACCAACGCGATAAAGGGGTTGTCAATCCCTTCACAGCCACTTGCAAAAGTGAGATCTGATAAAGATAGTAAGATAAATATTTTTGGTATTTTTGTTGTATAGATTGGAAAATAAAGATTGCAAAATAAACATCGACATAAATAGCTAGTTGACGAGAAACTAGTATGATGTAAAATAGACCCGGGGGCCATAGGTTTCACTAGTGGATCCTCTCAAGATAGCATATATTACGGTGGGTGAACAAATTACTACCGACCAATTGATAGAAAAGTGCATAGTTATGATGACATCTAAGGCAATGATCATGAATATAGGCATCACGTCCGTGTCAGGTAGACCGAAACGATTTTGCATCTACTAATATGACTCCACACATCGACCGCTATCCAGCATGCATCTAGAGTATTAAATTCATAAGAACGGAGTAACGCTTTAAGCAAGATGACATGATGTAGATGGATAAACTCAAGCAATATGATATAAACCCGATTGTTTTATCCTCGATGGAAACAATACAATACGTGTCGTTTCCCTTTCTATCACTGTCATCGAGCACCGCAAGATTGAACCCAAAGCTAAGCACTTATCCCATTGCAAGAAAGATCAATCTAGTAGGCCAAACTAAACCGATAATTCGAAGAGACTTGCAAAGATATCAAATCATGCATATATGAATTCAGAGAAGAACCAAACAAAATTCATAGATAATCAAGTTCATAAACCCGCAGTTCATCGGATCTCGGCAAACACACCGCAAAAGAGTATTACATCGAATAGATCTCCAAGAACATCGAGGAGAACTTTGTATTGAGATCCAAAGAGAGAGAAGAAGCCATCTAGCTAATAACTATGGACCCAAAGGTCTGTGGTAAACTACTTACACATCATCGGAGAGGCTATGGTGTTGATGTAGAAGCCTCCGTGATTGAATCGCCCTCCGGTAGATCGCCGAAAAAGTGCCCAAGATGGGATCTCATGGGTACATAAGGTTGCAGCAGTGGAAAAGTGGTTTCGTGGCTCCCCCGGATGTTTTCAGGGTATAAGAGTATGTATAGGCGGAAGAAGTAGGTCGGTGGAGCTAAGAGGGGCCCATGAGGGTCGGGGGCGCGCCCTGCTGCCTCATGGCTGCCTCGTTGCTTCCATGACTTCCACTCCAAGTCTCCTGGATTGCGTTTGTTCCAAAAAAAAATCCTCGCGAAGGTTTCATTCCGTTTGATATTCCTTTTCTGTGAAATAGGCAAAAAAACAACAATTTGAACCGGGCCTTCGGTTAATAGGTTAGTCCCAAAAATAATACAAAAGAGCGTAATAAAGCCCATTAAACATCCAAAACAGATAATATAATACCATGGAACAATCCAAAACTATATATACGTTGGAGACGTATCAAGCATCCCCAAGCTTAAATCCTGCTCATCCTCTAGTAGGTAAATGACAAAAACAGAATTTTTGATGTGGAATGCTACCTAACATAATTTTCAATGTAATTCTCTTTATTGTGGCATGAATGTTTAGATCCAAAAGATTCTAGACAAATTTTTAATATTGACATAAAAATAGTAACTCTTCAAGCATGCTAACCAAGCAATTATGTCTTATAAAAATAACATAGCCAAAGAAAGCTTATCCCTACAAAATCATATGGTTTGGCCATGCTTCATTTTCGTCACACGAAATGCTCCCATCATGCACAACCCCGATGACAAGCCAAGCAATTGTTTTATACTTAGTCTTTTCAAACTCTTTCAACTTTTACGCAATATATGAGCGTGGCTAATCAACGGGCTATGGACATAGAACTATGGGTGCAATAGCATATGATGATGGGGGTTATGTGAGAAGACAAAAAAGGAGAAAGTCTCACATTGACGCGGCTAATCAACGGGCTATGGAGATGCCCATCAATTGATGTCAATGCGAGGAGTAGGGATTGCCATGCAACGGATGCACTAGAGCTATAAATATATGAAAGCTCATCAAAAGAAACTAAGTCGGTGCGCATCCAACTTGCTTTCTCACGAAGACCTAGGGCATTTTGAGGAAGCCCATCATTGGAATATATAAGCTAAGTTCTATAATGAAAAATTCCCATGGGACAATGCTCTATCATGAAGAAAATCTCTATCATGAAGATCATGGTGTTATTTTGATGCACAAGTGTGGCAAAGGATAGTAACATTGTCCCTTCTCTCTTTTTATCTCATTTTTTATTTGGGCCTCTTTGGCCTCTTTTTTTATTTGGGCTTCTTTGCCCTCTTTTTTTATTTTTATTTTTTTCGTCCGGAGTCTCATCCCGACTTGTGGGGGAATCATATTCTCCATCATCCTTTCCTCACATGGGACAATGCTCTAATAATGAATATCATCACACTTCTACTTACTTACAACTCAAGAATTACATCTCGATACTTAGAACAAAATATGACTCTATGTGAATGCCTCCGGCGGTGTACCGGGATATGCAATGAATCAAGAGCTACATGTATGAAAGAATTATGAAGGTGGCTTTGCCACAAATACGACGTCAACTACATGATCATGCAAAGCAATATGACAATTATGGAGCGTGTCATAATAAACGGAACATTGGTGAGTTGCATGCGAATATATCTCGGAATGGCTATGGAAATGCCATAATAGGTAGGTGGCTGCTTTGAGGAAGGTATAAGGAGGCTTATGTGTGATAGAGCGTATCATATCACAGGGTTTGGATGCACTGGTGAAGTTTGCACCAACTCTTAAGGTGAGAAAGGGCAATGCACGGTACCGAAGAGGCTAGCAATGATGGAAGGGTGAGAGTGTGTATAATACATGGACTCAACATTAGTCATAAAGAACTCACATACTTATTGCAAAAATCTACAAGTCATCAAAATTAAGCACTACGCGCATGCACCTAGAGGGATAGATTGGTAGGAAAAGACCAGCGCTCGTCCGCAACCGCCACTCATAAGGAAAGCAATCAAAGAACACCCCATGCTTCAAATTAGTCACACAACGTTTACCATACGTGCATGCTATGGGACTTGCAATCCTCAACACAAGTATTTATAAATTCCACAAATACCCAACTAGCATGACTCTAACATTACCACCTTTATATCTCAAAACAACTATCAAGTATCAAACTTATCATAGTATTTAATGCACTCTATATGAAAGATTTTATTATACCCATCTTGGATGCCTATCATATTAGGACTAATTTTATAGCCAACGCAAATTACCATGTTGTTCTAAAAGTCTCTCAAAACAATATAAGTGAAGCATGATAGATCAACAATTTCTATAAAATAAAAACCACCACCGTGCTCTGAAAAGGTGTAAGTGAAGCACTAGAGCAAAATTATCTAGCTCCAAAGATATAAGTGAAGCACATAGAGTATTCTTAATAAATTCCAATTCATGTGTGTATCTCAAAAAATGTGTGTACAGAAAGTATGATTGTGGTAAACTAAATATCAAAGACTCAAATCATACAAGACGCTCCAAGCAAAACACATACCATGTGGTGAATAAAAATATAGCCTCAAGTAAAGTTACCGATAGACGAAGACAAAAGAGGGGATGCCTTCTGGGGCATCCGCAAGATTAGGCTTTTGGTTGTACTTTAATTTTACCTTGGGGTGCCTTGGGCATCCCCAATCTTAGGCTTTTTCCACTCCTTGTTCCAAAATCCATCAAATCTTTACCAAAAACTTGAAAACTTCACAACACGAAACTCAAACAGAAAATCTCATGAGCTCCGTTAGTATGAGAAAACAAATCACCATCATAAGGTACTGTAATGAACTCATTATTTATTTATATTTGTGTTAAACCTACTATATTCCAACTTCTGTATGGTTCATACCCCGCGATACTAGCCATAGATGCATCAAAATAAGCAAACAACACACGAAAAACAGAATCTGTCAAAACAGAACAGTCTGTAGTAATCTGTACCAAACTTATACTTCAGTAACTCCAAAAATTCTGAAATAAACTGTTGGACGTGAGAAATTTGTCTATTAATTATCTGCAAAAAGAATCAACCTAAAATAATTCTCCATTAAAAAAAGGCAGCTAAACTCTTTAGTGCTAAAGTTTCTGTTTTTGACAGCAAGACCGCAAAGACTTCACCCAAGTCTTCCCAACGGTTCTACTTGGCACAAACGCTAATTAAAACATAAAACCAAATCTAAACAGAGACTAGATGAATTACTTATTACTAAAAAGAAACAAAAATGAAGGACAAAAATAAAATTGGGTTGCCTCGCAACAAGCGCTATCGTTCAACGCCCCTAGCTAGGCATAAAAACAAGAATAGATCTAGGTACTTTCATCTTTGGTTTGCAATCCATAAGTGGCTCTCACAATAGATTCATAATAATTTAATTTTATTCCTAGGAAAGTGTTCCATGCCTTTCCTTAATGGAAATTGGAATCTAATATTTCCTTCTTTCAAATCATTAGTTGCACCAATCGTTCTAAGGAAAGGTCTACCAAGAATAATAGGACATGTGGGATTGCAATCTATATCAAGAACAATGAAATCTATGAGCACATAGTTCCTATTTGCAACAATAAGAACATCATTAATCTTTCCCATAGGTTTCTTAATGGCGGAATCCGCGAGATGCAAATTTAATGAACAATCATCAAATTCACGGAAACCTAGCACATCACACAAAGTTTTTGGAATCGTGGAAACACTAGCACCCAAATAAAATAAAGCATAGAATTCGTGATTTTTAATCTCAATTTGAATAGTAGGTTACCACTCATCATAAAGTTTTCTAGGGATAGAAACTTCTAATTCAAGCTTTTCTTCATAGGATTGCATTAAAGCATCAACGATGTGTTTGGTAAAAGCATTATTTTGATTATAAGCATGAGGAGAATTTAACACGGACCGCAACAAGGAAATACAATCTATCAAAGAACAATTATCATAATTAAATTACTTGAAATCCAAAATAGTGGGTTCATTGCTATGTAAAGTTTTAACCTCTTCAATCCCACTTTTACCATTTTTTGCATCAATATCTAAAAACTCCGAATCATTGGGACGCCTTTTAACTAAAGTTGACTCATCTCCGGTCCCATCTTTATAAAGATTAATATTGGAAAACAAAGATTTAATAGGAGACACATCAATCACTCTTAAATCTTCATTAATGCTATTATCTAAATCTTCCGGTTTAGCGGCCATCTTATTAACTAAGGTGGCTTGCTTATCCAAAATTTGGGCTATTAAGTTTTCAGGATGAGCAAACTGAGATTTCAAACCATAAAATTCCTTAGACATATCATCGAGGTCTTTATTCATGTGCTCCATAAAAATTTTCTGTTCTTTAAGCTCGCTTCTGAAGAAATTATTATGCTCAAATTGCAAAGACATAAAGCTTCTAACATTGTTTTCAATTTCTTCCAACCTTCTAAGGTGAGTATCAACGCTTTTTGGTGGAGCCATTAAAGGAAAACGAGCACACTAACACCTAAAAACACAAGAGGCAAGCAAAAAGAGGCGAAGGAGAAAGGGGCGAATAAAACGGCAAAGGTGAAGTGGGGGAGAGGAAAACGAGAGGCAAATGGCAAATAATGTAATGCGAGGGATAAGAGTTTGTGATGTGTACTTGGTATGCCTAGACTTGAGCGTAGATCTCCCCGGCAACTGCGCCAGAATCCTTCTTGCTACCTCTTGAGCATGCGTTGGTTTTCCCTTGAATAGGAAAGGGTGATGCAGCAAAGTAGCGTAAGTATTTCCCTCAGTTTTTGAGAACCAAGGTATCAATCCGGAGGAGATTAGACGCAAATCGCCTAGTACCTGCACAAACAATCAAGAACCTTGCAACCAACGCGATAAAGGGGTTGTCAATCCCTTCACGGCCGCTTGCAAAAGTGAGATCTGATAAAGATAATAAGATAAATATTTTTGGTATTTTTGTTGTATAGATTGGAAAATAAAGATTGCAAAATAAATGGTGATAGAAATAGCTAGTTGACGGGCAACTAATATGATGTAAAATAGACCCGGGGGCCATAGGTTTCACTAGTGGCTTCTCTCAAGATAACATATATTACGGTGGGTGAACAAATTACTGCCGAGCAATTGATAGAAAAGTGCACGGTTATGATGATATATAAGGCAATGATCATGAATATAGGCATCACGTCCATGTCAAGTAGACCAAAACGATTATGCATCTACTACTATTACTGCACACATCGACCGCTATCCAGCATGCATCTAGAGTACTAAGTTCATAAGAATGGAGTAACGCTTTAAGCAAGATGACATGATGTAGAGGGATAAACTCAAGCAATATGATATAAACCCCACTACTGCAGAATGCTGCTAACGCGACACTACGATCAGAGACCCTTCAAGAAACTGTGTGCGATGCGATAATCACAAACGGTGTTGTATGAAAACCGTCAGAAATGATGCAAAACGTTTGCGATGGAGGATGCATCAAACACGGTTCAGATTTTAGTCGCGTGTGCGATGCAGGGCATACGGTTCAGCTCAATTAACCGTTTGCGATGATGAGGAACAAAAGAAACGGGCAGCCAGATCAAGGTGTGTGCGATGTACAACATACGGTTCAATCGGATGAACTGTTAGTGATTAGGCAACACAAAAGAAACGGTCAGCAAGATTCAAGGTGTGTGCGATATACGACATGTGGCTCACTCGGATGAACTGTTTGTGATGAGACATGAGAACAGAAACGGTTCAAATGAACAGGATGTGTGTGATACGAGGCAAACATGTCTGTAGTCAGAAACATGTGCGAAGATCGATAAGAACACAGACGATTACTGCTAACAAGCCATGTGTGTTGTGAGCAAACGATTGCAGGTATACAATTGTGAGTGATTGATGAAAACATCACCGACGGGTTCCATTGTTTAGTCCGTGTGCGATGTGATTTTCTTTGTCCGGACACCATCTATGCTCTGTCTACAGAGCATCAACATATATACTTAAAAAGACAACATTGTATAACCAAATTAAGCATACAATTACACAAGTGACTACACACATAACATTTGCACACACCAAAGTAAGCAATTACATGCATACTAAAGTAGGAGAAACGAGGATCTAATCGTCTACTTATTGTTGCGACGATGCTTGCCATTGCTCTGCTTCCGGCTGGATCCCTGGCCGTTTTGGGGAAGGAGGGACTTCCTCATGTCAACGATCCGCCGGTACATGTCGTAGCTCGTGTATGCCTCCTTGGCCGCGTACACCACGTGAGATTTCTCCAGTTTCTCCATCCAGGCCGAGTGCCAGGCACGCTTGTCCTTGTTGCACGAATCCTTCATGTCTCTGTAGTAGGGGTCGGTGATGGCCTCGGCGAGGTGAACCAGTGAGTCCTTCTCATGCTCCTTACTGCCCCAGATCTTGTATTGGCCCTGGATGTCGACAAGATTCTGGCAGGCGATGTCCAAACTCTCGAGCGCCTTTACATCGTTGGTGATGTCCACCTTAGTGAACATGTAGTGGGGGCTGTTGACAAACCTGGCGAAACGCTCGCAAGGCCTTGTGGCCAGGCAGTAGTGGTAGACAAGGACATGGTGGCGAACGCACATCTAGGTGACGGCGACCTTGGGACAAGACCCGGCACGAGCGCGGGTGTACTCTAGGTCGAACCCGACCACCTTGTACTTCTCCTCGGCAAGGAACAGCTCCATGATGTGTATGGAGTGCTCCGCCCAGACTGGGTCATCGTTGTACATCACCGAGAGGTCCATGAACCTTCTGCGGGTGTCCACCACGGCACGCATGGTGAACTGCTTCTCGTCATCGGCAGCCGCTCGGAGTACCATTGGAGCCGCGCAGGATACCCTCTAAGAATTTCTCGTGGTGGGTGTGCTTCTTGCAATGGTGGGGCGCGATCGAAAGGTTGAAGAGACACAAGGGTAGGTTAAATGGCCGTTATAATAAATGGGGGTCGGTCGGCCTGTAATCATCACGTCTTGTCACGGCGTTCATAGAGGAGGATTCCAGAATCTAGTGCATGCTTGACAACACCGCACCCCATGCGTGGACACTCGAGTGCGATAATTAATTGATTTAATTATGTGCTCTACAGAGCACACGGTGGAAGAAACCAACTGTGTGCAATAATGTCAAAGATCGCAGTCGAGTTAGCTAGACAGATCATGTGCTGTGAGATCGACAAGGTAAACTGATTCGAGAATGGTTAATAAAATCTAAGACCATTTCATATTAAGGTCAAAATAGTGCTAGCAATATACGAGTCTCATACGATTCCATTTCAACGATTGTACCACAAAAGCTCGAAATGTTACAAGGTTCAAATTCCAGAGTTATATGGCTCAAATTCGAAGATTACGAGGTTCAAACTGATATTAGAAACGAAATTCAGCTCATCAGCTGCAAACGCTCGCGCTGATGCGTTGAACATGAATATCAGAGAGGTTCAAACTAATATCACCGCTTCTAAGTCTAGCTTCGAAACCTCACAATTTTTGCAAAGGGGTCAGCCACCGAGAAGTCATGTATGGGGTTGACCCGATGACTTCCGATTACTCTGTTATCTGAAGTTCCAAAATGAAGTTCAGCATTTCTGGAGCCTACTCCATTCTGCCGCCAGTGCTGGCACTGATCAACAGACCATTCACTTTTGCAAAATAAATGTAGGGCAAACCTCATTTCCTTCAGCACCCTTGCTTTGAGAACAAAGAACCTGGCGAATATAATCTCCGGTAAGGTCCCTCGGTAGGAGTTCAAAGTAATTTCTGACAGATGCAGATCTAGGCATTCGACGTGATTGTTATATTGTATCACATTATCCACCACTAGGCCTGATCTTATCTGCAAACGAAGAAAACGTGTTAGTGCCTACATGCAATTTTGCACATTACTATAGGACTAGCTATTTGGTTCGCAGGATTTGTAAAATGCACTAACATGCCATCTTTGATCTGACATGATTAACATGGGCATTTGATTACATTTTAGAAAAATGTAGCCTTCTTCATAAGAGGTTGGAGTGGATGAAAAGTTCCCTAAGAAAACTAGTACAGATGAATCCAAAGGAGAAATGCTTATTGATTGTAACCATATGGATCAAGCAACCAATATTGAGGGGGGGGGCATGTATGTACTGAAATCCTCCAAAAGAACCTTGAGAAATCATAGTACATTGTCATTGTAAACTTGGAAAAAGGTGTGACAAATTGAACTCCCTTATGGTTAACATTTAACAGGAAAGGAACATCACCTCGATATATAGCTTCTCCAACCACAGAAAGCATCTTAGGAAACTGACAACTTGCTCCAGGTCAGGCCCGATAGATTCTAGTGCCAAGACCTTCACCGTCTTGATTTGAGTCAAGCTTGTCGGAATCATTTTCTGAATGACAGAAGAACAAACATCTTCAAAATTAGAAATAATGTTAATTTGTAGAAGGAGAGGTAGAAGGCAGTTGTTGTACCAGAACGGGTGTGGATCCAATAACAAGTTCGAAGTATTTGTCAGACGAGTAGCCCACCACTGTCAATTTCGACGCAGAAATGACATTGATTCTTGTTGGACCTTCTTGATCAACTACAAGTAATCTCTCAAGTCCAGCTGTGTCCTGGATGACCATAACATGGTCCACCTTTTGTGATGTCTTCCTGCCGCACCAGCAACACACATAAATAGTCCGGAGAGTCATGGAGGTGATGTGGAAGGTACTCAACCCATTGATCGCCTGAAGACGAAGGTAGTCGAGTGCAGTACAGCCACAGGAGCAGGCGCTCCATGTCACCCTTTGAGAGGCAGATGGCGACGGGCTCGAGGTGCTTCATTCGTGGTAGAATAAGAGCGGGCGCATCATTAAGGGGCGGGAAATGGCAGTTCCTGAACTTGGCGACGCGCAGCGTGGGCATGAGGCGGAGTGCGGACATTGGCAGCGACCGCATATGCCCATCATCAAAAGTGAGCTCCTCGAGCTGATCTAGGGCGGGGGATCGGAACCAGTCGTCATGCTTGGCTCGGTCCTTGCCGTCGGAACGGAACTTGCCCATTCTAAGGCCTTTGGTTGGGCCAAGGTGACTGCCGAGGATCTTAGAGAACGCATCCAAGCTTTTGCGATAGCCATGGCAGAGCTCGTGGGTGTCGATGAGGTCGAGAGGGCTGGAGTTCCATATGGGGCGCCATCACCGGGAAAGGAGGGTTGACCGTGCCCCATATTTGATTGGGAGGAGGGAGATGATGACTCTCAACATATCATCGGGGAGGCTACTGATTAAGTCTAGGCTCTTTGGAGTAAACTGCGGTTCTAGCTCGTCCCGCCTCCGCTTGTTGTCAGCCCCGTTCTCCACCTCTGGAGTCTCCTTGTCAGCGGCGCTTTCTGATAGGAATGGGAGTACAGGGAATATTTAGTTAAAACAGGGCAATAGAAAAGTGTATTGGTAACTAGAGGTTATTAGGTAGGAACATAGTAAGATAAGGGAATAACAATTGGTTGCTTAAATACTACACAATTCATTTGACATTGCCGGGTAAGTCAACATATGCAGATAGTTCAAAAGAAAACTTACTTCGAACAAAGTCTGGATGGATGATTTTGTCGGGGAAGTTAGCATATATCTCATGACCAGGCCCTTCTATGTGCAGTGCAATTTCAGTGCCAGCTTTCAGTACATGAAACTTCGCAATTTCATTCCAAAAGCCAGTGCCGAAATAGGATTCACCACATTCATCAAGTCTTACAGTAGCAACAATTGTAAATCCATGGTTTGTGCGTAGTATGACATTCATGGAGCCTTGATGTATGTAAAGGGAAAAAATGTGCACTACATAATCTGTTGCATAGCGAGGGATGTCCTGCAGAAAATGGTAGGGTTGTTAAAGAAAATATGGTAACATGCAAATATGGGCCCAAATTGAAAGAATTGTACAGTAGTTGAAATCGAAGGACAGAAGTATATAATTAAACACATAGGGTAAACATGATGTCATGGAAATATGAGAGTAATCGAAAGAACAATACATCATTAATTTCCCTAATATAGAAAGAAGAGGGGGAAATCCCCTTTGACGTATATGGTGCATGTGGCACCTTTTATCCAAGTGTAGCATTATTTATAATATGTTCAGGAAAGTAGGCCATGCCAACCGATTTAGGGTGAGATTGAACATACCGCGCGCGTCCTCAAGTTATCTGGTATGATGAGATGGAATCTCTATGCCACACCCCAATTTTCATGCCACAACACTTAAGATAATAAATCATGATAAAATGTGGTCTGACAAAAACTTTTGAGTGTTTTGTCTTTGCTTTGATTGAATGTTTGACTGCTGTTTGTAAGTGCTCTAAAAATCAAATAAATACTACAACTCTTATACTCATTCTACTTGATCCAAAACCTTGTCCAATGATCATGCCATGTGTATAGGACATAAAAATAATTTCTTACAAAAATAATTTGGCCAAATAGTATTTTCAAAAATTAGTTTTCCAAAACCCCCTGAATTGAGATTTGCACTGCAAGTACTTGATTTGGGGTGTGAAAAATCTTCAAAATGGTATATTTGAAACCTATTAGGTATAGGAAACCCATAAACCACAAAAATATAATTTTAAAAGTTATTTTCCTATTTTATTTAAAGGCTTTTTCTTCAGGCCAGAAATGGTCTTTAACAGGTTAAAATTATTTTAAAGATTCAAAAATATTTTAGAAAAATCAGGGGAACTCAATGGACATATATTTTCCATATGGAAGAGCTTCAACACGTGGTCATGTTCAAATTATTGGTCAAACCCCTCAAAAACTCTTTCTGGATATTTCAAGCTTTTGACATATTTACAAAGGAAATTTTCTTCATTAATTCCAAGAAAATTCTATCATGTCAAATATGACATATTTCATGATCTTGCAAAGCTTCATGCCTTGAAGATCAAGAAAACATCATCAAACCCCCTCAAAACCATTTCTGCCCATTTTGAAGTTTGAGCAACTCTACATTGCCAAACATGTCCAAATGCTCTCAAACTTGGTGCACATGCTCAAATGGTGTAATAATGCATCTAGACCAAATATCACAAGTTGGAGAGAAGGATATCATGATCAAAGTGTTCTAAAACCCTTTCTGTCCAGAACCAAATTTGAACAACTCTACATTGCCAAGTGTGTCCTTTTGATCTGAATTTTTGTGGACATGTTCAAATCCTCAGGTGATGACACTACACCAAGTGGTGCATCAAGGAGAATAGATTTGCATGACTAAATCTTGGTAAGGACATTTCTGCTGATTTTTAGGGTTTACCAAAGTTACATTGGCTACTTTACCCAAATGAAATCAAATTTGGTGGAACTCCCTATTTCTATATGCCATTCCATCCTGTCAAGTCTCATGGCAAGCGGAATTCATTTACTTGCCCAAACCTACATCAAACACCTTCTGGCAGAAACTTAAAATGCATGTTCTGGCCATTTTCACTAATCTCCTTGAGTCCAAATTTTTACCAAAGCCTCATATGGCCCCCCTCTACCTCCTGCATCTTTCCCTGCCCGAGGAGACATGATTAAGGGGGGTAGAACCCCATTTGTCCTCTCCGGGCAGCCCAATTCTCACTCTCTCTCAACCCCACCTCTCTCCCATTAGGTCACTAGGGCATCCAAGGCCACCACCCCTTTTGTTTAATCCTCCCCTGACCCCCCCTAGACACTAGCGGTCACGCCTTGGGCGCCAAAAAAGTGCCAATGCCAGCCATATGCGTGCTCTGGAGCGTGCTACAGTGCACCAGAGCACTGTAGCCGCTCACTGCCCGAGCCACCCGACCACCTCGGGCCTCCCCAGCATGTCCCCCGAGGTCTTCTCGACGTCCGGGACATGGCACGTTGCCGGCCCCCACCTGACCCTCTCTCCTCCCCCTTCTGCGAGATCACCGAGCGCGTCCGTGGACGCTGCCCACCGTGCACCACGGCCACGCCTATTTAAGCCATCCCCGACTCTCTCTCTCTCTCGTCTTGGTTGGAACCACCTCTCTCCCGTGCATCTCCCAAACAAGTCCCCTCTCCCCCTCACTCCATCTTTTCCTCTCCATCACCGCCATGGTCGCCGTCGGCCTCCTCCTGGCTCCAGCGAACCAGGGTCTCCCGTCCTCTCCTTCGATCACCAGGGAAGCGCCGCAAGCCGTAGGATCCCTCCCGCTCCTTATTTCCTATACTACGGTGCCCACGGCATCGCGCTCGTCTCGTCCCGAAGCCGCCCGCCGGCGCCAAGGTCACCGCCGCCCCCGTTCCTCCCGGACCGCGTGAGGCCCATGGATGGGCGCGGCTCGATCCCCCCGAGCCCGTCGGTATGCTGGACGCCACCGGGGATGGCCGGAGTCGCCGGGAAGGGCGCTGGCATGTTGCTCAGCCGGCATCCCCTGCCCCTCCTCTGTTTTGAGCGGGAGGTAGGTGGAGGGCCTGCCAGCAGGGCCCGCCTGTAAGTGGCTAAGGCCCCGGGCCCCGGATTAAGTGGAGACGGCCTTCGGGCAAGGCGTCTGCCCTGATCAAAGGCGTACCCCCAGGAGTGCGCCATCGATGTCGCTGGACACCCCGCGCAGCTGATGCCACTGGGCCGGCCCACGTCCACATCTTGCCTACGCGCATGATAAGGGTAAAACCCTTTTTCCTTTTCTTTTTCCAGTAAAACTTAAAAAGTCCATAAATAAATCAAATGCATTCCAAACTTGATGATTCAAATTTCTAGTTGTTCCTAAAATCATGCCCTATTACATGGTGCTATTTGCACATTTTTCCAGAAGCATCTCCTTCACAAATATTTATGAAATCCCCTTTTTCCATTTCCATGATAAAATTTAGAAAAACACAGAGAGCCCATTCTTTATCCAAATGTCATGATTCAAATTACCGTTTATGTAAGTTCAAACCTTAGTTTTTGAACATTTTTCCCAGTACTTCCTGTGCCACATGAAATATTGGCCCATTTCTCCATATATTGCTAACTTTGCAAATTCATAGGAAATTCATTTGAACTCCAAATCCAGTGAAACCAACTCCTAAATTTTTCTAAAATCATTCCTTGATAAATGGGTGCCTTTTCTCATTTTTTTCAAAATAATTCTTCTGTACACTTCTTGCAAATCCACTACTCTCTTGATTCCATCATATTCAAATGTACAAGGAATCCATTGATCCACTTGCAATGGAACCACTTTGGTCATTGCTCACATGACCAGAGGTATCCTAGAAAAGTCCAACTCCTATTTTTAGAGCACTTTTATTTTTGCCTTGTTGTATTGCTTATTATGATTGCTTTCACCGATAGCTGACGAACTAGACGGAATACTTGGAGCTAGGCCAAAGATATTTGAATACCTCGAAGACCTTGTTAAAACAGGCAAGCAGCCCTTTTGACAATGATGAACCATTTTACATCATAATAGCATTTTCGTTGCTTAACTGAGTGCATGATATACCTTGAGTGGCAACCTTGCTAGGCTTGCCTCCATTGATACTTACATTGTTCATGACTCTACCCTTGCTTAGAGTTGTGTTGGTGGGTTGTAGAAATATGCTATAGTACATGGCTATGCAAAGTGGGTCAGGATTATGCATGGAAAGAAACAAGTGTGGTTTGACATACTTGCAAACAGCCCCAGTGGGTGCCACTGATGCCTGGGAGATGATGATGAACTAGGTCACTACTTGGTGGAGAAGTTGTGTACCGAGGCTTGATAAAAGTGTTGTTTACAGAGACGGATTAGATTTAAGATTTGTCAACTGTCCCAACCTTACATGCACAACCACTCTACCCTTATATGGGAAGGGCATTATTGGTTACCTAGGCCGATACTAGCTTGGAGCCCGCATTACTAGTGACGGGAGAGTCATTGTTGCGCTCTCTCGGGACGGGGTCGTGCCAGGTAGGGCGGCCATGACTGTTTTCACAGGGCACCGGACACACCGTTGGTACCCCGTGCTTGTGGTATGTGATGAATATGGGAGCGAGGCTCCACAATTTTAAGATGTGAAATGTTGGGCACGGGGGTTACTACCAATCGAGTGGACTCTATGTTAGTGTTGTCTAGGGAAAGATAGTGATCGGGTGCTTACCCCGGGTACTTGAGGTACCGCAGGTCATGGAGGACACGAACGTTCCCCGGATCTTGTGGGTAAAGTGTGCAACCTCTGCAGAGTGTAAAACTATACGAATAGTCGTGTCCACGGTCAATGACAGTTGGGTGGTGCTGCTTAGACTATGTCCATATGTTTCTGACAAACAACACGGTTTGGTAATCTTGTTGATATGATTCGTGAGGAAGTCACGATGAGCTTGATAATGAGTTGTTCATAACTCTTTCTCGATGTTGATGTCTGTAACCTCCTGATACTTGTTGCAGACACATTCATGTCCTTGACAAATGATGATCATACTTGCATGAGAAAAACTAGCTTTCCGCAAAAATGCCAATTTAGCAGTAGAGCCTTGCATAATTATTCTGTTATCACTCTTGGGTTGCTTGCGAGTACATTCAAAGTACTCATTTGCTTGCCACTGGTTATTTTATTGGCCAGGCATGAAATAATAGGATGTGATGAAGAACACTTCGGTGACGAACATGCGAGCTAGGACGCTTCTCAGTCAGAATGCCTGTAGGGTTAAGGCAGATGGCATGGGTCCATATTGTCGACGAGGATTTCCGCTGTGATGTTATACTCAAGACTTGACCAATATGGTCCTACCTGTGTAATACGGTATGTATGGATGTAAGACTCTTGTTATTCAGCTTTTGTGTGTTCAGTGAGCATTGATCTCTGGGATCACTGTACATGTGCATTCAGTGATCACGACTTATGAGTCAGGGTCCCCACACTCTGGCGGCGGTCGCCAAGTCCTGAAGTATTGGCGCACTGTACATTCTATGAATGAAAGAAAACCCTCAAATCAGCTCGAATAAAAATGAATTCACAGCGATTTCCACCGGGTGATTAAAGGAGGCAGATGAACTGGGATAAGAGATGAGATAATATCTCATTAAATCAGTTACCTTGTCTTCCATGAGAAAGAACCCTCAGTACGGCAGATTCCCCAAATGAGCGGAGCAAGGTCGACCGCGAGCAGCGTAGAGAAAGTCGATGGCGATAGGCAGCGGCAAAATGTAGTGGGCTTTGCCGGTAGCCTGGCGGCGGCGGCAGGCGTCGAGCTAAGTGTTTACCGCCGCGATAGGCGGTGCCATGGCATAGACGTGGAGGAGCTTGTGCATGTGTGAATGGGGAACGTACCGGAAGGGCCAAGGGGTTGGCGGGCGGGGTGAGGGTTTTTGTGACGTGGAGATGGTGAGGGTTTTCTTTTTTCTTTTTTGAATTGGGTGGTGAGGGTTTTCTGTCCCACAAAGAATTTTGGGAGCGACGGTTTGCTAGAGGGAACCGTGTGTGATTGACGCAGCAGGAAAAATGATAGTCATTGCACACAGTTCCAATTTTGGGAACCATGTGTTATTGACGCACTACCTCTGTCCTAGTTTATTGGTCCCCCGTTGTATTTACCAAAATTTGGTGAAATATTTAACATACTCAGACATAGATAACAAGCGTACACGTACATAAGCATAGTTCAACCATAAGTACATAGTTCAACCTTCATTAAGCATACTCAAGCATGCATAGTTCGATCCATCCCACATCTCATCTCACATGCGGCCGGCACGATCCTGAAGCTTCTCTAGGTACTTGGCGTACGCGTCGTGCGCCACCCTGCGAGAATACTTCAGATTGAAGGAGCCAACGGCCCGTCCTCTTGCATGCGCAAGAACACTTAGATACACATCATGAATCTTGTGGTTGCAAAATGGGCATCCATAGCCATCGTTCCAGGTCCTAATACACCTGTTATGCATTCTCGCATAAAGCTCCCTCAGGATTCTCCTCTTGTACCTCCTCTGGGCATCTTCATCCTCGCTGTCCACATCGTCAGACAGCACCTATACATATAGTAAAACAAATTTGGCATAAAATCACTGATTACATGCCGTGAAGTAGGATTAGGAATTTATGGCTATTTATTTATACATATTAAGAGTTTATGGTTCGATTTTCAAGCACGGTCGTCTATGTACAGACCAATTTTGAAGAAAATAATGGCACAAATATATGTAGGTCATTCAAAATCAATTGTAAGGTCCTGGCTAAGAATTATTAGCATGAACACTAACCCTAGTCGGATTACTAGAAGAAATCATTTGCATAGATGAAACAACTAATCACTTATCACCTGTACCATTCAAACAATCAATACACTACATGGATCTAACGAACTTACTCAGATTCCATGGATTGGGAGAACATAACCACATGATTTCTATTCCAAAAAGGTGGAGGCAGGAGTAACTAGAGAAACCCTATGATCTATTTGACACATTAATGGGTATAGATGACTAGCCAGCTGTCCGTCCTTGTCGGAGTCATCGCTGGAGTGGTCGTCGGAGTCATCACCGGAGTGGCATCAGAGTCGTCGCCGGAGTGGTCTTCGGAGTCGGTGTGGAACTCCGCCTCCGGCTATGGCAGCTCGACGCCGTCGACGACGTCAGGGTGCAGCGATAACTCGCCGGTGGTGACGGCAACCCCTATCTCCATTTCCACGCCGTGCTCCGGTGCTTTAGCAGCCCCGGCGTCACCACTCCCTCCGATGGGGCGCTTCGGCGACATCCTCATACACTGACGGCTTTGAGGACTGAGAGCAGCATCGAGGATGCAAGCGAAGAGAGAGGATTGTGTGCGTAGCGAGGATGGGGGGTGCGGCCACTCGGGCGCACCATTAATATGGATTAGTGGGAGTTGTCGGAGAGAGGCGAGCACCGGCCTAACCGATGGCTCGCCTCCCGGTGAGCCTGCGCACCAGACTGCTGGCATGCCTACCAAAGTTTCACACAGCTACTCGCACGCCTCCCTATGACACTGCGCAGCGAGCACGCCTCCGTCAATTCACACACTGCATGCACGCCTCCCCGTCTGCCTGCGCGGCGGACTGCTCGCATGCGTCCTATCAACTCACACCTGCTCGCACGGCACACGGGTCGCATGGCGGCACGTATATTGTTTTTCTATTTGGATGATTAATGCTGCCACTTTATTGCTTAACCGACGCATGGCACGTGTCCATTGTTGGTCTAATGCTCACGGTTCGAATAAATAATCCGTTTGGGATATTGGTTCCCAATTATTAATAATCTCCCATCTGTAATTAGATAAAGAATACATCAAATCTGGTCTCAAATTTGACAAAAAAAGTACAATGCCACTTTGTATTGGTGTCCATATGACAACATGATAAGTTTCATGAACTTCAAAAAAGTTTTGGATGTACTAGAATTTAAAAATAAAGATTCTCAATGTTTGAAATTTGTTGCACGGGGAGTAAGCATGCACCAAGTGAGACACATGTGTTTTTGCAATCCATTTAAGTGCACTGTCACGTGTGCATGTAGCTCAAATTTGATTTTTGCACATTATACCCATAGAAAATCAATCAATCAATGTACTAAAACGTCATAATGATCTCCGTGATTTTTTTGAAATTGAAACATCCCTCCTTTGGTAACTTGTATTTTCACTGCGGGATAATTAATTTAACATGCATCGTAGTTGCGGTGGATTCGTGGTGTGTGTGTGGGTGTGTGCGTCTGGGGGTGGCGGGTGGCTTGCAGTACACTACGAGTTGTGAGCCACCGTGTGGGTTGGCCGTTTTGTTTGGCAGGCTGGTGCCACATCAGAGTCCGGAAATCGTTATTCAAAACATTACACAACCGTTTCATACATAAATGTTTTGGCCACATGCAGTCGATGGTTGTCCTACACGACACTCGATACTCGCGTGCGATGCTTTCTGTGGGCCCACGAGGTCGTCATCCATCAGTTTGACGAACAGCCGACAGTGAGGTTAATTTGACCAGCAAGGTTGAATCTTTTTTGTTTGTGTTATGGTGGTATATAGTACGCGTCGAAGAGGTGGGAGGGGACTAGCATATATACTATACGTGTCGTCCATGAACAAGTACACCTCACTCAGTGTCGGGACTTTTTGGTTACCGAGGCACGTGCCACATCAAAATTGTGAAATTGGTTCTTCAAACATCACGCAACACCTTTTTGGGCCACATGCATATATATCCTAGCTAGGACACTCACGTGTGACGCTTCCATCTGTTGGCCCACGAGGCCATCATCGATGCATGCATGCATCACTTTGACCTACATCGGGAGAGGTTAATTAATTTCACCATAGATGAGGATTCTTTTGGGTTGTACATATATCATCGATGCAGGAGTATATAGTATGCGGTGAAGAGGGGGGAAGGGGACCATCATATGTAGTACGCTTGATATGAACCTCGCTCTGTGTGGGTGCATGGTTTATGGTTTTTGAGGCATGTGGCACATCAAAGTTGTGCATTTTGGGTATTGAACATATATATGTTTGGCCTACAAGCAAAACGGTGGTGGTTGTCCTCTTGCACCCGCTTAAGCGGTTATCGGCGATATTGATGCTTTCCATCTGTGGGCCCGCTTGGTCAATCATTTCTTTTTTGCCTGACAAAAAGAGAGGTTAATTTGACTTAGGAGGGGATTATTATTTTTGCTCTGGGATGACATGCATGATACACTTTGAGAACACACACATGCATGTGTACGCATGAATCCCTCCCATCGAATCGAAGTTCCTAGTACAACGACACCATCATGAACCGATCTCGCTCCGTGTGGGGAGCCAGTGTACGATTTTTGACACATGCGCCAGATCAATGTTGTGTATTCAAACATGCATGCATGCATCACCTCCACACATATGCATGTAGTGGTTGCCTTTGAACGATACACTCCCTTGCGTGGTTATCGGCGACAAGCCTATATATTCGTGGGCCCGCGTGAACATCCATGATCACCATGACCAACAACAAGATAGGTTACCATGGCGGATTCTTCATTTGGTTTGTGTTATCGTAGTATAGGTCATGGTGAGATTCAGACCTAATTAAGTTTGAGCTCATATACTATGCACGCATGCATGCATATATGAATCCCCGTCGTTGGCTTGAAGTGTGGTGTAACATACATATGCATCGTCAACCTAACCCTCACTCAGTGTGGGGATTTCTAGTTCAAAATCATGGTGCCACATCAAAGTTGTTCATTGTTACTCAAAAACACACCTCTCCATACATATGTTTGGGCCACACGCATGAAGTGGTTGTCTTCGGGGACTAGCTACTTGCGTGATTATTGGTGAGCTAGCCCATCTCCGGGGTCGCATGGACGGCCATCACTTTGACCAACAACAAGAGAGAGGTTGTACGACCAAGGTGGATTATTCTTGGTCCGTTTTATGATCCATCTTGGTGAGATATATGCCTCTCTTGCCTGGCGGCTGAAAGTGTGTCTGTGTGTGTGGGGGGGGGGGTTGCTACATCACTCTTTGCTAGGTGAACCTCAGTTGGGGGAGGGCATGCATTCATAGCTTAATTAGGATTCCCTTTATGGCGACACGAGGGGGTGGGGGCTGCTAGCTACTTCGCACTTTGCTAGGTGAACCTCAGTTGGGGGGAGGGGGCATGCTCATAGCTTTGGATACCCTTCGTGCCGACACGAGGGGGGCTGCTAGCTACTTCGCACTTTGCTAGGTGAACCTCGGTTGGGGGGCATGTGCATTCATAGCTTAGGATTCCCTTAGTGCCGACACGAGGGAGGGGTGGCCGGTAGCTACTTCGCACTTAGCTAGGGTGAACCTCGGTTGGGGGAGGGAGGGCATGCATTCATAGCTTAGCTCGGATTCCCTTCGTGCCGACACGAGGGAGGGGGCTGCTAGATACTTCACACTTTTCTAGGTGAACCTCGGTTGGGGGGCATGCATTCATAGCTTAGGAATCCCTTCGTGTAGGGAGGGGAGGGATGCTAGCTCTAGTTCACACTTTGCTAGGTGAACCTCGGTTGGGGGTCATGCATTCATAGCTTAGGATTCCCTTCGTGCTGACACGAGGGAGGGGGCTGCTAGCTACTTCACACTTTGCTATGGTGAACCTCGGTTGGGGGGGGGGCATGCATTCATATATAGCTTAGGATTCCCTTCATGCCGACACGAGGGAGGAGGGGGGCTGATAGCTACTTCTCACTTTGCTAGGTGAACCGCGGTTGAGGGCGAGGGGGCATGCATTCATAGCTTAGGATTCCCTTCATGCCGACGGGACAGGGTGGGAGCAAGCAATACCGTGCGCTTTGTGCGAGAGGTGCCACATCGAAGTTGCATTTGGTATTTAAAAATCAAACCACCCTTTTGATCCATAAATTTGGTCCACATGCAAGTGTGCGTGTTCTGACCCTCTCCTGCGTCATTTTTCACCAAGTTTATGAACATTAGACAAGTCGGATGACACAATAGACACAGTTCACTCAGACTAACCGCGTGCCACACCGGTGCACCTGTCACGCACACACCCCTCTCAAAAATAGCTGCCCGCTTCGAGAGTTTTTCTGTTTCATAACACATGGTTGATATCTCCAGACCGTGTGCAATGTTTCTTGTTCCCAATCCCGCCTACATTGTAAATATCTGCCTGCCTCGAGGGTTTTTCTTTTTTCATAACACACGGTTGTTATCTCCGGACCGTGTGCGATGCACTATCATCAAAATTTTCAATAGCCCGGCATTTCACTCCCGCCTTTGACTCCCGCGTAGTAAAATTTTCAGTACTCGCGTCATTTCCTCAAACACCCCGCGCCCCCCTCCACACACACACACACACACACACACACACACCAAAACCTCCTCGGGCGTGCGCGCACACACACATACACACCCTCCCTCGCTCGAAACCCTAGCAATGTCCCTGCCGCCGCTGCCGCCACCGCCGCAAGACCTCCATTGTCAACATCTACCGGTTTGCCTGTGCAGCTTACCCACCGACCTCCATACCCAGGCCGCCTTGAGTTTCTTAGATGACGCCTGCCAAACGCCCCCTTTCCCACAGATCCCCATCCCCCACTCCATAGAGTCGCAGCCTAAGCCCGGCTACGCTTCCCGTGGAGCTCGAGGAGCGACTGGCCCAAAAGAGGTGTATAGCGATCTCTTCGCCCGACGTCGCCGAGGAAGCTAACGACCATTACTAGCAGCAGGCACTCAAGCACCGGGCTAGAGTATGCGGGAATGTCTCGTCCGCTGGCTACAACATCAAGGTCATCGACAGCGACGCCATGAGGCGGGTTGTGTCAAAGGTTAAGTGGCCCACCCCCAACCCCTCCGGTTCAACCTCCGTCGATCTCATCCATGTCCTCGCCGCTGATCTCCCCTGGCTAGCTGTCAACAATTTGCCATTCTACATCGCCATCGAGCCCCTTTTGTCATTTCTGAAGGACACGTTCTAAGATGCTGGCTTGGGATCCATAGCTTCCAAGTCAGACCTCATCGACGGCGACCACGAGGAGGGCACCCTCTCTGGCACATCCAAGGGGAAATAGCCCATTTGCTCTTCAAAGGGGAAAGCGCCCGTCTGCAACATCAGGGAGGGCACCCTACAGCCGTGCTCTTCCAAGGGGAATGAGCCCATCTGCGACAACATGGAGCGCATCCAGGGTCCATGCTCTTCCCACGGGAACGAGCCCATCTGTGACAAGTGAGGAAACTCATGATTTGTTTATTTCAGTTCTTCACAATGTGATGCTCTATATGTGCAATTATTTACTGTGCAGTACATTTCATCAATCCAGTTTTAAACATACCGATGGGAATGCATATATTTGCTTGCTGTTAAGCCTGTTATAGCTAACATATGCCTCTTTTAAAGTTTTTTGATTGTTCGATTGTTTGTAGTTAGTATTTGTTCAGTTTCAAATGCTATCTTTGGTTGTTCGTAGTATGCCTTGTTTATTCCAGTTATTCACAGCGTGATGTTTGACATGTGCAAGTATGAACTGTGCAGTTCAATTTCATCAGTACCAGTTTCAACAATACCACTATGAATGACTACATTTGGTTGCTGCATCTTGTAGTTAACACGCCTTTCCATTTTTATTTAACCATAACCGGTGTACTTACATCGGCACAATACCAGTTTGAATGACCATGTTTTCTTGTTGTTAAATGTTAGGCCATTGCAGTTAGCACACCTTTCCACTTGTTTTGCTTTACTAGCGTGCTTAAACCTGCACACTGAAGCTATCTTTTGGAGATTATTTTGTTTGCCATGTGTAATTTTGGTTGATGTTTAGCCTTTGTTGTGCTTAACATGCTTCTTGATGTACCTACACAGGACAATTTTGGGAACGACTGTTGTTTTCCATCGAGGTTAGTTTCATCCCATGGCTTATATCTGCTCACTGTTCAGGATATCCGTAGTCGGTACCATATAGGTCGGCAGCTGATAAGGGACTAATCGGTGAATTGGACTTTTAACTGAATATATCTACAACCCATTTTTCTTAGGTTAACTAGGGCCACATCCCATATGTAATATATCTGAGGCTACATCTATACTTAATGTCTAAATATGCAATCCTAGGCTACATAGCAACAAGGAAGAGTGTTACATTAATGTTCTAATGATGTCCAGATATACGTAGAAGAGCAGCAGCAGCAACAGCAACAACACAACCCTGTTTGGATACTCAACTTAGCTAGAGGTTAGAGTTAGTTTCTAGCTCATTACTAACCCTGAACTAACTCCATCCAAAGAGTTATTTGGATGCCAGGGTTAGATTGACAATAAATGCACTAGGAGAACTAGCTCCAGTTAGCACCTCTTGGGTTGGATACTAGTTTTTTTGGGTGGGTTATAGATGCAACTAGCTCAAACTAGCCCTTGTGTTTAGATATACTTTAGGGTTATTTGAGCCTGAACTAGCTCAAACTAACTGCAACCCGTGGATACAACAGTAGATAATTTTTAAGAATGAACTAAACTCCTTCCGGCCCATAATATAAGATGTTAATTCATCTAATATGTGAGTATGTTGGATGTTATAATAAATTCCCTTCATTCATAAATATTTGTATTTTTAGAGATTTCAAATGGACTACCACATACGGATGTATATAGACATATTATAAAAGAGTGTTGTACTACATCATTGTGCAATTGTTGTTTAGGTTCTAATATTAACTTGGTGCTTTTAGGTACATATGTCATTGGTAAAGATCTGCGTTTCGACCCTTTCTGCGTATGGGGCAATGAGATATCGATGAACCAGCATCAAGTGAGGAAGCCGATAAACATTGTTAGTAAAATGGGTCCAAAGATGGCAATTAAACTATTTGTTTACACTTTATCCAAGACAACAGCGAACTGCGGGATGGTAAGTAAGAACTCCGCATCCTTCTTTTTACTGCCCATAATGAGTTGTGTTAGATGACAATGTCTGAAATCTTATTCCTTTGCAGTGGTTGCCAAAGTAGTTTACTCAAGATTACCTCTCAAACTACATGATTGGTGGGCATGCAAAGGTTAAAGTATTTCTACCAGAACACGATGACTATCTAGACGTTTTCATAGATGTTTTCATGAAGACCATAAAGGATGGGCGGTCGGCCATCACAAGGGGTTGGACTAGAGTCGTCTGTGCCTTCTGCATGGAGGAGGGCACAATGTGAGCATTCCGCTTCACCTTGTTCAGCAACCAGAATATATTTCGCCTCTTTCTTTACCATCTTTAATAGTACAAGTATACAACTGTGGTTCATCATTCTTTATTTGGTTCTTATGTAATTCTTGAACATATGTACCTATGAATTGAATAATGCATTGGTTGTTTGAACCTGATGGATATGAATAAAGCTGTAGCATACATTCAAATTCAAATCCAAATCCGGTACAATTTGGAAAAGCAGCAATTAAATTATGGTGAAATTATGCTCTCCAGGTTGTTACGGCACACACGGTTGGTAAAACACATACGTTTGCGATATGCACCATAATCCGAGTCGGTTCACAGAGAGGAAACGCATGCTAGCATGCACACTGTTGCCGTTTGCAAAGCGTGTGCAATGTCAGACAATATCACAAATTGTGCGGGCAAACTAAACATTTGTGTTAGTTGCCTTATCGTAGACGATTCACAACCATGAACTGTTTCGGATGAAGTATGCATCGTAAATGTTGCACCACAGAATAGCGTGTGCGACAGTTGTCGTGTACGATGATGTTACGACGGTCCGACATTTCATAATACTGTCCGGCACTCATATGACGATTAGTTAATCTTCTTAATGGTGAACCGTTTGTGACGGGCCGCACATCATACACGTTCTATAATAGTGAACCATTTGTGATGGGCCGCGCATCATAAACGTAGCACCACAGAATACCGACTGTGATGGCAATGCGAGCAGAAATGAGTAGGAGTAGTGTAGGGGCCCTATCCCCGACGGTTTCTGGGTCGTGTGGGAAGGACCCCCCTATCGCCCACACTCACTTGGCGACGGTTCCAAATGCCATCGCGGAAAGGGGTTTTAAACCGTTTGTTTAGGACCGACACGCACCAGTGCCCCATCTTTTCATCCTCGATGGCAACAATACAATACGTGTCATTTCCCTTTCTGTCACTGGGATCGAGCACCACAAGATTGAACCCAAAGCTAAGCACTTCTCCCATTGCAAGAAATATCAATCTAGTAGGCCAAACTAAACCAATAATCCGAAGATACTTGCAAAGATATCAAATCATGCATATAAGAATTCGGAGAAGAACCAAATAATATTCATAGATAATCAAGTTCATAAACCCACAATTCACCGGATCTTGGCAAACAAACCGTAAAAGTGTATTACATTGAATAGATCTCCAAGAACATCGAGGAGAACTTTGTATTGAGATCCAAAGAGAGACAGAAGAAGCCATCTAGCTAATAACTATGGACCCGAAGGTCTGTGGTAAACTACTCACACATCATCGGAGAGGCTATGGTGTTGATGTAGAAGCCCTCCATGATCGAATCCCCCTCCGGCGGATTGCCGGGAAAGGGCCCAAGATGGGATCTCACGGGTACAGAAGGTTGCGGCGGTGGAAATCTGGATTCGTGGCTCCCCCGGATGTTTTCAGGGTATAAGAGTATATATATGCGAAAGAAGTAGGTCGGTGGAGCTGCGAGGGGCCCACGAGGGTGGGGGGCGTGCCTACCCCCCTAGGCGCGCCCTCCTGCCTCGTGGCTGCCTCGTTGCTTCCTTGACTTCCACTCCAAGTGTCCTGGATTGCGTTTGTTCCAAAAAAGATGCTCGCAAAGGTTTCGTTCCATTTGGATTCCGTTTGATATTCCTTTTCTGCGAAACACTTAAATAGGCAAAAAACAGGAATTTGCACTGGCCTTCGGTTAATAGGTTAGTCCCAAAAATAATATAAAAGAGCATAATAAAACCCATTAAACATCCAAAACAGATAATATAATAGCATGGAACAATCAAAAATTATAAATACATTGCATACGTATCACAGAGGAACCTAGGCGCGTCCGCGCCGATAAAGGCTTGACTAAGCCGCTGAGAGACCATTCGGCGCCCTTGAGCGAAAGCGCGGCGCTACACAACAGCGGTTCCATCGGTGCTTGCCTGCTGTCGACACGATAGCGCTGCTGGGTACACGTCCCATCAGTACCCCCATTCCTCGCAAGGAGTGGGCAGAGGCCCTCAGTGCCGTACTTGCACCAGAGGCCGGCCGCGCCGTACTTGCACAGGACGCCCGCCAGCGCCCGTTAAGCAGGTGCCGCCATTCGCCTTGTCCATGACCCGCCGGATGCCAATGCGCTGGTCCATAGGCTCGACCGCCTCCTTGGCCCAGTGTCCACACAGGCGCGATGAGGAACATGGCCGTCGCATCCTCGAGCTGGTGATCTCTGATGAAATAGCCAACTTGAAGCTCGAGATCACGCTCCAGATGTACCGCGAGCGTGTCGACCACTTGGACAAACGCCTGCACGAGTTCAAGCAGAGCCAAGAGCTACCCTAGGCGAGGGCTGCTATTCATGGTCTCATGGACGCGTTTTATTTTGGAAAGTCATTTCGACGTGGATAGCTATGTATTCACAACAATCATACTATTGCTCTGTTTATTGCTCTGTTTCAATGTGTGTACTCTGTTTTTCATTCTTATATGTACTGTTTCAATGTGTGTATATACGCTTTCCATTCTGTATATGTGGATGATAACACTAGATTCAAATGAGTATACTAAAACAGATTGAAAATGGAATTCATAATATATATATATATATGGACAAATTTTTCCTACTACCGGGTGTAGTTACTCCCACTTTAGTTTCGTACGTTCTAGGTAGTATCTATCATATCGGAGCGTATTTACGCGTAGTATGTAGTATATATAAATGTTTAGGTACTATATATACTACTTTTTTGGTAGTATGTATCATACTTTGTGCATACTCCATTTCGCGTACAAATATGTACGTATTTCACAAATACAATAAAACTATGAGCTCACTTGCAATTTTTTCATATAACTCACTTTAAAGTATCTTAGTTGTAGTATATGAACATACTAAATATAATAAAGTAGAGTATATATTATCACATGGTAGTATATGAGAAGTGGGTGTAACTACACCCGGTAGTAGGATGCATTTTCCCATATATATATATATATATATATATATATATATATATATATATATATAGAGATTGTCTATTATGATAATATAAGCAGAATAACTATTCTGCACACCACTTGACACTGCACGCTCAATGTAAGCGCCTTTGCATCATTTTGACGACGAGCACCTTTGAAATAGAGACTAGTGAACTTCTCGTCGGAAAAAACTGCACGCGTTATTTTTTCGGTAGTGTTTTTTCCCTAATTTTTTAACCGTTTATCGGAATGAGGCGTGTAATATACCATTGAAAAGCTATGGATTAGGCGCAACTTCGACATGTTAAACACTTTTCGAGATTCCACACGGTTTAAGAGCAGTTTTGAAAATAGTGCGGCGGATGACGAGTGGCAGCGAGCGTTTTTTCGCGTTTTTTTCTAAACCGCTTGTCAGAATTGAAGCAATTGATATGCCGTTGGATAGATATCGTCGAGGTGCATCTTTTTGATATATAAATCTTTCTCTAATTCATTATAGTTTAAGAGCAGTTTCAAATTTACTAAATCGCGGAACTCTGTTTTTCAAGTTTTTTAAAATTTTCGGTACTGTTTTCGCTACAGTTTTTGAATAGTTTGTCGAAACGAGGCGTGTGATATGCCGTTGGAAAGCTACGAACGAGGCACAACTTTCTTATGTTGAAATATTTTTTAAGTTCCTTACGCTTTTAAGTTAATTTTGAAAATCGTGCGGCGGACAACGAGTGGCAGCGGCCGTTTTTTCGTAAAAAAATTTCAAACCGGTCGTCGGAATGATGCAAATGATACATCGTTGGAAAGGTATCGACGAGACGCAACTTTTAGATGTAGAACACTCTCTCCAATTCCTTACGGTTTAAGATCAGTTTTTGATTTTACCGAAATGCGGACACTCTGGTTTTTCACGACACCAAAATCGACGCGTGCACTGCATCAGACAAAAAAATACACTGCTTCAGACTAAAAACCGCACTACATCAAACGGGAAAGAGGACTGCATGGTTTCTTTCGTCATTTTTCTAACATTTTTATGAAACACGAAACACCTTGTGGGATGAGTGCAGTGCACATCAAAGGTAAAGTGAACCACAACACAAATCGAAGTGGGCTTCATGGCTTTCTTGTCGTTTTCAAACTACTTTTATATAAATACGTCCGAACTGAAATACCGTGGCTAGTGTACTGTATTTTTTCTTTTAAAAACGCCTTTCGAAGTTTGCATCGTTGAGGTTAGTGAGCTGCAATATAAATTTTCGTTTTTTCTTCTCTTTTTTTATTAATGCGTCTTGGCTGCTGAGACAAGTCAATTGTACTGCACCAATCTTTTTCTACAGAGTGAACGACAAACAAGAAGAAAATTTAAACCATTGAATTGAACACAGAGGCGCTCCGCACTGCGCAAACACATCAGGGATACCACTATTTTATAAAAAATTTGCACTCTTGCTCGGGGTGGAGGCCCTCCTCTGCTCGCCATTGTGTCGTCGCCATCTTCATTTCTGCAGGGCGCTGCTACCAGCTGCACTTCCCGACAGAAGGTAGATGGCATCTTACCCCGCTACTCGAAAGTGGACTGCACAACGGGGGGTAGGTGACTCGCAGTATCGGCGAACTGAATATCTAGAGCGCCGTGACCCGCACGCGCCGCTCAGGGGAACTTCTTGCTACCGTGGAGAGGAGGGGAGGGAGGGCGGCTTGGAGCCCCTTGCTGTCGCAGGTGGTAGCAACTCAGCATGGTGGAACAGACGCCTTCGTTGGTATAGATGCCTCCCTACACAACACAACACCTCGTGTGCTGGGATGCATGCAGCGGGTCGGCAACGCATGATCCGACGCCATGGATCTCACTAACCTTCAAAACAAAACTGAGCGAGCTGCATAAAAGAATTAAATGAGCTGCAAACAGGGGGAGGCAGATCCTGTGATCCGGCGCCCAGCAGTGAAGAAGGGGAAGTAGGAAGGGCCACGGCGGGGGTGTCACGCCTTGAACTCGCTAGATCCATGCGAGAAGAGGACGATGCAGGAGGGAAGAACCCGAATCCGGCGCGGGATCCATGGATTGGGGAGGAGAGAGCTGCAGGGGTTGGTGCGATGAACTGCATCGGGAGCTTGCACGGGAGCTGAAGCACAGGAGGGGGGCAGTGGACTGCTCCGGGTGGGAGGATGGCCGCGTCGGGCGGGAGGAGGAGGCGGGCCAGCGCCAGATGGGAGGAGGGCCAGCGCCAGATGGGAGGAGGGCCCTGCTGGGCGGGAGGAGGAGGAGGCGGGGCGACGGAGATCACCGTGGTCGCCGGATCCGTTTTGAGGGATGAATCCACGCTGCGCCCGTATAGGTTGAGATCAACGGGAACGAGCACCTCAACCTCCTCTGGTCTGGGGAGATCCAGGCCCAGCGGCAGCCCAACCGCGATGGCGAGGCATGCGGATGGTCTGGTGGTGGTGGGTCTGCTGCAAGCTTGGCGCGACGGGCCATGGCGGGGGTGGGGAGGCGGCCGGTGAGAGATGGCGGGGAGGCCCCAAGGCGCGCGGAGGTAGCCAGGTAGGGCGGCGGTGAGGCGCGTTGGGTATGTGGGTGGGGATCGGGCGGGGCAGGAGCTGGGGGAGAAGGTGGGAGGGATTGGGAGTGGGCGTGGAGACGAGGGGGTGCGGTGGGTATGTTAGCAGAATAAGACGTTTCGGTGTGCAGAATAAGACTCTTAAGGGTGTTATCATAATAGACCCACCACGCTATATATAATAATAATAATAATAATAATAATAATAATAATAATAATAATAATAATAATAATAATAATAATAATAAAGCATGGATTGACTTTGTCGGGTTCACCGTCACAATACGCTTCTTCTCGTGAATTTACGCTTTGAGTTCGTATTTCAAACATATTCATGAGGTGGTAATAAATTTCGTCCGTCCAGTTTCTTTTTCACAATTTCAGTTTTCTTATAGGTACCGCCTAGCGAACGAACCAACCCATGAGCTGGCACAGCGAATCAAGCCCAACTATATCGATACCTCTCGTCCAATACATGCAACTAGCTAGGTCACGTTCCTTTGCAAAGTAATAATAGTCCCACCTCGCTCCTTTGTAACCAATCCCATCAACTTTTATACGTGAGAGGCCTTGCTGCATCAGAAGTCAATGACCAGAGGACAGAAACAGAAATAAATCCCACAATTGGGAAGAGGGAGCGAAGGAATAAGGAGGTTACAAATCCGTCGATGAGGTGAAGGTGATGTAGTAGCAGAGGACGGAGCGGGTCCGGCGAGGCAGCAGAGGAGCGGCTGTGGGCGAGGCCAGGAACGGCAGCGGTGGCGTGGGACTTGGCTCGGAGATGAGGTCGCTGGAGGCCGAGGGGAGCGCACTCTCTCTCTCTCTCACGGCGCATCGAGGGAGGAGGAGATTGAGCACCCCTGGCTTGATGCGTGCGTGTGTGAGAGTGGCGGCGGTGTGGAGGACGAGAGGGAGAGGTCGAGATGAGGGGTCAGGCCTAAGGGTTTAGGAGAGTTAGGTGGGCCTGGGAGGCCAGCCCAGTGGAGAGGGAGCTGGGCTCTCCACTCCCTCTCTCATATTTTCCCAAAGCAGAAGAAAAGGAAGGAAGAAAAGAGAGAAAGGAAAAAGGTTAGAGAAGGAACTTTGCCATGCGGATAATTTTCCCTGACTCGCAAAAATGAGCATGATTGAAGAAAATAGGAGTGGGCATGGATTCAAGGTTTAGATTCAAACACATTTGAATTTAATTCAAATGGATGAATAGGGAGTGGTGGTTTGGAAGGTTCAAAATGTTGAGAATTTTGGTGAAGCTCGGGGAAGTGATGAAAGATTTTAGGGCAAAGTTTGGAGACCAAACTTGAAGCAGAAAAGGCACAAAATTATTTTGCATGTGTGTTTATGGGTGATTCCGATATTGTGGAATATTTATTAGCTCCCTAATAATATTGGAAGGATAAGGTATATGTTATAAAGAGAAGGAAGGGAGAATCGAGAGTGTGGGGAGAAAAGGCATGGGGGGGAGAGACGAGGATGAGGGCGACTAAGAAGAAAGATAATATCGGAGGACAGACAGCGATGCATGTGGGGGTCACACGACACTCGTCGCCCACGCGAGAGGGCTCGTGGAATCGTTGTCTATAGCCAGATGGAAATGCAATGGGCACCTGACTGAGCTGGACACGGTAGAGCACTCATCGAATAGGATTTTTTTACATCAATCACTGATCAAATAAAATTATTCTCCAACCGATAGAGACACGCTTCTTTACCCATCAAATCGCTTCATTGTACAGGAGCTGCAGGGCGAAGGAACAACAAGGAGGAGAGAGAGATGAGGGAGGAGAGAGGCGGGAGAAGAAGAGGACCATGGAGAGGGAGGAAGGGAAGGGAGAAGTCATAGAGAAGGGCGGCGACGCGAGGTTATAGCGGACAGTTGGCCTCGCCGGCTGGAGCCGAGAGGAAGGTGGCGGAGATGGCATCCCGGGGAAGAGCTTGGCCTCTCCTTGCTTGGGCGCATTACATGCCTGCATGCGCTAGGAGCGGTGACTGCTGGCTGCAGCGGGCACAAGCTCTCTTTTTTTAGAAGGAACGTTTTTATTTCACTTTTTTAAGGGAAAGCGACCTTTTATTTCACTGCCACGGGCTGCCTATAATTCAGCCACATCCCTTTTTTCAAAAGATGATTCAGCCCTCGGTACCATAAAAAATTTATTTATTAATTAGAAGTATCATCTACTAAAACAAAATAGTACCACCTCACAAATTTACATATGATCCCATCAATTTATATATGTCCCCAAATAGACAATCAACAAGCCTCTTCAAAAATAAAAACACTAAGGGTGAGGTGTAGCAATAATCTAGCATATGTGCCGATAAGGATACTCTCTCGACTTCACTGTGAAGCGAGGATGAGCTTAGAGGTCATGGCGGAAGAGCCAGTGCTTGAATGAACTAGACATATGCAAGTTGGTGATTGGATTGCTAAAATCTTGAACCATGTGTGATATTTTTTCCCGTTGCAAGGCACGGGCACTTTTGCTAGTATATATATATATATATATATATATAATATCATCACATATAAATGATGATACTTAACTACTAGGTACAATGCATAAAATTGAAAACGAACAATACTAATCCCTCCTGGGGCCAGTATTCCGGCAGCCCCTCGCCAGCAGCTCCCTGGTGTGCGGCGTCTTCCCAGTGCAGAGGCAGTACTCCGACTCCTTCGCCTCGCAGCGCTTGGCGTATCGATCTGCCTATTGCTGGCGGACACGCGCGGCCGATCTTGCCATTTCGTTGGGCGCCCATCGGAGCTCCTCATCGGTGGCACGCTAGAGCTTATCAGACCACCTCCACGCAGCGACAAGGCACCCAGCGCCTATGACCTTCGTCGCGAAGTACCCGTCTTCATACACCTCCTCGGCATGACGACGCGCCCGCCCCCAAAGCTCCACCGCCTTATTTTTCTAGGCGGCATCACGGGCTTCACAGGCCGCCTGGTACCTGGCTTCCTCCTCTGCCATCTCATTCTTGAACGCCACTTGCCTGGCTTTCTCAGCCGGCGGCAACGACTTCCATAGACAAAGATTGTACTGGCCGCAAAACCAATCCAAAGTCGAGGGGTCCGGCGCAACCTCGTTAGGTGGCGCGTAGGGGTCCTCGTCGCTGCTAATCGAGTGAGCGTCCTCGGGGGGCGGCTACTCCTCGTCGGCGCGTGGGCAGACTGGCGGCGCCATGGCAGAGATTTGAGAGAGAGAGAGAGAGGAGAGAGCGAGAGAGAGAGACAGAGGGCGAGCAGAGGGGAGGATGTAGATGAGAATGTAGGCGGGACGACGTGAGCAAGGTAGTATTTATTGGTGGCCATAATTTAGATCGACGGGGACAGTACACACGCTGGTCGCCGGAATTTATGAGTACTTTAGTTTGAATTACACACAATTCCCGCAGCAAATCCGTGTGTGAACATAATAGCTGACAGTCTCCGATACAGAACCATGTCTGATTAATGATCCCCGCCAATCACCTACCAAACCTCGAGCCGCGAGATAGAGTGCCAATTGTGTGGGAGCCGGTTGTCTTGCCAGATCTTCCAATTTTCGTTTTTGAACACCAGATATTTACATCGTCTGATGATTTTTTAACTCGCACACAAGTACACAAAAATATGATTTTTCAAACAGTGTTGGTTAGGTGTTGCATGTAGACGTAGTTCAAATTTGAATTACGGTCATTAAATATTTAGAAAATCACTTAAATGTCTTTAAAAGGTCAAATGACCCCTGAAAATTTCCAAATTTTCACATCACAGTTGTATTAGTGCACGTTAAACGTAGGGAAAAATTTGAAGGCCGTAAGGGGAAGCTATCTCCCGTCCGTAAGAAAACATGCATTGTTCCCTCGCAGAACCACGGACCTTCTAGTGAGTTGCCCCGGTTTGTGAGGGCTGTGTGTCCAAACTTTCGTCAAATAGGCCAATTTTTTTACCACATCGTCTTGGTGGCATGACATTAAATCAAGCAATGTTTCATGTTTTTCTGATCATTTTTTAATTCTTTGGAATTAAAGTGCCATGGCATGCACTCCATGCATGTGCCCATGCCTTGACACCAATATGTTTGAAAATTCCTTCGAATTTACTGCACATGGAATTAACTCACACACTAGTACAAAAAAATATGATTTTTCAAACCGTTTTGGTTAGGCATTGCATGTAGATGTAGTTCAAATTTGAATTACGATCATTAAATGGCTAGAAAATCACTTAAATGTCTTTAGAAGGTCAAATGACCCCTGAAATTTACAATTTTTTCACATGACAGTTGCACGTAAAATGTAGGAAAAAATTTGAAGGCCGTAAGAGGAAGCTATCTCCCATTCGTCATCAAACATGCATTGTTCCCTCTCAGAACCACAAACCTTCTAGCGAGTTGCTCTAGTTTGTGAGGGGAGTATGTCCAAATGTTCGTCAAACATGCCAATTTCTTTACCACATCATCTTGGTGGCAGACATTACGTCAACCAAGGTTTCATGAGTTTCTGATCATTTTTCTAAGTTTTTGAATTAAAATGCCATGTCACTCCATGCATACGTATGCATCTGCCCATGTCGTGAGACCACTATATTTGAAAATTGGTTCTAGTTTACCGCACATGGAATTAAATCACACACAAGTACACAAATATGATTTTTCATACCGTTTTGGTTAGGTGTTGCATGTAGATGTAGTTCAAGTTTGAATTAAGGTCATTAAATGGTAAGAAAATCACTTAAATGTCTTTAAAAGGTCAAATGACCCCTGAAAATTTCCAAATTTTCACATCACAGTTGTATTAGTGCATGTTAAACATAGGGAAAACTTTGATGGCCGTAAGGGGAAGCTATCTCCCGTCCGTAAGCGAACATGCATTGTTCCCTCTCAGAACCACGAACCTTCTAGTGAGTTGCCCCGGTTTGTGAGGGGTGTGTGTCCAAACTTTCGTCAACAAGGCCAAATTTTTACCACATCGTCTTGGTGGCATGACATTAAATCAAGCAATGTTTCATGTTTTTCTAATGATTTTTTAATTCTTTGGAATTAAAGTGCCATGGCATGCACTCCATGCATGTGCCCGTGCCTTGACACCAATATGTTTGAAAATTCCTTCGAATTTACTGCACATGGAATTAACTCACACACTAGTACAAAAAAATATGATTTTTCAAACCGTTTTGGTTAGGCATTGCATGTAGATGTAGTTCAAATTTGAATTACGATCATTAAATGGCTAGAAAATCACTTAAATGTCTTTAGAAGGTCAAATGACCCCTGAAATTTACAATTTTTTCAGATGACAGTTGCACGTAAAATGTAGGAAAAAATTTGAAGGCCGTAAGAGGAAGCTATCTCCCGTTCGTCATCAAACATGCGTTGTTCCCTCTCAGAACCACAAACCTTCTAGTGAGTTGCTCTAGTTCGTGAGGGGCGTATGTCCAAATGTTCGTCAAACATGCCAATTTCTTTACCACATCATCTTGGTGGCAGACATTACGTCAACCAAGGTTTCATGAGTTTCTGATCATTTTTCTAAGTTTTTGAATTAAAATTCCATGTCACTCCATGCATACGTATGCATCTGCCCATGTCGTGAGACCACTATATTTGAAAATTGGTTCTAGTTTACCGCACATGGAATTAAATCGCACACCAGTACACAAATATGATTTTTCATACCGTTTTGGTTAGGTGTTGCATGTAGATGTAGTTCAAGTTTGAATTAAGGTCATTAAATGGTAAGAAAATCACTTAAATGTCTTTAAAAGGTCAAATGACCCCTGAAAATTTCCAAATTTTCACATCACAGTTGTATTAGTGCATGTTAAACATAGGAAAACTTTGAAGGCCGTAAGGGGAAGCTATCTCCCGTCCGTAAGCGAACATGCATTGTTCCCTCTCAGAACCACGAACCTTCTAGTGAGTTGCCCCGGTTTGTGAGGGGTGTGTGTCCAAACTTTCGTCAACCAGGCCAAATTTTTACCACATCGTCTTGGTGGCATGACATTAAATCAAGCAATGTTTCATGTTTTTCTGATCATTTTTTAATTCTTTGGAATTAAAGTGCCATGGCATGCACTCCATGCATGTGACCATGCCTTGACACCAATATGTTTGAAAATTCCTTCGAATTTACTGCACATGGAATTAACTCACACACTAGTACACAAAAATATGATTTTTCAAACCGTTTTGGTTAGGCATTGCATGTAGATGTAGTTCAAATTTGAATTACGATCATTAAATGGCTAGAAAATCACTTAAATGTCTTTAGAAGGTCAAATGACCCCTGAAATTTACAATTTTTTCACATGACAGTTGCACGTAAAATGTAGGAAAAAATGTGAAGGCCGTAAGAGGAAGCTATCTCCCGTTCGTCATCAAACATGCATTGTTCCCTCTCAGAACCACAAACCTTCTAGCGAGTTGCTCTAGTTTGTGAGGGGCGTATGTCCAAATGTTCGTCAAACATGCCAATTTCTTTACCACATCATCTTGGTGGCAGACATTACGTCAACCAAGGTTTCATGAGTTTCTGATCATTTTCTAAGTTTTTGAATTAAAATGCCATGTCACTCCATGCATACGTATGCATCTGCCCATGTCGTGAGACCACTATATCTGAAAATTGGTTCTAGTTTACCGCACATGGAATTAAATCGCACACAAGTACACAAATATGATTTTTCATACCGTTTTGGTTAGGTGTTGCATGTAGATGTAGTTGAAGTTTGAATTAAGGTCATTAAATGGTAAGAAAATCACTTAAATGTCTTTGAAAGGTCAAATGACCCCTGAAAATTTCCAAATTTTCACATCACAGTTGTATTAGTGCACGTTAAACGTAGGAAAAAATTTGAAGGCCGTAAGGGGAAGCTATCTCCCGTCCGTAAGCAAACATGCATTGTTCCCTCTTAGAACCACGAACCTTCTAGTGAGTTGCCCCTGTTTGTGAGGGGTGTGTGTCCAAACTTTCGTCAAACAGGCCAAAAATTTTACCACATCGTCTTGGTGGCATGACATTAAATCAAGCAAGGTTTCATGTTTTTCTGAGAATTTTTTTATTTTTTGGAATTAAAATGCCATGGCATGCACTCCATGCATGTGCCCATGCCTAGACACCAATATGTTTGAAAATTCCTTCTAATTTACTGCACATGGAATTAACTCGCACACAAGTACACAAAAATAATATTTTTCAAACCGTTATGGTTAGGCCTTGCATGTAGATGTAGTTCAAATTTGAATTACGGTCATTAAATGGTTAGAAAATCACTTAAATGTCTTTAAAAGGTCAATTGACCCATGAAATTTATCAATTTTTCACATGACACTTGTATTAGTGCACATTAAACATAGGAAAAAATTTGAAGGCTGTAAGAGGAAGCTATGTCCCGTTCGTCATCAAACAAGCATTGTTCCCTGTCGGAACCACGAACCTTCTAGCGAGTTGCTCCGGTTTGTGAGGGGTGTGAGTCCAGACGTTCGTCAAACATGCCAATTTGTTTACCACATCATCTTGGTGGCATGACATTACATCAACCAAGGTTTCATGTGTTTCTGATAATTTTTCTATTTTTTGAATTAAAATGCCATGTCACTCCATGCATACGTATGCATGTGTCCATGTCGTGAGACCAATATGTTTGAAAATTCCTTCTAATTTACTGCACATGGAATTAACTCGCACACAAGTACACATATATGATTTTTCAAACCATTTTTGTTTGGCGTTGCATGTAGATGTAGTTCAAATTTGAATTATGGTCATTAAATGGTTAGAAAATAACTTAAATGTATTTAAAAGGTCAAATGACCCATAGAATTTTCGAAAATTTCACATTAGAGTTGTAGTAGTGCACGTTAGACGCAGAAAAAATTTGAAGGCCGTAAGAGGAAGCTATCTCCCGTTCGTCATCAAACATGCATTGCTCCCTCTCGGAACCACGAACCTTCTAGCGAGTTGCTCCAGTTTGTGAGGGGTGTGTGTCCAAACTTTTGTCAAACATGCCAATTTCTTTACCACATCATCTTGGTGGTATGACATTACATCAACCAAGGTTTCATGTGTTTCTGATTTTTTTGGAATTAAAATGCCATGCCACTCCATGCATACGTATACATGCATATGTGTCCATGTCGTGATACAAATATGTTCTAAAATTCCTTCTAGTTTACTGCACATGGAATTAACTCGCACACAAGTACACAAATATGATTTTTTTCAAACCATTTCGGTTACGGGTTGCATGTAGATGTAGTTCAAATTTGAATTACGGTCATTAAATGGCTAGACAAATCACTTAAATGTCTTTAAAAGGTCAAATGACCCCTAGAATTTTCAAAAATTTCACATAACAGTTGTAGTAGTGCATGTTAGACGTAGAAAAAAATTGAAGGCCGTAAGAGGAAGCTATTCCCCGCTCGTCATAAAACCTGCATTGTTCCCTCTCGAAACCACGAGCCTTCTAGTGAGTTGCTCCGGTTTGTGAGGGGTGTGTGTCCAAGCTTTGGTCAAGCATGCCAATTTTTTTTACAACATCATCTTGGTGGCATGACATTACATCAACCAAGGTTTCATGTGTTTCTGATTTTTTTTGGAATTAAAATGACATGCCACCCCATGCATACGTATACATGCATATGTGTCCATGTCGTGATACAAATATGTTTTAAAATTCCTTCTAGTTTACTGCACATGGAATTAACTCGCACACAAGTACACAAATATGATTTTTCAAACCGTTTATGGTACGGGTTGCATGTAGATGTAGTTCAAATTTGAATTACGGTCATTAAATGGCTAGACAAATCACTTAAATTTCTTTAAAAGGTCAAATGACCCCTAGAGTTTTCAAAAATTTCACATTACAGTTGTAGTAGTGCATGTTAGACGTAGAAAAAAAATTGAAGGCCGTAAGAGGAAGCTATTCCCTGCTCGTCATAAAACATGCATTGTTCCCTCTCGGAACCACGAGCCTTCTAGTGAGTTGCTCCGGTTTGTGAGGGGTGTGTGTCCAAGCTTTGGTCAAACATGCCAATTTTTTTACAACATCATCTTGGTGGCATGACATTACATCAACCAAGGTTTCATGTGTTTCTGATTTTTTTATTTTTTGGAATTAAAATGCTATGTCACTCCATGCTTAAATGTGTCATAGCCGTTAGACCAATATGTTTGAAAATTCTTTCCAATTTACTACACATGGAATTAAATCGCACACAATTACACGAAATATGAGTTTTCAAACCGTTATGGTTAGCGGTTGCATGTACATGTAGTTCAAATTTCAATTACGGTCATTAAATGGCTAGAAAATCACTTAAATGTCTTAGAAGGTCAAATGACCCTTGAAATGTTCCAAAATTTGACATGACAGTTGTATTAGTACTACAAAATTTCTTGTTCATTTAAAACACCATCTGTTGGCAGTTTATTCCAAATTCGTCTTTCATAGGTAATAAAAAATATCTACAACATCACACACAGTTGTTTTCTAGGAACCGTTTGCGATGAAAATATCTGGGTCTATTTAAGTCTCCCTCCTTAAGCTTCGCGGCTCAAATGCGCTCTAGTGTCGGCAACCCCGAATCCACGAAACCCGATCCCGATTCCGCACCCCATTCTTGCAAAGATGACGCCGTGGAACGCAACCGTGAAGGCCGTCTGATGGCCGTGTCCCCGGCGCCGCCGCTGCGCGCCGAGAGCCTTGACACGCCCACGCCGAGTGCTGCCACATCCGCATTGAGCCCGACCGCTTCCACCGAGATGGCGTCTGCGGCGACAGAAGCGGCAGCCGAGACGGCCGAGGCAGTGCGCTGCTTCTTCTGACGGCTGCAAACGCCGAGAGTGCTCGAGCTGCCGTCCGTGCCGCTGATGTCGCCCTGGCCCGGGTCGAGGCCATTCACGCCAAGATAGAGGATGCAGACGCCAAGATATTCCAAGCCACCTCGGACTCCAGCATGCAACCCACGTATGAAAAGGCGACGGTGGCCATGGAGCACCTGCTTCCTCATGAGGTCGCCGAGTGTGAGCTGGAGATGCAGGAGGCAGCGGAGATCGAGGAGCGCCGGTAGGATGAGTTGCACGTGGCTGAGGTCGAGGTAAAGAAGAGTCTGTCCTTCGAGGAATCGGTGGTGGAGTACCAACGCGATCTCTAGCGCAGCCACTACTACGAGTACTACAACCTTGAGGGCGGCGCCGAGGACGAGGATGAGGACGCGGTCGACTTCAGCAGGGGGGAGGCGGAGTCCACCAACGGCGGAATATCGCCAGGACAAGTCATCGATGCATAGGTCGGGCACCGCCGGATTTTAATTTATGCGTACTTAGGCTTTGTTTTTAATGCTGGTATTTTGTTAGAGCAATGTTTAGGTCAACTGGCTCTGTGTAATTACTAAAATTGCTCGATTCAGTAAGTGTGGTCTGTCTGCTGTACGCTCTTTTGTGTGCCCAAATTAGCAAGCGATGTTAAATTATGCAATGACGTACCGGGGGAAATTTCCACCAAAATTTGAATTATCAAACTCATCCCATGCGCGTAAAGCAGAAGAATCGTTTGCGATGCACACAATCGTTCAAAGTGAATGGTTCAGCAGCACCGCGCGCGTTCAAAGTGAATTTGCCCATGGTTTGAAACCAAAATTTGAATTATCAAACTCATCCCATGCGCGTAAAGCATAAGAATTGTTTGCGATGCACACAATCGTTCAAAGTGAATGGTCCGGCAGCATCGCGCGCAAAGTTTCCCTCCACATTTCCAAAATTTTGGCCTACCGCCAAAATATCTACCCCCTCCCCTCTTCCCCTTTCCCACCCCCTTTTCTCCCCGACCACAAGTCACATTTCCCATGTTTCCTCCTTCCTTCGTTGCTAAGCTATAGCCGCTACCTTGCTCTCGCCGTCTCGCATCCTATCACCGGGGTCGCCATGGTCTTCTTCAAAGACATCTCCAGCGGTTCCTCCTCCAGCGACTACTGCTTCACCACCAGGGTATGCCTCTCTTCTCTCTCTCGGGCTATGACTTGGAATGAAGGATTTTTACCCGGAGGTCGATTTGAGTCGTTTGTTCCTCTTGTAGCTCCCTAAGACCATCAGTGGCAACGAATGGAGTGGGGTGGCTGAAGATCTATCTGCTTGTTGTCACCATCAATCTCCATGCATGAAGCTACTTGCGTTTGATTCTGTGGATACTGGGAGGAAGTTTCTTGCATGTGCAGAGAAGGTTAGACCCTCTTCCGTTATTACAAATCATTTGATAGATGTGATCTAAACACTGTCATGGTACCAACCCATTCATACCACACCTTCAACCAAACGCATCCTAAGACAGTGTCATAGTTTGTACCTAGTATCTTAAATTGTTGCCATCTCATCAGTGGTGCCATTAGAAAATTATTTGGCACCGCTTCAGCAGTTTGTGTAGACAACTTTGGTCCGCACATTCGAGCAGCCAAGCAGTGAAATACTAAATCTTTATGGAACGAAGGAACTGGGCATCGGAGCAACTACGTGCTCCGAGTCCGGGTCCCTGATTTTTTTCCGCTGCATCGGCTCGCCAGTTCAGGGCACCGGTGTGAGATGTAGCAACAGTTGTCTTTACACCAGTTTTGGCATACATAGTGGACACCTATTACTAAATTTGTGCATGTACACACCTGTTAGTATCAATTTGCTATCATCCAAACACTGTCGTTATGCTGTTGCAGTTATATTTACCTTCCTCATAAAATGTTCAATTTGTTATTTATTGTACATGAGTAAGAACTTGTAGCGTCGTTGTAGTTAATTATAGCTTCTGATGTTCCAGAATTTGGTTGTTGTATCGGTACCAATTATTTCATTTTCACATTGATCTTTTTGAGAAGATATGTCATAATTAACATGTTTCTTCTGTTTTTCAAAATAAGCATTGGTGATTTTCTATGTTGCTATAAACCCATTTCCCCTACAATTGTTACTGATATAGTTTTAAATATTATAGGATGAACGGAATTGTTATTACTTGGAGTGGGTTGATCAAGAGTGGCCACAATCTTTGAAGATGTGCCTAACGAAGCTCTGGAGCATGTATGAGGAAGTGAACACACGTAGGCTTAGAGAAAGTCTTGTCAACGCTGAAGCATATTTCAAGATGCCGGATAAAAAGCTGAAGGTGGAGAATGAGCTCACATTAAAAAAAAGACTTTGCTAAGATGGTGTTGGCGAAGTAGGAGGCACTTTCCCAGTTGGCCTGTGCAAAATGGGTTATTACTGAACTGAAAGCAGAGGTGGAGAAGACGAGCCTGGATGATCTTGATTAGGGAAATGAATATATTGCTCTTATGAAGTTGAACTAACTATATGTTGTACTGTGCTCTTTCCATGTAGCTACCGTACTGTGATATTACAATATATTTATGTGCCTGATATGAAATTGGCAAAAAGCCGTTCGAAAAGAAATGAGAATTTGTGTAATACTGGAATTATTAATTGTAAACTAATAAACCTGCCAAATTTGTGATGGACCTTTGCAAACGGTTCTAGCAGTAAAAGCGCTTGTGATGGTAGCCCAATGCCACACAGTTTTCTTCATCAAATCGTGTGTGATATAGTTGATAAAAGCAAACAGTTAGCCAAGGAAGACCATGTGTGATAGTTACACCTTTCACACACGAGCCTACGCATAAAAATGTGTGGGATTTACGTCCGAACGGAAACGTTTTCCCTGGACTGACTGTGTGGGATGTACATAAGAACGGAAACGTATTCCTTGGATTGGCTGTGTGTGATACACATACGAACAAAAATGTTTTTCTGGGATTCACCGTGTGGGATGTACATACCTAGGGAAATGATTTTCTCGGACTACCATGTGGGAGATACATACCTACGGAAATGATTTTCTCAGATTACCATGTGGGATGTACATACCTATGGAAATGATTTTCTCGGATTACCGTGTGGGATGTACATACCTACGGAAATGATTGGGTTCAATACCTATGGCCCCAGCCTGGGTCCCAGGAGGGCTTATCCCCGACGATTTCTGGGTCGTCTGGGAAGGACACTCTATCGCACACACTCACTTGGCGACGGTTCCAAATATCATCGCGGAAAGGGGTAAAAAACCGTTTGTTTAGGATCGACGCGCACCAGTGAAAGGACAATTCAAAGTTTGACTCCAACAACAATGGTAAAGCACCACACAACCTACTATCCCCATGGGTATGTCGATAGAATAAATATTCAGGATGATGAATAACAGTCTTGAGGCATGTGTCCTCACTTATGTGAACCATAGCCAGTCATGAGTAAAAAAATTCCGCCAGAGCCACCACCAGTCAAGGATGAGGATATTATCATATAAGGTCATACCTGTTATGCTGGCAATGACATGCGACAATTTAATATTTGGTATGGATCTGATACTCAAAACAGTAGAGCAAATCAAGATGATTCAGAAACTCCTGCGCGAAGTCTGAATCAGTCAGGAGAACGGTTATGAACCACCTCACTGCTTTGACCCTAGAGGACCTACAGTTTGTTGAGAAACCCAATGGAAGGAATAAAAGGTTGGGAGTGCCCCGGAAAAATCTGTTGCCAATTTCATGAAAGGTTGTCAGTGCTGGATGACACGTCCATCGGAAATCACTCTTGGACTTGTGAGGCGGACCCATCTCTCAATCATAGCCTATCACACTCAGCTAAGTCAACATGTATGAAAATAATTTGAGCCAGTATAAGCATGAACATGTGAGGTAAGATCTGTCCGGATATGGATACAATGAAGCCAACCACCCTAGAGCCAGGTAGTCTCGTTATTTGAAATTCAGTGGGGAACAATCAATAAACGAAAAAGGATACCCGAGTTGGAAACTGTTTCCTTAAGGCAGTATATTCATATTTGTTCCCCGAGCAACCAAATCTCGAGGACGAGATTTCTTTAAGGGGAGAAGAGTTGTCACAGCCTGATTTTTTGGCCCTTTCTTTTCCTTTTGCTTATCCAAGGTTTTTGCTTGAGTTTTCCTTTTCCGTGGCTTTGTGGTATGGAAACTGAAGAAGATGCCCTCTTCTTTCTTTCCAGAGTGGCTTCTCTTCCTCATAGTCATCCCAAGACCTTGCCATTTTCATCCTAGCCCAACCCCAATATTCTTTTTATTGGGAATATTCATTTTCTATTAAAGGAATAACTCAATTTGCTCTAGGTTTTGAAGCATCCTAACTTTCCATCACTCCTAAAATTCCCATATAATTCTCATAAATTGTTTGGGTTCTATCTTCCTCAAATATGGCAAAACATTTTATTGCCATGTTAAAAAATAATCCTCAAATATATTTTTTCCTATTCTGCCCTAAATGGCACTTTGTGAAGCAAGTGCTATTTATCTTTTTCCAATTGTCTCCAAACTTTTTGGACACATTTTCATGTCCATACAAATGCCTCATGCAAATTTTCATGCTCATTTGCCCACTAATTATTTTTTAGCTAATTTTGAAAGTTTCTGCCTAGAAAGGAACTTTGTGAAGGAGGTACAAGCTAGGCATATCAAAATGAGTTGAATTTTTGTATGACCGCCATATCATCAAATCATGAAACTCCTCAAGATTTGATCTCAAGATTTGATCCTCAATCATGCAAAATAGTTTTCCTCAGGATTTTTCCTAAGTTTCTGTTCAGAGAGGACCATTATGAAGGAAGTACCATTTTGGCTTGAACAAATGGTATAAAAATTTTGTGGCACTCTCATATGCCCAAATCATCTAGCCTTGCCAAATTTCAGCTCAAGTGGACACTCTATGTGAGTGCAACTTCAATATTTGCATTCTGGATCAGTTTGTGCATTTGTACAGCAAGTTCCATCTAAACTTTTCCTCTTGAGCCGAAACCTTGCCATCTTAATCACGTCAGTGAGTGATCAACCCCAGTCAAAGCTCAGCCACGATAGACAAACATGTGAGTGACAGCAAACTACAAACACCTTGCTGTGCAACTGAAACACTACAAGCCCTGTTCACCAATTAAGCCCCTGTGCTTGTCTATTTGCATTTTGGCACTCTGCGTTGGATGACCTATCTAATGGACATTGTCGGACTGGCCAAAATGTGCCGGGCATGCCAGCTCATGCGGTGACCATGGGGCAGACGTGCCAAATCCACGCGCTCTGGAAACTGTGGCGATTTGCTCATCCGTTCTCTCCTCGTCTCGACTCAAAGTCATTGTCCAGTAGCCTCCTCGTGATCGACCTCGTCGCCCTGACCTCTCTGCCCCTCCGTCCGCTTCCTCGTTGGCGCTCGTCGCCGCACGCCCACGGGCGGACAGTGCCGATAGGGCATTAATGGCGCCCTGGCCGCTTCTCCCCGTGCCCATTAGCCCTCTCTACCCCGGCCGCTTCTCCCCGTGCCCGTTGGCCCTCTCTACCCCGTGAGCCCTCCTTTGTTGCTCCTCGTCGCTGTCCGCCGAGCTCGCTGGCATGAACACGCGTACGCGGACGTGCCCGAGCCGCGACCATGCGTCCACGGCCATGGCCTCGATGTCACGCCTATTTAAGGCCTGCCCTGAGCCATTCGACCTCACCAGCCTCCTCACCGATCTCCTCTACGCCTCCCCAACAACTCGCCTGAGCTTCTGGATCTCTCCTCCACCCCCATGGTTGCAGTTCCTCTTGCCGGAGACCGGCTAAATTCGCGGCAACCGGCTCCCCTCCCTCCTCTTCACCTCTAGTAGCTCCCCTCAACTCCGGCGAACCCCTCCCGAACCCTGCCTCTCCTTTTCCTCCACCGTAGCCCCGACTCCATCATCGCCCGAAGCCAGTCGCCGCAGCGGTCAAAGATGCGCTAGAGCATGCCCTCCCTGAGGTCCGTGCTACCCCAGGATGGGTGCGGCTCACCGCGCTGAGCATGTGGGTAGGTCGGCCAGCAAGAACAGTGGCCCGAGCCGCAGGGAGTCGTCGGAGGACGGCACCGCTCCCTGCCCGCGGGTGAGCGCGCGAGATTGAAGGCGACTCGGCCAGGCAGGCCCCACCGCCCGCACGACCCCACCTGGCAGCCACAGCGCATTGACCCCGCCCCCGCCACGTCAGTAAGTGGAGATGTAATCCACCGTAATACGCTTCCGTTTCTCGGAATGCGTAGTTTCTCTCAGTTCAACCCAAAATGCGTTTTCCTCTTCTGAAACGTACTTTGGTCTTGCTTGGGCTGAAAATATGTTTCCTCTATGTAGAAGGCGTGTTTCCGTGGAAGGCACTTTCTGTCTAACCGGTCAGGGGCCTGTCTGTGAATATAACATTTATAGAATAGTCCCTGGTCTGCAAGCCCTCGTATCTTTTTGCTTGAGACTCCGTTTGAGGTGAACCCAACGCCCACATCTTCGTCTCTTTGAGCGCAAACTTTTGGTATCATTTTCACTATGGTTTGACATAATGGAAATGACCATGTTTCCCTTGCTTGTAAATAGCCCCCTCCGAGAGAGAACTGTTTCTGGCGAATATTTCCACGATCGTTTCGCACTCCCCCTCGGTGCATTCTTCATTCCCAGGCAAGCCACGACAACCACTTGCATGATATACATGCAGTAGCCCTGGTTTTCCACTTGAACATTTAAAATATGTGCTTGTTTGTCTACAACTGTTATCGTTGTTTTGGTACTGCTTATGGTTTATGTTCAGCTTCATGCTATGTTTTTATGCACCTGGTGAACATGTATTCTTGCTAGTATTATTCTCGTATGGCATGTTTGGTAGTAGTACATGTTGGTGTTGGACATGTTCTTCGGTGAATTATCGTCTGCTACCGAGTACAGTGAATGTGCATGTTCCTTTGCCTCTATCTGGTTACATGATTACTTGGTAGTGTTATTGTTATATTCTGGTATAGTATTTATTTCTAATGCTAGTGGTTATGCTATGCTTATCTGTAGTGTTATGCTTGTGTTATTGATACTCGTCAGTATGCCATGCCCAGTTGGATATGATTTATGGTTGTTCATATGCTTGATCATTATGTTGTACATCCATGCTCATGCTGATATCATGCATGATAATTGCATCATGTTATTTTAACATGGCTCAGCATATTGCATTCAAGTTTAACCGGATTAAATTGAACTTGAACAACTGCTGGCTGAGTCATGGTGCCACCATATCGAGCTGACCAGTCAAACCACGCTTGACTTTGTGTGGAGGTCCTAACTGGGTCTATTGTCATACCTCTCGCCGGTACCTCCCATGAGGGAAGGTTATGCGCGGGCGCTACCTTGGCCGGGTAGGACGGCATAAGCCTTGTGTGCCCGAGTTGTTTTGCGGGCTTTTGTCCCCGTTTGGGACCGTTTATGTTTTGCCACGACGGTGGCCATTGATTCCTTTGGTAGGCACGGGGCCACCCAGGACCGAACCCAAAAGCGCTATTGGTCGGAGTGGCCGGGAGCGTGTCATGGCAGTAGGACGGTTTTGTTGGAACTCCGTTGGTCCACCCGAATGGGAGTGTGAGGCCATGGGTTCCGTGGTGTGGGTACAGTGCGCTACCTCTGGAGAGTGTGTATTCAATCTATCGATAGCCATACCCACGGATAAGGTCCCGGTTCGTAGTTGGTCACACTATGGGTCAACAGTAACAATAATAATAATGCTCTTAATAACAACCCTCGTTCGATGATGAGAAAGAGATTGGTTGTGATCAGGAGAGGGTCACCGTGCTATCAAGGATACCGAGTTGTTGGATATTTGTGGTGTTATACGAGATTCAAGGTTAACGATCAAGCTCCTTGTGGTCATGTACTGATTACTACAGTATTGTTAATACGAAGCTTGATTTGATCTTGAGATGACCGTGTGATGTCCATGATGGTTACGAGGTAACCCGAGCAGAGTAAGTTGGTGCATGATATTGTCATCATATTGCATGCTAGTATCATCATGTTCATATGTTCATGCCATGCTCGTATTGCTCTAGCTATATCATGTTGTATATGCCATGTTGTTCTGATAGTATCGTGTTCATCATTGCTTAATAATCTGTAATTGCCATGCTATTGTTTGTCTTGATTGCTTTGGTTGCAGTGAGCTTGCAAGTACATTCAATGTACTGACCTGGCGTGTCATGCCAGATTTGATTGCTTGTTTGTCGTGGAGTCCTTGTTTGCGAGCTAGGATAAGCGTTCCAGCCAGAGTCCCTGTGGAGTGGAGTTCATCACCGTCGTCGTTATTCCACTGCAAGTAGTTATTCTTCTACTTCGTGTTGTTCTGCTGCTTGCATGGAGCAACCGTGGCAGGCGTAGTGTCGCTGTGCCGATGTAATCCCTTGTACCCATATAGCTTGTAATAAAGAGCGGATTTGTTCTATGCTAAGCAGTGCCGTATTCCAGAAGACTTATCCTTGATCTCTGGGCTGGAATTCGGGGCGTTCCGATTTCTCTGAGCCGGGGTGCCACAGCCACCACCATCGCTTGCCCATCGTCAGCCACCGCCATTGCGAGGTCATCGTCAGACAGATTAGGCTGCACCTCCTCATCTCCACTCTGCTCCTCTTCTTCCCCACTCCATTCCGGATCATCCTCGCTACTGCTTTCGCTGTAGCCAGACTCACTGCTTCTTTTGCTGTAGCCAGAGTCGCTGCTGCTGCTCCCATTGCCTGACCAAATGCAACAAAGTTTTTTTAACAATCAGTGTTAGACAAAGCTAAATGGAGAGGAAGAAGAGGCGGAGCGTACTGGCATCGTTGTCGTCCTGGTAACGCATGAGGCACATAGTCGTGTTAAATACCTTCACGGTGAGCGTGGTGTTGCCATCGTACCTGAGGACAAGGAAGTACCCGTGCCGTAGGTCATAGGCACGGACAAGCTGCTCCCAGCAACGACACAGGTATATGTGGTCGTACCTGAACACCACCTCCACGTCCCACAGCCTGTGAAGCCCGCTGTTGACCTATCGCAGCTTCACATTCTTTGGCCGATGGCTGTCTAGCATCTTCATAAAAGTGTCAGGCAGCCTCTGCGGCGTGGGTCAAGCAGTGATGTAGCAAATAGAAGTGTTATGATAAAGAGATGGGTGAAGGGGAGATCTCTCCTTTTATATACCTGCCTCTTGGAGGAATTCTCTAGTATGATCGTGAAGAACTTGAAACCTTCCAAGTCATACTCTGGTGCGGCACAGTGCAGCTTGCGCTGGTGGCCTCCCCAATCTCTGATAAGCAGTAGAAGAGACCAATTAGTATCTAGAACCATATCTATAAACACAACTAGCTAGAACCATATCTATCAACTATATCATATTAATTTGATAAATGGACATAGTTGGAACAAAGCCAAGTTTTTAGACATGAAAGAAAACTGAGAAAAAAAGCAATGCACTTGTACTCAACAACATCAACAAGACTTAATTAATTTGGTAGGTTAGTTGGCAACGGCAATTGGCACCCTTCAAAACTAGGGATTTCTTTAAACATGAAAGAAAACTGAAAATGTTGAAAAACATAGCATAGTAATCTAAAAATAGGGGAAAAAATACACTTCTTCTTCCTCCTCTTTATCTTCTTCTTCCTATTTTTTATCTTTCTTCTTTCTTCTTAACCAAAACTAAACCTAAAGTTCCTTCTGGTGTGATCACATTGGAATACTTGTGGCAACAATCATAGTTGGAACATATTTTAGGTGGCTCTAGGTTGACATACTAGAGCTAAGCACAAGATTTATCCTTGGTATGTTGATTTAGGTGGCTCTAGGACCAATAGCACTGCAGCATGCACCTATCATGGTTTGAGAAACAATTGATGCCCAGCAGATGACATTTTAAGAGGTAAAACCAGTTGCCGGGCTATAAATGCCCACAGGATAGATTCCGTAAACTGACACTGTTAACCTTGTTTTACCTCCTCGGAGGAAGAAGATCGTTGTCCTGGAGGATAGACAACATCACATAATGTAGGCCGAAGAACATTCTTGGCCCAGAAAACAAAGGCCCTAGTGATCTATGCATCATATGCTAGTATTAGTAGCTCTTCATTAACCTAATCAAGTAATCACATAATGTACTCCCAAAAATGATGCGATGTTTTTTAAGCAGCACCAAACAATCTCTTTTTGTTTACCAACACTGAAAGTAGGAAGACAGAAGAACAATTCATTGTCAAATAAAAATGCATCATGTCACTTTGCTAATAGCAAAGTTTTTTAAATGCTGGGGGCTATCATTTGCTGGTTACAAGTGCAAAGTGGTGGCCCTTTTGGCACTGCTTCCACGCTGGCCCTGCCTAAACCTGCCTATTCGCTGTTGCCACAATCATGTTAACTGGATCCAGGCGGGCACGAAAATTTACTTCCGTAGTGGTACTGGCACAATCACTAGGCCTACCAATCACTTCAACTAAATCAAAAGTAAACCTAAACTAAACCAAACATAAAGTAAACCTAAAATAAACTTAGAAAACAGAAACAAAAAAAATACAAGAGGTCACACCGGAGCCGGGGGCGCCAGAGCCGCGAGGCAGCCGCGGGGTTGGAGGAGAGGGGCGCTGGGGCAGCCGGGTAGAGGAGGGGGTGCCGAGGCGAGGCAGCCATGATGGTGGAGGAGAGGCGCCCGAGGCGGCTTGGTTGTAGTAGGGGTGCCAGTGGCGAGGCGGCATGATGGTGGAGAAGAGGGGCGCCAGGGCCGTCGGGTTGGAGTTGGGGGCGCCACGACAATGGGGGTGGAGTGGGGCGGCGGCGGCTCGGGCAGGCGGGGAGGCGTGGTGCGGCGACGGGATGGCACGTGGCGGAGGAGGGTTGCAGGCGGTGGGGAACGCAGCGGGTGGTACGCAGGGTGGCCAGCACAGGGTGGGGTGGTGCGGGGCGGCGGCGGCTCGGGCACGGGCGGAGAGAGAGAGGGGACAGAGAGATGGGGCATGGGCGGGCGTCGTTGGAATTTTAGTCACGGCATGGTTCTTTGTATGCTAGTAGATGACAAAGAGCCTAGCTAACGGACGTTAGTTTGGTCACTTTCTTTGCCGTCTGCTAGCGGACGGCAACGAAGCTTTGCATTCAGCTATCGGACCGCAAAGAAAGTGTCCGTTAGGTGGTTCTCGCTAGTGGGCCACCCACACTCTTTTGCCGTCTGCTAGCTGACGTCAAAGCTTCTATGCTGTCTGGTAGCGGACGGCAAAGAGCTGGCCGACGTCAAACATGACCTTTGTCGTCAGCTCGTTCTTTGTTGTCTGTTTTCTTTAAGGTGATGGCAAAGACATTCTTTGTCGTCAGCTGGCAAAGATCCTGATTCCAGTAGTGAAAGGGGTTGATGCACGTTCTTGTCTTTGTTTGTCCAGTAGAAATCTTGGGGCACTCTTTGAAGTTCTTTGTGTTGGATTGAGTATTATGAATATGAACTTGCTTTGGTGTTATTTTAGTACGAACTCTAGGATAGATCAAATAGAAAGAATAGCTTTATGTTATTTTAGTACGAACTCTTGAATAGATCGAGTGGAAAGTATAGCTTTGAGGTAGTTTCGTACCCTACAAACAATTTATTCTTATGTTCTCCGCTAGATAGGAACTTTGGAGTGATTCTTCATCGCACTTTGAGGGTTGTTTATATGATCCAATTATATTAGCACTGTTGAGAGATTGCACTAGCGAAAGTACGAACCCTATGCCTCATTTTCAAGCATTGCAATACTGTTTTTGTGCCCGTTTATTATTTGCTACCTTGCTGTTTTTATTTATTCAGATTATAAAAATATATTTCTACCATCAATATTACACTCTTATCACCATCTCTTCGCCGAACTAGTGCACCTATACAATTTTCCATTGGATTGGGTGTGTTGGGGACACAAGAGATCTCTTGTATTTGGTTGTAGGGTCGTTTGAGAGAGACTATCTTCATCCTACGCCTCCCAAGGATTGATAAACCTTAGGTCATCCACCTAAGGGAAAATTGCTACTGTCCTACAGAACTCTGCGCTTGGAGGCCCTACACGTGTCTACAAGAAGAAAGTTGCCTAGTAGACATCAGGGTGCGCTCTTAGTCTCGGCGCGGTCTTGGGAGAACAACTGCTTCTTCTTTGCAGGCGCGGCCTCAGGAGCCCTCGTGGTCTCCTTGTCGCCCGAACGCGAGGCCGCCCTGGCCCTGTAGGCGAGCTTGAGTGCCTGAACCGTATCCCCCTTTGTCTCTGGTCATGGTAATGACGCCGCTGCTGCTCGGAATTTTGGTGCGTTGTAGCCTGGGTGTGTCGCCGCTATGAACTTGGTGAGAGTGGGGTAGTCCAAGATGACGTTGTAAGGGAGGCCGATGCAGGACACATCGAAGTCGATGAGCTCCATGTGGTAGTTGTCGTGCTTGCTGAAGGTGATGGGAAGGCACGCCTGCCCCAAGGGAGTGGCACAACCATTGGTCACCCCGGAGAATGGCTTGGTGGGCATGAGCTGGTCATAGGGCACCTGAAGCGTCTCGAACATCTCGACGGAGAGACGGTTGAGTCCGGCGCCACCGTCAATGATAGTATTGGTGATGGAGACATTGCTGATGGTGGGCGTGTAGATCATAGGGAGCGCGCCCACGGTGGCCATAGATCCTGGGTAATCCATGTGGTCGAAGGTGATGGCGACCTCGCGCCGCGCGCGTCTCCGTGGGGTCTCAGGCTGGGGCCGAGCGGTAGTCGCCCAGCGGAGGAGCTGCTTGGCATGGAGACTGGATGCAGGTGCTTGTGACCCACCGAGGATGCACGCGACCGCGTGGAGCCCTTGGGGTGAAGTGCACGACAAACTGTCCGTGGAGCTCCCCCCACGAGGATATTGAGGCATCCGGGAGGCCGCGGAGCCAAGAACAGGGAGCCTCCATGAGGTCTAGAGGAAGCCAATTTGCCATGGCCTTTTCATCGCCGCCCGCCGCCAGGATGCCCTGCTCATACAACCGGAGGAACTCCTCCGGGTTAGCCGCGCCGTCATAACATGGGGGGCAGCGTCAGCCTAAACCTTACCGGCCAGCAAACTAGATGCATGTCAGGAGTGAAGGTGGGGCAACCCGCAGCGATGCCGGGGATGGCGGGTCGAGCGGCGAGGCTGGCAGTGTCAGCCATGGCGATCACAAGGCAGGGTGGAGTGGAGTGGACGGGAGATCCTTGCCACGCCCCCTACCTGGCACACCAAATGTCGGAATCGGGGCTCGGCAGACCCAAACAAGATTAAAACTCTGGGGCATGTGTGAAGATCTAACCCAGCCTTGGCCTCAAGCCCATCACCTCATGGCTTTGCCTTGTCGAGTTCACGTGAGCGGGGAAGGAAATGGACACGGATATTTACCCAGGTTCGGGCCACCTTGCGGTGTAAAACCCTACTCCTACATTGTGGTGGGTTGCCTCCTGAGGAGGATGTGGATGAACAGGTATAGTGGGTGAGCTGCCTCGCGAGGGCTCTGGGAGTGAGGATGGAATCGATCCTATCCCTCTCTGCAGTGGAGACTAGCCTATACTTATAGTGGCCTTTGTCCTCTTCCCTCATATCTTAGGCGGGATGGGATCCCACAATGGCCAATTTCAAAGGGGACATGAAGTACATCTTATCCTGATGAAAGGTGGTCTTCGCGTGCAAAGCTTCTGGTCATGACGTAGAGGTGGGCTTGGCAATGACATCCGTCCTGCCGATCACGTGGTCTTGGTCTTGTTGCACCAGAATGGAAATCTTTGGGGGGCTCCTTGGGAACCCGCGTACGTCCTTGCCTCCTTAGCACCAAAGAGGAAACTGTCCTCCTCTGAGCCCGATGGCACCCGCCTGGCCTTGGTTGTCATGGCTTACATCATCGGGAGCCTCGTGAGGCTGGGTATCTACATATAAGTCTCCGCTCCTCGGGAGGCAGACTCGGGGTGCTGCTCCTCGGGAGGTCTTGGTGTTGTTCGCTCGCGAGGCCGGGGTCACTCGCGAGTGTCTCATCCTAGGGGTCTTGTAGCTGGGCCATACCAGGCCGTCGATGAGGCCGCGTGCTGGGCCACAGGCAGGCAAGTCTGGGTACCCTTGATCCCAGAATGCCGATAGCTCCTCGCGAGACCTCCCGAGCGGTTACATGAGGAGACCAGACACCAAGGGCCTTGGTGGGCTGACGTGCACGGGGTAGGCCCACCAGCCAGAGCCCGGCTGCTTGGGTTTTTCTGCGCTGCTGGGACTGACCCGAGCACATGCACCATGTCCAGCCCCCGCTCACGTGAGGCCCAAGGGGAAGTTGCGAGCGCGTGCCGCCTGAGAAGATAAGCGGCTGCCATGACCGGCATGGATTAGCCTGAGGTCGGTGTGGCCCGTGGGGGACCCGGACTCAATTATCCCGCCAGCACGGAGCATGGGGCTTCCACTTGGGCATGGGCATGCTCATAGTTTGATCATTCCGCCAGCGCGGAGAATGGGGCTTCCACTGTCAAGAGTCTCTGGGCATGTACAGCCCCATTTTGTTTGTATGCGTGACAGACACGGGTAGAACTTGCGGAGGTGTAGGATGTTCCAGGTACTGGGCTTAGGAACTCCTTCGTGACTCTCCAGGCGGTCTATCCATGGTTGTTGATGTAGCGGCACACTGACAGAATCTACGACATGGAGGCGGCATGCACCCAATGGTTGTCTCAACACCAATGCAGAAAGAGGTTGGATACCAAGGACCTGAATGAGGAGACGTGCACGGGTCTGGCCCGCCAGCTAGAGCTTGATCACTTGGACTTAGCAACACTTCAGGGACGGGCCCGAGCACAGATGTCGTGTCGAATTCTTTTTGATGGAATGGTCAAGGGAGGAGCCACAGGCGCGCGACACCCAAGGTGGTGAAACACTGAGCTCACAGTTATGGAGGTATTGGAAGTATTGGAACATGGGGCTGATATGCCCTCGCCCACTTGCTCGTGTCTGTCCCATGAGGAGACGGGGCACCAAAGTTTTCGGTGAGGTGACGTGCACGGGAGCAGGCCTACGACCCAGAGCTCGATCACTTGGATTTATCAGCACTGCAGGGACGGACCCGGGCACAAATGCCTTGCCCATTCCCTACTGATAAGATGGTCAGGAGAAGAGTTGCGAGCGTGCAACGCTCTCAACGGTGATGCGGCACCAAACACAGGTTTAAGCAAGTCACATGAACTCATCAGGGCATAACCAGATTCAGTACATGACCAAAAAGTAAGGAGGCTGCAGGGACGGACCCTCTCTAGCTTGAGGACGATGAGGCCCGTGGGGCGCCCTCCATTTGAACAAACCAAAAAATCACTTGTTGACATGCTGCTGTAGGAGCGTCGGGTTGCTTGACATTGCGTGCCGCGGAGGTTCACCTCTCAGGGGCCGATGGGCTCTCGAGGCCCTGGAGGCTCGTGAGGCACCATCGCGAGCTGCGACGGCCTTTGGAAGGTGGCGCCGGAGTTCTGCAGGCCGAAGGGCATGCAGGTGTAGCTGGTAGCCAGACCCCTGCTCAGGCCGACGCATGACGGCCAAAAGAGGTCCGTGGAGCAGGCCCTGTTGAGGATGGGAAGCCAACGCACATACGCATCTTGCCGCCCTTCTCAGGGATGGCAACTGGGTTGGCGGAACGCATTAGGCGACGCTCGCCATGGATGGCCCAAGCTTCTCGTAGCTTGTAAATCTCCTGGGTTGTGAATTCTTGTGTCTCTGGTGCCTGACGTTGCACTCCTTGCTTGAGGGGACGCACGTCAAGGCATGCCTCCAAGTGGTGCCCGAAAACCTCCCTCGGACGGTGGTCAGGTCGGATGCTTTCCAGGAGAAAACCCCCGAGCCCGCCCGAAAGGAGGCGCCGGGCATGCCTTCCTATGGGGGAGGAGGGCAAGCCCCAGTGGCGAGGGCAGGGTCGTGACTGCTACTACCAGTCATTGCCTCCTTTGTTTCGGGAATGTCTTTGGTCAGTAGCTACTTCTTCTTCACGGGGGTGGCCCTGGGAGGCCCGGCGATGCTATCACCATCGAGGGAGCAGACTTCGTCTTTCTTGTTGCAGGCGATGGTGATGACGCCGCTACAGCCGGGCATCTTGAGGACGTTGTAGCCATGGTGGGTTGCCGCCATGAACTTGGAAACTGTCGGATACCCCAGGATCACGTTGTACGGGAGGCTGATGTGCGCCACGTTGAAGTCGGTGAGCTCATTGTGGTAGTTTTTGCGGGTACCGAAGGTGACAGGGAGGCGCACCTGCCCAGGGGGATGGTAGACCCATCCGTTACCCCGGAGAAAGATGCGAGTCGACATCGACTAGTCGTAGGGTGCTTTGAGCATCTCGAAGGTCCTGATGGAGATCATGTTGAGGTCGGCGCCCTCGTCGATGAAGGTCTTGGTGACAACAACAGTGCTGATGGTGGGGGTGCACAACATGGGCAGCGCATCAATAGTGCCCGTGCACATGAGGTGGTCCTTGGAGTCAAAGGTGATGGCGTACTGCGACCACTTGAGGGGCCGCGCGGCCTCAGGCCTTGGGAGGGCCGCGTTCACCTGCCGAGAGAACTGCCAGAAGAGGCGATTGGACGCGGGGGCCTGAGCTCCCTCGAGGATTCGGGCCACCACGCGAACGCCTGGTAGCCCCCAGCCCCCTCATCATGTTGATTGATGTCGATCCATCTGGGCGGTGGCGGTAGCGGGGGAAGGGCAGCATTGGCTTGAGGGTGTACCTTGCGAGGCTAGTCGCGATAGGCACCCTCACGAGGCTGATCGCACCAGGCACCCTCCTGAGGCTGATCGCGCCAGCCCTGGTGGGGGTTGTCATTGCTATTACGGTTGTCCCATCAGTTACCGCCACAGCCGCCTGCGCGGCCAGCGTCGTGGTTATTGTGGTCCCCTCGACGGCCCAAGCGCTTGTCGCAGAGTATCTTGAGCTACTGGTAGTCTTCGGTGTTGTGAGTGTCGGTTGTCCTTCTCGGGCTCATCGTGGTCGCAGCCGCGCTTTTGCTGGGGCTCTACCACCAACACAGCAAGGCCCTTACACTTCACCTCCTTGCTCTTGGTCTTTCTATCGTCGAGCGTGGCATCGGGGTCGTTGTGGATGAAGAGGCGGCCCTCTTTTACCTTGGCGCACTTGTCGGCGAGGTTGAACAGCTCCAGCACTGTAACGCCTCGGATTTGATGCGCCAGGTGTCCTTCAGTTATTCGCCGTCGTTGCCATGTCATTTGCTTGCGTGTTCCATTTTGCCATGTCATCATCTGCATTTCATATCATGTCATCATGTGCATCGCATTTGCATACGTGTTCGTCTCATGCATCCGAGCATTTTCCCCGTTGTCCGTTTTCCAATCCGGCACTCCTATGTCTCCCGGCGCCCCCTTTTACCTCTTTTCATGTGTGGGTGTCAAAGCGTTCTCGGAATGCCCGAGGTTTGTCAAGCGGCCTTGGTATAGCACCCGGTGAACCGCTGTCAAGTTTTGGATCATTTGGAGGTCGTTTGGTACTCCAACGGTTAACCGGGTAACCGCAAAAGCCTCCTTCTCCTTGCAGCCCAACACCCCTTTCTAAGTGGCCCAAAACCCAGCAAACTCCCCTCCATGCTCTCGGTCGTTCGATCACGATCGCGTGGCCGAAAACCGCACCTCATTTGGACTCTCCTATCTCCCTCTATCTATAAATACACCTCCCCCTTTGAATTCGCGGATCAATTCTTCCCATAACCCTAGATTTTCCCCTCGCGCCGCCGGACGCTTCTTCCCCCGCCGACGGACATGTCGCCGCCGCCGTCCGCCCTCTCCGCGCCGCCACGTGGCCCCTGCGCGCCCGCCCGCGCCCGCCGGGCAGCATCCCAACGTCTCCGGCTTCGCCCGCCGCCGTCCGCTTCGCGTCGCCCGTGCCGCGTCCGCCCGCCGGCTTCGCCGCGCCGCCCGCCGCCCGGCGCCTCCCGCCAGCGACCGCGCGCCCCTCCGACCTCCGCCCGCGGCCTCCGCCCGCCACCGCCCGGCGCCCGCGCCCTCCGCCGCCCGGCGACTGCGCCGCCATGGCGCTCCTTCCCGAGCCGGCCGCCCCTCGCCGCCGTCCGCCGTCCCCTCGCCGGAGCCGCCCCGCCCCTCGCCGGAGTCCACTCCGGTCGGATCCGCCCGGGTGGACCAGATCCACCACGTCGCCGAACCAAACGCCTCCCCGCGCCCGGATCCCTCCGTCCCGGAACATCTTCGTCCAGTTTTTCGCGGGGTAAAAATCGCCTGTCCCAGATTTTTGACATTATCATGCCATGTTCATTTCGTTGTATCTCGGTAATCGTTGCTCCGTTTTGCGCGTGTAATATATCAAAATGTTCGCCACGGTGAGTAGATCATTTCATCTCATTGCATCATTTCTATTTGAGCTCATCTTGATGCCCGAAATGCTGTTGGAAGAGTGCTATGTGATGTTAGTTTACATTTCTTATGTAACATGCACTTTTGTCATTTTTGCCATGATTGATGTGTGCATCCTATGAACTTGAGTCCTACATGTGTTTTGTAATATGTCATGCCATCTTTCCAGGGGTACATTTCATGTATTTTTGTGATCTATGTGGTGACTAGCACAAGAATGCAAACTAGTTGTCTTGATGTTCTTTGATTTACCTGTTTCTTGATATTTTTATGCCATGTTAACTTGATGCTACAGAGAGATCCGTGCACATTTTGAGATACTTCAGTAAGGATGTTTTGTTAAACATGTCTTGCTCTATCCATGCATGCCCTTGTTTGCATTTTGAGTCAATCGAGCTCTACTTTTGCTATAAAATGTTCCTGGCAGATTGTTTACATGTTATTCAATTTTGCCAAGGTTGTTGTAGTTGATCCTTGCATGCTATGATGTTGTTCTTGCCATGTATAGCTTCTATGCCATGTCTTATTACTGTTGGGTACCTTGCCATGCCATGTTTTGCTCTGTGGTGAGTGGTTCAAGCTCACCAACATGCCTACTTATCGTTTTTTTTCTGCCATGCTTAAATCTGTAATATAACTTGCCATGTTTACGTGGGTGCCATCATATTTTCTGATCCTTTTTGGCTTATGGTCACTAAAGGACTTTTGTTCTATGCAATTAGTAGACTCATTCCACGCCTTTGTTTGCCATGATAAGTTCCTGTAACATGTTGTTTGATAGCTCTAAACATTGCAACCTGATGTTATTTCTGCCAATGCCTGAAACTGTTATTATTTGCAATCTTGCCATGTCTTTTTGAGCATGTTCTATTGATTTCTGGAGATAGCTCAGTGTTCATGTTTTGTAGTTCTTTACCTGTACATCATGCCCACGCCTTTTGTTATTATGTTGAGGTCCTGTAGAATGTTGTTTTGGTGCTTGCAATATGCCTAGTTGTTGTTTTGGACAGATTGTTGTCATGTCTTGTATAGGATGTATGTGTTGATCCGTTGCTCCGTTTTGAGTGTGCTCTATATGAAACTTGCTTGATTTTGCATGTAGTTTCATATTATCATGTTGCATCCTTGTTTTGAGGTGTTTGCTTGATGTTTGTGTGCATTTTGCATCAATGCCATGCTTATCTTGTTTTGCTCATATCTTCTAGGCCGTAGCTCCGAATCTAATGAACTTTATATGTAACTTGACTAGAATTTCGTGTAGATCATCGTGGTGCATCTTTACTTGCTGTTTAACAACTTGAACATAAGGTTTATTCAGATCTGGACCAATTTCGAAATTTGCATATGAGGACTTACCGGAATTGTTATATGTTGTTTCGGCCTCATTTAAACTTGCTTTGATGTGTTGCTCTTGTTTGCATCATCTTTTGCCATGAGTAGCCTCATCTAGATTTGTCATGCATCATGCTTGGTTGTGCATCATGTCTTGTCTATGTGTGGTGTGTTTACTATGTTGTGTGCTTCTTCTTGTTAGTTCCTGTTTAGATTGCGATCGTGAGGATTCGTTCGTCACGCTTGGTTGGCTTCATCCGTTCATCTTCTTCATGGACTCGTTCTTCTTCCTTGCGGGATTTCAGGCAAGATGACCGCTACCTTGGATCTCACTACTATCATTGCTATGCTAGTTGCTTCGTTCTATCACTGTGCTGCGCTAGCTATTACCTGTTTGTCAAGCCTCCCAAATTGCCATGTCAGCCTCTAACCTTTGACACCCTTCCTAGCTAAAACCGTTGTTTGGCTATGTTACCGCTTTGCTCAGCCCCTCTTATAGCGTTGTTAGTTGCAGGTGAAGATGAAGTTTGTTTCTTGTTGGAACATGGAGATGTTGTTCCTTGTTGGAACATGTTTACTTGTTGGGATATCACAATATATCTAATTTAATTAATGCATCTAAATACTTGGTAAAGGGTGGAAGGCTCGGCCTTATGCCCTGGTGTTTTGTTCCACTCTTGCCGCCCTAGTTTCCGTCATATCGGTGTTATGTTCCCGGATTTTGCGTCTCTAACGCGGTCGGGTGATTTATGGGACCCCTTGACAGTTCGCTTTGAATAAGACTTTTCGGCAAGGCCCAACATTGGTTTTACCATTTGCCTCACCACCACCTATTTTTCCCTTGGGAGTCGCTCTCGAGGGTCATCTTTATTTAGCCCCGGGCGATTGCTTCTCTAAGTCTTTGGTTCGAACCGAAACCGCCTTGAGGCCACCTTGGGGCAACTTGAGGATTGGTTTTACTCGTGCTTTGTCTCATCCGGTGTTGCCCTAAGAACGAGATATGTGCAGCTCCTATCGGGATTGTCGGCGCATCGGGCGGTCTTGCTGGTCTTGTTTTATTGTTGTCGAAATGTCTTGTAGCCGGGATTCCGAGACTGATCGGGTCTTCCCGGGGAGAAGGAATATCCTTCGTTGATCGCGAGAGCTTATCATGGGCTAAGTTGGGACACCCCTGCAGGGTATAAACTTTCGAGAGCCGTGCCAGCGGTTATGTGGCAGATGGGAATTTGTTAATGTCCGGTTGTAGAAAACCCGAAGTTGATCTTAATTAAAATACACCAACCGTGTGTGTAACCGTGAGTGTCTCTTTTCGGGTTGATCGAGAGGAGAACACGGTTTCTGGGTTATGTCTGACGTAAGTAGGAGTTCAGGATCACTTCTTGATCATTACTAGTTGACGACCGTTCCTTTGTTTCTCTTCTCGCTCTCATTTGCGTAAGTTAGCCACTATATATGCTTAGTCGCTGCTGCAACCTCACCACTTTACCCCTTCCTTTCCCTTTAAGCTTTGCTAGTCTTGATACCCATGGTAATGGGATTGCTTTGAGTCCTCGTGGCTCACAGATTACTACACCACCGATTGCAGGTACAGGTTATGCGATGATCATGACGCGAGAGCGATGCTTGCTTGCGTTGAGTTCTTCTTCTGCTTCTTCTTCGATCAGGGGATAGGTTCCAGGTCGGCAGCCTGGGCTAGCAGGGTGGATGTCGTTTGAGTTTCTGTTTATGTTTCTTCCGTAGTCGGATGTTGATCTCTTGTATGATGTTGATGTATTCTTGTGGCACTTGTGCCTTATGTATGTATCCCCATCTATTATGTAATGTTGATGTAATGATATCCACCTTGCAAAAGCATTTCAATATGCAGGTCTATCCTTGGTGGGACCTTCGAGTTCCTTTTGGATAGGGTCGCATATTGGGCGTGACAAGCACCCAGATCAGATCATCATTGATGGCGAGCTTCTCGTGCATCCTGATGTCTGTGACGCTGTTGGAGAACGCCAAACTCATGGCCTCATGGGAAGCGTGCGAGATCTTGTGCTGCACTCGACTGAAGTGCTATATGTATTTGCGGAGGGTCTCGCCAAGGAGCTTTCACACATGCCGCAAATCGTTGATGGTGAGGGGGCGATCATGCGTGCCTTGAAGTTAGCGATGAACTACTCATAGAGCTTGCTCCATGAAGAGATGGAATCCTCGGGCAGGTTCATGAGCCAGGAGCGCCCGCCATCTTTGAGGGCCATGGGGAACCAGTTCGGCATGACCTTGTCGTCGCTGTTGTCCACCTTGAAGCTCAGTGCATAGAGCTGAAGGAACTCCATGGGGTTTGGGATGCCATCGTAACATGGGGCCAGCTCTGGCTGTAACTTCACGTTCTAGACCACCCGGCACAGCTCGCGGGTGAAGGCCTGACAGCCCATGCTTCTCCAGGGAATGCCGCACGCGAGGCCGGCATGATTCTGGCACCAAGCCGCCGCGACCTCTTGGATGATCCGGTCTTGGCGCTGACGTTGTTGCTCGAGGAGCATGCGCGGTTCAGGCGATGCGCAGTGGACGATCTGGCAGCTGGCCTCATCCCGGGCTGACTGGGGTGCTCCACGAGGCGGGTCGTGTGGGCGCGCGTCACACCGATGTTCGGCGAGATCGCTGGACAAAGGAGGTGGTGGAGGTGCACCATGCACCACGTACCCTGCATGGGACGACGGAGGGTGGAGCGAGTGAGAGGGCGACAGGGCTTCTCCAGCGATGTTGACTAGCACGGTGATGCGGCCAAGCCAGGCGTCATAGTCAGCATCGACGGGCGGTAGCGGAGCAGCTTGTGCGCCATGAGTAGTGCGGCCTGCGCATTCGGCGGTCCACGGCGGACGAGGGAGGAAGAGGCCGTAGCGGTGCTGCCGTCCTGCTGCACGGAGGGGTGCATGGAGGAGTCCTGCTACTCTTGGTCGGAAGGTTCGGTGGTAGCAGCCGCTCCGGCTTTGACATAGCGGTGGCGACCTTTGTGGCCCACACGCATCGTCTAGGCGATGAGAGCCGTCCAGCACTCGGCACACACACAGCGAGCGTCAGCCATGGAGTTGGTTAAGCGGAAGTCAGAGTGGAGTGAAAGAACGGCGGTGCCCCCCTACCTACCGCGCCAAATGTCGGAATGTTGGCTCCGGGGACCCAAGAGGTTTGAACTCTGTGGTGCGCTTGTTCCTACCGCCCTACTCCTTCCTGCTACAACCACGGTGAGGCTACAATGAGAGCGAGCGAGCGAGGATGGGCCGGAGACACATCAGTTACCCAGGTTTTGACCACCTTGCGTTGTAAGACCCTACTCCTGCTTGGTGGTTGGATTCCTCTCGCGAGGGAGAATGAGAGTACAAGGGTTCTGGGAGCCAAGAATTGGTCTCGGGGAGGATCCTCCTATAGTAGCTCCCTGCCCCTCTTTTATATGCACCTTGGTCCTCTTCCCCCGAAAAAATTTGTGGGAAGGGTTTCCACACAACCGCAGTTTGAAGGTGGATAGGGGCATAGTCTATCCGAAAAAAAGGCAGTCCTCGTCTGCAAAGCCGCCATCCATTACGCGCCGGTGGGCTCAGTGAGGACCTCCATCCTGGTGCGCCCATCATCTCGGTCTTCATGCACCGAACAGGTAACCTTTGGAGATTGCTTCGGGAACTGGTGGATGATGTTGCTTCCTTAGCACCAAAGAGGAAAGCCTCCTCAACCGCACCTGCTGGCACGACCTCTAGCACCGCTCGTCGTCGTGAGCGTCGCCCACGGGAAGACCCAGGGCTGCATGACTGGACGGCAGCTATTGACTCGCTTGCCTCCGCGAGGGGCCTTAAGAGGACGCTTCGTGAGAGGGCCTCATGAGGAGTCTTGCTAGGGAAGCCGGGTGGTGGGCCATTTGCTGGTCCCAAGATATGCACCGTGCATAGGCAGATGGGCCTGGGTACCACCAGTCCCACGGGCCTGACATGCCCTAAATGGTTCGGCCTGCTAATTTGTATTGGGCCAGCCTTTTTCACCTAAATGGGCCACTGTTGGGCCGTGCCATGTGTCGACATATCATAGGCGCCTCCCGCCCATTGAGTCGATGACATTTGTCCCAATGCTAAGCCGACACGTGGTTCCTCTAGCCATTGAGAATTTTACACGTGGAACATCCCCATTGATTTGGGCTATTAACGGGTTATCACATCCAAACCGGAACCCGGTAGCTTAACGGTGACCTGTTATGGTGAATGCCACGTGTTGGTAACCCTTTACGAAAACTCTTCCATGACACGCTATTTATCGTCATGGAAGTGGACACTTCCGTGATGATAATTTCGGTATTGTCATGGAACACTTCCACGGCAGCACATGTATGACTATCTACATTCTATCATAAAATCATCATGGATGTACATGCATGACAGAAAACATGACCTAGTGTGACAAAAATGTATCATCAGGGAAGTGTTTTTTTTGTACTGGTCATGGGAAACGCGATGGTCATCGGAATTCAATGCATAAACAGGCATGGCATAGCACGCCAGCTTGCCGTGGAAAACTAGAAAACCTAAAATTATGAATGTGTCGTCCCATCCCATCTCGTCCCGCCCATGCTAGGTTGCACATCGGCATGATGGCCACACGAGTGCACTCGATTCATCTAGATGAGGTATGTGCGTGATCCGCTGGTTATTCATGTAGGATTGAGTCGGTCGGATAGTGTACTCATAGGATCGCAATAGCTGATGAATTTTCACTGGGATATAAGGCATTGGCGAATGTTTTTACTAGCCGTTTCTTCAGATTCGCATGGATTTTCATCAGAACAACATGTCAGTTTCTTCATAGGTAGGCATTTTCATTCAAAAACTGCCACCGTTGGATCTTGCATCGTAACTAACACTGCTAGGAGCACATTAGTAGGCTAGCTGGTGATCGGTCAATAACTTGTAAACATTGAGCGGAGGGAAATAAGGAACTTCAAGTAACTTGTAAATGCCAAGCACAGAGAAATAAGGATCATGTTGTGCATAGTAGTAAGAGATGATCCGTTCAAAATGTTCATATGAGACTCACATGCCATGCTTTGTAATATGTTCACATTAATAGACAAAATTCACAACCAACTAGTACGATTCCCATATATAAGATCATCATGTTAATGCATCTCAATGATTCACAAATCATATACAATATGTAGCTCCTAGAGCAAACATCAAGAAAAAACATTTGTTCTTGCTTCTCTGGGCCAGCATTTAGTACAGAGTGAAATACAAATTTGTTTGTGAAGTCTACATTTCCTCTTGCAAATGTAAGTGGTTCACCAACAGATGGAACCATGACATTCAACCACAAATGATGGAGGAAAATCGACTGAAATATGAGTTGGTCATCTGTCGATCACATGGTGGGACTATTTTTGGAATACAATTCTAACTTTGGGAAAATTATGCCCATTGGATAATCACACCCAAGAAATGAAGCACCTAGTGTTGGCCAATAAATAGGATAGTACTACTTTTGTGCGGTCCATGAAGTGACTATCCAATGAAGTGCCTATCCAATCTTTTTGTGTCTATTTTCAAATGGCACTGCATGCAGTGACTATACTATTCTCTTGTGCAGTTCCACAAAAATTAAGGTCCCTTTGTTTTTTTGCCAAATAGAAATGGGAAGACATCTGTTTGCACAAATATCAAGCAGCAAATTCACATATACCCTACCTTGTATTTTCGGTTTAAACACATCTCTGCTAGTCATTTCCGCTTAGCATCTGTCATGTTTTGCACTGGACAATTTGATACTGTCATGTTTTGCACTGGAAAATTTGGTACTGAATTGATTTGCTGGTACAGAGCAGAAATATACCGCCTATTCTTCATCGGACCAAGGATATCCACGTTTGCAGTGATGGAAGAGGTGTAATCGATACAACCAAAATTGAGCATCCAATCATTGAATCATGTCGTGTACCACCAAAGGCGGTACACCCTGGCAATAAATTTAGATGCAAACCACTAATATTACCATCTAATGAAAGGACAAAATAGTAGCAACATAGTAGGAAACCATGTACCTTAGTAATGAAGCTCATAGTGCCACCAATTGGATGTAGCTGTTTGGAAGAAAAAATGCTCAGAATGTTGAACCATTTGGACATTTTGTGCAGTTCCTCTAAAATCGAGCATCCCTGTTTGCACACATATTGAAAGTGTGATTACTAAAAAAGTGGCACTAGTTGAAGCATAGACCCACAAATATAATCATTCCAATTTCTTAATGGTAAAAGGTAGCAAGAACGTTTCTAATCACCTGTTTAAAGAAATAAATAAGGCAACAATGACACATGTCAGGAAGGCATACATAGTATTTTGTGAAAGATTGAACCGTTCCTGACCTTTCCTCTTCTTTTAAGCATTTTTTGTGTAGTTCAACTAAAATAAGATGCCATCACCACCTTGACAATTCGGTGTCAGTTTACAAAAAAAGGACTTACCATTACATAATGATGTCAGGTGTGTAATCAACAGGCAATAGAGACAAAAATGCAGACATCCTCCGATAACATAATGAACATTAATTTTAACAAAGGTGTGACTAGCTTTGCTGGCATAATTTGATTGAATTCCACACCCTCTGCTCCTTACTATGAGACGTTTTCACAGTTCCTTTTGAAGTATCCAAAAGTCTTGTATTTAGAAAAACAGGTAGTAGCACTGGTACAGTGAGGTGCTATACAAACGATTTTTAACCCCTTTCCACGACGGTGTTCTGAACCGTCTTCTAGTGAGTGACTGCGATAGGGGGGGTCCTTCCCACATGACCCAAAAACTGCCGGGGATAGGGATCCATGATGCATACCGTTGTCCCTATAAAACTGTTTCTGATATCTGGAATGTCCCAAACACTTCATCCTTGCTACTCGTTTGTGCTCGCATTGGCATCGCAGTCGGAGTTCTATGGTATTACCTAAAACCAGGCACGGGATTTTTCCAGGCGAACTCCAGGCACATTCCAGGCACGAACCAAACTAGCTCTACGTTTACGATGCCTGGCACATCACAAACAGTTCGCCACTATCAATTGTGTACGATAGGGCGACAATCACACACATTTAGTTTTCCCGCACCATTTGTGATATTGTCTGACATCACACATGGTTTGCAAATGGCAATTGTGTGCATGGTTACACACATTTCCTCTCTGTGAACCGTGTCGGATTATGATGTATATCACACACTGTTCTTTATAGACCGTGTGCACCGTAATGACCCGCAGAGCATAATTTCACCCTAATTTAATTGTTGCTATTTAAAATTGTACGTGATTTGAATTTGAAAGTAGGCTATAGCTTTATTCATACCCATCAGGTTCAAACAACCAACGCGTTATTCGATTCACATGTACATATATTCAAGAATTACATAAGAACCAAATAAAGAATGATGAACCACATTTGTATACTTGTACTATTACAGATCGTAAAGAAAGAGGCGAGAGACATTCTGGTTGGTGAACAAGGTGAAGCGGAATGGCCCTATTGTGCTCTCCTCGATGCAGAAGGCACACACAACTCTAGTCCAACCCCTAGTGATGGTTGGCCGCCAATCATGTCGTTTGAGAGGTAATCTTCAGTAAACTGCTTCAGGATCCACTGCAAAGGAAAATGATTCAGAAATTGTCATCTAACACCACCCATTACAGGAAGTAAAAAGAAGGCTACCGAGTCCTTACTTACCATCCTGCAGTTCACTGTTGTCTTGCATAAAGTGTAAACAAAAAGTTGATTTACATCTTTTGACCGATTTTACTAACAATCTTTATCTGTTTCGTCACTTGATGCTGGTTCATGAATTATCTCATTGCCCCATACGTAGAAAGGGTCAAAGTGTGGATCTTTGGCAATGGCATATGTACCTAAAAGAACCAAGTTAGTATTAGAACCTAAACAACAATTGGAAAATGATGTAGTCAAACACTCCGTCCATCCCATTATATAAGATCTTATTACATGTATATCTAGACATCATCGGAACATTAAGGTAACACTCTTCCTTGTTGCTATGTAGCCTAGGATTGCATATTTAGTCATTCAGTACAATGCATGTTGCTATGTGGCCTCAGATATATTAGATATGGTCCTAGTAAACCTACCGATAAATGGGTTACAGATATATTTAGTGAAATGCCTGATTTGACGATTAATCCCTTATCACCCCCATGCTATATGGTACCAGCTACCAATATCCTGAATAGTGAGTATATATAAGCAATGCGATGAAACTAACCTCGATCGTAAACAGCATCTGTTCTCGATATTTTCCTGTATGAGTACATATAAAGGCATGTTAAGCACAACATGCTAAACATCATCCAAATAAATCCATGGTAGACAACATAATCTACAAATGATAGCTTAAGTGTGCAGGTTTAAGCACGCTAGTTAAGCAAAACAAGAAGTAGAAAGGTGTGTTAACTACAACAGGCATAACATTTAAAAATAAGCAAATATAGTCATTCAAACTGGTATTGTGCAGGTCTAAAGTACACTAGTTATTGTTAAAAAACAAAAAGGCATGTTAACTGCAACATCCTTAACAGCAATCAAATATCAAAATTCATAGTGGTATTCTTGAAACTGTTATTGATGAAATTGAAGTGCACGGCAAATAGTTGCACATATAAAGCATCACATTGTGAACAACTAAAATAAACAAGGCATTAGGCCATCTCTAGCCGATCCTTTAAAAGTTAACGAACTAAAACGCTTAGTGCATAACAAAAGAGCAGGATCCGAATACGGGTGAAATCAAACAGAAAAGAAGAATGGCATCCACCCTGCTAATCCCATGCAATCAACCCGGAACCTATGCCTTGATCAAAGAAGAAGAAGAAGAACTCCAAAAGCAATCAAGCATCGCTCTCACGTCAGATCATCGCATTACCTGTACCTGCAACTATTGTTGTAGTAATCTATGAGCCACGAGGACTCAGCAATCCCATTACCATGGGTATCAAGACTAGCAAAGCTTAATGGGTATGTAAAGGATAAGTGGTGAGGTTGCAGCAGCACTAAGCATTGTATGGTGGCTAACTTACGAGTACAAGAATAAGATGAGAAACTACGCAAACAATTGCTAACTAGTAATGATCAATAAGAGATCCTGAACTACCTATGTTCAAACATAACACCACCATGTTCTCTTCTCGAACCCACTCGAAAAGAGACGGTCCCGATTACACACGCGGATGGTGTATTTTATTTTGAATCTGGTGTCAAGTTCTCTACAACAAGATATTAAAAATTCCCATCTGCCACATAACTGCGACACGACTTTCGAAAGATTAAACCATGCACGGGTGTCCCAACTTAGTCCATGACAAACTCTCATGATCAACGGAGGAAAATCCTCCTCTCGAAACAACCAGATTAAACTCAAAATTCCGGTTCACAAGACATTTCGACAATGGTGAAACAAGTTTAGCAAGACCTCCTGACATGCCGACACCCTGATAGTAGCAGTGTGTATCTCGTCTCAGGCTACGATCGGATGGGAAAAGCTACGAGTAAAACCAGACCTCGAGTTTCCCCGTTGTGGCCCCGCAGGCCGCCCGTTTTGGACCAGCACCTTCAGCACTGGCCCCCTGTATTAAGTTGAATAATGGACCTCGGGTAGCGCTAACTCCCTATGTGTAAAATTTATTACCATCTTAATTATTATGTTGGGCAAATGGTAAAACCAATGTTGGGCCTTGCTGGAGGAGTTTTATTTAAAGCGAACTGTCAAGGGGGGCCCATAAACCCCGACCGTGTTAGGAACGCAAAATCAAGGAACATAACACCGGTATGACAGAAACTATGGTGGCAAGAGTGGAACAAAACACCAGGCAAAATTCCAAGCCTTCCACCCTTTACCAAGTATATAGATGCATTAATTAAATAAGAGATATTGTGATATCCCAAAATATCCATGTCCCAACATGAAACAACCTGCACTGCACCTGCAACTAGCAACACTATAAGAGGGGCTGAGCAAAGCGGTAACATAGCCAAACAACGGTTTGATATGATGGTGGAAAAGATTAGAGGATCATCATGGCAATTCGAGAGGCTTGATAAACAAGTGGTAGGTAGCGCTACATAGCGATAGCATCAAGACAACTAGCAAAGCAAAGATAGTAATGGTATACAGGGTAACGGTCATCTTGCCTGAAATCCTACTCGGAAGAAGACCGAATCCATGAAGTAGACGAACCAACGTAGTCGAACGAATCCTCACAATCGCAACGTTACCGAAACTATCAAGAAGGAGCACAACCGGAAAGAAGCGAACAACATGGTAAACTAACAAGCATAAACATGGCATGATGCACAACCAAGTATGATGCAGGTCCGGTTTAATGATTCATGGCATGGAAAAGTGCAACAAACAATACTACAAGTTAAGTGGAGCTCAATATGCAACGAGTTGCATATTGACGAAACACCACATGCAATAGTTTAGTTCACTCTCGTTTATGTGCCCAACAATATTCAATGTTGGTTAACATGGCAAGAGGGTGAAGCATAATGGAACTACACATTTAGGCATTTTAAATGAGGCCGGAAACAACAAACAACAATTTCTAAAAAAACCCATATGCAAATTTTAGATTTGGTACTGTTCTGCCCTAAATCATATTTTAGAGTTGTTAAACAGGAAAATAAAGTGCACCATGTTAATCTATGCATTTTTCTACACCGTTTCATATAAAGTTTATTTAATTCAGAGCTACGGTTATTTAGTTATGAAATAAACCATTTTTAGCATGTCATTTTAAATATTTTAACATGGATGAAAGATGCATATTATGAAAGTAGATGAAATTCTAAGCATTTTACATATATGACATGTTTCATTTGGATGCATGGATATTTTGTTATTAACAATACAAAACAGTGGCATTTCTGAAAATATGCAATGCACTTGAAAAATACTAAAACCAAGAGAAGGAAAAAAACATACACGGGCCGAATTGCATCCAGTGCAGCGGCCCCGGAGATGAGCAGGCCCAAGTGGATGTGTGTGTACGGATGAAGAAGAAGAAAATATAGACGGAGGAAAAGAATTGAGGCCTCCCAGGATCTCTCGGTTGGGTCAAAGCGGGCTGACCAACTCATATGGCCGACTGTTCGTGACAAAGAGAGATCCCTGCCTCTTATGACCTATCTAACAACAGAACGAGCTTGGCCATGGCTGCACAGCGACAACCGGCGGCGACTGCAGCGACCAAAGATGGCAGCCTCTGCAGCAACAGAGAAGCGGGGGGGTGCGGAAATAGGTGAGTGTGCGCGCGTGCAGGAGCTTGCGTGAGGCCGGCCTGGCTGGCCATGGCTACGACCATGATTGCCGGCTGGTTCAGAGACGAAGCGCATGGGCGTGCTATGTGGGAGGCGGTGCGCATGCATGGCAGCAAGGTATCTTGGTCGCAGCGTCTTGTGAGGGCTTATGTACGCCAGATGAGGCGTCTGCGGCGATCGTGGCTACGTGTGTTGTGCGTGTGTAGTGAGTGCAACGAGCAGTGAGGAAAAACACGAGCTTCAGCTCACTGCCATGGGCGGACGTGGCCTCGGCCATTACGGAAACGACGATTATAGTCTGCAATTCGAAGTAGGAAAAGGTGGGGAGATTCAGCTTCTCACCGAGGGGGTGCTGGCAGAGTTGTACGAGGTTGTCGGAGACCGGAGACGGCGAGAAGATGGCTGATCGGGCTGGCGTCCTCGGTTCCGTGAAGCAGAGGAAGCAGGGGAGGAAGAGGACGACGGGGAAGAAGCTGGACTTGGCGATCCGCGGCTCGAAGAGGTGCGGGAAGGTGTTGCTGGAGTCATGGGACTTGCCACAGAGGAAGAAGGTCGGGGATGTCGGCTGCTACGCCGGGATCGAGCATCAACTTGGCTCGGCCACGGCCATGGAGACGGCGACGGCAGGGAGGCGCATGGGGGAGGCTCCCACCGAACTAACTCCCGGGATCTGTTGAGGAGGGTATCGTGGCGCACTACGACATGCAGGAGGGATCCAGACGCAGGCCAGACGCGAGGATGACGACGAGCGTCGGCGGTTCTTCTCTGATCTCTCTCTGCTTCCTCACTTGGGAACGAAGGCAGGGGCGGACCCAGGACAAAAATGTCCCGGTGTCCACACGCACATTAGATACATGTGGATATCAAGTAATGTTATACATAAAAGTTACACACTATCATATACGTACATGGGCACCTTCCTATCACTAGTTTTAAACATTGTAATAAAGAAGTAAATATGGTTGCTCATGAGCTTGCGAGCGTAGCTAGGTACTCTACAACTTATGACTGCTTTTAGGAGCCTCAGAATGCTATGGTATCCCTCCTCAAAGATGATGTAACTGTTATTTCAATTTAATAAAACTCTATTTTTGTTTAAAAATACATGGGCACTTGTTCTTTACACGATAACAAATCATGTATTTTCTTTGTGAAATTCCACAAGTGGCATTCAATGATATGCAGCTCATATCGGAAAATTATCTATTATTTTAGAACAAATCTACAATGTTAAATCATTTACATTTCCACATGATAGAATAAAATTGACTAATAAAGCATAATGATTGAATTGTGTGACTAATTGATTATGGAGTTTAACCTTGTTGTCAGTCGTCTAGCCATCAAGGAATAACCCAAACATACGTGAGGTGCTCCCTGAAATTGACAAGACGCAGTATTCCAATTCCCAACTAAACACTCCTAAAATTATAAACCCTAGTCGTATAATTTGAAAGCAAGAACTAGACAAAATAGATACATACTCTTGGGAGAAATAATCAATTTCCCTCTCCAGTTTTCCTGTGATCCATGAGTGGGTGAGGGAGTCGGTAGACCACGACACTGATTAGATGCTTAGTCCAGCGAGTAGGCGGCGCCGTGACGAACAAGCGCTGGTTTGTTGTTTGCAGTTCTTGCGGAGGCAGCGGCCAAGAAGTAGGTGCAGTCAGCGAGGTAGCGCTCGATCGATCAGATTCGGATAGCATAAGCGCTAGGGCATGCGATCGTCTTTTTCGTGAGAAAAATGGGCATGCCGTCTTGTGCGCCACGTCCACGGCAGCGTGGGCCATTAGATGGGCCTGGGGTGCGTCCCCATCACTTGTTCCTGATCCAGGAATTTTATCAGTGTCCATGCAGAAAATTTATCGGTGTCATCACGATACAATGGTAACGTATACAAGGTAAGCAACAAAATTACCCGGTGTCCTGTGACACCGGGTCGGCCAACGTCGGTCCGCCCCTGAACGAAGGAGAAGACGAACAAAGAAGAGAGAGGTGGCAGCGGCTTGAGGGGGAAGAGGAAACCCTAGGGTTGGCGCTGAGCTTTATAGGGGAAGCATGGGCGCCGTGGTGGCCACGGTGGCCGTTTGCGTGCTGCCTCTCTCCTTTTACCGTGAGAACAAGAGGAACCGGGAGGAGGAAGAAAAGGAGGGAGCCGGGTCGCTGACAGGTGGGGTCAGCAGGGTGATTAGCTGGTGATGGGGGGAATTTTACCAGGGAGGTGATCAGTGGGCTGCGGATCTGCTCCTGCGCGGCTGGGTGCATGTGTATAATAATTACCAGGGGAGGCAGGAGTTGGGCTAGATCGGCTGGGATTCAGGTAAATCTCTCTCCATTTAGCTTCTCCTTTAAAACTTTGTTTAATAATTCAACAAATCTTGAGGAAAAGCATAGGGGCTTAGGGAAGGGACGTGAGAGATACTCCCTTCGTACGGAAATAATTGTCAGAGGAATGGATGTATCTAGACGTATTTTAGTTCTAGATACATCAAGGGAGTATAAAAATATCTCTGCACCCCTGGATTTATGCACTACTAAGTAAGATTGGTTTGGGCATTTTTAGAGACTGAAATTTAAAACAAGTTTGAATTTAATTCAAACTGAAGTTAAATTCTGGCCCAACCAAAACAATTCCAATTGAGCTGAGAATTAGAGTAGGTGGTCTTGGCATTATTTAGGAACTATAGGGAAAGGTCGAGCATTTTCCCGAACAGGAAAAATGTGACAATAGATATAAATGGAGTAAGAAGAAAGGAGAAGTTTGGATGGGATCGAAACTTGGGTGAATATTGATGAATGGTTGCTGGTATGTGCATGGTGAAATAATGAGGTGGAGATAAGAAGAAGAGGGGTTCACACAAGAACACACAACAAAAATTAAATATGCAAACCAAGGCATGATGATCATGATGCAACACAAATGATGCTATGAAGATTGCAACAAACAAATAAATCGCACAGCGAAACTCAGAATACATGGAAGGCATCTGGAGCATCGGTCTCGGTTCGCTATAGTGCTGCCGGTGGAGCTCTTGCATGTAGGCCTCGTCGGCGTCCTCGGCCTCGAGGCGCTCCCATGCCTCGCGGTCCTGCGCCATAGCCGAGCTCACCACTCCTGGCTCTGGCGCAAGGAGGTCGACCAGACGTGTGCCACAGGGGAAATTGAGCCTAGCCGCCGCACCGTGGTAGTGGACCTGCTAGCGGTCGTACTCCATGGCCGCGAGCTCGGCCGTTTGGAAGCTACCCAGCCACCGGCGGGTGTGGGTCTCCCGTTCCGTAATCTCAGCGATCCACGTCCCCTACCACCGCTGCCGGACCCCGAGGTAGGTCCTCGTCAGTGGATGGGCCTGAGGGAGGACGGGGAAGTCCTCGAACCGGCGTAGGGGCGCGGCGGCGGGTGGATCGGGCGATCGACAACGGCGGATCGATAAAGAAGCCGCGGAGGACGACAGGGACACCTTAGCGTCCACCTCGCTGGTGTCGGACAAAGAGGCTACAATAAACCTCTTTTGGGCCATTGGCTCCTCGAGCTCCTCGGCACATAGACAAAGGGTGAGAATGAAGGAGGAGGCGGCGATGGCGACGAACCACCGATGGTTTTAAGCGAGGGAGGTGTGGTGTGTGTCTGTGTGAGCTGAGGTTTTGGGGAGTGTGTGGTGTGTGTGGAGCGGGGGCAGGGGCAAGTGGTGTTTGAGGAAATACCGTGGCAACTGAAGATTTTACTAGGCGTGAGTAAACTGTCGGGCTACTGAAAATATAGATCAAGGGCGAGCAGATATTTTTGAGATTGCGAGGGATGTAGAGGCGGGAGTAACAAGGCGGGGCTACTGAAAATTTGAATCAAGGGCGAGCAGATATTTTAGAGATTGCGAGGGATGCAAAGGCGGGAGTAACAAGGCATGGCTACTGAAAATTTGAATCAAGGGCGAGCATATATTTTTGAGATTGCGAGGGATGTTGAGGCGGGAGTAACAAGGTGGGGCTATGTAACGACCCGACCCGAATGGATCAAGTCTCTGTGCTTTCGTGTCATCCCTGGATCGGTATGCTGACACACACAGTACTCGAAGGATTTATAACAGAGGTAAATCACATGTATAAACAGCGTAAATACTATTACATCAATCCAAAATATAGCGGAAGCAACAAGGTTGTGGATTCCCATCAACACCAACGGCAAGGTTGAGTAGAGGAAATCGTAACCCTAACGTATCACTTACTAAATGCGTTCTAAAAGTCTGCAACATGAAAAGTTGCAGCCAAAACGGGTCAAGACATGGAATATCTGGCAATGTAACACATAGAGAGTAATGAAAGAATAGGCTATACTACATGCATATATGGCTGGTGGAAAGCTCTATGGTTACGCTTTTTTGCGAAAAAGCCAATTTTTTCCCTACTTCAAAGGAATAAATTTTATTTAACTATCATGGTGGTTGTGAAACATTGAGAATGGTTGACAGCATCCTCAATCCCAATTAAAAGTACTCATTAAAACCCAAAAATATTAATTAGAAGTAACATGATGAGATTCACATGATATTCAAGTACTAGATACTCAAGATGTCCATAACCGGGGACACGGCTAATCATGATTAGTTTTTACACTCTGCAGAGGTTTGCGCACTTTTCCCCACAAGACTCGATCGCCTCCGTTTGGTTCTCGCACTTCATGGTGTTTGAGAGACATATGACCGAGACACAGTCTTTCAGAAGCGCTAGCACCTTACTTGTGGGTAGACCGGTACACCTACTTTCCCCTACATCAGCTAGTCTACCCGTAAGAGTTCGCACAACTTAGTCAACTACGCCAGAGCCCATAATTGGCTTGTGGCGGCACACGGAAGTTTCTAGTTTGAATAATCTTATGATCCCTTAGAGCACAGGTGGCGGTCCGAAGAAATACAGGCAAATCCTGTCTACCCAGGTGCCTTGACAGGCAAGTCCTGGAATAGCCAGGTGCCTCAATCCACCTAGATATGTGTTTAAGTTGCCACCTTAGATAAACCATTAATTATCAATCTCACATCTGTCATGGATATTCACTCAAACCCAATCCACGTCTCGAGCATAGCATGGCGTAATAAGCAAACGTGAAGTAACTCCCAAGGGTTTGATAATAAAAAGCAGTAATAGGTACTACCTCAAACTACTTCCCATCCCACAATTTAATTAGATCCTAAACATGCAAGTGTTTGAGGTTTGATCTAATGCAATAAAAACTGGGTATGAGAAGAGTATGATCAAAGTGTTACTTGCCTTAGCGATGATCCATGAGACCTAGAGATTCTAAGTAACAAGGGGCTCACTCCGTGTGATCTAACGCAGAAATACAACAAGCATACAATAAGCTATCTTCTAATGCACGGGGAAATGTCTAATTAAAGATCTAACCTGATTGTTCAACTTAAGAACCCTGGTTGCAAAAGAATCGAATCAAATAAAGCATCGAAAGTCGGAACTCGAGAGAGAACGACTCAGTTTAGCAATCTGAAACTAGGTCAAAATTTTACAGTAGCAAAACTCTGTGTAAGTAGGTTAGTCCGAACGGTGGTTTCGTAACGAAACTCCAGGCGCTTGAATCACCTGATTCCGATAAGCGAGCAAGAAATAAAACAGATTTGAAAATCGGATCGAAATCGAATCGAAAAATAACGGATTAAATCCGATTAAAAAAGCGACGAGCGGATTAAATAACGGACATTCGTTAACAGAACTAATCCAACGAACACATTCATTGAAACGAGCGGTTCGGTGAACGTTAGATTAATTAAGAAAACCGAAAAAATAAAACCGTCTAGGTTTTTCAAAAAACCGAACATCTTAAAAAACGGATTGGGTTTTCTTAGAGAAAACCGGATCGGGCGGGGGTTGTGGCGGCGGCTACCTCCGGCGGTCGCCGGTGAGGTCTCCGACCTCGGCCTGAGGGGCGGCGAGGGCGACGAGGGGCTCCGCATGACGCGGGAACTACGGCGGCGGCCCTCGGCGGCGGCAAGGGCTCGGTTAGGGGCGGCGCGGGATGAGAGAGAGGGGTGGCGCCGGTATTTAAGAGGGGGTGGCGGCCGGCTTGGGGAAGGGGGCACTGGCCGGGTGGAGGCGGACTCGGGCGGCGGGGCGACGTCTTGTGGCGGGGCTCCAGCCAGCGTCTTGTGAGGAGAGGGAGAGGAGGAGGCGGGCAGGCGCTGGGCCGGGCCTTGGCGGGCTGGGCAGTTGGGCCTTAGCCCGGTAGCGGATATTTTTTTCTTTAACATTTTTTTCCGTAAAAACAAAATAAGAAAAAAGCAAAATAAATAAAAATAATATATAGGCATATAATATATCAAAATTTTCAGAAAAACATTTTCTACAACGTGAACATTATTTTAGCTTCAAATAAAATACACACAAATCCAAATAAAACAAAAGAGTGCTTCAGCTCTAATAGAATCCAATAAAATCATTTTTAAAATACCAAAATGACTTCAAATTAATTTCTCTCCATTTTTCTGATGTAGGAATCATGTTACCCTATTTTCCATATATTTTATTTTTGGAGAAAATAATTTGAAATAACTCCAAATTGAAAACAATTCAAAAGAACTTTGAATTTTTAATTCTTTGAAACTCCCAACTCATATTTCATATGTTTTGAAGAAGTCATTTTATCTTAAACGTGAAAATCATTGAGTTGCATAAAGTTTCAGAATTGGAAAATATTTTCCAAATGAAATTCAAATATTTTCAACACCCTTGTCATTTAAATAAATGGAAGAAGTCATGTCATCTTCTCTCCGTGGTTTTGTGATGAAAAGAATTTGAATTCGAAGTTCATAAAAGCAAAATGAAAGTTTGGGAAAGTCCTTTTATTCCCTCTCATTTAACTTTCAAAAGTTTGAATTCACTCACTTTCAGTCAATCAATCAAACAATCAATCAAATCTATCTATTTGTTTATAACATTCCAAAATTTAGAATTTTGGGATGTTACAAACTACCATAAAATGAATCTCGTCCTCGAGATTCGGAGAGGCTAGAAAGAATTAGGTTAGGGTTTGGGGGTCTTCTCAAAAATCCATCGATCATCTCCGGGGTCTCGGGTGCTACCACCCTTAGAAGCATTGTTAAGGTTCCATCAAAAACTCATATACTCCATCCTTATTACTGACAATGTCGGTCTTCTCAGATCGTAAGGATAATTCCTTCTCTGGGCTCTTCCGGTAGTGACATAACCTTTTCCTCAATTTCTTTGTCCTTTCATCTTGGTAAGGTTATCCCGAAATCGGGTCTTCTTAGCTGACGGGTCTGGCGCCAATTCTAAACAACTATCGATATCTCATGGTGGTCAACAATTTATGGTTTCTCCTGCAGAAAACAGGTCTGGGTTGAACCTCACCGTATATCCTACGGTTGGCAACAACTGCCTTGTACAAGGAAAAAAATACCAATACCTTTCTAAGGTTTTAAACAAGGTTTTGATAAATGCGTCTCTCTACTATAGGTAAGTCACTCAGATTTACCATCCCATAAAGCAAAGCGAATAATAAGAGTAAGTCGGTATGGTGATCAATCCATCCCGCACTCCAAATCATTACCTTGTACATGGTTTAGCGAATCTCGCATTCTAACACTCGGTCATCCTCACAAGCATTGCAGAATTTCTCTTGTCGACGAACCAAGTCCGGAAAATCCATTGATTCTGCAAGCCAAACAAACATCTATCGTTCCTTAACAACTCTCAGGTTTTGCGTAAACTCCTATAGAATCGTCGGTCGATAAAATCGTAACTTCTTCCAGGGGTTTTCCTTTAGCAAGAATGTGCTTGCTTCTTGGCAGGTCCTGGGGCCTGTGGGTTATGGCCCATCTCATCACTTGCAAATCTTGAACTCATCATCTGGGCAACTGATCATTATCCCAACATCCAACTTCCTGGCATACTTAAAATCCATCCAAATGTACTGTCTCTTTTCCTTATATTTGCACCAAACGGGGACATGATTACTCAGACTCTTCATGGAATTTCCATTGATCCATACTTCCAACATCATACGTCCTTTATATCGAATAGTAATTCATCTCTTCATCCCCGTGGGATGTCCCACATACCAAGATAAAAAAAACTTATACTTATGAAGTCCATACTCCACTTCGTGGAACATCATTAACCTTTCCAGGTCGGCGTCCTTACAGGGGAATATTGGCCATCTCTCGCATGACACTTCTTCAAGCGGGAATCGTGAAACACATCATGAACTCCCGACAGGTCCTTCGGTGACTCCAACTTGTTGGTAACTTCTCCCATACGCTCCAAAACTCGGTATGGTCCTACAAATCTCGGGCTAACTTTCCTTAACTCCAAATCGTTTAACTCCTCGCAGAGCTGGCACACAAAGATATCCGTGTCTCCGATTTTATAGACTATCTCCTTGCGGTTTTGAGTCTGCATAACTATTCTGCCTCGGTCGAGCTACCTTGATTTATCTCGAATCAACTTAACATTCTCTTCCGAATCCTTGATCACATTTGGTCCAAACAATCGACGGTCTCCAACGTCATCCCACATCAACGGTGTCGCTCCTTCTCCCATACAAAGCTTTAAAAGGGGCCATCTTCAAACTGGCTGGAGTAATCGTTGTTGTATGAGAATCTCCGCGTAAGGTAGATTATCCTCACCGGCTAGATCCATAATCTAGCGCTGCACGCTCTCAACATGTCCTCCAAAATCTGATTGACTCTCTTGATTTATCCATCATCTGCGGATGAAAAGGCATCTTGAACTCTAGCCTAGTACCCAAAAGTCCAGTGCAGCTGATTCCAAAACTTTGAGGTAAAGCTGTGTTCCTCTCGATGGTCCTCGGAACTCCATGCAGACATCTGATCCTTGTCAAATATATCTTGGCCAACTTCACACTTGTATAGGTGGTTTTTCACTGGAATAAAGCGAGCCACTTTGGTCAAGCTAATCAACTACTACCCATATAGAATCATATCCCAATCGGGTTATGGGAAATCCGGAAATGGAATCCATACCAGGTTTATCCTACTTCCATTCGGGTATCGGCATAGGCTGTAGTAATCCTGCTGGCTTCTGATGCTCTGCTTTCACTCTCTGACATACATCACATACGGCTACATACTCCATAATATCCTTCTTCATACCAGTCCACCAGAAACACTCCTTCAAATCCAAATACATCTTGGTGTTTCCAGGGCGAATCAAGTAGGGTGAGTCATGAGCCTCCTGAAGTTTTAACTTCCTGATCTTTGCATTATTGGGTACATGTACACTGTCCTCAAACCATAAGGTGTCGTGCTCATCCTTACGAAAACCTTTGGCCTTTCCTTTGCTCATCCTCTGTTTTACCTCAACAATCTCCTTGTCATCCTTCTGAGCTTCACGGATCTTTTCCAACAATGCAAACTGAACTTCCATTGCTGCAACAAAACCTTTGGGAACAATCTCCAATCGAAGTTCCCTAAAAATCCTCGGCTAACTCCTTTGATAATCCTCCGATTATGAGGGTATTCGTCCTTGTGTTCCTTATGGGTGTGTCCTATTTCTCCATAGAGCTTGCATGCACAAGGTTTCTTCATATCCTTTCCATCAGGCTTCAATTTCTAGGACACAAGACGAGACTTTGGCAAAGTCAACTTAAATTCTTCCCAAGTGGTTACTCCTGGCCACATTGATGGTTTGGTACATCCTCCACTAGATAGCAGCACCTCTTTCAAAGCACTGAAGAGCATGCTGGGTCATATCTTTTCTGACTATCGGGTTGTTCTTCATGTGATCCTCCATGTTACGAATCCATCGGTGCATCTCCAATTGACTCATTGGTCCGGAAATTACAAGCTCATCTCCATCCATCCTCTAATGGGTCCATGGGTTTGGGGTGGGATAAGAGAGATCGAGAGGGATGCACACAATACAAACAAAAGTTTTGGAAAAGACAGATTTTATTGTGGCTGTCGGAAAAACAATAAACAAATGACAGCTCACAAACGTCGCATCTAACGTAAGGGTATTAATAGGTTTTGGTCTTCTAAAGGTCAATGTCGTCAAAACTCTTCAAGTCTTGGTCATGTCTCTGATGGCTTCTTCTGATCACGCTTGTCCTTCTCAAGTTCTTTTGCCACATCATCTCTGTTGGCCTTGAAGTCTCTCGCGACGTCCTTTAATATTTCTGGAGTGGCATTCCAAACTTCTGGTTTCAACTTCCTTGACATAAACCATGGTCCTACTGTCCTTCAGTTCCTGACAAAACTTTGATGTCTCGAGGTTTTGCTCCTCAGCTTGTCTACTTTCAACCACGGATCCTGAGTTCTTCATGAAATACTTCCTTGTCAAAATTTAGCTTCTTGTGGGTCCATCTTAACTTTACGATGTAACACTCCGGATCCAATACACCTTGATCTCGGTATTGATAACTTCCATGGTCCGTCAAATTCCATAAGCGTAACCTTCCTAGGTCATACAAATCCGAAAATTCTTCAAAGCCTTCAAATTCTCCAAGTCTTGAGTCTTCAACAGTTGTAGTTTCCATTTACACGGTAAAATCCTCTTCATTCCAAATGGTCTTAGCTGTCCGATATCTTGTCTCCTTGGAGTGGTCTCATCAGTCAAATCTTCGAGTGGTCAAGAGGGAAAGGGTATGGTCTCACTAAAAGGAATATTTGAATAAGCTCAGAAGAGAAGAGAGGTAAAAGATCTTTTTGAAAAAAAAAGTTGTAGAGAAAAATCTTTCCTATGGGCTTGCCATTTTCTAGGGTCACGTCCTACAGTCAACATGTGCTCTGATACCATCTTGTAACGACCCGACCCGAATGGATCAAGTCTCTGTGCTTTCGTGTCATCCCTGGATCGGTATGCTGACACACACAGTACTCGAAGGATTTATAACAGAGGTAAATCACATGTATAAACAGCGTAAATACTATTACCTCAATCCAAAATATAAGCGGAAGCTTAACAAGGTTGTGGATTCCCATCAACACCAACGGCAAGGTTGAGTATAGGAAATCGTAACCCTAACGTATCACTTACTCGTCGTTCGAAAAGTCTCGCAACATGAAAAGTTGCAGCCCGAAACGGGTCAAGACATGGAATATGCTGGCAATGTAACACATAGAAAGTAATGAAAGAATAGGCTATACTACATGCATATATGGCTGGTGGAAAGCTCTATGGTTACAGTTTTTGCGAAAAGCCAATTTTTTCCCTACTTCAAAGGAATAAATTTTATTTAACTATCATGGTGGTTGTGAAACATTGAGAATGGTTGACAGCATCCTCAATCCCAATTAAAAGTACTCATTAAAACCCAACAATATTAATTAGAAGTAACATGATGAGATTCACATGATATTCAAGTACTAGATACTCAAGATGTCCATAACCGGGGACACGGCTAATCATGATTAGTTTTTACACTCTGCAGAGGTTTGCGCACTTTTCCCCACAAGACTCGATCGCCTCCGTTTGGTTCTCGCACTTCATGGTGTTTGAGAAACGGATGACCGAGACACAGTCTTTCAGAAGCGCTAGCACCTTACTTGTGGGTAGACCGGTACACCTACTTTCCCCTACATCAGCTAGTCTACCCATAAGAGTTCGCACAACTTAGTCAACTACGCCAGAGCCCATAATTGGCTTGTGGCTGCACACGGAAGTTTCTAGTTTGAATAATCTTATGATCCCTTAGAGCCTGGGTGGCGGTCCAAGAAATATAGGCAAATCCTGTCTACCCAGTGCCTTGTGAGGCAAGTCCTGGAATAGCCAGTGCCTCAATCCACCCAGATATGTGTTTAAGTTGCCACCTTAGATAAACCATTAATTATCAATCTCACATCTGTCATGGATATTCACTCAAACCCAATCCACGTCTCTGAGCATAGCATGGCGTAATAAGCAAACGTAGAAGTAACTCCTAAGGGTTTGATAATAAAACAGGTAATAGGTACTACCTCAAACTACTTCCCATCCCACAATTTAATTAGATCCTAAACATGCAAGTGTTTGAGGGTTTGATCTAATGCAATAAAAACTGGGTATGAGAAGAGTATGATCAAAGTGTTACTTGCCTTGCTGATGATCCGCGAGACCTAGAGATTCGAAGTAACAAGCGACGCACTCCGGGTGATCTAACGCAGACAAACAACAATCATACAATAAGCACTCATCTAATGCACGGGGAAATCTCGAATAAAAGATCTAACCAGATAGTTCAACTTAAGAACCCTGGTTGCAAAAGAATCGAATCAAATTAAGCATCGAAAGTCGGAACTCGAGAGAGAACGACTCGGTTTAGCAATCTGAAACTAGGTCAAAATTTTACAGTAGCAAAACTCTGTGTAAGTAGGTTAGTCGGAACGGTGGTTTCGTAACGAAACTCCAGCGCTTGAATCACCTGATTCCGATAAACGAGCAAGAAATAAAACAGATTTGAAAATTGGATCGGAAATCGAATCGAAAAATAACGGATTAAATCCGATTAAAAAAGCGACGAACGGATTAAATAGCAGACGTTAGATTAACAGAACTAATCCAACGAACACATTCATTGAAACGAACGGTTCGGTGAACGTTCGTTAATTAAGAAAACCGAAAAAAATAAAACCGTCTAGGTTTTTGAAAAAAAAACCGAACATCTTCAAAAAAAACCGGATCGGGTTTTCTTAGAGAAAACCGGATCGGGGGTTGTGGCGGCGGCTACCTCCTGGTCGCCATGGGTCTGCCTCCATGGAGGTCGGGAGGGCGGCGAGGGGCGAGGGCGACGAGGGGCTCCGGCGACGGGGAACGGCGGCGGCGGCGTCTCGGCGGCGGCGGGCTCGGTTGGGGCGGCGGCGGCGGCGGGATGAGAGAGAGGTGGCGCCGGTATTTAAGAGGGGGTGGCGGCGGCTTGGGGAAGGGGCACTGTGCAGGTCGAGCGGACTCGGCGTGAGCGGACGTCTGTGAGCGTCTTGTGAGGAGAGGAGGGAGGCGGGCAGGCTGGGCAGGCTGGCCTGGGCAGTTGGGCCTTGGCCCAGTATGATTTTTTTCTCTTTAACATTTTTTTTTCCAGAAAAACAAAATAAGAAAAAAGCAAAATAAATAAAAATAATATATAGGCATATAATATATCAAAATTTTCAGAAAAACATTTTCTACAACGTGAACATTATTTTAGCTTCAAATAAAATACACACAAATCCAAATAAAACAAAGAGTGCTTCAGCTCTAATAGAATCCAATAAAAATCATTTTTAAAATACCAAAATGACTTCAAATTAATTTCTCTCCAATTTTTTTGATGTAGGGAATCATGTTACCCTATTTTCCATATATTTTATTTTTGGAAAAAAATAATTTGAAATAACTCAAATTGAAAACAATTCAAAAGAACTTTGAATTTTTAATTCTTTGAAACTCCCAACTCATATTTCATATGTTTTGAAGAAGTCATTTTATCTTCGCTCGTGAAAATCATTGAGTTGCATAAAGTTTCAGAATTGGAAAATATTTTCCAAATGAAATTCAAATATTTTCAACACCCCTTGTCATTTAAATAAATGGAAGAAGTCATGTCATCTTTTGAATTCCCGAAGTTCATAAAAGCAAAATGAAAGTTTGGGAAAGTCCTTTTATTCCCTCTCATTTTACTTTCAAAAGTTTCGAATTCACTCACTTTCAGTCAATCAATCAAACAATCAATCAAATCTATCTATTTGTTTATAACATTCCAAAATTTAGAATTTTGGGATGTTACAGGCTACTGAAAATTTGAATCAAGGGCGAGCCAATATTTTTGAGATTGCTAGGGATGCAGAGGTGGGAGTAACAAGGCGGGGCTACTAAAAATTTGAATCAAGGGATTAACGTAGAGCGGGAGTAACGGACATTGCACACAGTCTGCACATACTAATCGTGTGCTATCAAACATAAAAACCTTCCAGGCGGTAGATATTTTTGAGATTACGAGGCAGTAGATATTTTTGAGAGCGGAAAGCAAGCCTCATGGAGCCCAACCTACTGTGTTGATGTGAGTGACTACAGCGGCACGGGCGTGGCACACGGGTAGTCTGACGGAACCGTGTCTGTTTTGTACCCAATCGCAGACGGTTTCTGCATCCAACACGTGTGCTATTTATAAATTTGGCTAAAAGAGTAACGTCGGGAAAGGATCAGCACACGAAGACACTTGCATGTGGACCAAATATTTGTATGAAAAGGGTGGTTTGATGTTCGAATACCCAATGCACAACTTTGATGTGGCACTTATCGCACAAAGCACACAGTATAGCTAGTCAGCCACCCCCTACGAACCCCACTTCGTGTCGGTAGTAAGGGAATCCTAGCTATGAATGCATGCCCCTAGATAGTTAGATTTGAAATCTCACCCTACTGTAACACAAAACCTATAGGAGTCCATCATATATATGGTCAAACTTCCCCTTCCTCTTCCGGACAAAGGTGGGTCGTGTGACGACCCACAAACATGTGTTTGTGACGGGAGATGGGTGAGACCACATACGGACCACCTGCGGGCGGCCCTATACTATATGTATGAAAAGGGTGTGGTGTGATATCTAACTACCATTCACAACTTTGATGTGGCACGTCTTCCTTGCAAAATAGTAGGACTTCTCCAACCCCATGAGGTTGCGGGTAGTGCGAAGTAGCCCCCCCCCCCACACACACACCCACGTGTCGGGGGAGGGCGTCTCACCAAGACGTACTGTAACACTGACCAAACATAGTCCAACTTGATTGTATAACCTCTCTCCCTCATTGTTGGTCAAAGTGATGGACGTCCACATGGCCCCACAAAATGGGCTAGCTTGTCCCCGATAAACTCGTGAGGGAGTACTGTCTGAAGACAAAACTCACTCTGTGCATGTGGCCCAATTATGTATATGGAAGTGCTGTGTGTGGTGTTTGAATAAGCAATGAGAAAATTTGATGTGGCACCATGCTTTGGAGCTGTAAAATCCCCACACTGATCGAGGGTTCACGATGCTTAGCATGCATGCGCTCAAACTTAATTATGCCTAGAATGATCGACCTACTATACGGTAACAAGAACCAAATGAGAAGAATCCACCCTGGTAACCTTTCTTGTCGTCGGTTAAAATGATGGACGTCCACGTGGGCCCATGAATATATATAGGCTTGCCGCCCATAACCAAGCGAGTGACAGTGTCCAAAACAACCATTGCATGCATATATCCTAAACATATTTATGGAGGTGCGTGATGCATGCATATGTGTTGAATACCTAATGCACAACATTGATGTGGTGCATACGTTCAAAATCGCACAGGTCCCCACACAGAGCAATAGGTTCATGACGTGTCGTGTGCTCAACCCATACCCCCCTTTGATCCCGCGGGATGGATTCATGTGTACTACACATGCGCTATTATATATGTAATCTCACATCATGACCTATATCGCAAGACAAACAAAAAATCAATCCCCTCCTAAGTCAAAACAACTAACCTCTCTCGTTGTCGATGAAAGTGATGGACCAAGCGGGCCGACAGATGGAAGCATCGCCGATAACCACATGGGCGAGTGCCACAGAACAACCACCATCGCTTGCATGTGTGCAAAAACATATATATGGAGAGGTGTGTGGTTGTGATGTTTTGAATACCTAATGCACAACCTTTGATGTGGCATTTGCCTCAAAAACCGCAAATTCTACATAGAGTGAGGTTCACGTGTGACACCTAGTATATGTTGGTCCCATCCCCACTATGACACGCACTATATATATATATATACTCCAACCCTAATACAACCCTAAAAGAATATATCTCTCGTTCAGTCAAAGTGATGGAGGACGACCTCGCGGGCCCACATATGGAAGCGCCGCACGCGAGTGAGTTCCTATAGGGCAACCACCGCCTGCACGGTGATGACCCACAAGTATAGGGGATCAATTGTAGCTCTTTTCAATAAGTAAGAGTGTCGAACCCAATGAGGACCAGAAGGAAATGACAAGTGGTTTACAGCAAGGTAATGTCTACAAGTGCTGAAATTGTAAGTAACAAAGTAGTTTGATAGCAAGATATTTTTGTAACGAGCAAGTAATGATAGTAGTAACAAAAGTGCAGGAAGGTACCCAATCCTTTTGAGGCAAAGGACATGCCAAAACGGTCTCTTATAGTAATCAAAGCGTTCTTGAGGGTACACGGGAATTTCATCTAGTCACTTTCATCATGTTGGTTCGATTTGTGTTCGCTACTTTGATAATTTGATATGTGGGTGGATCGGTGCTTAGGTGTTGTTCTTACTTGAACAAACCTCCTACTTATCACTAACCCTCCCGCAGAATCCGCAACTACGGGAAAAGTATTACGAATAAATTCTAACCATAGCATTAAACTTTTGGATCCAATCGGTCCCATACGGAATAGCGCATAAAATGGGGTTTAAGCTTCTTTCACTCTCGCAACCCATCATCTAGTTTCTACTCCACAATGTATTCCCTTAGGCAAAATATGGTGAAGTGTCATGTAGTTGACGTTCACATGCCACAACTAAGGGAATCACAATATACATATTATCAAAATATCAAACACACATCAAGTTCACATGATTTCTCCCGTGACCTCAAGAACAAAAGTAACTACTCACAAATGATAATCATGCTCAAGATCATAGGGGTATTAAATAGCATAATGGATCTGAACATATAATCTTCCACCAAATAAACCATATAGTAATCAACTACAAGATGTAAACAACACTAACAATAACCGACAAGCACCAATCTATAGTTCCGGTAACAAGATTAAACACAAGAGATGAACTAGGGTTTGAGATGAGATGGTGATATTGAAGATGTTGTTGGAGATAGCCCTCCCCAAGATGGGAGAGTTGTTGGTGATGATCATGAAGATGATTTCCCCCTCTGGGAGGGAAGTTCCCCCGGCGGAATCGCTCCGCTGGAGGGCAAAAGTGCTCCTGCGCAAGTTCCGCCTCGAGACTGCGGTGCTCCGTCCCGAAAGTCTTCTCCTTATTTTCTTCTAGGTCAAAATGACCTATATACCAAAATATGGGCACCGGAGGTGGGCCTGGGTGAGCACAACCCACCAGGGCGTGCCTGGGCTCCCTGGCGCGCCCAGGTGGGTTGTGCCCACCTAGTGGGCCCCTCCGGTAGTTATTTGCTCCAATATTCTTCAAATATTCCATAAAAAATCTCCGTGAAGTTTCAGCTTCTTTGGAGTTGTGCAGAATAGGTGGACAGACATAGCTTTTCCAGGTCCAGATTTCTAGCTGCCGGAATTCTCCCTCTGTGTGTGCCTTGCAAATTACGAGAGAAAAAGCATTAGAATTACTCCAAAAAGCATTATTATGCATAAAAACATCATAAATAACAGTAAGAAAACATGATGCAAAATGGACGTATCAACTCCCCAAAGCTTAGACCTCACTTGTCCTCAAGCGAAAACCGAAATCGAAAAACATGTCCACATGCTTAGAGAGAGAGGTGTTGATAAAAACAAAATACGGACATAGAAGCATAATGTAGATTGTTATAACAACAACAAATTTAAACATAAGACTTTTATCGTAGGACTTTTATCATAGACTTCTCATGAATAAGTGACAATTCATCACACAATTGAAGTATATAGCATAAAATCCATTAGAAACCAACATACTATGTTCTCAGTGAACTTTGCAACTACAATTCATCATCTTTTCAGGAAGGGTCATGTATTGGAGCCTTTAGGCAAGTCCACATAATCAACCATCATATAGTATTCTATGATTGCTAACACTCACCGCATACACATGAGCAAAACGTTTCAACCGGACACATAGAAAGATAGGGGCTTATAGTTTCGCCTCCCAACAAATTCACCTCAAGGGTGATGTGAACAATAATAACTCATGCCACCCATATTCAACAAGACATATGTGCCTAGATCTTTCCTCACCACATGATGCTTGACAAAGGAGAAAATAAAAAGGAATAGAGAGAAAACTTGGACTCTTTGCATAAAAGTAAATACATTAAAGTAAAAGATAGGCCCTTCGCAGAGGGAAGCAGAGGTCGCCATGCGCTTATTTGTTTCTATGCTCAACCCCTTAGTGAAAAAGAATGTCACGTTGCATTGCCCCTTGTGGTAGCGACCTTTATTATGCAGTCTGTCGCTTTTATTCTTCACCATCACAAGTTCGTGCAACGCTCAATTTTCTTTTACACTAAATGATCTCACACATTTAGAAGCAATTTTTATTGCCTTTTTGCACCAATGACAACTTACTTGAGGGATCTTCCTCAATCCCTTGGTAGGTATGGTGGACTCTTGAAAATAAGATTTGGCCTTAAGGGTTTTTGGATGCACAAGTAGTGTCTCTACTTGGTGCGGAATTTCTGGCTAGCAAAGATAGGGGCAAGCACCACATGTTGAAGGATCTATGACAATATGACGTCTATGTGAATATGAACAAACATAAATCATTAAGTTGTCTTCCTTGTCCAACGTCAACAATTTTGGCAAATAATATTTTGGTGGGGGCTCACAATCACAAAAGATTTCTAGGATAGTGTATTTATATGTGAAACTTCTCTTCCCTTATTAATTCTTTCATGAGTTTGCATCATTGACCAATGCTATGTTTGTCATTCTCTAATAAAATTTTCTACTTATACTTTTCCTTATGTGGTGTCATCACCTACCATAGGATTAGGATATGATCCTTTTCTTTTATTTCCTTTCTTTTTATTTATATCCTTTCTTTTCATTGCAACATGGAAGTAAAGAAAGCAAAAACTCAAACTAACTTTATTATATATCTTGCACACGATTACACGGATTGATCACTAGCCAAGCTCTCAAAAAGAAAGGACCGAACTAAAATTTCATTCTCTAAAGAAAAAGATCAAACTAAAATAGTAAAAGCAAAAATATAGCGGGGATGATACGATACCGGGGCACCTCCCCCATCCTTGGCGGAAGCCTAGGGGAGTGCCCATACCCGAAACTCAATTTTCCTTTGGTGGTGACAAACAAGGTGGTGGTGAAGTACAGATCATGTCCTTCAAGATCAAGATATTTTCCAATCTACGTATGATACTCCGAAGGAAGATGATGTGCTCTTGATGCAGAATATTTTCACGAGTGAGGTATTTATTCTGCACACGGGCCGTTTCAATGATCCGAAAGGCTGCAATCTCAGTAGGGGGAAGATGAGCAAGGTAAGGCTTAAGGATATCTTCTTCCTCCTCCTCGGCAGGCAATGCTAGTTCAGGCACCGGGGTGGATCTACGGTAGCCTCCTTGCTCTTGTCTCCCTTGACGGCTTCTACAGGTTCCTCCCTTTTTCAGTTAAATGTTCATCAACCAAGCATCTTCTTCCATGTTGTTGGAGGAGGAGGAAGACATGATGCCTGGCTTGATAGATCTGACCGAAAACAACAAGGAAAAGAAAACAGGAGATTTCTTTGCGACACGGTGGTCAACAGGTTTGGGGAGTATATAAAGATTTTTTTTATCTTGGGAAACAAGCAATGGAAGAAAAACGGAATCCGGAAGGTGCCTCGGGTGGGCACAACCCACCTGGGCGCGCCTGGCTGCCAGGCGTGCCCTTGTGTCTTGTTCCCACCAGGGTACGCTTCCTGGAAGTTTCTTATTTTCATAATTTTCTAAATATTCCAAAACTGACAAAAAATATTTTTGCGGTTTTTTCAGAGCCTATTTACTTACGGTATTACGTACCTCGTTATTTTCACAATTCTGGAGTGCTCCGAAAGGACTCTTTTATGTGTTCTTCCGGTGTCAATGTTTGGATAACATTGCTTTCAACAATAATGGGCGTGCCTGAGATATAAAGTTTTATTCGTTGCCCATTAACAACCTTCGGGTTAGTACCTTCGGCATTATTTATTTTGATAGCTCTAGATCGATAAACCTCCTCGATAACATAGGGTCCTTCCCATTTTGAGGGCAGTTTTCCTGCGAAGAACTTGAAACGAGAGTTGTGCAAAAGAACATATTCTCCAACTTTAAACTCACGCTTTTGAATTCTTTTATCATGCCATCTTTAAACCTTTTCTTTAAACAACTTGCCATTTTTATAAGTTTGGGTTCTCCATTAATCTAATGAGCTAATATCAAATAACCTCTTTTCACCGGCAAGTTTGAAATCGTAGTTGACTTCCTTGATTTCCCAATATGCATTATGTTCTAATTCAAGAGGAAAATGACAAGATTTTCCATAAACCATTTTATAAGGAGACATACCCATAGGATTTTCATATGATGTTCTATAAGCCCAAAGTGCATCATCTAATTTCTTAGACCAATTCTTCCTGGACAGTCTTTCGCGAAATTAATTTTATTTCTATACTGCTAAGCTCAACTTGACCACTAGACTGAGGATGATAAGGTGATGCAATTATATGTTAACATCATACTTGGCAAGCATTTTACAGAAAGCACCATGAATAAAGTGTGAACCACCATCAGTCATTAAATATCTAGGAACTCCAAACCTTGACAAAATAACTTCCTTAAGCATTTTAATAGAGGTGTTGTGATCAACACTACTGGTTGGAATAGCTTCTACCCATTTACTAACATAATCAACAACAACCAAAATATGTGTATACCCATTAGAGGAAGGAAAAGGTTCCATGTAATCAAATCCCCAAACATCAAATGGTTCAACAGAAGTGAATAATTCATAGGCATTTCTTGACGCTTACCAGTATTACCTATTCTTTGGCATTCATTACAGGATAAGATGAACTTACGGGCATCCTTGAAGAGAGTAGGCCAATAAAATCCAGACTGCAGTACCTTGTGAGCAGTTATGTCTCCGTCATGATGCCCTCCATATGCTTCGGAGTGACATTTCTGAAGCATTTGTCCCTGTTCATGCTCAGGTACACAACGTCTAATAATACCATCTAATCCTTCTTTATAAGGATGTGGGTCATCCCAAAAGTAGTGTCTTAAATCATAGAAGAATTTTTTCTTTTGTTGGTATGTGAAGCTAGGTGGTAAATATTTAGCAACAATATAATTAGCAAAATCATCATAGCAAGGACTATTATTCAAAACATTTATTGCAGCTAACTACTCATCAGGAAAACTATCATCAATAGGTTGTGGGTCATCAAGAACATTTTGAAGCCTACACAAGTTATCAGCTACGGGATTCTCAGCTCCTTTTCTATTAGTGATATGCAAATAAAATTCTTGTAGCAAGAGAACCCATCGAATAAGTCTAGGTTTAGCATCTTTCTTTTCCATAAGATATTTAATAGCAGCGTGGTCAGTGTGAACAATTACTTTTGAATCAACAATGTAAGATCTAAATTTATCACAAGCAAACACCACATTTTAGGAATTCTTTTTCAGTAGTAGCATAAATCTTTTGAGCATTGTCTAGAGTTTTACGAGCATAATGTATAAAATTCAATTTCTTATCAACTCTTTGTCCTAGAATAGCACCAATAGCATAATCACTAGCATCACACATAATTTCGAAAGGCAAGTTCCAATCAGGTGGTTGAACAATAAGTGTAGAAATTAAGGCTTTCTTGAGTGTTTCAAAAGCTTCAAAACAATCATCATCAAAAACAAAAGGGACATCATTTTGCAAAAGGTTTGTAAGAGGCCTATAAATTTTAGAAAAATCTTTGATAAATCTCCTATAGAAACCAGCATGACCTAGGAAACTATGAATACCTTTGATATCCTTAGGACACGACATTTTCTCAATTGCATCAACCTTAACTTTGTCCACTTCAATACCCTTTTCAGAAATCTTATGACCCAAGACAATACCTTCATTAACCACAAAGTGGCACTTCTCCCAATTCAAGACAAGATTTGTTTGTTCAAATCTCTGCAAAACTCAATCAAGATTGCTTAAACAATCATCAAAAGACTTCCCATAGACAGAAAAGTCATCCATGAAAACCTCAACAATCTTTTCACAAAAATCAGAGAATATAGTAGTCATACATCTTTGAAAGGTAGCAGGTTCATTGTATAAACCAAAAGGCATACGGCTATAAGCATAAGTTCCAAAGGGACAAGTAAAAGTGGTATTTTCTTGATCAGGTTGACAAACGGGTATTTGCGAAAAACCAGAGTATTCATCAAGGAAGCACAAGTGTGTGTGCTTAGATAATACTTCTAGCATTTGATCAATAAAAGGCAGAGGGTAATGATCTTTTCTAGTTGCTTTATTTAAGTTTCTAAAATCAATTACCGTTCTATAGCCTGTAACAATTCTTTGTGGAATAAGTTCATTCTTATCATTAGGAACAACAGTAATACCTCCTTTCTTAGGAACACAATGAACAAGGCTTACCCATCTACTATCAGCTATAGGATAGATTATACCTGCTTCCAAAAGTTTTAATATTTCCATTCTTACCACCTCTTTCGTCGTCAGATTTAACCGACGTTTTTGTGATCAACAACAGGTTTAGCATCAGGTTCCATATTAATCTTGTGCTGACATAGAGTGGGACTAATACCCTCTAAATCATCAAGAGTATACCCAGTAGCAGCTCAGTGCTTCCTTAGAACTTTCAATTATCTTTCTTCTTCATGTTCTGAAAGGTTAGCACTAATAATAACAGGATATATCTTCTTTTCATCAAGATAAGCATATTTGAAAGTGTTTGGCAATTGATTTAATTCAAACATGGGATCACCTTTAGGTGGAGGAGGACCTCCTAGAATTTCAACAGATAAATTGTGTTTAAGTAGAGGACATTGTTCAAAGAAAATATCATCTATTTCATTTCTTTCACGCATATGTAAATCATTTTCATGGTCTAGCAAATATTGTTCTAGAGGATTAGTAGGAGGCAGAGCAATAGAAGCAAGACCGATTATTTCATCCTTACTAGGCAATTATTTTTCATGAAGCTTTATACTAAACTTGGAGAAATTAAATTCATGAGAATCATCACCAAAACTAACACCGAAAGTTTGTTTCTCACAATCTATTCTAGCATTAACGGTGTTCAATAAAGGTCTACCAAAGATAATGGGACAGAAGTCATCTTGTGGGGAACCAAGAACAAGAAAATCAGTAGGGTATTTTATTTTCCCACACAAGACTTCAACATCTCTAACAATCCCAATTGGTGATATAGTATCTCTATTAGCAAGTTTAATAGTAACATCTATGTCTTCTATCTCTGCGGGTGCTATGTCATTCATAATTTCTTGGTATAAGGAGTAGGGAATAGCACTCAATCTAGCACCTATGTCACATAATTCATGGTAACAATGATCCCCTATTTTAACTGAGACAATGGGCATGCCAACAACAGGTCTGTGTTGATCCTTTTTATCAGGTTTGGCAATTCTAGCAGCTTCCTCGCAGAAGTAAATAACATGCCCATCTACATTTTCTTCCAAGTGATCCTTAACCATAGCAATACTAGGTTCTACTTTAATTTTTTCATCTGGTTTAGGTGTTCTAATATAACTTTTGTTCACCACAGTTGAAACTTTAGCGTGTTCCTTTATCCTAACAAGGAAAGGTGGTTTTTCAATATAAGCAGTAGGAACAACTAGATCAACATTATAAAGTATAGTTTCTTCCATAGCTAGTACCGGTTCTTTAATTTCTTCTTTAATAGGTGGGTGATATTTAAACCACTTCTCTTTAGGGAGATCAACATGAGTAGCAAATGATTCACAAAAGGAGGCTACTATCTCAGAGTCAAATCCATATTTAGTGCTAAACTTTTGAAAAGCATCGGTATTCATAAAAGATTTAACACAATCATACTTAAGCTTAATACATGACTCTTTACCTTCGTCGAGTTCCCAATATTCAGAGTTGCATTTAATTCTTTCCAAAAGATCCCACCGGAATTCAATAGTCTTCTTCATGAAAGAACCAGCACAAGAAGTATCAAGCATGGTTTGATCATTACGAGAAAGCCGAGAATAAAAGTTCTGGATAATAATTTCTCTTGAGAGCTCATGATTGGGGCAAGAATATAACATTGACTTAAGCCTCCCGCAAGCTAGAGCGATACTTTCTCCTTCACGAGGCTAAAAATTATATATATAATTCTGATCATGATGAACTAGATGCATAGGATAAATTTTTTGATTGAACTCCAATTTCAATCGATTCCAATTCCAGGATCCAATATCACCGCATAGCCTATACCATGTCAATGCTTTTCCCTTCAAAGATAAAGGGAAAACCTTTTTTATAACTTCATCTCCGGGTAAACCTGCAAGCTTAAACAATCCACAAATTTTCCCACATATATCAACTGCATATCAAGATGTTCGGTTCCGTCTCCTACATAAGGATTAGCTAGCAGTTGTTCTATCATACCCGAAGGAATTTCATATTCAATATTTTCAGTAGGTGCAGTATATTGAGGGGTAGCTAATTGTGGTTCCAGTCGAGGTGAAGATACCCGAACTAACCCCTCAAAGGATTGTTTTCCATAGTATCAAGTGACAGTAAATTTCAGCACACTATATAAATGTTTCCTTACCAAATTCCACTTACCAAAGGCGCTTCACTCCTCGGCAACGGTGCCAGAAAATAGCTTTGATGACCCAAAAGTATAGGGGATCAATTGTACCTCTTTTTGATAAGTAAGAGTGTTGAACCCAACAAGGAGCACAAGGAAATGACAAGTGGTTTTCAGCAAGGTAATGTCCGCAAGTGCTGAAATTGTAAGTAACAGAGTAGTTTGATAGCAAGATATTTTTGTAACGAGCAAGTAATGATAGTAGTAAAAAAAGTGCAGCAAGGTAGCCAATCCTTTGAGGCAAAGGACAGGCCAAAACGGTCTCTTATAGTAAGCAAAACGGTCCCTTTCATCATGTTGGTTCGATTTGTGTTCGCTACATTGATAATACGATATGTGGCTGGTCGGTGCTTAGGTGCCATTCTTACTTGAAAAAACCTCCTACTTATCATTAGCCCTCCCGCAAGCACCCACAACTACGGGAAAAGTATTAAGAACAAATTCTAACCATAGCATTAAACTTTTGGATCCAATCCATCCCTTACGGAATAGCGCATAAACTGGGGTTTAAGCTTCTGTCACTCTCGCAACCCATCATCTAATTACTACTCCACAATGCATTCCCTTAGGCCCAAATATGGTGAAGTGTCATGTAGTTGACGTTCACATGACACCACTAAGGGAATCACAACACACATATTATCAAAATATCAAACACACATCAAGTTCACATGATTTCTCCCGTGACCTCAAGAACAAAAGTAACTACTCACAAATGATAATCATGGTCAAGATCAGAGGGGTATTAAATAGCATAATGGTTCTGAACATATAATCTTCCACCAAATAAACCATATAGTAGTAATCAACTACAAGATGTAATCAACACTACTAGTCACCCACAAGCACCAATCTACAGTTCCGGTAACAAGATTGAACACAAGTGATGAACTAGGGTTTGAGATGAGATGGTGTTGTTGAAAATGTTGATGGAGATATCCCTCCCCAAGATGGGAAAGTTGTCGGTGATGATCATTACGATGATTTCCCCCTCCGGGAGGGAAGTTCCCCCAGCGGAATCGCTCCGCCGGAGGGCAAAAGTGCTCCTGCCCAAGTTCCGCCTCGAGACGGCGGCGCTCCATCCCGAAAGTCCTCTCCTTATTTTTTCTAGGTCAAAATGACCTATATACCAAAAGATGGGCACCGGAGGTGGACCTGGGTGAGCACAACCCACCAGGGCGCGCCTGGGCTCGCTGGCGTGCCCAGGTGGGTTGTGCCAACCTGGTGGGGCCCCTTTGGTAGTTATTTTCTCCAATATTCTTCAAATATTCCATAAAAAAACTCCATGAAGTTTCAGCTTGTTTGGAGTTGTGCAGAATAGGTGGCCTGATGTAACTTTTCCAAGTCCAGATTTCCAGCTGCTGAAATTCTCCTTCTTTGTGTGTGCCTTGCAAATTATGAGAGAAAAGGCATTAGAATTACTCCAAACATGATGCAAAATGGACGTATCACATGGTATTGCGTGATGTGTGAATTCAATGCACAACTTTGACGTGGCACCTGCCTCAGGAACCAGAAAGTCCCCACATGGAGCGAGGTTATGACACACACACACACACACACACACATAGTGGCAGAGCAACATTGAAGGATGCAAGGGCCATGGCCCACCAGCCTTGGTCAAATTCGTGAAAGAATTTTTTGGGGGAGAGGAAGATTAGGAAAAATAGAGTCTTTTGGTATGCTAAACACCCATATTTTTATTCGCCCCCCAAAGGATCCTTCCTAGCTCCGGCACTTCACACACACACACACACACACACACACACACACACACACACATATATATATATATATATGTATATATATAGACAGAGAGAGTATACATGTTGCCCCCTCTTTGACATGTACTACATACTCCTACCATGCATATACGTAACACAAACAAAAAAGAACCATCCTTGTTGGTCAAATTAACCTCTCTTCTCATTGTACATTCAATTGATCGACGAAGACCTCGCGGGCCCACAGAGAGTCACACGCGAGCGAGTGTCATAGGACAACCACCGAGTGCATGTTGTCGTGTGTTGTGTGATGTTTGAATACCCAATGCACAACTTTGACGTGGCACATGCTTTGCAAACTGGAAACACATGCACTACACAGAGGTTCACGATGCGTATATAGCCCCCCTCACTTCCATCCGGTGGGAGGGACTCATGTGTACGCACGAGCTCAAACTTTGATATGTAATCTCATCACATAACACACATGGCAAAGATGAATCCACCTTCGGTCTGATGCCTCTCGTTGTCGATGGAAAGTAAAAACCTTTGCGAATTAATGAATGAGCACGTCGCTGCTAACGCATGACGGAGTATGTCCAAGAGAACCACTAATGCATGCATGTGGCCCAAACATGTATGTATGAAAGGCTTGTGTACTGCTTTAAATAACCAATTCAGGACTTCGGTGTGGCATATATACATTACTCACAAAATGATCAATAATCCCAGGAGGCTTGTGACTAGTAGTGTACTGGTGGACCCCCCCCCCCCCACACACATCCCAATACACCACCTCCACTCTGAGGACACATGTCAAACTTTTTCTGCAGTGAACATACGACTGTCGGTGTCAAAACCGGCGGATCTCGGGTAGGGGGTCCCGATCTGTGCGTCAAGGCTGATGGTAACAGGAAGCAAGGGACACAGATGTTTACCCAGGTTCGGGCCCTCTCGATGGAGCTAAACCCTACTTCCTGCTTGATTAATATTGATGATATGGGTAGTACAAGAGTAAATCTACCACGAGATCGTAGAGGCTAAACCCTAAGAGCTAGCCTATGATGGTATGATTGTAATTGTGATCGGCTTTCTAAGGACCAACCTCTCCAGTTTATATAGACACCGGAGAGGGCTAGGGTTTACATGGAGTCGGTTACAAGGAAGGAAATATAATATCCGGATCGCCAAGCTTGCCTTGTACGCCAAGGAAAGTCCCATCCGGACATGGCCCGAAGTCTTGAGTCTTGTATCTTCATGCTTCGATAGTCCGAACATTGTACACAGTCCGGCTGTCCGGATACCCCCTAATCCAGGACTCCCTTAGTAGCCCCTGAACCAGGCTTCAATGATGGTGAGTCCGGTGCGCAGTATTGTCTTCGGCATTGTAGGGCGGGTTCCTCCTCCGAATACTCCAAGGTAATTATCGAACACTCAAACCGTGTCCGGATCCACAAGATGATCTTCGTATGCCACCGCAAAGAGAATAATGTTTCGCAAATGCAATCTGCTGACAACTTTTTGAGCAACGCGATGTGTCATTACGGTCGGGTTATTATTCGAACCGTCTTCCCACAACCAGCCACAGCGCACATTGCGAGGCGGTTTCCTTGACACGTCTTGTCAAAGCAGAGATCGTGCCCCCTCATTATGGGATTCTCATCAATACGGGCATGGGTAATCCAACCACACTGCTAATCGCGGCGAGCGGGAGGCAAACGGGCTCAACCAGGCAAGTGGGGAGGCGCAAAAAGCACTTACCGCCCCTATAAAGAGACAAGGCCTCCTTCTCTTTACCCATGCCTTTCTCCTTCCGCTTGCTCATTCCCCTCTTTTCAAGCCCTAACGCCCAAGCACTCTTCCTTTCCACCAAAGAGAGGCTTTCCAAAGATGTCCGAATCCGGAGCAGGAGGCAGATGAATGGCCTCTACTGTCCAGGAGAAGGATATTAAGAAGCTCCGGGACGCCAGGTATCTGGCTCAGAAGATCGGCCACCGTCTCCCCCCTGCGGCACAGGTCGTCCGCACTCCGGAGAGTCGTGTTCCTTCCTCACTTTGTCCGCGGGCTTGGGTTTCCCCTGCACCCATTTGTTGCGGAGTCATGTATTACTACGGGATTGATTTTCATGATCTTTCCCCCAACTCCTTCCTCAATATCTCGACGTTCATCGTGGGTAATGCGAGGCTTTTGTTTGGATCTCACCTCACTTCGGCCTGTGGCTAAAGATTTTTAATGTGAAGCCCAAGGTGGTGAGTGGCGAACACGCCGAGTGCGGCGGCGCCATGGTGAGCAAGATGCCTGTCACATCCCTAGAGTTTGCTTGTAACTAGTGGCATTGCATCCATGCATCATGTTTAAGTTTCATGAAACTTGAAATGGGGATTGATCCAAGCCCTAGCACCAAATGAATTCAACTAGGTTCCATAAAAAAAATTCAATGATCCCAAATGCCTTCAGAAATGTTCATCATTTTTGAATTGGTCCAGCACCTCTGACAAAAATGATGCACCTATTTTTAGGCCATTCTGGATTTTTGAATTAATTCATATTGTATTTGCATTTGGGCATTTAAATGCTATAAAATATTTTAAATGCTCAAATAATCATAAACTAAAATTTTTACTGTTGGATATATCTTAAACAGTAGCCATGACTAATTTCATGATTTTTGGAAATGCCCTGACATTTTTAATAAAGCCCTGAAGTTACAGAAATAATAGAAAACATGAAATAAAAAAAGGGAAGGAGCTTACCTGGCTTACCTGCGCAGCCCACCTGGCTCTGTTGGACAGCCCACCAGGAGCCCCACCGTCTTCAACCTCTGCCAGTAGGCAGAGGCGTGTCGACGGGCGCGTGCCCGACACGCGCGCACCGCCGTGCGCCACCTCCTGCTTGACGCCGAGGGCCTGGGCGCCTCTGGCGTTGCCACGCAGACGCCACGAACCCCCCCTCTCGCCTCTCCCTCGCTCCCTGGCCTCTCTCCTCCTCCCTGCTCCCTCTCCCGAACACGCCCGAGCGCCGCTGTCGCCGCCGCTCGGCGTTGCCGTGCCCACCGCCTCCCCCTCGCTTCCCCGGCCAGACCAGGAGCTCCGCCACATCGTCCTCGTCCTCCTCGCTGAGCTACGCAACACCGAACGCTCCGGAGCTTCGCCAACGCCGCCATCTCCGTCCTCGGGTGCCGGAGATCTCCCTCGCCGCTCCGCTCGCTCTGGTTCCGCCCCGACCTCGCCGTCGGCTTCGCTGTGATTCCTGTGAGCTTCTGCCTCTCCTCCCCCTCTCCGTTCTCGCTGCCGCGCGCCATAGCAACCGCACCGAGCCCACCCGCATGCGCCACCACCTGAGCTCGCCACCGACGTGGCTCCGGCCACACAACGGCCTCGTCGTTCTGTCCTTTGACCTCCTCGCACCTCGTAGGGCTTGTAGGAGTTAACCCCGAGCCTCCACGCGCACCGTAGTAACGGCTTTGAGTTCGCCCGAACTCCGGCCGCCGCCCAACTTGCCGCCGCGGCCGCTATAGACCACCCCAGGTCCAGCCACCACCACCATCGGATGCGCCCTGCTGCGGGCGTTCCAACGCGCCCAGCCACGCGAGCTCCCGTAGCCGGAGTTGGCCGGACGGGCGTCGCCGTCGTGCTGTGCTTAGCACCGGCGATTAGCCGCCGACGTGGCACCTTCATTAGCGGCTACTGACACTGCTAGTTTAACCCCACATCCGCTGACAGATGGGCCCCATGCCCTAATTAATCCCAGTTTCGCTTCTGGTTAGGTTAACTTAAACCCTAGCGGGACCCACGCGTCGGAGTTGATCAGGCCGATGTGTCTCATAACCCACCCACCCGCTATCGACCTCGATGCATCGGGTCATCGACTGCTGGACCCCACTGGTCAGGTTTGACCCGGACCAGCCCCTGTTGACCTGCTGAGGTCAGCATGACCTAATGCTAACGCAATAACTCATTTTCTGAATTTATTCTAATTCAGGAAATTCCAGAAAATAGTGCTAACTTCTAAAAATCATATAAAATCAACCGTAACTCCAAATGAGATAAATTATATATGAAAAATGATCAGAAAAATCCAATCTATCTATCTGTACCATTTTCATGCATGTTAGAACAGCTTGGTTAGTGCCGCTTTGGGTTCACGACTAGCCATGTCGGCCCGGGTTCTCTGTCATATGGATGCTAGCGACACTATCATATACGTGAGCCAAAAGGCGCAAATGGTCCCGGGCCATGGTAAGGCGACACCCGTGGGAATACCGTGCGTGAGGCCGTGTTACCGGCTAGATCGATGTGACTTGGAATCGGGGTCCTGACAGCTTTGGTATTAGAGCCTGACTGCCTGTAGGTCTACCAAGCCAAACCGGTCGAAGTTGTGTCTAGAAATGCTTTAGTTATGTAAGGGAATTGATTGTGGAAGGGAACGTAAGGCTCTTTTTACTCCTTATACCTCATGGCCTTCTGATCTGAGTCATCCTCTTCTCTTCTACGGGGTTTAAGAACTAGGCTTCTCATCTATCTATCAGGATGATGTGTTGCTAATCCATAGACCTTTAAGATTGTTGGTTTTAAGCCTCATTTCAGTTCCTACTATTTCTGTATGTTAACTGTTGATCTCGGAATCTTGTTATGATGTTGTATAGTGGTTATGCCACCATTTTGCATGATGTCTCAAATCTTTTTGAGCATTTACAGCCGTTATGCTGTCCGAGTCATCCCAGGTCTCTAAATAGTATGATGCATTTGCAAATCCTTTCTTTCCATTCCCGATGTCCTTTATGGTCAGAATAAGCACACTAACCGGTGCGTTGATGTAATTTACTGCCTTGACATATATGTTGGAGCTATTATTATGACCCTAGGTGTTTTAGGGAGTCACCTAGTAATCTAGCCATGTTTTGTGTTTCCAGTGTGATGAATCTGGCCGTCATTCCCGAAAGCATCCCATGATGCTACCTAGCAGTAGGTATTCTACTCACGGTTTTGAACCCAAAATTCACTCTACTTACCTCATGTTGATAGTGTTGCTCGTACCTTTAGGTTATTAGTAACTTTTGTGATAGTCCTCGAGGTCCGTGGTATTCCCTTCTTCCAAATACCATGAACCATTTTGGCAGAAGTTCTCTGGAACCAAAAGGTCACAACAAGAGTGCTCTCGATGAGTTCCCTATTCTATATTGTGACTCTGCCAGTTCTACCTTCTCTGCATGGGTTATCCGGAAGAAATGTTGAACTTTGCTCGACATCCTAATCCATGCCTCCACAACTCGAAAAGTTATATGTTCCTTTGAGTTGTCCCTCTTCAGTTGTATTCCGACCTTTGTCTATCAATTGATAGTCAGGAGTAATTGTGCAGTTGTGTTCATCGATGCCTATTACTCATGTGGTCCGTCAAGCCATTCTATCCGGAATGACTAGGAGAAACAAACTCCAGTACCTCAACCATATCTAGGATTGGGTCAAAGTAGTTGTATTCCGTAGATCAAAATGCCAATCAAACTTTTGCTCTGTTCTACCTTCGAATGTTCCCATCCTTATGTCAAGAGTGTCATGAGAATTGCACCACCTCTTATGAATTCTTGACGAAGTGATACTTCTCACAATCATTATTCATTCCTCGGTCCCGTGTTGTTGTAACCGGAATGTCGACAAGTGAATTGTGGTGTGTGAAATCAATACTCCTAGCAACCTCGTTTCTTGGTAGTAAATGGACAATATTCTCATTCTTAGCGTGTTGGTTACTGAATCATCATCCTAAGATTGATCGTGCTACCTAGTCTTTATTTCTGGTGCACTCTTCGATCAATGAGTTAGGATTGTGTCAATCCCTCACTCTTTTGATCATATCGTCTTGCCCTGAAAAGCAAGATTGTTCACGAGCTTAGTAATATATCGGTGGTTCATGATTTTCCAAATATCTTCTTGGAAGTGTTACCAGGTTGTTACCTGACCGCTATGTTGAGTTCGTGATCATATTGGTTTTCCTTTAAACCGCCCATTCTCCAAGAATCTGTATTGGATATCCCTGAGTTAGTTGGTTGAGCTAGACAACAACTTGGAGAGTTGGAAGATAAAGCTTTGCTTAACTTAGTTCATCTCTAAGGGATATCTTCTATGCGTGTGTGTGTTGAAGAAAGATGATATCTTCATCGATTGGTCGCTGTGATCAGTTGTTGGATCTATTGCCTTGTCAAAACTTTGACTTGAGTATGGGCTATCGTCAAGTTAAATCAGAACCAACGATGTTTGTAATGTTGTCTTACTCGTGGTTGATCCCTCGAGCATACACCATTACATCTTTTGGTCTGACCAATGCTATCACCGTGTTCACATGATGGTGGAAGTCCGATATGGAAATTCCAATGAGTTGTTGTTGAGCCCATCGCCAAAGATTCTTGTCTCCCCATGATTCATGTTGAACATCAACCTAGTGTTGAAAACTTTGTAAGCAATGCCTTCGTGTTCCGTTCATGAAGCTTATGCTTGGATGGAAGAAGTGACTTCCTTGAATTCATGTGCATTTGGTGCAAGTTGCCGCCGTGAGTTCGAGAAAGATTGTTTTTGTTCCTCGGGAATCATCCCAAATCAGTCATGCATACGTGTGAAGTATTCTATGGTTTGGTAGATTAATTACCTCCACTCCATTCGTATTCCTAGCACACCAAGCCACTGATTGAATTGTTTAAGGAAAAGAAGTTCTTGAGTGTTAACCCTTAAGGACCCAAAGGTATATGCACAAGACTTCATTATTCCAATGATGGTTCCCAATCAGAACTCGGTAGTGTTTTATTATAAGACTACCACGTGGTCATGCTTGTCTGGGACAGCGTGTTCACATGTTTGTAGCGGAACGCGCTCATGTTTTGGAGCTTGCTATCGTAGTTCACTCCCTGAGAATCTCGCAACGTCACCTCGTTGATTTGTGTTGCAAACCTTCATTTTTCTTTCTAGACTTGATGAGTCTGGAATATCCTGACACCAACCAGATTTGAATCTCAGGAAGATATGATGGTTGGAACATTCCCAACAGTTGCATTTTGTTCCCAGCTTGCACCACCATTGTGCCATCCAACCATGGACTACCCTTCTCGGTAATTTCTGGCCAGGATCGCCTTCAACAGTGGTCCTACCATGGGTCCCATCCATTTCCGATGATAAGCAAAATCATCCATTGCGTTGTCTTCAACAAGGTAGTCCACATCATCCATTCTAGTCCGAGTATGTCATTCTTTCGAACTCCTTCAAATGATCGATTGTGATTGCCTTAGGCTGGTATAAAGAGTCTCAGTGATCTCTATATCAAAAGTAATTCTTTTTGCCACTTAAGGGAATATTTCATGGTCACCTTCCTTAAGATGTCTCGTTATGGTATCATGGCAACTCAACTCCTCGCTACGTGGAAAACCGTTCACCACCTTCTTAAGTGTGGAATTGTGTCTACATAGTGAATCTTCGTCATCTGTTACACTCCATCCCTCTGGATGTATGTTTCATGTCTCATCTCGACAGATGTTGCTATGCCTCATTCCGTGAGTTAATCCTGAGTTGTTCAATCCTCGAGAAGATTGATTCTTCTAAAATTCTCCCTTTCCTCTCGTTGTCATATTGGATGAAGTTCTCAAAGCAAGATGTCAAGATCAAGATGATGATTGAATCAACATTCTTAAGAAGTGCAAGTTGGATCATGAAGATCAAGTTAGCTTTGTATCCCCTCTGTCTCCTTACCTCACGTCTTGAATCTCAGGAAGAGATTCTTGTTTAGTGGGGGTGAGTTGTCACAGCCCTAGAGTTTGCTTGTAACTAGTGGCATTGCATCCATGCATCATGTTTAAGTTTCATGATACTTGAAATGGGGATTAATCCAAGCCCTAGCAGCAAATGAATTCAACTAGGTTCCATAAAAAATATATTTTCAATGATCCCAAATGCCTTTAGAAATGTTCATCATTTTTGAATTGGTCCAGCACCTCTCACAAAAATGATGCACCTATTTTTAGGCCATTCTGGATTTTTGAATTAATTCATATTGTATTTGCATTTGGGCATTTAAATGCTATAAAATATTTTAAATGCTCAAATAATCATAAACTAAAATGTTTACTGTTGGATATATACTAAACAGTAGCCATGACTACTTTCATTATTTTTGGAAATGCCCTGACATTTTTAATAAAGCCCTGAAGTTACAGAAATAATAGAAAACAGGAAATAATAAAAAAGGGAAGGAGCTTACCTGGCTTACCTGCGCAGCCCACCTGGCGGCCCAAGTGGCCAGCCCAGCCACTGGCCTGGCTATGTTGGCCAGCCCACCAGGAGCCCCACCGTCTTCAACCTCTGCCAGTAGGCAGAGGCGTGTCGACGGGCGGGTGCCCGACACGCGCGCACCGCCGTGCGCCACCTCCTGCTTGACGCCGAGGGCCTGGGCGCCTCTGGCGTTGCCACGCAGACGCCACGAACCCCCCCTCTCGCCTCTCCCTTGCTCCCTGGCCTCTCTCCTCCTGCCTGCTCCCTCTCCCGAACATGCCCGAGCGCCGCTGTCGCCGCCGCTCGGCGTTGCCGTGCCCACCGCCTCCCCCTCGCTTCCCCGGCCAGACCAGGAGCTCCGCCGCATCATCCTCGACCTCCTCGCTGAGCTACGCAACACCGAATGCTCCGGAGCCTCGCCAACGCCGCCATCTCCGTCCTCGGGTGCCGGAGATCTCCCTCGCCGCCCTGCTCGCTCCGGTTCTGCCCCGACCTCGCCGTCTGCTTCGCCGTGATCGCTATGAGCTTCTGCCTCTCCTCCCCCTCTTCGTTCTCGCTGCCGCGCGCCATAGCAACCGCACAGAGCCCACCCGCATGCTCCACCGCCTGAGCTCGCCGCCGACGTGGCTCCGGCCACGCAACGGCCTCGCCGTTCGTCGCTGACCTCCCCGCACCTCGTAGGGCTTGTAGGAGTTAACCCCGAGCCTCCACGCGCACCATAGCAACGGCTTCGAGTTCGCCCGAACTCCGGCCGTCGCCCAACTTGCCGCCGCCGCCGCCACAGACCACCCTAGGTCCAGCCACCACCACCATCGGATGCGCCCTGCTGCGGGCGTTCCAACGCGGCCAGCCACGTGAGCTCCCGTCGCCGGAGTTGGCCGGACGGGCGTTGCCGTCGTGCTGTGGTTAGCACCGGCGATTAGCCTCCGACGTGGCACCTTCATTAGCGGCTAATGACGCTGCTAATTTAACCCCTCAGCCGCTAACAGATGGGCCCCACGCCCTAATTAATCCCAGTTTCACTTCTGGTTAGGTTAACTTAAACCCCAGCAGGACCCACGCGTCGGAGTTGACTGTGCTGATGTGTCTGTTGACCGGACCCACCTGTCATTGACCCTGGGATGCACTGGGTCACTGACCAGTGGACCCCACTGGTCAGGTTTGACCCGGACCAGCCCCTGTTGACCTGCTGAGGTCAGCATGACCTAATGCTGACGCAATAACTCATTTTCTGGATTTATTCTAATTCAGGAAATTCCAGAAAATACTGCTAACTTCTAAAAACCATATAAAATCAACCGTAACTCCAAATGAGATAAATTATATATGAAAAATGATTAGGAAAATCCAATCTATCTATCTGTACCATTTTCATGCATGTTAGAACAACTATTGTTCATTGTTTAGCTCAAATCAACTAAATGGCATTTGAATAATCACATATGGAGTTTGAATTTGAATCTTGTTTTCAAACCAACTTCATTTAATCTGTTGCTAGTTTCATTAGCTCAAACCACAGCATATTGCCATGTCACATTCATGCATCATATTGTTGCATTGCATTGATTGTGTTCTTTCTTGTTTGCCGGTGTTATCCCCTCCCGGTAGACGACGTTCCGAAGACGTGTTCGATGACACCGATGAAGAACTATTTTATCTTCAGAAGTGCCAGGCAAGCAAAATCCCCTTGTTCATTCCGATACAATCCCACTCTCTCGCTCCTGCTCTCTTTTACTGCATTAGGAGAACAACGATTTATATGTTACTTGCTGCGGTAGCTGAACCCCTTTATCCTCTGCATGACCTGTTATTCCACTGTAAATAGATGAAACCCACTAGCATGAGTAGGAGTTGTTTGAGCCCTGTTGTGCCTACTCATTCATGCTTGTTTGTCATGCCTGCTACTGCTTAGAGTTGAGTCAGGTCTGATTCATCGAGGATGAATCAGAGGTGTGTGAGCTAAGTGTGTGAACACTATTTGGTAAAGGTAGCAGTGAGAGGCCATGTAGGAGTACATGGTGGGTTGTCTCATTGCAGCCGTCCTCAGGAACTGAGTTCTGTGTTTGTGATCCATGAAACAGTTACTACCACACATTCGGTTCCGGTAACTCGGCCCCTCTCGGCTTATTAATCACCTCGATCTCTGTCCAGGAGTTGCAACTAGTTTCTGGTGTTTGTAGGATATGTGTTTTGGGCCGTGCGTAGCGCTGACCCTAGGGGTGGGCTATGTTGCGGAAGATACACCATGGCCCGGTGTACCGAGCGCCCGTTTGGTGTCTTGGGAACCCTGCACACATCGTTTGGGGCCATGAGCGACACCTCGGCCGGATCTCCTTGCGGATGGAACCCGAATAGGCGATAAACCTGGACTAGAGGCTTGTGTGGTTAGTCAGGTCGTGGCCGACTCCTCGCCAAAGCTTCCGCTTGAAGGTTGCCGAGATACACGACGTGTACATGGTGGTAAGTGGCGAGAGCGTGTGTGAAGAAGTACACCCCTGCAGGGTTTGATCTATTCGAATAGTCGTGTCCGCTGTAAAGGACTTCTGGGTTGCCTATATCAGTTCATAGACAAGAGAAAGTGGATACTCTAACATGCGCAAGATAAACGTGAGTGCTGTGGATGGCGTTCTCGTAGGGAGACGGGAGAGGATCCATAGTGGTGTATTGATATGGTGAATATGTGGACTCGTGTGCGCCACCTCAAAAGAGTTACTTGCAGTCGTAGTTTAGGATAGCCACCGAGTCAAAGCTGGCTTGCTGCAGTTAAACCCCACCAACCCTTTGTTGATAATGATGCATAAGTAGTTAATTCTGAAGTAAGTCTTGCTGAGTACATTTGTACTCACGTTTGCCTATTTTATGTTTTGCAGAGAGACGTCAGTCTTGCTAGTAGTTCCGCGTGGACATCGACGTTTAGCTTGTTACCTCAGCTACGATCTTGTGCCCTTGGCAGGATCTGGTAGATAGTCAGGCTTCTAAGCCTTTTTTCATTTATAGTTGTCTGTACTCAGACATGTTAAGCTTCCGTTTGTGCTTTGACTTGTATGCTCTGAATGTTGGGTCATGAGACCCATGTTTGTAATATCTCACTCCTCGGAGCCTAATGAATAAATACTTGAGTCGTAGAGTTATGTTGTGATGCCATGTTGTATTTACACATATTGAGCATATTGTGTGTATGTTTGAAATGCTTGGTATGTGTGGGATCCGACAATCTAGTTGTTTATCCTTGGCAGCCTTTCATATGGGGAAATGTAGTCTAGTGCTTCCTAAGCGATAGTAGTCCGCTACAGCCCGGTTCACCAGAGTCCTGCTAGCCCAAAGACTACCGCCTCTGGACACTTGACTGGCCGGCATGTGTTTCACTGCCGTTCGTGGTTCCGTCCTTCGAGGAAATGTCATGCGGTGACATCCGGAATCCTGCCTAGCCTGCTACAGCCTACGTTACCGGAATCCTGTTAGCCCAGTGCTACAGCCCGGATTCACATGTTGATGACCGACATGCTCGATGTGATTCATGTATGCCTGTCCCCATGGGTTAGTGCCACTTTGGGTTCACGACTAGCCATGTCGGCCCGGGTTCTCTGTCATATGGATGCTAGCGACACTATCATATACGTGAGCCAAAAGGCGCAAACGGTCCCGGGCCATGGTAAGGCGACACCCATGGGAATACCATGCGTGAGGCCGCAAAGTGATATGAGGTGTTACCGGCTAGATCGATGTGACTTGGAATCGGGGTCCTGACAATGCCCAAGGCCGTTTGGCCGACGGGCGCTTTCAACGACTCCGTCAAGGAGTTGCAGCAGCAATGGTTCTATATCACCGAACCACGCGGCAAAATGTGGGCGGCCGCTCCAGAGTTCAGATCCGGAGCTCCGCTGCGGCTCACATACTGGCCCGAGAAGGGCCCGAACTGTTCCTCGTCCGATGAGCCGTCACTGCTCCAGACGCGCCTTCAGGGCGTGGTCGATAGGGACGTCAAACTTGTGGATGTAGTCCAGGTGATGCTAGTTTGCCTGGTTCTCCCTTGTCAGCGCCGAGCTTGTACTCTGTGAGAGTTCGACCTTACCGAGCACCAAACCCTTCGGGAGCTTTACGATTCCTCCCACAAGGATATCTGGAAGGTGCTCTTTAAGTCCGGCAAGTCGTGGCCGGGCCCCACCAAGGACTGTGGGTATCAGTTATCCCATTCTCCATGCTCGGTAAGTCACAGCCAAGATCTGTCTATTCACGCTTCAGCTGACATGTCATAGGGGAGACATCCTAATCGTGTTTCATCGTGACCTCAGGGATGGATAAAGAAAGTGGAGCGGATACATTGTCCGGCCCCATTGCCGGAGGAACCGACCGGACCCCTTCTGACAAAGATGGTGGTCCCCGCGCCTTACGAGGCGCCGAAGAAGGAGGCCTCCAAGAAGGCCAAGAAGACCCGGAGTGGCCTCCGTCACCGCGTGGCTTCGGACGCAAATTCCGAAGACTCAAGCAACGCTCCCTCTTCGGAAGACGAAGAGGAAGAGGCAGAGGAGGGCGAGCCTCATTCTGGAGGTGGGAAGAAGCGCGTAGCTTCCTCATCCCTGCAGGCCGAATCGCCCAAGAGGAGAAAAGCTTCCCTCCCAGAGGCATCCACCACAGCTGCCGACAGCAGTCCGGAGTGGGATCCCAGGGCCCAGCCACTGGAGAAGTCGTAAGTGTACAAGATCCGAACATGCATATGCGTCTGGGATTGCTTTTGGGTATAATAGTTTTAACTGTTGCTATATTTCGCACAGTCCGGCGAGGTCCCGTGCCGGCCAGTCCTCATCCGTGGATTCGCTGAGCTCGGACGCTTTGGCGAGCGAGACGCCTCCAGAGGCCCCTTCCCCAAAGTCCCGACGTGACATTGAGGTGTCGTCTCAACGGGGCTCGGACCAGGGGGGGCATATCACTGGGGCCGGACACACGGGAGCGATAGCCCCAGAGTGTGCCGTCAGCGGGGGCGACCTTGGGTTCGGCCCATAGCTGTACAAAGTCTGGGAGACCTCTAAGGCTCCCGGATCGGGCGAGCAGTCACCTTCAACGGTGGGGGGTCTGCCTACTCCGCCGGCAACCTCTGTTCGGACAGAGCTGCCAGGCGGTCTATCGACGGCGTTAAAGAACGCGTCTATCGTTGATGAACATCGGACCCTTATGGGTGCGCTGGTTGAAAAGATTCAGTCCGCCGAGAGCGGGCTGAACGAGTCATGCCTTGGCCTTATAAAGGCCTTTGAGGAATGTTTCCCAAGAAACCTTTGAGGAATCGTCATTATATGAGTAGTAGCCCCTGATACACTGTCCGGCAAAGAAGAGGGAGCCAGGCAGGGGATCAAATCCTCTCTTGTCGTGGGAACTTATGTTAATGACATGTACCTCGTTGTTTGAATACAAAGGCTCATGGAGACGCATTTAACCGCTCATAATGCGGAAGTGTCCAAACTGAAGCGGAGCCTGGAACGGGCCGAGGAAGAACTTGGCCGCGCGAGGAAGCAATTAGAAGATAAACAAGGTATGATAAAACATTTTTTTGCATTAGGCACAAATAAGTAATTGTGCTTATTGAAAAGTATTTGTGTTGTATGCCCAAGGAGCAAGTGCCGAATATGAGGCACTGAAGAAGGCTGTGGATGATGCCAACAAGAAGGCTGCCGCCGAACAGGCACTCCGTGAAAAACACGAGGCCAGGGTTGTCACAGCTGAGCGGGAGCTCCAGGAGGCTGTGAAGAAAAGCGAGGGCTTGGAGCAGAGTCTAATAGAGAAAGAAGCCGAACTCGCCCAAGCGCTCCAAGCTGCGGAAGATGCCCAGGAGGAAGCCCGAGGTGTTGTACGGGACATTCAAGATGCCCGGAAAGTTGCGGCTGGTAAGGCCTTATGTATTCTTAGCCATTTATTCATGATGATGGGAAGAATTCTTACTTTTCAGGGGCGTTTGCGGATCTTCGTCGCAGCATATCAGATGCCGCCCAATTCTACCGAGCCGAGGAAAAGAAGTCTGTGGAAAGGGATTTCTAGTCGCATTATTTGGCACCGAACTATCCGGTGCCCTTTATCGATCAGCTGAAGCAGCTGGTCGAACTGCACCAGGCGGCCAAACTAGCCATGAAGGACTTGATTGTCCTACCGTGGCGGCGAATAATTCGAGCGATTACTTCAGGCTCGTGAAGCGGATTGCGGGCGCTTGTCCTCGGTTTGATGCTATTAAGCGATCGGTCTGCATAGAGGGTGCGCGTATGGCATTTTCCCGTGCAAAAGTGCATTGGGGGAAGCTTGACGCGGAGAAGCTGATGACTGAGGGGCCGCCAGAGGGTAAGGAGCATCGCAAGCCTGAACTGTACTTTGAAGGTGTGCTGAAGGGGGCCCGCCTTGTGGCGGATAAATGTACCAAAGACATTATATTTCCCTGAGGGCATTAGTGCCACTTTTTTGTAATATGGGATTATGGCGTTTATATATTGCCTGTTTTGTTTGAACGTATCTTCTTCCTGTGCGGCTGGTTAATGTATTTAAATCCTGAGAGTTGGCCAGTCGCCGGGTTCTGCCTCCACGTAAAAAGAATACTGGGGTGTTCGGGATATAACTGAACACTCTTTATCCCATAGTTGGGTCCCTTTGTGGAGGCGTTTCTCACCACGAACCAGGCAATCAGACTATAATGCTTTATTACTCTCACTTAGCCATAGGAATTCGAGTATGGTCGGCGCAGCCCCTAGTGTTCGGAAGGCCGAACTAGGGGCTCTATTGGCGCCTGATCGGAAGACCAATCCGTCGCACTCAGCATTTATAATGGCGTTGTGCGGAATAAATCTTTAGGGATTTTACAACCTCTCGAACAGCTGACCAGCTCGCTCGTATCATGACAAATGGTTTTCGCTTTCTCTCGAGGTGCTCGTCCGGCAGATCCGGGACACAATCGCAGAGTTCTCCTGCGCTACCTTAGCCGATATAACGGAACGTAAGGTACCAAAACAAGGGAGCCGGGCAAACCCAACCAATGACCCAAGACATGATTCGGAGCTGAGGCATATAGTACTATAAGTTCGGGGTGCTGGACGACCGAGAAGGTGGTCGGACTTTATTGCCGTATTATGAAGCCCCTGGCATAATCGGGCGTAACACGAGGTGTCTATGAAAAGCGACGGTCGGTAAGTGTTATTTAAGTCTATGTATTGTAGCAAAATGATATGTCTATGCATATGAGTACGATGTATGATTATGAAAATAGGTTTTTTTGGCGAAATCTGTGATGGCCGGACTGAAGGGAGTTTGTCAGTGGATCAGAAGTGAATCCGGCCTGCCTTCTTTTAGGGGGGGGCTCTTTGTGTGTCCTGGCCGATTCCACGTCACCTATCCTGTTTTGCGTCAAAGTTAGTTTGTAAGGCAAATACTTGGAGGTAGCCGAGCGTTCGCTTGGGGTTGGTCTGAGGGCTCCTGATAGGGCCCTGGTAAACCGAGCCGTCATACCGGTGGGTAGCGCGGACTCCTCGATTCGTGTCCAGATAGTCGTCTATCATATCAAAATCTTGATAGGCATGCGTGACTCGCTACTCCGGCAGCTGTATGATATCCGCCTCGAGGGCGGGGTTCGGCCTTGCCCATAGGTGTGATTACGTCACATGGTGTTGGCCTGAGTGATTTACCACGCTGGATCCAGCCAACGTGGTTCGTCCCGTTAGCATACAGTAAATTACCGCATGGTGGGAAGGAGCCGAAGATTTATTCTTTGGCGTAGTATTTGTTTGGTGATCCGAAGACAACCGTTTAGAGTGATGGGCCAGAAAAGCTTGGCCTTTGCCCCCAGCATCTTTTAAGAGATGTTGGTGGTGATTTCACACCTGCGGGGGTTTTATGTGTTGTGGAGCCCCTGGTTTGCTATGTCCTTAGGTACTGCAACTGAGTTGCTATGGTTAGCGCGGTCTGGGGGGAGCGGCCGTACTTATATGCTATGGAGGGGGGAGTATCCTGACTGGAAGTCTCCCTTCATTGTTTCCGGCACGCGGCCAGCCGTTCTTCTTTGAGGATCTGGCATTTTCTATTGGTATGCTTTGCCGTCCTTCTAGGAGTACCATGAATTTCGCATGGTTGATCTAGTGTGTTGCTCAGGCCGGATAGGTCTGAGCTCTTTTTTGTTCGTTGACCGGACTGGGATTTGCTGGGGTTAGCACCAGCTTTCCTGACTTGATGCTTATGACCGTTGCGCCGGGGCTTGAGTATGCTTCTTCTTGTGTCCTTCGTGTTGCTTTGGACCGTATTGGCGTGTTGACGTCGGGGCATGTGCCTTGAGTTCTCCTGCTTAGGTTGGGGTGGCTGGTTGTGGCCTTTGACGGGGCGGTCGGGTCCGTATCTCTCAGTGGCCAGGACCTTGGTCCATCTGTCTACCAGCGAATCTTGGTCAGCTTTAAGCTGTTGTTGCTTCTTTTGCAGGCTTTTTGTCGTGGCCATGAGCCGTCGCTCAAAGTGAGCTTGTTCCACTGGATCTTCAGGCACGCCGAATTCGTCATTGCCGAGGCTTGCCTCGTCCCCGGAGGGGGGCGTATAGTTGTCCCTCTCCAAGTATCCCACAGTGGCCAGTCCGGCCTTATGAAAGGCACGCCGACTAGGGTTGTATTCATCTTCGGCGCCATCCGGATTGTTTTCGACTTTTGGGCCGGTATTCCTATGGCGGGGCTCAGAGCGGGGCCGTCGACGCCCGTACTTTGCTTTTCCCCCTGGGGGATTATCCTCCGATGCCTCATCGCCATTGGTTTCCTTCGGAGTGTCCACCATATATATATATCATAAGAAGAGGTGGTTGTCCACCGCCCAGTGTGCGGTGTTCATGTTCTTCTCCTGCATCGTAGTCCATACCGTCGATGTCTTGAGTCGGGTTCAAGATTACCTCGGTTAGGTCATCGACCGTGGCAATGAAGTGGGTGGTGGGTGGGCAAAGAATTCCTTCGTCGTCCGCCTCCCACTCGAGCCGGACATAGTTCGGCGAAGAGCCTCCTGACAAAGAGAGAGACTTTAATGAGTCCAGCATGTCGCCAAAGGGCGAGTGCTGGAAGATATCCGCAGTGGTGAACTCCATTACCGGAGCCCATCCTGGGCCGACGGGTTCTGGAGTGTGCGGACTGGAACCAACGTCCAGATACGAATCCAGGGGTTCGGAGTTGCGGGCCACCGCAGAGGTAAGACCCGTGTTTGGCTCCACCGCCGATGAGGGCGGGCCCTGGGGGGTGGGGTCCATCCCTCCTTCCTTAGGCAGTGCAGCCTCTCTGGATCAAGGTCCGGAGATACTACGGGGGCGATACCCCGAGCTTCGTCCGATGGCAGGTCTAAGCCGTGCTCGTCAAGATTGTCCGGTGCTCTTGGCATAGGCCCAAATCCATCAAAGATCAAGTCTCCAGGTTTCAGAGCCTGACCTAGTGGCCAGGGGCGTAGCTGTCAACCTGCTCCAGATGGCCAAGCGAGTTGGCCCGCAGTGCGAAGCCGCCGAACACGAAGATCTGTCCGGGGAGGAAAGTCTAGCCCTGGACAACATCGTTGAAGATGATTAAAGGGGCCATCGAGCCTGATGGCGACGACACAGAGGAACTCTCAATGAAAGCACCAATGTCGGTGTCAAAACCGGCGGATCTCGGGTAGGGGGTCCCGATCTGTGCGTCAAGGCTGATGGTAATGAAAGTGCGTTATATCGACTAGAGGGGGGGTGAATAGGCGATTTTTAGAGATTTTTACAAATTCTTCACTGAGGAATTTGCTGGTGAGGAAATTCCTTAGCGAAGAAATACATGCAGCGGAATAAGTACTCGTAAGTAAGCATAACAGATTACAAGCATAGTCATCATGATGAAATGAAGACAATCACAGAGTACGTAAAGCGTAATCACAGGATAACACAAGATGAAGACAAACAGATCAAGAAATTGAACTGAGGAAATTGAGAAAGTCTTCACCAAAGTCTTCAAACACAGATATGACAAACACTCAACACAGCTTATGAGGAAATGAAAGGGTTGAGGAAATAGAACCAGTTAGGTTGGTGAAGACAATGATTTGGTAGACCAGTTCCAACCTCATTGCCCTGGGTTGTACGTCTGTTGGAGCGGCCGAGTATTTAAACTCGAGGACACACAGTCCGGACACCCAACATCGAAAGCACGCAGCTCAGACACCAAGTCCTCACCGTATTCTCCTTGAACTAAGGTCACGCAGACCTCGTCCAATCACTCGTGGTAAGTCTTCAGCGACTTCCAAACCTTCACATACTTGGTCACCCAATCCACAATTCCTCTTGGATGCTCTAGACCTTGACGCCTAACCGTCTGGAAGAAGCACAGTCTTCAAAGGTAAAAGCGCCGGATCCACGCAGGATCAATTTCTTCGATGCTCAATCACTTTGGGTTTGTTGGGGTTTGGTTTTTGGGTTTTTCCTCACTTTTGGGTTTTTCCTCACTTGATGATTTTCGCTCAAAGTCTTCGTGAGGATGGGTTGCTCTCAAATGACAAGTGTCAAGATCTCTCGGAGCAGCCAACCAACTAGTGGTTGTAGGGGCGACTATTTATAGCCTAGGAGCAGCCCGACATGATAAGACATAAATGCCCTTCAATGATATGACCGTTAGGTGGATAAGATATTTTGGGACAGTGCGCCAAGAAGACAAAGAACGGTCGGAAATTTGACTCTCAAATTCCTCGTGGCTATCATGTTCCTCATAAAGGTAGGCAATTCAGACCGGCGAATTCCTAACTCCTCGGCCGTAACAAATTCTCAAGGATCAAGAGCTTCGCCTCTCACATCAAGAAATTGACTGAACTGTATGAGATTTCCAAAAGCTTCACTCAAGGGTTTGGTAGGTGTAGGATTTTGAGTTGAGCATCAAATGGAAATTTTCCCTTAGTATTTCCTCGACCCCCTTTAACAGTACGGTGTTTCCTATGACTCAAGAGAGAGAAAATGAAACTACGAAAACAAAAGTCTTCACGCTTCATGTTCCTCAGCGAATACCAAGTCTTCGTGGATCACACCAATTTCTTCAATTTCAAAGTCTTCAGAAAGTCTTCGGAATATCAAAATCTTCAGTTGAAGAACTTCATTTTTAGGGGTCGACTTTCTCTGTAAACATCAAACTCCTCATAGACTTATAGACCTGTGTACACTCACAAACGCATTAGTTACTTAACCTATAAGTCTTCAATACACCAAAAATCACTAAGGGGCACTAGATGCACTTACAATCTCCCCCTTTTTGGTGATTGATGACAATATGGGTTAAGTTTTCAACGGGGATAAACATATGACTTGTAAATAATGATCATGAGGAATGTGAGTGCACGATATAGAAGAACTCCCCTCAAGATGTGCATAGTGAGGAATTTGCTTTTGAGGCAATGCACACTTGAAGAATTGAATCATGGAGATCTCCCCTATATCTTGTAATTCATACACGCATTTGACATATAATATGAAGAATTTGAAATGCATGATGAAATATGGTGCTTGATGAAATTCAGCATGAGGAATCGAGCACATAAAGTATCGTGAGCACAAGTAGATTTGCTATGAAGCATAGTGCAAAATCATAATGCATCAAAAGTATCAAAGCACCATAGGGTTTAAGATTACAACTCGATCCAATAAAAGGTTTCGTAAGAACGAGAGTCGAATTTAATAAAATACTGTATATAGACCAAAAACTAGACCCGCTTGAAGACTAACTCAAATTTCTCCCCCTTTGTCATCGAATGACCAAAAGGATCGAAACTGAGGACTAACGCTCTTGAGGAATATCAAGTTGAAGACGGAGCGCCAAAGATTGTCGGGTTGTTTGTTGAAGTAGGACCAGCAGAAGTGTCTTCCAAATCTTCATTTTCATCGATGTCGCGAGATGAAGAATAGGAGCTGGCCACCAAGGAAGGAACTTTGACCTTCTTGAATTTCTTCGGAGGAGGTGCATCACCAAATTCTTCCTTGAGACCCATTGAAGCCGATTCTTCTTCATTATAGACATGTGAAAGAACAGCCCAAAGTGCGCTTGAAGGTTTCATGAAGGTAGTAGTGGTTTTTCTTCACCGCATTGTGAGTAGACGTCATATTGTAAAGAAGAGTACCAAACCGACGCTTGACCCACTTATGATTGCGATCAACCTTCCGATGAAGACCGAGGAGTAATTCACGATCACCATCACCACAGGTGCGCTTCCTTGAGGATTTTGCTTTACCGAGGTATTTGTTTCGAGTCATGTGTGGCGTAGTCATCATTGGTGGAGTAAGATGCTGCTTTTGCTAAACTGTCCATCCAATGGACGAATACCTTCATCTATCACAGCAGAGCCTTGCCCTTTTCATCACCGAGGCAATTGGCCGCTTGAGGACTTCAATCGGGGCGTGTAGCTGCGGTGGTTCAAAGTATCAGCTTTGTAATTGAGTGAAGACCTTGACCGATGAATCTCATAATCCAAGGCGCATAAGGCTTCAAATCAAATGGTGACATGGCAATGTTAGCCGAGTCCTCATGAAGAAATCATGGAAATTGACGGAACGCCATGGATGATGTTGAAAAGCATATTCTTCATGATGCCAACGACTTCTTCATCATTCGAGTCGTGGTTTTGATAGGACTCATAGTCTTCGCCAAGATTCGATAGACGGTCCGAGGCACATATAATAATTCCTTGACGAGGAATTTGGTTCTTGGTGCCCCGCTTTGTCTTCAAAGGCTTCATCAAGACTTGCATATAGTGATTTGAAAGTTCCTTTTCTTCATAGATCCGACGTGCACCATCAAGCGGAGGATCGAGTGGTAGAGCACGGCAATTCAATTGCAGGTGCCTTTGTAGTGAGTGTTTTCAGTCATCCAATCTAAGACCCATGAATTGACGTCTTGACGTCTCCGGTGATATGCAGGGTTGCATAGAACTCAAGAATTAGCTCTTCGCTCCAGTCACAAATATCGCTAAGTTTAGAAGTCCTCAAGGCCGTGAAGAACATGCAGGACCGGCTCAAAGCTCGGCAAAGGTTCCATATCCACATGAGGAATATGAGCATGATCAAGATTTTATCCTTGTTGAAAAGCACTTAGGAATAGAAGTTGGCTTGACCGGCAGTCCGTAAGCGCCTCTTCCTAATGCGCAGCGTAATCATAAGGATTATATTCAAGAAGAACACGTGCTCGGCAAAGAAATCTTCAGCCTTGAACTTTTGCTTGGTTGAGAACGGATTCTTCCGCTTGGGCAGAGGGGTGTCGATGATTTGCATCACCACCTCGTGAATCACAAGTTCAGTTTCTTCACCGAGGAATTACTTGCTCCTCAACTTGTGCGGTCGAGGATTAGCAATGGCAGCAGCTTTCTTCAAAGACTAGTGGCTGGAATTTCTTCATGCACAGAACCAGTGGGTTGATTTTCTTCAGAGTCTATTTGGACAGTATGAGCAGGGGAGAGAGGAACTTGTTGGAGCGGAGTGAAGAGAGGAGTATTGGGATGCTGATTTTCCCAAAAATCATCATTGAACACAGGTGTGGTGCATCCAATATCCACATCTTCATCTTCAATTTCCTCAAAGACCACCGAGGAATTTCATAGTCCGATGAGGGAATAATCGGGGTTGAAGGGATGGCATCCACTTCAATTTCTTCATCCATTTTCTCTGATGAAGCAGCCGATTGATGTTCTTCATCAGATCCGGTTGGGATCTCGTAGTCTTCTCCAAAAGGAACAACTTCCTTTGATGGTATGGAGGAAATTGGAACAGCATCAATTGGAGTTTCGAAAGAGTTGGTTATTTGCTTCATTTTCTTCACAGCCGAAGAATCTGACGCAGCTGATGCTTTCCTTTTCTTCACAAAGCAGCTCGCTCATAGCCTTGGTTTTCTTCACATCAAAAGCGTATGGAAGAATTGGAGTTGGAGTTGGCGCAGGAGGAGCCGAGGAATTTGGTTCATTTTCTTCAGAGCAACTGATGCAGTTCCCCTGTCTTGAGCAATTTCTTCAGGTGCACCACTAGTGGGTGCCTTGGCAATTTCTTCAGCGGCTGGAATGGGATCATCAGCCCTGGAATCAGTGTTGTCATCAGCAGGCTAAACGTCATCAGCGATGCTGGCATTTTTCTTCAAGAGGGCTGAGCTGAGGCTACCGAGGAATTTCATGTTGCATTGGGACAAGCAACATTTAGAGATTCTTCGTCAGTTGATTTAATCTGTCCTTGGCTCCTTGCCAATCAGCATTGAATGAATCAAAGTTTTTGCTGAGGTTTTGAATTTCAGTCTGGACTTGGAGAAGCTCCTCAGGTGTCATCTTGACAATGTTTTTCTTCAGGAACTTCTCCTTCCTGTATTGAGCCTTTTTGATTTCCCTCGCCTTTTCATACTTCCATTTTTCTTCAGCTATGAAGTGAGTCAACATATGACTTTGACCAGGTGTCAAGTGAAGATCAGGCAGAGGGGTATTGGGATCATTGTGCCAGAGATCAATAAAGTCGAGGACTATCTTCGGGTCCAATAGCAGTGGCACAGATGTACCTTTGGCTCTAGCGGCCCTTGCTTGTCGATCTCTGATGATTTCTGAAGTTCTTCATCGATGCCTCATCCTCGAGATGGCACATGGAATGCAACCATTTTCTTCGTCCGGGCTGGGCCGAGGACCTCGACCACTGTTGCTTTGGTCTTCAAATGAGTCGGACCAGTTGAAGAAATGGGAGCTGCCGAGGAACTTGCAGAGATGCTCGAGGCAATTGAAAATCCAGCAGTCCGCTGACATGTAGCTAGGTGCACAGGAACTGATGGTTTTGACGGAGGTGTTGAGGACTTTGGTGGGTCAGCAGCAGTTTGAGGAATTTGCTTGGAAGGTGCTGCTGAGGAACTTGGCCGTGAGGGCGCAGATGATGAAGCACTTGGCTTATGAGCAGGCTTCTTTTGCATTGATTTCCTCGGTTTGACCGAGACCTCTGTGGCTTAGCCCATTCCTTAGGAAAGTCCTCACCGCGTTTGACGCTAGTGGGATCAGCTATTTGGCCAGGTGCCAAAGGAGCTCTTGGGCATGGAGGGTTAAGAGCGAATTTCTTCATGTACTTAGGAGTTACATATCTATATTCCCTCCATTCCCGTGCCCATCTCCGTTCAATCTTCTGAATACGCACCTTGCGTTGATTTTTACTTTCTTCATCTGGTGTGCAGTAGTCAGCATATATATCCTCAGGGATTTCAAATGCTGTCATGACCTCAGGTTTCTTTCCTCCCTTCATGACTTCTTACCATCTGCCATTTTCTTGATTGAGGAAATTGAACAATTGAGTTCTCTCAAGAAGTGTGCAGTTTTTCTTCGAGGAACGCTGCAAATGAGTTAAGTTGATGAGAACCTAGTGATTCAAAGAATGGACATTTGTACCTGTGAACAGAGTATAGGTGCGAGGAATTTGGAGAGGTCATATGCGTTCTCGGAGGGTTTTTCAAAAGAACAAGTTTTGAGGATTTTGACCAGATGAACCTTGAAGAATTTCAATAAGCGTTCTTTGTCTTAGGTTCCAGAGTTGTATAGATCAAGATCCACACAATTGAGGAATCTTGAAGAAAATCATAGCTTAGAGAAACGAGTCAAGAGATTTGAGGTGTTCATATGTGTGAAGATTTGAGGAATAAACACCTTTGAAGAATTTGAAGAAAATTTGAGAATCAAAGCGAGTAATAAAAGTAACTTTTAATTACCCAAGTGAAGAACACGCATTTAACCGAGATGAACAGTTTTGAAGTTCGTCTGCTCAGATCTTCCACGCCCTAAGTTGGCAGAGGAAATCAGCTACGGCGACGCGGGTGAAGATATTCCACGATCGGTAGCGAGTACGTCGGCGAAGAGGTCAAGGCAAGGAAGCTTTTCCTCACCGGGCATTTATGGAGTAGCGGGCGCTTAGGGTTTGAGGAACTCGAGCGGGAGAGAGAGATCGAGCGGAGTAAAAAGAGTGAGGAAGGGAGAGAGGGTATTTATAGGCACAGTGAAAACGGATCGTCCAAGATTTAGGACGAACATGCCCTGACCACTTCCCTTCTCACGACATGTGTCACCCACGCATCTTGTGTAGTGGAGATCGTGTCTGATCGTGGGTGAATATAATAATGCATCGTGGGATGCGGAACGGTTTGAGCGTAAAAGCGAAGGTTTGAAAAAGATTCGTTTTAAAGTTCCGTTCGCAATTTCTTCAGCTGTCAAGGACACAGTGAAGATTTTGAACGAGTTTCAAAGTAGAACGCACATGAAGAATTTGTGAATGGATTGGGTTGAGTATAGCATAGAGGGGGAAGGGTCCGATCACATTCACTTAGCAGAAAACGCGATTTGAGGAAATAGCCATAAGTGAATGCTGTAGAGGACATAAATCCATATATATATATATAGCCAATGAAGAAGGACGACGGAAATAGTGAAGATTTTGCAAAGTTGAAGAATTTGAAAAACTGAAGAATTTCAAAATTTGAGGAAAAGCTCAAATTGAAGATTTTCAACTTTGGTGGTGGCGTGACCCACCGTATAAGAATTATGATTTCTAGAATCGCTGCACAATTGTCGAGGGTTCGAGAATCAAATTCTCATTAATTTCTTCACACTTAGAGTGTTATTCTTCATTGATTGAAGAAAACGTTTCTTCATGTGTTGCACATCTAAGTCATCAAATTTGCATAAGTGTTAGGATGTGTGTCCTTTTCAAAGAACATTCAAGATTCTAAGATATTTAGCTCACACCGCAACTTGCTAAATCTCTTCTCATCCAAGGGCTTAGTGAAGATATCAGCTAGCTGTTCTTCGCCTTCACGTGCTTGATGGAAATGTCGCCTTCAACACATGATCACGAAGAAAATGATGACGAATTTGAATGTGCTTTGTCTTCGAAAGTGCTGAACTGGGTTGTGAGCAATTTTGATGGCACTCTCATTGTCACAAAGAGAGAGGCACATTCTTCACGTTGATGCCATAGTCCTTGAGGGTTTGCTTCATCCATAGTAATTGAGCACAACACGAGCCAAAGCAGAATGTATTCAGCTTCCGCAGTGGATAGTGATACGCAGCTCGCTTTCTTCGAGGACCAATGCACCAAAGATCGTCCGAGGAAATGACAAGTACCAGATGTTGACTTGCGGTCCACACGATCACCAGATAGTCGAGTCAATATCCAATGAGATCAAAAGTAGAGCCCTTGGGGTACCATAATCCTAGAGTTGGTGTGTGAGCTAGATATCGAAGAATATGCTTCACAGCCTTATGGTGTGATTCCTTCGGTGTAGCTTGAAATCGGGCACACATGCAAACACTAAGCATTATATCTGGCCTAGATGCACATAAGTACAGTAAGGAACCAATCATGGAGCGGTATACCTTGTGATCGAAGTCAATACCATTTTCATCAAGGCATAGATGGCCATTTGTGGGCATAGGAATTTTGACACCTTTGCAATCTTGCATGCCGAATTTCTTCGTGACATCTTTGAGGTATTTCTCTGAGATATGAATATGCCATTGTGTTGTTGATTTAATTTGAAGACCTAAGAAGAATTTCAACTCTCCCATCATAGACATTTGATATTCCTCACTCATCATATAGGCAAATTCATCACTATAGCGTTGGTCAAGACAGCCAAAGATAATATCATCAACATATATTTGGCACACAAAAGTTCACCATCATAAGATTTAGTAAAGAGAGTAGGGTCGAGTGAATCGAGTGAAGCCATTCTTCACGAAGAATTCCTTCAATGTATCATACCACGCCCGAGGGGCTTGCTTGAGGCCATAGAGGGCCTTATTTAGTCTCAAGACTTTGTCGATTCTTTGGATCTTCAAAACCTGGGGTTGAGCAACATATACTTCTTCCTCAAGCTTACCATTGAGGAATGCACTTTTCACATCCATTTGATATAAAGTGATATTGTGATGGTTAGCATAGGCGAGTAATATGCGAATAGACTCAAGTCTAGCGACAGTGCAAAAGTTTCATCAAGTCAATTCCTTCAACCTGCGTGTAGCCTTGAGCTACTAGTCGTGCCTTATTCCTCACCACAAGACCATTTTCATCTTGCTTGTTGCGATAGATCCACTTTGTGCCAATGATATTATGCTTATGCGAGGATCTGGACGTTTGACCAGTTCCCTTACATTGTTGAGATCGAACTGATGTAATTCTTCTTGCATGGCCGGAATCCACTCCGGCTCCAGAACTGCTTCATCTACCTTAGTGGGCTCTGTGATAGAGACAAAAGCATAGTGCCCACAAAAGTTAGATAAATGTGAAGCTTTTGAGCGTGTGAGAGGACCTGGCGCTTCAATGTCATCGATGATCTTATCAACTTGCACTTCTTTTGCAACGCGAGGATGAGCTGGTTGTCTTCGAGGAATTTGACCATTTTCCTCAGCACCATTTTCTTCAAAGATTATCTTCAGTGCATCAGCTCGACGTTCTTCGCAGACAGGAATGAATTCTTCAAGAGTTTCTTCAAAGAGGAATGACATCCTCGGTTGCCTTGAATCTGATAGAATCCTCGGTGCTGGTTCATCTAACACAGAAGGTAGGTGCTCTCTTTGCGAGCCATTAGTTTCATCGAACCGCACATCTACAAAGGTCAACAATCTTGTGTAGAGTGATGTTGAAGACTCAGAGGTGTGCGAGTCCTTTCCGTAACCAAGCATAAAACCTTCATGTGCTTTCGGTGCAAATTTAGAGGTGTGGTGAGGATCTCTAATCCAGCATTTAGCAATCAAGACTTTGAAATAACTTACATTAGGTTTCTTGTCGGTGAGGAGTTCATAGGCAGTCTTTTTGAAGAATTTGTGAAGATATACTGTTGATGATGTGGCACGCAGTTGTCAATTGCTTCAATCCGAAACGACTAGGCGTTTTGTATTCATCAAGCATAGTGCGAGCCATCTCAACAAGAGTTACGTTTCTGCGCTCCACGACGCCATTTTGTCATGAGTGTAGGGAGCAGATAACTCATGAGTAATACCAAGTTCATCAAGATAGTCATCAAGACCGAATTCTTGAACTCAGTTCCATTGTCACTCCCGATGTGCTTGATCTTCACACCAAAGTTGGTTGAAGCCCTCGAGGAAAATCGTTTGAAGATTTCCTGCACTTGATTTTTGTAAGTAACAATGTGTACCCATGTGTAACGAGAGTAATCATCAACAATAACAAAGCCATATAGTGATGCTTCATTAACGACAATTTGAATAATGATTGGGACCAAAGAGGTCCATGTGAAGCAATTCAAGGCGAGTAGTGGTCATGATAGTCTTCACCGGATGCTTGGCCTTGGTCATTTTTCCAGCTTCACAGTTCGCATAGGTGATCCTTGAGGAATTTGACATTCTCAATGCCAATGACATGCTTCTTCTTCGCATAGCGTGCAGTAAATTCATCATGCCTGCATGACCAAGTCGTCGATGCCATAGCCAGCCTTCCAAGCTTTTGCAAGTAGACACACGGCTGGTTGTGGTCCTGTGGAAAAATCAACAATATACAAGTCTCCTCTCCTAAAGCCTTCAAGACTTTGGAATTGTCGACTTCCATAATCACAACACACCGATACTTGCCAAAGATAACAACCATATCAAGATCACAAAGCATTGAGACTGACATGAGGTTATATCCTAAAGACTCAACAAGCATGACTTTGTCCATGTGCATGTCCTTAGAGATAGCAACCTTACCAAGCCCCAATACCTGACTTTTGCCTTTGTCAGCAAAGATGACATGCTTCAGATGTGACGGTGATAAGGTAGCATCCATCAATAGATTCTTGTCACCAGTCATGTGATTTGTACATCCACTATCGAGAACCCACTCAGTGGCTTTGGGTTGATCATCCTGCAGATGAATTATTACAACTTACGATCTCATATACTTCATCGGTGAAGAATATGATATCAAGTTCATCAGATGAATTTCATCGATCAATATCTGATAAGCAAGATGAGGATGTGTGAAATGAAAGTTCATTTCATCATGATTAGCTCAAGGCCCTTTCGTGCAATTTGTCGTGCCCCTCAAAGAAATTCTTCAGACGTTAAGGCACGCCCCGAGACCTGACCCTGCAGAAGATATTAGTTCTTTTTCTTTACCACCCACATCCAAGGGGTGGCAAAGAGTTCATCATTCTGCGAGCACCATATGAGAATGGTGGCATAGAGGCCAAACCATTTCGCTTCACATAAGAGGGGTTAGGGTAAGCATATGAATAAGCAGAGAAATTCTTCGAGGACTTATGAACATAATGATTTGAAGAATAATGCACATATTCATAGCCCTTAGCTCTACCCTGCGAAACAGAGTTATTAGCACGATAATAATCATATGAGGACTTTGATCCTTTTGAGGAATTTGATCCGTATGAGGACTTGGATCCATATGAAGAATTTTGTCCATATGAAGAATTTGATCTGGGGTTCCTTTTCTTCACAGGTGGTGTCATGAGGACATTCTCCTAAAGACTTTCAAGGCATTTCTTGGGAACCCAGATTTTCTTCATAGGGGAACCGTTCCTGCAGTTAGTGCCAATATATCTAGCAAATACTTCACCATTCTGATTTTTGAACAGTTTATAGTTTGAGTCGAATGACTCATCAATGTAATGAGGAAATTCACATGTAAAACCAGATAAGGTAGATGGATCAACTGGAGGTCCCTTTGCAGCAACCCATGAGGTTTTGAGGTACTGCTCAGGCTTCCAGTATGTTCCCTCGGCATTTAATTTCCTCTCAAATGCGATACCCTCTTTCCTAGGGTTTCTGTTGAGGATCTCGCTTTTAAGCACATCACAAAGAGTCTGATGCCCTTTGAGGCTTTTGTACATGCCTGTCATGTATAATTCCTTCAATCCTGCATCACAAGTGATACTAGCAATGTCCTCAGATGAGGAATTAGTGATAGCAGAGGGTGAAGAATTTGTAACAGTTGAAGCATTTGAACATTCAGTGAAGAATTAGCGATTCACGTTCAAGGCACTTTAAGCATGGAGGAACAAATTCTTCTTGAGAAGCGCTGATTTGTTGAGCAAGTAATGAATCGCGCTCCTTCCTTCAAGATCTTCATAACCCGCTCTTAGCTTCTCAAGATCTTGCTTTCTTTGAAGAAATTCATAAGAAAGTTTCTCATGATCAGATAAGAGAGTGTTATGATGACCTTGAAGGTTATCAAGCTTAGACTGAAGTCTCTGAAGATTTTCAGTCAGGTCTTGAGTGCGATCCATTTCTTCACCTAACATATCATCGCTCTTATCTAGCATGTTTTGAACCTTCTCAAAAGCCCTTAGTTGTTTTATAGCAATCTTAGCAAGTTTAGAATAGCTGGGCTTGAGATCCTCATCAGATTCATTTTCACTGGATTCAGAGGAGGTGAAATTGAGTACCTTGGCACCTTTTGCCATGAAGCAATAGGTGGGAGCGAAGTCATCGTTTTCCTCATCGGGTTTGACGGTGGAGTCGGTTTCTTCATGTTGAAGATGGACTTGCTAACATAAGCAAGAGCAAGAGCCGACTAGCCACACCAGATTCGGATTCTTCAGACTCCTCCTCTTCCTCATTTTCCTCAGATTCAGCTTCAGAGTCCATTTCCTTGCCAATGAATGCCCGAGCCCTTTTGGAGTTGCTTTTCTTGTGAGAAGAAGGTTTTGAGGATTTTGATGATGAAGATTTTGATGATTTCTTCTTCTTCTTCACGCCATCGTAATCAGTAATCCTTGTGTTTCTTCTTTCTTAATTCCTTTTCCCACCGAGGACAATCTTGGATATAGTGACCAGGTTTCTTGCATTTGTGGCAAAGTCTTCGCTTATAGTCACTAGATGAGGAATCACCGCTTCTTGAGGATTTTCCAAAGCGACCACGTCTTGAGAATTTCTCGAATTTCTTCACGAGCAAAGTGCTAGCTCTCGCCAAATTCTTCAGATCTCCAAGGCTACTACCAGTAGTCTTCACTCTCAGATTCAGATTCAGCCTTGGCCTTTAGGGCACGTGTTTTTCCATAGCCGTAACCAGAGATCTCTCTTTTCGGCAAGTGGAACTCGTGAGTGTTTAGCCTTTCGAGGATATCAGCAGGATCAAGAGACTTGTAGTCAGCTCGTTCTTGTATCATCGGTGCGAGTGTCAAATGAGGAATCAAGCGATCTTAGCAATTTCTTCACCACCTCATGGTCGGTGATGTCAAGGCACCCAAAGTGCTTGAAGCTCATTTGAGATGTCGGTGAGGCGATCGAAGGTTTGTTGAACATTTTCGTTGTCGAGTCTTTTGAAGCGGTTGAAGAGATTCCGAAGAACATCAACTCGAGAGTCACGCTGAGTTGAAACACCTTCATTTACTTTGGACAGCCGGTCCCAGATTAGTTTGGCAGATTCCAAAGCACTCACTCTTCCATATTGACCTTTGCTCAGATGGCCACATATGATATTCTTCGCTTGAGAATCGAGTTGCTTGAATCTCTTCACATCAGCATCATTCAGAGAAAGTGTGACCGAGGAAACACCTTTTGTCACAACATACCGTAGATCGTTGTCAATTGCTTCAAGATGCATTCGCATTTTGTTCTTCCAAAGAGGGTAGTCCGTCCCATCGAAGGTAGGACACCTGCTGAGAACTTGATCATACCTGCGGTCGACATAACTAAAACTCCGGTGGTTAAACCAAAATCACACGTAACAAGGGAGTACCTTGCTCGATACAAATTGAAAGTGCGTTATATCGACTAGAGGGGGTGAATAGGCGATTTTTAGAGATTTTACAAATTCTTCACTGAGGAATTTCTTTGGTGAGGAAATTCCTTAGCGAAGAAACACATGCAGCGGAATAAGTACTCGTAAGTAAGCATAACAGATTACAAGCATAGTCATCATGATGAAATGAAGACAATCACAGAGTACGTAGCGTAATCACAGGATAACACAAGATGAAGACAAACAGATCAAGAAATTGAACTGAGGAAATTGAGAAAGTCTTCAACCAAAGTCTTCAAACACAGATATGACAAACACTCAACACAGCTTATGAGGAAATGAAAGGGTTGAGGAAATAGAACAGTTAGGTTGGTGAAGACAATGATTTGGTAGACCAGTTCCAACTGCTGTCTCGCTTATACGTCTGGTTGGAGCGGCCGAGTATTTAAACTCGAGGACACAGTCCGGACACCCAACATCGAAAGCACGCAGCTCAGACACCAAGTCCTCACCGTATTCTCCTTGAACTAAGGTCACGCAGACCTCGTCCAATCACTCGTGGTAAGTCTTGAGCGACTTCCAAACCTTCACATACTTGGTCACCCGGCAATCCACAATTCCTCTTGGATGCTCTAGACCTTGACGCCTAACCGTCTGGAAGAAGCACAGTCTTCAAAGGTAAAAAGCGTCGGATCCACGCAGGATCAATTTCTTCAGTGATGCTCAATCACTTTGGGTTTGTTGGGGTTTGGTTTTTGGGTTTTTCCTCACTTTTGGGTTTTTCCTCACTTGATGATTTTCGCTCAAAGTCTTCAGAGGATGGGTTGCTCTCAAATGACAAGTGTCAAGATCTCTCGGAGCAGCCAACCAACTAGTGGTTGTAGGGGGCGGCTATTTATAGCCTATGGAGCAGCCCGACATGATAAGACATAAATGCCCTTCAATGATATGACCGTTAGGTGGAGAAGATATTTTGGGACAGGCGCCAAGAAGACAAGAATCGGTCGGAAATTTGACTCTCAAATTCCTCGGGGCTATCATGTTCCTCACAGTGTAGGCAATTACGCCTTTGGCGAATTCCTAACTCCTCGATCGAGAACAAATTCCTCGGTGATCGGAAGAGCTTCGTCTCATCCTTTGAAGAAATTGACTGAATCTGTATGAGATTTCCAAAAGCTTCACTCGAAGGGTTTGGTAGGTGTAGGATTTTGAGTTGAGCATCAAATGGAAATTTTCCTTAGTATTTCCTAACCCCTTTAACAAGACGGTGTTTCCTATGACTCAAGAGAGAGAAAATGAAACTACGAAAACAAAAGTCTTCACTCTACATCTACAACAAGCGAATACAAAGAATTCATGATCACACCAATTTCTTCACTTTCAAAGTCTTCAGAAAGTCTTCAGAATATCAAAATCTTCAGTTGAAGAACTTCATTTTTAGGGGTCGACTTTCTCTGTCAACATCAAACTCCTCATAGACTTATAGACCTGTGTACACTCACAAACGCATTAGTTACTTAACCTATAAGTCTTCAATACACCAAAATCACTAAGGGGCACTAGATGCACTTACAGGTAACAGGAAGCAAGGGACACAGATGTTTACCCAGGTTCGGGCCCTCTCGATGGAGGTAAAACCCTACTTCCTGCTTGATTAATATTGATGATATGGGTAGTACAAGAGTATATCTACCACGAGATCATAGAGGCTAAACCCTAATAGCTAGCCTATGATGGTATGATTGTAATTGTGATCGGCTATCTAAGGACCAACCTCTCCGGTTTATATAGACACCGGAGAGGGCTAGGGTTTACATGTTGTCGGTTACAAGGAAGGAAATATAGTATCCGGATCGCGAAGCTTCCCTTCTACGCCAAGGAAAGTCCCATCCGGACACGGGCCAAAGTCTTGAGTCTTGTATCGTCACGCTTCAATAGTCCGGACGTTCTACACAGTCCTGCTGTTCGGATACCTCCTAATCCAGGACTCCCTCAACGACCAAAGGAGCATCATGTTAAAGTTTGAAAAAAAACAGAGATCATTCGACCCATTTTATACATTGATTGATTTCCTAGGTATTTAATGTGCAAAAATCAAATTTGAGCTACATGTGCACCAAAATGGACTACAAAAATCATATCTGTGTCCCTGGGTGCATGTTTCTCCCTGAAAGAAATTTCAAAACATTGAGAATGTTGATTTTTAAAATTTAGTAAATCCAAAACTTAGTTGAAATTCATGGAACTTATTGTGGTGTCATATATGGACTCCAGTAGACTGTGATATTGTATTTTTTCATCAAATTTGAGACAAGTTCTGATATAATCGACTTACAAACGGGAGATTATTAATACCTCGCAACCAATATTTCATACAGAATATTTATTCGAACCGTCTACTTTAGACCGTGCCATGCTTCGGTTAACTAGTAAAGCGGCAGAATGAATCATCAAAAACATAAAAGATATACGTACTGACATGCGCCCGTGTGGCGTGGGAGCAGGCGTGAGTTGACGGGATGCATGCGAGCATTCCACCGCACAGGCAGCCCGGTAGGCGTCCGTGCATGTGTGTGAATTGACGGGAGGCGTTTTTGTTGCCCGGTGTCACCTGGAGGCATGCAAGTAGCTGTGGGAAATGATGGTATATGAATGCCAGAAGTCCGCCACGCAGGCTCACAGGGAGGCGGGACAGCCTTTGACTGTTGCCTACCTCGCTCCCACTGGCCCGACTTAATTGCGAGCCCGAGCCGCTGGCCATAATTGGCGGCCGCACCCTCGGTCCAAAGTGGTCATCAACATCTAGACTCTAGAATGTATGAGGATGCCGCCGAAGCACACCATCAGAGGGAGTGGTGACGCGGGGGCTAGTGAAGCACCCGCGCAACGCGTGAAGTTGGGCACAGAGGTTGCCGTAGCCGCCGAAGAGGTCTCGCGCAGGCAGCAGCACGACCTTGACTTTGTCGGTGCCGTCGTGCCCCCCCCCCCCCCAGCCGGAGCCGAAGGTCAACAGCAACTCCGGCAACGACACCGACTCCGACGGAAAACCAGTTAGTCATCTATATACCCATTTGTGCGGCAAACATATCATGTGTTTTCCCTGGTTACTCCCCCTCCCTATTTTTTTGGAATACAAATCGTATGGTTATGTTCTCTCAGTCCATGAAATCAGAGTAATTAAGATCCGTTAGATGCACGTAGTGTATAGACTATTTGAATGGTATCCATATAGGGTTAGTGATTAACTGTTTGTTCTCTACAAATTATTTATGCTAATAATCTGATTAGGGTTAGCGTGCGTGCTAATAATTCATGGCCAGCTCTTGAGAATTGATTTTGAATGTCCTATATATGTTTGTGCCTTTTTTCTTCTAGTTCTTGAGAATTGATTTTGAATGTCCTACATGTATGTTTATGCCATTTTTTCTTTCAGATTCGTATGTACACAGATGAGGCGCCAGCCAGCGCCCCGCCGGATGTAGAACTTGGACCCGGCAGCGCAGCCAGAAGCGGCCACGCCCCCTGGACCTGAGGAACCAGTAGAATCTCTGGCGGACCGCGTCAGCAATCTCTTGGACGCCATCCTTGGGGAGGTCATCTCCATTCTCCCCACCAAGGATGGTTGCCGGACACCAGTCCTCGCATCTCGGTGGCGCACTCGGTGGCGCGCCGCGCCTCTTAATCTTGACTGTCGTCAACTATCTGTGAGGATGATTCTGAACTCCCCGGGGCCATCATCTCCTCCCACCAGGGCTCTGTTCAACGCATCTACATCCCGGCATGCTACCTGCTGGACATACCCTGCACGATGGCCGCATGGCTGACATCCAGTCAATTCGATAAACTCCAGTAGCTTGAGCTCTACCATTAATATAGCGATAGGTTACCACCAAGAGTTGCGCCTGTGCCCTCACCACCGATACCCATCTCGTGGTATTCCTCCTCTCCACACACCACCACCTTGACCCGGTACCATTTAGCAAACAATCTGGTACAAATGCTTCAACTCCCACTTCTTTAAAAACTTGTGCTTGTGTTGGTTCATCTGTCGGAGGCCAAACTGCACAACATCATCCACTCCAGTTGCCCTGCCCTGGAGATTTTGGTGCTTGTCTTGGGAACTGGAATCCATATCCTTGTCACAAATTAAAGTCGCCTCACCTTTAAGCATTGGAATTCGTTTTGAAGGATAGGAGCTCATCATCGAAGATGCCCCTTCACTTCAAAGGTTGCTCCTTGATTGTTGTTATAAACCTTCGCAAATAATTGTGGTCTCTGCGCCTAAACTAGAGACCTTGGGCGCAATTCACGATCCATTTAAATGGTTCGGGATGGTGTTTGCCTCCACACCTATTGAGGCACTGTATATTATTCATGTACACTTTTGTAATTTGCATTTTGTTTGTTTGTGCGCATAAGTTAAGTATCATCTTGGATTACACTTTCACTGCTAATATTATGTTCCATGCTCAATGAAGGGCTTGTCCATCCTATCAGTGGCGGTGGATTCTGCCAAGACCATATATATCAGTATGTGGTGTTTTGATCTCAACATCATTATTGCCTTGCTGCAATGCTTCCCATGTCTGGAGAAATTTGTATATAAAGGTGCGATTTCACGTACATTGAAAGCCCATATATAATGTACTATAATTATGGCGAGGCGTCTCGAAATGGCCGAGAGGTAAATATTGATATATAGGACGATGGTATTTGGACGCCGTAAGTGTTTTGGGATGTACCGGGAAGGAATCGGGTCACCGGAAGGGGTTCCGGGAACCCACCGGCAAGTTATGGGCCTTACGGGCCAAAGTAGGGGACAGACCAGCCCACAAGGGGGCTGGTGCACCCCCTCCCTTGTTTGGACAGCCCTAGGGAAAGAAAAGGGTGAGGGCTAGCCGCTCATGCCTTTCCCTCTCATGGGAGAAAGGAAAGGGTGGGGGGCGCTACCCTCCCGTGCCTTTCCCCGCACTCCAAATAAGGAAAGGGCGGCGCAGGGACCCAAAGTAGGATTCCTCCTACATGGGCACCTCCTTTGGCTGCTCCCCCTCGCTCCCACCTATATATATGTGGGAGGGGGCACCTAGCACACAACATACAATTTCCTAGCCATGTGCGGCACCCCCCTCCACCGTTTACACCCCCGGTCATATTTTCGTAGTGCTTAGGCAAAGCCCTGCGGAGATCACTTCACCATCATCGTCACCACGCCTCGTGCTGCCGGAACTCATCTACTACCTGGATGTCTTGCTGGATCAAGAAGGCGGAGGACGTTACCAAGCAGAATGTGTGCAGAACGTGAGGTGTCGTACGTTCGGTAGTTGATCAGTTGGAGCGCGAAGAAGTTCGACTATATCAACAGTGTTGTTAAACGCTTCAGCTTACGGTCTAGGAGGGTACGTAGACATACTCTCCCCCTCATCACTATGCATCTCCATGGGTAGATCATTGCGTGTGCATAGAAAAAAATTGTTTTCCATGCAATGTTTCCCATCACTAGCCAGCAACAGCAAGGAGGTCTCGACACTTCATTAAAGTTGGTGCACAGAAGGTAGCTCACACCTTGGTTGAGCTACAGACTTACATCTCTGCCAAGAACATGGAGCTCTCCACTGCCAAGAACTCCATTGCTGACGTCAAGCTCAAACTCACAACTCTGAAGCAAGATCTCGAGGTCGGTAAGATAAAGGTGAAGGACTTCCTGGTGGACTGGAACGCTGAAAAAGCTTCACCTCACCAATGTTGAGAAATACTTCAAAGAGCTAAGGAATAATATAGAGCTCTGGACCATAGGCCTTGTCAACGTTGCAGAATGCCTTAGCTCCCAGCTAGCCACCATGAAGATGGACAACTACGTATTCACTGACAACAAGCATGAAGTTCCAAGTGCTAGGCTGACGCTCTTCTTTGAGAACCTCACCAAGGAGCTACAGATGCATCACGAGGAGAGATTTGCCAGCTTTGTCGGTGCTACTTGTGAGCTGCGTTGAGATTTCCCAGAAGAGGAGAGGATGATTCAGTACAATAGATATAAGTATTTTCCTCAACTAAGAACCAAGGTTATCAATACAGTAGGAGAACCACACAAGATCTCACGGCCTTAGATAAGTATTTTCCTCAAATAAGAACCAAGGCCCTCCCCATTCTGCCTACTCGCTAATCTCACAACCTAGCTCGACGAACTGAATGGAAAAGACACACGGCGGTTTACCTAGGTTCGTGCCACCTTGCGGTGTAATACCCTACTCCTGCTTTGTGGTGGATTGGCCTCGAGGGGCTGAGGATGAACCAGTACACTGGGAGAACAACCTCAAGAGGAGAGGTGTTCTTGTTCTCGATGGGCTGGTGGGTGTGAGGATGATCTGAATCATCCGTCCCCCCGTATGGTGGTGGCTAAGTCCTATTTATAGAGGCCTTGGTCCTCTTCCCAAACGTAGGCGGGAAGGGATCCCACAATGGCCAAGTTTAGAGGGGGACAACTAGTACATGTTGTCCTGACAAAAGTAGTCTTCGCCTGCAAAATCCTCTGGTTGTGACGCCATGGTGGGCTCGGCGATGACCTCCGTCCTGTTGTCCTAGCGGTCTTGGTCCTGTTGCACCGGAATGGAAACCTTTTCCTGATTCCTCGGGACTCCGCGCCTGCACTTGACTCCTTAGCACCAAAGAGGAAACTTGTGCACTGCGCCCGCTGGCGCCTACCTAGCCTTGGTCGTCATGGCTCACATCATCTGGATCTTGCGAGGTGAGCCTTGCATAGAGATCTTCGCTCCTCGGGAGCTAGCCTGAGGAGGCCACCCCTTGTGGAGGTCTTGGTGTCGTCCGCCTCGCGAGGCTTGGCCCCTCGTGCGGGTCTTGAGTTGCCTATGCTGAAGCTAGCCTTTACCAGGTCGTCGATCTAGCCATGCCCTGGGCCGCCGGCAGGCATGTCTGGGTACCCCTGTTCCCAGAACGCCGACAATATCCCCCGGGCCCAAGGCGCGCTCGAACTTGGTTTCTAGGCGAAGCCAAAGGGCAAGTGCAGAGCGCCGCAGGCCTTAACCGCCTGGGGCCTTGGTCGACGCGTGGTGATTGATGGGACGTGGGCGCCTCCACTTCCCTACACCGCCCCGGAAACCGTTCGACTTGACGAGACTCTGCTGCATGCAGAGAAAAACATCATTGTGTGGGATCGTGGAGGTCGGCGGTTGGCCTCCCTCTGGTTATAAATGAGGGAAGGAGCAGAGCCCTCCTCGCTCATGACCATATTCTCGCCGCCCACTCCTTCTTCTTCCCCTTTTTCTTGCCGCCTTGCTTCAGTAGCCATGGCGTCGATCAGGAGATTCTCTGCAACGGAGAAGGAAAAAACCCCCGGCAGGAGTTGGGGCCGCTCCCACCGAAATAGAGGCTCAGCCGCCCTCGTGATGCTGGTGGGTGGCCAGAGGTGACACGACCCTGGTACGAGCGGCCTCCGCCTGGCTTCCCGCTCCTTCTGTATGCCGGCGCGCAGGGCTCTAGAGGCGGCGGCGGTGCCCAGCACCGTGCGGGCCATGGCCATGGTGGCCAGGCTGAGGCTGCACTGGTAGCCGGCCCGCGAACCCACGGCAAAGGCTCCTCGCGTGAGTTTGTGGTGTGGGCGGTGATGCCACCATGAACGTGGATCCAGTTCCTGTGGTTTTTCGCCGAGAGGGCCGCTTGAACTATGGCTGCAACACACTGGGTGCTGCAGTCTGGCCATGGGGGCGGAGGTCAAGGTCGTCCCCCCGGGCAAAATCTTCATGACCCGAGGATGGGGCAAGGTCGCCGGTGCGTGCCACGCGGAGGGGGCCCTCGCCTTCCACTTCAAGTACGATGGCACCTCGACACTGTTCTTCAAGCTCTTCGACGACGAAGGCCGCCGCCTGGAGTGCTGTCCCGGGGGGAGCAGCCTACATGGCGCTGCTGCGGGCCTCGAGCCCACCTCCGGTCTTGCCGACAGCTCCTCCAGCAGCAGCGACGACTCCTGGGAGTCCAGCGACTCTCCCGAGCCTAGTGATTCTCCAAAGTCGAGTGATTTTAGCTACGTGCCATCGAGCTCTCGTCGTGCTCGGAGCGTGGCAGCGGCGTCCGCTCAGCGACGTCGGTGATGCCCAGTAGCCGGGGCTCCTTGAAGCTTCCTTCTTTTGTTTCCCTGCGAGGAATCGAGACAAACACCGTGGGGGTATGTAAAAAAATTGTACTACTTTTGCTCCGATTTTTACTACTCCTGGTATAAGGTAGCAACTGTGTGTCTCGCTTCGGCATTGTTCCCCCTTTTTGTTCTCGCGGTAACTTAGCGCCCTATGCCGGGAGGTCCCAGTCCCCAGGCAGGCTTCGGCCATCGCTAGTATGATAGGTCGCGATGCCATGGTCAAGGCTAGGAGGTGAGTGGCCCAAGGTCCAGTAAGAACTCCTGAGGCGCGATGCTCGAGAGGCTCCCTTTGGCGTGCAAGCAGCCCCCTGAAGGCCAAAAAGGAAAGCGGCATTGCCGGAGGGAGATTGCGAGAGTCGAAAATTCCGAACAGCGGGTTCGCGCTGATACGTATAGGTGACTTGTCTTAATGAGCCTGCGGTGATTCCCTTATGCGGCGCCTGATTATGCTTTAGCGGTGATGCTACCAGGTAGGGCTCATGCCAACCTCCCCTTTCCTCGCTCATCTAAATTCTCTATGTCCTCTCGTCCCGACCCTCGAGCGAGGCTCATCCGCCGCTGGTATGCCAGGTCACGATGTCGTGGTCAAGGCCAGGCGGTGAGGTGAAAGTGCGTTATATCTACTAGAGGGGGGGTGAATAGGCGATTTTTATGAATTATTCACTGAGGAATTTCCCGGTGAGGAAAGTCCTTAGCGAAGAACTACTTGAAGTGGAATAAGTACTCAGAAGTAAGCATAACAGAATATAGGCATGGTCATCATGATGAAATGAAGACAAGCACAGAGTACAGAAAGCGTAATCACAGGATAACACAAGATGAAGACAAACAGACTGAAGAAATTGAACTGAGGAAATTGATAAAGTCTTCAGTCAAAGTCTTCAAACACAGATATGATGAAGCACTTCACACATAAATGAGGAAATGAAAGAGTTGAGGAAATAGAACCAGCAAGCTTGGTGAAGACAATGATTTGAAAGACCAGTTCCAACTGCTGTCTCAGTTGTACGTCTGGTTGGAGCGGCTGAGTATTTAAACTCGAGGACACACAGTCCCGGACACCCAGTCTGAAAGCACGCAGCTCTGGACACCAAGTCCTCACCGTATTCTCCTTGAACTAAGGTCACACAGACCTCGTCCAATCACTCGTGGTAAGTCTTCAGGCGACTTCCAAACCTTCACAAACTCGGTCACTCGGCGATCCACAATTCCTCTTGGATGCTCTAGACCATGACGCCTAACCATCTGGAAGAAGCATAGTCTTCAAATGTAACAAGCATCAGATCCATGCAGGATCAATCTCTTCAGTGATGCTCAATCACTTTGGGTTTGTAGGTGTTTGGATTTAGGTTTTCCTCACTTGATGATTTTCACTCAAAGTTCTCGGAGGATGGGATGCTCTCAAATGACATGTGTCAGTTTCTCTCAGAGCAGCCAACTAGCTAGTGGTTGTAGGGGGCGGCTATTTATAGCCTAGGGAGCAGCCCGACATGATAAGACATAAATGCCCTTCAATGATATGACCGTTAGGTGGATAAGATATTTTGGGACAGGTGGTAGCGTAGCACAACAGCAGTCGGAAATTTGAGGTACAAATTCCACAGGGCTATTATGTTCCTCACTGTGTAGGCAATCCACACTGGCGAATTCCTAACTCCTCAGTCAGAACAAATTCCTCAGCGACCAGAAGAACATCGTCTCTGTCACTGAAGAAATTGAATGAACTGCATGAGATTTCCATTGGCTTCACTCGAAGGGGTTGGTAGGTGTAGGATTTTGAGTTGAGCATCACATGGAAATTTTTCCGTAGTATTTCCTCGACCCCCTTTAACAGTACGGTGTTTCCTATGACTCAAGAAAGAGAAAATGAAACTACGAAAACAAAAGTCTTCACTCTTCATGTTCTTCGAATGAATACCAAGTCTTCAAGGTCACACCAATTTCTTCACTTTCTAAGTCTTCAGAAAGTCTTCAGAATACCAAAGTCTTCAGTCGAAGAACTTCATTTTTAGGGGTCGACTTTCTCTGTAAATATCAAACTCCTCATAGACTTATTGACCTGTGTACACTCATAAACACATTAGTTCCTAACTTGTAAGTCTTCACTACACCAAAATCACTAAGGGCACTAGATGCACTTACAATCTCCCCCTTTTTGGTGATTGATGACAATATAGGTTAAGTTTTCAACGGGGATAAACATATGAAGTGTAAATACTGATATTGAGGAATTTGATTGCAAGATATAGAAGAACTTTCCCTGAAGATGTGCATAGTGAGTGAGGGAGTTCCGGACTAGGGGGTGTCCGGATAGCCGAACTATCATCATCGGCCGGACTCCCAGACTATGAAGATACAAGATTGAACACTTCGTCCCGAGTCCGGATGGGACTTTCCTTGGCGTGGAAGGCAAGCTTGGCGATACGGATATGTAGATCTCCTACCATTGTAACCGACTCTGTGTAACCCTAACCCTATCCGGTGTCTATAAACCGGAGGGTTTTAGTCCGTAGGACGAACAAAAACCATACCATAGGCTAGCTTCTAGGGTTTAGCCTCTTTGATCTCGTGGTAGATCTACTCTTGTAACACACATCATCAATATTAATCTAGCAGGACGTAGGATTTTACCTCCATCGAGAGGGCCCGAACCTGGGTAAAACATCGTGTCCCTTGTCTCCTGTTACCATCCGCCTAGACGCATACGATTCGGGACCCCCTACCCTAGATCCGCCGGTTTTGACACCGACATTGGTGCTTTCATTGAGAGTTCCTCTGTGTCGTCGCCGATAGGCCCGATGGCTCCTTCGATCATCAACAACGACGCAGTCTAGGGTGAGACTTATCTCCCCAGGCAGATCTTCGTGTCCGGCGGCTTTGCACTACCGGCGAATTCGCTTGGCTATCTAGAGTAGATCGAAAGCTATGCCCCTGACCGTCAGGTCAGATTCGGAAGTTTAAACTATACGGCCGATATGCGCGGAGTCTTGATCTTCGACGGATTCAAGCCTCAGCCAAGCGCGCCGCACTGTCTCGATGGGCATGATCTAGCTCTGCAGCTGAACAGTGCCCTGGAGGCCGCACCAGAATCCTCTCCAACCCTTAATCCGGAGCCAGACTCCCCGATCGGGGACGAGTGGTTGCAAACCGCCTCGGGGGCTTTAATCTCTACGGTGATCGAGCCGAACTCCATCCATGTCCTTTGCAAAGACGCCGACTCCAGGGCGCCGGACTCCTATCCGGACTCCGAACCCTCCGCGCCCTTGCCGATCGAATCCGATTGGGCGCCCGTTATGGAGTTCACGGCCGCGGACATCTTTCAGCACTCGCCTTTTGGTGACATCCTGAATTCACTAAAGTCTCTCTCTTTATCCGGAGAGCCCTGGCCGGACTACGGTCAGGAAGGTTGCGATACGGACGACGAAAAAATTCAACGCCTACCCACCACCCACTTCGTAGCCACTGTCGATAGCCTACACGACGTGCTTGATTTCGACTCCGAAGACATCGACAGTATGGACGACGATGTAGGAGACAACAATGAACCAGCACCTATAGGATGCTGGACAAACTCACCCCATGATGTATACATGGTGGATACACCTAAAGCAAATGAAGGCGAGAGCAATCGCACACTACGAAGGATAAATCCCTCGGCAGTCAAAAGCGGCAGCGTAAGCGCCGAACAAAGTCCCGCCTCAACAAAGACCCAGCCATAGAGCAGGACGAACCGGTGGACAACGAACAAGCTATCGAGCAATCGTCCGAACAAGACAACTTGGATAAACAATCTGTCCTCGGCGAAGACAACAGTCCGAACGACCTCACGCTGGACAAACCATTGGAGCAAAATGACCTCCAGAAAAGGCTCGTCGCCACTGCGCGTAGCACTGAAAAAGCAAGCGGAAGCTCAAAACAGCGGAAGATGCCCTCGAGATTAGATGGGCCGAAGTATTCAGCACCATGAATGAAAGTGCAGCGACAGTCGCCGAACAAAGAGCTACCCGAAAAGAAAGCTACTGCCCGAATTCGATGAGGAGGCCTTAGAGCCCCCACAATTTAAAAGCAAGAAGGCCACCCGGTCGGATGGATGACCTCATGGCAAAAAGGGAGCAGAGAATGGCGCCGCACACAAGCCAATATGCGATCCGCATAAGGATTCACACCAAGAGGATGGCCCAGTTAGGTCCATCTACGGGCCAAGACAGCAGGCTCGTCAAAGCAATGCAATACGCCAAAATTCCGAAGATCATGGCACACCCAAATATAGGGCGCCGCACACCCCTATGTTTCACCGGTGAGGTGCTGGATCATGAATTTCCAGTGATTTAAACCCGTAAACATAGAGGCATCTGACGGAACAACAGACCACTCGAGTCTGGATCAAGGATTACATCCTCCACATACACATGGCTAGAGGAGGCGATCTCCACGCCATAAAATACTTACCCTTAAACTCGGAGGGCCAGCTCGGCATTGGCTTAAAAGCCTCCCCAAAAATACCATTGGAAGCTGGGGAGAGCTCGAGGATGCATTTCGTGGCAAATTTTCGGGGACTTATGTCCGCCCTCAGGATGCGAGCGATCTAAGTCACATAACTCAACAGCCCGGAGAGTCAGCCCGGAAATTTGGAATAGGTTCCTTACTAAAAGAACCAAATAGTCGATCGTCCGGACGCCAAGCCTTAGCAGCTTTCAAACACAACGTCCAGGGCGAATGGCTCGCCAGACACCTCGGCCAAGAAAAGCCAAGAACAATGGCCGCATTAACAAGCCTCATGACCCGCTTTTGCGCGGGAGAAGACAGTTAATGCGGCTAGATGCAGCACCAATGACCGAGTAAATCCGAAATCAGGTATGGAAATGTGAAATCACGACTCAGAAAAGATCAGCGCCGGAATAAGGAAAATGGCCCAAATAGTACGGCGGTCAACGCCGGATTCAAAATCTCTCGGCCGAACAACAAAACACTGCCCCTAAAGGATAACAGTGACGAGCTATCCAACCTAAACAAGATTCTGGATAGACTGTGTCAAATACATGGTACCTCCGGGAAGCCATACCCACAGAGATTGTTGGGTCTTCAAACAGTCCGGCCGACTTAATGCCGAACACAAGGGGCTCGACACACCAAATGCGAGTGAGGAAACCCAAAAGCAGCACTCCGGAAAACGAAAAACTTTCCCACAGGAGGTTAAAAGCAGTAAACTCACTTCCACGTGATCAAAGGGAAAAACAAAGTGGCGCCCCTAAAAGGTGCGCCGCACCTTTCAATTGTCAAAACCAATCACCTTCGACCATCGTGACTATTCCGATAATATCCGGAACGCAGGATGGACTGCCTCGATATTGAATCCTATAATCGACGGATTCCAATTTACACATGTCCTCATGGACGGCGGCAGTGACATAAACCTGATATATCAGGACACAATCCGCATGATGGGGATAAACCCAACCAAAATTCGCCATAGCAACACCTCCTTTAAAGGAGTACTGCCAGCCCATACGCCCTTTGCGGGCTCCATACTGCTAGAAGTTGTGTTTGGTTCATCCGACAACTTCCGTCGCGAAAGGTTACTCTTCCATGTCGCCCCGTTTAAAAGTAGCCATCAAGCACTATTGGGACGCGAAGCTTTCGCCCGCTTTAACACAATACCGCATTATGCATCTCTAACGCTTAAAATGTCCGGTCCACGCGGCATCATCTCGTTGAAAGGAAGAATTAAGTGTTACTCGAGCGCGGAAGAAGGGGAGACTGCATCGACAGCTCCACAGCTATCCGGCTCCACTAGGCAAAGAACCTGCAATAGGTCATTCAAACCCCGGATACGGCTAGACGAGTCCGGCGCCCACTAGCGGCATACCCCCATACAAGGGGCTGCATGCATGTATAACAGGACACAATAAAGCTCAATTTTGTTCACTTCTTTGAACCGTACTCTGTTCATTTAATATTAAGTACATCTTTCGCACGCTCCTTTTTCTTTCAAACTAAGTTCCTCTCTTTTACAGATGAACAACATGCTACACCCGTCCAGGATACGGCACAATGGAACCACGGTAGCGCAGGCGTGCAGCGAGGACCCGTTGCAAAGGATTCTTTTCAGATTAAGACCCTGCGTAAACCTTTTTCACTGTCTCTTGTTGATATACATTCCCCAGTTCCTTAAATATAACTGAGGAGGAGGCTGGTGCTTTGGCATTGGCCGCACCAGAATTTTTGCGCGTACCTGGACACAAAGGGCCTAGGGCCTTATTTTGCCCATTTTCATAAAGACCGAATACCTTAGGGAGTATTCGGCATCTCGAGTTAGGCCTTATATGCATCAGCTCCAAATCATTGTCTTTGGTCAAATGTTGGGTTGCCCGGCTCAGGTGGTTTGCTGCCTTACGGTCCGTTTTCACGGCGAACGCGGCACCAGGAGAACTATCTGCGATTGTGCCGGTTGCCTGCCGGGCGAGCACCTCGAGAGAAAGCCAAAAACTGGTGTCATGATATAGCGAGAGACTGGTCAACCACTCGATGACTCACAGGAATGTTTAGAATTCCTCCGCATTAACGAAGGACCGGTTTTCGGTCAGGCACATACGCACTCCGAATTCGGGAGAGTGCGGTGCCCCCAGGGGCTATATAGTAGCCCCACCCTCGAACTCCTATGGCTAAGTGAAAGTGATAAAGCATTATAGTCCGGTTGCCTGGTTTGCTAAGCTATCACCTCCTTAACAGGACCAAGACGTTGGATTAAGTGTGAAAAAACGCTTTTGCAAACACCCTCGCACTATGTGCGTGGGGGCTGAAGCCAAGGACTGCCATCTTTCAGGTTATATACACATATACATAAACGGCCGCCTGAGAGTAGTTTAGTACTTGAACGCACAAGTATAAAAAGCACTTATATTACATTGAAACATCGTTTTCACGAATCATACATGTCATTCAAACATAATATCCTTCGAGCACTGCGTCTCTATTAAACGAGTGCCTGGCAGGACTTCTTCAAAGTAGTGCTCGACAGGTACTCGGCCCGTGTCCGAATCCTGGGATGCAACGTCAGTGGCCTTCATCTCTTCCCAGCATGTCTTGACACGGGCAAGAGCCATCCGCGCTCCCTGGGTAAAACATCGTGTCCCTTGTCTCCTGTTACCATCCGCCTAGACGCACAGTTCGGGACCCCCTACCCGAGATTCGCCGGTTTTGACACCGACAGTGAGGAATTTGCTTTTGAGGAAATGCACACTTGAAGAGTTGAAACATGGAGATCTCCCCCTATATCTTGTAATTCATACACGCATTTGACATATAATATGAAGAATTTGAAATGCATGATGAAATATGGTGACTGATGTAATTCAGGATGTGTGTATTAACATATAACGAGGAATAAGCATGCAGAAGAACACATCAAAAGTATCAGAGCACCATCGGGTTTAAGATTACAACTCGATCCAATAAAGTTTCAGAAGAGCGAGAGTTGTAACTTAGCAAAAAAAGCCCATATAATAGACCCGCTTGAAGACTAACTCAACTTTCTCCCCCTTTGTCATCGAATGACCAAAAGTATCGAAACTGAGGACTAACGCCCCTGAAAAATATCAAGTTGATGGAGGAGCGCCAGCGTTGTCGGGGTCGTTTTTCATAGTAGGGCCTGCCACAGTGTCGTCCAAGCATTCATGTTCATCAGTGTCGCGCAATGAAGAATAGGAGCTGGCCACCAAGGATGGAACCTTGACCTTCTTGTATTTCTTTGGTGGAGGTGCATACCAGACAAATTCTTCCTTGAGACCCATTTTCTTTAGATGTTGTTCGATGTAGACATGAGACAAAACATCCCACGTACGATTGAAGGTTTCATGGAGGTAGTATTGATTTTTCTTCACTGCATTATGGGTTGAGGTCATGTTGTGAAGAATTGAACCAAACTGACGCTTGACCCATTTATGATTGCGATCAACCTTCTGATGAAGGCGAGGAGAAGCTCACGATCGATCATCACCACAGGTGCTTTGTGCCTTGAGGATTTGGCTTGGTCGTGTTGGCGGCGAAGTCATGGGTGGCGAGTCATCATTGGTTGAGTAGGATGCAGCCTTGCGAAATTGACCATCCAATGGACGAATGCCTTCATCTATCACAATGCAGCCGCCTTGCCTTTGTCATCGGTGAGGAAAATGTCCGTTTGAGGACTTCAATCGGAGGCAAGTCGCTGCACTGATTCAGAGTGTCAGCTTTGTAATTGAGTGAAGACATTGTTCTGATGAATCTCATAATCCAAGGTGCATAAGGCTTCAGCTCAAAAGGTGACATAGCAACATTTGCCAGAGTCCTCATGAAGAAATTATGGAAGTTGACGGGAACGCCATGAATGATATTGAAAAGCAGATTCTTCATGATGCCAACGACTTCTTCTTCATTCGAGTCATGGCCTTTGATAGGACTCAATGTCTTTGTCAAAATGCGATAGACAGTCCGAGGCACATACAGTAATTCCTTGACGAGGAATTTGGTTCGTGGGGCCTGCCCTGGTTTCAAAGGCTTCATCAGAACTTGCATGTAGTGATTTGTAAGCTCAAGTTCACTGTAGACGCATAGCGAAAGCACCTTCAAGGGGAGGACTGAGTGGTAGGGCACGAAGCAATTCAGTAGCTGGTGCCTTGTAGTGAGTGTTTTCAGACATCCAGTCCAGCACCCATGAGTTCACATCTTCAGAATTTCCTGTGATGTGCGGCATCGCAAAGAATTGAAGAATGAGTTCTTCATTCCAATCACATATGTCAGTGCAGAAATTTAACAGTCCAGCATCGCGAAGAACACTGAGGACTGGCTCGAAGCCCGGCAGAGATTCCATGTCCACATGAGGAATGTGTGCATGATCGAAGACTTTGTCTTTGCTGAACAGCACATATGAATAGAAATTGGCCTGGCTGGCCATCCAGAAACGCCTCTTCCTTATGCGAGCAGAATCATAGGGGTTGTAATCTGTGAAGAACACATGCTCGTCGAAGAAATCTTCAGCTTTGAACTTTTCCTTCCTTGAGAATGGATCCTTTGGCTTTGGAAGTGGAGTGTCAGTGAGTTGCATCACGACCTCAGGAATCGCAATGTCAGGTTCTTCAGGCTGAGGAATTTCTGGTTCCTCTTCGATGGCGATCTGCATGTTCAAGGGATCAACAATGACGGTTTCTTCAGCACTAGTGGCTGGAATTTCTTCACGCATACAGATGAAGTGGGGTGAGTTTCTTGAGCCAGTTGAGCGGTTGGTGCGAGGGGGTGAGGTATTTCTTTGTAAAGGGGTGAAGAGTGGAGAATTGGGGTGCTGACTTTCCCGAAAGTCATCATTCATCACTGGCGCACTGCACCCAATATCCACGTCTTCATCTTCTATTTCTTCAATGCCAGCCTCTTCAGCTGTGAACTGAGGCATGGGCGAGGAGACAACATGTGTTGAAGGGATAGCATCCACTTCAATTTCTTCATCAATCTACTCTGATGAAGCAGCAGAATGATTTTCTTCATCAGATCCGCTAGGGATCACATATTCTTCACCAAAAGGAACAGGATCCTTTGATGGCATGGTTGAGATTGGAACAACATCAATTGGATTTGCAAATGAACTTGTTAGAGGGTTCATTTTCTTTGGAGCTGAGGAATCTAAAGCAGCTGATGCTTTCCTTTTCTTCACTGCTGCACGCTCTACAGCCTTGGTCTTTTTCACATCTAATGCAGATGGAAGGATTGGAGTTGGTGTAGGCGTAGGAGGAGCAGAGGAATCTGGTTGATTTTCTTCAGCGTATCGATGCAGCTTGCTGCCGACTTCTTCATTTTCTTGGGCGCACCACTAGTGGATGCCACGGCAATTTCTTCAGGTACGGAATGCGATCATCAGCCCTGGAACTAACATTTTCTTGATGAGTCTGAAAGTCATCGGCCGGTCTTGTCATGTTCTTCGATTTGTTGAGCGGGCCTTGACTGAGGAATTTCTGTTGCGATGGAGCTGCAACATTGGAGGTGAATTTCTCAGTCAGTTTAACAAATCTGACTTTGGCACCTTGCCAATCAGCATAGTAGGCATTGAAGTTATTGTTGAGGGCTTTGATTTCAAACTGGATTTTGATAAGCTCATCAGTTGTCATAGAGACAACATTGGTCTTGAAAAACTTTTCTTTCCTATATTGTGCCTTCTTGATCTGCCTGGCCTTCTCAAATTTCCATTTTTCTTCAGAGATGAAATGGGTCAGCATGTGACTTTGGCCAGGAATCACATGAAAATCAGGCATAGGAGTGTCTGGATCCTTGTGCCAGAGATCAATATAATCGAGGATCAACTTAGGATCCAAAAGCAGTGGCACATTGGTGCCTTTGGCTCTAGCAGCCTTGACTTGCCCGTCTCTGATGATTTCAGCAAGTTCATCATCATCAGCTTCGTCTTGTTCAGACGACACTTGGAAAGTGACTTGCTTCTTTTTAGGACTAGGGCGAGGACCTCGTCCAGCAGTTGCCTTTGTCTTCAGCAGGGATGGTCCCGTTGAAGAATTTGGTGCAGCCGAGGAACTAGCTGAGACACCTGAGGCAATGGAGATGCCTGCCGTCCTTTGGCATGTGGCAAGATGCACAGGTGCAGAGGACTTTGTCGGAGCGGCCGAAGACTTTGGTGGAGGAGCTGAAGATTTTGGAGGAGTAGGAGCAGCATGAGGAATTGGCCGTGAGGGCTTTGAAGATTCTGGCCGTGAGGGCATTGCTGAGGAACTAGGCCTTGAGGGCCTTTGGAGGTGAAGCACTTGGCTTCTTGTGAGCTTCTTTGCCATAGATTTCTTTGGCTTGACAGCAGAAGCCTCAGCCGAGGCAGCAGCAGCAGTAGAGTCCTCATTGAATTTTCTCACTGCTTCTTTGGCTTGCTTGGCCAGCTTGGCTTGGCGCTTTGCCCATCCATCAGGATAATCTTCACCACGCTTGAGGCTGGAGGGATTTGCTACTTGGCCAGGTGCCAATGGTGGTCTTGGGCATGGAGGATTGAGTGCGAATTTCTTCATGTACTTTGGAGTTACATACCTGTACTCCCTCCATTCTCTTGCCCATCTCCTTTCTATCCTCTAGATGCACACTTTGCGCTGATTTTTGTTCTCCTTACCAAACTTGGCTTCATCAGGAGTGCAATAGTCTTTGTAAATGTCATCAGGGATATCAAAGGCAGTCATGACCTCAGGCTTCTTTCCTCCTTTCTGTGGCTTCTTACCATCTACCATTTTCTTCAGTTGAGGAATTTGAACAATCGAATTCTCTGAAGAAGTATGCAACTTTTCTTCGAGGAACGCTGCAAATGAGTTAAGTTGATGAGCACCTTGTGATTCAGCAACGGACATGAGTACCTGTGAATAGAGTATAGTTGCGAGGAATTTGGAGAGGTCATATGCGTTCTCAGAAGGTTTTTCAAAAAAACGTTTCAGGAATTTGACCAGATGAGTCTTGAAGAATTTCACTAAGCGTTCTTTGTCTTAGATTCCATAGTTGTATAGATCGAAGATCCACACAATTGAGGAATCTTAAAGGAAAATGATGCTTAGAGAAACGAATCAAGTACAGATGACATGTGAGGTGTTTAGTGTGTGAGGATTTGAAGAATAAAACACCTTTGAGGATTTTGTAAAAATCATTTGAATCAAAGAGGGCAGTAAAAAATGACTTTTAATTACCCTGAACAAAGAACACAACGAACTGTGATATGGAGAGGTGAAGTTCGTCAGTGCAGATCTTCCACGCCCAAACTTGGCGGAGGAAGGCAGCTCTGACAGCGGAGTGAAGATTTCCATGACGGTAGCGAGTACGACGGCGACAAGGTCGAGGCAGAGAAGCTCTTCCTCACCGGCAACGATGAAGTAGCGGCGGCGTTAGGGTTTGAGAAGCTCGAGCAGGAGAGAGAGGTCGAGCGGAGTAAAGGAAGTGAGGAAGGGAAGAGGGGGTATCTATAGCCACGGTGAAAAACTGTTCGCCCGAAGATTTAGGACGAACGTGCCCCTGACCCTTCTCATTCGCATGAAATGCGTCACCCACGTACTGAAAAGTGGAGATCGTGTTAGATCGTGGGTGAATAGATAAGTCTATCGTGGGAAGCATAACGGTTTGTGCGGCAAATCCGAAAATTTGGATAAGATAAGTTAAAAGTTCCTTCGCAAATTCTTCAGCTGACAAGGACACAGTGAAGATTTTGAACGAGTGTCAAATAGAACGAACATGAAGAATTTTGCGAGTAGATTGGGTTGAGTATAGAATAGAGGGGGAAGGGTCCGATCACATTCACTTAGCAGAAAAGGCAACTTGAAGAATTAGCCATAAGTGAATGCTGTAGAGGACATAAACTCATATATATATATATATATATATATAGCCAATGAAGAAAAACGACAGAACCAGTGAAGATTTTGCAAAGTTGAAGAATTTGAAAAACTGAAGAATTTCAAAACTGAGGAATTTCAAAACTGAGGAAAAACTCAAATTGAAGATTTTCAACTTTTGTGGTGGCGTGACCCATCGTATAAGAATGATGATTTCAGACACTGCGTACAATTGTCGTAGGGTTCTGAGAATCAAATTCTTCATTAATTTCTTCACACTTGGAGTGTTGTTCTTCATTGATTAAAGAAAAACGCTTCTTCATGTGTTGCACATCTAAGTCATAAAATTTGCATAAGAGTTAGGATGGGTGTCCTTTTCAAAGAACATTCGAGGATTCTAAGATATTTAGCTCACACCGCAACTTGCTAAATCTCTTCTCATCCAAGGGCTTTGTGAAGATATCGGCTAGCTGTTCTTCGGTCTTCACGTGCTCAATGGAGATGTCGCCCTTCAACACATGATCACAAAGAAAATGATGACGAATCTGAATGTGCTTTGTCTTCGAGTGCTGCACTAGGTTGTGAGCAATCTTGATGGCACTCTCATTGTCACATAGAGAGGCACATTCTTCACGTTGATGCCGTAGTCCTTGAGAGTTTGCTTCATCCACAGCAATTGAGCACAGCAAGAACCAGCAGCAATGTACTCGACTTCCAGATGGTCAGTGATACGCAGTTCTGTTTCTTCGAGGACCAACAGACCAAAGATCGTCCGAGGAAATGACAAGTACCAGATGTTGACTTGAGGTCCACATGATCACCAGGATAGTCAGAGTCAGAATATCCAATGAGATCAAAAGCAGAGCCCTTGGGGTACCATAATCCTAGTGTTGGTGTGTGAGCTAGATATCAAAGAATATGCTTCACAACCTTATGGTGTGATTCCTTTGGTGTAGCTTGAAATCGCGAACACATGCAAACACTAAGCATTATATCTGGCCTAGATGCACATAGGTACAATAAAGAACCAATCGTGGAGCGGTATACCTTGTGATCGAAGTCAGTACCATTTTCGTCAGTGCGTAGATGGCCATTTGTGGGCATAGGAATTTTGACGCCTTTGCAATATTGCATGCCGAATTTTCTCAGAACATCCTTGAGGTATTTCTCCAGAGATATGAATATGCCATTGCGCTGTTGACGAATTTGACGACCTAAGAAGAATTTCAACTCTCCCATCATAGACATTTTATATTCTTCACTCATAATATAGGCAAATTCATCACTATAACGTTGGTCAGTACAGCCAAATATAATATCATCAACGTATATTTGGCACACTAATAGTTCACCATCATAAGATTTAGTAAAGAGAGTAGGGTCGAGTGAACCGGGTGTGAAGCCATTCTTCATGAGGAACTCCTTCAAAGTGTCATACCACGCCCGAGGGGCCTGCTTGAGGCCATAGAGGGCCTTGTTAAGTCTGAAGACTTTGTCAGGATTCTTTGTATCTTCAAAACCTGGGGGTTGAGCAACATATACTTCTTCCTCAAGCTTACCATTGAGGAACGCACTTTTCACATCCATTTGATATAAAGTGATATCATGATGGTTAGCATAAGCAAGTAACATGCGAATAGCCTCAAGTCTAGCAACAGGTGCAAAAGTTTCATCGAAATCAATTCCTTCAACAAGTGTGTGGCCTTGAGCTACAAGTCGTGCCTTATTCCTCACCACAAGGCCATTTTCATCTTGCTTGTTGCGGTAGATCCACTTTGAGCCAATGATATTATGCTTGCGAGGATCTGGATGTTTGACCAGTTCCCAGACGTTGTTGAGCTCGAACTGATGTAATTCTTCTTGCATGGCCTGAATCCACTCAGGCTCGTAAATGCTTCATCTACCTTAGTGGGCTCTGTGATAGATACAAAAGCATAGTGCCCACAAAAGTTAGATAAATGTGAAGCTTTTGAGCGTGTGAGAGGACCTGGTCCTTCAATGTCATCGATGGTCTTGTCAACTTGCACTTCTTTTGCAAAGCGAGGATGAGCTGATTATCATCGAGGAATTTGATCAGCATTTTCTTCAGCACCATTTTCTTCAGCATTTTCTTCAGATGCATCAACTCGACGTTCTTCACGTTCTGGAATGAATTCTTCAGCAGATTCTTCAGTAGGAATGGCATCCTCAGTAGCCTTGAACTTGATAAAATCCTCAGGTGCCGGTTCATCTATCACAGAGGGTAGGTGCTCTCTTTGCGAGCCATTAGTTTCATCAAACCGCACATCTACAGTTTCAACAATCTGTTGAAGAACATTGTTGAAGACTCTGTAGGTGTGTGAGTCCTTTCCGTAACCAAGCATAAAACCTTCATGTGCTTTCGGTGCAAATTTAGCATTATGATGAGGATCTCTAATCCAACATTTAGCACCGAAGACTTTGAAATAACTCACATTGGGTTTCTTGTCAGTGAGGAGTTCATAGGCAGTCTTCTTGAAGAATTCGTGAAGATATACCCTGTTGATGATGTGGCACGCAGTGTAAATTGCCTCAATCGAGAAGTGACGAGGCGTCTTGTACTCATCAAGCATAGTGCGAGCCATCTCAACAAGAGTTCTGTTCTTGCGCTCCACGACACCATTTTGCAGAGGAGTATAAGGAGCAGATAACTCATGAGTAATACCAAGTTCATCAAGATAGTCATCAAGACCAGAATTCTTGAACTCAGTTCCATTGTCACTCCTGATGTACTTAATATTCAAACCAAAGTTGGTTGAAGCCCTCGAGGAAAATCGTTTGAAGACTTCCTGCACTTCATGTTTGTAAGTAACAATGTGTACCCATGTGTAACGAGAGTAATCATCAACAATAACAAAGCCATATAGAGATGCATCATTAGTGACTGCTGAGTAATGATTAGGACCAAAGAGATCCATGTGAAGCAATTCGAATGGTCGAGTAGTGGTCATGATAGTCTTCGCTAGATGCTTGGCCTTGGTCATTTTTCCAGCTTCACAGGCCCCACACAAGTGATCCTTCAGGAATTTGACATTCTCAATGCCAATGACGTGCTTCTTCTTCGCAAGCATGTGCAAATTCCTCATGCCTGCGTGACCAAGTCGTCGATGCCATAGCCAGCCTTCTAATGCTTTTGCAAGTAGGCACACAGCTGGTTGTGGTCCTGTAGAAAAATCAACAATATACAGGTCTCCTCTCCTAAAGCCTTCGAAGACTTTGGAATTGTCAGCTTTCATAACCACAACACAATGATACTTGCCAAAGACAACAACCATATCAAGATCACAAAGCATTGAGACAGACATCAGGTTGTATCATAAGGACTCAACAAGCATGACTTTGTCCATGTGTCGATCCTTTGTAATCTCAACCTTACCTAGACACAATACCTGACTTTTGCCTTTGTCAGCGAAGATGATATGCTTCAAAAGTGCGATGGTGATAAGGGAGCATCAATCAACGATTCTTGTCACCAGTCATGTGATTTGTACATCCACTATCGAGGACCCACTCAGTGGCTTTGGGTTGATCATCCTGCAGATGAATTAGTTCAGCTTACGAACTAATATACTTCATCAGTGAAGAATATGATATCAAATTCATCAGATGAATTTCATCAAGCAGTAAAACAGATATAGCAGTATTAGGACGTGTGAAATGAAAGTTCATTTCTACATGATTAGCCTGCATCCTTTTAGGCATTTTCGTGAGGCCCCCAGCAAATTCTTCAAATGTTAAAGCACGTCTGGAGACATGACCCTGTAGAAGAGATTAGTTATTTTTCTTCACCACCCACATCTGAAGGGGTGGAAAAGAGTTCATCACTCTGCGAGCTCCATAAGAGAATGGTGGCAGAGAAGCCAAACCATTTTGTTTCACATAAGAGGGGTTAGGGTAGGCATATGAATAAGCAGAGAAATTCTCCGAGGACTTATGAACATAATGGTTTGAAGAATAATGCACATATTCATAGCCCTTAGCTCTACCCTGCGAAACAGAGTTGTTTTCACGATGATAATCATATGAGGACTTTGATCCTTTTGAGGAATTTGATCCACGTGAGGAATTTGGTCCGTGTGAAGAATTTGATCTGGGGTTCCTATTCTTCACAGGTGGTGTCATGAGGACATTCACCTGAAGACTTTCAAGGCACCTTTTGGGAACCCAGATTTTCTTCATAGGGGAACTGTTCATGCAGTTAGTGCCAACATATCTAGCAAATACTTCACCATTCTGATTTATGAACTGTTTATAGTTGGAGTCAAATGACTCGTCAGAAGAGTGAGGAGATTCACATGTAAAGCCAGATAAGTTAGATGGATCAACTGGTGGTCCCTTTACAGCAGCCCATGAGGTTTTGGGGTACTGCTCAGGCTTCCAATATGTACCATCAGCATTGATTTTCCTCTCAAAGGCAAAACCCTCTTTCCTAGGGTTCCTGTTGAGAATCTGCTTTTTAAGCACATCACAAAGAGTCTGATGCCCTTTGAGGCTTTTGTACATGTCTCATCATGTACAATTCCTTTAGCCTGCATAAATCGGTGATACTAGCAATTTCCTCATATGAGGAATTAGTGGTAGCAGAGGCAGGTGAGGAATTTGTAACAATTGAAGAATTTGAACATTCAGGTGAAGAATTAGCAGATTCACGTTCAATGCACTTTAAGCATGGAGGAACAAATTCTTCCTGAGAAGCGCTGATTTGTTGAGCAAGTAATGAATCGCGCTCCTTCTGAAGATCTTCATAACTCACTCTTAGCTTCTCAAGATCTTGCTTATTTTGAAGAAATTCATAAGAAAGCTTCTCATGATCAGATAAGAGAGTGTTATGATGACCTTGAAGGCTGTCAAACCTAGACTTAAGTCTTTGAAGATTTTCAGTCAAGGCTTTAGTGCGATCCATTTCTTCACCCAACATATCATCACTTTTGTCTAGAATGTTTCAAACCTTTTCAAAATCCCTTTGTTGTTTCACAGCAATCTTAGCAAGTTTAGAGTAGCTGGGCTTGAGGTTTTCATCAGATTCATTCTCACTAGATTCAGAGGAGGTATATTTGAGTACCTTGGCACCCTTTGCCATGAAGCAATAGGTGGGAACGTAGTCATCATTGTCTTCATCAGCCTTGTTGGTGAGGTCATTTTCTTCAGAGTTTAAGATAGACTTGTCGGCGAATGCGATGGCGAGAGCCAGACTCGCCACACCAGACTCGGACTCCTCAGATGCCTCCTCTTCCTCATGTTCCTCAGATTTAGCCTCAGAGTCCATTTCCTTGCCAATGAATGCCCGAGCTTTCTTGGAGCTGCTCTTCTTGTGAGATGAAGACTTCAAGGATTTTGATGATGAAGATTTTGACGATTTCTTCTTCTTCTTCTTAGCGTCATCAGAACTGTAATCCTTGTATTTATTCTTCTTTAATTCCTTTTCCCACTGAGGACAATCTTGAATATAGTGACCAGGTTTCTTGCATTTGTGGCATAGCCTCCTCTTGTAGTCACTGGATGAGGAATCGCTGCTCCTTGAGAATTTTCCAAAGCGGCCACGTCTTGAGAATTTCTGGAACTTCTTCACGACCTGTGCTAGCTCCTGGCTCAATTCTTCAGGATCACCAAGGCTGCTACCAGAATCTTCACATTCAGATTCGCATAATCGCCTTGGCCTTCAAGGCACATGATTTGCCATAGCTCGAACCATAGAGATCTCTCTTTTCAGTAAGCTGGAACTCATGAGTATTTAGCCTCTCGAGGATATCAGTGGGATCAAGTGACTTGTAATCAACATGTTCTTGTATCATCAATGCGAGAGTATCAAATGAGGAATCAAGCGATCTCAACAATTTCTTCACCACCTCATGGTCGGTGATCTCAGTGGCACCAAGCGCTTGAAGCTCATTTGAGATGTCAGTGAGGCGATCAAAGGTTCGTTGAACATTTTCATTGTCGAGTCTTTTTAAGCGGTTGAAGAGATTGCGAAGAACATCAACTCGAGAGTCACGCTGAGTTGAGACTCCTTCATTCAGTTTGGATAGCCTATCCCAGATAAGCTTAGCAGTTTCCAACGCACTCACTCTTCCATACTGTCCTTTGCTCAGATGGCCACATATGATATTCTTCGCTTGAGAATCGAGTTGCTTGAATCTCTTCACATCGGTAGCATTCAGTGAGGGTGAGACAGAGGGAACACCATTTTCCACAACATACCAGAGATCATTATCAATTGCCTCAAGATGCATTCGCATCTTATTTTTCCAGTAGGGGTAGTCTGTCCCATCGAAGGTAGGACAGCCATCAGAGACCTTGATCATACCTGTGGTCGACATAACTAAAACTCCAGGCGGTTAAACCAAAATCACACAGAACAAGGGAGTACCTTGCTCTGATACCAATTGAAAGTGTGTTATATCAACTAGAGGGGGGTGAATAGGCGATTTTTATGAATTCTTCACTAAGGAATTTGCCGGTGAGGAAATTCCTTAGCGAAGAACTACTTGCAGTGGAATATGTACCGGTAAGCATAACAGAATCTGGCATGGTCATCATGATGAAATGAAGACAAGCACAGAGTACAGAAAGCGTAATCACAGGATAACACAAGATGAAGACAAACAGACTGAAGAAATTGAACTGACAAAATTGAGAAACTCTTCAGTCAAAGTCTTCAAACATAGGTATGATGAAGCACTTAACACAGAAATGAGGAAATGAAAGAGTTGAGGAAATATAACCAGTAAGCTTGGTGAAGACAATGATTTGGTAGACCAGTTCCAACTGCTGTCTCAGTTGTACGTCTGGTTGGAGCGGCTGAGTATTTAAACTCGGGGACACACGGTCCAGACACCCGATCTGAGCACGCAGCTCGGGACACCAAGTCCTCACCATATTCTCCTTGAACTAAGGTCACACAGACCTCGTCCAATCACTTTCGTGGTAAGTCTTGAGCGACTTCCAAACGTTGACAAACTCGGTCACTCGGCGATCCACAATTCCTCTTGGATGCTCTAGACCATGACGCCTAACCGTCTGGAAGAAGCACAGTCTTCAAAGGTAACAAGCGTCGGATCCACGCATGATCAATCTCTTCAGTGATGCTCAATCACTTTGGGTTTGTAGGTGTTTGGATTTGGGTTTTCCTCACTTGATGATTTTCACTCAAAGTCCTCGGAGGATGGGATGCTCTCAAATGACATGTGTCAGTTTCTCTCGGAGTAGCCAACCAGCTAGTGGTTGTAGGGGGCGGCTATTTATAGCCTAGGGAGCAGCCCAACATGATAAGACATAAATGCCCTTCAATGATATGACCGTTAGGTGGATAAGATATTTTGGGACAGCTGGCGCGTAGCACAGCAACGGTCGGAAATTTGATGTACAAATTCCTCAGCGCTATCATGTTCCTCACTGTGTAGGCAATCCGCACTGGCGCATTCCTAACTCCTCAGTCAGAACAAATCCCTCAATGACCAGAAGAACTTCGTCTCTATCACTGATGAAATTGACTGAACTGCATGAGATTTCCATTGGCTTCACTCGAAGGGGTTGGTAGGTGTAGGATTTTGAGTTGAGCATTACATGGAAATTAATTTTTCCTTAGTATTTCCTCGACCCCCTTTAACAGTACGGTGTTTCCTATGACTCAAGAAAGAGAAAATGAAACTACGAAAACAAAAGTCTTCACGCTTCATGTTCTTCGAATGAATACCAAGTCTTTAAGGTCACACCAATTTCTTCACTTTCAAAGTCTTTAGAAAGTCTTCAGAATATCAAAGTCTTCAGTCGAAGAACTTCATTTTTAGGGGTCGACTTTCTCTGTAAATATCAAACTCCTCATAGACTTATTGACCCGTGGACACTCATAAACACATTAGTCCCTTAACCTATAAGTCTTCAATACACCAAAATCACTAAGGGCACTAGATGCACTTACATGAGGGATGGAGAGTCAGTAGGAGCTCCTGAGGCGCGGTGCTCAGGAGCCCCCCTTTAACCTGCAAGCGAATTGCGTGAAAAAGGGACGGCCGGTGTGTCCGCCTGGAGCCAAACTCTAGGGATTCCTGCTGGTTAGTCCGAGAGGAGAGCATAATTCGTAAGTGCGCTTGCTGCCTTGCTGCTGATCTTTCCGCAAGAAGATGAAGGCACTAAGGACCTGGTGCGGTGACGTGCGCGGGGCAGGCCGCGAGCCAGAGCTCGATCTCTCAGACTTGTCAGCGTTGCAGGGACGAACCCGAGCACAAGCGCCGTGCTAGCATGTGTAGTCCCCATTGCGGGATGAGCAGGTGGCCGGTAAGTAGCGCGGGAGGCCGCGAAGGGCAATAAACAACATGCAAGTGGGTGATAAGATAAATCATCTCATGGGTAGGGTAGAGCTAGTTCTGATAGATGCAAAACGATACATGCCACAGGGAAGGACCCATGTGGCATGGGGATGATGCAGCCTGAGGGGCGCCCCCAATTGAATAAACTAGAAAATGTCACCTCGCACCGTTGCTGAAGAGGTGTTGGAGTAGCTGAAGGCGCGTGCTCAAGAAGTCACTCCTTACGAGCCACCCGGGCCTTGAACTTCGGGAGGCTATGGGCGCTTGGGAGGCTCGCGGAGAACCGTCGCCATTTCCGCTAGGACACTCCACATGCGGCGCTGGAAGGTGACAACTGCGTTCGGCAGGCCAAAAGGCATGCGAATGTAGCTGCGAGGGGGGCCCTCACACGGACCAACGCACGATGGCCAGAAGCGCTCCTGAGATGCAGCCCTATTGAGCCTTGGAATGTTGATGCAGACGCGCAGCTCATTATGCTCGCCAGGACAAGGAGCCGCGTTGGGTGGTGGGCGGCGGTCACCACGCATAGCTCTTGCCTCTTGAAGCTCCTCGGTTGCCTTGGTGATGAACTCCTGAGCACCTGGAATCCCGTGCCTTGTGCCCTCCTGGCAGAAGCGCGTGCTGAAGCACACCTCCACGTGGTGCCCGAGTGCCTCCCTCGTGACGTTGGCTAGGTCAGTGGCCCTCTAGAGGAGAGCCCCTGAGCCCAGCCTGAGAGTGGTGCTGACGCGCCTTCCTATGCGAGAGATGGAGGCGCCCTATCCATGGGCACAGGTCCTGAGGTGGTGCTGCTGGACACACCGCTCTCCCAAGGCTCCTAGTGGAGTAGTTGCTTCTTCTTCTTGGGGACAGCCTCAGGAGGGTAGATGGTGCCTTCGTTGTCTGGGTTCTTAATCGCTGCAGCCTGGTAGGCGTGCTCAAGAGAGCACACCGCGTCCTTCTCCTCGCAGGTGATTGTGATGATATCATGGTTCTCTGGCATCTTGCGGACATTGTAACCATGATGAGTCACCACCATGAACTTGCCAGGGCCGGATATCTGAGGATGGCATTGTATGGAAGGCAAATGTGGGCGACGTCGAAGTCGATGAGCTCAATGCGGTAGTTGTCGCACTTGCCGAAGGTGACAGGGAGGCGGATTTGCCCTATCGGGTGGTGGAGTCGTTGGTCACCCCTGAGAAAGGCTTCGTAGGCTGCAACTGGTCGTAGGGCACTTGGAGGCGGTCGAACATCTCGATGGATAGAACATTGAGCCCTGCACCACCATCAATGAGGGTCTTGGAGACAAGGACGTTGCTGATGACGGGATGTAGGCGATGGCACGAGGCTTCTGGGAGCCTCCAGCCCCCTCATCCTGGTGATGGTTGTCGTTCCTTCTTGGTGGTGGTGGCAGCGGAGGGTGGCCGGCGTTGGCCTGAGGACGATCCTCACGAGGCTGGTCCCTCCAGGCGCGCTCGCGAGGCTCGCCCTTCCAGCGGTCCTCATGAGGCTGATCGCGCCATTCCTGGCGGGGGCCGCGGTCGTCCCAGCGTCCTCCACTTTGGCCTCCTCCGCGGTCGTAGCCTAGATCGTTGCGCTCGGGGCGACAACCAAGCCGCCATCGTGAATGGCCTTGAGCTCTTGACAGTCATTGGTGTTGTTGTTGTGCATGTTGTGGAAGACGCAGAACGGGCAGCTGCCCTTGGATGAATCCGGGTGGTCGCAGTCGCGCTTCATCTCTGGTTCAGCCGCGAGCACGGCCGGTCCCTTGCGCTTCACATCCTTGGCCTTGGCCTTCTTGTCTTTTGGGTCAGTCCCCGGGAGCTCCAGAAGGGAGAGGTGGCCCTCCTCAGCTCTCGCACACTTGGTTTCCATGTTGAACATCTCTAGAGCCGTGCACAAGTCCTCGTGTATGGCGAGCCCCTCCTTCATCTTGACGTCGCGGACGCCGTTAGAGAACGTTGAGATGATGGCTTCGTCCGAAACCTTGGGGATCTTGAGGCGAATGCCGTTGAAGCGCTGGATGAACTTCTGCAAGGTCTCCCTTGGCTGCAGCTTGATGCGTCACAGGTCACCCACCGCTGGCGGCCGGTCGCGCGTGCCCTGGAAGTTGGCGACGAAATGCTATCGCATCTCGTCCCAGGAGGAGATCGATCCCACGGGCAGGTTCAGGAGCCACGAGCGTGCAACATCCTTGAGTGCCATGGGAAACCAGTTCACCATGACCTTCTCGTCGCCGTTGGCCACCTCAATGCTCAGCTCGTAGAGCTGTAGGAACTCAGCAGGGTCGGGGTGCCGTCATAGTGTGGAGGCAGCTTGGGCTTGAACTTCCCCGGCTAGACGTTGCGGAGCTCCCGAGTGAAGGTGTGGAAAACCGCTGTGGCCACTGGAGCCCGTCGTGGAGGTGGAGCCTGATCTTGGCGCTCGCGCACCACCGCCGTAGGAGTCGAGCGGTCTTGACATGGCGGCGCTGGGAGTGCACGAGCATCTTCTTGCGGCCGCTAGACCTCATGGCAGCATACTTCTTCACGCGCGGGTGCCCTGCAGGGCGGGTCGCGCCGCGGGGCCTCGCGCCTTGGACCGAGGGAGATGTCTTGACGAGAAGGTGGAGGAGGTACTCCATGGGCTACGTCACCCGCACCAGGCGGTGGGCGAGGCAGCGAGAGAGATGGTGCAGGAGAGCCCCCAGCAGCGCTGACAAGCTTGGCAATGCGGTCCAGCCAATCTTCGTTGATGTCGCCGATGGGACGATAGCAGGAGCTCGCGCGCCATGAGCAATGTAGCCTGCGCGTTCGCCGGCCTGCGACGGGCATGAGACGACGGACCAGCCGGAGTCAGTGGACGGGGTGGCGGTGCGCCCATCACACCGCACATAGGGGTGCAGCGACGAAGCTTACTGCTCATGCCCCGTCGGGCTGGTGGCGGCGTTGGCGGCAGGCGATGGAGAACGACGTGGAGGCTGATACGTCTCCAACGTATCTATAATTTATGAAGTATTCATGCCATATTTACAATAGTTTTATATGATTTTGGTATGATTTGATTAGAACTAACCCGGACTGACGCTGTTTTCAGCAGAACTACCATGGTGTTGTTTTTGTGCAGAAATAAAAGTTCTTGGAATGCGATGAAAATCAACGGAGAATATTTCTAGAAAATATAAAAAATACTGGAACAAAAATCTACCGGAGGGGAGTCCCGTGGGTCCCACGAGGGTGGGGGGCACGCCCCTGTGCCTCGTGGACTACCCGTGGGGCCCCTGATTTGTTCTCGGTGCCAACCTCTCCTATAAATACCCAAACCACCAGAAATTAACCTAGATAGGAAGTTCCGCCGCCGCAAGCCTCTGTAGCCACGAGAAATCAATCTAGGCCCTCTCTCTGCACCTGCGGAGGGGCCATCATCACCGGAGGCCATGGAGGAGGATCCCGGAGGGGCCATCATCGCCATGAAGGCCAAGGACCAGAGGAAGAACCTCTCCCCATCTAGGGGGGAGGCCATGGAGGAGGAAGCAAAAGGGGGAGAACCTGTCCTCCTCTCTCTTGGTAACCGCCGGTGTGCCATCGGGAGGGGAATCATTGCCGCGGTGATCGTCTTCATCAACATCACCATCATCATCACCATCCTCATCTCTTTTACGCGGTCCACTCTCCCGCACCCCGCTGTAATCCCTACTTGAACATGGTGCTTTATGCCACATATTATGATCCAATGATGTGTTGCCATCCTATGATGTTTTGAGTAGATATCCTTTGTCTTTGTGTTGATTGATGATCTAGATTGGTATGAGTTGTATGTTTTATTTTGGTGCTGTCCTATGGTGCCCTCCGTGTCGCGCAAGCATGAGGGATTCCCACTATAGGGTGTTTCAATACGTTCATGATTCGCTTATAGTGGGTTGCTTGTGTGACAGAAGCATAAACCCGAGTAAGGGGGTTGTGGCGTATGGGATAAAGGGGACTTGATATGTTAATGCTATGGTTGGCTCTTACCTTAATGATCTTTAGTAGTTGCGGATTCTTGCTAGAGTTCCAGTCATAAGTACATATGATCCCAGAAGAGAAAGTATGTTAGCTTATGCCTCTCCCTCATATGAAATTGTAATGACGACTACCGGTCTTGTTAACAATTTCCTAGGACAATTCCGCACACCGATCCATCATTATTCCACACTCGCTATTTATAATATTTAGTAATATATTCTAACTTTATGATAACAGCACCTACTTTTGTATTTTAGCTCTCCGATACCATGCAAAGTTATCCTCTTCATACCGACAACGTAGTTTTATTTCTCATTTCTAGTTGGAAGCAAACGTTCGGTGTACATAGAGTCGTATCAGTGGCAGATAGGACATGAGAGAATATTGATCTTACCTTTAGCTCCTTGTGGGTTCGACACTTCATACTTATCACTTCCACCTTTGGGAATTGCTACGATGATTCCCTGCATTGGGGATTAATAAGCTCTTTTCTGGCGCCGTTGCCGGGGAGCAATAGTGTGGGGTTGGTATTCTCGTGTGTGCTTGTTTGCTTTCTTCAGTAAGTAGATTTTGTTTTTCCTTTTTGTTTTTGTTTAGTTGTGGGTGAAACATACAAAAAAATTAAAAGAATGAAAATACCAAAAAAAATACTTGCCTCTCATGCCTAAAAAGTTTTTCAAAAAGAAAAGTGATCGGAAAGTTATGCATTGAAGAAGTGAGGGTCGACCTTGAGCACTTGTGTTCATGCTCATGGAAACAATGTAGAATTTTTCATGGAAGTTTCTATGTAAATAATTATCCCCTTGTATATATCCATTGTATTATAAAAATAACGTGCCAAGCTTTGGTTTTAGGATGATTAGATTGCTTGTTTAGTATGTGCAGTTAAAAAACATAAACTTTGGCTGTAGTGCATGAATTTACAGTTTTAACTCGAAAGTCAAAGGGTCTGAAACTTTTTGCACATTACTTATGTACAAATTGTTTAAATTTTCATATTTTCTATAGAATTTTTGGAGTTACAGAAGTTTTCCAAACTTCCAGATTACTACAGACTGTCCTGTTTTTGACAGAATCTATTTTCTATGTGTTGATCGCTTATTTTGATGAATCTATGGGTAGTATCGGGGGGTATGAACCATGGTGAAGTTGGAATACAGTAGATAAAGTGCTTATATTAAATTGGAATGAGTTTGCAACAGTACCTAAAGGTAGTGATTTCCTTTAGTATACTAATGGATCTCACAAAGTTTTTGTTAAGTTTTTGTGGATGAAGTGTTCGAAGAACGAGGAGTTACCGATGTGAGAAGAATAAAGAGAGGCAAGAGTTCAAGATTTGGGATGCCCAAGGCACCCCAAGTAAATATTCCAAGGATACTCAAGCATCTAAGCTTGGGGATCCCTGGTTGGCATCCCATCTTTCTTCTTAAACAATTATCGGTATACCTCGGTTTTTGTTTTGTTCACATGATTCGTGTCCCTTGTGTTTTTCTTTTTTCTTTAATAACCATGCTAGTATGAAATATCCGTTCATCGATTTGTAGAATGCTCTTTGCGCTTCACTTAAATCTTTTTAGTATGGTTTTATAGAATGCTTCGTGTGCTTCACTTATATATTTTGAGCTTGCATATTGGTTAGACTATATTAATTGTAGAATGCTCCATGAACTTGACTTATATCTTTTGGAGTATGAATAATACTATCATCTAAAGAGGGTTTGGAAGAGTGTCAACTTTAGGAATTAGTGACCCCACTATTCCGAATGAGAAGAATTTAAACTTATGTGGAGAGTAGAAAATTCTCTATGCTTGTAGATCATGAAAAGAATGCTTTATGTGATGGTTATATTGATGAATTCATTCATGATGCTACTGAAAAATATTATGAGGGAGGAATATATGCTTGTAGGAGTTGCAATAATATCAAGTTTCCTCTCTATGTGCTTAAAGTTTTGAAGTTATACTTGTTTTGCCTTCCTATGCTAGTTGATTCTTGTTTCTATAAATTATGTGCTCAAAAAATCCCTACGCATAGTAAGTGGGTTAGATTTAAATGTGCTAGTCATATTCTTCATGATGCTCTCTTTATGTTTCAATTATTTTGTTTTATGTGAGCATCATTGAAATCATCATGCCTAGCTAAAAGGCACTAAAGAAAAGCGCTTGTAGGGAGACAACCCAATATTTACCCTTACTGTTTTTGTGTGTTTACATGATTAAGCTACTGTAGTAATCATTTTATATAGCTTTTGTTTCAATAAAGTGCCAAGTAAGACCTTTGGGAAGACTTGGGTGAAACTTAATGTGATCTTGCTGTAAAAAATACAAACTTTGCGCTCACGAGATTAGCTGCAATTTTTTACAGAAGAGTAATTTTGAGTTGATTCTTTTTGCAGAAGATTAATAGACAAATTCCTCACGTACACCAATTTATTTCATAATTTTTGGAGTAGCATAAGTATGGTTGCTGTTAAGATCATTACAGACTATTCAGTTTCTGACAGATTGTGTTTTCATTGCATAGTTTGCTTGTTTTCTAGTTTCTATGGATTATATTTCTCTAAATTGTAGAAATGATATGGTACAGTAGGAATTGTGTGAGAACAATTATGAACCTTGTCTTTGACAGTACCAAAGTCAATGGTTTACTCTTTATCATACTAACCTATCTCACGAATTCCGTTAAGTTTTGTGTGATTGAAGTTTTCAAGCTTTGGGTGAGATATCGATATGAGGAGAATAAGGAGTGGAAAGACCCTAAGCTTGGGGATGCCCAAGGCACCCCAAGGTAATATTCAAGGAAGACTCAAGCGCCTAAGCTTGGGGATGCCCCGGAAGGCATCCCCTCTTTCGTCTTCAAAACTATCGGTATACCTTACTCGGAGCTATATTTTTATTCGTTATATGATATGTGTTTTGCTTGGAGCGTGTTTTAAATTTTACTTTCTGTTTGAGTAAAATAATTGGATCTGAAATTTTGAATGAAAAAGAATCCTCCCATGGCTAGTTAATTATTTGACTACTCAGTGTCCTTCACTTATATATTTTGGAGTAGTTTGTCATTTACTCATGCGCTTCACGCATATCCTATGAGTAAATGGTTGAATGAATTGAATATCATAAATCTGAATTTATATATGTTTCATAAATCTGAATATTGATCTTACCTTTAGCTCCTTGTGGGTTCAACACTTCATACTTATCACTTCCACCTTTGGGAATTGCTACGATGATTCCCTGCACTTGGGGATTATCAGAGGCCAGCCAGCAGACGCCGTCTGGGCGACGCGAGCAGTGAGGTCGGCCCGACGCTCAGCACGGGCTTGATGGGCATCAACCATGGAGAACAATGGAGCGGTGGCGAGTCCACTGGCGGAAGAGAAGCTCCGACGCACCCCTACCTAGCATACCAAATGTCACATTTCTGGTTCCGCGGACCCTTGAGAGGTTCAAACTCTGGGGTGCGTGCGAAGAACTCGTCCTCCCCACTCTGCCTACTCGCTAATCTTACGGCCTAGCTCGACAAACTGAATGGAAAAGAGACACAACAGTTTACCCAGGTTCGGGCCACCTTACGGTGTAATACCCTACTCCTGCTTTGTGGTGGATTGGCCTTGAGGGGCTGAGGATGAACCAGTATAGTGGGAGAACAACCTCAAGAGGAGAGGTGTTCTTGTGCTCGATGAGCTTGTGGTTGTGAGGATGATCTGAACCATCCGTCCCCCCGTATGGTGGTGGCTAAGTCCTATTTATAGAGGCCTTGGTCCTCTTCCCAAATGTAGGCAGGAAGGGATCCCACAATGGCCAAATTCAAAGGGGCGCAGCTAGTACATGCTATCCTGACAAAAGTAGTCTTCGCCTGCAAAAGCCTCTGGTCGTTACGCCGTGGTGGGCTTGGCGATGACCTCCGTCCTGCCGTCCTAGCAGTCTTTGTCTTGTTGCACCGGAATGGAAACCTTTGCATGATTCATCGGGACTCCGCGCCTGCGCTTGCCTCCTTAGCACCAAAGGAGAAACTGGTACACCGCGCCCACTAGCGCTCGCCTGGCCTTGGTCGTCATGGCTCACGTCATCTGGATCTCGCGAGGTGAGCCTTGCATAGAGATCTCCGCTCCTCGGGAGCCAGCCTGAGGAGGTCGCCCCTTGTGGAGGTCTTAGTGTTGTCCGCCTCACGAGGCTTGGCCCCTCGGGAGGGTCCTGAGTTGTCGATGCTGAAGCTGGTCCGTACCAGGCCGTCGATGTAGCCACACCCTGGGCCGCAGGTAGGCAAGTCTGGGTACCCCCGTTCCCAGAAGGCCGACATGTGGGCCATAGTTTTCCTAGTGGCTTCTCTCTCGAACAAAAAGCATACAGTGGGTAAACAAATTATTGTTGGGCAATTGACAGAAAAGCGCATAGTTATGAAGATATCCAAGGCAATGATCATGTATATAGACATCACGTCCCAGACAAGTAGACCGACTCCTGCCTTCGTCTGCTACTATTACGCCACACATCGACCGCCATCCATCCTGCATCTAGAGTATTAGGTTCATAAAGAACAGAGTAATGCCTTGAGCAAGACGACATGATGTAGACAAAGAAACTCCAATCAATATGAATAAACCCCATCATTTTATCCTTAATGGCAACAATACAAATACGTGTCTTGTCCCTTTCTATCACTGGGATATAGAGCACCACAAGATTAAACCCATTACAAAGCACCTCTCCCACTGTAAGATAAATCAATCTAGTTGGCCAAACCAAACAGATAGATCAAAGAGAAATACAAAGCTATAATAATCATGCATAAAAGAGTTCAGGGAAGACTCAAATAATATTCATAGACAATCTCATAAACCCACAATTCTAACAGATCCCAACAAACACACCGCAAAACAAGAACACATAGAATAGATCTCCAAGAACATCTAGGAGAACATTGTATTGAAGATCAAAGAGAGAGTAGAAGCCATCTAGCTAATAGCTATGGACCCGTAGGTCTGTGGTAAACTACTCACACATCATCGGAAGGGCAGCAGCATTGATGTAGAGGCGCTCCGTGATCGATTCCCCCTCCCATAGAGTACCAGAAAAGGCCTCCAGATGGGATCTCGCAAGAACAGAAGCTTGCGGCGGCGGAAAAAGTATTTTGGGTGCCTCTTTGTTGGTTTCCCAATTTTAGAGAATTTATAGAGTTGGAATTAGGTCAAACAAAGGAACGAGGGGCCCACAAGGTGAAGGAAATGTGCCCTAGAGGCAATAATAAAGTTATTATTTATTTCCTTATATCATGATAAATGTTTATTATTCATGCTAGAATTGTATTATCCGGAAACATAATACATGTGTGAATACATAGACAAACAGAGTGTCACTAGTATGCCTCTACTAGACTAGCTTGTTAATCAAAGATGGTTAAGTTTCCTGACCATAGACAAAGGAGTTGTCATTTGATTAACAAAGGTCACATCATTGGTTGAATGATCTGATTGACATGACCCATTCCATTAGCTTAGCACCCGATCGTTTAGTATGTTGCTATTGCTTTTATCCATGACTTATACATGTTCCTATAACTATGAGATTATGCAACTCCCGTTTGCGGAGGAACACTTTGGGTACTACCAAGCGTCACAACGTAACTGGGTGATTATAAAGGAGTATTACAAGTGTCTCCAAAGGCAGATGTTGGGTTGGCGTATTTCGAGATTAGGATTTGTCACTCCGATTGTCGGAGAGGTATCTCTGGGCCATCTCGGTAATGCACATCACTATAAGCCTTGCAAGCAATGTAGCTAATGAGTTAGTTACGGAATGATGCATTACGGAGCGAGTAAAGAGACTTGTCAAGATGTGAGATTGAACTAGGTATTGGATACCGACGATCGAATCTCGGTCAAGTAACATACCGATGACAAAGGGAACAACGTATGTTGTTATGCGGTCGACCGATAAAAATCTTCGTGAAAATGTAGGAACCAATATGGGCATCCAGGTCCCGCTATTGGTTATTGACCGGAGATGTGTCTCGGTCATGTCTACATTGTTCTCGAACCGTAGGGTCCGCACGCTTAAGGTTTCGATGACGGTTATATTATGAGTTTGTGTATTTTGATGTACCGAAGGAGTTCGGAGTCCCGGATGTGATCACGGACATGACGAGGAGTCTCGAAATGGTCGAGACGTAAAGATCGATATATTGGACGACTATATTCGGACATCGAAAAGGTTCCGAGTGATTCGGGTATTTTTGAAGTACCGAGAGTTACGGGAATACGTATTGGGCCTTATTGGGCCATACGGGAAAGAAGGAAAAGGGCCTCAAGGGTGGCGCACCTTCCCTTGGTCTGGTCCGAATTGGACTAGGGAAGAGGCGCCCCTTCCTTCCTTCTCCTTTTCCCTTCCCTTTCCTTCTCTCCTACTCCTACTACATGGAAGGTTTCCTAGTTGGACTAGGAAAGGGAATCCTACTCGGTGGGAGTAGGACTCCCCTAGGGCGCCATAGAGAGGGCCAGCCCTCCCTCCTCCACTCCTTTATATCTGAGGGCAGGGGCACCCCATGGACACACAAGTTGATCCTTGAGAACGTTCCTTAGCCGTGTGCGGTGCCCCCCTCCACCATATTCCACCTCGGTCAAATCGTAGCAGTGCTTAGGCGAAGCCCTGCGTTGGTAGAACATCAAGATCGTCCTGCCACGCCGTCGTCTTGTGGAACTCTCTCTCCCGGAGCTTTGCTGGATCGGAGCCGAGGAGCGTCACCGAGCTGTACGTGTGCTAAGAACTCGGAGGTGCCGGAGTAACGGTGCTTGGATCGGTTGGATCGCGAGGAGAACGTCTGACTACTTCCTCTACGTTGTGATTGCTTCCGCCCGGTCTCTGAGGTACGTGGACAGCACTCTCCCCTCTCGTTGCTATGCATCACCATGATCTTGCGTGTGCGTAGGAAATTTTTTGAAATTACTACGTTCCCCAACAGTGGCATCCGAGCCTAGGTTTTTATGGTTTGATGTTTTGCACGAGTAGAACACAAGTGAGTTGTGGGCGATACAAGTCATATTGCCTACCAGCATGTCATACTTTGGTTCAGCGGTATTGTGAGATGAAGCGGCCCAACCGACATTACGCGTGCAGCTTCTGGCGAGACTGGTTTCACCGTTCTGAGCACTCGTGCTTAAAGGTGGCTGGCGGGTGTCTGTCTCTCTCACTTTAGTTGAACCGAGTGTGGCTACGCCCGGTCCTTGAGAAGGTTAAAAGCGGAGTCTATTTGTGAAGTATCATTGTGGTCTTGATGCGTAGGTAAGATTGGTTCTTGCTTAAGCCCGTAGCAGCCACGTAAAATTTGCAACAACAAAGTAGAGGACGTCTAACTTGTTTTTGCAGGGCATGTTGTGATGTGATATGGTCAAGGCGTGATGCTATATTTTATTGTATGAGATGATCATGTTTTGTAACCGAAGTTATCGGCAATTTGGAGCCATATGGTTGTCGCTTTATTGTATGAAATGCAACGCCTGTAATTGCTTTACTTTATCACTAAGCGGTAGCGATAGTCGTAGAAGCAATAGATGGCGTAAACGACAATGATGCTACGATGGAGATCAAGGTGTCGCGCCCGGTGGCGATGGTGATCACGACGGTGCTTGAGATGGAGATCACAAGCACAAGATGATGATGGCCATATCATATCACTTATATTGATTGCATGTGATGTTTATCCTTTATGCATCTTATTTTGCTTTGATTGATGGTAGCATTTTAAGATGATCTCTCACTAAAATTATCAAGTAGTGTTCTCCTGAGTATGCACCGTTGCCAAAGTTAAATGCGTCTTGCGAGACACCACGTGATGATCGGGTGTGATAAGCTCTCGTCCATCTACAACAGGTGCAAGCCAGTTTTGCACACGCAGAATACTCAGTTATACTTGGCAGGCCTAGCATATGCAGATATGGCCTCGGAACACGGAGACCGAAAGGTCGGCGTGAATCATATAGTAGATATGATCAACATAAGATGTTCACCATTGAAAACTACTCCATCTCACGTGATGATCGGTTATGGTTTAGTTGATTTGGATCACGTGATCACTTAGATGACTAGAGAGATGTCATCTAAGTGGGAGTTCTTAAGTAATATGATTAATTGAACTTAAATTTATCATGAACTTAGTCCTGGTAGTATTTTGCAAATTATGTTGTAGATCAATAGCTCGTGTTGTTGCTTTCATATGTTTATTTTCATATGTTCCTAGAGAAAATTGTGTTGAAAAATGTTAGTAGCAATGATGCGGATTGGATCCATGATCGAGGTTTATCCTCAATGCTGCCGCATGTAAGAATTATGTCCTTAATGCACCGCTAGGTGACAGACCTATTGCAGGAAGCGGATGCGGCGTTATGAGCGTTTGGCTAGCTCAATATGATGACTACTTGATAGTTTAGTGCACCATACTTAACGGCTTAGAATCGGGACTTCAAAGGCGTTTTGAGCGTCATGGACCATATGAGATGTTCCAGGAATTGAAGTTAATATTTCAAGCAAATACCCGAGTTGAGAGATATGAAGTCTCCAACAAGTTCTATAGCTAAAAGATGGAGGAGAATCGCTCAACTAGTGAGCATGTGCTCAGATTGTCCGAATACTCCAATCGCTTGAATCAAGTGGGAGTTAATCTTCCGGATAAGATAGTGATTGACAGAATTCTCTAGTCACCATCACTAAGTTACTAGAACTTCGTGATGAACTATAGTATGCAAGGGATGATGAAAAGCGATTCCCGAGCTCTTCGTGATGTTGAAATCAACGAAGGTAGAAATCAAGAAAGAGCATCAAGTGTTGATGATTGACAAGACCACTAGTCTCAAGAAAAGGGCAAAGGGAAGAAGGGGAACTTCAAAGGAACGGCAAGCAAGTTGCTGCTCGAGTGAAGAAGCCCAAGTCTGGACCTAAGCACGAGACTAAGTACTTTTGCTGCAATGGAACTGGTCACTTTGGAAGCGGAACTACCCCTGAATATTTGGTGGATAAGAAGGATGGCAAAGTGAACAAAGGTATATTTGATATACAGATTATTGATGTGTATTTTACTAGTGTTCATAGCAACCCCTCGGTATTTGATACGGGTATAGTTGCTAAGAGTAGTAACTTGAAAGCAGGAGTTGCAGAATGAAGCGAAACTAGTTGAAGGGGAAGTGAAGATGAGTGTTGGAAGTAGTTCCAAGATTGATATGATCATCATCGCACACTCCCTATACTTTCGGGATTAGTATGGAACCTAAATAAGTGTTATTTGGTGTTGAGCATAAGTATGATTTGATCATGTTTATTGCAATACGGTTATTCATTTAAGTAAGAGAATAAATTGTTGTTCTGTTTACATGAATAAAACCTTATATGGTTACACACCCAATGAAAATGATTCATTGGATCTCGATCATAGTGATACACATATTCATAATATTGAAACCAAAAGATGCAAGTTAATAATGATAGTGCAACTTATTTGTGGCCTTGCCGTTTAGGTCATATTGGTGTAAAGCGCATGAAGAAAACTCCATGCCGATGGACTTTTGGAATCACTTGATTATGAATCATTTGATGCTTGCGAACCGTGCCTTTTGGGCAAGATGACTAAAACTCCGTTCTCGGAACAATGGAACAAGCTCTTGACTTATTGGAAATAATACATACCGATGTATGCGATTCAATGAGTGTTGATGCTCGTGGCAAGTATCGTTATTTTCTGACCTTCACAAAATGATTTGAGCAGATATGGGTATATATACTTGATGAAACATAAGTCTGAAATAATTGAAAAGTTCAAAGAATTTCAGAGTGAAGTGGAAAATCATCGTAACAAGAAAATAAAGTTTCTGCGATCTGATCGTGGAGATAAATATTTGAGTTCTGAGTTTGGTCTTCATTTGAAACAATGTGAAATAGTTTCGCAACTCACGCCATATGGAACACCACAACATAATGGTGTGTCCGAAAGTCGTAACCGCACTTTATTGGATATGGTGCGATCTATGATGTCTCTTATCAGTTTACCACTATCGTTTTGGGGTTATGCATTAGAGACAGCTGCATTCACGTTTAATAGGGCACCATCTAAATCCGTTGAGGCGACACCGTATGAACTATGGTTTAACGATACACCTAAGCTGTCGTTTCTTAAAGTTTGGAAGTTGTGATGCTTATGTGAAAAAGTTTCATCCTGATAAGCTCAAACCCAAATCGGAGAAGTGCGTCTTCATAGAATACCCAAAGGAAATTGTTGGGTATACCTTCTATCACAGATCCGAAGGCAAAAACATTCGTTGCTTATAAATGGATCCTTTCTAGAGAAGGAGTTTCTCTCGAAAGAAGTGAGTGGGAGGAAAGTGGAGCTTGATAAGGTAATTTGTACCTTCTCCCGAATTGGAAAGTATTTCATCACGGAAATCAGTTCGATGATTCCTACACCAATTAGTGAGGAAGCTAATGATGATGATCATGTAACTTCGCATCAAGTCACTACCGAATCTCGTAGGTAAACCAGAGTGAGATCCGCACTGCAGTGGTACGGCAATCCTGTTACGGAAGTCATGCTACTAGATCATGACGAACCTACAAACTATGAAGAAGCAATGGTGAGCCCAGATTCTGCTAAATGGCTAGAAGCCATGAAATCTGAGATGGGATCCATGTATGAAAACAAAGTGTGGACTTTGGTTGACTTGCCCGAGGGTTGGCAAGCAATAGAAAATAAATGGATCTTCAAGAGGAAGACGGATGTTGATAGTAGTGTTACTATCTACAAAGCTCGACTTGTCGCAAAAAGGTTTTTGACAAGTTCAAGGTGTTAACTATAATGAGATTTTCTCAAGCGTAGCGATGCTTAAGTCTGTCCGAATCATGTTAGCAATTGCCACAATTTATGAAATTTGGCAAATGGATGTAAAACTGCATTCCTGAATGGGTTTACGGAGGAAGAGTTGTATATGATGCAACGGAAGGTTTTATCGATCCAAAGGGAGCTAACAAAGTGTGCAAGCTCCAGCGATCCATCTATGGACTGGTGCAAGCATCTCGGAGTTGGAATATACGCTTTGATAAGTTGATCAAAGCATATAGTTTATACAGACTTGCGATTGAAGCCTGTATTTACTAGAAAGTGAGTGGGAGCACTACAATATTTACGATAAGTATATGTGAATGACATATTGTAGATCGGAAATAATGTAGAATTATTCTGCAAAGCATAAAGGAGTGTTTAAAAGGAGTTTTTCAAAGAAAGACCTCGGTGAAGCTGCTTACATATTGAGCATCAAGATCTATAGAGATAGATCAAGACGCTTGATAAGTTTTTTCAATGAGTACATACCTTGACAAGATTTTGAAGTAGTTCAAAATGGAACAGTCAAAGAAAGAGTTCTTGCACGTGTTACAAGGTGTGAAATTGAGTAAGACTCAAAACCCGACCACGGCAGAAGATAGAAAGAGAATGAAAGTCATTCCCTATGCCTTGGCCATAGGTTCTATAAAGTATGCCATGCTGTGTACCAGATCTATTGTATACCCTACACTGAGTTTGGCAAGGGAGTACAATAGTGATCTAGGAGTAGATCACTGAAAGACGGTCAAAACTATCCTTAGTGGAATAAGGATATGTTTCTCGATTATGGAAGTGCGAAGGTTAAAGTAAAGGGTTACGTCGATGCAAGTTTTGACACCGATCTGCATGACTCTAAGTCCCGATCTAGATACATATTGAAAGTGGGAGCAATTAACTAGAGTAGCTCCGTGCAGAGCATTGTAGACATAGAAATTTGCAAAATACTTATGGCTCTGAATGTGACAGACCCGTTGACTAAAATTATCTCACAAGCAAAACATGATCACACCTTAGTACTCTTTGGGTGTTAATCACATAGCAATGTGAACTAGATTACTAAATCTAGTAAACCCTTTGGGTGTTGGTCACATGGCGATGTGAACTATGGGTGTTAATCACATGATGATGTGAACTATCAATGTTAATCACATGGTGATGTGATCTAGATTATTGACTCTAGTGCAAGTGGGAGACTGAAGGAAATGTGCCCTAGAGGCAATAATAAAGTTATTATTTATTTCCTTATATCATGATAAATGTTTATTATTCATGCTAGAATTGTATTATCCGGAAACATAATACATGTGTGAATACATAGACAAAGCAGTGTCACTAGTATGCCTCTACTAGACTAGCTTGTTAATCAAAGATGGTTAAGTTTCCGACCATAGACAAAGGAGTTGTCATTTGATTAACAAGGTCACATCATTGGTTGAATGATCTGATTGACATGACCCATTCCATTAGCTTAGCACCCGATCGTTTAGTATGTTGCTATTGCTTTTATCCATGACTTATACATGTTCCTATAACTATGAGATTATGCAACTCCCGTTTGCCGGAGGAACACTTTGGGTACTACCAAACGTCACAACGTAACTGGGTGATTATAAAGGAGTATTACAAGTGTCTCCAAAGGCAGATGTTGGGTTGGCGTATTTCGAGATTAGGATTTGTCACTCCGATTGTCGGAGAGGTATCTCTGGGCCATCTCGGTAATGCACATCACTATAAGCCTTGCAAGCAATGTAGCTAATGAGTTAGTTACGGAATAATGCATTACGGAACGAGTAAAGAGACTTGCCGATGCTTGAGATTGAACTAGGTATTGGATACCGACGATCGAATCTCGGGCAAGTAACATACCGATGACAAAGGGAACAACGTATGTTGTTATGCGGTCTGACCGATAAAGATCTTCGTAGAAAATGTAGGAACCAATATGGGCATCCAGGTCCCGCTATTGGTTATTGACCGGAGATGTGTCTCGGTCATGTCTACATTGTTCTCGAACCGTAGGGTCCGCACGCTTAAGGTTTCGATGACGGTTATATTATGAGTTTGTGTATTTTGATGTACCGAAGGAGTTCGGAGTCCCGGATGTGATCACGGACATGACGAGGAGTCTCGAAATGGTCGAGACGTAAAGATCGATATATTGGACGACTATATTCGGACATCGGAAAGGTTCCGAGTGATTCGGGTATTTTTCGGAGTACCGGAGAGTTACGGAATACGTATTGGGCCTTATTGGGCCATACAGGAAAGAAGGAAAAGGGCCTCAAGGGTGGCCGCACCTTCCCTTGGTCTGGTCCGAATTGGACTAGGGAAGGGGGCGCCCCTTCCTTCCTTCTCCTTTTCCCTTCCCTTTCCTTCTCTCCTACTCCTACTACATGGAAGGTATCCTAGTTGGACTCGGCAAGGTGGAATCCTACTCCCGGTGGGAGTAGGACTCCCCTAGGGCGCGCCATAGAGAGGCCGGCCCTCCTCCTCCTCCTCCTTTATATCTGAGGGCAGGGGCACCCCATGGACACACAAGTTGATCCTTGAGATCGCTTCCTTAGCCGTGTGCGGTGCCCCCTCCACCATATTCCACCTCGGTCAAATCGTAGCAGTGCTTAGGCGAAGCCTGCGTTAGTAGAACATCAAGATCGTCACCATGCCGTCGTCTTGTGGAACTCTCTCTCCCCGGAGCTTTGCTGGATCGGAGCCCGAGGAGCGTCACCGAGCTGTACGTGTGCTAAGAACTCGGAGGTGCCGGAGTAACGGTGCTTGGATCGGTTGGATCGCGAGGAGAACGTACAACTACTTCCTCTACGTTGTGATTGCTTCCGCTTCGGTCTACGAGGGTACGTAGACAACACTCTCCCGTCTCGTTGCTATGCATCACCATGATCTTGCGTGTGCGTAGGAATTTTTTTGAAATTACTACGTTCCCCAACACAAGGTACATGGGTGTGTCTACCCCCAGGGCATGCCCACGTGCCTTCTGGCCTACTCCTTCGCCTTCTGGCCCCCCGAAGCTTCTAGGGTCTCTTATGTCCAAAAAAATCTTCAAACAGTATCATGGCATTTTGACTTCGTTTGGTATGAATTTTCTGGAAAACCGGAAACAGGCAAAAAACAGCAACTGGCACTTGGCACTAAGTTAATAGGTTAGTCCCAAAAAATGATATAATATTGCATATAATTGCATATAAAGCATCCAAGATTGATACTATAATAGCATGGTGTTGGTGCAATATCTGCCTACCTTATGTTTTGGAGATTATTGATAGAAGCAGGTATGAACTAATTTGTTTGCTAGTGCACAGAGAGAGAAAATTCCATACACAACCGAATAGAATGTTATCTCTGGTGCTAAGTTCGAGGAACTTCACCGAAGCATATTTGCGCTGCAGAGAAGAACGAGCTATATATGTTGAAGTGATAGAGTCAAGAAAAGTAATGTGAATAAATCGACCGCTCAAAAGTTTACTGCTGAAGCGATGCTTTTGTTTCGATACTATCGTCCGAAGAAATTGACTATAGCGATTGAAGTTGAAGACGAAATGAAGACGTAGCATTCATTTCGTTTTTCTTCTTTTAGTCTTTCGAGTCATAGGACCTCCGTACTATTAAGAGGGCTATAGGTTCTCAATGCTTAGGTCAGCTGTGATGCTTAGCCACAACATATGAGAGCTGTGAGAGAAATCTCTGTGTGCTCCGAGAAAATACTTGTCAGCAAGAGACTAAGATCTTCTTCACCGCAAGAGACTTGACTCGAATCGAGGAGTTAGCATTTCTTGCTCCGCAAGGAATGTTACCGTTGTGCTCAAATTCGACTGTTGGAATCGAGTAGTTTGGCCATTGGCTGAGGCCGATGTCCAATTTGGTCATTTCCCATCTGGGAAGGCTGTGGCTATAAATAGCCACCCCGCTCCAATGTTATCCATTGGTTGCTCCGCTTGAGAATTCTGAAAATATTGATTTGAGCAACCCCTCTCCGAGTGATTTTGAGTTTAAGATCCATCGATAGAAGACCAAGAGTCCAAACGTAGATAGTGGTTTAGCATCATATTAGTTCTAAGTGAGAGCTCTTGTACCTGTTACTCATGAGAGCTACGCACTCTCTAGACAAATAGGTTTGGCTTCGAGTGTTGAAGTGTTGCTGTCTTCAGCGAGCCTGATCTTCAGCAACCAAGAGTGATTGTGGTTCGCGAAGGTCGACCGAAGGTTTGGAGATCGCCGACAAGGATCTACCATGAGTGAAATCAACCTGAGTCTGATAAGCTCTGCATTGAAGGAGAATAGGGTGAAGAGAGTTTATCTTCCGTGTGAAGTCACAGCCCCACCAACCAGATGTAGCCCTTTGGCAGAAGGTTGAACTAGTCTACCAAATCTCTTGTCGCCATTGAGCACCACTGGTCATATATTTTCTACTGCATTTCATTCAATAGTTATCATTCATGCTCTATGTTGATAGATGACCTAATCTTTTATCTTGTTCTGTGGCCCTCATTCTGTATATATGAGTTTATTTCTATCATTACCCTTGTCTATATTCCTTTGTTGCCTGTCGGTATCTTTGTATTACTTGTGTAACCTTTCAGTTGCATTACTCTAAGATTCAGCTATGTTATGCCTCATTTTGTTACACCTATTTGCTTGCTGCATAACCCTCATTATAGTTAAACCTATTATCCATCATACTCGTTATGTTGTAAATGCCTTCATCGATGAATATGCCTCTGATGAAGAAAACTTATTCAGTGCATTTCTCTCAATATTCTATTCCGCTATTGTGTTTGGATTAAGTTTCAAAGCTTTCGAAAGAAAATTTGAATCTCCCATTCACCCCACCCCCCACTCTGGTCGATATACTCTTGGTCCTAACACATGGAACTTTCAAAAATTATAGATATGTTGGAGACGTATCAGGCATCCCCAAGCTTAATTCCTGCTCGTCCTCAAGTAGGTAAATGATAAAAATAGAATTTTTGATGTGGAATGCTACCTAACATGTTCACCATGTAATCTTTCTATTATGGCATGAATATTTAGATCCGAGTGATTCAAAGCAATAGTCTATACTTTGATATAAAAACATCAATACTCAGGTATACCAACAAAGAATGATGCCTTCCAAAATATCAGTGCTAAATAATGTTATCCCTACAAAATCATATAGCCTTGTCATGCTCCACCTTCTCAACACAAAGTATAAATCATGCACTACCCCGGTGTTATCCAAGCAATTGGTTCATATCTTTTTAACATGCTCCAGCTTTTTCAACCCTTGCACAATACATGAGTGCATGCCATGGATATAGCACTATGGGTGGAATAGAGTAAGGTGGTAGAGATTGAAATGGAGAAGACAAAAAAGGAGAAAGTCTCACATCAACAAGGCTAATCAACGGGCTATGGAGATGCTCATAAATTGATGTCAATGCAAGGAGTAGGGATTGCCTTGCAACAGATGCACTAGGAGCTATTAGTGTATGAAATCTCGAAAACAAAACTAAGTGGGTGTGCATCCAACTTGCTTGCTCATGAAGACCTCGGGCATTTGAGGAAGCCCATCATTGGAAGTGCCTACATAGGAGATTCTCTATACTAGGATGTGCAATGATCTAGCATAACATGTATTAGAAATGATGAATGGTGGCTGAGCCACAAATACTATGACAGCTATATGATCATGCAAAGAAATATGAAAATGACGATGTGTGTCATAATAACGGAACTGTGGAAGTTGCATGGCAATATATCTCAGAATGGCTATAGAAATGCCATAATAGGTAGGTATGGTGGCTGTTTTGAGGAAGATATAAGGAGGCTTATGTGTGCTAGAGCATATCATATCATGGGGTTTGGATGCACCAGCGAAGTTTGCATCACATCTCGAGGTGAGAAAGGGCAATGCACGGTACCGGAGAGGCCAGCAAATGGTGGAAATGTGAGAGTGCGTATATTCCATGGACTCACATTAGTCATAAAGAACTCACGTACTTATTGAAAAAGTTTATTAGCCCTTGAAGCAAAGTACTACTATGCATGCTCCTAGGGGGAGATTGGTAGGAGTTAACGATTGCGCGCCCTCGACCTTCATTCAAAGGAAGACACTTAATAATAAATCGTGCTTCAACTTCTTAGCATAAGGAGAGACTATACATGCATGCTTCAGGAATCACAAACCTTAACACCAATATTCTTACTAAACCACAATCATTCACTAGTACCTCCCACATATTACCATCTTTATATCGCGAAACTATTGCAATGAATCAAACTTATCATATTTAGTGATCTACATGAAAGTGTTTATTATATCCCTCTTGAATACCTATCATATTAGGATCAATTTCATAACTTGTGCATATTGCCATTACTATTATCAACTCTCAAAATGATATAAGTGAAGCATGAGAGTGCAACTATTTCTTTAAAATATATCCACCACCGTGCTCTAAAAGATATAAGTGAAGTACTAGAGAAACTGCCTTGCTCAAAAGATTTAAGTGAATCACAAAGAGTATTCTAACAAATCACGAATAATGTGTGTCGCTCTCAAAAGATGTGTCCAACAAAGATGATTGTGGAAAACTAAAAAGAAAATAAAGCAAAGACTCATATAATACACAATGCTCCAAGCAAAACTCATATCATGTGGTGAATAAAAATATAGCTCCAAGTAATTTACCGATGGTTGGTAGAAGAAGGATGGGATGCCATCTGGGCATCCCCAAGCTTAGAATCTTGGGTGTCCTTGAATATTACCTTGGGGTTCCTCGGGCATCCCCAAGCTTAGGCTCTTGGCACTCTCAATTCCTTCGTCCATCACGCTCTAACTCAAAACTTGAAAACTTTGGCACACAATACTCAACACAAAAGTCATGAGAACCGTTAGTATAACAAGCAAATCATCAGTTTAGGTACTATTGTAAACCCATTCATAGTTTATTATTGGATAATAAATACTTTATTCTAACTGCACGATGACTTATACCCCGATACAATCCATAGATTAATTAAAACAAGCAACCAATGCAACGAAAACAGAATCTGTCAAAAACAGAACAGACTGTAATGATCTAAACAATGTCAATACTTCTGTAACTCCAATAATTCTGAACAATTTGGACAACGTGGGAAAGTTTTGTATAAATCATGCGTAAAAAATTCAGAAATTTATCACGTTCCAGTGAATCTAAACAATTCTGCTACTGCGTGCAAAAGTTTATGTTTTCTCACATAATCAAAGCAACTATCAACCAAATCATCCCAAAGGCTTTACTTGGCACCAACACTAACACAACCATAATAGTAGCTTAATTGTGTGCACACCAAAAAAATACAAATGAAACAAGAAAAACTAAGATAACTATTGGGTTGCCTCCCAACAAGCGCTATTGTTTTACGCCAATAGCTAGGCGTAATGCATAGTTTGAAGTATTGCCATCCTTCATTCCCAAGTCCTTTTTAATCAAATCTTCCAAAAAAAACTTAATAAACCTCTCTTCCCATACTCTTCTTTCCTAGTAGGAGAGCTTAAACTATTGAAAGAACTTTGTTCGATAATTTTAACATTCATTACTTCAAATTTCGAATCATCACCATAAACATCTTCATATAAAACATGTATTAAATCATCAATAGGTTCCTTCGCCATCTACTCAAACAACTCACTACTAAATCCTTCATCAATTCCCTTAGTAATCCACTCCAATTTGTCACAAGTATCATGGTACGAAGTTTTAATAACTTCAGCATATGGAACCCTCCTCCTAAGATTTTCACTCTATGCAAAATAATCTCTGGATTCCAAACCACGTATATTGTCTTTATCATGGAGAATTTATTCTATTGGGGGATGCTAATTTTTTTTCCAATAGTAATCAAAGATTTCTCTAGCTTCTCCGATTATAGTCAAATTCGCGCATAAGGATAATAGTAGAATTATTTTTCATTTTGGGATCATGGATGTTGGGAAGTTCATAAAATATCTTTTGTAGTGTCGGATGAATATGCAAAAAAATCTCTCTAACTTAACCACAAGCATAGCCATAGAATCCACATAACTATTAGTCTTATCAAGAATTGATCCTCTAATTATGGTATGAATCCCGTGCAATCAAAGAATTCCTGAATAATATTATTCCCAATAATATTCCCGCTACCCACATGATAGATTTTAGTTTTAAGATTGGTGGGAGCTTTAGTTTCCGAAGGATCATGATCAAGAGCACAAGATTCAAATTCTTCAAGAGTTTCACTAGTGATATCTTCACTAGTACTTTCAATAATAATTTTTCAAATTCAGACATGATAGCAACTTCAAGTAAGCAAACGAGCAAACAAGAAAAAGAAAATATTTGTGTGTTTTTGTAAAAACATTTTAGAAGTGAGGACGTGAAAACTAAAGTCAAATGGCAAGTGAAAGTAAATGCAAGGAGATGAAATTGTATGCGATGGTACTTCATAGATTTTGGTGATGTCTCCCCGGCAACGGCACCAGAAATTCTTCCTGCTACTTGTGAGCTGCGTTGGGATTTCCCCGAAGCGGAGAGGACGATCCAGGATAGTAGAGATAAGTATTTTCCTCAATTAAGAACCAAGGTTATCAATCTATTAGGAGAACCACACAAGACGTCGTGAATAGCACCTACAAGCAAAATAACAAATATTTGTACCCAACACAAACAAGGGGTTGTCAATCCCTTGGTTATCAAATCTTGTAGTGATAGATAGATAAAGAAAAACACAAAATAAAATCATGGTAAATAAATTGCAGCAATGTATTTTTGGATTTTAATTTATGATAAAGATAGACCCAGGGGCCATATTTTTCGCTGGAGGCTTCTCTCTCGAACAAAAAGCATACGGTGGGTGAGGGAGTCCTGGATTAGGGGGTGTCCGGATAGCCGGACTATAGCCTTTGGCCGGACTCTTGGACTATGAAGATACAAGATTGAAGACTTCGTCCCGTGTCCGGATGGGACTTTCCTTGGCGTGGAAGGCAAGCTTGGCGATCTGGATATGTAGATCTCCTCCCATTGTAACCGACTCTGTGTAACCCTAGCCCTCTCCGGTGTCTATATAAACCGGAGGGTTTTAGTCCGTGGGGCGAACAACAATCATACCATAGGCTAGCTTCTAGGGTTTAGCCTCTCGATCTCGTGGTAGATCTACTCTTGTACTACCCATATCATCAATATTAATCAAGCAGGAGTAGGGTTTTTACCTCCATCGAGAGGGCCCGAACACAGGTAAAAACATTGTGTCCCTTGTCTCCTGTTACCATCCGCCTAGACACACGATTCGGGACCCCCTACACGAGATCCGCCGGTTTGACACCGACATTGGTGCTTTCATTGAGAGTTCCTGCGTGCCGTCATCATCGGGAAGGATGCCTCATCCCGTCTTTAAAAGGCGACCACGATTGCTAAAGGAGCTTTGGCTATCGGCCAAACTCTCCGGCTAGGCGGTTCTCTTATGACCGCCTGTTCGGCCGCCGCGCCGACGATGACTTCTCGGGTCATCGAAAGAAATCTTCACGTCAACTCGGAACTCGTCGAGCAGTTAGATCCGACGGAGCTCTCTTCCTTAAACGAGCTCCTGGATCTCATCACCGCCACAGGAGTCGCTTCTGAGACTACGATCAGCTTGGGCCTAAACCCGATCTGAGAGAGATTAACTCTCCCCAGGTCACCCATCATGTTGCTGTGGTGGAGGAACAATGCAGCGACCCTTCATCTATCTTAAGTACTAGCTATGTCCGGATTCCCGATCCCTCCAAGACGGATACCCGAGGAGGGGAGGACGTCACTCAAGACCTAAACTTAGAATCAGGCCACGGGCTAGATTCATTGGACAACATCCAAGAATCCAAACTTCCGAGTTCGGAAACTCCTTGGCCCTTGAGTCTCAGATTGGGTGAGGTTTCGGATTTAATTCCACCCACCCACCCGAACATATGCGATCTATCCAAAATTAGGCAAGAGCGCGAGGAAGCGATTACATCATTATCGGGCGATTCCTCCTGGTTATGAACAGGATAAAGGACTGCCGCGAGGAAGACGCAATTTCATTCTTCTGCAATAATTTCACGGACAAGGGAATCCCCAGCGCCATAGGTCACCGTGAAATTACATGCTTTGCTGACTTGGCGTCCATAGTATAGAAGTATTGTGCGATGGAAAGCGCCTGGAAAACCGAAGTAAGATTTTGGGACAATCCGGCCCTGAATACAAACCCAGTCCGAAATAAAAGGGTGCATTATCGCCAATCACCCGGGTTAAACACCAAAAAACAAAAACCCCTACGAGGCATGGAACCGTGCTGGAGGGCTGGCTCAACAGACCCTGTAAAATTCATAGTACAGAGGGCGCCACACCAACTCATAGCCTTAGAGCATGTTGGATACTCCGGCAGGTGGCCAAAAGTGGCGAAGAGTTTCTAACCCCAGAATCCACAGAGCACCAGCACATGGATACCAGTACGGTATTAACTGTCTTCGAGACTTTCGCATCAAATTATATGCGGAAATGAACACTCCACAGCCTTGCCGAAGTCTACCAAGTAGCAACGATAAACCCATGGAGTGACACGGCTATTACCTTTAATGCCAGTGATGAACCTAAATTCCGAACAGCCCGAGCACCAGCCGCATTGGTCCTCAGTCCAATAGTGGACGGCTTTCTTCTTACCAAGGTACTCATGGACGGTGGCAGTGGATTGAACCTCATTTACGAGGAAACCCTTCGAAAAATGGAAATAGACTGGAGCCGCATTGAGCGAAGAACCACAACCTTTAGAGGAATAATCCCAGTCGGGAAGCATCTTTGTCTGAGGAAAAATCACACTGGATGTGGTGTTCGCACGCCCGGATAATTACAGGTCTGAGGAGGTCACGTTCCAAGTGGCCCCGTTCAGCAGCGGATACCACGCTCTATTAGGGCGAGAGGCATTCACAATTTTTCAAGCTATACCCCATTACGGGTACATGAAACTCAAAATTCCCGGGCCCAACGGAATCATCACTCTTGCTAGTGACCCGGACATAGCACTCCGCGCCGAAAATAAGACAGTCGCACTGGCCCTTGAGGCAATATTCGAAGCCCTAGCTGCCGAGGAACTGACTACGCTGTGCTCCACGGTGAACAGGGACGACGTGATACTCGATAAAAGATCCAAGTCCACCTCCTTTAAACCGGCGGACGGAATAGTCAAATTCCAAGTCCATCCAACGGAACCTACAAAAACGGCCTCCATCGGGGCGCAATTAAACCCTGATGTAGACGCCGCACTACGAGAATTCCTACGCGAAAATTGGGACATTTTTGCCTGGCACCCTTCAGACAAGCCAGGAATCCCACGCCGGCTGGCTGAGCACAACCTAAACATCCTAAAAGGATTCAGGCCAGTCAAGCAGGCTCTTCGGCGTTTCTTCGAACCTAAGAGACAAGCCATGGGAGAGGAGCTAGCCAAACTATTGGAGGCTGGATTCATCAGAGATATAAAACATCCGGACTGGCTAGCAAACCTGGTGATGGTACCAAAGAAAGACAAATCCTGGCGCCTATGTGTCGATTTCAAGGACCTCAACAAGGCTTTCCCAAAGGATCCCTTCCCCCTCCCCCGCATCGAGCAAATTATCGACGCTACCGTAGGACATGATTCATTGTGCTTCCTCGATGCATACTCCAGCTACCATCAAATTAAGATGGCAGAGCCTGACCAAGCCGCAACGGCATTCATCACCCCATACGGCCCATTCTGCTTCAACACAATGCCCTTCGGGCTCAAAAACGCCGGTGCAACATATCAGCGCATGATTCAGACATGTCTGGCAAACCAGATCGTCAAAACAATCGAGGCATACGTAGATGATGTGGTCGTCAAAACCAATCATGTCGAAACTCTGGTAGACGACTTGAGGCTCACATTTGATAACCTCCGAACATATGACATCAAGCTTAACCCGGAAAAATGCGTTTTCAGCGTACCAGTCGGAAAGCTCTTGGGCTTCATCATATCCGGTAGAGGAATTGAAGCAAACCCAGCCAAGATCCGAGCTCTGTCACAATTGGATATCTCAAAGGACCTCAAACAAATAAAAAAATTGACTGGATGCGTGGCGGCTCTAAGCCGCTTTATCTCCCGCGTGGGAGAAAAGGCATTACCCCTTTATCGCCTCCTCCGGTATACCGAACACTTCGAGTGGGCCGGATGCATACCAGCTGGACTCGAAGAAATAAAAGCCATATTGGCAACAAACCCGGTCTTGGCCGCGCCTAGCATCGGCGAACCAATGCTATTATACATCGCGGCAACTCATCAAGTTGTAAGCGCGGTGCTCGTTGTCGAATGAGAAACGGACGGACACAAGTTCCCCTTCAAAAACCAGTTTACTACGTGTCCACTATCCTCACTCCATGCAAGTCACGGTATCCGCATTATCAAAAGATAGCGTACGTGGTGTTTATGGCATCCCGGAAGCTGTGACACTACTTTCAAGAGTGTTCGATAACAGTAGCCTCCGAAGTACCTCTTAATGACATTATAAACAACCGCGACGCGATGGGCCAGATTGCCAAATGGGACATTGAGCTCCTCCCGTTCGACATAACCTATAAGCCACGGCGAGCTATTAAGTCGCAAGTTTTGGCCGACTTCGTCGCCGAATGGACTAAAGCCGAACTCCCTAAAGAGTACGGCACATATTCCATCTGGATCATGCACTTCGACGGCTCCAAAATGTTGGCTGGTGCGGGGCTGGCGTCGTTACGACGTCCCCAACAGGAGATACAGATTCAATACGTACTCGAGATAATGTATACGGACTCCAACAACGCGGCGAATCTGAGGCCCTCATACATGGTCTCCGGATGGCAGTCTCCATGGGCATTCAACGCCTAGAGGTGCGCGGGGATTCGAACCTCGCGATATCCCAAATAAATGGAGACTTTGATGCCAAGGATCCGAAAAATGGCAGCTTATTGCAACGCCGTCCTAAAAATGTCAGCTTGGTTCGAAGGGCTCGAATTTCACCATATAGCTCGGGAAAACAATCGAGCAGCGTAGCGTCTTGGGACGCATTGGCGCAAAGCGTGATGCCGTCCCTCCCAATATCTTCCTAGAGAGGCTGTTCAAGCCATCCGTATTATGGGAAGGGGAGTCCGGAAATAACAGCCCGGACCCAACCGCACTGCCCGACACCGAACATTCTGACACAACTGGAGGCTCTGCCAACAAAGTAACATTTTCAGCCCACATAATAATGGCAGTCATTGCCCCGTGGACAGAACCATTCCTAGCCTACCGAACCAGGCAGGAACTTCCCGAGGACCAAAACGAGGCATGCTGCATAGTGCGGCGATCTAAAGCCTATAAAGTCCATGAGGGAGAGATTTATAAGAAAAGCAGCACCAGAGTCCTTCAAAGGCGTATCTCCGAAGAGGAGGGGCAGAATCTTCTGGCTGAAATTCATGCCGGACTTGGCGGGCACCATGTTGCAGCCCGGGCCCTTGTAAGCAAGGCCTTCCGTACAGGATTGTACTGGCCGACGGCCCGGGCAGATGCTCAGGACTTAGTCCAACGATGCCTCAGTTGCCAGCTCTTTGCTAGCCAAAGCCATATGCCACCCACCGCCCTCCAAACTATACCCATCACCTAGCCCTTCGCGGTCTGGGGGCTTGACATGGTAGGACCCCTTAAAGGGGAACCTACAAGCAAAAATACCTACTAGTCATGGTGGATAAATTCACCAAATGGATAGAGGCCAAGCACATTAAGACGGCGAATCGACGGTGATAGACTTCATATCGAGGGTCGTATACACCGTTCTGGCGTCCCCACAAAGATCATCACCGATAACGGCACAAAATTTCTGGTGTGAGGTCAAACTCGTGCAAAACATGGGCATCAAGCTCGACTATGCTTGATCTATCACCCACAAACTAACGGTCAAGTCGAGCGAGCAAACGGTCTAATGATGAGCGGCATCAAACCCAGATTAGTGCGGTCCCTCAAGGAATCTAACACGCACTGGGTAGAGGAGCTCGACTCCGTACTCTGGGGGCTGCGGACCACGCCGAATCGCACAACCAGATTCACACCATTCTTTATGGTATACGACGCAGAGGCAGTTCTACACTGCGACATAATTCATGACTCACCTCGCGTGCGCTTGTATGAAGAAAGAGAAGCCGAACTCGATCTCCAGGACAGTTTGGACGCCTTGGAGGAGGAGCTTGATGTGGCAAAAGCTCGTTCCACATTCTATCAACAGCGGCTCAAAGATATCAAAGCGAGAAATGCACGGGCCAAAACTTACAATGTTGGCGAAGTTAGTTCTACGCCCACGGACAAGAAAAAGGACAAACTCAAGCCCAAATGGGAAGGTCCCTTTATTATTGACCAAGTCCTGACTGGTGGAGCGTACCGTCTGCGAATGCATCGGATAACCGACTCGAGCTGAACCCATGGAACGCAGCCCATCTCCGAAGATTCTACGCCTAGCGCCGGACTCTGTGTTCGTCTCCTTCCTCTGTCTATTTTTTACACATTAACTGTCTTACATTTCTCTCCTTCTCCCTCCCTTCCCCTTACAGCCTTAAGGGCTTGTTCACGCCTTGTTCGCACATAACTGACGCGCTTATTCGCTCATTATACACAGGGGCTTCTTTAATGAAGCTTATTTATCTGAACTTCATGCCCAACACATGCGACATACTTCCGCATGTACCTTTTATTCACCATTATATGCATCGATATGAATTAAGTTTTGGCGAAGCTGGGTTGCCTGGCTCCTGTGCTTACCCCTACGTTCCCGATTGTTCGGCTAGGCGGTAAAGGGAGCACCTCTGCGATTGTTACTATCGGGTCAGCCGCATGTGTACCTCAGACTGGGTGAAGCCGAAAGCTAGCGTTCTTAAGGGAATATTCGGTCGGTGAACTAAAGATGATTTATCACTTGTTTATTTATTTGCCCCCATGTCGGTGTACTAGAGTAGGGGTACCCTAGTATCCCGTACTCGTGCACGGACAGTTGTAGCACCCCGCGGCAAGGTTTGCCTCGTCACCGCCAAGATCCTTCGTGGCTCCTTTGGAGCCATTCAAGAACAAAGTATTTGATTAAGAAGACAAGGCCCCGACAAGAGGAGCTTGTCGGGAAGGCCACTCCAGGCACGCAGAAGACAAGGCCCCGGCAAGAGGAGCTTGCCGGGAAGGCTCGGAGCGCGACGAGCCTCCGGGCGCGACAAGGATTCAGCCGCGGCAAGGCGTTTGCCGCGGCATGCAGCTTCTCTCCGTCTCCGCTCCAGCTCATCCAGCGACGTGTCGCCATGGGGCCGTCCCATGGGCGCGTGTCGAGAGGCTGTGCAGCCAGCGGAGAGCAGCGATAAGCGGCACTGACAAGCTTGCCGTCGTGGCGAGCGGAGGCGCACCTGACGGTCTCTGTTGCACTGTTTGGGCGACACTGACGGGCATTTATTGCTTTTGTCCCTTGCCGTCAGGGTTAGGTATTTTGCACTGTACACTGTTCGAGTAGGTGTACCAACTCCTGTTTTTACATTTGTACCCCGCCTATGTTGCCACAGCCGGAGACCCCTTGAGCATATAAAAGGAGGCCCATGCATAGCGTAGAAGGGGTTGGGCTGGTTCGGTTCATTCGACTCACCGGAGACTAGAGACACTCAAGCTAGGTTTTGTAGCTCTCATTGCTCCCTAGCAAGAACACAAGACATCAAACAAGCAGCGATGGGAGTTTTATCTCTCCGGAGAGCTCCGGCTGGGTAAACTGCTCGTGTGCCTCGCCTCGATCTGCTCTTCGTGCGATCTCCGCCCCTCCGAACCACAAGGGGCCTGGTCCGCCGGCCCCATAGGTGTCCGTGGAGTGCGATCAGCCTCCCCGACATCTTTGGCGCGCCCGGTAGGGGCGTCGAGGCCGTGTGAATCTGATCAGCGTTCACACGAGCAGCGTCATCAACATCTTCCTCAACATGCCACCGAAGAAGAAGGCTTGGCGGCAGCAGAAACCGTCGCGTCGTACCCGCCCTCACCGCAGCAAACAGGTGGTGGGGCAGACGCTGGCGGAGGAACGGGCGCCGACGAAGGTGTCCGCCGACATTGCCAAGTCCAAGGACAAGGCCCCGCAAACCTCGGCGTCCGTGCATCCCCCGCGCCCATCTCAGGAGACGCGGGACCAACAACGTCATGGCGTTCACAACGCCATACGTTCGTTGGATCGAGACCCTCAAGACCAGCATGCGCGCCAACATGCTGGCACGAGTGAGATACGGTCACCCGGACGGGGTGCTGCTCCTTCGTACATAGTTAGAAGTCCGAGCGTGTCCCGCTCCTCGCACCGTTCTCCAATGCCACCCACTACTCCAGCAGAAGCTCTGGTGAGAGCTCAGCTGCTCCTCGACTACCCTCCAACGGCCGACAAGGTCGACGAGTGGAGGGCCACTATCCAGAGCCTCATCGGCTTTGCCAACGGCGACGCTCCGCGGCAACCAACGCCATCATTGCCGCGGCGAGACGACAAGACACGAGCCGGTGGCGACGAGACTGTCGGAGGTGCAACCACCGTGCACTCTCCGCCAAGAAGGCCAAGATCGCCCGACTCACCGGATCCACCTCGACAATGACTCCACTGCGTCGTCGGATCCATGAGCTTCGCCGCGATCAGCGCCAAGTCCTTCATGAGCGACAACAAGAGGACGCCGGACTCGCATCGGCGCCCGAAGAGAAGCGCGACGTCGGTCCGACAAGCGCGCTGGGCCTTCTATTGACATGCGCGCCCGGAGGAGCAGGCGACTTACCGTCTGCGGTAGGTTGCCCTGCGTTCACTCGTGAGCTGTGGCAAGTCCGATGGCCCAGCAGAAAAACTTCAAACCAGACGTGCGGAGAAGTATGATGGCAGGGCGCATCCGTCGGAGTTCCTTAGCATCTACACCATCGCGGTGCGAGGCTGCGGGGGGCGGGACGACAAAATCCTCGCCAACTACTTCTCGCCGTGCTCAAGCCCAACGTCGGATCTTGGCTCATGCACTTGCCGGACAGCTCCATATCCTCTTGGGCAGATCATGCCATCAGTTTGTTGGCGCCTTCACAGGTGGCCACAAACCTCATGGCCAAGAGAGTGACCTTCACTTGCTCGCCCAGAAGGAAGAAGAGTCCCTGCGCAAGTTCATTCAGAGATTCAGCCGTGTGCACGACAACATCCCAGACGTCCACCCTGCCGCGGTGGTCAGCGCATTTCATCAGAATGTGCGGAACCGCAGGATGAGGGAGGAGATGGCGATGTGCAAAGTCAAGGACGTCAGTGAGCTTTACGCCTTGGCCGACAAGTGTGCACGCGCTGAGGAAGGGAGGAGACTCCTAGGAGAGAATGCAGAAGCAGGATCGGCGGTGAGGACACCGCCCGGCAAAGAAGGGCGGTGGCGAGGCAACAGGAAGAAGAAAGCCGGAGAAGTGCTAGCAATCGAAAGCAGTCCGGCATTGGAGGTGGCAACAAGAATGCCAAGGCTGGTGGCTCCGGCAAGGAGGTTGCCGCTGGCGCCAACCACCGGTCGGTGTGACCCACCGACAAGCGGGACAGCTCCGACAAGCGATCTTGCAAGATCCACCGCACCAAGGGCCACGACCTCCGTGAGCTGCAAGAAGGTCGAGCAGCTTGTCGAGCAAGAGAGCTGAGTACGAGCGGCGCGACAAGGAGAAGGCCAGGAAGGTGCGGGGAGCAAGCAAGAAAGCGTCCGGCCGGGGGAGGGGCCTTGGCAAGGCCAAGCAGCGACAAGGAGATCGACCTCCCCGCGGCCGCGACAAGGATGAAGATGAGGACGACGACGAAGATATGGAAGACGACGACGCCGATGAGCAGGAGTTTCAGAAAGCCACAGAGTTCCTTTGCGTTGACGGAGGTGCTTCCCTACATACCTCCCATCGCCAACTCAAACAATGGATGCGGGAGGTCAATACAGTGGAACCATCCGTAGACTCACGCAAGCCTCTCAAGTGGTCCAGCACGCCTATCATTTTTGATATTGAGGATCACCCTGATCGCATAACTGCGGTCGGGTGCTTGCCGATGTTGGTCTCTCCAACCATCCGCAACCTCAAGGTCACAAAAATGTTAGTTGACGGCGGGGCCGGCTTGAATCTGATCTCCTCCGCGGTGCTCCAGAAGCTTCAAATCCCTGACAGCTAGCTCGAAGAGACCGGTACCTTCCAAGGAATCAATCCGGGAAGGAGCAAGCCGAAGGGGAGGGTTACGTTGCCGGTCACATTTGGCAGCGAGCTGAACTTCAGGACTGAGAGGGTTACATTCGACGTTGCCGATTTCCCATTGCCTTACAATGGGATACTCGGCCGTCCAGCACTCGCCAAGTTCATGGCAGCCTCTCACTACGCTTACAATCTCCTCAAGATGCCAGGCCCGATAAGCGTCATCTCTGTCCACGGCGACAAAAAGGATGCCCTTATCTGTGCCGACAAGATCTACCGGGATGCAGCAGCCGTGACGGATTGCCAGACACTTGCCGCTGAAACTCCCGGGGGGAAGAAGACCAAGTCCAAGTCCGACAAGGGCTCTGATGCTCACTCCGGCAAGCGCACCTCTTCGGAGTGCTGCGCTACCGTCGAGGACGCACCATCGAGCTCCACCGGCAAGTGCAAGAAAATGGTGGCTCCACCGAAGACCAAGAAGGTGCCCGCCAAGGAGGACGGCACTGGTGGTACCTTCACCATCAGTGCCTCTCTCGACCCTAAATAGGAAGGCGCGCTCGTTGCTTTCCTGCAGGCGAATGTCGATGTGTTTGCATGGCAATCGTCGATATCCCCGGTGTTCCTGTGAAAGTGATTGAGCACCGCTGGCCGTTTGTCCTCGTCTTGCGGCCCGTCAAGCAAAAAGTCGAGAAGCAAGCGGTGGGCGCCAAGAATTCATAGCGAAGAGATCAAGAAAGCTGGAAGCAGCGGGCCTTGTCGAGGAGTGCTCCATCCCTCGTGGTTGGCCAATCCTGTAGTCGTGCGCCAAAGTAAATGGAAAATGGAGACTTTGTATTGACTTCACGGATGTTAATAAAGCTTGTCCCAAAGATCCATTTCCCTTGCCGCGCATTGACCAGATTGTTGACTCCACGGGTGGATGTGATTTGCTTTCGTTTCTTGATGCATACTCAGGATATCATCAGATCTTCATGGCTGAAGAAGATGAAGAGAAGACCGCATTCATTACACCATGTGGCACATACTGTTTCATACGGATGCCTTTCGGTTTGAAGAATGCTGGTTCAACATTTGCAAGGGTAGTCCATGGCGCTTTTGAGCCGCAAATGCACAGAAATGTAGAAGCCTACATGGATGAAATAGTGGTCAAAAGCAAGGACAAAGCAACTCTGGTTCAAGATTTGGACGAGACCTTTGCAAATCTGCGCAAGATCAACCTCAAGCTCAACCCCAAGAAATGCGTGTTTGGAGTCCCTTCCGGCAAACTTCTCGGGTTCTTTGTGTCTCAGCGAGGGATCGAAGCTAATCCCGACAAGATCAAGGCCATTGAGCAGATTGAAGCACCAAAGCGCGTCAAGGATGTACGAAGGCTTGCCGGTTGCGTGGCTGCTCTCAGCAGGTTTATTTCTAGGTTCTGCTGGCGCCTACCGCCGTTTTTCAAGATTTTGAAAAAGGCAGGTCCAATGAAATGGACTCCGGCGGAGGCTCATTGCAGGACTTGAAGAGATACCTGTCCTCCACTCCAACACTTGTCGCACCTAAGCCACAAGAGAAGTTGCTGCTATATATAGCGGCAACCAATCAAGTGGTTAGTGATGCGTTAGTAGCGGAGAGGGAGGCGGATGACGAGCCAGCAACCACGGCAAGCACATCCAGCGACAAGCAGGGGGCTTCGCCGACAAGCTCTGGTCCCGACAAGGATGAATCCGCGCAGACACATGAACATATACAGAAAAGGATGGTGCAGCGCCCAGTCTACTTTGTCGATTCCCTCCTGCGAGGGGCTAGGTCAAGGTACTACGGTGTGCAAAATTGCTTTTCGGCCTCCTCATGGCCTCGAGAAAGCTGCGCCATTACTTCCAAGCACATGAGATCACACGATTGTCACTCGCTTTCCGCTGAAGAGGATACTGCGAGAATCCGAAGCGGCAGGCAGGATTGTCGAGTGGGCCTTTGGAGCTGTCAAGCTTTGGTCTCAAGTTTGAAAGCACATCAACTATCCAAAGCGAGGCGTTGGCGGAATTCATAGCGAGAATGGGCGCCAACACCGGATGAAGAGATTCGAGACGAGCATTCCCGTCAAAGAAGCAAGCAAAGAGTGGCTGATGTACTTTGATGGTGCCTTCTCGCCTGCAAAGTATTTGGTGCCGGCGTGCTTATCGCACCCACGGAGAGCACCTCAAATCGTCGTCGTCCAGATGCACTTTCCCAAGGAGCAAGCGACAAACAATACTGCAGAGTATGAAGGTTTGCTTGCCGGTCTCAGGATCGCCGTGGACCTTGGGATCAAAAAGCTTATTGTCAGGGGAGACTCACAACTCGTCGTCCGCCAAGTCAACAAAGATTACCAGAGTCCGTTGATGGAAGCCTACGTCGATGAAGTGAGGAAGCTAGAAGAGCACTTTGACGGCCTGCAAATGGAACATGTTCCAAGAGCTCAGAATGATATTGTCGGCGGCTGTCAAAGTGCGCCGCACTTTAGTTGCACAATGGAACAAAGGGATTTTCGTGCTCAAGCTGACTCAACCAACCGTAACACCATCAACTGGACAAAGCAAGAAGAGGAAGTTGGCCTCTGGTGACTACTTTCAATGAGCTTCCCGGCCGTCGTCGCAAAGGTCCCCAAGATCAACACCAACAAGTCTTTGAGGAGCGATCTGCTCCGGCGGGCCCTGTGGTTTGTTTCAGAAGCGGGCGCTCCCGACAAGTCTTGCTCGGCAAGCTTGTCGGGAGCATCAAGCTCGGCGGGGCCGCGAGTTCTTGCCGTGGAAGCTGATGTTCCCGCAGCAGCAGATGTGCCTTTAGTCCTTGTTGTCGAGCCGCAAGCTCCGGCATGGGCGCAGCAGATTGTCCATTTCCTTCAGACAGGAGAACTTCCCAAAGAGCAAGAAGAAGCGGCAAGAGTAGCCCGGCAGTCAAGTATGTACCAGTTTGTCGACAAAGATACTGCATGTAAGAAGACTCAACGGTGTGAAATTGAAGTGTATTCCAGGAAGAAGGACGAAGTTGTTGGCGAGAGATACATGGAGGCATATGTGGTCATCACATTGGCGCAAGAGCACTTGCGGCAAAGCTTTCCGGCAAGGTTTCTTCCGCCGACAGCCCTCCGAGGATGCAACTGCACAAGTAACCAAGTGTGAAGCGTGCGGTTCCATTCCAAACAGATACACCAGCCAGCTCAAGCTCTCCAGACGATCCCTTTATCCTGGCCATTTTCGGTCTAGGGCTCGACATCCTCGGCCCCTTCCCCGAGCTGTTGGGGGCTTTGAGTACTTGTATGCGTCACCATCGACAAGTTCACAAAGTGGCGGAAGTGGAAGCGATGAGGAAGGTGACAACCTGATCGTGATCAAGTTCTTGGTCGATTGTTTGCCGTTTGGAATCCCTAACCGGATCATCACCGACAACGGCACACAATTCACGCAGTCGCACCTTCATGCGATGCGTCCAAGACCTTGGCGCCAAGGTCTGCTTTATACATTGCTCACCCGAGAAGCAACGGTCAAGCGAGAGGGCAAATCTTTGAAGTGCTGCGCGGGCTCAAGACCAGAACTTTCGACAGGCTGCACAAGTGCGGAAGAAACTGGATCGAGGAGCTGCCGGTGGTTCTTTGGTCGATCAGGACGACGCCAAATCGAGCCACTGGCCAGACACCTTTCGCTCTAGTCTATGGAGCAGAGGCAGTTCTCCCCACGGAACTCGTATACGGATCACCTCGAGTACTCGCTTATGATGAGCTTGAGCAAGAGCAGCTGCGACAAGATGACGCGCTGCTCCTTGAGGAGGATCGTCTTCAGGCCGCTGTGCGAGCTGCTCGCTACCAGCAAGCTTTGCGTCGCTACCATAGCCGCAGGGTTAATGCCGAAGTCTCGAGGAAGGCGACCTTGTTCTTTGGCGCGTTCAGTCCGCCAAGAATTCAAACAAGTTGGCCTTGAAGTGGGAAGGCCCTTATCGGGTGAAACGAGTCACTAGGCCTGGCGCTGTCCGCCTTGAGACCGAAGATGGCATTCCGGTGAGCAACTCCTGGAACATTGAGAATCTTCGTAAGTTTTACCCATAGGGCGCGGTTGTCGGAACCCGTTCCGGCAACCACCTTTTGTACAAGTCTTGCCGCTGTTGCATGTAATCCTTTGTACAAAGCGGGCGCAGACCCCGTGCATCAGTAAAGCTCATGTGTTGCGCACAACTTGTCAATTTCATGCTTTCATCAATTTATTGCATGTTTTGGCTAACACTTTGTGCAAAGCAACCACACCCGTAAGCAGAATCGAGCCATTGGGCTCCATAACGTTATTTCCTCTTCTTTTTCTTTTCTCAAAGAAAGGAAGGCTCCCTCGCGCACAAGTTAACCAGGGGGGAAGGAGGAGATAATACTATGGACCAGGCACTGCTCAAGGAAGTTTCACCTCACCGGGAAGCAAGAGACAGAAAAGCTAAGTTGCCAAAGTTTGAGCAATCAATTCTTAAATTTTTAAGTTATCTTCCTCGAACGATAGTACTTTGTATGGAAAACATGTGCGCAGAGGAACCAACTCGCCGGCTAGTCGCGCCCTTACTTTGTTTCGAGTCCGCTCAACAACTTAAGTGAGCTGCGGCTAGTCGCGGCAAGGTTGCTTTGTCGGAGGCACCTTTGCCAATAGGCTGCTGACGTTCCGCACTCAGCGCTCGCGGCAAAGGTGCCCGCACCGACAAGTCCCCCAAATGCGTAAGGCAGAAATATACAAAGGAAGGAATCAAGTAGAGGAAATAACATTGCATTGATCGCCTAAGATAGAGTATATTACAAAATAACTTGTCGCTGATCTAACAAAGTGTTCTAAACATGATCAGCAGCGACAAGGGAAAGATAAAGTTGGCGGCCTAGTCTACGCGGTCGCCCTTAATCCGCTTGATCTTGTTCACCTTGTCCACAATGGGTGCGACAAGGGCTTTGAGCTCCTCCACGTTGGCATCGGGCGGCAGGGATCTGAGGACGCCGTTAAGGTTGAGGCCCGGATTGTGGAAGGCCACCTTGATCAACACCTTCTCGAGGGCTCCTGCATAGACCTGGCGTGATTCCTCGGCCAGCTGCTTTGGGACCTCTTCCCGGAGTCGCTGGAGGCCCGTCACCACGCCTTTGAAGAATAAGCTGAGCTTGGCGCTGGGTTGGAGATGCTCGTCGGAGGAGTATGCAAGGTCCGCCATCCCCAGCTCCATCAGCTCGTTGTGGATGTCGGCCGGCGGTGTCCATAAGACCTTGGTCCAAAGTGCTCCACGCTCTCCCTCAAGGTGTTCTGGACGGAGGCAGCATTCGCCAGCAGCTCCTCCTTGGCCTTGATCGCCTCCAACAAGCCCACCTCCCGCTCTCTGGCGCTGTCCAACGTCTGCGTCAGGGTGGTCAGCTTTAGCTCCAGATCCGCCTTGGAATCCTTGGCGGCGTCGAGCTCCTTGCCTCTATCAGCGATACGACTCTGCAGCTCACCCAGAGTGTAGGCGTCCTTCTCGCGCTCACGCTTGAGCACGGCAAGCTCTTCGCCGCTCTTCTTGAGGGTGGCCTCGGCTGTGCCACCTTCGCCTTCAGCTCTTCCTTGGCGGCCTCGGCGGCTGGCAGCGTCGCCGCCTCTGAAGTGCCCGCCAAGCGACTCCTCAGCTGCAAGGTCTTCTTCGTGGCTGTCCAGGTTGACCTTCCGCTGCGCCAGCTCGCTTTCCTGCGCGGCGAGCTTCTCGGCAGCCAGCCGCTGCTCCTCCTCAGCCGCGGCCTTCTCAAGGATGAAGGCCGTGCGCTCCTCTGCAAGTTGCCCCCGCGCTTCCGCCACGTCGCGGAGGGCTTCTTTGTTGGCGCTCGGAGCTCCTCGGCGCTTCTCCATGTCCGCTCCGCCCTCGTGACAAGGGCTTCCCGGGTCTCTAACTTGGCCTCCCGGGTGCGGTAGAGCGACAGCAGCTTCTTCAAGATGCTGCTCCTCCTCGAACTTCACGCTCTTGCTGCTTGGCGCATCCACCAGCGTCGGCCAGCGAGGCGAGTAGCTCGCCGTCGAAGGTCTCGCCCTCGACCGACGCCCTGGAGCTCGGTTCCCAGGGGAGCTTGATGAAGACGCCTTCGCCGGCCTTCAGGTAGGCGCCGGGCTGGGGCTCCTCAGAGCCCGCCACCGCAGCAGCGGCGGGGGAGTCGGCTGTCGGTGTAGCGCTTGCCGCTCCTGCGGCCTCAGGGCCGTCAGTACGATCGCCCGACCCCTCGCCGGCCTCTGCGTCGGCAGCCTCGGTGGCCTCCTCGCCAACAGGCTCGTCGGCGGCCTCTTCCTCCACGATGACGACCTCTTCTTCTTCGGCCGGCGGCCTCGTCGGTGTTGCCGCTGCTTTCCTCCTCGCCCCGGCCTCGACCTCCATCGGGTCTGCGTCAGACGAAGAAAGAGCAGTCAAGCAGATGTTCAAAAAGAGAAACGAAAGAAAGCAATCCCAAGGGAGATTTTCGCGTAAGGGAGTTACCTGCAACGGGGTCCGCAACCATGGCCTCGACCACTGGAGGGTCACTGGCGCCGTCCCTTGCCGGGGTAGCCTCCCTTGCCGGAGTGGCTTCCCTTACCGGGGTGGCCTCCCTTGTCGGAGGGCGCTCCCTTGCCGGGGAGTTCTCCTTGGCGGCGTAGTGGCAGCGCTTGAGGATCTCGTGAGGCAGTTTCGAGCCCTCCGATGAGGCTGCTCTGCTCCTACACAAGCACATAGTCGAGATATCAACAAAGAAGGAGCACCCCTGCACACCTAATAGTAAGAAGAAAACTGCACACTTACTGCAGGGGGCTGTCTTTGGGGGCTGCTCTGGGGAAGGGTTGCCGGGTCCGGCAAGGCGGTCTCGGACGCGTCCCCCGTCGCCACGGGAGAATCGTCCTCAACGACGACCTTCGGGATCTTGGCCCTCTTCGCCGCTGTCTGGGCCAGCGTCCTGAAAAGCAAAGAGTCCAGAACTAAGCAAATCAGATCCAAGATGAAGCAATAAAATTGAAGAAATACAAGCACAATCTCGAGAAGCTTACTCTTCGCCTTCCTCCTCGGAGCTGAGCGCGGAGAAGTCAAACTCCGCCTCGCCTCCGGTGCGACGAGGTGGAGGCGTGGGCTCTCTTGGCCGCTTGGCGGAGGCGTCGGCGGTGGCCTGAGAAGATCCCGCCCCGGTTGTCGCGGCCGTGTGGGCGCCTCAGCAACCTCGCTTGCAGCGGTGGAGCGCGTCATGCAGCCGCTTCTTGTGGGCGATCTGTCACCCGGCTCGTCTCCAGCCTTGCGGAGACGCCTCCTCGGTGGAGCAGGGGCTCCATTGGCGGCAAGTCGCTTGGCGGTGGGAAGAAGCGCCCTCGGCGGGTCCACTCGACCCGGCCTCGGGCTCGACAAGCTCGTCCTCGCCGGCGACCTCCTCGCTCGGCAAGGCTTGCCGCCTTCGCGCGTCCGCCTCCTCCACGGTGAACCCGAAGGCTCCGGCAGCGGCCAGCCGCCGCCTCCTCCACCCTGGTGGCGATCCTCGCCACCTCCTGGTCGGTGGTGTCGCGGGTGAGCCTCTTCTGCTCGTCGGAGCAGATCGGCACTTCTTGCAAATCGTCGAAGAATTGCTGCACGACCTCGTCGGGGCGCTCCTGCCAGGTTGGGATGATCCCGTGGGAGTCGCACAGTGGAATCATGGCGCGGATGCGGTCGAGCGCCGAGTTGTTGCACAAAGGGACGACCCCCCGCGGCAACCTAAACCACTCTGGATGGTCGGGGTCATTCTTGAACAGCTCGAGCAGTATCGAGTCCAGCTCCAAGACGGTAAAGTTCCAATTCAGGCCCGAGCGCAGCCTCATGATGTCCGCCGCATTTTGGAACTCCCAAGCAGGCCTCCTCCTTTCTTGCAAGGGAAGCGTCTGCGGCGAAGGAAGTCCGCGCCAACTGCGCCTACGGTCAACCCGGCAAGCCTGAGGCGCAGGATTCGGGTCATAGCTATCTTCTCGCGTCCTCCGGCGCCAAGTTGCTCCAATCCCTGCCGCGCACTATTGGAGTTTGGCGCACGGCGGTGAAGGGCTGCGGATTCTCCTCTACGACCCAGCACCAGTTGGCTCTCCACTCCTCCCACTTGTTGCGGAACTCTCCCTCTAGGTTGGCCTCTTTCTTGCCGATCCTAGAGACCTGAATATCCCTCCGGCAAGTGGCTCTCCTCTCTCGGCTGGGAACAAAGAAATGGCGGAAGAGTGCCACGTTCGGGTGGACTCCGACAAAGTTTTCGCACAAATGCGCGAAAACTGCCATGGTCAAGATGGCGTTGGGGGTGAAATCAAGGAGGCGGAGGCTAAAGGTGTTCATTATGTCGCAAAAGAACTCGGAAAAGGGCAGGGCAAAGCCGCAATAGAAGAAAAGGGCGAAGAAAGGGTACCCTGTTGGGGCCAAATCGGAGGCGGAGGCGGGGAGCACCCTCGTGCGCGGATGAGCACGAGTCTCCGTCGACCAGAAGAGGTAGAAGACGTCCCGCAGCTCCCTTGCGCCCGAGCTGCGGGGAAGATGGCTCGCTCCTTGCGCCATGAGCGCCATGCGCCTCGGCTGACTTGACGCCCTTCTCCTTATCGGCTTTGAGCCATGGCGAGGCGGAGGAGGCCGACGGCGGTGAGTGTGCTTGGCGAACGGGGGCGGGGCGTTGCTCTCTTCGCACCGGAGAAGAAGAGGGGAGCGGCGGTGGTTTCTTGACAAGACAGCAATGGCAGGGGTGGTCGCCCTGCCTCTGTTTCCTCCGCTTCTAAAGGGGAGGAGGGGGCGGATGTTCCGCTTATGCTAATAAAGAACCCCCCACGACCGCGCCCATGATCTCTCGCACGACGCCACGTCCGGTGCGTGCCGTTAGTGGGGATCGTGGTGGGTCCGAGGCGAGTTGCGACGTGGTCGAGGCCGCGTGTATCCGTGCACAGTTTTGGGCCTGGCCCGACAAGCGCTCGGCACCGTGTACGGCCCAGGCCCGGGGGCTCCTGTCGGTGTACTAGAGTAGGGGTACCCTAGTATCCCGTACTCGTGCACGGACAGTTGTAGCACCCCGCGGCAAGGTTTGCCTCGTCACCGCCAAGATCCTCCGTGGCTCCTTTGGAGCCATTCAAGAACAAAGTATTTGATTAAGAAGACAAGGCCCCGACAAGAGGAGCTTGTCGGGAAGGCCACTCCAGGCACGCAGAAGACAAGGCCCCGGCAAGAGGAGCTTGCCGGGAAGGCTCAGAGTGCGACGAGCCTCCGGGCGCGACAAGGATTCAGCCGCGGCAAGGCGTTTGCCGCGGCATGCAGCTTCTCTCCGTCTCCGCTCCAGCTCATCCAGCGACGTGTCGCCATGGGGCCGTCCCATGGGCGCGTGTCGAGAGGCTGTGCAGCCAGCGGAGAGCAGCGATAAGCGGCGCTGACAAGCTTGCCATCGTGGCGAGCGGGGGCGCACCTGACGGTCTCTGTTGCACTGTTTGGGCGACACTGACGGGCATTTATTGCTTTTGTCCCTTGCCGTCAGGGTTAGGTATTTTACCTTGTACACTGTTCGAGTAGGTGTACCAACTCCTGTTTTACATTTGTACCCCGCCTATGTTGCCACTGTCGGAGACCCTTGAGCATATAAAAGGAGGCCCATGCATAGCGTAGAAGGGGTTGGGCTGGTTCGGTTCATTCGACTCACCAGAGATTAGAGACACTCACGCTAGGTTTTGTAGCTCTCATTGCTCCCTAGCAAGAACACAAGACATCAAACAAGCAGCAGTAGGAGTTTTATCTCTCCGGAGAGCTCCGAAGCTGGGTAAACTGCTCGTCTGCCTCGCCTCGATCCGCTCTTCGTGCGATCTCTGCCCCCCTCCGAACCACAAGGGGCCTGGTCCGCCGGCCCCATAGGTGTCCGTGGGTACGATCAGCCTCCCCGACACCCCAGATGCTTTTCTGCTTTTTTTGCAGTCCGGACATACACTTTAGGGAATGCCTCCCAGGGAGAGTAACCCCTAACGGAACTATTCTCCCTGGAAGATGTTTCTTACTAACCATGTAATATAACATAACTAGTTGGACACTTGTCTGTTCAAGCAATAATGACTCCTACGCCTCCATGCATGCCCCGGTTCTTATATAACCGAGAGGGTATTCGGACAAACTCCGGACTATCGGGTCCCGAGGTTGAAGCGGAAAGGTCCGCCATGAAAAACGATCTACAATCCAGCTAGAAGGCATTTTACATGTCATCTTAAATTACATAGTCAATTTGACTGAGCATATTCCTCTTGAATACCATCCAACAGGCTGTCTAGTTTGCAGTCCTCTTGGGAATATTTGGCGGCCAACTCTACTTGGTCGTACACTAAGCTCACAGAGATCTCCTTTCCATCGCCCCCCACAGGTCTGACCTCGGCCATGTGGTTTGGGTCAGCCTTCGTGTACCGCGTCTTCACCATGGCCCAGGCCTCCCTGGCACCTTGACGGCAGGCCGATATCTTCCATAATCTGAAGCGCCGCCGCACTCCCTTAAGCATCTCTGCAAGCTCTCCAAGACCTTCGGGCATGGAGACAGATGGCCACAAGGCCTGGGCGACGCCTTTCATCACCTGCCGAACTCGTTAGTGCAGTTGTAAGAGCTCGGGAAGAAAGTCACCCGTAGAACCGGGTATTTCCTCTGCAGGACGACCTATGAGCATACCTACAGACATAACTCTGTTAGTCGACTTCCTCGCCAAACTCTTTTTTAAAGTTTGTTCAAGCACTTACTAAAAATGCCGCGTCGAAGCCGTCGATTCTCCTTCACGGAGTCAGACAGCTGGGCACGAACATCCTTTAGTTCCTCACCTAGCTGGGTGTTGGCATCTTGGAGATTATTCTTATCCTGCCTCACCCTCGTAATAACGCTCTCGCCGGCCTTTAACCGGGGCAAGAGTTGTTTCTTGTCCGGATCTACTCCGGCGCCATCTGCAATGATATTGTCAGATTTGCACACACGCCGCACTTCACAACATACTTATCTTTTGAAGCGTATACTACCAGAGGGGGTCTCCTTGGACTCCCCTGCCGCGGCTACTGCGGCCTCAAATTGGGCTTTGCACTCTTCTAGCTCCTGAGACAGTTGGGTATTCTTTTTTGTAAGATCCTGCATAACAAATGATCCTTAAATCAGTTATTCTAACTGTTTCAAGTCTCGGGGGCTACTGACATTATATAACCATCAAATTTTCTCACCCGTATGTCTTTCACATACTGCTCCGTGGCTCTGGCTAGACCATTTTGAGCGGCTTGCAGTACGCATCTCCCGAATTAAAGGCATCCAATGCCTCTTGGGAGAAACAAGCGTCACGAAGAACTGTCCGGCGACGCCTGTGATTCATGGCACTCTCCACCTCGGAATTGGTTGCGGACGGTCTGTCTGCATCCGCTGTCGGCGGAGCGTCCTACGCACGCCTCGTGTTCGCCTATGCTTCTGGACCTGGCTTTGGAGCCTGGCTGGTGGAGGCTTGATTGTCAATCTCTCCGGATATAGTTCGGCGATCCCTCTTTTTCCTAAAAAAAGGAGAGCACGGGCGTTAGTATGCATCGTAAGAATAATGCCTTGGAATAAGGCAGCACGCCTTACTGCTGCACCGGTGCCTCGACCCAGACTGCGTGTCTCTTTAGCCTACCCGCCCTCGCGGTCCCCTATTGGCTAGTCGCCGCAGGCTCGGCATTCCGCCTCGAGATCCTCCCCTGCGAAACACCATTGGTACACGATGATCAAAAATAAGCACGGATGGATCATCTTCGAAGTATTAGGACTTCGGTCTTGATTACTTGTGAGGCGGGGAGCAGTCCAGGATAATCGGATGTAATAGCCACCAAGGCATTGTCGATGCTCAGTTGGTGAAATACCCCATCGATCAACTCCACGGATATGTCCGGATCCTCTTGGGAGGCCGGATCGAGGGACCATTCCGGATCCTCGGGTTGTGGAGGAGGGCTGTTTATATCCTTTACGGCCCGGCGCAATTCCTGCGTCGAAATCACAAGATAAGGTACTTAACTATGGGAATATGGAACGGATGGGCAAAAAGAAGTGTGCGTTTACCCAGCTTGGAGGATTGTACATAGAAAATCCACCTTGTGGATTGACGCCAAGGAACTCCTCCTCTTCTCCCTTGTACAATGCAGACAAGGCCTTTGTCAGAGCGGCAACCGATCCCGGCCCCTTACGGCCGCAGCGGGTGGCATCATCCTCCCCGTTGAAATCCCACATGGGGTGGCCTCTATACTGAAGCGGCTGCACCCCCCGCATAATGCATGTGTCCATGACCCCGATCATTGTCAGTCCGGAATGAGCTAACAACCTTATCCGGCTCATCAGGTAAAGGACGTCCTTGTCATTTTCCCTCTGGGGGCTCCGTGGACGCTAGCTTAGGCGCTTCTTCAAGGGAGCATTATTGAACTCGGGGAGGCCGATCCGAACAGGTCCGGCAGGGGACATATTCTATATAAAACCATTACGAAGGCCGGTCTTGGACGCCTTCCTTGGGGTTCCGGATAGATATCCGGTCCGGCGATGCGCCATAGTTGGCTCCGCCCGCTTGATATATCGACCCCTCCTGAGAACGGGGCACAAGGCAGAACAGCTTCTTCCACAGTGCAAAATGAGCCTCGACGCCTAAGAACAGCTCGCAAAGGGCTACGAAGCCTGCAATATGCAATATGGAGGCAGGCGTAAGGTTGTGCAGCTGGAGGCCGTAGAACTCCAGGAGGCCCCGGAGAAACAGATGAATTGGAAATCCGAGCCCTCTTATCAGATAAGGGACAAGGCATACCCGCTCTCCTTTGGAGGGACTGGGGACGCTCTCCTCTTGCTCTCCGCCATTATAGGTGGAAAGTCCGGCTCGAACCGGGACCATGAAGGCTGGGGGAAGGAATCCTTTGGTTTGGAGCATCACTAGCTCATTGTCTTGACGGAACATCTCTCCCAACCTCCAGGCTGAGGACTGGGAGGGCGAGAGGAGGAGCTGCGTCGACTAGCCATGATGGAATGAATCTCTGTCGGATGCGCTCCGATGAATGCTCACGAAGGGAAGATGGTGTGATTCGGATCTAAATCCTCGTCTCTTTTATAAGGCAGCTCATTTGCGCAGCTAGGGGGGTAAATGTAAAAACACCCTGGCTTTTTGCATTTGTTTGACACGTGGAAGACGGGCATTATTGGGCGTGGAAGTCAAGGAGCACAATATTCACGAGAAGCCGGACACTATTCAACAGGTACACAGAATTTGGAGAAGAACCCGCCTGGCAATGCCGAAGACAATCTGCGCACCGGACTCATCGTCATTGAAGCCTGGTTCGAGGGCTACTGAGGGAGTCCTGGATTATGGGGTGTCCGGATAGCCGGACTATAGCCTTTGGTCGGACTCCTGGACTATGAATATACAAGATTGAAGACTTCGTCCCGTGTCCGGATGGGACTTTCCTTGGCGTGGAAGGCAAGCTTGGCGATACGGATATGTAGATCTCCTCCCATTATGGCCCGACTCTGTGTAACCCTAGCCCTCTCCTGTGTCTATATAAACAGGAGGGTTTTAGTCCGTGGGGCGAACAACAATCATACCATAGGCTAGCTTCTAGGGTTTAGCCTCTCTGATCTCGTGGTAGATCTACTCTTGTACTACCCATATCATCAATATTAATCAAGCGGGGGTAGGGTTTTACCTCTAGCGAGAGGGCCCGAACCTGGGTAAAAACATCGTGTCCCTTGTCTCTTGTTACCATCCGCCTAGATGCACAGTTCAGGACCCCCTACCCGAGATCCGCCGGTTTTGATACCGACAATGGGTAAACAAATAACTGTTGGGAAATTGATAGAAAAGTGCATAGTTTATGACGATATCCAAGGTAATGATCATGTATATAGGCATCACGTCCGAGACATTTAGACCAACTCCTTCCTACATTTACTACTATTATGACACATACCAACCACTATCCAGCATGCATCTAGAGTATTAAGTTCATAAACAACGGAGTAACGCCTTAAGCAAGATGACATGATGAACGAGCAAAAAGAGTCTTTTCGGGAAAATAGCTAGGAGGGATGGACTCCGCTTGCAGCTCCTGCGCCCCAGAGGGTGATGCGCCACCCGCACCCCTGTCAACGGCGTCCTTGGCGCCGGAGCCCCCCCCCCCCCCCGCGCCTCCCCTCGAATGGTTGGCCCGCCGCACCCTCCTCTCCTTGCGCGACCCCCGTGCCGGCATTGGAGCTGCGATGGGCTGATGTCGCGGAGGCTGACGACGTGGCTCCCGGTCGGACGGTCATGCGCCGGGAGCCCCCGGCTCGTCTGGCTGTGACGAACACCGAGAGCGGGTTGCCGCCTCGACGTGGTAGCCAGGGCACTCTCTCGCGGTCGCTCCGGTGCGCCGTGGCGGCTCCCTCGTTGACGCCGAGCCAAAAGGCCTCCTTGGACTCTCGGACTAATCACGGTCACCGCGCTTCGGCATGGGGTGTCGCGGGGCGGTCCAACCAAGGATGTGCCCGAGTCTCGTGGCACTGCGCCGTCCTGCCGCAGTAGTCTGCATGCCCAGTGCATTGCCTCGCTGTCTGGCCGCCGCGCCGACATGCCCCCCAGTTCCCCTGCGCCATTCCCCCTTCAAGCCTTTCATCGCGGCATTTGGCTCCTCCGGCCTCCGCTTCTCACCCAGCCTTTCATCGCATTGCCCCTGGCTGACTACAGCTTCCTCTCGGGCGCTGGTGCCGGCCCCGGCGGTGGTGGCGGCAGATGGGGAAACCCTCGCTATCGCCTCCCCACCCCGCTGGCTGGGCCGTGCCTAGTTGGGCCATGTGATGCCTGGGCCTGATGGATGACCGCGGTCCATGTCTCGCACGGGCCATCCCATTCCGCGGGAGCCTGCTGGTGGGCGGCCCGTCAGCTAGATCGTTTGATCTGGCCCAGCTTCCCTCAGCCTCCTCCCCCAAATCGTGCACGCGAGACTGAACCCCAGTCTTCGTTCCCTCCTCCCACCCCGCCACCGTGCCTCGTTCCCACCATGCGCCGCCTCCCCTTGGGACCATGCCACGCGAATGGGACGACGATGGGTCTCGCCCCAAGCACCGCGCCGACGACCGTCGGGACTCCACGCGCCCCTCTCCCAATGCGGTGCACCACGAGGATGACCTCCGCTAGCAACTGTAGGTGCGGGATGGCTGCCGGTCCCCGCCACACTCCGACCGCCGCTCCCCCTCGCGCCGCTCTCTGATAACCCACAAGTACAGGGGATCAATTGTAGCCTCTTTCGATAAGTAGGAGTGTCGAACCCAACGAGGAGCTAAAGGTAGAACAAATATTCCCTCAAGTCCTATCGACCACCGATACAACTCTATGCACGCTTCACATTCTCTTTACCTAGAACAAGTATGAAACTAGAAGTAATTTGTAGGTGTTTTTGGATAGGTTTGCAAGAATATAAAGAGCACGTAAATAAAAAGTAGGGGCTGTTTAGATAAAGACACAACTAAATTAGTTTTAGTGAAGAGCTTTTTGTCACGAGAAAGTTATTTGTCCCTAGGCAATCGATAACTAGGCCGGTAATCGTTATTGCAATTTTATATGAGGGAGGGCATAAGCTTACATAATTTCTCTACTTGGATCATATGCACTTATAATTGGAACTCTAGCAAGCGTTGGCAACTACTAAAGATCATTAAGGTAAAACCCAACCATAGCATTAAATTATCAAGTCCTCTTTATCCCATACGCAAACAACCTACTTACTCGGGTATATGCTTCTATCACTCACGCCACCTACCATAAGCAAATCATGATCATATTGCAAACCCTACAGCAGGGATCCCTCATGATTGCCCGATGGAGAGCACCATAGGACAACACAAATAATAAAACATGCAACTCAAACTAATCACGATCATCAATTAACCCATAGGACAAAACAGATCTACTCAAACATCATAGGATAGCCATACATCATTGGGAAATAATATATAGCATTGAGCACCATGTTTAAGTAGAGATTACAGCGGGTAAAAGAGGGGTTGCACCGCTGCATAGAGGGGGGAAGAGTTGGTGAAGATGGCGGTGAAGTTGTTGCTGAAGATTGCGGTGATGATGATGGCCCCCAGAGGCACTCCGGCGCCACCGGATGCAAGGGGGAGAGAGCCCCCCTCCTTCTTCTTCTTCCTGGACCTTATCCCTAGATGGGAGAAGGGTTTCCCCTCTGGTCCTTGGTCTCCATGGCATGGGAGGGGCGAGAGCCCCTTCGAGATTGGATATGTCTCTCTGTCTCTCTGTGTTTCTGCGTTCCGTGATTCTGCCCTTTCACTGTTCCTTATATATCCGGAGATCTGTAACCCCGATTGGATTGAAACCTTTGCCTAGATTTTTCCTGAAAATTAGCTTTCTTGCGGCCAAAGAAGAGCAGCAACCGCCTTACGAGGTGCCCACGAGGGTCAGGGGCGCGCCCAGGGGGGCAGGCGCGCCCCCCTGCCTCGTGGCCCCCTCGGGCACCGTCTCGGGTTGATTCTTCTTCCCATATTTCACAAATATTCCAAAAATATTCTACGTCCGTTTTTATCCCGTTTTGACTCCGTTTGATATGGGGTTTCTGCGAAACATAAAACATGCAACAAACAGGAACTGGCACTGGGCACTGGATCAATATGTTAGTCCCAAAAATAATATAAGAAGTTGCCAAAATTATGTAAAAGTTGTGGAATATTGGCATGGAACAATCAAAAATTATAGATACGACGGAGACGTATCAGCATCCCCAAGCTTAATTCCTACTCGTCCTCGAGTAGGTAAATGATAAAAAAGATAATTTTTGATGTGGAATGCAACCTAGCATAATCTTGATCATATATCTAATCATGGCATGAATATTAAGACACGAGTGATTCAAAGCAATAGTCTATCATTTGACATTAAGACAATAATACTTCAAGCATACTAACCAAGCAATTATGTCTTATCAAAATAAAATAGCCAAAGAAAGCTCATCCCTACAAAATCATATAGGCTGGCTATGCTCCATCTTCACCACACAAAGCATTCAAATCATGCACAACCCCGATGACAAGCCGAGCAATTGGTTCATACTTTTTAACGTGCTTCAGCCTTTTCAACCCTCACGCAATACATGAGCGCAAGCCATGGACATAGCACTATGGGTGGAATATAATATGATGATGGAGGTTTGTGTGAGAAGACAAAAAAGGAGAAAGTCTCACATCGACGCGGCTAATCAACGGGCTATGGAGATGCCCATCAATTGATGTCAATGTGAGGAGTAGGGATTGCCATGCAACATATGCACTAGAGCTATATGTATATGAAAGCTCAAACTGAAACTAAGTGGGTGTGCATCCAACTTGCTTGCTCATGAAGACCTAGGGCATTTGAGGAAACCCATCATTGAAAGTGATAACTCAAGAGACTCTCTATATGAAGAACATGGTGCTACTCTGTAGCACAAGTGTGGTAAAAGGATAGTAACATTGTCCCTTCTCTCTTTTTCTCTCATTGTTTTTTTTGGGCCTTCTCTTTTTTGCCTTCCTCTTTTTTCTTTTTTTCGTCCGGAGCCTCATCCCGACTTGTGGGGGAATCATAGTCTCCATCATCCTTTCCTCACTGGGACAATGCTCTAATAATGATGATCATCACACTTTTATTTACTTACAACTCAATATTACAACTCGATACTAGAACAAAGATATGACCCTATATGAATGCCTCCTGCGGTGTACCGGGATGTGCAATGATCTAGCGTAGCAATGACATCAAAGAACGGACAAGCCATGAAAACATCATGCTAGCTATCTTACGACCATGCAAAGAAATATGACAATAAATGCTCAAGTCATGTATATGATGATGATGGAAGTTGCATGGCAATATATCTCAGAATGGCTATGGAAATGCCATGATAGGTAGGTATGGTGGTTGTTTTGAGGAAGATATAAGGAGGCTTATGTGTGATAGAGCATATCGTATCACGGGGTTTGGATGCACCGGCGAAGTTTGCACCAACTCTCGAGGTGAGAAAGGGCAATGCATGGTACCGAAGAGGCTAGCAATGATGGAAGGGTGAGAGTGCGTATAATCCATGGAGTCACATTAGTCATAAAGAACTCATATACTTATTGCAGAAGTTTATTAGCCCTCGAAGCAAATTACTACTACGCATGCCCCTAGGGGATAGATTGGTAGGAAAATACCATCGCTCGTCCCCAACCGCCACTCATAAGGAAGACAATCAATAAATACCTCATGCTCCAACTTCGTTACATAACGGTTCACCATACTTGCATGCTACGGGACTTGCAAACCTCAACACAATTATTTCTCAATTTCAAAATTACTCAACTAGAACGACTCTAATATCACCACCTTTATATCGCAAAACTATTGCAAGGAATCAAACATATCATATTCAGTGATCTCCAAGTTTTATGTTGGATTTTATGACTAACCATGTGAATGACCAGTTCCAGTCAGCTCTCTAAATAGATATAAGTGAAGTAAGAGAGTTTAATTCTTTCTACAAAATATATGCCCACGCTCTAACAAATATAAGTGAAGCAAAAGAGCATTCTACAAATGGCGGTTTTCTATGTGAAGAGAAACAGGCAATCCAAACTTCAAATGATATAAGTGAAGCACATGAAGCATTCTATAAAGCCATACTCAAAGAATATAAGTGAAGTGCAATGAGAATTCTATAAATCAACCAAGGACTATCTCAAACCAGCATGGTGCATAAAATAAAAATGAAAACTAAATGCAAAAGACGCTCCAAGATTTGCACATATCGCAGGAACGAAACAAATCCGAAAACATACCGATACTTGTTGAAGAAACAGGGGATGCCTTCTGGGCATCCCCAAGCTTAGACGCTTGAGTCTCCTTGAATATTTACTTGGGATTCCTTGGGCATCCCCAAGCTTGAGCTCTTGCCTCTCCTCCTTTTCTTCATATCGAGACCTTCTCGATCATCGAACACTTCATCCACACAAAACTTCAATAGAAAACTCGGTAAGATCTGTTAGTATAATAAAGCAAATCACTAATGTAAGTACTGTTGCAAACCAATTCATGTTTTGTTTTTGCATTATAGCTACTGTAATATAACTTTTCCATGGCTTAATCCACTGATAGGAATTGATAGTTTCATCAAAACAAGCAAACTATGCATCAAAAACAGAATCTGTCTAAAATAGAACAGTCTATAATAATCTGAACATTCACCATACCTCTGGTACTTCAAAAGTTCTGACAAAATTAGGAACAATAAATAATTTGTATATAAAGACACTGCAAAAGTTTCAGAACAGTTTGACGTCCCAGTAAAAAAATGAAAAATCACGCACTACAGCCAAAGTTTCTGTCCTGCACCGCACAAACCAACAAGAATTGTTAAATCCTAAAGGCAAACCATGGCACATTATTTTTATAACACAATGGAATTGTACAAGGGGATAATTATTTTTATTAAAAAGTTTCTATAATCAAGATTCACAAAGTTTCTGTCAGCATGAACAAAGTTCAAGGAGCTCTCCCACTTCAACAATGCTTGTGTTTCTCACTTTCACTTTCCTTTTTGAAAAGTTTTAGGTTTCCCTCTTTATTTTTTTGTTTTTAAACTAGATAAAAGCACTCAACAGAAACAAATGACTCTCTAGAACTTCCTGGTTGTCTCCCTGGCAGCGCTCTCTTTAAAGCCATTAAGCTTTGCATATAGTGCTCAAGTATTGGATCCACCCGGATCCCAAGGTATATCAAAGCCAATTTTAATTAATAATGATTTGTGATTTAGTAATGAGCACAAAGCAACATATATCATACAACAACAAAGTCTAACTCTCTTCCTATGAATCGGCATGTCATAAAAGAACAATTCATGCACACAAAGTAAAGGCCAATGCATAGCATAAGAAGTTTATTGCAATTTTATCATATTGGAAACATGGAGAGGCGGAGATGTAGTTCCTCTCTGATAATAATTGCAAGTAGGAGCAGCAAGCACATGCATATAATATCTATCAAAATCACCATGTGTAGTAGTAAAACGCAACCCATCAATATAATCCTTAATAAGGGCAAACTTCTCCGATATAGTGTAGTCGGGAGAATTCAAAAAGATAATAGGACTATCATGCGTGGGAGCAATAGCAACAATTTCATGTTTATCATAAGGAACTATAGCAAGTTCATCAACATAAGCATAATTCATATTGGCATCTTGGCCACAATCATAGCAAGCATCATCAAAAAGGGATATTTCAAAAGAAGCAACGGGATCATAACAATCATCATAGCAATCATCCTTCGATAAGCACGAAGGGAAATTAACAATGTATGAGTTGAAGACTTACTCTCATTAGAAGGTGGGCACGGGTAGCTAATCCGCTCTTCCTCCTTTCGCTCTTCGCTCTCCTCATCATCTTTTTCATCCAATGAGCCCACAGTTTCATCAATTCCTTCTTCCATAGACTCCTGCAAAATATTATTCTCTTCTTGGACAGCGGAGACTTTCCCAATAAATGCATCAATATCGGCATTGTATTCATAATTCACATAACAATATTTAAGGACAGCTAAATTTTCAGGTCTATAAACAACATCATAAAGATTTTCACACTCTTTAAATACAGATTCAATTTCATAAGCACCCATAAAAGCAACAAATTCTTCTATTTTTTCCACATCATAGTAATCATATATACCTCTAGCATAATAAGCCAAGGTTTCATTATCATTAAATTTGCATGAAAAGGGAAGGTGTGGAGCCTTCATCCTAGAGCAACAAGTATAATCATATCTCAAGCATAGATCCCGAGCATACCAACGCAACATATCAATTTGATCCCATAATAGTTTCCCTATTTAAGTCAAGCGATAATCCCTAAAGTATTCACGTTGATCCAACGTGTCTCCCATTACAAAGTTGAATGGGGCTTTCCCAGGATTATCAAAGTAGTACATAATATTTGTCACATAATGAGCATCGAGGGTTTTAGGAGGTTCCCCATCTCCATGAGCAGCAATTACACCTAATTCTTTTTGGTATTTCGTGTTCCATATCCATAACTAAAGATAGGGAACAACTAAGAACAACAAATAAAAAATACTTAGTGATAAAGCAAACAAGCACACACGAGAATATTCACACCACGGTATGACTTCCCGGCAACAGCGCCAGAAAAAGGTCTTGACAACTCACAAGTATAGGGGATCAATTGTAGCCTCTTTCGATAAGTAGGAGTGTCGGACCCAACGAGGAGCTAAAGGTAGAACAAATATTCCCTCAAGTCCTATCGACCACTGATACAACTCTACGCACGCTTAACGTTCGCTTTACCTAGAACAAGTATGAAACTAGAAGTACTTTGTAGGTGTTTTTGGATAGGTTTGCAAGAATATAAAGAGCATGTAAATAAAAAGTAGGGGCTGTTTAGATAAGGACACAACTAAATTAGTTTTAGTGAAGAGCTTTTTGTCACGAGAAAGTTATTTGTCACTAGGAAATCGATAACTTGACCGGTAATTGTTATTGCAATTTTATATGAGGGAGAGGCGTAAGCTAACATACTTTCTCTACTTGGATCGTATGCACTTATGATTGGAACTCTAGCAAGTGTCCACAACTACTAAAGATCATTAAGGTAAAACCCAACCATAGCATTAAAGTATCAAGTCCTCTTTATCCCATACGCAAACAACCTACTTACTCGGGTATATGCTTCTGTCACTCACGCCACCCACCATAAGCAAATCGTGAGCATATTGCAAACCCTACAGCGGGGATCCCTCATGCTTGTGCGACACGGAGTGCACCATAGGACAACACCAATAATAAAACATGCAACTCAAACCAATCACAATCATCAATTAACCCATAGGACAAAATGGATCTACACAAACATCATAGGATAGCCATACATCATTGGGAAATAATATATAGCGTTGAGCACCATGTTTAAGTAGAGATTATAGCGGGTAAAAGAGGGGTTACACCGCTGCATAGAGGGGAGATGAGTTGGTGATGATGGCGGTGAAGTTGTTGGTGAAGATTGCGGTGATGATGATGGCCCCCGGTGGCACTCCGGCGCCACCGGGAGCGAGGGGGAGAGAGCCCCCCCCCTCCTTCTTCCTCTTCCTTGACCTTCTCCCTAGATGGGAGAAGGGTTTCCCCTTTGGTCCATGGTCTCCATGGCATGGGAGGGGCGAGAGCCCCTCCGAGATTGGATTTGTCTCTCTCTGTTTCTGCGTTTCGGGATTCTGCCCTTTCACCATTTCTTAAATATTCGGAGATCCGTAACTCAGATTGGATTGAAACGTTCACCTAGATTTTCCCCGAAAATTAGCGTTCTTTCGGCCAAATAAGAGCAGCAACCTCCTTATGGGGTGCCCACGAGGGTCAGGGGCGTGCCCGGGAGGGGGGGGGCAGGCGTGCCCCCCTGCCTCGTGGACCCCTCGGGCACCGTCTCGCGTTGATTCTTCTTCCCATATTTCACAAATATTCCAAAAATATTCTCCGTCCGTTTTTATCCTGTTTGGACTCTGTTTGATATGGGGTTTCTGCGACATAAAACATGGAACAAACAGGAACTGGCACTGGGCACTAGATCTATATGTTAGTCCCAAAAATAATATAAAATTTGCCAAAAGTATATGAAAGTTGTAGAATATTGGCATGGAACAATAAAAAATTATAGATACGATGGAGACGTATCACTCTCCTGGCCACTCTGACCACCGGGGACGCTCGCGGTCCCACTCTCCGGCCCCTTCCTCAGACTGGCTGAGCCAGCGCAACCGCTCCCCCTCTCTGTGCGACCCCGGGACGACAGCCGTTCCCCGGCCCGCGTTGGCTGCTCCCGAACCCCTCACCGTCTTCAACAGCAACAGCAGCCCGTGCCCCCTGCCCCCCCCCCCCATCCCCGAGGCGAACCGAACTTCCCTCTGAATGCCAATGGGGTTGGTCGGGGTGGGCAGGGGGCAAAGAAGAAGAAGAAGAAGCGGGGCCTTGGCCGCGGTAATGGCGTGGTCCCGGCCACGGGACCATCCCGCGACCCGCCGCTCTCCACCCTCGGTGCGGTGCGTCCCGAGGACCGGTCCAACGACCTCCTGGAGCGCTTCAACTGCGGCCTCGCCGGCCACTCTTAGGTCGCCTGTACTCGCCCACAGTGCTGCTACCTATGCTCAGATCCAGGGCATCCTGTGTTCCCATGCCCGAGCTGCCCAGTGTCGGAGGAGTTGATGATGTACGGGCATGGGATCGAGGCCTTGGGCTACTTCCACATCGAGGTGCCTGACATCCTTCCACCTTCCCCCTCGCTCCTGGCAATTGTCACCGTGTTGGGTGATGGATTGGCCTCTCCGGAGATGATCGAGGCGGAGCTCAACAACCTCTACCACTGTAGCTGCGATTGGCAGGTCACCCTGCTGGCCAGCCACCAGTTCTCGGTGGTGTTCTCCGATGCGGTTAGCCATGGCTACGGCACCCGCAGCGGAGACATCACCCTGGCTCTCAACAAGCTAGTGGTGGACATCTTAGTGCCTCTCCGTGACCCCTTGGCGGTGGTCGTGCTAGACATGGCATGGATCCTCATCGGCGGCCTCCCCGACATAGCGCGGTCAGAGCGGGTCATTCGGTACATGTCCGGCATCCTCGACAAGGTGGTCGTGCTGGACGAGCTCTCTCTCCGCAAGGAGGAGGAGATGCGAGTCAAGGTTAAATCCCTTCACTCGTCCAAGCTCCGTGCCATAGTCTAGGTGTTCTCCAATGACAAGGGCTTCGACCTCAGGATCTTCCCCGAGCCGCCCAACCACATTGGCCGCCCTCGCATCCCCAACATCAACTTCTTGGGGGGTGGCCCTGACGGTGGCGGCATGGGGGTCATCGCAGCGACCGGGACCCTCGCCACAGCCGCAACTCCGGCTAGGACGAGGACGACGATGAATCCGAGGACAGACCTTCCCATGACCCGCCTGCCTCCTCGTCAGCCAGGGAAGGCGCAGGGGCCGGCCGCACCCACTCCTCGGCCCCTCCGTCGCCCGCCGACGGCAGTGATGTGTCTGACGCGAGCCTCCAGGTCTTCCCAGCGTCGTCACCCTGCTTCCCCGACGGTTTCCCCTCTGGCATCCTTGCTGCTCTCTTCGTCGAGGCCGACTTGACCCCAGCCCCCCCCCCCCAGCTCCCGCCTACAGCGGTTGCGACCTTTGGGGTGGCGTGGTTGACTCGGACCTGCTCCTCTCGGCTCCACTCGATGAGCCGGTCCTGTCGGACCTAGGGGTGACTGACCCCCCCAGGCGCCGACATGACCCCGCCTCCGCTGGCCTCCGTCGCAGTCCGGATCGCTTCTCCACCGGTCTTGCCCCTGGCCACCATGTGCATCACCTCCGGAGGGTCGGCGAAGGTGGTGACCACTCATGTGGCCGCCCCCGCTTCCCCCTCGGACTGCGGCCAACTCCAGGCGGGGCAGATCGACCTCGACTCCGGTGACATCCTCTCACCGTAGTGCTCGGATCAAGGCGGCCAGACTGGATTGTAGCCCAGCTCTGCTTATCCCTGAGCAGGCAGAGCTTCGGGCCGCTGCCCAGAACCTTGAGCTAGGTACTCCGTCCATCCCAGCTACTCCTGCTACTTGCTCGTTCTCTGCTCTTGATTCAGCACCGCTAGGCCACCTCGCAAAGGTGGCGGCGGACTCGGCCATCGTGTTCAGGGGTGAAATCGGATCCCCATTAATCCAGATTGAGGCAATCTGCGCACAGGAGATCCTTGATGGGCGCCTAGCCAAGACTCGTGCACGCCTTCAGGCCTCTCCCGGTACCACTACCGATGCCACCACGGGCGCACAACCGCGTGCGAGGGCCGATCCTGCTAAGATCGGGGGACGCACATACTCTCGCACCGCAGTCGTCCGCGCCCAGAGCGCGTCCCGAGTCTTGGGGTCAAGTAGCCCCTCGATGATCTCCTGGTGAACCCTCTTCTAGAACAGCCGTGGCTTCGGTCAACATGGTCGGCACCGCCAATTGGTCGAGTACATGTGTAATGAGCGAATCGACATTTTGGCCATCCAAGAAACTATGCGTATGAAATTCTCCCTCTAGTAGGAGCACGGGCCACTTGGGTGGCATCCTTCCAGGTATTAAGGATGCCACCTTTGAGGTAGGAAGCATGGACCGGGGCGAGTTCTTTGTTAGCATGAAGATTTTCGAGCGTGCTCTGAACTTCAAATGGGAGGTCATAGCGGTCTATGGACCAGCGGATCACCGCCGCTCAGAGGCCTTCCTTGCTGAGATCCGTAGGAAGGTCGGGGGTGCCAAGTTGCCGGTGGTGGTGGGCGGCGACTTTAACCTCATCCGGTCAGAGCAAGAGAAGAGCAATAATTTGGTCAACTTCCCCCAGATGCAGATGTTCAATGACTGCATCACGGACATGGGGCTCCGCGAGCAAGATAGAGTTGGTTCCAGGTTTACTTGGACCAATCGTCAAATGGACCCGACCCGCTCAGTCCTTGATCGGGTCTTCGTATCACCTGAGTGGGACATCCATTGCCACCTAGGGTCACTCTGGGCAATAAATCGGATTGGCTCCGATCACGTCCCCCTCCTCGTCTCTTCTCAGAATGGCCGCCTGATACATCTCCGTCCCATCTATAATTTTTTATTGTTCCATGCCAATATTCTACAACTTTTACATAATTTTGGCAACTTTTTTCACTATTTTTGGGACTAAAATATTGATCCAGTGCCCAGTGCCAGTTCTTGTTTGTTGCATGTTTTTTGTTTCGCATAAAATCCATATCAAACGGAGTCCAAACGGGATAAAAAGTCACAGTTTTTTTCGGAATATACGTGAATTTTGGGAAGTGGCATCAAGGCGACACGATGCCCGAGGGGCCCACGAGGGTGAGGGGCGCGCCCCAGGGGGTTAGGCATGCCCTGGGACCTCCTGGCCACCCCGTAAGGTGGTTGGTGCCCTTCTTTCGCCGCAATAAAGCAAATATCCGGATAAAACTCGTGTCCAATTTCAGCCCAATCAGACTTACGGATCTCCGGGAATATAAGAAACGGTGAAAGGGCAGAATCAGGGAACGCAGAAACAGAGAGAGACAGAGAGACAGATCCAATCTCGGCGGGGCTCTCACCCCTCCGCCGCCATGGAGGCCATGGAACAGAGGGGAAACCCTTCTCCCATCTAGGGGGAAGGTCAGAAAGAAGAAGAAGGAGGGGGCCCTCTCCCCCTCTCTCCCGGTGGTGCCGGAACACCGCCGGGGCCATCATCGTGTGACGGCGATCTACACCAACACCTTCGTCATCTTCACCAACATCTTCATCACCTTACCCCATCTATCTATAGTGGTACACTCTCCCGCAACCCGCTGTACCCTCTACTTGAACATGGTGCTTTATGCTTCATATGATTATCCAATGATGTGTTGCCATCCTATGATGTCTGAGTAGATATTCGTTGTCCTATCGGTAATTGGTGAATTGCTATGATTGGTTTAATTTGCTTGTGGTTATGTTGCTGTCCTTTTTTTCCCATCATATGAGCGTGCGTGTGGATCACACCATTGGGTTAGTTGTATGTTGATAGGACTATGTATTGGAGGGCAAGAGTGACACAAGCTTCAACCTAGCATAGAAATTGATGCATACGGGATTGAAGGGGGACCAATATATCTTAATGCTATGGTTGGGTTTTACCTTAATGAATGTTAGTAGTTGCGGATGCTTGCTAATAGTTTCAATCATAAGTGCATAGAATTCCATGTCAGGGATGACATGCTAGAAGTGTCCTCTCCCACATAAAACTTGTTATCGATCTAGTAAAGTAGTCAATTGCTTAGGGACAATTTCGCAACTCCTACCACCACTTTTCCACACTCGCTATACTAAATTCATTGCTTCTTTATCTAAACAGCCCCTAGTTTTTATTTATGTGCTCTTTACATTCTTGCAAACCTATCCCGTTACACCTATGAAGTACTTCTAGCTTCATACTTGTTCTAGGTAAAGCAAACGTTAAGTGTGCGTAGACTTGTATCGGTGGTCGATAGAACTAGAGGGGATATTTGTTCTACATTTAGATCCTCGTTGGGTTCGACACACTTACTTATCAAAAGAGGCTACAATTGATCCCCTAGACTTGTGGGTTATCGAAACCTTTTTCTGGCACCGTTGCCGGGGAGTAATAGCATGGAGTGAATATTCTCATGTGTGCTTGTTTGCTTTATCACTAAGTAATTTTTATTTGCTATTCTAAGTTGTTCTCTATCTTTAGTTATGGATATGGAACATGAAATACCAAAAAAATTAGGTTTACTTGCTACTCATGGAGATGGGGAACCTCCTAAAACCCTCGATGCTCATTATGTGAAAGATATTATGCACTACTTTGATAATCCAGAGAAAACCCCATTCAACTTTATAATGGGAGTAACGTTGGATCAACGTGAATACTTTAGGGATTATCGCTTGACTCAAAAAGGGTAACTATTATGGGATCAAATTCATAAGTTGCATTGGTATGCTCGGGAACTATGCTTGAGATATGATTATAATTGTTGCTCTAGGATGAAGGCTCCACACCTTCCCTCTTCATGCAAATTTAATGATGATAAAACCTTGGCTTCTTATGCTAATGGTATATATGATTACTATGATGTGGAAAAAATAGAAGAATTTGTTGCTTTTATGGGTGCTTATGAAATTGAATCTTTGTTTAAAGAGTGTGAAAATCTTTATGATGTTGTTTATAGACCTGAAAATTTAGCTGTCCTTAAATATTGTTATGTGAATTATGAATACAATGCCGATATTGATGCATTTATTGGGAAAGTCTCCGCTGTCCAAGAAGAGAATAATATTTTGCAGGAGTCTATGGAAGAAGGAATTGATGAAACTGTGGGCTCATTGGATGAAAAAGATGATGAGGAGAGCGAAGAGCAAAAGGAGGAAGAGCGGATTAGCTACCCGTGCCCACCTTCTAATGAGAGTAAGTCTTCAACTCATACATTGTTAATTTCCCTTCGTGCTTACCGAAGGATGATTGCTATGATGATTGTTATGATCCCGTTGCTTCTTTTGAAATATCCCTTTTTGATGATGCTTGCTATGATTGTGGCCAAGATGCCAATATGAATTATGCTTATGTTGATGAACTTGCTATAGTTCCTTATGATAAACATGAAATTGTTGCTATTGCTCCCATGCATGATAGTCCTATTATCTTTTTGAATTCTCCCGACTACACTATATCGGAGAAGTTTGCCCTTATTAAGGATTATATTGATGGGTTGCGTTTTACTACTACACATGGTGATTTTGATAGATATTATATGCATGTGCTTGCTGCTCCTACTTGCAATTATTATCAGATAGGAACTACATCTCCGCCTCTCCATGTTTCCAATATGATAAAATTGCAAGAAACTTCTTATGCTATGCATTGGCCTTTACTTTGTGTGCATGAATTGTTCTTTTATGACATGCCGATGCATAGGAAGAGAGTTAGACTTCGTTGTTGCATGATATATGTTGCTTTGTGCCCACTACTAAGTCACAAATCATTGTTAATTAAAATTGGCTTTGATATACCTTGGGATCCAGGTGGATCCATTACTTGAGCACTATATGTCTAGCTTAATGGCTTTAAAGAAAGCGCTGCCAGGGAGACAACCCGAAAGTTTTAGAGAGTCATTTATTTCTGTTGTGTGCTTTTTTAAAGTTTAAACATAAAAATAATGTTCCAATATTTTCCTTTAGGATGTTTACATTGCTTGTTGGTTTGTGTGGTGCAAGACAGAAACTTTGGCTGTAGTGCGTGATTTCACATTTTTTACAGGAACGTCAGACGGTTCTGAAACTTTTAGCACTTTCTTGCTATACAAATTGTTTATTTTTCCTAATAGTTTCAGAATTTTGGAGTAACATAGGTATGGTGAATGTTCAGATTACTACAGACTGTCCTGTTTAAGAGAGTTTCTATTTCTGATGCATAGTTTGCTTGTTTTGATGAAACTATCGATTTCTATCAGTGGATTAAGCCATGGGAAAGTTATATTGCAGTAGCTACAATGCAAAAACAAAATGTGAATTGGTTTGCAACAGTACTTAGAGTAGTGATTTTCTTTATTATACTAACGAATCTTACCGAGTTTTCTGTTGAGTTTTGTGTGGATGAAGTGTTCGAAGATCGAGGAGGTCGCGATGTGAGGAGAAGGAGGAGAGGCAAGAGCTCAAGCTTGGGGATGCCTTAGGAACCCCAAGTAAATATCCAAGGAGACTCAAGCGTCTAAGCTTGGGATGCCCGAGAATGCATCCCATCTTTCTTCAACAAGTGTCGGTATGTTTTCGGATTTGTTTCATTCATGTGATATGTGCAAATCTTAGAGCGTCTTTTGCATTTAGTTTTCACTTTTCTTTTATGCACCATGATGGTATGAGATAGTCCTTGGTTGATTTTTAGAATGCTCATTGCACTTCACTTATATTTTTTGAGTATGGCTTTATAGAATGCTTCATGTGCTTCACTTATATCATTTGAAGTTTGGATTGCCTATTTCTCTCCACATAGAAAACCGCCATCTGTAGAATGCTCTTTTGCTTCACTTATATTTGTTAGAGCGTGGGCATATCTTTTGTAGAAACAATTAAAATCTCTTGCTTCACTTATATCAATTTAGAGAGATGACAACAATTGGTCATTCACATGGTTAGTCATAAAATCCTACGTAAAACTTGTAGATCACTGAATATGATATGTTTGATTCCTTTCAATAGTTTTGCGATATAGAGATGATAATATGTGGGAGGTACTAGTAAATGGTTGTGTTTAGTAATAATATTGGTGTTAAGGTTTGTGATTCCCGAAGAATGCACGTATAGTCTCTCGTTATGCTATGAAGTTGGAGCATGATTTATTATTGATTGTCCTCCTTACGAGTGGCGGTAGGGGACGAGCGATGGTCTTTTCCTACCAATCTATCCCACTAGGGGCATGCGTAGTAGTACTTTGCTTCGAGGGCTAATGAACTTTTGCAATAAGTATATGAGTTCTTTATGAGTAATGTGAGTCCATGGATTATACGCACTCTTACCTTTTCGCAATTTGCTAGCCTCTACGGTACCGTGCATTGCCCTTTCTCACCTCGAGAGTTGGTGCAAACTTCGTCGGTGCATCCAAACCCCGTGATATGATACGCTCTATCACACATAAGCCTCCTTATACCTTCCTCAAAACAGCCACCATACCTACCTATCATGGCATTTCCATAGCCATTCCGAGATATATTGCCATGCAACTTCCATCATCATCATATACATGACTTGAGCATTCATTGTCATATTGCTTTGCAAGATCGTAAGATAGCTAGCATGATATTTTCATGGCTTGTCCGCTTTTGATGTCATTGCTATGCTAGATCATTGCACATCCTGCACATCACGGAGGCATTCATATAGAGTCATATTTTTGTTCTAGTATTGAGTTGTAATATTGAGTTGTAAGTAAACAAAAGTGTGATGATCATCATTATTAGAGCATTGTCCCATGTGAGGAAAGGATGATGGGAGCTGTGGTTCCCTCACAAGTTGGGATGAGTCTCCGGAATTTACAAAAAAAGAGGCCAAAGAAGCCCACAAAAAAATAAAAGAGGCCAAAGAAGCCCACCAAAAAAACAAAAAACAAAAAGAAACAATAAATGAGAGAAAAAGAGAGAAGGGGCAATGCTATTATCCTTTTACCACACTTGTGCTTCAAAGTAGCACCATGTTCATGATATAGAGAGTCTCTTGAGTTATCACTTTCAAATGCCAGAGGTCTTCATGAGCAAGCAAGTTGGATGCACACCCACTTAGTTTCAGTTTGAGCTTTCATACACTTATAGCTCTAGTGCATCAGTTGCATGGCAATCCCAACTCCTCGCATTGACATCAATTGATGGGCATATCCATAGCCCCTTGATTAGCCACGTCGATGTGAGACTTTCTCCTTTTTTTGTCTTCTCCACACAACCTCCATCATCATATTCTATTCCACCCATAGTTCTATGTCCATGGCTTGCGCACATGTATTGCGTAAGGTTTGAAAAATTTGTAGCGTGTTAAAAAGTACGAACCAATTGCTTTGTGTTAAGAAGACAGAGCATGACAAGATTATGTGATTTTGTAGGGATAGCTTTCTTTACCGTTGATATTTTGGAAGACATGATTGTTTGTTGGGATGCCTGAGTATTGATGTCTTCATGTCAAATGATAGACTATTGCTTTGAATCACTCGTGTCTTAATATTCATGCCATGATACGATTACATGATCAATATTATGCTAGGTTAGCATTCCACATCAAAAATTATCTTTTTTATCATTTACCTACTCGAGGACGAGCAGGAATTAAGCTTGGGGATGCTGATACGTCTGCGTCGTATCTATAATTTTTGATTGTTCTAGGCCAATATTCTACAACTTTTACATAATTTTGGCAACTTTTTATACTATTTTTGGGACTAACATATTGATCCAGTGCCCAGTGCCAGTTCCTGTTTATTGCATGTTTTTTGTTTCACAGAAAATCCATATCAAACGGAGTCCAAACGGGATAAAAACTAACGGAGATTTTTTCTGAAATATATGTGAATTTTGGGAAGTGGAATCAACGCGAGACGATGCCCGAGGGGACCACGAGGGTGAGCGGCGCGCCCTAGGAGGTCAAGCGCGCCCTGGGCCCTCATGGCCACCCTGTAAGGCGGTTGGTGCCCTTCTTTCACCTTAAGAAAGCCAACATCCGGATAAAAGTCGTGTCCAAATTTCAGCCCAATCGGAGTTACGGACCTCCCGGAATATAAGAAACGGTGAAAGGGCACAATCAGGGAACGCAGAAACACAGAGACGGCGAGACGGATCCAATCTCAGAGGGGCTCTCGCCCCTCCGCCGCCATGGAGGCCATGGACCAGAGGGGAAACCCTTCTCCCATCTAGGTGGAAGGTCAAGAAAGAAGAAGAAGTAGGGGGGGGCCTCCCCCCCTCTCTCCCGGTGGCGCCGGAACGCTGCCCGGGCCATCATCGTGTGACGGCGATCTACACCAATACCTCCGTCATCTTCACCAACATCTTGATCACCTTCCCCCATCTATCTACAGCGGTCCACTCTCTCACAAACCGTTGTACCCTCTACTTGAACATGGTGCTTTATGCTTCATATTATTATCCAATGATGTGTTGCCATCCTATGATGTCTGAGTAGATTTTCGTTGTCCTGCTGGGAATTGGTGAATTGCTATGATTGGTTTAATTTGCTTGTGTTTATGTTGCTATCCTTTGGTGCCCATAATATGAGCGAGCGCGTGGATCGCACCATAGGGTTAGTTGTATGTTGATAGGACTATGTATTGGAGGGCAAGAGTGACAGAAGCTTCAACCTAGCATAGAAATTGATGCATACGAGATTGAAGGGGGACCGGTATATCTTAGTGCTGTGGTTGGGTTTTACATTAATGAACGTTAGTAGTTGTGGATGCTTGCTAATAGTTCCAATCATAAGTGCACAGAATTCCAAGATAGGGATGACATGCTAGCAGTGGCCTCTCCCACATAAAACTTGCTATCGGTCTAGTAAAGTAGTCAGTTGCTTAGGGACAATTTCGCAACTCCTACCACCACTTTTCCACACTCGATATACTAACTTTATTGCTTATTTATCTAAACAGCCCCTAGTTTTTATTTACATGCTATTTATATTCTTGCAAACCTATCCCGTTACACCTACAAAGTACTTCTAGCTTCATACTTGTTCTACGTAAAGCAAACGTTAAGCGCGCGTAGAGTTGTATCGGTGGTCGATAGAACTTGAGGGAATATTTGTTCTACCTTTAGCTCATCGTTGGGTTCAACACTCTTACTTATCGAAAGAGGCTACAACTGATCCCCTATACTTGTGGGTTATCATCGCCCCCCTTAGCAACCCCGCTTCCGCTTCGAAACCTTCTGGCTGAACCAGCCCAGGTTTGCCGCTGCTGTGGTCGCACGATGGCGCGAGGCTCGTGTGGCCCCTCATCTCTCCCTCTCGGCCGTCGAATCCTGGCATTTCTATGCTAAGTTGTCGTGACAATTCATGAAAGGGTGGGGTGCCAAGCTGGAGCGGGACATTCGGGAGTGCAAGAAAGCTCTTCTCGAGTCCATCCAGTCCCTTGATCTCCGGGCGGACACAAAGGGCCTCTCGGTCGAATGGCTGCTTAGGTAGGATCTAGAGGACCAGCTCACGGTTATTTACACGGACGAGGAGGCATACTGATGCCTGCGGGGTACACAGAATTGGGTCCTCAAGGAGGATGCCAATACAACCTACTTCCAGGCTATCACTGATGACCGGTGGCGCCGTAACTCCATCCCGCTTCTTTGGGATGGAGCGACCCTTCTACAACATCCGGAGGCCATCCGGGCCCATGTAGATGGCTTTTACAGAGACCTATTCTCTGCCTCCCCTCGGGGAGGGCTTGCACTGGCACATGATATCTGGCCAGCTCACTGTTGTGTCTCGGCTGAGGATAATGTGGCGCTGACGGCGCCGTTCTCCGAGGCAGAAGTGTGGGCGGCTGCTACCTCTTGAGCACTGCGTTGGTTTTCCCTTGAAGAGGAAACGGTGATGCAGCAAAGTAGCGTAAGTATTTCCCTCAGTTTTTGAGAACCAAAGGTATCAATCCAGTAGGAGGCCATGCACGAGTCCCTCGCACCTACACAAACAAATAAATCCTCGCAACCAACACAATAAAGGGGTTGTCAATCCCTTCACGGTCACTTACGAGAGTGAGATCTGATAGATATGAGAAGATAATATTTTTGGTATTTTTATGATAAAGATGCAAAGTAAAGAAAACAAAATAAAAACGGCGCCAGAAATAGCTTGTTGTCTGGAGATTAAATATGATGGAAAATAGACCTGGGGGCCATAGGTTTCACTAGTGGCTTCTCTCAAGAGCATAAGTATTATGGAGGGTAAACAAATTACTATTGAGCAATTGACAGAATTGAGCATAGTTATGAGAATATCTAGGTATGATCATGTATATAGGCATCACGTGCGAGACAAGTAGACTGACTCCTGCCTACATCTACTACTATTACTCCACACATCGACCGCTATCCAGCATGCATCTAGAGTATTAAGTTCATGAGAACAGAGTAACGCTTTAAGCAAGATGACATGATGTAGAGGGATAAACTCATGCAATATGATATAAACCCCATCTTGTTATCCTCGATGGCAACAGTACAATACGTGCCTTGCTGCCCCTACTGTCACTGGGAAAGGACACTGCAAGATGGAACCCAAAGCTAAGCACTTCTCCTATTGCAAGAAAGATCAATCTAGTAGGCCAAACCAAATAGATAATTCGAAGAGACTCGCAAAGATAACCAATCATACATAAAAGAATTCAGAGAAGATTCAAATATTGTTCATTGATAAACTTGATCATAAACCCACAATTCATCGGTCTCAACAAACACACTGCAAAAGAAGATTACATCGAATAGATCTCCACAAGAGAGGGTGAGAACATTGTATTGAGATCCAAAAAGAGAGAAGAAGCCATATAGCTAATAACTATGGACCCGAAGGTCTGAGGTAAACTACTCACACATCATCGGAGAGGCTATGGTGTTGATGTAGAAGCCCTCTGTGATCAATGCTTCCTCCGGCGGAGCTCCGGAAAAGGCCCCAAGATGGGATCTCACGGGTACGGAAGGTTGCGGCAGTGGAATTAGGTTTTTGGCTCCGTATCTGGTAGTTTGGGGGTACGTAGGTATATATAGGAGGAAGAAGTACGTCAGTGGAGCAATATGGGGCCCACGAGGGTGGAGGGCGCGCCCTGGGGGGTAGCCGCGCCCCCCTGCCTCGTGCCCTCCTGGTTGATGTCTTGACATAGGGTCCGAGTCCTCTGGATCACGTCCGTTCCGAAAATCACATTCCCGAAGGTTTCATTCCGTTTGGACTCCGTTTGATATTCTTTTTCTGTGAAACTCTGAAATAGGCAAAAAAACAGCTATTCTGGGCTGGGCCTCCGGTTAATAGGTTAGTCCCAAAAATAATATAAAAGTGTATAATATAGCCCAATAATGTCCAAAACAGAATATAATATAGCATGGAACAATCAAAAATTGCAGATACGTTGGAGAAGTATCAAGCATCCCCAAGCTTAATTCCTGCTCGTCCTCGAGTAGGTAAATGATAAAAATATAATTTTTGATGTGGAATGCTACTTGGCATTATTTCAATGTAGTTCTCCTAATTGTGGTATGAATATTCTGATCCGAAAGATTCAAGATAAAAGTTCAATATTGACATAAAAGTAATAATACTTAAAGCATACTTGCTAACCAATTATGTCCTCTCAAAATAACATGGCCAAAGAAGGTTCATCCCTACAAAATCATATAGTTTAGTCATGCTCCATTTTCGTCACACAAGAATGCTCTCATCATGCCCAACCCCGATGACAAGCCAAGCAATAGTTTCATACTTTAGTAATCTCAAAGTTTTCAACCTTCACGCAATACATGCGCGTGAGCCATGGATATAGCACTATGGGTGGAATAGAATATAATGATGGGGGTTATGTGGAGAAGAGAAAAAAGGAGAAATTCTCACATCAACGCGGCTAATCAATGAGCTATGGAGATGCCCATCGATTGATGTTAATGCAAGGAGTAGGGATTGCCATGCAACGGATGCACTAGAGCTATAAATGCATGAAAGCTCAACAAAAGAAACTAAGTGGGTGTGCATCCAACTTGCTTGCTCACGAAGACCTAGGGCATTTGAGGAAGCCCATTGTTGGAATATACAAGCCAAGTTCTATAATGAAAAATTCCCACTAGTATATGAAAGTGACAAAACAAGAGACTCTCTATCATGAAGATTATGGTGCTACTTTCAAGCACAAGTGTGGTAAAAAGGATAGTAAGGTTGTCCCTTCTCTCTTTTTCTCTCATTTTTTTGGGCCTTCTTCTTTTTTATGGCCTTTCTCTTTTTTTCCTCCCTTGGGACAATGCTCTAGAAAATGATGATCATCACACTTCTATTTATTTACAACTCAATGATTACAACTCGATACTAGAACAAAGTATGACTCTATATGAATGCCTCCGGCGGTGTACCGGGATATGCAATGAATCAAGAGAGACATGTATGAAAGAATTATGAATGGTGGCTTTGCCACAAATACTATGTCAACTACATGATCATGCAAAGCAATATGACAATGATGACGTGTCATGATAAACGGAACGGTGGAAAGTTGCATGGCAATATATCTCGGAATGGCTATGGAAATGCCATAATAGGTAGGTATGGTGGCTGTTTTGAGGAAGATATAATGAGGTTTATGTGTGAAAGAGCGTATCATATCACGGGGTTTGGATGCACCGGCGAAGTTTGCACCAACTCTCAATGTGAGAAAGGGCAATGCACGGTGCCGAAGAGGCTAGCAATGATGGAAAGATGAGAGTGCGTATAATTCATGGACTCAACATTAGTCATAAACAACTCACATACTTATTGCAAAAATCTACAAGTCATCAAAAACCAAGCACTACGTGCATGCTCCTAGGGGTATAGATTGGTAGGAAAAGACCATCGCTCGTCCCCGACCATCACTCATAAGGAAGACAATCAAAGAACACCTAATTGTTTCAAATTTGTTACATAACGTTTACCATACGTGCATGCTACGGGACTTGCAAACTTCAACACAAGTATTTCTCAAATTCACAACTACTCAACTAGCACAACTTTAATATCACTACCTCCATATCTCAAAACAATCATCAAACATCAAACTTCTCTTAGTATTCAACACACTCATAAAAAAGTTTTTACTAGTCTTGAATACCTAACATATTAGGATTATTTAAGCAAATTACCATGCTGTTTAAGACACTCAAAATAATATAAGTGAAGTGTGAGAGAATAATAGTTTCTATAAAACAAAACCACCACCGTGCTCTAAAAGATATAAGTGAAGCACTAGAGCAAAAACTATATAGCTCAAAAGATATAAGCGAAGCGCATAGAGTATTCTAATAAATTCCGAATCATGTGTGTCTCTATAAAAAGGTGCGTATAGAAAAGATGATTGTGGTAAACTAAAAAGCAAATACTCAAATCATACAAGACGCTCCAAGAAAAACACATATCATGTGGTGAATAAAAATATAGCTCCAAGTAAGTTACCGATGGAAGTAGACAAAAGAGGGGATGCCTTCCGGGGCATCCCCAAGCTTTGGCTTTTTTGTGTCCTTAGATTATCTTGGGGTGCCATGGGCATCCCCAAGCTTAGGATATTGCCACTCCTTGTTCCATAATCCATCAAATCTTTTACCCAAAACTTAAAAACTTCACAACACAAAACTTAACAGAAAATCTCGTGAGCTCCGTTAGCGAAAGAAAACAAAACACCACTTCAAGGTACTGTAATTAACTCATTATTTATTTATATTAGTGTAAAACCTACTTTATTCCAACTTATCTATGGTTTATAAACTATTTTACTAGCCATAGATTCATCAAAATAAGCAAACAACACACGAAAAACAGAATCTGTCAAAAACAGAACAGTCTGTAGTAATCTGTAACTAACGAAAACTTATGGAACTCCAAAAATTCAGACAAAATAGGAAGACCTAGAAAATTTGTTTATTGATCAGCAGAAATTGGAATCAATATTTTATCACGTTCTAGTGGTGTTTAACAATTATTTTCGTGAACAGAAAGTTTCTGAAATTTTCAGCAAGATCAAATAACTATCTTCAAAGAAGATCCTATAGGTTTAACTTGGCACAAAAAATAATTAAAACATAAAAACACATCTAACCAGAGGCTAGATCAAATATTTATTTCTAAACAGAAGCAAAAAGCAAAAAACTAAAAATAAAATTGGGTTGCCTCCTAACAAGCGCTATCGTTTAACGCCCCTAGCTAGGCATAAAAGCAAGGATAGATCTAGGTATTGCCATATTTGGTAGGCAATCCATAATTGGCTCTCATGATAGATTCATATGGTAATTTTATTTTATTTCTAGGAAAATGTTCCATGCCTTTCCTGAACGAAATTGGAATCTAATATTTCCTTCCTTCATACCAATAATTGCACCAATCGTTCTAAGGAAAGGTCTACCAAGAATAATAGGACATGAAGGATTGCAATCTATGTCAAGAACAATAAAATCTACGGGAACATAATTCCTATTTGAAACAATAAGAACATCATTAATTCATCCCATAGGTTTCTTAATGGTGGAATCCGCAAGGTGCAAGTTTAAAGAGCAATCATCAAAACCACGGAAACCTAGCAAATCGCACAAAGTCTTTGCAATCGTGGAAACACTAGCACCAAAATCACACAAAGCGTAACATTCATGATCTTTAATTTTAATCTTAATAGTAGGTTCCCACTCATCATAAAGTTTTCTAGGGATAGAAACTTCTAACTCAAGTTTTTCTTCATAAGATTGCATCAAAGCATCAATGCTATGTTTAGTAAAAGCTTTATGTTGACTATAAGCCTGTGGAGAATTTAGCACGGATTGCAACAAGGAAATACAATCTATAAAAGAGCAATTATCATAATTAAATTTCTTGAAATACAAAATAGTGGGTTCATTAATATCTAAAGTTTCGATCTCTTCAATCCCACTTTTACCAATTTTTGCATCAAGATCTAAAAACTCTGAATTTTTTGAATGCCTTCTATATAAAGGTGGATCATATTCAGTCCCATCATTATCAAGATTCATATTGAAAAATAAAGATTTAATTGGGGACACATCAATAACTTTTAGATCTTCATCTTTATTTTCATAGAAACTAGAAGAACATGCTTTCACAAAGCAATCTTTCTTAGCACGCATCCTAGCGGTTCTTTCTTTCCACTCATCAATGGAAATTCTCATGGATTTGAGAGACTCATTGATATCATGCTTAGGTGGAATAGATCTATGTTTTAAAGAATCAACATCAAGAGAAATTATGTCAATGTTCCTAGCCAATTCATCAACTTTAAGCAATTTCTCTTCAAGCAAAGCATTGAAATTCTTTTGCGAGTTCATAAACTCCTTAACACTAGTCTCAAATTCAGAAGGCATCTTATTAAAATTTCCATAAGAATTGTTGTAGGAATTACCATAATTATTAGAGGAATTACTAGGGTACAGCCCAGGATTAAAGTTTCCTCTATACGCGTTGTTACCAAAATTATTCCTACCAACAAAATTTACATCCACAGATTCATTATTATTCTCAATCAAAGTTGACAAAGGCATATCATTAGGATCAGAAGAGACACTTTTAGTAGCAAATAATTTCATAAGTTCATCCATCTTTCCACTCAAAACATTAAATTATTCTATCGCATGCACTTTTTTATTAGTAGATCTTTCAATGTGCCATTGAGAATAATTAACCATAATATTATCTAGGAGTTTAGTAGCTTCTCCTAAAGTGATTTCCGTAAAAGTGCCTCCCGCGGTCGAATCTAAAAGATTTCTAGAAGCAAAATTCAACCCGGCATAAATTTTTTGTATGATCATCCATAAATTCAAACCATGTGTCGGACAATTACGTATCATTAATTTCATCCTCTCCCAAGCTTGTGCAACATTTTCATGATCAAGTTGCTTAAAATTCATAATATCGTTTCTAAGAGAGATGATCTTAGCGGGAGGAAAATACTTAGAGATAAAAGCATCTTTGCACTTATTCCAAGAATCAATACTATTTTTAGGAAAAGACGAAAACCAAGCTTTAGCACGATCTCTAAGCGAAAAATGAAATAGCTTCAATTTAAAAATATCATTATCCACATCTTTCTTCTTTTGCATATCACACAAATCAACGAAGCTATTTAGATGGGTAGCGGCATCTTCACTAGGAAGGTCGGCAAATTGATCTTTCATGACAAGATTCAACAAAGCAGCATTGATTTCACAAGATTCAGTATCGGTAAGAGCAGAAATCGGAGTGCTAAGAAAATCATTGTTGTTGGTATTGGTGAAGTCACACAATTTAGTATTGTCTTGAGCCATAGTGATAAACAAGCAATCCAACACACGATCAAACAAGAAGCAAGCGAAAAAGAGGCCACAGAAAAGAGAGGGCGAATAAAAGGGAAAGGGTGAAGTGGGGGTGAGGAAACGAGAGGCAAATGGCAAATAATATAATGCGGGAGATAAGGGTTTGTGATGGGTACTTCGTATGTTGACTTTTTGCAGACTCCCGACAGCAGCGCCAGAAATCCTTCTTGCTACCTCTTGAGCACTGCGTTGGTTTTCCCTTGAAGAGGGAAGGGTGATGCAGCAAAGTAGCGTAAGTATTTCCCTCATTTTTTGAGAACCAAGGTATCAATCCAGTTGGAGGCCACGCCCACGCATGAGTCCCTCGGACCTACACAAACAAATAAATCCTCGCAACCAACGCAATAAAGGGGTTGTCAATCCCTTCACGGTCACTTAAAAGAGTGAGATCTGATAGATATGATAAGATAATATTTTTGGTATTTTTATGATAAAGACGCAAAGTAAAGAAAACAAAATAAAAAGGCGCCAGAAATAACTTGTTGTCTGGAGATTAAATATGATGGAAAATAGACCTGGGGGCCATAGGTTTCACTAGTGGCTTCTATCAAGAGCATACGTATTATGGTGGGTAAACAAATTACTGTTGAGCAATTGACAGAATTGAGCATAGTTATGAGAATATCTAGGTATGATCATGTATATATGCATCACGTCCGAGACAAGTAGACCGACTCCTGCCTGCATCTACTACTATTACTCCACACATGGACCGCTATCCAAAGATGCATCTAGAGTATTAAGTTCATAAGAACAGAGTAACGCTTTAAGCAAGATGACATGATGTAGAGGGATAAACTCATGCAATATGATATAAACCCCATCTTATTATCCTCTATGGCAACAATACAATATGTGCCTTGCTGCCCCTACTTTCACTTGGAAAGGACACCGAAAGACTGAACCCAAAGCTAAGCACTTCTCCTATAGCAAGAAAGATCAATCTAGTAGGCCAAACCAAACTGATAATTCGAAGAGATTTGAAAAGATAACCAATCATACATAAAATAATTCAGAGAAGATTCAAATATTGTTCATAGATAAACTTGGTCATAAACCCACAATTCATCGGTCTCAACAAACACACCGCAAAAGAAGATTACATTGAATAGATCTCCACAAGAGAGGAGGAGAACATTGTATTGAGATCCAAAAAGAGAGAAGAAGCCATCTAGCTAATAACTATGGACCCGAAGGTCTGAGGTAAACTACTCACACATCATCGGAGAGGCTATGGTGTTGATGTAGAAGCCCTCCGTGATCAATGCCCCCTCCGGCGGAGCTCCGGAAAAGGCCCCAAGATGGGATCTCACGGGTATAGAAGGTTGCGGTGGTGGAATTAGGTTTTTGTCTCCGTATCTAGTAGTTTGGGGGTACGTAGGTATATATAGGAGGAAGAAGTATGTCAGTGGAGCAACGTGGGGCCCACGAGCATTGAGGGCGCGCCCTGGTAGGTAGGCGCGCCCCCTACCTCGTGCCCTCCTGGTTGATGTCTTGACGTAGGGTCCAAGTCATCTGGATCACGTTCGTTCCGAAAATCACGTTCCCGAAGGTTTCATTCCGTTTGGACTCGGTTTGATATTCTTTTTCTACGAAACTCTTAAATAGGCAAAAAAACAGCAATTCTGGGCTGGGCCTCCGGTTAATAGGTTAGTCCCAAAAATAATATAAAAGTGTATAATATAGCCCAATAATGTCCAAAACAGAATATAATATAACATGGAACAATAAAAAATTATAGATACGTTGGAGACGTATCAGCGGCCATTAAGGGCATGAAGCCCACTTCTACCCCAGGACCGGATGGCCTTCTGGTGAAGTTCTTCTAAACCTTCTGGGAGGTCATTAAGCCAGAGGTGATGGCCCTATTCAAGGAGTTCTATGCAGGATCCATTGACCTCACCAGGCTTAACTTTGGGATAATCACCCTCATCCCCAAAGTACCTGGCGCCTCGGATATCCGCCAATTCTGCCAGATCACGATGATCAATGTCATCTTCCACACCCTTGCGAAGGGGTACGCCAATAGGGTGGCCCCTATTGCTGACCGGATCATGTACCCTGATAAGTCGGCATTTATTCAGGGATGCTATATCCTTGACGGAGTTCTAGTGTTTCACGAAGCCCTCCACGAGGTTCATGCCAAACACCTCAAGGTGGTCTTCCTGAAACTTGACTTCCACAAGGCATATGGCACGGTTAGCTGGGTCTTCCTTTAGGAATTCTTCCTTTCGAAGGTCTTCAGCGACCGATGGGTGACCCATGTGATGCAAATGGTCTCCTCGGGCCGGACCATGGTCAACATCAATGGCGAGATTGGCCCATACTTCCCCACCTTCTATGGGGTGCGGCAGGGAGATCCCTTCTCCCCGTTCCTCTTCAACATGGTTGTTGACGCCCTTGGAGCCATCTTAGATCAAGCCAAGGCGGCGGGGCATATCAAGGGCATAGTCCCGCGTCTGGTAGGAGGGAATGGGATCTCCATCCTCCAATATGCGGATGACACCTTTATCATGGTGGAAGGCTCTGATAACGACATCCCGAACTTGAAGTTCCTCCTGCTTTGCTTTTAGCAGATGTCTGGTCTCAGGATTAACTTCGATAAGAGTGTTGTGATGGTGTTGGGCTACTCCCAAGACGAACGCTAGTGCATCACAGACCGTCTGAACTGTCATCTCAGGAGCTTCCACGCGACATATTCATGGTGGTCGAGATGCGCCCCAAAGTGAGCAAGCTCCAGCATCGCATTGAGCCTTAGCATGGGCATTGGCTTTCCAAAGCAGCTCGGACGGTGTTCATTAACTCGTCCCTATCTAGCCTGCTCCTATTCATTATGATCTTCTATAGCCTACCAGAGACGCTGCATCATAAGATTGCCAGAGTCTAGGGGCACTTCTTCTGGGCTGGCGAGGGAGATAAGCAGAAGTACCACATGGTTTGGTGGTTTGAGATTTTTAAGCCTCGCGATCAGGGTGGCCTCGGGATCATGTCCTCCAAACGCATGAACATTACCACCTGATTAGGTGGCTTTGGTGGATTGCGAACGGAGAGGGTGGCTTGTGGCTCCGCATCATTCAGCAGAAATACCTCTCTGGCCAGCTGCTCGCCTTCTGTCAACAATTCGGTGGCTCCATGTTCTGGCAATCCATCATATAACTCCTCCCAGTCCTTCGCATCGAGACTTTGGTTGCGGTTGGATCTGGCACATCCACGCTGTTTTGGTTCAATCGATGGGCTGGTAACGCCCCCTTTGCGGCACGCTATCCTGACCTATTCGCCATTGCGGTAGAATCGAGGATCTCTGTTGAGGTGGCCCTTATTGACTTAGGGCAATTGCGTTTCGGAGACTGTTCGGCCCGGCGGAGAATGCCGATTGGCAAGACTTGTTTGCCTGGATCGCGCTGCACAAGCCAGATCTAGACATTGGATATGACCGCACCAGGTGGCGGCTATAGTACACGGACCGCCTATCATAAAAGGTATCTTTCCACCCTTGTACCTTATCCTTTGTAATAAAGAGCTGATTTGTTCTACGCCGAGCAGTGTCGTATTCCAGAAGACTTACCTCGATCTCTAGGCTGGAATGCGGGGCGTTCTAGTCTCTCTGAGCCGAGGTGCCATAGAGCATGGTATCAGAGCAGGTCTGGCTGTAGGACACCCTAGTCAGCGCGAGCGGTAGAAATTAGTAGTATAGAGTCTGGCTTGTTTGTTGCATTGGTTGCTACATTTTTTTGTTGCATAGCATGCATATAGCCTTATTATTTTGTTGCTAACGATTTATCTTGTGAGTGTAGCTGGCATAGGTTTGGATCCACTACATCTCAGCCCTTGCATCCCTCCAGTTTTCCTTTGAGCCTGTTATTCGGTGTTTGGCGTCATTTCTGTCCCAGCGGAGTGATCACAAGTGTTCCGGACACCGTTTGCAGGATGGTGTCGAGGTATCGCACCAAATTCTTTTTCTTCATCCCCACCTATCGTTTCGGTGGTGGACATGTTGCTACCCCTGATCATGCCCTTTATCTTGTCATGTTGACAACCCTTAATGATCTTAGTCAACACGAAATGGCAATGTCAGCAGACTCATTGTTCCCCGCTATCTTATTCCTTGGACGAGTACGGATCCCTTCCGTCAGCTTGATAATAATTTGGTCGCAACATTTGTGTCCCGTTATATGGTTACCAAGTACGTCCTCAACTCCGAGCCAGTCAAGGATGGTACCTTGCTGAGATAGCACTTGGTGTAGCTATGTTTACACCAACTCTTCCACACATTGATTCGTCTTGGTGCACACTGTCACAGCATGCTAGATCGTAGTACCGGAGATCCCATGAGATTTGTGTTCTTAAGTAGGCATGCATATTGTGTGACTAGCAGTAATATGTGACCATGTTTGTGTGTGAGTTGATTCTTTTTGTGTGCTTTTGTTTAGTTGAGTTGTTTCTTTTGCTTCTTTCTTTTTGGCCCTCGGTGTTACCTTATTTCCCCTTATAGAAGTTGCTCATCAACCGACACCGGACTCGAATAAGCAATAAGGATTCCAAATATTTAGAAGAAGCTCAGCTAAACACATCAAGTCTACATCAGTATTTAACCCTCACAAACAGTAATGATCCAGCTAGCAGGAAGACAAGTCAGGTGCAAGAGCAACGTTATATTTTCAGTCAAAGGTATGGATCATATACATAGTTTTGGCTCAGCAATGCATGATACTTGAAATATGTTATCCTCCGAAAGAAAGCCAGAATGTGATATGATCAAGGAGGACAGTCAAGCAAATTTTCGCATGCAAGTGACCATCCGAAAAATATTATGGGCATGTATATGGCTTTCACTCTGCATATCACAATATGAAGCTTTTGATATGATAAACTTAGTCTTCCTTCATATCTGAAGAAGCTTATGATGCAAGGCTCCTCAATTTTTCCTCAGTACAATATATGGACAGACTCCGGTCCAAGATACCCAGTCTTTCATAGCAAGATGCCTCCATAAAGGCTTCTGACATAAGGAATTGAATCTTCCTATACAAGCAACGGGAGGAGAAGCTTCTTAGATATTCCACTATGAGTTGGCAGTGCAGCTCAAGAATCGGATCCGCAACATTTCTGCGAGAAGTACAATTCAGTCAAGACATATGCCATACACAAAGAGTGAGTGTTTGGTTGCATATTATTCTTACATATGGTGAGCTTGTATCCCCGGTCATGCCAGTCACTCATACGAGGTACGGCAATGATCAAGCAGATGTACCTAACAAGTGTAAGGATCCCACAACCTCATGAGGCATGCCAATGAAGATAAGAAGAGATAAATATCATGTAATGCAAGGACTGACAAGCTCTAGAGATGACAACGAAGAATCAATAGTCTTGACAATGGTCACCAAGGCCAATATTCCCACACCCGACAAGGTAATATCCCAAACACTTCTCATCATCGTGTATGATTGGCCCAAACAACAAGCTCTGTACAGCTACAAGCCCTGAGTATATGTCATATATGTACATACCCATGTCAGAAAGTAAGCACAAGGAATAATGCCAAAAATATTGCACTAACCACAATCATGGTTGCATGAAGAATCAAGGACATGTGTGGCCAAGATATTTCAGCAAGGGTCCGGATACCCAAGTCAGTTGGAGGCCATGATTGCATATGGATCCACAAAGACATACTCTCAGCAGCCTATTCTGTGATACAAGGACTTCATATTCTGTTGACCCGCTTAGAATGGTTAGTGCGGAATATCCACTATTCTGTCGGATCCAGAATTCCTTTGCAACCTTAGAAGTTTGACTTCAGCGGCAGTGTTAATTCATCTCACAGCCTATTACCATAGATGGGTATTGTTGGGGAACGCAGTAATTCCAAAAAATTCCTACAATCACGCAAGATCTATCTAGGAGATGCATAGCAACGAGAGGGGAAAGTGTGTCCACATACCCTCGTAGAACGAGAGCGGAAGCGTTTAGTAACGCAGTTGATGTAGTCGAACATCCTCGCCATCCAACCGATCCAAGCACTGAACGTATGGCAGCTCTGCGTTCAGCATGCGTTCAACTCGATGACATCCCTCGAACTCTTGATCCAGTAGAGGCTGAGGGAGAGTTTCTTCAGCAGGACGGTGTGGTAACGGTGATGATGAAGTTACCGGCGCATGGCTTCGCCTAAGCACTACGACGATATGACCGAGGTTTGTAACTGCGGAGGGGGCACCGCACACGGCTAAAAGATCAACTTTTGTGTTCTAGGGTGCCCCCTGCCCCCGTATATAAAGGAGGGAGAGGAGAGGCAGCCGGCCCTAGGGGGCGCGCCAAGGTGTGGAGTCCTACTAGGACTCCCTAGTCCTAGTACAATTCCACCTCCCACACGGAGTAGGAAAGGGGGAAGGGAGAAGGAGAAGGAAAGGGGGGACGGCCCCCTTCTCCTAGTCCTAATCGGCCTCCTGACCAAGGGGGGCGCACCAGCCCCTTGTGGGCTGGTGTGCTTCCCTCTTATAGCCCATAAGGCCCATAACTTCTCCCGGGGGGTTCCGGTAACCTCCCGGTACTCCGGAAAATACCCGATCTTCTCCGGAACCACTCCGATGTGCGAATATAGCCGTCCAATATATCAATCATTATGTCTCGACCATTTCGAGACTCCTCATCATGTCTGTGATCTCATCCGGGACTCAGAACAAACTTCGGTTCATGAAATCACATAACTCATAATACAAATTGTCCTCGAACGTTAAGCATGCGGACCCTACGGGTTCGAGAACTATGTATACATGATCGAGACACATCTCCGGTCAATAACCAATAGCAGAACTTGGATTCTCATATTGGCTCCTACATATTCTACGAATATCTTTATCGGTCACACCGCATAACAACATACGTTGTTCCCATTGTCATCGGTATGTTACTTGGCTAAGATTATATCGTCGGTATCATCATACCTAGTTCAATCTGTTTACCGGCAAGTCTCTTTACTCATTCTGTAATGCATCATCCCGTAACTAACTCATTAATCACATTGCTAGTGATGTGCATTACAGAGAGGGCCCAGAGATACCTCTCCGAAACACGGAGTGACAAATCCTAATCTCGGTCTATGCCAACCCAACAAATACCTTCGGAGACACCTGTAGAGCATCTTTATAATCACCCTTTACGTTGTCACGTTTGATAGCACACAAAGTGTTCCTCCGGTATTCGGGAGTTGCATAATCTCATAGTCTAAGGAACATGTACAAGTCATGAAGAAAGCAATAACAATAAAACTTAATGATCATTATGCTAAGCTAATGGATGTGATCCCGTTCATCAAATGACAACAGATGTCTATGGTTAGGAAACTTAACCATCTTTGATTAACGAGCTAGTCATGTAGAGGCATAGTAGGGACAATTTGTTTTGTCTATGTATTCACACATGTATCAAGTTTCCAGTTAATACAATTCTAGCATGAATAATAAACATTTATCATGATATAAGGAAATATAAATAACATCTTTATTATTGCCTCTAGGGCATATTTCCTTGAGTCTCCCACTTGCACTAGAGCCAATAATCTAGTTCACATTGCCATTTGATTTAACACCAATAGTTCACATCACCATGTGATTAACACCCATAGTTCACATCGCTATGTGACCAACACCCAAAGGTTTTACTAGAATCAGTAATCTAGTTCACATCGCCATGTGATTAACACCCAAAGAGTACTAAGGTGTGATCATGTTTTGCTGGTGAGAGACTTAGTCAATGGGTCTTCCACATTTAGATCCGTATGTATGTGGCAAATTTCTATGTCTACAATGCTCTGCACGGAGCTACTCTAGCTAAATGCTCCCACTTACAGTATGTATCCAGATCGAGACTCATAGCCATCCAAATTGGTGTTAAAGCTTGCATTGACGTAACTCTTTACGACGAACTCTTTATCAACTCCATAACCGAGAAATATTTCCTTAGTCCTCTAAGGATAATTTTTGACCAATGTCCAGTGATCTACTCCCAGATCACTATTGTATTCCCTTGCCAAACTCAGGGTTGGGTATACAATAGGTCAGGTACACAACATGGCATACTTTATAGAACCTTTGACTGAGGCATTGGGAATGTCTTTCATTCTCTCTCTATCTTCTACCGTGGTCAGGCTTTGAGTCTTATTCAACTTCACACCTTGTAACACAGGCAAGAACTCCTTCTTTAACTGTTCCATTTTGAACTACTTCAAAAACTTGTCAAGGTATGTACTCATTGAAAAAAGTTATCAAGTGTCTTGATCAATCTCTATAGATCTTGATGCTCAATATGTAAGCAGCTTCACCGAGGTCTTTCTTTGAAAACTCCTTTCAAACACTCCTTTATGCTTTCCAGAAAATTCTACATCATTTCAGATCAACGATATGTCACGCACATATACTTATCAGAAAGGCTGTAGTGCTCCCACTCACTTTGTTGTAAATATAGGCTTCACCGCAAGTCTCTATAAAACTATATTCTTTGATCAACTCATCAAAGCGTATATTCCAACTCCTAGATGCTTGCACCAGTCCACAGATGGATCGCTGGAGCTTGTGCATTTTGTTAGCACTTTTAGGATTTACAAAACCTTCTTGTTGCATCATATGCAACTCTTCTTCAAGAAATCCATTAATGAATACAGTTTTGATATCCATTTGCCACATTTCATAAAATGTGGCCATTGCAAACATGATTCGGACAGACTTAAGCATCGCTACGAGTGAGAAAATCTCATTGTAGTCAACACCTTGAACTTGTCAAAAAACTTTTCTGACAAGTCTAGCTTTGTAGATAGTAACACTACTATCAGCGTCCGTCTTCCTCTTGAAGATCCATTTATTCTCTAAGGCTTGCCGATCATCGGGCAAGTCAACCAAAGTCCACACTTTGTTCTCATACATGGATCCCATCTCAGATTTCATGGTCTCAAGCCATTTCGCGGAATCTGGGCTCATCATCGCTTCCTCATAGTTCGTAGGTTTGTCATGGCAAGTAACATGACCTCCAGAATAGGATTACTGTACCACTTCGGTGCAGTACCTTACTCTGGTTGACCTATGAGGTTCGGTAGTAACTTGATCTGAAGTTTCATGATCATCATCATTAGCTTCCTCACTGATTGGTGTAGGAATCACAGGAACTGATTTCTGGGATGAATTACTTTCCAATTCGGGAGAAGGTACAATTACCTCATAAAGTTCTACTTTCCTCCCACTCACTTTTTTCGAGAGAAACTCCTTCTCTAGTAAGGATCCACTATTAGCAACGAATATCTTGCCTTCGGATCTGTGATAGAAGGTGTACCCAACAGTCTCCTTTGGGTATCCTATGAAGACACATTTCTCCGATTTGGGGTCGAGCTTATCAGGTTGAAGCTTTTTCACATAAGCATCACAGCTCCAAACTTTAAGAAACGACATCTTAGGTTTCTTGCCAAACCAAAGTTCATACGGTGTAATCTCAACGGATTTAGACGGTGCCCTATTTAATGTGAATGCAGCTGTCTCTAATGCATACCCCCAAAATGATATAGTGGTAAATCGATAAGAGAAATCACAGATTGCACCATATCTAATAAAGTATGGTTACGACGTACGGACACACAATTATGCTGTGGTGCTCCAGGTGGCATGAGATTGTGAAACTATTCCACATTGTTTTAATTGAAGGCCAAACTCATTACGCCAATACTCGCTTCTGCGATCATATCGTAGAAACTTCATTTTCTTGTTATGATGATTCTCCACTTCACTCTGAAATTCTTTGAACTTTTAAAATATTTCAGACTTGTGTTTCATCAAGTAGATATACCCATATCTGCTTAAATCATGTGTGAATTTCAGAAAACAATGACACCGCCATGAGCCTCAATACTCATCGGACCGCATACATCGGTATGTATTATTTCCAATAAGTCAGCTGTTCGTTCCATTGTTCCTGAGAATGGAGTCTTAGTCATCTTGCACATGAGGCATGGTTTGCAAGCATCAAATGATTCATAATCAAGTGATTCTAAAAGTCCATCCGCATGGCCTAAACGGCAGTGCCACAAGTATGTTGCATTACCATTATCAACTTTGCATCTTTTGGCACCAATATTATGTGTATCACTACGATCGAGATTCAATAAACCATTTATATTAAGGGTATGACCGTAGAAGGTTTTATTCATGCAAACAGAACAATAATTATTCTTTGACTTAAATGAATAACCTTATTGCAATAAACATGATCCAATCATATTCATGCTCAACGCAAGCACCAAATAACATTTATTTTAGGTTCAACACTAATCCCGAAGGTAAAAAGAGTGTGCGATGGTGATCTTATCAACCTTTGAATTATTTCCAACACACATCGTCACCTTGTCCTTAACTAGTCTTTGTTCATTTTGCAACTCCTGTTTCGAGTTACTACTCTTAGTAACTGAACCAGTATCAAATACCGAGGCGTTGCTATAAACACTAGTAAAGTACACATCAATAACATGCATATCAAATATACCTTTGTTCAGTTTGCCATCCTTCTTATCCGCCAAGTATCTAGGGCAGTTCCACTTCCAGTGACTGTTCCCTTTGTAGAAGCACTCAGTTTCAGGCTTAGGTCTAGCTTTGGGCTTCTTCACAGGAGTGGCAACTTGCTTGCCATTCTTCTTGAAGTTCCCTTTCTTTCCCTTGCCCTTTTACTTGAAACTAGTGGTCTTGTCAAGCATCGACACTTCATGCTTTTTCTTGATTTCTACCTTCGCCGATTTCAGCACCGCGAAGAGCTTGGGAATCATTTCCGTTATCCCTTGCATTAGTCCATCACGAAGTTCTAGTAACTTGGTGATAGTTACTAGAGAACTCTGTCAATCACTATCTTGTCTGCAAGATTAACTCCCACTTGATTCAAGTGATTGTAGGACTCAGACATTCTGAGCACATGCTCACTAGTTGAGCTATTCTCCTCCATCTTGTAGGCAAAGTACTTTGTCAGAGGTCTCATACCTCTTAACACGGGCATGAGTCTGAAATGCCAATTTTAACTCTTGGAACATCGCATATCCTCCATGGCATTCAAAACGTTTTTGAAGTCCCGGTTCTAAGCCGTAAAGCATGGTGCACTAGACTATCAAGTAGTCATCATACCGAGCTTTGTCAAACGTTCATAATGTTTGCATCTGCTCCTGCAATAGGTCTGTCACCTAGTGGTACATCAAGGACATAATTCTTCTGTGCAGCAACGAGGATCATCCTCAGATCACGGACCAAGTCCGCATTATTGCTACTATCATCTTTCAACTTAGTTTTCTCTAGGAACATATCAAAAAATAAAACAGGGGGGCTATACGTGAGCTATTGATCTACACCATAGATATGCAAATACTATCAAGACTAAGTTCATGATAAATTAAAGTTTAATTAATCATATTACTTAAGAACTCCCACTTAGATAGACATCCCTCTAGTTATCTAAATGATCACGTGATCCAAACCAACTAAACCATGTCCGATCATCACGTGAGATGGAGTAGTTTTCAATGGTGAACATCACTATGTTGATCATATCTACTATATGATTCACGCTAGCCTTTCGGTCTCAGTGTTCCAAGGCCATATCTGCGTATGCTAGGCTCGTCAAGTTTAACCCGAGTATTCTGCGTGTGCAAAACTGGCTCACACCCGTTGTATATGAACGTAGAGCTTATCACACCTGATCATCACGTGGTGTCTCGGCATGACAAACTGCAGCAACGGTGCATACTCAGGGAGAACACTTATACCTTGAAATTTTAGTGAGGGGTCATCTTATAATGCTACCACCGTACTAAACAAAATAAGATGAATAAAAGATAAACATCACATGCAATCAAAATACGTGACATGATATGGTCATCATCATCTTGTGCTCATGATCCCCATCACCGAAGCATCGTCATGATCTCCATCGTCACCTACGCGACACCTTGATCTCCATCGTAGCATCGTTGTCATCTCGCCAACTATTGCTTCTGCGACTATCGCTGCCGCTTAGTGATAAAGTAAAACAATTACATGGCGATTGCATTGCATACAATAAAGAGGGACAACCATATGGCTCCTGCCAGTTGTAGATAACTCTATTACAAAACATGATCATCTCATACAACAATTTATATCACATCTTGTCTTGACCATATCACATCACAGCAAGCCCTACAAAAACAAGTTAGACGTCCTCTACTTTGTTGTTGCAAGTTTTACGTGGCTACTACGGGCTTCTAGCAAGAACCGTTCTTACCTACGCATCAAAACCACATCGATTTTTCGCCAAGTGTGATGTTTTACCTTCAACAAGGACCGGGCGTAGTCAAACTCGATTCAACTAAAGTTGGAGAAACAGACACCCACTAGCCACCTGTGTGCGAAGCACGTCGGCAGAACCAATCTCATGAACGTGGTCATGTAATGTCGGTCTGGGCCGCTTCATCCAACAATACCGCCGAATCAAAGTAAGACGTTGCTGGTAAGCAGTATGACTATTATCACTGACAACTCTTTGTGTTCGACTCATGCATATAACATCTACGCATAGACCTGGCTTGGATGCCAGTTTTGGGAAATGCAGTATTTTCAAAAAAAATCCTACGATCACGTAAGATCTATCTAGGAGATGAATAGCAATGAGAGGGGAGAGTGTGTCCATGTACCCTCGTAGACTGAAAGCGGAAGCGTTTAGTAATGCGGTTGATGTAGTCGAACGACTTCGCGATCCAACCGATCCAAGCACCGAACGAACGTCACCTCCGTGTTCAGCACACGTTCCGCTCGATGGCATCCCTCGAACTCTTGATCTAGTAGAGGCCAAGGGAGAGTTTCGTCAGCACGACAGCGTGGTGACGGTGATGATGAAATTACCGGCGTAGGGCTTCGCCTAAGCACTACGACGATATGACCGAGGTGTGTAACTATGGAGGGTGGCACCGCACACGGCTAAAAGATCAACTGGTGTGTTCTAGGGTGCATCGGCACTGCCTCCGTATATAAATGAGGGAGAGGGAGAGGCAGCCGGCCCTAGGGGGCGCGCCAAGGTGTGGAGTCCTACTAGGACTCCCTAGTTCTAGTTGGATTCCACCTCCCACACGGAATAGGAAAGGGGAAGAGAGAAGCAGAAGGAAAGGGTGGCCGGCCCCCTTCTCCTAGTCCTAATCGGCCTCCTACTCAAGGTGGTGCGCACCAACCCCTTGTGGGCTTGTGTGCTTCCCTCTTATGGCCCATAAGGCCCATAACTTCTCCTGGGAGGTTCCCGTAACCTCCTGCTACTCCGGAAAATACCTGAACTTCTCCGGAACCATTCTGATGTCCGAATATAGCCATTCTGATGTCTCGACCATTTCGAGACTCCTCGTGATGTCCGTGATCTCATATGGGACTCCGAACAAACTTCGGTTCATAAAATCTCATAACTCATAATACAAATCATCATCGAATGTTAAGCATGCGGACCCTACGGGTTCGAGAACTACGTAGACATGACCGAGACACATCTCCAGTCAATAAAAAATAGGGGAACCTGGATGCTCATATTGGCTCCTACATATTCTACGAAGATCTTTATCGGTCAAACCGCATAACAACATACGTTGTTCCCTTTGTCATCGGTATGTCACTTGCCCGAGATTCGAGCGTTGGTATCATCATACCTAGTTCAATCTCTTTATCGGCAAGTCTCTTTACCCGTTCCGTAATGCATCATCCCGTAACTAACTCATTAGTCACATTTCTTGCAAGGCTTATAGTGATGTGCATTACCGAGAGGGCCCAGACATACCTCTCCGAAACATGGAGTGACAAATCCTAATCTCGATCTATGCCGACCTAACAAGTACCTTCAGAGACACCTATAGAGCATCTTTATAATCACCCATTTACATTGTGACGTTTGATAGCACACAAAGTGTTCCTCCGGTATTCGGGAGTTGCATAATCTTATAGTCTGAGGAACATGTATAAGTCATGAAGAAAGCAGTAGCAATAAAACATAAAGATCATTATTCTAAGCTAACGGATGGGTCCTGCCCATCACATCATTCTCCTAATTATGTGATCCCGTTCATCAAATGACAACACATGTCTATGGTTAGGAAACTTAACCATCTTTCATTAATGAGCTAGTCAAGTAGAGGCATACTAGGGACACTTTTGTTTTTTCTATGTATTTACACATGTATCAAGTTTACGGTTAATACAATTCTAGCATGAATAATAAATATTTATCATGATATAAGGAAATATAAATAACATCTTTATTATTGCCTCTAGGGCATATTTCCTTCAGGTATACCGACCGCATGAGTAAGTGAAAAGCCGAATAATCCGCTCAGACCAGGTATACTCACTGGCGGAACCAAGTACACGCACAACCTGTCATAAAAGGTTTCTTTCCGCCAGCACCTCTGTTAGGCGAGCCTCAAGATGTTAACGTTTGAGGTATGATACATCTATAGGTACGTACCCCTTTATATTGCTGATGGAAGAAGGCAGTCGAATCTTTGGCACATATCTCCTGCTCGAGCCAAAGAAACATATTAGGTTAAGTCAGTACCACCTACGAGCAGTCAGATCTCATCAAGAGAATGGGCATAATCCTCAGCAATTGATTGAACCCAGAAGACATGCATTGGTTTGAGCGAACCCATGGCAGAAGTAAAGGGTTGTCATGACAAAATGGAAGTTATGCTCAGGTCCCTTGGATATCACCGCAGATATGAAAGAATCAACGTCAGCAAAAGGATTTGGTATATGAGGAAAGAACTGTCAGGGTTTGGGAAAGGTGAAGCAAACCACCTCAGAGCAAGGTAAGTAGATCATATGAAATTCTTGAGGGAACAATAAACAAAGGAAAAGGATACCCGAGTTGGAAACGGTTTCCTTAAGGTATATCCATACTTGTTCCCTGAGCAACCAAATCTCAAGGACGAGATTTCTTTAAGGGGGGGGGGGGAGGTTTGTAACACCCTGGTTTTTGGCCCTTTCTTTTTCTTTTAAATTTATTTGGTTTTTGCTCTGATTTTCTTTTTGGAGTGGTTCAATGGACTTGCAACCTGGGAGATCTTCAATTCTTCTCCTCCAAAGTGACTCATCTTTCTCAAAAACTTCCCAAGATCATGTCACTTCCATCCTAGCCCAACCCTAAATTCTTTTCAAAGGAATATTCCTGTTTCTATTAAAGGAATAATCGTGTTTAACCTAGGCTGTGAAGCAACCTATATTTCTGTCACTCCCAAAATTCCCAAAAAAATCTTATAAATTGTTCGGATCATATAAGCCCAAATATGTCCAAACTTTCCTGTCCTAGCCCCAAAATAATTCCCCTATATTATTTCTTCATTTCTGTCCAAAGTGGTCTTGTGTGAAGGAAGTGCCACCTATCCTTTCTTGTTTTCTCCCAAAATTTTGGGGTATGATTTTACATCCAAATATTTTCCTCATGCCAAAATTCAGCTCCATTTGCCTAGTGACACTTCCTTAGTGATTTTTCAAAGTTTGTGTCAAACAGAAACCTTGTTGATGGAAGTACGAGCTAGGAGCACCCAAATGAGTTGAAATGTTGCATGCCTCTTCATGTGCTCATATCATCACTCTACACCAATTTTTAGCCTCATCCAATCAACCATGTGAGCACACCTTCAAATATCTGTTTCTGGCAATATTTCCAGGTTGTGAAGCAAGTATAATTTATATTGCTTCATTAATTCTGATAAATTACCAGATCATGCCCCTAGATATATAACTCCTATATACACCAAATTTTGGATCATTTCAGCAATCCGTTTTCTCTCCAAAATTATCCCAATATTCTGGACAGAGAGGATAGCTGTGAACGAAGTACCATTTTGGCAAGTCCAAATGGTATGAGATTTTTATAGCATCTCTATATGTCCAAATCATCATCCCATGACAAATTTTAGCTCAAGTTGATAATCCATGTGAGTGCATCATCCACATCTTTATTCTGGACCATAATGGCAGCTGCAAAGCAACTATGTTTAAGTTTGGTCCATTTCCTTCCAAAACCCCCAGGATCATAGTCCTTCTTAACCTAAACACCCCAGACATCATATTTGGCCTCTAGACCCTCTTTGTTGAGCACATCATTGCATCCAGGTTTGCTACAACAAACTTTTATCGATGCCTCACTTAGCTACAGAGCCTCTTTTCCCGCGTTTTCACTTCCCACAGTCTCCAGGATGGAAGGACATGATGCTAGACATAGTTTTCCTGCCTCGCCTGACCTCTCTTTGCCTTATCTCGTGGTGACTACGACGCTGGCACGGCTGGTCACGCGCTTTGGCTGTTGCGACCACGCTCTACGCCACTAACCACGTTGAGTAGCGTTGCTCCAGCCGTGTCTGTGCGTCCGTGGTTGCCGACCTGACTCCCTGCTACCTCACGATGCTCTCTGGCATTGTCCCCCCTCCGACAACTTCCTCGTCAGCACTCGCCACCGTGCGCCCACGAGCTCATAGTGGACGACATGGCTCTGTTCATGCTCGTCTCTTCCTCCTCGTGCCCTTGGCATCACTGTCAGTGTCAAAACTGGCGGATCTCGGGTAGGGGGTCCCGAACTGTGCGTCTAGGATCGATGGTAAAAGGAGACGGGGGACACAATGTTTACCTAGGTTCGGGCCCTCTCTATGGAGGTAATACCCTACTTCCTGCTTGATTGATCTTGATGAATATGAGTGTTACAAGAGTTGATCTACCACGAGATTGTAATGGCTAAACCCTAGAAGTCTAGCCTATGTGAATATGGTAATGAATCTGTGCTATCCGTACTACGCTCTCCGGTTTATATAGACACCGGAGAGATTTAGGGTTACATGAGGTCGGTTACATAGGAGGATATCTTCATAATAGGTCGCCTAGCTTGCCTTCCATGCCAAGTAGAGTCCAATCCATACACGGGTATTGTCTTTGGCCTTCGTACCTTCACAGCCCATCAGTCCGGCCCATGGATAACAGGCCGGACGCCCGAGGACCCCTTAGTCTAGGACTCCCTCAGTAGCTCCTGAACCTGGCTTCAATGATGAGTCCGGTGCGCAGATTGTCTTCGACATTGCAAGGCGGATTCCCCTCCTTCCAAGCTCCAAGATAGTCTTCGGACGTGATGATTGTATCCGGACCTGTTACACACCATGCGCAACCGCAGAGAGAATATATATATCTTACACGAGTTCCATCCGCTGACAGCTTTCTGCAATGTGACAAGACGTCCGTTCGGTCACAATTTCGAACCGTTTATCCCACATTTCAAGATGCGGTTGCTATTGGCACGTCTTGTCGAAGCAGAGATCGTGTCCCCTTATCGCAGTAGTCTCAACAATGCGGGCATGGGTAACCCAACCGTGCCATTTACACAGCCCTTGGGAATAGGCGAATCTCAAGGCGAGTGAGGACGCGTTTTATATTTGCTGCCTTTATAAGGGGATAAGGATTCCCCCTTCCTCTTCTCGAGCTTTCTCTCTATCTCTGCCTTTCCAATCTCGAGCTCCATCGCCCCAGTTTCAATCTCCTTCCCACTCTAGCAACCATGTCCGGATCCGGTGGTCAGGGCAAATGGATGGTCTCCTCCGTCACGGAGGATGACATTACTGCGCTCCGGGCGGCCGGATATTTGGCTAAGTAGATCGCCCACTGCCTATCGGCCGAGGGACAGATCGTCCCCACGCCGGAGCCCACAGAGAGGGTGGTATTCCTCCCCCATTTCTTCGCGGGCTAAGGTTTCCACTAAACCCCTTCATCCGCGGGTTAATGTATTATTACGGGGTAGATTTCCATGATTTGTCCCTGAACTCCCTCCTCAACATCTCAGCATTTATCGTCGTGTGCGAGGCCTTCCTCTGCATCCAACCCCACTTCAGGCTGTGGCTCGAAGTCTTCAACGTGAAGCCGATGGTGGTGGATGTCCAGCACGCGGAGTGCGGAGGGGCAATGGTGAGCAAATTGTCCAACGTCTCCTTACCCAAAGGCACCTTCGTGGATACGGTAAAGGAGGGGCAGAAGCAGTGGTTCTACATCACAGAACCACGCGGCACCTCCTGGGCCGCAGTTGCCGAATTCCGGTCCGGCGCTCCTATGCGACTCACCTCCTGGGTCGAGAACAGTACGGACTGGTGTTCTCCTGACGAGCTTATAGCACTGCAGACACGCGTTCAGGGCATGGTAACCAAGAGTGTCAAGCTTGTTGATGTGATCCAGGTGATGTTAGTTCGCCGGATCCTTCCATGCCAAATACCGCCGCCTACCGTGGGAGTTCAATCCAAAGAAGCACCGGACCAGTAGGCTCTTGAGACTACGCATACGAAGGCGCATGGAAATTTCTCTTCAAGGGCAATGAAAAACCACCGGCCAAGGATTCAGACCGTGGTCACGATTGTACACACCCCGCCAGCAAGGTATGTTATTTCGAATGAGTCCTCAACCTAATTGTTTTGAGGATGATGTCTGAGCTTTTATTACTCCTCTTTCAGGACTAGACGGAGAGGGCGAAGCGGATCCAGTTTCCGGCTCCGCTGCCTGAAGAACCAGTCATCCCGCGCTTGGCGGAGATGCTAGTACAGGCGCCATATAAGGCGTCGGAGAAGAAGGCCAAGAAGAAGGCAAAGGGGGCCAAGAGTGGCCTCTGTCGTAAGGGTACTTCGGACGCGGCGTCCGAAGACGATGAAACTCATTCCTCTATCCCTGAGGAAAATGACGGGGAAGAGGAGGAGGAGGAAGAAAAAAATCCTCCCCCTGAGGATAGGAAGAAGAAGAGGGCGGCCCCGGCGCATCTGGAGGCAGAGGCGCCCAAAAAGGGGAAGGGCATTCCGGCGGCCAACACGGTGTTGGACGTTGACAGTAGTCCAGAACGACGCCCCCCACAAAGCCCAAGGCCACGTCGTAAGTGACATGGCCTATTTATGCGCACATCCAACCCTTTCTCTCCATTATCTTGATGTAGTTAGCTATACTATTGCAGTCCGGCCCGCGACCTAATTCAGCGATCCTCGTCTGGAAGTTCGTTGGCTCCGTCGGAGATGGCGAGCCAGTCGCCACTGCCTGCTTACTCCCCTGGGGCCGGGGACGACAGCGAGGCGCTGTTCCGGAGGGCCAATCCGAGCCGGGGAGGAACCCAGGACGTTGTCCGGGAGGCGCCATGAGGCGAAGCCTCCACTGCCGGACACATGGAGGAGATGATCCCCATGGAGACTGGCGAAGAGAGCCGTATCCAGCTTGGCCCTCAGCCGGATACGATTCTGGAGACCCATATGGCTCCGGAGTCGGGCAGGCAACCCCCTTTGAAGGAGGGGTGCATCATTTCCGCCGGTGGTCCCTGTCCATCCAGGGGCGCCGGATAACCTGATGGAGGCGCTACGAGGCGCCTCCGTTATGGACGAGCACCGTGTTCATATGAGCACGGTGATCAAGAAGGTTCAGTCTGCCAAGAGTGGACTGAACGAAGCCTGCAGCAACCTGTTGACATGTTTTGAGGTAAATAACAGAGAAAAAAACCCATATAGTAAGTAGCCCATGAGACACTGTCCGGTGCTCGGTAAGAGGAACCGGACAGAGGACTAATCCTCTACTGTAGGAGACTAACGTGATATGTGTGCATGAGCAGGCGTCGTTGTTGGCCGGGACCTCACATGCTGCCGAAGTCTCTGAACTGAAGCAGAGGCTAGAGCGGACCGAGAACGAGCTGGGCAAGGTTAGAGTGCGGCTGTAGGAGAAGCAAGGTAAGTAACGTCTTGCTATGTGTTCAGAAAGCGGAGAAGCTGTGTATTGACTGCAATGTCCAAATGTATGCAAGAGCCGCGACCGAGGTCGAGGCCCTGAGGAAGGCCCTAGGCGAGGCCAAAGAGAAGGCTGTCCAGCAGCAAGCCGCCCGTAAGAAGCTCAAGGCCCGTGTCAAGGAAATCCAGCAGGAGCTCTAAGATTTAGTGAAAAATGTGAGACCATGGAGATGATGCGTCGGCTCAGGAGGCCGAATTCACCAAGGGTCGTCAGGGCACGGAGACCGCGTGGAATGAGGCCCAGGCCGTCATCCTGGAGATCGAGGAGGACAGGATGATCACGGCGGGTAAGGCTTTTAAGATGCAAAGCAAGTATGCGGAGAGGCAGTACCTTTTACTAACCCGGGTTCGGAGTTCCCCAGGAGCTTTTGCGGATCTACCACGCAGCGTATCAGACGCTGCAGCGTTCTACCGAGCTGAAGGAGGAGGTTCTACGGAGAAGCTATTCTGGTCGCAGTATGCGATGCCAGAGCATCCCGTGTCCTTCACTGATCAGCTGAAGCAGCTCATGGAGCTGCACAGGGTGGCCGAACTAGCCATAAAGGATTTGAAAATCTGGCTATGGCCATGAAGGAGTTGACAATCCGGCTATACCCGACAGCTACTTCGGACTCGTGAGGCGGCTAGTGGAAGCCTGTCCGTGGTTGGACGTCGTCAAGCGCTCTGCATGTATTGAAGGCGCCCGTATGGCCTTCACTAGCTGCAAGATGTGGTGGGCGAAGATGAACGCTGTTGAAGTGGCCAGCAGGCCGCCGGAGGGCAAGGAGCACCGCACACCCGATAAATATTTTGCGGATGTCATAGAAGGGTCTCGACTTGTGGCAGCTCAATGTTCGAAGGACGTTATTTTCGAATGAATACATTTGTATTGGGCCTTTGCCTCATATTATAAAGACAGAGCTTGTTTTGTAATGTAATTTCGATATGCTTTAAATTGTTTCCTCCTATGCTTGCTACCCTATGTTCCGCTCTATCGGCTAGGGTAGTAAAGGGAGAACTACATCGATTTTGCCCTGGCCTTGACCGGATGAGCACCTCAGTAGAGAAAGCTGAAAGCTGACTGTCATGATACGGCGAGAGCCGGTCAGCTATTCGTGGGTTACAAAATCGTTGGAGATTTTTTTCGCCTCAATGACGGTGTCAAAACCGGCGGATCTCGGGTAGGGGGTCCCGAACTGTGCGTCTAGGATCGATGGTAATAGGAGATGCGGGACACAATGTTTACCCAGGTTCGGGCCCTCTGTATGGAGGTAATACCCTACTTCCTACTTGATTGATCTTGAAAAATATGGGTGTTACAAGAGTTGATCTACCACGAGATCGTAATGCTTAAACCCTAGAAGTCTAGCCTATGTGAATATGGTAATGAATATGTGCTATCCGGACTATGCTCTCCGGTTTATATAGACACCGGAGAGATCTAGGGTTATATGAGGTCGGTTACATAGGAGGAAATCTTCATAATAGGTCACCTATCTTGCCTTCCACGCCAAGTAGAGTCCAATCCGGACAAGGGTATTGTCTTCGGCCATCGTATCTTCACAGCCCATCAATTCGGATAACAGGCTAGATGCCCGAGGACCCCTTAGTCCAGGACTCCTTCAGTCGCCCTCTGCCCCGTAAACCTCCCATGTTCCACTCCCATCGCCTATCGTCGAGCTCGTTTGCGTGCCCATGCGTCCACGCCTCCGGCCACACGTCCGCGGCGGGTGCCAGCACAACACCTCGCCCCTCGCCTATATAAGCATCTCTGAGGCTTCCTGACCGCACCAGCAGCTCCACCTCGCTCCCCTACCCCTCTCTGGATATCTTCTTGAGCCCAGAGCTCCTCCTCTCCGCGGTTGGCCGCCATGGCCGCTTCCTCTGTCCACTTAAATTCTGGCAAGCCGGACCCCTTCCTCTCCTTCTTCCACCACCAAACACCTCCACCACCAGGGAGCCACCCCAGCACTCCCCCTCCTCCTCCAGTAGCCTCTTGCCGCGAGTTCACCGGTTCCCGAAGCCCGTGTCCACCGGCGTCGATCCCATCGTCACCTCGAGCCACCCCACCGGCCGTGGATGGGACTTGTGGATGCGTCATTCAGCGCTGAACCCATCCATAGCTGGAGCATCGCCAGAGATGCCCCGTAGCGCCGACAATCATCGAGGGGGTGGGATCCTCCCTCGGCCAGAAGCGGGCAGGCGCGGGAGGAAGAAGAAGCCCAGGCCAGGCGGGCCCCGCCCCAGCAGGACCCACACGTCAGCCGCACGAGGAGTTGACCCCGGGCGCTCACGTGGATAAGTGGACGCAAGTTTGCTGAAATGCGCTTTCGTGTTCCGGGGGCGTACTATGCTTCTTTGTCAGGCCAGAAGGCGTTTTTCTTTCGGGAAAGCGTATTCTCAGAGAGTACGTTTTCAGTTTATCCACTAAGGGGCCTGTTTGTGGATGTATTTTTACAAATTGGTCCTTGGCACTTCTCTGATCATATCTTTTCCCTCACAACTCCGATTCAGGTGATTCCAAAGCCCATTTCTTCATATTGTCGAGACCGTTCCGATGGTATCATTTTTACCATGTGACAACATTCTGAAAATGACCACTTCGCCCTTGCACTTAATCAGCCCCCTCGAGGAGAGAATAGTTTCCGATGATTCTTTCCGCGAGCTTCTCGCACTTCTTCTCGGTGATTCCACCCCTCCCAGGCAAGCCACACCCTCCATTTGCTTGATTGCACTGCAATGCCATGGTTTAATTAATTAAATTTATTTAAAATATTGCATTAGCTATGTATGATTTTTCATGGCATTTCCTGGAGTTGTTTTGATCTTGCTATTTCCATGATGTTGCTTGGAGTTCTAGGACTAATATTTTGCAGCTTATGAGGATGACATCTTCCATTGAATTATTAGTGGCTTATATTATTTTCATGTTGGTATTGGATATTATGCTTTGGAGTATTATCCTGGATATGATGCTATCATGTGGATCTTAGGTTTATATCTTGATATTGTTATTGGATTAGTAGCATCATAGTACTTGGATTCATAATGATAGTAGTGATATGTCCCCCTCGGAGTATTTTGATATGATGATAGTATGCTCTGGATTATTTGTTGGAAATTGCTATAACTTGGATCACGGGTTGATAGATGACATCGGAGTATCAGTTACCACAGATATATTTTGGGGACAAATTCCATCATTTCGTTGGTCAGGTGCCACTGAACCGGGCTTTTCCAGTGCAACCACATTTGCCTTTATGGGGAGGCCCTAATGCGTTGTATTTTTATGCCCCTCGCCGGTGCCTCCAACTAGGGAAGGTTATACGCGTGTGCTACCCTGATCAGGTAGGCCGGTATAAGCTTTGTGTGCCCGTAGTTGTAGGGCCCTTTGTCCCCATTTAGGACCATGTATGTTTTGCCACGACAGTGGCCGTTGGATGTCACGAGGTGGCACCGGGGCCACCCAGGACTGACCCAAAAGGGGAGTTGGTCGGAGTGGCCGGGAGAGTGTCATGGCAGTAGATTGGTTTTACCGGAACGTTGTTGGTCCACCCAAATGGCAGCACGAGGCCATGGGTTCTGTGATTTGGTACAATGTGCTAACTCTGTAGAGTGTTGAATCTATCGATAGCCGCGTCCTCAGTCATGGGCACAAGTTCGTACTAGGTCACACCGATCGATCAACACTCACATGACGGAATGACTTATAGGTGATTTATATGTTGATATTGTGAGCAGTAACAATTTGGCAGGATGTAGATGATGCTGTTGGGATGATCATTCATTTCGTGATGTGGTCACACGGTGATCACAAGGAGGTATTGATCACGAGGTGATCGAGGTGATTTATTGCTTGGCCGGATAGCCAAGAGTGAGATGGTTCTTGAGATGGTGGTTCAGTTGTAATTCTAGTAGTATCATATCAGGCTTAATAATTATTTCCGCATCATAATAGTTGTCGATAACTTAACCTATTAATTCTATGTTATTGTCTTGCCTTGATGCTTTTTGTTGTTGTGAGCTCATTCAATGTACTGACCTGGCGTGTCATTCCAGATTGAAGGTGATGCAGTGATTGATTGTTTATCGAGGTTAGCGCGCGTGCGAGCTAGATCGTGTCCTAGCCAGAGTCCCTACAGAGTGGAGTTCGCCACCTTCGTCGTTGTTCCACTGTTAGAAGTATTCCGCAGCTACGAGTTGTTCTGCTACTAGCATAGACCTTCCTTAGCAGGCGTAGTGTCGCCGTGCTGCTGTGATCCTTTGTAACATCAGACCCTTTTACCTTATCCGTTTTAATAAAGAGCTGATTTGTTCTATGCGGAGCAGTCTTGTATTCTAGAAGACTTAACTCGATCTCTGGGTTCGAATATGCAGCGTTCCGGTCTCTCTGAGTCGGGGTGCCACAAATATAAAGCTACAATAATCATCCATAAAAGAGTTCAGAGAAAACTGAAATAATATTCATAGATAATCTGATCATAAACCCACAATTCATCAGATCCCAACAATCACACCGCAAAACAAGATTACATCGAATAGATCTCCAGGAACATCGAGTAGAACATTGTATTGAAGATCAAAGAAAAAGAAGAAGCCATCTAGCTACTAGCTATGTACCCATAGGTCTGTGGTAAACTACTCACACATCATCGGAAGGGCAGCAAGGTTGATGTAGAGGCCCTCCGTGATCGATACCCCCTCTGGCAGAGTACCAGAAAAGGCCTCCAAATGGCATCTCATAAGAACAGAAGCTTGCGGCGGCGGAAAAGTATTTTGGGTGGCTCTATGTTGGTTTCCCGATTTTAGAGAATTTATAGAGTTGGAATTAGGTCAAACGGAGGAAGGAGGGGTCCACTAGGTACATGGGCGCGCCTACCCCCCAGGGCGTGCCCATGTGCACTGTCGCCTACTCTTCGCCTTTGGGCCTCCTCGTGAAGCTTCTTGGGTCTCTTATGTCCAAAAAAATCATCAAAAAGTTTCGTGGCATTTGGACTTTGTTTGGTACAGATTTCCTAGAAAATCGAAAGCAGGCAGCACTTGGCACTAAGTTAATAGGTTAGTCCCAAAAAATGATATAATATTGCATATAAAACATACATGACTGATACTATAATAGCTTGGAACAATACAAAATTACGGATACATTGGATACGTATCAGCCTACGAATCTTGCAAATTCTGTCACGAAATCCTCTTCAAGGTACTCGTCAAGCTTGTGAACTAGAACCCTAGCATCGATATCTTCAAAGCCTTCATGATCTTGCAGAATGGAGCAGATACCAAAGCCAGCAAAGCGCTTATCGTGCCGCTCGCCAGCAAGGTCACAGAAATCCCCTCGACTGAGGGCCAACATAGGAACTAGCTCCCTGCACTATCTTGATGCCAATGCAGTTCATGTAAAAGATAAGACTATCTTAAGTTAGAACTGCAATTGGCTTTTGATCTAATATCAATTGATATCTGATGAATGGACGTGTGCTATCTAGCATGTCTTATTCTGCATTTGCATGATATTTGTACTCTACGCTTGCCGGAAACTTGTCGGTGCGCACACTCTTGCCATGAGCGCTTGAGGAACGGGTCCTTAGCAGCTTGCCGAAAATGCTGCTGCCGGCAAGGTCACACTTGACGGTCACAACGGAGTTCTACTTGTTAGCTGCATTAGGTTTTCCACGAAGAGGAGAGGATGATGTAGTATAGTAGAGATCAGTATTTCTCTAAGTTATGAAACCAAGGTTATCAATCCATTAGGAGAACCAAGAAACACTATGTAAACAACACCTGCACACAAACAACAAATACTTGCAACCCAATGCGCAAAGGGGTTGTCAATTCCTCAACAGTTACGAGCAATATCAAAAGGTATAGTTTTTGATAGATAGATAAAACAAAAAAATGCAGGAAGGTATTTTTGGTTTTAATATATTATAGAAAATAGACCCGGGGGCCATAGTTTTCATCAGAGGCTTCTCTCATAAAAATAGCATATGGCGGGTAGACAAATTACTGTTGGTCAATTGACAAAAAAGAAAATAATTATGACGATATCCAAGGAAATGACCATGTATATTGGCATCACGTCTGAGACAAGTTGTCACGCCCAAGATGCGACCCTATCCTAAAGGAACTCGAAGGTCCCAAAAAGGATAGAAGCGCATCTTGAAGACGCTTTTGCAAGGTGGATATCATTACATCAACATTACATAATAGATGGGGATACATACATAAGGCATACAATGCCACACGAATACAACATCATCTTACAAGAGATCAACATCCGACTACGGATGGACCACAAACGAAACTCAAAGCGACATCCACCACCTTTAGCCCAGGCTGTGACACGGAACCTATCCCACGATCGAAGAAGCGGAAGAAGAACTCCAAAACAGTAACACCGCTCTCGCGTCAAGATCATCGCATAACCTGTAACTGCAACTGTTGGTGTAGTAATCATGAGCCACGAGGACTCAAAGCAATCCCATTACCATGGGTATCAAGACTAGCAAAGCTTAATGGGAAAGGAAGGGGTAAAGGTGGTGAGGTTGCAGCAGCGACTAAGCATAGATGGTGGCTAACATACGCAAATGAGAGCGAGAAGAGAAGCAATGGAACGGTCGTCAACTAGTAATGATCAAGAGGTGATCCTGAACTCCTACTTACGTCAAACATAACCCAAAAACGTGTTCTCCTCTCGATCAACCCTGAAAAGAGACACTCACGGTTACGCACACGGTTGGTGTATTTTAGAAGAGTTTACTTCAAGTTTACTACAACCGGATATTAACAAATTCCCATCGGCCACATAACCGCAGACACGGCTCTCGAAAGTTTATACCCTGCAGGGTGTCCCAACTTAGCCCATGATAAGCTCTCGCGATCAACGAAGGATATTCCTTCTCCCGGGAAGACCCGATCGATCTCGAGAATCCGGCTACAAGACATTTCGAAAGTAATAAAACAAGACCAGCAAAGCCGCCCGATGTGCCGACAAATCCCGATAGGAGCTGCACATATCTCATTCTCAAGGCACACCGGATAGGTCAGCCTACGAGTAAAACCAGCCCTCGAGTTGCCCTGTGGTGGCCCCGCAGTCTGCCCGTTTCGGACCAACACTCGAAGGAGCACTGGCCCGGGGGGGGGGGGGGGCTAAAATAAAGATGACCCTTGGGCTCCGGAAACCCAAGGGAAAAAGGGCTAGGTGAGGCAAAAGGTAAAACCAAGGTAGGGCCTTGCTGGAGGAGTTTTATTCAAAGCGAACTGTCAAGGGGGTTCCATAAATCACCCAACCGCGTTAGGGACGCAAAATCCGGGAACATAATACCGATATGAAGGAAACTAGGGCGGCAAGAGTGCAACAAAATACCAGGCATAAGGCCGAGCCTTCCACCCTTTACCAAGTATATAGATGCATAAACATAATCCAACATGGAGCAATCTTCAACTTCACCTGCAACTAGCAACGCTATAACGGGGGCTGAGCAAAAGCGGTAACATAGCCAAACAACGGTTTGCTAGGAAGGGTGACAAAGGTTAGAGGTTCATGGAAATTTGGGAGGCTTGAATAGCAAGTGGTAGGTAACGCGGCATAGCGATAGCATCGAGGCAACTAGCATAGCAATGATAGTAATGAGATCCAAGGTGACTGTCATCTTGCCTGAAATCTCGCAAGGAAGAAGAACGAGTCCATGAAGAAGGTGAAGCCACGAAGAAGAACCAAGTGTAGACGAACGAATCCTCACGATCGCAACGAAACAGGAACTATCGAGAAGAAGCACACACCCTGGTAAACACACCACACATAACCAAGGCATGATGCACAACTAAGCATGATGCATGAAAAGGCTACATGAAGCTACTCATGGCAAGAGATGATGTATACAAGATCAACACATCAAAGCAAGTTTAAATGAGGCCGGAAGCAACATACAACAATTCCGGTAAGTCCTCATATGCAAATTTCGAAATTGGTCCAGATCTGAATAAAACTTAAGTTCAAATTGTTAAACAGCAATTTAATATGCACCAAGATGATCTACACGAAATTCTAGTCAAGTTACACATAAAGTTCATTAGATTCGGAGCTACGGCCGAGAAGATATGAGCAAAACAAGATAAGCGTGGCATTGATGCAAAATGCATTCAAACATCAAGCAAACACAATGAAACATGGATGCAACAAGGTAAAATGAACTACAAGCAAAACTAAGCAAGTTTCATATAGAGCACATTCAAAACGGAGCAACGGTGCAACACATAGACTCCAAGCAAGATATAGCAACAATCTGTCCAAAACAGCAACTAGGCATCTTGCAAGCATCAAAGCAACATGCTACAGCAACCCAACATGATAACAAAATGCATGGGCGTGTTGTACAGGTAAAGCATTACAAAACATGAACACTGAGCTATCTCCAGAAACTAATAGAACATGCTCAAAAGGACATGGCAAATTGCAAATAATAACAGATTCACAGACTTGGCAGAATTACTGGACATGGCAGAAATAACATCAGGTTGCAATGTTTAGTGCTAGCAAACTACATGCTCCAGGAACATATCATGGCAAACTTAAGCATGGCATGAATCTACTAAAAGCACAGAACAAATGTCCCTTACTGATCATGAGCTAAAAGGCACAGAAGATGTGATGGCACCCATGTAAACATAGCAAGTTATATGACAGATTCAGACTTAGCAGAAAAACAGAGCATGGCAGGATCAATAATAAGTAGGCATGTTGGTGAGCTTGAATCACTCACCACAGAGAAAAACATGGCATGGCAAGGTAACCAACAGCAATATGGCATACATATTAAGCAAAACATGGCAATAGAATAGTCATAGGGTACACGGATCACTAGCAAAACACATGGCAATAACGACTTTCATGATAACAGGCTGACAGAAACATTATTTAGCAATTTGAGAGAAAGATTTCAACATGCTACAGCAAGCTATAGATGCAAAAAAGGGCATGTGTGGATAGAACATAACATGTACAGGAAAACACCCTTAGTGATCATCTCCAGATTATGCATGGAACTCATGGTAGCAGCAAGTTTACATGGTAACAAAATATAACACACTCAGACTTGGCAGAAATCACCAAGTCACAGAAATTAGCAACATCATGATGTCTAGTTTGTATGCTTGTGTTAGTCACCACATAGATCACAAATATACTATGAAGGCACCTCTGTAAAGAAGACATGACATAGTTCAAAACCCATTTAGATCTCATGCTCATAAGATGCACACATCAAACGCAACAAAAATGATAAAAGAGCAAGTTCTGGTAACAGACAACAGTTAACAGCACATAGCACTCTTGAACGATGATTAGGGCATCAAGATGGACTCAACCATGCATGGCACAATGGATCTAAATGAAGAGCATCTCACAATGAACATTTCGACATATTATATGCATGAAACGGAGCAGCACACATTAAGTTATGATGCGATGAACATGGGCACAAAATTTTGAAAAACTGGGACTTAGAAGAAAAATATACCCTCCGAAACTGGACGGGGTCGTGCGGGACGGAGGGATCCGGTTCAGGCGCGGGCGTTTGGTTCGAGGGCCTGGTGGATCTGGTCCACCCGACCAGATCCGTATCAGTGGCGGCGGCCGGCGACGACGGCGATCGCCGGAGATGGCGGGTCGGGGCGGAGACGGGCTGGTCCGTCGGGCGGCCGGATCCGGCGGCGGAGGAAGCCGGCGGCCGAGGTCGGCGAAGCGGGCGGTGGCGGGCGCGACCAGCGGCGGGAGCGAAATCGCCGGGCGGAGTTTAACGGCGGCCTTCAGGCGTCGCGGCGTAGCGCCCATGGCGACAGCGCTAGAGAGGCGGGGCGGGCCCTGGTCACCGGCGGAAGGGGTAGCGGCGCAGCCTCCGTTGGCCAGCGAGGTCGCAGCGGCCGGTCCGATGGGCGAGCGCCCGTGGCGCGCGTGGCGAGGCGGGCCTTGGCGTGGGGCGGGCCGGCCGTGGGCCGGGCTGGCCGCGGCGGCGGGAGGAGAGAGAGGAGGCCGGCGGGGTGACGTGGTGAGCTCCGGTTGGCTGCGGGCAGCGGCGCAATCTCGTCCGGTAGGAAACGGACATGTCCGACGGCAGAGGTAGGTGGAGGCTAGGGTTTGGACCCGAAATTTCGGAGGGGAAGGTCTATTTATAAATAGAGGGAGCTAGGATAGTCCAAATGAGGAGCGGTTTTCGGCCACACGATCGTGATCGAACGACCGAGAGCATGGAGGGGGTTTGGATGGGTTATTGGGCCACTTTGTAGGGGTGTTGGGCTGCAAGACAAAAGGGGCTTTGCGGTTACCCGGTTAACCGTTGGAGCATCGAACGACCTCCAAATGGAACGAAACTTGACAGGCGGTCTACCGATGGTGTACCAAGGCCACTTGGCAAGACTCGGTCCATTCCGCGAACGTTTAACACCCACACATGAAAAGAGGCAAAAGGGGCCGCCGGGTGACATAGGAGTGTCGGATAGCAAAACGGACAACGGGGAAAATGCTCGGATGCATGAGACAAACATGTATGCAATGCAATGCACTTGATGAAAAAATGCAACACGCAAGCAAATGACGTGGCAACGACGGCGAATGACTGGAAGACACATGGCGCATCGAATCCGGGGCGTTACATTCTCATTGCAAGATAAATAAATCTAGTTGGCCAAACCAAACCAATAAATCGAAGAAGAAATATGAGGCTATGACAATGATGAATAAAAGAGTTCAGAGAAAACTCAAAAATATTCATGGATAGTCTAATCATAAACTCACAATTCATCGGATCCCAACAAAAACACCACAAAAAGTCATTACATGAAATAGATCCCCAAGAACACTGAGGAGAACATTGTATTGAAGATCAGAAAGAGAGAAGAAGCCATCTAGCTACCAAGTATGGACCCATATGTCCGTGGTAAACTACTCACGCATCATCGGAGGGCAGCAAGGATGATGAAGAGCCCCCTCCATGATCGAATCCCCCTCCAGCAGAGTGCCAAAAAAGGCCTCTAGATGGAATCTGGTGGTTCTGGAACTTGCGGCGGCGGAAAAAGTATTTCTTGGACTTCCTGGTAGGTTTCCTGATTTTAGAGAATTTATAGAGGCGGAGTTAGGTCAAATGAAGGCTTGTGGACCCCACTATGTACCAGGGCATACCTTGGTGCCTAGTGGGCCACTCCTTCATCTTCTTGTTCCTTCTCGAAGCTTGCAGGATCTCTTATTGCCAGAAAAAAATCTCCAAAAAAGTTTGCGTGGCATTTGGACTTTGTTTGGTACAGATATTCTGCGAAGTCGAAAACAAGCAAAAAAACAGCAACTGGCACTTGGCACTAAGTTAATAGGTTAGTCCCAAAAAATGATATAAAGTTTCTTGTAAATCTATATCAAGCATCCAAGATTGATAATATAATAGCATGGAACAATCAAATATAGATACGTTGGAGACATATCAAGCATCCCCAAACTTAACTCCTGCTTGTCCTCGAGTAGGTAAATGATAAAAACAGATTTTTTGATGTGGAATTCTAGCTAACATATTCATCATATATTCTTTTATTTTGTAACATGGACATTTGGACTTGAATGATTCACAGCAATAGTCTATAATTTGACATGAAGACATCAATACTCAAGCATATCAACAAGCAACCATGTCTTTCAAAATATCAACGATAAAGAAAGTTATCCCTAGCCCATTATGCTCAATCATTGATCCATTCATGAAACACACTCAAAAATTAGCTACATCCAATACACAAGTATGACAATAGTGTTCCCTAGTTGGTGCTTTGTAAGAGAAGATGGATACTCAACATAAAAAAAAATTCATATAGGGCCTTCGCAGAGGGAAGCAGATATTTGCAAAGGTGCCAGAGCTGAAAGCTTAAATTGAGAGATAAAATGTTTTGAGAGGCATGCTTTTCCTGTCAATGAAAATGACTGGGAATTCCCAAACAGAAAGTAAAGTTTATTTCCTTTCCACCATTCTTTCACAATCCATGGCTAGCCGTATCCACGGGTGCCTTCCATACCAACACTCTACAATGAATTTATTATCATAGTATTTTTCATTTTGGGACTGGGCATCCCTATTACCTGCCACATTCTCATGCAATGACAAGTGAATAAACACTCATTGTGAGAATAAAATATCTAGCATGGAAAATATTGGCCACCCCCTGCTGCTTCATGAGCTGTACAGGCACACAAAATGGAAATTCATTTTGAAAATTAGAGTTGGCACATGTAGATTTACTTGGAATGGAAATACCGCATATAGGTAGGTATGGTGGACTCATTTGGCACAACTTTGAGTTTTAGGAGTTGGATGCACAAGCAGCATTCCTGCTTCGTACAAGTGAAGGCTAGCAAATAGATTGAGAAGCGACCAACCAAAAAACAAAAACGATCATAAACGCGCATTGAACATAATTAACACTGAATAATGCACCACAAGTCGGATATAATTTCAGTGCTGAACTATTGACTTTACGTGCATGCATAGGGAATCACAAACCTTAACACCAATATTCTTACTAAAGGATAATTGCTCACCAACATGACTCACATATCACTATCTCCATATCGCAAAACTATTGCAAGGAATCAAGTTTATAATATCCAATGATCTTCATGAAAGCTTCTACTGTATCCCCCTTGGATATCCATCACTTTGGGACAAAATTCATATCTCGTGCAAATTACCATTACTATTCTCAACTCTCAAAAAGATCTAAGTGAAGCACGAGAGCAAAAATATTTCTTCAAAATTTATCAACTCTCAAAATAATATAAGTGAAGAAAGAGAGTTTATTCTTTAAAATATAACCACACGACCACCGTCGTGCTCAAAAAGATATAAGTGAAGTACTAGAGCAATTGCCTAGGTCAAAAGATTTAAGTGAATCACATAGAGTATTCTAGCAAATCATGATATGCGTGTGGCTCTCTCAAACAAGTGTGTTCAGCAAGGATGCTTGTGACAAACTAAAGGCAAACAAAGAAAATACTCATATAATACAAAACGCTCCAAGCAAAACTCATGATATGTGATGAATAAAAATATACCTCCAAGTAAAATTACCGATGGTCGTTAGAAGAAAGACGGTATGCCTTCCGGGGCATCCCCAAGCTTAGTTACTTGGGAGTCCTTGAATACCTTGGGGTGCTCGGGCATCCCCAAGCTTAGGCTCTTGCCACTCCTTATTCCATCATCCATCGTGATCTCACCCAAAACTTGCAAACTTCAATCACACAAAACTCAACAAAACCTCTGTAAGGTCCGTTAGTATAATAAAATAAATCACCACTTTAAGTATGGTTGCAAACACATTCATATTTTGTTATTGCATTTTACCCACTGTATTATAACTTTACCATGGCTTTTACCCCCCGATACAATCCATAGATTCATCAAAATAAGCACACAATGCAACGAAAACAGAATCTATCAAAAATAGAACAGTGTGTAGTAATCTGAACATTGAGCATATTTATGTAACTCCAAAAATTCTGGAAATTAGGACATGGGAAAATATTATAGCAATATTTTGTAAAAAATTCACAATTTTATCTCGTTCCAGCAGAGCACATTAATTGTGCTACTCGGCGCAAAAGTTTCTGTTAATGCGCAGAATCAAAGCAACTATCACCCATATCATCCCAAAGGCTTTACTTGGCGCAAACACTAATTAAACCACTAAAAAATCATTACAGTATCATAATTGCATATTTTTTGAAAAACAACAAGGAAAGCAAAAAAAAAGATAACTATTGGGTTGCCTCCCAACTAGCGCTGTTGTTTTACGCCCTAGCTAGGCATAATGCATACTTTCAAGTGTTGTCATCTTTCTTTCCCGAAGATATGTTCTAATCAGGCGGCTTTTTGAAGGTAACAAAAACACATCATCTATAGAAATCTTAGCATTGGCAAGTTATCTATCTGCAAAACCCCCTTGTTACCGGCTACAATCCAAGAGTATTGTTGATTAACATTATTAAAAACTTGTTGGGTTATATTCAAAGGAGGGACTTCCTTTTTGATATTCTCATCAAAGATGTGGTCATTGCAAAGAAAATGCATAAATAAGTAATCACTATTATATAGGATCTCATCTATCACCAGTTTTTCACAGTTCATACCATAAAAATCAAATCTCCCTAGCTTCCCACAATATGTGATCAAACTCATTCATGAGGACAAGGGTAGCTATCTTTTTAGCTCTAGGATTTTTTATTACAAACAACTCATAAAACAATCTTTGCAAAGTAGGATGAGTGCAAATAAATCCTCTCTCAAGTTTAAGAACAAGTGCGGCAATAGCTTCTATATAAGTTTTAGTTCCTTTAAGTATAGGAGCATCATCACAAGTAAAAGTGCCAACGCGATTAAAGAATTCTTGGATGACACTTTTTCCTATAACATTCCCTTGTCCCAAAACAAAAGTTTTAGCATCAAGATTAGTAGAACTTCCAATTTTAGGATTTATACCATCATCTGTTTCTGCCATACCAAAGTCACTCATGATGGTAGTTTCAAAACAAGAAAACATGCAAAAAGGCAAACGGAAAATATTTTTGTATTTTTGTAAAAACATTTAGAAGTGGGGGAGATGGAGACGAGAGCAAGTGGCAAATATTGTAAATGCAAGGAGATGATGTCTCCTCGGCAACGGCGCCAGAAATTCTTCCTACAACTTGTGAGCTGCGTTAGGATTTCCCAATAGAGGAGAGGATGATTTTGTATAGTAGAGATAAGTATTTCCCTTAGTTATGAAACCAAGTTTATCAATCCAGTGGGAGAACCAAACAACACTATGTAAATAGAACCTGCACACAAACAAGAAATACTTGCAACCCAACGAGTAGAGGGGTTATCAATCCCTGAACAGTTACGATGAAGATTAAACAATATAGTTTTTGATAGACAGATCAAACAAAAATACAAAATAACATAAGTAAAATAAAATTGTAGCAAGGTATCTTTGGTTTTAATATATGTTAGAAAATATACCCGGGGGCAATAGTTTTCGCTAGAGGCTTCTCTCATAAAAATAGCATATAATGGGTAGACAAATTACTGTTGGGAAATTGACAGAAAAGCAAATATTTATGATGATATCCAGGGCAATGATCATGTATATAGGCATCACGTCCGAGACAAGTAGATTGAAATGGTTGTGCATCTACTACTATTACTCCACACATCGACTGGTATCCAGCATGCATCTAGTGTATTAAGTTCATGGAAGAACAGGGTAACGCCTTAAGCAAGATGACATGATGTAGACAAGATAAACTCATGTATGAAATAAATCCCATCTTGTTACCATTAATAGCAACGATACATGTGTGTCATGTCCCTTTCTGTCACTGGGATTGAGCACCGCAAGATCGAACCCATCGCGAAGCACCTCTTCCCATGGCAAGATAAATCAATCTAGTTGGCCAAACAACCAATAAATTGGCGAATCAATAAAAGGCTATGACAATCCTGCATAAAAGAGTTCAGACAAAAGTCAAATAATATTCATGGATAGATCTGATCATAAACTCGCAATTCATTGGATCCCAACAAACACACTACAAAAAGTCATTACATCTAATAGATCACCAAGAACATCGTGGAGACCATTGTATTTGTTAGGGAACGCGGTAATTTCAAAAAAAATCCTACGCACACGCAGGATCTATCATGGTGATGCATAGCAACGACAGGGGAGAGTGTTGTCCACGTACCCTCGTAGACCGAAAGTGGAAGCGTTATGACAACGCGGTTGATGTAGTCGTACGTCTTCATGATCCGACCGATCCTAGAAACGGAAGTACGGAACCTCCACGATCTGCACACGTTCAGCTCGATGACGTCCCATGAACTCTTGATCCAGGTGAGTGTCGAGGAGGAGCTTCGTTAGCACGACGGTGATGATGAAGCTACCGGCGCAGGGCTTCGCCTAAGCACTACAATGATATGACCGAGGTGTATTATGGTGGAGGGGGCACCGCACACGGCTAAGACAATGTTTGTTGTTGTGTTCTAGGGTGCCCCCTGCCCTCGTATGTAAAGGAGTAAGGGGGGAGGCCGGCCGGCCCCTGGGGCGCACCGCCAAGTAGGATTCCTACTAGGAATCCTATTCCTAGTAGGTTTCCAACAAGGGGAAAAGAGGGGGGAGGAAGGAGAGGGAGAGGGAGAAGGAAAGGGGGGGGGGGCACCCCCCCTTCCCTTGTCCTATTCGGACTCCAAGGGGGGGCTACACTGGCCTCCCTCCTCTCTCTCCACTAAGGCCCATGGTGGCCCATTAATTCCCCCGGGGGGTTACGGTAACCCCTCCGGCACTCCCGTTTTCTCCGAAATCACCCGGAACACTTCCGGTGTCTGAATATAGTCGTCCAATATATCAATCTTTATGTCTCCACCATTTCGAGACTCCTCTCATGTCCGTGATCACATCCGGGACTCCGAACTACCTTCGGTACATCAAAACACATAAACTCATAATACCGATCGTCACCAAACGTTAAGTGTGCGGACCCTACGGGTTCGAGAACTATGTAGACATGACCGAGACACGTCTCCAGTCAATAACCAATAGCGGAACCTAGATGTTCATATTGGCTCCCACTTATTCTACGAAGATCTTTATCGGTCAAACCGCATAACAACATATGGTGTTCCCTTTGTCATCGGTATGTTACTTGCCCGAGATTCGATCGTAGGTATCTCAATACCTAGTTCAATCTCGTTACCGGCAAGTCTCTTTACTCGTTCCGTAATGCATCATCTTGCAACTAACTCATTAGTCACATTGATTGCTAGTCTTATAGTGATGTGCATTACCGAGAGGGCCCAGAGATACCTCTCCGACAATCGGAGTGACAAATCCTAATCCGATCTATGCCAACTCAACAATTACCATCGAAGACACCTGTAGAGTACCTTTATAATCACCCAGTTACTTTGTGACGTTTGGTAGCACACTAAGTGTTCCTCTGGTATTCGGGAGTTGCATAATCTCATAGTCACAGGAACATGTATAAGTCATGAAGAAAGCAATAGTAACATACTAAATGATCAAGTGCTAAGCTAACATAATGGGTCAAGTCAATCACATCATTCTCTAATGATGTGATCCCATTAATCAAATGACAACTCATGTCTATGGCTAGGAAACTTAACCATCTTTGATTCAATGAGCTAGTCAAGTAGAGGCATACTAGTGACACTCTGTTTGTCTATGTATTCACACATGTACTAAGTTTATGGTTAATACAATTCTAGCATGAATAATAAAAATTTATCATGATATAAGGAAATATAAATAACAACTTTATTATTGCCTCTAGGGCATATTTCCTTCAGTCTCCCACTTGCACTAGAGTCAATAATCTAGGTTACACAGTAATGATTCTAACACCCATTGGAGTCTTGGTGCTGATCATATTTTGCTTGTGAGAGATGCTGAGTCAACGGGTCTGCAACATTTAGATCTGTAAGTATCTTGCAAATCTCTATGTCTCCCTCCTTGACTTGATCGCGGATGGAATTGATGCGTCTCTTGATGTGCTTGGTTCTCTTGTGAAATATGGATTCTTTTGCCAAGGCAATTGCACCAGTGTTGTCACAAAAGATTTTCATTGGACCCGATGCACTAGGTATGACACCTAGATCGGTTATGAACTCCTTCATCCAGACTCCTTCATTTGCTGCTTCCGAAGCAGTTATGTACTCCGCTTCACACGTAGATCCCGCCATGACTCTTTGCTTAGAACTGAACCAACTGACAGCTCCACCATTTAATATAAATACCTATCCGGTTTGTGACTTAGATTCATCCGGATCGGTGTCAAAGCTTGCATTGACGTAACCATTTACGACGAGCTCTTTGTCACCTCCATAAACGAGAAACATATCCTTAGTCCTTTTCAGGTATTTCAGGATGTTCTTGGCCGATGTCCAGTGATCCACTCCTAGATCACTTTGGTACCTCCCTGCTAAACTAATAGCAAGGCACACATCAGGTCTGGTACACAACATTTCATACATGAAAGAACCTAGGGCCAAAGCATCGGGAATGACTTTCATTTTCTCTCTATCTTCTGAAGTGGTCGGGCATTGAGTCTGACTCAACTTCACACCTTGTAACACAGGCAAGAACCCTTTTTTTGCTTGATCCATTTTGAACTTCTTCAAAACTTTGTCAAGGGATGTGCTCTGTGAAAATCCAATTAAGTGTCTTGATCTATCTCTATAGATCTTAATGCCCAATATATAAGCATCTTTACCCAGGTCTTTCATTGAAAAACTCTTATTCAAGTATCCTTTTATGCTATCCAGAAATTATATATCATTTCTAATCAACAATATGTCATCCACATATAATATTAGAAATGCTACAGAGCTCCCACTCACTTTCTTGTAAATACAGGCTTCTCCAAAAGTCTGTATAAAACCATATGCTTTGATCACACTATCAAAACGTTTATTCTAACTCCGAGATGCTTGCTCCAGTCCATAATGGATTGCTGGAGCTTGCACACTTTTTTAACATCCTTTGGATCGATAAAACCTTCAGGTTGCATCATATACAACTCTTCTTCCAGAAATCCATTCAGGAATGCAGTCTTTACATCCATTTGCCAAATTTTATAATCATAAAATGTAGCAATTGCTAACATGATTCGGATGGACTTAAGCATCGCTACGGGTGAGAATGTCTCGTCGTAGTCAACTCCTTGAGCTTGTCGAGAACCTTTCGCAACAAGTCGAGCTTTGTAGACGGTAACTTTACCGTCAGCGTCAGTATTCTTCTTGAAGATCCATTTATTCTCGATGGCTTGCCGATCATCAGGAAAGTCAACCAAAGTCCACACTTTGTTCTCATACAGGGATCCCATCTCAGATTTCATGGCCTAGAGCCATTTTGCGGAATCTGGGCTCATCATCGCTTCCTCATAGTTCGTAGGTTCATCATGGTCAAGTAACATGACCTCCAGAACTGGATTACCGTACCACTCTAGTGCGGATCTTACTCTGGTTAACCTATGAGGTTTGGTAGTAACTTGATATGAAGTTACATGATCATCATCATTAGCTTCCTCACTAATTGGTGTAGGAGTCACAGGAATAGATTTCTGTGATGAACTACTTTCCAGTAAGGAAACATGTATAGTTACCTCATCAAGTTCTACTTTCCTCCCACTGACTTCTTTCGAGAGAAACTCCTTCTCTAGAAAGGATCCATTCTTAGCAACAAATGTCTTGCCTTCGGATCTGTGATAGAAGGTGTACCCAATAGTCTCCTTTGGGTATCCTATGAAGACACATTTCTCCGATTTGGGTTCGAGCTTATCAGGTTGAAGTTTTTTCACATAAGCATCGCAGCTCCAAACTTTAAGAAATGACAACTTGGGCTTCTTGCCAAACCACAGTTCATAAGGTGTCGTCTCAACGGATTTAGATGGTGCCCTATTTAACGTGAATGTAGCCGTCTCTAAAGCATAACCCCAAAATGATAGCGGTAAATCAGTAAGAAACATCATAGATCGCACCATATCCAGTAAAGAACTATTACAATGTTCGGACACACCATTACGTTGTGGTGTTCTGGGTGGCGTGAGTTGCGAAACTATTCCGCGGTGTTTCAAATGAAAACTAAACCTGTAACTCAAATATTCTCCTCCACGATCAGATTGTAGAAACTTTATTTCTTATTACGATGGTTTTCCACTTCACTCTGAAATTCTTTGAACTTTTCAAATGTTTTGAGACTTATGTTTCATCAAGTAGATATACCCATATCTGCTCAATCATCTATGAAGGTGAGAAAATAACGATACCCGCCGCGAGCCTCAATATTCATAGGACCACACACATCAGTATGTATGATTTCCAACAAATCTGTTGCTCGCTCTATTGTTCCGGAGAACGGTGTTTTAGTCATCTTGCCCATGAGGCATGGTTCACAAGTACCAAGTGATTCATAATCAAGTGATTCCAAAAGTCCATCAGAATGGAGTTTCTTCATGCGCTTTACACCAATATGACACAAACGGTAGTGCCATAAATAAGTTGCACTATCATTATCAACTCTACATCTTTTGGCTTCAATATTATGAATATGTGTGTCACTACTATCGAGATTCAACAAAAATAGACGACTCTTCATGGGTGCATGACCATAAAGATATTACTCATATAAATAGAACAACCATTATTCTCAGATTTAAATGAATAACCTTCTCGCATCGAACAAGATCCAGATATAATGTTCATGCTCAACACTGGCACCAAATAACAATTATTCAGGTCTAAAACTGATTCTAAAGGTAGATGTAGAGGTAGCATGCCGACTGCGATCACATCAACTTTGGAACCATTTCCCACGCGCATCGTCACCTCGTCCTTAGCCAATCTTCGCTTAATCTGTAGTCCATGTTTCGAGTTGCAAATATTAGCAACAGAACCAGTATCAAATACCCAAGCACTACTGCAAGCATTAGTAAGGTACACATCAATAACATGTATATCACATATACCTTTTGTTCACCTTGCCATCATTCTTATCCGCTAAATACATGGGGCAGTTCCACTTCCAGTGACCAGTCCCTTTGCAGTAGAAGAACTCAGTCTCAGGCTTAGGTCGACACTTCGGCTTCTTCACTTGAGCAACAACTTGCTTGCTGTTCTTCTTGAAGTTCCCCTTCTCCCCTTTACCCTTTTTCTTGAAACTGGTGGTCTTGTTGACCATCAACACTTGATGCTCTTTCTTGATTTCTACCTCCGCAGCCTTTAGCATTGCGAAGAGCTCGGGAATTGTCTTATCCATCCTTTGCATATTATAGTTCATCATGAAGCTCTTGTAGCTTGGTGGCAGTGATTAAAGAATTCTGTCAATGACACTATCATCAGGAAGATTAACTCCTAGTTGAATCAAATGATCGTTATACCCAGACATTTTGAGTATATGCTCACTGACAGAACTATTCTCCTCCATTTTGCAGCTCTACAACTTATTGGAGACTTCATATATCTCAATCCAGGCATTTTCTTGAAATATTAACTTCAACTCCTGTAACATCCCATATGCTCCATGACATTCAAAACACCGTTGAAGTCCCGGTTCTAAGCCATAAAGAATGGCACACTGAACTATCGAGTAGTCATCATCTTTCCTGTGCCAGGCGTTCATAACATCTGGTGTTGCTCCAGCAGCGGGTTTGGCACCTAGCGGTGCTTCTAGGACGTAATTCTTCTGTGCAGCAATGAGGATAATCCTCAAGTTACGGACCCAGTCCGTGTAGTTGCTACCATCATCTTTCGACTTAGCTTTCTCTAGGAACGCACTAAAATTCAACGGAACAACAGCACGGGCCATCTATCTACAACAACATAGGCATGCAAAATACTATCAGGTACTAAGTTCATGGTAAATTAAAGTTTAATTAATCAAATTACTTAAGAACTCCCACTTAAATAGACATCCCTCTAATCATCTAAGTGATCACGTGATCCAAATCAACTAAACCATGTCTGATCGTCACGTGAGATAGAGTAGTTTTCAATGGTGAACATCAATATGTTGATCATATCTACTATATGATTCATGCTCGACCTTTCGTTCTCAGTGTTCCGAGGCCATATCTGCATATGCTAGGCTCGTCAAGTTTAACTCGAGTATTCTGCGTGTGCAAAACTGGCTTGCCCCCATTGTATGTGAACGTAGAGCTTAACACCCGATCATCACGTGGTGTCTCGGCACGACGAAATTTCGCAATGGTTCATACTCAGGGAGAACACTTGTACCTTGAAATTAAGTGAGAGATCATCTTATAATGCTACCGCCGAACTAAGCAAAATAAGATGCATAAAGGATAAACATCACATGCAATCAATATAAGTGATATGATATGGCCATCATCATCTTGTGCCTTTGATCTCCATCTCCAAAGCACCATCATGATCACCATCGTCACCGGCTTGACACCTTGATCTCCATCGAAGCATCATTGTCATCTCGCCAACTATTACTTCTACGACTATCGCTACGGCTTAGTGATAAAGTAAAGCAATTACATGGCGATTGCATTTCATACAATAAAGCGACAACCATATGGCTCCTGCCAATTGCCGATAACTACGTTACAAAACATGATCATCTCATACAATAAAATTTAGCATCATGTCTTGACCATATCACATCACAACATGCCCTGCAAAAACAAGTTAGACGTACTCTACTTTGTTGTTGCAAGTATTACGTGGCTTCTATGGGCTGAGCAAGAACCGTTCTTACCTACGCATCAAAACCACAACGATTTTTCATCAAGTATGTGATGTTTTAACCTTCAACAAGGACCGGGCGTAGTCAAACTCGATTCAACTAATGTTGGAGAAACTAACACTGCCAGCCACATGTGTGCGAAGCACGTCGGTATAACCAGTCTCGCGTAAGCGTACGCATAATGTCGGTCCGGGTCGCATCATCCAACAATACCGCTGAATCAAATTATGACATGCTGGTAACCAGTATGACTATTATCGCCCACAACTCACTTGTGTTCTACTCGTGCATATAACATCTACGCATAGACCTGGCTCGGATGCCACTGTTGGGGAACGCAGTAATTTCAAAAAAAATCCTACGCACACGCAAGATCTATCATGGTGATTGTCAGGACCCCGATTCTAAGTCACACCGATCTAGCGTGTAACACCTCATATCACTTTGCGGCCTCACGCACAGTATTCCCACGGGTGTCGCCTTACCATGGCCCGGGACCGTTTGTGCCTTTTGGCTCACGTATATGATATTGTCGCTAGCATCCATATGATAGATAACCCGGGCCGACATGACTAGTCATGAACCCAAAATGGCACTAACTTAAAGGAACAGGCATACATGAATCAACATCGAGCATGTCGGTCAGCAGCGTGCGAATCCGGGCTATACCACTGGGCTAACAGGACTCCGGTGAACCGGGCTGTAGCAGGCTAGGAAGGACTCCGGATGTCACCGCGTGACATTTCCCCGATGGGACATACATAGGAACGAAGTGAATCACATGCCGGCCAGTCAAGTGTCCCAGAGCAGTAGTGCTGGGCTAGCAGGACTCTGGTGAACCGGGCTGTAGCGGACTACTATGGCTCATGGAAGCACAAAACTACATTTCCCCATAAGAGAGGCTACCAAGGATAAACAACTAGGTTGTCGGATTCCACACATACCGAGCACTTCAGTCATACACACAATATGCTCGATACGTGTAAATACAACATGGCATCACAACATAACTCTACGACTCAAGTATCTATTCATTAGGCTCCGAGGAGCCAATTATTACAAACATGGGTCTCATGACACCAACATACAGAGCATACAAGCAACAAGCACATGCGGAAGCTTAACTTGTCTGAGTACAGACAACTACAAATGAAGAAGGCTGAGAAGCCTGACTATCTACAAGACCCTGCCGAGGGCACAAGATCGTAGCTGAGGTAACAAGCTAAACGTCGAAGTCCACATGGAACTACTAGCGAGACTAACGTCACTCTGCAAAAACATAAAATAGGCAAACGTGAGTACAAATGTACCCAGCAAGACTCACATCAGATCTAACTACATATGCATCAGTATCAACAAAGGGGGTAGTGGAGATTAACTGCAGCAAGCCAGCTTTGACCCAGTGGCTAACCTAACTATGACTGCAAGTAACTCTTTTGAGGTGGCGCACACGAGTCCACATATTCACCATATCAATACACCACTATGGATCCGCTCCCGTCTCCCTATGAGAAGGCCATCCATAGCACTCATGCTTATCTTGCGAGTTTTAGAGTATCCACTTTCACTTTTCTATGAACTGTACAGGCAACCCACAAGTCCTTTACCGCGGACACAGCTATTCTAATAGATGATGTTAACCCTGCAGGGGTGTACTTCTTCACACACGCTGTCACCACTTATCGCCGTTCACATGACATGTACTCGGCAACCTTCAAACGGAAGCCCAGCGAGGGTGTCGGCCACGCCCTACCTAAACACTCAAGTCTGTAGTTCAGGTTTATCGCCTATTCAGGATCCATCCGCAGGGAGTCGGGCCGAGGTTTCCACATACGTCCCCGAACGATGTGTACAGGGTTCCGTGACACCAAACGGGCGCCTGGCATGCCCGGCCACATGCCTACCGCACCACAGCCCACCCCTCGGGTCAGCGCTGCGCACGACCTCCAGCATACTACAAACACCAGAAACTACTTGCAACTCCTGGACAGAGGACAAGGGTGGTTAAGAAGCCGAGAGGGTCCATTGGTTTCGGGCCCAATGCATGGTAGTAGCTGTTCGTGGATCACAAACACAGAACTCAGTTCCTGAGGACGGTTTCAATGAGACAACCCACCATGTACTCCTGCATGGCCTCTCACCGCTACCTTTACCAAATTGTGTTCACACACTTAGCTCTCAACAGTAAGACATGTTCACACACCTCCAATTCATCCCCGATGAATCAGACCTGACTCAACTCTAAGCGATGGCGGGCATGACAAACAAGCATGAATGAGTAGGCACATCAGGGCTCAAACAACTCCTACTCATGCTAGTGGGTTTCATCTATTCTTGTGGCAATGACAGGTCATGCAGAGAAAAGGGTTCAACTACCGTAGCATGTAACAATTGAATCGTTGTTGTCCTAATGCAATAAAAAGAAGCGAGAAGCGGGAGAGTGGGATTGTATCGGAATGAACAAGGGGTTTTGCTTGCACAGCACTTCTGAAGATAGTATAGTTCTTCATCGGTGTCATCGATCTCATCGTTGAAACCACGTCTATCAAGAGGGGACAAATACCGGCAACAGAGAAAGAAACACAATCAATGCAATGCACAATATGATGCATGATCATGACATGGTAAAATGAGTGTGTTCGGCTAATGCAACTACAACCAGATGGGTTTGAGCTATTTTGAACCAAAGATTCAAAGCTCAAACTCATTAGTGATCTTAAATAGTGCCTTATCATGTTTTGCACAAAACAGCAAGTTAACTTGTTTAAACATGCATGAAACTAGTACAGATGGATAGATTGGATTTTTCTGATCATTTTCCATATATAACACTTTGCATTTGGAGTTACAGATTAATTTCTATAATTTTTAGAAGTTAGCTCTATTTTCTGGAATTTCCTGAATAAGAATAAATCCAGAAAATAATTAACTGCATCACTGTGACGTCTGCAGTCAACAGGCGTTGACCAGGTCAAACCTGACCAGTGGGACCCACTGGTTAGTAACCCAGTCAACTAACTAAGTTAGTTAGCCCTAACTAACTGGGAGGGGGCCCACTAGTGAGTGACTGTAGTAACTAACCTAACTAGTTAATTAGTGCTAACTAGAGTAATTAGTCAGGATGGGCCCGCAAGTCAATGAGAGAGAGGGGGAAGTCAAACCGGGCAGTGGGGTCAACCCACGCCGGTCAACGGGTCAGCGGTCGCTAGCGTTTAGCCGCCGGCGAGTCCAGACGCGGTGGTGCGCTGCGGGATTCGCCTATAGAGCGCCGTTTCGCGCACGGAGCACAGCTACGGGATGCTGATGCTCGTCCGCATCCAACCATGGTGGTGGCGCGGCCGGGGAGTGGCCAGAGTGGCGCCTGCGACAAGCGCGGGCGGCGGCACGTTCGGACGTCCACGGAGCAGCGACTACTGCATACCAGGGAGGAAACAGAGAGCGGGTTTAGATGGGGAGGCTCACGGCAAGTGCGGTGGCACCGGAGTTAGCTCGGGGGAGAGGCTGGTGCGGTCGGAATAGCAGCGACGATCTCAGCGGCCGGAGTTGGGGAAGACGGCATCAGCGGCGACTCCAGGGCGGGCAAGCATTCGGGGCTCGGCCTGCTCGACATAGTCGACGTTGGCAGAGCGAACATACACGGTGTGAGGTCGAGGCGTCTGCGGTGTCCGCGGCAATGGCGAGCGGCGGCGATGTGTGCGCTCGGTCATCGTCGGGAGAGCGAGAGAGAGGAGCTGGGGAGGAGGGGTGTGTCTGCGAGCTCGGGAGAGGAGTGGGTGATCGACCCAGACTAGCAGAACGGCAAGGGGAGGAAGCAAGGCGGCGGGCGGCTGCGTGGCAAGGCTGGTGCGGCGTCGAGCACTGCACTGCGTGCTGGCCCAGAGTCAAGCAGCTCGGCTGGAGCGGCTTCTTTGGGCTGGGCAACTAGGTGGGCTCTTTGTTGGGCTACCACGTAAGTTCTTCTCTCTCTCTGCTTTTCCTATTTAGTTTATGTTTTCTATTATTATGTAGTCTTTAGGACTTTATTAAAAATACTTAAACAGATCCAAAAATCATGAAACTGCTCAATGCCACTGTTTGGAATATAGCCAACAGCAAACATTTTAGTTTATGATTATTTGAGCATTTACAATATTTAATAGCATTTATATGCCCAAATGCAAATACTACATGATTTAATTCAGAGCCCAAATATGTCATGGAAAAAATGTGCAACACCTCTGGTTATTGCTTCTAGCATTTTCCAGAAATGATGAACATTTTTGAAAGCCATTTGGTTTCACTGAGAATATTTTAGTTGAACCTAGTAAATTCCTTTGATGCTAGGGTTTAAACAATCCCCATTTCAAGTTCGTTTGAAACTTAAACATGATGACACTCATGAGGCTAGCCTAGTGCATTGCCAGAAGCTAGGGATGTGACAACTCACCCCCACTAAACAAGAATCTCGTCCCGAGATTCAAGCGTAGGGTAAGATGTAAGGGGAACATGAAACTAACACAATCTTCACGATCCAGGTTGCACTTCATAAGAACGTTGATTCGATCATGATCTTTGTCTCGATGTCATGCTCTGAGAACTTCATCCAACACGACGATGACAGAAAGAAATTCTACGAAACTGATCTCCTCAAAGATCGAGCAACTAACGATCAGCTCATGAAATGAGACATAACATCTCTTGAGCTGAGACACGATACACACGTCAATAATGATGGAAATGAGCATATGACAAGGTTTAAATAAGTAGCGGAATTTTCACACTTAGGAGGGTGGTTAACGGTGTCAACGTAGTAAGGAGTTGGTTGCCCTTTGGAACAAACGGGGCGCCTTTGGGAAGATGACTGGTAGAATTATTCCCTTAAGTGGCAAAAAGAATTACTTTTGATACATCGATCATTGAAACTCTCTATACCAACCTAAGGAAATTCACAAACGATCGTTTGACGGAGTTCGAGAGAACAACATACTCGGGCTAGAATGGATGATGTGTACTACCTTGTTGAAGACAACGCGATGGATGATTTGCTTATCATCGGAAATGCATGGGACCCATGGTAGGACAACTTCTGAAGATGATCCTGAACAACAATTGCCGAGAAGGGCAGTCCAAGGGAGATTGGCACAAGGCAGTGCAAGCTGGGACAAAATGCAAATGTCGGGAATGTTCCAACCATCATATCTGCCTGAGATTCAGATCTGGTTGGTGTCAGGATATTCCAGACTCATCAAGTCTAGAAAGAAAAATGAAAGTTTACAACAAAAATCAACGAGATGACGTTGCGAGATTCTCGGGGAGTGAACTACGATAGCAAGCTCCAAAACATGAGCTGGTTCTGCTACATACATGTGAACACGTTGTCCAAGACAAGCATGACCACGTAGAAGTCTTATAATAAAACACTATCGAGTTCAAGTTAGGATCCATCATCAAGGATTTCGAAGTCTTTACGCGCGCTAGACTTCTTTTCCTTGAAAAAATCAATCATTGGCTTGGGGTGCTAGGAATTACACATGGAGTGGAGGTAATTAATCTACCAAACCACAGAATACTTTGCACATGCATGACTGACTTGGGACGATTCCAGGGGAAGCAAAACTATCTTTCTGAAATTCACGGCGGCAACTTGCACCTAATGCACGTGAACTTAGAGGAAGTCACTACTTTCATCCAAACATATATTTCATAAACGGGACATGAAGATAATGCTTACAAAAGTTTCCAACACTAGCTTGATGTTCAACATGAATCAAGGAGGAGACAAGATGCTGCTGATGGGTTCAATAGAAACTCATCGGAATTTCCATATCACTGGACTTCCACCATCATGTGAACACGATGATACCATTGGTCAGACCAAAAGATGTAATGGTGTATGCTCGAGGGATCAACCACGAGTAGGACATCATTAAAAACATCATTGATTCTGATTTGACTTGACGATGGCCCATACTCAAGTCAAAGTTTTGACAAGACAATAGATTCAACAACTGATCACGAGGACCAATTGGTGAAGATATCATATTTCTTCAACACACATACAAACACAAGATATCCCTTTGGAAATGAACTAGGTTAGACAAGCTTTTATCTTCCAACTCTCCAAGTTGTTGTTTAGCTCGTCCACTAGCTCAGGGGTATGCAACACATATTCTTGGAGAAGGGGTGGTTTACAAGAAACCAACTTGATCACGAATTCAACATAGCGGTCAGGTGACAACCTGGTAATACTTCCGAGAAGATATTCGGAAAATCACGAACCACCGATATGCTATTAAGCTCGAGAACAATCTTGCTTTTCAGGGCAAGATGATGTGATCAAGAGAGTGATGGATTTACACAATCCTATCTCATTGATCGAGGAGTGCACTAGGGGAAATGGACTAGGTCGCACGATAAATCTTAGGATGATGATTCAATAACCAACACGCTAGGAATAAGATTATTGTCCATTAACAACCAAGCAATGGAGTTGCTAGGAGTATTGATTTCACACATCACAGTTCACTTGTCAGCATTCCGGTTACAACAACACGGGGACAGAGGAATGAAAAATGATGGCAAGAAGTATCACTGCTTCAAGAATTCATGAGAGATGGTGCAATTCTCATGACAATCATGGCATAAAGGTGGTAATACTCCAGGGTAGAACAGAACAAAAGCTGGATTGGTATTTTGATCTGCGGAATACAACTTCTTTGACCCAATCCAAGAAATGGATGAGGTACTGGAGTTTGTTTCTCCTAGTCATTCCGGAATAGAATGGTCTAACAGACCACAAGAATAAAAGTCATCGATGAACACAAATGCTCACATACTCTTGACTATTAATTGATAGATGAAGGTCAGAAAACAAGTGAAGAGTAACAACTCAAGGAACATATATTTTTCCGAGTTGGGGATGCATAGACTAGTATGTCGAGCAAAACTCAACATTTCCTTCCGGATAACCCATGCAGAACGGTAGAACTGGCAGATTCATAATGTAGAATGGAGAAGTCATTAAGAGCACTCTGGTTGTGATCTTTTGGTTCAAAAGAACTTCTGCCATAAGCAGTTCATGGTATTTGGTAGAAGGAAATACCACGGACCTCGAGGACTATCGCAAAGGTTACTGATATCCTAAAGGTACGAGCAACACTATCAACACGAGGTAAGTAGAGTGAATCTTGGGTCAAGAACCCAAGAGTAGAATACCTACTACTAAATGGCATCACGGGATGCTTTCGAGAATGGTGGCCAGAATCAACACACCGGAAACACAAAACATGGCTAGATTACTAGGTGACTCCCTAAAACACCTAGGGTAATAATAATAGCTCCAACATATATGTTGAGGCAATGGAGTACCTCAACTCGGCTATTAGTGTGATTAATCTGGCCCAAGTGGACATCGGGAACATGAAGGAATGATTGCAAGTGCATCATACTACATAGAAACCTGGGATGACTCGGACAGCATAACGGTTGTAAATGTTCAAAAAGATTTAAGACATCCTGCAAAACAGTGGCATGATCACTCAGCATCACAATATCAAGGTTCTGAGGTCAGCTATGAACATACGGAAGTAATATAAACTAAACTGAGACTTGAATCCATCAATCTATAAGTCTACGGATTAGTAACACGTGATCTTGATAGAAAGATGAGAAGCCTAGTCTTAATGTAACACCCCGGATGTAACTTTCCATTTGTAACTCCAACTCTTGCCATTTTCGGCATTGTGATATGATATTCCCTCCTTGGTTGGGTTTTTCTTCATTTTGCATTTTGTCCATGTCATGCATTTCATATCATGTCATCATGTGCATCGCATTTGCATACGTGTTCGTCTCATGATTCCGAGCATTTTCCCCGTTGTCCGTTTTGCAATCCGACACTCCTATCTCCCGGCGGCCCTTTTACGTTTTTCCGTGTGCGGTACTAAACCTTCTCGAAATGGACCGAGGTTTGTCTACTGGCCTTGGTATACCACCCGTGAACCACCGGTCAAGTTTGGTCATTTGGAGCTCGTTTGGTACTCAATGGTTAACCGCACTCTCGCAAAGGCCTCTTTTAAGTTGCAGCCCAACACCCTCCAAAACCGCCCAATAACCCATCTAAGTCACTTCCATCCTCTCAAATGCGTTCGATCACGATCGTGTGGTAACTACACCTCATTTGGACTCTCCTAGCTCCCTCTATGCCTATTTAAACATCTCCCGTCAAATCCGTGATCATCCCCGAAACCCTAGCAAATTTCCCCTCCGCCGCCGGACACGTCCGGCGAGCGGACGTCCGCCCGTCGCCGCCAATAATCGCGAGCTGCCACGACAGCCGCCGGCGCCCCATCGCCGCACCAGCGCCCGGCCGAGGTCGATCTGCCCTCACGGGCCCGACGCCGCCCGAAGCGCCCGCCGCCGCCGCTGCCAAGCGCCCGCCCCAGCCGCCGCCGTCGCCGCCACCTCGGCCGCCCGGCCGCCGCGCCGCCGCCACCGGCGGCTCCGGCCCGCCAGCCTCCCTCGCCGACCAGCGCCTCGCCGGCCGGCCGCTCCGTCCCGCCGGCAGCCACCGCCCCTCGGCGGCGCCCGACCCCAACCGCCTCCTCCGGCGAGCTCCTCCACCGCCGTCGCCAGATCCGATCGGGTCGGGCCCCGATCCGATCTCGGTGCCCGCGCCCGTTGACCTCTCTCCCCCCTCATTTTTCTCCGTCTTTTCATATCTATGATTCTGTTGCATTTTCTCGGTAGTGTAACTTTGCATCTGTAGGTCCATTTTGCGCGTTTAATATGTCAAAATGTTCGCCTCGAAGAGTAGATCATTTCTTCTCATTGCGTCATTTTCATTTAAGCTCATTTTGATGCCCGAAATGCTGTTGGAAGAGTGCTATGTGATGTTAGTTTCTGTTTAAATGTAACTTGCCTTTGTTATTATTTTGCCATGATTGATGTGTGCACCCTATGAATTTGAGTCCTACATGTGTTTTGAAATATGCCATGCCATCTTTCCAGGGGTATTTGCCTTGTATTTTTGTGATCTATGTGGTGACTAGCACAAGCATGCAAAGTAGGTGCCCTGATGTTGCTGATTTCTGCCCTGTTTTAGCTGATTTTGATGCCATGTTAACTTGATGCTACCGAGAGATCCATGCATATTTTGAGATACTTCATTAAGGATGTTTTGTTAAGAATGTCTTGATCTATCCATCCATGCCCTTGTTTGCAATTATGGATTGCCATAGCTTGAGTCAATCGAGCTCTATTTTTGCTATCAAATGTTTCCTGGCAGATTGTTTACGTGTTATTCAATTTTGCCAAGCTTGTTGTGGTTGATCCATTTATGCTATGTTATTGTTCTTGCCATGTATGACTTCTATGCCATGTCTTCTTGATGAATGTATGCTTAGTTTATCATTTAAGGCTCTGTAGTGAGTGCATTGAGCTTGTAAACATGCCTACTTGTTATCAGTTTTTGACATGCCATGTTGCTGAATCTGTTAACGAAACTTTCAATATTGACATGGGTGTTACTATATTTTCTAATCCTTTTTGGCTTATGGTCAGTAAGGAACTTTTGTTCTATGCTTTGAGTAGATTCATTCCACGCCTTGTTTTGCTATTTTAAGTTCCTGTAGCATGTAGTTTTCTTGCTATGAACATTGCAACCTGAAGCTGTTTTTGCCATGTCCAGGCTGATATTTTGTGCACTTTTGCCATGCTTGTTTGAACCTGTTATGATGTGATTTAGCCGAAGCTCAGTGCTCATCTTTTGTCAAGCATCTTGTGCAGATCACTGCCATATACTTTGTTGATACGTTTGGGTTCAGTAGTTTAATTTATTGTTGCTTGCTAAGTGGCATCATGCTGTTAATGGCAGATTTGTGTCATTCTTGTTTTGCTTGTCATTTCCAAACCGTGCATCCGATTCCGGTGATCTTCATATCGATTTCAACCGAAATCATCTCATCTTTCCAGTGGCATACTTGGTTTGCCAAGTTGATGCCTGGTTCATCATTTTCCTTCCGGAGCGCACATACGCATTGCATATCACATCCCGCATATCATGCCATGTTTTGCATCATGTTGATTGTGCATTGCACCGTGATTTATTGTGGTTCCTTTGTTTGTGTTCTTGCTTTGGGTAGAGCCGGGAGACGAGTACGTGAACGAGGAACCTGTTGAGAACGCTTACGAGGATCAAGCTTTCGACAACTCAAGAACATTGCAGGCAAGGTGACCATACCCTCGAAATCACTTCTATCTTTGCTATGCTAGTTGCTCGCTCTTTTGCTATGCCTATGCTGTGATGCCTACCACTTGCTATATCATGCCACCCATATTGCCATCTCAGCCCATAACCATCCTTTCCTAGCAAACCGTTGATTGGCTATGTTACCGCTTTGCTCAGCCCCTCTTATAAGCGTTGCTAGTTGCGGTGAAGCTGAAGTTTGTTCCTTGTTGGAACATGGAGATGTTGTTCCTTGTTGGAACATGTTTACTAGTTGGGGATATCACAATATATATCTGCTATAATTAATACATCTATATACTTGGTAAAGGGTGGAAGGCTCGGCCTTATGCCTGGTGTTTTGTTCCACTCTTGCCACCCTAGTTCCGTCATACCGTGTTATGTTCCTTGATTTTCGCGTTCCTTACACGGTTGGGTGATTTATGGGACCCCTTGACAGTTCGCTTTGAATAAGACTCGTCCAGCAAGGCCCAACTTTGGTTTTACCATTTGCCACCTAAGCCTTTTCTCCGGGTTTTCGCGAGCCGAGGGTCATCTTATTTTAAACCCCGGGCCAATGCTCCTCTGAGTGTTGGTCCAAACTAGAGCACCGTCTTGGGACCATTCCTGGGCAACTTGGATTACGTCGGTTCTCAGACGCTTCGCTTATCCGGTGTGCCCTGAGAACGAGATATGTGCAGCTCCTATCGGGATTTGTCGGCACATTCGGGCGGCTTTGCTGGTCTTGTTTTATTGTTGTCGAAATGTCTTGTAGTCCGGGATTCCGAGATTGATCGGGTCTTCCGGTAGAAGGAATATCCTTCGTTGACCGTGAGAGCTTATAATGGGCTAAGTTGGGACACCTGCAGGGTAATATCTTTCAAAGCCGTGCCCGCGGTTATGAGGCGGATGGGAATTTGTTAATGTCCGGTTGTAGAAAACCCGAAGTTGACCTCAATTAAAATACACATCAACAGCGTGTGTAACCGTGATGGTCTCTTCTCGGTAGTCCGGAAGTGAACACGGTGTTGGAGTTATGTCTGACGTAAGTAGTTCAGGATCACTTCTTGATCGCTACTAGCTTCACGACCGTGCCTTGCTCCTCTTCTCGCTCTCTTTTGCAAAGTAGCCACCATATATGCTAGTCGCTTGCTGCAGCTCCACTATACTACTCTGTCCTTCCTATAAGCTTAAATAGTCTTGATCTCGCGGGTGTGAGATTGCTGAGTCCCCGTGACTCACAGATACTTCCAAAACAGTTGCAGGTGCCGACGATGCCAGTGCAGGTGACTCAACCGAGCTCAAGTGGGAGTTTGACGAGGAACGTGGTCGTTACTATGTGTCTTTTCCTGATGATCGATAGTGGTGCCCAGCTTGGGACGATCGGGGATCCGTGTAGCATTTGGGGTATCTTCTTTTATTTTTGGTTCCGTAGTCGGACCTTGAGTGTACTCTGAATGATGGATGTTTATTTATGTATTGTGTGAAGTGGCGGCGTAAGCCAACTATGTATCTCTTTCCCTTATGTATTACATGGGTTGTGTGAAGATTACCTCACTTGCGACATTGCTTTCAATGCGGTTATGCCTCTAAGTCGTGCCTCGACACGTGGGAGATATAGCCGCATCGAGGCGTTACAAGTTGGTAATCAGAGCCTTCCCGACTTAGGAGCCCCCTACTTGATTGTTTCTTTGGCGTTGTTGAGTCTAGAATGGAAAAATGTTTTGAGTCTTAGGATTATATATATCGGAGAGTAGGATTCTTTTTACTCCCGGCCCTTCGTCGCCCTGGTGAGGTATCCTGACGTAGAGTTTTGACTCTTCTCTCCCCAATTTTCACTAAAAATTTTTTAGGATCACGTGGGTATCTTGGAATCGTTCGATGGTTTTGTGACGAGAACATTGTTCTTGGTGCCTCGACATTTAGGGGTTGTGGCGGTGTCCGGGAGTTGAGCTCCGAGGTGTTGTCATCACAATTTTATCGTTGCAATTCTGGAATACCTGAGTTTTGCCGACATCGAAATCTCTTTTGTGCAGTTGTTGGTGAGATAACCCTGATAGCCCGATCGAGGCGAAAAGGGAGTATTGCCATGACTTGTATAACGGATGTTTTTCAAGGTCGAGGTACACGATTTCCGAGGATTTCTTGGTTATGTGTTGACGGATGGATACAAATTTGGATCTAGGTATTGTTAGTTTGGGTGATATATTTTGTGTCCCCTGTATCCCCAACACCAGATTGCATAACCAGAAAGTTTCGGGAGTTTATAGGTGGGAATTCTAGTAGCTTACAGGATATCTTTCCGACAGATGTATGATTTGAGATTGGGGTTCAAAGTTTAGTGGTTCGCCCATTCACGGTCGATTTACAGTGGTCGCGAGACGTCTTAAAGAATCCTTGGCTATGCTGATTCGGGGACGTCTTGTTTGTCATTCATGACAGCCGCTATACGTCGTGCCCGTGTGGGCCCCACCACAAACACTTTGAGCGAAATCTCTATCATGTGTTTGTTCCGGCTCATTCTAGAAGCCAATCTTTGTTTTCAGTTGTGATATTCGAATTGTTTCAAAAGGCGTATGATGTTTCCATACCTTTATCTAAGTGGCTTCTCACCTTAATGGACGTGTGATGATTAACTTTGGAATTCATTCGTTCATTCTTGTTCGAATGTTTATTGTGAAGACTATATGTTGCAATTTCTATCCGTTGATTCTACTTATCTTTTGTCTATCAAAGTGCTAACGGATGTCACCCTCTTCAGGATGGCTCCGCCAACGCGTCTGAATCCGGATCGCAATGATGGGGATCAGTCAGAACCTCCACCTCCACCTCCGCCTCCGTGAGGCCTGGCAAGATATCATGGCAGCCACCAATGCCAATGCTCAGATGATTTTGCAGCTCTTGCAAGAAGCGTACTTTCGAGGCAAGGCAATCAAGGAAATCAAGGTCAAGGCAACAATCAGCCGCATTTTGCTACTCTCAGTCAGTTCCTCGCTAATCAGCCGAAGTCTTTCAGTTTCTGTGTCGAGGCCACAGACGCTGACGATTGGCTTGTGGACATCTGCAAGCATTTTGATTGTAGCAATGTCAGACCTGAGGACTTTGTCAAGTTTGCATCGTTTCAACTCAAGGATCAAGCTTTGAGTGGTACCGACAATACAAAGATTCCAGAGGAGGTCGTGTCATTACAGGATGAGTTCGCCGTGATTTCAGAGCTCATCACATTCAAAAGTGTTGTTGAGAGCAAGCGTGAGGAGTTCCGCAATCTCAAGTAGGGCAACATGTCATCTATCAATACAATATCCAGTTCGAGCTCGCTCGTTTTGCTAAGCAAGACGTTCACGATGAAAAGAGTATGATCTATCAATTCAGAGGTGGTCCGAGAGAAGATCTGCAATTAGCTCTTGTGCTTTTGAGCCAGATAAGTATGATGATTTCTACAACATGGCTCAAGCAAGAAGCTGCCCAGCTCAAATGTGAGGCTTCTAAGAAGAGAATCGTGGATGCAGTTCAGTCTTCTTCTTCCTCTCAAGTGGCAGCTAAGCAGCGAAGTTTTACCTTCCTCCTCCGTTCCGTCGGCCTTATCGCCAGAAGAACTTCGGTGGTGTGGATCTTCCCACCCACCCAACCCCGGCTATCGTAACAAGTCTAATTCTCAAGCTCCAAGGTCAAGTGCTCCTTACCACCGTCCGCTCTCGAGGTGACTTGCAACAAATGTCGGCAGAAAGGTCACTATGCGAACAAATGCTTCAACCAAAGGCGCCTTCCGCCTCCTCCTCTGTGAAATCTTCCAGCAATGCGTTGGTCAAGCATAATCCCAAGTCTGCAAAGGTGAATATGATGAATGCAGCTCAAGCGAGAGGAATCTTCTGATGTGATAATGGGTAATCTTCCGATTAATGATATTCTGCAAAAGTCTTATTTGATACTGGTGCATCACATTGTTTCATGTCAAGATCGTTCTTTGCAAAGAATGATTTTTCTTGGTCTTACCTGGATAAACCTTTGGGTGTTATTTCTCCGGCGAAGTCAATGAGAGCCAACTCAATAGTTCATGATGTTTCTATCAAGATGGGCGATTATAGATTTCTTTCTAAACCAATTGTTCTTGGTGACTCGGATATTGATCTTATTCTCGGGATGGACTGGCTTTCTCAGCACAAAGCTCAGCTTCATTGTGCTGCCAGGGAAATTCAATTGACTCACTCTTCTAATGATGTGATCATCTATGCCACTCGTGATGAAACCATTCGGTTGTTTTCTCTCAATGAGAAGGGCGAACTGAATGCTATCTCTCAGATTCCAGTCGTGTGTGAGTACCAAGATGTCTTTCCAGAAGAGCTTCCGGGTATGCCTCCTCATCGGCCAGTTGAGTTCGTTATCGATCTTGAGCCTGGCACTGAACCCGTTTGCAAGCGTCCATACAAGCTTGGACCTAATGAGCTGAAGGAATTGAAGAAGCAGCTCGATGAACAAGAGCGTCTGGGTTTGATCGCACCGAGTTCATCTCCTTGGGGTTGTGGTGTTCTTTTGTCCGTAAGAAGGATGGCACGGACTGACTTTGCATCGATTACCGTCCATTGAATAAGAAGACAATCAAGAACAAGTATCCACTTCCCAACATCAATGAGCTTTTCGAGCAACTCAAAGGTGCTACAGTGTTCTCCAAGCTTGACCTTCGTATGGGTTATCATCAGATTCGCATTCGTGAACAAGATATTCCCAAGACAAAGCATTCGAGCGAGCTTTGGCTCTTATGAATATACTGTCATGTCTTTCGGCCTTGTCAATGCTCCTCCAACATTCTCTCGGATGATGAACTTCATTTTCAACCCCTACACCAATGAATTCGTCTTGGTCTATCTTGATGATATTTTGGTCTTCTCCAAGAATAAGAAGGATCATGCCAAACATTTGCGATTGGTGCTAGACAAGCTCAGAGAGTATCAATTCTATGCGAAGTTCTCCAAATGTGAATTTTGGCTTGATGAAGTGCTTTATCTTGGTCATATCATCTCCGCCAAGGGCATCGCTGTTAATCCCGAGAAGGTGTCCGCAATTGTGAATTGGGAACCTCCTCGGAATGTCAAGCAGCTCCATGACTTTCTTGGTCTTGCAAGCTATTGCCGAAGATTCGTTGAGAATTTCTCCAAGATTGCAAAGCCTCTTTCCAACCTCCTCCAGAAGCATGTGAAGTATGTCTGGTCTCCTGAGTGTGACGTTGCTTTCAATACCCTCAAAGAGAAACTCGTCACAGCTCCTGTCTTAACTCCTCCTGATGAATCCAAGCCATTTGAAGTTTTCTGTGATGCTTCTCTTCAAGGTCTCGGTGCTGTGTTAATGCAAGAGAAGAGAGTTGTGGCTTATACCTCTCGCCAGTTGAAGCCCAACGAGAAGAACTACCCCACTCACGATCTTGAGTTGGCGGCAGTTGTCCATGCATTGATAACGTGGAGACATCTCTTGTTGGGAAGGAAAGTGGACATCTTCACCGATCACAAGAGTCTCAAGTACATCTTCACTCAGCCCAACCTCAACCTCAGGCAGACTCGATGGGTCGAAATGATTCAAGAGTACAACCCAAGTATTGAATATACTCCGGGCAAAGCCAATGTCATTGCAGATGCTTTGAGCAGGAAGGCTTACTGCAACAGTCTAATCCTCAAGCCCTTCCAACCGGATCCCTATGAAGCTTTCCGCAAGCTGAATCTTCAAGTTGTTCCTCAAGGCTTTCTTGCCAACCTCATAGTCTCTCCTACTTTGGAAGATCAGATTCGTGAGGCTCAACTTCTGGATACCATGGTGAAAAAGGTGAAACGTGGTATCGACAAGGGCATTTCCAAGTACAAGTGCTTCCACGTTGATGACAAAGATACTCTTTTCTTTGAGGACCGGATTGTGGTTCCTAAGGGTGATCTGAGTAAAGTCATTATGAACGAGGCTCACAATTCGCTTCTATCCATTCATCCTGGAAGTACGAAGATGTACCATGATCTCAAGCAGTCATATTGGTGGACTCGAATGAAGCGAGAAATTGCTCAATTCGTGAATGAGTGTGATGTCTGCAGAAGAGTGAAAGCAGTAACACCAAAGACCAGCTGGTCTCCTCCAACCTCTTGCTATTCCTGAATGGAAGTTTGATCATATTGAAATGGACTTCGTGGATCGATTTCCAAAGTCCAAGCGTGGAAATGATGCTATCTTCGTTGTCATTGACAAGCTTACTAAAGTGGCTCATTTTCTTCCTATCAAAGAATCTATCACAGCAGCTCAGTTGGCAGAGCTTTACACCTCCAGGATTGTCTCCTTGCACGGCATTCCAAAAGTGATCTCTTCACACTGGCAGCATCTTTACCTCCAAGTTTTGGGATTCTTTTTCAAGGCCATGGGCACCAACATTCGTTTCAAAGACAGCTTTCCATCCTCAAACAAGTGGCCAAGTCGAGCGAGTAAATCAAATCCTTGAAGATATGCTCGGGGCTTGTGTCATTTCTTCGGTATGAAGTGGGAAGATTGTCTTCCATATGCCGAAGTTCTCCTACAACAACAGCTTCCAAGCGAGTTCGGCAAGGCCCCATTCGAAATTCTCTATGGCGTAAAGTGCCGTACTCCTCTCAATTGGTCTCGACAGGTGAACGCCAACTTCTTGGCAATGACTTGATCACGAAGCGGAAGAAATGTGCCAAGTCATTCGTGAGAATCTCAAAGCCGCGCAATCGCGCCCGGAAGAGCTAATATGATGATAAGCATCGTGATGTGGCTTTTGAAATCGGAGACCATGTCTACCTCCGCATCTCTCCAATGAAAGTCACTCATAGAATCGGTATCAAAGTGAAGCTTGCCCCTATATACGTGGGTCCTTTCAAGATAATTGGCAAAAGAGGCGATCTCGCCTATCAACTTGAGCTTCCATCCAACTTTGCAAACGTGCATGATGTGTTTCACGTGTCACAGCTTCGCAAGTGCTTCAAGACTCCTGAACACACTATCAACTTCGAAGAGATTGACCTTCAAGAAGATCTCTCTTATCATGAGCACCCCGTTGCTATTCTCTAAGAAACCGAGAGCAAGACTCGCAACAAGTCAATCAAATTCCTGAAAGTGAAGTGGTCACACCATTCCGAGGAGAAGCTACACGGGGCGCGAGGATCACCTCCGTTCGAATATCCGGAGTTCTTTCAGTCCTAGATCTCGGACGAGATCCTCTTGTAGTGGTGGCGTGTTGTAACACCCCGGATGTAACTTTCCATTTGTAACTCCAACTCTTGCCATTTTCGGCATTGTGATATGATATTCCCTCCGTGGTTGGGTTTTTCTTCATTTTGCATTTTGTCCATGTCATGCATTTCATATCATGTCATCATGTGCATCGCATTTGCATACGTGTTCGTCTCATGATTCCGAGCATTTTTCCCGTTGTCCGCTTTTGCAATCCGACACTCCTATCTCCCCGGCGGCCCTTTTACGTTTTTCCGTGTGCGGGTACTAAACCTTCTCGAAATGGACCGAGGTTTGTCTAGTGGCCTTGGTATACCACCCGTAGACCACCGGTCAAGTTTCGGGTCATTTGGAGCTCGTTTGGTACTCCAATGGTTAACCGCACTCTCGCAAAGGCCTCTTTTAAGTTGCAGCCCAACACCCCTCCAAAACCGCCCAATAACCCATCTAAGTCACTTCCATCCTCTCCGTCGTTCGATCACGATCGTGTGGGCGAAAACTACACCTCATTTGGACTCTCCTAGCTCCCTCTATGCCTATTTAAACATCTCCCCCGTCCAAATCCCGGATCATCCCCCCGAAACCCTAGCAAATTTCCCCCTCCGCGCCGCCGGACACGTCCGGGCGAGCCGGACGCGTCCGCCCGTCGCCGCCAGCCAATCGCATGAGCTGCCACGTCCCGGCTCGGCGCCCCATCGCCGCACCGCAATCAGCGCCTTCCTCGGGCCCGGCGCGCCCGCGCCCAGCGCCCGCCGCCGCCGCCCGCCAGCAGGCCTTCGCCCTACCAGCACGCCGCCGTCCGCCGCCACCTCGCCCGGCCCGCCGCCCGCCCGCCGCCACCGGCTCCGGCCGCCAGCCTCCTCGCCGCCGACCCGCGCCTCGCCCGTCCCGCTCCGTCCCCGCCGACGGCCACCGCCCCTCCGGCCGGCGCCCCGACCCCGGCCGCCTCCTCCGGCGAGCTCCTCCACCGCCGTCGCCAGATCCGATCGGGTCGGGCCCCGATCCGATCTCGGTGCCCGCGCCCGTTGACCTCTCTCCCCCCTCATTTTTCTCCAAGTCTTTTCATATCTATGATTTTGTTGCATTTTCTCGGTAGTGTAACTTTGCATCTGTAGGTCCATTTTGCGCGTTTAATACGTCAAAATGTTCGCCTCGAAGAGTAGATCATTTATTCTCATTGCATCATTTTCATTTAAGCTCATCTTGATGCCCGAAATGCTGTTGGAAGAGTGCTATGTGATGTTAGTTTCTGTTTCGTAACAGAACTTGCACTTTTGTTATTTTTGCCATGATTGATGTGTGCACCCTATGAATTTGAGTCCTACATGTGTTTTGAAATATGCCATGCCATCTTTCCAGGGGTATTTGCCTTGTATTTTTGTGATCTATGTGGTGACTAGCACAACATGCAAAGTAGGTGTCCTGATGTTGCTGATTTCAGCCCTGTTTTAGCTGATTTTGATGTCATGTTAACTTGATGCTACCGAGAGATCCATGCATATTTTGAGATACTTCAGTAAGGATATTTTGTTAAGCATGTCTTTCTCTATCCATCCATGCCCTTGTTTGCAATTATGGAGTGCCATAGCTTGAGTCAATCGAGCTCTATTTTTGCTATCAAATGTTTCCTGGCAGATTGTTTACGTGTTATTCAATTTTGCCTAGCTTGTTGTGGTTGATCCATTTATGCTATGTTATTGTTCTTGCCATGTATGACTTCTATGCCATGTCTTCTTGATGAATGTATGCTTAGTTTACCATTTAAGGCTCTGTAGTGAGTGCATTGAGCTTGTAAACATGCCTACTTGTTATCAGTTTTTGACATGCCATGTTGCTGAATCTGTTAACGAAACTTTCAATATTGACATGGGTGTTACTATATTTTCTAATCCTTTTTGGCTTATGGTCAGTAAGGGACTTTCGTTCTATGCTTTTAGTAGATTCATGCCATGCCTTGTTCTGCTATTTTAAGTTCCTGTAGCATGTAGTTTTCTTGCTATGAACATTGCAACCTGAAGCTGTTTTTGCCATGTCCAGGCTGATATTTTGTGCACTTTTGCCATGCTTGTTTGAACCTGTTATGATGTGATTTAGCCGAAGCTCAGTGCTCATCTTTTGTCAAGCATCTTGTGCAGATCACTGCCATATACTTTGTTGATACGTTTGGGTGCAGTAGCTTAATTTATTGTTGCTTGCTAAGTGGCATCATGCTGTTAATGGTAGATTTGTGCCATTCTTGTTTTGCTTGTCATTTCCAAACCGTGCATCCGATTCCGGTGATCTTCATATCGATTTCAACCGAAATCATCTCATCTTTCCAGTGGCATACTTGGTTTGCCAAGTTGATGCCTGGTTCATCATTTTCCTTTCGGGCGCTTTTACGCATTGCATATCACATCCCGCATATCATGCCATGTTTTGCATCATGTTGATTGTGCATTGCACCGTGATTTATTGTGGTTCCTTCGTTTGTGTTCTTGCTTTGGGTAGAGCCGGGAGACGAGTACGTGAACGAGGAACCTGTTGAGAACGCTTACGAGGATCAAGCTTTCGACAACTCGAGAACATTGCGAGCAAGGTGACCATACCCTCGAAATCACTTCTATCTTTGCTATGCTAGTTGCTCGCTCTTTTGCTATGCCTATGCTGCGATGCCTACCACTTGCTATATCATGCCACCCATATTGCCATGTCAGCCCCTAACCATCCTTTCCTAGCAAACCGTTGATTGGCTATGTTACCGCTTTGCTCAGCCCCTCTTATAGCGTTGCTAGTTGCAGGTGAAGCTGAAGTTTGTTCCTTGTTGGAACATGGAGATGTTGTTCCTTGTTGGAACATGTTTACTTGTTGGGATATCACAATATATATTTGCTATAATTAATACATCTATATACTTGGTAAAGGGTGGAAGGCTCGGCCTTATGCCTGGTGTTTTGTTCCACTCTTGCCACCCTAGTTCCGTCATACCGGTGTTATGTTCCTTGATTTTCGCGTTCCTTACACGGTTGGGTGATTTATGGGACCCCCTTGACAGTTCGCTTTGAATAAGACTCGTCCAGCAAGGCCCAACTTTGGTTTTACCATTTGCCACCTAAGCCTTTTCTCCCGGGTTTTCGCGAGCCCGAGGGTCATCTTATTTTAAACCCCCGGGCCAATGCTCCTCTGAGTGTTGGTCCAAACTAGAGCACCGTAGGGACCATTCTGGGCAACTTGGATTACGTCGGTTCTCAGACGCTTCGCTTATCCGGTGTGCCCCGAGAACGAGATATGTGCAGCTCCTATCGGGATTTGTCGGCACCTTGAGGCGGCTCTGCTGGTCTTGTTATATTGCTGTCAAAATGTCTTGTAGTCCGTGATTACGAGATTGTTCGGGTCTTCCCGGTAGAAGGAATATCCTTCGTTGACAGTGAGAGCTTATAATGGTCTAAGTTGGGACACACCTGAAGGGTAATATCTTTCAAAGCCGTGCCCATGGTTATGAGGCAGATGGGAATTTGTTAATGTCCGGTTGTAGAAAACCCGAAGTTGACCTCAATTAAAATACACATCAATCCGTGTAACCGTGATGGTCTCTTCTCGGCGTAGTCCGGGAAGTGAACACGGTGTTGGAGTTATGTCTGACGTAAGTAGTTCAGGATCACTTCTTGATCGCTACTAGCTTCACGACCGTGCCTTGCTCCTCTTCTCGCTCTCTTTTGCGTAGTAGCCACCATATATGCTAGTCGCTTGCTGCAGCTCCACTATACTACTCTGTCCTTCCTATAAGCTTAAATAGTCTTGATCTCGCGGGTGTGAGATTGCTGAGTCCCGTGACGCACGTGATACTTCCAAAACAGTTGCAGGTGCCGATGATGCCAAAGTGAAGGTGACTCAACCGAGCTCAAGTGGGAGTTCGACGAGGAACGTGGTCGTTACTATGTGTCTTTTCACGATGATCGATAGTGGTGCCCAGCTTGGGACGATCGGGATCCGTGTAGCATTTGGGGTATCTTCTTTTATTTTTGGTTCCGTAGTCGGACCTTGAGTGTACTCTAATGATGGATGTTTATTTATGTATTGTGTGAAGTGGCATCAGTAAGCCAACTATGTATCTCTTTCCCTTATGTATTACATGGGTTGTGTGAAGATTACCTCACTTGCGACATTGCTTTCAATGCGGTTATGCCTCTAAGTCGTGCCTCGACACGTGGGAGATATAGCCGCATCGAGGGCGTTACACTTAATCCCCGTAGAAGAGAAGAGGGTGACTCGGATCAGAAGGAACAATGTAAAGGAGTAAAAAGAGCCTTACGTTCCCTTCCACAATCAAGTCCCTTATATAACTAAAGCATTTCTAGACTCAACTTCGACCAGTTTGGCTTGGTAATCCTACAGGCAGTCAGGCTCTGATACCAAAGCTGTCAGGACCCCGATTCTAAGTCACACCGATCTAGCCTATAACACCTCATATCACTTTGCGGCCTCACGCACGGTATTCCATGGGTGTCGCCTTACCATGGCCGGGACCGTTTATGCCTTTTGGCTCACGTATATGATAGTGTCGCTAGCATCCATATGATAGACAACTCGGGCCGACATGACTAGTCGTGAACCCAAAATGGCACTAACTTACGGGGACATGCATACATGAATCAACATCGAGCATGTCGGTCAGCAGCATGCGAATCCGGGCTGTAGCACTGGGCTAACAGGATTCCGGTGAACCGGGCTATAGCAGGCTAGGCAGGACTCTGAATGTCACTGCGTGACATTTCCCCGAAGGGACATACACAGGAACGAAGTGAATCACATGCCGGCCAGTCAAGTGTTCCGGAGCAGTAGTGCTGGGCTAGTAGGACTCCGGTGAACCGGGCTGTAGCGGACTACTATGGCTCATGGAAGCACAAGACTACATTTCCCCATAAGAGAGGCTACCATGGATAAACAACTAGGTTGTCAGATTCAACACATACCAAGCACTTCAATCATACACACAATATGCTCGATATGTGTAAATACAACATGGTATCACAACATAACTCTACGACTCAAGTATTTATTCATTTGGCTCCGAGAAGCCAAGTATTACAAACATGGGTCTCATGACCCCAACATACAGAGCATACAAGCAACAAGCACATGCGGAAGCTTAACTTGTCTGAGTACAGACAACTACAAATGAAGAAGGCTGAGAAGACGGACTATCTACAAGACCCTGCCAAGGGCACAAGATCGTAGCTGAGGTAACAAGCTAAACATCGAAGTCCACACGGAACTATTAGCAAGACTGACGTCTCTCTGCAAAAACATAAAATAGGAAAACATGAGTACAAATGTACCCAGCAAGACTTACATCAGATCTAACTACATATGCATCGGTATCAACAAAGGGGGTAGTGGAGTTTAACTGCAGCAAGCCAGCTTTGACTCAGTGGCTAACCTAACTATGACTGCAAGTAACTCTGTTGAGGTGGCGCACATGAGTCCACATATTCACCATATCAATACACCACTATGGATCCGCTCCCGTCTCCCTACGAGAAGGCCATCCATAGCACTCACGCTTATCTTGCGAGTTTTAGAGTATCCACTTTCACTTGTCTATGAACTGTACATGAAACCCACAAGTCCTTTACCGCGGACACGGCTATTCGAATAGATGATGTCAACCCTGCAGGGGTGTACTTCTTCACACACGCTCTCACCACTTATCGCCGTTCACACGACATGTACTCGGCAACCTTCAAGCGGAAGCCTAGCGAGGGTGTCGGCCATAGCCTACCTAAACACTCAAGTCTCTAGTCCAGGTTTATTGCCTATTCAGGTTCCATCCGCAGGGAGTCCAGCCGAGGTCCCCGAACTATGTGTACAGGGTTCCGAGACACCAAACGGGCGCCCGGAATGCCCGGCCACGGGCCTACCGCATCACAGCCCACCCCTCGGGTCAGCGCTGCGCACGGCCTCCAGCATACTACAGACACCAGAAACTACTTGCAACTCCTGGACAGAGGACTGCTACCTCTTGAGCACTGCGTTGGATTTCCTTGAAGAGGAAAGGATGATGCAGCAAAGTAGGGTAAGTATTTCCCTCATTTTTCTAGAACCAAGTTATCAATCCAGTAGGAGGCTACGCGCGAGTCCCTCGTACATACACAAAGCAAATAAATCCTCGCAACCAACTCGAATAGGGGTTGTCAATCCCTTCACAGTCACTTATGAGAGTGAGATCTGATAGAGATGATAGATAATATTTTTGGTATTTTTGTGATTAAGATGCAAAGTAAAATAAAAATCAATGTAAAAAGCAAACCAATAATAAGGTGATGCAAGATTAATATGATGAAAATAGACCCGGGGGCCATAGGTTTCACTAGTGGCTTCTCTCAAGAGCATAAGTATTTTAAGGTGGGTGAACGAATTACTGTTGAGCAACTAACAGAATTGAGCATAGTTATGAGAATATTTAGGTATGATCATGTATATAGGCATCACGTCCGAGACAAGTAGACCGACTCCTGCCTACATCTACTACTATTGCTCCACTCACCGACCGCTATCCAGCATGCATCTAGAGTACTAAGTTCAAGAAAACAGAGTAGTGCCTTAAGCAAGATGACATGATGTAGAGGGATAAATTCATGCAATATGATAAAAAACCCATCTTGTTATCCTCGATGGCAACAATACTAAACGAGCCTTGATGCCCCCTCATCCTTTGGGAAAGGACACCGCAAGATTGAACCCAAAGCTAAGCACTTCTTCCATTGCACGAAACACCAATCTAGTAGGCCAAACCAAACTGATAATTCGAAGAGACTTGTAGAGATAACCAACCATACATAAAAGAATTCAGAGAAGATTCAAATATTGTTCATAGATAATCTTGATCATAAACCCATAATTCATCGGTCTCAACAAACACACCACAAAAAGATTACATCGAATAGATCTCCACGAGAGAGGGGGAGAACATTGTATTGAGATCCAAAAAGAGAGAAGAAGCCATCTAGCTACTAACTATCGACCCGAAGGTCTAAGGTAAACTACTCACACTTCATCGGTGGGGCTATGGTGATAATGTAGAAGACCTCCGTGATGGATGCCCCCCGCGGTGGAGCTCCGGAACAGGCCCCAAGATGGGATCTCGTGGGTACAGAAGGTTGCGGCGGTGTAATTAGGTTTTTGGCTTTGTGTCTGATCGTTTGGGGGTACGTAGGTATATATAGGAGGAAGAAGTACGTTGGTGGAGAAAGGTGGGGCCCACGAGGGTGGAGGGCGCGCCCTGGGGGGGTGGGGGGGTGGGCGTGCCGCCCTACATCGTGCCCACCTCCTTTCTTTCTTGACGTAGGGTCCAAGTCTCCTGGATCATATTCGGTGAGAAAATCTCGTTCCCGAAGGTTTCATTCCGTTTGGACTCCGTTTGATATTCGGTTTCTTCGAAACTCTGAAATAGGCAAAAAACAGCAATTCTGGGCTGGGCCTCCTGTTAATAGGTTAGTCCCAAAAATAATATAAAAGTGGAAAATAAAGCCCAATAATGTCCAAAACAGTAGATAATATAGTATGGAGCAATCAAAATTATAGATACATTGGAGACGTATCAGGCATCCCCAAGCTTAATTCCTGCTCGTCCTCGAGTAGGTAAATGATAAAAACAGAATTTTTGATGCGGAGTGCTACTTGGCATAATTTCAATGTAATTCTTCTTAATTGTGGTATGAATATTCAGATCCGAAATATTCAAGACAAAAGTTCATACTGACATAAAAATAATAATACTTCAAGCATACTAACAAAGCAATTATGTCCTCCCAAAATAACATGGCCAAGGAAAGTTCATCCCTACAAAATCATATAGTTTAGTCATGCTCCATTTTCGTCACACAAGAATGCTCTCACCATGCACAACCCCGATGACAAGCCAAGCATTTGTTTCATACTTTAGTAATCTCAAACTTATAAACTCTCACGCAATATATGAGCGCGAGCCATGGACATAGCACTATGGGTGGAATAGAATATGATGATGGGGGTTATGTGGAGAAGACAAAAAGGAGAAGATTTCACATCAACAAGGAAAATCAATGGGCTATGGAGATGCCCATCGATTGATGTTAATGCAAGGAGTAGGGATTGCCATGCAACGGATGCACTAGAGCTATAAATGTATGAAAGCTCAACAAAAGAAATAAGTGGGTGTGCATCCAACTTGCTTGCTCACGAAGACCTAGGCCACTTGAGGAGGCCCATTGTTGGAATATACAAGCCAAGTTCTATAATGAAAAATTCCCACTAGTATATGAAAGTGACAAAACAAGAGACTCTCTATCATGAAGATTATGGTGCTACTTTGAAGCACAAGTGTGGCAAAGGATAGTAGCATTGTCCCTTGTCTCTTTTTCTCTCATTTTTTGGTGGGCTTCTTTGGCCTCTTCTTTAATTTGGGCTTCTTTGGCCTCTTTTATTTTGATAACCTCACATGGGAGAATGCTCTAGAAAATGATGATCATCACACTTCTATTTATTTACAACTCAATGATTACGACTCGATACTAGAACAAAGTATGACTCTATATGAAATGCCTCCGGCGGTGTACCGGGATATGCAATGAACCAAGAGTGACATGTGTGAAAGAATTATGAACAGTGGCTTTGCCACAAATACTATGTCAACTACATGATCATGCTGAGCAATATGACAATGATGAATGTGTCATGATAAATAGAATGGTGGAAAGTTGCATGCCAATATATCTCGGAATGGCTATGGAAATGCCATAATAGGTAGGTATGGTGGCTGTTTTGAGGAAGATATAAGGAGGTTTATGTGTGAAAGAGTGTATCATATCACGGGGTTTGGATGCACCGGCGAAGTTTGCACCAACTCTCGATGTGAGAAAGGGCAATGCACGGTACCGAAGAGGCTAGCAATGATGGAAGGGTGAGAGTGCGTATAATCCATGAACTCAACATTAGTCATAAAGAACTCACATACTTATTGCAAAAATCTACAAGCCATCAAAAACCAAAGCACTACGCGCATGCTCCTAGGGGGATAGATTGGTAGGAAAAGACCATCGCTCATCCCCGACAGCCACTCATAAGGAGTACAATCAAAGAACACCTCATGTTTCAAATTTGTTACATAACGTTTACCATACGTGCATGCTACGGGACTTGCAAACTTAAACACAAGCATTTCTCAAATTCATAACTACTCAACTAGCATGACTTTGATATTATTACCTCCATTTCTCAAAACAATCATCAAGCATCAAACTTTTCATAGTATCCAACACACTCATAAGAAAGTTTTTACTATTTTTGTATACCTAGCATATTAAGATTATTTAAGAAAATTACCATGCTATTTAAGACTCTCAAAATAATCTAAGTGAAGCATGAGAGATCAATAGTTTCTATAAAACAAATCCACCACCGTTCTCTAAAAGATACTCCCTCCGTTCCTTGATATAAGGTGTATAGATTTTTGAGAAAAAATACGAAATATAAGGTGTATTGCGTTGCACCACTCGTTTGAATATATTTTTTAGGTATTTGATTACATTTCCTTATATTAGGCAAGCTTCTCTATTTTCTCATGTCAATTAGTAAGCTGTAATCCGGCCCAAAACTTGTGAAATTTTCCATCCGTGTTTGTTCTTTAATTTCCGCGCCAAAAACTATACATCCTATATTTAGTAACGGAGGGAATTTAAGTGAAGTACTAGAGCAAAACTATATGACTAAAAAGATATAAGTGAAGCACATAGAGTATTCTAACAAATTCCAAATCATGTATGGCTCTCTCAAAAGGTGTGTACAGCAAGGATGGTTGTGGTAAACTTAAAAGCAAAGACACAAATCATACAAGACGCTCCAATCAAAACACATATCATGTGGTGAATAAAAATATAGCTCCAAGTAAAGTTACCGATGGAAGTAGACGAAAGAGGGGATGCCTTCCGGGGCATCCCCAAGCTTTGATTTTTTGGTGTCCTTATATTACCTTGGGGGTGCCATGAGCATCCCCAAGTTAGGCTCTTGCCACTCCTTGTTCCGTAATCCATCAAAAGATCTCACCCAAAACTTGAAAACTTCACAACACCAAACTCAACAGAAATCTCGTGAGCTCCGTTAGCGAAAGAAAACAAAAGACCACTTCAAGGTACTGTAATGAACTCATTCTTTATTTATATTGGTGTTAAACCTACTGTATTCCAACTTCTCTATGGTTTATAAACTATTTTAATAGCCATAGATTCATCAAAATAAGCAAAAACACACGAAAAACAGAATATGTCAAAAACAGAACAGTCTGTAGTAATCTGTAACTAACGCAAACTTCTGGATTTCCAAAAACTCGGACAAAATAGGACGACCTAGGCAATTTGTTTATTGATCAGCAGCCATTGGAATCACTATTTTATCACGTTCTGGTGATTTTTAACAATTGTTTTCGTGAACAGAAAGTTTCTAGAAATTACAACAAGATCAAATAACTATCATCCAAGAAGATCCTATAGGTTTAACTTGGCACAAACACTAATTAAAACATAAAACACATCTAACCAGAGGATAGATCAAAGATTTATTACTAAGCAGCAAGGAAAAATATTGGGTTGTCTCCCAACGCCCTTTTTAGCTAGACATTGAGATTTCAATGATGCTCACAAGAAAGACAAGAACTGGGGCACAAAGAGAGCATCATAAAATATGTGACAAACACACTTAAGTCTAACATACTTCCTATGCATAGGCATATTATAGGCAAACAAATTATCGTAGCAAGAAAAAACTAGCATATGCAAGGAAGCGGAAAGGAACAATAGCAATCTCAACATAACGAGAGGTAATTAGTAAAATAAAAATTTCTATAACCATATTTTCCTCTCTCATAATAATTACATGTAGGATCATAAGAAAATTCAACAATATAGCTATCACGTAACATATTCTCAACACGATCCACGTGCATGCGAAGTTGACACTCTTCCAAAATAGTGGGATTATCATTAACTAAAGTCATGATTTCTCCAAGCCCACTTTTATCAAAAATTTCATAAATTGAATGTTATCCAAATATGTGGGATCTAAAGTTGACACTCTTACAAACCCACTTTCAACATTATTGCAAACACTATTATCAATCTTAGATTCAGCATGGGGCTTAATAAACTTTCAAGATCATAAGAAGAATCTCCCCAATCATGACTATTGGACATAGCAAAACTAGCATCCCCAAGCTTAGGGTTTTGCATATTATTAGCATAATTTATAATAAAATTATTGCAATCATGCTTTTTATTCAAAGATCTATTGTGAATCACTTCATAAAGCACTTCATCACAATTTTCAGATTTACAGATTTCAGGCAAAACCTTATAAAGATAATCTAGTGCATCCAAATCACTAGGAATTGGTTCATCATAATTGGATCTCTTAAAAAGATTGGCAAGTGGATGAGGATCCATAGATATTAGCTTCTCTGTTTAGGAATAAATACTCAACTATTTCAACCAAAGGAGCAAACGAGCCAAGTAAGACATCGAGGCAAACGAAAAGACGAACGGAAAAGAGAGGGCGAATAAAACGGCAAGGGTGAAGTGGGGGAGTGGAAAACGAGAGGCAAATGGCAAATAATGTAATGCGAGAGACAAGGGATTTTGATGGGTACTTGGTATGTTGACTTTTACATAGACCTCCCCGGCAACTGCACCATAAATTCTTCTTGCTACCTCTTGAGCACTGCGTTAGATTTCCTTGAAGAGGAAAGGATGATGCAGCAAAGTAGCGTAAGTATTTCCCTCAGATTTTTAGAATCAAGTTGTCAATCCAGTAGGAGGCTATGCGCGTGTCCCTCGTACCTACACAAAGCAAATAAATCCTCGCAACCAACGCGAATAGGGGTTGTCAATCCCTTCATGGTCACTTACGACAGTGAGATCTGATAGAGATGATAGATAATATTTTTGGTATTTTTGTGATAGAGATGCAAAGTAAAATAAAAAGCAAAGCAATAATAAAGTGATGGAAGATTAATATGATGAAAATAGACCCGGGGGCCATAGGTTTCACTAGTGGCTTATCTCAAGAGCATAAGTATTTTACGGTGGGTGAACGAATTTACATTGAGCAATTGATGTAATTGAGCATAGTTATGAGAATATCTAGGTATGATCATGTATATAGGCATCACGTCCGCGACAAGTAGACCGACTCCTGCCTGCATCTACTACTATTACTCCACTCATCGACCGCTATCCAGCATGCATCTAGAGTATTAAATTCAAGAAAATAGAGTAACGCCTTAAGCAAGATGACAAGATGTAGAGGGATAAAATCATGCAATATGATAAAAACCCCATCTTGTTATCCTCGATGGCAACAATACTATACGTGTCTTGCTGCCCCTACTGTCACTGGGAAAGGACACCGCAAGATTGAAACCAAAGCTAAGCACTTCTCCCATTGCAAGAAAAACCAATCTAGTAGGCCAAACCAAACTGATAATTCGAAGAGACTTGCAAAGATAACCAATCATACATAAAAGAATTCAGAGAAGATTCAAATATTGTTCATAGATAATCTTGATCATAAACCCACTATTCATCGGTCTCAACAAACACACTTCAAAAAGAAGATTACATTGAATAGATCTCCACGAGAGAGGGGGAGAACATTGTATTGAGATCCAAAAAGAGAGAAGAAGCCATCTAGCTACTAACTATGGACCCGAAGGTCTGAGGTAAACTACTCACGCTTAATCGGAGGGGCTATGGTGATGATGTAGAAGCCCTCCGTGATGGATGCCCCCTCCGGCGGAGCTTTGGAACAGGCCCCGAGATGGGATCTTATGGGTACAGAAGGTTGCGGTGGTGGAATTAGGTTTTTGGCTCCGTGTCTGATCGTTTGGGGGTACGTAGGTATATATAGGAGGAATAAGTACGTCGGTGGAGCAATGTGGTGCCCACGAGGGTGGAGGGCGCGCCCTAGGAGGTGGGCGCGCCCCCCTACCTCGTGCCCACCTTCTTTCTTTCTTGACGTAGGGTCCAAGTCTCCTGGATCATATTTAGCGAGAAAATCACGTTCCCGAAGGTTTCATTCCATTTGGACTCCGTTTGATATTCCGTTTCTTCGAAACTCCGAAATAGGCAAAAAACAGAAATTCTGGGTTGGGCCTCCGGTTAATAATTTAGTCCCAAAAATAATATAAAAGTGGAAAATAAACCAAATAATGTCCAAAACAACAGATAATATAGCACGGAGCAATAAAAATTGTAGATACGTTGGAGACGTATCAAGGACAAGGGTGGTTAAGAAGCCGGGAGGGTCCATTGGTTTCAGGCCCAATGCATGGTAGTAGCTATTCATGGATCACAAACACAGAACTCAGTTCCTGAGGACGGTTTAAATGAGACAACCCACCATGTACTCCTACATGGCCTCTCACCGCTACCTTTACCAAATCGTGTTCACACACTTAGCTCTCAACAATAAGACATGTTCACACACCTCCAATTCATCCCCGATGAATCAGACCTGACTCAACTCTAAGCAAAGCAGCATGAAAAACAAGCATGAATGAGTAGGCACATCAGGGCTCAAACAACTCCTACTCATGCTAGTGGGTTTCATCTATTTACTGTGGCAATGACAGGTCATGCAGAGGAAAGGGGTTCAACTACCGCAGCATGTAACCGTTTAATCGCTTTTGTCCTAATGCATTAAAAGAGAGCAGAAGAGGGAGAGTGGGATTGTATCGGAATGAACAAGGGGGTTTTGCTTGCCTGGCACTTCTGATGATAGTATAGTTCTTCATCGGTGTCTTCGATCTCATCATCGAAACCACGTCTATCGTGAGGGGACAAATACCGGCAACAGAGAAAGAAACACAATCAATGCAATGCAAAATATGATGCATGACCATGACATGGTAAAATGAGTGTGTTGGGCTAATGCAACTACAACCAGAAGGGTTTGAGCTATTTTGAACCAAAGATTCAAAGTTCAAACTCATTTGTGATCCTAAATAGTTCCTTATCATGTTTTGCACTAAACAGCAAGTTAACTTTTTTAAACATGCATGAAACCTGTACAGGTGGATAGATTGGATTTTTCTGATCATTTTTCATATATAACACTTTGCATTTGGAGTTACAGATTAATTTCTATGATTTTTAGAAGTTAGCTCTATTTTCTGGAACTTCCTGAAAAAGAATAAATCCAGAAAATAATTAATCACACAAGATCAAGGCCATCGTGGACGTCAGTCAACATGCGTCGACCAGGTCAACCCTGACCAGTGGGACCCACTGGTCAGTGACCCAGTCAACTAAGTTAGTCAGCGCTAACTAACTTGGCGGGGCCCACTAGTCTATGATTATAGTAACTAACCTAACTAGTTAATTAGTGCTAACTAGAGTAATTAGTCGGGCAGGGCCCGCAAGTCAGTGAGAGAGAGGGGGAAGTCAAACCGGGCAGTGGGGTCAACCCGCGCCGATCAACGGGTTAGCGGTCGCCGGCGTTTAGCCGCCGGCGAGTCCAGACGCGGCGTTGCGCTGCGGGATTCGCCTACAAAGCGCTGTTTGGCGCGCGGAGCACAGCTACGAGATGCGGACGCTCGTCCGCATCCAACCGTGGTGGTGGCGCGGCCGGGGAGTGGCCAGAGTGCGTCGGGGATGAGCGCGGGCGGCGGCGCGTTTGGACGTCCATGGATCAGCGACTACTGTGTACCATGGTGGAAACAGAGAGCGGGGTTAGATGGAGAGGCTCAAGCGAGTGCGGTGGCACCGGAGTTAGCTCGGGGGAGAGGCTGGTGCGGGTCGGAATGGCGACGACTATCTCGGCGGCCGGAGTTGGGGAAGACGGCTTCAACGGCAACTCCAGGGCGAGCGAGCGCTCGGGGCTCGGCCTTCTCGACGTAGTCGATGTCGGCGGAGCGAACGGACACGGTGTGAGGTCGAGGCGTCTGCGGTGTCCGCGGCTATGGCGAGCGGCGGCGACGTGTGCGCTCGGTCGTCGTTGGGAGAGCGAGAGAGAGGAGCTGGGGAGGAGGGTGTGTTTCTGCGAGCTCGGGGGAGGAGTGGGTGATCGACCCAGGCCAGCAGAACGACGAGGGTAGGAAGTAGGGCGGCGGGCAGCTGCGTGGCACGCGCTGGTGCCGGCGTCGAGCATCTGCCTGCCTGCCTGGCCGAGTCAAGCAGCTCGCTGGAGCGGCTGCTGGGCTGGGCCGACTAGGTGGGCCTGCTGTTGGGCTGCCATGTAAGTTCTTCTCCCTCTCTCTGCTTTTCCTATTTAGTTTCTGTTTTCTATTATTATGTAGTCTTTAGGGCTTTATTAAAAATACTTAAACAGATCCAAAAATCATGAAACTGCTCAATGCCACTGTTTGGAATATAGCATACAACAAACATTTTAGTTTATGATTAGTTGAGCATTTACAATATTTAATAGCATTTATATTCCCAAATGCAAATACTATATGATTTAATTCAGAGCCCAAATATGTCATGGAAAAATGTGTAACACCTCTGGTTATTGTTTCTAGCATTTTCCAAAAATGATGAACATTTTTGAAAGCCATTTGGATTCACCGAGAATAGTTTAGTTGAACCTAGTGAATTCCTTTGATGCTAGGGTTTAAACAATCCCCATTTCAAGTTCATTGAAAACTTAAACATGATGACACTCATGAGGCTAGCCTTGTCGTGGTGGGCGCACGGCAGATGCCAAGGGATGGCTAAAGAGAGGAGGAGGCTCGAGGGCGCTGGTGGACTCTAGAGGCGGGGTTGGCATGAGCTGGCGCGGGACGCCAGACATACCCAGGTTCGGGGCTCTCCGGAGAGATAATAACCCTAGTCCTGCCGAGTGTAGTTGGATGATTGATAGTACAATGTTGCTCCTGGAGCTGTATGGTGGAGGAAGGAAGCTGGCCAAGGCTTGGGCTGCTCCTTCTCTCCGGTGTTGCTGTTTTGTGGCTACTCCTATGCTTACTTGCTTTTCTCTCGTATGTGTTTTCTGCTTGCCCTCTCGCTCGCCCTCTGTATGATCGTGTGCTCTAGGGGGGTTTTATAGTCTAACCCCTCGGGGGTACATTGGTTATGTTACAAGTCGGTGGGTTCATATTGTCGGTGTCCGGGGACCCAGGCTGGGTCCCGCTAAGGGCTTGTGGTTCGCCCGGTTCCCCTAGGTGCGGGCCCCGCATGCCTTGGGGTATTGTGCGCCGTCTTGTCGATCGTCGTATGCGTGGCCGAAGTCGAGTCGCTGCATGCTGCTCTCCATCAGGTTGCCGCTTGCTGTCGTCAGCGGTGAGGGCGGGGCACTATAGCCACGCCGGCCCTGGTCAGCGGGTAGGTGAGGGGCACTGTTGCCACATTCCTGCTGACCAGAGGCATGGGCGGGGCACTGTTGCCTCGATTATCGTTGATTGAAGTCGCGTCCCCATCACACGGCCTGGATGGGAGGGGAGTTGACCCGCGTCTGGATTGCGTAGCATGCCACGGGTGTTGCTGGCTTGTTGAGGAGGCTTTGCTCATGTCGGGTTCGGCTGTCTTGCGCTAGTTGTTGGGGCCGAGTCGACGTGTCTTGCCGGGTCGGCTAGTCTGGCCGGCTTGTGGGGCATGGCCGGGTCGAGCGACCCGGCCAAGCGCGTGCCGGTATTGAGGGGGCGGTGCCAACCCCGTTGTTTTTTCAAGAGGATACGGGTTCCGTTGCCTGCCCGGGGTCCATCCCCCCGACAGTAGTCCCCGAAGCTGTGAAGGTCCGCCGTCTTCGGATGAGTGGGCCTTCGCAGTTTCCCCCCTAAGCAAGGTGGATTCTGCGAGCGCCGGGTCCGGCAACACCCACTTTGTGCAAGTTTTCTCGGAAACCGAATCGTGGCATCCTGGCCGTGGCGGGGACCGAGAAGTCCGCCGAATCTTGGGGCAATCCCTCGGGCTTTGCGTGGGCGCCACATGGTGCCCGGAAGTCGGAGGGGCCTCACAGGCCACGTGCGTGACGGGACCAGGTGACGGGCTGGGGCCCACCGCCGCGCGCCCTCGGCCCAAGCACGCGGATTTATTGCGGCGTCCGGGGGCCGGTTGCTCTTCCTCGAGCAGTTACCGCGTGTGTACGTGCCACTTATTGCGGGGTAGTGAAACGGGCGCGTGCAGACAATCCCACTTCCCCACTTCCCCATGTTCAAACCGAGGGTTATAAATCAGGGGGCAGGGGGCGGCGGACATTATTCTTGCTCGCGCCCTCCTGTCCCTTTGCTCTCGCTCGCTTCTTTGTAATCGACGACCTTTGGCGCCCGCTGATCCGAAAGTAACTCCTTCGCCGTCCATCTTCCTTCTTCTTCCTTTGGTCCTGTCGCTGCCATCGGGCTCCTGGGTGGGCTCGAATATCACCTCCGAGGACATCACCCAACTCTGGACGGTGCGGCGCCTACCGCGGGAGACGGACGTCGGCGTCCGCCTGCCACGCGGCGAGCAGAGGCCTCTGCCCGAGCGGCAGGAGCGCGTGGTCTTCCTCACGCACTTCGAGCGCGGGTTCGGGCTGCCGGTGAGCACCTTCTTCTGCACGTACCTGGAGTTCTTCGGGCTCCAGCCGCATCATCTTGGCGCCGACGCCATCGTCCAGGTCTCCGACTTTGTCACCCTCTGCGAGGGGTACCTAGGGGTCGAGCCTACGATCGACCTATGGGAGCGCTTCTTCTCCTTGAAGCAGCAGGGCCCGTCGGCCGGGGAGTTCGCCGATTGCAGCGTCGACGTCATCTCGAAGCGGCCGGGGGCGGATTTCCCCAAGATCCCGTTGGAGGATTCTGCCAAGAAGTGGCAGAACTCCTTCTTCTACATCCGCAACCTTGGTGTGGTTCGCATCAACCTTCCGGCCTTCGCGATCGCACCGGCGCGGGCAAAGACGAACTGGGGCTACTCGCCCAGGCGCCCGTCGCAGGAGATCGTCAATCTCTGCGAGCGGGTGATGGTGATGAGGACGCAGGAGGGGCTCACCGGCACCGACCTCCTCGCCGCATTTATCATGCACCGGGTCCTTCCACTTCAGGGGCGCTCCTGCCTCATCGGCGAAATGGTCGGCCCTCAAGACCACAACCGCATGGGGTCGACGCGGCTGTCCCCGGAGCAGATCGTGCGCGGCGTGAATGACATATCCAAGGCCGACCTTGGGGAGGACTGGCAGTTCGGCAAGGCGCTGTACAGCCAGTCGAACCCGGCGCCGCAGGTGAGTGTCTGGTCTTCTTACTTTGTTGCCGCGCACCTTCTCATCCGTCCTGACGCGACGCGGGGGGTACTTCGGAACATGATTCGGCATCCTTACACCTGGGCCCCGTCGCAGGTGGCGCTGGTGCCGCAAGAGGAGCCCGCGACTCATGGCGGGGAGGTGGAGGCCGAGTCCGACCCCGGCGCTGGGCGTCGCGCGGGTAAGTCTCGGGTCTTTCTTCATGTGTCTTGAATTGCTGACCGCGGCACGGAACGGTCGGTGCTGACCCCAGTTGTCGGTGTAGTGGCGTTGGGCGGGGGAGGCGGCGACGAGGGCAGAGCCGGGTCCTCGCATGGGGCGGCGCTGAGCCACCCGCATGGGAAAGACAGCGTCACGCCGCGACCTAGGGCCCCAAAGCGCACGACGGACCCGGCCGGGGCCGGGAGGCCGGCCAAGGGGAAGCGCGGTGGCGGGCACGGGAGGCGAACCCCGGTCCCGGTCTTGGCGGGGTAAGCTTCATCTCTCGTTTGCGCTCATTAGAGCTAGTCTTGTTTCTTTTCTGCGCATTCTGTCTTCTTTTTTCAGGTTGCCAATCGCGCTGGCGAGGGCGGCGGCAGAAGCCGCGGCCGCCGAAGGGGCCGCATTCCACAGGAGCCGGTTCGACCTCGCCGACCAGGATGAGGTGGAGGGACGGGCCGACTCGGACCTTGGCCTGGATCCGAACGACGCCGAAGCCTTGGCCTGGCGGGACAGGAACCGGGCCGAGGCGGAGCTGGAGGCGGCGTCGGTCCGTGCTTGGACCGACGCGGCGATGGCATGGGCGCGAGCCGGCGTGGAGCCGGCCTGGGGCAAGTTGCCGGAGGGCACGGTGGTGGCGGCGACGGTCTTTGAGCCGTCGTCGGCGAGGGAGCGTGGCCGTGGAGGCCGGGCTGAGGTGGTGATCCCTGACCGGGAGGTCGTGGAGGTGGCGGATGACACCCCGCCGCGGGCCAACGTGGTCGAGCGAGCGGGGACTGATGGTCGTGGACGCATCATCGTTTATGAAGAGACGCTGCGGGCGGCGGTGTCGGAGGCGCGACCGGTTTTGGAGGAGGCACCGCGGCGGCGGGGCCGGAGGCCACCCCGGCAGCTGGGCGGGAGACGGCGACGCAGGGCGTCCCGGTGTCCGGGTCAGAGACGGCGACGCAGGGCGCCCCGGCGTCCGGGTCGTCGTCGGTGCTGGGAGGGGCATCGGAGGAGGTGCTGGTCGTGTCGCGCGCAGCCAGCCGGGGAGTACGCCTTGGTGCTCCGGCAAGGAGGGCACCGAGCTACCGTGCCGCAACCGGCACGAAGCGGGAGCACCGTTGTCTTCGGGCCTCAAACCCAGGAGGAGGCGGCGCTGGACGCCGTCAGTCGCCGCCTGCGAGGCCGGACGGAACGGCTCAAGGCCTTCGCCCAGGCCAAGGTGGAAGTGCACGCGACACTGGAGCGCACTGCCTCGGTCTTCTTGTAATTTCTTCTTTGTGGGGGCGCGCCAGCGCACCCACTGGGTGTAGCCCCCGAGGTTTGGGCCAACTACGTAGTAGTTGGGTCGAATATTTGGAGTGTTGGCCTTGTTATGATTTCTGCTTTCTTCAGCATCTCGACGCCTTCCGGGTCGCCGCCTACAATCGTCTCCTGGGCAAGCACCGGGAGCTCATGGAGCAGCTTGCCGCCAAGGAGGAGGAGCTCCGCATCGCCGGAGGTATTCTTGTGCTCTTTTCTAGTGGGGGCGCGCTAGCGCACCAACTGGGTGTAGCACCTGAGATTCGGGCCAACTGTGTAACAGTTGGGCCAAATCTTAAGTCTTGCTTTTTTCTTCTGCTGAGTCCTTCTTTTTCGCAGCCGAGGTGCTGTCCTGGCGGACTCGTCTGCTCCGGGCCGGTCATCACTACGACCGGCTCGTTGCCGACACCGGCCGTCTTGGCATCGAGGCGGCGCAGGCGAGGGCGGAGGCGGCCGCGGCTCGGCGATCTCTCGACGAGGCCAACCGGCTGCATGAGCAGCTGGCGGGTCACAAGAGCCGCCTCGAGGCCGAGGTGGAGCTCCTTGAGGCGGAAGCCGACAAGGTGGCAGAGGCACAGCAGGCCCTGGTGGAGGGGGACCAACAGCGCGACCAGCTAGCCGACGACAAGGGCCGGCTCCAGGACGAGGTGGATCGCCTGCGGGGGCAGGTCACCATGGCTGAGGGGGCCCATCAGGACGAGGCCCGTCGCCGCGAGGCGGCCGAAGACAACGACGCCGAGCTGAAGCCGGCCCTTGCCAAGGCGGCCGATCTCGAGAAGGCACGCGAGGAGCGCAACCGCGCCATCGGACGGGAGCGGCGTGGTACGTTGCTTGAGGCGCAGCACCTCGAAGAGTCCTTCTCCAGTAAGTGCTTTTTCTTGTCGTTTGCCAGGTCGGGATCCGGCCTTTCTTCCTTGTTGTTCTTCTTCTAACTCGCTTCCCGTCCGCTATCAGCACGACCCGTCCGGCGTCGTGGGGTCCGGGACAGATCTGCGGTCGGCCTGGAACTTCCCGGAGATCATCGCTGTCGCTGAGGCCCGCCTGCAGGTCCTGGGAACGCAGTTGGGGCGGCTGTCCCAGGCCGGCAACGCAATGACGGCGGCCCTATGGCTGGACTCTGTTCAACCGAGCAGCTTCTCGCGCCTGGCGCGTTGGTTGGAGATGGGACCGGACCGGCTTGGCGAGTGGCGCGTCTCTGCCGCTCGTGCCGGTGCTGAGATGGCTCTCCGGTTCGCGCTGTCCTGGCATCCAGACGTGCAACTGGACGCGTTGATAGGCCAGCGGGCCGGTTCGGAGCAGCTCTTGCGGGAGCAAGCCTGCCGGATCGCCTCCCGGGCCAGCTACATCGCCTAGTTCACCTTCCACGACGAGTTACATCCGGAGCAGACGGAAGACGGCAGGGCCGTGGACGGCGACGACTACGGCTTGCTCCTCCATGATCCAGAGGGGAGCTCTGAGGAGACGGGTGTCTACCACGACGCGGGTGCTGAGGAGGACACCGGCGCCTTGCTGGACCCGCAGGCCGCCAGGGGAGAGCCGTCGACGTCGCGACGGGGCGCTGGAGATGCCTGAGACACTTTGTGTAAAATATGTTAAATAGCAGGTCCACCCACCCAATGGGGGTTTTAGGGTGTAATGAACTCGGGCCGTGGGCCTTTTCTTAAATACTTGTGTAGATCTCGTGGGTGCTTTTGCTTTTTTTCCTTCCGTTTTTTGGACCGATTTCATGCGCTTTTCCTTTCTCAAACCTCCCCCCCGCGAGTCAGACGGCCGAGGCTCCGGTCCGTGACAAGGAGTTTGGTTCTTTGAGAGGAGCGCGTATGACTTGGGTCCCTCGAAACGTTGAGCGTGAGTGAAACACCCACTGGGCCGGCTGGCGGCAATATGGCGAAGCCGGTTGGTGAGCAGCCGGTAGTGCGGCTATTCATTTGATGAATGATGGGCCGGGTTGATCGACCCGGCAGCCTTTGACTTAGTGTATGAAGCATAAAGAAGCTTTGGCCGTCTACAGGTTGTGCCAACCGACAGCCAAAGCTGGATCTGTGGCTTTAGGGCGAAGTGGGGGACCGCGGCATCCTAACTTTATCAGGAATCACCAAGTAAGGCGGCGGGGTGGCGGCCGAGCCGGCCAGCCCCCGAGCCCCTGGGTCGAGCGAGTCGGACCGGTGGCCGGGTTCAATGGTATAGTGATGCAAGAAAATAGGGACACAATAAATTGGTCGACAAAAGGCAGCCCCCGAGTCTCGTTCGAGGACCCCGTAGTTTCATGCGTTTACAAAAGGCGACGATACATACGCTCGTGCGGCTAACTCTAAAACGGGCGCAGGAGTTCCGCGTTCCACGGCCGGGTCGTTTCGTCACCGGCGGTGTCCTTCTTGTGCTTCCTTGACTTGCGTGCGTCGATGAGGTAGTAGGTGTTGCGGTCGTGCAAGGCCCTGCTCACGATGAATGGGCCCTCCCATGGAGGGGACTGCTTGTGCTGGCCTGCCTGCTCTTGGACGAGTCGGAGGACGAGGTCGCCCTCGCGGAACGCGAAGGGCTTGATATTCTTGCTGTGGTAGTGCCTCAGGTCTTGCTGGTAGATGGCCGAGCGACTGAGCGCCAGGAGGCATGCTTCTTCGAGCAGGTCGACGCCATCTTCACGGGCTTCTCTGGATTCGGCTTCGGTGTATATCGCGACACGCGGCGAGTCGAACTCGATGTCGGTCGGGATGACGGCTTCGGTTCCGTAGACGAGGAAGAACGGGGTGAACCCGGTTGACCGATTCGGTGTGGTGCGTAGACTCCAGAGAACAGCTGGCAACTCGTCAAGCCAGCTGCCGGGTGAGCGGATGAGTGGCTCGACGAGTCGCGGCTTGACGCCGGACAGGATGAGTCCATTGGCCCGCTCGACCTGCGCGTTGGATTGCGGATGCACAACGGAGGCCAGGTCGAGGCGGATGCCGGAGACGGAGCAGTATTGCTCGAGCGCGCCCTTGGCGAAGTTGGTGTCGTTGTCGGTGATGATGCTGTTCGGCATGCCGTAGTGCATTGCTATGTCCTTGATGAACCGGACGGCTGTTGGCCCGTCCAGTTTCTTGATTGGTCTTGCCTCGATCCACTTGGTGAATTTGTCCACTACCACCAGCAAGTGCGTCATGCTGCCTCGAGCGGTTTTGAAGGGTCCCACCATGTCGTGTCCGCAGACCGCGAAGGGCCAGTCGATCGGTATGGTGCGTAGTGCTGACGCCGGCTGGTGGCTGCGTTTGCTGAAGCGCTGGCATCCCTCACACTTGAGGACGAGCGACTCGGCATCTTGGAGGGCCGTGGGCCAGTAGAAACCGTGGCGGAACGCCTTGGCCACCAGGGATCGCGATGCGGCGTGGTGCCCTTTTCGCCTCGATGTATGTCGAGGAGGATGTCGATGCCCGTTCACTGCTTTCGCCGACGCAGCTACTGAACACGCTGGTGGAGCTGCGCTTGACGAGCTCGTTGTTGATGATGCTGTAGGCGGACGCCCGGCGCTGCACTTGCCGAGCTTCGGTCTCGTCCGTGGGGAGAACCCCGTTCTCCAAAAATTCTGATATTCGGAGGGCCCAAGATGGAGTCGTAACCACGGCGAAGACGGCCACCAGGGTGGGTTCCTAGTCGGCAGCCCCCGAGCTGGGTTGAACAGCCCCCGGGTCGGGGATGGCGACGGCCGGGTCCGGGACGATGGTGGCCGGGTCAAGCTGAGCAGCCCCTGGGCCGGGTTCAGCAATCCTCTGGCCGGGTTGAGGTGCGGCCGGGTCGTCTGGAACAAGGACGGACTCGGAGTCCGGTGATGGCTTGATGGACGGCTTGCGTAGGTGCTCGAGGGAGACGCCGGAAGGGATGGCTTGTCATGACGAGGCGATCTTGGCGAGCGTGTCGGCTACTTCGTTCTCCGCGTGCGAGACATGGAGGAACTTGCAGCCCTCGAAAGATCCGGACAGCTTCTAGGCGAGGAAGCCGTAGCTTTCCATGTTGGAGTCGCGGGCGTCCCATTCGCCAGAGAACTGCTGCACCACCAGGTCCGAGTCTCCGTAGCACAGGATGTGTCAGATGCCGACTTCCTTGGCAAGCCAGAGGCCGTGCACAAGGGCTTCGTACTCGGCGACATTGTTGGAGGCGGCGAAGTGGATCTGGAGCGCATAGTGGAGCCGGTCGCCCTTCGGGGACGACAGTACGATGCCAACCCCCAAGCCGAGTCGCATCTTGGACCCGTCGAAGTGCATTCTCTAATGCGTCGAGTAGGGAGGCGGCGGCAAGTACTGGGTCTCGGTCCAGTCGACGAGGAAGTCGGCCAAGGCTTGAGACTTGATCGCGGTGCGGGGCTCGTAGAGGATGGTGTGGCCGGCTAGCTGGATCGCCCACTTGGCAACCCGGCCAGAGGCATCCCGGCACCCGATGATTTCTCCGATAGGCGTCGTGCTGACCACGGTGACAACGTGCTCTTGGAAATATTGCTTCAACTTCTTGGCGGTGAAGTACACGCCGTAACACATCTTCTGGTAGTGCGGGTAGTTCTACTTGCAGATGGAGAGCACCTCGCTCAGGTAGTAGAATGGGCGCTGGACGGCTTGGATCTTGCCCTTCTCGGTCGCCGACCACCAAAGACACCGTCTTGTTGCCCAGCGAGGTCGCGGCTATGTAGAGCAACAGCGGCTCCTTGTCAGTTGGTGCGGCCAGGACTGGTGCGGTGGAGAGCATGCGCTTGAGGTCTTCGAAGGCCTTGTCTGCCTTACCGTTCCATTCGAACGGGCTCTTCTTCTTCATCAGCTGGTACAGGGGTAGCGCCCTCTCGCCCAGCCGGCTTAGAAACCGGCTGACCGAGGCAAAGCATCCGGTGAACTTGTGGACATCGCGCAACCGTGCTGGCTTGCGCATGCGCTCGATGGCCTTGATCTTCTACGAGTTTGCCTCAATGCCGCGTTCCGAGATGAGGAAGGCGAGTAATCCGGCCGGGACGCCGAAGACGCATTTTTCCGGGTTAAGCTTGACCTTGTATTCGCGGAGGTTGGCGAAGGTTTCCTTCAAATCGTCGAGGAGCGTGAGGTGCTGCTTGGTCTTCACCATGATGTCGTCCACGTATACGTGGATATTGCGGCCGAGTTGCGGCAGCAGGCATTTCTGCATGCAGCGCTGGAAGGTGGCGCCGGCGTTCTTCAAGCCGAACGACATGGTGATGTAGCAATACGCCCCAAAGGGCGTGATGAAGGACGTCTTTAGGGCATCGGCCGGGTCTGGCTTGATCTGGTGGTAGCCGGAGTAAGCGTCTAGGAAGGACAGGAGCTCACACCCGGCAGTCTAGTTGATGACTTGGTCGATCCGCGGGAGGGCGAACGGATCCTTGGGACAGGCCTTGTTGAGGCTGGTGTAGTCGATACACATGCGCCAGGTCTTGTTCTTCTTCAGGACGAGGACTGGATTGGCCGACCACTGGGGTGAAACACTTCCATTATGAAGCCGGCCGCCAAAAGCTTGGCGACCTCTTCACCAATGGTTCTTCTCTTCTCTTCGGAAAACCGTCGTAGGGGTTGACGGACAGGCTTGGCGTCCTTGTGGACGTGAAGTTTGTGCTCGGCGTACTTCCTCGGGATACCCGACATGTCCTTGGGGGTCCATGCGAAGATATCCCAATTCTCACGGAGGAAGTCGATGAGCTCGCCTTCCTATTTGCTGTCGAGGCGGGCGCCTATGACAACGTACTTGCTGCAGCCGGGGTCTTCTGGGTTGAGCTTCACTTTCTTTGTCTCCTTGGAGTTCTTGAAGGCAGCCTCGTCAGCCGGGTCCAGGGTCGGGATCGACGCGGCAGGGGCACTGTAGCCACGCCGGCCCTGGTCAGCGGGTAGGTGAGGGGCACTGTTGCCACGTTCCTACTGACCAGAGGCATGGGCGGGGCACTGTTGCCTCGATCATCGTTGATTGAAGTCTCGTCCCTATCATACGGCCTGGATGGGACGGGAGTTGACCCGCGGCTGGATTGCGTAGCACGCCACGGGTGGTGCTGGCTTGTTGAGGAGGCTTTGGTCGTGCCGGGTTCGGCTGTCTTGCGCTAGTTGTTGGGGCCGAGTCGACGTGTCTTGCCAGGTTGGCTAGTCTGGTCGGCTTGCTGGGCTTGGTTGGTCGAGCGACCAAGCGCTGCGTGTCGCAGATTGAGGGGCGGTGCCAACCCCGTTGATTTTTGAAGAGGATCCGGGTTCCGTTGCCTGCCCGGGGTCCACCCCCCCGACAAGCCTAGTGCATTGCCAGAAGCTAGGGATGTGACAGTGATGCATAACAACGAGAGGGGAGAGTATTGTCCACGTACCCTCGTAGACCGAAAGTGGAAGCGTTATGACAACGCGGTTGATGTAGTCGTATGTCTTCACGATCCGATCGATCCTAGTACCGAAAGTACGGCACCTTCGCGATCTGCACATGTTCAGTTCAGTGACGTCCCATGAACTCTTGATCCAGCTGAGTGTCGAGGGCGAGCTTCATCAGCACGACGGCGTGATCACGGTGATGATCAAGCTACCGGCGCAGGGCTTCGCCTAAGCACTGCAATGATATGACCGAGGTGGATTATGGTGGAGGGGGGCACCGCACACGGCTAAGACAATGTCTATTGTTCTGTTCTAGGGTGCTCCCTGCCCCCGTATATAAAGAGGCAAGGGGGAGGCCAGCCGGCCCCTGGGGTGCGCCCCAAGTAGGATTCTTACTAGGAACCCTATTCCTAGTAGGTTTCCAACAAGGGGGAAAGAGGGGGAAGGAAGGAGAGGGAGAGGGAGAAGGAAAGGGGGGCGCCGCCCCCCTTCCCTTGTCCTATTCAGACTCAAGGGGCGGCCTGCCTGGCCTCCCTCCTCTCTCTCTCCACTAAGGGCCATGGTGGCCCATTGATTCCCCGGGGTTCTGTAACCCTCCCAAGACTCGGTTTCACGAAATCACCGGAACACTTCCGGTGTCCGAATATAGTCATCCAATATATCAATCTTTATGTCTCGGCCATTTCGAGACTCCTCGTCATGTCCGTGATCACATGGGGACTCCGAACTACCTTCGGTACATCAAAACACATAAACTCATAATACCGATCGTCACCGAACGTTAAGCGTGCGGACCCTACGGGTTCGAGAACTATGTAGACATGACTGAGACACGTCTCTGATCAATAACCAATAGCGGAACTTTGATTTTCATATTGGCTCCCACATATTCTACGAAGATCTTTATAGGTCAAACCGCATAACAACATACGTTGTTCCCTTTGTCATCAGTAAGTTACTTGCCCGAGATTCGATTGTCGGTATCTCAATACCTAGTTCAATCTCATTATCGGCAAGTCTCTTTACTTGTTCCGTAATGCATCATCCTGCAACTAACTCATTAGTCACATTGCTTGGAAGGCTTATAGTGATGTACATTACCGAGAGGGCCCAGAGATACCTCTCCGACAATCGGAGTGACAAATCCTAATGTCGATCTGTGCCAACTCAACTAGTACCATCGGAGACACCTTTAGAGCACCTTTATAATCACCCAGTTATGTGGTGACGTTTGGTAGCACACTAAGTGTTCCTCTGGTATTCGAAAGTTGCATAATCTCATAGTCATAGGAACATGTATAAGTCATGAAGAAAGCAATAACAACATACTAAACGATCAAGTGCTAAGCTAACGGAATGGGTCAAGTCAATCACATCATTCTCTAATGATGTGATCCCGTTAATCAAATGACAACTCATGTCTATCGCTAGGAAACTTAACCATCTTTGATTCAACGAGCTAGTCAAGTAGAGGAATACTAGTGAAACTTTGTTTCTCTATGTATTCACACATGTACTAAGTTTCCGGTTAATACAATTCTAGCATGAATAATAAACATTTATCATGATATAAGGAAATACAAATAACAACTTTATTATTGCCTCTAGGGCATATTTCCTTCAGTATTGAAGATCAAAAAGAGAAAATAAGCCATCTAGCTACTAAGTATGGACCCAGAGGTACGTGGTAAACTAATCATGGATCATCATAGGGCAACAAGGATGATGATGAGCCCCCTCCATGATCGAACCCCCCCCTCCGGCAGAGTGCCAGAAAAGGCCTCTATAGGGTTTCTCGTGGTTCTGGAACTTGCGATAGTGGAAAAAGTATTTCATGGACTCCCTGGTACGTTTCCTAATTTTAGAGTATCTATAGAGGCAGAGTTAGCTCAAACGGAGGCTTGTGGGCCCCACTATGTACCAGGGCACGCCCCAAGCCCCTGGCGTGCCCTGGTGCCTAGTGGACCACGCCTTCGTCTTCTCGTTCATTCCCGAAGCTTCCACGGTTCTTATTGCCAGAAAAAAAATCTCCAAAAAGTTTCGTGGCATTTGGACTTCGTTTGGTACTAATATTCTGCAAAGTCCAAAACAAGCAAAAAAAACAGCAACTGGCACTAGGCACTAAGTTGATAGGTTAGTCCCAAAAATAATATAAAGTTGCTTGTAAATGTATGTAAAACATTCAAGCTTGATAATATAATAACAAGGAACAATAAAAAATTATAGATACATTCGAGACGTATCATGCAACTACTTAAGTTGTTGAGAGGGCTCGAAAGCAAGCAAGAGTGTGGCTGGTCACGACAAGGTTCCCTAGCATGCAAGTTTCTCATACAAAGGTCAACACCATTCAAGGAAGAACTGCAACTACAATAAAGAGTTTGTTTCAAAGTTTTTCCACTTAGATTTTTCATTGTTGTACTTCTTGTCGTAAAATGATAACTTGAACGTCACATGTGGTATCCATACCGTCACTTCCCCTTGGGAACTTGCACACGACAAACTCTTCTGTCCTTTAAGACAAGGAAAGAAGAGAAAAGAGGAGGCTGGAAACCTTGATTGTTCGTTAAGCATCTCGCACTAGGAATAATGTAACACAACCTTGCATACATCATGTACAAATATATATGCATCTGACAAAGGGCTATGAAACACTTACCTTTATTTCATTACGCACGGGGTCTGCATCTGCCTTTGTACAAAGGATTACATGTCTTGCCGACAGACTTGTACAAAAAGGGTTGCCGAGATGCCTGGCAACTGCGCCTCACGGGTAGAAGAACTTGCGAAGATGGTCAATATTCCATGAGTTACGCATCGGAGTGCCATCTTCATCTCCAGGCAGACTACGCTAGGTGTGGTGACTTGTGTTGCCCGTTAAGGGCCTTCCAACTTTGGTGTCAACTTGTTTGATCCCTTCACAAATTGAATCCGATGAAGAACAAGGTGACCTTTCTCAAGGCTTCGGGCGTGCAGTCTGCGGCTATGATAGCGGCACAAAGCTTGCTGGTAGGATGCAGCACACACAGCAGCCCGGAGATGATCTTCAAGGAGGAGCACGACATCATCTTGCCGCATTTTCTCTTGGTCAGTTTTGTCAAAAGCTTGCACCCGAGATGACCCGTGTGTGAGTTCCATGGGGAGCACCACTTCTGCACCATAGACCAGGGAGAAGGGTGTCTCGCCGATGGCTCATTAATCCAACGTCTTCAACACTTGTGCAGCCTATCAAATGTTCTTGTCTTGAGCCCACGTATTACATCAATGTTTGCCTTCTTCACCTGGCCATTGCTTCTCAGCTGAGCAACTGATGCAAAACAAATTTTTCTACCAAGGTCTTGACAACATTGGATGAAGGCGCGACTCATGAACTGCGTGCAGTCATTGGTGATCACCTGGCTAGGCATACCAAAATGGCGAGCTAATACATTGAAGAACTTGGCGGCTAACTGTGTTGTCACCTTTCTCATTGCTCTACCTCATGCCACTTTGTGAACTTGTCGATTGCTACATACAAGAACTCAAAGCCCCCAATGGCACGGGGGAAGGGGTCGAGGATGTCAAGCCCCTAGACCGAGAAGGGCTAGGAGAGAGGAATTGTATGAAGAGCTTGAGTTGGCTGATGAATATTCTTGGCGTGGAACTGGCATGCTTCGCATCTTGTCACCACAGCCACTGCATCTTGAAGGGATGTCGGCCAATACAAACCTTGCTGGAAAACCTTGCCGACAAGCGTGTGGGACCTGAGATGGGAGCCACACACCCCTTCATGTATCACTGCCACCAGCTTCTGTCCATCTTCCCAGCAGATGCACTTCAATCTCACCCTATTTGACCTCTTTCTGTATAGAATGCTATCAACAATCTGATACATACTTGATTGGCGGGATACTTTCTCAACTTCTTCTTATTCATCGGGAAGTTGACCTGTCTGAAGGTAATGGACTATCTGATGTGCCCATGCCGGAGCATGTGGCTCGATGGCAAGGACTAAAGGAATCTCTTCTGCTGTAGGAGCGCTTGTCTCGACGCCAAGGACCTTAGGCCCTGCCGGAGCTTACTGCTCACCAGCTCGAGTTATTTCCGCCAACCTCCTTTCTGGCCGCTGTGGGAAGCTTTGCCAAAAAGTACTCGCCAGGATTCAACTTTCTTCCCTTGTTTTCCCTCATTCATGGTGTAACTAAGGGTTGATTTAGAAGGAGTACAAAGGTACCTGGTTCCACAGGTAATTTCTTGGTGGCACGCTTCGACAGGTCGTCAGCAATGTTGTTCTCAGCACGAGGAACATGCTCTGCTTGCAAACCGTCAAAGTGTTCTTCCAACTTCCTCACTTCATCCACATATGCCTCCATCAACGGGCTCTGGTAATCCTTGTTCACTTGCTTCGCCACCAACTGCGAGTCGCCTCTGATGGTCAACTTTGTGATACCAAGGTCGATTGCAATGTGTAGTCCAGCAAGCAATCCTTCGTACTCAGTAGTGTTGTTAGTGGACTGCTCCTGGGGAAACTTCATTTGAGCAACATACTTCATATGCTCTCCGGTGGGTGCGACAAGCAGCACTCCGGCACCAGCCCCCTGGAGTAAAAAAGGCACCATCAAAGTACATGATCCAATCTTGGAGCAATTTCTTGCCAGGAAGCAAGGTCTCTAGTGTTTCTTCGTCTAGAGTTGGTGTCCATGCTGTAGTGAACTCTTCCAAGGCTCTGCTTTGGATTGTTGATGTACATTCAAACTTCAAATCAAAGCTTGACAGCTCCAATGCCCACTCCACTATTCTGTATGTGGCTTCTGGATTTCTCAAGATGCGCTGTAGCGGAAAGTGAGTGACGACGGTGATCTGATGTGCTTGTAAGTAATGCTGCAGCTTCCTTGTGTCCATAAGGAGGCCAAATAGCAACTTCTGCACACCAAAGTACCTTGACCTAGCGACCTGGAGAAGGGAACTGGAAAAATAAACTGGGCACTGCACCATCTTCTTCTTCACAACTCGATGTTCTGTCTCATTTGCCTACGCTGAACTTGGGTTGTCGGCACCTGACCTTGCCATAGAAGATTTTGGCTTGCCGGCTTGAGGCTCTGCGGTTGCTATCTCATTGTCTTCTACTTCCCTCTTGGCCACTAGTGCAGCGCTAACCATTTGATTGGTTGCCTCTAAGTATAGCAGCAACGACTCTCTTGGTATTGGTGCAACTAGTACTGGCGGAGAGGAGATGTACTCCTTCAAGTCATGGACCACAGCCCCCGCTTCATTGATCCATTGCATTGGACCTGCCTTTTTCAAGATTTGAAAAAACGGCAAGCCACGCTCAGCTGAATTGGAGATGAACCTGCTTAGAGCTGCTACGCAACCAGCAAGACACCTCACGTCCTTGACATGCTTTGGTGCCTCCAACTGCTCAATTGCCTTGATCTTGTTGGGATTGGCTTCAACTCCACGTTGAGATTCAAAGAACCCGAGAAGCTTGCCGGACGGAATGCCAAACAGGCACTTCTTAGGGTTGAGCTTCAAGTTGATCTTGTGCAAGTTTGCAAATGTCTCTTATAAGTCTTGGATCAATGAATCTGTGTGCCTGGATTTGACCACTATATCATCCATATATGGTTCCATGTTTATGTGTAGCTTAGAACCAAAACCAATTTGCACAGCCCTTGCAAATATCGCTCCGACACTCTTTTAATCCAAAAGGCATGCATACAAAACAGTAGGTACCACATGGAGTAATGAATGTCATCTTATCCTCATCTTCCTTGGCCATGAAGATCTGATGATAACCAGAGTAGGCATCAAGAAAAGAGAGCTGGTCAGAGTCGGCCGTGGAGTCTACAATCTGATCAATCTGCAGCAAAGGGAAGGGGTATTTTGATCATGCTTTGTTAATGTCAGTGAAGTCAATACAAAGCCTCCACTTCCCATTTTCCTTGCGAACGACCATGGGATTTGTGAACCTAGTTGGTTGTAGCACTCCTCTAACCAAGCCTGCCACATCTTGTTTTTGGATTTCTTGGGAAGTGAACTCTTGCCGCTCCAAAACCTACTTTCTGACCTTCTACTTTACGGGTCTCGCATTAGGGCACAAGGCAAGCTAGTGCTCAATCACCTCCCTGTGAATGTTGGGGATATCAGATGGTTGTCGAGACTTGCTTCGTAGCAGGTGGTGAGGCCTTGGTATTCTTGCTCTTGCCGGTAGAGCTCTCCAGCACGTCCTCAACAGGAGCGCAACACTCTGAAGAGGTGTGCTCCCTGGAGTCCTTGTTAGAGTTCTTTCCTGACTTCTTCTTCATTCCTCCCCTAGGATCTTTGCTAGTAGGAGTAGGTGCCTCAACGGCAGATGCTGCCACTATCTCCCGGTAGAGCTTGTCGATGCAGATAATTGTGTCCTTCTTGTCGGAGTGCATGGTGATGACGCTCATCAGGCCCGGCGTTTTCAAAGTGTTACAGGCATAATGTGAGGCTACCATAAACTTTGGCAGGGCCGGACGACCAAAAATCCCATTGTAGGGCAATGGTATCTTGATGACGTCAAAAATGACCTTCTCCATCTGATAGTTTAGTTCAGTTCCAAAAGTGAACGACAAGGTAATCTTGCCACTGGGTTGGCTCCTCCCTGGATTGACCCCTTGAAACATTCCCGTTTCTTGGAGATCTCCATCAGGGATTTGCAACCTCCTGATCAGATTGGATGAGATCAGGTTCAAGCCGGCCCCACCATCAACCAACACTTTTTATTGGGCTTGAGTTCACTAGCCAAGATCTCATGTTGGGCTTGAGTGCCAATGGAAAATAGTTGTGAGAATGTTGTCTTCTCTGTCACCAGTAGCTTGCAGCGTGATGGTGTAGATTCCGAGAAAGTCGGCCGGGTTGAGCTTGCCGTCATACTTCTCCAGCAAGTCAGGCTTGAAACTTCGAGAATGGGGCCATTGCACTTGCTGCAGCTCACGGGTAAACACTGGCCAGCCCACATCATAGGGTAGGGACCCAGGGAACCCCGGTGTAGGCTCGTTCACAACTATCCCTTCTCACGCAGTTGACCGATGGCGCGCCTCCTGGTGCCGCTCGATGGTAGTTCAAGGAATCTCACCACGCCGGTCATTGATGACCTGGCGTTGATCTTGGTGGCGATTACGGCAGCCTGGCGGATCAGACGACGCCATAGACATGTCGTCACGGGCATCGACCCGCTGGTTCTGTTGTACTTGCCATGGAGGAGACTGCACTGTTGGCGCACCACCCCTGGTTCGCGCATCAGTCCACTCGTACTAGCTACAGCTGAGAGGGCCCCGCCAGCCGTGCCCCATCATTGTTGGTGAAGCCAACGAGGCTCTGGATGGTGGCACTCCAATCATCCATCTTCTCCAGAACCAGAGGAAAGTTCAGCAGTATTTCCACCTGTGTGTCTCCGCCGGTGATTTGGGCATGACTGGGCGCAAGGGATGAGAGGTGGCTCGACTTCTATGCGCGCCAAAAGGCCCTCCATCAATATACTGCTGCCACGGTCGATGATCGCCAGCAGTTTGACATGGTGGCAGGCCATGTGCACGATGGGATTGGTGCACATCCTCCTTGCCTGGACGCCAACGAGTTTCGACGTCATTGGAGGGAAGTGCTTCGTGTCCATCTTGCAATGGCCTCAGCATGCGCCCCGCCGCTCCATTATTCTTGGACCCCGTGGTGTCATCCTTGGATGTAGCTGCAGCAACCTTGTGAGCCATGGCGCCACCTTTCGACGTAGCGACGCGCAAATCTTGTCTCCCGGCTGAGTGGCGACTCCCGTCACTAGTACAGTGTGGACAGTGCTCATCGCCGCCCCTGTCCACCGGAGATGTCTGGGCTGGTAGCTTAGAGGCAGACAATGCACCCACCGCCGCGCTCCTCTTCTTGCGCACCATGGATGAAGAAGATGGTGAAACTTGCATGAGAACTGCTGGAATAGATCCGCACAAGCGATCCCCCTCCCTGGCGCGCCAAAGATGTCAGGGTATGATAATCTATGGGGCCAGCGTGGCCCCTTTGTAGGTCGGTTGGGGAGATCAACGGGCATCAACAGCAAATCAAAAAGTTCACACGCGAGGGTTGCCCCAGGTTCGGGCCGCCGTGGAGGCGTAAAACCCTGCTCCTACCTGTTTGGTGGATTTACTTGAGGCTCAAGTTACAAGCGCAGCTTGCTGGAAAGGTGTGTGCAAGGTGCAGCTACTATGTAAGAGTAGCCATGGACCTCCTTTTATAGATGAAAAGGGGTCTGATGTCGCTTGAACTACGTCGGTATTTCCCCAAAGAGGAAGGGATGATGCAGCACAACTACGGTATGTATTTCCCTAAGTTATGAAACCAAGGTATCAATCCAGTAGGAGGGCCAATGAACACTATGTAAACAGTACCTGCACACAAAGAACAAATACTTGCAACCCAACGCTTATAAGGGGTTGTCAATCCCTTCTTCGGGTAACGGCGCTAGAAATTGTCTAGTTGACGGGATAAAATTGTGATAGATTGGATAAAATAGATCTCGATAAACGCGAAATAAAAGATGCAAATAAAAAGTGCAGCAAGGTATTTTTGGTTTTTTGGAATAATAGATCTGAAAAATAAAAGTGGCAAATAATAGATTGAAAAGCAATATGATAAAGAATAAACCCAGGGCCGTAGATTTCACTAGTGGCTTATATTAAGAAATAGCACATGGTGGGTAAAGAAATTGCTGTTGGGCAATTGATAGAAAATCGAATGTTTATGATGATATCCAAGGCAATGATCAATATATAGGCATCATGCACTACAAGAATCACCTTCTTTGTGGTCTGGCATGTCAGAGGGCAAAGGCTCCAAAGGCGGATGGCAAACCCCTTTGCCGTCTACCACCGACGGCAAAGCTGCCCAACAAAGAAACTGATGGTAAACTGATTCTTTGTTGTCCGTGGCAGACAACAAAGAGTGTGGATGGTAAAGAACAGGCGTTAGCCACGTTAGGTGACTAACGACAGCCTTTGTCGTCTGCCAGCGAACGGCAAACACACACATCCTTTGTCGTATGCCATAGACGACAAAGTAACCAAATGGTATAGCTCCCAGGTTGCACAGGTTGCTGCCACCTTTGCCGTCGGTGGCAGACGACAAAGAGGCTGCGTTGGCCCCTTTTCTGTTTTTTCTTATATATCCAAGCATTTTCACAACAAAGCAGATGATTTCCAAATATTTCCATCGTTCTAGCATGCATTAGACGCGACCGAGCGCATGGTCCTGTTCCTGAAGATGCCAGGAGTCCAGAGGACCCCTTTGGTTAGCCACTAGCGCCCTATAGCTCCCGCTCGATGTCCGAGCTCCGGTCGCCGTTGCTGATGTCGCCGTCGTCGCTACCGTCCACCTCGGGCCTCCCCGAGATCACCGTCGGAGGCGCCGTGATGCCAGCTTCCCGCAACTACCAACCGCAGCTGAAAGCGCGGCTTGTAGGCGAAACCCGAGCCACTGCAGTGTGACTCCGCCGTGTTTCTGGTCACCGCCGGCGTATCTCCGGTGAAGCTGACATGGCACGTCAATAGCAACTGATGCCCCCGCTAATTAACCCCCTCACTCACTAATATATGGGCCCCGTGCCCTAATTAACCCTGGGATTTAACCCCTGTTTAGTTTAGATAAAACCAGCCGGCCCCACCTATCAGTTGACTCTGCCACGTCAACATTGACCTGGCCCCACTAGTTAGCCTCTGCTCCTGCCCTGTTACACTGACGTGCGGGCCCCACAGGTCAGGTTTGACCTGGACCGCCCCTTTTGACTTGATGACGTCACACCATCGTCATGCTGACACAGTAATGCTTTTCTGGGATTTTAAATAAATCATTAATGATTTATTTATTTCATAAAATGGTTAAAACTTCTAAAAATCATAGGAAATAAACCGTAGCTCAAAATGAAATGAATTATATATGAAAAATTATCAGAAAAATCCAAAGAATCTGAATATGGAATTTTCATGCATGTTTGAAAAACTTAAATTTGTTGTATAAGACAATTTGAATTAATGGCATTTGAATATCCACATATGGAGTTTGAATTTGAATCTTGGATTCAAACCAACTCCATTTAAATCGTTGCTAGCTGCATTAGCTCAAACCACAACATATTGCCATGTCACATTCATGCATCATATTGTTGCATTGCATTGATTGTGTTATTTCTGTGTTTGCCGGTATCTGTCCCCCCTTAGTAGACGTTGATCTGGCGATGAGATCGATAACACCGATGAAGAACTATACTATCTTCAGAAGTGCCAGGCAAGCAAAACCCCCTTGTTCATTCCGATACAATCCCAATCTCTCGCTCCTTCTCTCTTTTGCTGCATTTTAGGACAACAACGATTCAACTGTTACATGCTGCGGTAGTTGAACCCCTTTCCTATGCATGACCTGTCATTGCAATAGTAAATAGATGAAACCCACTAGCATGAGTAGGAGTTGTTTGAGCCCTGATGTGCCTAGTCATTCATGCTTGTTGTCATGCCTGCTACTGCTTAGAGTTGAGTCAGGTCTGATTCATCGGGGATGAATTGGAGGTGTGTGAACATGTTCTACTGTTGAGAGCTAAGTGTGTGAACATGATTTGGTAAAGGTAGCGGTGAGAGGCCATGTAGGAGTACATGGTGGGTTGTCTCACTGAAACCGTCCTCAGGAACTGAGTTCTGTGTTTGTGATCCATGAACAACTACTACCACGCGTATAGCCCGAAACTAATGGACCCTCTCAACTTATTAATCGCCTTGATCTCTGTCTAGGAGTTGCAACTAGTTTCTGGTGTTTGTAGGATATGTGTTGGAGGGCTGACCCTAGGGGTGGGCTATGATGCGGTAGATACATCGTGACCCGGTGTACGGGGCGCCCGTTTGGTGTCTCGGGAACCCTACACACATCGTTTGGGGCTGTGAGCGAAACCCCGGCCGGGTCTCCTCGCAGATGGAACCATAATAGGCGATAAACCTGGACTAGAGAATTGTGTGGTTAGTCAGGTTGTGGCCGACTCCCTCGCCAGGCTTCCGCTTGAAGGTTGCCGAGATACACGACGTGTACATGGTGGTAAGTGGCGAGAGCATGTGTGAAGAAGTACACCCCTGCAGGGTTATAAATGATCTATTCGAATAGCCGTGTCCGCGGTAAAGGACTTCTGGATTGCCTATACAGTTCATAGACAAGTGAAAGTGGATACTCTAAAATGCGCAAGATAAGTGTGAGTGCTATGGATGGCATTCTCGTAGGGAGATGGGAGTGGATCCATAGTGGTGTATTAATATGGTGAATATGTGGACTCGTGTGCGCCACCTCAAAGAGTTATTTGCGGTCGTAGTATAGGATAGTCACTGAGTCAAAGCTGGCTTGTTGTAGTTAAACTACACCTCCCCCTTTGTTGATACTGGTGCATATGTACATAGTTCTGATGTAAGTCTTGTTGGGTACATTTGTACTCACGTTTGCCTAATTTATGTTTTTGCAGAGAGACTTCAGTCTCGCTAGTAGTTCCGCATGGACTTCGACGTTAGCTTGTTACCTCAACTATGATCTTGTGCCCTCGGCAGGGTCTTGTAGATAGTCAGGCTTCTCAGCCTTTTTCATTTGTAGTTGTCTCTACTCAGACAATTTAAGCTTCGGCTTGTGCTTGTTGCTAGTATGATCTGTATGTTGGGTCATGAGACCCATGTTTGTAATACTTGGCTCCTCGGAGCCTAATGAATAAATACTCTGAGTCGTAGAGTCTTTGTTGTGATGCCATGTTGTATTTGCACATATCGAGCATATTGTGTGTATGATTGAAATGCTTGGTATGTGTGGGATCCGACAATCTAGTTGTTTATCCTTGGTAGCCCCTCTTATGGGGAAATGTTGTCTGGTGCTTCCATCGAGCCTTGGTAGTCCGCTACAACTGGTTTACCGGAGTCTGCTAGCGCAAAGACTACCGCTTCCGTAACACCTAGATCGCCAGCATGTGATACACTTCATTCTCGTGGTTCTGTCCCTTTGGGGAAATGTCACGCGGTGACTTCCGGAGTCCTGCTAGCCTGCTACAGCCCGGGTTCCCGGAGTCCTGTTAGCCCAATTGCTACAGCCTGGATTCACACGCTGCTGACCGACATGCTCGATGTTGTTTCATGTATGCCTGTCCCCATAAGTTAGTGCCACTTTGGGTTCACGACTAGCCATGTCGGTCCGGGTTCTTTGTCATATAGATGCTAGCGACACTATCATATACGTGAGCCAAAAGGCGCAAATGGTCCCGGGCCAAGTAAGGTGGCACTCGTGGGAATATCGTGCATGAGGCCTCAAAGTGATATGATGTGTTACGCGCTAGATCGGTGTGACTTAGGATCGGGGTCCTGACACGTTTATTCTCTCTTTTTCTTCTCTTTCTTCTTCTATTCTTTCTTTTTCTCCTCTTCCTTGTTTTTCTTCTTCTTATTCCTTATTTGTGTAATTTTAGAGCTTACATAGGTAATTATGCCATTTTTGAGCTAACTAAGCTTATTATGTCAATTTGGAGGAAAATAATGTAAGTATAGGTCTATCTTGTGATAACATAAGTAATTATGCCATTTTTTAGCTAACGTAGGTAAAATGGATCGTATTGGAGCTAACCTAGGTAAACTTGGTCATTTTCGAGCTAACCTAGGTAAAATGGATCATATTGGAGCTAACCTAGGTAAAATGGGTCATTTTGGAGCTAACCTAGCTAATTATGCCATTTTTGAATTAACTAAGCATATTATGCCATTTTTGACATAAGTAAGCTAAGTATAGGTCTTTATTGAGCTAACCTAGGTAACTAAGCATATTAGAGCTAATTTAGCATTTTAGAGCTAACTTAGGTAATTTTGGAGCTAACTTAGGTAAAATTGATCATTTTGGAGATAATTAAGCGTATTATGCCATTTTCGAGGAAAATAAGCTAAGTATATGACATATATGAGGTTACCAAGGTTGTTATGCCATTTCAAACCTAAGTAAGCTAATTATGCCATTTTTACATAAGTAAGCTAAGTGTATGTCCTTATTGAGCAAACCTAGGTAACTAAGCATTTTGGAGGAAATAAAGCTAAGTCTAGGTCTTTATGCATTCCTTAAGCAAAACACTAGAGAAAACTTACCGTCAACACGGAGGTGAAGCAGCGACATGGCTCGTGCCGGTACCACCACCTGGAGAAGGAATGTGTGATGCTTGTCTGGAGGCATGCTGCACCAAAGATCATTTGCAATGTCTCATTAGCATGACGACACTCAAATGTTAATACTAGTATGAGCATTCAAATTAAACTCACTGTGGTCCCCGGAGCAATCTCTGGCATCAGCGCAGGGGTCTGACCGGCCTTCTGGCACACAGACTGCACGTTTGGTTTTGATGGGTCAATCATATTAGTTAGTAATGAAAAAAATATTACGTGAATGATTTGTCTCATATGCAGAAGAAACTTACCACGAGGAGCTCGTACATGGCCCGGTTCTGCGTGACATTCCATGCCCTCTCCTCCTCCATCAGCCTTGCTGTCTTCTCCTCCATCTCCCGCTGCTTCTCCTCCGCCTCCCAGTCCCTCTCCGCCAGAAGCGCCTGGGTTCTTTCTCTCTCACTCCAAAGAGCAGCCTGCAACACCACTCCTCGTTAGCATTGTAATCATCAATGGCCGCACACACAATGTAATGGAGGAAAGATAGGTGAGTCCATATAACTAACCTGGAAGGCGAGCTCGACTAGCCGTTGACGAGGCCTCATCTCAGGAGCGGAGCTCGACTGGCGTGCCTTTATCTCCGGGAGAGTGCAAGGACAATGGATAAGTCCATCTCCAATTGCTATCGAGCCATGGGACCTCCCGCCGCCAGATATCATCACCAGCTCTGGATCGAACTGCCCCCTCGAGTTAAAGTCCTCCCCTTTCCTCGCCTTCCCTTCATCTCTGTACTTCACGAGTTTGTTGTGGCAGGAGATGTTGGTGAAGTTCTTTGGATTATCGAGGTCATATGGCTCGAATTCCTTGACCTTCTTGTACGACCCAGTATGGGCGATGGCATAGAGGTCGAACACCTCTGGCACATCCGCATGATTGTGTTTTGCCTGAAGAGAGGAACAGAGTAAATTAGTAATTAAATGTCTCAAGCTAGCATGAAGAATGAATTGCATGAATTGTGAAGGAAACCACATACCCAATTCCACCCAAACTGGAATAAGTTGGCACTGCCTTGATGGTGTGGCACACGTACCATTTGGGCACGCTTGTCCTTGGCATTGTTGTGCTGGGCAAGCCATTTATTTGAGCACCACTCATCAACAAACACCTCCCAACAGTCCATCTGATCCGCACCTAAGTTATTAAAGAGAAACTTGAGTGCTATGCCTACGAATCAAATCAAGGAAACTAAGTACAGGGGCTTAAGAATAGGTAATTACCATCATGTACTGCTCGTTCTGCAGAAACTTCTCGCGGCACGCCAGCTTGGGCTTCTTAATACCATGCGAAGCGTAGTAGTCTCGAATAGCCTACACCTGGGCCTCGTGCCATAAGTTCTGTAGTAGGCGCCTGCACTCGGTGTCGATATCCTTTGCCACGACCTCCTCGTATCCCTCCTCACACCTGTAGAAGGTCTCTAATCAAACGAGACAACATTTGTTAGTACAATAACTAGCTATTTGAAGAATTTTAATTGTGTCAAGGAGAAATTACCCAAAAGCTTCTGATCACCATCTCTGCCCTCGTGTGGCACAAGACACCGTCGATCATCATCTTTGGTGGGGCCCGGGCAGCCAAGTAGTGCTCCCAGCTCAATCCTAGCTCTGGAACCTGACCCTCACTAGGCAACATGACAAAACCCGGGAAGTTTTGCCGGCAAAGCACACCAAGGACGTAGTTGGGCCTGGGCACAGTATCAGCGTGGTGCCAACCCCTCCAGTATGACAAGGCCAAAGACTTAGATATTTGAACAAACGCGAAGGCAAATGGTACAAAACGAGTAAATATGCACTTACCTCTCCCCATCAGGGTAAATCAACCACCACTGCTCACTAGTCGCCGGCACGGATGGGAGCCTTGTACAACCACGCTGGTAGAGGGTGGCCCCCTCAACCACCTCGCCCTCGCTATCAGCCGGATCCCCGCCACCATCAGCATGGCCACTCGGCCCCTTAGGCGGACCCTCCAGGTACCCCATCCGGACGTCTCCCGGGACAGAGTCTCGTAGGGCCAAGTCTCATGGGTCGAAGGCCCGTCGACCCGAGGCTCGTGGACAGGAGTCTACGTAGCCTCCTCCTCAGACATGTTCACCCTAGCAGCCCTGTGCTCGGGTGAATCGGTTAGGGGTGCGGCGTGGAAGGCGTAGGAGCCTGTGTACCTCTCCCACATCCACGTCCTCCCCGACCTCCTCCTCTCTTCTTCCCTCCCCGACGTCCTCCCCCGGTGGGCAACGACACCGATGAAGAAGCGCCCACCGCTGTCTTCATACTGTCGTCCAAAACTCTCCGAAGAGTCTGGTGTGTGGTTGGGGGCGGGGGCCGGGGTGCGGTTGTGGCAGCGGCCGGGTGTAGGGTGGCGGGGTGCGGTCAGGGGCGTGGTGGGGGTCAAGGGTGCGGTGGCCGGTGCCGGTTGGGCTCGGGTGCGGGGTGAGGGAGAGAGAGAATAGAGATAGAGGAGGCCGGGGCAACGGCGGTTACATACTCAATTCTTTGTCGTCTGCTAGCAGACGACAAAGAGGTGGTGTTGGTGGGCCATTAGGGTTTAGGCCTCCACTGGACCCTACCCACCTCTTTGTCGTCTGCCAGCAGACGACAAGGAGTTGGCTGGTGGCAAATATGATCTTTGTTGTCAGCCAGTTCTCTGTTGTCCGTTTTTTATAAGCAGATGGCAAAGGCCTCCTTTGTCGCCCGCTAGCAGACGACAAAGAGCTGACTGATGGCAAATTTCCTGTTTCTAGTAGTGACGTCCAAGATTAGTAGAATGACTCCTGCCTGCATCTACTACTATTACTCCACACATTGACCGCTATCCAGCATGCATATAATGTATTAAGTTCATGGAGAAACGGAGTAATGCAATAAGAACGATGACATGATGTAGACGAGATCTATTCATGTAGGAATAGCCCATATCTTGTTATCCTTAATAGCAACGATACATGTGTCTCTTGCTGCCCATACTATCATCGGGAAAGAACACCGCACGATCGAACCCATCACAAAGCACCTCTTCCCATTGCAAGAAAAATCGATGTAGTTGGCCTAACTAAACCAAAGATTCAAAGAACAAATACGAGACTATATATAATCATGCATATAAGAGATCAAAAGAAGACTCAAATAATATTCATGGATATAGATTTGATCATAAACTCAAAGTTTATTGGATCCCAACAAACACACCGGAAAAAGAGTTACATGAAATAGATCTCCAAGAGACCATTGTACTGAGAATCAAAAGAGAGAGAGAGAGAGAGAGAGAGAGAGAGAGAGAGAGGAAGCCATCTAGCTACTGCCTATGGACCCATAGATCTATGATGAACTACTCACGCATCACCGAAGAGGCACCAATGAGGATGATGAACCCCTCTGTGAAGGTGTCTAGATTGGATCTCGTGGTTCTGGAACTTGCGGCGGCTCGAATTGTGTTTCGTCGACTCCCTAGGGTTTCTGGAATATTTGGAGATATATAGGCGAAGAGGCGGTGCAGGAGGCCACCCAGGTGGGCACCGCCTAGGCCCCCAGGTGTGCCCTGGTGGGTTGTGCTCCCCTCGGAGCCCCCCTCTGGTACTTCTTTGGCCCAATAGGTGTCTTCTGGTCCAAAAAAATCTCCAAAAAGTTTCGTTGTATTTGGGCTCCGTTTGGTATTGATTTTCTATGAAGTAAAACATGCAAAACACATCAACTGACACTGGGCACTATGTCAATAGGTTAGTCCCTAAAAATGCTATAAAGTTGCTATAAAATGATTGTAAAACATCCAAGAATGATAATATAACAGCATGGAACAAGGAAAAATTAAAGATACATTGGAGACATATCAGGGTCACACAGTGGCAACATGGTCATTACATCTTATGGAATAGTGGCCTCGATGCTATACAAACTAATCATGCCAGACTAGGACAAGGGCATTTAATCCACCACGTCCACTAGACGGGTGTCAATAAAGTTGGCCTTTATGCGATGTGCTCACACGTGTCTTGATAACCTCCCCAAGCCGCTTGTCCGCTCGACACCTAATCTTGCCAAGCCATTAGCTGGTCTATGAGGCGAAGCAGTCGAAAAGCGATGAGGTGGTACTTCCTGGCAAGGAGCTTGCCGGTGCGAAGCTTACCGGCAACTGGAATCTTGTCCTTCGGTACTAACTTAGTACTTCTCAATAACCTGCCAGGAGGTCTTCTTCACAGTCTTTTATGTTGGTATCTTGTCTGGAGTAGTCCTCCGGCAAGCCTTGCCGTCAGGAAGGATACAACTTCCTATGCACAAGTCAGGGTACTAGGGCACCCAAGTTTTAGTGCAACAACAAAAGCCATTTTCCATTCGTCACCCTGTTGCATGCGAATTTGATAATAGCCACTTTTAAGATCAATTTTTGAGAGAATGGTGGCTCCACTAAGCTCATCTAGCATGGCATCTAGGTATGAAATGGGGTAATCAGAACACATACAGTAACTACCATCTTTCTTAGGCACACGAATAACTGGAACGACACATGGGCTTAGGCTTTCATGTACATACCCGTTCTCGAGGAGATGTTTTACTTGCCTTTGAATCTCCTTTGTTTCGTCGGGGGGTGCCTTGTTTGATAGTGGTATGTCGTGCATGAGTTCAATGCGATGCTCAATTCTACATTCTCACCAGCACGAAGCTAAGTGCTGCCACTAGGCGTGGGAGGGAGCCCGAGGGCCTGAGGCCGGCACTGAGACTCCAGGGCGTGTACATCCCCACTCATTATTACGTGAGAGTGTCACGGGCGGCGATCTTCACAGGCACTGGGCCTTCTTCACGGGCATTGGGCCTTGCTTCACAGGCACTGGGCCATGCTTTATGGGTAGAACTTCCAGCGGTGCTGGATGTTCCAGGCATTCTGGATGGGTACCCCGACCTGCGTCTCCAAGCGTGCGGCGCCAGGCCTTGAGACATGGACAACCATGAACGGTGAGAGCTTGTGCTGACCTTCCCCGGAGAGGACCCGCCTCAGGACGAGGTCGCCCGTCTCGAGCATCCTGGAGCGGATGTTGTGGCAGTGATATCATCACATCGGCTGCTGGTACCTTGCTGCCCTCAGTGCAGCTTCGCGACGACGTTCTTCCCCCAGCACGTGGTCCATCCCCCGTGTGGCGTCCTGCTGTGCTTCATCAAACGCCAGGACCCGTGTGAAGCAATGCTTGACCTCGTGAGGAAGGACCACTTCTGCTCCATAGACAAGGAAGAATGGGGTCTCGCCCGTTGGCTTGGTGGCGGTGGTGCGGATGGACCACAACACGGACTGGAGCTCGTCATGCCAGCCCCTGTCGCAGGCCTCGACCTTCTTCTTGAAGGTCCTGGTTTTAAGGCCCCTCAAGACCTCTGCGTTGGCGCGTTCGGCCTGACCATTGCTCCTGGGGTGTGCCACTGAAGCGTAGCAAATCTGCGTTCCAAGGTTAGCGCAGTAGGTTTTGAAGAGGTTACTAGTGAACTGCGAGCCGTTATCTGTGATGATGCGGTTGGGAAGCCCGAAACGGCTCATGAGGCCCTTAATGAACTTGACAGCGGAGCCTACTGGGATGGTGTGGACAGCTTCCACTTCCGCCCACTTGGTGAACTTGTCGATGGCGACGTAGAGGTAGCGGTAGCCCCCAGGCGCTCGAGTGAACGGGCCCAAAATGTCCAGCCCCCAGACCGCGAACGGCCACGTGAGTGGGATGCTCTGGAGGCCCTGAGCCGGCTGATGAATCTTCTTGGCGTGGAACTAGCAGGCTTCACAGGACTTCACCAGTTCAGCTGCGTTGTTGAGTGCAGTGGGCCAGTAGAACCCACTGCGGAATACCTTGCCGACGAGGGTCCCTGATGACGAGTGGTGCACGCAGTCCCCACCGTGTATGTCAATTAGCAGCTCCTTCCCCTGGTCCCTGGAAATGCAGCGCAAAGTAACGTCATTTGGCTGCTTCCTATACAACTCACCGTCCTGAATGCAGTACGCCGTGGCTTGCCGGGCCACGCGCTCTGCGTCCTCGTCCTTCTCCGGAAGGACCCCTTGCATCAGGTACTCCTTGAATTCCTTGGTCCACCATCCCTCCTGGGGCTCGAGCGCCAAGAGCAGGCGAGCTCCTGAGGTAGGGCCATAGGCTGGGGCTCCCATGGTAGGCGGCTGCGGGAGCTCCTCTCGAGGCTGAGTTGCGCTTGAAAGTGGTGGTGTCGCCGATGGCTTGAAGAGCTGTTCCTCAAAGACCCCTGGCTCTTGTGGCTACCGCTTGGATGCCCTCTTGGCGATGTCGTCAACTTCCTTGTTGGTGCCCTGGGGCACATGCTGTAACTCCAGTCCCAAGAATTGCTTCTCCATCTTGCACACCTCTATGAGGTATGCCTCCATATGCTCGTCCCTCGGCTCGTATACTTTGTTGGAGAAGTTGACGAGGAGCTGCGAGTCACCCTTAATGGTAAGGCGCTTCACCCCTAGAGCTGTCGCAGCCTTCAGGCCAGCTATGAGGCCCTTTTATTCCGTGATGTTGTTGGAGACCTTCTCGCCCTGCTGAAAGCAGAGCTGCACGGTGTAGTAGAGCTTGTCCTGAGAGGGCGAGATGAGTACTGCTCCAGCCCCTGCGCCCTGATGCGCGAAGGCGCCATCGAAATACATGACCCAACCGTCTGGCACCTCGCTTCCTGGTGAGGTGGACCGGTCTTCGCCTACTTCAAGTGTCGGGGCATCCGTCCATTCCGCCACAAAATCAGCGAGCGCGGCTCCCTTGATGACCCTGGTAGTGCTGAACTCCAACTGGAATGCTTGCAGCTCAATGTTCCACTCAGCGACCCTTCTGGCTGAATTGGGGCTCCTGAGCACTCTCTCCAATGGGTAGGCCGACACGACCATGATGGGGTGGCCCTGGAAGTAGTGCCGCAGCTTGCTCGAGGCCACCAAGAGCGCGAGCAGGAACTTCTGTGGCATGGGATACGTGCCCTCGCATCCCGCAACACTGTGCTGGCAAAATACACCAGGTGTTCGATGAGGGCTAGCGCGCCGGTGAGGATCGTGTCTTGCGGAGGTTGGGACGTCTCCTGGGATGGAGGGACTCCTGACGCCTGATTGCTTGCGGGAATCTTGGTGACATTGTCCTGCCGAGCTTGGTCTTCTGTTGACGCTGCTAAGGCTCTTGCGGCGCCTTCCTGATCTTGCATTGCTTCAGCTGTAGCTTGGCGCGATGCGCCCTTGGCTTGGTGCTCCTCCCGAATAGCCACCAGAGCTGCACTGGCAGAGTACGGGGTAGCAGCAAGGTAGAGTACCAGGGGCTCAAGAGTTCGTGGTGCCACCATCACCGGAGGGCTAGTCAGGTATCTCTTGAGGTCTTGAAAAGCTCGGTCGGCCTCCTGGGTCCACTCGAATGGGCCCTTCTTCTTCATCAGCTTGAAGAAGGGTAGGGCGCGCTCTCCTAGCTTGGAGATGAAGCGCCCCAACACAGTTACCTGACTAGCCAGCTTCTACATTTCCTTAAGGGTATGCGGTGGGCTCATGTCCTCAATGGCCTTGATCTTCTCTGGGTTCGCCTTGATCCCTCTGTGGGACATGAGGAGCCCAACAGCTGGCCGGATGGGACACCGAACACGCACTTCTCCGGGTTAAGCCGCAAGTTCACCTGGCGCAGGATCGCGAAGGTCTCTTCCAGGGCTTGAATCAAGGTCCTTCCCTCCCGAGAATTCACCACAATGTCGTCGACGTAGGCCTCCATGTTTCTCCCGAGATGCCGCCCCAAGGCGATGTGCATCAGCCGCTGAAAGGTTGCGCCCGCATTGCACAGTCCGAAGGGCATGCAGGTGTAGCAGTACACCCTACACAGGGTCAGGAAAGCAGTCTTCTCCACATCTTCTACCGCAATCTTGATCTGGTGATATCCGGAGAACGAGTCCAGGAAGCACAGCAGGTCGCACTCGGCGGTGGAGTCGACGATCTGATCGATACGTGGGAGCGGAAACGGATCTTGGGGGCAGGCTTTGTTGAGGTTGGTGAAGTCGACGCACATTCGCTCCTTTCCTCCTTTCTTAGGCACTACGACGGGGTTCGCCAGCCATTCGGGATACCGAACCTCGCGAATGGCACCCGCCGCCTCCAATTTGCGGGTCTCTTGGACGATGAAGGCCTGCTTCTCAGTGGACTGTCGTCTCGCCCGCTGCTTCACAGGGCGTACATTGGGGCATACCCTTAGATGATGCTGAATCACCTCTCTCGGGACTCCCACCAGCTGGTTTGGCTCCCACGCGAATATATCCTTGTTCGCGCACAAGAACTTCACCAACGCTTAATCTTGGCTGGTGTCGAGGCTGGCACCTATGGTAAAGGTGGCTCCTGAGGGCCCGTCCTTGTCGACTGGCACCTGCTTGGTTTCCGCCTTGTCTTGTGTGAACAACTGCTTTTCTTGGTCGGTGCGGCTCCCTTGAGCTCGGAGGTGCCTACATCGGCAGGCTGCGCTGCCGCAACGGACTTGAGGGCGAGCTTGAGCGCCACCAAGGCCTCCTTGGTGCCCCCCTTGACAGTGAGGATGCCTTTGCTTCCGGGCATCTTCATGAGGTTGTAGGCCGGATGAGTCGCCTCCATGAACTGGGCCAGAGCTGGGTACCCGAGAATGGCGTTGTACGGGAAGCCGATGCAGGCGATGTCGAAGTCGACCAGCTCGGTGCAGTAGTTCTCGCGCATGCCGAAGGTGACGGGGAGGCGGATCTGCCCCAGGGAGCGGGCAGTGCCACCACCAACTCCTGAGAAAGGCTTGCTGAGGCTGTGTCGCTTGAGCGGCACATGAAGAAGGCTGAAGGCCTCCACGGAGAGCAACTTGAGGCCGACGCCACTGTCGATGAGGGTCTTGGTAACAGCCACGTTGCAGATGGTGGTCATGCAGAGCATTGGGAGCATGCCCGAGCCGGAGGTGGAGCCGGGATGGTCTTCTGAGCCATAGGTGAGGTCAGCCTCTGGCGCAGCCCAACCCGGCGGAGCCCCCGGGCACTTGGAAGCAGCACCAATCTGGCGGAGGAATGGCTTGATGTGACAATCCGAAGCCGGTGCTTGAGAGCCGCCCAGAAGGGCCGCGACTGCTTGGTGCGCCGGTACCGCGTAGCGCGTGGTGAAGAGGTCGCGGAGTTCCTCCCAGGATGCCACCGTGGATCCAGGGAGGTTGAGCAGCCAGGCGTGTGGCTCGCTAGCGAGGGCCATGGGGAGCCAGTTAGCCATGACCTTGTCGTCGCCTCCGGCCTTGAGGACGGCCTCACCGTATGCCAGCAGGAAAGCCGACGGGTCCGCCGCGCCGTCATAGCGCGGCGGCATCTCCGACCTGAACTTGGGTGGCCATCGTACCTACCGCAGGGCGGGGGCCAGGGCTCGGAGCCCCCTGGCCCCATCCCCAGCGCCGGTCGTTGGAGACGGTAGCGGGGCGCCTCCCATGAGGGCGAAGTGAGGCGGCGGCGGAGCATAGGTCGGTGGAGAGGAGCTACGGTGCACCCCTACCTGGCGCGCCAAATGTCGGATCACGGGTTCCAGCAAAACCCTCAAGGTTCGAACACTGGGGTGCGCGCAGAGATTTCCTTCCCATCGATCTACGTCCTAGCTCGCTAAGATCTGCGGACGAACTCGCAACATAGAGACACAAGGTTTATACTGGTTCGGGCCACCATTGTGGTATAATACCCTACTATAGTGTGGTGGTGGTGGTGGATTGCCTCTTGGGCTGATGATGAACAGTACAAGGGGAAGAACAGCCTCCTGAGGTTGGGGTGTTCCTGTGTTTGGTGTGTGGCTAAGGATTGGCTCTCGATCAGATGCCCCTATTGTGGTGGCTAGTTCTACTTATATAGGACCTGGTCCTCTCCCCAAATATTGAGCGGGAAGGGAGCCAACAACGGCCAATTTGAAAGGGGATAGCTAGTACAGCTTATCCTGACAAAAGCGGTCTTCGCCTGCAAAAGGCTCTGGTGATGACACTGTCTTGGGCTCCATGGTGACCTCTGTCCTGCCTTCCGGTTAGTCTTGATCTCGTTGCACTGATATGGAAACCTTTGCCTGATGCCTCGGTACTCCGCGCCTGTGCTTGCCTCCTTAGCACCAAAGAGGAAACAAGGACGATGTGCGTGCTGGCGCCCACCTGATCTTGATCATCATGGCTCACGTCACGAGAGCCTCGCGAGGTTTGCCCTGCCTCGATTTCTCCGCTCCTCGCGAGGTAGCCTGGTGAGGCCGCTCCTGAGGAGGTCTTGTGTCGTCCGCCTCGCGAGGCTTGGCCCCTCGCGAGGGTCCTGGATTCCTTGTTGATGAAGATGGGCCGTATAGGCCTGCAGCACAGCCACGCCGTGGGCCGCAGGCAGGCAAGTCTGGGGACCCCCGTTCCCAGAACGTAGACACTCCCATTATCCAATATTAGATTCAGGGGAGAAAGAGTCCATATATAAGGAAGAAAATCTCTGGAATTCATTTCATATCTTTAATCATTTTTGGTCTCATGTCTACATCCAAATGAAGTACTAAGTACTCACCCATTACATGTCATCCCAGTCTTGGTACTCTTGTGGTTTCCTGAAATTGCTTTATTAGAGTGTTCTTGTGTTATCTAACCCTGTTTCCTCAAGTTCACCTCTTCCAAAGCTAGCTCAAGACCACAAGGTAAGTATATGCATCACACTCATGTGCATGATGATCACTTGTTGATGTACATATTGTTTGCAAGAAGGATTCATGAACATGAAGGTACACTTATTTTATATACTCCCTCCGTCCCGAAATTCTTGTCTTAGATTAGTCTAGATACAGATGTATCTAATACTAAAACGTGACTTGATACATCCGTATTTAGATAAATGTAAGACAAGAATTTTTGGACTGAGGAGTACATCATTTGCTCTGTTGCATATAGCCAATATGCATGCAACTCATTGCTTGCTCTTACATGCCTATGCATTCACATGCTCTTATATTCTATCTTTACATGATTGCATACATGTAGGGGGAGCCTATGCATGTTACATGTCTTTCTAAAGCTTTACTTGTTACTCTTCATATCGTTTATCTAAAGCTTTATTGTATGTTTTCATCAATTACCAAAAAGGGGGAGACTGAAAGCACAAGTGCTTTGTGGGTGATTTTGGTAATTAATGTCAACATATCTCTTGTTGAACTATGAGGGCGATCGCGTAGATTAGGCCGCCCGTTTTCTCTTTCTCTTGCCGCTGCTGGTCATATCATAGGAACAATCCATTAGAGCCGCGGCAAGCTATCTTGTAATATAACTCTATTTTGGATATCAATTGCTATGTTATTTCCTTTACTTGATTCCTTCTGCGATGAACTCTTGGCGCTCCACTGCCTGCTTCCTGACTTTCTGCTTGACGGGCCGCGCATGAGGACAAACGGCAAGATGGTGCTCAATTACTTTCCTGGGAACACCGGGGATGTCAGGCGGTTGCCACGCAAACATCGCCGACGTTCGCTCGCAGAAAGCAACGAAGCGTGCCGTCCTATTTAGGGCGAGAGAGGCACCGATGGTGAAAGTACCACCGCTGCCGTCCTCCTTGGCGGACACCTTCTTGGTCTCTGGCGGAGCTGCCATCGCCTTCTTGTACTTGCCGGTGGAGCTCGATGGTGCGTCCTCGACGGTAGCGCAGCACTCCAAAGAGGTGCGCTTGCCGGAGTAGGCATCAGAGCTCTTGCCGGACTTGGTCTTCTTCTTCCCCGGAGCTTCAATGCAAGTGGCTTGCAATCTGCTGCAGCCGCTGCTTCGGTAGATCTTGTCGGCGCAGATAAGAGCATCCTTCTTGTCGCCAGGGACAGAGATGACACTTATCGGCCTGGCATCTTCAAAGATGTTGTAAGCATAGTGAGAGGCCGCCATGAATTTGGCGAAAAGTCTTTGGGCTGACCAAGTATTCCATTGTAGGGCAATGGAAAGTCAAGAACGCCAAAGGTGACCCTCTCAGTTCTGAAGTTCAATTCATGCCAAATGTCACCGGGTAACGTGATCTTTCCCTTCGGCTTGCTCCTTCCCGGATTGATTCCTTGGAAAGTGCCGGTCTCTTCGAGCTCGCTATCAGGGATCTGGAGTTTCTGGAGCACCGCGGAGGAGATCAGATTCAAGCTGGCCCCGCCGTCAACTAGCATCTTGGTGACCTTGAGGTTGCGGATAGTTGGTGAAACCAACATCGGCAAGCACCCGATCGCAGCTACACGATCGTGGTGGTCTTCAATATCAAAGATGATAGGCGTATGGACCATTTCGTAGGCTTGCGTGACTCGATGGATGGTTCTGCCGCATTGACTTCCCGCATCCACTGCTTGAGTTGGCGGTGTGAAGTATGCAGAGAAGCACCACCGTCAACGCACAGGACCTCTGTGGCTTTCTGGAACTCCTGCTCATCGGCCCCATCATCTTCCATGTCTTCATCATCGTCATCGTCTTCATCCTTGTCGCGGCCGCGGGGAGGTCTGTCTCCTTGCCGCTGCTTGGCCTTGCCGCGGCGCCCTCCCCGGCCGGGACGTTTCTTGCTAGCTCCTCCAGCACCTTCCTGGGCCTTCTCCTTGTCGCGTCACTCGTATTCAGCTTTCTGCTGCTCGACAAGCTGCTCGACCTTCTTGCAGCTCTGGAGGTCATGGCCCTTGGTGCGGTGGATCTTGCAGTACTGCTTGCCGGAGCCGTCCTGCTTGTCGGCGACCGCCACAGACTGGTAGTTGGTGCCAGCGGCAACCTCCTTGCCGGAGCTACCAGCCTTGGCGTTCTTGGCGCCATCTCCGTTGCCGGACTGCTCAACAACTAGCACATCTCTGCCTTTCTTTTTCCTGTTGCCCCGCCGCCGGCTCTTCTTTGCCGGTGCTGTCTCCTCACCGCCGAGATCTTACCGCTTCGGTATTTTCTCCGGGAGTCTCCTCCTTCTTCAAAGACGTGCACACTTGTCGGCCAGGCATATAGCTCATCGACGTCTTCGATCTTGCACATCGCCATCTCCTCCGCATCCTGCGGTTTCGCGACGTTTCGATGGAACGCTACCGATCACCGCGGTGGTGGACATCTCGATGTTGTGCCGTACATGGCTGAATCTTTGAATATACTTGCGCAGGGTATCTCCTTCCTTCTAGGCGCAGCGTATGAAGGTCGCTTTCTTGGCCATGGGGCTTGTGGTCACCGTAAAGGCGCCGACAAACCGATGGCATAGATCTGCCCAAGAAGATATGGAGTTGTCCGGCAAGTGCATGAGCCAGATCTCGACATTGGGCTTGAGCACCAGCCGGGAAGTAGTTGGCAAGGATCTTGTCGACGCTTCTCGCAGCCTGCACCGCGATGGTGTAGATGCTGAGGAACTCCGACGGATGCGTCTTGCCGTCGTACTTCTCTGGTACGTCTGGCTTGAAGTTTTTCTTGCTGGGCCACTGGACTTGCCGTAGCTCACGAGTGAACGCAGGGCAACCTAACGCGTACGGCAAGTCGCCTGGTTCCTTTGGCGCGTTTATGTCGACAGAGGGCCCAGCGCGCTTGTCGTATTGTCGTCGCGCTTCTCTTCTGCGCTCGATGCGAGTTCGAGCGTCTTCTTGCTGTCGATCGTGTAGAACTTGGCGCTGATCGCGACGAGCTCGTGGATCCGATGACGTGGTGGAGTCGCTGTCGAGGTGGATCCGGTGAGTCGGCGATCTTGGCCTTCGGGGCGGAGAGTGCATGGTGGTTGCACCCCCAGCGGTCTCGTCACCACCGGCTCGTGTTTGGCAGTCTTGCCGCGGCAGCGATGCACTCGGTTGCCGCGTAGCGTTGCTGTTGGCAAAGCCGATGAGACTCTGAATGGTGGCCCTCCATTCATCGACCTTGTCGGCCGTTGGAGGGTAATCTAAGAACAGCTGCGCTCTCGCCAAATCTTCTGTTGGAGTGGTGGGTGGCAGTGGTGAACGGCGCGAGGAGCGGGATATGCTCAGACTTCTAACTATGTTAGAAGGAGCAGTATCCCGTCCAGGCGACCGTGCCTCGCTCGCGCCAGCACCTTGGCGTGCATGCTGGTCTTGAGCATCCCGAGATCCTCTAGCTCGATCTTGGTCCAACAAGCGTATGGCATTGTGAATGCCATGACGCTGTCGGTCCCGCGCCTCCTGAGATGGGCGCGGTGCATGTACGGACGCCGAGGTCTGTGCAGCCTTGTCCTTGGACTTGGCAGCACCGTGAGCTCCCGCGTCGCCGTCGATTGTTCCTCGGGCGTCTACCCCACCATCCGTTTGCTCTGGTGGCGGTGGGTTTGACGTGGACGGGGATTCTGCCGGCTTTGACTTATTCTTCGGTGGCATGTTGATGAAGATGATGAAGATCTAGCTCGCGTGGACGCCGGATCAGGTTCACGCAACCTCGACGCCCCCTACCTGGCGCGCCAAAGATGTCGGGGCAGGCTGATCCGGCCCACGAACACCTATGGGACCGGCGGACCGAGCCCCTTTCGGTTCGGCGGGGAGCGGAGGTCGCACGAAGAGCAGATCGAGGCGAAGCACGCGAGAGGTTTACCCAGCTTCGGAGCTCTCCGGAGAGATAACACTCCTACCGCTGCATGTCTAGGTGTATTGCCTTCTTGCTCGGGAGCGCTGAGTGCTACAAAGACACACGAGCTGCTAACGAGACTGGCGTGGATAGAATCGATCGACCAACCCTTTCTACGTTGCGCATGGGCCTCCTTTTATATGCTCAAGGGCTCCGGCGGTGGCAACGTAGACGGGGTACAAATGGAAAAATAGTGGTTGGTACACCTACCGCATAAAGGTACAAGTACCATACCTAACCCTCGACGGCAGGGGACAAAGGCATTAAATGCCCATCTAGTCGCCCCTAACGAAGGCAAGGTGGACCGTCAGGGCACCACCGTTCGCCACGATGGCAAACTTGCCGTTGCCGCTTGCCACCTCGCACCGGCTGGCTGCACAGCCTCGCCACGCTGCGCTACCGAAAGGTCCTGTGGAGACACGTTAGTGGATGTCTTTGGAGCGTAGGTACAGAGAGGTGGTCTGCACTGCAAGCGCCTTTGCCACGGTTGTTGTCTTGTCGCGCCGGAAGCTTGTCGCCGCTGGCCTTCCCGGCAAGCTCCTCTTGCCGGGCCTTGTCTTGTATGTGCCTTGGGTGGCCTTCCCGGCAGGCTCCTCTTGCCGGGGCCTTGTCTTGTATGTGCCTTGGGTGGCCTTCCCGGCAAGCTCCTCTTGCCGGGGCCTTGTCTCCTTGGCTTGAATACTTTGTTCTTGAATGGCTCCAAAGGAACCACGAAGGATCTTGGCGGTCACCCGTAAGCCTTGTCATGAGGGTCAGAATCGCCTGCGTGCACAAGTTCGGGATACTAGGGTACCCCTACTCTAGTACACCGACAAACTAATACTTTTACCTAGTATATTTCAGATGAGTTCAACAATGGCATAGCAAGGACAATAGGATGTGGAACCCCTTCAAAATGCTAAGGACAAAGATTGGAAAAAGCTCAAGACTCTTCATTTTCATTTTAGTGATCCAAGATCACATTGAGTCCATATGAAAGCCAATACTATTAAAAGGGGGTGAGGTGTTTCTTAATGATCTACTTGCTCAAAGTGCTTTGTGATATTGCTGCAAAAACCCTCATCCCCTTTCTCATTTTCGAATATGTCCAAAACCCAAAGTCAAACTCGGCCCCACCGATTTGATCTATCCGGCGCCACCGAGTTCAGATGACATAGCCACCGCCAGAAACCCTAGACAATTCGGTCTCGCTGATACGGATCTCGGTCCCACTGAGATGGCCTTGCAAACTCTCTATTGCATATTGTAATTATTTCGGTCTCACCAAAATATTCAATCGGTCCCATGTAGTTTGCTTGACCAACTCTCTGTTTGCTCTTTGCTGAAATCGGTCTCACCGAGTTCATGCAATCGGTCTCAGCGAGATGAGGTTTTGCCCTAGCCCTAGCACATCGGTCCCACCAAGTTGATCATACCGGTCCCACCAAGATTCCTAACGTTCATATTTTGAACTGACTCCGTCACACCGAGTTCTTCTATGCGGTTTGACCAAGTTGGATCAAATGTGTGTAGCGGTTGGATTTTGTGTGGAGGCCACCCCTTCTTTATTTGTGAGAGAGCCATCAGAACGTGCCTACACTTCCACTACTCATTTTCTGAGGGAGAACCACCTACTCCTGTGTGGAGACCAAGACATTCCAATCCAACCACAAGAATCTTGATCTCTAGCCTTCCCCAAGTTGCTTTCCACTCAAATCATCTTTCCACCATATCCAAATCTGTGAGAGAGAGTTGAGTGTTGGGGAGACTATCATTTGAAGCACAAGAGAAAGGAGTTCATCAACAACACACCATCTATTACCTTTTTGAGAGTGGTGTCTCCTAGATTGGTTAGGTGTCACTTGGGAGCCTCCGACAAGATTGTGGAGTTGGACCAAGGAGTTTGTAAGGGTAAGGAGATCACCTACTTCATGAAGATCTACTTGAGTGAGCAAAGTCCTTCATTGGCAATGGCAATGGTAGGATAGATAAGGTTGCTTCTTCATGGACCCTTCGTGGGTGGAACCCTCCATGGACTCGCGCAACCGTTATTGTCGTGGACTTAACACGGCAGATGCCCTTGGAGAGGACTTAGGTGTGGAGCCATCGCAACTAGGTTAGCTTGAAGGGTTTGATCGGGACAAAGGACATAGAGAGTTTATACTAGTTCGGCCCCTCGCAATGAGGTAAAGGCTTACTCCAGTTTGGGATTGTATTGCTTGGATTCGATCACCAGGAAGCGAATACGCTTGACCTAGTTCTCGATCTCTTGTTTCTTGCCTTAACCCACCGTCGGGTCTCCCCTTTATATACACAGGTTGATGCCCGACGGCTTACAGAGTCCCGGCCAGCTCATAAACAACATGTCCGGCTCGGTGACTAACTAAGCTTGCCTTACAATACAAGTTACACAATATGGCGGTTCATACCCATGGGCCTCAAGTCACCTCCGGGTCTTGGGGTTTCAATAAGCTCGCTCTATGGACCGCCATCCTCGTCGTCCTCCTGGGCCTTCTCTTCTTTAAGCCGCCAGTGGCATGACCCGGCCCCTCCTAGGCAGGTCATACACTACAAAAAAAGACACGTCCGTGACATTTTGGGCCGAACGAAAAAAATTATGGCATGCTTATGACATTTCTATGACGATAGTTGTGACAAAACCAGGTATCATCATAGATGTGGTGGGCTCCTACTTCGATGAGAAAAAATCATGACAGAAAATGGGCTTTTCGTCCTGGGCGGGCCGGAGACGCAGCTGCATGACATTCTTTGGGCCGTCCATGACGGTAAAATCCGTGGTAGAAGCAAGGGCGAGGAAAATATCGGGGAGTTCCCAGTTACGGTGGGTGGTCGGGGGCCGAGCGATGCGCGTTTCTCTTGTACACGTACGCGCGTGGGTGCGAGGCGTTGGGATATTATAGAACCCAAGCGAGGCATTCTCCTACAGAACCCGAGCAATTGCACTGCAGGCTACGCGTCACTGAACCTGAGCGATCGATCAATGGCTGTTAAGTGAACCCGATCAAGCGATTACTTCGCTACTACTGCTAATGGAAGCCGATCGAACGTGCTGCCTCTTGATGAACAGTGAGTGTTGTTGGGGGGGGGTGGGTGAACAGTTCCCGGTGGGGGGTTGGATGAACAAGACCCTGTGGTAGTAGAGGCCGTTGCCGCTGGATGAACAGGACCCCGATCGATCAAGCCGGTTGTGGGTGGATGAACAGGACCCCGTGTAGGGCTAGATGAACAGGACCCCGTGGAGGGTTGGATGAACAGTAGCCTGTGGAGGGGTGGTTGAACAGGACCCCGTGGAGAGGGCTGGTTGAACAGTAGTCGGTGGAGGAGCGGTGGAGGAGCGGTGGAGGCTGGATGAACAGGAGCCCGTGGATGAACAGTCGCAGGTGGAGGCTAGAGGAGGTCGACGGTGGATGAACAGTAGCCCGTGGAGGCTGGAGGAGGTCGACGGTGGAGATGAACAATATCCCGTGGCATCCCGTTTTGCGGTACGCCACACCCCTGCTGATGAACAAGACCCCTATTTTGACCGTAGCGCTCCAACACAAGTCTTTTTCCTCCGTTTTGCGGTACGCCACACCCCTCCTGATCAACAGGACCCCGTTTCGACTGTAGGAGGTCCAAGAGAAGTCTGTTTCCTCTGTTTTAAGGTACGCCAGACCCCTCCCAATGAACAGGATCTCGTTTCGATAGTAGCCGGTCGAACACAAGGCCGTTTCCTCCGTTCTGCGGTACGCCAGGCCTTGTTTCCATCAGCTATTCCATCCAAGCCGGTTGGCTCCCGATGAACACGACATATTCCGTTGCCTCCCGATGAACACGACGCATTCTGTTGCCTCCCCATGAACACGACGACGACGCGGTTTCTCCGTGACCCAGCCATGTACACGAGCCCTGGTCGTACGTCGTACGTATGCACGAGTAGGCGTTTGAGACCCCGCCCGTATGTACGTACGTGGCCGTATTTACTTTCTTGCACCCTGGCCGATGTACGTATGTGTACACGCCACGTGCGCGCCTCTACTACGACACGTGCCCTTCCTTACACGGCCACGGTTCATCTCTGCAGCCTGCAGACAGACCGATCGGCCAGTATGTACATACACGTTCGCGACTAGAATGACAACGCTATATACGCTTCGACCAGGTGGGTCCTGACTGTCAGGCACTTCCTTGCGTGCGAAGATGTAGCTAGTGGGTCCCAGCAGTCAGGGGGAGAATCATTTTTCCCCATAATATGGACGCACTTCCTTGCGTGCGAAGATGTAGCTGGTGGGTCCCAACAGTTAGGGGGGAAACATTCTTTTTGCAAAATACGGTGGCCCGTCCGGTGGGTCCCTGCTGTCAGGTGGAGGAATCTTTATTTACCGCGTAATAAGGAGGCACTTCCTTGCTGCGGCCGTAGACAATGCTGTCAGCCTCTCCACGTATAGTACTCTTTCGATGGAAGTCGTTCGTTGGCCACATTGACCATGCCGCGCTGAGAGCACCAAGGCGGTGGACGACGGCGAGTCCTAGGAAGGGGATGACACGGAGCCGGGGAAGACGCGGCAGTGGATGCCCACGCGGAGAGGAGTATGAGGGTTCACTGGTTCGGCTGCGGTGCGAGGCTGCCATCGCTGCAGGGCCTGGCCAGTGGTGGGAGTAGTAGGGGGCGGTGAGGCCTCTGCGGCAGCATAGCCGGCCATGGGAGGCAGGAGCAGGCAGCACGACCAGCGCTGCTTTGGACGGCTGGAGCAAGAAGACCAGAGGTTGAAGAAGCACTACGACCGTTGGATGGACATCGTACGATCACTGGAGCTAGACTCGTTCATATTGACTAAGTTGACAAAGCCCTCCGTCCGCGTCAACTTTGTAGGCCCACAGGTCAGCGTACCACTATGGTGGGTCCCAGCTAGCAGGGGGAGTATTCATTTTTTGTGTAATAAGGAGGCACTTCCTTGCGTGCGAAGATATAGATGGTGGTCCGACCTATCAGTGGGGGGAACGTTTTTTTCACGAAAAACAAAGGCCCTTCCGGTGGGTCCCAGCTGTCAGGTGGAGGAATCATTATTTTGCGCGTAATAAGGAGGCATTTCCTTGCGTGCGGCCGTGGACCCAGCTGTCAGCCTCTCCACGTACAGTCCACTTCTGATGGTGTCGTTCATTGACCATGTTGACCACTCCGCGCCGAGCGCATCCAAGGTGGAGGATGACGGCGAGGCCCCGGACAGCAACGTGCCGGAGATGGGAAGACGCGGGAGTGGAGTCGTAGACGGAGAGGTGTACGAGGGTTAACTGGTTCTTGGGCGGTGTGGTTTGGCAGTCGGTGGAGAAGAACAGGAGGTGTGGAGGGGTGGAGGGATGGCCTGGCCGGCGGTAGGGTAGCGCTTCATAGCGAAGCATGCTAAGCAGGGCTACTAGCAGTAGGAGGTGGGAGCAGGTGGTCCCGGCGACGCTGGAGGAAGAAGACGAGAGATTGAAGATGGATGCCGGTCATCGGATGTAAATACAATGGCTAACAATGTCAGAATCATTTGTTGACTAAGCTGACAATGACTTGCGTTGGCTTCGACCTATTGGCCCACATTTCAGCCTCCAAAAATGTGGCATGTATTCAACCCATTTTTTCAGAATTTACAGTCAATTTGATCTCTTTTTTGAGAATTACAGTCCATTTGCTGGGCTGGGTGAACAAATAATGTAGCGTCCATGCGGCCCATTTATATTTTTCCTAAAAAATTACAGTCCATTTGCACTTTCTCGAAATACATGATTTTGCTGGGCAGATTCTAATTATAATGTTGGGTTGGGCGCAACAATGTTATCAAAAAATAAATAGGTGTTGAGAATTTTGTTATAAATATATTTAAATAATAAGTAATTTATTATTACGTTGGTCCTTAAATCTTACCAAGCTTTTGTACACAATCACCAGGATTTTCGTTGCCAAAAAAATCCAGGATTTTATTGTTAAGAAATTATTTTTATAAGTTAATAAGATGTGGGATAACGTTTTCTTACATATGTAAGTATCTGTTAAATATATGATGACAATAACAATAATATATAATAACATATAAAATAATTTAAATATATATAATATAGTTAGAAAGGAAACATAAGTTGGACCAGGCGTTCCTATTCTTATATAGAAAAATAGAACAGACCTCTTTGTTTTCTTCAAAAAAATACATAAATTGGGCTACCGATGTTTCAGGAAAAATAAAACCTCGGATGGGAGGTCCATAGGATGGTCGATACATGACGGCCCTCAAGAAAATACAAATCGGCATGTCATGGGCTGCGCATGTTAAAAAAAGCCTAGACGGGGCAGCCCACAACCCAGCTGATACTTGTTGCCCCAGTGATAATAAATGATACCTACTATCTCCTTTAGTAACTAAGTTGAAGCACCTAAAAAATGTAACTATATTGACAAACCCGTGGGCCCCAACGTCAGTATATAGCATTAGGAGGAAGTATTTTTTTCAATGAGGCACTTGCTTGCGTACGACCATAGACCTGGTGGGTATCGACTGTCCGCCTCTCCACGTACAGCCCTCTCTAGATTCTTCTCGTTTGTTCAGCATGGTCACAATGGCAGATAGCGGCGCCGCGGCGTGCGCACAAAGGCGTAGGAGGAGATCAGACCACCCGAGGCAGTGCCTTATTTGTAATTAAAGTACTGAACTAGCCCAGTGGCCAGGTGACACTACCCGACACCTGTTCCGCCCGGGTTCGATTCCACCTGATGCAGGGAAAATATCTCCAAATTTTTTGCCTCTGCCATTATTGACATGTGGGCCCCCATTGTCATCTACGCACACCACGTCCAACACTTGCCAAAACTTCGTCCCTCCTTTTCTCTGTTTTTCGCACACTCGACATTGTGTGGGCATTTTTAAAATAGCATATCTTTTTGACTGTGCATCATATGAAGATGTGCTATGCATGAATGTTGATCAGCATGATGTTAACTGGCTGGTTGTTCCATTTTTTACCATGAATAAAGCATCCAACATGATGTTATCCCTGTTTGAAAAGGTCGTGTTAATATAAATGCTCTGCCTCTGAAAGTTGCAGTTTCTTATCTGAAACTGAACTTATAGTTTCTTATCTGAAACTGAAACTTGCAGTTTCTTCTCTGAGAATCACATTGTCTTCACTTTTATACTCCTATGAAACTACATTTTTTTAAGTGCTAAAAATAGATCTCTATTTTTCATAAAATACTTCATATGCTCAATACTGCAAATCTGATATTCAAAAGACATTCATATCTGAAAGTACTCTCAAAATACACAACACAAAACACAATTCACAACCTTCAAATACTAACAATCCTAAGCTCCTCCTAACAATTCAAAACCTGACCGACTATTGGGCCAGGGGGCAGTCCCCTCCTATTTCTCAGCGGCAGACAGCGGCCCGGTGAGACGATGTGAACGGCGAGGGAGAGGATGGCGGGGAAGCGTCGTCGGGCCAACTGCTTTTCTCCTCTTCCAGTTGGGTTTGGTCGATGAAGACTCCACCAGCTCGCTCTGGCACGATACCCTCACAAACGGCACCCTGTAGATGCTTGATCCTTCAATCTCTGGTGGATGCTCCATCTGGGATCGATACTCCCACCATCACTCCCTCATGATCGGATTTGGTGAATCTGTTTGCTCCATCGCCCAGAGGAGCAGCTCTATGTACTCCCGCGTGACTCCCTTCGGGAGTATCGCCGCCTTTTCACTCTGTTGCAGATATTTGGCCATGGATGTCGCCGTCGCCGCTAGTTGGTCCTTGTTGTCAAACCAAGACTGTATCTCCAACATCCTAGCTAGCTTCACAGGGTCGCCGTCTGTGATCCTCACGTATCGGTTGTATTCCTCCATCGATCTACTTCTCCACAACACCTTCACTCGCCGGTGGTGGTTTTTGAGTGGAAGAGGAGAGGAGCAGCGCTGGTTTTGGAATAGAACAGGAGAGGAGTGGCGCTGGTTTTGGATTGGAACAGGAGAGGAGGGGCGGTGGGTTTGAAATGGAAGAGGAGAGGAGCGGCGCTGGATTTAGATTGGAACAGGAGAGGAGCGGCACTGGTCTTGGAAGTATTTTTTTGTTTTGTGTATTTTGGGTCAAAGTTTGACCATGTACTATATTTAACAAGCAACATGTGAAAGCATGTCACCAAAAGTTGTATTTTTTGGTTCGTATCTGAATGTACTTTCAAATTATATTATTTTTGCAATGTATAACATATATTTTATTTGTGAAAATCATTGTCAATTATGACCCAGAATAAAAGGGAGACTAGTTAATGTGGGTCGCTTTTTTAATTGAAGGGTAAATTAATTTTGATTTTGATCCAGATACAGCGCGCCGGCCCTCTCGTCCAATCCTAAACCGCTGTCGCACGCTCCTCTCCTTCATCTCCATTGCAAAACCACCTCCTCTCCTCTCCATCATCTCCATTCCAAAACCACTGTCTCGCCTCTCCCTCTTCTCCATTGCAAAACCACCCCCTCTCCTCTCCATCATCTCCATTCCAAAACCACCATCTCACATCTCCCTCTTCTCTATTGCAAGACCACCATCTCTCCTCCCATCTTCCAAAGCTAGCACCAGACCACTCAGAAGGACATCTATGGAGAGGATGCAGCGGCGAATTAGGTAGATCGCCAGCGGCGACCAGGAAAAGTTAGCCAGGTTGATGGAGATCCTTACTTTGTTTGACAATGAGTGGGAGATTTCGAGGAGGGTGAGGGACATGTGGAAATGTATGTGAAAGAACGAGACGGCGGCGATGAGGGCGGCGATGTACTCCTCGGCGGCAGTCACGCCGCAGTCCTTCGATTTCATCGAGTATCTCCTCTGGGCAATGAGCAGACAGATTCGCCCGAGGCGAAAGTCAGGTGGAGGTGGTGGGCATACAGGTCGAAGGTTGAGCACCCAAAACATAACGAATTGATCGTGTACGGTGTGCCGTTCGTGAGGGTGCAGAGCCAGCCGTAGCCACAGGAGTATTTGTTCTCCCACCGCAAGAGGAGGCCGGATGCCGCAAAGTCGCTTCCCCGCTGTTCTCCACGGTTCCCTCGACGCTCGCCTCGTTTCAACGGCGGCGGTAGGGTTTAAGGTAAGCTTCGCAAACCTAGTCTTCCAGCTGCTCATGCTTACAGTGTGACAGCTAATGAAAATCATGCTTACAATCAGTCTCTAATACTACGCCGATCACCCTAAAATAGCTCTGGACCTTTGGGTCAAAGTTGTGACACTATGTACAAATAAAGAAAAATAGATTGGTGCTTCTTTCAGAAAAGAGTACTCCCTAGAAAACTGCCAATATAAGCTACTAGTATTTTGTTAGGGGATTTAATGCCGAGAAAGATCCGTCCACAGAGAGCGCCACACATCCCACTGGTGGTGGTGGATGCCAATGCATGCATGGAGCATGGTTGGCGTCGGTAACTTTTACTTGGCACACCTCGCACTCTGCATATATGCCGGTTCCATCCGTACATTTGTGCAATTCCACCAAAATGCAGCTGAATAACCCTGTTTGCACAGATAATGAAAAAGCGTGATTACATTATAGTGGCACGAGTTGATGAAACATACACTAATAAATAGAAGAAAATATTGCGATAGTATCATAGTATGCCAAGCTGCGAGGGCGAGATGGGCCCTGCGATGCCTCATACGGTACGCCTCATACTGGAAATCGACCCAAGTCTCCCCGATACACCTTCTACCAGTGATGAATCAGTGAACATCGGTAGTATAAGGAGGGGCCTTGAGACATTCCAATCTCTATTTATGTGCAGATCAACTACAATTAAGCACCCCAGTTTGCATAAATGCTTAAACATTAACAATGGGACTAGTTGATGAAACATATACTAACAAAGAGAAGCACTTTCTTTGTCTACATTGGAAATGAAATGATAGAGAGGACATTCGCTCTATTTTAATAGTATTATTACTTCATTTTATTAGTGGCACTAGGGTCAAGCAGGTGGCAAATGAGGTGTACCGTGCGTCACAAGGATGGAGGCCGGGGCTTAGACTTTGATACTGAAGCTAGCTCTTTCAGTCCCTATCTTCCCCCCTGATGTTTCTGTGGTAGCATTTGGGTTGTAATCCAAACTAGGTCGAGCTGGTGTTGCGTCCCCCTACCTTCCTAGCTTATGTGGCGAACTTGTCTCCTGGTAGTACTCAGTCCGTTCTAGTAGTAGTTGCATAACTGCCCATTTACACATAGATGTTGTCGGATAATGGTTCTCTATGGTTGGTTTTTTTAATGAAATTGGAGGAAACCCCCTCTTTCGATATATAATAAAATCAGTGGCACTAGCGGTTTAAAAACATTGCCTCAAGTTAATAGTGCCACTTGATTAAGGTGCAAAATAATAACATTACTACTTTATCATGCCAGTGCCGAAACAGTAGCACAAGAGCTGACTCAACATGCAGGATCTTTGGCAAACGGTCAAACCAAAAAGGAACATACATCATCATGGGAGCCATATCTGCAGTCAATGCCATTATAGAAGGGACGACACAAGTCACCAACATGGATGATTCAATTCATGGGACCTTTTGGTGCAGTTCACCTAAAATGAAGCAATGTCCCATGAGCTAGCAGCTTCTTCTTAATTCTTTTAAGAAAAGGGCCCCAGCCCCGGTTCCATTTCCATCAGAAAACGAAACCCACAGAGCTTCTTCTTCATTAGTTGCAATAAAATTGAGCAACATCAAGGTTGGTTGTGAAGCTCTTGGAATGTTCAACTATAACTTGGATATCATTTGTGAAGTTCAACTAAGATCAAGCGTGAAATGTATATCTCTGTTTGCACAAAAAAGGTGGAAAGGCGGGTGACTAACAAGTGATGAAACATACATCAAATGAAAAGAAGCATGTTCCTTATCTGAATGCCAATCCTACAAGGATAGTAGCAATTTATAAAGCAGCAGCATTACTAGATAATAGTGTGGGCTTTAGGATTAACTATGACAACCGTTCAATACAACATTACTTTAATGGTGCCATTGCTTCATTTTACCAGCAACATTACATTAACAAATGCTCTGAGTTGGTATTTGGGCACGGGAGAGTAGGCGGACCAGGACAGTTGCATTTCTAACGAAAAGAAGCAACTTATCTTAATGGAAAATTTAGCACGACATGAAAAAAAGAGCCATTGATTCATATTACTGGAGGCATTACCTTGAAAACAACATTGGTTTAACGTGTCCTTACTTTTAACAGTGCGACTGCTACATTTTACTAGTGGCATTACATAAGAGTGGCTCTGGGCAACAAATATCAGAACAGGATATCTGGGTTGGTCCCATTTTTGTTCGGTATAGCCACCTTATATTGTGTGAGGCTAGCAAATCTAGTGCTAGACATGCCCTATTGACTTGTCCCCCAGTCCCCACTTTCTTTCCTTTTTCAACCAATAGATCGGGTTTATATTGAGTTTGTACTGCGTTTCCCTTTATTTTCCTATTAGACCAAGAGACCGGTTGGATAGCCAGTCTCTGCTACTATTCGCTTCATTATTTCGTCTTTCTACCAACTCCTAGATTCAGGTAACAAATCTTCCCCCACCCCCACCCCCACACCCCCTTTCTTCCTTGTTTGAACCAAGTAATACTATATTCGAGTGCATGAACTAGTTTTACCTCTTAACAGTAAAAATTTAGGTGGCTTTCGAACAGCCGATCGATCCTATCTACGAGGGGCCTGAGAAATAGTAAAAGATACAAATGCAGCGATGTCAGGAGCTCGGGAAGTAGAGCAAGGCTAGTTTCGAAGGAAGTTATAGCCATTTTTGTTCGTTATAGCCACCTTATATTGTGTGAGGCTAGCAAATCTAGTGCTGAACTTGCTCTATTGACTTGTCCCCCAGTCCCCACTTTCTTTCCTTTTTCAACCAATAGATCGGGTTTATATTGAGTTTGTACTGCATTTCCCTTTATTTTCCTATTAGAAGAACAGACCGGTTGGATAGCCAGTCTCTGCTACTTTTCGCCCCCATTATTTTCTCTTTCGACCAAGTCCTAGATTTAGGTAACAAATCTTCCCCCACCCCCACCCCCACACCCCCTTTGTTCCTTGTTTGAACCAAGTAGTACTATATTCGAGTGCATGAACTAGTTTTACCTCTTAACAGTAAAAATTTAGGTGGCTTTCGAACAGCCGATCGATCCTATCTATGAGGGGCCTGAGAAATAGTAAAAGATACAAATGCAGCGATGTCAGGAGCTCGAGAAGTAGAGAAAGGCTGGTTTCGAAGGAAGTTATACCTGAGGGTCGCCGGGATGTCGCTAGGTGGGCAGCGGGAGGCCAGATCTGCCCACACTATGGCAGCGAGGAAGAAGGGGTCGGAGGCCCTCCCTATCCAGCGGTGCTTGGGAGAGAACGGCAAGGCACGCTGATCAGGACGCGCCGACAGTGGGTAAGAGCCGTCGTCGAGGACAACCGCGTGAATGTTGCACCTTCTCACCTTCCCCGGCGGAGAGGATCCGGCTGGATCTGTGACCAGCGGTGAGCAGAGAGAGAGTGTGGCCACCGCTGTCGTGTTTAGATCTGGAGAGGACGAGACAGTGTGAAGAGAGAAACACTAGCAAGCAAGCACGGAGGCTCCTGCCTATATAGTGGAGTACTAGTTTTCTTTTGTCTACCGGAGCTGGCTTGACCACATCAATGACTGTCGAGAAGTCTTCATGCACGTGCCCCGGAGGCGTAGTTGTCGTCATTTTGATCTGAAGCACAGAATTATAACATATAAAATGAAAATATGCCACATGACAAGAAGCCAAAACCTCACTGCCCAAAGGAGACAACATGAATCATGACGGACAAACTAGATGAGGATCAAAGCTCAAATTAAATATAAACTCGTAGAAAAGGGGTCCATCGATAGGTGTCGTAATTAACATATCCGTCTTGACCTAGATGGCAGCCAAGTAGTCTTCGTGCATGTGCCCCTAATGACCAGCGCCTTGGAGGAACTCAGTTGTTGCTGTTTAACCCTCGCAGTGATCCGAAGCACATGACACCTAATATTGCGAGATGACAAGAAACCTTTTTTTAGATTTCTCATCAGAACTACATCCCTGTACAACACAGCCTGCATGATATGTAGACGGTAGCCAACCCAGGCATGTCTGCTGGAGTCTGGTCACATGCATGGACGAACTGATCTTCCGTGTCATCCAGGGATCGTCCAGGCACCAACGTGTGTACAACACTTCTCTAGTAGTCTACTATCGCTCGTCTCTCTCTCTTCTATTAACTCACCCGACTTGCGAGGTCGGGGAGTGTGCCCATGGTCAGTTCTCAATTACGGTTCCACATGTGTGTGCAAACGAAATATGACACGTGTTCCATTTGGAGAGCGGCGTGCCAGACCGACCGACTATCTGGGGTGCAACGCTAACGCGATGGGCGTGCTATATGCTCCGTACATGTGTACCGCCATTTTCTTGAGGATTTTCTCCATGGAGCAATCCATGGAGTAGTATTTAAAAGTCGAAGGCGGGGCTTTTCCCGCGCGGTAGGCGGGGCAGTTCCGCCTAGTCGGTTCGACAGAGACACGAGAAGATGAGGGAGTAGGCTACTGGAAATGTAGGGCTGTGTGATTTGACAGGGAGTTACTGATGGACAGGTGGGGCCCCGTGATTTGACTTGCCATTATCATTTTAACTACGGCGCAACGACTGGCGTGAGTCTCCCAATTCCTGACCACCTCCATGGTATATAGGTGCCTCTCCTAATGCTCCACCATGTAGAGGCTGGCTCTTGCATGAGAGCCCACTCCTCCACTTTTTTCCTTGCCTCTTTCCTCCACATATGCAAAAATTCCATGTAAGCGGGCTTATAGCCCACTATTGTACTTGCTCGTACAAGTGCTAAGCCTGCCACATAGGCATAGAGTCTGATGTGGCAAGTTAATTAAGAAGAGAGAGACTACTTTGGTGACCCCAGGAAGACACGGTGCTAAGCGCGTGTACCTAGGTGAAAAGACAATTTTGAGTCTATAGCTAATTAAATGAAGCAAACTTAGCAACAAAAAACTAAGCACCTATGCATTGGGGACTTGAGTTGCTAAGCTATTTAATGCCCTTAGCACCTCATCTATACACCATTTCATTGGAAGAGGTCACTCCTTGGAAAATGCAATAAATACTACGAAGAAAGAGATAGAGAGAAGTAAAAAATACTCTTATAGCCAACCTTATAGCTAACCTTGTTGTATGAGTGACTAAGTGATGACTATGTATGACATGCCAACATCAAATAGCCTAACACACCGTGTTAAATCTCCAAGGGCGCAACCGCGCGAGTGAGGCGACGGTCATGGTAGGCGCGACCATGATACGGCCTGCTGGTAGCCCTTGGATCTGAGATCGAACGGTCGCATGCTAAGTTGCTGAAAATTTACAGAATAACCCTCCAGGATATGATATTCAGCCATAGGTCTAGAATCATGCCATGCAACCGTTCGATCTCAGATCCAAGGGCTCTTGGAAGCCCGTATCATGGGAGAATGGAAAGCTTCGTATCACCTGTAATTTTCCAGACGCATGACATGACATCGAAAGCCATTTAATTGGGCGTTTGTAGACATGACATCTAATTGGGCCCCCATAGTACTATGCATGAATCCATTTATCCACCAGTCAAGCCACTACCCAGCCGTTCGCACGCTCCACTCAGCATTTTTACAATCGAAAAACCGATGGCAGTTTGCTCCTACTCGTCCCCAGACGTCCTTTAACATTACGGCAGTTCGCCCCTAGTCGTCCCGTCCTTTCACATTACGGCAGTTCCACTAATCCTATCCCTCCTCCCAAATACATGGCGTCCCAAATATCCATGATAAGGGGTGAGTACAAGGTTAGAACCATCACCGGTGATGAGTTTGACGTCATCTACACCCGTTCTTCCGCGACGGTAGGATGCCTTGCTCGCTTCAGATGCATGTTCAAAAACTCAAATGATGAATGGGTCGTTGGGCTAGATGTTGAGTACACCACAACCCTGGATAAAGATAAGAATCTAAAGGAGCAAGAGAAGAAGAAGCCCGCCGTGATCCAGGTTTGCGTGGATGACCTATGTTTGGTCTACCACATATGCCATGCCGACGTTGAGTGCGAGGAATTTAAGAACTTCCTCAAGGACGGCCTAGTCAAATTCATTACTGTAGACTTTACGAACGACAGAACAGTCATGGGTCGGATAGGCCTCGTTGTAGGCAACCCCTTTGACCTGCCCTCCCGTGATCAGCCTTCAATGCTGACCTTGGCAGGAGCCATGGTTCATCCTTCGTACGGTAAACCGAAGAAACCTCCGCCCAAGTTTCATCATGCATGATAGTGGAATGTACTAGATATAGACCACATCCACTACCCTGCAATGGATGGCTACCTTTGTTTGAATATTTACAAGGGTTGGATGAAGAGCAAGAGCCAAGTGTGCGGTTCAAGCAAAGAAGTATCACCCAAGAGGAAGAGGGACAAGGACGAAGTCGAGCACGTGGACGAGGAGTCCGAGTAAGGTGGCAGTGTCGTTTCTCATGGTGGTTCTAATGCAGTGTCTATCGGATTAGTTGCTTAGTTTAATTTCAGGTGTGCTTAGTTTTATTTGAGGGGTGTGTGGTGCTGAGCCCTAGCAGAACTATGTTATGTTCCTTCTCGTTACTTTAACTCTTTAGTACATACATACTAGTATTTCTTACAGTTCATATTTTAGTTGGTATAGTACTACCACCAATTTCTTCACATTATATACATATAATATATATGGCCAACATCATATAGCCAGCAGTTTAGTTATCAAAGAATTTTAGGGTGCTTAGTTTTGTTAAAGAATTTCAGGGTGCTTAGTTTTATTTGAGGGGTGTGTTGTGCTGGACACCATTATTGTGACTCAAATCTCTTTTGCCATGTTATAATGACATAAATACCGATGGACCAACATGCCAGCTCTCCCTCTGTCTCACTAAAGTAAAATAAAGTGTGGGTCCTACTTGATCCCAACATCGTTCTTATTTTCTTGTAAAATTATTCGCTTGGTTACTCCTGACAAGCAGGGGTGCACTTATCATTGTGAGAATCGGCTTATTTTTGTCATATAACATGGTCAACAGGTTTGGCGTGAAAATAACAATGTCCAATGGCATTTTTGAGCAATGGCATTTTTGAGATATCTAATTGCATTTTTGAGGCATCTCATGGATCGATGGCATTTTTTATGTAGGGTGGAACCCTATACGACCGATCTTTCACGAAAGGAGCGGATCCCGCGAATAACACGGAGAACATGGGGAAGAACGGAGGGAAATCACAATGGGAAACACTCAAGAACAAGTCCAATCACACATCCACTAGACAATCACACACACAAGATCCACAAGGTACATGAACAACAAAGGAAAAGATACAAGGTAAGGTTCATCTCCATGAGGAGGTCTTGAATCAACGAGGGGATCTTCCCATGACGGGTCTTGAATCCAAGGTGGATCTTCTCCGTAGAGGCCGCGGTCTCTCTCGTGGAGTAGATCCGATATGGATGAGCAAATCTCTATCTCTAAACGAGCTAATCCTTTGCTAACCCTAACTAGGAGGAGGGTAAGGAGTATATATAGTCTAAGCCACAAAGGGGTATGTGGGAAAGGGATACATGGGCCTCTGGCCCGACTCTGCGCGTAGACAGGCGTCGGAAGTCCGGGCTGGGGGCCGGATGTCCGGCCGTTCGCGGGGCGCCGGATGTCCGGGGCTCTCGCCGGATGTCTGCTACCTCTTGAGCACTGAGTTGGTTTTCCCTTGAAGAGGAAAGGGTGATGCAGCAAAGAAGCGTAAGTATTTCCCTCAGTTTTTGAGAACCAAGGTATCAATCCAGTAGGAGGCCACGCATGAGTCCCCCGCACCTACACAAACAAATAAATCCTCGCAACCAATGTGATAAGGGGTTGTCAATCCCTTCACTGTCACTTACGAGAGTGAGATCTGATAGATATGATAGGATAATATTTATGGTATTTTTATGATAAAGATTGAAAGTGCGTTATATCGACTAGAGGGGGGGTGAATAGGCGATTTTTAGAGAATTTTACAAATTCTTCACTGAGGAATTTGCTGGTGAGGAAATTCCTTAGCGAAGAAATACATGCAGCGGAATAAGTACTCGTAAGTAAGCATAACAGATTACAAGCATAGTCATCATGATGAAATGAAGACAATCACAGAGTACGAGAAAAGCGTAATCACGAGGATAACACAAGATGAAGACAAACAGATCAAGAAATTGAACTGAGGAAATTGAGAAAGTCTTCAACAAAGTCTTCAAACACAGATATGACAAACACTCAACACAGCTTATGAGGAAATGAAAGGGTTGAGGAAATAGAACCAGTTAGGTTGGTGAAGACAATGATTTGGTAGACCAGTTCCAACCATCGCCCTCGGTTATGCGTCTGGTTGAGCGGCTGAGTATTTAAACTCGAGGACACACAGTCCGGACACCCAACATCGAAAGCACGCAGCTCAGACACCAAGTCCTCTCTGTATTCTCCTTGAACTAAGGTCACGCAGACCTCGTCCAATCACTCGTGGTAAGTCTTCAGCGACTTCCAAACCTTCACATACTTGGTCACCCCAATCCACAATTCCTCTTGGATGCTCTAGACCTTGACGCCTAACCGTCTGGAAGAAGCACAGTCTTCAAAGGTAAAAAGCGTCGGATCCACGCAGGATCAATTTCTTCAGTGATGCTCAATCACTTTGGGTTTGTTGGGGTTTGGTTTTGGGTTTTTCCTCACTTTTGGGTTTTTCCTCACTTGATGATTTTCTCTCAAAGTCCTCAGAGGATGGGTTGCTCTCAAATGACAAGTGTCAAGATCTCTCGGAGCAGCCAACCAACTAGTGGTTGTAGGGGCGGCTATTTATAGCCTAGGGAGCAGCCCGACATGATAAGACATAAATGCCCTTCAATGATATGACCGTTAGGTGGATAAGATATTTTGGGACAGTCAAGGCCTTGTGACAAGAACGGTCGGAAATTTGACTTTCAAATTCCTCGGGGCTATCATGTTCCTCAACTTTGTGTAGGCAATTAAATCTTGGCGAATTCCTAACTCCTCGATCGAGAACAAATTCCTCGTGACCGGAAAGAGCTTCGTCTCTCGCTACTAAAGAAATTGACTGAAATGTATGAGATTTCCAAAAGCTTCACTCGAAGGGATTGGTAGGTGTAGGATTTTGAGTTGAGCATCAAATGGAAATTTTCCTTAGTATTTCCTCGACCCCTTTAACGATGCGGTGTTTCCTATGACTCAAGAAAGAGAAAATGAAACTACGAAAACAAAAGTCTTCACGCTTCATGTTCCTCAAGCGAATACCAAGTCTTCGTGGATCACACCAATTTCTTCACATTCAAAGTCTTCGTAAAGTCTTCGTAATATCAAAGTCTTCGGATGAAGAACTTCATTTTTAGGGTCGACTTTCTCTCAAATATCAAACTCCTCATAGACTTATAGACCTGTGTACACTCACAAACGCATTAGTTACTTAACCTATAAGTCTTCAATACACCAAAATCACTAAGGGCACTAGATGCACTTACAATCTCCCCTTTTGGTGATTGATGACAATATGGGTTAAGTTTTCAACGAGGATAAACATATGAATTGTAAATACTGATAATGAGGAATTTGATTGCAAGATATAGAAGAACTCCCCACGAAGATGTGCATAGTGAGGAATTTGCTTTTGAGGCAATGCACACATGAAGAATTGAATCATGGAGATCTCCCCCTATATCTTGTAATTCATACACGCATTTGACATATAATATGAAGAATTTGAAATGCATGATGAAATATGGTGCTTGATGAAATTCAGCATGAGGAATTATAGCACATAAAGTATCAGAGCACAAGTAGATTTGCTATGAAGCATAGTGCAAAATCATAATGCATCAAAAGTATCAAAGCACCATAGGGTTTAAGATTACAACTCGATCCAATAAAAGGTTTCATAAGAACGAGAGTTGTAACTTAATAAAATACTTTATATAGTCAAAAAATAGACCCGCTTGAAGACTAACTCAAATTTCTCCCCTTTGTCATCGAATGACCAAAAGGATCGAACCGAGGACTAACGCTCTTGAGGAATATCAAGTTGAAGACGGGCGCCAAAGATTGTCGGGGTTGTTTGTTGAAGTAGGACCAGCAAAGGTGTCTTCCAGATCTTCATTTTCATCGATTGTCGCGAGATGAAGAATAGGAGCTGGCCACCAAGGAAGGAACTTTGACCTTCTTGAATTTCTTCGAGGAGGTGCGCATCAGTCAAATTCTTCCTTGAGACCCATTGATGTCGGGCTTCTTCATTATAGACATGTGAAAGAACAGCCCAGTGCGCTTGAAGGTTTCATGAAGGTAATAGTGGTTTTTCTTCATTGCATTGTGAGTAGACGTCATATTGTAAAGAAGAGTACCAAACTGACGTTTGACCCACTTATGATTGCGATCAACCTTCTGATGAAGACTGAGGAGTAATTCACGATCAGTCATCACCCTGGGTGCAGTTCCTTGAGGATTTTGCTTTACTGAGGTATTTGCTGCCGAAACTGTCCATCCAATGGACGAATACCTTCATCTATCACAGCAGTAGCCTTGCCCTTTTCATCAGCTGAGGCAATTTGCCGTTTGAGGACTTCAATCGGGGGCAGGTAGCTGCAGTGGTTCAAAGTATCAGCTTTGTAATTGAGAGAGGACTTTGTCCTGATGAATCTCATAATCCAAGGCGCATAAGGCTTCAGCTCAAATGGTGACATGGCAATGTTAGCCAGAGTCCTCATGAAGAAATCATGGAAATTGACGGGAACGCCATGGATGATATTGAAAAGCATATTCTTCATGATGCCAACGACTTCTTCATCGTTCGAGTCGTGGCCTTTGATAGGACTCATAGTCTTCGTCAAGATTCGATAGACGGTCCGAGGCACATATAACAATTCCTTGACGAGGAATTTGGTTCTTGGTGCCTGCCTTGGCTTCAATGGCTTCATCAGCACTTGCATATAGTGATTTGAAAGTTCTTTTTCTTCATAGATCCGACGTGCACCATCAAGCGGAGGACTGAGTGGTAGAGCACGAAGCAATTCAACTGTAGGTGCCTTGTAGTGAGTGTTTTCAGTCATCCAATCTAAGACCCATGAATTGACGTCTTGGCGTCTCCGGTGATATCTTGAGGTTGCATAGAATCAAGAATTAGCTCTTCGTTCCAGTCACAAATATCAGTGCAGAAGTTTAGAAGTCCTGCGTCGTGAAGAACACTGAGGACTGGCTCAAAACCTGGCAGTGTCTCCATATCCACATGAGGAATATGAGCATGATCGAAGATTTTATCCTTGTTGAAAAGCACTGAGGAATAGAAGTTGGCTTGACTGGCAGTCCAAGCGCCTCTTCCTAATTCGAGCGTAATCATAAGGATTATATTTAGTGAAGAACACGTGCTCGGCAAAGAAATCTTCAGCCTTGAACTTTTGCTTGGTTGAGAACGGATTCTTTTGCTTGGGCAAGGGGTGTCGATGATTTGCATCACCACCTCGTAAATCACAAGTTCAGTTTCTTCACCGAGGAATTACTTGCTCCTCAACTTGTGCACCGAGGAATAGCGGCAGCAGAGTTTCATCGGACTAGTGGCTGGAATTTCTTCATGCCGCAGAACCAGTTGGTTGATTTTCTCCAGAGTCTATTTGGACAGTTTGTGCAGGGAGTGAGGAACTTGTTGGAGCGGAGTGAAGAGAGGAGTATTGGGATGCTGATTTTCCCAAAAATCATCATTGAACACAGGTGTGGTGCATCCGATATCCACATCTTCATCTTCAATTTCCTCAGCACCAGCCTGAGGAATTTCATAGTCTGATGAGGGAATAGCTGGGGTTGAAGGGATGGCATCCACTTCAATTTCTTCATCCATTTTCTCTGATGAAGCAGCCGATTGATGTTCTTCATCAGATCCGGTTGGGATCTCGTATTCTTCTCCAAAAGGAACAACTTCCTTTGATGGTATGGAGGAAATTGGAACAGCATCAATTGGTTTTTCGAATGAGCTGGTCATTGGCTTCATTTTCTTCACGGCGAAGAATCGACGCGGTGATGCTTTCCTTTTCTTCACAAAGAGCTCGTTTACGCAACTTTGGTTTTCTTCACATCAAAAGCAGATGGAAGAATTGGAGTTGGAGTTGGCGCAGGAGGAGCTGAGGAATTTGGTTCATTTTCTTCAGGAGCAACTGATGCAGTTCCCCTGTCTTGTTCAATTTCTTCAGGCGCAACTGATGCAGTTGCCCTGACTTGAGCAGTTTCTTCAGGTGCACCACTAGTGGGTGCCCTGGCAATTTCTTCAGCGGCTGGAATGGGATCATCAGCCCTGGAATCAGTGTTGTCATCAGCAGGCTGAACGTCATCAGCGATGCTGGCATTTTCTTCAAGAGGGTCGAGCCGAGGCTGAGGAATTTCATGTTGCATTGGGACAGCAACATTTGTGAGATTCTTCGTCAGTTGATGAATCTGTCCTTGGCTCCTTGCCAATCAGCATTGAATGAATCGAAGTTTTTGCCGAGGTTTTGAATTTCGATCTGGACTTGGAGAAGCTCCTCGGTGTCATCTTGACAATGTTTTTCTTCAGAACTTCTCCTTCCTGTATTGAGCCTTTTGATTTCCCTCGCCTTTTCATACTTCCATTTTTCTTCAGCTATGAAGTGAGTCAACATATGACTTTGACCAGGTGTCAAGTGAAGATCGAGCGAGAGGGTATTGGGATCATTGTGCCGTAGATCAATAAAGTCGAGGACTATCTTCGGTCCAATAGCGATGGTACAGATGTACCTTTGGCTCTAGCGCCCTTGCTTGTCGGTCTCTGATGATTTCTGCGAGTTCTTCATCAGATGCCTCATCCTCAGATGGCACATGGAATGCAACCATTTTCTTCGTCGGGCTAGGTCGAGGACCTCGACCAGCTGTTGCTTTGGTCTTCAGCTGAGTCGGACCAGTTGAAGAAATGGGAGCTGCTGAGGAACTTGCAGAGATGCTCGAGGCAATTGAAAATCCAGCAGTCCGTTGACATGTAGCTAGGTGCACAGAACCCGAAGGTTTTGACGGAGCTGTTGAGGACTTTGGTGGGGCAGCAGCAGTTTGAGGAATTTGCTTGGAAGGTGCTTTGAGGAACTTGGCCGTGAGGGCGCAGATGATGAAGCACTTGGCTTATGAGCAGGCTTCTTTTGCATTGATTTCCTCGGTTTGACCGAGACCTTCTGTGGCGAGCAGCGGCGTAATCCTCATTGAATTTCTTCACTTTGCTTCCTTTGCTTGCTTTGCCAATTTTGCTTGGCGTTTAGCCCATTCCTCGAGAAAGTCCTCACCGCGTTTGACGCTAGTGGGATCAGCTATTTGGCCAGGTGCCAAAGGAGCTCTTGGGCATGGAGGGTTAAGAGCGAATTTCTTCATGTACTTAGGAGTTACATATCTATATTCCCTCCATTCCCGTGCCCATCTCCGTTCAATCTTCTGAATACGCACCTTGCGTTGATTTTTACTTTCTTCATCTGGTGTGCGATGAGTCGGCATATATATCCTCGAGGATTTCAAATGCTGTCATAACCTCTGGTTTCTTTCCTCCCTTCTGCGGCTTCTTACCATCTCGCCATTTTCTTGATTGAGGAAATTGAACAATTGAGTTCTCTGAAGAAGTGTGCAGTTTTTCTTCGAGGAACGCTACAAATGAGTTAAGTTGATGAGAACCTAGGGATTCAGCGGCGGACATTTGTACCGTGAGCAGTATAGGTGCGAGGAATTTGGAGAGGTCATATGCGTTCTCGTAAGGTTTTCAAAAAGAACAAGTTTTGAGGATTTTGACCGGATGAACTTTGAAGAATTTCAATAAGCGTTCTTTGTCTTAGGTTCCAGAGTTGTATAGATCGAAGATCCACACAATTGAGGAATCTTGAAGAAAATCATAGCTTAGAGAAACGAGTCAAGAGATTTGAGGTGTTCATATGTGTGAAGATTTGAGGAATAAACACCTTTGAAGAATTTGAAGAAAATTTGAGAATCAAAGCGAGTAATAAAAGTAACTTTTAATTACCCGAAGTGAAGAACACGACGAACTGAGATGAATAGTTTTGAAGTTCGTCCGTTCAGATCTTCCACGCCCTAACTTGGCAGAGGAAATCAGCTACGGCGGCAATGAGTGAAGATATTCCACGGTCGGTAGCGAGTACGTCGGCGAAGAGGTCAAGGCGATGAAGCTTTTCCTCACCGGCTGACGATGGAGTAGCGGCGGCGCTTAGGGTTTGAGGAACTCGGCGGGAGAGAGAGGTCGGCGGAGTAAAAAGAGTGAGGAAGGGAGAGGGGTATTTATAGGCACAAGTGAAAAACGGATCGTCCAAGATTTAGGACGAACATGCCCCTGACCACTTCCCTTCTCACGACATGTGTCACCCACGTCTTGTGTAGTGGAGATCGTGTCTGATCGTGGATGAATATAATAATGCATCGTGGGATGTGGAGCGGTTTGAGCGGTAAAAGCGAAGGTTTGAAAAAGATTCGTTTTAAAGTTCCGTTCGCAATTTCTTCAATTGTCAAGGACACAAAGTGAAGAATTTGAACGAGTTTCAAGGTAGAACGCATGAAGAATTTGTGAATGGATTGGGTTGAGTATAGCATAGAGGAAGGGTCCGATCACATTCACTTAGCGTAAAACGCGATTTGAGGAAATAGCCATAAGTGAATCTTTGTAGAGGACATAAATCCATATATATATATATAGCCAATGAAGAAAGACGACGGAAATAGTGAAGATTTTGCAAAGTTGAAGAATTTAAAAAAACTGAAGAATTTCAAAAGTTGAGGAAAAACTCAAATTGAAGAATTTCAACTTTGGTGGTGGCGTGACCAACGGTATAAGAATGATGATTTCAGACACGCGCACAATTGTCGTAGGGTTCTCGAGAATCAAATTCTTCATTAATTTCTTCACACTTAGAGTGTTATTCTTCATTGGTGAAGAAAAACGTTTCTTCATGTGTTGCACATCTAAGTCATCAAATTTGCATAAGTGTTAGGATGTGTGTCCTTTTCAAAGAACATTCAAGATTCTAAGATATTTAGCTCACACCGCAACTTGCTAAATCTCTTCTCATCCAAGGGCTTAGTGAAGATATCAGCTAGCTGTTCTTGATCTTCACGTGCTTTCGATGGAAATGTCGCCCTTCAACACATGATCACGAAGAAAATGATGACGAATTTGAATGTGCTTTGTCTTCGAAAGTGCTGAACTGGGTTGTGAGCAATTTTGATGGCACTCTCATTGTCACGATGAGAGAGGCACATTCTTCACGTTGATGCCATAGTCCTTGAGGGTTTGCTTCATCCATAGTAATTGAGCACAACACGAGCCAGAAGCAATGTATTCAGCTTCCGCATGATGAAGCGGTGATACGCAGTTCTGTTTCTTCGAGGACCAATGCACCAAAGATCGTCCGAGGAAATGACAAGTACCAGATGTTGACTTGCGGTCCACACGATCACCAAAGCATAGTCGAGTCGAGAATATCCAATGAGATCAAAAGTAGAGCCCTTGGGGTACCATAATCCTAGTGTTGGTGTGTGAGATAGATATCGAAGAATATGCTTCACAAACCTTATGGTGTGATTCCTTCGTGTAGCTTGAAATCGGGCACACATGCAAACACTAAGCATTATATCTGGCCTAGATGCACATAAGTACAATAAGGAACCAATCATGGAGCGGTATACCTTGTGATCGAAGTCAATACCATTTTCATCAATTGCATAGATGGCCATTTGTGGGCATAGGAATTTTGACACCTTTGCAATCTTGGATGCCGAATTTCTTCAGACATCTTTGAGGTATTTCTCCTGAGATATGAATATGCCATTGTGTTGTTGTGAATTTGAAGACCTAAGAAGAATTTCAGCTCTCCCATCATAGACATTTGATATTCTTCACTCATCATATAGGCAAATTCATCACTATAACGTTGGTCAAGACAGCCAAAGATAATATCATCAACATATATTTGGCACACAAAAGTTCACCATCATAAGATTTAGTAAAGAGAGTAGGATCGAGTGAACCAGGTGTGAAGCCATTCTTCACGAAGAATTCCTTCAATGTATCATACCACGCTTGAGGGGCTTGCTTGAGGCCATAGAGAGCCTTATTTAGTCTCAAGACTTTGTCGATTCTTTGGATCTTCAAAACCTGGTGGTTGAGCAACATATACTTCTTCCTCAAGCTTACCATTGAGGAATGCACTTTTCACATCCATTTGATATAAAGTGATATTGTGATGGTTAGCATAGGCGAGTAATATGCGAATAGACTCAAGTCTAACAACAGGTGCAAAAGTTTCATCGAAGTCAATTCCTTCAACTCTGCGTGTAGCCTTGAGCTACTAGTCGTGCCTTATTCCTCACCACAAGACCATTTTCATCTTGCTTGTTGCGATAGATCCACTTTGTGCCAATGATATTATGCTTGCGAGGATCTGGACGTTTGACCAGTTCCTGCACATTGTTGAGCTCGAACTGATGTAATTCTTCTTGCATGGCCTGAATCCACTCAGGCTCCAGAAATGCTTCATCTACCTTAGTGGGCTCTGTGATAGAGACAAAAGCATAGTGCCCACAAAAGTTAGATAAATGTGAATCTTTTGAGCGTGTGAGAGGACCTGGCGCTTCAATGTCATCGATGATCTTGTCAACTTGCACTTCTTTTGCAACGCGAGGATGAGCTAGTTGTCTTTGAGGAATTTGACCATTTTCCTCAGCACCATTTTCTTCAGCATTATCTTCAGGTGCATCAGCTCGACGTTCTTCAGCGTCTGAAATGAATTCTTCAGCAGTTTCTTGATGGGAATGACATCCTCAGTTGCCTTGAACCTGATAGAATCCTCAGGTGTTGGTTCGTCTAACACAGAAGGTAGGTGCTCTCTTTGCGAGCCATTAGTTTCATCAAACCGCACATCTACAGTTTCAACAACCTTGTGAAGGACGATGTTGAAGACTTTGTAGGTGTGCGAGTCCTTTCCGTAACCAAGCATAAAACCTTCATGTGCTTTAGGTGCAAATTTAGAGGTGTGGTGAGGATCTCTAATCCAGCATTTAGCACCGAAGACTTTGAAATAACTTACATTAGGTTTCTTGTCAGTGAGGAGTTCATAGGCAGTCTTTTGAAGAATTTGTGAAGATATACTGTTGATGATGTGGCACGCATGTCAATTGCTTCAATCCGTAAGCGACTAGGCGTTTTGTATTCATCAAGCATAGTGAGCCATCTCAACAAGAGTTACATTCTTGCGCTCCACGACGCCATTTTGTCATGGAGTGTAGGGAGCAGATAACTCATGAGTAATACCAAGTTCATCAAGATAGTCATTAAGACCGAATTCTTGAACTCGGTTCCATTGTCACTCTGATGTGCTTGATCTTCACACCAAAGTTGGTGAAGCCCTCGAGGAAAATCGTTTGAAGATTTCACGCACTTGATTTTGTAAGTAACAATGTGTACCCAAGTGTAACGAGAGTAATCATCAACAATAACAAAGCCATATAGTGATGCTTCATTAACGATAGCTGAATAATGATTGGGACCAAAGAGGTCCATGTGAAGCAATTCGAAGGGGCGAGTAGAGGTCATGATAGTCTTATTTGGATGCTTGGCCTTGGTCATTTTTCCAGCTTCACAGTTCGCATAGGTGATCCTTGAGGAATTTGACATTCTCAATGCCAATGACATGCTTCTTCTTCGCAAGCGTGTGCAAATTCCTCATGCCTGCATGACCAAGTCGTCGATGCCATAGCCAGCCTTCCAAGCTTTTGCAAGTAGACACACGGCTGGTTGTGGTCCTGTGGAAAAATCAACAATATACAAGTCTCCTCTCCTAAAGCCTTCAAGACTTTGGAATTGTCGACTTCCATAATCACAACACACCGATACTTGCCAAAGATAACAACCATATCAAGATCACAAAGCATTGAGACCGACATGAGGTTATATCCTAAAGACTCAACAAGCATGACTTTGTCCATGTGCATGTCCTTAGAGATAGCAACCTTACCAAGTCCCAATACCTGACTTTTGCCTTTGTCAGCGAAGATGATATGCTTCAGATGTGACGGTGATAAGGTAGCATCCATCAATAGATTCTTGTCACCAGTCATGTGATTTGTACATCCACTATCGAGAACCCACTCAGTGGCTTTGGGTTGATCATCCTGCAGATGAATTAGTACAACTTACGATCTCATATACTTCATCGGTGAAGAATATGATATCAAGTTCATCGATGAATTTCATCGATCGATATCAGATAAGCGATATGAGGACGTGTGAAATGAAAGTTCATTTCATCATGATTAGCTGCGTCCTTTCGTGCAGTTTGTCGTGCCCTGACAAATTCTTCAGACGTTAAGGCACGCCTGGAGACCTGACCTGCGTAAGAGATTAGTTCTTTTTCTTTACCACCCACATCTGAAGGGGTGGCAAAGAGTTCATCATTCTGCGAGCACCATATGAGAATGGTGGCATAGAGGCCAAACCATTTCGTTTCACATAGGAGGAGTTAGGGTAAGTATATGAATAAGCAGAGAAATTTTTCGAGGACTTATGAACATATTGGTTTGAAGAATAATGCACATAATCATAGTCCTTAGCTCTACCCTGCGAAACAGAGTTATTAGCACGATGATAATCATATGAGGACTTTGATCCATATGAAGAATTTGGTCCATATGAAGAATTTGATCTGGGTTCCTTTTCTTCACGGTGATGTCATGAGGACATTCACCGAAGACTTTCAAGGCACTTCTTGGGAACCCAGATTTTCTTCATCTGAGGAACCGTTCCTGCGATTAGTGCCAACATATCTAGCAAATACTTCACCATTCTGATTTTTGAATAGTTTATAGTTGGAGTCAAATGACTCATCGCCAGTAATGAGGAAATTCACACGAAAAACCAGATAAGGTAGATGGATCAACTGGAGGTCCCTTTGCAGCAACCCATGAGGTTTTGAGGTACTGCTCAGGCTTCCAGTATGTTCCATCGGCATTTAATTTCCTCTCAAATGTGATACCCTCTTTCCTAGGGTTTCTGTTGAGGATCTGCTTTTTAAGCACATCACAAAGAGTCTGATGCCCTTTGAGGCTTTTGTACATGCTGTCATGTACAATTCCTTCAATCCTGCATCGTCGGTGATACTAGCAATGTCCTCGGATGAGGAATTAGTGATAGCGAGAGGCAGGTGAGGAATTTGTAACAGTTGAAGCATTTGAACATTCGGTGAAGAATTAGCAGATTCACGTTCAATGCACTTTAAGCATGGAGGAACAAATTCTTCTTGAGAAGCTGATTTGTTGAGCAAGTAATGAATCGCGCTCCTTGAAAGATCTTCATAACTCGCTCTTAGCTTCTCAAGATCTTGCTTTCTTTGAAGAAATTCATAAGAAAGTTTCTCATGATCGAGATAAGAGAGTGTTATGATGACCTTGAAGGTTATCAAGCTTAGACTGAAGTCTCTGAAGATTTTCGATCGGGCTTGAGTGCGATCCATTTCTTCACCTAACATATCATCACTCTTATCTAGCATGTTTTGAACCTTTTCAAAAGCCCTTTGTTGTTTTATAGCAATCTTAGCAAGTTTAGAGTAGCTGGGCTTGAGATCCTCATCGATTCATTTTCACTTTGGATTCAGAGGAGGTGAAATTGAGTACCTTGGCACCTTTTGCCATGAAGCAATAGGTGGGAGCGTAGTCATCGTTTTCCTCATCGGGTTTGTCGGTGGAGTCGGTTTCTTCAGTGTTGAAGATGGACTTGCTAACATAAGCGATAGCAAGAGCCGGACTAGCCACACCAGATTCGGATTCTTCAGACTCCTCCTCTTCCTCATTTTCCTCAGATTCAGCTTGAGTCCATTTCCTTGCCAATGAATGCCCGAGCCCTTTTGGAGCTGCTCTTCTTGTGAGAAGAAGGTTTTGAGGATTTTGATGATGAAGATTTTGATGATGAAGATTTTGATGATTTCTTCTTCTTCTTCACGCCATCGTAATCGTAATCCTTGTGTTTCTTCTTTCTTAATTCCTTTTCCCACTGAGGACAATCTTGGATATAGTGACCAGGTTTCTTGCATTTGTGGCAAAGTCTTCGCTTATAGTCACTAGATGAGGAATCACTTCTTCTTGAGGATTTTCCAAAGCGACCACGTCTTGAGAATTTCTGGAATTTCTTCACGGCGATTGCTAGCTCCTGGCCAAATTCTTCAGGATCTCCAAGGCTACTACCGAGTCTTCACTCTCGATTCAGATTCAGCCTTGGCCTTTAGGGCACGTGTTTTCCATAGCCGTAACCATAGAGATCTCTCTTTTCAAAAATTTGGAACTTCGTGAGTATTTAGCCTTTCGAGGATATCAGCAGGATCAAGAGACTTATAGTCAGCTCGTTCTTGTATCATCAGTGCCAGAGTGTCAAATGAGGAATCAAGCGATCTTAGCAATTTCTTCACCACCTCATGGTCGGTTATGTCAGTGGCACCCAGTGCTTGAAGCTCATTTGAGATGTCAGTGAGGCGATCGAAGGTTTGTTGAACATTTTCGTTGTCGAGTCTTTTGAAGCGGTTGAAGAGATTCGAAGAACATCAACTCGAGAGTCACGCTGAGTTGAAACACCTTCATTTACTTTGGACAGCCTGTCCCGAGATGAGTTTGGCGATTCCAAAGCACTCACTCTTCCATATTGACCTTTGCTCGAGATGGCCACATATGATATTCTTCGCTTGAGAATCGAGTTGCTTGAATCTCTTCACATCAGCATCATTCGTGAGAAAGTGTGGTGAGGAAACACCTTTTGTCACAACATACCGTAGATCGTTGTCAATTGCTTCAAGATGCATTCGCATTTTGTTCTTCCGATGAGGGGTAGTCCGTCCCATCAAGGTAGGACACCCTCTTTGAGACCTTGATCATACCTGCGGTCGACATAACTAAAACTCCGGTGGTTAAACCAAAATCACACGTAACAAGGGAGTACCTTGCTCGATACCAATTGAAAGTGCGTTATATCGACTAGAGGGGGGTGAATAGGCGATTTTAGAGAATTTTACAAATTCTTCACCGAGGAATTTGTGGTGAGGAAATTCCTTAGCGAAGAAATACATGCAGCGGAATAAGTACTCGAAGTAAGCATAACAGATTACAAGCATAGTCATCATGATGAAATGAAGACAATCACAGAGTACGTAAAGCGTAATCACAGGATAACACAAGATGAAGACAAACAGATCAAGAAATTGAACCGAGGAAATTGAGAAAGTCTTGATCAAAGTCTTCAAACACAGATATGACAAACACTCAACACGATTATGAGGAAATGAAAGGGTTGAGGAAATAGAACCGATTAGGTTGGTGAAGACAATGATTTGGTAGACCAGTTCCAACTGCTGTCTCGGTTATGCGTCTGGTTGGAAGCGGTGAGTATTTAAACTCGAGGACACACAGTCCGGACACCCGATCCTTTGAGCACGCAACTCAGGACACCAAGTCCTCACCGTATTCTCCTTGAACTAAGGTCACGCAGACCTCGTCCAATCACTCGTGGTAAGTCTTGAGCGACTTCCAAACCTTCACATACTTGGTCACCCGGCAATCCACAATTCCTCTTGGATGCTCTAGACCTTGGCGCCTAACCGTCTGGAAGAAGCACAGTCTTCAAAGGTAAAAGCGTCGGATCCACGCAGGATCAATTTCTTGATGATGCTCAATCACTTTGGGTTTGTTGGGGTTTGGTTTTGGGTTTTTCCTCACTTTTGGGTTTTCCTCACTTGATGATTTTCTCTCAAAGTCCTCGGAGGATGGGTTGCTCTCAAATGACAAGTGTCAAGATCTCTCGGAGCAGCCAACCAACTAGTGGTTGTAGGGGCGGCTATTTATAGCCTAGGGAGCAGCCCGACATGATAAGACATAAATGCCCTTCAATGATATGACCGTTAGGTGGATAAGATATTTTGGGACAGGCTGGCGCAAGAAGACAAAGAACGGAAATTTGACTTTCAAATTCCTCGGGGCTATCATGTTCCTCCTTTGTGTAGGCAATTCGTCTTGGCGAATTCCTAACTCCTCAGTCGAACAAATTCCTCGTGACCGGAAGAGCTTCGTCTCACACTAAAGAAATTGACTGAATCAGTATGAGATTTCCAAAAGCTTCACTCGAAGGGATTGGTAGGTGTAGGATTTTGAGTTGAGCATCAAATGGAAATTTTCCTTAGTATTTCCTCGACCCCTTTAACAAGACGGTGTTTCCTATGACTCAAGAAAGAGAAAATGAAACTACGAAAACAAAAGTCTTCACGCTTCATGTTCCTCAGCGAATACCAAGTCTTCGTGATCACACCAATTTCTTCACTTTCAAAGTCTTGAAAGTCTTGAATATCAAAGTCTTGGATGAAGAACTTCATTTTTAGGGGTCGACTTTCTCTGTAAATATCAAACTCCTCATAGACTTATAGACCTGTGTACACTCACAAACGCATTAGTTACTTAACCTATAAGTCTTCAATACACCAAAATCACTAAGGGGAACTAGATGCACTTACAAAGATGCAAAGTAAAATAGAAGCAAAATAAAAAGCAAAGGAAATAGCTAAGTGTTGGAAGATTAATATGATGGAAAATAGACCCGGGGGCCATAGGTTTCACTAGTGGCTTCTCTCAAGAGCATAATTATTTACGGTGGGTGAACAAATTACTGTTGAGCAATTGGCAGAATTGAGCATAGTTATGAGAATATCTAGTTATGATCATGTATATAGGTATCACGTCCGAGACAAGTAGACCGACTCCTGCCTGCATCTACTACTATTGCTCCACACATCGACCGCTATCCAGCATGCATCTAGAGCATTAAGTTCATAAGAACAGAGTAATGCTTTAAGCAAGATGACATGATGTAGAGGGATAAATTCATGAAATATGATATAAACCCCATCTTGTTATCCTCGATGGCAACAATACAATACGTGCCTTGCTGCCCCTCATCACATCCGGGAAAGGACACCGCAAGATTGAACCCAAAGCTAAGCACTTCTCTCATTGCAAGAAAGATCAATCTAGTAGGCCAAACCAAAGTGATAATTCGAAGAGACTTGCAGACATAACCAATCATACATAAAAGAATTCAGAAGATTCAAATATTGTTCATAGATAAACTTGATCATAAACCCACAATTCATCGGTCTCAACAAACACCCCGCAATAGAAGATTACATTGAATAGATCTCCACGGGAGAGGGGGAGAACATTGTATTGAGATCCAAAAAGAGAGAAGAAGCCATCTAGCTAATAACTATGGACCCGAAGGTCTGAGGTAAACTACTCACACATCATCGGAGAGGCTATGGTGTTGATCTAGAAGCCCTCCATGATCGATGCCCCCTCTGGAGGAGCTCCGGAACAGGCCCCAAGATGGGATCTCACGGGTACAGAAGGTTGCAGCGGTGGAATTAGGTTTTTGGCTCTGTATCCGGTAGTTTGGGGGTACGTAGGTATATATAGGAGGAAGGAGTACGTCGGTGGAGCAACAAGGGGTCCACAAGGGTGGAGGGCGCGCCTGGGGGGTAGGCGCGCCCCCTGCCTCATGGCCTCCTGGATGAAGTCTTGACGTCGGTTCCAAGTCCTCTGGACCACGTTCGTTCCGAAAATCACGTTCCCGAAGGTTTCATTCCGTTTGGAATCCGTTTGATATCCTTTTTCTGTGAAACTCTAAAATAGGCAAAAAAAACAGCAATTCTGGGCTGGGCCTCCGGTTAATAGGTTAGTCCCAAAAATAATATAAAAGTGTATAATAAAGCCCAATAATGTCCAAAACAGAATATAATAAAGCATGGAGCAATAAAAAATTATAGATACGTTGGACACGTATCAAGCATCCCCAAGCTTAATTCATGCTCGTCCTCAAGTAGGTAAATGATAAAAACATAATTTTTGATGTGGAATGCTACTTAGCATAATTTCAATATAATTCTTCTTATTGTGGCATGAATGTTCAGATTTGATATGATTCAAGATAAAAGTTTAACATTGACATAAAGACAATAATACTTCAAGCATACTAACTAAGCAATTATGTCTTATCAAAATAACATAGCCAAAGCAAGTTATCCCTACAAAATCATATAGTATGGCTGTGCTCCATCTTTCCCACACAAAATATTCATATCATGTACAACCCCGGTTTTGGCCAAGCATTTGGTTCATACTTTTAACGCGCTTCAGCCTTTTCAAATCTTACGTAATACATGAGCGCAAGCCATGGATATAGCACTACAGTGGAATAAGGTAGAATTGTAGGGGTTCTGTGGGAGGACAAAAAAAGAGAAAGTCTCACATCAACGAGGCTAATCAACGGGCTATGGAGATGCCCATCAATTGATGTTAATGCGAGGAGTAGGGATTGCCATGCAACGGATGCACTAGAACTATAAGTGTATGAAAGCTCAAAATGGAACTAAGTGGGTGTGCATCCAACTTGCTTGCTCACGAAGACCTCGGGCATTTGAGGAAGCCCATCATTGGAATATACAAGCCAAGTTCTATAATGAAATTTCCCACTAGTACATGAAAGTGAGAAAATGAGAGACTCTCTATTATGAAGACCACGGTCCTACTTTGAAGCACAAGTGTGGTAACAGGATAGTAACATTGTCCCTTCTCTCTTTTTCTCTCATTTTTTTATTTGGGCCTTTTCTCTTTTTTATGGCCTCCTTTTTTATTTTTTATTTAGTACAGAGTCTCATCCCGACTTGTGTGGGAATCAGAGTCTCCATCATCCTTTCCTCACTTGGGACAATGCTTTAATAATGATGATCATCACACTTTTATTTACTTACAACTCAATACTTAGAACAAAATATGACTCTATATGAATGCCTCCGGTGGTGTATCGGGATATGCAATGGATCCAGAGTGACATGTATGAAAGAATTATGAACAGTGGATTAACCACAAATACAATGTCAACTACATGATCATGCAAAGCAATATGACAATAATGGAGTACGTCATGATAAATGAAACGGTTGAAAGTTGCATGGCAATATATCTCGGAATGGCTATGAAATGCCATGATAGGTAGGTATGGTGGTTGTTTTGAGGAAGATATAAGGAGGCTTATGTGTGATAGAGCGTATCATATCACGGTGTTTGGATGCACCAGCGAAGTTTGCACCAACTCTCAAGGTGAGAAAGGGCAATGCACGACAATCAAGAGGCTAGAAAATTGTGGAAAGGTAAGTGTGCGTATAGTCCATGGACTCACATTAGTCATAAAGAACTCATATACTTATTGCAAAAATTTATTAGCCCTCGAAGCAAAGTACTACTACGCATGCTCCTAGGGGAAGGGTTGGTAGGAGTAAACCATCGCGCGATCCCGACCGCCACACAAAGGAAGACAGTAAACAAATACTTCATGCTCCGACTTCGTTACATAAAGGTTCACCATATGTGCATGCTACGGGAATCACAAAATCCAACACATGTATTTTTCAGTTCCACAATTACTCAACTAGCACAACTATGATATTACCACCTTTTATCTCAAAACAATTATCAAGCATCAAATTTCTCATGGTATTAATTAAAGAAAATTGCCATGCTATTTTAAGACTCCCAAAATTATATAAGTGAAGCATGAGAGATCAATAGTTTCTATAAAACAAATCCACCACCGTTCTCTAAAAGATATAAGTGAAGCACTAGAGCAAAACTATATAGCTCAAAAAATATAAGTGAAGCACATAGAGTATTCTAATATTCCGAATCAAGTGTGACTTTCTCAAAAGGTGTGTACAGCAAGGATGATTGTGGTAGACTAACAAATAAATACTCAAATAATACAAGACGCTCCAAGCAAAACACATATCATGTGGTGAATAAAAATATAGCTCCAAGTAAAGTTACCGATGGAAGTAGACGAAGAGGGGATGCCTTCCGGGGCATCCCCAAGCTTTGGATTTTAGGTGTGCTTAGATTATCTTGGGGTGCCATGGGAATCCCAAATCTTAGGCTTTTGCCACTCCTTGTTCCATAATCCATCAAATCTTTCACCCAAAACTTGAAAACTTCACAACAAAAAACTAAGCAGAAAATCTCATAAGCCCCGTTAGCGAAAGAAAACAAAACACCACTTCAAAGTACTGTAATGAACTCATTATTTATTTATATTGGTGTTAAACCTACTGTATTCCAACTTCTATATGGTTTATAAACTATTTTACTAGCCATAGATTCATCAAAATAAGAAAACAACACACGAAAAACAGAATCTGTCAAAAACAGAACAGTCTATAGTAATCTGTAACTAACGCAAACTTATGGAACTCCAAAAATTCATCCAAATTAGGAAGACCTATAAAAGTTGTTTATTGAGCAGCAGCAATTGGAATCAATATTTTATCACGTTCTGGTGATTTTTAACAATTATGTTCGTGAATAGAAAGTTTCTGGAATTTTCAGCAAGATCAAATAACTATCATCCAAGATGATCCTATAGGTTAAACTTGGCACAAACACTAATTAAAACATAAAAACACATCTAACCAGAGGCTAGAACAAATATATATTCATAAACAGAAGCAAAAAGCAAAAAACTAGAAATAAAATTGGGTTGCCTCCCAACAAGCGCTATCGTTTAACGCCCCTAGCTAGGCATAAAAGCAAGAATAGATCTAGGTATTGCCATCTTTGGTAGGCAATCCATAAGTGGCTCTCGTAATAGATTCATAAGGTAATTTTATTTTCTTTATAGGTAAGTGTTCCATGCCTTTCTTTAATGGAAATTGGAATCTAATATTCCCTTCCTTCATATCAATAATTGCACCAATCGTTCTAAGGAAAGGTCTACCAAGAATAATAGGACATGAAGGATTGCAATCTATGTCAAGAACAATAAAGTCTACGGGCACATAGTTCCTGTTTGCAACAATAAGAACAACATTAATTCTTCTAATAGGTTTCTTAATGGTGGAATCCTCAAGGTGCAAGTTTAAAGAGCTATCATCAAAATCACGGAAACCTAGCAAATCGCATAAAGTCTTTGGAATCGTGGAAACACTAGGGCCCAAATCACACAAAGCATAGCATTCATGATCTTTAATTTTAATTTTAATAGTAGGTTCCCACTCATCATGAATTTTTCTAGGGATAGAAACTTCCAACTCAAGTTTTTCTTCATAAGATTGCATCAAAGCATCAACGATATGTTTAGTAAAGGCTTTATTTTGACTATAAGCATGAGGAGAATTTAGCACGGATTGCAACAAGGAAATACAATCTATCAAAGAGCAATTATCATAATTAAATTCCTTGAAATCAAAAATAGTGGGTTCATTAATATCTAATGTTTTGATCTCTTCGATCCCACTTTTATCAATTTTAGCATCAAGATCTAAAAACTCCGAATTTAGAACGCCTTCTAGGTAAAGGTGGATCATATTCAGTCCCATCATTATCAAGATTCATATTGCAAAACAAAGATTTAATAGGGGACACATCAATAACTTTTAGATCTTCATCTTTGTTTTCATAAAAATTAGAAGAACATGCTTTTATAAAGCAATCTTTCTTAGCACGGATCCTAGCGTTTTTTCTTTGCACTCATAAATGGAAATTCTCATGGCCTTGAGAGACTCATTGATATCACCCTTAGGTGGAATAGATCTAAGTTTCAAAGAATCAACATCAAGAGAAATTCTATCAACGTTCCTAGCCAATTCATCAACTTTAAGCAATTTTTCTTCAAGCAAAGCATTGAAATTATTTTGCGAATTCATAAATTCCTTAACACTAGTCTCTAATTCAGAAGGAATCTTATTAAAATTTCCATAAGAATTGTTGTAGGAATTACCATAACTATTGGAGGAATTACTAGGATAAGGCCTAGGATTAAAGTTTCCTCTATACGTGTTGTTACCAAAATTATTCCTACCAACAAAATTCACATCCATAGATTCATTATTATTCTAAATCAAAGTAGACAAAGGAATATCATTAGTTTCAGAAGAAACACTTTTATTAGCAAATAATTTCATAAGTTCATCCATCTTCCCACTCAAAACATTAATTTCTTCTATCGCATGCACTTTTTACTAGTAGATCTTTCAGTGTGCCATTGAGAATAATTAACCATAATATTATCTAGGAGTTTAGTAGCTTATCCTAAAGTGATTTCCATAAAAGTGCCTCCCGCGGCCGAATCTAAAAGATTTCTAGAAGCAAAATTCAATCCGGCATAAATTTTTTGTATGATCATCCATAAATTCAAACCATGAGTAGGGCAATTACTTATCGTTAATTTCATCCTCTCCCAAGCTTGTGCAACATGTTCATGATCAAGTTGCTTAAAATTCATAATATCGTTTCTAAGAGAGATGATCTTAGCGGGAGGAAAATACTTAGAGATAAAAGCATCTTTGCACTTATTCCAAGAATCAATACAATTTTTCGGCAAAGATGAAAACCAAGCTTTAGCACGATCTCTAAGCGAAAAAGGAAATAGCTTCAATTTGACAATATCATGATCCACATCTTTCTTGAATATCACACAAATCAATGAAGCTATTTAGATGGGTAGCAGCATCTTCACTAGGAAGGCCGGCGAATTGATCTTTCATGACAAGATTCAACAAAGCAGTATTAATTTCACAAGACTCGATATCAGTAAGAGGAGCAATCGGAGTGCTAAGGAAATCATTGTTGTTGGTATTGGTGAAGCACACAATTTAGTATTATCTTGAGCCATCATGACAAGCAAGCAATCCAACACACGAGCAAACAAGAGGCGAGCGAAAAGAGGCAAACGGAAAAGAGAGGGCGAATAAAACGGCAAGGGTGGAGTGGGGGAGAGGAAAACGAGAGGCAAATGGCAAATAATGTACTGCGGCAGATAAGGGTTTGTGATGGGTACTTGGTATGTTGACTTTTGCGTAGAATCCCCGGCAATGGCGCCAAAAATCCTTCTTGCTAACTCTTGAGCACTGCGTTGGTTTTCTCTTGAAGAGGAAAGGGTGATGCATCAAAGTAGCGTAAGTATTTCCCTCAGTTTTTGAGAACCAAGGTATCAATCCAGTAGGAGGCCACGCATGAGTCCCTCGCACCTACACAAACAAATAAATCCTCGCAACCAACACGATAAGGGGTTGTCAATCCCTTCACGGTCACTTACGAGAGTGAGATCTGATAGATATGATAGGATATTTTTTTGGTATTTTTATGATAAAGATGCAAAGTAAAATAGAAGCAAAATAAAAGGCAAAGGAAATAGCTAAGTGTTGGAAGATTAATATGATGGAAAATAGACTTGGGGGGCATAGGTTTCTCTAGTGGCTTCTCTCAAGAGCATAAGTATTTACGGTGGGTGAACAAATTTCTGTTGAGCAATTGACTGAATTGAGCATAGTTATGAGAATATCTAGGTATGATCATGTATATAGGCATCACGTCCGAGGAAGCGATGACCGACTCTGCACGCATCTACTACTATTACTCCACACATCGACCATTATCCAGCATGCATCTAGAGTATTAAGTTCATAAGAATAGAGTAACGCTTTAAGCAATATGACATGATGTAGAGGGATAAATTCATGCAATGTGATATAAACCCCATCTTGTTATCCTTGATGGCAACAATACAATACGTGCCTTGCTGCCCCTACTGTCACTGGGAAAGAACACCGCAAGATTGAACCCAAAGCTAAGCACTTCTCCCATTGCAAGAAAGACCAATCTAGTAGGCCAAACCAAACTGATAATTCGAAGAGACTTGCAAAGATAACCAATCATACATAAAAGAATTCAGAAGATTCAAATATTGTTCATAGATAAACTTGATCATAAACCCACAATTCATCGGTCTCAACAAACACACCGCAAAAAGAAGATTACATCGAATAGATCCCCATGAGAGAGGGGAGAACATTGTTTTGAGATCCAAAAGAGAGAAGAAGCCATCTAGCTAATAACTACGGACCAGAAGGTCTGAGGTAAACTACTCACACATCATCGGAGAGGCTATGGTGTTGATGTAGAAGCCCTCCGTGATCGATGCCCCCTCCGGCGGTGCTCCAGAACAAGCACAAAGATGGGATCTCCCGGTTACAGAAGGTTGCGGCGGTGGAATTAGGTTTTTGGCTCCGTATCCGGTAGTTTGGGGGTACGTATGTATATATAGGAGGAAGGAGTACGTCGGTGGAGCAACAGGGGGCCCATGAGGGTGGAGGGCGTGCCTGGGGGGGGGGTAGGCGCGCCCCCCTACCCCGTGGCCTCCTGGTTGTAGTCTTGACGTAGGGTCCAAGTCCTCTGGATTACGTTCGTTCCAAAAATCACGTTCCCGAAGGTTTCATTCCGTTTGGACTCCATTTGATATTCTTTTTCTGCAAAACTCTGAAATAGGCAAAAAACATCAATTCTGGGCTGGGCCTCCGGTTAATAGGTTAGTCCCAAAAATAATATAAAAGTGTATAATAAAGCCCAATAATGTCCAAAACAGAATATAATAAAGCATGGAACAATCAAAAATTATAGACACGTTTGGAGACGTATCAATGTCCGGCCTGGCGGGGCCTAATCTGTTCTTCTCTGGATAGTTGTCGTCCGGATTTCCAGGGGAAGGGCCGGATGTCCGGGGCCTAGAGCTGGATTGCGGCTGGTCGGCTGTTGGGGCAGTTCCTATGCGGCTGCCCAGGCGCCGGATGTCCGACCTCTGGCCCGGATGTCCGACCGCTGTAGCTTCAGCCGCTCCGTCTTCTTCCGTCTTCGCTTCCAGGCTTCCCTCGTGGATGGTGTAGTTGTTGCGCTTGCACTCCTCCTCAACATCCATGAAGCTTCGACAATACCTATGCATGCACACGGGAGAAGTGTCAAGTAGTATACCATCCTCGAAGGGGTCAAGTGAGCACGTGTAAAGCAGATGATTCACCTTTGTGTATGTGAAGTAGATATCGCACGTGTCACTCGCCGAACGGACTCTTGACATGGTGATGTCCATAGGATGCTCCGCATCATCTCCCCTCCCTTGGGAAAGAAACCAAATCACCATAGGAAAGAGATGGCTTTGCCGTGTAGAAGTGGGCGTTCACTAAGTACTTGTCATGTTGAAGCTCGAAATGGGCACTCTCCAATGTCGCACTTTCTTGTGTTTCCTTCAAAAGAAGTAATGACAACTAACACTAGGAAAAAAATGTGGTTAGCTTTAGTGCAAAACCAAGCATTCAAGAGGTGAGAAACCAAAAAAGTGTCATCATCATGCAAAGCATATGGTGTGACAAAGGATTGTCACATGGCATGTAAGTATATCAATCGAGCACAAGCAAAGATATTATGGGGACAAGTATGGAAATGTGAGGTAGTGATGCAAGTATGTGTGTCAAGAGAATAAGCATCTACCTTGAGGTCATAGCAAGCATTCACAAATTGCTCAATGAATGGTCTATGGTAGGCATATGAATCATTCACAGCACCAAATAAGATGATATGTCTAAACACATGGGTCAAGTGAAAGGCAATGCAAGCAGAACGTGCATAAGGTGTAGTGAATATAGAGTGGCACTCAACACAATAAAATAAGAAATTGTTCATCATGTGTGAGGCAATCAAGGCAAGCATGTAGCAACCAATGGGACATGGCATGTGCGAAGAAATGATTTTTGTGCAACCAAACATATGATAGGAGCGGTAATCCAAGAATTGGATGCAACACACAAGGAATATACATCATGATGCATGGAACGGTGAAAATTACAAGTTGAAGCAATATCTCTAACATGTGCGCAATCAAATGGTCCAAGATGACCAATAAGTCTCATGGTGCAAGCAACACAAGTAGTATGATCGACAATATCCATGCTCATGGATTGGGGGTTCTCAAAAGAGAAGGATATCACCTTGAAGACATGTCCTTGTGTGTCCTTCACAATGCCGAAGCACAACCAAGTGCGATGTAGAAGCGAGTCGTGGTAGAATGTATGAGGCACGCTCTCAAGAGCTCGAATGGTTAACTGACCGGAAGTGAAGTCGACACAAAGTCTAAGTATCCTACACATACACAAAACAAAATAAAGAAAGTATGCGCATGGTAGATAAACACATCATCCATCATGATGGTTCTCTTCTTTTGCACATAACCATTAGAAGCAAAAGTGCATGAATAATATGATGCAACAATGGCAATATTCATGGCACTAGGTATATGGTGCAAAGAGGTAAGCCAAGCATGCTTCACAATAAATATGTCAAAATCTCCAATCATATGTGAGATTGCTATGGGGGCAATCTCATTAGCAAGGCTAAAAGCATCATTGCACTCAATACTTGGCAAATCTAGCATGAGAGAGGCAACATATGGAGATATATGGCAAGAAGCAATAACAATCATGTGCAAAGCATGTAGATGGTTGTCATCAACCGCATGAAATGAGCAAGTATGAATCATTGGTGATGCAACATAAGCAATCATAGTAATCAAGTCGTCCAAGCTAGTAGTGCGAAGATGCAACATACTAGAGGAAATCTTGGCAATCATGTCATGTTAGCAAATAATAGGCATATACAATGCACATGGCATATCGCAAGCATGAACACAAAGAAAGATCATAGTATCATCATAGGTATGGGGTAGAAAGAAAACATGGCAATAGCAAGCAATATATCCACCAAGCTTGCAAATACACATACAAGTGCTAGAATCAATCATCATGTGTAATGCAAACCATGGGTCACAAATGCATGGCAAAGGCATATGAATAAGCATGTCATGCAAAGTGAACATCGCAAGATGGGCATATAATATGTAATGGACAATAACCCATAGCCAAGTGAGGGCCATGTAGAAGAAATGCGCGAAGTCTTTGCGTGAAGAGAGCAGTGTGAAACACAATCCATGGGATCCCAAGTCATCGTTGCTCTCTAGAGATTGTTTTGTCAACTCATGGGATTGTGAGATTGACAAGTGTTCATGGGTACCTACATAATAAAGACATAAACGAAAGAAATTGTGCGTGTGGTAAATGTATACATCATCCGTCATGATGTGTATGTGCACGTGAGTGTTAGCACAAGATAAGCATCGCTCAAAGAAATATGATGCATGGTATAAGAACATGTCATCCATCATGAAAGAATAGTTATTGTGTATAACATGACGAGGACACAAATTGAGCATCAAATTATATGGCGCATCAATAGCATTATCATTCATGGGGAGCATATTGTGCACATAATTATTGGGATTATGCAATGGATGCGATGAATCAAAATCTCCTAACATGTAGAGGAAACTATGGGGGTCTCCTCATGAGCAATAATGGAAACATCATATGGAGAAAATGGACAACATCCAAAACAATGCATATCCGAAGCTAGGTAGTCATGGCATGACATATGAGATAAATGATGCAACGGGAGCATATCAATATCATCACAAGAAAAACAAATGCCAATAACCATGGGCTTGTCATCTATGCCATAACTGCAAATTGGGTTAATTTTAATGGCATATGCATAGTCACTATGAAGAGATTGCAAATATGACATACGATTGATCTCATGCATATCATATGACAAGTCAAGTGGATTGTCAAACATGATGTGACCTAAAGAATTATCACAAGAAATCCTATGTAACATGGCATCAAAACTAATAGACTCCACATGAGAATCATCATACTCATCATAAATGGGCAATAAATCATCACATAAGGATGTCGCACTAGCATGAAGGATGGAAATAGGTTGATCAACATCATGCAAGCAATCAATGTCAAGAATGTCCACTAGTGGGACTAGAGCATCACCTTCACCTATGTTACCTTTGTCATTCCACTCAAGTGGTGTAGGTGAGGTGGGGAAGACCAAATGGTGGTCATCATCATCTTGATGGAACCATGTGGGGGGGTGCATCATATTCCATCATGGCCATCGTCTTGTCCAAAGGTAGGACGAAGTCGTCGAGAATCGGCGCCTTATCATATATGGGACTTAGCACCAAATGAGAAGACACAATAGAGGTAGAGGTTAAGTCGTTAGAAATCATAGTGGCCTCACTCTCTCTATGTGGTGGCTCACACACTCCCTCAAAATAGGTGCACTCAATGTCACATATGGTGGAGTCACTCATCTCACTCAAGTGGTGGGGGTTGTGGCTCTCCTCACATGCGAATTGTGGAAACTCATCATATATGGGGCTAGTGGTGAAGTCACTCTCACTCTCAATATGGTGGCTAAATTCACTCAAGTCATCATATGTCGCCGTGGTCGAAGGGAAAATCCCATACTCAACCATCTCGTCGCTGTCGCCATGGATGAAGGCCGAAGATGGCACATCATCACTCTCTTTCCATGACCAAAGCGAAAATCCCATGCTCGTTCATCTCGTCACGGTCGCCGTGAATGAAGACCGAAGATGGCACATCATCACTCTCGCCTCCTAAGATGGAAGCATCATCCTCGCTCGTCACCAAGTCTCTTGCCTCCAAAGCTTGGTCCTTGAAGGTCTCCGTAGTCGTACTCGTCACTGCACCATCTTGAAGAAGAGTCATGGAGGACTCGACATCATCAATCCCACGAAGAGGGATGGCAGTGAAGTCGAACTTGGGAGCATCGTCTTGGAGCTCACCGGGCTTGGACATCTTGGTGGTACTAGCCTCATGCTCGTCGTCTTTGAGCTTGGTCTTCGAAAAGTGTGCTCGGGGTGGAGAAGCCTTGGCCTTCATGAGTTCTTGTTCCGCCTTGAGAGCACCAACGTAGTTGTCATCGAGGGACTTGTAGTTCTCAAGGAAGATAGTCTTGGAGATGTCGTTGTTCAATCCCATCAAGAAGTGGAACTTCATTGACATGGGGTCATCCACGCCGGCTCGTCGCAAGGCATGCTTCATCTCCTTGAAGTACTCGTCGATGGACTTGGATCCTTGGTTGGTGTTCTCCAATTGGCGTAGAAGTTGTCCCGTCACTACAAAAAAAATACACTTCCGTGATGATACGTGTTTGTCACAGTAGGTCGCCTTTTTTGTCATGCATGTACATCCATGACAAATTTATGACAGAATCAAGATAGTCATACTGTCTTTGTCGTGAGAAGTGTTCCATGACATTACCAAAATTATCATCATGGAAGTGTCCACTTCCATGACAATAAATCGCGCGTCACAGAAGTGCTTTGGTCAAGGGTGACCGACACGTGGCATCCACCGTAATGGAACGCCATTAAGCTATCGGGTCGGGTTTTGGATCCGATAACCCGTTAACAACCCCGACCAATGGGGATTTTCCACGTGTAAAATCATCATTGGCTGGAGGAGACACGTGTCGGTCAGTCCGCTACCGCAGTGTTACTCATCCAATGGGCGAGACGCGCATATGATATGTTGACACGTGGACCGGCCCATCAAGTTTAAATTGGCCGGCCCAACTAAAGGCCCACAAGATTTTGAGGATCATAATGGGTCGGCCCAGCTAAAGGCCCACGAGATTTTGCGGGCCATAATGGGCTGGCCCAGCTAACGGCCCACAAGATTTCGCGGGCCATAATGGGCCGTCCCAGGAAAAGGCCCACAAGATTTTTGTTTGCCATAATGGGCCGGCCCAGGTAAAGGCCCACAAGATTCTTGCGGATCATAATGGGCCGGCCCGGCTAAAGGCCCACGAGATTTCACCGACATTAACGGGCCGGCCCAGCTGTAGGCCCACAAGAATTTGAGGGCCCTAGTAGGCCGGCCCATTAACTGGCTGCCATGTTTTGGGCCAAATGCCGGCCCATATTTGATCCGGTCCATTAATGGCCTGCCATGTTCTGGGCCTAATAGTGGCCCATATGAGATCCGGCCCGTTAAAAGCCTACCATGTTCTGGGCCAAATTACGGCCCGGATCAGTCTGACCCTTTAAGAGGCTATGGGCTCAATTATGGCTCATATAAGATTCGGCCCGTCAACTGGACACTATGCTTTTGGGCCCACTTGCTAGAGGCCCACTTAGTAATTCGGCCTGACATTAGTTTTAGCCTCTTAAGGACCCGTTTAACATTTCGGCCCTATATTAATTTCGGCCTGTTAAATGACCGTCATATAGTTGGGCTTAACTACGACCCGGTTTGCATCCGGCCTGCTCGCAGCCGATATCTGATTGGGCCAAACAAGGACCGAGACAATTTTGGCCTGTTAAAAGCTCGTGATTTGATTCGCACAATCATGGGCCGGAGTTCATTTCGGGCTGCTGCCAGCCCGTTAGCTGTTCGCACGCTTGTGCCCAACCTACATCATGATTGCATGACGGCCCGATTATGTACCTTAATTTTACGGTTTGGCCGGTTTACTGCGAAGACAGTAAAATAACTGCAGCATCGTGAATAAGAAAAAACCTAGACTATACAATAAAGAAATTACAGCATGTTACATCCACTGGGCATCAAAGTTCGCTACTATGATAATAAAGCACAAGCAGACAGCAGATTACATACACTGGGCATCAAAGATCGCCATCAGTGCAAATAAACACGCCCACAGAATAATATACAAAACCGACAGAACTTCAATAGAGTTCAAGAAAGGTCAGCCCTACTGGGGAGCTGCAGCGCAAGCAGCTAAGCAAGATGATGAGACTGCGCTTGTTCAACACTTAAATCTTCCTCACTCTGAAAGATAAACAAGCAGCCAGATGACAAGTTTTGCACATAAAAGTATCAGTGCTGACAATTCATCACATTTCTTACTGACGAATAAAGTGACACAGTTTAAAATTGCATTAACACAATATGGTATTGTTCAGGTCAAGACATGGGAGGAAATGACATTGTGAAGGAGTTGGCAGCTTCACGACACCACTGGATTACAGATCAAGAACTCATAAGTATCAATGGTTAGTGTGCTGTCAATTTATCCCATTTCAGATTGGCAAATAAAGAGACGGTTTAAATAATACTCCCTCCATCCGGAATTACTTGTCATCAAAATGGATGTGTCTAGAACTAAAATACATCTAGATACATCCATTTCAATGACAAGTATTTTCGGACGGAGGGAGTAGTAGAATGATATGACATTGTTCATAGTTAAGACATTGAAGAATATGACATTGTGCCGTAGTGGGTAGGTTCACCACACCACTGGATTACGGATGAAGAACAGAAGCATACATGCAGTGCAAAAGAAGATCACTTGCTCTGTATACTTTAATTTACATGGTATGAATAAGGAACTTGGTTGTACAACTGAAAACTTGAATTGAGAAAGGACAAACTTTTGTTTATGAACTACTCCTCCGTTCTAAAATAATGACCCAACTTTATACTAACTTCGGTACAAAATTGGGTCATCTATTTTGGAACGGAGGAGTACATAATAAACTTTAAACATGCAATTTGATGCAAACACCAAAAATAAACAGCTGTTGCAGTCATGCCTAACCAAATATATACAACAAAGTTTGAAGGCTTGATATGGACAAACTTACATTATTGGTGAAGACAGGCTCTATAAAGGCCTTGTCCATGCTGATGGGGGGGGCGCAATTCAAGAAGTTTACCACAAAATCTTCTTCATAAGCATTGCCTTTATTCTACATTTTGTTAAGAGTAAATATAGATGTGATAATATACGAAAAAATGGAGAATATTTAAGATAAGATGAAGAGTGATGCTACATAACCAAGTAGCTATAAATGTAAGTGCAACGATACAAAAGGTACAACCAAGAGCAATGCACAACTAAACTTCTTCAGTACCAACCTTATGGTAAGAGTAAATATAGATCTGATGTGTAGAAAATGGAGGGCAAAGGAAAATAAGCTGCAGAGTGATGGTACATGAACAACTACTGTCATTATAAGTACACCGATAAAGGACAACATGTACTTACAAGAACAATGCAGAGCTAAAAAAACATTGGCATTGGATACTGAAGAATTTGGAGCGAACAATTGATAAGCAAGCTATCATGCATACTGCTGTCACATAATGAACCAGGTATGTATGCAAGTATGTTAAATACAGGACAACATGTACTAACAAGAGCAAAGCAGCGGGCAGCATATTTGCGATATCCTGTCGTTCTTTTCAAACCGGAATTCTTCTTCGAGCAGATTTACTGCAAACAAGATCCGTAAGGCACATGCGGAAAAGTAGAAGTTCAAATTGTCATGTGATTTCATAGGCGATTACCTCATCACAGGAGCGAGACTAGTGCATAACGGTGTTTTTTCCATTCAATGTCTTCTAAATTTAGCACAGGAGACTTCACCGAAATTGCTTATAGATTTGCCACCAAAGTGTGATTTCCTCAGGTAACACTGATACTGCTGCAATGCTTCCTTGAAAAGCACAAGCAAGCTTTCCTTGTCATGACTATCCAGATTGACCCTCTCCTAGTTACAACAATGTAATGTAAATCATTGATGTGTTCAATCAGCAGAAAACAGGAAAATAATAACCATGAATAATAGCACTTACACGTAAGTTGGACAGGAAGATGTGAAAATGGTGTTTGTCTTCACAATAATCTTCCCATGATGGGAATATATGCAGGTAGTCCCTAACAACATTGAAAGCATTGTCTTTTAAACTGGGAATAAATGGAATGGGGTTCCAATCTGCAGGAATTGGCCGTCTCTGCAGTTGGGATAGGTCTTCGGCCGGTGGACTTGTTGTACTTTTTGTTGGAGAGGGATTTTTCTATGGTACAGCTGGTGCTATGGCAAATGAAATCGGTATACCTTTTGCTGGAGTGCAGGTCCTGTGTGGTGGGGCTACAGTGAAGTATGGGTACAGTCTGCTGGAGTCGGTCCTACGTTTTGTGTCACAGCTCTATCGAACATGGTAAAGAAGAGCAAGCGGATTTTGGATAATAAAATGTTTGTTGCGCAGTGCCCACACATGATGAACCAGAGCGCATTAAGAATGCAACTCCCAGCTGTCTCGACCATTTCAAAGTGGTTGGATGAAGATCCTACGTCTCCTAACCCTTCTTCTTCCTCGACTGTGATTTTTCCCATACAGAACACTACAAGGGCCGCCGGCCGGACCACCGGCCCCCACCGCCTGTGTTCCTCCGCCACCCCCACCCCCCACCCGAGTCGAGTTTTCTTTGTTCGGCGAGGCCCCACAACCACCCGAGACCCTTAGATCGCACTGCAAACTCCCATGAGCTCAAAACTCGACTGACCCAATTTTGAAATTTAGTCTACTGTGATTTAACTAGTGTGGAATATAAAAGGGGAAAACCATAAGCATTGGGAGTATAGTGTTGAGCGTGCCATGGCAGATCTGAAGGTGTAAACCGGACAAAGGTAAATTCGCAACCAAGACAAGAAATCAGAGTAAAGCAGTGGCGATCTATTTTCTTGATGCGATAAATAAGTTGAGCAGATACGAAAGAGTACCGCCTCTGGTGCGGCGCCGTGTACGCATCTGGTGAGAATTTGATGATCTTCTTGATAGCGATGGCTATCAGCGGCGTGGAAGCACATCTAGGAGGGTAGATGGTGGCGACGGGGCGCGGTGGACGAGACGGTCGTAGGAGCGGCGCCGGCAAGGTGTACGACGGTGGGGATGAAGTGAGAGGACGGGATGCAAGGATCCCGGTCCGAAGGTGTGGATGAGAGAGGTCGGTCTCTTGTAATGGACGGCGGCGTCGGGGTATTAGCTCCGGCATGGTGGAGGAGGATGGCGGTGGATGGGGTGGCGGATGGCGGCGGACGGAGGAGGGTGGGGGTGGAGAGGGTGTTTTGGCGCCCACGGAGTACGAATGGGGAAAAGGGAGGTAGAGAGGAAGGGGCGGAACCATGTAGTCGTATGCGCTTGTCTCAAATGCGAGGAAATTTACAAACTTAGCCCCGTTTCAAATTTCTACTACATCACAAAGAACATTAGTTGGTTGGGGATAGGACGGTAATCTCGCATACACCGAATATTTGCCGACGAGAGTTTGTTTTGGCGCCCACCGTGTATGAATATGAATCGGGGAGGGAGTCGATTTCGGCCAAGGGCACACTGTGTTTTGGCGCCCACCGTGTATGAATCCGGGTGAGAGGCGGTTATGTCACGTTTGGGTGAAATTACAAACCTACCCCTATCAAAACCTATAGAAATCTAGCAGATAGGCTTTCTTGGCGAGGATAGGCAGTAGTGATTTCCATCTCGCAGATTTTGGTTTCGCAGCGATTCTGCGACTTTCCTCGCTTCATTCAAATTTTGCACAAAGGTGCCGTTTACGTGCCAACTCAATTCGAATCCCGTTTGTATTCTACTATTTTTTTTTTTCAAGGATCCATTTTCAATTGGAATTACATTCTATATACATCAATTTTTTTACATATATACTTTCAAAAGCACAACAAAGAATTATGCCCCTTTATATGTATAATATGATTTACAAATACAACGATCTCGAAATCTTAAGGTTGAATTCGAAAAAATTTAACCAAATTATGTTCTACTAAAATGTATGGATCAGTAATATCTACATATTAAATAACATAGATGTGTGTGAATTCATATCAGTATGCATGTTTGATAGATCAATTTTGCTTCGAGTATGGATTACATGTATCATCATCTCGAATGCAAATATTTGAATCCCTTTTTTCTTCACTCATTTCACGCCCATCTCTCTCGCATGCATGCTCCTCCAGGTAGCCATCACTCTCTTTTCTCCAGCTCACCCGCACGCTCACTTCATGTTTCTTCTATCCTCGCAAACATGGTCTCTCGACGTCTCCCTTGAGAAGTGTCACACTCTCCCTATCATTATACATTACACGGTTTTCATTATCTCTCACGTCTCTACTGTTCTCTGGTATCACTCGGTACCTAAGCTTTATTTTTCACCGCCACACACACAGTCTCCACTCGTCTTTCACTTTGTCTTTCTCTCTATGGGATTCTCTCACACACCCTATATGTCTCTACATATGACTCATACCACTAAAATTACTCTCTCTCCCCTGTAGACACAATATTTTTGCGGTCTCCTTTTCGTCTCCATCCCTGACTGACACCGATCAGACAACCCCGACTACCGTCTCCTCTCTCTCTCACAGACACACACACACAACTCCTGCTTCCACCCCCTTCCCGACTACCGTCACTCTCTCACACACAAAAACTCCCGCTTTCGCACCCCGACTCGTATTTCTCTCACAAGCATTTATCGACTAGCTATCCTCTAGATAGGTTTATACACCCGCACACTCATACTTCCACCATCGCATACATGTCTCTCTCTCGCTCCTTGTATCTATGTAGCTTTTTCTTCCCTTCTTGAGACACGCCCTCTCGATCATGCACACACACTATCGCCTCATTTTAAGCTGATACCTATCGCACACACACTACTTGTGTCTTTGTCACACATGCACTCCGTCCTCCTCCACTCTCCCTCTCTCACACACATATGGGCTTTTGCAACAACTAGCGAGATGCCATGCGTTGTACGTAACATCAAGATGCATTTGTATGAGTAGTTTATCTTGTGGGGAAAAGGATGAACGAGGAAGACCTTATTTGCAAATGTGGAGGGGTGTGGGTATCTTTTTGCAAAATTGCCATAGTTTCCTTCCTATCCGTCAGATATAGATCGTACGGCCTATATTGCAGGATGGCAGGCACACGATCATCACCGATAATGCTTTTTATAAGAGTAGGGATAAAAAAATAGAGTTGGTGATGATGGTGGGCCTGCCATCCTGCAATGTAGGTCGTCCGATTTATATCTGACGGATAGGAAGAAAAATATGGCAATTTACCCACACTCTTCACCACATTTGCAGATAAGGCCTTCCCTCGTTCATCCTTTTCTCCCACGAGATTTTGATGTTCCGTGCAACACACGGGCATCTTGCTAGTAAGAGTAGAAATTAGACATATACCACTTCTCGAATCTTGAAACCAACAACATGCCTCCCTTATCTCATTAAAACCGCCAAAGGAATATATTTTGAGTGAAACATAACATATTTTTAGTGATATACGTATTTCAAAACTAGACTTTTTTTCTATCAACTCGGTGAATATGTATTAATCTACTTTGATCGTGTGGCAACGCATTGGCACATTGCTAGTAGTTATTATAATTTTTTGGACACCAGACAAACGGTGGAGTACATATACGAAGAGAAGAGGTGCACGCACGCAGTCGGCCTCTCGCTGTCTCGCACACATGAGTGTTACGTAAAGGCGACGTTAACAAATAAACCCTAAAACCCTAGGTGCATGATTGCTGCATTCGCGGGTACCGGGTACATGGTGGAGCACCTTTGTAGGAGTTGATGGTCGGGACCACAGGTGAACGACTTGGAGCGCGGTGGCTCGCCAGTTGCCACAGACCGAGTAGCCACGTTTAAAATATCGTTTTTTTAGCGGGGTTAAGAGTTCCGATTTTAAATGGCACGTTATAAGTAGTAAGTAGTTTTTAGAACGATTGGTATGGAGCGAAAATGGAATTCATAGTACTACGTACCTCCTTGGCATATGGTTGTATGGGTTTATGTTACGAGATGTTGAACCTGGTAGTTCTAGGGCAAATACTAGGGTTTAGATTTAGATGCTGGTTTTCAGTAATCGGAAGGGGAAACCCTTCTTTGATAAAAAAACTACTACCTCCATTCTGGTTTACTAGTCCCCATCGTACTTTGGGTCAAAGTTTGTCCATGAATTTTACTTGTAAAATGTGAATGGAAAATAAGATTTTGTTATACCCAAACAAAAAAGGAGTGGAGGGAGTGATTGCTCGACCACAGACGCCTCTCATAAGCGCGAGGCATTGAACGGCCGCCCGCCAAAAGGCACTTTTCGGCTGCGAGCCGGCTGAGCACGCCTCCTCGCCGCGTGCAACCAGCTTAAGACTGCCCCGCCTACCTTCATTCAATCCGCGCATGTGCCGGAAACACGTCCTTCCGCGAGCCGGCAGGCATTTTAGAACACGAAAAATGACTAAAATATAATTAATTTACGCATGGTCTTGACTTGTTGTGGTCGCACTGGTAGCAGGACCTAGTAGAGGATTTTCTTTATTTATAACTCTCCTCACATTTTTTTTGGCTTTGAAGTGAATCATGGTTGTGGACATTATGTATGAATGTGCAAATATCTGTGAACATGAGTTTGATGTGGAAGTTGGACTTGGAATGTCGGGCTTGCGCGTGAACTATACCATGTCCAATGCTTAAATACATTATTGTTTGGAAAGTAATTGCTGTTATTACATGACCCGAAAAAAAACATTTTCTGCCACATCAAGAGATGCACGTACATCACAACAGGCATGCTGATCGGATAAACATTTGAACCTAGCTATTATGAAGGAAATTTTGTATTGACAATAATTTTAGATAGCAGGAGAGGCGCCTAGCCTGCTCTTGCCTCTGCTAGCTTATTTCGCTTCTTCCATCTCTTCTTTGGCTTGGGTGAAGAGATCATCTGATTGCTCTTTTCGCTTCTTGAGAACTCAGCTACATTCTCAAGGGCTGCTGCACACTTTCTTTCAGCCTTTACTAATGCCACGAGGACACGAACAATGACGACTCCACGGCTTGTGTGTAATCCGGCATCATCCGAATTTGCACCTTGTGTCTAATCCGACATCATTAGGGAACTGGCACCTTGTGTGTAATCCAGCCTCATTTTGGAAACATGATCTCGAGGTTGACCATACTTCCCTCCTCGCAGAACTGCATCCGACATGAAGTTACTTCTTTTTAGATCAATACTCAGAGAAACCTAGATCCATTTAGTAGAAGCCAGATAAACAGAACTCGGAGAAGTGAATTCAAAAGGAAACGAAATATAAAAATAGACTACACGGTGAGAACACCCACTTCCTACATCAAGTTAAAAACGAAAGCATTAGGACGATTCAGACTCTTCTTATTACACATCGAAGAACACCACGCTTAAGAGAAACAGAAACTACAAAATATACACATCGAAGAACACGAGGCTAAACGAAAGTAATTGAAAGGGTGTTACTTACCAAAGCTCGTTTTACAGGTTCGGTGCAGCTCCTCTTTAACTGGCCACGCTCCTTGAAGATGTCCCGAATATCCCGTGTTTGGTCTTCATTGCTCCTATGCATGTTCACACTCGTGGTTTCAAAATCTCAACATGGCAAGAAAAATACTACTAGTAGTACTCGCGCATCTTGTGGGCAACATTAAAGCACTCGTCTGCCATGCTAGAGCATCTCCAACAGAATCGCAACACGCGGCGCTTTAAAAAAGTGTTTACAGTGCTGAGATCGAGAAGTAGATACTAGAGAGTAGAGGATAGTTCTCAGCATAGATAGATACAAAAAAGATAATTCAACTACTCCTCGTCGTCCGACTACTCCTCGGTGATGTCCTCCTCTGACGTTTGACTGTAGGCGTGAAGATACCGATCGTCATCGGATTCCCATGGCGACATTGCTCCTAGCCTCATGTTGAATTGAGCGTCCGCTTTTCGCCTACGCTTGTCCTCGCGATAGGCGGCTCGCTCCGCCCTCCTCTTATCCCTCTCCGCCCTCCTTTGCGCGTAGAACTCGCGCTCATTGATGATGTCCTGCGGGAAGTGTTGGCGCCACAGCGCAATGGCTTCCTCGTCCATCTCGGCGATGCCGAGATGGTGCTCCCGCCTCCGGTTGCCGCGACGATCCTCGTCGGTGCTAAGCCGCGGCAGAGGCGCGAGCTCCTGCGCCCGCTCCTGCGTCGGCATGTTGGGGAAGTTCAATGTTCTATGAGGCCACCGGAGGCGCCACACCGCCCGTCGTCAGAGGCCGGGCGGCCTCGGTGGCGGTGTCGAAATTGCCGAGGCCGAGGCGCATCCCGCGGAACTGGATCTCGGCGGAGAAGCCGCCGGAGGGGCGCACGCGGACGCCGCGGTATCCCCAATTTTCCCAGCGATGCGGCGGCATGGTGGCGCGATGGCGGTGAGGCGAAAAAGAGCGGGGAGAGAGCGGTGGCGAGGCACAGAGCGGTGGCAAGGCACAGAGCGGTGGGAGGGTGTTGGATTTTATAAAAGCGCCGGACGCCAAGACGCCAAAACTAAGCGCACGCCCGCCGCTTTTTCCCCAGCAGCTATCCTTTCCCGACGTCTCTGCTATCTCTACTCTCTTCTCTATGGTTATGTTTATTTAATATTTAATATTTAATATTTATCTCTACTTCCTTTACTGTCTACTTTTTTTCTCTATACTTTTTTTCTTGCAATATAGGCCGTCCGATTTATATCTGACAGATAGGAAGGAAACAATTGGGACTTTTGCAAATAGATACCCATACACGTCTCCAGATTTGCAAATAATGCCTTCCCTCGTTCATCCTTTTCTCCCACAAGATAAACTACTCATACAAATGCATCTTGATGCGTGCAATGCATGGGCATCTTGATAGTTCTAAAAACCTTTCCATCATTTGCCACACTGCTGGTTGCAGATGAAAAACCTACCCAAGCACAGTGCGATACAGGAGCGACGCACAATTACAAGCTGATATTTTGTTCGACAATGGAGGCTATAACCAATTACTTTTACGGGAACAATAGCACCCAGGAAAATTGAAGGGTAGGTATGAACAAAATTGGAACTGCACATGTACTGCCAAGTGATTCAATACACGCATTACCAATCGAGGAGGAGAACGATGGTCCCGGCGGCCTCTGTGAGTCATGGTCGGCAATGGGAGTCAGTTCATTGTCCACGACGGTGGTACTTCTGCGCTTGGCGTCGGCTTCCGGGAACCAGATCCGAGACCATGGAAGACGATGTCGGGGAAGAGGCTCCGTCAACGATGACGACGGTGGACCGGCTCCAGTGCAGCGTAGGAGGTCGTTGATGAGGCAGATGCGCTGCGGTGGACGAGTGTGCCGATGTAAAGGGGAGGAGCACGAAGGCTGCGGTGCCGTGGAGAAGTCTATTTTGCGGTGGGGATAGAAAATGGGGAGTATTCAGGTGTACTACTCTGGGTGCCCGGGTGGGGCTGGCTAGGTAGGGTGAACCTGAAGTTATGAAAACAGCCCCCTACCAAGCATCCTTTGTAGGCCTGTTCCGAAGGCTATGATGGTAACTTCCCACTGCTCGAATCAGGGTCGCGGGAGATTTTCCAGCCGACCTCAAAATTTTGTGACACTGGACTCCCCGTGTGGCGTGTTGAGTGATTCGGCTAAGCAACTAGCGGGTAGTAGTAGTAAACTCTGCATATTAGGTTTGACCGAAGTCAAACTTCCTAAAGTTGACCAAGTTTATATAAAAATATAAACATTTACCATAACAAATATGTATGATGTGGAAGTACATTCAATAATGAATCTAATGGTATTTATTTGTTATTGTATATGTTAATATTTTTTGTTATAAGCTTTCTGAGAGTTTACAAAACTTGACTTTGACAAATGCTAATACGTGGACTTAAATAGAAACAGAGGGAGTACACATTTGTTTTCTTAGTTTGTAGTGAACTAATCATTTTTTGAAATTGTGAAATAAACATATTAGGCTATTGACTTCGAATGTAATGGTCTATACAATTCAATAGTTACAATCATTGTCGAATCGTAAGATGTATACAAGGTCTATAGTACTTCACAACATGCTCAAACTCACATAATCCCAGTCAAATGAGAATCTAAATGCATTTCATAGTTATTACTTTGTAGGATGCAACAAAAACAACCAAAACTCTACATCAGCCATTATAGAAGCAACATTTTGGCATATCCCATTGTGTGAATGAAACGTGCAGAGGGAGCTTTTGAAGATGGAGCAGATAGGGCGGGAAAGATTGTATGTATGTGGACGAGAGAGTAGGAGACAAACCTAACGAGACACACACACACACACACAGAGAGAGAGAGAGAGAGAGAGAGAGAGAGAGAGAGGAAGAAGTTAGGTCCGTGAGAAAGATGGAGACATGTAATATACGTGATTCTGTATATGTGGAAGGAGAAGAGACAACATGTTTGATGAGAGAGCTGGAAAAACATGGACGAGAGGGGAAGGATCTCATGGGTTGAGGGATTGACAATTTTGCGCGGGGAGAGAGCGAGTGTTATTTTTGTGCAAGAGAGAGAGAGAGAGAGAGAGAGAGAGAGAGAGAGAGAGAGGGGTGGAGGAGTCAGTCAGCCGTCGTCACATCACCCTGCTTCCAAATGACCCCGCATTCTCTAGCGCGGTGTGGTCGCCGTCTTTGATCTGCTCGATGCCCTCTTTGAAGATTGAGGTGTTGTGCATGTTGGGGTGCAAAGAAACACAAGCGAGAGTGGTCGCCGTATAACCTTGGATGGGGATGAATTGTGTGCTCGGGGGAGTGTGTGTGTGTGTGTTGTGCTGCGTGCGTGCGTGTGTGTGTGTGTGTGTGTGTGTGTCAGATATTGAGCGAAAACAAACCTAAGGAGAGAAATGGGTATTCACGAAGAGATTGCGCGGGCCTTGAGGTGGGCAGGGGCCGAGTGAGGGTGTCAAAATGTGCGCGTTGATGCATATGTTCCATGCGATCGTGCGAGGGATGGACGAATCGAGAGAGATGGTTGTTGTGTTATGGATGCTCCTCTCTCTCTCTCCCTCTCTCTCTCTCACACACACACACACACACACAAGTAAACTAGAAGACCGTTCTCTCATGTATACACAACGTATCGGCATCTGTCTATGTCTCACTCATGCATGATCGTTTGCACATTCACACCTCTCTATGTCTGTATCACACGCACACCGTCTCCACATTGCCCTTCTTCCACAACACACATATAAGTATTAAAAAAACTAGGGCGCACCTAAAACGTTCAAATCCAAATATACACAAACTGGAGCTAAATTCAAATATATGGAAATATTGCTGCGTCAAGAACTTTCCCAGGAAAAAAATGTTGAGTAATATTCGAGGATTGTTTTCATAAACACAAAAAGGTTCGGTGGATGTCCTTCGAGCGCGACACGGTGACGCACCGTTCGATCGACCGCGCGGCCGCGGTTCACGCGCTTGCACATGATTTCATATCGTGGCTGTGGTACTAACTTCAAAAAAAAAGTGCTGCCTAAGTCTAATGTTTACGTGTACTAGTACGGTTTTCTTTTAAGTTTGACCAACCTCATATAAAACTAAAGTAAGCTCCCATACGCGCACTCATCAATATGCCGCCGCCGCCGTTGCGCATGCCGGCGCCCGCCTACTCCGGCCAACAATTTCTCGCCCATCACCGCCGTGTCGCCGCCATACCGTGCCATGAAGCGAAGGCTCGCCCGCTCCACGTCGTCTGCAGTCCCTCATCGCCATGCCGCCGCTACCGCCAAGCACGCGAGCAGCTGGTGGAGCCGCGTCTATGCACGCAGCGTACGAAGAGGAGGACGAGCGTGTGCTCCAGCACGCCGTCGAGGAGGAACTAGCGTGTCATTGTCGTCTCCGCCCGCGCGGAGGAGGCGCGCATGGTGGCTATCGCGGAGGAAGCCGGTCGCGCGCGCGTCGAGGACGCAAACCGGGTGCGGACGCGGAATCTACCTTCGAGACCTTGAATGCCACGTGGATCCTCCAATCTGAAGGAGCAATTTGGGTCAGTCGACTCATGTGAGCCGTTTGATGCAACATTGATGGCTACAAGGGCTTCTTCCACCTCTTCTGCCGTCTTCTTCCTTCGCCCCGTCGAACTTCTTTCACAAATCGATTGACCCAAATTATACTACTAGTACGAACGTATTATAGTACAAAGGGGAACACGAAGGTACGAAAGCAGTAGTACCAATCGCAAGAAGAACAGTAGTAAGACATAGTACTAGTACTACTCTACGTACTAAACAGTTCAAATAACGAGAAAGAACATAAACATAGTTCTACTGGGGCCTCAGCACAACACACCCTTGAAAATAAACTAAGCAACTAGTCAGCTTGACACTGCAGTAGAACCAGCATGAGCGACGACACTGCCACCTACTCGGAGTCCGAGTCCACGTCCTCGACTTCGTCCTCGTCCCTCTTCCTCTTCCTCTTTGCCGACGCTTCTTTGCATGAACCGGACACTGGGCTCTGCTTCTTCATCCAACCCATGTAGATATTTAAACAAAGGTAGGCATCCATTGCTGCGTCATGTGATGTGATCTTCATCTAATGTCTTCGACTCCCATGCATGATGAAACTCGTGATGAGGTTTCTTCAGTTTAGCGTACGAAGGATCAATCATGGTTGCTACCAGGGTCAGCATTGAAGGTTGAGAGGAGGACACCAGGCTTGCCTTCTGGAGATCGAAGGGCTGGCCTACAACGAGACCTATCCGATGCATGACTTCTTTGTCGTTCTTAAAGCCTACAGTAACGAATTTCACTCTTTTGTCTTTGAGGAAGTTCTTAAAATCCTGGCACTCAACGTCGGCATGGCATATGTGGTAGACCAAGCAAACGTTATGTACGCAAACCTGGATCACGGCAGGCTTCTTCCTCTCTTCGTCCTTTAGATCCTTCTCCGTCCGGGACTGTGGTGTACTCAACATCCGCCCAGCGACCCACTCATCCGTTGAACTATTGAACATGCGTGAGAAGCGAGCAAGCCATGCTTTCACCGTCATGATCCACGTATGTAGATGACGATGAACTGATCGCCGGTGATGGCTCTAACCTAGTACTCAGCGGCGACCATGGAGATTTGGGCGGCCATGGATTTTGGAGGAGGGTTAGGAGAAGTTGGCTGTTGTACCCTTCAAAAACTGGGAGCGAACTAATGTGAAAGGACAGGACGACTGGGAGCAAACTATTGTGAGGTAGAAGACAGGGACGAGTAGGGCGTGCGAACGGCGTGGGGTTGCTGGCTTGCCCGATGGATAAACGGCTGTAAGCCCCCAAAGAGTTCTCGAGAACTATGCGGGACCCACTAGATGTCATGTCTACTAGACCCATATCGTAGGCCTAACGGTATAGCTTCTGCCTGTTCGCACGCCATGCCGGCGCGTGGATGTAACTTCACTTAATTCCATCAACCGTCGCGCCTCCCTCGCGTGGTCGCGCCCTTTGATACTTTGACCGGCTAAAAATGAGCAATTTTTTTGCCTACTCCGCATGCATGATACTCCCTCTGGTCCTTTTTACTCCCGTCAACCGTTTGCAAAGTGTTTGACCAAATATATACTTTTTTTAAACACCACCTTATATTAATTAACCAGCCACACCAGTACACTCATTCGATACAATATTCACCACACAGGCGGTACGTTATTTACAAGAATACCATCTAATCTATTGTGAAAGCTATACTTAGCGATTAAGTGTGCCACCTTATTGGCCGAACGGCTAATCTTCGACAATTGAAGATTGTTGATCAACTTTGAGATGCTCAACGCTTTCATCTTGAGGTCACGCATAGCAGACCTGTCATAGTCCCCCGATGCAAGAGACGCTACCACAAAAGCGCAATCAGTCTCTAAAATTACAGGATTATGAAGAGAAATACCTATGTAGAGACCTGCAATGCAAGCCCTAAGCTCCGCTTCCTCCATGCTTTGGCGGGCATCAATGAAATCCCGACCAAATTTATACTAAAATATCAATATCTACAATACTGATTATAATGAGTATAAGAACTACGTTTTATAATGAGTGTAAAAATATTGATTTGACATTGTGAATGTTGATACACCGTCCGTCTAGGTCAGTAAGTCATCTTAGGCTGTGCACCGTGACCAAGGAGGAGGGGAAAATGAGAGACATTAATGTTTATTTGATAATTAAATATTATTGCATGCAATGAACTAACCACTGCATGTCATGTTTGATAGTCTCAGGTCATTAAAAGCATGCACACCCTCATCTCTTATTGGTTGATATGTCAAGAAACAAGAAACGAGGTAGAAGTTAATGCACCGCGCCTACGTGTTTTGGGATTATTTGGTTTTCGTAAGATGACTTACACACCTAGCTATTAGAGTACCACTACCTCCCTTCTAGTTTAAAGGGCTCGATTCAAAAATTTCACCTACTCTTAGCAAGATAGTAGAGGCGGTAGAATAGTTTTTGAAGTCTGCAAAAGTGCTCAACTAATGTTGTCGTTCTTCACAAAAAAATGTGTTTACCGATGCATGCATGAACACTAGTTAGTCTAACCCCCTCTCATCTTTAATTCTTTGGCACATTAGCATGTTTGCTATTCCCGTGTACCAGCTAAGATACCACCATGATGGCCAGCCTTAATCTTCGCATGCAATAATTTAGTGCACCTTGGAATATGAACATGTGTGGGGCGTGTATGTTTTTAATGACTTGAGACTATACCTAGCCCGACATGCAAGATGACTTATTATGCACCGTTCCCCATACCTGCAGGAAGCCGGTTCGTCTCCAAATCTTTTCCTCTCCATGTGTGGAAACAATATGCCCCTTAAACTCTCCTTCTCCCTCCGGCGGTCCCACCACTCCACCCCGTGTGAAAAAATATGCATGCATGACTCTCCTCCCCCCATGCTCGTCCAATCCGTTGTGACCAGCAATATTTCCACCCCTTCGCTCCCCCATAATTTACTCCAACAAATATGCCCACGTAGCTTTTACTTAACTTCAGGTGCATTGGGTCACTGACATACGGGCCCAGCGGTGTCTTGGCCCACATGCCGCTGGCATAGCTGAACCTGCAGCTAAGTCGATGCAGCTCGATCCATATCTTACGCAGGTGTGCCATTGCTCGCTATAAATAATCGCCTCCCACGACATCGCTATCTCCTCCCCTCACGTTCACGTTCATCGCTATCTCCTCCCCCTCCCTCTCACGTCGACCACCATGGCATCTCCCCTCCCAAGCCCTAGGAGCCCCTCGCTGCACCGCGCGAACGGTCACGCGTCGCCTTTCCGTTCCTCGCCGCCACAAGTCGAGGAGGACGTGTCGGTGTTCCGCTCCTCGCCGCTATGCGATCCGTTCCTCGCCACCACTAGTCGAGGAGGACACGTCGGCGTTCCGCTCCTCGCCGTGACGCGTCGAGGTGGACGCGTCGGCGTTCTCAATCTCGCCGGCACGCGCGTCTGAGGACGCTATGAGGAGAACGCCGCGCCGCCCGCCGAGCCCCCCCAGCCTTGAGGAGCTTTGGAAAGAAATGGATGTTGCCTTGTGGGAGGCTTTGCCTCTAGCAGAGCGTGCCAAAATAGAGGCGGAGAAGAAGACCGAGGAAGAGAAGGGCACCATGCAACAAGCTTTCTGGGAGATCTATGTCGCGTCCGAGAGAGTCAAGCAATTGGTTCTTTGGCAGAAGGCTCCTGCGAGGGCCGTGAAGGTGACGGAGGACGCCCGTGACGATGCCCTGAGTGCAGTCGGGCCCAAGCGCCTCATCTACGCTTGGCGGTACGTGGACCGGGTGCACGCTTCCAGCCAGGAGGAGTACCTGTTGGCGCCGGATCACCACACCAGTGAGATCGCTCTCGCCCGCCGGCAATCCGCCAATCATCACCTCGCGAGTTGCGAGGCTGAGGAAGAGGCGCCGTGTCGCGACGCCGGGAAACGGCCGCACACCGGGGCACTTCGTGGCGCCGCAAGCGCCTCCTGCGAAAGCAATCGTGGCTTTTAGGAGGAGTATAATTTTTGTTTAAGTAAAGGCGATCTCATTAGTTTTGGGACGCAAATGATAAATCGAGCGTTCAGGAATTTTTAGCGTCCTTAATTAAGTATGTAAAGGGAAAGTTTGGAAGCGTTGTGTATTATTACGCATTTTGCAAATGCGTGCATATAGCACAAACTTTACTATATACTATCGGACTACACGTCTCTCGATATATGCTTGCGGTGTGCTACTCCCTCCGTCCGTGTCAATAAGTCATCTTTGGTTGTGCACGGTGACCAAGAAGGAGGGAAGACTTGTACACCTAGACGGAGGGAGTACTACTATTACTTATGTACGTGCAAATGCACGTATGAACATTACGATGCGGTTTTTGTAAAAATGGAAAAACAGCACTAGTCAAGCTTGTGAAACGATTCAATGCAAAACAAATGCAAAAATGCTCGTTTGATTGTTTACTTTTAGCTTCCTTCTCTGTGGTTATTTCTCTGTGCACCGTGACCAAGGAAGAGGAGAAAACGAGAAACATTAATGTTTATTTGCTAATTAATAGTATTGCATGCAATGAACTAACCACTTCATGTCGTGTTTGATATCTCAAGTCATTAAAAGCATGCACACTCTTTATCTCTTATTGGTTGATATGTCAAGAAACAAGAAACGACGTAGAAGTTAATGCACCGCGCCTAAGTGTTTTCAGATTATTTGGTTTTCGTAAGATGACTTACACACCTAGATGTACCACGCCTAAGTGTTTTGAGTAACATTTTATCAGTTAAATCTTTGGTCAAAATTTAGCACAAATTACAATGGTGAGGAATAAACCAGGACGGAGTAGTAGTTTAGAAGCCCAAATAAATGAGTGAGGCGCCTTATTGTTACTCTCCACTGTGACTAGTCTTGTGGGAAAAGCTGGGGAAGCCGCCAAAAGAACTGGCCCTAGGAGTAGTAGCTAGGGATCAAGCGTCGGTGATGAACCGGAGAAAGTAAATGCAGAGAGATGAAATGCAAAAAAGACGGAGGGATGTGATGGTTGCTTGTCCGTTTATTTTACCAGGCCATTTATTACTGGGAGTGGTTGGGTTTTGTGATATGACGGCTTTCTTTGCCGGCGCCACGAGCGGGTGAGAGGTGAGACTCCGTGCAGCGCCGCTCTCTACACTTGTACTACATCGGTCGTGGTTTATTAGTCCCCATTGAATTTGGTCAAGATTTAACTGACAAAATGTTAGTGCATGTCAAAAAAACTATATCGTTGGATTCGTATTTGAACATAGTTTTGAATGATATAATTTTAGGTGACATGCATCAGTATTTATCGTACTATATATAATGTTAGTTCAATTTTTTGTCGTACTAATCTATAGTAGTAAGGTGCTCGTGCGTTGCGCCGAAGAGTGAAATGCATTGATCGGGGAGTTGTTTATTTTGACAAAGGATGTGGGGGTCATCTCATGTGTAACGGGTATCGATAGGTTTCTTCGGATATTATCTCATCTCTAGAGCTCACAAACACCCGGGTGAAATAGATAAAAAGGTATCTTTTGCAAACAAAAGCGTTGAACTGTTCAACCTGCATCCAAAACATGTGAAGAAATAACACTTATTGTGCTTTGCAAGAAATGATCTTTAAGAATTAGTTTTTGAGTATCGATTGTTATACATGTTGGCTACAGATGACATGGCACTTTCTTATAGTCAACAGTTGGCTATACTATTAAGTAGTATTAACCATGCCCTTATACACCTAGACGGAGGGATTAAATAAGGATGACTTGCAAGGGGGCAGAGGAGATGTAAGAAATGGTTCATCGTAAGTCTTTCACCAGTACTGTAGTAAAAAATCATACATGGAAGATTCTAGACTAAACCATAAACGGATACACTTTTATTCATGCTCGATACTCCAATAGGGCAAGATCCTGCATGGAAGTCTCCACATGCTTAGACAGTGGATTACATTGGGCGAAGACTATTGATCAACATTTAACTTGATAATGCGTATTTTTTTAGAAGAACAGGGAGGCTCCTCCACGGTTCCATTATCAAATGAAACCCAAAGTGTCTTACATCAGCTCACTGAGAGGAGCAGTTCAAAGGAAGGACTGCGGGGAAAGCCACTCAAGTTTAACGACAAGCTTACAGAATCAAAAGCGGCAAAGACACGGGCCATAAGCGCCCACACACACACTACATGTTTTCTAAGTGCACTTGATAATGTGTATGTCCAGGTGAACCTCCTTGGAGTCCCCGTGCACCGAGTCGGCGGGTAAAGGATAGAACGGATGCCATGGGTTTTCCAAGTCCACATTGGCGGGATAGTCCCAATTCCTCAGGTTCCAAGTCTGTCCGATGAGGCCGGTTTCGCCGCCCACGTGACCTGGAGCGGTAGTAACATTGACCTTGCACCCGTACATCTGCCTCGTGTCAGTGTCAGCGTCAGCGGTGACGCCCCTGATGCACGCTAGAAAGATGGGGCGGCGGCCTGCGCAGGCCTCGCCGGTGCCCACGATCAAGAGGAAGACGCGGCCGTCCTCCTCCGAGACTAGCAGGCGGCGATGATCCTCCAGCGACTCCGGCATGGTGAACCGGTAGAACGTGTCGTACTTGATGTTCTCCGCCAAGGGCCAGCAGTGACCGCTGCACGCATCCGTGAGGTGATGCAACATGTCCGCCGGCGAGCCACAAAACAGCATCGGGCACTCGTAGCAATGGATAAAGGGCTCCTTGGAGGCATCGACCAGGCCGTCCATGAAACGAGAGTGGCTGTAGGGGACGTTGCGCCAGTTGCATATGTGAGCAAGTTACTACGAGATTTAATCCGAATAAGCACAAAATAAATCATGACGGCTATAACAGAGATGAAACTAATCATGTCGACTAGCATAGTAGAAACATGAATTCTACCACGATCTCGAACAGGAAGGACAGAAACACATACGGTGCAATGGGAGCAGCACCGTTGGCATTGAGGTTGTCGCCCATGTCATTGAGGAAGAGGTTGCCGAGGTTGGGGAAGAAGTCGTTGTCGGTGAAGGCGTGGCTGCCAGCAGTCGCGATAGTGCGCTCCCCAGATTTCAACAGCGCCCACCGAATGGAGCGCATGAGGGAGTGGCTGTAGGGGATGTTGCGGCCGCCGAAAGGAGCGCAGGAGTAGCACACGAAGCAGTAGATGGTGTCCTTACTAGTACTCCCTAGTCTCTATCTATCTATATCTATATATATCTACTCTTATATAAAACCGAGTTGGTGATGATGGTTTGCCTACCATCTTGTAATATAGACCGTCCGATCTATATCTGATGGATATAAAGCCAACTATGACAATTTTACAAAAGATACCCGCACCTCTCTCCACATTTACAGATAAGGCCTTACCTCGTGCTCCTCCCTATGTCTCTATCTCTACAAGTACTTTTTTAATAACAAATCGAATAGTGTTGCGCCGTCTGCTGCACGCCCGGCTGAACACGCCTCCTCGCCTCCATCATCACCAACTGAGTCTTTTATAGGATTAGGAGTAGAGAAAAAACCGAGTTGGTGATGATGGTGTGTCGTGCAATGCACGGGCATCTTGCTATTTTTTTTGCATATAAGTCCAAACACCATGTAGACACGGTCTTTGAACACGTTTTGTAGTCATTCCACGATCAGGCATCAAAGTTTGTAACTATTTTAGATTAGAATATACTACTCCTCCGGTGCTACTAGTAGAGCAGAGTCCTACTCTACTACTCTACTCTAGAAAGCTAGGGCATAGTAATCGTAGTAGGTACTGTAGGGAGTACCAGTACTGTGATCACTCAAGCAAGTTGTCTGGCATCGATATGACCCTACGCTGCTGGTATGTGTCTCGTAAGTCAAGCGGCGTGTTGTAGTCATCATCACCTGTCCACTTTCCGCATCGCATATTCGCTTCTCCATCTTTGTCCGCACATAATCTCGTCCAAGATTCCATCCCCGCTAAGGCGCCTCCCCCCTCGTCTAAAACCCAAGCACTAACAATGGCAGAACCGAGCAGCGTCCGCCGAAAGAGTGGCTGGAATTCGCTCCCCACAGAGGTAATAAAGCTCATTGTTTCGGGTGTGGACAATCTCAGTACCATGCCGCTCGCCGCGTGCTCGTCGGGGCTGTACCGTTTACTCAAAGCCCTCAGGCCGGAGCTTTTTAAGCCAGGTCCTTGCTTGCTGATGCCACCTGATCTTCAGAAACAGCGTGTCACACAGCATAACGATCGTAGGGTGGCGAGCATCAACCCCCTTCACTGCGATCTGATCCCTGTCAGCCTAAGCTGCATTAACAGTATGTACTGGGTCGGCATGAACACGTCTTGGATGGTGCTCGTCGACGGTCGCAGCAGCTGGATGCTCGTGGAGGTCTACACCCGGCGATTGATCCCCCTTCCTTCGATTAACACTGCCTTTGCTTTGGCACATGACCGTAATACTCTGAATCTTACAGTAGCCAACATGATACCAATTTTGATTTACTCAAGGTTGTAATCTGCCAAGTGCCCACAAGATCTGGGAATTATAAAGATTTCAGGCTAATTGAGTTCCTCAACTGCGGTCTCGCCTATCTGACAGGTCACTGCTGTAAGTGGATAAATCTGCACGTCCATCGCAGGATCATACATCCTCCATGGTTCTCTGATGCCATTGAACACAAGGGCTTCATTTACGCTGTCGACTCCTTCTATGGCTGGACGTATTGCTGGCCTACTCCGATCAACTCTACAAACGGCTGTTACGGCAGTATGTTACTTTCCTATGATATCATGATGGCTTGCTTATATTATCACAACATTTACTGAAAAAATATTCATGCTCATAACATGCTATTCTTAAGATTGACTAAATCAAGAGCCCTTTTTTATTTGACTCCAACTTGATATGATGTTGTAGGCCGCCTGGTGTCCCTACCCTTCCTAATCCCAGAACCTTTCAAAGAAAAGCGGCACGGCAGTTGCAGGTGGTTCCTGGCTCGATCATACGATGGTGAAAAGATTGATGATCGTTCGCACGTACCAGACGTGTTGTTTTGCGAAATACAATCACAGTCACTGCAAGGTCTTTGAGCAGGATCCCAGCTTCTCTGGGCCTTCAGGAATTTTTGACTGGAGGCTGGTAAGTAGCCTTGGCACACGCTGTTTGTTTGTCAGGCTGAATTATCCGATTAACCAGGAGATAACCGACGGCAAGGATCATGATGGAAGCGCGGTTTCGTTCATCAGGCAAAATTGTGTGTACACAGCTTACCATGCGTCTCTGCATGCACCATACCCTGATATTTGCCAGCACGCTCTGCAGCCCAAAGTAGGAGAGAGGGTCGCAAGTATCAGACTTCATTTGGCCGGAGTTTCCCCGTCGAGCACCCATCTGGTTCAAGCCATCGACCAATCTCCACCGCTAATAAATAGTAATGTCTAATCGAGCCGGTTTGTTAGATGCATACACTTGGTGTAGTAGGATCTTTATTTAGTTTGATGCATACACTTGTTCTTTTTGGTAGCCCTTTTGTAATGATGGCTGATGTTTGGTTTGGAAGAGAGAGCTGCGTCTTCACTCTTCCGCCAGCTTATCGCTTTATACATTACACCCCCACCCTGGTTGTTGCTGCCGCTGTTTTCAATGTACAATCGGTAGTATATTTAAATACTGTTGGTTGAATATAAATGTGTTCTTAGAACGACAAACACAATGTTTTGGAAGTCGTTGCACGGTTCGATCCTTTAGTGCCCTGTACCGTACGTAGCTCATACTATTTTTCGTATGGAACACATTTTCCACTTGTTGATAACATGCAGCCCACTGATGAAGGCCCAATAGAGAAGCCCATAATTAACTGGAAGTTACGCTCTCATAAGTAAATAAATAAATAAAGCATAATGCTCATGCACCAGTTCTTTGGGAAAATAGGTATCCCAATATTTCTTTTTGAAGAATACCCAAGCTAGGCCTATTTGTTTTCTCCGAATTACTGGGCTGCAAATCTTTCAAGACGAGCAAATGGGATATTAGTTTTTTTGAATTTTGTTCTTCAACGATATCTTATACGTATTTCGTTGGATTTAACATGACATAGTACTAACTTATTTTTAAATTTGTTTTAGTATGGCTATTAATTTTTGTATTAAGAATATTTCGTTTCCCAAAGAAAATTTCCCACATATTTAGTTAATTTTTGACCGGTACCGACGAAAATGGCCGCAATTCTAAAAATGGAAAACGGGCTGCAATAAATTCCATATGAATTAGAAAATGAGTAACAATTATAAAAATAATAGCAAATGGGCTATACACGCCACAGATTTCGAGGCTGACTTGTTTACGCAAAGCTTTGTCAGTGAACACACGATTCTAGCCACCGTGCTTCTTCAATCTCTGATCTTCCTGCTCCAGCCGCCTAAACTAGCGCCGGCGGGACTGCCTGCTCCCTCCTCTTGTGGCCCGCTGTGATGCCGGGCAGGCTTCCCCGGCCCACCCTACTCCCTCCATCGCCCGGCCGCACGCAATCAACTGCCTCCTTATTACGAAAAAATGATTCCTCCCATCGACATCTGGGCGCACGGTTGGGAGGCTGACACAGGGCCTACTACGTTGACGCGTACGCAGGGCTTGTCAACTTAGTCAACAAACGATTCTAGCAGCACTAACCTTTGGATTTGAATCAAACGGTCCTGCTGCTTCTTCAATCGCTGCTCTTCTTCCACCAGCCGCCCAAACCAGCGCCGGGGAGACCGCCTGCTCCTGCCTCTAGTGGCTGGCTGTGCTGCCGTTGAGGCCTCATCGCCCCCTACTACTCCCACCGCTAGCCAGGCCCTGCGGCGACGGCAGCCTCACAACACAGCCGAACAAGTGAACCCTGGTACTCCTCTCCGCGTGGGCATCCACTTCCGCGTCTTCCCCGGCTCCGCGTCGTCCCCTTCCTAGGCCTCGCCGTCGTCCACCACCTTGGTGCTCTCGGCGCGGCGTGGTCAATGTGGTCAACGACATTCCATCGGGAGAGTACTGTACGTGTAGAGGCTGACAGCTGGGTCCACGGCCACAGCCCAGTTTTTTTGTGATTTGCCAAGTAAGTCGCTTTGTCGGGCCTGTTGGGCTGCAAATCTTTCAAGACGAGGAGAGCTTTCATTCGGTGGCCCGTAAAATGGCCCATCAAGAATGAGAAATGGGCTGTACATTTTAAAACACATCAAACCGTGATTAGTTTCAAATATCTTTTTCATTTCGAGATTTTAAATTACATTAACTTTTATGCGTGGAGAATTTGTTGGATTTTATATTGATATATATTTATTTTTAAAATCAGTTTGAATGTGAGTCGAAATTTCGGGATTAAAAACAGTTGGGACCGCACTGAAATATGCAAAATTTCGTATAAGTTTTTAACCGTGGCCACGATATGGGCTGTAATGCTAACAAAAAGGATATGGTCTCCAAAAAAACCTTAAGAATTAGCAAATGGGCTGTAAATTATTAAAAATAATGGCAGATGGGTTGTATGCTGTTTTCCACAGATTTGAGGCTTTCCTAAAAAAAGGTTGACGCACAAGCAATGACTGTTGGATGGCCATCCAACGGCCGTCGTGCTTCTTCAATCTCTGCTCTTCCTGCTCCAGCCGCTCAAACAAGCGCCGGCGGGACTGCCTGCTCCCTCCTCTTCGCGGTTGGCTCTGACATCTCGGACCCACCAGTTATATCTTCGTACGCAAGGAAGTGCCTCCTTATTACGCACAAATAAAATGAATACTCCCCCTATTAGCTGGGACCCAGTATAGTGGCAGGCTGACTTGTGGGCCTACTAAGTTGACGGGGACGGAGGGCTTTGTCAACTTAGTCAATATGCACGATTCTAGCTCCAGTGACCGTACGATGTCCATCCAACAGCCGTAGTGCTTCTTCAACCTCTGATCTTCTTGCTCCAGCCGCCCAAACCAGCGCCGGTCGTGCCTCGTGCTACTGCCTCCCGTGGCCGGCTGCGATGCGGCGGAGGCCTTGTCGCAGCAAGGAAGTGCCTCCTTATTACGCGCAAAATAATTATTCATCCACCTGACAGCGGGGACCCACCGTACGGGCCAACATATTTAGCGAAAAAACATTTCCCCCTGACTCCTGGGACCCACCAGCTACACCTTCGCACGCAAGGAAGTGCGTTCGGGCACAAAAAAAACAAAACGATTCGCCCCCCTGACTGCTGGGACCCACCAGCTACATCTTCGCACGCAAGGGAGTGCGTCCGGGCAAAAAAAAACCAAAACGATTCGCCCCCCTAACTGCTGGGACCCACCAGCTACATCTTCGCACGCAAGGAAGTGCCTGACAGTCGGGACCCACATGTACGTACATATATACTGGTGGATGTAGAGGCGCGCACGTGTCGTAGTAGAGGCGCGCACGTAGCATGTACACGTACGTACAGCGGCGAGGGTGCAAGAAAGAAAATACGGCCACGTACGTACATACGGGCAGGGTCTCTAACGCCTATAGCCCATACGTACATGGTTGGGTCGGAACGGAGAAACAACATCGTCGTCATGTTCATGGGGTGCCAACCGATTGGGTCGGAACGGAATGCATGGTCGTGTTCATCAGGAGGGCTTGGACAGAACATGCGATGGAAACGAGGCCTGGCGTACCGCACAACGGAGGAAACGGCCTTGTGTTCGACCGGCCACGTTCGAAACGGGATCCTGTTCATCGGGAGGGGCTGGCGTATCGCAAAACGGAGGAAACGGACCTCCTACGGTCGAAACGGGGGTCCTGTTGATCGGGAGGGGTGTGGCGTACCGCAAAACGGAGGAAACGGACCTCCTACGGTTGAAACCGGGGTCCTGTTGATCAGGAGGGGTGTGGCGTACCGCAAAACGGACGAAACGGACTTGTGTTGGAGCGCTATACGGTCGAAACGGGGGGGGAGGGGTGTGGCGTACCGCAAGACGGGGCTCCATGGGATACTGTTCATCTCCACCGTCGACCTCCTCCAGCCTCCACGGGCTACCGTCGACCTCCTCCAGCCTCCACGGGCTCCTGTTCATCCAGCCTCCACCGCGCGCTACTCCACCGCCATCGTTCAACCACCCCTCCACATGGGCACCCCTCCATCGCTCTCTGTTCATCCAGCCCTCCACACCACGGTGTCTGTTCAACCACCCCTTCACGGCCACCCCTCCACCGTCTCATCGCTCATCCAGCCCTCCACACCACGAAGTTCATGTTCATCCGCAGGCAACGCCACCGCTCCTTGCTCATCCAACCCCCCCCTCCCCGCAACGCTCACTATTCATCCTGCAGGCGCATCGATCGGCTTCGCTTAGCGCAGAGCGGGCGAATCGCCCATCGGGTTCGGGCCATTAAGAATCGATCGATCGCCTCGTTCAAGAACGCGTGAGTTCGCAGCAGTACAATTGCTCGGGTTCAAGAACGCCAGAGCTCGCAGCGGCAATCGCCGGGTTCGAAGAGCCAACGCCTCGCATACACGCGCGTACATACAAGAGAAACGCGCATCGCTCCGCCCCCGACCTCCCACCGTAAACGGCAACTCCCCGAAATTTACCTCCCCCTCGCTTCTACCACAGTTTTTTCCGTCATGGACGGCCCAAAGAATGTCATGCAGCTGCGTCTCCGGCCCACCCAGGACGAAAAGCCCATTTGTCATAGAAGTAGGAGCCCACCACATCTATGATGATACCGGGTTTTGTCACAATTATCGTCATAGAAGTGTCATATGTATGACAGAAAAAAATTTCGTTCGGCCCAAAATGTCACGGATGTGTCTTTCTTTTGTAGTACGTGTAGGTTGGAGGCACAAACTCTCGCTGCAAAGCTCTCTTCGTCTTGGGCCAACTCATGTCGTAGCTCTCCAAAGGTGTGTGAAGCCACCATGTGGACGCGTAGTCATGGAAGTTTCTTGTGGATCACTTCACTTGATCTTCGGGAGGGACTTGATGTAGCTTGAGGTAGTCGTCCATCAAACGCTTCCACTCGAGATACTCCTCGGGTTCTTGAGTCCCATAGAAAGGAATTTTGTGATTGGTGTCGAGGTCATAGTAGCTCGTGGAAGTCGCAGACTTGAGCTTGGGGAGCTTCTCTTGAGCGTAGTCTTGAGGTGCTTGTTGGCGAAGATGTCGTATATCCGAAGGCGAAGATGCCTTGAAGTCACTTGGCGAAGATGCCAAGGGAGATGGTGAAGTCGTTGAGCGGTTGTTGGTGTTGAGCTCTTGACCTTCACATTCTTGTTGGTGATGGTTTAGATGCTGATGTGACCTTGCCAGAGAAGGTAGCTCGGAAGCATGTGTACTTGAGCGTCTTCTCGAAGATGAGGAAGATCGCTTGTAGGACTTGATGATAGCTTTGATCTCCTCCATTTGAGCTTGCATCTTGGCGTTGGTGGAGTTTTTTGTGGCATCAAACTCGTCCTTGTTGTTGTAGACTGAAGGTGAAATGCCTTGCCTATCCATCACAAGACTCGAGTGAGGTGAGTAGAAAATAAGATAAACAATACAAAGTTACCTTTTCCCTAAGTTGAGGATGTATCCCGTTTCACTCAATGTGAGATGAAAGAATAGTGGAATTGGCATTGGACTTGTTTACTCACACCTACAAACTAAAGCTTACGGAGTAGCTCGGTGAGGATAGTGGCACGAAAATTTAATGCAAAATGTTAGCAAGAGTCAATAATGTTGAAAGAGATTCACAAATTCGCAAGTGAAACAAGTAGACCAATAGCAATGAATGTCACACGGAAACGCACGCACGGATAGATAAATGGGGTCGTGCAACCAAGGAATGAGAACAAAATGTGGAGGCCACGGAAAAGGCTCGTGTTGCACAACTCAAGAGAGACGCTAACACGATTTCTCAATAGGCGGATACAACACTTGTGCACAACCTATTAGATGCAAAATGGATAAACTTTCTATCCCAAGTATGCTATGTATGTATGGTTCCCGGTGTTTCTCTCAAGATGATCCAAGATGATCGGATATGACAATCTTATATGCAATGAGGTATGATGCTATGGCACTTGCTTACAAGCTCTTTGTTCACTCTTTTTCTTTGCTTAAAAGCTTATTCCTTTTTTTGTATGGCCAGTTTGCGAAATGCACAAACCAAGATAGCAATTATGTATATGCGGGAACAATCTTGTGACACATGAGATGATATGATATGAAAATACAAATATGATATGGTATATATGCAATGGATGGTGTGGATCGATGATCACTAATGTTCACAAGTAACGTTGCTGGCAATACTCAAAGGCTAGTCTCAATAGGCAAGTGACGCAAAATAGGCTAGGGGTTATCAATGCAATTGCAAGGGAATATACAATGGAGGGATACCACGATACCAAGATGATATGGAGGTTACCGGCCGAGGCGATGATGAGTGGCGGTGTTCTTGATGTAGATACCAAGATGATGGAGACTCGTTGATACGTCTCCAACGTATCTATAATTTTTGATTGTTCCATGCTATTATATTATCCATCTTGGATGTTTTATGGGCTTTACTATGCACTTTTATATTACTTTTGGGACTAACCTATTGACCCAGAGCCCAGTGCCAGTTTATGTTTTTTCCCTTGTTTCAGTGTTTCGCAGAAAAGGAATATCAAACGGAGTCAAAACGGATTGAAACCTTCGGAAAATTTATTTTTTGGAAAGAAAGCAATCTAGGAGACTTGGAGTGCACGTCAGGGGATCAACGAGGAAGGCACGAGGCAGGGGGGCGCGCCCACCCCCCTAGGCGCGCCCTCCACCCTCGTGGGCCCCTCGTGCCTCACCTGATGTATTTCTTCCTCCTATATATACCAATATACCCTAAAACCTTCGGGGAACAGAATAGAACGGGAGTTCCACCACCGCAAGCCTCTGTAGCCACCAAAAGCCAATCGGGGCCCTGTTCCGGCACCCTGCCGGAGGGGGGAACCCTCACCGGTGGCCATCTTCATCATCTCGGCGCTCTCCATGACGAGGAGGGAGTAGTTCACCCTCGGGGCTGAGGGTATGTACTAGTAGCTATTTGTTTGATCTCTCTCTCTCTCTCTCTCTCTCTCTCTCTCTCTCTCGTGTTCTTGAGGTGATACGATCTTGATGTATCGCGAGCTTTGCTATTATAGTTGGATCTTATGATGTTTCTCCCCCTCTACTCTCTTGTAATGGATTCACTTTTCCCTTTGAAGTTATCTTATCGGATTGAGTCTTTAAGGATTTGAGAACACTTGATGTATGTCTAGCATGTGCTTATCTGTGGTGACCATGGGATATCACGTCATCCACTTGATGTATGTTTTGGTGATCAACTTGCGGGTTCCGCCCATGAACCTATGCATAGGGGTTGGCACACATTTTCGTCTTGACTCTCCGATAGAAACTTTGGGGCACTCTTTGAAGTACTTTGTGTTGGTTGAATAGATGAGTCTGAGATTGTGTGATGCATATCGTATAATCATACACACAGATACTTGAGGTGACAATGGAGTATCTAGGTGACATTAGGGTTTTGGTTGATTTGTGTCTTAAGGTGTTATTCTAGTACGAACTCTATGATAGATCGAACGGAAAGAATAGCTTCGTGTTATTTTACTACGGACTCTTGAATAGATCGATCCGAAGGATAACTTTGAGGTGGTTACATACCCTACCATAATCTCTTCGTTTGTTCTCCGCTATTAGTGACTTTGGAGTGACTCTTTGTTGCATGTTGAGGGATAGTTATATGATCCAATTATGTTATTATTGTTGAGAGAACTTGCACTAGTGAAAGTATGAACCCTAGGCCTTCTTTCCTAGCATTGCTATACCGTTTGTGCTCACTTTTATCAATAGTTACCTTGCTATTTTTATATTTTCAGATTACAAAAACCTATAACTACCATCCATATTGCACTTGTATCACTATCTCTTCACCGAACTAGTGCACCTATACAATTTACCATTGTATTGGGTGTGTTGGGGACACAAGAGACTCTTTGTTATTTGGTTGCAGGGTTGCTTGAGAGAGACCATCTTCATCCTACGCCTCCCGCTGTTTGATAAACCTTAGGTCATCCAGTTGGGGAAATTTGCTACTGTCCTACAAACCTATGCACTTGGAGGCCCAACAACGTCTACAAGAAGAAGGTTGTGTAGTAGACATCACTCGTCCCTAAGTAGCCGAAACACCTTAGGAAGCGGAAAAACCGTGAACTCAAAATCTCAAATGTCAAATGGTGGTAGCGGGAAATGGGTGGTGGTTTTGCGGAAACTCAATGGGATTGCGAAAATGCAATGATGGGTTTTGAGACACAAAGCGGAAGTGGAGGGTAAGGTGGTGGACTATACACGATGTCGGAGTTGGAAGCACGGTCCCCAAGTAGCCGAAACACCTTAGGAGACGCAACTCACAACACAAACAAAATTGGGTTATGTGGGGTGGTGGAAGTGTATGGTGGGTAAGCCTATGCGGAAGTTATGGTGGTGGTTGATGAAGAAGCAATCATCCCTAAGTAGCCGAAACACCTTAGGAGACTTGAATCACAACTCAAACAACCACAAATGCTAAGGGGAAAAAATGTATTAGGTTGCGGAAGTCGGTGGTGTTTATGTGGAAGTTATGGTGGAGGCCCTAGGCAAAGATGCCAAAGTGCCAAAACTTCTATGGAGTCAAATGGTGATGTAACCTATCTAGATGGATAGAGGATGTCAATATCTACTCAACGAGCTAAAGAACGCAAAAATCGGACTCCGGATGTGAAAGTTACGGTCAAAACGGTGAAACACGGGAGGTTGATGCTCCAGGGGTCGGACATCCGGGGTCAGGGCTAGATATCCGGGAACTGATATCTAGAAACTTGCGCGATTTTCTGCTCCAGGAGCCGGATGTCTGGCTTGGGGCCCGGATGTCCGGCCTGAGACCTGGATGTCCGGCCCGACGATTCAAGATCGGGATTTGGACTTCGAAACTCGATTTAGGGCGGAAATTGATGATTTCAAGGGCAAAATTGGAGAGATTTTGTGGATGGAAGGTTCGGAAACTTGGGGAAATGCTAGATGCACTTGAAATCAAGCAAATCCATGGATCAAATTCAACAAAACAATATCAAACTAACAAATCACAAAAAAATTTGGGGTTATTTTTGGGGGAAATTTTCGAATTTGGAACAAAATCAACAAAACAAGGCTAGAAGACAAAGAGAGGGGGCTCCGAAATCGTGATCAACGTGGCTCATGATACCAAGATGATGTAGGGTGGAACCTATACGGCCAACCTTTCACGAAAGGAGCGGATCCCACAAAAAACACGAAGAACACGGGGAAGAATGGAGGGAAATCACAAGGGGAAATGATACGTCTCCATCGTATCTACTTTTCCAAACACTTTTGCCCTTGTTTTGGAATCTAACTTGTATGATTTGAATGGAACTAAGCCGGACTGACGCTGTTATCAGCAAAATTGTCATGATGTTGTTTTATGTGCAGAAAACAAAAGTTCTTGGAATGACCTGAAAATCCATGGAATATCTTAGAATAAATAGTAAAAAAATCCTCGCCAAAGATGAAGACTAGGGGGCCCACTCCCTGTCCACGAGGGTGGGGGCGCCCCCCCTCCTGGGCATGCCCCCTACCTCGTGGGCCCCCTGGAAACCTTCCGACGCCAACTCCAACTCTATATATTGGCTTTCGGAGAGAAAAAAACCAGGGAGAAGAAATCATCACGTTTTACGATACGGAGCCGCCGCCAAGCCCTAAAACCTCTCGGGAGGGTTGATCTGGAGTCCGTTCGGGGCTCCAGAGAGGGGGGTTCGTCGCCATCGTCATCATCAACCATCCTCCATCACCAATTTCATGATGCTCACCGCCATGCGTGAGTAATTCCATCGTAGGCTTGCTGGACGGTCATGGGTTGGATGAGATTTATCATGTAATCGAGTTAGTTTTGTTAGGGTTTGATCCCTAGTATCCACTATGTTCTAAGATTGATGTTGCTTTTAATTTGCTATGCTTAATGCTTGTCACTAGGGCCCGAGTGCCATGATTTCAGATCTGAACCTATTATGTTTTCATGAATATATGTGAGTTCTTGATCCTATCTTGCAAGTCTATAGTCACCTATTATCTGTTATGATCCGACAACCCCGAAGTGACAATAATCGGGACACTTCTCGGTGATGACCATAGTTTGAGGAGTTCATGTATTCACTAAGTGCTAATGCTTTGTTCCGGTTCTCTACTAAAAGGAGGCCTTAATATCCCTTAGTTTCCATTAGGACCGCGCTGCCACGGGAGGGTCGCACAAAAGATGTCATGCAAGTTCTTTTCCATAAGCATGTATGACTATATTCGGAATACATGCCTACATTACATTGATGAATTGGAGCTAGTTCTGTGTCACCCTATGTTATGACTGTTACATGATGAACCGCATCCGGCATAATTATCCATCACCTATCCAATGCCTACGAGCTTTCCATCTATTGGTTTACGCTTATTTACTTTCCCGTTGCTACTGTTACAATCACTACAAAATACCAAAAATATTACCTTTGCTTTCATTACTCTTTTGTTACCGTTACCACTACTATCGTACTACTTTTCTACTAAATACTTTGCTGCAGATATTAAGTTATCCAGGTGTGGTTGAATTGACAACTCAGCTGCTAATACTTGAGAATATTCTTTGGCTCCCCTTGTGTCGAATCAATAAATTTGGGTTGAATACCCTACCCTCAACAGCTGTTGCGATCCCCTACACTTGTGGGTTATCAAGAACAATTTCTGGCGCCATTGCCGGGGAGCATAGCTCTATTCTTTGAGTCACTTGGGATTTATATCTGCTGGACACTATGAAGAATTTGAAAGACGCCAACACAAAAATTTATCCCTCAACTACGAGGGGAGGTAAGGAACTGCCATCTAGCTCTGCACTTGATTCACCTTCTGTTATGAGTAAGCTTGAGACACCTAAACCTGCTTCTGATATTCGTTCTGATATGTCGCATGTTATTGATGATGCCACTTCTGCTATGCATGATACATATGATGAAACTACTTCTATGCTTGATACTATTGTGCCCCTTGGTGAATTTCTTGATGAACAAATTTCTTGGGCTAGAGAGAAAGAAATTATTGAAACTGATAATGTTGATGAAATTGATGATGATGATATGCCTGTTATTCCTGAGGGTTATGTTTTTGATATGGAATCTTCTGCAGCTATTTTTGCTTGCAAAGATAGAAACGAACTTAAGAGACTATTAGTTAAATGGAGTAAAGAATCTCTTAGGGATAGAATGAAACCTGACCCTACTATTGCTACTTCACCTATCTGTGTTCCTGATAAGGATTATGAATTCTCTGTTGATCCTGATATAAATACTTTGGTTGAATCTGATCCTTTTTATGGCTATGAATCTGAAACTGTTGTGGCACATCTTACTAAATTGAACGATATAGCCACCCTGTTCACTAATGATGAGAGATCACGCTACTTTTATATCCTTAAAATAATTTGGTTCTCATTAAAGGGTGATGCTAAGATATGGTTTAATTCTCTAGATCCTGGTTGTGTCCGTAGTCCCCAGGATATGATTTATTACTTCTCTCCCTGCTCATAAGAAACAAGCTACTTTAAAGGAAATATACAACTTTGTGCAAATTGAAGAAGAGAGTCTCCCACAAGCTTGGCGGAGGCTTCTCAAGTTACTTAATGCTTTGCCTGATCATCCTCTTAAGAAAAATGAAATACTTGATATCTTTTATAATGGACTAACCGACACTTCCAGAGATTACCTGGATAGTTGTGCTGGTTCTCTTTTCAGGGAAAGAACACCGGATGAAGCTGAAATTTTATTGAATAATATGTTGACAAATGAAAATAATTGGGCACCTCTTGAGCCAGCTCCTGAGCCAGCTCCTGCTCCAACTACTGAGCCTATTCCTAAACCAACTCCGAAGAAGAGAGGTGTTCTATTTCAGTCCTGAATATGTGCAAGAGGCAAAGAAATCTATGAAAGAAAAGGGTATTAAAGCTGAAGATGTTAAGAATTTACCTCCTATTGAAGAAATACATGGTCTTAATTTACCGCCTGTTGAAGAAACATATGATCTTGATCCATTACCTATTGAAGAACCTCCTGATCCTGATAACCCGACACAGGTAGTAAAGGTAAATTCTCTCTATAGATTTGATGAAGGTGATATCCCTCACTACAAGTCTGCTAGGGAATGCTTGGATGAGTTTGATAATTTTATTGTCAAACAAGAAAATTTTAATGCTTATTTTGGTAGACAATTAAAACAAAATACCTATATGATTAAATACTTGGGTGATTATATGGATAATGTTAGATGTGAACTTAAACTTGTTAGCAAACATGCTTCTATGGTTACCACTCAAGTAGAACAAGTACTTCAGGCTCAAAATGATTTGCTCAATGAAATGAATAGTAAGAAAGAGGATTATGCTGTTAGAGTGGCTACTAGAACTGGTAGAATGACTCAGGAACCTCTGTATCCTGACGGCCACCCTAAGAGAATTAAGAAAGATTCTCAGAGAAATAATATTGATAAACCTAGTTCTTCTAAAAGGAAGAAAAAGAAAAATGATAGGACTTTGTGTCGGTGTACTAGAGTAGTGGTACCCTAGTATCCCGAACTTGTGCACGGGCAGTTGCAGCCCTCCGCGGCAAGGCTTACCGGGTGACGGCCAAGGTCCTCCGTGGTTCCTTTGGAGCCATTCAAGAACAAAGTATTCAAGCCAAGGAGACAAGGCCGCGGCAAGAGGAGCTTGCTGGGAAGGACACCCAAGGCACCTAGGAGACAAGGCCCCGGCAAGAAGAGGAGCTTGTCGGGAAGGCCCGGTGAGCGACAAGCTTCGGGCGCGACAAGACAACAACCATGACAAAGGCGCTTGCATGCAGACCACCACTCTGTACCTGCGCTCCAGCACATCCACTAACGTGTCGCCCTGGGACCTTTCTAGGCGCGCGTGGCGAGAGGCTGTGCAGCCAGCGGTGCGAGGTGGCAAGCGGTGGCGCCCCTGACGGTCCCTGTTTGCACTGTTAGGGCGACGTAGACGGGCATTTAATGCCTTTGTCCCCTGCCGTCAGGGTTAGGTATGATACACTGTACACTGTACATGTAGCTGTACCAACCACTCCTTTTCCACTTTTACCCTTGTCTACGTTGCCAGCTGTCGGAGACCCCTTGAGCATATAAAAGGAGGCCCATGCGCAACGTAGAGGGGGGTTCCCCCCACGCTCGGTCTCGTTAGCAGCTCGTGTGTACTGTAGCACTCAAGCGCTCCCGAGCAAGAACTCAATACACCTAGACATGCAGCAGTAGGAGTGTTATCTCTCCGGAGAGCTCCGAAGCTGGGTAAACCTCTCGTGTGCGTCGCCTCGATCTGCTCTTCGTGCGACCTCCACTCCCCGCCGAACCGAAAGGGGCTCAGTCCGCCGGTCCCATAGGTGTTCGTGGGTCAGATCAGCTTGCCCCGACATCTTTTGGCGCGCCAGGTAGGGGGCGTCGAGTTTGTGTGAACCTGATCCAGCGTCCACACGAGCTAGATCTTCATCATCTTCATCGACATGCCACCGAAGAAGAAGGCTTCGGCGGCAGATGTTCCGTCCGCGTCGAACCCACTGCCACCGGAGCAAACGGGTGGTGGGGTAGACGCCGGCCGAAGATTGGACGTCGATGGAGGTGCCCACGGTGCTGCCAAGTCCAAGGACAAGGCTGCGCAGACCTCGGCGTCCGTACATGCACCGCGCCCTCTCAGGAGGCGGGGGACCGACAGCGTCATGGCATTCACAACGCCATACGCTCGCTGGACCAAGATCGAGCTGGTGGATCTCGGGATGCTCAAGACCGGCATGCGCGCCAACATCTTTGGCGCGAAGCAGGCACGGTCGCTGGGACGGATATCGCTCCTTCTAACATAGTTAGAAGTCCGAGCATATCCCGCTCCTCGCGCCGTTCGCCACTGCCACCCACAACTCCAGCAGAAGCTTTGGCGAGAGCTCAGCTGCTCTTGGATTACCCTCCGACAGCCGACAAGGTCGATGAATGGAGGGCCACCATTCAGAGTCTCATCGGCTTGGCCAACGGCGACGCTCCGCGGCAACCGAGTGCATCGCTGCCTTGGCAGGACTGCCAAACACGAGCCGGTGGCGACGAGACCGGTGGGGGTGCAACCACCATGCACTCTCCACCCCGAAAGCCAAGATCGCCGACTCGCCGGATCCACCTCGACAGCGATTCCACCGCATCATCGGATCCACGAGCTCGTCGCGATCAGCGCCAAGTTCTTCACGAACGACAAGAAGAAGACGCCGAACTCGCATCGAAGCGCCGAAGAGAAGCGCGCGTCAATCCGACGAGCGCGTTGGGCCCTCTGTTGACATGCATGCGCCCGGAGGAACCAGCGACTTGCCGTCGCGGTAGGTTGCCCTGCGTTCACTCGTGAGCTGCGGCAAGCCCAAGGGCCCAGCAAGAAGAATTTCAAGCCGACGCATTGTAGAAGTACGACGGCAAGACGCATCCGTCGGAGTTCCTCAGATCTACACCATCGCGGTGCAGGCTGCGGGGCGAGACGACAAGATCTGGCCAACTACTTCCGGTGGTGCTCAAACCCAATGTCGATCTTGGCTCATGCACTTGGCGGACAACTCCATATCCTCTTAGGCAGATCTATGCCATCAGTTTGTCGGCGCCTTACAGCGCCACAAGCCTCATGGCCAAGAAAGTGACCTTCATCTGCTCGCCCGGAAGGAAGGAGAGCCCCTGCGCAAGTACATTCGGAGATTCAGCCAGCGTGACAAAGACAACATCCCGTGATGTCCACCGCCGCGGTAATCAGCGCGTTCCATCGAGAAGGTGCGAAACCGCGCTGGATGCGGGAGGAGATGGCGATGTGCAAGATCGTAGAGGCGTCGTGAGCTATATGCCCTGGCCGACAAGTGTGCACGCGTCTTTGAGGAAGGGAGGAGACTCCCCGGAGAGAATACTGAAGCAGGAGGATCTGATAGTGAGGAGACCGCCCCGGCAAAAAAAAGCCGGCGGCGGAACAACAGGAAGAAGAAGGCAGAGATGTACTAGTTGTTGAGCAGTCCGGCAACGGAGGTGGCGCCAAGAAACCCAAGGCTGGTAGCTCCGGCAAGGAGGTTGCCGCTGGTACCAACTGCCAGGCTGTGGCGGTCGCCGACAAGCAGGACGGCTTCAACAAAGCGATCTTGCAAGATCCACCGCACCAAGGGCCATGACCTCTGTGGCTGCAAAAGGTCGAGCAGCTTGTCGAGTAGCGAAGGCTGAATACGAACGACGCGACAAGGAGAAGGCCAGAAGGTGCCGGAGGAGCTAGCAAGAAACGCCCCGGCCGAGGAGGACGCCGCAAGGCCAAGCAATGCAAGGAGATGACCTCCCGCCGCGACAAGGATGAAGACGACGACGACGATGAAGACATGGATGATGACGAGACCGATGAGCAGGAGTTCCAGAAAGCCACGAGAGGTCCTGTGCGTTGACGGCGGTGCTTCTGCATACTTCACACCGCTTAGCTCAAGCGGTGGATGCGGGAAGTCAATGCGGCGTAACCATCCATCGAGTCACGCAAGCCTCGAAATGGTCCAGCACGCCTATCATCTTTGATATTGAGGACCACCCTGATCGCGCAGAATCATGCGGTCGGGTGCTTGCCGATGTTGGTTTCACCAACTATCCGCAACCTCAAGGTCACTAAGATGCTAGTTGACGGCGGGGCCGGCTTGGACCTGATCTCCTCCGTGGTGCTCCAGAAACTCCAGATCCCAGATGGCGAGCTCGAAGAGACCGGCACATTCCAAAGAATCAATCCGGGAAGGAGCAAGCCGAAGGGGAAGATCACGTTGCCGGTGACATTTGGCAGTGAGTTGAACTTCAGGAATGAGAGGGTCACTTTTGACGTCGCTGACTTTCTATTGCCTTACAATGGGATACTCGGCCGCCCAAAGACCGCCAAATTCATGGCAGCCTCTCACTATGCATACAACATCTTTGAAGATGCCAGGCCGATAAGTGTCATCTCTGTCCCTGGCGACAAGAAGGATGCTCTTATCTGCGCCGACAAGATCTACCGGGAAGCAGCAGCTGCAGCAGATGGCAAGCCACTTGCCGCTGAAGCTCCCGGGGCGAAGAAGGATCAAGTCCGGCAATAGCTTTGATGCTCACTCCGGCAAGCGCACCTCTTCGGAGTGCTGCGCTACCATCGAGGACGCACCATCGAGCTCCGCTGGCAAGTGTAAGAAGACGATGGCAGCTCCACCAGAGACCAAGAGGGTGTCCGCCAAGGAGGGCGGCACTGGTGGTACCTTCACCATCAGTGCCACTCTCGACCCTAAATAGGAAGGCGCGCTCGTTGCTTTCCTGCGGGCGAACGTCGACGTGTTTGCGTGGCAACCGTCTGACATCCCCGGTGTTCCCAGGAAAGTAATTGAGCACCATCTCGCCGTTTGTCCTCATGCGCAGCCCGTCAAGCAGAAAGTCAGGAAGCAGGCAGTGGAGCGCCAAGAATTCATCGCAGAAGAAATCAGGAAATTGGAAGCAGCAGGCCTTGTCAGAGGAGTGCTCCATCCTACGTGGTTGGCCAATCTTGTAGTTGTACGCAAGGCAAACGGGAAATGGAGGCTTTGTATCGACTTTACCGATGTCAATAAAGCTTGTCCCAAAGACCCATTTCCCTTGCCGCCAAGATCGACCAGATTGTTGACTCCACGGCCGGATGTGATTTTATGCTCATTTCTGGATGCATACTCAGGATATCATCAGATCTTCATGGCAGAAGAGGATGAGGAGAAGACCGCATTCATCACTCCATGTGGCACATACTGTTTTGTACGGATGCCCTTCGGGTTAAAGAATGCTGGTTCAACATTTGCAAGAGTAGTCCATGACGCTTTTGAGCCGCAAATGCACGGAAATGTGGAAGCCTACATGGATGACATAGTGGTCAAAAGCAAGGACAAGGCGACTCGATTCAAGATTTAGACGAAACCTTTGCAAATCTGCACAAGATCAACCTCAAGCTCAACCCCGATAAGTGTGTGTTTGGAGTCCCTTCCGCAAGCTTCTCGGGTTCTTCGTGTCTCAGCGCGGAATTGAAGCCAATCCCGACAAGATCAAGGCCATTGAGCAGATTGAAGCACCAAAGCGCGTCAAGGATGTACGAAGACTTGCCGGTTGCGTAGCTGCTCTCAGCAGGTTTATCTCTAGGTCTGCTGAGCGCGCCCTGCCATTTTTCAAAGTTTTGAAAAAGGCAGGTTCGATGAAATGGACTCCGGAAGTGGAGGCTGCGCTGCAGGACTTGAAGAGATACCTGTCCTCCACTCCAACACTTGTCGCACCTAGGCCACAAGAGAAGTTGCTGCTATATATAGCGGCAACCAATCAAGTGGTTAGTGCTGCGTTAGTAGCGGAGAGGGAGGCGGATGATGAGCTGGCAACCATGGCAGATGCATCCAGCCACAAGCAAGGGACTTCACCGGCAAGCTCTGGTCCCGACAAGGATAGATCTGTGGCAGACGCATGAGAAGATGCGAAAAGAATGGTGCAGCGCCCAGTTTACTTTTTGGTTCCCTTCTGCGGGGGCTAGGTCAAGGTACTCTGGTGTGCGGTAATTGCTTTTCGGCCTCCTCATGGCCTCGAGAAAGCTGCGCCATTACTTCCGGGCACATGAGATCACGATCGCCACTCGTTTTCCATGAAGAGGATCTTGCCAAAATCCAGAAGCAACAGGCAGGATTGTCGAGTGGGCACTAGAACTGTCAAGCTTTGGCTTCAAGTTTGAGAGCACTTCAACTATCCAAAGCAGGGCATTGGCGGAGTTCATAGCAGAATGGACGCCAACACATGATGAAGAAATCCTTAAACGAGCATCCCGTCAAGGAAGCAAGCAAAGAGTGGCTGATGTACTTCGATGGTGCCTTCGCTGCAAAGGCGCCCGGTCTTGAAGTGCTACTTGTTGCACCCACGGAGAGCACCTCAAGTCGCAGTCCGGATGCACTTTCCCAAGGAGCAAGCAACAAACAATACTGCAGAGTATGAAGGTTTGCTTGCGGTCTCGAGATCGCATGATGAACCTTGGGATCAAGAAGCTCATTGTCGTGGTGACTCGCAGCTTGTCATCCGCCAAGTAAACAAGAATTATCGAGTCCGTTGATGGAAGCTTATGTTGATGAAGTGAGAAAGCTAGAAGAGCACTTTGACGGCCTCTGAGATGGAATATATTCCAAGAGCTCGAGCGACATTGCTGATGGCTTTGTCAAGTGCGCCGCACTTAAGTTACACAATGGAACCAGGGCTCTTTGTGCTCAAGCTGACTCAACCGTCAGAACGCCATCAACCGGACAGAGCAAGAAGAGGAAGTTGATTTCTGGTGACTATTTTCCGGCAGAGCTTCCGAAGCCACCACCAAGAAGGTCCTCAAGATCAACACCAGCAGTCTTTGAGGAGCGATGCTGCTCCGACAAGCCCTAGGGTTTGTTTCGTTGAAGCGACGCTCCCGACAAGTTTTGCTCCGGCAAGCTTGCCGAGGAACGTCAAGCTCGGCTGAGCCGCGAGTTCTCGCCGTAGAAGCGGATGTTCCCGCGGCAGCGGATGTGCCTTTAGTCCTTGTTGTCGAGCCGCAAGCTCCAAAGCATGGGCACAAAGCAGATTGTTCATTTCCTTGCATGTGAGAACTTCCCGAAGAGCAAGAAGAAGCGGAAAGAGTAGCCCGGCGATCAAGTATGTACCAGTTTGTCGACAACACACTATACGTAAGAAGACTCAACGGTGTGAAATTGAAGTGTATTCACGGGAAGAAGGACAAAAGCTGTTGGCGAGAGATACATGGAGGCATATGTGGTCACCACATTGGCGCGAGCACTTGCCGCAAAGCGTTGCTCCTAAGAAGGTTTCTTTTGGCCGACGGCCCTCCAGGATGCAACTGCACAAGTAACCAAGTGTGAAGCGTGCCAGTTCCATTCCAAGCAGATACATCAGCCAGCTCAAGCTCTCCAGACAATCCCTTTATCCTGGCCATTTTCGGTCTGGGATCGACATTCTCGGCCCCTTTCCCAAGTTGTCGGGCTTTGAGTACTTATGCGTTGCAATCGACAAGTTCACAAAGTGGCGGAAGTGGAAGCGATGAGGAAGGTGACAAGACAACGGCCGATCAAGTTCTTTAGGTCGATTGTTTGCCGTTTTGGAATCCCTAACAAGATCATCACCGACAACGGCACGCAATTCACGAGCCGCACCTTCATGCGGTACGTCCAAGACCTTGGCGCCAAGGTCTGCTTCGCTTCTGTTGCTCATCCGAGAAGTAACGGTCAAGCGGAGAGGGCGAATGCTGAAGTGCTGCGCGGGCTCAAGACCAGAACTTTCGACTGGCTGCACAAGTGCGGAAGAAACTGGATTGAGGAGCTGCCGGTGGTTCTTTGGTCGATCAGGACGACGCCAAATCGAGCCACTGGCCAGACACCTTTCGCTCTAGTCTATGGAGCGAAGGCAGTTCTCCCCACGGAACTCGTATACGGGTCGCATCGAGTGCTCGCTTATGATGAGCTTGAGCAAGAGCAAGCTGCGACAAGATGACGCTGCTCCTTGAGGGGATCGTCTTCGAAGCTGCTGTCAGACGAGCTGCTCGATACCAGCAAGCTTTGCGCCGCTACCATAGCCGCAGTTAATGCCGGAAGTCTCGAGGAAGGCGACCTTGTTCTTCGCCGTTCAGTCCGCCAAGAATTCCAACAAGTTGACGCCTTGAAGTGGGAAGGCCCTTACCGGTGAAACGAAGTCACTAGGCCCGGCTGTCACTTTGAGACCGAAGATGGTATTCCGTGAGCAACTCCTGGAACATTGAGCATCTTCGTAAGTTTTACCGTGAAGCGCGGTTGCCGAACCTGTTCCGGCAACCACCTTTTGTACAAGTCTTGCCGTTGTTGCATGTAATCCTTTGTACAAAGCCGGCGCAGACCCGTGCATAAGTAAAGCTAGCGTGCCGCACATCTTGTCAATTTCATGCTTTCTACTTCTATTTTGCATGCGCTTATCGACACTTTGTGCAGCACCTACCCCGTAAGCAATAACGAGCCATAAGGCTCCATATCTTTATTTTATCTTCTTTCTCTTTCTCAAAGAAAGGAAGGTTCCTCGCCCACAAGTTTTCCGGGGAAAGGAGAAGATAATGGTGTGGACCAAGCGTCGCTCAAGGAAGTCTAGCCTTACCGGGAAGCAAGCAGCGAAAAGCTAAGTTGCTAAAGTTTGAGCAATCAGTTTTAAATTTTTTAAGTTATCTTCCTCAAACGACCGTACTTCGTATGGAAAACCTGTGCGCGGAGGAACCAAATCGTAGCTAGTTGCGCCCTTACTTTGTTTCGAGTCCGCTCAACAACTTAAGTGAGCTGCGACTAGTTGCGACAAGGTTGCTTAATCGAAGCGGTACCGCCCAAATAGGTTGACGTCTCAAGCTTTCGCGCCATGACCCTGTGCCTGTGAGCAAGTTCCCTAAAAGCGTAGGGCAAAAACATACAAAGGAAGGAATCAAGTAAAGGAAATAACATAGCAATCACTACTCGAAATAGAGTTATATTACAAGATAGCTTGTCGCAGCTCTAATAGATTGTTCTCATAACATGACCAGCAGAGGCAAGGAAAAGAGAAAGCGGGCGGCCTAATCTACGTGATCGCCCTCAACCCTCTTGATCCCGCTCACCATGTCCACGATGGGTGCGACAAGGGCCTTGAGTGCCTCCACATCAGCATCCGGCGGCAAGGACTTGAGGACGTTGGTGAGGGTGAGGCCTGGGTTGCGGAAGGCCACCTTCATCAGCACCTTTTGAAGAGCTCCCGCGCAGATCTGGCGCGACTCCTCGGCCAGCTGCTTTGGGACTTCTTCCCGGAGTCGCTGGAGGGCCGTCACCACACCCTTGAAGAACAAGCTAAGCTTGGCGCTGGGTTGGAGATGCTCATCGGAGGAATATCCAAGATCCACCATCCCCAGCTGCGCCCGGCTCCTCGTCGATGGCTGCTGCAACATTCACGAGACCCTCGGTCCAGGTGGTCCACATTCTCCTCAAGGCACTCAGGCGGCAGCAGACTCACCACAGCGCCTCGTCGGCCTTGATCTTCTCCTTCAAGGCCACCTCCTGCTCCCGGCGCCGTCCAGCCTTGAATCAAGGTGGTCGGGTTTCAACTCAAGATCCGCGTTGGAGTCCTTGGCGGCGCTGAAGCTCCTTGCCCTCTCGGCGAGGCAGCCTGCAGCTCGCCAAGAGTGTAGGCGTCCTTCTCGGCGCTCGTGCTTGAGTGCAGCAAGCTCCTCGCCACTCTCCTTGAGATTGGCCTCCAGCTGCGCCACCTTCGTCTCCAGCTCCTTCTTGGTGGCCTCGGCATGCGGCAAGATCCTTTGCTTCCTTGAGAGCCCCGCCAAATGTTTGCTCGCGCATGGCAAGATCCTCCTCATGGCTGTCAAGATTAACCTTCCACTTCGCGCCAACTCGCCTTCTGCCTTGAGATAGCTTCTCGGTGGCAAGTCATTGTTGCTCCTCGGCTTCAGCCTTCTCGAGGAGGAAGGCTTTGCGCTCCTCGGCAAGCCACTCCCGCTCCTCTGTCAAGGACCGGAGAGCTTCCTGGTTGAGGCCCCGGAGCTCCTCCGCGCGCTTCTCGATGTCTGCTCCCGCCTTCGCGACAAGTGCTTCCCGGGATTCCAGGTTGGCTTGTCGGGCATAGTAGAGCGACAGCTTCGCAAGAGCTGCTCCTCCTCGGGCTACGCCTGTTGCTTTGCTGGCGTCGACCGGCGTCCCGATCCGGAGGCGAACAACTCTTCATCAAAAGTTTCTCCTTCAGCCGACGCCCTGGAGCTCGACTCCCATGGGAGCTTGATGAAGACGCCATCGCCGGCCTTCAAATAGGCGCTGGGCTGGGGCTCTTCGGAGCCCGACGCTGCAATGAGCCGGAGGGATCGGCGGTCGGCGTGGCGCTGGCGCTCCTGCGGCCTCGTGGCCGTCGGTCGCGATCGCCGGACCCCTCGCCAGCTTCTGCGGCGGCAGCTTTGGCGGGCTCCTCGCCGGCGGGCTCATCGGCGCCAGCTTCTTCTCCGATGGCGGCGGCGTCGTCAGTATTGCTGCGCGCGTCCTCCTCGCCGGCGGCCTCGGTCTCCATTGGCTCTATGGACGACCAGAAAACGAAGAAAAGTGAAGCAAATATTCAAAAAGAAAATCAGAAGAAGAAGAACACAAGGGAAGTTTTCAGGCAAGAAGATTACCTGTGCTAGGGTCTGCAGTCATGGTCTCCGCCGCCAGAGATCGCTGGCGCTGTCCCTTGCCGGAAAGCTGTCCCTTGCCGGAGAACCGCCTTCTTGCCGGAGAAGTCTCCCTTGCCGGAGAACGCCTCCCTCGCCGGGAATCCTCCCTTGGCGGTGTAGTCAAGATGGCATGTCGGAGCGGCTTGTGGCACTCTGGTGAGGCTGCTCTGCTCCTACACAAATCGGCAGTTAGATATCAGCAAAGAAAGAGCATCCATGCACGCCGAACAGCAAGAAGTAAACCATATACTTACGCTGGGGGCTGCGCTGGGGGCTGCTTTGAGGAAGAGTTGCCGCGTCCGGAAAGGTGGTCTCGGACGCGCCTCCTGCTGTCGCGGTGGGTTCGTCCTCGATGACAATCACCGGGGCCTTGGCTCTCTTCGACGCTCTCTGGGCCAGCGTCCTGAAAAGGAATGGGTTCAGAATGAAGCAAATCAGATACAAGACAAAGCAACAAGCCGAAGAACTACAAATGCTGCAAAGAATCTTACTCTTCTTCCTCATCGGAGCTAAGCGCGGAGAGGTCAAATTCTGGCCCGCCTCCAGTACGACGAGGCGGAGGAGTGGTTTCCCTTGGCCGCTTGGCGGGAGCGGAGGCAGTGGTCTGCGAGGGCCCCGCTCCAGCTGCCGCATGGCGTGAGGTGCTCCAGCGGCAGTGCTTGCCGCGGTGGGCTGCGTCAAGGCCAGCTGCGGCTGTTGACCCGTCTGCCGCCCCGCTACTTCTCCGGCCTTGCGGAGACGCCTTCTTGGTGGAGCTGGGGGGCTCCACTCGTGGCAAGCTGTTTGAAGGTGGGGAGGAGGCGCCCTCGGCGGGCTCGCTCGACTCAGCTTCAGGCTCGGCAAGCTCCTCCTCGCCGGCAAACTCCTTTCGCTCGATAAGGCTTGCTACCTCTGCTGCCTCTGCCTCCTCCACGGTGAAGCCGAACTCGCCCGCGGCAGAGGCTGCTGCCGCCTTTTCCAGCCTGGTGGCGATGCGCTGCATCTCATCATCGGTGGTGTCGCGGGTGAGGCCCCTCTGTTCATCGGGGCGGACCGGCATTTCTACCAGATTGTCAAAGAACCGCCGACGACGTCATCTGCAGGCTCTTGCCAAGTTGGGACAATTCCATGCGAAGTCGCACAATGGCATCATTGCATGGATGCGGTCAAGCGAGGAATTGTTGCAATGTGAACGACACCCCTCGGCAACCTAAAAATTTCTGGATGATCAGGATCGGGCTTGAACAGCTCCAAGAGCATCGCGTCAAGTTCCAAGATGGTGAAGTTGAAGTTGAGGCTTGGGCGCAGCCTCATGATATCTGCCGCGTTCTGAAACTCCCGGTAGGTCTCCTCCTCTCCGCAAGGGCGCGTCTGCGGCGAAGAATGTCTCTGCGCCAACGGTGCCTCTGGTGAGCCGGCAAGTCTAAGGCGAAGGATTCGGGTGATCGCAATCTTCAGCCTAGCGTCTTCGGGGCCAGATTGCTCCAATCGTTGCCGCGACCATCGGGTTTGGCGCTGGGCGGTAAATGGCTGCGGGTTCTCCTCGACAATCCAGCACCAATCAGCCCTCCATTCCACCCATTTGCTACGGAGCTCTCCCTCCAGATAGGCTTCCTTCTTGCCGACCCTCGAGATCCAAGCGATTCCTCCGGCAAGAGGCTCCCCTCTCTCAACTCGGGGTATAAAGAAGTGGCGGAAAAGGGCTACATTTGGATGGACTCCGACAAAGTTTTCGCAGAGATGTGCGAAACTGCCATGGTCAGAACAGCATTGGGGGTGAAATCAAGGAGGCGGAACCCGTAGGTGTTCATGATGTCACAGAAAAATTCAGAGAAAGGCGGGCAGAGCCCGCAGTAGAAGAAGAGAACGAAGAAGGGATACCCACTCGGAGCCAGTTTCGAAGCAGCGGCTGGGAGTACCTTCGTCTTGCGCTGGATCTTTCGCGTCTCCGTCGACCCGTAAGAGGTAGTAGTTCTCCCTCAGCTCCCTCGCGGCGAGCTGGGGGGGGGGGGGGAGGGGAAGATCGCCCGCTCCTTCCGCAGCGCCGCAAGCCGCTGCGCCTCGGCCGACTTCACGGCCTTCCCCTTGTCGGCTTTCGGAGCCACGGCGGAGGTGGTGAGGGAGATCGGTGGCGTTGGTGATGCTGGTGGCGATGAGGGGCGGAGTGCCACTCTCTTTTCAGCCTTGGGAAGAAGGGGGGAGTAGCGGAGTTTTTCTCAAGATTGGACAACAACTGGCGAGATGGGCGAACTGCTCCTATTTCCCCTGCTTATAAAGAGGGAGGGGGCGGACGTTCCGTTTTTCCGAATAAAGAAACCACCCACGATCTCACCAACGATCTCTCACACGACGCCGCACTCGACGCGTGCCGTTCGTGGAGGGCGTGGTGGGTCCGAGGTGAGTAACGGCGTGACCCTGTGCCAAGGCTGCGTCTGCAGCCTGCTTTGGGCCTGGCCCAACAGCGCCGGGCACCATGTGTGGCCCAGGCCGGGGCTCCTATCGGTGTACTAGAGTAGGGGTACCCTAGTATCCCGAACTTGTGCACGGGCAATGCAGCCCTCCGGCAAGGCTTACCGGGTGACCGCCAAGGTCCTCCGTGGTTCCTTTGGAGCCATTCAAGAACAAAGTATTCAAGCCAAGGAGACAAGGCCCCGGCAAGAGGAGCTTGCCGGGAAGGCCACCCAAGGCACCTAGGAGACAAGGCCCCGGCAAGAGGAGCTTGCCGGGAAGGCCCAGTGAGCGACAAGCTTCCGGGCGCGACAAGACAACAACCATGGCAAGGCGCTTGCCGCGACAGACCACCACTCAGACTGCGCTCCAGCACATCCACTAACGTGTGTCGCCTGGGCCTTTCCAGCGCCAGCGTGGCGAGAGGTCTGTGCAGCCCGGTCGAGTGTGGCGGCGACAAGATTGCCATTGTGGAATGATTAGACCTATTTTTTTGCGTATGCGATTAACTGATGTGCCCAAACAAATCCTTATGCTAAGTATATGAAGGATATCATTACTAATAAAAGAAAGATACCGGAAGCTGAAATTTCAACCATGCTTGCTAATTATACTTTTAAGGGTGGAATACCAAAGAAACTTGGAGATCCAGGAGTAACCACTATACCATGCTCCATTAAAAGGAATTATGTTAAAACTGCTTTATGTGATCTTGGAGCCGGTGTTAGTGTTATGCCACTCTCTTTATATCGTAGGCTTGACTTGATTAAGTTGACACCTACTGAAATATCTTTGCAAATGGCTGATAAATCAACTGCTATACCTGTCGGTATTTGTGAGGATGTGTCTTGTAGGTTGCAAACGCGTTACTATTTTAACGGACTTTGTTATTCTCGATATTCCGAGGACGATAGTATGTCTATTATTCTTGGAAGACCTTTTACGAATCTGCGGTGTGCTGTTATTGATTGCAACAAAGGCAATTTCACTTTTCATGTTAATGGTAATGAGCATACGGTACACTTTTCGAGGAAACAACCTCAAATTTATAACATCAATTCAATTGGAAAAATTCCATCGATTATATTTGGAGGTTTTGAATTTCCTCTTCCTACTGTCAAGAAGAAATATGATTGTAAGTGCATCTAGTGCCACCCCTAGTTGGTTTTGGAGTATTGACGACAAATGTGGTTGAGGGACTAATGCGTTTGTGAGAATTGCAGGATAACGCAGGTAGTGTCCCCCATTGATTCGGTTTACCTATCGGAGATGACCCCTAAAATGTATGAAGACATTGGCGACAATGGTGGCATGTGAAGATATTCACATTGAAGACTATGACATGAGAAGACATTGAGTGAAGACTATGGAGCCTTGAAGATCGTGGTCGCTTCGTTGTTTCCTTTTCTTCTTTGTTGAGTCATAGGAATCACCGTCTCGTTAAGTGGGGTCCAAGTGATCAAAGTCGTAATGACTGAAGTGATGCTCAACCCAAATCCTATGTCTTCGAAAGCGAAGACAATGAGAGCAAAACTTATCCAGAGCTGGATGAGTCGCCTTTGCTTGTAGCCCAAGTAAAGTTGTCGTGTGTGTTTGAAATCGACCGTTGGAACACATGTCAGTTCCTTAGTGACCCAGGGTCATTTCGGACATATCAGGTCGGGTTGCCTAGTGGCTATAAATAGCCCACCCCCTACACCATAAATTGATGGCTGCTCAGAGTTAGTGCACGGCTTTTGTCGTTTGAGAGCAACCCACCTTGAAGACTTTGAGAGAGAGAAATCCTTGCGAGGACAAAGCCCAAACACCCAAAGCCAAAGAGTGTTAGGCATCACTGAAGTCTTTCTGTCTGTGTGACCTGAAGAATTATTACACTTGAGGACTGTGAATCCTCCAGCCGGTTAGGCGTCGCGTTACTCGAGCATCCAAGAGTCATTGTGGATTGCCGGTGAACGCAGATCTGTGAAGGTTCGAAGTCTACGGAAGACTTACCAGAGTGATTGGGCGAGGACTGTGTCCCTTAGCTCAAGGGGAATAAGGTGAAGACGCCGGTCTTCTCGAAAGTTGAATCTCAGCCTCCCTAACGGATGTACAGTTGTCACAAAGAATCGGAACTGGTCCAACAAATCCTATGTCTTCAACAAGTGACTGGTTCTATCTTCTCCCTCTCCTTACTTAGAGTTTGTCTTCGTGAAGTCATTGCCTATTTGTCATACCTGTTTGACTTCATTGCTTGACTACTTTTTGTTGATTGGCTTCTCACTATCTTCCATCTTGATCCTACTACCAAGCTGCTATTAGTCTTGTACTTTCACGTTATTGCATACTTGACTATGGTTTGCTTGTTGTAGTTTATCTTCCGCTGCATATCAATTAGGTCATTTCTATTGTTTGTCTTTGAAACATCCGTGTTTTGAAGACTTTCCAAAAATTGCCTATTCACCCCCCCTCTAGTCGATAACTAGCACTTTCAATTGGTATCAGAGCAAGGTACTCCCTTGTTCTGTGTGATTCGGTTTGACCACCTGGAGTTTTAGCTACGTCGACTGCAGGGATAATCAAAGTCTCCGCTGCTTGCCCCGTGTTCGATGGAACTGACTATCCCTACTGGAAGAATAAGATGTGCATGCATCTTGAAGCCATTGATGTCGACCTCTGGTATGTCGTCAAGAACGGCGTTCCCAAAACTGGTGAAGGTGTCACCCCTGCTGATGTCAAGAAGTTCATTCAACTGGACTCTACTGCAAAGAACATCATCTGTGGTCATCTAACCAAAGGACAGTATGGCCGTGTGAGTGCTCTGGAAACGTCGAAGCTAGTCTGGGACTGGCTATCCAAGGTCAACGAAGGCGTCTCAACCCAGAGAGATCAAAGGATCAGTGTTCTTCGCAACCTCTTCAACCGCTTCAAGAGAAACGACAATGAAAATGTCCAGCTCACGTTTGATCGCCTCACTGACATCACAAATGAGCTTCATGCTCTCGGTGCCACTGAGATCACCAAGCATGAAATCGTCAAGACACTACTGAGATCACTTGACAGCTCCTTTGACACCCTTGCCCTCATGATACAAGAACGCCCTGACTTCAAGACACTCGATCCGTCTGATATACTTGAGAGGCTCAACACACATGAGTTCCAGCTTTTTGAGAAAAGAGATATCTATGGTCCCAACTATGGCCGAACTCGCGCTTTGAAGGCAAAAGTTGTTTCCTCATCTGAAGAAGAATCTGACTGCGGTTCTGATGATCCTGATGACATTGGAAAGGAACTTGCTATGCTTGTGAAGAAGTTCCAGAAGTTCACTAGGAAGAAAGGCTACAGAAAGTCTTCACGATCCAGCTATGATGAAGCTTCCACTCATGACAACAAGAAGAGAACATGTCACAAGTGCAAGAAAATTGGACACTATATCTCTGAGTGTCCACAGTGGGAATGAGAAGAAGAAGAAGAAGAGCAAGGAATATGATTCTGATGACAAGAAGAAGAAGAAATCTTCAAAGTCTTCTTCCAAGTCCTCATCTAAATCTTCATCTCATAAGAAGAGCTCATCTGGCAAGGCTCGTGCTTTTGTTGGCAAGGAAATGGATTCAGAGGAGGAGTCTGCCTCTGAGGAGGTGGAGGTGGAGTCCAAGAGGAGTCCGACCTGGCGTTGCAAGTCTGGCTTTAGCCACAGCCTATGTTGCCAAGTCCATCTTCAACATCAAGACAATGACTTCCACACCAACGTCAAGGCGATGACAAGGACGACGCTGCTCCCACCTACTGCTTCATGGCATGTGGTGCCAAGGTAAAATCACGTGATGCTTACTTTCAAACATCAAGTGAAGATGACTCTGATTGTGAATCCAAAGCCAGCTACAAAACACTTGCTAAAATTGCAACCGAACAACAAAGAGCTATGGAACATACTCAAAAACTGTTAGACAAAAGCAATGACCCGTTGGACGCGGAAATGACACGTTCACAGTCCTTAGTTGAAGACATTAAAAATCTTCATGCTAAGTACCAAGAACTTGAAAGTCGTCATGAAATGCTCTCAACTACTCATGAAAAGCTCTCCTATGCTCGATATGTGTAAACACAACATGGCATCACAACATAACTCTATGACTCAAGTATTTATTCATTAGGCTCCGAGGAGCGAGATATTACAAACATGGGTTTCATGACCCAACATTCAGAGCATACAAGTCAAAGCACATGCGGAAGCTAAACATGTCTGAGTACAGACATCTACAAATGAAAAAGGCTAAGAAGCCTGACTATCTACCAGATCCTGCCGAGGGCACAAGATCGTAGCTGAGGTATCAAGCTAAACATCTAAGACCACGCGCAACTACTAGCGAGACCGACATCTCTCGCAAAACATAAAATAAGCAAGCGTGAGTACAAATGTACTCAGCAAGACTTACATCGTAACTAACTACATATGCATCATTATCAACAAAGGGGTGGTGGGGTTTAACTGCAGCAAGCCAGCTTTGACTCGGTGGCTACCCTGAACTACGACTGCAAGTAACTCTTTTGAGGTGGCGCACACGAGTCCACATATTCACCATATCAATACACCACTATGGATCTGATCCCGTCTTCCTACGAGAACGCCATCCATAGCACTCACGCTTATCTTGCGCATTTTAGAGTATCCACTTTCACTTGTCTATGAACTGTTATAGGCAACCCAGAAGTCCTTTTCCGCGGACACGGCTATTCGTATAGATCATATTATACCTGAAGGGGTGTACTTCTTCACACACGCTCTCGCCACTTACCACCATGTACACGACGTGTATCTCGGCAACCTTCAAGCGGAAGCCTGGCGAGGGAGTCGGCCACGACCTGACTAACCACACAAGTCTCTAGTCCAGGTTTATCGCCTATTCGGGTTCCATCCGCAAGGAGATCCGGCCGGGGTGTCGCTCACGGCCCCAAACGATGTGAGCAGGGTTCCCGAGACACCAAATGGGCGCCTGGTACACCGTGCCATGGTGTATCTACCGCAACATAGCCCACCCTAGGGTCAGCGCTACGCACGTCCCCCAACACATATCCTACAAACACCAGAAACTAGTTGCAACTCCTGGACAGAGATTAGGTTGATTAATAAGTCGAGAGGGGCACTTATGCATTCCAATGCATGGTAGTAACTGTTCATGGATCACAAACACAGAACTCAGTTCCTGAGGACGGCTGCAATGAGACAACCCACCATGTACTCCTACATGGCCTCTCACCGCTACCTTTAGCAAATCGTGTTCACACACTTAGCTCTCAACAGTAGGACATGTTCAAACACCTCCGATTCATTCCTGATGAATCAGACCTGACTCAACTCTAAGCAGTAGCAGGCATGACAAACAAGCATGAATGAGTAGGCACAACAGGGCTGAAACAACTCCTACTCATGCTAGTGGGTTTCATCTATTTACTGTGGAATGACAGGTCATGAAGAGGATAAAGGGGTTCAGCTACATGACAAGTAATAGATGAATCGTTGTTGTCCTAATGCAGTAAAAGAGAGCAGGAGCGAGAGAGTGGGATTATATCAGAATGAACAAGGGGTTTTTGCTTGCCTGGCACTTCTGAAGATATTATAGTTCTTCATTGGTGTCATCGAACTCATCGTCGGTACGTCGTCTACTGAGAGGGGACAAACACCGGCAAACAAAGAAGAACACAATCAATGCAATGCGACAATATGATGCATGAATGTGACATGGCAATATGATGTGATTTGGGCTAATGCAAGATAGAACATGTTAAATGGAGTTGGTTTGAATCCAAGATTCAAATTCAAACTCCATATATGACATTTCAAATGCCATTAATTCAAATTGTCTTATACAACAACTTTAAGTTGTTCAAACATTCATGAAAATAGTACAGATGGATAGATTGGATTTTTCTGATCATTTTTCATATATAAATTATTTCATTTGGAGTTACGGTTGAATTTCTATGATTTTTAGAAGTTTTGGGCATTTTCTGAATTTCCTGAATTAGTTTAAATCCAGAAAACAATTACTGCATCAGCATTGCGTCATGCTGACCTCAGCAGGTCAACAGACCCGGTCCAGCTCAAACCTGACGCGAGGGGCCCACCGTTCAGTGAGCCAGTGCTGCCTACGGTCACAGACAGGTGGGTCTGGTCAACGGCCACGTCAGCGTAGTCAACACTGACGCGTGGGCCCACTGGGGTTAGTTAAAACTAAGCAGAAAATGTAATCTATGTTAATTAGGGCGTGGGGGCCCATGAGTCAGTGGCCTAGGGGGTTGGTTAGTGTGGGGAGGTTAGCCGCTAACGACGGCCACGTCGGATTCGCCGGCGGTTAGATGACGGCGACGACCCAGAGCGGCGGTGGCTCGCCGGAGTGGCGCAGGGGCCGCAGTTGGGTGCGCTGAGGGCACCTGGAGGTAGCCCACGCTCCCGCGCATCCAGCGGAGGCAGCGGCAGGTCACGGGGTGGTCGGAGCTCGTCGGAAGTGAGCTCGCGGCGGCGCCGGAGTTCGGGCGATGATGCAACCGTCGCTATGGTGCACGGCAGGAGCAACGGGTGGCCTCTACGCGATGTGACAAGCACAACGAACGCACACACGGGGACGTTGGTCACCGGGGCCACGCCGCGACGAGCCTGCTCGGCCGAAGCGCCCTGGCCCCGGTGGAGGAGGCGGCTAGAGGGAGGGGTTGATCGGGAGTGGGGGAAAATGCTCGGGGGCTCACTGCGGTGCCGTAGGGATGGCCAGCGTGCTCGGGGAAGCTCGGACGGCGGCGGAATCACGGCGGCGATCGTCGGGACCCGAGGATGAAGATGACGGCGGGGATGGCGATTCGGGGCTTCCGGCGTCGCTTGGATCGGTGCGACGGCGGCGAGGCCGACGGATGCGTCGGGGAGGCGAGGAGGTGGCTCGTATGCTGCATCGATGAGCGGGCGGCGACAAATGGCGCTTTCAGCGCGCGAGAGAGAGAGAGAGTAGAGGGGGGGAAGCACGGGAGAGAGTGAGAGCGGTCCAGGGGGGTGTGCGTGGCGTCGTCCAGAAGATCGGGGAGGCCAGGTAGGCAGGGAGGAGCTGGCGCGGCTCGCCTGCACGCCGGGCACGCAGCTGCTTCTCCTCCTGGCAAGAGGAAGAAGACAGTGCTGCCCCTGGTGGGCCGGGCTGGCTTTGCCCGGCTGGGCTGCTACAGTGGTGGGCTGACTGGGCTGCCAGGTAAGTCCTTTCCCTCTCTCTTCCTGTTTTCTATTTATTTTGCTTTGTTTTGATTTAGTAAAATACTAAACCAATTTATAAAATCCTGGAAATAATTAGGGGTGCTGTCTGAATTATTCCAGTGACCCATAACAACTTCCAACATTTTTGGAGCATCTAAAATATATATAGCATTTAAATAGCTCCAATTGAAATATGTTTGAATTAATTAAAAGCCCAAATATGTCCTGCAAAATTGTGAACCATTTTTGGTAGATGCTTCCACTTTGATCCAGAAATGATGAACATTTTTAAAGGTCATTTTGAAATCATTGAAAAATATTTTGGTTGAACCTATTTGAATTCCTTTTGATGCTAGGGTTTGAGCATCCCCATTTCAAATTTCTGAGAAATGTAAACATGATGCACACATGAAGGGCTAGCCTAGAGCATACCAGAACTAGGGATGTGACAGCCATGATGGGGGTGGGCGAGCCTTCGGGAAGTGGCGCCGGACATCTGATTCTCTCCGCCTTGCTAAGCCATTCCTGGACGCAGATGACTTTCAAAATAAACAATCATGACAAATACAAAACAGGGTGTCCCGTATTAAAGCTACTTACTTGAGTATCTAGGCGATTGCAGCTTAGGACGCATCCTCGGTGATATCCGGACACTTTACTTTCCGTCTGAAGAATAATTTGCACATCTCTTCGAGCTTCAAGCCGAAGAAGTGCTTGACAGTCCACGGACCCTCCGGATTGAACTCCCACATCCGGAGAGGCCGGCGTTTGCACGGTAACATCCGTCGGATTAACATCACTTGCATTATGTTGACAAGGTTAATGCCCCTCTCAAGAAGCTCCCGGATGCGATTCCGTAGTACTGGAACATAACCAGCAGGCCCCCAATTGCGTGCTATGTCGGTCCAACACGCTAGTTGGGATGGAGGGCCCGAGCGGAACTCGGGGGGCGGCCACCCACTTTGTGCCTCTAGGAGCCTTGACATAAAACCACCTCCGTTGCCATACATCGGATACTTTTGGGAAAGAACCCTCTGGCCATGGGGCATCGACGTTCCTGCTTATTACGGCACCTCCCTACTCCACATGTCGCCCCTCGATCATTTTTGGCGTCACATTGAAGGTCTTGAGCCATAAGCCGAAGTGTGGGGTGACATGGAGAAAAGCCTCGCACACGATAATAAACGACGAGCCAGATCATGAAAATCCAACCCATAATAGAACATGAGCCCCCTCACAAAGGGGTCGAGGTTGAAGCCCAAGCTGTGGAGGAAGTGCAGGACGAAAATGACGCACTCATTAGGCTCCGGTGTGGGGATGACCTGCCCTGGAGCAGGAAGCCTGTGTTGGATGTCGGCAGTCAGGTATCCGACCTCCCTAAGCTTCGCAATGTCATCCTCTTGAATCGAGGAGGCCATCCACTAGCCTTGAGGGACGGATCCGGACATGTTGGAGGATCTGGGGTGTTGAAGCTTGTGTTTCGGGTGTTAGAACTCGAGGTGCGAGAAGGCGTGAGCGAAGTGTAAAAGAGGCATAGGCATCGACCCCTTTTATAAAGGGGGTGAATATCAAGAGTCCTTAGGGTGACCGCTGGAGGTTTACCTTACGGCACGCGGAGTCATGCCAACGGCCACCGTAGGGCTACGCATGCCCTCATTAATGGAGGATCCAGTAATAAGAGGAACACGATCTCTGCCTCGAAGGTACATGCCAATAAAACCGCCTCGTAACACGAGTTGTTGTGGGGTAAGAAATGCCCGTCCGCGTTGGACCAGGCCATGATGCAAGGGCAAGGCGCCCGAATATTGCCAGCGGATCGGGTTTATGCTATGTGGAGATCATCTTGCAGATCCGGACAGGGTCTACGTGTCCAGTAACTACTTTGGAGTATTCGGAGAAGGAACCCGCCTTGCAATGCCGAAGACAATACTGTGCGCCAGACTCATTGTCATTGAAGCCTGGTTCAGGGGCTACTGAGGGAGTCCTGGATTAGGGGGTATCCGGACAGCTGGACTGTGTACAACGTCCGGACTATTGAAGCGTGAAGATACAAGACTCAAGACTTCGGCCGTGTCCGGATGGGACTTTCCTTGGCATGGAAGACAAGCTTGGCGATCTGGATATTGTGTTTCCTTCCTTGTAACCGACTCCATGTAAACCCTAGCCCTCTCCGGTGTCTATATAAACCGGAGAGGTTGGTCCTTAGAAGGCCGATCACAATTACATTCATACTATCATAGGCTAGCTCTTAGGGTTTAGCCTCTACGATCTCATGGTAGATCTACTCTTGTACTACCCATATCATCAATATTAATCAAGCAGGAAGTAGGGTTTTACCTCCATCGAGAGGGCCCGAACCTGGGTAAACATCTTTGTCCCTTGCTTCCTGTTACCATCAGCCTTGATGCACAGATCGTGACCCCCTACCCGAGATCTGCCGGTTTTGACACCGATAGGAGCCTCCCGAGGCTCCAGGTCCGGAGGGCTCGTGAGGGCCGGCTCCATCATCATGCGTCGTCTGCTACCTCAAAATCCCGCCATCTCCGACCATATCAGGTGACACCTTTCCAAGTTCCGTTTTCAGCTGGGAGCGCTCCTCGGGCTGCATCATTCCCAGGCCGCGTGGGTCCGTCCCAGCGGCATGTATCCGTTTTGCTTATGTTCTTTACTTACCTTGTTGGGGGCGCCACTCGGGCTGCATTATCCCCAAGCTGCTCGGGCCAGACCCAGTGGCGTGTGCTTTCTCTGCACCTATCTAGATGGATTTGCTCTTCTGCGCTAAACCTGATTTACGTAATTATTGCCTACTACCTGTCGCGGGCCTCTCCGCCCTAATGCAAAGCGCTTGCATGTTAAAAGGGGGGTACCTGAGCATCGCGACTCACGGGCTCTTACTGGCTCTCCAGCCCTCACCCCCTGGCCTTGACCCACGGCATCGCGACCTGTCATACCAGCGGCGGCTGAGCTTGCTCGAGGGCCGGGACCTGAGGATGTAGAGCATTTGCATTCTAACCACCCTGCATGAACACACCAATTATAAAGGCCCAGAGCCAGGCGCAACCCGCCTCGAGGTAGGGCCTCGTGAGTCCCGCGCTGGCTCACGGGTGACCAAATACACCTCTCCTAGCCCTATCGTGCCGGCCACGTGTCGTAGGCGGCTGTACACGCCTGGCTCCTCCCGGAGGATCCCCCTCCATGCACCGCTGGAAGCACCATGCTCATGGCCGGCGACACTGCCGAGGAGCGGCTATTCCCGTACACATACAGAAGCGCTATGCTCCGCGCTGGTGATAAACAACTGACGGCGTCTCACAACCGTATCAACCTCAGGGATCCCAGAGCTTAGTGTCTGGCGCCGTCGCAACGCCTCCCCTCGGGAGTGCCGCACGAGGGGGGTGGACATGGGGGCTGCGCCCGTGCCACGCCCGAACGTATGCCACCTAGCCAGGTCCCTCGGACCTGGTCATCGCGCGCCTCCCCGAGCGGAGCCAAGGTATGAAAATTCATTTGAACGTCAAGGGGGACTCCTGAGCATTGCGACTGAGGAGCCTAACTGGTCACGTAGCCCCTCACCCTTAGTCCCGTCCTGGTCTCCGGTCGGGGCTAACAGCGGCTGAGGTATGCGCGGGGTCGGGCCATGCCGACGTAGAACGACCAATCTACTCCTATGCCTCCCGTCCCTACTTGTTGTTCGCGCGTCAAGGGGGACTCCTGAGCATCGCGACTCAGGAGCCTAACTTGCCACATAGCCCCTCACTCCTTGGTCCCGTCCTGGTTTCTGGTCGGGGCTAACGGCGGCTGAGGTATGCGCGGGGTCGGGCCCTTCCGACGTAGAACACACGCAAGTGGGAGGGAAGAGTGCAAATTCAAAGCAAATATTACAAGCAATTAGTCATTTCATAACGCCAAGCACAAGTTTAAACGCCTCCACGAGGCATGGTGCATGTTGCAGGAATTAAAACAGAGCGGAAGCTACGAAGGGATCACTTTCCTGTGGCGCCTCCACCTCCCGAGGCCGCGGAGCTGGCGGCACCACGCCCAGGCAAGGTGCTGAAGGCGCGGAACCTCCCCAGCAGGGCCTCGGCTCGGCCTTTCACGGCCTCAGCAGCAGCAGCGGCAAGGTCGCCGCTCACAGGCTCCAGCAGGCCATCGAGGTTGACGTTGGGGTCACAAAGATAGACGTGGCTGAGGACACGCGTCAGCGCTGCAGAGGACAGGGCACGCAACTCGGCCTCGGCCGTGGGGCCAAGGCCGTCCGCGACATCTTCAAGTGCACGGACCAAGAAAGGAAGCAGCTCGGTGGGGTCGTCCTCTACACCAGCCAAAGGCTTATCCAGGCCACCATCGTAGAGCGTCTTCAACGCGGCGCAAGCCTTCTCCTCCAACCTGGGAAAATCCACCCGATACTTAGCCAGGATCTTTGCCTTCCTGTCTAGCTCGATCCTCTCCGCTTTCAGCGACTATTCCAGTGTCTCCAACCGGCCACGGCAGTCATCAAGCTCGGAGTCCCGGTTCCTGATGGCGGCCTCCCTAGCCTCCATCTCCTTCTCCTTCTCCTGGCGGCAGCAAACCTCCTTGGCGAGCTCGTCGCGCAGGCCTTGCAGCTCGACCTCCAGCGCCTTGCAGCGGTCCCGGGCGTCCGCGGCGTCGCCCTGGGCAGCATCGCGAGCGGCCCTGGCCTGGCAGGCGGCTTGTTTATCCCCATCGGAGGCCGACGCGGCTTGGTTTAGCGCCGCTCGGACGGAGGCGGCAGAGCGGGCCCAGCCAGAAGCTAGCTCCAGGCGCCCGGCCACCAGACAGGGATCGGCATTCCGGAGATCCTCTTGCAGCCGACTCAGTTTGCTGGCAGCCTGGTTCAGGATGGCCGAGGGATCATAAGAGACTGGAGCCGGCGGAGCAGGTGTAGAAGACGGCAGCGTCATCACGGCTTGGGAAGGAGGAGCCCCCTGGGCCTTGGGCACCTCAACGACAACGTCAAGCGTAGGCACCTCCAGAGTCAGCGGTGCCACGGGGCTGATTCACCGCCACAGTGCCCCTGCTGGGCTCCTTTCCCCGCAGGCGGAGCCGCAGCCCCGGCAGGCGAACCCACCTCAAGCAGGGCCGCAGAAGCCCCCTTCGGCCTTTTTGCTGCAGGTGCCGACTTGGCCAAGAGAATATAGACGTCAAGCCTCGACGGCAGATGCAAAGCAAAACACGGATCGAAGACCTACTGGTCGTCGTCCACGGGCTCAAGCAACCTCTGGCCGAACTTGAAGCCTGAAAGCCTGCAGCTAGGGTCAGCCTTGGGAGGCCCGGAAGCAGTAGGCGCATCGGGAAGGCCAGAGCTGGCCTCAGATTGCCCCGGAGTTAGAACAGACCCTGGGAGAACCAGCCCCGACCTGACCTTCCTTGGAACCAGGGGAGGATCCTCCCCTCCTCGCCTGGCACCGGCCTCGTCGTCGTCCGGCATGGAGCGAAGGGCGTGGGACCTGCGCCGAGGGAAGGAATCCCCCGACTCCTCGCCAGTCGCCTCGAAGTCAGAACCTTCTTCCTCCACCTCCTCTTCTTCCTCCTCACTCCCGCTGGAGTTGCTGAAGGGACCGTTCACCGTCGCTAACATCGCCAGATCCTCGGGAGCCCCAGCAGGCACCAGCCCCTCGCCATTGAAGGTGGGCATGGTGTTCACCACTTGCTCCCAGTCATCGCGAAGGAACAGGGGGACGGGAGTGCCCTCCGGCCTCGCCACGTCTCCCCCGACCAAGGAATGGAGAGCCGTGGCCAGATCTTTGTCAGAGAGGGCCTCGAAGCTCAGGCGAAGGGCGTCACCTGCCTCCCCAAGCCTCCACAATGGAAGCGAATGCTCCCGGAGCGGAGCCACCCGGTGTTCCAGGAACTCCCTTAGGAGCGTGGCCCCGGTCAGCTTCGCCGCCCCCAAGCTGCCTGGCCTTAGGTCCGCGTCTATCCTCTTCAGCACCATATTCGTATGAGGGTCGACGAGCTCCGCGCGAGACCACGCATCAATGGTCTCGGGCTGCCTCGACGGCAGGGCCAGTCAGGCATGGATGTGCCCGACATCCACCATGACCCACTTGCTCCTGAAGCCTTCGATCCTCTTCCCGGGCTTTGAGATGGAGTTGGAGCTGGAATATGCGATAAAGCTCTCGCATGCAGTAATAGGGCCACGAGAGACCCCGAGGTGAAAGTAATGGCGCAGCAAAGCCACCGGGGGCTTTATCCCAACATGAGCCTCACAATAGTAGGCGAAAATCGCCAGGAGAAGAACAGAGTTGCGGTGGAGATGCAGAGCTTGCAAGTTGTATTGGCGGAGAACAGCAAGGAAGAACTCGAAAGAAGAAGGGACCAGACCGGCGATGATGACGCTCACAAAGAACGGGTAGAAGGTGCTCCCCTTGCCTTCAGGCTGATCGGAGCCGGCCTTGAGCACAGTCGCCCCCTCCTTGCCCTGCGCCACCGTCCTCCGGTGCACAAGGACGAGATTCTTCGCCGACATAGTCGGAGGATCCAGAGGCGGGAGGTACCAGGCCTCAGTCGGGGTCTTGCGAGGCGCCATGGCTTGTAGGATGGGAAGGATTGAGGTAGATCTGGAGGATTTCGGAAGCAAGGAGGAGAAGGGCGAGAAAGGGGATCTGGAGCAAGGCGAGCATGAACAAGCACCAAGTCTGGCCCGGGCCTCCTTTTTGTCAAAAGGACGGTTGCCGAGGCATCGTGGGGAAGCAGAGACGCCCACGACCAATCAATCGCCATGCGGCGCCCAAGGCCACAGGCTGTTGGGGCCCGTGGCGCTTCGCACTTGCCCCTTCGCTTCTCTGCTAAGCCAAGTCCGGGCGCGCCTTGGGTCCGGGGGCTACTGTCGGCGTTCTGGGAACGGGGGTCCCCAGACTTGCCTGCCTGTAGCCTGCGGCGTGGCTCAAGTGGGGGCCCAGCGCGGTGTGGCTTCATCAGCTCAAGCTCAAGACCCTCGCGAGGGGCCAAGACTCACGGGGCGGATGACAGGAACCTTCCACAGGAGCGGCCTCGTCAAGCAGGCTCACGAGGAGGCGGAGAGATCAAGGCAGGGTACCTCCTGAGGGTGCCCCATGACGCAAGCCATGACGATCGAGATCAGGCGGGCGCCAGGCGGGCGCCAGCCTGCGCAGTGTCCTCGTTTCCCCTTTGGTGCAAAGGAGGCAAGAACAGGCCAAGGCATCAGGCAAAGGTTACCGCTTCGGTGCAACAAGACCAAGACCAGCAGAGCGGCAGGACGGAGGTCATCATGGAGCCCAGGGCGGCGTCACCTTTAGAGCCTTTGGTAGCCGAAGACCAACTTTAGTCAGGATAAGTGTACTAGATGTGCCCCTTCAAACCGGCCAATTGTTGGTGCCCTTCCCGCTCACTATTTGGGAAGAGGCCCGGGGCCTCCCTCTATAAATAGGACTAGCCACCACAAAGAGAAGGGAGAACAAAAAAAGAGAACGAAAAGGGGGGAGACCGATGACGAAAGGAGGTTGAACCTACCAGAGAGAGAGAGAGAGAGAGATAGAAGCGACTAGACTCACCCAAGCAGTCCATCGCACTAGCTCAAGAACAGCCCCTCCCGAGGCTGTTCTTCCTTTGTACTGTTCTTCATCGGCCCCAGAGGCAATCCACCACACCACACACTGGAGTAGGGTATTACACCACGACGGTGGCCCGAACCAGTATAAACCTCGCGTCTCTTGTGTTTTTCATCGTTCCTAGTTTAGATCCCTCGCAAACCATCAACGCGTGAGCTGGTAGGGGAAAGATCTCCGCGCGCACCCCAGAGTTCAAACCTCAAGGGTCTGTCGGAACCCGAAATCCGACAAGAAGCACAAGTGCATGAATAATATGATGCAACAATGGCAATATTCATGGCACTAGGTATATGGTGCAAAGAGGTAAGCCAAGCATGCTTCACAAGAAATATGTCAAAATCTCCAATCATATGTGAGATTGCTATGGGGGCAATCTCATTAGCAAGGCTAAAAACATCATTGCACTCAATACAAGGCAAATCTAGCGTGAGAGAGGCAACATATGGAGATATATGGCAAGAAGCAATAACAATCATGTGCAAAGCATGTAGATGGTTGTCATCAACCGCATGAAATGAGCAAGTATGAATCATTGGTGATGCAACATAATCAAGCATAGTAATCAAGTCGTCCAAGCTAGTAGTGCGAAGATGCAACATACTAGAGGAAATCATGGCAGTCATGTCATGTGAGCAAATAATAGGCATAGACAATGCACATGACATATCGCAAGCACGAACACAAAGCAAGATCATAGTATCATCATAGGCATGGGTTACAAAGCAAACATGGCAATAGCAAGCAATATCTCCACCAAGCTTGCAAATACACATACAAGTGCTAGAATCAATCATCATGTGTAATGCAAAGCATGGGTCACAAATGCATGGCAAAGGCATATGAATAAGCATGTCATGCAAAGTGAACATGGCAAGATGGGCATATAATATGTAATGGACAATAACCCATAGCCAAGTGAGGGCCATGTAGAAGAAATGCGCGAAGTTTTTGTGCGAAGAGAGCGGTGTACAATCCATGGGATCCCAAGTCATCATTGCTCTCTAGAGCTCGTTTTGTCAACTCATGGGATTGTGAGGTTGACAAGTGTTCATGGGTACCTACACAATAAAGACACAAACGAAAGAAATTATGCGTGTGGTAAATGTACACATCAATTGTCATGATGTGTATGTGCACGTGAGTGTTAGGACAAGATGAGCATCGCTCAAAGAAATTTGATGCATGGTATAAGAACATGTCATCCATCATGAAAGAATAGTTATTGTGTATAACATGATGAGGACACAAATTGAGCATACAATTATATGGCACATCAATAGCATTATCATTCATGGGGAGAATATTGTGCACAAAATTATTGGGATTATGCAATGGATGGGATGAATCAAAATCTCCTAACATGTATGAGGAAACTATGGGGGTCTCCTCATGAGCATTAATGGAAACATCATATGGAGAAAATGGACAACATCCAAAACAATGCATATCCGAAGCTAGGTAATCATGGCATGGCATATGAGATAAATGATGCAAAGGGAGCATATCAATATCATCACAAGAAAAACAAATGCCAATTACCATGGGCTTGTCATCTATGCCATAAGTGCAAATTGGGTTAATTTTAATGGCATATGCATAGTCACAATGAAGAGATTGCAAATATGACATATGATTGATCTCATGCATAGCATATGACAAGTCAAGCGGATTGTCAAACATGATGTGACCTAAAGAATTATCACAAGAAATCCTATGTAACATGGCATCTCATCTAATAGACTCCACATGAGAATCATCATACTCATCATAAATGGGCAATAAATCATCACATAAGGATGTCGCACTAGCATGAAGCATGGAAATAGGTTGATCAACATCATGCAAGCAATCAATATCAAGAATGTTCACTGGTGGGACTAGAGCATCACCTTCACCTATGTTACCTTTGTCATTCCACTCAAGTGGTGTAGGTGAGGTGCGAAAGACCAAATGGTGGTCATCATCATCTTGATGGAACCATGTGGGGGGTGCATCATATTCCACTATGGCCATCGTCTAGTCCAAAGGTACGATGAAGTCGTCGAGAATCGGCGCGTCATCATATATGGGACCTAGCAGCAATTGAGAAGATACAATAGAGGTAGAGGTTAATTCATTAGAAACCATTGTGGCCTCACTCTCTCTATGTGGTGGCTCACTCACTCCCTCAAAATAGGTGCACTCAATGTCACATATGGTGGAGTCACTCATCTCACTCAAGTGGTGGGGGTTGTGGCTCTCCTCACATGGGAATTGTGGCAACTCATCATATATGGGGCTAGTAGTGAAGTCACTCTCACTCTCAATATGGTGGCTAAATTCACTCAAGTCATCATACGTCGCCGTGGTCGAAGGGAAAATCCCATGCTCAACCATCTCGCCGCTGTCGCCGTGGATGAAGGCCGAAGATGGCACATCATCACTCTCCTCCATGACCGAAGGGAAAATCCCATGCTCGTTCATCTCGTCACCGTCGCCGTGACTGAAGGCCAAAGATGGCACATCATCACTCTCGCCTCCTAAGATGGAAGCATCATCCTTGCTCGTCACCAAGTCGCTTGCCTCCAAAGCTTGGTCCTTGAAGGTCTCCGTAGTCGTACTCGTCGCCGCACCATCTTGAAAAATAGTCGTGGAGGACTCGGCATCATCAATCCCACAAAGAGGGATGGCGGTGAAGTCGAACTTGGGAGCATCGTCTTGGAGCTCATCGGGCTTGGACATCTTGGTGGTACTAGCCTCATGCTCGTCGTCTTTGATCTTGGTCTTCGAGAAGTGTGCTTGTGGTGGAGAAGCCTTGGCCTTCATGATTTCTTGTTCCGCCTTGAGATCACCAATGTAGTTGTCGTCGAGGGACTTGTAGTTCTTGAGGAAGATAGTCTTGGAGATGTTTGTTCAATCCCATCATGAAGTGGAACTTCATTGACATGGGGTCGTCCACGTTGGCTCGTCGCAAGGCATGCTTCATCTCCTTGAAGTACTCGTCAATGGACTTGGATCCTTGGTTGGTGTTCTCCAATTGGCGTAGAAGTTGTCCCGTGTAGGTTGGAGGCACAAACTCTCACCTCAAAGCTCTCTTTGTCTTGGGCCAACTCATGTCGTAGCTCTCCGAAGGTGTGTGAAGCCACCATGTGGACGCGTAGTCATGGAAGTTTATTTTGGAGCACTTCACTTGATCTTCGGGAGGGACTTGATGTAGCTTGATGTAGTCGTCCATCAAACGCTCCCGCTCGAGATACTCCTCGGGTTCTTGAGTCCCATAGAAAGGAATTTTGTGGTCGGTGTCGAGGTCGTAGTAGCTCGTGGAAGTCGCGGACTTGAGCTTGGGGAGCTTCTCTTGAGCGTAGTCTTGAGGTGCTTGTTTGCGAAGATGCCGTATATCCGAAGGCGAAGATGCCTTGAAGTCGCTTGGCGAAGTTGCCAAGGGAGATGGTGAAGTCGTTGAGTGGTTGTTGGTGTTGAGCTCTTGACCTTCACGTTCTTGTTGGTGATGGTGTCGATGCTGATGTGACCTTGCCGGAGATGGTAGCTCGGAAGCATGTGTACTTGAGCGTCTTATCGAAGATGAGGAAGATCGCTTGTCGGACTTGATGAGGGCTTTGATCTCCTCCATTTGAGCTTGCATCTTGGCGTTGGTGGAGTTTTTCGTGGCATCAAACTCGTCATTGTTGTTGTAGACCGAAGGTGAAATGTCTTGCCTATCCACACAAGACTCGGGTAGAGGTGAGTAGGAAATGAGATAAACAATACCAAGTTACCTTTTCCCAAAGTTGAGGATGTATCTCGTTTCACTCAATGTGAAATGAAAGAATAGTGGAATTGGTACAGGACTTGTTCAATCAAACCTACAAACTAAAGCTTACGGAGTAGCTCGGTGAGGATAGTGGCACAAAAATTTAATGCAAAATGTTAGCAAGAGTCAATAATGTTGAAAGAGATTCACAAATTCGCAAGTGTAACAAGTAGACCAATAGAAATGAATGGCACACGGAAACGCACACACGGATAGATAAATGGGGTCGTGCAACCAATGGAAAACGCTCGTGTTGCACAACTCAAGAGAGACGCTAGCATGATTGCTCAATAGGCGGATACAACACTTGTGCACAACCTATTAGATGCAAAACGTATAAACTTTCTATCCCAAGTATGCTATGTATGTAAGGTTCCCGGTGTTTCTCTCAAGATGATCCAAGATGATCGGATATGACAATCTTATATGCAATGAGGTATGATGCTATGGCACTTGCTTACAAGCTCTTTGTTCACTCTTTTTCTTTGCTTAAAATCTTATTCCTCTTTTTGTATGGCCACTTTGCGAAATCCACAAACCAAGATAGCAATTATGGATATGCGGGAACAATCTTGTGACACACGAGATGTTATGATATGAAAATACCAATATGATATGGTATATATGCAGTGGATGGTGTGGATCGATGATCACTAATGTGCACAAGTAACGTTGCCGGCAATACTCAAAGGCTAGTCTTGATAGGCAAGTGACGCAAAATAGGAAAGGGGTTATCAATGCAATTGCAAGGGAATATACAATGGAGGGATACCATTTTACCAAGATGATATGGAGGTTACCGTCCGAGGCGATGATGAGTGGCAGTGTTCTTGATGTAGATACCAAGATGATGGAGACTCGTCCCTAAGTAGCCGAAACACCTTAGGAAACGGAAAAACCGCAAACTCAAAATCTCAAATGTCAAATGGTGGTATCAGGAAATCAGTGGTGGTTTTGCGGAAACTCAATAGGATTGTGGAAATGCAATGATGGGTTTTGAGACGCAATGCGGAAGTGGAGGGTAAGGTGGTGGACTATACACGGTGTCGGAGTTGGAAGCACGGTCCCTAAGTAGCCGAAACACCTTAGGAGACGCAACTCACAACACAAACAAAACTGGGTTATATGGGCTGGTGGAAGTGTATGGTGGGTAAACCTATGCGGAAGTTATGGTGGTGGTTGATGAATAAGCAGTCGTCCCTAAGTAGCCGAAACACCTTAGGAGACTCGAATCACAACTCAAACAACCACAAATGCTAACGGGAACAAAAATGTGTTAGGTTGCGGAAGTCGGTGGTGTTTATGCGGAAGTTATGGTGGAAGCCCTAGGCAAAGATGCCAAAGTGCCAAAACAATTATGGAGTCAAATGGTGATGTAACCTATCTAGATGATCGAGGATATCAATAGCTACTCAACGAGCTAAAGAACGCAAAAATCGGACTCTGGATGTGAAAGTTACGGTCAAAACGATGAAACACGGGAGGATGATGCTCCAGGGGTCGGACATCCGGGGTCGGGGCTGGAAATCTGGGACCTGATGTCCAGAAACTTGCGCGATTTTGTGCTCCACGAGCCGGATGTCCGGCTTGGGGCCCGGATGTCCGGCCAGATGGACCGGATGTCCGGCCTGAGACCCGGATGTCCAGCCCGACGATTCCAGATCGGGATTTGGACTTGGAAACTCGATTTGGGGCGGAAATTGATGGTTTCAAGGGAAAAATTGGAGAGATTTCGTGGATGGAAGGTTTGGAAACTTGGGGAAATGCTAGATCCACTTGAAACCAAGCAAATCCATGGATCAAATTCAACAAAACATCATCAAACCAACAAGTCACAAAAAAAATTGGGGTTATTTTGGGGGGAAATTTTCGAATTTCGGACAAAATCAACAAAACAAGGCTAGAAAACAAAGAGAGGGGGCTCTGAAATCATGATCAACGTGGCTCATGATACCAAGATGATGTAGGGTGGAACCCTATATGGCCGATCTTTCACGGAAGGAGCGGATCTCGTGAAAAACACAAAGAACACGGGAAGAACGGAGGAAATCACGAGGGGAAACACTCAAGAACAAGTCCAATCACACATCCACTAGAAAATCACACACACAAGATCCACAAGGTACATGAACAACAAAGGGAAAGATACAAGGTAAGGTTCATCTCCATGAGGAGGTCTTGAATCCACGAGGGGATCTTCCCGTGACGGGTCTTGAATCCATGGTGGATCTTCTCCGTAGAGGCCGCGGTCTCTCTCGTGGAGTAGATCCAATATGGATGAGCAAAGCTCTATCTCTAAATGAGCTAATCCTTTGCTAACCATAACTAGGAGGAGGGGAATGAGTATATATAGTCTAAGCCACCAAGGGGTATGTGGGAAAGGGATACATGGGCCTCTGGCCCGACTCTGCGCGCAGGTAGGCGCCGGAAGTCCGGCCGTTCGCGGGGCGCCGAATGTCCGGGGCTCCCGCCGGATGTCCGGCCTGGTGGGGCCGAATCTGTTCTTCTCTGGATAGTTGTTGTCCGGATTTTCGGGGGAAGGGCCGGATGTCCGTGCATGGGCCGGATGTCCGGGCATGGGCCGGATGTCTAGGGCCTAGAGCTGGCTTGCGGCTGGTCGGCTGTTGGGGCAGTTCCTATGCGGCTGCCCAGGCGCCGGATGTCCGGCCTCTGGCCCGGATGTCTGGCCGTTGTAGCTTCAGCAGCTCCGTCTTCTTTCGTCTTTGCTTCCAGGCTTCCCTCGCGGATGGTGTAGTTGTTCCTTGGCGCTTACACTCCTCCTCAGCATCCGTGAAGCACCGACAATACCTATGCATGCACACGGGAGAAGTGTCAAGTAGTATACCATCCTCGAAGGGGTCAAGTGAGCACGTGTAAAGGATATGATTCACCTTTGTGTATGTGAAGTAGATGTCGCACGTGTCACTCGCCGAACGGACTCTTGACATGGTGATGTCCATAGGGGATGCTCCGCATAAATTTTTGAGTAGTTGTAACTTCTAATGGCAAAACTGAGTAGTGATACACAACTAGTGGCATAAATAATAAGAACCCAAGAATTAAATAGGTATGCTAATTTCTTTAATAGAATTTAGCACCCCATTTAAGCATGTACTAGCTTTTTTAATAGTACTATATGCATAATTTGACGACGAGCGCTCTCTATATGTACCACCTTTTTTCTTTAATTTCATCTTGTTAGTTTTGCTCCATGGCACAATCCATCGATACTACTAGTGTACAAAAGTATACATTTTTCAAAAGGCTAGAAGGCGGGGGCAGTCTAGCTTGGTCGGTTTCAAGAGAGGTAAGGGCCTTTCTGATTTGACGGCTCATTACTGCTGGAAGGCAGGGCCTTGTGATTTGACTGCTCGTATAAATGTGCCGATGACCTGAGGAGGAGCAAAGAACCGTGCGGTATATTCAAGTTTTCCACTGGAGTACTACCTCTGTCCTGGTTTATTAGTCCCCATTGTATATTGTGTCAAATTTTGAATATGGATTGAACTAACAAAACGTTCATGCATGTTACCAAAAATTATATCATTGAAAACTATGTTGAAATACGAATCCAATGATATAATTTTTGTTGACTTGCATTAACATTTTGTTAGCTAAATATTTGGTCAAATTTTGGCACTAGCTACATAGGTGACCTATAAACCAGGACAGAGGTAGTACGATGGAGGAGGACGAAACACGGCAGCCGAGTGCCATATGGAGATAAAAATGATCTAATTTGCTAGTCATATCATTGTTAGCATTGTTCTATTCATGCCTCGCATAGAACATGACATGTGCGGCGAAACACCCGAAGCAAAAGAAGAAACACAGGAGCAAAAGAATAAGGAAGATTATCACCCCAAAAAATGAAGGAAGACGCACACACAAGTCTACAGCGCTCCTATCTACTACATGAAGGGTTGCTGGCCGCGGAGTCATAACTGCTTCTTCATCTCCTTGCGCGTCTCCTCCGCCATCTTCTTCATTCTGTCCATGACGCGGGATTTCTCGACGCGATCCTTCATCATCTATTCCACGGCCGCATTACGTACCTTGACAGCAGCCGGGTGCTTGATGCGGAGCTTCGCCAACTCCTCCTTTTCCAGGACGAGGGCCTGCAGCATCTTCATTGAGGAACTACTATTCCCATGCAGCTTGTTCCAGCTGGTGTTCTCCTCCTTCAGTAGGTCGAGCTCATGGCAGAACTTTGCCTTGTCCTCCTGAAGTTGCAGGATTTCGCCGGTCGCCTTCTTCTCTGAGGCAATGCTCTTCTTTAGCAGCATCACCAAGCTGGCGGTCAACTCCCCCTGCTCATTGAGCTCAGCGGGCATGTCGTTGAAGCTCTCCTTTAGCAGCTCCACCAAGCCGTGGATGAACTCCATCTGCTTATTGAGGTGCTTATTGAGCTGATCGGGCATGCCGTCGAGGGAAAATGACTCCAGCGCCGCCAGCTCAGCATGTTCGCCTCCGCGGCTAGGGCGCTCCTGGGAGCCATCGCCTACCCGTGAGAGATCTTTTGAGGTCTCCGCGAGGCGGCGAGCCTTCCCTTTTTTCCATAGCCTTGGTTGCCACTCCCTTATTATGAGTAGTCCTCCACCTAGAGCTCTGCACACCGGCCATGGCAACGATGGACGAAGAAGAAGGACCTATGAGGAGGAAGGTAGACTAATTTTTGGTTAGGTAGTTCCCCTTTTTATAAGTACTAGCACTAGTACTTTAACCTGCATAGTGGGAACATGTACAGGTTTGGTACGTACTACTAGTAGGTGTGAGCAGGCTTGCACTTAATTGTAGCACTAGTGCTTTGTAATGTGATGGGAACAAGGTAAAGATTAATTGATGGTTTTGGTTTCGAGGCCTGAAATGGCTCCTGATGAGTTTAGTGGAACATAAATTTCAAGTACTCCCTCCATCTTAGTTTACAAGGCTTGCACGTGTATCTAGGTCGTCAATGTAACTTATATAAAATAAATTATTTAACATAAAAATATGTCATTAAAAATAGAATATTTGAAGTTTGTAATGATATATTTTTCATAATGTATGCCTCTTATTAAGTTGGTCAAATTAACGAACTAGGTACACGTGCAAGACTTGTGAACTGAGATAGAGGGAGTACTACACTGCTCAAATGCGATCGCACAGGTCAGTGATGTAACTAGTTGTACATGTCAGACCAAGCCGATGCGTGTCCCTTCTGTAAGACGCGCGTCCGACCGACCGTAAAGTATTATGCGATGGAGACTTCTGGTTGTGGCTTCGGTTAATTATCACGACCAAGCATTCTAAAACTAGTGATAAATCAATTACCATCTTCTTCCAAACGACCAAGTATTTTTGAAACAAATACAATACATATAGATGGAGTGATTGTCAAGGTTGCAAACCGACATGGCATTGCAACTTCGCTGGTGGGGATGGAGGGCAGCTCACCTCGCCTACGATACATGCCCAGCGACGCCGCTGCAACTGGTCCCGGGATTTGGCTTCTCCTACCGCCCATTTCAACAGTTGCACCGGCTGCTCATGCCATTGTGCAAGCATGCGTTCTTTCCTCCGCAGCCGACTCCGTGAATATGATCTCTGGCATTAGGCCTAGCTCGAAATCAATGCGATGCTGCCAGATGCTGACATCCCTCAGCATCTCTCCCATGAGATCGACTTGCGCCTCTGCCTTGTGCTGCGCCAGGCGCAGCTCCTTGGATCTTCTCTCAAATCGATGCGACGCTTCCTCAATCCGATTTGCCCTTGCTGCCCACCACCTGAAATGCAGCCCTGGCATGTCCTCTGGCGCCACCGATCTGTGATTCCAGAGCAATGGATCCCCTCTAAAACACGTGTGGGTTTTGCTCAAAGGAGGCAGTGCTGCGGGCTGCAGCGAGAGGGCAGCCCGCGGGATCCTGGGATCTATGGGATTATCCATGGCGGGATCCTCCATGGAGGGATCCGGTGGGCGAGGCGGGAAGGCGAGCCTAGGCGCTGGGATGGCCCTGCGAGGCTAAGCTAAAGATAGTACTACTCCACTCCGTCCATATTTAAATACAAAGGCCACGAACAGTAGCCCTGGCAAAACTTGATCATGCTGCCTGTGTCCTGGTTTATTGGCCCCCTTTTTTGTGCCACTTTTTATGACATACATAAATATTATGTTACTTGAAAATGTGGTCAAAAATTGACACAAAATATGAAGGAGACCAATGGAAGTAGAAACCCACGATTTTAACTACTCGCATGCATGAAGTGGAGTAGTAATGTCTTTTTTCCTCCCTCACGTCCACTCAATTTGCATGCGCTGTATTAATTGACCATCAATGAAGTGAAGGACTTTACACGCGTCAAATTATCACATGGGGTGGATCTTCGTACAAAAATGTGTCCCCCCGTGTACCCGTGTGTGTGTGCGAGGGAATGAGTGTGTGCGTGGCGTGCGTGCACATCTTCGCTTCATGCATGTACCGCCAGTGTGCCTCAAAGAGGACGAGTACATTCTTCTGGAACCAGTAGCACGTCATTGTGATCAATCCACACAAGGAGATCGCGACAATGCCTCGACATGTGCCACGTGGCTTCATGAACTGTAAGAGAGAGACTGTGTAGCGTGCCATTGGATTTCTAATTTACGTGTTTTGCACATACTCGAAGCACTAGTAAGGTACATTTGCATTGCAAGCATCAGGTTTGGCAACCAAATTGAATAAATACCACACTATAGCATGTAAGCTTTGAGTCATATATGCCTGATGTAGACGTTCGTTTAATTCTTATAGTTCATCTCATTCAAAATCAATTAGTTTTTATAAAAAAACAAGGGCCTCTTTGATTCGTAGGATATCCAAAACACGGGAATAGGAAAAACATGGGATTAGAGTGGAATGTCGTCTTGAATCCTACAGGATTGTACGAGTGATTGATTGTGCATAGAAAAAAATAGGATTCTTTCAAAGAGGTTTGAGTGGATGGGATGTTTCGTATGAAATCTATTGCAAATGAATCCTATGGAAAATTCCTATGGTTCACAATCCTACGAATCAAACAACCAAGATAGGAAAAATTCCTAAGGATAAGAATCCTCCAAAATTCATTTGAGAATCCTTTGAATCAAAGAAGCCCTTAATCTATTTTATGATTCATGGAATTGTGCATTGTAAAGCATAAAGTAAATACAAATAATGGCAATTCAACTAGAAAAAAGTGTGGGCAGTTACGATACAGAAGATTCTAGAACAAAGGAGAAGCACTTGTGTTTTGAGGTTTGTGCATTATGCTTAAGTTCAACCATGGAGTCTGCTAGATTGTACATGTGGCAAAATCTAGTGGGGGGCTAGAAGATGGTAAGAGGGGACAAGTGGAGGGAGACTAGGAAGGATTGCACAAGTGCGAGATCGATATTTAAAGAGAGGGGGTGAGAACGTGCGTTGTGCGCGCAGTGGCGGAGCCATGAAAAATAAATGAGCTAGGGGGCCAAGCATTGCTAATCCTTTACGTGGAGGGCCAATTCATCAACTTAAACCATCTTACCAGCAATTGTCTAATGATCACATTCATATTAGCCTTGATATATAGTGATGTTAGGGGGGCAGGGCCCTTGCTGCCCCTCGTCTTCATCTTGTCTTGTCCCGAGACATGAAGCGGAAGGCATGGATGATGAGAGGGGGACATTGGATATATAATTAATGTGGGTGTATTAGCTATGTAATACTATATAGAGAGGTATAGATTGATCGATGTGGACGTGGAAAATAGGGTGAGACCTCACTAGATATATAGATTGATCGGTTTGTGTGGAAAACTGTGAAAGACCTAGCTATATATACACACACATAGAGGAACATCGATCGTTGCGGATGCCCGTGAGAGATAAAGAATGCCCGATATGATGGAGACGGGGACGTGTGTGTGTGTGTGTGTGTGTGTGTGTGTGTGTGTGTGTGTGCGTGCTTGGGAGACCGACCTGAAGAAAAAGATTGCATGTATGCGATGGATAATGCCGACCGGTAGTTTGTGTGCATGCATGCACAAGAGAAAATTAGTGCTACAATTATAAATGGAAGACGACTGTGTGGGTGTAAAATACTAGGTGAGGTCATAATCAATGTAAAGTTGAATTCAAATATTTGAATAAGAGATCATGATGTTTGAAACCCATGCATGCATTAATATAACTGAGATATGCGCGGTGTGGTTTGGAAACGAGCATGTTGTACTATATACACATTGAACAAGGTCAGACTGATTTGAATTTGAGATACCGATGGCAGACATCATTTGGCCACATTGCATCCGTGCATGGACACACTATTATAATTGGAGATGATGGGTGGCTTTCGCATCACATATCTATATCTAGACCCCTATATATTATATATTATATTTTTTATATAGTGTGCGGATAACTTTAACTTTGAAAGATGGTCGTTGGATGAAGCCAATCCGATGGTGCAGAGATGGAAAATTTGAGCACTACTGGCCGTTGGATATCATCTAGATTCCACCAGATATTGCCACATGTACAATCTAGAAGACTCCATGGTTGAACTTAAGCATAATGCACAAACCTCAATACACAAGCACTTCTTCTTTGTTCTAGAGTCTTCCATATAAGAATTGCCCAAATATTTTTCTACATGATTTACCATTATTTGTTTTTACTTTATGCTTTACAACGCACAATTCCATGAATCTTAAAATAGATTAGCTTTCTTATAAAAACTAGATGATTTTGAATGAAATGAACTATAAGAATTAAACGAACATCTACGCCATGCATATATGACTCAAAGCTTACATGTTATAATGTGGTATTTATTCATAATTTGGTTCCCAAATCTCATGCGTGCAATGCACGTGTACCTTACTAGCATGTCATATGGGAGAGGCCACTGCTAGCATGTCATCCCTTACTTGGAATTCTATGCACTTATGATTGGAACTATTAGCAAGCATCCGCAACTACTAACGTTCATTAAGGTAAAACCCAACCATAGCATTAAGATATATTGGTCCCCCTTCAATCCTGTATGCATCAATTTCTATGCTATGTTGAAGCTTCTGTCACTCTTCCCCTCCAATACATAGTCCTATCAACATAAAAATAACCCTATGGTGTGATCCACGTGCGCACTCATATGATGGGCACCAAAGGACAACAACATAACCACAAGAAAATTAAATCAATTATAGCAATTTATCAACCACAGATAGGACAATGAAAATCTACTCAGACATCATAGGATGGCAACACATCATTGGATAATAATATGAAGCATAAAGCACCATGTTCAAGTAGAGAGTACAGCGGGTTGCGGGAGAGTGGACCACTGTAGATAGAAGGGGGAAGGTGATGGAGATGTTGGTGAAGATGGCGGAGGTGTTGGTGAAGATCGCGGTGATGATGATGGCCCCCGGCGGCGTTAAGCGCCATCGAAGCGAGGGGGAGAGAGCCCCCCTCCTTCTTCTTCTTCCTTGACCTTCTCCCTAGATGGGAGAAGGGTTTCCCCTCTTGTCCATGGTCTCCATGGCGTGGGAGGGGCGAGAGCCCCTCCGAGATTGGATTTGTCTCTCTATCTCTCTATGTTTATGCGTTCTCTCCTGCTGCCCTTTCACCGTTTCGGGTATATATGGAGATCTGTAACTCCGATTGGATTGAAACCTTCGCCGTGATTTTTTTTTCGAAAATTAGCTGTCTTGCGGCCGAAGAAGGGCATCAACCACCTTAAGGGTGGCCCACGAGGGTCGGCGGAGCGCCCTGGGGGGGTAGGGTGCGCCCCCCTACCTCGTGCCCTCCTCGGACACCGTTTCACGATGATCTTTCTTCCATACTTTCCAAATATTCCAAAAAAATGCTCCTTCTGTTTTTATCCCGTTTGGACTCCGTTTGATATGGATATTCTGCGAAACCAAAAACATGCAATGTATAATGGCACCTTTGAGCATGGATCAATATGTTAGTCCCAAAAATAGTATAAAAAGTTGCCAAAAAGTATATGAAAGTTGTAGAATATTGGCATGGAACAATAAAAAATTATAGATACGACGGAGACGTATCAGGCTTCGACTATCTTTCTGATCTGTTTCTCCAGGCATGTTTGGATCATGCGTTGGTAAGTGGCGCCGGCGTTCTTGAGCCCGAAGGGCATGGTGTTGAAGCAGAATGGTCCATATGGGGTGATGAATGCTGTTGCGGCTTGACCGGATTCCTTCATTTTGATTTGATGGTATCCGGAATATGCGTCGAGGAAATATAGTGAGCCTTGTCATGCGGTAGCATCAATGATTTGATCAATTCGGGGGAGGGGGAAGGGATCCTTAGGACAAGCCTTATTGAGGTCTTTAAAATCGACGCACAGGCGCCAGGATTTATCCTTCTTCGGTACCATCACCAGGTTTGCCAGCCAGTCCGGATGTTTTATTTCTCTAATGAATCTGGCCTCGATTAGCTTGGCTAGCTCCTCTCCCATGGCTTGGCGTTTGGGTTTGGAAAAGCGCCGCAGTGTTTGTTTGACCGGTTTATATCCCTTTAATATGTTGAGGTTGTGTTCGTGCAGCTTGCGCGGGATTCCTGGCATGTTCTAAGGGTGCCAGGCGAATATATCCCAGTTTTCGCGAAGAAAATCCCGTAGCGCGGCGTCGACCGTTGGGTCTAATTGTGCCCCAATAGATGTTGTCTTCTTGGGGTCCGTTGGATGGACCTGGAATTTGACTATCTCTTCTACTGGCTTGAAGGAGGTGGATTTGGGGTGTTTGTCTAAGATCACATCGTCCCTGTCCACCGTGGAGCGCAGTGCGGTTAGTTCTTCGGCCACGAGGGCTTCAGATAATGCTTCGAGGGCCAGGGATGCGGTTTTATTTTCGGCACAGAGTGCTATGTATGGATCACTGGCGAGAGTGATTATACCGCTGGGCCCGGGCATCTTAAGCTTCATGTACCCGTAATGAGGTACAGCTTGGAAGCGTGCGGATGCCTCTCACCCCAAGAGGGTGTGATATCCGCTGTTGAAAGGGGCCACTTGGAAGGTTATCTCTTCGGACCGATAATTTTCCGGCGTGCCGAATACCACATCGAGTGTTATTTTTCCCGCACACCGCGCCTCCTGACTGGGAATGATTCCTCGGAAGGCCGTACTACTTTGCTCAATGTGGCTCCTGTCTAGTTCCATTTTGTGGAGTGTGTCTTCATAGATGAGGTTTAGTCCGCTGCCTCCGTCCATGAGAACCTTGGTGAGCCGAAAGCCGTCCACGATTGGACTGAGGACCAAGGCGGCTGGTGCTCGGACTGTCCTGTATTTTGGTTCGTCACCGGCATTAAAAGTTATAGCCATGTCATTCCAAGGGTTTATTGCTGCTATTTGACAGACTTCGGCGAGTTCGCAGAGTGCCCTTTTGTGCCTATGTTTGAGTCGTCGTCTTCTGGGGGGTGTTGTTCTGGGGTATTCTTGATGAGGATGTCATCGCCGCTCTTGGCCACTTGCCGGAGTATCCAACATGCTCTAAGGCTATGTCTTGGTATGTTATCCGGTGTTGCGTGTATTTTCCATGGCCCATCGAGCCATCCTTCCAGAACGGTTCCACACCCCGTACTGGACTTATATTTCTTTACTATTGAACCGGGCATGTTATAAGGGTGTGCCCTTTTCGCCTCAATGAGGGGTTGAGTGGGGACCGATGGTTCCCAACGGGCTGCCTGAGTTTTCCAGACGCTTTCCATTGGCTGTACTTCTGTATGATAGTTGCCAAGTTAGCGAAGTGTAGTATGTGACGACAGTTGATGGCATTGAGGATTCCTTCGTGCATGCAATTGTTGCGGAACATTGAGATCGCTTCCTCGTCGCGGCAATCTTTAATCTTGTATTTGACAAGAAGGAATCTGGCCCAGAAGTGGTGGACCGTTTCCTGAGACTGTTGATGTATGCTCATGAGAGCGCTTATATTTGGGTGGGTGGGTGGATTTAAATTTGAACCCTGGCCCAATTTTCGATCTGGAGTCTGAAGGTCTTCCGAACTTAACAGATCGGACTCCGGGATATCCACTGATTTCTTAGGCCCATCATCCGATTCTATGTTCGGAGGGCAGGATGCATCTCCTCGCAGGTGGGTGTCCGGCTCTTCAGAACTGGAGATCCGGACATAGTCCGTCCTTAGTATGGAGGAAGAGTTGTCGTCTCGCTCCTCGGCTACCGCTATCTGGTGGGTGATCGGTGGAGATTTGATTTCTCTTTGATCGGGTTTAAGCCCAATTTGATCGTAGTCTGTAGCGACCCCCAGGGCAGCGATGCAATCTAGGAGCTCATTTAAAGACAAAAGCTCCGCTGGATCTATCTGCTTGGAGTGTTCGGAGTTGATACGGAGGGGACTTCCGATGACCCGGGAGGTTATCATTGGCTCAACGGCCGAACGGGCGGTCATAGTAAATCCACCCAGCCGGAGGGTTTGGCCTGGGGCCAGTGCTTATCTGGCGGTGATATTGTCCTTGAGAACAAGGCGAGCCATCAATCCTGTCGTCGACGCCATGGTGGGACTCTCAATGAAAGCACCAATGTCGGTGTCAAAACCGGCAGATCTCGGGTAGGGGGTCCCAAACTGTGCGTCTAAGGTCGATGGTAACAGGAGACAGGGGACACGATGTTTACCCAGGTTCAGGCCCTCTCTATGGAGGTAATACCCTACTTCCTGATTGATTGATCTTAATGAATATGAGTATTACAAGAGTTGATCTACCACGAGATCGTAATGGCTAAAACCCGAGAGGCCTAGCCTGTATGACTATGGTAATGAATCTCTCTCCTCTCCGGACTAAGTCCTCCGATTTATATAGACACCGGGAGGATCTAGGGTTACACAAGGTCGGTTACAAAGAAAGGAATCTACATATTTGGTCGCCCAGCTTTCCTTCCACGCCAAGGAGAGTCCCATCCGGACACGGGTGCAGTCTTCGGTCTTCGTATCTTCACAGCCCATCAGTCCGGCCCATGGCTAATAGGCCGGACGCTCGAGGACCCCTTAGTCCAGAACTCCCTCAGTCACCGGCGGTGGTGGGTCGGTGGCTTGGGGATCATCGGAGAAACAGCTCGGCACGGGGGCTAGAGGGATGGCAGAGCGTGATGGGGAGAGGATTCGGTCTTGAGCGGTAGGCGGCGGCGGCGGTTTGGCCGGTGGTGGCTGGCGGATCTGGGGAGTGGAGGTTGAAGATCAACTACATGCCCTTGATTTCATATGCAACGGCTGGAAAATCGATTGACTAGAGATGAAAAGGTCAGTCGACTGACGTGTAGCCTCACCTGATGCTGCTACACGACCAGCTACCCCGGCTCTCTTGTCCTGCTTCAGCCTCGGCGTTGTACAACTCACCGGAGCTGCTCCAACGATGAAACCCTCCATCACAGCGGAGCAGTACCCCGGGTTCCATCTCCAGACGCCTAAGATCTTCTTCCCCTCCTCCGACAGCCAAGTTGGCCGGAGCCGACCAACCCAATCATGCTGAGATTGACATTGCTTCTCCAAAGAGGTTGTACACTTGTTGCATCTCTTTTTTACTCTACAGCACATGTAGTAACGTGAAATACGATCATTTTATCCTACTATATGAAAAGCAGTGAGGTACCAGGCAACTTAGCTATCCGTGATGGACTCTCTTGAATGCCATCATTATTTATCTCTGCGCGTTTGAGCTGTGCATTTGTCGATGGGCCTGGGAGTTGAGCTAGTAGGGTAGTGTCCTGGGTCAAAAGTAGTAGAAGTAGCACAAAAACATTTTTTGAGTAGGCTTTTCCTTGCTCAAGCCTGCCTACTAGAATCGCCAGTGCTTGAAAGGAAAAGTGAAGGAAAAACATAGGAATTGGAAAGTTTCCTATGGTACTACTATTCATGCATTTAGTTCAAAGAAATGTAGCAAAGGAAAATTGTAGGATTTGTTCCTTTAGAGTCTCCTTGAAAGAAGAACCATACTTGTCCTCCTTTTCAAATTCCTATTCATGAAGCACAAGACTAAGAGATAGTAGCATAATAGCGTTATAACCGTACATTTTCTTGTGGTCTGACTTAATCTCACCATGCTTCTTCGCATCCTGTGATCTTCATATTCTTGTGAACCAAACACCCAGATTGGTAGAAATCCTGTGTTTTTAAATTCTCTGTTTTGCACGTGCATTCCTATCCTATTCCTGTCTATTTCCTATCCATGCATTGTTAGAATCCTCAAATTCAAACAAGCCCTTACACAATTACTTTTATTACAGATATGTGTCAAAGAAAATCTTTTGTGGTTTTTTCCTGCTCCTACTGAGTATTGTTCCACCCCTGCTCAGCTGCTCCAATGACAGAAGGGTTCGCCACAGCAGGGATCTGCTCTCTAGACTGTCTTTCACCGCCTCAGATCTTCTTCCCCGCCGCCGGCAGCCACGACAACTGCATTACCATCATCAACTGAGCAGATGACCTTGAGGACTACATGGGTCCGCAAGAGAGGTCGCACTCTTCCGTGTATGCTTACATCATGCATCACTTAATATGATGGCATGCTACTTTATCGTCGTTTTCAACTATTAGACTCCGAGTCAGGTCCAAACTAATGCTGGAACTTGAGTTTTTAAATGGTTGTGGGGTACATATTGGGGCAGCAATCAGTACTATCTGTCTACTATCTGGTTAATCTCGGGTGTCTACTATGAGTTTCATGTTGGGTTCAAACAAACATTAAAGGAGCCATTATCTGTATTTTTTAACTAAATCTATTATTTGCCTGCTATCATTGGTTTTGGGTCTATCCACAGTTTGCTACCATCACTCTGGATTTGTGCATGCACTCATTACATAATTTCACTATGTTTTATTCCTATGCATATCAGTTATTGTACACAATGTAACTGAACATGTAGAGCAAAAGAGACGAGCCTTGCGTGGAAATAAAATTTCATGCAGACGTCGCTCCATGGTGGGCGCAAAGGCAGCCCCCCCTCCACCCATTTCGGATTGTAATCAAGAGGAATATAACTATTCCGAGGGGGATTCAGAAGGAGAAGACTACTCCTATTTACCCCCTGAGGTCTTTGCTCTAACTTGGCATGCTGATGTTGGTAATATCATGCATATGGCGCCTTGCATTGCTTACTTTATACATCAAATATGTCATTTTCTTAGTTTAGACATGCTTTGTGTCAATGTCATCTGTTTAGTTTCTTTATCGTATATGTGAATCATGCAATGCCGTCTTGCTTAGCCAAGCATCACATATGTGAATTTTGCAATGCCGCCCTGGTTAGCAAGTCATCTTATATGTGAATTACATCATGCCATAATTTTTTTATGTGTTAAATTTGTCAACAATTTTAGTACATTCAATTACTCTTCCTGTGCACCAGCCATTCGGCACGGTCATGGAAATTTTTTGAGTGGAAACAAGGTCTTCAGAGCATACAATGGTATCTGACGAAGCACATGTCTTGCTGGTTACGGTAGCTCCTCAGAGGAGGATTCAGAGACAGATGACCAGTCCAATCCCCCCCCCCCCCCCGCCCGAGGTGCATGCTCTAACTTGGCAGGGTTATGTTGCTCATACCGTGCGTATGGTATCTTGGATTGCTATGTCATTTGCTTAGTTTAGACATGCTTTGTGTGAATGCCACCTGTTTAGTGTCTAATTACCATATATGCGAATTATGCAATGCCATCTTGTTGCAAGACATTATATATGTGAATTATGCATTGCTATCTTGTTGCAAGGCATTATATATGTGAATTATGCAATGCCATGTTGTTTAGCCAAGCATCATATATGTGAATTATATCATGCTGTCCTTTTTTTCTATTTCTCGTTGCATTTATGGACAATGTTTGTATATTCAACTGCTCTTCCGTGCATCAGCCATTTGAATTTGTGATGGAGAAATCTGGAGTGAAAACAAGGTCTTCAAAGCGGAACAATGCTACCTGCTGAAGCAGATATCTTGCTGATTCTGAATAGCTCTTCAGAGGAGGATTCAGAGGCAGATGACCAGTCATATTATGCCCCTGAGGTGTATGCTCAAACTTGGCAGGGTTATATTACTCATATCATGCATATGTTGTATTGCAATGCTTAGTTTTTACATCATATACACAAATATTGAATGTCATCTCCTTAGTTGACACATCATATATGCGATTTCCCTCTTCTCACCTGCTTAGTATATAAATCATATATTTGAATTATATCATGCCATGATGTTTACATAGAGAGCATGTATCTGAATTATGGCATGCCAACCCATTTTCTAAAGACATAATATAGTTATACCATCTCATCCTATTTACATAGTCATCATATTTTGAATTATGTCATTCTATCCGTGAGTTATATCATGTCATCATGTTTCCATTGACAGCATGTTTGTGATTTATAGCATGCCAACCACTTTAATAGAAATGTCGTATAGTTATATCATGTCATCCTGTTTACATAGTCATCATATTTTGAAGTATGTCATTCTATCTTGTTTAGTTAGCCATCATACATGTGAAATTGTGTCATGCTGTCCTGTTTAATTAGCCATCATATATGTGAAATTTTGTCCTGCTATTTTGTTTGGTTAGACAACATAAATGTGAATTATTTCATGCCCTATTTTCTTCCCTACTATCCATTGCACCTGTCTATCTTACAATGTATGTACATTCAATTACTTTTCTTGTTTATCATCCATTTCAATTGGAGGGGGTGGTGGCAGTATGTGTGGGAGTAAAAACATGGTCTTCAGAAAAGATTGTGCTACCTGTGGATGCGGATAGAACCACGGTTGTACTTGCCCAAGAACCAGCCTCACCATACATAACCCAGACCCACGCAGATTGTACCCCTACCCAGTTGGACAAAGAACCAGATACACCCCTTCTAACCCCAACCCCAGCAGATAGTAACCCAGTTCCAGTTGACACAGCACCGTCTCCACCACAGAGCACCCAAACACGAGCAGTTAGTAAGGCAACTGCAGTGCCCAAAACACGAGGACCACCACTCCGAACCCCAAGTCAACGCTTAAATCAGAAGAAGCATTGTTCTCAGGTCAGGTTCTGTAGCTATGGTTCATCCTAATTTGCTCTTGCATCCCTGTATTTACTCATACCAACTAATTTCAAATTTGAAGGATGCAATTGAAACTCCAATGGCCCAACAGGTATGTTTTAAACTTGTTTCTTTAATGTGTTTGCTGTTGTAACTTGCTCTGTGTTGATTTTAATTTCAATTGAATAAACAATTATGTTCTCATGCCATGCACATTACAAGTGTTGTATTTGCTGTGTAGTTTCCCACACTTATTCTGCCTATGCTGCTTTGTCTTAAATAGATATGATTCGAACTGTCTCTATCTTCATTTGGCAACATAAACTAGAATGATATGGACCATACAGTGACCACACTACATAGATATATGTTAGTTTCATGTTGTTATCATGTCCACTTTAGTAATGAACTGGTTTACCAAAATGAGTTCCATATACAACATGGTAAACCTGTGATGTGTTTATTTGTTTCTCTTTTAGAACGCGGATAATATATTGGAGAAGAGTACCCCGTTATGCAATGGTAAAGGAAGTAATGCAGATAAGGTTCAAGATAGTGAGACGTCCCTGTTAGTCTCCAAGAAAGCTAATAAAAACTAGACTGTAGACACTGAGACAACCCCAAAGTCCTGTCTTGATGTGGTGTTCGAGTTACTGGCTACTACTGCTGGCACCAGCTCTTCAAACTCGCTGCCAGAATCAGTTTGGCTTCTTGAGTCTCAACTTCAAGTTGAAAGACATCGATCAGATGCTAGACAGGAAGCCGAAGGACTGAGGAAGTCCCTGCAGAATTCAGATGCATACTTTCTGGTGCAAAAACACTTGCTGGAGTATTTAAGCGCCAAACAAGAGAAAGTTAATAAGCTTGCTAAGCATCTTGCCAGCATTATGGGTACCCAAGATATTGTTTCTTGAGCTCTTCTGAAGTGGTTTCAGTTCTGGACTTGTTTTACTGCGGGGTTTATTTGCACTGGTCACCAACTTTGACAACCAGTGTATATGATATGCTGCTTTGTTCCCTATATTATCACTGATGCCGAAATTTGATGCCTAGTGGATGTAATATGTGTAATAGCCGTGATAGCCTAGCGTAAGTTGCTTGCTTATTTATTTCCTTGTTGTCTTGTTTATTTCTTTTCTTGTAGTCAGTGCAGTTCTTTTTCCGCGGTTTGCTAGTGGCTGCAATAACCTATTTTTTAAAACTAGGCCACAATAACCATGGGCTACATATTTACTGTAGTTACCATGGGCCTCCTACGGGCCGTAGAAAAAATGGGCCTTCTAAGGGCCATAGAAGCAATGGGCCTTCTACGGGTCGTAGCATCAATGGGCCTTCTACGGGTCGTATGATTGATCGACCAACCATGGGCAAGTAACAGACCGCATTATGGGCTGTAAATGGGCAAGATTTGGAATCGTCCGTTCATGGGCTGCAATAACGGGCTGTCGTTAATCTGTCATATTTGATGACGCTATGAAAATGGCCCAACGGATTAACGGGCTGCAAACGGGCCAATTGTAACCACGTGCTAAATTTGGCCCACAAGCAGAAAAGGCCAGTAACGGGCCGTAAGTAACCGAATGCTGGAAATGAGCCCAAGAATAAATGGGCCCTGAGAAGGCCGAAAGATAACACGGGTTGGAAACGGCCCAATGGAATAATGAGCCGTTAACGGGTATAAAGCGGTACACTCTTCATTGCGGGCCAGATTCACCATGGGCCGTTAATGGGTCAAGAGTTACAAATGGCCTGCACAGCCACGAATTTAATCCTTCATTCAAACCTATAAGCCGGGTCTCACATGACCAACCGCCATTTTAACCTTAACAAGTTCAGGGTTTTAATAAGATTGACTGTCAAGAGTTTGGCGGGTCATTCCAGAGTTACCTAGGCGGAGTGGTAGACGTACAAGGCAGGATCAACTGAATTTTTTGGTGTATACACCTGGCGTTTCAAGCCAATCAAAAGGGTTATCAAAGCTAGTATCAATGAAGAGGGAGCCCCACGTGATATATATTGAGCCGTTAAGGCAAGCTGCTCATGTTTGAGCTGTGCTATGCACCAGACTCTCTTTGCCTCCTTTAACCCGGGCATCAACCCCCAAGTGGGTTCTAGCAACGGTGCTCAAGCCGGATCAATAGGGTAGTCATAGGTATGCTCAACAAGCAGGAAGCCCCCAGGTTTTTTGTAATCAAGGCATATGAGCTAGATCAAGAGGGTAGTCATAGCTATGCTCAATGAGTAGGAAGCCCCCAAGTTATCTTATGAAGTGACAATAAAGACTCATATTCTCATAAATAAAACGACAGAGGCCATGAATTATCAAGGATGCCGGCTTTATTATACTAATCATAATATATACATGGATAGAAATATGTACATCACAAGAGCCAGTGGCTCGGGTGTAATAAGGCCGAAGATGAGAAATATTCCACGGTCGGATGGTCCCTTCCTCCGATGTGCATGAGTCCATGTGGTCTCGAACATCGATAAGGTACTATGACCCATTGTTCAGATTTTTGCTAACCACAAAGGGCCCTTCCCAAGGTGGGGATAGCTTGTGCATGTCAGTTTGATCCTGGATGAGCCGGGGCACCAAATTTCCTTCTAGAAAGGTCCTGGTTTTAACCCGGCGGCTATGATAACGACGCAGATCTTGCTGGTAAATCGCCGAACGAGCCGCCACAAGGTCACACTCCTCATCCAACAGATCAAGAGCATCCCGACGTGCTTTTTCATTATCAGCTTCAACATAAGCCGCCACACGGGGCGATTCATGATGGATGTCACTAGGGAGAACCGCCTCTGCTGCGTAAACCATGAAGAAAGGCATGTAATGCTACCTCTTGAGCATGTGTTGGTTTTCCCTTGAAGAGGAAAGGGTGATGCAGCAAAGTAGCATAAGTATTTCCCTCAATTTTGAGAACCAAGGTATCAATCCAGTAGGAGACTACACGCAAGTCCCTAGTACCTGCACAAACAATCAAGAACCTTGCAACCAACGTGATAAAGGGGTTGTCAATCCCTTCACGGCCACTTGCAAAAGTGAGATATGATAAAGATAATAAGATAAATATTTTTGGTATTTTTGTTGTATACATTGAAAAAGTAAAGATTGCAAAATAAACGGCGACAGAAATAGCACGTTGGTAGGAGATTAATATGATGGAAAATACACCCAGGGGCCATAGGTTTCACTAGTGGCTTCTCTCAAGATAGCATAATTTACGGTGGGTGAACAAATTACAGTCGAACAATTGATAGAAAAGCGCATAGTTATGCTAATATCTAGGCATGATCATGTATATAGGCATCACGTCTGTGACAAGTAAACCGAAACGATTCTGCATCTACTACTATTACTCCACACAGCGACTGCTATCCAGCGTGCATCTAGAGTATTAAGTTCATAAGAACAGAGTAACGCATTAGGCAAGGTGACATGATGTAGAGGGATAAACTCAAGCAATATGATATAAAACCCATCTTTTTATCCTCGATGACAACAATAGAATACGTGCCTTGCTGCCCTAACATCCTTTGGGAAAGGACACCGCAAGATTGAACCTAAAGCTAAGCACTTCTCCCATTGCAAGAAAGATCAATCTAGTAGGCCAAACCAAACTGATAATTCGAAGAGACTTGCATAGATATTTAAATCATGCATATAAGAATTCAGAGAAGAATCAAATATTTTTCACAGATAATCTTGATCATAAACCCACAATTCATCAGATCTCGACAAACACACCGCAAAAAGAATTACATCGAATAGATCTCCAAGAAGATCGAGGGGAACTTTGTATTGAGATCCCAAGAGAGAGAAGAAGCCAACTAGCTAATAACTATGGACCCGAAGGTCTGTGGTAAACTACTCACACATCATCGGAGAGGCTATGGGGTTGATGTAGAAGCCCTCCGTGATCGATTCCCCCTCCAGGCGGAGCGCCAGAAAAGGCCCCAAGATGGGATCTCACGGGTACAGAAGGTTGCAGCGGCGGAAATAGGGTTTTGTGGCGCTCTCGGATGTTTTTAGGGTATATGAGTATATATAGGCGAACGAAGTAGGTTGGTGGAGCCACGAGGGGCCCGCAAGGGTTGGGAGCGCGCCTACTGTTGGGTAACGTAGTAATTTCAAAAATTTTCCTACGATCACGCAAGATCATGGTGATGCATAGCAACGAGATGAGAGTGTTGTCTACGTACCCTCGTAGACCCACAGCGGAAGCGTTGACGCAACGTAGAGGAAGTAGTCGTACTTCTTCACGATCCAACCGATCCAAGTACCGAACGTACGGCACCTCCGAGTTCTGCACACGTTCAGCTCGATGACGTCCCTCGAACTCCGATCCAGCCGAGTGTTGAGGGAGAGTTTCGTCAGCACGACGGCGTGGTGACGATGATGATGTTCCACCGGCGCAGGGCTTCGCCTAAGCTACGCTACGGTATTCTCGAGGTGTAATATGGTGGAAGGGGCACCGCACACGGCTAAGGAAAGATCTCAAGGATCAACTTGTGTGTCATGGGGTGCCCTCTGCCCCGTATATAAAGGAGGGAAGGAGGAGGGCTGGCCGGCCAAGGGAGGTGCGCCAGGGTGTCCTACTCCTACTAGGAGTAGGATTCCCCCAATCCTAGTCCAACTAGGTTTCCCCAAGTGGGAAGGGAGAGAGAGAGGCGCCTTCTCCTAGTCCTAATAGGACTAGGGAAGGGGAAGGTGCGCCAGCACTTGGGCCCCTTCTCTCCTTTCCACTAAGGCCCATGTTGGCCCATTAGTATTCCGGGGTTCCGTAACCTCCCTGTACTTGGTAAAATTCCTAATTTCACCCGGAACACTTCCGATGTCCAAACATAGACTTCCAATATATGAATCTTTATGTCTCGACCATTTCGAGACTCCTCGTCACGTCCGTGATCTCATCCGGGACTCCGAACAACCTTCGGTACAGAAACATCATAACAACTCATAGTAACTGTCATCGTATCCAATACCTAGTTCAATCTCGTTACCGGCAAGTCTCTTTACTCGTTCCGTAATACATCATCTCACAACTAACTCATTAGTTGCAATGCTTGCAAGGCTTATGTGATGTGCATTACCGAGAGGGCCCAGAGATACCTCTCCGAGCAATCGGAGTGACAAATCCTAATCTCGAAATATGCCAACCCAACATGTACCTTCGGAGACACCTGTAATGTACCTTTATAATCACCCGATTACGTTGTGACGCGTTTGGTAGCACCAAAGTGTTCCTCAGGCAAACGGAGTTGCATAATCTCATAGTCATAGGAACATGTATAAGTCATGAAGAAAAGCACTAGCAACAAACTATACGATCAGGTGCTATGCTAATGGAATGGGTCATGTCAATCAGATCATTCAACCAATGATGTGATCCCGTTAATCAAATAACAACTCCTTGTTCATGGTTAGGAAACACAACCATCTTTGATTAACGAGCTAGTCAAGTAGAGGCATACTAGTGACACTCAGAGGTTTATGTATTCACACATGTATTATGTTTCACATTAATACAATTCTAGCATGAATAATAAACATTTATCATGATATAAGGAAATAAATAATAACTTTATTATTGCCTCTAGGGCATATTTCCTTCATCTCCCACTTGCACTAGAGTCAATAATCTAGATTACACGGTAATGATTCTAACACCCATGGAGTCTTGGTGCTGATCATGTTTTGCTCGTGGAAGAGGCTTAGTCAACGGGTCTGCAACATTCAGATCCGTATGTATCTTGCATATCTCTATGTCTCCCACCTGGACCAAATCCGGATGGAGTTGAAGCGTCTTTTGATGTGCTTGGTTCTCTTGTGAAATCTGGATTCCTTTGCTAAGGCAATTGCACCGATATTGTCACAAAAGATTTTCATTGGACCCGATACACTAGGTACAACACCTAGATCGGTTATGAACTCCTTCATCCAGACTCCTTCATTAGCTGCTTCGAAGCAGCTATGTACTCAACTTCACATGTAGATCCCGCCACGACGCTTTGTTTGGAACTGCACCAACCGACAGCTCCTCCGTTTAATGTAAATACGTATCCGGTTTGCGATTTAGAATCGTCCGGATCAATGTCAAAAGCTTAACGTCGGCGTAACCGTTCTGACGAGTTCTTTGTCACCGCCATAAATGAGAAACATATCCTTAGTCCTTCTTAAGTACTTAAGGATGTTCTTGACCGCTGTCCGATGATCCACTCTGGATTACTTTGGTACTGCACGCCAAACTTACAAGAAGGCACACATCAGGTCTGGTACACAGCATTGCATACATGATAGAGCCTATGGCTGAAGCATAGGGAACATCTTTCATTTTCTCTCTATCTTCTGCGGTGGTCGGGCATTGAGTCTTACTCAACTTCACACCTTGTAGCACCGGCAAGAACCCTTTCTTTGCACGATCCATTTTGAACTTTTTCAAAACTTTGTCAAGGTATGTGCTTTGTGAAAGTCCTATTAAGCGTCTTGATCTATCTCTATAGATCTTAATGCCCAATATGTAAGCAGCTTCACCGAGGTCTTTCATCGAAAAACTCTTATTCAAGTATCCCTTTATGCTATCCAGAAATTCTATATCATTTCCGATCAGTAATATGTCATCCACATATAATATCGTAAATGCTACAGAGCTCCCACTCACTTTCTTGTAAATACAGGCTTCTCCAAAAGTCTCAGATAAAACCAAATGCTTTGATCACACTATCAAAACGTTTATTCCAACTCCGAGAGGCTTGCACCAGTCCATAAATGGATCATTGGAGCTTGCACACTTTGTTAGCTCCTTTTGGATCGACAAAACCTTCTCGTTGCATCATATACAACTCTTCTTCCGTAAATCCATTCAGAATGCAGTTTTAACATCCATTTGCCAAATTTCATAATCATAAAATGCGGCAATTGCTAACATGATTCGGACGGACTTAAGCATCGCTTCTGGTGAGAAGGTCTCATCGTAGTCAATCCCTTGAACTTGTCGAAAACCTTTTGCAACAAGTCGAGCTTTATAGACGATAACATTACCATCAGCGTCGGTCTTCTTCTTGAAGATCCATTTATTCTCAATTGCTTGCCGATCATCGGGCAAGTCAACCAAAGTCCACACTTTGTTCTCATACATGGATCCCATCTCAGATTTCATGGCCTCCAGCCATTTTGTGGAATCTGGGCTCACCATCGCTTCTTCATAGTTCGTAGGTTCATCATGTTCCAAAGAACATGACTTCCGAATAGGATTACCGTACCACTCTGGTGCGGATCTTGCTCGTTGATCTCTGAAGTTCAGAGAAACTTGATCTGAAGTTTCATGATCATCATCATTAGCTTCTTCCCTATTTGGTGTAGGTGTCACGCGAAACTGTTTTACGTGATGTACTACTTCTCAATAAGGGAGTAGATACAGATTATCTCATCAAGTTCTACTTTCCTCCCACTCACTTCTTTCGAGAGAAACTCCTTCTCCAAAAAGTTTCCGAATTTAGCAACAAAAATCTTGCCTTCGGATCTGTGATAGAAGGTGTACCCAACAGTCTCCTTTGGGTATCCTATGAAGACACATTTCTCCGATTTGGGTTCGAGCTTATCAGGTTGAAGCTTTTTCACATAAGCATCGCAGCCCCAAACTGTCAGAACCGACAACTTGGGTTTCTTGCCAAACCCCAGTACATACGGCGGCGTCTCAACGGATTTCGATGGTGCCCTATTTAAAGTGAATGTAGCCGTCTCTAAAGCATAACCCCAAAGCGATAGCGGTAAATCAGTAAGAGACATCATAGATCGCACCATATCTAATAAAGTACGATTCTGACGTTCGGACACACCATTACGCTGTGGTGTTCCAGGTGGCGTAAGTTGTGAAACTATTCCTCATTGTTTCAAATGTAGGCCAAACTCGTAACTCAAATATTCTCCTCCACGATCAGATCGTAGAAACTTTATTTTCTTGTTACGATGATTTTCCACTTCACTCTGAAATTCTTTGAACTTTTCAAATGTTTCAGATTTGTGTTTCATTAAGTAGATATACCCATATCTGCTCAAATCATCTGTGAAGGTGAGAAAATAACGATATCCGCCACGAGCCTCAACATTCATTGGACCACATACATCAGTATGTATGATTTCCAATAAATCTGTTGCTCTCTCCATAGTTCCGGAGAACGGTGTTTTAGTCATCTTGCCCATAAGGCACGGTTACATAAGTGCCAAGTGATTCATAATCAAGTGACTCCAAAAGTCCATCGGATGGAGTTTCTTCATGCGCTTTACACCGATATGACCTAAACGGCGGTGCCACAAATAAGTTGCACTATCATTATCAACTCTACATCTTTTGGCTTCAACGTTATGAATATGTGTATCACTACTATCGAGATTAAGTAAAAACAAACCATTCTTCAATGGTGCATGACCATAAAAGATATTATTCATATAAATAGAACAACCATTATTCTCTCGATTTAAATGAATAACCGTCTACATTAAACAAGATCCAGATATAATGTTCATGCTCAACGCTGGTACTAAATAACAATTATTTAGGTCTAATACTAATCCCGAAGGTAGATGTAGAGGTAGCGTGCCGACTGCGATCACATCGACTTTGGAACCATTTCCCACGCGCATCGTCACCTCGTCCTTAGCCAATCTAAGCTTAATCCGTAGCCTGCTTTGAGTTGCAAATATTAGCAACAGAACCAGTATCAAATACCCAGGTGCTACTGCGAGTATTAGTAAGGTACACATCAATAACTTGTATATCACATATACCTTTGTTAACCTTGCCATCCTTCTTATCCGCCAAATACTTGGGGCAGTTCCGCTTCCAGTGACCAGCCTGCTTGCAATAGAAGCACTCAGTTTGTGCTTAGGACCAGACTTGGGTTTCTTCTCTTGATCAGCAACTTGCTTGCCGTTCTTTTTGAAGTTTCCTTTTTCTTTCCTTTGCCCTTTTCTTGAAACTAGTGGTTTTGTTAACCATCAACACTTGATGCTCCTTTTTGATTTCTACCTCCATGACTTTCAAAGATCGCGAAGAGCTCGGGCATTGTTTTGGTCATCCCTTGCATATTATAGTTCATCACGAAGCTCTTGTAGCTTGGTGGCGATGATTGGAGAATTACATCAATGACGCAATCATCCGGAAGATTAACTCCCAGTTGAATCAAGTGATTGTTATATCCGGACATTACGAGTATATGCTCAGCGATAACCGTTCTCCTCCATCTTACAGCTATAGAACTTATTGGAGACTTCATATCTCTCAATCCGGGCATTCGCTTGGAATATTAACTTCAACTCCTGGAACATCTCATATGCTCTATGGTGTTCAAAAGCAGCGTTGAAGTCCGGTTCTAAGCCGTAAAAGCATGGCACACGAACTATAGAGTAGTCATCGACTTTGCTTTGCGGGACGTTCACAACATCTGGCGCAGCCCTTGCACCAGGCACGGCACCTAACGGTGCTTCCAGGGCGTAATTCTTCTGTGCAGCAATAAGGATAATCCTCAAATTCACGGACCCGGTCCGTGTAATTGCTGCCATCATCTTTCAACTTTGCTTTCTCAAGGAACGCATTAAAATTCAACGGAACAACGGCACGAGCCATCTATCTACACATCATAGACAAGCAAGATACTATCAAGTACTAAGTTCATGATAAATTTAAGTTCAATTAATCATATTACTTAAGAACTCCCACTTAGAAAAATATCCCTCCAATTCTCTAAGTGATTGCGTGATCCATATCAACTACACCATGACCGATCATCACGTGTGATGGAGTAGTTTCAATGGTGAACATCAATATGTTGATCATATCTACTATATGATTCACGCCGACCTTCGGTCTCTGTGTTCGAGGTCATATCTTATATGCATAGCTCGTCAAGTATAACCTGAGTATTCTGCGTGTGCAACTGTTTTGCACCCGTTGTATTTGAACGTAGAGCCTATCACACCCGATCATCACGTGGTGTCTCAAAGACGAAGAACTTTCATAGCGGTGCATACTCAGGAGAACACTTCTTGATAATTTAGTAAGGGATCATCTTATAATGCTACCGTCAATCAAAGCAAGATAAGATGCATAAAGGATTAACATCACATGCAATCAATATAAGTGATATGATATGGCCATCATCATCTTGTGCTTGTGATCTCCATCTCCAAGCAAATCATGATCACCATCGTCACCGCGCGACACCTTGATCTCCATCGTAGCATCGTTGTCGTCTCGCCAAACTTATGCTTCTCGACTATCGCTACCGCTTAGTGATAAAGTAAAGCATTACGAGCGATTGCATTGCATACAATAAAGCGACAACCATATGGCTCCTGCCGATTGCCGATAACTTCGGTTACAAAACATGATCATCTCATACAATAAAATATAGCATCACGTCTTGACCATATCACATCACAACATGCCCTGCAAAAACAAGTTAGACGTCCTCTACTTTGTTGTTGCAAGTTTTACGTGGCTGCTACGGGCTGAGCAAGAACCGTTCTTACCTACGCATCAAAACCACAACGATACTTTCACAAATAGACTCCGCTTAACCTTCTCAAGGACCGGGCGTAGCCACTCAGTTCAACTAAAGTTGGAGAGACAGTCTTCCACAAGCCATCTATGTGCAAAGCACGTCGAGAACCGGTCTCGCGTAAGAGCACGCGTAAGGTTGGTCTGGATCGTCTTTCCAACAATACCGCTGAACCAAAGTATGACATCTTTGGTAGGCAGTATGACTTGTATCGTCCACAACTCACTTGTGTTCTACTCGTGCATATGACATCTACGCATAAAACCAGGCTCGGATGCCACTGTTGGGTAACGTAGTAATTTCAAAAAATTTCCTACGATCACGCAAGATCATGGTGATGCATAGCAACGAGATGAGAGTGTTGTCTACGTACCCTCGTAGACCCACAGCGGAAGCGTTGACGCAACGTAGAGGAAGTAGTCGTACTTCTTCACGATCCAACCGATCCAAGTACCGAGCGTCACGGCACCTCCGAGTTCTGCACACGCGTTCAGCTCGATGGCGTCCCTCGAACTCCGATCCAGCCGAGTGTTGAGGAGAGTTTCGTCAAGACGACGGCGTGGTGACGATGATGATGTTCCACGGCGCGAGGGCTTCGCCTAAGCTCGCTACGGTATTCTCGAGGTGTAATATGGTGGAAGGGGCACCGCACACGGCTAAGGAAAGATCTCAAGGATCAACTTGTGTGTCATGGGGTGCCCTCTGCCCCGTATATAAAGGAGGGAAGGAGGAGGGGCTGGCCGGCCAAGGGAGGTGCGCCGGTGTCCTACTCCTACTAGGAGTAGGATTCCCCCAATCCTAGTCCAACTAGGTTTCCCCAAGTGGGAAGGGAGAGAGAGGCGCCTTCTCCTAGTCCTAATAGGACTAGGGAAGGGAGAAGGTGCGGCCAGCACTTGGGCCCCCTTCTCTCCTTTCCACTAAGGCCCATGTTGGCCCATTAGTATTCGGGGTTCCGGTAACCTCCGTGCCATTTGGTAAAATTCCTAATTTCACCCGGAACACTTCCGATGTCCAAACATAGACTTCCAATATATGAATCTTTATGTCTCGACCATTTCGAGACTCCTCGTCACGTCCGTGATCTCATCCGGGACTCCGAACAACCTTGATGCAGAAACATCATAACAACTCATAGTAAGCATCGCCGAAGCGTTAAGCGTGCGGACCCTACGGGTTCGAGAACTATGTAGACATGACCGAGACACCTCTCTGGTCAATAACCAATAGCGGGACCTGGATGCCCATATTGGCTCCTACATATTCTCTGAAGATCTTTATCGGTCGAGACCGCGCATAACAACATACGTTGTTCCCTTTGTCATCGGTATGTTACTTGCCCGAGATTCGATCGTCGGTATCCAATACCTAGTTCAATCTCGTTACCGCAAGTCTCTTTACTCGTTAAGTAATACATCATCTCACAACTAACTCATTAGTTGCAATGCTTGCAAGGCTTATGTGATGTGCATTACCGAGAGGGCCCAGAGATACCTCTCCGAGCAATCGGAGTGACAAATCCTAATCTCGAAATATGCCAACCCAACATGTACCTTCGGAGACACCTGTAATGTACCTTTATAATCACCCGATTCGTTGTGACGTTTGGTAGCACCCAAAGTGTTCCTCGTGCAAACGGGAGTTGCATAATCTCATAGTCATAGGAACATGTATAAGTCATGAAGAAAAGCACTAGCAACAAACTATACGATCAGGTGCTATGCTAATGGAATGGGTCATGTCAATCAGATCATTCAACCAATGATGTGATCCCGTTAATCAAATAACAACTCCTTGTTCATGGTTAGGAAACACAACCATCTTTGATTAACGAGCTAGTCAAGTAGAGGCATACTAGTGACACTCTGTAGGTTTATGTATTCACACATGTATTATGTTTCCTGTTAATACAATTCTAGCATGAATAATAAACATTTATCATGATATAAGGAAATAAATAATAACTTTATTATTGCCTCTAGGGCATATTTCCTTCACCTACCCCCCTAGGCGCCCCTCCTGCCTCGTGGCTTCCTTGTTGCTTCCTTGACGTCCACTCCAAGTCAAATGGATTGCGTTTGTTCCAAAAATAACTCTCCCGAAGTTTCATTCCGTTTGGATTCCTGTCACACCCTGATTTTCATGCCACTGCACTTAAGCTAACAATCATGATAAAATGTGGTTTGACAAAAACTTTTGAGTGTTTTGGACCCTGCCTTGATTGGATTTTGTCTGTTGTTTGCAAGTGCTCTAAAAATCAAATAAATCCTCCAACTCCTATACTTCATCTCCTTGCTCCAAACTCTTGAACCAATGATCATGCCATGTGTATTGGACATAAAAATAATTTCTTACAAAAATAATTTGGCCAAATAGTATTTTTGAAAATTAGTTTTCCAAAAAACCCCTGAATTGAGGTTTGCACTGCAAGTACTTAAATAAGGGCAGTAAAAATCTTTCTGAAAATATATTTGACTCCTATTAGATATAGGATACCCAGAAACCATAAAAATATAATTTTACAAGTTATTTTCCTATTTTTTAAAGGCTTTTTATTAAGGCCAGAAATGGTCTTTAATAGTTTAAAATTATTTTAAAGCTTTAAAAATATTTGGGAAAAATTAGGGAGACTCAGTGGACATATATTGTCCATATATAAGAGTTTCAACACATGGTCATGTTCAAAATATTGGTCAAATCCCTCAAAAACCCTTTCTGGATATTTCAAGCTTTTGAAATATTTACAAAGGAAATATTCCCCAAAAATTCCAAGAAAATTCTAGCATGTCACACATGACATTTTTGATGATCTTGACAGGTATCAGGTCATGGAGAATAGTATAACCCGATGAAATCCCCTCAAAACCATTTGTGTCCATTTTGAAGTTTGAGCAACTTTATATTGCCAAACATGTCCAAATGTTCTCAAACCTTGTGAACATGCTCAAATGGTCTAATAATTCATCTAGACCAAATGGCACAAGTTGGAGAACAAGTTAACTTGATCAAAGTGCCACAAAACCCTTCCTGTCCAGAACCAAATTTGAACAACTCTACATTGGCAACTTTCTCCTTTTGATCTCAACTTTTGTGGGCATGTTCAGAACCTTAAATTATGACACTACACCAGGTGGTGCATCAAGGAGAATAGATTTGCATGACTAAATCTTGGTAAAGCCATTTCTGCTAATTTCTAGGGTTTACCAAAGTTGCATTGTCAACTTCCTCCAAATGAGCTCCAACTTGGTTGTCAACCCCTTTTCTATATGACACTTGGTCCTGTTAATCTTCATATCATTTGGAATCCATTTGCTTGCCCAAACCACCGTCAAACACCTTCTTGCAGAAATTTAAAATGCATGTTTTGGCCATTTCCACTAATCTCCATGAGCTCAACTTTCTCCCACAGCATCATCTGGTCCTGCTCTAATCCCTTCATCTTTCCCTGCTCGAGGAGCCATGATTATGGGGGTGAAAAGCTCTTTTTCCCTCTCTGGAAAGCTGCATTCCTCCCCTTTTCTCACCTCACTCTCACTCCTGCTAGGTCCCAGAGCATCCAAGGCCTCCTCCCCCCTTGTTTATTCTTCCTTCAGCCACTAGACACAAGTGGACGCGCGAGTGCGCGCGGAAAAGCCGCGGATGCCGGCCATTTGCGTGCTCTGGAGCACGTCAGCGTGTTCCCGACCGTTGACGCCGCGTCCCCCGACCACCTTGACCCTCCCCCTCATGCCATTCGAGGTGCCTCGACATCCGCAACACGCCACCATGCAGGCCCCCTCGTCTCTCCTTCTCTCTCTCACCTCTTGCGGCGCGTGCCTAGAGCCGCCCGGCTCGGCCAATGCCCGGCCTCACACGCGCGAGCACCAAAGCCTCGCCCTGCTCCCTCTCTCTCTTCCTGGCACCCTACTCGACTCCCACGAACGCCGTAGACAACCCCTCTCCCTCCCTCCTGGCCTCCCGAGCCGTTGCCGCGGCCACCCGTGCGCCGCGTCCAGGGTGAGCCATGGGTCGACTATTTAAGGCCACCCCGAGCCCCCTCTCTACTCCTTTGGCTCTCTCTCCCTCCCGTGCACCCCTGGACTAGCCCACACCTCTCCCCGTGTCGTCCGTTCACCGCAATGGCCGGAGCGCCGCCGTTGGGCTCCGCCTAAATCCGGGCTATCCCAAGCTTTTTCCTCTCTCCCTAGCTACGCCAGTGCCCCCTCACCACCACCACCGACTCGCCCCGCACTCCATTCCCTCCTCCCCGCGCCTGCCGCGCGGTGCCAAACCTCGCCGACGGCCTCCTCCGCGGCCACCCAAGCCATCGCCGCTGCAACCCTCCACGTCATGCATGCGGCACATGGATGGGTGCGGCGTGGCCTCCTGAGCACGCCGGTGGGCGGGGCGTCGCCGAAGACGCTCTGCAGCCCCGGCAATCGACGGCGGGAGCCGCTCCGCCCAACGGCCAGAGTGCGCGCGGGACGTTGAAGGCGACCTGCAGCTTGGGCCCGCGCGCCCGGCAACCCATAGGCGGGCCCGCCGTTTAAGTGGAAGCAACCCGATGAAGACGCCTTCGACGTCGCCTGTCGTCCGCGTGGCCGAGCCGCTGGGCCGGCCCACGGTCTATCTGTCGCCCCGTGCGCAGGATAAGGTTAAAGCCTTATTTCCTTTTTCTTTTTCCAGTCAACTTCAAAAATCCATAAATAATTCAACAGAGCTCCAAATTTGATGATTCAAATTTGTAGTAGTTCATAAATTCATGATCTACCACATGGTGTTGTTTGCACATTTTTCCAGGAAACTTTTCTTCACACATAATTATTAAATCCCATTTTTTTTCATTTCTGTCATAAACTTTAGAAAATCACATAGAGCTCAAAATTGATCCAAATGCCATGATTCAAATTCCTAGATGCTTCTAAGTTCATAACTTAGTTTATGAACATTTTTCTTAATACTTCCTATGCAACACAATATAATGAGCCATTTCTTCATATTTTTCAACTTTGCAAATTCACAGGAAATTCATTTGAACTCCAAATCCAGTGAAACCAACTCCTAGATGCTTCTAAAATCATGATTTGTTAAATGGGTGCCTTTGCTCATTTTTCAAAAATATATTTCTGTACACTTCTTGCAAATCCATAAACCCCTTGATTCCATCATATCAAAATGTTGAGAGATGTCCATTGATCAAATCCTAATGAATCCACTTTGGTCATCCCTCATATGACCAGAGGTATCCTAGAAAAGTCCAACTCACGTTTTTAGAGCACTTTTATTTTCTGCCTTGTTGTGTTGCTTACTATAATTGTTTCCAACGTTAGTTGACGAAGTAGACGAAATACTTGGAGAAGGACCAGAAGACTTGAAGACTCTAATGAACCAGGCAAGCAGCCCTTTGACCATGATGAACCTTTTTACATCATAATAGCATTTTCGTTGCTTCACTGAGTGCATGATTTACTTTGAACGGCAACCTTGCTAGGCTTGCCTCCGTTGCATACCCCATTGATTCTTGCATTGTTCATGACTCTATCCTTGTTCAGAGTTGTGTTGGTGGGTTGTAGAAATATGCTATAGTGAATGGCTACGCAAAGTGGGTCAGGGTTATGCATGGAAAGAAACAAGTGTGGTTTGACATACTTGCAAACAGCCCCAGTGTGTGCTACTAATGCCCCTGGGAGATGATGATGAATTAGGTCACTACTTGGTGTAGAGGTAGTGTACCGAGGCTTGATGAAAGTGTTGTTTACAGAGATGGATTAGATTTAAGATTGTCTACCGTCCCAACCAAACATGTACAACCACACTACCCCTTATGGCACGGGGCATTATTGATTACCTAGTTCGAGCTAGCATGGATGCCCGCATTACCAGTGATGGGAGAGTTGTTGGTGCGCTCTCTCGGGACGGGGTCGTGCTTGGATAGGCGGCCATGATTATTTTCACAGGGCACCGGACACACCGTTGGTACCCCCGTGCATGTGAGATGTGATGAATATGGGAGCGTGGCTCCACCAATTTAAATTGTGAAAATATATGGCACGGGGGCTATTACCAATCGAGTGGACTCTGTGTTGGTCACGACTAGGGAAAGGTAGTGATCAGGTGCTTACGCCGGGTACTTAAGGTACCGCGGGTCGTTGATGACACGAAAGCTTCCCGGATCTTGTGGGTAAAGTGTGCAACCTCTGCAGAGAGTAAAACTATTCGAATAGCCGTGTCACGGTCAAGGACAGTTGGGTGGTGCTGCTTAGACTATTACCATATGTTTCTGAGAAACAACACGATTTGGCAATATGGTTGAGATGATTCGTGAGGAAGTCACGATGAGCTGAGCATGATTTGTTCATAACTCTTTCTCGATGTTGGTGTCTGTAACCTCCTGATACCTATTGCAGGTGCATCCATGTCCTTGATAAATGTTGTTCATACTTGCATGAGAAAAACTAACTTTCCGCAAAAATGCCAAATTAGCAGTAGAGACTTGCATAATTACTCTGTTATCACTCTTGGGTTGCTTGCGAGTACATTCAAAGTACTCATTGGCTTGCCCCTGGTTATTTTATTGGCCAGGCATGAAAGAACAGGATATGATGAAGACTACTTCGGTGACGAACATGCGAGCTAGGAAGCTTCCCAGTCAGAATGCCTGTAGGGTTAAGGCAGATGGCATGGGTCCAAGTTATCAATCAAGATTTCCGCTGCGAAGTTATACTCAAGACTTGACCATAATGGTCCTACTTGTGTAATACAGTATGTATGGATGTAAGACTCTTGTTATTCAGCTTCTGTGTGTTTAGTGAGCATTGATCTCTAGGATCACTGTACATGTGCATTCGGTGATCACGACTTATGAGTCGTGGTCCCCACGGAGCTGGTATCAGAGCCATCCTGACTGTAGGAAGCCTTAGTTAGCATGGTCGTTTGTTAAGGGTAAAACTAATTCCAAAACTAATACTAGTTTTCAAAACTACCTATAGTTCTCTTCCCATTCTCAGTTTTTCAAAAACTAAGATATACTTTCCTATTCCCCTTCAAATTTAATGGTCGCTAGAATACTTATGCCCCTGACCACGGGATTCCTTGTAATCCTTGTGGATAATCTAGAAGGAAGACGCCTTGCCAGACACTCACCCACCTCTTCTGAACACAAGATTGGCAACACCACAGCAAGACGATGCCAACAGAAGGTACGCCCTCAAGGAATGAGGACATGAAGACCCAGAGGATGGTGACACCTTTGAAATTACCCCAGGATTATGCAACCTTGGCCTATGATGACCAGGGCATAGGATATGCAAGATCATGATATACATCACTAGTAGAGCAACCTTGTCCTTATCATTGTTGCATCGGAAACCATCGGTGGATGAGAACCTAGCCATTTGGTCCGCCTCACTATAGTGAGCAGGAAAACGGTTCTCTTCATCCTCCGCTCTCGGTGACGATACTGGTAACAGTGTGTCCGGCAGATTGGACCTCTACTATGCGTTGTTAGTGTCAGTACATAAAGGATTACCTACCTAGTAAACTCGACGCCTTAGAAGGCAAGAGGGATCATCATGACTAAGAGTACAAGAGGAGACCAAGTCAATGCCAGCTACGAGGAGCCACCTTCACCCCATTGCTCCAACAAGCGAGAGTTGTTGAAGACTCTTCAAGCTCAACCGGGATCGTTTCATCGAACAACTACAGGAGACGTAGCAACACCTGAGGAAGGCACAAGGCACGACTATAGAATCCGAGAACCCTAGGGTAGGATGAGTCGTGTACCCCCTATGCGCAGTCGAGTCTGTATGATGGTTCGAATAGAACCACGAATGCGTGTTGCTTGTTTTTATTTGTTTGTGTTTTGATATAGGTCGCACTTTTGCCGTAGGAAACTAGTGCGCGACAATATCACCTTCCTTACCTTGTTTCTTTTGTTTGGCCCTTTCGGTACTTGTTTGTTTGCACTTGCACTATAGAACCCCCTTTAGGCATCCCCTCCTCTATGCTACTTTTCCCCCTCATCTCTCTCCTCAACTGAAGACCGGCAAGACAATCTACACTAAGGATTCTACCTCGGCAACCGACTGGCAATGAAGACTTCTGCTACAACCTCCACGATCAACTGCAACCCCATAGAATTATGATTTAACCCTTCAGACTAGAAACCCATTCCTAGACCCTTCGAGACTCCACAAGATACCCCATCTCAAATCCTTAACCATGTGCTTAACCCACAGAATTGCAAGAGAACCAGTTAAGCCTTCATAACCTTGCACGACACTGGGTTCATTATGGAACTAGTGGTCATAATGAACAAGCACATTATCATCCTAAGAATGTTGGCAGATGAACTTGGTGGAATCAACTAATATAGTAGCATAACTTTCAATGCCCCTGAGTAAAATGGATTTAATAGGACAATTATGATCGCAAGCTGAAATTCTTGAAAGATTAAGGATTTGACTTAGCCAGGGGATATTGATAAGAGATAGTTGATATTACGATAATGATTTGTGGAAACGTGTATGAATTCTCGTAGGACATGAGATTTGGATTAATAGGGGGTCCTAGTGGAGTAAAGATGCTGAGTAAGTCTACATGGTTCGGAGTAAATTGGATTTAGACTAAAGATCTCGGTCATGAGACCATGCTTCTCGGTGCATGATAAACTAGGAGATTGGGTTAATTGTCGGAGTTGATTTAGCGGTCTATATAAAGCCTGACCTTGGAGTTTACTCGACCCCGATAATGGGAATTGGTGAACTTACTATAGTAGAGATAGCCCTTCCAAGTATTTGGGGGATTATAAGGACTTTAGAAGATCGTGTGGAACATCATAGACATTGGATTTGTAGAATTAATGAATTGTGAAGTGATTGATGGAAGTTAATTAATGGGATTTTGGAGTTGATTCTTAGGAAGGAAAAAACATCTTGGAGGGGCATACGACGTGTTTCCTTAGGATATAGATGCTTTATGTTAGACCCTGGAAGAATAGGTTGAGCACTTGGATTGTCACGTTCAAGCTTAACAACTTGTATATTCTACCCATGGATTTTTAGGGGTAGACACACTTATGAGTTTGGGGATTGTTGACATATATGATTTTGTTAGACCTACTCTCGAGAGTCATGAGGATAATAATAGCATGAGTAATGATTGGAGTTGACCTATACGGGATGTTTCTTTCGGAAATATAAAGTGATTTGCTTGGAAGGCTAGATAGAACAATTGGCATCTCAGAAACTGTGCTCAAGGAGGGGATGATAAACATTCACTCGCTCGCTAGAATCCTTGAAAACCTTACGCCCTACTAAGCCACAACATGGTCAGATCCTGACCTTGGGCTTTGGCTCTAGATCGATAAGACCTTGGCCGATACTCAACCGTGACCACCACCAATACCCCAGCCTACTTTATGTACCCCATGAACAAGTCTTCATGGAGTACTTGTATAGGTTGATTGTCATCTATATTGGGTGGCCTACTTGACTACCCGAAGACGAAAGAAGGACCGTTCAGCTGGTTAGGGGATTTCTGGAGACCGCCATGTAAAGGAGGAAGAACTATGCCAACCACCATCGTCAAGAAGTGAACTTCGTCGTCGAAGACCAGGTGTATCTCCAAGCCACTTCTCTCCAAGGAACCCAGCATTTCAATGTCAAAGGGAAGCTCACACCGAGATTTATCGGCCTTCTCCAAGATCACTACAAGACAAAGAGCAAACGGCTACCAGCTAGAATTACCACCTGAGTCACCCACTGTGCACATCATTTTTCCACACGACACCACTCCGAGAATGCTTCCGACTTTCTAACTAGTCCAGTCTCTACAAGGACATCGATCACCGAGCCATCAACCTCCAGCCCGATCCAATCTAACCTACCGCGAGCTACCCATTAGCAACATGGATCAAGAAGAGCGTCATACACGAAGCCACACCATCAAGTACTTCAAGATCAATGGAGCACCACACGGAAGCAGAAGCAACATGAGGACTGGAAGACTACCCCAGATCCAAGATTATGTATCCCTTTCCGCGCCTAGTTTGGGAATCTCGGGGACGAGATTCTTGTAAGGGGGGTAGGTCTGTCACAGCATGATTTTCATGCCACTACACTTAAGCTAACAATCATGATAAAATGTGGTTTGACAAAAACTTTTGAGTGTTTTGGACCCTGCCTTGATTGGATTTTGTCTGTTGTTTGCAAGTGCTCTAAAAATCAAATAAATCCTCCAACTCCTATACTTCATCTCCTTGCTCCAAACTCTTGAACCAATGATCATGCCATGTGTATAGGACATAAAACTAATTTCTTACAAAAATAATTTGACCAAATAGTATTTTTGAAAATTAGTTTTCAAAAAACCCCTGAATTGAGGTTTGCACTGCAAGTACTTAATTAAGGGCAGTAAAAATCTTTCCAAAAATATATTTGACTCCTATTAGATATAGGATACCCAGAAACCATAAAAATATAATTTTAAAAGTTATTTTACTATTTTATTTAAATGCTTTTTCTTAAGGCCAGAAATGGTCTTTAATCGGTTAAAATTATTTTAAAGCTTTAAAAATATTTGGGAAAAATTAGGGAGACTCAGTGGACATATATTGTCCATATATAAGAGTTTCAACACACGGTCATGTTCAAAATATTGGTCAAATCCCTCAAAAACCCTTTATGGATATTTCAAGCTTTTGAAATATTTACAAAGGAAATATTCCCCAAAAATTCCATGAAAATTCTAGCATGTCACATAAGACATTTTTGATGATCTTGACAAGTATCATGTCAAGGAGAATAGTATAACCCCATGAAATCCCCTCAGAACCATTTCTGTCCATTTTGAACTTTGAGCAACTTTACATTGCCAAACATGTCCAAATGTTCTCAAACCTTGTGGCACAAGTTGGAGAACAAGTTAACTTGATCAAAGTGCCCCAAAACCCTTCCTGTCCAGAACCAAATTTGAACAACTCTACATTGGCAACTTTCTCGTTTTGATCTCAACTTTTGCGGGCATGTTCAGAACCTTAAATTATGACACTACACCAAGTGGTGCATCAAGGAGAATTGATTTGCATGACTAAATCTTGGTAAATCCATTTCTGCTAATTTCTAGGGTTTACCAAAGTTGCATTGTCAACTTCCTCCGAATGAGCTCCAACTTGGTGGTCAACCCCTTGGTCCTGTTAATCTTCATATCATTTGGAATCCATTTTCTTGCCCAAACCACCATCAAACACCTTCTGGCAGAAATTTAAAATGCATGTTTTGGCCATTTCCACCAATCTCCATGAGCTAAGCTTTCTCCCACAGCATCATCTGGTCCTCCTCTAACCCCTGCATCTTTCCCTACCCGAGGAGCCATGATTATGGGGGTGAAAAGCTCTTTTTCCCTCTCTGGACAGCTGCATTCCTCCCCTTTTCTCACCTCACTCTCACTCCTTCCCGGTCCCAGAGCATCCAAGGCCTCCTCCCCCCTTGTTTATTCTTCCTTCAGCCACTGGACACAAGTGGATGCGCGAGTGCGCGCGGAAAAGCCACGGATGTCGGCCATTTGCGCGCTCTGGAGCAAGTCAACGTGTTCCCGACCGTTGACGCCGCGTCCCCCGACCACCTCGAGCCTTCCCCTCGCGCCAGTCGAGGTGCCTCAACATGCACAACACGCCACCGTGCAGGCCCCTCGTCTCTCCCTCTCTCTCACCTCCTGCGGGGCATGCCCAGAGCCGCCCGGCTCGGCCAATGCCCGGCATCGCACGCGCGAGCACCAGAGCCTCGCCCCGCTCCCTCTCTCTCTTCCTGGCACCCTACTCGACTCCCACGAACGCCGTAGACAGCCCCTCTCACTCCCTCCTGGCCTCCCGAGCCGTTGCCGCGGCCACCCGTGCGCCGCGTCCATGGTGAGCCACGGGTCGGCTATTTAAGGCCACCCCGATCCCCCTCTCTACTCCTTTGGCTCTCTCTCCCTCCTGTGCACCGCTGGACTAGCCCACACCTCTCCCCGTGTCCTCCGTTCATCGCAATGGCCGGAGCGCCGTTGGGCTCCGCCTAAATTCGGGCTATCCCGAGCTTCTCCTCTCTCCCTAGCTACTCCAGTGCCCCCTCACCACCACCACTGACTCGCCCCGCACTCCATTCCCTCCTCCCCGCGCCTGCCGCGTAGTGCCAAACCTCGCCGACGGCCTCCTCCGCGGCCACCCAAGCCATCACCGCTGCAACCCTCCACGGCATGCGTGCGGCACATGGATGGGTGTGGTGTGGCCTCCTGAGCACGTCGGTGGGCGGGGCGTCGCTGGAGACGCTCTATAGCCCCGGCAATCACCGGCGGGAGCCGCTCCTCCCTGCAGCCAGAGCGCGTGTGGGAGGTTCTAGGCGACCTGCAGCTGGGACCCGCGCGTCAGCAACCCAGTGGGCGGGCCCCGCCGTTTAAGTGGAAACGGCTTCGGTGAAGACGCCTTCGACGTCGCCTGTCGTCCGCGTGGCCGAGCCGCTGGGCCGGCCCACGGTCTATCTGTCGCCCCGTGCGCAGGATAAGGTTAAAGCCTTATTTCCTTTTTTCTTTCCACCAACTTCAAAAATCCATAAATAATTCAACAGAGCTCCAAATTTGATGATTCAAATTTGTAGTAGTTCATAAACTCATGATCTACCACATGGTGCTGTTTGCACATTTTTCCAGGAAACTTTTCTTCACACATACACTACTAGGGAAAGGGTTATAGATAGGATTGATACTAATGGCGCACCATGGAAGTAGTGCGCCACTACTATATACTAATGGCGCACCAGTTCGTGATGCGCCATTAGTGTGGAAGACACTAATGGCGCACCAGAAACAGGGTGAGCCACTAGTATTAATATTTTTTTTCATTTTTCCATACATACTAATGGCGCATCTGGTCGAAGTGCGCCATTACTAGTTATAAATAGTAATGGCGCACCAAGCATAATGCGCCATTATCAGTATTTTTTATTCTTTTTTTGCAAAACTACTAATGGCACTCGATCTCAATCCCCCTCCCTCTCGATAGCTATCCCCCTACATCTCGATCTCGATTCCCCCTCCATCTCGATCTCGATCCCACCCGCACCCTCCCCCGCTAGCTCCACCGCCGCCGACGACCCACCGCAACCCTCCCCCGCTCCACCGCCGCCGACGAGCACCCGGTCCCCTCACCTCCCTCGCTCCACGCCAATGGGCACCCCGCACCCTCCCGCTCCACCGCCAACGGCCCCCCGCACCTCCCCGCTCCACCGCCACCGATGATATTTTCAAGTAACATATTTGAACATATTTTTAAAAATTATTACTGTTTTTATAAAAAATATTACTGTTATGATTTAAACAAGTTTGAACATATTTAAACACAAATAAATATCAAACAGCATTTAAAATGCAAAAAAATATTATGAAGCACAGGAATCGAACCCGGGACCTCCCGTGTGTGTTGCGTCTTGACCACCGGGCTAGTGGGCGGGTTCTGATGTGGATTGGGTTAGGTGCAATATAACCTGTGCTCCATTGATTCAAGAAAAAAAATACTAATGGCGCACCACAAGGTGGTGTGCTATTGCTATAGTGTCTAGCTGGATACCCCTTCGCCCGATCCCCCCCTTCCCTCTCCCCCTCGCCAGTTCCCTCTCCCTCGATCCACCGCGCCGCCGCCGCCATTGCCCCGACCCACTGCGCCACAGCCGCCTTCCTCCCCCTCGAGCCCGCGACCTCCTCGGATGGACGGCGGCGCGAGCCTCCCCGCACTCCTCGACGGACGGGCTCCTCGACGGACGGACGGACGGTGGCTAGCCTCATCGGGCGCGCTCCTCGACGTCGGCCTTGAGCCTCCCAGCAGCTGCTGCTCATCGACGACGGTTAGTCTCATCCCTCCCTCCCTCTCTCCCGCTCATCCCCATGCCCCCCAGGCGGCGACCTAGGGTTAGGAGGCTGGAGCTACGCCCGCCCGCCTCGTCCCCCGCCGATTTTAAATGCGTCGTGAGTGTCGCACCACCGCGCCTCGGCTCCTGGTTGCCGCCCCCCGTAGCGTAATTGTTCAAGAGATGCTGAGAATGCACCTTGTATACCTGGACATCTACCTCTTTTCAATGGCCTGACGGAGTGGTTGGTGGTGCTGCCACAGTTTTTAGTTTCAGGCATGTGGATGACCTGCTTATTCGTAATCTTTGGGTCCAGTGAGGAGGCCATGGAGGATCCGTTGTGCTTAGGGGTCAGTAGTAGGCACGAATGTAAAGGAAAAGGCGACAACGATGAACCGATGCTCGTTGTTTTTTTTTTGTACATATATATATATATATATATATATATATATATATATATATATATATATATAAAATCGTGTTTTTGAGATCCTGGAATAATGCAATGAAGCCTTGCCGTTTATGTTTCAAGGGAGCTGTCATTAGAATTCACAGCTAATAAAAACATAATGCGAAGTAGCACAATCTTAGTCACACAATGTGAACTGATAACTCTCTCAAACACATTGCTGAAATGAAGATCGGTTAGAAAGTTGTTGAAGCATCATGTAACGATGTACAGTATAAACTGGAGCACCATCAAACATTTGCAGCTCCCTCTCTTGAGCAATGGGTGAGTCAGGCACCATCAGTAAAAAACCTCTGCAAAACACTAACATTCTATCTAATCTACCACCATAATCGCCGTAGGAACTAAGGCCTAAACCTCGGAATGAATCATCATCATGGGGCTCATGGCTACCGAAACTCTGTGATGGACTAAGAAAGAACTGATCAAAAGTTTAGGCTGACAGGCCAATTAGTCAGCCAAAGCTCTCGCCTAAGTTGTACTACTAAGTTGGAGTAACACCTTAAAATTCTAGTACTCCAATTTTTTACTACAACTTGTTACAATTTTAAGATGTCATACGTCTGAGCGTATCTTTGGCCATGTTGTTGTGTGGCGTGTGGGTGGCGGCACGTTGCATTATGCTATTTGAGGCATAGAATGGAAGCAACTTGGGTGGTTGGAGGTTGGGGCAGCTCATACAGGAGAAAATTGATAACTATTATGTCATTGTGTACTCCCTCCGTGCCAAGTGTAACGTCCAGTTTAGATTGGTCAATATGGTTCTCGTTTTTAATTTTTTTACATGCTCTCATTTTTTTGTGTGGGTAATGTTTTATATGCTCTTTATCTCTTCCCTTGACAGACATTCGACGAGGCAGTGGGAGATATAGCTTTCTAGCTCCTTAGGGGGATTGTTCCTCTTTACAGATGTGTTAAACAGTTCAGAACTTTCATGCCTACTTTGTTTAGAAATAGAGTCAGAATTTGAAAAGGAAAACCCTTAAGCCAAACATACAACAGGCATTGACAACATAAGTGGAGACACTAATTTTCTCTGACTTGTGGAGGCTCTGATCCTCAGGGATCATGGCTAAAATAATTTTCCATGCCTGATTAGTGATTATCTGAATCAGTTTGTAAACTGTAGAGGTGGTTAGGCTCTGGTTAAAAATAAAAACAGTAATAGAAGTTTTGTATTTTCTAAGTAAAAACCCCACATATGCACCAGGATGTGATCTGCCGTAACCAAAGTAGACCTAGCTATGCATTAGTTGTTTTGTGCTTCAGTTTTTCATTTCATCAGTAGAGTCTTTGCTCATGCCTCTTTTGAGAAGTATGTCTATTGATTCAAAATTGCCATGGCAAAAATATGTTTCAGAAAATGACATGGACTAAAATGTTCTATAGATCATGATCCATAGACAAAAAAATGCCATGATCCATACAGTATAAATTCCATGATGCATAGGCTATATTTGCCATGGGAGATGGAAATTTTGTTGGATCATGATCTAGAGATTAAAAAAATGCATAGACTATAATTTTGTTGGATCATGATCCAGAAATTTGCCATGTTGCAAAAAGAAAAGAAATTTGCCATGGTGCATATAGTAAAAACAATGCCATGATCCAAATGTAGCAGAAGTTTCAAGTAGTGTTTTGTTTACGTGTTTGAATAGGCAGCAAACTTTCTATTCTTTCTGTGTTTGTACAGACTTGCTAAACTATTGATGATTTTTTGTTGGATGACCTATTATATCTGGAATGGAAGCTCACATAAGTTGAGCTGATTTTTGTCCATATGGAAGCAGAGGACCATATTGTCTGTGGCTGGGTTTTGTCTCCGACCATTGTGTCATGATGATTTTGCAGGTACCCCGAGAGGCCCTTGAGTTTGCCGGAATGTCGATTAACTTCCGTTCCGGCAAATTCGGGTACTCCATATGTCCTATTTTCAGCAAAGGTAATGCTGAAATTTTCCGTGAATTTTGGCATGACTTTGCTAAAAATAGGACATATAGGGTACTTGCGACTAATGCCTGTTATCATGCATGTTTTATGATCTGTTGTAAGGGTACTAATTGGTCTCTTCTGCTGCTTATCAGAGATGGCGGGAAGCAGCGACCGCCGCTCTGCGACACCGCAGTATGAGTTGGATGCTTCTGAGTTCTTCACTATCATACTTGAGACTTCATCCATGACGCAGGTATATAAAACGAGAGATCTCCCCTTCACCCATCTCATTATGATATCTGTTGTTTGCTACATCACTCATTGTCTCAAACTGCAGAGGCTGCCTGACAGTTTTATGAACATGCTGATGTGTGAAGATCCGCCAAATAATGTGAAGCTGCGACAGGCCGGCAGCGGGATTCGCAGGCATTGGGATGTGGAGTTGGTGATCAAGGAGGGCCACATGTACTTGTCTCGTGGGTGGGAGAAGTTTTACCATGCCTACGACCTACGGCTGGGGTACTTCCTTCTCTTCAGGTACGACGACGACGCCACCATGCTCATCGTGAAGGTGTTCAACGCGACTATGTGTCGCATGCGCTACGCTCACGATGATGGTGCCAGTACGTTCTGCCTCTTTTTATTCCTCTACATTTGGCTTTGTCTCACATTGATTGTTAACGGTCATTGTTGCATTTTGGACAGGTAATGGGAGCAGAAGAATGACATGGCGGCAGCGATTCTGGCAGCGGCGATTCTGGGTCAGAGCGAAGAAGCGGCGATTCTGGTCAGCGAAAGCAAAAGCGATTCACAGCAGCATAGACAACAAGAAGGATGATCCGGACTGGAGTGCGGGAGAAGAGGAGCAGAGTGGGGTTGAGGAGCTGCAGGATGACGATGGGCATCGGTGAGGATGACCTAGCGCTGGTGGTGGTGACCAAGGGCAAGAGATGGTGGTGGCTGACCATGGGCAAGAGATGGTGGTGGCTGACCATGGGCAAGAGATGGAGGTCGCTGAGGATGACCTAGCGATGGTCGTGCTGAAGGTGGCCTCGCGATGGTGGTGGTGCCAGCGATCCCACACCGGGCGACATGACCACGCCAATTGTGGTAGAAGACTACATCCCACTTGCCTCCACTGCCTCCACCGCCTCGCCGCTCTTGGCACATCGGTGAGGAAGGAGAAGGAGAAGGAGAAGAACAATGCATGAGAACTGAACTTTGTCAGGTATGTCAGATCTCCTATAGGTTAGTTATCCAAAATGATATATATATATACTTAGTTACCTATGTTATCTCTAATATGCTTAGTTTCCTATAGGTTAGCTCCAAAATAACTTATGTTAGCACAAAATGATCAAGTTTACATAATAAGCTTATAGTCTTTTCTTATTCTTCTTCTTTTCCAAAATGACATAGGTTAGCTTCATTTTACCTAAGTTGGCTCTAATATACTAACTTAGAGCTTATATGCTTAGTTTCCTATAGGTTAGCTCCAAAATAACTTATGTTAGCACAAAATAATCAAGTTTACATAATAAGCTTATAGTCTTCTTCTTATTCTTCTTCTTTTCCAAAATTCTTCTTATTCTTCTTCTAGTATTTTTCTAGTCTTCTTCTTTTTCTTCTTCTAACTTCTTGTTTATCATTTTGCAGATTTGATTTAATTCACGGAAGCTTGCATGGATGGAGTGCTTCTTTTCCATTTGTGTTTTTATTTTGTATCAATGTGAAACTTTTGTGAATTGATGGATAACGGTGTTGGATGAACAATGTGAAACTTTTGTAATATGTAACGATGGAACTATGTGTTGGCTATGTATGTATATATGATGGAACTTGTGTGTTGGCTATGTATGTATATATGATGGAACTTGTGTGTTGGCTATGATTGTTATATGGATGCTTGTTGTATATATATGTGTTGGATATCTCATAGGTGAAATAGCGACCTGAGATTAAGAAAAAAAATTAAAAATTGTTACTAATGGCGATACCATGTGGTGCGCCATTAGTATAGAGACACTAGTGGCGCATCAGGCAAAACTAATGGCGCCTTTGCTTGGTGCGCCATTAGTATCAGATACTAATGGCGCACCGGTGGTGCGCCATTAGTAAGAAATACTAGTGGCGTGCTACTAATGGCGCACTGGTAATGCGCCATTAGTAGGCAAAACCAGTGCGCCATTAGTAGGCCTTTTCCTAGTAGTGATAATTATAAAATCCCATTTTTACATTTCTGTCATAAACTTTAGAAAATCACCAAGAGCTCAAAATTGATCCAAATGCCATGATTCAAATTCCTAGATGTTTCTAAGTTCATAACTTAGTTTCTGAACATTTTTCTTAATACTTTCTGTGCAACACAATATAATGAGCCATTTCTTCATATTTGTCAACTTTGCAAATTCACAGGAAATTCATTTGAACTCCAAATCTAGTGAAACCAACTCCTAGATGCTTCTAAAATCATGATTTGTTAAATGGGTGCCTTTGCTCATTTTTCAAAAATATATTTCTGTACACTTCTTGCAAATCCATAAACCCCTTGATTCCATCATATCAAAATGTTCAGAGATGACGATTGATCAAATACTAATGAATCCACTTTGGTCATCCCTCATATGACCAGAGGTATCCTAGAAAAGTCCAACTCACATTTTTAGAGCACTTTTATTTTCTACCTTGTTGTGTTGCTTACTATAATTGTTTCCAACGTTAGTTGACGAAGTAGACGAAATACTTGGAGAAGGACCAGAAGACTTGAAGACTCTAATGAACCAGGCAAGCAGCCCTTTGACCATGATGAACCTTTTTACATCATAATAGCATTTTCGTTGCTTCACTGAGTGCATGATTTACTTTGAACGGCAACCTTGCTAGGCTTGCCTCCTTTGCATACCCCGTTGATTCTTGCATTGTTCATGACTCTATCCTTGTTTAGAGTTGTGTTGGTGGGTTGTAGAAATATGCTATAGTGAATGGCTACGCAAAGTGGGTCAGGGTTATGCATGGAAAGAAACAAGTGTGGTTTGACATACTTGCAAACAGCCCTAGTGTGTGCCACTAATGCCCCTGGGAGATGATGATAAATTAGGTCACTACTTGGTGGAGAGGTAGTGTACCGAGGCTTGATGAAAGTGTTGTTTACATAGATGGATTAGATTTAAGATTGTCTACCGTCCCAACCAAACATGTACAACCACACTACCCCTTATGGGACGGGGCATTATTGATTACCTAGTTCGAGCTAGCATGGATGCCCGCATTACCAGTGACAGGAGAGTTGTTGGTGCGCTCTCTCGGGACGGGGTCGTGCTTGGATAGGCGGCCATGACTGTTTTCACAGGGCACCGGACACACCGTTGGTACCCCTGTGCATGTGAGATGTGATGAATATGGGAGCGTGGCTCCACCAATTTAAATTATGAAAATATATCGCACTGGGGCTGTTACCAATCGATTGGACTCTATGTTGGTCACGACTAGGGAAAGGTAGTGATCGGGTGCTTACCCCGGGTACTTAAGGTACCGCGGGTCGTGGATGACACGAAAGCTTCCCGGATCTTGTGGGTAAAGTGTGCAACCTCTGCAGAGTGTAAAACTATTCGAATAGTCGTGTCCACGGTCAAGGACAGTTGGGCGGTGCTGCTTAGACTATGTCCATATGTTTCTGAGAAACAACACGATTTGGCAATATGGTTGAGATGATTCGTGAGGAAGTCACGATGAGCTGAGCATGAGTTGTTCATAACTCTTTCTCGATGTTGGTGTCTGTAACCTCCTGATACCTGTTGCAGGCGTATCCATGTCCTTAATAAATGTTGATCATACTTGCATGAGAAAAACTAACTTTCCGCAAAAATGCCAAATTAGCAGTAGAGACTTGCATAATTACTCTGTTATCACTCTTGGGTTGCTTGCGAGTACATTCAAAGTACTCATTGGCTTGCCACTGGTTATTTTATTGGCCAGGCATGAAAGAACAGGATATGATGAAGAATACTTCTTGATTTAACATGCGAGCTAGGGCGCTTCCCGGTCAATGCCTGTAGGGTTAAAGGCGGATGGCATGGGTCCAAGTTATCAATGAAGATTTCCATTGCGGTTATACTCAAGACTTGACCATAATGGTCCTACTTGTATGTAATACAGTATGTATGGATGTAATACTCTTGTTATTCAGCTTCTGTGTGTTCAGTGACCATTGATCTCTGGGATCACTGTACACGTGCATTCGGTGATCACGACTTATGAGTCGGGGTCCCCACAATTCCGTTTGATATTCCTCTTCTGCGAAACACTGAAATAGGAAGAAAAAAATAGCATTTTGCACCGGGCCTTCGGTTAATAGGTTAGTCCCAAAAATAATATAAAAGTGCATAATAAAGCCTATTAAACATCCAAAACAGATAATATAATAGAATGGAACAATAAAAAATTATAAATACGTTGGACACATATCAAGCATCCCCAAGCTTAATTTACGCTGCGTCCTCGAGTAGGTAAATGATAAAACAGAATTTTGATGTGGAATGCTACCTAACATAATTTTCTAAGTCATTTTCTTTATTGTGGCATGAATGTTCAGATCCGAAAGATTCAAGACAAAAGTTTAATATTGACATAAAAATAATAATACTTCAAGCATACTAACTAAGAAATTATGTCTTCTCTAACATGGCCAAAGAAAGCTTATCCCTACAAAATCATATAGTTTGGCTATGCTTCATTTTCGTCACACAAGAATGCTCTCATCATGCACAACCCCGATGACAAGCCAAGCAATTGTTTCATACTTTAGTAATCTCAAACTTTTTTCAACTTTCACGCAATACATGAGCGTGAGCCATGGACATAGCACTATAAGTGGAATAGAGTATAACGATGGGGGTTGTGTGGAGAAGACAAAAAAGGAGAAAGTCTCACATTGACGTGGCTAATCAACGGGCTAGGGATATGCCCATCAATTGATGTCAATGCAAGGAGTAGGGATTGCCATGCAACGGATGCACTAGAGCTATAAATGTATGAAAGCTCAACTAAAGAAACTAAGTGGGTGTGCATCCAACTTGCTTGCTCACGAAGACCTAGGGCATTTGAGGAAGCCCATTGTTGGAATATACAAGCCAAGTTCTATAATGAAAAAATTCCACCAGTATATCAAAGTGACAAAATAAGAGACTCTCTATCATAAAGATCATGGTGCTAGTTTGAAGCACAAGTGTGGAAAAAAAGGATAGTAGCATTGTCCCTTTTATTTATTTTCTCCTTTTATTTGGGCCTTTCTTTTTTTTAGCCTTTCTCTTTTTTTTATTTTTTTGGGACAATGCTCTATTAATGATGATCATCACACTTCTATTTATTTACAACTCAATGATTACAACTCGATACTAGAACAAAATATGACTCTATATGAATGCCTCCGGCGGTGTACCGGGAAGGGCAATAAATCAAGAGTGACATGTACGATAAATTATGCATGGTGGCTTTGCCACAAATACGATGTCAACTACATGATCATGCAAGGCAATATGACAATGATGAAGCGCGTCATAATAAATGAAACGGTGGAAAGTTGCATGGCAATATATCTCAGAATGGCTATGGAAATGCCATAATAGGTAGGTATGGTGTCTGTTTTGAGTAAGATATAAGGAGGTTTATGTGTGATAGAGCGTATCGTATCAGGGGTTTGGATGCACTGGCGAAGTTTCCACCAACTCTTAAGGTGAGAAAGGGCAATGCACGGTACCGAAGAGGCTAGCAATGATGGAAAGGTGAGAGTGTGTATAATCCATGGACTCAACATTAGTCATAAGGAACTCACATACTTATTGCAAAAATCTAGGAGTCATCAAAAACCAAGCACTACGCGCATGCTCCTAGGGAGATAGATTGGTAGGAAAAGACCATCGCTCGTCCCCGACCGCCACTTGTAAGGATGACAATCAAAGAACACCTCATGTTTCAAATTTGTCACACAATGGTTACCATATGTGCATGCTACGGGACTTGAAACTTCAACACAAGTATTTCTCAAATTCACAACTACTCAACTAGCACGACTCTAATATTACCATCTTCATATCTCAAAACAATCATCAAGTATCAAACTTCTCATAGTATTCAATGCACTTTTTATGAAAGTTTTTATTATACCCATCTTGGATGCCTATCATATTAGGACTAATTTTATAGCCAAAGCAAATTACCATGCTTTTCTAAAGGACTCCCAAAATAATATGAGTGAAGCAGGAGAGATCAATAATTTCTATCAAATAAAACCACCACCATGCTCTAAAAGATATAAGTGAAGCACTAGAGCAAAATTATCTAGCTCAAAAGATATAAGTAAAGCACATAGAGTATTCTAATAAATTCCGATTCATGTGTGTCTCTCCAAAAGGTGTGTACAGCAAGGATGATTGTGGTAAAATAAAAAGCAAAGACTCAAATCATACAAGACGCTCCAAGAAAAACACATATCATGTGGTGAATAAAAATATAGCCTCAAGTAAAGTTACCGATAGACGAAGACGAAAGAGGGGATGCCTTCCGGGGCAACCCCAAGCTTAGGCTTTTGGTTCAACTTGAGTTTACCTTGGGCTGCCTTGGGCATCGCCAAGCTTAGGCTCTTGCCACTCCTTATTTCATAATCCATCAAATCTTTACCCAAAACTTGAAAACTTCACAACACAAAACTCAACAGAAAATCTTATGAGCTCTGTTAGTATAAGAAAACAAATCACCACTTTAAAGTATTGTAATGAACTAATTCCTTATTTATATTGGTGTTAAACCTATTGTATTCCAAATTCTCTATGGTTCATACCCCCCGATACTAGCCATAGATTCATCAAAATAAGCAAACAACACACGAAAAATAGAATCTGTCAAAAACAGAACAGTCTGTAGCAATCAGATTTGTTCGAATACTTCTGGAACTCCAAACATTCTGAAAAACTAGGACAACCTGGACAATTTGTATATTGATCTACTGCAAAATGAATTGGAAATTTATCACGTTCTTGTTAACAATTATTTTCGCGAGCGCAAAGTTTCTGTCTTTTTCAGCAAGATCAAACAACTATCACCCAAGAAGATCCTATTGGTTCTACTTGGCACACACTAATTAAAACATAAAACCACATCTAAATAGAGGCTAGATGAATTATTTATTACTAAACAGAAACAAAATATAAGAAACAAAAATAAAATTGGGTTGCCTCCCAACAAGCGCTATCGTTTAACGCCCCTAGCTAGGCATAAAAGCAAGAATAGATCTAGGTATTATCATCTTTGGTATGCAATCCATAAGTGGCTCTCATAATAGATTCATAAGGTAATTTAATTATATTTCTAGGAAAGTGTTCCATGCCTTTCCTTAAAAGAAATTGGAATCTAATAATTCCTTCTTTCATATCAATAATTGCACCAATCGTTTTAAGGAAAGGTCTACCAAGAATAATAGGACATGTGGGATTTCAATCTATATCAAGAAGAATGAAATCTACGGGGACATAATTCCTATGTGCAACAATAAGAACATCATAATCCTTCCCATAGGTTTCTTAATGGTGGAATCCGCAAGGTGCAAATTTAAAGAACAATCATCAAATTCACAGAAACCTAACACATCACACAAAGTTTTTGGAATTGTGGAAACACTAGCACCCAAATCACACAAAGCATAGCGTTCATGATATTTAATCTTAATTTTAATAGTAGGTTCCCACTCATCATAAAGTTTTCTATGGATAGAAACTTCCAATTCAAGCTTTTCTTCATAGGATTACATTAAAGCATCAACGATATGTTTTGTAAAAGCTTTTTTTTTTTACTATAAGCATGAGGAGAATTTAACACAGATTACAACAAGGAAATACAGTCTATTAAAGAACAATTATCATAATTAAATTCCTTGAAATCCAAAATAGTGGGCTCATTGCTATGTAAAGTTTTGACCTCTTCAATCCCACTTTTACCAATTTTTGCATCAAGATCTAAAAACTCTGAATCATTGGGACGCCTTTTAACTAAAGTTGACTCATATCTAGTCCCATCACTATCAAGATTCATATTCAAAAACAAAGATATAATAGGAGACACATCAATCACTTTTAGATCTTCATCATTATTATCATGAAAACTAGAAGATCACGCTTTCACAAAGCAATCTTTTTTTACACGCATCCTAGCGGTTCTTTCTTCGCACACATCAATGGAAATTCTCATAGATTTGAGAGACTCATTGATATCATGCTTAGGAGGAATAGATCTAAGTTTTAAAGAATCAACATCAAGAGAAATTCTATCCACATTCCTAGCGAACTCATCAATCTTAGGAATTTTTGCTTCAAGCAAAGCATTGAAACTATTTTGCGAAATCATAAACTCTTTAACACTAGTATCAAAATCAGAGGGCATCTTATTAAAATTTCAATAAGAGTTGTTGTAGGAATTACCATAATTGTTAGAGGAATTACTAGGTAACGGCCTAGGATTAAAGTTTCCTCTATACGCGTTGTTACCAAAATTGTTCCTGCCAACAAAAATCACATCCGTAGATTCATTATTATTCTCAATCAAAGTAGACAAAGGCATATCATTAGGATCGGAAGAAAAACTCTTATTAGCAAACAATTTCGTAAGTTCATCCATCTTTCCACTCAAAACATTAATCTCTTCTATCGCATGAACCTTTTTACTAGTAGATCTTTCGGTGTGCCATTGAGAATAATTAACCATAATATTATTTAGGAGTTTAGTAGCTTCTCCTAAAGTGATTTCCGTAAAAGTGCCTCCCGCGGCCGAATCTAAAAGATTTCTAGAAGCAAAATTCAATCTAGCATAAATTTTTTGTATAATCATCCATAAATTCAAACCATGTGTAGGGCAATTACGTATCATTAATTTCATCCTCTCCCAAGATTGTGCAACATGCTCTTGATCAAGTTGCTTAAAATTCATAATATTGTTTCTAAGAGAGATGATCTTAGCAGGAGGAAAATACTTAGAGATAAAAGCATCTTTGCACTTATTCCACGAATCAATACTATTTTTAGGCAAAGAAGAAAACCAAGTTTTAGCACGACCTCTAAGAGAAAACGGAAATAGCTTCAATATAACAATATCATTATCCACATCCTTCTTCTTTTGCATATCCCACAAATCAACAAAGTTGTTTAGATGGGTAGCAGCATCTCACTAGGAAGGCCAGAAAATTGATCTTTCATGACAATATTCAACAAAGAAGCATTAATTTCACAAGATTCAGCATCGGTAATAGGAGCAATCGGAGTGCTAATAAAAGCATCGTTGTTGGTATTGGAAAAGTCACATAATTAGTATTGTCTTGAGCCATCGTGACAAACAATCAATCCAACACACAAACACAGAAGGGGCAAGCGAAAAGAGACGGACGAAAAAGAAGGCGAATAAAACGGCAAAGGTGAAGTGAGGGAGAGGAAAACAAGAGGAAAATGGCAAATAATTTAATGCGAGGGAGAAGATTTTGTGATGGGTACTTGGTATGTCTTCACTTGTGTGTAGATCTCCCCGGCAACGGCGCTAGAAATCCTTCTTGCTACCTCTTGAGTATGCGTTGGTTTTCCCTTGAAGAGGAAAGGGTGATGTAGCAAACTAGCGTAAGTATTTCCCTCAGTTTTGAGAACCAAGGTATCAATCCAGTAGGAGACTACACGCAAGTCCCTAGTACCTGCACAAACAATAAAACCTTGCAACCAATGCGATAAAGGGGTTGTCAACCCCTTCACGGCCACTTGCAAAAGTGAGATCTGATAAAGATAATAAGATAAATATTTTTGGTATTTTTGTTGTATAGATTGAAAAAGTAAAGATTGCAAAATAAACGGCGACAGAAATAGCACATTGGCGGGAGATTAATATGATGGAAAATAGAGCCGGGGGCGTAGGTTTCACTAGTGGCTTCCCTCAAGATAGCATAATTTATGGTGGGTGAACAAATTACTATCGAGCAATTGATAGAAAAGTGCATAGTTATGAGAATATCTAGGCATGATCATGTATATAGGCATCACGTCCGTGACAAGTAGACCGAAACGATTCTGCATCTACTTTTGTTACTCCACACATCAACCGCTATCCAGCATGCATATAGAGTATTAAGTTCATAAGAACAAAGTAACGCATTAGGCAAGATGACATGATGTAGAGGGATAAACTCAAGCAATATGATATAAACCCCATCTTTTTATCCTCGATGGCAACAATACAATACGTGCCTTGCTGTCACTGGGAAAGGACACCGCAAGATTGAACCCAAAGCTAAGCACTTCTCCCATTGCAAGAAAGATCAATCTAGTATGCCAAACCAAATTGATAATTCGAAGAGACTTGCAAAGATATTTAAATCATGCATATAAGAATTCAGAGAAGAATCAAATATTGTTCATAGATAATCTTAATCATAAACCCACAATTCATCGGATCTCGACAAACACACCACAAAAAGATTTACATCGAATAGATCTCCAAGAAGATCGAGGATAACTTTGTATTGAGATCCAAAGGGAGAGAAGAAGCCATCTAGCTAATAACTATGGACCCGAAGGTCTGTGGTAAACTACTCACACATCATCGGGGAGTCTATGGTGTTGATGTAGAAGCCCTCCGTGATCGATTCCCCCTCCGGCGGAGCACCGGAAAAGGCCCCAAGATGGGATCTCACTGGTACAGAAGGTTGCGGCAGTGGAAATAGGGTTTCATGGTGCTCTCGGATGTTTTCAGGGTATATGAGTATATATAGGCAAAAGAAGTAGGTCGGTGGCGCCACGAGGGGCCCATGAGGGTGGGGGGCACGCCCTCCAGCCTCGTGGCTTCCTCGTTGCTTCCTTGACGTTCACTCCAAGTCTCCTGGATTGAGTTTGTTCCAAAAATAACTCTCCCGAAGGTTTCATTCCGTTTGGATTCCGTTTGATATTCCTTTTCTGCGAAACACTGAAATAGGCAAAAAACAACAATTTGCACTGGGCCTTCGTTTAATAGGTTAGTCCCAAAAATAATACAAAAGTGCGTAATAAAGCCCATTAAACAGCCAAAACAGATAATATAACAGCATGGAACAATAAAAAATTGTAGATACGTTGGAGATGTATCATGTAACCTGTAGATCAGTTGGGGTGGTATTGATACTCCAAAGTACTAAAGGTAACTCCTCAACCCAACAACCCAGCGTCCTTTGCAAACGGACCATAGGCCGGGGCTTGATGCCTCTCAAGAATTCTTGATTGGCTCTTTCAGCTTGGCCATTGGACTGGGGGTGAGCCACTGATGAAACATCAAGACGAATATGCTCTCGTTGACAGAATTCTTTCATAGCACCTTTAGACAGATTAGTGCAATTATCAGTTATAGTACTGTGAGGGTAGCCAAAACGGAAAATCACCCTTTTGATGAATTGAACCGCCGTTGCCGCATCACACTTACTGACCGGCTCTGCATCAACCCACTTTGTAAAAAATTTCAACCGCCACCAAAAGGTGGGTCTTTTTATCCTTGGACCTTTTAAAAGTTCCAAGCATATCCAGCCCCCAGACTGCAAACGGCCAAATCCTCAATTCTTGAGCCGGCACATGAGCTCGTCTTGAAAATTTCTGACAACCGTCACATTTACTAACCAAATCCTCTGCATCAGCATGAGCCGTCAACCAATAAAACCCATGACGAAAAACCTTGGCTATAAGACAATTAGAGCCAGCATGATGACCACAATCTCCTTCATGAATGTCTCATAGAATCAGACGGCCTTCCTCGGGAGAAACACAATGTTGAAACACCCTGTGACACTGAACCGGTGCAACTATCCATTGATAATAGTCATTGACTTAGATTGCCGGGTTATCTTCCTGGCGAAAGTTTCATCTTCAGGTAACTCGCCCTGGGTCATATAACCCAAATATGGAATTGTCCAATCAGGAATAGCACGAATAGCCACCACCAACTGCGCCTCCGGATCAAGAACAACAAGATCTTCCTCCCTAGGCAATTTGACTAAAGGGTTATGCAGAATGTCAAGGAAAACATTAGGTGGTACCGGCCTACGCTGGAACCCTAGCCGGCTTAAAGTATCAGCCGCCTCATTTTTCCTGTGATCAACATGTTCCACTTGATAACATTTGAAATGACCAGCAATAGCATCAACCTCTCGGTGGTAAGCCGCCATGAGTGGATCTTTAGAATCCCAAGTGCTTGAAACTTCCTGAGCCACCAAATCTGAGTCGCCAAAACACCTCACCCGGCTTACATTCATCTCTTTAGCCATCCGAAGACCATGGAGTAAGGCCTCATACTCAGCTGCATTGTTAGTACAAGGGAACATCAACCTTAAAACATAACAAAATTTATCACCTCGTGGGGAAGTCAAAATAACTCCAGCCCCCGAGCCTTCCAACTCTCTGGATCCATCAAAGTGAATAGTCCAATATTGTGATGCCCTGAGACCGACTGTCACGCCCAATATGCGACCCTATCCAAAAGGAACTTGAAGGTCCCACCAAGGATAGACCCGCATATTGAAACGATTTTGCAAGGTGGATATCATTACATCAACATTACATAATAGATGGGGATACATACATAAGGCACAAATGCCACAAGAATACAACAATACAACATACAAGATCAACATCCGACTACGGATGAATCATAAACAGAAACTCAAACGACATCCACCACCTGCTAGCCTCCAGCTGCCGACCGAACCTATCCCCTGATCGAAGAAGAAGCAGAAGAAGAACTCCAATACAAGCAAACATCGCTCTCACGTCATGATCATCGCAAACCTGTACCTGCAACTGTTCTTGTAGTAATCTGTGAACCACGAGGACTCAGCAATCCCATTACCATGGGTATCAAGACTAGCAAAGCTTAATGGGAAAGGAAGGGGTTAAGTGGTGAGGTTGCAGCAGCGACTAAGCATGATATGGTGGCTAACATACGCAAATGAGAGCGAGAAGAGAAACAAAGGCAGTCGTCAACTAGTAATGATCAAGAAGTGATCCTGAACTCCTACTTACGTCGGACATAAACCCGAAACCGTGTTCTCCTCTCGATCAACCCCGAAAAGAGACACTCACGGTTACGCTTTACGGTTGGTGTATTTTAGAAGAGTTTGCTTCAAGTTTACTACAACCGGATATTAACAAATTCCATCTGCCACATAACCAAGCACGGCTCTCGAAAGTTTATACCCTGCAGGGGTGTCCCAACTTAGCCCATTATAAGCTCTCGCGATCAACGAAGGATATTCCTTCTCCCCGGGAAGACCCGATCAGTCTCGGGATCCCGGCTACAAGACATTTCGACAAAGAATAAAACAAGACCAGAAGATCGCCCGATCTTGTGACAATCCCGATAGGAGCGGCACATATCTTGTTCTCGTGGCAACACCGGATGAGACTAGCTACGAGTAAAACCAGCCCTCGTGTTGCCTCAAGGTGGCCCATGATCAGCTCGGTTCGGACTAACACTTGGACAAGCATTGGCCGGGGCTAAATAAAGATGACCCTTGGGTTAATTACTCCCAAGGGAAGGTAGGTGGTGGTGAGGCAAATGGTAAAACCAAGGTTGGGCCTTCTTTGGAGGAGTCTTATTCAAAGCGAACTGTCAAGGGGTCCCATAAATCACCCAACCGCGTTAGGGGCGCAAAATACGGGAACATAATACCGATATGACGGAAACTAGGGCGGCAAGAGTGGAACAAAACACCAGGCATAAGGCCGAGCCTTCCACCCTTTACCAAGTATATAGATGCATTAATAATATAAGAGATATTGTGATATCCCAACCAAAATCCTGTCCACCATGGAGCAATCTTCATCTTCAGCTGCAACTAGCAACGCTATAAGAGGGGCTGAGCAAAGCGGTAACATGGCCACACAACGGTTTGCATAGGAAAGGTGTCAAAGGTTAGAGGCTGACATGGCAATTTGGGATGGCTTGATAAACAGGTAATAGGTAGTGCAGCATAGCGATAGAACGAAGCAACTAGCATAGCAATGATAGTAGTGAGATCCAGGGTAGCGGTCATCTTGCCTGAAATCCCATAAGGAAGAAGAACGAGTCCATGAATAAGATGAAGCCACGAAGGCAGACCAAGCGTAGACGAACGAATCCTCACGATCGCAACGAAACGGGAACTATCGAGAAGAAGCACACAACAAAGTAAACACACCACACATGAACAAGGCATGATGCACAACAAGCATGATGCATGACAAAGCTACATGAAGCTACTTATGGAAAGAGATGATGCAAACAAGAGCAACACATCAAAGCAAGTTTAAATGAGGCCGGGAACAACATAGAACAATTCCGGTAAGTCCTCATATGCAAATTTCGAAATTGGTCCAGACCTGAATAACTTTATGTTCAAGTTGTTAAACAGCAAGTTAAGATGCACCACGATGATCTACACTAAATTCTAGTCAAGTTGCATATAAAGTTCATTAATTTCGGAGCTACGTCCTAGAAGATATGAGCAAAAAAAGTTAAACATGGCATTGATGCAAAATGCATCCAAACATCAACCAAACACCTCAAAACAAGGATGCAACATGATAATATAAAACTACATGCAAAATCAAGCAAGTTTCATATAGAGCACACTCAAAACAGAGCAACGGTTCAACACATACACACTATACAAGACATGACAACAATCTGTCCAAAACAGCAACTAGACATATTGCAAGCATCAAAACAACAAGCTACAACACCTTAACATGAGAACAAAAGGCATGGTCATGATGTGCAGGTAAAGCATGACAAAACATGAACACTGAGCTATCTCCAGAGATCAATAGAACATGCACAAACACACATGGCAAGATTGCATATAATAACAGTTTCAGATTAATCAGGAAATAACATCAGGTTGCAATGTTTAGAGCTATCAAACAACATGTTACAGGAACTTATCAATGCAAACAAAGGAATGTCATGAATCTACTAATTTCATAGATCAAATGTCCTTTACTGACCATGAGCCCAAAAGGGCACAGAAAATATGATGGCACCCATGTAAAAATGGCAAGTTATATGACAGATTCATACATTGCAGGAACAACAATAAGTAGGCATGTTGATGAGCTTGAACCACTCACCAAAGAGTAATACATGGCATGGAAAGTCACCCAACAGTAATAAGACATGTTTATGAAGCTAACCATGGAAAGATCAAGTTCATAGGGTGCATGGATCACTAACAAAGCTCATGGCAAAACTGAACTTAATGTTAACAAGCTGACAGCAACATTATTTAGCAATTTGAGAGCAAGATTAAAACAAGTTAAAGCAGGTTATAAATGCAACAAAGGGCATGGATGGATAGAGAAAGACATTTATAACAAAACATTCTTAGTGAACATCTCCGTATTATGCATAGAATGACTAATAGAAGCAGGTGAACATAGCATCATGATATAGCAGATACAGACATGCAAAACAGCAACAACAAGTACCCTACTTAGCAAGCTTGATGCACTCACTACAGGAACCACAAAAATACATGGATGGCACCTATGGAAAGATGGCATATCATAGATCAAAACACATGTAGACATCAACCTCATAGGATCCACACATCAATCATGGCAAAAATGACATCATTAAGTTATAACAGTTTCAGCAGGTTAACATCATATAGCACTCTTGCAACGATGATTCAGGCATCAATATGACCTCAAATGAATATGATGCAATAAAATGAAATGATGTACTCGTCGAGGCTAACAATTTGACATAATCCACGCAAGAAACGGAGCTACGGATGCAGAGTTACGGCATGATGAAATTGCAACAAAATTAACACAGAAAAATGACTTGGACGAAAATATACCCTCCGAAAAGTCGGACGGGTCGAAGGACGAGGAGATCCGGCGCGATTTAGTGTTTGGATCGGGACGGTGGATCTCATCCACCCGCCTGCATCCGGCGATGAGGAGGCCGGTGCCGCTGGGCGGCCGTGGCGAGGCTTGACGACGGCGGGCGGCGTAGGCAGCCGGATGGCGGCGGGAGGCGGTTGGCGAGGTCGGTGGCGGAGGACGGCGGCGGCGACCACGAGGTACCGGGGCGCGGAAGCTCGGTAGGGAGCGGGCGAGGGCGCGGGCGCCGGGTGGTCGGTGCGGGCGCCGGGTTTCCGCCGGGCGCGAACGGGCGCGGCGGCGGGCGGTGGTCGGCGGCGCAGGTCCGCCGCGACGGGCGGGCTGGTGCGCGGCGGCAGGTTCGCTGGCCCGCGATGGGCTGGCAAGGGTCATGCGGTGGCGGGGAGCCGGACAGGCGACGTGGGAGGCGGGGATTGGGCGCAGGGGCGGTGGCGCTGAGGTGGCGTCGTGGGATTGGCCGGGGTGAGGTGGCTGGCGGCGGTGGACACGTCCAGCGGCGGAACGGACATGTCCGGCTGCGGGAGAAGGAAGATGGCTAGGGTTTCATCCGGGAATTTCGGGGGAGGAAGACATAATTATAGGTAGAGGGAGCTAGGAGAGTCCAAATGAGGAGCGGTTTTCGCCCACACGATCGTGATCGAACGACCGAGAGCATGGAGGGGGGTTAGGATGGGTTTTGGGCGACTTTGAAAGGGGTGTTGGGCTGCAAAGAGAAGGAGGCTTTTACGGTTACCCGGTTAACCGTTGGAGTACCAAACGACCTCCAAATGGCACGAAACTTGACAGGCGGTCTACCGGTGCTATACCTAGGCCGCTGATTTAACGTCGGTCCATTCCGAGACTGTTTAACACCCGCATACGAAAAGAGGTAAAAAGGGGCGTAGGGAACATAGGAGTGCCGGATTGCAAAACGGACAACGGGGAAAATGCTCGGATGCATGAGACGAACATGTATGCAAATGCGATGCACAAGACGACATGATATGAAATGCAGATGATGACATGGCAAAGTGCAACACACAAGCACATGACATGGCAAGGACGGCAAATAACTGGAAGACACCTGGCGCATCGAATCCGGGGCGTTACAACACTCCTCCACTAACAAGAGATCTCGTCCCGAGATCTTAGGACCGAGACGGAAGGGAAAAGGGATGAGGTGAAACAAGAAACGCAAGAGAGAAGAGGCAAAGAATCGAGAGCACACGAAAAGAAGAGAGAAGCGATGAGAATGAGAAGAATCGAAGACTCACGGAATCAGATAGGCTATGAAACCACTCGTTCTAACCGGAGTGGTTAGAATGAGAAAAGAAATGGATAAGACTGAAAGGATTTAGGGAGCACTCCGGCTGAAACATGGAGGAATAGAACACGAGGTTAAGAAGATGGAATGAAAATTGACGAGATAAATAACGCAAAGCCTCCGAAAGAATTGGAAAAAAAATTGAATGAAAAGAACTTCGAAGGAAGGATTGACTGGAGTTGTTGAGAAAATCAACAACGAAAGAATAAGCTTGTTGTGGACTTATGGATAACGTCTCAAAATTATGAGGTGATAACCGACCACAAATGGAAATGATTGGATAGCTGAGAAGAACGAAGAAATACAAAACTCCACTTCAAAAGAATACGGAGAGTTAATTGCACTTGAGACGCAAGAAGAAGGATACTTGAACTCCACCAACAAGAATCTTGATGAACTCTTGAAGAATGAATTAAATCATGAAGAACCACCATGAAGGACTCCGTAACAAAGGATGATGAGATACGATTGAAGGATGAAAGGAAATAAGATTAAAGCCTTGCGATGATTCGGATGGAGGTTCCGACGAGATGGCCGAGGAAATTTGAACTCCGGAAAAGAAAAGATTAAAACACTTAGAACTAGAATTTATTCCTCAAGAACAAACTCCGAAGGAAGGGATTAATCACTTGGATGAAATAAGAATAAGATTTATTGTATGCTTATCCTTCATCAAATTAAATTGATGACTAGCAATGGATTTAGCATACTACTTATTCTTCTTGAAAAGGACTTAGGGGGTAGCACAAAACTTGAGAAGGTCTTCGTGAACCACCGGTAGGATTGAAAAGAACGAATGAATAACAATGATAATCAAGGAAAGGAATCTTGAACGAACCACCGTTAGAATTCGGAAATGACTGACGAAAGAGAATGAATCACCGGGAAGAATTAGAAGAACCAATAAGCTAGAGGAGATTTAGATGCAAAAGAACAAAGAGATCATGAGCTGATTAAGGAACACTTGAACGAAGCACCGGAAGAATATTGAGATGAACGAAGGGGCACGGATATAGAATAATTGGGGAATGAATCTGAAAACATGGAACAAAGCAATATTCTGAAAAGATGGCCTCCGGATGATCGGGACGGCAAAAACAACTGCTGAAATAATCCGGATGGATGAAAAGAATTTGCATGACTGGAAACAACTAGATAGGATAACATCGAGCTAGCACCGCGAATCTCCGGGGGAACGGACAAGATTTAAGAGAAAAAATCTACGACGGTCTTCAAATGTTGAGAATGACGACGAGAACCACCATGCAGAATTGTTGAGACGCTCCGGGAGAATGAAAAACAAAGACGTTGAGTCAACAATGAAAATGATTCGAGATCAATCTTGGAAAAGGCATGTGACTGATGAAATTCATTCTTACCTCACACTTGAAAAGAATTGGGAATAGCTCCAGGGAAATTAAAAGAGTCAGGTAAGATCCTGGGAAAGACCTGTGGGTTAGGGCCCACTAAAAACAAAACACCGTTGGAAAGGATTGTTGAAGAGATAGGTGATGCACCAGAACAATTGAAATATTTGAATGAGGTGACAACCTCGAATTAATTGGAACACTTGATCCAAGGAAAAGAATGAGATCAACCCGAAAAAAAAACTTGAATTGAATCCACCGGGGAAGAAAAAGAGATGATGAATGTCAAACGAGACGAGAATTCACCGGTTGAAATAATTGAGGGAAGACTGAAGAGGCTCCACACGAATGGAATTGATGGTCGGAAGAAACTCGAACTCCGGGAATAATAGGGTGGGAGGGCGGGAAAACAAAGACAACTTGGAAGGGGAAACCGACGAATATCTTGAAGAGAAAAACACCGGTTGAAATCATTGAGGAAAGAAAGCAAAGACTTCGCACGAGTAGGATGGATACTCAATTACGGACTCCGGTTCCGAGAGGAAGAAGGGAGGACGGGTGGGAAAAGAAAGCAACTGAGGATTGAACTCAAAGATGAAGAGGCTTGAGTCAACTTGACGAGAAATGCACGGGATAAAAAGAGATGAGAACCAACGATGGGAAAACCAACTGCGTGATCCTAAAGAAAATTTTGAAGGGGAAGAGAAGTAATTCAAAACACCTACGTCAAGATTCCTTACCAGAGCGATTTAAAGGCGAGGAGTAAAAGAATTCCTACTCTCGATATAACTAGACTCATAAATCAGTTTATTCTAGACTCAACATCGCCAAACTACACGATCAATCAAGGGGGTCCTAGGGTGGGTCGAGGCTCGATACCAACTTGAAAACACGCTTCAATATGCGACCCTATCCAAAAGGAACTCAAGGTCCCACCAAGGATAGACCCGCATATTGAAACGATTTTGCAAGGTGGATATCATTACATCAACATTACATAATAGATGGGGATACATACATAAGGCACAAATGCCACAAGAATACAACAATACAACATACAAGATCAACATCCGACTCCGGATGAATCATAAAATGTAAACTCAAACGACATCCACCTCGCTAGCCCAGGCTGCCGACTGGAACCTATCCCCGATCGAAGAAGAAGCGTAAGAAGAACTCCAATACAAGCAAACATCGCTCTCACGCCATGATCATCGCAAACCTGTACCTCAAGAATCGTTCTTGTAGTAATCAGAACCACGAGGACTCAAAGAATCCCATTACCATGGGTATCAAGACTAGCAAAGCTTAATGGGAAAGGAAGGGGTTAAGTGGTGAGGTTGCAAAGCAGCGACTAAGCATGATATGGTGGCTAACATACGCAAATGAGAGCGAGAAGAGAAACAAAGGAACGGTCGTCAACTAGTAATGATCAAGAAGTGATCCTGAACTCCTACTTACGCCGGACATAAACCCGTAAACCGTGTTCTCCTCTCGATCAACCCGAAAAGAGACACTCACGGTTACGCATTACCGGTTGGTGTATTTTAGAAGAGTTTGCTTCAAGTTTACTACAACCGGATATTAACAAATTCCCATCTGCCACATAACCGCTGGTACGGCTCTCGAAAAGTTTATACCTGCAGGGTGTCCCAACTTAGCCCATTATAAGCTCTCGCGATCAATCGAAGGATATTCCTTCTCCCCGGAAGACCCGATCAGTCTCGGGATCCCGGCTACAAGACATTTCGACAAAGAATAAAACAAGACCAGAAGATCGCCTGATGCGCCGACAATCCCGATAGGAGCGGCACATATCTTGTTCTCAGGGCAACACCGGATGAGACTAGCTACGAGTAAAACCAGCCCTCAGGTTGCCTCAAGGTGGCCCCGCAGGCAGCTCGGTTCGGACTAACACTTGGACAAGCATTGGCCCGGGGGGGGCTAAATAAAGATGACCCTTGGGTTAATTACTCCCAAGGGGAAGGTAGGTGGTGGTGAGGCAAATGGTAAAACCAAGGTTGGGCCTTGCTGGAGGAGTCTTATTCAAAGCGAACTGTCAAGGGGGTCCCATAAATCACCCAACCGCGTTAGGGACGCAAAATACGGGAACATAATACCGATATGACGGAAACTAGGGCGGAAAGAGTGGAACAAAACACCAGGCATAAGGCCGAGCCTTCCACCCTTTACCAAGTATATAGATGCATTAATAATATAAGAGATATTGTGATATCCCAACCAAAATCCTGTCCACCATGGAGCAATCTTCATCTTCAGCTGCAACTAGCAACGCTATAAGAGGGGCTGAGCAAAGCGGTAACACGGCCACACAACGGTTTGCATAGGAAAGGTGTCAAAGGTTAGAGGCTGACATGGCAATTTGGGATGGCTTGATAAACAGGTAATAGGTAGCGCAGCATAGCGATTGAACGAAGCAACTAGCATAGCAATGATAGTTGTGAGATCCACGGTGATGGTCATCTTGCCTGAAATTCCACAAGGAGGAAGAACGAGTCCATGAAGAAGATGAAGCCACGAAGACGAACCAAGCGTAGACGAACGAATCCTCACGATCACAACGAAACGGGAACTATCGAGAAGAAGCACACAACAAAGTAAACACAGCACACATGAACAAGGCATGATGCACAACAAGCATCATGCATGCCAAAGCTACATGAAGCTACTCATGGCAAGAGATGATGCAAACAAGAGGAACACATCAAAGCAAGTTTAAATGAGGCCGGGAACAACATAGAACAATTCCGGTAAGTCCTCATATGCAAATTTCGAAATTGGTCCAGATCTGAATAACTTTATGTTCAAGTTGTTAAACAGCAAGTTAAGATGCACCACGATGATCTACACGAAATTCTAGTCAAGTTGCATATAAAGTTCATTAGATTCGGAGCTACGGCCTAGAAGATATGAGCAAAACAAGTTAAACATGGCATTGATGCAAAATGCATCCAAACATCAACCAAACACCTCAAAACAAGGATGCAACATGATAATATGAAACTACATGCAAAATCAAACAAGTTTCATATAGAGCACACTCAAAACGGAGCAACGGTTCAACACATACACACTATACAAGACATAACAATCTGTCCAAAACAGCAAATAGGCATATTGCAAGCATCAAAACAATAAGCTACAGCATCTTATAATGAGAAAACAAGGCATGGTCATGATGTACAGGTAAAGCATGACAAAACATGAACTATGAGCTATCTCCAGAGATCACTAGAACATGCTCAAACACACATGGCAAGATTGCATATAATAAAAGTTTCAGACTTATCAGGAAATAACATCAGGTTGCAATGTTTAGAGCTATCAAACAACATGTTACAGGAACTTATCAATGCAAACAAAGGCATGGCATGAATCTAGTAATTTCATAGATCAAATGTCCTTTACTGACCATGAGCCCAAAAGGGCACACAAAATATGATGGCCCCATGTAAACATGGCAAGTTATATGACAGATTCATACATGGCAGGAACAACAATAAGTAGGCATGTTGGTGAGCTTGAACCACTCACTACAGAGCAATACATGGCATGGCAAGGAAACCAACAGTAATAAGACATGTTTATGAAGCAAATCATGGAAAGATAAAGTTCATAGGGTGCATGGATCACTAGCAAAGCTCATGGCAAAACAGAACTTAATGTTAACAGGCTGACAGCAACATTATTTAGCAATTTGAGAGCAAGATTTCAACAAGTTACAGCAGGCTATAAATGCGACAAAGGGCATGGATGGATAGAGCAAGACATGTAAAACAAAACATCCTTAGTGAACATCTCCAGATTATGCACATAATGACTTATAGAAGCAGGTGAACATAGCATCATGATATAGCAGATACAGACATGCAAAATAGCAACAGCAAGTACCCTACTTAACAAGCTTGATGCACTCACTACAGGAATCACAAAAATACATGGATGGCACCTCTGGAAAGATGGCATATCATAGATCAAAACACATGTAGACATCAACCTCATAGGATGCACACATCAATAATGGAAAAAATGACAAATCATCAAGTTATAACAGTTTCAGCAGGTTAACATCATATAGCACTCTTGCAACGATGATTCAGGCATCAATATGACCTCAAATGAATATGATGCAACAAAACGAAATGATATACTCGTCGAGGCGAACAATATGACATATTACACGCACGAAACGGAGCTACGGATGCAGAGTTACGGCATGATGAAAATGCAACAAAATTAACACAGAAAAATGACAGACGAAAATATACCCTTCGAAAAGCTGGACGGGGTCGAGCGGGACCAGGAGATCCGGGCGCGGGGACGAGTGTTTGGATCGGGGACGGGTGGATCTCATCCACCCGCCCAGATCCGGCGATGAGGAGGCCGGTCTGCGGGCTCGGCGAGCTGGCGGCCGGCGGCGAGCTTGACGACGGCGGGCGGCGCAGGCAGCCGGATGGCGGCGGGGAGGCGAAGCCGGGCGAGGTCGGTGGCGGAGGACGGCGGCAGCAACCGGCGAGGTACGGGCGGCGCGAAGCTCGGCAGGGAGCGGGCGAGGGCGCGCGGGCGCCAGGTCGGTGCGGCGCCGGGTTTTCCGACCGTGGCGGCGCGCGAACGGGCGGCGGCGGGCGGTGGTCGGCGGCGAGGTCCGCCGGGCGACGGGCGGGCTGTGCGCTGGGCGGCGGTGGCTCGCTGGGTTCGATGGGCTGGCGGGTCAGCAAGTGGCGGGAGCCGGACAGCGACGTGGCGTGGGGATTGGGCGCAGGGCGTGCGCCGAGGTGGCGCTGTGGGATTGGCCGAGGTGAGGTGGTCTGGCGGTGGACACGTCCGTGGCGGAACGGACATGTCCTGCAATGGAGTAGGAAGATGGCTAGGGTTTCATCCGGGAATTTCGGGGGAGGAAGACATATTTATAGGTAGAGGGAGCTAGGAGAGTCCAAATGAGGAGCGGTTTTCGCCCACACGATCGTGATCGAACGACCGAGAGCATGGAGGGGGGTTAGGATGGGTTTTGGGCCATTTTGAAAGGGATGTTGGGCTGCAAAGAGAAGGAGGCTTTTACGGTTACCCGGTAAACCGTTGGAGTACCAAACGACCTCCAAATGGCACGAAACTTGACAGGCGGTCTACCGGTGCTATACCTAGGCCGCTTGACGAACGTCGGTCCATTCCGAGACTGTTTAACACCCGCACACGAAAAGAGGTAAAAGGGGGCGCCGGGGAACATAGGAGTGCCGGATTGCAAAACGGACAACGGGGAAAATGCTCGGATGCATGAGACGAACATGTATGCAAATGCGATGCACAAGACGACATGATATGAAATGCAGATGATGACATGGCAAAGTGCGACACACAAGCATATGACATGGCAAGGACGGCAAATAACTGGAAGACACCTGGTGCATCGAATCCGGGGCGTTACACCGACGCTCCAGAAGCCTTCCAGTTATTTCGTTGTCACTGTGTGTTTTATTTGTTTGCTGCACTCATCATGGCATCATGCGCATTGCATCATCATGTTTTCATAAAGCTTGCATCCATTCGTAGTTGTCGCGTCCCCCCTTGCCTTCGTTGACCATTCCAAGACCAACTGGGTGTTTCGAGTCCATCTTGTCTGGCCGCCTAATCTCTCTGCACAGTGCACAATCCCCCTCGCACGCGTCCGAAAGCTGTCCCGAACCCGAATCAGGCTGTCATTACTGATGGATTCGGATCATCTCCAAACATCCCACTAATATCTTCGGTTTATTATTTGATCTCTCTTAACCTTTTTATCTCTACCATTCGGTATAAATCAGAGGGTCCAAACCTAGACCCACTTTGCTATATATAGACAAACCCCTACCCAGACCAAACCCTATTTTCTAGGGATCCTACCCTAGCCACCGCCGCAACCATCCACTGACCAAATCCCCCATCGGGATCTCCCCTGCCTGATCCACCAAACCAGCCTCCTCCCCTTGATCCACGGGATGCACAGCTCCTCTGCCCGCGACCTTGCATTCCCCCTCCATTCTCGTGCCCGAGCAGGAGCGCTCGACATCGTCTCCTCGCGCCACCAAGTCACCGTTCCCATCTGCCGCCGGCGTCCGAACCTTCAGCGAGCAAGATGAGCACCACCGCGCCCTTCCCCCACCACTTCTCATTCTGTTTCTCTCTCCCTCGGGTCTCTCATCTCTCTCTGGTTCTTGCAGGGAGTTGGAGCAGCCATGGCGCCTGAGCGCCTCAAGTTCGTCACCCGCCATCCGGCCAGGGCCTCAACCTCCCGGATCCATGCCTCCCCTCGCCTCCCTGTTGTCGAGGCCCCGCGCCAAGTGCCCTGCCGCCATTGACGCAAGCTTCCCTGCTTCCCCCACATCCTCTGCTTTGAGCAGGAGGACGAGATGTGCCCCGACCCCTTGCCTCGCCTTGGTTCTCGCCGTGTCGCCGTCTCATCGCCGGATCCCGTCGTCCTCGTCACCAAGTTCTGCGCGTTGTTATGCCCGTTGACCAAGTCCGCTAATTCATACTGTTCGAGGGAGACGACCGAGCGATGCCCAGATCCGCACCTGGGCCTCTCCAGCCGCAGCGCCCCAAGGCCCAAGCCGCTCCCCTCGCCCTGCTTGCCTGCCTCTCCACCGTCCTGGGCCTCAGCCCGTGGTGAGCAGCCCCGCCGATCCAGATTTCAGCCCATCATGTGTTTTTTTCCCGTGGACAAATTTGCTAATTATCTAGAGACTGCTAGTTTTACAGAAAACCCCTTGCACTTCATGCATTTAATATCTCACAAACCGTGCATCGGATTAAAATGTTTTATATATGCAAAATGCTTAGGATTTCATCTAGTTTCACATTATGCCACTTTCATCCATGTTAAAAAATGTTCAAATTTCTGTTTGCATTAATTTACATAAATTCCATGTTAAAATGATTTATTTCATAACTAAGTAACCGTAGCTCCGAATTTAATAAACTTTATAGAATAACTTGATGCACTTTATTTTGATGTTTAACAAATTAAAAATATGAACTAGGGCAGAACAGTACCAAATTCGAAATATGCACATGAGGATTTTCCGGAAATGTTGTTTGTTATTTCCAGCCTCATTTAACTTGCCTAAATAGTTAGTATACTTATGCTTCACCTCTTGCCATGTTTAAAAACATTTAATATTTTTGGGTACATAAACGGGAGTGAATTAAATAATTGATGTGGTGTTTCGTCAATATGCAACTCGTTGCATATTGAGCTCCACTTAATTTGTAGTATTGTTTGTGCACTTTGCCATGACATGCCTCATTAAACCGGACATGCATCATACTTGATTTTGCATCATGCCATGCTTATGTGATGGTTGTTTACCATGTTGTTTGCTTCTTTCTGGTTGCTTTTCTCCTTGATAGTTTCGGTTACGTTGCGATTGTGAGGAGTCGTTCGACTAGGTTGGTTCGTCTACTTCTTGGATTCGGTCTTCTTCCTAGCAAGATTTCAAGCAAGATGACCATTACCCTCGATATCACTTCTATATTTGCTTGCTAGTTGTTCATTCTATCGCTATGTCGCGCTACCTACCACTTGTTTATCGTGCCTCCAATATTGCCATGTCAAGCCTCTAACCCACCTTCCTAGCAAATCGTTGTTTTGCTATGTTACCGCTTTTGCTCAGCCCTCTTATAGCGTTGTTAGTTGCAGGAGAAGTTGAAGATTACTCCATGTTGGAACATGTTTATGTTGGCATATCACAATATCTCTTATTTTAATTAATGCATCTATATACTTTGTAAAGGGTGGAAGGCTCGGCCTTATGCCTCATGTTTTGTTCCACTCTTGCCGCCTTAGATTCCGTCATACCGGTGTTATGTTCCTTGATTTTGCGTTCCTTATGCGGTTGGGGTTATGGGACCCCCTTGACAGTTTGCTTTGAATAAAACTCCTCCAGCAAGGCTCAACCTTGGTTGTACATTTTCCTAACAACCTAAGCCTTTTCCCTTGGGCTCTGCAGACCCGAGGGTCATCTTGATTATATCCCCCCGGGCTAGTGCTCCCCCGAGTGTTGGTCCAAACTGGGCAGACTGCGGGGCCTCCTTGGGGAAACTCAAGGTATTTGGTATATACCTCTAGGCTGACCCATCCTGTGTACCCTGAGAATGAGACCACGCACCTCCTATCAGGCTAGGTCGGTGCATCCGGAGGTCTTGCTGGACTTGTTTTACCATTGTCGAAATGTCTTGTAACCGGGATTCCGACTCTGATAGGGTTGTTCCGGGAGAAGGAATATCCTTCGTTGATTGTGAGAGCTTGTGAGGGGCTAAGTTGGGACTGATAACCCACAAGTATAGGGGATCGCAACAGTTTTCAAGGCTAGAGTATTCAACCCAAATTTATTGATTCGACACAAGGGGAGCCAAAGAATATTCTCAAGTATTAGCAATTGAGTTGTCAATTCAACCACACCTGGATAACTTAGTATCTACAGCAAAATATTTGGTAGCAAAGTAGTATGGAAGTAATGGTAACGGTAGCAAAAGTAATATCTTTGGGTTTTGTAGTGATTGTAACAATAGCAACGGAAAAGTAAATAGGCGAAGAACAATATGTGAAAAGCTCGTAGGCATTGGATCCGTGATGGAGAATTATTCCGGATGTGGTTCATCATGTAACAGTCATAACATAGGGTGACACAGAACTAGCTCCAATTCATCAATGTAATGTAGGCATGTATTCCGAATATAGTCATACGTGCTTATGGAAAAGAACTTGCATGACATCTTTTGTCCTACCCTCCCGTGGCAGCGGGGTCCTAGTGGAAACTAAGGGATATTAAGGCCTCCTTTTAATAGAGCACCGGACCAAATCATTAACACAAAGTGAATACATGAACTCCTCATACTACGGTCATCACCGGGAGTGGTCCCGATTATTGTCACTTGGGGTTGCCGGATCATAACACAGAGTAGGTGACCATAGACTTGCAAGATAGGGCCCTAGTGACAAGCATTAAGCATAGCAAAGTCATAGCAACATCAATCTCAAAACATAGTGGATACTAGGGATCAAACACTAACAAAACTAACTCGATTACATGATAAATCTCATCCAACCCATCACCGTCCAGCAAGACTACGATGAAATTACTCACGCACGGCGGTGAGCATCATGAAATTGGTGATGGAGAATGGTTGATGATGATGATGGCGGCGGATTCCCCTCTCCGGAGCCCCGAACGGACTCAAGGTCAGCCCTCCTGAGAGAGCTTAGGACTTGGCGGCGGCTCCGTATCGTAAAACGCGATGAATCTTTCTCTCTGATTTTTCTCCCCGAAAACGAATATATGGAGTTGGAGTCGAGGCCGGTGGAGCTCCAGGGGGGCCCATGAGGCAGGGGGCGTGCCCCCACCCACGTGGCAAGGGTGTGGGCCCCCTGGCCTTGATTCTTTCACCAATATTTTTATTATTTCCAAAAATAATCTCCGTGGAGTTTCAGGTCATTCCGAGAACTTTTGTTTCTGCACATAAATAACACCATGGCAATTCTGCTAAAAACAGCGTCAGTCCGGATTAGTTCCATTCAAATCATGCAAGTTAGAGTCCAAAACAAGGGCAAAAGTGTTTGGAAAAGTAGATATGACGGAGACGTATCAACTCCCCCAAGCTTAAACCTTTGCTTGTCCTCAAGCAATTCAGTTGACAAACTAAAAGTGATAAAGAAAAACTTTTACAAACTCGCTTGCTCTTGTTGTTGTAAATATGTAAAGCCAAAGATTCAAGTTTTCAGCAAAGATTATGAACTAACCATATTCACAATAACTCTTAGGTCTCATGTTTACTCATATCAATGGCATAATCAACTAGCGAGCAATAATAATAAATCTCGGATGACAACACTTTCTCCAAACAATCATAACAAGATGGTATCTCGCTAGCCCTTTCTGAGACCGCAAAACATAAATGTAGAGCACCTTTAAAGATCAAGGACTGACTAAATATTGTAATTCATGGTAAAAGAGATCCAGTCATAGTCATACCCAATATAAATTAATAGTAATGGATGCAAATGACAGTGGTGCTGTCCAGCTGGTGCTTTTAAATAAGAGGGTGATGACTCAACATAAGAGGGTGATGTCATCTTCGCAGAGGGAAGCGGGGATTTGCAGAGGAGCCAGAGCTTATTTTTAAAGCAGAGATAAATAGTATTTTGAGCTGCATACTTTCATTGTGAACATAACAACCAAGAGATGGCGATATCTTCCATGCTACACACATTATAGGCGGTTACCAAACAGAATGCTAAAGTTTATACTCCCCCTCCACCAACAAGCATCAATCCATGGCTTGCTCGAAACAACGAGTGCCTCCAACTAACAACAGTCCCGGGGGAGTTTTGTTTGCAATTATTTTGATTTGGTTTGCATAAAGCATGGGACTGGGCATCCCGATGACCAGCCATTTTCTCGTGAGTGAGGAGCGGAGTCCACTCCTCTTGAGAATAATCCGCCTAGCATGGAAGATACGGACAACCCTAGTTGATACATTAGCTATTCGAGCATACAAAACAGAATTTCATTTGAAGGTTTAGAGTTTGGCACATACAAATTTACTTGGAACGGCAGGTAGATACCGCATATAGGAAGGTTTAGTGGACTCATATGGAATAACTTTGGGGTTTAAGTAATTGGATGCATAATTGAAGGCTAGCAAAAGACTGGGAAGCGACCAACTAGAGAGCAACAACAGTCATGAACATGCATTAAAATTAATAAACCTGGAGTGCAAGCATGAGTAGGATATAATCCACCATGAACATAAATATCACGAATGCTATGTTGATTTGTTTCAACTACATGTGTGAACATGTGCCAAGTCAAGTCACTTGAATCATTCAAAGGAGGATACCACCCTATCATACCACATCACAACCCTTTTAATAGCATGTTGGCACGCAAGGTAAACCATTATAAACTCCTAGCTAATTAAGCATGGCATAAGCCACTATAATCTCTAATTGTCATTGCAAACATGTTTATTCATAATAGGCTGAATCAGGAATGATGAACTAATCATATTTACAAAAACAAGAGAGGTCGAGTTCATACCAGCTTCTCTCATCTCAATCGGTCCATCATATGGCGTCATAATTGCCTTTCACTTGCACGACCGAACGATGTGAATAATAATAATAGTGCAGGTGCATTGGACTAAGCTGGAATATGCGAGCATTCAATAAACAGGAGAAGACAAGGCAATATGGGCTCTTGGTTAAATCAATAATAATGCATATAAGAGCCACTTTAACATTTTCATTATGGTCTTCTCCTATCGACACCCAAAGAAAAGAAAAGTAGACTATTTACACGGGAAAGCTCCCAACAAGCAAAAGAAGAACGGGAAATATTTTTTGGGTTTTCTTTTAATTATTTCTACTACAGCAAGGAAGTAAACTAGCTAAACGCTACAACTAATTTTTTTGCTTTTTCTTAAAGTTTTTCAAACACACAAGAAGAGAGCATAAAAAGGAAAATAAACTAGCATGGATATTACAGTGAAAGAGTATGAGCACCGACAACTAGCAATGAGTGTGTGAACATAAATGTAATGTAGGAGAGAAATACGTACTCCCCCAAGCTTAGGCTTTTGGCCTAAGTTGGTCTATTGCCACGGTTGGCCTGGCGGATATCCAAAGTTATAGTTGGGGTCGTACTATGATGCAGCAATCATTGCATCGTGGGCTGCAGCTTGGAGGCGAGCTATCTCAGCCCTCCTCTTATACTCTTCCGCCTCCTCTCTGGTTATAAAATATCTCCCTTTTGCCTGAAAGTCAAAGAAAGTAGAAGCAGGGAGAGCGATGTGATAGGTGCGTCGTCTGTCAAAGGTTAGTCGGTACTGGAGGAACTGATCGTTCCTCTCAACAAACTGATGACGAACCATAGCCTCATAATCTAAATAAACAGGAGGCAACTCAATATCATCCTCACCTATGGTTACACCCAGAAAATTAGCTAAACTGGTTGCATAAATTCCACCAAAGAAATCTCCATTAAATCTATTATTATGCAACCTACGTGCAACAATGGCTCCCAAATTATAATGTTTATCTCCTAACATAGCACTCCTGAGAACACTGAGATCAGGGACACATATGTGACATGCTTCATCATTACCATTTATGCACCTACCTATGAAGAGAGCAAAATAATGTATAGCAGGAAAGTGAATGCTCCCTATGGTAGCTTGTGCTATGTCTCTAGATTCACCCACAGTTATACTAGCAAGAAAATCTCTAAATTCAGATTTGCGAGGTTCACTAGTACTACCCCATTGTGGAAGTTTGCAAGCAGTGGTAAAATCCTCTAAATCCATAGTAGAAGAATTTTCATAAAGATCAAACATGACAGTTTGAGAATTGCGTGAAGATGAAAATTCAAACCTCCTCACAAAGGAACTAGTGATATAGTGGTACTGGCGGCACTTATCTGCCTCGAAGCTCACAAGATCAGCGTTACACAAATATGCATTAAATTCTTCCTTGTCCTGCTTGATCCATGAAGTCCTCCGAAGGCCATTCACAAGCCCGCACTGGAGCATCCCTTGGTGGTTCATCATCAGCATCGCGCATTGCAAGCATGGGTCCTTGCTTCCTTGAAGAACCACCTTGGTACATTTTCCTAAACATATATTTTCCTCTGAAAATTTTCCGAAATTTTTTAGTAACTTCAAATAAAAGTGAACCAAGCTCAACAAAATTGATAGCAACTACTCCTACAAGTGCCTAGAGCCTATATCATGCATTAGAACTACTTGGAACCATATAAATTTGACATGCAAGCTCAAGAACAGGGTCACCTAGGCAGCACCAATTTGCAATGAATAAAGCACTAGAACAAAACTAATTGGACCATTGGAGGAGTCACATACCAAGGAACAATCCCCCAAAGCAGTTTTGTGAGAGGTGCTTTGAGCTAGGAGATCGAAAATCACAAAGAAATGAGCTAGAACTCGTGCTTGAGCTGGTTGGTGATTTTTTTGGAGGAAGAAGTGTGTGGTGCAGGAATAAGTGGAGGGAGCCACCATGGGCCCACGAGGCGGGGGCACGCCTGTAGGGGTGGGCGTGCCTCGACCCTCGTGGCAGTGCTTGCTCCCCGCTGTGTTCTCATTGCCAGATATTCTCAAATATTCCAGAAAAAAATCATATTTCAATTTCGGGGCATTTGGAGAACTTTTATTTTCGGGGTATTTTTTTATTTGCAGGGATAATTCAGAAAACGGACGGGAAATACTAATTTTACTTTATTCATTCTAAATAACAGAAAGTAAAAGGAGGGTACAGAAGGTTGTGCTTTCTAACTTCGTCCACCTCATGATCATCAAAAGGAATCCACTAACAAGGTTGATCAAGTCTTGTTAACAAACTAATTCCGAATAACATGGAACCGGAGAAATTTCGAATAACACTATTTTACCTCAACGAGGATATGCACATCCCCAATAATAAGAATATCGTATCTCTTTTTGACAGTAGGAAGAGGAAACTAAAAACCTCCAAAAATAATCAATGGAATTTTTCCAATAGAGTTGATGTTGTGGACTTGAGGTTGTTTCCTCGAGAAGTGTACCGTATGCTCATTACCATTAACATGAAAAGTGACATTGCCTTTGTTGCAATCAATAACAGCCCCTGCAGTATTCAAAAAGGGTCTTCCAAGAATAATAGAGATACTATCATCCTCGGGTATATCAAGAATAACAAAGTCCGTTAAAATAGTAACGTTTGCAACTACAACAGGCAAATCCTCACAAATACCGATAGGTATAGCAGTTGATTTATCGTCCATTTACAAAGATATTTCAGTAGGTGTCAACTTATTTAAATCAAGTCTATGATATAAAGAGAGAGGCATAACACTAACACCGGCTCCAAGATCACACAAAGCAGTTTTAACATAGTTTGTTTTAATGGAGCATGGTATAGTTGGTACTCCTGGATCTACTAGTTTCTTAGGTATTCCACCCTTGAAAGTGTAATTAGCAAGCATGGTGGAAATTTCAGCTTTCGGTATCTTTCTTTTATTTGTAACAATTTCTTTCATGTATTTAGCATAAGGATTCATTTTGAGCATATCAGTCAAACGCATACGTACGCAAAAAGATAGGTCTAATCATTTCAGCAAAGCGCTCAAAATCCTCATCATCCTTTTTCTTGGATGGTTTGGGAGGAAAAGGCATGGGTTTCTGAACCCATGGTTCTCTTTCTTTACCGTGTTTACTAGCAACAAAGTATCTCTTATCATAACCTTGATTATTTGATTGTGGGTTATCAAGATCAACAGCAGGTTCAATTTCTACATCGTTATCATTACTAGGTTGAGCATCAATATGAACATAATCATTAATATTATCACTATGTTCATGTTCATTACCAGATTGTATTTCAGCATCAGAGATAGAAATATCATTTGGATTCTCAGGTGTGTCTACAACAGGTTCACTAGAAGCATGCAAAGTCCTATCATTTTTCTTTTTCTTCTTTTTAGAAGGACTAGGTGCATCAATATTATTTCTCTGAGAATCTTGCTCAATTCTCTTAGGATGGCCTTCAGGATACAAAGGTTCCTGAGTCATTTTACCAGTTCTAGTAGCCACTCTAATAGCACAGTCATTATTCTTACTATTCAATTCATTCATTGATCAAATCATTCTGAGCTTTAAGTACTTGTTCTACTTGAGTGGTAACAATAGAAGCATGTTTACTAATGAGTTTAAGTTCACCTTTAACTCTAGACATATAATCACCCAAGTGTTCAATCATATAAGCATTTTATTTTAATTCTCTACCAAAATAAGCATTAAAATCTTCTTGCTTAACCATAAAATTATCAAACTCATCCAGACAATGGCTAGCAAACTTAGTAGGAGGGATTTCAGCTTTATCATATCTATAGAGAGAATTTACCTTTGCTACCTGTGTGGGGTTATCAAGACCATGTGTTTCTTCAATAGGTGATGAATTAAGACCATATATTTCTTCAACAGGCGGTAAATTCTTAACATCTAGCTTTAATACCCTTTTCTTTCATAAATTTCTTTGCCTCTTGCATATCTTCAGGACTGAGAAATAGAACACCCCTTTTCTTTGGAGTTGGCTTAGGAGTTGGCTCAGGAAGCGTCCGATTATTTTCATTGGTCAACATATTATTCAATAGAATTTCAGCTTCATCTGGTGTTCTCTCCCTGAAAACAGAACCAGCACTACTATCGAGGTGGTCTCTGGAAGCATCGGTTAGTCCATTATAAAAGATATCAAGTATTTCATTTTTCTTGAGAGGATGATCAGGCAAAGCATTAAGTAATTGGAGAAGCCTCCCCCAAGCTTGTGGGAGACTCTCTTCTTCAATTTGCACAAAATCATATATATCCCTTAAGGCAGCTTGTTTCTTATGAGCAGGGAAATATTTACCAGAGAAGTAATAAATCATATCCTGGGGACTACGCACACAACTAGGATCAAGAGAATTAAACCATATCTTAGCATCACCCTTTAATGAGAACGGAAATATCTTAAGGATATAAAAGTAGCGAGTTATCTCATCATTAGTGAACAGGGTGGCTATATCATTTAATTTAGTAAGATGTGCCAACAACAGTTTCAGATTCATAGCCATAAAAAGGATCAGATTCAACAAAAGTAATTATATCAGGATCAATAGAAAATTCCTAATCCTTATCAGTAACAAAGATAGGTGAAGTAGCATAAGCAGGATCATATTTCATTCTAGCATTCAGAGTTTTTTGTTTAAGCTTAGCTAATAATTTCTTAATATCACTTCTATCATTGCAAGCAAGAAAGTCTCTAGCGCTTTCTTCATCCATAACATAGCCCTCGTGCACAACAGCAATTCATATTTAGGGGGAGAGTCTTCATCATCACTTTCATCAATATTATTAGTTTCAATAATTTCATTCTCTCTAGCCCTAGCAAGTTGTTCATCAAGAAATTCACCAAGTGGCACAATAGTATCAGGCATAGAAGTAGTTTCATCATAAGTATCATGCATAGCAGAAGTGGCATCATCAAAAACATGCGACATATCAGAATTAATAGCGTAAGCAGGTTTAGTGTCGCAAGCTTACTCAAAACGGAAGGTGAATCAAGTGCAGAGCTAGATGGTAGTTCCTTACCTCCCCTCGTAGTTGAGGGATAAATTTTTGTTTTCTCGTCTTTCAAGTTCCTCATAGTGACCAGCAGATATAAATCCCAAGTGACTCAAAGAATAGAGCTATGCTCCCCAGCAACGGCGCCAGAAAATAGTCTTGATAACCCACAAGTATAGGGGATCGCAACAGTTTTCGGGGGTAGAGTATTCAACCCAAATTTATTGATTCGACACAAGGGGAGCCAAAAAAATATTCTCAAGTATTAGCAATTGAGTTTTCAATTCAACCACACCTGGATAACTTAGTATCTGCAGCAAAATATTTAGTAGCAAAGTAGTATGGAAGTAATGGTAACAGTAGCAAACATAATTTTTTTGGGTTTTGTAGTGATTCTAACAATAGCAACGGAAAAGTAAATAAGTGAAGAACAATATGTGAAAAGCTCGTAGGCATTGGATCGGTGATGGAGAATTATGCCGGATGCGGTTTATCATGTAACAGTCATAACATAGGGTAACACAGAACTAGCTCCAATTCATCAATGTAATGTAGGCATGTATTCCGAATATAGTCATACGTGCTTATGGAAAAGAACTTGCATGATATCTTGTCGGTGTACGAAAAGAGGGGTACACCTTTTGTACCCCAATAACTGTGCACGGGCAGTCTGAGCCGTGGGCACCATCGCACTGAGCAAGGCAAGGGAGGTGAGCCAAGGTAAGTCCGAAGCTCGAAAGGAGCAGAACAACGCCAAGACCAAGACCACAAAGAGCAAAGGGGACGAAGCGGGCTCCCCCGGCAAGATCCTTGCCGGGAGGCGGTTTTAGCAAACCCGGCAAGACCCTTGTCGTGGCAGCGCGCCCACACCTACGGAGCGAATCACCCTTGAGTCCACTGCCCCATGGGGTAAGGATTCGAGACATCCCGTGGTTGCATGCAGATCTTTGTGAAGACATTCAAGATCGATACACGCTATAGAAGATGACGACCCTTGGCGGGATCCCAGCCAAGGAGGACCACAAGGCCCTCGGCAAGAGCCTTGCCGGATGACAAAGGTGCCCCTAAGAAGACCCTTTGTCGGGCTACGACGAGGCCCCTTGCCAAGAACACTGGTAGGGCCACCATCAGGCCCATGCCAATCAAACCTCCACCACTGTTCGCATGCAGCTGCCGACCCAACCAGTTGGGCAGGCACCTGCGTGGTGGCAAGAGGATCTTCGTGGAGACCCACCACTGCGCCACCTCAGCTGCCAGCCTGCCTACATGGCACCGCGGGCATCGCTGGCCGTATGCGTGTCGACAAGAAAGGGAGCGGCGACGACGAGACAGGCTCTCCCGCCCCGGTAAAGTAAGGACACCTAAGCAAGACGCATTAAAGGCGCCTTGTCATGTAATGCGAGGGATAAACTCGCATCACTGTACCCTTTCCACCTCCTGTGTGCCACTGTGGCAACCCCTTTCCCTATAAAAGGAGGCCCAAGGCGACCGGGAGGAGGATTCGACTTTTTGAGCTCCTCACGCCCCATTGCTAGTTCAAGAACACAGATAAACAAACCACCAAAGCAGGAGTAGGGTTTTACGCATCCTCGCGGCCCGAACCTGGATAAGGAAACCGTGTGCTCTCAGATGATCCGCTTTTCTCACGACCGCTACCATGACCGCTGTAGGGATTCTTGTGATCCCATAGGTGTCGTTCCCACCGACATCTTTGGCGCGCCAGGTAGGGGGGCGCAGTTGTGAGAATCGGCTCTAGCAGTTAGTTCAACGCTTCTTCATCGTCATGGCGCCCAAGAAGAAGATGACGGTGGCGGTTGGCCCGTCGGAAGCCGGACATCCCGTTCCGACGCGGGCGAGCAGCGGACCGGTCGCAGAAAGGACCTGGCGCCGTTCATGAACACCAACACCGTCCCAGCAGCTAAAGTTTGGGAGGCGGTGATGTTCGTGCGCCTGGTAACGGGCCGCATGCCGCCAAATCCAAAGACGGAGCCAGGCCCTCCGCGGGTGGCGCGGGGCCTTCCAAGATCGCTTCCACCCCGCCCGAAGGCGACGCGAGGGCTTCCAAGACTCCCACGCTGGTGCCGACGGCGCGCTCCTCTCAAGCGGCGCGCGATGAACGGCGTAATCACGCCGAGGACCCCGGGTGTCGCCGCGGAAAGAGCCCCGAGCGCCACTCCCGAGATTTAGAAGACCTGCCCGCTCGCTGAGGCGCTGGTGAAGATGGCATGCGCATCGCTGGTCGTGATAGAGCTCCTTCGACAAGGTCGGTCGGCGCGATCGCGATCCGTGCAGGTTTCGCTGCCACCAACGCCAGCAGGCTCCTCGCACGCTGCTAGCTTGCTCCTCGATTTTCCTCCCACTACGGGAAACTTCGATGAATGGAGAGCCACTATCCGAAGCCTTGTTGCGGTGGCCAACAAAGACGAACCGAGTCCGGTGGAGCCCCCGGGTCGACGCTCCGACGGAGTCCCACGCACCAGTGGCAGGAAAGCCATCAGCGCCGCGACCACGTTGACGCCAGCCGTCGCGACGTTACGGGCGACAAAATCTCCATAGCATCGTCCGACCCGCGGGCCCACTGTGACCAGCGCCAAGTTCTTCGGGAACGAGAACATGAAGACGCTCGAACCACTATCGAAGGCCGGCCGGAGCGCGCCACCAATCGGGACAGCGAAGTGGCTCGCCAGGAGCCACCCGCACCGGAGAGCCCTAGAGGCCTACCTTACGAGGTAGGCTGTCCGGCTTTACCCATGAGCTGCGGCAGTTCCAAAGTGGCCCACTCACCGCACCGCCAAACCCGACGTGGGCAAAAGTACAGCGGCAAGACCCACCGTTCGAAGTTGCTCAAGATCTACACCATCGCGATGCAAGCTGCCGGAGCCCGCGACGATAAGGTGCTTATGCGAATTACTTTCCGCTGGCTCTAAACCCAACGCCATGTCATGGTTGATGCACTTGCCGGTAGACTCTATTTCCTCCTGGTCGGATTTGTGCCATGAGTTCGTGGGCGCCTTTACTGGAGGCCACCAAGCCCATGGCCAAGCAAGCGACCTGCACGCCATTCCCCAGAAGGGAGGCGAGATTCTCCGCAAGTATATACAGAGGTTCAGCCGATACGATAATATCCTCGATGTTCACCACCGCCGCCATCATCGCCGTGTTCCATCGTAACGCGCGTGAATCGCAAGATGCGCGAAGAGCTGGCAATGAACAAGGAGAAAGATGTAGCAGAACTCTATGTTCTTGCTGACAGATGTGCCCGAGCTGAAGAGGGGAGGAAGTACCCCGGCGAAGATGCCAGTGTGGAAACCGACTCCTCAGATGAGGATATTGCCGCCCCGACGAAGAAAGGCCGGCGCCACAACAGGAAGCGCAAAGGTAAAGCCGTGCTTGCCGTCGAGGGATCTGACGACGCCGGCTCCACCAAGAAAACCAAGGCAAATGACCCCGGCAAGGAAGTTGCCGGATGTGTCGCCTGACGGGCCTTGGCGGCTGCCGAGAAGCCAGGAAACTCCGACAAGCGATACTGCAAGATCCATCGCACCAAAGGCCATGCTCTCCAAGACTGCCGACAGGTTGAGCTCCTCGCTGAGAAGCAGAGGGCTGAGTATGAGAGGCGGGACAAGGAGAAGGGCCCAGATGATGCTGAGGGGTCCGGCAAGAAGCGTGACGGCTAGGCGGGCCGTTGCAGCAATGATAAACAACAGGAGAAGCCCGCCCGGGGCCGTGACAGAAAGCCAGAAGACAACGATCACGAAGAGGACGACGAATCCGGCGACCAAGAGTTTCAGAAATCTACAGAGGCTAAAGGCCGACGGCGGCGCCATTGCATACTTCTCACCGCCGCTTAAATAGTGGGCGTGAGAGATTACAGCCGCAGAGCCGCTGCTTGATGCCCAAAGGTCAGCTGAAGTGGTCCAAGACACCTATCATTTTTGACATCGAGGATCACCGATCGCACTATCAAGCGGTCGGTGCTTGCCATTGTTGGTTTCACCAACAATATGCAACCTCAAGGTGACGAAGATGCTAGTCGATGGCGGGGCCGGTCTGAACTTGATCTCGCCTGCCGTGATCGAGAAACTGCAGATTCCTGATGGAGACCTCGAAGAGACGGGCACGGTTCAGGGGGTCAACCCGGGAAGAAGCCAACCCAAGGGAAAGGTCACGCTGCCGTGACCTTTGGAAGCGACTGAACTACAAGACGGAGAGGATCGTGTTTGATGTTGCCAAGATCCCTTGCCCTACAACGGGATCCTTGGCCGCCCAAATAGCCAAGTTCATGGCGGCGTCACACTACACCTACAACACCCTGAAGATGCCAGGACCTGTGACGATCATCACCATCCCCTCCGATAAGAAAGATGCGATCATTTGCGCTAACCAACTATACCAGCAAGCAGTTGCAGCAGCTGCCGCCACTAGGGCACTTGCTCTTGCCGCTAGGACCCCGGGAGGGAAGAAGAAGAAGAAGACCGGTGAGACCTCGTACACCCACTCCGGCAAGCGCACCTCTTCGGAGTGTAGCGCCGCTGCCGAGGACGTGCGAGAGCTCCACCGGCGGAAACAAGAAGCCTGTGGCCATACCGCCGGGAACCAAGAAGGTTTCTCATATCGAGGATTTACACGGAGGAGCTTTTACCATAAGCTCCACCCTTGACAACAAATAGGAAGACGCGCCGTCACCTTCCCCGTGGGCGAATGTCGATGTGTTTGCATGGCAAGCTTCCGACATCCCCGGTGTTCCTGTGGAGGTGATTGAGCACCACCTTGCTGTCCGCCCTCATGCGCAGCCCGTCTGCGTAATGTCGAAGAAAGCTTTGGAATGACAAGAGTTCATCATGTAAGAGATCCGGAAACCGGAAGCAGCGGGTTTGGTAAGAGGAGTGCTCCATCCAACATGGTTGGCCAATCCGGTCATAGTGCGCAAGGCAAATGGGAAGTGGAGACTGTGTATTGATCACACAGATATCAATAAGGCTTGCCCTAAAGACCCCTTCCCGTTGCCGCGCATCGACCAGATTGTTGACTCCACGGCTGGGTGTGATCTGTTGTCATTCCTCGACGCCTACTCCGGCTTCCACCAGATCTTCATGACAAGAGAAGACGAAGAGAAAACAGCATTCATCACCCCATGTGGTACGTATTGTTTCATGCGGATGCCTTTCGGGTTGAAGAGTGTTGGTTCGACGTTTGCAAGGGCGGTCCAGATTGGTTTTGAACCCTAGCTCCATAGAAATATGGAAGCTTATATGGATGACATAGTGGTCAAAACCAAGGATGTGGCAACCCTCATACCAGATTTGGAGGAAACATTTGCAAACCTGCGCAAGATCAATCTCAAGCTGAACCCTGAGAAGTGCGTCTTTGGCGTCCCATCCGGCAAGCTTCTCGGGTTCTTGGTGTCACAACGTGGGATAGAGGCCAATCCGGACAAAATCAAAGCTATAGAGCAGATTGAAGCACCCAAGCGAATCAAGGATGTGTGTCGGCTTGCTGGTTGCGTTGCCGCCATGGGCAGGTTCATTTCCAAGTTCGTCGAAGCGCTTCTTCCCTTTTTCAAGATCCGAAAAAGGCGGGCCCGATGGAGTGGACGCCGTGTCAAGCAGCATTGCAAGGTTTGAAGAAGTACCTCTCCTCCGCGCCAATACTAGTTGCGCCTAGGCCACAGGAGCCGTTGTTGCTATATCTGGCGGCAACGAACCAGCTGGTCAGCGCCGCACTAGTGGCGCAAAGAGAGGTTGACGACGAGGTAATGGCAGCGGCAAAGCCCGACACCACCAATGCAGAGAGGACACAGCCAGTTGAAGTGCCGCCGAAGAAGAAAATGATGCAGCACCTGGTCTACTTTGTTAGTTCCCTCCTGCAGGGGGCTAGATCAAGGTACTCAAGCGCAGAACCGCTCTTCGCCTTCTTATGGCCTCGAGGAAGCTGCGTCACTACTTCCAGGGACACGAGATCACTGTCGTCACTCGCCTCCCTCTGCAACGGATATTGCACAATCCGGATGCAATGGGAAGAATTGTGGAATGGGCACTAGAGCTGTCCAGCTTTGGCCTGAAGTTTGAAAGTACTTCGACAATTCAGAGCGGAGTCCTAGCGGAGTTCATTGCAGAATGGACCGCAACGCCTGACGAAGAAGCCCAAGAGACTGCTCTCCCCGGCAAGTAGGCAAGTTGTGATTGGATCATGTACTTTGATGGAGCTTTCTCCTTACAAGGCGTCGGGCTGGCGATCGCTTGTCGCGCCCACCAGAGAGCACCTCAAGTACGTGATCCAGATGCACTTCCCCAGGGAGATGTCAACAAACAATACGGCAGAGTATGAAGGGCTGCTTGCCGGTCTTAGGATCGCGGCGGACCTCGGAATCAAGAAATTCATCGTCAGGGAGACTCGCAGCTTCTCGTCAAGCAAGTCAACAAGGATTACCAGAGCCCGTTGATGAAGGCCTACGACGATGAAGTGAGAAAGCTGGAAGAGCGTTTCGACGGTATACAGGCTGAACACGTTCCCCGAGCGAAGAACGATATCGCCGACACTGTCAAAACGCTGCTGCCTCAATGTACCCGTGGAACTGTGTACCTTTGTGCTTCAAATTTAACTCAGCCATCCGCTGATCCATCAACAGAGCGTAATAAGATGAGGAAATCAGGGCCCGGCAAGTACTTTCTCGCCGAAGCTCCTCGAGCCGCGGCAAGGATGTTGCCGGGATACCGAGCCCACCACGGACGATCGGCTCCAGCGGAGCGCCAAGCTCTTGCCGCCGAGACAGCCGCCCTATAGCGGAGCAAATGCCTTTAGTCCTCGCCACAAGCCCTGTGCTCCAGCGTGGGCACAAAGATACCGTCCGATTCCTCCAACAGGGGAACTTCCGAGGAGCAGGAAGAAGCAGAAAGTAGCCCGTCGCTCTACCATGTACCCGGTTCGCCGATGACGCCCCTGCATGTAAAGAGGCCGAACGGTGTGAAATTGAAGTGTATCCCTCGAGAGGAAGGACTGGAGCTGTTGGCGGAGATACACGGAGGCATATGTGGATCCCACATTGGGTCAAGGGCACTTGCCGGCAAGGCTTCTTCTGGCCCACCGCCCTCCAGGATGCATTTACACTAGTCACCAGTGTGAAGCGTGTCGGCCCATTCAAAGAAGCTTCATCAGCCAAATTTTAAGCCCTTCAAACCATTCCTCTCTCTCGCCCTTCTCGATCTGGGGCTCGACATATCGGGCCCTTTCCCGCTGGCTGTCGGGGCTTTGAGTACTTGTACGCTGTAATCGACAAGTTCACAAAGTGGCCGGAGGTGGAGGCAAGGAGGAAGGTCACAGCTCGGCCACCGTCAAGTTCTTCAGGGACTAGTGTACCATTTTGGCGTACTCCAACAAGGTTATCACCGACAATGGCACACAGTTCACAAGCCGCACCTTCATGCAATATACCCAAGACCTCGGCAAAGAAAGTCTGCTTTCGCCTGCTGCTCACCCGCCAAGCAATGGTCAAGCCGAGAGGGCAAATGCTGAAGTATCATGAGGCTTAAGGACCAAGACCTTTGACAGGCTGCACAAGAGTGGAAGGCGCTGGATTGATGAGTTGCCGGTGGTTCTTTGGTCGATCAGGACGACGCCAAATCGAGCCACCGGCCAGACACCTTTTGCCCTAGTATATGGGGTAGAAGCAGTTCTCCCCACTGATCTCATATACGGGTCACCTCGAGTGCTCGCTTATGACGAGCTTGAGCAAGAGCAACTGCGGCAAGATGACGCAATGCTCCTTGAGGAAGACCGTCTTCGGGCGGCTGTGAGAGCAGCATGTTACCGGAAGCCTTGCGCCGCTACCATAGCCGCAAGGTTCATGCCCAAGCCTTGAGGAAGGTGACCTTGTCCTTCTGCTCAATCGCCAAGAGTTCCACCCAGTTGCCGCCAAAGTGGGCAGGCCCTTATCGGGTAATACGCGTCACCAGGCCCGACGCAGTCCGCTCGAGATCAAGATGCTGCCCGTGAGTAACTCCTGGAACATTGAGCATCTTCGCAAGTTTTACCTATGAGGCACGGCTTGCCGGGCCCCCCGGCAAGCCACCTTTTGTACAAGCATTGCCGATGTTGCATGTAACCCTTTGTACAAAGCCAGGCGCAGACCCTAAGCATAAATAAATGAAGCGATGTCGCCCTAAGTTATAGCATGCATGCTAGGTCGAGTCTCGTCCTTGGTTAGGGTTGATAGTGCTTAGCGGTGACTAACCCCTAGCTTAGAGGTCGAGTGTGCGTCTCTTTGCCATTCTTTTGTCTTCTTTGGTTTACAGGACTCACGGATATCCTTGCCGGATCACTTGAGGACGAAAAAGAGAAGAGGGATAGACCGGCATCTAGACCCCGGCAAGCCAGTATTGCCGGGGGCTGCAAGTGCAAAGATTCACCCACGGCAAACCAGAGTTGCCGGGGGCTACAGCTTCAGATAAGTTCTTCATCCCTTATCATGCATTCCCTTATGGACCGAGGTATGTGAAACCTCGCTTTTTCCCAAAGCTATTGTGCTCCCCTAAAACTCTAGGCCCTAGGGCCTGCCTCGGGCCAGGTTTGGTCGAGTCGCGCAAAGCAAAAGGATGAAACAAGGAGCTCGAACCCACCTCATCCCCGCCTCCGCCAAAAGCGTGAGAAAGGTCGAGCGAAGTGGGAAGACGGGTGGCTCAAGGTTGCCGGGCAAGGAAATGTTTATCTTAGGGATGTCAAGGATTTACTCCTTGTCGTGGGTTCTACCCGCAAACAAATGACCCGCAAGCATCCCTTTTTCATTAAAACATTCCACTGTGTACAGCCCATGGGGAATGAAAACATGAATGATGGGATTACAAGTTTTAAATTCAGCCAAGGCCCAAAGGCTTACAAGCTAAAGAGATAAGGTGCCCAGAACACCTTTCTTGTCCCTCTCCTCGTGGAGGCAGGTCAAGGAGGCGAAAGGGCGTAAGGGCGCCTAGGCGAGCTCCGGGTGGCAGGAGGCACCAAGAGAACATCTCGGTGGTCGTCCGAAGGCTGGATGGTGATGGCGGCGCCGGAAGCAGAGCTCGAAGACGAGGCGGCAGGACGTCAGCATGCGTCGAAGGCGTTAGTGCCCGCGTACTCCGATTTGACAGCCTTGCCGCCCGCCCTCTTCCTCTTCCGCAGCCTCCCAGCACCAGCCGCCCAAGGAGACGACCCTGAGAAGTTCAGGGAGCCGGCGACACGGATGATGGGGTCGCCTGTGCCGCACAGAGCGGCGCCCGACACCTAGTCGGACCCGTCATCCTGCCGCTTGCTACCCTCGTCGTCGCTGCCGCTATCCTCCTCGCCACTGCCGCCCGAGGAGGGGTCTTCACTATCAAAAGAGCTCTCCACGCAGCACCTTGCCCGGGTCCCGAAGAGCCCGAAGACCTTGACGGAGAGGAGGCCGCCCTCCATCAGCTTGAAATGGAGAGTGAGCCCCTCCGCTGCGGTGGATATGAGCGAACGCCTTCCATCCCCAACGAAGATACACCACGTGAGGGGCTGGGAAGTTGACGCGAACTCGCTGCATCACTGATCCCACAGCCCTCATGTGCAGCCGCAATGACTCCGGCGGATCCAGCTCCATCTCCCGCGCGAATGGAGTCGGGAGACGAAGGCGACGGTGAGGCGGCCGGCACAGCCTGACGAAGAACTCGCAAGGGTCATCCCCAACATGGCCCTCCGTGGGGGGAGGAACTACTGGCAGAGGCGAGACAGCCACGCCTGCCCCTCCTCTTCCCCGAAGCGCCTCGGCCTCGCCCCTCCCCTTCCTCGCTGGCCGGCTCTGCCACCGCAGGTGCAGGAGAAGGAAGGACGCGTTGTCGAGCGGCGACCCTCTCCGCCACCGTTGAAGGGCCAGGATTCCCTCTCTCCATGGCGGATGGAGGGGGGAGCAGAAGCTGAAGGAAGGAGAAGATGGAAGAATGCGAGATGCCATCTCCCCCCTCCCGCTCTCTATAAAGGAACAGGGTGGGGGCTCGGCCGCCCCGCTCAGCCAATAAAGACGCGGAAGGCGTAGGGAACTGGGACCAACCCCGTGCCCCAGCCCGCGACGGCCCGGTTTCCCGCCTCCACCATTCGCCACCCCAAGCGCATGAGAACCACGTGGCAGGCATGCGGGACCAAGGCGACGGGTGAGGCGACCTCTCTCCACCCCGTGGTCGTGGGGAGTGGACGCCTTGAAGACCACGCCTCGGCCCCTTTCACTAAATGGGCCGCGCCTCCACGCCTCCCTCCGTTTATGGGAACGGCGAGAACCGCCCCCTTTACTACGACGTGACGCATGCGCGCAGAGCTCAGCCCCATGCATGCCGCCCATGTCACGCGTGCCTCCCCACGCCGAGCCACGCGTGGAAGGCATGGGAAGCGCAGTGCGCGAAGAGACTTACCGCAGTAAAAACTGTTGGGGAACATAGTAATTTCAAAAAAATTCCTACGCACACGCAAGACCATGGTGATGGCATAGCAACGAGGGGGGAGAGTGTCTGTCCACGCACTGTGAGACCGTGAAGCGGAAGCGTTATAACAACGCTGTTGATGTAGTCGCACGCCTTCACGATCCGACCGATCCAAGTACCAAACGTGACGGCACCTCCGTGTTCAGCACACGCTCAGCTCGATGACGATCCCCTGCCCGATCCAAAGCAAAGCTGCCGGGATGAGTTCACAAGACGACGGCGCGTGGCGACGATGATGATGCTCCACCAACGCAGGCTTCGCCTAAGCTCGCAACGATATGACCGAAGTGGAATATGGTGGAGGGGGCACCGCACACGGCTAAGGAACGATCCAGAGATCAACTTAGGTGTCATGGGTGCCCCCGCCTCAGATATATAAAGGAGCAAGGTGCGGCCAGCCCAAGGCGCTGCCGAGGAGTCCTACTCCCACCGAGTAGGACTCCCCCCCTTTTCCTAGTTGGATTAGGATTGGGGAAGGGGAAGAGGGAAGGGGCGCCGCCTCTCCTTGTCCTATTCGGACTAGAGGGGGGGCGCGCCTGCCTGGGCCGCCCTTTCCTCTTCTACCTATGGCCCATCAAGGCCCATAGACCCCGGGGTTCCGTAACCCCTGTTCCCAGAACTTCCTGCTTTCATCCGGAACCTTTCCAAGTCCAAACATAGGCTTCCAATATATCAATCTTTATGTCTCGACCATTTCGAGACTCCTTGTCATGTCCGTGATCACATCCGGGACTCAACAACCTTCGTACATCAATACTTATAAACTCATAATGAACTCGCCATCGAACGTTAAGCGTGCGGACCCTACGGGTTCGAGAACTATGTAGACATGACCTAGAACCATTCTCGGTCAATAACCAATAGCGGAACCTGGATGCCCATATTGGTTCCTACATATTCTACGAAGATCTTTATCGGTCAAACCGCGATAATCGACATATCGTTGTTCCCTTTGTCATCGGTATGTTACTTACCCGAGATTCGATCGCCGGTATCCAATACCTAGTTTAATCTCGCTATCGGTAAGTCTCTTTACTCGCTCCGTAATACATCATCTCACAACTAACTCATTAGTTGTAATGCTTGCAAGGCTTATGTGATGTGTATTACCGAGAAGGCCCAGAGATACCTCTCCGACAATCGGAGTGACAAAACCTAATCTCGATTCATGCCAACTCAACATATACTTTTGGAGACATCTCAGAGAGTACCTTTATAATCACCCAGCCATGCTAGGACGCTTTGGTAGCACACAAAGTGTTCCTCCGGTAAACGGAGTTGCATAATCTCATAGTTGCAGGAACTTTGTATAAGTCATGAAGAAAGCATAAGCAACATACTAAACGATCAAGTGCTAAGCTAACGGAATGGGTCAAGTCAATCACATCATTCTCCTAATGATGTGATCCCGCTAATCAAATGACAACTCATGTCTATGGTTAGGAAACATAACCATCTTTGATTTAACGAGCTAGTAAAGTAGAGGCATACTAGTGACACTGCTTGTCTACGCATTCACACATGTATTATGTTTCCGGTTAATACAATTCTAGCATGAATAATAAACATTTATCATGATATAAGGAAATAAATAATAACTTTATTATTGCCTCTAGGGCATATTTCCTTCAGCCTCCCACTTGCACTAGAGTCAATAATCTAGATTACACATTAATGATTCTAACACCCATGGAGTCTTGGTGCTGATCATGTTTTGCTCGTGGAAGAGGCTTAGTCAACGGGTCTGCAACATTCAGATCCGTATGTATCTTGCAAATCTCTATGTCTCCCACTTGGACTTGGTCCCGAATGGAATTGAAGCTGCCTCTTGATATGCTTGGTCCTCTTGTGAAATCTGGATTCCTTTGCCAAGGCAATTGCACCAAGATTGTCACGTAAGATCTTCATTGGTCCCGATGCACTAGGTATGACACCTAGATCGGAAATGAACTCTTTCATCCGCATTCTTCATTTGTCGCTTCAAGCAGCTATGTATTCCGCTTCACATGTAGATCCCGCCACGACGCTTTGTTTAGAACTGCACCAACCGACAGCTCCACTGCTCAATAAAAAATACGATCCGGTTTGCGATTTAGAATCGTCCGGATCGTTGTCAAAGCTTGCATCGACATAACCATTTACGGTTAGCTCTTTGTCACCTCCATATACGAGAAACATATCCTTAGTCCTTTTCGTATTTCAGATGTTCTTGACCGCTGTCCAGTTGATCCACTCCTGGATTACTTTTGGTACCTTCCTGCCAAGCTTATTGCTAAGCATACGCCGTGTCCGGTACACAAGATTGCATACATGATAGAGCCTATGGCTGAAGCATAGGGAACATTTTTCATTTTCTCTCTATCTTCTGCTGTGGTCGGGCATTGAGTCTGACTCAATTTCACACCTTGTAACACAGGTAAAAGACCTTTCTTTGTCTGATCCATTTTGAACTTTTTCAAAACTTTATCAAGGTATGTGCTATGTGAAAGTCCAATTAAGCGTCTTGATCTATCTCTATAGATCTTGATGCCCAATATGTAAGCAGCTTCACCGAGGTCTTTCATTGAAAAACTTTTATTCAAGTATCCTTTATGCTATCCAGAAATTCTATATCATTTCCAATTAACAATATGTCGCCCACATATAATATTAGAAATGCTACAGAGCTCCCACTCACTTTCTTGTAAATACAAAGCTTCTCCAAAAGTCTCAGATAAAACCATATGCTTTGATCACACTATCAAAGCGCTTATTCCAACTCCGAGAGGCTTGCACTGCACCATAAATTGATCATTGGAGCTTGCACACTTTGTTAGCACCTTTTGGATCAACAAAACCTTCTCGTTGCATCATATACAACTCTTCTTCTAGAAATCCATTCAAGAATGCAGTTTTTACATCCATTTGCCAAATTTCATAATCATAAAATGCAGCAATTGCTAACATGATTCGACAGACTTAAGCATCGCTACGGGTGAGAAAGTCTCATCGTAGTCAACCCCTTGAACTTGTCGAAAACCTTTCGCAACAAGTCGAGCTTTATAGACAGTTATATTACCATCAGCGTCAGTCTTCTTCTTAAAGATCCATTTATTCTCAATGTCTTGTCGATCATCGGGCAAGTCAACCAAAGTCCATACTTTGTTCTCATACATGGATCCCATCTCAGATTTCATGGCTTCAAGCCATTTTGTGGAATCTGGGCTCACCATCGCTTCTTCATAGTTCGTAGGTTCACCATGATCTAGTAGCATGACTTCCGTAATAGGATTACCGTACCACTGGTGCGGATTTTATTCTCGTTGATCTACGAAGTTCAAGGACAACTTGATCTGAAGTTTCATGATCATTATCATTATCTTCCTCGCTAATCGGTGTAGGTGTCACGTAAACCGATTTCGTGATGAACTACTTTCCAATAAGGGAGCTGGTACTATTACCTCATCAAGTTCCACTTTCCTCCCACTCACTTCTTTCGAGAGAAACTCCTTCTCTAGAAAGGATCCATTCTTAGCAACGAATGTCTTGCCTTCGGATCTGTGATAGAAGGTATACCCAATTGTCTCCTTTGGGTATCCTATGAAGACACATTTTTCCGATTTGGGTTCAAGCTTATCGTGTTGAAGTTTTTTCACATAAGCATCGCAACCCCAAACTTTCGTAAACGACAACTTTGGTTTCTTGCTAAACCATAGTTCATAAGGTGTCGCCTCAACGGATTTTGACGGTGTCCTATTTAACGTGAATGCGGCCGGCTCTAAAGCATAACCCCAAAACGATAGCGGTAAATCGGAAATAGACATCATAGATCGCACCATATCTAGTAAAGTACGATTACGACGTTCGGACACACCATTACGCTGTGGTGTTCCCGGTGGCGTGAGTTGCGAAACTATTCCGCATTGCTTCAAATGTAGACCAAACTCATAACTCAAATATTCTCCTCCACGATCAGATCGTAGAAACTTTATTTTCTTGTTACGATGATTTTCAACTTCACTCTGAAATTCTTTGAACTTTTCAAATGTTTCAGATTTATGTTTCATCAAATAGATATACCCAGATTCCGCTTAAATCATCCGTGAAGGTGAGAAAATAACGATATCCGCCATTTAGCTTCAACATTCATCGGACCACATACATCTGTATGTATGATTTCCAATAAATCTGTTGCTCTCTCCATACAACCGAGAACGGTGTTTTAGTCATCTTGCCCATGAGGCACGGTTCGCAAGTACCAAGTGATTCCAAAAGTCCATCTCAGATGGAGTTTCTTCATGCTTTACACCGATATGACCTAAACGGCAAGGCCACAAATAAGTTGCACTATCATTATCAACTCTGCATCTTTTGGCTTCGACATTATGAATATGTGTATCACTACTGTCGAGATTCAACAAGAATAGACCTTTTCTTCAAGGGTGCATGACCATAAAAGATATTACTCATATAAATAGAACAACCATTATTCTCTGATTTAAATGAATAACCGTCTCGCATCAAACAAGATCCAGATATAATGTTCATGCTCAACGCCGCACCAAATAACAATTATTTAGGTCTAAAACTAATCCCAAGGTAGATGTAGAGGTAGCGTGCCGATCATGATCACATTGACTTTGGAACCGCTTTCCCACGCCGCATCGTCACCTCGCCCTTTGTCGCTGCTCGTCTATTCCATAGTCCCTGTTTCGAGTTGCAAATATTAGCAATGTAACCAAAGATCAAATACCCGTGTGCTACTACGAGCTCTAGTAAGGTACACATCAATAACATGTATATCACATATACCTTTGTTCACCTTGCCATCCTTCTTATCCGCCAAATACTTGGGGCAGTTCCGCTTCCAAAGGTCCAAATCGCTTGCAGTAAAACACTCGCCTGTGCTTAGGTCCAGACTTGGGTTTCTTCTCTTGAGCAGCAACTTTCTTGCTGTTCTTTTGAAGTTTCCTTCTTCTTCCCTTTGCCCTTTTTCTTGAAACTAGTGGTCTTGTTGACCATCAACACTTGATGCTCTTTCTTGATTTCTACCTCCGCGGCTTTTAGCATTGCGAAGAGCTCAGAATTGTCTTAGCCATCCCTTGCATATTATAGTTCATCACGAAGCTCTTGTAGCTTGGTGGCGTTGATTGGAGAATTTCATCAATGACACTATCATCCGGAAGATTAACTCCCAGCTTGAATTAAGTGATTATTATACCTGCATATTTTGAGTATGTGCTCACCGACGTAACTATTCTCCTCCATCTTGCAGCTATAGAACTTATTGGAGACTTCATATCTCTCAATCCGGGCATTTGCTTGAAATATTAACTTCAACTCTTGGAACATCTCATATGCTCCATGACGCTCAAAACGCCGCTGAAGACCCGGTTCTAAGCCGTAAAGCATGGCACATCGAACTATAGAGTAGTCATCACTTTTGTTCGCCAGACGCTCACAACTTCCGGCGTTGTTCTCGCAGCAGTTCGCACCCAGCGGTGCTTCCAGGACGTAATTCTTCTATGCAACAATGAGGATAATCCTCAAGTTACGGACCCAGTCCGTGTAATTGCTACCATCATCTTTCAACTTTGCTTTCTCAAGGAACGCATTAAAATTCAACGGAACAACAAAGACGAGCCATCTATCTACAAAGAAACATAGACAAGCAAAATACTATCAGTACTAAGTTCATGATAAATTTAAGTTCAATTAATCATATTAAATAACTCCCACTTAGACAGATATCTCTAGTCATCTAAGTGATTACGTGATCCAAATCAACTAAACCATAACCGATCATCACGTGAGATAGAGTAGTTTTCAATGGTGAACATCACTATGTTGATCATATCTACTATATGATTCACGCCGACCTTTCGGTCTCCGTGTTCCGAGGCCATATCGCATATGCTAGGCTCGCCAAGTTTAACTCGAGTATTCTGCAGTGCAAAACTGGCTTGCACCGTTGTAGATGGACGAGAACTTATCACACCCGATCATCACGCGGTGTCCGGGTACTACTTAACTTTTAGCAATGGTGCATACTGTGGAGAACACTTCTTGATAATTTTAGTGAGAGATCATCTTATAATGCTACCGCCAATCAAAGCAAGATAAGATGCATAAAGGATAAACATCACATGCAATCAATATAAGTGATATGATATGGTCATCATCATCTTGTGCTTGTGATCTCCATCGCCAAGCACCGCCATGATCACCATCGCCACCACGCCGACACCTTGATCTCCATCGTAGCATCTTTGTCGCCTCGCCAACTATTGCTTCTACGACTATCGCTATCGCTTAGTGATAAAGTAAAGCAATTACATGGCGCTTGCATTTCATACAATAAAGCGACAACCATATGGCTCCTGCCAGCCATGCCGATAACTCGGTTACAAAACATGATCATCTCATACAATAAAATATAACATCACGCCTTGACCACATCACATCACAACATGCCCCGCAAAACAAGTTAGACGTCCTCTACTTTGTTGTTGCAAGTTTTACGTGGCTGCTACGGGCTGAGCAAGAACCGTTCTTACCTACGCATCAAAACCACAACGATAGTTTGTCAAGTTGGTGCTGTTTTAACCTTCGCAAGGACCGGGCGTAGCCACACTCGGTTCAACTAAAGTGAGAGAGACAGACACCGCCGTCACCTTTAAGCAACGAAAGTGCTCGGAGCGGTGAAACCAGTCTCGCCAGAAGCGTCACGCTGTAATGTCGGTCCGCCGCTTCATCTCACAATACCGCTGAACCAAAGTATGACATGCCGGGTAAGCAAGATGACTTATATCGCCAACAACTCACTTGTGTTCTACTCGTGCATATGACATCAACGCATAAAACCAGGCTCGGATGCCATCGCTGGGGAACGAGTAATTTCAAAAATTTCCCACGCACACGCAAGACCATGGTGATGGCATAGCAACGAGAGGGGAGAGGTCTGGCCCACGCACTGTGAGACCGTAAGCGGAAGCGTTATAACAACGCTGTTGATGTAGTCGCACGCCTTCACGATCCGACCGATCCAAGTACCGAACGTGACGGCACCTCCGTGTTCAGCACACGCTCAGCTCGATGACGCATCCCCGGCTCCGATCCAGAAAGCGCCGAGGATGAGTTCCACAAGACGACGGCGTGGCGACGATGATGATGCTCCACCAACGCAGGGCTTCGCCTAAGCTTTGCAACGATATGACCGAAGTGGAATATGGTGGAGGGGGGCACCGCACACGGCTAAGGAACGATCTGTAGATCAACTTGTGTGTCATGGGGTGCCCCCGCCTCAGATATAAAGGAGCAAGGGGTGCGGCCAGCCCAAGGGCGCTGGAGGAGTCCTACTCCCACCGGAGTAGGACTCCCTTCCTAGTTGGATTAGGATTGGGAAAGGGGAAGAGGGGCGCCCCCTCTCCTTGTCCTATTCGGACTAGAGGGGAGCGGGCGCGGCCTGCCTGGCCGCCCTTTCCTCTTCTCCCTATGGCCCATCAAGGCCCATAGACTTCGGGGTTCCGTAACCCCGGTGTTCCCAGAACTTCCGCTTTCATCCGAACCTTCCAAGTCCAAACATAGGCTTCCAATATATCAATCTTTATGTCTCGACCATTTCGAGACTCCTCGTCATGTCCGTAATCACATCCGGACTCGAACAACCTTCGTACATCAATACTTATAAACTCATAATGAACTATCATCGAAACGTTAAGCGTTGCAAGGGACCCTACGGGTTCGAGAACTATGTAGACATGACCTAGAACCATTCTCGGTCAATAACCAATAGCGGAACCTGGATGCCCATATTGGTTCCTACATATTCTATGAAGATCTTTATCGGTCAAACCGCATAATCTATTATATCGTTGTTCCCTTTGTCATCGGTATGTTACTTACCCGAGATTCGATCATCGGTATCCAATACCTAGTTTAATCTCGCTATCGGTAAGTCTCTTTACTCGCTCCGTAATACATCATCTCACAACTAACTCATTAGTTGTAATGCTTGCAAGGCTTATGTGATGTGTATTACCGAGAAGGCCCAGAGATACCTCTCCGGCAATCGGAGTGACAAAACCTAATCTCGATTCATGCCAACTCAACATATACTTTTGGAGACATCTGAGAGTACCTTTATAATCACCCGCCATTGCTAGACATTTGGTAGCACACAAAGTGTTCCTCCGTAAACGGAGTTGCATAATCTCATAGTTGCAGGAACTTTGTATAAGTCATGAAGAAAGCATAAGCAACATACTAAACGATCAAGTGCTAAGCTAACGGAATGGGTCAAGTCAATCACATCATTCTCCTAATGATGTGATCCCGTTAATCAAATGACAACTCATGTCTATGGTTAGGAAACATAACCATCTTTGATTTAACGAGCTAGTAAAGTAGAGGCATACTAGTGACACTGCTTGTCTACGATTCACACATGTATTATGTTTCCGGTTAATACAATTCTAGCATGAATAATAAACATTTATCATGATATAAGGAAATAAATAATAACTTTATTATTGCCTCTAGGGCATATTTCCTTCAAAAACCACCCCGCCTGCCCGCGCAATGTTTTTGGCCCTAGCCCAACGACGCGATTGCGATTATGTGTGGCCCAGGCCCGAGGGCTCTGTCGGTAGACAAAAAGAGGGGTACACTTTTTGTACCCCTATAACTGCGGCACGGCAATGAGCCGCTGGCACCACCCACCGAAAGCAAGGCAAGGGAGGTGAGCCAAGGTAAGGCCGGGCTCGAAGGAGCAGAATGACGCCAAGACTAAAACCACAAAGAGCAAAGGGGACGAAAGGGCTCCCCGGCAAGATCCTTGCCGGGAGGCGGTTTTAGCAAACCCGCAAGACCCTTGCCGTGGCAGCTCGCCCCACACCTACGGAGCGAATCACCCTTGAGTCCACTGCCCCCATGGAGCAAGGATTCGGGAGACATCCCCGTGGTGGCATGCAGATCTTTGTGAAGACATTCAAGATCAGATACACGCTATAGAACATGACAACCCTCGGTGGGATCCCAGCCAAGGAGGACCACAAGGCCCACGGCAAGAGCCTTGCCGGGGATGACAGCAGGCGCCACGGCAAGACCCTTTGTCGGGCCCCAAAGAAGACCCTTGCCGGGCTACGGCGAGGCCCTTGCCAAGAACAATCCGTGAGGGCCACCATCGTGCCCACGCCAATCAAACCTCCACCACCATTCGCATGCAAATGCAGCCGCCGACCGAACCAGTTATGCACTGCGTGGCGGCAAGCGGATCTTCGTGGAGACCCACCATCGCGCCACCTCGGCCACCTACCCGCCTACATGGCACCACGGGCATCATCGCTGTATGCGTGTCGACATCGAAGGGAGCGGCGACGGACGAGATAGGGCTCTCCCCCGTCCCCGATAAAGCAAGGACACCTAAGCAAGACGCATTAAAGGCGCCTTGTCATGTAATGCGAGGGATAAACTCACATCACTGTACCCTTTAAAAGGAGGCCCAAGGCGACCAGGAGGAGGATTCGGCTTTTTGAGCTCCTCACGCCCCATTGCTAGTTCAAGAACACAGATAAACAAACCACCAAAGCAGGAGTAGGGTTTTACGCATCCTCGCGGCCCGAACCTGGGTAAGGAAACCGTGTGCTATCTGTTTGATCCGCTCTTCTCACGATCTCGTGCCCCGCGACCGTAGTAGGGATTCTTGTTATCCCATAGGTGTCGTTCCCACCGACACATCTTTTGTCCTACCCTATCGTGGCAGCGGGGTCCTAGTGGAAACTAAGGGATATTAAGGCCTCCTTTCAATAGAGTACCGGACCAAAGCATTAACACATAGTGAATACATGAACTCCTCAAACTACGGTCATCACCGGGAGTGGTCCCGATTATTGTCACTTCGGGGTTGTCGGATCATAACACATAGTAGGTGACTATAGACTTGCAAGATAGAATCAAGAACTCACATATATTCATGAAAACATAATAGGTTCAGATCTCAAATCATGGCACTCGGGCCCTAGTGACAAGCATTAAGCATAGCAAAGTCATAGCAACATCAATCTCAGAACATAGTGGATACTAGGGATCAAACACTAACAAAACTAACTCGATTACATGATAAATCTTATCCAAGCCATCACCGTCCAGTAGGCCTACGATGAAATTACTCACGCACGGCGGTGAGCATCAAGAAATTGATGATGGGGGAAGGTTGATGATGATGATGGAGACGGATTCCCGTCTCCGGAGCCCCGAACGGACTCCAGGTCAGCCCTCCCAAGAGAGTTTAGGGATTGGCGGCGGCTCCGTATCGTAAAATGCGACGAATCTTTCTCTCTAATTTTTTTTCTCCCCGAACACGAATATATGGAGTTGGAGTCGAGGTCGGTCGAGCTACAGGGGGCCCACGAGGCAGGGGGCTGCGCCCCCCACCCTCATGGCAAGGGTGTGTGTCGGTGTCAAAACCGGCGGATCTCGGGTAGGGGGTCCCGAACTGTGCGTCTAGGCGGATGGTAACAGGAGATAAGGGACACGATGTTTTTACCCAGGTTCGGGCCCTCTCGATGGAGGTAAAACCCTATCCTGCTTGATTAATATTGATGATATGGGTAGTACAAGAGTAGATCTACCACGAGATCAGAGAGGCTATACCCTAGAAGCTAGCCTACGGTATGACTGTTGTTCGTCCTACGGACTAAAACCCTCCGGTTTATATAGACACCGAAGGGGGTTAGGGTTACATAGAGTCGGTTACAAATGGGAGGAAATCTACATATCCGTATTGCCAAGCTTGCCTTCCACGCCAAGGAAAGTCCCATCTGGACACGGGACAAAGTCTTCAATCTTGTATCTTCATAGTCCAGGAGTCCGGCCAAAGGTTATAGTCCGGCCATCCGGACACCCCCTAATCCAGGACTTCCTCAAGAGCCTCGAACCAGGCTTCAATGACGACGAAGTCCGCGCGCAGATTGTCTTCGGCATTGCAAGGCGGGTTCCTCCTCCGAATACTTCATAGAAGATTTTGAACACAAGGATAGTGTCCGCTCGCAAAATAAGTTCCACATACCACCGTAGAGAGAATAATATTTACACAAATCCAATCTGCTGACGTATTCCGCAGCGTGACATCACACCACGGCCAAGCCTTTATTCGAATCATTTTTACTGTCTCACCTCAGCGCACTTAGCGAGGTGGTTTCCTTGGCACGTCTTGTCGAAGCAGAGATCGTGTCCCCTTATTCCGAGATTCTCATCAATACGGGCGTGGGTAACCCAACTGTGCCATTAATTTATGGTGCTTGGGAGATAAGCGAGTTTTACCAGGCTTGTGGGGGCACATAGTTTCGTCCGCACATATAAGGGGATAAGGATCCACCTTTTCCATCTACACCTTCTTCCTCCTTTGCTTATCCATTTTCACAAGACTCGAGCTCCAAATACCTAAGTCCGCACATCCCACCTCAACCTTCTCCACCATGTCCGGAGCGGGAGGCAAGTGGATGGCCTCCTCCGTCACGGAGGTACACATCAAGAAGCTAAGGAAAGCCGGATACTTGTCCAATGACATCGCAAGACCGGCTCCCCTGACAAGGCAGCTCATCCCCACCCCTGTGCCCCATGAGAGGGTGGTGTTCCTCACCCATTTCCTCCATGGACTAGGTTTCCCACTTCACCCATTTGTCCGGGACTCATGTTCTACTATGGCCTGGATTTCCACGATCCGCCCCGAACTTCATCCTCAACATCTCGACGCTCATCGTCAGGTGCGAGGCCTTCCTCTGCATCCAGCCCCACTTCGGCTTATGGCTGAAGACCTTCAATGTCAAACCGAAGGTAGTGGGCGGCCGCCAAGCGGAGTGCGGAGGCGCCATGGTGGGCAAGATGCCTAACGTTACATGGCTCGAGGCCTCCTTCGTGGAGACCATAAAGGGGTGGAAATTGGGGTGGTTCTATATCACCGAGCCGCGTGACCCTGAATGGGCAGCGGCCCCGATTTCTGATCTGGCATCCCCACACGGCTCACCTCCTGGAAAGAGACGGGCCTGTCATGGGGTAATTCGAAGGAGCTGACCGGAGTCCAAACTCAAGGCCCAAAACCTCGTGAGCAAGAAGCTCAAACTCACAACATAGTCCAGGTCATGCTCATCCGCCGGATCCTCCCGTGCCAACAACGGGCTTTCAGCCAGGGAGTTTGATCCGCATAGCACCGAATCCTCGAGTAGGCTCTTCGACACTACGCACGAAGACGCCTCGGAAGGTGCTGTTCAAGGGCGCCGAGGTTCCGCATCCGCCACCGAGGATCGCGGATTCAGCGCGCAGCATCAAGCCAACGCGGTAAGCTATTTTACCCTTTACGGGATACTTGTTTTTCATAGTTTGACTCTATGCGGGATCTAAACTCCCTTTCCTTTGACAGGATTGGCAGAAGACGTCCGGGCAGATTGATTCTCCGGCTCCCTTGCCAGAAGACCCAGCGGACGCACGCTTGACGGGGCTGCTGGCTCCGGCACCTTACGTGGTGCCGGAGAAAAAGGCCAAGAAGAAGGCCACGAGAACTCGAAAGAGTTCCCGGCGCCTGGTGGTGTCGGACTCATCATCCGATGACTCCGAGGCGGACTCCTCCCGCGAAAATGAGGAGGAGGAAAAAGAGGTCTCTCCCCCAGCGGGGGGAGAGAAGAAAAGGAAGGCCGCCCCAACTGGGGGCCCGGAGGGTCCAAGAAGGGAAGGACCCTTCCTCCGGACTACTCCACCAACGCCGACGACGGCGAAGAGGAGTGGCCATCCAGGGCCAAGCCCCTGGCAAAATCATAAGTATCCGGATACCAGAATAACTCATGGTGTTCCTTTATTGCACAGTATCTTCTGACACCGAATATAATCATGCAGTACGCCCAAGGCCGGGCTCGATGCTTCGTCGAGCGGCTCCTTGGGTTCGTCGGATGTGAATAGCACTTCACTTCCGACCGCCTCCTCTCCTCGCGCTGCGGATGATGCCGAGGTGGAGTACCAAAAGGGTCCAAGCCAGGAGGAGGTGGTCCTGGAGGCGCCGCAAGGCGACCTCCCGGACTCCAGGCGCAAAGGGGACAAAAACCCCAAGGGCTCCAAGTCCGGACCTAGGCCAGACACCGCACCGGAACCTTCAGTGGTTCCGGAGTCCGGCAGGCGCCCCCCTAGTAAGAAGGGCAAGCCTACGACGCCGGTGACCTCTGTCCAACCGGAGGCACCGGATAATCTGCTGGAGGTGCTTAACGGCGCCTCCATCGGCGAGGAGCACCCCACTATTATGAGTGTGGTGATCCAGAAGGTTCAGTCCGCCAAGAGTGGGCTGACTGAATCCTGTGCCAGCCTTCTAACAGGCTTTGAGGTATGTATTTAAGATATGTAAAAATATTACCGCATAGACAGTAGCCCCTGATGCTCAGTTTGGTGTTCGGAAAAAAAACCGAACTGAGGATCAAAAAGATATACGCAGGAGTCTAACATAAGTATGTCATTATGGGAATGCAGGTTGGGCTGCTGACCTCTGCCGCACTGACTGCGGAGGTTGATGCATTGAAGCAGAGCCTCGAGCGGTCCGACAACGAGCTCGGCCTTGCCAAGAAGCAGCTTGAAGGTAAGGAAGGTAAGTAATACCTTATGTAAGTATATAAAAAGATGTGGTTGCAAAAAAAGGACAGGACCAACGTGAGTATTACAGGGGCCACAACTGAGGTGGCGACCCTGAAGGAAGCGCTGTCCAAGGTCGAAGACAAGGCGGCCGTGGAGCGCACCGAGCGAGAGAAGCAGGAGGCGCGGGTGGAGGAGGTGCAGCAAGAGCTCCAGGCTCTCGTGGAAAACACGAGAGTTTGGAGCTTGAATCAAAGACTCGAGAGTCCGAGCTCGCCTCGGCCCTTGAGAGTGCCAAATCTGCCAAGGCCGAAGCCCAGAAAGCCCTTTAGGAAATTGAGGCGATGAAGAAGATAGCGGCGGGTAAGGCATTCTTTATGCAAAGCAAGCACGTGAAAGTGAATTACTTGTTACTTACCCGAGTCCGGAGCTCTCCAGGAGCATTCGCAGATCCACCTGAGTGTGTCCGATGTCTGCCGCATTCTACCGAGCCAAGAGTGGAGCCGGACGGAGAAGGTGTTCTGTCTCAGATGTCGAGGCCGACACCCGGTAGCCTTGAGCGACCAGCCGATGCAGCTGGTCGAGCTCCATAAGGTGGCCGAACAGGCCATGAAGGGTCTCATAGTCCGCTGTGGCATGGGGAAGCCATGCCCGGGAGCTACTTCTGGCCGGGTGAGGCGGCCGGTGGATGCCTGTCCATGGCTTGAAGTCATCAAGCGCTCCAGATGCATCGAAGGTGCTCAGAGGGCCTTGCCCGTGCTAAAGTGCACTGGGGCAAGATGGACGCTAAGAAGCTTGTGACAGACGGACCACCGCCGGGCAAGGAGCATCGCAAGCCCGAGATGTATTATGAGGGTGTCCTAAAGGGTGCCCGCCTTATAGCGGATGAATGCTCCAAAGATGTATTTTTTTAGTAAACTCGCATTTGTGATCTTGTACGCTGAAAACTTGTTCATATGCGCTAAGCAACACTTTTGAATTTAAAATATTACCTTCTATGCGGCCGTATATTAAATTTGAGAGATGGCGAGTCGTCGGCTTCTGCCCCCATGTCGCGAGTGCTGGGGTGTTCGGGATAAACTTGAGCGCTGTTTTTCCCATTCTTGGGTCCTTCGAGGGAGGCGCTCAACACAACGAACAAGGCAATCGGACTACAATGCTTGAACACTCTCACTTAGCCATAGAATTCTATAATTTTAAATTTCGGCGAAGCCCCTAGTATTCGGAAGACCGAGTTCGGGGCGCTATCCACGCCTGGGCCGGACAAAGCCGACTCCTCGCTCTAAGCGGCATAAGTCTTTAGGGACTCGAAAACCTCTCGAACAGCGACCAGCTCTCGCCCTATCATGACGGTCAGTTTTAGCTTTCTCCACCGAGGTGCTTAGCCCAGCTCAACCGGGGCACAATTGCAGTGGTTCTCCCAAATAGCTACCTTAGCCGATATAACGGAACGTAAGGTACCAAAACATGGGAGCCGGGCAAACCCAACTATTGACCCAAGACATGATTCGGAGCCGATGCATATAATGCTATAAGTTCGGGGTGCCGCACTTGTGAAAGTGTTCGGACTTTTCACACCGTATGTTGGGGTACTTAAGCCCTAGGTGTATTTGGCCGTACCAAAGTGTACGGGTGCAACATGTCATTAATGAACATATATAGATAAAAAAGGGAATGCAATAATAGACAAAAGCTATCTATTGTTTATTCGAAAAGGTTGCGGTAAAAGCAGGACGATACAAATAGTGCGATAAGCAAGAGATGGGACTATTTGACATGTCCTCTCCGTATGAAATATGGATGATATGTGAAACAAGTATACCGCTCGTTATAGGGACCACCGACACTCGACGTAGCTTTCGCCTCCGGTTGTTGCATCGTGTGTTCGGCGATTGTCTTCACGGACAGGCCTTCTGTAGTGTGGAGTCCTGAAAGTAAGAAAAAGAATGACAAAATCGGGAGCCCCTAGTGCGGTTGAGCCGCATTTTGGGCATGCCGTGGTCGTGCCCCTCCCCCTATTCCCATGGTATTTCCAGAGCGTAATTATGTACGCATAGTACTAGTTTCGCAATTTCGCGAAGGCTGGGGTTGGGGCCGCATTGCTACGCTTGCTCGGAACGTGCCAGGCGGTCTTGTTGTAGGTTACTCCACGCGCGCTTGACGATGTCCGGACATTTAATAGCCGTACTGGAGAATTGCCTTGAGAGGCTGCTTTGTACTTCCGCCGCGAGGGCCGCCGTATGATCCTCCGTTCGGAGAGAGCGTTCAGTGTTTCCATTGACCGTAATGACTCCTCGAGGGCCCGCATCTTGAGCTTGAGGTATCGTGAGCGGCACCGCATTGAACTTTGCAAATGCGGTTTGTATGAGCAGTGCGTGATAGCCATCATGAATGGGACTATGTCGAAGATTAACTCCTCGCTTGAAAATTATCCGGGATCCAAGACCACCTCAAGTGTAAACGAGCCCGCATAGTTGGCCTCTACACCTGGTATGACGCCTTTAAAGGTCGTCTTTGTGGGTTTAATCCTTGAGGGATCTATGCCCATTTTTCGCACTATATCCTGATAAAAGCAGTTCAAAGGCCGACGCCGGCCCATAAGGACTCTAGTGAGGTGAAATCCGTCAATGATTGGGTCTAGAACCAATGCGCGAATCCGCCATGGCGGATGCTAGTGGGTGGTCCTTCGATCAAAAGTGATCGGGCAGAGGACCATGGGTTGAACTTTTGGGGCGACTGGCTCCAACGCATATACGCCCCTCGAGTGCACGCTCGCCTCCCTTTTGGGGATGTGGGTTATGCGTATATCATGTTCACCGTCCGCACTTGTGGGGGAAGCCCTTCGTCCCCTATTGTTCGGTGGCCGGGGCTCCTCCTCGTCATCGCTATGCAGCCCCTTGTCTCTGTTTTTGGCACTTAACTTGCCTGCCTGCTTGAACACCCAACAATTCATGTTGGTGTGATTGGCTGGTTTTTCGGGGGTGTCGTGTATCTGGTCCAAACTGGACGAGCCCGGAGTATTTCTTTTAAATGGCTTTTTCCGCTGACCGGGTTTAGAGCCTCTGAATCCGGCATTAACTGCCGTATCCTCAGCATTGTTGCCGTTAATGTGGCGCTTGTGCTTGTTGCGACGCGACCTGCCATTGCTGTCCTTGGTATCCGAATTACCAAGGCTCGTGGTCATGTTTTTACTACGAGCCAGCTGTCTGTCTTCTCCCGCGCAAAAGCGGGTCATGAGTGTTGTGAGGGCTGCCATGGATTTCGGCTTTTCCTGTCCTAGGTGCCGGGCAAGCCACTCGTCACGGATGTTATGTTTGAAGGCTGCAAGGGCCTCTGCCTCCGGATAGTCTACTATTTGATTTTTCTTGGTTAGGAACCGTGTCCAGAATTGTCTGGCCGATTCCTATGGCTGCTGAATTATGTGGCTTAGGTCATCGGCGTCTGGTGGTCACACATAGGTGCCCTGGAAATTGTCGAGGAATGCAGCTTCCAGGTCCTCCCAACAACCAATTGATTCTGCTGGCAAGCTGTTAAGCCAATGCCGAGCTGGTCCTTTAAGCTTGAGTGGGAGGTATTTGATGGCGTGTAGATCATCACCACGGACCATGTGGATATGAAGGAGATAATCCTCGATCCATACCGCAGGATCTGTTGTGCCATCGTATGATTCGATGTTTACGGGTTTGAAACCCTTGGGGATTTGATAATCCATTACTTCATCTATGAAGCATAGTGGGTGTGCGGCGCCTCTGTACTGGGCTATATCACGACGTAGCTCAAACGAGCTTTGTCTACTTTGTTCGGCCCGGCCGGATTTACCATATCCGGCATGACGGTTATCGTCACGTGTCTTGAGTGGGCGCCCACGCCGATCCATAGATCGATCTTGTTTGCCTTGCCTTGTCCTCCAATATATCTCGCAGTCCGGCGCGATATCCCGTGCCTTGGTATTCTTTGAGCGACGCCGGGTGCGGCTTGAGTGGAGGGCCGAGAGGCTCTTCCGTCGCGGCCACGAGGTGGCCGGTCGGCCGCATCATGCTCTGGTGATGTAGGTCTAGGTGCTTCCTCCTCTAATCGGGGTAGCAGCCTGCGTTTTGGGTAGCTCTTGGGGGGCCGTTCGAGTTCGTACTCTTCAGCCGCAAGGACTTCAGTCCATCTGTCGGCTAGCAAGTCTTGGTCAGCTCTAAGCCGTTGCTATTTTTTCTTGAGGCTGCTCGCCGTGGCCATAAGCTTGCGTTTGAAACGCTCTTGTTCGACGGGATCCTCAGGCACGACAAATTCGTCGTCATCGATGCTTGCCTCGTCTTCGGAGGGAGCCATGTAATTATCGTCCTCTACCTCTCTGTTTGCCGCTCTCTCATGAGGGTTGGTTTCTCCATCCTCCTGCGCTGAATCCTCTTTGGAGGGGTTGTCTTCGCACCGTCCGGTGTTATTGTCTCCCGTGCGGAATCACCGCTTTTGCTTTGGCGGGATTTAGAGCGGGCGCCACCGACGGCGCTTAGGCTGCTTCTTGGAGGGGTCATCCTCCATTATTCCATCGCTGCTTCCTTCTTTTGGGGTGCCCACCATGTATATGTCATACGACGAGGTGGCCTTCCAGCTGCCTCAGAGGGCGCTGGTTCTTGGTCGTCTCCTGCATCGGCGTCCATACCGTCGATGTCATCGGAGTCGAAGTCGAGCATGTCGGTTAAATCATCGACAGTGGCTACGAAGTGGGTGATGGGTGGGCATCCCAACCTTGCTGACCATAGTCCGGCCAGGGCTCTCCTGATAGAGAGAGAGACTTTAGTGAATTCAGAATTTCACCGAAGGGCGAGTGCTAAAAGATGTCCGCGGCGGTGAACTCCATGATCGGTGCCCAATCGGATTCGATAGGCAGGGGCACGGAAGGTTCGGAGTCCGGAGGGGAGTCCGGCACCTTGGAGTCACAAGCTTCGCAAAGGACAAGGCTGATGTTCGGCTCGATCGCCGTAGAGATTGCGGCCCCCGAGGTGGTGTCCAGCCACTCGTCCTCGACATGCAGCCACCCGAGCCGAGGGTCGGAGTGGACACGGTGCGGTCTCTAGGGCAATCGCTCGGCGCAGAGCTAGATCATGCCCATCGTAATAAAGGCGGGCGCTTCGGTACCGTGGCTCGAAACCGTCAAGATCAAGTATCCGCGACGTCGGCCGTAGTTCAAACTTCCAAATCGACCTCATGGCCAGGGGCGAAGCTTTTGATCTGCTTCCAGATGGCTGCTTAATTGCCCGCAGCAGCAAAGCCGCCGAACACGAAGATCAGTCCGGGAGAAAAGTCTCACCACCGGACCGCATCGTTGTTGATGATCGGAGGAGCCATCGGGCCTAAAGATGACGCATACAGAGGAACTCTCAATGAAAGCACCAATGTCGGTGTCAAAACCGCGGATCTCGGTAGGGGGTCCCGAACTGCAAGCGCCTAGGCGGATGGTAACAGGAGACAAGGGACACGATGTTTTACCTGTGTTCGGGCCCTCTCGATGGAGGTAAAACCCTACTCCTGCTTGATTAATATTGATGATATGGCTAGTACAAGAGTAGATCTACCACGAGATCAGAGAGGCTAAACCCTAGAAGCTAGCCTACGGTATGATTGTTGTTCATCCTACGGACTAAAACCCTCCGGTTTATATAGACACCGGAGGGGGTTAGGGTTACATAGAGTCGGTTACAAATGGGAGGAGATCTACATATCCAGACGCCAAGCTTGCCTTCCACGCCAAGGAAAGTCCCATCCGGACATGGGACAAAGTCTTCAATCTTGTATCTTCATAGTCCAGGAGTCCGGCCAAAGGTTATAGTCCGGCCATCCGGACACCCCCTAATCCAGGACTCCCTCAGTGTGGGCCACCTGGCCTTGATTCTTTCACCAGTATTTTTTATTATTTGCAAAAATAATCTCCGTGGAGTTTCAGGTCATTCTGAGAACTTTTGTTTCTGCACATAAATAACACCATGGATATTCTCAACAAAAGCGTCGATTCAGGTTATTTCCATTCAAATCATGCAAGTTAGAGTCCAAAATAAGGTCAAAAGTGTATGGAAAAGTAGATACGACGGAGACGTATTAGGGACACCCCTGTAGGGTATAAACTTCCGAGAGTCATGCCCGAAGTTATGTGGCAGATGGGAATTTGTTAATATCCGGTTGTAGAGAACTTGACACTTGACTTAATTAAAATGCATCAACAGCGTGTATAGCCGTGATGGTCTCTTCTCGGCGGAGTCCGGGAAGTGAACACGGTTTGGGTTATGTTTGAACTTAAGTTGTTTCAGGATCACTTCTTGATCGCTTCTAGCTTCACGACCGTTGCGTAGCTTCTCCTCTTACTCTTATTTGCGTATGTTAGCCACCATATTTGCTTAGCGCTTGCTGCAACTCCACCTCAATACCACATCCTACCCATAAGCTTAAATAGTCTTGATCTCGCGGGTTTTGAGATTGTTGAGTCCTCGTGACTCACTGATACTACGAAAATAGTTGCAGGTGACGATGATACCAGTGCAGGTGATACTACCGAACTCAAGTGGGAGTTTGACCAGGACCTTGGTCGTTACTATGTTTCGTTTCCTGATGATCAGTAGTGGAGCCCAATTGAGACGATCGGGGATCTAGCATTTGGGGTTTATCTTCTTTTCTTTTGGATTTGACTGTAGTCGGTCTATGTGTGTATTTTGGATGATGTATGAATTATTTAAGTATTGTGTGAACTGGTGATTGTAAGCCAACTCTCTTTATCCCTTGTTCATTACATGGGATTGTGTGAAGATGACCCTTCTTGCGATAAAACCACAATGCGGTTATGCCTCTAAGTCATGCCTCGACACGTGGGAGATATAACCGCATCGTGAGTGTTACAAGTTGGTAATCAGAGCCATCCCCGACTTAGGAGCCCCCTGCTTGATCGAATCGCTTACGTTGTCGACTCTAGAACAAAAATGTTTTGAGCCTTAGGATTATATATATCAGAGAGTAGGATTCTCTTTACTCCTCAGTCCCTTTGTCGCTCTGGTGAGGCCTCCTGACGTAGATGTTTTGACTTTCCTCTCCTCAAATTTCACGAAAAAAATTTAGGATTACGCGGGTATCTTGGGATCGTTCCGACATTCTTGTGACAAGAACATTGTTCTTGGTGCCTCCTGACATTTAGGGGTTGTGGCAGTGTCCCGGGGAGTTGAGCTCTGAGGTGTTGTTGTCACAATTTTATCGTTGCAGTTCTGGAATACATGAGTTCGCCGACATTGAAAATCTCTTTTATGCAGTTGTTGGTGAGATAACCTAGACGCCACCCAGTACTAGGGCAGGAATTCAGGATTATTGCCATACCTCGTATAACGGATGCATTTCGAAGGTTGAGGTACACGATTTCTGTAGTTTTCTTGGTTATGTGCTGACAAATGGATACAGCTGGATGTAGGAATTGTTTAGTTGGGTGAGATATATTGCTTCCCTGTATCCCCAACACCAGATTGCGTAACTAGAAAGTTTCGGGAGTTTATAGGTGGAATTCAAGTAGCTCTAGTTATTCTTCCCGCGGATATTTGGTTTTTGATTGGGTAATCCTTACCACTTATTTGTTCTAGTCGTACCTTGTTGTTTCATTCATCAACCTTTATTCTAAGTTTTTCTCAACGGTATCCATTCCATCTGCCCCAAGTTGCCTTTGTTTCCCCCCTTCCCCCCCTTGTTTCTTCAAGGACTCTGATTTCTTAATCAAGTATCCATCTTATGGATGTGAAGCTTCTTCATTCTTTACTTCAATGTTCTTATCCGATGATTGTCATGAAGATGGTCAGGAGTTTCAAGTTCATCATTCATCATTCTCGTATTCTTTTCCGGTGGATTAAATTCAAGTTATAGGTGCTGATCTTCTCCCCTTGCTAATTTCAAGTGCTTTCTTATGTCGGTGCACCTCTTAATCGTTCACTTCTCGCTATTCATTTGTTCTGGAGTGCTGAAGATATCTCAGAAGGCTCGTCCTTTCATTCGAGATTCGTTCAAGCTATTTCGAGGTTGTTATCTCATTCAAGCCATTTAATTCAACCGGTGCAATCTCCCTTTCAAGTAATCATCCAACGGTGTATCTTTTAAGTGGGCCCTAACCCACAGGTCTTTTCACAGGATCTTACCTGACTCTTCTAATTTTCCCAGAGCTATTCCCAAATTCTTTTCGAAGTTTGACGTAAGAATGAATTTCAAATTTTTTTCTTTGTTGGCTCAACCTCTTTGTATTTCATTCTCCCGGAGTATCTCAACAATTCGTGGTGGTGTTTCTCATCGTCATTCTCTGCTTTTGAAGACTGAAGAAGATTTTCTCTTAAATCTTGCTCCGTTCTCTTGAAGATGCGTAGTTCAAGCTTGATGCCACCCTCTCATAATTGTTTTCTATTGTGGGAATTCTTTTCACCCATCCAGAGCAATTCAGGAGTCTTTTCAATTTTATTCTTTGGAGTCCATCATCTCAGAATTATTCATTCCATCTTTCAGCGGCATCTTGAACGAACCACCGTAAGAATTAAAAAACACAAAGGAAAGATAGCGAAACACCGGGGAGAGTTAGAAAATGAACGAAGATACTTGAGAGAATTTAGATACAAGTGAACGAAGAGATCCGAGCTGATTAGAGAACACTTGAATGATGCCTCAGTAAGATTTGGAGAATGACATTCCTATGTTCTCATATTAATTTTTTCATTGTTTAAATCCTACCGGTGGATCGTTGAAGACTTTTCTCAAGTTTACTGTCACGCCCAATATGCGACTCTATCCTAAAGGAACTCGAAGGTCCCATCAAGGATAGAAGCGCATATCGGAGACACTTTTGCAAGGTGGATATCATTACACCATACCATTACATAATAGTGGGGATACATACAAAGGGCATACAATCCCACAAGAATACATCAACATCGTACATGAGAACAACATCCGACTATGTATGAAACACAAAAAAACTCAAATGACATCCACCCTGCTAGCCCAGGCTGCCGACCAGGAACCTAACCCAAGATCGAAGAAGAATAAGAACTCCAAAACAAGCAAACAGCGCTCTCACGTCATGATCATCGCATTACCTGTACCTGCAACTGTTGTTTAGTAATCTGTGAGCCACGAGGACTCAGCAATCCCATTACCATGGGTATCAAGACTAGAAAATCTTGATGGGTATGGAAGGGGTAAAGTGGTGAGGTTGGAGCAGCGATTAAGAATGTATGGTGGCTAACTTACGAGTACAAGAGTAAGATGAGAAACTATGCACATGGCCGCCAACTAGTAATGATCAATAAGTGATCTTGAACTACTTACGCTCAAACATAACCCAACCGTGTTCTCATCTCGAACTTCCCCGAAAAGAGACAATCACGGTTACGCACGCGGTTGGTGTATTTTAATTAAGTTTACTTCAAGTCCTCTACAACCGGATATTAACAAATTCCCATCTGCCACATAACCGCGGGCACAGCTTTTGAAAGTTTAAACCCTGCGGGGGTGTCCCAACTTAGCCCATGACAAGCTCACGATACGCGGAGACAATCCTCCATCGCGCAACCCTCCGATCAGACTCGAAATCCCGGTGCACAAGACATTTCGACAATGGTAAAACTAATCCAGAAAGCCTCCCGGCGTGTCGACACCCTGATAGTAGCGGTGCATATCTCGTCTCAGGCCACGTCCGGATGGGTCAAGCTACAAGTAAAACCAGATCCTCGGGTTTCCTCGTGGTGGCCCCGCAGGTTGCACGTTTGGGACCAACACCATCAGCGCTGGCCCCGCCATGTATGTAGAAAACAATCCTTGGGTTCATGACGCCCTATGCCAATTAATTATTTAGTTCAAGTATTATTATGGAAAATGTTAAAACCAATGTTGGGACATGCTGGAGGATTTTTATTCAAAGCAAACTGTCAAGAGGGGCCCATAAACCCTCACCGTGTTAGGGACGCAAAATCAAGGAACATAACACCGGTATGACGGAAACTTGGGCGGCAAGAGTGGAACAAAACACCAGGAATAAGGCCGACCCTTCCACCCTTTACCAAGTATATATGTGCATTAATTAAATAGGAGATATTGTGATATCCCATGATATCCATGTCCCAACATGGAACAACCTGCAACTGCACCTTCAACTAGCAATCCTATAAGAGGGCTGAGTAAAATGGTAACATAGCCCAACAATGGTTTGCTAGAAAGGGTGAAAAATGTTAGAGGCTATCATGGCAATTTGGGAGGCTTGATAAACAAGTGGTAGGTAGCGCGACATAACGATAGCATCGAGACAACTAGCATAGCAAATATAGTAGTGAGATCCAAGATGACGGCCATCTTGCCTGAGATCCCGCTAGGAAGAAGACCGAGTCCATGAAGTAGTCGAACAACGTAGTCGAACGAATCCTCACAATCGCAACGAAACCGGAAACTATCAAGAAGAAGCAACATCGGAAAGAAGCAAACAACATGGTAAACAATCATCACATAAACATGGCATGATGCACAATCAAGTATGATGCATGTCCGGTTTAATGATTCATGGCATGGCAAAGTGCAACAAACAATACTACAAATTAAGTGCAGCTCAATATGCAACGAGTTGCATATTTACAAAACACCACATTCGATTAAATGAGGCCGAAACAACAAACAACAATTCCGGAAAATCATCATATGCAATATTCGGATGTGGTATTGTTCTTCCCTAAACCATATTTTAGAGTTGTTAAACATGCAAAGTAATGTCACCATGTTAAACTATGCATTTTCTACCCCATTTACATATAAAGAGCATTTAAATTGAAGCTACGGTTATTTAGTTATGAATTAAACCATTTTAATATGTCCTTTATGTAAAATAATGTAAACAGCCATTTTAACATTTTTAGCATGGATGAAACTTGCATATTGTGAAACTACATGAAAATCTGAGCAAGATGCATATATGACATATTTTATTTGGATGCATGGATCTTTAGTTATTAACATTGCAAAACAGTGGCAGTTATGTAATTATGCATGCACTTGGATAAATACTAAAAACCACAGAGAAGGAAAAAAAATACATGAGCCGAATGCAACAGAGTATAGTAGCCCATACATGTACATATAAAGAGCATTCAAACATGTAAAATACATGAAACCGGTGCCGTAACTTGTCCGAGCTTTCAAATACGGTGCCTCCATCCGTATCCGGGCATATGCACTACCTACATGGCGTGCCAACGTGGCATGGGCCCACATGTCAATGGGAGTGAGAGGAATGTGCTGGTTGTTTTACAGAAAACTCCTTGTACTTTATATAATTTTCGCAAGCTCCTAACATTTTATTTAAATACGTCAAACTACATTGATCCCACCTGTCAAATCTAGGTCTCGCATGTCAGCACATGGGATAAAATAGTAATAACAAAAAAAGAGCACCCGGCAGGACTCGAACACATGTGCTAATCACTACGCCTAGAATAGTTGACTATGCAATATCCTAATACGCTTCTATTTATCAAGAAACTGGGCGAAATAATAAAGAGAAATAAAAAAAGTTGATTTGTATGAAATTGAAAAAAATATTAAGAAATTCTCACTTTTGAAAAAAATAACTATTCAACATATTACCTGCCATGAACTTCAAAAGGTGTTAGTGCATTAAGAAATTGTAGACGTGTATTTCAAGAATGTCTGTCATGCATTCAGCAAATTACAACATCTATTTCATAAAATGTTCAATATTATTAAAAAAATAGTGTACAATTATTCTTACATTTCTACTAACACGTCTAACATGTGTTAACATATTTATAGAATTTGTTGTTTCTACACAATGATTTTTAATACATGTTGAACAATTTCCAGAGTACAACGTTGTTGATTTTTAATAATTATGTATTCTAAAAACACAACAAAGATACAAAATAATTCTGCATGCTTGTGGTCCTGAATGAAGACGCAAAACAAATTTGGAATATTCTATAATATATGTTGGAACTGTTTAAATCAACATAAATTTTAGAAAGTCATGGTTAAATCTTTGAACTACAAATAATAAAAATAGAATAAAAAATTAAATAGACAATAATCGCATGTTGATAATTATTATAATTTAATATTAGAATATTTTATATCATAAAAACCAAACAATACCTTAAAAACATAATAGGAATTGCAGAGCGATAGATAGACTTTCCAGCTAACAGCTGTACACGAAGTACTATTAGTTTCGGTGGCTAGCGTGCGCTAGCTATTTAACGTGGATGTCCCAGGGTTGAAACCAATTCAAAGACGCGGTTCTCTTTTTCCTGTTACTAGATCATTGACGGCGCGCGTTGCCGCGCCCATCTATTTATACGATAAAATGATAAAGAATTTATAAAATAAATGTCACATAAAACACAATAAATTTGCATACCAACAAACATATATTATTCAAGGGACATCTCAAGGTTCACTGATACAAATGGCTTGGTATAAAAAATAAACATGTATGGCTCAACAATGTTCACTAACATATATTATTCACTGATACACAACAATGTTTGTAGTAATTACAACTAATCGGTACCAAGACATAAACAGCAGAAAATTAAACATGTACGGCTCCTGCAGAAGTAATATTCCAGTCATCCTACAAGCTCAAAAATATGTATGGGATTAACATGGATCCTGGAATAAAATTCCAAAAGGTAACCAAGACCTTAGTGCAATACAAGCAGAAGATCTACACGAGGAAGTTTTGCCCTATATCCTTGGCAAAGCTAATTTAATTATGCGAGTGTGCTTTGTTTCCTTGTTTATCGTACTGTGGGTATACTTCTATCAAATTAATTGAGCATAATACAATCCCAATAAAATGGAAGTTTGAGAAGGCAAATATTCTTATATCACAAATGAAAAAATGGTATGATCAGTGAGCTATAAACCAATATAAAATATATCAAGAACAAAATTGATGTGGATGTTTCCTTGTTATATCTGTCAAAACAAGAAGTCACGTGAAAATATTTCCTTGTTTCATGTGACAGTTGGAAATTATTACTGTAATGCAGTCAATCAATGGACAACAAATTTATTTTTCCAGCAGCAAACAACATATATATTCGTAATCAAGATGGGATTGGCAAGCCATATACTCCAGTGTCAAAAAAATAGCTTATATTTTGATACAAAGGGAGTATGTTTCAAGGCTCACCTGACAACAAATATGATACACACAACAATTGCAATAATTGAATGGTAAAAGTAGGAAAGGACCTGGTAAAATTAAAGATGTTCTGGCTGATGTAAATATGATACACGAAATCTTTGCCAGGTAGAAATATTACGATAAGACACCCATATAAGATGTTCTGGCTGATGTAAATACATACCGATAATCGTCACAAAAATTAACAATTTAGGGCTCAGCGGCTGCGTCCAATTGACACGAATTGGCATTATGTAAGAGTGAGCTGAAGCAGAACAAAAGAATTAAGCCTACCAACTAATTCAAAATGAAATCTCACATTTAGGTTAGACCATGGTCTTAGTTTTTCAAACAATCGTAAGCTATCATATATATATATATATATATATATATACCTCACAACTTCGCAACAATAGGATGATTTGAGTAGTAGTTTAGTGAAAAATTGATTTTGTTTTTTGTTTTTTTAGTACAATACCATGTGAGATAGTTACAGTAGATTTTAGAGCTCTATGATTTAGTGTAGTTGGCTAGTAGTCATGCTGGTTTCGAGGGCTAAGTAGTAGATAGATTGGTGTGACCAGTTTATTGATTTCATCTAGGGAGGCTGATCGTTTTTTCTTTTGCGAGGGGGGAGGCTGATCTGTTCAAGAAGGCATCATCAAATATGTTTATTTATTGTGTGCATTGGTGGCATCCATGAGATCCTAATTATCAGAGCTGACCAAGAAACTCTTAAACATGATAATGGAAAATTAACTATTGATGAGATTGTGCATGTGATGGGACTAAAAAAATGCGCTTCTAATAATTGACTTACCAGGGTTGCTTCCCAGACTTGAGGATGTGTGCATCATAGCACGATGTGACTGACTGGAGAAGAGAGATGGGCACTACCACAGCGGTGGCCTGGCACACAAATTAGTATTTATAGTGCAGAGCGTTGGACAGATGAACTACATATATGAAGAAAAATAATAATTCATCTACAGCGTGGTGATTAAGTATGCAGCAAATCAATCTGTCTGGAATCAACACTAAATCTTGAGGTGACTAACTATGTAAAAAGATCTCTTCAGGCAAGGGGACGTACATACAATACCATGATGGCAGAACACAAATATTCACCCCGCGAGAGGAGAGGAATTGAGAGGGAGAGGGACTTGCTTTATGTCGTCACTTCACAACACCACAAGAGGAGGGCTTCATCACTGATTCACTGTCGTCTCATGCCGTCTAGGGTTCGCCGCCTTGGAATCAAGTGAACCAAGGGAAGAAGATCTGCGGCAGCGCAAGGACGATAAGGCGATGGCGATATGCTCGAAGGTTGGGAGGGAAGAAACAACCTGTAGGGATGTCGGTGGCGATGCCGGCGCAGCCCATTGGTATCCGGGGCGAGAGGGAGGAGGCTTGTTTCAGAGGTAGAGGAGGGGATCAATGGATGCGGAGGCGTGTCGCGTCGGCTTCAGCCCCTCCCACGCCGGATCCCCTCGCTCGCGTCCCCTCAGTTTGGATCTCGCAGCTCGCATCGCCTCGGCTGATATCGCTTTTTCTTTCAAAGGTCATCGGTTAGACAGATAAATGGGCCAATAAAGCGCAATCAACGCCAGGACTCCAAAAAAGTCCACATAATAGCAGCCCATTAGGACAGGCAGCCCACGTCGCGGTAAACTGACGCTGAAACAGATATCTGACGGTCAAAGCTGATTCAGACGCGAAATCTGACGGCCGAAATCATCGGGTGCGTGAGAGAGCTCGGTTTAGGCTCGGTTATACTGTCCTAATAATAAATTAGCATATACGGAGCAAGGGCTCATTTATGACTTAAATTAAATTTTAAGGGATTTTCTGGAAAAAAACTCGTACGCATTTCACCCAGCGCATGTATAGCTCACACCCACTGACATATGGGTCAGCCACCAGCTATCACTCCATGTGGACATCACATATGGTGGCATACGGGCAGAGGCACCGTATATGTACCGTGTGACAAGTTATAACACTGTTTTTGTGTATTTTACAAGTTTAGGCACTAAACTGACCGCAACGGACTAGTTAAGGCACCCGTGATGTATTTAACTCTATTATGACCTATCTCACAACAGAACGAGCTTGGCCATGGCTGCACGGCGACAACCGTCGTCGACTGCAGCGATCAAAGGCGGCGGCCTCTGCAACAACAGAGAAGCGGCGGGGGTGCGGAAATATGTGGAGGTGTCTTGCTTGAACCACGCGAACAGCAATTTGGGCATGCGCGTGCATGTGTGGGTGTCTTGTTGGCAGAAGCCTCATCGCCATGCAAGCCACAAGCCGAGGCGAAGCTGGTGTGGTAGCACGAGCGCGGGCTGCGTGGCGCTGCTCTGGGGTGCGCCTAAGCCTGAAGCAGGGAAAACAAAAGGATCCTAAGCCTACCGTAGCAAGGAAACAGGCAGGAGGCCACCGGAGGAGCTCCGGCGACGACGACGCGCGGGGCGCTCTTGTCCGGGAAGGAATCGAGAGGGACAGAAGTCAAGTCACAGGATGCAATGAAGCAAAACAAGGACATGGGGAGGACCGGGTGCTCACCAGAACCACGCGAGCATGCTTGGGTTGCCGAGAGGTGGTCGGAGACGGCCGGAATCGAGGACGCTCTTCGGCAAAGGCGTTCCTGGCTCCGAGAAGAAGAAGCAGAGGAGTGGACGACGTGGACGACGGCGGGAAGGCGAGATGGCGTCCGGTCCATGACGTAGAGTAAGTAGTCGACGTTGGGGCTGGAGACACGATGCCGAGGGCGAGGCGAGGCGCTGATCGTAGGGCGTCCGGCTCCCTGAAGAAGAGGAAGCAGAGGAGGCCGATCCAGGGATCCAGGGACTTGCCGCAGGGTCGAGGACGAAGGCAGGGACGTGTGCGTCGCTCCCCGAGGAAGAAGACGACAGCGTCGAGCTGGGCCACGCCGGAGTATAGCTCGGTCATGGCGTGGCGAGGGTTTTTTTTTTTTGAGGCGGGGATCTACCCTGGCGGCGGTGGAGGAAGGAGAGGGGAAAAGAGGAGGAAGGAGGAAACCCTAGGGGGCTGGCGCGGGTCTTATAGAGGGGGCCAGCACTGCCGTGGTGCCACAGTGGCCATGTGTGCTACCCTCCGCTTTCTTGTGAGAAGGAGCACCTGACAGAGGAGGAAGAAAAGGGGCGAAGGGAGAGGCTACCAGGTGGGTCGCGTGGGCGTCCAGTGTAGAGTTACCAGCGAAGGAGGAGTCTCAGGGGGAGCGGTGTCCAGGTGGGCTGGGCTACGTCAGGCCTTCACAGAGAAGCGGGTAAGTGGGCTCTGCCCTGTTTATTACCATTTCCTTTTTCTGTTTGAAATTTCAAACAGAACACAAAGGAAAATACATAGGGGCTGAAAGAAAGAGTATAGGATATATGAGAGTATACCTGGACTCCTGGAATTATGCAAAATTTGGAAAAAAATGGTTTGGGTATTTTTAGAGATAGAAAAATAATTCAAGTTTGAATGGAATTCAAACTTGAGCCATTTTTTAACCCAACCAAATCAATCCCAAATAAGCTGAAATTTGACAGAGAGAGATTTACCGAAAATAAGTAAACATTTTAGTGGGACAAGAAAATTCCACTGGCAATAAGTGGGTGAGAATTGAAAGGAAGAAGCTAGTGATGGGGTGTTGCACTTGATGATGGTTTATATGGAAAGGGCAAGATGAAACAATAAAGAAGATGAGGAGAGGGAGTTCACAAGAATGACAAGCACAGAACAAATATGCGCACTACAATGATGATCATGATGCAAATGCAACAACAATGACAAATGCAATATCACATCATGAAGCATATAACAAAGCAAGATGATCATGGCAACAACAAGGATGGCACAATGCAATATAATAAAAGATGGACATGATGCAAGAAGGAAAATATGGCAATGGCATTCATCATGATCATGGCATAAACACATCGGAATGAAATATGCAAAATAATTATGATAATGCAACAAACACAATAAACACACGACAACAACTAAAATAAAGGAAGGCGTCTGGAGCATCGGTCTCAGGGCGTTACAACTCTCCTCCACTAACAAGAGATCTCGTCCCAAGATCTTAGGAATGAGACGGAAGAGAAAGAGGACAACGTAACCAAGAGTGCAAGAGAGAAGATGAACAAACTCGGGTAGAAAAGAGGAACAACGATTATGACAAGAATCAAAAAGCTCAAGGGACGGACTATGAAACCACTCCGGTTAGAACAAGATAGAAAGGAAATAATAACGAAGGAATTGGGATAGCATCCCAGTTGAACATGGAATGGAATAGAACATGAACTTGACAAGATGGAACGATACTTGACGAGAGGGACAACACAACGCCTTCGAAAGAATTGAAAGAGTTGAATGAAAAGAACGGAGAAGAATATGACTACTTGTACCACAATTTAGTTTGAAAGCATCCTTAGAGGGAAGGATTGAACTGAGTTGTTGAGAAAAATCAGCAACAAAAGAAGAAGCTTGTTGTGGGCTTATGGCAAACATCTCAAAATTATGATGTGATAACAGGCCAGAAACAAATTATTGAATAGCTGAGAAGATCGAAGAAATGCAAAACTCCACTTTAAAAGAATACAGAGAATTATTTGCACTTCGAGACGCAAGAAGAAAAGATACTTGTGGTCCTCCAACAAGAATCTTGATGAACACTTGAAGAATGAATTAAATCCTGCTGAACCACCATAAGGAACTCCGGTGACAAAAGTATGATGAGATAGAATTCAAGGATGAAAAGAATAAGATTATGCCTTGCGATGATTTAGATGGAGCTTCGCAATGAGACAAGCGAGAAAAACTTGGAACTCCAGAAAAAAGATGAACCACTTAGAACCGAGAGATTATTCATCAGGAACAATCTCCGATGAAAAGAATTGCTTGATTACGATGAAATGGAAATTAGAATTACGTTATGCTTATCCTTCATCAATTTAAATTGATGACAAGCAAAGGATTTGGCATAATACTTATTCGCGTTGGAAAAGACTAGGGGGAGATATAGCGCAAAACTTGGGAAGGTCTCCAACGAACTACCTGTACGATTTGGGAAGAACGAATGAATGAATGATAAGAAATGTGAAGGAATCATGAACGAACCACCGTAAGCATTTGCAAATGAATGAAGACAGAGAATGAATCACCGGGAGGAATTAGAACACGAACAAAGATACTTGAGTGAATCAAGATGCAAGAGAACGAAGAGATCACGAACTGATTAAAGAATGCTTGAACGAAGCACCAGTACAAATATGAGAATGAGCGAAGTGGCATCAATTTAGAATAATTGAAGAATGAAACTGAAAACTTGGAACAAAGATATATTCTGAGATGATGGCCTCCGGATAATCGAAATGGAAGACAGCTCCTGAAATACTTCGGGTGGGTAAGAAAAGAATCGCATGATTGGAGACAATTTGAGTGGATGGCATGAAGCTAGAACCACGAATCTTTCAGAGAACGAGCAAGATTTATGGGAAAACTCTTCTTCGGTCTTCGATCATTGAGAATGATGATGAGAAACATCACAAAAATTGTTGAGATACTTCGGGAGAATGAAAAGCGAAGAGGTTGAGCCAAGAATGGAAACAATTTGAAATCGATCTTGGAAAAGCATCTGACTGATGAATTCATTCTTATGTCAAACTTCAAAAAGAATTTAAGAATAACTCCGGAAAAATTAGAAGAGTCAGGTAAGATCGTGCGAAAAGACCTGTGGGTTAGGGCCCACTAAAAAGAAACACCATTGGAAAGGATCGGTTGAGAGAGAGATGACGCACCAGAACAACTAAAAGACTTGAATGAGGTGACAACCCTGAATGCAAACACGAACCTTCTGAGATGTCTTGGGCACTCCGGAAGGATAAACTGGCGAGAGGCGAACGAGCAAGGGGAAACACTTGAGGTAAGGAAAAGGAAAAGAATGTGATCAACCCAAAAATTGGAATTGAATCCACTGAAAAAGAAAACGAGAAGAACCATGACGATGTTGACGAGAATTCACCGGTTGAGACAACCGAGGAAAGAACAAAGAGGCTTCACATGAATAAAATGGATACTCGATAAGATTCTTCAAACTCCGGGAAGAAAAGGGTGGGTGGGTGGGAAAAAAACAAAGGCAACTTGGAACGGGGAACCGATGAATAACTTGAAGAGAAAAACACCGGTTAAAATAAGTGAGGAAAGAATGCAATGGATTCGCACGAGTATGATGGATACTCGATTACGGACTCCGGCTCCGAGAAGAAAAAAAGGCTGGGTGGGTGGGAAAAAGAAAGACAACTTCATACAGGGAAACAACATCGTTGAGAAAGGACTGAGGATTGATCTCGCGAAAGACAACGAGAATCGATTGACTCAAAGTGAAGTGCGCCGGATGAAAAGAGCTAACATCACAACAAACGAAAACTAACTGCGTGATCCTAAAAAAAATGAAGGGGAAGAGGAGTAATTCAAAATACTTACGTCAAGATTTCTCACTAGAGCGATGAAGGGGCTGAGGGGTAAAAAGAAGTCCTACTCTCCGATATAACTAGACTCTGAAAAGTTTTTTTCTAGACTCGGCAACGGCCAAACTATACGGTCAAACAAGGGGGCTCCTATGGTCGGTCGAGACTCTGATACCAACTTGTCACGCCCAATATGCGCCTCTATCCTAAAGGAACTCGAAGGTCCCACCAAAGATAGAAGCGCATATCGGAGATGCTTTTGCAAGGGGGATATCATTACACCGTACCATTACATAATAGTGGGGATACATACAAAGGGCATACAATGCCACAAGAATACATCAACATCATACATGATAACAACATCTGACTACGGATGAAACACAAACAGAAACTCAAACGACATCCACGCTGCTATCCCAGGCTGCCGGCCAGGAACCTAACCCAAGATCAACGAAGAAGAAGAAGAACTCCAAAACAAGCAAACAGTGCTAGCAAAGCTTGATGGGTATGGATGGGGTAAAGTGGTGAGGTTGCAGCAGCGACTAAGCATGTATGGTGGCTAACTTACGAGTACAAGAGTAAGATGAGAAACTACGCAAACGGTCGCCAACTAGTAATGATCAATAAGTGATCCTGAACTACTTACGTTCAAACATAACCCAACCGTGTTCTCCTCTCAAACTTCCCCGAAAAGAGACAATCACGGTTACGCACGCGGTTGATGTATTTTAATTAAGTTTACTTCAAGTCCTCTACAACCGGATATTAACAAATTCCCATCTGCCACATAACCGCGGGCACGACTTTCGAAAGTTTAAACCCTGCAGGGGTGTCCCAACTTAGCCCATGACAAGCGCACGATCCGTGGAGGCAATCCTCCATCGCGGGACCCTCCGATCAGACTTGGAATCCCGGTGCACAAGACATTTCGATGATGGTAAAACTAATCCAGCAAAGCCTCCCGGTGTGTCGACTCCCTGATAGTAGCCGCGCGTATCTCGTCTCAGGCCACGTCCGGATGGGTCAAGCTACGAGTAAAACCAGATCCTCGGGTTTCCCCGTGGTGGCCCCGCAGGTTGCCCGGTTGGGACGAACACCATCAGCGCTGGCCCCGCCCTGTATGTAGAAAAGAATCCTCGGGTTCATGATGCCATGTGCCAATTAATTATTTAGTTCAAGTATTATTATGGAAAATGTTAAAACCAATGTTGGGCCTTGCTGGAAGAGTTTTATTCAAAGCAAACTGTTAAGAGGGGCCCATAAACCCTCACCGTGTTAGGGACGCAAAATCAAGGAACATAACACCGGTATGACGGAAACTAGGGCAGCAAGAGTGGAACAAAACACCAGGCATAAGCACTACAAAAAAAGACACATGCGTGACATTTTGGGCCAAACGAAAAAAAAAATTGTCATACTTATGACACTTCTATGACAATAATTGTGACAAACCCCGGTATCATCATAGATGTGGTGGGGTCCTACTTCTATGAAAAAAAATCATGACAGAAAATGGGCTTTTCGTCCTGGGCGGGTCGGAGACGCAGCTGCATGACATTCTTTGGGCCGTCCATGACGGAAAAAACCGTGGTAGAAGCTAGGGCGAGAAAATATCGTGGAGTTCCTGTTACGGTGGGTGGTCGGGGCCGGCGATGCGCTGCTTTCTCGTACATATGCGTGTGTAAGCGAGGCGTTGCGCCTAACCGAACCCGAAGCGAGGCGTTGGGCTCTAATCAACCCGAAGGACAGACCGCAGCTTCGCCATCAACCCGAAGCGATCGATCGATGGCTGTTAACTGTACCCGATCGAGCGATTCCTTCGCTACTGCTGCTAGCTGAAGCCGATCGATGCTGCCTCTGGATGAACAGTGAGAGTTGTTGGGGGCTTTGGATGAACAGTTCCCGGTGGGGGTAGGATGAACAGGAACCCGTGGTAGTAGAGGCCGTTGCCGCTAGATGAACAGTACCCCGATCGATCGAGTCGGTGGATGAACAGGACCCCGTGGAGGGCTGGTTGAACAGTAGCCGGTGGAGGGCTGGTTGAACAGTAGCCAGTGGAGGGCTGGATGAACCGTAGACCATGGAGGGGTGGTTGAACAGGACCCCCGTGGAGAGGGATGGTTGAACAGTAGCCGGTGGAGGAGCGCGCGGTGGAGGCTGGATGAACAGGAGCCCGTGCATGAACAGTCGCAGGTGGAGGCTGGAGGAGGTCGACGATGGATGAATAGTAGCCCGTGGAGGCTAGAGGAGGTCGACGGTGGAATGAACAGTATCCCGTGGAGTCCCGTTTTGCGGTACGCCACACACCTCCCGATGAAAAGGACCCCCATTTCGACCGTAGCGCTCCAACACAAGTCTGTTTCCTCCGTTTTGCGGTACGCCACACCCCTCCCGGTCAACAGGACCCCGTTTCGACCGTAGGAGGACCGTTTCCTCTGTTTTGCGGCACACCAGACCCCTCCCGATGAACAGGATCCCGTTTCCACCATGGCCGGTCGAACACAAGGCCGTTTCCTCCGTTCTGCGGTACGCCAGGCCTCGTTTCCATCGCATGTTCCGCCCAAGCCGGTTAGCTCCCAATGAATAGCACACGTTCCGTTGCCTCCCGATGAACACGATTCGTTGCCTCCCCATGAACACGACGATGACGCGGTTTCTTTGTTCTGACCCAGCCACAGCCATGTACAAGAGCCCTGGCCGTACGTATGCGTGAGTAGGCGTTCGAGACCCCGCCCATATGTACATATGTGGCCGTATTTACTTTCTTGCACCCTGGCCGTTGTACGGACGTGTACATGCTACACGTGCGCGCCTCTACTACCACACGTGCGCGCCTCTACTACCACACGTGCCCTTCCTTACACGGCCACGGTTCATCGCTGCAGCCTGCAGACAGACCGATCAACCAGTATGTACGTACACGTTCGCGACCAGAATGACAATGCTATGTACGCTTCGACCGGGTGGGTCCCGACTGTCACGCACTTCCTTGGGTGCGAAGATGTAGCTGGTGGGTCCCAGCAGTCAGGGGGCGAATCGTTTTTTCCCGTAATATGGACGCACTTCCTTGCATGCGAAGATGTAGCTACTGGGTCCCAGCAGTCAGGGGGAAACGATTTTTTTCACGAAATACGGTGGCCCGTCCGGTGGGTCCCTGCTGTCACATGGAGGAATAATTATTTTCCACGTAATAAGGAGGCACTTCCTTGCTGCGGCCGTGGACCCAGTTGTCAGCCTCTCCACGTACAGTACTCTTTCGATGGAAGTCGGTCATTGACTACATTGACCACGCTGCACCGAGAGCACCAAGGCGGTGGACGACGGCGAGTCCTAGGAATGGGACGACACAGAGCCGGGGAATACGCGGCAGTGGATGCCCATGCGGAGAGGAGTACGAGGATTGACTGGTTCGGTTGCGGTGTGATGATGCCGTCGCCGCAGGGCCTCGCCAGCGGTGGGAGTGGTAGGGGGAGGTGAGGCCTCCACGGCAGCACAGCCGGCCACGGGAGGCATGAGCGGGCGGCACGACCGGTGCTGCTTTGGGCGGCTAGAGCAATAAGACCAGAGGTTGAAGAATCACAATGGTCGTTGGATGGACATTGTACGGTCACTGCAACTAGAATCGTTTATATTGACTAAGTTGACAAAGCCCTTGGTACGCTTCAACTTAGTAGGCCCACAGGTCAGCCTCTGAAACCGTGCGCCCCATATGTCACGGGGAGGAATCATTTTTTTGGGCGGCTGAAGCTAGCTAGAATATCCAAGATTGAAGAAGAAGGATGACATCCGTTGGATGGACATCCAACGGACAGTGCTGCTAGAACCGTGTGTTGACTATAAGTTGGCAAAGCCTTGCATATGCGTCAACTTAGTAGGCCCAAAGTATGTGGTAGAGAACTTATAGCCCATTTGCGATTTGTAAGAATGCACAACCCATTTTTGAATTATAATGGAATTTACTACAGCCTATTTACAGTTTGTTAAAAGTACAACCCATTTTCTAGCTAGGACAACGATTAATAATTTCAACCAACCGTTCAAAACAGTATTCAATAAAATTTCCCACATTTTGATAGGATCCAAAATATTTTTGTCCCAAAATTTCAAGTCAGATTAAATACAATTTCAACATAAATTTGTATTACGTAAAAATCCAATGAAACATTGCGCGCGCAACAATTAATGAAATTAAAATTTTCAAAATCCAAAAGTAATATTTTATAAACTAATTACGTGTTTGGTGCATTTTTTATAGTTACTGCCCAGTTTTTATAATTACATCCCATTTATTATTTCTTAAAGCCCATTTTCTTGTTAAGCCTAATGCATCCCTCCTAGGAAAGATTTGCAGCCCAGCGGGGCGGAGAATAACAAGTTGACCCGGATTGTGTACAACTGTCGGCCTAGTTGCATTGCTGACGTTGAAAAAAAGGCATGTGTACTACAGTACAACCTTACATGGCTACTCATCCCACATTCAGCGACGCCGGAAAGGCCCAAACAAGGCTTCTGTACAACTTTTTGAAGTCACTGAGCTCAATTAATAACTTAAGAAAAAAGTTAGAGTACAGTGGAACCTAATTAAAAGATGTCACGAGCGAAGAAATAATTCAACGGGTCCCACTTGTGCGTGTGTGTGTGTGTGTGAGAGAGAGAGAGACCCATCGGGCGATGCTCGTAAATTCATCTTTCAGCCATATGCATTGATGATGCTCAGTAAAAACTTATATAGTTGACACAATCATATAGAACATCATAGCACACTGAACTTGCATACAAAAATGTCACGCAGGCGGCACAATCAGGGTGGAAGCAGTGGATCGCTATAGGTAGGGCTATGTTGAAACCAACGAACTTGTACATAACGGTTCATCGTCTTTGTCAATGACGGGGAAATATCTTGAATGATGTGCAAAAAAACAGATAGATAACACAATATATATGTTCTGCTAGAACATTAAGTTGACGTACAGCCCTTTCTAAAAAAATTTCAGGTAAAAAATAGAACAGGTAATCTGACAAGATTAAGTTGTTACCTCAAATTAGAGGACATCCAGGTAGCCAGCCCTGCCTCTTCTCCCAAAGAATCAGTGGCCTCCGCTGCGTGATGGAGTAGGCCCTATGCCATCCATCTTTTCGAGCAACACGGGGAAAGTCTGACGTTGATTCCTGTAATGGACATCGTCGACGGACCCGGGCACCAGCGGCGGCGGTAGGACTTCGATTGATGGATTGACCACTTCTTCGACATGCACTGTAACGCCCCGGATACAACTTTCCATATTTGTTACTCCAACTCTTGCCATTTCCGGCTATGTGATATGTTATTTTCTCCGTGGTTGGGTTTTGTCTTTTGTTTTGCTTTGCGTTCTTTGTCATGCATCTCATCTCATAGCATCATGTGCATCGCATTTGCATACGTGTTCGTCTCATGAGTCCGAGCATTTTTCCCGTTGTCCGCTTTTGCAATCCGACACTCCTATCTTCCCCATGCCCCTTTTACGCTTTTTCCGTGGGCGGGTACTAAACCTTCTCGAATGGACCGAGGTTTGTCTAGTGGCCTTGGTATACCATCCGTGAACCACCGGTCAAGTTTCGGATCATTTGGAGCTCGTTTGGTACTCCAACGGTTAACCGCACTCTCGCAAAGGCTTCTTTTAAGTTGCAGCCCAACACCCCTCCAAAACAGCCCAATAACCCATCCAAGTCACTTCCATGCTCTCCGTCGTTCGATCACGATCGTGTGGGCGAAAACTACACCTCATTTGGACTCTCCTAGCTCCCTCTATGCCTATTTAAGCAAACCCCCCTCCAAATCCGGATCATCCCTTCCCCGAAACCCTAAAATCTGCCACTCCGCCACGGACACGTCGAGCGAGCCGGACGTCCGCCCGCCGCCGCCAACCAGGGCTGCCACGTCGGCCGGCGCCCACTTCACCGCACCCAGCAAGCCCGGCCAGTCCCCTCGGGCCCGCCCGCCTCCGCCGCCGCCGCCTGCCCATGGCCTCCTCGCCGGTCCGCCCTCGCCACACGCCTGTCGCGCCTCCTCCGTGAGCCCGGCCGCCGCCACTCGCGTCACGGCCCGTGGCCCCCACGGCGACCTCTCCTCCTCCGGACGAGCCCGCCGCCTTCCTCCTCCTCGCCGGCTCCAGCTCACACACAAGGCCCGTCGCCGACCGGATCCCGGCGGATCCGATCGGGTCCGAGGAGCCCGTTGACTTCTCTTCCCCCTCCTATTTTTTTCTCTAAGTTATTTTGCATCTATTGTTATTTTGTTGCATTTTCTCGGTAGTGTAACTTTGCATCCGTAGGTCCATTTTGCGCGTATAATATATCAAAATGTTCGCCTCGAAGATTAGATCATTTCATCTCATTGCATCATGTTCATTTGAGATCATCTTGATGCCCGAAATGCTGTTAGAAGAGGGCTATGTGATGTTAGTTTCTGTTTCTTAACAGAACTTGCACTTTTGTTATTTTTGCCATGATTATTGTGTGCACCCTATGAATTGGAGTCCTACATGTGTTTTGTAATATGCCATTCCATCTTTCCAGGGATGTATGCCATGTATTTTTGTGATCTATGTGGTGACTAGCACAAGCATGCAAAGTAGGTGTCCTGATGTTGCTGTTTTCAGCCCTGTTTAGCTGATATTTTGATGCCATGTTAACTTGATGCTACCGAGAGATCCATGCATATTTTGGGATACTTCAATAAGGATGTTTTGTTAAACATGTCTTGCTTTATCCATCCATGTCCTTGCTTGCAATTATGGAGTACCATAGCTTGAGTCAATCGAGCTCTACTTTTGTTCTTGCCATGTATGTCTTATATGCCATGTCTTCTTGATGTATGTATGCTTAGTTTATCATATAAGGTTCTGTAGTGAGTGCATCAAGCTCTTAAACATGCCTACTTGTTATCAGTTTTTGACATGCCATGTTGCTGAATCTGTTAACAAAACTTTCAATATTGACATGGGTATTACTATATTTCCCGATCCTTTTGGCTTATGGTCAAGAAGGGACTTTTGTTCTATGCTTTGAGTAGATTCATGCCATACCTTGTTTTGCTATTTTAAGTTCCTTTAGCAGGTAGTTTTCTTGCTCTGAACATTGCAACCTGATGCTGTTTTGCCATGTCCAGATATTTTGTGCACTTTTGTCATGCTTGTTTGAACCTGTTATGATGTGATTTAGCGAAGCTCGGTGCTCATCTTTTGTCAAGCATCTTGTGTAGATCATTGCCATATACTTTGTTGGTACGTTTGGGTGCAGTAGCTTAATTTCTTGTTGCTTGCTAAGTGGCATCATCTTTGTTAATGGCGATTTGTGCCATTCTTGTTTTGCTTGTCATTTCCAAACCGTGCATCCGAGTCCTGTGATCTTTATATCGATTTCAACCGAAATCATCTCATCTTTCCAGTGGCATAATTGGTTTGCCAAGTTGATGCCTGGTTCATCATTTTCCTTTCGGAGCGCACATACGCATTGCATATCACATCCCGCATATCATGCCATGTTTTGCATCATGTTGATTGTGCATTGCACCGTGATTTATTGTGGTTCCTTTGTTTGTGTTGTTGCTTTGGGTAGAGCCGGAGACGAGTACGTGAATGAGGAACCTGTTGAGAACGCTACGAGGATCAAACTTTCGACAACTCTGAGAACATTGCGTGCAAGATGACCATACCCTCGAAATCACTTCTATCTTTGCTATGCTAGATGCTCGCTCTTTTGCTATGCCTATGCTGCGATGCCTACCACTTGCTATATCATGCCACCCATATTGCCATGTCAGCCCCTAACCATCCTTTCCTAGCAAACCGTTGATTGGCTATGTTACCGCTTTGCTCAGCCCCTCTTATAGCGTTGCTAGTTGCAGTGAAGATGAAGTTGTGTTCCTTTTGGAACATGGAGATGTTGTTCCTTGTTGGAACATGTTTACTTGTTGGGGATATCACAATATATATCTGCTATAATTAATACATCTATATACTTGGTAAAGGGTGGAAGGCTCGGCCTTATGCCCGGTGTTTTGTTCCACTCTTGCCACCCTAGTTTCCGCCATACCGGTGTTATGTTCCTTGATTTCGCTCCTTACACGGTTGGGTGATTTATGGGACCCCCTTGACAGTTCGCTTTGAATAAGACTCCTCCAAAGAAGGCCCAACTTTGGTTTTACCATTTGCCACCTAAGCCTTTTTTCCCCGGTTTTCGCGAGCCCGAGGGTCATCTTTATTTTAACCCCCGACCGGTGCTCCTTCGAGTGCCGCCCAACCTGGCGATGTCCGGCGCCCTGGGCAATCCAGGTCTATGCCAACCCGACGTCTTGCCCATCCGGTGTGCCTCGAGAACGAGATATGTGCAGCTCCTATCGGGATTTGTCGGCACATTCGGGCGGCTTCTTTGGTCTTGTTTTATTGCCGTCGAAATGTCTTGTAGTCCGGATTCCGAGATTGATCGGGTCTTCCGGTAGAAGGAATATCCTTCGTTGACCGTGAGAGCTTATAATGGGCTAAGTTGGGACACCCTGCGAGGTAATATCTTTCGAAAGCCGTGCCCGCGGTTATGAGGCAGATGGGAATTTGTTAATGTCCGGTTGTAGAAAACCCGAAGTTGACCTCAAATAAAATACACATCAATCAAGCGTGTGTAACCGTGATGGTCTCTTCTCGTGAGTCCGGGAAGTGAACACGATGTTGGAGTTATGTCGATGTAAGTAGTTCAGATCACTTCTTGATCGCTACTAGCTTCACGACCGTGCTTTGCTCCTCTTCTCGCTCTCTTTTGAAGTAGCCACCATATATGCTAGTAAACTGCTGCGGCTCCACCGCATTACTCTCTGTCCTTCCTATAAGCTTAAATAGTCTTGATCTCATGGTGTGAGATTGCTGAGTCCCCGTGACTCACAGATACTTCCCAAAACAGTTGCAGTGCCGACGATGCGGTCACGGTGACTCAACCGAGCTCAAGTGGGAGTTCGACGAGGAACGTGGTCGTTACTATGTGTCTTTTTCCGATGATCGGTGAGTGGTGCTCGGTTGGGACGATCGGGGATCTGTGTAGCATTTGGGGTATCTTCTTTTATTTTGGTTCCGTAGTCGGACCTTGAGTGTACTCTGAATGATGGATGTTTATTTATGTATTGTGTGAAGTGGCTTGTAAGCCAACTATGTATCTCTTTCCCTTATGTATTACATGGGTTGTGTGAAGATTACCTCACTTGCGACATTGCTTTCAATGCGGTTATGCCTCTAAGTCGTGCCTCGACACGTGGGAGATATAGCCGCATCGAGGGCGTTATATGCACGAACACCTTCTTTTGGCATTGCGTTACTACTCGGCCCATATTCAACGACACCTCACTGGCCCAAACAAGTGTACATCATCGTAAAGACACTGAGCTCAAATTATAACTTGAAAAAAGGAGATATACTCCAAACACTGGAGAATGGTGATGCCCTCATTTAGCCCACCAGCAATTCGAGACAATAAAAAGTTTGAAACAACGATATATACAACATTCAAACACTGACTAGTGACTACTACTGACATAAACAACAAGACATGATAGTTCATAAGAAGTCTTGCTACACCACCAAAACGCACCCATCTGCGGCGCTCAGACACTCGTGATCCAGACGAGAATGACATTCTAAATAGAGGCAACTATTACATAGTAAGAGTGACATAGATGAGGATGACCAAATGACAAGGAATATGCATAACAAAAGAGAGAACTACCCATCCAGAACAAGCAGCAAAGACAACAAGTCATTCGAAGAGGGATGATACAACACCATCATAATTTGCAGCCCCGGTTCAGCCACCAGTGATCCAAAGACACCAGTACTCCACCCTTTCGACACAACAACCCAATTACCTATCAACCTAAAGGCTTGAACCACATCACTGCCTATCGGACTCGACACATCCAAGGATCAAAGTTAATCCAGATGCCTTTGTCATTCTCACCTTCTTTTGGCTGCAGGCTATATCGTTGACAATCATGGGAGTTTGCTCCCGAACTCCTAGGGCTCGCTGTGTAGACACAGTTTTCCATAGCAAACAGAGCCTCTCTGCCATCAAGGTCCTTGCCAACGGTGATCTCCTGGTTAATTGGATAATTGAGTCCGAGAAAAAGAGAGTATGAACCAAGGCTGTTTACCCGCCTCCAACTCAAAAATCCTGCAGGCCCAAACAAGCTGGTACCTGCTCATAGACGTAACAGCCACTGTCCGGATACTCACGTATTTCATGGTGCTTGCATACAGTGGGGTTTTTGCAATATAACTTCTCCTGCTCATGTGTCCGAATGATCATCAGTCTTTTGTCGTCCTCTGATCGAGCGAGGAACCAGTTGTGCTTCCCTATTTTTGGCAAAGGTGGTGTGATTACAAAGGGTAGTAACTGTAGGGACACTGCATCATATCAAAAAGGACATGCATTGTTAATGTAAGATCAGCATTGTTCAGAGTATGAGTAGGATAATGCAAGAAACAGCATTGATATGTCCTCTTTGGGCGGGAGGAAAATATAGGGAAATGTATACTGGGTTCGAAAAAATATAAGTGACATGCATGGTTATACTCATGTTATCTCACAATCGATTCTTCACAGGAAACTACCATGCCATGCATGTTATGTAATCATGTACTGTCCTCACAAACAAATTCTTCAAGGAAACTAACAGACCATGCATTGTTATATACTCATGTTCTGTGGGCAAAATTTTTGTGAGCATATTATTCTAGCTATTGATTCTTTGAAGGCGAGCGTAGGTATGTACACATGGTAAGCATTACAGGATTTCACTACTTCAAAATATAGAGTTCTCCATATGCACATTTACTTCCCTAATGTATGGTTAGATGAAATCAACAGTGTGATGCATGTTTCTACATCATGAAAATGAGGAAACTAACATGGCCATTGATACACACTCATATTTAGTAGTATATAGATTACTATAAAATAAGGAGAATATCAATATCTTCCTAACTGTTTGATTATTCAGGGGTACAAATTGGCTGTAATGACATGGTCACAGTCGCATGAATTAACTCATTCAAAATATAGCTGATTTACGGCGTCTCTAATATATTGCCATAGTTCTACTCAAATTCTACTCAAACAGGGATATGTCAATCATCACAAAAAGTTCAAACAGTGTCATGGTGTCATCATTAACATCAGACGGAAACAACTTACACGCGCTGTCCCAGCAATACGTGGTGCCATCTGCTTTGTCGATCGCGTAGATGATGCCATTGTGTTCAATAACATCTCAGAAGTGTGTATCAGCTTTGACGATGATCCACTTTGAGCTGAGCTGTCTCCAGCTAAAGAAGGCACCGGCGGAAAGATAGGCGAGTCCCTTGTCGAACAACGCAATTAGCTTGAAGTCTGCGTAATCCGCATGTCGTGTGGGCACTTGGCAGATTACAATCTTTTGCAAAACAAGGTGCGTCCAACTGACGACGTAATCTAGATGACTTCGACCGCGAAGGTAAAACTCTATATCATCCAAAGGAGGAAGGATAATCTCATGGGAGGTCTGGAAGTTCACGAACACCAACTTTTCCCCGTCATCTCTGACGGCAGCCATCCAGTGGGAGTTCATGCCGACCCAGTACATACCTGCAAGAAGTTTCGGGCGATGGTGATCGGACCGAAGTCGAGGGACATGATGTACGGCGACCCACTACATACCTGCAAAGAAGTTTCGGCTAACGGAGGTCAGATTGAAGTCCAGGGGCATCATGTACGCCTCCGTATCATGCTGAGCAAATCTCGCAAGACCAGATAGCAGCAAGTAGGGTTTCTTGAAAAGCTTAGGCCTCGCTTCGACGATGGTCGTGTGCATGCCCCTCGAGCATGCAGCCAGCCGCAGGGCGCTCAACATATCCATACACGAACAACAGAGGTCGAGGACGTCACTGGGAGATTGCTCCAATCGCGGCTCATATGGATGCTGTGCGGTTCGCGTTCGGCCATGGTGGAGTTCGAAAGGTGGGGTTTTGGGGGGCTTGATTTACGAGGGAGAAGGCTTTCGGTGCTGGAGCGGCTAGCGAGGGAATAGTGGTACTGGGGGAGGCGAGCGAGGCGAGGGTACTCGGGGGCACAGTGAGATGATGAAGAGTGACCTCAGGATCTCCGGCGAGACGGAGACGGAGATGGAGAGGTGCTAGGGGAGAGGGAGATGAGGTGAGGCATGCTATACAGCGGCGGTGACAATGAATGCACAGTGCACAAGGTGAGGCTGACTTTGGTAACCCGGACACGCCGCCTGGACTAGTGTCACCTCGGGCGCAGGGTCTTGTCACTTCACTGTGAGGACCGGATGAATAATAGTACTTTGACCATTAAGTGTACCACAATTGTACTACTACTACTAGCAGGAGTAATAGGAACATGAGTAGTACTCCCGTGCTAGCATGCCTCTGGGTTCACTTCATCCTCCAGGTATCATCCATATTACTGGCGTAACCAAATTCTCGTGCATGCGGAAGCGCGGAGAAGGACTTTTGTTTTTTGAGGATAACCACATATTCCTTAACTAGAGAATGTTGTGTCTCCCACGCACGCGCCAATATCCATCCGAACCAGCTACGACACATTTTTTATCCGTTTGCATAGGCCCACCTGTTACGAGGAGTGCAGAAATTAAAAGGAATCATAAAATGTCTCGCCACGGTGATTCGAAAGAGTGACCTCAACTAGCCAGTGGCACATGTAGCGCTGGAAGGATGGGAACGTACAGGGACAGGCCCCACTCATCAGTCTACCCATGTAGCCTTTTCGTTTAGTCTACCTAGCCATCTAATCAACTGTGTGCAGGCCACTTCTCCCATTTACTTCTCCATCAGGAACCGATTTTCCTCGGCTTCTTCACTACTCCTTGATCTTCATTTGCATCCAAACCACACTGCATTCTCATTGTTTTAACCTCTTCACATCCTCCTGGAGTAATTCCAAAGCCCCTATAAATAATCATCTTCTTCAGTTAGACTAGCCATCCAATCCTAATTCTCCAAACCATAGCCCTCCGGTCCAGTGGTTACAAATGGCGAAAGAGATCGAGATGCAGGTTTTTAGCGTCCAACATGTCCTCGTCGAAGGCTCGTTGAGCATAGTTGCCACAGTCACTGCCCACCCAAGGCTTGTTCGGAAGTGGATCAACAATGTATGCAACTCCCTCCAAAAGGTGGAGATGAATGTCATCGGTCTCAACACAGAGTACATGGAGCGTGCCACTGGGAAGATCCAACACACCGCCGTCCTTCAGTTGTGCCTCGAAGATGATGTTTTGGTGTACCACATCATACACGCGCCCTCCATACCAGGTGAGCTTCACGATTTATTGTCTTGGGAGGACATATACTTCTGTGGGGCAGCCATCACAGGTGACAAACAAAGAAGAAGAAGAAGAAGAAGAAGAAGAAGAAGAAGAGGAAGAAGAAGAAGAAGAGGAAGAAGAAGAAGAAGAAGAAGAAGAAGAAGAAGAAGAAGAAGAAGAAGAAGAAGAAGAAGAAGAAGAAGAAGAAGAAGAAGAAGAAGAAGAAGAAGAAGAAGAAGAAGAAGAAGAAGAAGAAGAAGAAGAAGAAGGAGGAGAAGGAGAAGAAGGAGAAGGAGAAGGAGAAGGAGGAGAAGGAGAAGGAGGAGAAGGAGAAGGAGGAGAAGGAGAAGAAGGAGAAGGAGAAGAAGGAGAAGGAGGAGAAGGAGAAGGAGAAGGAGGAGAAGGAGAAGGAGGAGAAGGAGAAGGAGGAGAAGGAGAAGGAGGAGAAGGAGAAGGAGGAGAAGGAGAAGGAGGAGAAGGAGAAGGAGGAGAAGGAGAAGGAGTAGAAGGAGAAGGAGACGAAGGAGAAGGAGAAGGAGAAGAAGGAGAAGGAGAAGAAGGAGAAGGAGAAGAAGGAGAATGCTAAGAAGGAGAATGATAAGAAGGAGAATGATAAGAAGGCGAAGGCTAAGAAGGAGAAGGAGAAGAAGGAGAAGGAGAAGGAGAAGGAGAAGGAGAAGAAGGAGAAGAAGAAGAAGAAGAAGAAGAAGAAGAAGAAGAAGAAGAAGAAGAAGAAGAAGAAGAAGAAGAAGAAGAAGAAGAAGAAGAAGAAGAAGAAGAAGAAGAAGAAGAAGAAGAAGAAGAAGAAGAAGAAGAAGAAGAAGAAGAAGAAGAAGAAGAAGAAGAAGAAGAAGAAGAAGAAGAAGAAGAAGAAGAAGAAGAAGAAGAAGAAGAAGAAGAAGAAGAAGAAGAAGAAGAAGAAGAAGAAGAAGAAGAAGAAGAAGAAGAAGAAGAAGAAGAAGAAGAAGAAGAAGAAGAAGAAGAAGAAGAAGAAGAAGAAGAAGAAGAAGAAGAAGAAGAAGAAGAAGAAGAAGAAGAAGAAGAAGAAGAAGAAGAAGAAGAAGAAGAAGAAGAAGAAGAAGAAGAAGAAGAAGAAGAAGAAGAAGAAGAAGAAGAAGAAGAAGAAGAAGAAGAAGAAGAAGAAGAAGAAGAAGAAGAAGAAGAAGAAGAAGAAGAAGAAGAAGAAGAAGAAGAAGAAGAAGAAGAAGAAGAAGAAGAAGAAGAAGAAGAAGAAGAAGAAGAAGAAGAAGAAGAAGAAGAAGAAGAAGAAGAAGAAGAAGAAGAAGAAGAAGAAGAAGAAGAAGAAGAAGAAGAAGAAGAAGAAGAAGAAGAAGAAGAAGAAGAAGAAGAAGAAGAAGAAGAAGAAGAAGAAGAAGAAGAAGAAGAAGAAGAAGAAGAAGAAGAAGAAGAAGAAGAAGAAGAAGAAGAAGTAGCTTCCCCAACACCATCGTCAACCCTATCGGAGTAGCTTCGCCTATACCATTCTTAACCCTACCAGGGCCGCTTTGCCAACTCACAAGTCCACGGCCACATATCCACTTCGTCGTACCCTCATCCAACCTACCGGAGCAGCTTCTGATGCCCCGTCGACGGCCTCAGATTCGCATCATTGACACCATCCTTAATCCAACCACCAGAGCAGCTTCATCGACGCCCTCGTCCACGGCCACAGATCCGCTTCGCCCACACCGTAGTCCACTCTACCGGAGCCGCTCCACAAACACCCTACTCGACGGTTCTAGATCTCCTTACCGGATCCCGACGGCCAGCACAGCGTCATCACCCTTGACATTTCTAACCTGATTCCCACCGTCTAGCAAGATGCCAACCATGCCACGGCCTAGGTACTTGTCACCTTTAAACCCATCCAACATCACCTACCCGATCTACTTCAAATATACTAACAGGTTGCTGTTACCTTTATGCAGCTGGCAAAAACTACAAGGACGATGTTTCTTCTGGATCTAACAGCTTGGACAACCAAGATCCTGGACTGAGGCATTGCTATGATCTTGTAAGTGTGTGTCTCTCTTTCTCTCTTCTATTGTTGTGTGCTGCCAAATAATGCTTTGCTAGGATTTTGACCAAGAATCCCTTTGTGCGCATAATGATTTCTACTCATCGGGTCGCTAAATTAGATATGTAGATGTCATACATGATACTACCTCGTACCTCAGATTCCTAAATATAAGTCTTTCTAGAGATTCCACTATAGGCTACATACGGAGCAAAATGAGTGAATCTACACTCGAAAATGCATCTATATACATCTGTATGTGGTCCATACTGGAATCTCTAAAAAGACATATATTTAGGAACAGAGGCAGTACATTACACAAAATCGTAGGTGGCATGTAGGAATTCCAGTGCACTATATTAGGCTTCCTTAGAGTGCATGCTAGTCTAGCACACAGAGTCATGGCTAGTTTATGCTACACACACAATCATTAATAGGTGGTTTAAATATGCACAAGGGATATGCAATGTATTATCATGTAGAGATGTCTGAAATTAGCCGTGTCAACTTGTAGATAGGGTTACACAATGAAAAAGTACAAGATGTATGTGGCAATTTCATGGAACATCGCAAAAAACGGAGAGGCAGCGGTGAGCCTATAGAGTGTGCTATGGTAGGTCACTCCTCCATTGCAATCATCGTGCCATGTTATTTGTATGTCAGTTCTATTGGCCAAGTTTCTTAGGGATAGTTATTACGAGTTATCCTAAGAAAATAAGCACCTGTGAATATAAGCTCCAGGTAATAAGCCAACTAGTTCTTCTCATTGCCTTCCTTTTCAGCTTATCTTTGGTATAATCAGTGAAAAGTCTAGATTGCATTATATTTTTTCATTTTGCTGCCCATACAAAAAATAATTTGACTTGCAAACATCACAAATTGAACCCGGTGCAGTAATTAATATGATAGGAAAAGAGACCATCACTATTTGTTCAAAATGCAAATACAAAGATACCATCTACTTGGCACAATCTACTTTGGTCAATGTCTTCCATAGAGATCCCATTGCCTAATTTAAACGAAGAATGCATGACCCACATTTAAATGAAGAACATTTATTTATTGAAATTCAAATTTGATGGTCCAAGTGGCTGGTTATTATCATATAGCAGCACCAATGAAAGCATCATATATCAGCAGCGGAGCTCATAGCAACTCATCATACAACAAGAGTAGCAGCGATGTGCAATTCATCATATACCAGCAGCTCATAGCAATTCATCATATAGCAGCAGCAGGAGCAGCTCATAGCAATTCATCATATAGCAGTAGCAGGAGCAGCTCATAGCAATTCATCATACAGCAGCAGCAGAGCAGCTTATAGCAACTCATCATATAGCAGTAGCAGCTCATAGCAACTCATCATATAGCAGCAGCAGCTCATAGCAATTCATCATATAGCAGCAGCAGGAGCAGCTTATAGCAATGCATCATATAGTAGCAGAGAAGCAACTCATAGCAATTCATCGTATAGTGGATCAGAATGAAAATTTGGGGAAAAATCAGAGGAGAACCTCACCTTGTTGGATGAGCTCATCCTTCAACAGCACCTCAAGGCCACGGCCTGGGAGGAGGGGAGGGGGAATAAGGTGCCTTCTGCTGCAAAGGTGGCATCACCAGTAGTTGTCTTGGCGCCCCACGGAGTAGTGTTGGACGGACCATAGTGGATCACTGGCCGAGACCATGAGAATGAGGGGCAGCGCCAGAGGGAGGAGCAGCCAGGAGATTTTCCCCTACACCGACCATGTAGCCTAGCTGGACATAGCATCGCCGAGGACCAGGCCAGATGGGACCAGAGGCGACGGCTCACTGGAGGAACCCTAGGGCTGCAGGCAGGGGATCGAGGTAGAGGGAAAGGGGAGAGGAGATGCAAGCGGGCAGGGCAATGAACGCTTGCGTGTTTGTTTTTACTTGAGGGTCAGGTGTGACACGAGCAGTTGCATTTTGAGTGTAATATAGGCAGACAACAGAGTCAATTCACTATTCCCCTTCCCTTCAATTTTTAGTGAGCTTCTACCCGAAACACCCCCCCCCCCTCCAAAGCGAAATAAGTTACGCCCAAGCCCATAACTCAAAAATGACTTCTTTACATCTTTTATGGCTTATTTTGACAATACGCCATGAAAAGGTGGAATCAAACTGGCCCTTAACCTGCAATTCAATTGTGCGTGCAATGACGAATCACTCCTGCCTACGATAGTGTCCATTTAGGCATCATCATACATGGCATAACCTAATACATGTGCATTCCATTGTAAAATCTGGAATATGCAATGTTTATGTTAGTTCATACGTTGCACATGATGTTTAAATGCCCCTTAAATCTGGTCAGTCAAGTGATGGTCTTTAAGCCTCCTTCTTTGCTTATTTTCTTGATATGTAAGATTTGCTCACACATTTGTTCAATCGTTGTTTGCATCAGCCAACCATACTAGGACTGTTTTCTTTGATTACTTGTTGTTCTTGACCTAACACACTAACAGAGATTGTCAACGATTTAAACACTAAGGGCTGCTGTAGTGGGGCCTTGTCTAACTCATAGTTGACATAATGGTTTGGCTGTACACTAAAGTAGGCTCTCCAAGAGTACCTGGAGATCCAGTTCGAAGGTATGCCTAGTTTTTACATAGTGCAAACATAGTAAATGCTCATTTCATTGTGTGCAAGTGCAAGAGATGTGGCATGTTTCATTATGTGGTATTGTTTTGTTATAATCTCATCCTTTTGTGTTGTTCACAGACTGGAAAGTATGCATATTTATCTTCCAAGGAGACGAGTAACTAGTTTGTGTCACCTTGCTGAGGGGGTGCAATGAAGATAAGATTGAGGATTTCCAAGTACAAGATGTTACGAAGGAGCCTTGCAAGAGATGTAGGAGCTGCACTGAGCCTGTTCAACCAGTTAAGGTAAGTTACTGTATCCAACTCAACAGTTCAATTCCTTGTTTGTTTCAGGCATAGTTAATTTGCTATTTTCAATTGCTTTATTTGTCCTCAGTTAATTATATGCCCAAACAAAGATGCCTGATGTTGGGTACTTGTATAACTATTAGTTGACATAATTAAAGGCCTTACCATTTAATTACTCTGGCAAAGTGTGCCTGAAGCTTTGAAGTCTATTAACCAACTATTATTGCATGAGGCTCACAATCTAGTTTATACTAGGCTAATGATTGCATAGTTTTGCTTGTTGTAGTAGGTTTGTATGAATCCCTCTGTTGTTCATTATGCTCCCTAAGACATTAATTGAGCTACAGAATGGCCAACTGCTTGCTTACTTATACACAACGTGATGTCTAAATTTGTAACTTGTCTGTGTTTTGGATTGGGCCCCAACATCATGCTCCTCTGGTGAGCTAAAAGAGATTTCTGTATGCAGGCTGCACAGACTACCTTTTTTATAATTTTTAAAATATCACCTGCTTATGCTTCATGGCGTGTAACACTATTGTTAGTCCTGTTTTGCCATGTACAAAATAGTCTTTCTTGTTCGCTTCACTGTTGTAACTATATTTTTGCCCTAGTCATGTGTACTTACAGAAACATTTCAGGATGAAGTGACATCAACACAAAGATCTCTTTAGCAAAGGCGGCATGGCCATTGCCGAATGATTATGGATTGGAATTGGAATGTGCTGATGTTCTCAAGCATCAACTAGAGGTGGCAAGACAACATGTACATGATTCTCAATGTACAATCAACAAGTTGAGACTGGACATGCACGTATTAGATGCAGGAGTCAGAAAATGAAATAAGACACTAAGGTAACCACGAAGGAATTTGAGATTTTGCACACTGGAATTTGTGCAATCTGAATCCGGCCAATCCTTTTTTCTGAAGAGATTATAGTTCAAATGGTGTTCTGTTGATGCGTGTCCATAATGTATGAGCTTTATCTATCTAGTGTATGTAATTTGCTGTTTGTGTACGCTTTATAATCATTGGTGCTGAATTATAATACCCAGTGGGTATATTCGGCTGTAATTTCTTTATTCTATAGTGTAGGATTATTCTACGTTTCTATGCTTTTTATTGTATAGTGTATGGAGTAGGATAATTCTTGAATATGTTATATCGTTGAAACGGAGGCCAATACGCCAAACATTTCCTGGACGCCATACAAATGAACAAACATGCGTAGTCAAAGCAGGCCTTAATTGGGCTGGTCAAAATAATATTAAGTGGATCTCAAATGGGCCCACCGTAACAATGGCTCTTAGCAGGCCGTCAACAGGCCTAATGCTCAATAGGGCCGTATAAATAGAAATGGCCTGCGGGCCTTTAGCAGGCCAAAATAAATGTCAATTTTGTCTCGGACCTTTTACTTTACGGGCCAGTAAGAGGCCGAAAGTGTTATGGGCTAGAGGAGGTCCGATTTGCAAACTAGGCGTTTAACAGGCCAAAGTCACGTTGGGCTGAAATGATGCCCTGTGGAACGTGGGCCCCTAATGGACCTAAAGTCAAAGACCCAACTGTTGTGCGGGCCCTTAACAGGTCGAGAGACAAAATGGGCTAAGAGTTGGCCCATTTACCGAATGGGCTGAGGACAGGCCTCAAGTCACAGCGGGCTAGAATTGGTCCAACTGTAGAATAAATTTGAGAAAAGGCGAAAAGACGTTAAGCCGTTAACGGGCTGGAACTGACGATGGGCTGCTAACAGGACGAAAGAAGCTCGGGCCGCAATTGGGCCCAAAAATGTAGCGGGCCGTTAACGGGCTTAAACTGATGATGGGTTGGAAATTGTTGAATCTAGAATGGGCCTTTGATGGGCTGATTCTGTGTAACTTGTGTGGGCCGTACTTGTAAATGGGCCTGACTCAAGTAGGCTGCTAATAGGCCGGCCCGCTTATTTTGACAGGCCCGGCCTTTTCACCGGAATGGGCCTCTGTTGGGTGGTGCCACGTGTCGACGCATCATAGGCGCCTCCTGTCAAATGAGTGGATGACATCTGTCCGAACGTTGAGCCGACACATGTTTCCTCCGACCAATGAGAATTTTACACGTGGAAAATTCCCATTGGTCCGGGCTGTTAACGGGTTATCGGATCCAAAACCGGACCCGATAGCTTAACGGCGTCCCATTACGAAGGATGCCACGTGTCGGTCACCGTTGACGAAAGCACATCTATGACGCGCGATTTATCATCATGGAAGTGGACACTTCCTTGATGATAATTTTGGTAATGTCATGGAACACTTCTACGACAACACAAGTATGACTATCTTGATTCTGTCATAAATTTGTCATGGATGTACATGCATGACAGAAAACGTGATCTACTGCGACAAACACGTATCATCACATAAGTGTCTTTTTTTTGTAGTGAAGGCCGAGCCTTCCACCCTTTACCAAGTATATATGTGCATTAATTAAATAGGTGATATTGTGATATCCCATGATATCCATGTCCCAACATGGAACAACCTGCAACTGCACCTTCAACTAGCAACGCTATAAGAGGGGCTGAGCAAAACGGTAACATAGCCCAACAATGGTTTGCTAGAAAGGGTGAAAAATGTTAGAGGCTATCATGGCAATTTGGGAGGCTTGATAAACAAGTGGTAGGTAGCGCGATATAGCGATAGCATCGAGACAACTAGCATAGCAAAGATAGTAGTGAGATCCAAGGTGACAGTCTTTTTGCCTGATATCCCGCTAGGAAGAAGACCGAGTCCATGAAGTAGTCGAACAACGTAGTCGAACGAATCCTGACAATCGCAACGAAACCGGAAACTATCAAGAAGAAGCAACACCGGAAAGAAGCAAACAACATGGTAAACAACCATCACATAAACATGGAATTATGCACAATCAAGTATGATGCATGTCCGGTTTAATGAGTCATGGCATGGAAAAGTGCAACAAACAATACTACAAATTAAATGGAGCTCAATATGCAACGAGTTGCATATTGACAAAACACCACATTCGATTATTTAATTCTCTCCCATTTATGTAGCCAAAAATATTAAATGTTGTTAAACATGACAAGAGGTGAAACATAAATAAACTAACTATTTAGGCAAGTTTAAATGAAGCCGGAACAACAAACAACAATTCCGGAAAATCCTCATATGCAATATTCGGATGTGGTACTTTTCTGCCCTAAACCATATTTTAGAGTTGTTAAACATGCAAAGTAATGTCACTGTGTTAAACTATGCATTTTCTACCCCATTTACATATAAAGAGCATTTAAATCCGAGCTACGATTATTTAGTTATGAATTAAACCATTTTAACATGTCCTTTATGTAAAATAATGTTAACAGCCATTTTAACATTTTTAGCATGGATGAAAGAACATTACAAAATAGTGGCAGTTATGTAATCATGCATGCACTTGGATAAATACTAAAAACCACAGAGAAAGAAAAAATACGTGAGCCGAATGCAACCCCACGGATGGTAGCGGCTACCCTAGCCACTGGGCTAGCCATGTGTTCTAGACAAAGAGAGCTCCCTCCACCTTATGACCTATCTCACAACAGAACGAGCTTGCCCCATGGCTGCACGGCGACAACCGGCATCGACTGCAGTGACCAAAGGCGGCGGCCTCTGCAACAACAGAGAAGCGGCGGGGGTGCGGAAATAGGTGGAGGGTGCTGCTATGCGAACCACGGAGCAACGGCTGGGCATGCGCGTGCATGTGTGGGTGTGCACGGGCAGAAGCGTGCTGCCATGCAGCGAAGCACAGCGAGGTGAGGCTACGGGCGCGCTGCAGCACGAGCACGGGCTATGGGGCGCTGCTCTGGCATGCGCCTAAGCCAGAAGCAGGGGAAACAAAAGGATCCTAAGCCTACCGTACCAAGGAAACAGGCAGGAGGCCACTGGAGGAGCTCCGGCAACGACGATGCGCGGGGCGCTCTTGGCCGGGAAGGAATCGAGAGGGACAGAAGTCAAGTCACAGGATGCAATCGAGCAAAACAAGGACATGGGGAGGACCGGGTGTTCACCACAACCATGCGAGCGTGCTTGGATTGCCGAGAGGTGGTCGGAGACGGCCGCAATCGAGGACGCTCTTCGGCGGAGGCGTTCCTAGCTCCGAGAAGAAGAAGTAGAGGAGTGGACGACGTGGACGACGGCGGGAAGGCGAGATGGCGTTCGATCCATGATGTAGAGGAAGTAGTCGACGTCGGGGCCGGAGACACGATGTCGAGGGCGAGGCGAGGCGCTGATCGTAGCGACGTACTGCTCCCTGAAGAAGAGGAAGCAGAGGAGGCCGATCCAGGGCTCCAGGGACTTGCCGCGGGGTCGAGGACGAAGGCAGGGATGCGTGCTTTTCTCCCAGAGGAAGAAGACGACAATGTCGAGCTGGGCCACGCCGGAGTATAGCTCGGGCATGGCGTGGCGAGGGTTTTTTTGGAGACGGGGATCTAGCCAGGGGCCGGAGGAGGAAGGAGAGGGGAAAAGAGGAGGAAGGAGGAAACCCTAGGGGGCTGGCGCGGGTCTTATAGAGGGGGGCCGCGGCGCCGTGGTGGCCACGGTGGCCATGTGTGCTACCCCTCCAGTTTTACTGTGAGAAGGAGCACCTGACAGAGGAGGAAGAAAAGGGGCGAAGGGAGAGGCTACCAGGTGGGTCGCGTGGGTGTCCAGTGTGGAGTTACCAGCGAAGGATTCTCAGGGGGAGCGGTGTCCAGGTGGGCTGGGCTACATGAGGCCTTCGCATAGAAGCGGGTAAGTGGGCTCTGCCCTGTTTATTACCATTTCCTTTTTCTATTTGAAATTTCAAACAGAACACAAGGGAAAATACACAGGGGCTGAAAGAAAGAGTATAGGATATATGAGCTTTGGTTATACCAAACACATCCTAAATTTTTAAAGACATTAAAATTGTGCACTTTTCGAGCCATCTCAGGCCATTAGCCTTTGTGGCCGTTGGGTCTTTGTAAGTGCATCTAGTGCCCCTTAGTGATTTTGGTGGATTGAAGACTTATAGGTTAAGGAACTAATATGTTTGTGAGTGTACACAGGTCTATAAGTCTATGAGGAGTTTGATATTCTGAGAGAAAGTCGACCCCTAAAAATGAAGTTCTTCGATCAAGACTTTGATATTCTCAAGACTTTCTCAAGACTTTGAAAGTGAAGAAATTGGTGTGACCTTGAAGACTTGGTATTCATTTGAGGAACATGAAGCGTGAAGACTTTTTGTTTTCGTAGTTTCGCTTTTCTCTTTCTTGAGTCATAGGAAACACCTTTGTCGTTAAAGGGGGTCGAGGAAATACTAAGGAAAAATTTCCATGTGATGCTCAACTCAAAATCCTACACCTACCAATCCCTTGAAAGTGAAGCCTTTGGAAATCTCATACAGTTCAGTCAATTTCTTCAAAGGATGAGACGAAGTTCTTCCGTCATTTGAGGAATTTGTTCTGACCGAGGAGTTAGGAATTCGCCAAAGACGGATTGCCTACACAGTGAGGAACATGATAGCCCCGAGGAATTTGAGAGTCAAAATTCCGACCGTTCTTTATCTTCTTGGCACTGTCCCAAAATATCTTATCCACCTAACGGTCATATCATTGAAGGGCATTTATGTCTTATCATGTCGGGCTGCTCCCTAGGCTATAAATAGCCGCCCCCTACAACCACTAGCTGGTTGGCTGCTCCGAGAGAAACTTGACACTTGTCATTTGAGAGCAACCCATCCTCTGAGGACTTTGAGCGAAAATCATCGAGTGAGGAAAAACCCCAAAACCAAACCCCTACAAACCCAAAGTGATTGAGCATCACTGAAGAAATTGATCCTGCGTGGATCCGACGCTTGTTACCTTTGAAGACTGTGCTTCTTCCAGACGGTTAGGCGTCATGGTCTAGAAGCATCCAAGAGGAATTGTGGATCGCCGAGTGACCAAGTCTGTGAAGGTTTGGAAGTCGCTCAAGACTTACCACGAGTGATTGGACGAGGTCTGTGTGACCTTAGTTCAAGGAGAATACGGTGAGGACTTGGTGTCTTGAGTTGCGTGCTCGGTATTTGGGTGTCCGGACTGTGTGTCCTCGAGTTTAAATACTCGGCCGCTCCAACCAGACGTACAACCGATACAACATTTGGAACTGGTCTACCAAATCATTGTCTTCACCAACCTAATCGGTTCTATTTCCTCAACCCTTTCATTTCCTCATTCTTTGTGTTGAGTGTTTATTCATATCTGTGTTTGAAGACTTTGACTGAAGACTTTCTCAATTTCCTCAGTTCAATTTCTTCAGTCAGTTTGTCTTCATCTTGTGTTATCCTGTGATTACGCTTTCTGTACTCTGTGCTAGTCTTCATTTCATCATGATGACCATGCATGTATTCTGTTATGCTTACTTCTGAGTACTTATTCCGCTGCAAGTAGTTCTTCGCTAAGGAATTTCCTCACCGGCAAATTCCTCAGTGAAGAATTCATAAAAATAGCCTATTCACCCCCTCTAGTCGATATAACACACTTTAAATTGGTATCGAGCAAGGTACTCCCTTGTTACGTGTGATTTTGGTTTAACCACTTGGAGTTTTAGTTATGTCGACCGCAGTATGATCAAGGTCTCAGCAGGTGTCCTACCTTTGATGGGACGGACTACCCCTCTTTGGAAGAACAAGATGCGAATGCATCTTGAAGCAATTGACAACGATCTACGGTATGTTGTGGAAAATGGTGTTCCCTCGGTCACACCTTCTCACGAATCTTTGGCGACGTGAAGAGATTCAAGCAACTCGATTCTCAAGCGAAGAATATCATATGTGGCCATCTGAGCAAAGGTCAATATGGAAGAGTGAGTGCTTTGGAATCTGTCAAGCTCATCTGGGACAGGCTGTCCAAAGTGAATGAAGGAGTCTCAACTCAGCGTGACTCTCGAGTTGATGTTCTTCGGAATCTCTTCAACCGCTTCAAAAGACTCGACAACGAAAATGTTCAACAAACCTTCGATCGCCTCACCGACATCTCAAATGAGCTTCAAGCACTTGGCGCCATCGACATCACCGACCATGAGGTGGTGAAGAAATTGTTAAGATCGCTTGATTCCTCATTTGATACTCTGGCACTGATGATACAAGAACGAGCTGACTACAAGTCTCTTAATCCTGCCGATATCCTGGAGAGGCTAAATACTCATGAGTTCCAGCTTGCTGAAAAGAGAGATCTCTATGGTTCTAGCTATGGAAAAACACGTGCCCTGAAGGCCAAGGCTGTATGCGAATCGAGTGTGAAGACTACGGTAGTAGCCTTGGAGATCCTGAAGAATTAGGCCAAGAGCTAGCACCTTTCGTGAAGAAATTCCAAGTTCTCAAGACGTGGTCGCTTTGGAAAATCCTCAAGAAGCAAAGTGATTCCTCATCCGGTGACTATAAGAGAAGACTTTGTCACAAATGAAAGAAACCTGGTCACTACATCCAAGATTGTCCTCAGTGGGAAAAGGAATTAAAGAAGAAGAAACACAAGGATTACAGTTCTGATGACGCGAAGAAGAAGAAGAAATCGTCGAAATCTTCATCATCAAAATCCTCAAAGCCTTCTTCTCACAAGAAGAGCAGCTCCAAAAGGGCTCGGGCATTCATTGGCAAGGAAATGGACTCTGAAGCTGAATCTGAGGAACATGAGGAAGAGGAGGCATCAGAAGAATCTGAGTCTGGTGTGGCGAGTCTAGCTCTCGCTACTGCTTTCGTCAGCAAGTCCATCTTCAATTCTGAAGAAAATGACCTCACCAACACTGCTGATGAAGACAGTGATGATTACGCTCCCACCTATTGCTTCATGGCAAAGGGTGCCAAGGTACTCAAATATACCTCCTCTGAATCCAGTGAAAATGAATCTGATGATGATCTAAAGCCCAGTTACTCAAAACTTGCTAAGATTGCTGTAAAACAACAAAGGGCTTTGGAAAAGGTTCAAAACATGCTAGATAAGAGTGATGATATGTTAGGTGAAGAAATGGATTGCACTAAAGCCCCGACTGAAAATCTTGGAGACTTCATCTAGGTTTGACAAATTTTCAAGGTCATCATAACACTCTCTTATCTCGATCATGAGAAACTTTCTTATGAATTTCTTCAAAGAAAGCAAGACCTTGAGAAGCTAAGAGTGAGTTATGAAGATCTTCAGAAGGAGCGCGATTCATTACTTGCTCAACAAATCAGCACTTCTCAGGAAGAATTTGTTCCTCCATGCTTAAAGTGCATTGAACGTGAATCGCTAATTCTTCACATGAATGTTCAAATGCTTCAACTGTTACAAATTCTTCACCTGCCTCTGCTATCACTAATTCCTCATCTCGAGGACATTGCTAGTATTCTTGACGATCACGAGGCTGAAGGAATTGTACATGATGTGCATGTACAAAAGCCTCAAAGGGCATCCGAGTCTTTGTGATGTGTTTAAAAGCGGATCCTCAACAGGAACCCTAGGAAAGAGGGTATTGCCTTTGAGAGAAAACTCAATCTTGATGGAACATATTGGAAGCTTTGAAAGCGGTATCCCAAAACCTCATGGAGTTCTTGCAAAGGGACCTCCGATTGATCCATCTAACTTATCCTGCTTTACATGTGAATCTCCTCATTCTTGATGAGTCATTTGACTCCAACTATAAAATGTTAAAAAATCGTAATGGTGAAGTATTTGCTAGATATGTTGGCACTAATCACAGGAACGGTTCCCTATGAAGAAAATCTGGGTTTCAAGATGTGCCTTGAAAGTCTTCGTGAATGTCCTCATGACACCACCTGTGAAGAATAGGAACCCCAGATCAAATTCTTCAAATGGACCAAATTATTCATATGGATCCAAGTCCTCATACGGACCAAATTCCTCACGTGGATCAAATTCCTCAAAAGGATCAAAGTCCTCATATGATTATCATCGTGCTAACAACTCGCTTTCGCAGGTAGAGCTAAGGGCTATGAATATGTGCATTATTCTTCAAACCAATATGTTCATAAGTCCTCGAAGAATTTCTCTGCTTATTCATATGCTTACCCTAACCCCTCTTATGTGAAACGAAATGGTTTGGCTTCTATGCCACCATTCTCGTATGGTGCTCGCAGAATAATGAACTCTTTGCCACCCCTTCAGATGTGGGTGGTGAAGAAAAAGAACTAATCTCTTCTGCAGGGTCAGGTCTCCAGTCGTGCCTTAACGTCTGAAGAATTCGTTGGGGACCTGACGAAATTGCCTGAAAGGACGCAGGCTAATTATGATGAAATGAACTTTCATTTCACACGTCCTCATACTGCTTATCATTATCTTGGTGATGAAATTCATCGATGAACTTGATATCATATTCTTCACCGATGAAGTATATGAGATCGTAAGTTGTACTAATTCATCTGCAGATGATCAACCCAAAGCCACCGAGTGGGTTCTCGATAGTGGTTGTACAAATCACATGACCGGTGACAAGAATCTATTGATGGATGCTCCCTTATCACGATCACATCTCAAGCATATCATCTTTTGACAAAGGCAAAAGTCGTATTGGGTCTTGGTAAGGTTGCGATCTCTAAGGATAAACACATGGACAAAGTCATGCTTGTTGAGTCCTTAGGATACAACCTCATGTCAGTCTCAATGCTTTGTGATCTTGATATGGTTGTCATTTTTGGCAAGATCGTTGTGTTGTGATTATGGAAGCTGACAATTCCAAAGTCTTCGAAGGCTTTAGGAGAGGAGACTTGTATATTGTTGACTTCTCTACAGGACCACAACCAGCCGTGTGTTTACTTGCAAAAGCTTCAGAAGGCTGGCTATGGCATCGACGACTTGGTCACGCAGGCATGAGGAATTTGCACACGCCATGCGAAGAAGAAGCATGTCATTGGCATTAAGAATGTCAAATTCCTCAAGGATCACTTATGCGAACTGTGAAGCTGGAAAAATGACCAAGGCCAAGCATCCAAAGAAAGACTATCATGACCACTACTCGTCCCTTCGAATTGCTTCACATGGACCTCTTTGGTCCCAATCATTACTCAGCAGTCACTAATGATGCATCTCTATATGGCTTTGTTATTATTGATGATTACTCTCGCTACACATGGGTACACATTGTTACTTACAAAAATCAAGTGCAGGAAGTCTTCAAACGATTTTCCTCGAGGGCTTCAACTAACTTTGATGTGAAGATCAAGCACATCGGGGAGTGACAATGGAACCGAAGTTCAAGAATTCCGGTCTTGATGACTATCTTGATGAACTTGGTATTACTCATGAGTTATCCGCTCCTTATACTCCTCAAAGAAATGGCGTCGTGGAGCACAAGAATGTAACTCTTGTTGAGATGGCTCGCACTATGCTTCATGAATACAAAACGCCTAGTCGTTTTGGATTGATGCAATTGATACGGCGTGCCACATCATCAACAGAGTATATCTTCATAAATTCTTCAAGAAGACCGCCTATGAACTCCTCAACGACAAGAAACCCAATGTAAGTTATTTCAAAGTCTTGATTGCTAAATGCTGGATTAGAGATCCTCATCACAATTCTAAATTTGCACCGAAAGCACATGAAGGTTTTATGCTTGGTTACGGAAAGGACTCGCACACCTACAAAGTCTTCAACATCACTCTTCACAAGATTGTTGACACTGTCGATGTGCGGTTCGATGAAACTAATGGCTCGCAAAGAGAGCACCTACCTTCTGTGTTAGATGAACCAGCACCTGAGGATTCAATCAAGTTCAAGGCAACTGAGGATGTCATTCCGACTGAAGAATCTGTGAAGAATTCATTCTGTCTGCCAAGAACGCCGAAATGATGCACTGAAGATAATGTCAAGACAATGGTGCCGAGGAAAATGATCAAATTCCTCGATGACAACCAGCTCATCCTCGCGTTGCAAAAGAAGTGCAAGTGGAGAAGATCATCGATGACATTAAAGCGCCAGGTCCTCTCACATGCTCAAAAGCTTCACATTTATCTAACTTTTGTGGGCACTATGCTTTTGTCTCTATCACAGAGCCCACTAAGGTAGATGAAGCATTTTTCGAGCCGGAGTGGATTCAGGCTATGCAAGAAGAATTACATCAGTTCGAGCTCAACAATGTCTGGGAACTGGTCAAACGTCCAGATCCTCGCAAGCATAATATCATTGGCACAAAGTGGATCTACCGCAACAAGCAAGATGAAAATTGCCTTGTGGTAAATCGGTAAGAGACATATCTAAAGCATAACCCCAAAATGATAGTGGTAAATCGGTAAGAGACATCATAGATCGCACCATATCTAATAAAGTATGATTACGACATTCGGACACACCATTACCCTGTGGTGTTCCAGGTGGCGTGAGTTGCGAAACTATTCCACATTGTTTCAAATGAAGACCAAACTCATAACTCAAATATTTGCGTCTGTGATCAGATCATAGAAACTTTATTTTCTTGTTACGATGATTTTCAACTTCACTCTGAAATTCTTTGAACTTTTCAAATGTTTCAGACTTATGTTTCATCAAGTAGATATACCCATATCTGCTCAAATCATCTGTGAAGGTCAGAAAATAACGATACACCATGAGCCTCAACACTCATCGGACCACATACATCAAGATGTATTATTTCCAATAAGTCGCTGGCTCGCTCCATTGTTCCGGAGAATGGAGTCCTAGTCATCTTGCCCATGAGGCATGGTTCGCAAGCATCAAGTGATTCATAATCAAGTGATTCCAAAAGCCCATCAGCATGGAGTTTCTTCATGCGCTTTATACCAATATGACCTAAACGGCGGTGCCACAAATAAGTTGCACTATCATTATTATCTTTGCATCTTTTGGCTTCAATGTTATGAATATGTGTATCACTACGATCGAGATTCAACAAAAATAGACCACTCATCAAGGGTGCATGACCATGAAAGATATTACTCATATAAATAGAACAACCATTATTCTCTGATTTAAATGAATAACCATCTCGCATCAAACAAGATCCATATATAATGTTCATGCTCAACGTTGGCACCAAATAACAATTATCCAGGTCTAAAACTAATGGGCATTTTAAGTCATTTACCGCCCTTGTTCTTTTCTATACTGGTGCATCGCATTCATACATATCAAGGGGATTTGTGGATAAGTTTAAATTACCAACCCAAACCCTTAGGACCCCTCTTTTAGTAAGCTCGCCTGGAGCAGAGTACATGGCTAGCCGATGGTGCACCCAGATACCCCTAACCATTGGAACACATGTTTTTCCGTCTGACCTAATTATCTTGGAGTCGCAAGGATTGGATGTGATATTAGGTATGGACTGGATGTCAAAGTATGAAGGAAGTATTGACTGTGCTAGCAAGTCAATTCACCTTACCACCCCGGAGGGAAAAAGGATTAAGTATGTATCTAGGCATGTGCCTAGGAGGAGCCAAGTGAATGCCCTCATGGGAGTTGTACAGAGGAAGTGCCCAGAGTAAAAGATTTTCCGGATGTTTTCCCGGAGGAGTTACCGGGCATGCCACCGGATCGAGACATCGAGTTCTTGATAGAGCTATTGCCGTGTCCAGGCCAATATCCAAGAGACCCTATCGGATGCCCGCAAATGATCTGGAGGAAATTAAGAAGCGAGATCAAGGAGTTATTGGAGAAAGGTTATATTCGAAGGAGTTCATCACCTTGGGGAGCACCAGTACTTTTGGTCGAGAAGAAGGATAAATCTCTGAGGATGGTCGTTGATTACCGAGCCTTGAACGAAGTAACGATAAAGAACAAGTATCCATTACCGATGATCAATTATCTGTTTGATCAGTTGCAAGGAGCTAAGGTGTTTTCGAAGATTAATCTATGATCGGGATACCATCAGTTGAAGATACGAGAGAAGGATATACCAAAGACAACTTTCACCACGCGATATAGATTATATGAGTATACGGTCATGTCGTTTGGACTAACTAACGCCCCTGCCTATTTTATGAGTATGATGAACAAGTTGTTCATGGAATATTTGGACAAGTTTGTTGTGGTGTTCATTGATGATATTATGGTATACTCGAAGAACGAAGAGGAGCACAAGGAGCATTTGCGTTTGGTTCTCGAGAAACTCAAGAACACCAGTTATCGCCAAATTCAGCAAGTGCGAGTTTTGGTTGAAGGAAGTTGGATTTCTTGGGCATGTTATATCGTGAGAAGGTATAGCAAGAGATCCCAAAGAAGGTTCGATCCAACATCGAATGGTTGGCACCCACTATGGTTGGTGAGATCCGCAGTTTCCTTGGACTTGCAGGATATTATCGGAGATTCATTGAGAATTTTTCCAAGATTGCTAAACCAATGACTGAATTGCTGAAGAAGGATACCAAGTTTAAATGGACAGAAGATTGCGAGGCAAGTTTTCGTGAATTGAAGAAACGTTTGACTACAGCCCCAAAGTGCTAACATTGCCGATATACATAATGAGTTTAAAGTGTATTGTGACGCCTCACATTTAGGACTGGGATGTGTGCTTATGCAGGTCGGAAAGGTTGTTTCGTATGACTCACGACAACTGAAGCATCATTAGTTGAACTATGCCACGCATGATTTGGAGCTAGCAATGATAGTGCACGCATTGAAGACTTGGAGACATTATCTTATTGGAAACCGTTGTCATGTGTACACGGATCATAAGAGTTTGAAGTACATTTTCACTCAAAAGGAGTTGAACCTTAGGCAGAGGAGATGGTTGGAACTTATAAAGGATTACGATATGAGGCTGCACTATCATCCAGGAAAGGCCAATGTCGTAGCAGACGCTTTGAGCCGGAAGAGTTATGCTAATATCCTTGAAAGTAAAGGACTGCCGAAGGAGTTAGCTGACGGTTGGAGATTGTCCCAAGAGGTTTCATTGCAACAATGGAGGTTCAGTCTACATTGTTGGACAAAATTCGAGAAGCTCAGAAGGAAGACAAAGAAATTGCTGAGATAAAAGAGAAGATGAGCAAAGGAAAAGCTAAAGGTTTTCGCGAGGATGAGCACGATACCTTATGGTTTGAGGATCGAGTTTATGTGCCTAATAACTCAGAGATCAGGAAATTAATACTTCAGGAGGCCCGTGACTCACCATACTCGATACACCCCGGAAACACCAATATGTATTTAGATTTGAAGGAACGTTTCTGGTGGACTGGTATGCAGAAGGATATTGCCGAGTATGTAGCCGTATGTGATGTATGTCAGAGAGTGAAGGCAGAGCATCGAAGCCGGCGGGATCATATGACCTATGTCGGTACACGCATGGAAGTGGGATGAACAAGGCATGGACTTTATCACTGGATTACCCAGAACCAAAGCAGGATATGACTCAATATGGGTAGTAGTGGATCGTTTGACCAAAGTAGCTCACTTCATCTCGGTGAAAACAACTTATACAAGTGCAAAGTTGGCCAAAATATACATGTCCAGGATCGTATGTTTGCATGGAGTTCCGAGGAGCATTGTATCAGATAGAGGAACCCAGTTTACCTCAAAGTTTTGGCATCAGCTACACCAGACCTTGGGTACAAGATTGGAGTTCAGTACCGCATTCCACCCACAGACGGATGGACAGACAGAGAGAGTCAACCAGATTCTGGAAGACATGTTGAGAGCCTGTGCGCTAGATTATGGATCTAGTTGGGATGACAATTTGCCTTACGCAGAGTTCTCATACAACAATAGCTACCAAGCCAGTTTGAAGATGGCACCGTTTGAAGCTCTGTATGGACGCAGATGTAGAACACCTCTGATGTGGGATGAGGTAGGAGACCGTCAGTTGTTTGGACCAGATTTGATCAAAGAATCAGAGGAGAAGGTTAAACTGATCCAAGACAGATTAAAGACTGCTCAGTCCAGGTAGAAGAGTTATGCAGATTCTAAACACAAAGTAACCTACGAAATTGGAGACAGAGCCTATCTGCGAGTATCACCCTTGAGGGGAGTGAAACGTTTTGGAGTTAAGGGAAAACTAGCCCCAAGATTTGTAGGACAGTACCGTGTTTTGGAACGGATGGGAGAAGTTGCCTACAAACCGGAGTTACTCAAGGATTGTCGAGTGCACGATGTGTTCCACGTATCACAGCTTGAAGAAGTGTCATGCGAGAGATGGCCGATATACCGTTAAGAGATACAAAGGCCACCGAGGCGATTCAGTTGGATAGTAATCTGACCTATGAGGAGAAGCCAATAAAGATTCTTGACTTTGACAGCTGAGTCACTCGCAACAAGGTTATCAAGTTTTGCAAAGTTCAGCGGAGCCACCATACCGAGGAAGAAGCCACATGGGAACGAGAAGATGATATTCGCAAGGACCACCCACACCTATTTTCTAGCCAACCCGAATCTCGAGGGCGAGATTCATCTTAAGGGGGGTAGTTTTGTAACATCCCAAATTTTCAATTTGGAATGTTATACATAGGACACCTATGCATATCATATTTTATTGCATCTTCGCTCCGCAATCCTCGAAATCCTAAGCAACTCAAGGACCCTCGGAGAGAGTTGGGGATTTTTCGGTTTTCATATTTGATTTTTATCAAATATTGGAAAATGAGGATTTTGATTTTAATTATTTTTCTCTCCGGAAAATGTTTCATATTGAAAATAAATGAGGGGAGATAATATGACTTCTCCAAAATAATTGAAATATCGGAGGAAAAATTTTAAAATCATTATTCGGATTTTATTTGATTTTATTTGGAAGTTTATTTGCCCTAGAAAAATTTGCACGTTTTAAAAATTGCATTTTAGGGGCCAAGAAAATGTTCATCTTGTTCTAAATATTTCATTTATACGGTGAAAATTTATTTTGGTATTTTTTTAGATTTTATTTTATTTTATAGGAATTTTTTGTCAGCGGAACAAATTTAAAAAACCTCGCTCATACCGACCGCCCAAGGCCCACCTGAAAGCAGGCCGCCCACCGCCGCCCTCACAGCCGCCATGCGCCAGACGGACGCCAAGGGGAGCCCGAGACGGACTCCTCCTTGGGCGCCGACCAAGGCACCGCCACCCCCTCCTATAAATGCCGCCTCCTCTAGCCCCATCACCCATCAAATTTCCCACTTGAAGTCGCCTCGCCGGCCGCCCCATTGCCGAGCCCCGCCTCGCTAGGCCCGTCAGAGCCGCCTACCTCTTGGGGACCTCATGAGGTACCGCTGAGCCGCCGGTTTTTTTAGAAAACCATTTCGGTTTTTTTCGAAAAACCCTAGTTTCATTTTTTTATTATAGATCGGTTTTATTCTCGGTTCATTTATTTAGAGAGTGTTCGCTCATTCGTTCATTTTAACGAACGTGTTTTTCGTTTAGGTTCAGTTAACGAACGTTCATTCGTTAAACTGTTTGTCATTTTCTTTTTATCGGATTTATTCCGCGATTTTTCTGATCGCGATTCCTGATCCGATATTCGATCTAGTATAACTTTTCGCTCGTTTATCGGAATCAGGCGATTCAAGCGCCTGGAGTTTCATCTCGAAACCCTCTTTCTGAATTATCAACTCAAACAAGTTTTTGCCTTAGTAAAATTTGACCCTAGTTCAGATTAGTAAACGTATCTTATTTCTTTCGCCGTTTGAGTTTCGTTGCTCCGTTTGGTTTGATTCCTTTTTGCAAACCGGAGTTCTTAAGTTGAACTTTCTGGTCAGCCTCTTTTAGTTGAGTTTTACTTGTGCATCTTTTCTTGTTGCTTATGTATGTTGTTGTTTGCTTGCGATAGAATTCCCGGAGTGCGCGTGTTACTTTGAGTCTCTAGGATTCGCGGATCGTCAGCAAGGCAAGTAACACATTGATCATACTCTTTTCATACCCAGTTTTATGCATTAGTTCCAATCCTCAAACATTGCATGATTAGGATGTCATTAACTTGTGGGTTGGGAAGTAGTTGTTGAGGTAGAACCTATTGCCCAGTTACTATCAAACCCTTGGGAGTTACTTCTACGTGTTGCTTATATTGCCATGCTATGCTCGTAGACGTGGTTTGGGTTTGAGTGCATCCATGACAGATGTGAGATTGTTAATTAATGGTTTACTTTAAGGTGGCAACTTTAATACACATCTGGGTGGACTGAGGCACCTGGGGAACCCAGTGTTGTCTGTTTTATTTTTGGAAATCCCGGGGTACCCGTGTGATCTTCCTATGGACCGCCACCCAGGCTCAAAGGGAACTGAGATTATTCATGCTAGAAACTTCCGTGTGCAGCCACAAGCTACTATGGGCTCTAGCATAGTTGTGTAAGTTACGTGAAGCTATTGAAGAGGTAGATCAGCAGGTAGTGGGTTTTGTAGGTTTGGTATGGTCTACCCGAGTAGAGAGTTAATGTTTCGAAAGATCGTGTCTCGGTCATCCGTTTCTCAAACCCCAGGTAGTGCGAGAAATCAACGGAGGCGATCGAGTCTTGTGGGGAAAAGTGCACAAACCTCTACAGAGTGTACAATCTAATCATGGTTAGCCGTGTCCCCTGTTATGGACAATTCTGAGTATCTAGAATTTGAGTATTCACATGTATCTCCTCACTCTTAATTAATATTGATGGGTTGTTAATCACTCTAATTGGGATTGAGTTTGGGTTATACCTTCTCAATGATGTTTCAACCACCATGATAGTTAAATTAAAACTTATTCCTTTGTTGTAGGGAAAAATTGGCTTTTCGCAAAACCATAACCATAGAGCTTTCCACCAGCCAAATATTGCATGTAGTGATAGCATTATTCTATTCCTGCTCTCATCAGTTATATTGCCAAAGATATTCCATGTGCTGACCCGTTCTCGAGCTGCAACGTATTATGTTGCAGACTTTTCAGATGAGGAGTAAGGTTCGATAGGTCGTTGTCGTGCAGCTCAGCTATGCCGTTGGAGTTGATGGACTCACTTTATCTTCCAAGCCTTCCGCTGTTATCGTATTAGATGGCCTTAAGCCATATTATTGTAATAAGTTCTCTTTTGAGACATTTGTTGTAATAAGTGTGTGATTGCTACTCTGTTATAAATCCTTCGAGTACCGTGTGTGTCAGCATTACTGATCCAGGGATGACACTGAAACACAGAGACTTGACCATCTGAGGTCGGGTCGCTACACTTCTCCATCACATCATTCTGTAATGATGTGATCCCGTTCATCAAATGACAACGCATGTCTATGGTTAGGAAACTTAACCATCTTTGGTTAACGAGCTAGTCAAGTAGAGGCATACTAGGGACACTCTGTTTTGTCTATGTATTCACACATTTATCAAGTTTCCAGTTAATAAAATTCTAGGATGAATAATAAACATTTATCATGATATAAGGAAATATAAATAAAAACTTTATTATTGCATCTAGGGAATATTTCCTTCACTATCTTACGGTCATGCAAAGCAATATGACAATGAATGCTCAAGTCATGTATATGATGATGATGGAAGTTGCATGGCAATATATCTTGGAATGGTTATGCAAATGCCATGATAGGTAGGTATGGTGTCCGTTTTGAGGAAGATATAAGGAGGCTTATGTGTGATAGATCGTATCATATCACGAGGTTTGGATGCACCGGCGAAGTTTGCACCAACTCTCGAGGTGAGAAAGGGCAATGCGATGCAGTGCAAGAGGATAGAAATGATGGAAGGGTGAGAGTGTGTATAATCCATGGAATCAACATTAGTCACAAAGAACTCACATACATATTGCAAAAGTCTAGAAGCTATCGAAACAAAGCATTAGACGCATGCTCCTAGGGGGATAGATTGGTAGGAAAAGTCCAACTCTCGTCCCCGACCGCCACTCATAAGGAAGACAATAAATAAATAAATCTTGCTCCGACTTCGTTACATAATGGTTCACCATACGTGCATGCTACGGGAATCACAAACTTCAACACAAGTATTTCTACAATCCACAATTACCCACTAGCATGACTCTAATATCACCATCCTTATATCGCAAAACTATTGCAAGGAATCAAACATATCATATTCAGTGATCTACAAGTTTTATGTAGATTTTATGACTAACCATGTGAATGACCAATTCCCGTTAACTCTCTAAATAGATATAAGTGAAGCAAGAGAGTTTAATTCTTTCTACAAAAGATATGCCCATGCTCTAACAAATATAAGTGAATCAAAGGAGCATTCTACAATTGTCGGTTTTCTATGTGTAGGGAAACAGGCAATCCAAACTTCAAATGATATAAGTGAAGCACATGAAGTGTTCTAAAAGCCATACTCAAAAGATATAAGTGAAGTGCATGAAGCATTATATAAATCAAACAAGGACTATCTCATACCAGCATGGTGCATTATTAAAAGAAAAATAAAAAGCACACGACGCTCCAAGATTTAAGCATATCATGTGATATATAAAAATATGGCTCTAAGTAAAATTAATGATGATCATTAGAAGAAAGAGGGGATGCCTTCCGGGGCATCCCCAAGCTTAGTTGCTTGGGAGTCCTTGAATATTACCTTGGGGTGCCTCGGGCATCCCCAAGATTAGGCTCTAGCCACTCCTTATTCCTTCATCCATCACGATCTCACCCAAAACTTGAAAACTTCAATCACACTAAACTTAACAAAACCCACTTTAAGTACAAATTTATTCATAATTTATTTTTGCATTGTAGCTACTGTAATATAACTTTTCCATGGCTTATACCACCGATACAATTGATAGTTTCATCAAAACGAGCAAAACAATGCATCAAAAACATAATATGTCTTAAACAAGACAGTCAATAGTAATCTGAACATCAACCATACTTATGAAAATCCAAAAATTCTGAAAAATTAGGACAAAATAAACAATTAGCATAGAAGTATTGTGCAAAAAGTTTCAGAAGCATTTGACTTTCCAGTAAAAAAATGTAAAATCACGCACTACAGCTAAAGTTTCTGCTTTTGCACTTCACAAACCAAACAAGCAATCTAATCATCCTAAAGGTAAATCTTGGCACATTATTTTTATAATACAATGGAATTATACAAGGCGTAATTATTTTTGTTGAAAAGTTTCTGTAATTCAAGATTTGCAAAGTTTCCATGGGCATGAACAAAGTTCAAGGAGCTCCCCCATTTCAATGGTGCTCATCTTTCTTACTTTCACTTTTCTTTTTGAAGAAGTTTCAGGTTCCCCTCTTTATTTTTTATTTTTAAACTTTATAAAAGCACACAACAGAAGCAAATGACTCTCTAAAACTTCCGGGTTGTCTCCCTGTCAACGCTTTCTTTAAAGCCATTAAGCTAGGCATATAGTGCTCAAGTAATGGATCCACCCGGATCCCAAGGTATATCAAAGCCATTTTTAATTAACAATGATTTGTAATTTAGTCGTGAGCACAAAGTAACATATATCATGTAATGACAAAGTATAACTCTCTTCCTATGCATCTGCATGTCATAAAGAACAATCCATGCGCACAAAGTAAAGGACAATGCATAGTATAAACAGTTTGTTGCAATTTTATCGCATTGGAAACATAGAGAGGCAGAGATGTAGTTCCTCTCTCATAATAATTGCAAGTAGGATCAGCAAGCACATGCATATTATATTTATCAAAATCATCATGTGCAATAGTAGAAGGCAACCCATCAATATAATCCTTAATAAGTGCAAACTTCTCCGATATAGTGTAGTTGGGAGAATTCAAAAAGATAATAGGGCTATCATGTGTGGGTGCAATAGCAACAATTTCATTCTTAACATAAGGAACTATAGCAAGTTCATCTCCATAAGCATAATTCATATTGGCATCACGGCCACAAGCATAACAAGCATCAAGTTCATCAAAAAGGGATATTTCAAATGAACCAAAGGGATCATAGCAATTATCATAACAATCATCCTTCGGTAAGCACCAAGGGAAGTTAAACAATGTATGAGTTGAAGAGTTACTATCATTAGAAGGTGGGAACAGGTAGCTAATCAGCTCTTCCTCCTTTTGTTCTTCGCTCTCCTCGTCATCTTTTTCATCTTATGAGCTCACACTGTCATCAATTTCTTCTTCCATAGATTCCTGCAAAATATTAGTCTCTTCTTGGACAGTGCAGACTTTCTCAATAAGCGCATCAATATCAGCATTGTATTCATAATTATCATAGCAATATTTGAGTATAGCTAAATTTTCAGGTCTGTAAATAGCATCATAAATATTTTCACACTCATTAAACAAAGATTCAATTTCATAAGAACCCATAAAATCAACGAATTCTTCTATTTGTTCCACATCATAGTAATCATATACCATTAGCATAAGAAGCCAAGGTTTTATCATGATTAAATTTGCATTAAAAAGGGAAGGTGTGGAGCCTTCATCCTAGAGCAACAAGTATAATCGTATCTCAAGCATAGTTGCCGAGCATACCAACACAACATATAAATTTGATCCCATAATAGTTTCCCTTTCGAGTCAAGTGATAATCCCTAAAGTATTCACGTTGATCCAATGTTACTCCCATTGTATAGTTGAATGGGGTTTTCTCAGGATTATCAAAGTAGTGCATAATATCTTTCGCATAACAAGCATCATGGGTTTTAGGAGGTTCCCCATCTCCATGAGTAGCAAGTACACCTAGTTTTTTTGGTATTTCGTGTTCCATATCCATAACTAAAGATAGAGAATAACTTAGGACAGCAAATAAAAACTACTTAGTGATAAAACAAACAAGCACACACGAGAATATTCACCCCACGCTATTGCTCCCCGGCAACGGCGCCAGAAAAAGGTCTTGATAGCCCACAAGTATAAGGGATCAATTGTAGCCTCTTTCGATAAGTAAGAGTGTCGAACCCAACGAGGAGCTAAAGGTAGAACAAATATTCTCTCAAGTTCTATCGACCACTGATACAACTCTACGCACGCTTGACATTCGCTTTACCTAGAACAAGTATGAAACTAGAAGTACTTTGTAGGCGTTGTAAGATAGGTTTGCAAGATAATAAAGAGGACGTAAATAAAAAGTAGGGGCTGTTTAGATAAAGACACAACTAAGTTAGTTTTAGTAGAGAGCTTTTTTTCACGAGAAAGTTATTTGTCCCTAAGCAATTGATAACTAGACCAGTAATCATTATTGCAATTTTATATGACTGAGAGGCATAAGCTAACATACTTTCTCTTCTTGGATCATATGCACCTATGATTGGAAATCTAGCTGTTGGGACCCCGACTCATAAGTCGTGATCACCGAATGCACGTGTACAGTGATCCCAGAGATCAATACTCACTGAACACACAGAAGCTGAATAACAAGAGTCTTACATCCATACATACCGTATTACACCAGTAGGCCCATTATGGTCAAGTTTTGAGTATAACTTCGCAATGGAAATCTTCGTCGATAACTTGGACCCATGCCATCTGCCTTAACCCTACAGGCATTACGACTCGAAGCGTCCTAGCTCGCATGTTCGCCATCAAGTATTCTTCATCATATCCCGTTCTTTCATGCCTGGCCAATAAAATAACCAGTTGGCAAGCCAATGAGTACTTTGAATGTACTAGAAGCAACCCATGTTTTGGTTCGAGATACAACAATGCATGATATAGGTAAATTTTTGTAGAAAGCTAGTTTTGAGTGCAATGACATGTTCAACAACTTGTAAGACATGCATCATGAGAATTCAAGTAACCATGAGGACAGGTTATAGATATCAACATAAATAGAGTGGGCACCAACCCAACTCAATCATGTCAAGTCCTTTGACTTGACCCAAGTAGTTTTATCAACTCACACACGGTTGTAAACTACGGGCGTAGTTTAAGCGACCGCCTAACTGTCCTTGACCGTGGACACGGCTATTCGAATAGTTTTAGACTCTGCAGAGGTTGCAGTTTACCCACAAGATCCGGGAACTTCCGTGTCATCCACGACCCGCGGTACCTCAAGTACCGGGGTAAGCACCTGATCACTACCTTTCCCTAGACGACACTAACAAGGAGTCCACTCGTTGTTCCGTAACCTCGCGATGTACATCGTACGAGACTCACTCGAGATCGTCACATCCGAGAGGGGACACAACAGTGTATCCGGTGCCACTGTAAAGACAGTCCCGCCGCCCTACAGCACGACCCCGTCCGAGAGAGAGCACCAACTCTCCCCGTTACTACTAGTAATGCGGCTCCAAGCTAGTATCGGCCTAAGTAGTCAATAATGCCCTTTCCCATATAAGGGTAGAGTGGTTGCGCATGTAAGGTTGGGACAGTCGACAAATCTTAAATCTAATCCGTTTTCGAAAACAACACACACTTGCCTTGGTACACCACTTCGTCATCAAGTGGTTACCCATCTCATCATCTCCCTCGGGCATAAGTGGCACCCGACGGGGTTTTCGAAAAGTCCTTTTTAAAATACTTTTGTCTCCATCTCTATGCATATTCCCGTCCCTTTTGCGTAGCACTACTTAGCATCCTATCTACTCCCACCGGCATAACCCTCATAAGAAGGTAGGGTCATGCACAATGCAAGTATCAATGAGGAAGAATGAAGGCAACCCACCAAAGTGGCTACCATCTCATCATGTTTCCGATGCAACAATAATAAAGTGCTATATGAGATGCATAAAAAGGGTTTCATAGACATGGTCAAAGGGCTGCTTGCCTGGTTCATCAGAGTCTTCAAGCCTTCTGGTCCATCTCCGAGTATTTCGTCTACTTCATCAACTAACGTCGGAAACAACCATAGTAAGCAACGCAACAAGGAAGAAAATAAAAGTGCTCTAAAAATGTGAGTTGGACTTTTCTAGGATACCTCTGGTCATATGAGGACTGACCAAGGTGATTTCATTGAAGTGGATCAATGGATATTTCTAAACATTTCAGTATGATGGAATCAATGGATTTGATGGAGCCACAAGTTGTACACAGAATGCCATTTTATAAAAATGAGTAAAAGTACCCATTAATTCAGGCATGATTTTAGAAACATTTAGAAATTGGTTTCACCTTTGGATTTGGAGTTGAAATGAATATAATATGGATTTTTGAAGTGGACTTATGTGGATAAATGACCTTTTTAAAGGTTCAGTGAAAACCAAGGACAACAAATAAGTCCACTGGGTCCTATCAAATAGGAATTGATTTATGGAGTCTCTGGAAATTTGAATCATCAAATTTGGAGTTCATTTGATTGTTTTGTGGATTTTACAAATTTACAGAAAAAGAAAAAGAGAAGGGAAAGGGGGTGTACCCTTATCCAGCGCACCAGCGAAAGATAGCGATGGGCGGCCCAGCTCAGCTTGGTGTCGGCGGCGTCGGCGTATTCCATGGAAGACGCCTTCCCGAGCAATGGCGGCGTGGCGAGCCTGCTTTCCACTTAAATGGCGGGCCCGCCCACCGGTCGCCGACGAAGCGAGGCCAGTGCCCAGCCCGTCTCCTACATCCCGCTCGAGCAGGCGAGGCAGGAGGCAAGGCCGAAGGGCGCCGGCGTTCTCCCCGGCGGTACTGCCACCTCCCGACGCCTTGCAAGGCCTTTCGAGGCCACGCCGCATCTAACCGTGGGTGGCATGGTCGCCCAGGGCCACCGGGTTGAGCAAGGCGTCGACCGCGGCGGACGAGGCTGACGGTGGTGATGCGGTTGTGGAACAGCCACGGGAGGAGGGGAGAAGCAGGAGGGTCTCATGGTGACGATGGTGGCGCTCTAGTGCGGTCCAGAGGGAAGGAGGAGGAGAGATGGGTGCGAATTTTGGCGGAGTCCGGCGGCTCGGCTCTGGCCATGGGGAGCGATGGAGGGCTCGGGGAGAGGAATGGTTTGGTCCAGAGGATGCTCGAGAGGGAGATGGTGCAAATGGAGCAGCGAGGAGGGTCTGGAACGGCCTTATATGGCGAGGCCACGGCTCACCGTAGACGCGGCCTACGGGCACCCGCAGAAATGGCCGCGGTGGCCACGGGAGGAGGCTTGGGGTTGCCTGCGGCGCTCGTGGGCGTGGTCCAAGTCGGGGGAGAAGGAAAGGGGGAGCGGGGCGAGGTCAGAGGCGGGCCAGCCGCGTGGCCAGGGAGTGGCCGAGTCGGGCGGCGCTCTGTCCGCACGCGAGGAGAGCCGGAGAGGGAGAGAGAGGAGGGGGACGGCAGTGTAGCGTGCTACGGACGTCGAGGTGACCTCGGGGGACACGAGGGGGAGGCCCTAGGTGGCCGGAAGCGGTTGGAAGGGGGCGGCTACAGTGCGGGTGTGCACTGTAGTGCGCTCTGGAGCACGCCAATTGCATGCCAGGCCATGCCTTTGGCTTGTAGGGCGTGGCCACTTGTGTCTAGGTTGTTTAGGGAGGAGTAAACAAAGGGGAGAGGGCCTTGGATGCCTTGGACAGCTAGTAGGAGAGGAGAGAGGGAAATGGGATGTCCAGAGAGAAAGTGGGGTTTTACCCCTCCAATAATTGAGCTATGGATTTGCCATTGCTACTGGAGGTGCAAGGGGACTAGGAGGGGCTGTGGTAAAAAGTTGAGGCCATGGAGAAGAGTGGAAGTGGTCAAAACAGGGGTTTTAATAAAATGGCAGAAGGTGTTTGTTGCTGGTTTGGGCAAGAAGATGAACTCCTCTTGTCATAAGGCTTGACAGGTCAAATGGCATGAGAAAATAAGGGTTTCACCAATATTGAGTTCATTTGGGAAAAGTTGCCAATGCAACTTTTGTAAACCCTAGAAATTAGCGAGAAATGGACTTGTGTAGATCTAGTTGAGAAAATCATTTCTCCTTGATGCACCACTTGGTGTAGTGTCATCATTTGAGGTTATGAGCATGTCCACAAAAGTTGAGATCAAAAGGAGAAAGTTGCCAATGTAGAGTTGTTCAAATTTGGTTCTGGACAGGAAGGGTTTTGGGGCACTTTGATCAAGTTAACTTGTTCTCCAACTTGTGCCACTTGGTCTAGATGCATTATTAGACCATTTGAGCATGTTCACAAGGTTTGAGAACATTTGGACATGTTTGGCAGTGCAAAGTTGTTCAAACTTGAAAAAGGATGTAAGTGGTTTTGGGAGGGTTTCATGGGGTTATACTGTTCTCCATGACATGAGACTTGGCAAGACCATCAAACATGTCATATGTGATATGTTAGAATTTTCTTGGAATTTTTGGAGAATATTTCCCGTGTAAATATTTCAAAAGCTTGAAATATCCAGAAAGGGTTTTTGAGGGATTTGGCCAATATTTTGAACATGACCATGTGTTGAAACTCTTATATATGGACAATATATGTCCACTTTGAGTTTCCCTAGGTTGTTGTCAAATATTTTAAAACAATAAAATAATTTTTCCCTATTAAAGACCATTTCTGGCCTTAAGAAAAAGCTTTTAAATAAAATATTAAAATAACTTTTAAAATTATATTTTTGTGGTTTCTGGGTATCCTATATCTAATAGGAGTCAAAAATATTTTTGGAAAGATTTTTACTGCCCTTAATTAAGTACTTGCAGTGCAAACCTCAATTCAGGGGGTTTTGAAGAACTAATTTTAGAAAAATACTTTTTGGCCAAATTATTTTTGTAAGAAAATACTATATTGCTCTATACACATGGCATGATCATTGGGCAGAAGTTTGGGGCAAGGAAATGAAGTATCGAAGTTGGAGGATTTATTTGATTTTTAGAGCACTTGCAAACAGCAGACAAAAATCAAATCAAGCAAAGACTAAAACACACAAAAGTTTTTGTCAAACCACATTTTATCATGTTTTATTAGCTTAAGTGTTGTGGCATGAAAATCAGGGTGTGACAGACCTACCCCCCTTACAAGAATCTCGTCCCCGAGATTCCCGGACTAAGCGCGAAAGGAGTATGGAAGCTTGGATCTGGGGTAGTCTTCACGTCCTCATATAGCTTCTTCTTCCGTGTGGTGCTCCATTGAGCTTGAAGTACTTAATGGTGCGGCTTCGTGTATGACGCTCTTCTTGATCCAGGTTGCTAATGGGTCTCTCGCGTTAGATTAGGTTGGATCGGGCTGGATGTCAATGGCTCGGTGATCGATGTCCTTGTTAGTGATCGGGCTAGTTAGGAAGTCGAAAACACTTCCGGAGTTGTGTCATGTGGAAACATTACACACAGTGGGTAGCTCAGGTGGTAACTCCATCTGGTAATTGTCTTCTCTTCATCTTGTGGCGATTTCTGAGGGGGTTGTTAAATCTTGAAGTGATCTCGAAGAGGGCCGATGAATCTTGGTGTGGGTATCCTTGTCATGGAAATGCTTGGTTCCTTAGAGAGGAGTGGCTTGCAGATACACATGGTCTTTGACGCGGAAGTATACTTCTTGAAGATGGTGGTTGGTGTAGTTCTTCCTCTTAGACATGACGGTCTTCAGATGTTCCTTGACCAGCTCAACGATTCTTCTTCCATCTTCGGGTAGACGAGTATGTCATCAAAGAAAGATGACAACTAACTTGTCCAAGCACTCCATGAAGTCTATGGGGTGTGTAAAGTGGCCTGGGGTATTGGTGGTGGTCTCGATTGAGCATTGACAAAGGTCTTCCCGTCCTAGAGCCAAAGCCCGTGGTCATGATCCGACCATGTTGTGGTTTGGGGGGCTTAAGAGTTTCAAAGGTTCTAGTGTGCGGGTGAACGCTTATCGTCTCATCCTTAAGCACAGTTTTTGAGATGCCAATAGTTCTACCTAGTCTTCACATCATATTACCAAAAGAATCATATCGTATAGGTCAACTCCAATCATCACTCATGTCATTCATATCCTCATGACTCTCGAGAGGGGGTCTAACAAAATCATATATGTCTACAATCCCCAAACTCATATGTATGTCTACCCCTAAAAATCCATGGGTAGAACATATAAGCTGCTAAGCTTGAACGTGACAATCCAAGTGCTCAGCCTACTCGTCCAAGGTCTAAGATAAAGCACCTCTATCCTAAGGAAACACGTCGTAAGCCACTCCAAGATCTTGTTTCCTTCCTATGAATCAACCAACAGCCCATTAACTTCCATCAATCACTACATAATCCATTTAATTATACAAATCCAATGTTTATGATGTTCCACATGATCTCCTAAAGTCCACATAATCCCCAAATACTTGAAAGGGCTGTCTCTACTATAGTAAGTCCACCAATTCCATTATCATGGTCAAGTAAACTCCAAGGTCAAGCTTATATCAACTCCGACAATTAATCCAATCTCCTAGTTTATTGTCCTCCAAGAAACATGGTATCATGATCGAGATCATCGGTCTAAATCCAATTTATCGCGAACCATGTAGACTTACTCACCACCTATACTCAACTAGGATCACCTATTTAAATCCAAATCTCATGTCCAACGAGAATTCCTACATGCTTCCCCAAAGTCATTATCATAATGCCAACTATCTCCTATCAATATCATTTGATCAAGTCAAATCCTTGCACTTCCAGGAGTTTCAGCTTGCGATCATAATTGTCCCACTAAATCCAATTTATCCAGGGGTAATGAAAGCTATGCTACTCTATAATCATGATCCCACCAAGTTCATCTACCAACATGAAAGCCCTATAATCCTCCGAAGAGTCTCAAATAATTCCTCGAGGTCACTGATATAAACTCATCAAGTCATTTGTCCTCTGTTCCTATATCCTCAAATTGGTCTTCCCTATGGCATCATCAATTCTGGTGCTATATTAGGATGATAAGGTGCTCATTCCCTCGTCCACTAGTTCCATAGTGAACCCAATGTTGAGCGAGGTTCACGGAGGCTTAACTGGTTCTCTTTGCAAGTCTGAGAGTTAAGCACATGGTTAAGGATTCGAGATGGGTTATCTCATGAAGTCTCAAGGGTCTAGGGATGGGGTTCCAGTCATGAGGGATAAGCATAACTCTACGGGCTGTACTTGGTCAAGAGGCGGCAGAAAAGTCTTGATGCTAGTTGGTCACGGAGTAGAACCCTTGGTGCATCTTGTCTTGCTTGTCTTCAGTTGAGGAGAGAGATGAGCGGGAAAAGTAGCATAGAGGAGGGGAATGCCTAAAGGGGGTTCTATAGTGCAAGTGCAAACATACAAGTGCTGAAAGGGCCAAACACAAACAATAAAGTAAGGCAGGTGATATAGTCAGCGTACTAGTTGCCTCGGGCAAAAGGGCGACTAATATCAAAACACAAACAAATAAAAACAAGCAACACACAATCATGGTTCTATTCGAACCATCATACGGACTCGACTGTGCATAGGGGGTACACGACTCATGCTACCCTAGGGGTTCTCGGACTCGATGAGTCGTGCCTTGTGCCTCATGCGCGATCTTCCGTGTTTTCCTCAGGTGCTGCTACGTCTCTTGTAGTTGTTTGGCGAAACGATCCCGGTTGAGCTTGAAGAGTCTTCAACAACTTCTCGCCTATTGAAGTGATGGGGTGAAGGTGGCTCCTCGTAGCTGGCATTGACTCGGCCTTCTGTTGTCTTCTTAATCATGACAATCCCTTTTGCCTTTTAAGGCGTCAAGGGTTTCGGGTAAGCAATCATTTATGCAGTGACATTAACAAGGCATAATAGAGGTCCAACCTATCAGTTACGTTGATGACAACATCGACACCAAGAGCGGGGGATGAAGAGAACCATTTTCCTGCTCACTATAGTGAGGCGGACCAATTGGCTAGGTTCTCATCCACCGGTGGTTGCCGATATAGCAACAATAGTGACAGGGTTACTCTATTAGCGATGTATATCATTATCTTGCATATCCTATGCCCTGATCATCGTAGGCTAGGGCTGCGTCATCTTGGGGCAGTGTCAAGGGTGTCAACATCTCCTGGGTCTTCATATCCTCATTCTTCGAGGATGTATCTTCTGTTGGTATCGTCTTGTTGTGGTGTCGCCAATCTTGTGTTCGGGAGATGTGGGTGAATGTCTGGCAATGCATCTTCCTTCTGGATTATCCTTGAGGTTTACAAGGAATCCAGTGGTTAGGGGCATAAGGGTTCTAGCGACCAAAGGTTTTGAAGGGCAAGAGATCAATAAGGAAAGTATACCTTAGTTTTCAAAAATCTGAGAAGGGAAGAGAAGTATAGATGGTTTTGAAAACTAGTAATAGTTTTGGAAATAGCTTTGCCCGAACTAACGACCATGCTAACTAAGGCTTCCTACAGTCAACCTGGCTCTGATACCAGCTCTGTGGGGACCCCGACTCATAAGTCGTGATCACCGAATGCACGTGTACAAAGGATCCCGTAGATCAATGCTCACCGAACACCACGTAAGCTGAATAACAAGAGTCTTACATCCATACGCATGCAGTATTACACAAGTAGGACCATTATGGTCGAGTCTTGAGTATAACATCGCAGCGGAAATCTTCGCCGATAACTTGGACCCATGCCATCTGCCTTAACCCTCTGTACATTCTGACTGGGAAGCGTCCTAGCTCGCATGTTCGTCACCGAAGTATTCTTCATCATATCCCATTCTTTCATGCCTGGCCAATAAAATAACCAGTGGCAAGCCAATGAGTACTTTGAATGTACTCGCAAGCAACCCATGTTTTGGTTCGAGATACAACAATGCATGATATAGGTAAATTTTTGCAGAAAGCTAGTTTTGAGTGCAATGACATGTTCAACAACTTGTAAGACATGCATCATGAGAATTCAAGTAACCATGAGGACAGGTTACAGATATCAACATAAATAGAGTGGGCACCAACCCAACTCAATCATGTCAAGTCCTTTGACTTGACCCAAGTAGTTTTATCAACTCACACACACGGTTGTAAACTCGACATAGTTTAAGCGACCGCCTAACTGTCCTTGACCGTGGACACGGCTATTCGAATAGTTTTAGACTCTGCAGAGGTTGCACACTTTACCCACAAGATCCGGGAACTTCCGTGTCATCCACGACCGCGATACCTCAAGTACCCGGGTAAGCACCCGATCACTACCTTTCCCTAGACGACACTAACAAGGAGTCCACTCGTTGTTCCGTATCCTCACGATGTACATCATACGAGACTCACTCGAGATCGTGAACGTCCGAGAGGGGACACAACGGTGTATCCGTGCCTCAGAAGACAGTCCTGGCCGCCCTACAGCACGACCCGTCCAGAGAGAGCACCAACTCTCCCCGTTACTAGTAATGCGGGCTCCAAGCTAGTATCGGCCTAAGTAGTCAATAATGCCCTTTCCCATATAAGGGTAGAGTGGTTGCGCATGTAAGGTTGGGACAGTCGACAAATCTTAAATCTAATCTGTTTTCAAAAACAACACACACTTGCCTTGGTACACCACTTCGTCATCAAGTGGTTACCCATCTCATCATCTCCCTCGGGCATAAGTGGCACCCGACGGGGTTTTCGAAAAGTCCTTTTTAAAATACTTTTGTCTCCATCTCTATGCATATTCCGTCCCTTTTATGCGTAGCACTACTTAGCGTCCTATCTACTCCCACCGCATAACCCTCATAAGAAGGTAGGGTCATGCACAATGCAAGTATCAATGAGGAAGAATGAAGGCAACCCACCAAAGTGGCTACCATCTCATCATGTTTCCGATGCAACAATAATAAAGTGCTATATGAGATGCATAAAAGGGTTTCATAGACATGGTCAAAGGGCTGCTTGCCTGGTTCATCAGAGTCTTCAAGCCTTCTGGTCCATCTCCGAGTATTTCGTCTACTTCGTCAACTAACGTCGGAAACAACCATAGTAAGCAACGCAACAAGGCAGAAAATAAAAGTGCTCTAAAAATGTGAGTTGGACTTTTCTAGGATACCTCTGGTCATATGAGGAATGACCAAGGTGATTTCATTGGAAGTGGATCAATGGATATTTCTAAACATTTCAATATGATGGAATCAATGGATTTGATGGATCCACAAGTTGTACACAGAATGCCATTTTATAAAAATGAGTAAAAGTACCCATTAATTCAGGCATGATTTTAGAAACATTTAGAAATTGGTTTCACTGGATTTGGAGTTGAAATGAATATAATATGGATTTTTGAAGTGGACTTATGTGGATAAATGACCTTTTTAAAGGTTCAGTGAAAACCAAGGACAACAAATATGTCCACTGGGTCCTATCAAATAGGAATTGATTTATGGAGTCTCTGGAAATTTGAATCATCAAATTTGGAGTTCATTTGATTGTTTTGTGGATTTTACAAATTCTACGTAAAAAGAAAAGAGAAGGGAAAGGGGTGTACCCTTATCCAAGACCAAAGCGAAAGATAGCGATGGGCGGCCCGGCTCATTTCTTGTAGTGTCGGCGACGTCGAAAGAGTATTCCATGGAAGACGCCTTTCCCGAGCGAAGGCGGCAGCGGGCAGAGCCCGTTTCCACTTAAACTGGCGGGGCCCGCCCACCGGGTCGCTGATGAGCGGGGCCCGGTGCCCAGCCCGTCTCCTACATCCCGCTCGAACAGAGCAGAGGCAGGGGAGGCAAGGCCGAGCGGGCGCCGGCGTTCTCCCCGGCGGTACCGGCCACCTCCGGCGACGCCCGTCGTACCGGCGCGCTCAGGAGGCCACGCCGCATCTAACCGTGGGTGGCATGGTCGCCCAGGGCCACCGGAGTTGAGCAAAGGCGTCGACCGCGGCGGACGAGGCTGGCAGTGGTGATGCAATTCGACGGAACAGCCACGGGAGGAGGGGAGAAGCACGGAGGGTCTCAAGGTGACGATGGTGGCGCTCTAGTGCGGTCCAGAGGGAAGGAGGAGGAGAGATGGGTGCGAATTTTGGCGGAGTCCGTGGCTCGGCTCGGCCATGGGGAGCGATGGAGGGCTCGGGGAGAGGAATGGTTTGGTCCAGAGGATGCTCGAGAGGGAGATGGTGCAAATGGAGCAGCGAGGAGGGTCTGGAACGGCCTTATATGGCGAGGCCACGGCTCACCGTAGACGCGGCCTACGGGCACCATGAAATGGCCAGTGGCCACGGAGGAGGCTTGGGGTTGCTCTGGCGCTCGTGGGCGTGGTCCAAGTCGGGGAGAAGGAAAGGGGAGCGGGCGAGGTCGAGGCGGGCCACCAAGCGTGGCGTGGAGTGGCCGAGTCGGGCGGCGCCTGTCTGCACGCGAGGAGAGCCGAGAGGGAGAGAGAGGAGGGGACGGCAGCAGTGGCGTGCTACGGACGTCGAGGTGACCTCGGGGGACACGAGGGGGAGGCCCTAGGTGGCCGGAAGCGGTTGGAAGGGGCGGCTACAGTGCGGGTGTGCATTGTAGTGCGCTCTGGAGCACGCCAATTGCATGCCAGGGCATGCTTTTGGCTTGTAGGGCGTGGCCACTTGTGTCTAGGTTGTTTAGGGAGGAGTAAACAAAGGGGAGAGGGCCTTGGATGCCTTGGACAGCTAGTAGGAGAGGAGAGAGGGAAATGGGTCCACAGAGAGAAAGTGGGGTTTTACCCCTCCAATAATTGAGCTATGGATTTGCCATTGCTACTGGAGGTGCAAGGGGACTAGGAGGGGCTGTGGTAAAAAGTTGAGGCCATGGAGAAGAGTGGAAGTGGTCAAACAGGGGTTTTAATAAAATGGCAGAAGGTGTTTGTTGCTGGTTTGGGCAAGAAGATGAACTCCTCTTGTCATAAGGCTTGACAGGGTCAAATGGCATGAGAAAATAAGGGGTTTCACCAATATTGAGTTCATTTGGGAAAAGTTGCCAATGCAACTTTTGTAAACCCTAGAAATTAGCGAGAAATGGACTTGTGTAGATCTAGTTGAGAAAATCATTTCTCCTTGATGCACCACTTGGTGTAGTGTCATCATTTGAGGTTATGAGCATGTCCACAAAAGTTGAGATCAAAAGGAGAAAGTTGCCAATGTAGAGTTGTTCAAATTTGGTTCTAGACAGGAAGGGTTTTGGGGCACTTTGATCAAGTTAACTTGTTCTCCAACTTGTGCCACTTGGTCTAGATGCATTATAAGACCATTTGAGCATGTTCACAAGGTTTGAGAACATTTGGACATGTTTGGCAGTGCAAAGTTGTTCAAACTTGAAAAAGGATGTATGGTTTTGGGAGGGTTTCATGGGGTTATACTGTTCTCCATGACATGAGACTTGGCAAGACCATCAAACATGTCATATGTGATATGCTAGAATTTTCTTGGAAGTTTTGGAGAATATTTCCCTTGTAAATATTTCAAAAGCTTGAAATATCCAGAAAGGGTTTTTGAGGGATTTGGCCAATATTTTGAACATGACCATGTGTTGAAACTCTTATATATGGACAATATATGTCCACTGAGTTTCCCTAGGTTGTTGTCAAATATTTTTAAAACAATAAAATAATTTTTCCCTATTAAAGACCATTTCTGGCCTTAAGAAAAAGCTTTTAAATAAAATGTTAAAATAACTTTTAAAATTATATTTTTTTGGTTTCTGGGTATCCTATATCTAATAGGAGTCAAACATATTTTTGGAAAGATTTTTACTGCCCTTAATTAAGTACTTGCAGTGCAAAGCTCAATTCAGGGGTTTTTGAAGAACTAATTTTAGAAAAATACTTTTTGGCCAAATTATTTTTGTAAGAAAATACTATATTGCTCTATACACATGGCATGATCATTGGGCAGAAGTTTGGGGCAAGGAAATGAAGTATCGAAGTTGGAGGATTTATTTGATTTTTAGAGCACTTGCAAACAGCAGACAAAAATCAAATCAAACAAAGACCAAAACACACAAAAGTTTTTGTGAAATCACATTTTATCATGTTTTATTAGCTTAAGTGTTGTGGCATGAAAATCAGGGTGTGACACTAGCAAACATCCGTAACTACTAAAGATCATTAAGGTAAAACCCAACCATAGCATTAAAGTATCAAGTCCTCTTTATTCCCATACGCAAACAACCTACTTACTCGGGCATGTGCTTATGTGACTCACGCCACCCACCATAAGCAAATTATGAACATATTGCAAACCCTACAGTGGGGATCCCTCATGCTTCCGCGACACGGAGAACACCATAGGACATCACCAATAATAAAACATGCAACTCAAACCAATCACGATCATCAATGAACCCATAGGACAAAACGGATCTACTCAAACATCATAGGATAGCCATACATCATTGGGAAATAATATATAACGTTGAGCACCATGTTTAAGTAGAGATTACAACGGGTAAAAGAGGGGTTACACCACTGCATAGAGGGGGAGGGAGTTGGTGATGACGGCGGTGAAGCTGTTGGTGTAGATCGTTGTCGCGATGATGGCCCCGACGGTGTTCCCGCGCCACTGAGAGAGAGGGGGAGAGATCCTCCCTTCTTCTTCTTCTTCTTCTTCTTCCTTGACCTTCCCCCTAGATGGGAGAAGGGTTTCCCCTTTGGTCCTTGGCTTCCACAGCGGTGGAGGGGCGGGAGCCTCTCCGAGATCGGATGTCTCTCTCTCTCTCTCTCTCTCTGTTTCCTACTCTTCCTGCGCTCCCCGATTCTGCCCTTTCACCGTTTCTTAAATCCCGGAGATCCGTAACTCCGATTGGCTGAAATTTTAACACGATTTCCATCCGGATATTAGCTTTCTTGAACCATAAGAAGGGCACCAATTGTCTTACGGGGTGGCCACAAGGTCAGGGGGCGCGCCCTCCACCCTTGTGGGTCCCTCGAGCATCGTCTCGCGTTGATTCTTTTTCCCAATAATCACATATATTCCAAAAAAATGACCGTAAGATTTTATCCCGTTTGGACTCCATTTGATATGGATTTTCTGTGAAACAAAAACATGCAACAAAAAGTAACTAGCACTGGGCACTGGATCAATATGTTAGTCCCAAAAAATAGTATAAAAAGTTGCCAAAAGTATTTAAAAGTTGTAGAATATTGGCATGGAACAATAAAAAATTATAGATACGAAGGAGACGTATCATGGTACATGTGGGTTGCTAGTAGAGTTGATTACATCTTGTAGTTGATTCTAGTTGGTTTATTTGGTGGAAGATTATATGTTCAGATCCTTAATGATATTCAATGCCCATCTGATCTTGAACATGAATATGATTTGTGAGTAGTTACTTTTGTTCTTGAGGACATGTGAGAAGTCCGGTTATAAGTAATCTTGTGAATTTGGTATTCGTTCGATATTTTGATGATATGTATGTTGTTGCTTCATTTAGTGGTGTGATGCAGAGCATCCTACGGACATCACCATGTCAAGAGTTCATTTGCCAAGTGAAATGTGCGACATCTACTTCACATACAAAAAGGCAAATCCTCTCCTTTACATGGGGTCATTTGACCTCTTCGAGGATGGTATACGTCCATCGTGCATGCATAGGTATTGTTGGAGCTTCACGAATGTCGAGGAGGATTGCAAGCGCCAAGGAACAACTACACCATCTGCGAGGGAAGTGTGGAAGAGAAGGAAGAAGAAGAGGGGACAAGCTTCTGGAAAGCCCAGAACTTCCGCCCCCCGGACCTTCCGGCCTGCCTGGAACCTCCGGCCCCTGGAGTCCAGACCAGCCCCGAGAGCGCCAACTCTCTGGATAGCCCGGAACCTGGCCGGAACCTGCTCAAAACTTCCGTCCATGCTTGCGCGCAAACACTCGGGTGGAAGCCCATGTACCTTTTCGCCCCTCACTTACCCCTTCCATGCCCTAGACTATGTATACTCCTCCACCTCCTCCATTATAGGGTTCGCATAGGTTTAGCTCATTTGAGACAGAGCTTTGCTCATCCTTGTGGTTCTTCTCGATCGAGAGACCGTGGCCTCTACGGAGAAAATCCACACCGGATTCAAGACCCATCACGGGAAGATCCCTCGTGGATTCAATACCTCCTCACGGAGATGAACTAGTTACCCTATGTATCATCCTTTGTTGACTTTGGATCGTGTATGTCTTTGTGTTTCGAGGATCTAGCACATGTGTAATCGGATCTTGTTGGTTTGAGTGATTTCCTTTCGTGTTTCCCCTCCTTTTCCCTCGTGTTCTTCGTGTTCTTCGCGGGATCCGCTCCAATCGTGAAAGATAGGGCATCTAGGGTTCTACCCTACATCATCTTGGTATAATGAGCCACGTTGATCACGAATTTGGAGTCTTCCCCCTCTGTTTCTAGCCTTCTTTTGCTTGATTTCGTCCTAAATTCGAAAATCCCCACAAAAAATAGCCCCCAATTTTTTTGTGATTTGTTGGTTTGATGATACTTTATTGAATTTGATCCATGGATTTGCTTTGTTATGAGTGGATCTAGGTTTCACCATCTTTTCCCCCATTTCCATCCACAAAATCTTCTCAGTTTTGCCACAGGAAATCGTGTTTTTCCGCCCCCGTTCTCAGATCTTGAATTTAGGGTTCGTCCCGGAAGAAATTCCACGACCCCCAGAACTTCCGGACTCCCCCGGAACTTTTGTCCTAGCCCCGGAACTTTCGGGCTAACCAGAGAGTTTACCCAAAATCCCCCGGCTTTCCCCATACTTTTTCCGCGACCCCCGGAACTTCCTACCCTAGGCCCGGAACTTCCGGCCTAACCAGAAACTTTCCCCGAAATTTTAGCATCAGCCTCTTTCACCGTTTTCATCATAACTTTTAGCTCCGAACTCCGATTTGAGTGTTCTTTGGCTCGTTTTGAAGCTATCGACATGCCCGAGGTCCTCACATTGGTGTCATCACCATTTGAGTCCATAAATTGTTTGGAATTTTGGCATCTTTGCCTAGGCGTTCCACCATATCAACCCCAATACCACCATAGCCTTCCGCAACCTAACCCATTTTGATCCATATAGCATTTTTTATTACTTGAGGAGTAATTTGAGTCACCTAAGGTGTTTCGGCTACTTAGGGACGGTTACTTCTTCATCAACCTCCACCAGAACTACCGCATAACCTTGCCCACCATACCTTTCCACCATCTCAACTTAACCCATTTTTGTTTGAGCTTGTCCGAGTTGTGGTTTGTATCTCCTAAGGTGTTTAGGATACTTAGGGACGGTAACTTCAACTCCGACACCGTGTATAGTCCACCACCATAACCTCCACTTCCGCATTGCATACTCCAAAACCCATCATTGCATTTCCGCAATCCCATTGAGCTTCCGAAACCACCACCGCATTATGCTACAACCATTTGACATTTGCCTTTGGAGATTTTGAGTTCGTGGTTTTTCCGTTTCCTAAGGTGTTTAGGCTAATTACGAACAGTTCTAGATCAAGAGCACCACCTCTCATCATTGCCACGAATTCGTCATCAACAACGACCACTTCACCATTTTGACATCCTAACCGTAAGGAAATACGGTAACCTCTATATCACCTCGGTATCATGGTATCCCATCATTATACATTCTTCTTGCCATAGTATTGATTACCCCTAACCCATTTTGCGTCACTTGCCTATCGAATCTAGACATTTGAGTATTACAGGCAATGTTACTTGTGCACATTAGTGATCATCGATCTACACCTTCCATTGCATACATACCATATCATATTGGTATCATCTTGGTATCATATCATCTCTTGTGTCATAAGATTGTTCCCGCATATACACAATTGCTATCTTGGTTTGTGCATTTCGCATAAGTGGACATATAACAAAAAAGAATAAGCTTTTAAGCAAAAGAAAAAGAGAGCAAAGAAGCTTGTAAACAAGTGCCATAGCATCATACCACATTGCATAATATTGTCATATCCGATCATCTTGGATCATCTTGAGAGGAACACCGGAACATCATACATAATAGCATACTTGGGATAGAACTCGTTGCATTTTTGTCTCTTATCGGTTGTGCACAAGTGTCGTATCCACCTCTTGAGCAATCGAGCTAGCGTCTCTCTAGCTTGTGCAACAAGAGCATTTTCCGTGGATTGCACATTTTGAGCTCATTCCTTGGTTGCACAACCCCATTTATCTATCTGTGTGTGCGTTTTCGTGTGCCATTCATTGCTATTGGTCTACTTGTTTCACTTGCGAATTTATGAATCTCTTTCAACATTAATGACCCTTGCTAACATTTTGCATCAAATTTTTTGTGCCACTATCCTCACCAAGCTACTCCATAAGCCTTACTTGTGTAGGTGTGAGAATTGACAAGATCTGGTACCAATTGTGCTATTTCCTTGTTACATTATTGAGTGATCATTGATCCATCTTCAACATTGGTTAAGGTACATTTGGTCTGGTTCTACTCTTTATCCTACTCACATTTTCTTGAGTCTTGTGATGGATACGCATTGCACACCTCCTTCGGTCTACAACAACAACGTCGAGTTTGCTGCCATGAAAAACAACTTGGACACCAAGATGGATGCTCAAATGGAGGAGATCAAAGCCCTAATCAAGGCCTACAAGAGATCTTCCTCATCTTCGAGAAGACGCTCAAGTGCACGTCTTTCTGAGCTACCATCTTCGGCAAGGTCACATCGGCATCGACACCACCACCGACAAGAACGTGAAGGTCAAGAGCTCAATGATACGTCTCCAATGTATCTATAATTTTTGATTGCAACATGCTATATTATCTACTGTTTTGGACCATATTGGGCTTTATTTCAACTTTTTATTATTTTTGGGACTAACCTATTAACTGGAGGCCCAGCCCAGAATTGCTGTTTTTGCCTATTTCAGTGTTTCGAAGAAACGGAATATCAAACGGAGTCCAAACGGAATGAAACCTTCGGGAACGTGATTTTCTCACTGAATATGATCCAGGAGACTTGGACCCTCCGTCAAGAAAGAAAGGAGGCGGCCACAAGGGTGGAGGGCGCCCCCCCCTAGGGCGCGCCCCCTGCCTCATGGGCCCCCCTTTGCTCCGCCGACGTACTCCTTCCTCCTATATATACCTACGTACCCCCAAACGATCAGATACGGAGCCTAAAACCTAATTCCACCGCCGCAACCTTCTGTATCCATGAGATCCCATCTTGGGGCCTATTCCGGAGCTTCGCCGGAAGGGGAATCCACCACGGAGGGCTTCTACATCAACACCATAGCCCCTCCGATGAAGTGTGAGTAGTTTACCTCAGACCTTCGGGTCCATAGTTAGTAGCTAGATGGCTTCTTCTCTCGTGGAGATCTATTCGATGTAATCTTCTTTTTGTGGTGTGTTTGTTGAGATCGATGAATTGTGGGTTTATGATCAAGATTATCTATGAACAATATTTGAATCTCCTCTGAATTATTTTATGTATGATTGGTTATCTTTGCAAGTCTCTTTGAATTATCAGTCTGGTTTGGCCTACTAGATTGGTTTTTCTTGCAATGGGAGAAGTGCTTAGCTTTGGGTTCAATCTTGCGGTGTCCTTTCCAGTGTGATGGGGCAGCAAGGCACGTATTCTATTGTTGCCATCGAGGATAACAACATGGGGTTTTTATCATATTGCATGAATTTATCCCTCTACATCATGTCATCTTGGTTAAGGTGTTACTCTGTTTTCTTGAACTTAATACTCTAGATGCATGCTGGATAGCGGTCGATGAGTGGAGTAATAGTAGTAGATGCAGGCAGGAGTCGGTCTACTTGTCTCGGATGTGATGCCTATATACATGATCATACCTAGATATTCTCATAACTATGCTCAATTCTGTCAATTGCTCAACAGTAATTTGTTCACCCACCGTAGAATACTTATGCTCTTGAGAGAAGCCACTAGTGAAATCTATGGCCCTCGGGTTTATTCTCATCATATCAATCTTCTATCACTTTATTTTTGCTTTGCCTTTTATTTTACTTTGCATCTTTATACCAAAAATACCAAAAATATTATCTATAATCTCTATCAGATCTCACTCTCGTAAGTGACCGTGAAGGGATTCACAACCCATAATCACGTTGGTTGCGTTGAGCTATTTGTTTTGTGTAGGTACGAGGGAATCGCGCATAGCCTCCTACTGGATTGATTCCTTGGTTCTCAAAAACTGAGGGAAATACTTACTCTACTCTGTTGCATCACCCTTTCCTCTTCAAGGAAATCGAACGCAGTGCTCAAGAGGTAGCAGGAAGATTTCTGGCGCCTTTGCCGGGGAGGTCTACGCAAAAGTCAACATACCAAGTACCCATCACAATCCCTTATCTCTCGCATTACATTATTTGCCATTTGCCTCTCGTTTTCCTCTCCCCCACTTCACCCTTGCCGTTTTATTCGCCCTCTCTTTTCCATTCGCCTTTATGTCTTTCTTGGCTCGTTTTCTCGCTTGGTTGAAATAGAGTATTTATTCCTAAACAGAGAAGCTAATATCTATGGATCCTCATGTGCTTGCCAATCTTTTTAAGATATCCAATTATGATGAACCAATTCCTAGTGATTTGAATGCACTAGATTATCTTTATAAGCTTTTGCCTGAGATCCGTATATCTTAAAATTATGATGAAGTGCTTCACGATAGATCTTTGAATAAAAAGCATGATTGCAATGATTTTATTATAAATTCTATTGATGTAAATTATGCTAATAATATGCAAAACCCTAAGCTTGGGGATGCTAGTTTTGCTATGTCCAATAGTCATGATCGGGGAAATTCTTCTTATGATCTTGAAAATTTATTTAAGCCCCATGATGAATATAAGATTGATAATAGTGTTCGCAATAATAATGAAAGTGGGTATGGAAGAGTGTCAACTTTAGATCCCACATATTTGGATAACATTCAATCTTATGAAATTTTGGATAAAAGTGGGCTTGGAGAAATCATGACTTTAGTTAATGATAATCCCACTATTTTGGAAGAGTGTCAACTTCGCATGCATGTGGACCGTGTTGAGAATATGTTATGTGATAGCTATATTGTTGAATTTTCTTATGATCCTACATGTAATTATTATGAGAGAGGAAAATATGGTTATAGAAATCTTCACGTTACGAAATTACCTCTCGTTATGTTGAGATTGCTATTGTTCCTTTCCGCTTCCTTGCATATGCTAGTTTTTGCTTGCTACGATAATTTGTTTGCCTATAATATGCCTATGCATAGGAAGTATGTTAGACTTAAGTGTGTTTGTCACATGTTTTATGATGCTCTCTTTGTGCCTCAATTCTTGTCTTTCTTGTGAGCATCATTGAAATCTCAATGCCTAGCTAAAAAGGCTTTAAAGAAAAGCGCTTGTTGGGAGACAACCCAATATTTTTCCTTGCTGCTTAGTAATAAATAATCTATATACCTTGTGTTTAGATGTGGTTTTATGTTTTAATTAGTGTTTGTGCCAAGTTAAACCTATAGGATCTTCTTGGATGATAGTTATTTGATCTTGCTGTAATTTCCAGAAACTTTTGGTTCACGAAGACAATTATTAAAATTCACCAGAACGTGATAAAATAGTGATTCCAATTGATGCTGATCAATAAACAAATTTACTAGGTCTTCCTATTTTTTATTATTTTTTGGAGTTCCAGAAGTTTGCGTTAGTTACAGATTACTACAGACTGTTCTGTTTTTGACAGATTCTGTTTTTCGTGCGTTGTTTGCTTATTTTGATGAATCTATGGCTCGTAAAATAGTTTATAAACCATAGAGAAGTTGGAATACAGTAGGTTTAACACCAATATAAATAAAGAATGAGTTCATTACAGTACCTTGAAGTGGTCTTTTGTTTTCTTTCGCTAACGGAGCTCACGAGATTTCTGTTAAGTTTTGTGTTGTGAAGTTTTCAAGTTTTGGGTGAAATGTTTTGATGGATTATGGAACAAGGAGTGGCAAGAGCCTAATCTTGGCGATGCCTATGGCACCCCCAAGATAATCCAAGGACACCAAAAATTCAAAGCTTGGGGATGCCCCGGAACGCATCCCCTCTTTCGTCTACTTCCATCGGTAATTTTACTTGGAGCTATATTTTTATTCACCACATGATATGTGTTTTGCTTGGAGCGTCTTGTATGATTTTAGTCTTTGTTTTTTAATTTACCATAATCATCCTTGCTGTACACACCTTTTGAGAGAGCCACACATGAATTGGAATTTGATAGAATGCTCTATGTGCTTCACTTATATCTTTTGAGCTATATAGTTTTGCTCTAGTGCCTCACTTATATCTTTTAGAGCACGGTGGTGAATTTGTTTTATAGAAACTATTGATCTCTCATGATTCACTTAGATTATTTTGAGAGTCTTAAATAGCATGGTAATTTCTTAAAAATAATAATATGCTTGGTATGCAAAACTTTCTTTTGAGTGCGTTGAATACTAAGAAAAGTTTGATGCTTGATAATTGTTTTGAGATATGAAGATGGTGATATTAGAGTCATGCTAGTTGAGTAGTTGTGAATTTGAGAAATACTTGTGCTAAAGTTTGTGATTCCCGTAGCATGCATTATGGTGAACCGTTATGTGATGAAGTCGGAGCATGATTTATTTATTAATTGTCTTCCTTATGAGTGGCGGTCGGGGACGAGCGATGGTCTTTTCCTACCAATCTATCCCCCTAGGAGCATGCACGTAATACTTTGCTTTGATAACTTCTAGATTTTTGCAATAAGTATATGAGTTCTTTATGACTAATGTTGAGTCCATGGATTATACGCACTTTCCCCATCCTTCCACCATTGCTAGCCTCTCTAATACCGTGCACTTTTCGCCAGTATCATACACCCACCAAATACCTTCCTCAAAACAGCCACCATACCTACCTATCATGGCATTTCCATAGCCATTCCAAGATATATTGCCACGCAACTTTCCACCGTTCCGTTTATTATGACACGCTCCATCATTGTCATATTGCTAGCATGATCATGTAGTTGACATAGTATTTATGGCAAAGCCACCATTCATAATTCTTTCATACATGTCAATCTTGATTCATTGCATATCCCGGTAGACCGCCGGAGGCATTCACATAGAGTCATATTTTGTTCTAAGTATCGACTTGTAATTGTTGAGTTGTAAGAAATATAAAAGTGTGATGATCATCATTTTTAGAGCATTGTCCCAAGTGAGGAAAAGGATGATGGAGACTATGATTTCCCCACAAGTTGGGATGAGACTCCGGACGAAAAAAAGAGGCCATAAAAAAAGAGAAAAAGCGCAAATAAAAAAATGAGAGAAAAAGAGAGAAGGGACAATGTTACTATCCTTTTACCACACTTGTGGTTCAAAGTAGCACCATGATCTTCATGATAGAGAGTCTCTCATTTTGTCACTTTCATATACTAGTGGGAATTTTTCATTATAGAACTTGGCTTGTATATTCCAATGATGGGCTTCCCCAAAATGCCCTAGGTCTTCATGAGCAAGCGAGTTGGATCCACACCCACTTAGTTTCTTTTGATGAGCTTTCATATACTTATAGCTCTAGTGCATCCGTTGCATGGCAATCCCTACTCACTCACATTGATATCTATTGATGGGCATCTCCATAGCCCGTTGATACGCCTAGTTGATGTGAGACTATCTTCCCCTCTTTTTGTCTTCTCCAAAAACACTATCCTATTCCACATATAGTGCTATATCCATGGTTCATGCTCATGTATTGCGTGAAGATTGAAAATGTTTTGAGAATGTCAAAAGTATGAAACAATTGCTTGGCTTGTCATCGGGGTTGTGCATGATTTAAATACTTTGTGTGGTGAAGATAGAGCATAGCCAGACTATATGATTTTGTAGGGATAACTTTCTTTGGCCATGTTATTTTGAGAAGACATAATTGCTTTGTTAGCATGCTTGAAGTATTATTATTTTTATGTCAATATGAACTTTTGTCTTGAATCTTTCGGATCTGAATATTCATACCACAGTTAAGAAGTATTACATTGAAATTATGCCAAGTAGCACTCCGCATCAAAAATTCTTTTTTTATCATTTACCTACTCGAGGACGAAAGGTGAATTAAGCTTCGAGATGCCTGATATGTCTCCAACGTATCTATAATTTTGATTGCTCCATGCTATATTATCTACTGTATTGGACAATATTGGGCTTTATTTTCCACTTTTATATTATTTTTGGGACTAACCTATTAACCGGAGGCCCAGCCAATTAATTGCTGTTTTTGCCTATTTCAGTGTTTCGAAGAAACGGAGTATCAAACGGAGTCCAAACGGAATGAAACCTTCGGGAACGTGATTTTCTCACCGAATATGATCCACGAGACTTGGACCCTCCGTCAAGAAAGAAAGGAGGCGGCCACGAGGGTGGAGGGCGCCCCCCCTAGGGCGCGCCCCCTACCTCGTGGGCCCCCCTTTGCTCCACCAACGTACTCCTTCCTCCTATATATACCTCATTACCCCAAACGATCGAATCGGAGCCAAAAACATAATTCCACCACCGCAACCTTCTGTATCCACGAGATCCCATCTTGGGGCCTGTTCTGGAGCTCCGCCGAAAGGGGAATCCACCACGGAGGGCTTCTAAATCAACACCATAGCCCCTGCGATGAAGTGTGAGTAGTTTACCTCAGACCTTCGGGTCCATAGTTAGTAGCTAGATGGCTTCTTCTCTCTTTTTGGATCTCAATACAATGTTCTCCCCTCTCTCGTGGAGATCTATTCGATGTAATCTTCTTTTTGCGGTGTGTTCGTTGAGATCGATGAATTGTGGGTTTATGATCAAGATTATCTATGAACAATATTTGAATCTCCTCTGAATTCTTTTATGTATGATTGGTTATCTTTGCAAGTCTCTCCGAATTATCAGTCTAGTTTGGCCTACTAGATTGGTTTTCTTGCAATGGGAGAAGTGCTTAGCTTTGGGTTCAATCTTGCGGTGTCCTTTCCCACTGACAGCAGGGGCAGAAAGGCACGTATTGTATTGTTCCCATCGAGGATAACAAGATGGGGTTTTTATCATATTGCATGAATTTATCCCTCTACAACATGTCATCCTGCTTAAGGCGTTACTCTATTTTCTTGAACTTAATACTCTAGATGCATGCTGGATAGCCGTCGATGAGTGGAGTAATAGTAGTAGATGCAGGAAGGAGTCAGTCTACTTGTCTCGGACGTGATACCTATATACATGATCATACCTAGATATTCTCATAACTATGCTCAATTCTGTCAATTGCTCAAGAGTAATTTGTTCACCCACCGTATTATACTTATGCTCTTGAGAGAAGCCACTAGTGAAATCTATAGCCCTCGGGTCTATTCTCATCATATCAATCTTCTATCACTTTATTTTTGCTTTGCTTTTTTACTTTGCCTTTTATTTTACTTTGCATCTTTATACCAAAAATACCAAAAATATTATCTATCATCTCTATCATATCTCACTCTTGTAAGTGACCATGAAGGGATTGACAACCCCTAACTGCGTTGGTTGCGTTGAGCTATTTGTTTTGTGTAGGTACGAGGGACTCGCACGTAGCCTCCTACTGGATTGATACCTTGGTTCTTAAAAACTGAGGGAAATACTTACTCTACTCTGCTGCATCACCCTTTCCTCTTCAAGGAAATCCAACGTAGTGTTCAAGAGGTAGCACTGAACACCAACTACCGCTCGATGACTTCACCATCTCCTTTGGCATCTTCGCCTAGCGACTTCAAGGCATCTTCGCACGAACATACAACATCTTCGCCAACAAGCACCTCAATATTACACTCAAGAGAAGCTCCCCAAGCTCAAGTCCGCGACTTCCACGAGCTACCACGACATCGACACCGACCACGAGATTCCTTTCTATGGGACTCATGAACCCGAGGATTATCTCGAGTGGGAGCGCCTAATGGATGACTACCTCAAGCTACATCAAGTTCCTCCGAAAGATCAAGCGAAGTGTGCCACAAGAAACTTCCACGACTACGCGTCGACATGGTGGCTTCACACACCTTCGGAGAGCTACGACATGAGTTAGCCCAAGACGAAGAGAGCTATGCAGCGAGATTTCGTGCCTCCAACCTACACGGAACAACTTCTACGCCAATTAGATAACACCATCCAAGGATCCAAGTCCATCGATGCGTACTTCAAGGAGATGAAGAATGCCTTGCAATGAGCCGGCATGGACGACCCCATTCCGATGAAGTTACACTTCATGATGGGATTGCACAACGACATCTCCAAGACTATCTTCCTCTAGAACTACAAGTCCCTCGACGACAACTAAATTGGTGGTCTCAAGGCGGAACAAGAACTCATGAAGGCCAAGGCTTCGCCACCCCAAGCAAACTTGTCGGCGACCAAGCTCCATGAGATCGAGCATGAGGATAGTGCCACCAATATGTCCAAGCCCGACGAGCTCCAAGACGATGCTCCCAAGTTTGACTTCATCGCCATCCCTCTTTGTGGCATTGATGATGCCCAGTCTACTTCGACACTTTTTCAAGATGGTGCACCGACGACTACGACTATGGAGCCATTCGAGGACCAAGCTTTGGAGGCGAGATTGATGATGTGCCATCTTTGGCCTTCATCCATGGCGACGGTGATGACATGGTTGAGCATGGGATTTTTCGTTCGACCATGGCGATGTTTTGTGATGATTTGGGTGACTTGTGCCACCATATCGAGAGTGAGAGTGACTTCACCACTAGCCCCATATATGATGTGTTGCCCCAATTCCCATGTGAGGAGAGCCACGACCCCCACCACTTGAGTGAGATGAGTGACTCCACCATACGTGAGATTGAGTGCACCTATTTTGAGGGAGTGAGTGAACCACCACATAGAGAGAGTGAGATAGTTGATAGGTCTCGTGAGGCCATTTGCATTTCTACCAACTTGACCTCTACCTCTATTGTGTCTTCTCATTTGGTGCTAGGTCCCATATATGATGGCGCGCCAATCCTCGATGACTTCGTCCTCCCTTTGGACAAGACGATGGCCATGGTGGAATATGATGCACCCCTACATGGTTCCATCAAGATGAAGATGACCACCATTTGGTCTTTCCCACCTCACCTACACCACTTGAGTGGAATGAATAAGGTAACATAGGTGAAGGTGACGCTCTAGTCCCACTAGTGGACATTCTTGACATTGATTGCTTGCATGAGGTTGATCAACCGATTTCCATGCTTCATGCTAGTGCGACTTCCTCATGTGATGATTTCTTGCCCATTTACGATGAGTATGATGATTCTCATGTGGAGTCTATTAGTTGTGATGCCATGTTACATAGGATTTCTTGTGACAATTCTTTAGGTCACATCATGTTTGACAACCCTCTTGACTTGTCATATGCTATGCATGAGATCAATCATATGTCATATTTTCAATCTCTTCGTATTAACTATACATATGCCATCAAAATAAACCCAATTTGCACATATGGCATAGATGACAAGCCCATGGTTATTGGCATTTCTTTTCCTTGTGATGATATTGATATGCTCCCTTTGCATCATTTATCTCATATGCCATGCCCTGACCACCTAGCTTCTGATATTTATTGTTTTGCATGTTGTCCATTTCCTCCATATGATATTTCCGATATTGCTCATGAGGAGACCCCCATAGTTTCCTCATACATGTTAGGAGATTTTGATTCATCCCATCCATTGCATGATCCCAATAATTATGTGCACAATATGCTCCCCATGAATAAACATGCTATTGATGTGTCATATACTTGCATTCTCGTGTCCCCATTGTGTTATACACAATAACTATTCTTTCATGATGGATGAAATGTTCTTATACCATGCATAAAATTTCTTTGAGCGATGCTTATCGTGTGCTAACTCTCACGTGCACATACACAACATGATGGATGATGTGTACATTTACCACACACATAATTTCTTTGGTTTGTGTCTCTTTTGTGTAGGTACCCATGAATACTTGTCAACCTCACAATCCCATGAGTTGACAAAAAGAGCTTTGGAGAGCAATAATGACTTGGGATCCCATGGATTGTCTTTCCCACCGCTCTCTTTGCACAAAGACTTCGCGCATTTCTTCTACATGGCCCTCACATGGTTATGGGTTGTTGTTCATTACATATTCTATGCCCATCTTTCCATGTTCACTTTGCATGACATGCTTATTCATATGCCTTTACCGTGCATTTTTGACCCATGCTTTGCATTACACATGATGATTGATTCTACTACTTGTATGTGTATTTGCAAACTTGGTGGAGGTATTGCTTGTTATTGACATGTTCCATTTGCGATCCATTCTTATGATGATACTACGATCTTGCTTTGTGTTCGTGCTTGTGATATGTCATGTGCATTGTCTATGTCTATTATTTGCACACATGACATGATTGCCATGATTTCCTCTAGTATGTTGCATCTTGGCACTACTAGCTTGCACAACTTTATTACTATTCTTGCTTATGTTGCATCACCAATGATTCATACTTTCTCACTTCATGAGGTTGATGACAACCATTACCATGCTTTGCACATGATTCATATTGCTTCTTGTCATATATATCCATATGTTGTATCTCTCATGCTAGATGATTTGACATGTATTGCGTGCAACAATGTTTTTAGTCTTGCTAATGAGATTGCCCCATAGCATTCTCGCATATATTTGGAGATTTTGACATATTTCTTGTGAAGCATGCTTGTCTTACTTATTTGCACCATACACCTAGTGCTATGAATATCGCCATTGTTGCATCATATTATTCATGAACTTGTGATTCTAATGGTTATGTGCAAAAGATGAGAACCATCATGATGGATCATGTGTTTATCTACCATGCACATATGTTCTTTCTTTTGTTGTGTGCATGTGTAGGATACTTGGACTCGATGTCGACTTCAACTTCATTTGAGTTGACCATTCGAGCTCTTGAGAGCGAACCACCTTCTACCACGACGATTCTGCATCGCACTTTCTTGTGCTTCGGCATTGTGAAGGATGCACAAGGACATGCTTTCAAGGTGATATCCTTCTCTTTCGAGAGACCCAAAACCATGAGCATGCATATTGTGGATCATACTTCATGTGTTGCTTGCACCTTGACGTCTTGCACACATGCTAGAGATCTTTCTTCGACTTATCATTGCCACATTGCCATGCTTCATGATATATATATATATATATATATATATATATATATATATATATATATATGCCTTGTGTGTTGCATCCAATTCTTGGATTACTTGCCCCTATCATATGATTGGTTGCAACAACGTCATTTCTTCACATATGCCATGTCCCATTGATTCCTACATGCTTGACTTGATTGCCTCACACATGATGAACAAATTGCTCTTTCTATTGTGTTGAGTACCATACTATATTCACTACACCCTATGCACGTTATGTTGGAAATATTCCCTAGAGGCAATAATAAATTGGTTATTATTATATTTCCTTGTTCATGATAATCGTTTATTATCCATGCTATAATTGTATTGATAGGAAACTCAGATACATGTGTGGATACATAGACAACACCATGTCCCTAGTAAGCCTCTAGTTGTCTAGCTCGTTGATCAACAGATGGTTACTGTTTGCTGACCATGGACATTGGATGTCGTTGTTAACGGGATCAGATCTTTTGGAGAATGTTTTGATGGACAAGACAATCCTAAGCCTAGCACAAAGATCGTGTAGTTCGTATGCTAAAGCTTTTATAATGTCAAGTATCTTTTCCTTAGACCATGACATTGTGCAACTCCGGATACCGTAGGAATGCTTTGGGTGTACCAAAGCGTCCTGGCAATCGGGTGGCTATAAAGGTGCACTACGGTATCTCCGAAAGTGTCATTGGGTTGTACGAATCGAGACTGGGATTTGTCACTCTGTGTAAACGGAGAGGTATCTCTGGGCCCACTCGGTAGGACATCATCATTATGTGCACAATGTGACCAAGGGGTTGATCACGGGATGATGTGTTACGGTACGAGTAAAGAGACTTGCCGGTAACGAGATTGAACAAGGTATCGGTATACCGACGATGGAATCTCGGGCAAGTACAATACCGTTAGACAAAGGGAATTGTATACGGGATGGATTGAGTCCTTGACATCGTGGTTCATCCGATGAGATCATCGTGGAACATGTGGGAGCCAACATGGGTATCCAGATCCGCTGTTGGTTATTGACCGGAGAACGTCTCGGTCATGTTCTCATGGTTCCCGAACCCGTAGGGTCTACACACTTAAGGTTCGATGGCGCTAGGGTTATAGGGAATAGATATACGTGGTTACCGAATGTTTTTGAGTCCCGTATGAGATCCCGGACGTCACGAGGAGTTAGGAATGGTCCGGAGGTAAAGATTTATATATGGGAAGTCCTATTTTGGCCACCGGAAAATGTTCAGGATTTTTCGGTATTGTACCGGGAAGGTTCTAGAAGGTTCCGGAGTGGGGCCCACCTGCATGGGGGGACCCACATGAACGTGGGTAGTGGGGGCAAGGCCCCACAACCCTGGTCAAGGCGCACCAAGATCCCCCCTTAGAAGGAATAAGATCATATCCCGAAGGGATAAGATCAAGATCCCTAAAAAGGGGGGATAACAATCGGTGGGGAAAGGAAATGATGGGATTTCTTTCCTCCCACCTTTGCCAACGTCCCAATGGACTTGGAGGGCAAGAAATAACCCCCCTCCACCCCTATATATAGTGGGGAGGTGCATGGGAGCTGCACCCTTGCCCCTGGCGCAGCCCTCCCCCTCTCCCAAGTCCTCCTCCTCTCCCGCGGTGCTTGGCGAAGCCTGCGGGATTGCCACGCTCCTCCATCACAACCACACCGTCGTGCTGCTGCTGGATGGAGTCTTCCCAACCTCTCCCTCTCTCCTTGCTGGATCAAGGCATGGGAGACGTCACCGGGCTGTACGTGTGTTGAGCAGCGGAGGTGTCGTCCGTTCGGCACTAGGATCTCCGGTGATTTGGATCACGACGATTACGACTCCTTCAACCCTGTTCTCTTGAACGCTTCCGCTTAGCAATCTACAAGGGTATGTAGATGCACTCTCCTTCCCCTCATTGCTACTTTCTCCATAGATAGATCTATGGCGACCCGACCTCAAACGGTCAAGTCTCTGTGCTCAGTGTCATCCTGGATCGATGTCTTGACACCACACGATGCTTGAAGGATTTATAACAGAGTAGCAATCACACACTTATTACAATCGAATGTCTCAAGAGAGAACTTAATAAAATAAATATGACTTAAGGCCATCTAATAACGATAACAATGACGGCTTGGAAGAATAAGCGAGTCCATCAACTCCAACGGCATCATCGAGTATAGAACCACGACCTAAGCACCTTACTAAATGCGTCTAAAAGTCTGCAACATGAAAGCGTTGCAGCCCGAAAACGGGTCAGCACATGGAATATGCTGGCAATGTAACACATAGAGAATAATGGAATGAATAGCCTATACTACATGCATATATGGCTGGTGGAAAGCTCTATGGTTACAGTTTTGCATAAAGCCAATTTTTCCCTACTGCAAAGGAATAAATTTATTTAACTATCATGGTGGTTGTGAAACATTGAGAATGGTTGACAACATTCTCAATCCCAATGAAAAGTAATCATTAACAAACCCAACAATATTAATTAGAAGTAACATGATGAGATTCACATGATATCCAGGTACTAGATACTCAAGATGTCCATAACCGGGGACACGGCTAACCATGATTAGTTTATACATTCTGCAGAGGTTTGCGCACTTTTCCCCACAAGACTCGATCGCCTCCGTTTGGTTTCTCGCACTACATGGTGTTTGAGAAACGGATGACCGAGACATAGTCTTTCAGAAGCACTAGCACCTTACTTGTGGGTAGACCGTACCAACCTACATCCCCTACATCAGCTAGCCTACCCGTAAGAGTTGGCACAACTTAATCAACTATGCCAGAGCCCATAATGGCTTGTGGCTGCACACGAAAGTTTCTAGTTTGAATAATCTCATGATCCCTTTGAGCCTGGGTGGCGGTCCGAAGAAATACAGGCAAGTCCTGATAGAAACCAGGTGCCTCAATCCACCCAGATGTGTGTTTAAGTTGCCACCTTAAATAAACCATTAAATAACAATCTCACATCTGTCATGGATACACTCACCCAATCCACGTCTACTAGCATAGCATGGCATAATAAGCAAACGTAGAAGTAACTCCAAAGGTTTGATAATAAAACAGGTAATAGGTACTACCTCATCTACTTCCCATCCCACAATTTAATTAGATCCTATTCATGCAAGTGTTTGAGGATAGATCTAATGCATAAAAACTGGGTATGAGAAGGGGTATGATCAAAGTGTTACTTGCCTTGCTGATGATCCGCGAAACCTAGAGATTCGAAGTAACAAGCGGCGCACTCCGGGTAATCTATCGCAGACAAACAAACAAGCATACAATAAGTACTCATCTAATGCACAGGTAAAACTCAAATAGATCTAACCAGATTGTTCAACTTAAGAACTCTGGTTTGCAAAAAGAATCAAATCAAACGAAGCAACGAAAGTCAAACGGCGGAATAAAACAGCTTCATTTTACTAATCTGGATCTAGGTCAAATTTTACAGAAGCAAAAACTTGTTTAGTTAGATTATTCGCTAAGAGGGTTTCGAGATCGAAACTCAGGCGCTTGAATCGCCTGATTCCGATAAACGAGCGAAAAGTTATACTAAAACGAAAATCGGATCTGGAATCGCGATCAGAAAAATCGCGGATTAAATCTGAGAAAAAGAAAAATGCGACGAACAGATTTGAACAGAAAAAGAAAAAAAATAAATAAAAAAATAAATAAAATAAAAAAACCGAAAAAACCGATCGGTTTTTTAAATAAAACCGGCACATAAATCGAGGCGGCGGCGAACCTCGAAAGGCGCTACGCCCGGCGGCCAAGGCTGGCGGCGGGTCAAGGCAAGGGCCCGTGGTGGGGGCTGAGGCGGCTCGGGGCAGTCTATTTAAAGGCGCCCCCGAGCGGAGTCCCGCTCGGGTACGGCCCGAAAGGCAGTTCGTTTTTTTAATAAAACATTACGCGTAGAAAACAATCAAAAGAAGTACCAAACAGACTCCAAAAAATCCCGAAATAAATTTTCCCCGGCTTCTAAAATCAAGCCGGATTTAATGAACATTTATTTGGGCCCTAGATGCAATTTTGAAAAACGCGCATTTTTCCTAAATTCAAATAAAAAGGCGAAAAACTCCAAAATAAAATCTTATTTGATTTTATTATTAAATCTTCATTATTTCTTTATTTTGGGAAAGTCATTTTATTCCCTCTCTCTTATTTTTGTAATAGAAATAATTGAAGATAAAATAATTAAAATCAACGATCCTATTTTCAAAATTTGAGAGAACTCAAATATGAAAATAACGAAAATCCCCAACTTTCTCCGTGGGTCCTTGAGTTGTGTAGAATTTCTAGGATCGAGCAAAAATGCAAAGAAAATGCAATGAAAAATATGATATGCAATGATGCTCTATGTATAACATTCCAAATTGAAAATTTGGGATGTTACAAACCTACCTTAAGATGAATCTAGCCCTCGAGATTCGGGTTTACTAGAAAATAGGTGAGGTGGTCTTTAAGCAAATTTTCCTCTCGCTCCCAGTGGCTTCATCCTCTGTGTGGTGGCTCCACCGAACTTTGCAAAACTTAATGACCTTCTTTGCGAGTGACTCTGTGGCATACTCCAAAATCTTAACCGGTTTCTCCTCATAGGTCAAATCATCATTCAACTGAATTGCTTCCAGTGGCACGGTATCTCTCAGTGGTATATCAGTCATCTCTGCGTGACACTTCTTCAACTGTGAAACGTGAAACACATCATGAACTCCTAACAATCCCTCGGGTAATTCCAACTTGTACGCAACTTCTCCCATACGTTCCAAAACACCATATGGTCCTACAAATCGAGGTGCTAACTTTCCCTTAACTCCAAAACACTTAACTCCTCGAAGTGGCGATACTCGAAGATAAACTCTGTCTCCGACTTCGTATTCTGTCTCCTTGCGTTTTGAATCTGCATAACTCTTACATCTTGGTAGGCTACCTTGAGCCTATCGCGAATCAACTTTACTTTCTGTTCGCACTCCTTAATCAAATCTGGTCCAAACAATCGGCGGTCTCCAACTTCATCCCACAATAACGTGGTCCTGCACCTCCTTCCGTACAAGGCTTCGAAAGGGGCCATCTTCAAACTAGTTTGGTAACTGTTGTTATATGAAAACTCCGCATACGGCAAATTGTCATCCCAACTAGATACATAATCCAATGCACAAGCTCTAAGCATATCCTCCAAAATCTGGTTGACTCTCTCGGTTTGTCCATCTGTCTGTGGATAAAAAGTTGTGCTAAACTCCAGTCTGGTTCCCAAAGTTTCATGCAACTGCTTCCAGAACTTTGAGGTAAATTGGGTTCCTCTATCTGATACGATACTCCTCGGAACTCCATGCAAGCATACAATCGTGGTCATGTATATCTTAGCCAATTTGGCATCTTTGTAAGTAGTCTTTCTTTGGATGAAATGAGCTACCTTCACAAACGATCGACTATAACCCAAATCGAGTCATAGCCTGAACGAGTCTGGGCAATCCGTGATAAAATCCATACCTAGTTTATCCCACTTCCATTCGGGTATAGGCAATGGCTGTAACAATCCTGCCGCTTCGATGTTACGCCTTCACCCTCTGACATACATCACAAACTGCTACGTACTCTGCAATATCCTTCTTCATTCCGTTCCACCAGAAAGTATTCTTCAAATCCAAATACATCTTGGTATTTCCTGGGTGAATCGAATATGGCGAATCATGTGCCTCTTGTAGAATCAACTTCCTGATCTTCGGGTCATTGGGCACATAAACACGGTCCTCGAACCATAGGGTATCGTGCTCATCCTCACAGAAATCCCTTTGCCTTTCCTTCACTCATTTTCTCTTTTATAGAGGCAATCTCTTTGTCAGTCTTCTGAGCTTCCCTGATCTTGTCCATCAAAGTTGACTGAATCTCCAATGCTGCTACATAGCCTCTCGGAACTATTTCCAAACATAGCTCTCGAAGATCCTCGGCTAACTCCTTTGGTATTTCTCCCGTCATTAGTGTGTTGACGTGACTCTTACGGCTCAACGCGTCTGCTACAATGTTAGCCTTTCCAGTGTGATAATGCAATCTCATATCATAATCTTTGACGAGTTCCAACCATCTCCTTTGCCTGAGATTCAGCTCCTTCTGCGTGAAGATGTACTTCAAACTCTTGTGATCCGTATACACCTCACAATGATTTCCAATGAGGAAATGTCTCCATGTTTTCAACGCATGCACTACGACTGCTAACTCCAAATCATCCGTAGCATAATTTAACTCATGAGGCTTAAGCTGTCGTGAAGCATACGAAACAACTCTCCCCTCCTGCATAAGCACCGCTCCAAGTCCTCTGCGTGAAGCGTCGCAATATACCTCGTAATCCTTGGTCTGATCTGGCAGAATTAACACTGGTGAGGTAACCAAACATTTCTTCAACTCTTGGAAACTAGCTTCACACTCCTCGGTCCAAATGAACTTGGTATCCTTCTTCAACAATTTTGTCATAGGCTTCGCAATCCTTGAGAAATTCTCAATGAATCTCCGGTAGTATCCTGCGAGTCCAAGGAAACTCCGGATTTCTCCAACTATCGTTGGCGCTTCCCAGTTTGTTACAATGACAACTTTAGTGGGGCCCACTGCTATACCTTCTCCGGATATAACATGTCCAAGAAATCCAACTTCCTTCAACCAAAACTCACACTTGCTGAACTTGGCATATAACTGGTGTTCTCTGAGCTTCTCGAGTACCAAACGCAAATGCTCCTTATGTTCCTCTTCATTCTTCGAGTAAACCAAAATATCATCAATGAACACCACGACGAACTTATCCAAAAACTCCATAAACACTTTGTTCATCAGGTTCATAAAATAGGCAGGTGCGTTAGTCAGACCAAATGACATAACGGTGTACTCATACAGCCCGCACTGTGGTAAAAGCTGTCTTAGGTATATCCTGCTCTCGAATCTTCAACTGATGGTACCCTGATCGCAAATCGATCTTTGAAAACACCTTAGCTCCTTGCAACTGGTCAAACAAGTCATTGATCATCGGTAACGGGTATTTGTTCTTAATGGTCACTTCATTCAATCCCCGATAATCAACAACCATTCTTAATGATCCATCCTTCTTCTCCACTAGAAGTACTGGTGATCCCCAAGGCGAAGATCTTGGGCGAATAAAACCTTTATCCAGTAACTCCTTAATCTGCTTCTTAATTTCCTCCAAATCTTGGGCTGGCATCCTATATGGTCTCTTAGATATCGGCCCAGTGCCTGGCAATAGTTCAATTAGAAACTCAATGTCTCTATCCGGTGGCATGCCTGGCAACTCTTCCGGAAACACGCTGTGGAAATCCCTTACCACTGGTACTTCTTCCTGCACAACTCCTGATAAGGAATTTACATGTGCTCTCCTCGGCTCATGCCGTGATACATACTTGATTCTCCTCCCTTCTGGGGTGGTAAGTAAAATTGACTTACTGGCGCAATCTATGTTTCCTCCATTCCCGTTCCCATTCTTGGTGCCATTATGGTTGTGCAAGCTACCTCCTCCATGGGTATGCTGAAATTGTCCTCCTGGCTTCGGGGTAAAGCGAAGTTTCTGCTGAACTCCAGAGTTATTCTTCCTCTGTCCATACTTCCTCTTGTGATTTTCAATCTGCTGCTGCTTCCCTTCAATCATAAGCGCACGATCTACCAACTCAAGGTAGTTATTAAAAGTGGCTACCATCAACTGCATGCTCAGCTCATCATTCAGTCCTTCTAGAAACTTCTCCTGCTTAGCTGCGTCCGTAGCAACGTCATCTGGGGCATAACGTGCTAACTTACTGAAATCATCTACATACTGGCCAACTGTCCGTCCTCCTTGGCGCAAGTTGCGAAACTCACGCTTCTTCATGGCCATAGCTCCCTCTTTGAAACATGGGCGACGAAAAGCTTGTCAAACTGATCCCATGTGACAAAGGTGTCTCTGAGGGTAAGTGGTCAGAAAGTTCTCCCACCATGCTGCTGCGGGTCCTTCGAGCTGATGTGCGGAAAACTTCACCCTTTCTCCATCTGTACATCCTGCAGTGGTCAACTCCCTCCCTATCTTACGGAGCCAATCATCTGCAACAATCGGCTCGGTGCTACTGGAAAACACCGGCGGATTCAGCCTTAAGAAACGGGTCAAATGGTCAACAGGTGGTGGTGGCGGTGGGTTGTTGTTGTTGTTGTTGTTGTTGTTGTTGTTGTTGTTGCCTTGGTTCTGTACCAATGTTTGAATCAAGGTAGTCTGCTGCTGAATCAACTGAGTGATCTCTGGCGGGAAAACAAATTCGGGGTCGCGTCTCGGAGGCATCTGAGGGTTTTAAGAAAAAGACGAGAATTTAGATTAGAATGAGGTCTAGAGAGAAACACTACCCATATGCACATGAGACAAATCACACAATATCACTCCAATCAATTCAAACAAGGGCATACAATGGTCTATCTATCGTTACAAAGTGCTTTGAAACTAAAACTAATATAACATGGGGGTAATCTACTACATTATGGTGGTCAACTAGAAAAACTGCTCCGATGAAGACTCCATGATATCTGCTCGACTTCATCTTCGTAATCATCCTCACTAGGATCAGAATCGGTGTAAATGCGATGATGATGTAGTTCTCTGGACAGGTGCTATCTTCATCTTCTCCTCCGGTGCTTTGAATTTCCCATGAGTTCTTCAATCTTCTCCTTAAGATCGCCGTTTGTCCCACTAGAGCTACAATCTCCTCCATGTAGTCCTTACGAGTGGCCTTCGTTCTCCTTCTAGTTCGATAATCTTGGCTTTTGCTGTCTTCAACTCCATCATGTCTCAAGACATCCTGGTTCTCTGACGTCGAATGTGCTGGTTTAACTCCTGGATGAAAGCTGCAATGGATCGATCCTTCTTAGTGCCAACTATCTCCCATTGTTTATCTCGGCGTCCGCAAATCTGGTAGATAGTATCCTTGAGGTCTTCTTTGTAAACTTCTCCAATGCTTCCCATGGTTATGTGAGCTGCCATACTCTTTCCCAGACTCCAGGTTGGTGCATTGAAAACACACTCTATGGGCTCCGTGATTGGCGCATAAGCGTCCTTCCGGAACTTGAGCTTGAATCTTCGGCGCTCTTCTTGAGTAAAGTGGAATCGTAGGTCCGGTGAAGCTTGGTAATCCTATGTTTAGGTACTTAGTGACTTCCTTCGTGTGTCGTCCAAAGGGTGTATCTTCATCCGGCTGAGTGAACTTGATCCTCGCTTCCGTCATCCTAAAAGAGTAGAAAAGATGAGGAGTCAGAAATGAGAAGAGAGAGTAGTGATCTAGGGCTTTAGCTTAATGGTCGTGTCCTACAGTCAGCGTGTGCTCTGATACCATCTCTATGGCGACCCGACCTCAAACGGTCAAGTCTCTGTGCTTAGTGTCATCCCTGGATCAGTAATGCTGACACCACACAGTACTTCGAAGGATTTATAACAGAGTAGCAATCACACACTTATTACAATCGAATGTCTCAAGAGAGAACTTAATAAAATAAATATGACTTAAGGCCATCTAATAACGATAACAGCGGAAGGCTTGGTGTCGGGGCAGGCTGATCTGGCCCACGAACACCTATGGGACCGGCGGACCGAGCCCCTTTCGGTTCGGCGGGGAGCGGAGGTCGCACGAAGAGCAGATCGAGGCGGCTAAGCACGAAGCGGTTTACCCAGCTTCGAGCTCTCCTAGAGAGAACACTCCTACTGCTGCATGTCCGAGTGTATTGAGTTCTTGCTCGGGGCGCTTGAGTGCTACAAGACACACGAAGCTGCTAACGAGGCCGGCGTGTCTCGCTTCGAACCTTCTGAACCCCCCTACGTTGCGCATGGGCCTCCTTTTATATGCTAAAGGGGTCTCCGACAGGTGGCAACGTAGACAAGGGTAAAAGTGGAAAAGGAGTGGTTGGTACAGCTACTTGTACAATGTACAGTGTACAGTGTATCATACCTAACCCTGACGGCAGGGGACAAAGGCATTAAATGCCCGTCTACGTCGCCCTAACGGCAAACAGGGACCGTCAGGCTCCACCGCTTGCCACGATGGCAATCTTGTCGGTAGCCGCTTGCCACCTCGCCGTGGCTGCCTGACCTCTCACCACGCAGCGCTGAAAGGTCCTGGCGACACATTAGTGGATGTCTTTGGGCCAGCGGTACAAAGTGGTGGTCTGCCACGGCAAGCGCCTTGCCGCGGTTGTTGTCTTGTCGTGCCGGAAGCTTGTCGCCATCATGGGCCTTCCGCAAGCTCCTCTTGCCGGGGCCTTGTCTCCTAGGTGCATTGGGTGGCCTTCCCGGCAAGCTCCTCTTTGCCGGGGCCTTGTCTCCTTGGTTTGAATACTTTGTTCTTGAATGGCTCCAAAGGAACCACGGAGGACCTTGGCGGTCACCCGGTAAGCCTTGCCGCGGAGGGCTGCAACTGCCCGTGCACAAGTTCGGGATACTAGGGTACCCCCTACTCTAGTACACCGACAGGAGCCCCCGGGCCTGGGCCACACATGGTGCCAAGCGCTGTTGGGCCAGGCCCAAATAGGGCACGGGCACACGCGGCCTGGGTCATGCCGTAACTCACCCCGGACCCACCACGCCCTCCACGAACGGCACGCGTCGAATGCGGCGTCGTGTGAGAGATCGTGGGCGAGATCGTGGGTGGTTTCTTTATTCGAACGACGGAACGCCCGCCTCCCTCTTTATAAGCAGGGGAAACAGGGGCAGGTCGCCCACCTTGCCAGTTGCTGTCCAATCTCGAGAAAACCACCGCTACTCCCCCGTTCTTCCCAAGGCTGAAGAGAGCAGCGCTCCGCCCCCATCGCCACCAGCATCACCAACGCCGTCGATCTCCTCCACCGCCTCCGCCATGGCTCCGAAAGCCGACAAGGGGAAGGGCGTGAAGTCGGCCGAGGCGCAGCGGCTCGCGGCGCTGCGGAAGGAGCGGGCAATCTTTCCCCCAGCTCGCCATGAGGAGCTGAGGAGAACTACTACCTCTTCTCGTCGACGGAGACGCGGCGCATCCGCGACGAAGGTACTCCCAGCTGCTTGAACTAGTTCGAACGGATATCCCTTCTTCGCTCTTCTTCTCTGCGGGCTCTGCCCGACTTTCTCTTAATTTTTCTGTGACATAATGAACTCCTACTGGTTCAGCCTCCTTTATTTCACCCCAAATGATGTTCTGACCATGGCAGTTTTCGCACATATCTGCTAAAACTTTGTCGGAGTCCATACAAATGTATCCATTTTCCGCCACTTCTTTATACGCCGAGTTGCGTGAGGGGAGCCTCTTGCCGGAGGAATCGATTGGATCTCGAGGGTCGGCAAGAAGGAAGCCTATCTGGAGGGAGAGCTCCGTAGCAAATGGGAGGAATGGAGGGCGGATTGGTGCTGGATTGTTGAGGAGAACCCGCAGCCATTTACTGCCCAGCGCCAAACCCCAGTAGTGCGCGGCAACGATTGGAGCAATCTGGCCCCGGAAGACGCTAGGCTGAAGATTGCAGTCACCCGAATCCTTCGCCTTAGACTTGCCGGGCTCACCGTAGGCACCGTTGGCGCAGACTTTCTTCGCCGCCGCATCGCCCCCTTGCAGGAGAGGAGGAGACCCACCTGGGAGTTTCAGAACGCGGCAGATATCATGAGGCTGCGCCCAGGCCTCAACTTCAACTTCACCGTCTTGGAACTTGACGCGATGCTCTTGGAGCTGTTCAAGCCCGATCCTGATCATCCAGAAATGTTTAGGTTGCCGAGGGGCGCTGCTCATTGCAACAATTCCTCGCTTGACCGCATCCGTGCAATGATGCCGTTGTGCGACTCGCATGGGATTGTCCCAACTTGGCAAGAGCCTGCAGATGACGTCGTGCGAGAGTTCTTTGACAACCTGGTAGAATTGCCGGTCCGCCCCGATGAACAGAGGGGCCTCACCCGCGACACCACCGGTGATGAGATGCGCATCGCCACCAGTGGAAGAGGCGGCAAGAGCGCTGCCGCCAAGCGAAGTTCGGATTCACCGTGGAGGAGGCAGAGGTAGCAGAGGCGGCAAGCCTTGTCGAGCGAAAGGAGTTTGCCGGGCGAGGAGGAGCTTGCCGAGCTGAAGCCGAAGTCGGCGAGCCAGCCGAGGGCGCCCCCCACCTTCAAACAGCTTGCCGCGAGCGAGCCCCAGCTCCACCAGAAGGCATCTCCGCAAGGCCGAGAAGTAGCGGGCGGCAGACGGGTCAACAACAGCTGCAGCCACGCGACGCGCTTCCACCGCAGCAAGCACCGTTGCAGCTGGAGCACTGATGCCGCTGCAACCGGAGCGGGCCTCGCAGACCACCGCTTCTGCTTCCCGCCAAGCGGCCAAGGGAACCTACTCCTCCGCCTCGTCGTGCACGAGGCGGGCCAGAATTTGATCTCTCCGCTCAGCTCCGACGAGGAAGAAGAAGAGTAAGATTCTTTGCAGCATTTGTAGTTCTTGACTTGTTGCTTTGTCTTGTATCTGATTTGCTTCATTACGAACCCATTCCTTTTCGTGACGCCGCCCGAGAGCATCGAAGAGAGACAAGGCCCGGTGATTGACATCGAGGGCGAACCCACCGCGACAGGAGGCGCGTCCGAGACCACCTTGCCGGACGCGGCAACTCTTCCTCAAAGCAGCCCCCAGCGCAGCCCCCAGCGTAAGTATATGGTTCACTTCCTGCTGTTCGGCGTGCATGGATGCTCTTTCTTTGCTGATATCTGACTGCTGATTTGTGTAGGAGCAGAGCAGCCTCACCAGGAGTGCCCTGAAGCCGCTCCTGACATGCCATCTGCTTCGACTACACCGCCAAGGGAGGATTCCCCCGCGAGGGAGCGTTCTCCGGCAAGGGGCAGTTCTCCGGCAAGGGGCAGCTCTCCGGCAAGGGACAGCACCAACGATCCCCTGGCGGCGGAGACCATGACTGCAGATCCTAGCACAGGTAATCCTCTTGCCTGAAAACTTCCCTTGTGTTCTTCTTCTTCTGATTTTCTTTTTGAATATTTGCTTGACTTTTCTTCATCCATCCGCCACAGAGCCAATGGAGACCGAGGTCGCCGGCGAGGAGGACGCGCTGGCACATCGACGACGCTGGCCGCCACCGAAGAAGACATCAAGGCCGACGAGCCTGGCCGGCAAAGAGGCCGCCAAAGCTGCCGCCGCAGAAGCTGGCGAGGGGTCCGGCGATCGCACTGACGGCCCTGAGGCCGCAGGAGCGCCAGGCGCTACGCCGACCGCCGATCCCTCTACCACTGCGGCAGCGTCGGGCTCCGAAGAGCCCCAGCTCGGCGCCTATTTGAAGGCCGGCGATGGCGTCTTCATCAAGCTCCCATGGGCGTCGAGCTCCAGGGCGCCGGCCGAAGGAGAAACGTTCGATGAAGAGCTGCTGCGCCTCCGCTTAGATCGACGCTGGTCGACGCGCCGAGCAGCAGCAGCGGCGAGTCTGAGGAGGAGCAGCTGCTGCGGAAGCTGCTGTCGCTCTACCGCACCCGACAAGCCAAGCTGGAATCCCGGGAAGCGCTTGTCGCGAAGGCGGGAGCAGACATCGAGAAGCGCACGGAGGAGCTCCGGGGCCTCAACCAAGAAGCTCTCCGGTCCCTGGCAGAGGAGCGGGAGCAAATCACCGAGGAGCGCAAGGCCTTCCTCCTCGAGAAGGCTGAAGCTGAAGAGGAACAGCGGCTTGCTGCCGAGAAGCTATCTGCGCAGAAGGCGAGTTAGCACAGAGGAAGGTTTATCTTGACAGCCATGAGGAGGATCTTGCCATGCGCGAGCAAACATTTGGCGGGGCTCTCAAGGAAGCAAAGGATGCTGCCAGCTGCCGAGGCCGCCAAGAAGGAGCTGGAGACGAAGGTGGCGCAGTTGGAGGCCAATCTCAAGGAGAGCGGCGAGGAGCTTGCTGCACTCAAGCATGAGCGCGAGAAGGACGCCTACACTCTTGGCGAGCTGCAGAGGAGCAAGGAGCTCAGCGCTGCCAAGGACTCCAACGCAGATCTTGAGCTGAAGCTAACTACTTTGACTCGGGACGATTTGGGCGGCCTTGAGGAGCAGGAGGTGGCCTTGAAGGAGAAGATCAAGGCCGGCCAGGCGCCGCTGGCGGTCTTCTTGCCGCCACAGAATGCCTTGAGGGAGAATGTGGAGCACCGGACCGAGGGTCTCGTGGATGTTCTTTGCAGCCATCGACAGGAGCTGGCGGAGCCGGGATGGTGGATCTTGGATATTCCTCGATGAGCACCTCCAACCCAGCGCCAAGCTCAACTTGTTCTTCAAGGGCGTGGTGGCGACCCTCCAGCGACTCGGGAAGAAGTCCCAAAGCAGCTGGCCGAGGAGTCGCGCCAGATCTGCGCGGGAGCTCTTCAAAAGGTGCTGATGAAGGTGGCCTTCCGCAATCCAGGCCTCAACCTCACCAACGTCCTCAAGTCCTTGCCGCCGGATGCTGATGTGGAGGCGCTCAAGACCCTTGTCGCACCCATCGTGGACAGGGTGAGCGGGATCAAGAGGGTTGAGGGTGATCGCGTAGATTAGGCCGCCCGCTTTCTCTTTATCTTGCCGCTGCTGATCATGTTATGAGAACAATCTATTAGAGCTGCGACAAGCTATCTTGTAATATAACTCTATTTTGGGTTGGCAATTGCTATGTTATTTCGTTTACTTGATTCCTTCCTTTGTATGTTTTTGCCCTACGCTTTTTAGGGAACTCGTCGGTAGCGAGCACACAGGCCTGTGCTGTCTTGAGACGTCGGCAGCTTCTTTGGCGGTGCCGCTTCCGACAAATAACCTTGTCGCAACTAGTCGCAGCTCACTTAAGTTGTTGAGCGGACTCGAAACAAAGTAAGGGCGCAACTAGCTACGAGTTGGTTCCTCTGCATGTGTTTTCCATACAAAAGTACGGTCGTTCGAGGAAGATAACTTAAATTTTTTAAAACTGATTGCTCAAACTTTAGCAACTTAGCTTTTCCTGCTGTTTGCTTCCGGTAAGGCTAGACTTCCTTGAGCGACGCTTGGTCCACACCATTATCTTCTCCTTCCCTCGGCAAACTTGTGGGCGAGGGAACCTTCCTTTCTTTGAGAAAGAGAAAGAAGAGAAAATAAAGATATGGAGCCTTATGGCTCGTTATTGCTTACCGGGGGTAGGTGCTGCACAAAGTGTCAGATAACGCATGCAAAATAGAAGTAAAAAACATGAAATTGACAAGATGTGCGAAGCACGCTAGCTTTACTTATGCACGGGGTCTGCGCCCGGCTTTGTACAAAGGATTACATGCAACAGCGGCAAGACTTGTACAAAAGGTGGTTGCCGGAACAGGTTCCTGCAACCGCCTCTATTGGTAAAACTTACGAAGATGCTCAATGTTCCAGAGTTGCTCACGGAATGCCATCTTCGGTCTCAAAGGCGGACAGCGCCAGGCCTAGTGACTCGTTTCACCCGGTAAGGGCCTTCCCACTTCAAGCGTCAACTTGTTGGAATTCTTAAGCGGACTGAACGCGGCGAAGAACAAGGTCGCCTTCCTTGAGACTTCGGCATTAACTTTATGCGGTTATGGTAGCGGCGCAAAGCTTGCTGATATCGAGCAGCTCGTCTGGCTTTGAAGACGATCCTCCTCAAGGAGCAGCGCGTCATCTTGTCGCAGCTGCTCTTGCTCAAGCTCATCATAAGCGAGCACTCGAGGTGATCCGTATACGATTTCCGTGGGGAGAACTGCCTCTGCTCCATAGACTAGAGCGAAAGGTGTCTGGCCAGTGGCTCGATTTGGCGTCGCCCTGATCGACCAAGGAACCACCGGCAGCTCCTCAATCCAGTTTCTTCCGCACTTGTGTAGCCTGTCAAAAGTTCTGGTCTTGAGCCCGCGCAGCACTTCAGCATTCGCCCTCTCCACTTGACCGTTACTTCTCGGATGAGCAACAGAAGCGAAGCAGACCTTGGCACCAAGATCTTGGACGTACTGCATGAAGGTGCGGCTCGTGAATTGTGTGCCGTTGTCGGTGATGATCCTGTTAGGGATTCCGAAACGGCAAACAATCGACCTGAAGAACTTGACTGCTGACTGTGCTCTCACCTTCCTCACTGCTTCCACTTCCGGCCACTTTGTGAACTTGTCGATTGCAACGTACAAGTACTCAAAGACCCCGACAGCTCGGGGAAAGGGGCCGAGGATGTCGAGCCCCGGACCGAAAATGGCCGGGATAAAGGGATCGTTCGGAGAGCTTGAGCTGGCTGGTGTATCTGCTTGGAATGGAACTGCACGCTTCACACTTGGTTACTTGTGCAGTTGCATCACGGAGGGCTGTCGGCCAAAAGAAACCTTGCTTAGGAGCAGCTTTGCGGCAAGTGCTCGCACCAATGTGGTGACCACATATGCCTCCATGTATCTCGCCAACAGCTTTTGTCCGTCTTCCCGGTGAATACACTTCAATTTCACACCGTTGAGTCTTCTTACATGCAGTGTGTTGTCGACAAACTGGTACATACTTATTTGCCGGGCTACTCTTTCCGCTTCTTCTTGCTCTTGGGAAGTTCTCCTGTCTGAAGGAAATGGACAATCTCTGTGCCCATCTTTGGAGCTTGCGGCTCGACAATAAGGACTAAAGGCACATCTGCTGCTGCGGGAACATCCGCTTCTCTGGCCGAGAACCTGCGGCTCAGCCGGAGCTTGACGTTCCCCGGCAAGCTTGCCGGAGCAAAACTTGTCGGGAGCGTCTGCTTCAACGAAACAAACCCTAGGGCTTGTCGGAGCAGACTGCTCCTCAGCACTGTTGGTGTTGATCTTGAGGACCTTCTTGGCGGCGGCTTCGGGAAGCTCTGCCGGAAAATAGTCACCAGAAATCAACTTCCTCTTCTTGCTTTGTCCAGTTGATGGCGTTACAGACGGTTGAGTCAGCTTGAGCACAAAGATCCCTGGTTCCACAGGTAACTTGAGTGCAGCGCACTATGACGAGCCATCGACAATGTCGTTACGAGCTCTTGGAATATACTCCATCGTAGGCCGTCAAAGTGCTCTTCTAGCTTTCTCACTTCATCAACATAAGCTTCCATCAACGGACTCTGATAACTCTTGTTCACTTGGCGGATGACAAGCTGTGAGTCACCCATGACAAAGAGCTTCTTGATCCAAAGGACTTCTGCGATCATGAGACCGGCAAGCAAACCTTCATACTCTGCAGAATTGTTTGTTGCTTGCTCCTTGGGAAAGTGCATCTGGACTACGTGCTTGAGGTGCTCTCCGGTGGGTGCAACAAGTAGCACGCCCACCGGGCGCCTTGCAGCCGAGAAGGCACCATCAAAGTACATCAGCCACTCTTTGCTTGCTTCCTTCACGGGTATGCTCGTTTCTGGAATTTCTTCATCTTGTGTTGGCGTCCATTCTGCTATGAACTCCGCCAATGCCCTGCTTTGGATAGTTGAAGTGCTCTCAAACTTGAGGCCAAAGCTTGACAGTTCTAGTTCCCACTCGACAATCCTGCCTGTTGCCCCTGGATTTTGCAGTATCCTCTTCAGCGGAAAACGAGTGACGACTGTGATCTCATGTGCCTGGAAGTAATGGCGCAGCTTTCTCGAGGCCATGAGGAGGCCGAAAAGCAATTTCTGCACACCAAAGTACCTTGACCTAGCCCCCTGCAGAAGGGAACTGACAAAGTAAACTGGGCGCTGCACCATTCATTTCTGCATCTTTTCATGCGTCTGCGCAGATCCATCCTTGTCGGTGAAGCCCCCTGCTTGTCGCTGGATGCATCTGCCATGGTTGCCAGCTCATCATCCACCTCCCTCTCCGCTACTAACGCAACACTAACCACTTGATTGGTTGCCGCTATATATAGCAGCAACTTCTCTTGTGGCCTAGGTGCGACAAGTGTTGGAGTGGAGGACAGGTATCTCTTCAAGTCCTGCAGCGCAGCCTCCGCTTCCAGAGTCCATTTCATCGGACCTGCCTTTTTCAAAATTTTGAAAAATGGCAGGGCGCGCTCAGCAGACCTAGAGATAAACCTGCTGAGGGCAGCTACGCAACCGGCAAGTCTTCGTACATCCTTGACGCGCTTTGGTGCTTCAATCTGCTCAATGGCCTTGATCTTGTCGGGATTGGCTTCAATTCCCCGCTGAGACACGAAGAACCCGAGAAGCTTGCCGGAGGGGACTCCAAACACGCACTTCTCAGGGATGAGCTTGAGGTTGATCTTGCACAGATTTGCAAAGGTTTCATCTAAATCTTGAATCGAGTCGCCTTGTCCTTGCTTTTGACCACTATGTCATCCATGTAGGCTTCCACATTTACGTGCATTTGCGGCTCAAAAGCATAATGGACTACTCTTGCAAATGTTGAACCAGCATTCTTTAATCCGAAGGCATCCGTGCGAAACAGTATGTGCCACATGGAGTGATGAATGCGGTCTTCTCCTCATCCTCTTACGCCATGAAGATCCGATGATATCCTCGAGTATGCATCTAGAAATGAAAGCAAATCACATCCGGCCGTGGAGTCAATAATCTGGTCGATGCGCGGCAAGGGAAATGGGTCTTTGGGACAAGCTTTATTGACATCGGTAAAATCGATACAAAGCCTCCATTTCCCGTTTGCCTTGCGCACTACTACAGGATAGGCCAACCACGTAGGATGGAGCACTCCTCTGACAAGGCCTGCTGCTTCCAACTTCTTGATTTCTTTTGCGGTGAATTCTTGGCGCTCCACTGCCTGCTTCCTGACTTTCTGCTTGACGGGCCGCGCATGAGGACAAACGGCAAGATGGTGCTCAATTACTTTCACAGGAACACGGGGATGTCGACGGTTGCCACGCAAATACGTCGACGTTAAGCCCAGGAAAGCAACGAGCGCGCCTTCCTATTTAGGGCGAGAGTGGCACTGATGGTGAAGGTACCACCTGTGCCGTCCTCCTTGGCGGACACCTTCTTGGTCTCTGGTGGAGCTGCCATCGTCTTCTTACACTTGCCGGTGGAGCTCGATGGTGCGTCCTCGACGGTAGCGCAGCACTCCGAAGAGGTGCGCTTGCCGGAGTGGGCATCACAGCTCTTGCCGGACTTGGTCTTCTTCTTCGCCCTGGGAGCTTCGGCGGCAAGTGGCTTGCAATTTGCTGTAGCTGCTGCTTCCCGGTAGATCTTGTCGGCGCAGATAAGAGCATCCTTTTTGTCGCCAGGGACAGAGATGACACTTATCGGGCCTGGCATCTTTAGCATGTTGTATGCATAGTGAGAGGCTGCCATGAATTTGGCGAGTCTTTGGACGGCCAAGTATCCCATTGTAAGGCAATGGAAAGTCAAGAACGTCAAAAGTGACCCTCTCGATCCTGAAGTTCAACTTCACGCCAAATGTCACCGCAACGTGATCTTTCCCTTCGCTTGCTTCTTCCCGGATTGATTCCTTGGAATGTGCGGTCTCTTCGAGCTTCGCCATCGTGGATCTGGAGTTTCGGAGCACCGCGGAGGAGATCAGGTTCAAGCCGGCCCGCCGTCAACTAGCATCTTAGTGACCTTGAGGTTGCGGATAGTTGGTGAAACCAACATCGGCAAGCACCCGACCGCGATTACGCCGATCGTGGTGGTCCTCAATATCAAAGATGATAGGCGTGCTGGACCATTTCAGAGGCCTGCGTGACTCGATGGATGGTTCTGCCGCATTGACTTCTCGCATCCACTGCTTGAGCTGGCGGTGTGAGGTATGCAGAGAAGCACCGCCGTCAACGCACAGGACCTCTGTGGCTTTCTGGAACTCCTGCTCATCGGTCTCGTCATCATCCATGTCTTCATCGTCGTCATCGTCTTCATCCTTGTCGCGGCCGCGGGGAGGTCTGTCTCCTTGCCGCTGCTTGGCCTTGCCGCGGCGTCCTCCCCGGCCGGGGCGTTTCTTGCTAGCTCCTCCAGCACCTTCCTGGGCCTTCTCCTTGTCGCGTCGCTCGTATTCAGCCTTCTGCTGCTCGACAAGCTGCTCGACCTTCTTGCAGCTCTGGAGGTCATGGCCCTTGGTGCGGTGGATCTTGCAATATTGCTTGTTGGTGCTGTCCTGCTTGTCGGTGATCGCCACAGCCGGCGATTGGCGCCGGCAACCTCCTTCTTGGAGCTACCAACTTTGGCTTTCTTGGCGCCACCTCCGTTGCGGACTGCTCAACAACTAGCACATCTTTGCCTTTCTTCTTCTGTTGTTCCGCCGCGGTTTTTCTTTGCCGGGCGGTCTCCTCACTATCAGATCCTCCCCGCTTGATATTCTCTCCGGGAGTCTCCTCCCTTCTGAGCACGTGCACACTTGTCGGCCAGACATATAGCTCATCGACGTCTACGATCTTGCACATCGCCATCTCCTCCGCATCCTGCGGTTTCGCGACATCGCCATCTCCTCCCGCATCCTGCGGTTTCGCGCGTCTTGATTACAGCGGTAGGGTGGACATCTGAGATGTTATCTTTGTCTGTGGCTGAATCTCTGAATGTACTTGCGCAGGGGCTCTCCTTCCTTCCGGGCGGCAGATGAAGGTCGCTTTCTTGGCCATGGGGCTTGTGGCCGCCTGTAAAGGCGCCAACAAACTGATGGCGTAGATCTGCCCAAGAGGATATGGAGTTGTCCGGCAAGTACATGAGCCAGGATCTGACATTGGGTTTGAGCACCAGCGGGAAGTAGTTGGCCAGGATCTTGTCATCTCGCCCCCCGGCAGCCTGCACCGCGATGATGTAGATGCTGAGGAACTCCGACGGATGCGTCTTGCCGTCGTACTTCTCTGGTACATCTGGCTTGAAATTCTTCTTGCTGGGCCACTGGACTTGCCGCAGCTCACGAGTGAACGCAGGGCAACCTACCGCGTACGGCAAGTCGCCTGGTTCCCCTGGCGCATGCATGTCGATAGAGGGCCCAGCGCGCTGGTCGGATTGGCCGCGCTTCTCTTGGCGCTTTCGATCACGAGTTCGGCGTCTTCTTCTTGTCGTTCGTGAAGAACTTGGCGCTGATCGCGACGAGCTCGTGGATCCGATGATGCGGTGGAGTCGCTGTCGTGGTGGATCCGGCGAGTCGGCGATCTTGGCCTTCGGGGCGGAGAGTGCATGGTGGTTGCACCCCCACCGGTTTCGTCGCCACCGGCTCGTGTTTGGCGGTCTTGCCGCGGCAGCGATGCACTCGGCTGCCGCGGAGCGTCGCCGTTGGCAAAGCCAATGAGACTATGAATGGTGGTCCTCCACTCATCGACCTTGTCAGCTGTTGGAGGGTAATCCAGGAGCAGTTGAGCTCTCGCCAAAGCTTCTGCTGGAGTGGTGGGTGGCAGTGGCGAACGGCGCGAGGAGCGGGATATGCTCGGACTTCTAACTACGTTAGAAGGAGCAGTATCCCGTCCAGGCGACCGTGCCTCGCTCGCGCCAGCATGTTGGCGTGCATGCTGGTCTTGGGCATCTCGAGATCCACCAGCTCGGTCTTGGTCCAACGAGCGTATGGCTTTGTGAATACCATGACGCTTTCGGTCCCGCGCCTCCTGATATGGGCGCGGTGCATGTACGGACGCCGAGGTCTGCGCAGCCTTGTCCTTGGACTTGGCAGCACCGTGGGCTCCCTCGTCGACGTCCATTCTTCCGCCTGCGTCTACCCCACCGCCCGTTTGCTCCGGTGGTGGTGGGTTCGACGCGGACGGAACATCTGCCGCCGAAGCCTTCTTCTTCGGTGGCATGTCGATGAAGATGACGAAGATGTAGCTCGTGTGGACGCCGGATCAGGTTCACACAATCTCGACGCCCCCCTACCTGGCGCGCCAAAGATGTCGGGACAGGCTGATCTGGCCCACGAACACCTATGGGACCGGCGGACCGAGCCCCTTGCGGTTCAAGGGGAGCGGAGGTCGCATTTAAGAGCAGATCGAGGCGGCTAAGCACGAGCGGTTTACCCAGCTTCGGAGCTCTCCGGAGAGAGAACACTCCTACTGCTGCATGTCTGAGTGTATTGAGTTCTTGCTCGGGAGCGCTTGAGTGCTACAGTACACACGAGCTGCTAACGAGGCCGAGCGTGTCTGGCTTCGAACCTTCTAAACCCCCCTACATTGCGCATGGGCCTCCTTTTATATGCTAAAGGGGTCTCCGACAGGTAGCAACGTAGACAAGGGTAAAAGTGGAAAAGGAGTGGTTGGTACAGCTACTTGTACGAGTACGATGTCTGATGTATCATACCTAACCCCGACGGCAGGGGACAAAGGCATTAAATGCCCGTCTCGCCGCCTCTAACGGTGCAAACAGGGACCGTCGGCGCCACCGCTTACCCACGATGGCAATCTTGTCGGCGCCGCTTGCCACCTCGCACGGCCCCGGCTGCACTGACCTCTCTCGCCACGCTGCGCTGGAAAGGTCCCGGGGTGACACGTTAGTGGATGTGCTTTGGAAGCGCAGGTCTGAGTGGTGATGCCTTGTGACAAGCGCCTTTGCCGCAGCTTGTTGTCTTGTCGCTACCAAGCTTGTCGCTCATCGGGCCTTCGGCAAGCTCCTCTTGCCGGGGCCTTGTCTCCTAGGTGCCTTGGGTGGCCTTCCCGGCAAGCTCCTCTTGCCGGGGCCTTGTCTCCTTGGTTTGAATACTTTGTTCTTGAATGGCTCCAAAGGAACCACGGAGGACCTTGGCGGTCACCCGGTAAGCCTTGCCGCGGAGGGCTGCAACTGCCCATGCACAAGTTCGGGATACTACGGTACCCCCTACTCTAGTACACCGACACTTGGAAGAATAAGCGAGTCCATCAACTCCAACGGCATCACTGAGTATAGAACCACGACCTAAGCACCTTACTCGTCGTCTAAAAAGTCTGCAACATGAAACGTTGCAGCCCGAACACGGTCAAGACATGGAATATCTTTGGCAATGTAACACATAGAGAATAATGGAATGAATAGCCTATACTACATGCATATATGGCTGGTGGAAAGCTCTATGGTTACATTTTTGCATAAAGCCAATTTTTCCCTACTGCAAAGGAATAAATTTATTTAACTATCATGGTGGTTGTGTAACATTGAGAATGGTTGACAGCATTCTCAATCCCAATTAAAAGTACTCATTAACAAACCCAACAATATTAGTTAGAAGTAACATGATGAGATTCACATGATATCCAGGTACTAGATACTCAAGATGTCCATAACCGGGGACACGGCTAACCATGATTAGTTTATACACACTGCAGAGGTTTGCGCACTTTTCCCCACAAGACTCGATCGCCTCCATTTGGTTTCTCGCACTACATGGTGTTTGAAAAACGGATGACCGAGTCATAGTCTTTCAGAAGCACTAGCACCTTACTTGTGGGTAGACCGTACCAACCTACATCCCCTACATCAGCTAGCCTACCCGTAAGAGTTCGCACAACTTAATCAACTATGCCAGAGCCCATAATGGCTTGTGGCTGCACACGGAAGTTTCTAGTTTGAATAATCTCATGATCCCTTTGAGCCTAGGTGGCGGTCCGAAGAAATACAGGAAAGTCCTGATGGAAACCAGGAGCATCAATCCACCCAGATGTGTGTTTAAGTTGCCACCTTAAATAAACCATTAAATAACAATCTCACATCTGTCATGGATACACTTACCCAATCCACGTCTACTAGCATAGCATGGCATAATAAGCAAACGTAGAAGTAACTCCCAAAGGTTTGATAATAAAACAGGTAATAGGTACTACCTCATCTACTTCCCATCCCACAATTTAATTAGATCCTATTCATGCAAGTGTTTGAGGATAGATCTAATGCATAAAAACTGGGTATGAGAAGGGGTATGATCAAAGTGTTACTTGCCTTGCTGATGATCCGCGAAACCTAGAGATTCGAAGTAACAAGCGGCGCACTCCGGGTAATCTATCGCAAACAAACAAATAAGCATACAATAAGTACTCATCTAATGCACAGGTAAAACTCAAATAGATCTAACCAGATTGTTCAACTTAAGAACTCTGGTTTGCAAAAAGAATCAAATCAAACGAAGCAACGAAAGTCAAACGGCGGAAGAAAACAGCTTCGTTTTACTAATCTGGATCTAGGTCAAATTTTACAGAAGCAAAAACTTGTTTAAGTAGAGTTCGGAAAGAGGGTTTCGAGACGAAACTCCAGGCGCTTGAATCGCCTGATTCCGATAAACGAGCGAAAAGTTATACTAAAACGAAAATCGGATCTGGAATCGCGACCAGAAAAATCGCGGATTAAATCCGAGAAGAAGAAAAATATGACGAACAGATTTGAACGGAAAAAGAAAAAAAATAAAAATAAATAAATAAAATAAAAAACCGAAAAAAAAACCGAAGAAAACCGATCGGTTTTTTAAAATAAAACCGGCACGGAAATCGAGGCGGCGGCGAACCTCGAAAGGCGCTATTTGCTCGGCATGCATGGCGGTGAAGCAAGCGGGCTCGGGTGGGCTGGGGGGCTGAGGGGGCTCGGGGCGGCCGCTATTTAAAGGCGCACACGAGCGGAGTCCCGCTCGAATGCACCCGAAAAGGCGATTCGTTTTTAATAAAACATTACGCGTGAAAACAATCAAAAGAAGTACCAAACAGACTCCAAAAATCCGAAATAAATTTTCCCCGCTTCTAAAATCAAGCGGATTTAATGAACATTTATTTGGGGCCTAGATGCAATTTTGAAAAACGCTCATTTTTCCTAAATTCAAATAAAAGGCGAAAAACTCCAAAATAAAATCTTATTTGATTTTATTATTAAATCTTCATTATTTCTTTATTTTGGGAAAGTCATTTTATTCCCTCTCTCATATTTTTGTAATAGAAATAATTGAAGATAAAATAATTAAAATCAACGATCCTATTTTCAAAATTTGAGAGAACTCAAGTATGAAAATAACGAAAATCCCCAACTCTCCCCGTGGGTCATTGAGTTGTGTAGAATTTCTAGGATCGAGCAAAAATGCAAAGAAAATGCAATGAAAAAATATGATATGCAATGATGCTCTATGTATAACATTCCAAATTGAAAATTTGGGATGTTACAAGATCTTGGTGACACGTAGGAAAATTTTGAATTTCTGCTACGTTCCCCAACAATGGCATCATGAGCTAGGTGTATTGCGTAGATTCTTTGCATGAGTAGAACACAAAGTAGTTGTGGGCGTTGATTTTGTTCAATATGCTTACCGTTACTAGTCCAATCTTGTTTCAACAGTATTGTGGGATGAAGCGGCCCGGACCGACCTTACACGTACACTTACGTGAGACAGGTTCCACCGACTAACATGCACTTGGTGCATAAGGTGGCTAGCGGGTGCCAGTCTCTCCCACTTTAGTCAGAACGGATTCGATGAAAAAGGGTCCTTATGAAGGGTAAATAGCAATTGACATATCACGTTGTGGTTTCGCGTAGGTAAGAAACGTTCTTGCTAGAAACCCATAGCAGCCACGTAAAACATGCAAACAACAATTAGAGGACGTCTAAGAAGAATGTGATGAATGATATGTGATGTATGAGATCGATCATGTTCTTGTAATAGGAATCACGACTTGCATGTTGATGAGTATGACAACCGGCAGGAGCCATAGGAGTTGTCTTAATTTATTGTATGACCTGCGTGTCTTTGAACAACGCCATGTAATTACTTTACTTTATTGCTAACCGGTAGCCATAGTAGTGGAAGTAATAAGTTGGCGAGACAACTTCATGGAGACACGATGATGGAGATCATGGTGTCATGCCGGTGAAGATGATGATCATGGAGCCCCGAAGATGGAGATCGAAAGGAGGAAAATGATATTGGCCATATCATGTCACTATTTGATTGCATGTGATGTTTATCATGTTTATACATCTTATTTGCTTAGAACGACGGTAGTAAATAAGATGATCCTCATTAAAATTTCAAGAAAGTGTTCCCCTAGCGTACTGCACCGTTGCGAAAGTTAAATGCGTCTCGAAGCACCACGTGATGATCGGGTGTGATAGATTCTTATGTTCACATACAACGGGTGTAAGACAGATTTACACACGCGAAACACTTAGGTTAACTTGACGAGCCTAGCATGTACAGACATGGCCTCGGAACACACGAGACCGAAAGGTCGAGCATGAGTCGTATGGAGGATACGATCAACATGAAGATGTTCACCGATGATGACTAGTCCGTCTCACGTGATGATCGGACACGGCCTAGTTGACTCGGATCATGTAATCACTTAGATGACTAGAGGGATGTCTATCTGAGTGGGAGTTCATGAGATGAACTTAATTATCCTGAACATAGTCAAAATATCTTTGCAAATTATGTCGTGAGCTCGCACTTTAGTTCTACTGTTTTAGATATGTTCCTAGAGAAATTATAGGTGAAAGTTGACAAGTAGAGATTATGCGGACAGAAAAAAGCTTACATCGCCAATGCACCGCTTCGATGTGCGAACCCCAAAGCGTCTTACGTGGATGTTGCGAACATCGGACATACACGCTTTTGATAATTACGTGATAGTTCGGTTAAGCGGTTTAGAGTTGAGGCACCAAAGGTGTTTTAGAAACGTCATGAACATATGAGATGTTTCAAGGGCTGAAATTGGGATTTCAGGCTCGTGCCCACGTCAAGAGGTATAAGACCTCCGACGATTTTATTAGCCTGCAAACTAAGGGAGAAAAGCTCAATCGTTGAGCTTGTGCTTAGATTGTCTGAGTGCAACAATCACTTGAATCGAGTGGGAGTTGATCTTCCGTAGATAGTGATGTTTCTCCAAAGTCATTGCCACCAAGCTGCTAGAGCTTCGTGATGAACTATAACAAATCAGGGATAAATATGATGATCCTTGAGATATTCGTGATGTTTGACACCGCGAAAGTAGGAATCAAGAAGGAGCATCAATTGTTGATGGTTGGTGAAACCACTAGTTTCAAGAAGGGCAAGGTCAAGAAGGGATACTTCATGAAACAGCAAATCAGCTGCTGCTCTAATGAAGAAACCCAAGGTTGAACCCAAACCCGAGACTAAGTGCTTCTGTAATAAGGGGAACAGCCACTGGAGCAGAATTACCCTAGATACTTGGTAGATGAGAAGGCTGGCAAGGTCGATAGAAGTATATTGAATATACATTAAGTTATTGTGTACTTTACTAGTACTCCTAGTAGCACCAGGGTATTAGATACCGGTTCGGTTGCTAAGTGTTAGTAACTCGAAATAAAAGACTACGGAATAAACGGAGACTAGCTAAAGGTGAGCTGACGATATGTGTTGGAAGTGTTTCCAAGTTTGATGTGATCAAACATCGCACGCTCCCTCTACCATCAAGATTAGTATTAAACCAGAATAATTGTCATTTGGTGTTTGCGTTGAGCATAGACATGATTGGATTATGTCTATTGCAATACGATTATTCATTCAAGGAGAATAATTGTTACTCTATTTATTTGAATAATACCTTCAATGGTCTTGCACCTAAAGGAATGGTTTATTGAATCTCGATTATAGTAATACACATTTTCATGCCAAAAGATATAAGATAGTAATGATGGTACCACTTACTTGTGGCACTGCCATGTAAGTCATATTGGTATAAAACGCATGAAGAAGCTCCATGCTGATGGATCTTTGGACTCATTCGTTTTTGAAAAGTTTGAGACATGCGAACCATGTCTATTGGTGTATACGCATGAAAAAACTCCATGCAGATGGATCGTTTGCACTCACTTGATTTTGAATCACTTGAGATATGCAAATCATACCACATGGGCAAAATGACCTAAAAGCCTCGGTTTCAAAGAAGATGGAACAAGATAGCAACTTGTTGGAAGTAACACATTTTGATGTGTGCAGTCCTTTGAAGTCTTTGAGGCATCAAAGGAATATCGTTATGTTCTTACTTCACGGATGATTTGTGTAGATACTGAGTGTATTTACTTGATGAAACACAAGTCTGTATTATTGAATGGTTCATGTAATTTCAGAGTGAAGTTGAAGATCATCGTGACAAGAGGATAAAATGTCTATGATATGATCATAGAGATGAGTATCTGAGTTACGAGCTTTGGCACGCAATTAAGACATTGTGGAAATTGTTTCACAATAAATACCGCCTGGAAAACCATAGTGTGATGGTGTGTCCAAACATCATAGTTGCACCCTATTGGATATGATGCGTACCATGATGTCTCTTATCGAATTACCAGTATCATTCATGGGTTAGGCATTAGAGACAACCACAGTCACTTTAATAGGGCACCACGTAATTCCGTTGAGACGACACCGTTTGAACTATGGTTTGGAGAAACCTAAATTGTCATTTCTTAAAAATTTGGGGCTGCGACGCTTGTGTGAAAAAGTTTCAGGTTGATAAGCTCGAACCCAAAACGGATAAAATACATCTTCATAGGACACCCGAAACAGTTGGGTATACCTCCAGTCTCAGTTCCGGAAGCAAAAAGGATTGTTTCTAGAATTAGGTCCTTTCCGGGGAAAAGTTTCTCTCGAAAGGATTGAGTGGGAGGATGGTGGAGACTTGATGAGGTTATTGAACCGTCACTTCAACAAGTGTGTAGCAGGGCACAAGAAGTTGTTCCTGTGGCGCCTACACCAATTGAAGTAGAAGCTTATGATAGTGATCATGAAGTTTTGGATCAAGTCACTACCATATCTCGTAGGGTGACAAGGATGCGTACTACTTTTGAGTGGTACAGTAATCCTGTCTTGAAGGTCATGTTGCTAGACAACAATGAACCTACGAGCTATGAAGAAGCGATGGTGGGCGCAGATTCCGACGAATGGCTCAAGGCCATAACATCTGAGAGAGGATCCATGACTTTCGAAGAAATACTTGATGGTCGTAAGGACGTTGGGTAAAGATGGATTTTAAAAGGAAGACAGACAATGATGGTAAGTATCACCATTAAGAAAGCTCGACTTGTCGTTAAAGATGTTTTCCGACAAGTTCAAGGAGTTGACTACGGTGAGTCTTTCTCACTCGTAGCGATGCTAAGAGTCTGTTGGAATTGGATTAGCAATTCTTGCATGATTGATGAAATCTTGCGTATAGGATGTCAAAACATTGTTTCCTCGATGTTATACTTGAGGAAAGGTTGTATGTGATACAACCGGAAGGTTTTGTCAATCCCGAAAAGATGCTAACAAGTATGCAAAGCTCCAGCAATCCTTCTAAGGACTGGAGTAAGCATCTCGGAGTTGGAATGTACGCTTTGATGAGATGATCAAAGATTTTGGGTTTATACAAAGTTTGTGAGAAACTTGTATTTCCAAAAAAGTGAGTGGGAGCACTATAGAATATCTGATAAGTATATGTGAATGACATATTGTTGATCGGAAATGATGTAGAATTTCTGGAAAGCATATAGGGTTATTTGAAAAGTGTTTTTCAATAGAAAACCTGAATTAAGCTGCTTGAACATTGAGCATCAAGATCTATGAGGATAGATAAAAAACGCTAAATGGTACTTTCAAATGAGCACATACCTTGACATGATCTTGAAGGTGTTCAAGCTGGATCAGTCAAAGAAGGAGTTCTTGCCTGAGTTGTAAGGTATGAAGTTAAGAGTTAAAGCTCGACCACGGCATAAGAGAGAGAAAGGACGAAGGTCGTCCCCTATGCTTCAGACATAGGCTCAGAGTATGCTATCTTTGTGTACCGCATGGAAGTGTGCCTTGCCATGAGTCCGCAAGGGGTACAAGAGTGATCCAGGAATGGATCATTGGACAGCGGTCAGAATTGTCCTTGGAGTAAATAAGGACATGTTTCTCGATTATGGAGGTGATAAAGAGTTCTGCATAAAGGGTTACGTCGATGCAAGCTTTAACACCTATCCGAGTGACTCTGAGTAGCAAACCGGATACGTATAGTGGAGCAACCATTTGGAATAGCTCCAAGTGGAGCGTGGAAGCAGCATTTACAATATGACATAGAGATTTGCAAAGTACATACGGATCAGAATGTTGCAGACCCGTTGACTAAAACCTCTCTCACAAGCAAAACATGATCCAACGCCAGAACTCATTGAGTCTTAATCACATGATGATGTGAACTAGCTTAGTGACACTAGTAAACTCTTGGATGTTGGTCACATGGAGATGTGACCTATGAGTGTTGATCACATAGCGATGTGAACTAGATTATTGACTCTAGTGCAAGTGGGAGACTGTTGGAAATATGCCCTAGAGGCAATAATAAATTGGTTATTATTATATTTCCTTCTTCATGATAATCGTTTATTATCCATGCTATAATTGTATTGATAGGAAACTCAGGTACATGTGTGGATACATAGACAACACCATGTCCCTAGTAAGCCTCTAGTTGACTAGCTCGTTGATCAACAGATGGTTACGGTTTCCTGACCATGGACATTGGATGTCGTTGCTAACGGGATCACATCATTTGGAGAATGATGTGATGGACAAGACCCAATCCTAAGCCTAGCACAAAGATCGTGTAGTTCGTATGCTAAAGCTTTTCTAATGTCAAGTATCTTTTCCTTAGACCATGAGATTGTGCAACTCCGGATACCGTAGGAATGCTTTGGGTGTACCAAACGTCCAACGTAATCGGGTGGCTATAAAGGTGCACTACAGGTATCTCCGAAAGTATCTGTTGGGTTGGCACGAATCGAGGCGGGATTTGTCACTCTGTGTAAACGGAGAGGTATCTGGGCCCACTCGGTAGGACATCATCATAATGTGCACAATGTGACCAAGGGGTTGATCACGGGATGATGTGTTATGGAGCAGTAAAGAGACTTGCCGGTAACGAGATTGAACAAGGTATCGGTATACCGATGATGGAATCTCGGGCAAGTACAATACCGTTAGACAAAGGGAATTGTATACGGGATTGATTGAGTCCTTGACATCGTGGTTCATCCGATGAGATCATTGTGGAACATGTGGGAGCCAACATGGGTATCCAGATCCCGCTGTTGGTTATTGTCCGGAGAACGTCTCGGTCATGTTCAAGATGGTTCCCAAACCCGTAGGGTCTACACATAAGGTTCGATGGCGACGCTAGGGTTATAGGGAATAGATATACGTGGTTATTGAATGTTGTTCGGAGTCCCGGATGAGATCCCGGACGTCACGAGGAGTTCCGAAATGGTCAGGAGGTAAAGATTTATATATGGGAAGTCCTATTTTGGCCACCGGAAAATGTTCGGGATTTTTCGGTATTGTACCGGGAAGGTTCTAGAAGGTTCCGGAGTGGGGCCCACCTGCATGGGGGGACCCACATGAACGTGGTTAGTGGGGGAAAGGCCCCACACGCCTGATCAAGGCGCACCAAGATCCCCCCTTAGAAGGAATAAGATCATATCCCGAAGGGATAAGATCAAGATCCCTAAAAAGGGGATTTCTTTCCTCCCACCTTTGCCAACGCCCCAATGGACTTGGAGGGCAAGAAATAATCCCCTCCACCCCTATATATAGTGGGGAGGCGCATGGGAGCTTCACCGTTGCCTGGCGCAGCCCTCCCCTCTCCCAAGTCCTCCTCTCCCTTGATTGCTTGGCGAAGCCCTGCAGATTGCCACGCTCCTCCATCACCACCACACCGTCGTGCTGCTGCTGGATGGAGTCTTCCCAACCTCTCCCTCTCTCCTTGCTGGATCAAGGCATGGGAGACGTCACCGGGTTGTACGTGTCTTGATCGCGGGGGTGCCGTCCGTTCGGCACTAGGATCTCCGGTGATTTGGATCACGACGAATACGACTCCTTCAACCCCGTTCTCTTGAACGCTTCCGCTTAGCGATCTACAAGGGTATGTAGATGCACTCTCCTTCCCATTGTTGCTAGTTTCTCCATAGATAGATCTTGGTGACATGTAGGAAAATTTTGAATTTCTGCTACGTTCCCCAACACATTATGCTTGGATTGTCTTGCACCTGACCCATGTGTTTAGACACTTCATTTTATTTGGTGTTGTGAATGATTCTTATGCCTACCATAGACCTTTCATTGAGAAATTTGTGAATGCTTGCTATGAACTTGAGGTAGATGCTTATTCTCTTGTCACACATATTTGCATCACTACCTCACATTTACATGCTTGCCCCATGATATCTTTGTTTGTGCTCGATTGATGTGCTTACATGACATGTCACATTCCTTTGTCACACCATATACTATGCTTGATGACAACACTTGTTGGGTGAATCACCTCTTGAATGATTGGTATTGCACTAACGCTAACAACATTTTTTCCAAGTGTTTGTTGTCCTTAATCCTTTTGAAGGAACCACACGACGGTGCGACATTGGAGAGTGCCTATTTTAAGCTTCCAGATGATCAGTACTTGGTGACCTTCTACTTCTACATGGCGATGCCACCTCTTTCCCATGGTGATTTGGTATTTGATCCAAGGTCGGATCTTTCGCAAGGGGGAGGGGTTGATGTAGAGCATCCTACGGACATCACCATGTCAAGAGTTCATTTGGCAAGTGACACATGCGACATCTACTTCACATACATAAAGGTGAATCCTCTCCTTTACACGTGCTCACTTGACCCCTTCGATGATGGTATACTACTTGACCCTCCATCGTGCATGCATAGGTATTGTCGGAGATTCACGAATGTCGAGGAGGTGTGCAAGCGCCAAGGAACAACTACACCATCCGTGAGGGAAGCGTGGAAGAGAAGGAAGAAGAAGCGCAGACAAGCTTCTGGAATCCCGGAACTTCTGGCCTCTGCCCGGAACTTCCAGCCCCCAGACCTTTCGGCCTGCCCAAAACCTCCGCCCCCCCGGAGTCCAGACTAGCCCCAAGCACGCCAACTCTCTAGATAGCCTAGAACCTGGCCGGAACCTGCCGCAAACTTCCGACCCTGCCCTGAACTTCCGGCCCTGCCTGCGCACAGACACTCGTGCCGAAGCCCATGTACCCTTTCACCCCTCACTCACCCCTTCGTGGCCCTAGACTATATATACTCCTCCACCTCCTCCATTCTAGGGTTAGCGTAGGTTTAGCTCATTTGAGATAGAGCTTTTCTCATCCTTGTGGTTCTTCTCGATCGAGAGATCGCGGCCTCTACGGAGAAGATCCACACTGGATTCAAGACCCCTCATGGGAAGATCCCTCGCGGATTCAAGACCTCCTCATGGAGATGAACTAGTTACTCTATGTATCATCCTTTGTTGACTTTGGATCATGTATCTCTTTGTGTTTTGATGATCTAGCACATGTGTAATCAAATCTTGTTGGTTTGAGTGATTTCCTCTCGTGTTCTTCCTGTTCTTCATGGGATCCGCTCCAATCGTGAAAGATCAGGCATCTAGGGTTCTACCCTACATCATGGTGTCATGTGAACATCGACTACATAACATTTCACATACTTGGGCCTAAGGGAAGCATTGTGGAGTCGTAATTAGATGATGGGTTGCTAGTGTGACAAAAGGTTAAACCCTAGTTTATGTGCTATTCCGTAAGCGGCTGGTTGGATCCATATGTTTCATGATATGGTTAGATTTATCTTAATTCTTCTTTCGTAGTTGAGGATGCTTGCGAGAGGGGGTAATATAAGTGGGAGGCTTGTTCAAGTAAGAATAGCGCCCAAGCACCGGTCCACCGACATATCAAATTATCAAAGTTGCAAAAGCAAATTAAACAAACATGATGAAAGTGACTAGATGAATTCCCACGTGTCCTCAAAAATGCTTTTCTTGCTATAAGAGAAAGTTTCGGCAGTCCTTTGCTCTAAAAAGGATTGGGCTACCTTGATGCACCTTTGTTACAATTGCTACATGCCACTCGCTACAAATTACCTTGCTACCAAACTATGTGTTGCCAATAATTTCAGTGATTGCAAAAAATACCTTACTGAGAACCGCTTGTCATTTCCTTTTGCTCCACATTGGGTTTGACACCCTTACTTCTCGAAAGGACTGCAATTGATCCCCTATACTTGTGGGTCATCAAAACTCTTTTCTGGCGCCGTTGCCGGGAAGTGAAGCACCTTTGGTATGGAAACATTTATATTACATGCTGAAATTTACTGTCACTTGTCACTATGGAAAACAATCCTTTGAGGGGTTTGTTCGGGGTATCTTCACCTCGACCGGAAGCAATAAGAGTTGCCTCTCAACCTACTGAACCTAATGAAATTATTTATTATGATATCCCTTCGAGTATGTTAGAGAAACTGCTAGCTAATCCTTATGCTGGAGATGGAACAGTACATCCTGATATGCACTTGATATATATAGATGGGATTTGTGGATTGTTTAAGCTTGCAGGTTTATCCGAGGATGTAGTTAAGAAGAAGGTATTCCCTTTGTCTTTGTAGGGTGTCGGTGTCAAAACCGGCGGATCTTGGGTGGGGGGTCCCGAACTGTGGACCTTGGATCGATGGGGAACAGTGGGCATGGGACACGATGTTTACCTAGGTTTGGGCCCTCTCGAAGAGGTAAAACCCTACGTCCTGCTTGATTATATTTCTTGTGTATAAAGGGGTTACATAGTAGATCTACCACGATATCATAGGAAGTAAACCCTAACTAGTAGGATGGTAATCGTTCTTCTAGCCTCTACAGACTACGCCCCCTGGTTTATATAGACACCAGGGGTGCTAGGGTTTACAGATAGACGGTTACATCAAAGAAACTCCAGGTCTTCCTTCTCGACTTGGGGTGCATGCCAGGGCACAAAAAGCCTTTGAGTCCGATACGATGCGACCCAACAGTCCGGCCCATACAAAAGGGTCGGTGCTCCGAAGACCCCCTAATTTAGGACTCCCGCATTAGCCCCCGAACTATCATTCAACGCCGGAGCCCATAACTGTTGATCATCCCGCGACTTCTAAAATTTTCGGCTTGCAAGGCGAGTTCCTCATCTTCGCTTTGTTCGACTAACTTCAACAATTCGGTTTCTGATGACTCCTCAATCCATCGAATAATGATGGGCCCCCTCACCATTAACTTTGTCAGAGGCGACCCTTGTTTTTTGTGCAGCCACCAGAAGGAGAGCAGCCTTGTGTCTTTTTACAAGAACACCCCTCCGGGACCAAGAAAACACCTATTAAATAGGCTGAGGGTGCATCAAGCAGTCCATTCATACAAAGAGAGGAACCCCATGAGGGAGTCCTGGATTAGGGGGTCCTCAGGTGGCCGTCCTATTCTATGCGGGCCAGACTGATGGGCCGTGAATATAATAGCAGAAGACAATCTCCTGTGTCCGGGTAGGACTCTTGTATGCGTGGACTACAAGTTTGGTGTCTGGATGTACTATTCCTTCCTCTGCAAACCGACTCTGTATAACCTTAGATCCCTCCAGTGTGTATATAAACCGGAGGGTTTAGTCCGCAGAGGCTATCAAAATTCTCATAGGCTAGACAGCTAGGGTTTAGCCATTACGATCTCAAGGTAGATCAACTCTTGTAACCCCTATACTCATCGAATATAATCAAGCAGGAAGTAGGGTTTTACCTCCCTTAAGAGTGCCCAAACCTGGGTAAACATTGTGTCCCCTTTGTTCCATGTTACCATTGATCCTCAGATGCACAGTTCAGGACCCCCTACCCGAGATCTGCCGCTTTTGACACCGACATTGGTGCTTTCATTGAGAGTTCCATTGTGTTGTCGATAGAGGGATCTATGGCTCGCCTTGTCATCAACAATGATATCACTTCGGGAAGGAGCCTGACTTCAGGACAAGTCCTCCAGATCGGTGGTTTCATCATGGGCTCCTGCACGGCCGTCAAGCCGACGGCTCCCCCCGCGATCGCTAAAAATCATCTCCGCATCGATCTCGAACACTCCAAAAAGATGGATCCGGCAGACATCTCGTCCTTGAATGAGCTGTTAGATCGTATCACCGCCCTAGGGTTTTCAACAGATTATGATCGGATCAAGCTTAAACTCGACTAGAGGGAAATCAACTCCCCACCGATCACTCACCGGGTGGCGTTCGTCGAGGAACGAGAGAAGACCACTTCTTCTCCTAAGTTGAAGACCAGCTACGTTCAGATCTCCGAACCTACGGAGCCGGATACTCCTCCTTTGGAGGAAACCCCACGTCCCCCAACCTTAGGGTTGGACTTAGGATCCGGGGAGCATTTGGATCTTCCCGGACCCGAACGGGTGACCCCGGATATTTTACCAACTCCGGACACAATCTTGGGCAGGGATTCAAGTTTTAACCCACCCGCCCACCACAATCAGTACTCTCCAAGAAATTTAGGCCCTCTTGACATATACGACCTGATGTATGTACGACAGCAACCTCAAGAAATGGTCCATCACTTTTGGGCCAGGTTTTTACTTGTCAAAAACAAGATCAAAGATTGCTGCGATGATGATGCAGTCTCGGTTTTTCATCAGAACTGCACCGATTAGGGAATTAAGAATGCCCTCTACCGCCGTCGCATACAAAATTTTATGGAACTATCGCACATAGTACAGAAGTACTGCTCGATGGAAAGTACATGCCCGGGCAAAACGGGTGCACCCTTACGAGGCATCTGATCATAAGTTCGTTGGCAAGAGAAATAAAACCTTATAGCACATAGGTCATTCTTGATGACCTCCTCGACAAGCCATGTCAGATACATGCCACGCTGAGCACCGAACCAACTCATAGCCTTCAGGCATGTTGGGTACTCCAGCAGGTGGCTAAAAGCGGCAAGGCTATCCTCACCATTTCTACTCCAAAGAAATACTCTCCGGAGAACAATGACGTTAGCGCCTTCACGGTCTTCCAGACATTCTCCTCAAATAATCAGCGTAAAAGGGAACTCCACGACCTCGCCGAAATTAACCAAGCAACCACAATGAGCCCATGGAACGACGCGGTAATAATTTTCACCGCTGAAGACGAACCAAGGGCCCGATCAGTCCGAGCACCTGCCGCCTTGGTCTTAAACCCAATTGTGGATGGCTTTCAAATTACCAAAGTGCTCATGGATGGTGGTAGTGGACTTAACCTCATCTACGAGGACATGCTCGACAAAACGCATATTGACAGAGCACGCATCGAGCAAATTAGGAGAAAAACTAGCAGGGTGCGTGGCAGCTTTGAGCCGCTTCATCTCCAAATTAGGAGAAAAGGCATTATCACTATATAGACTGCTTAGATGCACAAACCACTTCGAATGGATGGAGGCAACTACAGCCGGATTGAAAGAAATAAAAACCTTGTTAGCAGGCAACCCAATCCTAGCCGCCCGGAGTGTTGGCGAGCCTATGTTGCTTTACATATCGGCGACTCACCAAGTAGTGAGCACCGTACTCGTCGTCGAGCGAGTGGAGGGACATAGATTCCCCATCGAGAAACCAGCATACTATGTATCGGTGGTCCTTACACCATGCAAATCCCGATACCCTCACTATCAAAAGATAGCTTACGCGGTCTTTATGGCATCCCGCATGCTCCGACAATATTTTCAAGAGTCTTCGATCACGGTTGCATCCGAAGTACCACTCAATGACATTATAAATAATAGGGATGCCACCGGTCACATAGCTAAATGGGCCATTGAGCTCTTAACATTTGAAATCACGTACAAGCCGCGCCAAGCTATTAAATCTCAGGTGCTGGCCGACTTCGTCGCCGAGTGGACGGAAGCAGAGCTCCCTAAAGAGTACAGTTCATACTCCAACTGGATCATGTACTTCGATGGCTCTAAAATTCTAGACAGACTGGGAGCCGGTGTCATCTTGACATCCCCAACAGGGGACACAATCTACTACGTGCTTCAGATTATGTATACAGACTCCAACAATGCAGCTGAATACGAGGCACCCCTACATGGTCTCCGAATGGCCGTCTTGATGGGCATACAACACCTAGAGGTGCGTGGTGACTCAAACCTTGCCATATCCCAGATAAATGGATAGTTCGATGCAAAAGATCCCAAAATGGCGGCGTATCGAAACGCCATACTAAAAATATCGGCTTGATTCGAGGGGCTCGAGTTTCGTCACGTTTCTCGAGACAATAACTAGGCAGAGGACATCCTTGCTCGGATGGGCGTCAAGCGCGATCCCGTCCCGTCTAATACCTTTGTGGAAAGGCTCTTTAAGCCATCCTTGCTATGGCAGGATGAGAGCGGAAATACTAGTTCGGACCTAATAACACCCCCAGCAGCCGAGCAAGATACAGGTATCATCGAGGGTTCAGATACCGAAGTAACACCCTCTACTCATGGCTGTTATTGCTCCATGGACCGAACACTTCCTGGCCTACCTTAAAAGGCGGGAGCTTCCTGATGATCAAAACGAGGCCCGTCGCATAGTTTGATGTTCTAAAGCCTACAAAATTCACGAAGGTGAAATGTACAAGAAAAGTACTACGGGAGTCCGTCAAAGGTGCATCTCCGAAGAGGTGGGACGACAACTCTTGGCTGAAATACATGCTGGTCTGGGCGGCCATCACGCTGCAGCTCGGGCTCTTGTAAGCAAGGCCTTCCGGAGAGGTTTCTTCTAGCCGACGACCCGAGTAGACGCACAAGCCCTTGTGCAACATTGCGTAGGATGTCAGCTCTTCGCCAATCAAAGTCACATGCCTCCCACTTCCCTACGAACAATCCCTATCACATGGCCTTTTGCAGCCTGGGGTCTAGATATGGTCGGACCCCTTAAAGGGGGAAGCCACAAAAATAAACATTTACTAGTCATGGTGGATAAATTCACTAAGTGGATAGAGGTGAAACCAGTGAAAATGGATGAAGTAGGGCTAGTGATCGACTTTATATCCGGCGTGGTACACCGTTATGGTGTCCCGCACAGCATCATCACTGATAATGGCTCCAATTTCACAGCCGACGGGGTAAAGAGCTGGTGTGCTAACTTTGGCATTTAGCTCGATTATGCATCCATCTACCACCCTCAAACTAACGGTCAGGTTGAACGGGCCAATGGCCTGATAATGAGCGGCATTAACCCCAGACTGGTGCGCTCCCAGCAGGAGTCAGATAAGCATTGGGTTGAGGAACTTGATTCCGTGCTCTGGGGGCTGCGAACTACGCCTAATCGAACGACCGGATACACACCTTTCTTCATGGTGTACATCACAGAAGCTGTTTTGCCCTGGGATATTATTCATGACTCACCTCGAGTGCGCATGTACGAAGAGCGAGAAGCCGAGCTCGATCGGCAGGATGACCTAGACGACCTTGAAGAAGAGCATGATATTGCGAAGGCCCGTTCCGCATTCTATCAGCAACAGGCCAGGCCATACCAAAGTAGAGAAGTGCGGGCAAATACATAAAATGTCGGTGATCTCGTTTTACGTCTCCCAGAGAATAAGAAGGATAAGCTCTAACCAAAATGGGAGGGCCCCTTCATCATAGATGAAATTTTCACAGGACGAGCCTATCGCCTTCGCAATGCATCGGATAATCGCCTTGAGCCGAATCCATGGAACGCGGCTCGGCTTTAGCGGTTCTACGATAGTTCAGCCACCCCCTTAATGTTTCTTTGACTAGGCTACTTTCTTTTCTCCACTTATTTATTTTCCTTCTTTTTCCTTTTTTCCTTTTTTATATATCCCAGTGTATGTTCGGAACTACCGAACTATCAGGGGTACACATCTTTAAATGTATACACCCCACTATGACTTGGGGCTTCTTTTACGAAGCCTCTTACTAAAAGCTTATAGCTTACATTGCCTATGTCGTTTGTTATATACAATTCGCTGCCATTATATGCACCTCTATGACTTAAGTTTTTGCCAAGCTGGGTTGCCTCGCTCCTGTGTTTATACTCTACGTTCCCGATTGTTTGGCTAGGGTGAAAAGGGAGCACCTCTGCAATTGTTACAACTGGGTAATCCAGACCTGTACCTCAGATGGGTGAAGCCGAAAGCTAGCGTTCTTAAGGGAATAACTGGTCGGCAAGCAATGACAGAATGCATACGTTTCTGTAACTCTTCTCCGAAGGGAAAATATACGGGGTTGGCTCCACATAATTCGGATCAAAGCCTAGGCACGCATAATTAAGCATGCCAACCCAAGGAAAGGAACCCCTAACGAAACTATTTTCCTTGGAAGATGTTTCTTACGTTAAATAAGTAATACTCCCTCTGTAAACTAATATTAGAGCGTTTAGATTACTAAAGTAGTGATCTAAACGCTCTTATATTAGTTTACGGAGGGAGTATAAGATAACTCCCCGAACAAAAATTGGTCTATTTGAGTAATATGGCCGGATTGCCTGGTTTCCGGACATAATTAATGTTTTTTACATGGTGTCTGGAAACACTCCACCTTTCTGGTTCGGAGGTTGAAGCCGAAGGCCTATGATGATTTTTTTTTGATATGTTCGGCTGGAGATAAGGTTGATTATAAATTACATTGATACATTTAATCAAATTCCTACTCCTTATCTATGCCATCTATAAGACTGTCTAAACTACAGTCTTCTTGCGAATACTTCGCGGCTATCATTACTTGGTCATACAGCAAGTTCGCCGAAATTTATTTCCTGTCTGGTCCCTGCAGTCCAACTCGGACCATATGATTTGGATCGAGCTTGGTATAGCGTTTTTTCACTATGGCCGGGCTTCTCGTGCACCTTCATGACATGCGGACGCCTTCCATACCTCAAAGAGTCACCGGGCACCTTTGAACAGGCTGGCCAACCCCTCCATACTTTCTGGAGGGGTAGAAGATGGCCATAAAGCCTTGGCCATACTTCTCATGGCTTTGCGGACCCGCTCATGCACGACGGACATCTCCTTAAGCACATCGCCTCGAAATCCGGATACTTCCTCTTCAGGCCGACCAGTTAATAGACCTGCAGCAACTGCGTTATGGCAATCCGAATTATGGAATAATATGCGTCTCCCTGATAGTTCTAAAAGGTCATACCGAATATGCCGCCTTTCAACTTGTCATTCTCTTTCCGTGTGGCTGATAACTGAGCCTTTAAGCTCATTATCTCTTCTGACCAGTGGTCATTGCGGCCTTTTTATCTCTGCAAGCTCTGCGGTGACAACATTCAGCTGTGTCTGGTTTGTTTTCAGTTCCTGGGACAGCGCATTTTTCTTCTCCTTGAGAACCTGCAGGTCATATCGATCCTTAAATTAGTTGGCCTCACCGCTTCAAGTCTCGGGGGCTACTTGCATATATCTATTAAATTTGCACAAATTCTTACCTACATATCCTTTGAGAACAGTTGAGTAACTCCGGCAAGTCCGTATCGAGCGGCTCGGATATATGCATCCACGGAGCTGAGTGCGGTAAATTCCTGTTCAGAGAAAGCTGGAGCGCGCATGGCCTCTTTCAGTCGACGGTGATTCATCACAGTCTCCACCTCAGAATTTGTGACAGATACGTCATCCAAATCCTCATGAGGGGGCGGATCTGGCACTGCATCAACCCTCGTCCTGGTTGACGAGTCAGGCGCCGGATTGGCTGACATTCGGCCAGCAGGGCGTTTTCCCACTGTCTGCCGCATGCTCCTCCTGAAACAAAGGTAGAAGGGAAATTTAACAATCCTAACTCATGCTTAGGCACATATCAACGAATATACCTCTTTTAAGATGGACGGGGCTCTACAGCACTCCTGATTTCCTTTCGTTTTGAACGATTACCCTGCATAGAGGCCGCTCTAGAGGGGGTGTGGCCTGCCGAGCGCTGATCCTATGAAGTACAGTTTAGTATAATGGATAAGGTGCGAGTAGGGACCTCTTTTTAAGAAATCTCTTTGAATACTTCCAATAGAGAAAGGGTAAAGGCGCGGGTAGTCGGCCATAATAGCCACTTCCAAACCGTCAAGGCTCACCTGATAAAATACTCCATCATCAAACTCTATGTATATATCCGGATCGTGGTCGCAAGCGTGATCCTCTGGCTGTGGGGCAGGACAATGAACATCCTCGATCATCTTCCTCCATGACTGTTTTAGGACAACAAGAAGTATTTGATTAGTATGCCTTGATAACAAGGAAAAACAATGCTGATGATAAAAAAACGAACCCATTCAACGGGGTTGTACATGGAATAACCCTCTCGGCAGTTTAAGCGGAGGATGTCTTCTTTCACCCGCTTATACAGATCAACCAGGATTATAGCTAGTTCGGCCGGGGTAACCAGGCCCTTACGTCTATAACATTAACGGGACACGTCGTCCTCTCTGTTGTAACACCATAAAGGGGTTACTCTGGACTGGAGAGGCTGAATACATTTCTTTATTGTGATGGCCATTACTTCAACTATTGAGAGCTCTGAATGAGCAAGTATAAGACCTTGCTGACCAACCTCTTCACTTCCGCACTGTCTTCTTCGTTGGGACTCCAGCAACGCCAATTGAGGCATTTCTTCAAAGGAGCACCGGAGAATTTGGGGAGGCCGTGCCGAACTAGGTCCGGAATGGAAACGTCCTCAATATAAAACCATTCCAAAGACCATTCTGGGGATACCTCCTTGGGAGTTCCAATAGGGTAGCTTGATCCGGCTATGCGCCATACTTCAGCATCGCGTACTTCAAATATGGAACCCCCTCGATGACGAGGAACGAGGCAAAAGAACTTTCTCCATAGTTCAAAGTGAGCCTCGCAACCTAGAAATAGTTCACAAAGAGTAACAAAACCCGAGATGTGCAAAATAGAACCTGGAGTGAGATTGTGCAGCTGGATCCCGTAGAATTCCAACAGGCCCCTGAGGAAAGGATGGATTGGGAATCCTAAACCCCGCAGAAGAAACAAAATGAAGCACACCCTCTCCTCCTTGTTGGGGTAGGGGAAATTTTCTGCTATCACGTCACTGCCAATTGAGGCTAATCCCGCTTGCACGAAGACTAGATCTGCGAGAGGGAGATATCCCTGCGCCTGGAGTTGACTCAACTGAAGATGAGGCACGACACAGCTCTGCCAATCACCCTCTTGAGGGCCATGAGGGTGTAAAGTAGATATAGGAGCGCTGGCCATGTTTCGAAGTTTTTTCGTGGCTGGTCTAGATGTTCTCCACTCGATGATGATGGCATTTGGGGATCTAGCCTCTTTATATAGGCGATGTCCTTGTGTGGTTGGGGGCATATCTGTAAAAAAAATATTATTATCGTGGACCGTTAGCATTCGTCCGTCGCATGGGAATCGAGGCGACGACAGGAAGAGTCATAAAAGCAGAACATGAAGATCAGGGCTGGACTGTCATCAATCTGAAGTATGGAGAAGAACCCGCCTTGCAAAGCCGAAGACATAAACCAAATACTACATCGTCGTTGAAGGCAAGTTCGGGGGCTACTTAGGGAGTCCTGGATTAGGGGGTCCTCGGGTGGCCTACCTATTCTATGCGGGCCGGACTAATGGGTCATGATGATAATAGCAGAAGACAATCTCCTGTGACCGGGTAGGACTCATGTATGCATGGACTATAAGTTTGGTGTCTGGATGTACTATTCCTTCCTCTGCAAACTCACCCTGTATAACCTAGATCCCTCCGGTATGTATATAAACCGGAGGGTTTAGTCCGTAGAGGCTGTTAGAATTCTCATAGGCTAGACAACTAATGTTTAGCCATTATGATCTCGAGGTAGATCAACTCTTGTAACCCCTATACTCATGAATATAATCATGCAGGAAGTAGTGTTTTACCTCCCTTAAGAGGGCCCGAACCTGGGTAAACATTGTGTCCCCTTTGTTCCCTGTTACCATTGATCCTCAGACCCATAGTTTGGGACCCCCTACCCGACATCTATCGGTTTTGGCACCGACACCCCATCTTGCACCGAGAAAATCCCCATGGCTGGTGTCCCTGGCTCATCCTCGCGCCCTCACGGCAACCTCCCGGGCGACTAGCCCAGCTGCTCCGTGTCGCGGCTTCAATTATGCGACCTCCAACGACAAGGATATCTCCCCGCCGTAGATCTCAAACCCGTCCTCGCCGGGTTGACTTCAGACAACGGTGAAGCTTTCGCCGAGCACTTTCCCAATCTAAATAAGGACGAGAGGGTATGTTTCGTATCCTTCCTTCTAAGAGGTCTAATATTCCCCATTCACCCGTTCTTAAGGGGACTACTAGAGTTTTACATGATCCAACTCCACCACCTCACTCCGGGATCAATTCTGCATATCTCCGGCTTTGTCGCCCTCTGTGAGATGTTCCTGGGCTTGCGCCCATGGTGGGTCAGTCCTCGAAGTAGCACTAGTGCGTGTCGGTCCTAACAAACGGTTTTAACCCCTTTCTGCGATGGCATTCGGAACCGTCGCCAAGTGAGTGTGGGCGATAGGGGGGTCCTTCCCACACGACCCAAAAACCGTTGGGGATATGCCCTCCTGGCACACACGCTCGGCAAAATGAGGTCGTGTGCGACCGGCGAGCACTCAAATACAGAAATACATACAATATGCTAAAAAATACAATTATACAGGCGAAATCATTTCCGGTCGTAAGTACATCCCACACAGTCGGTCACCACCAAACGTTTTTCGTTCGTATATACATCCCACATAGTCACTACAAGGAAAACGTTTGCGCAAGGTGGCGTAACGCAAAAGTTTTGAAGAGAATGTCGTGTGTGATTGTTCATTGATCCTACACGGTTTATTCCAAGAAACTGTGTGTGTTTCCTGAGGTCATCGCCCACGGTGGTTTCTCATTAACTGTTTGCAATAGGAAAACCCAATTAGCAAGTTAATTGGCCAATTAGCCGGCTAATTACCCTATTATTAATAATCCATTTACTAATCTAATTGACATTCATATTAAGCACATAATATATTCCATTTCCATATTAAGGAAGCAGGATTTCATAATTGAAATACATCGGAATACAACATGATATAGCTTCAGCACTCAGCTATCCCATACACAACTGCACCAGCAGCAAGTTTCACATGCAACATCTAGAACCTTTCAAAATTAGCATCATAGACGGTACATAGAAAGATGCATCTCATCTGGAAAACTGCTGAAGCGGAAGGCGAATATTGAGCCTTCATTCATGTTGAAGGTCTTTGCAACTTTAGGCCAGTGCCTGTGGATGATTGACTGTCCATCCTTCGACCTCTTCAGGAACACTTCAATATTGAACCGTGGGTGTTGTATCAAAACTTTCCTCGCCTTCTGACCACAAAGGTGGATTGAGAGGTAATCATTAGTGAAGCCTGAAAACAAGGTTGTGCATAAATATTTTCTCTATATTGGAAATGGGGCAAAGGAATACAAAAAGGCAAGGTATAATAGTTAGTACCATCTTGTAAACCTCAGTGCTTCCCATTGTTTCAATGCAACACATATAAGGTAGTTAGTCATCAGGTTAAGTAAGGGTTCGCATGCTATCAGTAAAATATATTGATGCTAAAGAAGCACATTGCAGAATCATCATATTAATTCAAGCCACATGGAAAACCCATTTACCCAAACCAAGCATGATTAAGAACTAGGAAATATAGCACTTGTATATGTTTCTCATGTATTAAGTGCAGCCAAATTCAATTTATTCCTCACATGGTATTCAATAACAGAATGCAGCCACAACAACTGAACATCGCATTGCACAATTGAACCAAGCAGTTAACTGAACACCACAACAAATGAACCAAATGTTAACTGAACACCACATTGCACAATATAACATACTCCTAATAGAAGATCAGACAGTTAACCAAACCAAGCATGCTTAACAACTTGGAAATATAGCAATTGTATTTGTTTCTCATGTATTTAGTACAGACAAATTTGATTTATTCCTCACATGGTATACAATAAGAGAATGCAGCCACAACAATTGAACATCGCATTGCAGAATTGAACCAAGCAGTTAACTAAACACCACAACAATGAACCAAACATTAACTGAGCACCACATTGCACAATATAACATACTCCTAATAGAAGATCAGATAGTTAACCAAACCAAGCATGCTTAACAACTTGGAAATATAGCAATTGTATTTGTTTCTCATTTATTTAGTACAACCAAATTCGATTTATTCCTCACATGGTATACAATAACAAAATGCAGCCACAACCACTACAAAAAAAGACACATCCATGACATTTTGGGCCGAACTAAATTTTTTTTGTCATACATATGACACTTCTATGATGATAATTGTGACAAAACCCGGTATCATCATAGATGTGGTGGGATCCTACTTCTATGACAAAAAATCATGCCAGAAAATGGGCTTTTCGTCCTGGGCGGGCCGGAGACGTAGCTGCATGACATTCTTTAGGCCGTCCATGACGGAAAAAACCGTGGTAGAAGCGAGGGGGAGGAAAATTTCAGGGAGTTCCCTGTTATGGTGGGAGGTCAGTCGAAGCGACGCGCTGCTTTCTCTCGTACGCACGCTGCTGCGGTGTGCGTAGGCGTTGGCTCTAACTAAACCCGAGCAAGGCGTTGGGCTCTAATCGAACCCGGCGATTGCTGCAGTTACGCTCTCGAACCCGGCGATCGATCGATGGCTGTTAATCGAACCCGATCGGCGATTCCTTTGCTACTGCTGCTAATCAAGCCGATCGATTGCATGAACAAGTGAGTGTTGCGGGGGGTTGGATGAGCGATGGCGATGGCGTTGCCTCTGCATGAACAGGACCCCGTGGTGTGGAGGGCTGGATGAACAGTAGATGGTGGAGGGATGGTCGTGGAGGGGTGGTTGAACAGGATGCCGTGGTGTGGAGGGCTGGATGAATAGTAGACGGTGGAGGGGTGCCCGTGGAGGGGTGGTTGAATAGTAGCCGGTGGAGTAGCGCGCGGTGGAGGCTGGATGAACAGGAGCCCGTGGAGGCTGGAGGAGGTCGACGGTGGAGATGAACAGTATCCAGTGGAGTCCCGTTTTGCGGTACGCCACACCCCTCCCGATGAACAGGACCCCCATTTCGACCGTAGTGCTCCAACACAAGCCCGTTTCGTCCGTTTTGCGGTATGCCACACCCTCCCGATCAACAGGACCCCCGTTTCGACCGTAGGAGGTCCGATTCCTCCGTTTTGCGGTATGCCACACCCCTCCCGATCAACAGACCCCGTTTCGACCGTAGGAGGTCCGCTTCTCCGCTTTGCGCAAGACCCCAAACCCCTCCCGATCAACAGGACCCCGTTCCGAACGTGGGAGGTACGTTTCCTCCGTTGTGCGGTACGTCAGGCCTCGTTTCCATCGCCTGTTCCGTCCAAGCCGGGTGGCTCCCACGCGTTCCGTTGCCTCCCGATGAACACGACGCATTCCGTTGCCTCCCGATGAACACGACGCATTTTGTTGCTTCCCCATGAACACGACGTACTCCATTGCCTCCCCATGAACACGACGACGACGCTGTTTCTCCGTTCCGACCCAGCCATGTACACGAGCCCTGGCCATACGTATGCGCGAGTAGGCGTTCGAGACCCCGCCCATATGTACACATACGTGGCCGTATTTTCTTTCCTGCACCCTGGTCGCTGTACGTACGTGTACATGCTACGTGCACACCTCTACTACAACACGTGCACGCCTCTACAACGACCAGTTTGTACGTACCCGTTCGCGACCAGAATGACAACGCTACGTACGCTTCGACCAGGTGGGTCCCGACTGTCAGGCACTTCCTTGCGTGCGAACATGTAGCTGTTGGGTCCCAGCAGTCAGGGGGCGAATTGTCTTTTTTGCCGGACACACTTCCTTGCGTGTGAAGATGTAGCCGGTGGGTCCCAGCAGTCAGGGGGAATCGTTTTTTTTGCCCGGACGCACTTCCTTATGCGTCTTGAAGGTGTAGCTGGTTGGTCCCAATGATCGGGGCGAATTGTTTTTGCCCGGACGCACTTCCTTGCGTGCGAAGATGAAGCTGGTGGGTCCCAGCAGTCAGGGGGAAACGTTTTTTCCGCGAAATACAGTGGCCCGTCCGGTGGGTCCCAGCTGTCAGGTGGAGGAATCATTATTTTCTGCGTAATAAGGAGGCACTTCCTTGTTGCGGCCGTGGACCCAGCTGTCTGCCTCTCCACGTACAGTCCATGTCCGATGGAAGCCATTTCTTGACCATGTTGACCACGCCGTGCCGAGAGCACTAGGGTGGTGGACGACGGCGAGGCCTAGGAAGGGGACGACGCGGAGCAGGGGAAGACGCGGCAGTGGATGCCCACGTGTAGAGGAGTATGAGGGTTCACTCGTTCGGCTGCGGTGTGAGGCTGCCGTCACCGCAAAATAACAGGGGGTGTGGGTGCATAGAGGGTGGGCCTGGCCAGCGGTGAGAGTAGTAGGGGGCGGTGAGGCCTCCGCGGCATCACAGCCGGCCACGGGCGGCAGGAGCAGGCGGCATGACCGACGCTGCTTTGGGCGGCTGGAGCAAGAGGACCAGAGGTTGAAGAAGCACTACAGCCATTGGATGGACATCGTACGGTCACTGGAGCTAGAATCGTTCATATATTGACTAAAGTTGACAAAGGCATCCGTCCCAGTGAACTTAGTAGCTGCACAAGTCAGCCTCCCACCAAGATGGGTCCCAGCTAGCAGGGGGTATTCATTTTTTTGTGCGTAATAAGGAGGCACTTCCGGTGGGTCCGAGCTGACAGCGGGGGGAACGTTTTTTCGCGAAATACGGTGGCCCGTCCTGTGGGTCCCAGCAGTCAGGGGCAAACGTTTTTTTCGCGAAATACTGGTGGCCCGTCCGGTGGGTCCCTGCTGTCAGGTGGAGGAATAATTATTTTCCGCGTGATAAGGAGGCACTTCCTTGTGGCTGTCGTGGACCCAGCTGTCAGCCTCTCCACGTACAGTACTCTTCCGATGGAAGTCGGTCGTTGACCACATTGACCACGCCGCGCCGAGAGCACCACGGCGGTAGACGACGGCGAGGCCTAGGAAGGGGACAACGCGGAGCCGTGGAAGACGCGGAAGTGGAAGCCCGCACGGAGAGGAGTACGAGGGTTCACCGGTTCGGATGCAGTGTGAGGCTGCCATCGCCGTAGAATAACAGGGGGTGTGGGTGAGTAGAGGGATGCCCTGGCCAGCGGTGGGAGTAGTAGGGGGCGCCGAGGTCAAGCGTAGCACAGCCGCCACGGAGGCGGGAGAAGCGGTCCCGCCCGGCCTTTGCTGGCGGCTGGAGCAAGAAGATCAGAGATTGAAGAAACACGACGGCCGTTGGATTGACATCCAACGGTTACGTCTGCTAGAATCGTTTGTTGACGTATATAATAACTAAAAAAATCTTGCATATGCGTCAACTAAACAGGCCCACAAGTCAGACCACTCCCTCTTTTTTTAATAATTTATATATAGCTCATGGCAACTTCTTATGCAATTTATTCCAGTCGTTTTTTTGTTGGCCAGGTCCAATTTCGCATATTTCTGTGCGTTCCAAACTATTTTTAATAACGAAATGTCGAGCCAGATTTAAAGTACTTTGAAAATATATTTAAATTAGGTTAATGCCCAGTGAAATAGGAATCTGAAAATGTGAAAAAAATCAGAAATTATAAAGTAATTGCCAATTTGTCATCTGTTTTTATATTTACAATCCATTTCATATAACTTTCAAAATTTGCAGGCGTCTTGAAAGAGTTGCAGCCCATCAGGGCGTAGAAAAATAAGTAGGCCAGGATTGGGTATTCTTCAGAAAAAATAAACTGGGCTCATTTTCACAAAGAAAAAATAGCTGGGCTGGTCACATGGTGAACATAAAATATAAGCCTGGGCTAGATGGGCCTGACCAGTTCAAACCCTGCTCCGTCTCAACAATACCAAACAAAAAAATACTTCTCGAGTAGCTCGTCCCGTGTCACCGATCTTGTGCTGTTCTCTTGTCTATTGACTATATACGCTCACAATGTCGTGGGTCCCAGATGTCAGGAAAACACTAGGAGGAAGCATTTTATTTTTCCATACGCTGACGTGGTGGGCCCCTACTGTCATCCTCTCCACATACTTCTGCCGATTCCTGTTGTTTGTTGACCATGTTGACAACGCGAGAGGGCGGCGCCGCGGCGAGCACACCAAAGCGCGTGGAGGACGTCGACGTTAACTATTTAGGAGACGGTGGGGCGATGATGCGTGCGCTGAGGCGCAGCCAGCCGTGGGAGGCGGAAGCAGGCGTCCCCGCCGGCGCTGGTTTGGTTTTGGCTTCTAGAGGAAGACAGGACTGAAGAAACACGACAGACTGTAAAAGCAGCAGGAGTACTTAACAACCTTAACTGAAACCAACAGGGGCACTTAACAACCACTGAAAGCAGTATGAGTACTTATACAGGTTCAACTGCATAAAGCACGCCTCGAGCAGTGCTACTTTGCCTCTGATTAACCAAGGGTGAGGCCGCCAAGCCCCATGACAAGGCCCAGGCGCCACCCCGCGCTTTCACAACCTTCTGACAGCGGCTTCATCTCGCAACGTGGTCAATAAACAGGATATTCGCTTTAGAGCCATGGAAAAGCATGAACATAATCTTCTGCCCTATTCTCCAAGATGGACGGGCCTTCATTATTTGAGACCACCCATGAATAAGTATTTTTTTCACCTCCAAGGGGAATTGAGTAGGTCGACATAAACATCATGTTGTGACCAAGCGCAAGTCTGACCCGACCATGGTCAGCATCTCAGATAGGAACAATAGAACTCGGCGGTTCTGTTTCAAGAAGATCACAATCAGAAACTGTGTATAAGCAATAGTTTATGAACAACATATATAACAGAAAACAGCTCGTACCATAAGTTTCTCGACACAGTTGGACCTGTTCAACGAGTGCAGCAGTATCACACATATCCCATGTGGCCTTCCACCATTTAAACGCCCCACAAGGACCTCAAGACGATCAATAAAGTGTAGGAACTTGTGGATGTCGATCCGGTCAACTTCAGTGCCATTAGTAACTGTAACACCCCAAAAATTTAACCAGGTTTTAGTTATTAAAATTTTTCCAAGAGTTTAAATTTTTTGCCTGCAAGAATATCTCTGTTGATTTCAAAACTTTTCCTTTAATAGTAAGGAATTTATCCCTAGTGGATCCCTCCAAAATATATTGGACTTCTATGCCCTCTCATTAAAACAAATTTCCTAATCAGTAGATTTATTTATTAAATTATTCCACCTCGAGCTATATTCATCAAAATGACTTGTTTTTAGTTTTGGAGCTCTTTTTGTACTACAACCATTTGATAAATTTAACTAAAAATCCAACCAAAATTTGGAGATGTCATGTGATGTCTCTAAATCACTTTTGTGCAATAATATATTTCATTCATTGCATATTTTGAGAGCTACACATGTTTTTCTTCTCTCGTCCAAAGGCAATTTTCACTGCAACCCTTTTAAATATTTGTTTCTAGCTTCCACCAAAATTATGGGATGTCAAGAGCAGCATATGATTCCATTATATGCAATAATCCAAGGATGTTCTTTGAAAATTTTGAGTGAATCAACCTAATCTTCATTACGGTCCATCATGATGGTTTGTACAATAACCATATTATTGCTTGCTCTTTGGCCCTTGATTCCTTCTCCTACTTGTAGTCCTCCATACTAAACCCCTATGTCCAGGAGCATGCAACCATTGGCATATTTTTGGTTCATGAAATAATGCCACTCACATCCTGTCCAGAATTGAAGTTACGCAAAACTTGCACTAGCAAGTTTGTGCTTTTCACCAACTAACCTCACCACCCTCTTGTGCACCCACAGAGACCCCACTCTGGAAGTTTTGGTCACTCCAAGAAATGCCTAAGTGCATCGGCATTTTGTCGAACACCACAATGGGCATGGACAGTTTTGGCATGATTGTAAGTTTGTCAGTGAACTTTCCCATCTGTCCAAACCAAGTTGTCTAGTAGCACGCTAATGGTCTCTAACCCAGACCTATGGATTTGCATTTGATCTCTAGCCGTTTTGGCCATCCGGCATTTCGTCGAGCAGACGCTGTGCACGCCGGAAGGCCGAAAGCGTAGCACGCGCTTTGCACGTGCTCGCACTCCGAAAGCGCCTGGATAAACCTCCCCGAGCTCACCCTGAACCTTTCACCCTCGCCGCGTCGTGCCAAGAGCCCTGACCGCCCCTGGCTCGCTACAGTGGCGCCGCAGCAAGCTCCTTGGCGGCACGCTTGCGACCACATCCATGGGCGGCGCCGCCCAAACCTCCTCCGCTCGCCAGCTGCCCCCTTAAGCATCTCCAACTCAGCAGCTTCGTCCTCTAAGCGCAGCGTCGCCGCCACGTCGCCATTGCTACAGAATGACGGTTCACCGCCATCCTTATCGCCCGGCCGCCTCGGGAACTGACCTCCACCGCGTATATAAGGGCCGGAGACCAATCGTGTTCTCGTGCAACCTCTTGATCCTCCTAGAGCTACCACGGCCAACATTCGAGGAGAGGAAGGCCTTCTTCCCCGAGTCCGGCCAGTTCGGTCGCCGCCTCGCTCCGACCGATTCCGTCGCCACCAGTGCCCCTCCCTCTCCATTCTCTCCACCAAGAACTCCCCCTCCCTCTCGCGAGTGCAACCCCTCGACCAATTTTGGTCGGAGACCACCGTAGCCCCAAACTCACTATCCACCCGAACGCCGGCTCCGCCGCGAAGCTCGTCACCGGCAACTCCGTCCACGTCGGCGACCATGGCGGGTACCCACAGACTCGTCTCGACCCCTGATTACACCCATACCCTCGGATCACCAAGAGGCGCCCCGTTCGCGGCAAAACCTCACCGAGCTCCGCCTCCGTTCGGTGAAGAGCAGCGGCAGCGCATGGCTGGTCAAACCTGACCAGTGGGCAGCGGGCCCACCGTCGGCGACCAGCGCTTTGTCCAGCAGGAGTAAGTGGAAGCGCCTTTTCCGAATACGCTTTCGGCGTAATGCGTTTTATTTGAAAGCGTTTTCTTTTACATTTTATTTCAAAAATAGATTTTGACCAAACTTTGACCTGCTGTATCTTTTAAAATACAACTCCAATTAAATTGATTCTTTTCCTACCTCTCTCAAATATTGTCTAGTTTATTTTAAGATTTATTTTAAAAAAATTCAGAACAACTTTTTGTGCTGTTTTATTTTTGTGTTAATTCATTTATATTTCTAAAATAGGATTTTTGAAGAGAGGAGAAGTATTTCAAGAGTTTGAAATGCACCCTGCCTTCCCATGACCTGAAGGCAAGCATTCTGAACCCCGGCATAAATATTTTTGTGTGTTTGATGACACGTTTATAACATCACCTCACTTTGGAGAAACTTGTTATTTCATGTGAGATTATCATGTGCATGGATGCATATTTGTGATTTCCATGCTGTTGGGAATGATCACACTTGTGATAATAATCATCCTCATGTGCCTTGCTTGCATGCCGGAAGGAATCCCGGAAAGCCTCTGCCTTTGGTAGGCATGAGGTTGTCACCGGTCCCCGGTGGGACAGTCATGTCCGGTATGGCATAGTGAGGTATGGTGAGCGGTGATCGTGTTGGTTGAGATATATTTGTTATACATGTCATGCAGGGAAATACTTAAACCTCCTGAGTCGACCGTAGATCGAGTCTTGTTCCAGTAACCCCCATACTTGCTTCGTACTACCACTCGTCTCTACAACAAGTAGAGTACGGTTTAGTAAGTTGTCAACCCCTTTCCAGCACACACCGTACAGAGAGGCCAGGGTGGAAGATACCGGTTGTAGCTGGTAGGCAGACCACCTGGTCCGGGGGCATGGGTGTTTCCGGTTGAGACCGAGAGGGGAGGCCACCCCTTAGAGCGCGCAATATAAATTTGATCCCATGCTACGCGAGGTTGTAGCCTCCCCACTTAGAGTTTGCTTGACAGGTGTCGTGGGTGATTCCAGACACGTGTGAGATAAGCTGGTGTGTGCAAGTTAGGTGTGTTTTCAACAAAAAGACCGTAGACGGAATTAGTCCCGATGGACTAATGAAATCCGTTACTCGTGGGTAAAGAGTACACCCTCTGCAGAGATTAAACCTATTCGAATAGCCGTGTCCATGGTTAAGGATTACGATGCAGGATGGGTCAAGTGTTGGTCTTAGTGTCGGTCTTGGAGGTGAAACTGTTAAGTCAGAATTGATATTATTACTTGTGACTTGTGATAATTATGATTATTATTGTTGTTGACTAACCCATGAATATTATTGTTATCATCGAGTATCTCTGGGATGGTTCTACCTCCGGGATATTCAGTGTGATTGTTTCTTTTAAAGCCCTTTATGTGGTGTCGCCGTATAATTCGGACCGTGGCATTTCTCTTAAAGCCCTTTATGTGGTGTCGCTCGACGCCTTGACCAGGAATTTCTTTTAAAGCCCTTTATGTGGTGTCGCTCGGGCCTTGACCGTGGCATTTCTTTTAAAGCCCTTTATGTGGTGTCGCTCAGACGCCCGACCGTGGCATTTCTCTTAAAGCCCTTTATGTGGTGTCGCCAGACGCCTGATCGTGGCATTTCTTTTTAAAGCCACTGTATGTGGTCGCCGACGCCTTGGACCGTGGCATTTCTTTTAAAGCCCTTTATGTGGTGTCGCTCGACGCCTTGACCGTGGCATTTCTCTTAAAGCCCTTTATGCGGTGTCGCTCGGGCCTCGACTATGGCATTTCTTTTAAAGCCCTTTATGTGGTGTCGCTCGACGCCTTGACCGTGGCATTTCTTTTAAAGCCCTTTATGTGGTGTCGCTCAGACGCCTTGATCGTGGCATTTCTTTTAAAGCCCTTTATGTGGTGTCGCTCGACGCCTCGATCGTGGCATGCTTGTTATTTATTTCATTATACCCTTTTTATACTTCTTTGATATTGCATATTCATATATAACATGCTTACACGCATCAGAGTTATATTTATATTGTTGTGACTAACGTCATGAGTATAAAATATTTTTAGCACATCATTACAATATTATCCCTGTGTTCATAATGTTTGCGAGTACATTCAAAGTACTCACTGGCTTGTCCTCGCTATTGTCTTGGCCAGATTTCTTATGCGGAAAGGAGCGACCGTGTTGGCAGCCCGGAACCTAAGCAACGGTGATAGCAGTCTCGCGAAGATAGGAGTTAACCTGGTCACTGTTCCGTGGGAAATGGAGTCCCATAGACACCGATGATTTTCAACCCGCTTAGCCATCAACCACTAGAAACCATTTGTTCTACTCACAGACCAGAATGGTCTTGTACTACATATTTTATATTTGCTTGGAATTTACAGTATCAAGTTGGTGCCTCATCGCTAACTTGATTATCCTGAAATTTGATGAGCACAAGGGCCATTTTCTCGAATTAGTACCGGAGAATCGGTCGCCATAAGAATAGCCGAGTTATTACAGAGTAACAAACGAGCGCATCGCTTAACTCTGAAAAAACCTACACGTGCCACCAATTATAAGAAAATATTAGTTAGAAGTAGCATCTTCGTGAGAGATTCGTTGCTACTTCTAAAGTTAAATTGTGATTAGTTAGACAGAATAGGTGGATTAAGAAGTAATCGAGGCAACAAGCAAGAACCATATACAAAACTAACATGGATGAACAATTGGAACGACGTCGGGGTCGAAGTTCGCAGTGAAGATGAGACCAGGTTCTGCTATTTCCATCAACATTCGTGCGCCAACTTTCAGGCCGTAACACTTGAAAAAGTTTATCCAAGTTCGGCCATAAAAAAGCAGCGATCTTCTTGGTTCATGAACCCAACTCGGAACTTATATCCATGGCTTGTCTTCACTGTGACCATTAAACTAGTGTATTTAGTTATGGAAAGGCCGAGCATCTTGAGTACATGTGTTCTGGCAGAGCAAACAATACACTACAGGAAAAATAATATGAGAACACACCATGTTCAAAAAACCCCCACCCTCCCGGATAGAAAATAGGATTCTAAGAACATACTGTGCGTGTTTCAAAATGCTGTGTTAGGATGAGAAGGAACAAGTGTGGCGTCTCGCCGAGGGCGTAGAAACCTGTTGGGTACTCGCACTTTGGGCACTGCAAATGAAACACACTAGATTTAGTAGGAAGAAAAATGCATCAACGGCGGCGGCTGCCATCCTAGGATTACCTGCAACCAAGGCACTTATATTTATCGGGGATGGATGAAGAATTCGTACCTGGTTCTCCATGAGAAAACCCTATGCAACCGCCGAGAGGGGGTTTCTCTGAACAAACGGACGAGGGAGAAGGGGATTCAGGCCTAGTGAAATATTGCCGCTTCGTCCGTCCAGCTTACTACTTAAGCTGGAAAGGGGGGGGGGTTGTGATTTGACGGCTCGGCATTACTACGGCGCTACGACTGGGGTGTGTCTACCCTGAAGTTGTGCACTCTAATTTGTGCATATGGCACGTGGACCCGTTGCGGTTGCCCCACATATCGAAAAGGAAGTAGAAAGACAGGAGTAACTAGTTACACATAAATATATTTTTTGACAGAGAGATACTCCCTCTGTAAAGAAATATACATATCTTTTATATCACAAGCTCACCTTCCCGAGAAATATACTCCCTCTGCAACGCACGGGAATTATGGGGGTTCAGCTAAGAATATAATACTCAGATAGGCTCACGGTTCTAGACTTTGGGCCACAGGCCGACCTTGCATGTTTGGGGGCCCATGTGTTCTACCTCAGCGCTTTTCATATTGCAAGCTCGGTACGGCGCTGGTTTTAGATGCTGTCACAAGGCGAATACACAAAATTGAATAAAGCACGGCAGCTGTTGGAATGAAATCGAATGACAGTTCCTAACCAGCAATCAGAGTTGCAATTCTATCAACGAACCATGTGATAAATAATACTGTCGTACTACTTATACACATAGGACACTTGTTTCACCATGCCAGATTATTACATCAAAATCTCTCGGAGGATAAATCAGTTCGGCAGTTGTGTGCTGCTACTGAAGAATTTCAAAGTTGATTTGGACCAGCTCTCCTTGCCGAGAAAGTTCGATTTTGACATCATCCCCTACCGCAAGATATGATTTAGATTTGAACCTTGACCATCCTTTAGCATCAATCATCATGCGACCATCCTTTATACTTACGGTAAATTTAGCAGGTTCATTCGCACCAAGGCTGCGCTTGGTAAGAGAAACTTAGCCGCGATCGCTCGGATTGTTGAACGACTCCCTCGTTGCTCTAGGAATTCTCTGTTTGCAAACAAGAAGACATACCCAAACAGTTTGATCAACACAGTGAATCATGTGAAACAACATGGAAACAAAAAAGAACGAAGCACTTGGGCAGCCAATGCTTACCAAGAACGTGGACATGTCGGTTTTTGTAAGGACTTTGGTATATGAAGTACGAACTACAACCCAGTCTGTTCATTGGATTACTGCGGGCCGGAAGCAGATGCAAGTGCAAGTGTTGGTGCAGGTGCGAAGCCGCTGCTCCTGCGGAGATGGTGCTCCTTGTAGAGCTGGTGCGGTGTCGGAGCAGGTGCGGTGTCGATGCCTGATCCTCCAGAGATCGGGGATCGATCCGCTTAACGCGATCGGTGCCCAATCCTCACCTGGATCGGGGAAAGCTGCGCTGTCATTGCTAGAGCAACTGTCGGTGATCGATCTGTGCGAGATAGTGGCGATCGTGTCTGGTCTGGTATGATCAGCTTTCTAACTTGACTAGGATCCGTGACCATGATCCAGTTTTTTTCTTCATTTCTTTTAAACGCGAGAAGGACTAATTGTGGCATTTTTGTTAAACCAAACTGTAGTTCATCATAGGGATTCAGCTTGTACTCAGACAAGAGACTGATCCAATTTTTTCCAGTAATATAAGTGATGGACAGTGACTTCGTTCTTGACCACGACATAAGAAGTGAAACCTGCAAAAATAGCCATCGAGAGCAAACCAAACGGTTTATTCTGTGATGAATGTCACATGGCAAAACCTGCATCGTAAAATTGCAGGAAAAGAAAGAAAACATGACATTAAATCAATAAGATTTAGACAGTAAATCAATAAGATTTACTTGATGTGACACGAGCGAATCCTTACCAGGAAATCACTATGTTGAAGTACTAAATGTAAGATTGATGCGTCCTACTACGCGTGGCATGCAGGGCCCCGCCTACTCCCACAAGCGGTGACAGTCCAAAGGTCGTGACAAATCGTATGGACCAAACATCCATGGGACTGGAAATCCTAGTGGGTGCGATAAACCCTGCAATGCATACAGATATTGGAGTGTAACCATAATTGATAAACCGTCCTCACAAAAAATATGATTTGTATGCTTCAAAATATATAGACTGAATTGAGTGGACAGACATTAACATAGACTGTTCTCAGGACTGACCACACACCAAAAGCGGCAGTACTAATAAACAATCAAGGGTTCACAAACACAAATCAAGTACTAAACAATAGTACTTACTACAGACAAGCAAAGTTGCACTAACTAAACTCTGCAGACTATTTCTTGCCACTGACCTACGGGATGAAACCCGCATAACTGACTAGGCCATGGACTTCGTGTGAGATGTCTACATGCACCATAACCATCTTGTCAACCTTGGAGAACCTAACAAAGTGGTCTTTCCACTCATAAACATGATGATGAAGACAGGCCGCATCAGATTTGTTGGGAAGCTTTACAAGAACCACACCCTTCGTAATCGAAGGCACAGCCAGGAAATTGTTGTGGTCAAGTACAGCCTCGAGAACACGCCTGACAACAATGCTACATGAAAACACTAGTTCAGGACACGTGGCGACAAGGACACGAGAGCTAGATAGTTCAGCGAGAGAACTCATCATCCGGTCTTCCAGTTCTCACGTCTTGAATTTGAGAACTTCATCTCCACAGCGGACCTGGTTCTAATTCAAACCGAAACCATATTTTATTACTACCTCCGTTCAGAAATATAAGATGATTTTCGATATTATACTCCATATATGACTACATATACGCACAGAAATGAGTGAACAAAGACACTAGAACATGTCTTCAAAGGCATGAGAGCAGAGGAATTACATGCAATATCCATAACACAAGTTACTGAGGCAAATATACCCTCTTAAAAGGTAGCATTGATGTTCATAAAGTAATCCCTCTGTCCCAAAATTCTTGTCTTAGATTTGTCTAGATACGGATGTATCAAGTCACATTTAGTATTAGATACATCCGTATCTAGACAAATCTAAGACAAGAAATTTGGGACAGAGGGAGTAGTTGAAAGTAATCTATAAGAAATCAGTGTCAACCTCTCGCATGTTTTGGTCAAAAGAGGAATTTAGAACCGTCATTTGGCACACTAAAATCACATGCAAGATAACCCAGAAAGTTGTACTACCAGTACTAGTACTACGTGTTAGATGAAAAAACACTATCAAGATCGAGAAAAAGATTGTCAACAAGAGACATTACCTGGACTTGCTTAATGAGGGATCCCGGAGAGGGGGGCTTGGACATGGCGATGGCTTTGAGCTTGTCTGCGGTAGTCTCGGCGGGGTGCTTGCGCTTCTTCGTACCATGAGCCTCGACAGTTTTGGCCAGAGCCATAGACATCACATCGGCCGGTGCTCCGGCGTCCATCCAATAGAGGAAGCTGAGAGAGAAGAGTGAAAGGAGGAACGAGATGAGGGAGAAGCTAAGCGAGTGGGAGTTTTCTTCAAGAGAGGAAGCTGAGAGAGAAGAGTGAAATGATGGTTGCTTCGTTCGTCCAACTTACCGCTAGAAAGGAGGGGGTTTTGGGATTTGACGGCTCATTGGGCATTACTGCGGCGGTTCGATCGGGGTAGTCTACCTTGACTCTACTACGGAGTAATTTAGTGCATGGCTGGTGGACACAGGTGATGGCTTTCCCACACGTCGGCAAAAGTGAGTAATTTAGTGCATGGCTGGAGGAGGATCCGCACGGTAGAGCATGTCCACTATTTTTCATTCTGAAGAAAAAAATGATTACAACAAGCATTTCCACTCTTACGACGGAGGAGTGCGAAACACGGCAGCCACTTGAACATACACAGTGCTCCTACTACTAGGCATGTGCGGTGGTTCATACGTCAGTACTACACAATCTTGTTGCTAGTGTAGTAAGATATGACGATAACAAATGATGTTGTGCGCATGTCAACTACTCCTATATGTAACATAGTACCGCTTTTTCGACTGTCCAGTCGAGAATGAACGGTGAGATCAATTTTAATAGAACTAGGTCCACAGCGTACGGAGAGTATGGTGCTACAGTACTCCGCGAAACATGAACCATATGAAGCACGAATAGTGTTAGGCAGGGTGTATGAAGGGTGCACGGGATGCGAGCAAAAGTTCCCTTCTCGACCCACTTTTGGGTGTTTGGCAGAGTGCATGAAGGGTGCAGGAGTTCACACTAGTAGGTTGACAAAAATACACGAAGAGGAAACAACTATATTGAGATGAGAATGCAACCAAACACACCTACACGCTTTGTGCTACAGTGACTGATCTGCACCGTCTGAGTTTGATCCAATGGTCATGTTGCGCCGAGACATGGACATGCCCATGCAGAGGGCGCCTAAACACCACCGAAGTCCCTCTGCTTCTCGAGGCGCATGACGTTGGTGATGCAGGGTGCAACCACCCGCAGAGCCAGCTCCCGGTCGACGGGAGCCAGCTCGTCAAAGACGGTGTCCAATGGCATGAATGGATTCCGGTGACTGAGCCCTGAAAGGATTTGCCCAGCAATGGCGACGACAGCCAGCAACCCCTCCTTGTCCAGCTCAGCCCCCACCATCGCACGGAGACAGCTCAGCTCCTCGGAGATTTAGGTGAAGAAGGAGACCAGGTCAGGAAGCCGCAGCTCGTTGAAGTCGACCGGGTGGTCGAACGGGTTTAGCCCGACGGCCGGCATCGTCGCGCTGGCACGACGGTAGGCATCGCGCAGCCGCAACACGTGCGTCGCAACTTGGTTCACCAAGTGGCTGAGGCGATCCTGGACCTCGTCAAGATCGGCCCGCTCGCGCTCCAGCCGGCTCCCCTGACGGCCTACCGTATCTCCCGCTTTCTGCAGCAATGCCGCGACGCCTCGAGCATCTTTGTGGTCGACGCCTGCCGCTTTTGAAGCTCGGTGAACTCCCGCACATAACGGAGGAGCATGGCACTCCTCTCCTCCTTGAGCTCACGGAGCTCCACATCCTTGGCCCTGAGCTCCGCATCCTTGGCATGGAGCTCCTGTGTCAGGTGCCTCACCTCGGACTCCGTGATCTGTTGCACCGTCATGGCACCAGGTAGAAGCAATGGGGAGAGGAAGCAAAGGGGGCGAAACGGCTGAAAGGAAATGCAATCTACGGGAAGGCAGAGGGAGCGGGGAATCTTTTGGTTTTCACCATGCTAAAACACCAGTTGACGACTTCTCACATCAGGGAGCAGTGGGTTTTTACAGGCGGAGTCATCGTGACTAATTGCTGCCACGCCTGCTCCCGTCAATCAAAAAATTAAAAATCCTGCCGCGCCTGCTCCTGTCAATCAAAAAATTAAAAATCCTGCCGCACCCAAACACCAGAGCAACGCCGCGGTGGATATTTAAATTTACATGCCGACAAGTAGATAAAAAAGGGGTGAAAAAACAAATGTGGCTTCGGCCTAGCTAGTCGGTTGAACTAGCCCAACTAGCTAGCCACCGTGCTTCACTGATGTACTCGGCGGGAAAGGTGGTCTTTCGTGATTTGACGACTTATTTACTTGCTTCAGCGCTACGACCGAGGAGGACCCATAAAACGCGCGGTAGGGCGTCCCACGTCAGGAAAAATATATGTGTGCACCACCCTGGAGGACCCCAAAACCGCGCGGTAGGGTGTGCCACATCTCGGCACGGAGGAAAAATGTGCGTGTAAAAATATACTATATCAGACGTAGTACCTATGGTTCGACCTCAGGACCCAGCCAGTTGGTCGAAAACGCCCCACTAGCCACACAGCTTCATCATGCAAACGTGGCATGGAGGATAGATGTGGTTAGCTCCGTCTCGACCAGCCACAACGTCTCTTGTTCTAGGCGATTCTTCTATTTTCCAAGCTTATTTTAGTTGTAATAACACCATGACTAGCTAGTGCCGCTCTTGGTGTGTGCCCGTGCAAAGGTTAGACGACGGAGAGAAGAGAGATTGAGATCGCAGACCTGGGACCCACCAGTAAGTGATACAACGGTCATGCACGTGTTTACGAGGCACTCCCTCTACTCTACTCAACGCAAGTACTGTATAAAATCAAGTTATGGGACAAAGCCAACAACTGTTTGTTTTTTCAGGCTATCGACTTACGCTTTGTAGTCCAGGTTGCCGCCTCGAATCTCGTCTTTTAGATTTGTTAGTTTTAGGTCCAAATTTGATTAATGACAAGTGGGACCCCCGTGTGTTGTTCCGATATTTCAGTGTAGGATGGTTTTTTGAACAAACACTTTGCGCGGTTAAACAAGTAACGACACGAGTTACACGTATTTTGAAAGTTTACGAACAAAAATGACAGCGGCATAGAATATCACATCCACCCCGCAACTTAGATACTATGGTGATACGAGTTTTTACACCGTTGGAAGTGAGATCCAATGGCTTGGGAGTAGTCTTTGTAATTATGCACAATTTCCAAACTCTCCAAAGGTTTTTTTTTTTGCAAATAGAACATTCAGGCCTCGTGTGTGCCGCTGCATCTTCGATCCAATGGCTCCCCGGTGCTCATATTAGGTGCTCCCCGTAGCTTAATTACCCGCTACGTTGATATGAGCATCTAGTTCGCATGATAAGTGATCAGATGGCACATGCGTAGTACTTGTACTTTCTGCGCATTTCCCAAACTCTATCAGCCGTATATTGCAAAAACATTCAAACCTCCTACTGTGGGCCGTTAGATCTCAGTGAACTCGTATCACCATAGAATCTATGGTGTGGGAGCACCTCATACTCTCCCGTGCGAGAAAACATAAGGTGCTATCGCAGCTTGGATGCTATGGTGATACGAGCTTGGAGGTCGTTTGATCTGAGATCCAATGGCATCTCGAAAGCAGTCTTTGTGCTTGTAAGTAGTGGCGAACTCTTTTGGGGCTTTTACGCAAAAACCATTCGAACCACCAAGGAGGTGTTGGGTCACAAATCCAACGCCTCCGAAGAGCTTGTATCACCAAAGCATCTAAGGTGTGGTAGCACATGATATTCTTACATACAGAGAATATGATGTCCTCCTTCATCTTAGATGCTACGGTGATACGAGCTTCGAGGTTGTTGGATATGGGATCAAAGGGCATCTAAGTAGTTTTTGTACAAATTATGTGCAATTCTCAAACTCATCAAGGTTTCCTGCAAAAATATTAAGACACATCATGTGAGCTGCTATATCTCAGATCTACAAGCTCCAAGTAACTCGTATGGGCATATAGCATCTAAGGTATGGGGGCACATGATATTCTCCCGGGGAGGAGGGATGGGGGTTGCACAACCAATCGTTGGTTGGGAGGGTGGGGACAAATATAATCTAAACAACCCTAAACAGAGCTCCACAATTTTATCTAAGGTCGAGGGGTTGACCCCCGACAATCATAGCTTCGCCTAAACACAACATTTGCATGTACTGTAGTAGTAGACTTAATATTCATGTTTCAGTTTCATGTTCATTTTAAATATTGAACTGAGGACCATGGATGTCTTACATTTTACTCCCTTCGTTCCTAAATATTAGTCTTTTTAGAGGCTTCAAATGGGCTGGCACATACGGATACATATAGACATATTTTAGAGTCTAGATTCACTCATTTTGCTTCGTATGTAGGCACTTGTTGAACTCTCTAAAAGACTAGTATTTAGGAATAGAAGGAGTATTTTTGAATTCGTGTCATACATGCATGGTTTGGAAAAATAGATGCACTATACTTATTGGATTGTTGTTGTGTTCGTGCGTGTGTGTCTCTGTGTGTGTGGTCATATGCTTGATACATACAAAGTTTTCTCACCTCCGTATTGTTCATCTTTTAAATTTGAATCTACATTGAAAAACTTACTAGGGATACCATGAAATATGAAATCCACGTTGAGATCACTATATCTCAAACTCACTCTAATTCAACAACTCGTCATAAATCAATTACCACGTTGAGATTAGTATTTGCAAGGAAAATACGGGTATTGTAATACACATAGATTCGTTCAGCAATTTAAAAGGTTCCTTTCGTATTCTTGTGGTAGGACCCAACGGCGTACCAGCCAGACCTTGGCTCGTGTTGATCCCAAAAAAAACTGGGCTCGTGTCCTTCGGTGGCGTGCGTGGTATGCACATTAGGCGTTTCAAGTCGAAATATCTGGCGGCCAGAATTCCAGCCCTAGGAAATTCCCCTCATGTCCCCGGTCCATAATGACTACCGATGAACAACGGAGGGATTCTTTAGTAACTAAGACAACGTTACCTACCGTGCCGAGCACGGTTCAATTCCCTCGGTCACCGCTCGTCAAGGTCACCCGTCAACTACATTGCCTAGTACTACTACTACTACACTAGGATGAGCACAGAATTGAGCCCGTTTGTTCGTGCCTAGTAGTTGAGTTAATATATCAGGCAATGCACTGGTACAGAGGGATTATCCTTTTACGCTGCATATATAACTTGTCTGAAGTCTAACTAAGCAAAATGTTTGACCAAATCCTTTCTTAAGAAATACAACAGGACAGATGTATGGCTTGAAGATTTATTGCATGATGCAGGTTATGATATTGTTTCGAATCCTGGATCTTAAATTTTAGAAAATCCAAAAGTGAGCATAAATTCTTCAAACTGAGCATGGTCAGGTGATATGGCACAAATATTACTTCATAAGTTTTTTCTTCAAATCGAGACAAGCTGCTTATGACAAGTTGCACAACTGAAGAGCCAAGTTATTTTGGAACAAAGACCTGTCACGTTAAGGCGAACGCTTTCACTATTGAAACCGTGGGCGTTTACGTGCCGCCACGAGTCCCCGCTTCTCATCGGCTGGTGCCGCCCCAGCAAGCGTGTGAGTCGACGGGAGGCGTGCGAGCAGACCGCTCCGTCGGCTGTCAGGGAGGCGTGCGAGCAGACTGCTATGCAGACTCACTAGGAGGCGAGCCCTTTGACAAGGCTCGGCCGCCCACCGTCGTCCCAACTGCTCCCACTTTTAATGTTGCCAGCGCCGGAGTTTAAAATCAACCATGCACTACCCGGTATTGCTACAGTCCTCTCTCTTCCTCTCTGATTCTCCTCTCGTCTACCTCCAACTAGCCTGACCTAAATGTACGCCATGCCGCATCACGATGGTCTGCCCTTAGTGTTCCAGTTTCCTGAGGAAGACATCCAGCCGTAGTCTCAAGAACATAAGGCGCTTTGGGACGAGCTTGAACTGGCCTTGCGGGAAGACGCCGCCCCCGCTCCCGTTCGCTCCCATCGCCCAATCAAGCGCCAGCGCCCATCCCTCGCGGGCATTGATGGGCTGGGAGCCGCACATTGTCGCCGAAGCTTGATGCCACGGGGTTCCACGAGGTCCTCGCCAATTTCACGCGCCCGTGCACCTGCCAACAGACATGCGCTGCGCGTGCCAGCAGCGCCGCGGCCGTGCGGTGCACTGCACCTGCCGCATGCGCCTCTGGCGTCTGCGGCGTGCGTGCCCGTGCCGGTGCCCGTGCACACGAATGTCTCTGCCGTGCTGTTGACATCGCCTGTCCTCGCGCGGGTGCCAGTGCCCCCCCCCCTCAGTGGCATGGATGGCCACCGTCGACCGCTTCCTTGCACCAACGCCAGTCGCCTCCTCCCGTCAGTTGACTCGCTCCGAAGTCCAGAACATTTTGGCCTTCCTTTAAGCTAGGCCAACGTCCAGGAGTACGCCAACAACGGCGCAAGACACCGCCGTTGCCGTCGGTTAGTGGCCCGACAACACACAGAGCACGGTAGAGGAGCCGCTTCCCACCGCGAGACGCCCCCACCGCCGTCGCATAATCTAAATTTGCCATGAAAAACGTTTGGATTACCATGCTTAAAATCCGAACGTTTATCATTTCCGTTTATTTTATATCTATCGTCGTATAATTTAAAGTCGGAGTCAGACTGAACGAAATGTATGGTTTGATCGATTGAATGTTCTGCTAGAGCCGTATCAAATTAAATATAAAACGTCATCAAGCCACATGTATTCATTGTCATCCAACGACCTAGACTACTTCAATGTCGAGCGCTCAACACGTTTAGCGTGCGATTAATTTCATGCCAAAAATAGTGCTAATCACATGACAACACGCAAATAATATCCTATTAGTTAATATCCGCATGCACTTCATATACTTCCAAATTAACGTGCATTGCACGCGTACACCGACTAGTGCATGCTAGTACGTGAAACTGGTGCCGTGACTTGTGAACGCGTCCAGATATGGTCAACGGCAACATCGACCGCGTGTTCTTCCTGTTTGCCCGTGCGTCTAAACGCAGAAGGGGAGGAGAGAGAGAACACATGGAACCCACTAGTAAGTGAAGGCGAATAGTACTCCCTCCGTCTAGGTGAGTAAGTCATCTTAGGTTGTGCACCGTGACCAAGGAGGAGGGGAAAACGAGAGACTTTAATGTTTATTTGCTAATTAATAGCATTGCATGCAATGAACTAACCATTGCATGTCGTGTTTGGTAGTCTCAAGTCATTAAAAGCATGCACAGCCCTCATCTCTTATTGGTTAATATGTCAAGAAACAAGAAACGAGATAGAAGTTAATGCACTGCGCCTTAGTGTTTTGGGATTATTTGGTTTTCGTAAGATGACTTACACACCTAGACGGAGGGAGTACTAAAAATAATATTACATGTTATCCATTAATTAGGCTGTGGTAATATAAAAACATTATGTGAACAAAGGGGGTACAACAAACATTGCTATTCTACGTATGTTGCCTATTCACATGTGGCTTGAAGGCCCGGTCGCATGTTCGATCCTCGTACTTTATTTTTTAATTTGTATATGGGCCCAAAATTGTTTCATGACATGTGGGCCCCTCGGTGTGTAGTTTGTAGCACTTTAATTTGTGGGTCGAAATTTGTTCCATTCCAAGTGGACTATCGATGTGTAGTTTTGTCGGTTATTTATAATAATTAAAGAGAACAACATAGTTTTTTCAATAATACCATGGTGCGACGTTGAAGGCGAGAAAGGACGTGCAAGAGAGCGATGACCGAGCCAGAGGGAAATCAACTAGGGGAGTTGTGTGGGTTGCAACGGTGTTTGGAGTTGTTGTGGGCCAAATGCTACGAAAATGTAATCTAAACCGACCGGAATAAATGCCTACACAAATTAATCCAAGATTGGAGTGCCCCTCGCAATGTAAATAGCTCTGGCTTTGCAAGGGATGGAGAGGTAGTAGCTTCAATGCGTGGAATATACGGTGTGAGAAAGCGGGTCAATCGAGAGACATATAGATAGAGAGACAAAGTGAGTGTGGTCCGACATTCATTGAACAAATATATATGCTCTGGAGAGATATTGTCCGATTGTGCTTTTGGCAAGGGTGAGGGCTGTAAGATAGAGCTTGAGAGATGATCCGATCACGCACGTGTAGATATATTTTGTGCGTGGGAGGAAGCAAGGTCAACCGATCACATAGGGTCGCCGTGCGATCGAAAGAGTGAGACGGGTTGGAGAGAGTGACCTAGATAGACGATGTGCGTGAGAGAGTATACAATGTGAATAGGTCGAATTGGGCTCAAACATGGTGATATATCAATTTTGTCCGAGAAAGAGCAAGGTCAATCGAGACAAAAGAAGAGAGAGAGAGAGAGAGAGAGAGAGAGAGAGAGAGAATTGAGTGAGCGTGGCCCACCATGAGGTCAAAAGAGTGGCGGCGGCTTGGATGGACTGACCTAGATAGACCATCTGCGTGAGAGAGTATAGAGTGTGTCGATCGAGGCCCGAAGAGGGAGATATATCATTTGTGTGTGAAAGAAAACGAGGTTAAACGAGACTCAGATAAAGAGAGCGAGATTGAGCGAGTGTGGCCCGCCGTCTTGAAAAGAAAGAGTGAGACAGTCTCATGGGAGTGACCTAGATATACAACGTGCTTGCGGCGCCACGAGAGGTCATGAGGCTAGATAGGCAATGCATGCATTTAGCGCGAGAGGGTGAGAGGGAGAGGGGGGAGAGAGAGAGAGAGAGCTCGGCATGGGGTGCAATGGCGGGTGTGTGAGGTAAATACATTTGGTAACAGAGTGGAAAAGGGGTTGTGTAGTTGAGAGACTTAGAGATCGAAACATGGAGAGAAAGAATGAACGTGTGTTGGAAACCGATAGCTTCCTAAGGTGGTTATGAGAGGAAGATTGACCGATACAGGAAGTATGTAGCGTTTGTCCGGGGGGGGGGGGGGCTAAAAACAACATTTGAATGTAAATAGTACGAGACTTAATATCGATGTTTCAATTTGGTGTACATTGTAAGATTTGAACCGAGGACCAAGCATACGGGTAATTATTTCGAATTCGTGCCATACTAAGTTTCGAAAAGTTGACATTGACTCAATTTGTTGTGCTATTTTGTAGGTCATATGTTTGCCATCCAAAAGTTTTCTCACTACCATGGTGTTCATCATATACATATGAATTTGTATTAAAAAAGTAAGCGTGGATACAAAGTGAAATCACGAAATTCACGTTAGAATTTGAGATCGCTACATGACACACACTCTAATTCAAAAATCTAACTACGTGACACACACTCTAATTCAAATAACTAATTATGTGACAAACACTCTAATCCACGTTAGCGTGGGTACCGTTTTGATTTTTTTTCAAATAACTCCTCATTAATTAATTTATAGTACTCCCTTTGTTCACTTTTATAAGATCTTGAAGACATTTCAGACAATGTGCAAAACAGTTCATTTTAAGTTGTCTGAAACGACTTACAAAAGTGAACGGATGGAGTATCTCGTTTCGAATGACTAATTATTGCAAGGAAAACACGGCCATGGTAATACATACAGATTCGTTTGCAAATTAAAGAAGATTTGTTTGCATTCTCAAATGTAGGCGCACAAGGCAGACCAGGGTCGTGTCGGGGTGGACGCTGCTTCGGTGCCTTAAAGACAACTGCCTTTGGGTGATTGACATGTGGGCCAGCAACCTGTTGGGCCCACATGTCATGGACACAAAGGCAGGTGCCTTAAGGCACCAAAGCATAGTCCTGACGGGGTGGTCGCGTGTGTCAGACGGACGCGTAGCACCCAGCCACCCACCCCCGTCCCCCCCCCCCAAAAAAAAGGACGACGACAATATAAGTTCGCGCTTCCACGTTTCCGATTGAAATATCTGGCGGCCCCAATTCCAGCCCTGCAAAATCTCTCTTCTCCACCGTCCCCTTCCGCGCCCAGATTGCTCAAATCCCTAATTCGCCGCCAACCCTTGAATCGCCCCTCGTCTCGTCTCTTTCCCCACCGTTCCCCACCTCTGTGCCGGATGACGACGACGAAGACGACAGACGTGCTTCACCACGGCACCGGAGCTACCTCATCTACGCCCTCGTCCACCGCACCGGGTGGTCCACTGACAATGTCGGCCGCCGCAACCGACGTGCCTCACAGACACCGAGTTCCACCGCATCAGGTGCGCTTCACCGATGCCGTCTCCCAGCTCACCGGGGCTACTTCACCGAGCACATCGTCGCACCTCCGCCCCCCGAGGTCGTTGGGGCTTCACCAACGGTCTCGTCCACCGCATCGTAGCGCTCCACTGCCACTCAAGATCTGCATCTGTGCGCGGCCAGCCAACGCCAGCGCACCAGCCTCAACGACTCTGAAGTGACCCGCACTCTAGCTAGGCAAGCATGCCCAAACGCCGGCCCGAACTAGGTATCCACACATCACTCCCGTGTGCACTATTCCGACGATGTTTGGATATCCTTTCACTGCTCTCTTAGCTTACACGCCTATGCAACTCTGACTTTAACTCTTATTTCTTCTGGAGATATCATCTGAAACAAGCAAAAAAAAAATTTAGCGAAGCATGACGGCGCTACGGGATCTGATACACATCCTGCACACCTGTATAACCTTGTAAGTATCTGTCCTCTGGTACAACATCAAGGTCGATTCCTCTTATTTGATCAACCATTCGCCGTGTCAAAAATGCAGAGGGGGATGCAAGGAGCACAAGGCCTGCACATCCAAGCAAGTGGTAACATGGACTTGTACATGGAACATCCCAAGCGCAAGTAGAGTTGTAGTGAGCCTGTACAACGAGCTAGCGTAAGTTCCCTGCATTTCATTTAATTCGTACTGGCATTCGTGTATGATTTGTGTGAAGTGGCTGATCCACGAATTCAAGTTACCAGGGGCAAATATTTAACTTAAAAAACACGAAGGCACTTGCACTCCGGAAATCAACATAACTTGAGAAATGTGAAGCTACATGCACTTTGAAAACCAGCTAATGATCCAAAGTAGTTCAGATTATAAACACTAAATGATGCAAGCACCAAAAAACACAAGATGCAACATGGTGTACAAGGACTACAAACATGGTCTGTACCTGCTTCAATTATTCGTTCCCTGGGTGAAAATATTGAAGTGTAATTGCACGTATAACAAGTGCGCAAACTGCATATCAATATATCTATCCTGCACAAGTATGCCAATAGTTTCAAACAACAGATTAGAAAAGTATTTATGCTATGTTGTCATGATACGGGGACTTTCTGGTAGATGGCCTCGATGTTTCCTCAAGCCATGAAAATGCACTATAATTTGCTTGTCATCAATGCCTGCGAATATTTGTCTCTCCCAACATAGTAGATCATCATTAGACACTAAATCCTTCAATGAGCTTGCAAAATGCTTGCATTAGATCCCTCATTAGACACTATATGTTCATCACCAGGAGCATGTAAAATGTATGCATAATATCCTTCATTAGCAGTCTGTTCATTAGACACTTCATGCTCAAGAACAACATGAGCTTGTATGTTTGCACCGGAAACTTGATTAGATACATCAGATTCAGTAAGTTCAGTATTGATTGGGGGAGTTATAAAATAAGTAGAAATTGGTTTCATTTTCTCATAGATTCCCTACATACAAGCAGTTTTACAACACCGTCAGGTTTAACTATTGGCCAGAAATTGAAGAGTTGAATTAGATATAATCAGGGATGTGATGTACCTTCTCGTTGCGCATGCTACTCTTGCAAGCTGCGACTGTTCGTTTGCGCAAGCTCGATGCCATGCCCGTGCTCCCGCTGCTGCCTCCCACGCAGGCTACACCCACGGCTGGATCTTCATATTCTTGTCCTTTCGTTCGCTTGAAGCCCGGCGACCGCCCTCCAACGAGGGCGCGAGGAAGTGCTGTGTCGGTCTGTCTAGCGGCGGCTAGGTTAGGAGCGAACCAGACTAGAGGCTGGAGCGAATGAATTGGGATTTTTCCTGCTATCGATTGATATGGGAGGCGCTCGTTTGGGCCGCGAGCCTGCTATAGGGTCTGCCTTGCACTTATGTTATTGGCCCATACAAATTCAAACATTTTTCTTTATTTTTTACATTGCCTGCTCATGCGTTGGGACGAACAAAACTAGCATGGGCCAACCTGGACAACTCAAACTAGGTGCACACTTTCCAGCCACCTAAGGCGGCCGCCCATACCAGCCCCTATGGTGGCGTCGCCCCTTTTGCGTGTATGATTGGATAGTGAAAAATATTCCAGTGGCGCTTTTGTTTTACCCACATAATGGTTGAATTGCTTGTTTCTATGAACTGAGTTCGCCAACAATGTGAAGGATGCCAGTCTTTTCATCCTATTGTAGATTGCTTAGATCTCGATTTGCCAAAAGTAATCGCATGAAATATATAGTAAAAGCCAGTGTGATGTGTTTGGCTACAACTAGTCTGACTACACGTCCTCATATAACATATCAAGGACGCACCATCTTATCAGATTAACCATTCGACTTACCCATGCAGTGTGGGAAGAAAGAAGTATTGGGACTGCGTATCCAAGCAATTGATGCCATGGACTCCTTCGTAGAACCTTGTAAGCGGAAAAGAAGTTGCAGTGTGCCTGTACAAAGAACTAGCGTAAGTTCAGTTACCTGCTTCTCGGAATTTTAGTTAGCCACTTATTTCAAAATTGTTCAATTACGTTGCTTGGCTTAATTTAGTTTGCTACTGATTACATAATGGCACAACTTGTTAATCATATTGTAGACTGCGCCTATCTATGTGTTTGATACTTACTGTTAAGAATTACATGTTTGCCTTAACTTAAATATCTACTTGTTTGTTTAACTGCATTGATGCTCCAACAGCGGGTTACAATGATGTTAATAACTACTTTTCAGCATCCAATTGAAACTCTTTAATTCCTTGTTTGTTTAACTGGTTTGCTATTATAACTCCCAGTTGAGATGTTTTGCTAACTTCAACTTTTCTGAATCCAATAGGAACTTTAACAGCAAAACAGGTTAGCCCAAGATCAAAGAGCGAGGTCCCCATGGACGTTGCATCATCCCATAGTAGTGGCATCGGCCCAATCGTGCACTATGAATTGCCAACTGCTGATGCTCTAGAGGCTAAACTAGTGGTAGAAAGAGATTCTGCTTCTGCACTTAGAGATGAAGTTTACATGTTGAGGAAGCAAACAGCACAATCACAAGCAGTACTCAAGACAACCATTAAATATTTGGTGGATTTCAAAACGAAGCAAGCTGAGACTGACAAGATTGTTAAGGTCCTGAAGGAAAAAAGGGAATTAAATTCCTACTTGGTAAATCATAGGTGAAATGTTCTTTCCATAGTTGAATAACCTTTGTGTTGTCTGTTCATGTAATCAATCAAACCATTTATTTTAGAGATCATGTAATAATTGAGAAGACTCGGAGACATTTCATTTGGATTGCTGTGCCAGACCTACAAATATGCCAATCGGGTTGAATGTGCATTCAACAATAGTAGTAGTATAGATGTACCATAAGTGGCACGCATCGGAAAGGGCCAAGATGTCAGGCTAAAAAAGGATGTTGTTGTAGCCAAAAAAAAAGTACAGCTGCCTGGATTATGTATGTTAGTTGATATTATTGATCCATATACTATATAAGTGTTTATATGTTTGTTAGTTGTGTACATTATTGGTTGATTGACTCGGTATTTGAATCTTGATACATCACTTGTGTACATATCTAAATGGGAGTACACATTATGCTGCATGTGACATTTGATTTGGACATAAAGTGTTCCAAATATTCGAATTCACCTTAAACTGGATTCTAGCTTCTGAATTCGAGTATCGGCATTTGTAAATCATATTCATATATGACAGTGGAAAACATCTTTGTCATGCTTTTGAAGATATATAAAAACACATAGAATGATTTACAAAGATTCGTATTGGAATACAAAATGGATTCAAATTTAGTGGCCAGGGTAAACGTGGATGCTTATTGTCCCAAAATTCGAAAGAAGCGGCAAAATGTCCACTCCCACGTCGTCTGCCCGAAGCCAAGTGTTTGGGAGATGGAAATTACTGTCTACCCCTTACACAGACAATCCATCGGCCCGATTTCCACTACTCTCAATAGGGGTAGGTTAGTAACTTCAAGTAGACGTGACACGACCGCCTCTGAGCCCATTCCTACACGGTGGGCGCCAAACATGGGCGGCAAAACACATTTTATTCAAGCTCGTCCGAAAGACATCTGTTTCTCCCTCCATTTCCCCATTCATACACGGTGGGCGGCAAAACAAACTCGACTCGGCTGAAATCGATGTAGGCAAATATTTTCAATAGGGGCAGGTTTGTAACTTCACTCACACGAGACACAACCGCCCTACCTGTCAGCCCTGTTCATACACCGTGGGCACCAACCGTGGGCGGCAAAACACCCTCTCCTCGCACGAAATAGTTACCAGCAAATATTTGGGAGATGTGAGATTACCGCCCTATCCCCAACCAACGAGACGTCCAAATTTTAAACGGGGGCTAAGTTCGTAACTTTCCCATATTTCAGACAGGCGCGTCCCAAAAACATGGTTCCCCGTACCTCTCCCTCCATTTTCCCATTCATACACCATCCGCGCTAGAACACCCCATCCCCACACCAGCCTCCGTCCGCCACCCCATCCATCGCCGCCGTCCTCCACCATATCTATCGCCATCGTCCCCCACCATGCCGGAGCGCCTACCAAGACCGTGTCGTCCACTGCTAGAGATGGTCGTTTCTCATCCACGGTGACGGACCAATAACCTTGCATCGCATCCTCTCGCTTCATCGGCGCCATCGTCCTCTTTGCCGGGGCCGCTCACACGACCTTCTCTTCCACCGCAACGGGACTTATCCCCCGATGCATCCGTCTACCGTCGCAGATCTGCTTCTACGCCACCGACAACCATCACACCACCGATGCCTACACGACGCCGCAAGAGAGGTGGTACTTCATATCTCCTCAACTTTTTGATATCAACCAGAAAATAGATCTTAACTTGGTTACTCTACTTTTTTTTCAGTTCTTATAATTTAGTTCTTAGTTCGAAGCAAACAATGGATGCTAAATATCATTTCTCCGGTTTGCAGCTTCAAATCTGCCATGGCACAGCCATAATTAGTTTAATTGATCATGCTTAGGTTTTATTTGTTCATGTTGGTTCCGTGGTGGTTTCTTTAATATAAATCGGAGGGGAAACCCTCTTTTTATAATAAAATATGCTTAGAGTTTCCCCTTTATGATCACTATCTGATCGTAATACGTGCTTCGTGTCATAATAACACTGCTCTAGCCAACAAGCTAAACAAGCTTAGTTGTTCAAATACGAATCTAATATTATTAAAACAGAGTTGTTTAATTGGTCAGCTAAATGTTCCTAAATTAGTTTCGAAAATGCATGTTCGCCGCTCGGGTGTGTATCTCTACAGGGTGCCCACAGTGGGCCGGCCCACCCTGGGATTTTGGGTCGTCCCAGTCATGATTCCCTTTTGTTCTCTTGCGCTTCCGATCTCTACTGCCTCACCACCGCCTCCCGGTGACTTGCCGTCCCCGGACGACATGACTCTAGGAGGAGACGCCGGACTAACAGGAGGCCAGGAGCCGCTCGACCAACAGTGTCACCGGTGCCCGGGCGTGCTGCCCTGCCCACCTTCCCAGTCTGTTCAGGGCTCAGGCGTGCCGCACCCACCAAGCCAACCCGATTTATCCTGAGATATGTCCTCAACACTCAGCAGCCACTCCTCATCACCCATTTTCTAATTGATTCATTACTCATTAGGCGGGACTGTCATTAGGGTTTGTTGTGTGCTCGATGCTACCTACACTTAATGGTTCAGATGTATTTCGGTAATCTTTAGTACCTCTAAAGTTCATAGGGTTTTCAAAATTCCGGCCCTCAAAGCGAAACTAGTCATTTTGGATTGTTGGTCGTAGTGACATTGACCCAGATTGCTACTGCAAGCCAGGTTTGTTGACAATTTTACTTGTCTTTCTTACTCATTCGATATAATATCCAATTATTCATGTCGATTAGTTGCAAACAATAAGTGCTAGACAAACTTCTTCATTCAGATTTTGGGACGGTCTCTTCGCGCTTACAATTCTGCATACTTGTCCTAATAAGCTCACAAATAAATGATTGATTCACTACATCTATGCTTGCCTTGTCATATTTGTTGTCAATATTCTTTTAGGGTGGACCACCCTGTTTCTAAATACTGGAACCGTAGACATGAGTGAATAGTATTTCTCTATGTGATCTCTTCCATCATGTGTGGGTAACGAACACTGCATTGTAGTTCTAAAAAAACGAACACTGCATTGTATAGAAAGAAAGTGTCATTTCCAGCTTTTACATAGGTTTCGATCTTTTACATGGAATACAATCTGCCTACTTGCTTTGTGTCGCACTACCAACACTCCACCCTTGAAGCTAAACATTACGCCACTCATAATTGCTTAGTTTATTTGTTCAAATACGAATTTTATATGATTCTAATGTTCCTACTTCAGTTTTGAAATGTGTGTCTGCCTGTTATAGAGACATAAGGGGTTTGTATTTCTGTGTGTGGTCTGGTCAGCACGGTTGGGGAAGTGAACATTTCATATGCAGGGTTTATCGAGACACTCTTCGAGTTGAATCCGCAATGCATTCCATAGATAATCCGACTACTTTTTATGTTTTCATGAATCTCAGATTCTGAACAGCATCATAATAATTATGAGCTTGCGCATATGAAAAGAATAAAGCAAAACAATGCCATGGCTGTCAAACTTGGCATTAAGGGACTGAAATCAAGTCTGGATGCAATGCAATGCAAATGCTCTCCACCTACAGATTCATGCTCAGAATATGATCCTAACAGTGATTCTGAGCTAGAGGGAGACGTAAGTCAATGTAGCTCCCTAGTGGAGGAGTCAGAGGAAGATGCCCTATCTTATTCACCCATCAAGGTACTTGCTCTAACTTTCCAAGGTTACATTGCTCGCACATATCTTGCAACTGATGCTTTGCATTGCTTCTACTTTGTTGAACTACCATTAGCTTAGTTTACACATCGTGTATGTGAATACGCCCTGCCTATCCATTTTCACTACATATTCCATATGTCATCATACCATATTTATCCATTCAAATGATGTTCTTGTGTATCAGACGTTCAAAAGGAAGAGGGCGATTGCTGATCGTGGAGGAGCACAAGAAAAGTATTTGGAAAAGGTAGTGGCACCTGATAAATCAAATATCCCATTAGGTGTAGTTGCAATATCACCTGACCCACAAAATACCCCAACTATAGCAGACTCTAGCCCTACTACACTGGTCATTTTTTATGCCCCAACTCAATGAGACCCCAACCGCAGCAAAGCAGTATGATTATGCCAGTTGACATAGCACCAGTGACGATGCAAAACCCCATTCCAAAGAAAGAGTACACCAAATCCAGCTTGCCAAATCCCTTTTTCGAACCGTAGAGAGCCCCAATTGCAGCAAATAGGACCCCTGTTCCATTTCTTCCCAGTTTAGAAGACGAAGCTTATGTTGTTGTCGAACTTTGTGCGCATCTTTCCTTCATGGAAAGATTATACATGAACACAAAACAATTTCCAGTCTTCCTCCGCAACTTACGCGTAAGTAATGTACTAATGTTATTCATGGTCATTACTGCATATGTTTCTGCTAACAGAAGACACAAGATTTCATTCTTTTAAATAGGCGAGGAGCAAACTAGATTGTGATGACGAGCATGGGTTGGTTGCTCTTTTCAAGCACTCGTTGATGAAGTATCGTTCCTACCTGAGGCAAGCGTACTTCGATGGCAAGCCTCTGAACGAAATTTATGTAAAGTCTCCGGTGCTACATTTATCCGACGGTGACTGGAATAATCTTGTTACACATTGGTCTCGGCTATAGCGTAAGGTACTGTCTGTGATATCACATCACAATTTGAACTACATTTCTGCATTTGCCTTATGTCTCACTTGTACGAAAACTGTTAGCAGAAGAACATCCGTTCTCAAGGGACCACAGAATCTCGCAACTATACCGCATAATCGCATTGCACTTGTGAGTACCTCTTGCCCTGTATGACCATACTTACTTTCATAGCTGTTTGATTATGTAGCATCACTGCACATGTTAGCCTCGTAATCGTCCATTTGGTGGACATTATAAGATCCGTATGGACTCTTACATAAAATTAGAATCAACCCAATGCTTTTGAAGAGGTTTAGCTCTGCAGTCCTCTTGTAAGGACTGAACGTGGTCTATCACTATACTTACATTAACAGCTACTTCCAGGGATTGGTAGTTGATTATGTAGCATCAATCTGCATCTTATCTTCATTATTCTCTATCCCTTCCAGTATTATCATATCTATAATTACTCTCTACAAAATGTAGTGTACATGCAATGCTTATGAAGAACACTCTGTGCTGAAATTCTTGAGTTATCCTTCCCTTGACATGGAGAAGGGCATTATAAAGCCGGTGTTAACTGTTAATGTAAGTCAGTCCTTCTAAAGCCTTTATCCTCAACTGCTGTTTAATTTGTTAATACTCCCTATGATTTACTGTTGTTTAGTTTGTTGTTTCTACCAAAATGCATGTTCGTAAGAACCGTAAGTTCTAAGTTTTACTTGTAAAACCAAATTCCTTATTCATACCATGCACATTACTTAATACTCCCTATATGTATGATGTATTTTGTGGATCTATAATCCAGTGTGTGGTGAAGCAGCCCACGTTTGCACCTTGCCATCTCATGTTTTATCTTACTGATGTGGCTGATGATATGAACAACATGCCATGCACATTATCCAAAATAGATACAATGATTTTCTTTGCCCTTCATCTATGCTTGTTATGTTGACATGGTAATCCAGTAGTGTGGTGAAACTCCCCGCATTATGAACAATGCCAAATTATACTACTGATATTTTGAACTTACTCTTTATTTTCTAATTTGAAATTGGATAGAATTGACAGAATAGTTATCATCTTTGTTTATACACGTGCAAACATGTCATCTCTCTGCTTTGTTTCAGGGTGATATGCCTGATGGCATGCACAAGTCTGCTGAAGGTTGTGAGACAAACCCAACATATATTGCAGCAAAGAAGGCAAAACATCTTGAAGATAACGAGACAACCCCAAAGTCTTGTCTTGATGCAGTGTTCAAGTTACTTGAGACTAACAGTCAGACAAGCTCACATAATTCGTTGTCTGAATCAGTTCGACTTCTTCACTCCCAAGTTCTAGCAGAAAGGCATTCTGCAACTCAACTTCGACTTGAAGTCCTATCTCTAAGAAAGATTGCGGAGAACACAAATGAGAACCTCATCGCTAAACAGTTACACAATGAAGCTATGACAGAAATGCTAGCACGATCTCACAGACTTGCTCGGCAGCTTATGCAGTTCCCCCATAAAGGCTAACCTTTCTTGAACTGTCTTGGAAGTGGTCTCGGTTCAAGATTATTTTGTTCTGCTGCAATGGTGCCCAGTTTTTGTAATCTACTTCTTCGTTGCGCTTTATGATCACTGGTGGCGAACTTCGATGCCCAGTGGATGTAATATACCTTAAATACTTTATTGTATAGTGTAGGTTTATTCTTAGTTACTATGCCGTAATTTCTTTATTGTATAGAGTAGGGTTGTCTTAATTACTACTAGTTACTGCCATCATTCGCTATCTGAAAAAAAATCAAATGTACTCGACCGGAACGAAACATTCGACTCTAACGGGCCAGGTTTTTAGCGGCCCACAATTGGGCCGGCCTGCGTCTTTCTTGGGCCCGAATGATTGGGGCCTTCACACATTGCGCCAGGCCCAAACATACACTGGCCTATATTTTAGTTGGGCCTTTTGTCGACCCAGCGGTTAGTTTGGCCCAGGTAGCATTGGGCCATTAATAGGCTGAATACTGTACTGGCCTGTTACGGCCGAGATGAAACCACGGGCCTTTAGCAGGCCAAAATGCATGTTGGGCCTCAATTTTCCCTAGTCGTCGACGGCCGTCAAAGAGGCGAAATGTAGATCGGGCGTTTTGGGCCCATTAGCTCACGGGCGTTACCGGCCGAAACATATCTCGGGCCTTAGTTGGCCCACTGATATCATGGGCCTTTAATAGGCCGAAAGCTTAGTACATGCATCAACGGGCTGAATTACGTGACAGGCCTTTAACAGGCCCAAAGTCACGTTGGGCTTAACTGTTGCCACCTTTAGCACGAGCCGTTAGTGGGCCAGATGTCCCGTCGGACCATATATGGCCCATGGGCAGCACGGGCCATTCCCAGGCCGAAAGTCACACCGGGCTGAAATGGGCCCATGCCCACCTCTACCAGGCCGAAAGTAACTGGGCTATAGTTGGGCCCAAATGTTCGGCGAACAATTAACGGGCCAGATCTGGCTTCGGGCCGCAAATGGGCCCAAATATTGGGCGAACAATTAACGGGCCAGATCTGGCTTCGGGCCGTAAATGGGCCCAAATATTGGGCGAACAATTAACGGGCCTTTATTAAGCAGGCCGTTATTGGGTTGGCCCACTAGTACCTGATTAAGTTCTATGGGCCTTTGACTGGGTCGGCCTTTTTAACCTATATGGGCCTCTGTTGGGCCCAGCCACGTGTCGACGTATCATAGGCATGTCTCCTCCAATGGACGGTCAACATCTGGCCCACTGACGAGGTGACAGCTGTTCCCTTCGGCCAATCAGAATTTTACACGTGGAAATTTACCATTGGTCAGGGCTGTTAACGGGTTATCGGATCCAAAATCCGACCCAATAGCTTAACGGCGTTCCGTTACGGTGGATGCCACGTATCGGTCACCCTTGACGAAAGCACTTATGTGACGCACGATTTATCATCATGGAAGTGGACACTTCCGTGATGATAATTTTGGTAATGTCATGGAACACTTCTACGACAGGACAGGTATGACTATCTTGCTTCTGTCTATGACAACTTTGGTAATGTACATGCATGACAAAAAACGCGACCTACTGTGACAAACACGTATCATCACGGAAGTGTATTTTTTGTACTGAACAATTGAACATCGCATCGCAAAATTGAACCAAGCAGTTAACTAAACACCACAACAAGTGAACCAAGCCACAACAAATGAACCAAACAGTTAACTAAACACCAATTGAACAATATAACATACTCCTAATAGAAGATCAGTCAGTTAACCAAACCAAGCATGCTTAATAACTTGGAAACATTGCACCCTGAAGAATTGAACATCACATTTGCAGAATTGAACCAAGTAGTTAATTGAGCACCACATTGCATGACATATAGAACATATACATTATAGCAGAAGATTGCATGGTGAAAGTAGATAGCACAATTCACTAGAATTTGTTAAGGAAAGGCAGTAGCTAGCAAACTGAACATGGGTCCTTATAGTGAGCTAATAAGACAAGCTACTCCTCATTGTCAGAGATATCGATGACGATTGGCTCCTTGGACATGGAAGAGGGCGAGGCCTCCGCATCATGGGTGCCCTCGTTGTAGTGGTGAGTTGCCTGAGCCGCTCCGGGCACCAACCTTCTGGCTCTCGAGATGAGGTAAGCACGTACACGTTGAGAAAACACCTCGTAGTCTTCGTCGAAGGCACCGACGGTGGCCTCGAGAAAATGCCACGAACTTTCGTCTAAAGCATCCAACTGCATCGCGACATCGGCACGCGAGGCGTCAACAGTGGCCTCGACGGCGAGGTGCTCCTCCAAGATCTTGGGGTCGGCAGAAATGGCAGCCATCGCGACCACATCCGCGCATGCGGCCGCGATTTGCTTCTCCGCTGCCAAATGCTCCTTGAGGTCCTGGCTATACTGTGTGCACCATGGCTTAGGCCGACACTTATTTGGTGGAGGGGTCGGTGATTTGGGTGGAAGGTGTCGCGCTCGCGCCGGCGGTCGGGGTATGTGGGATGTGGAAGGAGGAGGAGGATGGGGGTCGGGTGTGGATTACCTGCTTGGATAGGTGAGGCCAAACAGTGTAACGCCCTCGATGCGGCTATATCTCCCACGTGTCGAAGCACGACTTAGAGGCATAACCGCATTGAAAGCAATGTCGCAAGTGAGGTAATCTTCACACAACCCATGTAATACATAAGGGAAAGAGATACATAGTTGGCTTACAGTCGCCACTTCACACAATACATAAATAAACATCCATCATCCAGATTACACTCAAGGTCCGACTACGGAACCAAAATAAAAGAAGATACCCCAAATGCTAAACAGATCCCCGATCGTCCCAACTGGGCTCCACTACTGATCATCAGGAAAAGACACAAAGACACATAGTAACGACCACGTTCCTCGTTGAACTCCCACTTGAGCTCGGTTGTGCCATCTGCACTGGCATCGTCGGCACCTGCAACTGTTTTGGTAGAATCTGTGAGTCACGGGGACTCATCAATCTCACACCCGCGAGATCAAGACTATTTAAGCTTATAGGAAGGACAGAGTTGTGAGGTGGAGCTGCAGCAAGCGACTAGCATATATGGTGGCTACAATCGCAAAAGAGAGCGAGAAGAGAAGCAAGGCGCGGTCGTGAAGCTAGTAGCGATCAAGAAGTGATCCTGAACTACTTACGTCAAACATAACTCCAACACCGTGTTCACTTCCCGGACTCCGCCGAGAAGAGACCATCACGGTTACACACGCGGTTGATGTGTTTTAAAATAAGGTCAACTTTGGGTTTTCTACAACCGGACATTAACAAATTCCCATCTGCCTCATAACCGCGGGCACGGCTTTTGAAAGATAATACCCTGCAGGGGTGTCCCAACTTAGCCCATTATAAGATCTCACGGTCAACGAAGGATATTCCTTCTACCGGGAAGACCCGATCAATCTCGGAATCCCGGACTACAAGACATTTCGACAGCAATAAAACAAGACCAGCAAAGCCGCCCGATTGTGCCGACAAATCCCGATAGGAGCTGCACATATCTCGTTCTCAGGGCACATCTGGATGAGACTAGCTACGAGTAAAACCAACCCTGAAGTTTCCCCGAGGTGGCCCCGCAGGCAGCTCAGTTCGGACCAACACTCGAAGGAGCACTGGCCCGGGGGGGGGTGTAAATAAAGATGACCCTCGGGCTCGCGAAAACCCGGGGGAAAAAGGCTTAGGTGGCAAATGGTAAAACCAATGTTGGGCCTTGCTGGAGGAGTCTTATTCAAAGCGAACTGTCAAGGGGGTCCCATAAATCACCCAACCGTGTAAGGAACGCGGAATCAAGGAACATAACACCGGTATGACGAAAACTAGGGTGGCAAGAGTGGAACAGAACACCAGGCATAAGGCCGAGCCTTCCACCCTTTACCAAATATATAGATGCATTAATTATAGCAGGTATATTGTGATATCCCCAACAAGTAAACATGTTCCAACAAGGAATAACATCTCCATGTTCCAACAAGGAACAAACTTCATCTTCTCCTGCAACTAGCAACGCTATAAGAGGGGTTGAGCAAAGCGGTAACATAGCCAAACAACGGTTTGCTAGGAAAGGATGGTTAGAGGTTTGACATGGCAATATGGGTGGCATTATATAGCAAGTGATAGGCATCGTAGCATAGGCATAGCAAAAGAGCGAGCATCTAGCAAGCAAAGATAGAAGTGATTTCGAGGGTATGGTCATCTTGCACGCAAAGTTCTCGAGTTGTCAAAAGCTTGATCCTCGTAAGCGTTCTCAACAGGTTCCTCGTTCACGTTCTCGTCTCCCGGCTCTACCCAAAGCAAGAACACAAACAATGGAACCACAATAAATCACGGTGCAATGCACAAGCAACATGATGCAATACATGGCATGATATGCGAGATGTGATATGCAATGCGTATGCGTGCTCCGGAAGGAAAATGATGAACCAGGCATCAAATTGGCAAACCAAGTATGCCGCTGGAAAGGTGAGATGATTTCGGTTGAAATCGATATAAGGATCACCGGAATCGGATGCACGGTTTGCAAATGACAAGCAAAACAAGAATGGCACAAATCTGCCATTAACAGCATGATGCCACATAGCAAGCAACAAGAAATTAAGCTACTGCACCCTAACGTACCAACAAAGCATATGGAAGTGATCTACGCAAGATGCTTAACAAACAATGAACACTGAGCTACGGCTAAATCACACCATAACAGGTCCAAACAAGCATGGCAAAAGTGCAAAATATATCAGCTTCACAGACTACTGAACATGGCAGAATCAGCATCAGGAAGCAATGTTCAGAGCAAGCAAACAGCATGTTACAGGAACTTATAATAGCAAAACAAGGCATGGCATGAATCTACTCAAAGCATAGAACAAAAGTCCCTTACTGACCAAGAGCCAAAATGGATCAGAAAATGTAATAGCACCCATGTCAAAATAGCAAGTTTCGTTAACGGATTCAGCAACAGGGCATGACAAAAACAGATAACAAGTAGGCATGTTTAAGAGCTCGATGCACTCACTACAGAGCATCTCATGATAAACTAAGCATTTATACATCAAGAAGACATGGCATAGAAGCCATACATGGCAAGAACAACATCATAGCATACACGGATCAACTACAACAACCTTGGCAAAATTGAATAACATGTAAACAATCTGCCAGGAAACATTTTATAGCAAAAGTAGAGCTCGATTGACTCAAGCTAAGGCACTCCATAATTGCAGACAAGGGCATGGATGGATAGAGCATAACCATATGTTCAAAACATCCTTACTGAAGTATCTCAAAATATGCATGGATCTCTCGGTAGCATCAAGTTTACATGGCATAAAAATATTAGCAAAACAGGGGCTGAAATCAGCAACATCATGAAGCCTAGTTTGCATGCTTGTGCTAGTCACCACAGAGATCACAAAAATACATGGCATACACCTCTGTAAATATGGCATGGCATATTACAAAACACATGTAGGACTCAAGTTCATAGGATGCACACATCAATGATGGCAAAAATGACAAAAGTGCATGTTCTGATAAGAATCTGAAACTAACATCACATAGCCCTCTTCTAACAGCATTTCGGGCACCAAGATGAGCTCAAATGAAAATGATGCAATGAGATGAACATTTCGGTATGCTACACGCCCAAATCGGAGCCACGGGTGCAAAGTTATGGCATGATGAAAATGCACCAAAATAATGACAGATTAAAAGACTTAGAGGAAATCGGGGGGAGAAGTCAACCCTAGATCAGATCCGGGCGCGGAAGCTGAGGCGACGCCGGAGTCTCGCCGGAGTAGGAGCCGGAGAGGACGGTCGGGGCCGGAGGAGGAGGGGCGGGCGAGGCGGGCCGGGCGGCGCCGCGGGCGACGGCGACGGCGACGCTGCCGAGGACGACGGTGGCCGGGCGACGGGCGAGGCAGCCGGCGGCGGCGCGCCGGAGGAGGAAGGCGGCGGCGGGGCAATGGCGGGTCCATGGGGCGGCGGCAAGGGTCGGGAGGGTTTTCCCATGCGGGCCGGGCGGCGTGGCGGCGGGCGCGCCACGTGGCGCGGCCATGATTGGCCGGGCGGCAGCGGGCGGACGTGTCCGCCCGGTCCGGATCGTCCGTGGCGCGGAGAGGAGCGGGCTAGGGTTAGGGTAGGAATTGATCCGGATTTCGGGAGGGGTGTTTTATAGGTAGAAGGAGCTAGGAATCTCCAAATGAGGTGTAGTTTTACCACACGATCGTGATCGAGCAGCGATGGACATGGAAGTGACTTAGATGGGTTATTGGGCTGTTTTGGAGGGTGTTGGGCTGCAACTCAAAAGAGGCCTTTGCGAGAGTCACGGTTAACCGTTGGAGTACCAAACGAGCTCCAAATGACCCGAAACTTGACAGGTGGTCTACCGGTGCTGTACCAAGGCCACTTGACAAACCTCGGTCCATTCCGAGAAAGTTCAGTACCCGCTCACGGAAAAATGTAAAAGGGGACGCCAGGGGACATAGGAGTGCCGGATTGCAAAACGGACAACGGGGAAAATGCTCGGAATCATGAGACGAACACGTATGCAAAAGAGATGCACATGATGACATGATATGAGATGCATGACATGGACAAAATGCAAAACGAAATACAAAAACCCAACCACGGAGGGAATATCATATCACAATGCCGAAAATGGCAAGAGTTGGAGTTACAAATATGGAAAGTTACATCCGGGGTGTTACAAACAGCGTGAGGGAGGGTCTCCCGCGAGGAGGCGGCAGCGCTGCAAGCAAGGAGTGAATGTTTCAACTTAGAAAGGAAGGCGGAAAGAGGGGAAATATGGCTTTTGGTAAGGGGGAGGGGGCAGGGAGGTAGATATTTCCGCTGGAGCCGAAAATTTGGAATCGCTATAGCCAAAAAACTGGCACGCAAAGTGTCATCAGACACGGTGCCTTATTCAGACACGGTCCGAAGATATTTTGTGCTGCATCTCACACGGTAGGTTATAATAAACTGTGTGGGATCTACGTGATTTGTGTTCTTAATTTGAATTACATCATGGGGTCACATCAGCCATGGACGGTGTTTGAATTGCTAGACCTTTTATCTGTAGTGATCATAAAAGAATTGGAATTATTCATGGTTCGTTTGTAAATTTTTATGCATTAAGTGAGTTTTCAATGCATTTATGTGCATAATTCAAATTTGAACTACATGTACATGCTCCAGTGCATATAAATTCGTTGAAAAATTAAAACTTTACCCTTGGGTGCATGATTAGGTCCCATGCAAGAAAAGGGAATGAATTTCAAACACCATGGCACCGTCGATTGCCGGCAAAACATTGAGATGCCTGGTTTTGAAATTCTATTAAATACAAAACTCGTTTGAAACTTATGAAACTTGGCATGCTATCATGGAGCGGCATCAACATGCTGTGGTACAAATTTTGTCCCATTTGGGGTAGGTTTGGGCATATGCTTCTCACAAACTGAAGCTTCTCACAACAAGCATGATGGTTTAGGTAGGGAACGTCCCACCTTTGGGGACGAAACGATATCCATTGCCTCTTATTGCTTTCAAATTTTTTCTCGTGTCAACACAGAACAACAGGAGTGTTGTGTGAATTTTTGTGATTTGTCGGGGTTCATTTGGACATTATTATGCATTAACTGAGTTCTCAATGCATTTATGTGCATAATTCAAATTTGAACTACATGCGCATGCTCTAGTGCATATAAATTGATTGAAAAATCAAATTTGTGTCCTTGGGTGCATGCTAAGGTCCCATGCAAGAAATGGGAATGAATTTCAAACACCAGGGCACCGTTGATTGCCGGTAAAACATTGAGATGCCTGGTTTTTAAATTCTATTAAATCCAAAACTCGTCCGAAATTCATGAAACTTGGCATGCTATCATGGAGGGGCATCAACATGTCGTGGCACAAATTTTGTCCCATCTGGGGCAGGTTTGGGTATATGCTTCTCACAACAAGCATTATAGTTTTCGGTAGGGAACGTCCCACCTTTGGGGACGAAAGGATATCCATTGCCTCTTATTGCTTTCAATTTTTTTCTCGTGTCAACATAGAACAACAGGAGTGTTGTGTGAATTTTTGTGATTTTTCGGGATTCGCTTGGACATTTTTATGCATTAAGTGAGTTTTCAATTCATTTATCTACATAATTCAAATTTGAACTACATGCGCATGCTCCAGTGCAAATGAATTGGTTGAAAAATCAAATCTGTGTCCTAGGGTGCATGCTTAGGTCCCATGCAAGAAATGGGAATGAATTTCAAACACCATGGCACCGTTGATTGCCGGTAAAACATTGAGATGCCTGGTTTTTAAATTCTATTAAATCCAAAACTCGTCTGAAATTCATGAAACTTGGCATGCTATCATCGAGTGACATCAACTTGCCGTGGTACAAATTTTGTCCCATTTGGGGTAGGTTTGGGTATATGCTTCTCACAAACCGGAGCTTCTCACAACAAGCATGATAGTTTTCGGTAGGGAACGTCCCACCTTTGGGCACGAAACGATATCCACTACCTCCTATTGCTTTCAATTTTTTTTCTCATGTCAACATAGAACAATAGGAGTGTTGTGTGAATTTTTGTAATTTTTCGGGGTTCGTTTGGACATTTTTATGCATTAACTGAGTTTTCAATGCATTTATGAGCATAATTCAAATTTGAACTACATGCGCATGCTCTAGTGCATATAAATTGGTTGAAAAATCAAATCTGTGTCCTTGGGTGCATGCTTAGGTCCCATGCAAGAAATGGGAATGAATTTCAAACACCAGGGCACCGTTGATTGCCGGCAAAACATTGAGAAGCCTGGTTTTTAAATTCTATTAAATCCAAAACTCGTCTGAAATTCATGAAAATTTGCATGCTACCATGGAGCGGCATCAACATGCCATCGTACAAATTTTGTCCCATTTGGGGTTTGGGTATATGCTTATCACAAACCGGAGCTTCTCAGAACAAGCATGATGGTTTTCGGTAGGGAACATCCCACCTTTGGGTACGAAACTATATCCATTGCTTCTTATTGATTTCAATTTTTTTCTCATGTCAACATAGAACAAAAGGAGTGTTGTGTGAATTTTGTGATTTTTCGGGGTTCGTTTGGACATTTTTATGCATTAACTTATTTTTCAATACATTTATGTGCATAATTCAAATTTGAACTAAATGCGCGTGCTCCAGTGCATATAAATTGGTTGAAAAATCAAATCTGTGTCCTTCGGTGCATGCTTAGGTCCCATGCAAGAAATGGGAATGAATTTCAAACACCGGGGCACCGTTGATTGCTGGCAAAACATTGAGATGCCTGGTTTTTAAATTCTAGTAGATACAAAATTCCTCTGAAATTCATGAAACTTGGCATGCTATCATGGAGCGGCATCAACATGTCGTGGTACAAATTTTGTCCCATTTGGGGCAGGTTTGGGTATATGCTTCTCACAAACCGGAGCTTCTCACAACAAGCATGATGGTTCTCGGTAGGGAACGTCCCACCTTTGGGGACGGAACAATATCCATTGCCTCTTATTGCTTTCAAAAAATTTTCTCTTGTCAACATGGAACAACATGAGTGTTGTGTGAATTTTTGTGATTTTTCAGGGTTCGTTTGGACATTTTTATGCATTAACTGAGTTTTCAATGCATTTATGTGCATAATTCAAATTTTAACTACATGCGCATTCTCCATTGCATATAGATTGGTTGAAAAATCAAATCTGTGTCCTTGGGTGCATGCTTAGGTCCCATGCAAGAAATGGGAATGAATTTCAAACACCAGGGCACCGTTGATTGCTGGCAAAACATTGAGATCCCTGGTTTGAAATTCTAGTAAATCCAAAACTAGTCTAAAATTCATGAAACTTGGCATGCTATCATGGAGCGGCATCAACATGTCGTGGGGCAAATTTTGTTCCATTTGGGGCACGTTTGGGTATATGCTTCTCACAAACTGGAGCTTCTCACAACAAGCATTACGGTTTTCGGTAGGGAACGTCGCACCTTTGGGGACGAAACGATGTCCATTGCCTCTTATTGCTTTCAAATATTTTCTCGTGTCAACATAGAACAACAGGAGTGTTGTGTGAATTTTTGTGATTTTTCGAGGTTCATTTGGACATTTTTATGCATTAACTGAGTTTTCAATGCATTTATGTGCATAATTGTCAGGACCCCGATTCCAAGTCACATAGATCTAGCCGGTAACACCTCATATCACTTTGCGGCCTCACGCACGGTATTCCCACGGGTGTCGCCTTACCATGGCCCGGGACCGTTTGTGCCTTTTGGCTCACGTATATGATAGTGTCGCTAGCATCCACATGACAGAGAACCCGGGCCGACATGGCTAGTCGTGAACCCAAAGCGGCACTAACCCATGGGGACAGGCATAAATGAATCACATCGAGCATGTCGATCATCAACGTATGAATCCGGGCTGTAGCACTGGGCTAACAGGACTCTGGTAACCTGGGCTGTAGCAGGCTAGGCAGGACTCGAATGTCACCGCGTGACATTTCCCCGAAGGGACAGACACAGGAACGAAGTGAAACACATGCCGGCCAGTCAAGTGTCCAGAGCAGTAGTGCTGGGCTAGCAGGACTCCGGTGAACCGGGCTAGCCATGTCGCTCAGGAAGCACTAGATTACATTTCCCCATATGAGAGGCTGCCAAGGATAAACAACTAGATTGTCGGATCCCACTCATACCAAGCATTTCAATCATACACACAATATGCCCGATATGAGTACATACAACATGGCATCACAACAAAAGTCTACAACTGAAAGTACTTTATTTAAGAGGCTCCGAGGAGCCATACATAACATGTTCATACAGATAGGGGTCACATGACCCGACACTCAAGTCATACAAACATACAAGCACATGCGGAAGCAAACTAGTCTGAGTACAGACACTAAAAAAAAGAAGGCTTGACGAAGCCCTTCTATCTAGATCGGCCCTTCACAAGTCTTGGACTAGCACCTGGGTGGCTAGTCACTCATCGACATCAAGGTCTACATAGAACCCATCGGAGGGGGCGGTGTTGTCGTCTGAAAACATTAATTAAAGCAACATGAGTACGGAGGTACTCAGCAAGTCTTACAACAGAATCCTACTATACATGCACATTCTCAAGAAGGTAGTGGAGTTATTGCAGCAAGCCAGCTTTGACTCTTGGCTAAGCTATCCTACGTGACACCACTTGGAAAGCATTTGTCGCACACGAGTCCACTAATCACCAACACAATACTCCATCGTGGATCCTCTCTCGTCAACCTACGAGAGGGCCATCCGCGGTACTCACACTTATGTTGAGGCTTTTAGTAGTATCCATTTACTTGTCTATGAACTATATAGGTGACCAAGTAGTCCTTTACCGCGGGCGCGGCTATTCGAATAGTTTTATACCCTGCAGGGGTGTACTTCTTCACACACCCTTTCACCACTTATCGACGTTTACACGACATGTACTCGGCAACCTTCAAGCGGAAACCCAGCGAGGGTGTCGGCCACGACCTGACTAAACACACGAGTCCCTAGTCCAGGTTTATCGCCTATTCGGGTTCCATCCGCAGGGAGTCCGACCAAGGTTTCCACTAACGACCCAGAACGATGTGTGCAGGGTTCCCGAGACACCAAACGAGCGAATCGGTACACCGTGCCACGTGCCTACCGCAATACAGCCCACCCCTAAGGTCAGCGCTGCGTGCGGCCCCCAGCATGCTACAAACACCAGAAACTACTTCGCAACTCCCGGACAGAGGACAAGAATGGTTAATAAGTCGAGAGGGTCCATTGGTTTCGGGCCCAATGCGTGGTAGTAGCTGAATCTTAAATCACACACACAGATCTCAGTTCTTAAGGACAGCCTCAATGAAACAACCCACCATGTCCTACATAGCCTCTCATCGATACCTTTACCAAATAGTGTTTGACACTTCACTCTCGTGACCGACACAACCTTTCACTGTAGTTCATCATCCCGATGAGCCAGACCTGACACAACTCTAAGCATAGCAAGCATAGCATGGTAGGAAACACAAATATGGCTCAATCAACTCCTAGACATGCTAGTGGGTTTCATCTAGTTACTGTGGCAATGACAGGTCTTGCAAAGGAAGTGGGTTCAACTACCGCAACACACAGCAGTTTGAAACGCGTTGTCTTAATGCAGTAAACAAGAGGAGAAGCGAGATCATGGGTTTATATCGGAATGATCAATTGGTTGCTTGCCTGATGTAGTGGTAGTAGGGTACTGCCCTTCAGACGGATATTCGGGGTTATCCTCGAGGCGTAACCTACCACGAAAGACACCGAACATAATCAACACATGACGATATGCAACAATAAGATGCATGCTATGACATGGCAATATGAATGTGTCTTGGCCTAATGCAAGCTAGAACAGAAATGAATGAACTCATTTGAATCAAAGATTCAAATGTTAGTTCATTTAACATAGCCATATTAGTGCATTATCTTATTCTGCTTAAACAGCAAGTTAACTTGTTCTGTCATGCATGAAACTATTAACAATGGATAGATTGAATTTTCTCAAAATTCATATATAAATCTTTGCATTTGGAGTTACAGATTAATTTCTATGAATTTTTGAAGTTTGCAACAATTTCTGGAATTTTCTATATAAAAATAAATCCAGAAATTAGTTATTGCGTCAGTAGTGCGTCAGGGTGACGTCAGTGGTCAAAGGGGACGTCCAGGTCAACCTGACCAGTGGGTCCCACGTGTCAGCATTTATTTAAACTAATTAATTTAGTTAAGACTAATCTGAGTTAATTAGAAGAGGGGGGCCCCACTTGTCATAGACTCAGGGGAGTCAACCTGGGCCCACCCTAGTCAAAGTCAAAGGTCAAACACGCCGGCGTTTAGCCGCCGGCGAGGCCAGACGCGGCGGTGAGAGTGCATTTGTGCGTTTCGGCGACCAAATGAGCGGCGGAGGGCATCTAAGTGTAGCTGGGAACAAGCCACAACGTTTGGTGGTGGTGGTTGAGCTCGGGGTGACCGGAAACGTCGCCGGCGACAACCTTGGCGGTCGCCGGAGTCGGGTGAAGATGGACCCGAGGATACGGGGCACGGCGAGGCGCGTGGTGAGGTGCGTTGGGCTCCACAGGAATGCAAAGTGAGTGTGTTAGACACGGTGGTGTGGCGGTTGTTGGCGGAGACACGTCGGCGACGAAGCTCGGGCGGTGGCGCGTGCGGTGAAGCTCCATGGGGTCGTTGCAGGGCTCGAGAGCGAGAACAAGAAGGGGGAGGAGGTAGCTGAGCTCACGGCGGTCACGACGGTGCAGACGACGCGATCGGGGACGAGCTGGTGCGGCGGTGACGGCAAAAGGGATCTCCGGCAGTGGCGGAGTCGGGCGAGGTCGGTGCAGAGGCTTCGAGGCAAGCGAGCGCTCGGGGCTCGGCTTGCTCGAAGGAGAGGAGGGCGGCAGAGCTTCTGGACACGGTGGAGCTGCGCAGGGACGACGGAGAGCGCGGTTATCACGATGGCGTGGGCGCGGCAGCGTCGGCCATGGTGCGGGCAAGCGAGGGAGAGGAGCTGAGGAGGAAGGGTCGTGTCTCTGAGCTCGGGGGAGGAGTGGGTGACCGGCCCAGGGCGACAGAACAGTGGGGGAGGAGGTAGGGCGGCGGGCGGCTGCGTGGCACGCGCTGGTGCCGACGTCGAGCACCTGGCTGCCTGCCTGGCCGAGCCAAGCAGCTCGCTGGAGCGGTGGCTGGGCTGGGCCGGCAGGTGGGCTTGCCAGATGGGCGTCAGGTAAGCCTCTACTTTGCTTTGGTTTTCTTTTTCTATTTCCCTGTAAGTTTGTGGACTTATTAAGAATAGTTAGGCACTTCTAAAAATCCTGAAAATAATCAGAGGCTCTGTTTAGAAAATCTCCAACAGCCCACACTTATTTTCAGAATTATTTGAGCATTCAAAATATTTACTAGCATTTAAATGCCCAAATGCAACTTACATATGATTTAATTCAATGACCTTTTGTTGACCTAGAAAATTGTGCACCAATTTTGCCAGAGGTTCTAACCAAAGACAAAGAGGGTGAACTTTTTAGAAGGGCAATTCAGGTTCATTGAAAATATTTTTTAGTAAACCTTAGTTGACTTCAGAGGGGGTTCTGGGGGTTCTGCCTTCCCCAATTCAAGTTTCTGATGAAAAGTAGACATGATGCAACACTCTAATGCATGGACTAGCCAGGATGTGACAACTAACCCCCACTCAAAAGAATCTCGTCCCGAGATTTTGGATCCGTCGGGAATAAGGTGGGGTACACAAGTCGAAGACGATCCTCCCTTTCCCAAGTAGCTTGTTGCTCAGAATGGTGTGACCATTGAACCTTGAGAAACTTGATATTCTGGCGTCGAGTGGTACGCTCGGCTTGATCAAGGATACGAACGGGATATTCTCGATATGTGAGATTATCTTGGAGATCAAGCGTTTCGTGGTCCACTCCACGGATAGGATCCGAGAAGCAACGCCTGAGTTGAGAAACATGGAAGACATCATGAACTCTGGAAAGATGCGGAGGTAGTTCCAATTGGTAGGCAACTTCTCGTTTGGCAAGAATGCGAAAAGGTCCAATGTAACGAGGAGCCAATTTACCTTTGATACTGAATCGATGGGTTCCCTTCAAAGGAGTAACCCGAAGGTAAGCCTTCTCGCCAACTTCATAAGTCATAGGCTTATGCTTGCGGTCATATTGGCTCTTTTGACGAGATTGGGATTTTTTCAATTTCTCACGAATAACGCAAACCTGCTCTTCTGCTTCCTGGATCATATCCGGGCCAAAGAGTTGTCTTTCCCCGGTTTCTGACCAGTTAAGAGGCGTTCGACATTTTCGTCCATAGAGAACTTCGAAAGGAGCTTTGCCCAAGCTAGCTTGATAACTATTGTTATAAGCGAACTCGGCGAATGGAAGGCATTTCTCACAATTCATACCGAAAGAGATGATAGAAGCTCGAAGCATATCCTCCATAATTTGATTGACTCGTTCTACTTGACCACTTGATTGAGGATGGAAGGCGGTGCTAAATGAGAGACGAGTTCCCATAGCATTTTGGAAACTTTCCCAAAATCGAGAGGTGAGGAGACTTCCACGGTCTGAGTTAATATCCAATGGGACACCATGAAGAGACACTATTCAGGAGATGTACAAATCAGCTAGCTGGCTAGCGGTTATACTCTCACGAACGGGTAGGAAGTGGGCTACTTTGGAAAGACGATCGACAACGCATTTAAGATAGCATTATTCCCTCTCTTGGTCCCGGGAAACCCGGTAATGAAATCTATACCTATTTTATCCCATTTCCATTCAGGAATTTCCAAAGGTTGAAGGGTGCCAAGCAGTCGTTGATGCTCGCTTTAACTCGATTTACGACGCCGTAATTAGCAATGTATTGAGCGATTTCTCTCTTCATCCTAGTACACCAAAAACTCTGGCGTAGGTCTTGATACATTTTAGTACTACCGGGATGAATGGTGAGAGGGGATTCATGAGCTTCCTTAAGGATCAGTCGCCTCAGGTTGCGTACCTTGGGAACCACTAGACGGTCTCCAAAGAACACGACACCTTGATCATCAATGGAGAAACAACCCGCGACTCCTTTCTTGATGTTTCTCTTGATACACGAGATTCCCGGATCTACCTTCTGTGCCTTGATGATCTGATCCGTAAGGGTAGGTTTCGCCACCAGGGTGGAAAGAAATCCTCGAGGAACAATGTGAAGGTTAAGCTTACGAAATTCCTCGTGGAGAAGCGGTTGACTTTGTTGTAACATCAGGTTGTTACAATAAGATTTACGACTTAGTGCATCAGCCATGACATTGGCTTTGCCTGGCGTGTAAGATATTCCTAAGTCCTAATCCGTAATCAACTCAACCCAACGTCTTTGCCTGAGATTCAAATCCGGTTGGGTGAAGATGTATTTCAGACTTTGGTGATCAGTGTAAATTTCGCAACGATTACCAAGAAGGTAATGTCGCCATGTTTTGAGTGCATGGACCACTGCTGCAAGCTCTAGATCATGTGTGGGATAGTTATCCTCATGTGGACGCAACTGTCGAGAAGCGTAGGCAATCACATGACGATCTTGCATGAGTATGCAACCTAGTCCTTGTCGCGAGGCGTCGCAATAGATAACAAAGTCCTTAGAAAAATCTGGTGGAACAAGTACGGGAGCAGATGTCAGGCGTCTTTTCAGTTCCTGAAAGCTGAACTCGCACTGTGGGGTCCACTCGAACTTTTTATCTTTCTTTAGCAGTTCGGTTAGAGGCTTAGTGTGGGGACCCCGACTCATAAGTCGAGATCACCGAATGCACGTCTACAGTGATCCCAGAGATCAATGCTCACTGAACACACAGAAGCTGAATAACAAGAGTCTTACATCCATACATACCATTTTACACAAGTAGGACCATTAGGGTCAAGTCTTGAGTGTATCATCGCAGCGGAAATGTTCAATAACAACTTGGACCCATGCCATCTGCCTTAACCCTACAGGCATTCTGACTGGGAAGCGTCCTAGCTCGCATGTTCGTCACCAAAATGTCCTTCATCACATCATGTTCTTTCATGCCTGGCCAATAAAATAACCAGTGGCAAGCCAATGAGTACTTTGAATGTACTCGCAAGCAAACCAAGGGTGTTAACAGAATAATTATGCAAGGCACTACTGCATTTTTGCGGAAATCTAGTTTTTCTCAATTCAAGTATGATCAACATTTATCAAGGATATGCATGCGTCTGCAACAAGTATTAGGAGGTTACGGACATCAACATCGAGAGAGAGTTATGAACAACTCATGCTCAAGCTCATCTTAACTTCCTCACGAATCACGTCAATAGATTTACCAAACCGTGTTGTTTGTCAGAAACATATGGACGTAGTCTAAGCAGCACCACCCAACTGTCCTTGACCGTGGACACGGCTATTCGAATAGTTTTACACTCTGCAGAGGTTGCACACTTTACCCACAAGATCCGGGGAACTTCCGTGTCATCCACGACCCGCGATACCTCAGTACCCGGTGTAAGCACCCGATCACTATCTTTCCCTAGACGACACTAACATGGAGTCCACTCGATTGGCAGTAACCCCGGTGCCCAACATTTCACAACTTAAAATTGTGGAGCCTCGCTCCCATATTCATCACATACCACTGGCACGGGGTACCAACGGTGTGTCCGGTGTTGGGGAACGTAGTAATTTCAAAAAAATTTCCTACGATCACGCAAGACCATGGTGATGGCATAGCAACGAGAGGGAAGAGTGTCCGTCCACGCACTCGTGAGACCGAAAGCGGAAGCGTTATAACAACGCGGTTGATGTAGTCGTCGTCTTCACGATCCGACCGATCCAAGCACCGAACGTACGGCACCTCCGAGTTCTGCACACGTTCAGCTCGATGACGATCCCGGACTCGATCCGGCAAAGTGTCGGGATGAGTTCCACAAGACGACGGCGTGGTGACGATGTTGATGCTCCACCGACGCAGGGCTTCGCTTAAGCTCATGACGATATGACTTCTCCGGCGCAGGCTTCGCCTAAGCTCTGACGATATGACCAAGTGGAATATGGTGGAAGGGGGCACCGCACGGCTAAGGAAAGATCCAGAGATCAACTTGTGTCTCATGGGGTGCCCCTGCCCCGTATATAAAGGAGACAAGGGGAGGTGGCGGCCCTAGAGGAGGCGCGACAAGGAGGAGTCCTACTCCCACCGGGAGTAGGACTCCCCTTCTCCTAGTTGGACTAGGATTGGAGGAGGGAAGAGGGAAGGGGCGCCGCCCCCCCCCCTCCTTGTCCTATTCGGACTAGAGGGGGGAGGGGGTTGCGCAGCCCACCTTGGCCTGCCCTTCCTCTTCTCCTATGGCCCATTAAGGCCCATGGACCTCCCGGGGGGTTCCGGTAACCTCCCGTACTCGGTAAAATCCCGATTTCACCGGAACACTTCCGATGTCCAAATGTAGGCTTCCAATATATCAATCTTTATGTATCGACCATTTCGAGACTCCTCGTCATGTCCGTGATCACATCCGGACTCGAACAATCTTGATTGCATCAATACTTATAAACTCATTATGAACTGTCATCGAAGCGTTAAGCGTGCGGACCCTACGGGTTCGAGAACTATGTAGACATGACCTAGAACCATTCTCGGTCAATAACCAATAAGCGGAACCTGGATGCCCATATTGGTTCCTACATATTCTACGAAGATCTTTATCGGTCAAACCGCATAACGACATACGTTGTTCCCTTTGTCATCGGTATGTTACTTACCCGAGATTCGATCGTCGGTATCCAATACCTAGTTCAATCTCGTTGCTGGTAAGTCTCTTTACTCGTTCCGTAATACACCATCTCACAACTAACTCATTAGTTGTAATGCTTGCAAGGCTTAAGTGATGTGTATTACCGAGAAGGCCTAGAGATACCTCTCCGACAATCGGAGTGACAAAACCTAATCTCGAAATCGCCAACCCAACAAGTACCTTTGGAGACACTGTAGTACTCCTTTATAATCACCCGATTCGTTGTGACGTTTGGTAGTACCAAAGTGTTCCTCCGTAAACGGAGTTGCATAATCTCATAGTTATAGGAACATGTATGGGTCATGAAGAAAGCATTAACATACTAAACGATCAAGTGTTAAGCTAACGGAATGGGTCATGTCAATCAGATCATTCAACTAATGATGTGACCTTGTTAATCAAATAACAACTCCTTGTTTATGGTTAGGAAACATAACCATCTTTGATTAACAAGCTAGTCAAGTAGAGGCATACTAGTGACATACTGTTTGTCTATATATTCACACATGTATTATGTTTCCGGTTAATACAATTCTAGCATGAATAATAAACATTTATCATGATATAAGGAAATAAATAATAACTTTATTATTGCCTCTAGGGCATATTTCCTTCAGTCTCCCACTTGCACTAGAGTCAATAATCTAGTTCACATCATCATGTGATTCAACACTAATATTCACATCTGTATGTGATTAACACACATAGTTCACATCGTCATGTGACCAACACCCAAAGGGTTTACTAGAGTCAATAATCTAGTTCACATCGCTATGTGATTAACACCCAAAGAGTACTAAGGTATGATCATGTTTTGCTCGTGAGAGAAGCTTAGTCAACGGGTCTGTCACATTCAGAGCCGTATGTATTTTGCAAATACTCTATGTCTACAATGCTCGCACGGAGCTACTCTAGCTAATTGCTCCCACTTTCAATATGTATCCAGATTGAGTCTTAGAGTCATCTGGATCTGTGTAAAAAGCTTGCATCGATGTAACTCTTTACGACGGGCTCTTTTATCACCTCCATAATCGAGAAATATTTCCTTAGTCCTCACTAAGGATGTTCTTGACCAATGTCCAAAGTTGATCTACTCCTAGATCACTATTGTACTCCTTGCCAAATTCAGAGCAAGGTATACAATAGGTCTGGTACATAGCATAGCATACTTCATAGAACCTATGATCGAGGCATAGGGAATGACTTTCATTCTATTTTATATTTTCTGCCGTGGTCGGGATTTGAGTCTTACTCAGTTTCATACGTTTTGCAACACAGGCAAGAACTTTTCTTTGACTGTTCCATTTTGAACTACTTCAAAATCTTGACAAGGTATGTACTTATTGAAAAACTTATCAAGCGTCTTGATCTATCTCTATAGATCTTGATGCTCAATATGTAAGCAGCTTCACTGAGGTCCTTCTTTAAAAAACTCCTTTCAAATACTCCTTTATGCTTTGCAGAATAATTCTACATTATTTCCGATTAACAATATGTCATTCACATATACTTATCGAAAATGTTGTAATGCTCCCACTCACTTTCTTGTAAATACGGGCTTCTCCAAAAGTCTCAGATAAAACCATATGCTTTGATCACACTATCAAAGCGTTTATTCCAACTCCGAGATGCTTGCACCAGTCCATAGATGGATCGTTGGAGCTTGCATATTTTGTTAGCTCCTTTAGGATTGAAAAAACCTTCTGGTTGCATCATATACAACTCTTCTTTAATAAATCCATTGAAGAATGTAGTTTTGACATCCATTTGCCAGATTTCATAAAATGTGGCAATCGCTAACATGATTCGGACAGACTTAAGAATCGCTACAGTTTGAGAAAATCTTATTGTAGTCAACACCTTGAACTTGTCGAAAACCTTTTTGTGACAAGTCGAGCTTTGTAGATAGTAACACTACTATCAATGTCCGTCTTCCTCTTGAAGATCCATTTATTTAACATGGCTTGCTGATCATCGAGCAAGTCAATCAAAGTCCATACTTTGTTCTCATACATGGATCCTATCTCAGATTTCATGGCCTCAAGCCATTTCGCGGAATCTGGGCTCATCATCGCTTCCTCATAGTCCGTAGGTTCATCATGGTCTAGTAACATGACTTCCGAACACGATTACCATACCACTGTGCGGATTTTGCTCGAAGACCTACGAGGTTTGGTAGAAACTTGATCTGAAGTTTCATGATCATCATCATTAACTTCCTCACTAATTGGTGTAGGAATCATCGAACTGATTTCTGTGATGAACTACTTTCCAATAAGGGAGAAGGTACAATTACCTCATCAAGTTCTACTTTCCTCCCACTCACTTCTTTCGAGAGAAACTTTCTTCTCTAGAAAGGATCCATCTTAGCAACGAAAAACTTGCCTTTGGATCTGTGATAGAAGGTGTACCCAATAGTTACCTTTGGGTATTCTATGAAGACGCACTTCTCCGATTTGGGTTCGAGCTTATCGGTGAAAACTTTTTCACATAAGTATCAAAACTCCAAACTTTTAAGAAACGACAGCTTAGGTTTACTGTTAAACCATAGTTCATATGGTGTCGTCTCAACGGATTTAGATGGTGCCCTATTAAACGTGAATGCAGCTGTCTCTAATGCATAACCCCAAAACGATAGTGGTAAATCGGTAAGAGACATCATTGATCGCACCATATCAAAATAAAGTACGGTTACGACGTTCGGACACACCATAACGTTGTGGTGTTCCAGGTGGCGTGAGCCGTGAAACTATTCCACTTTGTTTTAATTGAAGACCAAACTCGTAACTTAAATATTCATCTCCACGATCAGATCGTAGAAACTTTATTTTCTTGTTACGATGATTTTCTATTTCACTCTGAAATTCTTTGAACTTTTCAACTATTTCAGACTTATGTTTCATCAAGAAGATATACGCATATCTGCTCAAATCATCTGTGAAGGTCGGAAAATAATGATACTTGCCACGAGCATCAAAACTTATTGAATCGCATACATCGGTATGTATTATTTCCAATAAGTCAAGAGCTTGTTCCATTGTTACGGAGAACGGAGTTTCAGTCATCTTGCCCAAAAGGCACGGTTCGCAAGCATCAAATGATTCATAATCAAGTGATTCCAAAAGTCCATCGACATGGAGTTTTCTTCATGCGCTTTACACCAATATGACCTAAACGGCATAGCACAAATAAGTTGCACTATCATTATTAACTTTGCATCTTTTGGTTTCAATATTATGAATATGTGTATCACTATGATCGAGATCCAATGAACCATTTTCATTGGGTGTGTAACCATATAAGGTTTTATTCATGTAAACAGAACAACAATTCATTCTCTTACTTAAATGAATAACCGAATTGCAATAAACATGATTAAATCATATTTATGCTCAACACCAAATAACACTTATTTAGGTTCCACACTAATCCCGAAAGTATAGGGAGTGTGCGATGATGATCATATCAATCTTGGAACTACTTCCAACACTCATCGTCACTTCCCTTCAACTAGTTTTTATTCGTCAGAACTCCTGTTTCGAGTTACTAATTTTGGCAACCGAACAAGTATCAAATACTCAGGGGCTACTATAAACATTAGTAAAGCACACATCAATAACCTGTATATCAAATATACCCTTGTTCACTTTGCCATCCTTATTATCCGCCAAATACTTGGGGTAGTTCTGCTTCTAGTGACCAGTTCTATTGCAGCAAAAGCACTTAGTCTCAGGCTTAGGTCCAGACTTGGGCTTCTTCACTCGAGCAGCAACTTGCTTGCCGTTCTTCTTGAAGTTCCCCTTCTTCCCTTTGCCTTTTTCCTTGAGACTAGTGGTCTTGTCAATCATCAACACTTGATGCTCTTTCTTGATTTCTACCTTCGTCGATTTCAACATCATGAAGAGCTCGGGAATCGTTTTCCTCATCCCTTGCATATTATAGTTTATCACGAAGTTCTAGTAACTTAGTGATGGTGACTAGAGAATTCTGTCAATCGCTATCTTATCTGGAAGATTAACTCCCACTTGATTCAAGCGATTGAAGTACCCAGACAATCTGAGCACATGCTTACTAGTTGAGCGATTCTCCTCCATCTTTTAGCTATAGAACTTGTTGGATACTTCATATCTCTCTCAACTCGGGTATTTGCTTGAAATATTAACTTCAATTCCTGGAACATCTCATATGTTCCATGACGTTCAAAACGTCTTTGAAGTCCCGATTCTAAGCCGTTAAGTATGGTGCACTAAACTATCAAGTAGTCATCATATTGAGCTAGCCAAACGTTCATAAAGTCTGCATCTGCTCTTGCAATAGGTCTGTCACCTAGCGGTGCATTAAGGACATAATTGTTCTGTGCCGCAATGAGGATAAACCTCAGATCACGGATCCAATCCGCATCATTGCTACTAACATTTTTCAATACAATTTTCTCTAGGAACACATATAAAAAACATAGGGAAGCAACAATGCGAGCTTATTGATCTACAACATAATTTGCAAAATACTACCAGGACTAAGTTCATGATAAATTAAAGTTCAGTTAATCATATTACTTAAGAACTCCCACTTAGATAGACATCCCTCTAATCCTCTAAGTGATTACGTGATCCAAATCAACTAAACCATGTCCGATCATCACGTGAGATGGAGTAGTTTCAATGGTGAACATCACTATGTTGATCATATCTACTATATGATTCACGTTCGACCTTTCGGTCTCTCGTGTTCCGAGGCCATATCTGTTATATGCTAGGCTCGTCAAGTTTAACCTGAGTATTCGCGTGTGCAACTGTTTTGCACCCGTTGTAGATGGATCGTAGAACTTATCACACCCGATCATCACGTGGTGTCCGGGTACTACTGAACTTTGGCAACGGTGCATACTCGTGGAGAACACTTCTTGATAATTTTTAGTGAGAGATCATCTTATAATGCTACCGTCAAACAAAGCAAGATAAGATGCATAAAGGATAAACATCACATGCAATCAATATAAGTGATATGATATGGTCATCATCATCTTGTGCTTGTGATCTCCATCGCCGAAGCACCGCCATGATCACCATCGCCACCGCGCGACACCTTGATCTCCATCGTAGCATCGTTGTCGTCTCGTCAACTATTGCTTCTACGACTATCGCTACTCCTTAGTGATAAAGTAAAGCAATTACATGGCGCTTATGCGTTTCATACAATAAAGCGACAACCATATGGCTCACGCCATTTCGATAACTCGGTTACAAAACATGATCATCTCATACAATAAAATATAGCATCACGTCTTGACCATATCACATCACAACATGCCCTGCAAAAACAAGTTAGACGTCCTCTACTTTGTTGTTGCAAGTTTTACGTGGCTGCTACGGGCTGAGCAAGAACCGTTCTTACCTACGCATCAAAACCACAACGATACTTCGTCAAATAGACTCCCTTTTAACCTTCTCCAGGACCGGGCGTAGCCACACTCGGTTCAACTAAAGTTGGAGAGACAGTCTTCCGCAAGCCATCTAAGTGCAAAGCACGTCGAGGGAACCGCGTAAGGTTGGTCCGGATCGTCTCGTCCAACAATACCGCTGAACCAAAGTATGACATGCTGGTAGGCGGTATGACTTGTATCGTCCACAACTCACTTGTGTTCTACTCGTGCATATGACATCAACGCATAAAACCAGGCTCGGATGCCATCGCTGGGGAACGTAGTAATTTCAAAAAATTTCCCTACGATCACGCCAAGACCATGGTGATGGCATAGCAACGAGAGGGAAGAGTGTCCGCCCACGCACTCGTGAGACCGAAGCGGAAGCGTTATAACAACGCTGTTGATGTAGTAAATGCGTCTTCACGATCCGACCGATCCAAGCACCGAACGACGGCACCTCCGAGTTCTCGCACATCGCTCAGCTCGATGACGATCCCGGACTCCGATCCAGCAAAGTGTCGGGGATGAGTTCCACAAGACGACGGCGTGGTGACGATGTTGATGCTCCACCGACGCAGGGCTTCGCCTAAGCTCATGACGATATGACTTCTCCCGCAGGCTTCGCCTAAGCTCTCTGACGATATGACCAAGTGGAATATGGTGGAAGTGGGCACCGCACACGGCTAAGGAAAGATCCGTAGATCAACTTGTGTCTCATGGGGTGAACCCTGCCCCCGTATATAACGGAGCCAAGGGGGAGGTGGCCGGCCCTAGAGGAGGCGCACCAAGGAGGAGTCCTACTCCCACCGGGAGTAGGACTCCCCCCCCCCTTCTCCTAGTTGGACTAGGATTGGAGGAGGGGGAAGAGGGAAGGGGCGCCGCCCCCCCCCCCCTTCCTTGTCCTATTCGGACTAGAGGGGGGAGGGGCGCAGCCCACCTTGGCCTGCCCTTCCTCTTCTCCTATGGCCCATTAAGGCCCATGGACCTCCCGGGGTTCCAGTAACCTCCGGTACTCAGAAAATCCCGATTTCACCCGGAACACTTCCGATGTCCAAATGTAGGCTTCCAATATATCAATCTTTATGTCTCGACCATTTCGAGACTCCTCGTCATGTCCGTGATCACATCCGGGACTCCGAACAATCTTCGGTGCATCAATACTTATAAACTCATTATGAACTGTCATCGAAACGTTAAGCGTGCGGACCCTACGGGTTCGAGAACTATGTAGACATGACCTAGAACCATTCTCGGTCAATAACCAATAGCGGAACCTGGATGCCCATATTGGTTCCTACATATTCTACGAAGATCTTTATCGGTCAAACCGCATAACGACATACGTTGTTCCCTTTGTCATCGGTATGTTACTTACCCGAGATTCGATCGTCGGTATCCAATACCTAGTTCAATCTCGTTACCGGTAAGTCTCTTTACTCGCTTCAGAATACATCATCTCACAACTAACTCATTAGTTGTAATGCTTGCAAGGCTTAAGTGATGTGTATTACCGAGAAGGCCTAGAGATACCTCTCCGACAATCGGAGTGACAAAACCTAATCTCGAAATACGCCAACCCAACAAGTAACTTTGGAGACACCTCTATTACTCCTTTATAATCACCAAGTTACGTTTTTAAGTTTTGTAGTACACAAATTTTTCCTCAGGTAAACGGGAGTTGCATAATCTCATAGTTATAGGAACATGTATGGGTCATGAAGAAAGCATTAACATACTAAACGATCAAGTGTTAAGCTAACGGAATGGGTCATGTCAATCAGATCATTCAACTAATGATGTGACCTTGTTAATCAAATAACAACTCCTTGTTTATGGTTAGGAAACATAACCATCTTTGATTAACAAGCTAGTCAAGTAGAGGCATACTAGTGACATACTGTTTGTCTATATATTCACACATGTATTATGTTTCCGGTTAATACAATTCTAGCATGAATAATAAACATTTATCATGATATAAGGAAATAAATAATAACTTTATTATTGCCTCTAGGGCATATTTCCTTCATCCGGTGCCCCATAAAAATGTTCTTGGCCGCCCTACCTGGCACGACTCCATCCCGAGAGAGAGCACCAACTCTCCCCCGTCACTAGTAATGCGGGCACCAAGCTAGTATCGGCCTAGGTAATCAATAATGCCCTTTCCCATATAAGGGTAGAGTGGTTGCGCATGTAAGGTTGGGACAGTCGACAAATCTTAAATCTAATCCGTCTCTGTAAACAACACCTTTATCAAGCCTCGGTACACTACTTCTCCACCAAGTAGTGACCTAGTTCTTCATCATCTCCCAGGGGCATCAGTGGCACCCTCTGGGGCTGCTTGCAAGTATGTCAAACCACACTTGTTTCTTTCCATGCATAACCCTGACCCGCTTTGCATAGCAACTACTTTAGCATCCTATCTACTCCCACCGGCATAACCCTCATAAGAAGGTAGGGTCATGCACAACGCAAGTATCAGGGAGGAAGTACGGTGGCAAACCATCAAAGTGGTTACCACCTCATCATGATTCCATTGCAGCAACAATATGGTGCTATATGACATGCATAAAAAGGGTTTCATAGATATGGTCAAAGAGCTGCTTGCCTGTTGTAAGAAAGTCTTTGAGGTCTTCAAATATCTCTGGTCCAACTCCGAGCATTCCGTCTACTTCGTCAACTATCGTCGAAAGCAAGCATAATAAGCAACACAAGAAGGCAGAAAATAAAAGTGCTCCAAAAATATTAATTTGACTTTTCTAGGACATCCCTGGTTATATGAAAAATAACCAGAGTAGTTTCATTGGAATTGGATCAGTGGATATCTCTGAACATTTCAATATGATGGAATCAAGGGGTTTATGGGTTTGCAAGAAGTGTATAGAAACATGTCTTTGAAAATGACCAAAGGTACCCATTTAACAAACCATGATTTTAGAAGCATCTAGGAGTTGGTTTCACTGGATTTGGAGTTCAAATGAATATTCTATGGATTTGCAAAGTTGACAAATATGAAGAAATGGCTCATTATTTTGTGGGGTACATAAATTATTAATAAAAATGTTCATAAACTAAGTTATGACCTTAGAAACACCTAGGAATTTGAATCATGGCATTTGGATCAAATTTGAGCCCTCTGTGATTTTCTAAAGTTCATCACAAAAGTAGGAAAAATAGGATTTGATAAATATTTGTGAAGAAAAGGTCTCTGGAAAAATGTGCATGTTGCACTAACAGGTAGCTCATGATTTATAGAGTCACTAGAAATTTGAATCATCAAATTTGGAGTCCATTTGAATTATTTATGGATTTTACAAGTTTCCGGAAAAAAAGGAAATAAGGCTTTAACCTTATCCTGCGCACGGGCGACGGATAGACCGTGGGCCGGCCCAGCGGCTCGGCCACGCGAACGACAGGCGACGTCGAAGGCGTCTTTGCCGAAGCTGTTTCCACTTAAACGGCGGGGGCCCGCCCACTGGGCCGCTGACGCGCGGGCCCCAGCTGCAGGTCGCCTACAACCTCCCGCGCGTGCTCCGGTCGCAGGGAGGAGCGGCTCCCACCGGCTACAGAGCGTCTCCGGCGACGCTCCGCCCACCGGCGTGCTCAGGAGGCCATGCCGCACCCATCCATGTGCTACACGCACGCCGTGGAGGGCTGCAACAGCGATGGCCTGGGTGGCCGCGGAGGAGGCTGTCGGCCATCTTCGGCCACGAGCGCGTGGGGTTCTCGGGGATGAACGACGGTGACGGAGGGCCTCGAGGTGGTGGTATGAGGGTACTGGAGTGGCTAGGCAGATAGGAGAGGCTCGGGATAGCCCGGATTTAGGCGGAGCCCGACGGCGGCGCTCCGGCCGTTGTGATGGATGGAGGGCACGGGGAGAGGAGTGAGTTGGTCCAGGGGTCTCGAGAGGGGGCTCGGGGTGGCCTTAAATAGCCGACCCGTAGCTCACCGTGGACGCTTGGCCTGCCGGTGGCAGCAACAGCAGCTCGGGAGGCCAAGAGGGAGGGAGAGGAGCCGTCTACGGTGTTCGTGAGAGTCGTGTAGGGTGCCAGGAAGAGAGAGAGAGCGGGCGAGGCCACAGTGCTTTCAGCAGCGTCTTGGCCGGGCATTAGCCGAGCCGGGCGGCTCTGAGCACGCGCCAGGGGTGAGAGAGAGGTAAAGAGGAGGGGCCAGGATGGTGGCGTGTTGCGGACGTCGAGACACCTCGGTGGCGCGAGGGGAGGCTTGAGGTGGGCCGGGAGCGCCGTGTCAACGGTCGGGTCTTGTGATGGCGTGCTCCAGCGCGTCACTCATGGCGTCCACTTTTGTCCTGGCAGCCTGCAGGGGTCCAGGCAAAGCCGAGGAGAGCCTTGGATGCTCTGGAATGCAAAGGAGGGAGAGAGAGGCTGAGAGAGAGGGATAATGCTGCTGCCCAGAGAAGAAGAATGGGTCCCTGCCCCCCTTCATCATTGCTTCTCGGGCAGGGAAGCACACCAGAGGTAGAGGGTGACTAGGAGGGGTTGTGGTAAAAAGGAGGGCTCAAGGAGATTAGTGGAAGTGGACAAAACATACATTTTTAATTTCTGCCAGACGGTGTTTGATGGTGGTTTGGGCAGGAAGATAAACTCCACTTGACATGAGGCTTGACAGGGTCAAATGGTACACATAATTAGGGCCTTCCACCAACCTTGAGTTCATTTGGGCAAAGTTGCCAATGCAACTTTTGTGAACCCTAGAATTTGGCAGAAATGAACTTGTGTAGATCTAGTTGATCAAATCACTTCTCCTTGATGCACCACTAGGTGTGGTGGCCTCATTTGGTCATGTGATCCTGCTCACAAAAGTTGAAATCAAGGAGAGAAAGTTGGTAATGTAGAATTGTTCAAATTTGATTCTGGTCAGAGAGGGTTTTGGGGCTCTTTGATCAATTTAACTTGTTCTCCAACTTGTGCCATTTGGTCTAGATGAATGATTAGACCAGTTGAGCATGTACACAAGATTTGAGAATTTGGACATGTTCGACAATGTAAAGTTGCTCAAACTTTAAAATGGACAGAAATGGTTTTGAGGGGATTTCATGGGGTTATACTATTCTCCGTGACATGATACTTGTCCAGATCATCAAGCATGTCATATGTGACATGCTAGAATTTTCTTGGAATTTTTGGAGAATATTTCCTTTGTAAATATTTCAAAAGCTTGAAATATCCAGAATGGGTATTTGAGGGATTTGACCAATATCTTGAACATGCCCATGTGTTGAAACTCCTATATATGGGAAATATATGTCCACGGAGTTTCTCTAAATTTTCACAAATATTTTTAAAGCATAAAAATAATTTTAACCTATTAAAGACCATTTCTGGCCTTAAGAAAAAGCTTTTAAATAAAATAGTAAAATAACTTTTAAAATCATATTTTTATGGTTTCTGGGTATCCTATATCTAATAGGAGTTAAATATATTTTTTGAAAGATTTTTACTGCCCTTAATTAAGTACTTGCAGTGCAAACCTCAATTCAGGGGTTTTTGGAAAACTAAATTTAGAAAATACTTTTTGGCCAAAATATTTTACAATAAATTATTTTATGACCTACACACATGGCATGATCATGGGCGTAAGTTTTGGATCAAGGAGAAGGAGTATAAGAGTTGGAGGATTTATTTGATTTTTGGAGCACTAGCAAACAGTAGACAAAATCAAATCAAGCAAAGACCAAAACACACAAAAAGTTTTTGCCAAACCACAATTTATCATGATTTATCATCTTAAGTGTTGTGCCATGAAAATCAGGGTGTGACAGACCTACCCCCCTTACAAGAATCTCGTCCCGAGATTCCCAAACTAAGCGGAAAGGGATACAAAAACTTTGAGTGGGGTGGTCTTCACGTCCTGATACTGTTCCTGCTTCTGAGCGGTGCTCCTTTGATCCTTGAAGTACTTGATGGTGTGGCTCCGTGTATGACGCTCTTCTTGATCCAGGTTGCTAATGGGTAGCTCGTGGTAGGTTAGATTAGGCTAGGGGTTGATGGCTCGGTGGTCAATGCCCTCGTAGAGATCGGGCAAGTTAGGAAGTTGGAAACACTTCCGGGGTTGTGATGCATGGAAAGTGTTGTGCATACCAGGTAACTCAAGTGGCAATTCCAGCTGGTAACTGTCTTCTCTTCGTCTTGTAGTGATCTCGGAGGGATTGTTAAATCTTGGAGTGATCTCGAAGGGGCCGATGAATCTTGGTGTGGATCTCCTTGTCATGGAAATGCTTGGTTCCTTAGAGAGGAGTGGCTTGCAGATACACATGGTCTTTAACGGAAGTATACTTCTTGAAGAAGGTGGGTGGTGTAGTTCTTCCTGTTAGACATGACGGTCTTCAGATGTTCCTTGACCAGCTCAATGATTCTTCTTCCGTCTTCGGGTAGACGAGTAAGTCATCAAAGAAAGATGACAACTATCTTGTCCAAGCACTCCATGAAGTCTATGGGGTGCGTAAAGTGGGCTGAGGCATTGGTGATGGTCACGGTTGAGTATTGGCCGAGGTCTTATCGATCTAGAGCCAAAGCCCAAGGTCAGGATCCGGCCATGTTGTGGTTTGGTAGGGCGTAAGGGTTTCAAGGATTCTAGTGTGCGAGTGAATGTTCATCATCCCATCCTTGAGCACAGTTTCTGAGATGCCAATAGTTCTGCCTAGTCTTCACATCATATTACCAAAAGGATTATCTCGTATAGGTCAACTCCAATCATCACTCATGTCATTCATATCCTCGTGACTCTCGAGAGGGGGTCTAACAAAATCATGTATGTCTACAACCCCCAAACTCATATGTATGTCTACCCCTAAAAATCCATGGGTAGAACATATAAGCTGCTAAGCTTGAACGTGACAATCCAAGTGCTCAACCTATTCTTCCAAGGTCTAAGATAAAGCACCTCTATCCTAAGGAAACACATCGTAAGCCACTCCAAGATCTTGTTTCCTTCCCATGAATCAACCAACAACCCATTAACTTCCATCAATCACTACATAATCCATTTAATTATACAAATCCAATGTCTATGGTGTCTCACACGAATCTTCTAATGTCCTATAGTCACCAAATACTTGAAAGGGCTACCTTGCTATAGTCAGTCCACCAATTTCCATTATCATGGTCATGTAACTCCAAGGTCAAGCATATATAGATCCCTAAATAAATTCTGACAATTATTCCAATCTCCTAGTTATGGTCCACCGAGAAACATGGTATCATGATCAAGATCATCAGTCTAAATCCAATTTACTCCAAACCATGTAAAATTACTCTGCATCCATACTCCACTAGGGTAACCTACTTAATCCAAATCTCATGTCCAACGAGGAACTCCTACATGTCTCCCTCAAGTTATATATGTAATATCAACTATCTCCTATCAATATCATCTGATCCAGTCAAATCCTTGCACTTCCAGGAGTTTCAGCTTGCGATCATAATTGTCCTATAAATCCAACCTACTCGGGGATAATGGAAGCTATGCTAATCTATAATCATGATCCCACCAAGTTCATCTACCAACATGAAAGCATCATGATCTACCAAAGTCTCGATCAATCCCCACGGTCTACGATATAAACTCATCAAGTCATTGTCCTCCGTTCCTATATCCTCAGATTGGTCTCTCCTATGGAATCATTAGTTTTGGTGCTACCTTAGGATGATAATGTGCTCGTTCGCTATGTCCACCAGTTCCATAATGAACCCAGTGCTATGTGAGGTTACAGAGGCTTAACTGATCCACTTGTAATTCCGTGGGTTAAGCACTTGGTTAAGGATTTGAGCTAGGGTATCTCGTGAAGTCTCGAAGGGTATAGCGATGGGTTTACAGTCTTGAGAGGTAAACATAACTCTACGGGGTTGCACTTGGTCGAGGAGGTTGTAGCAAAAGTCTTCAGTGCTGGTTGGTTGCCAAAGTAGAATCTTTGGTGTATCTTGTCTTGCTAGCCTTGATTGAGGAGAGAGATGAGAGGGAGAGGTAGCATAAAGGAGGGGGATGCCTAAAAGGGGGTTCTATAGTGCAGGTGCAAACAACAAGTGCCGAAAGGGCCAAACACGGGCATTAAGATAAGTAAGGTGATATAGTCACGTACTTTTTGCCTAGGGCAAAAAAGGCGGGATATCAAAACACAAACAAATAAAAACAAGCAACACACAGTCATGGTTCTATTCGAACCATCATACGGACTCGACTGCGCATAGGGGGTACACGACTTATCCTACCCTAGGGGTCCTCGGACTCAGTAGTCGTTCCTTGTGCCTCGTGCAGTCTTCCGGGTTTTCCTCAGGTGTTGTTACATCTCTTGTAGTTGTTCGATGAAACGATCTCGGTTGAGCTTGATGAGTCTTCAACAACTTCTCGCCTGCTGGAGTGATGGGGTGAAGGTGGCTCCTTGTAGCTGTCTTTGACTTGGTCTTCTCTTGTCTTCTTAACCATGATGATCGCTTTTGCCTTCTAAGCCGTCGATGGTACTAGGTAGGTAATCCTTTATGCAATGACATTAACAAGGCATAGTAGAAGTCCAACATGTCGGTTACGTTGATGACAACATCGACACCAAGAGCGGGGAATGAAGAGAACCGTTTTCCTGCTCACTATAGTGAGGCGGACCAAATGGCTAGGTTCTCATCCACCGGTGGTTGCCGATGCAACAATGATAAGGACAGGGTTGCTCTACTAGCGATGTATATCATGATCTTGCATATCCCATGCCCTGGTCATCATAGGCCAAGGTTGCATCATCCTGGGGCAGCGTCAAGGGTGTCTCCATCTCCACAGGTCTTCAGGTCCTCATTCCTCGAGGGTGTATCTTCATTGGTATCGCCTTGTTGTGATGTCGCCAATCTTGTGTTCGTGGAGATGTGGGTGAATGTCTGGCAAGGAATCTTCCTTCTAGATTATCCACGAGGATTACAAGGAATCCAGTGGCCAGGGGCATAAGGATTATAGCGACCAAAGGTTTTTGAAGGGGAAGAGGTTGATGGGGAAAGTGTACCTTAATTTATGAAAAACTGAGAAGGGAAGAGAAGTATAGACAGTTTTTTGAAAACTAGCGATAGTTCTGAAAATAGTTTTACCCTAACTCACGACCATGCTAACTAAGGCTTCCTACAGTCAGGATGGCTCTGATACCAGCTCTGTGGGGACCCCGACTCATAAGTCGAGATCACCGAATGCACGTGTACAGTGATCCCAGAGATCAATGCTCACTGAACACACATAAGCTGAATAACAAGAGTCTTACATCCATACATACCGTTTTACACAAGTAGGACCATTAGGGTCCAGTCTTGAGTGTATCATCGCAGCGGAAATCTTCAATAACAACTTGGACCCATGCCATCTGCCTTAACCCTCTGGGCATTACGGTAGGAAGCGTCCTAGCTTCGCATGTTCGTCACCAAAATGTCCTTCATCACATCATGTTCTTTCATGCACAGCCAATAAAATAACCAGTGGCAAGCCAATGAGTACTTTGAATGTACTCGCAAGCAAACCAAGGGTGTTAACAGAATAATTATGCAAGGCACTACTGCTAATTTGGCATTTTTGCGGAAAGCTAGTTTTTCTCAATTCAAGTATGATCAACATTTATCAAGGATATGCATGCGTCTGCAACAAGTATTAGGAGGTTACAGACATCAACATCGAGAGAGAGTTATGAACAACTCATGCTCAAGCTCATCGTGACTTCCTCACGAATCACGTCAATAGATTTACCAAACCGTGTTGTTTGTCAGAAACATATGGACGTAGTCTAAGCAGCACCACCCAACTGTCCTTGACCATGGACACGGCTATTCGAATAGTTTTACACTCTGCAGAGGTTGCACACTTTACCCACAAGATCCGGGGAACTTCCGTGTCATCGACGACCCGCGATACCTCGATGCAGGGGTAAGCACCGATCACTATCTTTCCCTAGACGACACTAACATGGAGTCCACTCGATTGGCGATAACCCCGTGCCCAACATTTCACAACTTAAAATTGTGGAGCATCGCTCCCATATTCATCACATACCACTGGCACGGGGTACCAACGGTGTGTCCGGTGCCCCATAAAAATGTTCTTGGCCGCCCTACCAGGCACGACCCCGTCCCGAGAGAGAGCACCAACTCTCCCCCGTCACTAGTAATGTGGGCACCAAGCTAGTATCGGCCTAGGTAATCAATAATGCCCTTTCCCATATAAAGGTAGAGTGGTTGCACATGTAAGGTTGGGACAGTCGACAAATCTTAAATATAATCCGTCTCTGTAAACAACACCTTTATCAAGCCTCGGTACACTACTTCTCCACCAAGTAGTGACCTAGTTCATCATCATCTCCCAGGGCATCGGTGGCACCCTCTGGGCTGCTTGCAAGTATGTCAAACCACACTTGTTTCTTTCCATGCATAACCCCGACCGCTTTGCATAGCAACTACTTTAGCATCCTATCTACTCCCAAGCATAACCCTCATAAGAAGGTAGGGTCATGCAAAATGCAAGTATCGGCGAGGAAATGCGGTGGCAAACCATCAAAGTGGTTACCACCTCATCATGATTCCATTGCAGCAACAATATGGTGCTATATGACATGCATAAAAAGGGTTTCATAGACATGGTCAAAGAGCTGCTTGCCTGTTGTAAGAAAGTCTTTGAGGTCTTCAAATATCTCTGGTCCAACTCCGAGCATTCCGTCTACTTCGTCAACTATCGTCGAAAGCAAGAATAATAAGCAACACAAGAAGGCAGAAAATAAAAGTGCTCCAAAAATATTAATTTGACTTTTCTAGGACATCCCTGGTTATATGAAAAATAACCAGAGTGGTTTCATTGGAATTGGATCAGTGGATATCTCTGAACATTTCAATATGATGGAATCAAGGGGTTTATGGTTTTGCAAAAAGTGTACAGAAACATGTATTTGAAAATGAGCAAAGGTACCCATTTAACAAACCATGATTTTAGAAGCATCTAGGAGTTGGTTTCACCTTTGGATTTGGAGTTCAAATGAATATTCTATGGATTTGCAAAGTTGACAAATATGAAGAAATGGCTCATTATTTTGTGGGGTACAGAAAGTATTAATAAAAATGTTCATAAACTAAGTTATGACCTTAGAAACATCTAGGAATTTGAATCAAGGCATTTGGATCAAATTTAAGCCCTCTGTGATTTTCTAAAGTTCATCACAAAAGTAGGAAAAATAGGATTTGATAAATATTTGTGAAGAAAAGGTCTCTGGAAAAATGTGCATGTTGCACTAACAGGTAGCTCATGATTTATAGAGTCACTAGAAATTTGAATCATCAAATTTGGAGTCCATTAAAATAGTTTATGGATTTTACAAGTTTCTGGAAAAAGAAAAAAAAGGAAATAAGGCTTTAACCTTATCCTGCGCACGGGCGACGGATAGACCGTGGGCCGGCCCAGTGGCTCGGCCACGCGGACGACAGGCGACGTCGAAGGCGTCTTTGCCGAAGACGTTTCCACTTAAACGGCGGGGGCCCGCCCCACTGGTCGCCGACGCGCTGCCCTACTGCAGGTCGCCTTCAACCTCCCGCGCCTCCGATTCATGGGAGGAGGCGGCTCCCGCCACAGTCTCCGGCGACGCCCGCCCACCGGCGCGTGCTCAGAGGCCATGCCGCACCCATCCATGCGCTACACGCACGCCGTGGAGGGCTGCAGCAGCGATGGCCTGGGTGGCAGCGGAGGAGGCTGTCGGCCATCTTGACCCACGAGCGCGTGGCGTTCCGAGATGAGCAGCGGTGACGGAGGGCCTCGAGGTGGTGGTATGAGGGTACTGGAGTGGCTAGGGAGATAGGAGAGGCTCGGGATAGCCCGGATTTAGGCGGAGCCCGACGGCGGCGCTCCGGCCGTTGTGATGGATGGAGGGCACGGGGAGAGGAGTGAGTTGGTCCAGGGGTCTCTGGGAGGGAGAGAGAGGCAAAGGAGTCGAGAGGGGGCTCGGGGTGGCCTTAAATAGCCGACCCGTAGCTCACCGTGGACGCAGCGGACGGGTGGCCGCGGCAACGGCTCGGGAGGCCAGGAGGGAGGGAGAGGAGCTGTCTACGGCGTTCGTGGGAGTCGCGTAGGGTGCCAGGAAGAGAGAGAGGGAGCGGGGCGAGGCCCTGGTGCTCGCGCGTGCGAGGCCGGGCATTGGCCGAGCCGGGCGGCTCTGGGCACGCGCCGCAGGGGGTGAGAGAGAGGGAAAGAGGAGGGGGCCAGGATGGTGGCGTGTTGCGGACGTCGAGACACCTCGACTGGCGCGAGGGGGAGGCTCAAGGTGGGCCAGGAGCGCCGTGTCAACGGTCGGGAGCGCGGTAGCGTGCTCCAGAGCGCGTCTTTGGCCGGCATGTGCGGCTTTTCCGCGCGGACTCGCGCGTCCACTTTTGTCTGGCAGCTGCAGGGGGTCTAGGCAAAAGCCGAGGAGAGCCTTGGATGCTCTGGAATGCCAAGGAGGGAGAGAGAGGCTGAGAGAGAGGGATAATGCTGCTGCACGGAGAAGAAGAATGGGTCCCTGCCCCCCTTCATCATTGCTTCTCGGGCAGGGAAGCACACCAGAGGTAGAGGGGGACTAGGAGGGGTTGTGGTAAAAAGGAGGGCTCAAGGAGATTAGTGGAAGTGGACAAAACATACATTTTTAATTTCTGCCAGAAGGTGTTTGATGGTGGTTTGGGCAGGAAGATAAACTCCACTTGAAATGAGGCTTGACAGGGTCAAATGGTACACATAATTAGGGCCTTCCACCAACCTTGAGTTCATTTGGGCAAAGTTGCCAATGCAACTTTTGTGAACCCTAGAATTTGGCAGAAATGAACTTGTGTAGATCTAGTTGATCAAATCACTTCTCCTTGATGCACCACTAGGTGTGGTGGCCTCATTTGGTCATGTGATCCTGCTCACAAAAGTTGGAATCAAGGAGAGAAAGTTGGTAATGTAGAATTGTTCAAATTTGATTCTGGTCAGAGAGGGTTTTGGGGCTCTTTGATCAAGTTAACTTGTTCTCCAACTTGTGCCATTTGGTCTAGATGAATGATTAGACCAGTTGAGCATGTACACAAGATTTGAGAGAATTTGGACATGTTTGACAATGTAAAGTTGCTCAAACTTTAAAATGGACAGAAATGGTTTTGAGGGGATTTCATGGGGTTATACTATTCTCCGTGACATGATACTTGTTCAGATCATCAAGCATGTCATATGTGACATGCTAGAATTTTGTTGGAATTTTTGGAGAATATTTCCTTTGTAAATATTTCAAAAGCTTGAAATATCCAGAATGGGTATTTGAGGGATTTGACCAATATCTTGAACATGCCCATGTGTTGAAACTCCTATATATGGGAAATATATGTCCACGGAGTTTCTCTAAATTTTCACAAATATTTTTAAAGCATAAAAATAATTTTAACCTATTAAAGACCATTTCTGGCCTTAAGAAAAAGCTTTTAAATAAAATAGTAAAATAACTTTTAAAATCATATTTTTATGGTTTCTGGGTATCCTATATCTAATAGGAGTTAAATATATTTTTTGAAAGATTTTTACTGCCCTTAATTAAGTACTTGCAGTGCAAACCTCAATTCAGGGGTTTTTGGAAAACTAAATTTAGAAAATACTTTTTGGCCAAAATATTTTTACAATAAATTATTTTTATGACCTACACACATGGCATGATCACTGGGCAGAAGTTTTGGATCAAGGAGAAGGAGTATAAGAGTTGGAGGCTTTATTTGATTTTTGGAGCACTAGCAAACAGTAGACAAAATCAAATCAAGCAAAGACCAAAACACACAAACAGTTTTTGCCAAACCACAATTTATCATGATTTATCATCTTAAGTGTTGTGCCATGAAAATCAGGGTGTGACAGACCTACCGCCCTTACAAGAATCTCGTCCCCGAGATTCCCAAACTAGGCGCGGAAAGGGATACAAAAACTTTGAGTGGGGTGGTCTTCACGTCCCCGATCATCGTTCACGCTTACGAGCGGTGCTCCTTTGATCCTTGAAGTACTTGATGGTGTGGCTCCGTGTATGACGCTCTTCTTGATCCAGGTTGCTAATGGGTAGCTCGTGGTAGGTTAGATTAGGCTAGGGATTGATGGCTCGGTGGTCAATGCCCTCGTAGAGATCGGGCAAGTTAGGAAGTTGGAAACACTTCCGGGGTTGTGATGCATGGAAAGTGTTGTGCATACCAGGTAACTCAGGTGGCAATTCCAGCTGGTAACTGTCTTCTCTTCATCTTGTAGTGATCTCAGAGGGGATTGTTAAATCTTGGAGTGATCTCGAAGGGGGCCGATGAATCTTGGTGTGGATCTCCTTGTCATGGAAATGCTTGGTTCCTTAGAGAGGAGTGGCTTGCAGATACACATGGTCTTTAACGCGGAAGTATACTTCTTGAAGAAGGTGGTTGGTGTAGTTCTTCCTGTTAGACATGACGGTCTTCAGATGTTCCTTGACCAGCTCAATGATTCTTCTTCCGTCTTCGGGTAGACGAGTATGTCATCAAAGAAAGATGACAACTATCTTGTCCAAGCACTCCATGAAGTCTATGGGGTGCGTAAAGTGGGCTGAGGCATTGGTGATGGTCACGGTTGAGTATTGGCCGAGGTCTTATCGATCTAGAGCCAAAGCCCAAGGTCGATCCGCCATTTGTGGTTTGGTAGAGGCGTAAGGGTTTCAAGGATTCTAGTGTGCAGTGAATGTTCATCATCCCATCCTTGAGCACAGTTTCTGAGATGCCAATAGTTCTGCCTAGTCTTCACATCATATTACCAAAAGGATTATCTCGTATAGGTCAACTCCAATCATCACTCATGTCATTCATATCCTCGTGACTCTCGAGAGGGGGTCTAACAAAATCATGTATGTCTACAACCCCCAAACTCATATGTATGTCTACCCCTAAAAATCGATGGGTAGAACATATAAGCTGCTAAGCTTGAACGTGACAATCCAAGTGCTCAACCTATTCTTCCAAGGTCTAAGATAAAGCACCTCTATCCTAAGGAAACACATCGTAAGCCACTCCAAGATCTTGTTTCCTTCCCATGAATCAACCAACAACCCATTAACTTCCATCAATCACTACATAATCCATTTAATTATACAAATCCAATGTCTATGGTGTCTCACACGAATCTTCTAATGTCCTATAGTCACCAAATACTTGAAAGGGCTACCTTGCTATAGTCAGTCCACCAATTTCCATTATCATGGTCATATAACTCCAAGGTCAAGCATATATAGATCCCTAAATAAATTCTGACAATTATTCCAATCTCCTAGTTATGGTCCACCAAGAAACATGGTATCATGATCAAGATCATCAGTCTAAATCCAATTTACTCCAAACCATGTCAAATTACTCTGCATCCATACTCCACTAGGGTAACCTACTTAATCCAAATCTCATGTCCAACGAGGAATTCCTACAAGTCTCCCTCAAGTTATATACGTAATATCAACTATCTCCTATCAATATCATCTGATCCAGTCAAATCCTTGCACTTCCAGGAGTTTCAGCTTGCGATCATAATTGTCCTATAAATCCAACCTACTCGGGGATAATGGAAGCTATGCTAATCTATAATCATGATCCCACCAAGTTCATCTACCAACATGAAAGCATCATGATCTACCAAAGTCTCAGTCAATCCCCCACGGTCTCTGATATAAACTCATCAAGTCATTGTCCTCCGTTCCTATATCCTCAGATTGGTCTCTCCTATGGAATCATTAGTTTTGGTGCTACCTTAGGATGATAATGTGCTCGTTCGCTATGTCCACCAGTTCCATAATGAACCCAGTGCTATGTGAGGTTCTGAGGCTTAACTGATCCACTTGTAATTCCGTGGGTTAAGCACTTGGTTAAGGATTCGAGCTAGGGTATCTCGTGTAGTCTCGAAGTGTATAGCGATGGGTTTACAGTCTTGAGAGGTAAACATAACTCTACGGGGTTGCACTTGGTCGAGGAGGTTGTAGCAAAAGTCTTGATGCTTTGGTTGGTTGCCAAAGTAGAATCTTTGGTGTATCTTGTCTTGCTAGCCTTCAGTTGAGGAGAGAGATGAGAGGGAGAGGTAGCATAAAGGAGGGGGATGCCTAAAAGGGAGTTCTATAGTGCAGGTGCAAACAACAAGTGCCGAAAGGGCCAAACACGGGCATTAAGATAAGTAAGGTGATATAGTCACGTACTTTTTTCCTAGGGCAAAAAGGGCGACTGATATCAAAACACAAACAAATAAAAACAAGCAACACACAGTCATGGTTCTATTCGAACCATCATACGGACTCGACTGCGCATAGGGGGTACACGACTTATCCTACCCTAGGGGTCCTCGGACTCAGTAGTCGTGCCTTGTGCCTCGTCACGATCTTCCGGTTTTCCTCGGGTGTTGTTGTTACGTCTCTTGTAGTTGTTCAATGAAACGATCTCGGTTGAGCTTGATGAGTCTTCAACAACTTCTCGCCTGCTGGAGTGATGGGGTGAAGGTGGCTCCTTGTAGCTGTCTTTGACTTGGTCTTCTCTTGTCTTCTTAACCATGATGATCGCTTTTGCCTTCTAAGCCGTCGATGGTACTAGGTAGGTAATCCTTTATGCAATGACATTAACAAGGCATAGTAGAGGTCCAACATGTCGGTTATGTTGATGACAACATCGACACCAAGAGCGGGGAATGAAGAGAACCGTTTTCCTGCTCACTATAGTGAGGCGGACCAAATGGCTAGGTTCTCATCCACCGGTGGTTGCCGATGCAACAATGATAAGGACAGGGTTGCTCTACTAGCGATGTATATAATGATCTTGCATATCCCATGCCCTGGTCATCATAGGCCAAGGTTGCATCATCCTGGGGCAGCGTCAAGGGTGTCTCCATCTCCTGGGTCTTCAGGTCCTCATTCCTCGAGGGTGTATCTTCTGTTGGTATCGTCTTGTTGTGATGTCGCCAATCTTGTGTTCGTGGAGATGTGGGTGAATGTCTGGCAAGGCATCTTCCTTCTAGATTATCCACGAGGATTACAAGGAATCCAGTGGCCAGGGGCATAAGGATTATAGCGACCAAAGGTTTTTGAAGGGGAAGAGGTTGATGGGGAAAGTGTACCTTAATTTTCGAAAAACTAAGAAGGGAAGAGAAGTATAGACAGTTTTTTTGAAAACTAGCGATAGTTCTGAAAATAGTTTTACCCTAACTGACGACCATGCTAACTAAGGCTTCCTACAGTCAGGATGGCTCTGATACCAGCTCTGTGGGGACCCCGACTCATAAGTCGAGATCACCGAATGCACGCGTGTAGTGATCCCGGAGATCAATGATCACCGAACACCACGTAAGCTGAATAACAAGAGTCTTACATCCATACATACCGTTTTACACAAGTAGGACCATTAGGGTCAAGTCTTGAGTGTATCATCGCAGCGGAAAGCTTCAATAACAACTTGGACCCATGCCATCTGCCTTAACCCTACAAGCATTCTGACTGGGAAGCGTCCTAGCTCGCATGTTCGTCACCAAAGTGTCCTTCATCACATCCTGTTCTTTCATGCCTGGCCAATAAAATAACCAGTGGCAAGCCAATGAGTACTTTGAATGTACTCGCAAGCAAACCAAGGGTGTTAACAGAATAATTATGCAAGGCACTACTGCTAATTTGGCATTTTTGCGGAAAGCTAGTTTTTCTCAATTCAAGTATGATCAACATTTATCAAGGATATGCATGCGTCGCAACAAGTATTAGGAGGTTCTGAGACATCAACATCGAGAGAGAGTTATGAACAACTCATGCTCAAGCTCATCGTGACTTCCTCACGAATCACGTCAATAGATTTACCAAACCGTGTTGTTTGTCAGAAACATATGGACGTAGTCTAAGCAGCACCACCCAACTGTCCTTGAAAGTGGACACGGCTATTCGAATAGTTTTACACTCTGCAGAGGTTGCACACTTTACGCACAAGATCCGGGGAACTTCCGTGTCATCCACGACCCGTGATACCTCAGTACCCGGGGTAAGCACCCGATCACTATCTTTCCCTAGAAGACACTAACATGGAGTCCACTCGATTGGCAGTAACCCCCGTGCCCAACATTTCACAACTTAAAATTGTTGAGCCTCGCTCCCATATTCATCACATACCACTGGCACGGGGTACCAATGGTGTGTCCGGTGCCCTATAAAAATGTTCTTGGCCGCCCTACCTGGCACGACCCCGTCCCGAGAGAGAGCACCAACTCTGCCCCATCACTAGTAATGCGGGCACCAAGCTAGTATCGGCCTAGGTAATCAATAATGCCCTTTCCCATATAAGGGTAGAGTGGTTGCGCATGTAAGGTTGGGACAGTCGACAAATCTTAAATCTAATCCATCTCTGTAAACAACACCTTTATCAAGCCTCGGTACACTACTTCTCCACCAAGTAGTGACCTAGTTCATCATCATCTCCCAGGGGCATCAGTGGCACCCTCTAGGGCTGCTTGCAAGTATGTCAAACCACAGTTGTTTCTTTCCATGCATAACCCTGACCCGCTTTGCATAGCAACTACTTTAGCATCCTATCTACTCCCACCGGCATAACCCTCATAAGAAGGTAGGGTCATGCACAATGCAAGTATCGTGAGGAAATGCGGTGGCAAACCATCAAAGTGGTTACCACCTCATCATGATTCCATTGCAGCAACAATATGGTGCTATATGACATGCATAAAAAGGGTTTCATAGACATGGTCAAAGGGCTGCTTGCCTGTTGTAAGAAAGTCTTCGAGGTCTTCAAATATCTCTGGTCCAACTCTGAGCATTCCATCTACTTCGTCAACTATCGTCAAAAGCAAGCATAATAAGCAACACAAGAAGGCAGAAAATAAAAGTGCTCCAAAAATATTAATTTGACTTTTCTAGGACATCCCTGGTTATATGAAAAATAACCAGAGTGGTTTCATTGGAATTGGATCAGTGGATATCTCTGAACATTTCAATATGTTTATGGGTTTGCAAGAAGTGTACAGAAACATGTCTTTGAAAAATGAGCAAAGGTACCCATTTAACAAACCATGATTTTAGAAGCATCTAGGAGTTGGTTTCACTGGATTTGGAGTTCAAATGAATATTCTATGGATTTGCAAAGTTGACAAATATGAAGAAATGGCTCATTATTTTGTGGGGTACGGAAAGTATTAATAAAAATGTTCATAAACTAAGTTATGACCTTAGAAACATCTAGGAATTTGAATCATGGCATTTGGATCAAATTTGAGCCCTCTGTGATTTTCTAAAGTACATCACAGAAGTAGGAAAAATAGGATTCGATAAATATTTGTGAAGAAAAGGTCTCTGGAAAAATGTGCATGTTGCACTAACAGGTAGCTCATGATTTATAGAGTCACTAGAAATTTGAATCATCAAATTTGGAGTCCATTTGAATAGTTTATGGATTTTACAAGTTTCTGGAAAAAGAAAAAAAAAAGAAATAAGGCTTTAACCTTATCCTGCGCACGGGCGACGGATAGACCGTGGGTCGGCCCAGCGGCTCGGCCACGCGGACGACAGGCGACGTCGAAGGCATCTTTGCCGAAGCCGTTTCCACTTAAACGGCGGGGGCCCGCCCTTTGGAGTCGGCCTTGGCGGGCCCAGCTGCAGGTCGCCTTCAACCTCCCGCGCGCGCTCCGACCGCGTGGAGGAGCGGCTCCCGCCAGCGATTGCCGGGGCTATAGAGCGTCTCCGGCGATGCTCCGCCCACCGGCGTGCTCAGGAGGCCATGCCGCACCCATCCATGTGCTACACGCACGCCGTGGAGAACTCTTTGCGGCGATGGCACAGGTGGCAGCGGAGGAGGCTGTCGGCCATCTTGACCACGCAGCGTGGCGTTCGAGGATGAGCAGCGGTGACGGAGGGCCTCGAGGTGGTGTTATGAGGGTACTGGAGTGGCTAGGGAGATAGGAGAGGCTCGGGATAGCCGGATTTAGGCGCAGCCCGGCGGCGCTCGGCCGTTGTGATGGATGGAGGGCACGGGATAGGAGTGAGTTGGTCCAGGGTCTCTGGGAGGAGAGAGAGGCAAAGGAGTCGAGAGGGGCTCGGGGTGGCCTTAAATAGCCGACCCGTAGCTCACCGTGGGCCTTGATGCTGCAGGTGGCCGCGGCAACGGTTCGGGAGGCCAGGAGGGAGGGAGAGGAGCTGTCTACGGCGTTCGTGGGAGTCGCGTAGGGTGCCAGGAAGAGAGAGAGGGAGCGGGGTGAGGCACTGGTACTCGCGCGTATGAGGCCGGGCATTGACCGAGCCGGGCGGCTCTGGGCACGCGCCGCAGGGGGTGAGAGAGAGGGAAAGAGGAGGGGGCCAGGATGGTGGCGTGTTGCGGATGTCGAGACACCTCGACTGGCGCAAGGGGGAGGCTCGAGGTGGACGGGAGCACCGTGTCAACGGTCGGGAGCGCGGTAGTGTGCTCCAGAGCGCATCTTTGGCCGGCATGCGCGCCTTTTCCGCGCGCACTCGCGCGTCCACTTTTGTTTGGCAGCTGCAGGGGGTATGTGCAAAAGCCGAGGAGAGCCTTGGATGCTCTAGAATGCCAAGGTGGGAGAGAGAGGCTGAGAGGGAGGGATAATGCTGCTACCTAGAGAAGAAGAATGGGTCCCTGCCCCCCTTCATCATTGCTTCTCGGGCAGGGAAGCACACCAGAGGTAGAGGGGGACTAGCAGGGGCTGTGGTAAAAAGGAGGGTTCAAGGAGATAAGTAGAAGTGGACAAAACATACATTTTTAATTTCTGCCAGAAGGTGTTTGATGGCGGTTTGGGGAGGAAGATAAACTCCACCTGACATGAGGCTTGACAGGGTCAAATGGTACACATAATTAGGGCCTTCCACCAACCTTGAGTTCATTTGGGCAAAGTTGCCAATGCAACTTTTGTGAACCCTATAATTTGGCGTAAATGAACTTGTGTAGATCTAGTTGATCAAATCACTTCTCCTTGATGCACCACTAGGTGTGGTGGCCTCATTTGGTCATGTGATCCTGCTCACAAAAGTTCGAATCAAGGAGAGAAAGTTGGTAATGTAGAATTATTCAAATTTGATTCTGGTCAGAGAGGGTTTTGGGGCTCTTTGATCAAGTTAACTTGTTCTCCAACTTGTTCCATTTGGTCTAGATGAATGATTAGACCAGTTGAGCATGTACACAAGATTCGAGAGAATTTGGACATGTTTGGCAATGTAAAGTTGCTCAAACTTTAAAATGGACAGAAATGGTTTTGAGGGGATTTCATGGGGTTATACTATTCTCCATGACATGATACTTGTCCAGATCATCAAACATGTCATATGTGACATGCTAGAATTTTCTTGGAATTTTTTGAGAATATTTCCTTTGCAAATATTTCAAAAGCATGAAATATCCAGAAAGGGTATTTGAGGGATTTGACCAATATCTTGAACAGGACCATGTGTTGAAACCCCTATATATGGGAAATATATGTCCACTGAGTTTCTCTAAATTTTCACAAATATTTTTAAAGCATAAAAATAATTTTAACCTTTAAAGACCATTTCTGGCCTTAAGAAAAAGCTTTTAAATAAAATAGTAAAATAACTTTTAAAATCATATTTTTATGGTTTCTGGGTATCCTATATCTAATAGGAGTCAAATATATTTTTGGAAAGATTTTTACTGCCCTTAATTAAGTACTTGCAGTGCAAACCTCAATTCAGGGGTTTTTGGAAAACTAAATTTAAAAAATACTTTTTGGCCTAAATATTTTTACAAGAAATTATTTTTATGACGCCTACACACATGGCATGATCATTGGGCAGAAGTTTTGGATCAAGGAGAAGGAGTATAAGAGTTGGAGGATTTATTTGATTTTTGGAGCACTAGCAAACAGTAGACAAAATCAAATCAAGCAAAGACCAAAACACACAAAAAGTTTTTGCCAAACCACAATTTATCATGATTTATCATCTTAAGTGTTGTGCCATGAAGGACACTTAGCAACCTTGGAGAAATTCTCGACGAAGCGGCGGCAATAGCTCGCTAAACCAAGGAAACTCCGAACTTGCTTGACCGTTTCAGGTGGAGTCCAGTCAAGGACGGCTTGAACTCGCTCGGGATTGACAGCAATGCCCTTACCAGAGATTACATGGCCTAGATAGGTTACTTCAGCAACCAAAACTCACAGTTGGAGAATTTGGCATAAAGGCGATGCTCTCGAAGTTTCATCAATACTAGCCTTAGATGTTCGGCATGTTCTTCCTCATTGTTGGAGTAGATGAGTATATCATCGAGGTAAACCACGACTAATTTATCTAAATACTCCATGAAGATCGAGTTCATTAACCGAGAGAAGGTGGCTGGAGCATTGGTTAGACCGAAGGACATGATGGTGTACTCGTAATGGCCATAACGAGTAACAAAGGCCGTTTTAGGAATGTCCCCGTTCTTGATTTTGATTTGATGGTAACCCAACCTCAAATCCATCTTGGAAAAGACTGAGGATCCAACGAGTTGATCATACAGGTCGTTGATCCTGGGAAGCGGATACTTGTTCTTGATAGTGACCAAATTGACAGGTCGGTAATCTACAAGCATCCGATCCGTTAAATCCTTCTTCTTGACAAAGAGGATGGGGCAAGCCCATGGAGAAGAACTAGGTCGGATGAAACCCTTTTGCAAGGACTCATCGAGTTGTTTCTTAAGCTCGGCTAGTTCTAGGGGTGCCGTCTTATAAGGTCTTCTAGAGATTGGGACGGTTCCTGGAACAAGGTCTATCACGAACTCGACATCTCTGTCAGGTGGAACACCTGGCAGTTCCTCTGGAAAGACATCCGGGAAGTCACGGACTACCGGAATATCTTCAAGGTCTGGAAGGGGGTTGGCATTTAAGGAGTAAAGCTGACGCTTAGACACTCGGGTCAAAACATTGACTGTCTTGCCCGATGGGTGGGTGAGTTGAACAGTTCTAGTAGAGCAACCGATCTTAGCATGATGGGCTGACATCCAGTCCATACCCAAGATGATGTTAATGTCCGAGGACTTGAGAGCTATTAGTGATGCAAGGAGGACTAATCTATCGACAAGGATATTATTTCCATGGCCGATTCTAGAGGTTTGCCACTTGGATCCAGGAGTTTGAATTACCATGGAGGTGCGCATGTCACAAAATGTGGTGTTGTGCAATCGAGCATAGCTCTCAGAAATAAATGAATGAGATGCTCCAGTATCGAAGAGAACAGTTGCCGGATGGCAATTAACAAGGACCATACCAAGAACGACGTTGGGATCCTCATGGGTCTCCTCGGCTAAGACGTAATTGGCATGGCCACGAGCAGTGGTGGCTGGTTTGGCATAAAGCACCTTTCCTGTTGTCTTACCACGGCCAACAGACTTTCTGATCTGGCTGGGGTTGTTCTGGGGACACTCACGGATGTACTGACCCGTCTCCCCACACTTGAAACAAGTTATCACATTGGGGCGTGGAGCAGCATTAGCAGCGGGGCCACCATAGGCCTTGGGCGGTGCATACTGCTGGTTGGGGCGAGGCGCCTCAAAGGATGGCCTCGGAGTGAATCCGGGTGGCAGAGCGGTGCTTGGAATCCATACCCGGCGCTTCTGAGATCTAGAGCTGGATGAAGAACCAAAGTCACGGGAGTGCTTGCGTGAAGCTTCAAAGTCAGGTTGTCCTGTCTCAGCACTGATGGCCTTGTTGACTAACTTCTGGAAGGAGGTGCACTCGTGCAGACGAAGATCACGGCGAAGCTCGGGGCTAAGTCCCTTGCGGAACCTTGCCTGCTTCTTGGCGTCGGTGGATACCTCTTCAGGAGCATAACGTGCTAGCTTTCCAAACTCACGACTGTATGCATCCACAGCCAGTCTACCCTGGGTGAAATTGCAGAACTCTTCCCTCTTATGATCCATGAGACCTTCCGGGATGTGATGCTCATGGAAAGCCGCACAGAATTCAGCCCAGGTAGTGATTTGGCCGACCGGGCGCATAGCCTCAAAATTTTCCCACCAAAGGCTAGCAGAGCCTTCGAGGTGATAGGCAGCAAAGGTAACCTTATCAGCTTCGGCTACGTTGGCAGAACGTAGCTTGTGGGTGATGCTGCGAAGCCAGTCATCCGCATCGAGAGGCTCAACGGAGTGTTTAAACTTCGGTGGATACAGCTTGACAAAGTCATTGATTGACACCAGGTCGTTCCTCGGCTAGCGTGCAGTATTTTGCTCAATCCGCTCCAGCAAGCCATTGGTCTCACGCTTGTTTTGTTCTGCCTCCAGCATAACTTCCGCCAGAGAAGGCGGTTGAGGCAGATTTACATTCCTAGCTGCGCTGGCTTCACCCTGCTCCGTAGCAGCAGGGTTGTTGTGGGTGTTGACCATCCTAGGAAACAAGACAACGGTTTAGACAAGGATGGCAAAATTTTGGCAAGGAAGTGCGGAATGTAATGGATAACACGAAATGCAGAGATGTTCATCCGTATGACATGGTAATATAGAAACTGCCATATATATACCAACGGTCATACACACCATTAATAGTTTAGTACAAGCCCGGCTAGAGTACAAGTACGATGGAAGACGTTACATCTCATCGGAAGCATTCCAAGCTCCTATACATTATATTTCTACACCTCCGGAATTGATACACACTAAGTCATATTCCACAGGTCACGCAGGATGGTGGAAATACAACTATTACAATACTAGTGATACTACTACTAACTCAGACAGCACCGTAGTAGTCCTCATAGAAGTCACCTCCATAGCCTGGAAGCTCAACGTGATTATCCGGAAACAGACGGTCCTGAGGAGCTTGTGGACCATAGGGGCTAGGATGAGGTCTTGAACCAACAAACGGTGGCCTGCAGGGACCACGGGGTGGGGTGATGCCTCCCACATCACGCCAATCCACCATGTCTGGCAGAGCATATCTCACAGGATACAGATCCCTCGTATCCATACATCCAGCTTGCACAGCCGGTGCAAACCGAGTCAAAGTGGCCCAATGATCGGCACGGGTGTTGAAAAGCTCCAGTCTCAAGGCCCGATTCTCTCGGTCCTTATCCTCGAGCATCTCAGCAGTGGTGCGAGTTAGTGTGTCCTCCTGAGTGGAGTCAGCATAGATAGCCTGGAGATACCCTTGCGCTCCGGGAGTGAAGGCGGCATATAATGTAAGTCGGTGTTCAAGCGGGCCGATCTGACTCGCATGATGGTCATCATAGAATAGGCAGCATCCTACACAGCCATCTCAATAGTAACCCCGAGTCCATAGGAACAGTGGAGGGGCTTGGTCGATCCAGGATAAGAAGGAAATATCCTGGCAGTGCAGAGGTATTGTCTTTGATTAAATTCTTGGAATTGCTCTTCGACAGTGTATTCGGGATACCAACGGTAACCCGTCTCAATCATTACCCGGACTAACATAGCCGTATGACCGGGCATATCGAGGCACCGTGACAGGCGAACCACTTGGTTTTGAGCACGAGTGGCCATCTGAAAGCACAGCCACAATGCAAAGACATTAGAATTTCTAGGGAAAATCGGACGGATAACAGCTATAAATGCTCGTGGAACAGATTTGAGACATTCACAACAGATTGCAAAACCACTCAACAACATCATATCAAGGTTACGGTTCAACTGATAACATACTAAAAGTAGTAGAAACTGAATCGAGGCTGGTAACCAACAATCCTATAAGTTACTACGGATTAGTAACACGTGAACACGATAGAGAAGAGAGCCTAGTCCTTAACCCACGTAGAATGAGAAAAGATTGACACAGATCAGAGGGCATAAGGTAAAGGAGTAAAAAGAGCCTTACGTCCCTCCCACAATCAATTCCCCTACATATAACTAAAGCATTTCTAGACTCGACATCGACCAGTTTGGCTTAGCGAACCTACGGGCAACCTGGCTCTGATGCCAACGCTGTCAGGACCCCGATTCCAAGTCACATCGATCTAGCCGGTAACACCTCATATCACTTTGCGGCCTCACGCACGGTATTCCCACGGGTGTCGCCTTACCATGGCCAGGGACCGTTTGCGCCTTTTGGCTCACGTATATGATAGTGTCACTAGCATCCACATGACAGAGAACCCGGGCCGACATGGCTAGTCGTGAACCCAAAGCGGCACTAACCCATGGGGACAGGCATACATGAATCACATTGAGCATGTCGGTCATCAACGTATGAATCCGGGCTGTAGCACTGGGCTAACATGACTCCGGTAACCCGGGCTGTAGCAGGCTAGGCAGGACTCCGGATGTCACCGCATGACATTTCCCCGAAGGGACAAACATAGGAACGAAGTGAAACACATGCCGGCCAGTCAAGTGTCCAGAGCAGTAGTGCTGGGCTAGCAGGACTCCGGTGAACCGGGATGTAGCAGACTACTATCGCTCAGGAAACACTAGACTACATTTCCCCATATGAGAGGCTGCCAAGGATAAACAACTAGATTGTCGGATCCCACTCATACCAAGCATTTCAATCATACACACAATATGCCCGATATGAGTACATACAACATGGCATCACAATAAAACTCTACAACTCAAAGTACTTTATTTAAGAGGCTCCAAGGAGCCATACATAACATGTTCATATAGATAGGGGTCACATGACCCGACACTCAAGTCATACAAACATACAAGCACATGCAGAAGCAAACTAGTCTGAGTACAGACACTAAAAAGAAAGAAGGCTTGACGAAGCCCTTCTATCTACATCGGCCCTTCACAAGTCTTGCACCACCACCTGGGTGGCTAGTCACTCGTCGACATCAAGGTCTACGTAGAACCCATCGCAGGGGGCGGTGTTGTCGTCTGAAAACATTAATTAAAGCAACATGAGTACGGAGGTACTCAAAGAAGTCTTACAACAGAATCCTACTATACATGCACATTCTCAAGAAGGTAGTGGAGTTATTGCAGCAAGCCAGCTTTGACTCTTGGCTAAGCTATCCTACATGACACCACTTGGAAAGCATTTGTCGCACACGAGTCCACTAATCACCAACACAATACTCCACCGTGGATCCTCTCTCGTCAACCTACGAGAGGGCCATCCGCGGTACTCACACTTATCTTGAGGCTTTTAGTAGTATCCATTTACTTGTCTATGAACTGTATAGGTGACCAAGTAGTCCTTTACCACGTACGCGGCTATTCGAATAGTTTTATACCCTGCAGGGGTGTACTTCTTCACACACGCTCTCACCACTTATCGCTGCTACAGGACATGTACTCGGCAACCTTCAAGCGGAAGCCCAGAGAGGGTGTCGGCCACGACCTGACTAAACAGACGAGTCCCTAGTCCAGGTTTATCGCCTATTCGGGTTCCATCCGCAGGGAGTCCGGCCGAGGTTTCCACTAACGGCCCCGAACGATGTGTGCAGGGTTCCCGAGACACCAAACGGGCGAATTGGTACACCGTGCCACGTGCCTACCATAACACAGCCCAACCCTAAGGTCAGCGCTGCGTGCGGCCTCCAGCATGCTACAAACACCAGAAACTAGTTTGCAACTCCCGGACAGAGGACATGAGTGGTTAATAAGTCGAGAGGGTCCATTGGTTTCGGGCCCAATGCGTGGTAGTAGCTAAATCTTAAATCACACACAGAGATCTCAGTTCTTAAGGACGGCCTCAATGAAACAACCCACCATGTACTCCTACATGGCCTCTCATCGATACCTTTACCAAATCGTGTTCAACACTTCACTCTCGTTACCGACACAACCTTTCACTCTAGTTCATCATCCCGATGAGCCAGACCTAACACAACTCTAAGCATAGCAAGCATAGCATGGTAGGAAACACAAATATGGCTCAATCAACTCCTACACATGCTAGTGGGTTTCATCTAGTTACTGTGGCAATGACAGGTCATGCAAAGGAAGTGGGTTCAAGTACCACAACACACAGTAGTTTCAGATGCGCTGTCTTAATGCAGTAAACAAGAGCAGAAGCGAGATCATGGGTTTGTATCGGAATGATCAATGGGTTGCTTGCCTGATGTAGTGGTAGTAGGGTACTGCCCTTCAGACGGATATTCGGGGTTATCCTCGGAGGCAGAACCTACCACGAAAGACACACCGAACATAATCAACACATGACGATATGCAACAATATGAATGTGTCTTGGCCTAATGCAAGCTAGAACAGAAAGGCTCATTTGAATCAAAGATTCAAATGTTAGTTCATTTAACATAGCCATATTAGTACATTATGTTATTCTGCTTAAACAGCAAGGTTAACTTGTTCTTTCATGCATGAAACAATTAGCAATGGATAGATTTAATTTTTCTGATCAAAATTCATATATAAATCTTTGCATTTGGAGTTACAGATTAATTTCTATGAATTTTTGAAGTTTGCAACAATTTCTGGAAATTTCTATATAAAAATAAATCTAGAATCAGCAGTGCGTCAGGGTGACGCCAGTGGTCAAAGGGGACGTCCAGGTCAACCTGAGCAGTGGGTCCCGCGTGTCAGCATTTATTTAAAATAACTAAATTTAGTTAAGACTAATCTGAGTTAATTAGAAGAGGGGGGCCCCACTTGTCATAGACTCAGGGGAGTCAACCTGGGCCCACCCTAGTCAAAGTCGAAGGTCAAACACGCCATCGTTTAGCCGCCGGCGAGGCCAGACGCGGCGGTGAGAGTGCATTTGTGCGTTCTGACGACCAAATGAGCGGCGGAGGCATCTACGTGTAGCTGGGAACAAGCCGCAGCGTTTGGTGGCGGTGGTTGAGCTCGGGGTGGCCGGCAACATCGCCGGCGACAACCTTGGCGGTCGCCGGAGTCGGGTGAAGATGGACCCGAGGCTACGGGGCATGGCGAGGCGCGTGGTGAGGTGCGTTAGGCTCCTGGGAATGATGTGAGTGTGTTAGACACGGTGGTGTGGCCGGTGGTTGGCCAGAGGCACGTCGGCGACGAGCTCGGCGGTGGCGCGTGCGGTGAAGCTCCATAGGGTCGCTGGAGGGCTCGAGAGCAAGAACGAGAAGGGGAAGGAGGTAGCTGAGCTCACGGCGGTCACGACAGTGCATACGACGCAGTCGGGGACGAGCTGGTGCGGCGGTGATGGCAAAAGGGATCTCCAGCGGTGGCGGAGTCGGGCGAGGTCGATGCAGAGGCTTCGAGGCAAGTGAGCACTCGGGGCTCGGCTTGCTCGAAGGAGAGGAGGGCGGCGGAGCTTCTGGACACGGTGGCGCGGCGCAGGAACGACGGAGAGCGCGGTTATCACGGTGGCGCGGGCGCGGCAGCGTCGGCCATGGTGCGGGCAAGCAAGGGAGAGGAGCTGGGGAGGAAGGGGCGTGTATGTGAGCTCGGGGGAGGAGTGGGTGACCGACCCAGGGCGGCAGAACGGTGAGGGGAGGAGGCAGGGCGGCGGGCAGCTGCGTGGCGCGCGCTGGTGCCGACGTCGAGCACCTGGCTGCCTGCCTGGCCGAGCCAAGCAGCTCGCTGGAGCGGTGGCTGGGCTGGGCCGGCAGGTGGGCTTGCCAGATGGGCGCCAGGTAAGCCTCTGCTTTGCTTTGGTTTTCTTTTTCTATTTCCCTGTAAGTTTGTGGACTTATTAAGAATAGTTAAGCACTTCTAAAAATCCTGAAAATAATCAGAGGCTCTGTTTAGAAAATCTCCAACAGCCCACACTTATTTTCAGAATTATTTGAGCATGCAAAATAATTACTAGCATTTAAATGCCCAAATGCAATTTACATATGATTTAATTCAATGACCTTTTGTTGGCCTAGAAAATTGTGCACCAATTTTGCCAGAGGTTCTAACCCAATACAAAGAGGGTGAACTTTTTAGAAGGGCAATTCAGGTTCATTGAAAATATTTTTAGTAAACCTTAGTTGACTTCAGAGGGGGTTCTGGGGGTTCTGCCTTCCCCAATTCAAGTTTCTGATGAAAAGTAGACATGATGCAGCACTCTAATGCATGGACTAGCTAGGATGTGACAATAATTCAAATTTGAACTACATGCACATGCTCTAGTGCATATAAATTGGTTGAAAAATCAAATATGTGTCCTTGGGTGCATGCTTAGGTCCCATGCAAGAAATGGGAATGAATTTCAAACACCTGTAAGGCACGCTTGATTGCCGCAAAACATTGAGATGCCTGGTTTTAAATTCTAGTAAATCCAAAACTCGTCTGAAATTCATGAAACTTGGCATGCTATCATGGAAGGGCACCCGACATGCTGTGGTATTTTTCGTGTCCATTTTGAGAGAAGGTGCACTCGAATAATGACAGCCAACAAAGGCAGTTTGAAAAAAATTAGCTACCACTTTAAGATCTCAAACGTTTGTATAATTCAATCCATTTGCCTTCGGTTAACCATTCACGTGACTCCATGTGTCTTGGTTTTAATGGCTATAGGAGGTGCCGTGTGGACAGCTGCTTGACTGAACGGGAGGCGTGTGAGCGCAGTCCGGTCCGCAGGCTCACCGGGAAGCGTACAAGTTGTTCAATGCAGGATCTGTACATCTCTTCAACACAAACGGTTCAGATTACGGTATGCAAATTAAAGCTATACTTCGGCGCTAAGCCAAGAGACACTGCGATATGTCAAAATATGCAGCTAAAAATCAATATCACTATCTATTTTTTGTAACTAAAATTCAGTAATTAAGCATAGATTTCATTCATACTAGAGATTAAGCAGTCGTTCTCACCTGGAAGCGAGACAGCCTTGGACCGCCGCCCTCCTCGCTCCCACTGGTCTATATTAATGGTGTCGCTCAGTGTCTGCACCCCCCATCCTCGCCACACACGCAATTCCTCTCTCTCTCCGCCCGCATCCTCGATGCTGCTCTGAGTCCTCATAGCGGTCAGTGTACGAGGATGCCGCCGAAGCGCCCCATCGGAGGGAGTGGCGACGCCGGGGCTGCTGAAGCACCAGAGCACGGCGTGAATATAGAGACAGAGGTTTCTGTCCCCGCCGACGAGGTGGAGAACGAGGCTGCCAACAAGCAGAGGCGGCTCGAGAAAGAACCGCAAGCGAGTCCAGCAGGCCTAAACTTCATCAAGAACCTCCCCGATGATATGTTGATAGTCATCATATCCCTTCTCCCAATCCAAAATTGGGCGAGGACAGCCGTCGTTTCCCGGCGGTGGCGCACCCTATGGCTCCGCACCCCTGTCGACCTCCTCCATGCCCACAAGCTCTGCCACGGCTATCGCCAAAGCTTGAATGTGTTCTCCCAGATCCTCGACAGTCACCATGGCCAAATCAAAGGCCTTATCGCAGGCAAGTTCCGTTCCAATGGCAAGGAGCGATCCAATCTTGACGAGTGGTTCTGATGCCGCGCCATAGATCAGCTCGAGAAGCTATGTTATAATGATGGGCATATGAACTTGCTGCCAACATCCGTGCTCTGCTTCACGCCCATGATGCACCTCGCCAAGTTCATGAACTGCCATTCCCCCCTTAATGACGCGCCGGCTCTCTTTCTACCACAATTGAATAACCTCGAGCCCGTCGTCGTCCGCATCCTAAAGGATGACATGGAGCGCCTGCTCCGTGGCTGTACTGCACTCGAGTTCCTTCGTCTTCAGGCGATGAATTGATCGAGTACCTTGCACATCACCTCCAGGACTCTCCGCACTATTATGTGTGTTGCTGGTGCTGCAACAAGAGATCACAAAAGGTGGACCACAATATGGTCATCTAGGACACACCTTCACTTGAGAGATTACATGTAGTTTATCAACAAGGTCCAACAAGAATCAATGTCGTTTGTGCGCCGAAATTGAAAGTGGTGGGCTACTCGTCTGTCAAATAATACAACTTTCAGGTACAACAGTCGCCTTATATACCTCTCCTTCTTGATATCAATGTTATTTGTAGTTTTGAAGATGTATGTTCGTCTGTCATCCAGCGAAGCTTCACCCAGACTCTGGGCAAAGTGAAGGTCTTGGCACTAGAATCTGTCGTCCCCAACCTGGACCAAGTTTCAGTTGCCCGAGATGCTTTCCGTGCCTGAAGAAGCTGTATATCGAGGTGATGTTCCTTTCCTGTTAAATGTTAACCATAAGGGAGTTCAATTTTTTGCACCTTTTCCCAAGTTTACAATGACTATGTACTACGATTTCTGAAGGAATTTTGGAGGATTTTAGGACATACACTACCACCCCATATTGGTTGTTTCATTCATATGGTTACAATCGTCCATACGCATTTCTCCTTTGGATTCATCTGTACTAGTTTTCTTAGGGATTTTTTCATCCAATCCAACCTCTTCTGAAGAAGGATACATGTTTCTAGATTGTAATCAAATTAATTCCCATGTTAATCATGCCAGATCAAAGATGGCACGTTGGTGCATTTTACAAATCCTGCAAACCAAATGGGTGTGTAGCAGTGTTCAAAACTGCATGTAGGCACTAACACGTTCTCTTCTTTCGCAGTGCATATTAGGCCCATTGGAAGATGTTGATAACGACAATCACATCGAATGAGTGGATCTGCATCTCTCAAATATTACTTTGAACTCCTACTTAGGGACCCCACCGGAGATTACACTCGCCATGTTCTTTCTTGCAAGAGCAAAGGTGCTGGGGGTACTGAGGTTGAACACACATTTAATTAGGAACGATCAAGGGCATGATTATTAGAGGTGGCTGGTACTACGGAATGGAAGTGCCTCCAAAAATGCCAAACTTCGTATTGGAAGAGCATATGGCAAAGCAATTGGAAGTTATTGTGTCGAACCCATACATGACTTGTCAGCGGCTGAACCCTTTTCAGAAATGATGCAACTTGCAATGTTTGAATTTGGGCGTTGTAATCCTTGAACTTGAAACTTGCAATATTTATTGTATTTGTTACATTGAACCATTTCTGTTCTCTTGTCTCAACGCAAACAGTTCATCTGGGTGAACCGCATGTCGTACATCGCATACAACTTCATCTGGCTGACCGTTTCTTTTGTGTTGCCTAATCAAAAACAGTTCATCTGAGTGAATTGTATGCTCTACATTGCACACATCTTGATCTGGCTGACCGTTTCTTTTGTGTTGCCTAATCACAAACAGTTCATTTGAGTGAACTGTATGCTGTACATCGCACACACCTTCATCTGGTTGCCCGTTTCTTTTGTTCCTCCTCATAAAAATGGTTAATTGAACTGAACCGTATGCCCTAAATCGCACACGCAACTAAAATCTAAATCGTGTTTGATGCATCCATCATCACAAACATTTTGCACCTTTTTTGACGGTTTTTTACACCATCGTTTGCGATTATTGCATCGCACACAGTTTCGTCAAAGGGTCTCTGATCGTAGTGTCGCGTTAGCAGCATCCTGCAGTAGTGTAGGCGGAGCCGAGGTGTGTCGCATAGCCGGCACTGGCTACCCTATTGGAACCTCGAAGATGTCCCCCCTGTTTGAACCAGTCCGGAGCGGTCTACCCGTGTATTCGGATGCCCACTCAAAAAGCGACATAACTGGCGGCCCAAGGGATCCTCTCAGGAAGAATCTACCGAGGTGCAATGCCTAGCCACGAAGGTAAGGGTGCTGGCTCATGGAGGATTTACCATGGTCGACGTGATGGCCGCAGCGATCGAACGATGTGCAACCCCTTGAACAAAGGACACACCCCCTATGGAGCTATAACGGGACAAGTGACACGTCCCGCTACAAGCGGCAGGGGGCGGACAATCAAGCAGCCATGGCTGCGATATTGGCGGATTTATTCAAGGGTGAAGAAGAAGAGTTTACCCGTCCGAGAAACTAGAAAGGTTACTCGGGCTACAACCCCATCGAATGGGTAAGTTTAGACTTGTGTTCATTACATGGATATTACACCCGAATACTAATCGGCTCAACCCTTTTTTCCGAATAGAGCTGGAGACGCCAAATTGAAGGCATCGTCTGCCCTGCTCCTCAACAAGAAGATCACTCCCGTGACGATGATCCGGGCTTTCACGAGGACCCAGAGATATCGATTGACTTCGAGAATAGGGTTTTCTTCCAGGAAGGCCTTGATGGTTCTAAGGTGGCCATCATAGTGATCATCCTAGGATCCTCCCTTCCTCCACCATAAGTAGCGAGAAGACCCCATTTCCAACAAAGCACTCACCTTGCACTATTACGGCCACGCTGACTTCTACTCCCAAGGGCCGCCGAACCTCACGCCGAACACCAACAGAGGCAACACTAGTTCCAGCCACCATGGGAGCCTCCAAATGGAAAGAAGACGCGTCAATCGCAACTTTGGATAAAAGGTAATACATTTTAGAATTGTTGTTAGTTTACCCCCAGCCTTATCTGTGAAGGGATTCCATTGAAATTCAATCTCGGTTAATAGGAGGAAGGATCCACCCCCACCGTCTGAGGACATCAAAGAAGTATCAGCGAGTGGTCGGAGACCCCCAGCGCGGGCAAAGGTTAACATGGGAGATCCCACAGCACTTCAGTCCGCGGAAGATCCTGAGGATGTTTCAATGACCAATTTGGAAGTCGAGAGCGTGATGAATCATCGACGACAGAAAGTAACCCTGCGCCAGGCAGTTTTTACCGATCAAGAATTTAATGGTTTCAGTTCGGTTGATGCATATCTCGGAGCGGCCCGAACAGATCACAAAGGAATTGCTAATCTTTTGTCCACCGATATGAACATAAGGAATTGTTTCCGCCAGCCAAGTGCAAATACTAACCCAGTAGCCCTCGAGCCTTGAATTGGGCGGGACTGCCCAGTTATGGGTCTGGAAAGCATGTATCACCTACTGTAGGCCTTGAACGACCAAAATAAAAGGTGTCCGAGGACTTGGAGGCAAGCCGGACACAATTGGCCGATACAAAAGCCGAATTGGAAGTGGTGAAGAAGTTCACGAGCGAGGCCCATGGTGAGTAAAAAGTATCGACATATATTAGTGATGTGACATCACCTTTGTTTAACACCGGCCTTATTTATAGTAGTGGAATGCATAGGTCAACTTCAAAAGGACCTGGATGCCGCCAGAGAATCCCAGCGATACGCTGAATCGTAGTATCAGTCCGTTGTGCGAGTATTGAAAAGAAGCCATGATAAAAACAACAAGCTAAAGGCGGAGAACCAGCAACAGGCCCACAAACTAGAGAGCTTAAAAGCTCAACTGGTGCAGGCTCTAGGAGATAACCAGAGATTGAAAAGCGGCATGTTCATTAAGTGTCTCTTAAGCATTCGATGTTAATAGCCATCTGTAATGCTCGAGTATAACACATGTGTCATGTTTTAATGCTAGGTCTCCTGACTGGTCAGCCTGGAGAAGAGGCCAGTTCCTTTGGTGGAGATCTTTTAAAATAATTGTCTGTGATTCATGAGAGAGCTCGAAAGGCTATGAAAAGTATGGTAAAGGCGCTATGGCCAAATGAAGCAGCGCTAGACTATATGGCCGAACTAGCGAAGCGCTTTAAGGGAGCTCGGCGATGTCTGGAAGTGTGGAAAATATCCACTTGCCAGGAAGGGGCGCGAGAAGCATGGGCCATGGTGAAGACCCAATTCAGGAAACTTGATCCAGAGCATATGGCTCGAGTTGGACCAGTAGGGCTAGACAGACAAGAAATACCACTTCATTTGGTTTATGACCAAGTGATGCCTGCATCTCGGTTCTCCCAGCAAGATTGCGCCTTAGATAGCATAATAGACAATGCGGAAAAAGAGTTTGATTCTATGTAGCTATGTACTTTACATAAAACATGCTTGATCCGTACTAGGGATGTTGTCATAACCGGCCATCGGCTTCGACCTCGCTGACCAGGGGTCGGGGAGTGTTCCGTACTATGTGACCTGATGTAAGGAGGTAATCACTTCCGGGAACTAGGCAATCCGGCCTTTAGGTACAAACAAGCAAGACGTGTGCGAAGAGTTATGTTATATTACTTTTTAACGTAAGAAACATCTTCTGAAGAAAATAGTTCCTCCATGGGTTCCTTTCTTCAGGTTTCGTCATATCAAAGTAGACGTTTGTATTCGGATATCAGAGGCATGAATAACCAATGAGGGGGTGATGCGGCTCAAAGCCACGTCAGTATTTCCCCAAAAAGGAAGGGATGATGCAGCACAACAGCGGTAGGTATTTCCCTCAGTGATGAAAACAAGGTTATTGAACCAGTAGGAGAACCAAGAAATACAACGTAAACAGCACCTACACACAAATATCAACTACTCGCAACCCGATGTGTAAAAGGGGTTGTCAATCACTTTCGGGTAGCGGTGCCCAAAGATAGGCAAATAGGCGTGAGGAAATTGTAGTAGATTGATAGATCGAACGCCAAATGAAATAAATAAGAATAAATTGCAGCAAGATATTTTGCGCAAGCTTGCGCAGTGCACCGGGGCATTCTTTTGGCCAGACGGTGGCGCCAATGAATCGTCGGTGAGCCTGTTCCCATGCAACCTCGCAGGTTCCCGCGCAAGCTTCCCGCCTAACTCGGTGAAATACCCCAAAATCCCAAAGCTTACCGGCCTGCTATAAAAACCGTCATGGCCGGCGAGTCCTGCGTCGCATTTCCCCTCCCTCCCCGCAGCTTATCTCGTCTGCTTCTCCCACAATCGCCAATGGCACCGGTCCATCGTCGTCCCTCAGCCACTCCGCCGTCATCAGAGGATAGCCCCAGCTGGGAGGCTACACCGCGGCGGTGGCGCAGTCCCCGACGTAGTGTAGTGCACGTGGCGTCCCTGTTGGGTGTACGAAGAACACCCACCACACGCTCCGCCACCGCTGCCCGTCGACAGTTGTTGCCTTCCGCTGTTGCCTCCACACCAACGTTGAAAGCCCGGGCCATCTCCCGCTCCACCGCCGCGGCCCGAAGGCGGGAGGTGGCCGTCGTGGCCACCACCCCACTGCCGGCCACCGTGGCCATCACCCGCTCCGCCACCGCGGCCCGAAGGCGGGAGTTGGTGGTCGTGGCCGCCACCCCATCATTGGCCGCCGTGGCCGCTAGCCCACCGTCGACCATCGGGATCATCAACCGCTCCGCCACCGTCGCCCGAAGGATGGAGGCGGAGGTGGAGGCCCGCACGTGCGTCAGCGACTTTGCGTGCTACATCGAGTTCCTGCGGGAGGAGGAGCACCTCGTCAAGCACGCAAAGAGCCTTACCGCAGCACAAGCCGACAAAGAGGCGAGGAATCAGGAGATCTACGAGCAGTCTGGCGCCTGGCGAGGATAGTCTGGAGCGGCGCATGCTCGAGTGGCGAAAGGCGTCACGAACATGCAGCAGCAACAAGCACCGTATTGCATTTGTCCAGCTCGTCGGTAGGCTCCTCCTCTCCTCTTCCTCTTACTGAGCGCGCTCGGCAGAGGAGAGTGTAGGTGTACAAAAGTAGGGGCACTCCGTTGTACCCCTTTACTTGTGCACGGGAAGTCGGAGCCACGCGCCACGGCCACACTTAGCAGGGCAAGGGAGGGAAGCCGGAGAGAAGCCAAAGGCACAAGACGGTCAAGGCAACGCCAAGACCAGAAACAGCAAAGAGCAAGAGTTCGTGGGGGACCACCCGGCAAGGCCCTTGCCGGGGCGGCCTCCGTGGCCCCGGCAAGAGCCTTGCAGGGGCAACTTGCCCAACACCAATCGAGCGAGCCACCCTTGAGCCCACGGGTTCCGACCCAACTAACTACGTTGGAACCAAGGCTCGGGAGGCACCTCTGTGGTGGCATGCAGATCTTTGTCAAAGATCATAAACATGTAAGATCAGATGAGGACCAGAAGACGGTGACCCTCGGCGGGATCCCAACCGAGGGAATCCACAAGACCCCCGGCAAGCGCCTTGCCGGAGACGACTGCAACGCCACGGCAAGACCCTTGCCGGGGGCATCCGTGGGGCCACTGCTAGGCCCGGACCAACCAAGGCACCGCCACCATTCGCATGCAGCTGCCTGCGTGGCAACATGCAGCTTCCATGCCAAATCAGCAAGCACCTACATGGCGGCATGCAGATCTTCGTGAAGACCCTACCGTCGTGCCACCTCAGCTTCCTGCCTGCCTACATGGCGCTGCATGCGTCGCTGGCCCGGGTGCATGTCGAAGCAAGGCGGAGCGGCGATTGACAGGATGGGCCACGTTCCCGTCCCTTATAAAGCTAATGGACACCTAAGCGATGCATTAAATGCGTCATGTCCTGTAATACGGGCGATAAGTTCGGAGCACTGTAGACCTTTCCACCTCCTGTGTGCCACTGTGGCAGCCCTTTCGACTATAAAAGGAGGCCCATGGCATCTTGGAGAGGGATTCGCTCTTCCGGAGAAGTTGCACCCGTAGCTAGTTCAAGAACACAAGAACACTCAATACATCCACCAAAGCAGGACTAGGGTATTACGCATCCTCGCGGCCCGAACCTGGGTAAACGATCCGTGTGCTTCCTGTTAGACCTGCTCTTCTCATGACCCCGGACCCCGCCAACCGTAGTAGGGATTCTTGTGATCCCATAGGTGTTGTTTTCCACCGACATCTTTGGCGCGCCAGGTAGGGGGCGCAGTCGTGAGAATACGATCTAGGAGTTAGCCTAGCGGTTATTCATCGCCATGGCTCCCAAGAAGAAGACGATCACAGTGATCGGCTCGTCGGGAGCAGAATGGCTCGTGCCAGTGCGGACGAGCAGCGGGCCGGTCGCGGACAGAACCCGAGCCGCGGACCGCGAAAGCACCAAAGATCGCCCGCAGTCAAAGACAGGCGAAGCGGCGCGTCGTTAAATGCGCCGCACGACGGCCGCATCACCAAATCCAAAGACGGGGCTGGGCCCCCCGCAGGCGGCGCGGGGCCCTCCAGGAGTGTCGCTGTGCCACCCACGGGCGGCGCAGCAACCTCCAAGACGCCTACGCCGGTGCCCACAACGCGCTCTTCCCAGGGTGCGCGCGACGAGCAGTGCCACCATGCTAGAGACCCCGGACGCTGCCGTGGGAAGAGTCATGTGCATCATCTGCGGGACGAAGGAGTCCATCATGCCCGCCAAAGTGCTGGCAAAAATGGCACGCAGCAGCTGGGCCGTGATAGAGCTCCTTCTGACGTGGTTAGAAGTCGAAGCACGCCACGGTCCACGCAGTTGTCGCCACCACCCACGCCAGAAGCTTTATGCTGCTACAGCTGCTCCTCGACTTCCTCCTGTAGCGGAGAAGCTCGACGAGTGGAGAGCCACCATCCGGAGCCTCGTCGCCGTCGCCAATAAAGATGATCCGCGACCGGCCCTTGTGCCGGTGCTCCGTCGAACCACCGCATGCCAGCGGTGGAGGGGCCGGGGTTGCTGCGGCCACGGTGCATTCTCCTCCTCCACGCCAGCCACCGCGGGTGTCGGTCCGTCGTGATGACGCTTGTGATAACATTTCCATAGCATCGTCCGACCCATGGACCCACCGCGACCGACGTCAAGTTCTTTGAGAACGAGCCCACGAAGATGCTCGAACCACCATCGAGGGTCGGCGCGATACACGCCACCAGTCGGATAAGCGGGCGGGACCAGCTATGGACTACCCGGCACCGGGGGGCTCCGGCGGCCTACCTTACAAGGTGGGTTGCCTAGCCTTTACCCGTGAGCTATGGCAGTTCCAGTGGCCGTCCCACCGCATGTTCAAGCCCGACGTCGACGAGAAGTAAAATGGCAAGACCCATCCGTCAGAGTTCCTCAGCATCTACACCATCGTGATGCAAGCTGCCGGAGCTCGCGACGATAAGGTGATTGCCAATTACTTCCCGTTGGCACTGAAGCCCAACGTCATGTCTTGGATGATGCACTTGCCAGCGGATTCCATTTCTTCTTGGTCGGATTTGTGCCATGAGTTTGTTGGTGCCTTCACCGGGGGCCACCAAGCTCATGGCCAGGCCAGTGATTTGCATATCATTCCCCAGAAGGAAGGGGAAACCCTGCGCAAGCACATCAAGAGGTTCAGCCGGGTGCAGTACAACATCCCCAATGTTCATCCAGCTGCCATGATTAGCGCGCTCCATCAGAACGTGCGCAACCGCAAGATGCGCGAAGAGCTGGCGATGAACAAGGTTAAGGATGTGGCCGAACTTAATGTTCTGGCCGATAGGTGCGCCCGGGCTGAAGAGAGAAGAAAGTACCCCGGCGAGGACGCCGGCACGGAAACCGACTCTACTGATGAAGACACCGCTGCTCCAATGAAGAAGGGTCAGCGTCGCAACAGGAAACGCAAGGGCAAGACTGTGCTTGCCGTCGAGGGATCCGACAGCACCGGCGCCGCCAGGAAGGCTAAGGCAGACGACCCCGGCAAGGAAATTGCCGGGTGCGCCGTTTGCCGGGCCTTGGCGGCCGGCGACAAGCCGGGGGTCTCCGACAAGCAGTATTGCACGATCCATCGCACCAAGGGCCACGACCTCCAGAACTGCCGACAAGTCGAGATGCTTGCTGAGAAGCAAAAGGCTGAGTATGAGAGGTGGGACAAGGAGAAGGGTCAAGATGGTGCCAAAGGATCCGACAACAAGCGTGGCGGCCAAGGAGGCCGCCGCGGCAAGGACAACCAACAAGAGAGGCCCGCTCGGGGCCGCGATAAGAAGCAAGAAGATGATGATCGTGACGAGGACGACAAGTCCGGCGAGCAAGAGTTTCAGAAGACTACAGAGGCCATGTGCGTCGATGGTGGCGCCTCACTGCATACTTCCCACCGCTAGCTCAAACAGTGGGTGTGTGAGATCACAGCAGTGGAGCCCTCGTTCGACGCTCAGACGCCGCTGAAGTGGTCCAGCACGCCCCTCATCTTTGACGCCGAGGACCACCCTGACCGCACAACTGCGGTCGGGTGCTTGCCATTGTTGGTCTCACCAACGATACGCAACCTCAAGGTGAACAAGATGCTGGTTGACGGCGGGGCCGGTCTGAACTCGATCTCACCCATTGTGTTCAAGAGGCTGCAAATTCCTGACGGAGACCTCGAGGAAACGGGCACCTTTCAAGGGGTCAACCCGGGAAGGAGCCAGCCAAAGGGAAAGGTCACATTACCCGTGACGTTTGGAGGCGAGTTGAACTACGGGACGGAGAGGATTGTCTTCGGTGTAGCCGAGATCCCCTTGCCCTACAACGGGATCCTCGGCCGCCCGGCACTAGCCAAGTTCATGGCAGCGTCACATTACGCCTACAACACGCTGAAGATGCCTGGGCCGATGAACATCATCACCGTCCCCTTCGACTAGAAGGACGCACTGATCTGCGTCGACCTACTCTACCGGGAAGCAGTTGTAGCAACAGCCGCCAAGGCACTTGCTCCTGCCGTTGAAGCCCCGGGAGGGAAGAAGAAGACCGGAAAGACATCTTGCACCCACTCCGGCAAGCGCACCTCTTCGGAATGTTGTGCTACCATCGAGGACGTGCCAGAGAGCTCCACCGGCAAGAGCAAGAAATCCACAGCTGCTCCACCAGAGACCAAGAAGGTGTCCGTCAGGGAGGATGGCACGGGAGGGGCTTTCACCATAAGCTCCACCCTCGATAGCAAATAGGAAGGCGCGCTCGTCACTTTCCTGCGGGCGAATGTTGATGTGTTTGCGTGCCAAGCATCTGACATCCCCGGCATTCCCAGGGAAGTGATTGAGCACCATCTTGCTGTCTATCCCCATGCATGATCCGTCAAGCAGAAGGTCAGGAAGCAAGCTTTGGAATGGCAGGAATTCATCACAGAGGAGATCAGAAAGTTGGAAGCAGCAGGCTTGGTGAGGGGAGTGCTGCATCTGATGTGGTTGGCCAATCTGGTGGTGGTGCGCAAGGCAAACGGGAAGTGGAGGCTGTGTATTGACTACACAGATATCAATAAGCTTTTCCTAAGGACCCCATCCCGTTGCCGCGCATCTACCAAATTGTTGACTCCACAGCCGGGTGTGATCTGTTATCATTCCTCGACGCCTACTCAGGCTACCACCAGATCTTCATGACAAGAGAAGACGAAGAGAAGACAACATTCATCACCTCATGTGGTACGTATTCCTTTTTACGGATGCCTTTCGGGTTGAAGAGTGCTGGTTCAACATTTGCAAGGGCAATCCAATTTGGTTTTAAACCCCAGCTATATAGAAACATGGAAGCCTATATGGATGACATAGTGGTCAAAACCAAAGACATGGCAATCTTGTACAAGACTTAGGAGAGACGTTTCCCAACCTGCACAAGATCAACCTCAATCGGAACCCTGAGAAGTGTGTCTTCGGCATTCCGTCCGGCAAACTCCTCGGGTTCTCTGTGTCACAGTCAGGGATCGAGGCAAACCCAGACAAGATCAAGGCTATCGAGCAGATTTAGGCGCCCAAGCGGATCAAGGATGTGCGTCGGCTCACTGGCTGCATTGCTGCCATGAGCCGATTCATCTCCAAGTCTGCCTAGCGCGCCCTTCCCTTTTTCAAGATCTCGAAGAAGGTGGGCCCAATGGAGTGGACCCCAGAGGCTGAGGCGGCGTTGCAAGACCTGAAGAGATACCTTTCCTCTACACCGATACTAGTTGCGCCTAAACCACAAGAGTCGTTGCTGCTATATCTAGCGGCGACAAATCAAGTGGTCACTGCCGCGCTAGTGGCGCAGAGGGAGGTTGACGAAGAGGCAGTGGTGATGTCTACTACACAACCTTCTTCTTGTAGACGTTGTTGGGCCTCCAAGTGCAGAGGTTTGTAGGACAGTAGCAAATTTCCCTCAAGTGGATGACCTAAGGTTTATCAGTCTGTGGTGGGCGTAGGATGAAGATGCACTACTAGGGAAAACCCTAGCAGTAGCGCTGGTTTTGTGCTCACTAGTAGCGCGGGTAGGCGCGCTACTAATAAGGCGCTACAGCTATTGCTTAGCAGTAACGCGTGCGTGCACGCGCTACTGCTAGGACAAATAGCTGCAGCGATTGTTCACTCCCATGCTACTGCCAATGTAACTACTGGCAGCGTGTTTTCTCTCCATCGCTACTAGTATTCTTTTTTATTTTTTATTTTTAGTGTATTTATGCGCCATCGTACAAATATTGGTACAATACCAGTTATGAGGTTTACATCATTATGTCCATAACAAAGGTGTCAAATGAAGGTGGAATAGGTTCAAGTGGAAGCAATATGTGGTGCATGTCAAAAGTATACTACTAATCCAAACTTGATCTAGTTTGGACTAATAGTACTTTCGATGTGCACCACATGTTGCCTCCACTTGAATCTAATCCGCCAAAGACAAGCTATTTAATCATCATCATAGTCATTACCACCAACAGTATTTATTTAATCACCACTAACACTAGATAATAATAATCATCATGGTCATTACCACCAACACTAGCTATTTTATCATCATAGTAATAGTGTAGCACATCATCATCCTCAAACTCATTTCTAGCTAGCTAATCACTGCTGCTGCTCTCTCATAGGTAAAATAACATAAAACATGTGTAGCTCTCCTCCTTGATCAAGTTGGAGCATGAAGATGAACCTGTCTCCTAATCGTGGGTAGCGCATCTGTTTGCTGCCCCCTAGTACTTCTCTCTCGCTCCCCCATCACATATTTGGTCCAGTCTTGCACTATTAAGGATCCGTCGCTAATCTTGAATGCACTAAAGTAATCTGTAGGATATCTTGGCCGTAAGCTAATAATACTCATGGTACCTTCAGTCTCGATCCCATAAGGCACAAATTCATCGGGAGTCCCTGTTGAAGAACATCGTATGGTAACATACTTAGCAATGAAGTTTAGCTTCAAAAATAATGTATGGAAAAAGATGCAATCGAGGACAAATAGTAAAAATCTTACCATCCTTCCTAAATAGATGTGACCGTAGTTCATTACTTAACACTATTGGTCGACGCGTTTTCAGTACTAACATTTCTAAATGCAGGAAGAAAATTTGTCTTGATAAAGATCAAGATCCGCAAGCCATGAAACACAATGACTTAGCTCCTCGCAGCTTGAGTTCAGCCCCGGACAAGAGTAGGTCCTGTCTACCAAGCGCTAGACATGTTTGCTTGCAATCAAATAAGTCGACAATACAAATTAGTTGTCAACTATTTTTGAATAAACAATATCAAAGACATAAATATGGTTGAGAAACTTACATAATGGTATAATTGAGGCGTCAGATATCGACCCAGATGTCGGTATTACCTCAATATCATCTTCCGGACGAATATCAAAGGTGATAACCATATCAGGCTCAAATGCATAAGTCTTGCATAGTGCTCGCCATGTTTTGCATACAAAAAAGGTGTAGTCGTCTGAATTGTATAATTTTGCGTGGAAAATATAACCATGCTCGGTCTTCAAGTAAACTTTCTTTACCTCCCTAGTATGACTGAAACCTATCTTATCCAATACATAAACTCTTGCATGGCAGGGGATACGCTAGTAGAATAGTAAAAAAAATATAAGTTGAAGCAAATGAAGCAGATGTCATGCTTAATTACGAAAAAAGACTTGTCGTTGTGACTTACTGTATCCACTTTGAAGTTCTCGTCCAGCTTGATGCTGAAGCGCCTATCATCATCTAGGAAGATTCCGTCACACAGGTCGCGCTCGTCTTCGCGGTATTTGCAAATACTGAAATCCTTTTCGTCGTCAGACATTTCCTATGTTCATAGTTAAAACATTATTTGAAAGTCGATCGAAGACAACTACCAGGATACTCAACACACAAATCCGGGGCACTCGATATTTCCTACATATTCTGGCACAATTCATGCCAAAATTCACGGAAAAATCCGGCATGACATTTGCTAAAATAGGACATATCGAGTGCCTAAAATTTGCCGGAATGGAAATGAATCAACACTCCGGCAAAACATAGGCCACTCGGAGGTGTAACCTGCAAACATGACCGACCACTTGGATATTGAGCAACACAAGATATACATTTCAAAATATCTTATAGAACTCAAATTAGCATGCATTCAATAAGCAAAAGTAAATCATCTCATGCGTCCGTACATCATCGAATATTATCACTAATACATCCCAAATAGAGTCATACATATAACATAACTAATACAACTAAAACCCTAGCACACGACGGGTACCGGCGCGGGCGGTGGACACCCACAGAGAAGGAACCATCACGCGATCATAACTCCAGTGAGATCCCTGGAGAACCTGCCAGGTATTGGAGAACCTGTGCTCTAACGCAAACAAGTAGCAGCGGACGTGCGCGTCCTCCTCACTTACACGGTGACGCACCACCTCCGCGGAGTCCTCGAGCCTCTGGACCGTCACTGGCCCACGCGAACGCCACCAAAGAAGGTTTGGGTCAACGACAGGCTGGCTCCTCACCAACTTGCGCCCCCCGGTAGGAAGCGCCTCCTAGTACCACCCCGGCAGAGCCCAGTCCCGGACATGGCCCATCTGGTCAAGCAGGTGTCGTCCTCCACCGACTCGACGACGAGGATGTGGGATAGGCATCGTCCACGTCGATGCGAGAAAAATTGCTTTAACTAAGAAAATAGCAACAAGTTCTTACTAACGAGTTCTATTAATTCAACTAGTTCTTACTAAAAATAAACTTACTATAAATAAAAATATACTAGTACATAATTAGTACCTAGTTCTTACTAACTAATTAGTACCTAGGAACTACTGCCCTATTTACCATATAAGTAATTAACTAACTAGCACTAAAAATAGCCTAGGGTTCATACTAACTAGCACTAAATAGCTAGGGTTCATACTAAGCAGAGAAGAGGGATCGGAAGGGGAGAGTGAATATAGATGGCGGGGAGAGAGACGGGGTCAGGGGAGATAGCGGCACCGAGGCGCGGCGAGGCGGGGTCGGGGGAGACGGAGGCGAGGCGGGGTTGGGGAGACGGGCGAGGCGGGTCGAGGAGACGGGCGAGGCGGGTCGGGGAGACGCGCGACGTGGGGTCGGGGGAGACGGCGGCGAGGCGGGGTCGGGGGAGACGGCGGCGAGGCGGGGTCGGGGGAGACGGCGGCGAGGCGGAGGCGACGAGGAATAGTAGAGGAGAATTGGGGGAGGAAGCAGAGGAGAGGGAATCAGGCCGCGCGGGGGGTTAGGTGAAAATAGCTTTAACAGTAGCGTGGGGACGCAAAACGCGCTGCTGCTAATATCCGTAGTAGTAGCGCTGTTCGTAGAAGGGCGCTACTACTATACCTAGTACGTCGGGAACGGTGTGGCAATTATAGTAGTAGCGTGTTCTGTTCCTGCCGCGCTACTGCTAAGCGGGTAACAATAGCGCGATTCTGGCAGACGCGCTACTGCTAAGTAGCAGTAGCGCCTCATTTTAACAAGCGCTAGTGGTAACATTCTGTGTATAAGGTTTTCCCTAGTAGTGATGGTCTCTCTCAAATAACCCTGCAACCAAATAACAAAGAGTCTCTTGTGTCCCCAACACACCCAATACAATGGTAAATTGTATAGGAGCACTAGTTCAGTGAAGTGATGGTGATACAAGTGCAATATGGATGGTAGACATAGGTCTTTGTAATCTGAAAAATATAAAAACAGCAAGGTAACTAATGATAAAAGTGAGCACAAACGGTATTGCAATGCTAGGAAACAAGGCCTAGGGTTCATACTTTCACTAATGCAAGTTCTCTCAACAATAATAACATAATTAGATCATATAACTATCCCTCAACATGCAAGAAAGAGCCACTCCAAAGTCAGTAATAGAGGAGAACAAACGAAGAGATTATTGTAGGGTGCGAAACCACCTCAAAGTTATCCATTCTGATCGATCTATTCAAGAGTCCATAGTAAAATAACACGAAGCTATTCTTTCCGTTCAATCTATAGTAGAGTTCGTACTAGAATAACACCTTAAGATACAAATCAACCAAAACCCTAATGTCACCCAGATACTCCAATGTCACCTGAAGTATCCATGGTATGATTATACGATATGCATCACACAATCTCAGATTCATCTATTCAACCAACACAAAGTACTTCAAAGAGTGCCCCAAAGTTTCTACCAGGGAGTCAAGACGAAAACGTGTGCCAACCCCTATGCATAAGTTCACGAGGTCACGGAACCCGCAAGTTGATCACCAAAACATACATCAAGTAGATCACGTGAAATCCCATTGTCAACACAGATAAGCACGGCAAGAAATACATCGAGTGTTCTCAAATCCTTAAAGACTCAATCCGAAAAGATAACTTCAAAGGGAAAACTCAATCCATTACAAGAGAGTAGAGGGGGAGAAATATCATAAGATCCAACTATAATAGCAAAGCTCGCGATACATCAAGATCGTATCACCTCAAGAACACGAGAGAGAGAGAGATCAAACACATAGCTACTGATACATACCCTCAGCCCCGAGGGTGAACTACTCCCTCCTCGTCATGGAGAGCACCGGGATGATGAAGATGGCCACCGGTGAGGGATCCCCCCTCCGGCAGGGTGCCGGAACAGGGTCCCAATTGGTTTTTGGTGGCTAGAGAAGCTTGCAGCGGCGGAACTGCTGATCTATTCTGTCATTCGAAGGTTTTAGGGTATGTGGATATGTATAGGCGAAAGAAGTCGGTAATGGGAGCCACAAGGGGCCCACGAGGGTGGAGGGCGCGCCCAGGGGGGTGGGCGCGCCCCCCTGCCTCGTGCTCTCCTCTTTGATCCCCTGACGTGCACTCTGAGTCCCCCGTATTGCTTTCTTTCCAAATATAACTTTTCCAAAGGTTTCATTTCGTTTGGACTCCGTTTGATATTCCTTTTCTGCGAAACACTGAAACAAGGAAAAAAATAGAAACTGGCACTGGGCTCCGGATCAATAGGTTAGTCCCAAAAGTAATATAAAAGTGCATAATAAAGCCCATTAACATCCAAATGGATCATATAATAGCATGAATGCTTCATAAATTATAGATACGTTGGAGACGTATCAACATCCCCAAGCTTAATTCCTGCTCGTCCTCGAGTAGGTAAATGATAAAAGAAAGAATTTACAAGTGTGAATGCTAGCAGGTGCACAAGTTTGATCAATGATGATTTCAATCACCTTTTCTAGCATCATTATATGTAATAACAGTAGCTCATATCACAAAACTTTGCATGATCAAGTAACAAACTATTCACATGTTAAAGTATAGATCATAAACTTTCTTGAAAACTAACAAACCGTGTTATTAGTCATCAAACAATTACTATTCATCTTATTTTCAGGAAGAGTCTATGTCAGAGCTTTGATTCAGCAAACTTCACATACTCAACTATCATTTAGTCTTCCATGATTGCTACCACTCAAAGCATATTTTTAGAACAAATAGTATTCATCGAACACAGAGAAAGATAGGGGCTTAATGTTTCACCTCCCAACCTTTTACCTCAAGGGTAATGTCAACAATAATAATTCATGCTCAAATATATTTGAATGGCCATATATGCTTAGATCTTTCCATCACATGATGTTTGCCAACTAAAGAGTAGGTTGGAACGAGAAGGAATACTATTGACTCTTGCTTAAAAGTAAAAGATAGGCCCTTCACAGAGGGAAGCAGGGATTTGCAGAGGTGCCAGGGATCGAAGCAAAAACAGAGATGAAAATAATTTTGAGAGGTATGCTTTCATTGTCAACATAACGACCAAGAGTTCACATACTAGATACACTATAGGCGGTTCCCACGCAGAAAGGTAAAGATTTTACTCCCCCTCCACCAACGATCGCACTCCATGGCTTGTCTGAAACAACGGGTGCCGTCCAACCTTCAACAATCCCGGGGGAGTTTTGTTTAAATTATTTGCGAATTTGTTTTTGATCTTTTGATCATAGGACTGGGCATCCCAGTTACCAGCCATTTTCTCGTGAGAGATGAGCGAAGTCCACTCATCGTGAGAATAACCCACCTAGCATGGAAGATACTGCTAGCCCCTAGTCGCTACATGAGCGATTCGGGCATACAAAATAGATTATTATTTGAAGGTTTAGAGTTTGGCACATGCAAATTTACTTGGAACGGCAGGTAAATACCGCATATAGGTAGATATGGTGGACACTCATGGAAGAAACTTGGTTCAATGATTTTGGATGCACAAGAAGTATTCCCGCTTAGTACAGATATTTTGGCTAGCAAAGGATTCTAATAGCAAGCACCACATGTTAGAGGATCCATAACAATATAACTTCTATACAAATATACCTAAGCATAACTCATTATGTTGTCTTCCTTGTCCAACTTCAACTAATTTACTCAGGTTTGAAAATAATTAATGGGGCTCACAATCATAGAATATGTCCAAGATAGTATATTTATATGTGAAATCTCTCTTCCTTCAATATTGTTTCATGAATTGTTCAAGTGACCAGTACAATGTTTGCTAACGTTAAATAAATTTACCACCTCTACTTCTTAGATGTAAAGTCATTACTCCCCGTGGGATAAGCATATGAAACATATGAAATTTAAGATTTATGACATTCAAATCATTCAACCATTTACTCATAGGATATAAGTGAAGCACACGAGTAAATGACAAACTACTCCAAAAAGATATAAGTGAAGATAATTGAGTAGTTAAATAATTATGTAGCTATGTGAAGACTCTCTCTCATTTAAGGATTTTAGATCTTGGTATTTAATTCAAACATAAAGCAAATCAAAATAAAATAAAATGACGATCCAAGCAAAACACATATCATGTGGTGAATAAAAATATAGCTCCAAGTAAAGTTACCGATGAACGAAGACTAAACAGGGGATGCCTTCCGGGGCATCCCCAAGCTTAGGCTCTTGGTTGTCCTAGAATATTACCTTGGGGTGCCTTGGGCATCCCCAAGCTTAGGCTCTTGCCACTCCTTATTCCATAGTCCATCGAATCTTTACCCAAAACTTGAAAACTTCACAACACAAAACTCAACAGAAAACTCGTGAGCTTCGTTAGCAAAAGAAAACAAAACACCACTTCAAGGTACTGTAATGAACTCATTATTTACTTGTATTGGTGTTAGATCTACTGTATTCCAATTTCTCTATGGTTTATAAACTATTTTACTAGCCATAGATTCATCAAAATAAGCAAACAACACACGAAAAACAGAATCTCTCAAAAACAGAACAATCTGTAGTAATCTGTAACTAGCACAAACTTCTGGAACTCAAAAAATTCAGCAAAAATAGGACGACCTAGACAATTTGTTTATTTATCTGCTGCAATTCGAATCAATATTTTATCACATTATGGTGATTTTTAACAATTGTTTTCATGAAAAAAAGTTTCTGTCTTTTTCAGCAAGATGAAATAATTATCATCCAAGAAGATCCTATAGGTCTTACTTGGCACAAACACTAATTAAAACATAAAACTACATGCAACCAGAGGCTAGATGATTTATTTTTTACTAATAAGGGACAAAAAGCAAGAAACGAAAGTAAAATTGGGTTGCCTCCCAACAAGCGCTAACGTGTAACGCCCCTAGCTAGGCATGATGATTTCAATGATACTCACATAAAAGATAAAAATTGAAACATTAAGAGAGCATCATGAAGAATATGACTAGCACATTTAAGTCTAACCCACTTCCTATGCATAGGGATTTTGTGAGCAAACAACTTATGGGAACAAGAATCAACTTGCATAGGAAGGAAAAACAAGCATAAATTCAAAACTTTAAGCACATAGAGAGGAAACTTGATATTATTGCAATTCCTACAAGCATACATTCCTCCCTCATAATAATTTTCAGTAGCATCATGAATGAATTCAACAATATAAACAACACCTAAAGCATTCTTTTCATGATCTACTTGCGTAGAAATTTTACTACTCTCCACATAAGCAAAATTCTTCTCATTCGGGATAGTGAGAGTATCATAAGAGACTTGAATACTATAAATTGTTTCCACATTAAAAGAGTAATGTTCAGAAAAAGGGGAATCATAATCATGACAAGTTTTATAAATATAGTCATCACTACTTTTTATGGCATAAGTTTCATCACAATAATCATCATAAGTAGCAAATTTGTTCTCATCATAATCGATTGAAACCTCTTCCAAGATAGTGGAATCATTACTAAATAAAGTCATGACCTCTCCAAATCCACTTTCATAATTATCATAATAAGATTCAAGATCCTCCAAAATAGTGGGATCATTACTTCCTAAAGTTGACACTCTTCCAAACCCACTTTCATCAATATAATCATCATAAGTAGGAGGCATGCTATCATCATTATAAATTTTCATATCAAAACTTGGGAGACTAAAAATATCATCATCATTAAACGTAGCATCCCCAAGCTTGGGACAAACATTAATTGCAGCAAATATATTCTCAAAAACATCATATTCATCAAACATAGCATCCCCAAGCTTTGGCCTTTTCATATCATAAGCATAATCACTCTCATCATTAATAGTATGGATAGCACCAATAGTATAGCAATTATCATATTCTTCCAAGCAAGTGCCAAAAAGATTTTCAAGATCATAAGAAGTATCATTATCCTCCCAGTCATAATCATCACAACAAGCAATAGGCATAACGAGATCATCATCAAGTGCATCATCTTCCACAATTATTTTTGATTCATTTTCATGAGGCACAACAATAATAGGAGTAACATTAATTGGGAGAGATATCTTACCTCTCTTCCTTTTTATTTTCTTCTTCTTCACCACATCATGTGTGGGTTCAATCCTATTTTTGGAGATCATTATTAATGAGATTGGTTGAATAGAAGGCTCCTCCTCGTTAGCTGATTCATCATAATAAATAATAGGTGAATATTGGGAAGTCTCTTCCCTTTCGTTAGTATTCTCTTCATCTTATATTTGTTTTATTTTCTTTATATAATTGGCAATATAAGGATTTTCGATGCAATTCACCGCACAATACATATAAATTTCTTCTAGATCAATATTGAGGAATTTCTCAAGGTTATATTATGGAATATGCTTAGTTTGACGTTTCATTTCTTCATAACCCAAAAGCAAACTAAGTTCATTATGATGTGCAAGGGAAATTAAGTCATCACAATTTTTGGACACGATTCGATCATGAAACACTTTGCATTTGATATTTAAATGACCATGTTCATTGCAAAGTTCACAAGTACGGTAAAGGTGTTTTAAATTTTCAGCACTCACATTTAGCCTTTGTTTCAACCATTTAGTTTCTAAATGCTTATATCTCTTGCAAGATCCATCTTCCTTATTTGGTACGTACTTGCAAACCCAATGCACTCCACAAAAATTGACATGTTTATAGGAGACATTTTCATCATAACTAGTGCAATTATCATTAGTACTATGGATATTCAAGGAGTTCATACTAACAACATTGCAATCATGCTCATCATTCAAAGATTTAGTGCCAAATATTTTAATGCATTCTTCTTCTAACACTTCGGCACAATTTTCCTTTCCATCATACTCACGAAAGATATTAAAAAGATGAAGCGTATGTGGTAAACTCAATTCCGTTTCTTTGTAGTTTTATTTTATAGACTAAACTAGTGATAAGACAAGAACAAAAAGATTCGATTGCAAGATCTAAAGATATACCTTCAAGCACTAACCTCCCCGGCAACGGCGCCAGAAAAGAGCTTGATGTCTACTACACAACCTTCTTCTTGTAGACGTTGTTGGGCCTCCAAGTGCAGACGTTTGTAGGACATTAGCAAATTTCCCTCAAGTGGATGACCTAAGGTTTATCAATCGGTGGGAGCAGTAGGATGAAGATGGTCTCTCTCAAACAACCCTGCAACTAAATAACAAAGAGTCTCTTGTGTCCCCAACACACCCAATACAATGGTAAATTGTATAGGTGCACTAGTTCGGCAAAGAGATGGTGATACAAGTGCAATATGGATGGTAGATATAGGTTTTTGTAATCTGAAAATATAAAGACAGCATGGTAACTAATGATAAACGTGAGCACAAACGGTATTGCAATGCTAGGAAACAAGGCCTAGGGTTCATACTTTCACTAGTGCAAGTTCTCTCAACAATAATAACATAATTGGATCATACAACTATCCCTCAACATGCAACAAAGAGTCACTCCAAAGTCACTAATAGAGGAGAACATACGAAGAGATTATTGTAGGGTACGAAACCACCTCAAAGTTATCCATTCTGATCTCCATTCAAGAGTCTGTAATAAAATAACACGAAGCTATTCCGTTCAATCTATCATAGAGTTCGTACTAGAATAACACCTTAAGATAAACCAGAACCCTAATGTCACCTAGATACTCCAATGTCACCTCAAGTATCCGTGGGTATGATTATACGATATGCATCACACAATTTCAGATTCATCCATTCAACCAACACAAAGTACTTCAAAGAGTGCCCCAAAGTTTCTACCGGAGAGTCAATACGAAAACGTGTGCCAACCCCTATGCATAAGTTCATGAGGTCATGGAATCCGCAAGTTGATCACCAAAACATACATCAAGTAGATCACGTGATATCCCATTGTCACCACAGTAAGCGCCAGAAGACATACATCGAAAGTGTTCTCAAATCCTTAAAGACTCAATCCGATAAGATAACTTCAAAGGAAAACTCAATCCATTACAAGAGAGTAGAGAGTGAGAACCATCATAAGATCCAACTATAATAGAAAAGCTCGAGATACATCAAGATCGTATCACCTCAAGAACACGAGAGAGAGAGAGAGAGAGAGAGAGAGAGAGAGAGAGAGATCAAACACATGGCTACTGATACATACCCTCAGCCCCGAGGGTGAACTACTCCCTCCTCGTCATGGAGAGCGCCGGGATGATAAGATGGCCACCGGTGAGGGATCCCCCCTCCGGCAGGGTGCCGGAATAGAGTCCCGATTGGTTTTTGGTGGCTACAGAGGCTTGCGGCAGCGGAACTCCCGATCTATTCTGCCATTCGATGGTTTTATGGTATATGGACATATATAGGCGAAAGAAGTAAGGGGAGCCACAAGGGGCCCACGAGGGTGGAGGGTGCGCCCCCCTGCCTCGTGCTCTCCTCGTTGATCCCCTGACGTGCACTCCAAGTCTCTCGTATTGCTTTCTTTCCAAGAATAACTTTTCCGAAGGTTTCACTCTGTTTGGACTCCGTTTGATATTCCTTTTCTGAAAAACACAGAAACAAGGGAAAAAACAGAAACTGGCACTGGGCTCTGGGTCAATAGGTTAGTCCCAAAAGTAATATAAAAGTGCATAATAAATCCCATAAACATCCAAGATGGATAATATAATAGCATGAATACTTCATAAATTATAGATACGTTGGAGACGTATCAAGTGGCAACAACAAGATTGGAAATCGGCAAGTCAGAGACTCCCCCGGCAGGGCCTGGTGCCGGCAAGGCAAGGCTCTGGCAGAATCTGACGCCATCAGGACAGAGCCCGCGCAGTCAAGTAGAGTGGCGCAGAAGAAGAAGAAGATGATGCAGCACCCGGTTTACTTTGTCAACTCCCTCTTGCAGGGGGCTAGGTCAAGATATTCCGGTGTGCAGAAATTTCTCTTCGGCCTCCTTATGGCCTCGAGGAAGCTGTGTCATTACTTCCAAGCCCACGAGATCACTGTCGCCACCCGTCTCCCGTTGCAACGGATACTGCACAACCCAGACGCAACCGGAAGGATTGTGGAGTGGGCCTTGGATTTATCAAGCTTTGGATTGAAGTTTGAAAGTACATCAACAATCCAAAGTAGAGTCCTGGCGGAGTTCATTGCATAATGGACCCCAACGCCTGATCAAGAGATCCAGGAGACCACTCTCCCCGGCAAGGAAACAGCTCACGACTGGATTATGTACTTTGACGGAGCTTTCTCGCTGCAAGGCGCCGGTGCTGGTGTGCTGCTCGTCACAGCCACCGGAGAGCACCTCAAGTATGTAATCCAGATGCACTTTCCCAGGGAGATGTCCACCAACAACACTGCTGAGTACGAGGGGTTGCTTGCCGGTCTTAGGATTGCGGTAGACCTCGGAGTTAAAAAGCTCATCATCCGGGGTGATTCGCAGCTTGTCGTCAGACAAGTCAACAAAGATTATCACAGCCCGTTGATGGAGGCCTACGCAGATGAGGTGAGGAAGCTGGAGGAGCGCTTTGACGGTATACAAGTGGAGCACGTTCCCCGAGCAGAGAACGACATCGCCGATTACCTGTCAAAGTGTGCCGCATTCAAGCTACCTGTCGAACCAGGTACCTTTTTGCTTCGGTTAACTCAAACATCCATCAAACCATCAACGGAGCAGAACAAGCGGAGGAAATTAGGCCCCGACAAGTACTTTCCCACTGAACCCCCAGGGGTCGCCATCAAGGTTGTTGCCGTGGACGTTGAACCTGCCGAGAAGCGACCGACTCCGGCAGACCGTCAAGCCCAGGCCGCAGAGACAACCGCTCCCATGGCAAAAGAAATGCCTTTGGTCCTTGTCGTCGAGCCCCAGGCTTCAGCATGGGCACAACATACCGTCTGATTCCTCCAAACAGGGAAGCTTCATCAGGAGCAGGAAGAACCAGAGAAGGTAGCCCGTCGTTCTGCTATGTATTAGTTCGTCGATGACGTCCTGTACAGGAGGAGACCGAACGGTGTGAAATTGAAGTGCATTCCCCGGGAGGAAGGACTGGAGCTGTTGGCGGAGATACACGGTGGCATATGTGGCTCCCACATAGGGTCGAGGGCCCTTGCTGGCAAGGCGTTCCAGCAGGGTTTTTTCTGGCTCACTGCCCTCCAGGATGCAACGGCACTAGTAACCAAGTGTAAAGCGTGTCAGTTCCATTCAAAGAAGCTTCATCAACCAGCTCAAGCCCTTCAAACAATCCCTCTCTCCTGGCCATTTTCGGTCTGGGGGCTCGACATACTGGGCCCCTTCCCCCATGCTGTCGGGGGCTTTGAGTACTTGTACGTTGCAATCGACAAGTTCACAAAGTGGCCGAAGGTGGAAGGAGTGAGGAAGGTGACAGCACAGCCAGCTATCAAGTTCTTCAAGGGGCTAGTGTGCTGTTTTGGTGTGCCAAGCAGAGTCATCACCTACAACGGCACGCAGTTCACGATCCACACCTTCATGCAATACATCCAAGACCTCGGCAGCAAGGTATGTTTCGCTTCCGTGGTACACCCATGGAGCAACGGCCAGGCAGAGAGGGCAAATGCTGAAGTGTTGTGTGGCCTGAGGACGAAGACTTTTGACAGGCTGCACAAGAGCGGAAGGCGCTGGATTGATGAGTTGCCGGTGATTCTTTGGTCGATCAGGACGACGCCAAATCGAGCCACCGGCCATACACCCTTTGCCCTGGTATACGGGGCAAAAGCAGTTCTCCCCACGGAACTCATATACGGGTCACCTCGAGTGCTCGCTTACGACGAGCTTGAGCAAGAGCAATTGCGGCAAGATGATGCAACGCTCCTTGAGGAAGATCATCTTTGGGCGGTCAGGATAAAGAAGACGCTACCCGAAGCCTTGCGCCGCTACCACAGCCGCAAGGTTCATGCCTGAAGCTTTGAGGAAGGCGACCTTGTTCTTCGGCGCGTTCAGTCGGCCAAGAATTCCAACAAGTTGACGCCGAAGTGGGAAGGCCCTTATCGGGTAATACGAGTCACCAGGCCCGGCGCAGTTCGCCTGGAGACTGAAGGTGCTGTCCCATTGAGCAACTCCTGGAACATCGAGCATCTTCCCAAGTTTTACCCATAAGGCGCGGCTTGCCGGCCTCCCGGCAAGCCACCTTTTGTACAAGCTTTGCCGACAAGGCATGTAACCCTCCGTACAAAGCCAGGCGCAGACAATGAGCATAAATAAACGGGTTACTGCGCCCGAAGTTATAGCATGCATGCTAGGTTGAGTCTCTCCCTCGGTTAGGGTTGATAGTGCTTAGCGGCGACTAACCCCTAGCCTAGAGGTCGAGTATACGTCTTTCTGTCCTCTTTGGTTCGCAGGGCACGTGGACACTTCTGCTGAGCCGCTTGGGAAAAAGAGAACGGACCGACGCTCCGCCCCGGCAGGCCAAGACTGCCGGAGGCTGAAGACACCAGGATGCAACCACGGTAGGCCGAGGTTGCCAGGGGCTGCAGATTCAGATAAGCCTTTCATCCCCTGTTATGCCTTTCCGTATAGAACTGGGACATGTGAAACCGCGTTTATATTCTTAAACCACCTTGCTCCCCTTTTCCTGTACCCAAGAGCTATCCCACTGGGTCGGAACTTGGTCGTAGTCGCGGTGGCAAGAAGGTAAACAAGGAGCCTAGCTCTACTTCGCCCCTGCCTCCGCCAAGAGCGCGAGAATGGTCGACCGAAGTGGGGGGACGGCAAGGCCTGTTGCCGGGAGACAATGTTTATCTTAGAAATAACAAGTACTCGTTCCTTTGCATGGGCCTCGCTCACGCACAAAGAACCCGGCAAGCACCCTTTTTCATTAAAAACGTCCCATAGAGGTACAATTCGTACGGAATAAAAAAACATGAGCAAGGGGATTACAAGCTTTAAATCTAACAAGTGCCCGCAGGCTTAGAAACTAAAAAATGATAAGGTACCCATAATCCCTTTCTTGTCCATCTCCATAGAAGGTGGAACAAGGCGGCAGGAGGGCAAAAGGGGCGCTTAGGCGAGGTGCGAGGAGCAGAAGGCACCAAGATCAAGTGCCCGCAGGCTTAGAAACTAAAAAATGATAAGGTGCCCATAATCCCTTTCTTGTCCATCTCCATAGAAGGTGGAACAAGGCGGCAGGAGGGCAAAAGGGGCGCGTAGGCGAGGTGCGAGGAGCGGAAGGCACCAAGAGAACATCTTGGTGCCAGGAAAGGAGCGGGAAGATGAGGCATCGGGCCGCAATACGCGATGAAGGCCTCGATGCCCGCGTACTCCGACTTGACGGTTGCCACCCGCCTTCTTCGCCTTCTCCGGCCCTCCTACGCCAGCCGCCCAAGGAGACGACAGGAGCGCCCCGATGGAGAGCTTGGCGAGGAAGGCCCTCGGCAGGGTGCAAGGCCGAGGGAGGGGCGGCACGGTTAGTCGAAGTCGGGGTCGGCATCCTGCCGCCCGACTCCCTCATCATCGCTGTCGCTGTCCTCCTCGTCACTCCCGCTTGAGGAGGAATCTTCATTGTCAGAGGAGCTCTCCACGCAGCACTTTAGGCAAGTTCCAAGATCTCTGAAGACCTTGACGTAGAGCAGGCCGTCCTCCATTAACTTGAAGTAGAGGATGAGCCCCACCGTTAGGCTATGGATGCGAGCAAATGTCTTCCATCCGCGACGGATATACATAACATGAGGAGCGGGGAAGTCGACATCGACCCGCGTGCTGCTGGTCCCGCAGCCCCTCATGTGCAACCTGAGGGTCTAGGGCGGATCGAGCTCCATCTCCTGAGCGAAGGGGGTGGAGAGACGGAGACGACGACACGGTGGCCGGTGCAACCTGATGAAGAACTCGCGGGGCTGGTCCCCGACGTGACCCTCCGTCACGGGAGGCCCCAGTGGCAGAGGCACGGCCGTCGCGCCGCCTCGTCCCCCTCTCCCCCGACCGCCTTAGAGACCTCGGCCACGCCCCCTCCCCCTTCCTCTCGTGGCCGGCTCCACAGCCATGGGCTCGTGGGAAGGAGGGACGCGCTGACGAGCAGCAACCCTCGCCACCACCGTCGAAGGCCCAACACCTCCTCTCGCCATGGTAGGTGGAAGAAAGGAGCGGAGGTGGAGGAGGATGGATACTGAAGGAATGTGGGACAACTGATGACCCACAAGTATAGGGATCTATCATAGTCCTTTCGATAAGTAAGAGTGTCAAACTCAACGAGGAGCAGAAGGAAATGATAAGCGGTTTTCAGTAATGTTTTCTCTGCAAGCACTGAAATAGTAGGTGATAGATAGTTTTGTGATAAAATAAATAGTAACGAGCAAGAAGTAAATAAAGTAAATAAAGTGCAGCAAGGTGGCCCTGTCCTTTATGTAGCAAAGGATAAGCCTGGACAAATTCTAATAATGAAGACGGAGCTCCCGAGGACACATTGGGAATTATCGTCAAGCTAGTTTTCATCACGTTCATAAGATTCGCGTTCGGTACTTTGATAATTTTATATGTGGGTGGACCGGTACTTGGGTACTGTCCTAACTTGGACAAGCATCCCACTTATGATTAACCCCTATTGCAAGCATCCGCAACTACAAAAAGGAGTATTAAGGTAAACCTAACCACAACATTAAACATATGGGTCCATATCAACCCCTAACGAAGCAACACATAAACTAGGGTTTAAGCTTCATCACTCTAGCAACCCATCATCTACTTATTACTTCCCTATGCCTTCCTCTAGGCCCAAATAATGGTGATGTGTCATGTAGTCGACGCTCACATAACACCACTAGAGGAAAGACAACATACATCTCATCAAAATATCGAATCTAATACCAAATTCACATGACTACTAATAGCAAGACTTCACCCATGTCCTCAAGAACAAACGTAACTACTCACAAAGCATATTCATGTTCATAATCAGAGGAGTAATAATATGCATAAAGGATCTGAACATATGATCTTCCACCAAGTAAACCAACTAGCATCAACTACAAGGAGTAATCAACACTACTAGCAACCCACAGGTACTAATTTGTGGTTTTGATACAAGATTGGATACAAGAGATGAACTAGGGTTTTGAGAGGAGATGGTGCTGGTGAAGATGTTTGTGGAGATTGACCCCCTCTTGATGAGAGGATCGTTGGTGATGACTTTGGTGATGAATTCCCACTCAAGGAGGGAAGTGTCGCCGGCATAACAGCTCCGCCAGAGCCCTAGATTGATTCCGCCAAGGTTCCGCCTCGTGGCGGCGGAGTTTCGTCCCGTAAGCTTGCCCACCATTTTTCCAGGGTAAAAGTGATGATATAGCAGAAGATGGACGCCGGAGGCCCACCAGGGGGCCCAGGAGATAGGGGGCCGCGCCCTACAGGGGGGGGGCGCCCTCCTGTCTCCTGGACAGGGTGTGGGCCCCCTGGCCTATTTCTTTTGCTCATAAATTCTTATAAAATCCAAAAAGTTGTTTCGTGGAGTTTCAGGACTTTTGGAGTTGTGCATAATAGGTTTCAATGTTTGCTCCTTTTCGGCCCAGAATTCCAAATGCAGCATTCCCCCTCTTCATGGCAAACCTTGTAAAATAAGAGAGAATAGCCATAAGTATTGAGATATAATGTATAATAACAGCCCATAATGCAATAAATATTGATATAAAAGCATGATGCAAATGGACGTATCAACGACGTCCCCTTCCCCCCTCCTTATAAAGGGGCGGGGTCGAGGCTCGGCTGCCCCACTCAGCCAATCCAGCCGTCGGAGGCGCTGGGAATCAGGACCGACCCGCTGCCCCAATCAGCGGCGGCCCGGTTTCCTGCCTCCACCGCCTGCCACTTGCATGGAGGACGTGTGGCGAGCGAGCATGATCAAAAGGACAGGTGAATTGACCGTTCCCCGCCCCATGATCATGGGGCGTGTGCGCCTTGAAGACTGCGACCCGAGTCCATCCAGTAAATGAGCTGCGCCTCCACGCCTCCCTCTTTTTATGGGGAAGGCGTGAGCCGCCTCTTTACCATGATGTGACGTATGCATGCCGAAACCGCATCGCACATGACCCCCATGTCATGCATGCCCCTCCACGTTGCGCGTTCAACACGGGTCGTGGGGAAGCGCAGCGGACGGAACAGTTACTGCGGTAAAATCGCACCACCTGCCCGTGTGCCGTTCTGGGCCTGGCCCAACAATGTGTCGCGCTTATATGTGGCCTAGGCCCGGGGGCTCCTGTCGGTGTACAAAAGTAGGGGCACTCCTTTGTACCCCTTTACTTGTGCACGGGTAGTCGGAGCCACGCGCCACGACCTCACTTAGCAGGGCAAGGGAGGTAAGCCGGAGAGAAGCCAAAGGCACAAGACGGTCAACGCAACACCAAGACCAGAAACACCAAAGAGCAAGAGGGCGAGGGAGACCCCCCCGGCAAGGCCCTTGCCGGGGTAACTTGACCAACACCAACAGAGCGAGCCACCCTTGAGCCCACGGGTTCCGACCCAACCAACTACGTTGGAACCAAGGCTCGGGAGGCACCTCTGTGGTGGCATGCAGATATTTGTCAAAGATCATAAACATGTGTGAGCAGAGGAGGACCTGCAGAGGGCGACCCTCGGCGGGATCGCAGCCGAGGAATCCATTAAGACCCGGCAAGCGCCTTTGCCGGGACGCATCGCAATGCCACGGCAAGACCCTTGTCGGGCCCCCGGCAAGGCCCTTGCCGGGGCATCCGTGGGGCCACTGCCAGGCCCGCACCAACCAAGGCACCGCCGCCGCTCGCATGCAGCTGCTAGCCCAACCAGTTGGGCAGGCACCTGCGTGGCAACATGCATCTTCCAGGCCAAATTAGCAAGAACATGTGTGGCGGCATGCAGATCTTCGTGAAGACCCTACCAGCGCACCACCTCAGCTGCCTGCCTGCCTATGTGGCGGTGCATGCATTGCTAGCCTCGGCGCATGTCGAAGCAAGGCGGAGCAGCGATGGACGGGACGGGCCTCGTTCCCGTCCCCGATAAAGCTAAGGGACAGCTAAGCAATGCATTAAATGCGTCCTGTCCTGTAATACGGGCGATAAGCTCGCAGCACTGTAGACCTTTCCACCTCCCGTGTGCCACTATGGTAGCCCCTTTCGACTATAAAAGGAGGCCCATGGCATACAGGAGAGGGATTCGGCTCTTTTGGGCAAGTTGCACCCTGTAGCTAGCTCAAGAACACAAGAACACTCAATACATCCACCAAAGCAGGACTAGGGTATTACACATCCTCGCGGCCCGAACCTGGGTAAATGATCCGTGTGCTTCCTGTTAGACCTGCTCTTCTCACGACCCCACGCCCTGCCAACCGTAGTAGGGATTCTTGTGATCCCATAGGTGTCGTTTTCCACCGACAAGATGCTGCCGGAAGTAGCACAAAGCCCCTCCGTGGTAGTAGTAGTATTTAGGGGCTATTTTGTTCAGTTCATCTGACTATAGATGTGTGGTCGAACTGTACAACGTTCTTAAAATTAGCTAGTATATATAGTTGAACTAGCTATTTCAGTACGTGGTTGGCAACACTTAGGGAGAAGTTTGGTCGGTTCAGCTGTCGAGTTGAATTGTTTGTATAAATTAAGAACGACTTCTTAATATATGAACGAAATGTATGCTTAATTACTGAATTTTAGGTGCAAAAATTACATAGTCCTAATGATTTCTAGCTGCATATTTTGACAAATCACAGTGTTACAAGGATTGACAAATGGCAACGTTACTAGATCAACAAATGTAAATCTTTCTAGTTTGACAAATGGCAACATACACAATATGACAGATGCAAATCTTACCAAATTGTTTGTACGTGGTTGCACACGGGTCATCCAAAACAACCTCTTGCGTTGAAGGGATGCAGAAATCCTGCACTGCTCTCATTTTGCATACGGGTGTTCTATCTAAATCGTTTGCGATCAAGAGCTGCAGAAATCCTGCTCGGCACATTTTCTCTTGGCTTCCAAGGGAAGCTGTCGGTTTGCATACGGGTGTTCTAACTAAAACGTTTGTGATGAGTGTTTGATATTTTAAAAGCGAATTAAACTGCGGCTTGGGCGCCATTAATGGAGAGGTTGTGAGCAAGGTGGGCGGCCATGGCAGTCAAAGGGCTCGCTTCCCAGTGAGCATGCACAGCGTACAGCTCGCACGCTTCCCAGTGAGCCCGCGCACTCGAGGATAGCTTGCACGCCTCTCGGTTAGCCTATGCACCGGACGGCGCTTGCACGCATCCCAATCAGTCAAGGTCAAGCAGCTGTCCGCACGGCACCTACTATAGCCATTAAAACCATGACACGTGGCGTCACGTGAATGGTTAACCGAATTTTAGATTTATTAGAATTTAAAAACCAGGCATCTCAATGTTTTGCCGGCAATCAACAGTGCCCTGGCGTTTGAAATTCATTCCCATTTCTTGCATGGGACGTAAGCATGCGCCCAAGGACACATATTTGATTTTTCAACCAATTTATATGCACTAGAGCATGTGCATGTAGTTCAAATTTGAACTGTGCGCATAAATGCATTGAAAACTCAGTTAATGCATAAAAATGTCCAAACGAACCCCGAAAAATCACAAAAATTCACACAACAATCCTGTCGTTCTATGTTGACACGAGAAAGAAATTTGAAAGAAATAAGAGGCAATGGATATCGTTTCGTCCCCAAAGGTGGCACGTTCCCTACCGAAAACCATCATGCTTGTTGTGAGAAGCTCCGGTTTGTGAGAAGCATATACCTAAACCTGCCCCAAATGGGAAAAAAATTGTACCACGGCATATTGATGTTGCTCCATGATAGCATGCCAAGTTTCATGAATTTCAGACGAGTTTTGGATTTACTAGAATTTAAAAACCAGGCATCTCAATGTTTTGCCGGCAATCAACGGTGCCCTAGAGTTTGAAATTCATTCCCATTTCTTGCATGGGTCCTAAGCATGCATCCAAGGACACATATTTGATTTTTCGACCAATTTATATGCACTGGAGGATGTGCATGTAGTTCAAATTTGAATTATGCACATAAATGCATTGAAAACTCAGTTAATGCATAAAAATGTCCAAATGAACCTCGAAAAATCATAAAAATTCACACAACACTCCTGTTGTTCTATGTTGACACGAGAAAAAAGTTTGAAAGCAATAAGAGGCAATGGATATCGTTTCGTCCCCAAAGGTGGGACGTTCCCTACCGAAAACCATCATGCTTGTTGTGAGAAGCTCCGGTTTGTGAGAAGCATATACCCAAACATGCCCCAAATGGGACAAAATTTGTACCACGACATGTTGATGCCGTGACATGATAGAATGCCAAGTTTCATGAATTTCAGACGAGTTTTGGATTTACTAGAATTTAAAAACCAGGCATCTTAATGTTTTGCCGGCAATCAACGGTGCCCTGGTGTTTGAAATTCATTCCCATTTCATGCATGGGACCTAAGCATGCACCCAAGGACACCGATTAGATTTTCAACCAATTTATATGCATTGGAGCATGTGCATGTAGTTCAAATTTGAATTATGCACATAAATGCATTGAAAACCCAGTTACTGCATAAAAATGTCCAAACAAACCCCGAGAAATCACAAAAATTAACACAACACTCCTGTTGTTCTATGTTCACACAAGAAAAAAATTTGACAGCAATAAGAGGCAATGGATATTGTTTCGTCCCCAAAGGTGGGACGTTCCCTACCGAAAACCATCATGCTTCTTGTGAGAAGCTCCGGTTTGTGAGAAGCATATATCCAAACGTGCCCCCAATGGGACAAAATTTGTACCACGACATGTTGATGCTGCTCCATGATAGCATGCCAAGTTTCATGAATTTCAGACGAGTTTTGGATTTACTAGAATTTAAAAACAGGCATCTCAATGTTTTGCCGGCAATCAACGTTGCCCTGGTGTTTGAAATTCATTCCCATTTCTTGCATGGGACCTAAGCATTCACCCAAGGACACAAATTTGATTTTTCGACCATTTTATATGCACCGGAGCATGTGCATGTAGTTCAAATTTGAACTATGCACATAAATGCATTGAAAACCCAGTTAATGCATAAAAATGTCCAAATGAACCCCGAAAAATCAAAAAAATTCACACAACACTCCTGGTGTTCTATGTTGACACGAGAAAAAAAATTGAAAGCAATAAGAGGCAATGGATATCGCTTCATCCCCAAAGGTGGGACGTTTCCTACCGAAAACCATAATGCTTGTTGTGAGAAGCTCCGGTTTGTGAGAAACATATACCCAAACCTGCCCCAAATGGGTCAAAATTTGTACCACGGCATATTGATGGTGCTACATGATAGCATGCCACGTTTCATGAGTTTTAGACGAGTTTTGGATTTACTAGACTTTAGAAACCAGGCATCTTCCTGTTTTGCGGGCAATCAACGGTGCCCTGGTGTTTGAAATTCATTCCCATTTCTTGCATGGGACCTAAGCTTGCACCGAAGGACACTGATTTCATTTTTCAACAAATTGATATGCACTGGAGCATGTGCATGTAGTTCAAATTTGAATTATGCACATAAATGCACTGAAAACCCAGTTAATGGATAAAAATGTCCAAACGAACCCCAAAAAATCACAAAAATTCACACAACACTCCTGTTGTTGTATGTTGACACGAGATTTTTTTTTGAAAGCAATAAGAGGCAGTGGATATCGTTTCGTCCTCAAAGGTGGGACGTTCCCTACTGAAAACCATCATTCTTGTTGTGAGAAGCATATACTCAAACCTGCCCCAAATGGGACAAAATTTGTACCACGCCATGTTGATGCCTCTCCATGATAGCATGCCAAGTTTCATGAATTTCAGACGAGTTTTGGGTTTTCTAGAATTTAAAAACCAAGCATCTCAATGTTTTGCCGGCAATCAACGGTGCCCTGGTGTTTAAAGTTCATTCCCATTTCTTGCATGGGACCTAAGCATGCACCCAAGGACAGAGATTTGATTTTCAACCAATTTATATGCACTGGAGCATGTGCATGTAGTTCAAATTTGAGTTATGCACATAAATGCATTGAAAACCCAGTTAATGTATAAGAATTTCCAAACGAACCCCGAAAAATTCCAAAATTGAACACAACACTCTTGTTGTTCTATGTTGACACTCGAATTTTTTTGAAAGCAATAACAGGCAACGGATATCGTTTAGTCCCCAAAGGCGCATCGCTCCTCATCGAAACCATCACGCTTGTTGTGAGAAGCTCTGGTTTGTGAGAAGCTTATACCCAAACCTGCCCCAAATGGGACAACATTTTTACCACGGCATGTTGATGCCGCAACATGATAGCATGCCATGTTTCATGAATTTCAGACAAGTTTTGGATTTGCTAGAATTTTAAAACCAGGTATCTCAATGTTTGCGGCCAAGTGACGGTGGCAGGGTGTTTGAAATTCATTCCCATTTTTTGCATGGGACCTAAGCATGCAACCAAGGACACATATTTGATTTTTCAATAAGTTTATATGCACTGGAGCATGTGCATGTAGTTAAAATTTGAATTATGCGCATAAAATGCCTGGAAAACCCAGTTAATGTATAAAAATATACAAATGAACCCTGAATAATTCCAATTTTTTTGACAACACACCTATAGTTGCATGTTCACTGCAGATAAAAGTTCTAACAATTCAAACACCATCCTTTGTAGCTGTGACCCCATTACGTAATTCAAATGATCAAGATGATAAATCAAGTAGATCGCGCACAGTTTATTATCACCAACCGTGTGAGATGCAACACAAAATATCTTGGAGCATCATCTGTGTATAGTACGCCCATGGCTTACGAGAGAAGGTGCGTCGACTACAGTCCAAATTATGCAATTACGTTGATGACCACTGTAACCAGGGAAATTCGAACCAAAATTTTTTACGTTCAAACTCAACAGACACGGGTTAAGCTATCTGAATCGTTTGTGATGTTCACATATCGTACACAGTTCTAAATAAGGGACCGTGTCTGATGACAGCTTATGACCAGTTTTTGGTCAAGCGATTCCAAATTTTCGGCTTCATGAAATATCTACCTCCCCACCCCCTCCCCCTTACCAAAAGCCACGTTTCCCTCTTTGCGCCTTCCTTTCCAAGTTGAAACCTTCACTCCTTGCTTGCAGCGCCACCGCCTCCTCGCCGGCGATCCTCCTTCATGCTCCTCGGCCTCACCTATCCAGGCAGGTAATCCACACCCAACCCCCATCCTCCTCCTCCTTCCACAACCCACATGCCCCAACCGCTGGCGCGAGCGCGACACCTTCCACCCAAATGACCGACCCCTCCACCAAATATGCGCCGGCCTAAGCCATGGTGCACATAGTATAGCCAGGACCTCAAGGAGCATTTGGCAGCGGAGAAGCAAATCGCGGCCGCACGCGCGGATGAGGTCGCGATGGCTGCCATTCGTGCCGACCCCCAGATCTTGAAGGAGCATCTTGCCATTTTCGTGTGCTGCTCCTGCCTTTCCTTCACAAATTCTAGTGAATTGTGCTATCTAATTTTACCATGCAATCTGGTGCTCTAGTGTATATGTTCTATATGTCGTAAAGGTGGTGCTCACTTATTAACCTGTTTTGTTAATTAGTTGTCGCCTTTCGCTAATCTGCTTGGTTCAATTCTGCAAATAGATGTTGAATTCTTCAGGCTGCAATTTTGTATTGTCTTCTATGTGAGAAATAAATCGAATTTATCTTTACAAAATTGTGGGTGCATTATATTATTTTATACCATGTGAGGAATAAATTGAATTTGGCTGTAGTAAATACACGAGAAAAAAATACAATTGCTACAATTGGCTGTAGTTAACTGTTTGGTTAACTATCTGATCTTCTATTATGAGTATGTTATATTGTGCAATGTGGTGCTCAGTTAATGTTTGGTTCATTTGTTGTGGTGTTTAGTTAACTGCTTGGTTCAATTCTGCAATGCGATGTCCAATTGTCGTGGGTAGAACTTTGTATTGTTGTGCATGTGAGGAATAAATCGAATTTGGCTGCACTTCGAACATGAGAAACATATACAAGTGCTATATTTCCTAGTTCTTAATCATGCTTGGTTTTGATAAATGGGTTTTCCGTGTGGCTTGAATTAATCTGATGAATCTGAAATGTGATTATTTTTCATTAAAATATTTTACTAATAGCATGCGAACACTTACTTAACCTGATGACTAACTAACTTATATGTGTTGCAGGGAAACAATGGGAAGCACTGATGTCTACAATCGAGGTTAGCACGTGCATGGTCCGTTGTCTAATAGCACATTGTTGTGCAATTGCGGGAACCATTCTAATATTTTTGTTTTTAACAATTTGGTCTTGCACATGTAGGTCCTGCTGTCAGAGGTTTTGACCCACTGTTCGACCCTTTTTGCATATGGGGAAATGTGTTGTCCATGAATATTAGTCAAGTCAAGAAACTCGGAAAGATTGTTAGGATAAAGAAATTAGCGACAAAAAACAACAAGATCTTTGTCTGCACAATGAACAAGACATCGGTTCACTACAGGATGGTACTAATTATTATACCTTGCCTTTTTAATTCCTTTGCCCAATTTCCAATATAGAGAAGATATTTATGCACATCCTTGTTTTGAGGCCTTTCCAAAGCAGTTCACTGATGATTACCTCTCAAACCACCTGTATGGTCAGGAGGCGAGGAAGGTATTCATACAACACCCACAGTTCAATATTGAAGTGTTCCTGAAGAGTAAGAAGGATGGACGGTCAATCATCCACGAGCACCGCCTGAAGTTACAAAGACCTTCAACATCAATGAAGGATCAATATTCGCCTTCTGCTTCAGCAGTTTTCCAGATGAGATACATCTGTCTATGTACCATCTACGATGCTAATTTGAAAAGGTTATAGATGCAGCATGTGAAACTTGGTCCTGGTGTAGTTGTGTAATGGGGTAGCTGAGTGCTAAAGTTATATGATGTTGTACTCTGATGTATTTCAATTATGAAAATGAAATATATTGTGTGCTTAATATGAAATGTCAGTTAGATTAATAAAAGGATTATGAATAATCGGATAATTAGCTCGCTAGTGGCTTAATTAGCTCGCTAATTGGGTTTTGCTTTTGCAAACGGTTGTTGAAAAAATACCGTGGGCGATGACCTCAGGCAACGCACACGTTTCTAGGAATAAACCGTGTTGGATCAATGAACAATCACACACGACTTTCTCTTGAAAACTGTTTGCGTTAGGCCACCTTGCGCAAACGTTTACCACATGAAAACTGTGTGATATGGACATCCTTTGCCACACAGTTTCTTCCACGGACCGTGTGTGATATATTCAATAACGCAAGCGATTTAACCTGAAAAATTGTGTGTGATGTACCTGTGAACGGAAACGTTTTCCTTGGAGCGACTGTGTGGGATGTACATACGAACATAAACATTTAGCAGGGACTGACTGTGTGGGATGTACTTGTGGCCGGAAACAATTTCGCCATATAATTGTATTTTAGCTCTATTGTACGTATTTCCATATTTGAGCACTCGCCGGTCGCATACGACCTCATCTTGCCGAACGTGTGTGCCAGGAGGGCATATCCCCGATGGTTTCTGGGTCGTGTGGAAAGGACCCCCCAATCGCCCACACTCACTTTGCGATGGTTCCAAATGCCGTCGCGGAAAGGGGTTAAAACCGTTTGCTTAGGAGCTCGCTGTACTAGTGTCGGCTTCCTTTTCCTCATACATGTGTACTTGATGACCCACAAGTATAGGGGATCTATCATAGTCCTTTCGATAAGTAAGAGTGTCGAACCCAACGAGGAGCAGAAGGAAATGACAAGCGGTTTTCTGCAAGATATTCTCTGCAAGCACTGCAATTATGGGTAACGGATAGTTGTGTGATAAGATAATTCGTGACGGGTGACAAGTAACAAAAGTAAACAAGGTGCAGCCAGGTGGCCCAATCCTTTTTGTAGCAAAGGACAAGCTTGGACGGACCCATATATAAAGCAAAGCGCTCCCGAGGACACAGGGGAATTGTCGTCAAGCTAGTTTTCATCATGCTCATATGATTCGCGTTCATTACTTTGATAATTTGATATGTGGGTGGACCGTGCTTGGTTGCTTCCCTTCCTTGGACAAGCCTCCCACTTATGATTAACCCCTCTCGCAAGCATCCGCAACTATGAAAGAAGAATTAAGATAAATCTAACCGTAGCATGAAACATATTGATCCAAATCATCCCCTTACGAAGAAACGCATAAACTAGGGTTTAAGCTTATGTCAGTCTAGCAACCCATCATCTACTTATTACTTCCCAATGCGTTCCCCTAGGCCCAAATAATGGTGAAGTGTCGTGTAGTCGATGTTCACATAACACCACTAGAGGAAAGACAACATACATCTCATCAAAATATCGAACGAATACCAAATTCACATGATTACTTATAACAGGACTTCTCCCATGTCCTCAGGAACAAATGTAACTACTCACAAAGCATATTCATAATCATAATCAGAGGAGTATTAATTATCATTAAGGATCTGAACATATGATCTTCCACCGACTAAACCAACTAGCATCAACTACAAGGAGTAATCAACACTACTAGCAACCCACAAAGATCGGATACAAGAGATGAACTAGGGTTTGAGAGGAGATGGTGCTGGTGAAGATGTTGATGGAGATTGACCCCCTCTCGATGAGAGGATACTTGGTGATGATGATGGCTTCGATTTCCCCCTCCCGGAGTGATGTTTCCCCGGCAGAACAGCTACGCTGGAGCCTTTGATTGGTTCTGCCCAGGTTCCGCCTCGAGACGGCGGCGCTTCGTCCCGAAAGCTTCCTTCTGATATTTTCTAGCTCAAAATACACCATATAGCAGAATATGGGCATCGGAGGCCTGCAAGGGGGCCCACAAGGATGGAGTGCGTGCCCTCCACCCTTGTGGCTGGTTTGTAGCCCCCTCTGGTACTTTCTTTGCCCAATATTTTTTATATATTCCAAAAATATTCTCCGTGTAGTTTCAGGACTTTTGGAGTTGTGCAGAATAGGTCTCTAATATTTGCTCATTTTCCTCCGTAATTCCAAACCGGCATTCTCCCTCTTCATGTAAGCCTTATAAAATAAGAGAGAAAAGGCATACATATTGTGATATAATGTGTAATAACAGCCCATAATGCAATAAATATCAATATAAAAGCATGATGCAAAATGGATGTATCAACTCCCACAAGCTTAGAACTCGCTTGTCCTGAAGCGAAAGCCGATATCGAAAAATATGTCCGCATGTTTAGAGATAGAGGTCTCGATAAAATAAAATACGGACATGAGGGCATCATGATCATACTTAGGATACCAACATATATTGCCATATAATTTCTTATGCTAAAGTAACAATTCATTCGCAGGGTAAAGTATGAATTAGAAACTTCATTGAAGACTAACAAACTACGATCTCAGTCACTGAAGCAATTGCAATTTATCATAACATCGGAAAGAGTCAATATAAGAGCTTTTCAGCAAGTCCACATACTCAACTATAATTTAATCTTTCACAATTGCTAACACTCACACGATACTTATGGGTACAAAGTTTCAATCGGACACAGAGAAATATAGGGGCTTATAGTCTCGCCTCCCAACCTTTTACCTCAAGGGTAATGTCAACAATAATAATTTATGATAGCCTACATCCGAGTGGACATATATATCCGGATCTCTCCAACACATAGTGCTTGCCAAAGGAAAAAGTGTAAAAAGGAAAGGTGAAGATCACCATGACTCTTGTATAAGGGTAGAAGATAATGTAAAAGATAGGCCCTTCGCAGAGGGAAGCAGAGGTTGTCATGCACTTTTATGGTTGGATGCACAAAATCTTAATGCAAAAGAACATCACTTTATATTGCCGCTTGTGATAAAGACCTTTATTGTGCAGTCCGTCACTTTTATTTCTTCCATATCACAAGTTCGTATAAAGCTTATTTTCTTCACACTAATAGATTATACATATTTAGAGAGCAATTTTTATTGCTTGCACCGATGACAACTTACTTGAAGGATCTTACTCAATCCATAGGTAGGTATGGTGGACTCTCATGGCAAAACTAGTTTAAGGGATATTTGGAAGCACAAGTAGTATCTCTACTTGATGCAAAGGATTTGGCTAGCATGAGGGAGAAAGGCAAGCTCAACATGTTGGATGATCCATGACAATATAACTTCTATTCATATATAGGAAAACATAACCCATTATGTTGTCTTCCTTGTCCAACATCAACTTTTTAGCATGTCATATTTTAATGAGTGCTCATAGTTAAAAAAGATGTCCAAGATAGTATATTTATATGTGAAGCAACTCTTTCTTTATTACTTCCTATTAATTGCAACAATGACCAAAACTATGTTTGTCAACTCTCAACAACTTTTATTCATCATACTCTTAATATGTGAAGTCATTACTTTCCGTGAGATCAATATATGATCTTTTTATTTCTTTTATTTAATTCCCTCAAGATCATAGCAAGAAAGCAAAGCCACCAACTCAAAACTACTCTTTATTATATATAACTCACAGACACGATTATATAGATAGAGATCGAAACAAAACTCAAAGCTAGATCATACTAAAACTTTATTCTACTAGATCAAGATATAAGTAAAAGGATCGAACTAAGAAAAATGATAAAGATAAAGATGTGATGGTGATATGATAACGGGGCACCTCCCCCAAGCTTGGAAGTTGCCAAGGGGAGTGCCCATACCCATCTGTTTATATCTCTTTCTTAGGAGGTGATGATGATGGAGTTGTTGATGATGTAGGCTTTCCCTTTTTCCTCAACTTATGCTTGAGGATGGAATTTTCCTCCTTCAGCTGACCAATCTCCTGCTCCAGTGTTAATACCCTTTTGCATAATTCTTGCTTGTCCTCTTGCAAAAGACTAAAAGGGATAAACTCAATCTTTGGTTTCTTTGCTTTGTTCGGGAGACTTGACTTTTTGAACTCCACATGCATGTCCCCACTGTCAGGACCCCGATTCCAAGTCACATCGATCTAGCCGGTAACACCTCATATCACTTTGCGGCCTCACGCATCGTATTCCCACGGGTGTCGCCTTACCTCGCCCGGACCGCTTGGCGCTTTTGGCTCACGTATATCATAGTGTCGCTAGCATCCATATGTCGAGAACCGGGCCGACATGACTAGTCGTGAACCCAAAGTGGCACTAACTTATAGGGACAGGCATACATGAATCAACATCGAGCATGTCGTCGGTCAGCTGCGAATCCGGGTTGTAGCACTGGCTAACAGGACTCCGGGAACCCGGCTGTAGCAGGCTAGGCAGACTCCGGATGTCATCAAGCGTGACATTTCCCGAAGGGACAGAACGGAACGAAGTGAATCACATGCCGCCACCAAGTGTTCCGAGCAGTAGTGTTGGGCTAGCAGGACTCGCGAACCGGGTCAGAAGCGGACTACTATGGCTCATGGAAGCACAAGACTACATTTCCCCATAAGAGAGGCTACCAAGGATAAACAACTAGGTTGTCGGATCCCACACATACCAAGCATTTCAACCATACACACAATATGCTCGATATGTGTAAATACAACATGGCATCACAACATAACTCTACGACTCAAGTATTTATTCATTAGCCTCCGAGGAGCGGGATATTACAAACATGGGTCTCATGACCCAACATTCAGAGCATATAAGTCAAAGCACAAGCGAAAGCTAACATGTCTGAGTACAAACATCTACAAATGAAAAAGTCTAAGGAGCCTGACTATCTACCAGATCCTGCCGAGGACACAAGATCGTAGCTGAGGTATCAAGCTAAACGTCGAAGTCCACATGGAACTACTAGCAAGACTGACATCTCTCTGCAAAACATAAAATAGGCAACGTGAGTACAAATGTACCCAGCAAGACTTACATCAGAACTAGCTACATATGCATCGGTATCAATAATGGGGTGGTGGGGTTTAACTGCAGCAAGCCAGCTTTGACTCGGTGGCTATCCTGAACTACGACTGCAAATAACTCTTTGAGGTGGCGCACACGAGTCCACATATTCACCATATCAATACACCACTATGGATCCGCTCCCGTCTTCCTACGAGAACGCCATCCATAGCACTCACGCTTATCTTGCGCATTTTAGAGTATCCACTTTCACTTGTCTATGAACTGATATAGGTAACCTAGAAATCCTTTACCGCGGACACGGCTATTAAAATAGATGATGTTAACCCTGAAGGGGTGTACTTCTTCACACACGCTCTCGCGACTTACCACCATGTACACGTCGTGTATCTCTGCAACCTTCAAGCGGAAGCCTGGCGAGGGAGTCGGCCACGACCTGACTAACCACACAAGTCTCTAGTCCAGGTTTATCGCCTATTCGGGTTCCATCCGCGAGGAGATCTGGCCAGGGTGTCGCTCACGGCCCCAAACAATGAGAGCAGGGTTCCCGAGGCACCAAACGGGCGTCCCGGTACACCGTGCCTCGTGTCTCTACCGCAACATAGCCCACCCCTAGGGTCAGCGCTACGCACGGCCCACAACACATATCCTACAAACACCAGAAACTAGTTGCAACTCCTGTACAGAGATCGAGGCGATTAATAAGCCGAGAGGGTCGAAAGCATCGAACCCAATGTGTGGCAGTAACTGTTCATGGATCACAAACACAGAACTCAGTTCCAGAGGACGGCTGCAATGAGACAACCCACCATGTACTCCTACATGGCCTCTCACCGCTACCTTTACCAAATCGTGTTCGCACACTTAGCTCCCAACAAGATGGGACATGTTCACCACGTTCCAATTCATTCCCGATGAATCAGACTGACTCAACTCTAAGCAGTGAGTGCATGACAACAAGCATGAATGAGTAGGCACATCAGGGCTCAAACAACTCCTACTCATGCTAGTAGGTTTCATCTATTTACTGTGGCAATGACAGGTCATGCAGAGGATAAAGGGGTTCTGCTACCGCAGCAAGTAACACATGAGTTGTTGTTGCTCTAATGCAGTAAAAGAGAGCAGGAGCGAGAGAGTAGGATTGTATCGGAATGAACAAGGGGCTTTTTCTTGCCTGGCACTTCTGAAGATAGCATTGAGTCTTCATCAGTGTCAACGATCACAACGTCGGTACAACGTCTACCGAGGGGGAACAACACCGGCAAACAGAGAAGAAACATGATCAATGCAATGCACAATATGATGCATGCTATGACATGGCAATATGAATGTGTTTTGGGCTAATGCAAGCTAGAAAAGATTGAGATGAGTCCATTTGAACCAAAGATTCAAATGCAAACCCATTTTAAGAGGTCATATTAGTGCATTAACTTGTTTCACCTAAACAGCAAGGTTAAAGTGCTCTAACATGCATGAAACTAGTACAGATGGATAGATTGGATTTTTCTGATCATTTTTCATATATAATTTTTTTCATTTGGAGTTACGGTTGATTTTCTATGATTTTTAGAAGTTTGTACTATTTTCTGGAATTTCCAGATAAGAATAATTCCAAGAATTGAATTAATGCGTCAAGAAGCGTCGTGGTGACGCCAAGAGGTCAAAGGCGCCAGCCAGGACAAACTCGACGGCTGGGACCCACGGGTCAGTGTAACAGGCTGGTTTGGGTGGATGACATGTGGGACCAGCCAATCCATCACACAAGAAAGTCAATGCTGAAGTGTGGGTCCTAGTGGGTTATGAACTAATCTAAACAGAAAACTAAATTAAACTAAACAGGCACAGGGCCCACATGGCAATGGCACTAGGGGTGGTTTAGCTGGGTCATTAGTGGCTAACTAAACCGGAATTAGGCCGACGGTTCGTCGCCGGCGAGGTCAGTGGTGGCGGAGCGCGTCGGGTTTCGCCCACAGGCGATCATTTGGACGGCGGATTGGTGCTACGCGTAGCTGGGGGTCGCGCGCATCTGATAGTGGATGTGGGAGGAGCTGGGGTGGAGCGAGCTCGCCGGAGTCGAGCTCGTGGCGGCGGCCGGAGTTCGGGCAACAAGGGGTTCGGCGCTACGGTGCAAGGCAGGAGGAGCTAGTGGGCGCTACGGGCTCCTGTTGCCGCGCTGGGCACAACGGTGTGCTCTGCAACGAGCTATTAAGGCTCTAGCCACGCTGGCGACGAGGCACGGCAGCTGCGAGCTTCGGTCGCGGTGGTCAGCGGAGCTAGAGAAGGGGATCTACGGCGCGGAGAGAGGGGTTCGGTAGAGGAGCTCACGGCGAGGTCGAAGCGGAGCTCAGCAGACTCGGGGAGGCGGCGGAGACAGTGAATCGGACGGCGGCATCCGGCGGCCGTGGTCGGGGAAGAAGGCCACATGCGTCGTCTTGGGGCCGTCCTGGCTTGTGTAGTTAGGCGAGGAGGGATAAGAGGTTGCGGCTGAGCCTCTGGGCTCAACGGCAGGGCGAGGGTGGCCGGTGGTCACGGGGGTGCTCGTTGGCGTTCTCGGGTGGTCACGGCCATCGTGGGAGAGAGAGAGACAGAGGAGGAGATGGGGACGAGGGAGAGTGCGAGGGGGTTCCAGGGGCGTGCGTGGCGGCGTTGGAGACGTCCAGGCGTCGAGGACGCAGGCAAGCAGGGTGGAGGTGGCCGCACGGCGGTGCGCGCGCGTCGGGCACGCGCCCGTCCTCCTGGCAGGGAGGAAGACGACGGGGAGGCTGATGGTGGGCTGGGCCGCAGGTGGGCCAGCACAGGAGCTGGGCCGATTGCTGGCGCCAGGTAAGTCCTTCTCTCCCTCTCTTCTAATTGGTTTTGTTTTTATATTATTCTGTAGTCTTTAGGGCTTTATTAAAAATACTAATACTATCCCAAAAATCATGAAACTTGCTCAAGCCCACTGTTTGGAAAATATCCAACAGCAAACATTTTAGTTTATGATTATTTGAGCATTTAAAATATTTTATAGTATTTAAATGCCCAAATGAAAATACCATATGATTTAATTCAGAGCCCAAATATGTCATGGAAAAATGTGCATCACCTCTAGTTACTGTATACAGCATTTCCCATAAATGATGAACATTTTTGAAAGCCATTTGGATTTACTGAAAATATTTTAGGTGAACCTAGTGAATTCCTTTGATGCTAGGGGTTTAGGCAATCCCCATTTCATGTTTCTTTCAAGATTAAACATGATGCACACATGAGGTTATCCTAGTGCAATGCCATAAGTCAGGGATGTGACAACTCGCCCCCACTAAACAAGAATCTCGTCCCGAGATTCAAGACGTGAGGTAAGAAGACAGAGGGGGCACAAGACCAACACAATCTTCACGATCCAAGTTGCACTTCATAAGAACATTGATTTGATCACGATCTTTGTCTCGATGTCATGCTCTGAGAACTCCAACTATCAGGACAACAAGGGGAGAGGGAAAACTCTAGAAGGATCGATCTTCTCGAAGATCGAACAACCGACGATCAACTCGCGGAATGAGACATTGAACATTTCTCGACTTGAGACATGAAAGATACATCCAGAGGGATGGAGTGTAACAGATGACGAAGGTTCACTTGGTAAACAACAGTTTCACAATTAAGGAGGTGGTGATCGGTTGTCAACGTAGTGAGGAGTTGATTTGCCATGATACCATAACGGGGCACCTTAGGGAAGGTGGCTCGTAGAATTATTCCCTTAAGTGGCAAAAAGAATTACTTTTGATACAGAGATCATTGGAACTCTCTATACCAGCCTAGGGAAATTCACAAACGATCGTTTGAATGAGTTCTACAGAATGACATAATCGGACTAGAATGGATGATGTGGACTACCTTGTTGAAGACAACGCAATGGATGATTTTGCTTATCATCGGAAATGGATGGGACCCATGGTAGGACCACTTTTGACTATGAAATTGGACAACAACTACTGAGAAGGGCAGCCCATGGGAAATTGGCACAATGGCGGTGGAGGCTGGGAACAAAAGGCAACTGTTGAGAATGTTCGAACCGTCATATCTGCCTGAGATTCAGATCCGATTGGTGATAGGATACTTCAGACTCAGCATGTCTGAAAAGAAAGGTTGCAACAGAAATCGACGAGATGACGTTGCAAGATTCTTGGGAAATGAACTACGATAGTAAGCTCCAAAACATGAGCTGATTTTGCTACACACATGTGAACACGCTGTCCTAGACAAGCATGATCACATGTTAGTCTTGCAATAAAACACTACCAAGTTCCGATTGGGAACCATCATTGAGATAACGAAGTCTTGTGCATATCCGTCCGGGCCCTTCAGGATTAGCGCATGAACTTCTTTTCTTTGAACAAATCAATCAGTGGCTTGGTGTGCTAGGGAATACATATGGAGTGGAGGTAATTAATCTACCAAACCATAGAATACATTCGCACATGCATAATGGACTTGGAATGGTACCAGAGGAAACAAAAACAATCTTTCTCGAACTCACGGCGGCAACTTGCGCCAAATGCACATGAATTCGAGGAAGTCACTTCTTCCATCCAAGCATAAACTTCATGAACGGAGCACGAAGGCATTGCTTATGAAATTTTCAACACTAGGTTGATGTTCAAAGATGAATCATGGGGGAGACAAAATGCTGCTGATGGGTTTAACAACAACTCATCGGATTTTTCCATATCACTGGACTTCCACCATCATGTGAACACGGTGATAGCATTGGTCAGACCAAAAGATATAATGGTGTATGCCCGAGGGACAACCGCGAGTAAGACAACATTACGAATACCATTTGTTCTGATTTGATTTGATGATAGCCCATACTCGAATCAAAGTTTTGACAAGGCAATAGATCCAACAACTGATCACGAGGACCAATTGATGGAGGTATCATCTTTTTTCAACACACACACACACAAAAAGATATCCCTTAACATGAACTAAGTCAGACACGCTTTTATCTTCCAACTCTCCAAGTTGTTGTTTGGCTTAACCAACTAGCTCAGGGGTATCCAACACAAATTCTTGGAGAATGGGTGGTTTGGAGGAAAACCAGCATGATCACGAACTCAACATAGCGGTCAGGTGACAACCTGGTAATACTTCCGAGAAGATATTCGGAACATCACGAACCACCTACTAAGCTCGAGAACAATCTTGCTTTTCAGAGCAAGATGATATGATCAAATAAGCAAGGGACTGAAAAATCCGAACTCATTGATCGAAGAGTGCACCAGAAACAAGGACTAGGTAGCACAATCAACCTTAGGATGAAGATTTAATAACCAACTCGCTAAGAATGAGAATATTATCCATTTACTACCAAGCAACACGGTTGCTAGGAGTATTGATTTCACACATCATGGTTCACTTGTCGAATTCCGGTTACAACAACACGGGACCGAGGAATGAATAATGATAGCGAGAAATGTCGGTCGTCCAAGAATTCATAAGAGGTGGTGCAATTCTCATGACATTCTTGACATAAAGATGGTAACACTCCAAGGTAGAACAGAGCAAAAGCTGGATTGGCATTTTGATCCACGGAATACAGCTACTTTGACCCAATCCTCGAAGTGGACAAGGTACTGGAGTTTGTTTCTCCAAGTCATTCCGGATAGAATGGCTTGACGGACCACAAGAGTAATAGGCATCGATAAACGAATGCTCGCATACTCTTGACTATCAATTGATAGACGAGGGTCAGGGTACAACTAAAGAGAACAACTCAAAGGAACATATAATTTTCTGAGTTGTGGATGCATAGATTAGTATGTCGAGCGAAGCTCAACATTTCTTCCGGATAACCCATGCAGAATGGTAGAACCGGGCAGATTCATAATTATGAATGGAGAACTCCTCAAGAGTACTCTGATTGTGATCCTTCGGTTCAGCGAGGAACTTCTGCCATAAGTGGTTCATAGTATTTGGAAGAAGGAAATACCACGGACCTCGAGGACTATCGCAAAGTTACTAATATCATAAAGGAACTAGCAAACATTATCAACAGGAGGTAAGTAGGGTGAATCTCGGGTTCAAGAACCCAGGAATAGAATACCTACTGACTAAATGGCATCACGGGATGCTTTCGAGAATAATGGCCAAAATCATCACACCGGGAACACAAAACATGGCTAGATTACTAGGTGACTCCATTAAACACCTAGGTTCATAATAATAGCTCCAACATATATGCCGAGGCAGCGGAGTACCTCAACACACTAATTTGTGTGATTAATCTGGCCCAAATGAACATTAGAAACGGAGAGAAGGGATTTTCAAACGCATCGACTATTTAGAAATCTGGGATGACTCGACAGCATAACGGGCTGTAAATGCTCAAAATGATTTGAGACATCCTACAAAATAGTGGCATGACCACGCAACATCACAATATCACGGTTCTGAGACCAGCTATGAACATACGGAAGTAGTAAAAACTGAACTGAGATTTGAAACTATCAATTCTATAAGTCTATGGATTAGTAACACGTCATCCTGGTAGATAGATGAGAAGGCCTAGTTCTTAATCCCCGTAGAGAAGAAGAGGATGACTCAGATCAGAAGGCCATGAGGTATAAGGAGTAAAAAGAGCCTTACGTTCCCTTCCACAATCAATTCCCTTACATAACTAAAGCATTTCTAGACACAACTTTGACCAGTTTGGCTTGGTAATGCTACTGCAATCGAGCTCGATACCAAAGCTGTCGGGACCCGATTCCAAGTCACATCGATCTAGCCGGTAACACCTCATATCACTTTGCGGCCTCACACACGGTATTCCCACGGGTGTCGCCTTACCTCGCCCAGACCGTTTCGCCTTTTGGCTCCACGTATATGATAGTGTCGCTAGCAACCATATGACAGAAAACCCGAGACGAAATGACTAGTCGTGAAACCAAAGTGTCACGAACTTATATGGACAGCCATACATTAAACAACGTCGAGCATGTCGATTGCGGCGAATCCGGGCTGTAGCACTGGGCTAACAGGACTCCAGGAACCCGGGCTGTAGCAGGCTAGGCATGACTCCGGATGTCACTGCGTGACATTTCCCCGAAGGGATAGACATAGGAACAAAGTGAATCACATGCCGGCCAGTCAAGTGTTCCGGAGCAGTAGTGCTGGGCTAGCAGGACTCGTGAACCGGTCAGAAGGACTACTATGGCTCATGGAAGCACAAGACTACATTTCCCCATAAGAGAGGGTACCAAGGATAAACAACTAGGTTGTCGGATCCCACACATACCAAGCATTTCAACCATACACACAATATGCTCGATATGTGTAAATACAACATGGCATCACAATATTACTCTACGACGCAAGTATTTATTCATTAGGCTCCGAGGAGCGAGATATTACAAACATTGGTCTCATGACCCAACATTCAGAGCATATAAGTCAAAGCACAAACGGAAGCTAACATGTCTGAGTACAGACATCTACAAACGAAAAAGGCTAAGGAGCCTGACTATCTACCAGATCCTGCCGAGGGCACAAGATCGTAGCTAAGGTATCAAGCTAAATGTCGAAGTCCACATGGAACTACTAGCGAGACTGACATCTCTCTGCAAAACATAAAATAGGAAAACGTGAGTACAAATTTACCCAGCAAGACTTACATCAGAACTAGCTACATATGCATCGGTATCAATAATGGGGTGGTGGGGTTTAACTGCAGCAAGCCAACTTTGACTCGGTGGCTATCCTGAACTACAACTGCAAATAACTCTTTGAGGTGGCGCACACGAGTCCACATATTCACCATATCAATACACCACTATGGATCCGCTCCCGTCTTCCTACGAGAACGCCATCCAAAGCACTCACGCTTATCTTGCGCATTTTAGAGTATCCACATTCACTTGTCTATTAACTGATATAGGTAACCCAGAAATCCTTTACCGCGGACACGTCTATTCGAATAGATGATGTTAACCCTGCAGGGGTGTACTTCTTCACACACGCTCTCGCCACTTACCACCATGTACACGTCGTGTATCTCTGCAACCTTCAAGCATAAGCCTGGCGAGGGAGTCGGCCACGACCTGACTAACCACACAAGTCTCTAGTCCAGGTTTATCGCCTATTCGGGTTCCATTCGCGAGGAGATCCGGCTAGGGTGTCGCTCACGGCCCCAAACGATGAGAGCAGGGTTCCCGAGGCACCAAACGAGCGTCCCGGTACACCGTGCCTCGTGTCTCTACCGCAACATAGCCCACCCCTAGGGTCCGCACTACGCACTGCTCCCAACACATATCCTACAAACACCAGAAACTAGTTGGAACTCCTGGAGAGAGATCGAGGCAATTAATAAGCTGAGAGGGGTCGAGTTACCGGAACCCAATGTGTGGTAGTAACTGTTCATGGATCACAAACACAGAACTCAGTTCCTGAGGACGGCTGCAATGAGACAACCCACCATGTACTCCTACATGGCCTCTCACCGCTACCTTTACCAAATCGTGTTCACACACTTAGCTCCCAACAGTAGGACATGTTCATCATGTTCCAATTCATTCCCGATGAATCAGACCTGACTCAACTCTAAGCAGTAGCAGGCATGACAACAAGCATGAATGAGGGGGTTCATCTATTTACTGTGGCAATGACAGGTCATGCAGAGGATAAAGGGGTTCAACTGCCGTAGCAAGTAACACATGAGTCGTTGTTGCTCTAATGCAGTAAAAGAGAGCAGGAGCGAGAGAGCAGGATTGTATCGGAATGAACAAGGGGGTTTTGCTTGCCTGGCACTTCTGAAGATCGCATTGAGTCTTCATCAGTGTCAACGATCACAACATCGGTACAACGTCTACCGAGGGGGAAAAACACCGGCAAACAGAGAAGAAACACGATCAATGCAATGCACAATATGATTAATGCTATGACATGGCAATATGAATGTGTTTTGGGCTAATGCAAGCTAGAACAAATTGAGATGAGTCCATTTGAACCAAAGATTCAAATGCAAACCCATTTTAAGAGGTCATATTAGTGCATTAACTTTTTTCACATAAACAGCAAGGTTAAAGTCTTCTAACATGCATGAAACCAGTACAGATGGATAGATTGGATTTTTCTGATCATTTTTCATATATAATTTGTTTCATTTGGAGTTATGTTTGATTTTCTATGATTTTTAGAAGTTTGTACTATTTTCCGGAATTTCCTGTATAAGAATAATTCCAGTAATTGAATTAATTCGTCAGCATTGCGTCAGGGTGACATCAGCAGGTCAAAGGCGCCAGCCCAGGTCAAACCTAACGGCTGGGACCCATGGGTCAGTGTAACAGTGCTGGTTTGGGTGGATGACATGTGGGACCAGTCGGCAACGTCACACAAGAAAGTCAATGCCGACGTGTGGGTCCCAAAGTGGGTTATGAACTAATCTAAATGTAAAATTAAATTAAACTAAACAGGCACAGGGCCCACATGGCAGTGGCACTAGGGGTGGTTGAGCTGGGTCATTAGTGGCTAACTAAACCGGAATTAGGCCGACGGCTCATCGCCGGCGAGGTCAGTGGTGGCGGAGTGCGTCGGGTTTCGCCCACAGGCGATCATTTGGACGGCGGATTGGTGCTACGCGTAGCTGGGGGTCACGCGCATCTGATAGTGCAAGTGGGAGGAGCTGGGGTGGAGCGAGCTCGCCGGAGTCGAGCTCGTGGCGGCGGCCGGAGTTCGGGCAACGACGGGTTCGGCGCTACGGTGCAAGGCAGGAGGAGCTAGTGGGCGCTACGGGCTCCTGGAGCCGCGCTGGGCACAGCGGTGTGCTCGGCTTCGAGCTATTGAGGCTCTAGCCACGCTGGCGACGAGGCACGGTGGTGGCGAAGCCGACATGATGGTCAGCGGCTAGAGAAGGGATCTACAATGGGAGAGAGGGGTTCGGTAGAGGAGCTCACGGCGAGGTCGAAGCGGAGCTCAGCAGACTCGGGGAGGCGGCGGAGACGGCGAATCGGACGGCGGCATCCGGCGGCCATGGTCGGGGAAGAAGGCCATAGGCGTCGACTTGGGGACATCCTGGCTCGTGTAGCTCAACGAGGAGGTATAAGAGGTTGCGGCTGAGCCTCTGGGCTCAACGGCAGGGCGAGGGGTGGCCGGTGGTCACGGGGGTGCTCGTCGGCGTTCTCAGGCGGTCACGGCGATCGCGGGAGAGAGAGACAGAGGACGTCCAGGGACGAGGGAGAGTCCGAGGGGGTTCCAGGGGCGTGCGTGGCGGCGTTGGAGACGTCCAGGCGTTGAGGACGCAGGCAAGCAGGGTGGAGGTGGTCAAGACGGGCGGTGCTGCCGCTGGCCGGCACGCGCCTCCCCTCCCCGGGCAGGAGGAAGACGACAGGAGGCTGGTGGTGCTTGGGCGCGGTGGGCCAGCACAAGTCTTTGGGCAGTTCTTTGGCGCCAGTGTAAGTCCTTCTCTCCCTCTCTTCTAATTGTTTTGTTTTTCTATTATTCTGTAGTCTTTAGGGCTTTATTAAAAATACTAATACTATCCCAAAAATCATGAAACTTGCTCAAGCCCACTGTTTGGAAAATATCCAACAACAAACATTTAAGTTTATGATTATTTGAGCATTTAAAATATTTTATAGTATTTAAATGCCCAAATGAAAATACCATATGATTTAATTCAGAGCCCAAATATGTCATGGAAAAATGTGCATCACCTCTGGTTACTGTTTACATCATTTCCCATAAATGATGAACATTTTTGAAAGCCATTTGGATTTACTGAAAATATTTTAGGTGAACCTAGTGAATTCCTTTGATGCTAGGGGTTTAGGCAATCCCCATTTCAAGTTTCTTTCAAGATTAAACATGATGCACACATGAGGTTAGCCTAGTGCAATGGCATAAGTTTGGGATGTGACACCCAGGTTGGGGTAGTGGGGCTTCCTCTTCATCGGAACTTGTCTCTGCCTTTCCTTTCGGATCATAATCTTCTTCTTCCTCCGTGATCCGACCATAATGCTCCAAATCCCCATAAACCTTGGAGTCCGCGATGTAATCAGCTACATAGCTCTCTCCCTCCGAATCTTGGGACGACATATTGCTCCAGATCTGCTGCAGAAACAACTCAAAAACAAAACAGGGGATTTTGTCGTGGTACGGTGGTCAAAACCTTTGGGAGATTATATAATAAATTTTTACTGACCATAACAAGTATTGTGCAAGAAAACAGAGTCCGGAGGGCACACGAGGTGGCCACAAGGTCGGGGGGCGTGCCCAGGGGGTAGGGCGCGCCCTCCACCCTTGTGGTCGCCTCATGTCTCTTTCAGACTACTTTTAATTTTCCTAATTTTTATAAATATTCCAAAATGGAGAAAATTATCATTGGAAACATTTTGGAGTCGGTTTACTTATTGTACCACATACCTATTCCTTTTCGAAGTATGAAATGTTCTGGAAAGTGTACCTTATGTACTCCTGCGGTGTTACGGTATTAATTATATTTGTCTCAACATTTATGGGAGTACCTGAGATATAATGTTTGATTCTTTGCCCGTTTACCACCTTCGGATTTGTTCCTTCGGCTTTGTTGATTTTTATGGCACCGGAACAATAGACCTCCTCGATGATGTAAAGACCTTCCCATTTAGAGAGAAGTTTTCCTGCAAAAAATCTTAAACGAGAGTTGTATAGCAAAACATGATCACCTACGTTAAACTCACGGTTTTGTATCCTTTTTTCATGCCATCTTTTAACTTTTTCTTTAAACAACTTGGCATTCTCATAGGCTTGGGTTCTCCATTCATGAAGTGAGCTAATGTCAAATAACCTCTTCTCACCGGCAACTTTGAAATCATAGTTGAGCTCTTTAATAGCCCAATATGCCTTATGTTCTAGTTTGAGAGGTAAGTGGCATGCTTTTCCATAAACCATTTTATACGGAGACATACCCATAGGGTTTTTATAAGCAGTTCTATAAGCCCATAATGCATCATCAAGTTTCTTAGACCAATTCTTTCTAGATCTATTAACAATATTTTACAAAATCAGTTTAATCTCTCTACTGATCAATTCTACTTGACCACTAGACTGAGGATGATATGGAGATGCAATTCTATGGGTAACATCGTATTTAGCAAGCATTTTACGGAAATCACCATGAATAAAATGTGAACGACCATCAGTCATTAAATATCGAAGGACTCCAAACCTCGGAAAAATAACTTATTTAAGCATCTTAATACAAGTGTTATGATCAGCACTATTAGTTGAAATAGCTCTACCCACTTAGTAACGTAATCAACAACAACTAAAATATGTGTATACCCATTAGAGGAAGGAAAAGGTCCCATATAATCAAAGCCCCAAACATATAATGGTTCAATAACAAGTGAATAATTCATAGGAATTTCCTGATGTCTACTAATATTACCAATTCTTTGGCATTCATCACAAGACAAGACAAACTTACGAGCATCCTTGAAGAGATTAGGCCAATAAAAACTGGATTGCAATACCTTGTGTGCAGTTCTATCTCCAGCATGGTGTCCTCCGTAAGCCTCGGAGTGGCACTTGTGTTGGATCTATTCCTGTTCATGCTCAGGTACACAACATATAATAACACCATCTACTCCTTCTTTATAAAGGTGTACACAACATATAAAAACTTTTTCTATTGCTGGTATGTGAAACTAGGTGTAATAAATTTAGCAACAATGTGATTAGCATAATCAGCATACCATGGAGTATTACGAGAAGCATTTATGAGAGCTAATTTTTCATTAGGAAAGCTATCATCAATAGGCAGTGGGTCATCAAGAACATTTTCTAACCTAGACAAGTTGTCTGCAATGGGGTTCTCAGCTCCCTTTCTATCAATAATATGCAAATCAAAGTCTTGTAATAAGAGAACCCATCTAATAAGTCTAGGTTTAATATCTTTATTTTCCATAAGATATTTAATAGCAGCATGATCAGTGTGAACAGTTACTTTGGAATCAACAATATAAGGTCTAAACTTATCACAAGCAAAAAGAACTTATAAAAACTACTTTTTAGTAGTAGCATAATTTCTCTTGGCACTGTCTAGAGTTTTACTAGCATAAGGAATAACATTAAATTTCTTATCAACTCTTTGGCCTAGAACAACACCAACAACATCATACATCATTTTGAAGGGTAAATTCCAATCAGGTGGCTGAACAATAGGTGCAGAAATCAAGGCTTTCTTAGGTATTTCAAATACTTTTACACAATCATCATCGAAAACAAAAGGAACATCTTTTTGCAGGAGATTAGTGAGAGGCCTAGAAATTTTAGAGAAGTCTTTAATAAACCTCCTACAGAAACCATCATGACCAAGGAAACTTCTTATACCTTTGATATCTTTAGGACAAGACATCTTTTCAATAGCATCTACTTTAGCTTTATCAACTTCAATACCTCTTTCAGAAATTTTATGCCCCAAGACAATACCTTCATTAACTATAAAGTGGCACTTCTCCCAATTCAAGACAAGATTAGTTTCTTCACATCTCTACAAGACTTGATCAAGGTTGCTTAAGCAATCATCAATAGAAGTTCCATAAACGGAGAAATCATCCATGAAAACCTCAACAATCTTTTCACAAAAGTCAGAGAATATAGCAGTCATACATCTTTGTAAGGTAGCAGGTGCATTGCATAAAACCAAAAGGCATGCGTCTATAAGCAAAGGTATCGAAAGGGTAAGTAAAAGTGGTCTTCTCTTGATCATCTTTTGACACAGGTATTTGAGAAAAACCAGAATAACCATCTAGAAAGCAAAAATGTGTATGTTTGGATAATCTTTCTAGCATTTGATCAATAAAATGTAGAGGGTAATGATCTTTCCTAGTAGCTTTATTTAATTTGGGAAAATCAATTTCCATTCTATAACCTGTAACAATTCTTTACGGGATCAATTCTTTCTTATCATCAGGAACAACAGTAATACCTCCCTTCTCAGGGACACAATGAACAAGACTTACCCATTGGCTATCAGCAATAGGATAAATTATACATGCCTCCTGAAGCTTTAGTATTTCATTTCTTACCACCTCTTTCATCTTAGGATTTAACCGTCGTTGGTAATCAACAACCGGTTTAGCATCACGCTCCAAATTAATTTTGCGCTGACATAGTATAGGATAATGCCCTTAAGATCATCAAGAGTATATCCAATAGCGGCACGGTGCTTCTTCAGAGTTTTCAATAATTTCTTTTCTTCATGCTCTGAAAGGTTAGCACCAATAATAAGAGGATATATCTTCTTTTCATCAAGATATGCATATTTCAAAGTGTCAGGTAATTGTTTAAGCTCAAACACGGGATCACCCTTGGGTGGAGGAGGACCCCAAGGATTTCAATGGGCAAATTGTGTTTCAGAATAGGCCCTTGATTAAAGAATATTTCATCTATTTCCCTTCTGTCATTCGTAGACATATTATTTTCATGGTCTAACAAATATTGATTAAAGAATAATGTCATCAGGTAGGACTGCTTCGGCGCCGTACACCATGAAAAAAGGGGTATATCCCGTTGTTCGGTTGGGGGTAGAACGCAACCCCCAAAGCATGGAGTCAAGCTCCTCCACCTAGTGATAATCAAATTGTTTCTAGGAACGGACTAAGCAAGGCTTGATGCCACTCATGATTGGACTGTTGGCCCATTCAACCTGTTCGTTGGTCTGCGGATGGTATACCGAAGAATAATTGAGCTTGTTGGCCATGGTAGCGCACCAGTCGTTAACCTCTTGGGACGTGAAATTGGATCAATTGTCCGTGATTATACTGTGGGGGACACCGTAATGGTGTACTACGCCGGATATAAAGTTGATGACTGGTACGGACTTTGCTGAGCTGACTGGCTTTGCCTCAATACACTTAGTGAATTTGTCGACCATGACTAGTAGGTATTTTGTTTTCTTGGTTCCCCCTTTAAGTGGTCCAACCATGTCCAATCCCCAGACTGCTAATGGCCAGGTGATTGGTATAGTTCAGAGAGCCGTGGGGGGCATATGGCTTTGATTAGCAAAAAGCTGGCATCCAACACAATGTTGGTTTAAGGTGCGGGTGCCCGTGTGGGCAGTGGGCCAGAAGAACCCTGCTCGGAAAGCCTTGCTTACCAGGGCCCGAGCTGCCGCGTGGTGGCCACCCATACCAGCATGAACCTCGGCCAAAAGTTGCTGCCCCTCTGCTTCCGATAAGCACCGCTGCAAGAGTCCGGTAGCACTTTTCTTGTATAGCTCGCCCTCATGGACTTTATAGGCTTTGGAGCATTGGATTATGCGCCATGCCACGATCTGATCGTTGGGCATTTCTTGCCTCATCAGGTAGGCAAGGAAAGGCCCTGTCCATGGCGCAATTATGGCCAGGACTTCATGAGATGAAGTGGTCTCTTCAGTCGCTGAGCCACCAATGATATCGTCGTTAGGCTCGATAGCCGGAGGGACGATTTGCTCAGGCTCGTTTATCGTTGTGTCCTGATCTCCGTTCTACCACACCACCAACGGCTTGAAAAGCCGCTCTAGGAAGGTGTTTTTGGGGACAGGGTCTCGTTTAGCACCCATACGTTCGAGGATATCCGCAGCTTGGTTACTTTCTCTAGAGACATGGTGGAATTCTAACCCTTCAAAATGGGCTGACATTCTTAGGACGGCATTCCGGTATGCCGCCATTTTGGGGTCCTTGGCATCGAACTCGCCATTGACTTGGGAGATGGCGAGGTTGGAATCCCCCTCACCTCAAGGCGCGGAACACTCATCGAGGTTGCCATCCGAAGGCCATGCAATAGGGCTTCGTATTCGGCTGCGTTGTTGGAGTGTGTGTACATGATCTGTAGTACGTACCGAATAGTGTCACCCGTGGGGGACGTAAGGATTACTCCAGCCCCTAGTCCGGCCAACATTTTGGAACCGTCCATACACTGTCCAGTGGGAGTATGTACTATATTCCCGGGGGAGTTCGGCTAACACCTGAGATTTAATAGTGCGGCGTGGCCTGTACACAATTTCAAAGGGCAGGAGCTCTATTGCCAATTTGGCTATGCGGCTCGTGGCATCCCTATTATTGACAATATCATTTCAGGGGACTTTGGATGCCATGGTGAACGAGCACTCTTGAAAGCAGTGTCAGATCTTGCGGGATGCCATGAAAACTGTGTAGGCGATCTTTTGGTAGTGCGGATACCGGGATTTACACGGGGTGAGTACTTCCTATACGTAATAGATGAGCTTTTGCACCTTGAACTTGTGTCCTTCTGCTTCTTGTTCTACCACAAGGACAACGCTCACAACCTGATTTGTGGCTGAGATCTATAGCAGCATAGGTTCAGCTATGCCAGGTGCTGTCTGCTATCTCTTGAGCATGCGTTGGTTTTCCCTTGAAGAGGAAAGGGTGATGCAGCAAAGTAGCATAAGTATTTCCCTCAGTTTTTGAGAACCAAGGTATCAATCCAGTAGGAGGCCACACGCAAGTCCCTCGTACCTACACAAACAAATAAGAACCTTGCAACCAACGCGATAAAGGGGTTGTCAATCCCTTCACGACCACTTGCAGAAGTGAGATCTGATAGAGATGATAAGATAATATTTTTTGGTATTTTGATGATAAAGATTGCAAAGTAAACATAGATTGGAAACTTATATGATGGAAAATAGACCCGGGGGCCATTGGTTTCACTAGTGGCTTCTCTCAAGATAGCATAAGTATTACGGTGGGTGAACAAATTACTGTCGAGCAATTGATAGAAAAGTGCATAGTTATGAGAATATCTAGGCATGATCAAGTATATAGGCATCACGCCCGTGACAAGTAGACCGACTCCTGCCTACATCTACTACTATTACTCCACACATCGACTGCTATCCAGCATGCATCTAGAGTATTAAGTTCATAAGAACAGAGTAACGCATTAGGTAAGATGACATGATGTAGAGGGATAAACTCAAGCAATATGATATAACCCCCATCTTTTTATCATCGATGGCAACAATACAATACGTGTCGTTTCCCCTACTGTCACTGTGATCGAGGAACGCAAGATTGAACCCAAAGCTAAGCACTTCTCCCATTGCAAGAAAGATCAATCTAGTAGGCCAAACCAAACTGATAATTCGAAGAGACTTCCAAAGATAACCAATCATACATAAAAGAATTCAAAGAAAAGTCAAATATTGTTCATAGATAATCTTGATCATAAACCCACAATTCATCGAATCTCGACAAACACACCGCAAAAAAGAGTTACATCGAATAGATCTCCAAGAAGATCGAGGAGAACTTTGTATAGAGATCCAAAGAGAGAGAAGAAGCCATCGAGCTAATAACTATGGACCCGAAGGTCTGTGGTAAACTACTCACACATCATCGGAGAGTCTATGGTGTTGATGTAGAAGCCCTCCGTGACCGATTGCCCCTCCTGTGGAGCGCCGGAGAAGGCCCCAAGATGGAATCTCACGGGTACAGAAGGTTGCGACAGTGGAAATAGGGTTTCGTGGTGCTCCTCGATGGTTTCGGGGTACGTAGGTATATATCGGAGGAAGAAGTAGGTCGGTGGAGACACGAGGGGCCCACGAGGGCGGAGGGCATGCCCCCTGCCTCGTGGCCTCCTCGTTCATTTCTTGACGTCCACTCCAAGTCCTCTGGATCACGTTTGTTCCAAAACTCACGCTCCTGAAGGTTTCATTCCGTTTGGACTCCGTTTGATATTCCTTTTCTGCGAAACACTGAAGTAGGCAAAAAATACAGCAATTTGCACTGGGCCTTGGGTTAATAGGTTAGTCCCAAAAATAATATAAAAGTGTATAATAAAGCCCATTAAACATCCAAAAAAGAATATATAATAGCATGGAGCAATAAAAAATTATAGATACATTGGAGACGTATCAAGCATCCCCAAGCTTAATTCCTGCTTGTCCTCGAGTAGGTAAATGATAAAAACAAAATTTTTGATGTGGAATGCTACTTAGCGTATTCTCCAATGTAATTTTCTTTATTGTGGCATGAATGTTCAGATCCGAAAGATTCAAGATAAAAGTTTAATATTGACTTAAAAATAATAATACTTCAAGCATACTAACTAAGCAATTATGTCTTCTCAAAATAACATGGCCAAAGAAAGTTCATCCCTACAAAATCGTATAGTTTGGTCGTGCTCCATTTTCGTCACACAAGAATGCTCTCATCTTGCACAACCCCGATGACAAGCCAAGAAATTGTTGCATACTTTAGTAATCTCAAACTTTTTTCAACTTTCACGCAATACATGAGCGTGAGCCATGGATATAACACTATGGGTGGAGTAGAATATAATGATGGGGGTTGTAGAAGACAAAAAAGGAGAAAGTCTCACACTAATGCGGCTAATCAACGGGCTAGGGAGATGCCCATCAATTGATGTCAATGCAAGGAGTAGGTTTTGCCATACAACGGATGCACTAGAGCTATAAATGTATGAAAGCTCAACAAAAGAAACTAAGTGGGTGTGCATCCAACTTGCTTGATCACGAAGACCTAGGGAATTTGAGGAAGCCCATTGTTGGAATATACAAGCCAAGTTCTATAATGAAAAATTCCCACTAGTATATGAAAGTGACAAAACAAGAGACTCTCTATCATAAAGATCATGGTGCTACTTTGAAGCACAAATGTGGAAAAAGGATAGTAGCATTGCCCCTTTTTATTTCTCTTTTTTGGGCCTTATTTATTTGGTCTTTCTTTCTTCTTTTTTTTGGGACAATGCTCTATTAATGATGATCATCACAGTTCTATTCATTTACAACTCAATGATTAGTACTTGATACTTAGAACAAAATATGACTATATGAATGCCTCCGACGGTGTACCGGGATGGGCAATGAATCAAGAGTGACATGGATGAAATAATATGCATGGTGGCTTTGCCACAAATACGATGCCAACTACATGATCATGCAAGGCAATATGACAATGATGAAGCGTGTCATAAAAAAAGGAATGGTGGAAAGTTGCATGGCAATATATCTCGGAATGGCTATGGAAATGCCATAATAGGTAGGTATGGTGGCTGTTTTGAGGAAGATATAAGGAGGTTTATGTGTGATAGAGCATATCATATCATGGGGTTTGGATGCACTGGCCAAGTTTGCACCAACACTCAAGGTGAGAAAGGGAAATGCACGGTACTTAAGAGGCTAGCAATGATGGAAGGTTGAGAGTGCGTATATTCCATGCACTCAACATTAGTCATAAAGAACCCACATACTTATTGCAAAAATCTACAAGTCATCAAAAACCAAGCACTACGCGCATGCTCCTAGGGGGATAGATTGGTAGGAAAATACCATCGCTCGTCCCCGACCGCCACTCATAAGGAAGACAATCTAAGAACACCTCATGTTTCAAATTTGTTACACAACGTTTACCATACATGCATGCTACGGGACTTGCAAACTTCAACACAAGTATTTCTCAAATTCACAACTACTCAACTAGCACAACTCTAATATCACTATCTCCATATCTCAAAACAATCATCAAGTATCAAACTTCTCCTAGTATTCAATGCACTTATATGGAAGTTTTTATTATATCCATCTTGGATGCCTATCATATTAGGACTAATTTTATAACCAAAGAAAATTACCATGCTGTTCTAAAGGACTCTCAAAATAATATAAGTGAAGCATGAGAGATCAATAATTTCTATAAAATAAAACCACCACCATGCTCTAAAAGATATAAGTGAAGCACTAGAGCAAAATTGTTTAGCTCAAAAGATATAAGTGAAGCATATAGAGTATTCTAATAAATTCCGATTAATGTGTGTCTCTCCCAAAAGGTGTGTACAGCAAGGACGATTGTGGTGAACTAAAAAGCAAATACTCAAATCATACAAGACGCTCCAAGCAAAACACATATCATGTGGTGAATAAAAATATAGCTCCAAGTAAAGTTACCGATGGACGAAGACAAAAGAGGGGATGCCTTCTGGGGCATCCCCAAGCTTGGGATTTCTGGTTGTCCTTGGATTTTACCTTGGGGTGCCTTGGGCATCCCCAAGCTTAGGCTCTTTCCACTCCTTGTTCCATAATCCATCAAATCTTTACCAAAAACATCAAAACTTCACAACACAAAACTTAACAAAAAATCTCGTGAGCTCCGTTAGCGAAAGAAAACAAAACACCACTTCATGGTACTCTAATGAACTCATTCTTTATTTATATTGGTGTTAAACCTACTGCATTCCAACTTCTCAATGGTTCATAAACTCCATTACTATCCATAGATTCATCAAATTAAGCAAACAACACACGAAAAACAGAATCTGTCAAAAACAGAACAGTTTGTAGTAATCTTTATCAAACGCATACTTATGGAACTCAAAAAATTATAAAATAAATTTCTGGAAGTGAGGAATTTATCTATTAATCATCTGCAAAAATAATCAACTAAATAGCACTCTCCAGTAAAAAGTTGTAGCTAATCTCGTGAGCGCTAAAGTTTCTGTTTTTTACAGCAAGATCAAAAAGACTTCACCCAAGTCTTCCCAAAGGTTCTACTCGGCACAAACACTAATTAAAACATAAAACCACATCTAAACATAAGCTAGATGGATTATTTATTACTAAACAGAACCAAAAATCAAGAAATTAAAATAAAATTGGGTTGCCTCCCAACAAGCGCTATCGTTTAACGCCCCTAGCTAGGCATAAAGGCAAGGATAGATCTAGGTATTGCCATCTTTGGTGGGTAATCCATAAGTGGATCTCATAATAGATTCATAAGGTAATTTAATTTTGTCTCTAGGAAAGTGTTCCATGCCTTTCCTTAAGGGAAATTGGAATCTAATATGCCCTTCTTTCATATCAATAATTGCACCAATCGTTCTAAGGAAAGGTCTACCAAGAATGATAGGACATGAAGGATTACAATCTATATCAAGGACAATGAAATCTACGGGCACATAATTCCTATTTTCAACAATAATAAAATCATTACTTCTTCCCATAGGTTTCTTAATGGTGGAATCCGCAAGGTGCAAGTTTAAAGAACAATCATCAAATTCACGGAAACCGAACATATCACACAAAGTTTTTGGAATCGTGGAAACATTAGCACCCAAATCACACAAAGCATAGCATTGATGATCTTTAATTTTAATTTTAATAGTAGGTTCCCACTCATCATAAAGTTTTCTAGGGATAGAAACTTCCAATTCAAGCTTTTCTTCATAAGATTGCATTAAAGCATCAACGATATGTTTGGTAAAAGCTTTATTTTGACTATAAGCATGCGGAGAATTTAACACGGATTGCAACAAGGAAATACAATCTATTAAAGAACAATTTTCATAATTAAATTCCTTGAAATCCAAAATAGCGGGTTCATTGCTATCTAAAGTTTTGACCTCTTCAATCCCACTTTTAACAAATTTTGCATCAAGATCTAAAAACTCCGAATCATTGGGATGCCTTTTAACTAAAGTTGACTCATCTCCAATCCCATCATTATCAAGATTCATATTGCAAAACAAAGATTTAATAGGTGACACGTCAACTAATTTTGGATCTTCATCCTTATTATCATGAAAACTAGAAGAACATGCTTTTACAAAGCAATCTTTCTTAGCACGCATCCTAGCGGTTCTTTCTTTGCACTCATCAATGGAAATTCTCATAGCTTTGAGAGACTCATTGATATCATTAAATGAGGTGGAATAGATCTAAGTTTCAAAGAATCAACATCAAGAGAAATTCTATCCATGTTCCTAGCCAACTCATCAATCTTAGGCAATTTTTCTTCAAGCAAAGCATTGAAATTCTTTTGAGAAATCTGTCGGTGGGAAACGACACCACTGGGATCACAAGAATCCCTCATCTCTGCGGTTCTTGTGGCTGAGGTTGAGAGAGAAGAGCGGGTCTAACAGAGAGCACGCGGTTCGTTTATCCAGGTTCGGGCCACGAGGATGCGTAAAATCCTAGTCCTGCTTTGGTGGATGTATTCTGAGTTCTTGAAAAAGGGGTTGCCACAATGGCACACATGAGGTGGAAAGGCAATAGTGTTGCGTGGTTATCCTGGTATTACAGGACAAAGTGTATTTAATGCAAGGCTTAGGTGTCCCTTCACTTTATCAGGGACGGGGGCGAGGCCCATCCCGTCCGTCGCCGCTCCTCCAAGATTCGACACGCGCCCTGGCCAGCGATGCATGCGGTGCCATGTAGGCAGGCAGGCAGCTGAAGTGGCACGGTGGTGGAGTCTCCACGAAGGGCTGCATGTTGCAACGCAGGTGCCTGCCCAGCTGGTTGGGTCGGCAGCTGCATGCGAACGGCGGCGGAGACTTGGCTGGTGCAGGCCCGACGGTGGTCCTGCTGGTGCGCTTGGTGAGGGCCTTGCCGGGTGGCCCGGCAAGGGTCTTGCCGTGGCGCGCAGGCGTCCCCGGCAAGGATCTTGCCGGGAGTATTGTGGATTTCTTCGGTGAGGATGGCTGCCTTCCTATCCTCATTTGATTTTGACTATTCTTTGTCTTCACAAAGATCTGCATGCCACCACAGAGGTGCCTCCCGAGCCCTGGCTCCACGCGGATGATGGCGTTGGGGATCGGGGTCTCAAGGGTGACTCACTCCGTTGGTGTGGGCCGAGCTGCCTCAGCAAGGGTCTTGCCGGGCTGCCGAGGCTGCCCCAGCAAGGGTCCTTGCCGGGGAAACCTGCTTCGTCCACCTGATCTTTGTGGCCTTGGTCTTAGTCGTTGCTTTGCTTCGTCTTGTGCTCTGGTCTTACCTTGGCTCACCTCCCTCGCTCTGCTTGGTGTGGTCGCGGGCGCGGCTCTGACTGCCCGTGCACAGGTAAAGGGGTACAAAAATGTGCCCCTAGTTTTCTACACCGACAGGAGCCCCCGGGCCTGGGCCACACGTAAGCACGACACGTTGTTGGGTCAGGCCCAAAATGGTGCGCGGCAGGCGGGGCGGTTTCTACCGCGGTAAGATTTTTTGCGCGCTGTGCTTCCCACGACCCGCGCGCGTGGCGCGTCGTGGAGATGCGTGCGTGACGTGGGCGGCATGCGTCCGGCGGTTTTCACACGCATGCGTCACATTGCAGTAAATGGGCGGTGCGACCCGCGGCTTCCCCATAAAAAGGGATAACCTTGGGCGCACTGTTCCTTTTACCCTTCGCGCAACTCCAATCTCAGAAACCTCCGCCTGTCTCCCTCCTCTTCTCCAAGCTTCCTTTCCGCTCGCCGCCGTAGTGCTTTTGCCGCCCTCCGCTCCTCCCTCCTTCTTCAGCCACCATGGCGCCAAAATCCACCAAGGGCAAGGGGTGGCCAAGGACGTCGGGGCTGTGGAGCCGCCGGAGAGCGCGCTGTCGGGGCAACGGACGCAGACCGCCTTATTCTTCCCCTCGATGGTCGATGTGTTCGAGCTTCGGGACCTCTTCAGGCCCCTGTGGGGAGTGAAGGCGGGGGGGGGGGGTGGAGAGAATTCGGGGCACACGTCCATGCGCATCATCCCCGCCGCCTGCGCCGAGATTGCCCCAAATCGGTACCCCTTCTTCATCGATTACTTTTCTTGCGGGCTCTGCCCTCCCTTTTCCGATTTCTTCAACGACATCATGCACACCTTTGGCTTCTGTCTCTTGGATTTTACTCCGAACGCGGTGGCATGCATGGCCCTTTTCGCGCACCTTTGCGAAGGCTTTGCCGGGGTGCACCCCAGTACGGCGCTCTTCCGCCACTATTCCTACCCTCGGATCCCGACGGGGGGGGGGGTGCCATTTCTGGTTGCATCACCTGGATCCCAAGATCCAAGGAGGCGTACCCGAACGGCGCCATGAAGGAGAGGTGGGATGAGTGGCGGGGCCGGTGGTGCTTGATTTAAGAGAAGGACCCGCCGGCATTCTGCAAAGTTCGCCGGGCGCCGCCGGTTCGCGGCAGCGATTGGAGCGATGTTAATGCCGCCGACGGAAAGCTCACTGTTGCTGTCACCAGGATTCTCCGGCTTACCCAGGCCGGGCTCACCCGCGAAATGATCGGGGCGGACTTCATCAGCCGTCGGATTGCTCCTTTGCATAACAAGGGGAGGCCAGCCTGGCTCTTCATGAACCCCGCTGACATCATGCGACTCTACCCAGGCCTTGACCAAAACGTTAAGGTGATGGAGCACACCCACTTCTCCCAGCGGCTCTTCCAGCTTGACGTGGGCCGTGACAGCTAGGTCGAGCGGACCGGCAAGATTGCGAGGGCCGCCCGAAGGCCGGCAAGATCCTCAAGGGGCCGTTGTTCAAGCTGCCAACGGGGGTGGTCCCGTTGTGCAACAACTCGCGTCAGTCCGAGATCATTGCCATGATGCCGGACTGCAACGCGCACGGCCCCGTCCCTAGATGTAAGGAGCCGAAGGATGCAGAAGTGCAGCAGTTCTTCGACACCCTGCACGAGAGGTTTGTCGATGCCGATGCCGAGCGGCTGCTTGTCCAGGACACCTCCCAGGCGGAACTGGACTACATCGCCACCAGGGCGAAGGAGGCGCAGGTTGCCAGGGAGGCTGGCAATGATGGCGGCGTGGAGGACAAGGCCGCGACGGCCGCCGAGGAGGAGGAGCTTGCCCGGTGGGCGGCGGCCGCCGGGGGAGCCAGCAGTGTCGGCACCGAGGCCCCACTGGTTGAGGATGTGACCGGCGATTCATCAGAGGAGGAGGCCGAGACCGCAGACCCGACGCCACCTACGGGGAGGGGGCGAGTCTTGCGGCGGGCCAGTTCTGGCGAGCCGGTCCGGCCCGGTAGGGCTGCGCAGCTGCAGCTGACCTTGGAGAGGTCCCGACCCCACATGAGGGCCGCGGCAGCGAAGAAGCCGGCGAAGGCCGCGGTGAAGAAGAAGACAGCCGCCCTTCTTCATCGAAGCGCGCCCAGACGCCACCTCCCTCCCCTCCTCCGGCGAATGTCGGCACGGGGATCACCTTCGATTACGGATCCCTCAGCCTGAGGAGGAAGAGGAAGACAGCAGAGGAGGAGGCAGATGACGAGTAAGCATCTGGTTCCTTTTTGCTATCTCTGTCTCCTCACCCTACGTTGCTTGCCTTGACTTGTCATAATTCTTGCAGGGACGGGGAGACGCTGGCCCAGAGAGTGAAGAGGGCCAAGGTTTCGGCGGGTGGCCAGCCCTCGGCTAGTACTTCGAGGGCGCCCTTGGTGGTATTGAGCAGCCCGGACAGCAGCCCCGGGCAAAGCCCCCAGCATAAGTTCATCATTCTTCTCTCTTCGACATGTGTCAGGGGCGCGACACTTTGGTGCTGACCTTGCCAGGTGTGTAGGAGGGGAGCAGCCACAGGAGGAGCCACAGAGGGCTACTCCCAACACGCCGCCCCCATCGACCACGTCACCCCGAGGGGCGTCCCCGGCAAGGGCGCCAAGCACCGAGCCCACACACATGGAGGAGGAGGAAGAGAACTTGGGTGCCGGTGGCTTTGCCTCGACGCCAAATGTTAGCGGGGAGGGGACTTCCGTTTCCCAGCCAGGTGCCGGCACCGGTAAGTCATTCGTCGTTCGTCCCTGCTTCTTCTTCTTTCCGATTCTTGGTCTTGGCTTTGCCTCACCCTTGTCTTCGGCGCCCAGATTCCTCCTTGACGGACCCAGAGGACATGGACGCCGTCATTGAGGGCGTCACCAAGGCCGCCGAGGTGGAAGCCGAGAAGGTCGCCGCCGAGGAGGCCAAGGGCGCTGCCGAGGAGGCTGCCGAGGGGCCTACCGGGGAGGCCGACAAGGCTGCCGCTGAGGAGGCCGGCAAGGGGCCTGCCGGGGAGGCCGGCAGGGCCGTTGCCGAGGAGGAGGAGGAGGCTGGCGACCAGCCTTCCTCCTCTGCTGCTTTCGGCTACGACAAGTATCTGAGGGTGAGCGACGACTTGTTCGTCCACCTTCCAGGCGCGTCGAGCACCAGGACTCCCGTTGAGGGAGAGGTGTTCGATGATGAGGTGCTTGCCGCTGCTGGGCTGGAAGTCGTCGACGAGCCAATCGTTGGTGGCGACGGCTCGTAGGAGGAGCGGCTCCTCCAGGCCATGGGCGCTAGCTTGTGGAAGCTCCAGGCGCTCCACCGCGCCCGCCTGGACAAAGTTAAGTCCAGGATGGCGAAGGTGGATAAGGCGGAGGCGGACCTCCAGAAGCGCGTTGCCGAGGCGCAGAACTGGTTCTGCGAGGCCCACGAGGAGCTCAAGGCTGCCCAGGGCGAGCAGGCCAGGCGCGACGTGGAGCTCACCATGAAGCTTGCCGACGTTGAGAAAGCTCAAGAGGCGGCGAAGAACTCGGACGAGGCCGCCGAGGCCGTTCGGACTCAGCATGAGGCTGCACTGAACTCCCAGGAGGAGGACCTTGCCGCACGCGAGGAGAAGCTCGCCGCCACACTTCATGGCAAAGATGCCGAGGTGGAGAAGCTTGTCTTGCAGCAGACCGCTGAGCTGGAGCAGAGGCACAAGGAGGCACTCAATGCCCAGGCCCAGGTTCACGCTGGCAAGGTGGAGGAGCTGGAGGCAGAGTGCGACAGGCTGAAGGAGTAGGCCCTCAAGCTGTCCCGGGAAAAGGACACGCTAAATAGTGCTCTGACAGAGGCGCAGGGCGCGGTCGTCAGCAAGGATGGGGAGCTCTCCGAGGCCAACAACTCCATCAAAGACCTCAAGCTGAAGCTGGAGGGTCTCGAGAAGGTGCTGTCGGAGGCGACAACCCGAGAGGAGACCCTGGCCAAGGAGCAGGAGGGAGAGAAGCTGTTGCAGAAGAACGAGGGCCTCAACTTTGTGGATCACGTGGAGGGCAAGAACCGTTGGCTCGATCGCCTCGCCACCGTCGCCAACCAGGCCGCCGCACAGCTGGCCATCATGGGGATGCCGGACGTGAGGTATGTCTCGGAGCGGAGCGTGAGCGCCAATTGCAGCCTGACCATGTTCTTTGAGAAGGTCGTCGGTGCTCTGGAGCGGCTCCACGCCAACCGGGCGGCCTCACTGGCCGACGAGTCCCGAATGCTTTGTCAGGGTGCAATGACCAAGGTTCTTACCAACGTGGCACACTGGTACCCCGACCTCGACTTCGACGCCGCGCTGGAGGGCTTGCCGGAGGGGACCGACCTTGCAAAGCTCAGGGAGCGCATTGAGCCCATCATCAGCCGAATCGGCGGAATTCTGAGGGTGGAGGGCCAGCGCCGGGATTAGGCACCCCGTTTTCTTATCGCCGCTGCAGGTTCACAACCAAGACAATTGCTATCTCTAGTTAGAACCACAGCAAGAATTTAATGTAGCATAACTCTGCAGCACTTTTTAGTAATATGCATGTTATTTCCCTGTTCAATTTCCCTTTGTATACGCACCCTACACCAACTGGGCAGGCTCGCTGGCGCGGAAGCCCAAGGCGGCGTCTTGGGGATGGATCCCCATTGGCCTGCCGGGTATGCATGCTGTCGGGCGAGCCACCTTACCGTTCTTAACGTGGCCACTCGAACTGTCAAGATTGACTCGAGTCAGAATCGAGAGCATTGTCAATCGCGGAAGGCTACCCTGCCGCTCTCGTCGCAGCCACTTGAGCTGTTGAGCGGACTCGAAGCAGGGCAAGGGCATTGCCGACAGCGGGAGATTCCCCTGGCATGCAGGTTTTCCATAGAAAGGCACGACATCTCCGAGGGAAATAACCTTAAATAAAAAGGAAAGAAAGTAGTTGGGGTTCGGTGTGACTTAGCTTCTGCTTGTAGTCGCGCCGGCGTCGATCTTTCGACCCCCTCTCCTGCTTCTCTTAGAGCCATCATAATGAAGAAATGCTCACTTAACTGCTAAAACCGATTCTCACAATTGCGCTCCCTACCTGGCGCGCCAAGGATGTCGGTGGGAAACGACACCTATGGGATCACAAGAATCCCTACTGCGGTTGCGGGGCACGGGGTTGAGAGAAGAGCGGGTCTAACAGAGAGCATGTGTTTCGTTTATCCAGGTTCGGGCCGCGAGGATGCGTAAAACCCTAGTCCTGCTTTGGTGGATGTATTCTGAGTTCTTGAGGTAGCTATGGAGTGTAACGAGCTCCAAAAAGCCGAATCCTTCCCCTCGTTGCCTTGGGCCTCCTTTTATAGAAAAAGGGGTTGCCACAGTGGCACATAGGAGGTGGAAAGGCAATAATGTTGCATGGTTATCCTGGTATCACAGGACAAAGTGCATTTAATGCAAGGCTTAGGTGTCCCTTCACTTCATCGGGGACGGGGGCGAGGCCCGTCCCGTCCGTCGCCGCTCCTCCAAGCTTCGACACACGCCCTGGCCAGCGATGCATGCGGTGCCATGTAGGCAGGCAGGCAGCTGAGGTGGCGCGGTGGTGGAGCCTCCACGAAGGGCTGCATGTTGCCACGTAGGTGCCTGCCTAGCTGGTTGGGTCGGCAGCTGCATGCGAACGGCGGCGGAGACTTGGCTGGTGCGGGCCCGACGGTGGCCCTGCTGGTGCGCTTGGCGAGTGCCTTGCTGGGTGGCGCGGTAAGGGTCTTGCCGTGGCGCGCAGGCGTCCCTGGCAAGGATCTTGCCGGGGGTCTTGTGTGTTTCTTCGGTGTGGATGGCTGGCTTCCTATCCTCATTTGATTTTGACTATTCTTTGTCTTCACAAAGATCTGCATGCCACCACAGAGGTGCCTCCCGAGCCCTGGCTCCACGCGGATGATGGCGTTGGGGATCGGGGGCTCAAGGGTGGCTCACTCCGTTGGTGTGGGGCGAGCTGCCCCGGCAAGGGTCCTTGCCGGGGAAACCTGCTTTGTCCACCTGATCTTTGTGGCATTGGTCTTTGTCGTTGCTTTGCTTCGTCTTGTGCTCCGGTCTTACCTTGGCTCACCTCCCTCGCTCTGCTTGGTGTGGTCGCGGGCGCGGCTTTGACTGCCCGTGCACAGGTAAAGGGGTATAAAAATGTGCCCCTAGTTTTGTACACCGACAAAATCATAAATTCTTTAACACTAATCTCAAAATCAGAGGACATCTTATTAAAATTTCCATAAGAGTTTTTGTAGGAATTACCATAATTATTAGAGGAATTACTAGGATACGACCTAGGATTAAAGTTTCCTCTATAAGCATTGTTACCAAAATTGTTCCTACCAACAGAATTCACATCTATAGATTCATTATTATTCTCAATCAAAGTAGACAAAGGCATATCATTGGGATCAGAAGAAACACTCTTATTAGCAAAAAATTTCCTAAGTCCGTCCATCTTTCCACTCAAAACATTAATCTCTTCAATTGCATGCACCTTTTCACTAGTAGATCTTTCAGTGTGCCATTGAGAATAATTAACCATAATATTATCCAGGAGTTTAATAGCTTCTCCAAAAGTGATTTCCATAAAAGTTCCTCCCGCGGCCGAATCCAAAAGATTTCTAGAAGCAAAATTCAATCCGGCATAATTTTTTTTGTATAATCATCCAAAAGTTCAAACCATGTGTAGGGCAATTACGTATCATTAATTTCATTCTCTCCCAAGCTTGTGCAACATGTTCATGATCAAGTTGCTTAAAACTCATAATATCGTTTCTAAGAGATGATCTTAGCGGGAGGAAAATACTTAAAGATAAAAGCATCTTTGCACTTATTCCAAGAATCAATACTATTTTTAGGCAAAGACAAAAACAAAGTTTTAGCACGATCTCTAAGGAAATAGCTTCAATTTAACAATATCATTGTCAACATCTTTCTTCTTTTGCATATGACACAAATCAAGCTATTTAGATGGGTAGCGGCATCTTCACTAGGAAGGCCGGTGAATAGATCTTTCATGACAAGATTCAGCAAAGCAGCATTAGTTTCACAAGATCTAGCCTCGGTAAGAGGAGCAATCAGAGTGCTAAGAAACTCATTGTTGTTGGTATTGGCAAAGTCACACAATTTGGTATTATCTTGAGCCATCGTGACAAGCAAGCAATCCAACACACAAGCAAACAAGAAGCAAGCAAAAAAGAGGCGAACGAAAAGAGAGGGCAAATAAAACGGCAAAGGTGAAGTGGGGGAGAGGAAAACGAGAGGCAAATGGTAAATAATGTAATGCGAGTGATAAGAGTTTGTGATGGGTACTTGGTATGTCTTGACTTGTGTGTAGACTCCCCGGCAACGGTGCCAGAAATCCTTCTTGTTACCTCTTGAGCATGCGTTGGTTTTCCCTTGAAGAGGAAAGGGTGATGCAGCAAAGTAGCGTAAGTATTTCCCTCAGTTTTTGAAAACCGAGGTATCAATCCAGTAGGAGGCCACACGGAAGTCCCTCGTACCTACACAAACAAATAAGAACCTTGCAACCAACGCGATAAAGGGGTTGTCAATCCATTCACAGCATAAGTATTACGGTGGGTGAACAAATTACTATCGAGCAATTGATAGAAAAGTGCATAGTTATGAGAATATCTAGGCATGATCAGGTATATAGGCATCACGTCCGTGACAAGTAGACCGACTCCTGCCTGCATCTACTACTATTACTCCACACATCGACCGCTATCCAGCATGCATCTAGAGTATTAAGTTCATAAGAACAGAGTAACGCATTAGGTAAGATGACATGATGTAGAGGGATACACTCAAGCAATATGATATATACCCCATATTTTTATCCTCGATGGCAACAATACAATACACGTCGTTTCCCCTACTGTCACTGGGATCGAGCAACGCAAGATTGAACCCAAAGCTAAGCACTTTTCCCGTTGCAAGAAAGATCAATCTAGTAGGCCAAAACAAACTGATAATTTGAATAGACTTGCAAAGATAACCAATCATACATAAAAGAATTCAGAGAAGATTCAAATATTGTTCATAGATAATCTTGATCATAAACCCACAATTCATCGGATCTCGACAAACACACCGCAAAAAGAGTTACATCGAATAGATCTCCAAGAAGATCGAGGAGAACTTTGTATTGAGATCCAAAGAGAGAGAAGAAGCCATCTAGCTAATAACTATGGACCCGAAGGTCTATGGTAAACTACTCACACATCATCCGAGAGGCTATGGTGTTGATGTAGAAGTCCTCCATGACCGATTCTCCCTCCGGTGGAGCGCCGGAAAAGGCCCCAAGATGGGATCTCACGGCTATAGAAGGTTGCGGCGGTGGAAATAGGGTTTCGTGGTGCTCCTCGATGGTTTCGGGGTACGTAGGTATATATAGGAGGAAGAAGTAGGTCGGTGGAGCAATGAGGGGCCCACGAGGGTGGAGGGTGCGCCCCTGCCTCGTGGCCTCCTCGTTCGTTTCTTGACGTCCACGCTGAGTCCTCTGGATCACGTTTGTTCCAAAATCACGCTCCCGAAGGTTTCATTCCGTTTGGACTCCGTCTGATATTCCTTTTCTGCGAAACACTGAAATAGGCAAAAAACAACAATTTGAACTGGGCCTTGGGTTAATAGGTTAGTCCCAAAAATAATATAAAAGTGTATAATAAAGCCCATTAAACATCCAAAACATAATATATAATAGCATGGAGCAATAAAAAATGATAGATATGTTGGAGACGTATCACTGTCAAAATCGGATTGCTTGCTAGTAGACTCTTTATCTCCTCTAGTGCGGTGGTTGCATCATCCGTCCATTCGAAGTTTTGGGTTTTCTTGAGCAAATTGTAGAGTGGTAGGGCCTTTTCGCCAAGGCGAGCGATGAAGCGACTTAGGGTTGCCATGCAATCGGCCAGCTTCTGGACGTGTTTGAGCTCTGTGGGTATTGCCAGTTGGGAAAGTGCTCGGATTTTGGCTGGATTGGCTTATATCCCTCTATGGGAGACAAAGAATCCAGAAAGCTTTCCGGCGGAAACTCCGAAGACACATTTGTCCGGGTTAAGTCATATCTTGTATGTTCTCAAGTTGTCGAAAGTCTGGCGGAGGTCATCGATCAACTGGCTAGCGTCTTTCGTCTTGACGACCACGTCATCTACACAAGCTTAGACTATTTTTACGATTTGGGATTCCAGGCATGTTTGAATCATGCGCTAATATGTTGCACCTGCGTTTTATAACCCAAAGGGGATTGTGTTGAAGCAGAAAGGCCCGTAGGGTGTGATAAACGCGGTTGCTAGTTGGCCAGATTCCTTCATTTTGACTTGGTGATATTCCGAGTAGGTGTTGAGGAAGCATAACTAGTCGTTTCCGGCGGTGGCATCAATGATCTGGTCTATTCATGGCAAAGGGAAAGGATCCTTGGGGCAGGCTTTGTTGAGGTCTTTGAAGTCAATAAATAACCGCCAAGAGTTGTCTTTTTTGGGCACCATGACCAGGTTTGCCAGCCACTTGGGGTGTTTGATTTCTCTAATGAATCCTGCTTCAAGTAACTTGGCTAGTTCTTCTCCCATGGCTTGACGCTTGGGTTCGTAGAATCGGCGCAATGTTTGTTTAACTGGCTTGAAGCCTTCAATTTTGTTGAGACTGTGCTCTACCGCATGCATGGGATACCTGGCACGTCCGAAGGGTGCCAGGCAAATATCTCCTATTTCTCACGCAAGAATACGCTTCGTCGACCTCTGGGTCCAGCTGGGCTCCGATGGTCGCTGTCTTATTGGGACCCATCGGCTATACTTGGAACTTAACGGTTTCGTCAGCTGGCTTGAAGGAAGTAGACTTGGGTCTCTTGCTAAGAGTGATATCGTCCATGTCCACTCACTAGAAAAAAAGACACATCCGTGACATTTTGGGGGAAACGAAATTTTTTCTATCATGCTTATGGCACTTCTATGACGATAATTGTGACAAAACCCGGTATCATCATAGATGTGGTGGGCTCCTACTTCTATGACAAAAAATCATGACAGAAAATGGGTTTTTCATCCTGGGCGGGCCGGAGACGCACCTGCATATCATTCTTTGAGCCGTCCATGATGGAAAAAATCATGGTAGAAGCGAGGGTGAGGAAAATATCGGGGAGTTCCCGGTTATGGTGTGTGGTCGGGGCCGAGCGATGCACGGAGGTTTGCGCGTTTCTCTCGTACAGGTACGCGCGTGTGTGCGAGGCGTTGCGCTCTAACTAAACCCGACCAAGGCGTTGGGCTCTAACTGAACCCGAGCGATTGCACTAGCTACGTTACTGAACCCCGATCGATCCATTGCTGTTAACTGAACCGAAGTGATTCCTTCACTACTGCATCTAACTGAAGCCGATCGAAGCTGCCTCTTGATGAACAGTTCCCGGTGGGGGTTGGATGAACAGGATCCCGTGGTAGTAGAGGCCATTGCCGCTGGATGGATAGGACCCCGATCGAGGAGGTGGGTTGGATGAACAGTAGCTAGTGGAGGGACCCTGTGGAGGGCTGGTTGAACAGGACCCCGTGGAGGGCTGGTTGAACAGGAGCCGTTCAAGGCTGGATGAACATGACCCCGTGGAGGGCTGAATGAACAGTAGCCGGTGGAGGCTGGATGAACAGGACCTCGTGGATGAACAGTAGCTGGTGGAGGCCGGAGGAAGTCCAGGTGGATGAACAGTAGCAGGTGGAGGCTGGAGGAAGTCAACGGTGGATGAACAGTAGCCCGTGGAGTCTCGTTTTGCGGTACGCCACACCCCTCCCGATGAACAGGACCCCGTTTTGACCGTAGGCGCTCCAACACATGTTCGTTTCCTTCGTTTTGCGGTACACCACACCCCTCCCAATCAACATGTCCCCGTTTCGACCGTATGCAGTCGAACACAAGTCCGTTTCCTCCATTTTGCGGTATGCCAGACCCTTCCCGATGAACATGACCCCATTTCGACCGTACGCGGTCGAACAGAAGGCCCGTTTCCTCCTTTCTGCCGTACGCCAGACCTCGTTTAGGCTGTTCCGTCCAAGCCAGTTGGCTCCCGGTGAACACAACATATTCCGTTGCCTCCCGATGAACACGACGCATTCCGTTGCCTCCCCATGAACACGATGCAGTTTCTCCATTCCGACCCAACCGGTTGGCTTCCGGTGAACAGGATTAGTCGTTGTACGTGTTAGAGACCCCGCCCGTATGTACGTACGTAGCCGTATTTACTATCTTGTAGACGGGACTGCGTGAGATGCGATGTTGGCGCCTCTACTTCAATATGTGCAGCTCCTTACCCGGCCACGGTACGTCGCTGTAGAGACACCGATCGACTGCTATGTACGTACACATTCGCGGCTGGACAGATAACGCTACCTTTGCTTCAACCTGGTGGGTCCCAGCTGTCAGGGGGTAAGAAGGTGGTTCCTTCCATGCAAAGATAAAGCCTGTGGGTCCCAGTTCTCATGGGGGAATGTTTTTTTCGTGAAATACAGAGGCCCTTCCAGTAGGTCCGAGGTGTCAGGTAGAGGATTCGTTATTTGGGCGTAATAAGGAGGCACTTCCTTGCGTGCGGCCATGGATCCAGCTGTCGGCCTCTCCACTTACAGTCCTCTTCTGATGGATGTTCTTCATTGACCGCGTTGACGATGCCGTACCGCTGAAGAGCACCAAGGTGGTGGACGACGACGCGACCTAGGAAGGGAACGGCCCAGAGTCGGGGAAGACGCAGCAATGGATGCCCACGCGGAGGGGAGTACGAGGGTTGACTGCTTCGGCTGTAATTTGAGGCTGCCGTCTCCGGAGAATAACAGGGGGTGTGGGTGAGTAGAGGGAAGGCCTAGCCAATAGTAGTATGGTCGGGCGGTGAGGCCTGCGCTGGAGCAGGCGATACGGCGGGCGCAGGTTTGGGCGGCTGGAGCAACAAGACCAGAGGTTGAAGACGTAGCTTGGCCGTAGGATTAACATCCAACGGTCAGTGCAGCTATAATCTTTTATTGACTAAGTTGACAAAGCCCTGCGTACGCGTTAACTTAGTAGGCCCACAAGTGAGCCTCCAAATCTGGTGGGTCCCAGCTAGCAGGGGGAATCAAATTTTTTTCGCGTAATAAGGTGGCACTTCCTTGCATGCGAAGATGTTTTCATGTTTTTTTATTTCTTCTTTTCTGAGCTAGAATAAAAATAAAATAATTTAGCATCTTTGGTACAATCTATATTTTCACAAAAATGATCATAATAAAGCTGGTGGGTCCCAACTGTTAGGGAGAGAAAACTTTTTATTTCCGCGTAATAAAGGAAGCACTTCCGTGCGTGCGAAGATGTAGCTGGTTGGTCAAACCTATTAGGGGGAGAAATTATTTGTTTCCAAATAATACGGGGGCACTTGCTACAGGCGGCCATGGGCCATGTGGGTCCCTACTATCAGCCAATCCACGTACATGCCTCATCCGATGGCTGTCGTTTGTTGACAAAGTTGACCACACCGCATAGAGAGAACCAACGCAGTGAACGATGGCAAGTATTACGAAGGGAACGACCCGGAGCCGGCGAAGACATAGTAGAGGATGCCCACATGGAGGGGATTACAAGGGTTCACTGGTTCGGCTGCGGTGTGAGGCTACCGTCGCCAGAGAAGAACAGGTGGTGTTGGTGAGTAGAGGAATGGCCTGGACGTCGTTTGGGAGTAGAGTGGGCCGGTGAAGCCTGCGCGGCAGCACAACCGACCACGGGAGACGATAGCAGGTGCTACCGCCGTCGGTGGTTTCGGCATCTGAAGCAAGAATATCCGAGATTGAAGAAGCACTATAGCCGTTGGATGGACATCCAACGGCCACTGCTGCTAGAATCGTGTCTTGACTATAAGTTTACAAAGCCTTCCGTATGCCTTAGTAGGCCCACAAGCCTTCTGTACGCGTCACTGACTATGATTCCCAAGAAAATAGTAGGCCCACAAGTGAGCATCACATCTGTGGCAGAGAACATATAGCCCATTTGCAATTTGTAATAATAGTGATCACGGGAGAAGCCATCTAGCTAATAACTATGGACCCGAAGGTCTGAAGTAAACTACTCACACATCATCGGAGAGGCTATGGTGTTGATGTAGAAGCCCTCCGTGATCGATGCCCCCTCTAGCGGAGGCGCGGAAAAACCCCAAGATGGGATCTCACGGGTACAGAAGGTTGCGGCGGTGGAAATAGGGTTTTGGCTCCGTATCTGATGTTTCCAGGGTATATGAGTATCTATAGGCGAAGGAGGTCGGTCAAGGGAGCTACGAGGGGCCCACGAGGGTGGAGGGCATGCCTAGGGGGGTAGGCGCGCCCCCCTGCCTCGTGGCTTCCTCGTTGGTTTCTTGACGTCCACTCCAAGTCCTCTGGATCACGTTTGTTCCGAAAATCACGTTCCTGAACGTTTTATTCCGTTCGGACTCCATTTGATATTCCTTTCCTTCGAAACACTGAAATAGGCAAAAAAACGGCAATTCGGGCTGGGCCTCCGGTTAATAGGTTAGTCCCAAAAATAATATAAAAGTGTATAATAAAGCCCATTAAACATCCAAAATAGAATATAATATAGCATGGAACAATCAAAAATTATAGATACGTTGGAGACGTATCAAGCATCCCCAAGCTTAGTTCCTGCTCGTCCTCTAGTAGGTAAATGATAAAAACGTAATTTTTGATGTGGAATGCTACGTAGCACAATTTTCAATGTAATTCTCTTATTTGTGGTATAAATATTCAGATCCGAAAGATTCAAGATAAAAGTTTAATATTGACATAAAAGTAATAGTACTTCAAGCATACTAATAAAGCAATCATGTATTCTCAAAATAACATGGCCAAAGAAAGTTATCCCTAAAAAATCATATAGTCTGGCTATGCTCTATCTTCACCACACAAAATATTTAAATCATGCACAACCCCGATGACAAGCCAAGCAATTGTTTCATACTTTTGGTGTTCTCAAACTTTTCAATCTTCACGCAATACATGAGCGTGAGCCATGCATATAGCACTATAGGTGGAATATAATGGTGGTTGTGGAGAAGACAAAAAGGAGAAGATAGTCTCAAGTCAACTAGGCGTATCAACGGGCTATGGAGATGCCCATTAATAGATATTAATGTGAGTGAGTAGGGATTGCCAGGCAACGGATGCACTAGAGCTATAATTGTATGAAAGCTCAATAATGAAAACTAAGTGGGTGTGCATCCAACTTCCTTGCTCACGAAGACCTAGGGCAATTTGAGGAAGCCCATCATTGGAATATACAAGCCAAGTTCTATAATGAAAAATCCCCACTAGTATATGAAAGTGACAAATCAAGAGACTCTCTATCATAAAGATCATGGTGCTACTTTGAAGCACAAGTGGGAAAAGGATAGTAGCATTGTCCCTTCTCTCTTTTCTCTCGTTTTTTTAGGTGGGCCTTTTCTCCTTTTTTAAGGCCTCTTTTTTGTTTTTTTTATTTTTCGTCCGGAGTCTCATCCCGACTTATGGGGGAATCATAGTCTCCATCATCCTTTCCTCACTTGGGACAATGCTCTAATAATGATGATCATCACACTTTTATTTACTTACAACTCAGGTATTACAACTCAATACTTAGAACAAAATATGACTCTATATGAATGCCTCCAGTAGTGTACCGGGATATGCAATGAATCAAGAGTGACAAGTATGCAAATTATGAATGGTGGCTTTGCCACAAATACGATGTCAACTACATGATCATGCAAAGCAATATGACAATGATGGAGCGTGTCATAGTAATTGGAACGGTGGTAAGTTGCGTGGCAATATATCTCGGAATGGCTATGGAAATGCCATGATAGATAGGTATGGTGGCTGTTTTAAGGAAGGTATATGGTGGGTGTATGATACCGGCGAAAAGTGCGCGGTAGTAGAGAGGCTAGCAATGGTGGAAGGATGAGAGTGCGTATAATCCATGGACTCAACATTAGTCAAAAGAACTCATATACTTGTTGCAAAAAATCTATTAGTTATCAAAACAAAGTATTACGCGCATGCTCCTAGGGGGATAGATTGGTAGTAAAAGACCATCCCTCGTCCCCGACCGCCACTCATAAGGAAGACAATCAATAAATAAATGATGCTCCGACTTCATCACATAACGGTTCACCATACGTGCATGCTACGAGAATCACAAACTTTAACACTAGTATTTCTCAAATTCACAACTACTCAACTAGCATGACTCTAATATCACTATCTTCATATCACAAAACAATTATCAAGCATCAAACTTCTCTTAGTATTCAACGCACTTATAAGAAAGTTTTTACTAATCTTGGATGGCTATCATATTAAGACTATTTCACAATTAAAGCAAATCACCACAAAAAAATACACTTCCGTGATGATACATGTTTGTGACAGTAGGTCGCATTTTCTGTCATGCATGTACATCCATGATGATTTTATGACAGAATCAAGATAGTCATACACGTGCTATCGTAGAAGTGTTCCATGATATTACCAAAATTATCATCACGGAAGTGTCCACTTCCATGACGATAAATCCCGCGTCATAGAAGTGCTTTCGTCAAGGGTGACCGACATGTGGCATCCACCGTAAGGGAACGTCGTTAAGCTATCGGGTCGGGTTTTGGATCCGATAACCCGTTAACAGCCCCGACCAATGGGAATTTTCCACGTGTAAAATCATCATTGGCTGGAGGAAACACGGTCTTACTCATCGTTGGGACAGATGTCATCCACTCATTGGACAGAAGGCGCCTATGATACGTCAACACGTGGCACGGCCCAACGGAGGCCCATTCCTGTGAAAAGGCCGGCCCATTTGACTTGGTCCAAAGGTTGCGGGCCGGCCCATGTAAAGCCTGTTAACCCCCTTTTCGCATATAGCCCATTTATAGCCCGCTAACCCAAGGCCCGATACGCCCTATCCGAATAAAGCCTAGTAGCGTCATCTGGGCCACCCAATATGATTCCAGACTATTTTCACTTTTGGCCCATGTATGGCCCATGACTTCTTTCAGCCCATATGAGGCCCTATGTAACTCTTGGCCTAATAACGGCCCGTGGTGAAACTGGCCCGTAATGAACAGTGTATCACTTTACACCCATTAACGGCCCGTGGTGAAACTGGCCCGTAATGAACAGTGTATCACTTTATACCCATTAACGGCCCGTTATTCCGTTGGGCCATTTCCAGCCCATGTTATCTTTCGGCCTTCTCAGAGCCCATTTATTCTTGGGCTCATTTCCAGCATTCGTTTACGTATGGCCCGTTATTGTCATTTTCTGCTTGTGGGCCAAATTCAGCCCGTGGTTACAGTCGGCCTGTTTATGGTCCGTTAATACGTTGGGTCGTTTTCATAGCGTCATCAAATACGGCCTATTAGCGATGGCCCGTTATGGTCGGTGAGGGAGTCCTGGATTAGGGGGTGTCCGGATGGCCGGACTATGACCTTCGGCCGGACTGCTGGACTACGAAGATGCAAGATTGAAGACTTCGTCCCGTGTCCGGATGGGACTTTCCTTGGCGTGGAAGGCAAGCTTGGCAATACAGATATGTCGATCTCCTCCCATTGTAACCGACTCTGTGTAACCCTAGCCCTCTCTCGGTGTCTCAGATAAACCGGAGGGTTTTAGTCCGTAGGACGAACAACAATCATACCATAGGCTAGATTCTAGGGTTTAGCCTCTCTGATCTCGTGGTAGATCTACTCTTGTACTACATGTCGGGGATATACCCCGTGGCGTAAACCGGCCGGAAGTTAACCCGGACGGACTGGACGACTCACTGGTAATCCGCCCGGAGCTTGGCGGTTCATGGGCTACCCGCTCGGTCTTGGCGGTTCATTAGTAACCCGGCAAGGGGGGGGGGGGGGTCAGAGGAGCGACAAGACCCGGTTGCCCAACTGGCGGTTCATGAAGGCCGGCTCATGGTATGGTGGGCCGATTTAAGAGGAAAGGCATGACGAATATTTACCTTACAAGGAATTAAGACCAGGACTTGTATCCGGTTTGTATTAGAGATAGACTAGTCCTAATCCTAATAGGACTCCACATGTAAACCGCCCCTTCAACATATATAAGGAGGGGCGGGGCTCCCCAAAGAGGGACAAGTTACAAGCAAGAAGAAACAATCTTAGGGCTAGACACAAAGAGGAGAGCCGGTTTACGGCGACTCCCTCGTGATGAGGGTTTTTATCGGATGATGTTTCCCGGGGCCCGAAGCTGTCTAAATCCTCGTCTTGTGTGTTGCGTCTCTCGATTCCGCTCAACCCCTCTCAAGCTACCACATAGATGCATTGGCCTCGCGGCTAAGTCCTTACACTAGGACATCTGATGTGACAAAACCACGACAGTTGGCGCCCACCGTGGGGCCGCAGCTCGGTGGTGTTGAGCTCTTGGAGGGATCTTTTATAGGGATCAAGAAGTTTGCAATTTTCCGGATGAAGAAGAATCATTGGGGAAGAATTTATATTGTGTTCAAGACAAGCAGTCAGATCTAATATCCGTTCGAGGTTTGAATTAAGAAAAGATTAGGATTGTGTGGAGCACGCCGTCGACACTAGATGATCCGTCGAAATACAGATCGATTGATTCCGGTTAAAGCTGTCATTAGAAACCGAGACAAGGTTAGTTGCCTGCTCGAATTCCGAGATGATCAGGCCAGTTTTGGGGAGATCGGACAAATTCGCTGCTGCTATTGGCCATCACCTGACGAAAACAAGAGGATACCAACCATGGACTAGTACTACGGAATAGAAGCGACAAAGGAATTAAAAAAGGGGGTGTCGCGACCCGAATACGGAGCGGGGACAACTAGGACTCGACTCGTCTCCGCCATCGTGCAATAAACCGGCGGAACCATCCTCGTCTCCGAGTCGCTGCAATTTCGCTCAAAGCCGCCGCCGGGGTCCCTTGTCTCACCACACCGAATATCTCAACTATGGCAGTGCTAAATTGACCCGGTTTGAGATGCTTCGTCCACCTCCGCCACTCTCCGCCTTAATCTTAGTTGTGGGTCTCTAGTGAGTCATCTCCGTCGGCCGCCTTGTCCGTGAGCAGCCGCGGCCTCAAGCCCAGACTTGCGTCGCCTGCCGCCGTCTTGATCCCCTGCCTCGGCTCTGCTTCCCACTGTAGCTCCGCCGCGGACGCTCTTCGTCTCGGTCGTGTCGTCCAACCGCCATCCGGGTTACGGTGCCGCCCCGGCCCTGAGCCATCTCAGCCGCCGCTTTGACTCGCCACGGCCTGGAAATAGATAATGGCCCTGACCCGGATACAGCGCATCAAGCCGCCATGCTCACGCCGGATCTTGCACGCCTTCGCTCGGCTGTGGCCGGTTTAGAGCCGTAGCCGCAGCGGCCCGTCCTCACTTCTGCCTGGAGCCACCGGTGTGCCTCCGCATTGAGCTACGGGTGCGCCTCCGCCTTGAAACCGGTTTGTGGCCTTATCCGAGTCTTGAACCGGCAAGATACGAAGCTTCAAGCCGCCTCCGCTTTGTGTCACGGACTTGCCCACAAGCCGGTTTGCTGCCTCCATCGCCGCGCCACGACCTCACCCCTCGCCTTGTCAGCAACCGGCCACAGTTATCGCCTTTGGGCCGCCGCTCCATCAAGCGGCGCTGCCTCCGAGTTGCCGTTTCAGCCGTCGCGACCCTGAACGCGCCAGGCCTCGACGCTCGTGGTTTCAGTGACCCGCCGCCGAGGCTCATCTCTGCCACTCCTCCGGCCGGCTTCAGCTGCCACTACTGAGTCGCCGCCCGCGCGAGGACTGCCCTTCCGCGCGCCCGAGAGGTCCTGCCGTCCGCCCCCGCGGCGTTCGCCTCGCTTTACCTTCGCAGAGTCGCCACCGTCTTCAAACTCGTCCCCGTGGCCTTGCTCTAAGTGGCCGCTTCACTTCCAGCAAGCCGCCGCCTCCCGCTGCTTCAAGGAGCCGCCTCGACCTGCGGCCTACCTCCGCCTGCGCCGAGCGACCTCGCCTCCGTCCCCAAAAATCGCCTCAGCAGCTCCGCGGCCTGCTGAGTCGCCGACCCTGTTATCATGAACCGCCGCCGTGTCATACCTGCTATGAGTTCAAGTCTCAAGGTATAAGTATACATACTTGCTGTTACTTCCTAATGTAGTGATGGAAGGAAAAGTACTACGTCAAGCAGTAGTCCATGGGATCAAAATTTGCTGCCCAAGATTTCTCTGAAGATCACGATTTACAAAAGGACCGGGACATGAGTCATAGCCGTTGTCGTTTGAGTCGCGGCCCTAACTTGAGCCACTGGTTGACACCAAGACAACAACGGAAGAGTCGGCGCTTCATCAGCCGCGTGCCGCCATCGCTGTAATCAATCGCCATTACAACCGAGTGACGCTGCGGCAGCAGTAACCCGCCTCGCTGGATAAGAGGAGGTGTTGACCCGCACGGATGACTGCTAAAGATAATAAGTGGGAGTTAATTGTGCCTGATGATTCATCTTCATAATCGCCTTGTAATGACGACAGGGTTGATATCCCATAAAAAATCAAATCAGGTGCTATCCTTTCCATGTATTTTATTAGTACATATTAAATCGTTTGAGAACAATTACTTTGGTCTGTGATATTGTTTCGCTGGACCATTATTCATTACAAAGGTGTCGCATAAGGAGTATGCGCCAATATTATTTTTGCACTAGCGCTTGTCCGTGCAGCTGGATGGATATATGCGCAAGTTGCGCCACGCTACATCAACATGCGTGGTTGACTCGCCTGCGTCCGCGCTGCTTCGAAATGCCGCGGCCGGTTCTCCCGTCCGCGCTGGATTACAACACCACGGACGACTCGCCCGTCCGCCCCCGCGGCCGGTTCACGCGCCGGCTTACAACGTCGAGGACAGTTTACCATTGCCTTGGTCTGCACATGGCAGATAATTTACGACCTAGCACATCAGGTGATATCCATCTAAAAAATATTTTATTAACACATTATTTTTGTCGAAGAACAGTTTACCTTTGCCTTGGTCTGCAATATTGTTTATGCAGGACAATTGTTCACTGCAAAAGCTATGGTTGTGTCATGGATGTATAAACTCGCGCCACCATTATGAATGCGCTAGTATCTTACCATGCCATCAAGCTCGATGAATATATATGCAAACCGCCATTCTGCAGACCGGTTTACATCAATATGACGTGGCTAATTCGCCTGCCCACACCGGTTTACAACGCCGCGGCCGAATCATCTGTCTGTGCTGCCTCTGATACGGCGGACGTCTTTACCATCCATCTCTCGCGATCCGGTCTACATCAACACACCGGGCCGCACCTGTCCGCATGAGCTGTTTATTGAGTATGAGCAAGTCACAGCTTGGGTAGCCCGGTTTTCTTTCAACAAGATGGAGGCAAATTATCATATACTATCAACCGCCGCCCGCACTGGATGGCTTAATGGGCAGGCGCACAAGTCCCCGCCACTACAGTTTGGTTAACTTCAAATCACCAGTTGGAAGGAACCATTGGCCGAGTTGCTAACACGGCTCATACGGGATCATTTATAACCCGCCGCAGTCGCCTCAATCTTCTATGGATTCACATCGGGCTATCAACACCGATGATATACAACTTATGCCGGTTTACATCACGGTCACATATGGAGAGTCTCAAGCCAACTCCTTGAGTCACCTTTGAGACTCGGGGCTACGATGACATGGCTCAGCAAATCTTGCCAGTTTCAGCAAAATTAAAAACCCTAGGACGATGGAGGGAAAGATAACCTGGTCCCGGAGGCTCCTGTTATATTGATGAAAACTTAAAGGCCGTCCGAAAATTTCCGGCTTAGAAAGTATATGACAGTTACAAAATCCGGGATCAATGAAGAAGTCCCGGGTCATCAGAAAGGATTCCGGTTTAAAATCGGGCTCAAGGGAAGTCAGTCTCACTGAAGCTCTCAAATATCCGGGTTACAATCCGGTTCAAGGGAAATCTGTTCTCCTGTAAAGCTCTGAAGCTCTCAAATCCGGTTTGAAAAATGTCCGGTTCAAAAATAATTAACTTCTCGGAAGTTCGAGTTTAAAGGCCGTGAGAAAATTTCCGGCTAAAAATGAAGATTCCGGTTTAAAATCTGGTTCAAGGGAAAGATGTCTCCCACACAGCTTTGAAGCTCTCGATATCCGGTTCAAAATCCCGGGTTCAAAAATAATTAACTTCTCGGAAGTTCGAGTTTAAAGGCCGTGAAAAAATTTCCGGCTGAAAATGAAGATTCCGGTTTAAAATCTGGTTCAAGGGAAAGATGTCTCCCACACAGCTTTGAAGCTCTCGATATCCGGTTCAAAATCCCGGTTCAAGAAGGATTTATCTCTTGCAAAAAGTTAAAGGGTGCCAAAAAGGACCTGCTGCCATGATGCGTGGTTCAAACATGGGTATCATGCCCTATTGGCTTATCATATTATTGATCACTTGGGGGCTTGGTCGTATCCGAACCATAGCCACGCCTCTTGACCGGTGTAATGCCATGGTGTCATTTGGGGGCTTTGGTCGTGTCCGAACCATAGCAACACCTTTTGATAGGCGAAAGCCACAGCATCACTTGGGGACTTGGTCACGTCTGAACCAGTCACGCCTCTTGATCAGCCTAGTGCCATAGCATCACTTGGGGGCTTGGTCGAACCCGAACCATATCTACACCTCTTGATTGGCGTAATGCCAAAGCATCATTTGGGGACCTGGCTGACTTGAACCATAGCTACGCCTTTTGGTGGCATGGTCTTCTCCGACCATGGTAATGCCTCTTGATCGGCTCAAATCCTCATTTGCAATGGTTTTATCTTTGCCTTTGCTTGAATTTTGTTTTTCTTTTGATAAACATTTATTTGTTGCGTTTTCAACCGACATTGTTAATCCGGTTCAACTGTCAATTACAAATTGACGGAACACGGTTAAATCTTAATCCAGAGACTATCTGCCCGGTCTGATTTTCTGTTACCATCCTATTATGGAGTAAGCCGGTGTTTATTATAACCCGGGGCGGTTTACATTGTAAACTGGCCTTATATTAACATGAGCTGTTTTCTCCAAAGTTTGGGATTTCAACCCCGCTTCAAGATTGGCCAGCCAACATCATGCCTGATGGTGGCAGGGCCTTTTAAGCTTCTTAACTGTAGAAAATAGTTTGGAAACATATATGATTCAAACAGGCATCATTTGAAGATAAATATGCACGAAGGCCTACCAATACCAGTGGTCTAAACCGGCCTCCGGTTCACGCTTGGTTTGACTACAAGTCACCAGTATTCTATATGGTTAATCCGGTGTTTATCACAAACCCGGTACGGTTTATCATAAACCGACACAGTATGAAAGGAATTATTATTACTCAAGATTGGGGTTATCACTCTTACTACAAAAAGTTGGTAAGCCAACGATGTGATTCAATGTCACAAGTATGATATATTTCATATTTGATTATTCTTAAGTGCAGCCTTGGTTATAAACCCGGCTTATATGTTGGGCATTATGACCCGTCCAGCGGTAAACCGCCAGGACACTTTAAACATGTGGTATGCAGAAACAGGTTGAATAAAGAATGATTATAAATCACCGGCGTTTACTAACCCGTCCTGGCGTTCAGTTATAAGTCGCCATTATGATGATAAATTATCCGGTGTTTACTAACCCGGCCTGGCGTTCAGTTATAAGTCGCCAGTATGATGATAAATTATCCGGTGTTTATTAAACCGGACTGGCTTTAAGACGATAAGTCGCCAGTATGATGATAAATTATCCTGTGTTTATTAAACCGGCCTGGCTTTAAGACAATAAGTCGCCAGTATATGATGAGAAATTATCCGGTGTTTATTAACACGGCCTGGCTTTGGACTATAAGTCGCCAGTATATATTTGGATTGCGCCATTGGAATTATGCGCTTATAAATCATTGGGTATATTATTCAAATAGCCAACATGGCTGGATTTTTATTATGGTTATCAATAACCAATATTATGATTGAGGTTTTCAAAAGTCGCTTTTAGCGCAATGGTTATTATTTATCAATGGATATGATTTATTCTACAATGAAAGGAGTAGTCCCAAGTTGATGCTGGCTTATGACCTGGCACTTGGGGGATGCATTATTTCAGTTGAAATTACATCAAATACACAAGTCTCATGTCGCTGCAAGCATGCACCATGACACTTGGGGGCTAATTCAAATCATTTTTTGCTCATCTTATTGAAGACCCGACTCATCATATCATAATGAGCCGGCCCTTGGGGGCTACCAATTGCTCATGTCAAACATTCAAGGTACACAAGCCTTAATCCATTATATTAAAGGGTCCATTGCTCGGTTGGTAAAACACAAATCTCTTAACCTTGTGGACATGGGTTCAAGCCCTACGATGGAAGCTACATTATAAGCCAGCCCTTGGGGGCTACACATCACTGCTAAAATCTATATGATTATATTTACAAAGTCCCTGCTCATTATTGCATAATGAGCCGGCCCTTGGGGGCTACACTGGTTGAAATTTTTTGAGCATCAGGCAATTACAAGTCCCAGGTTGCTGCAAGCATGACAACCCAGCACTTGGGGGCTACATAATATGGACTGTTCAGTTTTTATTCATGACTGGGATGAACAACATGGATTTCTTCAAAAGTGGCAGTATTCATATTGAAGCAAGTCTTAAACCATCACTTTGTTCTGCTCAAGACTTGGGGGCTACAGGTAATATGCATATAAGGAGAAATATTTTCAAATTCTCAGTTTTGAGCAAACCAGGTTGACCCGGCGTCACCAATTAATCATTGCGACCATGTGGCTGCAACCCGACATCATCAACAATCATGAACCGACGTTGGCAACAGTCATGACCCGGAATTATCAGTTTTTATAACCCGACAATGGTGGTTATCATAAACCGACAAGTTCTACATCTTCAAACCGGCTGAATATCAGATGAGTATTTCAAGACCAACATTTCTTAAGCCGGCACTTTGGAAGCCGACTCAAGTGGATTATTCTTCACAATATTTTTCTATGAGAAACCAACATCAAAATTTGAGTATGAAGCTAGTTATTGACCCGGATTTTCTAGAAGGAGGAAATGACAAAGACTTAAGGATGATCAGGAGCCGGTTTACAAGAATTCTTAACCCGGAGCACAACCTGTCAAATTTGTTCTTGGGTTTATTTTACAGGATCCGTTTAACATGGATAAATCCAAATTAAACTGGGGGCTAATGTCGGGGATATACCCCGTGGCGTAAACCGGCCGGAAGTTAACCCGGACGGACTGAACGACTCACTGGTAACCCGCCTGGAGCTTGGCGGTTCACGGGCTACCCGCCCGGTCTTGGCGGTTCATTAGTAACCCGGCGGGCGGGTCAGAGGAGCGACAAGACCCGGTTGCCCAACTGGCGGTTCATGAAGGCCGGCTCATGTTATGGTGGGCCGGTTTAAGAGGAAAGGCATGAAGAATATTTACCTTACAAGGAATTAAGACCAGGACTTGTATCCGGTTTGTATTAGAGATAGACTAGTCCTAATCATAATAGGATTCCACATGTAAACCGCCCCTTCAACATATATAAGGAGGGGCGGGGCTCCCCAAAGAGGGACAAGTTATAAGCAAGAAGAAACAATCTTAGGGCTAGACACAAAGAGGAGAGCCGGTTTATGGCGACTCCCTCGTGATGATAATGAGACCTAGCCTCAAATAGCATGTAGGGTTTTTACCGGATGATGTTTCCCGGGGCCCAAAGCTGTCTAAATCCACGTCTTGTGTGTTGCGTCTCTCGATTCCGCTCAACCCCTCTCGAGCTACCACATAGATGCATTGGCCTGGCGGCTAAGTCCTTACACTAGGACATCTGACGTCACAAAACCACGACACTACCCATATCATCAATATTAATCAAGCAGGAGTAGGGTTTTACCTCCATCGAGAGGGCCCGAACCTGGGTAAAAATATCGTGTCCCTTGTCTCCTGTTACCATCCGCCTAGACGCACAGTTCGGGACCCCCTACCCGAGATCCGCCGGTTTTGACACCGACATTGGTGCTTTCATTGAGAGTTCCTCTGTGTCATCATCTTTAGGCACGATGGCTCCTCCGATCATCAACAATGATGTGGTCCAGGGTGAGACTTTTCTCCCCAGACAGATCTTCGTATTCGGCTGCTTTGCACTACGGGCCAATTCACTTGGCCATCTGGAGCAGATCGAAAGCTACGCCCCTGGCCATCAGGTCAGATTTGGAAGTTTAAACTACACGGCCAACGTCCGCGGAGACTTGATCTTCGACGGGTTCGAGCCACAGCCATGAGCGCTGCACTATCACGATGGGCATGATCTAGCTCTGCCGCCGAACAGTGCCCTGGAGGCCGCACCAGTGTCCGCTCCGACCCTTAGCTCGGCGCCAACTGCGCCAATCGAGGACGGGTGGCTGGACACCACCTCGGGGGCTACAATCTCTACGGCGATCGAGCCGTACACCATACCTATCCTTTGCGAAGCTCGTGACTCCAAGGTGCCGGACTCCTTTCCGGACTCCGAACCTTCCGCGCCCCTGCCAATCGAATCTGATTGGGCGCCAATAATGGAGTTCACCACCGCGGACATCTTTCAGCACTCTCCTGTCGGCGACATTCTGAATTCACTAAAGTCTCTCTCTTTATCAGGAGAGCCCTGGCCAGACTATGGTCAGCAAGGTTGGAATGCGGACGACGAAGAAATTCAAAGCCCACCCACCACCCACTTCGTAGCCACTGTCTATGATTTAACCGACATGCTCGACTTCGACTCCGAAGACATCGACGGTATGGACGACGATGCAGGAGACGACAAAGAACCAGCACCTACAGGGCACTGGAAGGCCACCTTGTCATACGACATATACATGGTGGACATCCCAAAAGAAGGGAATGGCGATGGAACAACGGAGGATGACCCCTCCAAGAAACAGCCTAAGCGCCGGCGTCAGCGGCGCCGCTCTAAATCCCGCCACAGCAAAAATGGCGATTCCGGCACCGGAGACAATAACACCCCGGACAGTGCCGAAGACAACCCCCTCCAGCAGGATTCAGCACAGGAGGATGGAGAAGCCAGCCCTCATGAGAGAGCGGCAGACAGACAGGTAGAGGACGATAATTACATGCCTCCCTTCGAAGACGGGGCAAGCCTCGATGACGACGAATTTGTCGTGCCTGAGGATCCCGTCGAAGAAGAGCGTTTCAAACGCAGGCTTAGGGCCACGGCGAGCAGCCTCAAGAAAAAACAGCAACATCTTAGAGCTGACCAAGACTTGCTAGCCGACAGATGGACGGATGTCCTTGCGGCTGAAGAGTACGATCTCGAACGCCCCTCCAAGAGCTACCCAAAACGCAGGCTGCTACCCCCGATTAGAGGAGGAAGCACAAAGATCTACATCACCAGCGCATGATGCGGCCGAGCCACCTCGTGGCCACGACAGAGAGGCCTCTCGGCCCTCTACTCAAGCCGCACCCCGGCGTCGCTCAAAGAATACCTAGGCACGGGGAAATGCGCCAGACCTGCAGGATATATTGGAAGACAGGGCAAGGCAAACAAGATTGATCTATGGATCGCGTGGGTGCCCCACGACACGTGACGATAACCGTCATGCCGGATATGATAAATCCGGCCGGGCCGAACACAGTAGACAAAGCTCATTTGATCTACGTCGGGACATAGCCCAGAGGCGCCACACACCCACTATGCTTCACAGATGAAGTAATGGATCATCAAATCCCCGAGGGTTTCAAACCCGTAAACATCGAATCGTACGATGGCACAACGGATCCGGTAGTATGGATCGAGGATTATCTCCTTCATATCCACATGGCCCGCAGCGATGATCTACACGCCATCAAATACCTCCCACTCAAGCTTAAGGGACCAGCTCGGCATTGGCTTAACAACCTGCCAGCAGAATCAATTGGTTGTTGGGAGGACCTGGAAGCCGCATTCCTCAACAACTTCTAGGGCACCTATGTGCGACCGCCAGACGCCGATGACCTAAGCCACATAATTCGAGCTGAGGAATCGGCCGGACAATTACAGACACGGTTCCTAACCAAGAAAAATCAAATAGTCGACTGTCCGGACGCAGAGGCCTTTGCAGCCTTCAAGCACAACATCCGCGACGAGTGGCTTGCCCGGCACCTAGGACAGGAAAAGCCGAAATCCATGGCAGCCCTCACAACACTCATGACCCGCATTTGCACGGGAGAAGATAGCTGGCTAGCTCGTAGTAATAACATGACCAAGAGCCCTAGTAATTCGGATACCAAGGACAACATTGGCAGGTCGCGTCGCAACAAGTAAAAGCGTCGCATTAACGGCGACAATGCTGCGGATACGGCGGTTAATGCCGGATTCAGAGGCTCTAAACCCGGTCAGCGGAAAAAGCCATTCAAAAGAAATACTCCGGGCCCGTCCAATTTGGACCGAATACTCGATCGCTCGTGCCAGATACACGGCACCGCCGAAAAACAACCCAACCACACCAAGAGGGATTGTTGGGTGTTCAAGCAGGCAGGCAAGTTAAAAGCCAAAAACAATGACAAGGGGCTGCATAGCGATGACGAGGAGGAGCCCCGACCACCGAACAATAGGGGACAGAAGGGTTTCCCCCCACAAGTGCGGACGGTGAACATGATATACGCAACCCACATAACCAAAAGGGAGCGGAAGCGTGCACTCGAGGGGCGTATCTGGCGTTGGAGCCAGTCGCCCCAAAGTTCAACCCATGGTCCTCCTGCCCGATCACTTTTGATCGAAGGGACCACCCCACTAGCATCCGCCATGGCGGATTCGCCGCATTGGTTTTTGACCCAATCATTGACGGATTTAACCTCACTAGAGTCCTTATGGACGGCGGCAGCAGTCTGAACCTGCTTTATCAGGATACAGTGTGAAAAATGGGCATAGATCCCTCAAGGATTAAACCCACAAAGACGACCTTTAAAGGCGTCGTACCAGGTGTAGAGGCCCACTATACAGGCTCAGTTACACTTGAGGTGGTCTTCGGATCCCCGGATAATTTCTGAAGCGAGGAGTTAATCTTCGACATAGTCCCCTTCCGCAGTGGCTATCACGCACTGCTCGGACGAACCGCATTTGCAAAGTTCAATGCGGTGCCGCACTACGCATACCTGAATCTCAAGATGCCAGACCCTCGAGGAGTCATTACGGTCAATGGAAACACCGAACGCTCTCTCCGGACGGAGGAGCATACGGCGGCCCTCGCGGCGGAAGTACAAAGCAGCCTGTCAAGGCAATTCTCTAGTCTGGCCATTAAACGTCCGGACACCGTCAAGCGCGCCCGGAGTAACCTACAACAAGACCGCCTGGCACGTTCCGAAAGCATCGCCAGAGTAATGCGGCCCCAACCCCAGCCCTCGCGAAATTGCGAAACCAAGATTACGCGTGCATTTAACTACGCTCTGGAAATACCATGGGCATAGGGGAGGGCACGACCACCAAGACGCCCAAAATGCGGCTCAACCGCACAAGGGGCTCCCGATTTTGTCATTCTTTTTTTTTCTTTCTTACTTTCAGGACTCCACTTTCCGGAAGGCCTGTCCGGTAGCACAATCGCCGAAAACAATATGCAACAGCTAGGGAGGCGGAAAGCTACGTCGAGTGTCCAGGTGGTCTCTATAACGAGCAGTATACTTGTTTCACATATCATCCCGCAGCTCGCCCCTGGAGGGGGGACATGTTAAATAGTCCCATCTCTTGCTTATCGCACTATTTGTATCGTCCTGCTTTTACCGCAGACTTTTCGAATAAACAATGCATAGCTTTGGTCTATTATTGCATTACCTTTTTTTATAAAAATATGTTCAGTTATGACATTATGTAACCATACACTTTGGTACGGCCAATACGCCAGGGGCTTACGTACCCCAGAATATGGTGTGAGAAGTCCGAACACTCTCATGAGTGCGGCACCCCGAACTTATAGCATTATATGCATCGGCTCCGAATCATGTCTTGGGTCAATAATTGGGTTTGCCCGGCTCCCATGTTTTGGTACCTTACGTTCCGTTATATCGGCTAAGGTAGCACTGGGAGAACCACTACGATTGTGCCTCGGTTGAGCTGGGCTAAGCACCTCAGTGGAGAAAGCTAAAACTGACCGTCATGATAGGGCGAGAGCTGGTCGCTGTTCGAGAGGTTTTCGAGTCCCTAAAGACTTATGCCGCTTAGAGCGAGGAGTCGGCTTTGTCCGTCCTATGCATGGATAGCGCCCCGAACTCGGTCTTTCGAATACTAGGGGCTTCGGCGAAATTTAAAATTATAGAATTCAATGGCTAAGTGAGAGTGTTCAAGCATTATAGTCCGATTGCCTTGTTCTTTGTGTTGAGCGCCTCCCTCGAAGGGCCCAATAATGGGAAAAAGAGCGCTCAAGTTTATCCCGAACACCCCAGCACTCGCGGCATGGGGGCAAAAGCCAACGACTCGCCATCTCTCAATTTTGATAAACGGCCGCACGGAAGGTAGTATTTTAAATTCAAAAGCGTTGCTTAGCGCATATGAACAAGTTTTCAGCGTACAGGATTACAAATGCGAGGTTACTCAACAATTACATCTTTGGAGCACTCGTCCGCTATACGGCGGGCACCCTTCAGGACGCTCTCATAATACATCTCGGGCTTGCAATGCTCCTTGCCCGGCGGTGGTCTGTCCGTCACAAGCTTCTCAGCGTCCATCTTGCCCCAATGCACTTTAGCACGGGCAAGGGCCCTACGGGCACCTTCGATGCATACGGAGCGCTTGATGACTTCAAGCCTTGGACATGCATCCACCAGCCGCTTACCAGCCGGTAGCTCCCGTGCATGGCTTCCCGTGCCACACCGGACTAAGAGACCCTTCATGGCCTGTTCGGCCACCTTATGGTGCTCGACCAGCTGCTTCACTGGTCGCTCAAAAGCTGCCGGGTGTCCGGCCTCAGCATACTGAGACCAGAACACCTTCTTCGTCGAGCTCCCCTCTTCGGCTCGGTAGAATGCGGCAGCGTCGGACACACTCCAGGGAAGATCTGTGAATGCTCCTGGAGAGCTCCGGACTCGGGTAAGTAACAAGTAGTTCACTTTCGCGTGCGTGCTTTGCATAAAGAATGCCTTACCCGCCGCTCTCTTCTTCTTCGCCTCAATTTCCTAGAGGGCTTTTTGGGCTTCGGCCTTGGCATATTTGGCGCTCTCAAGCGCCGAGGCAAGCTCGGACTCTCGAGTCTTTGAGTCAAGCTCCAAACTCTCGTGTTTTTCCACGAGAGCCTGGAGCTCTTGCTACACCGCCGCCACCCGCTCCTCCTGCTTCTCTCGCTCGGTGCGCTCCACGGCCGCATTGTTCTCGGACTTGGACAACGCTTCCTTCAGGGTTGCCACCTCGGTTGTGGCCCCTGCAATACTCACGTTGGTCCTGTTATTTTTTGCAACCACATCTTTTTTATAAACTTACATAAGGTATTACTTACCTTCCTTGTCCTCGAGCTGCTTCTTGGTAAGGCCGAGCTCGTTCTCGGACCGCTCGAGGCTCTGCTTCAATGCATTGACCTCCGCAAGGTCTTGGCAGGTCAGCAGCAGCCTGCATACCCATATTGACATACTTATGTTAGACTCCTGCGTATATCTTTTTGATCCTCGGTTCGGCTTTTCTTTCTCGAACACCAAACCGAGCATCGAGGCTACCGTCTATGCGGTAATATTTTTACATATCTTAAATACATACCTCAAATCCTGTTAGAAGGCTGGCACAGCTTGGTCAGCCCGCTCTTGGCAGACTGAACCTTCTGGATCACCACACTCATAATAGTGCGGTGCTCCTCGTTGATGGAGGCGCCGTTAAGCACCTCCAGCAAATTAACCGGTGCCTCCGGTTGGACGGAGGTCAGGGGCGTCGTAGGTTTGCCCTCCTTAGTAGGGGGGCGCCTGCAGGATGCCGGAACTGTTGAAGGTTCCGGTGTAGAGTCCGGCCCAGGGCCGGACTTAGAGCCCTTTGGTGTTTTACCCCCTTCGCGCCTGGGATCCGGGAGGTTGCCTTGCGGCGCCTCCAGGACCACCTCCTCCTAGCCTGGCTCCTTTTGGGACGCCACCTCAGCATCATCCGCAGCGCGAGGAGAGGAGGCGGTCGGAAGTGAAGTGATGTTCACATCCGACGAACCCAGGGAACCGCTCGATGAAGCGTCGAGCCCGGCCTTGGGCGGACTGCATGATTATATTCGGCGTCAGAAGGTACTGTGCAATAAAGAAACGCCATGAGTTATTCTGGCACCCGGATACTTACGATTTCGCCAGGGGCTTGGCCCTGGGTGGCCACTCTTCTTCGCCGTCGTCGGCGTTGGTGGAGTAGTCCGGAGGGAGGTTCCTTCCCTTCTTGGACCCTCCAGCCCCCCCCCCCCAGTTGGGGCGGCCTTCCTTTTCTTCTCTCCCCCCGCTGGGGGAGAGACCTCTCTTTCCTTCTCCTCGTCTTCACGAGAGGAGTGCGCCTCGGAGTCATCGGATGATGAGTACGACACCACCTGGCACCGGGAACTCTTTCGAGTTCCCGTGGCCTTCTTCTCCGGCACCACGTAAGGTGCCGGGACCAGCAGCCCCGTCAAGTGGGCGTCTGCTAGATCTTCGGGCAAAGGAGCCAGACAGTCGAGCTGCCCGGTCTTCTTCTGCCATTCCTGTCAAAGGAATGGGAGCTTAGATCCCGCATAGAGTTAAACTATGAAAAACAAGTATCCCATAAAGGGCAAAATAAGCTTACTATGCTGGCTTGTCGTTTCGTGCGGAGTCCGCGATCCTCGGTGATGGGAGGGGGAACCTCGGTGCCCTTGAAAAGCACCTTCCAGGCATCCTCGTGCGTTGTGTCAAAGAGCCTGGTCAGAGTTTGGTGCTGGGCCGGGTTGAACTCCCATAAGTTAAAGGCCCGTCGTTGACACGGGAGGATCCGGCGGATGAGCATGACCTGGACTACGTTGACGAGTTTAACCTCTTTGTTCACCAGGTCTTGGACGCAGGATTGGAGTCCGGTCCGCTCTTCCGAATTACCCCACGACAGGCCCGTCTCTTTCTAGGAGGTGAGCCTTGTAGGGAAGCCAGATCAGAATTCGGGGGCCGCTGCCCATTTAGGGTCACACGCCTCGGTGATGTAGAACCACCCCGATTGCCACCCCTTTATGGTCTCCACGAAGGAGCCCTCGAGCTATGTAACGTTGGGCATTTTGCCCACCATGGTGCCTCCGCACTCCGCTTGTTGGCTGCCCACTACCTTCGGCTTGACATTGAAGGTCTTCAGCCATAAGCCGAAGTGGGGCTTGATGCGGAGGAAAGCCTCGCACACGACGATAAAAGCCGAGATGTTGAGGACGAAGTTCGGGGCCAGATCATGGAAATCCAGTCCGTAGTAGAACATGAGCCCCCGGACAAATGGGTGAAGTGGAAAACCTAGTCCGCGGAGGAAGTTGGTGAGGAACTCATGGGGCCTGGGTGTGGGGATGAGCTGCCCCTTGTCTGGGAGCCGGTGCGCGATGTCGTTAGACAAGTATCTGGCCTCCCTCAACTTCTTGATGTGTCCCTCCGTGACGGAGGAGACCATCCACTTGCCTCCCACTCCGGACATGACTGGAGAAGGTTGAGGCGGGGTGTGCGGACTTGGGCGCTGGAGCTCGAGTGCGCAAAAATGGATAAGCAAAGTTGGAAGAAGGCGTAGATGGAAAAGGTGGATCCTTATCCCCTTATATGGGCGGGCGAAACTATGTGCCCCCACCAGCCTGGTAAAACTCGCTTATCTCCCAAGCGTAAATAAATTGATGGCACGGTTGGGTTACCCACGCCCGTATTGATGAGAATCCCGGAATAAGGGGACACGATCTCTGCTTTGACAAGACGTGCCAAGGAAACCGCCTCACTAAACGCGCTGAGGTTGGACAGTAAAAACAATTCGAATAAAGTCTTGGCTGTGGTGTGATGTCACGCTGCGGAATACGTCAGCAGATTGAATTTGTGCAAATGTTATTCTCTCTACGGTGGTATGTGGAAATTATTTTGCAGAGCCGGACACTATCCTTGTGTTAAAAATCTTTTATGAAGTATTCGAAGGAGGAACCCGCCTTGCAATGCCGAAGACAAACTACACGTCGGACTCGTCGTCATTGAAGCCTGGTTCGAGGGCTCTTTGAGGAGTCCTGGATTAGGGGGTGTCCGGATGGCCAGACTATGACCTTTGGCCGGACTCCTGGACTATGAAGATGCAAGATTGAAGACTTCGTCCCATGTACGGATGGGACTTTCCTTAGCGTGGAAGGCAAGCTTGGCAATACGGATATGTAGATCTCCTCCCATTGTAACCGACTCTGTGTAACCCTAGCCCTCTCCGGTGTCTATATAAACCAGAGGGTTTTAGACCGTAGGACGAACTACAATCATACCATAGGCTAGCTTCTAGGGTTTAGCCTCTCTGATCTCGTGGTAGATCTACTCTTGTACTACCCATATCATCAATATTAATCAAGCAGGAGTAGTGTTTTACCTCCATCGAGAGGGCCCGAACTTGGGTAAAAACATCGTGTCCCTTGTCTCCTGTTACCATCTGCCTAGACGCACAGTTCAGGACCCCCTACCCGAGATCCGCCGGTTTTGACACCGACAGTCGGCCCACGAACGGACGATTCCAACTCTAGCTTGTTTACGGCCATAATGCGGCCTGTTATTGGCCCATGTTTGGCCAATCGATCATACTGCCCGTATAAGGCCCATTGATCATACGACCGTAGAAGGCCCATTGTTTCTACGGCCGTAGAAGGCCCATCGTTTCTACGGCCCATAGAAGGTGCACTGTTTCTACGGCCCGTAGAAGGCCCATCGCTTTCTCTGGCCCGTAGCAGCCCGGTGTCACTACAAGAAATATTAGCCCATGGTTATTGTGGCCTAGTTTAAATAAAAGGTTATTGCAGCCACTAGCAAACCGCGGAAAAAGAACTGCAATGACTACAAGCAAACAAATAAACAAGACAACAAGGATATAAATAAGCAAGCAACTTACGCTAGGCTATCACGCCTATCACACATATTACATCCACTGGGCATCAAAGTTCGCCACCAGTGCAAATAAATGCGCCGACAAAAGAATATACAAAACTGAGAGCACTTCAGAAGGCACTAGGCCTGGCCAGGTCGGGCCCCCCAAACAGCTGAAGAAGCTGAGTAGACCTCAGTTGTGTCAACGATAGATGCATCAACACTAGATTTAAGGCATGATGGTGCGCACGGCAGTCCTCTGACATCTTCATTGCATCTTTGACTTCAAGTCAGAGCTGAGCTGAAGCAAGCCTTTCCGCTTTAAGTTGAGACTGAAGAAGTCAAACTGATTGAGGCAGCAAATGCATAGAGGTTGTCTCAAACCTGCTGGTGAGTAGCTTCAACTCACTGTCTTCATCAAGACAGGACCTTGGGGTCATCTCGCTGTCCTCAAGATGGTTTGGCTCACTATCTTCCCTAAAGTTCTGCCTGGCGTAAGAGATACGAGTCTGAAAGAGAAACAAGGAGACACGTAACAGGTTTCACAATTATATAAGCAAATAAATGGATCTGTTCTGCATAAGGAACATGTTTTTACAACTACAATTTGAAACGGTAGTTGTTCCAAACATCCAATCAGATGTAAACAGCAAAGCAAACAGCAGTGGAGGAAATGATGCCTATCCAAATCTATACTAGAACAAAGTTTGAAGGCTTGAGAAGGATGAACTTACATTACATGTTAACACAGGCTGGACAAAGCCCTTCTCCATGTTGATGGAAGGATAATTCAATAAATTCCCCAAAGAAAATTCTATATAATCGTTGCCATTATTCTACATTTTGCAAAGAGTAAATATAGATCAAATAATATTGGAAGAAACAGAGGATAATGAAGCTCAGGTGTAGACTGATGATACATAATCAAATAGCGATTAATTAAGTACAACGTTACAAGGCAAAAGGGAGAGAGGTACTGACAAGAGCAATGCAGAGCCCATTATTGTTTTGAGATCGTATGATCCTTTGAGCAAGGAGATTCATTTGAAATTAGTTTTCATACAAGAGAGAAGGTAAGGCACAAGCAGAAATTTAGGAGTTCAAATTTTGAATTGATATCATAGAGAGTACCTGACGCTGGGCTCCCAGTAGTTCTAATAGGGGTTTAGCCCTTTGGAGTAGGGGTAAGTCAGGTACAGTTGGGCCTGTGTTTTCTGTGGCTCTTGATCTATCTGATTTAACAGGTATCACTACCTTTTCCAAATACCTAGTTTGTACTCCTTGAGGATCTGCACTCACCCTCTTCCTTTTGGACATCTATTACGAAAAGAACAACATTTGTTGGAAAAACATAGTGTGACGACACATTGAATTGGTACAGAAAATGGATAGGTATGGCATATACTCATATATGATGCTTAAACTAAGCAGATGGTGTAAAAAAGTAGAAGTAATGCAAGAGGTCAGATGCAAAATATGTGCGACCAATACAACTTTCAAAGTTAGAGCAAGCACCTTGATGGGTGAATAAGATAGGCCATCCTCCACCATGCCAAGTTTGTTAGCCAAAGGATCGCTCCGCAATATTCCTCTCGTGCGCCCATTCTCATATTCATTTTGATAATGTTCAATATCCGATATGCATGAAAACATAAAAACAAGTGAGATTTTCTTTGTAATGCGTCTGATTCTAATCCAATCGCCTCCTTGTAAACCCCTTTGTGCTATCTCTGCAATTCTTTTAAAAGATGACATGCATGCTGTAATTTGTTGTGTGCATTAACATAATGTGGCTTACTACTCAAAATATGAGAGCTCCAAAAGTGATGACACTTAGCAGATGATAGCTTCAACATATAGTAAAGAAGAACAAGTCGACCTGACCTGACAGATTCAAAATATACTAAGGGAGAACATCTCGACCTGACCAGTCAACCGCAAGAGAAGAGTATCATCTTAAAGAAGAGCAGAAGAGCAAGCAGATTGAAGATATTACAAGTCTTTCAATACAATGTCGATTGGCCACCCAAGATTAACCGTAGCGCTGAGAAATATTATTCTTTCCGGTCTCTCCATATGTGGCTCACATGCATTTCGAAACTAAAGTAGGAACATTTAGCTAACCAATTAAACATCTCTCAATTTTACTAATATCATCAATAATATCAGATATGAATTTGTACAAGTAAGCTTGTTTAGATCGATGGGTGGAGCAATGCTATTACGACACGTACCATGTAGGTTGATTGTGGTCATCATAAAATGGGGAAAACATAAGCATGATGAGTACAGTGTTGACCGTGGCAGTGGGATGGCAGAAGCTGCAAACCGCGCAAAGGGTCGTTAGCAACCGATGTTTGCTTTGAAATAACAACTAAGATTTGGTATGGACAAGAAAGTACGGTCAACAAGTGACAAAGGAATGCAATTATGCTGTCTCTCTATATGTCGCGACATGCATTTGGAAACTCAAGTGGGACCTTTAGCTAACCAATTAAATGTGTCGGTTAACTAATATCGATCATATCACAATCATATTTGAACAACTAAGCTTTCAATTCTGAGTGTTGTGTTGTTTAGCTTGAAGGGTGGAGTAATGCTAGTACGACGTAAAGCACCTACGCAGATCATAGCGAGTAGATAAAAGGGGAAAACCCTAAGCATCAAGAGAAAAATCAGGAAAGTGGAACTAGCTGGACCAAAGGGTGGTGCACATGCTTTTGAAACGAATATAGGAACATTGGGTGACCAATTAAACGTTCTCTATTTTAGTGATATGAGCATCATATCAGATTCGTATTTCAACACATAAGCTTTGGGTTGAGGTCTTGAGGAGCAGTGCTAGCATGACACGAAGCACCTACAATGATGGTAGTGAATATTAAGGGAGGAAACCATAAGCTTTAGGAGTATAGTGCCCGTGCCATGGCGGATCTGAAGGTGCAAACCGTACAAAGCTACTTCGCAACCAATGTTTGCTTTCAACTAGCCACTACGATTTGGTACAGACAAGAAAAGTACAGTAAACAAATTACGATCTATTTTCCAGGTGAGATCAATAACTTAAGCACATATGGAAGAGTACCACCTCTCTTGCGACGCCGTGTAGGCCTATGCTGATACGTTGAGGGTGCTGCGGGTGCGATGGCTGTCGGCGGCGGGGAAGAAGACTTTAGACGGCAGATGGCCGGGTCGGGGGATATATCATGTTGCCGTGGACGAGGCGGTCGTAGGAGCGGCAACAGCAAGGTGGACGAGGGTGCTGATGAAGCGAGAGGAGGCGATGAAAGGATCCTGGTCCAGCGCCGTGGATGAGGGACGTCCATCTCTTGCAGTGGACGACGGGGTAGGGGTAGCGGCTCCGGCAAGGTGGAGGATGGGGTGGCGGACAGAGGAGGCTGGCCGCAGTGCGGAGGTTGTCGTGCCACCGACGGTGTATGAATGGGGAAATGGAGGGGACGGGGGGGGGGGGTCTCAAACTTCGGGGCGCGCTTCTCTGAAATGGGGGAAAGTTACGAACTTATGCCCCGTTTAAAATTTCGGACATGACGTCGGTTGGGGATAGGACGGTAATCTCGCATTTCCCAAATATTTGCCAGTAACTATTTCGTGCGAGGAGAGGGTGTTTTGCCGCCCACGGTTGGCACCCACAGTGTATGAACGAGGCTGACAGGTAAGGCGGTTGTGTCACGTCTGATGGAAGTTACACATCTGCCCCTACTTAAAATATTAGCTACATCGACTTCGGACGAGGAGAGTTTGTTTTGCCGCCCACCGTGTATGAATGGGGAAATGGAGGAAGAGACACATGTCTTTCAGACGAGCTTGAATCAAATGTGTTTTGTCGCCCATGTTTGGCGCCCACCGTGTCTGAATGGGCTCAGAGGCCGTCGTGTCACGTCTAATTGAAGTTACTAGTCTACCCCTATCGACAGCAGTGTAAATCCGGTCGATAAGGATGTCAAGTGTCAGGGGTAGACAGTAATTTCCATCTCGCAAACACTTGCTTTGGGCATCCCACAAATTATAGTGGGTCATTAGCCGCTTCGTTCAAAACTTGGGAGAATTAGCATTCACGTTTGCCCTGGGACCTGGGAAACTAAATTCATATCCAATTTGTATTCGATTACGAATATCCACAGATAATTATACGTTTTTTATTTATTTCTTCAAAACCACAACAAAGATTTATTCTACCTTTATATATGTTAGAAATGCCGTGATCTTCGAATTCAGTAGGTTGGATACACTCTGAGTCAAACACTTATTTCATCCAATACAATATGCTCACACGAAAAACAGTTCACCTTATGTCAATCATACAAGTACTGAGGATTACCTCGCCTAAAAAATCGGATCATTACAACACATGGACAACATAGGGGGTCTTGCAACATAATCCATTCAGAGACATGACACAACATGCAAGTACAATAATCTAATGACAATTTCAACTGGTATCTAAAGAAGAACCGGGATTACCTTGGGCTTCAGATAGTAGAAACAGCAGGACCTCCTCCGTCTTCAAATGCAACATTCTTACTTCCTCCAATTCTTGGGTTGCTCGCATAATGCGTGCCACTAATTCCGTAATTTCCAGCCTCAAGATAAAGATTACCTCATTCATGGCAGCCACACCATCTCTTTCTGCCTCTAGTAGAGCCTCAAGCACTATAGTATTTGTGCTCAAACTGCTCTCCGACGGTGTTGCCTCTGAACTGCTACCATCTGGTAACATGGATGGCACTCTGCTTCCACAAATAGATTCTGGGGTTGTACATTGTGTCCTAGTGTGACCGGCATCCTGAAAGATTTCCGCTGGACATAAGTAAGAGATAGTTATCATATGATCCATGCAGTAAGCTTACATGGTAAACGACGGACGAATTATTGCCGAGCATGGCAAACTATATTTAAGTGGTTTGAAGCAGCATCAGCCGAAAAGAAATTAAAATGGTAAGATGAAACTAGGGATGTAAGTGGCAAATAAACGACATCCTCCAGTCCCATCTAGTTAGTTTTTGCTACCTCCCTTGTTCATTTTCCTCAAAAAACAAAAACTCTTCTGAACTATCATACCACTAGTGGACTTTAATCGGGATTAAACGGGACCCAGTTGTCAACCCTAGTTGAAAGGGAGTGTACAACCTCTATATTTAAGTTGCCAAGGCATCTAAGCAGTTGAAATAATCTGAGAAAGCACTTAACAGTGTGGCCTCATATAAACTACGAAGACAGTCTTGTGATGAAGTTGAGACGAAAAGTTAAGGACTCAAATGAAATAGGCATGCATTTCTTTACGATAGTACATCAGGCACTGCTGATATATTGGCCAACTCAGGTATAGCGTAACAACAAATAAGCATTCGAATCAAGCAATATAGCAAAGCAGACAACTAAACTATTTGTAATTCGGTAGGATTACACGTTGAGGGCACAAGCCAAGAAAGCAGACCACTCGCATTACATTTCACATGTACTAAAACACACTGGCTTACCATATGTTGCTGTGAAGCCTAGCTGTTGTTGCAATGTTCTTTGAAGATATCGTCAGCATCCCGTGGTTGCAAATCTAGTTGTTGTAGTTTATTCTGCACCATCTATTTAGGTAGAATTAATTTTAATCGCATGCACTGGTCCGAATTGATCATCAATGGTTCATCTAAACTAATGAAAGAAGGGTGTGTGCATACACGACAATATATTTGCTTCCCTCTATTTTTATGCTTGTTCGAGGTCCCAGCCCCAAAAGAACAAATATTTTGCTTGATGGGGTTGGTAGCTCCATAATTAATAGAAGCATCAAATTAGTCATGCAACTTGGGAAGATCAAGAACACACAAAAAAGTAATGAACAGAGGCTCGGAGCAGTGATGTAATAGCTAGCATCAGAAAATGTAGGGTAAAAGCGAACAAAAAGCAGCGGAACCACATGCTAGTTTGCTGATGTGTAATTAAGCATACGAGAACATTAAGCGATGCGATGGAACCAACAGGTGGCATCGAGAACAAAACTAAAGCATATTAACTATATGTGCACCGGTATGTAATTTAGCACATGTAACATGTTCACTGCCAGAAGTATGGCCCTACAGGTGCAAGCAGAATAACGCGTCTCATGAAAAACTGAATGATGCCCTGAAGAAATTCAAAGGTGCGGTGCTTATGCTAGGAAAGTGAACGTAGGCGCCGGCCATTGGATAATAGTACCTAATTCTCATCGGCGTATGGGTATCGTTGTCATACTTCATAGCTAAGGATCGTCGATGGTGCTCGTGTTGCGGTTGAGTTTGGGCCGGCTGTCGCCATCATTGAAGCGGCTCCGGTGCTACGGTTGCGGCGCCTGCCGACATACAAGAAAGCTCATCTATGGTAAGTGAACAGTTGCATGATAAAGAGAAAAACCGAAGGAGTACAAATCGAAATAACCTGATGAGGCTGCGGCGTCGGTAAAGCAGGGCCGGTGGAGTTGAATATGACGTCCGTGGAGCGGGTCTGTCTGCGATGGGCGAAGGCTTGGCGGGCACGTTATATGCAGCTTTCGGTGAGGCGGTTACATTGCGGAGGGCGAGGGCTTGTATGAAGGGCCAGCAAAGGCGGACAAGGAGTCGATGAAGGTCCTCTGCTGTGGTGGGCGAGGGCACCGATTAAGCAGATCCGGTGCGGTGGACCATGATGGCGGTCAAGGAGATCTGGAGCGGTGGACAAGCCAGTCGCTGAAGCGGCTCCGGTGAAGTGGTGAGTTGGCAGTTGGGGGTTCCAAGGTGCGGAAGGTAGATCCGGCGGGGTGTGAGGTCCACCGCTGCGGCGGAGGACTAGATTCGGCGGCTTGCCGTGGTTCGGGGGTCGGGGAGGGGAAGGGGAGGGGCTCTGGGGAAGAATGTTGGGGGTAAAGAGGGGAAACCAATGGAGTTACCAAAGCAGCCCTTTTCCGTTCATGTGGCAGGGGTAAAACGGGAATATCGCAGGGCTAAACTTTAGGGTGCGTGATATTTCGATGTGAGCGAGAAGTTTGAAAGCTTTTGGCGCCTAATATTATAAGTATTCTGCTCTCGTACGGCCGACTATGATCTCATGGCCGACAATTTGTTTGTTTTGCACGCAAAAAAATGTGCAAGTTTTGAAAATCATTGTCTCCAACTCAAAACTTAGATTGTCCATTCAATTCAAATATGGATCATTGAGCTACTACAAGCAAATACCATCATACGGTCCAATTCAAATGAAATTCCAAATGTGTTTATCCTAAATATGATGACAAAAGCAAAAATGTGTATGTGTGTGAATAAAGTGGATGATTATAAAGTTTGAACATGCACGTATGTGTATATCTCTAGGTTTGATATATGAATTTGAAATCACGAAATCCCGGCTTAAAAATGTACCTCCATTTAAATGAATTATAAAAGCTAATGATGGAGTCGAATTCCAAAATTCCAATCTTAGGTTTGTAATTCTGGTACATCAAGGTATATCACGCATGTTCAAAAGTATCGTTATCTCATAGTATAAACTGTGAAACAAATTGATCAACCATGAGTGCACAATATCTCAATTACGCTAAAGTCCCTCAAATATAGACACCTCACTCTTTATCTGAAGTCAACCCCCCCCCACCACACACACACACACACACACATAGAGAAGTCGTTCTCTCCCCCAAACACCAACACACGAGCACATTAACACCCCTCTCTCTTGTAAAGTCCTTACCCTAACATAGGTCTCTATCACTTTGTCTCTCGGGCATGCACACATCTCTTCCCTCACTCTCTAGGTCTCCCGCTATCTCTCTTACCCAAGCACACGCACTATGTAGAGTGTATATTTCCCATACACAAAAAACGTTGCCCCCAAATGTCTATCTCCCTAGTTATGTGGTTCTCGCGCACTCACCTCACACACCACCCCCACTGCAAACAAGCACACTTTGTCTCCTTGTGCACCACTCTCCTCTTTCTATCTCTCCCACATGCGGATCCGCCCCAGCTCCTTCCCTGTATACATATATATCATGACTCTTTGCATAGCTCCATAATGTATAATCGTTCTCGATTTCGCACATTGTTCTCTACACCATCTATTCTAGATCTCTCATGAAGTCCCTATCACACACACGATGACTCGCTTCCCTTGCGTCTCCGTTCATAGGCCAATTTCAGACAACATCAACATTGTCTCCCTATCTATACGCCATTTATGGACACAAACGACCCCTCTCGCTTCCTCTCTCTCTCTCTCTCTCTCTCTCTCTCTCTCTCTCTCTCTCTCTCTCTCTCTCTCCGTCGCTAGCTCTCTCTTTCTCTCGCTCTCACACCCCTCTCCCACACACACTCGATGTCTATTCCAAATAGTCTGCTCCCCCCGCCCGCACCCGTGCTATCTCGCTACTACACATGTCACACCATTCCCCCTTCCCTTATACTAGGTTTACATTATCAGTGGTCTCTCTACTCCACATACACTCTCTCCCTCTCACACACAAACACGTGCACAAACACACACAGACACGCCCAAACACCCATTTATCTGGATCCTCATCTCTCCTCATGTCCGCATGTGTATCTCACACACTCACTCTCTAATTATGTATATGTGTCTCCACGTAACACAACACAAAGCCCCATGTACATGTCTCTCTCTATCCTCCACACACATAGACACAAAGAATTTGTTATCATTGCCTCAGTCTCTAACATATCACACACGCACACTATCTCTCTCTCTCTCTCTCACAAACACGCTCAACAAGTGTTTCCCCGTGAATAACTTACCATCTATTCATTAACAGTCGTGGCAGTACGGCGAACACGAGACGTGAAAAAGAATAAATCTACACATGCTTAGACCACCTAGTATGACTACTAGGACTAGAGCAAGCCAAACAGCGCGCCGCCGTCACCCCCTCCTTGTCTGCGATGGGAAAATCTTTGTTTTACACAGTCGAGAAGTCATTGTGCTAAGGCCCCACATGCCGAGGCGTTGAATAGAATGTAGATGCTAGTTTACGGAAGCAAGTATCGATAATACGTTTGTATCTCCATACTTATATTTCTTCTCTTATAAAAAACCGAGTTGGTGATGATGGTACGTGTGCCATCATGCAATATAGACCGTCCGATCTATATCTGACGGATGGAAATTAAACTAAAAGATATCGGCACCCCTCTCCACATTTGCAGACAATGCCTTCCCTCATTCATCCTTATCTCCAACAAACCTCATTGTTGAGCAATTAAGAAAGGAAGCCTCTGGAACAAAGCGGCACAGTGGCGCTGCCGGTGTCGTCAATCCCCATGCCTCCGCTCTGTCCGACCACCAACCACCACCACACCCCACTCCTCTTCACCTTATCTCATATTTCTCGAGATATCATTAGTTTTTACACATGGGATTACTCCCGCAAGGTTCAATCACAACAAGTGTTTTATAAAAAATGCATCTTGATGTTCCATGCAATGCACAGATCTTGCTAGTACTCCTACACAAGACTAAGTTGGTGATGCTGGTGTGGCTGCCATCCATCATTTCTGACCATTAGATCTACATCTAACGATTGTGAGGTAAGTTGTTGCCTTTTCTCACCAACATCCCACTTGTCTACCAATTTGCAGAAAAACCCATAATTAGTATCTTAAAACCAACCACATCCCTCCCTGACCTCACCAAAACAGCCCAAGGAATATATTCTAATTGAAACATAATATATTTCTAGTGACATATGTATATCAAAATTAGAGTGTTTTGTACCAAGTTTGGGAATAAGTATTATTCTAATTATGATTCGTTGCAATGGACATGAACATTGCTATTATTTCCAACCATGCATTTTTTCCCTAGTATTCCATAGTTTCGAGTTTTCCATCAAGATATTAGTCACTCATGGTTGATATTTACTTTCAATCATGTACACATATGCACTATGTAACTAGCCTTGCGTATTGGCTTCCAAAGCTTAACTTTCACTCCTACTTACAATATGTAGAGTATTTAACAAAAAACTACCACTTTCAACCAGCCCTAGGAAGAATCTATTGTACAAAAAATAGCAAAAACATACCCAAAAATTCTTAATCCACGCCAAAAACTACCTAGTACTCCTACCGATTAGGTTCGTTTAAACCCATTTATGACAGGGTTGGCCCACACGTCCGTGCTGACGAGGCAGCTTAAACCAACACTTTTTGTTTGACTGTTGAAACAAGGGACCCACATCTGACCTTCTATCCTGTTATTCCCCCTCAAATCATTATTTTTCCTGAACATTACTTCAAACAGTACTGATGCGTGTTCATCAGTGGCGCCGATGATGAGCGAGTTGGCCGCCGCTCCGCCGGACGGGCCGGACGCCGCTACTGCCTCCGCAGGTTGGCAGGCTGGCCAGCGTGACTCACGAAGCGAGCAAGCCGCCCCAGCCTTCGCCGAGCGGATGGCTGGCCTTAATGCAGCGTCTTGCGAGCAAAGCCCGCTGATGTGCCAATCTAGCTAGCAAACCTTGCGGACAAGCAGCCGGGCGGAGCTATCTTGGCTAGCTAAGCGGCCCATGGCCGGACGGAGCTGGCATCCGGGCTGCCGCAACATGGGCTCCGCACCGCCGGGCGGTTTTGAGCTCATATACCTCTGCCGATTCTTGTCAAGCGTCCCATGGCCAAGGATGACTAGGTGGACGGGCCGGAGGTAGGAGGTCACTCGAGGATTTTTGTTGGTAAGAGCATTTACAATGGTTGATAAGGTAGTCTTATCTTAAGTCTGCCACGTATGCAAGTGGTAGTAGTTTCTAGGCATTTTAGTGGTTTCTTGCATTATTAGAGCAAGTACAACAGAGCTGAGTCAGCGGGCTATAAGAAATAAACTAGTATATTTCTTCTTAGTTGGAGGAAAGAAAAGAGGAGAGAGAAGGTAAGCGGGCTCTTCGTGAAGAGCCAGCTCTAGCACATGCTCCTAGGCACTTTGTGAGAATGAGAAGTGGGCCACATAATAAAAAAGTAGTACACTCTTTTGATCTTTTATTGTACATGTTGGCTATAAGATGGGCTGTAGATGACATGGCACTGGCTTATAGCTAGCAGCTGGCTATTAACCATGCTCTTAGGGGTTTCTTGTAAGGAACAATGTACGTACTACTAGCGAAAATAGGCGATTCTAGGTTGCGTTGTACTCCAACTACTAGTGGTCGCAGGAGTGTATACCTCGTTTTGTGGGTTCGATCCCGGCCGAACGCACGGCGGCCTTTTTTTTAAATAGTACTACTACACTTCGCTGCGAGCCAATATTTTACACGGGTAGTTTGAGTTTTGAAGTCAAACGGACGTGCGGCCCCACAATCTGGGTGCACTGGACAGCCGAGCAATGCTACATCCACGTAATGGTTTACGTAAAGTTACAAACTGATGTGATGTGGGACTATTTGATTGGATTAAAGGAGAGGATTAGGCCCACCCCACCTGAAAATCAGGGCGGCATATATAGATTAGATGGAAAGTATACGTAGCAGCTACGTAGCCCTTTGTAAGTCTAGGATTAGGCCTGGACAGCCTAGCCACGTGAACGGGTTTTCCTTCCCAGCATCCCGTGGCTTGCCTGCTCGCCCTAGCCGCACCTCGCTTGCAGCTTCCAGCTAGTAGCATATTTAAACTAGCGCCTCCCAATTAAGCCCGAGGAGCCGGAAAAGCCTGGCGGGGCATTGGGAACTGTGCAATATGGCTCTGTACGCAACGTGCTCTACCACTACTCTGTAGCTTGTGGCGTTGCACGCATGGACTTCACTCCATTATTGGCTCTACTATAAAAGAAATTCCTCTTGACGTGTTTTTTTTGAAACTTAGGCAAAAGCTTTGCTTCATATCATTCATAAAGAAGGAAATACTAGCAATGTTCGACGAGATCCATTACACCTCCACAGATGGAAGCGAAAAGCCTAGTCTCGCTGTATAAAATAACTCAAATGTTCTGCCCCCGCAGTAATCGTCGCTGATAAACAGGCTGCTAGTGTGTGTGCGAGATGAGCGGCTGCGTAGGCCAGCTACTTGAGAGGAGCGGCTGAATAGAGCACCGAGAGTACCCACTAGGCCACTACGCTGGTTTACTTCCCCTGCATTGATAGTACAGCGATGGTTCTAGAGAACAGTAGTACCCTCCACTTCCAACTGTAGCTCCTTGGCCCTGAGATTCAAGAGTTCCAAACTGGTGCACTATAATAGACTAGACTAGAAGTATAGTAGATCGCACTACTAGTTGAGAAAAGTAGTACTAGTACTGCTACAATACGAGTGCGTACACCTCCGTCACATAATGTAAGACGTTTTTTGACACTAGTTGGCGTGTACAAAAAATGGCAAAAACATACCCAAAATTTCTTAATCCACGCCAAAAACTACTACCTAGTGCCAAAAATTTCTTACTAGTGCTATTATTTACAGTATAATGCAATCCCATAATGTTCCATAATGCTAGTACTAGTAGTAAATAATATCCTCACGCCTTCCCTGAGGAACGACCTACAGTTGGAAGGGACGAGACCCTGCGGTTACTACGCTCTAATCCCCTCCTCGCCAGTTCCCCTCCCTCCGAAGAGAAGGCAGTTCATCGCAGCGCCCATGGATTCGCCAGGCGGTTCTCCTCCTCACCGCCGCAAGACTCGGTGCTTCCTGCACCAAGTTTTTCAAGACGCTGCTTAAACAGGCTTGAGAAAAGACCATGCTTGTTGGTCTTCCATGCGTCCTCGAGGAGAAGGTTCTTCTATGGGACAATCCTTCGAACAGTCCACCGCTCCCTGGCCATGGTTGCACATTGACTCCGAGTTGCCGACGTTGAGAGGTAGTCTGATTTTGTCCGATCAGCAGGTCAGTAATGGAGTTTGATCATGTAGTACTTAGTTATTCCATTTCCATCCTGTAATTTCTCCGCTGCCCACCGTCTTATATATAGGTCTGGCTCGGTGCCAACGAAGATTGGCTTGCATACCTCCACCATTGGGATCGGCCTTCCGGACTGGCTGGGCTTGAATACGTATGATGATGCCTACATGAGATTGAAGAAGATAGCAATTGCGGACCCGCCGACAAAGCGACGCGGCTACGGCCATTACTATCTCATTGCGGTGTTCGACATAAGGATTGCCATCAATGCAAGAGGCAGTAATGGCAGAGGCTGGCGCATGTTGGCGGCGGCAGATTTGTACCCCTACACGTTCGAAGACGCCATGCGCCATCTAGGCCGCATCTTTGCGATGACAAGCCAGGGGACTTGTTTCATCTTGTTGCCATCCTACGGTATGGGACATTACAAATGGAATGCCCAAACCATCATTTGCATCCCTAACGGTACTCCATTATTTTGCAGGGACCAGTCATCCCCCGATCAAAATAAGATTGCCGATCCTGGATGTGCATTTGCATCTGCGATTCGGTCTAACCTGGAATCTTGTAGCTGACTTTGGCATATTGGGATCAACTATCTTAGCAGTCATTACCCATGGTACCACTGATGTGCAACATGGTCACACAATCTACCACGATCGGACCGTCACCATCTACCCAGGTATTCCATTTTTTAACCCTCTCACCTTCTATTTCATTGTTGTACTAGTACTGTACTTTGTAGTACTAGTAGGAGTACTTTTTACCTTGGAGGACGCGTATAGCTAGCTAGGCCCTTGAAGACTTGAACCCACTAGCTGCCACCATTTTTATTTTTCCGTGTCTTACTATCTCATCCATGTAGCCAAGAGTGGCTATATATAATAAGCCGGTTATTTTACTTCGTCTATACCGGAGTAGTACTATTTGCTGCACAAGACATCGACCGCCATATTTGAGCACAACATTATTATGCATGGACCTTGACTATGTACGTCACCATGTGTCCAGATCTGGGATGCCACGTGTACCAGATGAACGGCGCCGAGTTCGACCCTCGTGATGCTACATGGGTGCCGAGGAACACTCTTGGAGAGTACTCGCTTTTCATCGGTGACATCTACCCCCATTGTGAAGCGGATGCCACCTTACGTGCACGACACGGAAGGCCTGCCGTTCATGAAGCATGGTTGTGTCTTCAGTGCGCACCGCCGAATGAACGACATGCTGGGACACGCTATCCTTTATTTATGCTGCTTCAGCTTGGATGAGTCTCCATCGTGTGGAACCGGACTAGAAAGCTGCGACAATGATCCCGTTGCCCACCGCTATGGATCATGCCATCCATGAAGAACACCTGGGACTAGAACCTGGAGGAGGACATGTAGCCCATCTATAATGTGTAAGTGGAGTACGGTAATTGTGGATGGTAGCACTGTGAATATATGTAGACTAGTCGTGCACAAATTTATCACATGAATTGGAGATGAACTTGTGTGGCATACTGGCATTTGTCCTTTAGAATTTATTACTAGTAAATGTGTTATGTGTACGTGCAACTTGTATGGTTGTTGCACGGGCTCCAACACGCTCTTTGAGAAAAAAAAGGTGGCACAGCTTTGGATATACGTGACGTGGTGGCATCATACAGTAGCATCGTTCGCTATAGTTGTAGTACACTCCTACTAGGACGACAACTCCTATAAAACCTTGCGCTTCGCTCTTTGCCTCTTCGGGAGGTTCAACAGTTTGTACTCGTGTGAACCTTGCACTTGGCTCTTCGCCTCTTCGGAAGGTCCAACAATGATGATACTACAGTACAATATGCTTCTGGGAATCTGACACCGATTGAACTGCTGCACGTCCACAGCGAGGGCAAAGGCGAGGGAGAGGGAGAGGGAGAGGGTGCTGTAGTAAAAACCCTCTCCTCGTCCTGCGAACCACCGCGCGCGTGGGCGAGGGAGAGGCGTAGTAAGCAAGCTTCTCCTTGTTCGGCGAGTTGACGGGACACATCAAAGCAGTACTAGTACTAGTAGTAGTAGTCCATACTGCGTCCTTTCCGATTAATATGGCTTAATTTGAAACGAGAAAATTATACTGGCGGTCAACGTATGTAACAATACGCTCTTTACAGTCACTATATATAGTTTTGCGGCGATTACACGATCACTAGCTCATCGTATTGCACCCTACTGACCGGCCACATAGTCGACGTGGCACTTTGTTGACTGGTTAAATTGTCACCTGGTTTCTGGGTCCCACCTGTCAGTTGGCAAAGCAAAGAAATCAGTTAAACAAAACTTTACGTAGGCGCGACACGAGTCCACCCCTTGCGCGTGAACCGCCCTGGCTGTGTATGTGAGTGCATTCGCGTGTCCTTCCTCGGTCTTCCAACAAAGAGTGTACATCGGCTATAAAACAACGAGTGTAGTGCATGATGTACATCTACAATTCCAATGCATTTAGCCTTTAATCTAAATCGATATGATTGACTAATGCACCAACTTGTGTTGTAGGTATAGGCTACATGTCTATCCACAGCATTCAACGGCCTTCATTTGATCTTCTTATCTCAATGGTCGCATGCACACATAAGTCTGCTACTTTTGGGAGTTAATTATGCCCTAGTCAATGTGTAAATCTCTAAATGTACAGTCTTTCACGGACGTAGGGAGTAGGTTGAGCACTTAAGCATGAGCGTGTGTGTTGCGTCGTGTGCTATGTGCCGCATGGGTGCGTGAGTGTTGCGTGCGTCCATGTGTACGTGTGAGTGTTGCATGTTGCCTGCATGCATGCATGGGGCTTACTCCCTCCCATTGACATGTTCATATTTCAAGCTTCCTCTGTTCCCTCCATATGGTGATACTCCCTCTGTTCCCAAATAGTATCGAGTAAAAGCCTCCCTCTGTTCCCAAATACGGAGTATTTGTCTTTCTCTGATTTCAACAAGTGACTAGGTACGGAGCAAAATGAGTGAAGTAAGCGTAGAGGCATAGGGATACTGTAGAAAGGAAGTCCTCGCGATCCATTATTCCCCATCTTGGTCAGAGAGAACTATTCAACTAGTCTTTGCAGTGAAGTGACAATACACGCTGCAGCAGATGGGACACGTAATTAATAAGCTGAACCGGCGTGATGGTGTTACTAAATCAACCTTACCCAGTACTGCCATCATGTTTGCCAGTGGAGCACGCTTCCGCAAATACACCTACGCACCTCTGTCCTCCATTAACTGACATATGGGCCCTGTTGTGGTAGACCCACATGTCATCGGTGTAAGCGTTTACACTCCAAAGGACGGTATATCCTGGTAGTAGTACTAGTAGAATTGAGATTGAATGCACTTTCTTCCCCATCTTCCACTCTTCTTCCTCCTTTCTTCCTCTTCCTCCTCTCTTCCCCATCGCCGGCCGCACACCACTTACCCCCTCTCACTGCTCACCCACCCACGCCATCTTCCTTGGTAGCTTGCGTGTACCATATCCCCCCGCTCACTGCTCGGCCACACGAGGAGAAGCTTCTTCGCTCGCCCGCCCGAATCCACTTCCCCGCTTGCTCGCAGGCACCGAAAATCCCAATGGCAGAACCGACTGACATGCAGAGCCGCGATTGGAATTCCCTCCCCGATGTTCTTTTGGAGCAGATCTGTAGTCGTATGGACCTACTCAGCACCGTCTGTCTGGTCGCAGGCTCGATGTCTTTGTACTGTCTACTCGTCTGCAACCGGTCGGCTCTTTTCAAGACACCTTGCTTGCTGATGCCTGATCCTCGCAGGTGGCCCAGACACCGACTTGACGATCCTACGGAGGTTGCCGTGGTGCCCCTCGACATGCTACCTGTCCTTCATGCGCGGCCACTACTGGGCGGGCATGAAGGCTAACTGGATCGTCCTCATCCACCACACCGGTAGTCGGTGGTGTCTCGTGGATATCTACACCCAGCGAGAGATCACCCTTCCATCGTTGGATACCGCCGCCATCGAGCCTCGCGGCCCGCCGGACACTCCTGCCTACTACGCATGAGACGCATGAAGCTTTTGGCTCGACCTCTGTTTGCAGAAAGTTGTAATCTGCGAAGTGCTCACACCATCAGAAGACTACATGGATTACAAGCTCGTTGCCTTGTTCAACATGGGATTAGTCTATCTGGAATCCGGTCACCTTACATGGTTATGGCTCATCATCAATCCTGTTGAGGCAAAATTTCTGTCTGATGCTATAGTGCACGATGGCATAGTTTGCGCGGTCGACGCACAGATTGGCTGCCTATACTGGTGGAATCTATCATCATGTAATCATTCTATCTCATCTCATCTTTACCTTATGAATACGACTGCCTGTTCATTTGTTACAAATTTAGAATGCATAGCATGTCTATAACCACATCATTGCTATATGTTCCTCTCATTTCCTAGATTTTTATGACCACACATGTTATTGTTAGAGTTGATATGAGAACAATTGGCATCTAATGATTGTTAGAATACACATTATGAGCATAAAATCATGATTGCTATATGTTACTCTCGTTTACAAGATTTTAATAACAACGCATGTTATTGCTTAGATTTGATATGAGAACAGTAGTAGTAAGTGCTATGGTAGAATATGAGTAGGCGCTATCATAGCTGTTTTCCTCTCATTGTTACATGATGTTTGAACCATGACATATTGCTAGAATATGAAAGCCATTGGCTTATTTTTTAACTTGGGGTATGATTATGACCACGACATTGCAATTCTCTGTCTATGATATGTGTCACTGTTATAATAATCTTAATTCCACACATACTCGAACATGATTGTTTATTTTTGTCCTTTTGGTCTCCAATTTGAATTGTTGCAGCAGATGCAAATGCGCTGGCCTTCATGATTCCAGGACCTGGAATCAACCAGCCGATGGGTGGTGGTTTATCGCTCGTTCAGCTGACGGTAGTCATTTGATGCTCATTCGCACGTACCAAATTGACCAAACCATTACATCAAACCACATGCAGTTAAATGCATCGGGTGTTCGTGACATTGATGGCTATGGCTGCTTCGTGTTCGAGAAAGATCCCAGCTCCATTGGGCCAGGCGTATTCAACTGGAGGCGGGTTTACAGCCTCGACAACCACTCCTTGTTCCTCGGGCTCAATTATCAGATCATCCAACCAATCATCGATCATACCACCGGCGATGATTATTGTGCTATGAAACTTCCATTCGCGAGGGGGGGGGCTGTGTTTACACATCATACCATGGGTTTCATGAATCACCATATCCAGAGATTCGTCGACACAGCTTGTTGCCAGATAATCTTCAGTGTGTGAAAGGCATCAAGCTTCCATGCGATGGATGGTTTTTGCAAACCCGACACGCGGCGATGTGGTTCAAGCCAACAGCAAATATGCACAACTTGATTCGTGCTGATATCTAGACCGAGCCATGTATTCTGCTGCTGTAGCACGACCCTCTTTTTTTGGATATTATGTACTGTTGTTAGTTTGAAGCTCTCCTCTGGTTTGAAGGATAGATACCTTCCTGGGATCAAGTGCATCCTAATTCACCTGCACAGGATGTACTGATAATGATGATGGAGATGCTGTGCAGAAGCCATATATCAGTTAGGCTTCAAGTGCGTACTTGTTAGTTAAACCTATGTATAAATTGTGACACTAAATACGACTAGTAAGTAGTACAGTAGCAGTACTAGTATACGTCGGTCAAATTATTCATCATGTCCACACATTGAATTGACGTGACAACACGCTGCTGGCGTGAGGTGACACAAGAATCCGGCGGCGTGTTCGGGTATTCTGGACATCAGATTTGGAGTACCACTTATCTGTCAAAATCTTTCATCATTCACTTAAAACAGTCGATTGATCATACATTGAGTACCATATAACTGGAATTACCAATGCAAGTCGAAGAACGATTGGCCGGTGCTGCTGGCTGGCATCAAGTTCGATCCCACAGATCAGGAGCTGATCGAGCACCTTGAGGCCAAAGTGAGTGCTGACAGTGCGAGATTTCAGTCTCTCATTGATTTGTTCATACCAGCCATCGACAGCGAGCACGACATATGCTAGACCTAACCTGAGAAACTTCCAGGAGACACTGATCGGCCGTCTCTTGCACAAACACATTCCTTTGTTTATAGCTCCATTTTTCTTTTTAGACGCAGACCTGGTGAAGCAATTACAATTTGACAGTTAATAAAAAGTGAAACAAGTGACTGCAACATGCCAAAGATGTTATGAAAATGCCAACTAGGTACACTAAAACCTGTATTCCACAATCTGCAGGTATCACATCGAGTGGCCTAAGGAAGCATTTCTTCCAGCCGCACCTGTATGCGTTCAAAAGGGGCACGTGGACGCCAGTAGCAAGATCTGATGGTCACGGCATGCACGCCGATGTGGCACAAGACCGGCAATACCTGGCGGTGATGGTCAACGGCCGCAGACGGGCAGCAAAAAGGTTCCGGTGCTGCACACCAACAAGAACTTCGACTAGCGAGAGGACCAATCGGGTGATGCACCGGTGCCACCTCGGGGACTGGAGCAAGAGAAGGAGCGGAGCTGGTCCTCTGCAAGATTTTCTACCGCATTTAACACTAGGGCCAGGAGTAAAAAGATTAGAAGTTAGTTTGGTATTGGTAGTTGTACTACCTTGTCGTCCACAAGTTGGTATTGTTGTTAAGGATCTTTTGGTATGAACTTGCATTTGCTTCCAACCATCATGCCGAGGGTCGACGTAGATATAAAGCTGAATAATTTGTTTCGAAACGATTTTTCAGGCACCTGATTTTTATTTGATGAGTAGCATAAGCACTCGCCGTTCGAATTCCTAGTTCTCCAATTTTTTCGAAACTAGTGCATGCACTTATTATCACGATAAAAAAATAATATCCGTGCTGCATCCCAGTTATCAGTCTGTACTTGCAGAATTCTCTCGTTTATTGAGCACGTATATTGTATTTTCAGGTCGAGCAAGTTTCAACTGGGCTGTAGACTGCCCAGGTTGGTTTTGTTTTTAACAGCCCAGCCCATGACGCATAACGGGGCACAAAGATCCAGCAGGTATCTATCGCCTCTGCCCGCCAAAGATTAGTTATATTTTGTCTTACAACATCCGCAGGCAGTTTTTTTACTGAATCAAACACACAACCCAGTTCTATTTTCCTCTTGAAATGCATGTCCAACATCCGTTTTCTAATCTCTACCTATAGTTTTACTAGTTCATATACATGTATCATTATATTGAAAACACATAAAATTCCCTTTTCATATTTACATCCTTATTTTTGTTGTTTTTCCCACCCAGCGTTGATTCTTTTACCATTGGTTTTCCCTTAAACCAACTCAATTGTCCCACGTCTTATTTTCTTACAAAAACAAAACGATTTTTTTTTGCAAATCAATAAGTTCTTAAAAAATGTTTATCATTTCAGGATTACAACAGTTTGGACTCCACCGAAATATGCAAAATAAGGTTGAACTTATTGACCGTGGTCCTGGGCAGAAAATGGGCTATAATAAATTACTTAAGAATTAGCAAATGGGCTGGAAATTATAAAAAATAGCAAATGGGGTTTATGTTGTCTGCCACAGATTTGGAGGCTGACTTGTGGGCCTACTAAGTTCATGCATACACAAGGTTTCTCAAAAAAGAAACTTAGTCAACAATCGACTCTACCAGCGTCAGACCGTTAGATGTCAATCTAGCGGCAATCGTGCTTCTTCAGTCACTAATCTTCCTACTGACCGCCCAAACCAAGCGCCCGTCGGAACACTTTGCTCCCGCCTCCCGTGGCTGCGGTCTTGTGGGAAGGCCTCACGGCCCCATCATACTCGCATCCTTGGCCTGTCTATCCCTCTACTCACACACACCTCCTGTTATTTTCCAGCGACGGCAGCCGAACCAGTCAACGCTCGTACTCTCCACCGCGTGGGCAGCCACTGTCGTGTCTTCCCCGACTCCGTGTCGTTCCCTTCGTAGGCCTCGCCGTCGTCCACCGCACTGGTGCTCTCGGCGTGGCATGGTCAATGATGTCCATCCAACGACCGTAGTGCTTCTTCAACCTTTGGTCTTCTTGCCCCAGCCGCCCAAAGCAGCGCCGGTCGTGCCGCATGCTCCTGCCTCCCGTGGCCGGCTGTGCTGCCGCGGAGGCCTCACCGTCCCCATACTACGCCCACCGCTGGCCAGGCCATCCCTCCACTCACCCACTCCCCCTGTTATTCTACGGCAACGGCAGCCTCACACCGCAGCCGAACCAGTGAACCCTCATACTCCTCTCCGCATGGGCATCCACTGCCGCGTCTTCCCCGGCTCCGTGTCGTCGCCTTCCTAGGCCTCGCCGTCGTCCACCGCCATGGTGCTCTCGACGCAGCATAGTCAATGTGGTCAACGACCGACTTCCATCGAAAGAGTACTGTACATGGAGAGGCTGACAGCTGGGTCCACGGCAGCCGCAAGGAAGTGCTTCCTTATTACTGCTACGTCTTCATCTTGCGTTGGTTTTCCTCGAAGAGGAGAGGGTGATGCAGGAAGTGTAGCGTAAGTATTTCCCTCAGTTTTGAGAACCAAGGTATCAATCCAGTAGGAGGCTTCTCAAATGTCCCATGCACCTACACAAACAAACTAAGAACTCGCAACCAACCCAATAAAGGGGTTGTCAATCCCTTCACGGCCACTTGTGAAAGTGAGATCTAATAAAGATTGTAAGATAAGATAAATATATTTTTGGTATTTTAATATAGATGCAAAAAGTAAAGATGCAAATAAAAGTAGATTGAAAGCAAATATGATAAGAGATAGACCCGGGGGCCATAGGTTTCAGTAGAGGCTTCTCTCAAGATAGCATAAGTATTACGGTGGGTGAACAAATTACTGTCGAGCAATTGATAGAAAAGCGCGTAGTTATGAGATTATCTAGGCATGATCATGAATATAGGCATCACGTCCATAACAAGTAGACCGACTCATTCCTGCATCTACTACTATTACCCACACATCGACCGCTATCCAGCATGCATCTAGAGTATTAAGTTCATAAGAACAGAGTAACGCATTAAGCAAGATGACATGATGTACAGGGATAAACTCATGCAATATGATATAAACCCCATCTTGTTATCCTCGATGGCAACAATACAATATGTGCTTTGCAACCCTTTCTGTCACTGGGTAAGGACACTGCAAGATTGAACACAAAGCTAAGCACTTCTCCCATGGCAAGAAAGACCAATCTAGTAGGCCAAACCAAACTGATAATTCGAAGAGGCTTGCAAAGATAACTCAATCATACATAAAAGAATTCAGAGAAGATTCAAATATTATTCATAGATAAACTTGATCATAAACCCACAATTCATCGGATCTCGACAAACACACCGCAAAAAGAGTTTACATCGAATAGATCTCCACAAGAGAGGGGGAGAACATTGTATTGAGATCCAAAAAGAGTGAAGAAGCCATCTAGCTAATAACTATGGACCCGTAGGTCTGTGGTAAACTATTCACAACTCATCGAAGGGGCAAGGATGTTGATGTAGAGGCCATCTGTGCTTGATTCCCCCTCCACAAAGTGCTTGCGTGAAGGCTCCAAGATGGGATCTCGCGGATACAGAAGGTTACGGTGGTGGAAATTGTGTTTCGTGGTGCCCCTGGATGTTTTCGGGGTACGTAGATATATATAGGAATAAGAAGTACGTAGGTGGCCGCCCGAGGGGCCCACGAGGCAGGGGGCGCGCCCTACGGGGCGGCCTCCTATCTCGTGGGGTCCTCGAAGCTTATTGACTTGCACTCCAAGCTCTCCGGATCACGTTCGCTCCAAAATCACGCTCCCGAAGGTTTCATTCCGTTTGGACTCCGTTTGATATTCCTTTTCTTGAAATATCAAATAGGCAAAAAACAGCAATATGGGCTGGGCCTCCGTTAGTAGGTTAGTCCCAAAATGATATAAATGTGTAAAATAAAGCCCATAAACATCCAAAAGAGGTAATATAATAGCATGGAACAATCACAAATTATAGATACGTTGGAGACGTATCAAGCATCCCTAAGCTTAATTCCTGCTCAAATCGAGTAGGTAAATGATAAAAAGAGAATTTTTGATGTGGAATGCTACCTAGCATAATTCATAATGTAATTTTCTTTATTGTGGCATGAATGTTCAGATCCAAATGAATACAAAATAGAAGTTCATATTGATAAAAGAAATAGTAATACTTCAAGCATACTAATCAAAGTAATCATGTCTTCTCAAAATAACATGGCGAAAGAAAGTTCATCCCTACAAAATCATATAGTTCGGCTATGCTTCATTTTCGTCACACAAATATGTTCCCAACTTCTATACCCCCGATGACAAGCCAAGCAATTGTTTCATACTTACATAATCTCAAACTTTTTCAACCTTCACGCAATACATGAGCGTGAGCCATGGATATAGCACTATGGGTGGAATAGAATATGATGATGGGGATTGTGTGGAGAAGAGAGAAAAGGAGAAAGTCTCACATTGACGAGGATAATCAACGGGCTATGGAGATGCCCATCAATTGATGTCAACATGAGGAGTAGGGATTGCCATGTAACGGATGCACTAGAGCTATAAATATATGAAAGCTCAACGAAAGAAACTAAGTGGGTGTGCATCCAACTTGCTTGCTCACGAAGACCTATGGCATTTGAGGATGCCCATCATTGGAATATACAAGCCAAGTTCTATAATGAAAAATTCCCACTTAGTATATGAAAGTGACAACATAGGAGACTCTCTATCATGAAAATCATGGTGCTACCTTGAAGCACAAGTGTGGAAAAAGAGATAGTAGCATTGTCCCTTCTCTCTTTTTCTCTCATTTTTCCTTTTTTTATTTTTTTTCTTTCTCTTTTTTTCTTTGGCCTTCTTTTTTTCTTTATTTTTGGCCTTTCTCTTTTATTTTTTATTTTTTTCTTTTTCTTTTTGTAAAGTCTGAAGTCTCATCCCGACTTGTGGGGGAATATAGCCTTCATCATCCTTTCCTCACTAGGACAATGCTCTAATAATGAAGATCATCACACTTTTATGGATTTACAACTTAAGAATTACAACTCAAAACTAAAACAAGATATGACTCTATATGAATGCCTCCGGTAGTGTACCGGGATGGTGCAATAAATCAAGAGTGACATGTAAGAAAAATAATGCATGGTGGCTTTTCCACAAATACGATGTCAACTACATGATCATGCAATGGCAATATGACAAAAGTAAAGTATGTCATGATGATGAAGAACGGAACGGTGGAAAGTTTATCGGCGTTCTGGGAACGGGGGTCCCTAGACTTGCCTGCCTGCGGCCTGCGGCGTGGCTCGAAGGAGGCCCAGGACGGCCCATCTTCATCAACACAAGCTCAAGACCCTCGCGAGGGGCCAAGCCTCGCGGGGCGGACGACCAAGGGCTTCCTCAGGCGCGGCCTCGTCAGGCAGGCTCATGAGGAGGCGCAGAGCTCAAGGCGGGGTACCTCGGGAGGTGCCAGTGACACAAGCCATGACGACCAAGGGCGCCAGTCGGGCGCCAGCCCGCGCAGCGTCCTCCTTTCCTCTTTGGTGCAAAGGGGGCAAGCGCAGGCAAGGGCATCAAGCAAAGGCATCCGTTTAGTTGCATCAAGACCAAGACCAGCACCATCGGCTGGAATGCAGCTATCATCGGAGCCCAAGCAAAGGCGTCATCACCAGAGCCTTTGGCGGCGAGGACAAACTTTAGTCAGGATAAGTGTACCCGCTGTTCCCCTTCAAAATGGCCAATTGTTGGCGCCCTTCCCGCTCAATATTTGGGAAGAGGCCCAGGGCCTTCGCCTATAAATAGGGGTAGCCACACTCAGAGAAAAAAAAGAGAAGAAAAGAGGACGAAGGACGATCAGATCGAGCACTCGGAACCCAGAGAGAGAGAGAGCAGTTCATCACACCCACCAAGAACAGACCCTCGCGAGGTTGTTCTTCCCTGTACTATTCTTCGTCGGCCCCAGAGGCAATCCACACACCACAAACTAGAGTAGGGTATTACACCACAACGGTGGCCCGAACTAGTATAAATCTTGCGTCTCTTGTGTTGTTCTTGTTAGTAGTTTAGGTCCCTGCGGTTCGGTGACGTACGAGACGGTGGAGGGTTGGATCTCCGCGCGCACCCCAAAGTTCAAACCTTAAGGGTATGCCGGAACCCGTGATCCGACATTTGGCGCGCCAGGTAGGGGTGTGCCGGAATCTGCCTTTCGTCGCCTTGTTCTTCCCGACCTCGGCCACCATGTCTGACGCTCATCGGGCTCGCGCCGAGCGCTGAGCCGCCCTCGCTTCCCACGTTGCCCAGACGGCTCCCGTCGGCGGACGTCCTCGTCGTTCCCCGTCACCGGCTGTCAACGCCGCCACCGGCCCGACGGGGAACGAGCAACAAGGGTCGTCCCAGCACCCGTCCATGAGGCGGGACGGCCGCACCGCCACGCCTTCGCTCACACCCGCTGGTTCTTCGTCGCGCGCGCCCCGTGCGGCCGTGGAGGCCCGAGCTGCACTCATCGCGGCCAACAAACTCCTACGCTACCGCCCCGTCGACGACGTCTACGAAGAATGGCTCGACCGCGTCGCCGAGCTCGTCCGTGCTGCGGGAGGCGACCCCGCGCCGTCCGTTTCGCTGCACCGCACCCCGCCCCGCACGGGCGATGAAGCTCCCGGGGCGCCTCAGCCGCCTCCTCCTCATGACGGCGCCCTGTCCCCAAGGCGCGCGGCCTGGCGGAACCGCTCCGCCAGTAATCGGGCGCGGCAAGAGCAGAGCTGCCAAGAAGTTCTCGTCCACAAGAAGCTGCCCGGCGCTCCCGCTCCAAGACGTCAAGACCTGCGCTGCCCCGGCCGCGACGCAGGGAGGCTGCAAAACCAAGCTCTCGCCATCCGAGGCCCCCAGCGGCCACGGCGGCTGCCGCCTTCACCATCGAGCTGCGCGGCGTCGCGTGGCCCGCCAAGTTCAAGCCAGACCTACCCCACGCTTCTGACGGCACGCAGACCCTCACGGAGTTCCTCCAGCCTCTGAGCTGGGCATCGAGGCTGCCAACGGGGCGAAAGGGTCATGGCGAACTGGTTTCCCATGGCACTCAAGGATGGAGCCCGCACCTGGCTCCTGAATCTGGCCCCAGGCACGATCTCTTTCTGGGCCGAGATGCGCACCCGCTTCATCGCCAACTTCCAAGGTACTCGCGACCGGCCACCCGCTGTGAGCGACATGCTTGCAGAATCAAGCGGCAGCCGGAAACCCTGCAAAAGTACATCCAGCCTTCAACAACGCGTGCCTCAAGATCCCAGTGTGACGGAGGAGGCCATCACCTCTGCCTTCTCCGACGGCGTCGCGACGTCAAGATGAAGGAGGAGTGGCGATGCATGAAGATCTGTGCACCTCCTCGAGCTGTTCAACTTGGCGACCAAGTGCGCCCGGTGCTGAGGGGCGCCTCTCCCTCCTCGAGCTGCCTGCCGCGGATCCCGAAGAGAAGAAGTCCAAGGCCAAGGACGTAAAGCGCAAGGTGGCTGCCGTACTCGCGGCCGAACCAGACACCAAGCGGGGCAGAGATCTGCCCGAGTCTTCCAAGGGCAGCCGGTACTGCGTGTACCACGACCTCCACACCCACAACACCAATGAATGTCAAGAGCTTCGGGCCGTCTTGTGAGGAAGGGTCAGCGAAGCCACAGCGCAGCTGACGGGCTCTGACGAGGAGGAGGAAGAAATGCAGGACGCTGGGAAGACCGCGGCCCGCGCCAAGGGTGGCGCGACCAACCTCGCAAGGACCGCTGGCAAGACCCACCTCGCGAGGGGGCTGGAGGGATAAACCTCGTGAGGATCGTCCGCAAGGGAACGCAGGCCTCCCTCCGCTGACGCCGCCACCAAGGAGAATCGAAGACCGTCATCAGGACGAGGGGGCTGGGGGCTTCCAGGAAGCGTGCGCGATCGCCTGCATCCTTGGCGGAGCCCAAGCCCCAGCCTCCCACCGCATCTTCAAGCAGTTCGCCCGTGAAGTGAATGCAGTCCTCCCCAAGGTCGAGTCCACGTGCCCTCTCAGGTGGTCGGCGTGCGCCATCATGTTCAGCTCAGCGGATCAGCTCAAGTGCGCAGCCACAGCTGGAGTCCTCCCAATGCTTTGCTCCCCAATCATCAGCAACGTGCTGGTCACCAAGACCCTCATCGACGGCGGAGCAGGGCTCAACGTCCTATCCGTGGAGACCTTCAACAATCTTCAAGTGCCCTACAGCCAGCTTCAGCCAACCAAGCCCTTCTCCGGAGTCACCGACGGCTCCACGGTCCCGATCGGGCAGGTCCGCCTTCCTGTCACCTTCGAGGCCCGCGACAACTACCACACCGAGCTCATCGACTTCGACGTCGCCCACATTCGCCTGCCGTACAACGCCATCCTCGGCTACCCAGCGTTGGCCAAGTTCATGGCCATGACCCACCATGGCTACAACATCCTCAAGATGCCAGGAAGCGGCGGGGTCATCATGGTGCCCTTTGAAGAGAGAGATGCGGTGTGCTCCTTGGAGCGAGCTTTTCAGGCCGCATCGCTGGAAGACCTAGACCACAGCGGCAGGACGCCTCCCGAGGCAGCACCCAAGAAGAAGAAGACATCGACCGGCCCGGCTCATCAAGAGACAGGCCCCTCAGGGCCCGCGCCAGGCCTGGGGGAGCCTCCTTCCATCGCATAGGGAAGCGCGCCCGGCGCCCTCCTCAGGCAGGGCTCGGGGGCTCTCCCCTGGAGGGCCACCGACCTCACCAAGGTCTCAAGGGAGGCGCTTGGGCACCACGTGGAGGCGTGCTTCGAAGCACGTTTCCCGCAAGCAGGAGCAAGACCAGGAGGACAGAACCCCCGAGAGTTCATCAGCAAGGCCATTCAGGAGTTACAGGAGTCAAGGGTCATGAGGGGCAGCCGCCGCCTACCCACTATGGCCCCCCATCCAGGTGAGGATGGTGGGCTGCGCGTCTGCATCGACGTACCAGGGCTCAACCGAGCCGCATCTCAAGAGCGCCTCTGGCCCTCGCGAGTGGGACGTTGCGAGGGCCCGCCCCACAGCTACGTACGCATGCCTTATGGCCTGCCAAACGCGGCTGCCGCACACCAGCGTCTCATGAGGACCATCCTGGAGGCTCAAGAGGTCAGGCACGCCGCAGCCCTGGCGGAGATGGAGATGGCCTGTGAGGGGCCGCCAGCGCTTCCGGAGCCTCCCAAGGCCCTTGAGCCTGGGGGCTTGTGAGGATCGGCTCCCGCAGCCCACCGAGTCTGCTACATCAACATCCCTTCATCCCCAACATCACCAGGTGACATCTTTAAGTTTTATTTCCGGTGGGGCGCCTTGAGGTCGCATTATTCCCAGGCCGCATGGGTCCGTCCCTGCAGCATGTATCCCTTTTATTTCATGTCCTTGGCTTACCCTGTTGGGGGCGCCCCTTGGGCTGCATCATCCCCAAGCCGCTCGGGCCAGTCCCAGCGGCATGTATCCTTCATGCGTTTTCCTTAGGATTATGCTCCACCATGCTTGTTATTTGGTGCCTTCTCCTGGGTGGAGAAATCTTGCACGTTAAAGGGGGGGTGCCTGAGCATCGCGACTTAGGGCTCCTACCGGCTCTCCGGCTCTCACCCTCTGGTCTTGTCCATGGCATCACGACCTGGCTTGCCAGCGATGGTAGAGACCAGCCCGAGAGCCGGGACCCGAGGACGTAGAGTTTCGTCATCCAATCCAGCTTGCGCGTTTAAGGGGTGCACGAGCATCGCGACTCGGGGCTCCTACCGGCTCTCCGGCCCTCACCCTCTGGTCTTGTCCATGGCATCGCGACCTGGCTTGCCGGTGACGGTAGAGACCAGCCCGAGAGCCGGACCCGAGGACGTAGAGTTGTGTCATCTAATCCAGCTTGCGCGTTAAAGGGGGGGTGCCTGAGCATCGCGACTCAGGGCTCCTACCGGCTCTCCGGCCCTCACCCTCTGGTCTTGTCCATGGCATCGCGACCTGGCTTGCCAGCGACGGTAGAAACCAGGCCGAGAGCCGGGACCCGAGGACGTAGAGTTTCGTCATCTGATCCAGCTTGCGCGTTAAAGGGGGGGTGCCTGAGCATCGCGACTCAGGGCTCCTACCGGCTCTCCGGCCCTCACCCTCTGGTCTTGTCCATGGCATCGCGACCTGGCTTGCCAGCGACAGTAGAGACCAGCCCGAGAGCCGGGACCCGAAGACGTAGAGCACCGGCATCTAGCCATTTTTGCAGGAACACATCGAAGATAAGGCCCAGAGCCAGGCACAACCTGCCTTGAGGTAGGGCCTCGTGAGTCCCGCGCTGGCTCACGGGTGCCCAGATACACCTTGTCTAGCCCTACCGTGCCAGCCACGTGTCAGGGTGGGGCTGTATACGCCCCGGGGGCTCCTCCCGGAGGGGAGCCCCCTCCCACGTTCCAATGGAAGCACCATGCTCCTTGTTGGTCGACGACACCGCCGAGGAGCGGCTATGCTCAGACGCATGCGGAAGCGCTATGCTCAGCTGGTGATAAACAAGCGAGGTGGCCTCGGGTCACGTCAACCTCGGGGAGCCTGTAGCTCAATGTCTGGCCTCGCCGCCGCGCCTCCTCTCGGGAGTGCCATGAGGGCTGGGCACGGGGGCTGCGCCTGGGTCATGCCCAGACGCACGCCACCCAGCCAGGCCCCTCGGGCCTGGTTCGTCGTACGCCACTCCCCGAGCGGAGCCAAGGTACGCATACCGTTTGAGCGTCAAGGGGGACTCCTGAGCATCGCGACTCAGGAGCCTAACTGGTCACGTAGCCCCTCACCCCTTAGTTCCAAAAGGCTAACGGCGGTTGGGGTATGCGCGGGGCCAGGCCCTGCAGACGTAGAATGGTGGATCCGCCCGCGCCTCACCTCCCTACTTGCTGTTCGTGCGCCAAGGGGGACTCCTGAGCATCGCAACTCAGGAGCCTAACTTGTCATGTAGCCCCTCACCCCTTGGTCCCATCCTGGTTTCCGGTCGGGGCTAACGGCGGCTGAGGTATGCGCGGGGCCGGGCTCTGCCGGCGTAGAACATAAGAAAGTAGGAAGCACAAATTTCAAGGAATTCAAAAGCAAATATTACAGTCCACACTGTTATCGCAGTACCAAACGCAAGTTTAAACGCCTCCCCGAGGCATGATACATGTGCGGGAATTACAAGCGAGGCAGGAGCCACAGCGGAGTCACTTGTCGGCGGTGGAGCAGCGCGGAGTGGGCGCGCCTCGTGAAGCAGCAGGGCCGGCAGCGCCTCGCCCGGCTTGATGTCAAGGCACAGAACTTCCCCAACAGAGCCTCCGCGCGACCCTTCATAGCCTCGGCAGCGGCAGCTGCATGCTCACCGCTCACCGGCTCCAGCAGGCTGTCCATGTCGATGCTGGGGTCGCGAAGATAGATGTGGGTGAGTATCCGCGTCAGTGCCGCAGAAGACAAGACCCGCGCCTCGGCCTCAGCCATAGGGCCAAGACCAAGGCAGACATCTTCAACAGCGCGGATCATGAAGGGAAGCAGCTTGGCGGGGCCGTCCTCCGTGCCGGCCAGTGGGCTCTCCAGGCCGCTGTCATAAAGCTCCCTCAGCAGGACGCGAGCCTTCACCTCCATATCCATGAAGGCCACGCGGTCTTTAGCCAGAACCCGCGCCTTGGCGTCCAACTCGACCTTCCTCGCCTCTAGTACCTGCCCCAACGCGTCAAGACGGTCGCGGCGCTTCTTCAGCTTGGCCTCCCGGTCCTTGATGGCCGCCTCGCGAGCCTTCATGCCTTCCTCCTGCTCCTGGCGAAGGCGAGCCTCCTCGGCGAGCTGGTTCTGCAGGCCCTTCAGCTCACCCTCCAGCGTCTCGCAGTGACCTCGGATGCTGGCTGCCTCCCCCAGGGCAGCATCACGGGCTACCTTCGCCTCGCGAACAGCTTGCTTCTCCTCGTCACAGGCCGTCGAAGCCTGGACCAGTGCCGCCCGAATCGAAGCGTCGGCACGAATCCAGCCAGAGGCCAGCTCCAGGCGCCCGGCCACCAAGCGAGGGTCGGCGCCCAGAAGATCCTGCCGCAGCCGGTCCAGTTCAGCAGCAGCGCGGTCCAGGATTGCGGGAGGAGTCGGAGAGACAGGAGTAGGCGGTGTAGGAGGAGTTGGCGGCGGCGTAATCACTGCGCCCTGAGGCGGAACCAGCGGCGCCACGGCAGCGGTGGGGCTGCGCCCAAAGGCCGCCTCGGGAGTCGCTTGGGACAAGGGTTGAGCTTCGCCCAGCCAGGCTCGGCCGAACCTCATGAGGACGCCCGGGCAGGAGAGGCACAGGCGTCGGGGTCGTCTTCCTTTTCGGGCAAAGGCACCTAGCGGATGGGGCCTCAGAGCCCCCTTCAGCTTCTTCACAGCAGCGGCCACTGACCGAAGAGCATGGACATCAGATCTCGTCAACAAAGCAATAATCAAGACAGGAGACGGGCACTTACAGGTCGTCTGTGGTGGACTCGAGCAGCCTCCGGCCATACTTGAAGCCCGAGAGCCGGCTGCAGGGATCGGCTTCAAGGGCACCAGGAGCGGCAGGCGCGTCCGCGGATCGCCCCGGGATCGGGGGCAGGCTTTTGCCTCCCCGCTCATCCTCATCTTCGTCGTCGTCACTTTCGGGGAGGGGGAGAACGTGGGGCCTGCGCCGCAGGGAGGGATCCCTTGACTCCGCCCCCGAATCAACCCCCTCTCCTGGCTCCCTCTCCTCCACCTCTTCGCTGGAGTCGGAAGAGGGCACGTCCACCAGGTCCTCCGGGGCCTCCGCGGGCAAGAGCCCGTCCCCATTGAAGGCGGGCATGGACCCCACAACCTGCTCCCAATCCTCGCGAAGAAACAGGCGCTGGGCGCCTCCGGTTCGCCACATCGCCCCTACCAGGACCGAGGACCGTCACGGATCCTCGGCTGGCCAGGCCACGGGCTCGGGTTAGGCCTCCACATCGGAAGCGAGTACTTGGCGGAGCCAGGCAGTTGGTGCTCCAGAACTCCCTCAAGAACGACAAGACTGGTCAACCTCGCCGCCGCATCGTCCGGCTTCAGATCTGCGTCCATCCTCTCCAGCACCAGCTTCGCGCGAGGATCCCGAAGCTTCGACCGGGACCAGTCGTCGGAGCTCTCGGCGGGCTCCGTGGGCAGGATCAGTCGAGGGTGGATCCGCCCGGCATCCACCAAAACCCACTTGCTCCTGAAGCCCTCAATCCGCTTCCCAGTGTTTGAAATGGCAATAGCTCCGCCAGATGCGATTTAAGCTCGCGCACGCGGAGACGGGACCACGGGAGAATCGGAGGAAGAAGTAGTGGTGCAGCAAGGCCACCGAGGGCTTCACCCCAACATGGGCCTCGCAATAGTAGGCGAAGATTGCCAGGAGAAGGACGGAGTTCGGATGGAGGTGAATTTGTAATGGCGAAGGACGGAGAAGAAGAACTCAGAGAAGGGAGGCGAGAGACCAGCAATAATGGCGCCCGCGAAGAACGGGTAGAAGGTACTCCCCCGACCCTCAGGGGCGGAGGAGCCGGCCTTGAACACCGTCGTTCCGCTGACACCCTGCGCCTCTGCCAGCCGGCGCATCAGGGCAAGGCTCGCCGCTGACACGTTCGGCGGATCCAAGGCAGGAGAGTACCAGTTCGCCGGGTTTGACGAGGAGCCATGACTGGCTAGGGGATGGAGGCGGAGTGGATCTGAAGGTCTTGGAGGCAGGAAGGAGAGGCGCAAGAAAGGGGATCTGAACAGCAACTGGAGAAAGTAAAGGAGGCAAGTAAGATGCCGCTCTATTATCAACCCGTGCGGTTGCAAAGGCGCCCACGTCCAATCAACCGCCACGCGGCGCCCAAGGCCGCAGGCTGTTAGGGCCCACAACACTTCGCACTTGCCCTTTCGCCTCTCTGCACGGCCAAGTCCGGCACGCGTTGTAACCCGGGGCTACTATCGGCGTTACGGGAACGGGGTCCCAGACTTGCACTGCCTGCGGCTGCGGCGTGGCTCGAAGGAGGCCCAGGACGGCCCATCTTCATCAACACAAGCTCAAGACCCTCGCGAGGGGCCAAGCCTCGCGGGGTGGACGACCAAGGGCTTCCTCAGGCGCGGCCTCGTCAGGCAGGCTCATGAGGAGGCGGAGAGCTCAAGGCGGGCTACCTCGCGAGGTGCCCGTGACGCAAGCCATGACGACCAAGGGCGCCCGATCGGGCGCCCGGCCAGCCGCGTCCTCCTTTCCTCTTTGGTGCAAAGGGGCAAGCGCAGGCAAGGGCATCAAGCAAAGGCATCCGTTTGGTGCAACAAGACCAAGACCAGCCCCAACGGCTGGAATGCGATCATTGTGGAGCCCAAGCAAAGGCGTCATCACCAGAGCCTTTGGCGGCGAGGACCAACTTTAGTCATGATAAGTGTACCCGTTGTTCCCCTTCAAAATGGCCAATTGTTGGCACCCTTCCCGCTCAATATTTGGGAAGAGGCCCAGGGCCTTCGCCTATAAATAGGGGTAGCCACACTCAGAGAAAAAAAAGAGAAGAAAGGAGGACGAAGGACGATCGGATTGAGCACTCGAAACCCGGAGAGAGAGAGAGAGCAGTTCATCACACCCACCAAGAATAGACCCTCGCGAGGCTGTTCTTCCCTGTACTGTTCTTCGTCGGCCCGAGAGGCAATCCACACACCACAAACTAGAGTAGGGTATTACACCACAACGGTGGCCCGAACTAGTATAAATCTTGCGTCTCTTGTGTTGTTCTTGTTAGTAGTTTAGGTCCCTGCGGTTCGGTGAGGTACGAGACGGTGGAGGGTTGGATCTCCGCGCGCACCCCAGAGTTCGAATCTTAAGGGTCTGCCGGAACCCGTGATCCGACAAAGTTGCATGGCAATATATCTCGGAATGGCTATGGAAATGCCATAATAGGTAGGTATGGTGGCTGTTTTGAGGAAGATATAAGGAGATTTATGTGTGATAGAGCGTATCGTATCACGGGGTTTGGATGCACCGTGAAGTTTGCACCAACTCTCAAGGTGAGAAAGGGCAATGCACGGCATCAAGAGGCTAGCAAAGGCGGAAAGGTAAAAGAGCGTATAATCCATGGACTCAACATTAGTCAAAAGAACTCATATACTTATTGCAAAAATTTAGAATTCATCAAAAATCAAGTACTAAGCGCATGCTCCTAGGGGGATAGATTGGTAGGAAAATACCATCGCTCGTCCCCGACCGCCACTCATAAGGATGCACAAGCCAGGTACACTTCATGTTTCAAATTTGTTACACAACTTTAACCATACGTGCATGCTACGGGACTTGCTAACTTCAACAAGCATTCTTTAAATTCATAATCACCCAACTAGGATGACTTTAATATCACTACCTCCATATCTCAAAACAATTATCAAGTATCAAGTTGATCATAGCATCCAATTCACTTCCTATGATAGTTTTTATTATACCCAATTTGGATGCTCATCATTCTAGGACCAACTTTGTGACAATAGCAAATACCATGCTGTTCTAAAAGACTCTCAAAATAATATAAGTGAAGCATGAGAGACTAGCAATTTCTTCAAATTAAGACACCACCGTGCTCTAAAATATATAAGTGAAGCACTAGAGCAGAAACTATCAAGCTCAAAAGATATAAGTGAAGCACATATAGTATTCTAGCAAATTCTAATCAAATAGGCTTCTCCCAAAAGATGTGTACAGCAAGGATGATTGTGGTAAACTAAAAAGCAAAGACTAATATAATACACGACGCTCCAAGCAAAACACATATCATGTGGCGAATAAAAATATAGCTCCAAGTAAAGTTACCAATGAACGAAGACGAAAGAGGGGATGACTTCCCGGGGCATCCCCAAGCTTAGGCTTTTGGATATTCTTGAATATCTTGGGGTGCCTTGGGCATCCCCAAGCTTAGGCTCTTGCCACTCCTTATTCCATAGTCCATAAAAGCTTTACCCAAAACTAGAAAACTTCACAACACAAAACTCAACAGGAAATCTTATAAGCTCCGTTAGTGAAATAAAACAAAACCACCACATAAGTTACTGCAATTAAATCATTCTTTATTTATTTTGGTGTTAAACCTACTATATTCCAACTTCTCTATGGATTATAAACTATTTTATTGGCCATAGATTCATCAAAATAAGCAAACAACACACGAAAAAAACAGAATCTGTCAAAAACAGAACAGTCTGTAGTAATCTGTAACTAACGCAAACTTATGGAACTCAAAAATTCAGAAAAAATAGGAAGACCTAGGAAATTTGTTTATTGATCAGCAGCACTTTGAATCACTATTTTATCAGGTTCTGGTGATTTTTAACAATTGTGTTCGTGAACCAAAAGTTTCTGGAAATTACAGCAAGATCAAATAATTATCATCCAAGAAGATCCTATAGGTTTAACTTGGCACAAACACTAATTAAAAGATAAAACCACATCTAAACAGAAGTTAGATGGATTATTTATTCCTAAACAGAAGCAAAAACAAAAAACATAAAGAAAATTGGGTTGCCTCCCAACAAGCGCTATCGTTTAACGCCCCTAGCTAGGCATAAAAGCAAGGATAGATCTAACGAGTGTCATCTTTGGCACTAAACTCATAAGTAGCACGCATGATAGATTCATAAGGTAATTTGACTTTCTTTCTTGGAAAGTGCTCCATGCCTTTCTTTAATGGAAATTGGAATATAATATTCCCTTCCTTCATATCAATAATCGCACCAATCGTTCTAAGGAAAGGTCTACCAAGAATAATAGGGCAAGAAAGATTGCAATCTATATCAAGAACGATAAAATCTACGGGCACCAAATTTCTATTTGCAACAATAAGAACATCATTGATCCTTCCCATAGGCTTTTTAATGGTGGAATCCATAAGGTGCAAATTTAAAGAGCAATCATCAAGATCATGGAAACCTAGAATATCACATAAAGTTTTCGGAATCATGGAAACACTAGCACCCAAATCACACAAAGCAAAACACTCATAATCTTTAATTCTAATATTTATAGTAGGTTCCCACTCATCATTAAGTTTTCTAGGTATAGAAACTTCCAAATTAAGTTTTTCATCATAAGATCGCATCAAGGCATCAACAATTTTGATAAAATCTTTGTTTTGACTATAAGCATGAGGAGAATTAACAACGGATTGCAACAAGGAAATACAACCTTTTAAGGAACAATTATCATAATCAAATTCCTTGAAATCCGAGATAGTGGGTTCAATATTATTAGAAGTTGAGGATTCTCCAATCTCACTTTTACCAAATTTAGCATTAAGATCTAAAGACTCAATTCTTGGGGACGCCTTCTAGGCAAAGTTGATTCATCATCAGTCCCATAATCATCAAAATTCATATTGCGTAACATAGATCTAATCTGAGACGCATCAATAACTTTAAGATCCTCATCATTATTTTCATGTAATTTTTTTACGGTTTAGCGGCCATCTTATTGACTAAGGTGGCTTGCTTGTCAGAAATTTTGGCTATAGCATTTTCAAGCCGGGTAATTTGAGCGTCAACACCATAGAATTCTTTATTCACATCATCAAGATCTTTGTTCATAAACCCCAAAAAACATTTTTGTTCCTTAAGCTCTTTTCTAAAGAAATTATTATGCTCAAATTGCAAATTCATAAAGCTTCTAATATTCGATTCAATCTCATCCATCCTTCTGAGAAGGTGGTCAGGGCCCTTAGGCGCAAACATAAGGTCAAACAATAAAACAAGCACACAAAAGAAGGCAAGCGAAAAGAGAGGAGGAGATTGGGAAAGAGAGGGCGAATAAAACGGCAAGGGTGAAGTGGGGGAGAGGAAAACGAGAGGCAAATGGAAAATAATGTAAATGCGAGGGAGATGGGTTTGTGATGGGTACTTGGTATGTCCTGACTTGAGAGAAGACCTCCCCGACAACGGCGCCAGAAATCCTTCTTGCTACGTCTTGAGCTTGCGTTGGTTTTCCTCGAAGAGGAGAGGGTGATGCAGCAAGTGTAGCGTAAGTATTCCCCTCAGTTTTGAGAACCAAGGTATCAATCCAGTAGGAGGCTTCTCAAAAGTCCCACACACCTACACAAACAAACTAAGAACTCGCAACCAACGCAATAAAGGGGTTGTCAATCCCTTCATGGCCACTTGTGAAAGTGAGATCTAATAAAGATAGTAAGATAAGAGATAGACCCGGGGGCCATAGGTTTCACTAGAGGTTTCTCTCAAGATAGCATAAGTATTACGGTGGGTGAACAAATTACTGTCGAGAAATTGATAGAAAAGCGCATATTTATGAGATTATCTAGGCATGATCATGTATATAGGCATCACGTCCATAACAAGTAGACCGACTCCTCGCATCTACTACTATTACTCCACACATCGACCGCTATCCAAGCATGCATCAAGAGTATTAAGTTCATAAGAACAGAGTAACGCATTAAGCAAGATGACATGATGTAGAGGGATAAACTCATGCAATATGATATAAACCCCATCTTGTTATCCTCGATGGCAACAATACAATACGTGCCTTGCAACCCTTTTTGTCACTGGGTAAGGACACCGCAAGATTGAACCCAAAGCTAAGCACTTCTCCCATGGCAACAAAGGCCAATCTAGTAGGCCAAACCAAATTGATTATTCGAAGAGACTTGAAAAGATAACTCAATCATACATAAAAGAATTCAAAGAAGATTCAAATATTATTCATAGATAAACTTGATCATAAACCCACAATTCATCGGATCTAGACAAACACACTGCAAAAAAGAGTTTACATTGAATAGATCTCCACAAGAGAGGGGGAGAACATTGTATTGAGATCCAAAAAGAGAGAAGAAGCCATCTAGCTAATAACTATGGACCCGTAGGTCTGTGGTAAACTACTCACAACTCATCGGAGGGTCAAGGATGTTGATGTAGAGGCCCTCCGTGCTTGATTCCCCCTCCGGCAGAGTGCCGACGAAGGCTCCAAGATGGGATCTCGCGGATAAAGAAGGTTACGGCGGTGGAAATTGTGTTACGTGGTGCCCCTGCATGTTTTCGGGGTATGTAGATATATGGGAAGAAGAAGTACTTCGGTGGCCGCTCGAGGGGCCCACGAGACAGGGGGCGCGCCCTACAGGGGGAGGCGCAGCCTCCTCTCTCGTGGGGTCCTCGGAAGCTTCTTGACATGCACTCCAAGCTCTCCGGATCAGGTTCGTTCCAAAAATCACGCTCCCGAAGGTTTCATTCCGTTTGGACTCCGTTTGATATTCCTTTTCTTCGAAATACCGAAATAGGCAAAAAAAACAGCAATATGGGATGGGCCTCCGGTTAGTAGGTTAGTCCCAAAAATGATATAAATGTGTAAAATAAAGCCCATAAACATCCAAAAGAGGTAATATAATAGCATGGAACAATCAAAAATTATAGATACGTTGGAGACGTATCAATTACGTGGAAAATAATTATTCCTCCACCTGATAGCAGGTACCCACCAGACGGGCCACCAGTATTTCGCGGAAAAAACATTTCCCCCCTGACTGCTGGGACCCACCGGAGGGGCCACCGTATTTCGCGAAAAAAACGTTTGCCCCTGACTGCTGGGACCCACCGGACGGACCACCATATTTCACGAAAAAAACGTTCCCCCCGCTGTCAGCTCGGACCCACCGGAAGTGCCTCCTTATTATGCACAGAAAAATGAATACTCCCCACCTTGCTGGGACCCACCATGGTGGGAGGCTGACTTGTGGGCCTACTAAGTTGACGGGGACGGAGGGCTTTGTCAACTTAGTCAATATGAACGATTCTAGCTCCAGTGACCGTACGATGTCCATCCAACGGCCGTCGTGCTTCTTCAATCTCTGCTCTTCCTGCTCCAGCCGCTCAAACAAGCGCCGGCGGGACTGCCTGCTCCCTCCTCCCCGCGGCCGGCTGTGCTGCCGCGCAGGCCTCACCGCCCCACCGTACTCCCATCGCTGGCCTAGCCATCCCTCTACTCACCCACACCTGCTGTTATTCTCCGGTGACGGCAGAAGAACCAGTAAACCCTCGTACAGTCGTACTCCCCTCCGCGTGGGAAACAACTACCGAGTCTTCCCTTCCTCCGTGTCGTTCCCTTCCTAGGCCTAGCCGTCGTCCACCGCCCTGGTGCTCTCGGCGCGGCCTGGTCAACATGGTCAACGACCGACATGCATTTGAAGTGGACTGTACGAGTGTACGTGGAGAGGCCGACAGCTGGGTCCACGGCCGCACGCAAGGAAATGCCTCCTTATTATGTGCAAAATAATGATTCCTCCACCTGACATCAGGGACCCACCGAAAGGGCCTCTGTATTTCGTGAAAAAAACGTTATCGCCGCTGACAGCTCGGACCCACCAGCTATATCTTCGCACGGAAGGAAGTGCCTCCTTATTACGGACAAAAAATGAATACCCCCCCTGTTAGCTGGGACCCAGTATAGTGGCAGGCTGACTTGTGGGCCTACTAAGTTGTCAGGGATGGAGGGCTTTGTCTACTTAGTCTATGCACGATTCTAGCTCCAGTGACCGTACGATGTCCATCCAACAGCCGTAGTGCTTCTTCAACCTCTGGTCTTCTTGCTTCAGCCGCACAAACCAGCGCCTGTCGTGCCTCGTGCTCCTGCCTCCCATGGCCGGCTGCGATGCGGCGGAGGCCTCACCGACCCCTACTACTCCCACCGCTGGCCAGGCCATCCCTCTACTCACCCACACCCCCTGTTATTCTGCAGCGACGGCAGCCTCACACCGCAGTGAACCAGTGAACCCTCGTACTCGTCTACGCGTGGGCATCCACTGCCGCGCCTTCCACGGATCTGTGTCGTCCCCTTCCTAGGCCTCGCCGTCGTCCACCACCCTGGTGCTCTCGGCACGACGTGGTCAATGTGGTCAAGGAACGGCTTCCATAGGACGTGGACTGTACGTGGAGAGGCTGACAGCTGGGTCCACAGCCGTAGCAAGGAAGTGCCTCCTTATTACGTGCAATATAATTATTCCTCCACCTGACAGCGGGGACACACCGGACGGGCCACCATATTTCACGAAAAAAACGTTTCCCCCCTGACTGCTGGGACCCACCAGCTACAGCTTCGCACGCAAGGAAGTGCCTGACTGTCGGGACTCACCTGGTCGAAGCGTACGTAGCGTTGTCATTCTGGTCGCGAACGTGTACGTACATATATACTGGTGGATGTACAGGCGCGCATGTGTCATAGTAGAGGCGCGCACGTAGCATGTACACGTACGTACAGCGGCCAGGGTGCAAGAAAGAAAATACGGCCACGTATGTGTACATACGGGCGGGGTCTCGAACGCCTACTCACGCATACGTACGGCCAGGGCTCGTGTACATGGCTGGGTCGGAACGGAGAAACAACGTCGTCGTCGTGTTCATGGGGAGGCAACGGAATGCGTCGTGTTCATCGGGAGGCAACGGAATGTGTCGTGTTCATCGGGAGGCAATGGAACGCGTGGGAGCCAACCGGCTGGGTTGGAACGGAATGCGTGGTCGTGTTCATCGGGAGGGCTTGGACGGAACAGGTGATGGAAACGAGGCCTGGCGTACCGCACAACGGAGGAAATGGACCTCCTACATTCGAAACGGGGTCCTGTTGATCGGGAGGGGTGTGGCGTACCGCAAAACGGAGGAAACGAACCTCCTACGGTCGAAACGGAGGTCCTCTTGATCGGGAGGGGTGTGGCGTACCGCAAAAGCAGGAAAGCGGACCTCCCTACGGTCGAAACGGGGTCCTGTTGATCGGGAGGGGTGTGGCGTCTTGCAAAGCGGAGGAAACGGACCTCCCTACGGTCGAAACGGGGTCCTGCTCGCCGGGAGGGTGTGGCGTGCCAAAAGCAGGACTCCACGGGATACTGTTCATCTCCACCATCGACCTCCTCCAGCCTCCACGGGCTACCGTTGACCTCCTTCAGCCTCCATGGGCTCCTGTTCATCCAGCCTCCACCGCGCGCTACTCCACCGGCTACTGTTCAACCACCCCTCCACCGTCTACTGTTCATCCAGCCCTCCACACCACGGGGTCCTGTTCAACCACCCCTCCACGGGCACCTGAAAGTGCAACTATCCCTAGGTGGTTTTGGTAATTCCTAACAACATATAGCTCATTGAGCTAACATTATTCCAAGATGAATATTTCAGGAAAAGCTCAATGAATGGCGTGGCATGGATGAGGAAAGTGGACCCCTCAAAATACTAAGGATAAAAGGATTGTCTCAAGCTCAAAAGCTCAAGACTCTACATTTTATATTTTGGTGATCCAAGATCACATTGAGTCTATAGGAAAAGCCAATACTTTCAAGGAGGGATGAGGTCTTGCTTAATGATTTTCTTGCTCCATAGTGCTTAGTGATATGCTCCAAAGCCCTCAACTACTTTCTCACATCCACATATGACCCAAACCAAAAGTCAAACTCAGCCCCACCGATTCTTTCTATCCGGCGCCACCGAGTTCAGATGTCATAGCCACTGCCACAAACCCTAGGCAAATCGGTCTCACGGATAGGGATCTCGGTCTCACCGAGATGGGATTGTAATCTCTCTGTTTCCCTTCGTAACATTTCGGTCCCACCGAGAAGAGCGATCGGTCCCACCGAGATTGCAATGTAAACTCTCTGTTTCCCTTTAGTTACATTTCGGTCCCATCAAAATGAGCGAACCGGTCCCACCGTGTTTTTCTGACCAACTCTCTGGTTAGCTTATTACCAAAGTCGGTCTCACCGAGTTTGTGTAATCGGTCTCACCGAGATTACGTTATGCCCTAACCCTAACCATATCGGTCCTACCGAGTTGCATGTCGGTCCCACCAAAAATCCTAACGGTCACTAGATTTGGTGAGTTGGTCCGACCGAGTTTCTCAATTCGGTCTCACCGAGATTGGTAAATTGTGTGTAACGGTTAGTTTTTTGTGTGGAGGCTATATATACCCCTCCACCCACTCTTCATTCATGGAGAGAGCTATCAGAACGAACCTACACTTCCAATACACATTTTCTGAGAGAGAACCACCTACCCTTGTGTTGAGGCCAAGTTATTCCATTCCTACCATATGAATCTTGATCTCTAGCCTTCCCCAAGTTGCTTTCCACTCAAATCTTCTTTCCACCAAATCCAAATCCTGTGAGAGAGAGTTGAGTGTTGGGGAGACTATCATTTGAAGCACAAGAGCAAGGAGTTCATCATCAACACACCATTTGTTATTTCTTGGAGAGTGGTGTCTCCTAGATTGGCTAGGTGTCACTTGGGAGCCTCAGAGCAAGATTGTGGAGTTGAACCAAGGAGTTTGTAAGGGCAAGGAGATCGCCTACTTCGTGAAGATCTACCGCTAGTGAAGCAAGTCCTTCGTGGGCGACGGCCATGGTGGGATAGACAAGGTTGCTTCTTCGTGGACCCTTCGTGGGTGGAGCCCTCCGTGGACTCGCGTAGTCGTTACCCTTCGTGGGTTGAAGTGTCCATCAACGTGGATGTACGATAGCACCACCTATCAGAACCAAGACAAAAACATCCGTGTCTCCAATTGCGTTTGAATTCTCCAAACCCTTCCCTTTACATTCTTGCAAGTTGCATGCTTTACTTTCCGCTGCACATATACTCTTTGCATGCTTGAATGAATTGTGTAAAGATTGCTTGACTTGTGCCTAGATAGCTAAAATCTGCCAAAGTCTAAAATTGGGACAGGATAAGTTTTTATTTGGTCAAGTAGTCTAATCACCCCCCTCTAGACATACTTTTGATCCTACAAGTGGTATCAGAGCTTTGGTCTCCATTCGCTTTGATTTCCATAGCTTTTTGTGGTCATAGCCTTGGTTTCACAACCTAGGAGAGTATGGCATCTAGCGAGGGAAATTATCACCGTAGAGGTCCTTACTTTGATGGTACTAATTTTGCTAGTTGGAAGCACAAGATGAAAATGCATATTCTTGGACATAACCCCGCAGTTTGGGCTATTGTGTGTATTGGCTTGCAAGGTGAATTCTTTGATGGGAGAGAACCGAACCGTGAAGCTTGCGCAGAAGAGTTGAAGATGCTGCAATACAACGCTCAAGCTTGTGATATCCTCTTCAATGGATTGTGCCCCGAAGAATTCAACAAAATCAGCAGTCTTGAGAATGCAAAGGAAATTTGGGATACTTTGATTGACATGCATGAAGGTACCGACTCCGTCAAGGAATCCAAATTGGATGTGCTTCAAAGTCAACTTGACAAGTTCAAAATGAAGGACGGTGAAGGTGTCGCTGAAATGTACTCTAGGCTTGCTCTTATCACAAATGAGATTGCCGGCTTAGGAAGTGAAGAGATGACCGACAAATTCATCATCAAGAAGATCCTAAGAGCTTTGGATGGAAAATATGATACCGTGTGCACATTGATCCAAATGATGCCCGATTACAAAGATCTCAAGCCAACGGAAGTCATTGGAAGAATTGTTGCTCATGAGATGTCACTCAAGGATAAGGAGGAACTTCACAACAAGTCAAGTGGTGCTTACAAAGCCTCATGTGAAGCCCCCACATCATCAAGTGAGAAACAAACCTTCAATGAAGAATTGAGCTTAATGGTGAAGAACTTCAACAAGTTCTACAAGAATAGAAGCAAAGAGAGAAGCTCCAAGTCAAGGTCCTACAATGACAAAAGATCTTCTAGTCGAGAGCGCAATTGCTACAATTGTGGGAGACCCGAACACTATTCCAATGAGTGTACGACACCCGACAAAAGAAGAGAAGAATCACCCAAGAGAAGAAGTAGAAGAGACGAATCACCACCAAGAGAGAGGAGGAGTAGAGATGATCGTTATGAAAGAAGAACCTCACGGAGAAGCAAAGATTTGGAAAGGAAGGACAAGTCATCAAGGAGCTACACAAAATGAAGACATCAAGCTCATGTTGGTGAATGGGTATCTGGCTCCGACTCCGACAATCACTCCGAGAGAAGTTATCACTCCGACTCCGAATATACTCAAGATGAAGGTGTTGCCGGTCTAGCACTTGTGTCAACCAACTCCTATGACATATTTGATTCACCAAATGAAGGAATTGGAAGATGCTTCATGGCAAAAGGTCCAAAGGTAACACATCCCGAGTATGGTGATTTCAATAGTGATGAAGATGACTTGTTAGGTGATGATGATTTACTTGTTGACAACTCGAGTGATGAATACTATGATGAAATGTAAATTAATCATGCTAATCTAGATAAAACGAATTACAATGATAAGGAGAAGATTGAGCTTCTAACTAAAGAACTAAACACTCTTAAGTTAGCTCATGAAACTATCTTAGTAGATCATCGAGAACTTTTAAGGACTCATGAGAAGTTACGCTTTGAAAAGCTCAACCTTGAGCAAGAGCATGAGTTCTTAAAGGCAATCAATGATGATCTCCGTAAGAAAAGTTCTTCTTACATTGCCAAGCGTTTACTATTATCTACTTACATCCCTCAAGTCAAGTCTAGTAACAAGAACAAGAAGGATTCTTCCTCTAGTAGTAACAATATTCATGCTAAATCCAATGTTGTTGCTTCTAGTAGTTCTCTTGATTCCACTAATGATTCTCTTAGCCAAGTTACACTTGAGCAATAAAATAGCTTATTGAAGGGTATTATAGAGAAAGGTGTTTACAAGAGCCTTGCCGGGAGTAAGCAATTTGAGGAAATTATGCAAGCAAGGAAGGCACCGGAAGAACCAAGGTGTTGGTTTTGAACGGAAGTTCAATGCCAATGGAGTTGAGTGGGAAGAAGATCAATACCCCAAGACGAAGTTTGTTCCTCAACAAGAGAAGTATGATCCTACTTCCTTCAAGGGGACACAAGCTCAAGATGATCTTCCACCACAAGACCACAAGCAAAAAGGCAAGGATAAGGTTCAAGAGGAGATTGATGCGTTTGAAGAAGCTCCAAAGGCCTTGGTCAAGTGGGTTCCCAAGACTACGTCAAGCTCTACTTCATCAAGCACAACTACAACTCCAAGGATTCCCATCAAGATGATGTGGATCCCGAAGAAGAAGAACTAGAGAGTTCTTGAGGGTGACTCCGCCAACATATTTCACTCATATCATTTTGGCAACTACAAGTGCAATCAAATTTCACATCTTGCACTAGTTCAAGGAGTCACAAACCATCTTGTTGGTAAGACAAGGGACAAGGTAACCTAATGCTCTCATAGACATTATCTTGTGTGTGCATCACTCTATGTCTATGGATATCCTTGTTTGTTCCTCGTGGGACTAACCCGTGTAGGTATTGAAAGTGCAACTCACTCCAAAAGGATTGCTCCAAATGATCTTCATCAACATTGAGCATCCACATCTTCAACACCTACATGAAGTCATCATCGACAAAACCCAAGGTTAGTTCATCCCTCTAAGGGGGGATCTCACATCTAGGGGGAGATTTACTCTAAAAATTGAGCTAAAGCAACTCTAATGGTGTGAACACATCAATGCATTATGTAAAAGTGGTAACCCCACTTGTGCTTAAACGATGAGTATGACCTATGATCAAATGTTCTCATTTGACTCCTAAGTCAATATACTCATATATAGATGACCTAGTCATCGCCAATTGCTTGATAGATGCTATAATTGGTTGTGCATGCTTTGCCACATATTTCATTTGCCATTTTATTCTATGAGCATGTTAGTTGCATATTTCACTCATTCGAGGACATCCACTTGTTGTTATGATTGATTGGTTTCTTTTTCTTTTGCCAAGTGGATGGACAAGAATGCCTAAGAACCTTCTCTAGCTATCTATGCTCTTCTCGTCCCAAACTCTATTCATGCTGCATCACAAAATTTGACCAAGTCAGATTCGAACCACTGTGTGAGGAGCACTCGGAGTCCCCGATTAAATCATAGACTTAAACTTCCAAAACTTCTTTGTGCATTTTGGTCTGACCGATTCTTCCATTTCGGTCATACCGAGATCACTAAGTCGATCTAGGTTTTCAATCTCGGTGCAACCGATTTGAACTTTTCGGTCACACCGAGTTGCTATAACTGCTTGCAGTTATGCACCTCGGTGCCACCGAGTTGTTCCACTCGGTCACACCGACAGGGTCAGGCTATATATAGCCACGGGCAAAAATTTGGAAACTTTCTCCAAACTCTTTCACCCGCGCATAGCCCGCTCTGCCTCCAGGGTCTCCGGATCGTCCTCCTCGTCGCCAGCCGCCTCGTCAGCCGGGTCTCCGCCATTCGGAAATCATCCCCACCGTTGCTGCCGTAGCGAGTTCATCGCCGAACTAGGGTATTGACTCGATCACTGTGCTATCCCCGTCCGATCCCTAGCACATTGTGTTCAACATGAATCTTGCCACGATTGAAACTATTCTATCCAGTCAAAACACTCTGTAGATTAGAGATGAATTTAAAAATTAGGGTTAGGTTTCCGCCGAAACCATCTCGGACCCACCGAGTTGTAGAACTTGGTTCCACCGGTTCGGCTAAGGCCATTGCACATGTGATTCTCGGTTTGACCGAGAATTGCAAATCGGTGTGACCGAGTTCAGGACTTTGTGAAACCCTAGCAGTCTCGGTGCCACCGAACTGTGACTCGGTCCGACCGAGTTCACTAGTTTAGGTTTCAAAAACTGCTTCGGTATCACCGAGTTTACAAATTGGTTGATCCGAAATGCTTTCTGTGGAAAATTAAAACTAAGTTTTGACTCATTCTTTTGCAAAAATCTCTGTATTTTGTGATGATCATCCACTCTATCTCATCTATTTCTATTCACAGGGTCTGTTGTCAGTGATTTCATTATGTCTGATCAGAGTGACAGCTAGAACAGGGAAGAGGAGCAAGTTCAAATGAGTGAGGGCACTAGTACCTCTAGCAGCTCTGATGAGGGTAGCAGGAGCACCCCAAGCAACTTACCCAAAGCTGCCACCAGGACCAGAAAGAAGAGAACCTCAGAATCTGAGGATGAAGACTATGTGGTTGTTGAGGATGAGGCCATTTCCAAGAAAAAGGTGCTCAAGAAGGAGTATGGCACAGCTGCTGCCACTAAGCCTGGTATGAAGACCAAAGTACCTGCCAAAAGGATTCCCATGTCTAATGCCAGAGCCTCCACTCAAGCATCCTTGGAATCTGAACCCAAAGAGGCTGCAGCAGAAGGGAAGAAGAGGAAGGAAAGGGTCAAGAAGACCATGGCCAGAGTAATTGGAAAGCCTTCCATGATGGAAGACGAGGAAGAAGAAGAGGTTGCTGCACCAGCACCCAAGGCTCAGAAGCTTATGGGTGAAGCTATCAGGTCAGGGGCTGCATCATCAAATCCCAAAGATGCACCCAAATCTGCCTCCAAACCCAAGACTGTACCTAAGAGAAGTACCAGGAACATTCCAGCTGCTGAGAAGAACAAGGCCCCAGTGCCTGAAATTGTTGCTAAAGAAGAAGATGATGAGACACATGTCTTGAGAAAATTGAAGCCAAAAATTCCAGATCATAATGATGCTCATCCTGTAGCTGGGAACATGAAGATCAGGAGAGACTTAGGATTGAGGCTATGGAGAGAGTCAGATCCATATGCCACCAGAAGGAGGACTGTTGTTGACTACAGGTTCCACACAAAGGAACAACAGGATTTCTGTGAGACAGTGTTGTTGGACAAGAAGCCAATAGTGTGTGACATTAGGTGGGTTGACTAGACCTACATGAAGGAGAATGAGGAACACTATCCCGGTGTGTATGACAGTTTCAGTGCTTGTGGAGTGGCAGACTTTGTTGGGCAGAAGCTCACAAAGTGGAATGAGGAGCTCATAATGCAATTCTACTCCACAGCACACTTCTATCCAGATGGCAGGATAGTATGGATGTCTGAAGGTACTAGGTACCAATCATCTATTGAAGAATGGGCTAATCTGATCAATGCACCTAAGGAGGAAGAGGATGACTTGGATGTCTATGCCAAGAAGAAGATGGATCACAACTCTTTGGCACATATGTACAAGGAGATCCCAGATGCTGCTATAGGATCACACAAGTCAGATCAAGACATTACCTTCTGTCGGGACTGCCAACCATTAATCGGATCCTCGTGCACACTCTCTTGCCCAAGTCAGGTGATCACAACATGATCAGAGGCCATGCAATAAATCTGCTACACTTATTTGATGTGCCACAGAAGTTCAAGGTCATGAGCCTTATAGTTGAGACTATCAAGAGGACGGCTGCTGAACAAAAGAGAAGTTGTGGGTATGCCCCACAGATCTAGGAGCTGATTAACTCCAAGATGGGCACATGCACATACTTGTTGGACAAGGAGCACATGCCTATCTATCCAGACTTTGAGGACAACCAAGTGGTTATGGATGAAGATGAACCATCTTCAGTGCAAGCACAAGCTAAGAAGGAGAAGGCAAGGACTGAGAAGGCTACCAAGATGCCAACAATGGTAGAGGCATCTCAGTACTTTTTGAAGAGCAAACAGGATCAACTTGTCTACTTGATTGCATGCACTCTGAGGATTGAGAAGGGGCTGGCCACCCTGACTTGAAACAAGGAGAGCTTGGAGAGAATCATGGAGCAGAAGTTCTATGACATGGATGTGAAGGTCACAGAGATCCAGTCCGTTGTTGAGCAACTTCAGGATGATATGCAGGAGAGGAAGGGCAAGTCAACCAATAAGGCATTTGCCAGAGTGCCTAGAGCTCAGAGATCACCTGCGGTGCGATGCACACGAGCCACTTCATCTCGCACCAGCTACAACTTCGGTGCCACCAGCTCCAAAGATCTACTCCACCAGCTCCATCTACATCAACTCATGCCTTCGTCCTTGGCGTTTATCTACACCACCACCAAGATCAAGCCCGAGAGACGATTTAGTACTATGCATTTTCTATGAACTTTTTGGTAACTTGTTGCTAAAGGGGAGAAAAATGTATAGATCATAGGCTTCGAGAGAGTGTTGCTTTTATTCTCTCTTGCTTTGGTGGTTGAACTTTATTTGCTTGTTTGAGATACATTATGTCTGTGTGATACTTGGATGATCATGTGTTTGATCATATGCTACATTTATGCTTGTTGGATGAAATTATCCTTTTATCTCTATATGATCATTCACTTTGCTTGGTGATGAGTGCATGTATTCAATTATTATCATTTTGAGCGCTCCACCAAGATGTATGTGACATGGAAGAGTAACCCATGAGCCTAACTTCTTGTGCATTTGCAGACCAAAGAATATCTTAAACTATGCACAAATTTAGGGGGAGCTCTTGCTTTTCACATACTTCTCAAAGCGACATTTTTTTTCTCTCTCATTATCATTTGTCGAAGCTTTGATCTATATGTTGTCGTCAATTACCAAAAAGGGGGAGATTGAAAGTGCAACTATCCCTAGGTGGTTTTGGTAATTCCTAACAACATATAGCTCACTGAGCTAACATTATTCCAAGATGAATATTTCAGGAAAAGCTCAATGAATGGCATGGCATGGATGAGGAAAGTGGACCCCTCAAAATACTAAGGATAAAAGGATTGGCTCAAGCTCAAAAGCTCAAGACTCTACATTTTATATTTTAGTGATCCAAGATCACATTGAGTCTATAGGAAAAGCCAATACTATCAAGGAGGGATGAGGTGTTGCTTAATGAGTTTCTTGCTCCATAGTGCTTAGTGATATGCTCCAAAGCCCTCAAGTACTTTCTCACATCCATAATGACCCAAACCAAAAGTCAAACTCGGCCCCACCGATTCTTTCTATCCGGCGCCACCGAGTTCAGATGTCATAGCCACTGCCACAAACCCTAGGCAAATCGGTCTCACCGATAGGGATCTCGGTCTCACCGAGATGGGATTGTAATCTCTCTGTTTCCCTTCATAACGTTTCGTTTCTACCGAGATGAGCGATCGGTCCCACCGAGATTGCAATGTAAACTCTCTGTTTCCCTTCGTAACATTTCGGTCCCACCGAAATGAGCGAACCGGTCCCACCGAGTTTACCTGACCAACTCTCTGGTTAGGTTATTACCAAAGTCGGTCTCACCGAGTTTGTGTAATCGGTCTCACCGAGATTACGTTATGCCCTGACCCTAACCATGTCGGTCCTACCGAGTTTCATGTTGGTCCCACCGAAAATCCTAACGGTCACTAGATTTGCTGAATCGGTCCGACCGAGTTTCTCAATTCGGTCTTACCGAGATTGGTAAATTGTATGTAACGGTTAGTCTTTGTGTGGAGGCTATATATACCCCCTCCACCCACTCTTCATTCATGGAGAGAGCCATCAGAACGAACATACACTTCCAATACATATTTTCTGAGAGAGAACCACCTACCCTTGTGTTGAGGCCAAGATATTCCATTCCTACCATATGAATCTTGATCTCTAGCCTTCCCCAAGTTGCTTTCCACTCAAATATTCTTTCCACCAAATCCAAATCCTGTGAGAGAGAGTTGAGTGTTGGGGAGACTATCATTTGAAGCACAAGAGCAAGGAGTTCATCATCAACACACCATTTGTTACTTCTTGGAGAGTGGTGTCTCCTAGATTGGCTAGGTGTCACTTGGGAGCCTCTGACAAGATTGTGGAGTTGAACCAAGGAGTTTGTAATGGCCAGGAGATTGCCTACTTCGTGAAGATCTACCGCTAGTGAGGCAAGTCCTTCGTGGGCGACGACCCTGGTGGGATAGACAAGGTTGCTTATTCGTGGACCCTTCGTGGGTGGAGCCCTCCGTGGACTCGCGCAACCGTTACCCATCGTGGGTTGAAGTCTCCATCAACGTGGATGTACGATAGCACCACCTACCGGAACCACGACAAAAACATCCGTGTCTCCAATTACGTTTGAATTCTCCAAACCCTTCCTTTTACATTCTTGCAAGTTGCATGCTTTACTTTCCGCTGCTCATATACTCTTTGCATGCTTGCATGAATTGTGTTAAGATTGCTTGACTTGTGCTAAGATAGCTAAAATCTGCCAAAGACTAAAATTGGGAAAAGGATAAGTTTTTATTTGGTCAAGTAGTCTAATGACCCCCCCCCCCCTCTAGACATACTTTCGATCCTATAGCACCCCTCCATCGTCTACTGTTCATCCGGCCCTCCACACCACGGGGTCATGTTCATCCAGAGGCAACGCCACCACTCACTGTTCATCCACCCCCGCAACGCCACTGCTCATCCCAAAGGCAGCATCGATCGGCTTCGATTAGCAGCGATAGCGAAGAATCGCTCGATCGGGTTCGATTAACAGCCATCGATTGATCGCCGGGTTCGATGCTTGCGTAGCACTGTAGTGCAATCGCCAGTTCGATTAGAGCCCAATGCCTCGCCGGGTTCGATTAGAGCCAACACCTCGCCTGCAGCAGCGTCGTGTACGAGAGAAACGCGCATCGCCTCGGCCCCCGACCTCCCACCGTAACCGGGAACTCCCCGAAATTTTCCTCTCCCTCGCTTCTACCACGGTTTTTTCCGTCATGGACGGCCCAAAGAATGTCATGTAGCTGCGTCTCCAGCTCGCCCAGGACGAAAAGCCCATTTCCTTTCATGATTTTTTGTCATAGAAGTAGGAGCCCACCACATCTATGATGATACCATGTTTTGCCACAATTATCGTCATAGAAGTGTCATTTGTATGACAGAAAAAAAATTTGTTCAGCCCAAAATGTCACGGATGTGCCTTTTTTTGTAGTGAATTACCATGCTGTTTTGTAGGACTCTCAAAATGATATAAGTGAAGCATGAGAGAACAATAGTTTCTATAAAACAAACCACCGCCGTGCTATAAAAGATATAAGTGAAGTACTAGAGCAAAAACTATATAGCTCAAAAGATATAGGTGAAGCACATAGAGTATTCTACTAAATTCCGAATCATGTGTGTCTCTCTAAAAAGTGTATTCTGCAAGGATGATTGTGGTAAACTAAAAGCAAAGACTCAAGTCATACAAGACGCTCCAAGCAGAAAACTTATCATGTGGTGAATAATAATATATCTCCAAGTAAAGTTACCGATGGACGAAGACGAAAGAGGGGATGCCTTCCAGGGCATCCACAAGCTTTGGCTTTTTGGTGTCCTTGGATTTACCTTGGGGTGACTTGGGTATCCCCAAGCTTAGTATGTTGCCACTCCTTGTTCCATAATCCATCAAATCCTTACCCAAAACTTGAAAACTTCACAACACAAAACTTAACAGAAAATCTCGTGAGCTCCGTTAGCGAAACAAAACAAAACACCACTTCAAGGTACTGTATTGAACTCATTCTTTATTTATATTGGTGTTAAACCTACTGTATTCCAACTTGTCTATGGTTCATAAACTCTTTTACTAGCCATAGATTAATCAAAATAAGCAAACAACACACGAAAAACAGAATCTGTCAAAAATATTACAGTCTGTAGTAATCTGTAACTAACGCAAACTTCTGGAACGACCTAGATAATTTTTTTATTGATCTGCTGCAATTGGAATCAGTATTTTATCACGTTCTGGTGATTTTAAACAATTGTTTTCGTGAACAGAAAGTTTCTGGAATTTTCAGCAAGCTCAAATAACTATCATCCAAGAAGATCCTATAGGTTTCACTTGGCACAAACACTAATTAAAACACACAAAAAAAATCTAACCAGAGGCTAGATCAAAGATTTATTCCTAAACAGAAGTAAAAAAGCAAAAAACTAAAATCAAATTGGGTTGCCTCCCAACAAGCGCTATCATTTAATGCCCCTAGCTAGGCATAAAAGCGAGGATAGATCTAAGTATTGCCATCTTTGGTAGACAACTCTTCAATAAAACACTTATAACCCTTAGGAGTTTCCTTATTTTTATTAATGATTAAACCCCTAGGCAAGAAATCAAGAAAATCATTTGTAGCAAAAGGTTCCTTCATGATAGTGAGAAAGTTGGGGTGAACACTTATGGATTTGAGATCCGCGTTTTCCTTACTAGAAGTTTCACCCTTATTTTTAGGAACGTACGTCAATTTGGCAATTTTAGTAGGAGATTTTGGAGTACTTTTCGCGGAGAAAAGGCTGACCCTAAGTTGGTAATAATATCCTCAATTTTATCAATTCCAGTGGAATCTTGATCTATCTTTTCATTAACCATGGGTTCCTTTTCTTTGAAATTTTTAAGAGCAACTCCTACCTTAGATCCATATTGGGTAATTTGGTTGTGGAACTTTTTATCCAAATTTTCAATCAACTCTATTGTGGCAACTTTATTTTCAATAATTTCAAGCCTTTGCATCACATGTTCCAAAGTTAAAACAGTTCCATTAACCAAGAGATGTGGTGGCCCAAACAAATCTATCATAGCATTATAAGAATCAAAAGTATGGCTACCCAAAAAATTCCCTCAAGTAATGGTATCAAGAATATATCTATTCCAGGGAGTGATGCCTACATAAAAATTGCGAAGAAGAACAGAAGTAGATTGCTTCCTAGTAGATCTATTTTGCGCATTGCAAATTCTGTACCAAGCATCTTTTATAATTTCTCCCTCCCTTTGTTTAAAATTAAGAACTTCATTCTCGGGAGACAAAGGAGTAGATAAACGACTAGTCATAACAACGAGGCAAGTGAAAAAGAGGCGAACGGAAGAAGAGGGCGAATAAAACGGCAACGGTGAAGTGGGGGAGAGGAAAACGAGGCAATTGGCAAATAATGTAATGCGAGGGATAAGAGTTTGTGATGGGTACTTGGTATGTCTTGACTTGTGCGTAGACTCCCCGGCAGTGGCGCCAGAAATGGCTCGCTGTCAGGAGTCAAATCTTGACTTGACTTGGTGTAGGCCTCCCGACAGCGCCATAAATCCTTCTTGCTACCTCTTGAGCACTGCATTGGTTTTCCCTTGAAGAGGAAAGGGCGATGCAGTAAAGTAGAGTAAGTATTTCCCTCAGTTTTTGAGAACCAAGGTATCAATCCAGTAGGAGACCACGCTCGAGTCCCATGCACCTACACAAACAAATAAGAACCTCGCAACCAAAGCGATAAATGGGTTGTCAATCCCTTCACGGTCACTTACGAGAGTGAGATCCGATAGAGATGATAAGATAATATTTTTGGTATTTTTATGATAAAGACTAAAAGTAAAGAAAGCAAAATAAATAGCGGCAGAAATAGCTAGTTGACGGGAGATTAATATGATGGAAGATAGACCCGGGGGCCATAGGTTTCACTAGTGGCTTCTCTCAAGATAGCATAAGTATTAAGGTGGGTAAACGAATTACTGTCGAGCAATTGATAGAATAGTGCATAATTATGAGAATATCCAGGCATGATCATGTATATAGGCATCATGTCCGAGACAAGTAGACCGACTCCTGCCTGCATACTACTATTACTCCACACATCGACCGCTATCCAGCATGCATCTAGAGTATTAAGTTCATAAGAACAGAGTAACGCTTTAAGCAAGATGACATGATGTAGAGGGATAAACTCAAGCAATATGATATAACCTCATCTTTTTATCCTTGATGGCAACAATCCAATATGTGTCGTTTCCCCTACTATCACTGGGATAGAGCACCGCAAGATTGAACCCAAAGCTAAGCACTTCTCCCATTGCAAGAAAGATCAATCTAGTAGGCCAAACCAAACTGATAATTCGAAGAGACTTGCAAAGATAACAAATCATACATAAAAGAATTCAGAGGAGATTCAAATATTGTTCATAGATAATCTTGATCATAAACCCACAATTCATTGGATCTCGACAAACACACCGCAAAAGAAGAGTTACATCAAATAGATCTCCAAGAGAATCGAGGAGAACTTTGTATTGAGATCCAAAGGTCTGAAGAATCGAGAAGAAGCCATCTAGCTAATAACTATGGACCCGAAGGTCTGAAGTAAACTACTCACACATCATCGGAGAGGCTATGGTGTTGATGTAGAAGCCCTCCGTGATCGATTGTAACATCCCAAATTTTCAATTTGGAATGTTATACATTACATCATCATTACATATCATATTTTATTGCATTTTGGCTTGTTCCTAGAAATTCTACGCAACTCAAGGACCCACGGAGAGAGTTGGGGATTTCGTTATTTTCATATTTGAGTTTTCTCAAATTTTGAAAAGAGGATCATTTGATTTTAATTAGTTTCTCTTCGAATATTTCTTTTATGAAAATAAAAGAGAGGGGATAAAATGACTTCCCCAAAATAAAGAAATATTGGAGATTTAATATTAAAATCAAATAAGATTTTTATCCAGAGTTTTATCGCTATTTTATTTGAATTAGGAAAAATATGCGTTTTTCAAAATTGCATTAGAGGCCCAAATAAATGTTCACCTTGTTCAGAGGACAGGGAAAATTTATTATAGGATTTTTCGAGTCCGTTTAGTATTTCTTTTCTTCGTTTTTGTGCGCGGAATTATTGTCAAAAAAAAAGAGTCAACCGACTTACCGGGCCGTGTCCGACCTGGACACTGCGCCCGGGCGGCTTTATAAGACGAGTCCCGCGACCCGAGGCCCATGTCGCCAGGCCCCGAAACCCTAGCCCGCCGCTGGCGCCGCGCCGCCGCCCGCTGCTGCCGCCGCCGCCCTTGGCCATACCCATTGAGCCGCCCTGCCGGACGCCGCCTCACCGCCACCGCCCGACCCGCCGCCGAGCCGCCGCCGCCACGCCGACCTCGCCGCTGGAGGTAGCCGCCGCCGCCGTCTGCTTTTCGTGAGAAAACCGATCGGTTTTTTATCGAAACCCTAGATCCTGTTTTTATATAGATCGGTTTTTTCGGTTTAGTTATTTAGCGAACGTCCGTTCGTACGTTAGTTTTAATGAACGGTTTTCACCCGTTAGCCGCAGACAGCGAACGTTCGTTCCTTAGCCTGTTCGTCAGTTTCTCTTTTTGCAGGGTTTTTCCGCGATTATTTTCGATCACGATTTCTGCCCTAATTTTTGTTCTAGTATAACTTTTCGCTCGTTTATCGAAATTAGGCGACTCAAGCGCCTAGATCTTTGTCTCGAAGCCCTCTTTCTGTTTAACCAACTTGAACAAAATTTTTCTACTGTAAAATTTGACTTTACTCCAGATTAGTAAATGGATCTTGTTTCTTTCGCAATTTGAGTTTCGCTGCTTCGTTTGATTTGATTCTTTTTTCAAACCGGAGTTCTTAAGTTGAACTTTCTGGTTAGATCTCTTATTTGAAGTTTTACCTGTGCTTCTATTTGAGTGCTTATGGTATGCTTGTTTGCTTGCGATAGAGTATCCGGAGTGCGAAGCATGCTACTACGAGTCTCTAGGTTTCGCGGATCATTAGCAGGGCAAGTAACACTTTGATCATACCTCTTTACTACCCAGTTTTATTGCATTAGATTAATCCTCAAACAATTGCTTGGTTAGGATCTGATTAAATTGTGGGTTTTGGAAAGTAGATGAGGTAGTACCTATTCACCTGTTTATTATCAAACCTTTGGGAGTTACTTCTACGTTTCTTATATTGCTATGCTATGCTTGTAGACGTGGATTGGGTTTGAGTGTATTCCCGACAGATGTGAGTTTGTTAACTAATGGTTCAACTTAAGGTGGCAACTTAAATTCACATCTGGGTGGATTGCTTGTGGGCACCTGGAGAATCCAGTGTTGTCCTAGGATATCCCGGAGGACCCGTGTGATCATCCTACGGCCCGCCACCCAGGATCAAAGGGATCATAAGATTATTCATCCTAGAAACTTCCGTGTGTAGCCACAAGCTATTACGGGCTCTAGCATAGTTGATTAAGTTGCGTGGAGCTCTTCAAGAGGTAGACTAGCAGATGTAATGGGTTGTAGGTGGTACTGTCTTCCCAGAGTAGAGAGTTAATGCTTCAGAAAGACTGTGTCTCGAATCTCTGACCATGGATGTTTTCGAGTCTTGTGGGGAAAGTGCGCAAACCTTTGCAGAGTGTACAAACTAATCATGGTTAGCCGTGTCCCCGGTTATGGACATCTTGAGTATCTAGATCTTGGATTATCATGTGGATCTCATCACTCTTAATATAATTTGATTGGGTTAATGATGATGCTTAATTGGGATTGAGTTGGAGGAACCTTCTCAATGTTTAACAACCACCATGATAGTTAAATAAAATTTATTTCTTTGTTGTAGGGAAAAATTGGCTTTTCGAAAACATATTAACCATACAGCCTCCACCAGCCAAATATGCATGTAGTGATTGCATTTATTCTGTTCATTACTCTTTTGTGTTACATTGCCAGCATATTCCATGTGCTGACCCGTTTCAGGCTGCAACATATCATGTTGCAGACTTTTGAGATGACGAGTAAGGAGCCATAGGTCTTTGTCTTTCACTAAGTGATGCCGTTGGAGTTGATGGACTCACTTTATCTTCCAAGCCTTCCACTGTTATCATGTTAGATGGCCTCAAGCCATATTTTTTGTAATAAGTTCTCTTTTGAGACATTCGATGTAATAAGTGTGTGATTGCTACTTTGTTATAAATCCTTCAAGTACTATGTGTGTCAGCATTACCGATCCAGGGATGACACTGAAACACAGAGACTTGACTGTTTGAGGTCGGGTCGCTACAAGATGGTATCAGAGCACACGCTGATTGTAGGACACGACCACTAAGCTAAAAACCCTAAATCACTACACTCTTCTCATTTCTGACTCCTCTCCATTTTCTACTCTTTAGGATGGCGGATGCAAGGAACAAGTTTGCACAACCGGACGAAGACACACCTTTTGGACGACATTTGAAGGAAGTTACTAGATACCTGAACATCGGAATACCAAGATTCACTGGGACTTACAATGCTACTTTACTAGAAGATGAGCGTTGGATGATTCAAGTTCAAGTTCTAGGAAGGACGTTCACGCCAGTCACTGAGCCCATAGAGTTTTCCTTTGACGCACCCACCTGGAGTCTAGGAAAGTGCATGGCAGCCCACATCACCATGGGACGCATTGGAGAAGTTTACCACAAGGATCTCAAGGATACTATTTACCAGATTTGTGGGCGCCGAGATGAGCAATGGGAGATGATCAGCACCAGGAAGGATAGATCTATTGCAGCTTTCATCCAGGAGTTAAACCAGCACATTCGTCGCCAGGAGAATAAAATGTGCGCAGGCATGATGGATCTGAAGAAGGCAATGAACAGGATCACGGAGCTGGAGGAAGAACTCAAGGCTACTCGCGAAGATTATGAGGAGGAAATCGCCGTACTAGTGGAGAAGAATGACGACCTGACAAGGAATCTGGGAGTATTCATGGGAGGCCCCGTGCCAGGAGGAGAAGATGATGATTCCACTTGCCCGGAGAACTACATCATCATCGACGACACCGACTCGGACCCCGACGATAATGATGATGACTTTGTTGATGAAGCTGGAGCAGATATTATGGAGTCTTCCACCGATCAATTTTTCTAGTCGACCACCATATCAGTAGTAGTATTCCCCCATGTATATAGTATAGTCCGAGCACTTTTGTAACGATAGTTAGACCGGTTGTATGCCCTTGTTTGAATTGATTGAAGTGATATGATTGTGTTTGTCTCATGTGCATATGGGTAGTGTTCCCCCCTAGACCTCATTCTACTCTGTTATCTCACCTTTTCTAAACCCAGCAGATGCCTCCGAGACGCGACAATGGATTTGATTTCCCACCGGAGCTCACCCAGTTGATCCACTAGCAGAATGCATTGATGCAGATACTAGTCGAGAATCAGAATCAGGGGAACAACAACAACAACCCCCCACCGCCACCACCTGTTGATCACTTAGCCCGTTTTCTAAGGCTGAATCCATCGATGTTCTCTAGTAGCACCGAGCCCATAGTTGCAGATGATTGGCTCCACAAGATTGGAAGGGAGTTGACCACTGCATGATGCACAGATGCGGAGAGAGTGCGTTTTTCCACACATCAGCTTGATGGACCCGCAGCATCATTGTGGGAGAATTTCACAGCCACTTACCCCATCGACACTGTTAAATGGGACCAGTTTCAACAGGCTTTTCGCACTGCCCATGTATCAACAGGAGCTATGGCGATGAAGAAGCATGAGTGTCGCAACTTATGCCAAGGAGGACGCACAGTTGGCCAGTATGTGGATGACTTTAGTAAGCTAGCACGTTATGCCCCAGATGACGTCGCTACAGATGCAGCAAAACAGGAGAAGTTTCTGGAAGGACTGAATGATGAGCTGAGCATGCAGTTGATGGTGGCATTTCAATAACTACCAGGAATTGGTAGATAGAGCTCTCATGATTGAAGGGAAGCAACAACAGATTGACAACCGCAAGAGGAAGTATGAACAAGGGAAGTACAATTCTGGAGCTCAGCAGAGACCCCGTTTTACCTCGAACTCGGGAGGACCCCTTCAGCATAACCATGGAGGTCACAATCACAATGGAGGGATGTCGCACAACCATAGTGGCTCCGAGAACGGGAATAGTAATTGAGGAAGCAACGGACAAAACCGTTCCAACCCAGCAACACCCGCCAACAAGGATCTAAGTCACATTACTTGTTTCAAGTGCGGGAAGAATGGACATTATGCCACAGAGTGTTCTGAAGCAAAGAATGGGAATGGCAATGGAAGCTCTTGGAAGAAGCCCAACCCTTTCAACAGAGGACAAGTGAACCACGTTAGCGTGGAGGAGGTTGAAGCACAACCCGATGCAGTAATAGGTAAGTTTATGGTTAAGTCATTTACTGCAATCGTTCTTTTTGATACTGGTGCATCGCATTCATACATATCAAGGGGATTTGTGTATAAGTTTAAACTGCCAACCCAAGCCCTTAGGTCACACATGTTAGTAACCTCGCCAGGAGCAGAGTATATGGCTAGCCTATGGTGTGAGCGGTTACCATTAAGGATTGGTAACTACCTGTTTCCCTCAGACCTAATAGTATTGGAGTCACAAGGACTGGATGTGATATTAGGCATGGATTGGTTATCGAAGTATGGAGGGAACATTGACTGCGCCAGTAAGTCGATTTTGCTTACCACCCCAGAAGGAAGAATGATCAAGTATGTATCTCGGCATGTGCCGAATAGGACTCAAGTAAATTCCTTATCAGGAGTTGTACATGAGGAAGTACCAGTGGTGAAGGATTTCCCTGATGTATTTCCAGAAGAGTTGCGAGGCATGCCACCGGATAGAGACATTGAGTTTTTGATCGAACTTTTGCCAGGCACAGGGCCAATATATAAGAGACCGTACATGATGCCTGCAAAGGATTTAGAGGAAATTAAGAAGAAGATTAAGGAGTTACTGGATAAAGGCTACATCCGCCCAAGTTCATCACCTTGGGGATCACCAGTGCTTCTAGTGGAGAAGAAGGATGGATCGTTGAGGATGGTGTTGATTATCGAGGATTGAATGAGGTGACGATCAAGAACAAGTACCCACTTCTGATGATCAATGATTTGTTTGACCAGCTGCAAGGCGCTAAGCTGTTTTCCAAGATCGATCTGCGATCAGGGTACCACCAGATGTAGATTCGAGAGCAGGATATACCTAAGACAGCTTTTACCACAAGGTACGGGCTATATGAGTATACCGTTATGTCATTTGGAATGACTAACGCACCTGCCTATTTCATGAACATGATGAACAAGGTGTTTATGGAGTTTTTGGATAAGTTCGTTGTGGTGTTCATTGATGATATTTTGGTCTACTCGAAGAATGAAGAGGAACATAAGGAGCATTTGCGTCTGGTACTTGGGAAGCTCAGAGAACACCAGTTATATGCCAAGTTCAGCAAGTGTGAGTTTTGGTTGAAGGAAGTTGGATTCCTCGGACATGTTATATCCGGAGAAGGAATAGCAGTAGACCCTACCAAGGTTGTCACTGTGACAAATTGGGAAGCACCCACGTCAGTTGGAGAGATCCGGAGTTTTCTTGGACTCGCAGGATACTACCGGAGGTTCATTGAGAATTTCTCGAAGATTGCAAAGCCCATGACGGAGTTGTTGAAGAAGGACACCAAGTTCAAATGGACTGAGGAATGTGAGGCCAGTTTTCAGGAGTTGAAGAAACGCTTGGTTACAGCTCCAGTGTTGATTCTTCCAGATCAATGCAAGGATTACTAGGTGTATTGTGACGCTTCTTGTCGATGACTTGGAGCAGTGCTTATGCAGGAGGGAAGAGTTGTTTCATATGCCTCACGACAGCTTAAACCCCATGAGTTGAATTGTGCTACCCATGATTTGGAGTTAGCAGCCGTAGTGCATGCGTTGAAGACATGGAGACATTTTCTCAACGGAAACCATTGTGAGGTGTACACGGATCACAAGAGTTTGAAATATATCTTCACGCAGAAGGAGTTGAATCTCAAGCAGAGGAGATAGTTGGAGCTCATTAAGGATTATGATATGAAGTTGCATTATCATCCCGGAAAGGCTAACCTAGTAGCTGATGCATTGAGCCGCAAGGGTCATGTCAATACACTCATGACCGGAGAGTTATCCAAGGAGTTAGCGGAGGATCTTCGTGAGCTATGTTTGGAAATAGTTCCAAGAGGTTATGTAGCAGCATTGGAGATTCAGTCCACCTTGATGGATAAGATCAGGGAAGCTTAAAAGACAGACATGGATATTGCTGAGATCAAGGAAAGAATGAGCAAAGGAAAGGCTAAGGGATTTCGTGAGGATGAGCACGATACCCTATGGTTTGAGGACCGCGTTTATGTGCCAAATGATTCGGAAATCAGGAAGTTGATTCCGCAAGAGGCCCATGATTCGCCATATTCAATTCACCCAAGAAATACCAAGATGTATCTGGATTTGAAGGATACTTTCTGGTGGACCGGAATGAAGAAGGACATTGCGGAGTATGTAGCAGTTTGTGATGTATGTCAGAGAGTGAAGGCAGAACATTAGAAGCCAGCAGGATTGTTACAACCATTGCCGATACCATAATGGAAGTGGGATAAACTAGGCATGGACTTTATCACGGGATTACCCAGGACTCATTCAGGCTATGACTCGATATGGGTTGTAGTCGATCATTTGACGAAGGTAGCTCATTTCATTCCAGTGAAGACCACTTACACCAGTGCTAAGTTGGCAAAGATATACATGACCAGGATCGTATGTCTGCATGGAGTTCCGAGGACCATTGTATCAGATAGAGGAACCCAGTTGGAGGACATGTTAAGAACTTGTGTTCTAGACTATGGATCTAGCTGGGATGATAATTTGCCGTATGCAGAGTTCTCTTACAACAATAGCTATCAAGCCAGTTTGAAGATGGCTCCTTTTGAAGAATTGTACGGAAGGAGGTGCAGGACACCGTTGTTGTGGGATGAAGTTGGAGATCGCCAGTTGTTTGGACCAGATTTGATTAAGGAGTCTAAAGAGAAGGTTAAGTTGATACGCGATAGACTCAAGGTAGCCCAGTCTAGGCAGAAGAGCTATGCAGATTCTAAACGCAAGGAGACAGTTTAGGAAGTCAGAGACAGAGTGTATCTTCGTGTATCACCACTTCGAAGTGAAGCGTTTTGGAGTGAAGGGGAAGTTAGCACCGCGTTTTGTGGGACCATACAAGGTTTTGGAACGTATGGGAGAAGTTGCTTACAAGTTGGAGTTGCCTGAAGGATTGTCAGGAGTTCACGATGTGTTCCACATTTCTCAGTTGAAAAAGTGCCACGCAGATATGGCTGATATTCCTCTGAGAGATACAGTGCCACTGGAAGCGATTCAGTTGGATACCGACTTGACCTACGAGGAGAAACCAGTCAATATTGTCGAATTTGCCAGCCGAGTCACACGCAGTATGGTTATCAGGTTCTGCAAAGTTCAGTGGAGCCACCATACCGAGGATGAAGCCACCTGGGAACGAGAGGAAGACCTATAGAAAGATCAACCTCACCTATTTTCTAGCCAACCCGAATCTCGAGGGCGAGATTCATCTTAAGCGGGGTAGGTTTGTAACATCCCAAATTTTCAATTTGGAATGTTATACATTAGATCATCATTGCATATCATATTTTATTGCATTTTGGCTTGATCCTAGAAATTCTACGCAACTCAAGGACCCACGGAGAGAGTTGGGCATTTCGTTATTTTCATATTTGAGTTTCCTCAAATTTTGAAAAGAGGATCATTTGATTTTAATTAGTTTCTCTTCAAATATTTATTTTATGAAAATAAAAGAGAGGGGATAAAATGACTACCCCAAAATAAAATATATTGGAGAATTAATATTAAAATCAAATAAGATTTTTATTCGAAGTTTTATCGCTATTTTATTTGAATTAGGAAAAATATGTGTTTTTCAAAAATGCATTAGAGGCCCGAATAAATGATCACCTTGTCTGGTAGATTTTTAGAGGACGGGGAAAATTTATTTCAGGACTTTTGGAGTCCGTTTAGTATTTCCTTTCTTCGTTTTTCTGCACGGAATTATTAAAAAAAAGAGTCAACCGACTTACCAGGCCATGTCCGACCTGGACACTGTGCCCGGGCGGCTTTATAAGCCGAGGCCCGCGACCCCGAGGCCCAAGTCGCCAGCCCCGAAACCCTAGCCCCCTTGACGCCCGCCACATCTTGCTGCCCGACCTCGCCACGAACCGCTCGCCGCCGCCTCATGACCCACCGGAGGTAGCCGCCGCCGCCGGAGGTTTTTCGCGAGAAAACCGATCGTTTTTTTTCAAAACCCTAGATCTCGTTTTTTTATTTAGATCGGTTTTTTTCTGGTTTAGTTATTTAGAGAACGTCTGTTCGTACGCTCATTTTAATGAACGGTAGTCATCCGTTAGCATGCAGCAATGACGTTAACGCTCGCGTCGGTTCTCTTTTCCGTGGTTTTTCCGCGATTATTTTCGATCGCGATTTCTGCCCTAATTTTCGTTCTAGTATAACTTTTCGCTCGATTATCGGAATCAGGCGATTCAAGCGCCTAGATCTTCGTCTCGAAGCCCTATTTCTGTTTAACCAACTTGAACAAAATTTTGCTACTATAAAAGTTGACTTTAGTCCAGATTAGTAAACGGATCATGTTTCTTTCGCAGTTTGAGTTTCGTTGCTTCGTTTGATTTGATTCTTTTTGCAAACCGGAGTTCTTAAGTTGAACTTTCTGGTTAGATCTCTTATTTGAAGTTTTACCCGTGCTTCTAGTTGAGTGCTTATGGTATGCTTGTTTGTTTGCGATAGAGTACCCGGAGTGCGAAGCGTGCTACTACGAGTCTCTAGGTTTCGCGGATCATCCGCAAGGCAAGTAACACTTTGATTATACCTCTTTACTACCCAGTTTTATTGCATTAGATCAATCCTCAAACAATTGCATGGTTAGGATCTGATTAAATTGTGGGTTTTGGGAAGTAGATGAGGTAGTACCTATTCACCTGTTTATTATCAAACCTTTGGAGTTACTTCTACGTTGCTTATATTGCTATGCTATGCTCGTAGATGTGGATTGGCTTTGAGTGTATTCATGACAGATGTGAGTTTGTTAACTAATGGTTCAACTTAAGGTGGCAACTTAAATTCACATCTAGGTGGATTGCTTGTGGGCACCTGGAGAATCTAGTGTTGTCCTAGGATATCCCGGAGGACCCATGTGATCATCCTATAGCCCACCACCCAGGCTCAAAGGGATCATAAGATTATTCATGCTAGAAACTTCCGTGTGCAGCCATAAGCTATTATGGGCTCTAGCATAGTTGAGTAAGTTGCGTGAAGCTCTTGAAGAGGTAGACTAGGAGATGTAGTGGGTTGTAGGTGGTACTGTCTTCCCAGAGTAGAGAGTTAATGCTTCAGAAAGACTGTGTCTCGAATCTCTGACCATGGATGTATTCGAGTCTTGTGGGTAAAAGTGCGCAAACCTTTGCAGATTTTACAAACTAATCATGGTTAGCTGTGTCCCCGGTTATGGACATCTTGAGTATCTAGATCTTGGATTATCATGTGGATCTCATCACTCTTAATATAATTTGATTGGGTTAATGATGATGCTTAATTGGGATTGAGTTGGAGGAACCTTCTCAATGTTTAACAACCACCATGATAGTTAAATAAAATTTATTTCTTTATTGTAGGGAAAAATTGGCTTTTCGCAAAACATATTAACCAGACAGCCTCCACCAGCCAAATATGCATGTAGTGATAGCATTTATTCTGTTCATTACTCTTTTGTGTTACATTGCCAGCATGTTCCATGTGCTGACCCGTTTCGGGCCGCAATGTATCATGTTGGAGACTTTTCAGACGACGAGTAAGGAGCCATAGGTCGTTGTCTTTCACTCAGTGATGCCGTTGGAGTTGATGGACTCACTTTATCTTCCAAGCCTTCTGCTGTTATCATGCTAGATGGCCTTAAGCCATATTTATTGTAATAAGTTCTCTTTTGAGACATTCGATGTAATAAGTGTGTGATTTCTACTCTGTTATAAATCCTTCGAGTACCGTGTGTGTCAACATTACCGATCATGGGATGACACTGAAGCACAGAGACTTGACCGTTTGAGGTCGGGTCGCTACAGCGATGCCCCCTCCGGCGGAGCGCCGGAAAAGGCCCCAAGATGGGATCTCAAGGGTACAGAAGGTTGCAGCGGTGGAAATAGGGTTTTGGCTGCGTATCTGATGTTTCCAGGGTATATGAGTATGTATAGGTGAAGGAGGTCGGCCAGGGGAGCTATGAGGGGCCCACGAGATTGGAGGGCGCGCCCCCTACCTCGTGGCCTCCTTGTTGGTTTCTTAACGTCCACTCCAAGTCCTGTGGATCATGTTTGTTCTGAAAATCACGTTCCCGAAGGTTTTATTCCGTTCGGACTCCATTTGATATTCCTTTCCTTCGAAACACTGAAATAAGAAAAAAAAAGAGCAATTCGGGCTGGGCCTCCGGTTAATAGGTTAGTCCCAAAAATAATATAAAAGTGTATAATATAGCCCATTAAACATCCAAAACAGAATATAATACAACATGGAACAATAAAAAATTATAGATACGTTGGAGACGTATCAACCTAGGTTGGGTATTCCGCAAAAAAAGTATAGCTGGGATAGACATTTTCACCTTGAAAAAATAATATCTGGGCTGGATATTTGGTCGACATAAGTAATAGCCTGGGCTAGACGGGCCACAACCCGCCCAGGTGATACCCTGCTCCTCTGAACAACAACAAAAACATCGCTCAAGAAAAACATCGCTTACACCTAAAAAAACAAATACTGCTCAAGCTGCTGGGTCCCAACTGCCGGCTGCTCCTTGTGCAATTTTCTCGTTTATTGACTATATAGGTTGACGATGGTGTGGGACCTTGATGTTAGGAAACCTGGAGGAAGAAAAAAATTATAGTTGTATATAATAAGGAGGAACTTGCGTATGTACGGCTATGGCCCTAGTGGGTCCCTACTGTCATGCTCTCCAAATAAAGTCATCTCCTGATTCATCATGTTCGTTGACCATGTTGACAATACTCAGCGCCACGACGAGCGCAACAACTTGAAGGACGGCGGAGAGGGCCTCGCGGGCCCTATGGATGGTCTGATATAACGCCCGCTGCTCATTCAGAAAGCCAGGATTATTTGACACCTATGAGCACCATCGAGAGACTGAGATGGCATGAAATGGTAAGGCCGCGCTTGGGAGCTCTGGATTGTTTCGCACCTATATTAAGATACAAGTGTAATTTACTCGTCATCGAAAACAATGCGTAAAATACATGCGTAATGAAACCGAGGGCCCGAGGTATGTAATGAAAACCGGCGAGTTACACATGCAATTTGAGAGACCAGTGTATATTTTACTAGTCGAAATCGACCAACCAAGCACTTCGCCCAAGACCATCTGTTTTTATTTACAAGTGTCAGTTTTACAAGCGGTTTTGGTTGGGAAACGACGTCCCAATCACGGCCTAATATGATGAGTTGGTCAGAAGATCATATGGTTTCACCTCTAACCTACACGAGTTGTCATATAGGCTATGAATGAAACATAAGACAATGAACTTCTTAAGAACAGAAACAACAGAAGAGGATGATCTTCTTAACATGCAAATCACAGGCATTAGATCAACATGCAAAACAATATGAAGCATTATTCTCAAGAGGCATGGTGACCAGCTCGTGATGCCGCCAAGCTCAACTTTGGAATAAAACTCACAAGGCCTGGCATTACATAGACAACATTCAAAACAAACTCTTAAAATACCTTACATAACTCAACATTCATGTGACTATGCATCTCAGCAGAGTAAATATTTACTTCTGAACTGAAGACAAGAATAGGAAAAAACGATCGACGCTGCTCATAGCAAAGGGCGTCCCACTAAAAAATATCAAATGCATGTCTTCTGGCTAACATCAATGAGCAAAATTTGACAAGGTTTTCCAATTCCAATATATTAAAATAATGTCTTCTTGCTAACATCAATGATTAAACTTTGACAAGCTTTTCCCATTCAAAATATGTATTGCCTATGATTGTGGAACGGGCAGGGTTCGTCACCAACTTCTCATCTGATAGTCCGGTGGCTCAAGGTGACAACAAATGATTAGAGAACCATTCGATGTATTGTGCATGATGAAATATTATGGAGGACACGAACCATCTGAAAATTTTATGCAGTTACACTAAAATCAAGCTGAGCATCCCTGTGGATTTCGTATTTATATGCTGCAAGAAAACAAAGACACATCAAGACACACATGAATATTGGCCCAGTGTCAACCCACCAATCGGTGGACTAACAAACTGAATGTACGGTCAACAAATTACCATACCTAGATGCCCCATCATTGTTGCTTAGAGTGACATTGACAGACTTGGAGTCCTGTCCTGGCTTCTTGTACTTGTTTGCCCAGTGTTCCTCCAAACCACAAGTAAAGCAGCCATCTCTCCGTGTGTCTTTCTTCTTACCCTTCTTAAAGGCAGTATTCTGCTGGACAGAGTTCTTTCCATCGAACTTGTGGGAATTCTTCTGCCTTGAAGACATTGGTAGCTCCATTCAGACGGGTATGGTTTGTCATCAGTTTGCACATTGAAATGGCACATGGAGCCGGATTAACCAACGTATATTTTTGTGCAGTTCCACTAAAATCAAACAATGTCATGAGTAGCATGGTGGATTTTGTATTTATATGTTGCAAAGCATTAAACACGTTGGTAGCTCCATTCAAGAAGATAGTCCAGTGGATCAAGGTGATGACGAATGATTAGAGAACCATTCGATGTATTGTGCATGATGAAGTATTATGGAGGACACGAACCATCTGAACATTTTGTGCAGTTCCACTAAAATCAAGCTGAGCATCCCTGTCTGCATAAATACAGAAAAAGCGTGATGAATATAATAGTGGTACTAGTTGATTAAACATACGCTTACAACTATAATCATCTTCATTATCTTAACAGGAAAAGATAGCAATACAATTGCTTGAATTAAATATTTATTCAAAACAATACAACAATATAATTAGCACAACATAACAAAGCACGATCATGTGGATGAAGGCCGATACTGACCTCGTTTGTTACAGCTACGCCGCTGACTGACTTGGTCATACCTTTCCTTGTGGAGCGAATTTTGCACCCCATGTGCCGTTGAGTTGAGTTTTCCTAGGTCTACAGACTAGTCATGTCACCAGCGTCTAAATACTCTAAAGCTTCTCGATCATTCCTTTTGTAATGTAGCGCAAACAGTGAGTGCTTCTTTTTGCAAAGTGGTAAGACCAACTGGACCCACTAATGCAATACTTTGACTTAAACACATTGTTCCTTTTGTGCAGTTCAACTAAAATGAATGTCGAAATAAAACCTAGCAGAAGTTTTGATATCCCTGGATGCAACAATAGGTACAAGGGAAACAATTACTGAGAAATAATGGTTGACGACTTATACTCCCAGAAGAAAAACATCTACTAATCTACCTTATCTTAATGGGAAACAAAGCAGGAGAGTAGCAATTCTCACTCAGTGTGATTCATTCATATTAACTGAGACATTATCTTAGCAATGCCTTGTTTCAATATGTATAAAGAATGACAAAGCAGAAAAGTACCATTCCTAAAACAATGCGACTGATTCATATTAACAGAGACATTATCTTAATAATACCTTGGTTAAACATGTAGAAATAACTACAAAGCAGGATAGTACCATTTGTAAAACACTGTAACTGATATATAATAACAGAGACATTATCTCAACAATACATTTCTTAAACATGTACTCCGGCCGATCCCTAATAGAAATGGTACTCCCGCCGATCCCTAACAAGTGTTGCAGTTTTGAACTTAGAGTCAGTAGTTAATTCTGAGAGTAGCATTGCTTAATTCTACTAGTGGCACTAGATTAACAAAATGCATAAACAGTTCCAAGGGAGAGTGGGCGCAAAAACACCATGTGCTTCCATCTACTTATAAAGGCGGTGATGCAGAATTTGTTGTAACAAAGCAACAGACATCATGTCTGGGTTGGTCCCATTGTTGTTCATTACTTAATGGGAAAAGACAACAATTCAATAGCTTGAATCCAACATTTATTTAAAACAGTACCAATACAAGTAGCACAATCTGAAAGCACACTACACGATCGTGTGGATGAAAGCAGGTACTGACCTTTCATGATGCAGACAAGATCACCTACGAATCTGCCAACACGAATAGGAAATCCAATCTCGTTTTGTGTAGTTCAACTAAATCAAGCAAAGTCGCCGGTGTGACATTTCAGTTTGCTATAGCAACAAGTTGAATAGATATCCCTGTTTTAACAGAGGCTAAAAAGGAAACAATTACTGGCCAATAAAGGAGGATGAAACATACATCGACAAAAATAAGCATCTAACTTATCTTGATGGAAAACAAAGTAGGACAGTAGCATTTCTAAAACAGTTGCATCGATTCATATTAACGGAGACATTCTCTTAAAACAACCTTCGTTAAAAATGTAATTTACTTTTAACAGTGGCATTGCTTCAATTTTCCAGCGGCACTCTTAGATTAACAACAACAAAATAGTTGTATGGGACATGGGACATGGGACATGCCAGCACCATGCGCGTCCACACGTATAAATGGGTGATGCAGAGTATGTTGCCAAACAGCATATCTGCGTTGGTCCCATATTTGTTATCTTTGAACCTTTTTGCTATGTGAGGGCAGAAAATTTGGTTCTGCACAAACTACTAGACCACCCAGTTTCTTTCCTTTTTCAACAAAGAGATAGGTTCCTTATAGATGCGTGTACTGGGTTACCCCCTGTTTCCCTTTTCGACCAACAAAGCGACTGGATAGCCAGTCTATACTACTTTCCCTCCCTCCTTTCCTCATTGAACCACGTCCTAGATTCATGCTCCACCCCAGCCCACCCTTCTTTCCTCTTTGAACCAAGACCTAGATTTGACTACAGAATCGAAAAAGATCCGCATGCAGCTAGAGCAATGATGGTTTCAAAGAAAGTTATACCTTAGGGTCGTCGGGATGTGGCTAGGCGTGCGGCGGGAGGCCGGTTCTGCCCACACTGCATATGACAACGAGGAAGAAGGGGTCGTTGGCCCTCCCGCACATGCGCTGGGTGAAAGAGAACAGCGCAGCCGGCGGTGGATTGCCTCCCTCGCCGAAGGCGATAGAGTGAACGCTGCACCTCCTCCCCTTCCCGGTGCGACGGGATCTGGACGGCTCCTTCACTAGCTGTGAGGGGGAGATGGAGACAAAGGCCAACACAATCTTGTTTAGATCTGGTGAAGAGGGTGAGAGGTTGTGAATATAGCAAAACCCTAGCAAAGGAACGCTGAGCCTCCAGCGTGTATATATATGTAGTGCGGCGAGAGTGTGGAGAGTGCAAACCCTAGGGAACAAGCACTGAGGCTCCAGCTTATATAGTACTCGTGTATACTACTAATATATAGTGGAGTGTTTTTCTTTTTCTCTCCATAACAATTGTTTTAAATTGTGTAAGTACGAAATGAAACTCTTTATTTAACGTAGCAGTGAAGAAAACTACTTACGAACAACTAACGATCCACGCGTCCTGGTCGCACTTCCTATCCTTCACTTGCGGTACACTACCCTCCATTAAGTGAACAACCACACATGCACGAAATTATCGGAAACTTGTGAGAGTGTGTACAAATAAAGAATTTTAATTTCAATTATCGGAAAGGTTTGAGAGTATGTACAGTTTGCCCTCTCTCAATAGTTATGGTTTGTTGTGTTCGGCCTAAATTTGGTCAAACTTTACAAAGTTTGACTTCAGTCAAATCTAATATGCAGAGTAAATAAAAATGGAGGGCTACTACATCCATCTGGGTTTTTAGTCCACACCAGTTTTTTAATCAAAGTGACGTCATATTTAGTTAATAGCTGGACAAATAAAATTAAGGGGAGCTGAACACAAAGTTGTGAGAAGGCTTAGAAATCAATACAAAACTTATGCTCTTAGTACCAACTTTGTTCTTTCTTCGAGGAAACATTTGGTTCATAGCCAATTGTGTGATAAAATTGCACCAACATGAAAGACGACTGCGTCTCCAACGCAACCAAGTTGAACTGATGAAGGATGTCATCTTTGTGGGTAACAAGCAAAGAGCACTGATGGAAGACAGCTTGTTTTTCGTTGAAGATCGATCAGCTTCACCAGCCGATGCAACCATGAGACGCAACCATGAGGATCGATAGGTCATCGTGGTGATGCATCATCCATTTGGCATCAAGTTTGGTTGAGGCACCAATGAAGTTCGACAAATCCTCACCGTGGTCTGTTTTTTCTCAGTAATCAAGCTCGAGGAAGGAAGAACCACGTGGCAGAGGACAGTGAGGCGGAACAACAATGGCCATCCAATTTTGTGCAGTTCCACTGAAATTGAGGAAGACATGCCCGGTTATGGAGGTACGCATCGCTGTTTGCAAAAATATAAAAAGGGATATAGTGATGTTACTTTGTTTTAGCAGTGGTACAAGATTAACAGTGACATCTCAATTGTCAATAAGAATTCATGAAAGTTACACCAACAAACATAAGCATCATGATTATCTTGATGGGAACTAAACCAGGATACCGGAGAAAAAAAGCAGGACATAAGCATTTATCGACGCCTCTGGATTGACATCAGCATTACTTAAAAGGGATGTCACTTTACCATGGGCATTGCTTCTTTTAACGAGTGCCAGTATTATTTTAGAAGCAGCAATAGGAGCATATAGACAATGACCGCACAACCACCATGTACTTTTTGTCGAAAAACATGTATACCTCCACCGAAGCATAAACTAGGACAACTTTTCGAGTGGCATTTCCTCTATAATAGTAAAAAATAGGTGATGTTGGACCAGCCGACGAACCCTAGCTATTGTTCATGGGGAGCTGGGGAGTAGTGGCATAGAAGAAAACCGCATCTGCGGCAACACAGAAATTTGGATCAAGACAATGAAGCATGAAATCAAAAAGAAGTTATACCTTAGGTGGGCGAGATGTCGCTTAGGCGGGCGGGCGGGATCTTCCCACACGACGACAGCGAACAAGGGCGTGGAGGACCTTCATCTGCGCCAGCGCTGACTCAGAGAGGACGATGCGCATCGGCTTCCTCCATCGTCGATGGCGACAACGTCAACACTGCACCTCCTCACCTCCCACTGAGGACGGGATTTGGCCGGATCTATGACCACCGGTGAGGAGAGAGATAGAGTGGACACTGTCATCTTGTTTAGATATGGAGAGGCTGAGAGAGTGATACGTGAGAAACCCTATCAAACAAGGGGCTATATATACAACGTATTAAAAAATCTCTCCATAGCAGTGGTTTTCAATAGAATACGCGCAATCCCGAAAAAAAGAAATGAAAACTGGCGGACAATTTGTTTAACATACCAAGAAAGAAAACTCGATCAAAAACACACCCCGCTTCTAGGTCGCAGTTTCTATCGCTCACGTGTGGACCCCGACCCTCCATTATTAGGTGAACAAATTAAAGGGTCAATTATTATGTATGTATGTATGCTGCCTCTTTGTGTACAAATGCGCTCCATCGTTTACTCGCGGGTATCTCGGAGGCAGAGTGAGTGCATGTACATTTCTTCTTATACGTCGTACTCCATTTATCTCACTTCATATTGTTTCCTACTCCTATGATATTCCTATCCTAGGAAAAAAATGAGGCGGTACTAAGTTTGTGTGTGTAGGGAGAACGAGACATCGCTGGTGTGTACAAGTAGTCACGAGAGTCGTCGCGCACATACACATAGACATAGACATGCATATCCGTGTTTACATAAAATTCCATCTACATCTCCATCTCCAATCATATTTGTCCAACTGGCACATTATTTATGTTGTCAATTATATACGCGAAAATATTTACGTACAACATCTCTTGTTTGCGGGTGTCCGGACTGCAGCCACGCCCGCTCTTGACCAACCCGAACCCTCTTCATCACCCGCGCGTGCTTCCTGCCCGAAACGGCCAATGTCGCATTCATGGCCGGCCAGTGCGGACGCAACCTCTCACTGCCGCCGGCATTGAAGCGGCGCGCCGGCCGAGAGAGCGCCGCCCGCGCCGCTTCCCGGTGCACGCGACTGCTCCACGTTGAAATGTCGCCACGGCCGGCCACAACATGCATGTAAAAAGTTCTTGGGAGTCCGTGCTATAGCTAGCTGTCCTCCCCCTCCTTGTCAATCTCTTCCAGTAGTGCTAGTACTCCTTGGCGCAATCCATCGACAAGCAGGCGGGAAAGTTTTCGTATACTTGTTTTTCGATGAGTGGCATGCCGAGCCACCGTGTGGGATGGAGCCGTGGAGGAGGGTGAGACACGAACGCGACAGTTGATGGCGCGATCCAACAAAATGAAATGTTGGTTTCTCTCTGTTTCCATTTTTTCTCGGGAAAATGGAAACTTTCCACTCCATTTTCATTCCTACTACAAGGTTGCCCCGTTACAACATTCCATCAAATACAAAGGAAAACTAACACGCATGCTGATGCATCTCAATGGTTCATAGATCATAGCCAGTATTTACTTCACAACTAAAGACAAAAGTTATGAGAGTTTGTACAAAAAAAACTACTCATGGGGTCTCCACGTTGTAAACCCTAAACCCAAAACATGATTTAATTTCCTGGCTAGGTAGAACCTCTCGAAGGAAAGAAGGCTAGATCCCTCGGATCATACGATGCTTTTGTGCAGTTCCACTAAAATCAAGCTGAGCATCCATGTTGGCAAAGATATTGAAGAAGTGTGATTAGAATAATAGTACTGGCACTAGTTCAGCTCATCACAAATAGAAGCCCGTAGAAGTAGAGAAAGATCAACATGGAGATGGAGCTACGTGGGGAGCTGCTGCAGTGGAGCAAGCCGGCTCCAAAAGAAAGTTGTACCTGTGACGTCGGGTTGCAGCTAGAAGGGCGGCTGGTAGGCGGCATCAGCCCATACCGCAGGGACCCCCGATCGGGAGCACCGACAGTGGGTTTTCTCCCTCGCCGCTGTCGACCGCGTCTACGCAGAACATCGTCCCCTTCCCCCCAACGGCGGGATCAGGCGGGATGTGTCACCAGCGGTGTGGCCATCGTCGTTCTATGCTTGTGAAGAGAGCAACCCAAGCAAGCAGGCTTTTAGCTTAGGCTCCTACTAGTGTATATATAGAGGAGCGGTTTTCTTTTTCTCTCCATATCAACCATTTTATATTGCGTACGTGTCATTGAAGAGTGAAATGATGGTTTCTTCTTCCGACTAACTTACTGTGTCATTTGACTGCTCCTGAGTGGACCCTACACGTACTCTCCCTACGTGTATGACCGTTCCCAAGTCTCACTTGTACTTATCTCTATTTTCTTGCATGACACATACTCCCTCCATCCTGGCTCCCTCCTTCCGGTTCACTACTAGTACTCATTGTTACTGCACATAGAGGAATTTTGTTACTGCACGTTGTTACGTAGTAGTACTAGTACCTACTCCCTCCTTCCGGTTCATTACCCGTACTCCCTCCGTCTTGGCTTATCGATCCTGTTTGTACTCAATTCATGGGCTCGTTTTCCTCAAGAAATTGTCTTTACCAACGTATTAATACCGGGAATGCATGCGTGAACAACGAATGATTAAACCTTGCATGCAACGTTTTGACAAAGCATTGACTTATGAACATGTGAATTTGAGGGACTACAACCTCGTGCATGCATGCAAGAGTCACACGTACACATGGACACAGAAACGCATGCGAAGCCCTAATGCATGCATGTCCGAGCACACGATGGAAAACACACAGTCACGGTCAAGTGCTCAACCTACACGTGCATGCACACACATACTCAGGCAGGGTGAGCTAGTGACCGTATAAACAACGGAAAATGTATATATTGAGTGCAATGAGCATATTATGAAGTCCACTGACCATATTTTTACAAATATATAGTGACAGACAATGTATTCATCTCATTTCAAATTAAGCCATATTAACCGGAAAGGAGGCAGTATGGACTAGCATTACTTTGTTGTGTCCCATTAATTTGTCGAACGAGGAGAAGCTTGCAGGATGGGAGAAGCTTGTGCGTGGTGTCTCACAAGACAAGGAGAAACTTTTGACTAATGCAAGCTCTCCCTTGCTCAGGCGGTGGACGTGTAGTAGTTAATTCGGTGTGAGATTGCGAGAAGCATACATTGTACTAGTACCATTATTGTTTAACTTCCCGAAGAGGCGAACAGCCAAGCACAAAGTTTACTACTAGTACTACTACTATAGAGGTATGTACTACTAGGAACTGGATGGTGGAGTGTCTGCACTCTTATTTTATTTTAAAATGTGATAAAGCAATCTTCAACACATTTGGTTCTCTTCGAGGGTTCTCGCATGTGATAATGGAAGTTGATTGCATGGAACAATCGCCACAATTATCGCTTAATTCTGGCTGCTATCCTGTTACAAATAGGAGTGCTTTGTAATATTTTCTTTTTTTTGTTATTCAGCATGTAAACAGGTCAGCAAACCTTGCAGGGCATCTTTGTGCGAACCGTGCTTGCTGCACTTTGAATGTGACCGGCAGCTGGCTTGATGAAACACCTCGCTTCCTTCTTCTTTTTTTGCGGGGTACCGCGCTTCCTAGTGACCAGTCTCTTGGCTGATCATCCTAAGAATGCTTATATATGAATAAAGCTTTCTCATTTACCCACAAAAAAGATTAAGCCATATTAACCGAAAAGGAGGGAGTATGGACTAGCATTACTTTTGGTGTGTCCCGTCAACTCGTAGAACAAGGAGAAGCTCGCTTATGCCCTCTCCGTCTACCTCAAGCCTGGTGGCTCGCAAGACGAGGAGAAACTTTTGACTAATGCAACCTACCCTCGCCCAGGCGGTGGACGTACAACAGTTCACTCGGTGTTAGATTGCCAGAGGCATACACTATAGTACCATCATTGTTCAACTTCACGAACAGGCGAAGAGCCAAGCACAAGGTTTATTAGGACGAGTATGTGATAGCCTGGCTTAATAGGGATGATAGACTACTCATATCAATAAGGAATTCCTTCTTTTTCGGGAGCCCATTCAGAAAGAACTTCAAAGTTAAGCGTGCTCATCTTGGAGTAGTTTCAGGATGGATGACCGATCAGGAAGTTGCTCCCGGGTGCGCACAAGTGAGGATAAAGTGCACCGAAAAGACTAGTATTGATCTGTGAGGGCAGTCTAGATCCCGCCAGGAGTAACGACCACCGGCGGGTGTGTCTGGGGCATTATAAGATGGTATCAGAGCCGACCCTCGCGGTTACATGGATGTTTGCGGACAGGTGCACGATCATGTTGTGCATGACGTTTGTGACCCATCGTGGCACACGGCATGACACATGTGCCGGACTGGAAGCACAAACGTATGTGCCAAGAGGGAACGTTCCTGTGGCCCGACAAGGACGTCGGTTCCTCTGAGTGGGGGTCTATGTGATAGCCTAGCTTAATAGGGATGCTAGACTACTCATATCAATAAGGAATTCCTTCTTTTCCGGGAGCCCATTCGGAAAGAACTTCAAAGTTAAGCGTGCTCAGCTTGGAGTAGTTTCAGGATGGGTGACCGACCGGGAAGTTGCTCCTGGGTGCGCACGAGTGAGGACAAAGTGTGCAGAAAAGACTAGTATTGATATGTGGGGCCAGTCTAGATCCCGCCAGGAGTAACAACGACTGGCGGGTGTCTCCGGGGCGTTATAAGTTTGTATCAGAGCCGACCCTCGTGGTTACACGGATGTTCGTGGACAGGTGCATGGTCATGTTGTGCATGATGTTTGTGACCCGTCGTGGCACACGGCATGACACATGTGCCGGACTGGATGCACAGACATATGTGCCTAGAGGGAAAGTTCATGTGGCCCGACGAGGACGTCGGTTCGTCTGAGTGGGGGTGTTTGTGATAGCCTGGTTTAATAGGGATGATAGACTACTCATATCAATAAGGAATTCCTTATTTTCCGGGAGCCCATTCGGAAAGAACTTCAAAGTTAAGCGTGCTCAGCTTGGAGTAGTTTCAGGATGGGTGACCGACCGGAAAGTTGCTGCCGGGTGCGCACGAGTGAGGACAAAGTGCGCAGAAAATACTAGCATTGATCTGTGGGGCCAGCCTAGATCCCGCGTTGAGTAACGACCACCGGCGGGTGTGTCCGGGGCGTTATAGAGTAGTACTACTACTAGTATACAGGTACTAGGAATCGCATGGTGGATCGTCTATACTCTTATTTTATTTTAATCTATGATAAAGTACACATTTATTCGGGAGAAGTGCGGAAAACAGCAGCCCAATAGTACTATTAAAAACATCGAACATGTAATGCTGATATCAACCATGCTCGAATATATCTTGGCCTCCGTGCAAGCCCGTTTGTGTGTTCTCGCTCCTCGTCTCTCTCAAGGAACAGCGGGTTGGCCATTTTTCCATCAATTGAGATCGGTTTCTCACACTCCGGTCCCACATGTCAGTGATATGCCAGGAGGAAGTGCGTTGACCGACTGGCCATACGCATGCTTGGTTTTGCACCTTCATACTACTCCTCCCTCTGTCACAGTTTACAGGGCGCGCTTTATTCTCATGCATTTCTCTCCATGCATTTCCACCACCAGAGAGACTTTAGACGTGTTTGGTTTAGTGCTCAATTAATTAGGGCGTGGTAACCGCAATCAACTCCACAATTTTCTCTTGATGTACTAGGTGTGTACGCGGAGTGGAGTAAGTGCATGCATGTGTGTACCCGGGGGGGGAGCAATGCATGCATGTGTGTACACATTATTTCCTCTAGTAATAAACATCGTGCTATAACTACCAATGTTATTTTTCAGGCTGATCGCTAGTCGCCTTGGTCCTAGAGATCGTTGAAGCGCACTCTATAAACAGTGATGGAGGGAGTAGTATGAGCGGATTCAAAGAAGAGCGTATTGATGGTTGCTTCTTTCGAGCAACTTACAGTGGGAAAAGGTGGGGCTTATGATTTGACTGCTCATTACTCACTATTAGTGCGGTGCAATGACTGGGCTTAGTCACCCATGCGGTTGTGAACTACTCCCTCCGTTCTTAAAAAATTGTCTTTCTAGAGATTTCAATGAGTGACTACATATGAATTAAAATGAGTGAATCTACACTCTAAAATATGCCCATTAGAAATTTCTAAAAAGAAAAATATTTAGGAACAGAGGGAGTATAATTTTGTGCATGGCACATGGACCCGGATGCTGAAGAGGCTTCTGGCAATGCTATTAAGCTTCCAACATTTGTTTACATAATTGACGTACTATAAAAATAATGTTCCAGCTACATGAAATTGTACAATGCTCTAGGCTTTCGGCTTTTGTTTCATGTGTCTTGCCATCCATGCTCTTTCAGAAAAAAATAAAAAACTAACTTCCTTGCTAATGCATCTCAATGATTAGAAGATCAGAGCTAATATTTACATCACAACTGAAGACAAAGTTGTGAGAAGGTGTTAAATTAAAATTGATCCATGCTTTCATTGGCAGCAACTTCCCCCCAGCTCTGTCTAAATCAACAAGGCATGTTGGAAAAAGTAGCTATCTGGAGCATGCAACATTCCGATCATTTTGTGCAGTTCCACTAAAATAGAGCTGAGCGTCCCTGTTCCAAAGATATTAAATGTGATTACAATAAAAGAGGTCTGTTGATGAAGCAATAAACACACAAATAGAAGCCAGTCACCTTTGCAGTCTCTCTTAAGACTAACTAGTAGGAGAAGATTAAGCAAATAGTTGGAGAAGATTAGGCTCGAAGTTGGATGAGGAGGACATAGCAAAACCAATCTCCCTTTGTGCAGTCACACTGAAATGTAGAGACGTTGCCCGTGTGACATTTTAGTACAACTGCACAAAACACTCTTAAGAAAAAAGTGATTTGTGCAGTTCGCCAAAAGGTCCCAATAGCAACAAGGTGAAATGGCTTCCCCTGTTTGCAAAAAAGTGGTAGAATAGAAACAATTACTGGACAATAGTAGTTGATGACACATACGATGACAAAAAAGAAGCATATTCCTTGTCCTAAGGGAAGATAACAACACGGTTGTGTTTGTCTAAAATGGTGTGAGGACGAGATTGCAATATGGAAAGTATGCTGGACGAGCTACGTTTTGGGCAAAGAACTATGGAAGATCCACATGTAGCGATGTGGGAAGACGGGCAGTGCGGCAAGGCCGAAGCGGATACCTAGGGGTCGTCAGGATGTAACTAGGAGAGCGGCAGCGGGCGGGATCTGCCCATACTGTGGCAGCGAGCAAGTGGCATAGGCCCTACCGCGCCAGAGCTTGGTCAGAGAGAACGACGGGTACCGTAGATCGGGACGTGCTGCCTTGGCACCATCGAATGGAGAAACGATGCACATCCTCCCTTTCCGCCGGCTAACGGGATGTGGCCGGATCAGTGATCTACGGTGAGAGAGAGAGAGGCCACCGCCGCCTTGTGTGACATACTCAGAAGAGAGACAAACCCCGGCAGGCAGGCTCCATTGTATATAGTGGAGCGGACTACCTTTTTCTCCATAAAAATCGTTTTATATTCTGCGCACGTGCCATTGAGCGATATAACTTTATTTAAAAAGAACGCGCCAATGCATCAAGTCGTACTTTGTTTCATGCACGTGTGGTACATGACCTCCGTAGGTAAACAACCGCTACACGTGCTCAAATTATCACGTGGGCTGCCATTTCATACAGAAATCAGCTCCACCGTGTACCCGCACGGGTGTGGCTGGGCACGAAGCGTGAGTACATGCACCTATTCTCTTCGTGTACGTACACCACCTATGTGGGGTTGTGTGAGAGAGATACAAACGTAGAGAGATATAGTGTGTGGGTTCATGAGTGTTTTGGGGGGGGGGGGGCGTGAGAGATAGATAGGGAATATGTGTCAATGATATTTCAATCAAAAAATGTAACATATGCAATGTGTGTGAAATAGAGGCCTGGATATATCATATATATAGAGGGGGTGATCCACGAGAACAGAGTGGAGGTATCATCGGCGTGAGGTATACATAGAATTGAAGAGAGAGATGATGTGTGTGTTTGTGCGCACGCGATCGGTAAAGAGTGCCAGCGAATTTGTGTGTGCCCACGTCAAAGATATAGGGTGGCTGGCCTATTGGAACGTAAGAGGGGACAGGCGCAGTTTGTCTCTGTGGCATGGATACCTACCTACAACGCTCGACTATCGGTGTGGGAGGGGGGAGACCTAATTATAGAGGTACAATGGTTGGTATATGTGTGTAGGAGGAGAGATACCTACCTTATGTATTGTGGGAGATCGATCAGCATCCATCCATATGTGTAGGAGAGGAATAAGGTTGGGAGAGAGACAGAGCTAGAGTGTGATGTCTACTACACAACTTTATTCTTGTAGACACGTGTTGGGCCTCCAAGCGCAGAGTTTTGTAGGACAGTAGCAATTTTCCCTCAAGTGGATTACCTAAGGTTTATAAATCCGTGGGAGGCGCAGGATGAAGATGGTCTCTCTCAAACAACCTTGCAACCAAATAATGAAAAGTCTCTTGTGTCCCCAACACACCAAATACAATGGTAATTTGTATATGTGCACTAGTTCGGCGAAGAGATGGTGATAATAGCGTAGTAATGATTGTAGATATTGATTTTTGTAATAGGAACAATAAAAAACAGCAATGTAGCAATTGATAAAGCGGAGTACAAACAGTATTGCAATGCTTGAAAACAAGGCCTAGGGTCCATACTTTTACTAGTGCAATCTCTCAACAATGATAATATAATTGGATCATATAACCATCCCTCAGAGTGTGATGAAGAATCACTACAAAGTCCCTATCTAGCGGAGAAAATAAGACGGAATTGTTCGTAGGGTACGAAGCCACCTCAAAGTCATTCTTTCCGATCGATCTAACCAAGAGTTCGTACTAAAATAACACCAAAGAAAATTTAGATTCATAATATTCAATCCAACACAAAGAACTTCAAAGAGTGCCCCAAGATTTCTACTGGAGAAACAACGACAAGAACGTGCATCAACCCGCATAGATTACCCCAATGTCACCTCGAGAATCCGCGAGTTGAGTGCAGAAACATATATCAAGTGAATCAATACGATACCCCAATGTCACCATGATATGCAAGACATATATCAAGTGCTCTCAAATCCATGAAAGTATTCAATCCGATAACAATGAAATCTCAAAGGGAAAACTCAATTCATTACAACAAGGTAGAGAGGGGAAAACACCATATGATCCCACTATATTAACAAAGCCCGCGATACATCAAGATCGTGACATCTCAAGAACACGAGAGAGAGAGAGAGAGAAAGATTAAACACATAGCTACTGGTACAAACCCTCAGCCCTGAGGGTGGACTACTCCCTCCTCGTCGTGGTGGCCGCCGGGATGATGAAGATGGCCACTGGTGATGATTCCCTCCTCTGATAGGGTGCCGGAACAGGGTCTAGATTGGTTTCTCGTGGGTACAGAGCCCTCGGCAGCGGAACTTCTGATCTAGGTTTACCCCGAGGGTACTTGGAATATTTGGTGATTTATAGGGCAAAGAGGGGGTGCGGGAGGCCACCGAGGTGGGCACAACCCACCTGGGCGCGCCTAGGCCCCCACGCGTGCCCTGGTGGGTTGTGCCCCCCTCGGGGCACCCCAGGTGCTTCTATGGCCCACTAGATGTCTTCTGGTCCATAAAAAATCCACAAAAAGTTTCCCGATGTTTGGACTCCGTTTGATATTGATTTTTTGCGATGTAAAAAACAAGCAAAAAACAGCAACAATCGGCCTTTGAGCCTTTGGGTCAATAGGTTAGTCCCAAAAAATGATATAAAGTTGCTATAAAATGATTGTAAAACATCCAAGATTGATAATATAATAGCAAGAATACTTCATAAATTATAGATACGTTGGAGACGTATCAGCATCCCCAAGCTTAATTCCTACTCGTCCTCGATTAGGTAAATGATAAAAGAAATAATTTACGAAGTGTGAATGCAAGCAAAGTTCATAAGTTTGATCAATGATAATTTCAATCACTTTTCCTAGCATCATAACAACAATTCTTTCTTATAAAACTTCTCATGTTAAAGTAGCAAGCGATACACATGTTAAGGTTGAAACAATGAATTCTCTTGAAACTCAACAACCTATATTCTTAGTCACCAAACAATTGCAATTCAACTTATTCAACAGAGTCTAAGTAAGAGCTTCACATACTCAACCATCATATAGTCTTCTATGATTGCTAACACTCACCGCATACACATGAGCAAAATGTTTCAACCGGACACATAGAAAGATAGGGGCTCATAATTTCGCCTCCCAACGTATTCACCTCAATGGTGATGTCAACAATAATAATGCATGCTACCCATATCCAACTGGATATATGTGCCTAGATCTTTCCTCACCACATGATGTTTGCCAAAAGAGAAAAATAAAAAGGAATGGAGAGAAAAACTTTGACTCTTGCATGAAAGTAAATACATAAAAGTAAAAGGTAGGCCCTTCGCAAAGGGAAGCAGAGGTTGCCATGCGCTTTTTGTTTGTATGCTCAACCCCTTAGTGCAAAAGAACGCCACGTTAGATTTCCCCTTGTGATAGCAACCTTTATTATGCAGTCTACCACTTTTATTCTTTGCCATCACAAGTTCGTACAACGCTCAAATTTCTCTTACAATACATGATCTAACACTTTTAGAAGCAATTTTTATTGCCTTATTGCACCGATAACAACTTACTTGAAGGATCTTACTCAATCCTTAGGTAGGTATGGTGGAATCTTGAAAATATGATTTGGTTTAAGTGTTTTTGGATGCACAAGTAGTATTTCTACTTGGTGCGGAATTTTTGGCTAGCAAAGATGGGGGGCAAGCACCACAAGCTGAAGGATCTATAACAATATAACTTCTACGTGAATATGAACAAACATAAATAATTATGTTGTCTTGCTTGTCCAACATCAACAATTCTGGCATATAATATTTTGATGGGGGCTCACAATCACAAAAGATTTCCAAGATAGTGTGTTTGCATGTGAAAGTTCTCTTCCTTATAGTAATCATTCATGAATTGCTTGTATGACCAATATTGTGATTGTCAAGCTTCAAAAGATTGCACTTTCTAAACCCAATGTGAAGCTACCACGTGGCATGATATAATTTCAACTTCATGATATTTAATTTGTTCAACAATTTACTCATAGGATATAAGTGAAGCACAAGAGTAAATGACAAGCTAGTCCAAAAAGATAAAAGTGAAGATCAATCGAGTAGTTAAGTAAATAGACATCTATGTGAGGACTCTCTCTTATTTAAAACTTTTAGATATAAATATTTTATTAAAACAACAAGCAAAATGAAAATAAAATGACATTTCAAGGATAGCGCAACTCATGTGAAGAAGCAAAAACTTAGGATCAACCGATACTAACCGATAATTGTTGATGAAGAAAGGTGGGATGCCTACCGGGGCATCCCCAAGCTTAGATGCTTGAGAATTCTTGAAATATTATCTTGGGATGCCTTGGGCATCCCCAAGGATGAGTTTTTGTGTCTCCTTAGTTCCTTTTATATAACAGTTTCCCTAAATCTTAAAAACTTCATCCACACAAAACTCAACAAGAACTCGTGAGATAAGTTAGTATAAAGTAATGCAAAGACCTTATCATTCTCTACTGTAGCAAATCCCAAACATTATTATTCAACATTTCATACTAAATGCCTCTTCATATTTAATACTCCTATCCTAAAATAGAATCATTAAACAAGAAAACATATGCAAACAATGCAAACATAACAACAATATGCCAAAACAGTACAGTCTGTAAAGAATGCAAGAGTATCAATACTTCTTTAACTCCAAAAATTATGAAAATTTACCAGATTGTAGAAAATTTATCAGTGGTTAATGTGAAAAAAGTTTCAACATATTATGACATTCTAACTTTTCTAGGGAATTTTTGCAACAGCGATAAACTTTCTATTTTGAAACAGCAACATGTATACTTGCAAAATAAGCATGGTGAAGGCTATCCTTGGTATTTTTATTGAAATGAAAGATGCAAAACATTATTATAAATAACAGCAAGAAAATCCTAGGAAAATAAAATGACGCCCCAAGCAAAACACATATCATGTGACGAATGAAAACATAGCTCCAAGTGAGGTTACCCATAATGTTGGAGACGAAAGAGGGGATGCCTTCCGGGGCATCCCCAAGCTTAGTTGCTTGAATCTTCCTTGGATGTTACCTTAGGGGTGCCTTGGGCATCCCCAAGCTTATGGTCTTGTCACTCCTTATTCTCCTCATATCGATATCTCACCCAAAACTTGAAAACTTCAATCACACAAAACTAGACGGAACTTTCATGAGATGCGTTAGTATGATAAAGAGCAAACCATTTCACTTTGGTACTGTCAAAGACGAGATTCATAATTGTTTCCACACAATTCCTACAGTAGCATATCATTTCTACAATTTATGTTGAGCAATATGAGCCATAGAAACTAGAAAACAAGCAAAATATGCAGTCAAAACAGAATCTGTCAAAAACAGAACAGTCTGTAGTGATCTGCAGAATAACCATACTTCTGCTACTCCAAAAATTCTGAAAATTAGGACAATGTAGAAAAATTGCATATCAATCAACTGTAAAAATTCCAGAATTTTATCACGTTCCATTAAATTTAAACAATTCTTTTTTGGAAGCAAAAGTGTCTGTTTTTGCACAGATTCAAGTCAACTATCATCCACACTATCCCAAAGGCTTTATTTGGCACTTTATTGAAACAAAAGCAATAAAACATGATTACTACAGTAGCATAATCATGTGAACACACAAAAATAGTAGGTAAAAGTGTTGGGTTGTCTCCCAACAAGCGCTTTTCTTTAATGTCTTTTAGCTAGGCATGATGATTTCAATGATGCTCGCATAAAAGATAAGAATTGAAACATAAACAGAGCATCATGAATCATAAGTTCCTCTCTCATAATAATTTTCAGTAGCATCTTGAATAGATTCATCAATCTACCATGACATAAAGCATTCTTTTCATGATCCACAAGCACAGAAATTTTATTACTCTCCACATAAGAAAATTTCTTCTCATTCACAATGGTGGGAGTATCATATGAAACTCGAATACTATAAATTATTTCCACATTAAAGGAGTAACGTTCAGTAAAAGGATAATTATAACTATGACAAGTTTTATGAATATAATCATCACTACTTTTTATAACATAAGTATCATCACAATAATCATCATAAGTAGCAACTTTGTTCTCATCATAGATAGGAGGCATGCAATCATCATAGCAAATTTGATCACTCAAAGTAGGGGGACTAAAAAGATAATCTTCATTAGGAAAATCATCCCCAAGCTTGGTACAAACATTAATTGAATCAAATAAATTCATAAACATGTCATTCTCATCAAACATAGCATCTCCAAGCTTGTGGCTTGGCATATCATAAGCATAATCACTCTCATTATTAATAGTACGAATAGCACCAATGGTGTAACAATTGCTATCATCATAATTTCCCAAGTTTGTGCCAAAAAGTTTCCAAGATTATAATAAGTATCATTATCTTCCCAATCATAATCATCAAAACAAGCAATAGGCATAACAAAATCATCATCAATAATGCTCTCGGACATTGTGCCATGAGACATAGAAGCAATATCATCATCAAGTGCATCACATTCAACAAGTATTTTTGATTCATTTTCATGAGGCACAACAATAATAGGAGCAACATTATTTGGGAGAGATACCTTTTACCTCTATTATTTCTTCTTTTCTTCTTCTTCACCACACCATGTGTGGGTTTAATTAATTTTTTCAAGCTTCTTGTTGAAGAGATTGATTGGATATGAGGCTCCTCCTCATCATCTATTTCATCATGAGAGACAATAGGAGGGAAAGTGGAAATATTTACCCTTTCATTAGTATTCCTTTTATATTCTATTGGTTTCTGCATGTTTCTATAGTTGGCAATATAAGCATTCTCATTGCAATTTGCCATGCAAAACATATAGATATTTTTTAGCTTAGTTTCAATGTCGTCTGTGAGAATCAGTACTTCAAACCAACTATTTTTATGTGTCAATTCTTCACTCCCCAAAAATATATAAAGCTCATTATAAAGTTCAAGGGTGTCAATCATTACGATATTAGTCCATAATACGGTCATGAAAAGTTTACATTGGAAATTAAGATGACCAACCTTATTGCAAAGATCACAAGTAATAGGACAAAGAGAACATAATTTTGTAGCAAATTCATCTATCTCTTCGAGCAAAAGATTGGTTCTATCATGTTTATGCTTCTTACAAAATCTATCTTCCCTATAAGGCACGTCTTCACAAACTTTATGCACTCCACAAAAATTGACATGCTTATAAGAAACATTTTTGTCATGACTAGTGCAATAATCATTAGCATTTTGGATATTCAAAGAAATAATACTAAAAACATTGCAATCACGTTCATCATTCAAATATTTTGTTCCAAACATTTTATTGACTTCTTCTTCTAACAATTGAGCACAATTTTGCGATCCATCATTTTCAAGAAAGATATTATAAAGATGATCAATAATATCATGCAACCTCAATTCCATTTTTTGTAGTTATATTTTATAAACCAAACTAGTGATAAAACAAGAAACTAAAAGATTCAATTGCAAGATCTAAAGAGATACCTTCAAGCACTCACCTCCCCGGCAACGGCGCGAGAAAAGAGTTTGATGTCTACTACACAACTTTATTCTTGTAGACACGTGTTGGGCCTCCAAGCGCAGAATTGTTTAGGACAGTAGCAATTTTCCCTCAAGTGGATGACCTAAGGTTTATCAATCCATGGGAGGCGTAGGATGAAGATGGTCTCTCTCAAACAACCCTGAAACGAAATAATAAAAAGTCTCGTGTGTCCCTAACACACCAAATACAATTGTAATTTGTATAGGTGCAACTAGTTCGGCGAAGAGATGGTGATAAGAGCGTAGTAATGATTGTAGATATTGATTTTTTAATAGGAACAATAAAAACAACAAGGTAGCAATTGATAAAACGGAGCGCAAATGGTATTGCAATGCTTGAAAACAAGGCCTAGGGTCTGTACTTTCGCTAGTGCAATCTCTCAACAATGCTAATATAAATGGATTATAACCATCCCTCAAAGTGTGATGAAGAATCACTCCAAAGTTCCTATCTAGCAGAGAACATAAGACGGAATTGTCTGTAGGGTATGAAACCACCTCAAAGCTATTCTTTCCGATCGATCTAACCAAGAGTCCATACTAAAATAACACCAAAGAAAATTCAGATTCATAATATTCAATCCAACACAAAGAACTTCATAGAGTGCCCCAAGATTTCTATCAGAGAAACAAAGACAAGAACGTGCATCAACCCCTATGCATAGATTACCCCTGTAGCGACCCGGCCTCAGATGGTCAAGTCTCTGTGCTTAAGTGTCATCCCTGGATCAGTATGCTGACACACACAGTACTCGAGGATTTATAACAAAGGTAAATCACATGTACAAAGTAACATAAATACTATTACCTCAATCCATATAGCGGAAGTGACAAGGTTGTGGATTCCCATCAACACCAACGGCAAAGTTGAGTGTACACATCATAACCCTAATGTATCACTTACTCGTTGGATAAATTCCTACAACATGAGATGTTGCAAGCATGTAGGTCAGTACATTGAATGTACTGGCAATTTCACACCATAGAGCAATGTTGAATAATGGCTATCACTACATGCATATTTGGCTGGTGGAGGCTCTAAGTTTATTTTTGCATAAAGCTAATTTTTCCTACAACAAAGGAATAAATTTTATTTACTACAAAGTTTGTTGAAAATATTGAGAAGGTAACCCCAACTCAATCCCAAATTAAAATTTAATAACCCAACAAATTAATTAAGTAAAGTGATGAGATCAAATCAATAATTCAAGAACCAGATACTCAAGATGTCCATAAGCGGGGACACGGCTAATCATGATTAGTTTGTACACTCTGCAGAGGTTTGCGCACTTTTCCCCACAAGACTCGATCTCCTCCATTGAATTTCTCGCACTACATGATGTTTGAGAAACGGATGACCGAGACACAGTCTTTCAGAAGCATTAACTCTTTACGATGGGTAGACAGTACCACCTACATCCCCCTACATCTACTAGTCTACCACTGAAAGAGGTCACACAACATACTCAACTATGCCAGAGCCCATAATGGCTTGTGGCTGCACATGGAAGTTTCCAGCATGACTAATCTTATGATCCCTTTGAGCCTGGGTGGCGAACCACAAGATGATCACACGGATACCCCGGGATATCCTTGGACAACACTGGATTGCCCAGGTGCCCGGGCAAGCCACTGGTATACCCAGGGTGCCCCAACCAATCCACCCAGATGTGTAGTAAAGTATCCACCTTAAGTTAACCCTTAGATATAAATAACTCTCACATCTTTCATGAATCTCACAAACCAATCCACGTCTACGAGCATAGCATAGCAGTATAAGCATAACATAGTAACACCCAGGGGTTTGAATATAAGACAGTAGGTTACCACCTCATCAACTACTTCCCAAATACCCACATGTTAACACATCCTACTCATGCAATGTTTGAGGGTGAAACTAATGCATACAAACGGGGTATGACAAATATGATCAAAGTGTGAACTTGCCTTGTACTGTTGATGAAGATGATTCGCACTCATAACTCCTGATAGTTCTACTCTTCACACTCCTGTCAATCTATAGTAAGCAAGCAATTGCATACATAAGCACTCATGCAAAAGAATCGAAGAAAGGATCTCGGAAAACTTTGAAAACAAGTAATTAACTCTTGCAACAGAAAACAATTTCTAATAGTACCAAAATTAGGTGGATTTGGTCTTATCAGAAAGTTTAGGTCAAGAACTTCGATTAGCAAAATAATCAATTAAATCAGAGTTATAAAACTTGAGTTATGAACAAAAGAAATTTGAATTCAAATTTGTTTGAAACCAAATTTTAAACTTTCAAAATATGTTTAAGTTGTTTTGCTGGGTAGAGGGGATCATAATGAAGAAGTCGGCGTTGGTTTCATTGGATTTGGATAAACGGGTAAAAAGTTGTGACGGTTTGAAGAACAGGGGCTAAACTATAAATAAACTAATTGCATCTAGGTCCCTGGCCGAAATTAAAAAGAAAAAGTGAAATTCTACCGAATGAACGTTCGCTAAATAGATGTAATCTAATGAATACATTCGCTACAGAACCTAAACTAGCGAACGTCCACTGATTAACCTAACTAAATTAGAAAACCGGGTTTTACAGAAAATCGAGAAAAACCAAAATAAACCGGATCGAACCGGGGCAACGGTTTTACCGGTCCATGGCAGGTTCGTCGGCGGCGGCGGTTTCCGGCGGCTTTCCGCGGCGGTGGGCTTCAACGGCGGGCAAGGCGCTGCTTAGAAGCGGGCGAGCGGCGGCGGCAGAGGCTACGCTGGGCGGCGGATCCAGCATGGCGGCGTGGTGGCGTGGCGGCGGCGGCGGCGCGAGATGCATGGCGGCGGTGATCTGGCGGCCTTGGCTGAGGAGGGGGAGAAGGAGGGGTCGGCCTCGGCTTTTAAAGGCCAGGGGGCAAGGTGGCGTGGGGAGCGGCAAGGGAGAGGAGGCGACGGCGGTGTCCGAGGCGGGCACGGCGGCGATGGCGTGATGCGGGCGGTCTGTGACCCGAGGTCGGGGACGACGGGACACTGGGCCGTGGCCTGGCTGAGATGGACCGGCCCAGTTCGAATTTTTTTCTAAACAATTTGTTTTCAAACAATAAAATTAATACAAACCAAATAAAATAAGAATATACTATAGGCATATAATATATCAAAAAATTTAAAAAATGTTTTCTATAATAAGAACATTTTTCTAGCGTCAAATAAATTCCAGAAAAATTCAAATAAGTCAAACAGTGCTACTGGTGCAATAAAACCTCATAAAATCATTTTAAAAATACCAAAATAATTTCAAATTTATTTCTCTCAAATTTTCTACTGTAGGGAATCATTTTATCCTAATTTCCATAAATTTTACTTTTGGGAAAAAATAATTTGAATAAAAACTAAATAACTCCAAACTGAAAAATAATTTCAAAGGGACTTTAAATTTGATTCTTTTAACTTCCAACTCATATTTCGTATAATTTGAAGAAGTCATCTTATCTTCTCTCATGAAAATCATTGAGTTGTATAAAGTTTCTAAATTTGAAATATTTGCAAATGAAATTCAAATATTTTCAAAACCCTTTTCATTTTAAATGGAAGAAGTCATGTCATCTTCTCTCTAGGGTTTTGTATTTGAAAAGAATTTGAATTCATGGAGATCAGAATGCAAAGTGAAAGTTCGGGAAAGTCCTTTTATTCCCTCTCATTTAACTTTCAAAAAGATTCAAATTTCACTCAATTTCACACAAGCAACCACACCACAATCAAACAAACAATCAAAACTATTTATTTAATATAACATTCCAAAATTTAGAATTTTGGGATATCACAAACCTACCACCCTTAAAATGAATCTCGTCCTCGAGATTCTGAGAGGCTAGAAAGAAATAGGTTAGGGTCGGGGTCTTCTCAAAATCCATCGATCATCACAGGGGGTGTGGGGTGCTACCACCCTTAAAGACATGGTTGCGGTTCCATCAACACTCATATACTCCATCCTTATTGTTGACAAGGTCAATCTTCTGAGATTCTCGGCAGAATTCCTACTCTGGGCTCTACCGGTAGTGGAATAACATTTTTCCTCAATTCTTGTATCCTTTCATCTTGGTACGGTTCTTCTGTGACTGGGTCTTCTTATCTGACGGGTCTGGCGCCAATACTAACACTAAAAAAACACTTCCGTGATGATACGTGTTTGTCACAGTAGGTCGCGTTTTTTGTCATGCATGTACATCCATGACAAATTTATGACAGAATCAAGATAGTCATACCTCTGATGTCGTAGAAGTGTTCCATGACATTACCAAAATTATCATCACAGAAGTGTCCACTTCCATGACAATAAATCGCGCGTCACTGTAACAGAATGCGGTTAAGCTATCGGGTTGGGTTTTGGATCCGATAACCCGTTAACAGCCCCGACCAATGGGAAATTTCCACGTGTAAAATTCTTATTGGCCGGGCGAAACACGTGTCAGCTCGTCAGTGGGTCAGATAGGCGCCTATGATATGTCGACACGTGCCACGGCCCACCACTGGCCCATTTAGCTTACAAAGCCGGCCCATTTGACTTGGTCAAAAGTTAACGGGCTGGCCCATGAAAAGCCTGTTAACGGTCTCTTTGCAAATAGCCCATTTTACGGCCCGTTAGGCACTAAAGGAAATTGGCCCAACAACGTCATGTGGCCCATCAAATATAACACCAGCCCATTCACTTTCGGCCCATGTATGGCCCACGACGTCTTTCAGCCCATATGAGGCCTTTCAGATCTTCGGCCCTTTACAGGCCCACGGTGACTCTAGCCCATAATGAACAGTAATTTTCTTTGTACCCGTTAACGGCCCGTGATTTACATGGGCCGTTTCCAGCCCGTGTTAGCTTTCGGCCTATTCACGGCATATACGTTCTTGGGCTCCTTTTTGGCCCTCAATTACTTCTGGCCCGTTACTGGCATGTTCCCCTAATGGGCCAAATTCGGCCGATGACAAGAGTCGGCTCACATCGGCATGTTCCCCAAATGGGCCAAATTCGCCCATGGCAAGAGTCGACCGTTACTAGCCTGTTACCCTAATGGGCCAAATTCGCCCATGGCAAGAGTCGGCCCGTTCGCCAGCCGTCCTATATTCTCGCCCATTAACGACCCATTATGCCTATGATGTAATTAAGCTTTTGCAGTCCCTACGGCACGTTAACGGCCCACATCGCGGTCTTGGCCGATACCAATTACGCCTGATTACGGCCCATGTAGAGTCATTTATCCGACGGCCCTAGGCCCATTTATCGACGGCCCGAGGCCCGCCGATTACAGGCCCATTTATCAACGGCCCGTAGGAGACCCATGGATCCTACGGCCCGTATATGGCCCATGGGTAGTTGCGTCCACTAGCAAACCCGGGAAAAAAAGACTAGGAAATAAATAAGGCCCAAACTAACGCTAGGCTATTAAGGCGATTGCACAGATTACATCCACTCGACATCAAAGATCGCCATCAGTGCAAATATAGGGAACACCCTACACTATACAAAAATGGCTTGCTGTTTTCTTCAGCCGGTGGCTGCACGTTAAGAATAAATTTTGTATCGCACCAAAACAAATTACAACTATATAAGAAAAGGAAGGTTGGCATAAAACATAACAGTCTAGCAGATAAATGCACCACCAGAAGTTCAGAAGCTCGGTTCATTTGACCTGACTGTTACGTTTTCATGATGTATTGTCCGATGGAACACCATAACCCTCGCCTTCATTTCCCCTAGGCTCCTGAACAACATAGCAATTTTCTAATAGTCGGGTTTCAAAACCATGCATATCTTGACGACATTGAGCAATGTTTCTCCTTGTTTCACAAAGGGCCTCTGTTAGGAAATGGACTTGTGTCTGGAGCGCAGATACAACATTGCTTTGAGCTTGCATATCTTGATCATGAGGCAGTTTGGACGATATTGCCTTAACAACTAACCCAGTATTACGCAGGAACGTTCTTTTGGCACAGTTAGTGGACAGTCTTGACCCACTTGCACAAGAGCTGACATTGCCGTTATAGTTTCCTCGCCACCTTCAGAAGGTGGCGGTTCCACCATTTTTTCCATAGCTCGCTGAAAAGTTGAGGTTTTACATTAGTAGTACCATAACAGAAGATATTAAGGAGGCAGCAAAACCAAACAAAATATCTTTGGTCTATATACATAACTTATTCTGGTAAACCCATGTAAAATATTAGTTGTATTTTATTGCAAAGTACATAATAAAACCAGGTTCCAAACATATGACCATGTACCATCGCTAATGTATTGTCTATTTCTTCACATTGTATTGAGGGCTAAGGATAAAGAGACGAAGTTTATAATATGGTAAGCATAGTATGACATCATTCATATCACAAAATAACTGAGAATAGACAAACAGGCAATTGTAACGTTGTGTGGGCAAGTCCAGCACGGAACTAGATTACGGGTCAAGATCAAAGGAACATCACTCCTCCCTTTTAAACCTTGTTAGGTGCAATGATACGCTAAGACAATTGTGTATAAAATTGAAAAGAGTAATAGACATTGGCTGCAAACCATGCAGTTCAAGGCACAAGTCAGAGTAAGTAGTAGTTAAAAGGCATGAGGATTAAGGACTTACAACAGCGGCTTTGACTGGTGTAGTCATGCCCTTCTTCTTTCTGGTGTGACAGTCCTTGAAGATTTCCACAACATTTGGTTCAGGTACTTTTTGGTCCTTGCGGGCTTTACTCTGCATTTCGAACAAGTCAATATAGATCTGATAATATGGTACGGCGAAAAGAGTGAAACAAAGGTAATTACAAGAGCCTCGCGATTGTGCAATATAGCTACGAGATCCCCGTGGTCTGTTGGAATTTCACTTTCGTACGGTTGGCCTTGTTCTTTGAACAGTTCACCTACAAGAAGATAGATTTGTGTGGCACATGCGTCAATAGGACTTCAACATGTGATCTGATCACACACACACACACACACACACACACACACACACACACACACACACACACATATATATATATATATATATATATATATATATATATAATGTACACGATACTTGGATCGCACCCGTGTTCAACAAGGCCCTCCAGTCTTCATCCGATATATTTTCCATCGGAGATGTTTGGGAAAGTTCACTGTTAGCCTTGCCTTCAAAGTGAGTTTTCCTCAAGTTATCTTGACATCGTCACAGAGCAGACTTGAAACATGGGTGCAAGCTTGTCTGGTTGCATCATCTTGGCTATCCAACTTGAACCTCATCTGTTGAAAATTATGGGAGTATCATTATCAGCAACCTATAAAGTATGGGACAGAGCAAGACGATATTACTAGTTTCCATACATAACCATACTTACAGATAAATGGTCGAGGAAGGTGTTGAACTGGGTTTCGTCTTTGTCATTCCTGTACTGAATCCATGTTTGAGGATACGTACATGACACCTAACGGCAACCGCTGCCTCTGATACTAACTTGGCTGACTCAGAGCATCACGTGGCCTTTTTAAACCTACCTCAAAACGGATCTCCATTCTTCCTCCTCTAGATTTAGTTAACCTATCGAGCATTATCCCTGATGTTTTTTTCCTCTTGCGCCTAGGTGCTACTCCAACAACAAACATAGGAAGTGTTAGTGTACATCAAACTGTGAGACTACATATAAAGAAGCATGCAACTGTAACTTGACTCCAGCAACTACCTTCTTGCTGTTGAAGCTCACAATGTTCATCTGATATTGCCAACTCGTCTTGTGTCAAGAGTGCTTGGGAAGTAGTGTCAGGTGGCAAGGGAGCTTGGGAACGTGTTGCTAGCTCAGTTGACGCACGAGTATGTCGTGCAGCTGGTAGTACTGTGGTAGGTGTTGCAAGAACTAGGGCTGTCTCTGCTTGTTTGGTGGCAGCTATTTGTTTCTGTTTGGCTTTTTTGCAGTTCGTGTAGCATGGGATGCCGTGTTTGTAGAATTCTCCGCTGGACTTTCACCTTCTATTGCACCATCAGTACCTGCAAAATCTGCAAGATTCATCCGCTTCTCATTCCCTGCCATTCTCTGTTTCTTCCTCTTTCTCTGTGCCATGTTAAGTCAAGCCGACAAGAAAAACGAATAAAATTTAGTTCTTTAGAACAAATTGATGCGTGATGCAGATGATAAAACTTTGATGTTAGACAACCACATGATAGGAGGATGTAATATGTATGAAAAACAGGACGGAAGAGATAACCAGAACTATGATGTGTAAACTAAGAAGTAGACACCATATGAAAGATGCTACAAATATCGCTCTGCCAAGTTAACAGTGTCTCAGCATAAATGGCGTTTAAACAAATGTGAAGCAGTACAAGAAATAAATCATATGCAAGATGCAAACAACCTCGCACTACCATGTTAGATGTCTCTCGTCATTAGTGCCATTGCATATTCACATCATTGCATATTCATAGCTTATGATGTGTAAACTAAGGAGAAGGCATTTCAACAAATTAGAAGCAATGAAAGCTAGACACCATATGAAAGATGCAAATAATATCACTCTACCAAGTTAAAACTGTGTCGTCATAAGTGCCATTTCAACAAATTACTAGTACAAGCTAGAAAAGAATGTGAGATGTAACCTATATCACACTCCGATGTCAAACGTGTCTTATGATAAGTGATTGTTGCAGGTTACACAACAGTAGTAATTTGATGTAAGAACATGGTGTGATAGACAGATATTGTATCTTCTAGAAACAGGAACACATGTCTTATTCAAGTATAATGTGTAAAGTAAGCAGATGGAATTCAACAAAATTAGAAGCAATACAAGCTAGACATCACACATAACATGCAACCACATATAACAGTGCCAAGTTAGAGGGAGCACCAGTGATGCTGCACTAGGGGTGACGTGCTCATTATAAACACAGCTTTGTTGAGTGTCTATGCATGTGTTGTCCTGGAAATCATCTTGGGGGTGTGGAGGAGTAGAAACTGTAGAGGCCCTCCGTTTGGAAGGAGCACCTTTATCCGCTGCCTTGCTAACTTCCTTCCGCTTTATTGATTTTGAATTGTCAAGTAAAACCGACAAGAAAAAGCAATAAAATTCTCTCTTCAGAACTCATTCATGCATGATACTGATAATCACTACTTTGATGTAAGGCAAACACATGATACCAGGATGGAATATGTACGAAAAGCAGGACGGCATGTCATGTTCACAACTGTTTGTGTAAACTAAGCAGAAACCATTCCAGCAAATAAGAAGCAATGCAAGCTAGACACCACTATGACTGCCAAGTTAAAAGCGTCCCATCATAAATGGAATTTAAACAAATTAGAAGCAGCGCATGCCATAAATCATATGAAAGATGCAACTAATATCGCACTGCATATACTAAAGGTGTCTCGTCATATTGATTGATCCGGGATACAAAAAAACAATAGTTTTATGTAAGAACATGCTTAATAGACAGATGTACTATGTACTAAATACAGGAAGGCATGTCACATTAGCAGGTATAATGTCACATTTACAGGAGTATAAGCTAAGCAGACTAGCACATGCAGTTTAACCAGATTTGAAGAATTACAATCTAGACACCATATGCAACATGCAACAACATATCACGCTGCCAAGTTAGAGCAAGCACCTGCAATGCTAGTGTAGGGGAAATGATGTAATCAACTACGTAGCTACGCTCACTATCTTCATCTAGCATTTCTGCTTCTTGAGAATCATGTCGGAGGCCGACGCTGCATTCTTTAAATGAGGAGTAGTCCCCTTGCCTACCCGCCTCGTCATAAGTGATTGATGAGGGATCCACAAGAACATTAGTTTGATGTAAGAACATGGTTAATACACAGATGTACTAGTATGTACCAAAACAGAAAGGCATGTCATATTCAAAGGTATAATGTGTAAGCTAAGCGAGATGCAATTTAACCAAATTGGAAGAAATACAAGCTAGACATCCGGCGGAGTGGTGAACATGATCATCTAGGACCCGAGAGCCTGGTGGGAGGCGGGCTGCTTCGCCACCATCGCGGCTTTTTAGTTGGCTTCCGTGTGATGCCTCTCTTTGTCGGGCTTGTCATCGGCTCGGCCAAGGCCTCGACTAGCTATTTGTCTTCCGGGTGCTCACGGATGGTGGTTCATGTAAAAAATATCTTTCCTTATCTTAATAAAGACCGACTTCGCCTTTCGAATACAAGCTAGACACCAACATGCAACCACATATGACACCGCTGAAGTTAAAGCAAGCACCAGGATGGTGGTTCATTGCGGCGAGGTCATCAACTACTGAGCTATTGCCATCGTCTCCGTCACGACCTTTGCACCCTTTATAGCGTTGTAACGTGTCTTGCCTACCCGTATACCAAACTCGAGCAACTTCTCTCCTTTCTTTGCTGCTTCTCTTTTGGTAGGAGAGTCTGAAATACCCTTGCATAAAAACACAATAGTGAGAGTATGGGTGAAGTGTGTGCAGAACTAGTGCACTGTAAAAGTAGCGTATAGCGTGTGGCTTAAAAATAAATGATAGGAGACATATGATAGCTCTACAACATTGCATGGCAAACAAAATTAGATTCTACTCCATATGATTTTGTAATATATGAGCACAGGAAATGCAGTACTCCTCCAAAGACGCCACCACATGTGGTCATATCTAAGATAACAGTCGACTGAAAATAAATAGGCCAGTCGATTTTTTAATGAACCGTCCGATCTATAAGGAACGGGCAGATGGCCTTCGTCTACCTCCCGCCAGTCATTGTTGACGATCTTTCACGAACCACCAGCGACCACCGGCCCAGACCCGTGCCTCCGCTGCCCCGCCCTCCCATCGACCTCACACCACCGCCGTGCTTGGCAGCGCCCCAAGCCATCCCTTTAATCATGGCTGACCTCCAGATCGGGCGCCAGCAGCTCTAGGCCGCAGACGCCCCTAAGATAAACACCAAGGTGCTGCTTCCCCGGCGTAATAGTCGTACTAGCGCCTATTACGCCGGGGAATGCTTCCGTTAAGTGGGAATCAACTGGCCAGAAATTGAAATTCAGGGGGGCGACGGACCTCTAGCTAAGGTGAAATAGTATATGAGGAGAAACCTTGTGCATCGCGAGTTACTAGGAACATCTAGTATCAAGAAGAAGCGGTCAACTAGTGTCTTCTGTGGCATGAATACCGTGCAAGCAGAGACGTAAGATTTGCACGAATAAGGGAAAAGGAGTACCTTCTTCGGTTGCCGGTGTGGTCACCTCCACATGTCGCTACCGATCTTCTTGTTTTTACCGGGGAAACCGATGTTCTGGAGGGTGCAGGCTTGGACGAACCCATGGCCAAATTGTTGACTGCGTTGCCGTGGCTGTATGTCGGCGGAGGGGAAGCAGATCCAAGGCGGCGAAGGACGGCGTAGCAGGAACAGCTCCGGTGCGGTGGAGGGTGGCGAAGTCGGAGCGGCAGCGGTGAGGCGCAGGACGGCATGGTCGAACTGGCTCGGGTACGGACGGCTCGGCCTCGGCTTCAACTACTAGCCGTGGAGGGTGTTGCGGTTGAGGTTTCGGTGGACGACGACGTCGGGGTATCGGCTCCGGCGTGATGGACGAGGGCGGCGGTTGATGGGTGGGATGGGGTGGCGGACGGAGGACGCCAGGGTTTCGCGGCTGGTGGAGAGGTAGTTTGGCGCTCACGGAGTACGAATGGGGAATCGGACGGGTGGGGGGAACCATGTTTCGGTCTGGGACGCGCTTGTTTTTGGTTTTTTTGAACAGAAGATGGGACACGTGTCGTGGAATTGTCACGACAGATGTCCTTAGTGTCAGGACTTAGTCGCGAGGCCAACGCATCTATGTGGAAGCTTGAGAGGGGTTGAGCGGAATCGAGAGACGCAACACAAGACAGGGATTTAGACAGCTTCGGGCCCCGGAAACATCATCCGTAATAGCCCCTACGTGCTGTTTGAGGCCGTGTCTCATTATGATCATGAGGGAGTCGCCAGAACCGGCTCTCCTCTAGTTGTGTCTAGCCCTAGATATTGTTGTTTGCTTGTAGCTTCTCCCTCTTTGGGGAGCCCTGCCCTCCTTATATATGTTGAAAGGGCGGGTTACATGTGGAGTCCTATTAGGACTAGGACTAGCCTATCTTGTATTACAAGTCGGGTACAAGTCCATGTCTTAGCTCCTTGTAAGACAAATATTCCTCACGCCTTTCCTCTTAAACTGCCCACCGTAGTTGAACCGGCCTTCATGAACCGCCAAGAGGCCACCGGTCTTGCCGCTCCTCGACCCGCTGCCGGATTACCAATGAACCATAAACCGCCGGTCGCCAAAGTGAACCGCCAAGTGTCGTGAGTTCTTCGTAAATCGCTAAGTCCGGCGGGTTATACTTCCGGCGGTTTACGCCAAGGTATATCCTCGACATTAGCCCCCGCTTAATTTGGATTTATCCATGTTAAATCGATCCTGTGAAATAAACACAAGAACAAACTTGACAGATTATGCTCCGGTTTAAGAATTCTTGTAAACCGACATCTGATCATCCTTTAAATCCTTGTCATTTCCTCCTTATATAAAATCCGGTTTAATAGGCCAGCTTCATAATCAACTTGCTGACATTGGTTTCTCATAGAAAATATATTGTGAAGGATAACTCCTTTGATTCAACTCCCAATGCTTAAAAACAATATCGGTCCTTGAAATATTCATCCAATCTTCACCGGTTTAAGGATCGTAAACTTGCCGGTTTATCATTGCCAAGATCACCGGTTTATAAATATTGATGGTACCGGTCATGATTGTTTGCCAACGTCGGTTCATGATTATTAATGACGCCGGGTTGCAGCCATGTGGCCATAATGATTGGTGACGCCGGTCAACCTAGTTTGCTCAATCGTAGAATTTGAAAATATTTCCTTGATAATAATATAATATCTCAGTAGCCCCCAAGTCTTTGAGCGTAACAAAGTGGTAGCTTAAGACTTTTGCTTCAATATAAATACTGCCACTTTCAAAGAAATCCGTGTTGTTCATCCCAAAGGACTAGCAAAAGCTGAATACTCCATACTATGTAGCCCCCAAGTGTCGGGTTGTCACTGCTTGCGACAACTCCGGGACTTGTAATTGTCTTATACTCATAAAACTTCCACTGCTGTAGCCCCCAAGGGCCGGGTCATTATGTAATAATGAGCAGGACCTTGTAGGTGTAATCATGTAGATTTGAGCAATGATGTGTAGCCCCCAAGGGCCGGCTCAAGAAGATAATATTGAGCTGGGACTAAATATAGACTTCAATGATAATAACATCATATGATGTAACTCCCATCATGGGACTTGAATCCACGTCCACAAGGTTAAGAGCCTTGTGCTTTACCAACTGAAAGCGTGGACCCTTCAATATAATGAATAAAAAGCTTTGTACCTTCAACTGTTGGCAGGGAGCAATTGATAGGCCCCAAGTGTCATGGTGCATGCTTGCAGCGACATGAGACTTGCACATTTGATGTAATCTCAATTTAAATAATGTAGCCCCCAAGTGCCGGGTCGTAAGCCTAGCGACTCGGACTATTCCTTCAATTGTAGAATAAATCATATCCATTAATAATATGATAACCATTGCGCTAAAAGCGACTTTGAAAACCTCAATTATAATATTGGGTATTGATAACCATAATAAAAATCCAGCCATGTTGGCTATTAAAGATAACATAATATGGTATGAAAAAACCTTATTCATTCAATACCATAATGAAAATTCAGCCAAGTTTGGCTATTTGAATAATATAACCCAATGATTTATAAGCGCATGATTCTAATGGCGCAATCCAAATAGGTATTGGCGACTTATAGTCCAAAGCCAGGCCGGGTTAACAAACACCGGATAATTTATCATCATGCTTTATTCAACCTGTCTCTGCATACAACAAGTTTAAAGTGTCCTGGCGGTTTACCGCCGGACGGGTCATAATGCCCAACATATAACCCGGGTTTATAACCAAGGCTGCACTTTAAGAATAATCAATGAAATATATCATACCTGTGACATTGAATCACATCATTGGTTTACCAATTTTTTTGTAGTAAGGGTGATGACCCCAATCTTGAGTAATGATAACTCCTTTCATCTTGTGTCGGTTTATGATAAAACCGCATGCGGGTTGTGATAAACACCGGTTTAACCATATATAATCATGGCGACTTATAGTCAAACCAGACCGGGCGGATAGTCTCCGGATTATGATTTGATCATGTCTTGACAATTTGTAATTGGAAGTCAAGCGAGTTAATGAACACGGTTTACTCCATATATAAGATGGTTAAAATCAAACCGCAAATAGTCTCCGGATTAGGATTTGACCGTGTTCCGTCAATTTGTAATTGACAGTTTGAACCGGATTAATAATGTCGTTTTGAAAACACAACAAAAGAAATAATTTAAAAGAGAACAAAATTCAAGCAAAGGCAAATATAAAACCATTGCAAGGGAGGCTTTGAGCCGATCAAGAGGCATTACCATGGTCGGACACGACCAAGCCCCCAAAAGGCGTAGCTATGGTTCGAGTCAGCCAGTCCCCAAATGATGCATTGGCATTACGCCGATCAAGAGGTGTAGCGATGGTTCGGATTCACCAAAGCCCCCAAGTGATGCTGTGGCACTAGGCCGATCAAGAGGCGTGACTATGGTTCAGACGTGACCACAAGTCCCCAAGTGATGCTGTGGCTTTTCGCCTACCAAATGGCGTTGCTATGGTTCGGACATGACCAAGGCTCCCAAGTGATACTGTGGCATTGCGCCGATCAAGAGGTGTGACTATGGTTCAGACATGACCAAGCCCCCAAGTGATCAATAATATAATAAGCCAATAAGGCATGATACCCATGTTTGAACCACGCATCATGGCAGCAGGTCCTCTTTGGCACCCTTTAATTTTTTGCAAGAGATAAATCCTTCTTGAACCGGGATTTTGAACCGGATACTGAGAGCTTCAAAGCTTTGTGGGAGACATCTTTCCCTTAAACCGGATTGTAAACCAGAATCTTCATTTTCAGCCGGAAACTTTCTGACGGCTTTCAATTCGAACTTGCGAGAAGTTAATTTCTTTTTGAACCGGACATTCTTAAACCGGATTGAGAGCTTCAGAGCTTTCTGGGAGACAGATTTCCCTTGAACCGGATTGTAAACCAGAATCCTTTCTGATAACCCGGAACTTCTTCATTGAGCCGGGATTTTGTAACTGTCATATACTTTCTAAGCCGGAAATTTTCTGACGGTCTTTAAATTTTCATCAATATAATAGTAGCCTCCGGGACCGGGTTATCTTTCCTCCATCGTCACCGGGTTCTTAAATTTGCTGAAACTGGCAAGATTTGCTGAGCCATGTCATCGTAGCCCCCGAGTCTCAAAGGTGACTCGAGGAGTTGTCTTGAGACTCTCCATATTTGACCATGATATAAACCGGCATAACTTGTATATCATTGGTGTTGATAGCACGATGTGAATCCGCAGAAGGTTGAGGTGACTGCGGCGGGTTATAAATGATCCCGTATGAGCCGTGTCAGCAACTCGGCCAATGGTTCCTTCCAACCGCAATTTGAAGTTAACCAAATCGTAGTGGCGGCGACTTGTGCGCCTGCCCATTGAACCACCCAGTGCGAGCGGTGGTTGATAATATATGATAATTTGCCTCCATTTTATTGAAAGAAAACTGGCTACCCAAGCTGTGACTTGGCCATACTCAATAAACAGCTCATGCAGAAAGGTGCGGCCCGGTATGTCGATGTAGACCAGGCCGCGAGAGACGGATCGGCACCGGTGTCGTAAACCGGCTCGGACGGGCGAGTTAATCGCGGGCGCGATCCCAGCAAGCTGACGTAAACTGGGCCACAGGGACGGCGAATTGCTCACGTTCATTCACCGGGTGGTATGACACGGACGTAAACGCTTAGTGCAGAATGTTGCTAGCACGCGTGCTGCGTCTGCAATATAACACCTCATTTGTAATGAACAATTGTCCTGCGTCAATTTGATCACATGCCAAAGTAATTGTTCCTTGACAAAAATAATATGCGCTAATAAAATAGGCCTTAGATGGATATCACCTCATATGTTAGGTCGGAATTATCCACCGCGGAGTTGATGATCACCGTGGTGAAGCTGAAATCAATCATGGACAAGTCGGCCAGACGAGCAGGCGGATGATCCGGACGCGGTGTTGTAAACCGGTGCGGACTAGCAAGTTGTCCTCCATGTTGTAAACCGGCGCGGATGCATGAACCGGTGGCCAGGGCGGACGGGCGAGTCGTCCGTGGTGTTTTAAGGTGGTACGGACGGGCGAGTTTGGCCGGCGCGTTGATGTAGACCGGACTGCGGGGGCGGCGGTTCGTGTTTCGATTTATCAGTGTGACATATGCAGATGCCGGTGTAGAACAGCTAGCGCGCGCCGTCCACGGTAGGGCATCACTTTTATAGTGAGCACTTGTCCTGTATAAAAAGATATAGGCAAGAGTAATTGTCTTCAAACAAAATATGTGCGAATAGGAGGGATAGCGCCCGATTCACCTGCATAACCGGTAAGTCGACCGTGACATTGAAATCCGGTGCGGACAGGAAGAGATGGCACCATCATTGTAATTCGCACGGATGGGCGAAGTCGGCCAGATGTTGATGTAGATCGAAAAGACGAAGCGTAGTTTGTGCACGTCAGTGTCTCTCATGGACGGTGAACAACTGTCTGACTTACTTTTGATGCCATTGGATATAGTGATCGTGACCGAATCAAGCCGGGTAAATACCAATGGCGATTTGACCATCTCTTGCCCTTACACGGTGTGCCTCTCCGATCCTCGTGCAATTTGTCTTCTTCTGAATTTCCCCTCTAATGGCTTCAACCTTGAACAATCACGCACAAAATACATGGTGCGCCCCCACACGGGTGTCCGTGATCTGGATCTTTCTTTTTATGGAACCCTCGACCCAAGCCGGCTGTTGGATCGGGAATCATGAACAGATAATGTTGTTTTGTAACGGAAAAACTCTCTCCTGTGATGTTATCCTTCAACGCTGATGTTAAGCATTTCATTCAACCACCAATCAATCCAAAGAATCATCTGAATACTTATAACCGCATCAACGCAAACTTGGTGATTTGACGGTTTGATGGATTGCTAGATGTCGTGGCACAACAGCCGCCGAGAAAGCTGATCGCGTCCACCCAATTGGCGCAGTTGACGCAACGATTAAACTCTGTTTGCCGTTTTGACTCAGCAGATCGGCCGGTGACAGCGACGGACAAACCCTAATTTTTCCTTGAACCTTAAATCTTGTATATATCGTTCCAGCCGGTTGCCATAGAGATGATGTAGATCTTTCCAAAACTCGTCCTTCTTCATCTGGAAAATTGCAAGCTTCTCGAAACCTTGGGACAGATCCCTTCAAGAACTCAACACCACCGCAGGCGAGCCCCACGGTGGGCGCCAACCGTCGTGGAATTGTCACGGCAGATGTCCTTAGTGTCGGGACTTAGTCAGCGAGGCCAACGCATCTATGTGGTAGCTTGAGAGGGGTTGAGCGGAATCGAGAGACGCAACACAAGACAGGGATTTAGACAGCTTCGGCCCCGGAAACATCATCCGCAATAGCCCCACGTCTTGCTTTGAGGCCAGTCTCATTATGATCATGAGGGAGTCGCCAGTAAACCGGCTCTCCTCTAGTTGTGTCTAGCCCTAGATATTGTTGTTTGCTTGTAGCTTCTCCCTCTTTGGGGAGCCCTGCCCTCCTTATATATGTTGAAAGGGCGGGTTACATGTGGAGTCCTATTAGGACTAGGACTAGCCTATCTTGTATTACAAGTCGGATACAAGTCCATGTCTTAGCTCCTTGTAAGACAAATATTCCTCACGCCTTTCCTCTTAAACCGCCCACCGTAGTTGAACCGGCCTTCATGAACCGCCAACAAAGCCACCGGTCTTGCCGCTCCTCGACCCGCTGCCGGATTACCAATGAACCATAAACCGCTGGTCGCCAAAGTGAACCGCCAAGTGTCAGCGGGTTCTTCAGGTAAATCGCCAAGTCCGGCCGGGTTATACTTCCGGCCGGTTTACGCCGCGGGGTATATCCCCGACAACACGCTTGTTTGAAATTTGGGGAAAGTACAAACTTTGCCCCCCTCTTAAATTTTGGACCTACTGCGGGTCAGGGGTAGGATGGTAATCCCAGGTGTCCCAAATAGTGGGCGGGAGCGATTTCGGCCGCGTGCAGTGTTCTTAGGTGACCATTGTGTATGAATGTTTTTCGGAGGCGGTTGCGTGGTGTCTAGATGAAGCTACAAACCTACCCCGGTTTAGACCTTTGGACGTCGGGCCGGTAGGTTTCACAGGTCGGAGTTATTAGAAAAGTAATTTCCTTGTACTACCAAACATTGGTCTCACGCAGCGGTTTCAAGTAGTAGAGGCTCTTTGGCGCTTCGCTCGAAATTTTGAAATGTACATTCACGTTTAGAGTACTCTTGAACTATGAGGATTGACCTAAATAGACAACGTTATATTTGACCTTGTATGTTTGAAAACCTCATTAAATTATCCGCTTCCTTTTGAATTTTCACACTTGAAAATCCTATAACTACGATTATTTTGGAATGGAGGAGCTAAATTTGAATCTATTTTGTACACGACTACATATGCTATTATGTACAAAATCAGAGCAAAGATTGGTACCCCCATAGTTTAGGTATGGTTTACAAATGCCATGATATCAAATTCAAATAATTGAATGGACTTCATGTTGAATTCGATTTTTTTAAACCACCTTAGGTTGAACTCAAATGTATACTAGTTCATAGGTAGCTATTTATAAATGTCCATTGTGTAACTTTCGTATGTATAATGTGATTTACACACAACATGAACTATACTCACGCTTATATTCAATTGCTAAAGCGATGCATTGTCTGGAGTTCAAAATACTAACTATGTGGATCAATTGTGTCGAATAATAAGATAGACATGCTCAAATTCGATAGAATCTAGATGTCTGATGGATCAATGACCGCTCCTTACGCGAATTGCAAATATAATGATCCCATCCTAATATTTGGATACAATTTATATCTTTAATCAATGTGTAGAGCAGTCTTTTACGTGTAGTTTCACTCTCCATCGGTGGTCTCTCACACATGCTCACACACTCTCTCCCGAGGTGTCTTTCTCGCACACATTCTCTAGATATAACCCTCGCTCCTTCTCGTAACCATTTACAACTGTTTTCACTAACCTTTATCACAAGCACTCTTGCTCTCGCAAACATACACACGCACAATCCTCATCGACCCTTTCTATATACATGGAACTGCCTACGTGTCTCATGTACGCACATTATCTTTACGCCTGTCTCTCACGCATTATCTCTCACCTCTCTTCCTAATCGATTTAGTATGATTCTAGCAGAGCATTCTGTAGGATGCCCCTTAAAGTTAGGTTGGATGAATAGTAATATCATAGATAGAGGGGTTACCTTAGTCCGAGAACCTAGGGTTACAAATCCTAGCCGGCTTTGTCAGTGGACACAGAGTCCTTCACAATTCTGCTATCTTTGTCTTGTACGACTAGTCATCCATGGGTCTTCCTAAATGTGTCATGGGCAAACCAATGTGTCGTAGGAAGGAACCGAACAAAGGGCCTCACCTCGACCCACCGGACCTCACGCGGTGACACACCCTCTGCCCCCATGTCTCATTATCTTCTCACACCCACACATACCGACACAAACACCACACACAAAGAAAAATTATCCTGGTGCCTCTATTCCTTCCCCCCTTGCATATACACACTCAAGGGAATGGAATCTCTTGTCGTGACGCGTCTCTCTCTCTCTAGACCACCCTCATTTCTCATGCTATGTCTCCCCCCCCCCCCGTCGGCCCCTCTATTCATGCCTCTCTCGAATACGTAATACACACACATACCTCTCTAGGCCCCGCCAAATGCATCAACTACACATTCACACATGTTACATCACGTACCCCATTGATCTAAAAAGCCCTCTCTTCACGTTTATTTCGCATACAACATTCCTTTTGAATAAAGTGTGGCCAAAAAATTATTTTAGAGTTTCTACATATATACAACATTACAAAGTTATATGGAGGAGTACGGACGCTAATTTGCATTGCATTGTGCCCACAATGATATTTATTCCGCACTGTGAATTTGTATATTTTTATACTATATACAAAGTTAGTCATAATAAAGAGAAACGAATAGCTTCTCTCTCTCCATCGCATACCACCCCTGTACTCAACTTTCATGTATTCACACAAAACTATCTCCATTTCCTATAAAAGTAAGCCCACAGAAAAATCACGCGTGTTTCATCTTTCTCTCGCGATATATGCAATGACGATCATTGTATTTGAAGTGAAAGCATGATACATACATTGGACTTCATAATCCACTCATTACGGTCACCGTTTACGTTTAGTGGTTATTATACAGTCATAGGCTAACCATACAACTTTGTATTTGCTCATGACATGACTAGTTGACCAGTTGAACGCTCCACGTGGCACCTAATCTAGTGTTGAATCACATTATCTCACTAACATCATGCCCACCTGTCGACTTGTATCTACTCTACATCTACACTATTATATAGTACATAAAATACACTCGTATAAAAAACAGAGTTGGTGATGATGGTGTGCCTGCCATCCTGCAATATAGGCCGTCCGATTTATATCTGACGGATAGAAAAGAAACTATGGCAGTTTTGCAAAAAGGTACCCACACACCTCTCCACATTTGCAAATAAGGCCTTCCCTCGTTCATCCTTCTGTCTCACAAGATAAACAAGTCATACAAATGCATCTTGATGTTACGTGCAACGCACGGGCATCTTGCTAGTAAGAATGAAAACAAACGACAAAAAAATATTTTGACGGTGGTGCGAAGTCATGACCCATGCACAGCGGACAAGGTGGCCTTGTATTGGTATGCTGAGCCGTCTGTTTTAACACACAAGAGCTGGTGTGGTGATTATACACACACGCACGCATGCACACGAACTCCATCCGAGCAACACTCACACAAACACATGCACCCACGCACGCACGGAACCCTCACACGTACACACGTAGCCATGCACGCACGCAACACTCACACGCACACACGCACGCATGCATGCACACACTAGTACACCACACGACCAACACATACTCTCACGCTCAAGTGCTCAACCTACACGTGCATGCACACACATCAGGCCCCGATGCATACATACACAACCAGGTGATTCCAGCGCGGGTTGGAGCCTTGTCGCTACCAAGTAAATTTGTGTTTCTCTGCCATTTCCCTATGCGAACTGACAGGTGGGACCCACAAGGAACGTGGTCAATTTAACTAGTCAACATGGCGCCACGCAGACTATTTGGCCGGTCAACAGAGTGCGATCCGATGCTGAACTGTGAGAAAGTGACCGGATAATCACCGCAAAACGTATATAGTGACCGTAATCAGCTTATTTTAAAGTTCGGTGACCGTACTACGCTTTTCTCTCTGTAGGCCCTCCAAAACTACATCTCTACATGTTCTCGCATGTTACATCTAACAACTATGCAATACAGCACTACTACTACACTCTAACACAATAAATCATATGTGTTTTTAGTTTTACTAGATATCATATTGTTACTTATAATTATTCAGTTTGCATACATTAAAATTGCCTTTGAAATGTGTGGCCAGTATCATCTCTTTAGGGAAAAATCTCGCCTTTCCTGTTTAATCGGGTTTGTATCGATGGATCGTATGTAAACAAAGCAAAACTATAGTATTATACGGTACAAGTGACAGTTCATCGGGTCGTGTCAGGTCGCCTACTCCTCCGTCGTAGAAGTGGAGCGCTCGCTTTCATAAATCTTCTAGTCCCTTTCGCCGACATGTGGGACATCAAGCTACCGGGTCTACGTGCCATACCGGAATACAGTGCAGAGCAGCCGGGGTGAAGCACCGCAGTCATGGCACCGGCATAGTAATGAGCAATGAGGCGTCAAATCACAAAGTTGCACCTTTCCCGCAGTTAAGTTGGAGGGACGAAGTAATAATCCTAAAAAAAGAAGTTGGAGGGACGAAGCAACCATCATTTCACTCGTTGCCGAATCCGCTTCTCCCCCATCTTCTTCAACTTAACCACATGTTGCTTCTGTCGTTGTTCTGCCTCATGTGGGACGCAGATCAGCTTGGTCGCTTCTCCCTCATCTTCTTCAACTTAACCACGTGTTGCTTCTGCCGTTGTTCTGCCTCATGTGGGACGCAGATCAGCTTGGTAAAGCACTGACACGTGGGACCGCATGTTAGCAAACCGCCAGGACAACGTCCTCCGAAAATAAGAAACCTCCCCCGCCATCCGCGCGGCAAAATCACCTCTTTTTACTAATCTTTGATTCTATAATTTTTTAGATCAATATAATTGAGATTTGTATAGATAGCACACAGGAGCAAAACCAAGTGGTACGGTTAAGGGCATCCACAATGTGTAGCCAAATGTGAAAATAGCTTTTGGCATCGTGGGAACCATTGTGGACGGCGTTGCCAAAGCCAAAAAGATGGAACCGAAGCTCCCTGATTGATTGATTGATTGAAGGAATAGAAAAATGCAACGTCTCTCCTCTTTCTCCCATGCTTGGACGCATGTAGGAGTAGTACAGTATAGAGCATAGAGTCTACTCCCCTGTCCCTTCTATCACAAATCACAAAGCAGTGAGGCGTCAAATCACAAAGCACGGACGAAGCAACTATCATTTCACTCTTAGCTGACTCCGCTTCTCCATCGTCTTCTTCGAGAAACCATCTCACCGCACTAGTACTCCTAGTAGTAGTACTAGTAAAGGACTTCCTGGATACAAATAAGGCGGTTGTCTCGGCTTGCAAGCGGTAGTACTAGTAAAGAACAACTTACTGTGGTCTCCCTCAATGGTGTTCTCCGTCGAACGCACTTCGCCAAACCACAAAAAAAAGTCGTCGACGTCACCGCAATGGGCAAGGAATTCAAATATAGTTACTACCTCCATTTTTTTGTACACAAGGCCAGTATATCAAAATTACAATTTGCAAAGGGCTACTAACACTAATCGAGGCAAAATTGATGGGGTTAGCAACCAAGGACATTAATATCCCCTGCATGCATGCGGAAGTGAGAAGGTTCGTTTGCATGGCGCTGCATTAATCAAGCGATGAGGAGTGAGATGGTTAGCTCTTTGGTCTTTCGAGAAAAAATACGCATTAATTGACACGTGAAACAAGGATTTGTATCAAGTAAAACCCCGCCTTTCTTTTTTAACACTAGTACTCCTAGTACGTACTACCTCCGTCTGGTTTATAGGTCCCTTTTATAGTTTGTGCCAAATTTTGACTAAAGATTTAACTAACAAAATGTTAATGCATGTCAAGAAAAATTATCTCATTGGATTCATATTTGAACATAGTTTTGAAAAATATAATGTTTGGTGACATGCATGAACATTTTCCTAGTTTAATCTATGGTCAAAATTTGGCACGAAATACAATGGGGACCAATAAACCCGGACAGAGGTAGTACGTACTTATCCTATTTGGGTCTAGGCCTTGCATTGCCAAACTTTGCCATACATTTTTGCCAAGCTTGCCTAAAGTTTTCAAAATGAGAAGGAGGTAAACTTGCGCACGGCTGTCGCGGTCGCACCGCACCCTCACTCGGTCGCTCCTGCACGCCGCGGTCGCACAACACCCTCACACTTCGCTCCTGCACGCCGCAAACCCAACCAAGGGAACGCACCCTCACTGACACGTGTTGTCGCATGTAAACAAACCAAACTCAGCCATCCTATCGCTGACACATAATTTTCGTTCATAGAGTATGTTTATCCAACCAGAGTATCCGTATGGCTCGTGCGGTGGTCTGCTGGGGAAGAAGAAGAGGTGAGGAAGAAGGAAAGAAGGGTTAGGAGACGTAGGATATTCATCCAACCGCCTGAAATGGTAGACTCAGGCGACTTGCATAACAAATAGTATGTTTTTACACATCAAAAGATCCATAATAATAAAAACAACAACATAAAGAAAAACTATCACTGCTCGCGAAAAGAGACAGCCTCATCGTCTTTGGCTGCCGGCGCGAACCAGCCGTCGCTGCCGACGTGTGTCTCCGCACCGTGGTTGTGCTCGGCCTCCAGCTACTCGTTCAAGCGGAGCGTGCGGGCGCTCTGCACGGACAAGAGCAAAACCCGGTTCAAGTCGAGGACGTCCGGTTCCGCCTGCAGGAGGGCCTCGATGGCAGCGGCATCCGTGCGCTCCGCGTCGAGTCGAGCCTCCGCCGCCCGGTTCAAGTCCAAGAGTTCCGGTTCCACCTGCAGGAGGGTGTCGATGAGAGCGGCATCCGCGCGCTCCGCGTCGAGTCGAGCCTCTGCCGCCCGGTTCAAGTCCAGGACTTCCGGTTCCGCCCGCAGGAGGGCGTCGATGAGAGCGGCATCCGCGCCTCTGCATCGAAGTCGAGCCTCTGCCGCCCGGTTCATGTCCAGGACGTCCGGTTCCGCCTGCAGGAGGGACTCGATGGCAGCGGCATCCGCGCGCTCCGCCTCAAGTTGAGCCTCCACCGCCCGGTTCACATCCACGACATCCGGTTCCGCCTGTAGGAGAGCCTCGATGGCAGCGGCCTGCGCGCGCTCCGCGTCGAGTTGAGCCTCTGCCTCCCGGTCCTCCTTTAGTATCGCCATGTTGAACCGCTGGTCCGGCTTGCACCATGGGGGACTCTTGACGCCAAAGACGAGGTCGACGTCCATCGTCTCATACCCATCGGGGGCCTTCTGCGCCGTGACCTCCGCAGTGAACATTGGATCGGCTTCCTCCTCCTCGTAGCTTGGCTCCAGAGAACTTGGGGATAGGCTCGCTGCAAAGCGAGCTTGGGAACGGAGGTCTGTGGCGTCGATCGCCGCCGCGATTCCTGCGCGGCGCTCCGGCGTCAGCATCTTGTAGTAAGTGATCTTGCGGCGCACCATGGCTTTCCGGCGAACTAGGGGACGCTTGATGCGGGCTAGGGGATCGAAAGGTGGGGGAATTGGGTGGAGATTTGGTGTGGTTTTAGGGCAGCGGCTGGCTTAGGCCGAGCAGCGAAGGTTCTGGTGTGAATAGTGGTTCCAGTGACAACCGGACACTTGGTTTTGACTGTACATCGCTCTTGTCGCGTTCGCGTTGCAGCCCGGCACGCTGGACCCTCCACGTCGCTCACCGAATGGAACGCGCTTCGTCTTGCATTTTCGCCGCCAGGGACCGCAGTGGAGAGCAAACCGGCGTCCCTCCCCTCCCCGCCCGCGTCATTTATTATACCACTACTCCCTCCGTTTTATGCGGAGTAAATAAAAATAGAGGGAGTATACTACGGATGAGGATCCCCTGACGCGGCCGAACCCATTGAGTAACTGACATGCGGGGCCTAGCAAGCATGGGGTCCGCCATTAAGTGACCGAAAGGGAGGGTAAGGCAGGGATACCTACGTCAGAGGATCCACTTCCACTATACTCTGACCAAATGTTAGAGTAATAATATATGACATGCAACTTACACAAATGTTAGAGTAATAATATATGACATGCAACTTACACAAAGCATACAGGGTCTAATGCGTTTTTTGAGGCTAACTTTGACCAAATGTTAGAGTAATAATATATGACATGCAACTTACACACAGCATATGGTCAATTTCGCATGTGAAAGGAGTTTCCAATGATATAATTTTCACATTATACATCTCATGTACTCCCTCCGTCTAGGTGTGTAAGTCATCTTACGAAAACCAAATAATCCCAAAACACGTAGGCGCGGTGCATTAACTTCTACCTCGTTTCTTGTTTCTTGACATATTAACCAATAAGAGATGAGGGTGTGCATGCCTTTAATGACCTGAGACTATCAAACATGACATGCAGTGGTTAGTTCATTGCATGCAATACTATTAATTAGCAAATAAACATTAATATCTCTCGTTTTCCCCTCCTCCTTGGTCACGGTGCACAGCCTAAGATGACTTACTCACCTATGTGAAAGGAGTACTATTAATCTTGTCAATAGTCAAATTGGAAACCATCTCGAGTACGTACAAATCTAACAATATTGATTGGGCGTTGTTGAATGTTGATACCTTTTTTATCATAGTAGAGATACTTTGACTACACATACAACTTATATGAAAGGCAGAAAGGATAGGAGGGAGTATATTGTATGTTCAAAAACGAAATTAACATTGAATACCCTTTATATATGATTTGCGGATGCTATGATCACCGGTTCAAAATTTTGAATCCACCTTAGGTATCACGTGCCCCCACTCGTTCCCTCTCCATTTCATCTCGGGGTCCGGAGATCTATTGAAAGTGGACTAGGGTGGGTACATGCGAACGATACTCGGCGGAATGTTCAAATGAGGCATGCGGGAGGATGGACTCGACTGGAGGGCGACATGATCAATGGAGAAGAGGGTTGGAGAGGAATGAGAAATAAGCAAACGCCACATGATTACACTTGAACGGCTCAAATAAACAATAAGTTGTCTCGCTTGGCCTACATAGTGAAAGGCCTAATGCGCAACGCGGAGCACTGGCACTCGAATATGGCCAGGAAAACAGAGAAACCGACATGTGGGGCACACCCGTCGGGACGACGTAGCGCAATGGAGGAGCTGGCCCACGACCTCCTCGCCACCGACAACCGTTCGTGTGGATCTTTGGGGCCAACAACGGGGCACAGCTCCAACACCGCCTCTGGACACAGCGACCGCGGTTAGCGACACGCTCATATCGTCGATAGACACGGTCGGTTTCAGCAGCCGAGGGTGGCGTTTGTGTTGTGGCACGACCAACGGTATGTTTGGTTTGTGCCCAAGGTTGCCCCATCAAAGCATTGGGTAGCCAAAATTTTGGTTGAGGTGTTGGTTGCCCATGATTTGGCCGACATTGGCAAGAAAAATGAACTAGAGTTGGCTAGAGTTCATTGGCATGCCAAAGAAATGGCAACCATCCAAATAAAGACCAATCTTTTGGTCATGACCAAAATTTTGGTAAGGTGCACTTTGGCCACAATTCAAACACACCACAACACCCGGCTCGTCGCGGATGCACGGGGCGCCGCGACGCGTCCGCGGAGTGGTGTAGCGCGGCCAACTGCATCCTTTGGACCTGAGACCATGCCGGGTCGTCTTGCTTTTTCAATGACATGCGGGGATCACATTTGACCAAAGGGCATCTCCAATGTTGCCACGACCGCAACTGACTACCCTGGCACACCAAAGCCCTCGTCCCTCGCGCCGCGTCGCTGGCTGCGTTCAAATGCGCCAGCTGCCCGCATTCATGTCATCCATTTGTATGTCGTCGTTAAGAGGCTCGGTGCCCGAGGAACCAACTCCGGCGACTTAATGACGCTCCCGGACGCTTGGCCTCACCGGAATGCGCTACTTAAAGTGGCAACGCCCAGCAAACCTCCACACCATAGCGCATCGTCCTCCTACCTGACACCACATCCGTCATGACCGCAAGTGCGAACGCTCTGCGGGAGAGCTTGTCTTCGGGGATGAAGCTCGAGGTCGCCGCCCTCGCTCAAGTCGCCTCTCGCGACGCAATAGTGGCGTAGCCGGACGCGGATGCGACCACACAAGCGGTGGCCACGCTGGCGGCCGACGACGGGAGCACCGCCACCACGCCCTACTTGCCGCCGTCCAACGTCCGGCACCGCCGAGGTCGGGGACTCCTCCGAGGATGAGTAGGGCATGGGAGGCGACAGGGCTTGGTGTGCCAACTCGCCGGTCCGTATCCCGTGTTCTACTCTTCCTCGCCGGGTCTTGAACCCCGACCCCGTACATAGAGATCGCAGATGGAGGACGTCGGTCGCCGCCGTAGAATAGGTTTAGGGTCGGGTTTCTTTTATTTTTCTGTCTTATAAAAGTTCGAAATGTAATGAAAATGTGCCATGTTCGCATTAATCTCGGCCGGTGTATATGAACTTTCACAATAATATACACATTGTAGGAGTACTAGTGCACGGAAGATCAAGATCTTGTGGGAGAAAAGGATGAACGAGGGAAAGCCTTATCTGCAAATGTGGAGAGGAGTGCGGGTAAATTGTCATAGTTTCCTTCCTAATCGTTAGATATAGATCGGACGACCTATATTGCAGGATGACAGGCACACCATCATCACCAACTCTGCTTTTTACTGAACCGAGATAAATCTAAAAAACCCAACTAAGCCAACCTCCCAAAGCATATCAGCATGAGAAAAGACCCGGCCGCGCCGTTTTAGTCGGGATTACCGAATTACTAGTAGTAGTATCGATGGATCGCGCGAAACAACATTTTTTTTGAGGGGGTGAAGCACCTAGTTTAAAAGGAAAAAAGGCGGTACACTCAGCACTCCTGTCGCGGTCGCATTGCACCCCACACACGTTCGGTCCTGCACAGGGCTCACGCAAACGGAACGCGCTTCGGCTTGCCTCTTCACTGACACGTGGGACTGCACTTGGAGAAACCGACCATGCGCCAAACTCCCCCCGCCCACCGCGCGAAAATCCTCCCCCCCCCCCCACACAAAATTCCCCCCAAATTTGATTCCACCGCCCTTCGGCGAAATATTCCCCAAACCCGCTCCCCCCGTCCCCCCTCCACTCCATTCGCTCTGCCAAAGCCGCCCTCCCCACCGCGCGGATACGTCGGCGCCGCGGTTCGTCGAGGGGACGCACGGCGATCCTCTCGCTCCCACAAAGATGCTCTCAGAGATCGCCGCCCTTCAGCCGCACTCACCACCTCTGGCTACGTTCTTGTGGAGGCGCACGGCGGTCAGCACCGCCACCGCTGGCGACGTTCGTGTGGAGACGCACGGCGGTCAGCTTCTCCCACGGTACGCGCATTCTAGACTGAGGCCCCGTTCATGTCGGTGTAGCGCTGAATGTTAGCTGATAGACGCTGTTAATCTCACTGTTTGCCGAAGTAGTTTACTGTCAATATGCTCGCTTAAGAAGCTTCATTGCCTGCTCGCACTCACTCGCTTAGCTGAGATGGCATGCCAAGGCCGATTAGTTGCTAAAATATCGTGCCATATATTTATTGTGACGTGGATTGCCATGGTCTAGTAGCCAATTTGTTAGGTGAAATAGCTCTACACCGCTTTATACTCGATCTTTGTTGCTGCGATGGCCTTCGATAGTTTGATGGCTGTGTGCTCGGGCTCATTGATCAAACAAATTTCGCCATAATTTAGCACTCAAATCTATTTGCTGAATTAGCTTTACATATATTTCGTTACTTAGATCTGCTCGTCCAAATATCTTGCCATAGCTTTAGACATCGACCTAGGTAATTTTTTCTGACTTCATAAAAAAGCATATATGTTTTTCCTGTAATATCTAGTAGAAGAACTAATTTGTATGTCTAATGATGGACATGACTTGGATAACTTCTGCTCGAAGATTCTCCGCTGCATATGTCGAGGGGGTTGAAAACTTCATGAACTTTATTAGAGCTTAGTACGGTGGTCCGAAATCAGATGTGCTCTGCCCGTGTAGCAGTTGTATGAATTCAGTTACAAGACCCCAGTCAACTCTGCAAAATCATCTACACTTGTATGGGATGTCGGTCACATATACTAGGTGGGTTCATCATGGTGAAGTTGTGAACGTCAATGTTATTGACTACGTGGAAGCAGCAGATCACCATGTTGATCTGCCTGATGCTTAGGTGGTAGAGGAGGAGGAGGTGGTGTTGTCGGAGCAAGTGAGTTTGACCAACATTGAAACAATGCTACGAAATGCTCGTGCATTCCGTGAACTTTCACCTGCAGAAGAAAAACGGTGGGCCCGCATGTTGGAACAATGCAACGTTGCTGTCACCCCAGGAAATAAGCTGTCAGTATTCTCAGCTATGGTCACCTTTCTTCAGGTGAAGACATCTGAGTGGATGACCAACAAATCATTCGATGCGATGTTGGCTGCTTTCCGCAAATCTTTCCCAGATGCGTCTGAGCTGCCACACACCTACAGTAAAATGAAGAATTTCCTTCGTGTAGTTGGAATTGGATATGATATGATCCATGTTTGTAAGAATAATTGTGTTCTGTTCCTGTAGGATTATGCCAACTTAAGTGAATGCCCGAAATGCAAATCATCAAGATGGAAAGATGGCGATGCTGTGAAGAGGGTTCCTCATAATGTTCTGAGACATTTTCCAATTACACCAAGATTGCAGAGGTTGTTTCATGATGCTGAAACAAGAGAGGATGTCCTGTGGCATTCTAGTAACCAGGAGTACAGAGGTCGAATGTAATGAGCCATCCATCTCATGGTAGTGAGTGGAAAAGCTTCAATGATAAACACAAAGAGTTTGTCACGACCCGAGAAACATTAGACTTGGCTTAGTTTCAGCTGGATTTAACCCATTTGGCCACGAGAGCGCCACATATAGCATGTGGCCAGTGCTTGTTATCCCTTACAACATGCCTCCAAATGTCTGCACCAAAGAATCAAACTACATGATGGCCTTGCTCATCCCAGGTCCAAAAAGTCCTGGAAAGGATTTTGATTTGTTCATGGAGCCTCTTGTGGAGGAACTTCAACCGCTATGGAAGGGTGTTCTCACTCGAGACCTATATAGCAGCCGACCAGCTGATTTCTTTCTGCGTCTTTGTTGTAATTTGGTGCATCCATGATTATCCGGCTTTGGGCACTATGTCAGGGTGAACGACACATGGTTACAATGCATGTGTTCACTGTGACAGGAATCCGCTGTCATACGCAATACTTAGCAAGATCTGTTACATTGGACACCGCTGTTTCCTTGCCAAGGACAAGCTACATCCTAGAAAATACTGAAGACATGTGTTCAATGCAAAGCATGAAAACCGTGATGCGCCAAAGAGGCTCGCCGCCGATGAGTTGCAAGTGGAATTAGTGAAGGTCAGGCATTTTACACCAGGAAACCATACTGTTAATGGTAGAGGGAAAAGGAAGCGTGGCACGGTAGAAGAGATATTATTGTTTACCCGCAGGTCCACTTTGTGGGACTTGGAGTATTGGAAAGATTTGGATCTGCGGCATAATCTTGATGTGATGCACATCGAGAAAAATATATGTGATAGCATTATCGGCACACTTCTTAACATTGAAGGCAAGACGAAAGATACCTTAAAATCTAGGATTGATTTGACACACCTGGGTATCAGAAAGGATTTGCAGTGCAAGATGAAGGTAAACCACGGATATGGCACCAGCTGTGTATGCGTCTTGGACAAAATAAAAGAAAAGAATTCTGTGAGGTCCTCACACGTGTGAGATTCCCACATGGATTTGCTTCCAACCCCGAAAGGAGAGTCGGTCTGAGATGGAAACAAGGTACAAGGGTTGAAAACTCATGACTGCCACGTCCTACTTCAAAGGGTTTTACCTATTATCCTTAGAGGATTGGGCCGCCCTGACTTATACAGAGCAGTTGCAGAGTTGGGACAATTCTTCAGGGAACTCTGCAGTAGAAATATCAGGATAGATGCTTTGGAGCGTCTTAGAGACAAGATACCAACTATCCTATGCGACCTTGAGAAGATATATCCTCCAGCCTTCTTTGATGTGATGGTGCATTTGGCTGTTCATCTACCTGATGAGGCACTACTTAGAGGTCCAGTACAATATGGCTGGATGTACCCTATTGAAAGGCGGCTAGGCACTTTCAAGGGCTATGTTAGGAACAGAGCTAGACCCGAGGGTTCCTTTGCAGAGGCCTACATTGCTACAGAAGCATTGACATTCTGCTCAAAATACATTGAAATAGCTGATCAGCTTAGCAAAGAGGTGGGTGAAGACAATCCGGGCTCAATGTTTTCGATTATTACATTAGGAAATTCTGAGGGAAGAGTCGACAAGAGGACAAACCTAAAGATATGGACAAAATGGTTTGGTATGTGTTGAATAACTGTCTTGAGATACTACCTTATATCAAGTAAGTGCATTACTGCAGCTTATACATCGTAATCTACTAAACTTGCAGCACATTCTTATATATTTAGATGTTTGACACAATCACTATGTTGTGCAGCATGTACAAAGAGGAGTTACTGCCGCAAAATCGAAGAAACATTGACAAACTGGTTATGGCAGGATTTGTGAAATGGTTCAAGAACCATGTAAGCTTTTGAAGTGCACTGTCAGTTTTTTTAATATATTAAGTACATAAGATGATCAACTTGTCTATTTTCTAACCATAGGTTACGAAGATGCGGGAGGATGGGTAGGTAGTTGATGATGCCCTTTACTCACTAGCAATGGGTCCTGATACTCGGGTAAGACATTATGAATCTTGCGTTGTTGGAGATGTGCGCTACAACACCCTTGCACGAGACGAAGGAAGGAAGACACAAAACAGTGCCATCATGAGCACGGATACGTATGACAAAGAGATAACTGAAATGTATGCTAACATAATGACATTGTTCGATTGCAGTATATCTCCGATTTCGAGGATGATCGGTGTGTGGTTCACATTGTCTTTGTCGTTGGTATAACCTATTTTCCAGGATCGCAAAACCCAGAGCTGATGATTATTTCAAATCCATCAATGTCAAGGAGGCCTACCAGACCAACGAGCCTTTTATTTTGGCAAATCAAGCAACACAGATATTTTTCTTGGAAGACACATTTGCACGTAGCAATGACTGGAGAGTATTGCAAAGGTTTGAGCAGAGGAATTCGTTGAATGAAGTTGCACAACAAGATGATGCTTACATCGCTCACGATGTACAAGATAACACAGATGTTCCTAATATCTTTGAGAACCATCACGTCAATGACACCGCGAAAAGATTGCCTGTCGTCTTTGTGGACATACAAGAGTTGATCAAGAAGAAGCCAACGTTCGTGGACGTTGAGGACGAAGAAGAAGATGACATCGTGGGGAATTATGATTCAGACTGATACACATGGCGAAGATGTTGACGCTGCTGCTGCGGATGATGATTACATTGCTTTTGTCGCATTTGCCTGTCAGAAGACTTTTTTTATCTACTATGTGAAATTGTGTTTGCTATGACAACTAAAACCTGATGAACATGTTGTTTAGTATTTTGCTGTGAGAACTTCACTTGTTATGTATGCTGATTTGTGTTTGGTGATTGTATGACAACTAAAACATGATGACATTGTTGTTCAGTTGTACTCATATTTGGCTGTGAAACTTGTATTTGATGACATAGTTTGCTATTGGATTGCAATTTGCTCGACATCTTCGAATGAGAACAAAGCTGACCCGACAGGGCCTCTGCTATCTATTTATTTATATGAGCAAAAGGGGATACCCCTTGATTTCCCTTAATAGAAATCATTAGATGTTCACAACACTACGCCCAGCCTGCTACACAGGTTTCATTCATTACTAGTTTCAGCAAAGTGCTCATGTAGTAGCCACTGAATACATCACGAGTGCTACATACACTTCAAATAAAGAGACAATCATCCTACAGAGCACATCGATTTTGCCCATTATCTTCACAAGCTCTTTCATCTCCTCATTGCTGTCAAGGCCGTTCAGCAGCTGTTGCTTGGCCATGATCAGAGGAACTGCGTCTTTAACCTTCTGCTCTGCATCTTCCTCTTCCGCCGTTCCTTCGCCATTTGTCCAACACCCCAACCTGCTGGTATTGGGATTCCTCGGCTAACCAAATAATCAGCGTAGTTGCATTCCCCCACATCAGCAACTTCCCAGAAATAAAAATCACATGAATCTTCCCTTTTATGCACGAATCAAATTGGAAGATCATCAACCAAACAATTAAAAAAAATCAGCAACTAGAAGCAGCAGAACAACACTTAAACATATTATTACCCCATGATTCGGGCATTTGTAGAAGACTCGGCCAGGGTTGCAGATTGTGGTTGAGACGCGACGGATGACTCTGCGTGATTTGCAGCAGTGGCTCCACACCAACGGCAGCGGGTTGCGATGAGCAATCGGCTGCGGTCTTGGCGTGCGGCGGGGTGTGATGAGAACCACAGCGATGGTAATGGGTGGAGACTTGGCGCATATCTGGTTGTTGCCCTCTTGAAGAAGCGGTGGAATGACGAGCCAGCGGACATGGTTGCTGCGCCGTAGCTTGATGCTAGGCAGAGTAAGTAGAGAAGAGGAGAAGCGAACGTTGGATATATCAGTTTCATTACTTGTATAGTATCATAGCACCATATATAGTCATAGTCTAGGTTTGGATCCGAACCAGCTACAGGAGCACGTCTTTCTTTTTTCTAAAACTCGGCAATGTCTCTTTCTTTGGTACACTAGCTTGTTCTCAGACGCCTTCCCAAGTCTTTGATTTTCTTTCCCTTTTTTTTGCGAGGAAGGAAGGAGGACAAAATTAAGAGTTCCTCGGACTCAAACCCAAGACCTCTCGGTTGAAAACCAAGGGTGCTAGTCACTTATGTGGCGAACGTTCCCTGTGAGGAGGATGGCAGACGGACGCATTTTCCTCGCAGTTTTCTTCTTCCTATATATAAAAAAGTATGCTACTTGGTGTCCGCTTAGTAAAAAAACGATTGTGCCAACCTTGACCGTTCGATTGACATTCAATGTCTGTCGCATTTCTTCAGTCTCTCTTCTTCCTCGAGCCGCCAAAAGCCAAACCCGGCGCGGGACCGCTTCCTCCGCCTCCATGGCTGGCTGTGATCTTCCCCGGCTCCTCTTCGTTCCCGTCCGAGGCCTCACCATCATCCTCCACGCTCGCCGCGGCACCGCCCTCCGGTGTTGTCAACATGGTCAACAACCGAGAGGAATAAGGAGATGACAGTACATGGTGAGGATGACAGTAGGGACCCAGCAGCACGCGCAGTAATTTTGTTTTTTCGGGACGGAGAAGGGTATCAACTGGGTTGTGCAGGACTCGTGGCCCGTCTAGCCCAAGCTTTTATTTCATATGTTTAGCATATGACCAGCCCAGTTTGTTTTTTTCCTTTCTGAAAAATGGCTAGCCAGCTATTTTGTTTTTTGCAGAATAACCAACATAGGCCTACTTGCTTTTATACGCCCTGCTGGGCCTGAAATCTTTCAAGACGAGGAGGGATGCATTTTGCCCAGAAATGGGCTATAAGTAATAAGAAATGGTCTATAAGTAATAAGAAATGGGCTATAAGTAATAATAAATGGGCTATAAGTAATAATAAATGGGTCAAAATGAAAAAATACATCAAACATGCAATTAGTTCCCAAATACTGTTTTCTTTTCGGATTTTGATATTTTAAATTTCATTGTTTTTGTGCGGTAAAATTTCATTGAATTTAAATTAAGATATATTTAGATTTAAAATTAATTTGAATCCGGCTAGAAATTTCGGGTCAGATGTCGCTGTTGGGGACAGATTTGGAGGCTGACTTGTGGGTCTACTAGGTTGACGTGTACTTTGGCTTTGTCAACTTAGTCCACAAACGATTCTAGCAGCAGTGACCGTTGGATGTTAATCCAACGGCCGTGCTGCTTCTTCAATATCTGATCTTCTTGCTCTAGCCGCCCAAACCAGCTCCGGTGGGACTGCCTGCTCCTGCCTCCCGTGGCCAGGTCTTTGCCGCCGCCGCCACACACCGCCCCACCCTACTTCATTGCTGGCCAGGCCATTCCTCTACTCACCCACACCTCCTGTTATTTTCCGGCGACGGCAGCCTGACCAGTAAACCCTCATACTCCCCACCGCGTGGATAACCATTGCCGAGTATTCCCGGTTCCGTGTCGTTCCCTTCCTAGGCCTCGCCGTCGTCCACCGCCATGGTGCTCTCGGCGCGGCCTGGTCAACGTGGTCAACGAACGACATCCATCGGCCGTGGACTGTACGCGCAAAATAATGATTCCTCCACCTGACAGCTGGGACCCACCGGAAGGGCCTCTGTATTTCGCGAAAAAAACGTTCCCCCCGTGTCGGTGTACTAGAGTAGGGGTACCCTAGTATCCCGAACTTGTGCACGGGCAGTTGCAGCCCTCCGCGGCAAGGCTTACCGAGTGACCGCCAAGGTCCTCCGTGGTTGCTTTGGAGCCAACAAAGTATTCAAGCCAAGGAGACAAGGCCCCGGCAAGAGGAGCTTGCCGGGAAGGCCGCCCAAGGCACCTAGGAGACAAGGCCCCGACAAGAGGAGCTTGCCGGGAAGGCCCGGTGAGCGACAAGCTTCCGGACGTGATGAGACAATAACCGCGGCAAGGCGCTTGCCGCGGCGAACCACCACGCTGTACCTGCGCTCCAGCACATCCACTAACGTGTCGCCCTGGGACCTTTCCAGGCGCGCGTGGCGAGAGGTCGTGCGGCCAGTGGTGCGAGGTGGCAAGAGGCGCTAACAAGATTGCCATCGTGGCAAGCGGTGGCGCCCCTGACGGTCCCTGTTTGCACTTTGTTAGGCGGCGTGAGCGGGCATTTAATGCCTTTGTCCCCTGCCGTCAGGGTTAGGTGTGATACACTATACACTGTACAAGTAGCTGTACCAACCACTCCTTTTCCACTTTTACCCTTGTCTACGTTGCCACCTGTCGGAGACCCCTTGAGCATATAAAAGGAGGCCCATGCGCAACGTAGAGGAGGTTCAGAAGGTTCGAAGCCAGACACGCTCGGTCTCGTTAGCACCTTGTGTGTAATGTAGCACTCAGCGCTCCTGAGCAAGAACTCAATACACTCAGACATGCAGCAGTAGGAGTGTTATCTCTCCGGAGAGCTCCGAAGCTGGGTAAAATCGCTCGTGTGCTTCGCCTCGATCTGCTCTTCGTGCGACCTCCGCCCCCGCCGAACCGAAAGGGGCTCGGTCCGCCGGTCCCATAGGTGGTCGTGGGCCAGATCAGCCTGCCCCGACATCTTTGGCGTGCCAGGTAGGGGGCGTCGAGATTGTGCGAACCTGATCCGGCGTCCACACGAGCTAGACCTTCATCATCTTCATCGACATGCCACCGAAGAAGAAGGCTTCGGCCGCAGATGTTCCGTCCGCGTCGAACCCACCACCACCGGAGCAAACGGGTGGTGGGCTAGACGCCGGCGGAAGAATGGACGTCGACGGGGGAACCCACGATGCTGCCAAGTCCAAGGACAAGGCTGCGTAGACCTCGGCATCCGTACATGCACCGTGCCCGTCTCAGGAGGCGCGGGACCGACAGCGTCATCGTATTCACAATGCCATACGCTCGTTGGACCAAGATCGAGCTGGTGGATCTCGGGATGCTCAAGACCAGCATGCTCGCCAACATGCTGGCGCGAGCGAGGCACGGTCGCCTGGACGGGATACTGCTCCTTCTAACATAGTTAGAAGTCCGAGCATATCCCGCTCCTCGCGCCGTTCGCCACTGCCACCCACCACTCCGGCAGAAGCTTTGGCGAGAGCTCAACTGCTCCTGGATTACCCTCCAACAGCCGACAAGGTCGATGAATGGAGGGCCACCATTCAGAGTCTCATCGGCTTTGCCAACGGCAGGACTGCAAGGCACGAGCCGATGGCGACGAAACCGGTGGGGGTGCAACCACCATGCACTCTCCGCCCCGAAGGCCAAGATCGCCGACTCGCCGGATCCACCTCGACAGCGACTCCACCGCATCATCGGATCCTCGAGCTCGTCGCGATGAGTGCCTAGTTCTTCACAAACGACAAGAAGAAGACGCTCGAACTCGCGCCGGCGCCCAAGAGAAGCGCGCGTCAATCCGACAAGCGCTGGGCCCTCTGTCGACATGCATGCGCCCGAAGAACGAGCGACTTGCCGTCGTGGTAGGTTGCCCTGCGTTCACTCGTGAGCTGCGGCAAGTCCAAAGGGCCCAGCAAGAAGAATTTCAAGCCGACGCACGTGCAGAAGTACGACGGCAAGACGCATCCGTCGGAGTTCGTCAAGATCTACACCATCGCGGTGCAAGCTGCCGGGGCGAGACGACAAGATCCTGGCCAACTACTTCGGCGGTGCTCAAGCCCAATGTCGATCTGGCTCATGCACTTGCCGGACAACTCCATATCCTCTTGGGCAGATCTATGCCATCAGTTTGTCGGCGCCTTTACAGGCGGCCACAAGCCCCATGGCCAAGAAAGCGACCTTCATCTGCTCGCCCAGAGGGAAGGAGAGCCCCTGCGCAAGTACATTCAGAGATTCAGCCGTGTACAACACAACATCCCAGATGTCCACCCTGCCGCGGTAATCAGCGCGTTCCATCATAACGTGCGAAACCGCAGGATGCGAGAGGAGATGGCGATGTGCAAGATCAGAGACGTCAGTGAGCTATATGCCATGGCCGACAAGTGTGCATCGCGTCTTTGAGGAAGGAGGAGACTCCCGGAGAGAATCTTTGAAGCAGGAGGATCGATAGCGAGGAGACCGCCCGGCAAAGAAAAAACCGGTAGCGGAACAACAGGAAGAAGAAAGGCAAAGATGTGCTAGTTGTTGAGCAGTCCGGCAACGGAGGTGGCGCCAAGAAAGCCAAAGCTGGTAGCTCCGGCAAGGGCGTTGCGCTGGCACCAACTGCCGGTACTGTGGCGGTCGCCGACAAGCGTGACGGCTCCAACAAATAGTATCTTGCAAGATCCACCGCACTAAGGGCCATGACCTCCAGAGCTGCAAGAAGGTCGAGCAGCTTGTCGAGCAACACAAGGCTGAATACGAGCAACGCGACAAGGAGAAGGCCCGGAAGGTGCCGGAGGAGCTAGCAAGAAACGCCCCGGCCGAGGAGGAGCCACGGCAAGGCCAAGCAGCGGCAAGGAGACAGACCTCCCAGCGGCGCGACAAGGATGAAGACGACGGCGATGATGAAGACATGGATGATGACGAGACCGATGAGCAGGAGTTCCGAAAGCCCACAGAGGTCCTGTGCGTTGGCGGCGGTGCTTCTCTGCATACTTCACACCGCCAGCTCAAGCGGTGGATGCGGGAAGTCAATGCGGCGTAACCATCCGTCGAGTCACGCAAACCTCTCGAAATGGTCCAAGACGCCTATCATCTTTGATATTGAGGACCACCGATCACGTAATCGCGGTCGGGTGCTTGCCGATGTTGGTTTCACCAACTATCCGCAACCTCAAGGTCACTAAGATGCTAGTTGACGGCGGGCCGGCTTGAACCTGATCTCCTCCGCGGTGCTCCGAAACTCCAGATCCACGATGGCGAGCTCGAAGAGACCGGCACATTCCAAGGAATCAATCCGGGAAGGAGCAAGCGAAGGGAAAGATCACGTTGCGGTGACATTTGGCAGCGAAGTTGAACTTCAGGACTGAGAGGGTCACTTTTGATGTTCTTGACTTTCCATTGCTCGACAATGGGATACTTGGCCGTCCAGCACTCGCCAAATTCATGGCAGCCTCTCACTATGCATACAACATGCTGAAGATGCCAGTCCCGATAAGTGTCATCTTTGTTCCTGGCGACAAGAAGGATGCTCTTATCTGCGCCGACAAGATCTACCGGGAAGCAGCAGCTGCAACAGATTGCAAGCCACTTGCCGCTGAAGCTCCCGGGGCGAAGAAGAAGATCAAGTCCGGCAAGAGCTCTGATGCCCACTCCGGCAAGCGCACCTCTTCGGAGTGCTGCGCTACCGTCGAGGACGCACCATCGAGCTCCACCGGCAAGTGTAAGAAGACGATGGCAGCTCCACCAGAGACCAAGAAGGTGTCCGCCAAGGAGGGCGGCACTGGTGGTACCTTCACCATCAGTGCCACTCTCGACCCTAAATAGGAAGGCGCGCTCGTTGCTTTCCTGCGGCCGAACGTCGACGTGTTTGCGTGGCATCCGTCTGACATCCCCGGTGTTCCCAGGAAAGTAATTGAGCACCATCTTGCCGTTTGTACTCATCGTGGCCCGTTAAGCGAAGAAAGTCGTGAAGCGTGCGATTGGGCGCCAAGAATTCATCGCAGAAGAAATCAAGAAATTGGAAGCAGAGGCCTTGTCGGAGGTGCTCCATCCTACGTGGTTGGCCAATCCTGTAGTTGTGCGCAAGGCAAACGGGAAATGGAGGCTTTGTATCGACTTTACCGATGTCAATAAAGCTTGTCCCAAAGACCCATTTCCCTTGCCGCGCATCGACCAGATTGTTGACACCACGGCAGGATGTGATTTGCTTTCATTTCTGGATGCATACTCAGGATATCATCAGATCTTCATGGCAGAAGAGGATGAGGAGAAGACCGCATTCATCACCCCATGTGGCACATCTTTGTTTTAAATACGGATGCCTTTCGGATTAAAGAATGCTGGTTCAACATTTGCAAGAGTAGTCCATTACGCTTTTGAGCCGCAAATGCATGTAAATGTGGAAGCCTACATGGATGACATAGTGGTCAAGTGCAAGGACAAGGCGACTCGATTCAAGATTTAGACGAAACCTTTGCAAATCTCGCAAGATCAACCTCAAGCTCAACCACGAGAAGTGTGTGTTTGGAGACCCTTCCGCAAGCTTCTCGGGTTCTTCGTGGTCTCAGCGGGAATTGAAGCCAATCGACAAGATCAAGGCCATTGAGCAGATTGAAGTACCAAAGCGCGTCAAGGATGTACGAAGACTTGCCGGTTGCGTAGCTGCTCAAGAGTTTATCTCTAGGTCTGCTTGGCGCATACCGCCATTTTTCAAAATTCTGAAAAAGGCAGGTCCGATGAAATGGACTCCGGAAGCGGAGGCTGCACTGCAGGACTTGAAGAGATACCTGTCCTCCACTCCAACACTTGTCGCACCTAAGCCACAAGAGAGGGAGGCAGATGATGAGCTAGCAACCATGGCAGATGCATCCAGCGACGAGTAGGGGGCTTCACCGGCAAGCTCTGGTCCCGACAAGGATGGATCAACGCAGACGCATGAAAAGATGCAGAAAAGAATGGTGCAGCGCCCATTTACTTGTCGGTTCCCTTCTGCGGGGCTAGGTCAAGGTACTCTGGTGTGCAGAAATTGCTTTTCGGCCTCCTCATGGCCTCGAGAAAGCTGCGCCATTACTTCCAGGCACATGAGATCACAGTCGTCACTCGTTTCCCGCTGAAGAGGATACTGCAAAATCCAGAGGCAACAGGCAGAATTGTCGAGTGGGCACTGGAACTGTCAAGCTTTGGCCTCAAGTTTGAGAGCACTTCAACTATCCAAAGCAGAGCATTGGCGGAGTTCATAGCAGAATGGACACCGACACAAGATGAAGAAATTCCGAAGCTTGAAGCATCCCGTCAAGGAGGCAAGCAAAGAGTGGCTGATGTACTTTGATGGTGCCTTCTCGCTGCAAGGCGCCGGTCTTGGGCGTACTACTTGTTGCACCCACGGAGAGCACCTCAAGCACGTAGTCTAGATGCACTTTCCCAAGGAGCAAACAACAAACAATCTTTGCAGAGTATGAAGGTTTGCTTGCGGTCTCGGGATCGCAGAGACCTTGGGATCAAGAAGCTCATTGTCAGGGGTGACTCACAGCTTGTCATCCGCCAAGTGAACAAGAGTTATCAGAGTCCGTTGATAGAAGCTTATGTTGATGAAGTGAGAAAGCTAGAAGAGAACTTTGACGGCCTACAAATGGAACATGTTCCAAGAGCTCAGAACGACATTGCCGATGGCCTGTCGAAGTGCGCTGCACTTAAGTTACACAATGGAACCAGGGATTTTGTGCTCAAGCTGACTCAACCATACATAACGCCATCAAGCGGACAGAGCAAGAAGAGGAAGTTGATTTCTGCTAACTATTTTCCCGCAGAGCTTCCGAAGCCGCCGCCAAGAAGGTCCCCAAGATCAACACCAACAGTCTTTGAGGAGCGATGCCTCCGACAAGCCCTAGGGTTTGTTTCGTTGAAGCAGACGCTCCCGACAAGTTTTGCTCCGGCAAGCTTGCCGGGGAACGTCAAGCTCCGGCTGAGGCGCAGGTTCTCGCCGTAGAAGCGGATGTTCCCACAACAGCAGATGTGCCTTTAGTCCTTGTTGTGGAGCCGCAAGCTCCAGCATGGGCACAGCAGATTGTCCATTTCCTTCAGACAGGAGAACTTCCCGAAGAGCAAGAAGAAGCGGAAAGAGTAGCCCGGCAGTCAAGTATGTACCAGTTTGTCGACAACACCTTTGCATGTAAGAAGACTCAACGGTGTGAAATTGAAGTGTATTCACCAGAAGAAGGACAAAAAGTTGTTGGCAGAGATACATGGAGGCATATGTGGTCACCACATTGGCCAGAGCACTTGCCGCAAAGCGTTCAGCAAAGGTTTCTTTTGGCCGACAGCCCTCCGGGATGCAACTGCACAAGTAACCAAGTGTGAAGCGTGCAGTTCCATTCCAAGCAGATACACCAGCCGGCTCAAGCTCTCCAGGCGATCCCTTTATCCTGGCCATTTTCGGTGCAGGGGCTCAACATCCTCGGCCCCTTTCCCGAAGCTGTCGGGGCTTTGAGTACTTGTATGCGTTGCAATCGACAAGTTCACAAATTGGCGGAAGTTGAAGCAGTGAGGAAGGTGACAGCCGATCGGCGATCAAGTTCTTGGTCGATTGTTTGCCGTTTGAATCCCTAACAGGATCATCACCGACAACGACACACAATTCCACGAGCCGCACCTTCATGCAAGACGTCCAAGATCTTGGCGCCAAGGTCTGCCGCTTCGCTTCATTGCTCATCCGAGAAGCAACGGTCAAGCGGAGAGGGCAAATGCTGAAGTGCTGCAGCGGGCTCAAGACCAGAACTTTCGACAGGCTGCACAAGTGCGGAAGAAAGCTGGATTGAGGAGCTGCGGTGGTTCTTTGGTCGATCGGGCGACGCCAAATCGAGCCAGCGGCGGACACCTTCGCTCTAGTCTATGGAGCAGAGGCAGTTCTCCCCACGGAACTCGTATACGGATCGCCTCGAGTGTTCACTTATGATGACCTTGAGCAAGAGAAGTTGCGACAAGATGACGCGCTGCTCCTTGAGGAGGATCGTCTTCAGGCTGCTGTACAAGCTGCTCGATACCAGCAAGCTTTGCGCCGCTACCATAGCCGCAAAGTTAATGCCAGAAGTCTCGAGGAAGGCGACCTTGTTCTTCGGTGCGTTCAGTCTGCCAAGAATTCCAACAAGTTGACGCCGAAGTGGGAAGGCCCTTACCGGGTGAAACGAGTCACTAGGCCAGGCGCTGTCCGCCTTGAGACCGAAGATGGCATTCCGGTGAGCAACTCCTGGAACATTGAGCATCTTCGTAAGTTTTACCCGTAGGGCGCGGTTGCTGGAACCCGTTCCGGCAACCACCTTTTGTACAAGTCTTGCCGATGTTGCATGTAATCCTTTGTACAAAGCCGGGCGCAGACCCGTGCATAAGTAAAGCTAGCGTTTTCGCACATCTTGTCAATTTCATGCTTTCTACTTCTATTTTTGCATGCATTATCTGACACTTTCTGCAGCACCTACCCCCGGTAAGCAATAACGAGCCATAAGGCTCCATATCTTTATTTTCTCTTCTTTCTCTTTCTCAAAGAAAGGAAGGTTCCCTCGCCAACAAGTTTTCCTGTTGTAAAGGAGAAGAAAATGTTGAGGACCAAGCTCGCTCAAGTAAGTATAGCCTTACATGGAAGCAAAAGACAGAAAAGCTAAGTTGCTAAAGTTTGAGCAATTAGTTTTAAAATTTTAAGTTATCTTCCTCGAACGACCGTACTTTGTATGGAAAACCTGTGCGTGGAGGAACCAACTCGTAGCTAGTTGCGCCCTTACTTTGTTTCGAGTCCGCTCAACAACTTAAGTGAGTTGCGACTAGTTGCGACAAGGTTGCTTGTCGGAAGTGGCACCGCCAGGCAGTCTTGACGTCCCTTTTCGGCTCATGACCACAGTGCCCGCGCCGACAAGTTCCCTAAAAGCGTAGGGCAAAAACATACAAATGAAGGAATCAAGTAAAGGAAATAACATAGCAATTGCTACCCGGAATAGAATTATATTACAAGATAGCTTGTCGCAGCTCTAATAGATTGTTCTCATAACATGACCAGCAGCGGCAAGAAAAAGAGAAAGCGGGCAGCCTAATCTACGCGATCGCCATCAATCCTCTTGATCCCGCTCACCCTGTCCACGATGGGTGCGACAAGGGTCTTGAGCGCCTCCACATCAGCATCCGGCGGCAAGGATTTGAGGACGTTGGTGAGGTTGAGGCTTGGATTGCGGAAGGCCACCTTCATCAAGACCTTTTGAAGAGCTCCCTCACAGATCCGGGCGCGACTCCTCGGCCAACTGCTTTGGGACTTCTTCCCGAGTCGCTGGAGGCCGCCACCACGCCTCTTGAAGAATAAGCTGAGCTTGGCGCTGGGTTGGAGGTGCTCGTCGGAGGAATATCCAAGATCCACCATCCCCAGCTCCGCCAGCTCCCTGTCGATGGCTGCAGCAACATCCACGAGACCCTCGGTCCAGTGCTCCACATTCTCCCTCAAGGCATTCTGGGCGGCAGCAGCACTCGCCAGCAGCGCCTCGTCGGCCTTGATCTTCTCCTTCAAGGCCACCTCCTGCTCCCTGGCGCCCGGCCTACCGAGTCAAGGTGGTCAGCTTCAACTCAAGATCTGCGTTGGAGTCCTTGGCGGCGCTGAGCTCCTTGATCCTCTCGGCGAGACGGCCCTGCATATCGCCAAGAGTGTAGGCGTCCTTCTCGCGCTCATGCTTGAGTGCAGCAAGCTCCTCGCCGCTCTCCTTGAGATTGGCCTCCAGCTGCATCACCTTCGTCTCCTGCTCCTTCTTGCGGCCTCGGCAACTACGGCAGCATCCTTTGCTTCCTTGAGAGCCCCGCCAAATGTTTGCTCGCGCGTGGCTAGATCCTCCTCATGGCTGTCAAGACTAACCTTCCTCTGCGCCAACTCGCCTTCCTGCGCAGATAGCTTCTCGGCGGCAAGCCGCTGTTGCTCCTCAGCTTCAGCCTTCTCGAGGAGGAAGGCCTTGCGCTCCTCGGCGATTTGCTCCCGCTCCTCTGCCAGGGACCGGAGAGCTTCCTGGTTGAGGCCCGAGAGCTCCTCCGCGCGCTTCTCAATATCTGCTCCCGCCTTCGCGACAAGCGCTTCCCGGGATTCCAGCTTGGCTTGTCGGGCGCAGTAGAGCGACAACAGCTTATGCAAGAATCGCCTCCTCGGACTTCGGCTGTTCTTTATGCAGTGCGTCGACCAGCGTCGATCCAGTGAGGGCGAGCAGCTCTTCATCAAAAGTTTCTCCTTCGACCGGGCGCCTGAGCTCGGCGCCCATGGGAGCTTGATGAAGACGCCATCGCCGGCCTTCAAATAGGGCGCTGGCTGGGGCTCTTGAACTGACGCTGCAGCAGCGGCGGAGGGATCGGCGGTCGATGTAGCGCTGGCGCTCCTGCGGCCTCGGGGCCGTCGGTAATCGCGGACCCTACGCCCGGCTCTGCGGCGGCAGCTTTGGCGGCCTCTTTGCCGGCGGGCTCGTCAGCTCCAGCTTCTTCTCCGATGGCAGCGGCATCGTCAGTATTGCCGCGCGCGTCCTCCTCGCCGGCGGCCTCGGTCTCCATTGGCTCTGTGGCGGATGGATTTGACGAAAATGAAGAAAAGTCAAGCAAATATTCCAAAAGAAAATCAGAAGAAGAAGAACACAAGGAAAGTTTTCAGGCAAGAGGATTACCTGTGCTAAGGTCTGCAGTCATGGTCTCCACCACCAGGGGATCGTTGGTGCTGTCCCTTGCCGGAGAGCTGCCCCTTGCCGGAGCAGTCTCACTTGCCGGAGAATGCTCCCTTGCCGGGGAATCCTCCCTTGGCGGTGTAGTCGGCGAAGGCATGTCGGCGGCTTGTGGCACTCTGGTAAGGCTGCTCTGCTCCTACACCAATCAAGATTCAGATATCAAGAAAGAAAAGGCACCCATGCACGCCTAACAGCAGGAAGTAAACCATATACTTACGCTGGGGGCTGCTTTGAGGAAGAGTTGCCGCGTCCGGCAAGGTGGTCTCGGACGCGCCTCCTGCTGTGGCGGTGGGTTCGTCCTCAACGACAATCACCGGGGCCTTGGCTCTCTTCGACGCTCTCTAGGCCAGCGTCCTGAAAAGGAGTGGGTTCAGAGTGAAGCAAATCAGATACAAGATAAAGCAACAAGCCGAAGAACTACAAATGCTGCAAAGAATCTTACTCTTCTTCTTCCTTGTCGGAGCTGAGCGCGGAGAGATCAAATTCTGGCTCGCCTCCAAGGCGACGAGGCGGAGGAGTAGTTTCCCTTGGCCGCTTGGCGGAGCGAAGCGGTGGTCCGTGGAGGGCCCGCTCCGGTTGCCGCAGCGGGCGTGAGGTGCTCAAGGCAATAGTGCTTGCCAGCGGTGGAGCGCGTCAGCGCGCTGCGGCTGTTGGCCCGTCTGCCGCCCCGCTACGTCTCTGGCCTTGCGAAGACGCCTTATTGGTGGAGCTGGGGGCTCCGCTCGCGGCAAGCTGTTTGAAGGTGGGGAGGAGGCACCCTCGGCGGGCTCGCTCGACTCAGCTTCAGGCTTGGCAAGCTCCTCCTCGCCGGCAAACTCCCTTCGCTCGACAAGGCTTGCCGCCTCTGCTGCCTCTGCCTCCTCCACGGTGAATCCGAACTCGCCCGTGGCAGCGGCTGCTGCCGCCTCTTCCAGCCTGGTGGCGATGCGCTGCATCTCATCATCGGTGGTGTCGTGGGTGAGGCCCCTCTGTTCATCAGGACGGACCGGCATTTCTACCAGGCTGTCAAAGAACAATCGCACGACGTCATCTGCAGGCTCTTGCCAGGTTGGAACGATTCCGTGCGAGTCGCACAACGACATCATTGCACGGATGCGGTCAAGAGAGGAATTGTTGCACAGCGGAACGACACCCTTCGGCAACCAGAACATTTCTGGATGATCAGGATCGGGCTTGAACATCTCCAAGAGCATCGCGTCAAGTTCCAAGACGGTGAAGTTGAAGTTGAGGCCTGGGCGCAGCCTCATGATATATGCCGCGTTCTGAAACTCCCAGGCGGGTCTCCTCCTCTCCTGCAAGGGGAAGCGTCTGGCGGCGAAGAAAGTCTGCGCCAACGGTGCCTACGGTGAGCCCGTAAAGTCTAAGGCGAAGGATTCGGTGACTGCAATCTTCAGCCTAGCATCTTCCGGGGCCCACGTTGCTCCAATCGTTGCCGCACACTATTGGGGTTTAGTATTTGGGCGGTAAATGGCTGCGGGTTCTCCTCGACAATCCATCACCAATCTGCCCTCCATTCCTCCCATTTGCTACGGAGCTCTCCCTCCAGACAGGCTTCCTTCTTGCCAATCCTTGAGATCCAAGCGATTCCGCCAGCAAGAGGCTCCCCTCTCTCAACTCGGGGCATAAAGAAGTGGCGGAAAAGGGCTACGTTTGGATGGACTCCGACAAAGTTTTTGCAGAGATGTGCGAAAACTGCCATGGTCAGAACAGCATTGGGGGTGAAATCAAGGAGGCGGAACCCGTAGGTGTTCATGATATCGCAGAAAAATTCAGAGAAAGGCGGGCAGAGCCCGTAGTAGAAGAAGAGCGCGAAGAAGGGATATCCGTTCGGAGCTAGTTCCGAAGCAGCAGCTGGGAGTACCTTCGTGCGCGGGTGCGCTCGCGTCTCCGTCGACCAGAAGAGGTAGTAGTTCTCCCTCAGCTCCCTCGCAGCAAGCTGGGGGGGGGGGAGATTGCCCGCTCCTTCCGCAGCGCCGCAAGCCGCTGCGCCTCGGCCGACTTCACGACCTTCCCCTTGTCGGCTTTCGGAGCCATGGCGGAGGTGGTGAGGGAGATCGGCGGCGTTGGTGATGCTGGTGGCGATGGGGGGCGGAGCGCTGCTCTCTCTTCAGCCTTGGGAAGAAGGGGGGAGCAGCGGAGGTTTTTCGAGATTGGACAGCAACTGGCGAGATGGGCGGACTGCCCCTGTTTCCCCTGCTTATAAAGAGGGAGGGGGCGGACGTTCCGTTTTTCCGAATAAAGAAACCACCCACGATCTCACCCACGATCTCTCACACGACGCCGCATTCGACGCGTGCCGTTCGTGGAGGGCGTGGTGGGTCCGGGGTGGGTTACGGCGTGACCCAGGCCGCGCGTGCCCGTGCCCTGTTTTGGGCCTGGCCCAACAGCGCTCGGCACCGTGTGTGGCCCAGGCCCGGGGGCTCCTGTCGGTGTACTAGAGAAGGGGTACCCTAGTATCCCAAACTTGTGCACGGGCAGTTGCAGCCCTCCGCGGCAAGGCTTACCGAGTGACCGCCAAGGTCCTCCGTGGTTCCTTTGGAGCCATTCAAGAACAAAGTATTCAAGCCAAGGAGATAAGGCCCCGGCAAGAGGAGCTTGCCGGGAAGGCCGCCCAAGGCACCTAGGAGACAAGGCCCCGGCAAGAGGAGCTCGCCGGGAAGGCCCGGTGAGCGACAAGCTTCCGGACGCGACGAGACAACAACCGCGGCAAGGCGCTTGCCGCGGCGAACCACCACGCTGTACCTGCGCTCCAGCACATCCACTAACGTGTCGCCCTGGGACCTTTCCAGGCGCGCGTGGCGAGAGGCCGTGCGGCCAGCGGTGCGAGGTGGCAAGCGGCGTTGACAAGATTGCCATCGTGGCAAGCGGTGGCGCCCCTGACGGTCCCTGTTTGCACTGTTAGGGCGACGTGACGGGCATTTAATGCCTTTGTCCCCTGCCGTCAGGGTTAGGTATGATACACTATACACTGTACAATTAGCTGTACCAACCACTCCTTTTCCACTTTTACCCTTGTCTACGTTGCCACCTGTCGGAGACCCCTTGAGCATATAAAAGGAGGCCCATGCGCAACGTAGAGGAGGTTCAGAAGGTTCGAAGCCAGACACGCTCGGTCTCGTTAGCAGCTTGTGTGTAATGTAGCACTCAGCGCTCCTGAGCAAGAACTGAATACACTCAGACATGCAGCAGTAGGAGTGTTATCTCTCCAGAGAGCTCCGAAGCTGGGTAAAATCGCTCATGTGCTTCGCCTCGATCTGCTCTTTGTGCGACCTCCGCCCCCCATCGAACCGAAAGGGGCTCGGTCCGCCGGTCCCATAGGTGTTCGTGCGGCAGATCAGCCTGCCGACACCCCGTTGACATGTCGGACCCACCAGCTATATCTTCGCACGCAAGGAACTGCCTCCTTATTACGCACAAAAAAATGAATACCCACCCTGCTAGATGGGACCCACCATAGTGGGAGGATGACTTGTGGGCCAAGTAAATTGACGGGGACGGAGGGCTTTGTCAACTTAGTCAATATGAACGGTTCTAGCTCCAAAGGATCGCACGATGTCCATCCAATGGCCATAGTGCTTCTTCAACCTCTGGTCTTCTTGCTCCAGCCGCCCAAAAGCAGCGCCCGGTGCGTGCAGCGTGCTCCACGCCTCTCGTGGCCGGTTGTGATGCCGCTGGAGGCCTCACTGCCCCTACTACTCCCATCGCTGGCCCAGGTATCCCTCTACTCACCCACACCCCTGTTATTCTGCGGCGACAAGGCCTTTGACGTCATGACCGAACCAAAGGAACCCTCATACTCCTCTCCGCTGGCTACCTCTGCTGCATCTTCCCGGCTCCGTCGTCGCCTTCCTAGGCCTCGCCGTCGTCAGACCACCGCCTGGTGCTCTCGGCGCGGCGTGGTCAACGTGGTCAACGACCGACTTCCATCGGAAGAAATCTTGTCATGCGTGGAGAGGCTGACATCTGGGTCCAGCGCAGCCGCAAGGAAGTGCCTCCTTATTACGCAGCAAAATAATTATTCCTCCACCGACAAAGAGGGACCCACCGGACGGGCCACCTTATTTCACGAAAAAAACGTTTCCCCCCTCACTGCTGGGACCCACCGGACGGGCCAGCGTATTTCGCGAAAAAAACGTTCCCCGCGCTATCAGCTCGGACCCACAGAAAGTGCCTCCTTATTACGCACAAAAAATGAATACTCCCCTTACTAGCTGGGACCCACCATGGTGGGAGGCTGACTTGTGGGCCTACTAAGTTGACTGGGATGGGGGCCTTTGTCAACTTTAGTCAATATGAACGATTCTAGCTCCAGTGACCGTACGATGTCCATCCAACGGCCGTAGTGCTTCTTCAACCTCTGGTCTTCTTGCTCCACCCGCCCAAAGCAGCGCCGGTCAAGCCGCATGCTCCTGCCTCCCGTGGCCGGTTGTGCTGCCGCGGAGGCCTCACCGCCCCCTACTATTCCCACCGCTGGCCAGGCCCTGCAGCGACGGCAGCCTCACACCGCAGCTGAACCAGTGAACCCTCATACTCCACTCCGCGCGGGCTTCCACTGCCGCGTCTTCCCCGGCTCCCCGTCGTCCCCTTCCGAGGCCTCGCCGTCGTCCACCGCGCTGGTGCTCTAGGTGCAGCGTGGTCAACATGGTCAAGGAACGACTTCCATCGGACATGGACTGTACGTGGAGAGGCTGACAGCTGGGTCCACGGCCGCAGCAAGGAAGTGCCTCCTTATTACACGAAAAATAATGATTCCTCCACCTGACAGCTAGGACCCACCAGACGGGCCACTGTATTTCGCGAAAAAAAAAATTCCCCCTGACTGCTGGGACCCACCAGCTACATCTTCGCACGCAAGGAAGTGCATCCGGGCAAAAAAAACCAAAACGATTCGCCCCCTGACTGCTGGGACCCACCAGCTACATCTTCGCACGCAAGGAAGTGCCTGACAGTCGGGACCCACCTGGTCGAAGCGTACGTAGCGTTGTCATTCTGGTCATGAACGTGTACGTACATACTGGTCGATGTAGAGGCGCTCACGTGTCGTAGATGTAGAGGCGCGCACGTGTCGTAGTAGAGGCGCGCACGTAGCATGTACACGTACGTACAACGGCGAGGGTGCAAGAAAGAAAATATGGCCACATACGTACATATGGGCAGGGTCTCGAACGCCTACTCGCGCATACGTACATGGCTGGGTCGGAACGGAGAAACAGCATTGTCGTCGTCGTGTTCATGGGGAGCCAACCGGCTGGGTCGGAACGGAATGTGTGGTCGTGTTCATCGGGAGGGCTTGGACGGAACAGGCGATGGAAACGAGGCCTGGCATACCGCACAACGGAGGAAACGGCCTTGTGTTCGACCGGCCACGTTCGAAACGGGGTCCTGTTGATCGGGAGGGGCCCGGCGTACCGCAAAATGGAGGAAACGGACCTCCTACGGTCGAAACGGGGGTCCTGTTGATTGGGAGGGGTGTGGCGTACCGCAAAACGGAGGAAACGGGCCTCCTACGGTCGAAACGGGGGTCATGTTGATCTGGAGGGGTGTGGCGTACCGCAAATCGGACGAAACGGACTTGTTTTGGAGCGTTACAGTCTAAACGGGGGGGGGGAGGGTGTGGCGTACCGCAAAACAGGACTCCACGGGATACTGTTCAACTCCACCATCGACCTCCTCCAGCCTCCACGGGCTGCCGTCGACCACCTCCAGCCTCCACGGGCTCCTGTTCATCCAGCCTCCACCGCGCTACTCCATCGGCTACTGTTCAACCACCCCTCCAGACGGGCACCCCTCCACCGTCTACTGTTCATCCAGCCCTCCAAACCACGAGGTCCTATTCAACCACCCATCCACGGCCACCCCTCCACGGCCACCCTCCACTGTCTACTGTTCATGCAGCCCTCCACACCATAGGTTCCTGTTCATCCAGAGGCAACACCACCGCTCACTTTTCATCCACCCCCCCCCCCCCCCCCCGCCCCCGCAACGCTCACTAGCAGCAGTAGCGAAGGAATCGCTCCATCGGGTTCAGTTTACAGCCATCGATCGATCGCCGGGTTCGATGCTTGCATAGCCTGTAGTGCAATCGCTTCCGGATTCGATTAGAGCCCAACGCCTCGCTCGGGTTCGATTAGAGCCAACGCCTCGCACACACTGCAGCGTCTGTCTGGAGAAAGCAGCGCATCGCTCCGCCCCGACCTCCCACCGTAACGGCAACTCCCGAAATTTTCCTCCCCTCGCTTCTACCACGGTTTTTTCCGTCATGGACGGCCTAAAGAATGTCATGCAGCTGCGTCTCCGGCCGCCAGGACGAAAAGCCCATTTTCTGTCATGATTTTTTGTCATAGAAGTAGGAGCCCACCACCTCTATGATGATACCGGGTTTTGTCACAATTATCGTCATAGAAGTGTCATATGTATGACAGAAAAAAATTTCGTTCGGCCCAAAATGTCACGGATGTGTCTTTTTTTGTAGTGTAAACAACTATCAATATCTCATGGTGGTCATCAATTTATGGTTTCTCCTGCAGGATATGGTTCTGGGCTTCATTCTCACCGTATATCTTACGATTGGCAACAACTGTCTTATACAAGGGGAATAATTGTCATACCATTCTAAGGTTCAAACAAGGTTTAATATCGCCGTCTCTCTACTATGGGTAAGTCACTCAGATTTACCATCCCATATAGATAGACGAATAATAAGAGTAGGTCGGTATGGTGTTCAATCCATCCCGCACCCAAATCATTCCCTTGTATATGGTTTAGCGAATCTGACATTCTGTGACACTCCAAATTTTTTTCCTTTAGTTTTCTTCAAAATTTTGTTGGATTTAAAGGAGGTCACCAAAACCCTTCCAAAAATCTCTATCAAAAGCTTTTTCCCTCTGGCAAATATTTTACTCTTGCATCTCCTTCAACTCTGGTGTTTGGTTTTTAAATTTGTCCTCTGATTGCTCTCTTCTCAAGGATTCAAGAAAAATCTTTGAAGTTTATTTTTCTTTCAAAAAGAAACTCTAGGAGTTTTTCATCCTCTCCCATATTTGAAATCATTCATGATTTGGCCATACACCACATGGTAAAATCTTCCCAAATATATATCCTTCCACCTTGGGCAATCCAAACATTCTGTCTCTACTAGTTCAACTCTCTTCTGAATTTTTATTTCAATTAATTCTCTCCCAAATCTTTTCTGTCTATTATTTTGAGCCTAGGTAATTTGCAAAGCAAGTACCTTAATGTATTTGAACTTTGACCTCAAACCAACTCCCTTGGATAGTCCTTGGTACCCACAACCAAGAACTATCAAGATCCACTCCTCTCCTGTTCAAAAATTTCAAATTATAGTCTCTGCAAGTTTGGACCAGATTTGCCAAATTTGGTGAAATTCATATCTACACTACTCCAAAAATTCCACAAATATTCAGGCAGCCTCTAGATGCAATGAGAGGCCCCTCCACCAAAAACTAGCTCAAGGAAAAATCCCTACATGCCTAGATCATTCTGTCGAACACCTTGCATGCACTGCTTACATGCATCTTCGCTAAGTTCGTAGTTTCAGTATCAATCTTCGTCAGAATTCAGTCACATGATCATAGTGCACTTGGCACGTTGCTCACGGCCTAGCTTGCTTGTCTGGAGCCTCACACGCGTGCTTGGCGCGTTCCTGGCGTCGGTGGCACCCTGGCCCGCCTGCGCCGGCGTGTCTCGCGGCGGCCGAACCACCGTAGCGGCCGACCGGGAGCAGAACAGCGGCATAACACCGTTCGGCGCCGCCCAAACCCCCTGGTGGCTCCGCGTGGCCATTTCCTCGCCAGTGCGCACATGCAGCACCGTCGACGTGGCGCAGCATGCACAGAGCACGCTCCCTGCCTCCGACTGACCCGCGCCGCCCAGATCCGTCGAGCTCCCCCTAAGCAACCAAATCCCGACGCAGTTAGCACCTAAACGGAACCAGGGAACACCCACGACGACGCTCAACCTCTGAACCCTCCCGTGCAACCACAGCGCCGCCGTAATCACCTCGCCGGAGAACCCCGTTCTCGGCAACCGCCTCAGTGACTATATATAGCACCCGAGCTTGCTCTCGCCCCGCACACCTCCACTACCCTCCAGACCCGCCAAATCCACGGAAGGGCCACGAGGAGCTCTCCTTCCCGACTCCGGCCGCCGTTCCGCCTCGGCCTCCACCTTGATTCACTGCGGTGAGGCCATCTCCGGCGCCCAAACCTCGTCCGTAGCCTTCTCTCACACCTAGTGCTCTAACCCCCACCTCAATTCGATCCTTGCAGCCCTCCTCGGCAAGATCCATCAACGCCCGAACCACCGTCCGCCGGAGTTGAGACCGCCGTCAACGTGGTGCTCATCGGCGACCGACTCCACCACCCACCGGTGTGGAAGGACACGGTGAGCACGTTGGTAACCTCCGATCCTCCTGCCTCGCCGTAGATCGCCGCCGGCGATCACCGCGGCCCTCGGGCGCCAAATCTCTGCTTCCGTTTTCAAACCCGACGAGTGGGTCCTCCCGTCAGCTTTTTCCTCTTTTGAATCGTTTTCGAAGCGCCGGGAAAAATACGTCTTCCCCACTGGACTGACGTATTCGAGGCTAAGCGTTTTACGCTTTTATAAAGAGAACCCTAGGAAGTTTCTGTTTCATTACGTAAAGGTCCTGACCCAACACTAATAACTTTTAAACAGAAGAGTATTTTTGATTGATTCTTTTCTGTCCTCTTTGAAATTTTGTCTACTTTTTTATCAGATTTATTTGAAAAATATTTGGAGTAATTTTTGTGCACCTCACGGTATTTACGTTAGCGCGTATATTTTCTTTATACCGTGAATCTTTGAAGGAGGTGACGGAACCATGAACTTCACCGAGCTAGGCTCCGACTACTCTGAACCAGGCAAGCTTGTTTGAACTTTTGATATGATGAGTGTTCTGGCAGGTTTGCATTAAGTAGTTTCATGGCATGTTTGTGAGCATACCGATGAATGTTATTTTCATGCAAAGTTGAGGCACGTGAGTTCGATAATCCATACGTGTTGGATGTGAATGCGCATGGCCATGTGTTGGCATGAGGATGGGTAAGATGGCAGTGTTGTAGCATGCCACTCTTATGCCATAATATTTGACTTCAGTGTCAACCCGTATCAGTTCAGTTCCCATCCATTTCCCTTCCCGTACTACCACATGTTTTCCGCAAGGGATATGGCTTAGTAAGTTGCAAACCACTTTCCTGGTACACACCAAATGGAGAGGCCGTGATGATGGTTCCATGGCCTGGATTAAAGCCAGTCATCCGTCAGGCATGGGTGTTTCCGGTTGTGACCGAGAGGGGGGCACCCCTTAGAGCGCGCGAATATATATTTGATCCCATGCTATTCTAGATTGTGATCTCCCCGTCTCAAAAGTTTTTCTTGGACGATGTCTAGTGTGTACTGGTTAGCTGTGTTTCTTCCGAAATACCATAAACGGAACTAGTCCATCAGGACTACGGAAATCCGTTGGCTGTGGGTAATTTTAGTACAAACTCTGCAGAGTCATAAATCCTCGAATCATCTTATCCATGTCCAGATTCTGTATTATCTTATCCTGACAAGTGTCAGTTTTGGTGACAGATACTCCGGTGAATCACATGAGTACTAAGTCCGGTTAAATGTTTATTCCTGTGGATGGACTAACCCGTTTATATTCATGTGTTGAATATTTATTATGAGTGCTATATCTTTGTGATGAAAGCCCTTTATGTGATGTCGCTCGGACGTCCATCGCTGACATTGCTGTTACTTATTTTTATTATAAGCCCTTTCTGTGATGTCGCTTAGACGTCCGACTGCGGCATTGCTGTTATTTATTTTTATTATAAGCCCTTTCCGTGATGTAGCTCAGACGTCCGACTACGGCATTGTTGTTACTTATTTTTATTATAAGCCCTTTCTGTGATGTCGCTCAGACGTCCGACTGCGGCCCGCATGCATTTTTATTTCAATATAAGCCCTTTATGAGGTGTCGCTCAGACGCCCGACTGTGGCAATATTTTGCTTATTTATTCACCTTTCGAGGCGTCGCTTCAGACACCCGATCAGTTTTGAGTTTGTCTCTTTGGGTTTTCGAGCGGACTACCGCCGACTCCAATTTTAATTATTTATCTATACTGCTTTAATTGAGCATTGTTAAGATTAACTGTGTCGCATTCATGCATTCATTTGTTATATCTTTTGTCCGAAATGTCTTGCGAGTACTTTCATAGTACTCACCTGTCTTGTTGATTTGGCCAGATGCTGACGAAGGCGATCTCATGGATGAAGAGTTCGATAGCGAGTCCGACGCCTAGAGGAATCCCAGTCAGTCTCGTGCGACCCCTGGATTAGTCGTTGTGAAATATCCGCTTCCGCTACCCAAATAAATTCATCGAGGCTCACCTCGACGCTCGATGAGCCGCCGGTGCAGTAGACTTATTAACCACCCCACTGTGTTGTTCCACCAACCACGCATACTCCAGTCAGTAGTATTTCCACCCCACACCTTGTGCCATATCCGCCACCATGTATAATTATTGGTGTGTTGTAATAATTGGTTGGGCATCTTTAGTCCGACCCCTGTAATATTGTAATGCTACTGGCTTCTTTTATCAAATTTTGTCTACCGATATGGAGGATTTTTCCTCATATTGGAACTCATGGGTCGGTTGTTCAATAAATGTTTTTATTGAAAATCTGGTCGTGACAAGCTTGGTACCAGAGCCAGGCTGACTGTAGGAAGCCACTAGGTGCGATCGCTAATCGGTTATTAGCATAATAGAGCTATTTATTATTTTTACAAATGTAGTCAATTTACAACAAGATAAATTTATGATTTGACTACTCAGGATTTTTGCCTACTTTTGTAGATGGCTAGCAACGATCGCGAAGTCGCAGATGTTCGCCAACATGCCCGATGGGTTTGTCAAGCTTCTCTCCTTCACCGTCCAAGTCGCGATGGGGCCATGTGCGCCAGTCTTCTCTCTCTCTCTCAAAGACAAGGTCAATGACCGTCTAACCATGCACCAAGCCGCGGTGGAATTCAAGAGAGGACGAGTTGAGCGTTACCGGTTAAGTGGGAGAGCCATGCCCACAGAGAAGCACGCGCTACAGATGGCAGCCCGTGAGGCGATAGCCCGTCTCAGGGATGTCCTTCCTTCAATGAAGACTCGTCGCTACTGCCACCTGCCATGTCACGTGCCACACACTGGCCACTACGCGTTCTCTTGCCCTAGAGGAGAACGGGACGAAGCTTTTGAGATGCTCATCGAGTATCTCCGGGATTTGGAGGCAGCCTTCGACAACCTGGTGGACGACTTTGTAGCTGCCCGCATGGACTCGGTCCATGGCTGTGCCGCCAACAGAGGGAGCTCCTGCGTGCTGCACCACCACCGACTTTCGTCTCGTCATCAAGCATCGTTCGCCCCTCTTGCTCGCACCGCTACTCGTCACACGCCTACCACGGAAGAGTTCAACCATGTCATTGCGCCTACTCTGGTTCGTTCTGCACCACCCCTCGTGCCCGCTCAGAGTCGAGTTGTCCCACACAGGGCACCTGCTCCACCAACTCCGCGTAGCACCTCTCGTCTGGAGCCTATCTCCGAAGAGGATGTTGAGTCCCCAGCCTCTCTACGCCTCACCCTTGGCAGGCCAAGGGAAATCCTTACCATCTCTGACTAAATGCACGCTTAGCACGCCATGCGATGTACCGACTTGTACGATATGTTTATATGTAAATAGGCTGTGAGAAGTAGTTTGTTTGCGCATCATGTAGGATCTGGAGGAGTGCACTAGACTAAATAACATGTCGATTTATGTACGCATATCCTGAGTGATGTATTGTATAATTACTGCTTGCGTGTAAGATATGTAATGAGCAGTCCTTCTCCGTGCGCAATCGACTTGTTTTCTTGAAAAATCATGGGCTTTTAATTTATTTGCCATCCTTATGCATTTATGGACTTATTTTTGCGACTTCTTTCACTTTATTATGAGTGTATCAAAATATATCCCCAGAGTAAATTATGTCTCGTCCTTGGACGCGCTCCATGCCAACTTCGACAGAAGAAAATTATGGCACACCCCGAGGCAACAATTTCACACAGGGGCAGACAAGTCAACAGGACAGTGAAACGACACTTTCCCAGATGTGCCGTCTTTACGAACAAAGTCAGCAGCAACATCAGGAAATACTGAACCAAGTCATCAACATGGGGAATCATCGCGGACAGTATCAGCAGCAATCCAATCTATCTGAGCTACAGAAGACGCGTCCCCAAACATTTTCTCACACTAACAAACCTCTGGAAACCGAGGACTACCTTCGAGACATGGAGAGAAAATTAATTATCGCCCAGTGTTCAGACCTTGAGAAAGTGCTTTATGCTCCGCACTATCTCATTGGAGCAGCCGCATCGTGGTGGGAAAATTTCCTACACATGCACCCCAAAGAAAATAATATATCATAGGAGGAATTTAAAGAAGGTTTTCGTGGGGCACATATTCCTAAGAGTCTAATGAAGATCAAAAAGAGAGATTTTGATGACCTCAAGCAAAGAACAATGACAGTGTCCGAATACAACAGTCTGTTTACCCTGCTGTCTCGCTACGCCAACGAGAAACGTATGTCAGGAAACAAAAAAGATGGAGAAGTTCCTAGACGGACTGACACCCGCGCTTAAATGTCAGTTGGTCGTACACACATTTCCAGATTTTAAGACGCTGGTGGATAAGGCCATTACCTTGGAAAATGAGAGACGCGGCTTAGAAGATTTCCGCAAGTGGAAGAGGGACCAGTCTGAACACACCCGCAACCACCGCAGCAAGACAGATGTTCAGAAAAACTGGACACCCAAACCCACGACAAGCGTCTCGTGCCCAATCAAGAATTTCCACGCAAGGGACAAGGAGTTCACATACCGCCCAAAGGCGTTACCTGTTACGCTTAGGAGAAGAAGGGCACTATGCCAAGCAAAGGCCCCAAGCCAAGGAACTCGACCCCAAAGCCGAACAACGGAGGCAATAATTGACACCAAAGCGCAACAATTTCAACCCAAACAACAACCACAGAAGGGTCATCTGAACCACGTGACCAAAGAGGAAGCACAAAATTCCCGGATATCGTGACTCGCATGCGTTTCACATCAACACAATACCTGCCATGGTTTTGTTTGATTCTGGAGCTTCTTACTTGTTCGTTTCGAAAAGTTTTGCTTTGCAAAATAATTTTTCGATGCTTCCCTTGGGAAAATCTATGATCGTCAAGTCCCCTGGAATCAAGCAAGTTACCCATAATTATTGCCAGGATGTGGTTATCGAGTTTGAAGGGTTGAAGTTTCACGCAAATCTTATCGTATTGGAAAATAAAGGACTGGATGTCATCTTATGGATGGATTGGTTAACCACCAACAAAGGTTTTATTGACTGCTTCAACAGGACCGTAATTCTCACCCATCACCACGGGAAGACCATAAATGTTTCAGCCAAGGAAAGAAAAATATGCCGGCAACCGAGATTGAATAAGGTAGATATTTCTGAATTGAGCAAAGTGCCAGTAATGTGTGAATTTCCAGATGTATTCCCCGAAGAACTACCAGGCATGCCACCAGATAGAGAGATTGAATTCAGCATAGAGCTAGCACCCGGAACCGCTCCCATATACAAGAAACCATACAGAATGGCACCATCTGAATTGGTGGAACTGAAGAAGCAAATAAAGGAACTTTTGGAAAAAGGGTACATACGAGCCAGTTCCTCACCTTGGGGTTCACCAATTTTATTCGCCAAAAAGAAGGATGGAACACTGAGATTCTGCATAGACTATCGAGCGCTAAACATGGTCACAATCAAGAACAAATATCCGATGCCACGAATAAATGATTTATTCGATCAACTCGCTATGCCAAGGTGTTCTCAAAGATCGATTTGAGGTCGGGATACCATCAACTGAAAGTGCGAACCGAGGATATTCCCAAGACCGCTTTCACCTCCAGATACGGATTGTACGAATTCACCGTAATGCCATTCGGACTAACAAACGCCCTCGCACATTTTGTTCACCTCATGAACAAAGTATTCATGAAGTTTATGGATAAGTTTGTTGTGGTATTTATCGATGACATTCTGGTATACTCCAAAACACCAGAAGAACACGCTGAACATCTCCGGATTGTACTAGGAGAACTCAGAAACATCGGTTGTACGCTGAATTCAGCAAGTGTGAATTTTGGCTAAAGCAAGTAGGTTTTCTGGGCCACGCATCTTGACTCAAGAAGGTATCGCCAGAGACCCGGAAAAAGTCAAGGCCGTACTTGGTGGAAGCCGCCACCAGTAGTGGCGGATGTCTGAAGTTTCTTGGGTATGGCAGGATACTACCGGAGATTTATTGAAGGATTCTCCACCAGAGCAAAGCCAATGACGCAACTACTCAAGAAAGACAGGAAGTTTGAATGGACGGAAGCTTGCGAGAAAAGTTTCCAAGAACTGAAGAGGAAAGTGACGACAGCACCAGTACTAATTGTGCCAGATATACACAAAAATTTTGAGGTATTTTGTGACGCATCTCGAAAGGGCCTCGGGTGCGTATTGATGCAAGAAGGCAAGGTTGTCGCATATGTTTCCAGACAACTTCGCAAGCATGAGGAAAATTATCCTACTCATTACCTGGAACTAGCAGCAGTTATACATGCACTCAAGGAATGGAGACACTTTTTACTTGGTAATCGTTGTGAAATATACACGGACCACAAAAGCCTCAAGTATATTTTCACACAACCAGAACTAAATTTACGGCAGCGCTGGTTGGAATTAGTAAAGGATTATGATGTTGGGATCCACTACCACCCAGGCAAAGCAAATGTTGTAGCAGATGCTCTGAGTCGGAACCCCTGTCCGGACAACGACATCATGCCAGACTTAAGACCCGAATTCCAGCAGGAATTCGCAAAGCTCAATCTAATGGTGGTCACCGAAGGCAGTGTGTCAAACTTAGAAGTACAGCCTACCCTGATAGAGAAGGTTAAAGAGGCTCAACATGGACACCCCAACATTGAAGGCATAAAACGGAAGATGAAGTTGGGCAAGGCCTCAGAATTCATTATTGATGAGCAAGGAATATTGTGAGTGCAGGGAACAGGCTTTGCGTACCAAATATCCATGACCTTAAACAAAGCAAATCTTGGTGAAGGCCACACCGCTCCATATTCAATCCATCCCGGAGGAACAAAATGTACAAAGATCTTCATGAAACATTTTGGTGGCATGGTATAAAAAGAGACATAGCCACGTTTATTGCATGTTGTGACTCTTGTCAACGCATCAAGGCCGAGCACCAGAAACCGGCCGGGCTATTGCAACCAAATAAGATACCCGAGTGGAAATGGGACGAAATTGGAATGGATTTTATTGTTGGACTACCTCGGTCACGACACGGACATGATGCCATATGGGTAATCACTGATAGACTGACTAAAGTAGCTCACTTCATCCCCGTGAAGACAACACACACCACTCAGAGGCTTGATAGGCTCTACCTCTCCCGTATCGTTTGCCTACATGGAGTCCCAAAGAAAATAATCTCGGACAGAGGCACTCAATTCGTCTCTCGGTTTTGGGATCACTTACAACAAGCTCTGGGAACTCAGCTGGCATTCAAGATCGCATACCATCCCTGCATGATGGGCAGATCGAGCGAGTAAACCAGATTCTAGAAGATATGCTGAGAGCATGTGTCCTCACCTATGGGACCAGTTGGGAGGAGAGATTACCATACGCAGAATTCACATATAACAACAGCTATCAGTCCAGCCTGCAAATGGCACCATTTGAAGCCCTGTATGGACGAAGATGTCGTACCCCGCTAAATTGGTCAAAAACCGGAGACAGTCATATCTTCGGCCCAGACCTGCTCAAAGAGGCTGAAGATAACGTCAAGGTAATTAAGGACCGACTCAAGACCGCCCAAAGTCGACAAAAGAGTTATTACGATCAGAAGCATCGTGGAGTCCATTTTGAACCCGGTGAATTTGTGTACCTACGAGTATCCCCCATGAGAGGCCTGCATCGATTCAAGATTAAAGGGAAGCTAGCACCAAGATTCATCGGACCTTTCTGCGTAGTAGCACGAAGAGGCACGGTGGCCTACCAGCTAGACTTACCCGAAGAATTATCCGACATCCACGACGTATTCCACGTCTCCCAATTGAGGAAGTGCGTGAGCAACCCAGAGAAACAAAATACCCCATAAAAACATTGACGTGCAACCAGACCTTACGTGTCGAGAGCATCCGATAAAAACCTTGGAAGAGTCGGAAAGGAGAACCCGACGAAAACCATCAAGTTCTTCAAAGTTCGATTGGAGCAACCACACCGAGAGTGAAGCCACTTGGGAAAGAGAGGATTTCCTACGAGCGGAGCACCCACAATTATTTGAGGATCAACTGGAATCTCGGGGACGAGATTTTTCCTAAGGGGGTAGGTGTTGTGACACTCCAAAAAATTTTTCCTTTAGTTTTCTTCAAAATTTTGTTGGATTTAAAGGAGGTCACCAAAACCCTTCCAAAAATCTCTATCAAAAGCTTTTTCCCTCTGGCAAATATTTTACTCTTGTATCTCCTTCAACTATGGTGTTTGGTTTTTAAATTTCTCCTCTCTTCTCAAGGATTCAAGAAAAATCTTTGAAGTTTATTTTTCTTTCAAAAAGAAACTCTAGGAGTTTTTCATCCTCTCCCATATTTGAAATCATTCATGATTTGGCCATACACCACATGGTAAAATCTTCCCAAATATATCTCCTTCCACCTTGGGCAATCCAAACATTCTGTCTCTACTAGTTCAACCCTCTTCTGAATTTTTATTTCAATTAATTCTCTCCCAAATCTTTTCTGTCTATTATTTTGAGCATAGGTAATTTGCAAAGCAAGTACCTTAATGCATTTGAATTTTGACCTCAAACCAACTCCCTTGGATAATCCTTGGTACCCACAACCTAGAACTATCAAGATCCACTCCTCTCCTGTTCAAAAATTTCAAATTATAGTCTCTGCAAGTTTGGACCAGATTTGCCAAATTTGGTGAAATTCATATCTACACTACTCCAAAAATTCCACAAATATTCAGGCAGCCTCTAGATGCAATGAGAGGCCCCTCCACCAAAAACCAGCTCAAGGAAAAATCCCTACATGCCTAGATCATTACATCGAACACCTTGCATGCACCTTTGTTTACATGCATCTTCGATTAAGTTCGTAGTTTGATGTCAATCTTCGTCGAAATTCAGTCACATGATCAGAGTGCACTTGGCACGTTGCTCACGGCCTAGCTTGCTTGTCCGGAGCCTCACACGCGTGCTTGGCGCGTTCCTGGCGTCGGTGGCACCCTGGCCCGCCTGCGCCGGCGTGTCTCGCGGCGGCCGAACCACCGTAGCGGCCGAAGGGAGCAGCAACGGCATAACGCCGTTCGGCGCCGCCCAAACCCCCTGGTGGCTCCGCGTGGCCATTTCCTCGCCAGCGCACGCATGCAGCACCGTCGCCGTGGCGCGACACGCACAGAGCGCGCTCCCTGCCGCCGACGGGCCAGCACCGCCCCGTTTCGTCGAGCTCCCCCTAAGCAACCAAATCCCGACGCAGTTAGCACCTAAACGGAACCAGGGAACACCCACGACGACGCTCAACCTCTGAACCCTCCCGTGCAACCACAGCGCGCCAGAATCACCTCGCCGGAGAACCACGTTCGGCAACCGCCTCGGGCGGCTATATATAGCACCCCGAGCTTGCTCTCGCCCCCGCACACCTCCTCTACCCCTCCAGACCCTGCCAAATCCCTGGAAGGGCCACGAGGAGCTCTCCCTCCCCGACTCCGGCCAGTTCGTTCCGCCTCGGCCTCCACCTTGATTCACTGCGGTGAGGCCATCTCCGGCGCCCAAACCTCGTCCGTATCCTTCTCTCACACCTAGTGCTCTAACCCCCACCTCAATTCGATCCTTGCAGCCCTCCTCGGCGAGATCCATCAACGCCCGAACCACCGTCCGCCGGAGTTGAGACCGCCGTCAACGTGGTGCTCATCGGCGACCGACTCCACCACCCACCGGTGCGGAAGGACACGGTGAGCACGTTGGTAACCTCCGATCCTCCTGCCTCGCCGTAGATCGCCGCCGGCGATCACCGTGGCCCTCGGGCGCTAAATCTACGCTTCGTTTTCAAACCCGACGGGTGGGTCCTCCCCGTCAGCTTTTTCCTCTTTTTGAATCGTTTTCTGGAAACGCCTTCAGGCAAAATACGTCTTCCCCACTGGACTGACGTATTCGAGACTGAAGCGTTTTCTATTTTTATAAAGAGAACCCTGGGAAGTTTATGTTTCATTACAGAAAGGTCCCTGGACTAAAACGCTAATAACTCTTAAACAGAAGAGTATTTTTCATTGATTCTTTTTCTGTCCTCTTTGAAATTTTTTCTAGTTTTTTATCAGATTTATTTGAAAAATATTTGCAGTAATTTTTGTGCACCTCACGGTATTTACGTTAGCGCGTATGTTTTCTTTATACCGTAGATACCGAAGGAGGTGACGGAACCACGAACTTCACCGAGCTAGGCTCCGACTACTCTGAACCAGGCAAGCATGTTTGAACTTTTGATATGATGAGTGTTCTGATAGGTTTGCATTAAGTAGTTTCATGGCATGTTTGTGAGCATACCGATGAATGTTATTTTCATGCAAAGTTGAGGCAAGTGAGTTCGATAATCCATACGTGTTGGATGTGAATGTGCATGGCCATGTGTTGGCATGAGGATGGGTAAGATGGCAGTGTTGTAGCATGCCGGTCTTATGCCATACTATTTGACTTCGATGTCAACCCAGATCGATTCGGTTCCCATCCATTTCCCTTCCCTGCATTACCACATGTTTTCCGTAGGGATATGGCTTAGTAAGTTGCAAACCGCTTTCTGGTACACACCAAATGGAGAGGCCGTGATGATGGTTCCATGGCCCTGGATTAAAGCCGATCCACGGGGCATGGGTGTTTCCGGTTGGGACCGAGAGGGGGGCACCCCTTAGAGCGCGCGAATATATATTTGATCCCATGCTATTCGAGATTGTGATCTCCCCGTCTCAAAAGTTTTTCTTGGACGATGTCTAGGGTGATTCCTGGCATCGTGAGGTAGGCTGGGTGTGTACTGGTTAGCTGTGTTTCTTCCGAAATACCATAAATGGAACTAGTCCTTCAGGACTACAGAAATCCGTTGGCTGTGGGTAATTTTAGTACTAACTCTGCAGAGTCATAAATCCTCGAATCATCTTATCCATGTCCAGATTCTCAGATATCTTATCCCGACAAGTGTCAGGTTTGGTGACAGATACTCGGTGAATCACATGAGTACTAAGTCCGGTTAAATGTTTATTCCTGTGGATGGACTAACCCGTTTATATTCATGTGTTGAATATTTATTATGAGTGCTATATCTTTTTGATGAAAGCCCTTTCTGTGATGTCGCTCAGACGTCCAACTGCGGCATTGCTGTTACTTATTTTTATTATAAGCCCTTTCTGTGATGTCGCTCAGACGTCCGACTGCGGCATTGCTGTTATTTATTTTTATTATAAGCCCTTTCTGTGATGTCGCTCAGACGTCCGACTGCGGCATTGCTGTTACTTATTTTTATTATAAGCCCTTGCTGTGATGTCGCTCAGACGTCCGATCGCTGCAACGCATGCATTTTTATTTCAATATAAGCCCTTTATGAGGTGTCGCTCAGACGCCTGACTGTGGCAATATTTTGCTTATTTATTCACCTTTCGAGGCGTCGCTTCAGACACCCGATCGGTTTTGAGTTTGTCTCTTTGGATTTTCGAGCGGACTACTGCCGACTCCCATTTTAATTATTTTCTATACTGCTTTAATTGAGCATTGTTAAGATTAACTGTGTCGCATTCATGCATTCATTTGTTATATCTTTTGTCCGAACTGTCTTGCGAGTACTTTCATAGTACTCACCTGTCTTGTTGATTTGGCCAGATGCTGACGAAGGCGATCTCATGGATGAAGAGTTGTGAAATATCCGCTTCCGCTACCCAAATAAATTCATCGAGCCTCACCTCGACGCTCGATGAGCCGCCAGTGCAGTAGACTTATTAACCACCCCACTGTGTTATTCCACCAACCACGCATACTCCAACGGTAGTATTTCCACCCCACACCTTGTGCCATATCCGCCACCATGTATAATTATTGGCGTGTTGTAATAATTGGTTGGGCATCTTTAGTCCGACCCGTAATATTGTAATGCTACTGGCTTCTTGTATCAAAGTTTTGTCTACCGATATGGAGGATTTTTCCTCATATTGGAACTCATGGGTCGGTTGTTCAATAAATGTTTTTATTGAAAATCCGGTCGTGACACATTCTAACACTCGGTCATCCTCACAAGCATTGCAGAATTTCTCTTGTCGATGAACCAAGTTCGGATAAATCCATGGATTCTGCAAGCCAAAATAAACAATCTATCGCTCCTTGACAACTCTCAGGTTTTGCGTAAAATCCTGTAAGATCGTCTGTTGATAAAATCATAACTTCTTCCAGGGTTTTTCCTTTAGCAAGAGTGTGCTTGCTTCTTGGCAGGTCCTGGAGCCTGTGGGTTTTGGCACATCTCATCACTTGTAAACCTTGAACTCATCATCGGGGCAACTGCTTGTTATTCCAACATCCAGCTTCCTAGCATTCTTAATTCCATCCAATTATATTGTATCTATTCCTTCTATTGGTACCAAACTAAGGTGTGATTACTCAGACTCATCATGGAGTTACAATTGCTCCATATTACCAACATTATACCTCCTTTACGTCTAATAATACTTCATCCCTTCATATTCTTGGGATATCCCACATATTGAGGTAAAACTCGTACTTATATTGTCCAAAGTCCACTCCGTGGAATATCATAATTCTTTCTAGAGGTCAAGTGTCCTCACATGGTACTACCACCCCTGAAATGCACAAATTCAACCATAGACCATATTTCTCATATCATCGAAAATGGTCAAAACCTTTCTTCATAGAGTAACTACTCATAAAATCCAAATTAGTACCCACGATGCTAAGTTTATTGATTCTCAAATTATTACAATCTCTTGTATTTCCATTACATGCCTCAACACCTCAATATAAAAGAATTGTTCCCACTACTACTAATATATTTCTCATAGACTCAACTATTTAGCACAAGTCTCCTTCTCTTTGGGACAATCCCTGGCAAAGTGTTGTGACGCCCCCGATTCAATCGTACACTAATCATGCACGCAAACGTGTACGATCAAGATCAGGGACTCATGGGAAGATATCACAACACAACTCTAAAAACATAAATAAGTCATACAAGCATCATAGTACAAGCCAGGGGCCTCGAGGGCTCGAATACAAGTGCTCGATCATAGACGAGTCAGCGGAAGCAACAATATCTGAGTACAGACATAAGTTAAACAAGTTTGCCTTAAGAAGGCTAGCACAAACTAGGATACAGATTGAAAGAGGCGCATGCCTCCTGCCTGGGATCCTCCTAAACTAATCCTGGTCGTCGTCAGCGGCCTGCACATAGTAGTAGGCACCCTCTGTGTAGTAGGGGTTGTTGTCGACGGTGGCGTCTGGCTTCTGGGCTCCAGCATCTGGTTGCGACAACCGAGAGGAAATGAAATGGGGAAAGGAGGGAGAAAAGCAACCGTGAGTACTCATCCAAAGTACTCGCAAGAAAGGATCTACACTACGTATGCATGGATATCTGTGTAAAGGGGCAATATCGGTGGACTGAACTGCAGAATGCTAGAATAAGAGGGGGATAGCTAGTCCGTTCGAAGACTACGCTTCTGGCAGCCTCTGTCTTACATCATGTAGAAGAGATTATATGGTAAGTTCACCAAGTATCATCGCATAGCATAATCCTACCCGGCGATCCTCTCCTCGTCGCCCTGTGTGAGAGCAATCACCGGGTATATCTAGCACTTGGAAGGGTGTGTTTTATTAAGTACCGGTTCTAGTTGTCATAAGGTCAAGGTACAACTCCGGGTCGCCTGTTACCGTGGACACGACTATTCAAATAGATCAACTTTCCTGCAGGGGTGCACCACATTACACGACAAGCTCGATCCCTCTGGCCAGGCACACTTTCCTGGGTCATGACCGGCCTCGGGAGATCAATACCTCGCAGCCCTACCTAGGCTCAACAGAGAGGTCAGCACGCCGGTCTATATCCTATGCGAGCAGCGGTCTGGGCCCATCGCCCATTGCACACCTGCATGTTGCGAACGCGGCCGGAAGCAGACCTAGCCCCCTTAATACAAGCGCGGGCTTACGGTCCAATGCGGCACACGCCGCTCAGTCGCCGACATCAAAAATTGCTTCTGCTGATACCACGACGCCGGTTGCCCATATCTTGTCCCATGTGGCAGTTAGTGCGTATAAGCTCAACGACCCAACTCAGATCAAATACCAAGATCTCGATAAGCGTGATATTATGAAATAACCGCGAACGCGGACCAGGGCAAGGCCCACCTCTCTCCAAGGTGGTCTCAACCTGCCCAGTCGCTCGGCGACAAAGATCCACGCAGAGGGCCGTCAGGACAAAGGTCCTTTCAGCCCCCAATCCATGAATCACTCGCGGGTACTCTACGAGCCGACCCGACTTTAGTCAGCACAAGTATCATACATTATGTATATAAATATATACCCGTGATCACCTCCCGAGTGATCACGGCCCGATAGTATAGCATGGAAGACGGACAAGAATGTAGGGCCACTGATGGAATACTAGCATCCTATACTAAGCATGTAGGATTGCAGGTATAGGTAACAACAGTAGTAGCAAGGACAGGCTATGCATCAGGATAGGATTAACGGAAAGCAGTAACATGCTACACTACTCTAATGCAAGAAATAGAGAGAAGAATAGGCGATATCTGGTGATCAAGGGGGGGGGGGTGGGGCTTTCCTGGTTGCCCTGGCAAGAAGGAGGGGTCATCTTTGATGTAGTCGAACACACGGACGTCGGCAGCGGTCTCGGAGTCTACTGGAAAGAAGTAACGGAGGGGGAACACAATAAATAATAGAGCAATAAAACGTAACACAAAGTAAGACGCGGCAATACGTTGTGCTAGGGGTGACCTAACGTAGGGATAGGTGTTACCGGCGAAGGGGGGAAACATCCGGGAAAGTATTCCTGGTGTTTCATGTTTTCGGACAGATGAACCGGAGGGGGAAATTTGAATGTTTGCTATGATAGGGATGTGTGGCGGACAAACGGGCTGCGTATTCAAATTCGTCTCGTCCTTCTAAGAAACTTTCATGTACAAAGTATTTTCAGCTGGGCTACGAATTATTTTATATTATTTTTTAAAGTTTTAATTCATTTTTAAATTTAAAAGATTTAATTAAATCCAAAAATAATAAGGTTAATTGATAGATACACCCAAAAGTGTACCCAGCCAAGTGTTGGACCGGCTGACAGTGGGAGCCGGTTGACTGCTGAGTCAGCAGTCAACTACGGACCAGTTGACTGGTCAAACTGACCCGAGGGCCCATCATTCAGTGACTATTAGAGTTAACAGCAAATTAAATTGATTTTCATTAAGTTAATTAGTAGGTGGGGCCAACCTGTCAGTGGGTCATTAGTTGAGAGAGCTCATTTTAATTGAACAGGTTATTAGCAACGTGCCCCCCACATGTCAGTGGCACAGAGGCCAATTAGCACGAGGCTAATGATGTCCAAGTCAGCACTATATGGTGGCGATGGCAGAGCGTGCCGGCGATGGCCATGCGCTCATCTTCGGCGACCGTTGGCCGTGCAGAGGGTAGCTACGGGCAGCTAGGAGAGCATCGCATCCAGAGACGTGAGTGGCCAGTGCTGGGGTGGCCAGAAACATGGCAGGTGACGAGGTTCGGTGGCGGCGGGCGTGCAGCAGCGAGGGGGAGCGGGTCCGTCCATGGCCGGGCTTGGTCGAGGGGCGCTGGTGGGCGGCGCCGTCTTGGGGCCAACATCAAGTAAGCGGAGGGGAGGGCTGCGATGCATCGCGAAGCGAGCGAACTCTGATGGCGAGGCGCGAAGTGCAGGCTGCGGCCATAAGCGAGGCTGAGCAAGGCACGGGCAGCGGTCTTGTGACGGCGAAAGTGCGTCTTTGGCGGTGAGTCGCCACTGGCGGGCGCCCGGAATATGTCTTGTGACAGAGAGGTGGGGAAGGCGGAGAGGTGTTCCTCACCCCCATTGTAGAGGTGTGGGCGGCATGGCTCGAGGAGGAGGACGACAAGGCGACGACGATGATGAGCGGCTCCGGCGAAGTATTATCGGGACGAGGCAGCGACGGTGTGCAGCGGCGGCGGGGGTGCCCGGGGCGCGGCCCAGATCCAATCAGGGAGGTCGAGCGATGGGGCATTAGGGCGTCGAGCGGCGCCGGCGACGGCAAGGGGCGACGGAGCGCCGCGATGGCGCCGAAGGCGCGATCGACGTCAAGGGCGAGTCCCTGGATCCAGAAGGGATCGGACAGAGGAGGGGCGAGGGGATCGGGGGGTGGGGGGGTTGTGCGGTCGTGGGTTAGGATTACAGAGTAGTGGGGGGTTAGTACTCGGTTAGGTGGACCTGGGTGGGTCGGCTTGTTGGGTCGGTTGGCCCATGGGGGGGTTCCTTTGTTTGTTTTTTTTATCTTTTTTTGCATAGTTTCCTTTTATTTTTGTTTTAGCAAAATACCAAAATGGCACCTAATTTGATGTTACCAAATATGCCACTGATACATTAACTAGCTACCTAAAACAAAAATAGTTTTGTAATTATTTGTTATTTAAAAGTATTTAAATAATAGTTTTAGCTACTGTTTTATTCATCTTATTGCATTTAAACATTTTATAAAAGTGGGGTTTCTTCACCTTAATCACCTATGCATTATCTGGCACAAACTAAACAATTTAGTTTTAATATTTGAAAGCTTTTGATGTTTGCCCCTATTTTGAATTTTAATTTGAATCGGTTTCGAACTAACACGAGATTAGAAACAATAATCGAGGTGACATGGCATCATTAGCAAAGGTTACTGTAGCTTGATTATCCGGGCGTCACAAGTGCCCTGCTGCATTATAGAAGAAACATATTACTTCTTACAAGTCTCGAGGTTTCCTTGTGATTTCAAAGCCTCCTTGGGTCCTCGGCTTCCTTTTTGGGAAGCTGCGGAAGTAGTGCCCTGACTCCTTGCACCTGAAACAGGTGATATGGCTCAGGTCCTTCCTGGAATCCAATCTATTTCTCTTACTGGACTTTTCCATTCAAATTAGGGCTTCTATTTGTTGTGGGTCATACTCTACTTCCTCTGTCGGGAATTCTACTAGGTCCCCATTCAGACAATTCTGGGAGATGTGTCCTTCTTCTCGACATGAATAGCATGACTTGGTGCCGGGTTTAATTGGGTCTTCTTCGGGTGTGTCCTCCACCTCTTCCTTCATCACAAGTTCTTCTTAAATTTCCATGAGGGCTCCTTTCATTTCTTCTTTCTTCTGCTGGATGGTTCTCTGTACCATGCGGTAAATGTGACACTGAGCAGGGTAGTGGGTAGTCCCTTCACACAAGAAACAAGTAATCTGCCTAGTTGGGCATTCTTCAGCTGGGTGACTTTCTTCACAATAAGGGCATTCATCCTTGTGTTCTTTAGGGTTGTGTCCTATTTGTCCACAGAGCTTGCATGCGCAAGGTTTCTTCATATCAGTTCCACAAGGCTTCAATTTCGGGGACACAAGACGAGACCTTTGCAAAGTCAACTTAAATTATTTCCATGTAGTTACTCCTTGCCATCCATTGATGGTTTGGTACATCCTCCACCAAGTAGCAGCACCTCTTTCAGAGCACTTAAGAGCATGCTGGGCCATAACCTTTCCGGCGATAGTGTTATTTTGCATGTGATTTTTTCCATGTTCTGAATCCATAGGTCTGTCTCCAATTGACTCATCGGTCCAGAAAATATGAGTTCATCTCCATTCGTCCTTTATTGGTTCCAAGGGTCTTGGGGTGAGATAAGAGAGATAGAGAGGGATACACACAATACAAAAAATAGTTTTGAAAAGACGAATTTTTTTGTGACTATCAGAAAAACAGCAAACAAATGACAGCTCACAATCGTCGCATCTAACGTAGGTATATAACAGGGGTTCGGTCCTCTTATGATTGTGCTTGCTGGTCTTCTCAAGTTCTTCTGCCAGGTCATCTCTGTTGACGCGAAGTCTCTCGTGACGTCCTTTAATATTCTGGAGTTGTGTTCCAAACTTCTGGGTTTCAACCTCTTTGGCATGAACCATGGTCCTACTGTCCTTCAGTTACTAATGAACCTCTAGTATTTCGAGGTTTTGCTCCTCCAGCTTGTCTAGTTTCAGCTTCTGGGTCCCGAGTTCTTCATGAAATGCTTCTTTGTCAAATACGGCTTTCTAAAGGTCCATCTTAAAATTCTTGATGTAATGCTCCAGATTCTGGCGATACACAAGCTAAGGTTAAAACTTCATCTTTAGCTGATAGGTGCTCCATTAGCCCTTTTGTCATACAATCCTTCCAAAGAAATGCATGCTTAACTCCGCACGGTGACAATAGCATAGGCGGGCAATAACATCATGGATAGCCGTGTTTATGCCCATGTCACTGCCATGAGCTATCATTCCATAGTTGATATCTCATGCCTTAGGGTTTTCTTGACAAAAACTCTGAGTTTTAATGCTCCATGTTCCGGTCTTTCCCTGACACACCTTCATCTCAGGTATTGGCAACTTCAATAGTCTGACAAGTTCCGTAAGAGTAGCCTTCCTAGGTCATACCAATCTGGAAATTCTTTAGAGCCTTCAAATTCTCCTAGTCTTTGGAGTCTTCAACCGTTGTAGTTTCAATTATTCAGATGCACGGTAAAATCCTCTTTATTCCGAAGTGGTCTTAGTTGTCCGATATCTTGCACTTCTTGGAGTGGTCTCATCAGTCAAATCTTTGTGTGGTCAAAAAGGGAAAGGGGTATAGTTTAACTAAAAGGGAATGTTTGATAAAGATCAGAAAAGAAGAGAGGTAAAAGATCATTTTGAAAATAAAGTTTTAGAGAAAATCTTTTCTATGGGCTTGCCAGTTTCTAGGGGCCACGTCCTACAGTCAACATGTGCTCTGATACCAACTTGTAGCGACCCGACCTCAGACGGTCAAGTCTCTGTGCTTAAGTGTCATCCCTGGATTGGTATGTTGACACACAGTACTCGAGGATTTATAATGGAGGTAAATCACATGTACAAAGTAACGTAAATACTATTACCTCAATCCATATAGCGGAAGTAACAAGGTTGTGGATTCCCATCAACACCAACGGCAAAGTTGAGTGTAGACATCATAACCCTAACGTATCACTTACTCATCGGATAAATTCCTGCAACATGAGATGTTGCAGCCATGTAGGTTAGTACATTGAATGTACTAGCAATTTCACATTGTAGAGCAATGCTGAATAATGGCTACCACTACATGCATATTTGGCTGGTGGAGGCTCTAAGTTTATTTTTGCATAAAGCTAATTTTTTCCTACAACAAAGGAATAAATTTTATTTACTACAAAGTTTGTTGAAAATATTGAGAAGGTAACCCCAACACAATCCCAAATTAAAAGTGAATAACCCGACAAATTAATTAAGTAAAGTGATGAGATCAAATCAATAATTCAAGAACCAGATACTCAAGATGTCCATAACCGGGGACACGGCTAATCATGTTTAGTTTGTACACTCTGAAGAGGTTTGCACACTTTTCCCCATAAGACTCGATCTCCTCCGTTGAATTTCTCGTACTAATGATGTTTGAGAAACGGATGACCGAGACACAGTATTTCAGAAGCATTAACTCTTTACGAAGGGTAGACAGTACCACCTACATCCCCCTACATCTGCTAGTCTACCACTGAAAGAGGTCACACCACATACTCAACTATGCCAGAGTCCATAATGGCTTGTGGCTGCACACGGAAGTTTCCAGCATGAATAATCTTATGATCCCTTTGAGCATGGGTGGCGAACCATAGGATGATCACACGGATACCCGGGATCTCCTTGGACAACACTAGATTGCCCAGGTGCCCGGGCAAGCCACTGGTATCCCCAGGGTGCCCCAACCAATCCACCCAGATGTGTATTAAAGTAGCCACCTTAAGTTAACCCTTAGATATAAATAACTCTCACATCTTTCATGAATCTCACAAACCAATCCACGTCTACGAGCATAGCATAGTAGTATAAGCATAACGTAGTAACACCCAGGGGTTTGAATATAAGATAGTAGGTTCCTACCTCATCAACTACTTCCCAAATAACCACATGTTAACACATCCTACTCATGCAATGTTTGAGGGTGAAACTAATGCATAAAACGGGGTATGAAAAATATGATCAAAGTGTGAACTTGCCTTGTACTATTGATGAAGATGATTCACACTCATAACTCCTGATAGTTCTACTCGTCACACTCCGGTCAATCTATTGTAAGCAAGCAATTGCATACATAAGCACTCATGCAACAGAATCGAAGGAAGGATCTAAGAAAAATTCGAAAACAAGTAATTAACTCTTGCAATAGAAAAAATTTTCTAACAGTACCAAAATTAGGTGGATTTGGTTTTATCAGAAAGTTTAGGTCAAGAGCTTCGATTAGCAAAAGGAATCAATTAAATCGAAGTTATAAAACTCGAGTTATGAACAAAAGAAGTTTGAATTCAAATCTGTTTGAAACCAAATTTTAAACTTTCCAAAAATATGTTTAACTTGTTTTACTGGCTAGAGGGGATCATAACGAAGAAGTGGCCGTTGGTTTCGTTGGATTTGGATAAACGGGTAAAAAGTCGCGAGGGTTTGAAGAACAGGGGCTAAACTGTAAATAAACAAAATGCATCTAGGTCCCTGGCCGAAATTAAAAAGAAAAAGAGAAATTCTATCGAATGAACGTTCGCTAAACATATCTAATCTAATGAATGCGTTCGCTACAGAACCTAAACTAGCGAACATCCACTGATTAACCTAACCAAATTAGTAAACCGGGTTTTACAGAAAACCGAGAAAAACCAAGATAAACCGGATCGAACCGGGGCAATGGTTTTGCCAGTCCACGGCGGGTTCGTCGGCGGCGGCGGTTTCCAGTGGTTTTCCGCGGCGGTGGGATTTGATGGCGGCGAGGCGCGGGCGGGGATAGTAGCTACGCGGGGCGACGGATCCAGGCGCGGTGGCGACGTGCGGCGTGGCAAAGTGCGGCGGCGGTGAGCGGCGATGCGAGGCGGCGGCGCGGGCTGACGAGGATGAGAGGGAGGGCCGGCCTCGGCTTTTAAAGGCCAGGGGGCAAGGTGGCATGGGGAAGCGGCAAGGGAGAGGAGGCGGCAACGGTGTCCGAGGCGGGCACGGCGGCGATGGCGTGATGCGGCCGGTCTCTGACCGGAGGTCGGGGACGGCGGGACACTTGGCCACGGCTTGGCTGAGCTGGACCGGCCCAGTTCAAAAAAATTTCTAAACAATTTTTCCAGACAATAAAATTAATATAAACCAAATAAAATAAGAATATAATATAGGCATATAATATATCAAAATTTTCAGAAAAAGATTTCCTATAATATGAACATTTTTCTAGCGTCAAATAAATTCCACAAAAATTCAAATAAATCAAACAGTGCTACTGGTGCAATAAAACCTCATAAAATGATTTTAAAAATACCAAAATAATTTCAAATTTATTTCTGTAGGCAATCATTTTACCCTAATTTCCATATATTTTATTTTTGAAAAAAAATAATTTGAATAAAGACTAAATAACTCCAGACTGAAAAATAATTTGATAGGGAATTTAAATACGATTCTTTTAACTTCCAACTCATATTTCATATAATTTGAAGAAGTCATTTTATCTTCTCTCATGAAAATCATTGAGTTACATAGAGTTTTTAAATTTGAAATATTTCCAAATGAAATTCAAATATTTTCGAAAACCCTGTTCATTTTAATTGGAAGAAGTCACGTCATCTTCTCTCTGGGGTTTTGTATTTGAAAAGAATTTGAATTCATGGAGATCAGAATGCAAAGTGAAAGTTCGGGAAAGTCCTTTTATTCCCTCTCATTTAACTTTTAAAATGTTTCAAATTTCACTCAATTTCACTCAAGCAACCACACCACAATCAAACAAATAATCAAAACTATTAATTTAATATAACATTTCAAAATTTAGAGTTTTGGGATGTTACAACCCCAATGTCACCTCGGGAATCTGCGAGTTGAGTGCCGAAACATATATCAAGTGAATCAATACGATACCGCAATGTCACCACGAGTATTCATATGCAAGACATATATCAAGTGCTCTCAAATCCATGAAAGTATTTGATCTGATAACAACGGAATGTCAAAGGGAAAACTCAATTCATCACAACAAGATAGAGAGGGGAAAACACCATATGATCCGACTATATTAATAAAGCCCACGATACATTAAGGCCGTGACATCTCAAGAACCCGACAGAGAGAGAGAGAGATTAAACACATAGCTACTGGTACAGACCCTCAGCCCCGAGGGTGGACTAATCCCTTCTCATTTTGGTGGCCGCAGGGATGATGTAGATGGCCACCGGGATGATGTAGATGGCCACCGGGATGATGTAGATGGCGACCGGTGATGATTCCCCCCGCCGGTAGGGTGCCGGAATAGGGTCTAGATTGTTTTCTCGTGTGTACAGAGCCTTGGGGCGGAGGAACTTCTAATCTAGGGTTACCCCGAGGGTTTTTGGAATTTTTGGTAATTTATAGGGCAAAGAGCGGGTGCGGGAGGCCCCCGAGGTGGGCACAACCCACCTGGGCGCGCCTGGGCCCCCAAGCGCGCCCTGGTGGGTTGTGCCCCTCTCAGGGCACCCCCAAGTGCTTCTCTGGCCCACTAGATGTCTTCTGGTCCATAAAAATCCACAAAAAGTTTCGCGATGTTTAGAATCCGTTTGATGTTGATTTTCTGCGATGTAAAAAGCAAGCAAAAAATAGCAACTGGCACTGGGGACTGGGTCAATAGGTTATTCCCAAAAAATTATATAAAGTTGCTATAAAATGATTGTAAAACATTCAAGAATGATAATATAACAACATGAATACTTCATAAATTATAGATACATTGGAGACGTATGAGAGTGTCGGAAGGGTTGGTGGTGGAGTTGCTTCTAACAAATGGTGGGAGAGGCTTGCAAGACAAACAGAGGGCACGCCTGCAATATCAATATGAGAGTGGATGCCTGCCTATCTGTGCACGTGCGTGTGAGAGACGGTTCAGGAGTCATGCACGAATGATGAGGGGGTACGATATGGCTATGGTAAGCAGACGTAACTACATAGGAAGATCAATCGTCTTTTGTCGGAGAAAGGAGAGACATAACTTGTGAGGTACGTTGATCGATGGGTGGGGAAAATAGTTAAAGTCGACCTAGGTATATGTAGGGAGATCGAATGGTGTCGGGGGGGGGGGGGCTGATCTGACCCACGAACACCTATGGGACCGGCGGACCGAGCCCCTTTTGGTTCGGCGGGGGGCGGAGGTCGCACGAAGAGCAGATCGAGGCAAAGCACACGAGCGGTTTACCCAGCTTCGGAGCTCTCCGGAGAGATAACACTCCTACTACTGCATGTCAGAGTGTATTGAGTTCTTGCTCAGGAGCGCTTGAGTGCTACAGTACACACAAGCTGCTAACAAGACCGAGCGTGAGTGTTCTCTGGCTTCGGACCTTCTGAACCTCCTCTACGTTGCGCATGGGCCTCCTTTTATATGCTCAAGGGGTCTCCGACAGGTGGCAACGTAGACAAGGGTAAAAATGGAAAAGGAGTGGTTGGTACAGCTACTTGTACAGTGTATCATACCTAACCCTGACGGCAGGGGACAAGGGCATTAAATGCCCGTCTACGTCGCCCTAACAGTGCAAACAGGGACCGTCAGGGGCGCCACCGCTTGCCACGATGGCAATCTTGTCAGCGCCGCTTGCCACCTCGCACCGCTGGCTGCACAGCCTCTCACCACGCGCGCCTGGAAAGGTCCCAGGGCGACACGTTAGTGGATGTCTTTGGGCGCTGCAGTGGTGGCTGCCGCGGCAAGCGCCTTTGCAGCGGTTGTTGTCTTGTCGCGTCCGGAAGCTTGTCGCTCACGGGCCTTCCGGCAAGCTCCTCTTGCCGGGCCTTGTCTCCTAGGTGCCTTGGGTGGTCTTCCGGCAAGCTCCTCTTGCCGGGCCTTGTCTCCTTGGCTTGAATACTTTGTTCTTGAATGGCTCCAAAGGAACCACGGAGGGCCTTGGCGGTCACCCGGTAAGCCTTGCCGCGGAGGGCTGCAACTGCCCGTGCACAAGTTCGGGATACTAGGGTACCCCTACTCTAGTACACCGACAGGAGCCCCCAGGCCTGGGCCACATACGGTGCCAAGCACTGTTGGGCCAGGCCCAAAACAGGGCACGGGCACGCGCGGCCTGGATCACGCCGTAAATCACCCCGGACCCACCACGCCCTCCACGAACGGCACGCGTTGAATGCGGCGTCGTGTGAGAGATCGTGGGTGAGATCGTGGGTGGTTTCTTTATTCGGAACGACGGAATGTCCGCCCCCTCCCTCTTTATAAGCAGGGGAAACAAGGGCAGTCCGCCCATCTCGCCAGTTGCTGTCCAATCTAAAAAAAAAACCTCCGCTGCTCCCCCCTTCTTCCCAAGGCTGAAAAAGAGAGCAGCGCTCCGCCCCCCATCGCCACCAGCATCACCAACGCCGTCGATCTCCCTCACCACCTCCGCCATGGCTCCGAAAGACGACAAGGGGAAGGTCGTGAAGTCGGTAGGCGCAGCGGCTTCTTGGCCGCTGCGGAAGGAGCGGCAATCTTTCCCCCAGCTGCGAGGGAGCTGAGGAGCACTACTACCTCTTACGGTCGACGGAGACGCAGCGCATCCAGCGCGAAGGTACTCCTAGCTGCTGCTTGAACCGGCTCCGAATGGGTACCCTTTCTTGGCGCTGTTTTTTCTCTGCGGGCTCTCGCCCGTCTTTCTCTGAATTTTTCTGCGATATCATGAACACCCTACGGGTTCCGCCTCCTTGACTTCACCCCCAATGTTGTTCTGACCATGGCAGTTTTCGCACATCTCTATGAAAACTTTGTCGGAGTCCATCCAAACGTAGCCCTTTTCCGCCACTTCTTTATGCCCCGAGTTGAGAGAGGGGAGCCTCTTTCCGGTGGGATCGCCTGGATCTCGAGGACCGGAAAGAAGGAAGCTTATCTGGAGGGAGAGCTCCGCAGCAAATGGGATGAGTTGAGAGTAGACTGGTGCTGGATTGTCGAGGAGAACCCGCAGCCGTTTACCGCCCAGCCAAACCTCGATGGTCTTGCGACAACGATTGGAAGCGATCGGCCCCGGAAGACGCTAGGCTGAAGATTGCCGTCATCCGGATCCTATGCACGAGGCTTGCCGGACTCCTTTGTAAGCGCCCGTTGGCGCAGATTTCCTCGTCGCCGCGCCGCCCCTGCAGGAGAGGAGGAGACCCGCCTGGGAGTTCCGGAACGCGGCGGATATCATGAGGCGGCGCCCGAGCCTCAACTTCAATTTCACTGTCCTGGAACTAGACGCGATGCTCTTGGAGTTGTTCAAGCACGATCCTGAGCATCCCAGAGCGTTCAGGTTGCCGAAGAATGTCGTCCCGCTGTGCAACAATTCCTCGCTTGACCGTATCCGTGCAATGATGCCGTTGTGCGACTCGCATGGAATCGTTCCAACCTGGCAAGAGCCTGCAGATGACGTCGTGCGAGTGTTCTTTGACAGCCTGGTAGAAGTGCCATCCGCCTGATGAATGTAAGAGCCTCACCCGCGACACCACCGATGATCAAATGCAGCGCGCCACTCAGTGGAAGAGGCGGCAGCGACTGCCGCTGGCGAAGTTCGGATTCACCGTGGAGGAGGCAGAGGCAGCAGAGGCGGCAAGCCTTGTCGGCGAGGAGTTTGCCGGCGAGGAAGAGCTTGTCAGGCCTGAGGCTGAGCTGAGCGAGCCCGCCGAGGGCGCCTCCTCCCCTCCTTCAGACAGCTTGCCGCGAGCGGAGCCCCCAGCTCCACCAAGAAGGCGTCTCCGCAAGGCCGGAGAAGTAGCGGGGCGGCAGACGGGTCAACAGCCGCCGCGCCGCGCGACGCGCTCCACCGCGGCAAGCACTGTTGCTGGAGCACCTCACGCCGCCTGCGGCAACCGGAGCGGGCCTCGCGGACCACCGCTTCGCTCCCTGGCGGCCAAGGGAACCTACTCCTCCGCCTCGTCGTCTTTGAGGCGGGCAGACTTGATCTCTCCGCGCTTAGCTCCGACGAGGAAGAAGAAGAGTAAGATTATTTGTAGCATTTGTAGTTCTTCGGCTTGTTGATTTGTCTTGTATCTGATTTGCTTCACTCTGAACCCATTCCTTTTCATGACGCCGCCCAGAAGGCGTCGAAGAGAGCCAAGGCCCGGTGATTGTCATCGAGGGCGAACCCACCGCAACAGCGAGGAGGGCGTCCGAGACCACCTTGCCGGACGGCAACTCTTCCTCAAAGCAGCCCCAACGCAGCCCCCAGTAAGTATATGGTTTACTTCACTCTGTTAGGCATGCAGGTGCCCTTTCTTTGCTCATATCTCGATTGCTGATTTGTGTAGGAGCGAGCAGCCTTACCAGAGTGCCTGAATCCGCTCTCGACATGCCTTCGCCGACTACACCGACAAGGGAGGATTCCCGGCAAGGAGCATTCTCCGGCAAGGGGCGATTCTCCGACGAGGACAGCTCTCCGGCAAGGGACAGCACCAGCGATTCCCTGGCGGCGGAGACCATGACTGCAGAAGGTAATCCTCTTGCTTGAAAACTTTCCTTATGTTCTTCTTCTGATTTTCTTTTTGAATATATGCTTGACTTCTCTTCATTTTCCGGTCGTCAGATCCATCTGCCACGGAGCAAATGGAGACCGAGGCCGCCGGCGAGGAGGACGCGCGCGGCAATACTAACGACGCCGCTGCCATCGAAGAAGAAGCTGGCGCTGACGAGCCCGCCAGCGAACAGGCCGCCAAAGCTGCCGCCGCAGAAGCTGGCAAGGGGTCCGGCGATCGCACTGACCGCCCTGAGGCTGCAGGAGCGCCAGACGCTACGTCGACCGCCGATCCCTCCGCCGTTGCAGCAGCGTCGGGCTCCGAAGAGCCCCAGCCCGGCGCCTATTTGAAGGCCGGCGATGGCGTCTTCATCAAGCTCCCATGGGCGTCGAGCTCCAGGGCACCGGCCGAAGGAGAAACTTTTGATGAAGAGCTGCTCGCCTCCGCTGGACTGACGGTGGTCGATGCACCAAACAGCAGCAGCGGCGAGTCTGAGGAGGAGCAGCTGCTGCGGAAGCTGCTGTCGCTCTACGGCGCCCGACAAGCCAGGCTACAATCCCGGGAAGCGCTTGTCGCGAAGGCGGGAGCAGACATCGATAAGCGCGCGGAGGAGCTTCGGGGCCTCAACCAAGAAGCTCTCCGGTCCCTGGCAGAGGAGCGGGAGCGACTCGCCGAGGAGCGCAAAGCCTTCCTCCTCGACAAGGATGAAGCTGAGGAGCAACAGCGGCTTGCCGCCGAGAAGCTATCTGCGCAGGAAGGTGAGTTGGCGCAGAGGAAGGTTGGTCTTGACAGCCATGAGGAGGATCTAGCCGCGCGCGAGCAAACATTTTGCGGGGCTCTCAAGGAAGCAAAGGATGCTGCCGCAGCTGCCGAGGCCGCCAAGAAAGAGCTGGAGACGAAGGTGATGCAGCTGGAGGCCAATCTCAAGGAGAGCGGCGAGGAGCTTGCTGCACTCAAGCATGAGCTCGAGAAGGACGCCTACACTCTTGGCGAGCTGCAGGGCCGTCTCGCCGAGAGGAGCAAGGAGCTCAGCGCCGCCAAGGACTCCAACGCAGATCTTGAGTTGAAGCTGACCACCTTGACTCGGTATTTGGCCAGGCGCCCGAGGCGAGAGGTGGCCTTGAAGGAGAAGATCAAGGCCGACGAGGCGCCTGGCGAATCTTCTTTGCCGCCAACACTTTTAGGGAGGATGTGGAGCACTGGACCGAGGGTCTCGTGGATGTTGCTGCAGCCATCGACGGGGAGCTGGCGCAGCTAGGGATGGTGGACTTTGGGTATTCCTCCGATGAGCACCTCCAGCCCAGCGCCAAGCTCAGCTTGTTCTTCAAAGGCGTGGTGACGGCCCTCCAGCGACTCCGAGAAGAAGTCCCAAAGCAGCTGGCCGAGGAGTCGCACCAGATCTGCGCGGGAGCTCTTCAAAAGGTGCTGATGAAGGTGGCCTTCCGCAACCCAGGCCTCAACCTCACCAACGTCCTCAAGTCCTTGCCGCCGGATGCTGATGTGGAGGCGCTCAAGACCCTTGTCGCACCCATCGTGGACAGGGTGAGCGGGATCAAAAGGGTTGATGGCGATCGCGTGGAATTAGGCCGCCCGCTTTCTCTTTTTCTTGCCGCTGCTGGTCATGTTATGAGAACCATCTATTAGAGCTGCGACAAGCTATATTGTAATATAACTCTATTTCGGGTAGCAATTGCTATGTTATTTCCTTTACTTGATTCCTTCCTTCGTATGTTTTTGCCCTACGCTTTTAGGGAACTTGTCGGCGCAGGCACACAGGCATGGCGTTAGTCTTGGGGACGTCGGCCTTCTTTGGCGGCGCCGCTTCCGACAAGTAACCTTGTCGCAACTAGTCGCAACTCACTTAAGTTGTTGAGCGGACTCGAAACAAAGTAAGGGCGCAACTAGCTACGAGTTGCTTCCTCCGTGCACAGGTTTTCCATACAAAGTACGGTCGTTCGAGGAAGATAACTTAAAAATTTTAAAACTGATTTCTCCAACTTTAGCAACTTAGCTTTTATATCGTTTGCTTCCCGGTAAGGCTAGACTTCCTTGAGCGACGCTTGGTACACACCATTATCTTCTCCTTTCCCCGGCAAACTTGTGGGCGAGGAACCTTCCTTTCTTTGAGAAAGAGAAAGAAGAGAAAATAAAGATATGTAGCCTTATGGCTCGTTATTGCTTACCGGGGTAGGTGCTGCACAAAGTGTCAGATAACGCATGCAAAATAGAAGTAGAAAGCATGAAATTGACAAGATGTGCGAAGCACATTAGGTTTACTTATGCACGGGGTCTGCGCCTGGCTTTGTCCAAAGGATTACATGCAACATCGGCAAGACTTGTACAAAAGATGGTTGCGGAGCAGGTTCCGCAACCGCGCATCTGAGTAAAACTTACGAAGATGCTCAATGTTCCGTGAGTTGCTCACCGTAATGCCATATTCGGTCTCAAGGCGGACAGCGCCAGGCCTAGTGACTCGTTTCACCCGGTAAGTGCCTTCCCACTTCGGCATCAACTTGTTGGAATTCTTGGCGGGCTGAACACGCCGAAGAACAAGGTCGCCTTCCTCGAGACTTCTGGCATTAACTTTGCGGCTATGGTAGCGGCGCAAAGCTTCTTTGGTATCGAGCAGCTCGTACTGTGACACGAAGACGATCCCCCTCAAGGAGCAGCGCGTCATCTTGTCGCAACTGCTCTTGCTCAAGATCATCATAAGTGAGCACTCGAGGTGATCCGTATATGAGTTCCGTGGGGATAACTGCCTCTGCTCCATAGACTAGAGCGAAAGGTGTCTGGCCAGTGGCTCGATTTGGCGTCATCCTGATCGACCAAAGAACCACCGGCAGCTCCTCCATCCAGCTTCTTTCCGCACTTGTGCAGCAGCCGAAAGTTCTGGTCTTGAGCCGCGCAGCACTTCGGATTCGCCCTCTCCGCTTGACCGTTACTTCTCGGATGAGCAACAGAAGCGAAGCAGACCTTGGCGCCAAGATCTTGGACGTACTGCATGAAGGTGCGGCTCGTGAATTGAGTGTCGTTGTCGGTGATGATCCTGTTAGGGATCCCGAAGCGGCAAACAATCGACCTGAAGAACTTGATCGCCGATCGTCTTTGTCACCTTCCTCATCGCTTCCACTTCCGGCCACTTTGTGAACTTGTCGATTACAACGTACAAGTACTCAAAGCCCCGACAACTTCGAGGAGCAGGGCCGAGGATGTCGAGCCCCGGACCGAAAATGGCCAGGATAAAGGGATCGTCTGGAGAGCTTGAGCTGGCTGGTGTATCTGCTTGGAATGGAACTGCACGCTTCACACTTGGTTACCGTGCGGTTGCATCACGGAGGGCTGTCGGCCAAAAGAAACCTTCTTAGGAGCAACTTTTGCCGGCAAGTGCTCTGGCGCCAATGTGGTGACCACATATGCCTCCATGTATCTCGCCAACAGCTTTTGTCCGTCTTCCGGTGAATACACTTCAATTTCACACCGTTGAGTCTTCTTCTGTACAGTGTGTTGTCGACAAACTGGTACATACTTGACAGCCGGGCTACTCTTTCCGCTTCTTCTTGCTATTTGGGAAGTTCTCCTATCTGAAGGAAACGGACAATCTGCTGTGCCCATGCTGGAGCTTGCGGCTCAACAACAAGGACTAAAGGCACATCTGCTGCTGCGGGAACATCTGCTTCCACGGCGAGAACCTACGGCTCAGCCGGAGCTTGACATTCCCCGGCAAGCTTGCAGGAGCAAAACTTGTCGGGAGCGTCTGCTTCAAGGAAACAAACCCTAGGGCTTGTCGGAGCAGACTGCTCCTCAGCACTGTTGGTGTTGATCTTGGGGACCTTCTTGGCGGTGGCTTCGGGAAGCTCTGCAGGAAAATAGTCACCAGAAATCAACTTCCTCTTCTTGCTCTGTCCAGTTGATGGTGTTACAGATGGTTGAGTCAGCTTGAGCACAAAAATCCCTGGTTCCATAGGTAACTTAAGTGCGGCGCACTTCGACAGGTCATCAGCAATGTCGTTCTGAGCTCTTGGAATATATTCCATCTGTAGGCCGTCAAAGTGCTCTTCTAGCTTTCTCACATCATCAACATAAGCTTCCATCAACGGACTCTGATAACTCTTGTTCACTTGGCGAATGACAAGCTGTGAGTCACCCCTGACAATGAGCTTCTTGATCCCAAGGTCTACTGCGATCCTGAGACCGGCAAGCAAACCTTCATACTCTGCAGTATTGTTTGTTGCTTGCTCCTTGGGTAATTGCATCTGGACTACGTGCTTGAGGTGCTCTCCGTGGGTGCAACAAGTAGCACGCCCGCACCAGCCTTCTTTGCGAGAAGGCACCATCAAAGTACATCAGCCACTCTTTGCTTGCCTCCTTGACGGGATGCTCGTTTCGAATTTCTTCATCTGGTGTTGGCGTCCATTCTGCTATGAACTCCGCCAATGCTCGCTTTGGATAGTTGAAGTGCTCTCAAACTTGAGGCCAAAGCTTGACAGTTCGATGCCCACTCGACAATCTTGCCTGTTGCCTCTGGATTTTGCAAGATCCTCTTCAGCCGGAAAACGAGTGACGACTGTGATCTCATGTGCTGGAAGTAATGGCGCAGCTTTCTCGAGGCCATGAGGAGGCCGAAAGAAATTTATGCACACCAGAGTACCTTGACCTAGCCCCTGCGAAGGAACTGAAAAAAAGTAAAGCGCTGCACCATTCTTTTCTGCATCTTCTCATGTGTCTACGTAGATCCATCCTTGTCGGGACGAGCTTGCCGGTGAAGCCCCACCTCGTCATTTGGATGCATCTGCCATGGTTGCTAGCTCATCATCCGCCTCCCTCTCCGCTACTAACGCAGCACTAACCACTTGATTGGTCGTCGCTATATAGAGCAGCAACTTCTCTTGTGGCTTAGGTGCGACAAGTGTTGGAGTGGAGGGCAGTATCTCTTCAAGTCTGCAGCGCAGCCTCCGCTTCAGAGTCCATTTCATTGGACCTGCCTTTTTCAAAATTTTGAAAAATGGCGAGGCGCTTCAGCAGAACCTAGAGATAAACTCTTTGAGAGCAGCTACATAACCGCAAGTCTTCGTGACATCCTTGACGCCAGCGCATTGGTGCTTGATCTGCTCAATGGCCTTGATCTTGTCGGGATTGGCTTCAATTCCCTGCTGAGACACGAAGAACTCGAGAAGCCTTGGAAGGGACTCCAAACACACACTTCTCGTGGTTGAGCTTGAGGTTGATCTTGCGCAGATTTGCAAAGGTTTCGTCTAAATCTTGAATCAGAGTCGCCTTGTCCTTGCTTTTGACCACTATGTCATCCATGTAGGCTTCCACATTTCTGTGCATTTGCGGCTCAAAAGCGTCATGGACTACTCTTGCAAATGTTGAACCAGCATTCTTTAATCTGAAAGGCATCCGTACGAAACAGTATGTGCCACATGGAGTGATGAATGCGGTCTTCTCCTCATCCTCTTCTGCCATGAAGATCTGATGATATCCTCAGTATGCATCCAGAAATGAAAGCAAATCACATCCGACCGTGGAGTCTACAATCTGGTCGATCTTGCGCGGCAAGGAAATGGGTCTTTGGGACAAGCTTTATTGACATCGGTAAAGTCGATACAAAGCCTCCATTTCCCGTTTGCCTCTTGATACAACTACAGGATTGGCCAACCACGTGGGATGGAGCACTCCTCGACAAGGCCTGTTGCTTCCAATTTCTTGATTTCTTCTGCGATGAATTCTTGGCGCTCCTTTGCTCGCTTCACGACTTTTTGCTTGACGGGCGCGCATGAGGACAAAGCGGCAAGATGGTGCTCAATTACTTTCACAGGAACACCGGGATGTCGACGGTTGCCACGCAAACATCGCGTCGACGTTCGCCGCAGGAAAGCAACGAGCGCCGCCTTCCTATTTAGGGTCGAGAGTGGCACCGATGGTGAAGGTACCATCGGTGTCGTCCTCCTGGCAGACACCTTCTTGGTTTCTGGTGGAGCTGCCATCGTCTTCTTACACTTGCCAGTGGAGCTCGATGGTGCATCCTCTACGGTAGCGCAGCACTCCGAAGAGTTGCGCTTGCCGGAGTGGGCATCAGAGCTCTTGCCGGATTTGGTCTTCTTCTTCGCCCCGGGAGCTTCAGCGGCAAGTGGCTTGCAATCTGCTGCAGCATTTGCTTCTGGTAGATCTTGTCGGCGCAGATAAGAGCATCCTTCTTGTCGCCGAGGGCGGAGATGACACTTATCGGGCCTGGCATCTTCAGATGTTGTATGCATAGTGAGAGGCCGCCATGAATTTGGCGAGTGCTTTGGGCGGCCAAGTATCCCATTGTAAGGCAATGGAAAGTCGACAACGTCAAAAGTGACCCTCTCGATCCTGAAGTTCAACTTCGCTGCCAAATGTCACCGACAACGTGATCTTTCCCTTGGCTTGCTCCTTCCCGGATTGATTCCTAGGAATGTGCGGTCCCTTGAGCTTCGCCATCGTGGATCTGGAGTTTCTGGAGCACCGCGGAGGAGATCAGGTTCAAGCCGGCCCCGCCGTCAACTAGCATCTTAGTGACCTTGAGGTTGTGGATAGTTGGTAAAACCAACATCGGCAAGCACCCGACCGCAGTTATGCTATCAGGGTGGTCCTCAATATCAAAGATGATAGGCGTGCTGGACCATTTCAGAGGCTTGCGTGACTCGACGGATGGTTACGCGCATTGACTTCCCGCATCATTTGCTTGAGCTGGCGGTGTGAAGTATGCAGAGAAGCACCGCCGTCAACGCACAGGACCTCTGTGGCTTTCTGGAACTCCTGCTCATCGGTCTCGTCATCATCCATGTCTTCATCATCGTCGTCGTCTTCATCCTTGTCGCGGCCGCGGGGAGGTCTGTCTCCTTGCCGCTGCTTGGCCTTGCCGCGGCGTCCTCCTCGGCCGGGACGTTTCTTGCTAGCTCCTCCAGCACATTCCTGGGCCTTCTCCTTGTGCGTCGTTCTTATTCAGCCTTCTGCTGCTCGACAAGCTGCTCGACCTTTTTGCAGCTCTGGAGGTCATGGCCCTTGGTGCGGTGGATCTTGCGATCTTGTTTGTTGGAGCCGTCCTGCTTGTCGGCGACCGCCACAGCCTGGCAGTTGGTGCCAGTGGCAACCTCCTTGTCGAAGCTACCAGCTTTGGCTTTCTTGGCGCCACCTCCGTTGCCGGATCGCTCAACAACTAGCACATCTTTGCCTTTCTTCTTCCTGTTGTTCCGCCGCTGGTTTTTCTTTGCCGGGGCGGTCTCCTCTATCGAGATCCTCCTGCTTCAAAGATTCTCTCCGGGAGTCTCCTCCCTTCCTCAAAGACGTTCACACTTGTCGGCCGGGGCATATAGCTCATCGGCGTCTACGATCTTGCACATAGCCATCTCCTCCGCATCCTGCGGTTTCGCGCGATACGATGGAATGCGCTGATTACCCATGGCAGGGTGGACATCTGAGATGTTGTCTTTGTCTGTGGCTGAATCTCTGAATGTACTTCTGCGCAGGGGCTCTCCTTCCTTCCGGGCGAAAGCAGATGAAGGTCGCTTTCTTGGCCATGGGGCTTGTGGTCGCTGTAAAGGCACCGACAAACTGATGGCATAGATCTGCCCAAGAGGATATGGAGTTGTCCGGCAAGTGCATGAGCCAGATCTGACATTGGGCTTGAGCACCAGCGGGAAGTAGTTGGCCAGGATCTTGTCGTCTCGCCCCCCGGCAGCTTGCACCGCGATGGTGTAGATGCTGAGGAACTCCGACGGACGCGTCTTGCCGTCGTACTTCTCTGCATGCGTCGGCTTGAAATTCTTCTTGCTGGGCCACTGGACTTGCAGCAGCTCACGAGTGAACGCAGGGCAACCTACCACGTACGGCAAGTCGCCTGGTTCCCCTGGCGCATGCATGTCGACAGAGGGCCCAACGTGCTGGTCGGATTGACGCCGCGCTTCTCTTCGGCGCTCGATGCGAGTTCGAGCGTCTTCTTGTTGTCGTTCGTGAAGAACTTGGCGCTGATCGCGACGAGCTCGTGGATCCGATGATGCGGTGGAGTCGCTGTCGAGGTGGATCCGGCGAGTCGGCGATCTTGGCCTTCGGGCGGAGAGTGCATGGTGGTTGCACCCCACGGTTTAAATCGCCACCGGCTCGTGTTTGGCGATCCTGCGGCGGCAGCGATGCACTCGGCTGCCGCGAGCATCGCCGTTAGCAAAGCCGATGAGACTACGGATGGTGGCCCTCCGTTCATCGACCTTGTCGGCTGTTGGAGGGTAATCCAGAGCGATTGGGCTCTCGCCAAAGCTTCTGCTGGAGTGGTGGGTGGCGATGGCGAGCGGCGCGAGGCGGGATATGCTCGGACTTCTAACTATGTTAGAAGGAGCGATATCCTGTCGAGCGGCCGTGCCTCGCTTCGCGCCCGGCATGTTGGCGTGCATGCTGGTCTTGAGCATCCCGAGATCCACCAGCTCGATCTTGGTCCAACGGCGTATGGCGTTGTGAATACCATGACGCTGTCGGTCCCGCGCCTCTGAGGCGGGCGCGGTGCATGTCTGACGCCGAGGTTCTGCGCAGCCTTGTCCTTGGACTTGGCAGCACCGTGGGCTCCCTGGTCGACGTCCATTCTTCCGCGGGCGTCTACCCCACCCCCCGTTTGCACCGGTGGTGGTGGTTTCGGCCTTGAGACGGAACATCTGCCGCCGAAGCCTTCTTCTTCGGGGGCATGTCGATGAAGTTGATGAAGATCTAGCTCGTGTGGACGCCGGATCAGGTTCACACAAGCTCGACACCCCCTACCTAGCGCGCCAAAGATGTCGGGGGGGGGGGGGGGCTGATCTGACCCACGAACTCCTTTGGGACCGGCGGACCGAGCCCCGTTTGGTGGGGCGGGGGGCGGAGGGGGCCCGAAGGGCAGAGCGGGGCGAAGCACACGAGGGGTTTACCCAGCTTCGGAGCTCTCCGGAGAGATAACACTCCTACTGCTGCATGTCTGAGTGTATTGAGTTCTTGCTCAGGAGCGCTTGAGTGCTACAGTACACACAAGCTGCTAACAAGACCGAGCGTGAGTGTTCTCTGGCTTCGAACCTTCTGAACCTCCTCTACGTTGCGCATGGGCCTCCTTTTATATGCTCAAGGGGTCTCCGACAGGTGGCAACGTAAACAAGGGTAAAAATGGAAAAGGAGTGGTTGGTACAACTACTTGTACAGTGTATCATACCTAACCACGGCGGCGGGGACAAGGGCATTAAATGCCCGTCTACGTCGCCCTAACAGTGCAAACAGGGACCGTCAAGGGCGCCACCGCTTGCCACGATGGCAATCTTGTCAGCGCCGCTTGCCTCCTCGCACCGCTGGCTGCACAACCTCTCACCACGCGCGCCTGGAAAGGTCCCAGGGCGACACGTTAGTGGATGTGCTGGAGCGCAGGTACAGGGTGGTGGCCTGCCGCGACAAGCGCCTTGCCGCGGTTGTTGTCTTGTCGCGTCCGGAAGCTTGTCGCTCACCGGGCCTTCTCGGCAAGCTCCTCTTGTCGGGGCCTTGTCTCCTAGGTGCCTTGGGTGGCCTTCCCGGCAAGCTCCTCTTGCCGGGGCCTTGTCTCCTTGGCTTGAATACTTTGTTCTTGAATGGCTCCAAAGGAACCACGGAGGGCCTTGGCGGTCACCCGGTAAGCCTTGCCGCGGAGGGCTGCAACTAGGGTACCCCTACTCTAGTACACCGACAAATGGTATACATGCATGTATGTGTTAGAAGCAAATAAGGCCCTGAGAGAAGGATAGAGAGAGAGGGATGCAACTAGGAGGTGGCGCGAGGGGCATACTATATCGATGGGGAAGGAGTGTGCGAGTACGAGATCAATGAAAAGAGGGGCGGGAGTGGGGCATGGACGGTGAGAAGAGAATAGGGAAAGCTTGTGTTTGTGGTAGGCACACCTGGCTAGAGAGGCATATCGATCGATGTGTGCGGTAAAGAAGGAGCTGGGGGGCCTACACACACCGTGGGTGAATGACCTAAAGTGAAAAGATGAATTTGCACGATGGAGCTAGAGAATGCTAAGGGAGGGTGAGAGGGAGACGGGCGTGTGCATGCACGAGCGAAAATTAGCACGAGCTACAAAGATAAGTGGATTGTGTGGGCGTAAAAGACGAATAGAGATCATAATTCAAAGTGAATTCAGATATTTGAAGAATTTATCATAGTGTTCTAAACCGATGCATGCGTGAATATATATAACGGTGATACACATGGTGTGGTTATGAACATGTTGTACTACATATAATATATTTTATATAAAAAACAGAGTTGGTGATGATGGTGTGCCTGCCATCCTTCAATATAGGCCGTCCGATTTATATCTGACGGATAGGAAGAAAACTATGACAATTTTGAAAAATATATCCACACCCCTCTCCACATTTGCAAATAAGGCCTTCACTCAACCATCTTGATGGTCCGTGCAATGCATGGGCATCTTGCTAGTACTACATATAATATATAGAGCATTGATTATAATTTGTGCTAATGTGCGGCTTTTGCAGCTCAGGGCTAAATACTTGTCATAATGTAGGGGGCGGGGCATTATACTTTGTCTGATAAACACGGTGTACGTATGGAACATGGTTTAGATTATGAATATCTAGTTAGTACATCAAATGCACTATTACTTGGAAACAACATCAAGTGTATTCAAAAAATTGAATTCGAGTTCATATAGTACACATAGTTCATATCTATCTCTATAGTAATCATGTGGTGTGTTGTTAAGGTAATGCACGAATGATGGTTTAAGTTGGCAACAATCATGATTGTAGATTCTTATTCAAATAGAGAAACAAATTCAAATTTAGTTTGAATTGCAGTGGTAGTATAGACATTTTGAATGCACCAAAATGTTTGTATGAGTAGGTTACGTGCATTATATAGCCAGCGAAAAAATTTAATTTGACATAACATGGATTCATAGCGTTGAATAGCATTTGTATAGTAAAACGGGACAAGACTCTCTCTTTGTGTGGTGTGAATAGTTTTATTTTTTTTTGAATACATGTTAGGCTTGTCCCTAAAATTCAACCCTCGCCTTGTTATATCCCGAAAATTCAGATATCGTGCTCCCAAAAATCGCGCCTTCACAACCTGCGCCTTACTATCGAAATTACAATGCGTGCGAAAACTCCCTCCAGCTGCCAAATCCCGACATGCAAAATCCCTATTCTAACCCTGAGCCGAAAGGGCCGCTAGTTCAAATCGGTGGGGGTACTTTTGTAACACACCCTACATTTTGGACAAGCGCGTCCCTAAGTCATGGTTCTCCCTCCCATCGCCTCCTTTTCGCCTTCGAAATCCCAGGCCTCCATAACCTCTGTTCTCCTGATGACCCACAAGTATAGGGGATCAATTGTATCTCTTTTTGAAAAGTAAGAGTGTCCAACCCAACGAGGAGTAGAAGGAAATGACAAGTAGTTTTCAGAAATGTATTGTCTGCAAGTGCTGAAATCGTAAGTAGCGAGTAGTTTGATAGCTAGATAATTTGTACGAGAAATTAAGGATAATAGTAACAAGTATGCAGCAAGGTAGCCCAATCCTTTTGAGTCAAAGGACCGTCCAAAAAGGTCTCTTATGATAAGCAAAGCGTTCTTGAGGGTACACGGGAATTTCCTCTAGTCACTTTCATCATGTTGGTTTGATTTGCGTTCGCTACTTTGATGATTTGATATGTGGGTGGGCCGGTGCTTAGGTGCTATTATTACTTGAACAAACCTCCTACTTATGATTAACCCTCCCGCAAGCATCCGCGACTACAAGAAAAGTATTAAGAATAAATTCTAACCATAGCATTAGATTCTAGGATCCAATCGGTCCCTTACGGAATAGTCCATAAACTAGGGTTTAAGTTTCTATTACTCTCGCAACCCACCATCTACTTACTACTCCGAAATGCATTCCCTTAGGCCTAGATATGGTGAAGTGTCATGTAGTCGACGTTCACATGACACCACTAAGGGAATCACAACATACATACCATCAAAATATCGAACGCATATCACATTCACATGATTACTTGCAACATGATTTATCCCGCGACCTCAAGAACAAAAGTGACTACTCATAAACAATAAACATGCTCATGATCAGAGGGGTATTACTATGCATAATGGATCTGAACATATAATCTTTCACCAAATAAACCATATAGTAGTCAACTACAAGATGTAATAAACACTACTAGTCACCCCCTAGGAACAATCTATAGTTCCGGTAACAAGATTGAATACAAGACATGAACTAGGGTTTGAGATGAGATGGTTCTGGTGAAGATGTTGATGGAGATTGCCGTCCCCAAGATGGGAGAGTTGTTGTTGGTGATGATGACGATGATTTCCCTCTCCGGGAGGGAAGTTCCCCCGGCAGAATTGCTCCGCAGGAGGTCAAAAGTTCTCCTGCCCAAGTTCCTCCTCGAGACGGCGGCACTTCACCCCGAAAGCCTCCTTATAATTTTTTCTAGTTCAAAATCACTTATATACCATAAGATGGGCACCGGAGGTGGGCTGAGGAGGCCACAACCCACTAGGGTGCACCAGGGGGGCCTGGCGCGCCAAGGTGGGTTGTGCCCACCTGGTGGCCCCCCTCTGGTGTTTATTGGCTCCAATATTCCTCAATAATTCATAAAAAATCTCTGTGAAGTTTCAACTCATTTGGAGATGTGCAGAATAGGTGGCCTGGTGTAGCTTTCCCAGGTCCAGATTTCCAGCTGCCAGAATTCTCCCTCTTGGTGTGTTCCTTGCAAATTATGATAGAAAAGGCATTAGAATTACTCCAAAAAGCATTATTATGGATAAAAACATTATAAATGGCAGTAAGAAAACATGATGCAAAATGGACGCATCAACTCTCCCAAGCTTAGACCTCGCTTGCCCTCAAGCGAAAACCAAAATCAGAAAACATGCCCACATGCTTTGAGGGAGAGGTGTCGATAAAAACAAAATACAAATATAGAAGCATCATGTTGATTATTATAATAGCAACAAATTTAAACAGAAGACTTTTATCATAGAAATTTTATCATACACTTCGTATGAATAAGTAACAGTTCATCACATAACCGAAGTATAAAGCAAAAACTCTATTAGAAACCAACAAACTATGTTCTCAGTCAACTTTGCAACTACAATTCATCATCTTTTCAGGAAGGGTCACGTGTTGGAGCCTTTAGGCAAGTCCACATACTCAACCATCATATAGTCTTCAATGATTGCTAACACTCACCGAGTACGCATGAGCAAAACGTTTCAACCGGACACATAGGAAGATAGGGGCTCATAGTTTCACCACCCAACTTACTCACCTCAAGGGTGATGTCAACAATAATAACTCATGCTATCTATATTCAACTGGACATATGTGCTAGATCTTTCCTCACCACATGATGCTTGCCAAAAGATAAAATAAAAAGGAATAGAGGGAAAACTTTCACTCTTTGCATAATACTAAATACATAAAAGTAAAAGAGTGAAGAGGGAAGAAGAGGTTTCCATGCGCTTATTTGTTTACATGCTCAAGCCCTTAGTGCAAAAGAACGTCATGTTGCATTGCCCCTTAAGATGACAACCTTTATTATGCAGTCTGTCGCTTTTATTCTTTGTCATCCAAGTTCGTGCAACGCTTAGTTTTCTCTTACACTAAAAGATCTCACATATTTAGAAGCAAAATTTATTGCCTTCTGCACCGATGACAACTTACTTGAGGGATCTTGTTCAATCCCTAGGTAGGTATGGTGGACACTTGAAAAAGATTTGGGTTTAAGGGTTTTTGGATGCACAAGTAGTATCTCTACTTAGTGCATAAATTTTGGCTAGCAAAGATAGGGTAAAGAATCACATGTTAAAGGATATATGACAATATGACTTCTTTGTGAATATAAACATACATAAACCATTACGTTGTCTTCCTTGTCCAACGTCAACAATTTTGGCATATAATATTTTGATGAGGGCTCACAATCACAAAAGATTTCTAGGATAGTATATTTATACGTGAATATTCCATTCCCTTATTAATTCTTTCATGAGTTGCATCATTGACTAATGCTATGTTTGTCAATCTCTAATAAAAATTTCTTACTTATACTTTTCCTTATGTGGTGCTATCACCTACCATAGGATTAGTATATGATCTTATTGATTTGTTTCCTTTCTTTTATTTACTTTCTTTCTTTTTTTTCTTTCTTTCTTACTTATTTTCTTTATTTGCAACATGAAAGTAAAGAAAGAAAAAGCTCAAACTAACTTTATTATATAACTTGCACACGACTGCAATGATAGATCACTAAGCAAACCCTCAAAGAAGAAAGGATCAAACTAAACTTTATTTCATCTAAAGGAAAAGATTGAACTAAGGTAAGTAAGAGTAAAAAGATAGTGGGATGATACGATACCGGGCCACCTCCCCCAAGCTTGGCGGAAGCCAAGGGGAGTGCCCATACCCGATACTCAGTACTCCTTTGGTGGTGAGGAAGATGATGGTGGTTAAGAAGTAATCTTGGCTTTGAGGGTCAAGAGATCCTGCAGCCGACGGATGGCGCTCCGGAGATAGGTGATATGCTCTTGATGCAGAATATTTTTGCGAGTGAGATACTTATTTTGTATGCGAACTATTTCAAAAACACGAAAAGCTTCTATGTCAGCAAGAGTAAGGTGAGTAAGGTAGGGTTTAAGGATATCTTCCTCCTCCTCCTCGGCCAGCAATACTCGTGCTGCCACCGGGGGTGGATCTACGGTAGCTTCCTTGCCCTTGTCTCCCTTGATGACGTTCGTGGGCTCCTCCCTCTTCGTCTCGATCTTCATCAGCCAAGCATCTTCTTCCATGTGGTTGGAGGAGCAAGAAGACATGATGCCTGGCTTGATAAATCTAACCAGAGACAGCAAGAATAGAGAACAGAGGATTTCTTCGCGATACGGTGATCAACAGGTTCGGGAAGTATATATAGATTTTTTATCTTGGAGGACTAGGATATAGAAGAAAACGGAGTACGGGAGGTGTCCTAGGTGGGCACAACCCACCTAGGCGCGCCAGGCCTGGCGCGCCCTGGTGTCTTATGCCCACAAGGGGACGCTTCCGGGCAGTTTATTTATTTCCAAAATTCTAAAATATTCTAAAACTGATAAAAAAAATTGCAGATTTTTCGGAGTCCATTTACTTACCGTATCACGTACCTCCTTATTTTGACGATTTTGGAGTGTTCCGGAAGGACTCTTTTATGTGGTCTTCTGGTGTCAAAGTGTGGATAATATTGCTTTCAACATTAATAGGCGTACCTGAGATATAATGCTTTATTCATTGCCCATTGACAACCTTCAGGTTAGTGCCTTCGAAATTATTTATTTTGATGGCTCCAGACCGGTAAACCTCCTCAATGACATAGGGGCCTTCCCATTTTGAGAGGAGTTTGCCTGCAAAGAATCTGAAACGAGAGTTGTACAACAGAACATATTCTCCGACTTTAAACTCACGCTTTTGGATTCTTTTTTCATACCACCTTTTAACTTTTTCTTTGAATAACTTTGCATTTTCATAAGCTTGGCTTCTCCATTCATCTAATGAGCTTAGACCAAATAACCTCTTTTCACCAGCAAGTTTGAAATCATAGTTGAGTTCTTTAACTGCCCAATATGCTTTATGTTCTAACTCAAGAGGTAAATGACAAGCTTTTCTATAAACCATTTTATAAGGAGACATACCCATAGGATTTTTATATGTTGTTCTATAAGACCAAAGTGCATCATCTAATTTCTCAGACCAATTCTTCCTCCACCTATTGACAGTCTTTTGCAAAATTAATTTTATTTCTCTATTGCTAAGTTCAACTTGACCACTAGACTGAGGATGATAGGGTGATGCAATTCTATGGTTAACATCATACTTAGCAAGCATCTTACGGAAAGCACCATGAATAAAGTGTGAACCACCATTAGTCATTAAGTATCTAGGGACTCCAAACCTTGGGAAAATAACTTCCTTAAGCATTTTAATAGAGGTGTTGTGATCAGCATTACTGGTTGTAATAGCTTCTACCCATTTAGTAACATAATCAACAGCAACCAGAATATGTGTATACCCATTAGAGGAGGGAAAATGTCCCATGTAATCAAATCCCCAAACATCAAATGGTTCAACAGCAAGTGAATAATTCACAGGCATTTCTTGACGCTTACCGATATTACCTATTCTTTGACATTCATCACAAAATAAGACAAACTTACAGGCATCCTTGAAGAGAGTAGGCCAATAAAATCTAGATTGCAATACCTTGTGAGCAGTTCTATCTCCACCATGATGCCCTCCATAAGCCTCAGAGTGACATTTCCGTAGGATTTGTCCCTGTTCATGCTCAGTTACACAACGTCTAACAATACCATCTACTCCTTCTCTATAAAGATGTGGGTCATCCCAAAAGTAATGTCTTAAATCATAGAATAATTTTTTCTTTTGTTGGTAAGTAAAGCTAGGTGGTAAATATTTAGCAACAATGTAATTAGCATAGTCAGCATACCAAGGAGTACCATTAGCAACATTTATTGCAGCTAACTGCTCATCAGGAAAACTATCATCAATAGGAAGCGGGTCATCAAGCACATTTTCAAGCCTAGAAAAATTATCACCTACGGGGTTCTCAGCTCCTTTCCTATCAATGATATGCAAATCAAATTCTTGTAACAAGAGAACCCAATGAATAAGTCTAGGTTTAGCATCTTTTTTTCCATAAGATATTTAATAGATGCATGGTCTGTGTGAATAGTTACTTTGGAATCAACAAAATAAGATCTAAACTTATCACAAGAAAATACCACTGGTAAGTATTCTTTTTCAGTAGTAGCATTATTTCTTTGAGCATTGTCTAGAGTTTTACTAGCATAATGAATAACATTCAATTTCTTATCAACTATTTGCCCAAGAACAGTACCAACAGCATAATCACTAGCATCACACATAATTTCAAATGGCAAGTTCCAATCAGGTGGTTGAACAATAGGTGCAGAAATTAAAGCTTTCTTGAGTGTTTCAAAGGTTTCTAAACAATCATCATCAAAAACAAAAGGAACATCTTTTTGCAAAAGACTAGTGAGAGGCCTAGAAATTTTAGAGAAATCTTTAATAAACCTCCTATAGAAACCAACATGGCCTAGGAAACTACGAATACCTTTGATGTCCTTAGGACATGGCATTTTCTCAATTGCATCAACCTTAGCTTCGTCCACTTCAATACCTCTTTCAGAAATTTTATGACCCAATACAATACCTTCATTAACCATAAAGTGGCACTTCTCCCAATTCAATTCAATGCAAGACAATCTTTGTTTGTTCACATCTCTGCAAAACTCGATCAAGATTTCTTAAACAATCATCAAAAGGCTTCCCATAAACAGAGAAGTCACCCATGAAAACCTCAACAATCTTTTCACAAAAGTTAGAGAATATAGCCATCATGCATCTTTGAAAGGTAGCAGGTGCATTACATAAACCAAAAGGCATACGTCTATAATCATAGGTTCCAAAAGGACAAGTAAAACTGGTCTTCTCTTGATCAGGTTGAGAAATAGGTATTTGTGAAAAGACAGAATATCCATCAAGGAAGCAAAAGTGTGTGTGCTTAGATAATCTTTCAAGCATTTGATCAATAAAAGGAAAAGGGTAATGATCTTTTCTAGTAGCTTTATTTAATGTTTTGAATCAATTACCATTCTATAGCCTATAACAATTCTCTGTGGAATAACTTCATTCTTGTCACTAGGAACTATTGTAATACCTCGTTTCTTAGGGACACAATGAACAGGACTTACCCATCTACTATCAGCTATAGGATAGATTATACCTCCTTCCAGAAGTTTTAATATTTCCGTTCTTACCACCTCTTTCATCTTCGGATTTAACCAACGTTGGTGATCAACAACTGGCTTAGCATCAGGTTCCATACTAATTTTGTGCTGACATAGAGTGGGACCAATGCCCTTTAAATGATCAAGAGTATATCCAATAGAAGCTCGGTGCTTCCTTAGAACTTTCAATTATCTTTCTTCTTCATGTTCTGAAAGGTTAGCACTAATAATAACAGGATATATTTTCATTTCATCAAGAAAAGCATATTTCGAAGTGTCTGGCAATTGATTTAATTCAAACACGGGATCACCTTTAGGTGGAGGAGTACCTCCGAGAGTTTCAATAGGCAAATTGTGTTTAAGCAGAGGATGTTGCTCAAAGAAAATACTATATATTTCATTTCTTTCATGCATATGTAAATCATTTTCATGGTCTAGCAAGTATTGTTCCAAAGGATCAGTATGTGGCACAACAATAGAAGCAAGACCAATTAAATCATCCTTACTAGGAAATTCTTTTTCATGATGGTTTCTAGTAAACTTGGAAAAATTAAAATCATGAGACTCATCACCAAAGCTAACACCCACAGTTTGTTTCTGGCAATCTATCCTAGCATTAATTGTGTTCAAGAAAGGTCTACCAAAAATAATGTGACAGAAGTCATCTTGTGGGGTACCAAGAACAAGACAGTGGGGTATTTTACTTTCCCACACATGACTTCAACATCTCTAATAATCCCACAAGGTGATATGGTGCCTCTATTTGCAAGTTTAATAGTAACATCTATGTGTTCTAACTCTATAGGTGCTATGTCTTCCCTAATCTCTTGATATAACTTGTAAGGAATAGCACTCACACTAGCACCCATGTCACATAAACTATGATCACAATGATCTCCTATTTTAACTGAAATGACAGTCAGGCCAACAGTTGGTCTACTTTTATCCCTTTTGTCGGGTTTGGCAATTCTAGCAGCTTCTACATAGAAGTAGATAACCGTAGCAATATTAGGTTCCACTCTAATTTTTTCATCTGGTTTAGGTGTTCTAACAGAGCTTTTGTTAACCATAGTTGGAACTTTAGTATGTTCCTTTATCCTAATAGGAAAAGGGGGTTTCTCAATATAAGAAGTAGGAACAACTGGATCGACATTATAGAGTATAGTTTCTTCTTTAACTAGTAGCGGTTCTTTAATTTCTTCAGTAATAGGTGGGTGATATTTAAGCCATTTTTCTTTAGGGAGTTCAACATGAGTAGAAAATGATTCACAAAAGGAGGCTACTATCTTAGAGTCAAGTCCATATTTAGTGCTAAACTTTTGAAAAGCATCGGTATCCATAAAAGATTTAACACAATCATACTTAAGCTTTATACCTGACTCTACCTTCGTCGAATTCCCAATCTTCAGAGTTGCGTTTAATTCTTTCCAGAAGATCCCACCGGAATTCAATAGTTTTCTTCATAAAAGAACCAGCACAAGAAGTATCTAGCATGGTTTGATCATTACGAGAAAGCCGAGCATAAAAGTTCTGGATAATAATTTCTCTTGAGAGATCATGATTGGGGCATGAATATAACATTGAATTAAGCCTCCCCCAAGCTAGAGTGATACTTTCTCCTTCACGAGGCCAAAATTATATATATATATATATATATATATATATATATATATATAAAATTCAGATCATGATGAACTAGATGCATAGCATAAATGTTTTGGTGGAACTCCAATTTCAAATGATTCCAATTCCATTATCCAATATCATCACATAGCCTATACCATGCCAATGCTTTTCGCTTCAAAGATAAAGGGAAAACCTTTCTCATCACCTCATCTTCGGGTAAACCTGCAAGCTTAAGCAATCCACAAATTTGTTCCACATATATCAAGTGCATATCACGATGTTCGGTTCCATCTCCTACATTAGGATTAGCTAGCAGTTGTTCTATCATAACCGAAGGAATTTCATATTCAATATTTTCAGTAGGTGCAGTAGGTTGAGGGGTAATTAATTGTGGTTCCGGATGAGGTGAAGATACCCCGAACAAACCCCTCAAAGGATTGTTTTCCATAGTAACAAGTGACAATAAATTTCAGCACACTATATAAATGTTTCCTTACCGAATTCCACTAACCAAAGGCGCTTCACTCCCCGGCAACGGTGCCAGAAAATAGCCTTGATAATCCACAAGTATAGGGGATCAATTGTAGGTCTTTTCGATAAGTAAGAGTGTCGAACCCAACGAGGAGCAGAAGGAAATGATAAGTAGTTTTCAGTAAGGTATTGTCTGCAAGTGCTGAAATTGTAAGTAGCGAGTAGTTTCATAGCAAGATAATTTGTACGAGCCAGTAATGATAATAGTAACAAGTATGCACCAAGGTAGCCGAATCCTTTTGAGTCAAAGGACAGGCCAAAACGGTGTCTTATTATAAGCAAGGTGTTCTTGAGGGTACACGGGAATTTCCTCTAGTCACTTTCATCATGTTGGTTTGATTTGCGTTTGCTACTTTGATGATTTGATATGTGGGTGGCCCGGTGCTTAGGTGATGTTCTTACTTGAAAAAACCTCGTACTTATGATTAACCCTCCCGCAAGCATCCGCAACTACGAGAAAATTATTAAGAATAAATTCTAACCATAGCATTAAATTCAAGGATCCAATCGGTCCCTTACGGAATAGTGCATAAACTGGGGTTTAAGTTTTAGTTACTTTCACAACCCACCATCTACTTACTACTCCGAAATGCATTCCCGTAGGCACAAATATGGAAGTGTCATGTAGTCGACGTTCACATGACACCACTAAGGGAATCACAACATACATACCATCAAAATATCGAACGCATAACAAATTCACATGATTACTTGCAACATGATTTATCCCGTGACCTCAAGAACAAAAGTGACTACTCACAAACAATAAACATGCTCATGATTAGAGGGGTATTAATATGCATAACAGATCCGAACATATAATCTTCCACCAAATAAACCATATAGTAGTCAACTACAAGATGTAATCAACACTACTAGTCACCCCCTAGAACAATCTATAGTTCGGGTAACAAGATTGAATACAAGACATGAACTAGGGTTTGAGATGAGATGGTGCTGGTGAAGATGTTGATGGAGATTGCCCTCCCCAAGATGGGAGAGTTGTTGTTGGTGATGATGACAATGATTTCCCCCTCCGGGAGGGAAGTTCCCCCGGTAGAATCGCTCTGCCAGAGGGCAAAAGTTCTCCTGCCCAAGTTCCACCTTGAGACAATGGCACTTCACCCCAAAAGCCTCCTTCTGATTTTTTCTAGGTCGAAACCATTTATATACCAGAAGATGGGCACCGGAGGTGGGCCAAGGAGTCCACAATCCACCAGGGCGCGCCAGAGGGGCCTAGCGTGCCCAGGTGGATTGTTCCCACCTGGTGCCCCCCTCTGGTGTTTATTGGCTCCAGTATTGCTCAAATAATTCATAAAATTCTCAGTGAAGTTTTAGCTCATTTGGAGTTGTGCAGAATAGGTGGCCTGACGTAGCTTTTCCAGGTCCAGATTTCCAGCTGCCGGAATTCTCCCTCTTGATGTGTTCCTTGTAAATTATGAGAGAAAAGGCATTACAATTACTCCAAAAAGGATTATTATGGATAAAAAATTATAAACGACAGTAAGAAAAAATGATGCAAAATGGACGTATCAGCTCCAGCCGTGACACCCCACTCTCCTCCATCCGCCACCTCACCGTTGCCCAGCCGGAGCCTCTTCCCCGACGACGTCGTCCACCGCAACAACTCGACGTCCCTCATCCACCTCCCCGGATGAGGATCCGTTATCCATCTCATCGTCCCGCCAGTTCAGCCGTCCCGTCCTCCACCTCCAAGGAGCTGCTCCAACGATCACCTCGTTTATCACGTCTGCTCCACCCCACAACGCCGCCTTAACCTGCTCCACTAGAATCGCAACATCCTCACCGACTCCTCGGACAAAGCCGAGGCCTGCTCAGCGCCACCAAAGAGGTTGTACACTCATCGCGTCGCACCTTATCCTTAACTCGACCACCCGGTACCGACGATGCTCCATCCCGCACCCCCATGGTGCGGCTACCTCGAAGCCGGCGCCGCGAGCGACATCTCTATGGCGGCTTGTCGTGGTATTCTCACGGGGGGCTTGCGAGTCGACAGATGCCACAAGGGCTTAGTGTGAGGGTAAGACTTCTGCTGATAGGCCCGGGAGCGGGTATGCGAGTAGCACGCGGTGGTTTAACCAGCTTCGGAGCTCTCCGGAGAGATAATACTCCTGCTGCTGCATGTCTGAGTGTATATGATATATCTAGTACAGAGTGCTCCTGGAGCTGTATCTGAGGTCGGTGTTGTAGGCATCTGGCATCCGGCCTCGTATATGCATATGAGCACAAGTATGTGCTTAGTTGTTGGTGGATGGATGAATGGATGTGTGTGTGTGCTAGCTAGCTTGCATGCGTGGAGTGTGTTCATCCTGGATGGATGGATGGATGTGTGTGAGGCCTTGTGGCCGTGGCCATGGCTTGCTCCCCTGGGTCACTTTATAAACTAGTGCCCAGGGGACAAGTTACACTATTGATGGTACTGCACACTGTTGATGGTGATGGATGAATAGTGTACGCCTATGCAGCAATAGTGGCTGGGCATGGCCGCGGTGTGGCTGTCTTGTCGATGTCTTGTCGATGTCGCGTCGAGCTGCGATCGGCAGCCGGTTAAGCGATCGGTGGCAGCAGTCGGGCGGGCAATCGGATCGAGGGCTTTGCTAGTCTTGAAATATTGTCTTGCCGTCTTCGGGGTATCAGTGTCCAATTACTCCGACAGTGGCCCCCAAGTCTCCGGCCAACTTGGCAAAGTTGGGCGGAGGTTTTTTTGGCGGGTGTTCATGGAAATGATCATGAAAAAGACAAAGTTAGTCCACGCAGATATATCAAATGTTTTTTTTAGCATTGCAAGTTTTATGCGGAGGGTGCCGACTCGGTTTTGCCTGAGCCCCCTTAATCTTTCCATGTTCCCTCCACTCTTTGGCTTGTGCTCTCGCTTGCCGGGCAGCCGCTCCATTTTTTCTTCCCGGACGTTTTTCACGTGGGTGGCCTCCAGCGCTCACTCTTGCTAGCCAGACAGCCGCTCTGCGCTCTATGACTAAGAGTGGGCCTTTGGTACTACGCACGCTACTAAGCCGTCTATGGGAACTAACGTCTCAGGCCAAGCGGCCAGCCCCCGGGCCAACTCTGGCTGGCGCCGGGGCGAATAGTTATGCAACTGTAATGAAATGCGGAGATAGTTCCACAAGCATCGCTCGGGGTTATCCGTGCTTGCGTGGTGCAAAAATATGCGAGTGAGGGGCTCACATTGATTTTTGTGTAGTCGCGGTCGTTGTCGAAGACAGCCGGCATGGCTCGGCGCTCGCGGCGCGCGCCGGCGCACCCGCTGGGGGTAGCCTTCGAGCCTCCGGGTGCTCGAAGGGGGCCCCAGTCGGTCGGGTCCGACCGAACGGGCGTCGAAGCGGACTGACAGCTGGGCCGGCTTGGCGCAGCCGGCGTCGAGGCAGACGAGTGAACGGACCGGGCCCCTAGCCGGCCAGGGGTCGAAGCCGGCAGGCGGACTGGGCGGCCAGATAGTGACGTGGGTAGGTCGCGGCTGCAGCAGCTGGACGCATCTTTTTTTCTTTCTTTTCTTTCTGTAGCTGACAACAAATGCAGCCGGCACCTCTTTTTTTTAAGTAGCCAGGTCACAGGCGCGAGCCGGGATGCGGACGCAACCTGGCCCTCTGAGTTGCGGGCGAGCCGGCAGCGCTGGTCGCTGGGCGAAGCTGGCGGAGACGGCGGCCGGTGTCTTGGGACCCGCGCGTCATGAGGCGGCCGGGCCGGCGAGCAGCGTGCGAGGTGGCGCGGAGCAACAGGGCGGCAGCCTGGGCGGGGTGAGGAGGAGGCCCGACAGGGGCTTGGAGCGAAAGCCGGCCAGCGACTGCGCGTTGCCGCTGACAAAGGGGCGACGCGGGAAGGCGGCCCGGCGAGGGCTTGGAGCAGAAGTCGGCTAGTGGCGACCAGTGCGGTCGGCTCGGTGAGGCGGCTAAGGAGCGACGAGGCCGGCCTGGTGCAGAAGCGGAGCAAGCCGGAAGGTGAACCCGGCCGTCCGGCTTGGTGCAGCGGCGAGGCCAAGCGGGCACGGGGCCGGGTTGCGGGCGACAGAACCGGTGCACGCAGGCGGGGCCGGCTGGCGAGCCGGCCGCGGGCGAGGAGGGGACAAGCGTTGCGAGGGTGGATGGACTCGGGCAGCCGGGTCGGCACAGCGGAGCGGAGGGCCGGCACGATAGGCGGCTGCGCGCAAGCGCAGGCCGAGCGGGGCTGATTTGGGCCAGTGCAGCGGGCGGCTACAAGCCGGACGGCTGGGTGCGCACGCGTGCTCACGGAGCGGAGCAGAGGCGAGCTCGGGTGGCTGCGCGCGGCACAGAGGAGAGGAGGCCGGGAGGTGGCAGCGGCGACCCGGCCAGCGTGGCACGCGGAGTCGAGGCGGGTCCGGCGCGCGGGAGGCGGAGCACGAGGTGACAGTGGTATCTCGAATCAGCGGCGCACACGGCGAGTGCCGGAGCTGGCGGAGGTCGCGTGGAGGCCGCGGGCGCATGCGAGACCGCGAAGCGACGAGCCACGAGCAGGGGAGCAGGGGTGACCGCTGCTGCGGTTGCTCGTGACGAGAGCAGGGGAGCTCACTGGGCGACGCAGGTGCGCGGTGGAATGATGGCCATGGATGCGGGAGTCGACCCCGTGGTTGTGCTAGCTCGGGCTGAGACCTTGGTATCCTGGACGCAGCATAAGCTTGGGCAGGAGGCGGTGGATTCCTGAGGTGCGCAACGCGAGGAAGAGGAGGCAAAACACAGAGGAGGACCAAAGGAAGGGAGAGGTTTGGGCGCCTGCCGGTGGCGCACGGGAGGTCTACAGTGGATGGCGCAGCACGATGGAGCAGCGGAACCACGAGGCAAGACGAGGTGGCACCCTGCGCCCGAAGCACAGCGGCAGGGAAGAAGCTCGATGGTATGACAACTATCTGGCTTGTATAGGAATATCTGACTATTATACGAGCAATATCTGGGATGCATATGGCTATTGTCTCGCATTTGCCTCGGAGGAGTGAACCGAGGAGCGAGAAGCAGCTCAAAGAGGGTTGGACGCGCTTGGGCGGCCAACCGAGGCGCGGATGGACGGCGAGGTCGCGCCACCCCTCGTGGCCGCTCCGGGGGCGGGTCCTCGTCGAGCCCCCGAGCGCTACCGGAGAGACGGTGCAATGCCGCGGCGGAGGTGATGAAGAAAAAAGGGTCCCGCCCGAACAGCGAAACCAGCAGCAGCGTGGTAGCAAAGTACCACACCACGGTGGGCACCAACTGTCGTGGTATTCTCACGGGGGGCTTGCGAGCGACAGATGCCACAAGGGCTTAGTGTGAGGGTAAGACTGCTGCTGATAGGCCCGGGAGCGGGTATGCGAGTAGCACGCGGTGGTTTACCCAACTTGGAGCTCTCCGAGAGATAATACTCCCTCTTTTGCATGTCTGAGTGTATATGATATATCTAGTACTGAGTGCTCACAGGTTGTAATCGAGGTCGGTGCCGTGAGGCATCCGCATCCGGCCTCGTATATGCATATGAGCACAAGTATGTGCTTAGCTGTGGGTGGATGGATGAATGGATGTGTGTGTGCTAGCTAGCCTGCTAGCTAGCATGCATGCGTGGAGTGTGTTCATCCTGGATGGATGGATGTGTGTGAGGCCTTGTGGCCGTGGCCATGGCTTGCTCCCCTGGGTCACTTTATATACTAGTGCCCAGGGGACGAGTTACACTGTTGATGGTACTGCACACTGTTGATGGTGATGGATGAATAGTGTACGCCTATGCAGCAATAGTGGCCAGGCATGGCCGCGGTGTGGCTGTCTTGTCGATATCTTGTCAGTGTCGGGTCAGGCTACAGTCGGCAGCCAGCTGGTTGGCACAGCGGTCAACTGGCAGCCGGGCGGCAGCCGGCCGGGTGGAGCAGTCGGACGAGGAGCCGGCAGGAGCGGCATGGCAGTCGGACTGAGGGGCTTTGCTAGCCCTGATGTCTTGAAATATTGTCTTGCCGTCTTCGGGGTATCCGTGTCCAATTACTCTGCACGGCTCTCCCCCAGTGCGAGGCCCCTTCGGCGGTGGCGTCCATACCAGCCGGAACTGCTGCTACTACTCTGGCTCTCGCTCGCTCGCTCGTGCTGCTGCTGCTACTCCCGCTCTCGCTCGCGCTACTGCTGCTCCGGCTCTAGTCTTTGAAGGGTACCGGAAAGATGATTTGTACATGGTAGATTTCTCCACAGGACCACAGTTGGCCGTATGTCTTCTAGCAAAAGCTTCAGAGTTTTGGCTTTGGCATCGAAGGCTAGGGCATGCTGGCATGAGGAACTTGCACACTCTCGCGAAGAAAAAACATGTCGTAGGAATCGAGGGCGTCAAGTTCAAGAAGGATCATCTGTGCGGTGCCTGCGAAGCTGGAAATATGACGAGGGACAAGCATCCCTCGAAGACAATCATGACTACTTTGAGCTGCTTCACATGGATCTCTTTGGACCTACTCACTACTCTACTCTCACTACCACTGCTCGCCTCTATGGTTTCGTCATTGTTGATGATTATTCAAGATATACATGGGTGCATATAATCCTCTACAAGACTGAAGTGCAGGATGTCTTCAGACGCTTCGCCAATCATGCTATGACGAACTATGGCGTCAAGATCAAGCATATCAGAAGTGACAACCGCAAAAAGTTCAAGAACACTGGCCTCGACCTTTACCTGGATACATTGGACATCACTCATGAGTTCTCAGCTCCGTACACACCTCAGCAGAATGGCATCGTGGAGCGCAAGAACAGAACACTCATTGAGATGGCTCGGACGATGCTTGATGAATGCAAGACTCCAAGAAAGTTCTGGCCCGAAGCCATTGATACTGCATGCCATGTCATCAATCGTGTTTATCTTCACAAGCTTCTGAAGAAGACATCCTATGAGCTCCTAACTGGTAAGGAGCCAAATGTAAGCTACTTCAGAGTATTGAGTGCTAGGTGCTGGATCAAGGATCCACATCACACTTCAAAATTTGCACCAAAAGCACATGAAGGTTTTATGCTTGGTTATGGAAAGGATTCACACTCCTACAGAGTCTTCAATCTCTTTCACTATAAAGTGGTTGAAACTGTAGATGTGCGGTTCGATGAGACTAACGTCTCGCAAAGAGAGCACCTACCAAATGTGCTAGATGAAGTCCCTCCCAGTGAATCAATCAAGCTTATGGGTACTGGAGAGATCATACCTTCTGAGGCACAGGCTGAAGAGGAACTTATCATTTTTGCGCCTAATCAACCAGAAGACAATGCTCAGCCTGAAGCCAATCCTCCAAATGAAGACAATGATCAGCAAGAGCAAAATCTTCGTCCAGTTCATCCTCGTGTTGCAAATGAAGTACAAATTGAGAAGATAATTGATAGCATCAATGCACCCGGTCCACTCACTCATTCAAGAGCAACATAGCTAGCAAAGTTCTGTGGGCACTTTGCATTTGTATCAATATCAGAACCCAAGAAAGTTGCTGAAGCCTTCATGGAACTTGAATGGATTCAAGCTATGCAAGAAGAGCTTCAACAGTTCAAGCTGAACAATGTGTTGGAATTAGTCAAGCGTCCTGATCCTCGCAAGCACAACATAATAGGCATCAAATGGATATATCGCAACAAGCAAGATGAGCATGGTCAAGTTGTCAGAAACAAGGCTTGTCTCGTTGCTCAAGGATACACTCAAGTTGAAGGAATTGACTTTGATGAAACATTTGCTCCGGTGGCTAGGCTTGAAGCCATTCGCATACTGCTAGCCTATGCCAACCATCATAACATCCTTCTATATCAAATGGATGTGAAGAGTGCCTTTCTCAATGGCAAGATTGAAGAAGAAGTGTATGTTGCACAATCACCTGGCTTTGAAGATCCAAAACATCCTGATATGGTATAGAAGCTCAATAAGGCACTGTATGGCCTCAAACAAGCCCCTTGTGCTTGGTATGACACACTCAAAGACTTCTTGAAGAGCAAAGGCTTCAAACCTGGTTCCTTAGATCCGGCACTCTTCACGAAGACATATGATGGAGAACTATTTGTGTGACAAATCTATGTGGATGACATTATCTTCGGCTGCACTGACAAGAGATACAGTGATGAGTTTGGACACATGATGCAAGAGCAATATCATATGTCCATGATGGGTGAGCTTAAGTTCTTCCTAGGTCTTCAAATTCATCAGCAAAGCAACGGCATCTTCATATCTCAAGAGAAATACCTCAAAGACTGCCTGAAGAAGTTTGGAATGCAAGACTGCAAAGGATACACGACGCCAATGCCAACCAAAAGTCATCTGAGTACCGACGCCAATGGTAAAGAGTTCGATCAAAAGGTATACTGCTCCATGATTGGTTCTTTACTTTATTTATGTGAATCTAGGCCAGATATCATGCTTAGTGTTTGCATGTGTGCCCGATTCCAAGCGGCACCAAAGTAATCGAATCACTTAGCTGTGAAGCGAATTCTTTGATATTTGGCTTACACCCCAACACTAGGATTATGGTATCCAAAGGGCTCAGAGTTTGATCTTGTTGGATTCTCAGATGCTGATTATGCTGGTGACAAGATGGATCGCAAGTCTACATTAGGCACATGTCACTTTCTGGGACAATCACTTGTCTGTTGGTCTTCAAAGAAGCAGAACTGTGTGTGTCTCTCCACTTCTAAATCTGAATACATTGCTGCTGGATCTTGCTGTGCACAGCTTCTATGTATGAAGCAAACTCTCAAGGACTATGGTGTCCACTTGAAGCATGTGCCACTCTACTGCGATAATGAAAGCGACATCAAGATTGCCAACAACCCAGTTCAGCACTCGAAGACAAAGCACATTGAAATTCGTCATCACTTTCTCAGAGATCACGTTATGATGGAAGATATTGATATCATTCACATCAACACTGAAGAGCAATTGGCAGATATCTTCACAAAGCCCTTGGATGAGAAAAGGTTTTGCAAGTTGCGGTGTGAGCTAAATATCTTGGAATCCTCAAATGTCCTGTGATTAGGCACACATCCTAACACTTATGCATATTGATGACTTAGATGTGCAACACACGAAGTAAAGTATATCTTCAATCGATGAAGACTTACACTCTCAGTGTGAATACATTAATGCAGAATTCGACTTCGGAGTGCCACGATAATTGTGCGTCGTGTCTAGGTATAATACTTCCTATACGGTGGGTAACGCCACCACCAAACTTTTGATTGAATTGTTTCTCTTGGCATTACAATTGCAAAGTCTTCTCATTTGATTTGTTTTCAACATTGATTTGAATTCATGATTATCTTCACTTAGATATATATATATATATATATATATATATATATATATATTTGTGTTTGGTCCTCTACAACATTCACTTATAGCTATGTCTTCTTGTTTGAATCTTTTGGACTAAGTGAATTTGATTGGACCCTAACCTCTTCTATGCTTCTACCTCAAATTCTATCTATCCAAAGCATATGCATTCAATTGAAACCGTCAAATGTCTTCTCTGCGTCCTTGCCAGCAGAAGATACAGAGACAAAAATTGTATCTGTTTTAAAAGCTTTATCCTTATTGCTTGACACCCGGAGAAGCCGGAACGACTGTTAGTGTCAAAACCGGCGGATCTTGGGTAGGGGGTCCCGAACTGTGCGTCTGAGGCGGATGGTAACAGGAGGCGGGGGACACAATGTTTACCCAGGTTCGGGCCCTCTCGATGGAGGTAATACCCTACTTCCTGCTTGATTGATCTTGATGATATGAGTATTACAAGAGTTGATCTACCTTATGATTGTTGTTGTCCTAAGGACTAAACCCTCCGGTTTATATAGACACCGGAGGGGGCTAGGGTTACACAGAGTCAGTTACAAGGGAGGAGATCTACATATCCAAATTGCCAAGCTTGCCTTCCATGCAAAGGAGAGTCCCATCCGGACACGGGACGAAGTCTTCAATCTTGTATCTTCATAGTCCAACAGTCCAGCCAAAGTATATAGTCCGGCAGTCCGAGGACCCCCTAATACAGGACTCCCTCAGTAGCCCCTGAACCAGGCTTCAATGACGACGAGTCCGGCGCACAGATTGTCTTCGGCATTGCAAGGCAGGTTCCTCCTCCGAATACTCCATAGAAGATTTTGAACACAAGGATCATGTCTGGCCTTGCCAAACAAATTCCACATACCACCGTAGAGAGTACAATATCCCACAAATCTAATCTGTTGGCACATTTCATAGAGTGACATCACGCCATGGCCCGGTCATTATTCGGACCATTTTTATCAACCAGCTACTGCACATATTGCGAGGCGGTTTTCTTGGCATGTCTTGTCGAAGCAGAGATCGTGTCCCCTTATCACAGGATTCTCATCAATACGGGTGTGGTTAACCCAACCGGGCCATCAATCACGGCGCATCGGGAATAAGCAAGTTTACCAGACAAGTGGGGAGGCACACAGTTTCTACCGCCCTTATAAAGGGACAAGGACTCCTCCTTTTCACCCACTCCTTCTCCTTCCCTGCCCATCCATTCTCGCGCACTCGAGCTCCAGCGCCCAAGTTCGCATTTTCTCCGCAAAACAACTCCAAACATGTCCGGAGCGGGGGGCAAGTGGATGGTCTCCTCCGTTACGGAGGAGAACATTACGAAGCTCCGGGAAGGTGGATACCTGGCCGCAGACATCGCGCACCGGCTCCCAGACGCGGGGCATATCGTCCATACTCCAGAACCCCACGAGAGGGTTGCATTCCTCACCCACTTCGTCCGCGGGCTAGGGTTTCCCCTCCACCCATTGTCCGCGGGCTCATGTTCTACTACGGGCTGGACTTCCATGATTTGGCCCCTAATTTCATCCTCAACATCTCGGCGTTTATCGTCATGTGCGAGGCCTTCCTCTGCATCAAGCCCCACTTGACATTCTTTGAAGACCTTCAATGTTAAACCGAAGGTGGTGGTCAGCCGACAAAGCGGAGTGCGGAGGCGCCATGGTGGGCAAAATGCCCAACGTCACCTGGCTTGAAGGCTCCTATGTGGAGACCATAAAGGGGTGGCAATCGGGGTGGTTCTACATCACCGAGCCGCGCGACACCAACTGGGTGGCGGCCCCCGAATTTTGATCCGGCATCCCCATGCGGCTCACCTCCTGGAAAGAGAAGGGCCTATCCTGGGGTTCATCGGTGGAGCTGACCGGACTCCAGAACTGCGTTAAAAACATGATAAGCAAGAATATCAAGCTTGTCAACATGGTCCGGGTCATGCTCTTCCGCCGGATCCTTCCGTGTCAAAGACGGGCAGTCAATATGTGGGAGTTCGATCCAGCCAAGCACAAGACGCTGCGAGAGCTTTTCGACACGACGCACAAAGACGTCTGGAAGGTGCTATTCAAGTCCACCGATCTACCTCCTCCCCTTACAGAGGATCGCGGACTCAGCGGAAAGCGCCCTGCCAATCCGGTAAGCTCTTTATATCTCATAAGATCTTCCTTTCCCCAATATAATCATGTGAGGGATCTGAGCCTCCACGCCATTTAACAGGATTGGGTCGCGACAGCGGAGCGGATCGACTGTCCAGCCCCACTGCCGGAAGATCTAGCAAGGGCTCTCTTAACAGAGATGCTGGTTCCGGCGCCTTATGAGGCGCCAGAGAAGAAGGCAAAGAAGAAGGCCGCGGGGACCAGGAAAGGTCTCCGGCGCAAGGTTGTATCGGACTCATCGTCCGATAACACCAAAGCGCTCTCCTCCCATGAAAACGAGGAGGAGGAAGAGGAAAGTTCTCCCCCCCAGCCGGGGGAGACAAGAAAAGGAAGGCCGCCCCATATGTGGAGGCCGAAGGGTCCAAGAATGGAAGGACTCTCCTTCCGGACTGCTCCACAGCGGCCGCTTTTAGCGACGAGGAGTGGTTACCCAGGGACAAGCCCCTGGCGAAGTCATAAGTATCCGGATACCATAATAGTTCTTGGTATGTTTTATTTTATTGCTTCTTATCATGCCGAACATGATCATGCATTCCATCCAAAAGCCCGTACCAACGTATCCTCTTCGGAAGAGTCTTTGGGCCAGTCGGAGATGAACATCGACTCACTCCCGACCGCCTCCTCCCCCCGCCCTATGGGCGACGTCGAGGTGTTGTCTCAATGGGCACTGAACCAAGTGGATATAGTTTCGGAGGCGCCCCAAGGCGACATTCCAGACGCTAGGCGCACGAGGGGCAAGACTCCCATGGGCTCTAACACCGGGGGCAGCAAGTCTAGCCCCCAGCCGAATACTACGCCGGAACCTCCAGTGGTTCCGGATTCTGTCAGGCGACCCCTCGCAAAGGGGGGCAAGCCGTCTGTGCCGATGGCCTTTGTCCAGCCAGAGGCATCAGACAATTTGCTGGAAGCGCTTCGCGGCGCTTCCATTGACGAAGAGCACCTCACTATCATGAGTGTGGTGGTCAAGAAGGTTCGGTCCGCCAAAAGCAAACTGACTGAAGCCTGTGCCAGCCTCCTAACAGGCTTTGAGGTAAGTAATCAAATTATGAGAAAATGTTACAGCATAGATAGTAGCCCCTGATGCTCTTTTTGGTGTTCACAAAGAAAGGCCGAACAGAGGATCAAATAATAATCACAGGAGTCTAATCAGAATATGTCTATGTGAATAAGCAGGCTTCACTGCTGGCCGCTGCCGCTCGTACTGTGGAGGTCTCTGCACTAAAGCGGGACCTTGAGCGGTCCGAGGAAGAGCTTGGCCTTACCAAGAGGCAGCTCGAAGAGAGCAAAGGTAAGTGATAACCCGTCTGTATATTGATAAATAAAAAAGAAGGTGGTTGTTAGATCATAGGATCATCATGAATTTACTAGGGGCCACAACCGAAGTGGCGGCCCTGAAGAAGGTGTTGTCCGAGGCCGAAGACAAAGCGGCCAAGGAGCGCACCGAGCGCGAGAAGCAAGAGGCCCGAGTCGGCGAGGTTCAGCAAGAGCTCTAGGATTTCGTCAAGAAATACGAGTCCTTGGAGTGTGACTCTAAGACGCAAGGGTCCGAGCATGCGAAGGCCCTCGAGATCGCACAAAATGCCAAGGCCAAAGCCCAAAAGGCCCTCCAGGAGATTCAGGCGGTCAAGAAGATAGCAGCGGGTAAGGCATTCATTATGCAAAGCAAGCATGTGAAGGAAACTTTCCTTTTACTTACCCGAGTTCGGATCTCTCCAGGAGCATTTGCAGATCTACCCAGCAGTGTGTCGGATGCCGCGGAGTTCTACCGGGCCGAGGAAGGGAGCTTGAAGGAGAAGTTGTTCTGGTCTCAGTATACTGGGCCCGAACATCCGATGCCCTTGAGCGACCAGTTGAAGCAACTGGCCGGGCTTCACAAGGTGGCCGAACAGGCCATGAAGGGTCTCATAGTCCGGATGTGGCCTGGCGAGCCCCTGCCTGGCATCTACTTCGGTCTGGTAAGGCCCACGGTTTGAAGTCATAAAGTGGTCCGTCTGCATTGACGGTGCGCGCAGGGCCTTTGCCCGGGCGAAGATGGACGCCGAAAAGCTGGTGAAGGAGGGGCCACCGGAGGGCAAGGAGCATCCCCTCCCTGAAAAGGATGTAATATTTGAATGAATGTGCTCATGTGATCCTACAATATGAAAACGAGTTCATGTGTGCTATATAATGCTTGTTGATTTGAAATATTACCTTCTGTGTGGCCGTTTATAAAATCTGAGAGTTGGCTAGTCGTCGGCTTCTGCCCCCATGTAACTAGTACTGAGGTGTTCGGGATAAACCTGATCACTCTTTATCCCAGTTTTGGGTCCTTCGAAGGAGGTGTTCTGCACAACGAACCAGGCAATCAGACTATAAAGCTTTATCACTCTCACTTAGCCTTAGAAGTCTACAATTTTAAATTTTGGCGAAGCCCCTAGTATTCGGAAGGCCGAACTTGGGGCGCTATGTATGCCTAAATCGGACAAAGCCGACTCCTCGCCCGAAGCGGAAAAAATCTTTAAAGATTTGAGACCTCTTGAACAGCGACCAGCTCTCGCCGCATCATGACAGTCAGTTTTCGGCTTTCTCTGCTGAGGTGCTCGTCCGGAAGAACTGGGACACAATCGCAGTAGTTCTCCCAGTGCTACCTTAGCCGATATAGCGGAACGTAAGGTACCAAATCATGGGAGCCGGGCAAACCCAACTATTGACCCAAGACATGATTCGGAGCTGATGCATATAATGCTATAAGTTCGGGGAGCCGCACTGTCGAAAGTGTTCAGACTTTTCTTGCTGTGTTATGGGATACACTGAAGCCCCTGGCGCACTGGACGTACCAGAATGTACGGGTGCAATTTGTCGCGAATAAGCAGACAAGGATAAAGGAAGATGAAGAAATGCAATAATAAGCTAACGTTGTACATTGTTATTTAGATGATACGTCAAAGCGTATGTATACAAGTAGTGCAATAAGCAAAAATAGGACTATTTGACATGTCCTATCCAAGGGCAAGCTGCGTGTGGGTATGTATAGCAGGTATAGCGATCGTTATTAGAGGCCACCTGTGGATTCCCTTGTACGTCAAAACTTCTTGCTTCCTTGGTGTTTCCTTCCCGTGATGGGTCCGATAGTTAGGCTATCAGAAAGGGCTTCCAGAGAATAGGTTCCTGAAAGGAAGAAAAAGGTAAAGATATACGAGTTCTGAGGTGGTTTAGCCGCATTGTGGGTCATGCCATAGCCGTGGCTTCGCCTATGCCCATGGTATCTTGAGTGCATAATTATGTACGCACGGCACAAATTTCGCCGCTTGACTGGGACTAGGACGGAGGCCGAATTGCTAGGCGAGCTCTGGACGTGCCAGGCGATCCTGTTGCGAGGTACTCCGGACTCGCTTGAAGGTGTCCGGGGGGCTTTATCGCCGAATTGGTGATTTGCCTCATAAGGCTGCTTTGTACTTCTGCTGCGAGGGACGCAGTATGCACCTCCGTATTGAGCGAGCGCTCTGTGTTTCCATTAACTTCTATAACCCCGCGAGGTCCTGGAATTTTGAGCTTGAGGTATGCATAATGCGGTACCGCATTGAATCTAGCAAATGCGGTTCGTCCGAGCACTATGTGATAGCCACTGCGGAAGGGGACGATATCAAAGATTAACTCCTTGCTTCGAAGTTGTCCGGAGATCCGAAGACCACTTCCATTGTGATTGAGCCCGTGCAATAGGCATCTACGCCTGGTATTACACCTTTAAATGTGGTTTTGGTGGGTTTGATCCTCGAGGGGTCGATACCCATTTTGCGCACTGTATCCTGATGGAGCAGGTTCAGGCTGCTGCCACCGTCCATAAGGACTCGAGTGAGGTGAAATCCGTCAATGATGGGGTCAAGGACCAATGCGGCAGAACCGCCATGACGGATACTGGTGGGGTGGCCCCTGCGATCGAAATTGATCGGACAAGAAGACCATGGGTTGAAATTTGGGGCGACTGGCTCCATCGCATAGACGTCCCTTAGTGCATGCTTCCGTTCCCGCTTGGGGATATGGGTTGCGTATATCATGTTCACCATTTTCACTTGGGGAGGAAATTTCTTCTGTCCTCCTGTGTTCGGCGGCCGGGGCTCCTCCTCGTCGTCTCTATGTAGCCCCTTTTCCTTGTTTTCAGCATTCAACTTGCCTGCCTGTTTGAACACACAACATTCTTTGTTGGTGTGGTTGGCTGGCTTATCGGGGTTGCCGTGAATTTGACACGAACAATCGAGTATGCGGTCCAAACTGGACGGGCCTGGTTTGCTTCTTTTGAACGGCTTTTTCGCTGACCGGATTTAGAGCCACTGAATCCGGCATTAACTGACGTGTCTTCAGTGCTGTCACCATTGTTGCGGCGCTTGTGTCAGTTGCGACGTGGCCAACCGTTGCTTTCTTTGGCATCTGAATTTCTAGGGTTTCTTGATGTATTGTTGCTGCGAGCCAGCCAGCTGTCCTCGCCCGCACAAAAGCGGGTCATGAGTGTCGTGAGGGCTTCCATGGACTTCGGCTTCTCTTTGCCGAGGTGTCGGGCGAGCCACTTGTCGCGGATGTTATGCTTAAATGCCACTAAGGCCTTAGCATCTGGACAATCGACAATTTGGTTCTTTTTAGATAGGAACCGAGTCCAGAATTTTCTGGCTGATTGCCCTGGCTGTTGGGTTATGTAACTCAAGTCATCAGCCTCCGGTGGTCGCACATAAGTGCCCTAGAAGTTCTCAAGGAATGCGTCTTCCAAATTCTCCCAACTGCCAATGGAGTTTGCCGGCAGGCTATTCAGCCAATGCCGAGCCGGTCCTTTGAGTTTTAATGGGAGGTACTTGATGGCATGTAGATCGTCACCGCGGGCCATGTGGATGTGGAGGAGGAAATCTTCAATCCGTGTTGCGGGGTCTGTTGTACCATCATATGATTCAGTTTTCACGGGTTCAAATCCTTCTGGGAATTCGTGATCCACTACTTCATCAGTGAAGCATAGGGGATGTGCGGCGCCTCTGTGTCGGGCTATGTCATGACGCAGTTCATACGAGTCTTGTCTGCTATATTCGGCCCGGCCGGATTTCCTTTTAGTATATCCGGCATGACGATCGTCGTCATGCGTTGGGGAGCGCCCCCGTGATCCGTAGAACGATCTTGTATGTCCTGCTTTGTTTTCGAATACGTCTCGCAGGTCCTGCGTGTTGCCCCAGGCCTTGGTGTTTTTGTTTGATTGGCGACGGGGTGCGGGCTGGACTTTGGGCTGATATGCCACTCTATCTCGGCGGTTAGGTGGCCGATCAGCCGCATCATACGCTGGTAGTGTAGGTTTTAATGCTTCCTCCTCGAGTTGGGGTAGCAACCTGCGCTTTGGGTAACTTTTGGTTGGGCGCTCGAGTTCGTATTCCTCGGCCGCCAGGACCTCAGTCCATCTATCCGCTAGCAGATCTTGGTCAGCTTGAAGCTATTGTTGCTTTTTCTTCAGGCTTTTTAATGTGGCTATAAGCCGGCGCTTGAAGCGCTCCTGCTCGACGGGATCCTCAGGCACGATAAATTCTTCGTCGCCGAGGCTCACCTCGTCTTCGGAGAGAGGCATGTAATTGTCATCCTCTGATTCTCCGTCTACTGCCTGTTCCTTAGGGCTAGCTTGCCCATCCTCCGGCTCGAAACCTGGCTGGAGGGGATTTTCTTTGTCATCGGCACTATCTGCATCGTTGTTGTCTCTTGTGCCGGTATCGCTGCTTTTGCTATGGCGGGGCTTAGAGCGGCGCCGATGACGCCCGTGCTTGGATTGCTTCTTAGAGGGACTATCCTCCGTTGCCTTATTGCCATCGCTTTCGTTGGGGGTGTCCACCATGTATATATCATATGATGAGGTGGCGATCCGGTATACACAATAGTGGTTCCTGTTCTTCTCCTACATTGTTGTCCATACTGTCGATGTCTTCAGAGCAGAAATCGAGCATGTCGGTTAAGTCGTCGAAAGTGGCTATTAAGTGGGTGGTGGGTGGGGAACGAATTTCTTCGTCGTCCGCTTCCCACTCAAGCCGGACATAGTTCAGCCAAGGGTCTCCTGACAAGGAGAGAGACCTTAATGAATTTAGCACGTCACCCAGGGGCGAGTGCTGAAATATATCCGCGGAGGAAAACTCCATGATCGGTTCCCAATCAGATTCGATAGGCACGGACGCAGGCGGTTCAGAGCCCGTGGCCGGGGATGAATCCAAGTGTCCGGCGACACTGGTCTCATGGGAGGTGAAGTCAGCATTCGGCTCTATTCCTGCTGAGAGTGCAGCCTCCGTGGCGGGGTCCATCCACCCGTCCTCAGACGGCGCGATCTGCTCCGGACTGATGTCCGGAGGGGCCACATGTGTGATCTCCCGAACACCGTCCGACGGCAGAGCTAAGTCATGCTTATCGTGACTGTGCGGCGCACCCGACATGGGCTCGAATCCGTCGAAGATCAAGTCTCCGCGGATGTCGGCAGTATAGTTCAAGCTTGCAAACTTGACCTGATGGCCAGGGGCGTAGCTCTGGATCTGCTCCAGATGGCCAAGCGAGTTGGCCCGCAGTACGAAGCCACCGAATACGAAGATTTGTCCGGGGAGGAAAACCTCACCCTGGATCGCATCGTTCCCGATGATCGAAGGGGCCATCAAGCCTTTATCGTGACGGCACAGTGGAACTCTCAATGAAAGCACCAATGTCGGTGTCAAAACCGGCGGATCTCGGGTAGGGGGTCCCGAACTGTGAGTCTAAGGCGGATGGTAACAGGAGGCGGGGGACACAATGTTTACCCATGTTCGGGCCCTCTCGATGGAGGTAATACCCTACTTCCTGCTTGATTGATCTTGATGATATGAGTATTACAAGAGTTGATCTACCACGAGATCCTAGAGGCTAAATCCTAGAAGCTAGCCTATGATTATGATTGTTATTGTCCTACGGACTAAACCCTCCGGTTTATATAGACACCGGAAGGGGCTAGGGTTACACAGAGTCGGTTACAAGGGAGGAGATCTACATATCAGAATTGCCAAGCTTGCCTTCCACGCAAACGAGAGTCCCATCCGGACACGGGACGAAGTCTTCAATCTTGTATCTTCATAGTCCAACAGTCCGGCCAAAGTATATAGTCCGGCAGTCCGAAGACCCCCTAATCCAGGACTCCCTCAACAACCACCCGACAGTCCAGGCGTGCATGGGAACATGGAACAACTTCCAATGTGTTGCATGTTCGCCACGTGCCCCTCAGATGTTAACCGCTAGGGGCACCTGCGTAATTGCGCTGTGTTGTCCCTTTTCTTATAAATACACATCACATGACGCTCAAAATCCTTCTTTCACCTCTCCACATCAACAAACCCTAGCGCCACCGCTAGCTCCTGACGACGCCGACGACGAAGCGCTTAGCTGCCGCAACCTCACCGACACCGTCCTCACGCTGCCCACGGACCTTGTCTCCTCCGCCGTTGCCAAGTGAGGGCACGGAAGATCGAATTTCTCGGCCTCCTCTCTACTCCATCTAGCAGTTCTTCGTGTGGTTATTAAATCTCACTTTTACTGCCTTTTTGATGCGATAGATTCATCCTTCCCCACCAAAACTTGTTTCTGTGCCTACAAATTTGGATCTATCCTGTTCTGCATCTCATAACATGCCTAGTATATTAGCTTATGCTTCACACATAGTTAGATTCCTCACTTGTACCTATTCTTGGATTCATACAAATCTGGAACCAACTCTCAACATACAAGTGAATGTCTTCGCGCTATGAGGTCAATGTCTTTAAACCGATTTATCTTCAGAATCTTATGAGAATGCATATGATCTCTTCCCCTTCCCTCGCATCTCTAATGCTTTCATAGGTACATGTCCATGGGAGAATCCCTTGGTTCTCATAGTCTGCATTCATTTGCAGAATTCTTACAGCATCACATCAATTCTCCCAAAGCCAGTTCTTGTCTGACCAGCAGACGGAAGCCTTTGCAAGCTTTGAAGCCATTCAGTTTGAACAACATGGCCACTGATAAGTCAGCAAGAAAGGGGGGCAGGCAGCGCCGCGGGGGCACTTCAATTTATTTGCCATAAGATCTCGATGAGTTATACAAAACTGATCCTGAAGAGAGCTATGCCCAACGCAAAACTCGAATCCAATGGATTCGCTGATATTGGGCTGAGCAATGGTTCAAGTACAGATTCGTCACCAAGGAATATGCTGAAAAGAATGCTATCAAGCATCCTTGGGGGGATATTCTCTATAAAAATCTTCAACCCAAAACCAAAGCTAAAGCTATTGCTCAGGGTTACTACCCTTGCATGGTCCATGGACCACAGCCTGCTGATGCCGACCCATCATCTCTGTTATGGTGTCGTGAAGATAGTTTGTTCAAGCGCAACTACAAGTTTCCCAAGGATTCTGCAGTTAAGAACAAGAAGAGTCTCGGATGCAACTTCAATCCAGGTCCATCTGCTCATAGGGCTGATGGCACACGTGATGTCAATCCCAATGTCATCGGCCCCTTCGACAACTTTGATGGTTTCCTCTCCTACATCGCTGCTCAGAGGGCCACTGTGGATCAATCGGTAGACGACGCTGATTCTGATGGAGCGCCTGCTCCACCAAAGCCATAGAAGCAGAAGAAACCATAGGCCTTAAAGCCCTTCACTGCACCAAAAGCTTCGCGTGCGAAGCCACTGGCTACTACACCTCCTGCATCTAGTGTGTAGTCTGAAGATCTCTCTCGCATCTCCAAGAAGACCGAGAAGAAGAAGCCCATCCAAACTTCTGGTCAAGCACTGACCCCTGCTGCTGTTCTGAGAAATGAGAATGATGCCATTGATCTGTCAAGTGGTGAAGATCTTGGCGATGATGCTCTTTAGCAGTTAATAAAGAGTAAGCAAGAGGCAAAAATCTTCAACGATTTTCCCCTCTTTAATGTGGACATCTTGAATAACTTCATTGATGAGTGGTTTGAAAATCCGAGCCTCACCATCGATGATCTTCAGCTTCCAATTGGCATCAGTGTCTCCTTCCATGGAGCCATTGCAAATGAGCTGGCTCTGGCTCAGAAAATCATTGAACTGAAGAACAAAATTGACTATGAGAAGGCTTAGTTCAGGAAGCACATGGCCATGCTCAGCGTGGCTGATGTTCAAAACTTCAAGCAGATGCTGCATGACCTCAAAGAGCAGTTTCAATAGAAACATGGAGCAGCAAAAGGATCAAGAGAATGTATGAAGCTCTCCGCTGCCAAATGTGTTCAAGCTCATAATGAGGCTGAGAAGCGCAAGGCACTTGGGCGTCCTGGCATCGACCCCAAGATGGCTGCCAAGAAGAAGCCTGTTGTGGCCCATGCTGAAGCATCAAGAAAGGAAGCACCTCGCATTGTCTTCCTTGCTAGTATGACAGGCTCGAAGCCTAAGGTACCCACAGTAGCTTCAGAACTCAAGAAAACAAGGGCAGCTAAAGCCGAAGCCAGAAAGCGCAAGAGCAAAAATGCCTTTGATGATGCTCCACAGACCAAGAAGTGAAAGACGAAGTCTTCAAAGAAAGATCGGGCTGCTCCCACTGAGCCCCTTGTTGTCGAACCCATCCCTGTTGCTCGTCCTGCATCTGTACACCAAGAGCATCCTTTAATAGTTCACGAGCCTGCTACCACAGAGGATCCTGAAGCTGAAGAAGATCCAACTGTTGACCACACCGCAGCTGAAGACATTGGTCCTCAAGACAATGTAGATGATGATGAAGTACTTCCTCAGATTGAGCACCAAATGGTATTATCGCCTGTTCTCACGAACGATGAACTCATCAGCATTGGTCATCCTTTGACGCCAATTTCTCAGGATGATTCATGGGCTGATCACCCTCAAGACTCCCCCCATCAAGAAGAATCACCAAGTACTCCCCCACCTCAAGTCACCACTCCGGTGCTTGATGATGACGACTATGTGGTCCAGCCACCTCCCTCTCCAAAAGTGTCGCCCGCATTTTGTAGGCTTCGCAAAGGACCAAGGCCACAAGTCACTCTTTCGAGTGTTCCAGAAGGAGAAGAGCAACACAACTCAGTGGCACCCCAAGTGTTTCCTGAAGCCACTCCAATTGTGAACATCTCTGTGTCTGAAGCCAGAGGTGCTGAAGACATTCCAGCTGCATCAGCCGATGATCAACAAGAACCCCGACAAGAAGAAGAGCGAGTTGCCACACCCCCTACCATCCAAGAAGATGTTCTCGAGGAGAACGAGTCTGTGCCCGACCCTCTAGCTACTCAAATGGAGGTTGATAATACTGAGGCGGCCATCAACAACACTAATGAAGCCAATGACGTTGTCATGGCTGAAGCTAATGTGGCGCCTGACGTGGATATGGTGCCTGAAGCTTCTACTGCACCTGAAGTTAATATTGCACCTGAAGCCATTATACCGCTTGTAGCCTATGTTAAAGCCGATGCTCCTGTACCACCCCAAGGCCTCACACTATTGAGCTGGAATTTGATTGCGGCCAACCTGTCATGGTTCGTTGGCCTATTCTGGTTCCTCCTCCGGCTCCCGGACCTCAATTTGACTATCATGTGGAGCACAGACCTCAGGTCTAGAAGCCAAAGCCCATGCTACCTAGGTTTCCAGGTACAACAACTTCACCAGGATCGTTTAATGTGAATGGCTTCATTGCACACAACACCTTCTTTGATAGCGACAATAACCCATACTCGAAGCCAAGAATTTCATCTAATCGGTTCTGGAGCTATCAGCAGCGCAGTTACTATTCTTGTGTTCTGTACGATCAAGGGCGCATCTTTCCCCATATGCGTCTAGACTTCAAAGCTATTGCTGGCCTGCCCTGCGTGGAAGAAGCAATCGACTGCTTCAGAGATGCTGGCCTTCTCCAATTTGTGGTGATAAAAACCTTTGGAACGAAGAGCTTCTGCTACAATTCTACGCCACCCTCCACATTCGCGGCTACAACAGGGATCCGAAGACATGGATCCTTGAGTGGATGACAGGCAATGTACACCACAAAGACAAAGCTCTTGATATTATTGAGCTCACTGCCTTGCCCACTCGAGGTGAACTCTATGAACCTGGTTGTCAGCTTCACCGCAATGCTTTGGAGAGCATATTCCAGAAGCTTGATCCAAACATGAGCCTAATGCTGAGCATGATGAAGCCACTGCCACGCGACGCTGAATATCCAAGGGAATTCTTTGTTGAAGACCTAGAGTATCTGACCCGCACTATTTATCATATTATCAGGCGAACTCTATGGCCTGTCAAAGGACATTCTCCCGCAGCGAAGCTTGAAGGAGCAATAAGGGCATTGGTTTTCTATATCTTTAATGGCATCAGCTTCGCTCAAGACTTATTCATCAGGCAATTGGCTGCATCTGGCTCTGATTTATTTGGTCTGAAGTTTTATGCTGCATGGGTAATGCGCCTCATCAAGCTTCACTCTGCTATCAATTATCAGTCCTCTGCGCGCAACCACATTATCTTCTTACCAGAGGTTGATATGTCTGTCGAAGCCATATACCCAGAGCCTCCCAAGGAGCCAATTTATCTTCACAATGTCGATCGTCAAAGTTTCACTCAACCCATTGAAGGAGTTCTTGCTGCAACTCATGTTTATCCTTTGGCTGGAAATACACGTGCACCTCATTGTGCCCATACTGAAGCCACTGAGAGTACCATTGCTTAAAGGCCTCAAAAGTGATCTCGTGTTCTCAATGACTGAGAGCTTCTCGTTGCTCTGCATCAGAAACAGGATAAGCATCATGACTGGCAGAAGCATCAGATGCAAAGCCTCTTGGTGGATGTTAATCGCATTCGCAACCTTGCCACCAAGAATGCATTTGTCACTCATGTAACCTATCAGCGGTCGTGGAAGAGTCTGACATTGATGAGCTCTGAAGATGATCTTCAACAAGATGGCTTCACAGAAAGATTCAAATTTGATTCCACTCCTCCCAGGAATGCTGTCTTGCGTCGGACTCCCTCACTCGAAGATTCTGAGTACTCCTCCTCTGCGGCAACTGTCAATGCAAGAGCCATCGATGATGAAGATGATGCTACTTCGCCAACTACAACGTCGCCGCATATCGACACTGCACCAAGTACCTCTACACCACCGGACACTAACGTCGACCCTACACCTTCTCTTACTCCTCATGCGAACGAGTAGAGGCTCTATGTCTTCAAAACTTTTTGGTCCTTACTGACAAAAGGGGGAGAAACATATGAGTTGATAGTCTTCAAGCGGGTCCATATGGGTGGTTGCTTTATATTTTGCCAAGTGTTTACAACTCTCTCTTTTGATACTTTTGGTTCTTTGAGTTGTAACACTTAAACTTGATGGTCGTCTGCTACCTTTCTGTCAACTGTGTGGTGCGATGATAAATTCTGCATAAGCGATGAAAAATTCCGCACAAAGTCATTTCGCAAACGTCCATTTTTCATTATGCATGTCATTATCCTTGTTATATCCTTTTCATGCATGATGAATTGTCTTCATAAGTTGAAGAGGATCTCCACAAGTACAACCTGCCATGTGCATTTGCATTCCAAAGCAAAACTCTTATATGCACATCTTCAGGGGGAGCCTTTTGCTACTTCTGAAGACAATACCTCAATCCTTTACAATTTCACATACCTTTATCCCCGTTGAAAACTTCAACCAGCTTGTCATCAATCACCAAAAAGGGGAGATTGTAAGTGCATCTAGTGCCACGCCTAGTTGGTTTTGGAGTATTGACGACAAACCTGGTTGAGGGACTAATCTGTTTGTGAGAATTGCAGGATAACACATGTAGTAGTCCCTCATAGATTCGGTTTACCTGCCGGAGATGACCCCTAAAAATGTGTGAATGCATTGAAGACAATGGTGGTATGTGAAGATATTCAAAACGAAGATTATGACTCGAGAAGACATTCACGTGAAGACTATGGAGTGTGAAGACATAGCTCTTTTGTAGTTTCCTTTTCTTCTTTGCTGAGTCATAGGAACCACCGTACTATTAAGTGGGGTCCAAGAGAACAAATTCAGAGTGACTGAAGTAATGTTCAACCAAATCCTATGTCTTCGAGCAAAGACAATGAGAGCAAATTTTATCCAGAGTCAGATAAGTCAGCTTTACTTGTAGCCCAAGTCAAGCTACCGCGTGTGTTTGAAATCTGACCATTGGACACATGCCACTTCCTTAGTGACCCAGGGTCATTTCGGAAAAAATTAGGTCGGTTGCCTAGTGGCTATAAAAAGCCCACCCCCTACACCATAAATTGGTGGCTGCTCAGAGTTAGTGCATAGCTTTTGTTGTTTGAGAGCAACCCACCTCCGAAGCATTTGAGAGAGAGATCCTTGCGAGGACTAAGCCCAAAACACCCAGAGCCCAAAGAGTGTTTGGCATCACTGAAGTCTTTCCGTCTGCGTGACCTGATGACTTATTACACTTGAGGACTGTGAATCCTCCAGTCGGTTAGGCATCGCGTTCTGAGCATCCAAGAGTCATTGTGGATTGCCGGTGAACGAAGTCTGTGAAGGTTTGGAATTCTACTTTGAAGACTTACCATAGTAATTGGGTGAGGACTAAGTGCCCTTAGCTCAAGGGGAATAAGGTGAAGACACGGTCTTCTGAGTTAAATCTCAGCCTCCCTAACCAGACGTACAGTTGTCACAGCAACTGGAACTAGGCCAACAAATCACTGTCCTCTACAAGCAACTGGTTCTATCTTCTCCCTCTCTTTACTTACAGTTTGTCTTCGTGAAGTCATAGCCTGCTTGAATTATATGTTTGACTTCACAGTGTGATGACTATTGTTGTTTGGCTTCATACTATCTTCCATCCTGATCCATACTACCTAGCTGCCATTAGTCTTCGTGATTTCACTTCAATGTATACTTGACTATGGCTTGCCTAGCGTAGTCTACCTTCTGCTGCATGTTAATAGGATAATATCTATCGTTTGTCTTCAAAACTCCCATGTTTCGAAGACTTGCATAAAAATCGCCTATTCACCCCCCCCCTCTAGTCGATAACTAGCACTTTCACTACTCAACCTTCTTCTCTTAGATGTTGTTGGGCCTCCAAGTGCAGAGGCTTGTAGGACAGTAGCAAATTTCCCTCAAGTGGATGACCTAAGGTTTATCAATCCATGGGGGGCGTAGGATGAAGATGGTCTCTCTCAAACAACCTTGCAACCAAATAACAAAGAGTCTTGTGTCCCCAACACACCCAATACAATGGTAAATTGTATAGGTGCACTAGTTCGGCAAAGAGATGGTGATACAAGCGCAATATGGATGGTAGATATAGGTTTTTGTAATCTGAAAATATAAAACAGAAAGGTAACTAATGATAAAAGTAAGCGAAAACGGTATTGCAATGCTAGGAAACAAGGCCTAGGGTTCATACTTTCACTAGTGCAAGTTCTCTCAACAATAATAACATAATTGGATCATATAACTATCCCTCAACATGCAACAAAGAGTCACTCCAAAGTCACTAATAGCGGAGAACAAACGAAGAGATTATGGTAGGGTATGAAACCACCTCAAAGTTATTCTTTCTGATCGATCTATTCAAGAGTCCTTAGCAAAATAACAGGAAGCTATTCTTTCTGTTCAATCTAGCATAGAGTTTGTACTAGAATAACACCTTAAGAAACAAATCAACCAAAACCCTAATGTCACCTAGATACTCCAATGTCAACTCAAGTATCCGTGGGTATGATTATACGATATGCATCACACAATCTCAGATTCATCTATTGAACCAACACAAAGAACGTCAAAGAGTGCCCCAAAGTTTATACCGGAGAGTCAAGACGAAAACGTGTGCCAACCCCTATGCATAAGTTCATAAGGTCACTGAACCCGCAAGTTGATCACCAAAACATACATCAGGTAGATAACGTGAATATCCCATTGTCACCACAGATAAGCACATGCAAGACATACATCAACTGTTCTCAAAACCTTAAAGACTCAATCCGATAAGTAACTTCAAGGGGAAAACTCAATCCATTACAAGAGAGTAGAGGGGGAGAAACATCATAAGATCAAACTATAATAGCAAAGCTCGCAGTACATCAAGATTGTGCCAAATCAAGAACACAAGAGAGAGATCAAACACATAGTTACTGGTAAATACCCTCAGCCCCGAGAGTGAACTACTCCCTCCTCGTCATGGAGAGCGTTGGGATGATGAAGATGGCCACCGATGAGGGATCCCGGGTCCCGATTGGTTTTTAGTGGCTATAGAGGCTTGCGGCGGCAAAACTCCCGATCTAGGTTATTTTTTGGAGGTTTTAGTATTTATAGGAATTTTTGGCGTCGGGAACAAATCAGGGAGGTGCCCGAGTCGTCCACGAGATAGGGCGGCGCGTCATGAGGGTGGTAGGCGCGCCCCCACCCTTGTGGACGGCCCGGGACTCTTCTAGCCCAACTCTTTTACTCCAGGGGCTTCTTTCGGTCCATAAAAATCATCAAAAATTGGCACGTCAATTGGACTCCGTTTAGTATTCCTTTTCTGTAAAACTCAAAAACAAGGAAAAAATAGAAACTGGCACTGGGCTCTAGGTTAATAGGTTAGTCCCAAAAATAATATAAAATAGCATATAAATGCATATAAAACATCCATGATCGATAATATAATAGCATCAAACAATAAAAAATTATAGATACGTTGGAGACGTATCACCCTCGTCCCGTCGTCGTCCCCGCCGGCTCCGGTCATCATGCCGCTCGCTAGAGCGCCCCGCCGCCGTCCTCCCCCGGATCTGGTCAACCGGGACCAGATCCACTGGCCCATCCAACCAAACGGACTCCCGTGCCCGGATCCCTTCGTCCCGATACTTCCTCATCCAGCTTTTCGGAGGGTAAAAATCGCCTGTCCCGAAATATTTCTATCTTATGTGCCTATGTTTGACATTTCATATCTCCGTGACCATGACTTCGATTTGTGCATACGATATATCAAAATGTTCGCCTCGTGATGCTCCTCATGTTAGTGTCATCTACATGCATGTTATTGTCCATTATGATGCCATTATCATCATTGCAAGAGTGCTATATGATGTTAGCTGTTGGTTCTTAACAGAACTTGTTGATTGTCATTTTTGTTGCATTTTGTGTGTGCATCCTATGGGCATGATGTATACATGTTTTATGAGCTCCATCATGCCATCTTTACAAAGGAACAATCCATATATTTGTGTGAGTCTTTTAGCGAGTGCATCAAGCTCGTGGAGTGGGGTACTTCCTGTTACCGTTTTGTTAGGCTGAATCTGTCATATCATGATGCTATTTGATTGGTGCTACCATCACATCCATGCATAATCTGGCGACACTCCTTTAGTATGTTTTGTAGATATTGTTATACTCTATCCATCCATGCCTCTGGTTGCAATTATGGAGTAATCTAGCTTGTCATTTCTTTGCTCTACTTTTGCTAAATATTATTCCTGGCAGATTGTTAACATGATGTTCAGTTTTGCGATGTGTTTTGCTAGTGATACATGCATCCTATGAACATTATATTGCCACGCTTAGCTTCTTTAACATGTCTACTTCATGTTGGTTACCTTGTTATGCCGCGAAATGCTCTGTTTTTCTTCCAAGTCTGAAACTGTTCATATAACTTGCCATGTTTGCATGGGTGCCACATCATTTTCTATGCATATTTGGTTAAAGCTCAGTAAGGGAGTTTTGTTCTATGTCCTTAGTAATAGCATACCATGTCTTTGTTTGCCATGATATGTTCATGTAACTTGTTGTTTCCTAGCTCTAAACATTGCTATCTGCTGCTGTTTATGCCATGTTAGTATTTTCTCTAAGTCTGTGAATCTGTTATCAATTGCACTTTTGCCATGCTGTTTTGAGCTTGCTCTAGTGAGAACTAGCAGGAGCTCAGTGTTCATGATTTGTACAGCTTCACATTTAATTTTATTTCGTATACTTTGTTGCTATGTTGGAGTGTTGTAGCATAGTTTGATGATGCATTCGAAGTTCTATGATGTTGTTAATCGCAGTTTTGCATCTTGTTTTGCTTGCCATTTGCAAACTGTGCATCCGTTTCCGGTGATCCTTATATCGATTGAAATCACCTCATCTTTCCAGCGGTATACTTGGTTTGCCAAGTTGATGCCTTGATCATCCTTTCCCTTCCGGAGTTCTCATATGCATTGCACATCATAGCTTGCATCCGATGCCATGTATTGAATCATGTTGCTTGTGCATTGCACCTTGATTGATTGTTGTTCCATTTCTTGTGTTCTTGCTTTGGGTAGAGCCGAGAGACGAGTTCGTGAACGAGGAACCTGTTGAGTACGCTAACAAGGAGCAAGCTTTCGACAACTTTGAGACCTTTGCAGGCAAGATGACCATTACCCTCAATATCACTTCTATCTTTGCTTGCTAGTAATTCGCTCTATCACTATGTTGCGCTACCTACCACTTCTTTATCATGCCTCCCATGTTGCCATGCCAAGCCTCTAACCATCCTTCTTAGAAAACCGTTGTTTGGCTAAGTTACTGCTTTTGCTCAGCCCTTCTTATAGTGTTGCTAGTTGTAGGTGAAGTTGAAGATTGCTCCATGTTGGAACATGATGATTTTGGGATATCACAATATCTCTTAGTTAATTAATGCATCTATATACTTGGTAAAGGGTGGAAGGCTCGACCTTATGCTTGGTGTTTTGTTCCACTCTTGCCGCCCTCGTTTCCGTCATACCGGTGTTATGTTCATTGATTTTGCGTTCCTTGTGCAATTGGGGTTATGGGACCCCCTTGACAGTTCGCTTTGAATAAAACTCCTCCAGCAAGGCCCAACCTTGGTTTTACATTTTCTAACAACCTAAGCCTTTTTCCCTTGAGTTTCGGAGCCTAAGGGTCATCTTTATTTACCCCGGGCGGTGTTCCTCCCAAAGGTTGGTCCAACTGGCGATGTCCGGCGCCCCTTGGGCAACCAGGGTCTATGCCAACCCGACGTCTGGCCCATCCGGTGTGCCCTGAGAACGAGATAAGTGCGACTCCTATCGGGATTTGTCGGCACATCAGGCGGTCTTGCTGGTCTTGTTTTACCATTGTCGAAATGTCTTGTAACCGGGATTCCGAGACTGATCGGGTTTTTCCAAGAGAAGGAATATCCTTCGTTGATCGTGAGAGGTTGTGATGGGATAAGTTGGGACACCCCTGCAGGGTATAAACTTTCAAAAGCCGTGCCAGCGGTTATGTGGTAGGTGGGAATTTGTTAATGTCCTGTTGTAGTGAACTTGACATCTGACTTACTTAAAATGCATCAACCACGTGTGTAGCCGTGATGGTCTCTTTTCGGCGGAGTCCGGGAAGTGAACAAGGTTTTGGGTTATGTTTGAACGTAAGTAGTGTCAGGATCACTTCTAGCTTTGCGTTGCTTCTCTTCTCGCTCTTATTTGCATACGTTAGCCACCATATTTTCTTAGTGCTTGCTGCAACTCCACCTCGTTACCCCATCCTACCCATAAGCTTAAAAAGTCTTGATCTCGCGGGTTTTGAGATTGCTGAGTCCTCGTGACTCACAAATACTACCAAAATAGTTGCAGTGCCAATGATACCAGTGCAGGTGACGCAACCGAGCTCAAGTGGGAGTTCGACGAGGACCTTGGTCATTACTATGTTTCGTTTCCTGATGATCAGTAGTGGAGCCTAGTTGGGACGATCGGGGATCTAGCATTTGGGGTTATCTTCTTTTCATTTGGATGTGACCGTAGTCGGACTATGTGTGTACTCTGAATGATGTATGTTTACTTAATGTTTTGTGTGAAGTGGCGATTGTAAGCCAACTCTTTATCCCATTCTTGTTCATTACATGGGATTGTGTGAAGATGACCCTTCTTGCGACAAAACCACCATGCGGTTATGCCTCTAAGTCGTGCCTCGACACGTGGGAGATATAGCCGCATCGTGGGTGTTACAGCTAGGCCGTGAGATCGTTGCGCGAGCGAACCAGGGAGAGAGAGTCCTTCGTGCGCACCCCAGAGTTTGAACCTCAAGGGTTTTCCGGAACCCGGAATCCGACAAGATGGCATTGCAAAATTCACATATATGGTAATTAGCCACTAAACAAGTGGCATTCACACAAAGAATGTCTAAACTAAGCAAATGAAATGCCAATGCAAGACACCATATGAGCAATATAACCCTGCCAAGTTAGCGCATGCACCTCGGGGGGAAATAGGACTGATCATATGTCTCTGAATCCTCCTCTGAGGAGCTATCCGTAACTAGTAAGACATGTGCTTCGTCAGATAGCATTGTCTGCTATGAAGACCTTGTTTTCACTCTAATGTCTACTACGCAACTTTATTATTCTAGACATGTGTTGGTCCTCCAATCGCAGAGTTTTGTAGGATAGTAGCAATTTTCCCTCAAGTGGATGACCTAAGGTTTATGAATCCGTGAGAGGTGTAGGATGAAGATGATCTCTCTCAAACGACCCTGCAACCAAATACAAGAAATCTCTTGTGTCCCCAACACACCCAATACAAAGGCAAATTGTATAGGTGCACTAGTTCGGCGAAGAGATGATGATAAAAGTGTAATAATGATGGTACACAACAAGGTAGCAATTAGTAAACGGGCGCAAAAACGGTGTTGCAATGCTTGAAAACAAGGCCTAGGGTCCGTACTTTCGCTAGTGCAATCTCTCAACAATGCTAATATAGTTGGATCATATGATTATCCCTCAAAGTGCAATAAAGAATCACTCCCGAGTTCCTATTAGCGGAGGACAAAAGATAGAAATATTTTAAAGGGTACGAAACCACCTCAAAGCTATTCTTTCTGTTCGATCTATCCTAGAGTTCGTACTAAAATAACGCAAGCTATTCTTTCCGATCGATCTACTCAAGAATTCGTACTAGAATAACACCAAAGCAAATTCATATTCATAATACTCAATCCACACAAAGAACTACAAAGGGACCCCCAAAGCTTCTATCGGAGAAAAGATAATAAAAACGTGCATCAATCCCTATGCATAGATTACCCCAATACCACCGTGGGAATCCGCGAGTTGAATGCCAAGACACATATTAAGTGAATCAATATGATACCCCAATTGTCACCTCAAGTATTCATACTGCAAGACATACATCATGTGTTCTCATCTCTGAATATTCAATCCGACAAGACAAAACTTCAAAGGGTAAAGACTCAATTCATCACAACAAGAGTATAGAGGGGTGAAACATCATATGATCCATCTATATTAAGAAATCCCATGATATAGATCACAAGCGAGAGAGAGAGAGAGAGAGAGAGAGAGAGAGAGATTAAACACATAGCTACTGGTACAAACCCTCAGCCCCGAGGGTGGACTACTCCCTCCTCATCGTGGGGGCCACTGGGATGATGAAGATGGCCACCGGAGATGATTCCCCCCTCCGGCAGGGTGCCGGAACATGTCTAGATTGGTTTTTAGTGGCTACGGAGGCCTGCGGTGGCGGAACTTCTGATCTAGGTTAACCCAAATGGGTTTCAGAATATTTGAGAATTTATAGTGCAAAGACGGGGTGCGGGAGGCCACAGAGGTGGGCACAACCCACCTGGGCGCGCCAGGGGGCCCTGGCATGCCCTGGTGGGTTGTGCCCCCCTCGGGGCGCCCCCCAGGTGCTGCTCTAGCCCAATGGGTGTCTCCTGGCCCATAAAAAATCTCTGTGGAGTTTCGTGGTGTTTGGACTCCGTTTGATATTGATTTCATGCGATGTAAAAAACAAGCAAAAAACAACAACTGGCACTGGGTCAATAGGTTAGTCCCCAAAAATGATATAAAGTTGCTATAAAATGATTGTAAAACACCCCGGAATGATAAACTAACAGCATGCATACTTCATAAATTATAGATACGTTGGAGACGTATCAGCATCCCAAGCTTAATTCCTACTCGTCCTCGAGTAGGTAAATGATCAAAGAAATAATTTATGAAGTGTGAATGCTAGCAAAGTGCATAAGTTTGATCAATGATAATTTTAATCACTTTTCCTAGCATCATAACAACAATTCTTTCTGATAAAACTTCTCATGTTATAGTAGCAACCAATTCACATGTTAAGGTTCAAACAATAAAATCTCTTGAAACTCAACAACCTATGTTCTAAGTCTTCAAGCAATTACAATTCAACTTATTCAACATAGTTTAAGTAAGAGCTCCACATACTCAACCATCATATAGTCTTCTATGATTGCTAACACTCACCGCATACACATGAGCAAAACGTTTCAACCGGACACATAGAAAGATAGGGGCTTATTGTTTTGCCTCCAACGTATTCACCTCAAGGGTGATGTCAACAATAATAACTCGTGCTACCCATATTCAACTGGACATATGTGCCTAGATCTTTCCTCACCACATGATGCTTGCCAAAGGAGAAAAATAAAAAGGAATAGAGAGAAAAACTTTGACTCTTTGCATAAAAGTAAATACTGAAATGTAAAAGATAGGCCCTTCACAGAGGGAAGCAGAGGTTGCCCTGCGCTTATTTGTTACTGAAGTAATTGAGAGAAAAACTTTGACTCTTTACATAAAATTAAATAATGAAGTCTTTTATTCAAACAGAAAGGAAAACAAAATAAAATTACATTCTAAGAATAGTAAACATCATGTGAAGAAGCAAAAACTTAGGCTCAAACGATACTAACCGATAATTCTTGAAGAAGAAAGGTGGGATGCCTACCGGGGCATCCCCAACCTTAGATGCTTGATACTTCTTGAAATATTATCTTGGGGTGCCTTGGGAATCCCCAAGCTTGAGCTCTTGTGTCTCCTTAATTCCTCTCATATCAAGGTTTTCCTAAATCTCAAAAGCTTCATCCACACAAAACTCAACAAGAACTCGTGAGATAAGTTAGTATAAACTAATGCAAAAACCTTATCAATCTCTACTGTAGAAAATCAATAAAATTATTCAACATTGCATACTAAATGCCTCTGCATATTTAATACTGCTATCCTCAAATAGAATCATTAAACAAGAAAAATATGCAAACAATGCAAATATAACAGCAATCTGCCAAAACAGTACAGTCTGTAAAGAACACCAGAGTATCAATACTTATTCAACTCCAAACATTATGAAATTATACCACACTGCAGAAAATTTATCAGAGCTTATTATGAAAAAAGTTTCAACATTTTATCACCTTCTGACTTTCCTCGGAAATTCTTGCAACATCGATAAACTTTCTATTTTCAAACAGCAACATGTATACTTGCAAGATAAGCGTGTCAAAGGCTATCAATGCCACTTCTATTGAAATAAAAGATGAAAAACATTATTATAAATAACAGCAAGAAAATTCTTAACAAAATAAAATGACGCTCCAAGTAAAAATCATATCATGTGACAAATAAAAACATAGCTCCAAGTGAGGTTACCGATAATGTTGGAGACGAAAGTGGGGATGCCTTCCGGGGCATCCCAAAGCTTAGTTGCTTGGATATTCCTTGAATATTACCTTGGGGTGCCTTGGGCATACCCAAGCTTAGGGTCTTGTCACTCCTGATTCTCCTCATATCGACATCTCACCCAAAACTTGAAAACTTCAATCACACAAAACTTAACGGAACTTTGTAGTATGATAAAGAGCAAACCATTTCACTTTTGGTACTGTCAAAGACAAGATTCATAATTTTTATCACACAATGACTAATGTAGAATATCATTTCCACAATTTATATTGAGAAATATAAGCCATAGAAACTATAAAACAAACAAACTATGCATTGAAAACAGAATCTATCAAAAACAGAACAGTCTGTAGTAATCTGTACTCAAACCATACTTCTTCTACTCAAAAAATTATGAACAAATTGTAACCACGTGAGAAATTTGTATATTGAACTTGTGCAAAAATAATCAACTCAAAAGCACTCTTCTGTTAAAAATGCGACTTATTTTCGTGAGTGCAAAAGTTTCTGTTTTTCAGCAGGGTCAAATCAACTATCACCCAACATGATTGCAAAGGCTTTAATTGGCACTTCATTGAATCAAAATTAATAAAACATGATTACTACAGTAGCTTAATCATGTTAACACATAAAAACAGTAGGTAAAAGTGTTGGTTTGTCTCCCAACAAGTGCTTTTCTTTAATGCCTTTTAAGCTAGACATGATGGTTTCAATGATGCTCGCATAAAAGATAAGAATTGAAGCATAAAGAGAGCACCAAGAATCACATGACAAGCACATTTAAGTCTAACCCACTTCCTATGCATAGGGATTTTGTGGGCAAAAAACTTATGGGAAAAAGAATCAACTAGCATAGGAAGGCAAAACAAGCATAACTTCAACATTTTCAACACATAGAGAGGAAACTTGATATTATTGCAATATGTAAAAGCATATGTTCCTCTCTCATAATAATTTTCAGTAGCATCATGAATAAATTCAACAATATAACTATCACAGAAAGCATTATTTTCATGATTCACTAGCATAGAAATTTTATTACTCTCCACATAAGCAAATTTATTCTCATGAATATTAGTGGGAGCAAACTCAACAAAATAACTATCATGGGATTGAAAATTAAAATCATGATGACAAGTTTCATGGTTATCATTATTCTTTATAGCATACATGTCATCACCATAATCATACTCATACTGTAAATCTGTCATCTAGTACTAAACAAATTGGTCTCTGCTAAACAATGAACTGGTGTAGTGTGCCAGCCCTTTGTTGCCCTGGCTTACCAACGACAGCCAGAGCTTCTGAGCCTGCTTGATTATGATCTATGCAGATAGATTCATAATTTGAGAAATTATAATAGTACTAACTACTAAGATCAAACTTGGGGAATATGATATTTTATGAAGACAAGTTTTTCACTGGACACAAAGTACACAACTGACCACACAAAGAACAAACGAACTTGACGCACACCCTCTTACTTCTACCTGCTAGATAGCAGCCAGTCTTGCAGTCATATAAACCAGGACACAACTACTTACTATATGTAACCCACAATGCTGTCTCTCACAATGATTGTACTCCATGAGAGGCTGGGCTTGCTGTTTTCATTGTAAAGTAATCCCACTGCCAAAAGCTAGCTGATTAATTTATCAAGAGGCAATCATGTAAATCAATTTGAAGAGTATACCTTTGTTAAATCTTATACTGCTACTTATAGAAGAGTTTTATGGATGACTATTCTAGTTTTAGTTTCTTTTGTTAAACATTTTCCCAGCATGTCATTTGGTGTCTGCCAAACTTGCGTAAATATGTAATTGGCTATTAGCCACTATTATAATTTGGCAGCTCTAAACTGTATGTAGTATGCTTTCTGTGGAGCTTTTTTTTCAATTTTGGCCACTATTAATGTTCAATACTTCCTACAAAACACATGATCAAAATAAAATGACTCGATTCACTATAAAAATTTCCTTTCCTCAATAATGCCATTTTTTACTAGCATGTTACCATTTAAACAGTGGTGAAATTATTGCTTGATACTTATAGACTAGTATAAAAGACATTTTGGACCAAAACAAGTTTCTGGTATAGTTAGAAGACGCTTGACCCATTGCTTGAGCCTTGTATTGCAAGTTGATGAAATTCGATTTGTTAGTGACTAGCTAGCTCATTCATTTCTAAAAAGCATGCCATGAGCTAGAACCCATACATGTATGCTATCTTACTCCATGAGCCTCTACGCAGACCAAATGTAGCCAAAAACAAGACATCTATGCTATCTCACATCTAAGGTGTGCTAGTGGACCACAGATTACCTGTTCTCTGGTTCAATTGTTGGTTCTATCTAATAATGATGAGGGTCCTACTTTGGGGCTTTTTGATTCCAAGCAAACCTAGCTGATTTTTATCAAGAGGCCAAACATTCATCTAGCTTTGCTATGAAATGCTGCTAATGTATGATGTTTTCCTATGAATTTGCTATGTGGTGCTGCTTATATATGCTAGAATAATTTTGATATGGATGTGCTGGTTGTGTCAAGTAGTAGTACAAGGTTGTTGCCCTTTGGATGCTACCATTGTATTTGCATACAGGAAATATTGATGGCCTATCTGTCCTGCATATTGTGCTTTGGATGTGCTTTGGCCTAATTATTCACAACAATATATATACTATGGTAATACTAGTGTAGGCTTGTATACTTGTATAGTTTCAGATGTCTCCTGTTCTAGATCATGGACTTTGTGCCATGGCCACATTGGTTTTCTGTTTGGCCTCAATTTGGCCTGACAAATGATGGTCTACTAGCTGGTCTACTAGCTGGCAAGATGTTTTGGCAGAAGTTTGGAACTGTTATGCAGTGTTGGTTGTTAGTCTGATATGAATCTAGAAGTGTTGATATTCCTTGGTATATATATGTTGTGTTCAGTTTTCGCAGGAGTTCAGAACTGTTAGGCAAAGGTCATGTCTCCGACCATCGTGTCGTGATGATTTTGCAGGTACCCCGAGAGGCCCTTGAGTTGCTGGAATGTCGATTAACTTCCATTCCGGCAAATTCGGGTACTCCATATGTCCTATTTTCAGCAAAGGTCATGCTGATAATTTCCGTGAATTTTAGCATGACTTTGCTAAAAATAGGACATATGGGGTACTTGTGACTAATACATGGGCCAGGGTATCTTAGTACTTAATTAAGTAGGATCAACTGCCCCTTTATTCTTGCTGCATTAAACCATAGGTGGCAATAGAGCCAAGTGATTAGGCCCAACTTAGAATTCTCCTTCCCAGCTTAGCTTTTAGGATGCCTCGGTGTCGACAAACCATAAATTATAAAACCTTGGCTTTTAGGGTGCCTCGGTGTCGATAAAAACCTAAATGATGAAAGCTTAGGCTTTTAGGGTGCCTCGGCATCGACAAACCCTAAATGATAAAAGCTTAGCTTTTAGGATGCCTCGGTGTCAACAAACCCTAAATGATGAGACCATGATCTTGTTCCTTGACAATAACCAACTTTTTGACCAAACTTTTTTCCTATTTAGAGCGAACCATGGCCCACAACGATGAGGCCGGCGGTTCGGGCAAGCAATTTTGGGAGCTGTCCCAGGAGATAGAGGAAGAACCTCACCGCTATGAGGACGCCACGGAAGATACCGATCCTAACTACACAACCCCTAGTGGCGTCGGGGATGACACCACTGATGTTGCCGCCGAGGATGCCACCACTGAAGATGGCAGCGCACGCACAGATGGCAGCCAACCGAAGAGGCAATGGAAGGACCGGCGCCCGAACGTGCTCGGCACCGTCAAGGAGGAATTTACTGAAGTGAACTCCGACAGGCATCCAACGGCACCCAAAGAATTAGTCAAGGGGTACTCGGTTCAGCTCGGGTGCATTCTCCGGAGCACCGTCTCGATCAACACCGAGAACCTAAGGCATAAGGACCGAGGGAATTTGTGCAGCCTGCTCTTCACGAAGGTGCACGAACGATACAAGTTCCCCGCTGACTATGCAAACACACACCTCTCAGGGAATAAAGTGAACAGTGCCGCCCTCACGAGGATGAGCACATCCCTGACTACTTGGAGAAGCGCGGTGAAGAGAATGATTGACAAAGGTGATAGTTCTGAGAAGATCAAGGGAAAAAATCCTTCGATCAGTGAAGATGACTAAAAGGAGTTCAAGAACAAGTGCGAGAGCAGCGCAACCGTGGAATCAAGTCAGTGGCGGAAAGAAATGCGGGAGTTGAACTTAGGGGTCCACCAACTCGGTCCCGGCGGTTCTGAGTGGCGAGCCTATATGGGACAAGGAGGGCGTGGAGCGTGCCTAGCAAGGCCTACCGCCCGCTTGAGAAATACCATGACAAGCGGACCGGGGAAGTATGTCGGGGCCGGTACAAGGAGGACCCGGTAACAAAGGAGCTTACCACGGATCCAAAGACCAGGGCGCTTGAGCGTGTTCTGGTAAGGAATACACCCCCGCGTAATTAGCTCCATATGGTTGCATTCTAATTAATGAAGCCAAGTTTCTAAATGGTTCACAATCCTTCCGCAGGAGACTGAAAGCAGTAGCGTGGGGTCGTCTCAGAGCTCCCCTTGGGACAGCACTCTAAATAGGGCGTTGATCATAATGAAAAACAAGTATAAGCTCAGTAAGCCGTCGTCAGCTGGTCGTGTGGCCGGCAAAGGCTTGTCCATAAAATGGTCGTCATACTATAACGTTGTTGGGTGAAAGGAGAGAAAGACCAGCTCAGAAAGCCAGTTGCGCGAGGTTCAAGAAGTCAAGGCACAAGTGGTGCGGATTCCGGAGATTGTCCAAGAGCAAGTGCAACAACAACTGGGAACGACGCTCACCGCCATTGTGCCTACCATGATTGAGGGGCTGCAGGCGTGGATTGCGAGCGGCCAACAGGGGCCGCCCCGGTTCCCAGCTTCACGGCCCGACAACTTCGCTGTAACGCGCAGGTGGCGCCGTTGGTGTCTCCAGCTGAGGCGGTATTGGTGTCTCCGACGCCGGCACGGGCATTGGAGCTTAATGCAACCAGGTGTACACCGGCTGGCACCTCGGTAGCAAGTGGCCCCTCCGTCAGTTGCACGCCCACCGTTGGCGGTGCCTCAACATTAGCCGAGCTCGACGCCATCACGGTAACTAAGCCTCCCGGCCGATGACTTCATCTCCTTGCCTTTGACTGGGCATCCCTGACGCCCTACATGTTTTCTTAGGGCACCGCCGATGTTCCATGCACTCTCCTGCACTTCATGGGCGGCGAGTTGATCGATGTCGCCAAGGGCAGAATCGTTCAACCAGGCAACCCTGTGTTCCACGGTAATCCGATGCCACCCACCGTGTATAGGGTTGAACTGGTTCGGTCTTTGCCGAGCTACGACGAGTTGTTACCTCCGATTCGACCGCTAGGGCCGACGAAGATGATGTGATGACCCTTGGCGCTGCGTAAGCTGGACCCTGCTTTGGCGAAGAGCCAGATTCGTTTGAGGCGGGGACACCACCCCTGAACAACACCGCCAGTCATGCCGGCACCAAGCCATGGCAAGACCGCCGCAACGCTACCGGACATGCGGGACATCCCTATGACACAGGATCCGAAGATGTATATGGCACAGGATCCGGACAACGACAGCAACAACGACGGTACATTTACCAACGTCGATAAGTACTTTGTCGAACATGGGTATGGTGACAAATACTTTGGGCCTCCTTCTCAAAAACCCAACCCTGAAAAAGACGACCACGATCTAGCTGGTACCGCTGAGAAACCCAATTGCAACAACCGTCTCTGGCGTTCAGTTCTCAGGAGACGCCTCCAGCTTCCGCCTTCACCGAGCATCACATAGCCGAGGTGCAAAATATTATCAGCCCCAACACACTCAAGAAGGCGGTTTGTGTCGGCGTTCTGGGAACGGGGGTCCCCAGACTTACCTGCCTGCGGCCTGCGGCGTGGCTCAAGTGGGGCCCAGCACAGCCCAGCTTCATCAGCTGAAGCTCAAGACCCTCGCGAGGGGCCAAGCCTCGCGGGCCGGATGACAGGAACCCACCTCAGGAGCAGCCTCGTGAGGAGGCGGAGAGATCAAGGCGGGGTACCTCGCGAGGGTGCGCCATGACGCAAGCCATGGCGATCAAGGCCAGGCGGGCGCCAAGCGGGCGCCAGCCCGTGCAGTGTCCTCATTTCCCCTTTGGTGCAAAGGAGGCAAGCACAGGCCAAGGCATCAGGCAAAGGTTGCCGCTTCGGTGCAACAAGACCAAGACCAGCAGAACGGAAGGATGGAGGTCATCGTGGAGCCAGGCAGGCGTCACCATCGAGTCTTTGGCAGCCGAAGACCAACTTTAGTCAGGATAAGTGTACTAGATGTTCCCCTTCAAAATGGCCAACTGTTGGCGCCCTTCCCGCTCATTATTTGGGAAGAGCCCCAGGGCCTCCCTCTATAAATAGGGCTAGCCACCGCAGAGAGGAGAGAGGATCGATCTGATCGAGATCACACAGACAGAGAGAGAGGCGACTGAACTCACCCAAGTAGTTCATCGCACCAGCTCAAGAACAGCCCCTCGCGAGGCTGTTCTCCCTTTGTATTATTCATCATCAGCCCCTGAGGCAATCCACCACACCACAAACTAGAGTAGGGTATTACACCACAACGGTGGCCCGAACTAGTATAAACCTTCTGTCTCTCGTGTTGTTCATCGTTCATAGTTTAGGTCCCTCGCAATCCATCGACGCACGCGAGCTGGTAGGGGAAGGATCTCCGCGCGCACCCCAGTGTTCGAACCTCAAGGGTCTGCCGGAACCCGAATTCCGACATTTGGCACGCCAGGTAGGGGTGCACCGGAATTCTTCCTCCGCCGCCTCGTGTTTCATCGCCTCGTCGTTCGATGTCCAAAGACCTGACAGTCGACGCCGACTGCTGGGCGGCGTGGCCCTCCCACACCGTGCCACCAGCCCAGGGCGACCTCAACCTTGCACCTCAGGCAGCCCGCGCTCCGCAAGGCGCTACGGGGCATGGGCGACGCGGCCATACGCCGCCTGCCCTCACGCCATGAGTGCGATCAGCGACCAAGCCTCAAGCCACGCCATACACGGCGCCGCACACACGACGGGAGCAGGCGAACTCCAGGGCCGCGCTCACTGTGGCCCGAGAACTGCTACGATGCCGGCTTCTAGAGGGTGGCCGAGCTCTTGGATGTCGCCGCCTCGGGAGCACCTCATTTCTGCGTCAGGCTACCACCTTAGGCCCAGAGCACCCCGTATGGCGTCCCCATGCGCGCCCATGCAACCTCAAGCGGGCTCCAGGGCCTACTCGATGTCAACTAAGTCAGCAGCACCAGGCGGCAAGCCGCGCGGACCCCATCTCCGGCCAGCGAAAGAGCGCACGCCATGACCTTTGGCCTCGGCGGACCACCGCGCCACCACTCTCAAGACGACGCTCCAGGCCGGACTGTGTGGCCTGTGGGGCACTACAGTGAGGCCTATGGGGTGGCGTCCCCGGAAGCTTATGTGACCCGCATGATGGATCAAGAGTGCGCACGGGAAGAAGACCATGGCTCGATCCTTGGGCCAACCTGGGGCGAGGAGACACCGCAAGCAGAGCTCTTTCAGGAACCCCAATAGGGCCTCGGCGACCATGCCGGCGGCAGCAACTATCTGGTACCGTTAATTCCTCAGGAGCAAGCTTATGCTAACCATGTGCCACAGGAGGAACGGGTCGCTGCAACCGGCGGCTGCCCCAACTCCGCAGCCTCTTACCCCTCAGGAGGAGGGCATTGGGGGCTGCAGGAAACGGGTCGAGATCCGGGGTCATCCCCACGACGCTCGACACAAGATGTTCTCCGGAGGTAGGCCCTCTGCTGGGGAGTGCCTCAGGGCCTGCCCCGGCAGAGGACCCGTGGTCATCGGGGGAACCGTTGGCGACCGCTCTACCCCATTGGCGTCGTCCTTGGTCTCCGGCCACCGTCAGTGGTGGCTGAGTGTGGCACAAGGTGGGGCCCTCGTCTGGCGATATGAAGCAAGGCCGGTACCTGTGAAGAAGGCCCAATGCATGTGAAGCTCGCCGCCCTGTGACACTCTCATGTAATAATGAGTGGGGCTGTACACGCCCCGGAGTCTCAGGAGCGCCGGCCTCAGGGCGTGGGGCGGAGTCTCAGGAGCGCCGGCCTCAGGGCCTGGGGCTCCGCCCCACGCCCAGTGGCAGGACTTAGCTCCATGCTGGTGAGAAGACATCGAAGACTAGACTAGGTGCCGGATGCGGCCTTTTGCTTTTTTGCCTTTTCTTCTGCTGACGAGTTTCTTCGATTTGAATTTAAGTTGGATTTGAATTCGAGCCTTGCGTGCGTTTGGGGAAGGGGTGTTTCGTCTCGTTCGAGCAATCTCTCGTGTTCTAGTTTCGGCTTTGCGTCTAAAGCTAGCGTCAGCTGCCCCACCCCCCTCGCGAGCCGGGACGGGCCAATCGCGTCCACAGCTCGGACAGCCGTCGCCACCCCCTCTCCAGAGGTTCTTACCGCAGGATCAATGGGTCCACCCAGGAGACACACGTGGCGCTACGGCCCCCGCAGCCCCGCTCGTTGCTCGCCAGGGCTAAAAGGTAAATGAGCCAGCCGACCCACCACCAGGCCAGCTGTTAAGTTCACACACGACACTAAGATTACCGAGACATCTATCACAAATCTTTACATGAGGGGCTCCCCCTCCCAAAATGCTCTCACAGTCTTTAGGGCCAAGCCCGAATCTTTCTGTACAGGATAAACAGCGGTGGCAAAGAATCAGTCGGACATGTCGTTGCCGCGCCTCCTGGGTCACCTCCGGAGGCGTCGCTGACTTCGTCACCATCACCAGCACCTCCACCAGCGCCGGGAGCGTCCACCACGCCGCCTTCATCGGCAGCCACGATCACGCCACCATCATCAGACGTGAAGGCCCTGACAAGGTCGTCCACGTGGCCATCCACCCACTGCGCCAGGTCGCCCCGGACGGCTATGGGCACCGGTGCGATGGCGGCATCGAAGTCGCAGTGGGGATCCTTGTCCCACAAATAACTGAAGACGCGGGAGAAAGCGTGCCCGAGCAAGGCTCGGCTCCTCTCCTCAACCAGCCAACGAGATCTCTTAGCTCGGTTCTCTAGGAGCGTCACCACATCAGCGAAATACTGGAGGTTGTCGGCATAGTTGGTCTCGTGTGGCTCCTCAGCAGCGGCCTCGCATGTTGCCAAGGGCCGTGTTTGCCCGCTCCCTCAGCGTGCGGAGCATGGGGGTGTGCTCGTGCTCCAGAACCCGCCTTCAGCGGATCTCGTCCTCATTCTGCCGTGCAATGGCCTTGGCGCCATCAACCCTTTGCCGAAGAAGAAGCAGTTCGACGTGAGAGGAGGTCAGCTCCTCCTGCGATGCGCGAAGGGAGGTTGCGGAAGCATCCGCACCCTGCGTCACTTCATCCAGCTTGGCCTTGAGGGCCGCGGTCCTGCCCTCAGCTTCGGCCCTAACCAACTCCAGCTTCAGCTCACACTGGCGCTCAAGGCCAGAGCGAGCTTCCGCTACGCGGCGGTCGACCTCTTCTTGGGCTCGGGCCTCGCGCGCGGCGACTTCGTCCTCCGCCCGAGCCACCAGGCACTCCCTCGTCTCCAACCGCTCGAGATTGAGGTTGCAATCGGCGGCCTCCAGCAGCAGCGCTTCCTCACGCTTCTGAAGCTCCGCCTGGTCGAGGGAAGCCCCCTTCAATGGCGCAAGAGCAGCCTGGCGCAATTCCACCTGCTCCTCCAGAGAGTTGCTCCAGGCTTGGAGCTCCCACGCACGCACCTCCGCGTCCTGGCGCCGCCGATCTGCCTCTCGAGCCTCCTCAACGGCTTGGGAGCAAGCCTCTCGCGAGGCCGCCAGCGACGCCTCAGCCTTCTCGTTGTCAAGGTCACGCTGATGACGCGCGAGGGCCACGGCCACCTTCAGCTTGCGCATCTCCTCGGCAAGGCGCAGACCTTCTGCCTCAAGACTCGCATCTTCGCTGGCAAGCTCCACCCCGAGCTGGTTCACCGCGGCCGTCGCCCCTTGAAGAAGCTCTTGACGAAGGGAACGGCGTTCGCGAGCACGCCTGAGTACGTCCTCCGCGTCCTCCTCAGCTGCGGGAGTATGTGGGGGGCCCGGAGGCTGCGCGCCTCCTCCAGCAAGGCAGGGGGCTGGCGCCCCAACAATCACCGGACGGGCCACTCCAGGAGCAGGGTCTGGCGTCGGCCCGTCCCCAGAAGAGGGGCTCAAGATCGACCTCAACCAATCTCCTTCCATGACCAAGGAAGGAGCACGGGGCAAACTGGCTGTGCCCCGGAGGAACTCATGAAGGGGGGACAGTAGGCGCACCGGCCCGCGACACTCAGCCGAGCGGAACACCTCCCCGACCGGATGAGCGATGAGGGCGCTGCCTGAGCCCGACGCACCAAGGACCGACAATGAGGGCGAGGCCTGGGGAGATGGCTCCTTGGCCGTCTCCGCGAATTCGGCGGGAAGGGCCCTGAAAGGTCACGATCAGCAGCAAGAACCAAGAAGTAGAGGAGCAGAGAGAGAAGAGGACTTACTCGTCCGTGGCGAAGTACTTCCTGCACTTCAGCAAGCGGAAAGGGCGATCGACACCACCCGGGGCCTCCTTCCTCTTGCGGAGGGTCGTGAAGTCCATGCGGAATCGGCCTAAGCACTCAGCGCGGGGGTCGGTTCGTGGCATGGAGGAGGCGGCAAGATGATCAGCACCGGCGGAATCATCCTGGGGGACGCCCCCAGGCGCCACCTCATGAGGAGCGGTCGGGGCCTCGGGAGCCCCAGCCTCGGGAGCCTCAGCCTTGGGAGCCCTAGCCTTTGGAGCCAGAGGCCGCGACCCCTCACCTGTCACCATTCCGGAACGAGCTACGGGAGATGCCGCCCTTGGGGCTCCGCGCGGCGTCACCACCTCAACGACATCTCCTTCAACTTCTGACGGCTCTCGTCTCCCTGCTTCATCACCCGGGGCAGAGCCACGTTGGGCAACTACAAGAGCTTCCATCACAACTGGGTTCTCGCGAGGCCCCTTGAGGCCAACCGGGTGCAGCCCCCACTCGTCGAAGCTGGGCATCTGCCTCACGAAATCGGCCCGGCCCGAACAGAGATACAAGAGGGCGCCATCTCATCGAAGCCTACCTGGGGACCGGGACCTGTCAGCGCAGAGCATCAAGCCCTCGTGAGGAAAGAAAGGGGGAGCTGAGCTGGGACAGAACGAGCATCTCGCACAAATTCATCATAAGGACATAATATTCACAAAACATGGCCAGCGCCTTACATACCCCCGCGGGGTGCTACTTCGATTCTTTGCAGGAAATAAAATGTGCTAATCCTAAGGAACGCCTACTACGCAAGCCTCCGTAGGAGACGCCATCATCAACAGTGCGCCAACCCCATCCATATCACCGGTGCTGGTAGCCTAAAGCGCCAGCCTAGCTCCGGGCATGACGCGAGCTCGGGGGCTCGTAGCTGTTGTCGCTCGTCTCCGGAGTCGCCAGAAGCTCGGTGGAGGCGCTGGACCCCCCGGTCCCGTCGCTTCTGCTCGAGGAGCTGCCGAGGGGGCGACCAGCTGGCCTAGTTCTCGCGACAATGACGCCCACGACCAATCAATCGCCACACGGCGCCCAAGGCCGCAGGCTGTTGGGGCCCGCGGCGCTTCGCACTTGCCCCTTCGCTTCCCTGCTAAGCCAAGTCTGGGCGCGCCTTGGGCCGGGGGCTCTTGTCGGCGTTACAGTAACGGGGGTCCCCAGACTTGCCTGCCTGCGGCCTGCGGCGTGGCTCAAGTGGGGGCCCAGCACGACCAAGCTTCATCAGCTCAAGCTCAAGACCCTCGCGACGGGCCAAGCCTCGCGGGGCGGACGACAGGAACCCACCTCAGGAGCAGCCTCGTCAGGCAGGCTTGTAAGTGCATCTAGTGCCCCTTAGTGATTTTGGTGTATTGAAGACTTATAGGTTAAGTAACTAATGCGTTTGTGAGTGTACACAGGTCTATAAGTCTATGAGGAGTTTGATATTTACAGAGAAAGTCGACCCTAAAAATGAAGTTCTTCATCGAAGACTTTGATATTCGAAGACTTTCAAGACTTTGAAAGTGAAGAAATTGGTGTGACCTTGACGACGTGGTATTCCTTTGAGGACCATGAAGCGTGAAGACGTTTGTTTTCCTAGTTTCTTTTTCTCTGTCTTGAGTCCTAGGACACGCCGGCCGGGTAAAGGGGGTCGAGGAAATACTAAGGAAAAATTTCCATTTGATGCTCAACTCAAAATCCTACACCTACCAATCCCTTCGAGTGAAGCTTTTGGAAATCTCATACAGTTCACCAATTTCTTGATGTGAGAGACGAAGCTCTTCCGGTCATTGAGAATTTGTTCGACCGAGGATTTAGGAATTCGCCGGTCTTGAATTGCCTACACAAAGGAGGAACATGATAGCCCGAGGAATTTGAGAGTCAAATTTCCGACCGTAATAGCTGTCTCTTGGCCACTGTCCCAAAATATCTTATCCACCTAACGGTCATATCATTGAAGGGCATTTATGTCTTATCATGTCGGGCTGCTCCCTAGGCTACAAATAGCCGCCCCCTACAACCACTAGCTGGTTGGCTGCTCGAGAGAACTTGACACTTGTCATTTGAGAGCAACCCATCCTCTCGAGGACTTTGAGCAAAAATCATCAAGTGAGGAAAAACCCAAAAGTGAGGAAAACCCAAAAACCAAACCCCAACAAACCCAAAGTGATTGAGCATCATCAAGAAATTGATCCTGCGTGGATCCGATGCTTTTACCTTTGAAGACTGTGCTTCTTCCAGACGGTTAGGCGTCAAGGTCTAGAAGCATCCAAGAGGAATTGTGGATTGCCGGGTGACCAAGTATGTGAAGGTTTGGAAGTCGCTGAAGACTTACCACGATCGATTGGACGAGGTCTGCGTGACCTTAGTTCAAGGAGAATACGGTGAGGACTTGGTGTCCCGAGCTGTGTGCTCAAGGATCGGGTGTCCGGACTGTGTGTCCTCGAGTTTAAATACTCGGCCCGCTCCAACCAGACGTACAACCGAGACAGCAGTTGGAATTGGTCTACCAAATCATTGTCTTCGCCAACCTAATCGGTTCTATTTCCTCAACCCTTTCATTTCCTCATAAGCGTGTTGAGTGTTTGTCATATCTGTGTTTGAAGACTTTGTTGAAGACTTTCTCAATTTCCTCAGTTCAATTTCTTGATCCGTTTGTCTTCATCTTGTGTTATCCTGTGATTACGCTTTACGTACTGTGATTGTCTTCATTTCATCATGATGACTATGCTTGTAATCTATTATGCTTACTTACGAGTACTTATTCCGCTGCAAGTATTTCTTCGCTAAGGAATTTCCTCACCAAGAAATTCCTCGATGAAGAATTCATAAAAATCGCCTATTCACCCCCTCTAGTCGATATAACGCACTTTCAATTGGTATCGAGCAAGGTACTCCCTTGTTACGTGTGATTTTGGTTTAACCACACGGAGTTTTAGTTATGTCGACCGCAGGTATGATCAAGGTCTCAGCGGGTGTCCTACCTTCGATGGGACGGACTACCCCTCTTTGGAAGAACAAAATGCGAATGCATCTTGAAGCAATTGACAACGATCTACGGTATGTTGTGACAAAAGGTGTTTCCTCGGTCACACCCTCTACGAATGATGCTGATGTGAAGAGATTCAAGCAACTCGATTCTCAAGCGAAGAATATCATATGTGGCCATCCGAGCAAAGGTCAATATGGAAGAGTGAGTGCTTTGGAATCTGCCAAACTCATCTCGGGACAGGCTGTCCAAAGTAAATGAAGGTGTTTCAACTCAGCGTGACTCTCGAGTTGATGTTCTTGGAATCTCTTCAACCGCTTCAAAAGACTCGATCACGAAAATGTTCAACAAACCTTCGATCGCCTCACCGACATCTCAAATGAGCTTCAAGCACTGGGTGCCACTGACATCACCGACCATGAGGTGGTGAAGAAATTGCTTAGTTCTCTTGATTCCTCATTTGACACTATGGCACTGTTTATACAAGTACGAGCTGACTACAAGTCTCTTGATCCTGCTGATATCCTCGAAGGCTAAATACTCACGAGTTCCAGCTTCTTTGAAAGAGAGATCTCTATGGTTACGGCTATGGAAAAACACGTGCCACGAAGGCCAAGGCTGAATCTGAATCGAGAGTGAAGACTCGGTAGTAGCCTTGGAGATCCTGAAGAATTTGGCGAGGAGCTAGCACTGCTCGTGAAGAAATTCCAGAAATTCTCAAGACGTGGTCGCTTTGGAAAATCCTCAAGAAGCAGTGATTCCTCATCTAGTGACTATAAGCGAAGACTTTGCCACAAATGCAAGAAACCTGGTCACTATATCCAAGATTGTCCTCAGTGGGAAAAGGAATTAAGAAAGAGGAAACACAAGGATTACAGTTCTGATGACGTGAAGAAGAAGAAGAAATCATCAAAATCTTCATCATCAAAATCCTCAAAACCTTCTTCTCACAAGAAGAGCAGCTCCAAAAGGGCTCGGGCATTCATTTGCAAGGAAATGGACTCTGAAGCTGAATCTGAGGAAAATGAGGAAGATGAGGAGTCTGAAGAATCCGAATCTGGTGTGGCTAGTCTGGCTCTTGCTACTGCTTATGTTAGCAAGTCCATCTTCAACACCGAGGAAACCGACTCCACCGACAAACCTGATGAGGAAAAGCGATGACTACGCTCCCACCTATTGCTTCATGGCAAAAGGTGCCAAGGTACTCAATTTCACCTCCTCTGAATCCGGTGAAAATGAATCGATGAGGATCTCAAGCCCAACTACTCTAAACTTGCTAAGATTGCTATAAAACAACAAAGGGTTTTTGAAAAGGTTCAAAACATGCTAGATAAGAGTGATGATATGTTAGGTGAAGAAATGGATCGCACTCAAGCCCTGACTGAAAATCTTCAGACTTGGTCTAAGCTTGATAACCTTCAAGGTCATCATAACACTCTCTTATCTCGATCATGAGAAACTTTCTTATGAATTTCTTCAAAGAAAGCAAGATCTTGAGAAGCTAAGAGCGAGTTATGAAGATCTTGAAGGGCCGCGATTCATTACTTGCTCAACAAATCAGCGCTTCTCAAGAAGAATTTGTTCCTCCATGCTTAAAGTGCATTGAGCGTGAATCTGCTAATTCTTCACCTGAATGTTCAAATGCTTCAACTGTTACAAATTCTTCACCTGCCTCGCTATCACTAATTCCTCATCCGAGGACATTGCTAGTATCACCGACGATGCAGGATTGAAGGAATTGTACATGACAGGCATGTACAAAAGCCTCAAAGGGCATCGGACTCTTTGTGATGTGCTTAAAAAGCAGATCCTCAACAGAAACCCTAGGAAAGAGGGTATCGCATTTGAGAGGAAATTAAATGCCGATGGAACATCTTTGGAAGCTTTGGCGGTACCCCAAAACCTCATGGGTTCTTTGCAAAGGGACCTCCGATTGATCCATCTACCTTATCTGGTTTTACATGTGAATTTCCTCATTACATTGATGAGTCATTCGACTCAAACTATAAAATGTTCAAAAATCAGAATGGTGAAGTATTTGCTAGATATGTTGGCACTAACTGCAGGAACGGTTCCCCTATGAAGAAAATCTGGGTTCCCAAGAAATGCCTTGAAAGTCTTCATGTCCTCATGACACCACCTGTGAAGAAAAGGAACCCCAGATCAAATTCTTCATATGGATCCAAGTCCTCATACGGACCAAATTCCTCACGTGGATCAAATTCCTCAAAAGGATCAAAGTCCTCATATGATTATCATCGTGCTAATAACTCTGTTTCGCAGGGTAGAGCTAAGGGCTATGAATATGTGCATTATTCTTCAAACCAATATGTTCATAAGTCCTCGAAGAATTTCTCTCGCTTATTCATATACTTACCCTAACCCCTCTTATGTGAAAGCGAAATGGTTTGGCCTCTATGCCACCATTCTCATATGGTGCTCGCAGAATGATGAACTCTTTGCCACCCCTTCAGATGTGGGTGGTAAAGAAAAGAACTAATCTCTTCTGCAGGGTCAGGTCTCGGGCGTGCCTTAACGTCCCTGAAGAATTTCTTTGGGGCACGACAAATTGCACGAAAGGACGCAGGCTAATCATGATGAAATGAACTTTCATTTCACACGTCCTCATACCGCTTATACGTATTACGACCGATGAAATTCATCTGATGAACTTGATATCATATTCTTCACCGATGAAGTATATGAGATCGTAAGTTGTACTAATTCATCTGCAGGATGATCAACCCAAAGCCACCGTGGGTTCTCGATAGTGGATGTACAAATCACATGACCGGTGACAAGAATTTATTGATGGATGCTACCTTATCACCGTCACATCTGAAGCATATCATCTTTCTTGACAAAGGCAAAAGTCGTATTGGGACTTGGTAAGGTTGCTATCTCTAAGGACATGCACATGGACAAAGTCATGCTTGTTGAGTCTTTAGGATATAACCTCATGTCGGTCTCAATGCTTTGTGATCTTGATATGGTTGTTATCTTTGGCAAGTATCGGTGTGTTGTGATTATGGAAGCTGACAATTCCAAAGTCTTGAAGGCTTTAGGAGAGGAGACTTGTATATTGTTGATTTTTCCACGGGACCACAACCAGCCGTGTGTCTACTTGCAAAAGCTTCGTAAGGCTGGCTATGGCATCGACGACTTGGTCATGCAGGCATGAGGAATTTACTGCACGCTTGCGAAGAAGAAGCATGTCATTGGCATTGAGAATGTCAAATTCCTCAAGGATCACTTATCACGAGCCCGTGAAGCTGGAAAAATGACCAAGGCCAAGCATCCAAATAAGACTATCATGACCACTACTCGCCCCTTGAATTGCTTCACATGGACCTCTTTGGTCCCAATCATTATTCAGTATCGTTAATGAAGCATCACTATATGGCTTTGTTATTGTTGATGATTACTCTCGTTACACTTGGGTACACATTGTTACTTACAAAAATCAAGTGCAGGAAATCTTCAAACGATTTTCCTCGAGGGCTTCAACCAACTTTGGTGTGAAGATCAAGCACATCAGGAGTGACAATGGAACCGAGTTCAAGAATTCCGGTCTTGATGTCTATCTTGATGAACTTGGTATCACTCATGAGTTATCTGCTCCTTATACTCCTCAGCAAAATGGCATCGTGGAGCGCAAGAACAGAACTCTTGTTGAGATGGCTCGCACTATGCTTGATGAATACAAAAGCGCCTAGTCGTTTACGGATTGAAGCAATTGACACCTGCGTGCCACATCATCAACAGAGTATATCTTCACAAATTCTTCAAAAGACTGCCTATGAACTCCTCACGGACAAGAAACCCAATGTAAGTTATTTCAAAGTCTTCATTGCTAAATGCTGGATTAGAGATCCTCACCACAACTCTAAATTTGTACCGAAAGCACATGAAGGTTTTATGCTTGGTTACGGAAAGGACTCGCACACCTACAGAGTCTTCAACATCACTCTACACAAGATTGTTGACACTGTAGATGTGCGGTTCGATGAAACTAATGGCTCGCAAAGAGAGCACCTACCTTCTATGTTAGATGAACCAGCACCTGAGGATTCTATCAGATTCAAGGCAACTGAGGATGTCATTCCTACTGAAGAAACTGCTGAAGAATTCATTCCTGTACGTGAAGAACGTCGAGCTGATGCACCTGAAGATAATGCTGAAGAAAATGGTGCTGAGGAAAATAATCAAATTCCTCGACGACAATCAGCTCATCCTCGCGTTGCAAAAGAAGTACAAGTTGACAAGATCATCGATGACATTGAAGCGCCAGGTCCTCTCACACGCTCAAAAGCTTCACATTTATCTAACTTTTGTGGGCACTATGCTTTTGTCTCTATCACGTAACCCTCTAAGGTAGATGAAGCATTTACGGGCGGAGTGGATTCAGGCCATGCAACAAGAATTACATCGATTCGAGCTCAACAATGTCCGGGAACTGGTCAAACGTCCGAGATCCTCGCAAGCATAATATCATTGGCACAAAGTGGATCTATCGCAACAAGCAAGATGAAAATGGTCTTGTGGTGAGGAATAAGGCACGACTAGTAGCTCAAGGCTACACGCAGGTTGAAGGAATTGACTTCGATGAAACTTTTGCACTGTCGCTAGACTTGAGTCTATTCGCATATTACTCGCCTATGCTAACCATCACAATATCACTTTATATCAAATGGATGTGAAAAGTGCATTCCTCAATGGTAAGCTTGAGGAAGAAGTATATGTTGCTCAACCACCAGGTTTTGAAGATCCAAAGAATCGACAAAGTCTTGAGACTCAATAAGGCCCTCTATGGCCTCAAGCAAGCCCCTCGGGCGTGGTATGATACATTGAAGGAATTCTTCATGAAGAATGGCTTCACACCTGGTTCACTCGATCCTACTCTCTTTACTAAATCTTATGATGGTGAACATTTTGTGTGCCAAATATATGTTGATGATATTATCTTTGGCTGTACTGACCAACGTTATAGTGATGAATTTGCCTATATGATGAGTGAAGAATATCAAATGTCTATGATGGGAGAGTTGAAATTCTTCTTAGGTCTTCAAATTCGTCAACAACACAATGGCATATTCATATCTTAGGAGAAATACCTCAAAGATGTCCTAAAGAAATTCGGCATGCAAGATTGCAAAGGTGTCAAAATTCCTATGCCCACAAATGGCCATCTATGCACTGATGAAAATGGTATTGACTTCGATCACAAGGTATACCGCTCCATGATTGGTTCTTTATTGTACTTATGTGCATCTAGGCCAGATATAATGCTTAGTGTTTGCATGTGTGCCCGATTTCAAGCTACACCGAAGGAATCACACCATAAGGTTGTGAAGCATATTCTTCGATATCTAGCTCACACACCAACACTAGGATTATGGTACCCCAAGGGTTCTACTTTTGATCTCATTGGATATTACGACTCGACTATGCTGGTGATCGTGTGGACCGCAAGTCAACATCTGGTACTTGTCATTTCCTCGGACGATCTTTGGTCCGTTGGTCCTCGAAGAAAGCGAACTGCGTATCCATCCCTTTGCGGAAGCTGAATACATTGCTTCTTTGGCTCGTGTTGTGCTCAATTACTATGGATGAAGCAAACCCTCAAGGACTACGGCAACAACGTGAAGAATGTGCCTCTCTCTGTGACAATGAGAGTGCCATCAAGATTGCTCACAACCCAGTTCAGCACTTTCGAAAACAAAGCACATTCAAATTCGTCATCATTTTCTTCGTGATCATGTGTTGAAGGGCGACATCTCCATCGAGCACGTGAAGACCAAGAACATCTAGCTGATATCTTCACTAAGCCCTTGGATGAGAAGAAATTTAGCAAGTTGCGGTGTGAGCTAAATATCTTAGAATCTTGAATGTTCTTTGAAAAGGACACACATCCTAACACTTATGCAAAATTGATGACTTAGATGTGCAACACATGAAGAAACGTTTTCTTCAATCAATGAAGAATAACACTCTAAGTGTGAAGAAATTAATGAAGAAATTGATTCTCGAGAACCATACGACAATTGTAATGCAGCGGTGTCTGAAATCATCATTCTTATACGGTGGGTCACGCCACCACCAAAGTTGAAATCTTCAATTTGAGTTTTTCCTCGATTTTGAAATTCTTGAGTTTTTCAAATTCTTCAACTTTGCAAAATCTTCACTATTTCCGTCGTCTTTCTTCATTGGCTATATATATATATGGGTTTATGTCCTCTACATTCACTTATGGCTATTTCCTCAAGTCGCTTTTATGCTAATTGAATGTGATCGGACCCTTCCCCTCTTTGCTATACTCAACCCAATCCATTCACAAATTCTTCATATGCGTTACGCTTTGAAACTTCGTTCAAATTCTTCACCGTGTCCTTGACAATGAAGAAATTGCAATGGAACTTTTAAAACGAATCTTATTCAAACCTTCGCTTTTACCGCTCAAACCGTTCCGCATCCCACGATGCACTATTATATTCACCCACGATCGTACACGATCTCCACTACACAGTACGTGGGTGAGACATGTCGTGAGAAGGGAAGTGGTCAGGGGCATGTTCGTCCTAAATCTTCGGACGATCCGTTTTTCACCGTGTCTATAAATACCCCTCTCTCTCCCTTCCTCACTCTTTTACTCCGCTCAACCTCTCTCTCGCTCGTGCTCCTCAAAACCCTAGCGCCGCCGCTACTCCATCGTCGCCGGTGAGGAAAAGCTTCACTGCTTTGACCTCGTCGCCGACGTACTCGCGCCGACCGCGGAAATCTTCACTCCGCCGTTGCCGTAGCTGTCTTCCTCAGCCAAGTTAGGGCGTGGAAGATCTGAACGGACAAACTTCCCAACTGTTCTTCTCAGTTCGTGTTCCTCACTTGGGTAATTAAAAGTTACTTTTATTACTCGCTTTGATTCTCAAATTTTCTTCAAATTCTTCAAAGGTGTTTATTCCTCAAATCTTCACACATATGAACACCTCAAATCTCTTGACTCGTTTCTCTAAGCTATGATTTTCTTCAAGATTCCTCAATTGTGTGGATCTTCGATCTGTACAACTCTGGAACCTAAGACAAAGAACGCTTATTGAAATTCTTCAAGGCTCAATCTGGTCAAAATCCTCAAAACTTGTTCTTTTTGAAAAACCTTCTGAGAACGCATATGACCTCTCCAAATTCCTCGCACCTATACTCATTCCACAGGTACAAATGTCCGCTGCTGAATCCCTAGGTTCTCATCAACTTAACTCATTTGCAGCGTTCCTCGAAGAAAAACTGCACACTTCTTCAGAGAACTCAATTGTTCAATTTCCTCAACTGAAGAAAATGGCAGACGGTAAGAAACCGCAGAAGGGAGGAAAGAAACCAGAGGTTATGACAGCATTTGAAATCCCTGAGGATATATATGCTGACTACTGCACACCAGATGATGAAACCAAAAACCAACGCAAGGTGCGTATTCAGAAGATTGAACGGAGATGGGCACGGGACTGGACGGAATACGATATGTAACTCCTAAGTACATGAAGAAATTCGCTTTAAATCCTCCATGCCCAAGAGCTCCTTTGGCACCTGGCCAAATAGCTGATCCCACTAGCGTCAAACGCGGTGAGGACTTTCTGAGGAATGGGCTAAACGCCAAGCAAAATTGGCAAAGCAAGCAAAGGAGGCGGTGAAGAAATTCAATGAGGATTCTCGCCATCGCTATCGCCATCGAGGTCTCGGTCAAACCGAGGAAATCAATGCAAAAGAAGCCTGCTCATAAGCCAAATGCTTCATCATATACGCCCTCACGGCCAAGTTCCTCAATGACACCTTCCAAGCAAATTCCTCAAGCTGCTGCTGCTCCACCAAAGTCCTCAACAGCTCCGTCAAAACCTTGAGTTCACTGTGCACCTAGCTACATGTCAACGGATGCTGGATTTTCAATTGCCTCGAGCATCTCTGCAAGTTCCTCAAAGAGCTCCAACTTCCTCAACAGGTCCGACTCGGTGAAGACCAAAGCAACAGCTGGTCGAGGTCCTCGGCCTAGCCCGACGAAGAAAATGGTTGCATTCCATGTGCCATCTGATGATGAGGCATCTGATGAAGAACTCGCAGAAATCATCAGAGACCGACAAGCAAGGGTCGCTAGAGCCAAAGGTACATCTGTGCCCTTTGCTATTGGACCGAAGATAGTCCTCGACTTTATTGATCTACGGCACAATGATCCCAATACCCCTCTTTGATCTTCACTTGACACCTGGTCAAAGTCATATGTTGACTCACTTCATAGCTGAAGAAAAATGGAAGTATGAAAAGGCGAGGGAAATAAAAAGGCTCAATACAGAAGGAGAAGTTCACGAAGAAAAACATTGTCAAGATGACACCGAGGAGCTTCTCCAAGTCCAGACTGAAATTCAAAACCTCGGCAAAACTTGATTCATTCAATGCTGATTGGCAAGGAGCCAAGGACAGATTCGTCAATCGACGAAGAATCTCACAAATGTTGTTGTCCCATTGCAACATGAAATTCCTCATTTGAAGCCTCGGTTCAGCCTCTTTGAAGAAAATGTTGATTCCGTGGCTGATGATCCCATCCCATTGAAGAAATTGCCGGGGCACCCACTAGTGGTGCGCTCAAGAAATCGCTCAAGTCAGGCAACCGCATCGATTCAAGAAATACTCAAGTCGAGCAACTGCATCGCCATACCTGAAGAAATTGCTCAAGACAGAGGAACTGCATCGGTTGCTCCTCCCGCACCTACTCCAACTCCAATTCTTCCATCTCGCTTTGGATGAAGAAAACCAAAGGCTGCAGAACGAGCTGCTGTGAAGAAAAGGAAAGCATCAAGGCGTCAAATTCTTAATTTGCGAAGAAAATGAAGCAAATGGCCAGCTGTTGAAAACCCAATTGATGCTATTCCAATTTCCTCCATACCTTCAAAGGAAGTAGTTCCTTTTGGAGAAGAATATGAGGTGCCAACGGATCGATGAAGAACATCAATCTGCTGCTTCATCGAGCAGCTTGATGAAGAAATTGAAGTGGATGTCATCCCTTCAACTCCATTATTCCCTCATCGGACTATGAAATTCCTCGGTGGTCTTTGAAGAAATTGAAGATGAAGATGTGGATATTGGATGCACCACACCGATTATCAATGATGACTTTTGGGAAAGTCAGCATCCCAATACTCCTCTCTTCACCCGCTCCAACAAGTTCCTCACTCCCCGCACGCAATTTGTCCAAATAGACTACAAGAAAATCAACCCACGGGTTACATGCATGAAGAAATTCCAGCCACTAGTGCCGATGAAACTGCCTTCTTTGCTAATCCTCGATCGCACAAGTTGAGGACCAAGAAATTCCTCAAGCTGATGAACCTGAACTTACGATTCCTGAGGTGGTGATGCAACTCACTGACACCCCTCTGCCCAAGCAGAAGAATCCGTTCTCAACCAAGCAAAAGTTCAAGGCTGAAGATTTCTTTGCCGAGCACGTGTTCTTCACTGAATATAATCCTTATGATTATGCTCGAATTAGGAAGAGGCGCTTCTGGACTGCCAGTCAAGCCAACTTCTATTCCTCAGTGCTTTTCAACAAGGATAAAATCTTCGATCATGCTCATATTCCTCATGTGGATATGGAGTCACTGCCAGGCTTTGAGCCTGTCCTCAGTGTTCTTCACGACGCAGGACTTCTAAGCTTCTGCACTGATATTTGTGACTGGAACGAAGAGCTAATTCTTCAGTTCTATGCAACCCTGCATATCACCGGAGACGCTGAAGACGTCAATTCATGGGTCTTAGATTGGATGACTGAAAACACTCACTACAAGGCACCTGCAATTGAATTGCTTCGTGCTCTACCACTCGATCCTCCGCTTGATGGTGCACGCGTCGGATCTATGAAGAAAAGGAACTTTCAAATCACTATATGCAAGTCTTGATGAAGCCATTGAAGGCAAGGCGGGCACTAAGAACCAAATTCCTCGTCAAGGAATTATTATATGTGCCTCGGACCGTCTATCGAATCTTGACGAAGACTATGAGTCCTATCAAAGGCCACGACTCGAATGATGAAGAAGTCGTTGGCATCATGAAGAATATGCTTTTCAATATCATCCATGGCGTGCCGTCAATTTCCATGATTTCTTCATGAGGACTCGCTAACATTGCCATGTCACCATTTGAGCTGAAGCCTTATGCGCCTTGGATTATGAGATTCATCGGTCAAGGTCCTCACTCAATTACAAAGGCGATACTTTGAACCACTGCAGCTACACCGCCCGATTGAAGTCCTCAAACGGCCAATTGCCTCGGTGATGAAAAGGGAAGGCTATCGCTGTGATAGATGAAGGTATTCGTCCATTGGATGGACAGTTTATAAGCAGCATCTTACTCCACCAATGATGACTCGCCACACATGACTCTGCGCAGCAAATACCTCGGTAAAGCAAAATCCTCAAGGAATCGCACCCGTGGTGATGATCGATCGTGAATTACTCCTCGGTCTTCATCGGAAGGTTGATCGCAATCATAAGTGGGTCAAACGTCGGTTTGGTACTCTTCTTTACAATATGACGTCTACTCACAATGCGGTGAAGAAAAACCACTACTACCTTCATGAAACCTTCAAGCGCTTTTGGGCTGTTCTTTCACATGTCTATAATGAAGAAGAACTGACATCAATGAGTCTCAAGGAAGAATTTGACTGGTCTGCACCTCCTCCGAAGAAATTCAAGAAGGTCAAAGTTCCTTCCTTGGTGGCCAGCTCCTATTCTTCATCTCGCGACACTGATGAAAATGAAGATTTGGAAGACACTGCTGTTGGTCCTTCTTCAACAAACAACCCCGACAATGCTGGCGCTCCGTCTTCAACTTAATGCCTCAAGAGCGTTAGTCCTCAGTTTCGATCCTTTTGGTCATTCGATGACAAAGGGGGAGAAATTTGAGTTAGTCTTCAAGCGGGTCTAGTTTTTTCTATATACGATATTTTATTAAGTTACAACTCTCGTTCTTACGAAACCTTTTATTGGATCGAGTTGTAATCTTAAACCCTATGGTGCTTTGATACTTTTGATGCATTATGATTTTGCACTATGCTTCATAGCAAATCTACTTGTGCTCTGATACTTTATGTGCTATGATTCCTCATGCTGAATTTCATCAAGCACCATATTTAATCATGCATTTCAAATTCTTCATATTATATGTCAAATGCGTGTAGGAATTACAAGATATAGGGGGAGATCTCCGTGATTCCATTCTTCAAGTGTGCATTGCCTCAAAAGCAAATTCCTCACTATGCACATCTTCAGGGGGAGTTCTTCTATATCTTGCAATCAAATTCCTCATTATCAGTATTTACAAGTCATATGTTTATCCCCGTTGAAAACTTAACCCATATTGTCATCAATCACCAAAACGGGGGAGATTGTAAGTGCATCTAGTGCCCCTTAGTGATTTTGGTGTATTGAAGACTTATAGGTTAAGTAACTAATGCGCTTGTGAGTGTACAGGTCTATAAGTCTATGAGGAGTTTGATATTTACTGAGAAAGTCGACCCTAAAAATGAAGTTCTTCATCTAAAGACTTTGATATTCGAAGACTTTACGAAGACTTTGAAAGTGAAGAAATTGGTGTGACCTTGAAGACTTGGTATTCATTTGAGGAACATGAAGCGTGAAGACTTTTGTTTTCGTAGTTTCATTTTCTCTTTCTTGAGTCATAGGAAACACCGTCTTTGTTAAAGGGGTCGAGGAAATACTAAGGAAAAATTTCCATTTGATGCTCAACTCAAAATCCTACACCTACCAATCCCTTCGAGTGAAGCTTTTGGAAATCTCATACATTCAGTCAATTTCTTCAAAGGATGTAGACGAAGCTCTTCCGGGTCGCCGAGGAATTTGTTCGGCGAGGAGTTAGGAATTCGCCATGATCTGAATTGCCTACACAAAGGAGGAACATGATAATACGAGGAATTTGAGAGTCAAATTTCCGACCGTAGGCTGTCTTCTTGACTGTCCCAAAATATCTTATCCACCTAACGGTCATATCATTGAAGGGAATTTATGTCTTATCATGCGGGCTGCTCCCTAGGCTATAAATAGCCGCCCTACAACCACTAGCTGGTTGGCTGCTCCGAGAGAACTTGACACTTGTCATTTGAGAGCAACCCATCCTCCGAGGACTTTGAGCGAAAATCATCAAGTGAGGAAAAACCCAAAAGTGAGGAAAAACCCAAAACCAAACCCCAACAAACCCAAAGTGATTGAGTATCATCAAGAAATTGATCCTGCGTGGATCCGACGCTTTTACCTTTGAAGACTGTGCTTCTTCCAGACGGTTAGGCGTCAAGGTCTAGAGCATCCAAGAGGAATTGTGGATTGCGGGTGACCAAGTATGTGAAGGTTTGGAAGTCGCTGAAGACTTACCACGAGTGATTGGACGAGGTCTGCGTGACCTTAGTTCAAGGAGAATACGGTGAGGACTTGGTGTCTGAGCTGCGTGCTTTCGATGGATCGGGTGTCCGGGACTGTGTGTCCTCGAGTTTAAATACTCGGCCCGCTCCAACCCAGACGTACAACCGAGACAGCAGTTGGAACTGGTCTACCAAATCATTGTCTTCACCAACCTAATCGGTTCTATTTCCTCAACCCTTTCATTTCCTCATAAGCTGTGTTGAGTGTTTGTCATATCTGTGTTTGAAGACTTTGGTCAAGACTTTCTCAATTTCCTCAGTTCAATTTCTTGATCCGTTTGTCTTCATCTTGTGTTATCCTGTGATTACGCTTTACGTACTCTTGTGATTGTCTTCATTTCATCATGATGACTATGCTTGTAATCTGTTATGCTTACTTCTGAGTACTTATTCCGCTGCAAGTATTTCTTCGCTAAGGAATTTCCTCACCAGCAAATTCCTCAGTGAAGAATTCATAAAAATCGCCTATTCACCCCCCCTCTAGTCGATATAACGCACTTTCAAGGCTCGTGAGGAGGCGGATAGATCAAGGCGGGGTACCTCGCGAGGGTGCCCCATGACGCTTGCCATGACGATCAAGGCAGGCGGGCGCCAGCCCACGCAGTGTCCTCCCCTTTGGTGCAAAGGAGGCAAGCACAGGCCAAGGCATCAGGCAAAGGTTGCCGCTTTGGTGCAACAAGACCAAGACCAGCAGAACGGCGGGATGGAGGTCATCATGGAGCCCAGGACGACGTCACCGTCAGAGTCTTTGGCAGACGAAGACCAACTTTAGTCAGGATAAGTGTACTAGATGTTCCCCTTCAAAATGGCCAACTGTTGGCACCCTTCCCGCTCATTATTTGGGAAGAGGCCTAGGGCCTCCCTCTATAAATAGGGCTAGCTACCGCAGAGAGGAGAGAGGATCGATCTGATCGAGATCACACAGACAGACAGAGAGGCGACTGAACTCACCAAGCAGTTCATCGCACCAGTTCAAGAACAGCCCCTCGCGAGGCTGTTCTCCCTTTGTATTGTTCATCATCAGCCCCTGAGGAAATTCACCACACCACAAACTAGAGTAGGGTATTACACCACAACGGTGGCCCGAACTAGTATAAACCTTGTGTCTCTCGTGTTGTTCATCGTTCATAGTTTAGGTTCCTCGCAATCCATCGACGCACGCGAGCTGGTAGGGGAAGGATCTATGCGCGCACCCCAGTGTTTGAACCACAAGGGTCTGCGAGAACCCGAAATCCGACAGTCTGTGAGCAGAACTCGATCCCATTACAGTAGAAGAAGAAGGGACGGAAAAGAAAAAGTAACAAGGGTGCGAGCCAGCCGGCACCGAGTACGATCCGTGCTCAGGACGGTCCACCTTCACCTAAGGATATCTCGAGGAGGGTGCATGTGGCGGGTAGGCCGATGCTACCGACTAATCTGCGCAATGCTGCAACCGGTGCTATGCAGAGTCTGCATGACAGTGTTCTTTCTTTGGAGAAGCGTCGTCTCTCCGAGAATGATGTGGCATACTCAGTTTTCGTGGCCAAGGTGCCAAAGGGCCAGAGCTTTGTGGATAACAATATCGGGGGTACGATCGTCCTGCGGTTTGATGACATCTTCACTATGTTTAACCTTCATCCGCTGCACTACACCTTCATTCGGCTATTTTCGCTGAGTATGGAGATGCGGATCATTAGAGACAAGACCCCGGACATCGTGATAGTCGACCCCTTCTACATGTGTGCCAAGATCTTGGGCAGAGCTGGGGACCGGCAACTCGCGAGTTCATACCTCGAAGGCATCATTCTGGCAAATCCAGATAAGGATAACTTCCTCGTGCCTTACTTTCCCAAGTAAGTCATCCCCTCACCGCCCCGTAACATATGATTTCTTAGATTACGATCGTCCTTTTTTTCTAACATTCCGTGTTTTTTGCAGTGACACACATTGCACACTCAACCTCTTAAGCCTGAAATATTCCATGGCCACATATTTCGACTCGGACCGTCAGTCGAAGAAAGACTACACAAATATCAAGAAAGTTCTGGATGATGTTCTCCCCGGCTACACCAGATCTGGAGGCACCTTCACCAGGCCAGTTCGTAGGTACGGCAAGCATGTGTTTGCCCACAATACGACGTTCCCCTGCATTAAGCAGCCGCCTGGAGGTCAGAAGGATGCCTACTACGCCCTCCATCACATGCCAGCGATCGTACGGGACCATAATCACCTTATGCTACCAAATAATCTCAAAGATTGGGCCGCAAGCTTGTCGGCAATCCAGGACAAGGACATTAGACAAGAATTCTTGCACATCCAATCGGAGTTTGCGGAAATCATCCATTAAGATGTCCTTCGTACCTCGGGGCAGTTCTACCTCAGATATCAACCATCCAACAGTGATATAGACACAACGCTACAAATGCAGGCTGACAACGCCCGCGATTTCATTACTATCACGAGAGACGGCGGCTTCATCCACGCTCCGGTCCCTGAGTCGAGTCGAAAGTAGTGATGCTATGTGTAGTTCTGAAATATCGATTAGCTCATGTTGTAATTAAACTTTAATGAACTTGTATGTCTCTTTGGTTTGGACAGTCGTTCAACTTAGATGTAATTGATGCTATTTATTAGTAGGACCATGAATCGTGCTATTAATGTCTTGCTTTTCTCTTCCGATCCTTTTGTTGCATACTTATATATTTCTTATGTATTGTCTGTGAATTTCTACTAACGTTTTGTTTGGCTAGTGCATAGAGATACCGTCGTATGTCGTGTACAAGGGCAAGGTTCCCGTAGTCTACGACGACTGGGAGGAGTGTCGGAGACAGGTTCACCGTTTCAGCGGTAACAGTTACAAAGGGTACACCACTAGGGCGGACGCGGAATCTAGATACGTGCGCTATCTAGCGGGAGAGAGGAGGGAGCAGAGGAGGAACCGGATGAAGACCAGTTTCATCGTGATGATGCTCATCGTGATGACCGCAACTCTCTTCTATGTGATGGTAGTTTAGATGATCGATATGGACTTGTAATGTGAAGACAAACTCGCTACTCGCGGTCTCGAGACTTGTAGTGTTCTATCTTTGTTCGGTCTTTTGAATTCGGAGAATAATATGATGAATTGTATTCGGTGACTAATCTTCTATTGTATTCGATGAATCTACTGTTGCTGGGTGGTGCTGTCTATATTCTATCCAGTAATATATTTTGTAACCTGTGCAAAAATCAGAAAAGAAAAAAATCCCTAATATTCATACTAGTGGCGCACCACCAACTAGTGCGCCATTAGTAAGCCAGAGCACACTAGTGGCGCATCATCAACTAGTGCGCCATTAGTAATCCAGAGCACATGGGTAAATATGCCCCCCTGGGAGGCATACATGCGTGGTGCACCATTAGTATACCAGATACTAATGGCGCACCCGTGGTGTGCCATTAGTAAAAAATTCTAATGGCGTGATGCTAGTGGTGCACCTATAGTGCGCCATTAGTAGCCAAAACATGTGCGCCACTAGCAGGCCTTTTCCTAGTAGTGAATGCTCTTTTGCTTCACTTATATTTGTTAGAGCATGGGCATATCTTTTGTAGAAAGAATTGAACTCTCTTTCTTCACTTATATCTATTTAGAGAGATGACAGGAATTGGTCATTCACATTGTTAGTCATAAAATCCTACATAAAACTTGTAGATCACTGAATATGATATGTTTAATTCCTTGCAATAGTTTTGCGATATAAAGATGGTGATATTAGAGTCATGCTAGTGGCTAGTTGTGGATTGTAGAAATATTTGTGTTGAAGTTTGTGATTCCCGTATCATGCACGTATGGTGAACCGTTATGTAACGAAGTTGGAGCATGAGGTATTTATTGATTGTCTTCCTTATGAGTGGCGGTCGGGGACGAGCGATGGTCTTTTCCTACCAATCTATCCCCCTAGAGAATGCGCGTAGTACTTTGTTTCGATGACTAATAGATTTTTCAGTAAGTATGTGAATTCTTTATGACTAATGTTGAGTCCATGGATTATACGCACTCTCACCCTTCCATCAATGCTAGCCTCTTCGGTACCGTGCATTGCCCTTTCTCACCTTGAGAGTTGGTGCAAACTTTGCCGGTGCATCAAAACTCCGTGATACGACACGCTCTATCACACATAATACTCCTTATATCTTCCTCAAAACAGCCACCATACCTACCTATCATGGCATTTCCATAGCCATTCCGAGATATATTGCCATGCAACTTCCATCATCATAATATACATGACTTGAGCATTTATTGTCATATTGCTTTGCATGATCGTAAGATAGCTAGCATGATGTTTTCATGCCTTGTCCGTTTTTTGATGTCATTGCTACGCTAGATCATTGCACATCCCGGTACACCACCGAAGGCATTCATATAGAGTCATACCTTTGTTCTAGTATTGAGTTGTAAGTAAATAAAAGTGTGATGATCATTATTAGAACATTGTCCCATGTGAGGTTTATCAAAATAAAAGTGGCCAAAGAAGCCCCAAAAAAAAGAGAGAGGCCAAAGAAGCCTACAAAAAAAAGAAAAAAAAGAAAAAAAAGAAAAAAACAAAAAAATGAGAGAAAAGAGAGAAGGGACAATGTTACTATCCTTTTACCACCCTTTTGCTTCAGAGTAGCACCATGTTCTTCATATAGAGAGTCTCTTGAGTTATTACTTTCATATACTAGTGGGAGTTTTCATTATAGAACTTGGCTTGTATATTCCAACGATGGGCTTCCTCAAACGCCCTAGGTCTTCATGAGCAAGCAAGTTGGATGCACACCCACTTAGTTTCAGTTTGAGCTTTCATACACTTATAGCTCTATTACATCTGTTGCATGGCAATCCCTACTCCTCACATTGACATCAATTGATGGGTATCTCCATAGCCCGTTGATTAGCCACGTCGATGTGAGACTTTCTCCTTTTTGACTTCTCCACACAACCTCCACCATCATATTCTATTCGTCCTATAGTGCTATGTCCATGGCTCATGCTCATGTATTGCGTGAAAGTTGAAAAGGTTTAAGAACATCAAAAGTATGAAACAATTGCTTGGCTTGTCATCGGGGTTGTGCATGATTTGAATATTTTGTGTGATGAAGATAGAGCATAGCCAGACTATATGATTTTGTAGGGATAACTTTCTTTGGCCATGTTATTTTGAAAATACATGATTGATTTATTAGTATGCTTGAAGTATTTTTGTCTTAATGTCAAATGATGGACTATTGGTTTGAAACACTCGTGTCTTAATATTCATGCCATGATTAGATTACATGATCAAGATTATGCTAGGTAGCATTCCACATCAAAAATTATCTTTTTTATCATTTACCTACTCGAGGACGAGCAGGACTTAAGCTTGGGGATGCTGATACGTCTCCGTCGTATCTATAATTTTTGATTGTTCCATGCCAATATTATACAACTTTCATATACTTTTGGCAACTCTTTATACTATTTTTGGGACTAACATATTGATCGAGTGCCCAGTGCCAGTTCCTATTTGTTGCATGTTTTTTTTTTCACAGAAAATCCATATCAAACGGAGTCCAAACGGGATAAAAACTGAGAGAGATTTTTTGGGAATTTATGTGAATTTTGGAAGTGGAATCAACGCAAAACGATGCCCGAGGGGCCCACGAGGGTGAGGGGGCGCCCTGGGCCCTCGTGGCCACTCCGTAAGGCATTTGGGGCCCTTCTTTCGTCGCAAGAATGCCAATATCCAGATAAAAATCGTTTCCAAATTTCAGCCCAATCGGAGTTACTGATCTCCCGGAGTTTAAGAAACGGTGAAAGGGCAGAATCAGGGAATGCAGAAACAAAGAGAGACAGAGAGACATATCCAATCTCGGAGGGTCTCTCGCCCCTCCGCCGCCATGGAGTCCATGGACCAGAGGAGAAACCCTTCTCCCATCTAGGGAGAAGGTCAAGGAAGAATAATAAGAAGGGGGGCTCTCCCCCCTCTCTCCCGGTGGCGCCGGAACGCCGCCACGGCCATCACCGTCACCGCAATCTACACCAACACCTCTGTCATCTTCACCAACATCTTCATCACCTTCCCCAATCTATCTACAGCGGTCCACTCTCCCGCAACCCACTGTACCCTCTACTTGAACATGGTGCTTTATGCTTCATATTATTATCCAATGATGTGTTGCCATCCTGTGATGTCTGAGTAGATTTTTGTTGTCTTATCGGTAATTGGCGAATTGCTATGATTGGTTTAATTTGCTTGTGGTTATGTTGCTTTCCTTTGGTGCCCATCATATGAGCATGTGCATGGATCACACCATAGGGTTAGTTGTATATTGATAGGACTATGTATTGGAGGGCAAGAGTGACAGAAGCTTCAATCTAGCATAGAAATTGATGCATATGGGATTGAAGGGGGACCAATATATCTTAATGCTATGGTTGGGTTTTACTTAATGAACGTTAGTAGTTGCGGATGCTTGCTAATAGTTCCAATCATAAGTGCATAGAATTCCAAGTCAGGGATGGCATGCTAGCAGTGGCCTCTCCCACATAAAACTTGCTATCGGTCTAGTAAAGTAGTCAATTGCTTAGGGACAATTTCGCAACTCCTACCACCACTTTTCCACACTCGCTATACTAACTTTATTGTGTCTTTATCTAAACAGCCCCTAATTTTTATTTACGCCCTCTTTATATTCTTGCAAACCTATCCAACAACACCTACAAAGTACTTCTAGTTTCATACTTGTTTTAGGTAAAGCGAACGTTAAGAGTGTGTAGAATTGTATCGGTGGTCGATATAACTTGAGGGAATATTTGTTCTACCATTAGCTCTGCGTTGGGTTCGACACTCTTAATTATCGAAAGAGTCTACAATTGGTCCCCTATACTTGTGGGTTATCAACGTCTGCATGAAATTTTATTACCACGCAAGGCTCGTCTCTTTTGCTCTGCGTGTTCAGTACCATTGTGTACAATAACTGACATGCATAGGAATAAAACATAGTGAGATTATGTAAGGAGTGCATGCACAAATCCAGAGTAATGGTAGCAAACTGTGGATAGACCCAAAACCAATGATAGCGAGTGATAATAGCTTGATTAAAAAATACAGATAATGGCTCCTTTAATGTTTGTTTCGACCCAACATGAAACTCATAGTAGACACCCGAGATTAACCAGATAGTAGATAGATAGTATTGATTGCTGCCCCAATATGTACCCCACAACCATTTAAAAACTCAACTTTGAGCATTAGTTTGGACATGACTCGGAGTCTAATCGATGAACAAGACGATAAAGTAGCATGTCATCATATTAAGTGAAGCATAATGTAAGCAGACACGAAAGAGTGCAACCTCCCTTGCGGACCTGTGTAGTCCTCAAGGTCATCTGCTCAGTTGATGATGGTAATGTAGTTGTCGTGGCTGCCGGCGGCGGCGAAGAAGATGTGAGGCGGCGAATGACAGTTTGGAGGATGGATCCCTGTTGTGGTGAACCCTTCGGTCGTTGGAGCAGCTGAGCTGGGTGGACCATAGTGCAGCAGGAGCGGGACAAACCACAAAAGGTTTTCTTTGACACATATCTGTAACAGAAGTAATTCTGTAAGGGCTTGTTTGAATTGGAGGATTCTAACAACGCAGGGATAGGAAATACATAGGAATAGGATAGGAATGCACATGCAAAAAAGAGAATTTAAAAATACAGGATTTCTGCCAATCCGGGTGTTTGGTTCACAAGAATTGGAAGATCACAGGAATGCAAAGAAGCATGGTGAGATTAAGTCAACCCACAAGAAAATGTATGATTATAATGCTATTATGCTACTATCTCTTATTCTTGTGCTTCATGAATAGGAATTTGAAAAGGAGGACAAGTGGATATTAAAATTCCTACCATTTTTCTTTCAAGGAGACACTAAAGGAACAAATCCTGTAGTTTTCCTTTGCTCCATTCCTTTGAACCAAATGCATGAATTGTAGTACCATAGGAAACTTTCCAATTCCTATGTTTTTCCTTCACTTTTCCTTTCAAGCACTTGCAATTCTAGTAGGCGGGCTTGAACAGGGGAAAATCCTGCACTCCAAAAATGTTTTGTGCTACTTCTACTACTTAGGACCCAAGCCACTACCCTACTAGCTCAACTCCCATGACCATCTACAAATGCACAACTCAAACACGCAGAAATAAATAATGATGGCGTTCATGAGAGTCCATCACAGATAGCTAAGTTGCCTGGTACCTCACTGCTTGTCATATAGTAGGAGAAACTAATCGTATTTCATGTTACTACTTGTGCTCAGAGGACAATATATATAACATGTAGAGTAAAAAAGCGATGCAACAAGTGTACAACCTCTTTGGCGAAGCCGTGTCGATCTTAGCATGATTGGGTTGGTCGGTGAGGATGCTCCGACTGATGTGGCTATCGGAGGAGCGGAAGAAGATCTTAGGCGTCCCGAGATGGAGCTGAGGGTACTTCTCCGCTGTGATGGAGGGTTTCGTCGAGGGAGCAGCTCCGGTGAGTTGTACGACGGCGAGGCTGAAGCAGGACAGGAGAGACAATGTTAACCTGAGTGGAATTCTAATAGCGTCTCCAATAGATGATGTAAAATACATAACCACAAAGTTCTAGATATAAAATACATCAGTCACTCATCTCTGAACTTAACTATGGGAACTGAATCTAACTGTTGAAACTGAATTTTACTATCGAAACTGAATTTTGCTATTGAAACTGAATTTTACCGTCAAAACTGAATGCACTAGTAGCAGAAAAGCAGTAGCAGCAGCAGCGTCCGGAGAAGCAGCGCGTGCGAGAGCCAGTGCAGCTAGTCGTGTAGCAGCATCTTAGGTAGCAGCTACAGGGGCTCGAGCGAGAGCAGGATCTGTTGCTCATGCAACAGCAGCACGAGCAAGAGTAGAGCAACAACACAAAGCAAGAGCAAGAGAAAGAGCAACAGTGTGAGCAAGAGCAAGAGTAGACCAGGCAGGGGACCGAGAGCAAGAGCAGAGCAGCGGCGCGAGCGAGAGCCAAAGCAGCAGTAGCTCCTATTGATGTGGACGTCGCCGTCGAGGGAGCGACGCCGTGGAGGAAGTGGCTGGCGACACAGCCAGGACGGAGTCGCGCCATGTCGGCTCGGGACCGAGTGCCGGCAGCACCGTGAGATCGAGTAAAGAAGAAAATGCAGCGATTAGTGTAGAACCTCTTTAGTGGCACCGATTAGGCCTCAGCTTCATCCGAGGAATCGGTGATGGTGCTGCTCTTCCGGTGGTGCAGGTGAAGACGACGCTGTGGCAATGGAGGTGGCACGAAAGACGAGGTGAATGTCGGGGAAGCTACTTGGAGGTGGAGGACGGGGTGACTGAACCGGCGGGACGACGATATCAACAATGGATCCTCATCCGGTTCGGTGGATGAGGGACATCGAGATGTTGCTGTGGACGATGTCGTCGAGGAAGAGAGTTCGGTTGTGTGGCAGACGGATGAGGGTGTGGGACTTCGTGGGTTTTCGGGGCCTGGATGTATGAATGGGGGGCGGAGGGGATGGGAGGGGGGATGTAACACCCAAAAATTTTAACCTTGTTTTGTTAATTAAAATTTTGCCAGGAAATTAAAACTTTTATTTTCTGGGTTCCCTTTTGATTTTTTTGAAACATTTCCTTCCTTTTTATCATGGAGTTATTTCCTTCAGTGAAAACTTTTGAAATATGTTATTGGACTTGTTTATCCTCTCAAGAAAAATCTTTTCTTTTCATCAGAGGAATTAATTATATAATAATCTCCATAATCTTTATTTTCTTGAAAAATGGTTTCCCATGGTTTTATGGTCCTTTTTGAACTGCAACCATTTGATAAAATCATTCAAAATTTCCACCAAAATTTGGAGATATCATGTGATGTCACAAAACCACCTTTATGTAAAAAGATATTTCATTCCTTGGATATTTTGAGCTCTACATCATATTTTCAAATCTGGTCCAGTGGGCAGATTTGCACTACAGCCTATTTAAATATTTCTTTAAAGCTTCCACCAAAATTATGGGATGTCAGTGGGAGCATAATATTGAACTTTATGCAAAAATCCAGGGATGTTCTTTGAAAAAATTGAGTGAATCATCCTCATCTTCATTCTGGTGCAACTTGGTGTTTTGTACTGCAAGCATCTTCTAACTTTCTCCTCTACCCATGAGCTTTCTCCTGCTTGTAGCACACCTTGCCAAACCCTTAAGTCCAGGAGGTTGGACTCATTGGAGCAATTCTAGTTCTTGCAATCATGCCCTGTTCTTTCTGTCCAAATCTGAAGATTTGCAGAACTTGCACTAGCAAGTTTCTTCTTCTGGCAAACTAACATCACCACCCTCTCATCCATCTAAAGAGACGCCACTTTGGAAGTTTTGGCCACACCAAGAACTACCTAGGGGCCTATGCCATTTTGTCAAACACCTTGAGTGCATGAACAACTTTGACATGACTTTTGTCATTGCACTGTGAACTTGCACCTCTGGACAAACTAGCATGTCCACTAAACTCCCAGCTACTCCTAACCTAGGTCTGCTAAGTGCCAGCCTCACCCAAGCTTTGTGGCATGCATCGGCATTTCATGAGCACCGTGAGCGTGCTCTGGCGCGCGCCAGCGTTTTGCACGCGTTGCCCGATCCGCCCGCGTCGCGCCCCTGGTTTGGCCCACACTGCATAGCCGCGCCACGCACTCCGCCTCTCACCAGAACGCGCCAAGCAGCCCCTCGCCACGTCTCCGGCAAGCCAGGAGCTAGCCGCCACGGCCGCCTGACAACCCCTGCACAGGTCGGCGCCGCCCGAGCGTCTCCCTCTCGCCACCTGCCCCCTGGAGCAGCGCGAGCTCATCCACAAGCGTGTCCACTAGCGCTCGTCGCCGCCACGGCGCCCTAGCTACAGAATGGCGGTCGCCGGCGACCTTGTCCACGGCCGCCGCGGAACCGCCTTGACTCGCCTATTTAAGAAGCCCCGAGCTCGTCCCCGCACACAGGCAACCTCAAATCACTCCCCAAATTTCCCCGTGGCAGCCAATCGACCCGGAGAGGTCCTCTTCCCCATCTCCGGCAACCGCAGCCGCTGCCACTGCCCCAGCCATTCCGGCGCCACCAGGGCCTCCCCCTCTCCAGTCTCCCCACCAGGAACCCCCTCTCCCTCTCGTGAGTCCATCCCCCTACTCAATCTTGATCGAGACTCGCCGCGGGCGAAAACCCACTTTGCCCGACGACCACCGTCCGCTGCGGAGTTTGCCGCCGGCAGCTCCCTCCACCCAAGAGACCAAAGCGACCACCGATAGGACCGCCTCGATCCCCTGAGACCGCGGATGGCCTCGGTTTTCCGAATGGTGCCGCCGTTCGCCGGCGAGCCTCGCCGGAGTTCCACCCCCCGCTCGGACAGAGAAAGAGGAGGGGAGGGAAGACCAGTCAAACCTGACCAGTGGGCCAGGCGGGCCCACTGTCAGTGACTCCCCGCGCGTCCACGCTGGAGTAAGTGGAAACGTGTTTCCAGAATACGCCTTCGACGTGTACGTATAATCGAACCGTTTTCTTTTTCTATTTTTATTTTAAATAACAGATTTTGACCAAAACTTTGACTGCCTATAACTTTTTAATTATAACTCCAAATGAGTTGATTCTTTTTCCTACCACTCTCAAATATTGTCTAGTTTATTTTAAGATTTATTTGAAAATCTTTCAAACAACTTTTTTGTGCTATCTTGGAAATGTGTATTGATTCAAAAATATTTTTAAATAGGATTTTGGAGAGAGAGGAGAAAACTTTCAAAAGTTTTGGAGAGCACCTCACCCCTCCACACCATGAAGTGAAACAGGAAAGTCTCTGTCTTGGGTAGACCCGAGCTTGTCCCTAGTTCCTCGTCGAGACGAGTGTGTCTGGCATGGCATGAGGGGTATGATGAGTGGTGATTCTGTCTGTGGGATGAAATATATTCGTTATGCTAATCATGCAGGGAATACTTAAACCTCTTGAGTCGACCAATGATCGAGTCTTGTTCCAGTAACACCCATACTTGTTTCGTACTACCACTTGGCTCTAAAACAAGTTGGGTATGGTTCAGTAAGTCGTCAACCCCTTTCTAGCAAACACCGTACAGAGAGGCCTTGGTGGAAGATACCTATTGTAGCTGGTAGGCAGGCCACCTGGTCCGGGGGCATGGGTGTTTCCGGTTGGGACCGAGAGGGGGGCACCCCTTAGAGCGTGCGATAGAAATTTGATCCCATGCTACGCGAGGTTCTAGCCTCCCCACTTAGAGTTTTGCTTATCAAGTGTCGTGGGTGATTCCGAACATGAGTAAAGTTAAGCTGGTGTGTGCAAGTAACACGTGTTTTTTGACAAAAAGACCGTAGACGGAATTAGTCCCGATGGACTAAAGAAATCCGTTACTCGTGGGTAAAGAGTACACCCTCTGCAGAGGTATTAAACCTATTCGAATAGCCGTGTCCATGGTTAAGGACTACAGTCTGGGTCGGGTCAAGTGTCGATCTTAGTGTCGGTCTTCGGAGGAGAAACTGCTAAACCAGAACATGGATCATGATTTGTGACTTGTGTTGATTATGATGATTATGATTATTTTTTTATCATGGACTAACTATTGCCATTACTTGATTTATTGAGTATCCCTGGGACGGTGCAACCTCCTGGATATTCACCATAATTGTTCTCTTTATAAGCCCTTTATGTGGCGTCGCACAGACGCCCGACTGTGGCATGCTTGTTATTTATTTACTTTATAAGCCCTTTATGTGGCGTCGCACAGACGCCCGACTGTGGCATGCTCTTTATTTATTTACTTTATAAGCCCTTTATGTGGCGTCGCACAGACGCCCAACTGTGGCATGCTTGTTATTTTTTTACTTTATAATCCCTTTATGTGGCGTCGCACAGACGCCCGACTGTGGCATGCTTGTTATTTATTTACCATATAAGCCATTTATGTGGTGTTTCTTAGACGCCCGACTGAGGCATGCTTCATATCATGGCCCTTTCAAGGCGTCGCTTCAGACACCCGATCGGTGTATGTTATTTCTACCCCATTATTGCATATCCATGTGGCATATAAATAACCTGCTTACATGCATCGTAGATTTTATTTTATGATGACGATGTGATCATAGAATGTTTCAAAGGTATGATTATCATTTATATTATACCCGTGTTCATAAGGTTTGCGAGTACATTCAAAGTACACACTGGCTTGTCCCTAGCTATTGTCTTGGCCAGATTTCTTGCATGGAGAGGAGCGTTGCAATGACAGCCCCGGAACCTAAGCAATGGTGATAGCAGCCTCGCGAAGATAGGAGTTTTCCTGGTCAGCTGTTCCTGTGGATAATGGAGTCCCATAGACACTAATGATCCACAAACCGCTTCCGCCATCAACCATTAGAGACCATTTGTTGCACTCACAGACCAGAATGGTCTTGTACTACATATTATGTATTTTATTTGGAAATTTTGTATCAAGTTGGTGCCTCATCAGCTAACAGTAATCCTGGGGCTGGTGAGCACAACGGCCATTTTCTGGAAATTAATACCCGGAAAACCGGCCGTCACAAACCTTGGTATCAGAGCCAGGCTGACCATTGGCTAATCCTATCTTAGCCAGGTCGAAAAACCTAGGAAAACCAACCCACCAGACCCTAACCAAACCCCAGCCAAGCTTCCTGTGCAAGATAGCCACACAGTGACCCCGACACTTTTGGCAGTCGGTGCCCAACCTAGCGAGCTAGCACATCGATCACGCCGCCCGATGACCGACACATAATCTGTCTTATCCGCAAGCGTGCGACCGTCCTCTTTTTCTATAAAAGGGCACGCTAGCCTCAACTCAGCACAGCGCAAACTCTTTCCCAAACCAAGCCATAATGCCTGGTCCCGTCGTGCACAACGAGACCACATCAACCAACCTTGGAGGTTTTGTGACCATACTCGCAAACCTCACCCGTCGTGCCTATGCGTTAGAAGAGCCTCCCGAATATGTTGTGTACCAAGGGTCCATGAGCGGTGAGAGTCGTCAATTCTGGGCCACTGTGCACATCTACGGTAGGGGTCTGTCGCCCGAACGCCCCTACAGGTTCACCGGAAGGACAACTTCCTTTGAGCCACAAGCCATCCAGCTAGCTGCTCGAGAGGCTATAGTTCAACTCCGGCAGTTGTCGCCCAGAGTTAACTGTCGCTCGTTCTACTACTACCCCAGACGTGAAGGGTATGGTAGACCACCCCAGGTTGCCAACGGAGATCACGAGACGGATCCTGCGTTGTTGCACCTAGTGCGCTATGTAGGTACACTAGAGGAACTATTCGATCAAATCACCATTGATCTGATCGCAGCTCGTGGAGAGCTGGTTAAATCGAGCCGGCGAGAGAAGAGAATGAGCCGACGCCGACAACCCAGTCGTGCTGTTCGGACACCCGATCGAGTCCCTGAGGTCTGCCCCAGCCATCGGCCAAGGCGCTTTGATGACCCCAGAAGTGCTTCGTCGCCTCTTGGGAGCACACTCCAACGGGGTTGTGGCCAACAATCCCCGAGATGGTCATCATCGCTACCCCGAGCCTGCAACCCCTCAACCCTCTCCAGCTAATTCCGACGGTGAGAACCATGGAGAAGCCTCGACATCCACAAGACACGCCCGCTTGGATGTAAACGAGGTAGACTAAGTCACTCAAGTAGTGTCGAGTCCCAATGTATCCTCGCTTTGTAATCATGTGACCTTGTAAAATTAACGCAGCCCGTTGTGGTGCCTCTGTTTTAAATAGTAGCCTTGCATGGAGGTGTCAGCATGCGGTATAAATTTCTATCCCCGACACACTTACCAAAAACCACCCCGACAACCCCCACACTGATACGTCACTTTGGTGAGATATGTATCTGTGGCTTTGACCTCGACCCTTGGAGCTGAGCTGGCAAATTAATTACCTTTCACCATGGTAAAATGACCCAGCTCCAGTGCTATAAGAAGGCCACCGCGAGACCTTACCAAGCATCCCTCACCTTGTGCACCCTCCTCACAACCATTTCTTGCCATGCCGAGCCCTAGTATTTATCTGAGAACTCCAGATGCCACCCCGGGTAGTTTTGTCAAGATATTGTGGGATTTTACCTGCAGTACCATGGGCGCTACCCAGCCTCCCCAGTACGAACTGTTCAAATCGAGAATCACCCCTTCCACCTCAAGATGCTGGGCAGCAGTGCACATCTCTCCCGTAAGCCCAAACCAAGACCCAACGGAGGTCTCCTTCGTGGGAAATCTATGCCGACCCACATATGGCCGTAGAAGCTGCTGCATCTGAAGCGCTTGCTCGCCTTCGATTCGCGGTACCCTATGCCCGTGACGAGGGTATTATTACTTTCGAGCCGTGCAGCACCGGAGTAACATCTTTTCGGTGGGCCGAATTGAGAGATACCCAGTCCTGGCCAACCTTGTCCAGTACATCATCGCTCAAGAGCGTTTAACCCAACGTGTGATGGGCTATCTCCAGAGCCTCGCGGATTTAAATCCTTAGATCGCCATCGGCAGATCACTGAGGCCCGACGAGGAGAGACACATTCATTGGCTGGTCAATCCGCTTTCCCCGATAGAAGAGGAGTGCATCCCGATGCAGAGACGTTTTCTCGGGACCCGGTCCGATTACCATTTGCATTATAGACGCGTCCTTTGCTGTGTTTATTATTGCAACATTTATTTATGCATTGTAACTTATGTGTGGTACCCCGAGTTTGCTTGGCGCCCGAGTAAATTATTTAGTTCCTATTAATTTGAGTAGTTTTGTTGCGGTATTCTCTTAATTTACTGATTATCCTGGAGTGAGATTTCTTTTCCCTGAGTTGCTGCATCGTATATCTTCTCGCGACATGGATTATTTGTATTCGCACAAGACCACGGCAGCAGACTCACAACCACTTTCGAACACATACACCTTGCTTGCAAAAACTCGTAACCGTGGAGTATTTGTTTTTCAAAACAGCTCTTAACAAATCTCGAGGACGAGATTTTTTCTTAAGGGGGTAGTGTTGTAACACCCAAAAATTTTAACCTGTTTTTGTTAATTAAAATTTTGCCAGGAAATTAAAACTTTTAATTTTTAGGCTCCCTTTTGATTTTTTTGAAACATTTCCTTCCTTTTTATCATGGAGTTATTTCCTTCAGTGCAAACTTTTCAAATATGTTATTGGACTTGTTTATCCTCTCAAGAAAAATCTTTTCTTTTCATCAGAGGAATTAATTATATAATAATCTCCATAATCTTTATTTTCTTGAAAAATGTTTCCCATGGTTTTATGGTCCTTTTTAAGCTGCAACCATTTGATAAAATCATTCAAAAATTCCACCAAAATTTGGAGATATCATGTGATGTCACCAAATCACCTTTATGCAAAAAGATATTTCATTCCTTGGATATTTTGAGCTCTACATCATATTTTCAAATCTGGTCCAGTGGGCAGATTTGCACTACAGCCTATTTAAATATTTCTTTAAAGCTTCCACCAAAATTATGGGATGTCAGTGGGAGCATAATATTCAACTTTATGCAAAAATCTAGGGATGTTCTTTGAAAAAATTGAGTGAATCATCCTCATCTTCATTCTGTTGCAACTTGGTGTTTTGTACTGCAACCATCTTCTAACTTTCTCCTCTACCCATGAGCTTTCACCTGCTTGTAGCACACCTTGCCAAACCCTTAAGTCCAGGAGGTTGGACTCATTGGAGCAATTCTAGTTCTTGCAATCATGCCTGTTCTTTCTGTCCAAATCAAGATTTGCAAAACTTGCACTAGAAAGTTTCTTCTTCCGCAAACTAACCTCACCACCCTCTTATCCATCTAAAGAGACCCCACTGTAAGTTTTGGCCACACCAAGAACTACCTAGGTGCCTATGGCATTTTGTCAAACACCTTGAGTGCATGAACAGCTTTGACATAACTTTTGTCATTGCACTGTGAACTTGCACCTCTGGACAAACTAGCATGTCCACTAAACTCCCAGCTACTCCTAACCTAGGTCTGCTAAGTGCCAGCCTCACCCAAGCTTTGTGGCATGCACTGGCATTTCGCCGAGCACCTGGTGAGCGTGCTCTGGGCGCGCCCAGAGCGCGCGTTTTGCACGTGCCGCGCCCGAGCCGCCGCGTCGCGCCCCTGGTTTGGCCCACACTGCATAGCCGCGCCACGCACTCCCCCTCTCACCAGAACGCGCCAAGCAGCCCCTCGCCACGTCTCCGGCAAGCCAGGAGCTAGCCGCCACGGCCGCCTGACAACCCCTGCTCAGGTCGGTGCCGCCCGGGCCTCTCCCGCTCGCCACCTGCCCCCTGGAGCAGCGCGAGCTCATCCACAAGCGTGTCCACTAGCGCTCGTCGCCGCCACGGCGCCCTAGCTACAGAATGGCGGTCGCCGGGGACCTTATCCACGGCCGCCACGGAACCGCCTTGAGTCGCCTATTTAAGAAGCCTCGAGCTCGTCCCGCACACAGGCAACCTCAAATCACTCCCCAAATTTCCCCGTGGCAGCCAATCGACCCGGAGAGGTCCTCTTCCCCATCCTCGGCAACCGCAGCCGCCGCCACTGCCCCAGCCATTCCGGCGCCACCAGGGCCTCCCCCTCTCCACTCTCTCCACCAGGAGCCCCCTCTCCTTCTCGTGAGTCCATCCCCCTACTCAATCTTGATGGGGACTCGCCGCGGGCGAAAACCCACTTTGCCCGACGATCACCGTCCGATGCGAAGCTCGCCGCCGGCAGCTCCGTCCACCCAAGAGACCAAAGCGACCACCGATAGGACCGCCTCGATCCCCTGAGACCGTGGATGTCCTCGGTTTCCCGAACGGTGCCGTCGTTCGCCGGCGAGCCTCGCCGGAGTTCCACCCCCCGCTCGGACAGAGAAAGAGGAGGGGAGGGAAGACCAGTCAAACCTGACCAGTGGGCCAGGCGGGCCCACTGTCAGTGACTCCCCGCGCGTCCATGCTGGAGTAAGTGGAAACGTGTTTCCAGAATACGCCTTCGACGTGTACGTATAATTGAACCGTTTTCTTTTTCTGTTTTTATTTTAAATAATAGATTTTGACCAAAACTTTGACTGCCTATAACTTTTTAATTATAACTCCAAATGAGTTGATTCTTTTTCGTACCTCTCTCAAAAATTGTCTAGTTTATTTTAATATTTATTTGAAAATCTTTCAGACAACTTTTTTGTGCTGTTTATGAAATGTGTATTGATTCAAAAATATTTTTAAATAGGATTTTGGAGAGAGAGGAGAAAACTTTCAAAAGTTTTGGAGAGCACCTCACCCCTCCACACCATGAAGGCAAGCATTCTGAACCTTGGCATAATATTTTGCATGCTTTGTTCGACGTGATTATGGCACCACCTCAATACGTGGAACTCGTTATTTTATGTGGCGATGTGATCGTTTGCATAAATGCTTATTCGGAAATTCCTTGCTGTTGGAAATGGACATGCTTGTGATAATGATCATACTCATATGCCTTTAGGTGCCTCATCGAAGGGAAGCGGAAAGTCTCATCTTGGGTAGACCCGAGCTTGTCCCTAGTTCCTCGTCGAGACGCAGTGTGTCCGCATGGCATGAGGGGTATGATGAGTGGTGATTACTGCGTGGGATGAAATATATTAGTTATGCTAATCATACAGGAATACTTAAACCTCCTGAGTCGACCAATGATCGAGTCTTGTTCCAAGAACCCTCATACTTGTTTCAGACTACCACTTGGCTCTACAACAAGTAGGGTGCAGTTCGATAAGTCGTCAACCCCTTTCTAGCACACACCGTACAGAGAGGACTTGGTGGAAGATACCGGTTGTAGCTGGTAGGCAGGCCACCTGGTCCGGGGGCATGGGTGTTTCCGGTTGGGACCGAGAGGGGGGCACCCCTTAGAGCGCGTGATAGAAATTTGATCCCATGCTACGCGAGGTTGTAGCCTCCCCACTTAGAGTTTTGCTTAACAAGTGTCGTGGCTGATTCCAGACACGAGTAAAGTTAACCTGGTGTGTGCATGTCAGGCGTGTTTTTTGACTAAAATACCGTAGACGGAATTAGTCCCGATGGACTAAAGAAATCCGTTACTCGTGGGTAAAGAGTACACCCTATGCAGAGGTATTAAACCTATTCGAATAGCCGTGTCCATGGTTAAGGACTACAGTCTGGGTCGGGTCAAGTGTCGGTCTTAGTGGCGGTCTTCGAAGGAGAAACTGCTAAACCAGAACATGGATCATGATTTGTGACTTGTGTTGATTATGATGATTATGATTATTTTTTTATCATGGACTAACTATTGCCATTACTTGATTTATTGAGTATCCCTGGGACGTTGCTACCTCCTGGATATTCACCATAATTGTTTTCTTTATAAGCCCTTTATGTGGCGTCGCATGCACGCCCATCGTGGAATGCTTGTTATTTTTTTACTTTATAAGCCCTTTATGTGGCGTCGCACAGACGCCCGACTGTGGCATGCTCGTTATTTATTTACTTTATAAGCCCTTTATGTGGCGTCGCACAGACGCCCGAATGTGGCATGCTCGTTATTTATTTACTTTATAAGCCCTTTATGTGGCGTCGCACAGACGCCCAACTGTGGAATGATTGTTATTTATTTACTTTATAAGCCCTTTATGTGGCGTCGCACAGACGCCCGACTGTGGCATGCTTGTTATTTATTTACCATATAAGCCCTTTATGTGGTGTCGCTTAGACGCCCGACTGAGGCATGCTTCATATCATGGCCCTTTCAAGGCGTCGCTTCAGACACCCGATCGGTGTATGTTATTTCTACCCCATTATTGCATATCCATGTTGCATATAAATAACCTGCTTACATGCATCAGAGATTTTATTTTATGACTGACGATGTGATCATAGAATGTTTCAGCGCATGATTATCATTTATATTATACCCGTGTTCATAATGTTTGCGAGTACATTCAAAGTACGTGACCGGCTTGTCCTCGCTATTGTCTTGGCCAGATTTCTTGCATGGAGAGGAGCGTTGCAATGACAGCCCCGGAACCTAAGCAATGGTGATAGCAGCCTCGCGAAGATAGGAGTTATCCTGGTCGGCTGTTCACGTGGATAATGGAGTCCCATAGACGCTGATGATCCACAAACCGCTTCCACCATCAACCATTAGAAACCATTTGTTGTACTCACAGACCAGAATGGTCTTGTACTACATATTATGTATTTTGCTTGGAAATTATGTATCAAGTTGGTGCCTCATCAGCTAACAGTAATCAACGGCCATTTTCTGGAAATTAATACCCGGAAAACCGGTCGCCACAGGGGAACCATGGCTTAGGGACACGCTTGTCTGAAATGTGGGGTAAGTTACGAAAGTACCCCCACCGATTTGAGTAGGCGGTTCTTTCAGTTCCGGGGTATCACTGGAGTTTCGCGTGTCGGGATTTCGCAGGAGGTGGGAGTGTTCGCGCGCGTTGTAATTTTGGGATAGCAAGGCGCGGGTTGAGATGGAGGGAGTTTTCGGAGCACAGCAAGACAAAGAGATGTCTTAAAAAATTTGAGTAACAAGGCACGGGTTGAAATGGCGGGAGTTTCGGAGCAGGATAGACAGAGATGCTAGCTTGAAATTTCGGCATAACAAGGAGCGGCTTGAAATTTCGGTAGAACAAGCTTAACGTGTACAAAAAAGACAATTCACACCCCGCTAGAGAGAGCCATGTCCCGTTTTACTATATTACTAGAAATGCATTCAAATACAACAACAAAAAACTAAAAAAATTGGGACAACAAGCTTAATGTGTACAATACCAAATCAATTTGCACTTCCCTCCACAATAAAAAAAACAATTCGTTATGTCTAGCATATGGACTAAATTTGAGTACATTTTCCATGTTTGAATGGGATTGTACTCGGGTTAGTTATACAACCATCTAAATATTATCTTCACAACACATGACATGAATATAGGAGTAGTAAATTCCCATATAAATATGAACTACATGTACATACGATCTTGAATTCAAATATATGTATCCATTTTTTGTTGAATACAAATCATAGTACATGTATGCTCTAGCTAGATGTTCGGAATATAAACCATGTATAATACTATGTACAATGTGTTTAACACGCACAACACACACACACGCTGCTGCCACATTAATACACAATTCATTTAGACTAGTAAGGTACACGTGCATTGCACGCATGAGATTTTGCAACCAAATTATGAATGAATACCACACTATAGCATGTAAGCTTTCAGTCATATGCATGATGGAGATGTTCATTTAATTCTTATAGTTCATCTCATTCAAAATCAACTATTTTTTATAAAAAAGCTAATCTATTTTAAGATTCATGGAATTGTGCGTCGTAAAGCATAAAGTAAAAACCAATAATGGTGATTCATCTAGAAAACATTTTGGGAAATTATGATACGGAAGATTCTAGAACAAGGAGAACTGCTTGTGTTTTGAGCTTCGTGCATTATGCTTAAGTTCAACCATGTAGTCTTATAGATTATACATGTGGTAGAATCTGGTGGAATGTAGATGATATTCTGTAGCTAGTAGTGATCGGATTTACCATCTCTGCACCGTCGGATTGGCTTCATCCAACGACCATCTTTGAAAGTTATTCGCACACTATATGGGGGTATAGATATGTGATGCGAAAGCCACCCATCATCTCCAATTTGAATAGTGTGTCCACACATGGATGCAATGTGGCCAAACAATGCCTGCCATTGGTATCTCAAATTCAAATCAGGCTGACCTTGTTCAGTGTGTATACAGTATAGCATACTCGTTTCCAAACCACACCACACATATCTCAATTATATTCATGCATGCATGGGTTTCAAACATCATGATCTCTTATTCAAATATTGGAATTCAACTTTACATTGATTATGACCTCACCTAGTCTTTTACACCCACATAGGCGTCTTCTCTTTATAGTTGCACCACTAACTTTCTCTTGTGCATGCATGCACACACACTACCACTCGTTATTATCCATCACACACATGCAATCTTTTTCTTCAGGCCGGCCTCCCATGCATGCACATAAACACACACACACCTCCCCTCTTCATCACTTCGGGCATTCTTTATCTCTCACATGCATGCGCAACGATCTATGTTCCTCTATGTGTGTGTGTGTGTATATAGCTAGGTCTTTCCCAGTTTTCCACACAAACCGATCGATCTATATATCTAGTCAGGTCTCACCCTCTTTCCCATGCATGTACACATCGATCAATCTACCTCTCTATATAGGACTACATAGCTAATAAACCCACATTATCTATCCATCGTCTCCCTCTCATCATACATGCCTTCCGCTTCATCTCTCAGACGCGCGCAAAGTGGCGAAGATAGGGGGCAGCAAGGGCCCTGGCCCCCCCTAACATCACTATATATTGAGCCTAATATGAATGTGATCAGTAGATCAATTGCTAGTAAAATGGTTTAATTTGATGACTTGGCCCTCCCCATAAAGGATTAGCAATGCTTGGCCCCCTAGCTCATTTAATTTTCATGGCTCACGCCCATCGCGCATAACCGCTTTGCGTTCTCGCCCCTCTCTTTAAATATCGATCTCGCACTTGTGCACTCCTTCGCAGTCTCCCTCCACATGGCCCCTCGCACCATCTTCCGGCCCCATATCCTAGTGCTTGTACGCTCGTGGAGCTCTTCCTCTATCTGTCTCTATTTATATATCGCGTGGTCGACCCCTCCCCTCCCTTCTCGTAATCACGTCGGCCCCATGCACATACATGTATGTATATAGGCCTCTCCTTCACACAAATTGCATTGACATGTATTCCCTCAACATATCTTAGTATCTCACACACACGAACTACGTGTGCGAAAGGGAAGAGGTGCACAGCGCACTCGTTCCCACGTACAAACGCGCGGGTGCACGTTGGAGCACATTTGTACAAAAAATGTGCGTGTATAAAGGCTTTAGATGATGTGCCACTAGTCTATGTGTGTGTGTGTGTACCCCCACTACTGCCGGATGGTCCAAACGTGACAGTACGATCAGAGACCCTTCGAGGAAACTGTGTGCGATGCCATAATCGCAAACCATGCTGTAAAAGAACTATCAAAAAAGGTGCAAAACATTTGCGATGGCAGAGCTATCAAACACGGTTCAAATTTTAGTTGTGTGTGCGATGCAGGGTATACGGTTCAGCTCAATGAACTGTTTACGATGAGGCGGAACAAAAGAAACGGGCAGCCTGATGAAGGCGTGTGCGATATTGTAACGCCCAGATAATTATGCTACTGTAATCCTCTGCTAATGATGCCACGTCACCACGATTACTGTTGTTAAACTCCCATGGATTCGAAAACGATTCAAATTCAAATTTAAAAGGTAAAGTAAAGAATAAAAGTTTTCAAATATCAAAACTAAAATGTGCAAGCTATGGCAAATAATTGGTAAATATTGTTGGTGAAGAAACCAAAATTTTATAAAATGTTTAAGTGCTCAAAATGATTAAAACAATATCTAAAACAATTAATTGAATGCCTTTTATAATTTCAAAAATGCTAAACCATTTTATTTAAGAGTGAAACTTTTTGTGGCAGAGGTATAAGTGGTAGTACTAATTTAGAAACTACTTTTGTGTTTTAACTAAACCAAAATAATGTGAAACTTAAATAAAATAAATAAAACAGAAAAGTTAAAAGATAATTATAAGGCAAAACAAAAGAAATAAAACAAACCCCCTACCTGGGCCTCAAGGCCCATCTACCTAGCAGGCTGGCCCAGACGCACGCTCGCTCCCCATCTCCCCTATTCACGTTACGGTGGACACCGGTGATTGCCGCCACGGCACCGGGCGATGCCGTGGCGCCCATCCACCGCTTCCTCCTCGCCTATATCTTCCTCGGGCCGAAACCCTAGCGCGCCCCTCCCTCTCCCTCTCCTCCCCAGAGCACGCAACCGCCGCTGTCGTCGCCATGGATGCCCTTGACCACACGCTCTTCGACCTCCCCACGCCCTAGGACTGTGTTCGCCCGCACTGTCAGCGCCTGCTACTTCCTCTTTGTCTGCAAGTTCAAGCTTGGAGCCCCTCCATCGTCGGGGTCGAGCTCGTCCCCTGCCTTCGGTCACCGTCGTCAACCTCGACAATCCACCACCCCCTGCAGCTCCTTAGCTTCCATCGGCCTTCCTTGTGCCTCGCGGTGAGCATCCGAATGAATCCACTCTCCTCGCATAAATTCCATGCCGCCATCGACCGTCGTCTTTGCTATTGCTCCGGTCGCTGCTGGACGTCGTTGCCGCTGCCGCTTTCGGCCGTCGATGGATGAACTACAAGCACGATTGGCCGCTTCTCTTCGCGCTTGTTCGATTAGTAGGCGCAGTGCGCCAGTTAGTTTTCGGACGGCGGATTCCGAAGCTTGCCTGCCTCGCTCCCTGCCCCGTGCCACTGCTTGTTGTTTCTTCAGTTGAAGTTGCCGCGGCTACTACCGCCCATGGCCACGCGCCCACCCGTCGCCTCGCTGTTCTTCCTGCTGCTTGCCGCTCGTCAGGCCGCGCAGCGTGCTTGCCGCTACCGACTACACCTCACGCTACCAAAGAAGACGAGTTCGCCTGGCTGCTCCACGCCCGAGCTCGGGCTCACAGCAGTCAGAGCCCCATGTAACCTCATACCATGCGCCCCTACAGCAGCTCTTGCAGCGCTGCAGCTGCTCCTTATGCCGCGCCACCGCGATCCCGTACCTGCTCCAGCTTTTGCCCCTCGCTGGCTCAGCCAGACCGCCGCCTAAGGTGGCCTCAAGACGTCGTTCGTCTCCGCCTCAGAGTCACTCCCCGCTCGTCGGACTGCCCACGCCCAAGCCAGCCTCCCTTCCCCACTCGCCTACCACGCCAAGACACCGCCGCCTCCGCCGGTGCCGCCACAGACTGTCACAAGACTCGGCGCCTGTCAAGACGTGTTTAACTGGGCTCGCCTCGATTAGCCGGGCGCCCACGCCCACGCCCTGCCAGATAACGCCCGCCCGATATGGTCCTCGGCCACTGGCCTATGGGCCCCATGCCCTTTTCTGTAAATAGAAAACAAAAAAAGATAAAAAATAATAAATATCGCTCCTTAATTAAAGTTTGTTTAATTAACTTAACCTCCTAATTAACTACCTAATCTGTAATTAGTTGTCAATGATAGGGGGGCCCCACCCCCTTGTTGACAAGTCAAACATTGAATGGTCAACTGGGACCCCCGGTCCACCTGTCAGCCTCGGGTATACTTCTGTGTACACAGAGCTGGGTACCCGTAGCAATTTGTTATTAATTTTTGAATTAGTAATAATTTCAGAATATTGTTTAAATCTTTGAAAAATCAAAGAAAATAATCCATAACTCGGATGAAAAAGTTTTATACATGAAAGTTGCTCAGAACGATGAGATAAATCGGAATTTGCTCTCCGTTCATCTGTCACATGCCCCTATCATGGCGAACACGCAACCATCCCCATCCGTTTCATCTGTCCGAAAATGCCTAACTCCGAGAAAACTTTTCGGATGTTATCACCCTTCGTCGGTATCCTGTAGCACCGCTCTAGAACACACCTAGCCCTGCGTGTTACCCCCGTCATGCATCCGTGTTGCATTTGTTTGCTTGTATTTACTATTTCTTCCCCCTCTTCTCTCCGGTAGACCCAGAGACCACTGCAGATGCCGCTATGATCGACTACGTCGACGACGACCCTTCTTCCCGTTCAGCGGACCTTCCAGGCAAGCCCCCCCTTTGATCATCCCGATATCACCCATTCCATTCTCTCATGTTTGCATTAGAATTTTCTACTGTTTTGTTTGCTCCTATTCTGATCCATAGCCTATTTTTGTAACCTGCTGTTGTACCTTACCTGCTTGTCCTAAACTGCTTAGTATAGGTTGGTCAGTGATCCATTAGTAACCCCCACTTGTCCTTGTTGTCCCTGCTTCCTCATCGATGCCTCGATCAACATGATCGACGACCAGAGCCCGACACCTCACATCACATCATGCCCCTTTAGTTTCTCGACTTTGCAGAGCTACTATGAAGTGCCGAGAGTGATCCCTCATAACGCACTCCTGATGATAATTCTGTAGTGTAGCTATTCGGTCGTGGTCAACATGGGTGGTTCCTCGTTCACCATTCCCGATACAACTCTAACATGCAACACCTCAAGTGTGAACCTCGAGGGTGGTCCCTCTTACGTTCACCTTGATGATTACATTGAGTGGAATCCACTGGGGCTGATGTCGGATTTCGGGTTCCGGCAGACACTCTAGGTTCGAAAACTGGGGTGCGCGCAGACATCTCGCCCTCTACCTGCCTGCACCTCGCCGCCTCGCTAGGATCTAAACTATGAAAGGAACAACACAAGAGACACATGGTTTATACTGGTTCAGGCCACCATTGTGGTGTAACACCCTACTCCAGTGTGTGGCGTGGTGGATTGCCTCTTGGGCTGATGATGAACAATACAAGGAAGAACAGCCTCGCGAGGGTCTGTTCTTGGCTGGTGCGATGAACTGCTAGGGGGAGTTCAGTCGCTTCTCTCTCTCTCTCTCTGCGGTTGATCTCTTGATGTGATCAAGCTGCGGGTCACGCTCAAGCTTGCCAGATTTCAGATCCCTCTACCCTGTGGGTGGCTAGTCCTATTTATAGGCAGAGGCCCTGGGCCTCTTCCCAAATATTGAGCGGGAAGGGCGCCAACAATTGGCCATTTTGAAGGGGAACATCTAGTACACCTATCCTGACTAAAGTCGGTCCTCGCCTGTCAAAGGCTCTGGCAGTGACGCCGGCTTGGGCTCCAAGATGACTTCCTTCCTGCCGTTGCGACGGTCTTGGTCTTGTTGCACCGAAACGGATGCCTTTGCTTGATGCTCTCGCCTGCGCTTGCCCCCTTTGCACCAAACAGGAAATGAGGACACTGCGCGGGCTGGCGCCCGCCTGGCGCCCTTGGTCGTCATGGCTTGCGTCATGGGCACCTCGTGAGGTACCCCGCCTTGATCTCTCCGCCTCCTCGCGACTCGGCCTGACGAGGCCGTTCCTGAGGAAGGTCCCTGTCGTCTGACCCGCGAGGCTTGGCCCTCGCGAGGGTCTTGAGCTTGTGCTGATGAAGATGGGCCGTGCTGGGGCACCCCTTGAGCCACGTCGCAGGCCGCAGGCAGGCAAGTCTGGGTACCCCCGTTCCCAGAACGCCGGCAGCTGATTCCTCGAGTTTTCTTCCTTGATGTTTTGGACACACGGTTACCTTGACTTTACTTGACATCATTGTTGAAGTCGGGTCGGCCTTGAGGGGTACCCGTGAGTTGATGTGAAAGCCGGGCGGGCCCGGAGAGCACCCGTGCAATGTGACGGTGGCGGCTGGCTGTTTAGCGGTATCACCAAGGAGGGGTTGATAGCTCCGGACTTGTCCCAACATCCGTCACTACTTTAATTGTTAATGCACTAACAGGTTTGGGTATTTGTTCTGAGTTGGCCTCTGGCCTTTACGCACTAACCACCACGCAAGAATAGTTATGGGCCTCGGTGTCGCAGTATCAACCAAAGCTTAGTCAGACGTCCGGTTCAGCATTGCGGCACGGCAGGGCCGGCACCATCCTGTAGTGGTGGAGCCTGGTCCGCCCTGCTCGCAACGACTCGGAGTGCAAGGGGCGATGGGCCTAGATCCCGGAGTGGTTAGGATGTAGACCGGCGGGGACCCCTCTGCTGAGCCTAGGTAGGGCTACGACGTGTTGATCTTCCGAGGCCGGGCATTGACCCAGAAAAGTGTGTCCGGCCAGAGTAATCAAGCGTTCTGGAAAACGTGGTGCACCCCTGCAGGGAAGATATATATTTGAATACCGTGTCCATGGTAATGGACATTCAGACTTATATCCTGATCTTCTAGAACTAGAAATGGATACTTGATATGTGATGGATATGTGGCTCCAGGATTGCTTTCTCGCAGGGAGTTGAGGAAGGATCTCTGGGCCTTATTGTTACAACATGCTTGTTAATTAAAATGCTATTCTTTACTCTTCTACATGCTGCAAGATGCTTGGAGCTGCTTGAAGATGCTAGTCTTTGATAGGCTAGGTCTTCCCCTCTATTCTGGCATTCTGCAGTTCAGTCCACAGATACAGCCCTTCCATTCGATACCAATGCATACTTAGTATAGATCTGATGCTTGCGAGTACTTTGGATGAGTACTCACGGTTGCTTTGCTCCCCCATTTTTCGCCCTTGCTTCTTCTTTCCGGTTGATGCAACCATATGGTGGATCCCTGGAGCCAGATGCCACCGCAAATGGATGCTACTACGTAGAGACCGCCGACGACTAGGAGTAGTTAGGAGGTCCCAGGCAGGAGGCCTTGCCTCTTCGATCGTGGATGTTTGTGCTAGCCTTCTTAAGGAAAAACTTGTTTAACTTATGTCTGTACTCAGATATTGTTGCTTCCGCTGACTCGCTTATGTATCGAGCTATGTATTCGAGCCCTCGAGGCCCCTGGCTTGTAATATGGAGCTTGTATTATTTCATTTTGTGTCTAGAGTTGTGTTGTGATATCTTCCCGTGAGTCCCTCATCTTTATCGTACACATTTGCGTGTATGATTAGTGTACGATCGAGTCAGGGGCGCCACAAGTTGGTATCAAAGCCGACTGCCTGTAGGAACCCCCTTTCCAACTCCTTGGCCGAAGTTAAGTCTAGTCTTAAAAAATTGATTTACTAACATGGCTGTGTGGCTTACGGGCCCACGTCGCCATTGGGTGGTATTAGGATCTTTTACTCCTCGACCTTTACTCTGGGACTCTGATCTCTCTTCTATTCGGGTTAAATGATTTTTCTAACTCTAACAATAGGATCTCGTGATCACATCCATCCGAAGATTCGTCTTACGCCTTTCTTCAATTGAGGGCCAGGATCTGCTTCACATTGTTCACGGGCCGCAGGATCCTTTTATCGAGGGCACCCTGTGTTGTACCCTGCAATTTCCTCGCTCTAGTGGTTTTCTCCTATGTTGATGTAGCCTTTGCTATGTCCCTTTGTTTGGTGTATCCCTCCATCACGTGCAAGCGTGCCGCCTAGCATGTCTGGGATATTTCTCTTGTCCGAGCTCATTCGAACAACACGTAACTAGCTCTATTTATGTATCAGTATGTCTTTAATGACTACTGCTTTGTACATATTGCGCCTTTGCTCATTGTTCTGATGACGTCATGAATGACTCCATACACTTGCTCCACACCTTGCTAAACTACCCATGTTGCATTTAAACAGGATGGTTAGACCCGCTGATTGTGACCATGGTGGCGACAATCCACCATCGCCTGAAATCATGGCTGGAATGATACAACAGTTTGATGTTGAATCACCAGTTTAGGGTAGGAGTCTTAGCTCAGTTTCCGCCCCCCAATATGAATCAACAACCCACCCTAGCAACACTGCAAGACTTTGCGCATCTTAACCCTGTCATCTACCGCAGCTCAATTCAACCCCTTGATGCTGATGACTGGCTCAGTGACATCACTTTCGAGTTGGAGTTTGCTGATGTAGCCCCTGCCAACTATGCCACCTTTGCGACTTATTATCTGAAAGGTTCCGCTGCTCAATGGTGGGACAACCACAATCATTCCTTACCTGTTGGAACCGCCATCACTTGGCCGGAATTCCTAGCTGCATTCTGCGGGCCAATGTCAAACCACCATGGTTAGTCACAACGTCCCAGTTGGAATCGAAGGTTTGAAATTCCATGTTTCCCTCATTGTTTTGAAATCTTCCAAATATTGATCTCGTACTGCAAATGGAATGGTTGAAAACACATACCGCTTCAATCATTTGCGCCACTAAAACCATCCATCTACTACATCCGTCAAGTGAGATAGTGAGCTACCATGCTCATCTTGTTCGGAATGCCGAAGCACGGATTTATTCTTTGCATGCGTGAAAAACACTACCTCGAAGCCCGAAGCTACCATTGGGGCTAATTCCTCGGGTTTTCTTCCTTGATGTTTTGGACACATGGTTACCTTGACTTTACTTGAGACCATTGTTGAAGTTGGGTCAGCCCTGAGGGGTACCCGCGAGTTGATGTGAAAGTCGGGCGGGCCCAGAGAGCACCCGTGCGATGTGACGGTGGCGGCTGGCTGTTTAGCGGTATCACCTAGGAGGGGGTGATAGCTCCGGACTTGTCCCGACAGTCGTCACTACTTTAATTGTTAATGCACTAACAGGTTTGGGTATTTGTTCTGGGTTGGCCTCTGGCCTTTATGCACTAACCACCATGCTAGAATATTTATGGGCCTCGGCATCGCAGTATCAGCCGAAGCTTTGTCAGACATCAAGTTCAGCATTGCGGCACGGCTGGGCCAGCACCATCCTGTAGTGGGGGAGCCTGGTCCGCCCTGCTCGCAACGACCCGGAGTGCAACGGGCGATGGGCCCAGGCCCCGGAGTGCTTAGGATGTAGACCGGCGGGGACCTCTCTGCTAAGCCTAGGTAGGGCTACAACGTGTTGACTTCCGAGGCCGGGCATTGACCCAGAAAAGTGTGTCCGGCCAGAGTAATCAAGCTTGTTGGAAAACATGGTGCACCCCTGCAGGGAAGATATATATTCGAATACCGTGTCCACGTTAATGGACGTTCAGACTTATATCCTGATCTTATACAACTAGAAATGGATACTTGATATGTGATGGATATGTGGCTCCGGGATTGCTTGCTTGCTTCCCAGTGAGCCTGCATAGCGTACAGCTCACACGCGTCCCGGTGAGCCTGCGCATTCGAGGACAGCTTGCACGCCTTTCGGTCAGCCTGCACCTGACGGCGCTTGCACGCCTCCCGTTTAGTCAAGGTCAAGCAGTTGTCCGCATGACACCTCCTACAGCCCTTAAAACCAAAACATGTGGCATCACGTGAATGGTTAACAGAACATACACGGTTTGAATTATACAAACGTTTGAGATATTAAACTGGCAGCTATTTTTTCAAAATGCCTTTGTTGGCTGTCATTATTCGAGTGCGCCTTCTCTCAAAATGGACACGAAAATACCATAGCATGTCGGGTGCCATTCCATGATAGGATGCCAAGTTTCATCAATTTCAGACGAGTTTTGGATTTACTAGATTTTAAAAACCAAGCATCTGAATGTTTTGCTGGCAATCAACGGTGCCCTGGTGTTTGAAATTCATTCCCATTTCTTGCATGGGACCTAAGCATGCACCCAAGGACACAGATTTGATTTTTCGACAAATTTATATGCACCGGAGCATGTGCATGTAGTTCAAATTTGAATTATGCACATAAATGCATTGAAAACTCAGTTAATGCATAAAAATGTCCAAACAAACCCCGAAAAGTCACAAAAATTGACGCAACACACCTGTTGTACTATGTTGACACGAGAAAATATTTGAAAGCAATAAGAGGCAATGGATATCATTTCGTCCCCAAAGGTGGGCTGTTCCTTACCGAAAATCATCATGCTTGCTGTGAGAAGCTCGGGTTTGTGAGAAGCATATATCCAAACCTGCCTCGAATGGGAATTTTTTTTACCATGGCATGTTGATGCCGCCCCATGATAGCATGCCAAGTTTCATCAATTTCAGACGAGTTTTGGATTTACTACAATTTAAAAACCAGGCATCTCAATGTTTTGCCGGCAGTGAACGGTGCCCTAGTGTTTGAAATTCATTCCCATTTCTTGCATGGGACCTAAGCATGCACCCAAGGACACAAATTTGATTTTCCAACCAATTTATATGCACCGGAGCATGTGCATGTAGTTCAAATTTGAATTATGCACATAAATGCATTGAAAACTCAATTAATGCATAAAAATGTCCAAACGAACCCCGAAAAATCATAAAAATTCACACAACACTCCTGTTGTTCTATGTTGACATGAGAAAAATTTTAAAGCAATAAGAGGCAATGGATATTGTTTCGCCCCCAAAGGTGGGACGTTCCCTACCGAAAACCAACATGCTTGTTGTGAGAAGCTCCGGTTTGTGAGAAGCATATACCCAAACCTGCCCCAAATGGGACAAAAAATTTACCACGGCATGTTGATGCCGCTCCATGATAGCATGCAGAGATTCATGAATTTCAGACGAGTTTTGGATTTACTAGAATTTAAAAAACAGGTATCTCAATGTTTTGCCGGCAATCAATGGTGCCCTGGTGTTTGAAATTCATTCCCATTTCTTGCATGGGACCTAAGCATGCACCCAAGGACACATATTTGATTTTTCAACCAATTTATATGCACTGGAGCATGTGCATGTAGTTCAAATTTGAATTGTGCACATAAATACATTGAAAACTCAGTTAATGCATAAAAATGTCCAAAGGAACCCCGAAAAATTACAAAAAGTCACACAACACTCCTGTTGTTCTATGTTCACGAGAAAAAAATCTGAAAGCAATAAGAGGCAACGGATATCGTTTCGTCCCTAAAGGTTGGACGTTCCCTACCGAAAACCGTCATGCTTGTTGTGAGAAGCTCCGGTTTGTGAGAAGCATATACCCAAACCTTCCGCAAATGGGTCAAAATTTTACCACGACATGTTGATGCCGCTCCATGATAGCATGCCAAGTTTCATGAATTTCAGACGAGTTTTGGATTTACTAGAATTTAAAAACCAGGCATCTCAGTGTTTTGTCGGCAACTAACGGTGCCCTGGTGTTTGAAATTCATTCTCATTTCTTAAATGGGACCTAAGAATGCACCCAAGGGCACATATTCCATTTTTCAACCAATTTATATGCACTGGAGCATGTGCATGTAGTTTAATTTTGAAACATGCACCTGAAATGGCTAGAAAACCAATTTAATGTATAAAATGTTCAAATGAACCCTAAATAATTCCAATTCTTTTACGACACACATATAGTTGCATGTTCACTCCAGATAAAAGGTCTAGCAATTCAAACACCATCCATTGCCGATGTGACCCCATTATGTAATTCAAATCAAGATGAAAAATAAAGTAGATCGCACATAGTTTATTATCAGCAACCGTGTGAGCTGCAGCACAAAATATCCTGGAGCACCGTCGATGTATAGTACGCCTATGGCTTACACGAGAAGGTGCGTCGCCTACAGTCCACAGCCGGTGTCTCAAGCACACTAGTTGCTCCCCAAATATCATTTCGTTGTTCAATCATCACCGGCGAAAGATGGGCCCGTGGACCCGCGTCGTGAGGGAAACTTCGGTGGCCCACTCCGACGAGAGCACGGACGTAGCCGCCATGCGTGTGCTAATTAGGTGCATGAGCACGGCCGCAATCTACGATCGGGCGGCAAAGGCAGCCCAAACGACCACTGTTGCTTCTCAGGTGGCGGCAGCAACATCTGCCTCGGGGATAGCAACTGGCGAGAGCGGCACAGTAGCTGCCCGTTCTGTAGCGGCGTCCTTAGCCCTGATGGAGGCCGCCCACGACCATGTCGAGGCAGCCCACGCCCAGCTCCTGGCGGTCACCGCACAAATCGAATGAAGCTTCTCCGACAACGGTCGGCAACCAATGGCAGAAGAGCTGGCAATCGCCGAGAGCGTTCGAGCAGCCGTCCGTTCCTCCTTCACATACCTTGTGACGACGGAGCCCGTCCAAGCCCAGATCGCGTCCGCCCACGCCTAGCTCGTGGTGGCCTTTACTAAAGAGATGACAGACACGGATGGCGAGATGCTTGCTGAGTATGGTGCGATGGATGCCATTGAGCCCCTTCCCCAGGAGACTGTCAGGAGCGAGCTGGACATGTAGGCAGCAGCAGAGATCGATGAGCACTAGCCGTAGTAGTACTCTTTGTTTTGTTTAATTAGGAGCGCTGGTCTTTAATTTTTAGAGTAATGTTTAGGTCAGCTAGCTCTGTTTAATTGCTGAACTTGCTCGATTAAGAAGTGTGGGTGTGCTGTAGTCTCCTTTGTGTACTGATACGTCTCCAACGTATCTACTTTTCCAAACACTTTTGCCCTTGTTTTGGACTCTAACTTGCATGATTTGAATGAAACTAACCCGGACTGATGCTGTTTTCAGCAAAACTACCATGATGTTGTTTTATGTGTAGAAAAGAAAAGTTCTCGGAATGTCCTGGAAATTCACGGAGGCACTTTTTGGAATTTATAAGAATTAATGGGCGAAAGAAATACACCAGCGGGCCCAGGGCCTATCCACGAGACAGGCGTGCCCCGAGGCGCCCCTATCTCGTGGGCCCACTGGACCTCCTCCGACCTCAAATCCAACTCCATATATACCGTCTTGCGGAGAAAAAAATCAGAGAGAAACTTTCATCGCGTTTTACGACACGGAGCCGCCGCCAAGCCCTAATCTCTCGGGAGGGCTGATCTCGAGTCCGCTCGGGCCTGGAGAGGGGGATTTGTCGCCGTCGTCATCATCAACCATCCTCCATCACCAATTTCATGATGCTCACCGCCGTGCGTGAGTAATTCCATCATAGGCTTGATAGACGGTGATGGGTTGGATGAGATTTACCATGTAATCAAGTTAGTTTTGTTACGGTTTGATCCCTAGTATCCACTATGTTCTGAGACTGATGTTTCTATGACTTTGCTATGCTTAATGCTTGTCACTAGGGCCCGAGTGCCATGATTTCATATCTGAACCTATTATGTTTTCATTAATATATGTGTGTTCTTAATCCTATCTTGCAAGTCTATAGTCACCTATTATGTGTTATGATCCGACAACCTCGAAGTGACAATAATCGGGATACTTCTCGGTGATGACCGTAGTTTGAGGAGTTCATGTATTCACTATGTGTTAATGCTTTGGTCCGTTCTCTATTAAAAGGAGGCCTTAATATCCCTTAGTTTCCGTAAGGAACCCGCTGCCCCGGGAGGGTAGGACAAAAGATGTCATGCAAGTTCTTTTCCATAAGCACGTATGACTATTTACGGAATACATGCCTACATTACATTGATGGATTCGAGCTAGTTCTATATCACCCTATGTTATAGCTATTGCATGAGGAATCGCATCCGGCATAATTATCCATCACTGATCCATTGCCTACGAGCTTTTCATATATTGTTCTTCTCTTATTTACTTTTCCGTTGCTACTGTTACAACTACTATGAAAACCCAAAAATATTTATCTTTACTTTTGCTACCGTTACCTTTATTATCATACCACTTTTGCTACTAAACACTTCGCTGCAGATACTAAGTTATCCAGGTGTGGTTGAATTGACAACTCAACTGCTAATACTCAAGAATATTCTTTGGCTCCCCTTGTGTCGAATCAATAAATTTGGGTTGAATACTCTACCCTCGAAAGCTGTTTCGATCCCCTATACTTGTGGGTCATCAAGACAAATTTCCGCGCCATTGTAGGAGCATATCTATTCTCCGAGTCACTTGGGATTTATATCTGTTGATCACTATGATGAACTTGAAAGACTAATCGAACTACTATTTTGCCCTCAACTACGAGGGGAGGTAAGGAATTGCCATCTAGCTCGCACTAGATTCTCATTCCGTTATTAGTAAGCTTGTGACACCTAAACCTGCTATCGCTATGAATTCCGATATGTCGCATGTTATTGATGATGCCACTTCGCTATGCATGATGAAACTACTTGTGTGTGAAACTACTTTGCCATTAGGTGAATTTCTAGATGAAAAACTTGCTAGAGTTAGGGGGTGAAATTATCAAGATCCTATTATCGATGATAGTGATGATGAAGGTTCCCCCAATGATTATGTTTTACCTGTTGTTCCTAAGGGTTATGTTATGAATGAAAAAGCTGCTCTGGAAATCCTAGCTTGCAATGATAGAAATGATCTTAAGAAATTATTAGCTGAATGGAAGCGGCAGTCTCTTAATGCTAGAATGAAACCCGATCCTGCTTTTGCTACTTCACCTATTTGTGTTACTGATAAGGATTATGAATTCTCTGTTGATCCTGATATTATTACTTTAGTTGAATCTGATCCTTTTTAATGCCTTGAATCTGAAACTGTTGTGGCACATCTTACCAAGTTGAATGATATAGACACCTTGTTTACTCATGATGAGAAGTCTCGCTATTTATATATCCTTAAGATATTTCCGTTCTCATTAAAGGGTGATGCTAAAACTTGGTATAATTCTCTTGCTCCTGGTTGTGCGCAAGATATGATTTATTATTTCTCTGCTAAATATTTTGCTGCTCATAAGAAACAAGCTATCTTGCGGGTAATATATAATTTTGTGCAAATCAAAGAAGAGAGTCTCCCACAAGCTTGGGGGAGGCTTCTCCGATTACTTAATGCTTTGCCTGATCATCCTCTTAAGAAAAATGAAATACTTGATATCTTTTATAATGGACTAACGGATGCTTCCAAGGACTACTTGGATAGTTGTGCCGGTTGTGTTTTCAGAAGAACAATGATTTAAGCTGAAATATTACTGAATAATATTTTGACTAATGAAAATAACTGGACTCTTCCCCAGCCAGTACTCAAGTAATTCCTGAACCAATTGAGCCAACTCCTGAGCCTATTCCTAAACCCACTCAAGAAGAGAGGTGTTTTATTTCTCGATCTGAAGATATGCAAGAGGCAAAGAAAACAATGAAAGGAAAAGGTATTAAAGCTGAAGATGTTAAGAATTTACCTCCTATTGAAGAAATACATGGTCTTAATTTACCGCCTGAAGAACTACATTGTCTTGATAACCCGACACAGGTAGTAAAGGTAAATTCTCTCTATAGATATGATAAAGCTGAAATCCCTCCTACTAAGTTTGCTAGCCATTGTCTGGATGAGTTTGATAATTTTATGGTTAAGCTAATACGCTCTATAGATATGATAAAGTTGAAATACCCTCTACTAAATTTCATAGCCCATGCTTAGATGAATTTGATGACTTTATGGCTAGACAAGAAAGTTTTAATGCTTATGTTAGTAGAGAGTTAAAGAATAAAGCTTTCAAGATAGGACGCGTAGGTGATAATCTGGCTAGAGTTAAAGATGAACTTCACCGTGTTAGCTAATACGCTTCTCTGGTTGCTACTCAAGCTGAGCAAGTACTCAAAGCTCAAAATGATTCTCTTGATGAATTAAATAATAAAAATGACTTTGTTGTTAGAGTGGCTACTAGAACTGGTAGAATGACTCAGGAACCTTTGTATCCTGAAGGCCACCCTAAGAGAATCGAGCAAGATTCTCAGAGAAATAATTTAGAGGCACCTAGTTCTTTTAAAAAGAAGAAGAAGAAAAACGGTAGAACTTTGCATTCTTCTAGTGAACCTACTGTAGACACACCTGAGAATTCCAATAATATTTCTATTTCTGATGCTGAAACTCAATCAGGTGACGAACATGAACCTAGTGATAATGTTAATGATAATGTTCATGTTGATGCTCAACCTAGCAATGATAATGATGTAGAGATTGAACCTACTGTTGATCTTGATAACCCACAATCGAAGAATCAACATTATGATAAGAGAGATTTTGTAGCAAGGAAGCACGGTAAAGAAAGAGAACCATGGGTTCAGAAACCCATGCCCTTTCCTCCTAAACCATCCAAGTCAAAGGATGATGAGGATTTTGAGCGCTTTGCTGAAATGATTAGACCTATTTTCTTACATATGCGCTTAACTGATATGCTTAAAGTAAATCCTTATGCTAAGTATATGAAGGATATCATCACAAATAAAAGAAAGACACCGGAAGCTGAAATTTCCACCATGCTCGCTAATTACACTTTTAGAAGTGGAACACCAAAGAAACTTGGAGATCTGGGTGTACCAACTATACCATGCTCTATTAAAAGAAATTATGTTAGAACTGCTTTATGTGATCTTGGAGCCGGTGATAGTGTTATGCCCCTCTCTTTATATCGTAGACTTGAATTGAATAAGTTGACACCTACTGAAATATCTTTGCAAATGGCTGATAAATCAACTGCTATACCTGTCGGTATTTGTGAGGATGTGCCTGTTGTGGTTGCAAATGTCACTATCTTAACAGACTTTGTTATTCTTGATATCCCCGAGGACGATAGTATGTCTATTATCCTTGGTAGACCTTTTCTTAATACTGTAGGGGCTGTTATTGATTGCAACAAAGGCAATGTCACTTTTCATGTTAATGGTAATGAGCATACGGTACACTTTCCGAGGAAACAATCTCAAGTTCATAGTATCAACTCTATTGAAAAAGTTCCAACTATCATTTTTGGAGGTTTCAAATTTCCTCTCCCTACTGTCAAGAAAAAGTATGATATTCTTATTGTTGGGGAATTTCATATCCCCGTTGAGGTAACTTAGTGTTATTCGAAATTTCTCCGGTTCCGTGTTATTAGGAATGAGTTTGTTAACAAGACTTGATCAACCTTGTTAGTGGGTTCATTTTGATGATCACGAGATGGATGAAACTAGAAGGCACAACCTTCTGTACCCTCCTTTTACTTTCTGTTATTTAGAATAAATAAAGCAAAAATAGTATTATCCGTGTGTTTTCTGAATTATCCGTGCATTAAAAAATAGTCCGAAAATAAAAGTGCTCCAAATGCCCTGCAAACTTAGTATGATTTTTTCTGGAATATTAGAGGATTTTAGGCACTAAAAACACCGTAGGAGGGCCAAGCACCAGGCCACGAGAGAGGAGGGCGCGCCCCCCTGTAGGACGCGCTCCCTGTCTCGTGGGCCCCTGGTGGCCCCCTCTACTTATGCCAGCACCCACACACTTCATCTTCTACCCAAAAAAATCCCCATCCAGCTCAAGCACGAGTTCTAGCTCATTTTGCTGCGATTTTTAATCTCTTAACTCAAAGCTCCATTCGCAAAACTGCTTTGGGAGATTGTTGCTTGGTATGTGACTCCTCCATTTGTCCAGTTAGTTTTTGTTCTAGTGCCTTATTCATTGCAAATTTTTGCTGCATAGGTGACCATGTTCTTGAGCTTGCATGTTAAATTTTTGAGGTCCCTAGCAATTCCAATGCATGATATAGGCTTTAGGCACTTGTAGGAGTAGTTGCTATCAATCTTGTTTAGTTTTATGCACTTTTATTTTGAAGTTACTAAAATTTCAGAAATTTTCAGAAAAAGAAATATGCTTAGAAGAATGTACCAAGGAGGTTCCTCGGCAAAGAAAGGGCCAAGGATTGCTATACGTGAGCAAGATGTTGAATTGCCGAGGGACGCAAATGTACGGGCTTGTGAGTGGCCATCCGATGATTTTATGGTCGAAGCAGGCTTCAAGGAGGAATTTGACGCATATGTGCGTAGCCGAGCTGGAGGACTTCTTACAAGATAAGTGTCCGCAGTACTATCAGTTGACTGATTCTTTTGTACGGAGGTTCAAATATGATTGTTCACATAATTCTCCTAGTGTCATGTTTGATATTTATGATATGTCTTATACCATGGATTTAGAGGATTTCACAACTGCTTGCAAACTCCCGCAGTGGGTTAATATTAATGATCCTCCCAAATCTGAATTTAGAGATTTTCTTGCTAGTATTACTGTGGGAGAATCTAGGGACGTAGCACAAGCTACCATAGGGAGCATTCCTTTTCCTGCTATATATTACTTTGCTTTATTTATTGGTAGATGCATTAACGGTAAGGACGAAGTATGTCACATGTGTGCCCCTGATCTTTGTGTCCTCAAGAGTGCTGCGTCAGGTTATAAAGGTTATAACTTGGGGGCAATAGTTGCACGTAGGTTGCGTAATAATAGTAGAAAGGAGATTTATTTGGAGGAATTTATGCAACCCGTGTGGCTAACTTTCTTAATATAGCTCCATGAGAGGGGATATGATTTTACCTCCTGTTTATTTGGATAAAGAAGCTATGTTCAGTCATCATTTTCTTGACAGAATGAACAATTCCTCCATTATCGACTAATCTATGACAAAGTAATGTCGTCCTGTTACTCTTCCTGCCCCCTACCTTTTGATTATCGTGCAAGAGGAAGATACGTTGTCACCGTGGAGGAAGCAACTGAGTATGAGAGAGGAATGGAGGCAGCTCGCCAAAGACGCTGCTGCTCAGAGGCGGTCGCCTCTGCATCTCAAGACAACTCCGGCTTCACTTATGGATATCAGCCAAAGTGTCCTTGGTACTAGACCAACTTAGGCCAAAAGCCTATGCTTGAGGGAGTACGTATTTCTCACCGACTTTACATTCATGTTCACACACTAATCGTCGGTGCTCATACTCTTTCATTGTATTATCCATGCTAGTTTAAATTTCTTGTTCTAGCCTTCTTCTTGTGTGTTTGATAAACCTTAAGAAAAACCCAAAAAAAATAGTTAGTTTAATTTCCATGGTTGTAGTAGAATTAGAATGAAAACCCAAAAAGATTTCTCGTTCTTCTTTTAGTTGTTGGGATCTTTCCCGTGTAAATAGTTTTATTTTCTTTTCTTTCTTTTGGGGGTTGAGAAGACCATATTGAAAATGCTTAGTGGCTCTCATATGCATGAATGTTTATTTAACTTAGAGCCCATATTACCCTGTCTTCTCTCTTGAGTTGAATGCTTGCAGATTCTAGCTTAGTCCAATGCACGTGCACTCTTATTATTATACACATCGCTCGGGTCGCAAGTGAAAGGCAATAATGACGATATATGATGAACTTATTGGGATGAGAAAAGCTGGTATGAACTCGACATCTCTTGTTTTTGTAAATATGATGAGTTCATTGTTCTTAGTCACTATTATGAAGTAAACATATTTGCAATGACATTTAGAGATTATAGTTACTTGTGCCATGCTTGATTAGCTTTGAGTTATAATGGTTTACCTCGTGAGCCAACATGCTATTAGAATGATTATGATATGATATGATGGGATGGTATCCTCCTTTGAATGAATTAAGTGACTCGATTTGGCACATGTTCACACATGTAGTTGAATCAAATCAACATAGCCTTCATGATATTTATAGTTCATGGTAGATTATATCCTACTCATGCTTGTACTCGGTGTGAATTAATTTTAATGCATGTTTATGACTGTTGTCGCTCTCTCGCTTGGTCGCTTCCTCAGCCTTTTTGCTAGCCTTCACCTGTACTAAGCGGGAATACTGCTTGTGCATCCAAACTCCTTAAACCCCAAAGATGTTCCATATGAGTCCACTATACCTTCCTATATGCGGTATCTACCTGCCGTTCCAAGTAAATTTGTATGTGCCATACTCCAAACCTTCAAATGAAATTCTGTTTTGTATGCTCGAGCAGCTCATCTACAACTAGGGATGCCTATATCTTCCATGCTAGGTGGGTTATTCTCAAGAGGAGTGGACTCCGCTCCTCATTCATGAGAAAGGGCCGGTAACCGGGATGCCCAGTCCCATGATCCAAAAAGATCAAAGCAAATCAAAATAATTGAACAAAACTCGCCCGGGGCTGTTGTATGTTGGAGGCACTCGTTGTTTCGAGCAAGCCATGGATTGACGCTTGTTGGTGGTTGGGGGAGTATAAACCTTTACCATTATGTTTGGGAACTGCCTATAATGCATGTAGTATGGAAGATATAGCCATCTCCTAGTTGTTGCATTGAAAGTGAAAGTATGCTGCTCAAAATATTTTTCAATCTCTATTTTAAAATCGAGCTCTGGCACCTCTACAGATCCCTGCTTCCCTCTGCGAAGGGCCTATCTATTTACTTTTATGTTGAGTCATCACCCTTCTTATTAAAAAGCACCCTGTCATTTGCATTCATTACTATTGGTTTATATTGGGCATAACTTGATTGGATCTCTTTTACCATGAATTACAATGTTTAGTCAGTCCTTGATCTTTAAGGGTGCTCTGCATTTATGTTTTGCGGTCTCAGAAAGGGCTAGCGAGGTACCATTTTTTTATATCATGTTATGATTATTTTGAGAAAGTGTTGACATCCGAGTTTTATTATTATGGCTCGTTAGCTGATTATGTTATTGATATGAGTAATTGTGAGACCTATGTGTTATTGTGAGTATGGTTAGTTCATAATATTTGCTGAAACTTGAATGCTGGCTTTTCTTGTTTACAACAACAAGAGCAACAGAGTTTGTAAAAGTTTTTCTTTATCACTTTCTGTTTATCAACTGAATTGCTTGAGGACAAGCAAATGTTTAAGCTTGGGGGAGTTGATACGTCTCCAACGTATCTATTTTTCCAAACACTTTTGCCCTCGTTTTGGACTCTAAATTGCATGATTTGAATGAAACTAACCCGGACTGACGCTGTTTTCAGCAGAACTACCATGATTTGAATGAAACTAACCCGGAATGTCCTGGAAATTCACGGAGGCACTTTTTGGAATTTATAAGAATTAATGGGCGAAAGAAATACACCAGGGGGCCCAGGGCCTGTCCACAAGACAGGGGGCCCCCCTAGGGCGTGCCCCCCTATCTCGTGGCCCCCCTGGACCTCCTCAGACCTCAACTCCAACTCCATATATTCCGTCTCAGGGAGAAAAAAATCAGAGAGAAAGTTTCATCGCATTTTACGACATGGAGCCGCCGCCAAGCCCTAATCTCTCTCGGGAGGGCTGATGTGGAGTCCGTTCGGGGCTCCGGAGAGGGGGATTCGTCGCCGTCGTCATCATCAACCATCCTCCATCACCTATTTCATGATGCTCACCACTGTGCGTGAGTAATTCCATCGTAGGCTTGCTGGACGGTGATGGGTTGGATGAGATTTACCATGTAATCAAGTTAGTTTTGTTAGGGTTTGATCCCTAGTATCCACTATGTTCTGAGATTGATGTTGCTATGACTTTGCTATGCTTAATGCTTGTCAATAGGGCCCGAGTGCCATGATTTCAGATCTGAACCTATTATGTTTTCATGAATATATGTGTGTTCTTGATCCTATCTTGCAAGTCTATAGTCACCTATTATGTGTTATGATCCGACAATCCCGAAGTGACAATAATCGGGATACTTATCGGTGATGACCGTAGTTTGAGGAGTTCATGTATTCACTATGTGTTAATGCTTTGGTCCGGTTCTCTATTAAAAGGAGGCCTTAATATCCCATAGTTTCCGTAAGGACCCCGCTGCCACGGGAGGGTAGGACAAAAGATGTCATGCAAGTTCTTTTTCATAAGCAGGTATGACTATTTACGGAGTACATGCCTACATTACATTGATGAATTGGAGCTAGTTCTATATCACCCTATGTTATAGCTATTGCATGAGGAATCGCATCCGGCATAATTATCCATCACTGATCCATTGCCTACGAGCTTTTCATATATTGTTCTTCGCTTATTTACTTTTCCGTTGCTACTGTTACAACTACTACGAAAACCCAAAAATATTTATCTTTACTTTTGCTACCGTTACCTTTATTATCATACCACTTTTGCTACTAAACACTTTGCTGCAGATACTAAGTTATCCAGGTGTGGTTGAATTGACAACTCAACTGCTCATACTCAAGAATATTCTTTGGCTCCCCTTGTGTCGAATCAATAAATTTGGGTTGAATACTCTACCCTTGAAAGCTGTTGCGATCCCCTGTACTTGTGGGTCATCATGTACCCAAATTATGCAATGACGTGGATGACCACTGTAACCATGGAAATTCATACCAAAACTTTTGATGTTCAAACTCATCACACATGGGTTAAGCTATCTGAATCGTTTGTGATGTCCACATATCGTACACAGTTCTGAATAAGGGACCGTGTCTGATGACACTTTGCGCGCTAGTTTTTTGGCTGAAGCGATTCCAAATTTTTGGCTTCCGCGGAAATATCTACCTCCCCGCCCCTCCCCCTTACCAAAAGCCACATTTCCCCTCTTTCTGCCTTCCTTTCCAAGTTGAAACCTTCACTCCTTGCTTGTAGCAACGCCTGCTCCTCGTCGGCGACCCTCCTTCACGTTGCTCGACCTCGTCTATCTAGGCAGGTAATCCAGACCCGACCCCCATTCGTCTCCTCCTTCCACATCCCACATGCCCCGACCACCGGCACGAGCGCGACACCTTCCACCCAAATCACCGACCCCTCCACCAAATAAGCGCCGCCCTTAGCCATGGTACACGCAGTATAGCCAGGATCTCCAGGAGCATTTGGCAGCGGAGAAGCAAATTGCGGTCGCACACGCGGATGAGATCGCGATAGCTGCCATTCGTGCCAACCCCTAGATCTTGGAGGAGCACCTTACCATTTGCTAGCTATGCCGGTTAAGCATGCTCGGTTTACCCGTTGCGTGTGCTGCTCCTGCCTTTCCTTCACAAATTCTAGTGAATTGTGCTATCTAATTTTACCATGCAATCTGTTGCTCTAGTGCATATGTTCTATATGTCGTGCAGTGTGGTGCTCACTTATTAACTGTTTTGTTAATTAGTTGTCATCTTCATTTAACTGTTTGGTTCAATTCCGCAAATGTGATGTTCAATTCTTCAGGCTGCAATTTTATATTGTCTTCCATGTGAGAAATAAATCGAATTTATCTTTACAAAATACATGAGAAACGAATACAATTGCTATATTTCCAAGTCGTCAAGCATGCTTGGTTTGGTTATACATTGTGCAATGTGGTGCTCAGTTAACGTTTGGTTCATCTGTGTTGTGGTGTTTAGTTAAATGTTTGGTTCAATTCTGCAATGTGATGTTCAATACTTGTGGTAGCATTCTGTTATTGTATACCATGTGAGGAATAAATTGAATTTGGCTGTAGTAAATACATGATAAACAAATACAATTGCTACAATTGGCTGTAGTTAACTGTTTGGTTAACTGTCTGATCTTCTATTAGGAGTATGTCCTATTGTGCAATGTGGTGCTCAGTTAATGTTTGGTTCATTTGTTGTGCTGTTTAGTTAACTGCTTGGTTCAATTCTGCAATGCGATGTCCAATTGTCATGGGTAGAATTTTGTATTGTTGTGCATGTGAGGAATAAATCGAATTTGGCTGCACTTAATACATGAGAAACATATACAAGTGCTATATTTCCTAGTTCTTAATCATGCTTGGTTTGGGTAAATGGGTTTTCCGTGTGCTTGAATTAATCTGATGAATCTGCAATGTCCTTATTTTTCATCAACATATTTTACTGATAGCATGCGAACCCTTACTTAACCTGATGACTAACTAACTTATATGTGTTGCAGGGAAACAATGGGAAGCACTGAGGTTTACAATCGAGGTTAGCACATGCATGGTCCGTTCTCTAATAGCACATTATTGTGCAATTGCAGGAACCATTCTAATATTTTGGTTTTAAACAATTTGTTCTTGCACATGTAGGTCCTGCTGTCAGAGGTTTTGACCCACTGTTTGACCCTTTTTGCATATGGGGAAATGAGTTGTCCATGAATATCAATCAAATCAAGAAACTCAAAAAGATTGTTAGGATAAAGAAATTAGCGACAAAAAATAACAAGATCTTTGTCTGCATAATGAAGAAGACATGAGTTCACTACAAGATGGTACTAACTATTATACCTTACCTTTTTTTATTCCTTTGCCCCATTTCCAATATAGAGAAGATATTTATGCACATCCTTGTTTTCAGGCCTTTCCAAAGCAGTTCACTGATGATTACCTCTTAAACCACCTCTATGGTCGAGGCGAGGAAGGTTTTCATACAACACCCACGGTTCAATATTGAAGTGTTCTCAAGAGGACGAAGGACGAACGGTCAATCATCCACAGTGCACCGCCTAAAGTTGCAAAGAACTTCAACATGAATGAAGGCTCAATATTCGCATTCCGCTTCAAATAGCTTTTCCGTAGAAGATGCATCTGTCTATATACCGTCTATGATACTAATTTCGAAAGGTTCTACATGTTGCATGTGGAACTTGCTGCTGGTGCAGTTGTGTAATGGGGTAGCTAAATGCTGAAGCTATATCATGTTGTACTCTGATGTATTTCACTTATGAAATTCCGATTCCTTAATATGGAAATGAAATATATTGTGTGCTTAATATGAAATGTCAATTAGATTAATAAATGGATTATGAATAATCGTATAATTAGCCTACTAATGGATAATTAGCATGCTAATTGGGTTTTGCTATTACAAACGGTTGTTGAAAAATACCGTATGGCGATGACCTCGTGCAACGCATTACGCTTTCTAGGAATAAACCGTGTTGTATCAATGAACAATCACACACGACTTTCTCTTGAAAATTGTTTGCGTTAGGCCACCTTGCGCAAACGTTTACCACACACTCGTGCGCGTCGGTCCTAAACTAACGGTTTAACACCCCTTTCCGTGACGGAATTTGGAACCGTCGCCAAGTGAGTGTGGGCGATAGGGGGGTCCTTCCCACACGACCCAAAAACCATCGGGGATAAGGCCCCTATAGTACTCCTACTCGTTTCTGCTCGCATTGCCATCGCAGTCGGTATTCTGTGGTGCTACGTTTACGATGGGCGTCCCATCACAAATGGTTCACTATTTTAGATCGTGTATGATGTGCGGCCCATCACAAACGGTTCACCGTTAAGAAGATTAGCTAATTGTCATACAAGTGTCGGACAGGATTACGAAACGTCGGACCGTCATAACATCGTCGTACACGACAAGTATCGCACACGCTATTCTGTGGTCAAATGTTTATGATGCATACTTCATCAGAAGCAGTTCATGGTTGCGAATCCTCAGCGGCGGAGCCAACGTATAAGCGTTGGGTTCAAGTGAACCCAACGAGTTTTGCTTCGTACGTGCGTGTAGGCACATGTTTAACTGACATGAACCCAGTAAAAAATTCTGGCTGACCCCATCAAATAACGTGAGCAGCTAAGCAATGGGCCCAAAAGCCCACGGGCACTTGATGCCCAGGCGGCCAGCCGGCCAGCCGGACAGGCCTAAACCATTATTAGTCACGTACTCTGTACTCTCGTTTTGTTGTTTATACATACATACGCACGTAGTCGAACACTTCGTCTGAGTCTCGTCTGTTAGTTTTCCAATTCACATCTCTCCTCGTCTGTTTGTGTTCCTTGGCATCTAGATCGACAGTGACAACAATTTTCACCCAAAATTTGAGGTATTTAGGTTACATTGCCACATCTCGTCACCTCGTCTCTTATGTCTGTTCTATCTAGCCTAATAGCCTAGTATATCATAGTGATTCTTTTGCCCTAGTTTTTGCTATATATTTTTCAAATTTGTTATGTGGGGAAAGATATATTTTCTACAATTAGTAATGTGGATGTGTTCAATCATTTTAAGGTGATGAAAGATCGAAAGGGGTCGCTCTAAAATGTGAGTGGGTTTACAAGCTTCGTTTTCTTGATGGTATTTATTTTAAACTTGTCAATCGAAGTTGTCATTGTTTCAATATTTTCTGAAGAAGAGAAGCTAAATCTGGAGCTTCAACATTATTTGATACTACTCTATTATTTATATTATGTAAACATGTGTCTTTATAATTGTATCGAACCAGTATGTCTTGCACTCTTCAGTTTTTAATGCAGCACAAAATGTTTGTCATAGTGTTTATGGGTGCTATAATTTTGTTGTAGTTAGACTTTAATCTTCATAATTAGTATCAAGTTCTCATAAAAGAGTGGGTGGCCGAACCCAATGGCCAAATTTTCTGGCCCTGCCCCTGCGAATCGTGTATGATAAGGCAACTAACACAAACGTTTAGTTTGCCGCACCGTTTGTGATATTATGTGACATCGCACACGCTTTGCAAACGGCAACTGTGTGCATGCTTGCACACGTTTCCTCTCTATGATCCGTCTCGGATTATGGTGCATATCGCAAACGTATGTGTTATACGAACCGTGTGTGCCGTAACAACCTAGAGAGCGTAATTTCACCATAATTTAATTGCTGCTTTTCCAAATTGTACCAGATTTGGATTTGAATTTGAATGTATGCTACAACTTTATTCATATCCATCAAGTTCAAACAACCAATGCATTATTCGATTCATAGGTACATATGTTCAAGAATTACATAAGAACCAAATAAAGAATGATGAACCATAGTTATATACTTGTACTATTAAAGACGGTAAAGAAAGAGGCGAAATATATTCTGGTTGCTGAACAATGTGAAGCGGAATGCCCATATTGTGCCTTCCTCCATGCAGATGGCACACACGACCCTAGTCCAACCCCTTGTGATGGACGACTGCCCATCCTTCACGGTCTTCATGAAAATATCTAGATAATCATCGTGTTCTGGTAGAAATACTTTAACCTTTGCATGCCCACCAATCATGTAGTTTGAGAGGTAATCTTGGGTAAACTGCTTGATTTCAGACATTGTCAGCTAACACAACTCATTATGGGCAGTAAAAAGAAGGCTGTAGAGTTATTACTTACCATCTTGCAGTTCGCTGTTGTCTTGGATAAAGTGTAAACAAATAGTTTAATTGCCATCTTTGGACCCATTTTACTAACAATCTTTATCAGCTTCCTCACTTGATGTTGGTTCATCGATATCTCATTGCACCATACGCAGAAAGGGTCGAAACGCGGATCTTTACCAATGACATATGTACCTAAAAGAACCACGTTAATATTAGAAGCTAAACAACAATTGCACAATGATGTTGTACAACACTCTTTTATAATATGTCTATATACATCCGTATGTGGTAGTCCATTTGAAATCACTAAAAAGAAAAATATTTAGGAACGGATGGAGTATCTAATAACATCCAATATACTCAAATATTAGATGAATTAACATCTTATATTAATGGGCCGGAAGGAGTTTAGTTCATTCTTACAAATTATCGACTGCTGTATCCACGGGTTACAGTTAGTTTGAGCTAGTTCGGCTCAAATAGCCCTAAATGATATCTAAACATGAGAGCTAGTTTGAGCTAGTTGCATCTATAACCCACCCAAAAAAACTAGTATCCAACCCAAGAGGTGCTAATTGGAGCTAGTTCTCCTAGTGCATTTATTGTCAATCTAACCCTGCCATCATAAAACTCTTTGGATGGAGTTAGTTCAGGGTTAGTAATGAGCTAGAAACTAACTCTAACCTCTAGCTAAGTTGAGTATCCAAACAGGGTTGTGTTGTTGCTGTTGCAGCTGCTGCTCTTCTACGTATATCTAGACATCATTAGAACATTAATGTAACACTCTTCCTTGTTGCTATGTAGCCTAGGATTGCATATTTAGACATTAAGTACAATGCATGTTGCTATGTAGCCTTAGATATATTACATACGACCCTAGTTAACCTAAGGAGAAATGGGTTGCAGATATATTTAGTTAAAAGTCCGATTCATCGATTAGTCCCTTATCAGCCGCCGGCCTATATGGTACCAGCTATGGATATCCTGAACAGTGAGCAGATATAAGCCATGGGATGAAAATAACCTCGATGGAAAACAATAGTCGTTCCCAAAATTTTCCTATGTAAGTACATCAAGAAGCATGTTAAGCACAACAGGCTAAACATCAACCAAAATTACACATGGCAGACAAAATAATGTAAGATAGCTTCAGTGTGCAGGTTTAAGCATGCTAGTAAAGCAAAACAAGTGGAAAGGTGTGCTAACTGCAACAGGCCTAACATTTAACAACAAGAAAACATGGTCATTCAAACTGGTATTGTGCCGGTCTAAGTAGACTGGTTATGGTTAAATAAAAATGGAAAAGCGTGTTAACTACAAGATGCAGCAACCAAATGTAGTCATTCATGGTGGTATTGTTGAAACTGGTACTGATGAAATTGAAATGCACAGTTCATACTTGCACATATAGAACATCACGTTGTGAATAACTGGAATAAACAAGGCATACTACAAACAACCAAAGATAGCATTTGAAACTGAACATATGCTAACTACAAACAACCGAACAATCAAAAAACTTTAAAAGAGGCATATGCTAGCTATAACAGGCTTAACAGCAAGCAAATATATGCATTCCTATCGGTATGTTTAAAACTAGATTGATGAAATGTAATCGCATAAAGAATAATTGCACATATAGAGCATCACATTCTGAACAACTGAAATAAACAAATCATGGGTTTCCTCACTTGTCACAGATGGGCTCGTTCCCGTGGGAAGAGCATGGGCACTGGATGCGCTCCATGTTGTCGCAGATGGGCTCCTTCCCCTAGGAAGAGCACGACTGTAGAGTGCTCTCCCTGATGTTGCAGACGGGCGCTTTCCCCTTGGAAGAGCAGATGGGCTCTTTCCCCTTGGAAGAGCCGGAGAGGGTGCCTTCCATGTGGTCGCCGTTAATGAGGTCTGACTTGGAAGCTATGGATCCCAAGCCAGCGTGTCGGTGTACAAAAAGAGGGGTACACTTTTTGTACCCCTATAACTGTGCACGGGCAGTCTGAGCCGCGTGCACCACCGCACTGAGCAAGGCAAGGGAGGTGAGCCAAGGTAAGGCCGAAGCTCGAAAGGAGCAGAACAATGCCAAGACCAAGACCACAAAGAGCAAAGGGGACGAAGCGGACTCCCCCGGCAAGATCCTTGCCGGGAGGCGGTTTTGGCAAACCCGGCAAGACCCTTGTCGTGGCAGCTCGCCCCACACCTACGGAGCGAGTCACCCTTTAGTCCACTACCCCCATGGGGCAAGGATTCGGGAGACATCCCCATGGTGGCATGCAGATCTTTGTGAAGACATTCAAGATCAGATACACACTATAGAAGATGACGACCCTTGGCGGGATCCCAGCCAAGGAGGACCATAAGGCCCCGCAAGAGCCTTGCCGGGATGACAAGACGCTGCCACGGCAAGACCCTTGCCGGGCTACGACGAGTCCCTTGCCAAGAACACCAGAGGGCCACCATCGTGCCCACGCCAATCAAACCTCCACCACTGTTCGCATGTAGCCGCCGACCCAACCCAGTTGGGCAGGCACTGCGTGGCGGCAAGCGGATCTTCGTGGAGCCTCACCACCGCGCCACCTCACCTGCCGCCTGCCTACATGGCACCATGGGCATCGCTGGCGCGTGTCGGTTTACACGAAGGAGCGGCGACGGACGAGACAGGCTCTCCCCGTCCCGATAAAGCAAGGACACCTAAGCAAGACGCATTAAAGGCGCCTTGTCATGTAATGCGAGGGATAAACTCGCATCATTGTACCTTTCCACCTCATGTGTGCCATCGTGGCAACCCCTTTCCCTATAAAAGGAGGCCTGTGGCGACCTGTGAGGGGATTCGCCTTTTGGAGCTCCTCACGCCCCATTGCTAGTTCAAGAACACAGATAAACAAACCACCAAAGCAGGAGTAGGGTTTTACGCATCCTCGCGTCGAACCTGGATAAGGAAACCATGTGCTATCTGTTTGATCCGCTCATCTCACGACCCCGCGCCCCGCGACCGTAGTAGGGATTCTTGTGATCCCATAGGTGTCGTTCCCACCGACATCTTTGGCGCGCCAGGTAGGGGGCGCAGTTGTGAGAATCGGCTCTAGTAGTTAGTTTGACGCTTCTTCATCGTCATGGCGCCCAAGAAGAAGATGACGGTGGAGGTTGGCCCGTCGAAAGCCGGACATCCCGTCCCGACGCGGGCGAGCAGCGGACCGGTCGCAGAAAGGACCCGGGGCGTCATTCGCGAACACCAACACCGTCCCAGCAGTCGAAGTTTGGGAGGCGGCGATGTTCGTGCGCCTGGTAACGGGCCGCACATCGCCAAATCCAAAGACGGAGCCAGGCCCTCCGCGGGTGGGGCGGGGCCATCCAAGATCACTGCCACCCCGCCCTAAGGCGACGCGAGGGCTTCCAAGACTCCCACGCCGGCGCCGACGGCGCGCTCCTCTCAAGCGGCGCGCGACGAACTGCGTAATCACGGCGAGGACCCTGGGCGTCGCCACGGAAAGAGCCCCGAGCGCCACTCCGAAGATTTAGAAGACCTGCCCGCTCGTCGAGGTCGTGATAGAGCTCCTTCTCACATGGTCAGAAGTCGAAGCGCATCGCGATCCGTGCAGGTTTCGCTGCCACCAACGCTAGCAGAAGCCCTGGCGCACACGCAGTTGCTCCTCGATTTTCCTCCCACTACGGGGAAACTCGAAGAATGGAGAGCCACTATCCGAAGCCTTGTTGAGGTGGCCAACAAAGACGTACCGAGTCCGGTGGAGCCCCTGGGTCGACGCTCCGACGGAGTCCCACGCACCAGTGGCAGGAAAGCCAGCGGCGCCGCGACCACGGTGCACTCGCCTCCTCCTCGCCCGGTACCGCGGACGCCAGCCCGTCGGGACGTTACGGGCGACGAAATCTCCGTAGCATCGTCCGACCCGCGGTTCCACTGTGAACAGTGCCAAGTTCTTCAGGAACGAGAACATGAAGACGCTCGAACCACTATCGAGCGCCGGCGCGGAGCGCGCCACCAATCAGACAGGCGAGCAGGGCCTGTTGTGAGCCACCCGGCATCAGAGAGCCCTGGAGGCCTACCTTACGAGGTAGGCTGTCCGGCTTTTACCCATGAGCTATGGCAGTTCCAGTGGCCCACTCACCGCACCTTCAAACCCGACATGGGCGAAAAGTACAGCGGCAAGGCCCACCCGTCCGAGTTCCTCACCATCTACACCATCGTGATGCAAGCTGCCGGAGCCCGCGACGATAAGGTGCTTGCGAATTACTTTCCGTTGGCTCTTAAACCCAACGCCATGTCATGGTTGATGCACTTGCCGGTAGACTCTATTTCCTCCTAGTCGGATTTGTGCAATGAGTTCGTGGGCGCCTTTACTGGAGGCCACCAAGCCCATGGCCAAGCAAGCGACCTGCACGTCATTCCCCAGAAGGGAGGCGAGAGTCTCCGCAAGTATATACAGAGGTTCAGTCGGATACAGTACAATATCCCTGATGTTCACCCTGCCGCCATCATCAGCGCGTTCCATCAGAACGTGCGTAACCGCAAGATGCGCGAAGAGCTGGCAATGAACAAGGTGAAAGATGTAGCAGAACTCTATGTTCTTGCTGACAGATGTGCCCGAGCTGAAGAGGGAAGGAAGTACCCCGGCAAAGATGCCGGCGTGGAAACCGACTCCTCAGATGAGGATATTGCCGCCCCGGCGAAGAAAGCCCGACGCCGCAACAGGAAGCGCAAAGGTAAAGCCGTGCTTGCCGTCGAGGGATCTGATGACGCCGGCTCCACCAAGAAAACCAAGGCAGATGACCCCGGCAAGGAAGTTGCCGGATGTGTCGTCTGCCGGGCCTTGGCGGCTGCCGAGGAGCCAGGAAACTCCGACAAGCGATACTGCAAGATCCATCGCACCAAAGGCCATGCTCTCCAAGACTGTCGATAGTTGAGCTCCTCGCTGAGAAGCAGAGGGTTGAGTATGAGAGGCGGGACAGGGAGAAGGTCCCAGAAGGTGCTGAGGGGTCCAGCAAGAAGCGTGACGGCCAGGAGGGCCATTGCAGCAAGGATAAACAACAGGAGAGGCCCGCCCGGGGCCATGACAGAAAGCCAGAAGACGACGATCATGAAGAGGACGATGAATCCGGCGACCAAGAGTTTCAGAAATCTACAGAGGCCATGTGCGTCGACGGCGGCGCCTCGCTGCATACTTCTCACCGCCGGCTTAAACAGTGGGCGCAAGAGATTACAGCGGCAGAGCCGTCGTTTGATGCCCAATGGTCATTGAAGTGGTCCAAAGACACCTATCATTTTTACACCGAGGATCACCCCGATCGCACTATCATGCGGTCGGTGCTTGCCATTGTTGGTTTCACCAACAATATGCAACCTCAAGGTGACGTAAGATGCTAGTCGATGGCGGGCTGGTCTGAACTTGATCTCGCCGCCGTGATCGAGAAATTGCAGATTCTCGATGGAGACCTCAAGAGGCGGGCACGCTTCAGTGGGGTCAACTCGGAAGAAGCCAATCCAAGGGAAAGGTCACGCTGCCCGGGACTTTTGGAAGCGACCTGAACTACAGGACGGAGAGGATCGTGTTTGATGTTGCCAAGATCCCCTTGCCCTACAACGGGATCCTTGGCCGCCCAGCTCTGGCCAAGTTCATGGCCGCGTCACACTACGCCTACAACACCCTAAAGATGCCAGGACCTGTGACAATCATCACCATTCCCTCCGATAAGAAAGATGCGCTGATTTGCGCTGACCAACTATACCAAAGAAGCGATTCAGCAGCTGCCGCCACTAGGGCACTTGCTCCTGCCGTTGGGACCCCGGGAGGGAAGAAGAAGAAGAAGACCGGTGAGACCTCGGACACCCACTCCGGCAAGCGCACCTCTTCGGAGTGTAGCGCTGCCGTCGAGGACGTGCCAGAGAGCTCCACCGGCGGAAACAAGAAGCCCATGGCCATACCGCCGGGAACCAAGAAGGTTCCTGTCAATGAGGACGGCACAGGAGGAGCTTTTACCATAAGCTCCACCCTTTACGACAAATAGGAAGACGCGCTCGTCACCTTCCTGCGGGCGAATGTTGATGTGTTTGCATGGCAAGCTTGCGACATCCCCAGTGTTCCCAGGGAGGTGATTGAGCACCACCTTGCTGTCTGCCCTCATGTGCGGCCCGTCAAGAAGAAGATCATAAAGCAAGCTTTGGAACTACAAGAGTTCATCACAGAAGAGATCCGGAAACTGTAAGCAGCGAGTTTGGTAAGAGGAATGCTCCATCCAACGTGGTTGGCCAATCCGGTCGTAGTGCGCAAGGAAAATGGGAACTGGAGACTGTGTATTGATTACACAGATATCAATAAGGCTTGCCCTAAAGACCCCTTCCCGTTGCCGCGCATCGACCAGATTGTTGACTCCATGGCTGGGTGTGATCTGTTGTCATTCCTCGACGCCTACTCCGGCTACCACCAGATCTTCATGACAAGAGAAGACGAAGAGAAAACAGCATTCATCACCCCATGCGGTAAGTATTGTTTCATGCAGATGGCTTTCGGGTTGAAGAGTGCTGGTTCGACGTTTGCAAGGGCGGTCCAGATTGGTTTTGAACCCCAGCTACATAGAAATATGGAAGCTTATATGGATGACATAGTGGTCAAAACCAAGGACAGGGCAACCCTCATACCAGATTTGCAAGAAACATTTGCAAACCTGCGCAAGATCAATCTCAAGCTAAACCCTGAGAAGTGCGTCTTTGGCGTCCCGTCCGGCAAGCTTCTCGGGTTCTTGGTGTCACAACGTGGGATAGAGGCCAATACAGACAAAATCAAAGCTATAAAACAGATTGAAGCACCCAAGCGAATCAAGGATGTGCGTCGGCTTGCTGGTTGCGTCGCTGCCATGGGCATGTTCATTTCCAAGTCTGCCGAGCGCGCCCTTCCCTTTTTCAAGATCCTGAAAAAGGCGGGCCCGATGGAGTGGACGCCAGAAGCCGAAGCAGCATTGCAAGGTTTGAAGATGTACCTCTCCTCCGCGCCAATACTAGTTGCGCCTAGGCCACAGGAGCCGTTGCTGCTATACCTGGAGGCAACGGACCAGGTGGTTAGCGCCGCACTAGTGGCGCAGAGAGAAGTTGACGACGAGGTAATGGCAGCGGCAGAGCTCGACACCACCAATGCAGAGACGACACAACCAGTTGAAGTGCCGCCAAAGAAGAAAATGATGCAGCACCCGGTATACTTTGTGAGTTCCCTCCTGCAGGGGGCTAGATCAACGTACTCTGGCGTGCAAAAACTGCTCTTCGGCCTTCTTATGGCCTCGAGGAAGCTGCGTCACTACTTCCAGGCACACGATATCACTGTCGTCACTCGCCTCCCTCTGCAACGGATATTTCACAATCCGGATGCAATGGGAAGAATTGTGGAATGGGCACTGGAGTTGTCCAGCTTTGGCCTCAAGTTTGAAAGTACTTCGACGATTCAGAGCCGAGTCCTAGCGGAGTTCATTGCAGAATGGACCGCAACGTCTGACGAAGAAGCCCGAGCGACTGCTCTCCCCGGCAAGGAGACAAGTTGTGATTGGATCATGTACTTTGATGGTGCTTTCTCCTTACAGGCGCCGGGGCTGGCGTCGCTTGTCGCGCACACCGGAGAGCACCTCAAGTACGTGATCCAGATGCACTTCCCCAGGGAGGTGTCAACAAACAATACGACAGAGTACGAAGGGCTGCTTGCCGGTCTTAGGATCGCGGCGAACCTCGGAATCAAGAAACTCATCATTAGGGGAGACTCGCAGCTTGTCGTCAAGCAAGTCAACGAGTATTACTAGAGCCCGTTGATGAAGGCCTACGTCGATGAAGTGAGAAAGCTGGAAGAGCGTTTCGATGGTATACAGGATGAACACTTTCCCCGAGCGGAGAAAGATATCGCCGATTACCTGTCAAAACACGATGCCCTCAAGCTACCTGTGGAACCAGGTACCTTTGTGCTTCAGCTAACTCAGCCATCCGTTGATCCATCAACAGAGCAGAATAAGAGGAGGAAATCAGGGCCCGACAAGTACTTTCCCGCCGAGCTCCCCGGAGCCGCCGGCAAGGATGTTGCCGGGGATACTGAGCCCGCCACGGGACGACTGGCTCCGGCGGAGCGTCAAGATCTTGCCGTCGAGACAGCCACTCCTATAGCGGAGGAAATTCCTTTAGTCCTCGCCGTCGAGCCCCAGGTTCCAGCGTGGGCACAACATACCGTCCGATTCCTCCAAACAGGGGAACTTCCTGAGGAGCAGGAAGAAGCGGAAAAAGTAAGCCGTCGCTATACCATGTACCAGTTAAATCGATGACGCCCCGCATGTAAAGAGGACGAACGGTGTGAAATTGAAGTGTATCCCTCGAGAGGAAGGACTGGAGCTGTTGGCGGAGATACACGGAGGCATATGTGGATCCCACATTGGGTCAAGGGCCTTGCCGGCAAGGCATTTCGGCAAGGCTTCTTCTGGCCCACCGCCCTCCAGGATGCGACGACACTAGTCACCAGGTGTGAAGCGTCTCAGTTACATTCAAAGAAGCTTCATCAGCCAGCTCAAGCCCTTCAAACCATTCCTCTCTCCTGGCCCTTCTCGGTCTGGGGGCTCGACATACTGGGCCCTTTCCCCCGCGCTGTCGGGGGCTTTGAGTACTTGTACATTGCAATCGACAAGTTCACAAAGTGGCCGGAGGTGGAGGCAGTGAGGAAGGTCACAGCTCAGTCAGCCGTCAAGTTCTTCAAGGGACTAGTGTGCCGTTTTGGCGTACCCAACAGGGTTATCACCGACAACGGCACACAGTTCACAAGCCGCACCTTCATGCAATATACCCAAGACCTCGGCAGCAAAGTCTGTTTCGCTTCCATTGCTCACCCGCGAAGCAATGGTCAAGCTGAGAGGGCAAATGCTGAAATCTTTGCGAGGCTTAAGGACCAAGACCTTTGACAGGCTGCACAAGAGTGGAAGGCGCTGGATTGATGAGTTGCCGGCGGTTCTTTGGTCGATCAGACAACGCCAAATCGAGCCACCGCCGTACACCTTTTTCCCTAGTATACGGGCGAAGCAGTTCTCCCCATCGAACTCATATACGGGTCACCTCGAGTGCTCGCTTATGACGAAGCTTGAGCAAGAGCAATCGGCAAGATGACGCAATGCTCCTTGAGGAAGATCGTCTTCGGGCGGCTGTGAGAGCAGCATGCTACCAGCAAGCCTTGCGCCGCGACCATAGCCGCAGGGTTCATGCCTGAAGCCTTGAGGAAGGCGACCTTGTCCTTCGGCGCGTTCAATCGGCCAAGAATTCCAACAAGTTGACGCCAAAGTGGGAAGGCCCTTATCAGGTAATACGAGTCAGCAGTCCCGGCGCAGTCCGCCTGGAGACCAAAGATGCCGTTCCGGTGAGTAACTCCTGGAACATTGAGCATCTTCGCAAGTTTTACCCATGAGGCGCGGCTGTCACAGCCCCAGATCAGCCCTAGCTTGATTTTCTTGCATCCATGCATCATGTCTAAATTTCGTTTAAATTTGAAATGGGGATGACCAAGCCCTAGCACCAAAAACAATTCAAATAGGTTCAACTAAGAAATATTTTTCAATGAACCTGAAATGCCCTTCAAAATGCTCATCATCTTTGCTTTGGTTCGTAACCTATGTCAAAGGTGGTGCAACATTTTCTAGGTCATCCAAAGGTCCTCGGATTAATTCACAAGTTTTGAATTTGAGCATTCAAATTATACAAAATATTTTAAATGTCCAAAATTGCCAAACCAAAATGTTTCATGTTGGAAATATTCCAACAAGGGACCAGGAGCATTTTGGTGATTTTTAAAACTGTTTTGGTATTTTAGAAAACCCCACAAAGTTGCAGGAAATTAGAAAAGATTAAAAAAACAGAAACTTACCTGACGCACCCACTGCCCACCTGCTGCCCAGCCAAAGAGCCGCCAAGGCCAACAGCTGCTTGGCTCGGCCAGCAGGCAGCCAGTGTTTCGGCGGCGGGCACCGCATGGGTGCCACGCACCTGGTCGCCACGCTTCCCTCCGCCAGCTGCCGACGAGGACCGACCTCCCCCTCTCTCCCGAACTCCCTGGACACTCCCTCTCCTCCCCGGCTCGCTTCTCTCGCTCTCCCCCCATCTTGGCCGACGCCGTTGCCGCCAAGACCACCGCCAGAAGTCGTGCTCCCGCCGTCCATGCTCCTCCTCATCATGTCCAGGAGCTCCGCCGCACTCCACTACCCCTAGCCACCGAGTCCCGCTTGTTCTATTGCAATCAATCCATCCCACCGACCTCAACCGAGCTCGCCGTCAGCCGGATATCCCTTTCGTCGCCGCCCGTCGCTCTGGTTCATCCTCGACCTCGGACGAGGGCTTCTACGTCGCCCGTGAGCCTACCTAACTCCCTTCCCTCCTCTCGCGCCCCTCGAGCAACGTAGCAACCGAGCCACGTTCACCCGCACCGCCGCCCGTGGAGCTCGTCGCCGACGTGCACCCGGTCACTCTCGGGCCACCCCATGGTGTCCGTTGCACTCACCGCACTCCGAGGGGTCTACCATGTACTCCCCGCACCTCACCGAGCCCTCTAACCCCAAGCCCGTCGTTGGCCGAACCCCGGCGGCCGCCTAGCTCGTCGCCGGCGCCAACTCCGGCCACCCCGACCCCAACTGACTCCACCAGTAGTCGCGGGTTGCTCCTAGCTACCCGTAGCTACCTTCCGCGACTCGTTTGGTCGCCGGAATCACCAAACACACTCCCTCCGCCGTGTCGGGCTCGCGGCGTGACTAGTCGCCAGTGCAGCCGGCGTGGGCGTTGACCCACTGCGGGCCCTCGTTGACCCCGACAGGTCACTGACAGATGGGGCCCAGCCCTGCTAACTAAATAGGTTAGTTTTAATTAAACTTTAATTAAGTTAATTACCCTGACATGCGGGACCCACTGTCAGGTTTGACCTGGACCGCCCCAGTTGACTTGATGACGTCACACTGACGTGGTGCTGACGCCATAATCATTTTCTGGATTTATAATAATTCAGGGAATTTCAGAAAATACCGCAAACTTCTAAAATTCATAGTAATTCAACCGTAGCTCAGATTGAAATAATTTATATATGAAAAATGATCAGAAAAATATGAAGAATCTGTTTATGCCATGATCATGCATGTTTGAACAAGTTAACCTCACTGAATAGGATGAATCATGATTAGGGAAAATTATGAAATAACATTTGGAGTTGGAGTTTAACCTTGTTTGAATTCCACTTCAATTAACTTGGCTAGATATTGCATTAGGTGAATTCAGTACCTTAACATGACATGTCATTCAGGTGACTGTGCATTGCATTGATAGTGTTCTCTCTTGTTTGCCGGTAATTGCCCCCTCTCAATAGGCGACGTACCGACGATGAGTTCGATGACACCGATGAAGAACTATATTATCTTCAGAAGTGCCAGGCAAGCAAAACCCCCTTGTTCATTCCGATATAATCCCACTCTCTCGCTCTTGCTCTATTTTACTGCATTAGGACAACAACGACTCATGTGTTACTTGCTGCGGTAGTTGACCCCTTGATCCTCTCTCGTGATGACCTGTCACCCACAAGAATTAGATGAAACCCACTAGCATGAGTAGGATTTGTTTGAGCCATGTTGTGCCTACTCATTCATGCTTGTTGTCATGCCTGCTACTGCTTAGAGTTGAGTCAGGTCTGATTCATCGGGAATGAATTGGTATGGTTGTGTGAACATGTCCTACTGTGTGTGAGCTAAGTGTGTGAACACGATTTGGTAAAGGTAGCGGTGAGAGGCCATGTAGGAGTACATGGTGGGTTGTCTCATTGCATCCGCCCTCAGGAACTGAGTTCTGTGTTTGTGATCCATGAAACAGATACTACCACGCATTGGGATCCTTAATTGACCCTCTCGGCTTCTTAACCACCCTTGTCCTCATCCGGGAGTTGCAAGTAGTTTCGTGTTTGTAGTATCTTTGGGGGCCGCATAGCGCTGACCGTAGGGGTGGGTTGTGTTGCGGTAGGCACCGTGGGTCGGTGTACCGATTCGCCCGCTTGGTGTCTCGGGAACCCTGTACACATCGTTCGGGCTGTATGGGAAACCTCGGCCGGACTCCCTGCGGATGGAACCCGAATAGGCGATAAACCTGGACTTGGGACTTGTGTGTTTAGGTAGGTCGTGGCTGACACCCACGTTGGGCTTCCGCTTGAAGGTTGCCGAGTACATGTCGTGTAAACGGCGGTAAGTGGTGAGAGCGTGTGTGAAGAAGTACACCCCTGCAGGGTTAATATGATCTATTCGAATAGCCGTGTCCACGGAGAAGGACTTCTGGGTTGCCTATATCAGTTCATAGACAAGTGAAAGTGGATACCCTAAAATGCACAAGATAAGCGTGAGTGCTATGGATGGCGTTCTCGTAGGGAGACGGGAGCGGATCCATAGTGGTGTATTGTTATGGTGAATATGTGGACTCGTGTGCGCCACCTCAAAAGAGTTACTTGCAAATGTAGTTCAGGATAGCCACCGAGTCAAAGCTGGCTTGCTGCAGTCAAACTCCACCACCCCCTTTTGATAATGATGCATATGTAGTTAGTTCTGATGTAAGTCTTGCTGAGTACGTTTGTACTCACGTTTGCTTATTTTATGTTTTGCATAGAGACTTCAGTCTCGTTAGTAGTTCCGCTTGGAATTCGAAGTTTAGATTGTTACATCAGCTACGATCTTGTGCCCTCGGCAGATCTCGGTAGATAGTCGTGCTTCTCAGCCTTCTTCATTTTAGTTGTCTGTACTGGACATGTTTAGCTTCCGCTTGTGCTTTGACTTGTATGTTTCGAGTGTTGGGTCATGAGACCCATGTTTGTAATATCTCGCTCCACGGAGCCTATTGAATAAATATTTGAGTCGTAGAGTTATGTTGTGATGCCATGTTGTATCTACACATATTGAGCATATTGTGTGTATGTTTGAAATGCTTGGTATGTGTGGGATCCGACAAACTAGTTGTTTATCCTTGGCAGCCTCTCATATGGGGAAATGTAGTCTCGTGCTTACGAGCGATAGTAGTCCGCTACATGCCCGGTTCACCGGAGTCCTGCTAGCCCAGCACTACTGCTTGGACACTTGACTGGCGGCATGTGTTTCACTTCGTTCCTATATGTCTCCTTCGGGAAATGTCACGCGGTGATATTCGGAGTCCTGCCTAGCCTGCTACAGCCCGGGATACGGAGTCCTGTTAGCCAGTGCTACAGCCCGAATATATACGTTGATGACCGACATGCTCGATGTGATTCATGTATGCCTGTCCCCATAGGTTAGCGCCGCTTTGGGTTCACGACTAGCCATGTCGGCCCGGGTTCTTTGTCATATGGATGCTAGCGACACTATCATATACGTGAGCCAAAAGGCGTAAACGGTCCCGGGCCATGGTAAGGCGACACCGTGGGAATACCGTGCGTGAGGCCGCAAAGTGATATGATGTGTTACATGCTAGATCGGTGTGACTTAGGATCGGGTCCCGACAGCGTTGGTATCGAGCCTGATCGCTCAGAGGATTACCAAGCCAAACTGGTCGAAGTTGTGTCTAGAAATGCTTTAGTTATGTAAGGGAATTGATTGTGGAAGGGAACGTAAGGCTCTTTTTACTCCTTATACCTCATGGCCTTCGATCCGAGTCATCCTCTTCTCTTCTACGGGGTTTAAGAATTAGGCTTCTCATCTATCTATCGTGATGACGTGTTACTAATCCATAGACCTTTAAGATTGTTGATTTTAAGCCTCGATTCAGTTCCTACTATTTCTGTATGATAACTGTTGATCTCAGAATCTTGTTATGATGTTGTTGAGTGGTTATGCCACCATTTTTGCAGGATGTCTCAAATCATTTTGAGCATTTACAGCCGTTATGCTGTCCGAGTCATCCCTCTCTAAATAGTCTGATGCATTTGCAAATCCTTTTCTTCTGTTCCCGATGTCCTTTTGGTCGTAATAAGCACACTAATCGGTGCGTTGAGGTATTCTGTAGCCTCGGCGTAGATGATGGAGCTATTATTATGACCCTAGGTGTTTAGGGAGTCACCTAGCAATTTAGCAATGCTTTTGTATCCCCAGTGTGATGTTTCTGACCATTATTCTTGAAAGCATCCCGTGATGTTATTAGTTAGTAGGCATTCTACTCCTGGGTTTCTGAACCCGAGATTCACCCTACTTCATGTTGTTACTAATTGCTAGTTCCTTTAGGATATTAGTAACCTTGCGACAGTCCTCGAGGTCCGTGGTATTTCCTTCCTTCAAATACCATGAACTACTTATGGCAGAAGTTCTTTTGAACCAAAAGATCACAATCAGAGTACTCTTGAGGAGTTCTCCATTCCATATTGTGAATCTGCCAATTCTACTTTCTGCATGGGTTATCCGGGAGAAATGTTGAGCCTTGCTCGATATACTAATCCATGCTTCCACAACTCGAAAAATTATATGTTCCTTTGAGTTGCTCTCTTTAGTTATTTCCCGACCATCCTCTATCGCTTGATAACCAAGAGTATGTGTGCATTCGCTTATCGATGTCTATTATCCTTGTGGTCCGTCAAGCCATTACGTTGCGGAATGACTAGGAGAAACAAACTCCAAAGACCTCATCTATTTCTAGGATTGGGTCAAAGTAGTTGTATTCCGCAGATCAAAATGTCAATTCAGCTTTTGTTCTGTTCTACCTTGGAGTGTTACCATCGTTATGTCAGGAACATCATGAGAATTGCACCTTCTCTTATGAATTCTCGATGCAGTGATACTTCTCGCCATCATTATCCATTCTTCGGTTCCGAGTTGTTGAAACCGGAATGCCGACAAGTGAATTGTGGTGTGTGAAATCAATACTCCGAGCCACTCATTGCTTGGCAGCTAATGGACAATATCCTCATTCTTAGCATGTTGGTTATTAAATCATCATCCTAAGATTGATCGTGCTACCTAGTCCTTATTTCTGGTGCACACCTCGATTGATGAGTTAGGATTATATCAAGTCCTCACTCATTTGATCATATCGTCTTGCCCTCAAAAGCAAGGTTGTTCTCGAGCTTAGTAACATATCGGTGGTTTGTGATTTTACGAATATCTTCTCGGAAGTATTACCAGGTTGTCCCCTGACTGTTATGTTGAGCTCGTGATCAAGTTGGTTACTTGTGAACCACCCTTCTCCAAGAATCTGTGTTGGATATCCCTGAACTAGTTGGTTGAGCTAGACAACAACTTGGAGAGTTGGAAGATAAAAGTTTGCCTAACTTAGTTCGTTCCAAAGGGATATTCTTGTGTAGTGTGTGTTGAAGAAAGATGATATCTTCATCGATTGGTCTCTGTGATCAGTTGCTGGACCTATTGTCTTATCAATCCTTTGACTTGAGTATGGGCTATTATTAAGTCAAATCGGAACCAACGATGTTCGTAATGTTGTCTTACTCGTGGTTGATCCCTCGAGCATACCCCATTACATCCTTTGGTCTGACCAATGCTATCACCGTGTTCACATGATGGTGGAAGTCCAGTGATATGGAAATTCCGATGAGTTGCTGTTGAGCCCATCAGTAGCATTTTGTCTCCCCCCATGAGTCATGTTGAACATCAATCTAGTGTTGGAAACTTTATAAGCAATGTCTTCGTGTTTCGTTCATGAAGCATATGTTTGGATGGAATTAGTGACTTCCTCGAATTCATGTGCTTTAGGTGTAAGTTGCCGCCATGAGTTCGAGAAAGGTTTGTTTTGTTTCCTTTGGAATCATTCCTAGTCAGTCATGCACGCATGAAGTATTCTATGGTCTCGATAGACTGATCATCTTCATTCCATATGAATTCCATAGCACACCAAGCCACCGATTGATTTGTTCAAGGAGAAGAAGTTCCTTCTTAAGACCGCTGCTTATACAAGGACTTCGTTATCCTCGATGATGGTTCCCCACCTGAACTCGGTAGTGTTTCATGATAAGACTACTATGTGGTCATTCTTGTCTTGGACAACATGTTCACATGTTAGTAGCAGAACCAGCTCATGTTTTGGAGCTTGCTATCGTAGTTCATTCCCGAGAATCTCGCAACATCTTCTCGTCGATTTGTGTTGCAAACTTTCATTTTTCTTCTAGACTCGATGAGTCTAGAATATCTTAACACCAACCAGATCTGAATCTCGTGCAGATATGATGGTTGGAACATTCCAAGATTTGCATTTTGTTCCCAGCTCGCGTCCCATTGTGCCAATCTCCCTTGGGTTGCCTTCTCAGCAATTGTTGTCTAGGATCATCCTCAAAAGTGGACTTACCATGGGTCCCATCCATTTCGGTGATAAGCAAAAGTCATCCATTGCGTTGTCTTCAACAAGGTAGTCCACATCATCCATTCTAGTCCGGTGTACCATTCCTTTGCACTCCACCAAGCGATCGCTTGTGATTGCCTTAGGCTGGTATGAAGAGTTTCAATGATGTTATATCAAAAGTAATTCTTTTTGCCACTTAAGGGAATAGTTCTTTGCGTCACCTTTCCTAAGGTGTCCCGTTATGGAATCATGGCAATCATCTCCTTGTTACTTTGAAACATGCACCATTTTACTTAAGCGTGGAATGGTTGCCTACCAATTTGAACCTTCGTCATCCATTGCTTCTCCATCATTACTAATGTGTGTTTGGTGTCTCAACTCAAGAGTTGTTCTTACGTCTCTCCATGAACTGATCTTGAGTTGCTCGATCTTCAAGAAGATTAAATCCTGTAGGGTTTCCCCCTTCTTTCTGTTGTCGTGTCGAGTGAAGATCTCGAAAGCAAAGATGCCAAGACCAAGATGATGGAGTGAATCAACATCTTCGAGAAGGGCAAATGGATCATGAAGATTGTGATAGTTTTGTGATTTCCCTCTTCCTCTTACCTCACGTCTTGAATCTCGGGGCGAGATTCTTGTTTAGTGGGGGTGAGCTGTCACAACCCCAGATCAGCCCTAGCTTGATTTTCTTGCATCCATGCATCATGTCTAAATTTCTTTTAAATTTGAAATGGGGATGACCAAGCCCTAGCACCAAAAACAATTCAAATAGGTTCAACTAAGAAATATTTTTCAATGAACCTGAAATGCCCTTCAAAATTCTCATCAACATTGCTTTGGTTCGTAACCTATGTCAAAGGTGGTGCAACATTTTCTAGGTCATCCAAAGGTCCCTGATTAATTCACAAGTTTTGAATTTGAGCATTCAAATTATACAAAATATTTTAAATGTCCAAAATTGCCAAACCAAAATGTTTCATGTTGGAAATATTCCAACAAGGGACCAGGAGCATTTTGGTGATTTTTAAACTGTTTTGGTATTTTAGAAAACCCCACAATGTTGCAGGAAATTAGAAAAGATTAAAAAACAGAAACTTACTCGACGCACTCCACCCGGCCCACTACTGCCCAGCCCAGAAATTGCCACAATGAGCTGCTTGGCTCGCCAGCAGTAGCCAAAGCTCGGCAAGTGGCACCGCATGGGTGCCACGCACCTAGTCGCCGCCTCGCCGCTCCCTCCGCCAGCTGCCGACGAGGACCGACCTCCCCCTCTCTCCCGAAACCCCTGGACACTCCCTCTCCTCCCCGGCTCGCTTCTCTCGCTCTCCCCATCTTGGCCGACGCCACACCAAGACCACCGCCAGAGGTCGTGCTCCCCGCCGTCCATGCTCCTCCTCATCATGTCCAGAGCTCCAAGACTCCACTACCCCTAGCCAGCCGAGTCCCTCTCGTTCTAGTGCACCGAATCCATCCCACCGACCTCAACCGAGCTCGCCCGTCGCCGGAGATCCTTTCGCCGCCGTCGCTCCGGTTCATCCCCGACCTCGACGAGGGCTTCTACACGTCGCCCGTGAGCCTACCTAACTCCCCTTCCCTCCCTCTCGCGCCCTCGAGCAATGTAGCAACCGAGCCACGTTCACCCGCACCCGCCGCCGTGGAGCTCGTCGCCGACATGGTCCCGGTCACTCTCCGGCCACCCCATGGTGTCCGTTGCACTCACCGCACTCCGAGGGGTCTACCATGTACTCCCCGCACCTCACCGAGCCCTCTAACCCCAAGCCCGTCGTTGGCCGAACCCGGCCGCTTAGCTCGTCAGCCGGGCGCCAACTCCGCCACCCGACCCCAATCGACTCCACCAAGAGTCGCGGGTTGCTCCTAGCTACCCGTAGCTACCTTCCGCGACTCGTTTGGTCGCTGAATCGCCAAACACACTCCCTCCGCCGTGTCGGGCTCGCCATGGCTAGTCGCCAGCAGCCGACGGCGTGGGCGTTGACCATCATGCGGCCCTCGTTGACTCCCCGACAGTCATCGACAGATGGGGCCCAGCCCTGCTAACTAAATAGGTTAGTTTTAATTAAACTTTAATTAAGTTAATTACCCTGACATGCGGGACCCACTGTCAGGTTTGACCTGGACCGCCCCAGTTGACTTGATGACGTCACACTGACGTGGTGCTGACGCCATAATCATTTTCTGGATTTATAATAATTCAGGGAATTTCAGAAAATACCCCAAACTTCTAAAATTCATAGTAATTCAACCGTAGCTCAGATTGAAATAATTTATATATGAAAATGATCAGAAAAATATGAAGAATCTGTTTATGCCATGATCATGCATGTTTGAACAAGTTAACCTCACTGAATAGGATGAATCATGATTAGGGCAAATTATGAAATAACATTTGGAGTTGGAGTTTAACCTTGTTTGAATTCCACTTCAATTAACTTGGCTAGATATTGCATTAGGTGAATTCAGTACCTCAACATGACATTTCAATCATGTGACTGTGCATTGCATTGATAGTGTTCTCTCTTGTTTGCCGGTAATTGCCCCCTCTCAATAGACGACGTACCGACGATGAGTTCGATGACACCGATGAAGAACTATATTATCTTCGAAGTGCCGTGCAAGCAAAACCCCTTGTTCATTCCGATATAATCCCACTCTCTCGCTCCTGCTCTATTTTACTGCATTAGGACAACAACGACTCATGTGTTACTTGCTGCGGTAGTTGACCCCTTGATCCTCCTCTGCATGACCCGTCACCCACAAGAATTAGATGAAACCCACTAGCATGAGTAGGAGTTGTTTGAGCAATGTTGTGACTACTCATTAATGCTTGTTGTCATGCCTGATACTGCTTAGAGTTGAGTCAGGTCTGATTCTTCGGGAATGAATTGGAATGGTTGTGTGTACATGTCCTACTGCGTGTTTGAGCTAAGTGTGTGAACACGATTTGGTAAAGGTAGCGGTGAGAGGCCATGTAGGAGTACATGGTGGGTTGTCTCATTGCAGCCGTCCTCAGGAACTGAGTTCTGTGTTTGTGATCCATGAAACAGATACTACCACGCATTGGGATCCTTAATTGACCCTCTCGGCTTCTTAACCACCCTTGTCCTCAGTCCGGGAGTTGCAAGTAGTTTCTGGTGTTTGTAGTATGCTGGAGGCCGCACGCGACGCTGACCGTAGGGGTGGGTTGTGTTATGTAGGCACCGTGGGTCTGGTGTACCGATTCGCCTGCTTGGTGTCTCGGGAACCCTGTACACATCGTTCGGGCTGTATGGGAAACCTCGGCGGACTCTCATGGATGGAACCCGAATAGGCGATAAACCCGACTTGGGACTTGTGTGTTTAGGTAGGTCGTGGCCGACACCCACGTTGGGCTTCCGCTTGAAGGTTGCCGAGTACATGTCGTGTAAACGGCGGTAAGTGGTGAGAGCGTGTGTGAAGAAGTACACCCCGCAGGTTAATATGATCTATTCGAATAGCCGTGTCCGCGGAGAAGGACTTCTGGGTTGCCTATATCAGTTCATAGACAAGTGAAAGTGGATACCCTAAAATGCGCAAGATAAGCGTGAGTGCTATGGATGGCGTTCTCGTAGGGAGACGGGAGCGGATCCATAGTGGTGTATTGATATGGTGAATATGTGGACTCGTGTGCGCCACCTCAAAAGAGTTACTTGTAGTCATAGTTCAGGATAGCCACCGAGTCAAAGCTGGCTTGCTGCAGTCAAACTCCACCACCCCCTTTTGATAATGATGCATATGTAGTTAGTTCTGATGTAAGTCTTGCTGAGTACGTTTGTACTCACGTTTGCTTATTTTATGTTTTGCAGAGAGACTTCAGTCTCGTTAGTAGTTCCGCTTGGACTTCGACGTTTAGCTTGTTACCTCAGCTACGATCTTGTGCCCTCGGCAGGATCTGGTAGATAGTCAGGCTTCTCAGCCTTCTTCATTTATAGTTGTCTCAGACTCGCACATGTTTAGCTTCCGCTTGTGCTTTGACCTGTATGTTTCGAGTGTTGGGTCATGAGACCCATGTTTGTAATATCTCGCCTCCTCGGAGCCTATTGAATAAATATTTGAGTCGTAGAGTTATGTTGTGATGCCATGTTGTATCTACACATATTGAGCATATTGTGTGTATGTTTGAAATGCTTGGTATGTGTGGGATCCGACAAACTAGTTGTTTATCCTTGGCAGCCTCTCATATGGGGAAATGTAGTCTCGTGGCTTCGAGCGATAGTAGTCCGCTACAGCCCGGTTCACGAAGTCCTGCTAGCCCAAAGCACTACCGCTTGGACACTTGATCGGCCGGCATGTGTTTCACTTCGTTCCTATGTCTGTCCCTTCGGGGAAATGTCACGCGGTGATATTCGGAGTCCTGCCGAGCCTGCTACATCCGGGGATACCGGAGTCCTGTTAGCCCAGTGCTACAGCCCGAACATATACGTTGATGACCGACATGCTCGATGTGATTCATGTATGCCTGTCCCCATAGGTTAGCGCCGCTTTGGGTTCACGACTAACCATGTCGGCCCGGGTTCTTTGTCATATGGATGCTAGCGACACTATCATATACGTGAGCCAAAAGGCGCAAACGGTCCCGGGCCATGGTAAGGCGACACCCGTGGGAATACCGTGCGTGAGGCCGCAAAGTGATATGATGTGTTACATGCTAGATCGGTGTGACTTAGGATCGGGGTCCTGACAGCGGCTTGCCGGGCCCCCCGGCAAGCCACCTTTTGTACAAGCATTGCCGATGATGCATGTAACCCTTTGTACAAAGCCAGGCCCAGACCCTGTGCATAAATAAATGAAGCGCTAGCGCCCTAAGTTATAGCATGCATGCTAGGTCGAGTCTCGTCCTTCGTTAGGGTTGATAGTGCTTAGAGGCGACTAACCCCCAGCTTAGAGGTCGAGTGTGCGTCTCTTTGCCGTTCTTTTGTCTTCTTTGGTTCGCAGGACTCACAGATATCCTTGCCGAATCACTTGAGGACGAAAAAGAGAAGAGGGACAGACCGGCATCTAGACCCCGGCAAGCCAATATTGCCGGGGGCTGCAAGTGCAAAGATTCACCCACGGGAAACCAGAGTGGTCGGGGGCTACAGCTTCAGATAAGTTCTTCATCCCTTATCATGCATTCCCTTATGGACTGAGGTATGTGAAACCTTGTTTTTTTCCAAAGCTACCGTGCTCCCTAAAACTCTAGGCCCTAGGGCTCGTTCCTGGGGCCAGGTTTGGTCGTAGTCGCGGCAGCAAAAGGATGAAACGAGGAGCCTGAACCCACCTCATCCCTGCCTCCGCCAAAAGCGTGAGAAAGGTCGAGAGAAGTGAGAAGACGGCAGGGCCTGTTGCTGGGCAAGGAAATGTTTATCTTAGGGATATCAATGATTTACTCCTTGTCGTGGGTTCTACCCACAAACAAATGACCCGGCAAGCATCCCTTTTTCATTAAAAACATTCCACTCAGGTACAGTCCATGGGGAATGAAAAACATGAATGATGGGATTACAAGTTTTAAATTCAGCCAAGGCCCAAAGGCTTACAAGCTAAAAAGAGATAAGGTGCTAAAAAGAGGCAGGTCAAGGAGGCGAAAAGGGCAGAAGGGGCGCCTGGGCGAGCTACGGGTGGCAGGAGGCACCAAGAGAACATCTCGGTGGCCGTCCGAAGGCTGGATGGTGATGGCGGCGCCGGAAGCAGAGCTCGAAGACGAGGCGGCAGGACGTCAGCACGCGTCGAAGGCATCAGTGCCCGCGTACTCCGATTTGACGGCCTTGCCGCCCGCCCTCTTCCTCTTCCGCAGCCTCCCAACGCCAGCCGCCCAAGGAGACGACCCCGAGAAGTTCAGGGAGCCGGCGACACAGATGATGGGGTCGCCGGTGTCAAGACGGAGCGGGCGCCTGACACCTAGTCGGACCCGTCATCCTGCCGCCTGCTACCCTTGTCGTCGCTGCCGCTGTCCTCCTCGCCACTCCCGCCCGAGGAAGGGTCTTCGCTATCAGAAGAGCTCTCCACCCAGCACCTTGCTCGGGTCCCGAAGAGCCCGAAGACCTTGACGGAGAGGAGGACGCCCTCCATGCGCTTGAAATGGAGAGTGAGCCCCTCCGTCAAGCGGTGGATATGAGCGAACGTGAGGGGCTGGGAAGTCGACGCGAACTCGCGTACCACTGATCCCACAGCCCCTCATGTGCAGCCGCAATGACTCCGGCGGATCCAGCTCCATCTCCCGCGCGAATGGAGTCGGGAGACGGCGACGGCGAGGCGGCCGGGCGCAGCCTGACGAAGAACTCGCAAGGGTCATCCCCAACATGGCCCTCCATGGGGAGGAACTATTGGCAGAGGCAAGACTGGCAAGGCCGCCTGGCCCTCTCCTCTTCCTCGAAGCCTCGGCCTCACTCTCCCCTTCCTCATGGCTGGCACTGCCACCGCAGGTGCAGGAGAAGGAAGGACGCGTTGTCGAGCGGCGACCCTTGCCGCCACCGTTGAAGGGCCAGGATTTCCTCTCTCCATGGCGGATGGAGGGGGGGAGCAGAAGCTGAAGGAAGGAGGAGATGGAAGAATGCGGGATGCCATCCCCCTCCCGCTCTTTATAAAGGAACGGGGTGGGGGCTCGGCCGCCCCGCTCAGCCAATCAAGACGCGGAAGGCGCAGGGAACTGGGACCAACCCGCTGCCCCAGCCCGCGACGGCCCGGTTTCCCGCCTCCACCATTCGCCACCCCAAGCGCATGAGAACCACGTGGCAGGCATGCGGGACCAAGGCGACGGGTGAGGCGACCTCTCCCCACCCCGTGATCGTGGGGAGTGGACGCCTTGAAGACCACGCCTCGGCCCCGTTCAGTAAATGGGCCGCGCCTCCACGCCTCCCTCTGTTTATGGGGAAGGTGCGAACCGCCCCCTTTACTACGACGTGACGCATGCGCGCAGAGCTCAGCCCCACGCATGCCGCCCACGTCACGCACGCCTCCCCACGCCGAGCCACGTGCGGGAGGCATGGGAAGCGCAGTGCGCGAAGAGACTTACTGGTAAAACCACCCCGCCTCACAAGATTGCTTTTGGGCCTAGCCCAACGACGCGATTGCGCTTACGTGTGGCCCAGGCCCAGGGGCTCCTGTCGGTGTACAAAAGAGGGGTACACCTTTTTGTACCCCTATAACTGTGCACGGGCAGTCTGAGCCGCGGGCACCGCCGCACTGAGCAAGGCAAGGGAGGTGAGCCAAGGTAAGGCCGAAGCTCGAAAGGAGCAGAACGACGCCAAGACCAAGACCACAAAGAGCAAAGGGGACGAAGCGGACTCCCCCGGCAAGATCCTTGCCGGGAGGCGGTTTTGGCAAACCCGGCAAGACCCTTGCCGTGGCAGCTCGCCCCACACCTACGGAGCGAGTCACCATTGAGTCCACTGCCCCCCATGGGGAAAGGATTCGGGAGACATCCCCATGGTGGCATGCAGATCTTTATGAAGACATTCAAGATCAGATACACACTATAGAAGATGACGACCCTTGGCGGGATCCCAGCCAAGGAGGACTACAAGGTCTCTTGCCGGGGATGACAGCAGGCACCACGGCAAGACCCTTGCTGGGGCCCTGGCAAGACCCTTGCTGGGGCTACGGCGAGGCCCTTGCCAAGAACACCCGTAGGGCCACCATCAGGCCCATGCCAATCAAACCTCCACCACCGTTCGCATGCAGCTCCCGACCCAACCAGTTGGGCAGGCACCTGCGTGGCGGCAAGCAGATCTTCGTGGAGACTCACCACTGCGCCACCTCAGCTGCCTGCCTGCCTACATGGCACCACGGGCATCACTGGCCAGGGCGCGTGTCGACACGAAAGGGAGCGGCGACGGACAAGACAGGGCTCTCCCCCGTCCCCGATAAAGCAAGGACACCTAAGTAAGACGCATTAAAGGCGCCTTGTCATGTAATGTGAGGGATAAACCCGCATCACTATACCCTTTCCACCTCCTGTGTGCCACTATGGCAACCCCTTTCCCTATAAAAGGAGGCCCAAGGCGACCAGGAGGGGGATTCGGCTTTTTGGAGCTCCTCACGCCCCATTGCTAGTTCAAGAACACAGATAAACAAACCACCAAAGCAGGAGTAGAGTTTTACGCATCCTCGCGGCCCGAACCTGGATAAGGAAACCGTGTGCTATCTGTTTGATCCGCTCTTCATACGACCCCGCGCCCCGCGACCGTAGTAGGGATTCTTGTGATCCCATAGGTGTCGTTCCCACCGACACAGCATCGCAGAACATGTCCTATAGAAATGAAAAAAAGGGGCTCGATGGCGATGTAGAATGGCAAATTGTTGACAGAGAGCCAGAGGAGACCAGCGACGGGGCCATGGATGAGATCGACGGCGGTCGAACCCGAGGGTTTGGGGTGGGCCACTTAACCTGTGACACAGCCTGCCTCAGGGCGTCGCTGTCGATGACCTCGATGTCGTAGTCGGCGAACGAGACATGCCCTCATAATCAAGCCCGCTTCTTGAGTGCCTGCCGCCAGTAATGGTTGTCAGCTTCCTCGGCGATGTCGGGCGAAGAGACTGCTATACACCTGTTTTGGGCCAGTCGCTCGTCGAGCTCCACGGGAAGCATAGCCGGGCGTAGGTTGCGACACTCTGGAGTGGGCGATGGGGATGGGGATGGTGATTTGTGGGAAAGGGGGCGTTTGGCAGGCATCATCTAAGAAACTCAGGTCGGCCTGGGTATGGAGATCGGTGGGTAAGTTGCACGGGCAAACCGGCAGATGTTAACAATGGAAGCCTTGCGGCGGCGACGGCGGTGGCGACGGCGGAGACCTTGCTAGTGTTTCGGGCGAGGGAGGGTGTGTGTGTGTGTGCGCACGCGCATGCCAGAGGAGGTTTTGGTGTGTGTGTGTGTGTGGAGGGGGGCTGGGTGTTTGAGGAAATGTGACGTGGGTACTGAAAATTTTACTACGTTGGAGTCAAACGCGGGAGCGAAATGCCGGGCTATTGAATTTTGATGATAGTGCATCGCACACGGTCCAGAGATAACAACCGTGTGTTATGAAAAAGAAATACCCTCGAGGCGGGCAGATATTTTCGACGCAGGCGGGATTGGGAACAAGAAACAGCGCATACGGTCCGGAGATAACAACCGTGTGTTATGAAACAGAAAAACCCTCGAAGCAGGCAGATATTTTTGAGAGGGGGAGCCTCGTGGAGCCCAATGTACTGTGCGGGTGTGTGCGTGACAGGTGCACCGGCGTGGCACACGGTTAGTTTTAGTGACCGTGTCTGTTGCGTCATCCGACTTGTCTAAAGTTCATAAATTTGGCGAAAAATGATGCGGGAGGGGGACAAAACACGAACACACTTGCATGTGGACCAAATTTATGTATCAAAAGGGTGGTCTGATTTTCAAATACCAAATGGAACTTCTATGTGGCACCTCTCTCACAAAGCGCACGGTATTGCTTGCTCCCACACTCTCGTGTCGGCGCAAAGGGAATCCTAAGCTATGAATGCATGCCCCCTCCCCCTCAACCGAGGTTCACCTAGCAAAGTGCGAAATAGCTAGCAGCCCCCCTCCTCCGTCGTGTCGGCACGAAGGGAATCCTAAGCTATATATGAATGGATGCCCCCCCCCAACCAAGGTTCATCGTAGCAAAGTGGGAAGTAGCTAGCAGCCCCCCTCCCTCGTGTCGACACGAAGGGAATCCTAAGCTATGAATGCATGCCCCGCAATCGAGGTTTACCTAGCAAAGTGTGAAGTAGAGCTAGCAGCCCCCCTCCCTCGTGTCGGCACGAAGGGATTCCTAAGCTATGAATGCATGCCCCCCCAACCGAGGTTCACCTAGCAAAGTGTGAAGTTGCTAGCAGCCCCCCTCCCTCGTGTCGGCACGAAGGGAATCCTAGCTAAGATATGAATGCATGCCCTCCCCCCCCCAACCCGCGGTTCACCCAAGCAAAGTGTGAAGTAGCTAGCAGCCACCCCTCCCTCGTATCGGCACGAAGGGAATCTAAGCTATGAATCCACATGCCCCCCCCCCACAACCGAGGTTCGCCTAGCAAAGTGCGAAGTAGCTTGTAGCCCCTCATGTCGGCACGAAGAGAATCCTAAGCTATGAGCATGCCCTCCCCCAACCGAGGTTCACCTACAAAAGTGAGAAGTAGCTAGCAGCCCCTCGTGTGTCGCCACGAAGGGAATCCTAATTGCTATGAGTGCATGCCCCCAACCGAGGTTCACCTAGCAAAGTGCGATGTAGCCACCCCCCAAACAAATGCACTTTCAGTTGGCGTCCCAGAGAGGCATATATGTCACCAAGATGGATCATAAAATGGACCAAGAATAGTCCACCTTGGTCGTACAACCTCTCTCTTGTTGTTGGTCAAAGTGATGGCCGTCCATGCGACCTCGGAGATGGGCTAGCTCGCCAATAATCACGCAAGTAGCTAGTCCCCGAAAACAACCACTGCATGTGTGTGGCCCAAACATATGTATGGAGAGGTGTGTTTTGAGTAACAATGAACAACTTTGATGTGGCACCATGATTTCGAACTAGAAATCCCCACACTGAGTGAGGGTTAGTGAGGGAGTCCTGGACTAGGGGGTGTCCGGATAGCCGAACTATCACCGTTGGCCGGACTCCTGGACTATGAAGATACAAGAATAAAGACTTCGTCCCGTGTCCGGATGGGACTTTCCTTGGCGTGGAAGGCAAGCTTGGCGATACGGATATGTAGATCTCCTACCATTGCAACCGACTCTGCGTAACCCTAACCCTATCCCGTGTCTATATAAACCGGAGGGTTTTTCCGTAGGACGAACAACAATCATACCATAGGCTAGCTTCTAGGGTTTAGCCTCCTTGATCTCGTGGTAGATCTACTCTTGTACTACCCATATCATCAATATTAATCAAGCAGGAGTAGGGTATTACCTCCATCGAGAGGGCCCGAACCTGGGTAAAAACATCGTGTCCCTTGTCTCCTGTTACCATCCGCCTAGACGCACAGTTCAGGACCCCCTACCCGAGATCCGTCGGTTTTGACACCGACATTGGTGCTTTCATTGAGAGTTCCTCTGTCTCGTCGCCGTCAGGAAGGAGGCCTCATCCCGTCTTTAAAGACGATACTATCACCAAAGGAGCCTTGGCCACTGGCCGGACTCTTCGGCTAGGTGGTTTTCTTATGACCGCCAGTTCGCCATCACCGACGATGACTTCTCGGGTCATCGAAACCAATCTTCACGTTAACTCGGAACTTGACGAAAGCAGTTAGATCCGATCGAGCTCTCCTCCAGAACGAAGCTCTTGGATTGCATCGCCGCTCGAGTCGCCACAGATTACGACCAGATCGGGCCTAAAACCGATCTGAGAGAGATCAACTCTCCCCAGGCTACCCATCATGTTGCTGTGATAGAGGAGCAATACGGCGATTCTTCTTCTATCTTAAGGACTAGCTACGTCCGGATTCCCGATCCCTCCATTCCGGATTCCCGCAGAGGGACGGATGTCGATCAAGCGCTGAACTTAAGGTCAGGCAGCGGGTTGGATTCATTGGATAGCATTCAAAAATCCAAACTTCCAAGTTCGGAAACTTCTCGGCCCCTGAGTCTTAAATTGGACGGGGTTCCGGATCTAGTTCCACCCGCCCACCCAAATATTAGCGGTCTATCCCGAATTCGGCAAGAGCCCGCTGAAACAACACATCATTACTGGGCCAGATTCCTCCTCGTTATGGACATGATAAAGGACTACCAAGAGGAGGACGCAATCCCACTTTTGTGCAATAATTGCACGGACAAGGGAATCCTAAACGCCATAAGTCATCGCGAAATTACACGCTTTGATGACTATTGTGACCATAGTACAGAAGTATTGTGCGATGGAGAGTGCTTGGAAAACCGAAAGTAAATTTTGGGATAATCCGGCCCCGAATACAGCCCTAGTCCGAAATAAAAGGGTGCATCATCACCAAGCACCGGGTTAAACACCAAAAACCAAAAACCCCTAAAGGGTACTGGAATGGTAATCGAGGGTTAGCTAAACGGACCTCGCAAAATTCATAGCACGTAGGGCGCCACTCCAACTCATAGCCTTCAAGCATGTTGGATACTACGGCGGTGGCCAAAAGTGGCGAAGAGCTTCTAGCCTCGTAATCCCAGCCCGGCAATGAAGACGATTGTTAACAGTCTTCGAGACTTTCGCATCAAATAACATGCGGAATCTCCGCAACCTTGCCGAAGTCTACCAAGTAGCAACAATAAATCCATGGAGTGACACGGCTATTACCTTTAATGCCAAAGGATTTAACCCAAATTCCGAACAGCCCGAGCACCAGCCGCATTGGTCCTTAGTCCAATAGTGGACGACTTTCGCCTTACTAAGGTACTCATGGATGGCGGCAGCGGACTAAACCTCATCTACGAGGAAACCCTCCGAAAAATGGAGATAGACTGGAACCGCATTGAGCGAAGCAGCACAACCTTTAGAGGAATAATCCCTAGCCGGGAAGCATGCTGCACAGGAAAAATCACACTGGACGTAGTGTTCGGCTCGCCGGACAATTACATGTCCGAGGAGGTCACATTTCAAGTGGCCCCGTTCAATAGCGGATATCACGCTTTATTAGGGCGAGAGGCATTCACAATTTTTCAAGCTATACCCCACTAGGGGTACATGAAGCTTAAAATGCCCGGACCTAACGGAATCATCACTCTCGCTAGTGATCCGAACATAGCACTCAGCCCGAAAACAAGACAGCCGCACTAGCCCTCGAGGCACTATCCAAGCCCTAGCGGCCGAGGAACTCACCGCGATGCGCTCCACGGTGAACAGGGACGATGTGATACTTGATAAAAGATCCAAGTCCACCTCTTTTAAACCAGCGGATGAAATAGTCAAATTCCAAGTCCACCCAATGGACCCTGCAAAGACGGCCTCCATCGGGGCACAATTAAACCCTGATGTAGATGCCGCACTACGAGAATTTCTACAAGAAAATCGGGACATTTTTGGCTGGCACCCTTCGACATGCCAGAATCCCACGTCGGCTGGCCGAAAGCACAGCCTAAATATCCTAAAAGGATTCAAGCGATCAAACTGGCTCTTCGCGCTTTTCCGAACCCAAGAGACAGGCCATGGGAGAGGAGCTAGCCAAACTTCTGGAAGCCGGATTCATCAGAGATATAAAACATCCGGACTGGCTAGCAAATCTGGTGATGGTACCAAAGAAGGATAAATCTTGGCGCCTATGTGTTGATTTCAAAGACCTTAATAAGGGTTGCCCAAAGGATCCCTTCCCCCTCCATCGCATTTTTCAAATTATCGACGCTACAGCAGGACACGACTCATTGTGCTTCCTCGACGCGTACTCCGGCTACCACCAAATCAAGATGGCGGAGCCAGACCAAGCAGCAACAACATTCATCACTCCATACGGCCCATTCTGCTTCAACACAATGCCCTTCGGGCTAAAAAACGCCGGCGCAACATATCAGCGCATGATTCAGACATGTCTGGCAAACCAGATCGACAAAACAGTGGAAGCATATGTAGATGACGTGGTCGTCAAATCCAAGCATGTCGAAACTCTAGTAGACGACTTGAGGTTCACGTTCGACAATCTCCGAAAATATGACATTAAGCTCAATCCGGAAAAATGCGTCTTTGGCGTTCTAGCCGGAAAGCTCCTGGGCTTCATTGTGTCCGGTAGAGGAATTGAAGCAAACCCAGCCAAGATCCGAGCTCTGTCACAATTGGATATTCCAAAAGACCTCAAAAAAATACAAAAATTGACTGGATGCGTAGCGGCTCTAAGACGCTTTATCTCCCGTTTGGGAGAAAAGGCGTTACCCCTTTACCGCCTCCTCCGACGCACCGAACACTTCGAGTGCACGAATGCCGCCACGGCCGGACTCGAAGAAATAAAAGCCATATTGGCAACAAATCCGGTCCTGGCCGCGCCCAACAAGCGTGAACCAATGTTATTATATATCACCGCAACACATCAAGTTGTCAGCGTGGTGCTCGTCGTCGAACGAGAAACGGACGGACACCGGTTCCCTCTTCAGAAACCGGTTTACTATGTGTCCACTGTCCTAACTCCATGCAAGTCCCGGTACCCACATTATCAAAATATAGCATACGCGGTGTTCATGGCATCCCGGAAGCTGCGACACTACTTTCAAGAGTGTTCGATAACGGTAGCCTCCGAAGTACCTCTTAACGACATTATAAACAACCGCGACGCGACGGGACGGATTGCTAAATGGGCCATAGAGCTCCTTCCATTCGACATAACCTATAAGCCACGACGAGCTATTAAGTCGCAGGTCTTGGCCGACTTCGTGGCCGAATGGACCGAAGCTGAACTCCCTAAAGAGTACGGCGCATACTCCAATCGGATCATGCACATTGACGGCTCCAAAATGTTGGCCGGCCTGGGGGCTGGCATCGTCCTGACGTCCCCAACCTGGGACACAGTCCAATACGTCCTTCAGATAATGTATACGGACTCCAACAACGCAGCCGAATACGAGGCCCTTCTGCACGGCCTCCGGATGGCAGTCTCCATGGGCTTTAAATGCCTAGAGGTGCGCGGGGATTCGAACCTCGTGATATCTCAAATAAACGGAGACTTTGATGCCAAAGATCTGAAAATGGCAGCGTACCGCAATGCGGTCCTAAAAATGTCAGCACGGTTCGGAGGGCTCGAATTTCATCATATAGCTCGGGATAACAACCATGAGGCGGACATATTGGCACGCATTGGTGCAAAACGCGATGCCGTCGTGCCCAACATCTTCCTGGAATGGCTGTTCAAGCCATCCGTACTATGGGAAGGGGAGTCCAGAAATAACAATCTGGACCCAACCGCACTGCCTGACACCGAACACTCTGACACAATCGGAGGCTCTGCCACCGAGATAACACCCTCCTCTCACGAAATAATGGCAGTTATCGCCCCGTGGGCGGAACCATTCCTAGCCTACCTAACTAGGCAGGAACTCCCCGAAGACCAAAATGAGGCTCGCTGCATAGTACGGCGATCCAAAGCCTATAAAGTCCATGAGGGAGAGCTCTATAAGAAAAGCACAACAGGAGTCCTTCAAAGGTGTATCTCCGAAGAGGAAGGGCGAAACCGCCTGGCTGAAATTCATGCCGGACTGGGTGGGCACCATGCTGCAGCCCGGGCCCTTGTAGGCAAGGCCTTCCATACAGGATTTTATTGGCCGACGGCCCGGGCAGAGGCGCAGGATTTAGTCCAACGATGCGTCGGTTGCCAGCTTTTTGCTAACCAAAGCCACATGCCACCCACCGCCCTGAAAACTATACCCATCACCTGGCTGTTCGCGGTCTGGGGGCTTCACATGGTTGGACCCCTTAAGGGAGGAACCCACAAGAAAAAATACCTATTAGTCATGGTGGTTAAATTCACCAAATGGATAGAGGCCAAGCCTGTTAAAACGGCCGAATCCGGGCCGGTGATAGACTTCCTATCAGGGGTAGTGCACCGTTACGGCGTCCCCCACAAAGATATCATCACGCGATAATGGCACCAACTTCACGGCCGATGAGGTCAAATTATGGTGCAAAAACATGGGCATCAAGCTCGACACGCCTCGATCTATCACCCTCAAACCAACGGCCAAGTCGAGCGAGCAAACGGACTAATCATGAGCGGCATTAAACCCAGACTAGTGCGGTCCCTCAAGGAATCTAACACGCACTGGGTTGAGGAGCTTGACTCCGTACTCTGGGGGCCGCGGACCACGCCGAATCGTACTACCGGCTTCACACCATTTTTTATGGTGTACGGCGCAGAGGCAGTTTTGCCCTGCGACATAATTCATGACTCACCTCGCGTGCGCATGTATGAAGAAAGGGAAGCCGAGCTCGATCGGCAGGACAGTTTGGTCCCTTCATCATCGACCAGGTCCTGACCGGCAGAGCATACCGTCTGCGAAACGCATCGGATAACCGACTCGAGCCGAACCCATGGAACGCAGCCCGTCTACAAAGATTCTACGCCTAAGCGCCGGACTCCGAGTTCGTCTCCTTCCTCCGTCCACATTTTCTATTTTTGCTGTCTTTTATTTCTCTCCTTCCTCCTCCTTCTTCTTGAAGCCTTTAGAGGCTCGTTTGCGCTTTGTTTCAAGACACTTGACGCGCTGTCGCGCTCATTATACACTGGGGCTTCTTTAATGTAAGCTTATTTATACGGGCTTTATGCCCAACACATGTGTCAAACTTCCACATGTACCTTTTGCTGACCATTATATGCATCGATATGACTTAAGTTTTGGCCAAGCTGGGTTGCCTGGCTTCTGTGCTTACCCCTACGTTCCCGATTGTTCGGCTAGGTTGTAAAGGGAGCACCTCTGCGATTGTTACTGCCGGGTCAGCGGATGTGTACCTCAGACCGGGTGAAGCCGAAGCTAAGCGTTCTTAAGGGAATATTCGGTCGGTGAACTGAAAGATGATTTTTAACTATTTATGCATCTGCCCCCAGATGATTTTCTGCTTGCTTAGCAGTTTTGACATGCACTTTAGGGCATGCCTCCCAGCGAAAGGAACCCTTAACGGAACTATTCTCCCTGGAAGATGTTTCTTACTATCCATGTAATATAACATAACTAGTTGGGCACTTGTCTAATACATCAATAACGACCCCTACGCCTTGTCTCCATGCATGCCCCGGTTCTTATATAACCGCGAGGGTATTCGGACACACTCCGGACTATCGGGTCCCGAGGTCGAAGCGAAAAGGTCCGCTATGACAAACGATCTACAATCCGGCTAGAAGACATTTTTCATGTCATATTCAATTACATAGTCAACTCGACTCATTGTATTCCTCCTCAACGCCATCTAATAGGCTATCTAATTTACAATCTTGCTGGGAATACTTGGCGGCCAATTCCACTTGGCCATACACTAAGCTTACAGGGATCTCCTTCCCATCAGGCCCCACAGGTCCGACCTCGGCCATGTGGTTTGGGTCAGCCTTCGTGTACCGCGTCTTTACCATGGCCCAGGCCTCCACAGTGCCTTGACGGCAGGCCGATATCTTCCATAGTCGGAAGCGCCGTCGTGCTCCTTGAAGCCGCTCTGCCAGCTCCCCAATGCCTTCGGGCAGGGAGATAGATGGCCACAAGGCCTGGCCGACGCCTTTCATCACCTGTCGAACTCGTTCATGCAGCTGACGCAGTTCGGGAAGAAGATCACTCGAAGAACTGGGCATCTACTCCTCAGGACGACCTGTGAGCAAACCTACATACATGTTTATGTTAGTCGCCTTCCTCACCGAACTCTTTCAAAGTTCGTTCAAGCACTTACGGAAAATGCCGCGACGAAGTCGTCGATTCTCCTTTACCGAGTCAGACAACTGGGCACGAACATCCTTTAGTTCCTCACCCAGTTGGGTGTTGGCATCTTGGAGGTTATTTTTCTCCTGCTGCACCCTCGTAAGCACGCTCTCGCCGGCCTTTAGCTGGCGCAGGAGCTGTTGCTTGTCCGGATTTAGTCCGGCGCCATCTGCAATATTATTGTCAGATTTACACACATCCGCACTTCATAAACTATTTATCTTTTGAAGCATATATTACTAGAGGGGGTCTCTGTGGTTCCCCCTGTAGCGGCTAGTGCGGCCTCAAGTTGGGCCTTGCATTCTTCAAGCTCCTGGGACAGTAGGGTATTCTTTTTTGTAAGATCCTACATAACAAATGATCCTTAAATCAGTTATTCTAACTATTTTAAGTCTCGGGGCTACTTGGCATATATAATCACAAATTTCCTCACCCGTATGTCCTTTACATACTGCTCCGTGGCTCTGGCTAGACCATCTTGAGCGGCACGGAGGTGCGCGTCTCCCGAATTGAAGGCATTCAAGGCCTCTTGGGAGAAACATGCATCACGAAGAACTGTCCAGCAGCGCCTATGATTCATGGCGCTCTCCACCTCGGAGTTGGTGGCGGACAATCTGTCGGCATCCTCTCTCGGAGGAGCATCCGACGCACGCCTAGTGCTCGCCTCCGCTTCTGGAGCCGGCTTTGGAGCCTGGCTGGCGGAGGTTCGATTGGCAACCTCTCCAGACTCAGTCCGTGGCGCTCTTTTTCCTGAAAAGAGCACCAGCGTTAATCGCCTTCCGTGAATCGATCCACGGGAATATGGTGACGCGCCATACCGTTGCGGCGGAGTTTCGATCCGGACCGCACTTCTTTTTAGCCTGTGGGGCCGTACTGCCCCTTGTTGGCTAGCCGCCGCGGGCTCGGCTTCCTGCCTCGAAGGCACCTCCTGCGAAACACCATCAAATATGTGGTGATTAGAAGTAAAGCACGAGTGGGTCATGGTATCCGGACTTCGGTCACGGTTACCTGGGAGGCCGGAAATAATCCGGGGTAGTCGGCCGTAACGGCAACCAAAGCTTTGTCGATGCTAAGTTGGTGGAACACCCCGTCGATCAGCTCCACCTTTATATCCAGGTCCTCTTCGGAGGCCGGATCGAGGGACCGTTCCGGATCCTCGGGTTGTGGGGGCGGGCTGTGTATCTTCTCCACGGCCCGACACGCCTCTGCGTAGAAACCATGAAATGAGATATTTAACCACGGGAACATGGATCGGACAGGCCACAAAGATGTTTGCTTACCCAACTTCGAGGATTATTTGAAGAAAACCCGCTCAGTGGATTGACGCAGAGAAAATCCTCCTCCTCCCCTTTATACATGGCAGATCCCGGCCCTTTGCGGCCATGGCGGGTGGCGTCGTCCTCCCCGTTGAAGTCCCGCATGGGGTGGCCCCTATATTGGAGCGGCTGCACTCCCCTGATAATGCAGATTGCCATGACTCCAGTCATGGTCAATCCGGCATGAGCCAGTAATCTTATTCGGCTCATCAAGTAAAGGACGTCCCGATCATTTTCACTCAGGGCTCCATGAGCGCCAGCTTAGGCGCTTCTTCAAAGGAGCGTTGCTAAACTCCGGAAGGCCGATCCGAACAGGATCCGGCAGCGGGACGTCCTCCATGTAAAAACCATTCCGAAGGCCAGTCTTCGGACGCCTTCTTCTGGGTTCCGGATAGATATCCGGTCCCGACGATGCGCCATAGTTCGGCTCCGCCCACTTGATATATTGACCCCTCATGAGAACGGGGTACTAGGCAGAATAATCTCTTCCACAGTGCAAAATGAGCCTCGATGCCCAAGAACAGTTCGCAAAGGGACACGAAGCCCGCGATGTGCAAAATGGAGGCGTATAAGGTGGTGCAACCGAGGTCAGAGAACTCCAAGAGCCCCCGGAGAAACGAATGAATTGGAAATCCGAGTCCTCTTACTAGATAAGAGACAAAGCATACCCGCTCTCCTTTAGAGGGATCGGGGACACTCTCCGCTTGCTTTCCGCCCTTGTAGGTGTCAAGTCCGGCTCGAACCGGAACCATGAAGGCTGGGGGAAGAAATCCCTTGGTTTGGAGTATAACTAGCTCGCTATGCGGGACTAAGCATCTCTCCCAATTTCCAGGCTGAGGGCTGGGAGCGCGAGAGGAGGAGCCGCGTCGACTGTCCATGATATAATGGGTCTTTGCCAGAGGCGCTCTGATGAAAGCTCGCGGAGGGGGGATGGTGTGACTCAGATCTATATCCTCGTCCCTTTTATAGGCGGCTCATTTGCGCAGCTAGGGGGGTAAGTGTAAAAATACCCTGGCCTTTTCCATTCATTCAAACCCGTGGAAGATGGCCATTATTGGGCGTAGAAGCCAAGGAGCGCAGCATTTATCAGAAGCCAGACACTATTCGACAAGTATATGGAATTTGGAGAAGAACCCGCATCGCAATGCCGAAGACAATCAACGCGCCGGACTCATCGCCATTGAAGCCTGGTTCGGGGCTACCGAGGAGTCCTGGACTAGGGGTGTCCGGATAGCTGAACTATCACCGTTGGCGGACTCTGGACTATGAAGATACAAGATTGAAGACTTCGTCCGTGTCCTGGATGGGACTTTCCTTGGCGTGGAAGGCAAGCTTGGCGATACGGATATGTAGATCTCCTACCATTGTAACAGACTGTGTAACCCTAACCCTATCCGGTGTCTATATAAACCGGAGGGTTTTAGTCCCAGAGGACGAACAAAAATCATACCATAGGCTAGCTTCTAGGGTTTAGCCTCCTTGATCTCGTGGTAGATCTACTCTTGTACTACCCATATCATCAATAGTAATCAAGCAGGAGTAGGGTTTTACCTCCATCGAGAGGGACCGAACCTGGGTAAAAACATCGTGTCCCTTGTCTCCTGTTACCATCCGCCTAGACGCACAGTTCGGGACCCCCTACCCGAGATCCGCCGGTTTTGACACCGACAGTTAGGTTGACGATGCATATGTATGTTACACAACACACTACAAAAAAAAGACACATCCGTGACATTTTGGGCTGAACGAAACTTTATTCTGTCATACATATGAAACTTATATGACGATAATTGTGACTAAACCCGGTATCATCTTAGATGTGGTGGGCTCTACTTCTATGACAAAAAATCATGAAAAAAAATGGGCTTTTCGTCCTAGGTGGGCCGGAGACGCAGCTGCATGACATTCTTTGGGCCGTCCATGACGGAAAAAACCGTGGTAGAAGCGAGGGGGAGGAAAATTTCGGGGAGTTGCCGGTTACGGTGGGAGGTCGAGGGCCGAGCGATGCACGTTTCTCTCGTACACGTACGCGCGTGTGTGCGAGGTGTTGGCTCTAACTGAACCCGAGCGAGGCGTTGGGCTCTAACTGAACCCGAGCGATTGCACTGCAAGCTACGCATTATTTAACCCGAGCGATCGATCGATGGCTGTTAACTGAACCCGATCAAGCGATTCCTTCACTACTGCTGCTAACTGAAGCCGATCTATGCTACCTCTGAGATGAACAATGAGTGTTGCGGGGGGGGGGGGGGGGGTTGGTGAACAGTGAGCGGTGGCGTTTGGTTCTGGATTAACAGGACCCCGGGGTGTGGGGGGCGGGTTGAAAAGTAGACGGTGGAGGGGTGCCCGTGGCGGGGGGGTTGCACAGGACCCCGTGGTGTGGAGGGCTGGATGAACAGTAGACGGTGGAGGGGCGGTTGAACAATAGCCGGTGGAGTAGCGCACGGTGGAGGCTGGATGAAAAGGAGCCCGTGGAGGCTGGAGGAGGTCGACGGTAGCTCGTGGAGGCTGGAGGAGGTCGACGGTGGAGATGATAAATATCCCGTGGAGTCCCGTTTTGTGGTACGCCACACCCCTCCCGATGAACAGGACCCCCGTTTCGACCGTAGGAGGTCAGTTTCATCTGTTTTGCGGTACGCCACACCCCTCCCGATCAATAGGACCCCCGTTTCGACCGTGGGAGGTATGTTTCCTCCGTTTTGCGGTACGCCACACCCCTCCCGATCAACATGACCCCCGTTTCGACCATAGGAGGTCCGTTTCCTCCGTTTTGCGGTACGCCAGACCCCTCGCGATCAACAGGACCCCGTTTCGAACATGGCCGGTCGAACACAAGGTCGTTTCCTCTGTTCTGCGATACGCCAGGCCTCGTTTCCATCGCCTGTTCCATCCAAGCCGGTTGGCTCCCACGCGTTCCGTTGCCTCCCGATGAACACGACGCATTTCGTTGCCTCCCCATGAACACGACGCATTGCGTTGCCTCCCCATGAACACGACGACGACATTGTTTCTCTGTTCCGACCCAGCCATATACACGAGCCCTCGCCGTACGTATGCGCGAGTAGGCGTTCGAGACCCTGCCCGTATGTACGTACTTGCCCGTATTTTATTTCTTGCACCATGGCCGTTGTACGTACGTGTAAATGCTACGTGCGCGCCTCTACTACGACACGTGCGCGCCTCTACAATGACGAGTATGTACATACACGTTCGCGACCAGAATGACAACGCTACGTACGCTTCGACCAGGTGGGTCCCGACTGTCAGGCACTTCCTTGTGTGCGAAAATGTAGCTGGTGGGTCACAGCAGTCAGAGGGGTGAATCCGTTTTTTTGCCCGGACGCACTTCCTTTGCGTGCGAAGATGTAGCTGGTGGGTCCCAGCAGTCTGGGGGCCGAATCATTTTTTTGAACGAACGCACTTCCTTGCGTGCGAAGATGTAGCTGGTGGGTCCCAGCAGTCAGGGGGCGAATCGTTTTTTTTGCCCGGACGCACTTCCTTGCGTGCGAAGATGTAGCTAGTCGGTCCTAGCAATCAGGGGGAAACGTTTTTTTCGCGAAATACGGTGGCCCGTCTGGTGGGTCCCCGCTGTCAGGTGGAGGAATCATTATTTTGCGCGTAATAACGAGGCACTTCCTTGCTGCGGTCGTGGACCCAGCTGTCAGCCTCTCCACGTACAGTCCACGTCCGATGGAAGTCGTTCCTTGACCATGTTGACCGCATCGCGCCGAGAGCACCACGGCGGTGGACGACGGCGAGGCCTAGGAAGGGGACAACTCGGAACCGGGGAAGACGCGTTAGTGGATGCCCACGCGAAGAGGAGTATGAGGGATCACTGGTTCGGCTGCGTTGTGAGGCTGCTGTCGCCGCAGAATAACAGGGGTTGTGGGTGAGTACATGGATGGCCTGGCCAGCGGTGGGAGAGTTGGGGGCAGTGAGGCCTCCGCGGCATCACAGCCGGCCACGGGAGGCAGGAGCACGAGGCACGACCGGCGCTGGTTTGGGCGGCTGGAGCAAGAAGACCAGAGGTTGAAGAAGAACTACGGCTGTTGGATGAACATCGTATGGTAACAGGAGCTAGAATCGTTCATATTGACTAAGTTGACAAAGCCCTCCGTCCCCGTCAACTTGGTAGGCCCACAAGTCAGCCTCCCACTATGCTGGGTTCCAGCTGGCAGGGGATGAACATCGTGCGTAATAAGGAAGCACTTCCTTGCGTGCGAAGATTGCTGGTGGGTCCGACATGTCAGCGGGGGGCACATTTTTTTGGCGAAATACAGAGGCCCTTCCGATGGGTCCCAGATGTCAGGTGGAGGAATAATTATTTTGCGCGTAATAAGGAGGCACTTCCTTGCTGCGGCCGTGGACCCAGCTGTCAGCCTCTCCACGTACAGTCCATGTCCGATGGAATCCGTTCCTTGACCACGTTCACCACGCCGCACCGAGAGCACCAGGGCGGTGGACGACGGCGAGGCCTAGGAAGGGAACGACACGGAGGCAGGGAAGACTCGGCAGTTGTTTCCCACGCGGAGGGGAGTACGGATGTACGAGGTTTCTTGGTTCATCCGCCTCGCCGGAGAATAACAGCAGGTGTGGGTGAGTAGAGGGATGGCTAGGCCAGCGATGGGAGTACGATGGGGCGGTGAGGCCTGCGCGGCAGCACAGCCCGCCGCGGGGACGAGGGAGCAGGCAGTCCCTCCGGCGCTTGTTTGAGCGGCCGGAGCAGGAAGAGCAGAGATTGAAGAAGCACGACGGCCGTTGGATGGACATCGTACGGTCACTGGAGCTAGAATCGTTCATATTGACTAAGTTGACAAAGCCCTCTGTCCCCGTCAACTTAGTAGGCCCACAAGTCAGCCTCCCACCATGGTGGGTCCCAGCTAGCAGGGGAGTATTCATTTTTCTGTGCGTAATAAGGAGGCACTTCCGGTGGGTCCAAGCTGACAGCAGGGGGGATGTTTTTTTCGTGAAATACGGTGGTCCGTTCGGTGGGTCCCAACAGTCAGGGGAAAACTTTTTTTTTGCGAAATACGGTGGCCCGTCCGGTGGGTCGCAGCAGTCAGGGGGGAAAGGTTTTTTTCGCGAAATACTGGTGGCCCGTCCGGTGGGTCCCTGCTGTCAGGTGGAGGAATAATTATTTTGCGCGTAATAAGGAGGCACTTCCTTGCAGCTGCCGTGGACTCAGCTGTCAGCCTCTCCACGTACAGTACTCTTCCGATGGAAGTCGGTCGTTTAACACATTGACCACGCCGAGCCGAGAGCACCAGGGCGGTGGACGACGGCGAGGCCTAGGAAGGGGACGACGCGGAGCCGGGGAAGACGCAGCAGTGGATGCCCACGCGGAGAGAAGTACGAGGGTTCACTGGTTCGGCTGTGGTGTGAGGCTGCCGTCGCCGTAGAATAACAGGGGGAGTGGGTGATTGGAGGGATGGCCAGGCCAGCGGTAGGAGTAGTATGGGGACGGTGAGGCCTCCGCGGCAGCACAGCCGGCCACGGGAGGCAGGAGCATGCGGCACAACCGGCGCTGCTTTGGGCAGCTGGGGCAAGAAGACCAGATGTTGAAGAAGCACTACGGTCGTTGGATGGACATCGTTGACCATGCCGCGCCGAGAGCACCAGGGCGGTGGACGACGGCGAGGCCTACGAAGGGAACAACGCGGAGCCGGCGAAGACACGGCAGTGGCTGCCCACGCGGTGGAGAGTACGAGGGTTGACTGGTTTGGCTGCCGTCGCCGGAAAATAACAGGAGGTGTGGGTGAGTAGAGGGATTGACAGGCCAGGGATGCGAGTATGATGGGGTCGTGAGGCCTACCCGGCAGCACTGCCGGCCACGGGAGGCGGGAGCAGGCGGTTCCGACGGCGCTGGTTTGGGCGGCAGGGGCAGGAAGATCAGAGACTGAAGAAGCACGATTGCCGTTGGATTGACATCTAACGATCTGACGCTGGTAGAGTCGATTGTTGACTAAGTTTCTTTTTTAAGAAACCTTGTGTAGGCCCATAAGTCAGCCTCCAAATCTATGGCAGACAACATAAAGCCCATTTGCATATTTTTATAATTTGCAGCCCATTTGCTATTTTTTATAATTTGCAGCCCATTTGCTAATTCTTAAGTAATTTATTACAGCCCATTTTCTGCCCAGGACCACGGTCAAAAAGTTCAACCTTATTTTGCATATTTCGGTGGAGTCCAAACTGTTGTAATCTCGAAATGATTAACTTTTTTTAAGAACTTATTGATTTGCTAAAAAAAATTGTTTTGTTTTTGTAAGCAAATAAGACGTGGGACAATTGAGTTGGTTTAAGGGAAAACTAGTGGTAAAAAAATCAGCGCTGGGTGGGAAAAAACAACAAAAATAAGGATGTAAATATGAAAAGGGAATTTTATGTGTTTTCAATATAATGATACGTGTATATGAACTAGTAAAACTATAGGTAGAGATTAGAAAACGGATGTAGGACATGCGTTTCAAGAGTAAAATAGCACTGGGCTGTGTGTTTGATTCAGTAAAAAAACTGCCTGCGGATGTTGTAAGACAAAATATAACTAACGCTTGCGGGTCAGAGGCCAGTAGATACCTGCTGGATCTTTGTGCCCCGTTGTCGTCATGGGTAGGGCTTGTTAAAAACAAAACCAACCCTGGGCAGTCTACAGCCGAGTTGAAACTTGCTCGACCTGAAAAAACAATATAGGTGCTCAATAAACGAGAGAATTTTGCAAGCACAGACTGATAACTGGGATGCAGCACGGATATTGTTTTTTATCATGATAATAAGTGCATGCACTTGTTTCGAAAAAACTGCAGAACTGGGAATTCGAACGGCGGGTGCTTATGCTACCCATCAAATAAAAATCAGGTGCCTGAGAATTCGTTTCGAAACAAATGATTCAGCTTTATATCCACGTCGACCCTCGGCATGATGGTTGGAAGCAAATGCAAGGTCATACCAAAAGATCGTTAACAACAATACCAACTTGCGGACGACAAGGTAGTACAACACTACTAGGAAAAGGGCTATAGATAGGACTGATTCTAATGGCGCACCAGGTAAGTAGTGCGCCACTACTATATACTAATGGCGCACCGGTTGCTCGTGCGCCATTAGTGTGGAAGACACTAATGGCGCACCGTCCCATTTTTCCATACAAACTAATGGCGCAGGGATGGCAAAGTGCGCCATTACTAGTTAGAACTAGTAATGGCGCACGATCAAGACAGTGCGCCATTAGTATATAATTTTTTTTACTTTTTTGCAAACCTACTAATGGCGCACTATGCCACGGTGCGCCATTAGTATAAAAATTATTATTTTTGCTTTTTTGCAAAACTACTAATGGCGCATGATGGCGTTCGAAAGGATGAATGGTGTCATCAAAGGATACTTTCGGAACATGTCACGTCCAGAGGGAAGTATAGCCAGGGGCTTTCTGACCGAAGAGTGCATCTCCTACTGCACGAATTATCTAGGCATCGAGAACCCCGTTGGTCTGCCCTTCAACAGGCACCTCGGCAGGCTCGCTGGATGGGGTCACCGTGAGGGTCGCCGCGAAATGCATGTTGACTACGAGGGTCGACTCGTCGACTTTGAAAGAGCAAACCTAGTCGCGCTACAACACATAGACGTGGTCGATCCTTGGGTGGTAGAGCACAAAACCTTTATTGAGAAGACGTACAATGACCGAGGCCAACAGAGGACGGACAGAGATATACTCAAAGAGCACAACTCATGTTTCACATGTTGGTTCAAGCAGAAGCTTCTGTCGTACCCTTTACGTGAAGATTCTTCCGCGGAAGAACAACTCATATTCGCCTTGTCACAGGGCGCCGAGCACAACCTGATGACCTATGAGGCATACGATATCAACGGCTACACATTCTACACCGAGGACAAGGACATGAAGAGCGATGGTTATAAGAACTCCGGGGTAACGATGTTATCCTACACCGGTAAGGACAAGGACAGATACTACGGAAGGATCGAGGAGATCTGGGAGCTGAGCTACGCTGGAGAGAAGGTGCCGATGTTCCGTGTCAGATGGGCCAAGAGCGTCCTAAAAGAAGACCGATATTTCACCACCATGGTTATACCCGGCCAAATCCAAGACCCATGGTATAAGCGTCACCGCGAAAAAATGAGCCATGGGTACTGGCTTCCCAAGTGGACCAATGCTTCTTCATTACCGACCCGCCAAAGCCCAACGTGTTGTCGTGAGGAGAGGCAAAAGGAAGATCATCGGAATGGATGGAGTAGCCAATGAGCAAGACTTCGACAAGCACGGGCGACCAAGATCGAACATGACGATTTACGATGAAGTAGCAGCACACACCACAAGAAGAAGCAGGACCACCCTACCTAAAGGACGTCCGTTCCACGTAAAAACTCCATTTGCGAAAAAAGAAGGGCAAGAAGATTGTGAACAGATAGCTAGCTAAGATCGACTGTATTTAAATCGTAGTCTTCATTTCTCGATTTTATTTCATGGGCACTTTTTGATATCATGAATATTTTTAAATTTCATGGGCACTTTTTGAATACATGAGGACACTTGATCTCGATCCCCCTCCATCTTGATCTCGATTCCCCCTCCATCTCGATCTCGATCCCCGCACCCTCCCCCGCTCCACCGCCGCCGCCGATGATATTTTCAAGTAAGAAATTTGAACATATTTTAAAAAAAGTTATTACTGTTTTTATAAAAAAATATTACTGTTATGATTTAAACAAGTTTGAACATATTTAAACACAAATAGATATAAAAAACAGCATTTAAAATGCATAAAAAATATTGGGGAGCCTGGGAATCGAACAAAGGACCTCCTGGTGTGTGTGCTGCGTGCTGACAAGTCGGGCTAGTGGGTGGGTTCTGTTGTAGATAGGGTTAGGTTGTAGATATGGTTAGTGGGCTAGATTACAACAAAATTCTAATGGCGCACCGAGGGATGGTGCGCCATTAGAATAGTCATACTTATGGCGCACGACTGGACGGTGCGCCACTAGAACCCTCCCCCTAGCTATCCTCCCTCCCTCTCGCCAGATCCCCTTCGACCCTCTGTCCCTCGCCACCAGATCCACCCGCGCGCTGCCCCGACCCATCGCCGTCCGCTCTCGAGCCCTCGAGCTCCACCGTGCGAGGCGACAGGCAAGGCGGCGGGCAGAATCTGCTTCAACATCGGGCCGGCGAGCCGCGGAACCAGGGCGCGACGGCGCTCGACCCCTCCACCCCCCCTCCACCTCTTCTTCCTCGGGTCACCGCTGTCTTCCTCAACTTCGGCCACCTCTGTTGCTACTAAGCTGTCATGAGGCCTCCTTGCGCCTCCCCGGTGAGCTCCGCCTCCTCTCCCCTCTTCCTTCTCGCGTGCCATGAAATGCATAGCAATTATTTGCTTCACTTAGTTATTTGATGCTCTATTTCCTGTGTGGCTGACATGTTCACATGAAACTACAACCTGCTGGACAACCTTTCTTTATAGAGCCATTTTGCCTATGGTCATTCAGTATGAAATTACAACCTGCAGGTATTGGTTGGAATGTGTAATTCTGGGAAATGTTTGCAGTTAAGTTATGTGGTTGGAAAGATCATGTGTCATTTTTTCTCGAGTAACACCTCAAGGGGGGCAGGGGTTCTTGCATTTCATATAGAAGAGAGTCTCCCGGTTAATGCGTCATTATTTTTGAAGAATCAGGAAAGTGTTAGAGCAGTTAACTAAGGTGATTATGGACCGCATGAGAAACTTGGAAGCTAAAAACATTGCGATCCTCACCATAAGGATGATTATATCTTCCATGCCCGAATAGCTCTGCCTAAATAATAAATAGATAAAGGTAAAACTAAACCATGCTCAGCGATGAGATGATGTCAATCGACAACCAAAGCAAACTTGTTCATCATTACAAAAGCAAACTTGTTCAACATAACAAAAGCAAACTTGTTCAACATAACAAAAGCAAACTTGTTCAACCACATAACTACAAACTGAGACACAGTAGTAGGGGTCATCCCAATACCACAAACAACTCAATATCCCCAGTAGTAGGGGTCATCCCAATGATCCTCCGCCTCTTGCCAGAGCTCGAAACCTTCTTTGGTGATTTTGATTTTCTTCCATGCCTCGTAGGTGACGTACGCATCTTTCGCGGCATACTCGATGAGCTTGTTTGGCAGTGGGCTGTCCCCCATAGTAGGTGGTCTGAATTCCTGTCGATCTTCTACTTCATTTTTGAGTAGGATGGGTGGATGAGGCTGGCTGCAAACTCAGCCAAAGACTGCCACTTCTTTCCATTGTTTGGAACTCTCCATTTGCGCTGCAAGTCGACGTACTTGTCGGGGTTGATCTCCAAACCAGATAACTTCAGCTTCTCCTTGTCGCCTCCAATGCAGAAGCCAACAAAGGTGTACAGCTTCTTCTCCTGCAGGAGCGGGCGGAGTTCCTTGGGCCTGGATCAAAATAATCTTTAGCATTCAAATTCATCTACTTCAAAAACTTCAGAAACTACAGAGTTAAAATGGGTTCAGTTGAAGCAAAATTCAGTTAAAATAGCATTCAGTTCTGACCAAAATTCAGTTAAAACAGTATGATCACAACAACTACTAAATGATCACAACAAATACAAGACAACATTCTGTATGATCAAAACAGCAAGCATAACATCCCAATGATGTATTTTTTTTGCAATCTTTTGCATTACAAGACAACATTCATAACAGCTACTAAATGATCACAAAAACTTGTAGACAACATTCTGTATGATCACCAAAAAACTACTTGAACTGGATGTTTTTACCATTTGGTTGCAGCGGTGATGTGGTATACCAGACGAGATCCTCCACGCATAATCGCAGAACTGCAGCAATTTGCGGAGGTTTGTCTTCCCCTGGTATACTCGACATCAACGCCGATATTCTCGAGAAAGCATGCCGCCGAGCCACCTCCTCATCTTGTTGATCATCTTGTCGGCTTAAATGCGGATTGCGGTGCATACGACATCCAAATGGCTCCTTGGTGGATATCAACCTTGAGCGGCACGGTGTAGTCCCGCTTACGCCCGGGGACCGAACGTCATCACAACCACCAGCGGCTCCTTGCGCACGCCTCACCACGGTGATGCTTGGCAGACGGAGGAGTTGCTCCATGATGCCTCCGCCATTCTCTTGGCAGACGGAGGAGTTGCTCCACGATTCCTCCGCCATTGCCCTCCCCCGGCGATGGTGGAGGCAGAGGGAGTTGCTTGATGCTGGAGGCAGAGGGAGGTAGAGGGAGGAAGATGGAGCGGCAATGGAATGAGGAGGGAGGCAGAGGGAGGAAGATGGAGCTGCAATGGAATAGGAGGGAGTTACGGGCGTGGGAAGAAAACCCCTCTCGCATCGTGGGGAGTTGCCGGTGGAGGAGAGACGAGGGGAGATGCCTCAAAAACTCAAACGACCAGCCCAAAGGAGGGGAGACGTGGCCCCTCGAAAACTCTGGAGGCGAGACGTGGGCCCTCCTGCTTCAAAGCGTCCAGGAGGGGAGACGTGGTAAAATTCAGTTATAATGTGTTTGTCCTGCGTTCAACCGCAGCTTTTCTCGCTCTCTATTTCTCTTCTTATTCAGCGATTACACAGCTAATGTAAAACGAGAAACTAGGCCACTTCCGGGTCGTGAGCACTGCCATCCCAGCGCTCCCCGCGCGTCACCCGCGATGTAGCCATGACCGTCTAGTTCGTGCCATCCCATGGTCGGGTCAGGGCCGTGGAGAAACCTAACAAACTACGACCGAGGCGCAGCTCGGATTATTTGAAACTGAAAGCAAACTTCTCTGATGAAACTGACAGAGACTGAAAACTACACCTATATCTCATTTAAACTGAAGGTGTTCTTCAAAGCAGTGATTAAAATTCAGTTAACAACAACATCGGTAAAATTCAGTTAATTAAATGAAGAAGAGAAGAGAGAAAGTAGAGAGCAAGAGGAGTACTTGCATTAATCAAAGCGTTTTACTTTAAACTTGCATGCATTCTTTGCTTGTTTATATTCATTCTTGTAAACTGAACATGCTCATCTATCTATCTATCTATCTATCTACCGCTTGATGTATGTATGCATTGTATTTTTATTTCCTTTGGAAAGTAAAGTTTATTTCTGGCTGGCTGGCATGATGGCTCATGGATCCCTCAATGCAGCTACGATTTGGAGCTCAATCTGATCTCATCTGAAATGAATCTATAAATACGGAGTGTAGTTAGTTACTGAGTAGCGTAAATAGTTCTTTGGATGCGATTACTTGCATGGGACTGCCTGATGAAGAAAAAATTTATATATATTCATACTGATGTTAACTCTATAAATCATACTTATTGGACATGTTTTATGTGTTGATCCATCAATTGATCACATTGAGAAAGACCATCGTGTCTCCGACCATTTTGCAAAGGTCATGTCTCCGACCATCGTGTCGTGATGAATTCTGCAGTACCCAGCTGCCCTTGAGTTTGTCGGAATGTTGATTAACTTCCGTTCCGGCAAATTCGGGTACTCCATATGTCCTATTTTCAGCAAAGGTCATGCTGAAATTTTCCGTGAATTTTAGCATGACTTTGCTAAAAATAGGACATATGGGGTACTTGCGACTAATGCATGGGCCGGGTATCTTAGTACTTAGTTAAGTAGGATCAACTGCCCCGCCATTCTTGCTGCATTAAACCATAGGTGGCAATAGAGCCAAGTGATTAGGCCCAACTTAGAATTCTCCTTAGCATAGATAAACCCTAGATGATAAACCCAACATAGGTGGCAATAGAGCCAAGTGATTAGTGCCAAGTGATTAGGCCCAACCTAGGGTGCCTCGGCATCGATAAACCCTAAATGATGAAAACTTAACTTGGCTGCCCGGATGCCTCGGTGTCGATGAGAACCTAAATGATGTACGCTTAGGCTTTTAGGGTGCCTCGGCGTCGACAAACCCTAAATGATGAAAGCTTAGGCTTTTAGGGTGCCTCCATGTCGACAAACCCTAAATGATGAGACCATGATCTTGTTCCTTGACAATAACCAATTTTTTGACCAAACTTTTTTCCTATTTAGAGCGAAACATGGCCCACAACGATGAGTACGGTGGTTCAGGCGGCAAGCAATTCTAGGAGCTGTCCCAGGAGATGGAGGAACAACCTCACCGCTATGAGGACGCCGCGGAAGACATCGATCCTGATTACACAACCCCTAGTGGCGTCGGGGATGACACCACTGATGGTGCCGCCGAGGATGCCACCACTGATGATGGCGGCGCATACACAGATGGCAGCAAATCGAAGAAGCAAAGTAAGGACCGGCGTCCGAATGCGCTCCACACCGTCAAGGAGGAATTCACTCAAGTGGACTCCAACGGGAATCCAACGGAGCCCAAACATATAGTCAAGGGGATGAGGACCAGTTTGATCGCGATGATGCTCATCGTGATGACCACAACTCTCTTTTATGTGACGGTAGTTTAGATGATCGATATCGACTTGTAATGTGAAGACAAACTTGATACTCACGGTCTTGAGACTTGTAATGTTTTATCTTTGTTCGTTCTTTTGAATTCGGAGACTAATATGATGAATTGTATTCGGAGACTAATCTTCTATTGTATTCGATGAATCTGATGTTGCTGTGTGCTGCTGTCTATATTCTGTCCAATAATATATCTTGTAACCTGTGCAAAAATCAGAAAAGCAAAAAAAAACCAAATATTCATACTAATGGCGCATCAAGGCAGAGTGCGCCATTAGTATGCCAAAGGATACTAATGGTGCAACAAGGCAGAGTGCGCCATTAGTGTGACAAAGCACATGGTCACATATGCCCCCCCGGGAGGCATACTAATGGCGCATGGAGTTACATACTAATGGCACACTTCCAGGTGCGCCATTAGTATACCAGATACTAATGGCGCACCAGTGGTGCGCCATTAGTAAAAAATTCTAATGGCGTGCTACTAATGGCGCACCGGTAGTGCGCCATTAGTAGGCAAAACCGGTGCGCCATTAGTAGGCCTTTTCCTAGTAGTGCAACTACCAATACCAAACTTACTTATAATCTTTTTACTCCTGGCCCTAGTGTTCGTCTATTACAAAATGTTGCAGAGGACCAGCTCCCGCTCCTTCTCTTGCTCCAGGTCCCCGAGGGATGGTACTGGTGCATCACCCATTTGGTCCTCTGCTGGTCGAAGTTCTTGTTGGTGTTCAGCACCAGAACCTTTTTTGCTGCCCGTCTGCCGGCCGTTGGCCATCACTAGCAAGGTATTGCCGGTCTTGTGCCACATCGCGTGCATGCCACACTCCTACTGTATCTTGTGACGCGTCCACGTGCCCCTTTTGAATGCCCTAGAATTGCGCTGGAAGAAATGCTTCCTTAGGCCACTCAGTGTGATACCTACAGTATTGTGGAATACAGGTTTTAGTGTACCTAGTTGGCATTTTCATGGCATGTTGCAGTCACTTATTTCACTTTTTATTAACTATCAAATTGTAATTGCTTCACCAGGTCTGCGTCTAAAAAGAAAAATAGAGTTATAAAGAAAGGAATATGTTTGTGCAAGTAGACGGCCGATCGGTGTCTTACCTGGAAGTTTCTCAGGTCGGGTGTAGCATAGCATATGCCGTGCTCGCTGTCGATGGTTGGTATGAAAAAATCGATGAGAGACTGAAATCTCGCGCTGTCAGCACTCACTTTGGCCTCAAGGTGCTCGATCAGCTCCTGATCTGTGGGATCGAACTTGACGCCAGCCGGCAGCACCGGCCAATCCTTCTTCGACTTGCATCGGTAATTCCAGTTATATGGTACTCAATGTATGATCAATCGACTGTTTTAAGTGAATGATGAAAGATTTCGACAGATAAGTGGTATTCCAAATCTGAGGTCCAGAATACCCGAACAGGCCGCAGGGATTCTTGTGTCACCTCACGCGCAGCGTGTTGTCGCGTCAATTCAATGTGTGGAAATGATGAATAATTTGACCGACGTATACAAGTACTGCTATTGTACTACTTACTACTCGTATTTAGTGTGACAATTTATACATAGGTTTAACTAACAAATACGCACTTGAAGCCTAACTGATATATTATATATATATATATATATATATATATATATATATATATGGCTTCTGCACGGCATCTCCATCGTCATTATCAGTACATCCTACGCAGGTGAGTTAGGATGCACATGATCCTAGGAAGGTATCTATCCTTGAAACCAGAGGAGTGCTTCAAACTAATAATAGTACATAATATCCAACAAAAGAGGGTCATGCTACAGCAGCAGAATACATGGCTCAGTCTAGATATCAGCACGAATCAAGTTGTGCATATTTGCTGTTGGCATGAACCACATCGCCAAGATGTCGGGTTTGCAAAAGCCATCCATCGCATGGAAGCTTGATGCCTTTCACACACTGAAGATTATCTGCAACAAGTTGTGTCGACGAATCTCTGGATATGGTGATTCATGAAACCCATGGTATGATGTGTAAACACAGCCCCCCCCCCTCGTGAATGGAAGTTGCATAGCATAGTAATCATCGCCGGTGATATGATCGATGATTGGTTGGATGATCGGATAATTGAGCCCGAGGAACAAGGAGTGGTTGCCGAGGCTGTAAACCCGCCTCCAGTTGAATACGCCTGGCCCAACGGAGCTGGGATCTTTCTTGAACACGAAGCAACCGTAGCCATCAATGTCACGAGCGCCCCATGCATTGTACTGCATGTGGTTTGATGTAATGGTTTGGTCAATTTGGTACGTGCGAATGAGCATCAGATGACCACCATCAGCTGAACGAGTGATAAACCAGCACCCATCGGCTGGTATGATTCCAGGTCATTTAATCATGAAGGCCAGCGCATTTGCGTTTGCTGCAACAATTCAAATTGGAGACCAAAAGGAGAAAAATAAACAATCATGTTCAGATTATGTGTGGAATTAAGATTATTATAACAGTGACACATATCATAGACAGAGAATTGCAATGCCGTGGTCATAATCATACCCCAAGTTAAAAAAAATAAGCCAATGGCTTTCATATTCTAGGAGGAAAACAGCTATGACAGCGCCTACTCATATTCAACCATGGCACTTACTACTACTATTCTCATATCAACTCTAAGCAATAACATGTGTTGATATAAAAATCTTGTAAACGAGAGTCACATATAGCAATCATGATTTTATGCTCATAATATGTATTCTAACAATCATTAGATGCCAATTTTTCTCATATCAACTCTAACAATAACATGTGTGGTCATAAAAATCTAGGAAATGAGCGAACATATAGCAATGATGTGGTTATAGACATGCTATGCATTCTAAATTTGTAACAAATAAACAGGCAGTCGTATTCATCAGGTAAAGATGAGATGAGATAGAACAATTACACGATGATAGATTCCACCAGTATAGGCAGCCAATCTGTGCATCGACCGCGTAAACGATGCCATCGTGCACTATAGCATCAGACAGAAATGTTGCCTCAACAGGATTGATGATGAGCCATAACCATGTATGGCCACCGGATTCCAGATAGACTAATCCCATGTTGAAAAAGGCAATGAGCTTGTAATCCATGTAGTCTTCTGATGGTGTGGGCAATTCGCAGATTACAACTTTCTGCAAACAGAGGTCGAGCCAAAAGCTTGACGCGTCTCATGCGTAGTAGGCAGGAGTGTCCGGTGGGACGCGAGGCTCGATGGTGGTGGTATCCAACAACGGAAGGGTGATCTCTCGCTGGGTGTAGATATCCACGAGACGCCACGGACTACTGGTGTGGTGGATGAGGACGATCCAGTTGGCCTTCATGCCCGCCCAGTAGTGGCTGCGCATGAAGGGCAGTGGGACGGGTAGTGGTAGCATGTCGAGGGGCACCACGACAACCTCCGTAGGATTGTCAAGTCGGTGTCTGGGCCACTGCGATGATCGGGCATCGCAAGCAGGTGGTGTCTTGAAAAGAGCCGGCCGGTTGCGTATGAGTAGACGGTACAAAGACACCGAGCATGCGGCCGATGGACAATCTTGAAGTAGGTCCATACGACTACAGATCTGCTCCAAGAGAACATCGGGGAGGGAATTCCAATCGCGGCTCTGCGTTTCAGTCGGTTCTGCCATTGGTGTTTTCGGTGCCTGTGAGCCAGCGGGGAAGTGGATTCAGGCGGGCGAGCGAAGAAGCTTCTCCTCGTGGTGGCCGAAAGCAAAGGAGCTGGGGATATGGTACGCCATGAGCTACCAAGGAAGATGGCGCGGGCGGCGAAAGCAGTGGCGGGGTAAATGGTGTGCGGCCGACGATGGGGAAGAGAGGAGGAAGAAGAAGAGAGGAGGAAGAAGAGTGGAAGACGGGAAGAAAGTGCATTAAATCTCAATTCTACTAGTACTACTACTAGGATATAGGCACCGTCCTTGAGTGTAAATAGTTACACCGATGACATGTGGGTCTACCACAAGAGGGCCCATATGTCGCTTAATGGAGGATGAGGTGCGTGGCGTATTTATGAAGCATGCTCTCTTGGCAAACATGATGGCGATCTTGGGTAAGGCTGATTTAGTAACACCAACACGCTGGTTCAGCTTATTAATTACGTGTCCCATCTGTTGCAGTGTGTATTGTCACTTCACTGCGAAGACTAGTCGAATAGTTCTCTCCGACCGAGATGGGGAATAATGGATCGCGAGGACTTCCTTCCTACAGTATCCCTATGCCTCTACGCTCACTTCACTCATTTTGCTCCGTACCTAGTCACTTGTTGAAATCTGTAGAAAGACAAATACTCCTATTTGGGAACAGAGGGAGGCTTTTACTCTGTACTATTTGGGAACAGTGGGAGTATCACCATATGGAGGGAACAGAGGAAGCTTGAAATATGAACATGTCAATGGGAGGGAGTAAGCCCCATGCATGCATGCATGCAACATGCAACACTCACACGTACTCCACATGGACGCACGCAACACTCACGCACCCATGCGGCACACAGCACACGACGCAACACACACGCTCACACTCAAGTGCTCAACCTACTCCCTACGTCCGTGAAAGACTGTACATTTAGACATTTACACATTGACCAGGGTATAATTAACGCCCAAAAGTAGCTGACTTATGTGTGCATGCGACCATTGAGATAAGAAGATTAAATGAAGGCCGTTGCATGCTATAATTAAGGATAGACATGTAGCCTATACCTACAGCACAAGTTGGTGCATTGGTAAATCAATATCGATTTAGATTAAAGCCTAAATGCATTGGAAGTGTAGATGTACATCATGTACTACTACACTCTTTGTTTTATAGCTGATGTACACTCTTTGTTGGAAGACCGAGGGAGGACACATGCATGCACTCACATACACAGCCAGGGCGGTTCGGGCGCAAGGGTTGGACTCGTGTCACGCCTGCGTAAAGTTTTGTTTAACTGATTTCATTGCTCTGCCAACTGACAGGTGGGACCCAGAAACCATGTGACAATTTAACCAGTCAACAAAGTGCCACGTCGACTATGTGGCCAGTCAGTAGGGTGCAATACGGTGCTCTACGATGAGCTAGTGATCGTATAGAGCGTATTGTTACCTACGTTGACCGCTAGGGTAATTTTCTCATTTCAAATTAAGCCATATTCATCGGAAAGGATGCAGTATGGACTACTGCTAGTACTAGTACTGCTTTGATGTGTCCCGTCAACTCGCCGAATGAGGAGAAGCTTGCTTACTACGCCTCTCCCTCGCCCACGCGCGTGGTGGTTCGTAGGACGAGGAGAGGGTTTTGACTACAGCGCCCTCTCCCTCTCCCTCTCCCTCTCCGTCGCCCTCGCCCTCGCCCTCACGGTGGACGTGCAGCAGTTCAATCGGTGTCAGATTGCCAGAAGCATATTGTACTATAGTATCGTCATTGTTGGACCTTCCGAAGAGGCGAAGAGCCAAGTGCAAGGTTCACACGAGTACGGACTGTTGAACCTCCCGAAGAGGCAAAGAGCCAAGCGCAAGGTTTTATTGGAGTTGTCGTCCTAGTAGGAGTGTACTACAACTATAGCGAACGATGCTACTGTATGATGCCGCCACATCACGTATATCCAAAGCTTGCCACCTTTTTTCTCAAAGAGCGTGTTGGAGCCCGTGCAACAACCGCACTAGTTGCACGTACACATAACACATTCACTAGTAATAAATTCTAAAGGACAAATGCCAGTATGCCACACAAGTTCATCTCCAGTTCATGTGATAAATTTGTGCACGACTAGTCTATATATATTCACAGCGCTACCGTTCACAATTACCGTACTCCACTTACACGTTATAGATGGGCTACATGTCCTCCTCCAGGTTCCAGTCCCATGTGTTCTTCATGGATGGCACACACGATGGGCAACGGGAATCATTGTCGCAGCTTTCTAGTCCGGTGCCACACGATGGAGACTCATCCAAGCTGAAGCGGCATAAATCAGGGATGGCGTGTCCCACCATGTCGTTCATCCGGCGGTGCGCACTGAAGACACAACCATGCTTCATGAACGGCATGCCTTCCGTGTCATGCACGGAAGGTGGCATCCGCTTCACAATGGGGTAGTTGTCCCTGATGAAAAGCGAGTACTCTCCAAGAGTGTTCCTCGGCACCCACGTAGCATCACAGGGGCCGAACTCGGCGCCATTCATCTGGTATACGCAGCATCCCAGATCTGGACACATGGTGACATACATAGTCAAGGTCCATGCATAATAATGTTGTGCGCAAATATGGCGGTCAGTAATACTGTGCAGCAAATAGTACTACTCCGTATAGAGGAAGTAAAATAACTAGCTTATTATATATAGCTACTCTTGGCTACATGGATGAGATAGTAAGACATGGAAAAACAAAAATGGTGGCAGCTAGTGGGTTCAAGTCTTCAAGGGCCTAGCTAGCTATACGTGTCCTCCAAGGTAAAAAGTACTCCTACTAGTACTACTAAGTATACTACTAGTACAACAATGAAAGAGAAGGCGAGAGGGTTAAAAAATGGAAGTTAGACCGAATCGCTGATGCAAATGCACATCGAGGATCAGCGATCTTATTTTGATCGGGGGATGACTAGTCCCTGCAAAATAATGGAGTACCGTTAGGGATGGAAATGATGGTTTGTGCATTTCGTTTGTAATCTCCCGTACCGTAGGATGGCAACCAGATGAAACAAGTCCCATGGATTGTCACCGCAAAGATGCGGCCTAGATGGCGCACGGCGTCTTTGAACGTGTAGGGGGTACAAATCTGCCGCCGCCAACATGCGCCAGCCTCTACCGTTACAGCCTCTTGCATTGATGGCAATCCTTATGTCGGACACCTCGATGAGATAGTAATCGTCGTAGCCGCGTCTATTTGTCGGCTGGTCCGCAATTGCTATCTTCTTCAATCTCATGTAGGCATCATCATACGTATTCAAGCACAGCCAATCCGGAAGGCCGATCCCAATGGTGGAGAAGGGGTCTGCGGGCAGCCGCCTTCTTTGTGGATGTTGTGCAAAATGATGGTGGTATACGGCCGGAGGTATGCAAGCCAATCTTCGTTGGCACTACACCGGACCCGCTCCATAGATGCCATATTCAACTCCACCGGCCCTACTTTACCTACGCCGCAGCCACATCAGGTTATTTCGATTTGTACTCCTTTGGTTTTTCTCTTTATCGTGCAACTGTTCACTTACCACAAATGAGCTTTCTTGTATGTTGACAGGCGCCGCGACCATAGCACCGGAGCCGCTTCAGCGACGGCGACAGCCGGCCCAAACTCGACCGCAACACGAGCACCATCGATGATCCTTAGCTATCAAGTATGACAAAGATACCCATACTCCACCGAGAATCAGGTACTATTATCCAACGGCCGGCGCCTACATTCACTTTCCTAGCATAAGCACCGCACCATTGAATTTCTTCAGGGCATCATTCAGTTTTTCATGAGACACGTTATTCTGCTTGCACAGAGGGCCATACTTACAGCGAGGAACATGTTACATGTGCTAAATTACATACCAAAGGCACATATAGTTAATATGCTTTAGTTTTGTTCTGATGCCACCTGTTGGTTCCATCATACTGCTTAATGTTCTCTATGCTTAATTACACATCAGCAAACTAGCATGTGGTTCCGCTGCTTTTTGTTCGTTTTACCCTACATTTTCTGATGCTAGCTATTACATCACCGCTTGAGCCTCTGTTCATTACTTGTTTGTGTGTTCGATCTTCCCAAGTTGCATGACTAATTTGATGCTTCTATTAATTATGGAGCTGCCAACCCCATCAAGTAAAATATTTGTTCTTTTGGGGTTGGCACCTCGAACAAGCATAAAAATAGAGGGAAGCAGATATATTGTCGTGTATGCACACACCCTTCTTTCATTAGTTTAGATGAACCATTGATGATCAATTTGGACCAAAGTGCATGCGATTAAAATTAATTTTACCTAAATAGATGGTGCAGAATAAACTACAACAACTAGATTTGCAACCACGGGATGCTGACGATATCTTCAAAGAACATTGCAACAGCAGCTAGGCTTCACATCAACATATGGTAAGCCAGTGTGTTTTAGTACATGTGAAATGTAATGCGAGTGGGTTGCTTTCTTGGCTTGTGCCCTCAACATGTAATCCTACCGAATTACAAATATTTCAGTTGTCTGCTTTGCTGTATTGCTTGATTCGAATGCTTGTTTGTTGTTACGCTATACCTGAGTTGGCCAATATTTCAACAGTGCCTGCTGTACTATCGTAAATAAAAGCATTCCTATTTCATTTGAGTCCTTAACTTTTCCTCTCAACTTCATCACAAGACTGTCTTCATAGTTTATATGAGGCCACACTGTTAAGTGCTTTCTCAGATTATTTCAACTGCTTAGATGCCTTGGCAACTTAAATATAGTGGTTGTACACTCCCTTTCAACTAGGGATGTCGACTGGTTCCCGTTTAATCCCGATTAAAGTCCACTAGTGGTATGATAGTTCAAAAGATTTTTTGGTTTTTGAGGAAAATGAACTAGGGAGGTAGCAAAAACTAGCTAGATGAGAATGGCGAATGTCGTTTATTTGCCACTTACATCCCTAGTTTCATCTTACCATTTTAATTTCTTTTCCGCAGATGCTGCTTCGAACCATTTAAATATAGTTTGCCATGCTCGGTAATAATTCGTCGTTGTTTACCATGTAAGCTTACTGCCTGGATCATACGATAACTATCTCTTACTTATGTCCAGCAGAAACCTTTCAGGATGTCGTTCACACTAGGACACAATGTACAACCCCAGAATCTATTTGTGGAAGCAGTGCGCGATCCATGTTACCAGATGGTTGCAGTTCTGAGGCAACACCGTCGGAGAGCAGTCTAAGCACAGATATTATAGTGCTTGAGGCTCTACTAGAGGCAGAAAGAGATGGTGTGGCTTCCATGAATGAGGTAATCTTTATCTTGAATTACAGAATGGTGTGGCTCTACTAGAGGCAGAAAGAGATGGTGTGGCTGGAAATTACAGAATTAGCGGCACGCATTATGCAAGCAACCCAAGAATTGCAGGAAGTAAGAATGTTGCATTTGAAGACGGAGGAGGTCCTGTTGTTTCTGCTATCTGAAGCCCAAGGTAATCCTGGTTCTTCTTTAGATACCAATAGAAATTGTCATTAGATTATTGTACTTGCATGTTGTGTCATGTCTCTGAATGGATTATGTTGCAAGACCCCCTATGTTGTCCATGTGTTGTAATGATCCGAATTTTTTTAGGCGAGGTAATCCTCAATACTTGTATGATTGACATAAGGTGAACTGTTTTTCGTGTGAGCATATTGTATTGGATGAAATAACTGTTTGAATCAGAGTGTATCCGACCTCATCAATTCAAGATCACGGCATTTCTAAATCATAATAATATATAAAGGTGGAATAAATCTTTGTTGTGGTTTTGAAGAAATAAATAACAAAACGTATAATTATCTGTGGATATTCGTAATCGAATACAAATTGGATTTGAATTTAGTTTGCCAGGTCCCAGGGCAAACGTGAATGCTAATTCTCCCAAGTTTTGAACGAAGCGGCTAAACACCCACTATAATTTGTGGGCTGCCAGAAGCAAGTGTTTCCGAGATGGAAATTACTGTCTACCCCTGACATTTGACATCCTTATGGACCGGATTTACACTGCTGTTGATAGGGGTAGACTAGTAACTTCAATCAGATGTGACACGACGGCCTCTGAGCCTATTCAGACACGGTGGGCGCCAAACGTGGGAGGCAAAACACATTTGATTCAAGCTCATCCGAAAGACATGTGTCTCTTCCTCCATTTCCCCATTCATACAGGTGGGCGGCAAAACAAACTCTCCTCTTCCGAAAATGATGTAGGCTAATATTTTAAATAGGGGCAGATGTGTAACTTCCATCAGACATGACACAACCGCCCTACCTGTCAGCCCCGTTCATACATCGTGGGCGCCAACCGTGGACGGCAAAACACCCTCTCCTCGCCCGAAATAGTTACCGGCAAATATTTGGGAGATGCGAGATTACCATCCTATCCCCAACCGAAGCGATGTCCGAAATTTTAAACGGGGGATAAGTTCATAACTTTCCCCATTTCGTAGAAGCGTCCCAAAGTTTGAGATCCCCCCTCCTCCATTTCCCCATTCATACACCGTCGGCGGCACGACAACCTCCGCACTGCGGCCAGCCTCCTCCGTCCGCCACCCCATCCTCCACCTTGCCGGAGCCGCTACCCCTACCCCGTCGTCCACTGCAAGAGATGGACGTCTCTCATCCATGGTGCTGGACCAGGATCCTTTCATCGCCTCCTCTCGCTTCATCGGCGCCGTCGTCCACCTTGCCGTTGCCGCTCCTACAACCGCCTCGTCCACGGCAACAGGATATATCCCCCGACCTGGCCGTCTGCCGTCTATAGTCTTCTTCCCCACTGCCGACAGCCATGGCACATGCAGCACCCTGAACGTATCAGCATAGGCCTACACGGCGTCGCAAGAGAGGTGGTACTCTTCCATATGTTCTTAAGTTATTGATCTCACCCTTGTCGCGCAAGCGTGAGGGATTCCCGCTGTAGGTTGTTGCAATACGTTCATGATTCGCTTATAGTGGGTTGGTGAGTGACTGAAACACAAACCCGAGTAAGATGGATTGTTGCGTATGGGAATAAAGAGGACTTGATGATGTAATGCTATGGTTGGGTTTTACCTTAATGATCTTTAGTTGTTGCGGATGCTTGCTAGAGTTCCAATCATAAGTGCATATGATCCAAGTAGAGAAAGTATGTTAGCTTATGCCTCTCCCTCATATGAAACTGCAATAGTGAGTACCGGTCTTGCTAACAATTGCCTAGGACAATTCCGCACACCGATCCATCATTATTCCACACTCGCTATTTATATTATTTAGTAATATCTTCTAACTTTATGACAACAACACCTACTTTTATATTTTAGCTCTCCTATATCATACAAAGTTATCCTCTTCATACCCACAACGTAGTTTTATTTCTCGTTTCTAGTTGGAAGCAAACGTTCGGTGTACATAGAGTCGTATCAATGGTAGATAGGGCTTGAGAGAATATTGATCTTACTTTAGCTCCTTGTGGGTTCGACACTCCATACTTATCACTTCCACCTTTGGAAATTGCTATGATGATTCCCTGCACTTGGGGATTATCAAGCTCTTTTCTGGTGCCGTTGCCGGGAAGCAATAGCGTGGGGTTGATATTCTCGTGTGTGCTTTTTTGCTCTCTTCACTAAATATTGCAGCCCGAAAACGGGTAAGCACATGGAATATGCTGGCAATGTAGTACATTGAGAGTAATGAACAGAAGTAGGCTATACTACATGCATATATGGCTGGTGGAAAGCTCTATGGTTACAGTTTTGCATAAAGCCAATTTTTCCCTACTGCAAAGGAATAAATTTTATTTAACTATCATGGTGGTTGTTAAACATTGAGAATGGTGGACAGCATTCTCAATCCCAATTGAGCATCATCATTAAAACCCAACAATATTAATTTATGTAACATGATGAGATTCACATGATAATACAAGTACTAGATACTCAAGATGTCCATAACCAGGCACATGGCTAACCATGATTAGTTTTATGCACTCTGCAGAGGTTTGTGCACTTTTCCCCACATGACTCGATCTCCTTCGTTGGATTTCTCGCACTACATGTTGTTTGAGAAATGGATGACCGAGACATAGTCTTTCAGAAGCGCTAGCACCTTACGATGGGTAGACCATTACACCTACATCCCGAACATCTGCTAGTCTACCACTGTAAGAGTTCGCACGACTTAATCAACTATGCTAGAGCCCATAGTAGCTTGTGGCTGCACACGGAAGTTTCTAGCATGAATAATCTCATGATCCCTTTGAGCCTGGGTGGCGGTCCATAAAGAAAAACAGGCAATCCTGGAATACCCAGGTACCTCAATCCACCCAGATGTGTGTTAAAGTTGCCACCTTAAATAAACCATTAATTAATAATCTCACATCTGTCATGGATACACTCACCCAATCCACGTCTACTAGCATAGCATGGCAAAATAAGCAAACGTATAAGTAACTCCCAAGGGTTTGATAATAAAACAAGTAATTTGGACTACCTCATCTACTTTCCCAAAACCCACAAATTAATTAGATCCTAATCATGCAATGTTTGAGGATTGATCTAATGCATAAAAACTGGGTATGAAAGGGATATGATCAAAGTGTTACTTGCCTTCCTGATGATCCGTGAAACCTAGAGATTCGAAGTAGCAAGCGGCGCACTCCGGGTACTCTATCGCAAACAAAAAAGCATACAATTAGTACTCATATAATGCACAGCAAAAACTCAAATAAAAGATCTAACCAGAAAGTTCAACTTAAGAACTCCGGTTTGCAAAAAGAATCAAATCAAACGAAGCAACGAAAGTCAAACGGCGAAAGAAACAGGCTTCGTTTACTAATCTGGACCTTTTACAGAAGCAAAAACTTGTTTGAGTTAATTAATCGGAAAGAGGCTTTCGAGAAAAAAATCTAGGCTCTTGAATTGCCTGATTCCGATAAACGAGCGAAAAGTTATACTAGAACGAAGATCGGATCAGAAATCACGATCAGAAATAATCGTGGAAAATCCGAGAAAAAGAAAAACGGACGAACAGGCTAACAGACGAACGTTCGTTGTCTGCGGCTAAACAACGAAAATCGTTCGCTAAAACGAATGAGCGAGCGAACGCTCGCTAAATAAACTAAACCAGAAAAAAACTGATTTAAAAAAATTAACCGCGGGTTCTAAAAAACCGACGGTTTTCTCTCGAAGACCACGGCGGCGGCAGCGACTTACTCCGGCGGGTCCGGCGAGCGGGACGGCGGGCTCCGGCGGCGGCGGGGTCGGCTCTGGCGAGGGCGGCGGCCACGGCGGGTGCAGCGGCGCCAAGGGCGGGCTCGGGCGGCGGCGACGGGTGATACGTCTCCAACGTATCTATAATTTTTGATTGCTCCATGCTACTTTATCTATTATTTTGGACTATATTGGGCTTTATTTTCCACTTTTATATTACTTTTGGGACTAACCTATTAATCGGAGGCCCAGCCCAGAATTGTTGTTTTTTGCCTATTTCAGTGTTTCGAAGAAACGGAATATCAAACGGAGTCCAAACAGAATGAAACCTTCGGGAACGTGATTTTCCAACCGAACGTGATCCAGGAGACTTGGACCCTACTCCAAGAAGTGCGAGGCGGTCACGAGTGTGGAGGGCGCGCCTACCTTGTGGGCCCCGACGCTCCACCAACGCATCCTTCCTCCTCTATATACCTACGCATCCCAAACGATCGTAACAGGATCCAAAACCTAATTCCACCGCCGCAACTTCCTCAGATCCACGAGATCCCATCTTGGGGCCTGTTCGAGCTCCACGGAGGGGCATCCACCATGGAGGGCTTCTACGTCAACACCATAGCCCCTCCGATGAAGTGTGAGTAGTTTACTTCAGACCTTCGGGTCCATAGCTAGTAGCTAGATGGCTTCTTCTCTCTTTTTGGATCTCAATACAATGTTCTGCCCCTCTCTCGTGGAGATCTATTCGATGTAATCTTCTTTTTGCGGTGTGTTTGTTGAGACCGATGAATTCTGGGTTTATGATCCAGTATTATCTATGGAAAATATTTGATTCTTCTCTTAATTCTTTTATGTATGATTAAGTTATCTTTGCAAGTCTCTTCGAATTATCCGTTTGGTTTGGCCAACTAGATTGGTAGTTCTTGCAATGGGAGAAGTGCTTAGCTTTGGGTTCAATCTTGCGGTGTCCTTACCCAAAGGATGTAAAGGGTTGCAAGGCACGTATTGTATTGTTGCCATCGAGGATAACAAGATGGGGTTTTTATCATATTGCATGAATTTATCCCTCTACATCATGTCATCTTGCTTAAGTCGTTACTCTGTTTTTAACTTAATACTCTAGATGCATGCTGGATAGCGGTCGATGAGTGGAGTAGTAGTAGATGCAGAATCGTTTCGATCTACTTGTGTCGGACGTGATGCCTATATACATGATCATTGCCTAGATATACTCATAACTATGCTCAATTCTGTCAATTGCTCAACAGTAATTTGTTCACCCACCGTAGAATACTTATGCTCTTGAAAGAAGCCACTAGTGAAACCTATGGCCCCTGGGTCTATTCTTATCATATCAATCTCTATCACTTTATTTACTTGTTTGTTTTTACTTTGCTTTTACTTTTTACTTTGCATCTTTATACAAAAAATACCAAAAATATTATCTCTATCAGATCTCACTCTCGTAAGTGACCGTGAAGGGATTCACAACCCCTCATCGCGTTGGTTGCGAGTAGCTATCATTTTGTGCAGGTACGAGGGACTTGCGCGTGGCCTCCTACTGGATTGATACCTTGGTTCTCAAAAACTGAGGGAAATACTTACGCTACTATGCTGCATCATCCTCTCCTCTTCAGGGAAAACCAACGCAAGCTCAAGACGTAGCAAGAAGGATTTCTGGCGCCGTTGCCGGGGAGTCTACGCAAAAGTCAACATACCAAGTACCCATCACAATCCCTATCTCTCTCATTACATTATTTGCCATTTACCTCTTGTTTTCCTCTCCCCCACTTCATCCTTGCCGTTTTATTCGCCCTCTCTTTCCCAATCTCCTCCTCTTTTTCCCGTTGCCTTTATGTTTGCTTGTGTGTTGGATTGCTTGTTGCCATGGCACAAGATAATACCAAATTGTGTGATTTCTCGAATACCAATAATAATGATTTCCTTAGCACTCCGATTGCTCCTCTTAATAGTGATGAGTCTTGTGAAATCAATACCGCTTTGCTGAATCTTGTTATGAAAGATCAATTTGCCGGCCTTCCTAGTGAAGATGCCGCTACTCATCTGAATAATTTTGTTGATTTGTGTGATATGCAAAACGAGAAAGATACGGATAACAATATTGTTAAATTGAAGTTATTTCCGTTTTCACTTAGAGATCATGCTAAAGTTTGGTTCTCATCTTTGCCTAAAAATAGTATTGATTCTTGGAACAAGTGCAAAGATGCTTTTATCTCTAAGTATTTTCCTCCCGCTAAGATTATCACTCTTAGGAACGATATCATGAATTTTAAACAACTTGATCATGAGCATGTTGCCCAATCTTGGGAAAGAATGAAGTTAATGCTTCGCAATTGCCCTACTCATGGTTTGAATTTATGGATGATCATACAAAATTTCTATGCCGGATTGAATTTTGCTTCTAGAAATCTTTTAGATTCGGCCGCGGGAGGCACTTTTATGGAAATTACATTAGGAGATGCTACCAAATTGCTTGATAATATTATGGCTAATTATTCTCAGTGGCACACCGAAAGATCTTCTAGTAAAAAAGTGCATGCTATAGAAGAATTCAATGTTTTGAGTGAAAATATGGATGAACTTATGAAGATGTTTGCTCCTAAAAATATTCCTCTTGATCCTAATGATATGCCTTTATCTACTTTGCTTGAGAATAATAATGAATCTATGGATGTGAATTTTGTTGGTAGGAATAATTTTGGTAACAACGCTTATAGAGGGAATTTTAATCCTAGGCCTTATCCTAGTAATCCTTCTAATAATTATGGAAATTCCTACAACAACTCTTATGGTAATTTTAATAAGATGCCCTTTGAATTTGAGAGTAGTGTTAAAGAGTTTATGAATTCACAAAAGAACTTTAATGCTTTGCTTGAAGAGAAATTGCTTAAAGTTGATGATTTGGCTCGGAACGTTGATAGAATTTCTCTTGAGATTGATTCTTTAAAGCTTAGATCTATTCCTCCAAAGCATGATATCAATGAGTCTCTCAAAGCCATGAGAATTTCCATTGATGAGTGCAAGGAAAGAACCCCTAGGATGCGTGCTTCCAAAGATGCCTTTATTAAAGCGTGTTCTTCCAATTCCAACGAAAATCAAGATGAAGATCTAAAAGTTATTGATGTTTCCCCTATTAAATCTTTGTTTTGCAATATGAATCTTGATGAAACTGAATATGATCTTCCTTTACCTAGAAGGTGTTCTAGGAATTCGGAGTTTTTAGATCACGATAATGAAATTGATAAAAGTGGGATTGAAAGAAATAAAAATCTAGATGTTGCTAAACCCACTATTTTGGATCTCAAGGAATTTAATTATGAAAATTGCTCTTTGATTGGTTGTATTTCCTTGTTGCAATCTGTGCTAGATTCTCCTCATGCTTATAGTCAAAATAAGGCCTTTACAGTACACATTGTTGATGCCTTGATGCAATCTTATGAAGAAAAACTTGAGTTGAAAGTTTATATCCCTAGAAATCTCTATGATGAGTGGGAACCTACCATTTAAATTAAAATTAAAGATTACGAGTTTCATGCTTTGTGTGATTTGGGTGCTAGTGTATCTACTATTCCCAAAATTTTATGCGATTTGCTAGATTTCCGTGATTTTGATGATTGCTCTCTAAACTTGCATCTTGCGGATTCCACTATTAAAAATCCTATGGGAAGAATTAATGATGTTATTATTGTTGCAAATAGGAATTATGTGCCCATAGATTTTATCGTTCTTTATATAGATTGCAATCCTTCATGTCCTATTATTCTTGGTAGACCTTTCCTTAGAACGATTGGTGCAATTATTGATATGAAGGAAGGAAACATTCGATTCCAATTCCCCTTAAATAAGGGTATGGAACACTTCCCTATAAAGAAAATAAAATTACCATATGAATCTATCATGAGAGCCACTTATGGATTGCCTACCAACGATGGCAATACCTAAATCTATCCTTGCTTTTATGCCTAGCTAGGGGCGTTAAACGATAGCGCTTGTTGGGATGCAACCCAATTTTATTTTTAGTTTTTTTGTTTTTGCTTCTGTTTAGGAATAAATTATCCATCTCGCCTCTGTTTAGATGTGGTTTTATGTTTTAATTAGTGTTTGTGCCAAGCTAGACCTATTGGATCTTCTTGGATGATAGTTATTTGATCTTGGTGTAATTTCCAGAAACTTTGCGCTCAGTGCCCGAATTGTTAAAAATCACCAGAACGTGATAAAATATTGATTCCAATTGCTGCTGATCAATAAACAAATTTTCCAGGTCTTATAATTTTTGTAGAATTTTTGAGTTCCATAAGTTTGCCTTAGTTACAGATTACTACAGACTGTTCTGTTTTTGACAGATTCTGTTTTGCGTGTGTTGTTTGCTTATTTTGATGAATCTATGGCTAGTAAAATAGTTTATAATCGATAGAGAAGTTGGAATACAGTAGTTTTAACACCAATACAAATAAATAATGAGTTAATTACAGTACCTTAAAGTAGTCTTTTGTTTTCTTTCTCTAACGGAGCTCATGAGATTTCTATTGAGTTTTGTGTTGTGAAGTTTTCAAGTTTTGGGTGAATTCTTTTGATGGATTATGGAACAAGGAGTGGCAAGAGACTAATCTTGCGGATGACCATGGCACCCCCAAGATAATCCAAGGACACCAAAAATTCAAAGCTTGGGGATGCCCCGGAAGGCATCCCCTCTTTCGTCCACTTCCATCGGTAATTTACTTGGAGCTATATTTTTATTCACCACATGATATGTGTTTTGCTTGGAGCGTCTTGTATTATTTGCGTCTTTGCTCGTTAGTTTACCACAATAATCCATGCTGTACACACCTTTTGAGAGAGCCATACATGAATTGGAATTTGATAGAATACTCTATGTGCTTCACTTATATCTTTTGAGGTTGATAGTTTTTGCTCATAGTGCTTCACTTATATCTTTTGAGCGTGATAATTTTTGCTCTAATGCTTCACTTATATCTTTTAGAGCACGGTGGTGGATTTGTTTTAAAGAAACTTGATCTCTCATGCTTCACTTATATTATTTTGGGAGTCGTTAATAGCAAGGTAATTTGCTTAATGTTAATATACTTGGTATTCAAGATATGCGAAACTTTCTTTTGAGTGCGTTGAATACTAAGATAAGTTTGATGCTTGATAATTGTTTTGAGATATGAAGATGGTGATATTAGATTCATGCTAGTTGAGTAGTTGTGAATTTAAAGAATACGTGTGTTGAAATTTGTGATTCCCGTAGCATGCACGTATGGTGAACCGTTATGTGATGAAGTCGGAGCATGATTAATTTATTGATTGTCTTCCTTATGAGTGGCAGTCGGGGACGAGCGATGGTCTTTTCCTACCAATCTATCCCCCTAGAAGCATGCACGTAATACTTTGCTTTGATAACTTCTAGATTTTTGCAATAAGTATATGAGTTCTTTATGACTAATGTTGAGTCCATGGATCATACGCACTTTTTCCCATCCTTCCACCATTGCTAGCCTCTCTAATACCGCCAAGACTTTTCGCCAAAGATCATACACCCACCATATACCTTCCTCAAAACAACCACCATACCTACCTATCATGGCATTTCCATAGCCATTCCGAGATATATTGCCATGCAACTTTCCACCGTTCCGTTTATTATGACACGCTCCATCATTGTCATATTGCTTAGCATGATCATGTAGTTGACATTGTATTTGTGGCAAAGCCACCATTCATAATTCTTTCATACATGTCACTCATGAATCATTGCATATCCCGGTACACCATGAGGCATTCATATAGAGTCATATTTTGTTCTAAGTATCGAGTTGTAATTGTTGAGTTGTAAGAAAAATAGAAGTGTGATGATCATCATTATTAGAACATTGTCCCAAGTGAGGAAAGGATGATGGAGACTATGATTCGGGATGAGACTCTGGAAAACAAACAAAAAAATGAGAGAAAAAGAGATAAGGGACAGTGTTACTATCCTTTTACCACACTTGTGCTTCAAACTAGCACCTTGATCTTCATGATAGAGAGTCTCTCATTTTGTCACTATCATATACTAGTGGGAATTTTTCATTATAGAACTTGGCTTGTATATTCCAATGATGGGCTTCCTCAAATTCCCTAGGTCTTCGTGAGCAAGCGAGTTGGATGCACACCCACTTAGTTTCTTTTGTTGAGCTCCCATATACTTATAGCTCTAGTGCGTCTGTTGCATGGAAATCCCTACTCACTGACATGAATATCTATTGATGGGCATCTCCATAGCCCGTTGATACGCCTAGTTGATGTGAGACTATCTTCCCTCTTTTTGTCTTCTCCACAACCACCGTTCTATTCCACATATAGTGCTATATCCATGGCTCACGCTCATGTATTGCGTGAAGATTGAAAAAGTTTTGAAAATGTTAAAGCATGAAACAATTGCTTGGCTTGTCATCGGGGTTGTGCATGATTTAAATACTTTGTGTGGGGAAGATGGAGCATAGCCAGACCATATGATTTTGTAGGGATAACTTTCTTTAGCCATGTTATTTGGAGAAGACATAATTGCATTGTTAGTATGCTTGAAGTATTATTATTTGTGTGTCAATATGAACTTTTGTCTTGAATATTTCGGATTTGAATATTCATACCAATGTTAAGAAGATTTACATTGAAATTATGCCAAAGTATCACTCCGCATCAAAAATTCTCTTTTTATCATTTACCAACTCGAGGACGAGCAGGAATTAAGCTTGGGGATGCCTGATACGTCTCCAACGTATCTATAATTTTTGATTGCTCCATGCTACTTTATCTATTGTTTTGGACTATATTGGGCTTTATTTTCCACTTTTATATTACTTTTGGGACTAACCTATTAACCGGAGGCCTAGCCCAGAATTGTTGTTTTTTGCCTATTTCAGTGTTTCGAAGAAACGGTATATCAAACGGAGTCCAAACGGAATGAAACCTTCGGGAACGTGATTTTCCAACCGAACGTGATCCAGGAGATTTGGACCCTACTCCAAGAAGTGCCAGAGGCGGTCACGAGGGTGGAGGGCACCCCCCTGGGCGCGCCCCCTACCTCGTGGGCCCCCTGACACTCCACCGACGTACTCCTTCCTCCTATATATACCTACGCATCCCCAAATGATCAGAACAGGAGCCAAAAACCTAATTCCACCGCCGCAACTTCCTGTATCCACGAGATCCCATCTTGGGGCTCATTGAGCTCACGGAGGGGGCATCCACCACGGAGGGCTTCTACATCAACACCATAGCCCCTCCGATGAAGTGTGAGTAGTTTACATCAGACCTTCGGGTCCATAGCTAGTAGCTAGGTGGCTTCTTCTCTCTTTTTGGATCTTAATACAATGTTCTCCCCATCTCTCGTGGAGATCTATTCGATGTAATCTTGTTTTTGCGGTGTGTTTGTTGAGACCGATGAATTGTGGGTTTATGATCCAGTATTATCTACGGAAAATATTTGATTCTTCTCTGAATTCTTTTATGTATGATTAAGTTATCTTTGCAAGTCTCTTTGAATTATCCGTTTAGTTTGGCCAACTAGGTTGGTAGTTCTTGCAATGGGAGAAGTGCTTAGCTTTGGGTTCAATCTTGCGGTGTCCTTACCCAAAGGATGTAAAAGGTTGCAAGGCACGATTGTATTGTTGCCATCGAGGATAACAAGATGGGGTTTTTATCATATTGCATGAATTTATCCCTCTACATCATGTCATCTTGCTTAAGGCGTTACTTTCTTTTTAACTTAATACTCTAGATGCATGCTGGATAGCGGTCGATGAGTGGAGTAATAGTAGTAGATGCAGAATCGTTTCGATCTACTTGTCTCGGACGTGATGCCTATATACATGATCATTTCCTAGATATACTCAAAACTATGCTCAATTTTGTCAATTGCTCAACAGTAATTTGTTCACCCACCGTAGAATACTTATGCTCTTGAGAGAAGCCACTAGTGAAACCTATGGCCCCCGGGTCTATTCTTATCATATCAATCTCTATCACTTTATTTACTTGTTTGTTTTTTACTTTGCTTTTACTTTTTACTTTGCATCTTTATACCAAACATACCAAAAATATTATCTCTATCAGATCTCACTCTCGTAAGTGACTGTGAAGGGATTGACAACCCCTAATCGTGTTGGTTGCGAGTAGCTATCGTTTTGTGCAGGTACGAGGGACTTGCGCGTGGCCTCCTACTGGATTGATACCTTGGTTCTTAAAAACTGAGGGAAATACTTATGCTACTGTGCTGCATCATCCTCTCCTCTTCGGGGAAAACCAACGCAAGCTCAAGACGTAGCAGCGGGACGCGGCGACGGCGCAGGTCGGGTGGGGCTAGGGTTTTGGGGGGCTGGCGGCTCGAGCCTCAAGGCTTATAAGGCCGGCCGGGCCAGGAGTCCAGGACGGACACAACCCGGTAGGTCGGTTTTTTTAAATACTTTGGTGTAGAAAAACAAATAAAAGAAATACTAAACGGTCTCCAAAATTCCCGAAATAAATTTTCAAAATGATCCTATTTTCAAAATTTGAGAAAACTCAAATATGAAAATAACGAAATTCCCAACTCTCCGTGGGTCCTTGAGTTGCGTAAAATTTCGAGGATCGAGCCAAAATGCAATAAAATATGATGCAATGATGATCTAGTGTATAACATTCCAAATTGAAAATTTGGGATGTTACAAACCTACCCCCCTTAAGATGAATATCGCCCTCGAGATTCGGGTTGGCTAGGAAATAGGTGAGGGTGGTCCTTCAGCAGATCTTCCTCTCGCTCCTAGGTGGCTTCATCCTCGGTGTGGTGGCTCCACTAAACTTTGCAAAACTAGATAACCTTGCTGCGGGAGACTCGGCTGGCATACTCAAGAATTTTGACTGGTTTCTCCTCATAGGTCAAATCATTATCCAACTGAATCGCTTCCAGCGGCACTGTATCCCTCAGCGGTATATCAGCCACCTCTGCGTGGCACTTCTTCAACTAGGAAACGTGATACACGTCGTGAACTCCTGACAATCCATCGGGCAATTCCAACTTGTAAGCAACTTCTCCCATATGTTCCAAAACTTTGTATGGTCCCACAAAACGTAGCGCTAATTTCCCCTTAACTAAAAAGCGCTTAACTCCTCGAAGTGGAGATACTCGAAGATAGACTGTATCTCCGACTTCGTAAACTGTCTCCTTGCGTTTAGAATCTGCATAGCTCTTCTGCCTAGACTGGGCTACCTTGAGCCTATCGCGAATCAACTTCACCTTCTGTTCAGACACCTTAATCAAATCTGGTCCAAACAACTTGCAGTCTCCAACTTCGTCCCACGACAATGGTGTTTTGCACCTCCTTCCGTACAAGGCTTCAAAAGGGGCCATCTTCAAACTGGATTGATAAATGTTGTTGTAAGAGAACTCCGCATATAGCAAGTTGTCATCCCAACTTGACCCATAATCTAGTGCACAAGCTCTCAGCATATCCTCCAAAATCTGATTGACTCTCTCGGTGCATCCATCATCTGCTCATGGATGAAAAGCTGTCTTGAACTCTAGTCTGGTTCCCAAAGTTTTCGTAATCGATTCCAGAACTTCGATGTAAACTGGGTTCCTCTATCTGATACAATGCTCCTCGGAACTCCATGCAGACATACGATCCTGGTCATGTATATCTTAGCCAACTTGGCACTGTTGTAAGTGGTCTTCACTAGAATAAAATGAGCTACCTTCGTCAAGCGATCAACTACAGCCCAAATCGAGTCATAGCCTGAACAAGTGTGGGGGCAGGCTGATCTGGCCCACGAACACCTATGGGACCGGCGGACCGAGCCCCTTTCGGTTCTGCGGGGAGCAGAGGTCGCACGAAGAGCAGATCGAGGCGAAGCACGCGAGAGGTCTACCTAGCTTCAGAGCTCTCCAGAGAGATAACACTCCTACTGCTGCATGTCGAGGTGTATTGAGTTCTTGCTCAGGAGCGCTTGAGTGCTACAGTACACACGAGCTGCTAACGAGACTGAGCGTGGGGGGAACTGACCGACCCCCTCTACGTTGCGCATGGGCCTCCTTTTATATGCTCAAGGGGTCTCCGACAGGTGGCAACGTAGACAAGGGTACAAATGGAAAAGTAGTGGTTGGTACACCTACTTGTACAATGTACAGTGTATCATACCTAACCCTGACGGCAGGGGACAAAGGCATTAAATGCCCGTCTACGTCGCCCTAACAGTGCAAACAGGGACCGTCAGGGGCGCCACCGCTTGCCACGATGGCAATCTTGTCAGCGCCGCTTGCCACCTCGCACAGCTGGCTGACCTCTCGCCACGCGCTCTGGAAAGGTCCTGTGGCGACACGTTAGTGGATGTGCTGGAGCGAGGTACAGAGAGGTGGTCTGTCATGCAAGCGCCTTTGCATGATTGTGGTCTTGTCGCGCCCGGAAGCTTGTCGCCAAGACGGGCCTTCCCAAGCTCCTCTTGCCGGGGCCTTGTCTTGTAGGTGCCTTGGGTGGCCTTCCCGGCAAGCTCCTCTTGTCGGGGCCTTGTCTCCTTGGCTTGAATACCTTGTTCTTGAATGGCTCCAAAGGAACCACGGAGGACCTTGGCGGTCACCGGTAAGCCATTCCATGAGGGCTACAACTGCCCGTGCACAAGTTCGGGATACTAGGGTACCCCTACTCTAGTACACCGACAGGAGCCCCCGGGCCTGGGTCACACACGGTGCCGAGCGCTGTTGGGCCAGGCCCAAAACAGGGCAAGGGCACACGCGGCCTGGGTCATGCCGTTACTCACCCCGGACCCACCACGCCCTCCACGAACGGCACGCGTCGAGTGCGGCGTCGTGTGAGAGATCGTGGGCGAGATCGTGGGGGTTTCTTTATTCGGAAAATCGGAACGTTCGCCCCTCCCTCTTTATAAGCAGGGGAAACAGGGGCACGTCTCCTATCTTGCCAGTTGCTGTCCCATTGAAAAACCACCGGTGCTCCCCCCTTCTCTTCAAAGCTGAAAAGAGAGCAGCACTCCGCCCCCCCCCCCATCGCCACCAGCATCATCAACGCCGTCGACCTCCTCCACCGCCTCCGCCATGGGTCCGAAAGCCGACAAGGGGAAGGCCGTGAAGTCGGCCGAGGCGCCAGCTTTGCGGCGCCTGGAAGGAGCGGGCCATCTTCCCCTCAGCTCGCCGCAAGGGAGCCGAGGGAGAACTACTACCTCTTCCGGTCGACGGAGACGCGATGATCCGCCAAGCACGGTTGTACTCCCACTGCGGAATTGGCCCCGACTGGGTATCCCTTCTTCGCGTTGTTCTTCTACTGCGGGCTCTGCCCGCCTTTCTCTGAATTCTTTTGTGACATCATGAACACCTACGGGTTCTGCCTCCTTGATTTCACCCCCAATGTCGTTCTGACCATGGCAGTTTTCGCACATCTCTGTGAAAACTTTGTCGGAGTCCACCCAAATGTAGCCCTTTTTCGCCACTTCTTTTTACCCCGTGTTGACAGAGGAGAGCCTCTTGCCGGAGGAATTGCTTGGATTTCGAGGGTCGGCAAGAAGGAAGCCTATCTGGAGGGAGAGCTCCGTAGCAAATGGGAGGAATGGAGGGCGGATTGGTGCTGGATTGTTGAGGAGAACCGCAGCCATTTATCGCCCAAATACCAAACCCGAGTGCGCGGCAACGATTGGAGCAATCTGGCCCCGGAAGACGCTAGGCTGAAGATCGCAGTCACCCGAATCCTTCGCCTCAGACTTGCCGGACTCACCGTAGGCACTATTGGCGCAGACTTTCTTCGCTGCCACATCGCCCCCTTGCAGGAGAGGAGGAGACCTGCCTGGGAGTTTCAGAACGCGGCAGATATCATGAGGCTGCGCCCAGGCCTCAACTTCAACTTCACCGTCTTGGAGCTTGACGCGATGCTCTTAGAGCTGTTCAAGCCCGATCCTGATCATCCAGAGATGTTTAGGTTGCCGAGGGGCGTCGTTCCGCTGTGCAACAATTCCGCGCTTGACCGCATCCGTGCAATGATGCCGTCGTCGACTCACATGGAATCGCCCCACCTTGGCAAGAGCCGCAGATGACGCCGTCGGCGCTTCTTTGACAATCTGGTAGAAATGCCGGTCTGCCATGACGGCGTAGGGGCCTCACCATGACACCACCGATGACGAGATGCAGCGCATCGCCACCAGGCTGGAAGAGGCGGCAGCAGCCGCTGCCGCGGGTGAGTTTGGCTTCACCGTGGAGGAGGCAGAGGCTGTTGGGGAACGTAGCAGAAATTCAAAATTTTCCTACGTGTCACCAAGATCTATCTATGGAGAAACTAGCAACGAGGGAAGAAGAGTGCATCTACATACCCTTGTAGATCGCTAAGCGGAAGCGTTCAAGAGAACGGGGTTGAAGGAGTCGTACTCGTCGTGATCCAAATCACCGGAGATCCGAGTGCCGAACGGATGGCACCTCCGCGTTCAACACACGTACAGCCCGGTGACGTCTCCCATGCCTTGATCCAGCAAGGAGAGAGGGAGAGGTTGAGGAAGACTCCATCCAAAAGCAGCACAACGGCGTGGTGGTGGTGGAGGCGTGGCAATCCTGCAGGCTTCGCCAAGCACCCACGGGAGAGGAGGAGGTGTCACGGGAGGGAGGGAGGCGCCAGGCTCATGTGTGGATGCCCTCCTCCCTCCACTATATATAGGGGCAAGGGAGAGGGGAGGCGCAGCCTTGCCCCTTCCTCCAAGGAAGGGTGCGGCCAAGAGGGGGAGGAGTCCATCCTCCCCAAGGCACCTCGGAGGTGCCTTCCCCTTGAGGACTCTTCCCTCCCCAAGTTTCCTTGGCGCATGGGCCTCTTGGGGCTGGTGCCCTTGGCCCATATAGGCCAAGGCGCACCCCACAGCCCATGTGGCCCCCGGGCAGGTGGACTCCCGGTGGACCCCGACCCCTTTCGGCACTCCGGTACAATACCGATAAAGTGCGTAAACTTTTCCGGCGACCAAAATAGGACTTCCCATATATAAATCTTTACCTCCGGACCATTCCGGAACTCCTCGTGACGTCCGGGATCTCATCCGGACTCCGAACAACATTCGGTAACCACATACAAACTTCCTTTATAACCCTAGCGCCATCGAACCTTATGTGTAGACCCTACGGGTTCGGGAACCATGCGTATATGACCGAGACGTTCTCCACCAATAACCAATAGCGGATCTGGATACCCATATTGGCTCCCACATGTTCCACGATGATCTCATCGGATGAACCACGATGTCAAGGACTCAATTGATCCCTTTATACAATTCCCTTTGTCTAGCGGTATTGTACTTGCCCGAGATTCGATCGTCGGTATCCCGATACCTTGTTCAATCTCGCTTCGGCAAGTCTCTTTACTCGCTCAGTAACACATCATCCCGTGATCAACCCCTTGGTCACATTGTGCACATTATGATGATGTCCTACCGAGTGGGCCCAGAGATACCTCTCCGTTAACCGGAGTGACAAATCCCAGCCTCGATTCGCGTACAACCCAACAGATACTTTCGGAGATACCTGTAATGCACCTTTATAGCCACCCAGTTACGTTGTGACGTTTGGTGCACCCAAAGCATTCCTACGGTATCCGGGAGTTGCACAATCTCATGGTCTTAGGAAAAGATACTTGACATTAGAAAAAGCTTTAGCATACGAACTACGATCTTTGTGCTAGGCTTAGGATTGGGTCTTGTCCATCACATCATTCTACTAATGATGTGATCCCGTTATCAATGACATCCAATGTCCATGGTTAGGAAACCGTAACCATCTATTGATCAACGAGCTAGCCAATAGAGGCTTGCTAGGGACATGGTGTTGTCTATGTATCCACACATGTATTTGAGTTTCCTATCAATACAATTATAGCATGGATAATAAACGATTATCATGAACAAGGAAATATAATAATAATAACTAATTTATTATTGCCTCTAGGGCATATTTCCAACAGTCTCCCACTTGCACTAGAGTCAATAATCTAGTTCACATCGTCATGTGATTAACACTGATATTTCACATCGCCATGTGACTAACACCCAAAGAGTTTACTAGTGTCTCAGAACTATTTCACATCATCATGTGATTTAGACTCAATGAGTTCTGAGGTTTGATCATGTTTTGCTTGTGAGAGAGGTTTTAGTCAACGGGTTTTTAGTCAACGGGTCTGAACCTTTCAGATCCGTGTGTGCTTTGCAAATTTCTAGGTCATATTATAAATGCTGCTTCCACGCTCCACTTGAAGCTATTACAAATGGTTGCTCCACTATACGTATCCGGTTTGCTACTCAGAGTCACTCGGATAGGTGTTAAAGCTTGCATCGACGTAACGCTTTACGCCGAACTCTTTATCACCTCCATAATCGAGAAACATGTCCTTATTTACTCCAAGGACACTTTTGACCGCTGTCCAATGATCCATTCCTGGATCATTCTTGTACCCCTTGACTGACTCAGGCATGGCACACTTCCGGTGCGGTACACAGCATAGCATACTGTAGAGCCTATGTCTAAGGCATAGGGACGATCTTCGCCCTTTCTCTCTGCTCGCCGTCGTCGAGCTTTAACTCTTAACTTCATACCTTACATCTCAGGCAAGAACTCCTTCTTTGACTGATCCATCTTGAACACCTTCAAGATCATGTCAAGGTACATGCTCATTTTAAAGTATTATTAAACATTTTGATATATCTTATAGATCTTGATGCTTATTGTTCAAGTAGCCTAATCCAGGTTTTCTATTGAAAAACACTTTTCAAACATCCCTATATGCTTTCTAGAAATTCTACATCATTTCTGATCATCATGTCAACAACATATTGTTATCAGAAATTCCATAGTGCTCCCACTCACTTCTTTGGAAATACAAGTTTCTCATAAACTTTGTATAAACCCAAAATCTTTGATCATCTCATCAAAGCACACATTCCAACTCCGAGATGCCTACTCCAGTCCTTAGAAGGATCGCTGGAGCCAGCATACCTTTTAGCATCCTTAGGATCGACAAAACTTTTCTGATTGTATCACATACAACCTTTCCTTACGTAAACTGATAAGGAAACTCGTTTTGACATCCATCTGCCAGATTTCATAAATGCAGCTTATGCTAAAATGATTACGACGGACTTAAGAATCGCTACGGATGAGAAAATCTCATCGTAGTCAACTCCTTGATCTTGTGAAAAACTCTTCGCCACAAGTCGAGATTCATAGACGGTGATATTACCGTCCACATCCGTCTTCTTCTTAAAGATCCATTCATCTCAATGGCTTGCCGATCATCGTGCAAGTCCACCAAAGTCCATGCTTTGTTCTGATACATGGATCCTATCTCGGATTTCATGGCTTCTAACCATTTATCGGAATTTGGGCCCACCATTGCTTCTCCATAGCTCGTAGGTTCATTGTTGTCTAGCAACATGACCTTCAAGACAGGATTATGCGTACCACTCAAGTAGTACGCATCCTTGTCACCCCACGAGGTACGCCAAAGCTGACTTGATCCGAAACTTCATGATCACTATCATAAGCTTCTACTTCAATTGGTGTAGGTGCCACGAACAACTTCCGTGCCCTCGCTACACACTAGTTGAAGTGATGGTTCAATAACCTCATCAAGTCTCCACCATCCTCCCACTCAACTTTTCGAGACGAACTTTTCCTCGAGAAAGGACCCGATTCAAGAAACAATCCCTATTGCTTTCGGATCTGAATTAGGAGGTATACCCAACTGTTTTTGGGTGTCCTATGAAGATGCATTTTATCCGCTTTGGGTTCGAGCTTATCAACCTGAAACTTTTTTCACATAAGCGTCATAGCCCCAAACTTTTAAGAAACGACAACTTAGGTTTCTCCAAACGGTGTCGTCTCAACGGAATTACGTGGTGCCCCATTAAAGTGAGTGCGGTTGTCTCTAATGCCTAACCCATGAACGATAGTGGTAATTCGATAAGAGACATCATGGTACGCACCATATCTAATAGGGTGCAACTATGATGTTCGGACATACCATCACACTATGGTGTTCCAGGCGGTATTAATTGTGAAACAATTTGCACAATGTCTTAATTGTGTGCCAAAACTCAGAATCTCAGATATTCATCTCTATGATCATATCATAGACATTCTATCCTCTTGTCACGAAGATCTTAAACTTCACTCTGAAATTACTTGAACCATTCAATAATTCAGACTTGTGTTTCATCAAGTAAATATACTCAACATCTACTCGAATCATCTGTGAAGTAAGAACATAACGATATTCATCGCATGCCTCAAAGCACTCATTGGACTGCACATATCAAAATGTGTTACTTCCAACAAGTTGCTATCTTGTTCCATCTTATCAAACCGAGGCTTTTCACCATCTTGCCCATGTGGTATGTTTTGCATATCTCAAGTGATTCTAAATCAAGTGAGTCTAAATGATCCATCTGCATGGAGTTTCTTCATGCATATACACCAATAGACATGGTTCCATGTCTCAAACTTTTCAAAACGAGTGAGTCCAAAGATCCATCAACATGGAGCTTCTTCATGCTTTTACACCAATATGACTTACATGGCGAGGCCACAAGTAAGTGGTACTATCATTACTATCTTATACTTTTGGCATGAAAATGTGTATCACTACGATCGAGATTCAATAAACCATTTATTTAGGTGCAAGACCATCAAGGTATTATTCAAATAAATAGAGTAACCATTATTCTCCTTAAATGAATAATCAGATTGCAATAGACATAATCCAATCATGTCTATGCTCAACGCATAAACACCAAATGACAATTATTTAGGTTTAACACCAATCTCGATGGTAGAGGGAGTGTGCGATGCTTGATCATATCAACCTTGGAAACACTTCCAACACGTATCGTCAACTCACCTTTAGCTAGTCTCCGCTTATTCCGTAGCTTTTATTTCGAAAGTTACTAACACTTAGCAACCGAACTGGTATCTAATACCTCGGTGCTACCAGAGTACTAGTAAAGTACACATTAACATAATGTATATCAAATATACTTCTATCGACCTTGCCACCCTTCTCATCTACCAAGTATCTAGGGTGGTTCCGCCCAAAGGCTGTTCCCTTATTACGTAAGCACTTAGTCTCGGGTTTGGGTTCAACCTTGGGTTTCTTCAATCGGAGCAAAGAATCGATTTGCCGCTTTCATGAAGTGTCCCTTCTTGTCCTTGCCCTTCTTGAAACTAGTGGTTTCACCAACCATCAACAATTGATGCTCCTTCTTGATTTCTACTTTCGCGGTGTCAAACATCGTGAATACCTCAAGGATCATCATATCTATCCCTCGATATATTATAGTTCATCACGGTCAGTAGTAGCTTGGTGGCAATGACTTTGAAGAAACATCACTATCTCAGCTGGAAGATCAACTCCCACTCAATTCAAGTGATTGTTGCACTCAGACAATCTGAGCACAAGCTCAACGATTGAGCTTTTCTCCCTTAGTTTGCAGGCTAAGAAAATCGTCGGAGGTCTTATACCTTTTGACGTGGGCACAAGCCTGAAATCCCAATTTCAGCCCTCGAAACATCTCATATGTTCCGCGACATTTCGAAAACGTCTTTTGTGCCTCAACTCTAAACCATTTAACTGAACTATCATGTAGTTATCAAAACGTGTATGTCCGATGTTCGTAACATCCACAAACGATGTTTGGGGTTCAGCACACTGAGCGGTGCATTAAGTACATAAGCTTTCTACTGTCTGCATAATCGCTACTGTCAACTTTCAACTATATTTTCTCTAGGAACATATCTAAACAGTGGAACTAAAGCGCGAGCCATTTACATAATTTGCAAAAGGTCTTTTGACTGTGTTCAAGATAATTAAGTTCATCTTATGAACTCCCACTCGGATAGACATCCCTCTGGTCATCTAAGTGATTACATGATCCGAGTCAACTAAGCCGTGTCCGATCATCACGTGAGACGGACTAGTCAACATCGGTGAACATCTTCATGTTGATCGTATCTACTATACGACTCATGCTCGACCTTTCGGTCTCTCGTGTTCCCGAGGCCATGTCTGTACATGCTAGGCTCGTCAAGTTAACCCCAAGTGTTTTTCTTTGTGTAAATCTGTCTTACACCCGTTGTATGTGAACGTAAGAATCCATCACACCCGATCATCACGTGGTGCTTAGAAGCGACGAACCGTAGCAACGGTGCATAGTCGTGGAGAACACTTCTTGAAATTTGTAAGGGATCATCTTATTTACTACCGTCGTTCTAAGTAAACAAGATGCATAAACATAATAAACATCACATGCAATTATATAGTAGTGACATGATATGGCCAATATCATATAGCTCCATTGATCTCCATCTTCGGGCTCCATGATCATCATCGTCACCGGCATGACACCATGATCTCCATCATCATGATCTCCAACATCGTGTCTTCATGAAGTTGTCTCGCCAACTATTACTTCTACTACTATGGCTACCGGTTAGCAATAAAGTAAAGTAATTACAAGGCGTTGTTTAATGACACGCAGGTCATACAATAAATAAAGACAACTCCTATGGCTCCTGCCGGTTGTCATACTCATCGACATGCAAGTCGTGAGTCCTATTACAAGAACATGATCAATCTCATACATCACATATCATTCATCACATTCTTCTTGGCCATATCACATCACATAGCATACCCTCGCAAAAACAAGTTAGACGTCCTCTAATTGTTGTTTGCATGTTTTACGTGTCTGCTATGGGTTTCTAGCAAGAACGCTTTCTTACCTCACGCAAAACCACAACGTGATATGCCAATTGCTATTTACCCTTCATAAGGACCCTTTTCATCGAATCCGTTCCGACTAAAGTGGGAGAGACTGGCACCCGCTAGCCACCTTATGCACCAAGTGCATGTCAGCCGGTGGAACCTGTCTCACGTAAGAGTACGTGTAAGGTCGGTCCGGGCCGCTTCATCCCACAATACCGTCGAAACAAGATTGGACTAGTAACGGTAAGCATATTGAACAACATCAACGCCCACAACTACTTTGTGTTCTAATCGTGCAAAGAATCTACGCAATAGACCTAGCTCATGATGCCACTGTTGGGGAACGTAGCAGAAATTCAAAATTTTCCTACGTGTCACCAAGATCTATCTATGGAGAAACTAGCAACGAGGGAAGAAGAGTGCATCTACATACCCTTGTAGATCGCTAAGCGGAAGCGTTCAAGAGAACGGGGTTGAAGGAGTCAGATTGTCGTTATCCAAATCACCGATGATCCGAGTGCCGAACGGACGGCACCTCCGCGTTCAACACACGTACAGCCCGGTGACGTTTCCCATGCCTTGATCCAGCAAGGAGAGAGGGAGAGGTTGAGGAAGACTCCATCCAACAGCAGCACAACGGCGTGGTGGTGGTGGAGGAGCGTGGCAATCCCGCAGGCTTCGCCAAGCACCCACGGGAGAGGAGGAGGTGTCACTGGTGGGTGGGAGGCGCCAGGGGCTCTTGTGTGGAGGCCCTCCCTCCCATCCACTATATATAGGGGAAAGGGTGTGGGGGGAGGCGCAGCCTTGCCCCTTCCTCCAAGGATGGGGTGCGGCCAAGAGGGGGGGGAGGAGTCCATCCTCCCCAAGGCACCTCGGAGGTGCCTTCCCCCTTGAGGACTCTTCCCTCCCCAAGTTTCCTTGGCGCATGGGCCTCTTGGGGCTGGTTCCCTTGGCCCATATAGGCCAAGGCGCACCCCCTACAGCCCATGTGGCCCCCCGGGGCAGGTGGACCCCCCCGGTGGACCCCCGGACCCCTTTCGGCACTCCTGCACAATACCGATAAAGTGTGAAACTTTTCCGGCACCAAAATAGGACTTCCCATATATAAATCTTTACCTCCGGACCATTCCGAACTCCTCGTGACGTCCGGGATCTCATCCGGACTCAACAACATTCGGTAACCACATACAAACTTCCTTTATAACCCTAGCGTCATTGAACCTTATGTGTAGACCCTACGGGTTCGGGAACCATGCAGACATGACCGAGACGTTCTCCAGTCAATAACCAATAGCGGGATCTGGATACCCATATTGGCTCCCACATGTTCCACGATGATCTCATCAGATGAACCACGATGTCAAGGACTCAATTGATCCCTTATACAATTCCCTTTGTCTAGCGGTATTGTACTTGCCCGAGATTCGATCGTCGGTATCCCGATACCTTGTTCAATCTCGTTTCCGGCAAGTCTCTTTACTCGCTCCGTAACACATCATCCCGTGATCAACCCCTTGGTCACATTGTGCACATTATGATGATGTCCTACCGAGTGGGCCCAGAGATACCTCTCCGTTAACCGGAGTGACAAATCCCAGTCTCGATTCGTACAACCCAACAGATACTTTCGAGATACCTGTAATGCACCTTTATAGCCACCCAGTTACGCCAGGACGCTTGGTGCACCCAAAGCATTCCTACGGTATCCGGAGTTGCAAAATCTCATGGTCTTAGGAAAAGATACTTGACATTAGAAAAGCTTTAGCATACTGAACTACGCATCTTTGTGCTAGGCTTAGGATTGGGCTCTTGTCCATCACATCATTCTACTAATGATGTGATCCCGTTATCAATGACATCCAATGTCCATGGTTAGGAAACCGTAACCATCTATTGATCAACGAGCTAGCCAATAGAGGCTTGCTAGGGACATGGTGTTGTCTATGTATCCACACATGTATTTGAGTTTCCTATCAATACAATTATAGCATGGATAATAAACGATTATCATGAACAAGGAAATATAATAATAATAACTAATTTATTATTGCCTCTAGGGCATATTTCCAACAGAGGCAGCAGAGGCGGCAAGCCTTGTCGAGCGAAAGGAGTTTGCCGGCGAGGAAGAGCTTGCCGAGCCTGAAGCCGAGTCAAGCGAACCCGCCGAGGGCGCCTCCTCCCCGCCTCCAAGCAGCTTGCCGCAAGCGGAGCCCCCAGCTCCACCAAGAAGGCGTCTTCGCAGTCAAGACGAAGCGGACGGGCAGACGGGCTAACAGCCAACAGCGCCAGCTGACGCGCTTCCACCCCGGCAGCACTGTTGCCGCGGGAGCACCTCACGCCGCTGCGGCAACTGGAGCGGGGCCTTCGCAGACCACCGGTTCCGCTCCCGCCAAGCGTCCGAGGGAACCCACTCCTCCGCCTCGTCGTACTGGAGGCGGGCCAGAATTTGATCTTTCCGCGCTTAGGTCCGACGAGGTAGAAGAAGAGTAAGATTCTTTGTTGTACTTGTAATTCTTCGATTTTCTGCTTTGTCTTGTATCTGATTTGCTTTACTCTGAATCCATTCCTTTTCGTGACGCCGCCCGTAGAATGTCGAAGAGAGCCAAGACCCGGTGGTTGTCATCGAGGAAGAACCCATCATGACAAGAGGGAGGCGCGTCTGAGACCACCTTGCCGGACGCTGCAACTCTTCTTTCAAAGCAGCCCCCAACAAGCAGCCCCCAAATAAGTATATGGTCTACTTCTCGCTGTTCGACGCGTGCATGGGTGCTCTCTTTGCCGATATCTCGATCATGATTTGTGTAGGAGCAGAGCAGCCTCCTTCTGCTTCGACTACGCCGCCAAGGGAGGATTCCCCGGCAAGGGAGCATTCTCCGGCAAGGGAGATTTCTCCAGCAAGGGGCAGTTCTCCGGCAAGGGACGACACCAGCGATCCCTTGGCGGCGGAGACCATGACCGCAGACCCCGGCACAGGTAATCTTCTTGCTTGAAAACTTCCCTTATGTTCTTCTTCTTCTGATTTTTCTTTTTGAATATTTGCTTGACTTTTCTTCATCCATCCGCCACAGAGCCAATGGAGACCGAGGTCGCCGGCGAGGAGGACGTGCGCGGCAACGCTGATGACGCCGCTGCCATCGAAGAAGAAACCGGCGCTGACGAGCCCGCCGGCGAAGAGGCCGCCAAAGCTGCCGCCGCAGAAGCCGGGTGAGGGTCCGGCAATCGTGACCGACGACCCCGAGGTCGCAGGAGCGCCAGCGCCACGCCGACCGCCGATCCCTCCGCTGCCGCAGCTGCAGCCACAGTTCAAGAGCCCAAGCCCGGCGCCTACTTGAAGGCCGGCGATGGCGTTTTCATCAAGCTCCCATGGGAGTCGAGCTCCAGGGCGCCGGCCGAAGGAGAAGCTTTTGATGAAGAGCTGCTCGCCTCCGCTGGACTGACGCTAGTCGACGCCAGCATGCAAGCAGCGGCGAGCTCGAGGAAGAGCAACTGCCGCGGAAGCTTGCCGCTTCTACCGCGCCCGACAAGCCAAGCTGGAATCTCGGGAAGCGCTTGTCGCGAAGACGGGAGCAGATATCGAGAAGCGCGCGGAGGAGCTCCGGGGCCGCAACCAGGAAGCTCTCCGGTCCTTGGCAGAGGAGCGGGAGTGGCTTGCCGAGGAGCGCAAAGCCTTCCTCCTCGAGAAGGCTGAAGCTGAGGAGGAACAGCGGCTTGCCGCCGAGAAGCCGCTCAGGCAGAAGGCGAGTTAGGCGAAGCGGAAAGTTAACCTTGACAGCCACGAGGAGGATCTTGCCATGCGCGAGCAAACATTTGGCGGGGCTCTCAAGGAAGCAAAGGACGCTGCCGAGGCCGCCAAGAAGGAGCTGGAGACGAAGGTGGCGCAGTTGGAGGCCAGTCTCAAGAAGAGCGGCGAGGAGCTTGCTGCACTCAAGCACGAGCGCGAGAAGGACGCCTACACTCTTGGCGAGCTGCAGGGCCGTCTCGCCGAGAGGAGCAAGGAGCTCAGCACAGCCAAGGACTCCAATGCAGATCTTGAGTTAAAGCTAACTACTTTGACTCAGACGCTGGACGGCGCCAGGGAGCAGGAAGTGGCCTTGAAGGAGAAGATCAAGGTCCGCGAGGCGCTGCTGGCGAGTACTGTTGCCGCCCAGAGTGCCTTGAGGGAGAATGTGGAGCACTGGACCGAGGGTCTGGTGAATGTTGCTGCAGCCATCGACGAGGAGCTGGCACAGCTGGGGATGGTGGATCTTGGATATTCCTCCGACGAGCACCTCCAACCCAGCACCAAGTTTAGCTTGTTCTTCAAGGGCGTGGTGATGGCCCTCCAGCGACTCCGGGAAGAGGTCCCAAAACAGCTGGCCGTGGAGTCGCGCGAGATCTGCGCGGGAGCTCTCCAGAAGGTGCTGATGAAGGTGGCCTTCCGCAATCCAGGCCTCAACCTCACCAACATCCTCAAGTCCTTACCGCCGGATGCTGATGTGGAGGCGCTCAAGACCCTTGTCGCACCCTCGTGGACAGGTTGAGCGGAATCAAGAGGGTTGAGGGCGATCGCGTAGATTAGGCCGCCCGTTTTCTCTTTCTCTTGCCGCTGCTGGTCATGTCATAGGAACAATCCATTAGAGCTGCGGCAAGCTATCTTGTAATATAACTCTATTTTGGGTATCAATTGCTATGTTATTTCCTTTACTTGATTCCTTCCTTTGTATGTTTTTGCCCCACGCTTTTAGGGAACTTGTCAACAGCACTGAGCACGCGAGCGCCGAAAAGTGACGTCAAGAGTCGTCAAGCGGTGCCGCTTCCAACAAGCAACCTTGTCGCAACTAGTCACAGCTCACTTAAGTTGTTGAGCGGACTCGAAACAAAGTAAGGGCGCAACTAGCTACGAGTTGGTTCCTCTGCGCACAGGTTTTACATACAAAGTACGGTCGTTCGAGGAAGATAACTTAAAATTTTTAAAACTGATTGCTCAAACTTCGGCAACTTAGCTTTTCTGTCGTTTGCTTCCCGGTAAGGCTAGACTTCCTTGAGCGACGCTTGGTCCACACCATTATCTTCTCCTTTCCAAACTTGTGTGCGAGGGAACCTTCCTTTCTTTGAGAAAGAGAAAGAAGAGAAAATAAAGATATGGAGCCTTATGGCTCGTTATTGCTTACCGGAGGCAGGTGCTGCACAAAGTGTCAGATAATGCATGCAAAAATAGAAGTAAAAAGCATGAAATTGACAAGATGTGCAAAGCACGCTAGCTTTACTTATGCACGGGGTCTGCGCCCGGCTTTGTACAGAGGATTACATGCAACATCGGCAAGACTTGTACAAAAGGTGGTTGCCGGAACAGGTTCCGGCAACCGCGCCCTACGGGTAAAACTTACGAAGATGCTCAATGTTCCAGAGTTGCTCACCGGAATGCCATCTTCGGTCTCAAGGTGGACAGCGCCAGCCTAGTGACTCGCTTCACCCGGTAAGGGCCTTCCCACTTCAAGGCGTCAACTTGTTGGAATTCTTGGCGGATCGAACGCTACCAAGAACAAGGTCGCCTTCCTCGAGACTTCTGGCATTAACTTTGCGGCTATGGTAGCGGTGCAAAGCTTGCTGGTACCGAGGAGCTCGTACAACAGCCTGAAGACGATCCTCCTCAAGGAGCAGCGCGTCATCTTGTACCAGCTGCTCTTGCTCAAGCTCATCATAAGCGAGCACTCGAGGCGATCCGTATATGAGTTCCGTGGGGAGAACTGCCTCTGCTCCATAGACTAGAGCGAAAGGTGTCTGGCCAGTGGCTCGATTTGGCGTCGTCCTGATCGACCAAAGAACCACCGGCAGCTCCTCAATCCACTTTCTTCCGCACTTGTGCAGCCTGTCGAAAGTTCTGGTCTTGAGCCCGCGCAGCACTTCAGCATTTGCCCTCTCTGCTTGACCGTTGCTTCTCGGATGAGCAATGTGGTTAAGCAGACCTTGGCGCCAAGATCTTGGACGATCGCATGAAGGTGCGGCTCGTGAATTGCGTGCCGTTGTCGGTGATGATCCTGTTAGGGATTCCAAACGCAAACAATCGACCAAGAACTTGAATGCTCGATCGTGCCGTCACCTTCCTCACCGCTTCCACTTCCGCCACATTGTGAACTTTTCGATTGCAACGCATAAGTACTCAAAGCCCCGACAACTCGGGAAAGGGGCCGAGGATGTCGAGCCCCTGCATCAAAATGGCCGTGGATAAAGGGATCGCCCGAGAGCTTGAGCTGGCTGGTGTATTCGCTTGGAATGGAACCGACACGCTTCACACTTGGTTACTCGTGCGCTTGCATCCTCGAGGGCTGTCGGCCAAAAGAAACCTTGCCGGAACGCTTTGCGGCAAGTGCTCGGCGCCAATGTGGTGACCACATATGCCTCCATGTATCTCTCGCCAACAGCTTTTGTCCGTCTTCCGGTGAATACACTTCAATTTCACACCGTTGAGTCTTCTTCCCATGCAGTGTCGTCGACAAACTGGTACATACTTGACTGCCGGGCTACTCTTTCCGCTTCTTCTTGCTCTTCGGAAGTTCTCCGTCTCAAGGAAGTGGACAATCTCTTGTGCCCATGCCGGAGCTTGCGGCTCGACAACAAGGACTAAAGGCACATCTGCTGCTGCGGGAACATCGCTTTCTCTGGCGAGAACCTACGGCTCAGCCGGAGCTTGACGCTCCCGCAAGCTTGCCAGAGCAAAACTTGTCGGGAGCGCCCGCTTCAACGAAACAAACCTCGGGCTTGTCGGAGCAGATCGCTCCTCAAGATCAAGGTGTCGATCTTGGGGACCTTCTTGGCGGCGGCTTCGGGAAGCTTTGCGGAAAGTAGTCACCAGAGATCAACTTCCTCTTCTTGCTCTGTCCAAATGATGGTGTTACAGACGGTTGAGTCAGCCGAGCACAAAGATCCCTGGTTCCATTGTGTAACTTAAGTGCGGTGCACTTTGACAGGCCATCAGCAATGTCGTTCTGAGCTCTTGGAATATATTCCATCTGTAGGCCGTCAAAGTGCTCTTCTAGCTTTCTCACTTCATCAACATAAGCTTCCATCAATGGACTCTGATAACTCTTGTTCACTTGGCGGATAACAAGTTGTGAGTCACCCCGATAATGAGCTTCTTGATCCCAAGGTCTACTGCGATCCACAGACCGGCAAGCAAACCTTCATACTCTGCGGTATTGTTTGTTGCTTGCTCCTTGGGAAAGTGCATCTCGACTACGTGCTTGAGGTGCTCTCCGGTGGGTGCAACAAGTAGTACGCCCACCGGGCGCCTTTGCAGCGAGAAGGCACCATCAAAGTACATCAACCACTCTTTGCTTGCTTCCTTGACGGGATGCTCGCTTCTCGAATTTCCTCATCCGTGTTGGCGCCCATTCTGCTATGAACTCCGCCAATGCTCGCTTTGGATGGTTGAAGTGCTCTCAAACTTGAGGCCAAAGCTTGACAGTTCCAAAGGCCCACTCGACAATCCTGCTCGTTGCCTCTGGATTTTGGCAAGATCCTCTTCAGCGGAAAAACGAGTGACAACTGTGATCTCATGTGCTGGAAGTAATGGTGCAGCTTTCGAGGCCATGAGGAGGCCGAAAAGCAATTTCTCGACATCGAGTACCTGGACCTAGCCCCCTACGTAAGGGGAACCGATAAAGTAAACCGGGCGCTACACCATCCTTTTACGCATCTTCTCATGCGTCTGCGCAGATCTGTCCTTGTCGGGACCAGAGCTTGCCGGTGAAGCCCCCTGCTTGTCGCTGGATGTATCTGCCATGGTTGCTAGCTCATCATCCGCCTCCCTCTCCGCTACTAACGCAGCACTAACCACTTGATTGGTTGCCGCTATATATAGCAGCAACTTCTCTTGTGGCTTAGGTGCGACAAGTGTTGGAGTGGCGGACAGGTATCTCTTCATGTCCTGCAGTGCAGCCTCCGCTTCCGGAGTCCATCTCATCGGACCTGCCTTTTTCAAGATTTTGAAAAATGGCGGTATGCCGCCAGCAGACCTAGAGATAAACCTGCTGAGAGCAGCTACGCAACCGGTGAGCCTTCGTACATCCTTGACGCGCTTTGGTGCTTCAATCTGCTCAATGGCCTTGATCTTGTCGGGATTGGCTTCAATTCCCCGCTGAGACACGAAGAACCCGAGAAGCTTGCTGGAAGGGACTCCAAACACGCACTTCTCGGGGTTGAGCTTGAGGTTGATCTTGCGCAGATTTGCAAAGGTTTCGTCTAAATCCTGAATTAGGGTTTCCTTGTCCTTGCTTTTGACCACTATGTCATCCATGTAGGCTTCCACATTTCTGTGCATTTGCGGCTCAAAAGCGTCATGGACTACCCTTGCAAATGTTGAACCAGCATTCTTTAACCCGAAGGGCATCCGTACAAAACAGTATGTGCCACATGGAGTGATGAATGCGGTCTTTTCCTCATATTCTTCTGCCATGAAGATCTGATGATATCCTGAGTATGCATCCAGAAATGAAAGCAAATCACATCCGGCCGTGGAGTCAACAATCTGGTCGTTGCACGGCAAGGGAAATGGGTCTTTGGGACAAGCTTTATTGACATCGGTAAAGTCGATACAAAGCCTCCATTTCCCGTTAGCTTTATGCATAACTACAGGATTGGCCAACCACGTAGGATGGAGCACTCCTCGACAAGGCCTGCTGCTTCCAGTTTCTTGATTTCTTCTGCGATGAACTCTTGGCGCCCAACGCTGCTTCTCGACTTTCGCTTGATGGGCCGCGCGAGGACAAACGGCAAGATGGTGCTCAATTACTTTCCGGGAACACCGGGATGTCATACGGTTGCCACGCAAACACGCCGACGTTCGCCGCCCGGAAAGCAACGGCGCCGCCTTCCTATTTAGGGTCGAGAGAGGCACTGATGGTGAAGGTACCACCAGTGCCGTCCTCCTTGGCGGACACCTTCTTGGTCTCTGGTGGAGCTGCCATCGTCTTCTTAAACTTGCCGATGGAGCTCGATGGTGCGTCCTCGGCGGTAGCGCAGCACTCCGAAGAGGTGCGCTCGCCGGAGTGGGCATCAAAGTTCTTGCCGGACTTGGTCTTGTTCTTCCCCCCGGGAGCTTCAGCGGCAAGTGGCTTGCAATCTGTTGCAGCTGCTGCTTCCCGGCAGATCTTGTCGGCGCAGATAAGAGCATCCTTCTTGTCGCCAGGGCGGAGATGACGCTTATCGGGCCCGGCATCTTCAAAGCATGTTGTATGCATAGTGAGAGGCTGCCATGAATTTGGCAAGTCTTTGGACAGCCAAGTATTCCATTGTAAGGCAATGGAAAGTCAAGAACGCCAAAAGTGACCCTCTCGATTCTGAAGTTCAACTTCGCTGCCAAATGTCACCGCAACGTGATCTTTCCCTTCGGCTTGCTCCTTCCCGGATTGATTCCTTGGAATGTGCCGGTCTCTTCGAGCTCGCCATCAGGGATCTGGAGTTTCTGGAGCACCACAGAGGAGATCAGGTTCAAGCCGGCCCCGCCGTCAACTAACATCATGGTGACCTTGAGGTTGCGGATAGTTGGTGAAACCAACATATGCAAGCACCCGACCGCAGCTTCTGCGATCGTGGTGGTCCTCAATATGAAAGATGATAGGCGTGCTGGACCATTTCAGAGGCTTGCGTGACTCGATGGATGGTTCTGCCGCCTTGACTTCCCGCATCCACTACTTGAGTTGGCAGTGTGAAGTATGCAGAGAAGCACCGCCGTCAACGCACAGGACCTCTGTGGCTTTCTGGAACTCCTGCTCATCGGTCTCGTCATCATCCATGTCTTCATCGTCGTCGTCATCGTCATCCTTGTCGCGGCCGCGGGGAGGTCTATCTCCTTGCCGCTGCTTGGCCTTGCCGCGGCGTCCTCCCCGGCCGGGATGTTTCTTGCTAGCTCCTCCAGCACCTTCCTGGGCCTTCTCCTTATCGCCGTCAGATTCAGCCTTCTGTTGCTCGACAAGCTGCTCGACCTTCTTGCAGCTCTGGAGGTCATGGCCCTTGGTGCGGTGGATCTTGTAGTACTGTTTGTTGGAGCCGTCCTGCTTGTCGGCGACCGCCACAGCCTGGCAGTTGGTGCCAGCGGCAACCTCCTTGCCGGAGCTACCAACTTTGGCTTTCTTGGCGCCACCTCCGTTGCCGGACTGCTCAACAACTAGCACATCTTTGCCTTTCTTTTTCCTGTTGCCCCGCCGCCGGCTCTTCCTTGCCGGAGCGGTCTCCTCACTATCAGATCCTCTTGCTTCAGTATTCTCTCCGGGGAGTCTCCTCCCTTCTTCAGCACGTGCACACATGTCGGCCAGGGCATATCGCTCACTGACGTCTCTAATCTTGCACATCGCCATCTCCTCCCGCATCCTGCGGTTTCGCACGTTCTGATGGAACGCGCTGATTACCGCGGCAGGGTGGACATCTGGGATGTTGTGCTGCACGCGGCTGAATCTCTGAATGTACTTGCGCAGGGGCTCTCCTTCCTTCTGGGCGAGCAGATGAAGGTCGCTTTCTTGGCCATGGGGCTTGTGGCCGCCTGTAAAGGCGCCGACAAACTGATGGCATAGATCTGCCCAAGAAGATATGGAGTTCTCCGGCAAGTGCATGAGCCAGGATCTGACATTGGGCTTGAGCACCAGTGGGAAGTAGTTGGCAAGGATCTTATCGTCTCGCCCCCCGGCAGCCTGCACCGCGATGGTGTAGATGCTGAGGAACTCCGACGGATGCGTCTTGCCGTCGTACTTCTGCACGCGTCTGGCTTGAAGTTTTTCTTGCTGGCCACTGGACTTGCCGCAGCTCATGAGTGAACGCAGGGCAACCTACCGCGTACGGCAAGTCGCCTGGTTCCTCTGGTGCATGCATGTCGACAGAGGGCCCAGCGCGCTTGTTGGATTGATGTCGCGCTTCTCTTCGGCGCTCGATGTGAGTTCGAGCGTCCTCTTGCTGTCGTTCGTGAAGAACTTGGCGCTGATCGCGACGAGCTCGTGGATCCGATGATGCGGTGGAGTCGCTGTCGAGGTGGATCCGGCGAGTCGGCGATCTTGGCCTTCGGGGCGGAGAGTACATGGTAGTTGCACCCCCACCGGTCTCGCCGCCACCGGCTCGTGCTTGGGGGTCTTGCCGCGGCAGCGATGCACTCGGCTGCCGCGGAGCGTCGCCGTCGGCAAAGCCGATGAGACTCTGAATGGTGGCCCTCCATTAATCAACCTTGTCGGCCGTTGGAGGGTAATCTAGGAGCAGTTGTGCTCTCGCCAAAGCTTCCGCTGGAGTGGTGGGTGGTAGTGGCGAACGGCGCGAGGAGCGGGATATGCTCGGACTTCTAACTATGTTAGAAGGCGATATCCCGCCCAGCGACCGATGCCGCCAAGGCCAAAGATGTTGGCATGCATGCTGGTCTTGAGCATCCCGAGATCCACCAGCTCGATCTTGTTCCAACGAGCGTATGGCATTGTGAACGCCATGACGCTGTCGGTCCCGCGCCTCCTGAGACGGGCGCGGTGCATGTACGGATGCCGAGGTCTGCGCAGCCTTGTCCCTGGACTTGGCAGCACCGTGAGCTCCCCCATCGCCGTCCATTCTCCCACCAGCGTCTACTCCACCACCTGACTGCTCCGGCGGTGGTGGGTTCGGCACGGACGGAGCCTCTGCCGCCGAAGCCTTCTTCTTCGATGGCATGTTGATGAAGATGATGAAGATCTAGCTCGCGTGGACGCCGGATCAGGTTCGCACAACCTCGACGCCTTTACCGGGCGCCGCCAAAGATGTCGGGCAGGCTGATCTGGCCCACGAACACCTATGGGACCGGCGGACCGAGCCCCTTTCGGTTCGGCGGGGAGCGGAGGTCGCACGAAGAGCAGATCGAGGCGAAGCACGCGAGAGGTTTACCCAGCTTCGGAGCTCTCTGGAGAGATAACACTCCTACTGCTGCATGTCGAGGTGTATTGAGTTCTTGCTCAGGAGCGCTTGAGTGCTACAGTACACACGAGCTGCTAACGATACTGAGCGTGGGGTGAACTGACCGACCCCCTCTACGTTGCGCATGGGCCTCCTTTTATATGCTCAAGGGGTCTCCGACAGGTGGCAACGTAAACAAGGGTACAAATGGAAAAGTAGTGGTTGGTACACCTACTTGTACAAAGGTACGTTGTATCATACCTAACCCGACGGCAGGGGACAAAGGCATTAAATGCCCATCTACGCCGCCCTAACAAAGGCAACCAGGGACCGTCAGGCGCCACCGCCGCCACGATGGCAATCTTGTCGGGCCGCCACACCTCGCGACCGCTGGCTGCACAGCCTCTCGCCACGCCGCTACCGGAAAGGTCCTGTAGGCGACACGCTGGTGGATGTCTGGAGCGTAGGTACAGAGGTGGTCTGCGCGCAAGCGCCTTTGCCGCGGTTGTGGTCTTGTCGCGCCTAAGCTTGTCGCGACTGGCCTTCCCGGCAAGCTCCTCTTGTCGGGGCCTTGTCTTGTAGGTGCCTTGGGTGGCCTTCCCGGCAAGCTCCTCTTGCCGGGGCCTTGTCTCCTTGGCTTGAATACCTTGTTCTTGAATGGCTCCAAAGGAACCACGGAGGACCTTGGCGGTCACCCGGTAAGCCATGCCGCGGAGGGCTGCAACTGCCCGTGCACAAGTTCGGGATACTAGGGTACCCCTACTCTAGTACACCGACAACAAGTCCTGGGCAATCCCGTCATAAAGTCGATGCCTAGTTTATCCCAATTCCATTCGAGTATCGGCAATGGCTGTAACAATCCTGCTGGCTTCTGATGGTCTGCCTTCACTCTCTGACATACATCACAAACTGCTGCATACTCTGCAATATCCTTCTTCATTCCGGTCCACCAGAAAGTGTCCTTTAAATCCAAATACATCTTGGTATTTCCTGGGTGAATCGAGTACGGCAAATCATGGGCCTCTTGCAAAATCAACTTTCTGATCTCCGGATAATTTGGCACGTAAACGCGGTCCTCTAACCATAAGGTATCATGTTCATCCTCACGAAATCCTTTAGCTTTTCCCTTGCTCATTTTCTCCTTTATAGCGGCAATCTCCTTGTCTGTTTTCTGGGCTTGTCTGATCTTATCCATCAAAGTAGACTGAATCTTCAATGCAGCTACATATCCTCTCGGGACTGTCTCCAAACATAGCTCTCGAAGATCCTCGGCTAACTCCTTTGGTAAACCTCCGGTCATTAGTGTGTTGACATGGCTCTTGCGGCTCAACACATCTGCTACTACGTTAGCCTTTCCAGGGTGGTAATGCCATTTCATGTCATAATCCTTGATGAGCTCCAACCATCTCCTTTGCCTGAGATTCAACTCCTTCTGCGAGAAGATGTACTTCAAACTCTTATGATCCGTGTACACCTCACAATGGTTTCCAATGAGAAAATGTCTCCAAGTCTTCAATGCGTGTACTACGGCTGCTAACTCCAAATCATGTGTAGCATAATTCAACTCATGGGGCTTAAGCTGTCGTGAAGCATACGAAACAACTCTTCCCTCCTGCATAAGCACTGCTCCAAGTCCTCGACGTGAAGCGTCACAATATACCTCGTAATCTTTACTCGACGATTTGGCGTAATCAACCTTTGGTGATGTAACCAAACGTTTCTTTAACTCCTGGAAACTAGCCTCACATTCGTCAGTCCAATTGAACTTGGTATCCTTCTTTAATAACTTCGTCATAGGCTTCGCAATCTTCGAGAAATTCTCAATGGATCTCCGGTATTATCCTGCCAGTCCAACGAAACTCCAGATCTCTCCAACTGTCGTTGGTGCTTCCCAATTTGTCACTGTGACGAACTTGGTGGGATCTACTACTATACCTTATCCGGATATAACGTGTCTGAGGAAACCGACTTCCTTTAACCAGAACTCACATTTACAGAACTTGGCGTATAACTGATGTTCTCTGAGCTTCTAAAGTACTAAACGCAAATGCTCCTTATGCTCCTCTTCATTCTTCGAGTAGACCAAAATATCATCAATGAACACCACGACGAACTTAACACGTTCCGAAAATAGGCAGGTGCGTTAGTCAGATCAAATGACATAACAGTATACTCATACAGTCCATACCTGGTGGTAAAAGCGGTCTTAGGTATATCCTGCTCTCGAATCTTCAATTGATGGTATCCTGATCGTAAATCGATCTAGGAAAATACCTTAGCTCCTTGTAATTGGTCAAACAAATCATTGATCATCGGCAACAGGTACTTGTTCTTAATTGTCACTTCATTCAATCCTCGATAATCAACAACCATTCTCAATGATCCATCCTTCTTCTCCACTAGAAGTACCGGCGATCCCCAAGGTGAAGAACTTGGGCGAATAAAACCTTTATCCAGTAACTCCTTAATCTGCTTCTTAATTTCTTCCAAATCTTGTGCGGGCATCCAGTACGGTCTCTTAGATATCGGCCCTATGCCTGGCAAAAGCTCAATAAAAACTCAATATCTCTATCCGGTGGCATACCTGGCAACTCTTCTGGAAATACATCAGGGAAATCCTTCACCATTGGTACTTCTTCCTGCACAACTCCTGATAAGGAATTTACTTGAGTCCTCTTCGGCTCATGCCGTGACACATACTTGATCCTTCTTCCTTCTGGGGTGGTAAGTAAAATAGACTTACTGGCGCAATCGATGTTTCCTCCATACATCGATAGCCAATACATACCTAGAATCACATCCAAACCTTGCGATTCCAGAATGATTAAATCCGTGGGAAAAACATGCCTACCTATGCTCAATGGCACTTGAAAACATCCTCGACTAGCCATATACTCCGCTCCTGGTGAGCTTACTAACATAGGTGTTCTAAGAACCTTGGTGGGCAGTTTATACTTATCCACAAATCCCCGTGATATGTATGAATGAAATGCACCAGTATCAAAAAGAACGATTGAAGTAAATGAATTAACCAAAAATTTACCTATTACTGCATCTGGCTGGGCTTCAACCTCCTCCACGTTAACGTGGTTCACCTGTCCCCTGTTGAAAGGGTTCAGCTTCTTCCCAGAGCTTCCATTGCCATTTCCATTCTGGGCTTCAGGACATTCATTGGCATAATGTCCAGTCTTCTGACACTTAAAGCAAGTGACTTGGCTCAGGTCTCTCTTGGCTGGGGTTGACGGGTTGGTGCGGTTTTGTCCGTTGCCTCCTCCATTCCCGTTACCATTTTTGGAGCCATTATGATTATGCGTATTCCCTCCTCCATGGGTATGCTGAAAATTTCCTCCTGGTTTCGGGGTAAAGCGTAGCTTCTGCTGAGTTACAGAATTGTACTTCCCTTGACCATACTTCCTATTGCGGTTTTCAATCTGTTGTTGCTTCCCTTCAATCATAAGAGCATGATCTACCAACTCCTGGTAGTTGTTGAAAGTTGCTACCATCAACTGCATGCTCAAATTTCATCATTCAGTCCTTCCAGAAACTTCTCCTGCTTAGCTGCATCTGTAGCAACATCATCTAGGGCATAACGTGCTAACTTACTAAAGTCCTCCACATACTGGCCTACAGTGCGTCCTCCTTGGCGTAAGTTGTGAAACTCACGCTTCTTCATGGCCGTAGCTCCTGCTGAAACGTGGGCAGTACTGAAAGCTTGTTGAAACTGGTCCCATGTGACAATGTCAATAGGGTGTGTGGCTGTGTAATTCTCCCACCATGATGTTGCAGGTCCATCAAGCTGATGTGCGGCAGAACGCACTCTCTCCGTCCGGTCCCATGAAGTGACGGCCGCCCGGCAATGAGGTCAGCTCCCATGAGGGCGACGGGTCTTGGCGTCGTAGGGTGGGGCGGGGCTCGGGCGGCGGCGGCGGGAGGCGGCGGCAGCGCGGGTCGGGTGGGGCTAGGGTTTTGGGGTGCTGGCGGCTCGGGCCTCCCGGCTTATAAGGCCGGCCGTGCCGGGAGTCCGGGATGGACACGACCCGGTAGGTTGGTTCGTTTTTTTAAATACTTTCATGCAGAAAAACAAATAAAAGAAATACTAAACGGACTCCAAAAATCCCGAAATAAATTTTTCCCGGCTTCTAAAATCAAGCTGGACAAGATGAACATTTATTTGGGGCCTAAATGCAATTTTTAGAAACGCGCATTTTTCCTAAATTCAAATAAAATAGCGATAAACTCCGAAATAAAATCTTATTTGATATTTTTATTAAACCTTCAATATTTCTTTATTTTGGGAAAGTCATTTTATTCCCACTCTCATATTTTTATTATAGAAATAATTGAAGATAAAATAAATAAAACCAAATGATCCTATTTTCAAAATTTGAGACAACTCAAATATGAAAATAACGAAATTCCCAACTCTCTCCATGGGTCCTTGAGTTGCGTAAAATTTCGAGGATTGAGCCAAAATGCAATAAAATATGATATGCAATGATGATCTAGAGTATAACATTCCAAATTGAAAATTTGGGATGTTACAGCCTAGCTTAATGGCTTTAAAGAAAGCGCTGTCGGGGAGACAATCCGGAAGTTTTAGAGAGTCATTTATTTCTGTTGAGTGCTTTTATAAAATTTTAAAACAAAAAATAAAGTGGGGAACCTAAAACTTTTCAAAAAGGAAAGTGAAAGTAAGACAGATTTGCACCGTTGAAGTGGGGGAGCTCCTTGAACTTTGTTCATGCCCAAGGAAACTTTCCAAATCTTGAACTATAGAACTTTTAAAGAAAAATAATTATCCCCTTTGTACAAATCCATTGTATTATAAAAATAATGTGCCAAAATTTGCCTTTAGGATGATTAGATTGCTTGTTTGGTATGTGCGGTGCAAAAACAAAAACTTTTGCTCCTAGTAACAGAATTAATCTGAGCTGCTGGAACGTGATAAATTCTGGAAAAAATTTCACAGTACTGCTATGCAAATTTTTTATTTTCTTCTAATTTTTCTGAATTTTGGAGTTAGAGAAGTATGGTTAATGTTCAGATTACAACAGAGAGTCCTGTTTAAGACATATTCTGTTTTTGATGCATTGTTTTGCTAGTTTTGATGAAACTATCAATTTAATCGGTGGTATAAGCCATAGAGAAGTTATAATACAGTAGCTACAACGCAAAAACAAAATATGAATGTGTTTGCAACAGTACTTAAAGTGGTGATTTGTTTTATTATACTAATGGATCTTACGAGTGTTTTGTTAAGTTTTGTGTGATTCAAGTTTTCAAGTTTTGGGTGAGATCACGATGGAGGAGTGGCAAGAGCCTAAGCTGCGGGATGCCTGAGGCACCCCAAGGTAATATCAAGGACTCCCAAGCAACTAAGCTTGGGGATGCCCCGGAAGGCATTCTCTCTTTCTTCTAACGACCATCGGTAATTTTACATGGAGCTATATTTTTATTCGTCACATGATATGCGTAAATTCTTGGAGCGTCTTTTGTGTTTATTTTTCCTTTTTCTTTTATGCACCATGCTGGTATGAGATAGTCCTTGGTTGATTTATAGAATGCTCTTTGTACTTCACTTATAACTTTTGAGTATGGCTTTATAGAATGCTTCGTGTGCTTCACTTATATCATTTGAAGTTTGGATTGCCTGTTTCTCTACACATAAAAAACCGCCACTTGTAGAATGCTCTTTTGCTTCACTTACATTTGTTAGAGTGTGGGCATATCTTTTGTAGAAATAAATAAAATCTCATGCTTCGCTTATATCTATTTAGAGAGTTGACAGGAATTGGTCATTCACATGGTTAGTCATAAAATCCTACATAAAACTTGTAGATCACTAAATATGATATGTTTGATTCCATGCAATAGTTTTGCGATCTAAAGATGGTGATATTAGAGTCATGCTAGTGAGTAATTGTGGATTGGTAGAAATACTTGTGTTAAGGTTTGTGATTCCCGAAGCATGCACGTATGGTGAACCATTATCTGATGAAGTCGGAGCATGATTTATTTTTATTGTCTTCCTTACGAGTGGCGATGGGGGACGAGCGATGGTATTTTCCTAACAATCTATCCCCCTAGGAGCATACATATTAGTACTTTGTTTTGATGGCTAATAAACGTTTGCGACTAATGTTGAGTCCATGGATTATACGCACTCTCACCCTTCCATCATTTCTTGTCTCTTCGGTATCGTGCATTGCCCTTTCTCACCACGTGAGTTAGTACAAACTTCACCGATGCATCCAAACCCCGTGATATGATACGCTCTATCACACAAAAGTCTCCTTATATCTTCCTCAAAACAGCCACCATACCTACCTATCATGCCATTTCCATAGCCATTCTCAGATATATTGCCATGCAACTTCCATCATCATCATATACATGACTTGAGCATTCATTGTCATATTGCTTTGCATGATCGTAAGATAGCTAGCATGATATTTTCATGGATTGTCCTTTTTTTTAATATCTTTGCTGTGCTAGATCATTGCACATCCTGCTACATTGCCAGAGGCATTTATATAGAGTCATACTTTGTTCTAGATATCGAGTTGTAATATTGAGTTGTAAGTAAATAAAAGCGTGGTGATCATCAATATTAGAGCATTGTCCTGGTGAGGAAAGGATGATGGATACTATAATTCTGCCACAAGTCGGGATGAGACTCCGAACGGTAAAAGGCAAAAATAGAGAGCCCTAAAAAGAAATGAGAGAAAAAGAGAGAAGGGGCAATGCTACTATCCTTTTACCACACTTATGCTTCAGAGTAGCACCATGTTCTTCATATAGAGAGTCTCTTGAGTTATCACTTTCATATACTAGTTGGAATTTTCATTATAGAACTTGGCTTGTATATTTCGATGATGGGCTTTCTCAAATGCCGGAGGTCTTCATGAGCAAGCAAGTTGGATGCACACCCACTTTGTTTTCGGTTTGAGCTTTCATACACTTATAGCTCTTAGTGCATCCATTGTATGGAATTCCCTACTCCTCGCATAAACATCAATTGATGGGAATCTCCATATCCCGACGTCATGCCCAAGAATGGCGGGAAGGAGCGCATGTGCGTGGACTTCACCAACCTCAACAAAGCATGCCCCCAAGACCCATTTCTGCTCCCGCGCATCGACTAGATCGTCGATTCCACCGCCAAGTATGACCTACTTTGTTTCCTAGACGCGTTCTCGGGCTATCATCAAATCAAGATGGCAATAGAAGATGTGGAGAAGACGGCCTTCTTAACCCCATGCGGAGTGTAATGCTACACATGCATCCCGTTCGGATTGTGCAACGCAGGGATGACCTTCCAGTGGTTGTTGAACATCACACCGGGTCAGCAGCTGGGGAGGAACGTAGAAGCCTACGACGATGACATCGTGGTAAAATCTCGGGAGGCGAGAACTCCTATTCAGGACCTAGAGGAGACTTTCACTAGCTTGCGCCAGGTGGACCTGTGGCTCAACCCGGAGAAGTGCGTGTTTGGTGTCCCTTCTGGTGAGCTGATGGGTTTCCTTGTGTCGCACCGAGGGATCGAGGCCAACCCGGAGAAGATCAAGGCAATAGAAGACATTATCCCACCGCAGACCCTGAAGGAAATGCAGAAGCTTGCGGGCTGCATGACCTTGTTGGGACGCTTCATCTCCAAGCTGGGGGAGCGCGCCTTGCCGTTCTTCAAGCTGATGAACAAGAAGGGACCGTTTGAGTGGACCCCAGAGGCCGACCAGGCATTCCAAGACCTCAAAAGATACTTTACCAGCCCGCCGGTGATGGTAGCACCTCGCCCCCTCGAGCCCCTGGTACTCTACCTGGCCGCCACACCCTACTCGGCAAGTGCGGCGTTGGTAGCTGTTCGGGAAGAGCGTCGGGTCAAGGGCACGCGGCGTAACGCCGCACCTACAGACAAGACAGCACAGCGCCAAGATAGCCCCACCAAAGCCACGACAACATCAGCAGATGACCAAGCCCTGCAAGACGGTGTTGCAGGGCCTGTGGAGGCCCTGATAGGTGACCAAGCTCCTGAGGACCCCTTGCCTCAGGAGGTGTACCAACCTCTGGAGGCCTCGGACCCCGTCGATGCTCCCGCACTTGTCGAGCACCCAGTGTACTTCGTCAGCACAGTGCTAAGGGAGGCGGGAGCACAATACTCCATGCCTCAGAAGGTCTTGCTCGCGCTCCGGGTGGCATCATGTAAGCTGGGCCACTACTTCCAAGGTCACCCAATCAAGGTCATCTCGGCTTACCCATTGGAGAGGGTACTCCGTAGCCCCAACACTGTGGGAAGACTCGCTGAATGGAATGTCGAGCTGCAAGCATTCCAGATGGAGTTCAGCACAACTAGGGTCATCAAGGGAGATGCGCTCACCGACTTTGTGGCGGAATGGACCGACACCCCGGAGCTTGAAGCAGGCGAGGACCGATCCCTCTCGCCGGGAGGTGAAGCGCCAGATCACTGGGTCTTGTATTTCAAAGGTGCGTTCGCACGCCAGGGCGCGGCGGCTGGAGCAGTGCTCATCTCTCCCACTCAGGACAAGCTCTACTATGTCGTGCAGCTCTGCTTCCAGCAAGGCGAGAAGGTCTGCAACAACATCGCGGAATACGAAGGCCTCATCGCCGGCCTTAAGGCTGTGGTGGCCCTCGGGGTGAAACGCCTCACTATCAGGGGCGACTCGCAGCTCCTCGTTAACTTCTCCAACAAGGTATATGATCCGAGGGACGAGCACATGGAGGCATACCTCGCGGAGGTACGCAAAATGGAAAGCAGTTCCTGGGCTTGGAGCTGCAGCACGTGCCCCATGTCACCAACAAGGAGGCCGACGACATCGGCCAAAGGGCATCCAGGCGCCAGCCCCAAGAGCCTGGCATCTTCGAGGAACATATCTTCAAGCCTTCGGCAGCACCTCTGCCTTCGGGGCCGGTGCCGCCTCGGGAGGAACTCCCCCAGCCACCGACCTTGGAAGCCCCTGCATGCGGCCCAACCTTGCGAGTGCGCCTGCTCCTGGCGCTCGAGCCTCAAGAGGGGTGCGGGACCGAGGAATTCAAGGCATACCTGGTGCAAGGAGTGTTGCCGGAGAAAGAAGAGGACGTAGAGCGTGTAGCCCGGCAGGCTACGGCATATTGCATTCTGGACGGTGAGCTTTACAGGAAGCGACCAAATGATGTTTCTTTACGGTGCATCTCCAGGAAGCAAGGGAGCAAGCTGCTAGCTGACATACACGCTGGGGACTGCGGGCATCACTCGTCGTCGCGCACCCTGGTCGGTAAGGCGTTCCGCGGTGGGTTCTACTGGCCCACGGCACTCAATCACGCGATGAGCTGGTGAGGTCCTGTGAGGCCTGCCAATTCCACGCCAAGCAGATCCATCAGCCAACTCAGGGCCTCCAGACCATCCCGCTCTCATGGCCATTCACGATCTGTGGGTTGGATATCCTAGGCCCATTCCCTCGAGCGCTTGGGGGCTACCGCTACCTCTACGTCGCCATCGACAAGGGTCTCGTGAGCCGGTTGGGGGTCCCCAACCGCATCATCACCGACAATGGCTCGCAGTTCACTAGCAACCTCTTCAAGAAATATTGTGCTAACCTTGGAACGTAGATCTGCTACGCTTCAGTGGCACACCCCAAGAGCAATGGCCAAGCCGAACGCGCCAACGCGGAAGTCCTGAGAGGCCTCAAGACCAGGACCTTCAAGAAGAAGCTCGAGGCCTGCGGCAGGGGCTGGCACGATGAGCTCCAGTCTGTGTTGTGGTCCATCTGCACCACCGCCACCAAGCCAACAGGCGAGACCCCGTTCTTCCTTATCTATGGAGCAGAAGCAGTTCACCCTCACGAGGTCAAGCATCGCTCTGCGCGGGTCCTGGAGTTTGATGAGACGCAGCAGGACGCCATGCGGGGGATGGACCTTGTGCTGGGGGAGGAACGCCGCCGTGAAGCCACGCTCCGAGCGGCAAGATACCAGCAGGCGCTGCGACGGTATCGTTGTCGCAGCGTCCGCTCCAGGACACTCGAGGTGGGCGACTTCGTCCTAAGGCGGGTGCTCTCCAGGGAAGGGCTGCATAAGCTCTCGCCCATGTGGGAGGGCCCGTTTAGGGGTGCCCATGTCTCTAGGCCTGGCGCCGTGTGCCTGGAGACGCAGGACGGGGTCCCCATGCAGAACGCCTGGAACATCCAGCACCTTCGGAAGTTCTATCCATGAAGCAAGGCCCAACGCATGTGAAGCAAGGCCCAGTGCCTGTGAAGTTATCCACTCGTGACACTCACGTAATAATGAGTGGGGCTGTACATGCCCCGGAGTCTCAGGAGTGCCACCCTCGGGCCTCGGGGGCTCCCTCCCACGCCCTAGTGGCAGTACTTAGCTCCGCGCTGGTGAGAAGACTAGACTAGGTGTCAGACGCGACTGATCATTTGCTTTCTGTAGTTGTTTTGCCCCTTTTATGGAATTTGGAGTTCTGGTGTTCTCTGTCGATTGCTCAGCTGGGTTTTCCTTTCCCTTTGCTGCCTTTTTGCTTGTTCCTTGTTTTACACCTGGGAGGGCGGCAGTTGCCCGACTCTTTCCCTCGCGCGCCTCGTGTGGGGGCTCGGTAGGTGTGTGCGGGCACTGGGCTAGCCCAACCGCGAACACACCTCGCCGAAGCTCTGTCGCTCCAGAGCTCCGGCTCTCCTAATCTTCGCAAGGCGCCCTCGATCGAGCTCGTGCTTGGCGCTCCCTCCTAAGTTCGTGCCCCATGGGCATGGTTGAGGCCTCGCACAAAGAAGGATAAGCACCCAATGGATGACTTAACAAATTTTGCAGCCTTTACGAGGACTCCTGAGGTTAACAGCTCCTGAGCCAGCGGCTAGGAGGTGTTAGTAGGTCCCAGAAGCCGCACCACAAGACGTGAAACAACCCCGGGCGCGCCAAGCTAAGTTATCCCCCTGCACCTACATGAAGCACGAATGCCACAACACAACATGTAAACAATAAACATAACATAGCGGCTCGGAAATCATGGTTCGTTACACGCCCTTGCAGGGTCCCATACTTGTTTCTTTTTGGAAATGCAGGAAGAAAGGAAAGAACAAGACAAAAGCGGCGCGCCCACCCGGAACGGCTCATGAGGGTACGCCCTTGGCGCCCCCTAGACTCAGCCAGATTCCTCCTCGCGCTTCACTGGGGTGCGGCGACGAGACGACCCGCCACCGCCCTCGAAGCGGGCACGGCGGCGTGGCAGCTAATTGTAGCCACCGCTGCTGGAGCAGTCGCCGGAGGAGGAGCTGCCGTAGCTGGACGAACCGCGGCCGGCACCGAGGGCGAGTTCATCTTCCCCCTCGTCACGGTCGTCTCCTAGGCCGACCACCTCGCCTCCGTCGTTGTCCTCAGGGCAGCATCTGACGCGGCGACCATCTTCCCCAAATACCCTCACGTAGAGGGTCGTGTCGCCGTCATACTTGAAGTGGAGGGTGCTCCGCCAGTCCAGACCGCGCGCGCGGGCGAACGTGTGCCAACCGTGGGCCAGGGCGACGTTGCATGCGACGAAGACCTCCACCACAACCCACGAAGCCTTGCTGCAGCAACCATCCGCCTGCAGCCAGAGTCCGCCTGTACCCGTGGCCGGCAGTTCGCCGGTGAAGGAGCGCGGGAGCTGAAACCAGGTGCTGGCTGGATTCTCCGACCACACGACGAACTCCAGCGGCACCTCCACCGAGTGGAAGCGCGGACGGGGAGGCCGCGCGACCATGGCGCGCCTCCCTTCATCGATGGGGCTACTGTGACCTGGGCGGCTCCCGCTGAGCAAAGAGGCGCCGCCACGGCCGCGAGGGGCCACGGCTGGGGCCGCGACATGCTTGCATGGGTGACCGCGTCCCATCTTAGGCGGTGGCGAGTCGGGGCCCTCCTGGCGGGCCTTCCCTTTCTCTGCGGCCGAGAACCTATTTGTTGGTGCCATGGGTGATGCCGCTATCAACGAAGCAAGAAAAAAGAAGCAAGCGGAACTGGAAGAGATGGGCAATGGGGGCTCCGCCCCCCTCCCCATTTATAGCAGGAGAAGGCCAATAGGCGACCCCCACAATCACAGGTAATGATGGTTTTTTCTGCATGCACCAGGGACTCGTCAAGTCGGGCAGTTGCCGAGGCAGCGTGGTGAAGCGGAGATGCCCACGTCTTATCAGTCGCCACGTGTCAATCAAGGCCGCAGGTGGTTGGGGCCCACGGCGCTTCGCACTTGCCCCTTGGCTTCATCGCGAAGCCAAGTCCAAGCGCGCCTTGGGCCCAGGGGCTACTGTGGCGTCCTGGGAACGGGGGTCCCTAGACTTGCCTGCCTGCGACCCACGGCGTGGCTCCACTTGTGGCTCTGTACGACCCATCTTCACCAGCAAACACTCAAGACCATCGCGAGGGGCCAAGCCTCGCGAGGCGGTCGACACAAGACCTCCTCAGGGGCGGCCTCACCAGGCTAGCTCGCGAGGAGCAGAGAGATCATGGCGAGGGGCACCTCGTGAGGTTCTCGTGATGTGAGCCATGACAACCAAGGCCAGGCAGGCACCAGGCGGGCGCCAGCGGGCACAGAGTACTGGTTTCCTCTTTGGTGCTAAAGGAGCAGGTGCAAGTGAGGAATCCCGAGGCATCAGGCAAAGGTTTCCATATCGGTGAAACAAGACCTGGACTGTCGGGACGGCAGGATGGAGGTCATCACGAAGCCCATGACGGCGTCACTACCAGAGCCTTTGGCAGGCGAAGACCACTGAGGGAGTTCCGGACTAGGGGGTGTCCGGATAGCCGAACTATCATCATCGGCCGGACTCCAAGACTATGAAGATACAAGATTGAAGACTTCGTCCCATGTCCGGATGGGACTTTCCTTGGCGTGGAAGGCAAGCTTGGCGATACGGATATGTAGATCTCCTATCATTGTAACCGACTACATGTAACCCTAACCCCATCCGATGTCTATATAAACCGGAGGGTTTTAGTCCGTAGGACGAACAACAATCATACCATAGTCTAGCTTCTAGGGTTTAGCCTCTTTGATCTTGTGGTAGATCTACTCTTGTAACACACATCATCAATATTAATCTAGCAGGACGTAGGGTTTTACCTCCATCAAGAGGGCCCGAACCTGGGTAAAACATCGTGTCCCTTGTCTCCTGTTACCATCCGCCTAGACGCCAGTTAGGAACCCCTACCGAGATCCGCCGGTTTTGACACACGGCATTGGTGCTTTCATTGAGAGTTCCTGCAATATGCGTCGCCCGATAGGCCCGATGGCTCCTTCGATCATCAACAATGACGCAGTCCGGTGAGACTTCTCTCCCCAAGCGAGATCTTTGTGTCCGCGGCTTTGCACCTGCGGGCCAATTAAAGCAGCCTTCTAGAGCAGATCGAAAGCTACGCCCTGACCGTCGAGTCGGATTCGAAGTGTAAACTATACGGCCGATATCCGCGGAGACTTGATCTTCGATGGATTCGAGCCTCAGCCAAGCGCACCGCCTTTGTCTCGATGGGCATGATCTAGCTCTGCGGCGAGCGATTGCCCTGGAGGCCGCACCAGGATCCGCTCCAACCCTTAATCCGGAGCCGGACCCGATCGGGGACGAGTGGTTGGACACCGCCTCGGGGGCTTTAATCTCTACGGCGATCGAGCCGAACTCCATCCCTGTCCTCTGCAAAGACGCCGACTCCAGGGTGCCAGACTCCTATCCGGACTCCGAACCCTCCGCGCCCTTGCCAATCGAATCTGATTGGGCGCCCGTTATGGAGTTCACGGCCGCGGACATCTTTCAGCACTCGCCCTTTGGCGACATCCTGAATTCACTAAAGTCTCTCTCTTTATCCGGAGATCCCTGGCCGGACTACGGTCAGGAAGGTTGGGATACGGACGATGAAAAAATTCAACGCCCACCCACCACCCACTTCAGAGCCATCGCCGATAGCCTACACGGCGTGCTCGATTTCGACTCGAAGACATCGACGGTATGGACGGCGATGTAGGAGACAACAATGAACCAGCACCTATAGGATGCAGGACAAACTCACCCCATGATGTATACATGGTGGATACACCTAAAGCAAATGAAGACGAGGAACAGCGGGACACTACGAAGGATAAATCCCTCGGCAGTCAAAACAGCAACGTAAACGCCGAACAAAGTCCCGCCTCAACAAAGACCCAGCCATAGAGCAGGGCGAACCGGTGGACAACGAACAAGCTATCGAGCAATCGTCCGAACAAGACAACTTGGATAAACAATCTGTCCCCGACTAAGACAACAGTCCAGACGACCTCACGCCGAAAAAACCATTGGAGCAAAATGACCTCCAGAAAAGGCTCGTCGCCACTGCACGTAGCCTAAAAAAGCAGAAGCAGAAGCTCAAACAGCGAAAGATGCACTCAGGATTAGATGGAGCAAAGTATTCAAGACCCGCGATTAAATGCAGCGACGATCGCCGAACAAAGAGCTACCCGAAAAGAAAGCTCTTTGCGAATTGACGAGGAGGCCTTAGAGCCGCCACAACTAAAAAGCAAGAAGGCCACCCGGTCGGATGGGCGACCTCATGGCAAAAAGAGAGCGGCGAATGGCGCCAAGACACAAGCCAATATGCGATCCGCGCATAAGGATTCACACCAAGAGGATGGCCCGATTAGGTCCATCTATGGGCCAAGAAAGCAGGCTCGTCAAAGCAATGCAATACGCCAAAATTCAAGATCATGGCACACCCAAATATAGAGGCGCCGCACACCCCTATGTTTCACCGATGAGTCTTTGGATCATGAATTTCGGTGAGGATTCAAACCCGTAAACATAGAGGCATCTGACGGAACAACAGACCACAGGTGCGGATCGAGGATTACATCCTCCACATACACATGGCTAGAGGAGACGATCTCCACGCCATAAAATACTTACCCCTTAAACTCAAAGGGCCAGCTCGGCATTGGCTTAAAAGCCTCCCCGAAAATACCATTGGAAGCTGGGGAGAGCTCGAGGATGCATTTCGGCCAAATTTTCAGGGGACTTATGTCCGCCCTCCGGATGCAGACGATCTAAGTCACATAACTCAACAGCCCGGAGAGTCAGCCCGGAAATTCTGGAACAGGTCCCTTACTATAAAGAACCAAATAGTCGACTGTCCGGACGCCGAAGCCTTAGCAGCTTTCAAACACAACGTCCGAGACGAATGGCTCACCAGACACCTCGGCCAAGAAAAGCCAAGAACAATGGCCGCATTAACAAGCCTCATGACCCGCTTTTGCGCGGGAGAAGACAGCTGGCTGGCCAGATGCAGCACCAGCGACCCGAGTACATTCGAAATCAAGGATGGAAATGGGAAATCACGACGCAGAAAAGATCAGCGCCGGAATAAGGAAAATGGCCCAAATAGTACGGCGGTCAACGCCGGATTCAAAAGATCCCGGCCGAACAAAAAAACACTGCCCCTAAAGGATAACAGTGACGAGCTATCCAACCTAAACAAGATTCTGGATAGACCGTGTCAAATACATGGTACCTCCGGGAAGCCTGCAAACCATACCCACAGAGATTGTTGGGTCTTCAAACAGTCCGGCCGACTTAATGCCGAACACAAGGGGCTCGACACACCAAATGCGAGTGACGAAACCCAAAAGCAGCACTATGGAAAACGAAAAACTTTCCCACAGGAGGGAATAACATGAGTGAGGTTACTCTTCCATGTCGCCCCGTTTAAAAGTAGCCATCAAGCACTATTGGGACGCGAAGCTTTCACCTCTTTAACGCAATACCGCATCATGCATCTCTAACGCTTATAATGCCCGGTCCACGCGGCATCATCTCGTTGAAAGGAAGTATTAAGTGTTACTCGAGCGCGGAAGAAGGGGAGACTGCATCGACAGCTCCACAGCTATCCGGCTCCACTAGGCAAAGAACCTGCAATAGGTCATTCAAACCCCGGATACGGCTAGACGAGTCCGGCGCCCACTAGCGGCATACCCCCATATAAGGGGCTGCATGCATGTATAACAAGAGACAATAAAGCTCAATTTTGTTCACTTCTTTGAACCGTACTCTGTTCATTTAATCTTTTGCACGCTCCTTTTTCTTTCAAACTAAGTTCCTCTCTTTTATAGATGAACAACGTGCTACACCCGTCCAGGATACGGCACAATGGAGACATACGCGCAGACGTGCAGCAGGGACCCGTTGCAAGGATTCTTTTCAGATTAAGACTCTGCGTAAACCTTTTTTCACTGTCTCTTGTTGATATACATTCCCCCAGTTCCTTAAATATAACTGAGGAGGAGGCTGGTGCTTTGGCATTGGTCGCACCAGAATTTTTGCGCGTACCTGGACACAAAGGGCTTAGGGCCTTATTTTGCCCATTTTCATAAAGACCGAATACCTTAGGGAGTATTCCGCGTCTCGAGTTAGGCCTTATATGCATCAGCTCTGAATCATTGTCTTTGGTCAAATGTTGGGTTGCCCGGCTCCTGTGTTTTGCTGCCTTACGTTCCGTTTTCATGGCTAACGCGGCACCAGGAGAACTACTTCGATTGTGCCCCGGTTCGGCCGGGCGAGCACCTCAGTAGGGAAAGCCGAAATCGATCATTATGATATAGCGAGAGACCGTCAGCCACTCGATGACTCACAGAATGTTTAGAATTCCTCCGCATTAACGAAGGACCGGTTTTCGGTCAGGCACATACGCACCCGACCGGGAGAGTGCGGTGCCCCGAGGCTATATAGTAGCCCCACCCTCGAACTCCTATGGCTAAGTGAAAGTGATAAAGCATTATAGTCCGGTTGCCTGGTTTGCTACGCTACCACCTCCTTAACAGGACCAAGACGTTGGATTAAGTGTGAAAAAGCGCTTTTTTTGCAAACACCCCCGCACCATGTGCGTGGTGGCTGAAGCCAAGGACTGCCATCTTTCAGGTTATATACACATATACATAAACGACCGCACAGGGAGTAGTTTACTACTTGAACGCACAAGTATAAAAAGCACTTATATTACATTGAAACATCATTTTCACGAATCATACATGTCATTCAAACATAATATCCTTCGAGCACTGCGTCTCTATTAAACGACCGCCCGACAGGACTTCTTCAAAGTAGTGCTCGGCAGGTACTCGGCCTCTGTCCGAACCCTGGGATGCAACGTTAGTGGCCTTCATCTCTGCCCAGTATGTCTTGACACGGGCTAGAGCCTTCCGCGCTCTCTCAATACATGCCGATCGCTTCATCGCGTCAATACGCGGCACCACTCCAAGAAACTGCTGCACTACACCAAAATAGCTCTTCGGCTGGGGTCCGTTCGGCCACAAGTGAGTCAAGACATGCTTCATGGCCAATCCGGACAATCGATTCAGCTCGGCCCACTCGGCCAACCGATCGGTCAGCGGCGGAAGGGCGCTCCGGACTATGGAATTGCGACCGATATAGCTCTTCCCTTTTGTGCCCTTCCGCCCCGAAAGTGCTCAACGCGTCCACGGCGCTCGCCGCCAAGTCCATATAAGCATCCTCTGAACTCCATAATTTATCCAACTGAGCATACTTTGGATATGTATATTTCCTCCGCAGCAGAAACGGTTTTCCAGCTGCAATTGCCCTGGCCTGACTCAGCTCCTCCTTGGCAGCTTTCAAATCCGATTGGGCATTCTTGGTTTCGGCGGCGACCTTCTTTAGGCCCTCCCGTTCCGCTTGATGCTCTTTTTCAAAGACCTCGCAGCGATCGGTAGCATTCCTTAACCTTTTGGCCATCTCGGCCATCTCCTCTTTGCTTCGGCAGTGAGCAGCCCGTTCAGCTTCTAGCTCTTCGGCCGCCTTTAAAGCAGCCGCATTACTACTCCTGGCTTGCTCTTTCGCTCGGGCAAGTTCTGCCCGCAGCTCCTCAACGGCAGTGGCACCATCTGCATTAAAGCATACAAACAAGAAGACATGGGCGTCAAGCTCCCTTAACAGGTGTCCGCATAGAAGTCGCATACCTTGTGACTCGTCAAACCGTTTATTGACCAGCGCGATGTCCGCATCTGCCTCGTCAAGTCGCCGCTTCAGTTCAGCATATTCATCAGTCCGGCTGGCCTCCGGACGCCCCGCCACCTGTTTTGGAGCGGTGATATGTTCAAACTGAGAATTTGATCCTCGGCACGTCGTCAATTTTTTGACAACATACCGAGTCTCAGGGGCTACTATCTATACATGGCGCATTTTATACATTATTTTTTATGCGTACCTCAAACCCCGTCACAAGAAGCTTCGACGGCTTCATGCAATCCGCTCTGCGGATGCAATTCTTTCAATCACCGTACCCATTAGAGCACGGTGATCTTACGAGATAGCCGCCGCCCGAGCAAATCCTCAGCTCCTCGACCGCACACCACTTGGCGCCGGATCTTCCCCGCGGACTTGGGGGAACCCTCTGCGACGACACCTCCGGGTCGTCCGCTCCACATGAGGGTGTGACAGGTGGAGGCGTTTCGCTCTCCATCATCTCCGGAAGAAGATCCCCCGAAGACGAGGTCTGCTGAGAAGGGCTGATGTCCGAACTACAAGGTACTATTTCGGTTATCTTCATAAATAAATACAGGGATGTTCCTTATTTACAAGACCCCTTCGTTTTACTTACGGCTCATTTGGAGGGCTGATCCCCTTGGGGAAACAGTGCGGCTGGGTTACTTCCCAGCGCCGGACTCTCCGATGAAGATTCCCTTCCTTTCTTTGAGGCCTTGACCTCCGGATCTTCTGAAGCGGTCCTCTTCTCTCCTCGGAAGGAGGGACTCTTAATCTCCCCTTCCTTGATAGCCTCCTTCGTAGAGGCAGTTGCTCCCCGCTCCTCCCTTTGCCTTCTTCAAAAGGTGCGACCTTCAACATCTTGGTCAACATGGGATCCGGCGTGGTCTCTGGGAGGGGAGCCGGACACCTTATCAACTTTGCCTTGGCTATCCACTCCTGTTCAAGAAACGGTTCCTTTAAAGGGCATATATGTATAATAAATGAATGAACAGCTTGTCCGGTTACATGACTACTTACTTGAGTATCTGGGCGATTGCAGCTTAGTCCTGCGTCCTCGGTCAAGTCCGGACACTTCTCTTGTGATCCGAAGAACAATTTATACATCTCCATGGGCGTCGTGCCCATAAAATTTTGGAGAGCTCGTGGTCCCTCCGGATTGAATTCCCACAAGCGGAGGGGGCGACGTTTGTAGGGCTGAAGGCGCCGGATCACAATAACCTGCGCCACTGCAACCAGATTCATCCCTCTTTCCTAGAGATCTCGAATACGGCCCTGCAGCAGGGGAACGTCCTTGGACAACCCCCAGTCAAGCCCCTTGTTGACCCAGGACGCCAGCCACTGTGGTGGACCTGAGCAGAAGGCAGGGAGCGCCGCCTATTTGGTGCCCCTGGGAGCGGTGATATAGAACCACTCCCGTTGCTATAAACCAAGCTCCTCTTGAAAAGAGCCCTCGGGCCACGGAGCACCAGCACATTTTCTTATGACCGCCCCTCCGCACTCTGTTTGCTGTCCCTTGATCGCCTTTGGCTCCACCTTGAAGGTCTTGAGCCACAATCCAAAGTGAGGGGTAATATGGAGGAAGGCCTCACATACAACAATGAATGACGAGATATGGAGGATGGACTCTGGATTCAAGTCATGGAAATCAAGCCCATAATAAAACATGAGCCCCCGCACAAAGGGGTCCATCGGGAAGCCTAAACCCCGACGGAAGTGAGACACGATCACCACGTTCTCACCGGGCTCAGGAGTGGGAATGACCTGCCCTGGAGCAGGCAGCCTATGCGAGATCTCGCCGGTTCGATACCTGGTGTCTCGCAGTTTTAGCACGTCTTCTTCTGTGACAGAGGAAGACATCCATTGGCCATGCTGGTCGGAGCAGGACATCGTCGAAAGTCCGAAGCGCCTGAATCTGAAGCTTTGGCTGTTGGAACTCGAAGCACGAGGCGAACTCGATAGAGGGTGTAAAAAGGAGAGGGCCTTGGTCTCGTTATAAAGAGGTTGAATACCAAGAGCCCACCCCATGGTCGACTAGGACTCGCCTTTGATAGAGAAGGCAGACCAACGGGCACGTTTGGGTTACCCACGTCTGTATTGATGAGAATCCCGGAATAAGGGGGCACGATCTACGCTTTGATAAGACGTGCCAAGGAAACCGCCTCGCTAAGCACGCTGAGGTGGAGCAAAAAATTATTCTCTCTACGGTGTTATGTGGAACTTGTTTTGCAGAGCCAGACACTATCCTGGTGTTCACGATCTTCTATAAACTATTTGGAGGAAGAACCCGCCTTGCAATGCCGAAGACAATATGCGCGCCGGACTCGTCGTCATTGAAGCCTGGTTCAGGGGCTACTGAGGGAGTTCCGGACTAGGGGTGTCCGGATAGCCGAACTATCATCATCGGCCGGACTCCAAGACTATGAAGATACAAGATTGAAGACTTCGTCCCGTGTCCGGATGGGACTTTCCTTGGCGTGGAAGGCAAGCTTGGCGATACGGATATGTAGATCTCCTACCATTGTAACCGACTCTGTGTAACCCTAACCCTATCCGGTGTCCATATAAACCGGAGGGTTTTAGTCCGTAGGACAAACAACAATCATACCATAGGCTAGCTTCTAGGGTTTAGCATCTTTGATCTCGTGGTAGATCTACTCTTGTAACACACATCATCAATATTAATCTAGCAGGACGTAGGGTTTTACCTCCATCAAGAGGGCCCGAACCTGGGTAAAACATCGTGTCCCTTGTCTCCTGTTACCATCCGCCTAGACGCACAGTTCGGGACCCCCTACCCGAGATCCGCCGGTTTTGACACTGACAACCACCTTTTGTCAGGATAGCTTGTACTAGCTGTCCTCCTTCAAATTGGCCTTTGTGGGATCCCTTCCCGCCTAACATTTGGGGAGAGGACCCGGGCCTCTATAAATAGGACTAGCCACCATCTTAGCAAGGAGACAGATCATTCAGATCCTCCTCAACCACACAAGCGCACCGAGCTCAAGAACACCTCTCCTCAGGAGGTTGTTCTTCGCCTGTACTTGTTCATCGTCAGCCTACAAGGCCATCCACCACACCACAATGGAATGGGGTATTACACCACATCGGTGGCCTAAACCAGTATAAACTCTTGTGTCCCTTGTTCTTCGGGTTCGGCGAGCTGAGCTTTGAGATCGCGGTGAGAGTGTGAGCCAGGGGGAGAGAGATCTTCGTGCGCACCCCAGAGTCCGAACCTCAAGGGTTTTGTCTAAACCCGTAATCCGACAGCGGGCGACCATGGAAGTCAAAGGGCTTGCTTCCTAGTGAGACTACGCGGCGTATAGCTCGCACGCTTCTCGATGAGCCTACGCATTGGAGTACAGCTCGCACGCCTCCCGTTTAGTCAAGCACCTGTCCGCACGGCACCACCTAGCCATTGAAAGTGTGAGGCGTGGTGTCACGTGAACGGTTAACAGAACGCACACGATTTAAATTATACAAAATGTTTGAGATGATAAAGTGGCAGCTATTTGTTGCAAAATGCCTTTGTTGGCTGTTATTCGAGTGCGCCTTCTCTCAAAATGGACACGAAAAATACCACAACATGTCGGGTGCCATTCCATGATAGCATGCCAAGTTTCATGAATTTCAGATGAGTTTTGGATTTACTAGAATTTAAAAACAAAGCATCTCTACGTTTTTCCGGCAATCAACGGTGCCCTGGTGTTTTAAATTCATTCCCATTTCTTGTATGGGACCTAAGCATGCACCCAAGGACACACATTTGATTTTTCAACCCATTTTTCTGCACTCGAGCATGCATGTAGTTCAAATTTTAATTATGCACATAAAATGCCTAGAAAACCCAGTTAATCTTTAAAAGTATCGTACCGAACCTAGAAAAATCCCAAAAATTGACACAACACTCCTGTTGTTCTATGTTGACACTAGAAAAATTTTGAAAGCAAGAAGAGGCAACGAATATTGTTTCATCCCCTAAGGTGGCACGTTCCCTACCAAAACCATCAGGCTTCTTGTGAGAAGCTTATACCCAAAATTGCCCCAAATGGGACAAAAAATTTACCACAACATGTTCATTCCGCTCCATGATAGCATGCCAAGTTTCATGAATTTTAGATGAGTTTGGATTTACTAGAATTTAAAAACAAAGTATCTCAACATTTGCGGCCAAGCGACGGTGGCAAGGTGCTTGACATTCATTCCCATTTCTTGCATGGGACCTAAGCATGCACCCAAGGACACATATTTGATTTTTCAACCAATATATATGCACTGGAGCATGTGCATGTAGTTCAAATTTGAATTATGCACATAAAATGCCTAGAAAACCCGGTTAATGTATAAAAATGTCCAAACAAACCTCGGAAAATTCCAAAATTTAACACAACACTCCTGTTGTTCTATGTTGACACTAGGAAAAATTTGAAAGTAAGAAGAGGCAACGGATATTGTTTCATCCCCAAAGGTGGCACGTTCCCTACTACCGAAACCACCAAGCTTGTTGTGAGAAGCTCTAGTTTGTGAGAAGCTTATACCCAAACAAGCCCCAAATGGGACAAAAAATTTACGATGGCATGTTGATGCCGCTCCATGATAGCATGCCAAGTTTCATGAATTCAAGGCGAGTTTTGGATTTACTATAATTTAAAAACCATCTATCTCAATGTATGCGGCCGAGCGACGGTGGCAAGGTGTTTGACATTCATTCCCATTTCTTGCATGGGATCTAAGCATGCAGCCAAGGACACATATTTGATTTTTCAACCAATTTATATGCACTGGAGCATGTGCCTGTAGTTCAAATTTGAGTTATGCACATAAATGCATAGAAAACTTAGTTAAAGTATAATAATGTCCAAATGAACCCCGGAAAATTCCAAAATTTGACACAGCACTCCTGTTGTTCTATGCTGATAGTAGAAAAAAAATTGAAATCAAGAAGAGGCAACGGATATCATTTCGTCCGAAAAGGTGAAATGTTCCCTAATGTAACCATGAGGCTTGTTGTGAGAAGCTCTGGTTTGTGAGAAGCTTATACCCTAACCTGCCCCAAATGGGATAATATTTTTACCACGGCATGTTGATGTCGTTCCATGATATCATGTCAAGTTTCATGAATTTCAAACGAGATTTCGATTTACTAGAATTTTAAAACCATGTATCTCAATGTTAGCGGCCGAGCGACGGTGGCAAATTTGTTTGACATTCATTCCATTTCTTGCATGGGACCTAACACTGGTACAACGAGGTGCTATAGGAACGGTTTTTAACCCCTTTTCGCGATGGTGTTTCGAACCGTCGCCAAGTGAGTGACTGCGATAAGGTGGTCCTTCCCACATGACCCAAAAACCGTCGGGGATAGGCCCTCCTGGCACACAAGCTCGGAAAAATGAGGTCGTGTGTGATGGGCGAGCGCTCAAATATGATTATACGTACATTTGTGCTAAAAATACAATTATACATGCCAAATCGTTTCTGGTTGTAAGTATATCCCACACAGTCAGTCCCAGCTAAACATTTCCGTCCGTATTTACATTCGACACAGTCAATCCAAGGAATACATTTCCACTAGTATGTACATCCCACACAGTTAATCCAAGAAGTACGTTTCCGTTCATATATACATCCCACACAGTCACTCCAAGGAAAACATTTCCTTTTGTAGGTACATCACACACAATTTTCCCCATTAAATCGTTTGTGATAGCATTGCCATTGCACATGATATTAACAATTTTATCGTTTGCATTATTGAATGCATCACACACGGTGCATAGAAGAAACTATGTGGCAAAGGTTGTCCATCACACACACTTTTTATGTGGGAAACGTTTGGGCAAGGTGGCCTAGCGCCAACAGTTTTCAAGAGGATGTCGTGTGTGATTGTTCATTGAACCAACACGGTTTATTCCGAGAAACTGTGTGCATTACCTGAGGTCATCGCCCATGGTGCTTTCTCAACAACCGTTTGCCATAGAAAAACCCAATTAGCAGGCTAATTGTCCTATTATTATATCCATTTATTAATCTAGTTGACATTTCATATTAAGCACACAATATATTTCATTTCCATATTAAGGAAGCAGGATTTCATAATTGAAATACATCAGAATACAACATCATATAGCTTCAGCTCTCACCTACCCCATTACACAACAGCACCAACACCATGTTTCAAATGCAACATCTATAACCTTTCGAAATTAGCATCATAGATGGTACATAGACAGATGAATCTCATCTGGAAAACTGCTGAAGTGGAAGGCGAATATTGAGCCTTCATTGATGTTGAAGGTCTTTGCAACTTTAGGCCTGTGCCTGTGGATGATCGACCGTCCATCCTTCGTCCTTCCCGAGAAACACTTCAATATTGAACCGTGGGTGTTGTATGAATACCTTCCTGGCCTCCTGATCATACAGGTTGTTTGAGAGGTAATCATAAGTGGACTGCTTTGTAAAGGCCTGAAAACAAGGATGTGCATAAATATCTTCTCTATATTGGAAATGGGGCAAAGAAATAAAAAAGGAAAGTTATAATAGTTAGTATCATCCTGTAATGAACTGATGTTTTCTTCATTGTGCAGACAGAGATCTTGATGTTTTTTGTCGCTAATTTCTTTATCCTAACAATCTTTCTCAGTTTCTTGACTTGACTGATATTCATGGACAACTCATTTCCCCATATGCAAAAAGGGTCGAACAGTAGGTCAAAACTTCTCACAACAGGACCTACATGTGGAAGACCAAATTGTTAAAAACCTGAATATTAGAATGGTTCCTGCAATTGCACAATAATGTGCTATTATACAAAGGACCATGCATGTGCAAACCTCGATTGTAAACCTCAATGCTTCCCACTGTTTCCCTGCAACACATATAAGGTAGTTAGTGATCAGGTTAAGTGAGGGTTCGCATGCTATCAGTAAAATATGTTGATGAAAGTTAAGAACATTGCAGATTCATCAGATTAATTCGATCCACATGGAAAACACATTTATTCAAACCAAGAAAAATTAAGAACTAGAAAATATAACAATTGTATATGTTTCTCATGTATTAAGTGCAGCCAAATTCGATTTATTCCTCACATGCACAACAATACAAAATTCTACCCACGGCAATTGGACATCGCATTAAAGAATTGAACAAAGCAGTTAACTAAACACCACAACAAATGAACCAAACATTAACTGAGCACCACATTGCACAATATAACATACTCCTAATAAAAGATCAGAAAGTTAACCAAACCAAGCATGCTTAACAAGTTGGAAATATACCAATTGTATTTGTTTCTCATGTATTTAGTACATCCAAATTCAATTTATTTCTCACATGGTATACAATAACAGAATGCACCCACAACAATTGAACATTGCATTGCAGAATTGAACCAAACAGTCAACTAAACAACACAACAAATGAAGCAAACTTTAACTGAGCACCGCATTGCAGAATGGATAACATACTAGAATATCAGATAGTTAACCAAACAAAGCGTGCTTAACAACTTGGAAATATAGCAATTGTATTCGTTTCTCATGTATATTGTAAAGATAAATTCAGTTTATTTCTCACATGGAAGACAATACAAAATTGCACCCTGAAGAATTGAACATAACATTTGCAGAATTGAACTAAACAGTTAATAAGTGAGGATCACATTGCACGACATATAGAACATATAGACTAGAGCAACATATTGCATGGTAAAAGTAGATAGCACAATTCACTAGAATTTGTTAAGGAAATGCAGGAGCAGCACATGCAACGGGTAAACCGAGCATGCTTAACTGGCGTAGCTAACAAACTAAACATAGGTCCTTATAGTGAGCTATTAAGACAAGCTACTACTCATCGTCGGAGACATAGATGATGATTGGCTCCTTGGACATGGAAGAGGGCGAGGCCTCCACATCGTGGGTCCCCTCGTCATAGTAGTTAGTTGCCTGAGCCGCTCATGCTACCTCTTGAGTTGAGGTAAGCACGGGCACGCTGAGAAAACACCTCGTAGTCTTTGTCGAAGGCACTGATGGTTGCCTTGAGGAAATGCCACGAACTGTCATTTAAAGCAGCCAACCGCATCGCAGTGTCGGCGCGCGAGGCGTCGAGGGTGGCCTCGACGGCAAGGTGATCCTCCATTATCTGGGGGTCGGCACGAATGGCAGCCATCGCAACCTCATTCGCGCATGCGGCCACGATTTCCTTCTCGGCTGCCAAATGCTCCCATAGCTCTTGGCTATACTGCATGCACCGTGGCTTAGGGCGGCGATTATTTGGGGGAGGGGTCGATGATTCGGGTGGAAGGTGTCGCGCCGGTGGTCGGGGCATGTGGGATGTGGAAGGAGGAGGATGGGGGTCGGGTAAGGATTACCTTCCTGGATCGACGAGGCTGAGCAGGGTGAAGGAGGGTCGCTGGCGAGGAGGCGGTGTTGTAAGCAAGGAGTGAAGGTTTCAACTTGGAAAGGAAGGCGGAAACAGGGGAAATGTGGCTTTTGGTAAGGGGGGAGTTAGATATTTCCACGGAAGCCGAAAATTTTGGATCGGTGCAGCGAAAAAACTGGCGCACAAAGTGTCATGAGACACGGTCCCTTATTCGAAACTGTCTACGATATGTGAACATCATTAACGATTCAGATAGCTTAACCCGTCTGTGATGAGTTTGAACGTCAAAATTTTTTGTTTGAAATTCCCTGGTTACAGTGGTGATCCACGTCATTGCATACTTTGGGTACACAAAGGAGACTACCGCACACCCACACTTCTTAATCGAGCAAGTTCAGCAATTAAACAGAGCTAGCTAACGTAAACATTACTCTAACAAATTAAAGACGGATGCTCTTAATTAAACAAAACAAAGAGTACTACTACGGCTGGTGCTCATCGATCTCCGCCGCCTCCTCCATGTCCAGCTCGCGCCCGACGATCTCCTGGGGAAGGGGCTCCATGGCATCCATCGCACCATACTCGGCAAGCATCTCGCCATCCATGTCCGCCATTGACGGTGTCCTGGACTAGGGGGTACTCACCACGTCGTCTCCCGATCAGTTAGATTGGGCCGAGGACCCCCATGGACATATACTCATGGGCCAGTTCGGACAGCCGATGACATGCATGAGGAAGATTCCACAAGATTTTGTGATCAAGACAAGGACTCCACTCCACCAACGTATTTGGCTAGGACTCTTGTTATCGTCGGCCTCTGGTACATTATATAAGCCGGGGCCAGGCTAGTCGATAGATTATGACATTAGTCATCATACCTCTAGGGTTTAGACCACAACATATGTTGTCGAGGTAGATCAACTCTTGTAACCCTATATTCATCAAGATCAATCAAGCAGGAAGTAGGGTATTATCTCGGTATAGAGGGCCCGAACCTGGGTAAACATCGTGTCCCCTGTCTCCTATTACCCATCGATCCAAGACACATATCTTGGGACCCCCTACTCGAGACCTGCCGGTTTTGACACTGACAATGGTGCTTTCATTGAGAGTTCCGCCATGTGATCGGCAAAGGGTCGATGGCTCGTCTCCAGATCGACTACGATGTCGACATCTTCATCGTCGGCTCGACTGTTCACCTTGGCTTGATCGAGGGTTGTTCCCTGCCTCCGATCATCATATTTGGATGCGGGCCTCCATCAACATCAACTCTGATCCCTATCATGATCATGGAGAAATCATCCTTGGAGCTCGGGGGCTCAATGTCAGCATTGCCCTCGGGCGACCGCGCTGTTTTTCCGAACAGCGAACTTGTATCCGCTGCGACCACGTCCTCGAGGATCATTTTGATGATTCCTTTGGTGGAATTGTGTGGAATTAAGTCTACAACAACCATGCAAAGTTTCGTCAAGTTCCGATGTAGGAATCTCCGGCAATCTACGATATACCGGAGCCCTATCAAATCTAGACAGGAATTTGGACGAGTTTAGGGCGTGGTCTCCAGCACCTAGCTCGGATGTCCTTTGGAATATCCAACCGTTGATCAGCTGCAGAATCCGTATATCTGCCACCCCTCACAATTTCTGCTCAATCCGACCGTCCAAACTCCGGGAACCTTCCGATTAGTGCATCACTTTTCGGATCTATTTTCTGCGCAAATACGGACCCGACCAGAATTCATGTTTCTTTATGAACGTGATATTGGATGACCTTCTTAAAGGAATTTTCTTCTAGGGTATTGTGCATTGTTCTTAACACGTGCCCATAAAATTTTAAGCCTTCTCTGAGGCACTCTTCACCATCGCGCTGGTGTCAAACCAGTCCGGTAACATCGCTCCACGTCTGCCGACCTGCGCTAGACAGATCGTCGCTTCATCGAGCCGAGCCAAACCTTATCGGATCATTAGCTCGGCAAGCCGAACAAGAGTTCGGCATCGCGAAAGATAAATCGTCACCCATACCATAACCCCACGGATTGCACGGGTCACTTCATCAATCCGGCATTGACCACGTCACAAGTTATGACCAGCGTCGGCATGGCCACACTGTTGCTTCTTCAAGCCGATGTCCATCACGCCAAACTGATTCAACACCTCGGCTGACATGGCAGCTGCAACGTCTCCTTACCAACCCGCTCCGTCATCTCGGTTAGACCAAGGACTTTGCTATTTCTTCATAAACATAATCCGGTGACTTCAGCATCACCAGCCGACCAGCTTCGTCACATTAGTGTAACATCCCAAATTTTCAATTTTGAATGTTATACATAGATCATTCATGGATATCATATTTTCATTGCATATTTTCTTTGCGATCCCCGAAATTCTACGCAACTCAAGGACCCATGGAGAGAGTTGGGGATTTCACCGTTTTCATATTTGAATTTTATCAAATATCGAAACGAGGATCATTTGTTTTAATTATTTTTCTCTCTGAAAATATTTCATATTAAAATATAAGAGAGGAGATAATATGACTTCTCCAAAATAAATAAAATATGGGAGGAAAAATATTAAAAACAAATAAACATTTTTATTTGGATTTTATTGCTATTTTATTTGAATTAGGAAAAAATACATGTTTTCCAAAATTGCATTAGAGTCCTAAATAAATGTTCACCTTCTCCGCTAAGTTTTAAGAGGACGGGGAAAATTTATTTCAGGATTTTTGGAGTCCGTTTAGTATATCTTTTCTTCGTTTTTCTGCGCGTCGGAATATTAAAAAAAGGAAACCGACCTATCGGGCCGTGTCCGCCTGGGACACCGACCGGACGGGCTCTTATAAGTCGCGCCCCGAGGCCCAAGGCCCAAGTGGCCCTGCTTGGCCGACCCGCTTCGCCCAAGGTCGTGCCGCCACCGCCTCTCGCCGTCCCCTAGCTCACTGTCGCGTCACTGCCGCCCGACCACTGGAGCCGCCCGACCCGTCGTCCGTCGCCGGAGGTGGCCGCCGCCGCCGCCGCCGGTTTTCACGAGAAAACCGTTCAATTTTCTTTCAAAACCCACATCTCATTTTTTTCTCTATTAGATCGGTTTTTCTGTCTGTTTATTTATTTAGCGGACCTTCGTCTGTACATTCGTTTTAACGAACACCGTTCGCCCGTAGCCGCAGAGAGTGAACGTTCGTTCGTTAGCCTGTTCGTCAGTTTTTTCTTTTTCCAGGGTTTTTCGCGATTATTTTCGGTCGCTATTTCCGACCCGATTTTCGTTTTGGTTTATCTTTTGCTCGTTTATCGAAATCATTCGATTCAAGCGCCTAGTTCTTCATCTCAAAGCCCTCTTTCTATTTAACTAACTTGAACAATATTTTGGTACTGTAAAATTTGACTTTAGTCTAGATTAGTAATCAGATCTTGTTTCTTACGCAGTTTGAGTTTCGTTGCTCCGTTTGATTTGATTCTTTTTGCAAACCGGAGTTCTTAAGTTGAACTTTCTGGTTAGATCTTCTTATTTCAGTTTTACCCATGTATCTTTGCTTGATTGCTTATGTATGGTATTGTTTGTTTGCGATAGAATTCCCGGAGTGCGAAGCGTGCTACTACAAGTCGCTAGGTTTTGCAGATCGTCAGCAAGGCAAGTAACACATTGATCATAATCTTTCATACCCAGTTTTTATGCATTAGTACCAACCCCCAAACATTGCATGGTTAGGATTTGATTAACTTGTGGGTTTTGGGAAGTAGATGATGAGGTAGAACCTATTGCCCTGTTTATCATCAAACCCTTGGGAGTTACTTCAACGTTATGCTTATATTTGCCATGCTATGCTCGTAGACGTGGTTTGGGTGAGTGAATCCATGACAGATGTGAGATTGTTAATTAATGGTTAACTTAAGGTGGAAACTTTAATACACATCTGGGTGGATTGCTTGTGGGCACCTGGAGAATCCAGTGTTGTCCTAGGATATCCCGGAGTACCCGTGTGATCATCCTACGGTCCGCCACCTAGGCTCAAAGGGATCATAAGATTATTCATACTATAAATTTCCGTGTGCAGCCACAAGCTATTATGGGCTCTAGCATAGTTGAGTATGTCGCATGACCTCTTCCAGTGGTAGGCTAGCAGATGTAGGGGATGTAGGTTGGTACTGTCTACCCAGGGTTATAGTTAATGTTTCTAAAAGACTGTTTCTCGGTCATCAGTTTCTCAAACACCATGTAGTGCAACAAATCCAACGGAGGAGATCGAGTCTTGTGGGGAAAAGTACGCAAACCTCTGCAGAGTGCATAAACTAATCATGGTTAGCCGTGTCCCCGGTTATGGACATCTTGAGTATCTGGTTCTTGGCTTATCGTATGGATCTCGTCACTCTAAATTAATTGGTTGGGTTGTTAACTACCGTTTAATTGGGATTGAGTTAGAGGAACCTTCTCAATGATGTTTCAACTACCATGATAGTTAAATAAAATATATTCCTTTGTTGTAGTGAAAAATTGGCTTTTCGCAAGACATTATAACCATAGAGCCTCCACCAGCCGAATATGCATGTAGTGATAGCATTTATCTATTCATTGCTCTACTATGTTATATTGCCAGCATATTCCATGTGCTGACCCGTTTTCGGGCTGCCACTACAAAAAAAATACACTTCCGTGATGATACGTGTTTGTCACAGTTGGTCGCGTTTTTTGTCATGCATGTACATCCATGAAAAATTTATGACAGAATCAAGATAGTCATACATGTGCTGTCGTAGAAGTGTTCCATGACATTACCAAAATTATCATCACGGAAGTGTCCACTTCCATGACGATAAATCACGTCCACGAAGTGCTTTTCGTCAAGGGTGACCGACACGTGGCATCCATCGTAACGGAACGCCGTTAAGCTATCAGGTCGGATTTTGGATCCGATAACCCGTTAACAGCCCCGACCAATTGGAAATTTCCTCGTGTAAAATTCTGATTGGCCGTCAGTGGGCTAGATGTCGCCCGTCCATTGGAGGAGACATGCCTATGGTACGTCGACACGTGGTTGGGCCCAACAGAGGCCCATATAGGTTAAGAAGACCGGCCCAGTCAAAGGCTCGTAGAACTTAATCAGGTACTAGTGGGCCAGCCCAATAACGGCCTGCTTAATAAAGGCCCATTTACAGCCCGAAACCAGATCTGGCCCGTTAATTGTTCGCCCAATATTTGGGCCCATTTACGGCCCAAAGCCAGATCTGGCCCGTTAATTGTTCGCCGAATATTCGGGCCCAACTACAGCCCAGTGACTTTCGGCCTGTTAGAGGCCTGATGTAGACATGGGCCCATTTCAGCCGGTGTGACTTTCGGCCTCGAATGGCCCGTCTTTGCCCATGGGCCATATATGGTCTGACGGGACATCGGGCCCACTAACGGCCCATGCTAAAGGTGGCAGATTAAGCCCAATGTGACTTTGGGCCTGTTAAAGGCCTCGCGTAATTCGGCTCGTTGATGACTGTACTAAGCTTTCGGCCTCTTAAAGGCCCATGATATCAGTGGACCAACTAAGGCCCGAGATATGTTTCGGCCTGGTAACGGCCCGTGAGCTAACTCGGCACATAACGGCCCGGTCTACATTTCGGCCTGCTGAAGGCCCGTCGACAACTAGTGAAAATTGAGGCCCAACATGCATTTTGTCCTGCTAAAGGCCCGTGGTTTCATATCGGCCGTAATGTGCCAAAGGCAATATTTAGCCCGTTAATGGCCCAACGCCACCGCCAAACTAAGTCTTTGGGTCGACAAAAGGCCCAACTAAAATATAGGCCGGTGTAAGTTTGGGCTTGGCGCAATGTGTGAAGGCCCCAATCATTCGGGCCCAAGAAAGACGCAGGCAGGCCCAATTGTGGCCCGCTAAAAACCTGGCCCTTTATCGAATGTTTCGGCCCGGTCGACTAAATCTGATTTTTTTCAGATAGCGAATGATGGCAGTAAAGAAATTATGGCATAGTAACTAAGAATAAACCTACACTCTACAATAAAGGATTTAAGATATATTACATCCACTGGGCATCGAAGTTCGCCACCAGTGATCATAAAGCGCAACGAAGAAGCGATTACAAAATCGGGCACCATTGCAACAGAATAAAATAATACCTTGAACCGAGACCACTTCCAAGACAGTTCAAGAAAGGTTAGCCTTGCGGAAATGCTGCGCATTTCTTGAAAGAAAGGCTGTGAGACCGACCCTAGCACGTCGGTCATAGCTTCCGTGTGTAGCTGTTTAGCAATGAGGTTCTCATTAGTGTTCTACTCAATCTTTCTTAGAGATAGGACTTCAAGTCGAAGTTGAGTTGCGTAATGCCTTCTGCTAGAACTTGGGACCCAAGAAGTCGAACTGATTCGCATAACGAATTACGTGAGCTTGTCTAACTGTTAGTCTCAAGTAACTTGAACATCGCATCAAGACAAGACTTTGGGGTTGTCTCGCTATCTTCAAGATGTTTTGCTTTGTTTCTTTGCAATATATGTTGGGTTTGTCTCACGACCTTCAACAGACTTGTGCATGCCATCGTGCATATCACCTGAAACAAAGCGAGAGAGATGACAGGTTTTGCACGTGTATAAACAAAGATGATAACTGCATTACATCAATTCTATCCAATTTCAAATTAGAAAATAAAGAGTAAGTTCAAAATATCAATAGCATAATTTGGCATTGTTCATAATGCGGGAGCTTCACCACACTCTTTGGATTACCATGTCAACATAACAAGCATAGATGAAGGGCAAAGAAAATCATTGTATCTATTTTGGATGATGTGCATGGCATGTTGTTCATATCATCAGCCACATCGGTAAGATAAAGCAGGGGAGATGACAAGGTGCAAGCGTGGGCTGCTTCACCACACCTTTGGATTATAGATCCACAAAACCAAGCATACATATAGGGAGTATTAAGTAATGTGCATGGTATGAATAAGAAATTTGGTTTTACAAGTAAAACTTAGAACTTACAGTTCTTACGAACATGCATTTTGGTAGAAACAGCAAACTAAACAAAGCAGAAACGATAGGGAGTATGAGCAAATTAAACAGCAGTTGAGGATAAAGGCTTTAGAAGGACTGACTTACATTAACAGCTAACACCGGCTTTATAATGCCCTTCTCCATGTCAAGGGAAGGATAACTCAAGAATTTCGGTCTGAGAATCTTCTTCATAAGCATTGCCTGTACTCTACATTTTGTAGAGAGTAATTATAGATATGATAATATGGAAGGGATAGAGGATAATGAAGATAAGATGCGATTGATGCTACACAATCAACTACCAATCCTCGGAAGTACAAGCGTTACGAGGAAAAAATGTCTTGACAAGAGCAATGGGCTACATACACCGGCATTGTCTCATGTATTCTACTTGTTGGTAAGATTAAATATAGATCTGATCTTTTTTAGTAAATGGTGGGTGAGGGAGATAAGATGCAGAGTGCTACAAAATGAACCAATCCCTCTTGCCATAATACAAGAGTGTTTTGAACACTGGTGTACTGTACAAAACGTTCTTATATTATGGGACGGAGGGAGTAGGTGTTAATGTAAGTACAGTGATAGACCATGTTCAATCCTTACAAGAGGACTGCAGAGCTAAACCTCTTCAAAAGCATTGGGTTGATTCTCAATTTGTGTAAGAGTCCATACGGATCTTATAATGTCCACCAAATGGGCGATTACAAGGCTAACATGTGCAGTGATGCTACATAATCAAACAGCTATGAAAGTAAGTATGGTCATACAGGGCAAGAGGTACTCGCGAGAGCAATGAAGTGTGCAGTATAGTTGCGAGATTCTGTGGTCCCTTGAGAACGAATGTTCTTCTGCTAATAGTTTTCGTACAAGTGAGACATTAAGGCAAATGCAGAAATGTAGTTAAAATTGTGATGTGATATCATAGACAGTGCCTTATGCTGCAGCCGAGACCAATGTGTAACAAGATTATTCTAGTCACTGTCGGATAAATGTTGCACCAGAGACTTTACAGAAATTTTGTTCAGAGGCTTGTCATCGATGTGCGCTTGCCTCAGGTAGGAACGATACTTCATCAACGAGTGCTTGAAAAGCGCAACCAACTCTTGCTCGTCATCACAATCCAGTTTGCTCCTCGCCTATTTAAAAGAATGAAATCTTGTGTCTTACATCACAGAAACATATGCAGAATGACCATGAATAACATTAGTACATTACTTACAGCGTAAGTTGCGGAGGAAGGCGGAAATTGTTCTGTGTCTGCGGTATAATCTTTCCATGAAGGAAAGATGCGCTTCCTAACAACAACATAAGCTTCGTCTTCTAAACTGGGAAGAAATGCAACAGGGGTCCTATTTGCTGCAATTGGGGCTCTCTACGGTTCGAAAAAGGATTTGGCAACTGGATTTGGTGTACTCTTTGCTTTGGAATGGGGGTTTTGCGTCGTGCAATTTGGTGCTATGTCAATCGGCATAATCATATTGTTTGCTTGATTGGGGTCTGCTGAGTTGGGGCATCGAAATGACCCGATGTAGTAGGGCTAGATTTTGCTAGAGTTGGGGTATTTTGTGGGACAGGTGATATTGCAACTACACCTAATGGGCTATTTGATTTATCAGGTGCCACTACCTTTTCCAAATACTTTGCCTGTGCTCCTCCATGATCAGCAATCGCCCTCTTCCTTTTGAATGTCTGATACACAAGAACATCATTTGAATGGATAAATATGGTATGATGAAAGATGAAATATGTACTGAAAATGGATAGGCAGGGCGTATTCACATACATGATGTGTAAACTAAGCTAATGTAAGTTCAACAAAGTAGAAGCAATGCAAAGCATCAGTCGCAAGATATGTGCGAGCAATGTAACCTTGGAAAGTTAGAGCAAGTACCTTGATGGGTGAATAAGATAGGGCATCTTCCTGTGACTCCTCCACAAGGGAGCTACATTGACTTAGGTCTCCCTCTAGCTCAGAATCACTGTTAAGATCATATTCTGAGCATGAATATGTAGGTGGAGAGCGTTTGCATTGCATAGCATCCAGACTTGATTTCAGTCCCTTAATGCCAAGTTTGAAAGCCATGGCATTGTTCTGCCTTATTCTTTTCATGCGCGCAAGCTCATAATGATTATGATGCTGTTCAGAATCTGAGATTCATGAAAACATAAAAAGTAGTCAGATTATCTATGGAATGCATCGTGGATTCAACTCGGAGAGTGTCTCCCTATAAACCCCTGAATGTGAAAAGTTCACCTCCCAAACCGTGCTGACCAGACCACACACAGAAATACAAACCCCTTATGTCTCTATAACAGGCAGGCACACATTTCAAAACTGAAGTATGAACATTAGAATCATATGAAATTCGTATTTGAACAAATAAACTAAGCAATTATGAGTGGAGTAATGTTTAGCTTCAAGGGTGGAGTGTTGGTAGTGCGACACAAAGCAAGTAGGCAGATTGTATTCCATGTAAAAGATCGAAACCTATGTAAAAGCTGGAAATGACACTTTCTTTCTATACAATGCAGTGTTCGTTACCCACACATGATGGAAGAGATCACGTAGTGAAATACTATTCACTCGGGTCTACAGTTCTAGTATTTTACAAACAGGGCGGTCCACCCTAAAAGAATATTGACAACAAATATGACAAGGCAAGCATAGATGTAGTGAATCAATCACTTACTTGTGAGCTTATTAGGACAAGTATGCAGAATTGTAACTGCAGTAAGAAACCGTCCAAAATCTGAATGAACAAGTTTGTCTAGCACTTATTGTTTGCAACTAATCGACGTGAATAATTGGATATTATATCGAATGAGTAAGAAAGACAAGTAAAATTGTCAACAAACCTGGCTTGCAGTAGTAATCTGGGTCAGTGTCACTATGACCAGCAATCCAAAATGGCTAGTTTCTGTGCCGAGGGCCGGAATTTTGAAAACCCTATGAACTTTAGAGGTACTAAAGATTACGGAAATACATTTGAACCATTAAGTGTAGGTAGCACTAAGCACACAACAAACCCTAATGACAGTCCTGCCTAATGAGTAATGAATCAATTAGAAAATGGGTGATGAGGAGTGGGCTGCGAGTGTTGAGGACGTATCTCGGGATAAATCGGGTTGGCTTGGTGGGTCTTTGCACGCCTAAGCCACAGACGGATTTGGGAAGGTAGGCACGGCAGGCGCCCGAGCGTGATGGCCTGTTAGGCGAGCGGCTCTGGCCTCCTGTTAGTCCGGCGTCTCCTCCTAGAGTCATGCCGTCCGGGGACGGAAAAGTCGCCAGCCGAGGCGGTGGTGAGGCTGATAGAGATCGAGCCTTGTGAAAGCGGAGGGAATCGGGGCCTGGGACGACCCAAAATCCCAGGTTGGGCGGCCCACCGTGGGCACCCTGTAGAGATACACACCCGAGCGGCGAACATGCATTTTCGAAACTAATTTAGGAACATTTAGCTGACCAATTAAACAACTTTGTTTTAATAATATCAGATTCATATTTGAACATCTAAGCTTGTTTAGCTTGATGCATGGAGCAGTGTTATTATGGCACGAAGCACGTATTCTGATCGTATAGTGATCATAAAAGGGGGAAACTCTAAGCATATTTTTTAGCAAAAGAGGGTTTTCCTCCGATTTCTATTAAAGAAACCACCACGGAACCAACATGATCAATTAAACCCTAAGCATGATCAATTAAACCGTATTATGGCTGTGCCATGGCAGATTTGAAGCTGCATACCGGAGAAATGATATTTAGCATCCATTGTTTGCCTTGAACTAAGAACTAAATTTTAAGAGCTGAAAAGAAAGTAGAGTAACCAAGTTAAGATCTATTTTCTGGTTGAGATCAAAAAGTTGAGGAGATCTGATACCACCTCTCTCTTGCGGCGCCGTCTGCGAGCATCGAAGTCACGATGGCTGTCGATGGCGTTGAAGCGGATCTCTGACGGTAGAAGGGTGCATCGGGGATAAGTCCCGTTGCGGTGGAAGAGAAAGGTCGTGTGAGCGGCCCGGCAAAGAAAGGGACGGCGGCGCTGATGAAGCGAGAGGACATGATGCAAGGCTATTGGTCCGTCATTGTGGATGAGAAACGTCCATCTCTAGCGATGGGCAGCGGTCTTGGTAGGCGCTCCGGCATGGTGGAGGACGGTGGCGGTGGATGTGGTGGAGGACGGCGGCGATGGATGGGGTGGCGGACGGATCTTTGGTGTGGGGATGGGGTGTTCTAGCGTGGGCGGTGTATGAATGGGAAAATGGGGGAGAGATACGAGGAACCATATTTTTGGGGACGCTACCGTCTGAAATATGGGAAAGTTACGAACTTAGCCCCCGTTTAAAATTTGGACGTCTCCTCGGTTGGGGATAGGACGGTAATCTCACATCTCGCCAATATTTTCCCAGAGCGATTTCGGGCAAGGAGAGGGTGGTTGGCGCCCATGGTTGGCGCCCACGGTGTATGAATAGGGCTGACAGGTAGGGCGGTTGTGTCACGTTTAAGTGAAGTTACAAACCTGCCCCTATTGAAAATATTTGCCTACATCTATTTCGGCCGAGTCGAGTTTGTTTTGCCGCCCACCGTGTATGAATGGGGAATGGAGGGAGAAACAGAGGTCTTTCAGACGAGCTTGAATAAAATGTGTTTTGCCGCCCCACAAATTCTACCCCGCATTTTTGCCAAAATCTTTCGTCTTCGTTTTCAGCTCGCCCACCGTGTCGGAATGGGCTCAGAGGCGGTCGTGTCACGTCTAATTGAAGTTACTAACCTACCCCTATTTAGAGCAGTGGAAATCGGGCCGATGGATTGTCCGTGTAATGGGTAGATAGTAATTTCCATCTCCCAAACACTTGGCTTGGGCAGCCGATGTGGGAGTGGACATTTTGCGACTTCTTTCGAATTTTGGGACAATAAGCATCCATGTTTACCACAGCAACTAAATTGAATCCATTTTGTAATCCTATATGAATCTTTATAAATGCGTTCTATGTGTTTTTATATATCTTGAGAAGGATGACAAAGATGTATTCCATCATATATGAATATGGTTTACAAATGCCGATACTCAAATTCAGAAACTAGTATCCAGTTTATGGTGAATTCGAATATTTGGAACACTTCATGTCCAACTCAAATGTCACACACAGCATAATGTGTACTCCCATTTAGATATGTACACAAGCGATGTATCAAGATTCAAATACCGAGTTAATCAACCAAGAATGTACAGAACTAACAGACATATAAACACTTATAGAGTATATGGATCAATAATATCAACTAACATACATAAGCCAGGCCGTTGTACTTTTTTTGGCTACAACAACATCTTTTTTTAGCCAACATCTTGGCCCTTTCCGATGCGTGCCACTTATGGTCCATCTATACTACTACTATTGCTGAATGCACATTCAGCCCGATTGGCATATTTGTAGGTCTGGCACAGCAATCCAAATGAAATATCTCCGAGTCTTATCAACTAATACAGACTTGTGCTCAAATAAAATTACAACCAAAAAACAAAAAAAATTATTACATGATCTCTAAAACAAATGGTTTGATTCATTACATGAACAGACAACACAAAGGTTATTCAACTATGGAAAGAACATTTCACCTATGATTTACCAAGTAGGAATTTAATTTCCTTTTTCCTTGAGGACCTTAACAATCTGGTAAGTCTCGACTTGCTTCATTTTGAAATCCACCAAATATTTAATGGTTGTCTTGAGTACTGCTTGTGATTGTGCTATTTGCTTCCTCAACATGTCAACTTCATCTCTAAGTGCGTAGCAGAATCTCTTTCTACCACTAGTTTAGCCTCTAGAGCATTAGCAGTTGGCAATTCATAATGCACGATTGGGCGGTGCCCTTCTTTGTGGGATGATGCAACGTCCATGGGGACCTCGCTCTTTGATCTTGGGCTAACCTGTTTTGCCATTAAAGTTCCATTGGATTCAGAAAAGTTGAAGTTAGCAAAACATCTCAACTGGGAGTTATAACAGCAAACCAGTTAAACAAACAAGGAATTAAAGAGTTTCAATTGGATACTGAAAAGTACTCCCTCCGTCCGATAACGTAAGACGTTTTTAACACTATGTGTGAAACCCTTGATTCAATCGTACACTAATCATGCACGCAAATGTGTACGATCAAGATCAAGGACTCACGGGAAGATATCACAACACAACTCTAGACACAAATTAAAATAATACAAGCTTTATATTACAAGCCAGGGGCCTTGAGAGCTCGAATACATAAGCTCGAATACACAAGATTCTGCGGAAGCAACAATATCTGAGTATAGACATGAGTTAGACAAGTTTGCCTTAAGAAGGCTAGCACAAAAGCAACATCGATCGAAAAGGCAAGGCCTCCTGCCTGGGAGCCTCCTAACTACTCCTGGTCGTCGGCGGCCTCCACGTAGTAGTAGGCATCAGCAGTGGCGTCTGGCTCCCGAGCTCCGACATCTGGTTACATCAACCGGAAAGAAGAAGAAAGGGGGAAAAGGGAGAGCAAAGCAACCGTAAGTACTCATCCAAAGTACTCGCAAGCAAGGATCTACACTACATATGCAACATTATCAAAGGAAGGCTGTATTTGTGGACTGGGCTGCAGAAATGCCAGAATAGAGGGAAGGCCTAGTCCTATCGAAGACTAGCATCTTCTGGAAACCACCATCTTGCAGCAAACAGGAGGGAGTAGAGTAGCATAAAGTAAAGTAGTAGTAGTGTTATCAACCTCAGCCGGAGATCCTTTCTCGACGCCCTACGAGAAAGAAATCCCAGAGCCATACTATCCAGTTATCATCACAATCCAGTTCTCATCACCATCCAATTCTCATCACAAGTATCCAGTTCTAGTTGTATCGATCGGGATACAACTCCAAGTGTCCATTACCGTAGGGCATGCTATCGATAGTTGTTTTCTTCCCTCAGGGGGTGCACCAACTTACCCACCACGCTCGATTAACTCCGGCCGGACACACTTTCCTGGGTCATGCCCGGCCTCGGCCAAACAATACGCCGCAACCCGACCTAGGCTTAATAGAGAGGCCAGCACGCCGGACTAAACCTATGCCCCCAGGGGTCATGGGCCATCTCCCCGGGAACTCTGCACGTTGTGAGGGCGGCCGGTGAGCAGACCTAGCTACCTCCTTCAACAAGGCAGGCGCTTATGCAGTCCAACCCGGCGCACGCCGCTCAGTCGGTGATGTCTATTAAGCTTCGGCTGATGCATACGACGCAGAACGCCCATACTATGCCCACGTGATGGTTAGTGCTATCAGGCCAGAGGCCCCTCGGATCAAATATCCAAATCGTTGTGGATTAGGAACGCGCGGTAACAAGCAGAGTCTCACAAAAGATGTGACCCTGTTGCCCTGTCTCGAGGACTTGCGGCAAGGGCTAGGAACGCCCGGCCACGCCCCGTAATTATCTCGCGGGCACCCTCCAGGTCAACCCATCTCCACATCACTCGCAATCAAGCTCGCGCGGGTACCCCTCAGGGTCGACCCGTCTTTGGTAACATGGTTCAGTGTAAAGTCATAGTAATCATAGTAACTGTGTGTCTAAACATCAAGCGGAAAACCCGAGGAATCACCCCCGATGAATCCCACTAGATGTAATCATCAAGGTGAACGTAAGAGGAATCACCCCCGAGGTTCACACTTGAGGGGTTGCACGACAGAGCCGTATCGGAAGTGGTTAAGGAGGAAATCACCCTCGATGACCACGACCGAATAACTACACTATAGGGTTAACATCAGAAGTGCTGAAGAGGTCTCACCCTCGGTACTCGATAGTAACCCAGTAGTGTCGAACAACTAAGGGGAAAGTGATGTGCGGTGCCGGGGCCTGGTCTTCGATCCCACTGATCGGGTCTTCGACGATGAAGCGGGGGCAACAAGGACAAGGTGGGGGTCACTGACGGGTCCTAACCAACCTATACTAAGCAGTTTAGGATAAGCAGGTAGGCAACAATGAGCAGGTTACAAAAGCAGGCTATGCATCAGAATAGGAGCAAACAATAACATTAGCAAAATGTAATGCAAGCATGAGAGAATGGAATGGGTGATATCGGGATGATCAAAGGGGGGGGGGCTTGCCTAGTTGCTCTGGCAAGGAGGGGTCATCGTCGACGTAGTCGATCACAGGGGTAGCATCGGTCTCGGGGTCTACCGGGGAGAAGAGGGAGAAGAAACAGTAAATATAAAGCAAACATAGCATAAGCGAACAACAGGCAGAGCTAGACGTGTTCTAACGCGGTGCTATACGATACTGCGAGGGGAAGTCAGCAGGAATGTTTTCCGGTTTGGACCGATGTCGAACCAGATGCCCGGAGGGGGAGAGTTCCATGTTCAGAGAGTTAGAGGCATCTGACAGGTAAAAGGACCGCGTATCAGGATTCGTTGGATTTTTCTGAGCAACTTTCATGTAGAGAACATTTTCATCGGAGTTACAGTTTAATTACTATGAATTTCTAGAGGTTTAAACATTTTCTGGAATTAAATATATTATCAAAAAAGAAATACTATGTCAGCATGACATCACTGTGACGTCGATGAGTCAGCAGGACGGTGACCAGGTCAAACTGACAGCGGGTCCCACCTGTCATAGACAGTGGACTAACAGTGGGTTATTTTAATTGAACAAGGGTTAATTAGTAGTTGGGCCCCACATGTCAGTGACTAATTTGTCTAACAAGTTAATTTTATTTATAAAAAAGTTTAGTTAGCCTAATTAACAGACGGGGCCCACATGTCATGCACAGTAACTGTGTTGACCAGAGTCAACGTGGTCAACTGGGCGCCGGGGCCCCGTGGCAGCCTCACTGGGGTGGCCCCAGGTGTGCCACGGCGATGGCCACGGCTGCCGCCGGCGACAGAAAACACGGCGGAGGCGCTCGGGACCTCGCCGGAATCCATGTACTGGGGCAGTTTGGCCCGCGTGTTGGCGCGTTCGAGCGAGTAAGCAACGCCGCATCCAACGCAGGTGGCCACGCGAGCTGGGATGGACGGAGCCGTCGCCGGTGACAGGGACGGCGGAGAACCGAAGCACGACGAACTCGCGCGCAATGAAGCGAAGGCCAAAACGGGTGGCGCGCTACTCCTACGGCATCTTCTCTAGGTCGTAAGCGCGGAAAGGGACTCGGCGGCCATGTCAGTGGCTCATGTAAAGGCGACGAGCTCACCGGCGGAGCTGGGCTCGACAAAGGTGGAACCAGCCGCCCCGAGCTCGTAGAGGAGCAGAACGGAGGGGGAGGAGAGACGGAGCTCACCGCAACGGCTCAAGGAGGCCCATGGAAGGATTAGTAGCACCAGAGGGCGGCGCCGGAGAGGAGGAAGATCGCCGGCGACCAAGGTGGGAGGGGGCGGCTCGATCCGTGGCCTGCGGTGCTCCTCGAGCTCGATGGCGAGGCGTAGTCGAGGTAGAGGTCGCCGGCGCGTCTCGTGGACGTGCTGGCGAGGCGCGAGGTGGCCGGTGGCCGCGGTTTTGGCGCAGCCATGGCGACGGCGGCCTTCGGTCTTGTGTGCCGAGGTGGATCTGGAGGGGAGAGGGAGAGGCGGAGCGGGCGTCAGTGGAGAGCGGGGGAGTGAGTGGGGCGTAGGGGAAAGGACCGAGGCGTCGGGGGCTTATCCCCTCGCCGGCGACTCCGAGGCGGCGTGACGGCAACCGGGCGCGGGCGCGCGCGTGCGCTGTTCGGTCGGTGGAACAGGAGGAGGGGAGAGAGACCGTGGAGGGGGCGTGGGCCGTCCTGCTGGGATGGGCCGAGGCCCATGGGAAGGCCAGGGGCTGAGGCCCAAGGGGGGCGCGGTGGCCAGCTAGGCCAGTCGGCCCAATTGAGGGGGGGGGGCTTTTCCTATTTCTTTTACCTTAAATAATTTTTCTTTTCTTTTAAAACTTCTATTTCAAAAAGTTTAGGCCACTTAAACAATTTGCATTAAAATGTTGGTTCACCACCAATATTAATTATGCATTATTTGGCACAAGATGAACATTTTAGTTTTCATGTTTGAGCAATTTTGAAATTTCACTCATAATTTGGATTTGAATTTGAATTGAGTTCGAAAGCAAATGAGGATTAGCAAATGAGGAGTGATGACATGGCACCACCAACAGAGGGTTACTGTAGCATGATTCTCGGGGCGTTACAAATCTCCTCCACTACAAGAAATCTCGTCCCGAGATTTAAGTGCGGAAGTAAAAAGTAACTTCGGGAGAACTGACCCTTATAGGGTTAATTATCTGGTGAACAATTCAAGGAAAGTGGCAGATGTACCTCTCGAGTTGAAACTTAAGAAAACATGGAGAGAAAAATATGAAGTTACAATAGGAAGTTTCAAGCGAATGGACAAACGATCGATACCTGAGCAGAGTGTGAAAAGGGGGTTCAGAGCATTAGGAATAGATCATCTCTCGAAAGGTGGCTTGTGACATGATACGAAGCCAAATGCTAGAATATTTCGGAATCAAAGATATACAGGAGAGTCAGGTTCCGATCCTGTGGAACTGTGGGTTATGGGCCCACCATGTGGGTTAAAAGTAGAAAGGGGGCTGATAGCAAGGCATGTCAGATGATAGACTATCAGTTATGTTTCCAACAATGTTGGTACCAAGGGCGAGGGACGAAGAGAACCATATTTCTGCTCGTTAAATGAGGCGGACCAATCGGCAAGGTTCGCGTCCATCGATGGTTACCGGAATGTCATCAACAATAGTAACAGGGTCTCACTGACAAGGTTGTATATCGGGGCATTTTATAAGCAGGGAGTTATTTCTGCTTATATCATATAGATCATAAGAAGGTTAAACAAACCAATGGAAAGGAAAATGAAATTATCGGATTAATTAGACCAATGGAAAGGAAAATGTGTTTACACACCAGAATTGGGAGTATATCCTTCCCAAGGGGAAGCGGAGCAGGATATACATTATATGACAGCAAGTTCAAAAGCATTTAGATAAAGGGGGAGAGGGAAGAATCATTATATTACCCATACAACGGTGTTTGGATAATAGATCAAGAAACATTCGACAATGTGCTTGCAATGTTCTTATTGATATTCGGAAAACCTCAGTCATGCTTCGAGGTAGCATTAACATGGTGTTCCAAGTAGGGGCTGGAGTTGAAGATCACAAGAAATACTCAAAGAACAGTTGCAGGAATAGCAAGGAGTCCAAGGTATAACCAAGACATGATCAATCATGTGTTGGAAAGAAGACAAGGGGGGGTAGTCAATGATAACTCAATTCATCGTAGGTCAAGGATGGTATTTCTCACCATGAATTCAATTGTCATTTCAACAGAAGTCAAAATTTTGATACTGATCACGACGCCTTTGTCGAGAGGCTCTATGAAGATGCCAATGAGCAGAAAAGGAAGTATGAAGTGAAAGGCTATGAGAACCACGGATTCGACACAAGCTCGAAATCAAGCTTGTTGTTCAAGGCGAAATGATATGACGAGGAAGATCGACGTAGGCTTAGTTCATCATCGGAAAATTCTACTCCGGGAAGGACCAGGTAGCACAGTTAAAATTCAGCACGATAATGATATAGTCGGCCACGCTAGGAATGACTTGAAGGATTATTAAACTCGTAAGCAATGAAAATTACTTAGAGTTATTGAATTAGAGTGTGGAATCGATTCTCTTATCGGTGTTCTTGAGAGACTAATAACTCAGAACCTGGGGGAAAATATGAAGTCAGTGAGAAGTAATACTAGATGAATAGTCATAGGAAGCAATCGAAGTTCTTTGATATTCTCGAGATCTTTGGAGGGTAATACTCGAAGGAAGATCAAAATAGAGTTTGCGGAGTTGCATTGATCTGCAGAAGACAAGTGCATGAACTTGTCCGAGAAATGGAATCAAAGGGGAACAATTATTGTCAGAACCACGGTTGCAAAGGGCCAATCATAGATACCAGAAGAACTTATAACAAGGGGATTATTATTATCACAAGAAGCCTCCATGATAAGTTCCACATCTGGTCCATGGGCATGAACATAAAGTTCAAGGTCGACTCCCACTTCTCCAATGCAAAACCTTTCATTCACTTCTCACTTTCGATGAAGTTGTAGTGTTGAAATTTTATCTGGCAAAACACCAGAGAGTAAGACTTGTTAAAACTCTCGGGTTCAAATGGATTATGGGAGGCATAGGTTCAACCCATAGGGGCATCTTAGGAACCTATACCATGAATTTTAGGATCAATTAACACCTGTTCGAAGCAGAGCATGGTTGACAAAAGCAGAGGATACAAATTGTCAAAGACATTATGTATCATGGGAATAACCCACAAGAATTTTGAATGTGAAGGATACTATCGAATAGTAACCCGGCAATGGGCCTGCCGGTCCAAAATGGAGCTGATGTGAGTATCGGTCCTCAATCAAAGGAAGAAAGAATGCAAAGGCATCGGGTTATAGAACATCTGAATAATTTGATGCTTAGATAACAAAGGAATTATGATTTCCAAAATGAAGGATCAGAAACAGACGCTCTGATCAAGGACGGATAAGTAGAATAGACCTAGGGGCACAATCAACGACAAATAGATTGGTCGAGAACCAACTCATTTTCGAAATGACGTCTGAGCCAGAAAGATAATTTAGAAGGATCAACTGATGATTGCGTGCTTTCACACACATGTTGAATCGATAGGATCAAAATGATGGTGTTAAAGGATACTAATGAATATTGCTACACATATGGAAAGCATCCATAATGCAAGAAGACAAGTATTTGCAGAGCAATAGTTTGAAGAGGATTCTCGTAAGATCGGATAATATTTCAAAGTATCTTGTGAATCACTTGATCAACTAGGAATGAACAAATCCTCGATAAGTGTGAGGAATTATCCTTAGAAGTATTCATATGGAAATGGAGCTGCAAGGCAGCAGGCACAATGTATTCTTGAAACATCAGAGTGTATTTTGATGCATCTTGTAATAACAAGAGCAACTGGAAAATGATGTATTAACGAAGGATGTATGTAGCTATCCTTAGGGATTTATCGATGGAAAGGAATTTCAAAAAGCGATGGTACAAGTCCCGAGAGAACATCGGAGAGTAACTTCGAAGTCTTATGGTGAAGCAGGCGATCATCGGTAATGTCGGGGCTCTCCAGGAGGAAGTGGGTACGAGAACCTAATGTCAGAGTTAGAAAATTGTTTAACCCGAATGGAAGAGAGATTAGAATCCCAGAATATAGACGAGGAATAAAAGATCCTAATACCACCCAATTGGCGACGTGGACCCGTAAGCCACACAGCCAAGTTAGTAAAACGGTTTTCGGCTTCTAGACTCAACTTCGGCCAAGGAGTTGGAAAGGGGGCTACCTACAGGAAGTCGGCTCTGATACAAACTTGTGACACCCTCGATTCAATCGTACACTAATCATGCACGCAAATGTGTACGATCAAGATCAAGGACTCACGGGAAGATATCACAACACAACTCTAAACAAAATTAAAATAATACAAGCTTTATATTACAAGCCGAGGGCCTCGAGGGCTCGAATACATAAGCTCGAATACACAAGAGTCAGTGGAAGCAATAATATCTGAGTACGAGACATGAGTTAGACAAGTTTGCCTTAAGAAGGCTAGCACAAAAGCAACATCGATCGAAAAGGCAAGGCCTCCTGCCTGGGAGCCTCCTAACTACTCCTGGTCATCGGCGGCCTCCACGTAGTAGTAGGCATCAGCGGTGGCGTCTGGCTCCTGGGCTCCGACATCTGGTTACATCAACCGGAAAGAAGAAGAAAGGGGGAAAAGTGAGAGGAAAGCAACCATAAGTACTCATCCAAAGTACTCGCAAGCAAGGATCTACACTACATATGCAACATTATCAAAGGAAGGCTGTATATGTGGACTGGGCTGCAGAAATGCCAGAATACAGGGAAGGCCTAGTCCTATCGAAGACTAGCATCTTCTGGAAACCACCATCTTGCAGCAAACAGGAGGGAGTAGAGTAGCATAAAGTAAAGTAGTAGTAGTGTTACCAACCTCAGCCGGAGATCCTTTCTCGACTCCCTACGAGAAAGAAATCCCAGAGCCATACTATCCAGTTATCATCATAATCCAGTTCTCATCACCATCCATTTCTCATCACAAGTATCCAGTTCTAGTTGTATCGATCAGGATACAACTCCAAGTGTCCGTTACCGTAGGACAGGCTATCGATAGTTGTTTTCTTCCCTGCAGGGGTGCACCAACTTACCCACCACACTGGATTAACTCCGGCCAGACACACTTTCCTAGGTCATGCCCGGCCTCGGCCAAACAATACGCCGCAACCCGACCTAGGCTTAATAGAGAGGCCAGCACGCCGGACTAAACCTATGCCCCCAGGGGTCATGGGCCATCTTCCAGGAACTCACACGTTGCGTTGCGGCGGCGGTGAGCGAACCTAGCTACCTCCTTCAACAAGGCAAGGCGCTTACGCAGTCCAACCCGGCGCCGCGCCGCTCGATTACGTCTATTAAGCTTCGGCTCATGCATACGACGCAGAACGCCCATACTATGCCCACGCGATGGTTAGTGCTATCAGGCCAGAGGCCCCTCGGATCAAATATCCAAATCGTTGTGGATTAGGAACGCGCGGTAACAAGCAGAGTCTCACAAAAGATGTGACCCCGTTGCCCCGTCTCGAGGACTTGCGGCAAGGGCTAGGAATGCCCGGCCACGCCTCGTAATTATCTCACGGGCACACCCAGGTCAACCCGTCTCCACATCACTCACAATTAAGCTCGCGCAGGTACCCCTCAGGGTCGACCCGTCTTTGGTAACATGGTTCAGTGTAAAGTCATAGTAATCATAGTAACTGTGTGTCTAAACATCAAGGAGAAAACCCGAGGAATCACCCCCGATGAATCCCACTAGATGTAATCATCAAGGTGAACGTAAGAGGAATCACCCCCGAGGTTCACACTTGAGGGGTTGCACGACAGAGCCATATCGAAAGTGGTGAAGGAGGAAATCACCCTCGATGACCACGACCGAATGACTACACTATAGGGCTAACATCAGAAGTGCTGAAGAGGTCTCACCCTCGGTACTCGATAGTAACCCAGTAGTGTCGAACAACTAAGGGGAAAGTGATGTGCGGTGCCGGGGCCTGGTCTTTGATCCTGTTGATTGGGTCTTCGATGATGAAGCGGGGGCAACAAGGACAAGGTGGGGGGTCACCGACGGGTCACTAACCAACCTATACTAAGCAGTTTAGGATAAGCAGGTAGGTAACAATGAGCAGGTTACAAAAGCAGGCTATGCATCAGAATAGGGGCAAACAATAACAGTAGCAAAATCTAATGCAAGCATGAGAGAATGGAATGGGTGATATCGGGATGATCAAAGTGGGGGCTTGCCTGGTTGCTCACGGCAAGGAGGGGTCGTCGTCGGCGTAGTAAATCACGAAGCAACATCGGTCTTGGGGTCTATCAGGGAGAAGAGGGAGAAGAAACGGTAAATATAAAGCAAACATAGCATAACCGAACAACCGGCAGAGCTAGACGTGTTCTAACGCGGTGCTATACGATACCGGTGAGGGGGGAAGTCAACCGGGAATGTTTTCCCAGTTCCGGACCAGTGTCAGACACATGACCGGACGGGGAAAGTTCCATGTTCAGATAGTTAGAGGCATCTGACAGGTAAACGGACCGCGAATCCGGATTCGTTGGATTTTTTTGAGCAACTTTCATGTAGAAAACATTTTCATCGGAGTTACGGTTTAATTACTATGAATTTCCAGAGGTTTAAACATTTTCTGGGATTAAATATATTATCATAAAAGAAATACTATGTTAGCATGACTTCACTGTGATGTCAGCAGTCAACAGGACGGCTGACCAGGTCAAACTGACCAGCGAGTCCCACCTGTCATAGAAAGTGGACTAACAGTGGGTTATTTTAATTGAGCAAGGGTTAATTAGTAGTTGGGCCCCACATGTCAGTGACTAATTAGTCTAACAAGTTAATTTTATTTATAAAAACGTTTAGTTAGCCTAATTAATGACAGGCCCACATGTCATGCACGATGCTTGTGTTGACCGAGTCAACGTGGTCAATCGGGCGCCGCCCCCTGGCAGCCTCACCGGGTGGCCCAGTGTGCCACGTTAGCGATGGCCGGCGGTGAGCACGGCTGACGAAAACACTGGCCAGGCGCTTTCGGGACCTTGCGGAATCCACGTACAGGGGCCATTTGGCCCGTGTGTTGGCGCGTTCGAGCGAGTAAGCAACGCCGCATCCAACGCGGGTGGCCACGCGAGCTGGGATGGACGGAGCCGTCGCCGGTGACAGGGACGGCGGAGAACCGAAGCACGACGAACTCGCACGCGATGAAGCGAAGGCCAAAACGGGCGGCGCGCTACTCCTACGGCGTCTTCTCGAGGTCGTAAGCGTGGAAAGGGACTCGGCGGCCATGTCAGTGGCTTACGTAACGGCTACGAGCTCACCGGCGGAGCTGGGCTCGGCAATTGTGGAACCAGCCGCCCCGAGCTCATAGAGGAGCAAAAAGGAGGGGGAGGAGAGACGGAGCTCACCGCAGCGGCTCAAGGAGGCCCGTGGAAGGATTAGTAGCAGCAGAGGGCGGCGCCGGAGAGGAGGAAGATCGCTGGCAACCGAGGTGGAAGGGGGCGGCTCGATCCGTGGCCTGCAGTGCTCCTCGAGCTCGATGGCGAAGCGTAGTCGAGGTAGAGGTCGCCGGCGCGTCTCGTGGACGTGCTGGCGAGGCGCGGGGTGGCCAGTGGCCGTGGCTATGCTGCAGCCATGGCGATGGCGGCGCTCGGTGCGGCACGGCCGAGGTGGATCTGGAGGGGAGAGGGAGAGGCGGAGCGGGCGTCAGTGGAGAGCGGGGGATTGAGTGGGGCGTAGGGGAAAGGACCGAGGTGTCGGGGGCTTATCCCCTCGTCGGCGACTCCGAGGCGGCGTGACGGCAACCGAGCGCGGGCGCGCGCGTGCGCTGTTCGGTCGGTGGAACAGGAGGAGGGGAGAGCGACCGGGGAGGGGGCGTGGGCCGTCCTGCTGGGATGGGTCGAGGCCCATGGGAAGGCCAGGGGCTGAGGCCCAAGGGGGGCGCGGTGGCCAGCTCGGCTAGTCGGCCCAATTGAGGGGGGGGGTTTCCTTTTTCTTTTACCTTAAATAATTTTTCTTTTCTTTTAAAACTTCTATTTCAAAAAGTTTAGGCCAGTTAAACAATTTGCATTAAATTGTTGGTTCACCACCAATATTAATTATGCATTATTTGGCACAAGATGAACATTTTAGTTTTCAAGTTTGAGCAATTTTGAAATTTCACTCATACTTTGGATTTCAATTTGAATTGGGGTCGAAGCAAATGAGGATTAGCAACAGTAGGAGTGATGACATGGCATCATCAACAGAGGGTTACTGTAGCATGATTCTCGGGGCGTTACACTATGCTAGTGTCAAAAAACATCCTATATTATGGGACGGAGGGAGTAGTTATTAACATCATTGTAACCCGTTGTTGCAGCAATAAGCGATTAAACAAACAAGTAGATATTTAAGTTAAGGCAAACAGGTAATTCTTAACAGTAAGTATCAAACACATAGATAGTCGCAGTCTACAATATTATTAAGAGGTTGTGCCATTATGTAATCAGTAGCAAACTAAATTAAGCCAAGCAACATAATTGAACAATTTTGCAATAAGTGGCTAACAAAAATTCCTAGAAGCAGGTAACTGAACTTACGCTAGTTCTTTGTACAGGCACACTGCAACTTCTTGTTCGCTTACAAGGTTGTACAAAGGAGTCCATGGCATCAATTGCTTGGATACGCAGTCCCAGTACTTGTTTCTTCCCACACTGCATGGGTAAGTCGAATGGTTAATCTGGTAAGATGGTGCATCCTTGATATGTTATATGAGGACGTGTAGTCAGACTAGATGTAGCCAAACACATCACACTGGCTTTTACTGTATATTTCATGCGATTACTTTTGGCATATCGAGATCTAAGCAATCTACAATAGGATGAAAAGACTGGCATCCTTAACATTATTGGCGAACTCAGTTCATAGAAACAAGCAATTCAACCATTTTGTGGGTAAATCAAAAGCGCCACAGGAATATTTTTCACTATCCAATCATACACGCAAAAAGGGGCGACGCCACCATAGGGGCTGGTATGGCGGCCACCTCAATTGGGCTGGAAAGTGTGCACCTAGTTTGAGTCCTCCAGGTTGGCCCACGCTACTTTTGTTCGTCCCAATGCACGAAAGCAGCAATGTAAAAATGAAGAAAAATGTTTCAATTTGGATGGGCCAATAACATAAGTGCAAGGCAGGCCCCATAGCAGGCTCGCGGCCCAAACGAGCGCCTCCCATATCGATCGACAACAGGAAAAATCCCAATTCATTCGCTCCAGCCTCTAGTCTGGTTCGCTCCTAACCTAGCCGCCGCAGGACAGACCGACACAGCACTTCCTCACACCCTCGTTGGAGGGCGGTCGTCGGGCTTCAAGCGAACGGAAGGACATTGCGGCTGGTCGAGACGGAGCTAAACGTGCCACGTTTGCATGATGAAGCTGTGTGGCTAGTGGGGTGTTTTCGACCGACTGGCTGGGTCCCGAGGTCGAACCATAGGTACTACATCTGATACAGTATATTTTTACACGCACATTTTCCTCCGTGCGAGATGTGGCACACCCTACCATGTGATTTGGGGTCCTCCCGGGTGGTGCACGAATACATTCTTCTGGCGTGGGACGCCCTACCGCGCATTTCTGGGTCCTCCTCGGTTGTGGCGCTTGAAGCAAGTAAATGAGTCGTCAAATCACGAAGACCACCTTTCTGCCGAGTACATCGGTGAAGCACGGTGGCTAGCTAGTTGGGCTAGTTCGACCGCTTAGCTAGGCCGCCCATTTGTTTTTTCACCTTTTTTATCTACTTGCGGCGAGTAAATTTAAATATCCACCGCGCGTTGCTCTGGTGTTTGGGTGCGTAAGGATTTTAAATTTTTTTATTGGAGAAGCGGTAGCGGCAGGATTTTTAATTTTTGATTGATGAGAGCGGTAGCGGTAGCAATTAGTCACGATGACTCCGCTGTAAAACCCACTTTGCTCCTCGATGTGAGAAGTCGTCGTGGTGTTTTACCGTGGTGAAAACCAAAGATTCCCGCTCCTCGGCTGGCTCCCTCCGCCTTCCGTAGATTGCATTGCCTTTCAGTGATTTCGTCCCTTTGCTTCCTCTCCCCATTGCTTCTACACGGTGCCATGGCGGCGAAAGCGCATCACGGAGTCTCGGGAGGTGAGGCGCCTGACACAGGAGCTCGATGCCAAGGATGCTGAGCTCAGGGCCAAGGACGTGGAGCTGCGTGAGCTCAAGGAAGAGAGGAGTGCCATGCTCCTCCATTATGTGCGGGAGTTCACGGAGCTCCAAAAGTGGCAGGCGTCCACCACAAAGATGCTCGAGGCGTCGGCAGCGTTGCTGCGGAAAGCGGGAGATACGATAGGCCGTCAGGGGAGCCGGCTGGAGCGCGAGCGGGTCAATCATGACGAGGTCCAGGATCGCCTCAGCCACTTGGTGAACCAAGTTGCCACGCACGTGTTGCGGCTGCGCGATGCCTACCGTCGTGCCAGCGCGACGATGCCGGCCGTCGGGCTAAACCCGTTCGACCACCCGGTCGACTTCAACAAGCTGCGGCTTCCTGACCTGGTCTCCTTCTTCACCTATATCTCCGAGGAGCTGAGCCGTCTCCGCGCGATGGTGGGGGCTGAGCTGGACAAGGAGGGGTTGCGCGCTGCCGTCGCCGTTGCCCGGCCGAATCCTTTCGAGCTCCGTCACGGAATCCATTCGTGCCATTGGATGCCGTCTTTGTGAGCTGGCTCCGTCGGCCGGAGCGGGCTCTGCGGGCGGTTGCACCCTGCATCACCAACGTCGTGCGCCTCGAGAAGCAGAGGGACTTCGGTGGTGTTTAGGCACCCTCTTCATGGGCATGTCCATGTCTCGGCGCAACATGACCGTTGGATCAAACTCAGACGGTGCAGATCCGTCACTGTAGCACAAAGCGTCTGGGTGTGTCTGGTTGCATTCTCATCTCTATATAGTTGTTTCATCTTCGTGTATTTTTGTCAACCTACTAGTGTGGACTCATGCACCCTTCATGCACTCTGCCAAACACCCAGAAATGGGTCGAGAAGGGAACTTTTGCTCCCATCCCGTGCACCCTTCATACACCCTGTCTAACACTATAGGATGTGCTTCATATGGTTCATGTTTTGTTGAGTATTGTAGCACCGTACTCTCCATGCGCTGTGGACCTAGTTCTGTTAACATTGATCTCACCGTTCATTCTCGACCAGACAGTCGAAAAAGCGGTACTATGTTACATATAGGAGTAGTTGACATGCGCACAACACAGCAACAAGATTGTGTAGTACTGACGTATGAACCACTGCACATGCCTAGTAGTAGGAGCACTGTGTATGTTCAAGTGGCTGCCGTGTTTCGCACTCCTCTGTCGTAAGAGTGGAAATGCTTGTTGTAATCATTTTTTTCTTCAGAATGAAAAACAGTGGACACGCTCTACCGTGCGGATCCTCCTCCAGCCATGCACTAAATTACTCACTTTCGCCGACGTGTGGGACAGCGACACACAGGTCCACCACCATGCACTAAATTACTCCGTAGTAGAGTGAAGGTACACTACCACTGATCGAACCGCCTTGCAGATAATGCCCAATGATCCGTCAAATCACAAATCCCGCTCCTTTCCAGTAGTTAGTTCGATGGATGTAGCAACCATCATTTCACTCTTCTCTCTCAGCTTCCTCTCTTGAAGAAAAACCCCACTCGCTTCGCTTCTCCCTCATCTCGTTCCTCCTTTCACTCTTCTCTCTCAGCTTCCTCTCTTGGATGGACGCCGGAGCACCGACCAACGTGATTTCTATGGCTCTAGCCAAAACCATCGAGGCTCATGGTACGAAGAAGCGCAAGCACCCCGCCGAGACTACCGCAGACAAGCTCAAAGCCATTGCCCTGTCCAAGCCCCCCTCTCCGGGATCCCTCATTAAGAAAGTCCAGGTAATGTCTCTTGTTGACGATCTTTTCTCGATCTTGATCATGTTTTTCATCTAACACGCAGCATTACTACTCTTGGTAGTACAACTTTTTGGGTGATCTTGCATGTGATTTTAGTGTGCCAATTGACGGTTCTAAATTCCTCTTTTGACCAAAACATGCGAGAGGTTGACACTAATTTCTTATAGATTACTTTCAACTACTCCCTCTGTCCCAAATTTCTTGTCTTAGATTTGTCTAGATACGGATGTATCTAATACTAAAATGTGACTTGATACATCCGTATCTAGACAAATCTAAGACAAGAATTTTGGGACGGAGGGAATACTTTATGAATTTATCAATGCTACCTTTTAAGAGGGTATATTTGCCTCAAGAACTTGTGTTATGGATATTGCATGTAATCCCTCTGCTCTCATGCCTTTGAAGACATGTTCCAGTGTCTTTGTTCACTCATTTCTGTGCGTATATGTAGTCATATATGGAGTATAATATCGAAAATCATATTATATTTCTGAACGGAGGTAGTAATGAAATATGGTTTCTGTTTGAATTATAACCAGGTCCGCGGTGGGGATGAAGTTCTCAAAGTCATGCCGTGTGAACTCGAAGACCTGATGATGAGTTCTACTGCTGAAATATCCAGCTACTGTGTCCTTGTCCCCACGTGTCCTGAACTAGTGTTTTCCTGTAGCATTGTTGTCAGGCGTGTTCTCGAGGCTGTACTTGACCACAACAATTTCTGGCTGTGCCTTCGATTCTGAAGGGTGTGGTTCTTGTAAATCTTCCCAACAAATCTGAGGCGGCCTGTCTTCATCATCATGTTTATGAGTGGAAAGACCACTCATTAGGTTCTCCAAGGTTGACAAGATGGTGATGGTGCATGTAGACATCTCACATGAAGTCCATGGCCTAGTCAGTTATGCGGGGTTCATCCCGTAGGTCGGTGGCAAGAAATAGTCTGCATAGTTTAGTTAGTGCAACTTTATTTGTCTGTAGTAAGTACTATTGTTCAGTACTTGATTTGTGTTTGTGAACCCTGTATATTTATTAGTACTACCGCTTTTGGTGTGTGGTCAGTCCTGAGAACGGTCTATGTTAATGTCATCCACTCAATTCAATGCATACATTTTGAAGTATCCAGATCATATTTTATGTGAGGACGGTTTATGAATTATGGTTACACTCCAATATCTGTATGCATTGCAGGGTTTATCGCACCCACCAGGATTTCCAGTCCCATGGATGTTCGGTCCATACGATTTGTTATGACCTTTGGACTGTCTTTGCTTGTGGGAGTAAGGCGAGGCCCTGCATCCGCAGCGTAGTTGGACGATCAATCTTACATTTAGTACTTCAACATAGTTATTTCTGGTAAGGATTCACTCGTGTCACATCAAGTAAATCTTATTGATTTACTGTCTAAATCTTACTGATTTAATGTCATGTTTTCTTTCTTTTCCTGCAATTTTACGAGGCAGGTTTTGCCATGTGACATTCATCACATAATAAACCGTTTGGTTTGCTCTACGATGGCTATTTTTGCAGGTTTCACTTCTTATGTCGTGTCGATGCTTGAAGGCACTGTCCATCACTTATATTACTGGAAAAAATTGGATATGTCTGTTGTCTGAGTACAAGATGAATCCCTATGATGAACTGTAGTTTGGTTTAATAAAAATGCCATAATTAGTCCTTCTCGCGTTTAAAAGAAATGAAGAAAAAAACTGGATCACGGTCACGGATCCTAGTCAAGTTAGAAAGCTGATCATAGCAGACCAGACACGATCGCCGCTGTCACCTTGCGTGTCGAGCACCGGCGGTTGCTCTAGCATCGACAATGGCAGCATCTCGATCTAATCCAGCTTAGGATTGGGCACCGACAGCGTCGTGAATCAGTCTGATCTCTGGGAGGATCGGGCATCGACACCGGCACCAGCTCTACAAGGAGCACCATCTCCGGCAGCAGCAGCGACTTCGGCACCTGCACCAACACTTGCACTTGCATTTGGTCTGGCCCGTGCAGTTGCATCGGCAATAGACTGGGCTGCAGTTCGCACTTCATATACCAAAGTCCTCAAAAAAACCGACATGTCCACCTTCTTGGTAAGCATTGGCCGCCCAAGTGCTTCATTCTTTTTTCTTTCCATGTTGTTTCATATGATTCACTGTGTTGATCTAACTGTTTGGGTATGTCTTCTTGTTTTCAAACAGAGAATTCCTAGAGCAACGAGGGAGTCGTTCAACAATCCGGGCGACTGCGGCCAAGTTTCACTTACCATGCGCAACCTTGGTGTGAATGAACCTGCTCAATATACCGTAAGTACAAAGGATGGTCCCATGATGATTGATGCTAAAGGATGGTCAAGGTTCAAATCTAAATCATATCTTGCGATGGGGATGATGTCAAAATCGAACTTTCTCGGCAAGGAGAGCTGGTCCAAATCAACTTTGAAATTCTTGATGGCGACGCATAGCTGCCCGAACTGATCTATCCTCCGAGAGATTTTGATGTAATAATCTGGCATGGTGAAACAAGTGTCTTGTGTGTATAAGTAGTACGATAGTATTATTTATCACATGGTATGTCGTTGATAGAATTGCAACTCTGATTGCTGGTTAGGAACTGTCGTTCGATTTCATTCCAACAGCTGCCGTGCTTTATTCAATTTTGTGTATTCGCCTTGCGACCGCATCTAAAACCAGCGCAGTACCGATCGCTTGCAATATGAAAAGCATTGAGGTAGAACACATGGGCCCCCAAACATGCAGGGTCGGCCTGCAGCCCAAAGTCCAGAACCGTGTGCCTATCTGAGTATTATATTATCACCTGAACCCCCATAAAAAAAAGCTGAACCCCCATAATGCTCGTGCGTTGCAGAGGGAGTATATTTCTCGGCAAGTTGAGCCTGTGATATAAAAGATTTGTATATTTCTTTACAAAGGGAGTATCTCTCTGTCAAAAAATATATTTATGCGTAACTAGTTACTCCTGTCTTTCTACTTCCTTTCGCTGATATGTGGGGCAACCGGCAACGGGGTCCACGTGCCATATGCACAAATTAGAGTGCACAACTTCACGGTAGACACACCCCGGTCGTAGTGCCGTAGTAATGCCCAATGAGCCATCAAATCACAACCCCCCTTTCCAGCTTTAGCAGTAAGCTGGATGGACGAAGCGGCAATATTTCACTGGGCCTGAATCCCCTTCTCCCTCGTTTGCATAAGGTTTTCTCATGGAGAACCAGGTACGAATTCTTCATCCATCCCCGATAAATCGAGGTCCCTTGGTCGCAGGTAATCCTAGGATGGCAGCCACCATCGTTGATGCATTTTTCATCATACTGAATCTAGTGTGTTTCAGTTGCAGTGCCCAAAGTGCGAGTACCCTACAGATTTCTGCGCCCACGGCGAGACGCCACACTTGTTCCTTCTCGACCTACCACAGCATTTTGAAACGCGCACAGTATGTTCCTACAATCCTCTTCTCTATCCGGGAGGGTGGGTTTTTTTTTGAACATGTTTTGTTCTCATATTATTTTTCCTGCAGTGTATTATTTGCTCTGCCAGAACACATGTACTCAAGATGCTCGGCCTTGCCATAACTGAATACACTAGTTTAATGGTCACAGTGAAGACAATCCATGGATATTGCTTCCGAGTTGGGTTCATGAACCAAGAAGATCGCTCCTTTTTTTATGGCCGAACTTGGATAAACTTTCTCAAGTGTTATGGACTGAAAGTTGGCGCACGAATGTTGATGGAAATAGCAGAACCTGGTCTCATCTTCCCTAGGATCTTCCACCCCGACGTCGTTCCAATCGTTCATCCATGTTAGTTTTGTATCTGGTTCTTGCTTGTTGCCTCGATTACTTCTTAATCCACCTATTATGTCTAACTAATCACAATTTAACTTTAGAAGTAGCAACGAATCTGTCACGAAGATGCTACTTCTAACTAATATTGTCTTATAATTGGCGGCATGTGTAGGTTTTTTCGGAGTTAAGCAGTCTTCTCGTTTGTTACTCTGTAATCACTCGGCTATTACTAATGGCACTGAAGTTGACTGGATCGACATCCACATGTCCTACACTTTATTGATCATCTTGAGGTCCTTGTGGGGCGTTTCAATGGTAGAAGGCCACGTGGGATATGTGTGCCACTGCTGCACTCGTTGAACAGGTCCAACTGTGTCGAGAAACTTATGGTACGAGCTGTTTTCATCATATATGTTGTTCATAAACTATTGCTTATACACAGTTTTACAGTTGTGATCTTCTTGAAACAGGAACTGTCGAGTTCTATTGTTCCTATACAGATGCCTGACCATGGTCGGGTCAGACTTGCGCTTGGTCACAACATGATGTTTATGTCGACCTACTCAATTCCCCTTGGAGGCGAAAACATAGTTATACGTGGGTGGTCTCAGATAATGAAGGCCCGTCCATCTTCGAGAATAGGACAGAAGATTATGTTCATGCTTTTCCATGGCTCTAAAGCGAATATCCTGTTTATTGACCATGTTGCGAGATGAAGCCGCTTTCAGAAGGTTGTGGATGCGCTGAGGTGGCGCTGGGCCTTGTCACAGGGCTTGGCGGCCTCACCCTTGGTTAATCAGCCTTTGTAGGCAAAGTAGCATTGTTCAAGGCGTGCTTTATGCAGTTGAACCTGTATAAGTACTCATCTTGCTTTCAGCTTTGGTTGTTAAGTGCCCTGCTGGTTTCGATTAAGGTTGTTAAGTACTCGTCTTTGCTTTTACGATCTGTCATGTTTCTTGATCTGTCTTCCTCCGGCCGCCAAAACCAAACCAGCGCGTGGGCCACACCTTCCGCCTCCCACGGTGGCTGCACCTCGGCAAGACGCATTGCCCACCGTCTCCTAAATCGTTAACGCCGACGTCCTCCCTTGACGCTTTGGTGCGCTCGCCCGGCCGCCCTCTCGTGTTGTCAACATGGTCAACAAACAACAGGAATCGGCGAAATGCGTGGAGAGGATGATAGTAGGGGCCCTGCGCCCGGTATGGAAAAATAAAATGCTTCCTCCTAGTGTTTTCTTGACATCTGGGACCCACGACATTGTGGCGTATATAGTCAATTGACAAGAGAACAACACAAGATCGGTGACACACAGGGCGTAGCTACTCGGCGATATTTTTTATTTGGTATTGTTGAGGCGGAGCAGGGTTTGAACTGAGGTCAGGCCCGTCTAGCCTGTGCTTATATTTTATGTTCACCATGTGACCAGCCCAGCTATTCTTTCTTTGTGCAAATGAGCCCAGTTTATTTTTTCTGAAGAATACCCAATCCAGCCTACTTATTTTTCTACGCCTTGAAAGTAATATGAAATGGGTTGTAAATATAAAAAAAGATGACAAATTGGCAATTACTTTATAATTTCTGATTTTTTTCACATTTTCAGATTCCTATTTCACTGGGCATTAACCTAATTCAAATATATCTTCAAAGTACTTTAAATCTGGCTCGACATTTGGGTATTAAAAATAGTTTGGAACCCACATAAATATGTGAAATTGGCCCTGGCAAACCAAAAAAAACGACAACAATAAATTGCAAAAGAAGTTGCCATGAGCTATATATAAATTATTAAAAAAAAGAGGGAGTGGTCTAACTTTTGGGCCTGTTTAGTTGATGGGTATGCAAGATTTTTTTAGTTATTATATACTACGTCAACAAATGATTCTAGCAGACATAACCGTTGGATGTCAATCCAACGGCCGTCATGTTTCTTCAATCTCTGATCTTCTTGCTCCAGCCGCCAAAGCAGCGCCGGCGGGACCTCACACCTCTACGCACCCACACCCCCTGTGGCCGGCTGTGAAGCCGCGGAGGCCTCACCGCCCCTACTACTCCCACCGCTGCCAGGCCATCCCTCTACGCACCCACACCCCCTGTTATTCTGCGGCAATGACAGCCTCACACCTACGCCGAACGAGTGAACCCTCATACTCCTCTACGCGTGGGCATCCACTGCCGCGTCTTCCCCAGCTCCGCGTCGTCCCCTTCCTAGGCCTCGCCGTCGTCCACCGCCCTGGTGCTCTCGGCGCGGCGTGGTCAACATGGTCAAGGAATGGCTTCCATCGGATGTGGACTGTACATGGAGAGGCTGACAGCTGGGTCCACGGCCGCAACAAAGAAGTGCCTCCTTATTACACGCAAAATAATTATTCCTCCACCTGACAGCGAGGACCCACCGGACGGGCCACCGTATTTCGCGAAAAAAACGTTTCCCCCTGTCTGCTGGGACCCACCACCTACATCTTCGCATGCAAGGAAGTGCGTTCGAAAAAACGATTCGCCCCCTGACTGCTGGGACCCACCAGCTACATCTTCGCACGCAAGGAAGTGCCTAACAGTCGGGACCCACCTGGTCGAAGCGTACGTAGCGTTGACATTCTGGTCGCGAACGTGTACATACATACTGGTCGGTGTAGAGGTGCGCATGTGTCGTAGATGTAGAGGCACGCACCTGTCGTAGTATAGGCGCGCACGTAGCATGTACACGTACGTACAGCGACGAGGGTTCAAGAAAGAAAATACGGCCACGTACGTACATACGGGCAGGGTCTCTAACGCCTATCGCGCATACGTACATGGCGGGGTCGGAACGGAGAAACAACGTCGTCGTCGTGTTCATGGGGAGCCAACCGGCTGGGTCGGAACGGAATGCGTGGTCGTGTTCATTGGGAGGGCTTGGACGGAACACGCGATGGAAATGAGGCCTGGCGTACCGCACAATGGAGGAAACGGCCTTGTGTTCGACCAGCCATGTTCGAAACAGGGTCCTGTTTATCGGGAGGGGCCTGGCGTACCGCAAAACGGAGGAAACGGACCTCCTACGGTCGAAACGGGGTTCCTGTTGATCGGGAGGGGTGTGGCGTGCATAAAAGCAGACGAAAGCGGACTTGTGTTGGAGTGCTACGGTCGAAAGCAGGCGGTGTGGCGTACCACAAAACGGGACTCCACGGGATACTGTTCATCTCCACCGTCGACCTCCTCCAGCCTCCACAGGCTCCGGTTCATCCAGCCTCCACCGCGCGCTACTCCACCGGCTACTGTTCAACCACCCCTCCACACGGGCACCCCTCCACCGTCTACTATTCATCCAGCCCTCCACACCACGGGGTCCTGTTCAACCACCCCTCCATGGCCACCCCTCCACGGCCACCCCTCCACCGTTTACTGTTCATCCAGCCCTCCACACCACGGGTTCCTGTTCATCCAGAGGCAACGCCACGTACCACCGCTCATCCAACCCCCCATAGCGCTCACTAGCAGCGATGGCGAAGGAATCGCTCCATCGGGTTCAGTTAACGACCATCGATCGATCGCTCGGGTTCGATAGCGATGTAGCTGCAGCGCAATCGCCGGGTTCGATTCTGACCAACGCCTCGCTCGGGTTCAGTTAGAGCCAACGCCTCGCACACACGCGCATACGTACGAGAGAAACATGCATCGCTCCGTCCCCGACCTCCCACCGTAACCGGCAACTCCCCGAAATTTTCCTCCCCCTCGCTTCTACCTTGGTTTTTTCCGTCATGGATGGCCCAAAGAATGTCATGCAGCTGCGTCTCCGCCCGCCGGAGACGAAAAGCCCATTTTCTGTCATGATTTTTGTCATAGAAGTAGGAGCCCACCACATCTATGATGATACCGGGTTTTGTCACAATTATCGTCATAGAAGTGTCATATGTATGATAGAAAGAACTTTCGGCCCAAAATGTCACGGATGTGTCTTTTTTTTGTAGTGTGCAACATATCATGTTACAGACTTTTCAGACGAGGAGTAAGGTTCGCTAGGTCGTTGTCGTGCACTCACCTATGCTGTTGGAGTTGATGGACTCACTTTATCTTCCAAGCCTTCCACTGTTATCGTTTTAGATGGCCTTAAGCCATATTTATTGTAATAAGTTCTCTTTTGAGACATTCGATGTAATAAGTGTGTGATTGCTACTCTGTTATAAATCTTTTGAGTACTGTGTGTGTCAACATTACCGATCCAGGGATGACACTGAAGCACAGAGACATGACCGTCCGAGGTCGGGTCGCTACAAGATGGTATCAGAGAACATGATGAATGTAGGACACGACCACTAAGAAAATCCATATGTCACTCTTCTCTACTCTTCTCTACTCGTGATGAATGTAGCAATCAGAACCGCTCAAATCCAGCCACGCCCGCCAAGAAGGATCTACGTCACATTACTTGTTTCAAGTGCGGGAAGACTGGACATTACGCCACTGAGTGCCTTGAGGCGAAGAATGGAAACGGCAATGGAAGCTCTGGGAAGAAGCCCAACCCTTTCAATAGGGGACAAGTGAACCACGTGAACGTGGAGGAGGTTGAAGAACAGCCAGATGCAGTTATCGTAAGTTTTTGGTTTAGTCTTTTACCGCTCTTGTTCTTTTTGATACTGGTGCATCACATTCATACTTTTCAAGGGGATTTGTGGACAAGTTTAAGTTACCCACCCTAGCCCTTAGGACACCTATGCTAGTGAGCTCACCCGGTGCAGAGTATATGGCCAGCCGATGGTGCGACCCATTACCCTTAACCATTGGCAACCATGTTTTCCCCTCAGGCCTAATAATTTTGGAATCACCAGGATTGGATGTGATACTAGGAATGGATTGGCTATCAAATTATGGAGGAAACCTTGATTGCGCTAGCAAGTCAATTCTGCTCACTACCCCATAGGAAAAAAGAATCAAGTATGTTTCCAGGCATGCGCCGAGGAGGACCCAAGTAAATTATCTCATGGGAGTTGTTCAGGAGGAAGTGCCGATAGTGAAGGAATACACAGATGTTTTTCCAGAGAAGTTACCAGGCATGCTGCCAGATCGAGACATTGAGTTCTTAATAAAACTATTGCCAGGCACTGAGCCTATATCGAAGAGACCATACAGGATGCCCACAAATGATCTAGAGGAGATCAAGATTAAGGAGTTATTGTAGAAGGGTTACATCCGACGAAGTTCATCACCATGGGGAGCCCCAGTAGTCTTGGTTGAGAAGAAGGATGGTTCATTGAGAATGGTTGTAGATTATCGTGCGCTGAATGAAGTGACAATCAAGAACAAGTACCCACTGCCTATGATCAATGATCTGTTTGACTAGCTTCAAGGAGCTAAAGTGTTTTCGAAGATCGATCTACGATTAGGATATCACCAGCTGAATATTCGAGAAAAGGATATACCTAAGACAACCTTCACCACAAGGTACGGGCTTTACGAGTATACGGTTATGTCATTCGGATTGACTAATGCCCCTGCCTATTTCATGAGCATGATGAATAAGGTGTTCATGGAGTTCCTGGATAAGTTAATTGTGGTGTTCATTGATGATATCTTGGTATGCTCGAAGAATCAAGAGGAACACAATGAGCATTTGCGTTTAGTTCTTGAGAAGCTCAGGGAACATCAGTTATATGCCAAGTTCAGCAAGTGTGAGTTTTGGTTGAAGGAAGTTGGATTCCTTGGACATGTTATATCAGGAGAAGGTATAGCAGTATACCCCAGCAAGGTTAAATCAGTCACCGATTGGTTATCACCCATCATAGTTGGGGAGATCCGTAGTTTTCTTGGACTCGCAGGATATTACCGGAGATTTATTGAAAATTTCTCTAAAATTGCGAAGCCCATGACGTAGTTGTTGAAGAAGGACACTACGTTCAAATGGACTGAAGAATGTGAAACAAGTTTCCAGGAGTTGAAGAAACGTTTGACTACAGCCCTAGTAATGATTCTGCCGGATATACGCAAGGATTTCCAATGTATTGCGACACATCTCGCCTAGGACTTGGAGGAGTACTTGTGCAAGATGGAAGAGTTGTATCATATGCCTCACGACAACTTCGACCGCATGAGTTGAATTATGCCACGCATGACTTGGAGCTAGCAGCCGTAGTGCATGCGCTCAAGACCTGGAGACACTTTCTTATTGGAAACCGTTGTGATGTGTACACGGATCATAAGAGTTTGAAGTACATATTCACACAGTAGGAGCTAAACCTCAGGCAGAGGAGATGGTTGGAACTTATAAAGGATTATGATATGAAGCTGCACTATCATCTAGGAAACGCCAATTTCGTAGCAGACGCCTTGAGCCGTAAGAGTTATGTTAAAACCCTCGTAAGCAGAGGGATGCAAAAGGAGTTAGACAAGGATCTTAGGTAACTTCGTTTGTAGATTGTTCCTAGAGGTTATGTTGCAGCTATGGAAGTTCAGTCTACATTGTTGGGAAAGATTCGGGAAGCTCAGAAGGATGATAAGGAGATTGTCGATATAAAGGAAAGAATGGGCGAAGGAAAAGCTAAAGGTTTTCGTGAGGATGAGCACGACACCTTATGGTTTGAGGACCGCGTTTATGTGCCCAATAATGCCGAGATCAGTAAGTTGTTACTTCAGGAGGCTCATGACTCACCATACTCAATTCATCCCGGAAACACCAAGATGTATTTGGATTTGAAGGAGCGTTTCTGGTGGACTGGTATGAAGAAGGATATTGCCGAGTATGTAGCCGTATGTGATGTATGTCAAAGAGTGAAGGCAGAGCATCAGAAGCCAGCAGGATTACTGCAGCCTATGTCGATACCCGAATGGAAGTGGGATAAGCTTGGCATGGATTTCATCACCGGATTTCCCAGGATCCCATCGGGATATGATTATATCTGGGTAGTAGTGGATCGCTTGACTAAAGTGGCTCACTTTATCCCAGTGCAGACCACCTATACAAGTGCGAAGTTAGCCAAGATATATATGACCAGGATCGTATGTCTGCTTGGAGTTCCGAGGACCATCGTATCAGATAGAGGAACACATGTTACTTCAAAGTTTTGGCATCAGTTGCACCAGACTTTGGGTACGAGGCTAGAGTTCAGTACAGCCTTTCATCCGCAGACAAATGGACAGACGCAGAGTCAAACAGATTCTGGAGGATATGTTGAGAGCTTGTGGGCTGGATTATGGATCTAGTTGGGATGATAATTTGCCATACGCAGAGTTCTCGTACAACAACAGCTACCAGGAGAGTTTGAAGATGGCACCATCCGAAGCCTTGTATGGACGAAGGTGCAGAACACCGTTGATGTGGGATGAAGTTGGAGACCGACAGTTGTTTGGACCAGATTTGATCAAGGAGTCCGAAGAGAAGGTTAAGTTGATTCGAGGTAGACTAAAGGTAGCTCAGTCAAGGCAGAAGAGTTATGCGGACTCAAAATGCAAGGAGGTAGTCAATGAAATCGGAGACAGAGCATATCTGCGAGTGTCACCACTACGAGGAGTTAAACATTTTGGAGTTAATGGAAAGTTAGCCCCGAGATTTGTAGGACCATACCGTGCTTTGGAACACATGGGAGAGGTTGCCTACAAGTTGGAGTTGCCCGAAGGACTGTCAGGAGTTCATGATGTGTTTCACGTTTCCCAGTTGAAGAAGTGTCATGCTGAGATGGTTGATATTCCTCTGAGAGATATAGTGCCCCTGGAAGCAATACAGTTGGACAGTGATTCGACATATGAAGAGAAATCTGTCAAGATTCTTGAGTTCGCCAGCCGGGTTACTCGCAGCAAAGTTATTAAGTTTTGCAAAGTTCAGTGGAGCCACCATACTGAGGAAGAAGCCACCTGGGAATGAGAGGATGATCTACGCAAAGACCACCCACACCTATTTTCTAGCCAACCCGAATCTCGAGGGCGAGATTCATCTTAAGTGGGGTAGGTTTGTAACATCCCAATTTTTCAATTTGGAATCTTATACATAGATAATTCATGAATATCATATTTTCATTGCATATTTTCTTTCCGATCCCCGAAATTCTACGCAACTCAAGGACCCACGGAGAGAGTTGGGGATTTCACCGTTTTCATATTTGAATTTTATCAAATATCGAAACGAGGATCATTTGTTTTAATTATTTTTCTCTCCGAAAATAGTTCATATTAAAATATAAGAGAGAAGATAATATGACTTCTCCAAAATAAATTAAATATGGGAGGAAAAATATTAAAAAAAATAAACATTTTTATTTGGATTTTATTGCTATTTTATTTGAGTTAGGAAAAAATACGCATTTTTCAAAATTGCATTAGAGTCCTAAATAAATGTTCACCTTGTCCGCTATATTTTTAGAGGACGGGGAAAATTTATTTCAGGATTTTTGGAGTCAGTTTAGTATTTCTTTTCTTTGTTTTTCTGCGTGTCGGAATGATTTAAAAAAAGGAAACCGACCTACCAGGCTGTGTCCGCCTGGGACACCGACCGGCCGGCCTCTTATAAGCCGTGCCCCGAGACCCAAGTCGCCCTGCCGCCGACCCGCCGCCCTTGGCTGCCGCGCCACATCTCGCCTTGGCCGCCTTCTAGCTCGCCGCCGCTAGCCGCCGACCACGGAATCACCCGCCGACCCCGCCATCTGTCGCCGGAGTTCGCCGCCGCCGCCGCCGGTTTTCTTTCGAAACCCTAGATCTCGTTTTTTCTCTATTAGATCGGTTTTTCCGTCGGTTTATTTATTTAGCGGATGTTCGTCCGTTTGTTCGTTTTAACGAACGCTGTTCACCCGTTAGCCGCAAACAACAGACGTTCGTTTGTTAGCCTGTTCGTCAGTTTTTTCTTTTTCCAGGGTTTTTCATGATTATTTTCGGTCGTGATTTCTGACCCGATTTTCATTTTGGTTTATCTTTTCGCTCGTTTATCGGAATCTGGCGATTCAAGTGCCTACATCTTCGTCTCAAAGCCCTCTTTATGTTTGACCAACTTGATCAAGATTTTGGTACTGTAAAATTTGACTTTAGTCCAGATTAGTAATCGGATCTTGTTTCTTTCGCAGTTTGAGTTTCGTTGCTTCGTTTGATTTGATTCTTTTTGCAAACCGGAGTTCTTCAGTTGAACTTTCTGGTTAGATCTCTTATTTGAATTTTACCCGTGCATCTTTGCATGATTGCTTACGTATGTTATTTCTTGTTTGCGGTAGAATCCCCGGAGTGTGAGGCGTGCTACTACGAGTCGCCAGGTTTTGTAGATCGTCAGCAAGGCAAGTAACACATTGATCATACTCTTTCATACCCAGTTTTTATGCATTAGTACCAAGCCACAAACATTGCATGGTTAGGATTTGATCAACTTGTGGGTTTTGGGAAGTAGATGATGAGGTAGAACCTATTGCCCTGTTTATCATCAAACCCTTGGGAGTTACTTCAATGTTATGATTATATTTGTTATGCTATGCTCGTCGACGTGGTTTGGGTGAGTGAATCCATGACATATGTGAGATTGTTAATTAATGGTTAACTTAAGGTGGAAACTTTAATACACATCTGGGTGGATTGCTTGTGGGCACCTGGAGAATACAGTGTTGTCCTAGGATATCCCGGAGTACCCGTGGGATCATCCTATGGTCCGCCACCTAGGCTCAAAAGGATCATAAGATTATTCATACTATAAACTTTCGTGTGCAGCCACAAGCTATTATGGGCTCTAGCATAGTTGAGTATGTCGCATGACCTCTCCCAGTGGTAGGCTAGCAGATGTAGGGGATGTAGGTTGGTACTGTCTACCCAAGGTTAGAGTTAATGTTTCTGAAAGACTGTGTCTCGGTAATCCGTTTCTCAAACACCATGTAGTGCGAGAAATCCAACGGAGGAGATCGAGTCTTGTGGGGACAAGTGCGCAAACCTCTGCAGAGTGTATAAACTAATCATGGTTAGCCGTGTCCTCGGTTATGGACATCTTGAGTATCTGGTTCTTGGATTATCATATGGATCTCGTCACTCTAAATTAATTGGTTGGGTTGTTAACTATTGTTTAATTGGGATTAAGTTAGAGGAACCATCTCAATGATGTTTCAACTACCATGATAGTTAAATAAAATATATTCCTTTGTTGTAGGGAAAAATTGGCTTTTTGCAAAACATTATAACCATAGAGCCTCCACCAGCCAAATATGCATGTAGTGATAGAATTTATCTGTTCATTGCTCTACTGTGTTATATTGCCAGCATATGTAACATCCCAAAATTCTAAATTTTGGAATGTTATATTAGATAAATAACTATGCTTGTTGTCTGATTGATGGTTTGATTGATTGAGTGAAACTGAGTGGAATTTGAAAACTTTTGAAAGTTGAATGAGAGGGAATGAAATGACTTTCCCAAAACTTTCCCTCTGTCTTTTGGATCCCAATGAATTCAAGTTCATTCCAACACCAAACCCTAGAGTGAAGATGACATGACTTCTTCCATTTTGAAATGAATAGGGTTTTTGAAAAGATTTGAATTTCATTTGGGAATATTTCAAATTCAAAGCTTTATGCAACTCATTGACTTTAATGAGGGAAGATAAAATGACTTCTTCAATTATATGAAATATGAGTTGGAAGTTAAAAGTATCAAATTGAAAGTCATTTGGAAGTGCCTTGAAACCCCCTTTCAAAAATTGAGTTTTGGTATTTGAATTCAAATTTTGGCAAGTGGAATTCATTTCAAAACTATGCCCGACAACTACTTGAGAAAAAGTATGAGAGGAGTAACATGACACTCCAAATATGTCAGAAGAAAACAATGCCAAAAGTTTTGGATTCAAATATGAATTTTATTTGAATTTGAAAAAACGGATTTTTATAAAGTTTGGACTTTGCCTTTGGAAAAATGTTCAAATGATAGGGAATATTCCCCTGATCATTTTGGTATATATATACCCTATATAAAATATTTATAGATTATGTTTTATATCTGTTTTTGTTTTATTAAAAAAAATTCAAAAAAAATAGAAAACCCCCCCAGGCGCCAGCCAGGCCCCCTGGCCCAGCCAGCGCCGAACCCCCCACCGAGCCGGCCCAGAGGCCAGCCCAGCAAGCCAACCGACCGGCCTCACTCGCCCTTCGCCCGAAAACCCTTGGCGCCGGTCGCCCGCTCGCCCCACCCCCTCTCTCTCTCTCACTGGCAGGTGGCCCCGCCCCATCTTCAACCCCTCGCCTCGTCTTCGCAGATCACGGATCCCGCGAGATCAGGATCCCGATCCTCCGATCGCCCGAAGCAAGGCCGAGGCCCCGCCTATTTAAGCGGGCGCCCACCCCATTCCCCTAGACCCTCGCCGACCCCCTCCTTCTCGCACGAGCTCGCCGAGCCCGAGTCCCCGCCACGCCATTTTAAATGCGCCGCCGCCCTAGCCACTCCCGATCATCCCGACTCCACCAAGAGCCTCCCAGGCTCGTCCGCACCCCCAGGCCACTCCCCGACCTCCCCGGCCTTGAGCCCTCGACACACTCGTCGCCCGCCACGCCGCCGCCCGCCGAGCTCAGAAGCCACCGGAACTCCCTCCCCGTCCGTCGTGATGAGCAGCTAGGATTAGATCACCCCAAGGGGTATTTCTTCAAATAAACCGGACCGGCCCGGTTTAGTTCTGATTTATTTAGTTAGGGTTTTTATTTATTAGCCCGGCCCGTTTAGTTTAACCCTAGGGCCCGTTTAGGTTATTTTACGACAAGGTCGTAGTTTAGGCCCATTAGGCCCTTTTCTTTTATTTTTGTTTTATTTTTTAAAATTATAGTTTCTGTTTTGAAAAATTCATATCTTTTATTCTGTTTAATATTTTTAGGTGATTCTTTTTTTGTTGGTTTGCAAATTTTCTGTAGTTTCTGTAGAATATATATTTAGCTATGTTAAAATTAATTAAAATTGCTTTAATTTAGTTTTAGTCAGAATAGTAAATCTGCTATAACTTGAGTTAGAAAAATTATTTTTGGATGATTCTTTTGTCCCAACTTTATTTTGACATTGCCAAACCATAGAAATTAATTTGGGTATTTTAGGATTAATAAATAAATAGTTTTAAGCAGAATCTTGTTAATCCTAATTAATTGACTAGCTACTGCTTTTCTTATTATTTTAATTAGTAAATAAATTTATTTTTCACATGTGATTGATTATTCTAGATAGTTTCTGTCACTTTATAGGATGAACTTTTATTTATATTAAATAAAACTTTTTATTTTATTTTCTTAATATAAATTGGATTAGGCCTAATAGGAGTTTTACTATAGCTTTTAAATTGATTCTTTTTGCTCCTAGTTGCTTAATGCATTCTTTTCTATTAAGTTAACAAAAACTCATGCTTAGGTTATGTTAAGAAAAATTTTGTTATATAAAACTAGTTTTAGTTGTTGCTTGAAGTAGGAAAACTTTGAGTTGGATTTCTTCGAGTTTTCCTTTGGGTTTTGATTCGTTTGTTTTGGTGTGTTATGTTACTATGCTATTGTGTTAAGTGATCATATGCTTATTGTGATATTTGTTTGTCTCGGTAGAATTTCCGGAGTGACGAATAGTTCTACCAAGTCATTATTCGAGAGTGTTGTTATCTTCATCAACTTACCAGGCAAGTTCACTTTGACCATGCTTTCATACCTATGTTTATTGCATTTAGTGGCATCTTTGCAACCACCCCTCAGTAGTGTTATTGAATCCTTCTAGTTGAGTAGTATGCATGAGGTAGGAACCCATCACCCTGTTACCAAGCCCGGGACGATATTTTATTTTTATGCTACGCTATAGTAGACGGGGTTTGGTATGAGTGTTCGAGAGTGGTGTGAAGGAGGAATCTACGTCAATGACGACAACACCATGATGAAAGCTGCAAGGACTGCATCTTCAAGGCCTCAAGACTTCAAGACTCGAGACAAGAATTCAATACACACTCTTGGGTGAAGGATTTGTGACGGGCACCCTGGAGAACCCAGTGGTTGGCGGGATGCATGGAGAAGCGCCATGACATCTTGGAAAGCTTCACCCAGACTCAAAGAGACGGAAGAATACTTCATGCCGGAAGCTTACTGTGCAACCGCAAGTCATTATGGGCTCTGGCTTGGTTGACCTTAGTTGTGACTCTGGCTGGGACGGTACTAGCGGATGTAGAACTACGGTAGGATGGGATGAGTACCGACGGTGGTCGGAGGAACTCTTTGGAAGACCATGTTTGGTCATCTTGTTCTCAAACACTCTGAAGTGCGAGAACGTAAAGAGAGGGATCGAATCTTGCGGGTAAAGTGTATAAACCTCTGAGAGGGTTTTAAACCTAATCGATTAGCCGTGTCCCCGATTCACGGACAATTTGAGCCTCTGGACTTGGATCTATCTCGGAACTCTCAACACCGGACTGATAACTTAATTGTGGGTAACTTATGATGATTTTGGGCTATGAGACATCGGTTGGCGGAACCATGTCATGACAGAAAAATTCCATAGTACAGACTTCATTTATTCCTTTGATGTAGGGAAAATAAAACCAGCTTTTACGCAAACAAAACTCGAATCTGAGCCATAAAGCCATACCGCATATAGTATAGTTTATTATCTGTTTTCTCCTATTGTGATCTTGCCGCACATTCAATGTCTTGACCTACACGGCTGCAACGTATCATGTTGCGAATACTTTCTTCCGACGAGTAAGAATACGCAGTGCAGGTTACGGTCTACACTCAACTGCCGATGGCGTTGATGGGACTCCACACCCGATTACTTGTTTCAACCGAGACTATTGAGGTATATATCAGTTTTACGTTATTTATACATGTGATTGCACTTTGATATATACATTGATGTCTTATTGTGTGCCCGACATCTTGATCCAGGGATGGCACGGATACACAGAGGCTTGACCGTCTGAGGTCGGGTCGCTACAGCATATTCCATGTGCTGACCCGTTTTCGGGCTGCAACGTATCATGTTGCAGACTTATCAGATGAGGAGTAAGGTTCGCTAGGTCGTTGTCGTGCACTCAGCTATGCCGTTGGAGTTGATGGACTAAATTTATCTTCCAAGCCTTCCGCTGTTGTCGTTTTAGATGGCCTTAAGCCATATTTATTGTAATAAGTTCTCTTTTGAGACATTCGATGTAATAAGTGTGTGATTGCTACTCTCTTATAAATCCTTCGAGTACTGTGTGTCAGCATTACCGATCTAGGGATGACACTGAAGCACAAAGACTTGACTGTCTGAGGTCGGGTCGCTACAGTTAGCTGGACCGGGGGTTTGCCTCAGCAAGCCCACCTTTGCCAGCATCGCCATGCCATCACTTTATCACCCATCAGGAAATGGGTGTACGGATCGAGTCCCAATTCTGGGAGTAACCTTTCTTCATATTGCTACAACAGATAAACCAGGTGTTATTAATCCTAGTATTTTTTCTTGCTTGGGTTTATTTTTCCCAAGGAATTATTACTCTGGTTTGTTTCATCATCTGTACGCAGGTCTATCAAATGGTGGCCGCATTAATGACGGTCGCGTGGTGGTTCGGCCGGTTTCAGATACGATTCGTGAATGCCGCATCCGGAACTCAGACCGGCCTGCGAATTCAGGCTTTGCCACGCCTTCACCATGTCACGCCGATGCCATGCATCAACATTGACTTCGGCGCCAGGCCACATCTCTTTAAAAAAATATTTTTTGCAAAAAGCAATTATCCTTTTTGGACCGCACTATTTTATGTGTGTAGGTAATCGACTTCGAGTGCGTCAGGCGGTTACTTTGGCAAGCCGACATCGTTGTCCCAATCGGCATAAGTCGGCTCTCTTGATCGCCTTGTTGGTCGAATCGCCGTACCGACATGTTCGTTTGCCTCGGGGACTTCGGCAATCGCTGAGAGAGCTCTACCTCATCGAGTGTTCAGCACACGGGCCATATTTCTTTTATTACTCACTTTGCATAAATTATTAATTATGCAACAATCTTTTTTTAATTTATTATTATTCCTATTATCTCTGGCTTGCACTATTTTCTATGCACGGGTAAGGGATCCGGGTCGGGCAGCGCTGTCACCTCGGCGTACCGACGTACCACGTCAACTCGGCTGGACCGAGGGCTTCGTCATCACTTCATTAACCCACGCCAGGGACTTCGGCGTCACACTGCCAGCCTACATTGGTCGTGCTATGTCGTCACTTCGGAGTGCCGAGCTCTTCGCTCCGCCACCTAGGGACCGGCTTGGGGGTTGGGACCTTGTCCCGCCGTAAGCTCGGGCCGTGCAGCGACACCGAGCACATTAACCAGTTAAATCGCTTTTATGCTCAGAATTTTTCAACTTTAATTTTGTTCGGTTCGACCAAAGCATTATAATTTTTTGGCAAAAAGTTGTATGTGAAAAACTTCCTTGTCAAGACTTTTTTTTGACACACAAATTCAAATACCCCATTTACTTGGGGGCTTCTTTTATGAAGCCTTTCCTCTTGCATATGATTATACTTGTACGGCTTCGTTCCCTGTTCGTGTATAACGCCACAATATGCACCATGTTGACTTAAGTGTTCCGCAAGCTGGGTTGCCTTGCTCCTGTGTTTACCCCTGCGTTCCCGATTGTTCGGCTAGGGGGTAAAGGGAGCACCTCTATGATTGCCATGATCAGGTCATCCAAGCTCGGACCTCATACTGGGTGAAGCCGAAAGCTAGCGCTCTTATTGTTTTCAATCATGTTCGGCACACAACGGAACTCATGAGTACAAAAAGTCTATTGCACAAGTGTCATAGTAACAATGAGCAACCGAAGAAAGGTATCGGTGGAGGTACTATTTTCTTCAAAGATGCTTCTTACACTTCGTTAGTAATATAGCATAAGTTCCCTGAGCGTGCTTTGTCGGTTACAGCTTTATGGCCTGATTGCCTGGTTATCGGAAACACCCTCGATATTCTCGACGAGTGGAGTACATAACACTTTTTCAGCCCTTGACCAAAGAGGGAGAAGACGACGGTCGGTTAAGACGCGTTTAAAGTTCGTGTGAACACAGATATGATATAAGTACTTCGGTACATACAATCGTTATACATAAAATTCTTTTACCCAAGTCACTTGGGGGCTCTTAAAATTTACATGAGCCATTTTATAGTAAGTGATTCCTTCTTAGTCAATGAAAAGTCTTTTTCCATCACTCCTTTTTTCGACGCGAGAATGCGGTCAATAGCCGGGGAGCCTAATTTCTCTCTCAAAGCCGCTAGAGTTTAGTTTGCTAAATTGGCCTAACGAGAAGTATTCCGCCTTCGGGATAGGAGGTTGAAGCCGTGGGCTGACCCGCTTTAAGTCTTGAGATAGGATGTGTCATGTTAAAGCACGACAGAAGCACAATTCTTTTTCTCTAAGACCAATTTTCGGATTGGCACCGAACACTTGATCTAGTTCGGACGTCAAGTTTTTACTGAAGTTTTTTGGTTTTCCAAGCCTATGGCACTTTTAAACTATTTGTGTGTTTCCAGCATAAGTCTCGCAGTGCAACGCCAGACACCTTTACAGGTTCGGCAAAAACATTCTCGGATATTGCTATATATGCACCGGTTTCGAATTGTGTCTTCGGTCAATAGTGGGTTGCCTGGCTCCTGTGCTTGCCTCCTACGTTCCGCTTTGTTCGGCTAGCTGTGCAAAAGAGAACCACTGCGATTGTGCTTCCAGTTCGCATGGTTAAGCACCTCAGTGGAGAAAGCCGAAAATTGGCTGTCACAATAAGCGTAAACTGGTCAGCGACCCGATGACTATGATGACGGGCCGTTCATAACATTGGCTGAAGTGTTTACGGCTTGACCTCGGCTGTCGCCAAACACTAACCGGGGGCTCGTAGTTAGCTTCCCCAGTTTAAAGCTCCTATGACTAAGTGAAAGTTATAAAGCCCACATATCTTATTGCCTCGTTTCCGCTAACACAACCGCCTTCGGGCACCGAGACATCGGCTAAGGGTTGTTTTGTTATTGCGAAAACACCCTGCGTAGCATCTACAAAGGGGCGGAAGCCGATGAAGGGAAACTTTCAACTGATAAATGGTCGCAACAGAGTCAAAATAAACATATCATCGGTGTTTGTATTTAATATACGAGGGCTGTCTTCCGTAATTATCATTATAAAGCCATAAATATGCATAAATTTGACTTCAGATTTTGGCCAAGCTGGGTTGTCTAGCTTCTTGATTGTTCGGCTAGGCGGTAAAGGGAGCACCTCTGTGATTGTTACTACCGGGTCATCCGAGTTAGTACCTCAGACTGGGTGAAGCCGAAAGCTAGCAATCTTAAAGGATCATACATTGGTCGGCAACAATGGAAGTAAAAATTTTGGTTCATTAATACCATAGAGTTCGGGAACTTTCGCCGAACTAAATCGTCAATATTTTCCTCCCACATTGATCAGAGGTGAGTTTTCATGATCATGATAAGCATGACGACCCAAAGAAAGGAACCGATAGTGGGACTATTTTCTTTGGAAGATGTTTCTTACGTTAAAACGTAATATAACATATCTCTCTGTGTACCTTTGTCTATAAAACCGTATGATTGGATTGCCCTGTTTGCCGCAAAACTTTGCCATTGTAAAGGCTTTATAAAGTAGGACAAACACTCCACAGCTACTGGCCGAGGAGGTTGAAGCCGATGGTCGGTCAACAAAGTTTTGTACAATGCGGATCTGAGCATTAATGATGTAAAGTACTTGGATACATAGAATCATTACACATAAAAATTGCGAGTAAAATCCATTTATTGCACTCCATCTTTTAAACCCCTTGGGGCCTACCTTGGCGAGCTCGGATTTCGACCAGCTCTACGATCATTTAAGAGATCTTTATTCTTTTTCCGAGAAGTTTGTGTTAAACACAACAAAATTTTCTGTCAAACGGACTTCGATCCTTAATTCGGCCACCCGTGCCCACATTAAGGCTCGGGGGCTACTGGGCTTTGCGCTCATTATTTACAAATATTAAAGGGGCACATCGATCACCTGATCTGGTGTTGCCACCCGACCAGTGGCTCGGAGGCTACTGCATTGCCTATTTAATGCATAAAATTCAAAGTGCTCAGTGTTCGGCATAACCGAACTATGACAAGTACGTCTTCAGACGACAATAAGTACCATATGGGAATTATCCGGCATCAAGCTGATATATCACGGTGACTTCTCACGACCCTCTCTTAGGGGCCCGTCCGCCGATCACTATTACCTCTAATATATTAAACTGCGTTTCTATTCCTATGTATGCTGCCGAGATAGGAGTTGATACTCAGGCTGATTTCACGACCTGAGTCTCAGAAGCTACTTGGATCAACGGTTTCATATTTTCCTTCAGGTGCATCTCGGATTTTAGGCCAACAGACACCTTGAGGGTTATTGGCAATACATGTTGACAGTAAATAAATTTACACGCATCAGAAATAAAATCCGTAAACAATCAGCCCGTGGTCGGAGTGCTGCACCACCTCGGAAGCAGTCCGGCATAAAGCTCGGATGCAAGTGGCTGGCTCTATAGAGGGCATTTACGACATTAAGCTCGGCTAACTTCCTTTAAACTTCTTCAAGCCAAGGTGATCTATGACACCTCGTATACAGTCCGTTGTTGGAGCTCGGATACCGTCCGGCGTTGGTGCTCGGCAGCAAAAGATACCTCAAAACGCAGTCCGGCGTTGGTGCTCGGATGCAAGAGGACACCGCCACCCGGGAACAACTTCGAACCCGAGGTGGGCGTAAAAATAACAAGGCATTGATAAAAGCCGATAACTTAAAGGGGCTCCTTGGATACTCGACATATAAACCCTTTGGATTTACTTCGGCGATCCTCAAGATTGAAGATAAAAAGATTTGTTGAACCAGTTTTCAAGACCGACGACCGAAGATGAAGAACAGTTCGGAAGAATCGAGGAGCGTCCCCAACTTGAAGACCGGTTCAGGGGGCTACTCACGGTGTCCTGGACTAGGGGGTACTCACCACATCGTGTCTCGATCAGTTAGATTGGGCCGAGGACCCCCATGGCCATATACTCATGGGCCAGTTCGGACAGCTGATGACATGCATGAGGAAGATTCCACAAGACTTGGTGATCAAGACAAGGACTCCTCTCCACCAACGTATTCGGCTAGGACTCTTGATATCCTTGGCCTTTGGTACTTTATATAAGCCGGGGCCAAGCTAGTCGATAGATTATGACATTACTCATCATACCTCTAGGGTTTAGACCACAACATATGATCTTGAGGTAGATCAACTCTTGTAACCCAATATTCATCAAGATCAATCAAGCAGGAAGTAGGGTATTACCTCGATAGAGAGGGCCCAAACCTGGGTAAACATCGTGTCGCCTGTCTCTTGTTACCCATTGATCCATGACACATAGCTTGGGACCCCCTACCCGAGATCTGCCGGTTTTGACACCGACAGCCATCTCTTTGGAAAAGGCCGCCATGAGCTGGGCGTGGGCGGCAGCGATCTAGGCTTGGACGGGCTCCATCGTGGCAAGCTATGTCGTGGAGGAATGGACAGCTGCTCGAACACTCTCGGCGATTGCCAACTCTTCGGCCGTGGGTTGCCGACCTTTGTCGGAGAAGCTTAGTTTGATTTGTGCGATGTCCGCCATGAGCTGGGTGTGGGTGGCCTCGACATGGTCGCGGGCGCCATCCATTAGGGCTAAAGCCACCGCTGTGGAATGGATAACTGTTGTGCCGCTCTCGCCAGTTGCTATCCCAAAGGCAGATGTCGGCCGCCACCTGAGAAGCAATAGCAGCCGTTTGGGCTGCCTTGGATAATGTATAAAAATGTCCAAACGAACCTCAGATAATTCCAAATTTTTTGACGACACACCTATAGTTGCATATTCACTGCAAATAAAAGTTCTAGAAATTCAAACACCCTCCTTTGCCGATGTGACCCCATTGTATAATTCAAATCAAGACAAAAAATCAAGTAGATCGCACACATTCAATTAGCACCAACCATGTGAGATGCAGCATAAAATATCTTGGAGCACCGTCAGAGTATAGTACGCATATCTTGGAGCACCGAGCACACTAGCTCGCTCCCATAATATCGTTTCACCGTTCAATCGTTGCAGTGAAAGATGGGGACATGGAACTACTTCGTGAGGGCAACTTCAGTGGCCCACACCAGCTAGAGCGCGGCCGCAACCGCCAGGCGCGTGCTAACAGGGTTCATGAGCACGGCCTCAATCTGCGACCGGGCGGCCAAGGCAGCCCAAACGACCGATGTTGCTTCTCAGGTGGCGGCAGCAACATCTGCCTCGAGGATAGCAACTGGCAACAGTGGCACAACAGCTGTCCATTTTACAGCGGCAGCTTTAGCCCTGATGGATGCCGCCCGCGACCATGTCGAGGCCACCCACACCCAGCTTGTGGCGGTGACTGCTGATACATCTCCATCGTATCTACTTTTCCAAACTCTTTTGCCCTTGTTTTGGACTCTAGTTCGCCTGATTTGAATGGAACTAACCCGGACTGGCGTTGTTTTCAGCATAATTGTCATGGTGTTATTTTTGTGCTGAAATAAACGCTCTCAGAATGACCTAAAACTTCACAGAAATTATTTTTGGCATAAATAAAAAATATTGGCAAAAGAATCAACCAGAGGGGACCCACACCATGTCCCACAAACCTCCACTGACATCCACTGACCTCAACTCCAACTCCATATATTCACGTTCAGGGAGAAAAAAATCAGAGAGAAGGATTCATCGCGTTTTACGATACGGAGCCGCCGCCACCTCCCGTTCTTCCTCAGGAGGCCAGTTCTGTAGTCCGTTTTCGGCTCCGGAGAGGGGAAATCGTTGCCATCATCATCATCAACCATCCTCCATCACCAATTTTATGATGGTCACCGCCGTGTGTGATTATCCCATCGTAGGCTTGCTGGATGGTGATGGGTTGGATGAGATTTACCATGTAATCGAGTTAGTTTTGTTAGGGTTTGATCCCAAGTATCCACTATGTTCTAAGATTGATGTTGCTATGACTTTGCTATGCTAAATACTTGTCACTAGAGCCCGCATGCCATGATTTCAGATCTGAACCTATTATGTTTTCATGAATATATGTGAGTTCTTGATCCTATCTTGCAAGTTATAGTCACCTTCTACGTGTTATGATCCGGCAACCCCAAAGTGACAATAGTCGGGACACTTCCCGGTGATGACCTTAGTTTGAGTAGTTCATGTATTCACTAAGTGCTAATGCTTTGGTCCAATTCCTATTAAAATAAGGCCTTAATATCCCTTAATTTCCAATAGGACCCCGCTGCCATGGGAGGGTAGGAAAAAAGATGGCATGCAAGTTATTTTCCATAAGCAGGTATGACTATATACGAAATACATGCCTACATTATATTGATGAATTGGAGCTAGTTCTGTGTCACCCTAGGTTATAACTGTGGCATGATGAATGCCATCCGACATAACTATCCATCATCGATCCATTACCTATGATTTCGTTTCATACTGATCTTTGCTAAGTTACTTTTCCGTTGCCACTGTTACGACTGCTATGAAATTGCTTCTGTTACTTTTGCCACTGTTACCATTACTTCCATACTACTGTGCTACTAAATACTTTGCTGCAGATATTAAGTCCTTCAAGTGTGGTTGAATTTACAACTCAGCTGCTAATACTTGAGAATATTGTTTGGATCCCCTTGTGTCGAATCAATAAATTTGGGTTGAATACTCTACCTTCGAAAATTGTTGTGATCACGTATACTTGTGGGTTATCAAGACCTTTTTCTGGCACCGTTGTCGGGGAGCATAGCTCTATTTTCTGAGTCACTTGGGATTTATATATGTTTATCACTATGAGGAATTTGAAAGATCAAAGAACTAAGATTTTTCCCTCAACTACAAGGGGAGGTAAGGAACTGCCATCTAGCTCTGCACTTGATTCTCCTTCTGTTTTGAGTAAACTTGCGACACCTACACTTGCTATTGATTCTGATATGTCGCATGTTATTGATGACGCCACTTATGTTATGCATGATGCTTATGATGATACTACTTCTCTACTTGATAATACTGTGCCACTTGGTGAATTTCTTGATGAACAACTTGCTAGGGTTAGAGAGAATGAAATTACTGAAACTGATGATATTATTGAAATTGAACATTATGATTCTCCCCCTAGATATGAATTTCCTGTAGTACCTGAGGGTTATATTATGGATGAGGATACTGCTAGAGACTTTGTTGCTTGTAATGATAGAGATGATCTTAAGAAACTGTTACTTAAGCTGAAAGAAAAGTCTTTGAAGGCTAGAATGCAATATGACCCTATGTTTGCTACTTCATCTATATTTGTTACTGATAAGGATTATGAATTCTCTGTCGATCCTGAGTTAATTACTTTGGTAGAATCTGATCCTTTCTATGGTTATGAATCTGAAACTGTTGTGGCACATCTTACTAAATTGAATGATATAGCCACCCTATTTGCTCACGAGGAAAAAATTCATTATTACTATATTCTCAAATTGTTTCCTTTCTCATTATAGGGTGATGATAAGTTATGGTTTAAATCTCTTGCTCCTGGTTCTGTGCGTAGTCCCCAGGATATGATTTACTACTTCTCTGAAAAGTATTTCCCCACTCATAAGAAACAAGCTGCCCTAAGGGAAATATTTAAATTTGTGCATATTGAAGAAGACAGTTCCCCACAAGCTTGGGGGAGGCTTCTCTAATTACTTAATGCTTCGCCTGATCATCCTCTCAAGAAAAATGAAATACTTGTTATCTTTAATAATGGACTAACCGATGCTTCCAGAGACCACCTGGATAGTTGTGTTGGTTGTGTTTTCAGGGAAAGAACTATCGAGCAAGCTGAATTGCTATTGAATAATATATTGAGCAATGAAAATGATTGGACACTTCCTGAACCAACTCCTAAGAAAACTCTTAAGAGAAGGGGTATTCTATTTCTCAGTCCTGAAGATATGCAAGAGGCAAATAAATCTATGAAAGAAAAAGGTATTAAAGCAGAAGATGTTAAGAATCTACCGCCTATTGAATAAATACATGGTCTTGATAACCCGACACAAGTAGTAGAGGTAAACTCTCTTTATAGATTTGACGAATGTGATATTCCTCATAATAAGTCTGCTAGTCAATGCGTGGATGAGTTTGATAATTTTATTTTTAAACAAGAAAATTTCAATGCTTATGTTAGTAGACAATTGAAAGGTAATGCTTACATGCTTGACCACTTGGGTGATTATATGAGTAGAGCTGTTAATGATCTTAAGCTTATTAGTAAACATGCTTCCATGGTTACAACTCAAGTAGAACAATTACTTAAGGCACATGATGATTTGCTTAATGAGTTGAATAGTAAGAACGATTATAATGTTGTTAGGGTTATGACTAGAGGTGGTAAAATGACTCAGGAACCTTTGTATCCTGAAGGCCATCCTAAGAGAGTTGAGAAATATTCTAGGAGAGTTAATACTGATGCACCTAGTCCTAGTAATAAAAAGGAAAAGAAAACTGATTGGACTTGCATGCTTCTAGTGAATTTGTTATACACACACCTGAGAATCCTAATGATATTTCTATTTCTGATGACGAGACACAAACTGGGGATGAACATGAACCTAGTGAGAATTTTAATAATGATGTTCATGTTGATGCTCAACCTAGTAATGATAATGATGTTGAGGTAGAACCAGTTGTTGATCTTGATAACCTAGAATCAAATAATCAACATTATGATAAGAGAGACTTTGTTGCTAGGAAACATGGTAAAGAAAGAGAACCATGGGTTCAGAAACCCATGCCCTTTCCTCCTAAGCCATCCAAGAAAAAGGATGATGACGATTTTGAGCGCTTTGCTAAAATGATTAGACCTATCTTCTTGCGTATGCGTGTGGCTGATATGCTTTAAATGCCTCCTTATGCTAAGTATATGAATGATATTGTTACTAATAAAAGGAAGATACCGGAAGCTGAAATTGCCAGCATGCTTGCTAATTATACTTTTAAGGGTGGAATGCTAAAGAAACTTGGAGATCCAGGAGTACCAACTATACCATGCTCCATTAAAAGAAACTATGTTAAAACTGCCTTATGTGATCTTGGAGCCGGTGTTAGTGTTGTGCCTTTCTCCTTATACCGTAAACTTGAATTGAACAGGTTGACACCTACTGAAATTTGTTTGCAAATGGCTGATAAATCAACTGCTATACCCATCGATATTTTTGAGGATGTGCCTGTTGTGGTTGCAAACGTTACTGTCTTAATGGACTTTGTTATTCTTGATATTCCTGAGGACGACAGTATGTCGATCATCCTTGGTAGACCCTTTTTGAACACTACAAGGGCTGTTATTGATTGCTGTCGGATTTCGGGCTCCGCAGACCCTGGATAGATTCGAACTCTGGGGTGTGTGCGAAGAACTCAACCTCCCCAATCTGCCAACTCGTCGATCCAACGGCCTAGCTTGATGAACTGCAAGGAAACGAGACACGACAGTTTACCCAGGTTTGGGCCACCATGCGGTGTAAAATCCTACTCCTGCTTTGTGGTGGATTTGCCTCGAGGTGGGCTGAGGATGAACTAGTACAGTGGGAGAACAACCTCAAGAGGTGTGTTCTTGTGCTCGGGTGAGCTGGTGAGGGTGAGGATGGAATGGATCTCACCCCTCTATGGTGGTGGCTAGGCTCTACTTATAGTGGCCTTGGTCCTCTTCCCAAATGGATGTGGGAAGGGATCCCACAATGGCCAAATTTGAAGGGAGACAACTAGTACATCTTATCCTGACAAATGGTGGTCTTCGTCTGCAAAAGCTTCAGGTCGTGACACTGTGGTGGGCTCGGCGATTACCTCTGTCCTGCCATCCTGGCAGTCTCGGTCTTGTAGCATGGAATGGAAACCTTCGGCTGATTCCACGAGAGTCCGCGCCTGCGCTTGCCTCCTTAGCACCAAAGAGGAAACCCGCTGTCCTGCGCCTGCTGGCGCCCGCCTGGCCTTGGTCATCATGGCTTGCATCATCTGAACCTCACGAGGTGAGCGCTTGCATAGAAATCTCCGCTCCTCAGGAGCCAGCCCGAGGAGGCTGCTCCTTCTTGAGGTCTTCACGTCGTTCGCCTCGCGAGGCCTGCCCCCCGCGAGGGTCTTGTGTTGCTGGTGTTGAAGATGTGAAGGAAATATGCCCTAGAGGCAATAATAAAGTTGTTATTTATATTTCCTTATATCATGATAAATGTTTATTATTCATGCTAGAATTGTATTAACCGGAAACTTGATACATGTGTGAATACATAGACAAAACAAAGTGTCCCTAGTATGCCTTTACTAGACTACCTCGTTAATCAAAGATGGTTAAGTTTCCTGACCATAGACATGTGTTTTCATTTGATGAACGAGATCACATCATTAGAGAATGATGTGATGGAGAAGACCCATTCGTTAGCTTAGCATAATGATTGTATAGTTTTATTGCTAATGCTTTCATCATGACTTGTACATGTTCCTCTCACTATGAGATTATGCAACTCCCGAACACCGGAGGAACACCTTGTGTGCTATCAAACATCACAATGTAACTGGGTGATTATAAAGATGCTCTACAGGGTCTCCAATGGTGTCTATTGAGTTGGCATAGATCGAGATTAGGATATGTCACTCCGTGTATCGGAGAGGTATCTCTATGCCCACTCGACAATGATCATCTCTATAAGCCTTGCAATCAATGTGACTAATGAGTTAGTTACGGGATGATGCATTACGGAACGAGTAAAGAGACTTGCCGGTAACAAGATTGAACTAGGTATGATGATACCGACGATCGAATCTCGGGCAAGTAACATATTGATGACAAAGGGAAAAACGTATGTTGTTATGCGGTTTGACCGATAAAGATCTTTGTAGAATATGTCAGAGCCGATATGAGCATCCAGGTTTCTCTATTGGTTATTGACCGGAGATGTGTCTTGGTCATGTCTACATAGTTCTCGAACCCGTAGGGTCCACACGCTTATCGTTCGATGACGATCGGTATTATGAGTTTATGTGTTTTGATGTACCGAAGGTAGTTTGGAGTCCCGGATGTGATCATGGACATGACGAGGAGTCTCGAAATGGTCGAGACATAAATATTGATATGTTGGACAATGTTATTCGGACACCGAATGAGTTCTGGGGGTCACCGGATAAATATCGTGTGCCGGGGGGTTATCGGAACCCCCGGGGGAACTAATGGGCCTACATGGGCCTTGGAAGAGAGAGGAGGGGCCCCTAGGGCTGGCCGCGTGCCCTCCCTTGAGGAGTCCGAATTGGACTAGGAGGGGGGCGCCCCCCCTCTTTCCCTCTCCCTCTCTCCCTCTCATTCCTTCCCCCTCTCTTCCCTTGTTGGAAACCTACTAGGACTAGGATTCCTAGTAGGAATCCTACTTGGGGCGTGCCCTATGAGGGCTGGACAGCCTCCCCCTTGCTCCTTTATATACGGGGGTAGGGGGGCACCCTAGAACACACAAGTTCACAATTGTCTTAGCCGTGTGTGGTGCCCCCCTCCACAGATTTCCACCATGGTTATATTGTCGCGGGCTTAGGCAACGCCCTGCTTCGGTAACTTCATCATCACCGTCACCACACCGTCGTGCTGACAAAACTCTCCCTTGACTTCAGCTGGATCTAGAGTCCGTGGGACGTCACCGAGCTGAACGTGTGCAGATCGCGGAGGTGCCATTCGCTCGGTACTTGGATCGATTGGATCGTGAAGACGTTTGACTACATCAATAGCGTTACTAAGCGCTTCCGCTTTTGGTCTGCGAGGGTACGTGGACACACTCTCCCCGCTCGTTGCTATGCATCTCCTAGATAGATCTTGCGTGATCGTAGGAATTTTTTTTGAAATACCGCGTTCCCCAACAGTGGTATCAGAGCCAGGTCTATGCGTAGATGTTATATGCATGAGTAGACGACAAGGAGTTGTGGGTAATAATAGTCATACTTCTTACCAGCATGTCATACTTTGATTCAGCGATATTGTTGGATGAAGCGGCTCAGACTGACATAACGTGTACGCTTACATGAGACTAGTTCTACCGACGTGCTTCGCACACAGGTGGCTAGTGGGTGTCTGTTTCTCCAACTTTAGTTGAATCGCGTGTGACTACGCCCGATCCTATTTGAAGGTTAAAACGGCAAACTTGACGAAAAATCATTATGGTTTTGATGCGTAGGTAAGAACGGTTCTTGCTAAGCCCGTAGCAGCCACGTAAAACTTGCAACAACAAAGTAGAGGACGTGTAACTTGTTTTTGCAGGGCATGTTGTGATGTGATATGGTCAAGATGTGATTATATAAATTGTTGTATGAGATGATCATGCTTTGTAACACAGTTATCGGCAACTGGCAGGAGCCATATGGTTGTCACTTTATTGTATGAAATGCAATCGCCATGTAATTGCTTTACTTTATCACTAAGCGGTAGCGACAGTCGTAGAAGCAATAGTTGGCGAGACAACAACGATGCTTCAATGGAGATCAAGGTGTCAAGCCGGTGACAATGGTGATCATGACGGTGCTTTGGAGATGGAGATCAAAGGCACAAGCTGATGATGGCCATATCATATCACTTATATAGATTGCATGTGATATTTATCCTTTATGCATCTTATTTTTCTTAGTACGACGTTAGCATTATAAGATGATCTCTCACTAAATTTCAAGGTACAAGTGTTCTCCCTGAGTATGCACCGTTGCATCAGTTCTTCGTGTGGAGACACCACGTGATGATCGGGTGTGATAAGCTCTACGTTCACATACAACGGGTGCAAGCCAGTTTTGCACGTGCAGAATACTTGGGTTAAACTTGACGATCCTAGCATATGCAGATATGGCCTCGGAACACTGAGACCGAAAGGTCGAGCGTGAATCATATAGTAGATATGATCGACATAGTGATGTTCACCATCGAAAACTACTCCATCTCACGTGATGATCGGACATGGTTTAGTTGATATGGATCACGTGATCACTTAGATGATTAGAGGAATGTCTATCTAAGTGGGAGTTCTTAAGTAATATGATTAATTTAACTTTAATTTATCATGAACTTAGTCCTGATAGTATTTGCATATCTATGTTGTAGATCAATAGCTCGCGTATAACTCCCCTATTTTATTTTTGCTATGTTCCTAGAGGAAACTAAGTTGAAAGATGATAGTAGCCATGATGCGGACTAGGTCCATGATCCGAGGATTATCCTCATTGCGGCACAAAAGTATTATGTCCTTGATGCACCACTAGGTGATGAACCTGTTGCAGGAGCAGATGCAGATGTTATGAATGTTTTGCAAAACTCGGTATGATGACTAGTTGATGGCTTAGAACCGGGACATTAAAAATGTTTTGAACGCCATGGAGCATATGAGATGTTCCAAGAACTAAAATTGGTATTTCAGACTCATGCCCGTGTCAAGAGGTATGAGACCTCTGACAAGTTTTTTGCCTACAAGATGGAGGAGAATAGCTCAACGAATGAGCATGTGCTCAGAATGTCTGAGTACTACAATCGCTTGAATCAAGTGGGAGTTAATCTTCCAGATAAGATAATGTTTGACAGAGTTCTCTAGTCACTATCACCGAGTTACTGGAACTTCGTGATGAACTATAATATGCAAGGGATGACGAAAACGATTCCCCGAGCATTTCGCGATGCTGAAATCAGCGAAGGTAGAAATCAAGAAAAGCATCAAGTGTTGATGGTTGACAAGACTACTAGTTTCAAGTAAAAGGGCAAGGGAAAGAAAGGGAACTTCAAGAAGAATGGCGAGAAAGTTGCCACTCCGATGAAGAAGCCCAAAGCTAGACCCAAGCCTGAAACTGAGTGCTTCTACTTCAAAGGAAATGGTTACTGGAAGCGGAACTACCCCAAATACTTGGCGGATAAGAAGGATGGCAAAGTGAACAAAAATATATATGATATACATGTTATTGATGTGTAGTTTCCTAGTGTTCATAGTAGCCCATGGGTACTTGATACTTCAGTTGCTATGATTAGTAACTCGAAACAGGAGTTACAAAATGAACAAAGACTAGTTGAGGGCGAGGTGACGATGTGTATTGGAAATGATTCCAAAGGTTGATACGATCACCATCGCACACTCCCTTTACCTTCGGGATTAGTGTTGAACCTAAAATAAATGTTATTTGGTGTTTGCGTTGAGCATAATATGATTGGATCATGTTTATTGTGATATGGTTATTCATTTAAGTCAGAGAATAATTGTTGTTCTGTTTACATGAATAAAACCTTCTATCATCTTACATCCAATGTAAATGGTTTACTGAATCTCGATCACAGTGATACACATAATATTGATGCCAAAAGATGCAAAGTTAATAATGATAGTGCGACTTATTTATGGCACTGCCATTTAGGTCATATTGGTGTTAAGTGCATGAAGAAACTCCATACTGATGGGCTTTTGGAATCACTTGATGCTTACGAACCATGCCTCATGGGCAAGATGACTAAGACTCCGTTCTATGAAACAATGGAGCGAGCAACTGACTTGTTGGAAATAATACATATTGATGTATGCGGTCCGATGAGTGTTGAGGCTCACGGCGGGTATCGTTATTTTATGACCTTCACAGATGATTTGAGCAGATATGGGTATATCTACTTGATGAAACATAAGTCTGAAACATTTGAAAAGTTCAAAGAATTTCAGAGTGAAGTAGAAAATCATCGTAACAAGAAAATAGAGTTTCTACGATCTGATTGTGAAGGTGAATATTTGAGTAACGAGTTTGGTCTTCATTTGAAACAATGTGGAATAGTTTCACAACTCACGCCACCTGGAACACCACATCGTAATGGTGTGTCCGAACATCGTAACCGTACATTATTGGATATGGTGCGATTTATGATGTCTCTTACTGATTTACCACTACCGTTTTGGGGTTATGCATTAGAGGCAGCTGCATTCACGTTTAATACGGCATCATCTAAATCCGTTGAGACAACACCATATGAACTGTGGTTTAGCAAGAAACCTAAGCTGTTGTTTCTGAAAATTTGGGGCTGTGATGCTTATGTGAAAAAGTTTCAACCTGATAAGCTCAAAACCAAATCGGAGAAATGCATCTTCATAGGATACCCAAAGGAAACTGTTGGGTACACCTTCTATCACAGATCCAAAGGCAAGATATTCGTTGCTAAGAATGGATCCTTTCTAGAGAAGAAGTTTCTCTCGAAAGAAGTGAGTGGGAGGAATGTAGAACTTGATGAGGTAATTGTACCTTCTCCCGAATTGGAAAGTAGTTCATCACAGTAATCAGTTCCAGTGATTCCTACACCAATTAACTAAGGAAGCTAGTGATGATGATCAAGAAACTTCATATCAAGTTACTATCGAACCTCGTAGGTCAACCAGAGTATGGTCCGCACCAGAGTGGTACGGTAATCCTTTCTAGAAGTCATGTTACTAGACCATGATGAACCTACGAACTATGAGGAAGCAACGATGAGCCCAAATTCCACGAAATTGCTTGAGGCCATGAAATCTGAGATGGGATCCATGTATGAGAACAAAGTATGGACTTTGATTGACTTGCTCGATGATCGGCAAGCCATTGAGAATAAATGGATCTTCAAGCGGAAGACGGACGCTCATAGTAGTGTTACTATCTACAAAGCTCGAATTGTCGCAAAAAGTTTCGACAAGTTCAAGGTGTTGACTACGATAAGATTTTCTCACTCATAGCGTTGCTTAAGTCTGTCCGAATCATGTTAGCAATTGCCACATTTTATGAAATCTGGCAAATGGATGTCAAAACTGCATTCCTTAATGGATTTCTTAAAGAAGAGTTGTATATGATACAACCAGAAGGTTCTGTCAATCGTAAAGGTGCTAAAAATTATGCAAGATCCAGCGATCCATCTATGGACTGGTGTAAGCAGCTCGGAGTTGGAATATACGCTTTGATTAGTTGATCAAAGCATATAGTTTTACACAGACTTACGGTGAAACCTGTATTTAGAAGAAAGTGAGTGGGAGCACTACAGCCTTTCTGATAAGTATATGTGAATGACATATTGTTGATTGAAAATGATGTAGAATTTTCTGGAAAGCATTAAGGAGTGTTTGAAAGGAGTTTTTTAAAGAAAGACCTCGGTGAAGCTGCTTACATATTGAGCATCAAGATCTATAGAGATAGATGAAGATGCTTGATAATTTTTTTCAATGAGTACATACCTGGACAAGTATTTGAAGTAGTTCAAAATGGAACAGTCAAAGAAAGAGTTCTTGCCTGTGTTGCAAGGTGTGAAGTTGAGTAAAGACTCAAAACCCGACCACGGCAGAAAATTGAAAGAAAATGAAAAATCATTCCCTATGCCTCAGTCATAGGTTCTATAAAGTATGCTATGTTGTGTACCAGACCTATTTTGTACCTCACCATGAGTTTGGCAAGAGGGTACAATAGTGATCCAGGAGTGGATCACTGGTCAGCGGTCAAAATTATCCTTAGTGGAATAAGGACATGTTTGTCGATTATGGAGGTGACAAAAAGTTCGTCGTAAAGGGTTACGTCGTAAAAGCTTTGACACTGATCTGGATGACTCTAAGTCTCAATCTGGATACATATTGAAAGTGGGAGCGATTATCTAGAGTAGCTCCGTGCAGAGCATTGTAGACATAGAAAATTTGCAAAATACATACGGCTCCGAATGTGACAGACCCGTTGACTAAACTTCTCTCACAAAGCAAAACATGATCACTCTTTGGGTGTTAATCACATAGCGATGTGAACTAGATTATTGACTCTAGTAAACCCTTTGGGTATTAGTCACATGGAGATGTGAACTAATCACATAAAGATTTGAACTATTGGTGTTAAATCACATGACGATGTGAACTAGATTATTGACTTTAGGGCAAGTGGGAGACAGAAGGAAATATGCCCTAGAGGCAATAATAAAGTTGTTATTTATATTTCCTTATATCATGATAAATGTTTATTATTCATGCTAGAATTGTATTAACCGGAAACTTGATACATGTGTGAATATATAGAAAAAATAAAGTGTCCCTAGTATGCCTCTACTAGACTAGCTCGTTAATCAAAGATGGTTAAGTTTACTGACCATAGACATGTGCTGTCATTTTATGAACGAGATCACATCATTAGAGAACGATGTGATGGAAAAGACCCATCCGTTATCTTAGCATAATGATCGTATGGTTTTATAGCTAATGCTTTCATCATGACTTATACATGTTCCTCTGACTATGAGATTATGCAACTCCTGAATACCGGAGGAACACCTTGTGTTCTATCAAACATCACAACGTAACTGGGTGATTATAAAGATGCTCTACAGGTGTCTCCGATGGTGTTTGTTGAGTTGGCATAGATCGAGATTATGATTTTTCACTCCATGTATTGGAGAGGTATCTCTAGGCCCACTCGGTAATGATCATCACTATAAGCCTTGCAAGCAATGTGACTGATGAGTTAGTTATGGGATGATGAATTACGGAACGAGTAAAGAGACTTGCTGGTAACGAGATTGAACTAGGTATGATGATACCGACGATCTAATCTCGGGCAAGTAACATACCGATGACAAAGGGAACAACGTATGTTGTTATGCGATTTGAACGATAAAGATCTTCATAGAATATGTAGGAGCTAATATGAGCAGCCAGGTTCCGCTATTGGTTATTGACGGGAGATGTGTCTCGGTCATGTCTACATAGTTCTCGAACCCATAGGGTCCGCACGCTTTACGTTCGATGACGATCGGTATTATGAGTTTATGTGTTTTGATGTACCGAAGGTAGTTCAGAGTCCCGAATGTGATAATGGACATGACGAGGAGTCTCGAAATGGTCGAGACATAAAGATTGATATATTGGACGATGTTATTCGGACACCTGATGAGTTCCGGGGGTCACCGGATAAATATCGGACTGCCGGGGGGTTATCAGAACCCCCGGGGGAACTAATGGGCCTACATGGGCCTTGTGTGAGAGAGAGGAGGGGCCCCTAGGGCTGGCTGCCCCCCCCCCCTTGAGAAGTCTGAATTGTACTAGGAGGGGGGAGCCCCCCCCCCCTCTTTCCCTCTCCTTCCTTCCCCCTCTCTTCCCTTGTTGGAAATTGATACGTCTCCATCATATCTATAATTTTTTTTGTTCCATGCCAATACTCTACAAGTTTTACATACTTGTCGCAACTTTTTATACAATGTTTGATACTAACATATTGATCGAGTGCCCATTGCCAGTTCCTGTTTGTTGCATGTTTTTTGTTTCGCAGAAAATCCAAACAAAGTCGAAACGCGATAAAAACTTCCAGAGGTTTTTTTGGGGAGCGCAGAAACAGAAGGAAACAGAGAGAGAGAGAGAGAGAGAGAGAGAGAGAGAGAGAGAGAGAGATCCAATCTTAGAGGGGCTCCCGCCCCTCCGCCGCCATGGAAGCCATGGACCAGAGGGGAAACCCTTCTCCCATCTAGGGGGAAGGTCAAGGAAGAAGAAGAAGTAGGCGGGCTCTCACCCCCTCTCTCCCGGTGGCGCCGGAACTCCGCCGGTACCATCATCGCAAGAATGATCTACACCAACAACTTCACCACTGTCATCACCAACTCTTCCCCCCTCTACATAGCGATGTAACCCCTCTTTTACCCGCTGTAATCTCTACTTAAAGATGGTGCTCAACTCTATATATTATTTCCCAATGATGTATGGCTATCCTATGATGTTTGAGTAGATTTGTTTTGCCCTATGGGTTCATTGATGATTTTGATTTGTTTGAGTTGCATGTTTTAGTATTGGTGTTGTCCTATGGTGCTCTCCGTGTTGCGTAAGCATGAGGGATCCCTGCTGTAGGGTTTGCAATATGTTCATGATTTGCTTATGGTGGGTGGCGTGAGTGACAGAAGCACAGACCCGAGTAAGTAGGTTGTTTGCGCATGGGAATAAAGAGGAATTGATACTATAATGCTATGGTTGGGTTTTACCTTAATGATCTTTAGTAGTTGCGGATGCTTGCTAGAGTTCCAATCATAAGTGCATATGATCCAAGGAGAGAAAGTATGTTAGCTTATGCCTCTCCCTCATATAAAATTGCAATAGTGATTATCGGTCTAGTTAACGATAGCCTAGGGACAAATAACTTTCTTGTGTGACAAAAACCTCTCTACTAAAACTAACTTAGTTGTGTCTTCATCTAAACAGCCCCTACTTTTTATTTACGCGCTCTTTATTATCTTGCAAACCTATCCAACAACACCTACAAAGTACTTCTAGTTTCATACTTGTTCTAGGTAAAGCGAACGGTAAGCGTGCGTAGAGTTGTATCGATGGTCGATAGAACTTGAGGGGATATTTCTTCTACCTTTAGCTCCTCGTTGGGTTAGACACTCTTACTTATCGAAAGAGGCTACAACTGATCCCCTATACTTGTGGGTTATCAAGACCTTTTTCTGGCGCCGTTGCCGGGGAGAGATAGCATGGGGTGAATATTCTCGTGTGTGCTTGTTTTCTTTATCACTAAGTGAATTTTATTTGTTGTCCTAAGTTGTTCTCTATCTTTACCTATGGATATGGAACACGAAATACCAAAAAAATTAGGTTTACTTGCTACTCGTGGAGATGAGGACCCTCCTAAAACCCTTGATGCTCATTATGTGAAAGACCTTATGCACTACTTTAATAATCCTGAGAAAATCTCATTCAATTATATAATGGGAGATACGTTGGATCAACGTGAATAATTTAGGGATTATCGCTTGACTCAAAAAGGGAAACTATTATGGGATCAAATTTATATTTTGCATTGGTATGCTCGGCAACTATGCTTGAGATATGATTATACTTGTTGCTCTAGGATGAAGGCTCCACACCTTCCCTTTTCATGCAAATTTAATGATAATGAAACCTTAGCTTCTTATGCTAATGGTATATATGATTACTATGATGTGGAACGAATAGAAGAATTTGTAGCTTTTAAGGGTGCATGTGAGATTGAATCTTTGTTTAAAGAGTTTGAAGATTTTGATGATTCAGTTTATAGACCTGAAAATTTAGCTATCCTTAAATATTGCTATGAAAATTATAAATACAATTATGATATTGATGAATTTATTGAGAAAGTCTCCACTGTCCGAGAAGAGACTAATATTTTGCAGGAGTCAATGGAAGAAGAAATTGATGAAACTGTGAGATCATTGGATGAAAAAGATGATGAGGAGAGCGAACAACAAAAGGAGGAAGATCGGATTAGCTACCTGTGCCCACCTTCTAATGAGAGTAACTCTCCAACTCATACATTATTTAATGTCCCTTTCGTTCTTACCGAAGGATGAATGCCATGATAATTGCTATGATCCCATTGATTCGTTTGAAATATCCCTTTTTGATGAACTTGATGCTTGCTATTCTTGTAGCCAAGATGCCAATATGAATTATGCTTATGGAGATGAACTTCCTATTGTTCCTTATGTTAAACATGGAATTGTTGCTATTGCACCCACACATGATAGTCCAATTTTCTTTTTGAATTATCCAAACTACACTATATCGGAGAAGTTTGCACTTATTAATGATTATATTGATGGGTGGCCTTTTACCGTTGCACATGATAATTTTGATGAATATAATATGCATGTGCTTGCTGCTCCTACTTGCAATTATTCTAAGAGAGGAACTACATCTCCGCCTCTCTATGTTTCCAACACGATAAAATTGCAAGAAACTTCCTATGCTATGCATTGGCCTTTACTTGATGTGCATGAATTGTTCTTGTATGACATGCCTATGCATAGGAAGAGAGTTGGACTTCGTCATTGCGTGCTCACTAATAAATGCCAAATCATTGCTAATTCAAATTGGCTTTGATATACCTTGGGATCAGGGTAGATTCATTACTTGAGCACCTTATGCCTAGCTTAATGGCTTTAAAGAAAGCGCTGCCAGGGAGACAACCCGGAAATTTTAGAGAGTCAATTATTTCTATTGAGTGTTTTTATGGAGTTTAAAAACAAAAAAAATAAAGAGGGGAACCAAAAACTTTTCAAAAAGGAAAGTGAAAGTGAGAGAGACAAGCATTGTTGAAGTGAGGGAGCAACTTGAACTTTGTTCATGCTCACAGAAACTTTGTGAATCTTGATTACAGAAACTTCTCAACAAAAATAATTATCCCCTTGTAAAATTCCATTGTATTATAAAAATAATGTGCCAAGATTTGCCTTTAGGGTGTTTACATTGCTTGTTGGTTTGTGCTGTGCAAAACAGAAACTTCGGCTCTAGTGCGGGATTTTACATTTTTTACTGGAACGTCAAACGGTTCTGAAACTTGTTGCACTGTCTTTCAATACAAATTGTTTATTTTTCCTAACTTGTTCAGAACTTTTGGAGTACCAGAAGTATGGTGAATGTTCAGATTACTACAGAATGTCTTGTTTAAGACAGATTCTGTTTTTTGATGCATTGTTTGCTTGTTTTGATGAAACTATCGATTTATATCAGTGGATTAAGCCATGGAAAAGTTATATTATAGTAGCTACAATGAAAAAACAAAATATGAATTGGTTTGCAACAGTACTTAGAGTAGTGATTTGCTCTATTATACTAACGAATCTTACCAAACTTTCTGTTGAGTTTTGGGTGGATGAAGTGATCAAGGATCGAGGAGGTCTCAATATGAGAAGAAGGAGGAGAGGCAAGAGCTCAAGCTTGGGGATGCCCAAGGCACCCCAAGTAAATATTCAAGGAGACTCAAGCGTCTAAGCTTGGGGATGCCCCGGAAGGCATCCCATCTTTGTTCAACAAGTATCGGTATGTTTTCGGTTTAGTTTCGTTCATGTGATATGTGCAAATCTTGGAGCGTCTTTTGCATTTAGATTTTTCCTTTTAAATTGATGCACCATGCTGTTATGAGATAGTCCTTGGTTGATTTATAGAATGCACTTTGCACTTCACTTATAGTATATCTTTTGATTATGGCTTTATAGAATGCTTCATGTGCTTCACTTATATCTTTTGAAGTTTGGATTCCATGTTTCCCTACACAAAGAAAACCGTCATTTTTAGAATGCTCTTTTGCTTCACTTATATCTGTTAGGGTGTGGGCATATCTTTTGTCGAAATAAATAAACTCTCTTGCTTCACATATATGTATTTAAAGAGTTGACAGGAATTGGTCATTCACATGGTTAGTCATAAAATCCTACATAAAACTTGTAGATCACTGAATATGATATGTTTGATTCCTTGCAACAGTTTTGCGATATAAAGATGGTGATATTAGAGTCATGCTAGTTAGTAGTTGTGAATTTGAGAAATACTTGTGTTCAGGTTTGTGAGTCCCGTAGCATGCACGTATGGTGAACCATTATGTAACGAAGTTGGAGCATGAGATATTTTTTGATTGTCTTCCTTATGAGTGGCGGTCGGGGACGAGCGATGGTCTTTCCCTACCAATCTATTACCCTAGGAGCATGCGCATAGTACTTTGTTTCGATAGCTAATAGACTTTCGCAATAAGTATGTGAGTTATTTATGACTAATGTTGAGTCCATGGATTATACGCACTCTCACCCTTCCATCATTGCTAGCCTCTTCGGTACCGTGCATTGCGCTTTCTCACCTCAAGAGTTGGTGCAAACTTTGCCGGTGCATCCAAACCCCGTGATACGATACGCTCTATCACACATAAGCCTCCTTATATGTTCCTCAAAACAGCCGCCATGCCTACCTATTATGGCATTTCCATAGCCATTTCGAGATATATTGCCATGCAACTTTCATCATCTTCATATACATGACTTGAGCATTTATTGTCATATTGCTTTGCATGATCGTAAGATAGCTAGCATGATGATTTCATTTCTACGCTAGATCATTGCACATCCCGGTACACCGCCGGAGGCATTCATATAGAGTCATATCTTTGTTCTAGTATCGAGTTGTAATATTGAGTTGTAAGTAAATAAAAGTGTGATGATCATTATTAGAACATTGTCCCATGTGAGGTTAGCAAAATAAAAGTGGCCAAAGAGGCCCCCAAAAAAGAGAGAGGCCAAACAAGCCTACAAAAAAGAGAAAAATAATAAATAATAATAAATGAGAGAAAAGAGAGAAGGGGCAATGTTACTATCCTTTTACCACACTTGTGCTTCAGAGTAGCACAATGTTCTTCATATAGAGAGTCTCTTGAGTTAGCACTTTCATATACTAGTGGGAATTTTCATTATAGAACTTGGCTTGTATATTCCAACGATGGGCTTCCTCAAATGCCCTAGGTCTTCATGAGCAAGCAAGTTGGATGCACACCCACTTAGTTTTCAGTTTGAGATTCCATACACTTATAGCTCTTAGTGCATCTGTTGCATGGCAATCCCTACTACTCGTATTGAAATCAATTGATGGGCATCTCCATAGCCCATAGATTAGCCACGTCGATGTGAGACTTTCTTCCTTTTTGTCTTCTCCACACAGCCTCCACCATCATATTCTATTCCACCTGTAGTTCTATATCCATGGCTCACGCTCATGTATTATGTGAAAGTTGAAAAGGTTTGAGAACATCAAAAGTTTGAAACAATTGCTTGGCTTGTCATCGGGGTTGTGCATCATTTGAATATTTTGTGTGGTGAAGATGGAGCATAGCCAGACCATATGATTTTGTAGGGATAACTTTCTTTGGCCATGATATTTTGAAAAGACATGATTCCTTTATTAGTATGCTTGAAGTATTATTATCTTAATGTCAAATGATATACTATTGCTTTGAATCACTTGTGTCTTGATATTCATGCCATGATTAGATTACATGATCAAGATTATGCTAGGTAGCATTCCACATCAAAAATTATTAAGCTTGGGGATGCTGATACGTCTCCGTCGTATCTGAAACCTACTTGGGGCGCGCCCTATGAGGGCCGGACGGCCTCCCCCTTGCTCCATTATATACGGGGGCAGGGGGCACCTTAGAACACACAAGTTGGCAGTTGTCTTAGCCGTGTGCGGTGCCCCCTCCACAGATTTCTACCTCGGTCATATTTTCGCGGTGCTTAGGCGAAGCCCTGTGTCGGTAACTTCATCATCACAGTCACCACGCCGTCGTGCTGACGAAACTCTCCCTCGACCTCAGCTGGATCTAGAGTTCGTGGGACGTCACCGAGCTGTACGTGTGCAGATCACAGAGGTGTCGTGCGTTCGGTACTTGGATTGGTTGGATCGCAAAGATGCTCGACTACATCAACCGCGTTACTAAACGCTTCCGCTTTTGGTCTACGAGGGTACGTGGACACACTCTCCCCGCTCGTTGCTATGCATCTCCTAGATAGATCTTGCGTGATCGTAGGAAAAAAATTGAAATACTGTGTTCCCCAACAAGATGGGCCGTACCAGGCCGCTGACATAGCCACGCTGCGGGCCGCAAGCAGGCAAGTCTGGGTACCCTGGTTCACAGAACACCGACAGTAGCCCCGGGACCTAAGGCGCGCTCGGACATGGCTTCGAGGCGAAGCCAAAGTGCAAGTACAGAGCGCCGCGGGTCCCAATCACCTGTGGACCCAGACGACGCGTGGCGCTTGATGGGACATGGGCGTCTCCGCTTCCCCACGCGGCCTCAGCAACCGTTCGACTTGACAAGAGCCTGCTGCATGCAGAAAAACCATCATTACTGGGGATCGTGGAGGCCGGCGGTTGGCCTCCCTCCGACTATAAATGAGGGGAGGGGTGGAGCATGGCATGGCATGGCTATAAATAAGTGAGCTAATGCTATTCCAAGACTATTATTTCAGGAAAGCTCAATGAATGGCATGGCATGGATGATGAAAGTGGATCCCTCAAAATACTAAGGACAAAGGATTGGCTCAAGCTCAAAAGCTCAGGACTCTTCATTTTACATTTTAGTGATCCAAGATCACATTGAGTCTATAGGAAAAGCCAATACTATCAAGAAGGGATGAGGTGTTGCTTAATGAGCCTTTTGCTTCGTGTGCTTAGTGATATGCTCCAAAACCCTCAACTACTTTCCCACATCCACAAATGACCTAAACTTAAAGCCAAAATCGGTCACACCCGGCGCCACCGATTCCAAAAGTCATAGCCATGGCCACAAACCCTAAGCAAATCGGTCTTACCGATAGGGATCTCGGTCTCACCGAGATGGGGTTGCAATCTCTCTATTTCCCTTCGTAACGTTTCGGTCTAACCGAAGTGTGTGATCGGTCCCACCGAGATTGCAATGTAAACTCTCTGTTTACTTTTTGTAACATTTCGGTCTCACCGAAAAGAGCAAATTGGTCCCACCGAGTTTACCTGACCAACTCTCTGGTTAGCTAATTACCAAAATCGGTCTCACCGAGTTTGTGTAATCGGTCTCACCGAGATTACGTTCTACCCTAACCCTAACCATATCGGTCTCACCGAGATGCATGTCAGTCCCACCGAAAATCACTAACGGTCACTAGGTTTACTAAATCGGTCCGACCGAGTTTAACTATTCGGTCCCACCGAGTTCGGTAAATTGTGTGTAACGGTTAGATTTTGTGTGGAGGCTATATATACCCCTCCACCTCCTCTTCATTCATGGAGAGAGCCATCAGACTGAACCTACACTTCCAACTTACCATTTCTGAAAGAGAACCACCTACTCATGTGTTGAGGCCAAGATATTCCATTCCTACCATATGAATCTTGATCTCTAGCCTTCCCCAAGTTTCTTTCCACTCAAATTATCTTTCCACCAGATCCAAAACCTATGAGAGAGAGTTGAGTGTTGGGGAGTCTATCATTTGAAGCACAAGAGCAAGGAGTTCATCATCAACACACCATTTGTTACTTCTTGGAGAGTGGTGTCTCCTAGATTGGCTAGGTGTCACTTGGGAGCCTCCGACAAGATTGTGGAGTTGAACCAAGGAGTTTGTAAGGGCAAGGAGATCGCCTAGTTCGTGAAGATCTACCACTAGTGAGGCAAGTCCTTCGTGGGCGACGGCCATGGTGGGATAGACAAGGTTGCTTCTTCGTGGACCCTTCGTGGGTGGAGCCCTCCGTGGACTCGCGCAAATGTTACCCTTCGTGGGTTGAAGTCTCCACCAACGTGGAAGTACGATAGCACCACCTATCGGAACCACGAGAAAAACATCCGTGTCTCCAATTGCGTTTGAATCCTCTAAACCCTTCCCCTTACTTTCTTGCAAGTTGCAAGCTTTAATTTCCGCTGCCAATATACTCTTAGCATGCTTGCTTGAATTGTGTGATGATTTCTTGACTTGTCCTAAAATAGTTAAAATCTGCCAAACTATAAAATTGGGAAAAGGTTAAGTTTTTATTGGTCAAGTAGTCTAATCACCCCCCCTCTAGACATACTTCAAGGTCCTACAAGTGGAATCAGAGCTTTGGTCTCCATTTTCTTTGATTTCCATAGCTTTTGGTGGTCATAGCCTTGGTTTAACAACCTAGGAGAGTATGGCGTCTAGTGAGGGAAATTATCACCGTAGAGGTCCTTACTTTGATGGTACTAATTTTGCTAGTTGGAAGCATAAGATGAAAATGCATATTCTTGGACATAACCCCGCCGTTTGGGCAATTATTTGTATTGTCTTTCAAGGTGAATTTTTTGATGGGAGAGAACCGAACCGTGAATCTGATGCGGAAGAATTGAAGATGCTACAATACAACGCTCAAGCATATGACATCATCTTCAACGGATTGTGCCCTGATGAATTCAACAAAATCAGCCGTCTTGAGAATGCAAAGGAAATTTGGGATACTTTGATTGATATGCACGAAGGTACCGAATCCATCAAGGAATCCAAGTTGGATGTGCTCCAAAGTCAGCTTGACAAGTTCAAAATGAAGGATGGTGAAGGTGCCGCTGAAATGTACTCTAGGCTTGCTCTTATCACAAATGAGATTGCCGGCTTAGGGAGTGAAGAGATGACCGACAAATTCATCATCAAAAGATCCTAAGAGCATTGGATGGAAAGTACGATACCGTGTGCACATTGATCCAAATGATGCCAAACTACAAAGATCTCAAGCCAATGGAAGTCATTGGAAGGATTGTTGCTCATGAGATGTCACTCAAGGACAAGGAGGAACTTCACAACAAGTCAAGTGGTGCTCACAAAGCCTCAAGTGAAGCCCCCACATCATCAAGTGAGAAACCAACCTTCAATGAAGAATTGAGCTTAATGGTGAAGAACTTCAACAAATTCTACAAAAGTAGAAGCAAAGAAAGAAGCTCCAAGTCAAGGTCTTACAATGACAAAAGATCTTCTAGTCGAGGGCTTAAATTGCTACAATTGTGGGAGACCCGGACACTACTCCAATGAGTGTACGGCACCCTACAAAAGAAGAGAAGATTCTCCAAAAAGAAGAAGCAAAAGAGAAGAATCACCACCGAGAGAGAGGAGGAGTAGAGATGATCGTTATGAACGATGACCCTCACAGAGAAGCAAGGATTCTGAAAGGAAGGACAAGTCATCAAAGAGCTACACAAAACAAAGACATCAAGCTCATGTTGGTGAATGGGTTTCCGGCTCCGACTCCGACCATCACTCCGAGAGAACCTAACACTCCGACTCCGAACATACTCAAGATGAAGGTGTTGCCGGTCTAGCACTTGTGTCAACCAACTCCTACGACATATTTGATTCACCAAATGATGGAATTGGAAGATGCTTCATGGCCAAAAGTCCAAAGGTAACACATCCCTAGTATGTTGATTTCAATAGTGATGAAGATGACTTGCTAGGTGATGATGATTTACTTGTTGACAACTCTAGTGATGAATACTATGATGAAACGTCAATTAATCATGCTAATCAAACGAATGACAATGATAAGGAGAAAATTGAGCTTCTAACTAAAGAACTAAACACTCTTAAGTTGGCTCATGAAACTATCTTCAAGATCATCGAGAACTTTTAAGGGCTCATGAGAAGTTACGCTTTGAAAAGCTCAATCTTGAGCAAGAGCATGAGTTCTTAAAGGCAATCAATGATGATCTCCGCAAGAAAAGTTCTTCTTACATTGCCAAGCGTTTACTCTTATCTACTTAATTGCCTCAAGTCAAGTCTAGTAACAAGTACACGAAAGATACTTCCTCTAGTAGTAACAATAATAATGTCAAATCCAATGTTGTTGCTTCTAGTAGTTCTCTTGATTCCACTAATGATTCTCTTAGCCAAGTTACACTTGAGCAAGAAAATAGTTTATTGAAGGGAATTATAGAGAAAGGTGTGTTTACAAGAGCCTTGCTGGAGTAAGCAATTTGAGGAAATTGTACGCAAGCAAGGAAGGCACCGGAAGAATCAAGGTGTTGGTTTTGAACGAAAGTTCAACGCCAATGGAGTTGAGTGGGAAGAAGATCAATACCCCAAGACAAAGTTTGTTCCTCAACAAGAGAAGTATGATCCTACTTCCTTCAAGGGGACACAAGCTCAAGATGATCTTCCACCACAAGACCACAAGAACAAAGGCAAGGACAAGCTTCAAGAAGAGATTGATGCATTTGAAGAAGCACCTAAAGCCTCGTTCGAGTGGGTACCCAAGACTACATCAAGTTCTACTTCATCAAGTACAACTACAACTCCAAGGATTCCCATCAGAATGATGTGGATCCCGAAGAAGAAGAACTAGAGAGTTCTTGAGGGTGACTCCGCCAACAATCTTCACTCCTATCATTTTGGCAAGAACAAGTGCAGACAACTTTCACATCTTGCACTAATTGAAGGAGTCACAAACCCTCATGTTGGTAAGGCAAGGGACAAGGTAACCTAATGTTTTCATGGACATCATCCTATGTGTGCGTCACTCTATGTCTATGGATATTCTTGTTTGTTCCTTGTGGGACTAACCCATGTAGGCAAGTTGAAAGTGCAACTCACTCCAAAGGATTGCTCCAAATGATCTACATCAACATTGAGCATCTACATCTTCAACACCTACATGAAGTCATCATCAACAAAACCCAAGGTTAGTTCAACCCTCTAAGGGGGTATCTCACATCTAGGGGAGCTTAACTCTAAGAATTGAGTCAAAGCAACTCTAATGGTGTGAACACATTAATGCATTATGTAAAAGTGGTAACCCCACTTGAGCTTAAACGATGAGTATGACCTATGATCAGATGTTCTCATTTGACTCCTAAGTCAATATACTCATATATAGATGACCTAGTCATCGCCAATTGTTTGATAGATGCTAAAATTGGTTGTGCATGCTTTGCCACATAGTTCATTTGCCATCTTATTGTGTGAGCATGTTGGTGCATATTTTACTCATTCAAGGACATCCACTTGTTATTTTGCTTGTCTGGTTTCTTTTCTTTGTGCCAAGTGGATGGACAAGAATGCCTAAGAACCTTCTTTAGCTATCTATGCTTTTCTCGTCTCAAACTCTATTCATACTACATCACAAAATTTGATCAAGTCAAATTCGAACCACTCTGTGTGAGGAGCACTCGGAGTCCCCGATTCGTCATAGACTTAAAATTCCAAAACCTCTTAATGATTCTCGGTCTGACCGATCCATCCATTTCGGTCCTACCGAGATCATCAAGTTGATCTGAGTTTTCAATCTCGATGCAACCGATTTGAACTTTTCGGTCTCATCGAGTTCAGAATCGCTTGCAGTTATGCATCTCGGTGCCACCGAAGTTGTTCCACTTGGTCACACCGGCAGTGGTCGGGCTATATAGTAGTCCGCAAAATTTTGGAAATTTCTCCAAACCCTTCGCCACAAGATCAGCTCGCTCTGCCATCGTGGTCTCCGGATCGTCTCCTCGCCGCCAGTAGCCTCCTGTCGCTGGTCTTCGCCGTCGTCAATGGATTTCGTCCCCGCCGTTGCTGTCGTAGCAAGTCCACCGCCAAGTTAGGGTATGGACTTGATCTTTGTGCTATCCACGTCTGTTTCCTAGCACATTGTTTTCATATTGAATCTTGCCACGATTGCAACTCATCTATCCAGCCAAAGTAGTTCATAGATTAGATGTGATTCAGATTTTTAGGTTTAGGTTTCCGCCGAAACCATCTTGGACCCACCGAGTTGAAAAACTCGGTCTCACCGATTGGCATATGCCATTGCACAAGTGACTCTCATTCGACCGAGAATTACTAATCGGTGCAACCAATTTGAGAATTCTGTGAAACCCTAGCAGTCTCGGTGCCACCGAACTGAAACTTCGGTAATCGAGATCATCGCTTAGGTTCCAAAACTGCTTCGGTATCACCGAGTTTGAAAATCGGTGGATCCGAAATGCTTTCGTGGAAAACTAAAACTGAACTTTTGAGTCATTCTTTTGCAAAAACCTCTGCATTTTGTGATGCTCATCTTTTCTATCTCGCCTATAAACTCTTCACGTGGTCATTCAGCTTTTGGCAAGATATCCGATCAAAGTGACAGCCGAACAGTCGAAGAGCAGATAAACTTCAGTGAGGGCACTAGTCCCTCAACTTCAGATGAAGGGAGCAGAAGTACTCCAAGCAATTTGCCTAAGGCTGCTACTAGGCAAAGGAGGAAAATAACTTCAGATTCAGAGGATGAAGATTATAGAGTCGAGGAAGATGAGGCTACTTCCAAGAAAGAAGTGCTCAAGAAGGAAAGGGTCATGAAGACCAAAAGGCTGCAGGAAGACAACCAATGTCTAAGGCCGAACATCAACTCAACTACCCGAAAATCCTGATCCCAAAGAGCCAGCTTGTCAAAGCAAGAAGAGTAAGGAAAGGGTCAAGATGACCATGGCCAGAGTAATTGGGAAGCCTTCCATGATGGAAGAGGAAGAGCTCACGCACCAGCGCCAAAGGCACCAAAGCTAATGGGTGATGCAATCAGATCAGGGGCTGCCACATCTAAGCCCAAGGAAGCACCCATAGCTGCCCCCAAGGCCAAGTCTGCACCAAAGAGGAATATTAGGAGTATTCTAGCTGCTGAGAAGAACAAGGCCCCAGTGCCTGAGGTTGATGAGGAAGATGAAGAAGGACAGGTTCTGAGGAAGCTCAAGCCAAAGATACCAAAGCACAATGATGCCCATCATGTGGCTGAGAACATGAGAATCAGGAAAGACTCAGGGCTGAGGAAATGGAGAATGGAAGATCCATATGCTTCAAGGAGAAGAACTGATGTTGATTATAGGTTCCACACAAAGGAACAGGAGGACTTTTATGAGACCATTCTGTTGGACAAGAAGCCCATTGTCTGTGACATGAGGTGGGTCGACTGGAACTTCATCAAGGAGAATGAAGAGCACTATCTTGGAGTGCAGGACAGCTTTGTGAGTTTTGGAGTTGCAGATTTTGTTGGGCAAAAACTCACAAATTGGAATGATGAGCTTATCATGCAGTTTTACTCCACAGCACATTTTTACCCAGATGGGAAAATTGTTTGGATGTCTGAAGGTACAAGGTACCAGTCAACTGTTGAGGAGTGGGCAAAGCTGATAAATGCCCCAGAAGAGAATGAGGATGACTTAGACATTTATGCCAAGAAGAAAAAGGATGACAATTAAATGGCTCACATGTACAAGGATATTCCAAATAAGGCATTAGCAACTCACAAGTTTGGATCAGTTCACTATCTGCTGTCAGGGTTGCCAACCATAAATTGGATTCTGAGGCACACTTTGTTGCCCAAGTCTGGTGACCATAACATGATCAGAGGGCATGCCATCAACATGTTGCATGTGTTTGATGTGCCACAGAAGTTTAAAGTCATGAGCCTGATCATTGAAACTATCAAGAGGACCGCAGCAGATCAGAAGAGGAGCTGTGGATATGCACCTTAGATTCAAGAACTGATAAACTTAAAGATGGGCACAGGAAAATATCAGTTGGATAAGGAACACTTTCCACTTTATCCAGACTTTGAGGACAATGAGGTTGTCATGAATGAAGATGATCCATCATCAGTTCAAGCACAGGAGAAGAAGGAGAAGGCAAAGAGGGAGAAGGCTGCCAAGATGCCAACTCAAGAGGAGGCATCTGAGTATTTCTTGAAGAACAAGCAGGAGCAGCTTGGTTACTTAATAGCATCAACTCTGAGGATTGAGAAGGGATTGGCCACCCTAACTCAAAACCAGGAGAGCCTGGAGAGAATCATAGAACAAAAGTTCTATAACATAGATGTGAAAGTAACTGAGATCCAGACTGCAGTGGAGGAGATACAAGAGGACATGCAGGAGAGGAAGGGCAAGACTACAACCAATGTGTTTGCCAAAGTGCCTAGAGCCCAGAGGTCATCAAGTGTGCAAGTTTCTGACACAAGAGCAACTTCATCTGCACCAGCTACAGCCTCAGTGCAACCAGCTCCAGCATCTACATCAGCTCCAGCTCCATCTACATCAACTGAAGTCTTCGTCCAAGGAGCCATCTCTACACCACCACCAGAAGATCAAGCCTGAGAGATGATCTAGCACTATGCATTTTCTATGAACTTTTTGGTAACTTGTTGCCAAAGGGGGAGAAAAATGTATAGATCATAGGCTTCAAGAGAGAGAGTGTGTTTATTTTGTTCTCTCTTGCTTTATTTGGTGGTTTTTCAAACTTTGTTTGCTTTTGGTTGAGATACTATGCTTGTGAGACATTGATGATCATGTGTTTGATCATAAGCTACACTTATGCATGCTTGATATTATCCTATCTATCTTATGTGATCACTCACTTTGCTTGGTGATGAGTGCATGTATTCATTGTTTATTATTTTGAGCGCTCTAACAAGATGTATGTGACATGGAAGAGTAACCCATGAGCCTAATTCATTGTGCATTTGCAGTCCAAAGCAAATCTAAAACTATGCACAAATTTAGGGGGAGCTCTTGCTTAGCACATACTTCTCAAAGCGACGATGTTATTTAAATTCTATTATCATTTGTCGAAGCTTTGATCTATATGTTGTCATCAATTACTAAAAAGGGGGAGATTGAAAGTGCAACTATCCCTAGGTGGTTTTGGTAATTCATAACAACATATAGCTCATTGAGTTAATGCTATTCCAAGACTATTATTTCAGGAAAGCTCAATGAATGGCATGGCATGGATGATGAAAGTGGATCCCTCAAAATACTAAGGACAAAGGATTGGCTCAAGCTCAAAAGCTCAAGACTCTTCATTTTACATTTTAGTGATCCAAGATCACACTGAGTCTATAGGAAAAGCCGATAGTATCAAGAAGGGATGAGGTGTTGCTTAATGAGCCTTTTGCTTCATGTGCTTAGTGATATGCTCCAAAACCCTCAACTACTTTCCCACATCCACAAATGACCTAAACTTAAAGCCAAAATCGGTCACACCGATTCTTTCTATCCGCGCCACCGATTCCAAAAGTCATAGCCACGACCACAAACCCTAAGCAAATCGGTCTTACCGATAGGGATCTCGGTCTCACCGAGATAGGGTTGCAATCTCTGCTTCCCTTCGTAACGCTTCGGTCTAACCAAAGTGAGCGATCGATCCCACCGAGATTGCAATGTAAACTCTCTGCTTCCTTTTTAACATTTCGGTCTCACCGAAAAGAGCAAATCGGTCCCACCGAAGTTTACTCCGACCAACTCTCTCGATTAGCTAATTACCAAAATCGGTCTCACCGAAGTTTGTGTAATCGGTCTCACCGAGATTATGTTATGCCCTAACCCTAACCATATCGGTCTCACCGAGATGCATGTCGATCCACCAAAAATCACTAACGGTCCCTAGGTTTACTAAATCGGTCCGACTGAGTTTAACTATTCGGTCCCACCGAGTTTGGTAAATTGTGTGTAACTATTAGATTTTGTGTGGAGGCTATATATACCCCTCCACCTCCTCTTCATTCGTGGAGAGAGCCATCAGACTGAATCTACACTTCCAACTTACCATTTCTAAAAGAGAACCACCTACTCATGTGTTGAGGCCAAGATATTCCATTCCTACCATATGAATCTTGATCTCTAGCCTTCCCCAAGTTGCTTTCCACTCAAATTATCTTTCCACCAGATCCAAAACCTATGAGAGAGAGTTGAGTGTTGGGGAGACTATCATTTGAAGCACAAGAGCAAGGAGTTCGTCATCAACACACCGTTTGTTACTTCTTGGAGAGTGGTGTCTCCTAGATTGGCTAGTTGTCACTTGGGAGCCTCCGACAAGATTGTGGAGTTGAACCAAGGAGTTTGTAAGGGCAAGAAGATTGCCTACTTCATGAAGATCTACCGCTAGTGAGGCAAGTCCTTCGTGGGCGACGGCCATGGTGGGATAGACAAGGTTCCTTCTTCGTGGACCCTTCGTGGGTGGAGCCCTCCGTGGACTCACGCAACCGTTACCCTTCGTGGGTTGAAGTCTCCACCAACATGGAAGTACGATAGCACCACCTATCGGAACCACGAGAAAAACATCCGTGTCTCCAACTGCGTTTGAATCCTCTAAACCCTTACCCTTACTTTCTTGCAAGTTGCATGCTTTAATTTCCGCTGCCAATATACTCTTAGCATGCTTGCTTGAATTGTGTGATGATTGCTTGACTTGTACTAAAATAGTTAAAATCTGCCAAACTATAAAATTGGGAAAAGGTTAAGTTTTTATTGGTCAAGTAGTCTAATCACCCCCCTCTAGACATACTTCAAGGTCCTACACAGGTCCACCTTGCGCAGGCTGGAAAATGTCTCCTCCAGGTCTTCAATAAGGGTCCTTGCCTCCCGATGTTTCACCACTATGTCGTCGACGTACGCCTCGACGTTCCTCCTGAGCTGCCGGCCCAAAGTGACGTGCATCAACCGCTAGAAGGTTGCTCCGGCATTACGCAGCACGAATGGCATGCAAGTGTAGCAGTACACCCCGCATGGGGTCAAGAAAGTTGTCTTCTCAACATCTTGCACTGCCATTTTGATTTGGTGATAGCCCGAGAAGGCGTCCAGGAAGCACAGCAAGTCGCACTTGGCCGTGGAGTCGACGATCTGATCGATGTGTGGCAGCAGAAAGGGGTCTTGAGGACAAGCCTTGTTGAGGTTGGTGAAATCGACGCACATGCGCTCCTTCCCGCCTTTCTTTGGGACGATAACCGGGTTTGCCAGCCATTCTGGATACCGCACCTCCCGAATGACGCCAGCCTCTTCGGCTTGCGGGTCTCTTGGACGATGAATGTCTGATTCTCCATGGACTGCCGCCGTGCCTTCTGTTTCACCGGGCGTGCGTTAGGGTACACCCTCAAGTGATGCTCGATTATCCCCCTCGGGATCTCGACCAGATTCTTGGGCTCCCACGCGAACACGTCCTTGTTGGTGCGTAGGAAGCAGACCAATGCCTCTTCTTGGTCCGGAGGGAGGCCGCCGCCTATGGTGAAGGTGGAGCCCGACGCCTCGTCTTCATCGACTGGCACCTGCTTCATCTCAGCCCGATCTTGAGAGAATAATTGCTTCTTCCTCGCTGGTGCAGCCCCTGAAGCTTCCGGGGCTCTTTCCTCGCTCGGTCGTGCGGCCTCTGCAGCTCTGAAGGCGGGCTTTTGGGCCAGCAGCGTGTCCTTGGTGTCCCCCGCCACGGTGAGGATGTCGCTGCTTCCCGGCATCTTAATGAGGTTGTAACCGGGGTGGGTTGCCGCCATGAACTCGGCCAAGGTCGGGTACCCGAGGATGGCGTTGTACGGAAGGCCGATGCGGGCAATGTCGAAGTCGATAAGCTTGGTGCGGTAGTTGTCGCGTGTGCCGAAGGTGATGGGGAGGCGGATCTGCCCCAGGGGGCAGGTGGAGCCGTCGACAACTCCGGTGAAAGGCTTGGTGGGGCGGAGCCGGCCGTGGGGCACGTGAAGCAGGACAAATGCCTCCACGGAGAGGATGTTGAGGGCAGCGCCACCGTCGACGAGGATCCTGGTGACCGCCAAGTTGCAGATGGTGGGGGTGCAGAGCATCGGGAGTGTGCTGACGCCAGCCGAATTCGTGGGGTGATCGGTCGGTCTGGGGCACCGCCCAGCCTGGAGGAGCTCCCAGCTGCGCGTGGGTGGCACCCATCTGGCGAAAGAACTGCTTGACGTGGCAGTCCGAGGTTGGCGTTTGCGAGCCGCCGAGGAGTGCCGCGACGGCATGGGGCGCCGGCGCCGCAAAGCATCTGATGAAGAGGCAAGCACAGCTCCTCCCAGGAGGCCACTGAAGACTCTAGCAAGCCCAAGAGCCAGGTGCGCTGCATGCCTGTAAGGGCCGTGGGTAGCCAGTTTGCCACGACCTTGTCGTTGCCGACGGCCGCCCATACCGCCTCCTCGTACGGCCGGAGGAATCCCGTCGGGTCCGCCGCACTGTCGTGTCGAGGTGGTAGCTCTGGCCTGAACTTGGGCGGCCACCGCACCCGCCGCAAGGCAGGGATGAAATCCCGGAGACCCATGGCGCCTCCGAACGGATTCATTGGTCCGGTCAGTGGAGCGGTGCCCACCATGAGGGTGAACGGCGCGGGCAGTGTATAGCAGGCGAAGAGGCGAATCTTCGATGCACCCCTACCCGGCGCACCAAATGTCGGATTTCAGGCTCTGCTGACCCCTGGCTAGATTCGAACTCTGGGGTGCGTGCGAAGAACTCAACCTCCCCAGTCTGCCAACTCGTCGTTCCCACATCATAGCTCGATGAACTCCAAGGAAACGAGATACGGTAGTTTACCCAGGTGTAAAACTCTACTCCTGCTTTGTGGTGGATTTGCCTCGAGGTGCGCTGAGGATGAACTAGTACAATGGGAGAACAACCTCAGGAGGTGTGTTCTTGTGCTCGGGTGAGCTGGTGTGGGTGAGGATGGAATGGATTACTCCCCTCTACGGTGGTGGCTAGGCTCTACGTATAGTGTCCTTGGTCCTCTTCCCAATTGGAGGCGGGAAGGAATCCCATAACGGCGAAAATCAAAGGGAGACAACTAGTACATCTTATCCGAACAAAAGGTGGTCTTTGAGGGAGTCCTGGACTAAGGGGTCCTCAGGTGTCCGGCATGTTAGCCATGGGCCGGACTGATGGGCTATGAAGATACAAAGACCAAAGACTGCACCCGTGTCCGGATGGGACTCTCCTTGGCGTGGAAGGCAAGCTTGGCGACCAAATATGTAGATTCCTTTCTTTGTAACTGACCTTGTGTAACCCTAGATCCTCTCGGTGTCTATATAAACCGGAGGACTTAGTCCGGAGAGGAGATACTCATTACCATAGTCATACAGGCTAGACTTCTGGGGTTTAGCCATTACAATCTCGTGGTAGATCAACTCTTGTAATACTCATATTCGTCAAGATCAATCAAGCAGGAAGTGGGGTATTACCTCCATAGAGAGGGCCCGAACCTGGGTAAACATTGTGTCCCCTGTCTCCTGTTACCATCGACCTTAGACGCACAGTTCGGGACCCCCTACCTGAGATCTGCCGGTTTTGACACCGACATTGGTGCTTTCATTGAGGCTTCCACTGTGACGTTGACAACAGGATCGATGGCTCACATTGTTCTCAAGGATAATATCACCTCCGGAGGAGCACTGACCCCAGGCCATACCCTCCGGCTGGGCGGCTTTACCATGACCGCCCGTTCGGTCGTTGAGCCGACGATGACCTCCCTGGTCATCGAAAATCCCCTTCGTATCGACCCCAAACACTCCCAGCAAATAGATCCAACGGAGATTTTGTCTTTAAATGAGCTCCTAGATCGCATCGCCGCCCTGCGGGTCACTACATACTACGATCAAATTGGGCTTAAACCCGATCAGAGAGAAATCAAATCTCCACCGATCACTCACCAAATAGGGGTAGTCGAGGAGCGAGACGACAACTCTTCCTTCATACTAAGGACGGACTATGTCCGGATCTCCGGTTCCGAAGAGCCGGACACCCAATTGCGAGGAGATGCATCCTGCCCTGCGAACATAGAATCGGATGATGGGCCTATGAAATCAGTGGACATCCCGGAGCCCGATCTGTTAAGTTCGGAAGACCTTCAGACTCCGGATCCAAAATTGGTTCAGGCTTCATATTTAAATCCACCCACCCACCCAAATATAAGCGCTCACATGAGCATACAACAGCAGTCTCAGGAAACGGTACACCACTTCTGGGCCAGATTCCTTCTTGTCAAAGACAAGATTAAATATTGCAGCGACGAGGAAGCGATCTCAGCATTCCGCAAAAATAGCATAGACGAAGGAATCCTCAACGCCATCAACCGCCGTCGCATACTACACTTTGCTGACTTGGCAACTATCGTACAGAAGTACAGTGCAATGGAAAGCGCCTAGAAAACTCAGGCAGCCCGTTGGGAACCATCGGTCCCCACTCAACCCCTCATTCAGGCGAAAAGGGCGCACCCTTATAACACGCCTAGTTCAATAGTGAAGAAATATAAGTCCAGTACGGGGCGCGGAACCGTTCTGGAAGGATGGCTCGATGGGCCATGCAAAATACACGCGACACCGGATAACATACCAACACATAGCCTTAGAGCATGTTGGATACTCTGGCAAGTGGCCAAGAGCGGCGAGGACATCCTCATCAAGAATACCCCGGAACAACACCCCTTGGAATGACACGGCTATAACTTTTAATGCCGGGGACGAACCAGGATACAGGACAGTACGAGCACCAGCCACCTTGGTCCTCAGTCCAATCATGGACGGCTTTCGGTTCACCAAGGTTCTCATGGACAGCGGCAACGGACTAAACCTCATCTATGAAGACACACTCCACAAAACGGAAATAGACAGGAGCGACATCGAGCAAAGCAACATGACCTTCCGAGGAATCATTCCCAATCGGGAGGCGCGGTGCGCGGGAAAAATAACACACAACATGGTATTCGGCACGCCAGAGAATTATCAGTCCGAAGAGATAACCTTCCAAGTGGCCCCTTTCAACAACGGATATCACGCCCTCTTGGGGTTAGAGGCATTCACACGCTTCCAAGCTGTACCTCATTATGGGTACATGAAGCTTAAGATGCCCGGGCCCAACGGTATAATCACTCTTGCCAGTGACCCGGATATAGCACTCCGCGCTGAAAATAAAACCGCATCCTTCGCCCTCGAAGCATTATCTGAAGCCCTCGCGGCCGAAGAATTAACCACACTGCGCTCCATGGTGGACAGGGACGATATGATCTTAGACAAACTCCCCAAATCCACTTCCTTCAAGCCAGCGGAAGAAATAGTCAAATTCTAGGTCCATCCAACAGACCCCAAGAAGACAGCATTTATTGGGGCACAATTAGACCCAATGGTCGATGCCGCGCTACGGGATTTTCTTCGCGAAAACTGGGATATATTCGCCTGGCACCTTTCGGACATGCCAGGAATCCCACGCAAGCTGGCCGAACACGGCCTCAACATGATAAAGGGATATAAACCGGTCAAACAAACACTGCGGCGCTTTTCCGAACCCAAACGCCAAGCCATGGGAGAGGAGCTAGCCAAGCTAATCGAGGCCGGATTCATTAGAGAAATAAAACATCCGGACTGGCTGGCAAACCTGGTGATGGTACCAAAGAAGGATAAATCCTGGAGCCTGTGCGTCGATTTTAAAGACCTCAATAAGGCTTTCCCTAAGGATCCCTTCCGCCTCCCCCGCATTGATCAAATCATTGATGCTACTGGAGGACACGACTCACTATGTTTCCTCACCGCATATTCTGGATACCATCAAATCAAAATGAAGGAATTCGATCAAGCTGTAACAGCATTCATCACCCCATATGGGTCATTCTGCTTCAACACCATGCCCTTTGGGCTCAAGAACGTCGGCGCCACCTACCAACGCATGATCCAAACATGCCTGGAGAAACAGATCGGAAAGAAAGTTGAAGCCTATGTGGACGACGTTGTAATCAAGACAAGGAACGTCGAAACACTAATAGACGACCTACGTCTCATTTGACAACCTCCGCGCATATGACATTAAGCTCAACCCGAAAAAGTGTGTTTTCGGCGTTCCCGCAGGAAAGCTGCTGGGCTTCATCATTTCCATTAGAGGAATTGAAGCAAATCCAGCCAAAATCCAAGCTCTGTCACAATTGGCTACGCTAACAGACCTTAAACAAGTCCAAAAACTCGCGGTTTGCATGGCAGCTCTAAGCTGCTTCATCTCCAGATTGGGGGGAAAAGCACTGCCAGTCTATCGCCTTCTACGACGAACCGATCACTTCGAGTGGACGGACGCGGCAACAGCCGGACTGGAAGAAATAAAAACCCTTCTAGCAAGCAACCCAATCCTGGCCGCGCGAAACGTCGGCAAACCCATGTTACTATACATATCGGCAACACATCAGGTGGTGAGCACCGTGCTCGTCGTTTAACGAGAACAGGACGGACACAAATTCCCACTTCAGAAGCCAGTATACTACATATCCACTGTCCTTAAACCATGCAAATCACGGTACCCCCATTATCAAAAGATATCATACACGGTCTTCATGGAATCCCGAAAGCTACGACACTACTTTCAGGAGTGTTCGATCACGATGGCTTCTGAAGTACCACTCAATGACATAATAAACAACCGCGATGCCACGGGCCGGATTGCCAAATGGGGCCGTTGAGCTCCTTCCATTTGATATCATATACAAACCACGTCGAGCTATTAAATCCCAAGTACTGGCTGACTTCATCGCCGAATGGACAGAGGCCGAACTCCCTAAAGAGTATGGCACATATTCCAATTGGGTTATGTATTTTGATGGCTCCAAAATGCTGGCAGGGTTAGGAGCGGGCATCGTTTTAACGTCCCCCATTGGAGACGTCGTTTAGTACGTACTCCAAATACCATATACAGACTCCAATAACGCAGCCAAATACAAGGCCTTATTGCATGGTCTCCGAATGGCTGTCTCCATGGGCATACAGCGCCTAGAAGTGTGCAGGGACTCAAACCTCACAATATCTCAAATAAATGGAGACTTCGATGCCAAAGATCCGAAGATGGCGGCATATCATAATGCCGTCCTAAAATTGTCGGCTCGGTTCGAGGGACTCGAGTTCCATCACGTGGCCCGAGAAAGTAATCAAGTAGCGGACGTCCTGGCTCGTATCGGCGCCAAGCGTGACCCCGTCCCACCTAACATCTTTCTGGAAAATGCTTTTTAATCCATCTGTGGTGTGGCAGGGGGAAAGCTGCAACACTAGTCCGGATCCGAACACACACTACAAAAAAAATACACTTCCGTGATGATATGTGTTTGTCAAAGTAGGTCGCGTTTTTCGTCATGCATGTACATCCATGACAAATTTATGACAGAATCAAGACAGTCATACATGTGCTGTCGTAGAAGCGTTCCATGACATTACCAAAATTATCATCATGGAAGTGTTCATTTCCATGACGATAAATCGCGCCACGTAAGTGCTTTTCACAAGGGTGACCGACACGTGGCATCCACCGTAATGGAACGCCGTTAAGCTATCGGGTCGGGTTTTGGATCCGATAACCCGTTAACAGCCCGACCAATGGGGATTTTCCATGTGTAAAATCATCATTGGCTAGAGGAAACACGTGTCACGACTCATCGTTGGGACGGATGTCATCCACTTATTGGACAGAAGGCGCCTATGATACGTCGACACGTGGCACGGCCCAACAGAGGCCCATTCCTGTGAAAAGGCCGGCCCGTTTGACTTGGTCAAAAGGTGGCGAGCCGGCCCATGGAAAGCCTGTTAACGGCATGTTCGCATATAGCCCATTTACAGCCCGCTAACCCAAGGCCCGTTACGCCCTATCCGAATTAGGCCCAGTAGCGCCATCTGGGCCATCCAATATGATTCCAGCTCATTTTCACTTATGGCCCATGATGTCTTTCGGCCCATATGAGGCCCTATGTAACTCTTGGCCTATTAACGGCCCGTGGTGAAAGTGGCCCGTAATGAACAGTGTATCACTTTACACCTTTAACGGCCCATGGTGAAACTGGCCCGTAAGGAACAGTTTATCACTTTATACCCATTAACGGCCCATTATTCCGTTGGGCCGTTTCCAGCCCATGTTATCTTTCGGCCTTCTCAGAGCCCATTTATTCTTGGGCTCATTTCCAGCATTCGTTTACTTACGGCCCGTTACTTTCGTTTTCTGCTTGTGGGCCAAATTCAGCCCGTGGTTACAGTCGGCCCGTTTGTGGTCCGTTAATATGTTGGGCTATTTTCATAGCCTCACCAAATACGGCCTATTAACGATGGCCCGTTATGGTCGGCCCATGAACGGACGATTCCAACTCTAGCCCGTTTACGGCCATAATGCGTTCTGTTTGGCCCATGTTGGGCCAATCGATTATATGGCCTGTATAAGGCCCATTGATGATACGGCCCGCGGAAGGCCCATTTTTCTATGGCCCGTAGAAGGCCCATTGTTTCTACGGCCCGTAGAAGGCGCACTGTTTCTACTGCAGTAGGAGGCCCAGTGTCACTACAGTAAATATTAGCCCATGGTTATTGTGGCCTAGTTTTAAAAAATAGGTTATTGCAGCCACTAGCTAACCGCGGAAAAGAACTGCAATGACTACAAGCAAACAAATAAACAAGACAACAAGGAAATAAAAAAGCAAGCAACTAACGCTAGGCTATCATACACTGGTTGTCAAAGTTGGCGACCAGCGCAAATAAACGCCGCAGCAAAACAAATCCAGAACTGAAACCACTTCAGAAGATCTCAAGAAACAATATCCTGGGTACCCATAATGCTGGCAAGATGCTTAGCAAGCTTATTAACTTTCTCTTGTTTGGCGCTTAAATCCTCCAAATGATTGTCAAGCACCGTAAAATATGCATCTGAATTCTGCAGGACTTCCTCGGTCCTTCGCTTCCTATCGCAAAGACATCTGATCGATGTCTTTCAACTTGAAGTTGAGACTCAAGAAGACGAACTGATTCAGGCAGCGAGTTCGAAGAGCTTGTGCCAGCAGTAGTGGTCAGTAACTCAAACACTACATCAAGACAGGACTTTTGGGTTCCCTCACTGTCGTCAAGATAGTTTTTATCAGCTTTCTTGGAGACCAACAGGGATGTCTCCCTATCTTGAACCTTATCTGCATTACTTCCTTTACCATTGGATAACGCGGTACTATTCTCCAATATTTTGTCCAGATTCTAAAAGAGAAACAAGCAGACACATCACATGTTTACCATGTTGTATATGAAACTCATTTTGGTAAATGAGTTCAGTAGTAAAGTGGACTGGATAACAGCATGAAACAAACAAATATCTATGTACCATGGTCACTTTATGGTCTATATCACTCTAGTTTTTGTTGCCAAATCAAGATCAAGACACAGTTCAAATAATATTTGTTCAAGACAAAGCAGAATAGACAGAATATAAGTGTGGGTAACTATAGAGCAATAACAACACTTGTAATGTGCATGACATGAGAACATAACTGTTTATTCAATTGAAACTAAAATCAACATAGAGCAGGTTACAACAGCAAACCGAGTTAAAGAAACAGGTTTAAAACATACCTGCTATGCGCCATTGGAGTTTTAATTCCATCCTTCAAATTTGAAAATAGTTGGTATGAGTAAATACAGTAATGCAAGAGCAAAGGAGTATGAACCATAGCTACAGAACCTGACCTGAGAGCAAATCTTCTTCTCATTTAAGAGTTGACTTGGGATGCGGAGTGGTGGTCCTCGTGCTTTGGGCACTGCAGTTCCCTTACTAACTGCTCGTGTTTGGGTGCTCTGTGGTGGAGAAGGTGTTGTGTCAACTGGAACTGGGTTACTATCTACCGGGGTTGGGGTTAGAAGGGGTGTAGCTGGTTCTCTGTCCAACTTGGTAGGGGTACAATCTGCGGGAGTCTGGGTTATGTGTGGTGGATCTGGTCCTTGGGCAAGTACAACCGTGGTTCTATCTTCAAGATCAATCGGTAGCACTATCTTTTCTAAAGACCGTGTTGTTACTCCCTTAGATACTGCCATCACGCTCTCCAATTCAAATGGCTGATAAACAAGAAAAGTAATTGAATGTATAGACATCGTATGATAGACGGGTGCAATGGATAGTGGGGAATAAAAGAGGGCATGAAATAATTCATATTTATGTTGTCTAACCAAACAGGATAGCATGACACAATTTCACATATATGATGGCTAACTAAACAGGATAGCATGACACAATTTCACATTATGATGGCTAACTAAAAGATGGAAAGACATAGTTCAAAATATGAGACTATGTAAACAGGATGACATGACATAACTATATAATGTGTTTATTAAATAGGTTGGCATGCCATAATTCACATACATTCACGGATAGAATGCCATAATTCAAAATATGATGACTGTAAACACTAAACAGGATGAGATGATATAACTATATGATGTCTTTATTAAATCGGTTGCCATGCCATAATTCAGATAGATGATGTGTATGTACTATGTAAACATGATGGCATGGTATAATTCAAATATATGATTTATATAGTAAGCAAGTAAGCATATGGCAATCCATATATGATGTAAAAACTAAGCAATGCAAGACAACATGCATGACATGGGTAATATAACCTCGCCAAGTTTGAGCATAGACCTCGGGAAATAGGACTGGTCATCGGTCTGAATCCTCCTTTGAGGACCTCTCGATAACCAACAAGATGTCTGCTTCAAGGTAGCATTGTCCGCTCTCAATACCTTGTTTTCACTCGAGATACTTCCATCATCGCTTCAAATGGCTGATGCACGGGAAGAGTAGTTGAATATACAAACGTTGTCGATAAATGGAACACGTAATACAAAAAATGATAGCATGATATAATTCACATACATGATGATTGGCTAAACAGCATGGCATTGCATAATTCACATATATAATGCATTTGCAACAAGATAGCATTGTATAATTCACATATATAATGTCTTGCAACAAGATGGCAATGCATAATTCACATATATGGTAATATTAGAATGAATAGGTGGCATAAACACAAAGCATGACTAAACTAAAAAAATGACATAGCAATGCGAGACACCATACGCATACGATATGAGCAACATAACCTCGCCAAGTTAGAGCATACACCTCGGGGAAGAGGACGGGTCATCTGTCTCTGAATCCTCCTCTGAGGAGCTATCCGTAACTAGCGAGATATGTGTTGCGTCAGATAGCATAGTCTTCTCTGAAGACCTTGTTTTCACTCCAGAATTTGCCATCACCGTGTCAAATGGCTGATCCACACGAAGAGCAGTTGAATGTACTAACATTGTTGAAAAATGTAATATGTAATGAAAAAAAGGATGGCCTGACATAATTTACATATAAGATGACTGGCTAAGCAGGATGGCATTGCAAAATTCACATATATGATGCCTGGCTAAACAAGATGGCGTTTCATAATTCACATAAACGATGAATAAACTAAACAGATGGCATTCACACAAAGGATGTCTAAACTAAGCAGATGACATATTTGATGTATAAAGTAAGCAATGCAAGACACCATATGCATGATATAACCAACATCAAGATGCCAAGTTAGAGCGAAGACCTCGGGGGTAAATAGGAGTTGTCTTCTCCTTCCTAATCCCCTCGAGCAGATATCTTCCTCTCTATTACAATCCGAAATGCGTGGAGGGGGGCTGCCTTTGCGCCTACCATGGAGCGACGTCTGCATGAAATTTTATTGCCATGCAAGGCTCGTCTCTTTTGCTCTACATGTTCAGTTCCATTGTTTACAATAATTGTCATGCATATGAATAAAACATAGTGAGATTATGTAAGGAGTGCATGCAGAAATCCAGAGTGATGGTAGGAACCTGTGGATAGACCCAAAACCAATAATAGCGAGTGATAATGGCTTCAGTTAAAAAATACAGATAATGGCTTCTTTACTGTTTGTTTCCCACCCAACATGAAACTCATAGTAGACACCGGAGACTAACAAGATATTAGATAGATACTATTGATAGCGGCCACGATATGTACCCCACAACCATTTAAAAACTCAAGTTTGACCATTAGTTTTGGAGCTGACTCAGAGTCTAATCGGTGAACTGGACGATAAAGTAGCATGTATATTAAGTGATGCATAACGTAAGCAGACACGAAAGAGTGTGACCTCTCTTGCGGACCCGTGTAGTCCTCGAGGTCATCTACTCGGTTGATGATGGTAACGCAGTTTTCATGGCTGCCGGTAATGGGAAGAGAAGATCTGGAGGCGGAGAAAGGCGATCTGAGGCGGATCCCTGCTATGTTGGACCCTTCTGTCGTTGGAGCAGCTGAGCTGGGGTAGACGACGGCGCAGCAGGAGCGGGACAAACCACGCAAGTTTTTCTTTGACAACTATTTGTAAGAGAAGTAATTCTGTAAGGGCTCGTTTGAATTGTGGGATTCCAACAATGCAGGGATAGGAAATAGACAGGAATAGGATAGGAATGCACGTGCAAAACAGTGAATTTAAAAACACAGGATTTCTGCCAATCTGGGTGTTTGATTCACAACAATTGGAAGATCACTGGATGCAAAGAAGCATGGTGAGATTAAGTCAAACCGCAAGAAAATGTACGGTTATAATGCTATTATGCTACTATCTCTTAGTCTTGTGCTTCATGAATAGGAATTTGAAAAGGAGGACAAGTGAAAATTAAAATTCCTACGTTGTTTCTTTCAAGGAGACACTAAAGGAACAAATCCGTGTGCTCTGTGGACAATATATATAACATGTAGAGTAAAAAAGAGATGCAACAAGTGTACAACCTCTTTGGCGAAGCCATGTCGATCTCAGCGTGATTGGGTTGGCGGTGAGGATGCTCCGGCTGACTTTGCTTGTCGGAGGAGGAAGAAGATCTTAGGCGTCTGGAGATGGAGCCCGAGGTACTGCTCCGCTGTGATGGAGGGTTTCGTTGTTGGAGCAGCTCCGGTGAGTTGTACGACGGCGAGGCTGAAGCAGGACAAGAGAGACAACGAACAACGTTAACCTGAGTGGAATTCTAATAGCATCTCCAATACATGACATACAATACATAACTGTCGAAACTGAACTTAACTGTCGAAACTGAACTTAACTATCGAAACTGAATTTTGCTGTCGAAACTGAATTTTGCTATCGAAACTGAACGCACTAGCAAGGTGAGGCTACACGTCGGTCGACTGACTTTTCTATCTCTGGTCAGTTTATTTTGTAGCCGTTGGATACGAAATCAAGGGCCTGCGGTTCATCTTGAACCTCCACCCCACTGAGCCGCCACCACCATCGCCAAACAAAGAGCCCTCGCCACTCAAGCCGGGCGGTAGCGCCGCCGCCTCACTAAACACTCCCCACTGCCGGTCCGTCAGCCGCCCTGCCATCCTCTAGCCTCTGCTCAACTTTTTTCTCCGGCGATCCCCACACCATCGCCCCGCCAACGCCCCGCCACCGCCGGCGACCACCGCCCCCATCCTGAACCCTAAGATAGATAGTGGGGTACCTCTCCATGAGCCCCTCCTCACAAGGGTCGGTTCTTCCTTGACCTCGGTGAGCCCCCACCCCAAAATCGATCGCCCAAAAGTCGATTCACCGGATCAAGTGTAGCTAAATCAAGCAAGACGCAAGCAAGAGCAAGAGCGAGAGCAGCAGCGCGAGCAAGAGCAATAGCAAGAGCAGGCCAGGAAGGGGACCGAGAGCAAGAGCAGAGCATCAGCAACTCCTACTGATGTGGACGTCGCTGCCGAGGGAGCGACGCTGTGGAGGAAGTGGCCGGCGACGCCGCCGTGGATGGAGCCGCGCCGTGTCGGCTCGGGACCGAGCGCCGGCAGCACCGTGAGATCGAATCAAGAAGAAAATGCGGCGATTAGTGTACAACCTCTTTGGTGGCGCCGATTAGGCCGCATCTTCATCCAAGGAAACGGTGATGATGATGCTCTTCCGGTGGTGCGGGTGAAGACGGCGGTGTGGGAATGGAGGTGGCGCGAAAGACGAGGGGAGCGTCGGGGCAGCTCCTTGGAGGTGGAGGACGGGGTGGCTGAACCGGTGGGACGATGAGATCGACAACAGATCCTCATCCGGTATGGTGGATGAGGGACGTCGAGGTGTTGTTGTGGACGACGTCGTTGGGGAAGAGGCTCCGGCTGGGTGGCGGACGGAGCAGGGTGTGGGGTTTCGTCGCGGTTTTTCGCAGCCTCGGTGTATGAATGGGTGGGCGGATGGGATGGCAGTGGGGAACCATGGCTAAGAGACACGCTTGTCCGAAATGTGGGGTAAGTTACGAAAGTACCCCCACCGATTTGAGGCGGTTCTTTCGGTTCAGGGGTACCACGGGTATTTCGCGTGTAGGGATTTCACAGGAGGTGGGAGTTTTCACGCGTGTTGTAATTTCAGAATAGCAAGGCGCGGGTTGAGATGGAGGGAGTTGTCGGAGCACAAGGAGACAAAGATATATCTTAAATATTTCGGGCTAACAAGGCGCGGGTTGAAATTTCCGGGCAAGCCTAACGTGTACTGTACCAAATCAATGCGCACTACAAATGTCATTCCAAACTTTGAATTCATGTTATGTTCAATTAAAATATTTCGGTACGTGTATAATGCATGCAACCTACTACTCAAATGAATGTTTTAGTGTATTCCAAACGTATATACTACCGCTTCAATATGAACTAAATTTGAATTTGTTTCTCTATTTGAATAAGATCTACAGTAATGATTGTTGTGAAGTCAAAGCATTTGAATTCGTTTCTCTGTTTTAATAAGATCTACAATCTTCATTATTGTCAAGTTAAACCATCGTTTGTGTATTATCTTCACGACACACCACATGATTAGTCTCGAGTTACATATGAACTATGTGTACTATATGAACTCGAACTAGATTTTTGAATCCACTTTTTTTTGATTTCAAATCACATTACATTTCTAGCTCTAGCTAGATCTTCATTCTAAACCATGTCTCATATGTATAATGTGTTTATCACATTATGTATGGTGCCCCGCCCCCTACACCTACAAGTATTTAGATGTGAGTTGCAAACACCACACATTACCACAAATTCAAATAAAATGTGAGAATGTTCGATATATAGTATTGTTTAGATTGTTCGATATTTAGTTGTAAGCTCTTATCACAAATTCAAATAAAATGTGAGATTGTTTGATGTATAGTATGGTTTAGATTGTTCGACATTTAGTTGTGAGTTGCAAATGCCATGCATTATCACATTATGGTATAACATGTGCACAGCACGTGAATCACCGCTATATTCATGCATGAAATGTTTAAAACACTATGATCTCCTATTCAAATATATGAATCCGCTTTCATATCAAATTATGATCTTTGTTAGTCTCTTACACCCACACAATCCTCTAACCTATGTAGTTACCACTAACTTTCTCTCGTGCATGCACACGCCTCGCCTCCCTCCCTCCCTCGGCATTCTATCCACCGGGCACATTCATTTTTTTCTTTAGGTCCTTCTCCCAGAGTCTCCACAACTCCTTTCCGACACAAACCGATCGATAAACCTCTTGTAGGACCTTGAAGTATGTCTAGAGGGGGGTGATTAGACTACTTGACCAATAAAAACTTAACCTTTTCCCAATTTTAGAGTTTGGTAGATTTTAGCTATTTTAGGACAAGTCAAGCAATCATCACACAATTCAAGCAAACATGCAAAGAGTGTATAGGCAGCGGAAATTAAAGCATGCAACTTGCAAGAAAGTAAGGGGAAGGGTTTGGAGGATTCAAACGCAATTGGAGACACGGATGTTTTTGGCATGGTTCCGATAGGTGGTGCTATCGTACATCCACGTTGATGGAGACTTCAACCCACGAAGGGTAACGATCGCATGAGTCCACGGAGGGCTCCACCCACGAAGGGTCCACGAAGAAGCAACCTTGTCTATCCCACCATGGCCGTCACCCACGAAGGACTTGCCTCACTAGCGGTAGATCTTCACGAGTAAGCGATCTCCTTGCCCTTACAAACTCCTTGGTTCAACTCCACAATCTTGTCGGAGGCTCCCAAGTGACACCTAGCCAATCTAGGAGACACCACTCTCAAGAAGTAACAAATGGTGTGTTGATGATGAACTCCTTGCTCTTGTGCTTCAAATGATAGTCTCCCCAACACTCAACTCTCTCTCATAGGATTTGGATCTGGTGGAAAGCGGGTTTGAGTGGAAAGCAACTTGGGGAGGGCTAGAGATCAAGATTGATATGGTAGGAATGGAATATCTTGGCCTCAACACATGAGTAGGTGATTCTCTCTCAGAACTGGTAAGTTGAAAGTGTAGGTTTGTTCTGATGGCTCTCTCCACGAATGAAGAGGAGGTGGAGGGGTATATATAGCCTCCACACAAAATCTAATCGTTACACACAATTTACTAAACTCGGTGGGACCGAATCGTTAAACTCGGTCGGACCGATTTAGTAAACCTAGTGACCGTTAGTGATTTTTGGTCGGACTGACATGCATCTCGGTGAGGCCGATTCGGTTAGGGTTAGGGCATAACGTAATCTCGGTGAGACCGATTACACAAACTCGGTGAGACCGATTTGGTAATAAGCTTTCCAGAGAGTTGGTCAGGTAAACACGGTGGGACCGATTTGCTCTTTTGGTGAGACCAAGTGTTACAAAAAGGAAACAGAGAGTTTACATTGCAATCTCGGTGGGACCGATCGCTCACTTCGGTTAGACCAAAACATTACGAAGGGAAACAGAGAGATTGCAACCCCATCTCGGTGAGACCGAGATCCCTATCAGTAAGACCGATTTGCTTAGGGTTTGTGGCAGTGGCTATGACTTTTGGAATTGGTGGCGCCGGATAGAAAGAATCCGTGTGACCGATTTTCGCTTTAGGTTTAGGTCATTTGTGGATGTGGGAAAGTAGTTGAGGGTTTTGGAGCATATCACTAAGCACATGAAGCAAGAGGCTCATTAAGCAACACCTCATCCCTTCTTCATAGTATTGGCTTTTCCTATAGACTCAATGTGATCTTGGATCACTAAAATGTAAAATGAAGAGTCTTGAGCTTTTGAGCTTGAGCCTATCCTTTGTCCTTAGTATTTTGAGGGATCCACTTTCATCATCCATGCCATGCCATTCATTGAGCTTTCCTGAAATAATAGTCTTGGAATAGCATTAGCTTAATGAGCTATATGTTGTTATGAATTACCAAAACCACCTAGGGATAGTTGCACTTTCAATCTCCCCCTTTTTGGTAATTGATGACAATATATAGATCAAAGCTTTGACAAATGATAATAAAATTTAAATAACATCGTCGCTTTGAGAAGTATGTGATAAGCAAGAGCTCCCCCTAAATTTGTGCATAGTTTTAGATTTGCTTTGGACTGCAAATGCACAATGGATTAGGCTCATGGGTTACTCTTCCATGTCACATACATCTTGGTGGAGTGCTCAAAATAATAAACAATGAATACATGCACTCATCACAAAGCATAGTGAGTGATCACATAAGATAGATAGGATAATATCAAGCATGCATAAGTGTAGCTTATGATCAAACACATGATCATCAATGTCTCACAAGCATAGTATCTCAACCAAAAGCAAACAAAGTTTGAAAACCCACCAAATAAAGCAAGAGAGAACAAAAGCAACACACTCTCTCTCTCTCTCGAAGCCTATGATCTATACATTGTTCTCCCCCTTTGGCAACAAGTTACCAAAAAGTTCATAGAAAATGCATAGTGCTAGATAGACTCTCGTGCTTGATCTTCGTGTGGTGGAGTCCGGATAACGCCGAGGACGCAAAGCTTCAGCTTGAAGTAGATGGAGCTGGAGCTGATGTAGATACCGGAGCTGGTGGCACCGAGGCTGTAGCTGGTGCGTATGAAGTTGCTCTTGTGTCGAGGAACTGGCATAGCAGATGACCTCTGGGCTCTAGGCACTCTGGCAAATGCATCGCTTGTTGTTTTGCCCTTCCTCTCCTGCATGTCATCTTGTAGTTCCTCCACCGCAGACTGAATCTCGTTACTTTCACATCTAAGTTATAGAACTTTTGTTCTATGATTCTCTCAAGCTCTCCTGTTTTTCAGTGAGGGTGGCCAATCCCTTCTCAATCCTCAGGGTTGATGCTATTAAGTATCCGAGCTGCTCCTGCTTGTTCTTCAAGAAATACTCAGATGCCTCCTCTTGAGTTGGCATCTTGGCAGCCTTATCCCTCTTTGCCTTCTCCTTCTTCTCCTGAGCTTGAACTGATTGTGGATCATCTTCATTCATGACAACCTCATTGTCCTCAAAGTCTGGATAAAGTGGAAAGTGTTCCTTATCCAACTGATATTTTCATGTGCCCATCTTTGAGTTTATCAATTCTTGAATCTGAGGTGCATATCCACAGTTCCTCTTACGATCTGCTGCAGTCCTCTTGATTGTTTCAATGATCGGGCTCATGACTTTGAACTTCTGTGGCACATCAAACACATGCAACATGTTGATGGCATGCCCTCTGATCATGTTATGGTCACCAGACTTGGGCAACAAAGTGTGCCTCGAATCCAATTTATGGTCGGCAACCCCGATAGCGTAAAGTGAACTGATCCAAACTTGTGAGTCTCTAATGCCTTGTCTGGAATTTCCTTGTACATGTGAGCCATTGAATTGTGACCCATCTTCTTCTTTGCATAAATGTCTAGGTCATCCTCATTCTCCTTGGGGGCATTGATCAGACTTGCCCATTCTTCAATAGTGGACTGGTACCTTGTACCTTCAGACATCCAAACTATTCTTCCATCTGGGTAAAAGTGTGCTGTGGAGTAGAACTGCATGATAAGCTCATCATTCAAGTTGGTGAACTTCTATCCAACAAAATCTGCAACTCCACAAGCAATAAAGTTGTCTTGCACTCCAGGATAGTGTTGTTCATTTTCCTTGATGAATTTCCAGTCAACCCATCTCATGTCACAGACTATGGGCTTCTTGTCCAACAGAATTGTTTCATAGAAGTCCTGCTGTTCCTTTGTGCGGAACCTGTAGTCAACAGCAGTTCTTCTTCTTGAACCATATGGATCTACCATTCTCCACAGTCTCAGCCCTGAATCCTTCCTGATTCTCATGTCCTCGGCCACAGGATGGGCTTCATTTTGGTCTGGTATCTTGGGCTTGAGCTTTCTCAGAACTTGTCCTTCTTCATCTTCCTCATCAGCATCCTCGTGCACCGGGCCTTGTTCTTCTCGATGCTGGAATACTCACGGTATTCCTCTTTGGTGCAGACTTGGCCTTGGGGGCAGCTTTGGGTGCTTCCTTGGGCTTGGATGTGGCAGCCCTGATCTAAGAGCATCACCCATAAGCTTTGGTGCCTTTGGAGCTGGTGCAGCAAGCTCTTCCTCTTCCATCATGGAAGGTTGACAAACAACTCTGGCCATGGTCTTCTTGACCCTTTCCTTTCTTTTCTTTCCTTCTGCAGCAGCTGGTTCTTTGGGTTGGGTTTCCAAAGAAGCTTGTGTAGACACTCTGGCTTTGGACATTGGTAGTCATCCTGCAGGCCTTTTGGTCTTCATGCCTGGCTTTGCATTCTTTGCTAAGCCATATTCCTTCTTGAGCACCACTTTCTTGGATGTAGCCTCATCTTCCTCAGCTTTGTAATCTTCATCCTCTGAATCTGAAGTTCTTTTCCTCCTTTGCCTAGTTGCAGCCTTAGGCAAATTTCTAGGAGTACTTCTGCTCCCTTCATCTGAAGTTGAGGGACTAGTGCCCTCACTCAAGTCCATCTGCTCTTCTGACCTGCTCGTCACTTTGATCAGACATACAGCAAAAGCTGACAGCTGACCCGGTGAAGAGTTATAGATGAGATAGAAAAGATGAGCATCACAAAATGCAGAGGTTTTTGCAAAAGAATGACTCAAAAGTTCAGTATTAGTTTTCCACAGAAAGCATTACGGATCCATCGATTTTTAAACTCGATGATACCGAAGCAGTTTTGGAACCTAAACTGATGATCTCGGTTGGACCGAGTTTCAGTTCGGTGGTACCGAGACTGCTAGGGTTTCAGAGAATCCTCAAATCGGTTGCACCGATTAGTAATTTTCGGTCAGACCGAGAGTCACTACTGCAATGGCATAAGCCAAATCGGTGAGACCGAGTTTTTCAACTCGGTGGGTCTGAGATGGTTTCGGCGGAAACCTAACCCTAAAAATTTGAATCACACCTAATCTATGAACTACTTTGGCTGGATAGAAGAGCTTCAATCGTGGCAAGAATCAATATGAAAACAATGTGACAGGAATCAGATGTGGATAGCACAAAGATTAAGTCCATACCCTAACTTGGCGGTGGACTTGCTACGGCGGCAACGGCGGGGACGAAATCCGTTGACGGCGGCGGAGACCAGCGACAGGAGGCTGCTGGCGATGAGGAGACGATCCGGAGACCACGATGGCAGAGCGAGCTGTTGCGCGGGCAAAGGGTTTAGGAGAAATTTCCAAAAAAATTCCCGTGGCTATATATAGCTCGACCCTGTCGGTGTGACCGAGTGGAATAACTCGGTGGCAGCGAGATGCATAACTGTATTCAGTTACAGCAAATCGTTGAGACCGAAAAGTTCAAATCGGTTGCACCGAGATTGAAAACTCAGATCAACTTGATGATCTCGGTAGGACCGAAATGGAATGATCGATCAGACCGAGAATCACTAAGAGGTTTTGGAAGTTTAAGTCTATGACGAATCGGGGACTCCGAGTGTTCCTCACACAGAGTGGTTCGAAACTGACTTGATCAAATTTTGTGATGTAGCATGAATAGAGTTTGAGACGAGAAAAGTATAGATAGCTAAAGAAGGTTCTTAGGCATTCTTGTCCATACACTTGGCACAAAGAAAAGAATCCAAACAAATAAAACAACAAGTGGATGTCCTTGAATGAGTAAAATATGCACCAACATGCTCACATAATAAGATGGCAATTGAAATATGTGGCAAAGCATGCACAACAAATTTTAGCAACTATCAAGCAATTGGCGATGACTAGGTCATCTATAATGAGTATATTGACTTAGGAGTCAAATGAGAACATTTGATCATAGGTAATACTCATCGTTTAAGCTCAAGTGGGGTTACCACTTTTACATAATGCATTAATGTGTTCACACCATTAGAGTTGCTTTGACTCAATTCTTAGAGTTAAGCTCCCCTAGATGTGAGATCCCCTTAGAGGGATGAACTAACCTTGGGTTTTTGATGATGACTTCATGTAGGTGTTGAAGATGTAGATGCTCAATGTTGATGTAGATCATTTGGAGCAATCCTTTGGAGTGAGTTGCACTTTCAACTTGCCTACATGGGTTAGTCCCACAAGGAACAAACAAGAATATCCATAGACATAGAGTGATGCACACACAAGATGATGTCCATGAAAACATTAGGTTACCTTGTCCCTTGCCTTCCCAACATGAGGGTTTGTGACTCCTTGAACTAGTGCAAGATGTGAAAGTTGATTGCAATTGTTCTTGCCAAAATGATATGAGTGAAGAATGTTGGCGGAGTCACCCTCAAGAACTCTCTAGTTCTTCTTCTTGGGATCCACATCATCTTGATGGGAATCCTTGGAGTTGTAGTTGTACTTGATGAAGTAAAACTTGACGTAGTCTTGGGGACCCACTTGAACGAGGCTTTAGGTGCTTCTTCAAATGCATCAATCTCTTCTTGAAGCTTGTCCTTGCCTTTGTTCTTATGGTCTTGTGGTGGAAGATCATCTTGAGCTTGTGTCCCCTTGAAGGAAGTAGGATCATACTTCCCTTGTTGAGGAACAAACTTTGTCTTGGGGTATTGATCTTCTTCCCACTCAACTCCATTGGCGTTGAACTTTCGTTCAAAACCAACACCTTGATTCTTCCGGTGCCTTCCTTGCTTGCGTACAATTTCCTTGAATTGCTTACTCCCGGCAAGGCGCTTGTAAACACATTTCTCTATAATTCCCTTCAATAAACTATTTTCTTGCTCAAGTGTAACTTGGCTAAGAGAATCATTAGTGGAATCAAGAGAACTACTAGAAGCAACAACATTGGATTTGACATTATTATTGTTACTACTAGAGGCAGTATCTTTCTTGTACTTGTTACTAGACTTGACTTGAGGCAGGTAAGTTGATAAGAGTAAACGCTTCGCAATGTAAGAAGAACTTTTCTTGCGGAGATCATCATTGATTGCCTTTAAGAACTCATGCTCTTGCTCAAGATTGAGCTTTTCAAAGCGTAACTTCTCATGAGCCCGTAAAAGTTCTCGATGATCTTTGAAGATAGTTTCATGAGCCAACTTAAGAGTGTTTAGTTCTTTAGTTAGAAGCTCAATTTTCTCCTTATCATTGTCATTCGTTTGATTAGCATGATTAATTTACGTTTCATCATAGTATTCATCACTAGAGTTGTCAACAAGTAGATCATCATCCACAAGCAAGTCATCTTCATCACTAATTAAATCAACATACTCGGGATGTGTTACCTTTGGACCTTTGGCCATGAAGCATCTTCCAACACCTTCATTTGGTGAGTCAAATATGTCGTAGGAGTTGGTTGACACAAGTGCTAGACCGGCAACACCTTCATCTTGAGTATATTTGGAGTCGGAGTGATAGCTTCTCTCGGAGTGATTGTCGGAGTCGGAGCCGGAAACCCATTCACCAACATGATCTTGATGTCTTTGTTTTTTTGTAGCTCTTTGATGACTTGTCCTTCCTTTCTGAATCCTTACTTCTCCGTGAGGGTCTTCGTTCATAATGATCATCTCTACTCCTCCTCTCTCTTGGTGGTGATTCTTCTCTTTTGCTCCTCCTTCTTGGAGAATCTTCTCTTCTTTTGTAGGGTTTCATACACTCATTGGAGTAGTGTCCGGGTCTCCCAAAATTGTAGCAATTGCGCTCTCGACTAGAAGATCTCTTGTCATTGTAAGACCTTGACTTGGAGCTTCTTTCTTTGCTTCTACTTTTGTAGAATTTGTTGAAGTTCTTCACCATTAAGCTCAATTCTTCATTGAAGGTTGGTTTCTCACTTGATGATGTGGGGGCTTCACTTGAGGCTTTGTAAGCACCACTTGACTTGTTGTGAAGTTCCTCCTTATCCTTGAGTGACATCTCATGAGCAACAATCCTTCCAATGACTTCCGTTGGCTTGAGATCTTTGTAGTTTGGCATTATTTGGATCAATGTGCACACGGTATCATACTTTCCACCCAATGCTCTTAGGATTTTCTTGATGATGAATTTGTCGGTCATCTCTTCACTCCCTAAGCCGGCAATCTCATTTGTGATAAGAGCAAGCCTAGAGTACATTTCAGCGACACCTTCACCATCCTTCATTTTGAACTTGTCAAGCTGACTTTGGAGCACATCCAATTTGGATTCCTTGACGGACTCGGTACCTTCATGCATATCAATCAAAGTATCCCAAATTTCCTTTGCAGTCTCAAGACGGCTGATTTTGTTGAATTCTTGAGGCACAATCCGTTGAAGATGATGTCACATGCTTGAGCGTTGTATTGCAGCATCTTCAATTCTTCCGCATTAGCTTCACGGTTCGGTTCTCTCCCATCGAAGAATTCACCTTGCAAGCCAATACAAATAATTGCCCAAACGGTGGAGTTATGTCCAAGAATATGCATTTTCATCTTATGCTTCCAACTAGCAAAATTAGTACCATCAAAGTAAGGACCTCTACGGTGATAATTTCCCTCGCTAGACGCCATACTCTCCTAGGTTGTGAAACCAAGGCTATGACCACCAAAAGCTATGGAAATCAAAGCAAATGGAGACCAATGCTCTGATACCACTTGTAGGACCTTGAAGTATATCTAGAGGGGGGGTGATTAGACTACTTGACCAATAAAATTTAACCTTTTCCCAATTTTAGAGTTTGGTAGATTTTAGCTATTTTAGGACAAATCAAGCAATCATCACACAATTCAAACAAGCATGCAAAGATTGTATAGGCAGCGGAAATTAAAGCATGCACTTTGCAAGAAAGTAAGGGGAAGGGTTTGGAGGATTCAAACACAATTGGAGACACGGATGTTTTTGGCGTGGTTCCGATAGGTGGTGCTATCGTACATGCACGTTGATGAAGACTTCAACCCACGAAGGGTAATGGCTACGCGAGTCCACGAAGGGCTCCACCCATGAAGGGTCCACGAAGAAGCAACCTTGTCTATCCCACCATGGCCGTCGCCCACGAAGGACTTGCTTCACTAGCGGTAGATCTTCACGAAGTAGGCGATCTCCTTGCCCTTACAAACTCCTTGGTTCAACTCCACAATATTGTCAGAGGCTCCCAAGTGACACCTAGCCAATCTAGGAGACACCACTCTCCAAGAAGTAACAAATGGTGTGTTGATGATGAACTCCTTGCTCTTGTGCTTCAAATGATAGACTCCCCAACACTCAACTCTCTCTCATAGGATTTGGATCTGGTGGAAAGAGGGTTTGAGTGGAAAGCAACTTGGGGAGGGCTAGAGATCAAGATTCATATGGTAGGAATGGAATATCTTGGCCTCAACACATGAGTAGGTGGTTCTCTCTCGAAACTGGTAAGTTGGAAGTGTAGGTTTGTTCTGATGGCTCTCTCCACGAATGAAGAGGAGGTGGAGGGGTATATATAGCCTCCACACAAAATCTAACCGTTACACACAATTTACCAAACTCGGTGGGACCCAATCGTTAAACTTGGTCGGACCGATTTAGTAAACCTAGTGACAGTTAGTGATTTTCGGTAGGACTGACATGCATCGAGACCGATTACACAAACTCGGTGAGACCGATTTGGTAATGAGCTTTCCAGAGAGTTGGTCAGGTAAACTCGGTGGGATCAATTTGCTCTTTTCGGTGAGACCGAAATGTTACAAAAAGGAAACAGAGAGTTTACATTGCAATCTCGGTGGGACCGATCGCTCACTTTGGTTAGACCGAAACATTACGAAGGGAAACAGAGAGATTGCAACCTCATCTCGGTGAGACCGAGATCCCTATCGGTAAGACCGATTTGCTTAGGGTTTGTGGCAGTGGCTATGACTTTTGGAATCAGTGGCGCCGGATAGAAAGAATCGGTGTGACCGATTTTGGCTTTAGGTTTAGGTCATTTGTGGATGTGGGAAAGTAGTTGAGGGTTTTGGAGCATATCACTAAGCACATGAAGCAAGAGGCTCATTAAGCAATACCTCATCCCTTCTTGATAGTATTGGCTTTTCCTATAGACTCAATGTGATCTTGGATCACTAAAATGTAAAATGAAGAGTCTTGAGCTTTTGAGCTTGAGCCAATCCTTTGTCCTTAGTATTTTGAGGGATCCACTTTCATCATCCATGCCATGCCATTCATTGAGCTTTCCTGAAATAATAGTCTTGGAATAGCATTAGCTAAATGAGCTATATGTTGTTATGAATTACCAAAACCACCTAGGGATAGTTGCACTTTCACCTCTCCAGCGATGCCTGCCTACAACATATACACACACCTTCAATATCCTCCTTTATGTGTCCTTGCCTCGTGTCTCTCATATGGTCAGACACACGTGTAAACTCTCGCCCCTCTTTTCATCGATCTCACAACCGCACACTCCTCCCCCTATCTAGCTAGTAGTTGGGCCTCTCGCACCACATCCTAGCTCCATTCTCTCTGTCTATCCGTCTTGCTAGGCCTTATTTGCCTCTAACAAATGGACGTACACCGACCGATCTATCTCTATACATATAGCTAGCTAGGTCCTTATAACTCGTTTTTACCCACAGTCAATCGATCTACCTCATTAGTTGTGTCTCTCCCTTCCTCCGACAAACAACAATTGATCTACCGATCTGGTTAGGTTTGCTTACCAAACACATGGTTCCCCTTCATCATCCATGGATGCGTCCCGACAGATCTATCACGCATAGGCACACACAGAAACACATCCCCACTCTTATTGATGACATTGCAGTTCCACCCTCAGTTTGTCTAGTAGGCCTCTCCCACCATCTTCGAGAAGCAACTCCATCACCCATCCAGCACTCTACCCCTCTCCCTCCCTCTCCCTCCCTCTCTCTCTCCTCTCTCTCACTCTGTCCCATCATATTTTGTAGCGACCCGACCCGAATGGGTCAAGTCTCTGTGCTTAAGTGTCATCCCTGGATCGGTATGCTGACACACACAGTACTCGAGGATTTATAACAGAGGTAAATCACATGTATAAATAACATAAATACTATTACCTGAATCCAAAATATAGCGGAAGCAACAAGGTTGTGGATTCCCATCAACACCAACGGCAAAGTTGAGTGTAGAAATCGTAACCCTAACGTATCACTTACTCGTCGTAAATGCGGAAAGTCGCAACATGAAATGTTGCAGCCAAAACGGGTCAAGACATGGAATATGCTTGGCAAAGTAACACATAGAGAATAATGAAGGAATAAGCCTATACGACATGCATATATGGCTGGTGGAAAGCTCTATGGTTACAGCTTTTGCAAAAAGCCAATTTTTCCCTACATCAAAGGAATAAATTTTAATTTAACTATCATGGTGGTTGAAACATCATTGAGAAGGTATAACCCCAACTCAATCCCAATTAAGATAATTAACATCCCAGCAATATTAATTTAGAGTGATGAGATACATGTGAATAATCAAGTACTAGATACTCAGAATTGTCCATAACCGGGGACACGGCTAACCATGATTAGATTTTACACTCTGCAGAGGTTTGCGCACTTTTCCCCACAAGACTCGACCGCCTCCGTTGATTTCTCGTACTGCATGGTGTTTGAGAAACGGATGACCAAGACACAGTCTTTCAGAAACATTAACTCTCTACTCCAGGTAGATCATACCAAACCTAGAAAACCCACTACCTGCTGATCCACCTCTTCAAGAGCTTCACGTAACTTACTCAACTATGCTAGAGCCCATAATAGCTTGTGGCTGCACACGGAAGTTTCTAGCATGAATAATCTCAGCCCCTTTGAGCACTGGTGGCGGTCCATAGGAAGATCACAGGTGCCCCGGGATTTCAAAAAGCAGACAACACTAGGTTCCCCAGTGCCTCAATCCACCCGTGATGTGTATTAAAGTTGCCACCTTAAACTAAACCATTAATTTAACAATCTCACATCTGTCATGAATAACTCTCAAACCCAACCACGTCTACGAGCATAGCATAGCAATATAAGCAACATGTAGAAGTAACTCCCAAGGGTTTGATAGTAACAGGGCAATAGGTTCCTACCTCATCATCTACTTCCCAACCCACAAATTAATGACATCCTAACCAAGCAATGTTTGAGGGTTGAACTAATGCATAAAAACTGGGTATGAAAAGAGTATGATCGAAGTGTTACTTGCCTGCAATGTTGATGAAGATGATTCATACTCAAAACTCTTGATAGTTCTACTCGTCACACTCCGGTCAATCTATCGTAATCAAGCAATAGTAACCACACATAAGCAATCACTCAAAAGATCGGAAAGAACGAAGAGAACAAATCGGAAAACATCAAAACCAAGCAAATAACTCTTGCAACATAAAACAATTTCTAACAGTACCAAAATTATGTGAATTTGGCCTTATCAGAAAGTTTAGGTCAAGAGCTTCGATTTGCAAAAAGAATCAACTAAATCGGAGTTACGAAACTCAAGTTATGATCAAACGAAGTTTGAATTCAAAACTGATCTAATTCAAATTTCAAACTTTTAAAAATATGTTTGAGTTGTTTTCCTGGATAGAGGAGATCATAACGAAGACATGGGCGTTGGTTTCGTTGAATTTGGACAAACGAGTAAAAAGTAATGAACGTTTGAAAACCAGGGGCTAATCTGTAAATAAATTACCTACAAAGAAGTCCCTGACTAAAAACTAACAGAAAAAGAAAAGTCTAAAAGGCGAACGTTCGTTTATAAGATCTAAACAGTGGACGTTCGCTGTTTAATAAAACCAAAAAAACAGATCTTTTCTAGGGTTTTCAAAAAAAACCCGAAATTAAAAGAAAACCGGATCAGACCGGCGGTTATACCGGTTCGCGGGGTTTCGGCGTTTTTCGCGAGAAAATCGGCGGTGGCGAGGTCGAACTCCAAGCAATAGCTAGACGGTGGCGGCGGCTCGTCCGGGCGGGCGGCTCGTGGTCCAAAGTGGCGGCGAAGGGGCCGGGAGGCGCGGCGAGGCAAGGGGGTTGGCGGCGTCGGCGGTGGTCCGCGACGACGGGACGGGGCGGAGCGGCGGCGGCGGATCTCGTCGGGGCGGGAGCTCCGGCGGTGGCTCGGGGAGGAGAGGAACGGGGCCCGAGGCCGCTAGTTAAGGAGGGGAGGGAGGCACAAGGCGTGGAGGAGGGCAAGGCAAGCCGGGAGGCGGACTCGGGAAGGGGACGGCGGCCGGACTCGTCTGAGGGATTCGGTCTCCATGGAGATCGGGACGACCAGGGGTGGGCAGTCTGTTGGGCAGGCTTCGGCCTAGTCGGTCCGAAGAGTTTTTTTTAAAACATTTTCTCAGACAAAATAAAAAAACAAAATAAAACAAATATATTATATAGGCATATAATATATCAAAATTTTGAGAAAAAGATTTCCTACAAGATGAACTTTATTCTAGCTACAAATAAAATACACAAAAATTCAAATAAAACAAAGAGTGCTACCGCCTTAATAAAATCCACTGAAAATCATTTTAAAAATACCAAAATGACTTCAAATTAATTTCTCTCCAATTTTCTGATGTAGGGAATCATGTTACCCTATTTTCCATATATTTTATTTTTGGAGAAAAATAATTTGAATAAAACTCAATTCACTCCAAATTGAAAATAAATTCAAAAGAACTTTGAATTTAATTCTTTGGAACTCCCAACTCATATTTCATATAATTTGAAGAAGTCATTTTATCTTCTCTCGTGAAAATCATTGAGTTGCATAAAGTTTCAGAATTGGAAATATTCTCAAATGAAATTCAAATATTTTCAACACCCCTTGTCATTTAAATAAATGGAAGAAGTCATGTCATCTTATCTCCAGGGTTTTGTGATGAAAATAATTTGAATTCCCGAAGATCATAAAAGCAAAAATGAAAGTTTGGGAAAGTCCTTTTATTCCCTCTCATTTAACTTTCAAAAGTTTCAAATTCACTCACTTTCAGTCAATCAATCAAACAATCAATCAAAACTATCTATTTGTTTATAACATTCCAAAATTTAGAATTTTGGGATGTTACAAACTACCAACCTTAAAATGAATCTCGTCCTCGAGATTCGGAGAGGCTAGCAAGAAATAGGTTAGGGTTTGGGGGTCTTCTCAAAATCCATCGATCATCTCCGGGGTCTCGGGTGCTACCACCCTTATAAGCATGGTTACGGTTCCATCAAAACTCATATACTCCATCCTTATTGTTGGCAGTGTCGATCTTCTCAGATCCTCTGGATAATTACTTCTCTGGGCTCTTCCGGTAGTGGCATAACCTTTTCCTCAATTCTTTTGTCCTTTACTTCTTGGTAAGGTTGTTCGAGATCGGGTCTTCATAGCTGACGGTATGGCGCCAATACTAATCAGCTATCGATATCTCATGGTGGTCAACAATTTATGGTTTGTCCTGCAGGAAATGGGTGCAGGTTGAACCTCACCGTATGACCTACGGTTGGCAACAACCGCCGTGTACAAGGGAAAAATACCTATACCATTCTAAGGTTTAAACAAGGTTTAATATAAATGCGTCTCTACTGCTATAGGTGAGTCACTCAGATTTACCATCCCATATAGCAAAGCGAATAATAAGAGTAAGTCGGTATGGTGATCAATCCATCCCCCACCCAAATCATTACCTTGTACATGGTTTAGCGAATCTCGCATTCTAACACTCGGTCATCCTCACAAGCATTGCAGAATTTCTCTTGTCGACGAACCAAGTTCGGATAAATCCATTGATTCTGCAAGCCAAACAAACATCTATCGTTCCTTAGCAACTCTCAGGTTTTGCGTAAACTCCTATAGAATCGTTGGTTGATAAAGGCCTATCCTCTTCTTCTAGGATTTCTCCTTCAACAAGAGTGTGCTTGCTTCTCGGTAGGTCCTGAGGCCTGTGGGTTATGGCCCATCTCATCACTTGTAGTCCTTGAACTTATCCTCGGGCTTCTGATCATTATTCCAACTTCCAACTTCCTAGTATTCTTAAATCCATCCAATTGTACTATCTTCCTTCCTTCTATTGGCACCAAACTAGGACATGATTACTCAGACTCATCTTGGAATTTTCCATTGATCCATGTTTCCAACATCATACCTCCTTTATCTCCAATAGTAATTCATCTCTTCATCCTCGTGGGATGTCCCACATACCGGGATAAAAACTTATACTTATGAAGTCCATACTCCACTTCGTGGAACATCATTATCCTTTCCAGGGTCAAGCGTCCTTACAGGGTAATTTTGGCCATCTCTGCATGGCACTTCTTCAACTGGGAAACGTGAAACACATCATGAACTCCTGACAGTCCTTCGGGTGACTTCAACTTGTTAGCCAATTCTCCCATACGTTCCAAAACTCGGTATGGTCCTACAAATCTCGGGGCTAACTTTCCCTTAACTCCACATCGTTTTACTCCTCATGAGAGGGACATACGAACATGCTCTGTCTCCAATTTCATAGACTACCTCCTGCGTCTGCATAATTATTCTGCCTGGACTGAGCTACCTTCAGTCTATCTCGAATCCACTTAACATTCTCTTCTGACATCCTTGATCACATTTGGTCCAAACAACTGACGGTCTCCAACTTCATCCCACATCAACGGTGTCTGGGTCCTTCTCCCATACAAAGCTTCAAAGGGGCCATCTTCAAACTGGCTGGGTAACTGTTGTTGTATGACAACTCTGCGTAAGGTAGATTATCATCACTACTAGATCCATAATCTAGCGCACACGCTCTCAACATGTCCTCCAGAATCTGATTGACTCTTTCGATTTATCCATCTGTCTGCGGATGAAAGGCTGTACTGAACTCTAGCCTGGTTCCCAAAGTTTCACGCAACTGATTCCAAAACATTGAAGTAAACTGGGTTCCTCTATCTGATACAATGGTCCTCGGAACTCCATGCAGACATACGATCCTAGTCAAATATATATTGGCCAACTTCTCACTTGTATAGGTGGTTTTCACTGGGATAAAGTGAGCCACTTTGGTCAAGCGAATCAACTACTACCCAGATAGAATCATATCCCGTTCGGGTTCTGGGAAATCCGGTAATGAAATCCATGCCAAGCTTATCCTACTTCCATTCGGTTATCGGCATAGGCTGTAGTAATCCTGCTGGCTTCTGATGCTCTGCTTTTACTCTCTCTGGCATACATCACCTATGACTACATACTCTGCAATATCCTTCTTCATACCAGTCCACCAGAAACGCTACTTCAAATCCAAATACATCTTGGTGTTTCTAGGGCAAATCGAGTATGGTGAGTCATGAGCCTCCTGAAGCATTAACTTCCTGATCTTTGCATTATTGGGTACATGTACACGATCCTCGAACCATAAGGTGTCGTGCTCATCCTTACAAAAGCCTTTGGCCTTTCCTTTGCTCATCATCTCTTTTACCTCAGCAATCTCTTTGTCATCCTTCTGAGCTTCACAGATCTTTTCCAACAATGTAGGCTGAACTTCCATTGCTGCAAAAAAACCTTTGGGAACAATCTCCAATCGAAGTTCCCTGAGTTCCTCGGCTAACTCCTTTCGTAATCCCCCACTTATGGGGTATTCATCCTGGTGTTCTTTATGGTTGTGTCCTGTTTCTCCACAAAGCTTGCATGCACTTTCTCCATATCATTTCCATAAGGCTTCAACTTCTGGGACACAAGCCGAGACTTTAACAAAGTCCACTTAAGTTCCTTCCAAGTGGTTATTCCTTGCCATCCGTTGATGGTTTGGTACATCCTCCACCAGGTAGCAGCACCTCTTTCAAAGAATGGAAGAGCATGCTGGGTCATATCCTTTCCGGCTATAGGGTTATTCTCCATGTGAATCCTCCATGTTCTGAATTCATAAGTCCATCTCCAATTGACTCATCGGTCCAGAAAATACAAGCTCATCTCCATTCATCCTCTAATGGGTCCATGGGTTTTGGGGTGAGATAAGATAGATAGAGAGGGATACACAAAAGACAAACAAAAGTTTTGAAAAGACAGATTTTATTGTGGTTGTCGAAAAAACATCAAACAAATGACAGCTCACAATCGTCGCATCTAACGCAGGTATATAATAGGGGTTTGGTCTTCTAAAGGTCAATAAATCTTCCAAGTCATCAAACTCTTCCAGTCTTGATCATGTCTCCAATGGCTTCTTCCTACCGTGCTTGTCTTTATCAAGTTCTTTTGCCAGATCATCTCTGTTGACGCGAAGTCTCTTGTGGCGTCCTTCATTATTTCTGAAGTTGCGTTCCAAACTTCTGGGTTTCATCAACCTCGATATGAATGATGATCCTACTGTCCTTCAGTTCCTGAAAATTTTTTGATGTCTCAAGGTTTTGCTTCTCTAGCTTGGCTATTTTAATCTTCTGGAACCTGGTTCTTCACGAACTGCTTCCTTGTCAAATACGGCTTCCTGCAGATCCATCTTAAACTTCTTGATGTAATACTCCAGATCCCGGTCTTACATCAGCTAAGGTTAAAACTTCATTTTTTACTGATTGGTGCTCCATCAGCCTTCTACCATCCAATCCTTCCATGCATATGCATGCTTAACTCAGCACGGTGGCAATAGCATAAGCAGGCGATAACATCATGGATAGTCGGGTTTACGCTCTTGTCATTTCCATGAGATATCTCTCCATAGTTGATATCTCCTGCCTTAGGGTTTTCCACAGCCGTAACTTTGAGTTTCTAACTCTCCATGTTCGGTCTTACTCCAATACACCTTGATCTCGGGTATTGTGACTTCCATAGTCTGTCAAGTTCCATAAGTGTAGCCGTCCTTGGTCATACCAAAACTAGAAATTATTCATATTCTCCTAGTCCTTGAAGTCTTTATCCGTCGTTGTTTCCATCATTACAATGCTCGGTAAAATCCTCTTCATTCCGAAGTGGTCTCAGTTGTCCGATATCTGGTCCTTCTTGGAGTGGTCTCATCGATTGAATCTTCGAGGGGTCAAAAGGAAAAGGGGTATGGTCTCACTAAAGGGAATATTTGAACAAGCTCGGAGAAGAGAGGTAAAATATTCTTTTGAAAATGAAGTTGTAGAGAAAATCTTTCCTATGGGCTTGTCGGTTTCTAGGGTCACGTCCTCTGGTGAACATGTGCTCGATACCATCTTGTAGCGACCCGACCAGAATCGGGTCAAGTCTACGTGCTTAAGTGTCATCCACTGGATCGGTATCTTTGACACACACGATTACTCGAGGATTTATAACAGAGGTAAATCACATGTATAAATAACATAAATACTATTACCTCAATCCAAAATATAGCGGAAGCTTAACAAGGTTGTGGATTCCCATCAACACCAACGGCAAAGTTGAGTGTAGAAATCGTAACCCTAACGTATCACTTCTTTGGTTATGCGGAAAGTTCACGCAACATGAAAGCGTTGCAGCCAGCAAAACGGGTCAAGACATGGAATATCTTTGGCAAAGTAACACATAGAGAATAATGAAGGAATAAGCCTATACTACATGCATATATGGCTGGTGGAAAGCTCTATGGTTACAGTTTTGCATAAAGCCAATTTTTCCCTACATCAAAGGAATAAATTTTAATTTAACTATCATGGTGGTTGAAACATCATAGAGAAGGTATAACCCCAACTCAATCCCAATTAAGATAATTAACATCCCAGCAATATTAATTTAAAGTGATGAGATACATGTGAATAATCAAGTACTAGATACTCAGAATTGTCCATAACCGGGGACACGGCTAACCATGATTAGATTGTACACACTGCAGAGGTTTGCACACTTTTCCCCACAAGACTCGATCACCTCCGTTGTTTTCTCGTACTGCATGGTGTTTGAGAAACGGATGACAGAGACATAGTCTTTCAGAAACATTAATTCTCTACTCCGGGTAGATCATACCAAACCTACAAAACCCACTACCTGCTGATCCACCTCTTCAAGAGCTTCACGTAACTTACTCAACTATGCTAGAGCCCATCATAGCTTGTGGCTGCACACGGAAGTTTCTAGCATGAATAATCTCAGTTCCCTTTGAGCCTGGGTGGCGGTCCATAGGAAGATCACACGGGTACCCCGGGATTTCTGAAAAAACAGACAACACTAGGTTCCCCAGGTGCCTCAATCCACCCAGATGTGTATTAAAGTTGCCACCTTAAAGGAAACCATTTATTTAACAATCTCACATCTGTCATGAATAACTCTCAAACCCAACCACGTCTACGAGCATAGCATAGCAATATAAGCAACATGTAGAAGTAACTCCCAAGGGTTTGATAGTAACAGGGCAATAGGTTCCTACCTCATCATCTACTTCCCAACCCACAAATTAATGACATCCTAACCAAGCAATGTTTGAGGGTTGAACTAATGCATAAAAACTGGGTATGAAAAGAGTATGATCAAAGTGTTACTTGCCTGGAATGTTGATGAAGATGATTCGTACTCAAAACTCTTGATAGTTCTACTCGTCACACTCTGGTCAATCTATCGTAATCAAGCAATAGTAACCACACATAAGCAATCACTCAAAAGATCGGAAAGAACGAAGAGAACAAAATCGGAAAACATCAAAACCAAGCAAATAACTCTTGCAACATAAAACAATTTCTAACAGTACCAAAATTATGTGAATTTGGCATTATCAGAAAGTTTAGGTCAAGAGCTTCGATTTGCAAAAAGAATCAACTAAATCGGAGTTACGAAACTCAAGTTATGATCAAACGAAGTTTGAATTCAAAACTGATCTAATTAAAATTTTAAACTTTCAAAAATATGTTTAAGTTGTTTCTTTGGATAGAGGAAATCATAACGAAGACGTGGGCGTTGGTTTCGTTGAATTTGGACAAACGAGTAAAAAGTTATGAACGTTTGAAAACCAGGGGCTAATCTGTAAATAAATTACCTACAAAGAAGTCCCTGACTAAAAACTAACAGAAAAAGAAAAGTCTAAAAGGCGAACGTTCGTTTATAAGATCTAAACAAAGGACGTTATTTGTTTAATAAAACAAAAAAACAGATTTATTATAGGGTTTTAAAAAAACGAAATTAAAAGAAAACCGGATCAGACCGGCGGTTATACCGGTTCGCGGGGTTTTGGCGGTTTTCGCGAGAAAACCGGCGGCGGCGAGGTCGAACTCCGGCAATGGCGTTGACGGTGGTGGCGGCTCTGGTCCGGCCGGGGCGGCGGCTCCGGTGGTCCAAAGTGGCGGAAGGGGCCGGGAGGCGGCGAGGCAAGGGGGTTGGCGGCGGCGGTGGCTCGGGGAGGAGAGGAACGGGGCCCGGGGCCGCTATTTAAGGAGGGGAGGGGAGGCGCAAGGCGTGGAGGAGGGGGCAAGGCAAGGCGGCGCGGGAGGCGGACTCCGGGAAGGGGACGGCGGCTGAAGTCGTCTGAGGTTCGGTCTCCACGAGATCGAGACGACCAGGTGGGGCAGTGATCTTTGGGCCGGGCTTCGGCCTAGTCGGTCCGAAGAGTTTTTTTTTAACATTTTCTTAGACAAAATAAAAAAACAGAATAAAACATATATATTATATAGGCATATAATATATAAAAAATTTCAGAAAAAGATTTCCTACAAGATGAACTTTATTCTAGCTTCAAATAAAATACACAAAAAATCAAATAAAACAAAGAGTGCTACTGCCTTAATAAAATCCACTAAAAATCATTTTAAAAATACCAAAATGACTTCAAATTAATTTCTCTCAAATTTTCTGATGTAGGGAATCATGTTACCCTATTTTCCATATATTTTATATTTGGAGAAAAATAATTTGAATAAAACTCAATTAACTCCAAATTGAAAATAAATTCAAAAGAACTTTGAATTTAATTCTTTGAAACTCCCAACTCATATTTCATATAATTTGAAGAAGTCATTTTATCTTCTCTCGTGAAAATCATTGAGTTGCATAAAGTTTCAATTGGAAATATTCTCAAATGAAATTCAAATATTTTCAACACCCCTTGTCATTTAAATAAATGGAAGAAATCATGTCATCTTCTCTCCAGGGTTTTGTGATGAAAAGAATTTGAATTCCCGAAGATCATAAAAGCAAAAATGAAAGTTTGGGAAACTCCTTTTATTCCCTCTCGTTTAACTTTCAAAAAGTTTCAAACTCACTCACTTTCAGTCAATCAATCAAACAATCAATCAAAACTATCTATTTGCTTATAACATTCCAAAATTTAGAATTTTGGGATGTTACATATTTCCCGTCCTTCAGTTATGTATGTGGCTCGCAGGACGAGGAGAAAAATTTACTACTCCCTCCGTTTACTCCTCGTCCCTACTACCTTGGTTATAGAGATTATATCATATTTTTTGGAATATATATGTCCTTTAGTAGATTTCAATATGAACTACTAGTACATACTCCAAACACTGATGTATATAGACGTAATTTAGAGTGTAGATTCACTCATTTTGCTCTGTATGTAGCACTCTCCCTCGCCCCTCGACCCTCGCCCACGTGGTGGACGTGCCACAATTCATTCCGTCTCATATAGCCAGAACGATATATACTGCACTACCATTATTGCTCGACTTCCCGAAGAGGCGAAGAGCCAATCGCAAGGTTAATATTTTGGAGATGCAAAGCGCAAGGTTATAGGAGAACGAGTAGTAGGTGTCGCGTCATTTGTAAATAAAGTTTTTTTTCTTCAGTGGCACATACGCAATATGATAGGTTCATATGGAGAGAAAAGGAAACCGCTCCACTATATACATAGTCAGGACGGGCCAGCCTACACGGTTGCTTGCTGGGGTTGCTCTCTTCACACTCTCTCGCACAAAACGACTGTGGCCACATCTCTAACATCCCGGCGGATCACGTCCGCTTGGGGAAGGGGTGGATGCTTAGTGTAGATGCCGTGGCCGTCACAGTAGGTCGTATTTTTTGTCATGCATGTACATCCATGACAATTTTATGACAGAATCAAGATAGTCATACCTGTGCTGTCGTAGAAGTGTTCCATGACATTACCAAAATTATCATCACTGAAGTGTCGACTTCCATGACGATAAATCGCGCATCACAGAAGTGCTTTCGTCAAGGGCGACCGACACGTGGCATCCACCGTAACGGAACGCCATTAAGCTATTGGGTCGGGTTTTGGATCCAATAACCCATTAACAGCCCCGGCCAATGGGGAGTTTCCACGTGTAAAATCATCATTGGCTGGAGGAAAAACGTGTCGGCTCATCGTTGGGAAAGATGTCATCCACTCATTGCACAGAAGGCGCCTATGATACGTCGACATGTGGCACGACCCATCAAGTTTAAATGGGTCGGCCCAACTAAAGGCCCACAAGATTTTGCGGACCATAATGGGTCGGCCTAGCGAAAGGCCCACGAGATTTAGTGGACCATAATGGGCTGGCCCAACTAAAGGCCCACAAGATTTCATGGGCAATAATAGGCCGGCCCAGGTAAAGGCCCACAAGATTTTTGTGTGCCATAATGGGCCGGCCTAGGTAAAGGCCCACAAAATTCTTGCGGATCATAATGGGCCAGCCCAGCTAAAGGCCCACGAGATTTTGCCGACATTAATGGGCCGGCCAGCTATAGGCCCACAAGATTTTGAGCACCCTAGTAGGCCGGCCCATTAACTGGCTGCCATGTTTTGGGCCAAATGCCGGCCCATATTTGATCCGGTCCGTTAATGGCCTGCCACGTTCCGGGCCTAATAATGGCCCATATAAGATCCAGCATGTTAAAAGCGTCCCACTTTCTCGGCCAAATCACGGCCCAGATCAGGTCCGGCCCTTTAAGAGGCTTTGGGCTCAATTATGGCCCATATCAGATTCGGCCCATTAACTGGACGCTATGCTTTTGGGCCAACTTGCTAAAGGCACATTTAGTAATTCGGCCTGATATTAGTTTCGGCCTGTTAAGGGCCCGTTCAACATTTCGGCCCTATATTAATTTCATCCTGTTAAAAGCCCGTCATATAGTTGGGCCTAACTACGGCCTGGTTTGCATCCGGCCTGCTCGCAGCCGATATCTGATTGGGCCAAACAAGGACCGAGACAACTTTGGCCTATTAAAAGCCCGTGAATTGATTCGCACAATCATGGGCCGTGTCCATTTTGGGCTGCTGCCGGCCCGTGAGCTATTCGGCACGTTTCAGGCCCAACCTACTTCTCAGCCTCCTAAAAGCCCATTGAGTTTTCTTGCGAAAAGAGGGTTGGGGATTACTCGGCCTATTAAAGGCCCGAATCTACTAGTGGGCGGTTTGGCGGGGCCCATGATGCGGATCATACATCGTGATTGCATGACGGCCCGATTATATACCGTAATTTTACGGTTTGGCGGTTCTTTGCGAAGACAGGATATATATACAAGAAAATAACTGCAGCATCGTGAATAAGAAAAACCTAGACTATACAATAAAGAAACTACGGCATATTACATCCACGGGCATCAAAGTTTGCCACTATGATAATAAAGCACAAGCAGACAAATAGATTACATACATCGGGCATCAAAGATCGCCACCAATGTGCAAATAAACACGCCGACAAAATAATATACAAAACCGACAGACTTCAAGAGAGTTCAAGAAAGGTTAGCCTCATTGGGAGCTGCAGCGCAAGCGGTGAGCAAGATGATGAGATCAAGCGCTTGTTCAACACTTATATCTTCCTCACTCTGAAAGATAAACAAGCAAACAGATGACAGGTTTTGCACATAAAAGTAGCAGTGCTGACAATTCATCACATTTCTTACTGACAAATAAAGTGACACAGTTTAAAGTTGCATTAACACAATATGGTATTGTTCAGGTCAAGACATGGCAGGAAATGACATTGTGAAGGAGTTGGCAGCTTCACGACAACACTGGATTACAGATCAAGAACTCATAAGTATCAATGGTTAGTGTCTTTGTCAATTTATCCCATTTCAGATTGGCAAATAAAGAGACGGTTTAAATAATAGTAGAATGATATGACATTGTTCATAGTTAAGACATTGCGAGAATATGACATTGTCTTTGTAGTGGGTAGGTTCACCACACCACTGGATTACGGATGAAGAAGAGAAGCATACATTCAGTGCAAAAGAAGATCACTTGCTCTGTATAGTTTAATTTACATGGTATGAAGAAGGAACTTGGTTGTACAACTGAAAACTTAAATTGAGAAGGACAAACTTTTGCTTATGTACATAATAAACTTTAAACATGCAATTTGATGCAAACACCAAAAATAAACAGCTGTTGCAGTCATGCCTAACCAAATGTACACAACAAAGTTTGAAGGCTTGAGAAGGACAAACTTACATTACTGGTGAATACAGGCTCTATAAAGCCCTTGTCCATGCTGATGGGGGGGGGGGCAATTCAAGAAGTTTAGCACATAATCTTCTTCATAAGCATTGCCTTTATTCTACATTTTGCTAAGAGTAAATATAGATGTGATAATATACGAAAAAATGGAGAATATTTAAGATAATATGAAGAGAGATGCCACATAACCAAGTAGCTATAAATGTATGTGCAGCGATACAGGCAAAAGGCACAGCCAAGAGCAATGCATAGCTAAACTTCTTCAGTACCAACCTTATGGTAAGAATAAATATAGATCTGATGTGTAGAAAATGGAGGGCAAAGGAAAATAAGCTGCAGAGTGATGGTACATGAACAACTTCCTGTCAATATAAGTACACTGATAAAGGATAGCATGTACTTACAAGAACAATGCAGAGCTAAAAAAATTCATTGGCATTGGATATATTCTACACTAATGTTACCATTCATACAGATCAGATAATTTTGAGCGAACAATTGATAAGCAAGCTATCATGCATACTGTTGTCACATAATGAACCAGGTATGTATGCAAGTACAGTGATACAGGACAACATGTACTAACAAGAGCAAAGCAGCGGGCAGCATATTTGCGATATCCTGTCGTTCTTTTCAAACCGGAATTCTTCTTCGAGCAGATTTCCTGCAAAAAATATCTGTAAGGCACATGCGGAAAAGTAGAAGTTCAAATTGTCATGTGATTTCATAGACAGTACCTCATCCTGGGAACGAGACCAGTGCATAACAAGGTTTTTCCATTCAATGTCTTCTAAATTTAGCACCGGAGACTTCACCGGAAATTCGTTTATAGACTTGCCATCAAAGTGTGATTTCCTCAGGTAACACCGATCTTTCTTTGTAATGCTTCCTTGAAAAGCACAAGCAAGCTTTGCTCGTCATGACTATCTTGATTGACCCTCGCCTAGTTACAACAATGTAATGTAAAACATTGATGTGTTCGATCAGCAAAAAACAGGAAAATAATAACCATGAATAATAGCACTTACACGTAAGTTGGACAGGAAGATGTGAAAATGGTGTTTGTCTTCACTATAATCTTCTCATGATGGGAATATATGCACGTAGTCCCTAACGACGTTGAAAGCATTGTCTTTTAAACTGGGAATAACTGGAATGGGGTTCCAATCTACAGGAATTGGTCATCTCTGCAGTTGGGATAGGTCTTCGGCCGGTGGACTTGTTGTACTTTTTCTTTGGAGTGGGATTTTTACGTAGTGCAATTTGGTGCTATGGCAAATGAAATCGGTATACCTTTTCTTTGGAGTGCAGGTCCTGTGTGGTGGGGCTAGTGGTGTGGCCAGTGAAGTATGTTTACAGTCTGCTGGAGTCGGTCCTATGTTTTGTGTCACTGGTTGTACAGCCAATATAAGTGGGGCGCTGTCTGATTTCTCTGGCACCACCACGTTTTTCAAGGACTCTGCTGGTGCTCCTTCGGGTTCGGCAATCACCCTCTTCCTTTTTGATGTCTGATGCACAAGAACATCATTTGAGTGGAAAAACAAGGTATGATGACAGATGGAACATGTATTGATAATGGATGGGCATGGCATCTCAAGTTATATGATGAGTAAACTAAGCAGATGGCGGTGCAACAAAGTAGAAGAAATGCAAGACAACATATGCAAGATACGCGCAATCAATAAGACCCTGCCAAATTAGAACAGGCACCTTGATGGGTGAACAGGACAGGCCATCTGCCTTTGACTCCTCGAGGTTAGAATAGTCATTAGGATGATATTCTGAACAAGCATCAACAGGTGGGGAGCGTACGAGTTTCATTGCTTCCAGAATGGCACTCAATGCCTTGGTGCCAATTTTGTAAGTCATTGCAGTGTTTCATAATATTCTTCTGATGCGCGGATTCTGATATTCACTGTAATTGCGTATAATATCTGAGAACCATGGAAACATAAATAGTTGTGAGATTATCTTTGTAATGCAGATGATATTCTAATATAGGGGTGCCCCTGTAAACACTTATGTGCTATCACTGGATTCTTATGAGAGAGCTCATGTGTGCTGTAATATGGTGCGTGCATTTATATAATCTGGCACAAGTACACAAAAAAGGCTCCAGAAGTAAGGATAGCTGGCAGATGATAGGTTCATAATAGACTGTATAGAGAGTTTATTGCCAAACCATGATAACAAGAGCACACAGCAACTAGGCGGATCATAGTGTACATAACAGGGGTACACCATAACCACGATATATAAATCGGGAAAGTGGAACTGGCTTAAAAATACGGTGTTGTATTGCCGCTAGTAATTGAAAGCCTATCGATCACGTACAGGCCAGCTCTATCGAACATGGTAAAGAGCAGATTTTGGATAATAAAATGTTGGTTGCGCAGTGCTCAAACATGATGAACCAGAGCGAATTAAGAATGCAACTCTCAGCTGTCTCTCGACCATTTCAGGCGGTTGGATGAAGATCCTACGTCTCCTAATCGTTCTTCTTCCTCGTCTCTGATTCTTCCCATACAGAATACCACACGTGTCGCCGGCCGGACCACCGGCCCCCACCGCCTGTGTTCCTCCGCCACCCCCACCCACCACCCGCGCCCCAACCCCCACCCACGTCGAGTTTCCTTCGTTCGGCGAGGCCCCACAACCACCCGAGCCCCTTCGATCGCACCGACGAACTCCGGCGAGCTCTGAAAAATCGACTGACCCAATTTTGAAATTTAGTCTACTGTGATTTAACTAGTGTGGAATATAAAAGGGGGAAACCATAAGCATTGGGAGTATAGTGTTGAGCGTGCCATGGCAGATCTGAAGGTGCAAACCGGACAAAGGCAACTTCTCAACCAAGAGAACAAATCAGAGTAAAGCAGTGGCGATCTATTTTCTTGCTGCGATAAATAAGTTGAGCAGATATGAAAGAGTACCGCCTCTGGTGCGGTGCCGTGTACGCATCTGCTGAGAATTTGACGGTGCTTCGATAGCGATGGCTGTCGGCAGCGTGGAAGCATATCTAGGAGGGTAGACGGTGGCGGCGGGGCGCGATGGGACGAGGCAATTAAATAGGAGGCGCGCCCGGCAAGGTGGGCGGCAGCGGGGATGAAGCGAGAGGCGGGATGCAAGGATCCCGGTCCGAAGACATGGATGAGAGAGGTCGATCTCTTGTAATGGACGACAACGTCGGGGTATCAGCTCCGGCATGGTGGAGGAGGACGGCGGTGGATGGGGTGGCGGACAGCGGCGGACGGAGGAGGGTGGGGTGGAGAGGGTGTTTCGGCGCCCACGGAGTATGAATGGGGAAAAGGAAGGTAGAGAGGAAGGGGGGAACCATGTATTCAGGGCGCGCTTGTCTCAAATGCGAGGAAATTTACAAACTTAGCCCCCGTTTCAAATTTCTACTACATCACAGCAACATTAGTCGGTTGGGGATAGGACGGTAATCTCCCATACACCGAATATTTGCCGACAAGAGTTTGTTTTTGGGGCCCACCGTGTATGAATATGAGTCGGGGAGGGAGTCGATTTCGGCCGAGGACACACTGTGTTTTGGCGCCCACCGTGTATGAATCCGGGTGAGAGGCGGTTACGTCATGTTTGGGTGAAATTACAAACATACCCCTATCCAAACCTATAGAAATCCAGCAGATAGGCTTTGCGTGGCAGGGATAGGCAGTAGTGATTTCCATCTCGCAGATTTTGGTTTCGGGCGGTTACTGCGACTTTCCCCGCTTCGTTCGAATTTTGCAGAGTGCATGTTTACCGTGCCAACTCAATTCGAATCCTGTTTGTATTCTATTTTTTCAGGCGGGATCCATTTTCAATTGGAATTACATTCTATATACATCATTTATATATATATTTTCAAAAGCACAACACCATTTATACATAAATATGGTTTACAAATGGCATGATCTCAGATTCATAAGGTTGTATCCATCAATTTGGATTTTCAAATATTTGAAACCACTTGATGTTGAAATCCAATGTATGCATTCCTCGCTAACTGTCTCCAATTAATGTGTGTTTCATGCGGGTTTTTTTACTTCTCAAACATGTATAATGTGTTTCACACACGCAACATATAGTGTAATCCCGTTTAGACATTAATTGCATATAAACCATGCATTGTTTTTAATTGAAGAATCTATGGATCACCAATATTGATAAACTATATAACATTACACGTGTGCCCAAATTCAAATGAATATGCATGTTTGATACACCAATTTGCGTTATGATATTGTCGATGTCGTGATCTCCAGTTTAAATATTTGAATCCCCTTTAATCCAGATATTCATCTCATATAGCTATCACTCATGCTTATATAGGACTATCTCTCTGGACCTATACGCGTTCATCGTCTCTCAGGTATCTCTCGTGCTACCTGTATATCGACAATGATCTTTTATCTTCGTAACACACTGATGGTATTCTCTCCCTCGACCTTCATCACTCTATCTCTCTCTAAGTATATCTCACTCCCTGCTATGTGTCTCTAACTATGATTCTCCATGTGGAATCTCTTTCTCTCATACAAACACAAAACTTGGTCTCCCGGGGTCTCATTTCTCTCTACTATTCCCATGTGTGCCACTCGCACACCCCTCATACAGAGATGTCTTTCTCTTCTTAGATATGAGAACCTACGACTCTTCCTCTTCAATATCTCTTTCTCACACACAAACACAAACTCTATGTCCCAGGGTCTCATATTCTCCATTGTTCTCTTGTATGTCGCTCACACACACCCTCTCTCCCTAGAGATATCTTGCGTTCCCTCATATGTCTCTCTAGCTATCACTCTCGTTGTGAAATATCTTTCTCTCTCATGAGACACAAAACTCCGTCTCTCTGGATCTCATTTCTCTGATATCTGTTTGTATGTGACTCACATGCACCCTCTCTCTATCTCACTCACACCCACACACATAACACAGCCTTCTGATCCACTCGACTCCTATCTCTAACGCACACTAGCTAGCATCTTTATCTTTCTATTTATCTGTTTCTCCATCAACCTTCTTTCTCACCCTCACTCTTGATTCCTATAAAGCACACTACATATGTTTATCTCTACATGCAGTCAAGTGCCCTCTCACACACATATATAACTTCACCCTTTGAACCACCCGACGGTCATCTCCAACACCCAAACTAGCGGATGTCCCTCTAGCCATCTCTATCTCTGTATCTATCTGTAGTTTCTCCGTCAACATTTCTTTCTCGCACGGAGTCTTGCTTCCTATCACCCAAACTATATATGTCTCTCCATACATATGAATTTATAGGTTGATCTCTTTTGCACAATCGTTGCGCCTCACCCCCTCTGCTAGCCATAGATGCATGCTCCAGCCCATGCCACTATCTCTTAAAGACAAAAACACATGCTCAATTGTCGGGCCTTCTTCCCTGCATTCTCACATGCATGCATATTTTTATACCGATCCGTCTCTCCCATGTCGTTGATCTTATGACTTATGTCTTCTTTATTTTATCTCGATCATGCGCGCGCGCACACACACACATCCCACGTGTACATGTATACCTCTCACACATGCACGTTCAAGGTCTCTATGTCTCCATACGTAGTTAATTACCCTCAATCCTAACGCCACATCGAATCGTTCTCCTCTTTTGTGCACATAACGTCCGCTGGATGGGTAAAACACACACTCACACTTAACAATCTCCTTCTACCCCCGCCTCTCGGTCTTCCCCTATATCCCTGAAACCAATAAGACCATCCCTTTGTTTAATTCCCGCCTACATGCACCATCGATATATAGTAGTCTTCCTCGGTGTCTCTCGAACAAACACGTTCTCTCGATGTCGACTCCTCTCACGCGCACGCACCTTCTCTTCCCTCTCTACGGGCATTTTCTCTCTCGCACACCATCGTTGGTGGACTCTGCCATAGACATCACCTCTCTATGATGAAGCCATGCACACTTAAATTACATCCGCCACAGAGGACCCCGCGACACACACAAACACACACACACACACACACACACACACACACACACACACACACACGCACACACACACGAGCACGCACGCATGCACACCCCCCCCCCACACACACACACACTAAGACTCCATCTCTCTCTCTCCCTCTCTCTCTCACACACACACACGCACGCACCCCCCCACACACACACACACACTTAGAATCCATCTCTCTCTCTCTCGCACACACACACACACAAACTAAGACTCCATCTCTCTCTCTTCTCTCTCTCACACACACACACGCCCCACACACACGCTAAGACTCCATCTCACACACACATGCTCTAGGTGGAGCATTTGTTCCTACCACCCTGCATCCAACCTTACCCGTATGATAAACAATCTCCTTTATTTACTTGCATAACATGGACAAATTCCACTTTACTTTCGTAGTCAGCAAACTTATCATTTGTACCCTTATAAAAAATGAGTTGGCGATGATGGTGTGCCTGCCATCTTGTAATACAGACCGTACGATCTATATCTCACAGATAGAAAGCAAACTATGATAATTTTACAAAAGATACCCGCACCTCTCTCCACATCATTATCTCCCGCAACCTCATTGCTCAACAGTTAAAAAAGGAATAAGTCTCTGGAACAATCTAGCATGCATGGTGGCCGCTGCCGCCTGCCGGCACCGTCCCTCCCCATGCCTCCGCCCATTCCGACCACCAGTCACCACCACGCTCCACTCCTCCTTGCCTTATCTCTTATCTTTCATTTTTTTCGATGACATTCTCGAGATACCAGTTTTCTGATAAAATTCTCGAGATATCATTAGTTTTTACACATGGGATTACTCCTGCATGGGTCAATCTGCAGGTGTTTTGTAAAAAAATGCATATTGATGTTCCGTGCAATGCACGAGAATCTTGCTTGTAATTATATAACGCAAATCACGAGCGAGGAAGTGACATTTTTTGACACAACCACGTTAACATGGCCACGTAAATCACTAGCTAAAGTAAATACCATTATAATTATATCCCGATGCAAAAGGTTGAGTACATGTCCGAAGAGTAGAGTCGCACACACGCACTCTGTCTCTCAAAATCTCTCTCCACTCACAAACACACACCAGTTACGTGACGCCCACTTAAGCAGACAGGAGTATGTTACAATTTGTGCACCCGCGGGTACACGTGATGCTACGCATTTATTTAATCCGGAAGGCGAACCCAAACAATAGCTACATTCATTCCCCTCCCGCCGCCTCTTCTCTAGTCGCCGTCGCCCGGTAACCATGGCCCGGCCGAAGGTAACAACATACGCCACACTCCCTTGAGCGGGCGCTTTAATATGGAAATTTTAGTGGTCATGCATGCATCTTTTGTGCTAGCACTCCTATATAAGGGTTGACGATCGCTTCCATGACGTGCGTGGGCGGTGGAAGAGGAAGGAGAAGGAAGCGAGCTGTGGAGTAACGTTTTTACCACAATTTCTTAGGAAACTGAGTGCAATAATTGAGTAGTTTTGCAAACTACCAAGATTACTACACAAACGGTTCAAAACCTATACTCCCTTGCGGTAGCGCTTCCAGTGAAACGGTCGGCGTCATACAGGCGTCGATTGTCGCATTAATGCCCGGCGAGCGGAGGCGACCTCTCCATGGCGCAGGCTTTGAAGTGGCGCGACGGCCGAGAGAGCGCGCCGCTTCCGGTGCACGTGATCGCTCGAGTCGAGATCGGCCATAGGCCCTGTTTGGATCCATGGGTTAGAGTTAGTTTGAGCTAGTTGGGGCTCAAATAGCCCTAAAGTATCCAAGCATGAGGGTTTAAATTGGAGCAAGTTGCACCGAACCCACCAAAAAACTATCCCACCCAAGAGGTGCTAATCGGAGATAGTTCTCATTGGGACCACTGAAAAATCACTTTTCTCTCTCCATGAAGTGCATTTATTGTCAATCTAAACCTGTCACCCAAACACCTCTTTGGCTACAGTTAGTTCAGGGTTAGTCATGAGTTAGTCTAACCTCTAGCTAAGTTAGAGTATCAAACAGGGAAGCGATATAGGACATGCAAGTTGCTCAAAGCATACACGCAAATTAAATGCGTGAAATGATTTTTTTTCTTTTTGAAAACGGAACGTGAAAGGAATTTTTTTAGAATGCTCTTGGCATGTAGCTAACATGTGATAGTTAACCGACCTCAATAGACGGCAGAAACGCTAGCCCACCGCACTTTGATAGAGACGAGGAGGGAGAAGCGATTCAGGCTGCTGGATTACTAGAGATAGGTGTCGCACGGTAGCCAAGAAATATGGTGATAGAGTGGGTTAGCCATGTACTAGTATGATGTAACTACACTGGGCTGCCTTGTTTCGTACTCTTCCAGTCCACTCTGGAGATGATTGGTTAATTTTATATCGTTGAATAATACAAAATATTATGAGTGCAGACGCTCCACGACGAGGTTCCTTGCTCCTTCTCGGTCGTCTGGAATCTATGTTCTTCCACTCTATTTTTTTACATGAACTTTGTTCATCCTTATGCCAACACGCGAGTCATCTAGCATCAAGGTGCACGTGTTATGCAAGGATCGTTCCATCTATATGAAGAACATGTGGGACTGGAACTACGAGACGGACATGTACCCAGGAGTGGACGTACGGACCTGAGTAATGTAGCACAGTAAGTGAAGTAGAAAGGCACAAATGGTATGAACATGCGTGGCATATAGGGTGTGTTTGGTTGTGTTCTCGTCTTAGTATAGTTGTTCCCTCTTCATGCATGCTCAACTCAACACCACTCTTCATGCATGCTCTCTTCGTGCAAGCTTCTAGTGTATTTGTGCTAAACTACTGTGGACTCATGCACCCTCCATACACTCTACCAAACACCCAAAAGTAGGTCGAGAAGGGAACTCTTAGGCGGCATTTGTCTCTTACTACGTACTACCACTAAATGTTGTACGTGCAATGCACGGTGATGTTATGGAGTACGTGCCTAAGTACTCTACTACTACTATATTAGTTGGAGGCACATATTAACTTTTATATTTGTTTACGTGTATGCCCCGAGACCTTCCAACTAGACGTGTCTTTCTCTCCAGCCGCACTTTGTATCGTTCATACCACTAAGTACTACTACGTGTGGTCTCCGACCCAGAAGTGGAAGAAGTGGAGACGCTCTACCACACTGTTTTTTTACGCTGGGCTCTACCATGCTGTTCATGTCCCACTCCTTTCGCTGACGTGTGGGACATCCAGCACGTGCCGTGTTTGGCACCCTTCGTCGTAAGAGTTGAAATGCTAGCATTCATCAGAAATAAAAAATAATTATAAATCGGCAGTGATACTATTTTTTTGCGAACCAATCAGCAGTGATACTATACCACGCGGTTTCCTTGCTCCTCGATATCGGAAAGAATACTTCCGTTCGCCAACATGTGGGACGTCGACCATCCTGGTCCACTTGCCATGCACGCAGAACTCAAGGGAGAGTCACCCGTGTCGTCGCGCCGCAGTAACAATGACTAATGAGCCGTCAAATCATGGGCCCACTTCCCACTTTGAAGTTTCTCGGACGAAGGAACCATCATGACTTCGTTGAATTCCGCTTCTTGAAGAAAACGACTGTACCAGCATTACTGCTAGCTACAGTATTTACTCCGCATTCACGCCCGACGAACCTACTCCGGCGCCAGTTATCCATCCGTCTGCCGCGGCTCATTGCCATTCGCCCGCTATATTAACTTGAGCCCCAGCTCCCAGCCATAGCCAAAGACCCACACTTATTCTACTCCAGTCCCTTCCTTCTGTCGGCACCACTTCAACCATGGCCTCCTGGAGCTCCGAAGCTCTCTTGGACGTACTGTCGCAGGAGCAGACGAGGGACATCCGCGGCTCCGCTCCGGGCGCGCTCCAAAGCTCTCTTCGACGTACCATCGCAGGAGCAAACGAAGGAGATCGCCGGCACCCCCCCGGCGGCCCTCCGCCGCCACGACCACGAAGTCGGCGCGCGTGCGCGGGCGCAGCCGGCAGCGAGGAAGAGTAGTACACGGTTGGTCACCGCCGCTCTGGTCACGGGAAGGCCACCGCTACTCCACTCAGTCGACGCCAAGCTTGGTGGGGTAAACTTCGGCGGCCGATTAGCCGCTTGACGGCGACGTGGAGGCGGAAATCTTCAGAACCTTGTGCTCCGGAGGAGGAGGTTATCGAGGCGGATGAGGAGGAGGCAAAGGCAATGGCCCGCTTTCTCGGGTTCATGGCCGGACATGGTGTTCGGGCGCCGGCGATGGTTTAGATTAGGTTTGCAGCAGGTTTTAGTACGGTTTGTGCGAAATATGTAATGAATTTCGTCCAGTTTGTAGGAAAAGTTTTCGAAATGTAATGAATTTCATCCGGTTAATTTGAAATTTGCTTTGTTTGCACGAATTTTGTCCAGTTAGTTCTTATAGTTGTCGAAAGGTATGCGGGCAGCATCGGATGGCATCCATCAGTGTCCTCGGACAGATGCCGGTGTAAATTTGTGGGCCAGCGCTGGAGATGCCCTAACTATCATGCTATAATCAGTAACAATCCTCCATTATTTGGCAGGGAACAGTTATGCCTCGATCAAAATCAGATCAGCGGTGTTTCACACCCTCCCGCGTAAGAGTGTAAACTCTTGCTTACATAAAAATGGAGCAAGTGGATGGCACTGTAGCATGTCATATCACTCGAACTAGCCCGCCTTACAAGCGGGAAAGCACCGCCCTCGTCATTTTGTTCTGGATTTCTATCGATCGATCGCGCGAAAATGTTACGCTTGGCAATTCTAAAGGAAAAGGCGGCACACTTACGACTCGTACGCGTCGCAACACCGACAGTCCGGCTCGCACGCCGCTCACTAGAGGGGACACGCGTTGTCTTACAATTTCACTGACATGTGGGACCGTAATTGAATAAACCGTCGACAACCGAAATCTAATCGCTCGGCGGGCGTCAGCTGAGAAGAGAGAAACGGGGGAGGGAGAAGAGATCGCCCGCCCGCCGTGCATGGACTCAAAGAAATATATGGTGATAATGTGAGGTGGGCCATGCTAGACTCCGGACCGCTTCCGGAGCCCGCTCTCACCGCCCTAGCCCCTCAAGACGCCAGCTGCCCACTACATGCATAGCAAGTAGTCCCCGCTTATGTGGAGGAGAGAGGGGCATTGACAAAGTCAAGGAGTAACAGTGGAGACAATAGCTTTCATCAAAAATAAACAATGAATACTCGTTGCTCGTCCTCTATATCGGAAAGAATACTTTCATTCGTTGACATGTGGGACGTCGACCATCCTGATCCACCTGCCATGCACAAAATTATCCTGGACCCCGGTCGTATCGCAGGCCCAACCTTTCCCACTGTAAGTTGTTCGGACGAAGGAACCATCATGACTTCATTGAATTCCGCTTCTTCAAGAAAACTTACTGTACCCGCAATACTGCTACCACACGCGAAGACTGGACAACACTGTACCACGTCATATCACTAAAACCCACTAGGCCAAACTAGCCCGCCTAGGTCATCTATTTTGGAACGGAGGGAGTACGTCTCTGCACTGCTATGATTTTGTGTTGAACGTTCTCTGTACTTTTGCTACGATTTTCCTACCCCATGAAGCAAATGAGGCCTGAATGTATGTCGACTATTGTCTGATCGATCTCTAAGCCTACAATTTTAGGAGCTAGGGCTATTGGTCGATTGACGAGGGATAAGTATAAGCATACCACGAGCTCATCAGCCCCAATGTTTCTCCTGGTGAGTGTTTTGCAAGTACTATAGCTCGCACAGTAGCTAGCCTACTAACACCAAGAATCATCAAACAAGCCCTGCTGATATGATAAACAGTTCAAACTTACATCTAAGCATGCCATATATTGCATCAAAAGCTGGTGAGGATACATATGTTTCCATAACCGGGAGAGGGTTTGCATAATTCATCGCATGATTCACTATCAAACAAAAAGTAGCAAGATCCGCCCACACAAGACAGTGCACTAGCCCTAAGATGGTTTGATAACACGCATCGTTCTGGTAACTAAACACAGGGCAATGCAAACTACCCTGAATGATTAGCGCGACCAACTATTTCTTGTCTTCGATCTCTCGGGCAATGACCACAGCAGGGACAGCGGCATGGGAATCGATTTCTGGGGCGATGTCCACAAGACTGACCGTGACATCGGAATCGATCTCTGGGGCGATGTCCACAGGTTGGACAATGGCATCGGAATCGATCTCCGGGGCGATGCCAACAGGACGGGCCATGACATCGGAATCATCAAGGACAACCACCGGCACCTGCACAACCCTAACATATTAGCAAGCACATTACAAATAATCAAAAACCACAACTATGGTAATAAGCCATTATTTTTTACCTTGTGCAGCTCACTGGGGGATCTCATCCCTCCGGGGGCCATCTCCTCGTTCTCGATGGGGGCCATCACCTCGCCAGGGAAATACTGCTTCTCAACGGCGACTATCTCCTCAAACTCGGTCTTGAGCCTCACATAGGTGGCAATCAGAGTTCCTGGGGTCGGCACGGTTGGACCCTTGCTGTTCTTCCAACTTTCTTCGGGGAGTTCGTCCGCCAACGTCCTCAACTCTTTAGCCAGTGCTTGTTTCTTGGAGTTCTTCGTCTCCATGGGTTGGCCCGCCAACATGGTCAACTCGTTGGTTGGTGCTCGCTTCCTGGAGATCGCTGTCTCCAGTGGGTTGTCCGCCGACAACTCTTTGCCTAGTGCTCCAGGATCCATCAATGAACTGACAAACAAAAAGCAATCGAAAGGAAACCACAATCACAATGAAAACGGGAAAAGTATATGATGTGAGAATCGGTCGGTGCTTCGCAAAAAGAAGATTATTGGAATGGAAATATAGCAGCATAACTGATTCGCCCACCTTTCCTTCGTTGGTACAAAAGAAAAATGGCAGAAGTGAGTAGCCTGGAGTGAGGTTTTATTCAAGAAAGGGAAGAAAGGGCCTGAACAAGCATTCCAATGAAATGATGGTTGCTTCGTCCAGTCCAACTTGGAGGCCACCTTACCACTGCTGGTAAAGATGTGGGTTTTGTGATATGACGGGTCATGACGGCCACACTGGGGTGACAGTAGTCTCATTGTAGCACCTCACCGTGATTTGGTGGATGTACACGGGCCGGATGCTTTGAAATGTCCCGCATGTAGATAGAGCGGCTAGTCATATAGGAGTGCTCAATATTGTGCACCGCGACCAAGGCAGAGAGGAAAATGAGAGAACTACGTAATTGATGCATGAGTTTAATTAGGGTAGTTTTGTAAAGTACAAGATACATTCCTCCAATCGCAAAATGCCTTGGTTCATGAGATTTGAGATTTGAGCCCTATAAACCGGAAGGGAGGGGGTACTGCACACGGTGTAGTCTAGTCAATTGTTGAAATCTCTAGAAAGGCAAATACTCCTTTCCGGTTTATAGATCTATAATACTCCCTCCGTCTAGGTGTGTAAGTCATCTTACGAAAACCAAATAGTCCCAAAACACTTAGGCGCGGTTCATTAACTTCTACCTTGTTTCTTGTTTCTTGACATATCAACCAATAAGAGATGAGAGGTGTGCATGCTTTTAAGGACTTGCAATGGCTAGTTCATTGCATGCAATGCTATTAATTAGCAAATAAACATCGGTGATCCCAGGAGGAAACAGTGCTAAGCGCGTGGACCTATGCAGAATGAGTATCAACCAATGGATAATGGAGTTTAATTGTTAAACAATACTCCCTCCTTTCTGGTTTATAGGGCTTATCAAAATTTTATGTTTTCCATTTTATAAGGCTCAATTTGGTTGTTTTCCATCACATTTTCAAATTCCAAGGTGCATTAAATCATTGCATGCAAATTAAGAGAAATTTGACCAGTGCATGTACTTTATGCATGCATGCATTGCAATTAATGCATTGATAAACATAATTTTTTGAGGAAAACAAGAGCATTAATTAGGTGCTTTTGCAAAACTACAAACTGTATTCCACCACTCACCATCTACATTGATTTGTGAGATTTCTGAATTGAGAACTATAAACCGGAAAGGAGGGAGTAGCAATTTTGTCTCATGCAAGAGCCTGGCTAGTATATGTGTGCTCCGAGGAACCGCACCACGCGAGCGTTCGCAACTGCCATGTTCGGGTTGCGCTTGGCGCTTCGCCTCTTCGAGAAGACGAACAATGATGCTACTCCTACTTCTACAGTATCGAATCCACTGCTGCATGTCCATCCACCTCGTGCGGGAGGGATAGCGTGTAGCGAAAGCTTCTACTTACTGCTCCTGCCTTTGCGTCTATGACAGGTGGGCCCAACAGGTGGTTGGCCCTCCTGTCATGCAGCCAAAGGCAGGTGCGGTAAACACCGAGCTCGATCCATGAGGGAGAGGGCGTCGTAGTAATCAAATTTCTCAGTTTTATGCGAGTTGTGCGACACATCAAAGCACTGCACTCGATAAAAGTCTTTTTACACATTTCAAATGGGCTACTTCATTATGTAGGAGTAGACATATTCTGCTTCGTATGTAGTCACTTGTTGCAATCTCTAAAAAGACTTATATTTGGAAACGGAGAGAGTACAACGCATGCATGCATGCCATGACTTTCCTTTTGATACTTGCATGTGTCGATTTTATGCACCTTGCCAAATTTTGACTATAAATTTAACTAACCAAATTTTCATGCATGTCACAAAAAATTACGGGGCTGTTTGGATTGTGACTATGTTTGTCTTGTGTTGCCACATTATTTTTCCCACACTTTCCACACTTGCCTAACCTGACTTGCTCAAATTGTTAGACACACTTTGGCTTGCCTAAGGGAATCTTGCCACAATTTTTGTGTCTATGACATGTGGGGTTCACTGCTAATAAAACAAATTCTTGTCTTAGGTGTGGCTAACAAAAAAGACTTATATTTAGGAACGGAGGGAGTAGAAAATATAAATAATAATGCATGTTGGGGCAACCCACGTTTCCGCTAATTTTAGCCGTGGGCTTGTTCACAATTTTTATGAGGGGGTGGTTGTTCATTTAATGGAGGGACTTGTAGTACCAGACTTGAACGATACAAAGTGCGACCTGGCACACCGTCACACCAGTTGGAACAAGCAGGTAGCTATCTCAAAAAACAATCAACAACTAAAAAAAACCGCGACCTGGCATGTAGTAGTACACAATTTTAAACGATTGTTTTGATAGAGTGAAAAAGGAAAACTACCCCACTACTTATATATAGGTCGGAGCCTCTGCGCTTGCTTGCTAGGGTTGCTCTATTCACATACTCTCATCCTCTCCAGATCTATACAAGATAGGGGTAGTAACACGGTCTTTCTCCCTTCAAAAAACACTGGCTTTGTATCCTCACCGCTGGTTATAGAGACTTATCCCCTCCGTCGGTGATGGGGAGGAGGGGCAGCGTTTAGGCTGTCGTTGACACCGAGGGAGGAGACCCACTGCCGGCCGCACCCTTATCTCTGGCCGAGCACCGGCGCGGGAGGTCCTCCGATCCCTTCGTCGTTGCTTGTGGGCGGATCCGGCCTCCCGCCGCCCACCTATCCACATCTCGACGACCTTAAGGTATATCTTCGTTCGAAACCGCCTTAGCTCTACTTCCCCAGCTCGCTACGTCGCTCCATGTGCATCATTTTCTACCTCTCAGCCCCTCTCGATCGGATGGTCCAATGTCACCTTTTTTTTCTTCTATGTTAGAGGTAAAGCTACTTCATGGAGTCGAATCTTGTACTCCCTCCGTCCGAAAATACTTTTCATTGAAATGGATGTATCTATATGTATTTTAGTTCTAGACACATCCATTTTGATGACAAGTAATTCAGACGGAGGGAGTACTAATTCAAACAAGAAATAAAGTGGTTGTGGGTGATTTTTGTATGTACATCGGATTTGGTACACAGAGTAATGAAAGGTGTTGAAAGTAGTACAGACTGGTCATCCAACCGGTCTCTTGGTCGAAAAGGGAAATATAGGGGTAATGCTGTACACAGTGGTATGACCAGGACTAGATTTGCTATCCACACATAGGAGTAGGTGGCTAGAGTGAACAAAAATGGGACCAACCCAGATATGTTTCTTGGATGTTTGTTTCTCTGGGCAACAAACTATGAATCACCACTTTATGCCCCTGTTTACGTACATGGTGTTGTATTGCTAGTGCACCCACTACCCCATGCCCTTATACCAAATATTTAGGCTCCGGTCGGAATAAAGGGGCCGAAAACATAGATCTTGATGAAAATAGAGGAATAGGAAAGGAATGTAGGTATAAAACTATGGAACAGAGAACCGGAGGAAACTCTCAAGAGAATGTGTTCGATGGACTACTTAAATGTACAGATTTGTTTTTTAGAGTAGCATGCTTGGCAGTATGAGATGTTATTTGTTTATTCAGCTGCACAGTGACTACTCTTGTCCTCACCTCACGTACCACACATAGGTTGATTTTTTATTCCGACAAACACAGCACAGCAACCTCTCTAACGCATGGCAGCGGCTTTGCCGGGCTTCCAACCAAAAATGAGCGGTCGTGGATGTTTCTAATCCTATGGAATCAAGACTACAGCACCAGCTTTCCTATGAAACACTATTCACCTTTCCCGTGTTCCGAATGGTTGGAAGGGAAAGAATACCGTAGGCATTGTGTTCCTACGAAAATCCTGCACCAAACCTGTGAACCGAACGCAACCTTAGTTGTTCTTAATATAATGTCCCTGGTAAAAATGAAGCCATGCCACTGTTTTTGGCTGTAATTGTTTGAGACTCTGACAAATTTAGCCAAATGTTTTTGCCTGTAATTGTTTGAGACTCTGACTGTTTCCTCTGTGCCTTTTTGTGCAAACAGGGATATCCAATTCACCTGGTTGCTGTTGTGACCTTTTGGTGCACTGCACAAAACTCTTCTTAAAAGAAGTGACTTTTGTGTTGTTTAACTGGAATGTCAGAATGGAACAGTTGGTTCATTTTGGTGGAACTGCACAAAGGGAGATCTGTGTTCCAATCCTCATCATCCATATTGGCGCCATAACCTTCCTTTAGGTAAGAATGATATTTAATGCATGTGTTCATCTCTATTTTCCGACTGCCATGAGAAAATAATGTTATTTTTTACTAGTACACTTGTACTCCCTCACTGACAAAACCAATTCTGAATTAGAAGGCCAATCATGTACTTGGTTTCACCAACTAGTGAGGAGAAAGAGAAACAGAGCATGAAGAGGAAGAAGAAGAAGAATAAAAAGTGCCAAGGCGATCTTGCTGAAGCCAGAGGCCTCAGTCGAGGCCATTCAAGGGCTCCGGCAACGACTACCTTACATGTGAGACGATCCTCCAGGGAGCCCTTCCACTTCTGCTGTCTCACTTAATTAATTAGGAGTACTTAAGTACCACTAATTTATTACTGCCTAATTTTGCTGTTGGAGTTAAACAAATCTTTAGTAGGACCCTATGCTGAATCATGAACATGTGAATGTTTGTCTATGGAGGTGAATCATGTGGTGGAGCAGGGAGGGAATATTATTAGTGTCATGACATAATAGTGCTATTGTTTTGCATGTCAATTTATTGCCATTGGTTCAACGAGGCAATGTTTTGTGTATTGTCCATCATGAATTAGATGCTCTTGTTTGAGTAATATGCTAATGTCTTCCTATCCTTTCTCACTAAGCTAATGAAGGTTTCACCTTGTTCCTACTTGTGCAAACAGGGATCATGTTGTGCCAATCATACATTTTAGTGGAACTACACAAGACAATACAATGAACTGTATCCCAACCAGTGCTTTAACTTTGCTGGAAGTTCTTGATAATCTTTCGATATAATCTCAGCACTGGTAAACAAGAGTGATTTCAACAACACATTTGAAGTGCACAAAAATATATACTGTTGTGTGATTCCAGTGAGTGCTTTATCATCTCTTATGGGACTACATGAATAAGTTTTTTTTCTCAGGTTGGTACGGGCCTAAGGCCTTCATCCATATTAGTTTGCTGTCATCTCTATTTGTAATGTGCTACTGTCATGAGAAACTCCTTATCTTTGCACTTTTAAGTTTTGCAACCTATGATAAATGGCAATGCTTTGAGTGTTTAGTTGAGATAATTGGCACTGATTAAATAAACTAATACCTCTCTTTTAGCAAGACTACTATGTTGCTAACTTTACCCATTAAGATAATGAGGGTGCTTCTATTTGTTAGTGTATGTTTCATCAACTAGTCCCATTATTGCAGTAATCTCACTCTCTCAATATATGTGCCAACAGGGATGCTCGATTTTGGTGGAACTGCACAAAACTTTGGGTGCTTCATTGCCTCGACAGCTTCCGTCCTTTCACATCGTTCGCTAATCTCCGCTTGCTTTCTTCCTTTCTTTGTCGATCGCTATGGCTTATCTCGGCTTCGATCGAAGGAAATAGTAATTGATATGCTGCCTCACACAGGTTGGTACTGGTCTTTATCCTGATTATTATGCCTATCATATGTATTGGTAATTTGGTATTGTGCTACCGTTTGACGATTTCATAAAGGAGTAATTTGGAGCCTGAACTCGCAGGCAAATCATTACATCGGGTGCTTTCAGTAGAACTGCACAAAATGATCAGATGGACAAGTACTTATGTTGTTGCTATGTACTCCAAAGTTCACTCAGACAAGCATCGATGTTGACAAGAAGTGCCTATATTCATTCGAGTATCAATCGGCGTCAACCAATTGTCAAACTCCAAGTATTAGGAGAGTGAACGCCAAAAATATTGCTTGGTGCATAGCCTAGAAAAATGCAGTCCGATCTTTGGTCCCAACTTGTGCCTTTTGGTTATCGGCACATATGGTGGCGAACTATATGGCATGGAGTCTAAAGATTCGGACAAGTTGGTTGACGCGTATATTCATCTCGGCACTTAATCACCGCACGCCAAGGATGCTCCATTTCAGCTTGAACTGCACAAAAATTTGGGTGGTTCATTTTCTCAATCGCCTCCTTTCTCGCTCCGCAATGTAGAATTTTGGCGAGATCTGAGGACCAAGATGAGCCAAGAACTAGTTGGATGAAAGTAGTGGCCAAGTTGCTCAAACCTCCCTCGCCATGAGGCCACTATTTGAGGATAAACCTAAAAGAAAAGTTCAGACTGTCTATGCTGCCTCTTATGTACTCGAAAGTTTACTCGTACAAGAACTAATTTTAGCAAGAAGTACCTCCGATTGAACACCATTTACCAGTCTGTACCCTAGGTAATTAAAGTTCGTCCATGGATCATATTGGCTATGATCTCAATCATTTGGATGCATAAACATACTGAACATGTGTATATCTGAACCTTTTTGTGAATTATGTATGAATATTGCCGTGTGATCTATCAATCATTTGGATGCATAGATATGTTGAGCTTGTGTATATATGAATCTATTGAGTTGTTGATAGTGAATGTTGGCTATGAATATGAACGTGTCCTGTGAACCTGAGTTTTATATTAATTTTTACCTTTTCTGTTGTATTTGTGTGTGAACTTGTTAGTATGCCTACTGTGGGGTATAAAATGCAGGTCTCTTATAAAAGTAATGCTATGTCCAATTTATGTTTTCCCTTCTAACCACATTATATATATTTATATTATGACTATTATCGTATATTTTATAGAGACTTATATATACATTATAAAAACATCCCACGTGTTATTAACTTATAAAAGTAAATGTTTAACAGAAAATCCTGGTTGTTTTTGACTCACAGGCAAGGAAAATCCTAGTGATTGCGTACAAAAGTTTGCGAAGATTTTAAGGACCAATTTAATAATAACGCGCTCATTTTTATTTTGAGCAATAACTCGCTAATTTCTTAATTATATATATACATATATATATATATATATATATATAATGTGCCTCTCCGGTTTATTCTTTGATATTAATTGCTCCTTCTAACATAACATTATATATATAACGAGCCCACCTAATACGTATATTCAAGGAAGTGCAAATGGGCTGGGATTTCTTAGAAAATATAAATGGGCCTGATTGACGCGAAATTATTTGTTCACCCAACCCAGCAAATGGACTGTACATTCTAGAAAACATGGGTTAAATATATGCCACATTTTTGCAGGCTGACATGTGGGCCAATAGGTCGAAGCCTACGTAGGGTGTTGTCAACTTGGTCAACAAATGATTGTGTCATCCACAGCCATTGGATTTATATCCAATAGCCGGCATGCACCTTCAATCTCTCGTCTTCTTCCTCCAGCATCGCCGGGACCGCCTGGTCCGGCCACCGGCGGCTAGCGGCTCTGCTTAGCACGCATCGCTGCGAAGCGCTACCCAACCGCCAGCCAGGCTATCCCTCCACCCCTCGACACCTCCTGTTATTCTCCACAGACTACAGCCCCACGCCGCAACAGAACCAGTTATAACCCTTCTCCTCCTCTCAATCCATGACTCCACTGCTGCATTTTCCCATCTCCGAGTCTTTCCCGTCCGGGGCCTCGCCGTCATCCACCGCCTCGCTGTGTTCGGTGCGGCATGGTCAACAAACGAGAGTCATCGGAAGAGGACTGTATGTGGAGAGCCTGATGGCTGGGACACACGAGGTCCATGGTCGCACGCAAGGAAAGTTCCTCCTTAATAAGCTGAAAAAATGTTTCCTCCACCTGACAGCTGTGACCCGCGGTTGTATCTTCGCACGGAAGGAAGTGCCTCCTTGTTTTGCGAAAAAATTATTCATCCCGTTGATAGCAGGGACCCGTCAGATTTGGTGACTGACTTGTGGGCCTACTAAGAGGACGTGTACGCACGGTTTAGTCCACTTAATCAACAAATGATTCTAGCAGCTGGACCGTTGGATGTTAATCCAATAGCCGTGCTCCTTCTTCAACCTCTGTTCTTGCTCCTGTCTCCCGTATGCACCGCAGGCTGTCTTTGCCGCAAGACCAACCAAAGAAAGTTTCCACTCCTCTCCATCTGCGACTCCACCGCCTGTCTTCCCCATCTCCGGTCGTTCGATCTGGTGCGCTTCGACGCAGTGTGGTCAACATGGTCAACAACCGAGAGTCATCGGAAGATGACCGTATGTGAGAGGTCGATCGTGGGGACGCACCACGCCCATGGACGCATGCATGCAACGGAACGCGGCAAGGTCAACGTGGTCAAGGAACGACTTCCATCGGAAGTATACTATACGTGGAGAGTCTCAACTGGGTCCACTGCCACAGCAAGTAAGTGCCTCCTTATTACATGGAAAATAATGATTCCTCCAACTGACAGCAGGGACCCACTGGATGGGCCACCATATTTGCGAAAAAACATTTGCCCCCAGACTGCTGGGACCCACCTGACGGGCCACTGTATTTCGCAAAAAAATGTTCCCCCCGCTGTCATCTCGGACCCATCGGAAGTGCCTCCTTATTATGCACAAAAAAATGAATACTCCCCCTGCTAGCTGGGACCCACCTTGGTGGGAGGCTGACTTGTGGGCCTACTAAGTTGACGGGGACGAAGGGCTTTGTCAACTTAGTCAATATGAACGATTCTAGCTCCAATGACCGTCCGATGTCCATCCAACGGCCGTAGTGCTTCTTCAACCTTTGGTCTTCTTGCTCGGCCGCCCAAACCAGCACCGTCGTGCCTCATGCTCCACGCCTACCGTGGCGGTTGTCTTTGCCGCAGAGGCCTCACTGCCCCCTACTATTCCCAACGCTGGCCAGGCCCTGCGGCGACGGCAGCCTCACACCGCAGCCGAACCAGTGAACCCTCGTACTCCTCTCTGTGCGGGCTTCCACTACCGCGTCTTCCCCTCCTCCGCGTCGTCCCCTTCCTAGGCCTCGCCGTCGTCCACCGCCTTGGTGCTCTCCGCACGGCGTGTTTAACGTGGTCAAGGAATGACTTCCATCGGAAGAGGCTGACAGCTGGGTCCACGGCCACAACCCAGTTTTTTTGTGATTTGCCAAGTAAGTTGCTTTGTCAGGCCTGTTGGCCTGTAAATCTTTCAAGACGAGGAGAGCTTTAATTCGGCTGGCCGAGAAAATGGCCCATCAGTAATGAGAAATGGGCTGTACATTTTTAAAACACATCAAACCGGCAATTAGTTTCAAATATATATTTTTTCATTTCAAGATACTAAATTACATTAATTTTTATGTGTGGAGAATTTTTTGGATTTTATATTGATATACATTTATTTTTAAAATCAGTTTGAATGTGAGTCAAAATTTCGGGATTAAAAATAGTTCGTGACCGCTTTTGAAATATGAAAAATTTCGTACAATTTTTTAACCGTGGCCACAATATGGGCTGTAATGCTAACAAAAAGAATATGGGCTCCAGAAAAAACCTTAAGAATTAGCAAATGGGCTGTAAATTATTAGAAATAATGGCAGATGGGATGTATGCTGTTTTCCACAGATTTGAGGCTTTCCTAAAAAAAGGTTGACGCACAAACAGTGACTATTGGATGGCCATCCAACGGCCGTCGTGCTTCTTCAATCTCTGCTCTTCCTGCTCCAGCCGCTCAAACAAGCGCCGGCGGGACTGCCTGCTCCCTCCTCCCCACGGCCAGCTGTGCTGCCGCGCAGGCCTCACCGCCCCACCGTACTCCCATCGCTGGCCTAGCCATCCCTCTACTCACCCACACCTGCTGTTATTCTCCAGCGACGGCAGACGAACCAGTAAACCCTCGTACATTCGTACTCCCCTCCGCGTGGGAAACAACTGCCGTGTCTTCCCTGCCTCTGTGTCGTTCCCTTCCTAGGCCTCACCGTCGTCCACCGCCCTGGTGCTCTCGGCGCGGCCTGGTCAACATGGTCAATGACCGACATGCATCTGAAGTGGACTATACGTGGAGAGACCGACAACTGGGTCCACGGCCGCACGCAAGGAAATGCCTCCGTATTACGCGCAAAATAATGATTCCTCCACCTGACATCAGGGACCCACCGAAAGGGCCTCTGTATTTCACAAAAAAACGTTACCGCCTCGGCTACTCGGACCCACCAGCCTATATCTTCACACGCAAGGAAGTGCCTCCTTATTACGCACAAAAATTGAATACTCCGCCGTTAGCCGGGACCCAGATAGTGGCGAGCTGACTTGTGGGCCTAATAAGTTGGCCAGGGACGGAGGGCTTTGTCAACTTAGTCAATATGCATGATTGTAGCTCCGATCGTATTTACGATGTCCATCCAACGGCCGTAGTGCTTCTTCAAACTCTGGTCTTCTTGCTCCAGCCGCCCAAACCAGTGTCGGTCGTGCCTCGTGCTCCTGCCTCTCGTGGTCGGCTGCGATGCGGCAGAGGCCTCACCGCCCCCTACTACTCCCACTGCTGGCCAGGCCATCCCTCTACTCACCCACACCCGCTGTTATTCTGCGGCGACGGCAACCTCACACTGCAGCGAACCAGTGAACCCTCATACTCCTCTACGCGTGGGCATCCACTGCCGCGTGTTCCCCGGCTCCGCGTCGTCCCCTTCCTAGGCCTCACTGTCGTCCACCGCCCTGGTGCTCTTGGCGCGGCGTGGTCAACGTGGTCAAGGAACGGCTTCCATCGAACGTGGATTGTACGTGGAGAGGCTGACAGCTTGGTCCACGGCCGCAGCAAGGAAGTGCCTCCTTATTACGTGCAAAATAATTATTCCTCCACCTGACAGCGGGGACCCACCGGACGGGCCACCGTATTTCATGAAAAAACGATTCGCCCCCTTGACTGCTGGGACCCACCAGCTACATCTTCGCACGCAAGGAAGTGCGTCCGGGCAAAAAACGATTCGCCCCTGACTACTGGGACCCACCAGCTACATCTTCACACACAAGGAAGTGCATCCGGGCAAAAAAAACATTCGCCCCCTTGACTGCTGGGACCTACCAGCTACATCTTCGCACGCAAGGAAGCGCGTCCGGGCAAAAAAACGATTCGCCCCCCTGACTGCTGGGACCCACCGGCTACATCTTCACACGCAAGGAAGTGCCTGACAGTCGGGAGCCACCTGGTCGAAGCGTACGTAGCATTGTCATTCTGGTCGCGAACATGTACGTACATACTGATCGTTGTAGAGGCACGCACGTGTTTTAGTAGAGGCACGCACGTAGCATGTACACGTACGTACATCGGCGAGGGTGCAAGAAAGAAAATACGGCCACGTACGTACATACGGGCAGGGTCTCGAACGCCTACTCGCGCATATGTACATGGCTGGGTCGGAACGGAGAAATAGCATCGTCGTCGTGTTCATGGGGATCCAACCGGTTGGGTCGGAACGGAATGCGTGGTCATGTTCTTCAGGAGGGCTTGGACGAAACAGGCGATGGAAACGAGGCATGGCGTACCGCAAAACAAAGGAAATGGTCCTCCTACGGTCGAAACGAGGGTCCTATTGACCGGGAGGGGTGTGGCGTACCGCAAAAAGGACGAAACGGACCTCCTACGGTCGAAACGGGGGTCCTGTTGATCGGGAGGAGTGTGGCGTACCGCAAAATGGACGAAATGGACCTCCTACAGTCGAAACGAGGGTCCTGTTCATCGGCAGGGGTGTGGCGTACCGCAAAAGGGACTCCACGGGATACTGTTCATCTCCATCGTCGACCTCCTCCAGCCTCCACGGGCTACCGTCGACCTCCTCCAGCCTCTACGGGCTCCTTTTCATCCAGCCTCCACCGTGCGCTACTCCACCGGCCACCGCTCACTGTTCATCCAAACCCACCCGCAACGCTCACTGTTCATCCCAGAGGCAGCATCGATCGGCTTCAGTTAGCAGCATTAGCGAAGGAATCGCTCGATCGGGTTCAGTTAACAGCCATCGATCGATCGCTCGGGTTCAGTAACGCCAGAGTTCGCAGCGGTAATCGCCGGGTTCGCTTAGAGCCCAACGCCTTGCTCGGGTTCGATTAGAGCCAACGCCTCGCACACGCTGCAGCGTGTACGTCACGAGAAAGCGCACATCGCCGCCCCGACCTCCCACCTAACTGTGAACTCCCCGAAATTTTCCTCCCCCTCACTTCTACCACGGTTTTTCCGTCATGGACGGCCCAAAGAATGTCATGCAGCTGCATCTCCGGCCCGCCCAGGATGAAAAGCCCATTTTCTGTCATGATTTTTTGTCATAGAAGTAGGAGCCCACCACATCTATGATGATACCGGGTTTTGTCACAATTATCGTCATAGAAGTGTCATATGTATGACAGAAATTTTTTTCGTTCGGCCCAAAATGTCACGGATGTGTCTTTATTTTCTAGTGTCAGGGGTCCCCGCCGTTCTCTCTCACAAAGCCGGTGAGGTTGCCTTCGTCCCTTGCTCACTGTCGCGACGTGGGCAGTTGCCGCCTCCCGCCGCCCTCCTCAAGGTTGAGCTACGTTCCTCAGGTACAACTACGGGCTTGCACCACTGCTCCAGCTGCCCACATCACTCCCTGTGGATATTTCTCTACTTCTTTGCCCCGCACTTACCTCTACTGGATTCTACGTACAGTATTTGTGATGAGTTTATGTCTCATCAACTAGTCCCAGTAATCTTATTCTAATCACGCTTCTTCAATTTCTTTGCCACAGGGATGCTCATCTCGATTTTGTTGAAACTGCACAAAATGGTCCGATGGTCAAAAGCTTGCAAACTTCATTTATTAGGAAGCTCGAACGTTGCCAGCAAATTGAAGCCTGGTCAGGGTTCACGGTTCAAGGGCTAGGGACTGCATGGATCGTTTTTTTTCTTTAGCTGCCTCTGTTCCAAAATAAGTGTCAACTTTAGTAGTCGTACAACTTTGTACTAAAGTTTGCACAAAGTTGAGACACTTATTTTGGAACGGAGGGAGTACATATTTGCTATGATCTATCAATCATTGATATGCAATAGCATGCATGTTAGTCTCCTTTGTATTTGATGAAATGTTGCAACAGGCAACCTTGGACGCAAGATACATGTAATGTGTCGGAAGCTTCATAGCATTGTACAAATTTATCTCACGATAAATTACAAGACGTACTATACTAGTACTTCCTCCGTTCCTAAATATAAGTCTTTGTAGAGATTTCACCATGAACCACATGCGGATGTATATAGATGCATTTTAAGTGTAGATTCATTCATTTTGTTCCGTATGTAGAGGAATCTCTACAAAGACTTATCTACTAGTAATAGCTAGCCCCCACTACTAGGAATTCTCTATCCTCTCCTTGAGCCACATCATCGAAATTGATGTATGTAACACCCCAAAAATTTTGCCAAGTTTTCAATATTAAAATTTTTGCCAAAGCTTTATTTCTGTTGATTTCAGAACTCTTCCTTTATTTTTAAGGAGTTTTGTATTTTTCTCCAGTGGAGCTTTCCAAAATACATTGGACTTCCTTGCCATCTCATCAAAACAATTTCTAAATAAGTAGAATTGTTTATTAAATTATTTCACCATGAGCTTTATTCATTAAAATGAACTATATTAAATTTTAGAGCTCCTTTTGATCTACAACCATTTGATAAGATCACTTAAAATTTCAACCAAAATTTGGAGATGTCATGAGAGGTCTCCAAATCACTTTTGTGCATTAAAATAATTATTTCTTGACATATTTTGAGTTTTACACCTGTTTTTCAAATCTGGTCCAAAGTGGACACTTTTACACTACAACCCATTTAAATATTTTCCTAGAGCCTCCACCAAATTTTTGGGATGTCAGTGATAGCATGACATTCAACTTTATGCAATAACATAGTGATGTTCTTTGGAAAATTTGAGTGCAACAGCCTCTTTTTCATTCTGGACCAGACTTGTGTTTTCTACTACAACTCTATTATTTCTTGCTCTAATGACCTTGTGTTTTCTCATGCTTGTATTCAACCTTGCAAAACCCCTAAGTCCAAGAGCATGCTCTGTTTGGAACACTTTTGGTCCATGAAATGATGCCACTCACTCTCTGCCCAATCGAAGTTTTGCAAAACTTGCACTAGCAAGTTTCTCCTTTTGCAAACCAACTTCACCACCCTCTCTTGTATCCATAGAGACACCGATCCGAGAATATGGCCACTCCAAGAACTACCTAGGTGCCTTTGGCATTTTGTCAAACACTCTGAGTGCACAGCCAATTTTGGCATGAATTCAAGTTTGCATGGTGAACTTGAGCCCTGACCAATCCACCATGTCCCCAGTCCCTTGCTAAGCCTAGACTAGTCCTGTTGATTGCCGGCCTCAACCGCAGCCTCTAGGATACCACCGCATTTAAATCGAGCATGTCCGGGCGTGCTCGGCGCGCCAGGCGTGCGTTTGGCACCCGCTGCACCCAGTCGCCGCGTCCCACCTCAAGACTCAAACAACCCGGCCCCACCGCACGCCGTGTCTCCCTACACCGCCACACCACCCGACCAACCTGGCGCCCCACAGCGCCACCGCCCAGATGGTGGCGGCTAGTCTGCCGGCCGCTAGCAGCCCGACCATGGTCGGCGCCGCCCAAGCCACCAGCGTGCCACCTGCCTCTGGAGCAGGCGTGCTCATCCGCAGCTCCGTCCTCTAGTGCGCGTCGCCGCCACGTCGACCCTAGTTCTGAACGGCGGTCTCCGGCAAGCTTATCCCCAGCCGCCGCAAACCGACCTCCATCGCCTATATAAGAGGCCCCTGAGCTCAAACTCGCACACAGGCAACCTCAGGCCACCCCTATGGCGCTCCCCTAGCTCGCAATCGACCCGGGAAGGCTCTCTTCCCCGTCTCCGGCAACCCCTGGCGCCGCCATTGCCCCAGCCCTTCCAACGCCACCAGAGCCTCCCCCTCTCCGTTCTCTTCACCAAGAACTCCCTCATCCTCCCGTGAGCCTTTTCCCCTACTTCATTTTGATCGAGCCATCGCCATCGCCACAAAATCACTTCGCCACGAAGCCTTCCTCCGCATAAAGCTTCACCGCCGGTGAATCCCTCCACCTCGACAATCCTGCAACCACCGGAAGGATCACCCCTCGACCCACGGATCCATCCCGCCCCAGCTCCCCACCAGACCCGCCGTTACGGCGATGGTCACTGAGTCCCGCCTCTCTCGGCGAGAGGAAGAGGAGGGGGATGGACTAATCAAACCTGACCGGTGGGCGCAGGCCCACTGTCGATGGCTCAGCGCCAGCCACGCTGGATAAGTGGAAGCGTAATCCCAGGTTACGCCTTCGACGTGTACGTTTAATCGAAACGTTTTTCTGTTTTATTTTAAAATCAGGTTTTGACCAGAACTTTGACTACCTATAACTTTTTAAATACAACTCCAAATGAATTGATTCTTTTTTCTACCTCTCTCAAATATTGTCTAGTTTATTTGAAGATTTATTTGAAAAAAATTCAAAACAACTTTTGCGCTGTTTTATTTTGTGTGTTAATTCAAATATATTACTTTAAATAGGGTTTTTGAAGATTTCATGATGATTTGGATGCACCCTTTCTTCCCATGACCTGAAGGCAAGCATTCTGAACCTCAAGCGGATAATTTTGAGTGTTCGTTGACACATTTATCACACCACCTCCTTTTTGGGGAAAATTGTTATTTCATGTGAGATGATCATGTGCATGGATGCATATTTTTGATTGTCATGCTGTTGGAAAGGATCACAATTATGAAGATGCTCATCCTCATGTGCCTTGCATGCATACCGGCAGGAACCCGGGAAAACTCTGCCTTGGGTAGGCATGAGTTTGTCGCCGGTCCCGTCAGGATGGTTATGTCTGGCATGGCATGGTAAGGCAATATGAGCGGTGACCCTGTTGGTTGAAATATATTCATTACGCTAATCATGCAGGAAAGATTACAACCTCCTGAGTCGACCGTAGATCGACTCTTGTGCCAGTAACCCCCATACTTGCTTCATACTACCACTCGTCTCTACATCAAGTAAGTGCAGTTCGATAAGTTGTCAACCCTTTACTAGCACACAACGCATGAGAGGCCGTGGCGGAAGATACCGGAGGCATCCGGTAGTCATACCACCGGTCCGGGAGCATGGGTGTTTCGGTTGTAGCCGAAAGGGGTAGCTCCCGGTTATGCTGTATAAATTTTGTGATCCCATGTTACGTCGAGGTTGTAGCCTCCCCACTTAGAGTTTTTCTTAACAGGTGTTGTGGGTGATTCCAGACACATGTGAGTTAAGCTGGTGTGTGCAAGTTAGGTGTGTTTTCAACAAAAAGACCGTAGACGGAATTAGTCCCGATGGACTAAAGAAATCTGTTACTCGTGGGTAAAGAGTACACCCTCTGCAGAGATTAAACATATTCGGATAACCCTGTCCTCGGTTAAGGATTCCAGTCTAGGATGGGTCAAGTGTCGGTCTTAGTGTCAGTCTCCGGAGGAGAGCTACTAGACCAGACTTGGTTTATGATTCGTGACTTGTGATGATGATAATGATTATTATTATGGACTAACCCCTTTATATTATTTGAATTATTGAGTATCCCTGGCACGGTTCTACCTCCTGGATATTCACTGCATTTATTTTTAAGCCCTTTATGTGGTGTCGCTCAGACGCCCGACTGTGGCATTTCTTCTATTTATTTATAAGCCCTTTATGTGGTGTCGCTCAGACGCCCGACTGTGGCATTTCTTCTATTTATTTATAAGCCCTTTATGTGGTGTCGCTTAGATGCCCGACTGTGGCATTTCTTTTAAAGCCCTTTATGTGGTGTCGCTCAGACGCCCGACTGTGGCATTTCTTTTAAAGCCCTTTATGTGGTGTCGCTCAGACGCCCGATCGTGGCATTTCTTCTATTTATTTATAAGCCCTTTATGTGGTGTCGCCAGACGCCTCGATCGTGGCATTTCTTTTAAAGCCCTTTATGTGGTGTCGCTCAGACGCCTTGATCGTGGCATTTCTTTTAAAGCCCTTTATGTGGTGTCGCCTAGACGCCTTACCGTGGCATTTATTTTTAAGCCCTTTATGTGGTGTCGCTCGACGCCCGATCGTGGCATGCTTGTTATTTATTTCATAATTTTTAATGCTTCTATGGCATTGCATATTCATATATACATGCTTATCCGCATCAGAGTTTTAATTATCTTATGTGGTTAGCGTCATGAGCATAAATATTTTTTTTCGGCTCGTATTTATTAAAATCATGCCTGTGTTCATTATGTTTGCGAGTACATTCAAAGTACTCATTGGCTTGTCGCTGGCTATTGTCTTGGCAAGATTTCATGCTTGGAGAGGAGCGTTATGGTGATCGGCCCCGTAACCTAGGCAACGGTGATCTCGGCCACGCCAAGATAGGAATTAGCACAGTCGGGCTTGTTCCTGGGAAATGGAGTCCCATAGACACTGATGATTTTCAACCCGCTTCCGCCATCAACCACTAGAAACCATTTGTTGTACTCACAGGCCAGAATGGTCTTGTACTACACATATTGTATTTTCCGCTTGGAATTTCTGTATCAAGTTGGTGCCCCATCAGCTAACAGTTATCCTGGGGCCGATGAGCACAAGGGCCATTTTCTGGGAATTATTACCCGGAGAATCGGTCGCCACAGACTTGGTATCAGAGCCAGGTTGACCATTGGCTAATCCTATCTTAGCCAGGTCAATAAACTTTGGCTAATAACCCACCGAGCCATAACCAAAACCTCAGCCAAGCTTCTCGCGCAAGATAGCCACACAGTGACCCGACGCTTTTACGCGGTCGGTGCCCAACCTATCAACTAGCCCGTCTATCACCCACCAAAGTGACTAGCACTAAAGGCGTCTCATTACAAGCGTGCGAAGGAAGACTCCATTCCCTTTTTCTATAAAAGGAACGCGCTCGCCTCAACTCCAGCCCATTTCAGCCGCTTATCCCAAAACCAAGCCACAATGCCTGGTCCCGTAGTACACCATGAGACTACAACAACCAACCTTGGAGGTTTTGTGACCATACTCGCAAACCTTACCCGTCGTGCCTACGCATTAGAAGAGCCACCCGAATATGTTGTGTACCAAGGACCCATTAGTGGCGAGAGCTGCCAATTCTGGGCCACTGTACATATCTACGGTAGGGGTTTGTCACCCGAGCGCCCCTACAGGTTCACCGGAAGAACTACTTCTTTTGAGCCGCAAGCCATCCAACTAGCTGCTCGAGAGGCTATAGTTCATCTCGTGCACTGTCGCCCAGAGTTAATCGTCATTCGTTCCACTACTACCCAGGCGTGAAGGGTATGGTAGACCACCTCAAGTTGCCAACGGAGATCACGAGATGCAGATCCTGACATTCGCATCTAGTGCGCTATGTAAGTGCACTTTGGAGGACCTATTCGATCAGATCACTATTGATCTGGTGAAGCTCGTCAGAGAGCTGGTTCGCCGAGCCCAGCGAGATAGGAGATCGAGCCCAACGCCAACAATCCTGCCGTGCTATTTGGACAACCGATCGAGTCCCTGAGGCCAGCCCCAGCCATCAGCCAAGGTGCTTTGATGACCCCAGAAGTGCTTCGTCGCCTCCTTGGAGCACACTCCAACGGGGTTGTGGTCAACAATCCCGTGACGGTCATCATCACTACCCGAGCCTGCAGCCCTCAGCCCTCTCCGGCCAAATTCCGGACGGTGAGAACCGTGGAGCAGCCTCGGCGTCCACACGGGACGCCCGCTTGGATGTAAATGAAGTAGACTGAGACACTTGAGTAGTACCGAGTCCTAGTGTATCCTCACTTTGTAATTCTATGATTCCTCAAATTAGCGCAGCCTGGCATCGTGCATCTATTTTATATAATAGTTTTGCATGGATGTATTAGCATGCAGTGTGATTTCTCTATCCTTAGCGCAGCTACCCAGAACCCGCCCCGACAACATCCACAGTGATACGTCACTTTAGTAGGATGTGTGTACCTGTGGTTGACGCCGAGCTGAGCCGGCCGATTCTTTACCTTTTACCACGGTTAATGACCCAGCCCCGGTGCTATAAAAAGGCCACCAAGTGACCTTGCCAGGCACCCCTCACCTTGTGCACCATCCCCACAACCATTTCTTGCCATGCCGAGCCCTAGTATTTATCTGAGGACTCCAGCTGCTACCCCAGTAGTTTTGTCAAGATATTGTGGGATTTTACCCCATGATACCATGGGCGCTACCCAGCCACCCCAGACGAGCTGTTCAAATCAAGGATCACCCCTTCCACCTCGAGATATTGGGCAGCCGTGCACATCCCGCCCAGAACCCAAACCAAGATCCCACGTAAGTCTCCTTCGTGGGAAAATCTATGCCAACCCCAGCATGGTCAGAGAAGCTGCTGCATATGAAGCGCTTACTCGCCTTCGATTCGCGGTACCCTACGCCAGCGAATGAGGGTATTATTATTTTCCGAGCCGTGCAACACCCGGAGGAGTAACATCCTTTCCAGGTGGACGTATTGAGAGAGACCCAGTCTTGGCCAACCTCGTCCAATACGTCATCGCGCAAGAACGTTTGACCCAACATGTGATGGGTTATCTGCAGAGCCTCGCGGATTTAAATCCTCAGATCGCCATCGGCAGATCACTGAGGCCCGACCAGGAGAGACGCATACATCGACTGGTCAACCCGCTCCCTCCGATAGAAGAAGAGTGTATCCTAGTACCAGAAACGTTTTCTCAGGACCCCGTCCAATTACCATTTTCAATCTAGATGCACCGCTGTATTTATTGTCGCATTTTTGTAACTTATGCTTAGTACCCCGAGTTTCGCAGCGAGTGAATCATTAATATAAGCAGCTCTGTCGCATTTGGACTTTATTGTATAACTGTTTTCCCTCGCGAGAAATCCTGGAGCGTGATTTCTTTTTCCTGAGTTGCCGCATCGTATGTTTTCTCATGACATAGATCATTTATTTCACACAGCCCCAAGGCAGCAGACTCACCACCACAATTACACAAACACATACACTGCTTGCAAAATTTTGCAACTGTGTTGCGTCTAACTAAGCACCTCCGGACAACAGTTATCACCCGGCACACCCCACCTACTCGTCATGACCACCGCGACCGCGGAAGGGCCAAAGCGAAAGAAGCGGCATCACGACGATCGTCGAGGATCATCGCCACAGAGCACCGAGAGCCCCAAAGACTGCCAGCCCTCCGCACAGCGGGACCACGTACCCGGGCGCCGCCTCGCCATTAGCGCCTGCCTCGAGCTCCGGCAATCGGAAACAGAGGAGAAGAAGAGAGAAGGAGGAGCGAGGCCAACTGTGAGGAAGAAGAGGAGGACGCCATGTCATTTTATAGATCGAGCTTGTCAGACGGTGGGCGAGGTCCACCAGCGCCGCTAGTTGCCCGGCCGTGCCCGGAGGCGAATCATGAAAGCAGTGCCGACAAGCAAGACTGGCCCGCGAGGTGAGTGCACGCTGCACCGGCAGCTAGCACGCCACGCACTACCGCGGTACGGCCTAGGTGCCCTACGCGATAGGCATCGCCGATGGAGAAAGCGCAGGAGAACGCGCGGGAGAGAGGAAGAAGAAAGAGCCGGAGGAAGGAGAAGAGGCTGACCGTGGGCCCGGGTCCACCAGTCAGCCAGAGAGAGCACTGTGCTCTCGGGTGCGACCAGCGTATTTTAAGATTTAGGATTTATTCTAAATTTTTGTCCAGTGTAGAAATCGCTAAATTTTCCACACAATAATAATCGCTACCAAAGACTCCACACCTGTATTTTTTGCATCACTTATTGCTCTCACTATGGCCGCTTTTGTTTTTATGCATATTCGTTTAAATTTTAACTCTTTGCGAATCTCGAGGACGAGATTTTTCTTAAGGGTGGTAGTAGTTGTAACACCCCAAAATTTTTGCCAAGTTTTCAATATTCAAATTTTTGCCAAAGGTTTAAAAAATCTTTATTTCTGTTGATTTCAGAACTCTTCCTTTATTTTTAAGCAGTTTTGTATTTTCCTCTAGTGGAGCTTTCCAAAATACATTGGACTTCCTTGCCATCTCATCAAAACAATTTCTAAATAAGTAGAATTGTTTATTAAATTATTTCACCATGAGCTTTATTCATTAAAATGAACTATATTAAATTTTAGAGCTCCTTTTGATCTACAACCATTTGATAAGATCACTTAAAATTTCAACCAAAATTTGGAGATGTCATGAGAGGTCTCCAAATCACTTTTGTGCATTAAAATAATTATTTCTTGACATATTTTGAGTTTTACACCTGTTTTTCAAATCTGGTCCAGTGGACACTTTTTACACTACAACCCATTTAAATATTTTCCTAGAGCCTCCACCAAATTTTTGGGATGTCGGTGATAGCATGCCATTCAACTTTATGCAATAACATAGTGATGTTCTTTGGAAAATTTGAGTGCAATGACCTCTTTTTCATTCTGGACCAGACTTGTGTTTTCTACTACAACTCTATTATTTCTTGCTCTAATGACCTTGTGTTTTCTCATGCTTGTATTCAACCTTGCAAAACCCCTAAGTCCAAGAGCATGCTCTGTTTTGGAACACTTTTGGTCCATGAAATGATGCCACTCACTCTCCCAGAATCGAGTTTTGCAAAACTTGCACTAGCAAGTTTCTCCTTTTGCAAACCAACTTCACCACCCTCTCTTGTATCCATAGAGACACCGATCTGGAGAATATGGCCACTCCAAGAACTACCTAGGTGCCTTTGGCATTTTGTCAAACACTGAGTGCATGACCAATTTTGGCATGAATTCAAGTTTGCATGGTGAACTTGAGCCTGACCAATCCACCATGTCCCCAGTCCCTTGCTAAGCCTAGACTAGTCCTGTTGATTGCCACTCAACTGCAGCCTCTAGGATACCACGGCATTTCGTCGAGCATGTCCGGGCGTGCTCGGCGCGCCAGGCGTATGCTTGGCACCCAGCACCCGAGTCGCCCGCGTCCCACCTCAAGCACTCAAACAACCCGGCCCCAGCCTGCACGCCGTGTCTCCCTACACCGCCACACCACCCCGACCAACCTGGCGCCCCACAGCGCCACCACCAGGATGGCCGTGGTGGCTAGCTGCCGGCCGTTAGCAGGCCCGACCATGGTCGGCGCCGCCCAAGCCACCAGCCAGCGTACACACCTGCCTCCACAGGCGATGCGTGCTCATCCGCAGCTCCGTCCTCTAGCGCGCGTCGCCGCCACGTCGACCTAGCTACAGAACGGCGGTCTCCGGCAAGCTTATCCTCGGCCGCCGCAAACCAACCTCCATCGCCTATATAAGAGGCCCCCGAGCTCAAACTCGCACACAGGCAACCTCAGGCCACCCCTATGGCGCTCCCCTAGCTCGCACCGACCCGGAAGGCTCTCTTCCCGTCTCCGGCAACCCCTGCCGCCACCATTGCCCCAGCCCTTCCAAATACCACCAGAGCCTCCCCTCTCCGTTCTCTTCACCAAGAACACCCTCATCCTCCCGTGAGCCTTTTTCCCTACTTCATTTTGATCGGAGCCATCGCCGCCACAAAATCACTTCGCCACCGAAGCCTTCCTCCGGCTGAAGCTCGGCCACGGTGAATCCCTCCACCTCGACAATCCTGCAACCACGGAAGGATCACCTCGACCAGCGGATCCATCCCGCCCCAGCTCCCCCCCAGGACCCGCCGTTCGCCGGCGACGGTCACCGGAGTCCCGCCCCCTCTCTCGGGCAGAGGAAGAGGATGGGGGATGGACTAGTCAAACCTGACTGGTGGGCCAGGCAGGCCCACTGTCAGTGGCTCAGGCACAGCCACGCTGGATAAGTGGAAGCGTAATCCTAGGTTACGCCTTCGACGTGTACGTTTAATCGAAACGTTTTTCTGTTTTTCTGTTTTATTTTAAAATCTGGTTTTGACCAGAACTTTGACTGCCTATAACTTTTTAAATACAACTCCAAATGAATTGATTCTTTTTTCTACCTCTCTCAAATATTGTCTAGTTTATTTTAAGATTTATTTGAAAAAAATTCAAAACAACTTTTGCGCTGTTTTTATTTTGTGTGTTAATTCAAATATATTACTTTAAATAGGGTTTTTGAAGATTTCATGATGATTTGGATGCACCCTTTCTTCCCATGACCTGAAGGCAAGCATTACGAACCCTGGCATGATAATTTTGAGTGTTCGTTGACACATTTATCACACCACCTCCTTTTTGGGGAAAATTGTTATTTCATGTGAGATGATCGTGTGCATGGATGCATATTTTTGATTGTCATGTTGTTGGAAAGGATCACACTTATGAAGATGATCATCCTCATGTGCCTTGCATGCATACGGCAGGAACCCGGGAAAACTCTGCCTAAGGTAGGCATGAGTTTGTCGCCGGTCCCGTCAGGATGGTTATGTCTGGTATGGCATGGTAAGGCAATATGAGCGGTGACCCTGTTGGTTGAAATATATTCGTTATGCTAATCATGCAGGAAAGATTACAACCTCCTGAGTCGACCGTAGATCGAGTCTTGTGCCAGTAACCCCCATACTTGCTTCATACTACCACTCGTCTCTACATGAAGTAGGGTACGGTTCGATGAAGTTGTCAACCCTTTCCTAGCACACACCGCATGAGAGAGGCCGTGGTGGAAGATACTGGAGGCATCCGGTAGTCATACCACCGGGTCCGGGAGCATGGGTGTTTCGGTTGTAGCCGAAAGGGGGTAGCTCCCCAGTTTGCGCGCGGTATAAATTTTGTGATCCCTGTCCTCGGTTAAGGATTCCAGTCTAGGATGGGTCAAGTGTCAGTCTCCGGAGGAGAGCTACTAGACCAGACTTGGTTTATGATTCGTGACTTGTGATGATGATAATGATTATTATTATGGACTAACCCCTTTATATTATTTGAATTATTGAGTATCCACAGGACAGTTCTACCTCCTGGATATTCACCGCATTTATTTTTAAGCCCTTTATGTGGTGTCGCTCGACGCCCGATCGTGGCATTTCTTCTATTTATTTATAAGCCCTTTATGTGGTGTCGCTCGACGCCTGATCGTGGCATTTCTTCTATTTATTTATAAGCCCTTTATGTGGTGTCGCTTAGACGCCCGACTGTGGCATTTCTTTTAAAGCCCTTTATGTGGTGTCGCTCAGACGCCCGACTGTGGCATTTCTTTTAAAGCCCTTTATGTGGTGTCGCTCAGACGCCCGACTATGGCATTTCTTCTATTTATTTATAAGCCCTTTATGTGGTGTCGCTCAGACGCCCGACTGTGGCGTTTCTTTTAAAGCCCTTTATGTGGTGTCGCTCAGCCGCCAGACTGTGGCATTTCTTTTAATGCCCATTATGTGGTGTCGCTCAGACGCCAGACTGTGACATTTCTTTTAAAGCCCTTTATGTGGTGTCGCTCAGACGCCTCGATCATGACATTTATTTTTAAGCCCTTTATGTGGTGTCGCTCAGACGCCTGACTGTGGCATGCTTGTTATTTATTTCATAATTTTTAATGCTTCTATGGCATTGCATATTCATATATACATGCTTATCCGCATCAGAGTTTTAATTATCTTATGTGGTTAGCGTCATGAGCATAAATATTTTTTTCGGCTCGTATTTATTAAAATCATGCCTGTGTTCATTATGTTTGCGAGTACATTCAAAGTACTCATTGGCTTGTACCTGGCTATTGTCTTGGCCAGATTTCATGCTTGGAGAGGAGCGTTGCGGTGTTGTCCCGTAACCTAGGCAGCGGTGATCTCGCCACGCGAAGATAGGAATTAGCCTGGTCGGTTGTTCCTGTGGGAAATGGAGTCCCATAGACACCGATGATTTTCAACCCGCTTCCGCCATCAACCACTAGAAACCATTTGTTGTACTCACAGGCCGTAATGGTCTTGTACTACACATATTGTATTTTCCGCTTGGAATTTCTGTATCAAGTTGGTGCCTCATCAGCTAACAGTTATCCTGGGGCCGATGAGCACAAGGGCCATTTTCTGGGAATTATTACCTGGAGAATCGGTCGCCACAATGTAGCCGTTAGATGAAGTAAATCAGTCCATAATAGTCGTCTGATCTAGACGTTGAGAGGCTCCACACTAAGCCACATGCAAGCATGCAGAAATACCATGGCACATGCATGTGAGTGGGTTTTAAATCACATCAACATGTATGCATGCAAGCATGCACCGTTAGCATGCATGTAAGTGATCTTTTAAGTCCCATTAACATGTCAAAAGAAAAATATAATCCCATTATACGGTAGGAGTTGGCTGATCTTTGTTCCTTACGTGGGATGATCTAAATGATGATGGGAGTTTATTTAGTTTGGCTACCACATTTGTCATGCGGTTATAGAGTTTTTTTTAGTTCTATGAAATCGATAATTTTGGGCAGAGAGATATACCACTGTTCCTACGTGTTTTAGGAATGGAGGGAGTACTATGTAAAGAGTTAGGTGTAGCACGGTGATAGTGTGAGGTGGGACATGTAATCACTGAGCCTGCGTGTTTTCACTGCTCTTGCACGCCTCCATTTGTAAGAATGGAGAAAATTGTAATCTAGTAGTAGTACCTCCTTTCACGGCGTGGGACATCCGGCAGTCCTACCACCTCAATAATAAAGACCAATGAGCCGTCAAATCACATAGACCCAGCAGTAAGTTGGACGGACGAAGCAACCATCACTCTTGCGCCAGTGAGAGGTCGCGTCCGCTCTGCCCGGGCATGAATGCGGCACCGATTCTTTGGAGCGGCGCTGACCATTTCAGGCGGGAAGCGCACGCGGGCGATGGAGGGGCTTTGGGTGGGCCAGGCCGGTCAGGAGCGGGCGTGGCAGCTGTCCGCATGTCCCTACCAGACACGCCCGGAAACGAGAGGATGCACCGACTCTCGCGGCTAAAATCGTACACTACACAACATCCCTCTGTAGGAGTAGGTCGATCTGTCGCTCTCTCTAACACACACATGCTGTTAAACACACACACACACACACACACACACACACCCCTTGGTCCCGTTGCACCTTCTAACGTGACTTATTACACCTAGACGGAGGGAGTAGTAAGTATACGAGATACGGTGGCACACTGACTTAAGTCGCCAGTGCCCAAAATTTGCGTGCATGTTATAATAAGGATTCACTTAAAATAGTACGTGAGCGAACAGAGGGATCAATTGGACAGTGTTCCCGAGCAGTAGTGAGATGTGTGAGGTAAGATACATTGGCGCTTTTAATTTTCTTATTAATTTGTTTGTTTCACCCTCTGACTGGTGGGACCCAACGTACTACGTGGAGAGAGGTAAGGTGACTAAGGCTGCATTATTTTTGCACCACTGTGGATAGTCTTACCACCAAAGCCACATGACACGATTATGATTGAAATCCCAATGACTCCCACACACACACACAAAAAACACGGCATGCTTGTCACACGAATGCAGGAATGTATAAAAGGTTATTTCCCTCTCGTTGAACATAACGGGAGGGTTGTGTAGCTGGTTAGCCTGTTCGCTCATCAAACTTGAGGTCTCGGGTTCGATAACTACACTTGAGCATAATTTGTGCCAGGAGGATTCTTTGATTGGTCAAAATGTTTTCTAGGGTTTGCACGCTTCACACTCTCTCTGCAATATATATATACGCGCTGGAGCCTCAGCGCTTGTAGTTGCTCTCTTCACACTCTCTCGCCCTCTTCCGCTGGAGCCTCAGCGCTTGTAGTTGCTCTCTTCACACTCTCTCACCCTCTCCAGATCTAAACAAGACTTCGTTGGCCTCTCTCTCCCCTCACTGCTGCTCAAAGAGCTGGCAGGATCCATCCGCCGGGAAGGGAAGGAGGCTTCACGCTGTCGCCGTTAGCGAGGGACTACCGGCACAGCTGTTCACTTTCCACCCAGCGGTGGTGCGGGAGGGCCTCCAACCCCTTCTTCTTCACCGCCATCCCATCGCCCACCGAACCACGCCCCAAGAACCTTAAGGTATAATTTACTTACTCCACATGCATTGCTCTAGCTGCATGTATACCATGAATCTAGGACGTGGTTCAAAGAGGAAAGGAGTGGGGGAAAGTAGTGGGAAAAGTTGTATATAGCATGAACCTAGGACGTGGTTCAAAGAGGAAATGAAGGGGGAAAGTTGTATAACATGAATCTAGGACGTGGTTCAAAGAGGAAAAGGAATGGGGAAAGTTGTATCGCATAAATCTAGGACGTGGTTCAAACAGGAAAGGAAGGGGCGAAAGTACTAGCTCAAAAAGGAAGGAAGGGACAAGGCTGTAGAGTTTGAGCAGGACTAGATTTGCTGCACTCACATAGGGAAAGGTGTCTAAAGATAACAGAACTGGGACCAACACAAATATGCTCCTTGGTTGTTTGTTCTTTGTTGCAACAGACTGTGCATGACCACAAGACATCGGTAGATGCACATGGTGTCAAAAGGCCCATCGTCTCCGCAACTCATTAGTTGTTGTTAATCTAAGGCCCTGTTTGGTTAAAAACTCCCTAGTCCCTACCTGCTTGGTTCCAGGGACTAAACATGGACTAGAGGTTATTAAATGACATGCTAAAAGACCATGTTACCCCTAGTAATGAACCAATAGAGACAAGGTGCGATGCGTGGCAGGGGCAACTGTTGGAAAAAGTCCAAAAAAGACTCCCTCGGGGTCTTCTTTCTTTAGTCCCAAATGCCCACTTTTAGTCCCTAAAAGTCCCTCCTATTTGGTTTAGATGGGACTGACACGGAGGTTTTTTAGTCCCTACACCAAAATGTCCCTGTAAACAAACACCCTCTAATAATGCATTTGGAAAATTGATGTAATGCCACAGTTAAAAGAAAATTACATGTTTAACGAATTTTATTGTTAATATAATCTCCATGTTAATATTAATCAATGCCACCGTTTGAGAAATGCTACTGCCTTGCTTTCTTTCCCATTTAGACAAGGTAGATGCTTCTTTTTGTTGGCTTCTGTGTCATCCACCGTTATTGACCACTAATTGTTTCCTTTGCACCTCTGTGTAAATAGGGTTATCTACTTCACCTCGTTGCCATTGTGAACTTTTGTTGCACTGCACAAAACACTTTTTTTAAGAGTGTTTTGTGCAGTTCAACCAAAATGTCACACCGACATCGTTGCTTGATTGCTTGACCTTAGTGGAACTGGACAAGGGGAGATCTTACTTCCTATCCGTTAAGGCGAATTTGGTTCAGATCTTCTTCTTGTGAGTTGTTTGAATTCCGCATCATGAGAGGTCAGTACTAGCCTTCTTTCACATGATTCTGCAGTGTGCTTTCATATGTTGTGCTACTTGTACGATAATGTTGCTTGATTTTAGTGAACTGCACAAATGGAGGCAAGACTTCCTATCTGTATGTGCACCATAATATCCCACTGAGGTAAGATAAGGATATTTCACAACTGATGGCCTGTATTTTTCCACTTTCATCAGAAAATTAAGTTTAATACTATACCTGTGCTCCCTAATTGACATGCAAAATCTTACATTGAAGGCGAAGCTTGTCTGTTATTGACCAAGTGATGAAGGGGAAGAACAAGCGGAAGAAAAACAAAAATCAACTCCCCGTGTTGTACTGAAGCAATGGAACTGTGATGACACAAGTAATGATATAGTTTTGCATCTTAATTTAATGGCTGGAGCGAGAAATTGTTTTGCCACCGATTTGATGCCACTTAATGTAATATGTAATTATCTCTACTTGTGCAAACAGGGATCTTCTTTGAAGATACCATATATTTTAGTGGAACTGCACAAGAAGATGTTGGAAACATTAAACTAATTGAGGAGTATATAGTAAGCATGGCCACCACTGTAGATAGCGGCAGATGGTTTTCGAGAAGTGCTTCATCTGTATGCTCTACACAATAAGCCTCGACAAAGGTTGGTACTGCCCAACTGATTTCATCCATATGATTGAGCTTTGTCATCTCTATTGGTGTTGTGCTACTGTTTAGATACTGTCATGAAAAAGTGGTATTGTCCTTGAGAAGTGCTTCATCTGTGTTGTTTTAAATATTTCCTTTCCTTTTTTTCGAGAAAACAGGGATGCTAGCATTTAGTAGTCCTCTTGTCTTTGTACAATAGGATCATCTTCCTCTGAAGAAGAATATGGAGTACGTGAAGTGAATAGTTCCGATTATGCCAGGATGAAGAAGCCCTGTCTATCTTCTCATCAGAAGGAGCAGTTGAAGGATGGTTACATTACTCCCCACAAGACCAAACTAACTTCAGCTCGTAAGGATGACAAATCTCCATTTGTTTGCTTTGTGATCTTGCGAGTACAATGTTATTCTAGGATTCTTTCTGGTGAGTTCCATTTTTCTAAAAGTGTGCTCTACATGGACCATGTATGTTCCTGTTGAAACTATCAATTCACAGTACAGTTTCCTTTATACTAATCAGTTTTTTGTATTTGTGCAAACAAGGGTGCTCAGCTTGAGTTTAATGGGAACTGCACAAAATGTTCATGAATACATCGAATCATTCATTTCCACCACAAGAAAGGAGGTGCCGATAAGTTCAAGGTGTTGCAACATATAAGGGCGAAATCATACAAGCTACGCGTGAATTTGGTTGATTTTGGTGGAACCGCACAAAAAGAACAAATTGGTTTATTTAGCATGAGGTGCCATGTCAATGTCCGAATCGATGGCAAACCCTACCCATTCCACAATCGTAGGCATTTGATATTTTGGAATGGGACAACCTTGTCAAATTTTGCTCATTGATTTTAGCAAGACATGCGTTTGATATTTTCGAATGGGACGCCTTTGCTGTCAAGACATCGATCAATTTTTTCTTTATTCTTTAGTTGTGAAGTAAATATTGCCTCGACATGTGAGTCAGCCGAGATGCATAATCATCGATTGTTTTGAATGTTCTCTATGAATTGTCAGGCCTTTGTGTTTGATTGCAATGTACAGAAACGCTAAAAAGTTGCTCAAACTCTTTGTACTCCTTCTGTTCCTTTTTACTTCGCACATTATGAAAGTGCATACTTTTTTGTATAAGATTGGTCAAAGTAGAGACACTTTGACTGCAGCATAAAACTTGTATGCAGACTAGAAAGGACCGAGGGAGTACATGTGAAACTATTGCAAACGAGGTGATCACCACAGGAATAATGCTAGTACGTATTGTTTTGCATGTTCATCTAATGCCGGTGATACAGAATTCAAACTAATCGAAATAAATTCATTCATACACGGTCGGATTTCATATAAACATGCCGGATTTCATTACATTTCATACATTCTTCAACTAAAAGGGTGCGCTGGAGGTATAATTAATTAACCGGTTACCGACCTGTGTCCCGCTGAGCGATGTAAGCTTGATGACTTAACTGCAGGTGCAGTTATGCAGTAATCGACATGTGGCCTGTTGGGCCCACGTGTCGATCCAGCCAACCGCACCAGCAGTTAGGTAGAAGCAGCGTTCTTCTCCAAGCAGCTCTGACTCCACGTCGCCGCCAAGAAGCTAACCGGCCGTCAATGGTCAACCCGCCTAGCTTGGCTTCAACCGGAGGGTAGCAGCGGTGGCCTTATTTGGACCCGAGCGGCGGTGACCTACCATGTTCTGCTCTTCCTTGTTTTCTGTGTGGCACGGCCTCGTTGGCAGTGGGCGGAGCCTCGGTGGAGCCAGCGCTGTCCTCTGTCTCGTTGCCGGCGGGCGGCGCCTCAGCGGAGCGGTGGAAATCCTCCCACATGTTGCCAGCAGGGTGGGGCCTCGGCTGAGCCGGCGATGTCCTCTGCCTCGTTCTTTGGCAGGTGGGGCCTCGGCCGGGCAGCGGTGTCCTCTGCCTCGTTGTTGGCACCACCGGGCCTCGGTGGAGCAGGGCCTCGTCGACGCTAGCGGAGCGGGGACTCGTCGGAGCCGGCATTGTCCTCTGCCTCGTCCTCGGTCTCGCCAAACAGCGCCTCGCACGCTTCATCGCCCACTTTGCTAGCCTCGTTGTAGGCGGCCGCAGCCTCCGCCACCAGCATGCGGTACCGCCAGCGCTCGAGGCGGCCCTTGCGGGTGGAGCGGTACGAGTTGAGCAGCGCCTCCTGCCGCTCATGATGATCTGCTCCTCCGCCTGCAGTGCTCTCGAGGAGATGGTGGTTGTAGGCGGCGTTGGCACTGTGCCTCCCGGAACTGCTCCTCACGCATCTGCCTCACCCTGTCCATATATTGGGCACGGGCCTCGCCGATGGTCATGGTGCAATGCACCGGCGAGGATGGCACGGAGGAGGGGGTTGGCACCGGATCATCGACTACCATGTTCTCCATTGGGACGTCATCGTCCTCCGGCTGCCTGCCGGCCAGCCGGTCGGCAGCAATGGCTGCCATCTCCTTGTGGTCCGTCATCCGCCCGTCCCAAAGAGCGCTAGAGCGCGAGGAAGCCATGGTGGGCAGTAGTGGTGTGGACAGGAGAAAGGGAACGGATGTGGATGACTGCGGCTATGGCCGGCGCAGCAGTCTATATAGCAATGGTGGGCGGGCGGAGGGACGGACGTGTGGCGCCATAGTAGCCACCTCGGCAACCGTGTATCGTTAATGTGGGCGACAGATGGACGGACGGACGGCACTTGTGTCGTTTGAAGTCGGAGCAATCGCCTGCACAGGCAAGTGGGGCGGGCGGCGCTGACTGTTTCGGGCGGAAAGCGCACGTGGGCGAGGAGATGACTTTACTTGGAGAGGATGACAATGGGGACCCACCAGGTCCATAGCCTAACGTACGCAAGTGCCTCCTTATTATATATAGAGAGTGGCACTATTCTAATCCCAGGAATAGAATAACTATTTGGATCACAACGCCAGCCCTATAAGAAGCCGACACATATCCTCCGAAACTCCCGAACACGCGGACAAAAAAAACCTCCCGACCTTATCCCCACGCCTGCTTTAGGCCATCCCCGCCCCCTCGTCTCCTTCCTAGGCAGCAGGCGCAGCCGCCACCACCTCCCTCCCCGGCAGCAAGCACCGCCGCCCCCACCTTCCTCCCCAGCGGCAGGCGCCGCTGCCACCACCTCCCTCCCTCGCAGCAAGCACCGCCACCCCCACCTCCCACCCTGGTTGCAGGCGTCGCCGCCACCACCTCCCTCCCCAGCAGCAAGCACGGCCGGCCCCGCCTTCCTCGGGCGGTAGAAGCGTAGCTGCCCCCATCTCCCTCCCCGGCAGAAGCGCCGACGCCAGCCAACGACGCGCCACAACCATGACACCAATCGGAGACACGCTGCACCGCCTGCCGGAGCACCTCGAGGTCGCCGGATCCAGCGAGGGTCCTTCACCTCCCTCCACTCGTCGGATCCAGCGAGGGTCCTTCACCTCCCTCCACTCACCGGCGACCATCAGTCCACTTCCAGATTGTGTGATATGCTGTAGTTGGAGGAGGTATTGAACTTCAGATGGAGGAGGGCACGACCTGCAGCTGGCTGCCCGCAACTGCCGTCATAGATCGAGTAGCCGCCATCCCCAGCGGGCCCCCAGACAGATACATGACGCTCCTCCCCTTCCCGGTCTATGCTGCTGGCATAGCTTGAACGGCAATCTCCTCTCGGGTGTTATCATCGTCTCAACTCGGGAGAAGTCCAAAGACAGGGGCGCATGCAGGAATCGCTCATCACCGGTGATTCGTTCCAGGGGACATAGCCCGCATACGCCCATCGTGCGCCAACAAAGAGCCTAGTGCGATACAATAGTGCGGATGACGCTTACTTCCGTCCACCATGCCTCGCTACGGCGGCGCGCTTGGATCCCACCATCGTACATCGATCGTCCGCCTTCAAGCCCTCGCACCTCGAGTGAGCGCCAGGGCGACGGTATCGATCCAGTTGCATGCGGCTTCAATCCAGCATGTCCCAGCCGCATAACGCCGTCCGATCGCTGCTTTGGCGGTCCAAGTGCCCCACCCATGTCGGTCTGAGTTCCTCCGTCCGCTCCTTCGAATCGAAGCTTCGCCAGTGTGCGTAAATATGAAGATCATTTGGTGTGTCTCAGAGCAACGCGTTGCGTCGAGCCACCGGCACATGTTCACATCCTCCCTCATCTCGCTTTTCTACTATTCCTCATGTTCTAGCCATTGGCACATGTGCGTCTTCAGCCAAGCATTGGTTCCTTCCTCATGTCCAATTCCGTATTGTTTCTAAGTGATTTGATATCTGAAGGTCAACCTTATCTACAGCTGCAAAGAAATTGGTGTTTTGGTCCACTGGTTTTAGTTTAACAGGAGCTTTAGTAATGGAAAACTTGAGTTTTGTTCCAAGTTTATCTCAAAAATTCATGATAGCCGACGGTTCATTTAATCAGAGATGAAATACTTTTATAAGCAAACCAATCTAAGGCCGTCTCCCCGGGTGGTTTTTGCCAGGCGATGTACTCATGTCTAGTGCCGTCAGTGTTCACTCAGGGGCGTATTCCCTTTCTTCAGTTCTGTATATATAGTCGTAGAACTATGTAACTTGGTCTAAGTAACGTATGTACGAGAAGGAGAGGAGGGCCTTCTACTTAGACCGACCGCCACTTCTTCAGACCGATGTTCACATCTACTCCAATAGCACCACTCTGAAGTGCCACAATCATTGCCGTACAAAGAAAAGCCGATTGTTCGCCCATATTATGTTTCTCTTCTCAGATACCTTTGCATGTGATCTCTGCATGTTTCAATGATTTTAAAGTGTTGCCGTTTGTTGCTGCTGAATGGTGAGGTGAGCAAGGGGAGAAGATTAGCTGCCATTGATCTTGTTTCTTCTTTTTTATCTCTGAAGTTACGTGAATCGAGTTACAGGGAATAGAAAAAAAACTTTACAAAGAAAATGATGCTTATTGAGCTACTGTGGATGTGTAGCATTTGGGGCACGTGGGTGTTTTTTGTATATGTACCTGTCAACATGTTCTGGACGGAAGTTCTAGTGCGTATATTTGAGCAATTCAAAATGTAGAAAAAATATCTTCATTATATGAATGCGACAAGTGCTGCTTTGGCCAGATGATTGTTGTTTTCTGTAGAAAATTGGGACAAATAAATGACATATGTATGCAACCCAGTTTTGTTCTCGAATGCATGCAAGATGTACAAACAAGCACAAAAGTGTGAGCTGTGTAATTTTCTTGCCTTTAATGTTAGCTAAAATGAGAACAAAAAACATCCCAATCAATTTCTTTTTAAAGTTCACATGAAAATCACGTGGGAAGTTCGAATGTAAGCACACATTCACACATAGTAAAAATGATTGCAATTAAAGAACGATAAAAATTTGTAGTGAAGCATAAATCTTTCGATTTCAGGGGAGTTCATGAAAAAATTATCAAGATGTAAATCACGCTAAAAAATACCATTTACGTGGAAATCACACGACGAGTTTGAATATAAAAGGCACACATTCACATATCATAAAACTAGTTTTAAAAAATCATTATTTCATGTTTCTAAAAAAAATAAGAGCATGAAGTTCAAATTTTGAAAAGGTTCATAAAAATGGGTTTTTCCATGTTTCTGAAAAAGATGGAGAAGTTCGATGACTATAGAAAACTCAGTTTTTCCTTGTTATTAAAGAATGGAAACAAGAAGTTCAAAAATAAGCACACATTCACACATAGTAAAAACTAATGCAATTAAAGAACGATAAAAATGTGTAGTGAAGCATAAATCTTTTGATTTCCGGGGAGTTCATGAAAAAATTATCAAGATGTAAATCACGCTAAAAAATACCGTTTACGTGGAAATCACACGAGGAGTTTGAATATAAAAGGCACACATTCACATATCGTAAAACTAGTTTTAAAAAATCATTATTTCATGTTTCTAAAAAAATAAGAGCATGAAGTTCAAATTTTAAAAAGGTTCATAAAAATGGGTTTTTCCATGTTTCTGAAAAAGATGGAGAAGTTCGATGACTATAGAAAACTCAGATTTTCCTCGTTATTAAAGAATTGAAACAAGAAGTTAAAAAATAAAATAACAAGAAGTTCAACTAATAAAAATAGAGTGCTTCAAAATTTCATAAAAAATATTAAGAAAATAAAACTAGGAAGTCCATATTAAAAAGATGGAGAAGTTCGATGATTATAGAAAACTCAGATTTTCCTCGTTATTAAAGAATGGAGACAAGAAGTTCAAAAATAAAATCACGAGAAGTTCAACTTTTAAAAATAGAGCACTCCATGATTTCATAAAAAAGATTAAGAAAAAACCCAGGAAGTCCATATTAGAAAGATGAAGAAGTTTGATGATTATAGAAAACTTAGATTTTCCTCGTTATTGAAGAAATGGAAACAAGAAGTTCACAAATAAAATAACACGAAGTTCAACATTTAAAAATAGAGCACTTTAAAATTCATAAAAAAATTAGGAAAATCATATTTAAAATTAATAAAAAAACTCAGATATTTTCACGTAACCGAGAGAAGATCAGGTTGATAACTGCCAGAAGTTCATGTTCTACACGGTGTGCATTTTGTATTAAAAAAGAACAAAAAGGCAAAGGCTAAAAGTTTCGTTGCTAGAAGTTCAAGTGCTCAGCTCGAGAAAGTTCAAAAATTCTAGTGAGAGAGGTTGAACAAAAATACGTGACAGAAGTTCAAGGTGAAAACAGCGGGAAGTTCAAGCAAAGGCTAAAATTTCGTTGCTAGAAGTTCAAGTGCTCGGCCCGAGAAAATTAAAAAATTCTTATGAGAGAGGTTGAACAAAAATACGTGACAGAAGTTCAAGGTGAAAACAACGGGAAGTTCAACTATTACACGAAATGCATTTCAGATAAGAATATAAGCATAGAAAACAAAAAGCTTCAAAGGTTTGTAGTAAGAAGTTCACGTGCTCCTCCCGGTGAAGTTTGAAATCTCTAGAGCGAGACGTCCAACCTTCAACTACATGTTAAAAACAAGGAATACGATGTTGTTTTTGCCATTTTTAATACTGCACTCAAACGGTAACGAATTTGTGATGGTTGTATTGATGAAAAATTTAGTTGCTCGAAGTTCAAGTGACCTGCCTGGGAAAGTTCAAAAAAGAATTTTGCCCATTACTAACAAATAAAACTAAGAAGTTCAAATTTAAAAAATGGTGAAGTTCGATGTCTATAAGAAATGCAGATTTTTCTCATAATTTTTCCCGTTACTAACGAAAAAACCAAGAAATTCAGTTCGAAAATATCTAGGAACTTGTATGTTGTTTATTACAAAATTAGCATTTTTCCCATTACAAATGAATGACACCAAGAAGTCCAAATTGAAAAAACCAAGATCAATTTTAAAAAATACAATAGTTCAATGTATATGAAAAAAATTAGATTTTCCTCGATAATAAATAATAAACCAAGAAGTTCAATTTCAGAAAATGGAGCAGTTCAATATTTTCCCACTGCTAACGAATAAACCAAGAAGTTCAGTTCGAAATAACGAAGAATTTGTATAATGTTTATTACAAAACTAAGATTTTTTCTGTATAAAAATCGAATGCAATTCTTTACCCAAAATATAAAAAGGTGAAGTTCAAATTGAAATAACAGAGAAGTTCAGATAAAAACTAGTATTTACCTGTTGAAAAAAATAAAAAACAGAGCACCATTTTTTGCACTTTTAAAAACAACTCATATATGAAAAGAATGGTTGATACAAGTTCAATTGCTCAGCGAGGAAAAGTTCAAAAAATTCTTATGCAAGAGGTTCAGCGTGTATTTAGATGTCCAAAATACATAAAAAATATGTTTTTTTGTGTTTTAAAATAACTCTCTCAAACCAGAGAGAAGTTCAAAAGTCATAACAACCGGAAGTTCACGTACTAGATGGTGTGTATTTCATACAAGAAAAATACAGATAAAGTGAAATAGAGTGAAGTTCAAACACACATGCCCCAGAAGTTCAACTACTTCACGCAGTGCGAAAAACAGCATGTCAAAAAATAGCACGTCGAAAACAGAGAGAAGTTCAAACAGACATGCCCGAGAAGTTCAACTACTTCACAGAGTGCATTTCCATTCGCGATGAAGGCACAAATCATGATCTACTCATTTTCTAATTTACTTCGAAATGACAGGAATATCATTTGTGTAAGTTCAAGTCCTCGGTCGGAGAAAGTTAAAAAATTTATTGTGAGAAGGGTTTGTACAAAAGGAAAATCATTCGTGTAACACTAACGAATGGATGAGGAAATTACAAACGAAAATACGTCAAAGAAGTTCAATGTGAAAACAGCAGGAAATTCGACTACTACACTGAATGAATTTCACATGAAAAACTTTTAAAACCATCGCGAGTATGAAAAAATGATCAACACGGGAAAGTTATGCGTGTCTCACAAGCTTTCCAATGATATATCACTTGCTCAGTTTCGGTGAGTGGATGGAGAGCTACAAGCAGTGGATGGAGATCTACGAGCAAAAAAAGCACGTGAAAACAGAGTGAAGTTCAAGTAGACATGCCGAGAAGTTCAAGTCTTCACGCGGTGCATTTTCGAAAAATTAGTTTCACGATAAAGGCAGAACGAATGATCCCGTCATTTTTGCAATTACTTGAAAACTGCTAGGAATCAGAGAAAACCATCAACATGAAAAAGTTTCGCATTTTCCGTAGCTTTTCAACAGTATATTATTTGCACCATTCCGTTAAATTTTGTAGAAAATACGGTGAAAATACTTTTTTCGCCATTTTCGAAACTGACTTAAAACCATAAAGAATTAGGAGAAATAATAGATACAAAAAACTTTCGCATTTCCTCAAGCTTTCTAACGCGATATCACTTGCTGCATTCGGACATACTGTTAAAAAATTAGCTCGAAAATACCAATTCGCTAGAACTTGTATTGTTTTCTAAATTTCTTTTAAACCATTCAAAATTAGAAAAAACTTTCAACATGAAAAAGTAGTGCATTTCCTTAATTGGATTAGCCGTTTAGAAATGACATCGAAAATACGAACTCGGCTGTTCGGTTTGCGGAATTTTACGATTTTCCAAATTACTCTTTAACCATAAGGAATTAGAGAAAACTTTCGATATGTGGAAGGAGCGGTTTTGCAGCAGCTTTCCAACGCCATATTATTTGCGTCATTTCGATAAATGGTTAACAATGCGATCGAAAATATGATTCACGTTTTTTGTATGAAGAAAAAACGGTTTTCAAATCTGATCTTAAACCGCTTACATTTTCCCAAAAATTCATCTTGGGTCATGATACTGGTGTTGATAGCTTTCCAACGGTATATCGCAACCCCCATTTGGAAACATTTTAGCTGAAGTTCAACCTTGTACTCGGGGAAGGTCTGGCGCGTTAATCGGGAAGTTCATGTTGTGATCAGAATATTATTCTGATCCCGTGATCAGAATAGTGTATATATATATTTGCTTCGTCCTGGTTTCCTGACATCACGGTCCCACACCATTGTCAACCTATGTAGTAGTCAATAAACAAGAGAATTGCACAAGAAGCGGCCGACTGTTGGGACCAAGCAGCTCGAAAGCGAGATTTGTGTTTTTGAGGTGTGAGCACCGCAGAAGTTTTTCGATGTTTAGCCCAGATATTAATTTTTCTCCTCTGAACAATAACGAAAACATCGCTGCAGGTATTAATCGGGCGGGTTGTGGCCCGTCTAGCCCTGTGCCGGATATCCAGCCCAGATATTAATTTTTCAAGTTGAAAATGGCTAGCCCAAATTTATACTTTTTTAGGAATACCTGTGCAAGGTCAAGTTGTTATTCTCCACCCATTTGGGCTGCAAATCTTTCCTAGGAGGGATGCATTAGGCTTAACAAGAAAATGGGCTTTAAGAAATAATAAATGGGATGTAATTATAAAAATTGGGCAGTAACTATAAAAAATGCACAAAACACGTGATTACTTTATAAAATATTATTTTTGGATATTGAAACTTTTAATTTCATTAATTGTTGTGAGCCAATGTTTCGTTGGATTTTTACGTAATATAAATTTATATTGAAATTGTATTTAATCTGACTAGAAATTTTGGGATAAAAATATTTCGGATCCCATCAAAATGTGGGAAATTTTATTGAATTCTGTTTTTAAGGGTTGGTTGAAATGGGTTGTACTTTTAGCAAACTGTAAATGGGTTGTAGTAAATTCCATTAGAATTCAAAAATGGGCTACACATTCTTACAAATCACAAATGGGCTATAAGTTCTCTGCCACACACTTTGGCCTTACTAAGTTGACGCGTCCCCTAAAAAAACAGAGTTGATGCGTATGCAAGGCTTTGTCAACTTATAGTCAACACACGGTTCTAGCAGCAGTGGCCGATGGATGTCCATCCAACGGATGTCGTGCTTCTTCTTCAATCTCGGATATTCTAGCTTCATCAGGCCAAAAAATGATTCCTCCCCCTGACATCTGGGGCGCACCATTTCGGAAGCTGACCTGTGGGCCTACTAAGTTGACGTACCAAGGGGTTTGTCAACCTAGTCAATATAAACGATTCTAGCTGCAGTGACCGTACGATGTCCATGCAACGGCCGTCGTGCTTCTTCAACCTCTGGTATTCTTGCTCCAGCCGCCCAAAGCAGCGCCGGTCGTGCCGTCTGCTCCTGCCTCCCGTGGCCGGCTGTGCTGCCGCGGAGGCCTCACCGCCCCCTACTACTCCCACCGCTGGCCGTGCCATCCTCCACTCACCCACACCCCCTGTTAGTCTGCGGCGACGGCAGCGCAGCCGAACCAGTGAACCCTCGTACTCCCCTCCGTGTGTGCATCCACTGCCGCGTCTTACCCGGCTCCGCGTCATCCCCTTCCTAGGCCTCACCGTCGTCCACCGCCCTGGTGCTCTCGGCGCAGCGTGGTCAACGTGGTCAAGGAACGACTTCCATCGGACGTGGACTGTACGTGGAGAGGATAACAGCTGGGTCCACGGCAGCCGCAAAGGAAGTGCCTCCTTATTATGCGCAAAATAATTATTCCTCCACCTGACAGCGGGGGCCCATCGGACGGGCCACCATATTTCGCGAAAAAAATGATTCGCCCCCTGACTGCTGGGACCCACGAGCTACATCTTCGCATGCAAGGAAGTGCGTTTGGGAAATAAATGATTCGCCCCCTGACTGCTGGGACCCACCAGCTACATCTTCGCACGCAAGGAAGTGCGTCTGAAAAAAATGATTCGCCCCCCGACTGCTGGGACCCACCAGCTACACCTTCGCACGCAAGGAAGTGCGTCCGGCCAAAAAAATGATTCACCCCCCTGACTGCTGGGACCCAGCAGCTACACCTTCGCACGCAAGGAAGTGCGTCCGAGCAAAAAAAATGATTCACCCCCCTGACTGCTGGGACCCACCAGCTACATCTTTGTAGGCAAGGAAGTGCCTGACAGTCGGGACCCACCTGGTCGAAGCGTACGTAGCGTTGTCATTACGGTTCTTGAGCGTAATGCGTACATCTTTGGTTGATGTAGAGGCGCGCACGTGTCGTAGTAGAGGCGCGCATGTCTCGTAGTAGAGGCGCGCACGTCTCGTAGTAGAGGCGCACATGTAGCATGTACACGTACGTACAACGGCCAGGGTGCAAGAAAGAAAATACGGCCACGTATGTGTACATACGGGCGGGGTCTCGAATGCCTACTCGCGCATACGTAGATTTAGTTGCACCAAATGACATAGTCCAATTTGAATCCATACAATTTGTAACCCATTTATATGAAAAATTAAGACTCGTCTCTTAAAATATATACTTGAGGATGCATAATTTGTTATGTTATTTGGGTAATATAAAGGCATGTTTTTTTAAAAGAAAGCCTACTTAAGACAAAGAGTACGCACAAATACTAACATCAGTTTACATGCGACGGTGAGCAAGTAGATATTCAATACTTGAGGGAATTGGTAGGTGGAAGCAAATGTCCGAGGATACAACAGGAGCATAATAAATAACATTTTGCTTCTGTCAACTTATGAGCACTCCATGCCCTTTATTTACTCTAGGAATATCTCGTACTCTTTAACTATTTTTCTAAGTGCATGCCCATTGATCCGAGTAGCCGCTTCTTAAATATTGAAGAGAGAAGTTTGAGGCTGTCATGCCCACTGCTGAAATTAGACTGGGCATTATTCTGTAGGGCTTGGGGCACAGAATATACTAAATTAATCACAAGACAAACATCAGTATTAAGCAAGGGCTACAGTAGAAGTAGCTAGAGATAATAAACAGAATAAAGGGCTATTTTTCTATAAAATATATTTTTTGCTATGGACAAGATTTCTTTAATTGAAATTAAATGTCAAGAAGTTTGAGAGCATGATATAATAAGTTCGAGAGAATGATTTGATGTTGCTATTCAACTATTGAATAGATATTGAAGGCACATTACATAGCGTCCTGGATTTTACATATCTGAAAGTAGGCGCACCATGAAAGTGATAATCATCCAATTAATAAAACATTACTCTAAAAAATATTAGACATTGCCTCATATATACCAACGGGAGTAACTTTCTATTGGTTAGAAACTGTTGTGCTGACAGTTATTTAACACGTGCTTTTATTAGACGCACTAAGACCATATATAAGATGCAGACCATTCTCATGCCAATGTCTAGAATAGCCAATCTGCATAAGTCCTAGTAGCATGCTCCTAAAAACCTACATGGGTATGTTCCCAATAGGAATGGATATATATTATGCTTACAAAAATGCTACACTCTAACACTTCCACTGGAGCACAATTCAGCTCCCACAGTCAGTAATCAGCATGAAAACTTAAAAAACAAGTTTGATAGAAATCAATGTTCAGGAAAGCATGAAGCATAAGCGAAGTGACATGCTGACGCTTAGAGCAATGGGCTTAAGCATTTTTTAAAATAGAACTGCAGGTTTTGGAGGTTGTAGACCGAGAATTAACCTGAGTAGACGATGCGGGACCTTGGGGAAGTTGGTCACATATTTCCTGAATGTGTATTGGCCTGTGTTGCCGCCGACAAAGATAGATCGGCAATCGTGAGTAATCCTTTAGCACTAATATTGGCTCTCAAGTTTCTCCCTACGTGTATATTCAGTTCAAACATGCACATACCGGAGGGAATCCATGGTAGAATAAACTGAGAATCAAAAAATCATAGCAACTTTTGTCCAAATTACTACCATATCCTTGTTAGAGAAGGATTCAAGAGAATCAACTACAAAGTATTGCAGTATCATGATAACGATGTAAAGTATAGCCAACATTTAAGTTTTCTGAGTTGCCACTTTTGCAATTCTGAAATCTGAAGTAACTAAGGTCTGAGTTATTGACAACTACCGATTATCGTGGGCAAAACATCCGACTCGGGTTAGGAACACCAAATTTAGTACTTTAGTATTCAGTTTTATCGCTAAATATGCAGCATGTAGTCATCAGATTTAGTACTTTAGCGAGTACAATTTTCTGTAATTCCTAGTGAAAATTGCATCTCTATGTCATAACATAATTGACAGTGTGCATCAATTCAGCTGATTTAGTTACCTTGTGACCTTGTTCATGTAGGGAATGAGGTCTTGCAGCCTCCTTAGCCTCTTATTGATCCTTGTTCTTCTTTCCTAAACATCATAAGCAAGAAAAATGTTCAGTATAAACATCCGACACCAAGACGAATATCGAAAATGTTGCAGGAAACTAACTAACCCTCACAAGCGATGCCCTGCGGGTCAGTGGTGCAGCCACGCTTAGCATGGACTCTGCAGTCGGCGGAGCCCCTCTGCATTGCAGTAGTCGTCCATGCCGGGCATGTCCAGCTCGAGAGGGCTAATCAATCTAGACCAAGGTGTTAGTAGAAGTGTAGCATTAAACAATTGGCAAGCGGGAGAGTGCGGATGGATGTGAAGTCTATATATGTGATGTTTGTCCTACACTGGAGTCGATGTTCTTTGAAGCTGGTGACCATGCCGACATCGCTGTCGCCGAGCACCTCGGCCTTCTTGCTGTCGGGCGCTGAGAAGATGATGTTGGAGTTGGTGTCGTCACAGGTGCTCATGGAGAAGATCCTCAATAGGTCACTCGAGCCGTTGCCATCAGCGATGCTCTCACTGACGTCCTGCTGCCTCAAGAAGCTCCACAACGAGCCCAGCCTCCTCTGATGTGCCATCGCATCGACATTGCCTCCTCCGTGCGAATGCAAGTAGCTGATTCCCATCCTTCCTCTCGTGCCACCCATCCCGCCATTGCCTGTGCATCATCACAGTCACAGAGCCAGAGCACATCGATCAAAGCGCACAAGGGCCAAAAAAACACAACACTCGACCAAATCTAGAAAATCAACATGATTAGTGAAGCAAGGATCATGACAGCGTATAGGATATTTAAAGCATATAGGATATATAAAACGAATGCAGCAGTGGTAGCTACAAAGGAAACAAAGAAACTTGAGCTATAGTAAAAATAAGAAGCAACCTCCAAGATAATACGCTTGCAAAACGAAATAAAATAACTAATTAGGACATGGAACCATTGTAACTGCCATGTTGCTCTGCAGTTGGCATATTTGAGCTATTAAAAACCTCAAAATCTAGTACTTTTGTGTCCTAATGGTGACAACCAAAAGCTATCTATTATGCATTGAGAACCCTAGTTGATGGTCAGAACATTGTGTCATGATGGATTCAAACAATCTCAAATCCTAGCCATTTAAACAAGATACATAGTTCATGGAATTTATCCTAACAGTACACAGAGGAAGCTGCAAAATATAAAAGAATAAAATATGAATCGGCAATCAAACTGTAGTAAGTCACTAAATCGGTATGATCAGAACCTACAAAGCAGAGTACAATTGAAAAGTTAAGGTAAAAGAGAACTTTGACCTAAAATTGTAAAACAAGAAAAAAACATTTTTACCTGTCTATGCTACCATAGATGAATCGATAATCAAATTGCAGTCAGCTAGCCTTGAAAGCCAAAATTATAATGGATGGACTATGAGAACAATACAGAACTCCATTGCATCGGATTGTAGTTAAACAAATTCAGATGTGGTCATTTGGTGGAAGGATACCTTAGTTGGATATAACACTAATCAAATGGTTGTCGCCTGCACATTCGTTTCTTGTGACAAATATATGGTGCGCGACACCTGAACATTCAATTGACATGGTGAAAAATATAGTTGCACAAATGGTTCAAGAAGTACAATCACATCAAGATAGACTAACATGTTTCTAGATTGGGATTTTCTTCATCCTTAAAGCCTAGCACTTGAATCTGTAACCTTTATAGGTGAGCAATCGATGCCTGACTTATAAAATTCTCTTTCTTATAATCTGAGCATCTGTCAAAGAGTTCAAATGAACAAAAGCATAATGAGAGCAACTATATGAAACAAGCTATAATTTCCACATCATAGCTTTCAACGGCAGAGCAACTTACAGAATGGAGTTACCCAATCATTATCAATGTTAGTGAACTATTTGTTTAACTCTCGTCGGAACTCAACTATCATTGTCCATGTTAATCTCACCTGGTATGTGATGTGGCGGGGTGCAACCATTGCTTAAGTACCCCGTGAAACTGAAAATGAAAGTTTGACATAGCAAAATATATCAATACCCAAATTTACCTAAATCTGCAGTGATATTTTTCTTAAAATGACAATCATGTGAAACTAAAAACACCTAAATATAACCTGACAACTTAAAATTTACTTAGGAAATGACAGAGTAGATTGAGAATCACCAAAACAACTCACCTCAGATGAAGCACAAATCAAGGAGACCTGCTTCACCTCCAATGATCCACCTCTACCTCACACACATCATGGCTCCTCCTACATCAAGCCATCATGGAAGGAAAAATCTAAGAATGTGCACTGAAACCTCAAGTAGTTTCACCTCGGATAGCTCGAGCGGGCTGGGTCGCCTCGGTCGCCTGGACCACGAATGTGAGAAACAAGGTGGAAGCCTACCTTGGCTGGTGTGGGTGAGTTCTTCCAGGGAACGCCCCGGAGTAAGAAGACAACAGAGAAAAATCTTACCACCTGTGGTGGGGCTCCACTGGCTGGCCACCGGCATGCTTGTCGCATCCTCCATTGTCGAGTTGGCGAGGAGAGAATAGACGAGGCGAGTGAGGCCGGCGATGGCGAATGGCCCCTGGCCGGCGGCACCGCCTCCACGAGAACCAGCCTGCTCCTTCACCTGTCCCCGCCTCATGGCTCTTCCCTCTTCCCTCAAGCCTCCTGTCCCCGCCTCTTCCCTCCTGCAGCCTCACCCGTGACGGGCCGACAGCTGCTTGTCCTGGTCGCCCGCCTCCACTGCCGCTCTGGTATTCGGAAATACTCCGCACCTTCGGGTCCAGAGGTTGAAGGGAAAAGGTCTGCCATGACAATCATTTTACAATTCAGCTAGAGTTGTGTATGCAAAGGAAAGTACATAGTCACTTAGGACTCAAAAACTTCCTCCTCTATGCCGTCCAGCAGGCTATCTAACTTATCCTGCTTGGAATACTTGGCGGCTACTTTTACTTGGTCATATACCAAACTAACGGGAACTTATTTCCCATCTGACCCTAGAGGTCCGACCCGAGCCATATGATTCGGATCAAGCTTGGTGTACCGCGTTTTCACCATGGCCCAGGCCTCTCGCGCACCGTCCCTGCAGGCCGATATTTTCCGCAATCGAATGCGCCGCCGCGCTCTCTTGAATATCTCTAGGAGCTCCTCCATCTTTCCTGGGGGAGAGACAGATGGCCACAAGGCCTTGGCAACGCTTCGCATCGCCTGCCGAGCTTGCTCATGCATGCGCGACAGCTCTTGTAGCAGGTCGCCCGAGAATCCGGACATCTCCTCTTTAGGGCGGCCCGTCAGCATACCTACAAACATAAACTCTATCAGTACCTGTCGGTGTCAAAACCGGCGGATCTCGGGTAGGGGGTCCCAAGCAGTGCGTCTTAGGATCAATGGTAACAGGAGGCAAGGGACACAATGTTTACCTGTGTTCGTGCCCTCTCGATGGAGGTAAAACCCTACTCCTGCTTGATTAATATTGATGATATGGGTAGTACAAGAGTAGATCTACCACGAGATCAGAGAGGCTAAACCCTAGAAGCTAGCCTATGGTATGATTGTTGTATATTGTATATCTGTCGACTAGCCTGGCCCTGGTTTATATAATGCACCAGAGGCCTAGGATAACAAGAGTCCTAGCCGAATACGCCGGTGGGGGAGGAGTCCTTGTCTTGATCACCAAGTCTTGCGGAATCTTCCTTGTATGCGGCACCGTCCGGACCGCCCATGAGTATGCGGCCCTAGGGGTCCTCGGCCCAATCTAACCGATTGGGGGACGACGTGGTGAGTACCCCCTAGTCCAGGACACCGTCAGTAGCCCCCTGAACCGGTCTTCAAGTTAGGAACGCTCCTCGATTCTTCCGAACTGTTCTTCATCTTCGGTTGCCGGTCTTGAAAACTGGTTCAACAAATCTTCTCATCTTCGATCTTGAGGATCGCCGAAATGCATTCGGCGAATTTATACGCCGGGTATCCGAGGAGCCCCTTTAAGTTTCCGGCCTTTATCAATGCCTTGTTATTTTTATGCCACACCTCGGGTTTGAAGTTGTTCCCGGGCGGCAGCGTCCTCTTGCGTCTGAGCTCCAACGCCGGACTGCATTCGAGGTATCTTTTGCAGCCGAGCACCAATGCCGGACTGCTTCCCAGCTCTAATGCCGGACTATGTATCCGAGCTCCAACGCCGGACTATGCATCCGAGCTCCAACGCCGGACTGCATCCGAGGTGTCGTAAATCACCTTGGTTCAAAGAAGTTTGAAGGAGTTTAGCCGAGCTTAATGCCGGAAATGCCCTCTATGGAGCCAGCCACTAGCGTCCCGAGCTTTATGCGGATCGCTTCCGAGGTGGTGCACCACCCGAATGTGGGTCGATTTTTGTCAATATTTTTGATTGGTGCAATTTATTCTCTGCCGAGATACATAGCCGTAGCCCTCAAGGTGGGTATCGGTCTAAAACCCGAGATGCACACGAAGGATGACATAAGACCGCTGATCCTCAGAATCACGAGACTCAAAGTTGATTTGAAAAATCGGTCTGAGGATCAAGTCCTAGCTCGGCAGAATACTTCGGGACGCAAAAAGCAGCGTGCTCAGTCCTCAAGACTCAGGTTGGGTGCGGCGGACCAACCTGAGGATCAAAATCTCATCGGAGACTGTATTACACTTAAAATTTTCTGCATTGGACAGGCAATGCAGTAGCTCCCGAGACACTGGTCGGGTGGCAACACTAGATCAGGGGATCGATGTGCCCCTTTAATATTTGTAAATAATAAGCCTGAAGCCCAGTAGCCCCCGAGCCTTAATGCAGGCACGGGTGGCCGAATTATGTGTAATGACTCAATGTATCCAAGTACTTTATGTCATTAACGCTCGGATCCGCATTGTACAAAACTTTGTTGACCGACCATCGGCTTCAACCTCCTCGGCCAGTAGCCGAGGAGTGTTTGTCCTACTTTATAAAGCCTTTATGAGGGCGAAGATTTACGACAAACAAGGCAATCTGGCCATACGATTTTATAAACAAAGGTACGCAGAGAGATATGTTATATTACTGTTTAACAGAAGAAATGTCTTCCAAAGAAAATAGTCCCGCTATCGGTTCCTTTCTTTGGGTTGTCATGCTAAGCATGATCATGAAACCTCAGCTCCAATGTAAGAGCAACATATTGAGGATTTAGTCTGGGAGGCCGGCTACTAGCCCCCGTTAGTGTTCGGCGACAGTCAAGGTCAAGCCGGAAACACTTCGGCCAATGTTATGAATGGCCCGTCATTTAATATAGTCATCGGATCGCTGACCAGTTTACACCTATTGTGACAGATCGGTTTGGCTTTCTCCACCGAGGTGCTTGACCATGCGAAATGGAAGCACAATCACAAGTGGTTCTCCTTGCACACCTAGCCGAACAAAGCGGAACGTAGGAGGCAAGTGCGGGAGCCGGGCAACCCAACTATTGACCGAAGACACAATTCGAAACTGATGCATATATAGCAATGTCCGAGAATGTTTTTGCCGAATCTCTAAAGGTGTCCGGCGTTGCACTGCGAGACTTGTGCTGAAAACACACAAATAGTTTAAACGTGCCAAAAGTTTGGAAAACCAAAAATGTCAAGAAAACATGACGTCCGAACAAGATCAAGTGTTCGGTGTCAATCCGAAAATTGGACTTTAGAAAAAAAAAGTGCTTTTGTCGTGCTTTAACATGACACATCCTATCTCAAGACTTCAAGCGGGTCAGCCTACGGCTTCAGTCTCCCGTCCTGAAGGCGGAGTACTTCTCATTAGGACAGTTTAGAAAACTAAACTCTAGTGGTTTTGAGAGAGAAATTAGGCTCCCCGGCTAGTGACCGCACACTCGTGTCGAAGAAAGGAGTGATAAATAATAATAATAACTCTGCAACGACTAAGAAGAAAAACACTTAGTATGAAACGGCTCAAATAAACATAAGAGCCCCCAAGTGACTTGGGTAAAAGTTGACTATATAATGTAAGGTGACATGTAGAATGCCTTCTAACAGGATTGTAGATCGTTTGTCGTAGCGGACCTTTTCGCTTCAACCTCTGGACCCAATAGTCCGAGTGTGTCCGAATACCCTTGCGGTTATAAAACCGGGCATGCGTGGAGACCAAGCGTAGGGGTCATTAGTGCTTTATCGCATAAGTGTCCAACTAATTATGTTATATTACATGGTTAGTAAGAAACATCTTCCAGGGAGAATAGTTCTGTTAGGGGTTCCTTTCCCTAGGAGGCATGCCCTAAAGTGCATGTCCGCACAGCGAAAAAAGCAGAAAACATCCGGGGAAGGTAAATAAATAGGTAAGAAATCATCTTTTAGTTCACCGACCGAGTGTTCCCTTAAGAACGCTAGCTTTCGGCTTCACCTACCCGAGGTACACATCCGCTGCCCGGCAAGTAACAATCGCAGAGGTGCTCCCTCTACCACCTAGCCGAACAATCGGGAACGTAGGGATAAGCAGGAGCCGTGCAACCCAGCTTGGCCAAAACTTAAGTCATATCGATGCATATAATGGTGAATAAAAGGTACATGCGGAAGTGTGACACATGTGTTGGGCATAAAGCCCGTATTAATAAGCTTCTGTTAAAGAAGCCCCCAGGTATAATGAGCGCGGGTAGCGCATCAAGTATGTGCGAACAAAGTTTCGACAAGAAAAATTTTACAAGCAACTTTTTTCCAAAAAAGTATAATGCTTGGTCGAACCGAACACAAGTTAGAAATTTAAAACTTTGAGCATGAAGGCAACTTAGCTGGTTAATGTGTTTGGTATTGACGATGCGGTCCGAGCTTGATGCGGGACAAGGTTCCATCCTCTAAGCCGGTCCCGAGGTGGCGGAGCAAAGAGCTCGGCACTGTGAAGTGGTGACACAGCACGGTCAATGCAGGACGACAGAGTGATGCTGAAGTCCCTGGCATGGGGTAGTGAAGTGTTGACGAAGCCCCCCGTCCAGACGAGGTGACGTGAAAGGATATAGTCCAGCTGGATCATTTTCCTATGCACAAAAAATAGTGCAAACCAGAGATAATAGTAATAAAAAAATCATTGCATAATAAATAATTTATGCAAAGTGAGTGATAAAAGAAATATGGCCTGGCGCCGAAGTCAATGTCGATGCAGGGCGGCGGCATGATGCGGTAAAGGCATGGCAAGGCCTCAATTCACAGGTCGGTTTGAGTTCCGGATGCGGCGTTCGCCGGACTATGTACGGAAACTGACCGAATCACCATGCGACTGTCATTAATGCGGCCACCATTTGATAGACCTGCGTACATATGATGGACAAACCAGAGTAATAATTCGTTGGGAAAAATGAACCCAAACAAGCAAAAAATACTAGGATTAATAGCACCTGGTTTATTTGTGTTAGCAATCCGAAGGAAGGTGATTCCCAAAATTGGGACTCGATCCGCGCACCCATTGCCTGGTCGGCTAGTGACGCCGAAGTGTCCGGAGTAGGTTGATGAAGAGATGGCGAAGCCCCGGGTCCAGCCGAGATGTCGAAGTAGGTCGGCGTGATGGACACCAGCTTGAAGAAGCAATAGTGCGGCCCTGCCGATGCGCGTGTCGTGGCGTGGTCGATGCCGGCTTTGATGAAGCGGACCGTCGGGCGATGCCGGTATGCCCGCTCCGTGTAATCCGTGGGGCGGTGATGTTGGTGATGATTTATCCTTCGCAATGCCGGACTCTTGTTCGGCTTGCCGAGATGATGATCCGAAGAAGTTGAGCTCGGCTCAACAAAGTGACGACGTGTCTAGCGCAGGTCGGCAGCCGTGGAGCAATATTGCCGGACTGGTTTGACACCAGCGTGATGTTGAACATCATGTTCAAAAGATCTTAAAGTTAGTGGGATGTGTTCGGGAACAAAACACAATACCCGATACAAAACTTCCTTCAAAAAGGATGTCTGAAATCTCGTTCATAAAAAAGACGAATTCGGGTCGGATTCGTTTTCGCGCAGAAAACAGATCCGAAAAGTGATGCACTAATCGGAAGGTTCCCGGAGTTTGGACGGTCGGATCGAGCTGAAATTAACTGGGGTGGTAGATATTGGAATTCCGCAGACGATCAATGGTTGGATCTTCCAAAGGAAGTCCGAGCTAGAAGCTGGACACCACGCCCTAAACTCGTCCGGATTCTCGTCCAGATTCAATGCGGCTCCGGTATATCGGAGATTGCCAAAGATTCCTCTATTGGAACTCGACGAAATTTTCCAGGGTTGTTGTAGACTCAATTCCGCACAATTCCATCGAAACAATCGTTAAAACGACGATTGAGGAGGCGGTGGCGGCGGACACAAGTCCGCTGTCCGTAAAAATAAAGACGGTCTGAGCTCGAGGGCAATGTTGACGTTGAGCCCCCGGGCCCCCTGGATGATTCCTCCATGATCTTCATAGAGATCGGAGTTGATGTTCATGAAGGCCTTCATCCGAACATGATGATTGGAGGTAGGACGCAGTCCTTGGTCGAACCAAGGTGACCTGTCAAGCTGGTGACGAAGAAGCCGACGTCGCAGTTGACCTGTAGTCGAGCCATTGATCCTTTCGCCGATCACACAGCAGAACTCTCAATGAAAGCACCAATGTCGGTGTCAAAACCGGCGGATCTCGGGTAGGGGGTCCCAAGCAGTGCGTCTTAGGATCAATGGTAACAGGAGGCAAGGGACACAATGTTTACCTGTGTTCGGCCCTCTCGATGGAGGTAAAACCCTACTCCTACTTGATTAATATTGATGATATGGGTAGTACAAGAGTTGATCTACCATGAGATCGTAGAGGCTAAACCCTAGAAGCTAGCCTATGGTATGATTGTTGTATATTGTATATCTGTCGACTAGCCTGGCCCTGGCTTATATAATGCACCAGAGGCCTAGGATAACAAGAGTCCTAGCCGAATACGCCTCGTGGGAAGGAGTCCTTGTCTTGATCACCAAGTCTTGCGGAATCTTCCTTGTATGCGGCACCTGTCCGGACTGGCCCATGAGTATGCGGCCCTGGGGGTCCTCGGCCCAATCTAACCGATTGGGGGACGACGTGGTGAGTACCCCCTAGTCCAGGACAACGTCAGTACCTTTGGTCTCCGAACTATCACAAGGTAGGTTCAGCCACGTACTGAATATGCCGCCTCGCAGCCTTTTGTTCTCCTTTACGGAGTCGGCCAACTGGAGCCGCACATCTTTCAGTTCTTCGCCCAGTTGGGTATTCAAATCTTGGAGTTTGTTTTTCTCACATCTTTCAGTTCTTCGCCCAGTTGGTTATTCGAATCTTGGAGTTTGTTTTTCTCCTGTCACTTGGGCCAGCACCCGCTTGCCTGCGGCATGTCGTCTTTTCGACTCTTTTTCCTCCAGTTGATCTGACGATCCTGTTATGAGATAAGCCGCAGTGTTAACACAATCACTATACAATTACTGTTTCTCGATGGCGGGAAATATTACCGGAAGACGCCTTCTTGGATTTTTCCAGTTCGTCGGTAACTTCATTTAACTGTGTCCGGCACTTTTCACTACAAAAAAAAGACACATCCATGACATTTTGGGCCGAACGAATTTTTTTCTGTCATACATATGACACTTCTATGACGATAATTGTGACAAAACCCGGTATCATCATAGATGTGGTGGGCTCCTACTTCTATGACAAAAAATCATGACAGAAAATGGGCTTTTCGTCCTGGGAGGGCCGGAGACGCAGCTGCATGACATTCTTTGGGCCGTCCATGACTGAAAAAACCGTGGTAAAAGCGAGGGCAAGGAAAATTTCGGGGAGTTGCCGGTTACGGATGGAGGTCGGGGGCCGAGCGATGCGCTGCTTTCTCTCGTCGACGCGTGCGTAAAAGTGCGGCGTTGGCTCTAACTGAACCCGAGTGAGGCGTTGGGCTCTAACTGAACCCGAGCGATTGCACTACAGGCTACGCGTTATTGAACCCGAGCGATCGATCAATGGCTGTTAACTGAACCCGATGGAGCGATTCCTTCGCTGCTGCTGCTAACTGGAGCCGATCGATTGGATGAACAGTGAGCGTTGCGGGGGGGGTGGATGAACAGTGAGCGGTGGCGTTGCCTCTGGATGAACACGACCCCGTGGTGTGGAGGGCTAGATGAACAGTAGATGGTGGAGGGGTGCCCGTGGAGGGGTGGTTGAACAGGACCCCGTGGTGTGGAGGGCTGGATGAACAGTAGACGGTGGAGGGGTGCCCGTGGAGGGGTGGTTGAACAGTAGCCGGTGGAGTAGCGCGCGGTGGAGGCTGGATGAACAGGAGCCTGTGGAGGCTGGAGGAGGTCGGCGGTAGCCCGTGGAGGCTGGAGGAGGACGACGGTGGAGATGAACAGTATCTCGTGGAGTCCCGTTTTGCGGTACGCCACACCCCACCCGATGAACAGGATCCCCGTTTCGACCGTAGCGCTTCAACACAAGTCCGTTTCGTCCGTTTTGCGGTACGCCACACCCCTCCCGATCAACAGGACCCCCGTTTCGACCATAGGAGGTCCGCTTCCTCCGCTTTTGCGGTACACCACACCCTCCCGATCAACAGGACCCCTGCTTCGATCGTGGGACGCCTGCTTCTCCTCCAGCGGTACGCCACACCCCTCCCGATCAACAGGACCCCGTTCCGAACGTAGGAGGTCCGTTTCCTCCATTGTGCGGTACGCAAGGCCTCGTTTCCATCGCCTGTTCCGTCCAAGCCCTCCCGGTGAACACGCACGCATTCCGTTCTGACCCAGCCGGTTGGCTCCCCATGAACACGACGATGACGGTGTATCTCCGTTCCAACCCAGCCATGTACGTATGCGCGAGTAGGCGTTTGATACCCTGCCCGTATGTACGTATGTGGCCGTATTTTCTTTCTTGCACCCTCGCCGCTGTACGTACGTGTACATGGTACGTGCACGCCTCTACTACGACACGTGCGTTCCTCTACATCTACCAGTATATATGTACGTACACGTTCGTGACCAAAATGACGACGCTACGTACGCTTCGACCAGGTGGGTCCTGACTGTCAGGCACTTCCTTGCATGCGAAGATGTAGCTGGTGGGTCCCAGCAGTCAGGGGGGCGAATCGTTTTGTTTTTTTTTGCCCGGACGCACTTCCTTGCGTGTGAAGATGTAGCTGGGGGTCCCAGCAGTCAGGGGGAAATGTTTTTGTCGCGAAATATGGTGGCTTGTCCGGCGGGTCCCCGCTGTCAGGTGGAGAAATAATTATTTTGCGCGTAATAAGGAGGCACTTCCTTGCTGTGGCCGTGGACCCAGCTGTCAGCCTCTCCACGTATAGTCCACGTCCGATGGAAGCCGTTCCTTGACCACGTTGACCACGCCGCGCCGAGAGCACCAGGGCGGTGGATGACGGCAAGGCCTAGGAAGGGGATGACGCGGAGCCGGGGAAGACGCGGCAGTGGATGCCCACGCGTAGAGTAGTACGAGGGTTCACTGGTTTGCTGCGGTGTGAGGCTGCCGTTGCCGCAGAATAACAGGGGGTTTGGGTGAGTAGAGGGATGGCCTGGCCAGCGGTGGGAGTAGTAGGGGCGATGAGGCCTCCACCGCATCGCAGCCGGCCACGGGAGGCAGGAGCACGAGGCACGACCGGCACTGGTTTGGGCGGCTGGAGCAAGAAGACCAGAGGTTGAAGAAGCACTACGGCCATTGGATGGACATCGTACGGTCACTGGAGCTAGAACCGTGCATATTGACTAAGTTGACAAAGCCCTCAGTCCCCGTCAACTTAGTAGGCCCACAAGTCAGGTTGCCACTATACTGAGTCCCAGCTAACAGGGGGAGTATTCATTTTTTTGTGCGTAATAAGAAGGCACTTCCCTGCGTGCTAAGATATAGCTGATGGGTCCGAGCTGTCAGCGACTGTAACATTTTTTTCGCGAAATACAGAGGCCCTTTCGGTGTGTCCCTGATGTCAGCTGGAGGAATCATTATTTTGTGCGTAATAAGGAGGCATTTGCTTCCATGCGACCATGGACCCAGCTGTCGGCCTCTCCACGTACAGTCCACTTCAGATGCATGTCGGCCGTTGACCACGTTGACCAGGCCGCGCCAAGAGCACCAGGGCGGTGGACGACGGCGAGGCCTAGGAAGGGAATGACACGGAGGCAGTGAAGATTCAGCAGTTGTTTCCCACGCGGAGGGGAGTACGACTGTACGAGGGTTTACTAGTTCGTCTGCCGTCGCCGGAGAAACAGCAGGTGTGAGTGAGTAGAGGGATGGCTAGGCCAGCGATGGGAGTACGGTGGGGCGGTGAGGCTGTGGCGGCAAAGACGGCCGAGGAGGAGTGAGCAGGAAGTCCCGCCAGCGCTTGTTTGAGCGGCTGGAGCAGGAAGAGCAGAGATTGAAGAAGCACGACGGCCATTGGATGGACATCCAAAATTCACTTCTTGTGCGTCAACCTTTTTTTTAGGAAAGCCTCAAATCTGTGGAAAACAACATATAGCCCATCTACCATTATTTCTAATAATTTACAGCCCATTTGCTAATTCTTAAGGTTTTTTTGGAGCCCATATTCTTTTTGTTAGCATTACAGCCCATATCTGTACACGGTTAAAAATTATACTGAAATTTTGCATATTTCAAAGGTTCTCGAACTGTTTTTAATCCCGAAATTTCGACTCACATTCAAGCTGATTTTTAAAAATAAATGTATATCAATATAAAATCCAACAAATTCTCCAAGCATAAAAATTTAATGTAATTTAAAATCTCGAAATGAAAAAAAAGATATTTGAAACTAATTGCCGGTTTGATGTGTTTTAAAATGTACAGCCCATTTCTCATTATCGATATCTAGTCACACCGAATGAAAGCTCTCCTCGTCTTGAAAGATTTGCAGCCCAACAGCCCGACAAAGCGACGATTTGGCAAATCACAAAAATTGGGTTGTGGCCGTGGACCTAGCTGTCGACCTCTCGACGACAAGATTTCTTCCGATGGAATGTCGTTGACCACATTGACCACGCCGCACCGAGAGCACCAAAGGCGGTGGACGACGGCGAGGCCTAGGAAGGGGACGACACGGAGACGGGAAGACGCGCGATGGATGCCCACGCCAGAGAGGAGTACGAGGGTTCACCGGTCGGCTGCGATGTGGGGATGCTGCCGCCGCAGGCTGGCTAGCGGTGGGAGTAGTAGGGGCGATGAGGCCTCAACGGCGGACGGCCGGTCATCGGAGGCGAGAGCAGCGGTTTCCGGCGCTGGTTTGGGCGGCTGGTGCAAGAAGAGCAGCGATTGAAGAAGCAGCAGGACCGTTCAATTCAAATCCAACGGTTACTGCTGCTAGAATCGTTTGTTGACTAAGTTGACAAGCCCTGCATACGCGTCAACGTAGTAGGCCTGATGTGTCAGCCTCCCAACGAGTGCGCCCAGATGTCGATGGGAGGAATCATTTTCTTCAGCGTAATAAGGAGGCAGTTGATTGCGTGCGGCCAGCCAGCGGAGGGAGTAGGGTGGGCGGGGAAGCACAGTGCGGTATCACAATGGGCCACAAGAGGAGGGAGCGCAGATCACGCGGTGCTAGTTTAGGCAGCTGGAGCAGGAAGATCAGAGATTGAAGAAGCACGTCGGCCGTTGGATGGACATCCAACAGTCACTACTGCTAGAATCGTGTGTTCACTGACAAAGCCTTGCGTAAACAAGTCAGCCTCGAAATCTATGGCGTGTACTGCCCATTTGTTATTATTTTTATAATTTTTACTCATTTTCTAATTCATATGGAATTTGTTGCAGCCCGTTCTCCATTTTTAGAATTGCCGGCCATTTTCCTCGTCAAGATTGTGGTCAAAAAATTAACTAAATATGTGGTAAATTTTGAAAATTCGCAAATTTTTGCTGGGGAATGAAACATTCTTAATCCAAAAATTAATAGCCATACTAAAACAAATTTAAAAATAAATTAGTACTATGTCATGTTAAATCCAATGAAATACGTATAAGATATCAGTGAAGAACAAAATTCAAAAAAAACTAATATCCCATTTGCTATAATTTTTTTGGAATTTTCAACCCCTTTTGATATTAGTTTTAATAGACATTGACCATACTCTTTGGCGAGGATGGAATGCATCCCTCCTCGTCTTGAAAGATTTGCAGCCCAGTAATTCGGAGAAAACAAATAGGCCTAGCTTGGGTATTCTTCAAAAAGAAATACTGGGCTACCTATTTTCCCAAAGAACTGGTGCATGAGCATTTAGCTTTATTTATTTATTTACTTATTTATGCTTAGGGGACCATGAGCATGTACCTGGGCCGGATTCATGTGAGAGCATCCCTTCTAGTTAATTATGGGCTTCTCTATTGGGCCTTCATCAGTGGGCTACATGTTATCAACAAGTGGAAAATGTGTTCCGTACGAAAAATAGTATGAGCTACATACGGTACGGGGCACTAAAGGATCAAACCGTGCAACGACTTCCAAAACAACACATTTATTCAACCAATGTATTTAAATATACTACTGATTGTACATTGAAAACGGCAGCAGCAGAAAGAACTGTATTGGGGGTGCAATGTATAAAGAAGCAGGCCAGAAGAGTGAAGACGCAGCTCTCTCTTCCAAACCAAACATCAGCCATCATTACAAAAGGGCTACCAAAAAGAATAAGTGTATGCATCAAACTAAATAAAGATCCTACTACACCAAGTGTACGCATCTAACTAACTGGCCCGCTTAGACGTTACTATTTATTAAGTCAGAGATTAGCGGCAGCTTGAACCGGATGGGTGCCTGACGGGAAACTCCAGCCAAAGAAGTCGAAGTCTGATACTTGCGACCCTCTCTCCTACTTTTGGCTGCAGAGCGTGGCGGCACATATCAGGGTATGGTGCATGCAGAGACGCATGGTACGTTGTGTACACACAGTTTTGCCTGATGAATGAAACCGCATTGCCATCATGATCCTTGCCGTCGGTTATCTCCTGGTTAATCGGATAATTCAGTCCGACAAACAGAGAGCGTGTACCAAGGCTACTTACTAGCCTCCAGTCAAAAATTCCTGAAGGCCCAGAGAAGCTGGGATCCTGCTCAAAGACACAGCGATGGATCGTGATTGTATTCCGCGAAACAACACGTCCGCATGCGTCTGAACGATCATCAATCTTTTCGCCGTCATTCGATCGAGCCAGAACCACCTGCAATCGCCACGCCGCTTTTCTTTGAAAGGTTCTGGGATTAGGAAGGGTAGGGACACCAAAGCGGCCTACAACATCATATCAAGTTGGAGTCAAATAAAAAGGGCTCTTGATTTAGTCAATCTTAAGAACAGCATGTTATGATCATGAATATTTTTTCAAGAATGTTGACAAGTAATATAAGCAAGCCATCATGATATCATAGGAAAGTAACATATCTTTATTGTAACAGCCGTTTGTAGCGATGATCGGAGTAGGCCAGCAATACGTCCAGCCATAGAAGGAGTCGACAGCGTAAATGAAGCCCTTGTGTTCAATGGCATCAGAGAACCATGGAGGATGTATAATCCTACGATGGACGTGCAGATTTATCCACTTACCGCAGTGACCTGTCAGATAGGCGAGACCGCGGTTGAAGAACACAATTAGCCTGAAATCTTTATAATTCATAGATCTTGTGGGCACTTGGCAGATTACAACCGTGAGCAAATCAAACTTGGTATCATGTTGTCTACTGTAAGATTCTGAGTATTCTGGGCCGCGGTGCCAAAGCAAAGGCAAAGGTTAATCGGCGAAGGGGGATCAATCGCCGGTGTAGACCTCCACGAGCATCCAAGCGCCGCGACCGCTGACGAGCACCATCCAAGACGTGTTCATGCCGACCCGTACATACCGTTAATGTAGCCGAGGCCGACGGGATCGGATCACGGTGAAGGGGTTGATGCTCGCCACCCTACGATCGTTATGCTGCGTGACACGCCGCTTCAAGATCGGCGGCATCATCAAGCAAGGAGCTGGCTTAAAAAGCTCCGGCCTGAGGGCTTTGAGTAAACGGTACAGCCCCGACGAGCATGCGGTGAGCGGCATGGTACTGAGATTGTCCACACGCAAAACAATGAGCTTGATTACCTCTGTGGGGAGCGAATTCCAGCCACTCTTTCGGCGGACGCTGCTCGGTTCTGCCATTGTTAGTGCTTGGGTTTCGGACGAGGGGGGAGGCGCCTTAGCGGGGATGGAAGCTTGGACAAGATTATGTGTGGACAAACATGGAGAAGCGAATATGTGTTATGGAACTGGACAGTGATGATGACTACAAGACGCCGCTTGACTTACGAGACACATACCAGCAGCGTAGGGTCATATCGATGCCAGACAACTTGCTTGAGTGATCACAGTACTGGTACTCCCTATAGTACCTACTACAGTATTATGCCCTAGCTTGCTAGAGTAGAGTAGCAGGGTAGGACTCTGCTCTACTACTAGCACCGGAGGAGTAGTATATTCTAATCTAAAATAGTTACAAACTTCAATGCCCGAGCATGGAACGACTATGAACCGTGCTCAAAGACCGTGTCTACGTGGTGTTTGGACTTATATGCAAAAAATAGCAAGATGCCCGTGCATTGCACGGCACACCATCATCACCAACTCGGTTTTTTCTCTACTCCTACTCCTATAAAAGACTCAGTTGGTGACGATGGAGGTGAGGAGGCGTGTTCAGTCGGGCGTGCAGCGGACGGTGCAGCACTATTAGATTTGTTATTAAAAAAAGTAGTAGAGATAGAGACATAGGGAGGAGCACGAGGTTGTGGGAGATAAGGATGAACGAGGCAAGGCCTTATCTGTAAATGTGGAGAGAGGTGCGGGTATCTTTTGTAAAATTGTCATAGTTGGCTTTCTATCCGTCAGATATAGATCAGACGGTCTATATTACAAGATGGCAGGCATACCATCATCACCAACTCGGTTTTCTATAAGAGTAGATATATATAGATATAGATAGATAGAGACTAGGGAGTACTAGTAAGGACACCATCTATCGCTTGCAGTGCTACCCCTGCGCTCCATTCGGCGGTCGCAACATCCCCTACAGCCACTCCCTCATGCGCTCCATTCGGCGGGCGCTGTTGAAATCTGGGGAGCGCACTCTCGCGACTGCTGGCAGACACGACTTCACCAACGAAGACTTCTTCCCCGACCTCGGCAACCTCTTCCTCAACGACATGGGCGACAACCTCAACGCCAACAGTGCTTCTCTCGTTGCACCATCTGTGTTTCTGTCCTTCCTGTTCGAAATCGTGGTAGAATTCATGTTTCTACTTTGTATCCTACTACTATGCTAGTCCACATGATTAGTTTTATCTCTGTTATAGCCGTCATGATTTATTTTTTGCTTATTCGGATTAAATCTCGTAGTAACTTGCTCACATATTCAACTGGCGCAACGTCCCCTACAGCCACTCCCGTTTCATGGACGGCCTGGTCGATGCCTCCTAGGGCCAGTTCTTTTGGTGGCTTCCCCAGCTTTTCCCACAAGACTAGTCACAGTGGAGAGTACCAATAAGGCGCCTCACTCATTTATTTAGGCTTCTAAACTACTACTCCGTCCTGGTTTATTCTTCACCATTGTAATTTGTGCTAAATTTTGACCAAAGATTTAACTGATAAAATGTTACTCAAAACACTTAGGCGCTGTGCATCTAGGTGTGCAAGTCATCTTAAGAAAACCAAATAATCCGGAAACACTTAGGCGCGGTGCATTAACTTCTACCTCGTTTCTTGTTTCTTGACATATCAACCAATAAGAGATAAAGAGTGTGCATGATTTTAATGACTTGAGATATCAAACATGACATGCAGTGGTTAGTTCATTGCATGCAATAATATTAATTAGAAAATAAACATTAACGTTTCTCGTTTTCTCCTCCTCCTTGGTCACGGTGCACAGCCTAAGATGACTTACTCACCTAGACGGATGGAGTAGTGCATGTGCCATGCACTAACATTTCATTACTTAAATTTATAATCAAAATTTGACACAGATTACAATGGGGACCAATAAACCAGGACGGGTAGTAGTTATGGGATTACTAATCTAGAAGCCTAAAAGAATCGCCCCGGTACTCCTACTAGTAGTAGTACTCACGTTGGAATCATTTCACAAGCTTGACTAGTGATGTTTTTCTACTTTTACAAAAACCGCATCGTATTGTTTAAACGTGCATTTGCACGTACATAAGCAATAGTAGTACTCCCTCCGTCTAGGTGTACAAATCTTCCCTCCTTCTTGGTCACCGTGCACAACCAAAGATGACTTATTGACCTGGACGGAGGCAGTAGAAAAGTCTGCAAGCATATATCGAGAGAGACGTGTAGTCCGATAGTCTATAGTAAAGTTTGTGCTATATGCACGTACTTGTAAAATGCGTAATAAGACACAACGTTTCCAAACTTTCCCTTTTACATACTTAATTAAGGACGCTAAAAATTCATGAATGTTCATGATTTATCATTTGCGTCCCAAAACTAATGAGATCGCCTTACGAAACAAAAATTATACTCCTCCTAAAAGCCACGGCGCTCGCAGGAGCGCTTGCGGCGCACCACGAGTGACCTGGTGCACGGCCGTTTCAAAGCGCACCGACACAACGCCTCTTCCTCAGCCTCGGAACTCGCGAGGTGCGGATTGGCAGCTTGCTAGCGGGCGAGCCCGATCTCACCGGTTTGGTGATCCGGCGCCAACAGGTACTCCTCCTGGCTGGAAGCGTGCACCCGGTCCACGTACCACCAAGCGTAGATGAGGCGCTTTGGGCCCGACCGCACTCGATGCGTCGGCACGGCGTCCTCCGCCACCCTCACGGCCCTCGCACGAGCCTTCTGCCAAAGAACCAATTGCTTGACTCTCTCGGACGCGACATAGATCTCCTAGAAAGCTTGTTGCGCGGTGCGCTTCTCTTCCTCGGCCTACTTCTCCGCCTCTATCTTGGCGCGCTCTGCTGGAGGCAAAGCCTCCCACAAGGCGACATCCATTTCTTACCAAAGCTCCTCAAGGCTGGGGGGCTCGGCGGGCGGCGTGGCGTTCTCCTTGTAGCGGGGAGCCGACGCGTCCTCCGACGCGCGTGCTGGGGAGATTGGGAACGCCGACGCGTCCACCTCGACACGTCGTGGCGAGGAGCGGAACACCGACGCGTCCTCCTCGACTAGTAGCGGCGAGGAACGGAACGGCGACGCGTCGCGTCGCGGCGAGGAGCGGAACGCCAACGCGTCCTCCTCGACTAGTGGCGGCGAGGAACGGAACGACGACGCGTCACGTAGCAGCGAGGAGCGGAACACCGACGCGTCCTCCTCGACTAGTGGCGGCGAGGAACGGAACGACGACGCAGGATCGCCCGCTGTGCAGCGAGGGGCTCCTAGGGCTTAGGAGGGGCGATGCCATGGTGGTCGACGTGAGAGGGAGGGGGAGGAGATAGCGATGAATGTGAACGTCTAGGGGAGGAGATAGCGATTTCGTGGGAGGATTAGTATTTATAGCGAGCAATGGCACACCTACGTAAGATATGGACTGAGTTGCAATGACTTAATTGCAGGTCCAGTTGCGTCACTGATATGTGGCCCAGTACACTACTGGGCCCGTATGTCAGTGACCCAATGCAACTGAAGTTAAGTAAAAGCTACATGGGCATATTTGTTGGAGTAAATTACGGGGGAGCGAAGGGTTGAAAATATTGCTTGTCACAACGGATTGGACGAGCGTGGAGGGAGGAGGGTCATGCATGCAGATTTTTTCACACGGGGTGGAGTGGTGGGACCGCCGGAGGGAGAAGGAGAGTTTGGCAGGCATATTGTTTCCACACATGGAGAGGAAAAGATTTGGAGACGAACGGGCTTCCTACAGGTATGGGGAACGGTGCATAATAAGTCATCTTGCATGTCGGGCTAGGTATAGTCTCAAGTCATTAAAAACATACACGCCCACACATGTTCATATTTCAAGGTGCACTAAATTATTGCATGCGATGATTAAGGCTGGCCATAATGGTGGTATCTTAGCTGGTATCATGCTGACGGGAATAGCAAACATGCTGATGTGGCAAACAATTAAAAAAGAGAGGGGGTTAGAGTAACTAGTGTTCATGCATGCATTGGTAAACACATTTTTTGTGAAGAACTACAAGATTAGTTGAGTACTTTTGTAGACTTCAAAACTATTCCACCGCCTCTACTATCTTGCTAAGAGTAGGTGAAATTTTTGAGTCGATCCCTTTAAACTAGAAGGGAGGTAGTGGTACTCTAATAGCTAGGTGTGTAAGTCATCTTACGAAAACCAAATAATCCCAAAACACGTATGCACGGTGCATTAACTTCTACCTCGTTTCTTGTTTCTTGACATATCAACCAATAAGAGATGAGGGTGTGCATGTTTTTAATGACCTGAGACTATCAAACATGACATGCAGTGGTTAGTTCATTGCATGCAATACTATTTAATTAGCAAATAAACATTAATGTCTCTCGTTTTCCCCTCCTCCTTGGTCACGATGCACAGCCTAAGATGACTTACTCACGTAGACGGAGGGAGTATCAACATTCACAATGTCAAATCAATATTTTTACACTCATTATAAAACGTAGTTCTTATACTCATTAGAATCAGTATTGTAGATATTGATATTTTCAGTATAAATTTGGTCGTGGGATTTCATTGATGCCTGTCAAAGCATGGAGGAACCGGAGCTTAGGGCTTGCATTGTCGGTCTCTACATAGGTATTTCTCTTCATAATCCTGTAATTTTAGAGACTGATTGCGCTTTTGTGGTAGCGTCTCTTGCATCGGGGGACTATGACAGGTCTGCTATGCGTGAACTAAAGATGAAAGCGTTGAGCCTCTCGAAGCTGATCAACAATCTTCAATTGTCAAAGATTAGCCGTTCGGCCAATAAGGTGTCACCCTTAATCGCTAAGTATAGCTTTGACAATAGATTAGATGGTATTCTTGTAAATAACGTACCGCCCTGTGTGGTGAATATTGTATCGAATGAGTGTACTGGTGTGGCTGGTTAATTAATATAAGGTGGTGTTAAAAAAAGTATATATTTGGTCAAACACTTTGCAAACGGTTGACGGGAGTAAAAAGGACCAGAGGGAGTATCATGCATGCGGAGTAGGCAAAAAAATTGCTCATTTATAGCCGGTCGAAGTCTCAAAGGGCGCGACTGCGCGAGGGAGGCGAAGGTCGTGGGAGGCGCGACGGTTGACGGAATTAAGTGAAGTTACATCCATGCGCCGGCATGGCGTGCGAACATGCAGAAGCTATACCGTCAGGCCTACGATATGGGTCTAGTAGACATGACATCTAGTGGGTCCCGCATAGTTCTCGAGAACTCTTTGGGGGCTTGCACCGTTTAGCCACCGGGCAAGCCATCAACCCCACGCCGGTCGCCGCCCTACTCGTCCCTCGTCTTCTACCTCACAACAGTTCGCTCCGTCGTCCGGCCCTTTCACATTAGTTCGCTCCCGCTTTTGCGGGTACAACAGTTCAACTTCTCCTAACCCTCCTCCAAAATCTATGGCCTCCCAAATCTCCATGGTCGCCGCTGAGTACCAGGTTAGAGCCATCATCGCGATCAGTTCATCGTCATCTACACACGTGGATCCGCGACGGTGAAAGCATGGCTTGCTCGCTTCCAACGCATGTTCAACAGTTCAACGGATGAGTGGGTCGCTGGGCTAGATGTTGAGTACACCACAGTCCTGGGACGAGAGAAGGATCTAAAGGACGAAGAGAGGAAGAAGCCCGCCGTGATCCAGGTTTGTGTACATAACATCTGCTTGGTCTACCACATATGTCATGCCGACGTTGAGTGCCAGGATTTTAAGAACTTCCTCAAGGACAAAAGAGTGAAATTCGTTACTATAGGCTTTAAGAACGACAAATATGTCCTGCGTTGGATAGGTCTCGTTATAGGCCAGCCCTTCGATCTCTAGAAGGCAAGCCTGGTGCCCTCCTCTCGACCTTCAATGCTGACCCTGGCAGCAGCCATGACTGATCCTTCGTACGCTAAACTGAAGAAACCTCATCACGAGTTTCATCATGCATGGGAGTCGAAGACATTAGATGAAGATCACATCCTCAGACGCAGCAATGGATGCCTACCTTTGTTTAAATATCTACATGGGTTGGATGAAGAAGCGAGCCCGATTATGCAGTTCAAGCAAAGAAGTGTCGGCGAAGAGGAAGAGGAAGAGGGACGAGGACGAAGTCGAGGACGTGAACTCGGACTCGAGTAGGTGGCAGTGCCGTCGCTCATGCTGGTTCTACTGCAGTGTCAAGCGGACTAGTTGCTTAGTTTATTTTCAAGGGTGTGTTGTGCTGAGGCCCCAGCAGAACTATGTTTATGTTCTTTCTCATTATTTGAACTCTTTAGTACGTAGAGTAGTACTAGTACTATGTCTTACTACTGTTCTTCTTGCGCTTGGTACTATTGCTCAGATCTTCGTGTTCCTACTGCATACTTAATACGCTCGTACTAGTAGTATAATTTGGGTCACCGATTTGTGAAAGAAGTTTGACGGAGCGAAGGAAGAAGACGGCAGAAGAGGTGGAAGAAGCCCTTCTAGCCATCCATGTTGCATCAAACGGCTCACATGGGTCGACTGACCCAAATTGCTCCTTCAGATTGCAGGATCCAGGTGGCATTCAAGGTCTCGAAGGTAGATTCCACGTCCGCACCCGGTTTGCGGGCTCGATGCGTGCGCGACCGGCTTCCGCCGCGACAGCCACCATGCGCGCCTCCTCCGCGTGGGCGGAGACGACAATGACACGCTAGTTCCTCCTCGCCGGCGTGCTGGAGCACGCGCTCGTCCTCCTCTTCGTACGCTACGTGCATAGACGCGGCTCCACCAGCTGCTCGCGTGCTTGGCAGTGCGGCGGCATGGCGAGGAGGGACTGCAGATGACGTGAGCGGGTGAGCCTTCGGCTTCATGGCATAGGGATGGCGGCGACACGGCGGTGATGGGCGGGAAATTGTTGGCTAGAGCAGGCGGGCGCCGGCATGCGCAACGGCGGCGGCGGCATAATGATGAGTGCGCGTATTGTAGCTTACTTTAGTTTTATATAAGGTTGGTCAAACTTAAAAGAAAGGGTCTGCCTATGTCACATCTAGATGTGAGATATTATCTCACATCTAACTCCCTCACACTTAAAATCCATGGGAGACTTTAAAGAAAATCATGGGTGAGTGAGTGGAAGACTTTAAAAAAATCAAGGGTGAGTGAGTTAGATGTGAGATAATATTTCACATCTAGATGTGAAATAGCAAACCCGTAAAAGAAAACCGTACTAGTACACGTAAACATTAGACTTAGGCAGCGCTTTTATTAAAAAAATTAAGTTAGTACCACAGCCACGATACGAAATCATGTGCAAGCGCGTGAACCGCGCCGCACGGTCGATCGAACAGTGCGTCACCGTGTCGCACTCGAAGGACATCCAACGAACATTTTTTTTTGTGTGAAAACAATCCTCCAATATTACTCAAGTTTTTTTTCCTGGGAAAGTTCTTGACGCTGCAATATTTCCATATATTTGAATTTAGCTCCAGTTTGTGTTTATTTGGATTTGGACGCTTTAGGTGCGCCCTAGTTTTTTTAATACTTATTTTGTGTGTGTGACTGAGAGAGAACGTGTGTATGTGTCCATATGTGTTATGTGGCGGAAGGGCAATGTGGAGACGGTGTGCGTGTGATACAGACATAGAGAGGTGTGAATATGCAAACGATCATGCATGAGTGAGACATAGACAGATGTCGATACGTTGTGTATACATGAGAGAACGGTCTTCTAGTTTACTTGTGTGTGTGTGTGAGAGAGGGGGAGAGAGAGAGAGGAGCATCCGTAACACAACAACCATCTCTCTCGATTCGTCCGTCCCTCGCACGATCGCATGCAACACATGCATCAATGCGCACATTTTGACACCCTCACTCGGGCCCTGCCCACCTCAAGGCCCGCACAATCTCTTCGTGAATACCCATTTCTCTCCTTAGGTTTGTTTTCGCTCAATATCTGACACACATACACACGCGCGCACACACACACACGCACACACACACACGCAGCACAACACACACGCACACTCCCCCGAGCACACAATTCATCCCCATCCAAGGTTATACGGCGACCACTCTCGCTTGTGCTTCTTTGCACCCCAACATGCACAACACCTCAATCTTCAAAGAGGGCATCGAGCCGATCAAAGACGGGGACCACACCACGCTAGAGAATGCGGGTCATTTGGAAGCAGGGTGATGTGACGAGGGCTGACTGACTCCTCCCCCCACCCTCTCTCTCTCTCTTGCACAAAATTACCAATCCCTCTCTCCCCCGCACAAAATTGTCAATCCCTCAACCCATGATATCCTTCCCCTCTCGTCCATGTTTTTCTTGCTCTCTCATCAAACATGTTGTCTCTTCTCCTTCCACGTATACAGAATCCAGATGCACACGCATCTCACGTATATTACATGTCTCCATCTTTCTCACAGACCTAACTTCTTCCTCTCTCTCTCTCTCTCTCTCTCTCTCTCTCTCTCGTTAGGTTTGTCTCCTACTCTCTCATCCACATATATACAATCTTTCCCGCCCTATCTGCTCCATCTTCAAAAGCTCTCTCTACATGTTTCATTCACATAATGGGATATGTCAAAATGTTGCTTCTATAATGGCTGATGTAGAGTTTTGGTTGTTTTTGTTGCATCCTACAAAGTAATAACTATGAAATGCATTTAGATTCTCATTTGACTGGGATTATGTGAGTTTGAGCATGTTGTGAAGTACTATAGACCTTGTATACATCTTGGGATTCGGCAATGATTGTAACTATTGAATTGTATAGACCATTACATTCGAAGTCAATGGCCTAATATATTTATTTCACAATTTCAACAAATGATTAGTTCACTACAAACTAAGAAAACAAATGTGTACTCCCTCCGTTTTTATTTAAGTCCGCGTATTAGCATTGGTCAAAGTCTAGTTTTGTAAACTCTCAGAAAGCTTATAACAAAAAGGGAAAACTTTATTGCCACTCTAGTTTTTGCCCACTTTGCTTATGCCACTCTAGAATTTGACATTTCACTTTTGCCACTCTTAGCTTTTGACAATATATCACTTTTGCCCTTCCGTGGCAAAAACAAAAGTTTCCAAGTGGCAATTGTGATACATGTCAAATGCTAAGAGTGGCAAACGCGAAATGAAAAATTATCGTTTTTGCCACGGAATGGCATTTGTGATGTATTATCAAAAGCCAATAAAGTGGCAAAAGTGAGATGTCAAATTCTAGAGTGGCATAAGCAAAGTTGGCAAAAACTAGAGTGGCAAAACAAAGTTTTCCCTATCAAAAATATTAACATATACAATAACAAATAAATACCATTAGATTCATTATTGAATGTACTTCCACATCATACATATTTGTTATGGTAAATGTTTATATTTTTATGTAAACTTGGTCAAACTTTAGGAAGTTTGACTTCGGTCAAACCTAATATGCAGAGTTTACTACTACTACTACTCGTTAGTTGCTTAGCCGAATCACTCAACACGCCACACGGGAGTCCAAAGGTCACAAAATTTTGAGGTCGGCGGGAAAATCTCCCGCGAACCCTCGATTCGAAAGCAAAGGAGAAGTTACCATCATAGCCTTCGAACAGGCCTACGGACGACGCTTGGTAGGGGGCTGTTTTCGTAACTTCGTGTTCACCCTACCCAGCCAACCCCACCCCGGTACCCGTGAGTAGTACACCTGAATACTCCCATTTTCTATCCCCACCGCAAAATATACTTCTCCACGGCACCGCAGCCTTCGTGCTCCTCCCTTTACATCGGCGCACTCGTCCACCGCTGACATCTGCCTCATCGACGACCTCGTCACGCCGTGACCGAGCCGGGTCCACCATCGGTGAGCGGAGCCTCTTCCCCGGCATCGTATTCCACGGTCTCGGATCTGCTTCCTAGAAGCCGCGCCAAGCGCAGAAGTACCACCGTCATGGACAATGAACTGACTCCCGTTGCCGACCATGACTCACAGAGGCCGCCGCGACCATCGTTCTCCTCCTCGATTGGTAATGTGTGTATTGAATCACTTAGCAAAGACATGTGCAGTTACAATTTTGTTCATACCTACCCTTCAATTTTCACAGGTTCTATTGTTCCCGTAAAAGTAATTGGTTATAGCCTCCATTGTCCAATGTAATATCACCGTAATTGTGCGTCGCTCCTGTATTGCGCTATGCTTGGGTAGGTTTTTCATCTGCAACCTGTAGTGTGGAAATGATGGAAAGGTTTTTAGAAGGAGAAAGATGCCCATGCGTTGCACGCATCAAGATGCATTTGTATGAGTAGTTTATCTTGTGGGAGAAAAGGATAAACGAGGGAAGGCCTTATTTGCAAATCTGGAGAGGGGTATGGGTATCTTTCTGCAAAATTCCCATTTGTTTCCTTCCTATCTGTCAGATATAAATCGGATGGCCTATATTGCAAGAAAAAAAAGTATAGAGAAAAAAAGTAGACAGTAAAGGATGTAGATATAAATATTAAATATTAAATATTAAATAAATATAACCGTAGAGAAGAGAGTAGAGATAGCAGATACGTCGGGAAAGGATCACGCGCGTGCGGGAAAAAGCGGCCGGGCGTGCGCTAGTTTTGGCGCGCGGCGTCCGGCTTGCTTTATAAAATCCAACGCCCTCCCACCGCTGTGTGCCTTGCCACCGCTCTGTGCCTCGCCACCGCTCTCTCCCCGCTCTTTTTCTCCTCGCCGCCGCCGCGCCACCATGCCGCCGCGTCACCGGGAAACTTGGGGATACCACGGCGTCCGCGCGCGCCCCTCCGGCGACTTCTCCGTCGAGATCCGGTTCCGCAGGATGCGCCTCGGCCTCGGGAATTCCTACACTGCTAACGAGGCCGCCCACGCGTACGACGCGGCGGCGTGGCGCCTCAGGTGGCCTCATAGAACATTGAACTTCCCTAACGTGCCGACGCGGGAGCGGGCGCAGGAGCTCGCGCCTCTGCCGCAGCTTAGCACCGACGAGGATCGTCGCGACAACCGGAGGCGGGAGCACCGTCTCGGCATCGCCGAGATGGACAAGGAAGCCATGGCGCTGTGGCGCCAACACTTCCCGCAGGACATCATCAACGAGCGCGAGTTCTACGCGCAAAGGAGGGCGGAGCGAGCCGCCTATCGCGAGGACAAGCGTAGGCGAAAAGCGGACGCTCAATTCAACATGAGGCTAGGAGCAGCGTCGCCCTGGGAATCCGACGACGATCGGTATCTTCACGCCTATAGTCAGACGTCGGAGGAGGACATCACCGAGGAGGATTCGGACAACAAGGAGTAGTTGAATTATCTTTTTTTATCTATCTATGCTGAGAACTATCCTCTACTCTCTAGTATCTACTTCTCGATCTCAAAGATCAGTAAACACTTTTTAAAGTGTCAGCGTTATGATTCATTGGAGATGCTCTAACATGGCATATGAGTGCTTTAATGTTGCCCACAAGATGCGCGAGTATTACTAGTAGTATTTTTCTTGCCATGTTGAGATTTTAAAACCACGAGTGTGAACATGCAGAGGAGCAATGAAGACCAAACACGGGATATTCGGGACATCTTCAAGGAGCGTGGCAAGTTAAAGTGGAGCTGCACCGAACCTGTAAAACGAGCTTTGGTAAGTAACACCCTTTCAATTACTTTTGTTTAGCCTCGTGTTCTTCGATGTGTATATGTTGTAGTTTCTGTTTCTCTTAAGCGTGGTGTTCTTCGATGTGTAATAAGAGTCTTAATCATCCTAATGCTTTCGTTTCTAACTTGATGTAGGAAGTGGGTGTTCTCACCTTGTAGTCTGTTTTTATATTTCTTCTCCTTTTGAATTCACTTCTCGAGTTACATTCATCCGCTTCTACTAAATGGATCTAGGTTGCTCTGAGTATTGATCTAAAAAAGAAGTAACTTCATGTCAGAATGCAGTTCCTGCGAGGAGGGAAGTACGGTCAACCTCGAGATCATGTTTCCAAAATGAGGCTGGATTACACACAAGGTGCTAGTTCCCTAATGATGCTGGATTAGACACAAGGTGCAAATTCCCAGATGATGCTGGATTACACACAAGCGGTGGAGCCGCCACTGTTCGTGTCCTCGTGGCATTAGTAAAGGCCGAAAGAAAGCGTCAGCAGCCCTAGAGGATGTAGCTGAGTTCTCAAGAAGCTTAAAAGAGCAATCAGATGCTCTCTTCACCCAAGCCAAAGAAGAGATGGAAGAAGCCAGAAATAAGCTAGCAGAGGCAGAAAGGTGCTAGGCATCTCCTGCTATCTAAAACTGTTGTCAATACAAAATTTCCTTCATAATAGCTAGGTTCAAATATTTATCCAGTCAGCATGCCTGTTGTGATGTATGTGCATCTACTGATGTGGCACAAAATGTTTTTTTTTGGGTCATGTAATGACAGCAATTACTTTCCAAACAATAACAAACGAAGCATTTGACATGGTATAGTTCACGCGCAAGCCCGACATTCCAAGTTCAACTTCCACATCAAACTCATGTTCACAGATATCTGCACATTCATACATAATGTCCACAACCATGATTCACTTCAAAGCCAAAAAAGTGAGGAGAGTTATAAATAAAGAAAAACCTCTACTAGTTCCTCGCTACGGTGGGAGCACAACAAGTCAAGACCATGAGTATATTTTAGTCATGTTTCTGTTCTAAAATGCCTGCCGCTCATGAAGGACGTGTTGTCGGCACACGCTGAATTCAATGAAGGCAAAGGGGCAGTCTTAAGCTGGTTGCACGCGTGGCAGGAGGCGTGCTCAGCCGGGCTCGCGCGAGAGCGGCCCTCTTATCGGGCGCGCACGGCTCAATGTCTGCAAGGCTTATGAGAGGTCGCGTCCATGTCGTGAGCAATCACTCCTCCAAATTTTTGTATGGGTATAACAAAATCTCGCTTTCCATTCACATTTTACAAGTAAAATTGTGGATAAACTTTGACCCAAAGTACGATGGGGACTAGTAAACCGTAATGGAGGTGGTAGTTTCTTTAATCAAAGAAGGGTTTCCTTCCGATTCATCGAAAACCAAAGCATCTAAATCTAAACCATAGTATTTGCCCTAGAACTACCAGGTTCAACATCTCGCAACATAAACCCATACAACCATACGCCAAGGAGGTATGTAGTACTATGAATTCCATTTTCGCTCCATACCAATCGTTCTAAAAACTACTTACTACTTATAACGTGCCATTAAAAATCAGAACTCTTAACCCCGCTAAAAAATGATATTTTAAATGTGGCTACTCGATCTGTGGCAACTGGCGAGCCATCGCGCTGCAAGTCGTTGACCTGTGGTCCCGACCATCAACTCCTACAAAGGTGCTCCACCACGTACCCGGTACCCGCGAATGCAGCAATCGTGCACCTAACGTTTTAGGGTTTATTTGTTAATGTCGCCTTTATGTAACACTGATGTGTGCGAGACAGCGAGAGGCCGATCAAGCGTGCGGCGCCTCTTCACTTCAGATATGTACTCCACCGCTTGTCCGTGTCCAAAAATTATAATAACTACTAGCAATGTGCCAATGCATTGCCACACAATCAAAGTAGATTAATACATATTCACCGATTTGATAGAAAAAAAGTCTAGTTTTGAAATACGTATATCACTAAAAATATGTTAAGTTTCATTCAAAATATATTCCTTTGGCGGTTTTGATGAGATAAGGGAGGAATGTTGTTGCTTTCAAGATTCGAGAAGTGGTATATGTCTAGTTTCTACTCTTACTAGCAAGATGCCCGTGCGTTGCATGGAACATCAAGATCCTGTGGGAGAAAAGGATGAACGAGGGAAGGCCTTATCTGCAAATGTGGTGAAGAGTGCGGGTAAATTGCCATATTTTCCTTCCTATCCGTCAGATATAAATCGGACGACCTACATTTCAGGATGGCAGGCCCACCATCATCACCAACTCTATTTTTTATCCCTACCCTTATAAAAAGCATTGTCGGTGATGATCGTGTGCCTGCCATCCTGCAATATAGGCCGTCTGATCTATATCTGATGGATAGGAAGGAAACTATGGCAATTTTGCAAAAGGATACCCACACCCCTCTCCACATTTGCAAATAAGGCCTTCCCTCGTTCATCCTTTTCCCCCACAAGATAAACTACTCATACAAATGCATCTTGATGTTCCAGGTAACGCATGGGCATCTTGCTAGTTGTTGCAAAAGGCCCATGTGTGTGTGAGAGAGAGGGAGAGTGGAGGAGGGCGGAGTGCATGTGTGACAAAGACACAAGTAGTGTGTGTGCAATAGGTATCAGCTTAAAATGAGGCGATAGTGTGTGTGCACGATTGAGAGGGCGTGTCTCAAGAAGGGAAGAAAAATCTACATAGATACAAGGAGAGGGAGAGAGACATGTATGCGACGGTGGAAGCACGAGTGTGCAGGTGTATAAACCTATCTAGAGGCTAGCCAGTCGATAAATGTTTGTGAGAGAAATACGAAGTCAAAAGGAAGCGAGAGTTTTGTGTGTGTGAGAGAGAGAGACGGTAGTCGGGAAGGGGAGGAAGCAGGAGTTGTGTGTGTGTGTGTCTGTGAGAGAGAGAGAGAGAGGAGACGGTGAGTCGGGGTTGTCTGATCGGTAAACAAATGAATAATGTCACTGGGATGGAGATTTAAAAGGAGACCGCAACAAATGTTGTGTCTATAGGAGAGAGAGAGAGAGTAATTTTAGTGGTATGAGTCATATGTAGAGACATATAGGGTGTCTGAGAGAATCCATAGAGAGAAAGACAAAGTGAAATACGAGTAGACTGTGTGTGGCGGTGAAAAAGAAAGCTTAGGTACCGAGTGATACCAGAGAACAGTAGAGACGTGAGAGATAATGAAAACCGTGTAATGTATAATGATAGGGAGAGTGTGACACTTCTCAAGGGAGACGTCAAGAGACCATGTTTGCGAGGATAGGAGAAACATGAAGTGAGCGTATTGGTGAGCTGGAGAAAAGAGAGTGATAGCTACTCGAAGGAGCATGCATGCGAGAGAGATGGGCATGAAAGGACTGAACAAAAAGGATTCAAATATTTGAATTGAGATGATGATACATTTAATCCATACTCGAACCAAAATTGATCTATCAAACATGCATACTCATATGAATTCACGCACATCTATGTTATTTAATATGTAGATATTACTGGTCCATACATTTTAGTAGAACATAATTTGGTTAAAAAATCGAATTCAACCTTAAGATTTCGAGATCGTTGTATTTGTAAATCATATTATACATATAAAGGAGCAGAATTCTTTGTTGTGCTTCTGAAAGTATATATAAAAAAATGATGTATATAGAATGTAATTCCAATTGAAAATGGATCCTGCCCGAAAAAAAATAGTAGAATGCAAACGGGATTCGAATTGAGTTGGCACGGTAAACGTGCATTGTGCAAAATTTGAACGAATTGGGGAAAGTCGCAGTAACCCCGCCCGAAACCAAAATCTGCGAGATGGAAATCACTAATGCCTATCCCTGCCACGCAAAGCCTATCTGCTGGATTTCTATAGATTTCGATAGGGGTAGGTTTGTAATTTCACCCAAATGTGACGTAACCGCCTCTCACCCGGATTCATACACGGTGGGCGCCAAAACACAAGCAGTGCCCTCGGCGAAATCGACTCCTCCCGATTCATATTCATACACGGTGGGCGCCAAAACAAACTCTCATCGGCAAATATTTGGTGTATGCGAGATTACCGTCCTATCCCCAACCGACTAATGTTGCGTGATGTAGTAGAAATTTGAAACAGGGCTAAGTTTGTAAATTTCCTTGCATTTGAGACAAGCGCCTGAATACATGGTTCCCCCCCTTCCTCTCTACCTCCCTTTTCCCCATTCGTACTCTGTGGGCGCGAAAACACCCTCTCCACCCCACCCTCCTCCGTCCGCCGCCGTCCGCCACCCCATCCACCTCCGTCCTCCTCCACCATGCCGGAGCTGATACCCCGACGCCGCCGTCCATCACAAGAGATCGACCTCTCTCATCCATGCCTTCGGACCGGGATCCTTGCATCCCGCCCTCTCGCTTCATCCCCGCCGTTGTCCACCTTGCCGGCGCCGCTCCTACGACGTCCACCGCGCCCCGCCACCACCATCTACCCTCCTAGACCTGCTTCCAAGCCACCGACAACCATCGCTACCGCAGCACCGTCAAATTCTCAGCAGATGCGTACACGGCGCAGCACCAGAGGCGGTACTCTTTCGTATTTGCTCAACTTATTTATCGCAGCAAGAAAATAGATCGCCACTGCTTTACTCTGATTTCTTGTCTTGGTTGCGAAGTTGCCTTTGTCCGGTTTGCACCTTCAGATCCGCCATGGCATGCTCAACAATATACTCCCAATGCTTATCGTTTTCCCCTTTTATATTCCACACTAGTTAAATCACAGTAGACTAAATTTCAAAATTGGGTCAGTCAATTTTTCAGAGCTCGCCGGAGTTCGCCGGTGCGATCCAAGGGGCTTGGGTGGTTGTGGGGCCTCGCTGAACAAAGAAAACTCGACGCGGGTGGGGGTGGGGGTGGGGGTGGCGGAGGAACAGAGGCGGTGGGGGCCGGTGGTCCGGCCGGCGGCCCGTGCGGTGTTCTGTATGGGAAGAATTAAGAGACGTAGGATCTTCATCCAACCGCCTGAAATGGTCGAGAGACAGCTGGGAGTTGCATTCTTAATGCGCTCTGGTTCATCTTGTGTGGGCACTGCGCAACCAACATTTTATTATCCAAAATCTGATTGCTCTTATTTACCATGTTCCTCTTCCATTCTTCTTTAATATGTACTCTCTCCATTCCTAAATACAAATCTTTGTATAGATTCCGCCATGGACTACATATGGAGCAAAATGAGTGAATCTACACTCTAAAATGTATCTGGATACATCTGTATGTGATCCATAGTGGAAATCTCTACCAAGACTTATATTTTGGAACGGAGGGAGTATGCTAGTAGTACAGTATGTTCCTTGTACTGAAGATGAGCAGGGACATTTGCAGTGTATAGGTCTATATGGTCGGTTGTGATGGACACTTTGAGCCTCTTTGATTCGTAGGATCTTGTAAACATAGGAATAGGATTTGTAGTGGCCTGCCCACTTGAATCCTATAAGAACAGCAAGGAAATGCGCGATGCTGTGTCGCCTTTGAGAGTTACATCGATATTAATAAAGACCGCACCTTCACTTGAAGAGAGCTGGTACCAAGCCTTTCTAGCCGTCATCTGCAATACTAGCACATATATTCCAGCAAGTTCTACTTTGCTGATTTTACTCGATGCTTAAGGTTTTCCGTGATATCTACACTATGATCTCGTGTAGCTGCTTTGTGTCGCACTAGCAGCAGTCCACTCTTGAAGCTAAACACTGCAATGACTTACAAAATTGGCACCAAGGCATTGAGTGCCATTCGATGCAATGAAACTCATACGCTCCCCAATTGTTGACTCTTGTTCGTAATATGATCCTAATGACTATTCTAACCTCGAGGAGTCAAAGGCGTATGGCCTGTCCTGTTCACCCATCAAGGTGCCTGTTCTAATTTGGCAATGTTTTATTGATTATGGTATCTTGCATATGTTGTCTTGCATTTCTTCTACTTTGTTGCACCGCCATCTGCTTAGTTTACTCATCATATATGTCGAGATGCCATGCCCATCCATTAGCAATACATATTCCATCTGTCGTCATACCATGTTTTTCCACTCAAATGATGTTCGTGTGCATCAGACATCAAAAAGAAAGAGGGCGATTGCCGAACCTGAAGGAGCACCAGCAAAGTCCTTGAAAAACATGGTGGTGCCGGAGAAATCAGACAGCACCCCACTTATATTGGATGTACAACCAGTGACACAAAACGTAGGACTGACTCCAGCAGACTGTACCCAGACTTCACCTGCCACACCACTAGCCCCACCACACAGACCTGCACTCCAAAGAAAAGGTATACCGATTTCATTTGCCATAGCACCAGCTGTACCACGTAAAAATCCCACTCCGCAAAAAGTACAAGAATTCCACCGCCGAAGACCTATCGCGAATCGGCAGAGACGGCCAATTCCTGCAGATTGGAACCCCATTCCATTTATTCCTAGTTTAAAAGACAATGCTTTCAATGTTGTTAGGGACTACATGCATATATTCCCATCATGGGAAGATTATTGTGAAGACAAACACCATTTTCACATCTTCCTGTCCAACTTACGTGTAAGTGCTATTATTCATGGTTATTATTTTCTGTTTTCTTACGATCGAACACATCAATGATTTACATTACATTGTTGTAACTAGGCGAGGGTCAATCTGGATAGTCATGACGAGCAAAGCTTGCTTGTGCTTTTCAAGGAAGCATTGCAGCAGTATCGGTGTTACCTGAGGAAATCACACTTTGGTGGCAAGTCTATAAACGAATTTCCGGTGAAGTCTCCTGTGCTAAATTTAGAAGACGTTGAATGGAAAAACCTTGTTATGCACTGGTATCGTTCCCAAGATGAGGTACTATCTATGAAATCACATGACAATTTGAACTTCTACTTTTCCGCATGTGACTTACGGATCTTTTTGCAGGAAATCTGCTGGAAGAAGAATTCCGGTTTGAAAAGAACGACAGGATATCGCAAATATGCTGCCCGCTGCTTTGCTCTTGTTAGTACCTGTTGTCCTGTATCACTGTACTTGCATACATACCTGGTTCATTATGTGACAGCAGTATTTATGATAGCTTGCTTATCAATTGTTCACTCCAAATTATCTGATCTGTATGAATGGTTACATTAGTGTAGAATATATCCAATGCCAATGTTTTTTTAGCTCTGCATTGTTCTTGTAAGTACATGCTGTCCTTTATCGATGTACTTATAATGACAGGTAGTTGTTCATGTACCATCACTCTGCAGCTTATTTTCCTTTGCCCTCCATTTTCTACACATCAGATCTATATTTACTATTACCATAAGGTTGGTACTGAAGAAGTTTAGTTGTGCATTGCTCTTGGCTGTACCTTTTGCCTGTATCGCTGCACTTACATTTATAGCTACTTGGTTCTGTAGCATCACTCTTCATCTTATCTTAAATATTCTCCATTTTTTTCATATATTATCACATCTATATTTACTCTTAACAAAATGTAGAATAAAGGCAATGCTTTTGAAGAAGATTCTGTGGTAAACTTCTTGAATTGCCCCCCCCCCCCATCAGCATGGACATGGCCTTTATAGAGCCTGTCTTCACCAATAATGTAAGTTTGTCCATCTCAAGCCTTCAAACTTTGTTGTATATATTTGGTTAGGCATGACTGCAACAACAGTTTATTTTTGGTGTTTGCATCAAATTGCTTATTTAAAGTTTATTATGTAATTCATAAACAAAAGTTTGTCCTTCCTCAATTTAAGTTTTCAGTTGTACAACCAAGTTCCTTCTTCATACCATGTAAATTAAACTATACAGAGCAAGTGATCTTCTTTTTGCACCGCATGTATGCTTCATTCTTCATCTCAGAATCCAGTGGTGTGGTGAACCTACCCACTACAGCACAATGTCATATTCTACAATGTCTTAACTATGAACAATGTCATATCATTATACTATTATTTAAACCGTCTCTTTATTTCCCAATTTTAAATGGTATAAATTGAAAGCACACTAACCATTGATACTTATGAGTTCTTGATCTGTAATCCAGTGTTGTCGTGAAGCTGCCAACTCCTTCCCAATGTCATTTCTTGCCATGTCTTGACCTGAACAATACCATATTGTGTTAATGCAATTTTAAACTGTGTCACTTTATTAAATCAAGAAGAAATGTTATGAATTGTCAAGACTGATACTTTTACGTGCAAAACCCATCATCCGTCTGCCTTGTTTATCTTTCAGAGTGAGGAAGATATAAGTGTTGAACAAGCGCTTGATCTCATCATCTTGCTCGACTTCTTGCTGCAGCTCCCAAAGAGGGCTAACCTTTCTTGTACTCTATTGAAGTGTCGTTGGTTTTGTATATTATTTTGTCGGCGTGTTTATTTGCAATCGTGGCGATCTTTGATGCCCAAAGTATGTAATCCGTCATTCGCTTATGCTTTATTATCATAGTGGCGAACTTTGATGCCCAGTGGATGTAATATGCCGTAGTTTATTTATTGTATAGTCTAGGTTTTTTCTTATTCACGATGATGCAGTTATTTTACTGTATATATATCCTGTCTTGGCAGTAAACCGGCCAAACCGTAAAATTACGGTACATAATCGGGCCGTCATGCCGATGTAGGTTGGGCCTGAAACAGCTCACGGGCCTGCAGCAGCCCGAAATGAACCCCGGCCCATGATTGTGCGAATCAAATCACGGGCTTTTAACAGGCCAAAATTGTCTCGGTCCTTGTTTGGCCCAATCAGATATCGGCTGCGAGCAGGCCGGATGCAAATCGGTCCGTAGTTAGGCCCAACTATATGACTAGCTTTTAACAGCCAAAATTAATATAGGGCCGAAATGTTAAACGGGCCCTTAACAGGCCAAAACTAATATCAGGCCAAATTACTAAGTGGGCCTTTAGCAAGTGGGCCCAAAAGCATAGTGTCCAGTTGTCGGGCGAATTTGATATGGGCCATAATTGAGCCCAAAGCCTCTTAAAGGGTCGGACTGATCTGGGCCGTAATTTGGCCAAAACGTGGTAGGCTTGTAATCGTCAATCTCATATGGGCCACTTTTAGGCCCGAAACGTGGCAGGCCATTAATGGACCAGATCAGATATGGGCCGGCATTTGGCCCAAAACATGGCAGCCAGTTAATGGGCCGGCCTACTAGGGTCCTCAAAATCTTGTGGGCCTATAGCTGGGCCGGCCCATTAATGTGGGTGAAATCTCGTGGGCCTTTAGCTGGGCCGGCCCATTATGATCCGCAAGAATCTTGTGGGCCTTTACCTGGGCCAACCCATTATAGCACACAAAAATCTTGTGGGCCTTTAGCTGGGCCGGCCCATATGGCCCGCAAAATCTCGTGGGCCTTTAGCTGGGCCGGCCCATTATGGTCCGCAATATCTTGTGGGCCTTTAACTGGGCCGGCCCATTATGGTCCACAAAATCTTGTGGGCCTTTTGCTGGGCCGGCCCATTATGGTCTGCACAACTTGTGGGCCTTTAATTGGGCCGGCCCAATTAAACTTGTTGGGTCGTGCCACGTGTCAACGTATCATAGGCGCCTTCTGTCCAATGAGTGGATGACATTTTTGTCCCAGCGGTGAGCCGACACGTGTTTCCTCTAGCCAATGATGATTTTACACGTGGGAAATCCCCATTGGTCGGGGCTGTTAACGGGTTATGGGATCCAAAACCCGACCCGATAGCTTAACGGCGTTCCGTTACGGTGGATGCCACGTGTTGGTCACCCTTGACGAAAGCACTTCTGTGATGCGCGATTTATCATCATGGAAGTGGACACTTCCGTGATGATAATTTTCATAATGTCATGGAACACTTCTCTGACAAAGATGTATGACTATCTTGATTCTGTCATAAATTTGTCATGGATGTACATGCATGACAAAAAACGCAACCTACTGTGACAAACACGTATCATCACGGAAGTGTATTTTTTTGTAGTGTTTCTAGCTCTTGGGCCAACAAATCATTCTTCTCAGAAAGAACCTAATTATGCAGCGATCCTCAAATCAGTTGTACCAACTACTTTAAGTCTCGGGGGCTACTGGCATATGGTTACCATACTCAGACACAGTAAACTTACCTGCACATCCTTTAAATGCTACTTTGTGGCTCTGCTAATCCCATCTCGAGCAACTTGGATGTATGCATCAGCTGAGCTGAAGGCAATAAACGCCTCTTCCGAAAAGTGGGGGTCTCGTAAAATCGCCCTCCGGCACCGATGATTCATGGCGCCCTCCACTTCCGAGTTGGTGAAGGACATATTTTCCGAGCCCTCGGCAGAAGGACAGTCCGGTGTCACTCCCATATCAGCCCCCGTCTCTTCGGCTGGGGCCGGATCCCGGCTGTTGGGAGTATAACTGGCCGGATCCCCGGACACTGTCCGATGAACTCTTTTCCTGATACAGGACGAACATGAAAGTCATAGTTGTATGTGACTATTAAAAAACATATTTGCAAACCTGTCACACCCTGATTTTCATGGCACAACACTTAAGATGAGATATCATGATAAAGTGTGGTTTGACAAAAACTTTTGCATTATTTGACTTTTTATTTGAGTTGGTTTTCTAATTGTGTTTTCAAGTGCTCTTTAAAGTCAACACAACTTCACCTTCTATACCTCATATCCTTGCCCCAAGCTTCTGCCCAATGATCATGCCATGTGTATAGAGCAATATAATATTTTCTTACAAAAATAATTTGGCCAAAAAGTATTTTCTAAAATTAGTTTTCCGAAAACCCCTGAATTGAGGTTTGCACTGCAAGTACTTGATTTGGGGTGTGAAAAATATTTCAAAAGGTATATTTGGAACCTATTAGATGTAGGACTCCCATAAACCACAAAAATATAATTTTAAAAGTTATTTTCCTATTTTATTTAAAATCTTTTTCTTAAGGCCAGAAATGGACTTTAATAGGGAAAAATTATCTTATTGTTTTCAAAATATTTGACAAAAATCAGGGAAACTCAATGGGGGATATATTTCCCATATATAAGAGTTTCAACACATGGTCATGTTCAAAATATTGGTCAAATCCCTCAAATACCCTTTCTGGATATTTCAAGCTTTTGAAATATTTACAAAGGAAATATTCTCCAAAAATTCCAAGAAAATTCTAGCATGTCACATATGACATGTTTGATGATCTGGACAAGTATCATGTCATGGAGAATAGTATAACCCCGTGAAATCCCCTCAAAACAAATTCTGTCCATTTTGAAGTTTGAGCAACTTTACATTGCCAAACATGTCCAAATGCTCTAAAATCTTGTGTACATGCTAAAATGGTCTAATCATTCATCTAGACCAAATGGAACAAGTTGGAGAAAAAGTTATATTGATCAAAGTGCCCCAAAACCCTCTCTGACCAGAGCCAAATTTGAACAACTCTGTACTACCAACTTCCTCTCCTTGACCCCAACTTTTGTGAGCATGTTCACATGACCAAATGAGGCCACTACACAAAGTGGTGCATCAAGGAGAAGTGATTTTCTCAACTAGATCTACACAAGTTCATTTCTGCTAATTTCTAGGGTTTACAAAAGTTGCATTGGCAACTTTGCCCAAATGAACTCAATCTTGGTGGAACCTCTTATTTTTCTCATGCCATTTGACCCTGTCAAGCCTCATGACAAGGGAAGTCCATTTGCTTGCCCAAACCTATATCAAACACCTTCCGCTAAAACTTAAACTGCATGTTTTGGCCATTTCCACTAATCTCCTTGAGTCCAAATTTGTACTACAGCCTCATATGATACTCCTCTAACCCCTGCATCTTTCCCTGCCCGAGGAGACATGATTAAGGGGTAGGACCCCATTTGTCCTCTCTGGACAGCCCAATTCTCACTCTCTCTCAACCCCTCCTCTCTCCCATTGGGTCACCAGAGCATCCAAGGCCAAGATCCCTTCCTTAGCACCCCCACCCCCAAATGCTACTGGACATACAAGGGCGCGCCCACAAGCATAGAAAATGGCTTGGACAGCCATATGCGCGCTCTGGAGCGCTGCCTTCTGATCCTCCCGCCAGTAGCCGCCGCCAACCGCCTCCAGCCACCTCGGGCCTCCCCAGCATGTCTCACGAAGCCGCCTCGGCGTCCACGACACGCAATGCTATCGGGCCCCTCCTCCCTTGCCCTTGTTCTCCCTCCTCGAGCTCACTCGAGCGCGGCCTAGACCGCGCCCATGGTGCACCGGTGCCCCCCTATATAGGGCCTCCCCCCAAGCACTCCCTCGACTCTTCTGGATCCCTCTCTCTCCCGTGCACCTCCCGGACAACATCCCTCTCCCCCTAGTGCTCTCCTGTCCTCTCCATGGCCGGAGTGCCGCCACCGACCGCCGCACGGATTCGGGTACCGCGGCCCCTCTCTCTTCTCCCTACCCACTCCAGTGCTCCCTCACCACCACCACGAAGCCCCCTATCGCCTCCATTCTTCCCCAGGACGCCCCTGCGCTTAAGGCCGGCAATGACCGATGCCATCCTCCGCCGTGGGCGAAGGCCCGCTCCCCTCCGAGGAAGCTGGCGCCCGTAGTGTGGCATCCCGGATGCGGCACGTTTGCCCGAGCACGCCGGTGGCTGGATCACCGAAAACAGTGGTCGGTAGCGCCGGCAGTCGACGTCTCCCCTGCCTCACCTCCTCTGCTTTGGCGGGAGGTTGAGGACGATGCCGCGTCAGCACGCCGGCCCCACCTGTTGGCGGCAGCGGCAACCGAGCCGGCCCCACAGGTCGGGTTAAGTGGAGGCGGGACCAGGGAAGCCGCTTGCCCCGCAGGGAAGCGTACTTGCCTAGTACGCCTTCAGCGTGGCCCTTCTTACTCACAAGAAAGCTGAGCCGGCCGCCCATCGCTATCTTTCACCTGGTGCGCTGGATAAGGGTACACCCCCTTTCCCTTTTCTTTTTCTTTTTTTGTAAACTTGTAAAATCCATAAACAATTCAAATAGACTCCAAATTTGACGATTCAACTTTCTAATGACTCCATAAATCATGATCTACATGTTGGTGCAACTTGCACATTTTTCCAGAAACTTTTTCTTCACAAATATTTATCAAAACCCCATTCTCCATTTCTGTGATGAACTTTAGAAAATCACAGAGAGCTCAAAATTGATCCAAATGCCTTGATTCAAATTCCTAGAAGTTTCTAAGTTCATAACTTAGTATATGAACATTTTTCTTAATACTTTCTGTACCCCACAAAATAATGAGCCATTTCTTCATATTTGTCAACTTTGCAAATTCATAGGAAATTCATTTGAACTCCAAATCCAGTGAAACCAACTCCTATATGCTTCTAAAATCATGGTTTGCTAAATGGGTGCCTCTGCTCATTTTTCAAAAATATATTTCTATACACTTCTTGCAAATCCACAAATCCCTTGATTCCACTATATTGAAATATTCAGAGATATCCATTGATCAAATCCCATTGAAACCACTTTGTTCATACCTCATATGACCAAAGGTATCCTAGAAAAGTCCAACTTTCAATTTTAGAGCACTTTTATTTTTGCCTTGTTGTGTTGCTTATTGTGTTTGTTTCGCGTTAGTTGGCAAGTAGACGGAGTACTTGGAGAAGGACCCGAAGACTTGAAGACTCTGATGAACCAGGCAAGCAGCCCTTTGACCATGTCTATGAAACCTTTTTATGCATGCCATATAGCACTTTTATTGCTTGCATCGGAGACATCATATTGTGGTGACCACATGGGGTGGCTTGCCACCATTAGTTCCTCGTTGATACTTGCATTGTGCGTGACCCTACCTTCTTATGAGGGTTATGCCGGTGGGAGTAGATAGGATGCTAAAGTAGTGCTACGCAAAAAGGGACGGGTATATGCATGGTGAAGGAGACAAAGTATTTTCAAAGGACTTCCGAAAACCCCGGCGGGTGCCACTTATGCCCGAGGGAGATGATGAGATGGGTAACCACTTGATGACGAAGTGGTGTACCGAGGCAAGTGTGTGTGGTTTCCGAAAACGGATTAGATTTAAGATTTGTTGACTGTCCCAACCTTACATGCGCAACCACTCTACCCTTGTATGGGAAAGGGCATTATTGATTACCTAGGCCGATACTAGCTTGGAGCCCGCATTGCTAGTGACGGGGGAGAGTTGGTGCTCTCTCTCGGGACAGGGTCGTGCCAGGTAGGGCGGCCATGACTGTTTTCACAAGGCACCGGATACACCGTTGTGTCCCCTCTCGGATGTTATGATCTCGAGTGAGCCTCGTATGATGTACATCGTGAGGATACGGAACAACGAGTGGACTCCTTGTTAGTGTCGTCTAGGGAAAGATAGTGATCGGGTGCTTACCCCGGGTACTTGAGGTATCGCGGGTCGTGGATGGCACGGAAGTTCCCCGGATCTTGTGGGTAAAGTGTGCAACCTCTGCAGAGTGTAAAACTATTCGAATAGCCGTGTCCACGGTCAAGGACAGTTGGGCGGTGCTGCTTAAACTACGTCCAGAGCTTTGCAAAACTAGTGTGTGTGTTGATAAAACTACTTGGGTCAAGTCAAAGGTCTTGACATGATTGAGTTGGGTTGGTGCCCACTCTATTTATGTTGATATCTGTAACCTGTCCTCATGGTTACTTGAATTCTCTTGATGCATGTCTTACAAGTTGTTGAACATATTATTGCACTCAAAACTAGCTTTTTGCAAAAATTTACCTATATCATGCATTGTTATATTTGGAACCAAAACATGGGTTGCTTGCGAGTACATTCAAAGTACTCATTGGATTGCCACTAGTTATTTAATTGGCCAGGCATGGTAGAACCGGAGTTCGAAGAAGAGTTCTTTGGAGACGAACATGCGAGCTAGGACGCTTCCCAGTCAGAATGCCTATAGGGTTAAGGCAGATGGCATGGGTCCTACTTACTGACGAAGAATTTCCGCTGCTTAAGTTTATTGGGTATTCAGCCCCTGTGGCTTTTATCTATGTAAGACTTGACCATAATGGTCATAATTTGTGTAAGATGGTATGTATGGATGTAAGACTCTTGTTATTCAGCTTCTGTGTGTTCAGTGAGCATTGATCTCTGGGATCACTGTACACGTGCATTCGGTGATCAGGACTTATGAGTCGGGGTCCCCACAGAGCTGGTATCAGAGCCATCCTGACTGTAGGAATCCTTAGTTAGCATGGTCGTTAGTTAGGGTAAAACTATTTCCAAAACTACTACTAGTCTTCAAAACCATATATACTTCTCTTCCATTCTCAGTTTTTCAAAAACTAAGGTATACTTTCTTTATTGATCTCTTCCCCTTCAAAACCCTTGGTCGCTAGAACCCTTATGCCCCTGACCACTAGATTCCTTGTAATCCTCGTGGATAATCTAGAAGGAAGATGCCTTGCCAGACATTCACCCACATCTCCTGAACACAATATTGGCGACATCACAACAAGACGATGCCAACAGAAGATACATCCTCGAGGGATGAGGACCTGAAGACCCAGGAGATGGTGACATCCTTGACACTGCCCCAAGATGATGCAACCTTAGCCTACGACGATCAGGGCATAGGATATGCAAGATCATGATATACATTGCTAATAGGGTAACCATGTCACTACCATTGTTGTATCGGCAACCACCGGTGGATGAGAACCTAGCCATTTGGTCCGCCTCACTATAGTGAGCAGGAAAACGGTTCTCTTCATCCCCCACTCTCGGTGACGATATTGTCAACAGTGTGTCCGACGGGATGGACCACTATTATGCCTTGATAATGTTATTGCATAAAGGATTGCCTACCTGGTACCATCGACGGCTTAGAAGACAAAAAGGGATCATTGTGATTAAGAAGATAATAGAAGACCAAGTCAATGCCAGTTACGAGGAGCCACCTTCATCCCATCACTTCAACAGGAGAGAAGTTGTTAAAGAATCTTCAGGATCAACCCGGATCGTTTCATCAAACAACTACAAGAGACATAGCGACACCTGAGGAAAACTCAGAAGACTGCATGAGGCACAAGGCACGACTACTGAGTCCGAGAACCCTTAGGGTAGGATGAGTCGTGTACCCCCTATGCGCGGTCGAGCCCGTATGATGGTTCGAATAGAACCATGATTGTGTGTTGCTTGCATTTATTTGTTTGTGTTTTGATATCAGTTGCCCTTTTTGCCCTAGGCAACAAGTACGCGACTATATCACCTGCCTTATTTTTTTGTTTGTGTTTGGCCCTTTTTGGCACTCGTTTGTTTGCACTTGGACTATAGAACCCCCTTTAGGCATCCCCCTCCTCTATGCTACTTTTCCCTCTCGTCTCCCTCTCCTCAACTGAAGACCGGCAAGATAAGCTACACCAAGAATTCTACTTCAACAACCAACTAGCATCGAGACTTTTGTTGCAGCCTCCTCGACCAAGTGCAACCCAGTAGCGTTATGTCTACTCCTCAAGATTAGAAGCCCATCCCTAGACCCTTCGATACTTCACGATATACCCCAGCTCGAATCCTTAACCATGTGCTTAACCTACAAATTGCAAGAAAACCAGTTAGGCCTCAGTAACCTTGCACAGCACTGGGTTCATTATGGAACTAGTGGATGTAATGAGCAAGCACATTGTCATCCTAATATAGCACCAAAACTGACGATGCCATAGGAGGAACCAAATTGAGGATATAGGAATAGAGGACAGATGACTTGATGAGTTTATATCAATGACTTGAGGAATTATATGAGACTATTTGGTGGATTATGAGGCTTTGATGTTGGTAGATGAACTTGGTGGGATCATGATTATAGAGTAGCATAGCTTTCATTACCCCTGAGTAAATTGGATTTAATAGGACAATTATGATCGCAAGCTGAAACTCCTGGAAGTGCAAGGATTTGACTTGATCAGATGATATTGATAGGAGACAGTTGATATTACAAAAATGACTTGGGGGAACGTGTAGGAATTCTCGTTGGACATGAGATTTGGATTAAATAGGTGATCCTAAGGGGAGACTAGATGTTGTGTAAGTCTACATGGTTCGAGTAAATTGATTTAGACTAATGATCTCGATCATGATACCATGTTTCTCGGTGGACGATAAACTAGGAGATTGGATTAATTGTCGGAGTTGATTTAGGGATCTATATAAGCTTGACCTTGGAGTTTACTTGACCATGATAATGGAAATTGGTGGAATGACTATAGTAAGGTAGCCCTAGGAGATCATGTGGAACACCATAACCATTGGATTTGTAGAATTAAATGGATTATGTAGTGATTGATGGAAGTTAATGGGCTGTTGGAGTGATTCAGAGGAAGGAAACAAGATCTTGGAGTGGCTTACGACGTGTTTCCTTAGGATAGAGGTGCTTTATCTTAGACCTTGGAAGGATAGGCGGAGCACTTGGATTGTCACGTTCAAGCCTAGTAGCTTATATGTTCTACCCATGGATTTTTAGGGGTAGACATACATATGGGTTCGGGGATTGTAGACATGTATGATTTTGTTAGACCTCCCCTCAGGAGCCATGAGGATATGAATCACATGAGTGGTAATTGGAGTTGACCTATACGAAATGATACTATCAGTGATATGATGTGATTTGTTTAAAGGACTAGATAGCACAATTGGCATCTCAGAAACTGTGCTCAAGGGTGGGATGATAAACATTCACTTGCACACTAGAATCCTTGAAACCCTTATGCCCTACCAAGCCACAACATGTTCGGATCCTGACCTTGGGCTTTGGCTCTAAATCGATAAGACCTTAGCCGATACTCAACCGTGACCAGCACCAATGCCTCAGCCCACTTTACGTACCCCATAGACTTCATGGAGTGCTTGGACAAGTTAGTTGTCGTCTTTCTTCGATAACATACTTGTCTACCCGAAGACGAAAGAAGAATCGTTCAACTGGTTAATCAACATCTGAAGACCTTCATGTCAAGGAGGAAGACCTAAACCAACCACCATCGTCAAGAAGTAAACTCCCGCGTCAAAGATCATGTGTATTTGCGAGCCACTTCTCTCAAAGAGAACCAAGCATTTTCATGTCAAGAGAAACTCACACCAAGATTTATCCACCTTCTCCAAGATCACTGTAAGACGAAGAATAGACGGCTACCAGCTAGAATTACCACCTGAGCCACCCACTGTGCACAACATTTTCCACGAGTCACAGCTTCGGAAGTGCTTCCAACATCCTAACTAGCCCGATCTCTACAAGGACATCAATCACCAAGCCATCGACCTCCAGCCCAATATGACTTACGCGAAAGACCCCAATGGCAATATGGATCAAGCAGGATGTCATACACGAAGCCAAGCCATCGAGTACTTCAAGGTTCAATGGAGCACCACTCGGAAACAAAAGCATTATGAGGACGTGAAGGCTACCCCGAATCCAAGTTTCCATACTCTTTTCCGCGCCTAGTTTGGGAATCTCGGGGACGAGATTCTTGTAAGGGGAGTAGGTCTGTCACACCCTGATTTTCATGGCACAACACTTAAGATGAGATATCATGATAAAGTGTGGTTTGACAAAAACTTTTGCATTATTTGACTTTTTATTTGAGTTGGTTTTCTAATTGTGTTTTCAAGTGCTCTTTAAAGTCAACACAACTCCACCTTCTATACCTCATCTCCTTGCCCCAAGCTTCTGCCCAATGATCATGCCATGTGTATAGAGCAATATAATATTTTCTTACAAAAATAATTTGGCCAAAAAGTATTTTCTAAAATTAATTTTCCGAAAACCCCTGAATTGAGGTTTGCACTGCAAGTACTTGATTTGGGTTGTGAAAAATATTTCAAAAGGTATATTTGAAACCTATTAGGACTCCCATAAACCACAAAAATATAATATTAAAAGTTATTTTCCTATTTTATTTAAAAGATTTTTCTTAAGGCCAGAAATGGTCTTTAATAGGGAAAAATTATCTTATTGTTTTAAAAATATTTGATAAAAATCAGGGAAACTCAGTGGGCATATATTTCCCATATATAAGAGTTTCAACACATGGTCATGTCCAAAATATTGGTCAAATCCCTCAAATACCCTTTCTGGATATTTCAAGCTTTTGAAATATTTACAAAGGAAATATTCTCCAAAAATTCCAAGAAAATTCTAGCATGTCACATATGACATGTTTGATGATCTGGACAAGTATCATGTCATGGAGAATAGTATAACCCCATGAAATCCCCTCAAAACCATTTCCGTCTATTTTGAAGTTTGAGCAACTTTACATTGCCAAACATGTCCAAATGCTCTCAAATCTTGTGTACATGCTCAAATGGTCTAATCATTCATATAGACCAAATGGAACAAGTTGGAGAAAAAGTAATATTGATCAAAGTGCCCCAAAACCCTCTCCGAACAGAATCAAATTTGAACAACTTTGTACTACCAACTTTCTCTCCTTGACCCCAACTTTTGTGAGCATATTCACATGACCAAATGAGGCCACTACACCAAGTGGTGCATCAAGGAGAAGTGATTTCCTCAACTAGATCTACACAAGTTCATTTCTGCTAATTTCTAGGGTTTACAAAAGTTGCATTGGCAACTTTGCCCAAATGAACTCAATCTTGGTGGAACCTCTTATTTTTCTCATGCCATTTGACCCTGTCAAGCCTCATGACAAGGGAAGTCCATTTGCTTGCCCAAACCTACATCAAACACCTTCTGGCTAAAACTTAAACTGCATGTTTTGGCCATTTCCACTAATCTCCTTGAGTCCAAATTTGTACTACAGCCTCATATGATACTCCTCTAACCCCCTGCATCTTTCCCTGCCCGAGGAGACATGATTAAGGGGGGTAGGACCCCATTTGTCCTCTCTGGACAGCCCAATTCTCACTCTCTCTCAACCCCACCTCTCTCCCATTGGGTCACCAGAGCATCCAAGGCCAAGATCCCTTCCTTAGCACCCCCCCAAATGCTACTGGACATACAAGGGCGCCACCATTAAGCATAGAAAATGGCTTGGACAGCCATATGCTGCTTCGAGCGCTGGGCCTTCTGATCGCTCCCGCACTGTAGCCGCCCCCTGCCAACCGCCTCCAGCCACCTCGGGCCTCCCCAGCATGTCTCACGAGGCCGCCTCGGCATCCACGACACGCAATGCTATCGGGCCCCTCCTCCCTTGCCCTTGTTCTCCCTCCTCGAGCTCACTCGAGCGCGGCCTAGACCGCGCCCATGGTGCACCGCTGCCCCCCTATAGGGCCTCCCCAAGCACTCCCTCGACTCTTCCGATCCCTCTCTCTCCTGCACCTCCCGGACAACATCCCTCTCCCCCTAGTGCTCTCCTGCCCTCTCCATGGCCGGATTGCCGCCACCGACCGCCGCACGGATTCGGGCACCGCGGCCCCTCTCTCTTCTCCCTACCCACTCCAGTGCTCCCTCATCACCACCACGAAGCCCCCTATCGCCTCCATTCTTCCCCAGGACGCCCCTGCGCTTAAGGCCGGCAATGGCCGATGCCATCCTCCGCCGTGGGCGAAGGCCCGCTCCCCTCCGAGGAAGCTGGAGCCCGTAGTGTGGCATCCCGGATGCGGCACGTTTGCCCGAGCACGCCGGTGGCTGGATCACCGGAAACAGTGGCTGGTAGCGCCGGCAGTCGACATCTCCCCTGCCTCGCCTCCTCTGCTTCGGGCGGGCGGTTGAGGACGATGCCGCGTCAGCACGCCGGCCCCACTTGTCGGCGGCAGCGGCAACCGAGCCGGCCCCACAGGTCGGGTTAAGTGGAGGCAGGACCAGGGAAGCCGCTTGCCCCGCAGGGAAGCGTACTTGCCTAGTACGCCTTCGGCGTGGCCTTTCTTACCCACGCAATGAGCTACCGGGCCGCCCATCGCTATCTTTTCGCCGGTCTGGATAAGGGTACACCCCCTTTCCCTTTTCTTTTTCTTTTTTTGTAAACTTGTAAAATCCATAAAAAATTCAAATAGACTCCAAATTTGACGATTCAAATTTCTAGTGACTCCATAAATCATGATACCTGTTGGTGCAACTTGCACATTTTTCCAGAAACTTTTTCTTCACAAATATTTATCAAAACCCCATTTTCCATTTCTGTGATGAACTTTAGAAAATCACAGAGAGCTCAAAATTGATCCAAATGCCTTGATTCGAACTCCTAGATGTTTCTAAGTTCATAACTTAGTTTATGAACATTTTTCTTAATACTTTCTGTACCCCACTAAATAATGAGCCATTTCTTCATATTTGTCAACTTTGCAAATTCATAGGAAATTCATTTGAACTCCAAATCCAGTGAAACCAACTCCTATATGCTTCTAAAATCATGGTTTGCTAAATGGGTGCCTCTGCTCATTTTTCAAAAAAAATTCTGTACACTTCTTGCAAATCCACAAATCCCTTGATTCCATTATATTGAAATATTCAGAGATATCCATTGATCAAATCCCATTGAAACCACTTTGGTCATACCTCATATGACCAAAGGTATCCTAGAAAAGTCCAACTTTCAATTTTAGAGCACTTTTATTTTTGCCTTGTTGTGTTGCTTATTGTGTTTGTTTCCGGCGTTAGTTGACGAAGTAGACGGAGTACTTGGACAAGGACCCGAAGACTTGAAAACTCTGATGAACCAGGCAAGCAGCCCTTTGACCATATCTATGAAACCTTTTTATGCATGCCATATAGCACTTTTATTGCTTGCATCGGAGACATGATTTTGTGGTGACCACATGGGGTGGCTTGCCACCGTTACTTCCTCGTTGATACTTGCATTGTGCATGACCCTACCTTCTTATGAGGGTTATGCCGGTGGGAGTAGATAGGATGCTAAAGTAGTGCTACGCAAAAGGGACGGGTATATGCATGGTGAAGGAGACAAATTATTTTCAAAGGACTTTCGAAAACCCGTGGTGCCACTTATGCCCGAGGGAGATGATGAGATGGGTAACCACTTGATGACGAAGTGGTGTACCGAGGCAAGTGTGTGGTTTTCAAAAAGGATTAGATTTAAGATTTGTCGACTGTCCCAACCTTACATGCGCAACCACTCTACCCTTGTATGGGAAAGGGCATTATTGATTACCTAGGCCGATACTAGCTTGGAGCCCGCATTACTAGTGACAGGGGAGAGTTGGTGCTCTCTCTCGGGACGGGGTCGTGCCAGGTAGGGCGGCCATGACGGTTTTCACAGGGCACCAGATACACCGTTGTGTCCCCTCTCGGATGTTACGATCTCGAGTGAGCCTCATATGATGTACATCGTGAGGATACGGAACAACGAGTGGACTCCTTGTTAGTGTCGTCTAGGGAAAGATAGTGATCGGGTGCTTACCCCAGGTACTTGAGGTATCGCGGGTCGTGGATGGCACGGAAGTTCCCCGAATCTTGTGGGTAAAGTGTGCAACCTCTGCAGAGTGTAAAACTATTCGAATAGCCGTGCCCACGATCAAGGACAGTTGGGCGGTGCTGCTTAAACTACGTCCAGAGCTTTGCAAAACCAGTGTGTGTGTTGATAAAACTACTTGGGTCAAGTCAAAGGTCTTGACATGATTGAGTTGGGTTGGTGCCCACTCTATTTATGTTGATATTTGTAACCTGACCTCATGGTTACTAGAATTCTCCTGATGCATGTCTTACAAGTTGTTGAACATATTATTGCACTCAAAACTAGCTTTTTGCAAAAATTTACCTATATAATGCATTGTTATATCTGGAACCAAAACATGGGTTGCTTGCGAGTACATTCAAAGTACTCATTGGCTTGCCACTGGTTATTTAATTGGCCAGGAATGGTAGAACCGGAGTTTGAAGAAGAGTTCTTTGGAGACGAACATGCGAGCTAGGACGCTTCCCAAAGTAATGCCCGTAGGGTTAAGGCGGATGGCATGGGTCCTACTTCTTGACGAAGAATTTCCAGCTTAAGTTTATTGGGTATTCAGCCCCTGTGGCTTTTATCTATGTAAGACTTGACCATAATGGTCATAATTTGTGTAAGACGGTATGTATGGATGTAAGACTCTTGTTATTCAGCTTCTGTGTGTTCAGTGAGCATTGATCTCTGGGATCACTGTACACGTGCATTCGGTGATCACGACTTATGAGTCGGGGTCCCCACAAAACCCATACCTCTCTGATGAGGGCCCGACCGTGTCTTCATTTGCCTTCCTCTTCGAAGGCTTCCCCGGTGCGGGAGCCGCTCTCTTCGGATTCGCTCCTGGAGTAGCACGGTATGTCGAACGCCTCCCCGAAGCAATGGGACAGTGTGGCGGGTGAGGCGGAACGAGGAAACCCTTTCGGGGGAGATATCTCCTGAGTACTTACGTGTGAAGCGGGGAGAAGACCAGGGTAATCGGCGATGATGACCACTTCTGTGTCGTCGTAGCTCGCTTGGTAAAACACCCCGCCCTCGAGCACCACGGATATATCCGGATCCTCTTCGAATCTGGGGTCAAGGTCCGGATTGTGGCCCTCGGGCTGCGGGGCGGGGCTGTGAAGCCCTTCGGAAATATTTTGCCGGTGCTATTTTTTTACTGGTGACTGTAGGGAAAACCCCCCACAGCATTTAACTTTTATTCAAGAGAGATGGATACAATGTACAAAGATTATGAGGGGTAATCAAAACAGAAATGAAAAAGAAAGGAAACTAAACTACTAAGAATACAAAAACCTCATGGGGATAGAAAGGAAATCCACTTTAGCAGGTCCTCCTTGTATCTAGCCTTGACTCTGTGTTGCATGAGTGTAATATCATGGATAAATGCACTTCTCCATTTATTGAAATTCTGCCTCTCATGCCTGAACACTCTTGCATTCCTGATTATCCAAATGTTCCAGCAAGGAACAAAAACAACTTCGGTAAAAAAAGGTTGTGCAAAATCCTGCTTAGCTTGCATAACAATAGCAGACATGTCATCCCCAGGTGACCATGCAATTTGCAGATAGTTCCATATTCTCACACTGAAGCTGCATTCAAAAAACAGGTGATTTCTGGTCTCTCTTGTCCTCAAGGGACAAAGAAGGTAGTTAACCCCATCATCCAGATGCCAATGTCTTCTTCCCACCATATCCTTGGTATTGATCCTGTCCATGATTAACATCCAGGCAAACACTTTGATTTTCATTGTGCAGGAGGATTTCCATATCCAGAGAAGTAGAGGGTTAAAAGACATGTTAGAATGCATGAAAGAGTAAAACAGCTTGGGCTTGAATGCATTACATGTCCCCTGCCATAACCAAATGTCCTTTTCCTCCACTTCTCTACTACAGGAGACCATAAGATCTTGTACAATCATAAATTCATGATATGCCTAAGCAGATAGAGGTAAATGGAACATATTAATCATATCCTGCGATTGGAAGGCCTCAAAGATTGTGATCCATGGATCTTTCACATAAGAGAAGAGCCTAGAGAACCTTGATTGCAAAGGTGCAACTGAATCCCTAATCTTCCACTTGTGAGACCAAAACAGAGCAGAGTTTCTAGAATTGACTTGAATCCAAGTTGTGTTCCTGTAATGATCCAACAACTTATAGATATCCTTCCACCAAAAAGAACCACAAATATCAGTCCCCTGAGGAACAGAAGAGTGATAGTATGTGTACCAAATAAGAGAGACCCATGGTAGATCAACCCTATTTAAGAATTTGTGCAAATGTTTGAGCAAGAGAGCCATGTTCTGAACACCCAAGTTCAAAATTCCCAGCCCACCTTTATTTTTAGGCCTACAAATGAGATCCCAAGCTGTCAAGGATGGCAATGGCTCATCCCCGTGCTTTCTCCATAGGCACTACCTCTGAATTCTCTCCAGTTGTTTTAATATTCCTGCAGGAGCAAGCAAGCTACCAAGATAAAAGATGGGCATGGAAGACAGAGTAGAATTCAGGAACTGAAGCCTTTCCCCTTGATTCACAAAGGAAGAACTAGCTGTCATCCTTCTTTCCATACAGTCAACAAGTGGCATAAAATCCACCAGTTTAGGCCTGGTAGTACCAACAAGCAGGCAAAGATAAGTGAAGGGCATTTTACCCACTTGACAACCAAAAGCAGCAGCCAAACCAACGATAGAGTCCTCATCAACATTTATGGGCACCATAGAAGACTTGTGATTGTTGACAACTAACCCAGTTGATGTGGAAAACACTTGCAACATGTCTTTCAGAGCCAGAAGCTGAATTTTATCTGCTGGTAAGATGATTAGGGTATCATCAGCATATTGCACTATTCGATAGTCCTGATCATGGCATGGTATAGGCAGCTATAAAGTTCCCCTCCTGAACATATCATTTACCACTGACTGTAACAGATCAGCAGCAATAACAAAGAGTAAAGGTGAGAGACAGTCTCCTTGCCTAACCCCTTTCTTACATAGAAACTGCCTACCAGCTGATGAAGACATGTACCTAGGGTAGGGTCGCAGGCCTGGCCTGGATACCCTCCCCAAAGACATCACTTTATCACCAGAAGCATTCGAAGAAGAATTATCTTTCGATCGACCATGAAGCGTTTCACTCGACAGACTTGAAGTCACTCGACCATGAAGACAATCACTCGACCGCCAGAAGATCTAAAACCACTCCGCATTGGAACGGTCGGTCATTATGAAGCTTTAATGTTCATTATGACACTTTATTCTTAGCGTTACCAGTAACACCCTGTCTTAATGTACTTTAAACCCCATGTAACTGAGGGCCGAAGGGGTCTGGCGAACTCTATATAAGCCACCCCCCTCATCAGTGACAAGGGTTCGCACCCCCTGTAACTCACACGCATATAATCCAGTCGACCGCCTCCGGGCTTCGAGACGTAGGGTTGTTACTTCCTCCGAGAAGAGCCTGAACTCGTAAAACTCACGTGTACAACTTCTCCATAGCTAGGATCTTGCCTCTACATCCCTACCCCCCAATTCTACTGTCAGACTTAGAACCACGACAGTTGGCGCCCACCGTGGGGTAGGTGTCTTAGCGACTTGTTGGAGAAGTTGCAATTCTTTCGATCCCCATCAGCATGGTTTCAGGCGGAGGTTTGGCCGAGGGCCGCGAGATCCGTCTCGGCGCGCTCGTGTTTGTTGCCGACGACTCCGCTTGGCTCCAAGAGGCTCCACTCGACGTCGAGGTGCTCCTTGTCCGCGGGGCAACGCACTTTCGCGTGTGCGTCCGCGGCGTCCTCCTGCGGCAGCCGTCGACTCAGTATCAGACGGCTCCTATGGCGTCCTCCCCTCCCTGTTGCCCGCCGACGCAAGCATTTCGGTCGATCAAGGCTTCGGCGGTGGGTGAGGCACGCGGTGGCTCGCCAGTCGGCCACCCCCCAAGTCGCGGCAATCGAGCCCGACGAAACTCTCTACGGCCTGTTCGACTGGCTCCGTAGAGACTGCATCCGAGTGCGACAGCAGTGACCCCACGGTGGAAGTCCTGATGGTCAATGGACCTCGGAGTCCTCCTGGCTTCCCCCGCGTCGACGGTGGCGATGGCGGAGGCGATCCGTCGCGTGTCCACGAGGAGTACCTCCCCGAGCCCCTCTCTTTGTAGCAGAGGGAAGAACTTCGCCGCCGGAACATGGATGCACTTCACACTCCTATCGTTGGAGAAACCCCCGAGGCCCGGGCCTTGGAGGACGCGTGCCTGGCCAACTTGGCCGAGCGCACTCGATTGGAGAACCTCCAGCAGCACTCGACGAGCGTGCTCGGCAGCGAGTTCCAGAATCCAGTCGACGACAACTTTTTCTGCCTCCAACCCAGGTATATCAAACTCCGATCCAAAATCTCACAGCTGCAGGCCGAATAGCAGAGTCAATCCAGCCTTCCCAGTCAGAAGCTGGCAGAGGTTTGATGCAGATCAGGGCTTTACTCCGGGCAGCGGGAGAACAGAATACAGTTGTGTCATAGTCGTGGAATAGGATCCATACCAGATACGTTGTTGCAGATACAGTCCAGTCGGCTCACAGCCCAAGATCGCCCCCGAGGCGCGAGGGACGTGGAGATCGGCGAGATCAGTATAGGAACTGTGAGCAGTATGATCACCGACTCGATCACGATGATTGTCGTCGAGTGCCCATGCCTCCCCCAAGGAGTGGGTCATACGTGCCTCGGCAGCATGATTACAGACGCCCTCATAGTGGTGTGCGAAGGATTCCAGTCGACCCCGGGGAACCGGGCTTTGATGCGAGATCTATTCTCGTTCAGGGTCTGGTCGACAGAAACAGAGCTCACAGAGAAGGCCATGACAGAGATTTTCTGACCGGCAACAGAGTGTGTGTCTCAGGTCCAGAGTGCTTCAGCAGAGCCATCAGGGTCGCGGTGATTCCTCCAAACTTCAGGTTGGCGACTGAAGTCAGTAAGTTCACTGGTGAGTCCAAGCCTGACACTTGGCTTGAGGACTACCGAGTGGCTGTGCAGATTGGTGGAGGCAATGATGAGGTGGCCATGAAGCACCTTCCTCTGATGTTGGAGGGCTCGGCCAGAGCATGGTTAAATCAGTTAGCACCCGGCAGTATTTATAGTTGGGAAGAACTTGCCCGAGTGTTTGTCAGAACATTCGAAGGAACATGCAAATGGCCAGCAGGGCTAACAGAGCTGCAATCATGTGTGCATAAGCCAAATGAAACTCTGAGGGATTATATCCAGAGATGGATCCCGTTGCACCACACGGTGGAGAATGTGTCTGATCACCAAGCAGTTTGTGCCTTCAAGGAAGGTGTCAAATATCGAGAGTTGAATCTGAAGTTCGGTCGGACCGGAGATATGTCTCTGAGTCGAATGATGGAGATTGCCACCAAGTATGCCAATGGTGAAGAGGAGGATCGGCTCGAGAGTAGCAAACACAAAACAGTCGCCCACGAAACCGGAGGAGGAAACTCCAGTCGGAAGCAGAAGCGCAAAGCCGAGCCAGCTGCTCCTGGAGAAACCTTAGCCGTGACTCAGGGAAAGTTCAAGGGGAAGCCCAAAGGACCGTGGAACCCCAAGAAAATAAAAGATCAAGACGGAAATGATGTGTTGGATTTGCCATGCCACATTCACACAAAGAAAGATGAAGAGGGTAATCTCATTTACCCGAAGCATACCACTCGACAGTGTCGGCTCCTAATCCAGTAGTTCCGAGAGAAATAGCCCAAAGAAAAGGAAAAAGAGTCGGAAAAAGTTGAGGACAAAGTGGAAAGTGATGATGGTTACCCCCACGTCAATTCCACTCTGATGATTTTTGCTGATGTTGAGAGAAAAAGTCGACTGAAAGTCATCAACAAAGAAGTAAACATGGTCGCTCCGGCGATGCCCAGTTATTTGAAATGGTCTCAGACTGCCATTACGTTCGACTAGTCTGATCACCGAACACATATAGCCACCCCTGGGAGGCAAGCGTTGGTGGTCGACCCAGTCGTCGAAGGCACTCGGTTGACTAAGGTTCTGATGGATGGTGGCAGTGGCCTGAATATACTGTATGCGGAGACGTTGAAAGGAATGGGCATTCCGATGTCCAGACTCAGTGAAAGCAATATGAGTTTCCATGGAGTTATTCCTGGCAAGAAGGCTGAGTCACTCAGCCAGATCGCCCTTGATGTAGTTTTCGGTGATTCCAAGAATTACCGCAAAGAAAAGTTGACATTTGAAGTTGTGGATTTCCAGAGTGCTTATCATGCTATTCTGGGCAGGCCAGCTTATGCACATTTATGGCTCGACCATGTTAAGTGTACCTCAAATTGAAGATGCCTGGTCCTAAAGGAGTGATCACTATCACTGGCAATCGAAAGAAGGCAGAAGAGTGCTTCCAGAAGGGCTCAAAGATTGCCGATGCACAAATGGAAGTAGTGGAATTGCAGGAGTATCAAAAAAATGCAGATCCGAGTGATTTTTTGCGAGCTAAGAAGCCTGCCACAGATTCAGCATTTCAGTTGTCTGGTGAAACAAAGACGATTCATACTCACCCGACCGATCCCAGTGCTGCTCCGACTCACATTTCAACAACACTCGACTCCAAATAGGAAGAAGCACTCATCCAGTTCCTCCGTGAGAACTGGGACATCTTTGCATGGAAACCTTCTGACATGCCGGGTGTTCCAAGGGGGCTGGCTGAGCATCGTTTGCGAGTCGACCCAAAAGTGAAACCAATCAAAGAACATCTTCGACGGTCCGCTGTACAGAAGAGAAAGGCAATCGGTGAAGAAGTGGCTCGGCTTCTAGCAGCTGAGTTTATCCGAGAGATTTACCACTCCGAGTGGTTAGCTAATGTTGTCATGGTCCCTAAGAAGGACGACTCACTTCGCATGTGCATTGACTTCAAGCATATCAATCGGGCCTGCCCGAAAGATCACTTTCCTCTCCCTCGCATCGATCAAATAGTCGACTCGACTGTGGGGTGTGAGAATTTGTCCTTTTTGGACGCTTATTCCGGGTATCATCAGATCCGTCTGTATGTACCCGATGAGATAAAAACAGCTTTCATCACCCCATTTGGGTGCTTCTGTTATGTCACTATGCCATTCGGCTTGAAGAACGCTGGAGCCACATTCATGCGGATGATTCAGAAGTGTTTACTCACTCAAATCAGTCGGAATGTGGAAGCATACATGGATGACATTGTATTCAAGTCACGTAAAGGTTCCGACCTACCGGCTGACCTTGCTGAAACCTTTACCAACCTCAGAAGGTATGATATCAAGCTTAATCCATCGAAGTGCACATTCGGAGTTCCAGGCGGAAAATTACTCGGTTTTCTCGTTTCCGATCGAGGGATCGACGCTAACCCAGTGAAAGTGGGTGCCATACTCCGAATGAAACGCCCTGTGCGTGTGCATGATGTCTAGAAGCTTACTGGTTGTTTGGCTGTCCTAAGTCGATTCATTTCTTGACTCGGTGAAAAGGCACTGCCTCTCTACCAACTGATGAAGAAGTCAGATAAGTTCGAGTGGATCTTTGAAGTCGATGCAGCATTTGCGAGCTAAAAGCCACCTTTCCACCCGGTGGTGCTTGCTGCCCCAATCAGCAAAGAGCCTTCTGACTTTACATTGCAGCCAACTGGACAAGTCGTCGACAAGATTTACTACCGAAAGGTGAAGAAGAAGGAAAAGCCTATAAAGTTCAACGCCCAGTATATTATGTTTCTGAAGTTTTGACTCCATCAAAACAAAGATATCCACACTATCAGAAGCTTGTTTATGGGATTTATATGACCACGAAGAAGGTTGCACACTACTTCTCTGACCACTCCATTACAGTCATCAGCGATGCTCCGTTGTCAGAGATTCTGAAAAACAGAGATGCAACTGGTCGAGTGGCAAAGTGGGCGATTGAACTCCTTCCCTTGGATATCAAGTTTGAGGCAAAGAAAGCTATTAAGTCCCAAGCAATAGCAGATTTCCTCGCCGAGTGGATCAAACAGCAACTGCCGACTCAAATTCACTCGGAGCACTGGACCATGTTCTTTGATGGTTCCAAGATGCTGAATGGTTCCGGTGCTGGGGTGGTACTGGTATCCCCCCGAGGAGACAAGCTCAGATATGTCCTCCAGATTCACTTTGATTCCTCCAATAACGAAGCAGAATATGAAGCACTCTTGTATGGGTTACGTATGGCCATCTCACTCGGCGTCCGTCGCCTTATGGTCTATGGCGACTCAGATTTGGTAGTCAATCAAGTGATGAAGGAGTGGGACGTCAAAAGCCCAGCCATGACTGGTTACTGCAATGCAGTGAGGAAATTGGAAAAGAAGTTTGAGGGGTTAGGGCTCCATCATATACCCCGACTGAAAAATCAAGCAGCCGATGATTTGGCAAAGATAGGTTCCAAGAGAGAAGCCATTCCCAGCAATGTGTTTTTGGAACACATTCACACACCGTCAATTCAAGAAGATCCTTTCACTGAAGAGCCCCCGCAGCCTAAGAGTGCCACAGATCCGACTGAAGTCGAAGTCCCAGCGGTGGTCGACCTGATCATGGAGGTTTTGGTCATCACTCCCATTTGGGCGATTGCCATACATTGCGTATACCCTTAGGAAGGAACTCCCAGAGGATGAAGAAGAGGCTCGACAGATCGTCCGTCGATCCAAAGCCTTTACTGTGATAAGAGGACAACTATTCAGGGAAAGTGTAACCGGAGTCAGCCAGAAATGCATAACACCAGAAGAAGGTCGAGTGATCCTCAATGACATCCACTCAGGGACCTGTGGTCACCATGCGTCTTCTCGTACCATTGTGGCTAAAGCATACCGAGCTGGGTTTTACTGGCCACGAGCAAATGAAATGGCGAAAGATATAGTCGACAAATGTGAGCGCTGCCACTTTTACTCTAATATGTCTCACAAGCCTGCGTCATCCCTGAAGACCATTCCACTCGTCTGGCCCTTTGCTGTTTGGGGATTGGATATGGTTGGACCGCTGAGAACTGGTAGGAGCGGCTTCACTCATGTGCTTGTAGCAGTCGACAAGTTTACCAAATGGATTGAAGCTAAGCCTATCAAGAATCTTGAAGCCAGTACTGTCGTCAGTTTCATCAGAGAGTTGACATTCAGATCACGGGTTCCGCGGCATCATCATCGACAACAGATCGAACTTGATTACGGCGAGTTCGAGCCTTCTGCGCTTCTCAAGGCACACGAGTCGACTATGCTTTAGTCGCTCACCCCCAGTCGAATGGACAAGCAGAAAGAGCAAATGGCTTAATTCTCAAAGGACTGAAACCCCGACTGCTGCGCGATCTTAAGCACGTAGCAGGCGCCTGGGTCGATGAACTTCCATCAGTTCTTTGGGGATTGAGGACAACTCCCAATCAGTCGACTGGCCAAACTCCATTCTTTTTTGTCTATGGAGCTGAAGCTGTTCTACCAAGTGACATGCTCCACAATGCACCCCGAGTCGAGCTCTTCTCTGAAGATGAAGCAGAACAGGCCCGGCAGGACGCAGTCGACCTCCTAGAGGAGGAAAGAGAGATGGCCTTGATCCGGTCGACCGTTTATCAAAAAGACTTGCATCGATTCCATGCCAGAAACGTGAGGGGTCGAGCTTTCCAAGAGGGAGACTTGGTTCTTCGAGTGGATCAGCAGAAACCACACAAGCTCGCCCCTGCTTGGGAAGGTCCCCTCATAGTCACCAGAGTTCTCCACAATGGAGCATACCATCTTTACAATGTCGAGCATCAGAAAGACGAGCCACGGGCTTGGAACGCGGAGCTGCTCCGCCCCTTTTATACTTAAGTACTCATTCACATGAGATGTAACAAGAAATACCTTTGTAGTCTGTTTATCAAAGACAAGAGCTTTATAGTCTTCCTAAACGATTGTTGTTGCTTTTGTTTGCGTTTGAAATCCCCCAGTGGGTGACTTTGCTGCGAATCCGTTTCGCCTAAGTTTAAAAATCCTACCGAGTGGTGAGCAAGCCTCTCACTCGGGGGCTTAGCCGCGAATCCATTTCGCCTAAGTTTGAAAAATCCTACCGAGTGGTGAGCAAGCCTCTCACTCGGGGGCTTAGCCGCGAATCCGTTTCGCCTAAGTTTGATCAATCCTACCGAGTGATGAGCAAGCCTCTCACTCGGGGGCTTAGCTGCAGTCCAGTACTCGCCTAGTTTTGAAAAATCCTACCGAGTGGTGAGCAACCCTCCCACTCGGGGGCTTAGCTGCAGTCCAGTACTCGCCTAAGTTTTAAAAATCCTACCGAGTGGTGAGCAACCCTCTCACTCGGGGGCTTAGCTGCAGTCCATTACTCGCCTACGTTTTAAAAATTATACCGAGTGGTGAGCAACCCTCCCACTCGGGGGCTTAGCTGCAGTCGAGTACTCGCCTAAGTTTGAAAAATCCTACCGAGTGGTGAGCAACCCTCCCACTTGGGGGCTTAGCTATAGTCCAGTACTCGCGTAAGTTTTAAAAATCCTACCGAGTAGTGAGCAACCCTCCCACTTAGGGGCTTAGCTGCAGTCCAGTACTCGCCTAAGTTTTAAAAATCCTACCGAGTGGTGAGCAACCCTCCCACTCGGGGGCTTAGCTGCAGTCCAGTACTCGCCTAAGTTTTAAAAATCCTACCGAGTAGTGAGCAACTCTCCCTGCTACGTCTTGAGCTTGCGTTGGTTTTCCTCGAAGAGGAGAGGATGATGCAGCAAGTGTAGCATAAGTATTTCCCTCAGTTTTGAGAACCAAGGTAACAATCCAGTAGGAGGCTCCTCAAAAGTCCCACGCACCTACACAAACAAACTGAGAACTCGCAACCAATGCAATAAAGGGGTTGTCAATCCCTTCACGACCACTTGCGAAAGTGAGATCTAATAAAGATAGTATGATAAGATAAATATATTTTTGGTATTTTATAATATAGATGCAAAATGTAAAGATGCAAATAAAAGTAGATTGGGAGCAAATATGATAAGAGATAGACCCGGGGGCCATAGGTTTCACTAGTGCCTTCTCTTAAGATAGCATAAGTATTACGGTGGGTGAACAAATTACTGTCGAGCAATTGATAGAAAAGCGCATAGTTATGAGATTATCTAGGCATGATCATGTATATAGGCATCAAGTCCATAACAAGCAGACCGACTCCTGCCTACATCTACTACTATTACTCCACACATCGACCGCTATCCAGCATGCATCTAGAGTATTAAGTTCATAAGAACAGAGTAACGCTTTAAGCAAGATGACATGATGTAGAGGATAAACTCATGCAATATGATATAAACCCCGTCTTGTTATCCTCGATGGCAACAATACAATATGTGTCTTGCAACCCTTTCTGTCACTGGGTAAGGACACCGCAAGATGAACCCAAAGCTAAGCACTTCTCCCATGGAAAGAAAGATCAATCTAGTAGGCCAAACCAAACTAATAATTTGAAGAGACTTGCAAAGATAACTTAATCATACATAAAAGAATTCGGAGAAGATTCAAATATTAATCATAGATAAACTTGATCATAAACCCACAATTCATCGGATCTCGACAAACACACTGCGAAAAGAGATTACATCGAATAGATCTCCACAAGAGAGGGGGAGAACATTGTATTGAGATCCAAAAAGAGAGAAGAAGCCATCTAGCTAATAATGATGGACCCATAGGTCTGTCAGAACTACTCACAACTCATCGGAGGGGCAAGGATGTTGATGTAGAGGCCCTCCATGCTTGATTCCCCCCTCCGTGAGTGCCTAAGCAAAGGCTCGAGATGGGATCTCGCGGATCTGAGAAGGTTATGGCGGTGGAAATTGTGTTTCGTGGTGCCCCTGGATGTTTTCGGGGTACGTAGATATATATAGGAAGAAGAAGTACGTCGGTGGCCGCCCGAGGGGCCCACGAGACAGGGGGCGCGCCCTCCTATCTCGTGGAGGCCTCGGCTGCTTGTTGACTTGCACTCCAAGTCTTCTGGATCACGTTTGTTCCAAAAATCACGCACCCGAAGGTTTCATTCCGTTTGGACTCCGTTTGATATTGCTTTTCTTCGAAATACTGAAATAGGCAAAAAAAACAGCAATATGGGTTGGGCCTCCGGTTAGTAGGTTAGTCCCAAAAATGATATAAATGTGTAAAATAAAGCCCATAAACATCCAAAAGGGGTAATATAATAGCATGGAACAATCAAAAATTATAGATACATTGGAGACGTATCAAGCATACCCAAGCTTAATTCCTGCTCGTCCTCGAGTAGTTAAATGATAAAAAAGAGAATTTTTGATGTGGATTGCTACCTAGCATAATTCATAATGTAATTTTCTTTATTGTGGCATGAATGTTCAGATCCAAATGAATGCAAAATAAAAGTTCATATTGATAAAATAAATAGTAATATTTCAAGCATACTAATCAAAGTAATCATGTCTTCTCAAAATAGCATGGGAAAAGAAAGTTCATCCCTACAAAATCATATAGTTAGGCTATGCTTCATTTTCGTCACACAAAGATGTTCCCAACTTCTATACCCCCGATGACAAGCCAAGCAATTGTTTCATACTTAAATAATCTCAGACTTTTTCAACCTTCACGCAATACATGAGCGTGAGCCATGGATATAGCACTACGGGTGGAATAGAATATGATGATGGGGTTTGTGTGGAGAAGACAAAAAAAGGAGAAAGTCTCATATTGACGAGGATAATCAACGGGCTATGGAGATGCCAATCAATTGATGTCAACATGAGGAATATGGATTGACATGCAACGGATGCACTAGAGCTATGAATGCTCAACAAAAGAAAACTAGTGGGTGTGCATCCAACTTGCTTGCTCACGAAGACCTAGGGCATTTGAGGAAGCCCATCGTAGGAATATACAAGCCAAGTTCTATAATGAAAAATTCCCACTAGTATGAAAAAGACAACTTATGAGACTCACTATATGAAAAACATGGCGCTACTTTGAAGCACAATATATGAGACTCACTACATGAAGAACAAGGTGCTACTTTGAAGCACAAGTGTGGAAAAAGAGATAGTAACATTGCCATTTTTATTTATTTTGTTTTTTTGGGCCTTTTATTTTGTCCTTTCTCTTTTTTTTTGATTGGGCAATGCTCTAATAATGATGATCATCACACTTCTATTGATTACAACATAAGGATTACAACTCGAAACTAGAACAATATATGACTCTATATGAATGTCTCCGGCGGTATACCGAGATGGTGCAATGAATCAAGAGTGACATGTATGAAAAATAATGCATGGTGGCTTTGCCACAAATATGATGTCAACTAAATGATCATGCAATGGCAATATGACAAAAGTAAAGTATGTCATGATGATGATGAACGGAACGGTGGAAAGTTGCATGGCAATATATCTCGGAATGGCTATGGAAATGCCATAATAAGTAGGTATGGTGGCTGTTTTGAGGAAGATATAGGGAGGTTTATGTGTGATAGAGCGTATCGTATCACGGGGTTTTGGATGCACCGGTGAAGTTTGCACCAACTCTCAAGGTGAGAAAGGGCAATGCAGTGCATCAAGAGGCTAGCAAAGGCGAAAAGGTAAAAGTGCGTATAATCCATGGACTCAACATTAGTCAAAAGAACTCATAGAATTATTGCAAAATTTAGAAGTAATCAAAAATCAAGTACTACGCGCATGCTCCTAGGGGATAGATTGGTAGGAAAAGACCATCGCTCGTCCCCGACCGCCACTCATAAGGATGCACAAGCCAGGTACACTTCATGTTTCAAATTTGTTACACAACTTTAACCATACGTGCATGCTACGGGACTTGCTAACTTCAACACAAGCATTCTTTAAATTCATAATCACCCAACTAGCATGATGTTAATATCACTACCTCCATATCTCAAAACAATTATCAAGTATCAAGTTGATCATAGCATCCAATTCACTTCCTATGATAGTTTTTATTATACCCAACTTGGATGTTCATCATTCTAGGACCAACTATATGATCATAGAAAATACCATGCTGTTCTAAAAGACTCTCAAAATAATATAAGTGAAGCATGAGAGACTAGTAATTTCTTAAAAATTAAGACACCACCGTGCTCTAAAAGATATAAGTGAAGCACTAGAGCAAAAACTATCAAGCTCAAAAGATATAAGTGAAGCACATAGAGTATTCTAGCAAATTCTAATCAAATAGGGTTCTCCCAAAAGGTGTGTACAGCAAGGATGATTGTGGTAAACTAAAAAGCAAAGACTAATATAATACACGACGCTCCAAGCAAAACACTTATCATGTGATGAATAAAAATATAGCTCCAAGTAAAGTTACCAATGAACGAAGACGAAAGAGAGGATGACTTCTCGGGGCATCCCCAAGCTTAGGCTTTTGGCTATTCTTGAATTTCTTGGGGTGCCTTGGGCATCCCCAAGCTTAGGCTCTTGCCACCCTTTATTCAAAAGTCCATAAAAGCTTTACCCAAAACTTGAAAACTTCACAATACAAAACTCAACAGGAAATCTTATAAGCTCCGTTAGTGAGAGAAAACAAAACCACCACATAAGGTACTGCAATGAACTCATTCTTTATTTAATTGGGTGTTAAAACTACTGTATTCCAACTTCTCTATGGATTATAAACTATTTTATTGGCCATAGATTCATCAAAATAAGCAAACAACACACGAAAAACAGAATCTTTCAAAAACAGAACAGTCTGTAGTAATCTGTAACTAACGTAAACTTCGGTAACTCAAAAAATTCAGCCAAAATAGGAAGACCTAGGAAATTTGTTTAGTGATCATAAGCAATTGGAATCACTATTTTATCACTTTCTGATGATTTTTAACAATTGTTTTCGTGAACCAAAAGTTTCTGGAAATTACAGCAAGATCAAATAACTATCATCCAAGAAGATCCTATAGGTTTAACTTGGCACAAACACTAATTAAAAGATAAAACCACATCTAAACATAAGGTAGATGGATTTTTTATTAAATAACAGCAAGGAAAAATATTGCGTTGTCTCCCAACAAGCACTTTTCTTTAACGCCCCTAGCTAGGCATAAAAACAAAGATAGATCTAACGAGTGCCATCTTTGGCACTAAACTCATAAGTAGCACGCATGATAGATTCATAAGGTAATTTAACTTTATTTCTTGGAAAGTGCTCCATGCCTTTCTTTAATGGAAATTGGAATCTAATATTCCCTTCCTTCATATCAATAATCGCACAATCATTCTAAGGAAAGGTCTACCAAGAATAATAGGGCAAGAAAGATTGCAATCTATATCAAGAACGATAAAAATCTACGGGCACCAAATTTATATTTGCAAAAATAAGAACATCATTGATCCTTCCCATAGGCTTTTTGATGGTGGAATCCGCAAGGTGCAAATTTAAAGAACATTCATCAACATCATGGAAGCCTAGAATATCACATAAAGTTTTCGGAATCGTGGAAACACTAGCACCCAAATCACACAAAGCAAAGCACTCATAATCTTTAATTCTAATCTTTATAGTAGGTTCCCACTCATCATTAAGTTTTCTAGGTATAGAAACTTCCAAATTAAGTTTTTCATCATAAGATTGCATCAATGCATCAACAATATGTTTGGTAAAAGCTTTGTTTTGACTATAAGCATGAGGAGAATTAACAACGGATTGCAACAAGGAAATACAACCTTTTAAAGAGCAATTATCATAATCAAATTCCTTGAAATCCGAGATAGTGGGTTCAATATTATTAGAAGTTGAGGATTCTCCAATCTCACTTTTACCAAATTTAGCATTAAGATCTAAATACTCCGAATTCTTGGGACGCCTTCTAGGCAAAGTTGATTCATCATTAGTCCCATAATCATCAAAGTTCATATTGCAAAACATAGATCTAATCAGAGACACATTAATAACTTTAAGATCCTCATCAATATTTTCATGGAAACTAGAAGAACACGCATTTATAAAGCTTTCTTTTTTAGCACGCAATCTAGAGGTTCTTTCCTTGCACTCGTCAATGGAAATTCTCATTACTTTTAGAGACTCATTGATATCATGCTTAGGAGAAGAAGATCCAAGTTTAAGAGAATTAACATCAAGCGAAAGTCTATCAACGTTCCTAGCCAAATCATCAACTTTGAGCATTTTTTCTTCAAGCAAAGCATTAAAATTCTTTTGAGAGATCATAAATTCTTTCACACTATTCTCAAAATCAGAGGGCATCTTATTAAAATTACCATAAGAATTATTCTAGGAATTTCCATAATTATTAGAGGGATTACTAGGGAACGGTCTAGCATTAAAATTTCCTCTATAAGCATTGCTTCCAAAACTATTCCTACCAACAAAATTCACATCCATAGATTCATTATTATTCTTAATCAAGGAAGACAAAGGCATATCATTAGGATCATGAGGAGTATTTTTAGTAGCAAACATCTTCATAAGTTCATCCATCTTTTCACTCAAAACATTGATTTCTTCTACAGCATGCACTTTTTTACTAGAAGATCTTTCGGTGTGCCATTGAGAATAATTAGCCATAATATTATCAAGAAGTTTTGTAGCATCTCCTAACGTGATTTACATAAAGGCGCCTCCATGGCGAATCTAAGAGATTTCTAGAAGCAAAGTTCAAACCGGCATAAAATTTTTGTATGATCATCCATAAATTCAAACCATGAGTAGGGCAATTGCGAAGCATCAATTTCATTCTTTCCCAAGATTGGGCAACATGCTCATGATCAAGTTGTTTAAAATTCATAATATCGTTCCTAAGAGTGATGATCTTAGTGGGAGGAAAATACTTAGAGATAAAAGCATCTTTGCACTTGTTCCAAAAATCAATACTATTTTTAGGCAAAGACGAAAACCAAACTTTAGCACGATCTCTAAGTGAAAACGGAAATAACTTCAATTTGACAATATTGTTATCCGTACCTTTCTTCTTTTGCATATCACACAAATCAAAAAAGTTGTTTAGATGAGTAGCAGCATCTTCACTAGGAAGGCCGGCGAATTGATCTTTCATAACAAGATTCAGCAAAGTGGTATTGATTTCACAAGACTAATCATTATTAAGAGGAGCAATCGGAGTACTAAGGAAATCATTATTATTGGTATTCGAGAAATCGCACAATTTGGTATTATCTTGCGCCATGGCAACAAGTAATCCAACACACAAGCAAACAGAAAAACGGCGAGCAAAAAGAGAGAGGAGATTGGGAAAGAGAGGCGAATAAAAGCGGCAAGGGTGAAGTGGGGAGAGGAAAACGAGAGGCAAATGGCAAATAATGTAAATGCGAGGAGATGGGTTTGTGATGGGTACTTGGTATGTCTTGACTTGAGCGAAGACCTCCCGACAGCGCCAAATCCTTCTTGCTACATCTTGAGCTTATGCTGGTTTTCCTCGAAGAGGAGAGGGTGATGCAGCAAGTGTAGTGTAAGTATTTCCCTCAGTTTTGAGAACCGAGGTATCAATCCAGTAGGAGGCTCCTCAAAAGTCCCACGCACCTACACAAAGAAACTGATAACTCGCAATCAACGGAATAAAGGGGTTGTCAATCCCTTCACGGCCACTTGCGAAAGTGAGATCTAATAAAGATAGTATGATAAGATAAATATATTTTTGGTATTTTATAATATAGATGCAAAAAGTAAAGATGCAAATAAAAGTAGATTGGGAGAAAATATCATAAGAGATAGACCCGGGGGGCATAGGTTTCACTAGTGGCTTCTTTCAAGATAGCATAAGTATTACGGTGGGTGAACAAATTACTGTCGAGCAATTGATAGAAAAGCGCATAGTTATGAGATTATCTAGGCATGATCATGTATATAGGCATCACGTCCATAACAACTAGACCGACTCCAGCCTGCATCTACTACTATTACTCCACACATCGACCGCTATCCAAAGATGCATCTAGAGTATTAAGTTCATAAGAACAGAGTAACGCTTTTAAGCAAGATGACATGATGTAGAGGATAAACTCATGCAATATGATATAAACCCCATCTTGTTATCCTCAATGGCAACAAGACAATACGTGCCTTGCAACCCTTTACATCCTTTGGGTAAGGACACCGCAAGATTGAACCCCAAGCTAAGCACTTCTCCCATGGCAAGAAAGATCAATCTAGTAGGCCAAACCAAACTGATAATTTGAAGAGACTTGCAAAGATAACTTAATCATACATAAAAGAATTCAGAGAAGATTAAAATATTAATCAAAGATAAACTTGATCATAAACCCACAATTCATCGGATCTCGACAAACACACCGCACAAAGAGATTGCATCGAATAGATCTCCACAAGAGAGGGGGAGAATATTGTATTGAGATCCAAAAAGAGAGAAGAAGCCATTTAGCTAATAACTATGGACCCGTAGGTCTGTGGTAAACTACTCACAACTCATCGGAGGGGCAAGGATGTTGATGTAGAGGCCCCCCGTGCTTGATTCCCCCTCCCGTGAGTGCCGTGAAGGCTCCAAGATGGGATCTCATGGATCTGAGAAGGTTACTGTTGGAAATTGTGTTTCGTGGTGCCCCTGGATGTTTTCGGGGTATGTAGGTATATTTAGGAAGAAGAAGTACGTCGGTGGCCGCCTGAGGGGCCCACGAGACTGGGGGGCACGCCCAATAGGGGGGCGCCCTCCTATCTCGTGGAGGCCTCGGCTGCTTCTTGACTTGCACTCCAAGTCCTCTGGATCATGTTTTTTCCAAAAATCACGCTTCCGAAGGTTTTATTCCGTTTGGACTCCGTTTGATATTCCTTTTCTTCGAAATACTGAAATAGGCAAAAAAAACAGCAATATGGGTTGGGCCTCCGGATAGTAGGTTAGTCCCAAAAATGATATAAATGTGTAAAATAAAGCCCATAAACATCCAAAAGGGGTAATATAATAGCATGGAACAATAAAAAATTATAGATACGTTGGAGACGTTTCACTCCCACTCGGGGGCTTAGCAGCAGTCCAGTACTCGCCTAAGTTTTAAAAATCCTACCGAGTAGTGAGCAATCCTCCCACTCGGGGGCTTAGCTGCAGTCCAAGACTACTTAAGTTTTAAAATCCTACCGAGTGGTGAGAAACCCTCCCACTCGGGGGCTTAGCTGCAGTCCAGTGCTGGCCTAAGTTTGAAAAATCCTATCCACAAGGACGACGAGGTGCAGGTCGACTGCAACCTTCTCCTTCGTAGCTACGCCACAAATACAACGTGCGCTCCATCCCTATCCGCAAGGACGACGAGGTGCAGGTCGAATGCAACCTTCTCCTTCGGAGCTACGCCACAAATACCACGTGCGCTCCATCCCTATCCGCAAGGACGGCGAGGTGCAGGTCGAATGCAACCTTCTATTTGAGAGCTGCGCCACAAATACAACGTGCGCTCCATCCCTATCTGCAAGGATGACGAGGTGCAGGTCGAATGCAACCTTCTCCCTCGGAACTGCACCACAAATACAACGTGCGCTCCATCCCTGTCCACGAGGAAAACGAGGCGCAGGTCGATTGAAGTCTCCACTTCAAGGCTGCATGTCAAACACAAAGTTCCTTCCAAATGAAGAACAAATTCCAAAAGCAATCGCAAGCATATCCTGAGGTAAATCAAGTTCAGATGAACCCTAAAGGTTCAAGACCACGGATCAAAGTACACGGGCATTCAGCTCGAAGGAGTTTAACGATTACAAAAATCACTCGGCATCCCGAGGCAAATTTAAGGTGGAGCATAAAAGTTTGTTCACTCCGCAGGAGGAGGGCTGGCAGGCTCGACGAATTCGTCCAGGTCAATGCCGTCGGCAATCCAAGTGGCGTTAGCAATGAAAGTCTCCATAAAGGATTGGAAATCATGCTTCTGTTTGTTGGCAACCTTGATCGCTGCCAGCTTATCTTCTTGCGCTTCCTTGCAATGGAAGCGAACCAAAGACAGAGCCACATCAGCACCGCACCGGGAAGAAGACTTCTTCCATTCCTGCACTCGACCGGGGATCTCGTTAAGTCGAGTCATCAGAGACTCGAGGTCATTCTGGAGCGTTGCCCTTGGCCAGAGTGTTGTGTCGATCCGCGACATTGCGACCTTCAGCCGAGCAAGGTAGTCAACAACACCATTGATGCGGGATTCCATTCGGAGCACATTCATGGCAGCTTCATCTTTCACGGGGGAGTTGATGGGGTCCAAGCTTGGTTCAATTCGCCTGGTCTCCTCCTCAAAGTCCCGGCAAAAATCTGCATGCACAATCCGAGGGTGAGTCAATAGCTGTATGCTGAGTCGACGAGGACAAACCAGTCGGAACAAAGAATATACCTTCAAGCTTGATGAACAACTTCTTAGCAAGGCTCCTCAGATAACTCTCCAGATCGTTCCTCCTGCGGGCAATACCTTCCATCTTCTCGTTCAGATTGACCTTGTCCTTCTTCGAGCGAGTTACTTCCTTATTGGCTTCGTCCAGAGTAGATTTTATCTTGGCGTTTTCTTCCTCCAATTTGCCGACTGAAGCCAGCTTCTGTTCAGCCAGAGCAGTTTTCTCATCAGCCTTTCTGCGCGGCAGCCAGATCTTGATCCTTTTTCGCCAGAGCCTTGTTCAGTTTCTCTGAAAAGAAATAATGCTTGATTCAGAAAAAGCAGAATGAAATCCAGATCAAGGACAAACCAGTCGACAAGTCTTTTGTACCAGTGCCGTCATCCTTGGCTTTCTGCAGTTCTTTCTTGGCCAACTCCAGATCGAGGTTGAGTTCAATCTGCTGTTTCTCCAAGTCAGCAAAGCGAGCTCCAAGATCACAAGATTTCTGCAACCAAAGAACAGGTCAGTCGACTGGTGAAAAGATTGGTTATTTCGGAAAGGTAAAAGGATAAAGCCAACAAATTCTAAGACTACTACCGAATCAAACATCCAACAGTAGTCTCGGGGACTACACCCAGTGGGTGTACTTAGCGTGGCCCCACCGGTTCAGTTTACACTCGACAAGGCCTTTCCAGCGCGAGTGCAAAAAAACAGTCTTCAGACCATAGTTGACTGCCAGCACTCGACCACGGTCTCGGGGACTACACCCAGTGGGTATACTCAGTGTGCCCCCACTGGTTCAAAATTCCACTCGACATGGCCCGACCAGACCGAGTGAAGAAATTCAAAATCCAAGACTACGATCGACTGCCCGCAGTCCATCATAGTCTCGGGGACTACACCCAGTGGGTGCACTCAGCGTGCCCCCACTAGTCCAAAAATTCAATCGACAACAACATCGAATTCAGCTCAAAGTACGAATTTGCTCAGTGACAAATTGAAACACCCAGTGGGTGTACAGATGCAAAGGTCCTTGGAAAGAGAGTTTTCAGGTACCATATCCTAAACAGAACAAGCCAAGAGAGTCAGTCGACAAACTGCTAACCTGTACGTTGCTCTGGAGAGTGGAACTGGCATCATAAGCAGCCTAGCTGGCATCTCGCACCATCTTCATCTTCTCCATCATAATGCCCGCCTGGCATATAGCTTCTTTGGCAGCACCCACTTCGTCTTTTGGGACGTGATGTGTAGCAAAAACTGAAGGTGGATCGACAGGAGCATGTGCAGCTGACGCAGAAGGTCGAGCACTCGACAACGGTATGGCAAAGGAGACAGAAGTCCGATTGGCATCGCCGGCATCCTGAACTACCGGTTCCGCCACCGGCGTCAACTGAAGCATCTTGCCAGTGGACGTTTTCCTGTTTTTCTCCCCAAAGGCCTCTGTGGCTCGTCCTCATCATCGTCAGGGAGGTCAATGATGTTGGGAGCTGTAAAAAGGTCAGCCACCAAAATTTCATCGCCCGATTGGATATATCATAGTTCAGTCGACAAAGAGAAGACAGAATAACGAAGATTGTACCCAGATTGGAGGTGACTGCGTCTTCCATTTCCTCATCCTCGTTTTTATAAGCTGAAGTCCCAGAGGTAGCGGCACTGCCAGTTTCAAGATTCATTCAGTCAAACCAAAGGCAAGATAAACAGCACAGAACGTCGAGTAAAAGCGAAAGAAAAGCACTCACGCAGAAGCAACGGGAATGTCAATCTTGATTTTTGGCAGCGCCTTCCGAGTCTTCTGCACGACAACCTTGGACTGCTTTGGGGCCTTCTCAGTTGGTGCCGGAGAGGACGTCCGAGGACGCTTTGAGGACTGCCCAGTCTGAACGATCGCCTTGTCACGGGCGCTCGCTGGATCTTGAGCAAGCTTGGATCGCCTTTCCCTGCGGGGAGGGGAGTCGACCTCTTCTTCGTCACTCGGGTCGTTGCTCTCCTCATCCCCCTCTTCGTCAGAATGCCACTTGCCACTTTCACCTCCGCTTGCTTCCCCCTCTGGATCCTGCTCCTGCTCTCCGTTGGGCATCGAGTACATTTTGGTAAGAGCCTGGAAGAAAACAAGCAGGACAAAGACAATCGATGAAGCATAAATAGTTGTATGATTAAATCAAGATTACAGTCGGTAATTCAAAATTGGACCTTGTCTGGTTCGTAAGATTGGTCGAGCGGAGGAATTCTCCTGGCTCCCCTGGGGTTATCTTTGTTTCCAGTGATACTCATCAGCCACCCCTCCAACGTGGTTTCGTCGACCTCCTCTGGATGGGTCCGAGTGGTGTCATCAGTGCCCGAATACATCCACATCGGATGGTCACGAGCTTGAAGCGGTTGGATGCGTCGCCGGAGGAAGACCTCCAGCAAATCCATACCAGTCACCCCAGCATGAACAAGTTGAACAACTTGATCGACCAGCACCTTGACTTGTGCCTTCTCCTCCGGGATCACCTTCAAAGTGGAGGGCTTCCCCACTCGAGCCATGGAAAAAGGGGGAAGTCCAAGACCGCCTGAGTCGGCTGGTCTTCTTGATAGAACCAGTCGATCGCCATCCTCGGACCGAATCGGGAAGAGTCATGGCTGGGAAGGAACTTTTTCCCCTCATCTGAATCCCAAGACCCCCACACATCTGGATCACTTGTGTCTTCTCGTCACTCGGATTAGCCTTTTTGACAACTGGGGGTCACTTGTGTCTTCTGCTTGAAAAGGCCCTAGTGGGGTCGGCAACCCAAGAAATTTTCACACAGAGACATGAAGGCAGCAAGGTACCCGATGGTGTTTGGAGTAAAATGATGGAGTTGCGCCCCAAAGAAATTCAAGAAGCCTCAAAAGAAAGGGTGGGGAGGCAAGGAAAACCCGCGGTCGATGTGAGTGGCGAGGAGAACACACTCACCCTCACGTGGTTGCGGCTCGGTCTCGTTCCCCGGGAGCCGCGCCGAATCATGGGGAATCAGTCCTCCCTCGACCAGGTCGTCGATGTCGTCCTGACGGATCGCAGAGCGAATCCAGTCGCCCTGGATCCAGCCCAGCGGTAGGCTAGACCTTGAGGAAGATCTGCCCCGGCTGGACTTCTTCCCCTTCTCCTTCGTCGTCGCCTTCTTCACGCGCTCCAGAGCCACCGTCTTCTCTTTCCCCATCGCCACAGACGGAGCTCGAACGGAACAGCTGCACTGGGGCGAGAGCAGGCGCATCGGAGAAATCTGAGAAGGAGGAAGAAGAATGAGGGCGCATTGTTCAAAAACCCTGGTCCGGCGCCTTATATGAGGTTACTTCCGAGTGACTGACTTGTAGGCCCGGGCGATCTTATCAAATCCATAGCAGTCACGCAGCAGCGATACGTGGCGAAAAAGGCGGCGCGGAAATTGAGGCGGCCCTGCCTTATCCAGCCCGATTACTGCGGCCTCCTCCGCCCCGCGCGCTTCCCGAAATTCGAATCCCGCGAGATCCGTGGACAGCAAAACAACTTGTCAGACGGGAGATCTCCTCCTCATCAACACTCGAAGTTCTTCCAGTAAAAGTTCACACGACAAAAACAAGAATGGATCAAGGCGACTAAACAAGAAGTTGGCATCACCACCTCGGTTCGTTGATCCAGGACCAGACACACCCAAAGTGCAAAAAATGAGTTAGAAGTATTTTTCAACTCCTTCCCCACTCAAACCCTGATCCATTCACGGGCTAATGATGAAGACATGTACCTAGGGTAGGGTCGCAGGCCTGACCTAGATACCCTCCCCAAAGACATCACTTTATCACCAGAAGCAGCGAATCCAGAGCGAATCGCAGAGCGAATCCAGTCGCCCTGGATCCAGCCCAGCGGTAGGCTAGACCTTGAGGAAGATCTGCCCCGGCTGGACTTCTTCCCCTTCGCCTTCGTCGTCGCCTTCTTCACGCGCTCCAGAGCCACCGTCTTCTCTTTCCCCATCGCCGCAGACGGAGCTCGAACGGAACAGCGGCACTGGGGCGAGAGCAGGCGCAGCGGAGAAATCTGAGAAGGAGGAAGAAGAATGAGGGCGCACTGTTCAAAAACCCCGGTCCGGCGCCTTATATGAGGTTACTTCCGAGTGACTGACTTGTAGGCCCGGGCGATCTTATCAAATCCCGCAACAGTCGCGCGCGCGATACGTGGCGAAAAAGGCGGCGCAGAAATTGAGGCGGCCCTGCCTTATCCAGCCCGATTACTGTGGCCTCCTCCGCCCCGCGCGCTTCCCGAAATTCGAATCCCGCGAGATGCGTGGACAACAGAACAACTTGTCAGACGGGAGATCTCCTCCTCATCAACACTCGAAGTTCTTCCAGTAAAAGTTCACACGACAAAAACAAGAATGGATCAAGGCGACTAAACAAGAAGTTGGCATCACCACCTCGGTTCGTTGATCCAGGACCAGACACACCCAAAGTGCAAAAAATGAGTCAGAAGTATTTTTCAACTCCTTCCCCACTCAAACCCTGATCCATTCACGGGCTAATGATGAAGACATGTACCTAGGGTAGGGTCGCAGGCCTGACCTAGATACCCTCCCCAAAGACATCACTTTATCACCAAAAGCATTCTAAGAAGAATCATCTTTCAATCGACCATGAAGCGTTCCACTCGACAGACTTGAAGTCACTCGACCATGAAGACTATCACTCGACCGCCAGAAGATCTAAAACCACTCCGCATTGCAACGGTCGGTCATTATGTAGCTTTAATGGTCATTATGACACTTTATTCTTAGTGTTACCCAGATGGCATACATCTTAATGTACTTTAAACCTCACAGAATCGAGGGCGGAGGGTGCAGAGAACTCTATATAAGCCACCCCCTCCTCAGTGACACGGGTTCGCACCCCCTGTAACTCACACGCATATAATCCAGTCGACCGCCTCCGGGCTCCGAGGCGTAGGGTTGTTACTTCCTTCGAGAAGGGCCTGAACTCGTAAAACTCACGTGTACAACTTCTCCAGAGCTAGGATCTTGCCTCTACATCCCTACCCCCCAATTCTACTGTCAGACTTAGAACCACGACACCAGGCACACCATTTAAAAGAACAGATGATGTCCTAGTAGAAAGCAACTGCTTGACCCAGGAAATCCATTTCTGATTGAAGCATTTAAACTTGAGGATCAGCAGAATGTCTTCATGTTCAATTGAATCAAAAGCCTTTTCAAAATCCAGTTTAAGAATTACTATAGGCCTCTTGTATTGGTGACATTGGTGCAAATACTCCAGAGACCAACCAATACAAACCATACTGATTCTTATGAATGCATGCCATGATGATCTTCTGGAACCTATTAGCAGCCATCTTAGACAAAAACTTAAGACCCATCCCAGTCAAAGAAATTGTCCTATAATCTCCAATCCCTTCAGGAGCCAACTTCTTAGGGATCAAGGTGATATAGGAGCCATTAATATTTTCTAAATTTTCAGTTACAGAATGAAAAGCCTCGGCCAACTCATAAAAGTCTTGACACATGATGTGCCAGCACTTTTTAAAGAACAATGCATTAAAAGCATCAGGTCCAGGAGCTTTGTCAATGGGCATATGTTTGACTGTATCATCCATTTCCTCCTTTGTGAAAGGCTCAGTAAGAAAATCCAACCCATCAACTGGTTTTAGCAAGTTATTGAGGTCAAAACCCATGACAATCCCAGAAGAAACTCCCATTCTGTTCTTAAAGCAATTCCAAATAATGCCGTCCATCTGAGAGTGCTGAGAAACCACTGACCCAGCAGTATCTTTCAAAGATGCAATAGAGTTTCTTCTATGTCTCTCAGTCGCCATTGCATGAAAGAATTTTGTGTTCTCTCCTGCCAGTTTGATATACTTGATTGTACACCTCTTTCTCCAATATAGAAATTGAAGATGTAAGAGGTTTTCCACATGTAAGTTTACCACCTTTTTGAAGTTGAATTCAGGTTTGAATAAAGGCCTTAGCCCCTCAAGACCATCAAGACACAATATGACCTCATTACATTTGGATATCAAAACTTTCAGCTTAGAAATATTCAGTTGCCACTTTTTAAGAGCTCCTCTTAAACACTTAAACTTATCAGCAATCCTGGCAGTGACGTGAGATTTATTAGAGAATTTCTTCCATGACTGTTGAACACATTCCATAAACCCCTCAAGCTCCACCCAATAATTTTCAAAAAGAAATATTTTAGATTTGGGGATAGAAGTCTTGATTGAGACCACACATGGCACATGATCAGAAGTAGTTATGGCCATGGGAAAAACTTCAGTCATAGGGTATGAAGAAATCCAATCAGCAGATGTGAAGAACCAATCCAACTGCTAAAATAATGGATTATCTTGCATATTAAACCATGTGTAATATCGACCCTTAAGAGGCAGTTCCAGCAGACCTAGGTGAGCAATGATTTCATTGAAAATAAAAATATCATTCAGATCCCCCCCCCCCAGGAAAATTCCTGCTATCAAGTGATCTTATGAAATTGAAATCACCCACCACTAGCCAGTTTTCACCCAAAGGTATTTGCAGATTATACAGCCAACTGACAAAATTATCCCTGGCTTCCCCTTGACAAGGGCCATACACAGATATTAGGGACCATTTCTCATTATTCTGTGTTGGAAATAAACTGAAGTAAGATTGCAAAAGGTTGTATCTCAATCACAGTGCCCCAGAAAATAGAGGAGTTCCAAACAACCAGAATTCCCCCAGAAGCTCCAACAGATGGGGAGAAAGCAAAACTATCAAATCTTTTAGGGGAAAATTAATAGATCTAAAATCAAAAGAAGCCCACTTGGTTTCTTGAAAGCAAGCAATAGCACACTGACTCTCCTCCAACTTCTGCCTGATAGCTCTTTGCCTTGCATCTGAATTCAATCCTCTAACATTCCAGCATAAAACACTGCAGTTCTTACATGCATTACTCACTAAAACATATATGAGTAGAGAATAAAGTCGGATGGCACTTAATGCCAGTAAAGATAAAAGTAGCATAGGTCCAACATAACACAAATAAACTATTACAGGGCCCAACAAAAGACCATAACCCTGACAGTTGAAGACCAAAATAAAACAGCTGCCACCCCCCACAAACTGAAAGGCCACTACACATTTGCACCATTGTTAGGAGTAGCAGAGGGATCAGCCATAAGCTTCTCCATAGTAAGAAGATCATCTGCTATACCAAGCTCATTTCAAATCTGCTGCAGCTTTCTAATCGGAGTTGGAGGTGGAAGATCATCAAGTTGTTCATCTTGCAGGTTCTCAGACACAGTTGCAGAGAAAGGCTTGGACTTTGGCTTCCTCCTCTTGGACTGCATAGGTAGCTCCTGAAAGACTGGCTTGAAACCATCTTTCTGTAGAGATCCTCTGGTACACCTCCTAACTGAAGTCTCCACAATAGGAGTCGGCGCCAAGGTCTTCCTTGGCCTTCTGTTCTTTCTCTGTTCCTATGATGGTGTAGCATCAGACACTGTAGGAGAAAAGTGCTCAGACTACATTACCTCTCTGTCAGAGGATTCTTCAGTAGATATAGAAGGAAAAAGGGCCCTTGCCACAGGCCTATGCTCCTGCTCAGATGCCTGATATGTCAATATTGGCACATCAAAAGCCAAATACCAACTTCTCTTGGAGAGCATAGTAGACTGAATAGGCAGCATCTCAATAGATCTGGTGAGCTGAAAACTTGCGTCAGATTGCATAAATGTCTCAAATTTCCTTCTGAAAGCCAACTCTGAAGGCAGCTTAGGCCCAAAGAGAACTTTGCTTGCATCAAAAGTGGCAACAAAAGGCTCCTCAATAGCAGCAACTTCAACAATGTTCTGAGCAGAAACAGGGGGTATGTAGACCACTATGGCCCAGTTTTGAGGGTTATAAGTAGGCTCCTCAACAACAGGTTGCTCCTGACCAATTGTACGCTCAGCATTCTGCTCCACATCAAAAACCAGAACAAAATTTGGCTGAATGTTTTGCTCTACAGAGCCAGAGAAATCATCAGAGAGGTCAAGAACCATGGACTGCTGCTCAACTTGCACATCTTCTTGAACAACCTCATCTTCCTCACCCCAAACAGCATTACCCCAGTTGTTGTCACTCATGTCTGGCTGCTCCGGAGGGGGAGGTGGCACATCATTCCAGCCCATAGCCGGGTAAGGGGGCAAGATGAAAGGAGGGAGCTCTGGAAAAGGCAAACCAGGAAGAGGGTGTGGGTTTCCATTTATAGGCATCCAATCCTCGTCATGAGGCATTTGCTCAGCAAAGTTGGCACCTAGTATGTATATTGGAGCAGTCCATGACAATTGCGCCCCACCCCAAGTATCATAATCATTGAAAACCACATCCCGTGGAACGAGCGCATCTTCAGGAAAGGATGCAAAGCAAAGGGTTCTGACCAAGTAGGGATCCTGACTATTCCAATGGTGAAACTTGCCAAAGGTATTGACTGCAGCTCTGATATTATCCGTGTTACGCAGATCCAAAGGGATACCCAGCATCATAATCAACCCTTGACGAAAACCCTGAGCTCCGCGAAAACCCTCTCCCTCATCATGCTTCATAAAGCCAACGAAATGATCGTTTCCCAAGTGCTGAGGGCGCAGTTGGAGAAGAGAAAAACGCACCGCCGGATCCCTAACTCTGAATAGACCGACCGCATTGATCCAGGGCTGGACAGAACGAACCTGATAGCCATGGGCCTCCATCCAGTCAGCCACTTCCTCACGAGCATCTCCAATCTCGTTGGCCTCCGGTAGTGGCATCACCTCAGCCAGCATATAGTCCTCATGGCGACACACAATCGGAACATGCAGCGTCACAAACATACGCGGGTAGCATGCATCTCCAGCATCAATGATATGATGACCAACTAGAACATACTGCATTGGGTCTATAGGAAAGTTGGCCATGGCAGGTGGCGGTGATGGTGGCTCAGGGGGCGGGGATGGTGTAGCCGGTGGTGAGCCCGGACGAGTCGAGGGGCCAAGGTGGATGGAATTGGGCGAAAAGGATGGTGCAATGAAAGCAAAGGAGTCCATGTTTGGTAGACATCCTGTCAGAGAGATATTCCCGGCATCTATAGCTTGAACCTCGGAAACTGGAACGACAGCGGGTTTGGGTTTCCAAACTAACCCGAGACGCTGCGCAAAATAGGTGCAATCACGCCTCCTATGACCAACCCGTGAGCAACCCAAGCACTTTAAAGTTGACGTGCACGCAGAAGAAAAATGCCCTTGCTTGAAGCATAGCTGACACGTAACAATTTTATCTACCATATCATTAATCATTTGATCAAAAGAGGCCTTAGCTTGAGAAGAACTAGGCGCAGATGGGCCGGGCAATGATGGGCCTAAACTAGGCTGATTTGAAGATCCTGAATTCCCGCCCGAACCAGCCGGCGCAATATCCGAGGCAGGACCCTCCAGAGATGAACGTTGTTGGATCACCGACGAGCTCACCGTGCCAAAAACAATCGATGGTGAAGCCAAGGTCCAATTAAGGTTTTCTGGCGGTGGTGGATGAATAACCACACGCTCTCTATCAGGAAGCTCATAACCAGCACTTTCTGTGGCAGCAATTCAATCAGCAGACGCATGATATCTATACCCTTTGCACACATCATAATTTTGAAACGTAGCAAAAGAAACGCTTCCGAACAGTGGATCCAGACTTAATGGCTGACTTAACAGGAGGATTATGCATTGGAAGAAGTCCCAAGGCCGCCCTACGTTTGGAGGGGCTAACCAAAACCCATTCAACATCACACTCTTTCTTCCAAATTTTAAACTCACGATACCAATTCAGACCCCATTACCCCACAAATGAAAATAGCATTCAAATTGGGGGCAGGAATAGGATCTAGTATCAACAATTTGAAAACCAACATCCTTGCATGAAACATGAAAACTAAATACCTTGTTAGCAATGTATGAAACCCATAGATCAATGGCCGAACCACCCAACGCAGATTCAAGAGTCGCGGCCACAGAATCCTGATTGAGCATGAAATCATGCCTACTGAACGAAACCACGAGGGTGAAAGCCCCTCGATCAGCCTCAGGATGAACGGTGAGGCCAGAAGCCTTGTAGATCTCATCAGCAAAAAATCTACCCTTGGAGAAATCCAAGCTAAGGGTAGATCCAGTCGAGCGATCCATCTCCAAATACATGAGGAGAGAGATCTTGGAGCGCCGAACAATATGAGTGGATTGGATCACCAAATTATTGGTGAGAAGTGGAGATCGCCGGGGAGCTAGGGTTTAGGGGTGGGTGGGTGGAAGGGGGCGCCATTGGATGGGGACCAGCTATGTTGAGACAACATAGGCCACCACATCTATGATGATACATCGCCAGTGCTATTATAAATGGATGGGTTAATGTTCATCGAAAATAGCTCAGGGAGTAGAATGAGTAGAGCAGAGGAATTGTGGGCTTACCCAGCTAGGAGGACTATACATAGAATATCCTTCCCTGTGTTTGAGGCGTAGGAACTCCTCTTCCTCCCCTTTGAACAGCTCGGCCAATATTTTGGCCAGGGCGGAAGGGGTGTCTGGACCTTTCCTGCTGCAGCGGGAGGCGTCATCTTCCCCATTATAGTGCCACATGGGAAGTCCTCTGTATTGGAGTGGCTGCCCCCCCCCTTCCCGCACTATGGAGGTCGCCATTACTTCAACTATCGTATATCCGGACTGGGCGAGCATCTTTATCTTGCTCAAGAGTTGGCGCACCTCCGCCCTATCTTCCTCCTCGAGGCTCCGAGGACGCCAGCTGTGGCGTTTCTTCAAAGGGACGCTTGTGAACTCAGGAAGGCCCCTCCGGGCTGGGTCTGGAAGTACGACATCCTCAATGTAGAACCACTCGGAAGTCCACTCTTCAGACGCCTTCGTCGGCGTGCCGGATTGGTATCCGGTCTCGGCAATGCGCCATATTTCGGCTCCGCCCACTTCAAATATCGATCCCTCATGGTTACGCGGGACAAGGTGGAATAACTTTCTCCACAGTTCAAAATGGGCCTCACAACCCAGGAATAATTCGCATAAAGCGACATAACCCACAATGTGCAGGATGGAGGCTGGAGCAAAATTTTGCAGTTGGAGGCCATAATATTCCAGAAGCCCTCGGAGGAATGGATGAATTGGAAATCCCACGCCCCTTAGCAGATAGGGGACAAAACACACTCGTTCCCCCCGGATGGGGAAATCCTCCGCCTGGGTTTTGCCGTCGAAGGAGGCTAACCCTGCTCGAACAGGGACCAAATCCGCAGAGGGGAAACCCCTGCGTTTGTAGCTTCACCAGCTGACTGTGGGATATGGAGCACTTCTCCCACTCGCCTCTCTCTGGACCGTAGGGATGGGAGGAGGGGCTGGGAACGCTAGACATGTTGGAGTGTTCTTTCCTAGCAGCCTTTGAGGATTTTCTCCGCGAGATGATTGAACAGATCTGGTATCCAATCTCGTTAAATAGACGACGTCCCTCACGTGGTCGGGGTGTTATGTGCAAAAATACCCAGACCTCTCGCATCGCTCGACACATGGAAGCTGAAGTTGTTGATACACAGAAGCCGAGGGGTACAACATTAAATGGAAGGCCGAATACACTACTTGAAGTCCTGATGGAGGAACCCGCCTTACAATGCCGAAGAGAATCTATGCGCCGAACACCTCGTCATTGAAGACTGGTTCGGGGGCTACTGAGGGAGTCCTGGACTAAGGGGTCCTCGGGCTCTGATCTGTTAGCCATGGGCCGGACTGATGGGCTATGAAGATACGAAGACTGAAGACCGCACCCGTGTCCGGATGGGACTCTCCTTCACGTGGAAGGCAAGCTTGGCGACCAAATATGTAGATTCCTTTCTTTGTAACCGACCTTGTGTAACCCTAGATCCTCCCGGAGTCTATATAAACCGGAGGACTTAGTCCGGAGAGGAGATACTCATTACCATAGTCATACAAGCTATACTTCTAGGGTTTAGCCATTACGATCTCGTGGTAGATCAACTCTTGTAATACTCATATTCATCAAGATCAATCAAGGGGGAAGTAGGGTATTACCTCCATAGAGAGGGCCCAAACCTGGGTAAACATTGTGTCCCCTGTCTCCTGTTACCATCGACCTTAGACGCACAATTCGGGACTCCCTACCCGAGATTCGCCGGTTTTGACACAGATAGTCTTTGTCTACAAAGCCTCAGGTCGCGACGCCGTGGTGTGCTCGGCGCTGACCTTCGTACTATCATCCTGGCGGTCTTGGTCTTGTAGCATGGAAATGGAAACCTTTGGCTGATTCCTCGGGACTCGATGCCTGCGCTTGCCTCTTAGCACCAAAGAGGAAACCCGCTATCCTACGCCCGCTGGCGCCCGGCTGGCCTTGGTCATCATGGCTTGCATGATCCGAACCTCATGAGGAGAGGGCTTTCACAGAAATCTCCGCTCCTCAGGAGCCAGCCCGAGGAGGCCGCTCCTTCTAGAGGTCCTGACGTGGACCGCCTTGTGAGGCCTACCCCCTGCGAGGGTCTTCTCTTGCTGGTGTTGAAGATGGGTCGTACCAGTCTGCTGACGTAGCCATGCCGCGGGCCATAGGAAGGCAAGTCTGGGTACCCCGGTTCCTAGAACGCTGACAATTGCAACAAAGGCAATGTCACTTTTCTTGTTAATGGTAATGAGCATACGGTACACTTTCCAAAGTAACAACCTCAAGTTCATAATATCAATTCTATTGGAAAAATTTCAACTGTTACTATTGGAGGTTTTGAATTCCCTCTTCCTACTATCAAAAAGAAATATGATATTCTTTTTGTTGGGGACATGCATATCCCAGTTGAGGTAACCTAGTGTTATTCGAAAATTCTCCGGTTTCATGTTATTCGAAAGAAGTTTGTTAATAAGACTTGATCAACCTTGTTAATGGATTCCTTTTGATGGGCATGAGATGGATGAATTTAGAAAGCACAACTTTCTGTACCCACTTTTTACTTTCTGTTATTTAGAATTAATAAAGCAAAAATAGTATTTTTCTCACTGTTTTCTGAATTATCCATGAAATAAAAAATGTCCCAAAAATAGAAGTTATCCAAATGCCCTGAAAATTTAGTATGAGTTTTTATAGAATATTTGAGAATTTCTGGCATTAAGAACACACCAGGGGGCTTCACTAGGGGGCCACAAGGGTGGAGGGCACACCCTACCCCCTGGGCGAGCCCCCTTATCTTGTGGGTCCCACATGGGCCCCATGTGGGTCCCCTCCGCTTATTCCAGCACCCATCCACTTTGTCTTCTTCCAGATGTTCAAACCCGTGTTCTTGCTCATTTTGCTGCCATTTTCGATCTCCTTGCTCAAAGCTCCATTCGCAAAACAGCTTTGGGGGATTGTTCTTCGGTATGTGAGTCCTCCAATGGTCCAATTAGTTTTTATTCTAGTGCTTTATTTATTGCAAATTTTTGTTGTTGTGGTGACCTTGTTCTTGAGCTTGCATGTCATATCTATATGGTCCAAAGTAGTTTTGATGCATGATATAGCCTCTAGGCACTTGTGGGAGTAGTTGCTATCAATTTTGTTGAGTTTGGTTCACTTTTATTTTGAGGCACTAAAATTTCAGAAATTTTTCAGAGGAAGAAAAATGTCTAGGAAAATGTACCAAGGTGGTTCCTCGAGGAAGTAAGCACCGAGGCTTGCGATACGTGAGCCGGACCTTGAACCACCAAGGGAAGCTCAAGTGTGGCCTTGTGAATGGCCATCGAATGAATTCATGGTTCATGCAGGTTTCAAGGATGAGTTTGATGCATATGTACAAAATGCCGGCCTTGAGGACTTCGTGTCAGACAAGTGTCGACAATACTATTACCTCACCGATTCCTTTGTGCGGAGGTAAATGGGAGATATTTTATAACTAGAGAGGAGGCAAACGAGTATGAGAGAACAGCAGAGGCCGCTCGCCTCCAAGAAGCAACCCGCCAAGCGGTAGCTGCCGCAACATAGTACAAACCCAACTATGATTTCGGATATCATCCGGGTCAGTGGTGGCCTTAGACCAACTTAGGCAAAAAGCCTAAGCTTGGGGGAGTACGTATCTCTCACTGACATTACATTCATGTTCACACACTCATTTCAGTTGTCGGTGTTCATACTCTTTCATTGTATTATCCATGTTAGTTTATTTCTTTTTCTCGCTTTCTTCTTGTGTGTTTGAAAAACTTTGAGAAAAACAAAAAAATACTAGTTGTAGCTTCTATTTAGTTTACTTTCCATGTTTGCAAAATAGTAGTATTAAATGAAAACCCAAAAAGATTTCTCGTTCTTCTTTTGCTTGTTGGGAGCTTTCACGTGTAAATAGTTCTTCTCGTTCTTGTTTTACTTTCTTCAGAGAAAAAAAACTCCAAAAACATTTTAGTGTGTTTCTTTGAAATTGTTTTCTTTTCTTTGGGGGCCGAGAGGAGAAGACCACGATGAAATTCTTGAGTGGCTCTCATATGCGTTATTGTTGATCTAACAAAGAGCCCATATTACCTTGTCTTCTCCTTTGAATTAAATGTTTGCATATTCCAGCTTAAACCAATGCATGTGCACTATTATTATTATCCACACCGTTCGGTCGTGCAAGTGAAAGGCAATAATGACGATATATGATGAAATGATTGAGATGAGGAAAAGCTGGTATGAACCCGGCCTATCTTGTTTTTGTAAATATGATTAGTTCATCATTCCCGATTCAGCCTATTATGAATTAAACATGTTTGCAATGACAATTAGAGATTGTAGTTACTCATGCCATGCTTAATTAGCTAGGAGTTTATAATGGTTTACCTTGCGTGCCAACATGCTTTTAAATGGTTGTGATGTAGTATGATAGGATGGTATCCTCCTTTGAATGATTTGAGTGGCTTGACTTGGCACATGTTCACGCATGTAGTTGAAACAAAATCAACATAGCCTCCATGATATTTATTTTCAGGGTTATTTATATCCTACTCATGCTTGCATTCAATGTTGGTTAATCTCAATGCATGTTTATAACAGTTTTCGCTCACTAGTTGGTCGCTCCTCAATCTCTTGCTAGCCTTCACCTGTGCTAAGCGGGAATACTGCTTGTGCATCCACTTCCATAAACACAAAATTGTTCCATATGAGTCCACCGTACCTACCTACATGCGGTATTTACCTGGAGATCCAAGTAAATTTGCATGTGCCAAACTCTTAATCTTCAAATGATACTCTATTTTGTATGCTCGAATCGCTCATGTGGCAACTAGGGTTGTCAATACCTTCCATGCTAGGTGGGTTATTCTCACGATGAGTCGACTCCGCTCATCATTCGCGAGAAAATGGCTGGTAACCGGATGCCCAGTCCCATGCTCAAATCGAATCAAAATATAATTGCAAAAAAACTCCCCCAGGTCTGTTGTTAGTTGGACGGTACCCGTTGCATCGGACCAACCGTGGAATGTGCTTGTTGGTGGAGGGGGACTATAAACTTTACCATTCTGTTTGGAAACCGCCTATAATGTATGTAGTATGTGTTGACACCAGATTTTGGCATGGTCAAGAACTTATTTAAGATGGCCTCAAATGGAGAAGTGATCTACATGAAAGAGTTCTGTATTGTTGATATGATCTTTGCAGTTTGAGCCATCGCCGTCCGATTTCATATCGAAGGCCGAAACTATGCTCAAAGTACTAAGATCTTATACTCAGAGTATAGTTTGGCCAATTAAGCCCCCAAGACGACCTCAAATGGAAAAACTTTCTACACAAGTTGTCTTGTCCCGTCGAACCGGTCGATATTAATATAAAACTTATCTCAATCCGAGATCATATGCAAAAGTAAGAGCCATTCGAATGCAGCTCTGCCAGGACGCCACATATGGCGCGCCCTGATAACCCACAAGTATAGCGGATCGCAACAGTTTTCGAGGGTAGAGTATTCAACCCAAATTTATTGATTCGACACAAGGGGAGCCAAAGAATATTCTCAAGTATTAGCAGTTGAGTTGTCAGTTCAACCACACCTGGATAACTTAATATCTGCAGGAAAGTATTTAGTAGCAAAGTAATATGATAGTAGTGGTAACGGTAACAAAAGTAAAGGTAGAAAAAGTAATGATTTTGGTGTTTTGTAGTGATTGTAACAATAGCAACGGAAAAGTAAATAAGCGAAGAACAATATGTGAAAAGCTCGTAGGCATCGGATCGGTGATGGAGAATTATGCCGGATGCGGTTCATCATGTAACAATCATAACATAGGGTGACACAGAACTAGCTCCAATTCATCAATGTAATGTAGGCATGTATTCCAAATATAGTCATACGTGCTTAAGAAAAAGAACTTGCATGACATCTTTTGTCCTACCCTCCCATGGCAGCGGGGTCCTAATGGAAACTAAGGTATATTAAGGCCTCCTTTTAATAGAGTACGGGAACAAAGAATTAGCACATAGTGAATACATGAACTCCTCAAACTATGGTCATCACCGGGAGTGGTCCCGATTATTGTCACTACGGGGTTGCCAGATCATAACACATAGTAGGTGACTATAGACTTGCAAGATAGGATCAAGAACTCACATATATTCATGAAAACATAATAGGTTCAGATCTGAAATCATGGCACTTTCGGGCCCTAGTGACAATTAAGCATAGCAAAGTAATAGCAACATCAATCTCATAACATAGTGGATACTAGGGATCAAACCCTAACAAAACTAACTCGATTACATGATAGATCTCATCCAACCCATCACCGTCCAGCAAGCCTACGATGGAATTACTCACGCATGGCGGTGAGCATCATGAAATTGGTGATGGAGGATGGTTGATGATGACGATGGCGACGAATCCCCCTCTCCGGAGCCCCGAACGGACTCTAGATCAGCCCTCCCGAGAGGTTTTAGGGCTTGGCGGCGGCTCTGTATCATAAAACACGATGAATCCTTCTTTATGATTTTTTTCTCCCCAAAAGCAAATATATAGAGTTGGAGTTAAGGTCGGAGGAGCTCCAGGGGGGCCATGAGGTAGGGGGTCGCCCCTTAGGGGGGCAGGCGCGCCCCCCACCCTCGTGGCTAGGGTGTGGGCCCCTTGTCTTCATATTTTGCAAGGATTTTTTATTATTTCCAAATAGACGTTCCGTGAAATTTCAAGTCATTCTGAGAACTTTTGTTTCTGCACATAAATAACACCATGGAAAGTCTGCTGAAACAGCATCAGTCCGGGTTAGTTCCATTCAAATCATGCAAGTTAGAGTCCAAAACAAGGGCAAAACTGTTTGGAAAAGTAGATACGATGGAGACGTATCAACTCCCCCAAGCTTAAACATTTGCTTGTCCTCAAGCAATTCAGTTGATAAACTGAAAGTGATAAAGAAAAACTTTTACAAACTCTGTTTGCTCTTGTTGTTGTAAATATGTAAAGCCAGCATTCAAGTTTTCAGCAAAGATTATGCTTAACCACATTTGCAATAACTCTTAGGTCTCATGTTTACTCATATCAATAGCATAACCAACTAGCGAGCCATAATAATAAATCTTGGATGACAACACTTTCTCAAAAAAATCATGATATGATATAATAAGATGGTATCTCGCTAGCCCTTTCTGAGACCGCAAAACATAAATGCAGAGCACCTTTAAAGATCAAGGACTGACTAGACATTGTAATTCATGGTAAAAGATCATACCCAATATAAATTAATAGTAATGAATGCAAATGACAGCTGCGCTCTCCAGCTAGTGCTATTTAATAAGAGGGTGATGACTCAACATAAAAGTAAATAGATAGGCCCTTCGCAGAGGGAAGCAGGGATTTGTAGAGGTGCCAGAGCTCGGTTTTTGAAATAGAGATAAATAATATTTTGAGCGGCATACTTTCATTGACAACATAACAACCAAGAGATGGCGATATCTTCCGTGCTACACACATTATAGGCGGTTCCCAAACAGAATGGTAAATTTTATACTCCCCCTCCACCAACAAGCATCAATCCATGACTTTCTCGAAACAACGAGTGTCTCCAACTAGCAACAGTCCCGGGGGGAGTTTTGTTTGCAATTATTTTGATTTAGTTTGCATAAAGCATGGGACTGGGCATCCCGGTGACCAACCATTTTCTCGTGAATGAGGAGCGGAGTCCACTCCTCTTGAGAATAACCCGCCTAGCATGGAAGATAAGGGCAGCCCTAGTTGATACATGAGCTATTCGAGCATACAAAATGTAATGTTTATTTGAAGGTTTAGAGTTTGGCACATACAAATTTACTTGGAACGGCAGGTAGATACCGCATATAGGAAGGTACAGTGGACTCATATGGAATAACTTTGGGGTTTAAGGGATTGAAGGCATATAGGAAGGTATAGTGGACTCACGATATTTTAAGGTATTCCCGCTTAGTACAAGTGAAGGCTAGCAAAAGACTGGGAAGCGACCAACTGGAGAGCGACAACAGTCATGAACATATATTAAAATTAATAAACATTGGATGCAAGCATGAGTAGGATATAATCCACCATGAACATAAATATCGTGAAGGCTATGTTGATTTTGTTTCAACTACATGTGTGAACATGTGCCAAGTTAAGTCACTTAAATCATTCAAAGTAGATACCACCCCACTATACCACATCACAACCATTTTAATAGCATGTTGGCACGCAAGGTAAACCATTATAACTCATAGCTAATCAAGCATGGCACGAGCAACTATGATCTCTAATTGTCATTGCAAACATGTTCATTCATAATAGGCTGAATCGGGAACGATGAACTCATCATATTTACAAAAACAAGAGAGGTCGAGTTCATACCAGCTTTTCTCATCTCAGTCAGTCCATCATATATTGTCATAATTGCCTTTCACTTGCAAGACCGAACGATGTGAATAATAATAAGAGTGCACGTGCATTGGACTAAGCTGGAATCTGTGATCATTCAATAAACAGGAGAAGACAAGGCAATATGGGCTCTTGGTTAAATCAACAATAATGCATATAAGAGCCACTTCAACAATTTAATCATGGTCTTCTCCTATCGCCCCCAAAGAAAAGAAAAGAAATAAAACTATTTACACGGGAAAGCTCCCAACAAGAAAAGAAGAATGGGGAATCCTTTTGGGTTTTCTTTTCAATTATTACTACTACAGCAATAAAAGTAAACTAGCTAGAAGCTACTACTATTTTTTTTGTTTTTCTCAAGGTTTATTAAACACACAAGAAGAAAGCAAGAAAAAGAAAATAAACTAGCATGGATATTACAGTGAAAGAGTATGAGCACCGACATCTAGCAATGAGTGTGTGTGAACATAAATGTAATGTCGGTGGGAAATACGTACTCCCCCAAGCTTAGGCTCTTGGCCTAAGTTGGTTCATTGCCACGGGTGGCCTGGCGGATATCCATAGTTGTAGTTGGGGTCGTACTGAGATGCAGAGGCTATCGCCTCCTGAGCTGCAGCGTGGCGGCGAGCTGCCTCCGCCCTCCTCTCGTACTCATCTGCCTCCTCTCTGGTAATAAAATGTCTTCCTTTTGCCTGATAATCAAAGAACGCAGGAGCAGGGAGAGTAATACGGACAACATGACATCTGTCAAAGATTAAGCGATATCGGAGAGGTGATTCATTCCTCTCGACAAAGTGGTGGCAGACCATAGAATTATAGTCTAAATAAGTACGAGGCAACTCAATATCATCCTCACGAACGTCCACACCAAGAAAATCAGCTAAGCGGGTTGCATAAATTCCTCCAAATAAATCTCCATTAAATCTATTATTATGCAACCTATGTGCAACAATAGCTCCCAAATTATAAGATTTGTCTCCTAACACAGCACTCCTAAGAATAATGAGGTCAGGGACACACATGTGACATGCCTCATCTTTACCATTTATGCACCTACCTATGAAGAGAGCAAAATAATGTATAGCAGGAAAATGAATGCTCCCTATGGTAGCTTGTGCTATATCTCTAGATTCCCCCACAGTTATACTAGCAAGAAAATTTCTAAATTCAGATTTGCGGGGTTCATTAACACTACCCCATTGTGGGAGTTTGCAAGCAGAAGTAAAATCCTCTAAGTCCATGGTATAAGATTTTTCATAAAGATCAAACAGGACAGTTGGAGAATTACGTGAAGATGAAAATTCAAACCTCCTCACAGATGTACTAGTGAGATAGTGGTACTGGAGGCATTTGTCTGCCTCAAAGCTCACAAGATCAGTGTTACGCAAATATGCGTTAAATTCTTCCTTGATTCCCGCTCGATCCATAAAGTTTTCTGAAGGCCATTCACAAGGCCGCACTAGAGCGTCCCTTGGTGGCTCATCGTCAGCATCACGCATTGCAAGTCTGGGTCCTTGCTTCCTCGAAGAACCACCTTGGAACATTTTCCTAAGCATATTTCTTCCCCTGAAAAATTTCTGAAATTTTTAGTAACTTCAAACAAAAGTGAACCAAGCTCAACAAAATTGATAGCAACTACTCCTACAAGTGCCTAGAGCCTATAGCATGCATTAGAAATACTTGGAACCATATAAATTTGACATGCAAGCTCAAGAACATGGTCACCGACAGCAAAAATTTGCAATGAATAAAGCACTAGAACAAAAACTAATTGGACCAATGGAGGAGTCACATACCAAGGAACAATCTCCCCAAGCAGTTTTGTGAGGGGTGCTTTGAGCAAGGAGATTTAAAATCGCAGCAAAATGAGCTAGAAATCGTGCTTGAGCTGGATATTGGTGTTTGTGGGAGGAAGGAGTGTGTGGGTGCAGGAATAAGTGGAGGAGGTCCACCTGGGCCCACGAGGCAGGGGGCGCGCCCTCCACCCTCGTGGCCAGGTGCTTGCCCCTCCTGCTGTGTTCTCAGTGCCAGATATTCTCAAATATTCCAGAAAAAATCATATTCCATTTTCAGGGCATTTGGAGAACTTTTATTTTCGGGGTATTTTTATATTGCACGGATAAATCAGAAAAATACTATTTTTTACTTTATTTCAACTAAATAACAGAAAGTAGAGAGAGGGTACACAGAAGGTTGTGTCTTCTAGTTTCGTCCATCTCATGCTCATCAAAAGGAATCCACTAACAAGGTTGATCAGGTCTTGTTAACAAACTCATTCTGAATAACATGAAACTGGAGAAATTTCGAATAACACAATGTTACCTCAACGGGGATATGCACATCCCCAATAATAAGAATATCATATTTCTTCTTGACAGTAGGAAGAGGTAATTCAAAACCTCCAAATATAATCGATGGAATTTTTTCCAATAGAGTTGATACTATGAACTTGAGGTTGTTTCCTCGGAAAGTGTACCGTGTGCTCATTACCATTAACATGAAAAGTGACATTGCCTTTGTTGCAATCAATAACAGCCCCTGCAGTATTCAAAAAAGGTCTTCCAAGAATAATAGACATACTATCGTCCTCGGGAATATCAAGGATAACAAAGTCCGTTAAAATAGTAACGTTTGCAACCACAACAGGCACATCCTCACAAATACCGACAGGTATAGCAGTTGATTTATCAGCCATTTGCAAAGATATTTTAGTAGGTGTCAACTTATTTAAATCAAGTCTACGATATAAAGAGAGAGGCATAACACTAACACCGGCTCCAAGATCACATAAAGCAGTTTTAACATAGTTTCTTTTAATGGAGCATGGTATAGTTGGTACTCCTGGATATCCTAGTTTCTTTGGTATTCCACCCTTAAAAGTATAATTAGCAAGCATGGTGGAAATTTCAGCTTCCGGTATCTTTCTTTTATTAGTAACAATATCTTTCATATACTTAGCATAAGGATTCATTTTGAGCATATCAGTCAATTGCATACGTAAAAAGATAGGTCCCCGCTGCCACGGGAGGGTAGGACAAAAGATTTCATGCAAGTTCTTTTCCATAAGCATGTATGACTATATACAGAATACATGCCTACATTATATTGATGAATCGGAGCTAGTTCTGTGTCACCCTAGGTTATAACTATTGCATGATGAATGCCATCAGACATATTTATCCATCATTGATCCATTGCCTACGAGTTCGTTTCATATTGATCTTTGCTAAGTTACTTTTCCGTTGCCACTGTTACGGTTGCTACGAAATTGCTACTGTTACTTTTGCCACTGTTATCGTTACTTCCATAGTACTTTGCTGCAGATATTAAGTCTTTCAGGTGTGGTTGAATTGACTACTCAGCTGCTAATACTTGAAAATATTCTTTGCCTCCCCTTGTGTCGAATCAATAAATTTGGGTTGAATATTCTACCCTCGAAAACTGTCGTGATCCCCTATACTTGTGGGTTATCAACTGCACAAATTGAACGAAGCTTCTCCGACAAAGGTCGGCAACCCACGACCGAAGAGTTGGCAATCTCCGAGAGTGTTTGAGCAGTCGCCCGGTCCTCCACGGCATACCTTGCCACATCGGAGCCCGTCCAAGCCCAGATCGCGGCCACCCATGCCCAGCTCGTGGCGGCCTTTTCCGAAGAGATGGTTGACGCGGATGGCGAGATGCTTGCCGAGTATGGTGTGATGGATGCCATGGAGCCCCTTCCCCAGGAGATCGTTGGGCGCGAGCTTGACATGGAGGAGGTGGCGGAGATCGATGAGCACCAACCGTAGTAGTACTCTTTGTTTTGTTTAATTAAGAATGCCGGTCTTTAATTTTTTAGAGTAATGTTTAGGTCAGCTAGCTCTGTTTAATTGCTGAACTTGCTCGATTAAGAAGTGTGGGTATGTTGTAGTCTCCTTTGTGTACCCAAATTATGCAATGACGTGGATGACCACTGTAACCAGGGAAATTCGAACCAAAATTTTTGACGTTCAAACTCATCACACACGGGTTAAGCTATCTGAATCATTTGTGATGTTCACATATCGTACATAGTGCTAAATAAGGGATCGTGTCTGATGACACTTTGCGCGCCAGTTTTTTGCTGCACCGATCCAAAATTTTCGGCTTCCGCGGAAATATCTACCTCCCCACCACTCCCCCTTACCAAAAGCCATATTTCTCGTGTTTCCGCCTTCCTTTCGGTTACCTTCAGAAATAAAACGGGGATGTCTCTCATTTAAGAAAAAGCGCCCCTTTACTTACGGCTCGCTGGAGGGCTGATCTCCTTGGGGAAATAGTGCGGCCGGGGCATCTCCCGCCGCAGGACCCTCTGGCGAAGATTTCTTCCCCCGCTTCGAGGCTTTGGCCTCCGGATCTTCAGAAGCGGTCCTCTTCTCCCTTGGAGGGAGGATTCTCGATCCCCCTTTCTTGATAGCCTCCTTCACGGAGGTAGTAGTTCCTTGTTCCCCTTCGCCTTCTTCAAAAGGCACAACCTCTAGCATCTTTGTTAATACCGGATCCGGCGTGGTCTCAGGGAGGGGGGCCGGACACCTGATCAGTTTTGCTTTTGCTATCCACTCCTGTTTAAAGGATAGCTCTTTTAAGGGCAAGTATATGATAGATATGCGGATAGCATGTCCGGGTACAGGACTACTTACTTGAGTATCCGGGCGATTGCAGCTCAGACCTGTATCCTCGGTCAAGTCCGGACACATTGCCTTTGATCCGAAGAACAGTTGGTACATCTCCACGGGCGTTACGCCCATAAAATGTTGGAGAGTTTGTGGTCCCTCCGGATTAAACTCCCACAGGCGGAGGGGGCGACGTTTGCAGGGCAAGGTGCGACGAATCAGCATGACCTGCGCTACTACGACCAGATTGATCTCTCTTTCTTGGAGGTCTCGAATACGGCCCTGCAACAGAGGTACGTCCTTGGACGGTCCCCAGTCGAGCCCTTTATTGACCCATGACGCCCGCCGCAATGGAGGACCCGAGCGGAAGGCAGGTGGCGCCGCCCATTTGGTGCCCCTGGGAGCGGTGATATAGAACCACTCCTGTTGCCATAAATTGAGCTCCTTTTGAAAAGAGCCCTCGGGCCATGGAGCGTCCGCATTCTTGCTTATAACGGCCCCTCCGCACTCCGCCTGATGCCCCTTGATCATCTTCGGCTCCACTTTGAAGGTCTTGAGCCACAATCCGAAGTGAGGGGTAATGCAGAGGAAGGCTTCACACACGACAATGAGCAGCGAGATGTGGAGGATGGACTCCGGATCCAAGTCATGGAATTCCAGCCCATAATAAAACATGAGCCCCCTCACGAAGGGGTCCGTCGGGAAGCCTAAACCCCGAAGGAAGTGAGACACAAATACCACGCTCTCACCAAGCTCGGGAGTGGGAATAGCCTGCCCTTGGGCAGACAGCCTATGCGAAATTTCGCCGGTTAGATACCTGGCGTCTCTCAGCTTTAGCACATCTTCTTCCGTGACGGAGGAAGACATCAACTGGCCGTGCAGGCCGGAGCCGGACATCGTTGAAGGTCCGAAGCGCCTGAATCTGGAGCTTTGGGTGTTGGAACTCGAGGCGCGGGGCGGATTCGATTGAGATTGAAAGAAAGAAGCGGGCCCTGGTCTCGTTATAAAGAGGTTGAATACCAAGAGCCCTCCCCGTGACAGTTCGGGACTCGCCTTCGATGGAGGAGGCGTGCCAGCGGGCGCGATTGGGTTACCCACGCCCGTATTGATGAGAATCCATGAATAAGGGGGCACGATCTCTGTTTTGATAAGACGTGCCAAGGAAACCGCCTCGCTAAACGCGCTGAGGTGGAACAATAAAAATGATTCTTATAAAGGCCTGGCCGTGGTGTGATGTCACGCCGCGGAATACGTCAGCAGATCTGTGCAAATGTTATTCTCTCTACGGTAGTATGTGGATCTTGTTTTGCAGAGCATGACACTATCCTTGTGTTCAAAATCTTCTATGAAGTATTCGGAGGAGGAACCCGCCTTGCAATGCCGAAGACAATATGCGCGCCAGACTCGTCGTAATTGAAGCCTGGTTCAGGGGCTACTGAGGGAGTCCTGGATAAGGGGGTGTCCGGATAGTCGAACTATCAACGGTGGCCGGACTCCTGAACTATGAAGATACAAGATTTAAGACTTCGTCCCGTGTCCGGATGGGACTTTCCTTAGCGTGGAAGGCAAGCTTGGCGATACGGATATGTAGATCTCCTACCATTGTAACCGACTCTGTGTAACCCTAACCCTATCTGGTGTCTATATAAACCGGAGGGTTTTAGTCCGTAGGACGAACAACAATCATACCATAGGCTAGCTTCTAGGGTTTAGCCTCTTTGATCTCGTGGTAGATCCACTCTTGTACTACCCATATCATCAATATTAAACAAGCAGGAGTAGGGTTTTACCTCCGTCGAGAGGGCCCGAACCTGGGTAAAAACATCGTGTCCCTTGTCTCCTATTACCATCCGCCTAGACGCACAGTTCGGGACCCCCTACCCGAGATCCGCCGGTTTTGACACCGACAGTGGTGATTAGTTAACTGTTTGGTTCAATTCTACAATGCGATGTTCAATTGTTGTGGGTGCATTTTGTTATTGTATACCATGTGAGATATAAATCAAATTTGGCAGTACTAAATACATGAGAAACAAATATTATCCCTATATTTCCAAGTTGTTAAGCATGCTTGGTTTGGTTAACTGTCTGATCTTCTATTAGGAGTATGTTATATTGTGCAATGTGGTGCTCAATTAATGTTTGGTTTATTTGTTGTGGTGCTTAGTTAACTGCTTGGTTCAATTATGCAATGCGATGTCCAATTGTCATGGGTAGAATTTGGTATTGTTGTGCATGTGAGGAATAAATCGAATCTGGCTGCACTTAATACATGAGAAACATATATAATTGCTATATTTCCTAGTTTTTAATCATGCTTGGTTTGAATAAATGGGTTTTCCATGTGGCTCGAATTAATCTGATGAATCTGCAATGTTCTTATTTTTCATCAACATATTTTACGGATAGCATGTGAACCCTCACTTAACCTGATCACTAACTACCTTATATGTGTTGCAGGGAAACAATGGGAAGCACAGAGGTTTACAATCAAGGTTTGCACATGCATGGTCCTTTGTCTAATAGCACATTATTGTGCAATTGCAGGAACCATTCTAATATTTAGGTTTTTAACAATTTGGTCTTGCACATGTAGGTCATGCTGTCAGAAGCTTTGACCCACCGTTAGACCCTTTTTGCATATGGAGAAATGAGTTGTCCATGAATATCAGTCAAGTCAAGAAACTCAGAAAGATTGGTAGGATAAAGAAATTAGCGACAAAAAACAACAAGATCTTTGTCTGCACAATGAAGAAGACACACTACTGCAGGATGCTGCTAACGCGACACTACGATCAGAGACCCTTCGACGAAACTGTGTGCGATGCAATAATCACAGACGGTGATGTAAACAACGTCAAAAAATATGCAAAACGTTTGTGATGACGGATGCCTCAAACACGGTTCAGATTTTAGTTGAGTGTGCAATGCAGGGCATACGGTTCAGTTCAATGAACTGTTTGCGATGAGGCAGAAGAACAGAAACGGGTAGCCAGATGAAGGTATGTGCGATATACGTCATACGGTTCACTCAAATGAACTGTTTGTGATTAGGCGGAACAAAAGAAACAGTCAGCCAGATCAAGGTGTGTGCGATAGAGGGCAAACAGTTCACTCGGATGAACTATTTGCATTGAGCCAAGATGACAAAAATGTTTCAGTATAACAAGATGTGTGTGATACGCGGCAAACATGTCTGTAATCGGAAATGTGTGCGAAGACCGATAATAACACAGACGGTTGCTGCTAATAAGACGTGTGTGTTGTGCGTTGGGATTGCATACAGAACAACAACATATATATACAGACTTATAAGGACATGGTTGCATAACCAAATTAAACATCCAATTACATAGGTGGCTACTACACACATGATATTTGCACACACACCAAAGTAAACTATTACATGCATAATTACATATATGGCTACTACACACATGACATTTCCACACACCAAAGTCAACTATATATTACATGCGTAATTAACTAGGATAAACGATCATCTGATCATCATCTACTTCTTGTGACGCTTGCCGCTACTGCTTTGCTTGTGGCTCGATCCGGCCTCGTCGATTTCAGTAACAAGGCACTTCCTCATGTCAATGATCCGCGTGTGCATCTCGTAGCATGTGTACACGCTCTTGGCCGTGAACCTGAGGTGAGGTTCATCCAGTTGCCGCATCCAGGCCCCGTGCCAGGATACGGGACGTGTTCTATTGGCATCCTGCTTCATCTTTTCATAGTATGGGTCGATGATGGCCGAGCCGAGTTCAACCAGGGAGTCCTTCGTGCTACCCCAGACCCTGTAGTGCTCACAGATTTCGACAAGATTCTTGCAGGCCAAGCCCGTAACCCTGAGAAATTTTACATGATCGGTGGTTTCCACCGTAGCGAACTTGTAGTCGGTTCTGCTGACAAACCTGGTGAAACGGCCGCAAGGCTTTGTGGCCATGTAGTAGTGGTAGATGAGGACATGATGGCGCACTCACAACTAGGCAACGACAACCTTCTAATCTATGTTGGGATAACCGCCGGTGTACTGGAAGTCGATGTTGACCACCTTGTACTTGTCTCGGGCAACCAACTGCTCAATGGTATTGATGTAGTCGTCTCCCTCATGTGGGTCTCCACTTTATGCTCGCCGAACTCCATTGGAGCGCTGCTAGACATCCCCTCTCTATGTGTCGTCGTGGGTGTGCTTGTTGTGTTGTCGGGCGCGATCGAAAGGTTGAAGAGACTAAGGTATAATGGTCGCGGGAATTAAAGGGGAAGCCATATGGCCTGGAATATCAGCATGCCCGGATGGCAGTTCTAATTTGCAGCGTGTAACTCCATCGTGTTGTACGTAACTGCATTGTGTGGCGACGCATGTGGCGCAACCGCTTGCATATGGGCCCCCGACGTGATCGTGCACATGCCCAACAGCTAGCAAAGCGCGTGCGGAGAGACGCGAGCAGAGCGCTTCGCGGTCGCCTCAACGGCGAGCAACCATATATATGCCTATAACAGTTGAACACGCAAGGAAAAGCTATCCACAAGCCGAGCGCGTGGAGGTACGCGAGCAGAGCGGGCCGACGGACAGCAAAGCACGCCGACGAAGGCGAGCAGAGCGTGTCGTGGCGCCTAACGGCGTGCCGAGGGACGCGAGCAGAGGCCGGCACAGTGATACCTGGCAAATAAGACGAAATGTGCGAGTGATGGCGGAGACATCAAGCACGAATCATATTAGAGTTGCTTGTCCGATACGTGGCATATAGTTGATCCATCCGAGCTGTTTGTGATGGAATAATCCGTGTGTGTTGTGGGCAAATGGTTGCTGGTATCCAACCGTCTGCGTTGATGTACTCATGACCGACGGGTTCCCTAGTGTGGTCCGTGTGCGATGTGATATGCTCCGTCTACAAAACATCAACATATCTGTACTCTTAATGTCTCAGTTGATAGTCTCCGTTTCAGGGTTAATTTTTGTCCCACCTCCACTGGTTTTTTTGTGTCCTCACTCCCACCTCCCAGCGAACCCCAGGGCCGTCGAACAAAAAAAAGAAGTCTGGATTAGCGATGCCCCACGAAGTAAGGTGCCAAACCTCCGGTGGATCCAGAGAAAATCGGAAGGAAAAAATTTACGAAAAAAACCTAAGAAATTTAACCAGGGACGAGGCCCCCTCGCACGTAACGCGAAAAATTAGACAGCGCACCCCTGACCCCAAGGAAATCACGACCCCCTGCCCCACTCCCTCTCGTGGGCTCGTAGCTCTCTCCTCTCGAACACAACTCTAGGGTTCCATCGCCGCCAGGACGCCTATGGGATCCAGAGAAGGATCAAGACAGTGGCGACGGTCGCACGGCTCCCCTTCAAGACGAGCAAACCTACCCCTCCCGATCCTCTCGTTCATTTCCCTCTTTTGAAACGGCGGCGGCGGGTGGTGGCATCATTGGCGGCGGCAGCAAATCAGGTAGGATCCCATCCCTCTCTCCCTAAGCATGCTTTCTCGTCCTCTCTCGCGCGCTACAAAACGACAGGGGGCGGCGGCCTGAGGGCGTGGGCTTCTGTGCGCTGGGGTGGTGCTAAAGTGGTGGCCGGAGGAGGCACGTGACTGGTGGGCTGAAGTCGCGGCGTGACGCGGCGATGGCGTCGGCGACGACGATGTCTGGATCTAACATGGTAATAGCTTGGGGAGGTCATCCAGCTCGGGCGTGTAGCAAAAATCAGTCGGTGCTAGCTTCTGTGTCTTATGTCGGTAGAGCTTAACAACACTACGTCTCCTTTATCTCTTTTATCTTCTTTGTACTGAACTGGCCCCTCTTTGTTGCAGAAATTTCACGGTACCCAGGAGTAAGAATATTTTTGGTTAATTTGGGGATATGGTGATGTTCTGGTGACATGGAACATGCTGAGATTTGGACTTGAATCCTTGATTGTGCATGGGTATTCATGCTTCATACCCATGCTGGAAACAAATTTTCATTTTGAAACTGAGTAATCATACTATAACTACCGACATGTAGATTTATGCTCCATGTAGTATATTACTGGTCCATTATAGCTAGATTCAGTTCACCATTTGCAAGATCATATTACACTATATATAGAGACCAAATATTGTTTCATTTAGCTGTTTGTCCATGTATGTAGCTCATTCAGTTCTCTGAAACCTGGGGAGATTAATCCAAAGCTGAAGCAGGAACCACACGTCGATTATAGCTGTTGCAGCGGCAGATTCACCTTCCCTTTGTGCCTCATTGGACACAACAAGGGGTGGGTGTCCCATCTCCGGTGCGAAATTGTACTATGGTAACACCTTGTGTTGTTCAGCTTGGAATTGGATACTCGATGGTGTGTTGCCCCAAATTAGCAGCTCATTGTTACTTTGTAATCACGAATAATTTTCTTTGTTGTGAGTAATTGTGCATCGCGATGGGCTCTTCATTTTGTTATCGAATGTTGCAGACTATTATTGGCTTCTCAATGCAGATCTGTGATGCCCAGTTGCCCACTGATGGTATATGTTATGTCCTGCTCAAAATAGTCGGGGTAATATCTATGCTTATGTTGCGTTGTACAGGAACAGCCAAGGTTGTTGTAGTAATAAAATGAGCCCGACGTTGTCTACTGATCATTGTATATTGGATGGGCAAGTAGTAGGTTTTTCTCATCTTAGTCCTATAACTTCGTTTGTCTACTCTATTGTCATTTACACACTAACTTTTATGCCACATTAGGGAATATTCCTTTTATGCCATAGTTTTCTGTTGGAAGACTTCTATTTCTCCCATTCCAGGGATGCTAGGCTATGTAAGTAGCGACACTGTAATTTTTATTGATTTGAATCTTCGGGCTCTGTTTTCAAATTTTCAGCTACCAACGCTTGATCGGGACCATGCCCAAGACAACGGGTCCAATGTTTGGAAAGGATCACGAAAGTGACACGTGTCATGGTGAGGCCAGTTTCCATTCCGCATGTTTTCTTATTTTCTTCTATATCCGCAATTTGCGAGGTAATTTTAAATCATTTTGTATGCTTGTCGATGTTGATCTATGGCAAGAGTCTGGTTCATCACAACATCGGTGTTGTTTGGTTCTTCTTTTCTCCAAGTGTGACGCCCGGATAATCAAGCTACAGTAACCTCTGCAAATGATGCCACGTCACCACTCTTACTGTTGCTAACCTCGCAATGATTCGAAACCTTTTCAAATTCAAATTCAAATTAATGTCAAGCGACAAAGTTTTCAAAATATTAAACTAAAATGTTCGGAGTGTGCAGTTAAATGCCTAGGTGATTATAGTGCAACAAACACCTTTTTTGAAATTTTCTAAATATATTAAAATGAAATAAAACAGAAAAATGAAATAAATAAAAGGAAAAGACAGATCTAACTAAAAATACAAAAAAGCACCCCCATCGGGCCATCTGTGGCCCGGTTGGCCCAACTGGCAAAGGCCCAGCTGCCCCCACTCTCTCCATGTCCCCGGTGAGGCCCGACCCCCACCGACACCCACTCCCACGAATATCTCCTCCCCCTCTCCCCCGATTTGGATCGGGATCGAGGAGGAGGACCTCGATGCTGCGCCCCGTCGCCGCCAGGACCGCGCCGGCGTCCGGAGCTCCCCCCCCCCACTACGTCGTCGCCGCACACCGCCTCAGCCCAGGCTCCGCCCCCGTCGCTCGACGCCATTGCCGGCGCCGCCCCTCCCGGACTCCTCCGCGCCCCTCCTCTCCCTCGCGAGATGCCCGCCTCGACGCCGCGCCCCTGCCTCGGCATGGATGACCCCGCCGTCGACTAACCACCGCCTCGCCGTGCCGCCCCACCGGCGCCGCCTCGTCCGAGTCATGCTCGCCGCCCCAAGGCCAACTCGCCGGAGCCACCGCCATCATCGTGCTCCTTCGCCCCCTCGCCTCCCCATCTCCTCGTCGGCCGACATCGAGCCCACTGCCATCCCCCTGCAGCTCCCATGTGAGGAACCCCCTCTTGTACTCCCTCTCCTCCCGTCTGCGCCTCCCGCTTTCGCGCCGGGAGCCTTCTTCTGCGCCCCAGCACTTTGGCCTCGCCGCTTCCCACAGTTGGCGCCTTGCCCGCCCGGCAGCCTTTGTCCGTGGGCGCCCTGCCCGCCACTTCTGGTCTTGGCCATGGCCGCGCTGAGACCCGGCTGCCGTGTGACATCGCCTCGCTACCAGGAAGGGCTGCGGCTTTGCCCGCTGCCCTTTAACCCAGCGCCCGTTAAGTCCACCCTGGCCCAATGACATGTGGGGCCCATCCCCTGGAATGTTAAAAAAAGATATAAAAAAAGGAATTAAAAAATATATATTAATTAATTAATTAACTAACTAAATTAATTAAGTTAATTAAATCCTGATTAGTTGACTAGTTAAATTTACTTCACCTGCTAATTAAACTAAGTAACTGTTAATTAGATATCAGTCAATGATAGAATGGACCCACGCGTCAGTTTGACCAAGTCAACTGACTGTTGACTGCTGACATCACCCTGATGTCATGACGACGTCATAAAGGCATTTCCTAATTAAATTAATTCTGCTAATTCAAAAAAGGATTTAAATCTTTAGAAAATCATATCTTTTAATCCGTAACTCGGATGAAAATACTTTCTACATGAAAGTTGCTCAGAACGACGAGACGAATTCGGATACGCAGCCCGTTCGTCCGCCACACATCCCTAGCATAGCAAACCCGCAACTTTCCCCCTCCGGTTCATCCGTCCGAAAACACGGAACACGGGGATACTTTCCCGGATGTTTCCCCCCTCCACCGGTATCACCTCCTACTGCGTTAGGTCACCTCTAGCACCGCGTATTACCATGCTATGCTTTGTGATACTTTGATTGCTCAGTTATTTATTGTGTTCCCCTCTCATTACTTCTTCCAGAGACCCGAGATCGCCGACGACCCCCAGATCGACTACGGAGTTGGCGACCCCTCCTTCTTGCCGAGCAATCAGGCAAGCCCCCCTTTGATCACCGGATATCGCCTACTCTTCTCTATACTGCTTGCATTAGAGTAGTGTAGCATATTCTTTACTTCGATTAATCCTATCTTCTTTGCATAGCTTTGTCCTTGCTACTCTTGTTGTTACCTTTACCCGCTATCCTCGCTTAGTATAGGATGCTAGTGTTCCATCGGTGGCCCTACATTCTTGTCCGTCTTCGCCATGCTATACTCTTTGGGCTGTGATCACTTGGAGGTGATCACGGGCATATACTATATACTTTACACCATTACATTACCTGTGATCTTGTTAGGAGATGGGGCTGAAAGGACAGTGGCTCCATCCCGGTAGAGGTGGGCTGGGTTCCCGACGGCCCCATTGTTACTTTATGGCGGAGGCGGCAGGCAGGTTGAGACCACCTAGGAGAGAGGTGGGCTGGCCTGGTCGGCGTTCATGATACTTAACACGCTTAACGAGTTCTTGGTATTTGACTGAGTCTCGCCATTTGGTCTATACGCACTAACCATCTACGCGGGAGTAGTTATGGGTATCCCGTCGTCGTGGTATCAGCCGAAGCACTTGCCGTGGCGTCGGCCGACCGAGTGGCGCGCGCGATTGGATCTGGGAACGCCAGAGGGCTAGGTCGCTTCCGGCCGGCGTAAAGCAACGTGCAGGTGTGCTAAGGGCGATGGGCCTGCACCTGTGCGCTTAGGTTTAGACCGGCGTCTTGACCTCTCTGTTGAGCCTAGGTGGGGCTGCGGCGTGTTGATCTTCCGCGGCCGGGCATGACCCGAGAAAAGTGTGTCCGGCCAAATGGGATCAAGCGTGTTGGGTTATGTGGTGCACCCTAGGAAGTTAATCTATTCAAATAGCCGTGATCTTCGGTAATGTGACGACTTGGAGTTGTACCTTGACCTTATGACAACTAGAACCGGATACTTAATAAAACACACCCTTCCAAGTGCCGATATAACCCGGTGGTCGCTCTCTCGTGGTTACGAGGAGGATCGTCGGGTAGGATTATGCTATGCGATGCTATTTGGAGGACTTCACCGCTCTCTTCTACATGTTGCAAGGCGGAGGCTGCCAGAAGCGTAGTCTTCGACAGGATTAGCTATCCCCCTCTTATTCTGGCATTCTGCAGTTCAGTCCATCGATATGGCCCTTCACACATATATCCATGCATATGTAGTGTAGCTCCTTGCTTGCGAGTACTTTGGATGAGTACTCACGGTTGCCTTGTTCCCCCTTTTCCCCCTTTCTTTACCCGGTTGCTGCGACTGCACGATGGAGCCCAGAGCGACGCCACCGTCGATGGCGACTACTCCCGGAGGTGCCTACTACTACGTGCAGCCCACCGGACGGCAACCGGGAGTAGTTAGGAGGATCCCAGGCAGAGGCCTGCGCCTCTTCGATCTCAGATCCCGATTTGTGCTAGCCTTCTTAAGGCAAACTTGTTTAACTTATGTCCGTACTCAGATATTGTTGCTTCCACGACTCGTCTATGATCGAGCACTTGTATTCGAGCCCTCGAGGCCCCTGGCTTGTATTATGATGCTTGTATGACTTATTTATGTTTTAGAGTTGTGTTGTGATATCTTCGCGTGAGTCCCTGATCTTGATCGTACACATTTGCGTGCATGATTGAATCGGGGGCGTCACAAGTTGGTATCAGAGCCGACTGCCTGTAGGAACTCCCTTTCCAACTCCTTGGCCGAAGTCAAGTCTAGGCATTGCAAAACTTTTACTAACTTGGTTGTGTGTCTTACGGGCACACGTCGCCATCGGGTGGTAGTAGGATCTTTTACTCCTTGACCTATACTCTGGGACTCTGACATCTCTTCTATTCGGGTTAAATGATTTTGCTAAAATCTAACTCTAGGTTCTCGTTACCACTTCCTGCCGGAGAGCCCTTTAATACGGTTGATCAATCGCTTCAATGTAAGATTACGACAATACTCTCGACGTTCCCTCGATACTTTGTGCCATCCTCTTGCAATTCCCCTTCCACCGTAAACCCTTATGGATAACTACTTGCGCTTGTTATTCTTACATTCATCCCCGATTGGTCTCGTTATTACAAGATACCCTGAAAAACTCGTCGTTGTTTCGATAATCCTTTGAGCTTACTGCCTTGCTGTTCTTTGTCACCTGAATACCCCTACGGTTAATTCTCGCACTTATCGAGTATCCGCTCATCCCCCAGTTGATCATGTGTTACACACAAGTCTTCAAAATACCAGTGATCTTTCGAAAATCCTCAGCAACCTATTGCTCTGGAATTTCTTGTTTGCTTTCATTATGATTAATCCCATAAGTATAGTAATCATATTGGCTTCCTTTGTCACCATCATTTTTGAGTCCATTGATTCAATACGTTGTGAATGTCCACAATCATCAGTCGAGTCCTAGAATTCATCCTTCTGGATCAGACGTCATTTTTTGAACATGAGCTGGTTCTCGACCAAACTATTTGTCGTCAATTGTGCCTCTGGTCTATCCAACTTATCCATCCTTGATCAGAGTGTCTGCTTCTGATCCTTTGTTTTGGAAATCAAAATTTCTTAGCATTAAGCTTTGAATTAGTCAGTTGTTTCCATAATCCGATGCCTTGGCATTCCTTCTTCCTTAGATTGAGTACCGATACTCACATCAGCCCCGTTGCTGGACCGCCATACCCATTGCGGGTTATTATCCGACAATGTCCTTCACAACCAAAATTCTTGTGAGTTCTTTACCGATACATAATGCCCTTGGTAAATTGTATCATCCACTTGGCCAACCATGCTCGCTTTCGAGCTGGTGGTATTTACTATTGAAGTTTGTGGTATATGTTCCTAAGAGACCCTGATGGGTTGAACCTATGCCTTTTCCTAATCTATGTGAGCCCGAAAGATTTCACGGGTCATACTCATCTGGTATTTTACCAGGTAAAACTTTTAACACTAATACCATTATCGAAACGAGAAGTGAATGTAAGGTTATGCTTTGGAGAAGTGGGAGTCGACCTTGAACTTTTTGTTCATGCCCATGGACCCGAGGTGGAACTTATCATGGAAGCTTCTTGTAGTAATAATAATCCCCTTGTTATAACTACTTCTCTTATCTATGCTTGGTCTTTTGCGACCGTGGTTCTGACCATATTTTCTTCTTGATTCCATTTCTCGGACAAGTTAGAGTACTTGTCTTCTGCAGAGCATTAACCTAGTCCAACCTCTACTTGATCTGTCGTCGAGTATTACCCCCTGGTATCTCAAGATTATCACGGAACTGCATAACTTCTTATGAGTTCTCCATCAAGTGCTACATTCTCACTGATTCCAATTTTTCACGGGCCCTGAATTATTAAACACTCAAGGACATCGGTAACTGAATCGAGTCCGCATCGTGATTAAACAACTATTAGTAATCCTCTTTACTTACGAGTTTGTACTCGATCACGTCGTTTCTAGCCTGATCGGCTATATCAGTATCGTGTTGATTTTAACTGTGCTACCTGGTCCTTATTTCCGGAGCACCACTTTCGGCGATGAGCTAAGCTTACGTCGATCTTCCTTGTCTTATCGTTTCCCCTCGAGCAAGCTTGATTTCGAGTTGGTGTCGCACTTTGGTTCCAATAACCTTCTGTTCACCATTCATTTGGCTTGATGTCATCGTCGATTTATTACATCTTTGAGGAGTTTCTCGACAACCGCCTTGTGATCATCATCAACATTTTGAGGTCTTCCAAGATATCGGTCAATTCATGGTGAGAAGTACCATCCTTGCCCCTCGATGATTTGTGTTATCACCGACAACATTATTGCTTTCCTCCAACACAAACTTGTTCGTGTTTTGTGTTATACCTGGAGATCCGTGCTATCCAGTCATTATTCTTCTTTACCTTGGAGTATTACCATCTTTGATGTCAAGGATGTTGTGAGGATTTCACCACCTCTTGAGAATTCTTGATATAAGTGATACTTCACCATCACCATTCTTTCTTGGTCCTCGTGTTGATTCCAACCGGGGTACCAACAAGTGAACGGTGCTGTTTGGATTCTGCCCTTCTAGCAATCCTATTGCTTTGAAGTTAATGGTCGCCGTCATTCTTAGACTATTGATTATTGAATCACCATTCCGACGTTGGTCGTGCAACCCAACCCATATATCGGATGCACCTATCAACCAATGCTTAAACTGGGTATGTTTTCCTCGAGCATATCCCCTTATATCATTTCATCTGACAAATGTTATATCCTTGTTCACTTAATTGTGGAAATCCATCTTTTGTGAATCTCGATGAATTGCCGTTGAGTTCACCGGACACCTCCTTGTCCTCTCCTTGGGTTAATGATGAACTCTTGTTAACGGAAATCACTTCATAGTTCATTTCCGAGAATCTTACATTGTCATCTCGTCAATTGTGTTGCACCTTTTCTTCTCGGGCATACTAAGTCGGAGGTATCCCGACACCAATCGGATCTGAACCTCGGTCGATATGATGGTTGGAACATATTTCAAGGGTTATAACAATGGTCTTTATATGAACCGGTAAGGTGATGTCATGCCTAGCACACCTGGCCGGAGGACCTATTGCTATGGTTTTCTTTGTAGCAAGGTTAGCCATTCTTCCATGAGCAAATTGTAAGACTTATTCTATAAGTTGTTCCTGATGGATCCTTTTTGCTTCCAAAGTCTGATCTTCACCTGTTGACCATGTCAATGCTATCTCGAAGCATGTCTATGGTACTCCGATCTTCAATAAGAACATTTGAAGCCCAATGCTAAATGTTTCTTGCTCAATTATCCAAACACCGTTGTATGGGTAATGTCATGAAATCTCTCTTCCCTTACCTAAAGGGTTTTCTACATTATATCTTGTCATGGATATCATGCTCTGCTTGTCCTTGGGAAGGATATACCCTTGAAATATGTGTTTAAACATTTTCCTTTCCATTGTTCTGTTTAATATGATAATCATATTTTACTTTCCATTGGTTGGTTTAACGTTTCTTGTGACCTATATGATCTAAGCAGCAATATTCTCCTTCTTATGAAAACACTTCGGTGTACAATTACATCGAAAGACCACATTACTTTTGTTGATGACATTCCGGTAACCACCGATGGACGAGAACTTTGCCTATTGGTCCGCCTCGTTGCAATGAGCAGGAAAATGGTTCTCTTCGTCCCTCGCCCTTGGTACCATCGTTGTTGCCGACATAGCTGACATGGTACTCCCTGACATGCCTTACTATCATGACTGTGCAAGATGTCACTACTCCTAAAAAATACACATGGTGGGCCCATAACCCACAGTTCCACAGGATCGAAACCTGACTCTCCTGTACACCCCCAATTTCCAAAGTTATTCCTCGCGCTTGACTTCTTATGTAACTTACGGGCCCCTTGCCAAGTGATCTATTCGGGTATCAGACGCAATACCTATTCTCGTTGCTATGAACCCTTCACCTTCTGATAGGCATTGAACGCTTGCCTATCGGTTTGAAACTTCTCATGGTACCTTCTTACTTTGCTCTCGACATCTTCTTAAGTTTCAATTCGAGAGATACTTATGCTTCTTCCCCTGGGTTAACCGTCTGATGCTCGATCTTGTTAGAATCCGTCCTTATAGGGTTCTCCCTTCTCACCCTTTCGTAAGTACGGTGAAGATCCTGAGGGAAGGACGACAAACTTCATCATGATGACCTGAAGCAGAGAAATTAAGACATCAATGTATTGGATCAACCTCTTCGAGAAGAGTAACAAAGACCGAGAACCCTCGCTAGAATTTCTTAACCAGAACTTTCCCCCTTAACCCCCGCTTAAATCCCGGGACGAGATTTCTTGTAGTGGAGGAGAATTGTGACGCCCGGATAATCAAGCTACAGTAACCTCTGCAAATGATGCCACGTCACCACTCTTACTGTTGCTAACCTCGCAATGATTCAAAACCTTTTCAAATTCAAATTCAAATTAATGTCAAGCGACAAAGTTTTCAAAATATTAAACTAAAATGTTCGGAGTGTGCAGTTAAATGCCTAGGTGATTATAGTACAACAAACACCCTTTCTGAAATTTTCTAAATATATTAAAATGAAATAAAACAGAAAAATGAAATAAATAAAAGGAAAAGACAGATCTAACTAAAAATAAAAAAGCACCCCCACTGGGCCATCTGTGGCCCGGCTAGCCAAGCCCAGGCAAAGGCCCACCGCCCCACTCTCTCCATGTCCCCCCGGTGAAGCCCCGACCCCCCCACCGACACCCACCCCCCCCCACGAAAATATCTCCTCCCCCTCTCCCCCGATTTGGATCGGGATCGAGGAGGAGGACCCCGATGCTGCGCCCCGTCGCCGCCAGGACCGCGCCGGCGTCCGGAGCTCCCCCCCACTATGTTGTCGCCGCACACCGCCTCAGCCCAGGCCCCGCCCCGGCTCGACGCCATCGCCGGCGCCGCCTCCCGGACTCCTCCGCGCCCCTCCTCTCCCGCGCGATGCCCGCCTCGACGTCGCGCCCCTGCCTCGGCATGGCCGACCCATCGTCGACTAACCGCCGCCTCGCCGTGCCGCCCCACCGGCCGCCTCGTCCGAGTCATGCTCGCCGCCCCAAGGCCAACTCGCCGAGCCACCGCCATCGTCGTGCTCCTTCGCCCCCTCGCCTCCCCATCTCCTCCTCGTCGGCCGACATCGAGCCCACTGCCATCCCCCTGCAGCTCCCATGTGAGGAACCCCTCCTGTACTCCTCTCTCCTCCCGTCGCGCCTCCCGCTTTCGCGCCACAGGCCTTCTTCTGGCGCCCCACAGCGCTCACACCGCTGGCCCTTTTGGCCACGCCCGCTTGCCGCACTTTCTCGCCCGCTTCCCCTTGGTTGGCGCCTTGCCCCGCCGAGCCTTTGTCCGTGGCGCGCCCTGCCCAGCCTGGTCTTGGCCGGCGCCCAAGGCCGAGACCAAGACCGTGGCGACATCGCCTCGCTACCAGGAAGGGCGGCGGCTTTGCCCGCCGCCCTTTAATCGGCCAAATTAAGTCCCCCCTGGCCCAATGACATGTGGGGCCCATCCCCTGGAATGTTAAAAAAGATATAAAAAAGGAATTAAAAAATATATATATATTAATTAATTAACTAACTAAATTAATTAAGTTAATTAAATCCTGATTAGTTGACTAGTTAAATTTACTTAACCTGCTAATTAAACTAAGTAACTGTTAATTAGATATGAGTCAATGATGTAATGGACCCACGCTGGGTTTGACCAAGTCAATCGACTGTTGACTCTCGACATCACCACGATGTCATGCTGACGTCATAATGACATTTCCTAATTAAATTAATTCTGCTAATTCAAAAAAAGGATTTAAATCTTTAGAAAATCATATCTTTTAATCCGTAACTCGGATGAAAATACTTTCTACATGAAAGTTGCTCAGAACGACGAGACGAATTCGGATACGCAGCCCGTTCGTCCGCCACACATCCCTAGCATAGCAAACCCGCAACTTTCCCCCTCCGGTTCATCCGTCCAAACACACGGAACACGGGGATACTTTCCCGGATGTTTCCCCCCTCCACCGGTATCACCTCCTACTGCGTTAGGTCACCTCTAGCACCGCGTGTTACCATGCTATGCTTTGTGATACTTTGATTGCTCAGTTATTTATTGTGTTCCCCCTCCGTTACTTCTTTCCGGTAGACCCCGAGACTGCCGACGACCCCCCCAGATCGACTACGGAGTTGACGACCCCTCCTTCTTGCCAGAGCAATCAGGCAAGCCCCCCCTTTGATCACCAGATATCGCCTACTCTTCTCTATACTGCTTGCATTAGAGTAGTGTAGCATGTTACCGCTTTCGCTTAATCCTATACCGCTGCATAGCCTGTCCTTGCTACTACTGTTGTTACCTTTTACCGCTATCCTCTGCTTAGTATAGGATGCTAGTGTTCCATCAGTGGCCCTACATTCTTGTCCGTCTGCCATGCTATACTACTGGGCTGTGATCACTTCGGGAGGTGATCACGGGCATATACTATATACTTTACACCATTACATTACCTGTGATACTGTTCGGAGATGGGGGCTGAAAGGACAGGTGGCTCCATCCCGGTAGAGGTGGGCCTGGGTTCCCGACGGCCCCGATCGTTACTTTATGGCGGAGCGACAGGCAGGTTGAGACCACCTAGGAGAGAGGTGGGCCTGGCCTCGTCGGCGTCATGGATACTTAACACGCTTAACGAGATCTTGGTATTTGATCCGAGTCCGCCATTTGGTCTATACGCACTAACCATCTACGCTGAGTAGTTATGGGTATCCCGACGTCGTGGTATCAGCCGGCACTTCGTGACGCCCGATCGAAAGTGGCGCGCCGGATTGGACTAGAACGCTGTAGGCTAGGTCTGCTTCCGGCCACAGACGAACGCGTGTGTGTGCTAAGGGCGATGGGCCCTGCACCACAGGCGCTTAGGTTTAGACCGGCGTGCTGACCTCTCTGTTGAGCCTAGGTGGGGATGCGACGTGTTGATCTTCCGCGGCCGGGCATGACCCAGAAAAGTGTGTCCGGCCAAATGGGATCAAGCGTGTTGGGTTATGTGGTGCACCCCTGCAGGGAAGTTAATCTATTCGAATAGCCGTGATCTTCGGTAACAAGACGACTTGGAGTTGTACCTTGACCTTATGACAACTAGAACCGGATACTTAATAAAACACACCCTTCCAAGTGCCAGATATAACCCGGTGGTCGCTCTCTCTCAGGGTTACGAGGAGGGGATCGTCGGGTAGGATTATGCTATGCGATGCTATTTGGAGGACTTCACCGCTCTCTTCTACATGTTGCAAGACGGAGGCTGCCGTGTTTAGTCTTCGACAAGATTAGCTATCCCCTCTTATTCGGCATTCTCAGCTCGTCATCGATATGGCCCTTCACACATATATCCATGCATATGTAGTGTAGCTCCTTGCTTGCAGTACTTTGGATGAGTACTCACGGTTGCCTTGTTCCCCTTTTTCCCCTTTCTTTACTCCGGTTGCTACGACTGCACGATGGAGCCCAGAGCGACGCCACCGTCGATGACGATTACTCCTGAGGTGCCTACTACTACGCAGCAGCCCGACGACGACCGAGAGTAGTTAGGAGGATCCCGTGCAGGAGGCCTGCGCCTCTTCGATCAGTATCCCGCTTTGTGCTAGCCTTCTTAAGGCAAACTTGTTTAACTTATGTCCAGACTCAGATATTGTTGCTTCCGCTGACTTCGTCTATGATCGAAAGCACTTGTATTCAAGCCCTCGAGGCCCTGGCTTGTATTATGATGCTTGTATGACTTATTTATGTTTTAGAGTTGTGTTGTGATATCTTCCCGTGAGTCCCTGATCTTGATCGTACACATTTGCGTGCATGATTAGTGTATGATTGAATCGGGGGCGTCACACCAAGCATGTTCTGGCTCGGCAGTGCACCATAACTAGAGTTTTCACACCTCACAGTCACACCCACCTAAAATGGGCATCCTTTGTCACTGTTGCATTCCTCTCACGTATTCTTAATTGTGAAGCTTCTCATAGGAACAAAAAATGAAACAAACAAGTATGAATGAATAGAGAAAGTTTGTTGTCTGTCAAGTACCTCGGCAGTCAGGTAGGAGTACTTATGCAGGAGTCACCGTTTTGATCAAACGTGTGGTGAAAGATACTGACCCTTCCTGTGGTCTGTGTCTCGATCACGCAAGGAGCAAAGGTTAGCGCTTGTGGATCATCACTCAACCTGAGCAGGAGTAGGATGTTCACACTCCACTCCACGGTTGCATGAAGAAATCTTATGCCAATTCCAGTTTGCCTTGCCTTTCCTTGCCCATGTGACCAACTGTTGCTCTCGTCTTGATCGACCACACTCCACAGTCGCATTTTGATCGAAGTTTCTCCTTTTAGCGATATGGCTACGGAGATCAAGAACAATGGAAACGAATGGTGTGACATCAGTGATGATGTCGCTGAAGGAGAGGGTAAACAGACATGATGTGTTTCTGACTAATGGGCTGCAGGGTTGGCACAAGGAAACTATTGTTATGCCTTGCAAGGTCCGACGACGGTGACCGGATGACTTGAGCAAAGTTGTGAAAAAATCAGGTATGTTTTCCACCAAACTCAAGTTGTAATGCCCAAATGCATGGCTTTCAGAATAAATGCAGACTATATGTTCACTCATTGCCAAAATCTTTGTACCTCTATGCCTACAGCCTACAACCTGAGCACTCGATGACCAATCTGCAAGTAGATGTTACAAATATAGATGCAAATATGTTAACTCTAACCTAGCATCGAATTCCTAATAATTCGTACCTGAATAAAATTCTAATTTATTCGCTATCTTACTATCGTATCTGCGTCAAGCACAACCGAATGCATCTATTTCTGATGAGGCCAACTATCCAGAATCCTCCCACCATCTTAAATCCATTTTTTTTGTTAAAGTCTTTGTTCTATGTAGATACTGAAATTAGCACTGCCAAACTTAACTTTTGGACTCTCCTTTCTGTATAGAACTTGGTTGGCCTTAACTTTCAGTTTTTGTCATAATTATGGGCTTTCTTGTGTTTGTTTGTGCATGGTTGCTTCTCGTGATCCGTAATCCCATTGGTGTTGCTACTTGTAATTTAACTTGTACTGATCCATGCCAACTGCATAATTATTTACTATCCTGGTTTGTTAAAGACCATTAGTTTTTTAAAGGCCATTAATTAGCTAGCTTGGTTTTGATTTTGGACTTGTATCCTGTAGCTAGCTCGCATTTCCTAGACATCATATTTGGCGCTTCTCTCATCATTTAGACAAACGAGAGAATAATAACATGCATATATGAAGGCTATCTCCCATATTGTTAGATCTGGAGTTTATTCTACAAATGGTTTACTCTCCCTTATTAGTCTATTGGATTTGCCAGTACATTTACTTATGCAATTGGGAAGCGAAAACTAAAGTTCAATTCCAGTTTTTTTTCCAGAAACATAAAACAGTGACCTACAATATAATGCATCAGCGGAAGAGGAGGAGGAGGCATATGAAGCTAAGAGAGGTGACGGGGAGCACTAGAAACTGCTCCGGCTGCAAGAGAGGGAGCCATGCCAATAGTTAGTTGTGGGTTTGTGGCGCTGGTCGCGACCGCTGCATTACCAACCATGATCGTCCAAGTTGTGGCATGGGGGTCGTGCTTGCTGCTTGCGCAACGATTCCCCCATCATGATGATAAGGTGACTCCCCAACCCTAATGATAAGGCTTCATCCATTCAATTTTGACACTGTAGACAACTAGCTTTTGGTAAGTGCAGCATGCTCAAGTTTACTTTGTAGCTATTTTCATGTTCTGCATTTTAGTGGTACAAGATTGTGTCGCTCAATCTTGGCCTAGAGGTGCTCCCATTTTAGGTCAAACACAGTATATTCTAAAACCATTGCATATTTTGCTGAAATGCTTCAAGGTGGTTTTACTATGACAGTATGACCATGCTTTTAATGCCAGCTTGGCTTGAGAGGTCGGCTAATTCAGTAGGCTTATTCAATGGCGAATAGGTCCATGTATTAGATAGGATCAACAAGAGTTGGCTGGCAGCTACTATGTATATGTTATGGATCAGAGGCAATTAATCTGTCTTTGCCCCCCCCCCCTTTTTTAAATTCAAGCCCTTAAGATTATGCTCTTAAATGCATACACATGACTTACTTCCAGATTTAACAAGACTGCATTCTACAATGAGCTATATAGCTGATGTTGATCATAATTAGTATGTGTACAGAGCAGTTTTAAGATTTCCTGTTTTCTTCATATTGAATACCAATTGCGCAATATGTGTATTTGTAGCATATTGCAGACTTGTAGTGAAGTAGTGCCTGCTATACATGAGATGTACCTTTTTTTAGATAACTTTTCTTAAAATAAAAAATACTAAAATGCACATGTTTCTATCAATTTATTGGTACTCAATGACTTCCTTATCCAGGTTGTGATTTGCTATACAATTTCTTACATGTTAGAAGGTACATATGAGATATAGTAAAGTTGATTATATATGGGATATAGACTAGAAAATTATAAGGCATCATATGCAAGTTGTCTGGAAAATCTTAGGAATGCATTGACTTTGGCCGAACACGGGGCAAGACATGAACGTGATGCCTGATAGTTATCGTCGCTGCACCTTTGCATCTGCTTCTATTTTGTTGCAATATCCTGCATTGAATGAGAGCTGTTATCATGCACATGTTTGCGATGCAGGTTCCAGCACTACCACAAAGCTTGGTTAAGCCATGGGTCACTTATTGATAAATGTAGTTGAAGTCTATTATTTTGCAAAATGAAATATATATTCTTGGTTTAATGATTTAGTACATATTGTTTCAAAATTGCTTACAGTGATTTTTGTTCTAAGGTTGAGATAACTAGGTAATTATCTAGCCATGTCAGTAACATATATGCCTTGAGTATTCAAACGTGGTAATACAAATTTCACAACTTGATATTTAATTCTTGCAAGGAATATTGTTGTTTGCCCGATTAACGAGATTCTTGAGTCACTTCACAAAATGTTACGTCTTTCGAGTATGCTCAGGAAGGCTACTGGTGTTGGCATCGCTGTTGCCAGTTATAAACTAAATGATCTTTAGCGTGATGGAATGTTATCAACTCTTGTGGTGAACATTAATGACCTTAGCGTTGCATAGTGAGTATGAGATTGGGCCTCCTATCTTTGGTAAGATAACTTCAAAGGGAAAACTCAATCCATTACAAGAGAGTAGAGGGGGAGAAACATCATAAGATCCAACTATAATAGCTACTGGTACATACCCTAAGCCCCGAGGGTGAACTACTCCCTCCTCGTCATGGAGAGCACCGGAATGATGAAGATGGCAACCGGTGATGGATCCCCCCTCCGGCATGGTGCCGGAGCAGGGTCCCGATTGCTTTTTGGTGGCTACAGAGGCTTGCGGCGGCGGAACTCCCAATCTAGGTTTCTTCTAGTGGGTTTCTGTATTTATAGGAATTTTTGGCGTCAGTCTCACGTCAGGGGGGGCTCCGAGTCGTCCACGAGGCAGGGGGCGCGCCCAGGGGGTAGGGCTCGCCCTCCACCCTCGTGGACAGTTCGGGACTCTTTTGGCCCAACTATTTTATTCCGGGGGCTTCTTTTGGTCCATAAAAAATCATCAAAAATTGGCACGTCAATTGGACTACGTCTGGTATTCCTTTTCTGTAAAACTCAAAAACAAGGAAAAACAGAAACTGGCACTGGGCTATAGGTTAATAGGTTAGTCCCAAAAATCATATAAAATAGCATATAAATGCATATAAAACATCCTAGATGGATAATATAATAGCATGGAACAATCAAAAATTATAGATACGTTGGAGACGTATCAAGCATCCCCAAGCTTAATTCCTGCTCGTCCTCGAGTAGGTAAATGATAAAACAGAATTTTTTATGTGGAATGCTACCTAACATATTTGTCCATGTAATTCTCTTTACTGTGGAAAGAATATTCAGATCCATAAGATTCAAAACAAAAGTTTAATATTGACATAAAAATAATAATACTTCAAGCATACTAACAAGGCAATTATGTCTTCTCAAAATACCATGGCCAAAGAAAGCTTATCCCTACAAAATCATATAGTCTGGCTATGCTCCGTCTTCATCACACAAAATATTCAAATCATGCACAACCCGGATGACAAGCCAAGCAATTATTTCATACTTTAGTATTCTCAAAAAATTTCAACTTTCACGCAATACATGAGCATGAGCCGTGGACATAGCACTATAGGTGGAATAGAATGGTGGTTGTGGAGAAGACAAAAAGGAGGAAGACGGTCTCACATCAACTAGGCCTATTAATGGGCTATGGAGATGCCCATCAATAGATATCAATGTGAGTGAGTAGGGATTGCCATGCAACGGATGCACCAGAGCTATAAATGTATGAAAGCTCAACAAAAGAAACTAAGTGGGTGTGCATCTAACTTGCTTGCTCACGGAGACCTGGGGCATTTTGAGGAAGTCCATTATTGGAATATACAAGCCAAGTTATATAACGAAAATTCCCACTAGTATATGAAAGTGAAAAAAAATAAGAGACTCTCTATCATGAAGATCATGGTGCTACTTTGAAGCACAGTGTGGAAAAAGGAGAGTAGAATTGCCCCTTCTCTCTTTTTATCTCATTTTTTGTTTGGCTTCTTTGGCCTCCCCTTTTTTGATTGGCTTCTTTGGCCCTTTTTTTTATTTCCTCACACAGGACAATGCTCTAATAATGATCATCATCACACTTCTATTTATTTACAACTCAAGGATTACAACTCGATACATAGAACAAAATATGACTCTATATGAATGCCTCCGGCGGTGTACCGGGATGTGCAATGACTCATGAGTGACATGCATGAAATAATTATGAATGGTGGCTTTGCCACAAATACGATGTCAACTACATGATCATGCAAAGCAATATGACAATGATGGAACATGTCATAATAAACGGAACGGTGGAAAGTTGCATGGAAATATATCTCGGAATGGCTATGGAAATGCCATGATAGGTAGGTATGGTGGCTGTTTTGAGGAAGGATATGTGGTGGGTTTATGGTACCGGTGAAAGTTGCGCGGTACTAGAGAGGCTAGCAATGACGGAAAGGTGAGAGTGCGTATAATCCATGTCTCAACATTAGTCATAAAGAACTCACATACTTATTGCAAAAATCTATTAGTCATCAAAACAAAGTACTACACGCATGCTCCCAGGGGGATATATTGGTAGGAAAAGACCATCCCTCGTCCCCGACCGCCACTCATAAGGAAGACAATCAAAAAATATCTCATGCTCCAACTTCGTTACATAACGGTTCACCATACGTGCATGCTACGGGACTCACAAACCTTAACACAAGTATTTATCAAATTCACAACTACTCGCTAGCATGACTATAATATCACCATCTTCATATCTCAAAACAATCATAAGGAATCAAACTTCTCTTAGTATTCAATGCACTTATTATGAAAGTTTTTATTATATCTCCTGGATGCCCGTCATATTAGGACTAAATTCATAACCAAAGAAAACTACCATGCTGTTCTAAAAGACTCACAAAATAATATAAGTGAAGCATGAGAGTTCATTAATTTCTTCAAAATAAAACCACTGTCGTTCTCTAAAAGATATAAGTGAAGCACTAGAGCAAACGACAAACTACTCCAAAAGATATAAGTGAAGATCAATGAGTAGTTGAATAATCATGTAACTATGTGAAGACTCTCAAACATTTAAGAATTTAATATCTTGGGATATTATTCAAATAGCAACCAAAACAAAATAAAATAAAATGACGCTCCAAGCAAAACACATATCATGTGGTGAATAAAAATATAGCTCCAAGTAAAGTTACCGATGAACGAAGACGAAAGAGGGGATGCCTTCCGGGGCATCCCCAAGCTTAGGCTGTTGGTTGTCCTTGAATATTATCTTGAGGTGCCTTGGGCATCCCCAAGCTTAGGCTCTTGCCACTCATTATTCCATAGTCCATCGAAACTTTACCCAAAACTTGAAAACTTCACAACACAAAACTCAACAGAAAACTCATAAGCTCCGTTAGTATAAGAAAATAAAACCACCACTTAGGTACTGTTGTGAACTCATTATAAATTCATATTGGTGTAATATCTACTGTATTCCAACTTCTCTATGGTTCATACCCTCCGATACTACTCATAGATTCATCAAAATAAGCAAACAACACATAGAAAACAGAATCTGTCAAAAACAGAGCAGTCTGTAGTAATAAGTTTTGTTTGAATACTTTTGGAACACCAAAAATTCTGAATTAAATTGGTGGACGTGAGGAATTTGTCTATTAATCATCTGCCAAAAGAATCAACCTAAAAGCACTCTCCATTAAAAAAGGCAGCTAATCTCGTGAGCGCAAAAGTTTCTGTTTTTACAGCAAGATCGCAAAGTCTTCACCCAAGTCTTCCCAAAGGTTCTACTTGGCACAAACACTAATTAAAACATAAAACCACATATAACATAAGCTAGATGAATTATTTATGACTAAGCAGGAGAAAAAAGCAAAGAACTAAAATAAAATTGGGTTGCCTCCCAACAAGCGCTAACGTTTAACGCCCCTAGCTAGGCATGATGATTTAAATAATGCTCACATAAAAGATAAGAAGAACATAAAGAGAACATTATGAAGAGTATGAATAACACATTTAAGCCTAGCCCACTTCCTATGCATAGTTATTTTGTGAGAAAACAATTTATGGGAACAAGAATCAACTAGCATAGGAAGACGAAACAAGCATAACTTCAAAACTTTTGACACATAGAGAGGAAACTTGATATTATTGCAATTCCTACAAGCATATATTCTCCCTCATAATAATTTTCAGTAGCATCATGAATAAATCAATAATATTACCATCACATAAAGCATTCTTTTCATGATCTACAAGCATAGAATTTTTATTACTCTCCACATAAGCAAATTTCTTCTCATGAATACTACTGGGAGCAAATTCAACAAAATAACTATCATGTGAGGCATAATCCAATTGAAAATTAAAATCAAGATGACAAGTTTCATGGTTATCATTGTTCTTTATAGCATACATGTCATCACAATAATCATCATATATATCAAGTTTGTTCTCATAATCAATTGGAACCTCTTCCGAAATAGTGGATTCATCACTTAATAAAGTCATGACCTCTCCGAAACCACTTTCATCAACATAATCATCATAAAAAGGAGGCATGCTATCATCATAATAAATTCGCTCATCAAAACTTGGGGGACTAAAAATATCATCTTCATCAAACATAGCATCCCCAAGCTTCTGGCTTTGCATATCATTAGCATCATGGATATTCAAAGAATTCATACTAACAACATTGCAATCATGCTCATCATTCAAATATTTAGTGCCAAACATTTAAATGCATTCTTATTCTAACACTCGAGCACAATTTTCCTTTGCATCATTTTCATGAAAGATATTAAAAAGATGAAGCATATGAGGCACCCTCAATTCCTTTTTTGTTGTTGTTTTCTTTTATAAACAAAACTAGTGATAAAACAAGAAACAAAAAGATTCGATTGCAAGATCTAAAGATATACCTTCAAGCACTAACCTCCCGGGCAACGGCGCTAGAAAAGAGCTTAGTTGACGGGGTGTTAGTGCCGCTTACCTAGCCTCCCCGGCAACGGCGCCAGAAAAGAGCTTGATGTCTACTACACAACCTTCTTCCTAGAGACGTTGTTGGGTCTCCAAGTGCAGAGGTTTGTAGGACAGTAGCAAATTTCCCTCAAGTGGATGACCTAAGGTTTATCAATCCGTGGGAGGCGTAGGATGAAGATGGTCTCTCTCAAACAACCCTGCAACCAAATAACATAGAGTCTCTTGTGTCCCCAACACACCCAATACAATGATAAATTGTATAGGTGCACTAGTTCGGCGAAGAGATGGTGATACAAGTGCAATATGGATGGTAGATATGGGTTTTTGTAATCTGAAAATATAAAAACATCAAGGTAACTAATGATAAAAGTGAGCACAAACGGTATTGCAATGCTTCGAAACAAGGCCTAGGGTTCATACTTTCACTAGTGCAAGTTCTCTCAACAATAATAACATAGTTGGATCATATAACTATCCCTCAACATGCAACAAAGAGTCACTCCAAAGTCACTAATAGCGGAGAACAAATGAAGACATTATTGTAGGGTACGAAACCACCTCAAAGTTATTCTTTCTGATCAATCCGTTGGGCTATTCCTATAAGTGTCACAAACAGCCCTAGAGTTCGTAGTAAAATAACACCTTAAGACACAAATCAACCAAAACCCGAATGCCACCAAGATACTCCAATGACACCTCAAGTATCCGAGGATTTGATTATACGACATGCATCACACAATCTCAGATTCATCTATTCAACCAACACAAAGCACTTCAAAGAGTGCCCCAAATTTTCTATCGGAGAATCAAGACGAAAACGTGTGCCAACCCCTATGCATAAGTTCACAAGGTCACTAAACTGATACGTCTCCATTGTATCTATAATTTATGAAGTATTCATGCCATGTTTACAATAGATTTATATGATTTTGGTATGATTTGATTAGAACGAACCCGGACTGCGCTGTTTTCAACAGAACTACCATGGTGTTGTTTTTGTGCAAAAATAAAAGTTCTCGGAATGCGATGAAAATCAACGGAGAATTTTTCTGGGAAATATAAAAAATATAGGAACAAAAATCTACCGGAGGGGAGTCCCGTGGGCCCCACGAGGGTGGGGGCGCGCCCCTATATCTCATGGCCGCCTCGGGGACCCCCTGACTTGTTCTCGATGCCATCCTCTCCTATAAATACAAAAACCTCCAGAAAATAACCTAGATCATAAGTTCCACCGCCGCAAGCCTCTGTAGCCACGAGAAATCAATCTAGGCCCTCTGGCACCCGGAGGGGGCCATCATCACCGGAGGCCATGGAGGAGGATCCTAGAGGGGGCATCATCGCCATGAAGGCCAAGGACGAGAGGAAGAACCTCTCCCCATCTAGGGGGGTGGCCATGGAGAAGGAAGCACAAGGGGGAGAACCTCTCCTCCTCTCTCTTGGCGGCGCCAGAGTGCCATCGGGAGGGGAATCACCGCCGCGGTGATCGTCTTCATCAACATCACCATCATCATCACCATCCTCATCTCTTTTACGCGGTCCACTCTCCCGCACCCCGCTGTAATCCCTACTTGAACATGGTGCTTTATGCCACATGTTATGATCCAATGATGTGTTTCCATCCTATGATGTTTTGAGTAGATATCCTTTGTCTTTGGGTTGATTGATGTTCTAGATTGGTACGAGTTGTATGTTTTATTTTGGTGCTGTCCTATTGTGCCCTCCGTGTCACGCAAGCGTGAAGGATCCCTGCTGTAGGGTGTTGCAATATGTTCATGATTCGCTTATAGTGGGTTGCTTGAGTGACAGAAGCATAAACCCAAGTAAGGGGATTGTTGCATATGGGGTAAAGGGGACTTGATATGTTAATGTTATGGTTGGGTTTTACCTTAATGATCTTTAGTAGTTGCGGATGCTTGCTAGAGTTCCAATCATAAGTGCATATGATCCAAGAAGAGAAAGTATGTTAGCTTATGCCTCTCCCTCATATGAAATTGCAATGACGACTACCGGTCTTGTTAACAATTGCCTAGGACAATTCCGCACATCCATCCATCATTATTCCACACTCGCTATTTATAATATTTACTAGTATATTCTAACTTTATGATAACAACACCTACTTTTATGTTTTAGCTCTCCGATATCATGCAAAGTTATCCTCTTCATACCCACAACGTAGTTTTATTTCTCGTTCTAGTTGGAAGCAAACGTTCGGTGTACGTAGAGTCGTATCAGTGGCAGATAGGACTTGAGAGAATATTGATCTTACCTTTATCTCCTTGTGGGTTCGACACTCCATAATTATCACTTCCACCTTGGGTAATTACTACGATGATTACCTGCACTTGGGGATTATCAAGCTCTTTTCTGGCACCGTTGTCGGGGAGCAATAGCGTGGGGTTGATATTCTCGTGTGTGCTTGTTTGCTTTCTTCACTAAGTAGATTTTGTTTTTCCTTTTTGTTTCTATTTATTTGTGGGTGAAACATACAAAAAAAATTTAAAAGAATGAAAATACAAAAAATATTACTTGCCTTTCATGCCTAAAAAGTTTTTCAATAAGAGAAGTGATTGGAAGATTATGCATTGAACAAGTGAGGGTCGACCTTGAGCAATTGTGTTCATGCTCATGGAAACAATGTAAAAAATTTCATGGAAGCTTCTCTGAAAATAATTATCTCCTTGTATATATCCATTGTATTATAAAAAGAATGTGCCAAGCTTAGGTTTTAGGATGATTAGATTGATTGTTTACTATGTGCAGAACAAAAACAGAAACTTTGGCTGTAGCACGTGATTTTACATTTTTTACTGGAAGGACAAATGGGCCTGAAACTTTTTGCACATTACTTCTGTAAATTTTTTTCAAATTTTCATATTTGTTTAGAATTGTTTGGAGTTACAGAAGTTTACTAAACTTCCAGATTACTACAGACTGTCCTGTTTTTGACAGATTCTGTTTTCTATGAGTTGTTCGCTTATTTTGATGAATCTATGGGTAGTATCGGGGGGTATGAACCATGGTGAAGTTGGAATACAGTAGATATAGTTCTAATATGAAATTGGAATAAGTTTGCAACAGTACCTAAAGGTAGTGATTTTCTTTATTACACTAACGAATCTCACAAAGTTTTTGTTAAAGTTTTGTGTGTATGAAGTGTTCGAAGATCGAGGAGCTATCAATATGAGAAGAATAAAGAGAGGCGAGAGTTTAAGCTTGGTGATGCCCAAGGTACCCCAAGTAAAATTTTTGAAGGATACTCAAGCATCTAAGCTTGGGGATGCCCCGATTGGCATCCCATCTTTCTTCTTCAACAAATATCGGTATACCTCGGTTTTTTTCACATGATTTGTGTCCTTTGTGTTTTTTTTTTAATTTAAGAACCATGCTAGTAAGAGATATCCCTTCATTTATTTATAGAACACTTCATGTGCTTCACTTATATCCTTTAAGTATGATCTTATAGAATTGCTCTTTGTGCTTCACTTAAATCTTTTGAGTATGGTTTTATAGAATGCTTCGTGTGGTTCACTTATATATTTTGAGCTTGGATATTGGTTAGTCTATATTAATTGTAGAATGCTCCATGAACCTCACTTATATATTTTTGAGTATGAATAATATTATCATCTAAAGCGGGTTTGGAAGAGTGTCAACTTTAGGAATTAGTGATCCCACTATTCCGAATGAGAAGAATTTTGCTTATGTAGAGAGCAGAAAAATTTCTATGCTTGCAGATCATGAAAAGAATGCTTTATGTGATTGTTATATTATTGAATTCATTCATGATAATACTGAAAATTATTATGAGGGAGGAATATATTCTTTTAGGAGTTGCAATAATACCAAGTTTCCTCTCTATGTGCTTAAAGTTTTGAAGTTATACTTGTTTTGCCTTCCTATGCTAGTTGATTCTTGTTCATATAAATTATCTGTTCACAAAATCCCTAGGCATAGGAAGTGGGTTAGATTCAAATATTCTAGTCATATTATTCATGATGCTCTCTTTATGTTTCAATTCTTTTCTTTTATGTGAGCATCATTGAAATCATCATGCCTAGATACAAGGCATTAAAGAAAGCGTTTGTTGGGAGACAACCCAATATTTACCCTTACTGTTTTTGTGTGTTTACATGATTAAGCTACTGTAGTAATCATGTTTTATAGCTTTTGTTTCAATAAAGTGCCAAGTAAGACCTTTGGGAAGACTTGGGTGAAAGTTAATGTAATCTTGCTGTAAAAAACAGAAACTTTGCGCTCACGAGATTAGCTTTAATTTTTTACAGAAGAGCGCTTATGAGTTGATTATTTTTCAGAAGATTAATAGACAAATTCCTCATGTCCTCCAATTTATTTGATAATTTTTGGAGTAGCAGAAGTGTGGTTTCTGTTCAGATCAATACAGACTATTCTGGCAGATTCTGTTTTCATTGCATAGTTTGCTTGTTTTCTAGTTTCTATGTCTTATATTTCTCAATATAAATTGTAGAAATAATATGGTATAGTAGGCATTGTGTGAGAACAATTATGAACTTTGTCTTTGACAGTACCAATGTGAATGGTTTACTCTTTATCACACTGACCTATCTCATGAAGTTCCGTTAAGTTTTGTGTGATTGAAGTTTTCAAGCTTTGGGTGAGATATTGATATGAGGAGAATAAGGAGCGGAAAGACCCTAAGCTTGGGGATGCCCAAGGTAATATTCAAGGAAGACTCAAGCACCTAAGCTTGGGGATGCCCCGGAAGGCATCCCCTCTTTCGTCTTCAAAACTATCGGTATACCTTACTCGGAGCTATATTTTTTTTCGTCACATGATATGTGTTTCGCTTGGAGCGTATTTTAAATTCTACTTGCTGTTTGAATAAAATCATTGGATCTGAAATCTCGAGTGAAAAAGAATCCTCCCATGGCTAGTTAATTACTTGACTACTCAGTGTCCTTCACTTATGTCTTTTGGATTAGTTTGTCATTTACTCACGTGATTCACGTACATCCTATGAGTAAATGGTTGAATGAATTGAATATCATAAATCTGAATTTATATATGTTTCATATGCTTATACCATGGGGAGTAATGACTTCACACAGAATAATTGTAGGTAGTAAACTTATTGAAGGTTAGCAAACGCATAATTGGTCACTTGAACAATTCATGAAAGAATATTGAAGGAAGAGAGATTTCACATATAAATATACTATCTTGGACATCTTTTGTAATTGTGAGCACTCATTAAAATATGACATGCTAAAAGGTTGATGTTGGACAAGGAAGATAACTTAATGGGTTATGTTTTCCTATATTCGAAACATTATATTGTCTTGGATCATCCAACATGTTGAGCTTGCCTTTCCCTCTCATGCTAGCCAAATTCTTTGCACCAAGTAGAAATACTACTTGTGCTTCCAAACATCCCTTAAAGTAGTTTTGCCATGAGAGTCCACCATACCTACCTATGGATTGAGTAAGATCCTTCAAGTAAGTTGTCATTGGTGCATGCAATAAAAATTGCTCTCTAAATATGTATGACCTATTAGTGCGAAGAAAATAAGCTTTATACGAACTTGTGATAGGGAAGAAATAAAAGCGACAGACTGCATAATAAAGGTCTTTATCACAAGAGGCAATATAAAGTGACGTTCTTCTGCATTAAGATTTTGAGCATCCAACCATAAAAGCGCATGACAACCTCTGCTTCCCTCTGTGAAGGGTCTATCGTTCACTTTTATCTTCTACCCTTATACAAGAGTCTTGGTGATCATCACCTTTCCTTTTTACACTTTTTCCTTTGGCAAGCACCTTGTGTTGGAGCGATCCGGATATATGTATCCACTTGGATGTAGGTTTTCATAAATTATTATTGTTGACATTACCCTTGAGGTAAAAGGTTGGCAGGCGAAACTATAAGCCCCTATCTTTCTCTGTGTCCGATTAAAACTTTGAACCCATAAATATCACGTGAATGTTAGCAATTGTGAAAGATTAAATGATAGTTGAGTATGTGGAGTTTGCTAAATCAAAGCTCTGACATAGACTCTTTCTGAAAATAAGATGAATTGCAATTATTTGATGACTGGGAATATAGTTTGTTAGTTTTCAAAAAAGTTTATGATCTATACTTTAACATGTGAATAGCTTGTTACTTGATCTTGAGAAGTTTTATGAATTGAGCTACTGTTATGATATATAATGATGCTAGAAAAAGTGATTGGAATTATCATTGATCAAACTTATGTACTTGCTAAGCATTTACACTTCATAAATTATTTCTTTTATCATTTACCTACTCAGGACGAGCAGGAATTAAGCTTGGGGATGCTGATACATCTCCAATGTATCTATAATTTATGAAGTATTCATGCCATGTTTACAATAGTTTTATATGATTTTGGTATGATTTGATTAGAACTAACCCGGACTGACGCTGTTTTCAGCAGAACTACCGTGGTGTTGTTTTTGTGCAGAAATAAAAGTTCTCGGAATGCGATGAAAATCAACGGAGAATTTTTCTGGAAAATATAAAAAATACTAGAACAAAAATCTACCGGAGGGGAGTCCCATGGGCCCCACAAGGGTGGGGGCGCGCCCCCTATCTCGTGGCTGCCTCGGGGATCCCCTGACTTGTTCTTGACGCCATCCTCTCCTATGAATATAGAAACCTCCAGAAAATAACCTAGATCGGAAGTTCCGCCGCCGCAAACCTCTGTAGCCACGAGAAATCAATCTAAGCCCTCTCTGGCACCCTGTCGGAGGGGGCCATCATCACCGGAGGCCATGGAGGAGGTTCCTGGATGGCCCATCATCGCCATGAAGGCCAAGGACCAGAGGAAGAACCTCTCCCCATCTAGGGGGTGGCCATGGAGGAGGAAGCACAAGGGGGAGAACCTCTCCTCCTCTCTCTCGGTGGTGCCAGAGTGCCATCGGGAGGGGAATCGTCTTCATCAACATTACCATTATCATCACCATCCTCATCTCTTTTACGCGGTCCACTCTCCTGCACCCCGCTGTAATCCCTACTTGAACATGGTGCTTTATGCCACATATTATGATCCAATGATGTGTTGCCATCCTATGATTTTTTGAGTAGATATCCTTTGTCTTTGGGTTGATTGATGATCTCAATTGGTACGAGTTGTATGTTTTATTTTGGTGCTGTCCTATTGTGCCCTCCGTGCCACGCAAGTGTGAGGGATTCCCGCTGTAGGGTGTTGCAATATGTTCATGACTCGCTTATAGTGGGTTGTTTGAGTGACAGAAGCATAAACCCGAGTAAGGGGATTGTTGCGTATGGGATAAAGGGGACTTGATATGTTAATGCTATGGTTGGGTTTTACCTTAATGATCTTTAGTAGTTGCGGATGCTTGCTAGAGTTCCAATCATAAGTGCATATGATCCAAGAAGAGAAAGTATGTTAGCTTATGCCTCTCCCTCATATGAAATTGCAATGATGACTACCGGTCTTGTTAACAATTGCCTAAGACAATTCCGCACATTGATCCATCATTATTCCACACTCGCTATTTATAATATTTAGTAATATATTCTAACTTTACAATAACAACACCTACTTTTATGTTTTAGCTCTCCGATATCATGCAAAGTTATCCTCTTCATACCCACAACATAGTTTTATTTCTCGTTTCTAGTTGGAAGCAAACGTTCGGTGTACGTAGAGTCATATCAGTGGCAGATAGGACTTGAGAGAATATTGATCTTACCTTTAGCTCCTTTTGGGTTCGACACTACATACTTATCACTTCCACCTTTGGGAATTGCTACGATGATTCCCTGCACTTGGGGATTATCATGAACCCGCAAGTTGATCACCAAAACATACATCAAGTAGATCACGTGAATATCCCAATGTCACCACAGATAAGCACATGCAAGACATACATCAAGTGTTCTCAAATCCTTAAAGACTCAATCCGATAAGATAATTTTAAAGGGAAAACTCAATCCATTACAAGAGAGTAGAGGGGGAGAAATATCATAAGATCCAACTATAATAGCAAAGCTCGCGGTACATCAAGATCGTGGCATATCAAGAACACGAGAAAGGGAGAGAGATCAAACACATAGCTACTGGTACATACCCTAAGCCCCGAGGGTGAACTACTCCCTCCTCGTCATGGAGAGCGCTGAGATGATGAAGATGGCCATCGGTGATGGATCCCCCCTCCGGCAGGGTGCCGTAACAGGGTCCCGATTGGTTTTTGATGGCTACAGAGGCTTGCGGCGGCAGAACTCCCGATCTAGATTTCTTTTCGTGGGTTTCTGTATTTGTAGGAATTTTTGGCATCGGTCTCATGTTAGGGGGGCCTTCGAGTCGTCCACGAGGCAGGGGGCATGCCTAGGGGGGTAGGGCTTGCCCTCCACCCTCGTGGACAGCTCGGGACTCTTCTGGTCCAACTATTTTACTCCGGGGGCTTCTTTTGGTCCATAAAAAATCATCGAAAATTGGCACATTAATTGGACCCTGTTTGGTATTCCTTTTCTGTAAAACTCAAAAACAAGGAAAAAACAAAAACTTGCACTGGGCTTTAGGTTAATAGTTAGTCCCAAAAATCATATAAAATAGCATATAAATGCATATAAAATATTCTAGATGGATAATATAATAGCATGTAACAATAAAAAATTGTAAATACGTTGAAGACGTATCAATCCTCGTCTAAAAAGGGAAACGTCTTCTCCTCTCTACCAAACAAACTGCCCACCCCTTTTCTGACTCTTGAGCGAGGGCTAGGTCTCCTGCACCCGCCGCCGCCACATATGATCTCCGGCGACAGGAGATCCTGCCCTCCGGTGGATTGGCTTCACCCTCCCCCGTATCCCCAGTCCCTTCGCCGCTTTCCCTCACACTGTCCCGACGCCACTCCCACCCACGCCCACCGATGCCGCCCCTCCCACCTCGCCCCTTCCCCGTCCCCAAATCCGCCCCGACGCCACTCTCACATGAGCCCCGGGTGGGTACTGCTCCTTCCTCCTCGCCCCGCCCATGTCCCCAAATCCTCCCCGGCGCCACTCCCCGAGGAGCCCTGGTGGGTCGCTATCCGACACCTTTTTTGCCTCGAATTCAATCATGGGTTCACCAGTGTTGAGTATATGTGTTATGTTCATATTGTGTATTGGGCCCGCCTCCTAGTTCCTTGTATAGTTGAGGTCCGTGGCCCACCTTTGTACATCATATATACGTGCCTATGCACGAAGAGCAATACATCATGCAATTACAACATCATACATGGTATCAGTTTTTTAGGTTTTTTTCTCGCTTCCGCTCTGCCACCGCCGCCGCCACGCGTCTACCCGTGCCGCCGCCGCCGCTCGCTTCCCTGTCACGACCCGCCGCTGCATTTTTCCCATCTCCAGCGCTTCCGAACGCATCGCGCGAGCCCGTCTCCACGCACTGCTGCCGCTTTTCCATCACGCCAGCCGCTCTCGCCGAAGCTGCCTCGACCCGTGGCGCTGCTGCCTCATGCCTCCATGGCCGGTGCCTCCCAATCAGCTGCAGTACAGGTCGTGGCTACTTCATCTCCCGTCAACGATGGATTTGCTAGCCAGCCAATAGCCCAGGCCATCGATGGATTTGCTAGCCTGCCAATCGCCCAAGAAGCCCGGTCGCCGGATGGATTTCATCGGCAGCCCCGCACGTATCTGGCGCCCATCAATTATCTACGGTGTTCGCAGCACCGCTAGTGCTCCGTCTGATCAACCCCTGGTGAAATGCGCCTCTGCCGACCTGTTGCGGCGCTCTACAGCGCCCCGTCAGCCATACGGGCGGCCGTCACCTCTGACGCGTCTGTTCCCACGTCACGGAATCCTATGTACGGGTATACGGACTCCGCCCGCATCCACGTCTGGTCTCCACCTGCGTCTGAGGCTCCGCCCAGCGTCTTGGTGGGGGTCATCAGCCGGGACACTACGCTTTCTTGGCGGCAGCAACCGACGGCGCCCAGCACTGCAGCATTTGTCAACGGGCCCGCAGGTTTTTCCGGTGGGCCATCCGGCCTATCCGGCATCGCAGTTGCAGTCGGGACTATGTGGAGCGTACCCGCCGCCGCCGTTGAGCGGCGGCAACGGCTTCCCCAAGGCGTCTCCGTCCTCCTCGCCAGCCTTGTCGCCGGCACCTTGGGACCCGGTGCTTCTCACCGGGCTACATGTCGCTCCTATGTCGAACAATTACACCGGAGGTGGTGATTGGTACATGGACACCGGTGCTACGGCTCACATGTTTGTTCATCCTGGTAACCTTGCCTCCTTCACTCCTGTCTCCACCGACCGCCGCATCATTGTCGGCGACGGTTCCACACTTCTTATCACACATGTTGGGCACACTTCTTTTCCTTCTACTTCTACTTCATTATCTTTGTCTAACATACTCGTGTCACCTCATCTTATTAAGAATCTCATTTCCGTTCGTTGTTTCACTCGTGAAAATCCTGTTACTGTTGAATTTGACGAGCTTGGTTTTTGTGTCAAAGACGCTCGAACCAGGATGGTACTTCACTGATGTGACAACCCCGATGAGCTCTATCCGGTGCACTTGCCTTCATCCTCCACCACCGCACCGGTTGCTCTCTCCGCTGGCGTCGATCTCTGGCACGCTCGCTTGGGTCATCCCAACCCCATCACACTTCATCATATTCTTAGGAGTTTCAGTTTCAGTTGCAATAAGATCGAGGATCACACTTGTCATGCCTGTCGAGTCAGTAAACATGTTCGCCTCCCGTTTAATAATTCCACTACCATTTCTTCTTTTCCTTTTCAGTTGATTCATAGCGATGTGTGGACTTCTCCGGTACCCAGTAACTCGGGCTATTTATATTATCTAGTCATTCTTGATGATTATTCTCATTATGTGTGGACTTTTCCTTTGCGTAGAAAGTCGGATGCACTCTCTTCCTTGACGGCTTTTTACTCCTATGTCCGCACGCAGTTTGGGCGTCCCATCCTTGCCTTCAGACGGACAATGGAAAAGAGTTCGACAACCTCGCTTTCCGCACCTTTTTGTCGCATCACGGCATAGTTTTTTGCCTCACATGCCCGTACACTTCACAGCAGAACGGTCAAGCCGAACGCGTCCTTCGCACTCTGAATGAATGCGTTCGCACGCTCCTGTTTCATGCCAACGTGCCGCCTCGTTTCTGGCCGGACGCACTCGCCACTCCATCACTTCTCCTTAACATTAGACCCTGCCGCCCACGGTGGAACTACGCACCTCACCATCTTCTCTTTGGTACGCCCCCATCTTATGACGGCTTGCGTATTTTTGGGTGCCTTTGCTATCCCAGCACTGCCGACACTGCTTCTTACAAACTTGCACCTCGATCTGCTACCCCTCCAACTCCAAGGGATATCGGTGCTACGATCCCATCTCCCACCGTGTGTTCACTTCCCGACACATTTACTTTGATGAGCATGTGTTTCTGTTTCACCAGGTACCCCCGGCTGTTCCTCCCGCTACTGGTATTGTGGGCTCCTCGACGCCTCTCCCAGGGCGCTCGCGCGCCTCTCTTAGCGCGCCCCCTGGCTTTGAGGCGCGCCCCACGCATGCGGCGCCTCCTACACAAGGCGCCCGCGACGTTGGCGCCCATGACCCTCGCGGCGCCCAGGCGCCCGGTGCCCGCGGCGCCCCGGCGTTGGTGCCCGTGGCCCCCAGTCCTCACTGTGCCCTCGGCGCTCGCAGCCCCTCCGGTGCCCCTGGTGCCCTTGGCCCCCCTCGGCCCCTCGCACCCCTAGCCCACCGGCGCCCCAGCCCAGTGCACATGGCGGTCCGGTCACCATACCAGTCTGGGCATTTTTCGCCCGAGCTCGCGCTATGCCTCGGCTGACTACGTCCATGCGGTGTCCACCTCTGAGCCGTCGCCATTGCCGTCCTCCGTTCGAGCCGCTCTTCGTGACCCTCTTTGGATGGCTGCGATGCAAGAGGAGTTTGACGCCCTGTTGCGCAACCGGACGTGGCAGCTTGTGTCAGGACCCCGATTCCAAGTCACATCGATCTAGCCGGTAACACCTCATATCACTTTGCGGCCTCACGCACGGTATTCCCACGGGTGTCGCCTTACCATGGCCCGGACCGTTTGCGTCTTTTGGCTCACGATATGATAGTGTCGCTAGCATCCATATGACAGAGAACCGGGCCGACATGGCTAGTCGTGAACCCAAAGCGGCACTAACCCATGGGGACAGGCATACATGAATCACATCGAGCATGTCGGTCATCAACGTATGAATTGGCTGTAGCAGGCTAACAGGACTCCGGTAACCCGGGCTGTAGCAGGCTAGGCAGGACTCGGATGTCACCGCGTGACATTTCCCGAAGGGACGGAACATAGGAACGAAGTGAAACACATGCTGGCCGATCAAGTGTCCAAAGCAGTAGTCTTTGGGCTAACAGGACTCCGGTGAACCAGACATGTAGCGGACTACTATCGCTCGGGAAGCACTAGACTACATTTCCCCATATGAGAGGCTGCCAAGGATAAACAACTAGATTGTCGGATCCCACACATACCAAGCATTTCAAACATACACACAATATGCTCAATATGTGTAAATACAACATGGCATCACAACATAACTCTACGACTCAAATATTTATTCATTAGGCTCCGAGGAGCGAGATATTACAAACATGGGTCTCATGACCCAACACTCGAAACATACAAGTCAAAGCACAAGCGGAAGCTAAACATGTCTGAGTACAGACAACTATAAATGAAAAAGGCTAAGAAGCCTGACTATCTACCAGATCCTGCCGAGGGCACAAGATCGTAGCTGAGGTAACAAGCTAAACGTCGAAGTCCAAGCGGAACTACTAGCGAGACTGACGTCTCTCTGCAAAACATAAAATAAGCAATTGTGAGTACAAATGTACTCAGCAAGACTTACATCAGAACTAACTACATATGCATCATTATCAATAAAGGGGGTGGTGGAGTTTGATCGCAGCAAGCCAACTTTGACTCGGTGGCTATCCTATGCTACGACCGCAAGTAACTCTTTTGAGGTGGCGCACGAGTCCACATATTCACCATATCAATACACCACTATGGACCCGCTCCCGTCTCCCTACGAGAACGCCATCCATAGCACTCACGCTTATCTTGCGCATTTTAGAGTATCCACTTTCACTTGTCTATGAACTGTTATAGGCAACCTAGAAGTCCTTTTCCGCGGACACGGCTATTCGAATAGATCATATTAACCCTGCAGGGGTGTACTTCTTCACACACGCTCTCACCACTTACCGCCGTTTACGACATGTACTTGGCAACCTTCAGCGGAAGCCCAACGTGGGTGTCGACCACAGCCTACCTAAACACACGAGTCCCTAGTCCAGGTTTATCGCCTATTTAGGTTCCATCCGCAGGGAGTCTGGCCGAGGTTTCCACTAACGGCCCCGAACGATGTGTGCAGGGTTCCCGAGACACCAAACGGGCGAATCGGTACACTGGCCACGCGTGCCTACCGCAACACAACCCACCCCTAAGGTCAACGCTATGCGGCTCCCCAAAGATGCTACAAACACCGAAACTACTTGCAACTCCGGACCGAGGACAAGAGTGGTTAAGAAGCCGAGAGGGTCCATTGGTTTCGGGCCCAATGCGTGGTAGTAACTGTTTCATGGATCACAAACACAGAACTCAGTTCACGAGGGCGGCTGCAATGAGACAACCCACCGTGTACTCCTACATGGCCTCTCACCGCTACCTTTACCAAATCGTGTTCACACACTTAGCTCACACACAGTAGGACATGTTCACACACCTCCGATTCATCCCCGATGAATCAGACCTGACTCAACTCTAAGCAGTAGCATACATGACAAACAAGCATGAATGAGTAGGCACAACATGGCTCAAGCAACTCCTACTCGTCCTAGTGGGTTTCATCTAATTACTGTGGAATGACAGGTCATGCAGAGGATAAAGGGGTTCAGCTACCGCAGCAAGTAACAGATGAATCGTTGTTGTCCTAATGCAATAAAAGAGAGCAGGAGCGAGAGAGTGGGATTGTATCGGAATGAACAAGGGGGTTTTGCTTGCCTGGCACTTCTGAAGCTAATATAGTTCTTCATCGGTGTCATCGAATCCATTGTCGGTACGTCGTCTACCGAGAGGGGACAAACACTGGCAACTGAGAAAGAACACAATCAATGCAATGCACATACAAATGAATGACATGTCATGTTAAGGAACTGAATTGACCTAATGCAGCAGTAAGCCAAGTTAATTGAAGTGGAATTCAAACAAGGTTAAACTCCAACTTCAAATACTAGTTCACAAATTACCCTAATCATGATTCATCCTATTCAGTGAGGTTAACTTGTTCAAACATGCATGATCATGGCATAAACAGATTCTTCATATTTTTCTGATCATTTTTCATATATAAATCTTTGCATTTGGAGTTACAGATTAATTTCTATGAATTTTTGAAATTTGAACTATATTATGGAATTTCCTATAATAGAATAAATCCAGTAATTCATTTATCGCGTCAAAGAATGCGTCAGATGACGTCGGGGGTCAACAGGACGTCCAGTCAAACCTGACTGGTGGGTCCCCTGTGTCAGTGTAATTAGTTTAACTAAATATTAATTAAAACTAATCCTGATTAGTTAACAGGGCTGGGCCCCACCTGTCATTGACCCAGGAGAGTCAACCAGGGCCCACCCGTGGTCAAAGTCAGCGCTAACTATGCTGGCGTTTAGCCGCCGGTGATCCAGACACGGCGGCGGAAGTGGTTTTGGCCATTTCAGCAACCAAAAGAGCCGCGGAGGGCATCTATGGGTAGCTGGGAGCAAGCCGCAGCTCTTGGTGGTGTTGGGTGAGCTCGGGGTGGCCGGAATCGGCGCCGGCGACGACCTAGGCGGCCGCCGGAGTTCGGCCGAAGGCGAACTCGAGGCTAGGGTGTGCGGTGAGGTGCGGGGAGTGTATGGTTGGACCCTACGCAATGTGGTGAGTGCGATGGACACCGAGAGGTGGCGGAGGATGGCCGGGAGCACGCGTCGGCGACGAGCTCATGGCCGGGTGCGGGTGATCTTCGTGCGGTCTCTACAAAGCTCGAGAGCGAGAGAGGAAGGGAAGGGGGTAGCTAGGCTCACAGTGGCACTCGTGGAGGCAACCGGCGTGGCCGGGACCGGACCAGTGCGGCGGCGTTGAATGGGATCTCCGGCGACGGCGGGATCGGGCGAGGTCGGTGCAGTGGCCTCGGGCTACTCGAGCACGCAGGCTCGGCTAGCTCGACGTAGAGGAGGGCGGCGGAGCTCCTAGACACGGCGGGGAGGAGCACGGACGGCGGGGAGCGCGTCTACGGCGACGGCGTGGCTGCGGTGGCGTCGGCCATGGCTGAGGAGCCGAGGAGAGGAGGCTGGGAGGAAGAGAGATGTACGAGGGGTACGGGAGAGAGGGGAGCGATCCACGTCGCGGCTAGGTGAGGAGCGGCGGCGGCGACCAGGTGCGTGGCACCCATGCGGTGCTTTCGCCGCCGAGCACCTGCCTGCTGGCCGAGCCAAGCAGCCATTGGCCAGCAGTGGCTGGGCCAGCCAGTGGGCGGTTAGCGGCGCCAGTAAGTATTTCCTTTCTGTTTTCTTTTCTATTTTCTGTAACTTTGTGGACTTTTTAAAAATACTTAGATAGCTTAAAAATCACCAAACTGGACCAGGTCCTTAGTTGGAATATTTCCAACATGGAACATTTTGTTTAGAATAATTGGGCATTTGAAATAATATATATAACTTTAAATGCCCAAACTCAAATACTTATGATTTAATTCAAAGACCTTGGGATGACCTAGAAAATTGTGCACCACTTTTGACAGAGGCTCTGAACCAAAGCAAAGGTGATGAGCATTTTAGAAGGGCATTTCAGGTTCATTGAAAATAATTTTAGTAAACCCTAGTTGGATTCAAAAGGGGTTATGGGGGTTCTGTCTTCCCATTTCAACTTTCATAAAATTTAAACATGATGCATGGATGCTAAAGCAAAAACAAGCAAGGCCTAAACTGGGGATGTGACAACTCACCCCCACTAAACAAGAATCTCGCCCCGAGATTCAAGACGTGAGGTAAGAGGAAAAAGGGGAGTCACAAAACTATGACAATCTTCGTGATCCATTTTCCCTTCTCGAAGATGTTGATTCATTCTATCATCTTGGTCTTGACGTCTTTACTTTCGAGATCTTCACTCGACACGACAACAGAAAGAAGGGGGAAACCCTACAGGATTTAATCTTCTTGAAGATCGAGCAACTCAAGATCAGTTCATGGAGAGATGTAAGAACAACTCTTGAGTTGAGACACCAAACACACATTAGGAATGATGGTAAAGAAATGGATGACGAAGGTTCAAATTGGTAGGCAACCATTCCACACTTAGGTAAAATGGTGCATGGTTTCAAAGTAACAAGGAGATGATTGCCATGATTCCATAACGGGACACCTTAGGAAAGGTGACTCGTTGGACTGTTCCCTCAAGTGGCAAAAAGAATTACTTTTGATCCATAGATCGTTGTAACTCTTTATACCAGCTTAAGGCAATTTACAATTGATTGATTGAAAGAGCTCGAGGAAATGGCATACTCGGACTAGAATGGTTGATGTGGACTACCTTGTTGAAGACAACACAATGGATGATTTGCTTATCATCGGAAATGGATGGGACCCATGGTAAGTCCACTTTTGAGGATGATCCTAGACATCAATTACTGAGAAGGGCAGCCCATAGTGAAATGGCACAAAGACAGTGCAAGCTAGGAACAAAATGCAAATGTTGGGAATGTTTCAACCATCATATCTGCCTGAGATTCAGATCTGGTTGGTGTTAGGATATTCCAGACTCATCGAGTCTAGAAAGAAAAATGAAAGTTTGCAACACAAAGCGACGAGAAGATGTTGCGAGATTCTCGGGAATGAACTACGATAGCAAGCTCCAAAACATGAGCTGGTTCTGCTACTAACATGTGAACATGTTGTCCAAGACAAGAATGACCACATAGTCTTATCATAAAACACTACCGAGTTCAGGCGGGGAACCATCAACGCGGTTAACGAAGTCCTTGCATAAGTCATATGATTAGCTCTTATGAAGGAACTTCTTCTCCTTGAACAAGTCAATCAGTGGCTTGGTGTGCTAGGAACACATGTAGAGCGAAGGTTGCAAGTCTCCGAACCACAGAATACTTCGCGTATGCATGACCGATTTAGGATGATTCCAAAGAAGCAACATTGACTTTCTCGAATCCATGGCGGCAACTTACATCAGATGCACATGAATTAGAGGAGGTCACTACTATCATCCAAGCATATGCTTCATGAACGAAACACGAAGAAATGCTTACACAAGGTTCCAACACTAGGTTGATGTTCAACATGACTCATGGGGAGACATAATGCCTGGCGATGGGCTCAACAACAACTTATCGGAATTTCCATATCACTGGACTTCCACCATCATGTGAACACGGTGATAGCATTGGTCAGACCAAAAGATGTAATGGTATATGCTCGAGGGATCAACCACGAGTAAGACAACATTATGAATATCATTTGTTCTGACTTGACTTGACGATAGCCCATACTCAAGTCAAAATTTTGACAAGGCAATAGATCCAACAACTGATCACAAGGACCAATCAATGGAGATACCATCTTTCTTCAACACACACACGCACAAAAGATATCCCTTAGAGATGAACTAAGTTAAGCAAAGCTTTATCTTCCAACTCTCCAAGTTGTTGTCTAGCTCAACCAACTAGTTCAGGGATATCCAACACAGAGTCTTGGAGAATGGCTGGTTTAGAGGAAAACCAACTTGATCACGAGCTCAACATAACAGTCAGGGGACAACCTGGTAATACTTCCGAGAAGATATTCGGAAAATCACGAACCACCGGTATGTTACTAAGCTCGAGAGCAATCTTGCTTTTGAGGCAAGACGATATGATCAAATGAGCGAGGACTGGACAAGATCCTAACTCATCAATCAAAGTGTGCACCAGAAATAAGGACTAGGTAGCACGATTAATCTTAGGATGATGATTTAATAACCAACACACTAAGAATGAGAATATTGCCCATTTACTCTCAAGCAACGAGTTGCTCGAAGTATTGATTTCGCACATCACGGTATGCTTGTCGGCATTCCGGTTGCAACAACACGGGACCGAGGAATGAACAATGATGGCGAGAAGTATCACTACGACAAGAATTCATAAGAGAAGGTGCAATTCTCATGATGTTCCTGACATAAAGATGGTAACACTCCAAGGTAGAGCAGAATCAAAGCTGGATTGGCATTTTGATCTGCGGGATACAACTACTTTGACCCAATCCTAGAAATGGATGAGGTACTGGAGTTTGTTTCTCCTAGTCATTCCAGAACAGAATGGCTTGACGGACCACAAGAAAAATGGCATCGATGAGGACGAGAGCACGACTACTCCTGACTAACAATTGACAGACGGGGGTCGGAATACAACTAAGGAGGAACAACTCGAGGAACATATAACTTTTCGAGTGGTGGAGGCATGGATTAGTATATCGAGCAAAGCTCAACATTTCTTCCGGATAACCCATGCAGAGAAGGTAGGACTGGCAGAGTCACAATTATGAATGGAGAACTCCTCAAGAGTACTCTGATTGTGATCTTTTAATTCAAAGAATTTCTACCTTAACTAGTTCATGGTATTTGGAAGAAGGAAATACCATGGACCTCGAGGACTATCGCAGTTACTAATATCCTAAAGGAACTAGCAAATACTAACAACATGAAGTAGGGTGAATCTCGGTTCAAGAACCCGGGAATAGAATGCCTACTAAATAATAATATCACGGGATGCTTTCAAGAATAATGGCCGAATCATTGCATCTGGGATACAAAAGCATTGCTAAATTGCTAGGCGACTTCCTAACACCTAGGGTCATAATAATAGTTCCAACATCTACGCCGAGGCAACGAAGTACCTCAACTTACCGATTAGTGTGCTTATTCTGACCAAAAAGGACATCGGGATCGGAAGGAAAGGATTTGCAAATGCATCAGACTATTTAGAGACCTAGGATGACTCAGACAGCATAACGGCTGTAAATGCTCAAAAAGATTTGAGACATCATGCAAAATGGTGGCATAGCCACTCAAGATCGCAATATCAAGGTTCCGAGATCAACAATTATCATCTGAGAATAGTAGGAACTGAATCGGGCTTAAATCCAACAATCTTAAAGGTCTATGGATTAGTAACACGTCATCCTAATAGATAGACAAGAAGCCTAGTTCTTAAACCCCGTAGAAGAGAAGAGGATGACTCAGATCAGAAGGCCATGAGGTATAAGGAGTAAAAAGAGCCTTACGTTCCCTTCCACAATCAATTCCCTTACATAACTAAAGCATTTCTAGACACAACTTCGACCAGTTTGGCTTGGTAATCCAACAGGCAGTCAGCCTCTGATACCAACGCTGTCAGGACCCCGATTCCAAGTCACATCGATCTAGCCGGTAACACCTCATATCACTTTGCGGCCTCACGCACGATATTCCCACAGGTGTCGCCTTACCATGGCCCAGGACCGTTTGCGTCTTTTGGCTCACGTATATGATAGTGTCACTAGCATCCATATGACAGAGAACCCGGGCCGACATGGCTAGTCATGAACCCAAAGCGGCACTAACCCATGGGGACAGGCATACATGAATCACATCGAGCATGTCGGTCATCAACGTATGAATTCAGGCTGTAGCACTGGGCTAACAGGACTCCGGTAACCCGGGTTGTAGCAGGCTAGGCAGGACTCCGGATGTCACCGCGTGACATTTCCCGAAGGGATGAACATAAGGCAGTGAAACACATGCCGGCCAGATCAAGTGTCCAAAGCAGTAGTGATGGGCTAACAGGACTCCGGTGAACCAGAAGCGGACTACTATCGCTCGGGAAGCACTAGACTACATTTCCCCATATGAGAGGCTGCCAAGGATAAACAACTAGATTGTCGGATCCCACACATACCAAGCATTTCAAACATACACACAATATGCTCAATATGTGTAAATACAACATGGCATCACAACATAACTCTACGACTCAAATATTTATTCATTAGGCTCTGAGGAGCGAGATATTACAAACATGGGTCTCATGACCCAACACTCAGAACATACAAGTCAAAGCACAAGCGGAAGCTAAACATGTCTGAGTACAGACAACTATAAATGAAAAAGGCTGAGAAGCCTGACTATCTACCAGATTCTGCCGAGGGCACAAGATCGTAGCTGAGGTAACAAGCTAAACGTCGAAGTCCAAGCGGAACTACTAGCGAGACTGACGTCTCTCGCAAAACATAAAATAAGCAAACGTGAGTACAAATGTACTCAGCAAGACTTACATCGTAACTAACTACATATGCATCATTATTAATAAATGGGGTGGTGGAGTTTGACCGACAAGCCAGCTTTGACTCGGTGGCTATCCTATACTACATTTGCAAGTAACTCTTTTGAGGTGGCGCATTACGAGTCCACATATTCACCATATCAATACACCACTGTGGACCCGCTCCCGTCTCCCTCACGAGAACACCATCCATAGCACTCACGCTTATCTTGCGCATTTTAGAGTATCCACTTTCACTTGTCTCTGAACTGTTATAGGCCACCCTGAAGTCCTTTTCCGCGGACACGGCTATTTGAATAGATCATATTATCCCTGCAGGGGTGTACTTCTTCACACACGCTCTCACCACTTACCGCCGTTTACACGACATGTACTTGGCAACCTTCAAGCGAAAGCCCAACGTGGGTGTCGGCCACGGCCTACCTAAACACACGAGTCCCGAGTCCAGGTTTATCGCCTATTCGGGTTCCATCCGCAGGGAGTCCGGCCGAGGTTTCCACTAACGGCCCCGAACGATGTGTGCAGGGTTCCCGAGACACCAAACGGGCGAATCGATACACCGGGCCACGTGCCTACCGCAACACAACCCACCCCTAAGGTCAGCGCTGCGTGCGGCCCCCAGCATGCTACAAACACCAGAAACTACTTGCAACTCCCGGACTAAGGACAAGAGTGGTTAAGAAGCCGAGAGGGTCCATTGGTTTCGGGCCCAATGCGTGGTAATGCTGTTTCATGGATCACAAACACGTAACTCAGTTCTTGAGGACGGCTGCAATGAGACAACCCGCCATGTACTCCTACATGGCCTCTCACCGCTACCTTTACCAAATCGTGTTCACACACTTAGCTCACACACGATGGGACATGTTCACACACCTCCGATTCATCCCCGATGAATCAGACCTCACTCAACTATAAGCAGTAGCAGGCATGACAAACAAGCATGAATGAGTAGGCACAACCTGGCTCAAGCAACTCCTACTCATGCTAGTGGGTTTCATCTAATTATTGTGGAATGACAGGTCATGTAGAGGATAAAGGGGTTCAGCTACCGCAGCAAGTAACAGATGAATCGCTGTTGTCCTAATGCAGTAAAAGAGAGCAGGAGCGAGAGAGTGGGATTGTATCGGAATGAACAAGGGGGTTTTGCTTGCACGGCACTTGAAGCTAATATAGTTCTTCATCGGTGTCATCGAATCCATTGTCAGATGCGTCGTCTACCGAGAGGGACAAACACCGCAAGCGAGAAAGAACACAATCAATGCAATGCACATACAAATGAATGACATGTCATGTTAAGGAACTGAATTGACCCAATGCAGCAGTAAGCCAAGTTAATTCAAGTGGAATTCAAACAAGGTTAAACTCCAACTTCAAATACTAGTTCATAAATTACCCTAATCATGATTCATCCTATTTAGTGAGGTTAACTTGTTCAAACATGCATGATCATGGCATAAACAGATTCTTCATATTTTTCTGATCATTTTTAATATATAAATCTTTGCATTTGGAGTTACAGATTAATTTCTATGAATTTTTGAAGTTTGAACTATATTCTGGAATTTCCTATAATAGAATAAATCCAGTAATTCATTTATCAACAAGAATGCGTCAGATGACGTCAGGTCAATAGGGACGTCCAAGTCAAACCTGACCGGTGGGTCCTGTGTCGATGTAATTAGTTTAACTAAATATTAATTAAAACTAATCCTGATTAGTTAACAGGGCTTGGCCCCACCTGTCATTGACCCAGGAGAGTCAACCAGGGCCCACCCGTGGTCAAAGTCAGCGCTAACTACGCCGGCGTTTAGCCGCCGGTGATCCAGACGCGGCGGCGGAAGTGGTTTTGGCCGTTTCAGCAACCAAAAGAGCCGCAGAGGGCATCTATGGGTAGCTGGGAGCAAGCCGCAGCTCTTGGTGGTGTTGGGTGAGCTCGGGGTGGCCGGAATCGGCGCCGACGACGACCTAGGCGGTCACGGAGTTCGGCCAAGGCGAACTTCGAGGCTAGGGTGTGCGGTGAGGTGCGGGAGTGTATGGTTGGACCCTACGCAATGTGGTGAGTGCGATGGACACCGAGAGGTGGCCGGAGCACGTCGGCGGCGCTCCGCTCAGCGGCGGGTGCGGGTGATCTTCGTGCGGTCGCTACAAAGCTCGAGAGCGAGAGAGGAAGGGAAGGGGGGTAGCTAGGCTCACAGGGCACTCGTGGAGGCAACCGGCGTGGCCGGGGACGGACTGGTGCGACGGCGGCGTTGAAGGGGATCTCCGGCGACGGCGGGATCGGGCGAGGTCGGTGCAGTGGCCTCGGGCTACTCGAGCACGCGGGGCTCGGCTAGCTCGACGTAGAGGAGGGCGGCGGAGCTCCTAGACACGGCGGGGAGGAGCACGGACGGCGGGGAGCGCGTCTACGGCGACGGCGTGGCTGCGGTGGCGTCGGCCATGGCTGGGGAGCGCGAGGGAGAGGAGCTGGGGAGGAAGAGAGATGTCCGAGGGGTTCGGGGGAGAGAGGGGGAGCGATCCACGTCGCGGCTCGGTGAGGGGAGCGGCGAGGCGGCGACCAGGTGCGTGGCACCCATGCGGTGCTTCGCCCGCCGAAAGCATCTGCCTGCCTGGCCGAGCCAAAAAGCAGCTGGCAGCTGGGCTGGGCAGCAGTGGGCCAGTTAGCGCCGAGTAAGTATTTCCTTTCTGTTTTCTTTTTCTATTTTCTGTAACTTTGTGGACTTTTTAAAAATACTTAGATAGCTTAAAAAATCACCAAACTGGACCAGGTCCTTAGTTGGAATATTTCCAACATGGAACATTTTTGTTTGGGAATATTTGGGCATTTGAAATAATATATATAACTTTAAATGCCCAAACTCAAATACTTATGATTTAATTCAAAGACCTTGGGATGACCTAGAAAATTGTGCACCACTTTTGTGCAGGCTCTGAACCAAAGCAAAGGTGATGGGCATTTTAGAAGGGCATTTCAGGTTCATTGAAAATAATTTTAGTAAACCCTAGTTGGATTCAAAAGGGGTTCTGGGGGTTCTGTCTTCCCCATTTCAACTTTCATAAAATTTAAACATGATGCATGGATGCTAAAGCAAAAACAAGCAAGGCCTAAACTGGGGATGTGACAGCTTGTTCCCCGTCCCCGGCACGCCAACGTGATTACCGGGAAGTGGGTCTTTAAACACAAGCTCCGTCCTGATGGTACCCTTGACCGCTACAAAGCCTTACTGGAGTCGTTCGTGGCTTCCGACAACGTCTTTGGCATTGACTTCACCGACACCTTCGCTCCGGTTGTCAAGCCCGGCAGGATACGCACGGTTCTCCACCTTGCGATCTCCCGTGCTTGGCCGGTGCACCAGATGGACGTCTCCAACGCCTTCCTCCATGGTCACCTCGAGGAGCAGGTCTTCTGCCAGCAGCCCACCGGGTTTATTGACCCGGCGCTTCCTGACCACGTGTGCCTGCTTTTGCGGTCCTTGTACGGACTCAAGCAGGCTCCACGCGCTTGGTACCAGCGCATCGCGACGTTTCTCCACCATCTTGGGTTCCGCTCTACCCGCTCGGACGCCTCGCTCTTCGTCTATCATCAGGGCTCTAACACGGCCTACTTGCTGCTCTATGTCAACGACATCATCATGACGGCATGTACGGCTGGTCTCCTCAGTCAGCTCACGGCTCGTCTTCGCGCTGAGTTCGCCATCAAGGACTTGGGTCCTTTGCACTACTTCCTCGGTGTCGAGGTGGTGCGCCGTCCGGATGGCTTCTTCCTTCATCAGCGGAAGTACGCTCACGAGCTCCTCGAGTGCGCTGGCATGCTTAACTGAAAGCCCACCGCTACGCCTGTTGATACGAAAGCCAAGCTTTCTGCCATAGATGGTTCTCCTACTTCGGATGCTACTTTCTATCGGTCTATCGTTGGTGCTCTCCGATGCGACTCGACTCGGACCGGAGATCCAGTATGCCGTGCAGCAGGTGTGTCTTCATATGCATGCTCCTCGAGACGTTCACTGGGCTGCCGTCAAGCGGATTCTCCGCTATATCTGTGGCACTATGGATCTTGGCATTACGCTTCACGCCTCCGCCGACACCGCCCTCACCGCCTACTCCGATGCAGACTAGGCGGGCTGCCCTGACACTCGTCGCTCCACTTCGGGCTATTGTGTCTATCTTGGACCCTCACTCATCTCGTGGTCATCCAAGCGGCAGCCTACGGTTTCTCGTTCCAGTGCTAAGGCTGAGTATCGTGCGGTGGCCAACACCGTCGCCGAGTGTTCGTGGTAACCGCCACTGCTTCAGAGCTCTCTTGCCACAGTGACCGTGCCATGGTGGTCTCATCGCGACAACGTCTCGGCGGTCTACCTCTCCGCTAACCCGGTGCATCATCGACGGACCAAGCATATTGAGTTGGATATTCATTTTGTTCGGGAACAGGTTGCCCTTGGCCATATTCGTGTTTTGCACGTCCCTACTTCCCAACAGTTTGCCGATATCATGACCAAGGGCTTGCCTACAACGTCATTTGAGGAGTTCCGGTCCAGTCTTTGCGTCAGCCGCGGTGCCGCTTTGACTGTGGGGGGTGTTGAGTATATGTGTTATGTGCATATTGTGTATTGGGCCTGCCTCCTAGTTCCTTGTATAGTTGAGGTCCGTGGCCCACCTTTGTACATTATATATACGTGCCTATGCACGAAGAGCAATACATCGTGCAATTACAACGTCATACAACCCGGGTGTGCCTCTTTCTCCATGTGTTTTGAGTTCCAGGCGAGGATTGTGCCCGGGAGGATCCAGACGACGTCGGGTGTACCCGACTAAGGACGAGCTCGTGTGTGCCATGGCCAAGGGGTGCAGGTACATGACTCTACTTCTCTATCTGCCTACTTGTTTGTGCCCTGCTCCATAGTTTAGATAATGTTGAGTCGAGCTGAGTTGAGGGGAGTCTTTGTTGTTGAACATACGTGTAAAGTCCATCATGGAACAATGGATGTCAATGGAATTTCAGTTTTCATTTTTTTTACCGAGATTGAATTTAGTATTCTTGACCACTCATGCAATATGATATAAACCCCACCTTGTTATCCTCGATGGCAACAATACAATACGTGCCTTTCAACCCTTTCTGTCACTGGGTAAGGACACCGCAAGATTGAACCCAAAGCTAAGCACTTCTTCCATGGCAAGAAAGACCAATCTAGTAGGCCAAACCAAACTGATAATTCGAAGAGACTTGCAAAGTTAACTCAATCATACATAAAAGAATTCAGAGAAGATTCAAATATTATTCATAGATAAACTTGATCATAAACCCACCACTACAAAAAAAAATACACTTCCGTGATGATACGTGTTTGTCACAGTAGGTCGCGTTTTTTGTCATGCATGTACATCCATGACAAATTTATGACATAATCAAGATAGTCATATCTATGCTGTCGTAGAAGTGTTCCATGACATTACCAAAATTATCATCACGGAAGTGTCCACTTCCATGATGATAAATCACGCGTCACAGAAGTGCTTTCTTCAAGGGTGACCGACACGTGGCATCCACCGTAACGGAACGCCGTTAAGCTATCGGGTCGGGTTTTGGATCCGATAACCCGTTAACAGCCCCGACCAATGGGGATTTTCCACGTGTAAAATCGTCAACATTGGCTGGAGGAAACACGTGTCGGCTCATTGTTGGGACAGATGTCATCCACTCATTGGACAGAAGGCGCCTATGATACGTCGACACGTGGCCCGGCTAACAGAGGCCCATTCTGTGAAAAGGCCGGCCCGTTTGACTTGGTCAAAGGTGACGGGCGGCCCATGGAAAGCTTGCTAACGGCACAGACGCATATAGCCCATTTACAGCCCGCTATCCCAAGGCCCGTTCGCCCTACCGAATTAGGCCCAAGAACGTCATCCGGCCATCCAATATGATTCCAAATTTCGCTTTCACTTCCGCCCATGTATGGGTCATGACGTCTTCGGCCCATATGAGGCCCTATGTAACTCTTGGCCTATTAACGGCCCGTGGTGAAATCGGCCCGCAATGAACAAAGGTATCACTTTAGACCCATTAACGGCCGTGGTGAAATCGGCCCGTAATGAACAAAGGTATCACTTTATACCCATTAGTGGCCCGTTATTTAGTTGGGCCGTTTCCAGCCCATGTTATCTTTCGGCCTTCTCAGAGCCCATTTATTCTTGGGCTCATTTCGAGCATTCATTTACTTACGACCCGTTACTGTAATTTTCTGCTTGTGGGCCAAATTCAGCCCGTGGTTACAGTCGGCCCGTTTGTGGTCCGTTAATACATTGGGTCGTTTTCATAGTGTCATCAAATACAGCCTATTAACGATGGCCGGTTATGGTCGGCCCATGACCGGAAGATTCCATCTCTATCCCGTTTACGGCCATAATGCGGCCTGCTATTGGCCCATGTTTGGCCAATCGATCATACGGCCCGTATAAGGCCCATTGATGATAGGTCCCGTAGAAGGCCCATTGTTTCTACGGCCCATAGAAGGCCCAATGTTTCTACGGCCCGTAGAAGGCCCTCGCTTCTCTGACCCGTAGAAGGCCCATCGCTTTCTGACCCGTAGGAGGCCCGATGTCACTACAAGAATATTAGCCCATGGTTATTGTGGCCTAGTTTTAAAAAATAGGTTATTGCAGCCACTAGCAAAAAATAGGAACAAACCACTAGCAAAACCGCGGAAAAAGAACTGCATCGACTACAAGCAAACAAATAAACAAGACAACAAGGAAATAAATAAGCAAGCAACTTATGCTAGGCTATCACGGCTATTACACATATTACATCCACTGGGCATCAAAGTTCACCACCAGTGCAAATATAGGGAACACAGTAGCATATAAACTCCATAGCAAAACAAGTCCGGAACTAAAACCACTTCAGAAGAGTTCAAGAAACAATATCCTGGGTACCCATAATGCTGGCAAGATGCTTAGCAAGCTTATTAACTTTCTCTTGTTTGGCGCTTAAATCCTCCAGTAACTTTGTTGCACAAGAAAATGCGATCTGAATTATGCAGGACTTCCTCGATCCTTCGGCTTCTTTGCTGCAGCATAGATGATCGATGCCTTTCAGCTTGTAGCTGAGACCCGAAGAAGCCGAAGTGATTCAGCAGCGAGTTCGAAGAGCTTGTGCCCGGTGATGTACCGCCAAGAATCTCGAACACTACATCAACGCAGGATCGTGGGGTTTTCTCACCGCCTACAAGATCGTTTTTATCACCTTTCTTGGAGACCAACATGGTTGTCTCACTATCTTGAACCTTATCTGCATTACTTTCTCTACATTGCATAGTGGGGTGCTCTTCTCCAATATTCTGTTTGCATACTACAAGAGAAACAAGCAGACACATCATAGGTTTAGCTTGTAGTATACCAAACTCATTTTGGTAAACCGGTTCAGTAGTAAGGTGGACAGGATAACATCATGAAACAAACATATATCTATGTACTATGGTCACTGTATTGTCCATATCATTCTAGTTTATGTTCCCTAATCAAGATAGAGACACAGTTCAACTCATATATTTTTAAGACACGGCATCATAGACAGATTATAAGTGTGAGAAACTACATAGCATTGGCAGCACTTGTAATGTGCATCACATGAGAACATAACTGTTTATACAACTTAAACTGAAATCAACATAGAGCAAGAAGTTAGAATAGCAATCCAGTTAAAGAAATAGGTTTAAAACATACATTGCGCCATTGGAGTTTCAATTGGATCCTTCAAATTGAAAGTAGTTGGTATGAGTAAATACAAGGATGCAACAAAGAAAGGAGTATGGACCATAGCTACGGAATCGACACGAGAACAGCTTGCTCTTACGCTTTAAACGTGGAGTTTGGGTTAGCTGTGGTGGTCTTAGTGCTTTGGGCACTGCCGTAGCTTTACAAACTGCTCGTGTGGGGGTACTCTGTGGTGGACATGGTGCTTTGTCAACTATAAGTGGGTTACTATCCGCTGGGGTTGCGGTTAGATGGGTTGTAGCTGGTTCTCTGCCAACGGTGTAAGTGTGCAATCTGGAAGAGTCTCGATTATGTGTGGTGGGGCTAGTTTGTGGGCCAGTACAACCATGGTTCTATCTGCATCGACGGGTAGCACTGTCTTTTGTGAAGAACGGGTTTTGCTCCCTTAGATAACGCCATCACCCCTCCAATTCAAATGGCTGATAAACAAGAAAAGAAATTGAACGTACAGACATTGTATGATAGACATATGTGGTAATTCACATATATGTTGTCTAACCAAATAGGACAGGATGACACAATTTCACATATATGATGCCTAACTAAACATGATAGCAGGACACAGTTTCAGATATATGATGGATAACTTAACAGGATATAATGGCATAATTCAACATATGATGAGTACCTAAACAGGATGACATGACAAAACTATATGATGTCTTTCTAAAATAGGTTGGGATGAAATAATTCACATACATGTTGTCTAAGTATACAGGATGGCATGATATAATTGACATAATTGATTCATATACTAAGCAATGGCACTCGCATGTATGATCTCTAAACTAAGCGGATATAATTCAATATTGTGCATATGATGTCTAAACTAAGCAATGCAAGACACCATATGCATCATATGAGAAATATAAACATTGCAACTTAGAGCATACACCTCGTGGGATATAGGACTGGTCATCTCTCTGAATCCTCCTCTCGAGGAGCTCCTCAGAACCATCGAGATATATGCTTCAACGGGTACCATTGCCTGCTCAAGACCTTGTTTTCACTCCAGATTTTCCATAACCGGCTCAAATGCCTGATACACATGAAGAGTAGTTCAATATACACAGATTGTCGACAAATGGAATACGTAATGAAAAAAGATGGCATGGGATAATTCACATATATGATGCATGGCTCCATGGCGGTGCATAATTCACATATATGATAACTGGCTGAAAACATGGCATTGCATAATTCACATATCTGATATAGAAAGCAAACAGGAGGCATTCACACAAAGCATGTCTAATCTAAGCAGATGGCATGGCAATGCAAGACACCATATGCATGATATGAGCAATATAACCCAGCCAAGTTAGAGCATGCAACTCGGGGATACGATGGTCATCTCTCTCTGAATCCTCATCTGAGGAGCTATCTGTAACCAGCAAGAAATCTGCATCTACAGGTAGCACTGACTGCTCAGAAGACCTTGTTTTCACTCCAGATTTTCCCATGACCGACTCAAATGGCTGATGCATAGGAAGAGTAGATGAATGTATAAACATTGCTGACAAATGGAACACATTATGGAAAAAAATATAGCACGATACAATTCACATATACGATGACTGGCTAAACATGATGGCATTGCACGATTCACGTATATGATGCCTGGCTAAAGAAGATGGCATTGAATAATTCCCATATACTCCCTCCGTTCCTAAATATTTGTCTTTTTAGAGATTTCAAATGGACTACCACATACGGATGTATATAGACATATTTTAGAGTGTAGATTCACTCATTTTGTTCTGTATGTAGTCACTTGTTGAAATCTCTAAAAAGACAAATATTTAGGAATAGTGGGAGTATGATATAGAAACCAAACAGGTGGCATTCACACAAACCAAATCTAAACTAAGCTGATGACATATAAGATATATAATGTAAGCAATGCAAGGCTCCATATGCATGATATGACCAACATCAGCATGCCAGGTTAGAGCAAACACCTCAGGTGGTAAACCGGCATGGTCGGCTCCTTCTGAATCTCCATTTGAATAGTTATCTTCGTCTGGAATACAATCTGGAAATGCAGGAGAGGGGGGGGGGGCACTTCGCCCACCATGGAGCAGCGTCTGCATGACATTATATTCGCACGCAACAGTCTTCTCTTTTTCTCTACATGTTCAGTATGATTGTGTACAATATCTGACATGCATAATAAAAAAATAGTTAGATTTTGTAAGGCCTAAGGGGTGCATGCAAAAATCAAGACTGATGGTAGCAAATGAGTGGATGGATCCAAAACTAATGATAGCGGTAGATTATAGCTTCAGTTTAAAAAGATAGACAATGGATCATCTATTGTTTGTTGCCCACCCAACATGAACCACATAGAAGACCCCAGATGAACCAGATAGTAGATAGATACTATTTGTTGCTGGCTCGATATGAGACCCATGGGCAATTCAAAACTCAAGATTGAACGATAAAGTAGTAGGTAATAATAACCGATGTATAATGTAAGCAAACACGAAAGACTGCGACCTCTCTTCCGAAACTGTCTAGTCCTCAGGTTCATCTTCTCAGTTGATGATGGTAATGCAGTTGGCGTGGCTGCCGGCAATGGGGAAGATGATCTAAGGCGGCGAAAGAAAGTCTGCAGGGGGGATCTCTGCTGCAGTGAACGCTTATGTCGATGGTGCACCTCAGGTGGGGTGGATGACGACACGGAAGGAGCAGGACATAACACACAGAGTTTTCTTTCACGCCAATCTGAAAATGAAGTAAATCTGTAAGGGCTCCTTAGAATTGGAGGATTCTATAAACGAAGGGACAGGAAAAACATAGGAATAGGATAGGAATGCACGTGCAAAACAGAGCATTTGGAAACATAGGATTTCAGTCAAACTGGGTGTTTGGCTCACATGAATTGGAAGAACAGAGGAATGGAGAAACAAAGTGATGCGATGAGTGTACAACCTCTTTGGCATAGCCTTGTGGACCTCAGCATCATTGGGTTGGACGTGGAGGATGGTGATGATGCTGGTGTGACTGTCGGAGGCGGGGAAAAAGATCCGAGGCCTCTGGAAACGGCGCCGAGGGTACCGCTCTGCTGTGATGGACGGTTCCATCGTTGGAGCAGCTCCGCTAAGGTGTACGGCGACGAGGCTGAAGCATGACAAGACAAACAACTTTAATCTGAAGTGGGACCCTAATATCATCTGCAATAGATGATGTAAAATACATCACCAAAAAGTGCTAGATGTAAAATGCATCAGCCGCGCCACGACCGCTCCGACAGATGCTGTAAGTACTGTTCACTCTGAACTTAATCAAGAAAATGAACTTCACAAATCGAAACTGAATTTTACTGTCGAAACTGATTGAACTAGTAACAGAGCATTGCAATAGATGTTTAGGGTGTTCGAGCACTAGTAGCAGAGAAGCAGTGCTCTAAATCAGCAGATGCTCGAGCAGGGAAGACACTAGCAGAGAGCAAGTCGTGTAGTAGCACCGCGAGCGAGTGCTAAAGCAGCAACTCCTGTAGCTGCCGGAGGTCGTGCAGCAGCAGCAGCGCAAGCGAGAGCAAGAACAAAAGCAGGAGCAGTGCAGCAGTGTGACCGACAGCAAGAATAGAGCCGCAGCGCGAGCAAGAGCCGGAGCAGCTGCAGCTAGTGCCGTTGTGGAAGTCACCGCCGAGGAAGCAACGACATGGGGGAGAGACGTCGTGGATGATGTGGCCGGCGACGACACCATCGATGGAGACTCCATGTCTGCTCGGTATTGAGCACCGGCATCCCCGTGAGATCGAATAAAAGATAAAATGCAGCGGTGACTGCAGAACCTCCTTGGTGGCGCCGAGTTGGCCTCGACTTCATTGGAGGAATTGGTGAGGGTGCTGCGGTTCCGGTGGGGCAGGTCAAGACGGCGCTGTGGGGATTGAGGTGGCGCGATAGACGAGGCGAACGTCGGGGAAGCTCCTTGGAGGTGGAGGATGAGGCGGCTAATCCGGCGGGACGACGTGATCGACAACAGATCCTCATCCGGTGCGGTGGATGAGGGACGGCGAGCTGTTGCGGTGGACGACGTAGTTGGGGAAGAGTCTCCGGCTGGGCGGCGGTCGGGAGGCCGACGGAGGAGCGTGGGGTTTCGCGGGTTTTGGCGGCCTCGGTGTACGAATGGGGGGGGGGGAGGAGGGGGGCGAAGGGGGAGGGGGGAGCCAAGCTTAGGGACGCGCTTGTCCGAAATGTAGGGTAAGTTACCAGCGTACCCCCACCGGTTTTGACACCGCGACATGGAGCTTCATTTCCTACCGAGGGGTAGAAGGGGATTTCATGGTCCGCTGCGGGAGCGATTTTGGATGAGGAGGGAGTTCTCGCACGCATCCAAATTTCGGATAACAAGGCGCGCCTTGGGTTGAAGAATCGGGAGTTTCAAAGCATGTGAGACAAAAGATACTCGAGCTTGAAAATTTCGGGATAACAAGGTGCGGATTCCTTGTTCGGCAGAACAAACTTAACGTGTAAAAAAAATCATACAAGACACAAGAGAGTCATGTCCCCTTTTACTATATTGCTATAGATGCCATTGAAAAAACTACAAGAAAAATGTAAAAAAATTGGGAGAACATGATTACCCTGCACAGTACCAAATCGATTCGCACTTCCCTCAACGACAACAAAAAACAAATCAATTCCCACCAAAGAAAGAGTAATGTCCCTTTTTATATGATTACAGATGCCATGATCTTGATTTTCAATTTTTGAATCCACATTATGTTGAATTCAAATATATCATTAGCTGACCTTGCGGTTTATAATTGATGTAGTCATACATTTTGATCTTCCATCATATATGAACATTTTACTCCACCATGTGAACATATATATTGTCGTCTACCATATGGACTAAATTTGAATCAATTTTCCTTATTTGAATACGATTGTTGTCAAGTTATACAATAATTTAAATATTATCTTGATAACAAAAAGACATGCATATAGCAGTAATCATATTTCACTATGAACTACATGTACCATACGCTCTCCAATTCAAATATTTGTATCCATTTTATGTTGAATTCAAATCATAGTACATTATTGGTCTAGGTAGCGAGATGTTCGGGATAATCTAAACCCTGTTTTCATACGTATAATATTTGGCTGAATTGGGGCAAGTTTTGGTATGAACCTCTTGCAAAACCGGAGATTATCTCAACAAGCCTTGTGGTTCCGAGAGGGAACGTGTCACCTTTGTGTGCAAAATGATATACGCTGCCTCCCCCCTGATTTTATTTACAGAGGCAACATAGAACTATATGAGTGCCCTGTTAAATTTTGGAATTATTTCGGGTTCATTTGGCCTTTTTATACATTAATTGAGTTTCTGGACTTTTAATGTGCATAATATAAATATGAATTGCATGCACATGCTCCGGTGCACCAAAGTGGGTTGAAAAATCACATGTGTGTCCTTGGTTGAATTTCTAGGTCCCATGGAAGAAATGAGAATGAAATTCAAACATCGTATGCCACGACTCTGCCGAGAACATCGAGAAACTTAGATTTTAAATTCATGTAATGAAACTTGGCATGGTGTCATGTCATGGCACTAACATGATGTGGTAAAAAATTGGGCAGATTTGGAAGCTCGTGGTTCTAAGAGGGAACGTGCCACCCCCCCCCCCGCGCCCGGGGGTTTCGTTACCAAGGCAACATAGAACTAAATTTGTGGCATGTTAAATTTTGGAATTATTCCGGGTTTGTTTGTCGTTTTTTATACATTAATTGAGTTTCTAGTCATTTAATGTGCATAAGTCAAATTTGAACTACAAGCACATGCTCTCGTGCACCAAAGTTGGTTGAAAAATCACATTTGTGTCCTCGGGTGAATTTCTAGGTCCCATGCAAGAAATGAGAATAAAATTAAAACATCTGGGCATCGTGGCTCGGCCGAGAACATTGAGAAACTTGGTTTTAAAATTCTTGTAAATCCAAAACACGTCTAAAAATCATGAAACTTAGTATGGATGTCATGTCATGGTACTACCATGTCGTGGTAAAAAAATGGCCGAATAGGAACAAATTTTGGTATAAGCTTCTTGCAAACCAAAGCTTCTCTCAAGCAGGCTCATGGTTCTGAGAGGGAACGTGTCACCTTTGAGTGCGAAATGATATATGTTGTCCCCCTTGAGTTTATTTACAAAGGCAACATAGAACTACATGAGTGCCCTGTTAAATTTTGGAATTATTCCGGCTTCGTTTGGCCTTATGTACACATTAATTGAGTTTTTGGTCATTTAATGTGCATAATTCAAATTTGAACTACAAGCACGTGCTCCTGTGCACCAAAGTTGGTTGAAAATCACATCTGTGTCCTCGGGTGAATTTCTACTCCCATGAAAAAAATGAGAATAAGATTCAAACATCTGGGCATCGTGGCTCGGTCAAGAACATTGAGAAACTTGGTTTTAAAGTCATGAAACTTGGCATGGTGTCATGTCATGGTAGTACCATGCCGTGGTAAAAGAATTGGCCGAATAGGAACAAATTTTGGTATAAGCTTCTTGCAAATCGGAGCTTCTCTCAAGAAGGCTCGTGGTTACGGGAGGAACGTGTCACCTTTGTGTGCATAATTCAAATTTAAAATACAAGCAGATGTTCCAAAGTGCACCAAAGTTGGTTGAAAAATCACATGTGTGTCCTCGGGTAAATTTCTAGGTTCCATGCAAGAAATGGGAATGAAATTCAAAATTACGGGCCTCGTGGCTGGGTTGGAAACATTGAGAAACTTAGTTTTTAATTCCTGTAAATCCAAAACACGCATGAAAATAATGAAACTTGGCTTGGTGCCATGACATGGCACCAACATGTTGTGGTAAATTTGCAGTCCGATTTGAAGGCGCACACATTAACAATCAACAAAGTCATTTTGGAACAAGTGTTGTCACGTTACAATCGGAAACACAAGTATTATTGAAACCATGGGCGTTCTACTTACTAGTACCATTTACGTGCCGCCACGCGTCCCATTTTTATTAGCTAGGAGGCGCCGTGCAGTGGTAGCTATTTGAGTACGAGAGGCGTGCGATCAGACCCCTATGGCGTGCTTATCGGGAGGAGAGCCCTTTGACCTCCATCTGCCGTCCACCTCTCTCCCAAGGTCTCCATTAATGGCGCCCGAGCCTCTGTTTAATGGGGTGGCTATGTCTCACTCGACTGAGATTTAAGAGAGAAAAAAGAAAATATGACAGCACGGATCTTGATGTAAGATCCGACGGACCTATATAGCATCTACTGCAACTTATAGCAAGACTGATGAATATATAAGGACGATTTTTTTTATCAAAGAAGGGCTTGCCCCTTCCGATTTTCATTACTGAAACCACCACAATTCACAAGAAGTTCATCACAACTCCAGCTTAACACGAAGGACTAAAAGTACCAGATTGAAATCGCAACATCCCAAGAGGCCAACAAAGGCCAAACATCCGTGCTAGAACCCAACATTTCACAACCGATGACACAATCGACATCCTAAACCGATTATTACATCAAAAGAAACCAGGAAACTGAAGGAAGCCTAGTAGCAACTAGAAGAACATCAACGCCAGGGTCACCACAGCAAGAGTTTTCTTCATTCCAGCCTCGCAACATTGATCTTCCACAGAAAGATAAGGATGATTAATTGTCTTACATAATTAGAAAGATAATTAAAAAAGCCACATGCGGCTACGCCCAAAATACACAAGGGCAAAAGAAGAAGGAAGACAAGGATCTGGCTCGCTGATCTCTACTTTCTTGATGCGTTGCCGTAGGCCGCGGGAACTAGTCTCCGCGGCAAGCGGCGATGAGCTCTTTTGTGTCCTCAAGATGCTGCTTGAGAACATCCACGGATTCCTCGACCAGCCTTTGGCGCTTGTTGCAGAGCATGTCATTCTCGTCCATAAGTTTCTTGACGATGACGCCGGTCCTCTTCAACAAGGCACTGGTCTCCTCCTGCTGGTCTGCACTTCGGACGATCTTCTCCCTCAGCAGGTCGCGCTCGGCCCGGAGCCTCTCATTGCCCTCCCTTAGTTGCCGGATGACGCTGGTAGCCTGTTCAAACGAGGCTTTCATGTCGTCCTGCAACCTCGCCAAGCCGGAGATCTGATCCATCTGGCTATGGACGATCGCATGCATGCGCCTATAACAGTCGTCGCCTGCCCGCGAGAAATTTTCCCAGGCCGTCGCGGCGCGGCGGGACATCTTTGCTGCATTCGTGGCGCGACGGGACATCTCTGCTACATCCGCGGCGTGGCCAGACCAGTCTGCTGCATCGACGGCACGGCGGAACCTTCGTGCTGCTTCAGCAGCGCGGCGGGACCTCTGTGCTGCTACTTCCGCACGGCAGGACATGTCGGCTGCTCTCGCAGTGAGGCGGGACATCTCTCGTGCTTCCGCTTCCATGCTCGCCTCTCCCTGGTAGCAATCTCTCGACCCAAAACTCACGCTGGCCATGGCGAGCCTTAGGGAAGGATGCTGAATGACTTGTTTGTTTTTGTGGATGAGGAGTTGAGGAGGAATGTGCAGTCATCTTGGCATACTAGTATTTATAACCGAGTACAAATACACTCCTAAGTGGGAAACCGTTTAGGTTGTGATCGGTGTGAACAGGTTTGGAATTCAATATATTAGCGTGGTACTAATACGCTCCTAAGTGGGAAACCGTTTAGGTTGTGATTGGTGTGAACAGGTTTGCAATTCAATATAGCGTGGAGTAATTTGGAATGTGACGAGATGCAAGGTCAAAAACTTGTACTCTGAGTTTAGTAGTACGTTATACAGGAAGAGAAGAGGTGCACGCACGCACTCGTCCTCTCACACACACGTCTGTTTTTCTCGAAAAGGAGGATGATGACCCCTGGCCTCTGCATCTGGGAGTCACACACGCATATGTAGCTACGAATTGTAGTGTTCTCAACCATCCGATTGGTTCTATCATGGATGTACCTATATACTAAAACATGTCTAGATACATCCATATTTTGACAAATGGAAGGCATGTATTGTGGAATGGAGAAGTGCTTGTCATCAAAATGGATAAAAACAGACGTGTCTAGAACTAAAAATCGTCTACATACATCTCCTTTATCCATTTTGATGACAAGTAGTACTCTTACCCAAAGGAACTTTATATCCAACAGACAAAAATATCCGCTCGATCGCTGGAAATTACTGATCCGATGTCGAAGTAATTGCTGCGCCACCAAAACCCACCATTTCTTAAGCTAAAGTAGACCAAGGTAATCCCTATATTAGCATATTACTAAGATAAACAGAAGGCCTTTGTCGAAACATTTAGGACGTGAGCTTGTCAATCTGAATGTGGAGGGACACAAGCTTAGCCCGGCCCGGCTTGGGCGGAACTGTGAAGAAGGTCAGCTCCTGCACGGAGACGTCGCCGGGATCCTTGCTGCTTGTCACCTCCATTTCCACCTTGACGGCGTCGGTCGTGCCTTTGGGCTCCCCTAGCGGGCCGTTCGCCCACAGCTTGGCCAAGTAGTGCGGCAGTAGGGACGCCCCCGCTCTGATGCAGACGACCGACACGGCGATAGGCGCGCCGATGTCGAGCACGCCGCCGACCAAGAAAAACGCACGGTGGTCCTCCTCCGCCGACAAAGAAGAGCCGTGGGTTCGGCATAAGGGCACTTTGGAGCACCTGCCGCATCTTGGATCCTGTGCACGGGCATGGGATGCGCGGTGCTGATGTGGTGGTAGAGCGCCGGCGGCGGGCCTTCTTAGTCGCAGACGGGCATGGGGCATTTGCAGGGCGCGAGCGGACACACACTCTGGTGATCGGCGAGCTTGTGGTAAGTGACGTAGAGCCCACAGACTTCGTGCGGGCACTCCACCCTCACCGACGAAAGGACGGAGTCCACCGCCGTCTTCCGCACGTCGAAGCCACCACCGCGCTCGCACTTCTGGCACTGCCGCTGGTTCCCGGGGCGCTCGACGCGGCAGTCCGCGCAGGACAGGTGCCCTCCCTTGCACTGCAGAAATCAATCCAACAGCACATCAATCAAGAAACCTACACCTTGCTCAATCAGCCTAACGGACGAGGTGTACTCGAACCTCATACACTGGAGGCGTCAAGGGGCGGAGGCACAAGGGGCGGTGGAGCACGGTGAGGTCCATGGAGACCTTAGAGAGCTCCATCGTCGAGTCCTGTTCCTGTTCGGTCTGCATGATCTCGCCCTCCTCGTGCACAACCATCCTTCAAGGTGCATTAAATCAACACATGCAAGTACTATCAAAGAAGAGTCACGGCATGCATGCATGCGTTGTAATTAATGCATCGAAGAAATGCAAATTATTGAAATATATCGAGTGCGGTGCTTTGATGTGTCGCGTCAACTCGTACATCAACGAAGTTTGATTATCCTCTCCCTCGCGGACTTAATCGCACTTTTGCCTTTGGCTGTATGACAGGTTGGCCACACACTTGTCGGGCCCACCTGTCATACACGCAAAGACAGGAGCGTACCTCCCTCGCCCATTAGCGTGGTGGCTGGCAAGACTAGGAGAAGCTTTCACTACACGCTCTCCCTCCCACGCCAGTGGACATGCAGCAGTTCAATCGGTGCGGATGGCCGGAAGCGTCTTGTAGTACTCCTCCAAAGGCAGTAGTACACCATCATTGTTCGACTTCCCGAAGAGGCGAAGAGCCAAGCGCAGCCCGGACGCTCGTGTGGCAGTTTCATGTGTAGAGTAGTCTAGATAGTGTGTACCGTGCCTGTAAGCTTAATATCGTTGGGGTCGGCTCCATGCTATGTGGCCGTCTTGAAGTTTTTTTTTAAATTAAAATAGTCTTCTGGCCCTACCTATCACCCTGGTGATTGTAGTTTGCACGCTCATCTGGTCAAGACAGGAATATATATTTTAATTTGTTTTTTTTTGAAAAGGGGGGACTCCCCGGCCTCTGCATCAGAATGATGCATACGGCCACATATATTTTAATTTGTGGTGGGTAAATGTTAGAGGTTGCAGAAAATATATTGTACACTTCGGGTCTTTTAGCCAAGTTTAGAGGCAAGCATGTGGGGCCAGTGCTATGATGTGTCGCGTCAACTCGTAGAACGAGGAGAATCTTGATTTTACTACACGTCTTCTCCCTCGCCCATGTGTATGATTTGCTTTCATAAGCGAGGGACAGGCTTTTGCTTAGTAGTAGTACTTCCACAACAAGCTATCCGTCCGCCGCGGTGGACGGACATGCAGCGATGGATTCTACACTGTAGAAGCGATAGTATTAACATCATTGTTCGTCTTCTCGAAGAGGCGAAGAGCCAAGCGCAAACCGAACATTGCGATTCGCGAACATTGAGCACGCATATAGCCAGGCTCTTGCATGAGACAAAATTGCTACGTGAGCCCACTATTGTACTAGTATCGCATAACTACTTGCTAGTATAGCCTCAGTAAACCGAGAAAGGAGTATTTGCCCTTCTAGAGATTTCAACAAGTGACTAGACTACACCGAGACGGAGTACATATGGAGCAAAATGAGTGAATCTGCACCGTAAATAAATACATTACTAGTTCTATCGCTTTCCTCTCCGAGGTGCAGAATATTGAGTATCTTGACTAGTCACTTTTTGACACGCATTTACGTTGTTTTTTGACACAAGATGCAGACATAGCGCTCATATACACGCCGCATACACTCACCCCTATGAACGCATTACACGCATACGACACTATCATCTTGAAATTTACAAAGTCACCATAGGCACCTCGTCATCGACGGGTCCATAGGTGCTTGAATGCCAAGGAGGAAGAGGGTAGCGGTTCCCGAGACGTTGAACGGTCAATGATGCATCCTTAATTACATGCAGATGGAATTAATTGGAGAAGCAGACTAGAGCCAGCACGATGTGAATGCAACAGAGTTTGGACTCTCATACTATAATAAAGGCGCCCCACCACTCCAATCCATCTACTCCCAAGTCTCTGCGCAACACTGCTCACTCCAATCCAAGACCAAGTGACCAGAAGCCACAAGCACCTATGGAGGCGATGGACGCGAGCGGCAGTCGGCTGTGCCAAATCATCCAAGGCGCCGGCCTGCGGCCTAGCACCGTGCAGCGTTTCCACACGGTGGTGGCGACCGCATGCATCATAGCCCTCGCCGACACCGGCTTCGCCTCTCGCATGGATGACATGATGGTCAACTCCATCCGCAAGTTCACCGCCGTCAAGAAGCGCGCGGACGACCTTGCCGTACTGCTCCAGCCCGCGCGCCCAGGCTCCTCATTGCCTGCCACCCTCATTGGCCTACATGGTGACGAACTCTTTCAAGCCCTGCTGGCCCTGCAGGTGCCGGAGGTCGCGATGAAGAATGTGCACCTCGAGGCCGCGCTCGCCGTGCAGCGCCTCGCCATGCAAGAAACCGTTGACCTGCACATCCACGTCTACGAGGAAATCGTCTACATAGGCCACTACAAGGCAAGCGAGGACATAAAGACGTTGGCCTTCTTCCAGCGGCTGGAATCTTTGGACGCCATTGTTCAGAAGCACGTCGACCTGGCCACGAAAGCCGCTGCTACTTATGCACCGTTCGGTGGGCCGGCGCCCTGAGTCGAGGAGGTGGGCATCGTCGATGGATGCATCTCTTCATCTTGCCTCCTGTAACCAGCAATGCATCGCCTCGTGGCCTTAATGTTTTATTAGTATAGTACTCCCTCCGTTCCCAAATATAAGTCTTTCTAAAGATTCCAGCAAGTGACTACTACATACGGAGCTAAATGAGTGAATCTACACTCTAAACTATGTCTTCATACATCTGTATGATGTATTCCATTTGAAGTAGTATCTAAAAAGGCTTATATTTATGAACGGAGGGAGTATATGGCATTTTTTATTAAAGTCGTAACGTTTTCACCGTGAGGTGGGGCCGTAGTTGAGCAAACCCACCCCACCCACCGGGCGTCGGTCGAGTTTAGAGTTAGAAGAGAGAAACGAGGGAGGAGGGATAGCTATAGCACGGACGCTGTTGTCAGATGGGACTCATGTTTATAGAATAGGAGTACTGAGCACTCGTGCCTCTTTTTTTTGAGGGAAAAATTAGTCGTATATCTAGTACCACTAGTTGGGTGCGTGCGACCTATAGCTGTCATCACTTTAGGTCTACTTTTCAACAAATGACTACGCTTCACAAGACATATTTTTCACGCATTTATCCTCCTATGTGTACTCCTAGGCTATTTCCACGTGCTCCCATTCGCCGACATGTGGGACATAGAGCATCTGGGTCGTAGTGCATGCACGACTCGGAGCATATGCCGGGGTACTTTATATTTCAGACCTCACGAATTACATGCAAACCCCCGCAGAAGAATAAATAAATCAATGAATTACTACATGAAATCGGATTATTTTCATGGAAACCGGAGCACGTTCATTAAATTTTGGACATAACACGTTTATAAAAAATGACCGGACCTAAACCAGTCTAAGGGCCTCTTTGATTTTTCCCGAAAAAAATGGCCTCTATGTTTCGCAGGATACTGAAAACACAGGAATGGGGAAAGTATGATGGTGATGAACCGAGACGAGGAGAACTCTAACTCAGTTAGAGGTTAGAGTTAGATTCTAACCCTGAACTAACTCTAAACCAAAGAGGTGTATGGATGGCAGGGTTAGATTGACAATAAATGCTCTGTCTCAATCATTTGACTACTTTGGACCCTATTTTTAGTCAGACTAAAATAAGTCCCTTGGATCCAAGCACCCTCTTGGTGTGGTCGGATCTTCTGTGGCCTCCTCCCGCTCACGATTGACATAAACGAACGATCTATACAATCAAGCATGCAAAACATGATAATTTTTACTTTGTCCATACAAATGAGATATCCCACTTAAACATACAAGTCGTCAATCAAGCTTTACAAAATAAAAAAAACACTTCATGAAACAAATAATGAGCTAACTCATCACGGAAGTTGTTCACGATAGGGAGGGAGTCTTGAGCCCCTCACGACCGAGGGAGGAGCTCGCCATCGTCAGCTCTGGAGGAAGGCTCAGAGAGCCCAAGCCCAGGAACCCCTCAAGCCGGGCCCTTGCGAGTTGAGGTCGACACCGGCATGTGTAGCAGGGCCGCTTGCACGGCCAGGAACTTAATCTTTGGGCCTCTATAAATAATGCAAGCACATAACTATAATACCTAGAAAGGTGAACTCAATCTTTGGGCCTCTAGAAATAATGCAAGCCTGAAACTGAAATACCTAGAAAGGTGAATTGAATCTTTGGGCCTCTAGAAATAATGCAAGCCTGAAACTTAAATACCTAGAAAGGTGAACTGAATCTTTGGGCCTCTAGAAAGAATGCAAGCATGAAACTGAAATACCTAGAAAGGTGAACTGAATCTTTGGGCCTCTAGAAATAATGCAAGCCTGAAAATGAAATACCTAGAAAGGTGAACTGAATCTTTGGGCCTCTAGAAATAATGCAAGCCTGAAACTCAAATACCTAGAAAGGTGAATTGAATCTTTGGGCCTCTAGAAACAATGCAAGCCTGAAATTGAAATACCAAGAAAGGTGAATCAATCTTTGGGCCTCTACAAATAATGCAAGCACTGAAATTGAAATACCTAGAAAGGTGACCTGAATCTTTGGGCCTCAAGAAAGATTTATTACCTCCTCAAGCAGCATCAAACAATTCCATGCGTGCACCACAAATCTATAGCAAGTTTGATCAGGGTCTACTTTTCCAAATCAAAATTAGCGCTAGAGCAAGCAGGATCAATGATATGGTCGTGAGACAGAGAAGGAACGAACAAACTCACCCGTCTCGCGACCTCCCTGGTAGATGCGCCGCCGCCACGCACGACAAAGGGAGAAAAACGACTGGTGAAGGGGGAGCGGGGCGACCTTCGAAGGTCGGAGGGAGAGGGCGGCCGGAGTAGGGCGGCGGAGGCCGAAAGGAGAGGGCGGCCGGAGGAGAGAGAGGGCGAGCGGCGCTTGGGCGGGCGGCCCTATGGGGAACAGAGAGGAGTCATGCGAGAGGGGGGGGGAGCGATCTGGTGCGGGCATGTGAGAGTTTTTTAGGGGAGCGATATGGTGCGGGCAGGTGAGATTTTTTTAGTTCTCTTTTAGAGGGCCCAGGATAACTAACCCAATTAGAACCTCTCCAGCGGGCTAGTTTTTTTAGCTGGGTTAGAGCAAACTAGCTCAAACTAACCCCTCTTGTTTCGATAATTTGAGGCTATTTCAACCCAAACTAGCTCTAACTCAGGATCCAAACAAAGAGGAGTGTTATCGTACATGCTACAAAGGTGGACCGTAGCACATTGTTTTTATGGCCATATCACCACATTATTGTTTTCTCTTGCTGGTTCACTAGGCTACCGTGGTTCGCATTTGGTTCCTTCACTGGCTCTTTGTGGTTCGCACTCCTCGACTGAGTAGTACTCCCTCCGTTCCTAAATATAAGTCTTCGTAGATATTTCACTGTGGACCACATACGGATCTATATAGATGCATTTTATGTGTAGATTCACTCATTTTTCTCCGTATGTGGTCCATAGTGAAATCTCTCCAAAGACTTATATTTAGGGACGGAGGGAGTAGTACAGTACTAGTATATAACGCATCATTCTTTGCTCCTTCTTACTACTCCGACATGTGGGAGAGCCAGCATCCGGGTCGACGTGTCATGCACCAGATTAGAGCGCGGAACATAAGGGGGGCATCACCCCGGTCGGAGCGCCAGTAATTCATGACTATAGTGAGTGGTCATATCACAAGTCTTTCCAGCAGTAACGCGCCGTCAAATCGCACATCCCCACTCGCTCACCCTCCTCGCCTCTCTGTCAAACCGCCTACCCGAAAACTGCCGCGCGTACTGCCCGGGAAAAGCCCCGCCCTCAACTTTTAACTACGAAAATAGTTCGAGCTTGTTCGTTCTATATAAATACAATACTTACTGTATGTTTATTCACCCGTGGGGTTGTTCAATGAATGGAGGGGCGGGGAGAACAAGTGAACAATACTACCTCTGTCCGGGTTTATTGGTCCCATTGTATTTCGTGCCAAATTTTGACCATAGATTAAACTAAGAAAATGTTCACGTATGTCAGCAAACATTATATTTTTCAAAACTATGTTCAAATACGAATCCAATGATATAATTTTTCTTGACATGCATTAACATTTTTTTAGTTAAATCTTTAGTCAAAATTTGGCACAAACTATAAAAGGGACCTATAAACCAGGACGGAGGTAGTAGTGTAGTAGTAGTAAGTAGGAGTCGTAGAGTTGTCACCTTAAATAGAGAGTTTCTTTTCTTTAATGCCACGTACACAAATTGAAACGCTTGTTGTGGAGAGAAAAAAGATAATCACTCCACTATATATGGACGCAGGGGCCTGAGCGCTTGCTTTAATTGGGTTGCTCTCCATTCTCTCATCCTCTCCAGATATAAACAAGACAGCGGTAGCGACATTTTCTCTCTGCTCACCGCTGGTCACAGATCCGGCCGGATCCCTTCGGCCGGTGTGTGTGTAGAGGACTAAAAGGTGCATCGTTCACGCGGTCATCGCGGCCGAGGGAAGAAACCCACAGCTGCCGGAGGGGCCTGATCCTCTGCCCGTGCCGTTCTCTCCGACACAGCACCGACTCGGGAGGTCCTCCGACCCTTCTTCCTCCCTGCCGTATTGTGCGCAGATCCGACCTGCCGCCACCGACATCCCGGCGACCCTCAGGTATAAGTTCTTCCAAAGCGGCCTTGCTCTACTGCCCCAGCTCCCCACGTGTCTGCATATGCATCTTTTTCTACTCCCATCAGCTCTTCCAAAGCCACCTAAATTGTTAGTATTATTAGAGGTAAAGCTACTTCATGCATTCGAATCTAGGGCTTTGTTCAAACAACGAAGAAAGGGGAAAGTTGTAGCATGAATCTAGGACTTGATTCAAAGAGGAAATAATATGGTAAAAGTAGTAGAGACCCGATACCCAACCGGTCTCTTGGTTGAAAAGGGAAATAATGGGAAAACGCAGTACAAACTGGATAAGGAACAGATCTATTATTGGTTGAAAAAGGATAGAAAGTGGCGGTGGTGGACTAGTCAACAGAGTATGTCCAGGATTAGATTTGCTGCCATCACATAGTAAAAGGTCTCCAGGATTAGATTTGCTGCCATCACATAGTAAAAGGTCTCAGGATTAGATTTGCTGCCCTCACATAGTAAAAGGTCTCAGGATTAGATTTGCTGCCCTCACATAGTAAAAGGTCTCAAGATTAGATTTGCTGCCCTCACATAGTAAAAGGCCTCCAGGATTAGATTTGCTGCCCTCACATAGTAAAAGGTCTCCAGGATTAGGTTTGCTGCCCTCACATAGCGTGAACAAGCTCGGCATCACCACTTTATGCCTCCTTGTAGGTACATTGTGCTGATGCGTCCACTGTCGCATGTCCTTATACCAACCTTTTGCTTTTTTTTGCGGGTAAACCAACCTTTTGTTGTAAGGTCGCATGTAAAATGAAGCGATCACACTGTTACCTTAGGGACATGTCTAACCAGTGTTATTGTTAATCTAATGCCTCTAGTGATAAGATGCAACTAAACTGTGTTACAAATGGCACTCCTGCTATTTTCCCCAGTATGATAAGTAAGTTGCTCCTTTACGCTTTGAGTGTCCCTGGTGTCCCCACGGTCCCATGCCCTTAAACCAACTCTTTAGCTGCTGTTGATTTACTGTGTCTGGTAAACAAGCAATGCCACAATTAAAGTAATCCCATACCAGAGGAATCTCATTGTTGATCGTAATGCTTCTGGTAACATGAAGCATTGCTGCCGTTTTAAAATTTCTACTGTCCTTGCGTGATTGCCATGAACATAATTAAGATGCTTCTTTTCATTTTGTATATGTTTCGTATATTCTTATTGACCAGCAACTGTTTACTTTCTATCATTTTGTGCAGATAGGGATATCCATTTCACCTTGTTTCTATTGTGACCTTTTGGTGAACTGCACAAAACACTTTTTTTGGAATGAGTGTCTTGTGCAGTTCAACTAAAATGTCACGTGGGCAACATCTCTCAATTTTGGTGGAACTGCACAAAATGGTTAAACTAAAGTGAAACCATGATCTCCCGTCTCCTTGTGACGGTCAAGAGTAACATCTCTCAATTTTGGTGGAACTGCACAAAATGGTTCAACTAAAGCGAAATCATGCTCTCCTGTCTCTTCGTTTGTGCTATGCAAACATGCTGTGCAAACAGGAATACTCTACTACAGATGTTGTGACGGTCAAGAGCATTCGCCAAGTTCTTCGATTGTATGACATGGCTAGCCAAGATGGATTTAATCCCGATATTCACTTTATGAAAAGGCTCTAATGGGTTTTGTTACTGAATCTTGCAAGCTGGGAATCAGTGAGATGTGTAGGCATCTTTGTTGTACTTATTATTTGAATCTTATTTGTTGGTTACGAATCTTGCAATTTGGAAACCAATGAGACGTGTAGGCATCTTTGTTGTACTTATTATTTGGATCTTATTTGTTGGTTACGAATCTTGCAAGTCGGGAATCAATGAGATGTGTAGGCATATTTGTTGTACTTATTATTTGGATCTTATTTGTTGGTTTTGAATCTTGCAAGCTGGGAAACACGGCATGATGATGCAGAGGACAGCAACCATAACAAACAATTCAAACTTGGTAGTATTATCTTTGTGAAAGTGCGACAAATGTGCTGATCGTGTGCGTCCTGAGAATAATAATTCTAATTGTTGTGCATGTTGATCCCATGGCACTGATAGAACGAGCCAATGCATTGCTTGTTTTAAGTATAAATTTCTATTAAAGCTAATTAAATTTAAGTAAAGTGACCACTAACTCCTGTTATTACAAGACCAATACTGAGACCCGCTCGTGAACCGACGTGTGGCCGGAGTAGGTTTCTTAATGGAGGCGCTTGAATGCGCCGAGGGTGCATCTTCTGCCGGGCATGCAGCGGACGAGGGAGGGGTAGTAACTGTTGTCGCCTGTACACACTCAGCTTACTATTGAATCCAGTTCCCCAAGAGCTGAAAAACGAACTGCTGCAGTCGCCTACACACTCGTTCACTCAAAGAGCAAGTACAACAGAGCTGAGTCAGCGGGCTATAAGGCATAAACTAGTATATTTCTGCTTAGTTGGAGGAAAGAGAAGAGGAGAGAGAAGGTAAGCGGGCTCTTCGTGAAGAGCCAGCTCTAGCACGTGCTCCTAGGCACTTTGTGAGAATGAAAGGTGGGCCACATAATAAAAAATAGTACACTCTTTTGATCCACTATTGTACATGTTGACTATAAGATGGGCTGTAGATGACATGGCGCTGGCTCCATATCTCAAAACAATTATCAAGTATCAAATTGATCATAGCATCCAATTCACTTCCTATGATAGTTTTTATTATACCCAACTTGGATGCTCATCATTCTAGGACCAATTTTATGACCATAGCAAATACCATGCTGTTCTAAAAGACTCTCAAAAAGATATAAGTGAAGCATGAGAGACTAGTAATTTCTTCAAAATTAAGACACCACCGTGCTCTAAAATATATAAGTGAAGCACTAGAGCAAAACTATCAAGCTCAAAAGATATAAGTGAAGCACATAGAGTATTCTAGCAAATTCTAATCAAATAGGCTTCTCCCAAAAGGTGTGTATAGAAAGGATGATTGTGGTAAACTAAAAAGCAAAGACTAATATAATACATGATGCTCCAAGCAAAACACATATCATATGGCGAATAAAAATATAGCTCCAAGTAAAGTTACCAATGAACGTGAGCGAAGAGGGATGCCTTCCCGGGGCATCCCCAAGCTTAGGCTTTTGGCTATTATTGAATATCTTGGGGTGCCTTGGGCATCGCCGAGCTTAGACTCTTGCCACCCTTTATTCCATAGTCCATAAAAGCTTTACCCAAAACTTGAAAACTTCACAACACAAAACTCAAGAGGAAATCTTATAAGCTCCGTTAGTGAAAGAAAACAAAACCACCACATAAGGTACTGCAATGAACTCATTCTTTATTTATTTTGGTGTTAAACCTACTGTATTCCAACTTCTCTATGGATTATAAACTATTTTATTGGCCATAGATTCATCAAAATAAGCAAACAACACACGAAAAACAGAATCTGTCAAAAACAGAACAGTCTGTAGTAATCTGTAACTAACGCAAACTTCTGGAACTGAAAAACTTCAGCCAAAATAGGATGACCTATGCAATTTGTTTTTTGATCAGCATCAATTTGAATCACTATTTTATCACGTTCTGGTGATTTTTAACAATTTTTTTCGTGAACCGAAAGTTTCTGGAAATTACAGCAAGATCAAATCAACTATCATCCAAGAAGATCCTATAGGTTTAACTTGGCACAAACACTAATTAAAAGATAAAAACACATCTAAACAGAAGGTAGATGGATTATTTATTCCTAAACAAAAACAAAAACAGAAAACTAAAAATAAAATTGGGTTGCCTCCCAACAAGCGCTATCGTTTAACGCCCCTAGCTAGGCATAAAAGCAAGGATAGATCTAGGTAGTGCCATAATAATAAGATAGATCTTGAAAGCTCATCTCATATTCTCTACGTTCAGCAGCAAGTTTCCTTTGAGGCAAGAAAAAGTAATCAAAAGGGATAAATTTAGTGGGACAAAGATCCCCAAGATCAATCGCAGGAGGAATGGGTTCCTCCTTTGTCCCTTCATAGTGCACAACTATTTCATCACTAAAAGCATTCTTTTGGCAAAATCTTGTGAGCCTATACTCAAGAGATTATCCTAGATCATTGTTTCGAAGGGCAAAATCATTATTAAGCTCGTTAATGCAATCAACCAAGACATTAGTAGGAACCTTTTTTCTAAGGTTTTCATTAAAAGCGACATAGTCCGAAGATTGAAAACGTCTAATTTCCTCTTGATCATAGAGAATCGCTTCTATGGGAGGACGACCGGCGTCCACCCTATAGTGCGCAAAGATTTCTTTGGCCTCTCTTATGATAAATCTAAACTCATGAGCCAAAAATATATTGATAGCGCGCTTAACAGAAGAATGCTCAATATTAGAGAAATCTAGGAAAATTCTTTGTATGCAAGGATGCATATGCATAAATTGTCTTTCAAGTTCAACTACAAGCATAGGGATAGCATCCACAAGACTACTAGTTCTATGAAGAATAGAACAACCCATGGAAGGTAAAGCACCGGCACTAGTAAAGAAATCTTGAATAACGCCTTTGCCAATGATGTTACCACTACCGATTCAAAACTTTTTAGTATGCAAGATAGGGGGTTCATCGGCTGGAGCCTCAGGATTTTCTGTGTTATCATTATTGTCCATATCGACGATAATCTCCCCAATTTCAGACATAGCGGCAAAAAAAAGCAAGGCGGAAGAAAGCGAGCGAAAAAAGAGAGGAGGAGGTTGGGAAAGAGAGGGCGAATGAAACAGCAAGGGTGAAGTGGGGGAGAGGAAAACGAGAGGCAAATGGCAAATAATATAAATGTGAGGGAGATGGGTTTGTGATGGGTACTTGGTATGTCTTGACTTGAGCAAAGACCTCCCCGGCAACGGCGCCAGAAATCCTTCTTGCTACCTCTTGAGCTTGCGTTGGTTTTCCTCGAAGAGGAGAGGGTGATGCAGCAAGTGTAGCGTAAGTATTTCCCTCAGTTTTGAGAACCAAGGTATCAATCTAGTAGGAGGCTCCTCAAAAGTCCCACGCACCTACACAAACAAACTGAGAACTCGCAACCAACGCAATAAAGGGGTTGTCAATCCCTTCACGGCCACTTCATAAAGTGAGATCTAATAAAGATAGTAAGATAAGATAAATATATTTTTGGTATTTTATAATATAGATGCAAAAAGTAAAGATGCAAAATAAAAGTAGATTGAAAGCAAATATGATAAGAGATAGACCCGGGGGGCATAGGTTTCACTAGTGGCTTCTCTAAAGATAGCATAAGTATTACGGTGGGTGAACAACACTGTCGAGCAATTGATAGAAAAGCGCATAGTTATGAGATTATCTAGGCATGATCATGTATATAGGCATCACGTCCATAACAAGTAGACCAACTCCTGCCTGCATCTACTACTATTACTCCACACATCGACCGCTATCCAGCATGCATCTAGAGTATTAATTTCATAAGAACAGAGTAATGCATTAGGCAAGATGACATGATGTAGAGGGATAAACTCATGCAAATATGATATAAACCCCATCTTGTTATCCTCGATGGCAACAATACAATACGTGCCTTGCAACCCTTTCTGTCACTAGGTAAGGACACCGCAAGATTGAACCCAAAGCTAAGCACTTCTCCCATGGCAAGAAAGACCAATCTAGTAGGCCAAACTAAGCGAGATAATTCGAAGAGACTTGCAAAGATAACTCAATCATACATAAAAGAATTCAGAGAAGATTCAAATATTATTCATAGATAAACTTGATCATAAACCTACAATTCATCGGATCTCGACGAACACACCGCAAAAAGAAGAGATTACATCGAATAGATCTCCACAAGAGAGGGGGAGAACATTGTATTGAGATCCAAAAAGAGAGAAGAAGCCATCTAGCTAATAACTATGAACCCGTAGGTCTGTGGTAAACTACTCACAACTCATCGGGGGGGGGCAAGGATGTTGATGTAGAGGCCCTCCGTGCTTGATTCCCCCTCCGGCAGTGTGCCGGCGAAGGCTCCAAGATGGGATCTCGCGGATACAGTAGGTTACAGCGGTGGAAATTGTGTTTTGTGGTGCCCCTGGATGTTTTCGGGGTACGTAGATATATATAGGAGGAAGAAGTACGCCGATGGCCGCCCGAGGGGCCCACGAGACAGGGGGCGCGCCCTATGGGGGGGGGGCGGCCTCCTATCTCCTGGCTTCCTCGGAAGCTTCTTGACTTGCACTCCAAGCTCTCCGGATCACGTTCGTTCCAAAAATCACGCTCCCGAAGGTTTCATTCCGTTTGGACTCCGTTTGATATTCCTTTTCTTCGAAATACTGAAATAGGAAAAAAAAACAGCAATATGGGTTGGGCCTCCGGTTAGTAGGTTAGTCCCAAAAATGATATAAATGTGTAAAATAAAGCACATAAACATCCAAAAGGGGTAATATAATAGCATGGAACAATCAAAAATTATAGATACGTTGGGGACGTATCAGTGGCCAGCTCTTATTCTTCATCGCACGAGACTGATGAATATGAAGACTTGGACGACACTGGGGCAGGCCCTACTTCAACAACCAACCCCAACAACGCTGGCGCTCCTCCATCGACTTCGTGATGATATTCTTCAGGGGCGTTAGTCCTCATTTTTCGTCCCTTTTGGTTATTCGATGACAAAGGGGGAGAACTTTGAGTTAGTCTTCAAGCGGGTCTATATATGGGCGTTTTTTTGATAAGTTACGACTCTCGTTCTTTTGAAAACTTTGTTGGACCGAGTTGTAATCTTAAATCTGATGGCGGTCTGATACTTTCGCTATCTTCTTCTGCATGCTATTTCCTCATATATGTTATTGCACGCTTGCATCAGTCACCAAATTTCATCATGCATTTCAAATTCTTCATATCATATGTTAAATGCGTGTATGAATTACAAGATATAGGGGGAGATCTCCATGATTCTACTCTTCAATGTGCATTGCTTCTCAAAAGCAAATTCCTCACATATGCACATCTTCAGGGGGAGTTCTTCTATATCTTGCAATCATATTCCTCCATATCAGTATTTACACTTCATATGTTTATCCCCGTTGAACACTTAACCTATATTGTCATCAATCACCAAAAAGGGGGAGATTGTAAGTGCATCTAGTGCCCCTTAGCGATTTTGGTGTATTGAAGACTTATAGGTTAAGGGACTAATGTGATTGTGAGTGTACACGTGTCTATAAGTCTATGATGAGTTTGATATTTACAGAGAAAGTCGACCCCTAAAAATGAATGTCTTCAACTGAAGACTTTGGCTTTCTGAAGACTTTGAAAGTGAAGAAATTGGTGTGACTGTGAAGACTTGATATTCATGCGAGGAATATGAACCGTGAAGACTTTTGTTTTTGTAGTTTCATTTTCTCTTTCTTGAGTCATAGGAAACACCGTACTGTTAAAGGGGGTCGAGGAAAAACTAAGGAAAAGTTTACAAGTGATGCACATCTCAAAACCCTACACCTACCAATCCCTTCGAGTGAAGCCATTGAAAATCTCATACAGTCCAGTCAATTTATTCAGTGACAGAGACAAAGTTCTTCTGGTCTTTGAGGAATTGACTGAGGAGTTAGGAATTCGCCAGTGCGGATTGCCTACAAGTGAGGAACATGATAGTCCTGAGGAATTTGAGAGCCCAAATTTCCGACCGTTGTTGTGCTATGTGCCAGTTGTCCCAAAATATCTTACCACCTAACGGTCATATCATTGAAGGGAATTTATGTCTTATCATGTCGGGCTGCTCCCTAGGCTATAAATAGCCGCCCCCTACAACCACTAGCTGGTTGGCTGGTCCGAGAGAAACTGGCACTTGTCATTGAGAGCATCCCATCCTCCGAGTACTTTGAGCGAAAATCATCAAGTGTGGAAAACCCAAATCCAAACAACTACAAACCCAAAGTGATTGAGCATCACTGAAGAGATTGTTCCTGTGTGGATCCGATGCTTGTTACCTTTGAAGACAGTGCATCTTCCAGACGGTTAAGCGTCATGGTCTAGAGCATATAAGAGGAAATTGTAGATCGCCGAGTGACCGAGTTTGTGAAGGTTTGAAAGTCACATGAAGACTTGCCACGAGTGATTGGGCGAGGTCTGTGTGACCTTAGCTCAAGGAGAATACGGAGAGGACTGTGTGTCCGGGACTGTGTGTCCTCAGGTTTAAATACCTAGCCGCTCCAACCAGACGTACAACTGTCATAGCAGTTGGAACTGGTCTACCAAATCACTATCTCCACCGAGCTAGCTGGTTCTATTTCCTCAACCCTTTCATTTCCACATTACTATGTTGTGTACTTGATCGCTACCGTTTGAAGGCTTTGACTGAAGACTTTCTCAATTTCCTCAGTTCAATTTCTTCAGTCAGTTTGTCTCCAGTTTGCTTATCCTGTGTTTATGCTTTCTGTACTCTGTGCTTGTTTTCATTTCATCATGATGACTGTGCTTCTATTCTGTTATGTTTGCATCTGAGTACTTACTCCGCTGCTAGTCGTTCGTGACTTAGGAATTTCCTCACCCTATAATTCCTCAATGACGAATTTGTAAAAATCACCTATTCAACCCCCTCTAGTCGACTTAACACACTTTCACTTGCAGCTGGAGCACCTTGCCATACTGGATCCTATGCACGGGCATGGGATGCACGGTACTGATGTGGTGGGAGAGTGGTGGTGACGGGCCCTCATAGACGCAGACGGGCACGTGGCATTTGCAGGGCACGAGCGGACACACGCTCTGGTGATCGGCGAGCTTGTGGTAAGTGACGTAGAGCCCACAACCTTCGTGCGGGCACTCCACCCTCGTTGAGGAGAGGACGGCGTCCATCGTTGTGTTCCGCACATCGAAGCCGCCGCCGCGCTCACACTTTTGGCATTGCCGCTGGTTTCCGGGGCGCTCGCCGCGCCAGTCCGCACAGGCCAGGTGCCCTCCCTTGCACACCACAAATCAATCGAACATCACATCAATCAAGAAACCTGCACCTTGCTCGATCAGCCGAACGGACGAGGTGTATTCAAACGTCATACACTTGAGGCTTCAAGGGGCAGTGGAGCAAGGTGAGGTCCATAGGGACCACAGAGCGCACCATCGTCAGGTCATGTTCTGTCGGCATGATCTCGTCCTCCTCGTGCACAACCATCTCTCGGTTTAGGGCCGGGCCATTACAAAGTTTTACTATCACATATTCATACTACTTCAAGGTGCATTAAATCAACACATGCAAGTATCAAAAGGAAAGTCACGGCATGCATGCATGCGTTGTAATTAATGCATTGGTAAACACAAATTATTGAAATATATCGAGTGCACTGCTTTGATGTGTCGCCTCAACTCGTACAACAAGGAGAAGTTTGATTACGACGCCCTCTCCCTCGTCCATGAGCGTGGTGGCTCGCAGGACTAGGAGAAGCTTTCGCTACACGCTCTACCTCCCGCACGTGGTGGACATGCAGCAGTTCATTTGGTGTCAGATGGCCAGAAGCATACTAGTAGTAGTCCATTGCAGTAGTACCATCATTGTTCGAATTCCCAAAGAGGCAAAGAGCCAAGAGCAACCCCGCTCGTGTGGCAGTTTCATGTGTAGGGGAGGTAGTATAGTGACATAGTCTAGGATAGTGTGTACCGTGTCTCTAAGCTTAAAATCGTTGGAGTCGGCTCCATGCTATGAGGCTGTCTTGAAGCATTTTTTGATTAAAATAATCTTCTAGCCCTAGCTGTCATCCCGGTGATTGTAGTTTGCATGCTCATCTGGTCAAGAAAGGAATATATTTTTTAATTTGTTGTGGGGTAAATGTTAGAGGTTGCAGCAAATGTATTGTACACTGCGGGTCTTTTAGCCAAGTTTAGAGGCAAGCATGTGGGGCCAGTGCTATGATGTGTCGCGTCAACTCATACTACAAGGAGAAGCTTGATTTAGTACACGCCTTCTCCCTCACCCATGCATGTGGTGGCCTGCTGACGAGGACAAGCTTTTGCTTACTACAACCAGCTATCCCTCCCGCACGCGATGGATGGACATGCAGCAGTTGATTTGATACTGTTGAAGTAGTAAGATCATTGTTCGTCTTCTCGAAGAGGCGAAGAGCCAAGCACAACCCGAACATGGCAGTTGCGAACGCTACGTGGCAGTCTTTGTGTAGGGGTGGGGAATGCTGCGGAGCCTTGGAACACGCATATAGCCAGGCTCTTGCATGAGACAAAATTGCCATGTAAGTAGGCTATAAGCCCTGTAAACAAGATAGGAGTATTTGCCTTTCTAGAGATTTCAACAAGTGACTACACCCTACCTCCGTTCCAAAAAAGATGACTCAATGATACATCCATTTTGCATCATTATTTTATATTGATATTTATTGCATTATGGGCTGTTATTACACATTATATCACAATACTTATGCCTTTTCTATCTTATTTTATAAGGTTTACATGAAGAGGGAGAATGTCGGTAGTTGGAATTCTGGACTAGAAAAGGAGAAAATATTAGAGACCTATTCTACACAACTCCAAAAGTCCTAAAACTTCATGGAGCATGTTTTTGGAATATATAAAAAGTATTGGGCGAAGAAAGAACCAGAGGGGGGGCCACCAGCCAGCCACAAGGTTGGAGGGCGCGCCCCCGTCCTTGTGGGCCCCTTAGCAGGCCGTCAGTGCCCATCTTTGGCTATATGGTGTGTTTTGACCTGGAAAAAAACAGAAGTAAGCTTTTGGGACGAAGCGTCACCGTCTCGAGGCGGTACTTGGGCAGAACCAATCTAGGGCTCCGGCGGAGCTGTTCTGTTGGGGAAACATCCCTCCGAGAGGGGGAAATCATCGCCATCGTCATCATCAACGATCCTCTCATCGAGAGGAGGTCAATCTCCATCAACAACTTCACCAGCACCATCTCCTCTCAAACCCTAGTTCGTCTCTTGTATTCGATCTTGGTCCCAAAACCTCAGATTGGTACCCGTGGGTTGCTAGTAGTGTTGATTACTCCTTGTAGTTGATGCTAGTTGGTTTATTCGGTGGAAGATCATATATTCAGATCCTTAATGATAATTAATACTCCTCTTATTATGATTACTAATATGCTTTGTGGGTAGTTACTTTTGTTCCTGAGGACAGGGGGAAAAGTCTTGTTATAAGTAATCATGTGAATTTGGTATTCATTCGATATTTTGATGAAATGTATGTTGTCTTTCCTCTAGTCGTGTTATGTGAACGTCGACTACATGACACTTCAACATTGTTTGGGCCTAGGGGAAGGCATTGGGAAGTAATTAGTGATGGGTTGCTAGAGTGACAGGGGCTGATTTGGATCCATATGTGTCACGCTATGGTTAGGTTTACCTTAATTCTTCTTTTGTAGTTGCAGATGTTTGTGAGAGGGGTTAATCATAAGTGGGAGGGTTGTCCAAGGAAGGGCAGCACCCAGGCACCGGTCCTCCCACATATCAAATTATCAAAGTAACAAACGCGAATTATATGAGCATGATGAAAACTAACCTGGCAACAATTCCCATGTGTCCTCGGGAGCGCTTTGCTTTATATAAGAGTTTGTCCAGGCTTGTCCTTTGCTACAAATAGGATTGGGCCACCTTTCTGCACCTTGTTTACTTTTATTACTTGTTACCCATTACGAATTATCTTATCACAAAACTATCTGTTACCGATAATTTCAGTTCTTGCAGAGAATACCTTGCTAAAAATCACTTGTCATTTTCTTCTGCTCCTTGTTGGGTTAGACACCCTTACTTATCAAAAGGACTACGATAGATCCCCTATACTTTTGGGTCATCAAGACTCTTTTCTGGCGCCGTTTCCAGGGAGTGAAGCGCCTTTGGTAAGTGTAATTTGGTAAGGAAACATTTATATAGTGTGCTGAAATTTACTGTCACTTGTTACAATGGAAAATAATCCTTTGAGGGGCTTGTTCGGGGTATCTTCACCTTGACCGGAAGAGCAAAGAGTTGCTCCTCAACCTACTGCACCTACTGGAAATATTTATTATGAAATTCCTTCAGGTATGATGGAGAAACGACTAGCTAATCCTTATCCAGGAGATGGAACATTACACCCCGATATGCACCTAATCTATGTGGATGAAGTTTGTGGATTACTTCAGCTTGCAAGTATGCCTGAGGATGTTGTAAAGAAGAAGGTCTTCCCCTTATCTTTGAAGGGAAAGGCATTGACATGGTATAGGCTATTGGATGATATTGGATCATGGAACTACAACCGACTGAAATTGGAATTTCATCAGAAGTTTTATCCTATGCATCTATTTCATCGTGATCAGAATTATATATATAATTTTTGGCCTCGTGAAGGAGAAACTATCGCTCAAGCTTGGGGGAGGCTTAAGTCAATGTTATATTCATGTGACACTCCAAATTTTTTTTTCCTTTAGTTTTCTTCAAAATTTTGTTGGATTTAAAGGAGGTCACCAAAACCCCTCCAAAAATCTCTATCAAAAGCTTTTTCCCTCTGGCAAATATTTTACTCTTGCATCTCCTTCAACTCTGGTGTTTGGTTTTAAATTTTTCCTCCGATTGCTCTCTTCTCAAGGATTCAAGAAAAATCTTTGAAGTTTATTTTTCTTTCAAAAAGAAACTCTAGGAGTTTTTCATCCTCTCCCATATTTGAAATCATTCATGATTTGGCCATACACCACATGGTAAAATCTTAACAAATATATCTCCTTCCACCTTGGGCAATCCAAACATTCCGTCTCTACTAGTTCAACCCTCTTCTGACTTTTTATTTCAATTAATTCTCTCCCAAATCTTTTCTGTCTATTATTTTGAGCCTAGGTAATTTGCAAAGCAAGTACCTTAATGCATTTGAATTTTGACCTCAAACCAACTCCCTTGGATAGTCCTTGGTACCCACAACCTAGAACTATCAAGATCCACTCCTCTCTTGTTCAAAAATTTCAAATTATAGTCTCTGCAAGTTTGGACCAGATTTGCCAAATTTGGTGAAATTCATATCTACACTACTCCAAAAATTCCACAAATATTCAGGCAGCCTCTAGATGCAATGAGAGGCCCTCCACCAAAAACCAGCTCAAGGAAAAATCCCTACATGCCTAGATCATTCTGTCGAACACCTTGCATGCACTGTTTCTGTGCATCTTCAGTTAAGTTCAGAGTTTCAGTGTCAATCTTCGTCAAAATTCAGTCACATGATCACAGTGCACTTGGCACGTTGCTCACGGCCTAGCTTGCTTGTCCGGAGCCTCACACACGTGCTTGGCGCGTTCCTGGCGTCGGTGGCACCCTGGCCCGCCTGCGCCGGCGTGTCTCGCGGTGGCCGAACCACCGTAGCGGCCGACCAGAGCGAGCACGGCGGCATAACGCCGTTCGCCGCCCAAACCCCTGGTGGCTCCAGCGTGGCCATTTCCTCGCGGCCTGACGCATGCAGCACCGTCGCCGTGGTGCGGCACGCCTGAGCGCTCCCACGCCGCGCGGCAGACGCGCCGCCCCGTTCCGTCGAGCTCCCCCTAAGCAACCAAATCCCGACGCAGTTAGCACCTAAACGGAACCAGGGAACACCCACGACGACGCTCAACCTCTGAACCCTCCCGTGCAACCACATCGCCGCCGTAATCACCTCCCCGGAGAACCCCGTTCTTGGCAACCGCCTCGGGGCGGCTATATATACCACCCCGAGCTTGCTCTCGCCCCCGCACACCTCCTCTACCCCTCCAGACACCGCCAAATCCCTGGAAGGGCCACGAGGAGCTCTCCTTCCCCGACTCCGCCACTTGCTCCGCCTCGGCCTCCACCTTGATTCATCATGCGGTGAGGCCATCTCCGGCGCCCAAACCTCGTCCATAGCCTTCTCTCACACCTAGTGCTCTAACCCCCACCTCAATTCAATCCTTGCAGCCCTCCTCGGCGAGATCCATCAACGCCCGAACCACCGTCCGCCGGAGTTGAGACCGCCGTCAATGTGGTGCTCATCGGCGGCCGACTCCACCACCCACCGGTGCGGAAGGACACGGTGAGCACGTTGGTAATCTCCGATCCTCGATTGGCCAGAGATCGCCGGGCGATCACCGCTGACCCTCGGGCGCCAAATCTCTGCTTCGTTTTCAAACCCGACGGGTGGGTCCTCCCGTCGACTTTTTCCTCTTTTGAATCGTTTTACAGAAGCGCCTTGAACAAAATACGTCTTCCCACGGACCGACGTATTCGAGACTCAAGCATTTTCTGTTTTATAAAGAGATCCTCGAAGTTTATGTTTCATTACGTAAAGGTCCCTGGACTAAAACGCTAATAACTTTTAAATGTAAGATTATTTTTGATTGATTCTTTTCTGTCCTCTTTGAAATTTTGTCTAGTTTTATCAGATTTATTTGAAAAATATTTGGAGTAATTTTGTGCACCTCACGGTATTTACGTTAGCGCCAGTATGTTTTCTTTATACCGTAGATACCGAAGGAGGTGACGGAACGGCGAACTTCACCGAGCTAGGCTCCGACTACTCTGAACCAGGCAAGCATGTTTGAACTTTTGATATGATGAGTGTTACGCAGGTTTGCATTAAGTAGTTTCATGGCATGTTTGTGAGCATACCGATGAATGTTATTTTCATGCAAAGTTGAGGCAAGTGAGTTCGATAATCCATACGTGTTGGATGTGAATGTGCATGGCCATGTGTTGGCATGAGGATGGGTAAGATGGTAGTGTTGTAGCATGCCAGTCTTATGCCATAATATTTGACTTCAGTGTCAACCCGTATCAGTTCGGTTCCCATCCATTTCCCTTCCCGTACTACCACATGTTTTCCGCAAGGGATATGGCTTGGTAAGTTGCAAACCGCTTTCCTGGTACACACCAAATGGAGAGGCCGTGATGATGGTTCCATGGCCCTGGATTAAAGCCAGTCATCCGGTCAGGGGGCATGGGTGTTTCCGGTTGGGACCGAGAGGGGGGCACCCCTTAGAGCGCGCGAATATAAATTTGATCCCATGCTATTCGAGATCGTGATCTCCCCGTCTCAAAATTTTTTCTTGGACGATGTCTAGGGTGATTCCTGGCATCGTGAGGTAGGATGGGTGTGTACTGGTTAGCTGTGTTTCTTCCGAAATACCATAAACGGAACTAGTCCTTCAGACTACGAAATCCGTTGGCTGTGGGTAATTTTAGTACAAACTCTGCAGAGTCATAAGTCCTCGAATCATCTTATCCATGTCCAGATTCTCAGATATCTTATCGACAAGTGTCAGGTTTTGGTGACAGATACTCCGGTGAATCACATGAGTACTAAGTCCGGTTAAATGTTTATTCCTCGTGGATGGACTAACCCGTTTGTATTCATGTGTTGAATATTTATTATGAGTGCTATATCTTTGTGATGAAAGCCCTTTACGTGATGTCGCTCGGACGTCCGATCATGACATTGTCTGTTACTTATTTTCATTATAAGCCCTTTCTGTGATGTCGCTCGACGTCCGATCGCGGCATTGCTGTTATTTATTTTATTATAAGCCCTTTTCGTGATGTCGCTCGAGACGTCCGATCGCGGCATTGTTACTTATTTTTATTATAAGCCCTTTACGTGATGTCGCTCGACGTCCATTGCTGCACGCATGCATTTTTATTTCAATATACGCCCTTTATGAGGTGTCGCTCGACGCTCGATCGTGGCAATATTTTGCTTATTTATTCACCTTTCGAGGCGTCGCTTCAGACACCCGATCGGTTTTGAGTTTGTCTCTTTGGGTTTTCGAGCGGACTACCGCCGACTCCCATTTTAATTATTTTTTTATACTGCTTTAATTGAGCATTGTAAAGATTAACTGTGTCGCATTCATGCATTCATTTGTTATATCTTTTGTCCGAACTGTCTTGCGAGTACTTTCATAGTACTCACCTGGCTTGTTGATTTAGCCAGATGCTGACGAAGGCGATCTCATGGATGAAGAGTTCGATAGCGAGTCCGACGCCTAGAGGAATCCCAGTCAGTCTCGTCGACCCTGGATTAGTCATTGTGAAATATCCGCTCCGCTACCCAAATAAATTCATCGAGCCTCACCTCGACGCTTCGATGAGCCGCCAAAGGCAAGAGACTTATTAACCACCCCACTGTGTTATTCCACCAACCACGCATACTCCAACAAGAGTATTTCCACCCCACACCTTGTGCCATATCCGCCACCATGTATAATTATTGGCGTGTTGTAATAATTGGTTGGGCATCTTTAGTCCGACCCTGTAATATTGTAATGCTACTGGCTTCTTGTATCAAAGTTTTGTCTACCGATATGGAGGATTTTTCCTCATATTGGAACTCATGGGTCGGTTGTTCAATAAATGTTTTTACTGAAAATCTAGTCGTGACAATTCATGCCCCAATCATGAGCTCTCAAGAGAAATTATTATTCAAAAATTTTTGCTCGGCTTTCTCATAATGATCGGTCCATGCTCGATACTTCTTGCACTGGTTCCTATATGAAGAAGCATATTGAATTCAAATGGGGTTTATTGAAAAGAATTAAATGCAACTCTGAAGATTGGGATCTCGACGAAGGTAAGGAGTCAGGTATAAACCTTAAGTTTGATTGTGTTAAATCTTTTATGGATACCGATGCTTTTCGTGATTTTAGCACTAAATACGGACTTGACTCAGAGATAGTGGCTTCTTTCTGTGAAGCATTTGCTACTCATGTTGATCTCCCTAAGGAGAAGTTGTTTAAATATCATCCTCCCATTGAAGTTAAAGTATTTGAACTCATTAAAGTTGAAAAAGAAACTATTACTCATAATGTTGATCCTATTGTTCCTACTGCTTATATTGAGAAGCTACCTTTCCTTGTTAGGATAAAGGATCATGCTAAAGCTTCAACTATGGTCAACAAAAGTAATATTAGAACACCCAAACCCTCTAAGCAAATTAAAGTTGAACCTAATATTGCTATGGTTAAAGATCTCTTGGTTGATAATGTTGATGGGCATGTTATTTATTTCTATGATGAAGCTGCTAGAATTGCTAAACCTGATACTAAAGATAAACATAGACCAGTTGTTGGCATGCCTGTTGTTTTTGTTAAAATAGGAGATCATTGTTATCATGGCTTATGTGATGTGGGTGCTAGTGTGAGTGCAATTCCTTACACCTTATATAAAAAATTTATGACTGACATTGCACCAACTGAGATAGAAGATATTGATGTTACTATTAAGCTTGCTAATAGAGATACCATATTACCAATTGGGATTGTTAGAGATGTTGAAGTCTTGTGTGGGAAGATAAAATATGCTACTGATTTTCTTGTTCTCGCTTCTCCACAAGAGAATTTTTGTCCCAATATATTTTGTAGACCTTTCCTGAATACCATTAATGGTAAGATAGACTGCGAGAAATATATTGTTACTATTGGTTTGGGGGATATGTCTCATGATTTTAGTTGCTCTAAATTTCGTAGGCAACCCCATGATAAAGAATTTCCTAGTAAAGATTGAAATTATTGGTCTTGCTTCTATTGTCGTGCCTCCTAATGATCCTTTAGAATAATATTTGTTAGACCATGAAAATGATATATTTATGAAAAAAAGAAGAGAAATATATGAAGTATTCTTTAATCAAGGGCCTATTTTGAAACACAATTTGCCTGTTGAAATCCTTGGGGATCCTCCTCCACACAAGGGTGATCCCATGTTCGAGCTTAAACAATTACCTGATACTTTGAAATATGCTTATCTTGATGAAAAGAATATATAGCCTATTATTATTAGTGCTAACCTTTCAGAGCATGAAGAAAATAAATTATTGAAAACTTTGAAGAAGCATCGTGCTGCTATTGGATATACTCTTGATGATCTTAAGGGCATTAGTCCCATTCTATGTCAGCACAAAATAAAATTGGAGAAAGATGCTAAACAAATTGTTGATCATCAATGAAGATTAAATCCTAAGATGAAAGAAGTGGTAAGAAATGAAATACTCAAGCTTCTGGAGGCAGGTATAATTTATCCTATTGTCGATAGTCAATGGGTAAGCCATGTTCATTGTGTCCCTAAGAAGGGAGGTATTACTGTTGTTCCTAATGATAAAAATGAATTGATTCCACAAAGAATTGTTACAGGTTATAGAATGGTAAGTGATTTTCGCAAATTGAACAAATATACTAGAAAAGATCATTACCCTCTACCTTTTATCGATCAAATGCTAGAAAGACTATCCAAACATACTCACTTTTGATTTCTAGATGGTTATTCTGGTTTCTCTCAAATACCTGTGTCAAAAGAAGATCAAGAGAAAACCACTTTTACTTGCCCTTTCGGTACCTTTGCTTATAGATGTATTCCTTTTGGTTTATGCAATGCACCTGCTACCTTTCAAAGATGTATGAATGTTATATTCTCTGATTTTTGTGAAAAGATTGTTGAGGTTTTCATGGATGATTTCTCCATTTACAAAACTTATTTTGATGATTTCTTAAGCAACCTTGATCGAGTTTTGCAGATATGTGAAGAAACTAATCTTGTCTTGAATTGGGAGATGTGCCACTTTATGGTTAATGAAGGTATTGTCTTGGGGCATAAAATTTCTGAAAGAGGTATTAAATTTGATAAAGCTAAAGTAGATGCTATTGAAAAGATGTCGTGTCCTAAATATATCAAAGGTATAAGAAGTTTTCTTAGTCATGCTGGTGTCTGTAGGAGGCTTATTAAATACTCCTCTAATATTTCTAGGCCTATCACCAATCTCTTACAAAAAGATGTTCCTTTTGTTTTTTATGATGATTGTGTAGAAGCATTTGAAATACTTAAGAAATCCTTGATCTTTGCACCTATTGTTTTGCCACCTGATTAAAACTTACCCTTTGAAATTATGTGTGATGCTAGTGATTATGTTGTTGGTGCTGTTCTAGGACAAAGAGTCGATAAGAAATCAAATTTTATTCAGTATGCTAGTAATACTCTAGACAGTGCTCAGAGAAATTATGCTACTACTGAAAAAGAATTTTAGCAGTTGTATTTGCATGTGATAAGTTCAGACCTTATATTGTTGATTCCAAAGTAACTGTTCACATTGATCATGCTGCTATTAAATATATTATGGAAAATAAAGATGCTAGAGCTAGACTTATTAGATGGGTTCTCTTGCTACAAGAATTTGATTTGCATATTATTGATAGAAAGGGAGCTAGAACCCCGTTGCAGACAACTTTCTAGATTAGAAAATGTTCTTGATGACCCACTACCTATTGATGATAGCTTTCCTGATGAACAATCAAATGTCATAAATGATTCTTGTAATACTCCATGGTATATTGATTATGCTAATTATATTGTTGCTAAATTTATACCACCTAGTTTCACATACCAGCAAAATAAAAAAATTCTTATTCGAGACATTACTTTTGGGATGACCCACACCTTTATAAAGGAGTAGATGGTGTTATTAGATGTTGTGTACCTGAGCATGAATAGGAACAGATCCTACGCAAGTGTCACTCCGAGGCCTACGGAGGGCACCACGCTGGAGATAGAACTGCACATAAGGTATTGCAATCCGGGTTCTATTGGCCCACTCTCTTTAAGGATGCCCGTAAGTTTGTCTTATCTTGTGATGAGTGCCAGAGAATTGGCAATATTAGTAGACGTCAGGAAATGCCTATGAATTATTCACTTGTTATTGAACCATTTGATGTTTGGGGCTTTGATTGTATGGGACCTTTTCCTTCCTCTAACGGGTATACACATATTTTAGTTGCTATTGATTACGTTACTTAGTGGGTAGAAGCTATTCCAACTAGTAATGCTGATCATAACACGTCTATTAAGATGCTTAAAGAAGTTGTTTTTCCAAGGTTTGGAGTCCCTAGATATTTAATGACTGATGGTAATTAACATTTTATTCATGGTGCTTTCCGTAAAATGCTTGCTAAGTATGATGTCAACCGTAGAATTGCATCTCCATATCATCCTTAGTCTAGTGGTTAAGTAGAATTGCGCAATAGAGAGATTAAATTAATTTTGCAAAAGAATGTTAATAGATCTAGAAATAATTAGTCTCAAAAACTTGATGATGCTTTATGGGCTTATAGAACTGCTTATAAGAATCCTATGGGTATGTCTCCATATAAAATTGTTTATGGAAAGGCATGTCATTTACCTCTCAAACTAGAACATAAGGCATATTGGGGTATTAAAAAGCTCAATTATGATTTTAAACTGGCTGGTGAGAAGAGTTTATTTGACATTAGTTCACTTGACTAATGGAGAACCCAAGCCTATGAGAATGCCAAGTTGTTTAAAGAAAAAGTTAAAAGATGGCATGACAAAACGATACAAAAGCGTGAGTTCAATGTAGGTGATCATGTTTTGCTATACAACTCTTGTTTAAGATTTTTTGCAGGAAAGCTCCTCTCTAAATGGGAAGGCCCTTACATCATTGAGGATGTCTATCGTTCCGGTGCCATAGAAATTAACAATGCCAAAGGCACAAATCCGAAGGTAGTAAACGGTCAAAGAATCAAACATTATATCTCAAGTACTCCCATAAATGTTGAGACCAATATAATTAATACCGTAACACCGGAGGGGTACATAAGGGACACTTTCTAGAATGTTTCAGACTCCGAAAAGGAATAGTTATGTGGTGCGGTAAGTAAACCGACGCCAAAACGTTTCCAATGATAAATTTTCTCCATTTTCCAATATTTGAAAAATTAGGAAAATTAAAAGTAGTCCGAAAGAGACACGAGGCCACCACAAGGGTGGAGGGTGCGCCCTACCCCCTGGGCGCGCCCCCTGTCCTTGTGGCCACCTCGAGTGCCCTCCGGACTCTGTTTTCTTGCATGATACTTCTTATGTTCGGTAGAAATTCATTATATAATCTACCGAAGGTTCTGACCACCGTACCACGACAATATCTCATGTTTTTGTTTCGAGTTGTTTCCTGCCAGAGTTTTCAAGGCTAGGCATCATGTCGTCCCCCTCCTCCAACAACGCAAGCGACAATCCTTGGCTAATGAAGATATAGATGAAGAGAGAAGAACTTGGGGAGATCAACGAAGGTGACAAAATCAAGATGCAACAATTTGAGCTGAACCGCCAGTTCATGGAAGGAATGATGGCTCAGTTTCCTCGTCCGGACATGAATCAACAGCCAACCCCAGTAACTCTGCAGGACTTCATGCGCCTCAACCCAACTATTTACCGTAACTCAACTCAGCCCCTTGATGTTGATGACTGGCTCCGCGACATCACGCATGAAATGGAGTCTGCTAGTGTGGCCCTTGCTAGCTATGTCACCTTTGCATCACGTATGAAGAGTATGATGAATAAAATTTGTTGAGAGTTGACAAACACAGTTTTGGTCATTGTTGCAATTAATAGGAAGTAATAAAGAAAGAGAGGCTTCACATATAAATATACTATCTTGGGCATCTTTTGTAATTGTGAGCACTCATTAAAATATGACATGCTAAAAAGTTGATGTTGGACAAGGAATACAACATAATGGGTTATGTTTTCTTATATCCGAATAGAAGTTATATTGTCATGGATCATCCAACATGTTGGGCTTGCATTTCCCTCTCATGCTAGCCAAATTTTTGCACCAAGTAGAGATACTACTTGTGCTTCCAAACATCCCTAAACCCAGTTTTTCCATGAGAGTCGAGCATACCTACCTACGGATTGAGTAAGATCCTTCAAGTAAGTTGTCATCGGTGCAAGCAATAAAAATTTATCTCTAAATATGCATGATCTATTAGTGTGAAGAAAATAAGCTTTATACGAACTTGTGATACGGAAGAAATAAAAGCAACAGACTAAATAACAAAGGTCCTTATCACAAGCGGCAATATAAAGTGATGTTCTTTTGCATTAATATTTTGTGCATCCAACTATAAAAGCGCATGACAACCTCTGCTTCCCTCTGTGAAGGGCCTATCTTTTACTTTTATCTCTTACCCTTATACAAGAGTCATGGTGATCATCACCTTTCCTTTTTACACTTTTTCCTCTGGCAACCTCTATGTGTTGGATACATCCGGATATATATATCCACTCGGATGTAGGTTACATAAAGAATTTTTGTTGACATTACCCTTGAGGTAAAAGGTTGGGAGGCGAAACTATAAGCCCCTCTCTTTCTCTATGTTCGACTAAAACTTTGTACCCATAAGTATCGCGTGATTGTTAGCAATTGTGAAAGATTAAATGATAGTTGAGTATGTGGACTTGTTGAAAAGCTCTTATATTGACTCTCTCTGATGTTATGATAAATTTCAATTGTTTCAGTGACTGAGATCATAGTTTATTAGTCTTCAATGAAGTTTATGATTCATACTTTACCTTGTGAACGAATTGTTACTTTAGCATTATAAATTATATGGCATTGTAGGTTGTTGTTCTAAAGATGATCATGATGCCCTCATGTTCGTATTTTATTTTATCGACACCTCTATCTCTAAACATGTGGACATATTTATCGATATCGGCTTTCACTTGAGTACAAGCGAGGTCTAAGCTTGGGAGAGATGATACGTCCTTTTCGCATCATGCTTTTATATTGATATTGCATTATGTGCTATTATTACACATTATATCACTATACTTATGACTTTTCTCTCTTATTTTATAAGGTTTTCATGAAGAGGGAGAATACCGACAGCTGGAATTCTAGACTGGAAAAGGAGCAAATATTAGAGACCTATTCTGCAGAACTCCAAAAGTCCTGAAACTTCACAGAGCATGTTTTTGGAATATATAAAAAATATTGGGCGAAGAAAGAACCAGAGGGGGGCCAACAGCCAGCCACAAGGTTGGAGGGTGCACCCTACCCCCCTGGGCGCGCCCCCCATCCTTGTGGGACCCCTGGTAGGCCTCCGGTGCCCCCCTTTTTCTATATGGTGTGTTTTGACCTGGAAAAAATCAGAAGGAAACTTTCGGTACGAAGCGCAACCGTCTTGAGGCGGAACCTAGGCAGAACAAATCTAGGGCTCCAGTGCAGCTGTTCTACCGGGGAAACATCCCTCCGGGAGGGGGAAATCATCGCCATTGTCATCACCAACGATCCTCTCATCAAGAGGGGGTCAATCTCCATCAACATCTTCACCAGCACCATCTCCTCTCAAACCCTAGTTCATCTCTTGTATTCGATCTTGGTCCCAAAATCTCATATTGGTACCTGTGGCTTGCTAGTAGTGTTGATTACTCCTTGTAGTTGATGCTAGTTGGTTTATTCGGTGGAAGATCATATATTCAGATCCTTAATGATAATTAATACTCCTCTTATTATGATTGTGAATATGCTTTGTGAATAGTTACTTTTGTTCCTGAGGACATGGGAGAAGTCTTGTTATAAGTAATCATGTGAATTTGGTATTCATTCGATATTTTGATGAAATGTATGTTGTCTTTCCTCTAGTCGTGTTATGTGAACATCGACTACATGACACTTCAACATTGTTTGGGCCTAGGGGAAGGCATTGGGAAGTAATAAGTAGATGATGGGTTGCTAGTGACAGAAGCTTAAACCCTAGTTTATGCGTTGCTTCGTAAGGGGCTGATTTGGATCCATACGTTTCATGCTATGGTTAGGTTTACCTTAATTCTTCTTTTGTAGTTGCAGATGCTTGCGAGAGGGGTTAATCATAAGTGGGAGGTTTGTCCAAGGAAGGGACACACCCAAGCACCGGTCCACCCACATATCAAATTATCAATGTGACGAACGCGAATTATATGAGCATGATGAAAACTAACTTGACGACAATTCCCATGTGTCCTCGGGAGCTAAAATATCTTAATTCAAAATGATGGCATTTCTATAAATAAGAATGCACTAGAAAATGCTAAAATACATAGTGGGAAAAAACATGCTTGGGTCGGAAGCAGCACGGTGCAGCGGCCTAGCAGCGAATGAGGCCCAAGTGGCTGTGGTGTGGGCAAAAGAATAGAGCAAACTAGGGGCGCGCCTGGGACTCAAACCCGGGACCTCCTGGTGTGTGCGTTGCGTGCTGACCAGTCGGGCTGGCTGTGTGCTTGTCATTGGGAAGATGCATAGCTATAGTTGAAGAGGGCAAAGGCCTGGTCTTGGAACCATGGACACACAGCAACTTGTCGGCGATGATGACGAGCAAAGCAGCAGCTACTTGTGCAGCGGATCACTGGCAGGGGTGCGGAAATGTGCGAGGGTGCGTGCTAGCTATGTGTGTGCAGGCACAGGTGGGGCTTGCGGGAGGCCGAGCTTGTGGCCATGCCGGCGCACACGGCAATGCATGGGACGGCATGCAAGGCGACAGGTGAGGCTCTGATTGCGCGCGAGAGCTGCTGGTGTGCGTGCATGCGGAAACTGGTGAGGTTTCGGGTGTCGTGCGCAAGGGTCCGAACAGAGGAGCTAAAGGCATGAGCTTCCGCTCACTACCATGGCAGGTCACGGTGGCCGGAGCTCCTGTTCGCGAAGGGCGGCGACTACAGCGTATGGAACGGAGCAGGAAAAACGGGAGAAGGAGCGGACCATCACCGTTGGTTTGCCGGTGACGACGGACTCACCGGGGAAGCAGAGGAGACGCCGTGGGGATGCGCTGACCGGTGGCAATGGTTTGGCCCGAAGAACAGGACGATGAGGACTACGTGGAAGGAGCTCCGGAGACCGTCTGGACGTGTGCGCAGGCGAGGAAGACGACGGCGAGGCACGCGAGGCTCCGGATGAAGAAGATGACAGCTGCTTGTCGGATCACGCTAGAGAGAAGCTTGGTCTCCTGTAGAAGAGGAAGCAGGGGAAGACGATGGTGATGTGGACGTGGACGACGGCATGGAGGCGATCCAGTTCAGCCACCCATCAGAATCGGCCAAGGACAGAGACAGGGTGCAGGAGCACATGTCGAAGACGAGCTTGAGCCCTCCGGCCACGAGAATGACGATGAACGTCGATGGTTTATTTCCCTGCTCTTGGTGCTCTGATTTGTGGAAGAAGACGCAGAGGGAAGGGAAAGAGGTGGCGGCGGTGAGAGGGGAAGAGGGAAACCCTAGGGCACAGGGCTGCGGCTTTATAGGGGGGCGCGGGCGCCGTGGGTGCGGCGCCCCTGGAGGTTTTACTGTGAGAGAGAGGATGCGTGAGGTGGAAGAAAAAGGTGAGGGTTGAGGGGATGACAGGCGGGCCCGACGGGGTGCATGTGTGAAATTTTACCAGTGAGAGAGATGGGCGTCCAGGTGGACTTGGCTCCGGCTCACTGGGTGCGCCATCATGGTGTTGTTGTGGGATGCGCTGCACTCCCTCCCCCTTTGTTTTCTTCTTCTCCGATTTAATAAAACCGGGAATTTGAAGAAATGACCAGAGATGTAGGAGTTGAATTAGGAAGGGGAAACCATATTCCTGGAGACCTGGTAATATGCACAAATTAAATAAAATGCTCTGGCAATTTTTAGAGACTGCTAATTCAAACAAGTTAGAAAAAAATTCAAGCTTGAATAAATCCTTAGCCCAACCAAAACACTTCCAAAAGACTTGAAAACTGGAGCAGGTGGTCTTGGCATGGCGTAGGGAATATAGAAATATAGTGAACATTAATCTGAAGCACAAAATGCCACTAGAGAAATAATTGAAAGAAGGGGAAAAGGAGATGTTTGGATGGGATAGCAACTTGGGTGAACTTATTGAACGGTTGCTGGTGTGTGCATGGTGCAAAAAGGAGAGGTGGAGATAAGAATAAGAGGGGTTCACCCAATATCACACAACAAAACTTAAATATGCAAACCAATGCATGATGATCATGATACAATGTAATAGAATGACAAGAGGCACATAAAAAACATGAAGCATATCACAATTCAAGATTGTCATGACCACAAAAAGGATGGCAAAATATAAACAAATGATGAGCATGATGCAAGAAGCAAAATGTGACAATGGCACAATGCAACATAACAAGTGAGATGAGCATGGTGCAACAAGCAAAGATATGAGAAAGCACTCAACATGATCATGCCATAAACATATAGAAATGAAATATGCAAAACAATTATGATTATGCAACAAATATAATAATTCTCATGCCACAAAATAGAAGGGACAAAGAAAACAATGATGATGATGAAGCCACTTATATTAAAGCCCACACGGAAATCACAGATGACAAGGTTGGATAGGTGACGAATAGGACGGGTCGCACTTGGGCTGTTACAACTTTCCCCCACTAACAAGAGATCTCATCCCGAGATCTTAGGAACGAGATGGAAGAGAAAGAGGACAAGGTAACAAAGAGTGCAAGAGAGAAGATAGACAAAGTCGAGAGCACTCCGATAGAAAAGAGGAATGGTGAATATGACGAGGATCAAAAGCTCAGGAACAATGTAGACTCTGAAACTACTCCGGTTAGAACAATATAGAAAGAAGAATGAAAACGAAAGAATTTTGATAGCATCCCGCTAGAACATGGAGTGGGATAGAACACGAACTTGACAAGACGGAACAATACTTGACGAGAGGAACAACACAACACCTCCGGAAGAATTGAAAAAGTGGAATGAAAATAACGGAGAAGAAGATGACAACTTCTACCACGAATGAATTTGAAAGCATCCTTACAAGGAAGGATTGAACGGAGTTGTTGGAAATTCAACAACGAAAAGAATAAGCTGGTTGTGGGCTTATGGAGAACATATCAAAATTATGAGGTGATAACCGGCCACAAACGGAAACGATTGTTTAGTTGAGACGATAGAAAAGATGCGAACAACATGTCTGAAAGATAATGAAGAATTAGTTGCACTTCGGTATGCAAGAAGAGGGATACTTGAGCTCCAATAATAATCTTGACGGACTTGAAGAATGAATTAAATCCTTGACGAGAATGAGTTAAATCCTTTATGAGACACCATGAAGAACTCCGGTAAACAATAGGATGATGAGATAGAATTGAAGGATGAAAAGAATAAGATTAAAGTCATGCGATGATTTAGATGGACCTTCGCGACGAGACAAGCGAGAAAAACTTGGAACTACGGAAAGAAAAGATGAACAACTTAGAACTAAGAGATTATTCATCATGAGAAATCTCCGAAGGAAGGAATTAATCAAATTGATGAAAGGAGAATCAGAATTATGTTATGCTTATCCTCATCAACTTTAATTGATGACAAACGGATTTGGCATGCAACTTATTCCTCCCAAAAATGATTGAAGAGAGATATAGCGCGAACATGGGAGAGTCTTCATGAACCACCGGTAGGATTGGAAAGAACGAATAATTGATATGATAACGAAGGAAAAGAATCTTGAATGAACCACCATGAAAATTTGAAAATGAATAAAGAAAGAGAATTCCTCGCCGGGACGAATTAGAAAACGGACGAAGATACTTGTGAATTAAGATGCAAGAGAATGAAGAGATCACGAACTGATTAAACAATGATTGAATGAAGCACCGGTACAAATATGGTAACGAACGAAGTGGCATCAGTTTAGAATAATTGGAGAAAGAAGCTGAAAACTTGGAACGAAGAAATATTCTGAAATGGAGGCCTCGGGATAATCGAAACGGAAAAACAACTCCTAAAATACTCCGGATGGGTAAGAAAAGAATTTCTGACAAACGGAATAATTTGAGAGGATAGCGTGATGCTAGTACCATGAATCTTTGAGAGAACGGACAAGATTTAGGGGTGTGACGCCCGGATAATTAAGTTACAGTAATTCCCGGTTAAGAGTGCCATGTCATTATATTACTGTTGCTAGTCCTCATTTGATCCAAGGCCTAATTCAGATACTAAGTGAAATCCAAAAGCTCACAAACATGAAAACTAAAATTTTGATCATATGACAAATATTCACTTCTTAATATTTGTGGTGAACCAACTATTTATAAACTGGCTTAGTGCCCTAAAATAAAAACAAAAAGGAGGCAATAAAATGAAAAAGGAAATTGCGAAAGAAAAGAAAAGGCCCCTTAACCTCCTAGGCCTCGGTCCATCTCACCGAGCCGGCCCAACTTTTCCATCTCCCTGGTCGGCCTCCTCCTTCCCTGTTCATCTGACCGGGTCTCCTCCCGCGTGTCCCCACCACACCACATCACCGGCGATGCCCCGGAGGGGATAAGAACACTGTGAACCTCCCCCTCGGCCTCGTCGGCTCCCCCTCGCACAAATATCTCCCTCGCCCCCTCCTCCAGATCCCCTTCCTCCCCTCCTCAGATCAAACACACCACGCCTGCCCAAGCGAAGCCATCGCTGCGGCCTCACCGTGCGCATGGCTACCGGCCACCGCCCTCTGTCCGCCCGTGTCCGGGAGCTCCCCTCGCCCCCGCCTACGCCGGTTGCGGCAACCTCCCCGAGCTAGGAGCCCTTGCCCCGTCGGCTTTGAGGTCGTCTTCGACCTTCGGGCGCTCGGGATCGCCATCACCGTACATCACCGTCGAGCCGCCCCCGAGCCCGCTGCCACCCCTCTACAACTCCGCCGTGAGCCCCCTACCTTTCCCCCCTCTCCCCTCCATCGTAGGCGTCCCCTAGCTGCTCTGTCGCCGAGGCCCGAGCCCGCCGCCGCAACCGAGAGCTCGCTCGAGCACCCGCGCACGCCCACAGCCTCCCAGCGCCCCGGTTGCCCGCACCCTCCCATCTCTGTTTGCTACCGCTGCCGCTCGCCCCCGCTCCGGCTCGCCCGCAGCCGCCCGGGCCTGCTCATGCGTGCACGCCGCCCGCATTCCCGTTGCGTCCCGCTGGCCCCGGGCACGAGCAGCCGTTCCCCCCCACTGCCTCTGCTGCTGCTCCTGCCGGTGGCTCGCGCGTTCCCACCGCTGCTGGCCGCGACCAGCGCCAGCCGCCCTCATGCACGGACCTGACCCGTACTCGCTCGCCACCACTGCCACCTCTTCTGCTCAACACCGGTGCCTCCTCAAGCCGCCCTAGCTGCTATCGCGGACATCCCTATGTGCGGCCTGTCGCCCCCATTCGAACGCGCCCTTCCGCGTGTCAGATGGATGCCGGGGGGCGAATCCCGCCTGACTCCAGCGTAGATCTGCTGCGGGAGAGGCTCGCCGGAGCCCTCTCCGGCTGGCCCTTTGACCAGTTGACCGAGGTCAACTCTCACTGAGCAGCCCCCAGTCTCTAATAGGTGGGACCTGCCCTAATTCTAATTAAATTAGTTAATTTAATCTAACTAGTCACTAACAGGTAGGCCCAGAGTTTAATTAAGTAGTTTTAGATTAGTTTTAACTCTGTTTAAATCAACTGTCTATGACAGGTGGGTCCCCATGTCGGGTTTGACCAGTCAATGTCATGTTGACTTCTGGCATCACTCTGACCTCATGCTGACATCACTATTCCTTTTTCTGTCTATTTTAATAATTAAAATAAATTGCTGAATATTGTTTAAAACTTTGAAAAATCATAGAAATTAAAATGGTAACTCGGATGAAAATGTTTTCTACATGAAAGTTGCTCAGAACGACGAGACGAATCCAAATACATAGTTCGTTCGTCTGCCATGCGTCTCTAGCATAGCGAACCTGCAACCGTCCCCCTCCGGTTCGTTTGTCTGAAAATGCCAAACTTCGGAAAAGCATTCCCGGATGTTATCCCCCTTCGCCGGTAGAGTGTAGCACCGCGTTAGAACACGTCTAGCTCTGCCTGTTGTCCTGTTATGCTCTTGCTTGCTATGTATTTACTATTTCTCCCCCCCCCTCTTCTATTCGGTAGACCCCGTGATGGCTGACGATGCCGTTGTGATTGACTACGTCACTGACGACCCCTCCTTCTCGTCTAAGCAACCAGGAAAGCCCCCCCTTTGATCATCCCGATATCGCCCATTCCATTCTCTCATGCTTGCGTTAGATTTTACTACTGTAATTGTTTGCTCCTATTCTGATGCATAGCCTGTTTTTGTAATCTGCTCATTGTACCTTGCCTGCTTATCCTAAACTGCTTAGTATAGGTTGGTTAGTGATCCATCAGTGACCCCCACCTTGTCCTTGTTGCCCCTGCTTCATCATCGAAGTCCCGATTAAACGGTATCTAAGACCAGGCCCTGGCACCGCACATCACTTTCCCTTAGTTGCTCGACACTACTGGGTTACTATCGAGTGCCGAGGGTGAGATCTGATCAACACTTCTGATGTTAACATTGTAGTGTAGCTATTCGGTCATGGTCATCGAGGGTGATTTCCTCCTTAACCAATTCCAATACGACTCTATCGTGCAACCCCTCAAGTGTGAACCTCGAGGGTTGTTCCTCTTACATTCACCTTGATGATTACATCGAGTGGAAGTCACTGGGGGTGATTCCTTGGGTTTTCCCCTTGATGTTTGGACACACGGATACTTGGACTTTACAACTGTTACTTAGAAATGTGGGTCGACCCAGAGGGGTACCCGCGAGTGATGTGGAGACGCGTTGACCTGGAGGGTACCCGAGAGTTGAATATGAGGCATGGTCGGACATTCTTAGCCCTTGCCGCAAGTCCTCGAGATGGGGCGACGAGGTCACATCTTTCCTGAGCCTCTGCTCGTGACCACACTACCAACACACGAACAATTTGGATATTTGATCCGAGGGGCCTCTGGCCTGATAGCACTAACCATCACGTCGGCATTGTATGGGCGTTCTGTGTTGTATGCATCAGCCGAAGCTTATTAGACGTCAGGGACTGAGCGGCGCGCGCCGGGTTGGACTGGTAAGCTCCTGCCTTTTTTAAGGAGGTAGCTAGGTCTGCTCACCGGCCGCCAACGCAACGTGCAGGAGTTCCCGGGGTGATGGCCCATGAACCCTAGGGGCATAGGTTTAGTCCGGTGTGCTGACCTCACTATTAAGCCTAGGTCGGGTTGCGGCGTATTGTTTGGCCGAGGTCGGGCATGACCCAGGAAAGTGTGTCCGGCTAGAGGTAAGCAAGCGTGGTGGGTAAGTTGGTGCACCCCTGCAGGGAAGAAAACATCTATCGATAGCCTGTCCTACAGTAACGGACACTTGGAGTTGTATCCTGGTCGATACAACTAGAACTGGATACTTGAGGTGATAATTGGATAGTATGGCTCTGGGATTGCTTTCTCGCAGGGAGTTGAGAAAGGATCTCTGGCCGAGGTTGATAACACTACTACTACTTTACTTTATGCTACTGTTATCTCTTCTGATTTTGCAAGACGCTTGAAGATGCTAGTCTTCGATAGGCTAGGCTTTCCCCTTCTCTTCTGGCATTCTGCAGTCCAGTCCACAGATACAACCCATTTCATTGATCCTGATGCATATGTAGTGTAGATCCTTGCTTGCGAGTACTTTGGATGAGTACTCACGGTTGCTTTGCTCCCCCTTTTTCCCCCTTTCTTCTTCTTTCCGGTTGATGCAACCAGATGTCGGAGCCCAGGAGCCAGATGCTCCGTCGATGCCTACTACTACGTGGAGGCCGTCGACGACCAGGAGTAGTTAGGAGGCTCCCAGGCAGGAGGCCTTGCCTTTTCGATCATAGATGGTTTTGTGCTGGCCTTCTTAAGGCAAATTTGTCTAACTTACGTCCGTACTCAGATATTGTTGCTTCCGCCGACTCTTGTGTATTCGAGCTTATGTATTCGAGCCCTGGAGGCCCCTGGCTTGTAATATAAAGCTTTTATTATTTTAATTTGTGTCTAGAGTTGTGTTGTGATATCTTCCCGCGAGTCCTTGATCTTGATCGTACACATTTGCATGTATGATTAGTGTATGATTGAATCAAGGGCGTCACAAGTTGGTATCAGAGCCGACTGCCTGTAGGAACCCCCTTTCCAACTCCTTGGCCGAAGTTGTGTCTAGTCTTTTGAAAAGTATTTTACTAACATGGTTGTGTGGCTTACGGGCCCATGTTGCCATTGGGTGGTATTAGGATCTTTTATTCCTCGTCTATACTCTGGGAATCTGATCTCTCTTCTATTCGGGTTAAATGATTTTGCTAACTCTAACTCTAGGTTCTCGTAAATACTTTCTTCCAGAGAGCCCCTCGCTCCAGATGATTTCTTGGTGCATGAGAAGATTCTGAAGATACTCTCTGATGTTTTCCCGAGACCCTTGTACCCTTCGTCGTTGCGATCCCTACCACCAATAAAATCCTTATGGGTATCTACATACACCTGTCATTCATATTCTCAATCCCAGTTGCTCTTGTTATTATAAGATGCCCCGAAATACTCTCTGTTGTCCCGACAATCCGTTTAGCCTACTACCTCGCAGTTCCTTGCCACACGAATACCCCTATGGATAATTACTCGCACTTGCCGGCTATTTGTTCGTCCACAGTTGTTCATGTGTTTCACAAAATTCTTTGGAATACTATTCGATCTTCCAAAAATCCTTAGTTGCCTATTGCTCTTGTTCCTCCTTATATGCTTGCATTATGGTTACTTCCATATGTCTAGCAATACTCATTAGCATCCTTCGTCATCGTAATTTCGAGCAATTGATTCGATATTCTGAATGCTTGCGATCATCAGTCCTATTTAGAATTCTTCCTTTGGTTCAGACGTCACTCTGGACATGAGCTGGTGTTCGGCGAATCAATCCTTGATTGATTGTCATGCTGAGTCTATTCAACTTATCCATCCTTAATCAGAGTGTTTGCTTCTGATCCCTTAACTTGGAAATCGCAATTCCGTTGCATTTAAGCTTTGAAATTATCCAGATATTTCTATAATCCGATGCCTTTGCACTTTTTCTTATTCTTCTGGTTGAGCATCGATACTCACAAATAGATTCTTTGTGTGTCACGCCCAATATGCGATACTATCCCAAAGAGACTCGAAGGTCCCACCAAGGATAGAACCGCATATTGACACGCTTTGGCAAGGTGGATATCATTACATCAACATTACATAATAGATGGGGATACATACAAAAGGTACAAACGCCCCAAGAATACATCAATACATCATACATAAGATCAACATCTGACTACGGATGAAACACAAACAAAAGCTCAAACGACATCCACCCTGCTAGCCCATACTGCCGACCAAGAACCTATCCCCTGATCGACGAAGAAGAAGAAGAACTCCAAAACAAGTAAACATCGCTCTCGCGTCATGATCATCGCAATACCTGTACCTGCAACTGTTATGTGGTAATCTGTGAGCCACGAGGACTCAACAATCCCATTACCATGGGTATCAAGACTGGCAAAGCTTAATGGGTAAGGAAGGGGTAAAGTGGTGAGGTTGTAGCAGCGACTAAGCCTAGTATGGTGGCTAACTTACGAACCAAGAGCGAGAAGATGAGCTAAGCGAACGGTCGCCAACTAGTAATGATCAAGAAGTGATCCTGAACTCCTACTTACGTCAAACATTACCCAAAAACCGTGTTCGCCTCTCGAACAACCCCGAAAAGAGACAATCACGGTTACACACACGGTTGGTGTATTTTAGAAGAGTTTACTTCAAGTTTACTACAACTGGATATTAACAAATTCCCATCTGCCACATAACCGCGGGCACGGCTTTCGAAAGTTCAAACCCTGCAGGGGTGTCCCAACTTAGCCCATGATAAGCTCTCACGATCAAAGAAGGATATTCCTTCTCCCGGAAAGACCCGATCTATATCGGAATTCTAGTTACAAGACATTTCGACAATGGTAAAACAAGTCCAGCAAGACCTCCCGGCGTGCCGACACCCTGATAGTAGTCGCGCGTATCTCGTCTCAGGCCACGACTGGATGAGCACTACGTACAACTAAAAACCAGCCCTCAAGTTTCCCCGAGGTGGTGCTGCAAGTGGCTCTTGTTCGGACCAACACTTAGAGAAGCATTGGCCCGGGGGGGCTAAAATAAAGATGACCCTCGGGTTAATTACTCCCAAGGGAAAGGTACAGGTGGTAGGTAGGCAAATGGTAAAACCAATGTTGGGCCTTGCTGGTGGAGGTTTATTCATGGCGAACTGTCAAGGGGTTCCCATAACACCCAACCGCGTTAGGGACGCAAAATCCGGGAACATAATACCGATATGACGGAAACTAGGGCGACAAGAGTGGAACAAAACACCAGGCATAAGGCCGAGCCTTCCACCCTTTACCAAGTATATAGATGCATTAACAATTAAGAGATATTGTGATATCCCAACATAAACATAAACCAACATGGAGCAATCTTCATCTTCACCTGCAACTAGCAAAGCTATAAGAGGGGCTGAGCAAATGCGGTAACATAGCCAAACAACGGTTTGCTAGGAAGGGTGACAAAGGTTAGATGTTCATGGCAATTTGGGAGGCTTGATAAGCAAGTGGTAGGTAACGCGGCATAGCGATAGCATCGAGGCAACTAGCATAGCAATGATAGTAATGAGATCCAAGGTGACGGTCATCTTTCCTGAAATCCCACTAGGAAGAAGAACGAGTCCATGAAGAAGATGAAGCCACGAAGATGAACCAAGCATAGACGAACGAATCCTCACGATCGCAAAGAAACGGGAACTCGAGGAGAAGCACACAACATGGTAAACACACCACACATGAACAAGGCATGAAGCTCAACCAAGTATGATGCATGAGAAGTCTACATGAGGCTACACATGGAAAGGGATGATGCATACAAGAGCAACACATCAAATCAAGTTTAAATGAGGCCGGAAACAACATATAACACTTTCGGTAAGTCCTCATATGCAAATTTCGAAATTGGTCCAGATCTGAATAAACCCTATGTCCAAGTTTTGAAACAGCATGTTAAGATGCACCATGATGATCTACGCGAAATTCTAGTCAAGTTACATATAAAGTTCATTTAGTTTGGAGCTACGGCCTAGAAGATATGAGCAAAACAAGTTAAACATGGCATTGATGCAAAATGCATTCAAACATCAAGAAAACACATTCAAAACATGGATTCAACAAGGTAACATGAAACTACATGTAAAACTAAGCAAGTTTCATATAGAGCACACTCAAAATGGAGCAACGGTTCAACACATACACTCTACAAGTTTAAATGACAAGCTGTCCAAAACAGCAACTAGGCATCTTGCAAGCATCAAAACAACATGCTACAGCTACTCAATATGAAAACAAATGCAATGGACGTGATCTAAAGGTAAAGCATTACAAAACATGAACAGTGAGCTATCTCTAGAAACCAATAGAACATACTCAAAAGGGCATGGCAAGATTGCAAATAATAACAATTTCAGCAAGTTTAAAACAACAACATTATGATAGCATGTTTGCAAGCATGGAAAAGAGGCATATGATATCCAAAATTAACAACCATGGCATGAGAATAGGTTACTAATATCATACTTAAAAACATGTAATTGGAGCAACTCCAAAAGAGGCATAGATCAAACCATATCGAGCTCATAACATGGCATCATGAAGTTAACAAAAATCTGGACCATGATTTATGCATGTTCATGGCAATGAAAACATATGCTACAGGACATATACGAGGCATCACAAGGCATGGCATGATAAATCATAACATGTACATCAAAACATGTCAACTAAGTATCTCCAGAATATGCATGGATTAATTGATAGCATGAAGGAAAGATAGCAACATGATATAACAGTTTCAACATTGACAGAACATTAACAACAAGTAGCCCACTTCACGAGCTCGATGCACTCACCACAAGGCAAAAAAAATACATGGATTGCACTACTATAAAGATGTCACGGAGATTCTTCACAAACATGTAGACATCATGCTCATAGAATGCACACACAAAATGCAACCAAAATGACAAATCATCAAGTAATAACAGTCTCAGGAGGTTAACATCACATAGCACTCTTGCAATGACGATTAGGGCGTCAAAATGAACTAAAATAAGCATTTCACAATGGAATGAAATGAAGAGCATCTCACAAAGAACATTTTGACATACTACACACATCAAACGGAGCTACATGCAAGAAGTTACAGCAGGTCAAACTTAGCACCCGAATGTAGGAAATCGGGGACTTAGCAGAAAATTACCCTTGGGAAAAACGGGATGAGGTCGAGCGGGACGGAGGGATCCGAGATGCGGGAGGCGCGCGTTTGGTTGCCGGGGCTGGTGGATCTGGTCCCAGCAACCGGATCTCACCGGGGACGCGACCGGAGGCAACGGCGGTGACGAGGCGAAGCGGCGGCGAGGTCGTCGGTGGCCGACCAGCGACGAGGGCGCGTACGGCGCTGGGCGGCGGGCTTTGCGAGGCGGCGGCGACGCTGCTGTGGCCGGGCGCTGTGGAGGAGGAGCGGCGGCGGGCAAAGGCAAAACAGCGATGGCGCGCCGTGAGTAGACGAGGCGGCGAGGGAGTCCGGCGCAGGGGGGCAGAGCCGGGCGACACGGCGAGGGAGATCCCAGCGGCAAAGCGGCGGGACGAAGGCGGGCGGCGACCGGAGGAGGTGGGCGATGGCGACGGATGGCGGAGGCGCGTGGGCTTGGGGCGGCACCGAGGCCGAGGCGACGGGCGACGAAGCGGTGGCGGAGTCCGGCGAAGCCGGCGGAGCATCGGCGAGGCGGGCGCGGCGGCGGCGGATCCGGCTATGCAGACTTGGATGGGCTCCGTGGGCCGCGGCGCGGTGGGGATCTGGCGGGGATGCGTGGCGCGCCTCGATTGGCTGTGGGCGGCAGCGAAGGTGACGTGGCACGCCCCCATTGGTCCGCGTGACGTGGAGGGGAGTGGCGGACATGTCCGGCGTAGCGAGGATGCATCCAGCGGCGCGGAGGAGGTGGTAGACTAGGGTTTGGAATGCGGGAATTTCGGGGGAAGGCACAAATATATAGGTAGAGGGAGTTAGGAGAGTCCAAATGAGGCGTGGTTTTCGCCCACACCATCATGATCGAATGACCGAGAGCATGGAGGGGGTTTGGATGGGCTCATGGGATGTGGTGAAGAGGGGCTGGGATGCAAAAAGAGAGGGGTTTCAGGCTACGCGGTTAACCGTTAGGGCGTCAAACGAATTCCAAATGGAATGAAAATTGACAAGCGGTCTACCTACTCTAAAACAACACCGCATGCCAAGTTTCATCCCATTCCGAGAAAATTTTATGCCACTCACGAAACGAGGCCTGAGAGGTGCAACGGGCGCGTGTGAGAGTGTCGGATCGCGAAACGGACAACGGGGAAAAGGACTGGATGCAAGTTTTGAAAACATGAGGATGCAATGCAGATGATGACATGGCGAAATGCAACACGCAGGCACAAGACACGGCAAGGACGGCAAATAACTGGAAGACACCTAGCGCATCGAATCCGGGGCGTTACATTGTGGTCCGTCATATCCTTTGGTGAATTATTATCTGATCGTTCCTGCCTATTGTCAAATCCTTGAGTTCTTCCGCTGATACATAATGCCTTTGGTAAACTGTATCCCCTGATGTTGGATTTCGGGTTCCAACAGACCCTTGAGGTTTGAACTCTGGGGTGCGCGCGGAGATCTTTCCCCTACCAGCTCACGCGTTAATGGTTTGTGAGGGTTCTAAACTAGGATCGATGAACATCACAAGAGACGCGAGGTTTATACTGGTTCGGGCAACCGTTGTGGTGTAAATACCCTAGTCCAGTGTGTGGTGTGGTGGATTGCCTCTGGGGCTGATGAAGAACAGTACAAAGGAAGAACAGCCTCGCTAGGGGCTGTTCTTGAGCTGGTGCGATGGACTGCTTGGGTGAGTCCAGGCGCTTCTCTCTCTCTCTCTCCGGTAGGTTCGACCTCCTTTCATCGTTTTTCCTCCCTTCTCTTTGTGGTGGCTAGTCCTATTTATAGAGGGAGGCCCTCGGCCTCTTCCCAAATAATGAGCGGGAAGGGCGCCAACAATTGGCCAGTTTGAAGGGGAACATCTCGTACACTTATCCTGACTAAAGTTGGTCTTCGGCTGCCAAAGGCTCTGACGGTGACGCCGTCCTGGGCTCCAGGATGACCTCCGTCCTGCCGCTCTGCTGGTTTTGGTCTTGTTGAACCGAAGCGGTAACCTTTGCCTGATGCCTTGGCCTGTGCTTGCCTCCTTTGCACCAAAGGGGAAACGAGGACACTGCGCAAGCTGGCGCTCGCCTGGCGCCCGCCTGATCTCGATCGTCATGGCTGGCGTCACGGGGCACCCTTGTGAGGTACCCTGCCTTGATCTCTCCGCCTCCTCGTGAGCCTGCCTGACGAGGCCGCTTCTGAGGAAGGTTCATGTCGTCCGCCCCGCGAGGCTTGGCCCCTCGCGAGGGTCTTGATCTTGAGCTGATGAAGCCGCACCGTGTTGGGCCCCCGCTTGAGCCACGCCGCAGGCCGCAGGCAGGCAAGCCTGGGGACCCCCATTCCCAGAACGCCGACAGTAGCCCCCGGGCCCAAGGCGCGCCCGGACTTGGCTTAGCAGAGAAGCGAAGGGGCAAGTGTGAAGCGCCGCGGGCCCCAACAGCCTGCGTCCTTGGGCGCCGTTTTGGCGATTGATTGGTCATGGACGTCTCCGCTTCCCCACGATCCCTCGGCAACCACATGACTTGACAAGTCTCTGCACGCAGAAATGGGTCATGATTACCTGTGATCATGGAGGCCGACGGTTGGCCTCCTCCGGCTATAAGTATGGAACGGCGCAAGCCCTTCTAGTCCATCTCTTCTTGCTACTCCTTTCTCTCCATGGCTCCGTCGAAGAGGTTCTCGGCCGCAGAGAAGGGAAAGGCCCACCAGGTAGGGCCTAACTCTCCCTCGGCCAAGCGCGGTCGAGGCCGTCCTTGCAAGCATCCTGTGGCTCCCGTAGCGGCTTCCCGCGGCCGTGGAGGCGATCCCCTGCGCGGCGATGGGCGCCAGGTTGTCGATGGGGGGCGCGCCATGACCGCGCGGCCCCCTAGGCCGCGCTTCCACTCGGTGGAGGTGCTGCCGGAGTTTGTCGTGTGGTTGATGGAGCCGACCATCACCTGGCTCCAGCTTCCCCGCTTCTTTTTAGGTGAACTTCCGACCGGCGCTCCGAGCGGCCTCTGGCTTCAGGCGGACTTTTGTTGCAGCCAGGCCTCCTGGGCTTCGCTGGAGGTCTCCGTCGCCGGGAATGTGGCCCTGACCCGTGGCTGGCAAACGTTTGCCCGCGCGCGTGGCCTGAGCCGGCGGTGCACCCTGCACTTCAAGTTCGACGGCGACGCCACCCTCTACGTGAGGGTGTTCGGAGAAGACGGTCGCCGTGCCGGGTGCTGCCCGAAGGCGATGACCGCGGTCGTGTACCTAGCCCTGGCGATGATCGGGATGAAGACGACAGCAGGCACGTGGAGGAGGTCGGACACCGAGTGGCGAAGGCGCGTTTGAACCTCGAGCACGAGTTCGAGGCGAGGCTGGGTTGATCAGGACAGAGGCTGAAGGCAGGACTGCTGCCTTGAGGGGCAAGCTGGAGGAGGCGACGCGGCGGGCCGATGCTCTTCGGGCCGCCCTCGAGGTGGCGCAGGGGGAGTCAACCACCTCTCAGGCCGAGGTGCTCCTTCTTCGCCAACGGGTGGAGGAGGCTGAGGCCATCGCGCGCCAGAATGCGGACGATATACGTCAGCGGCGCATCCTGGAGCACGAGCATGGCCTCATGCTCACCATGCTCCGGGAAAGAGCCAACAAAGCCTTGGGTAACATCTGCGAGGCGGCTGTTGGCGAGCCGCACACGGTTAACTACGGCGGCAACCTTCAGTTCTTCACCGACGTGGTGGTGCGGCTGGAGTCGCGGTCGGTCAGGGCCAACAGGTTGGTGGAGGAGAGGAGCCGCGCACTGCTTGGGTGCGCCTCTTCTCGAGTCTTCAGTCATCTCCGGAACATGGACCCCCACTTCGACTTTGACGCAGCTATCGCCCCAGTTCCCCAGGCCGTCCGGGGCGACCTGGCGCACTGGGTGGAAGACAATGTGGATGCTCTCGTCAGGGCCTTTGCTTCGGACAACGACGGCGTGATCGTGGCTGCCGATGAGGGCGGCGTGGTGAACGGCCCTGACGCCGCCGATGGCCACGCAGACAGTGACGGCGAGGCCAGCGACGCCAAAGAACGGCTCGAGGTGCTCCGAGGACGCATTGGGGATTTATCCGATCGATTATGTATTGTCCCTGTTCCATTACCCTGCATGAATAGAACTCAGGTTTTGGCCTCGATGGACGTGAGAGCATTTTGGGAGGGGAGCCCTCATGTAAAACTTGTGTTCATCGTATTAGCAGGTGTTACATCGCCCATACGCCTGCGCCAAGTGGTTGGCTGCGACGTGCTGGTTGGCTGATTTACCTTTGTTTCAGATGAGCCCCGAGATAGCCTGTGGGAGGCTATGGTGACCCGAGTGTCTCCTGATCGAATCCGTAGGATCTGCAGTAAAACCCTCCGGAGAGGACGCCTTGGCGGCGCAGGCTGGGCTGCGCAAGCTAGGCTTATCTTGGCTCGCGAGGGGCTCGCGAGGGGAGGCAACTGAGGCGGAGTGGTAACCGAAACGTGAGAGATTTGCTCGAACGAGACTAAGCACCCCTTCCCCGAACACACGCAAATCTCAAATTCGAATCCAACTTAAATCCAGCGGGGGAAAGCGACAACCAAATGGAAAGGTGAAGAAAGCAGAAGAAAAGCCACGTCCGGCACCTAGTCTAGTCTTGGACGTCTTCTCACCAGCGCGGAGCTAAGTGCTGCCACTGTGCGTGGGAGGGAGCCCCAGGGCCTGAGGCCGGCACCCCGAGACTCGGGGTATGTACAAGACCACTCTTTATTACGTGAGAGTGTCACGGGCGGCGTGCTTCACAGCAGGGCCTTCTTCACAGTACCGGCCTTGCTTCATATCGCCAGACGAGGGCCCCTGCCTTGCGCCACACACTCTAGTTCCATCAACGCATTTAATCGAAAACCAGGACGCCTGATGGGGTAGAGCGGTCGCCATGGTTCTCCCCGACGACCACGGGTCCTCCGCCGAGGCAGGCCCTAAGGCACCTCCCAGCAGAGGGCCTACCTCCCGAGAACGCCTTTGCTCCAACGCCGCGGTGGTGATGTTGGATCTCGCCCTCTCCCCGCAGCTCTCGTGCCCTCCTCCCGAGGGGTAGGAGATCGCTGAGGAGCGGGCAGCTGCCAGCGGGCGACCTGCACCTCCTGCGATCCATGATTAGCGTATGCTTGCTCCTGAGGAAGTAGCGGTACCCAATAATCGTCGCCCCGGCGCGACCAGTGGGACAATCCCGAGGCTCCTGGAAGAGCTCAGCTTCTGGCGCCTCATCCCCCCAGCTCGGGCTGAGGAGCGAGCCTTGTTCTCCCTCATGCGGGTGCCCTTGGTCCATCATGTGGGGCACGTATTCTTCTGGCGCCGTCATCCCGAAGGCCACGCCGTAGTGCTCAGCGTGCCATGCGGTTCTGCTTGATGCGCCCACCGTGGGGTGGTGGCGCGGCGGTCCACCTGGGCCTTCGGTTACGTCGAGTCCTTCTTCTCCACGGGCCAGGGGCGGGGGCAACCCCGCCGCCGGCCCGGTGCTGACAGCTTCGCCGGTGTTGGAGTAGCTTTGGAGCCCGCGGGCATGCGCGGAGCCCCGTCGCGGGCCGCCTGGCCCGAGATGGAAGCCGGGTGCGTAAGGTGAGCCCCGAGGTGGCGAAGCCCAGGAGCTCTGCCATTCGCTCCAGCAGCATGTCGCGACCGCTCTCCAGTGGCCTGCACTGCAGCAGCTCTCGGGCCACTGTGAGCGCCGCCCTCGAGTTCGCCTGCTCCCGGTGGGTGTATGGTGACGTGGTCGCGGCGTGATTGGATGCCCTTGCAGCTGACCGCGCCTGCCGCGGCGTGAGAGCCGTCGAAGCCTATCCGCGTCGCCGCCCATGCGCCTGCGCAGACCGCGAGCTGCACAGGGCACGGGTCGCCCGAGGCGGCGGCTGTGGCGACCACGCCGCCCAAGGATCTGGTTGCCCGCTTGGTCGCCGGACATGGTGATGACGATGCGACGGAACACGAGGTGGCGAAGGTGGATTCCGCGCACCCCTACCGGGCGCCAAATGTCGGATTTCGGGTTCCGGCACCCTTGAGGTTTGAACACTGGGGTGCGCGAAGATCCAACCTCCACCGCCTCGCACCTCGCCCGAATCACTGGGACCTAAACTACTAAATGTAACAGCACAAGAGACATGGGATTTATCTTTGGATCAGGCCACCATTGTGGTGTAATACCCTACTCCAGTGTGTGGTGTGGTGGATTGCCTCTTGGGCTGATGAGGAACAATACAAGGGAGAACAGCCTCGCGAGGGTCTGTTCTTGGCGGATGCGATGAACTGCTAGGTGATGTTCAGTCGCTCTAGCTACTGGTTTCTTGGTGAGGATTCCGATCTTGATCCAGCTCCCTCTACCCTGTGGGTGGCTAGTCCTATTTATAGGCGAAGGCCCTGGGCCTCTTCCCAAATATTGAGCGGGAAGGGCGCCAACAATTGGCCATTTTGAAGGGGAACAACGGGTACACTTATCCTGACTAAAGTTGGTCCTAGCCTGCCAAAGGCTCTGGTGATGACGCCTGCTTGGGCTCCATGATGACTCCCTTCCTGCCGTTGGGCTGGTCTTGGTCTTGTTGCACCGAAACGGATGCCTTTGCTTGATGTTCTCACCTGCGCTTGCTCCCTTTGCACCAAAGAGGAAAGGAGGACACCGCGCGGGCTGGCACCCGACTGGCGCCCTCGGTCGTCATGGCTTGCGTCATGGGCACCTCGCGAGGTACCCTGCCTTGAACTCTCCGCCTCCTCATGAGCCAGCCTGACGAGGCCGTGCCTGAGGAAGCTCCTTGTCGTCCGCCCCGCGAGGCTTGGCCCCTCGCGAGGGTCTTGAGCTTGCGTTGATGAAGATGGGCCGTGCTGGGCCTCCTCCGAGCCACGCCGCAGGCCGCAGGCAGGCAAGTCTGGGGACCCCCGTTCCCAGAACGCCGACAACTTTGACTTCGACGCTGCCATCGCCCCAGTGCCCGAGGTCATCAGGGACAATCTTGCGCGATGGGTGGACGACAATGCGGACGCTCTGGTTAGGGCCTTTGCTTCCGATGATGATGCGGTGGTGGTCGCAGCGGACGAGGGTGACGTTGTTAATGGCGGCGAGGACGGCGACAGCGATAGCGTCAACAGCCTGTCCGAAAGCGATTCGGGAGATGAGGCGAGCGACATGTCCGACTGATCCCGCGCTCCTTTATTTTGAACCTGCACGTAAAAGCTTGGGCACGGCCCCTCGCAGTGTAAGAGCATTTTGGGAAGGGGAAGCCCCATATGTAAAATAGACAACCAATTTACTCCTTAGGCCAGGTTAAAAAACGCGCTCTTGCGTGCTCACGAGCCCCTTGCGGGTTTGACATCGTAACTTACTGTCATGACTTACTTTGGTCCAGTCAGGCTTCAGGCTGACTTGGCAGCCGCGAACTTCTCCTGGGGGAAGTCCCCTTGCGAGCTCACGAAGCTTTAGTTTTCAGAGGGGTCCCCCAGCCAACCCGAGAGGGCCTCACGAGGAATGAGCGCCAGCGAGGGCGGGACACGCGCATGGTGCGCGCACGTCGCTATTAGCCCCCGCTAACGGGGCGCTCGGAGGGGGCAAAACAACGGACGCAGAATCTCAAAGCAAAGCGCGAATCCAGAAACTCACTGAGTTGACATGAGCGCAAAAGGAAGCTCCCCACAAAATCCAAACGCAACTTTAAATCCAAGATCGAAAGGCTGCAAACTCGAAGTTCAAAAAAGGGAAGAGAGCCCATAAGCAAATAGCCGCATTCGGCACTTAGCTAGTCTTCTTGTCTTCGAGTCTTCTCACCAACGCGGAGCTAACTGCTTTCACAGGCCAGCATGGAGCATGGGTGCTTCCACTAGGACGTGGGCGGGAGCCCCCGAGGCCCGAGGGAAGCACTTCGGAGACTCCGGGGCGTGTATAGCCCCACTCATTATTACGTGAGAGTGTCACGAGCGGAGACCTTCACAGTTGTGAGCCTTGCTTCATATCGCCAGACGAGGGCCCCACCTTGCGCCACCCTCGGCCACCGTTGGGGCGTCCGGAAACAAGGACGGTGCCAAGGGGCAAAGGGGACGCTAGCGGCGCCCTCGAGGACCACGGGTCCCTCTTCGAGGGAGAAGGCTCACCAGTGCCTCCCCGGCAGAGGGCCTACCTCATGGCGATGCCTTGCTCCGTGCGATGCAGGGAGGGGCCTTGCTCCCGGCTCCTCCCATGCAGCCCCCAGTGCGCTTCCCCTGGTGAAAGGGGGGCTGCCGTGCTGGGGCAGCCGTCCATCGTTGTGACCTGATTCACTTCCAATCCATGGTTAGCGTAAGCCTGCTCCTGAGAGATTAGTGGTACCATGTAGCTGTTGTTGCCGGCATGGTCGGCGAGGTTCCCGGGTGGCTCCTGGAAGGCTTCAACTTCCAGCGTCTCCTCTTCCCAACCCGGCTCGAGGAACGTGCCGAGGTCATCTCCCGGCGTGTACCCCTGGTCCATCATGCGGGGCACATAGGCCTCCGGAGTTGTCCCCACGGAAACCTCGCTGAAATGCCCCACGCTCCACGTCGCACGGCCCGGCGCGCCACTCTGAGGATGGTAGGGTGGCATCCCGCCGGGACCGTGGATGGCAATCCTCGTGACTGCACCCATCAGGGAAGGCACAGGTGCGGTTGGGTGTTTGGCACCACTGGTCGAGTTGATGCCGATGAAACCTCCTGGTGCGCCCGGGTGCACGCGTGCGCGATGAGCCCCACCGTGTGATCTGGCCGTAGCCTGAGGCGTACGTGTCGGCATTCTGAGAACAGGGGTTCCCAGACTTGCCTGCCTGCGGCCCACGACGTGGCTCTGCGAGCGGGCCCATACGGCCCATCTTCACCAACAAGCATTCGAGACCCTCGCGAGGGGCCAAGGCTCATGAGGCCGACGACACAAGACCTCCTCGGGAGCGGCCTCACCAGGCTAGCTCGCGAGGGGCGGAGAGATCAAGGCAAGGTAAACCTCGCGAGGTTCCAATGATGCAAGCCATGATGATAGAGACCAGGCGGGCGCCAGTGCGCACAGTGTCCTTGCTTCCTCTTTGGTGCTAAGGAGGCAAGCGCAGGCGAGGAGTACAGAGGCGTCAAGCAAAGGTTTCCATATCGGTGCAACGAGACCAAGACCAGCAGGATGGAAAACGGAGGTCACCGTGGAGCCCATGACGGCGTCACAACCAGAGCCTTTGGCAGGCGAAGACCGCCTTTAGTCAGGATAGCTTGTACTAGTTGTACCCATTCAAATTGTCCGTTGTTGGCTCCCTTCCCGCTCAATATTTGGGGAGAGGACTAGGGCCTCTATAAATAGGACTAGCCACCACAGTAGGAGGCATCGGATCTTGGAATGGATCCATTCCATCCTCACATCCACCGAGCACAAGAACACTTCTCCTCAGGAGGTTGTTCTTCCCCTTGTACTGTTCATTACCAGCCCAAGAGGCAATCCACCACCACCACACTGGAGTAGGGTATACACCACAGTGGTGGCCTAAACCAGTATAAATCTTGTGTCTCTTGTGTCGCGAGTTCGTCGAGCTAAGCCTAGAGATCCCGGCGAGGCTGAGGGCGTGATTTGATAGGGGGAGATCTTCGCACGCACCCCGGTGTTCGAACCTTGAGGGTTTTGCCGAAACTCGAAATCCGACATTTGGCGCGCCAGGTAGGGGTGCGCCGGCGTTTTCCTTCCGTCGATCCGTGCTTCGCCACGCCACGCTCCGCCCCAATGGCAAGTGCAACACTTTCCGCTCCGACGACCAGTGCCAGCAGCGGGGCCAAGGGGCTCTGGGCCTTGCCCCCCGCCTCACGACAAGTACAGTAGCCGCCCAAGTTCAAGCCGGAGATGCCGCCGCGCTACGACGGCAAGGCGGATCCGGTGGCTTTCCTGCTGGCGTATGAGGAGGCCGTCCTTGAAGCTGGGGGCGACGACAGGGTCATGGCCAACTGACTTCCCATGGCCCTTGCGGGTGCACTGCGTGCCTGGCTGCTGACCCTCCCAGGATCTTCCGTGGCGTCTTGGGAGGAGTTGCACGACCTCCTCACCGCGAGCTTCGCGGCGCCGGCACCCGACGCTGTGGTGGCCCTCCTCGGTGGCTCACAAGCACCACCCTCAGATCGTCACACCAAGTCGTTCCTTCGCCAGATCGGTGCCACTTCCAAGCGCTTGGGGGCTCACCCAGGCTGGCTCACGCCCGAGGCCGACCACATCTTCGACTCAGGGATCGTCCTGTCTCCACCACCGGCTCGGGTATGCTCCCAATGCTTTGCACGCCCACCATCTGCAACGTGGCCGTAACCAAGACCCTCATCGACGGTGGGGCAGGCCTCAACTTGCTCTCCGTGGAGGCCTTTAGCCTTCTTCACGTACCACTAGAGCGGCTCCGCCTCAGCAAGCCTTTCTCAGGAGTCAGCGGTGACACCGCCCACTCCCTGGGACAGATCCGCCTTCCTGTCACCTTCGGCACGCGCTACAACTACCGCACCTAGCTGGTCAACTTCGACGAATCCCTCATTGGCCTCCCATACAACGCCATCCTCGGGTACCTGGCCCTAGCTCAGTTCATGGCGGTGACTCATCCGGCCTACAACCTCATGAAGATGCCCGGGAGCAAGGGTGTCCTGACAGTAGTTGGGAACACCAAGGAAGCCCTGATGACGCTCAAGCTTGCCCTCAAGATTGCTGCAACGTCATAGCCTGCCGACGCAGACACCTCCAAGGCCAAGGGATCCGCACCAACCAAGAAGAAGCAGTTGTTCACTCAAGAAAAGGAAGAAACCAAGCAGGTGCCAGTCGATGAAGACGGGTCCTCAGGAGCCACCTTTACCATAGGTGCCGACCTCGACCCTAATCAAGAGGGAGCGTTGGTGAAGTGCTTGCATGCAAACAAGGACATATTCGCATGGGAACCCAAACAGCTGGTGGGGGTCCCGAGAGAGGTGATTGAACATAGCTTAAAGGTGTGCCCCAACGTGCTCCTTGTGAAGCAGCGGGCGAGATGACCGTCCACAGAGAAGCAGGCCTTTATCGTCCAAGAAACCCACAAGCTGGAGGCGGCGGGTGCCATTCGCGAGGTTCGGTACCCAGTGGTCAAGGCGAACCCCGCGTTAGCCGGGCAAGAAAGGAGGGAAGTAGCGCATGTGTGTTGACTTCACCAACCTCAACAAGGCCTGCCTTTAAGACCCGTTCCCGCTTCCACGCATCGACCAGATCGTCGACTCCACCGTCGAGTGCGACTTGCTGTGCTTCCTGGATGCGTTCTCAGGCTATCACCAAATCAAGATGGCGGTAGAAGACGTGGAGAAGACCGCCTTCGTGACCCCGTGTGGAGTGTACTGCTATACTTGCATGCCTTTCGGACTGTGCAACGCGGGAGCGACCTTCCAGCGGCTGATGCACATCGCCTTAGGGCGGCAGCTCGGGAGAAACACGGAGGCCTACGTTGACAACATTGTGGTGAAGTCTCGGGAGGCGATAACATTGATCCAAGACCTGGAGGAGACCTTCGCGAGCCTACTTCAGGTGAACTTGCGGCTCAACCCGGAGAAGTGCATGCTCGTTGTCCCATCTGGCAAGCTGCTGTGTTTTCTCGTATCCTACAGAGGGATCGAGGCGAACCTAGAGAAGGTCAAGGCAATCAAAGACATGAGCCCACCATAGACCCTCAAGGAGATGCAAAACCTTGCCGGTCGTGTGTGTCAGGACCCCGATTCCAAGTCACATCGATCTAGCTGGTAACACCTCATATCACTTTGCGGCCTCACACACGGTATTCCCACGGGTGTTGCCCTACCATGGCTCGGGACCGTTTGCGCCTTTTGGCTCACGTATATGATAGTGTCGCTAGCATCCATATGACAAAGAACCCAGGCTGACATGACTAGTCGTGAACCTAAAGTGGCACTAACTTACGGGCACAGGCATACATGAATCAACATCGAGCATGTCGGTCAGCAGCGTGCGAATCCGGGCTGTAGCACTGGGCTAACAGGACTCCTGTGAACCGGGCTGTAGCAGGCTAGGCAGGACTCCGGATGTCACCGCGTGACATTTCCTTGAAGGGACGGACACAGGAACGAAGTGAATCACATGTCGGACAGTCAAGTGTTCCGGAGCAGTAGTGCTGGGCTAGCAGGATTCCGGTTAACCGGGCTGTAGCGGACTACTATGGCTCATGGAAGCACAAGACTACATTTCCGCATAAGAGAGGCTACCAAGGATAAACAACTAGGTTGTCGGATCCCACACATACCAAGCATTTCAATCATACACACAATATGCTTGATATGTGTAAATACAACATGGCATCACAACAAAACTCTACGACTCAAAGTATTTATTCATTAGGCCCCGAGGAGCGAGATATTACAAACATGGGTCTCATGACCCAACATTCAGAGTATACAAGTCAAAGCACATGCAGAAGCTTAACATGTCTGAGTACAGACATCTACAAATGAAAAAGGCTGAGAAACCTGACTATCTACCAGATCCTACCGAGGGCACAAGATCATAGGTAAGGTATCAAGCTAAACGTAGAGGTCCACACAGAACTACTAGCGAGACTGACATCTCTCTTCAAAACATAAAATAGGCAAATGTGAGTACAAATGTACCCAGCAAGACTTACATCAGAACTAGCTACATATGCATCAGTATCAACAAAGGGGGTGGTGGAGTTTAACTGCAACAAGCCAGCTTTAACTCGGTGGCTATCCAAACTACGACTGCAAGTAACTCTTTTGAGGTGGCGCACACGAGTCCACATATTCACCATATCCATACACCACTATGGATCCACTCCCGTCTCCCTACGAGAAGGTTGTCGGTGTTCTGGGAACGGGGGTCCCCAGACTTGCCTGCCTGCGGCCTGCGGCGTGGCTCAAAGGGGGGCCCATCACGACCCATCTTCATCAACACGAGCTCAAGACCCTCGCGAGGGGCCAAGCCTCGCGGTGCAGACGACAAGGAGCTTCCTCAGGCACGGCCTCATCAGGCTGGCTTGGGAGGAGGCGGAGAGATCAAGGCGGGGTACCTCACGAGGTGCCCATGACGCAAGCCATGACGACCAAGGGCGCCAGGCGGGCGCCAGCCCGCGCCATGTCCTCCTTTCCTCTTTGGTGCAAAGGGAGCAAGCGCAGGCGAGAGCATCAAGCAAAGGCGTCCATTTCGGTGCAACAAGACCAAGACCATTCCAACGGCAGGAAGGACGTCATTGTGGAGCCCAAGCCGGCGTCACCACCATAGCCTATGATAGGCGAGGACCAACTTTAGTCAGGATAAGTGTACCATATGTTCCCCTTCAAAATGGCCAATTGTTGGCGCCCTTCCCGCTCAATATTTGGGAAGAGGCCCAGGGCCTCTGCCTATATAAGTAGAGCTAGCCACCCTAGTGAAGAGAGATCCGAGATGAGGCATTCAGAAAGATAGCAAGAGAACAAACGAGAGAGATAGAGAGAGGCGACTGAACTCCCCCTAGCAGTTCATCGCACCAGCCAAGAACAGACCCTCGCGAGGCTGTTCTTCCTTGTATTGTTCATCACCATCAGCCCAAGAGGCAATCCACCACACCACAAACTAGAGTAGGGTATTACACCACAATGGTGGCCCGAACTAGTATAAACCCTGTGTCTCTTGTGTTGTTCCTTTCGTAGTTTAGATCCTAGCGAGGCAGCGGGTTACAGGTAGGTAGAAGGCGAAATTCCGCGCGCACCCCAGTGTTCGAACCTCAAGGGTCTGCCGGAACCCGAAATCTGACATTTGGCGCGCCAGGTAGGGGTTCGCCGTGATTCGTCTTCCGCCGCCCTGTTCTCCATCGACCACCGCATCCATGTCTGGCGCTCGTCGGGCCCGTGCCGAGCGCCGAGCCGCTCTCGCTTCCCGCGTCACCCAGACGGCTCCCGTTGGCGGGCGCCCTCGTTGTTCCCCGTCACCTGCCGTCAACGCCGCCACCGGCCCGGCGGGGAACGAGCAGCAAGCATCGTTCCAGCATCCCTCCGTGAGGCAAGACGGCTGCACTGCTACCCCCTCGCTCGCCCCGGCTGGTTCTTCGTCCCGCGCGTTCCGCGCGCCCATGGAGGATTGAGTTGCGCTCATCGCGGCAAACGAGCTCCTGCGCTACCGTCCCGTCGACGACGTCTACGAAGAGTGGCTCAACCGCATCGCCGAGCTCGTCCGCGTCGCAGGGGGCTCCCCGCGCCGTCTGTTCACAGCACCGAACCCCTGTCTGCGGGCGGCGAAGCCCGAAGCGCCTCGGCCGCCTCCCCTCAAGAAGGCGCCCTGGCCCCAAGGCGCGTGGTTCCTGGGCGGAACCCGCTCCGTCCGGTGCTAGCACGGCAAGAGCAGAGCTGTTAGGAGGTCCCTCGCCCGCAAGAAGCTGCCCGAGTGCTCCCCGCTCCTGCTCCGGCACGTCAAGACCCTGCGCTGCTCCCAGCAGCAGCACATGGGGACCCGCAAGACCAAGCTCTTCGTCATCCAAGGCCTCCCGTGGCCACAGCAGGCTGCCGTGCCTTCACCCCCAAGCTGCGCAGCGTCGCGTGGCCCGGCAAGTTCAAGCCAGACCTGCCTCCTCGATACGACGGTACGACCGACCCCGGAGAGTTCCTCCAGCTCTACGAGCTGGGCATCGAAGCCGCCAACGGAGACGAGAAGGTCATGGTGAACTGGTTTCCCGTGGCGCTCAAAGACGGGGCCCGCACTGGCTCCAGAACCTGGCCCCAGGCACGATCTCCTCCTGGGACGAGATGCGTACCCGCTTCATCGCCAACTTCCAAGGTACTCGCGACCGGCCACCCGCCGTGAGCGACATGCGCCGCATCAAGCAGCAACCAGGAGAGACCCTGCAGAAGTACATCCAGCGCTTCAACAACGCACGCCTCAAGATTCCCAAGGTGACCGAGGAGGCCATCATCTCCGCCTTCTCCGACGGTGTGCGCGACGTCAAGATGAAGGAGGAGCTAGCAATGCATGAAGATCTGTGCACTTCCTTGGAGCTGTTCAACTTGGCGACCAAGTGCGCCAGGGCCGAGGAAGGGCATTTATCCCTCCTCGAGCTGCCTGCCGCAGACCCGGAAGAGAAGAAACCCAAGGCCAAGGACGTGAAGCGCCGTGCTCGCGGCAGAACCGGAGACCAAGCGGGGCAGAGATCAGCCCGAGTCCTCCAAGGGCAGCCGGTACTGCGTGTACCACGATCTCCACACCCACAACACCAGCGAATGTCAAGAACTCCGAGCCGTGCGAGAAGGGAGGATCGGCCGACGTCCCGATCGCAGCGACCGGGGCTACGGCCGAGAGGAGGAAGGAACGCAGGACGCTGGGAAGACCGCGGCCCATGCCAAGGGTGGCATGACCAGCCTCGCGAGGATCGCTGGCAAGACTCGCCTCGCAAGGGAGGCTGGAGGGATCAACCTCGCGAGGATCGCCCACAAGGCAACGCAGGCCTCGCTCCTCTGCCACCGCAGCCAAGGAGAAATGAAGACCATCATCAGGACGAGGGGCTGGAGGCTTCGAGGAGCCGCGCGCGATCTCCTGCATCCTGGGCGGAGCTCAAGCCCCCGCCTCTCAACGCATCTTCAAGCAGCTCGCCCGTGAAGTGAATGCAGTCCTCCCCAAGCTCGAAGCCACAAGCCCTCGTGGTCGGGCGTGCGCCATCATGTTCAGCTCGGCGGATCACCGCAGCCACAGCCGGAGTCCTCCCGATGCTCTCTTCCCCAATCATCAGCAACGTGCTAATCACCAAGACCCTCATCGATGGCGGGGCAGGGCTCAACGTCCTGTCCGTGGACACGTTCAACAATCTTCAAGTGCCTTACAATCAGCTCCAGCCGACCAAGCCTTTCTCTGGGGTCACCAACAGCTCCACGGTCCCGATCGGGCAGGTTCGCCTCCCTGTCACCTTCGGCGCACGCGACAACTACCGCACCGAGCTCATCGACTTCGATGTCGCCCACATTCGCCTGCCATACAACGCCATCCTCGGGTACCCAAGCGCTGGCCAAGTTCATGGTCAGAACCCACCACGGCTACAACGTCCTCAAGATGCCAGGAAGTGGCGGAGTCATCACGGTACCCTGCAAAGAGAAAGACGCAGTGTGCTCCCTGGAGCGAGCCTTTCAGGCCGCATCACTGGAGGACCCGGATCGCGGAAGCAGGAGGCCTCCCGAGACCGCTCCCAAGAAGAAGAAGACATCGTCCGGCCCGGCCCCTCAGGGTCCGCGCCTGCTCAGGGGGAACCTCCTTCTATCGCATAGGAAAGCGCGCCCGGCGCCCTCCTCAGGCAGGGCTCGGGGGCTCCCCCCTGGAGGGCCACCGACCCTGTTAGGGTCACGAGGGAGGCGCTTGGGCACCACTTGGAGGCGTGTTTTGAAGCACGTTTACCTCAATAAGGAGCAAGGCAAGGAGGGCCAAACCCTCAGGAGTTCGTTAGCAAGATCGTTCAGGAGCTGCAAGAGTCAAGAGTCATGAGTGGCAGCCGCCGCTTACCTTCCGTGGCTCCCCGTCCAGTCGAGGATGGTGGGCTGCGCGTCTGCATCGACATACCAGGGCTCAACCGAGCCGCCTCTCAGGAGCGCCTCTGGCCCTCTCGCGTGGGGCGCTGCGAAGGCCCACCCCACAGCTACGTTCGCATGCCTTACGGCTTGTCGAACACGGCTGCCACGTACCAGCGCCTCATGAGGAGCATCCTGGAGATTCAAGAGGCCAGGCACTCCGCAGCCCTGGCGGAGATGGAGATGGTCCACGAGGAGCCACCAGCGCCTCCGGAGCCTCCCGAGGCCCCTGGGCCTGGGGGCTCGTGAGGATCGGCTCCCGCAGCCCACCGAGTCTGCCGCACCAACAACCTTTCGTCTTCAACGCTACCAGGTGACATCGTTCAAGTTTCATTTCCAGCTGGGAGCGCCCCCCAGGGCTGCATTATTCCCAGGCCGCGTGGGTCCGTCCCTGCGGCATGTATCCCTTTTACTTCCTGTTCCTAGCTTACCTTATCGGCGGCGCCCCTCGGGGTGCATCATCCCCAAGTCGCTCGGGTCCGGCCGAGCGATGTTCGTCTTCCTTGTGCTTATCTAAATGGACTTGCTCCTTCATGATTAACATGCTTGACCTAGTTGCCGTCTCGACTGACACCAACTGATGGAGCTGCTCCCTAACGGCACGACACTTGCGCGTGGGTCCGTCCCCGCAACGCCGACAAACCTGAATGGCTGAGCTCTAGCCGCGGCAGCCCCGCATAGCACTACCTCGTCACCCTTCCGGGGCAACCAACGGCTGACTGACGGTCGTAACGGTGAACTTTCGTTTTTTCTATGATGAGCCCACAGGATTTCTTTAAGGAGCAGCGTCAGGCGAGGCCCCCACGGTGTCCCCTTCACTCTCACCCGCGCGATCCGCTTGCACGTTAAAGGGGGGGGGTGCCTGAGCATCGCGACTCAGGGCTCCTACTGGCTCTCCAGCCCTCACCCTCTGGCTTTGCCCACGGCATCGCGACCTGGCATACCAGCGACGGTTGAGACTCGCTCGAGGGCCGGGACCCGAGGACGTAGAGCAGAAAGGGGAGCAAAGGCGAGAGGGGAGGGACACGTGAGGACCTCGCCAAGCGACCCCTCGCCTGCCGATGCAAGGGCCCGGCAAGAACGCACTGTGAAGCGAATCCTCGATTCTCGAGATAAGTCACCCTCCGGAAGCATTAACTAACACGGCACCGTCCCTCACCAAACACAATCGAAGTTAGCAATGTCGCCCCTTTCTCACCGAACGATGGCTGCTTGAGTGCTAAGGGGGACCTCCTGAGCATCGCGACTCAGGGGCTTTTACCGGACCCCAGGCCGCTCACCTCCTGGCCTTGACCACGTCATCGCGACCTGGCATACTAGCGAGGGCTGAAGCTTGCCTTGGGACTGGGACCTGTCGGCGCAGAGCATCAAGCCCTCGCGAGGTTCGAAAGGGAGAACAGAGCTAAGGCGGGATGAGCAACTCACGCTGATTCACAACAAGGATCATATTAACAAACAGGGCCACAGGCACCTTACAAGCCCCCATGGAGCGCGCTTTTGATTCCTCGCAGGGAGTAAATCCTAAAGAACGCTAGCTACACGCGCCCCTGCAAAATACGCCATCATCAACAGCGGACCGTCGGGCACCGGCGCCAACCCCATCCAGATCAGGGGCGGCGACGGCCTGCCGAGCCCGCCCTGCTCCGGGAGCGGCGCAGGCTCGGGGGCTCGTAGCTGTCGTCGCTCGTCTCCGGAGTCGCGAAGAGCTCGGCGGAGTCGCTGGATCCTCCGACGCCTCCACCGCCTGAGGAGCTGCCGAGAGAGCGGCCAACGGGCCTGGCCCTCGCCACGGCTGGGCCTCGAACACCTCTCCCGGGGCAGCACTCCAGCCGGCGCCCTTCCGCATCGAAGACCTTGAAGAGCATGACCGAAGCGCCATCGTACTCCAGGTGGATCGCGAGATCGCCCCTTGTCCTGCAGACCCGAGCGATCTCACCCCAGCCTCGAGTCATGAAGACCTCGCCCAGGGCAACGACCTCAACCTCTGCCCCGGTTGCGAGGGTGCCGGAGGAGAAGGGTCCTCGAGTCATGAAGGGTCCTCCCCGCGGAATCGCGGAGGCGAAGAAGGGAGGAAGGCGAATCCAAGACCGAGGAGGCATGGCAACATAGAGTACGAACTCCCATGAGGAACCCTCTGCGTGGACTCTAGGAGGAACGACGCGCACCTTCGCGACCCGCCGGCGCCGACGGCGGCGTCGCCCGTGGCGTTCGGCATCAACCCCTTCAGAGCCTTCGATCTGGGTGTACAAGGGAAGCGGGAACACCGGTGGTGGCCGCTTGCACCAGGGCCTCGGCACCACCTGGCGGGCACCCTCGTCCCGATGGCAAAGGGTCAGCCGTTTCTTTGGCGGGAGCGGGTCAGGACCCTCTCGAGGGGCCTTTCCCTTCTCTGCCGCGGAGAACCGGCGGATTGGAGCCACTGCAGCAAGACGGAGCAAGAACCGGGAAGAAGAAGAAGCAGGCAGAAGCGGGCCAGAGGAGCGCTCATCGTTCCGTACTTAAAGCCAGAGGAGGCCAACCGCCGACCTCCATGATTGCAAGAAATCATGACCCGCTTTGCATGCAGGGATTTGTCAATTCGTGCAGTTGTCGAGGCGTCATGGGGAAGTGGAGGCACCCACGTCCAATCAACCGCCACGCGGCGCCCAAGGCCGCAGGCTGTTAGGCCCGTAAGCGCGCCGCACTTGCGCCGCCTCTCTGCTCGGCCAAGTCCGGGCGCGCCTTGGGCCCGGGGGCTACTGTCGGCGTTCTGGGAACGGGGGTCCCCAGACTTGCCTACCTGCGGCCTGCGGCGTGGCTCAAAGGGGGGCCCATCACGGCCCATCTTCATCAACACGAGCTCAAGACCCTCGCGAGGGGCCAAGCCTCGCGGGGCGGACAACAAGGAGCTTCCTCAGGCACGGCCTCATCAGCCGGCTCATGAGGAGGCGGAGAGATCAAGGCGGGTACCTCATGAGGTGCCCATGACGCAAGCCATGGCGACCAAAGGCGCCCGGTGAGGCGCCAGCCAGCAGTGTCCTCCTTTCCTCTTTGGTGCACATGGAGCAAGCGCAGGCGAGAGCATCAAGCAAAGGCATCCATTCCGGTGCAACATGACCAAGACCAGTCCAACGGCAGGAAGGAAGTCATTGTGGAGCCCAAGCCGGCGTCACCACGTAGCCTTTGACAAAGCGATGACCAACTTTAGTCAGGATAAGTGTACCATATGTTCCCCTTCAAAATGGCCAATTGTTGGCACCCTTCCCGCTCAATATTTGGGAAGAGGCCCAGGGCCTCTGCCTATATAAGTAGAGCTAGCCACCCTAGTGAAGAGAGATCCAAGATGAGGCATTCAGAAAGATAGCAAGAGAACAAACGAGAGAGATAGAGAGAGGCGACTGAACTTCCCCTAGCAGTTCATCGCACCAGCCAAGAACAGACCCTCGCGAGGCCGTTCTTCCTTGTATTGTTCATCACCATCAGCCCAAGAGGCAATCCACCACACCACAAACAAGAGTAGGGTATTACACCACAATGGTGGCCCGAACTAGTATAAACCCTGTGTCTCTTGTGCTGTTCCTTTTGTAGTTTAGATCCTAGCGAGGCGGCGGGGTACAGGTAGGTAGAAGGCGAAATTCCGCGCGCACCCCAGTGTTCAAACCTCAAGGGTCTACCGGAACCCGAAATCCGACAAAGGCCATCCATAGCACTCACGCTTATCTTGTGCATTTTAGAGTATGCAGTTTCACTTGTCTATGAACTGTTATAGGCAACCCAGAAGTCCTTTTACCGCGGACACGGTTATTCGAATAGATGATGTTAACCCTGCACGGGTGTACTTCTTCATAAATGTTTCCACCACTTAGCGTCTGCACACGATATGTGCTCGACAGACTTCAAGCGAAAGCCGACGTGGGTGTAGACCACGACCTACCTAAACACTCAAGTATCTAATCCAGGTTTATCGCCTATTCAGGTTCCATCCGCAGGGAGTCCGGCCGAGGTTTCCTCATACGGCCCCGAACGATGTGTACAGGGTTCTACGACACCAAACGGGCGCCCGACATACCCGGCCACGTGCCTACCGCATCACAGCCCACCCCCTCGGGTCAGGCGCGACCTCCAAAGATACTACAAACACCGAAACTACATGCAACTCCCGACAGAGGTCTAGGGTGATTAAGATGTCGTTCGGGGTCTTATTTCAGGGCCCAATGCATGGTAGTAGCTGTTTCATGGATCACAAACACAGAACTCAGTTCCTGAGGACGGATTCAATGAGACAACCCACCATGTACTCCTACATGGCCTCTCAGCGCTACCTTTACCAAAACTTGTTCACACACTTATCTCACACACAGTAGGACATGTTCATCACCATTCCAATTCATCCCCGATGAATCAGACCTAACACAACTCTAAGCAATAGCAGGCACGACAAACAAGCATGAATGAGTAGGCACATCAGGGCTCAATCAACTCCTCCTCATGCTAGTGGGTTTCATCTATTTACTGTCGCAATGACAGGTCATGCAGAGGAAAAGGGGTTCAAGTACCGCAGCAAGTAACAGATGAATCATTGTTATCCTAACGCAGTAAAATAGAGCAGGAGCGAGAGAGTGGAATTGTATCAGAATGAACAAGGGGGTTTTGCTTGCCTAGCAGATCCGAAGATAATATAGCTCTTCATCGGTGTCATCGAACTCATCGTCGGAACCACGTCTACTGAAGGGGAACAAATACCGGCAAACAAGAAGCAACACAATCAATGCAATGCAACAATATGATGCATGATCATGACATGGCAAAATGAGTGTGTTGGGCTAATGCAACTACAACAAGATGGGTTTGAGCCATTTTGAACCAAAGGTTCAAAGTTCAAACTCATTTGTGATCTTAAATAGTGCCTTATCATGTTTTGCACTAAACAGCAAGTTAACTTGTTTAAACATGCATGAAACCAGTACAGATGGATAGATTGGATTTTTGGATCATTTTTCATACATATAACTTTGCATTTGGATTTATAGATTAATTTCTATGATTTTTAGAAGTTAGCTTTATTTTCTGGAATTTCCTGAATAAGAATAAATCCAGAAAATAATTAAGTGTCAACCTTTGCATCACTTTGTGACGTCGGCCGGTCAACGGGCTGGTCCAGTCAAACCGACCGATGGGTCCCGTCATCAATAGTTAGTTAAACTAACTAAGTTTAGTTAGCGTTAAACTAATACTAACCTAGTTTAGTTAGTGGCCTTGGGCCCACGTCGATGACCGAAGTCAAACTGGGTCCACCGGGGTCAACGGTCAGTGAGGTCAAACTTGGCGACTTCGGCCGGGCGGCCTTCGAAATCGCCCACAGGTGTCCAAATGGGCGGCGGAGAGGCTCTATGGGTGCAGCGCGACGAGGCGCGTCTAATGGGGCAAGCAGGAGCAGCTGGTGTGGACCGAGCTCGTCGGAATAGAGCTAGCGGCGGCGGCCAGAGTTCGGCCAACAACGGGTTAGGCGATGCAGGGCGCTAGGGGAGGTGCTGGTGTGTGCTATGTGCTCCTGGTGAGGTGTGGAGCACGGTGGTGTGCCCGGTTTCGAGCCACTGTGGCTCTGGCCGCGACGGCGATGAGGCATGGCGGCGGCGAGCTTTGGCCGTGGTGGAAGACGGAGATAGGGGACGGGAACGGAGGGGGCGAGTACATGGGAAGCAGAAGGAGCTCATAGCGGATCAGCAAAGCGGAGAGGCCGGGTGAAGTCTGTCGGGGCAGCGCAGGGTCGCCGGAGATCTTTGTGATCCGAGGAGGAAGAAGACGTCGGAGATGGGCTTTGGGGCTCTTCCTGTCATGTGGCTCGGTGGAGACGGCGTAGGGGTGGACGGCGGAGCTCGAGGTCGCGTCGGAGAGGCACGGCGGAGGCTGTGGTCGCGGCAACGCCGAGCGGCGACGAGCTCCGTTCGGTGGTGCGCCCGGGAGGGGAGCAGAGGAGGGGTGCAGGGGGCGAGGGGGAGTGCGTGGCACTTGGGGCTGGCTCCAGAAGCGGCGGAAGCAGGAGGTGGCACGGGTGCGTGCCGGCGTGCGCCGACACACGCCTCGCGTCCTTCTGGCGCGAGGTGGGAGACGACTGGCAGATGGGCCTGGTGGGCTGCTACAGTGGCATGCCGGCCAGGTAAGCGCGAGGTATTCTCTCTCTCTTTTTTTGGTAATGTTTTTCTATTTCTTTGTAACTTCTGGGCTTTATTAAAAATACCAAAACGTTTCCAAACATCCTGAAAATAATTGTGGGCTCTGTTTGGAATATTCCCAACAGCCCTCACTTAAGTTCAGAATTAATTGAACGTTTAAAATATTATATAGCATTTAAATGCCCAATTGCAAATAGCATATGATTTAATTCAGTGAACTTATGTGTCCTAGAAAAATATGCACCATTTTTGTCAGGGGTTCTAGACCAAGACAAAGATGATGAACATTTTAGAAGGGCATTTCAGTTTCATTGAAAAAGATTTCGGTAAACCCTAGTTGGATTAAGGGGGGTGCTGGGGGTTTCTGTCATCCCCATTTCAACTTTCTGAGCAAAGTAGACATGATGCATACACTCTAATGCATATACTGACTAGGGTTGTGACAGTGTGTCTGTGTTGGGGCGCTTTATCTCCAAGTTGGGGGAGCGTGCCCTACTGTTCTTCAAGCTGATGAAGAGGAAGGGCCCGTTCGAGTGAACTCCGGAGGCCGACCAAGCATTTCAAGACCTAAATAGATACCTGACCTGCCCGCCAGTGATGGTGTTGCCTCGAGCCCTTTATGCTCTACCTATCTGCCACACCACACTTTGCCAACACAGCGCTGGTGGCCCTCAGAGAAGAGCGCCAGGTCAAGGGCCCGCAAGTGGAACCTCCAAGCCGGACGAAGCGGCGCGGCACCAAGGCGAAGCTCCCGAAGCAGCTGCTGCTTCGATAGACCACCAAGCCCCTGAAGCCAAAGACCCCGCAGAGATACCTCAACCCCCGGAAGCCGAAGACTCCGTCAGCTCTCCCGCCCTCATCGAGCACCCGGTGTACTTCGTCAGCACAGTGCTACGGGATGCGAGGGAACGATACCCCATGCCTCAGGAGATCCTACTCGCACTCCTGGTGGCCTCGCGCAAGCTGCGCCACTACTTCCAGGGTCACACCATCAAGGTCGTCTCGGCTTACTTGCTGGAAAGAGTGCTCAGGAGCTCCAATGCTGCCGGGAGAGTCGCTGAATGGATCATCGAGCTGCAAGTGTTTGACTTGGAGTTCAGCACGACCAGGGTCATCAAGGGGGCTGCGCTCGCAGACTTTGTGGCAGAATGGACCGACGCCCCAGAGCTCGAAGCAGGCGAGAACCAATCCCTATCTCCAGGGAGCGAAGCGCCAGATGGCTGGGTCATGTACTTCGACGGCACGTTCTCACGCCAGGGCGCGGGGGCTGGAGCGGTGCTCATCTCACCTACCCAGGACAAGCTCTACTATACCGTGCAGCTCTCCTTTCAGCAGGGCGAGAAGGTCTCCAATAACACAGCAGAGTACGAGGGCCTCATAGCTGGCCTCAGGGCTGCGGTGGCCCTGGGGGTGAGGGGCCTCACCATCAAGGGCGACTCGCAGCTCCTCGTCAACTTCTCCAACAAGGTATACGAGCCGAAGGACAAACACATGGATGTATACCTCGTGGAGGTTTGCAAGTTGGAGAAGCAGTTCTTGGGCCTGGAATTGCAGCATGTGCCCCGTGGCACCAAAAAGGAAGCCGACGACATCGCCAGAAGGGCATACAAGCGGCTACCCCAAGAGCCTGGCATCTTTGAGGAGCGGCTCTTCAAACCATCAGCAACACCGCCGCTCTCAAGAACTGCGCTACCTCGGGAGGAGCTCCCTCAACCACCTACGTCAGGAGCCCCGGCCTGCGGCCCGACCTCGGGAGCGCGGTTGCTCTTGGTGCTCGAACCTCAGGAGGGATGCTGGATCAAGGAATTCAAGGAATAGTTGACGCAAGGGACGCTGCCGAAAAAGGAGGTGGACATGGAGCGTGTGGCCCAACAAGCCACGAGGTACTACATCCGGGACAGTGAGTTATACAGGAAGCGACCAAATGACGTTTTGCTGCGTTGCATCTCCTGGGAGCAAGGAAGACAGTTACTGGCCGACATACACGACGGGGACTGCGGGCACCACTCATCGTCACGAACCCTCGTCGACAAGGTGTTTCCTGTGGATTCTACTGGCCCACGGCACTCAACGACGCGACTGAGTTGGTGAGGTCCTGCGAGGCCTGCTAGTTCCACGCCAAGCAGATTCATCAGCCGGCTCAGGGCCTCCAGACCATCCCACTCTCATGGCCATTCACGGTCTGGGGGCTGGATATCTTGGGCCCGTTCCCTCGAGCGCCTGGGGGCTACCGCTACCTCTACGTCACGATCGACAAGTACACCAAGTGGGCGGAGGTAGAAGCCGTCTGCAAGGGTCAAGTTCATCAAGGGTCTCGTGAGCCGGTTCGGGGTCCCCAACCGCATCATCACCGATAACGGCTCGCAGTTCACTAGTAACCTCTTCAAGACATAATGTGCTAGCCTTGGAACGCAGATCTGCTACGCTTCGGTGACACACCCCAGGAGCAACGGTGAGGCCGAACACGCAACTGCAGAGGTACTGAGGGGCCTCAAGACCAGGACCTTCAAGAAGAAGCTCAAGGCCTGCGGCAGGGGCTGGCACGACGAGCTCCAGTCCGTGTTGTGGTCCATCCGCACCACCGCCACCAAGCCGACGGGTGAGACCCCGTTCTTCCTCATCTACGGAGCAGAAGCGGTTCTCCCTCACGAGGTCAAACATCGCTCCACGCGGGTCCTGGCATTTGATGAGGCACAGCAGGACGCCATGCGGGGGATGGACCTTGTGCTGGGGGAGGAACACCACCGTGAAGCCATGCTACGAGCGGCAAGATATCAGCAGGCGCTGCGCCGGTACGACTGCCGCAACATCCGCTCCAGGACGCTCGAGGTGGGTGACCTGGTCCTGAGGCGGGTGCTCTCCAAGGAAGGGCTGCATAAGCCCTCACCCATGTGGGAGGGCCCGTTCAAAGTCGTCCATGTCTCCGGGCCTGGCGCCGCACGCCTGGAGACGCAGGACGGGGTACCCATCCAGAACGCCTGGAACATCTAGCACCTACGGAAGTTCTACCCATGAAGAAAGGCCCAGCGCCTGTGAAGAAGGCGCAGTGCCTGTGAAGGTCTCCGCACGTGACACTCTCACGTAATAATGAGTGGAGCTGTACCTTCCCCGGAGTCTCAGGAGTGCCGCGCTCGGGCCTCTGGGGCTCCCTCCCACGTCCTAGTGGCAGCACTTAGCTCTGCGCTGGTGAGAAGACAAGAAGACTAGACTAGGTGCTGAACGCGGCTTTTCATCCAAATTCGCTTTCTAGTGTTCTCTTGCTGGTCTCGCCCTGTCGCTATCTGCCTCTATTCTGCCTTTGTTTCTCTGTTTGGTCTGTACTCTCTCACGCGTGCCTCGCGAGAGAGCTCCTCCCCTAATCCGTGCCCCACGGGTACCGCGATGCAAGGCGCTGAGTCATGGCTGGTGGCGGTGCCTACGATCATGGCTCGGAATTCCCTAACTAATTTTTTTGTAGTTCCCAAAAAGCCTGGCCAGGTGCTGAGGAATGTGTGCCTCGTGAGGCGGAGACTACTTCAAACACGGCAAGTTAAGTTACTCCAACGCACCTATATGAGACATTTATGCTGCGACACAACACAGAAACGATAAACATAGCATAATAACTGGGAAATCATAGTTCGTTGAATGCCCCTCCAGGGCCCCATACTGTTTTTTTTCTTAATACATGAAGGAAAGGAAGAACGAAATAAATGCGGCGCGTGCCACCACAACGGTCCGCGAGGGCCGGCTCTTGGCGCCGGCTCAGCCAGGCCCCTCCTTGCACTTCACAGAGGCGCGGCGATGATATGACCCACTGTCGCCTTCGAAGTGGGCGCGGCGGCTGGTCGTAACCACAGCTGTTGGAGCTGTATCCGTAGGAAGAACCGCCGTAGCTGGACGAGATGTTGTCGGCACCAAGGGCGAATTCGTCCCAATCCTCGTCACGACCATCACCAAGGCCGAGCACCTCGTCGCCTTCGTTGACCTGCGGACAGTACCCGGCGCGGCGACCATCTTCCCCAAACACCCTCACGTAGAGGGTCGCGTCGCCGTCGTACTTGAAATGGAGGGTGCACCGCCTGCCCAGGCTACAGCAACCATCCGCCTGCAGCCAGAGCCCGCCTGGATCTGTGGCCGGCAGCTCGTCAGCGAAGAAGCATGGGAGCTGAAGCCAGTTGCCGCCAGGTTCTCCGACGAGATGACAAACTCCGGCAGCACCTCCGCCAAGTGGAAGCGCAGCCGGGGAGGCCGCGTGACCACGACACGTCTCCCTTCATCGACGGGGCTACCTCGACCCTGGCAACCCCCACCACACGAAGTGGCATTGCCGCGGCTGCGGGGGGCCGCGGTGGGGGTCGTGGTGTGCTTGCGGGGATGGCCGCGTCCAGGCTTGGGCACCGGAGAGCCGGGCCCCTCCTGACGGGCCTTCCCCTTCTCCGTGGCGGAGAACTTCTTCGGCGGCGCCATCGGTGTCGCTGCTGGCAATGGAGCAAAGGGGGAGAAGTGAGCAGAATGGAGAGATGGGTGACGGGGGCTCTGCCCTCCTCCCCATTTATAGCAGGAGAAGGCCAGCAAGTAGCCCTCACGATCACTGGTAATGATGGTTTTTCCTTGCATGCAGCAGGGACTCGTCAAATCGGGCAGTTGCCGAGTTAGCATGGGGAAGCGGAGATGCCCATGTCCAATCAACTGCCACGCGTCGACCAATGCCGCAGGATATTGGGGCCTGCGGCGCTCTGCACTTGCCCTTTGGCTTCGCCTCGGAGCCAAGTCCGAGTGCGCCTTTGGCCGGGGGGCTACTGTCGGTGTTCTGGGAACGGGGGTCCCCAGACTTGCCTGCCTGCGGCCACCAGGCGTGGCTGTGGCCGGGCCCGTACGGCCCATCTTCACCAACAAGCATTCGAGACCCTCGCGAGGGGCCAAGACTCGCGAGGCGGACGACACAAGACCTCCTCGGGAGCGGCCTCACCAGGCTAGCTCGCAAGGGGCGGAGAGATCAAGGCAAGGCAAACCTTGCGAGGTTCCAATGACGCAAGCCATGACGATCGATACTAGGCGGGCGTTAGCGTGCACAGTGTCCTAGCTTCCACTTTGGTGCTAAAGAGGCAAGCAGGACGGAAAACGGAGGTCGGCGTGGAGCCCAAGACGGCGTCACCACCACAGCCTTTGGCAGGCGAAGACCGCCTTTAGTCAGGATAGCTTGTACTAGTTGTCCCCTTTCAAATTGGACGTTGTTGGCTCCCTTCCCGCTCAATATTTGGGGAGAGGACTAGGGCCTCTATAAATAGGACTAGCCACCACAGTTGGAGGCATCGGATCTTGGACTGGATCCATTCCATCCTCACATCCACTGAGCACAAGAACACCTCTCCTTAGGAGGCTGTTATTCCCCTTGTACTGTTCATCCCCAGCCCAAGAGGCAATCCACCACCACCACACTGGAGTAGGGTATTACACTACAATGGTGGCCTGAACCAATAAATCATGTGTCTCTTGTGTCGCGAGTTCATCGAGCTAAGCCTAGAGATCCAGGTGAGGCTGAGGGCGTGATTTGATAGCGGGAGATCTTCGTGCGCACCCCAGTGTTCGAACCTTGAGGGTTTTGTCGGAACCCGAAATTCGACAGTACGCAAGGAGCAGAATGGTAGTGTACCCCTGGCTGCAGCGTCCAACAGCTCAGCAACGCACTCCAGCAATGATTCTTGGCCGCTTTCCATTAGTCGGGATCGCAGCAGCTCTCGCGCAACTGTGAGCGCGGCCCTCATGTTCGCTTGTTCCCGTCGGGTGTGCGGCGGCATCGCCGCAGCGTAGCTTGAGGCCATTGTGGCGGCCAGCCGCATCGCAGTAAGGTGGATCGCGTCAGCCGTGCCGCCGCTGACCCGCGATGTTTTTGCGGTCTGGCGTGTCGCCTGGAGTGCGGGGTTGAGGTCTTCTTGGGCAGACGACGTCGCCCGGGCTGGCCAAGTTGCCCAGTGGTCGACGCCGGCTCTCAGGTCACCGGACATCGGTGCTGCGGAGTGCTGGCGTGTATGCTGATGGGATTACGGGTTCCGGCAAACCCTTGAGGTTCGAACAATGGGATGCGCATGAAGATCTCTCTCCCCCTTGCTCGCTCTCACAACGATCGCAAGGCCTAGCTCGATGAACCCAAAGAACGAGAGACACAAGAGTTTATACTGGTTCAGGCCACCGATGTGGTGTAATACCCTACTCCAGTGTGGTCTGGTGGATTGCCTCTTGGGGTGCGGATGAACAATTACAAACGGAAGAACAACCTCCTGAGGAGAGGTTCTCTTATGCTTGGTGAGTTTGTGCGTGTGCGGATGGAATCGGTCCCTCTCTTTGGTGGTGGCTAGTCCTATTTATAGAGGCCCTGGTCCTCTCCCCAAATGTTAGGCGGGAAGGGATCCCACAATGGCCAAATTCTAAGGGAGACAACTAGTACAAGTTATCCTGACTAAAGGTGGACTTCACCTGCCAAAGGCTCTGGTGGTGACGCCATCTTGGGCTCCATGGTGACCTCCATCTTGTCGTCCTGCTGGTCTTGGTGTTGTTGCGCCAATATGGAAACCTTTGCCTGATGCCTCGGGACTCCTCGCCTGCACTCGCCTCTTCAGCACCAAAGAGGAAATGAGGACACTGCGCGCCGGCGCCCGCCTGGCTTCGGTCGTCATGGCTTGCATCACGGAACATCAAGAGGTGCCCATTGCCTTGATCTCTTCACCCCTCGTGAGCCAGCCTGGTGAGGCCGCCCCCGAGGAAGTCTTGCGTCATCCACATCACGAGGCTTGGCCCCTCGCGAGGGTCTTGATTGTTTGCTGGTGAAGATGGGCCATACAGGACTGCTAGTGGAGCCACGCCGCTGGCCGCATGTAGGCAAGTCTGGGGACCCCCGTTCCTAGGACGCCGACATAGGACGGGTGTCATCTGTAGGTATTTCTTGTAGGGAGAGGCTGCCATTTAGCGAATGGCTGCCACTTAGTCACTCTGCAGCTTGACACTGCACTGATTGATGATGTGGGTAGTGGTAGAGTAGTTGGTGAGGTGGTTTGGCCTCCGTGTGTCCTGGCAGGTCCTGCCGGGATGCCTTGGATGTCTTCTTCCGGGGCTGGCCTCGCCCCTTGCCGTGCTCGCCTGCCCGGCAAGGGAGGCCCTTCTCCTGATGGTATCTTGCTTCTCTGGCTTGAACTTGGTCCCTTTGATCTGCATGTTGGTCCTTTGGATCTCTTAGTCCCTTGTACTCTGAGTTGGGTTTGTGCTTCAATCTCGTTCCCGTGCCTATGCTCAGTCTGGGCGACAGACCCAGCGTTTGTTGCACCGACAAAAACTGTGGGTGATATACATACGAACGGAAATGTTTTTCCAGGATTCACCGTGTGGGATGTACATACAAACAGAAATGATTGGGTGTCGATGCCTCACACTGTCGCACACGAGCTCATTTTTCCCCAGCCTGTGTGCCTGGAGGACATATCCCCAACAGTTTCTGGGCGGTGTGGGAAGGACCCCCCTACCGCCCACACTCAATTGGCGATGGTTCCAAATGACGTCGCAGAAAGGGGTTCAAAACCGTTTGAATAGCACGTCGCTGCACCAGTGAAAGTCCAATGATGGAGGCGTACGTTGAGAAAGTGAGAAGTCTGGAGGAGCGCTTTGACGGATTGCAAATACAACACGTACCCCGTGCTGAAAACAGCATGCTGATCATCTGTCAAAGTGCACTGCGCAGAAGCTTCCTGTGGAACCAGGAACTTTTGTTCTCCATCTTACTCAGCCCTCCGTATCTCCGGCAACAATGGCCCGAAAGAGGAGGAAACTGGACTCCGGCAAGCCTCTCCCGGTAGAGCCTCCCGGGCTCCCGGTAGATAGCTTGACGGGAACAACTCCCCTTCAGCTGCTGAGCTATCCCCTCCCACCGGACCACTAGTCCTCATGGTCGAGAGGTGCGCTCCCGCGAAGGAGGAGGTGCTGCTAGTCCTCGTTGTCGAGCCCCAAGCTCCAACTTGGGCAAGGCACATAGTCCATTTCCTCCATATCGTATAACTTCCCAAAGAGCAAGAAGATGCTGAAAGAGTAGACTGGAGGGCCAGTATGTATCAGTTTGTTGATGACACACTATACATAAGAAGGCCCAACGGTGCGAAATTGAAGTGCATTTGCCAGGAAGAAGGAAAGGAACTGCGGGCAAAAATACACAAAAGCATGTGCGGCTCCCACATTGGATCAAGGTCTTTGGTTGGGAAAGCATTCTGACAAGGATTTTATTGTCCCGGAGCCCACCAAGATGCGACCGAGCTAGTCACCAAATGTGAAGCCTTCCAGTTCCATTCAAAGAACATCCATCTGCCGACCCAAGCTCTTTAGACAATCCCTTTGTCATGGTCGTTTTCGGTCTGGGTGATCGATATCCTCGGCCATTTCGCTCGAGCTGCCGGGGGCTTTGAATTCTTGTGAGTTGCAATCGAAAAGTTTACAAAGTGGCGAGAAGTAGAAGCTGTGAGGAAGGTGGCTGCTCACTCAGCTATCAACTTCTTGAAAGGATTGGTGTGTCGCTTCGGTGTCCCTGCTCGGATCATCACTGACAATGGCACCCAATTCACGAGCCGCGCCTTCATGCAATATGTTCATGCCCTCGGAAATAAGATCTCATTTGCTTCTGTAGCACATCCCATAAGCAATGGACAAGCTGAGAGGGCGAAGGCTGAAGTATTTCAAGGACTCAAGGCAATATCATTTGATAAGCTGCAGAAGTGCGGCAGGTGATGGATCGACGAGCTGCCGGTGGTTCGTTGGTCCCTCAGAACGACCCCAAATCGAGCTACTGAGCAGACTCCCTTCCCTCTAGTCTATGGGGCAGAAGTTGTTATCCCCACAGAAATCATTTACGGGTCACCTCGAGTGCTTGCCTACGATGATATAGCCCAGGGACAACACCGTGTCCGGGCTGCTACGCGTGCTGCATGCCACCAGCAAGCCCTGCGTCGCTATCACAGTTGCAGGCTTCATGCCCAGTGTTTTGAGGAAGGCGACCTTGTCCTTGGGCGCTTTTAGTCCGCCAAGGGTACAAACAAGTTTACGCCAAAGTGGGAAGGCCCTTACCTGGTAGTACGAGTCACCAGACCTGGCGCAGTCCGTCTCGAGACCGGAGATGGCATTAAATTGCAAAACTCATCGAATATTGAGCATCTCCGCAACTTCTACCCGTAAGCCGCGGCTATTGGGCCCTGCCCGGCAGCCACCCATTTGTACAGGCCTTGCCTCAGTTGCATGCAACCCCTTGTACAATGCCAGGCGCAGACCCTAAACAATAGAGAAATAAATGAAGCGCTGGTGGCCCCCGACAAGTTGCATGCATGTATAAGCATACCATGAGCATCGCATGTTCATGTAGATAAGATCGCATCTGGCATCATTTTTTTATCTACATAAACTGCAGGCTCCTGCCGTGGACTTGGTCCCCAAGAGGAGATGAGAAGACGAGCCTACACTGCGGTATCCGACAAGCCAAACATATAAGTTCTTTCTCTTATCCATACATGTTCTGTAAGTAAGGACTTGTGCATGAGAAATCCTCGCTACCTTTCAAAACTTAGGTGCTCCCATCCTTCGACTCGAACATTGCTTCAGTCAGGATGGTCGCAGTGGCCTTTGACAAAAAAGGAATGGCGGGGGGCTGGCCCCTCTTCATGATTTGTGCCCGGTAGACCTAACTCCACGGCAACAAGACTGAGGGAACCGGCAGGATCGCTTGCTGGGGGAAACTTATTTACTTAAAAGTACAGAGGCATCCCACCTGCAAGGTTTATCATTTTCATTAATATGCTGAACAAACAAGTACTGACCTTACATGACACAAACATGGATTAAAAGAGATTACATAATTTGAACTAAAATTTGGCAAGTGCCTACAGATTTAAGATTGAAAAAAGATAAGTGCACTCGATAGGAGGTGAAGAGGGCAATAGGGGCGCCTGGGCAGAAGCCCAGCCTGACCCCTTTCGGACTCCAGCAGAGGTAGCCAGGCAAGAGCGGAAGGGCACGAACAAAGACGATGGTGAAGAAATCAGCGAAGACGACCGGTCAACCGCCACTACCCGGGCCAGCAGGACACGACAGGGTGAACGAAGCTGCATCCCACGAGGAAGCCTGCCAGGGCCCAGCTGGAAGGCTCCAGGTGGAGCCGGGAGCACCAACTCGACTCCTGCTCCCAACTCCCCGGCAAACCACCTTGACAGAGAGGAGATGCATATGCAGATGGTGATGCCGCCGCCTGGCGGTGATGGTGCGGCTGATGCTCATCCGGAGTTAAAGTAGTCACCCTCCCGGTCGGCACCGTTGTCATTGCCATCACTGTCCTCCTCGTCGCTATCGCTAGAGGAAGAGCTTTCGTGGTCGGTCGACATCTCCGCGAAGCACCCGAGCTCCCAAAAACCTTGGCGTCCCCTTTTATAGGCGGGCGAGGGAAGGGGCCGTGTTTTTCCATGGAGATCACCATCCCGTTCGATCAATCCGACTCCTCCTCACCATTAACGGCTCGAAGAATCAAGGTCGACCCTCTTCTCCAATCCACTCTGCCCGGCTTTCTCCCATGGCACCCATTCCCGTACCCTTTGCATCCGCCACCAACCATGCGCAATGCATGCAGTACACGTGGCGGAAGCGCTTGGAGCGGGAAGAATAGTGGGATGGTAGTTATCGCCCCATGAACATGGGCCGTGGGCACTCCGCAAGGCTTGGCCCATTATATACCCCACTACAATTGGCGTTACACGACGCGCGGGAGAACCGGAAACTGACCTGGGCTTGGGTTAATGAAGAAGCAAAGAAGATCTCAAAAGGGCAAGCCACCACTACGCTCCTTCCTATGCACTTGTTAGGGCCTACCCCGACGACGCTCGGCAGCGTGTTCAGGCCAGGCCTGGAGGCTCTTGTCGGTGCAACAAACACTGGGTCTGTTGCCCAGACTATGCACAGGCCTAAAGACAAGTTTGCAGCGGCCTAGATCTAACCAAGCACGAAGGGATCAGCTGTTTGAAGAATCAGAGAGCTTGTCGAGAATACCAAGTCAAGCCAAAGAGGCAAGATGTCACTAAGGGAAAAACCTCCCTTGCCGGGCAGGCGCGCCTGGCGGGGTTGGGTTTACCCTGGAAGTAAGCCTCCAGATCGTCCCGGCTGGCCTGCCGAGGCTTGCGGAGGCAAACTACTCCACCGCACCACCTCACAGCAATGCACGTCATCGATCAGTGTGGTGTCAAGCCCCTAAGTGGCTGCTTCCTACCACATGGCAGCCACTTCCTACAGAAAACGCTTCCAAATGACACCCGTCCTGAGACGTGTCAAGCAAGCAGGCACAAAGCTGGCAAAACAGACCGACAGGCTTGTTCGGGCATGCTGTGATGTGACATGGAGTGCCGCATTTAATGCGCTCCGTCCGCTTGCAGAGTTAGGTATGATAGCACTATTTGCTATCTAATCAGTATGTAAAGACTGATTTGCCACTGTGGTGACCCCTTTATCTATAAAAGGAGGCCCATGGCTACCGTAGAGAGGATTCATACCCTCGCATATTCATACGCGCGTAGCCACTCTTGCCCCGAGGCTACCCTATCGGGCAAGAGCGCCGTGTTCTCTACCATTATCCACCATCAATCCACCAAAGCAGGAGTAGGGTTTTACGCCTCACGGCGGCCCTAACCTGGGTAAAACTGCCCGTGTGATCTCTATCGTGCTGTGTTACGCTTCTCCGCTCTTTGTGCGACGTGCCCATCCCCCCGCTGAACCAAAATGGTCTCTTGGCCCATAGGTGGCCATGGTTTCCCATGACAACCACAAACTTTATGAAATGATAGCTTAGGTTTCTTGCCAAACCATAGTTCATACGGTGTTATCTCAACGGATTTAGACGGTGCCCTATTTAACGTGAATGCGGCTGTCTCTAATGCATAACCCCAAAACGATAGTGGTAAATCTGTAAGATACATCATAGAGCACATCATATCTAATAAAGTATGGTTACGACGTTCGGACACACCATTACACTATGTTGTTCCAGGTGGCGTGAGTTGTGAAACAATTCCACATTCTTTTATGTGAAGGCCAAACTCGTAGCTCAAATATTCGCCTCCGGAGAGGCATAAGCTAACATACTTTCAATCCTTGGATCATATGCACTTATGATTGGAACTCTAGCAAACATCTGTAACTACTAAAGATCATTAAGGTAAAACCCAACCATAGCATTATATTATCAAGTCCTCTTTATTCCATACGCCATAACCCACTTATCCGTGTTTGTGTTTCTATCACTCACACAACACAAACAATTAGCAAACCACGAACATATTGCAAACCCTACAGCAGGGATCCCTCACACTTGCGCGACACGGAGAGCACCATAGGAAAACACCAATAATAAAGCATGCAACTCAAACCAATCACGATCATCAATGAACCCATAGGACAAAACAGATCTACTCAAACATCATAGGATAGCCATACATCATTTGGAAATAATGTATAGTGTTGAGCACCATGTTTAAGTAAATATTACAGTGGGGAGAAGGGGTGTTACACCTCTCCATAGAGGGGGAGAGGGAGTTGGTGATAACGGCGGTGAAGTTGTTTGTGTAGATCGTCGTCACGATGATGGCCCCGGCGGCGTTCCTGCGCCATAGGGAGAGAGGGGGAGAAAGCCCCCCTCCTTCTACTTCTTCCTTGACCTTCCCCCAAGATGGGATAAGGGTTTCCCCTCTGGTCCATGGCCTCCATGGCGGCGGAGGGGCGAGAGCCCCTCCGTGATTAGATCTCTCTCTCTCTCTCTCTCTCTCTCTCTCTCTCTCTCTCTCTGTTTCCTTCTGTTTCTGTGTTCTCAGATTTTGGCTTTTCACCGTTTCTTAAATTCCTGGAGATCTGTAACTCTGATTGGGCTGAAATTTTAACACGATTTTTATCCAGATATTAGCCTTCTTGCGGAGAAAGAAGGGCACCAACCACCTTAAAGAGTGGCCATAATGGCCCAGGGTGCGTCCTACCCCCTGGGCGCCCCCCTGCCTTGTGGACTCCTCGGGCATCGTCTCGTGTTGATTCACTTTCCCAAAAATCACATGTATTACAAAAAAATCTTTGTAAGTTTTTATCGCATTTGGACTTCGTTTGTTATGGATTTTCTGTTAAACAAAAAACATGCAACAAACAGGAACTTGCACTGGGCACTGGATCAATATGTGAGTCCAAGAAAATCATATAAATTGTTGCCAAAAGTATGTAAAAGTTGTACAATATTGGCATGGAACAACAAAAAATTCCTGCTCGTCCTCGAGTAGGTAAATGATAAAAATATAATTTTTTATGTGGAATTCTACCTAGAATAATCTGGATCATATAATCTAATCATGGCATGAGTATTAAGACACGAGTGATTCAAAGCAATAGTCTACCATTTGACATTAAGACAATAATACTTCAAGCGTACTAATAAAGCAATCATGTCTTCTCAAAATAACATGGACAAAGAAAGTTATCCCTACAAAATCATATAGTCTGGCTATGCTCCATCTTCACCGCATAAAGTATTTCATTATGCACAACCCCGATGACAAGCTAAGCAATTGTTTCATACTTTTAATGTTCTCAAGCCTTTTCAACTTTCACGCAATACATGAGCTTAGCCATGGATATAGCACTATAGGTGGAATAGAATATGATGGTGGAGGTTGTGTGGAGAGGACAAAAGAGAAGAAAGTCTCACATCGACGCGGCTAATCAACAGGCTATGGAGATGCCCATCAATTGATGTCAATGGGAGGAGTATGGATTGTCATGCAACAGATGCACTAAGAGCTATAAGTTTATGAAAGCTCAAACCGAAAACTAACTGGGTTTGCATCCAACTTGCTTGCTCATGAAGACCTCAGGCAATTGAGGAAGCCCATCATCGGAATATACAAGCCAAGTACTATAATGAAAATTCCCACTAGTATATGAAAGTGATAACTCAAGAGAATCTCTATATGAAGAACATGGTGCTATTCTGAAGCACAAGTGTTGTAAAAGGATAGTAGCATTGCCCCTTCTCTCTTTTTCTCTCATTTTTTTTGTTTTTATGGGGCTCTCTCTATTTTTTGGTCTCTTTTTTATTTATTTATTTGCGTCCGGAGTCTCATCTCGACTTGTGGGGGAATCATAGTCTCCATGATCCTTTCCTCACTGGGACAAAAGCTCTAATTATGATGATAATCACACTTTTATTTACTTACAACTCAATATTACAACTCGATATCTAGAATGAAGTATGACTCTATATGAATGGCTCTATTAGTGTACCGGGATGTGCAATGATCTAGCATAGCAAAGATATCAAAAACCTACAAGCCATGGAAATATTATGCTAGCTATCTTACAATCATGCAAAGCAATATGACAATGAACACTCAAGTCATGTATATGATGATTATGGAAGTTGCATGGCAATATATATCGCAATGGATATGGAAATGCCATGATAGGTAGGTATGGTGGCTATTTTGCGGAAGATATAAGGAGGCTAATGTGTGACAGAGTGTATCATATAAGGGGGTTTGGATGCACCGGCGTGTTTGCACCGACTCTCGAGGTGAGAAAGGGCAATGCACGGTTCCGAAGAGGCTAGCAATGGTGGAAGGTTGAGAGTGCGTATAATCCATGGACTCAACATTAGTCATATAGAACTCACATACTTATTGCAAAAATCTATTAGCTATCGAAACAAAGTACTACACGCATGCTCCTGGGGGATAGATTGGTAGGAAAAGACCATCGCTCGTCCCCGACCGCCACTCATAAGAAAGACAATCAAAAATAAATCATGCTCTGACTTCGTTACATAACGCTTCACCATACGTGCATGCTACGGGACTCACAAACTTTAACAGAAGTATTCTTACCAATCCACAATTACTCACTAGCATGACTCTAATATCACCATCTTTATATCGCAAAACTATTGCAAGGAATCAAACATATCATATTCAGTGATCTACAAGTTTAATTCTTTCTACAAAAGATATGCCCACGCTCTACCAAATATAACTGAAGCAAAAGGGTATTCAATAACTGGGTTCTTTTTATGTGTAGAGAAACAGGCAATCCAAACTTCAAATGATATAAGTGAAGCACACGAAGCATTCTATAAAGCCATACTCAAAATATATAAGTGAAGTGGAAAGATCATTCTATAAATCAACCAAGGACTTTCTCATACCAGCATGGTGCATTATTAAAAGAAAAAGAAAAATCACACGACGCTCCAAGATTTACGCATATCATGTGATGAATAAAAATATAGCTCGAAGTAAAATTACCGATGATAGTTAGAAGAAAGAGGGGATGCCTTCCGGGGCATCCCCAGGCTTAGTTGCTTGGGATTCCTAGAATTTTACCTTAGGGTGCCATGGGTATCCCCGAGCTTAGGCTCTTGCCACTCCTTATTCCTTCATCCATCGTGATCTCACCAACATGAAAGCTTCAATCACATAAAACTTAAGAAAACCCACGTGAGGTCCCTTAGTATAATAAAACAAATCACCACTTTAAGTATAGTTGCAAACTCATTCATATTTTATTTTTTCATTGTAGCTATTGTAATATAACTTTTCCATGCCTTATACCATCGATACAATTGATAGATTCACCAAAATGAGCAAAACAATGCATCAAAAACGGAATATGTCTTAAACAGGACAGTTTATAGTAATCTGAACATCAACCATACCTATGTAACTCCAAAAATTCTAAAAAATGAGGACAGAATAACAAATTTTTTATAAGTACTGTGCAAAAAGTTTCAGAAGCTTTTGACATTCCTGTAAAAAAATGTAAATTCACGCACTACAGCCAAAGTGTCTGTTTTTCCACTTCACAAACCAAACAAGCAATCCAATCATCCTAAAGGCAAATCTTGGCACATTATTTTTATAATACAATGGATTTATACAAGGGGATAATTATTTCTGTTGAAAAGTTTCTGTAATCGAGATTCACAAAGTTTCCATGGGCATGAACAAAGCTCGAGGAGCTCCCCCACTTCAACAGTGCTCATCTTTCTTACTTTCACTTTTCTTTTTCAAAAATTTTTAGGTTACCCATTTTATTTATTTTTGTTTTTAAACTTTATAAAAGCACAAAATAGAAATAAATGACCCTCTAAAACTTTCCGGGTTGTCTCCCAGGCAGTGCTTTCTTTAAAGCCATTAAGCTAGGCATATAGTGCTCAAGTAATGGATCCACCCGGATCCCAAGGTATATCAAAGCCAATTTTAATTAACAATGATTTGTAATATGTTAGTGAGCACAAAGCAACATATATCATGTAACATCTATGTCTAACTCTCTTCCTATGCATCGTCATGTCATAAAAGAACAATTCATGCACACATAGTAAAGGCCGATACATAGCATAAACAATTTCTTGCAATTTTATCGTATTGGAAACATAGAGAGGTGGGGATGTAGTTCCTCTCTCATAATAATTGCAAGTAGGAGCAACAAGCACATGCATATTATATTTGTTAAAATCATCATGTGTAGTAGTAAAACGCAACCCATCAATATAATCCTTAATAAGCAAAAACTTATAGTGTAGTTGGGAGAATTCAAATATATAATAGGACTATCATGCGTGGGTGCAATAGCAACAATTTAATTCTCAACATAAGGAACTATAGCAAGTTCATCTCCATAAGCAAAATTCATATTGGCATCATGGCCACAAGCATAGCAAGCATCAAGTTCATCAAAAACTCATATTTCAAATGAATCAAAGGGATCATAGCAATTATCATAGCAATCATCCTTCGGTAAGAATGAAGGGAAATTAAACAATGTATGAGTTGAAGAGTTACTCTCATTAGAAGGTGGGCATGAGTGATCAATCTGCTCTTCCTCCTATTGTTCTTCGCTCTCCTCGTCATCTTTTTCATCTAATGAGCCCACAGTTTCAGCAATTTCTTCTTCCATAGATTCCTGCAAAATATTAGTCTCTTCTTGGACAGTGGAGACTTTATCAATAAACACATCAATATCGGCATTGTATTCATAATTCTCCTAGCAATATTTAAGTATAGGAAAATTTTCAGGCCTATAAACATCATCATCAAAAGCTTCATACTTTTAAAACAAATATTCAATTTCATAAGCACCCTTAAAAGCAACAAATTCTTCTATTCGTTCCACATCATAGTAATACCAAAAAAGCAAACAAGCAAATATGGAATCGCAAATAAAATCTACTTAGTGATAAAGAAAACAAGCACACAAGAGAATATTCACCCCACGCTATTGGTCCCTGGCAACGGCGCCAGAAAAAGATCTTGATAACCCACAAGTATAGGGGATTAGTTGTAGCCTCTTTCGATAATTAAGAGGGTCGAACCCAATGAGGATCTAAAGGTAGAACAAATATTCCCTCAAGTTCTATCGACTACCGATACAACTCTGCGCACGCTTAACATTCTCTTTACCTAGAACAAGTATGAAACTAGAAGTACTTTGTAGGTGTGCTAGGATAGGTTTGCAAGATAATAAAGAGCACGTAATTAAAATCTAGGGGCTGTTTAGATAAATACACAACTAAGTTAGTTTTAGTAGAGAGCTTTTTGTCACAAGAAAGTTATTTGTCCCTAGGCAATCGATAACTAGACTGGTAATCATTATTGCAATTTTATATGAGGGAAAGGCATAAGCTAACATACTTTCTCTCCTTGGATCATATGCACTTATGATTTGAAATCTAGCAGACATCCGTAACTACTAAAGATCATTAAGGTAAACCCCAACCATAGCATTAAACTATCAAGTCATCTTTATTCCCATACGCCATAACCCACTTATCCGTGTTTGTGTTTCTATCACTCACACAACACAGACAATAAGAAAACCATGAACATATTGCAAACCCTACATCGGGAATCCCTCACGCTTGTGCGACATGGATAGCACCATAGGACATCACCAATAATAAAACATGCAACTCAAACCAATCACGATCATCAATGAACCCATAGGAAAAAACGGATCTACTCAAACATCATAGGATAGCCATACATCATTGGAAAATAATATATAGCATTGAGAACCATGTTTAAGTGGAGATTACAGTGGTACAAGGGGTGTTACACCGCTCCATAGAGGGGGAGAGAGTTGGTGATGACAGCGGCGAAGTTGTTGGTGTAGATCGTCCTCACGATGATGGCCCCAGCGGTGTTCCAGCACGATCGGGAGAGAGGGGGGAGAGAGCCCCCCTCATTCTTCTTCCTTGACCTCCCCCTAGATGGGAGAAGGGTTTCCCCCTGGTCCATGGCCTCCATGGCGGCGGAGGGGCGAGATCCCCTCCGAGATTAGATCTCTCTCTTTGATTCCTTCTGTTTCTGCCTTCGCAGTTTCTCGCCTTTCACCGTTTCATAAATTCCCGGAGATCCGTAACTCCGATTGGGCTGAAATTTTAAGCGACTTTAATCCGGATATTAGCTTTCTTGCGGAGAAATAAGGGCACCAACCGCCTTAAGGAGTGGCCACAAGGGCCCAGAGCGTGTCCTACCCCATGGGGCGTGCCCCACTGCCTTGTGGACTCCTCGGGCATTGTCTCACATTGATTATTTTTCCAAAAAATCGCATATATTCCAGAAAAATTCTTTGTATGTTTTTATCGTGTTTGGACTTCATTTTATATGGATTTACTGCGAAACAAAAAACATGCAACAAACAGGAACTGGCACTGGGCACTGGATCAGTATGTTAGTATAAGAAAATCATATAAATTGTTGCCAAAAGTATGTAAAAGTTGTAGAATATTGGCATGGAACAATAAAAAATTATAGATACGATCGAGACGTATCACGAGCTTGCCAAATGTTCATAACATCTGCTTCAGCTCCTGCAGCAGGTATGTTACCCAGCGGTGCATCAAGGACATAATTCTTCTGTGCAGCAATGAAGATAATCCTCATATCATGGACCCAGTCCGCATCATTGCTACTATCATCTTTCAACTTAGTTTTCTCTAGGAACATATCAAAAATTCAGGAGCCATATCGCGAGCTATTGATCTACAACATAGATATTCAAAAACTATAGACTAAGTTCATGATAAATTAAGTTCAATTAATCAAATTACTAATGAACTCCCACTTAAATAAACATCCCTCAAGTTATCTAAAGTGATACATGATCCAAATCAACTAACCCATGTCTGATCATCACGTGAGTGGGTAGTCATCAACGGTGAACGTCTCTCTATGTTGATCATATCTACTATATGACTCATGTTTGACCTTTCGGTCTCCAGTGTTCCGAGACCATGTCTGTACATGCTAAGCTCATCAAGTTGAACCCAAGTATTCTGCATGTGCAAAGCTGTCTTACACCCATTGTATGTGAATGTAGAGTCCAGCACACCCAATCATCACGTGGTGCTTCGAAACAATGAACATTGGCCACGGTGCATACTCAGGGAGAACACTTTTATCTTGAAATTTAGTGAAGGGATCATCATGTAATGCTACTGTCGTTCTAAGAAAAATAAGTTGCATAAAGGATAAACATCACAAGCAATCAAAATATATGACATGATGTGGCCATCATCATCTTGTGCTTTTGATCTCCATTTCGAAAGCATTGTCATGATCTCCATCATCACCGGCTCGACACCTTGATCTCCACCATTGCGTCCGGGTCGTCTCGCCTACTATTGCTTCTACAACTATTGCTACCGCATAGCGATAAAGTAAAGAAATTACATGGCGCTTGCTTTTCATACAATAAAGAGACAACCATAAGGCTCCTGCCGGTTGTCAATATTACAAAACATGATCATCTCATACATCAACATATATCACATCATGTCTTGACCATATCACATCACAAGATGCCCTACAGAAACAAGTTAGACGTCCTCTACTTTGTTGTTGCAAGTTTTACGTGGCTGCTACGGGCTTCTAGCAAGAACCGTTCTTACCTACGCAAAAACCACAACAGTGATTCATCAAGTTTGCTATTTTAGGGCCTGTTTGGTTTGCAGCCTAAGGTTGCCACGCCTAAGCTTAGTCGTGCCTAGCTACATGATCCACATGTCATAGACTCAATTTTTTGCCAAATCTTGCCACACTTGTGGTGGCCATTTTGTTAGCCACACATTCTGTGGCAGCCACACTTTGCCTAATCTTAATTGTGGCAAAGTTAGTCATGAACCAAACAGGCCCTTAACCTTCTTCAAGGACGCCGTAGTAAAATTCGATTCAACTAGAGTAGGAGAAACAAACACCCGCCAGCCACCTTTTATGCAAAACTAGTTGCATGTCAGTCGGTGAAACCGGTCTCATGTGCATGGACATGTAAGGTTGGTCTGGGCCGCTTCATCCCACAATACCGCCAAATCAAAATAAGACATTGGTCGTAAACAGTATGACTATCACCGCCCACAACTCTTTGTGTTCTACTCGTGCCTATCATCTACGCATAGACCTGGCTCGGATGCTACTGTTGGGAAACGTTGCATGGAAAACAAAAAAATTCTACGCACACCAAAGATCTATCCATGGCGATCCATAACAACAACAGGGGAGAGTGTGTCTACACACCATCATAGACCGTAAGCTAAAGCGTGTGATAACGCAGTTGATGTAGTCAAACTTCTTCGTGATCCAACCGATCGAGTACCGAACATACGTCACCTCCGCGTTCAGCACACGTTCAGCTCGGTGACGTCATCCGCCTTCTTGATGCAGCAAGATGGCGAGTGTCGGTGTCAAAACCGGCAGATCTCGGGTAGGGGGTCCCGAGCTGTGCGTCTAAGGTCGATGGTCATAGGAGACGGGGGACACAATGTTTACCCAGGTTCGGGCCCTCTCTATGGAGGTAATACCCTACTTCATGCTTGATTGATCTTGATGAATATGAGTATTACAAGAGTTTATCTACCACGAGATCGTAATAGCTAAAACCCTAGAAGTCTAGCCTGTATGACTGTCTCCGTTTCCGGACAAATCCCTCCGGTTTATATAGACACCAGAGGGACCTAGGGTTGTACAAAGTCGGTTACAGAGAAAGGAATCTTCATATTTGGTCGCCAAGCTTGTCTTCCATGCCAAGGAGAGTCATATTCGGACATGGGAGAAAGTCTTCGATATTGTATCTTCACAGCCCATTAGTCCGGCCCATGTCCAATAGGCCGGACTCCCGAGGACCCCTTAGTCCAAGACTCCCTCAGTAGACCCTGAACCAGGCTTCAATGACGAGGTGTCTGGCGTGCAGATTGTCTTCGGCATTACAAGGCGGCTTCCCCTTCCCAAATATTCCAAGGTAGCCTTCGGAAAAATGTGTCCTGATTACAACACAAACATCACAAGAGAATATAATACTTCACGAGACAAATCTGTCAACGTCTTTTCGTGACATGACATCACGCTCGCCCGGTCATTATTTTGAACCATTTCTGTCTTGTCGTTCCATGTTTCGAGGCAAGGTTTTTATTGGAACGCCTTGTCAAAGCAAAGATCGTGTCCCCTTATCGCCGAATTTTTATTAGTGCGAGCATGGTTAACCCAACCGTTCCATTGGAAAGATTCCCTGGGAATAGGCAGGTTTTCAGGCTTAGGAGGGGGCGTTCGATACCTGTTGCCTTTATAAAGGAGCAAAGGGACGTTTTTGTTTACGCCAATCCTCTCTTCAACATTCCCACCCTCGAGTTGTAGCATCCAAGGTTCGACTCCATTGCTTGAAGCTTCCCAGCCATGTCCGGGCTCAGCTCTCAGGGCCGATGGGTGGCTTCCTCTATTACACAGGAGGATATTGTGAAGCTTTAGGCGGCCAGATATCTGACCGCGGAGATTCCCCACAGGCTTCCTGCTCAAGGACAGGTTGTTCAGACTCCCAGATCCGGCGAGAGGGTCGTATTCATCTCTCACTTCCTCCAAGGGCTAGGTTTCGCTCTTCACCCCTTCGTCTGGGGGCTCATGTTTTATTACGGACTAGATTTCCACGATTCAGCGTTCATCATCACGTGTGAGGCTTTCCTCCGAATTCCCCCACGCTTCGGCTTATGGCTGAAGACCTTTATCATGAGGCCAAAGGTGGTCCACGGGAAACAAGCGGAGTGCGGCGGCCCTGTAGTGAGCAAGCTTACCAATATTCCCTGGCCAAAAGGCTCTTTCGCCGAAGCGTCCAACCAATGGCAGGGGGAGTGGTTCTACGTCACCGAACACCGCAGTACCAAGTGGGCGGCTATACCCGCGTTCCGTTCTGGTGCTCCGTTACAGCTTGCATCATGGATCATTAAGGGGCTGGACTGGGGATCAGTTAACGAAGTGCAGACTCTACAGAGCTGCATCCGAACCCTTCTAGAGAAGTAAATTGACCTTGTCAACATGATTCAAGTAATGCTAGTCCGCCGAGTCCTGCCATGCCAGCGTAGGCCTCTTCGCATGTGGGAGTTTAATCCGGAAGGACCAAGGACCCTTGCTACCTCTTGAGCACTGCGTTGGTTTTCCCTTGAACAGGAAAGGGTGATGCAGTAAAGTAGTGTAAGTATTACCCTCTGTTTTGAGAACCAAGGTATCAATCCAGTAGGAGACCATGCTCAAGTCCCACGCACCTACACAAACAAATAAGAACCTTGCAACCAATGCGATAAAGGGGTTGTCAATCCCTTTACAGACACTTGCAAAAGTGAGATCTGATAGAGATGATAAGATAATATTTTTGTTATTTTTATGATAAAGACTAAAAGTAAAGAAAGTAAAATAAACGGTAATAGAAATAACGGTAGATTAGCATGATAGAGAATAGACCCGGGGGGCATAGGTTTCACTAGTGGCTTCTCTCAAGAGCATAAGTATTACGGTGGGTAAACAAATTACTGTTGAGCAATTGATAGAATTGAGCATAGTTATGAGAATATCTAGGTATGATCATGTATATAGGCATCACGTCCATGACAAGTAGATCGACTCCTGCCTGCATCTACTACTATTACTCCACACATCGACCGCTATCTAGCATGCATCTAGAGTATTAAGTTCATAAGAACGGAGTAACGCTTTAAGCAAGATGACATGATGTAGAGGGATAAACTCATGCAATATGATATAAACCCCATCTTTTTATCCTCTATGGCAACAATACAATACGTGTTGTTTCCCCTACTGTCACTGGGATCGAGCACCGCAAGATTGAACCAAAAGCTAAGGACTTCTCCCATTGCAAGAAAGATCAATCTAGTAGGCCAAACCAAATTAATAATTCGAAGAGACTTGCAAAGATAACCAATCATACATAAAAGAATTCAGAGGAGATTCAAATATTGTTCATAGATAATATTGATCATAAACCCACAATTCATCGGATCTTGACAAACACACCGCAAAAGAAGATTACATCGAATAGATCTCCAAGAGAATCAAGGAGAACTTTGTATTGAGATCCAAAGAGAGAGAATAAGCTATCTAGCTAATAACTATGGACCCGAACGACTGAGGTAAACTACTCACACATCATTGGAGAGGCTATGGTGTTGATGTACAAGCCCTCCGTGATCAATGCCCCCTCCGGGGAGCACAGGAAAAGGCCCCTAGATGGGATCTCATGGGTACAGAAGGTTGCGGCGGTGGAAATAGGGTTTTGGCTCTTCCTCTAATGTTTTCGGGGTATGTAGGCATATATAGGAGGAGGAAGTAGGTCAGTGGAGCCACGAGGGGCCCACGAGGGCGGAGGGTGCGCCCAGGGGGGTAGGCATGTCCCCCTGCCTCATGGCCTCCTCGTTGCTTGCTTGTCGTCCACTCTAAGTCCTTTGTATCACGTTTGTTCAGAAAATCACGTTCCCGAAGGTTTCATTCCGTTTGTACTCCGTTTGATATTCCTTTCCTTCGAAACACTGAAATAGGCAAAAAATCAGCAATTTGGGTTGGGCCTCCGGTTAATAGGTTAGTCCCAAAAATAATATAAAAGTATATAATAAAGCCCATTGAACATCCAAAACATCAAAAATTATAGATACGTTGGATACGTATCAACCCTCCAACACTTCTTCGGCACTACGCACAAAGGGATGTGGAAGTTGTTTTTTGGGAAACGGAAACAGTGGCTGGACACCACCGAGGACATAGGCCTCGACTGCAACCATCTGGATACCTCGGTAAGCGCTCAATCCCTAAACACTTTGTAGTAAAGCGTGTCGTAATATGTTACTGAGCAAACTATCTTCTTCCAGGGCTAGGTAAAGAAAGCGGAGCGAATTTGGTGTCTGGCTCTTCTCCTCGAAGACTCCGCAGATCCCGTGCTAACAAGGATGCTAGCCCCCGGCACCGTACCATATGCCTGTGGAGGAGGACAAGGCGGAAAGTGAGAGGTCCAAAGCCGGTCTTCATCCTGAAGGTATACCGAACATTGTGCCCGGGGGAATTAAAATTCCCTCGTCCGAAGAGAAAAGTGAAGGAGGAGTTGACGTCTCTTCACCGCATGGTAAGAAAAGGGATGCTTTCGAAGATTGGGAGAAAGAGGCTCCTAAGCGAGGCAAGGTGCCCCAATTGGGCGGTTCGGGCTTGGAGGATGGCATTTTCGCACATTCCCGTGATGAGGGCAAGCCTCCAGCCGAATCGTGAGTGGACTAGGATGTTTTCTTTAAACATATCCCGTTCCTTTCGTGTTACCAGGGTAACTTCTAAAATATATGCTTTCGCAGCTCATCAAATAGTCTTCTTCACCAATCCTCTTCTTCGGAAGATCTTCTCCCAGAGATGATGGAAAGCGAGACACCTCCACCGGTCTCTTTGCCTAATAAGGCAGACGACTTTGAGGTGTCGTCCCAGAGGACCTCTCCTGATCAACAAGTGGTGAGAGGGGTGATGAAGACACCGCCCAAAGGTGATACTTTGGTAGCCCAGGATCCAGGGGCCAACAATAAAGCCCCTGGACTGTCCGGTTTACAGCCGGAGACGGTTCTGGGAACAGATGAGCGGATCCCTTCGAAGGGAGGCCGTACTCCTGCAGCAGCTTTCAGAGGTCCAGAAGCACCGGATATATTGACGAGCATGGTGCGACATGCGTCCATCTCGGAAGAACATCGTACCTTGATGCGTATGGTGGCTGAAAGGGTTCTTTCCGCGAAAAGCGGATTGAACGACGCCTGCACCAGCCTGTTAAGAGGCTTCGAGGTTTGTACTGAAAAAATAATTGAGTGTGTTTTATTCACGAACTGCATCTGTGTATTGGTAGTAGCCCCTGAGACACTGATTGGCTTCCCAAAGGGGGACGATATGAGGATCAATAAGATATGCCCAGGAAATAATGACTAATTGGAACACAGGTTGTTACCCCCTGGCGACTGCCTGGACTACGAAGGTTGCAGAGCTGCAGTGGAAGCTTGATGTGGCGGATGATGACATTACGCTTATCGACAGGCGACTTGACGAAGTGCAAGGTATGTCTCGAGGTTTGTCATTACATGCACGTGCCTGTAATTGATCATGACGCTAAGAATTTTATATTGAAATATGCATGACTGCAGATGGTGCCACTGCGGTCGAGATCCTTCGGGCGGAGCTGGCCCGGATTAATAATGCGGCTGCCGAGAAGGCATCTGCCGAGCAAAAGGCCGAACAGGCTGCTCGGCGCCAATGCGAGAAGAGAATATCCATCATGGCGCGTGAGCTAAAGGATGCCGCTAGCCGCTGTGAAATCCTTGAGAAGGATAATACAGCAAAAACGGCTGATCTTGACAAGGCCTTGCGAGAGGCGAAAGAAGCACGGTCCGAGTCTAGAGCGGCCCGGGAGGAGATCCGACAAGCTGGGGAGATCACGGCTGGGAAGCCCTTTTTATTGCAAACTAAGTTCGACGATCTGAGTTCTCCAGATGAATTGTTGGACTTGCTGAAGAGTGCTTCCGATGCGGCACAGTTTTACCAAGTGCAAGAAGGGTATGCGATGGAGAAGCTTTTCTGGTCGCAGTTCGGTGCGTCAAAACGCCCACTGTTGCTGAACGAATAGATGACCCAATGGGCCGAACTCCATAGACTATCCGGTTCTGCCATGAAGGATGCTGTGGCAGAACGAGCCAATTCCGGATAGTTATTTTGGTTTGTGCGGCGACTTGCTGATGCGGTGCCGCGTATCGACGTCGTTAAGCAGTCGGCGTGCAATGAAGGTGCACGGATGGCCTTTGCCCGTGTTAAGACATACTGGGCAATGATGAAGGCCACAGATGTTGCCGCGAAGGGTCCACCCAAAGGCAAGGACCATCATGCTCAAGAGCATTATTTCGAGGATGTCCTGGAGGGTGCCCGCTTGATAGAGGGTCAATGCTCGAAAAACATGATATTCGAGTGAAATGTATTTGTAGAAGACAATATTATGATAACACTCTATATGTTAGTTTCACCTAAAACTTTTGTTCCTCCTGTGCGGGCGTTTTTGTATTAATCTGAAAGTTTTCTAGTCGTCGGCTTCATCCCCCTCGTATAAAGTACGAGTGTGTTCGGAAAAGCATTTGATCACTCTTAACCCAACGTCTTGGTCCATTAAGGAGGTGTCAATACGGTAAACTAGGCAATCGGACTATAGGGCGCTAACACTTCCACTTAGCCATAGGAGTTTTATAGGGGGGACTACGATATAGCCCCTGGTATGTGTACGGCTTATTCCAATATGGTGCGTTAAATATATGACCTGAAGTAAGAGGTCCTTCGTATAATACAGAGGGAATCGCAAAAGATTCCTATAAGTCATCGAGTGGTTGACCAGCTCCCGCCGCATCATGACAGTCTGTTTTCGGCTTTCTCTACTAAGGTGCTTGACCAGATGAACCGGAAGCACAATCGCAGTAGTTCTCCCTTTATTACCCTAGCCGATAGAGCGGAACGTAAGGTAGCAAGCACAGGAGCCGGGCAACCCAACTATTGACCCAAGACATGATTCGGAGCTGATGCATATAAGGCCAAACTCGCGACGCCGATGTACACTATAAAGCTGTTCGGACTTGTCGGCAACTCATTTGTTCCCGTACCGAGCCCCTGGCAAGTTATGCTGAGGTATGTGTGTGAAACAACCATAGGAGCCAAATTCAGTTTTTTTGGAAAAAAGTGAATGCTGAATGCGGATTTATGTTTACTGGGACCTGAGTGATATGCCAATATTTATTTTATAGATAACAAAGCCGCAACCCCAGCTATTTGACATGCCCGGGGTCGCAGGCGGAGGAAAAAGGCACATTACAGGCTCGAAATAGAGAGTGTGGTCTACAAAAAGTTGTTTTGGACCTCCTGTCGCACGTCTGCGCCGCCTATCCTCAGTTAGGGGGCTCGTTGACGGAAATAGCCCCCTAGGTGAGTGTACGGATCCAAACTCCGCTAGAGTCCATTAGATGTTTAGCCTTTGCGTCACCTGTAGGATAATGAAGAAAGAAAGTTGGAAAAAAGTTACGGGAGTGCTTGCAGGCTCGTCCGTATTGTTCTTTCATCGATGCCCAGAGTATCTTAAGTGCATAGTCATGTATGCGTGATACAAATTTCGCAGGTATATGAGGTGGGCGGCGGAAGCTGAACTGCTTGGTCCGCTCCGGAATTGGTTGATCCTGTTGTATTGAGACCGGTGGCTTAATGGCCAGCATGGTGTGCGGTTTAATAAAACTGCTTTTGTACTTCGGCTGAAGTTGCCATAGTATATTATTTAGTCCCGAGGGAGTGTTTCTCCTGCTCCCATGTGGAGTTGTGTGTCACGTATACCATGTTCACTGTTTTTACTTCGGGGGCAAATTTCTTCTGACCCCCGGTATTTGGTTGGTGAGTCCCTTCATCGTCGCTATCACCGGGCGGACTCCTCCCTTGTATTCGTCATTGAGCTTGCCGGCCTGCTTGAAGACCCAATAGCTTCTGTTGGTGTGGTTAGCTGGCTTATCAGGGTGGCCATGAATCTGGCACGGCCGGTCCAATATCTTGTCTAAATTGGATGGTCCATCTCTATTTGCCTTGAAGGGCTTTTTCCTTTGAGTAGGTTTGGGACCGCTGAATCTGGCGTTGACCGCAGTGTCGCGCGTTCTTTCGTTATCATTGCGACGCTTGTGCTTGCTGCACCGTGGCTTGCCGTTGCCATCTCGTACTTCGGAAGTGCCCGGATCGCTGGCGCTGTTTCTTCTACGAGTGAGCCAGCTGTCTTCTCCCGCGCAAAAGCGGGTCATTAGAGCGATAAGGGCTGACATGGATTTTGTTTTTTCTTGACCAAGGTGGCGGGCAAGCCAGTCGTCTCGGACGCGGTGTTTGAAGGCCACTAGGGCTTCCGCGTCGGGGCAGTCGACGATTTGGTTCTTTTTGACTAAGAACCTAGTCTAGAGCTTCCTGGCTAAGTCTCCGGGCTGCTGGGCAATGTGACTTAAGTCATCGGCGTCTGGTGGCCGGACATATGTACCTTGGAAGTTGTTGCGGAAGGCGTCTTCCAAGTCCTCCCAGCTGCCAATAGGGTTTGCCGGCAGACTGTTTAACCAGTACTGAGCTGGTCCTTTGAGTTTTAACGGCAGGTATTTGATGGCATGAAGGTCGTCTCCGCGGGCCATGTGGATATGGAGGAGGAAATCCTCGATCCATACCACAGGATCAGTTGTTCCGTCGTATGATTCGATATTCATGGGTTTAAACCCATATGGGAATTCATGCTCCATTACTTCGTCTGTGAAGCAAAGAGGATGCGCGGCGCCTCTGTATTGAGCCACACTACAACGTAGCTCCGATGGAGTCCGTCTGCGGTTTTCGGCCCGGGCTTGATTAGGCTTGTCGCGTCCGAGTAGATAGTCGTCGTTGCGCGCCGGGGCGCGTCCTCTTGATCCGTAGATCGATCTAGCATGTTTTGCTCTGCTGTCCGGGCCCTCCCGGGGGTCGTATGTATAACCCTGAGTTGTTTTATTTCTGCCTTTATGGCAAGGTGGGGCGGGCTGGTGTTCGGCCTGAGGTGCCACTCTGTCATGACCGCGTTGTGGTCGATTAGCCGTATTGTTTGATGATGGTATGTGCTCTGGCGCCTCATCACCGTACTGAGGTAGCAATTTGCACTTCGGGTAATTTTTGGTTGGCCACTAAGGCCGTATTCCTCGGCGGCTAGGACTTCGATCCATCTATCATTGAGCAGATCTTGATAAAGCTTGAAGCTGCTGCTGCTTCTTTTTCAGGCTCCTTGCAGTGGCTATTAGCTGGCGCTTAAAGCGCCCCTGCTCAAGAGGCTCCTCAGGCATGATGAAATCCTCATTGCCAAGGCTCTCTTCGTCTTCGGAGAGTGGAAGATAATTATTGTCCTCCGAGCCTTCGTTTATGGCCTGTTTGTCAGGGCTAACATGCCCGTCTTCGTTCATCCTGTTCGGTTGTTTACTCGCCGGGATCTTCATTGTCTTCGGCACCGTCTGGAGTGTGATCGTCTCTTGTGCTTGCGTTGCTGTCCTTGCTGCGGCGGGATTTAGAGCGGGGCCGCTGACGCCGGCGCTTTGGTTGTGTCTTGGGAGGCTCGTTCTCAACAGCCTTTTCCTTGTCCTCGCCGCTATTCTCTTTGGGTGTATCCACCATGTATACGTCGTACGACGAAGTGGTTGTCCAGCGTCCGGTAAACGACGGGTTTTGGCCATGCTCCTCGTCTGCATCGTCGTCCATACCGTCGATGTCTTCGGAGCCGTAATCGAGCATGTCGGTTAGATCCTCGATAGTGGCTATGTAGTGGGTGGCGGGTGGGAAGCGAAATTCCCCATCATCAGCCTCTAGTCCGAACCGGATATAGTTCGGCTATGAGTCCCCCGCTAAGGACAGATTTTTTAATGAGTTCAGCATGTCGCCTAGAGGCGAGTGCCGAAAGATGTCTGCCGCACTAAATTCGGTGATCGATGACCGATCCAGCTAGACTTAAGCGGATACACATGGTTCAGAACTTATCACCGGAAACAAGTCGGAGGTTCCGGAGACACAGATATCACCCGAGGTTGGGTCTATGTGCGGCTCCAACGCCGTGGAGTCTACGGCTTTCGTGGCGGAGTTGAGCTTCCCGTCCTCGGATGTCGCGATCTACTCCGGATCTAGATCCAGAGTAGTTACAAGTGCAATTTCCTGAGTATGGACCGGTGACAGATTTAAGTCATGTTCACCGTAGGGACAGGGAGCGGCTGCCGTGGTCTAGAAGTCGTCGAAGATCAAGTCTCCATGGATATCTGCGACGTAGTTCAGGCTCCCAAATCTGACGTGATGGCCAGGGGCATAGCTATCGATCTGCTCCAGATGGCCAAGCGAGTTGGCCCGCAGTGCGAAGCCGCAGAACACGAAGATCTATCCGGGGAGGAAGGTTTCCCCTTGGACATCATCTTGTTAATGATTGAAGGAGCCATCGAACCTTTTGGGGACAGCATAGTGGTACTCTAAATGGAAGCACCAATGTCGGTGTCAAAACCGGCGGATCTCGGGTAGGGGGTCTGGAACTGTGTGTCTAAGGTCGATGGTAACGGGAGACAGGGGACACAATGTTTACCTAGGTTCGGGCCCTCTCTATGGAGGTAATACCCTACTTCCTTCTTGATTGATCTTGATGAATATGAGTATTACAAGAGTTGATCTACCACGATATCGTAATAGCTTAAACCCTAGAAGTCTAGCCTGCATGACTGTCTCCATTTCCAGACTAAGCCCTCCGGTTTATATAGACACCTCGGAGGGACCTAGGGTTGTACAAAGTCGGTTACAGAGAAAGGAATCTTCATATTTGGTCACCAAGCTTGCCTTCCATGCCAAGGAGAGTCCCATCCAGACACAGGAGAAAGTCTTCGATCTTGTATCTTCACAGCCCATTAGTCCGGCCCATGTCCAACTGGCCGGACGCCCGAGTACCCATTAGTCCAGGACTCCCTCAGCGAGGTAGTCTATGAGTTCCGGCAGCACGATGACTGGTGACGGTTATGGTGAAGCTAACTCCATAGGGCTTCGCCTAAGCACTACAAAAATATGACCGAGGGTGTAAACGGTGGAGAGGGTGCCGCACACGGCTAAGCAATTGGCATGGTTGTGCTAGGCGCCCCCTCCCACATATGTATAGGTGGGGGAGAGGGGAGAGGCCAAGGGATGCCCCATGCAGGGCCGAATCCTACTTGGGCTCCTGCCCTTGGCTGCGCCCCCTTCCATATTTATAAGAGGGGGAAGTAAAGGGGGGAGAGGGAAGGAAGGGGGAGGCCGAATCCCCCCTTCCCTTTCTCCCACTTGGCCGGCTAACATAGGGGGTGCGCCAGCCCCTTGTGGACTGGTGTGCTCCTCTCTTATGGCCCAATAGGCCCATTACCCTCCCGGGGGTGTCCGGTATCCCATCCGGTATTCCGATTACTACTCAGTAGACTCCGAAACACTTCCGATGTCTGATTACCATCATCCTATATATCAATATTTACCTCTGAACCATTTCTTAGCTCCTCGTCATGTCCATGATCTCATCCGTGACTCCGAAAAACAATCGTTCACCAAATCATATTACTCATATAACACTATATCATCAACGAACGTTAAGCGTGCGGACCCTACGGGTTCGAGAACTATCTAGACATGACCAAGACACCTCTCCGGTCAATAACCAACAGAGGAACCTGGATGCTCATATTGGTTCCTACATATTCTACAAAGATCTTTATCGGTCAAGCCGTAATGACAACATACATAATTCCCTTTGTCATTGGTTTGTTACTTGCCCGAGATTCGATCGTGAGTATCTTCATACCTAGTTCAATCTCGTTACCGGCAAGTCTCTTTACTCGTTCCGTAATGCATCACCCCGGAACTAACTCATTAGTCACATTGCTTGTAAGGCGTATCATGATGTGCATTACCAAGAGGGCCCAGAGATACCTCTCCGATACTCGGAGTGACAAATCCTAATCTCGATCTATGCCAACCCAACAAACACCTTCGGAGATACCTGTAGAGCATCTTTACAATCACCCAATTACATTGTGATGTTTGATAGCACACAAGGTATTCCTCCGGTATCTGGGAGTTGCATAATCTCATAGTCAAAGGAATATGTATAAGTCATGAAGAAAGGAACAACAATAAAACTTAATGATCATTAGGCTAAGCTAACGGATGGGTCTTTTCCATCACATCATTCTCCTAATGATGTGATCCCGTTCATCAAATGACAACACATGTCTATGGTTAGGAAACTTAACCATCTTTGATTAACGAGCATGTCTACTAGAGGCATACTAGGGACACTGCATTTTGTCTATGTATCCACACATGTATGAACTTTCCGGTTAATACAACTCTAGCATGAATAGTAAACATTTATCATGATATAAGGAAATATAAATAACGACTTTATTATTGCCTCTAGGGCACATATCCTTCAGAAAGATCAATCTAGTTGGCCAAACCAAATCAATAGATCGGAGAGAAATACAAAGCTATCTTAATCATGCATAAAAGAATTCAGAGAAGACTCAAATAATATTCATAGATAATCTGATTATAAAACCACAATTCATCTTATCTCAACAAACGCACCGCAAAATAAGATTACATCAAATATAATTCCAAGAACATCGAGGAGAACATTGTTTTGAAGATCATGATACTAGCTACTAGCTTTGGACCCGTAGGTCCATCGTAAACTACTCACACATCATCGGTATGGCAGCAAGGTTGGTGTAGAGGCCCTCCGTGATAGAATCCCCTCCGGCAGAGTACCAAAAAAGGCCCCAAGATGGAATTGTTGTTTGTGCAGAAATAAAAGTTCTCCAAAAGCAACAAAACTTTTTGACGATTTTTTTGGAACAAAAGAGGCACTAGAAGCTTCATGGGAGGACCAGAAGGTGAAGGAGGTAGCCACCACTTACCAGGGTGCGCCAGGGGCCTTACCCGTGTGCTGGTGGGTGGTGGGCGACTCGAAGCCCATCTTCGCGTGAAACTGACGTAAAAAATCCTATAAATATAAAAAACCAGAAATAACCCTTGATTAGAAATTCCGTCGTTGTAAGCCTCTGTAGCCACGAAAAACCAATCTCTACCCTATTCGACACCCTGTTGGAGGGGGTAATCATCACCGGTGGCCATCTTAATCATCCCGGCAGCCACCATGATGAGGAGGGAGTAGTCCACCCTCGGGGCTGAGGGTTTGTACCAGTAGCTATGTGTTTAATCTCTCTCTCTCTCTCGTGTTCTTGATTTGGCACGATCTTGATGTATCACGAGTTTCGTTAATATAGTTGGATCATATGGTGTTTCCCCTCTCTATCTTGTTGTGATGAATTGAGTTTTCCCTTTGAGATTTTTTTTTGTCAGATTGAATACTTTTATGGATTTGAGAGCACTTGATGTATGTCTTGCTATGAATACCTGCGGTGACAATGGGGTATCATGTTGATTCAATTGATATATGTTTTGGCACTCAACTCGCGGATTCCCGAGGTGACATTGGGGTAATCTATGCATAGAGTCTGATGCATGTTCTGTTCTTTGTTTTTCTGTTAGAAATCTTGGAGAACTCTTTGAAGTTCTTTGTGTTGGATCAATATTATGAATCTAAAATTGTTTGATGCATATCGTATGATAAACTCATGGATACTCGTGGTGACATTGGAGTATCTAGGTGACATTGGAGGTGGTTGATGTGTATCATACTGTGTTATTTTAGTACGAACTCTTGGATAGATCTATCGGAAAGGATAACTTTGAGGTGGTTTAATACCCGACAAACAATTTCTTCTTATGTTGTCTGCTAGATAAGAACTTTGGAGTGATTCTTCATCACGCGTTTAGGGATGGTTATATGGTCCAATTATATTAGCACTGTTGAGAGATTGCACTAGTGAGAGTATGAACCCTAGGCCTCATTTTCAAGCATTGCAATATCTTTTGTGCTCACTTTTGTTACTTGCTACCTTGCTGTTTGTTATTGTTCCTATTACAAAAATAAATATCTACTATCATTATTGCACTTGTATCACCATCTCTTCGTCGAACTGGTAAACTTGTAGAATTTACCATTGTACTTGGTGTGTTGGGGACACAAGAGACTTTTTACTATTTGGTTGGAGGGTTATTTGAGAGAGACCATCTTCATCATATGCCTCCCACGGATTGACAAACATTAGGTCGTCCACTTGAGGAAAATTTGCTACTGTCCTACAAAACTCTGCGCTTGGAGGCCCAACATGAGTCTATAAGAAGAAGTTGTGTCATAGACATCAAGCTCTTTTCTAGCGTCATTGCCAGAGAGGTGAGTGATTGAAGGTATATCTTAAGATCTTGCAATTTTATCTTTTAGTTTCTTGTTTTATCACAAGTTTGGTTTTTAAAAAGAAAAGTACAAAAAAATGGAATTGAGGTGGCCTCATATTATTCATCTTTATCATGTCTTTCTTCAAAAAGAAGGAAAGGAAAATTGTGCTCAATTCATAGAAGAAGAATTCAATAAAATGTTTGACATAAAAACTTTGAATGATGATCATATTGCAATGTTGTTTGTATGAATTATTTGAATATCCATGAAGCTAATGATATGCAAAACAAGCTTGGGGATGCTATGTTTGATGAAGATGATATTTTTAGTCCCCCAAGTTTTTATGATAAAATTTATTATGATGAAAGCATGCCTCCTATTTATGATGATTATATTTATGAAAGTGGGTTTGGAAGAGTATCAACTCTAGGAAGTAATGATCCTACTATTTTGGAGGGTGTTGAATCTTATTCTAATAATTATGAAAGTGGATTTTGAGAGGTCATGACTTTATTTAATGATGAATCCACTATTTTGGAAGAGGTTTCAATTGACTTTTACAACAAAGTTGCTATCTATGATGATTATAGTGATGACATGTATGATATAAAGAATAATTATAACCATAAAATTGGTCATCATGACTTTAGTGCTCAAATTTATTATGTAAATCAAGTATCTCATGATAGTTATTTTGTTGAGTTTGCTCCCACTAGTATGAATGAGAATAAATTTTCTTATGTGGAGAGTTACAAAATTTATATGCTTATGTGTCACGAAAAGAATGCTTTATGTGATAGCTATATTGTTGAATCCATTCATGATGGTACTGAAAATTGTTATGAGATAGGAACATATGCTTGTATGTATTGCAGTAATATCAAGTTTCCTCTCTATGTGTTGAATGTTTTGAAGTTATGCTTGTTTTTCTATCCTATGCTAGTTAATTCTTGCTCCCATAAGTTCTTTGATCACGAAATCCCTACGCACAGGAAGTGGGTTAGGCTTAAATCTGCTAGTCATATGCTTCATGATGCTCTCTTTGTGTTTCATTTCTTATCTTTTATGTGAACACCATTGAAATCATCATGCCTAGCTAGAAAGACATTAAAGAAAAGCGCTTGTTGAGAGACAACCCAACACTATTGCCTACTGTTTTTGTGTGTTCACATGATTAAGCTACTACAGTAATCATGTTTTATAGCTTTTGTTTCAATAAAGTGCCAATTTAGGCCTTTGGGAGTGTAGATGATAGTAGCCATGATTCTAAGCAAAATCAGAAACTTTTGCTTCCAATAACAAAAAAAATTAAGTTCACTGGAGCGTCGAAAAATTCTGTATTTTTTATAGATGATTTATATACAAATTTTCTACGTTTTCCTAAATTTTTAGAATGTTTGGATTTACAAAAGTATGGTCATTGTCTAGATCATTATAGACTGTTCTGTTTTTGACAGATTCTGTTATTAATGCTTGTTTTCTAGTTTCAATGGCTTATATTGCACAATATAAATTGTGAAATGATAAGTTACAGTAAGAATTGTGTGAGAAAAATTATGAATCTTGTCTTTGACATTACTAAAGTGAATGATTTTTCTTTATCATACTAACCCATCTCACAAAGTTTTGTTTAGTTTTGTGTAATTGAAGTTTTCAGGTTTTGGGTGAGATATCAGTATGAGAAGAATAAGGAGTGGCAATACCCTAATCTTGGGGATGCCCAAGGCATCCCAAGTTAATATTTCAAGAATTCTCAAGCATCTAAGCTTGGGGATGCCCCGGCAGGCACCCCACCTTTCTTCATCAACAGTTATCGGTTAGCCTTGGTTGAGCCTAAGTTTTTGCTTCTTCACATGACGTGTGCTATTCTTGGAATGTCATTTTTATTTTCTTTTTATTGTTGTTTTAATAGAATACTTTGATCTGAAAGTTTTGAAATGAGAGACAGTCCTAAAATGGCCACCCATTTACTTAACTACTCGACTGATCTTCACTTATATCTTTTTGGAGTAGTTTGTCATTTACTCTTGTGCTTCACCTCAATTCTATGAGTAAATTGATGAATGGATTGAATATCATGAAGTTGAATTATATGTTCATATCGTGCCTAGTAGTAGCTTTACATTGGGTTTAGAATGAGAATCTATTGAAGCTTGACAATCACAATATTGGTCATACAAGCAATTCATGAATGATTAGTTTAAGGAAGAGAACTTTCACAAAAAAATATTATCTTCGACATCTTCTATGATTGTGAATACCCATTAATTATTTTCAAACTTGAGAAAATTAGTTAAGTTGGACAAGGAAGGCAATGTAATGAGTTATGGTTGTGTATATTTACATAGAAGTTATATTGTTATGGATCCTCCAACATGTGGTGTTTGCTTGGGATCTTTTGCTAGACAAAAATTCGTACTAAGTAAAGATACTACTTGTGGATCCAAAAACCCTTAAACCCAGTTTCTTCCATGAGTATCCACCATACCTACCTATGGATTGAATAAGATCCTTCAAGTAAGTTGTCATTGGTGCATAAAGCAATAAAAATAGCTCCTAAATAAGTGATCTTTTATTGTAAGTGCAAATAAGCGTTGTATCAACTTATGATGGCAAATTAATAAAAGCGACGGACTGCATTATAAAGGTTGCTATCATAAGGGGCAACATAACGTGACGTTCCTTTGCATTAGGAGCTTGTGCATGCAAAAATGAAAAGCGCATGACATCCTCTGCTTCCGCCTACCAGGGGCCTATCTTTTACTGTTAAGTATTTACTTCAATGCAAGAGTCAATAGTATGCGTTCTCATTTCAAACTAAATTACTCTCTAGTTGGCAAGCAACATGTGGTGGGGAAAGATCTAGGCACATATGACCAATCAAATATATTTGATCATGAATTATTGTTGTTCACGATTATCTCTATGATAAATGAGTTGTGGGCGAAACATTAAGCCCCTATCTTTCTCTGTGTTCGATGTATGCCATTTGCTCTAAAAATATGCTTTGACTGCTAGAAATCATGGAAGACTATATGCTGATTGAGTATGTGGAGCTCTTAGTTAGACTTTGTTCAATAAGTTGAATTGCAATTGTTTGGTGACTAAGAATATAGGTTGTTAAGTTTGAAGAGAAGGCATTGTTTGAACCATAACAAGTGATTCGATTGCTATTTTATCATGATGAGTTTTATGAGAAAGAGTTGTTATGATGCTAGGAAAAGTGAATTAAATTATCATTGATCAAATTTATGCACTTTGCTAGCATTCACACTTCATAAATTATGTCTTGTATCATTTACCTACTCGAGGACGAGTAGGAATTATGCTTGGGGATGCTGATGCGTATCCAATGTGTCTATAATTTATGAAGTATTCATGCCATGTTTACAACAATTTTACATGGTTTTGGTATGATTTGAATGGAACTAACCTGGACTGACGATGTTGTTAGTAGAACTACCGTGCTGTTGTTTTTTGCAGATATAAAACTTATCGAAATGCAATGAAACTTTTTGACGATTTTTTTGGAACAAAAGAGGCACTAGAAGCTTCGTGGGAGGACTAGAAGGTAAAGGAAGTGGCCACCACCCACCAGGGCACGCCAGGGGCCTTGCTCGTGTGCTGGTGGATGGTGGGCCACTCGAATCCCATCTTCATGTGAAGACCGACGCCAAACAATCCTATAAATATGGAAACCCCAGAAATAACCCTATATTAGAAGTTCCACCACGGCAAGCCTCTATAGCCACGAAAAACCAACCTAGACCCTGTTCTGGGACCTTGACAGAGGGGGAAATTATCACCGGTGGCCATCTTCATCATCCCGGCGCCCACCATGATGAGGAGGGAGTATCCACCCTCGGGGCTGAGGGTTTGTAACAGTAGCTATGTGTTTAATCTCTCTCTCCCCCCCCTCCTATTCTTGATTTGGCATGATCTTGATGTACCACGAGCTTTGTTAATATAGTTGGATCATATGGTGTTTTCCCATCTCTATATTGTTGTGATGAATTGAGTTTTCCCTTTGAGATTTCGGATTGTATACTTTTATTGATTTGGGAGCACTTGCTATGAATACATGTGGTGACAGTGGGGTATCATACTGATTCACTTGATATATGTTTTGGCACTCAACTCGCGGATCCTCGAGGTGACATTGGGGTAACCTATGCATAGGGGTTGATGCATGTTCTCCTCTTTCTTTCTCCGGTAGAAATCTTGGGATACTTTTTCATGTTCTTTGTGTTGGATTGAGTATTATGAATCTGAAATTGTTTCATGCATATCGTATGATAAACTCATGGATACTCATGGTGATATTGGAGTATCTAGGTGACATTAGAGTTGGTTGATGTGTATCATATGGTGTTATTTTAGTACAAACTCTTGGATAGATCGATCGAAAGGATAACTTTGCAGTGGTTATGTACCCTACAAACAATTTCTTCTTATGTTCTCTGCGAGATAAGAACTTTCAAGGAATTCTTCATGAGACGTTGAGGGGTGGTTATATGATCCAATTATATAAGCATTGATGACAGATTGCACTAGTGAAAGTATGAACACTAGGCCTCATTTTCAAGCATCGAAATACCGTTTGTGCTCACTTTTGTTACTTGATACCTTCCTGTTTTTATTGTTCCTATTACAAAAATTAATATGTACTATCATTACTACACTTGTATCACCATCTCTTCGCCGAACTAGTGCACCTATACAATTTACCATTGTATTTGGTGTGTTGGGGACACAAGAGACTTTTTATTATTTTGTTGCAGGGTTGTTTGTGAGAGACCATCTTCACCCTACGCCTCCCATAGATTGATAACCTTAGGTCATCCACTTGAGGGAAATTTGCTACTACCCTACAAAACTCCGCACTTGGAGGCCCAACACGAGTGTACTAGAACAACTTGTGTAGTATACATCAGGGATCTCACGAGAACAGAAGTTTGCGGTGGCGGAAAATTATTTTTGGTGTGCCCTCTGGTATACGGGAATATTAGGGTATTTATGGAGCTGGAATTAGGGTTGGGGAGTCCCAAGGGGCCCACAAGCCTGGGGCCACGCCCTACAAGCTTGTGGATCCCTCATGGCCCCTCTGGCCTCCTCTCGAAGCTTCCTGGTTGTCTTCTGGTCCAAGAAAAATCCTCAAAAAGTTTTGTTCCTTTTGGACTCATTTGGTATTGATTTTTCTTTAAAAGGAAAAAAACAAGGGAAAACAACAACTGGCACTGGCACTAGGTTAATAGGTTAGTCCCAAAAATGATATAAACTAGCATATTAATGCACATAAAACATCCAAGATAGATAATATAATAGAATGTAACAATCAAAAATTATAGATACGTTGGAGACGTATCAAGCATCCCCAAGCTTAATTCTTGCTCGTCCTCGAGTAGTGAAATGGTAAAAACAGAATTTTTTATGTGGAATTCTACCTAACATGTTTATCAATGTAATTTTTCTTATTGTGGCATGAATATTCAGATCCATAAGATTCAAAAAAAGAGCTTAATATTGACATAAAAACAATAATGCTTCAAGCATAATAATAAAGCAATCATGTCTTCTCAAAATATCATGGCTAAAGAAAGTTATCCCTACAAAATCATATACTCTTATCATGCTCTATCTTCATCACACAAAATAATTATCATGCACAACCCCGATGACAACCCAAGCAATTGTTTCATACTTTTAATGTTCTCAAGTTTTTCAACTCTCACACAATACATGAGCGTGAGCGATGGACATAGCACTATAGGTGGAATAGAATATGCTGGAGGTTGTGAGGAGAAAACAAAAAGGAGAATGTCTCACATCAAATAGGCGAATTAATGGGCTATGGAGATGCCCATCTATTGATATCGATGCAAGTGAGTAGGGATTGTCATGCAAGGGATGCACTAGAGCTATAAGTGTATGAAAGCTCGAAAGAAAACTAAGTGGGTGCGCACCCAACTTGTTTCCTCATGAAGACGTAGGGTAATTTGAGGAAGCCCATCAATGGAATATACAAGCAAAGTTCTATAATGAAAAATTCCCATTCGCTACAAAAAAAGACACATCCGTGACATTTTGGAACGAACTATTTTTTTCTGTCATGCTTATGACACTTCTACGATGATAAATGTAACGAAACCTGGTATCATCATAGATGTGGTGGGCTCGTACTTCTATGACAAAAAATCATGACAGAAAATGGGATTTTCGTCCTGGGCGGGCCGGAGACGTAGCTGCATGACATTCTTTGGGCCGTCCATGACGAAAAAAACTATGGTAGAAGCGAGGGCGAGGAAACTATCGGGGAGTTCCCGGTTACAATGGGTGGTCGGGGTCGAGCGGTGCGCATTTCTCTTGTACATGTATGCACATGGGTGCAAGGCATTGGGCTCTAACTGAACCCGACTGAGGCGTTCGCCTAATGAACCTGAGCGATTGCACTTCAGGCTACATGTTACTGAACCCAGACGATCGATCGATCTGGCTGTTAACTGAACCCGATCGAGCGATTCCTTCGCTACTGTTGCTAACTGAAGCCGATCGAACCTGATGCCTCTTGTTGAACAATGAGCATTGTCGGGGGTTGGATGAACAGATCCCGGTGGGGGTTGGATGAACAGGACCCTGTGGTAGTAGAGGCCATTGCCTCTGGATGAACAGGACCCCGATCGAGCCGGTTGGGATGGATGAACAGGACCCCGTGGAGGGCTGGATGAACAGTAGCCGGTGGAGGGCTGGTTGAACAATAGCCGGTGGAGGGCTGGATGAACAGTTGCTTGTGGAGGGGTGGTTGAACAGGACCCCGTGGAGAGGACTGGTTGAATAGTAGCCGGTGGAGGAGCAGTGGAGGCTGGATGAACAGGAGTCCATGGATGAATAGTAGCTGGTGGAGGCAGGAGTGTGACGTCGTGGATGAATAGTCGCAGGTGGAGGCTGGAGGAGATCGACGATGGATGAACAATAGCCCATGGAGGCTGGTGTGAGGCAGTAGACGATGGATTTACAGTAGCCCGTGGAGTCTTGTTTCACGGTATGCCACACCCCTCCCGATGAACAGGACCCCCATTTTGACTATAGGAGGTCGAAGAGAAGACTGTTTCCTCCGTTTTGCGGTATGCCACACCCGTCCCGATTAACAGGACCATGTTTCGACCGTAGGAGGTTGAAGAGAGGTCTGTTTCCTCTGTTTTGCGGTACGCCACACCCCTCCCGGTGAACATGATCCCATTTCAACCATACGTGGTCGAACACAAGGCCATTTCCTCCAGTCTACAGTACGCCAGGCCTCATTTCGGCTGTTCCATCCAAGCCGTTTGGCTCCCGAGGAACACGATGCATTCCATTGCCTCTCGATGAACACGATGACACAGTTTCTCCATTCCGACCCAGTCGGTTGGCTGCTAATGAACAGGACGCCGTCGCTGCCTCTCCATATACACAAGCCATGGCCATACGTATGCGCGAGTAGGCGTTCGAGACCCCGCCCGTATGTACGTACGTGGCGGTATTTACTTTCTTGCACCGTGGCTGTACGTACGTGTACACGATATTGACGGGACTGTGTGACATGCTAGGTCTGTGCCTCTACTAGGACACGTGCCCTTCCTTACTCGGCAACGGTTCATCGATGCAGCCTACAAACAGACCGATCGTATGTACTTACACGTTCGCTACCAGAATGACAACGCTACGTACGCTTCGACCAGGTGGGTCCCTACTATCAGGGAGGATAAGGCGGCACTTCCTTGCATGCGAAGATGGTGGGTCCCAGCTGTCAGGGGGAGAATCATATTTTTTTTCCCGTAATATGGATGCACTTCCTTGCATGCAAAGATGTAGCTGGTGGGTCCCAGTAGTCAGGGGGGAAACGTTTTTTCATGAAATACGGTGGCCCGTCCGGTGGGTCCCTGCTGTCAGGTGGAGGAATCATTATTTTATGCATACTAAGGTTGCACTTCCTTGCTGCAGTCATGGACCCAGCTGCCAGCCTCTCCATGTACAGTACTCTTTCAATGGAAGTCATTCCTTGACAACATTGACCACACCGCGCCGAGAGCAACAAGGAGGTGGATGACGGCGAGGCCTAGGAAGGAGACGACGCGGAGCCGGGGAAGACGCAAGAAGTGGGTGCCCACGCGGAGAGGAGTACGAGGATTGACTGGCTCGGATGTGGTGTGAGGTTGTCGTCTCCGAAGAATAATAGGGGGTGTGGGTAAGTAGAGGGAAGGCTTGGCCAATGGTGGGAGTAGGGTGGGGCGGTGAGGCGTGCATGGCAGCACAGCCGGCCACGGGAGGTAGGAGCAGGCGGCACGGCCGGCGCTGGTTTGAGTTGTAGGAGCAAGAAGACCAGATGTTGAAGAAGCACGATGATCGTTTGATGGACATCATACGGTCACTACAGCTGGAATCGTTTATATTGACTAAATTAACAAAGCCCTATGTCCGCATCAATTTAGTAGGCCCACAAGTCAGCCTCCAAATATGGTGGGACCGACATAGCAGCGGGGCTATTAATTATTTTTGTGCGTAATAGCTGGTTGATTCGAGTTGTCAGCGGGGGGAATGTTCTTTTCGCGAAATACAGAGGCCCTTCCAGTGGGTCCCAGCTATCAGGAGGAGGAATCATTATTTTGTGGGTAACAAGGAGACACTTCGTACACGCAAAAAAGGAGCCACTTCCTTGCATGCGGCCATGGACCCAGTTGTCAGCCTCTCCACGTATAGTCCTCTTCCGATGGATGTCGTTCGTTGACCACGCTGTGCCGAGAGCACCAAGGTGGTGGACGATGGCGAGGCCAAGTAAGGGAATGATCCAGAGCCGAGGAAGACTCGACAGTTGTTTCCCACGTGGAGTGGGTACGAGGGTTTAACAAGAGGTGTGGGTGAGTAGAGGGATAGCCTGGCCAGGGATGCGAGTATGGTGGGGCCGTGAGGCCTGCCCAGCAGCACAGCCGGCCACGGGAGGCGGGAGCAGGCGATTCTGTCGGCGCTGGTTTGGGCGACTGGAGCAGGAAGATCAGAGACTAAAGAAGCACGATTTCCATTAGATTGGCATCTAACGGTCTGACGCTGGTAGAGTTGGTTGTTGACTAAGTTTCTTTTTTGAGAAACCTTGTGTACGCAAGAACTTAGTAGGCCGACAAGTCAGCCTCCAAATCTGTGGCAGACAACACAGAGCTCATTTGCTATTTTTTAATAATCTGCAGCCCATTTGCTAATTCTTTAGGAATTTATTACAGCCCATTTTCTGCAAAGGACCATGGTAAAAAAGTTCAACCCTATTTTCATATTTCGGTGGAGTCCGAACTATTTTAATCCAGAAATGATAAATATTTATTTTTAGGAACTTATTGATTTGCCAAAAAATCGTTTTGTTTTTGTAAGCAAATAAGACGTGGGACAGTTGAGTTGGTTTAAGGGAAAACCAGTGGTAAAAATTCAGCGCTCAGAGGGAAAACAAAAAAAATAAGGATGTAAGTATGAAAAGGGAACTTTATGTATTTTCATCAATATAATAATACGTGCATATGAACTAGTAAAACTATAGGTAGAGATTAGAAAACAGAAGTAGGACACGGCGTTTCAAGAGGAAAACAGAACTGGGCTGTGTGTTTGATTCAGTAAAAAAACCTCCTGCGGATGTTATAAGACAAAATATAATTAACGATGGTGGGCCAGAGGCCAGTAGATACCTTCTGGATCTTTGTGCCACGTTGTCGTCATGGGCTAGTCCTATTAAAAACAAAACCAAGACTGGGCAGCCTACAGCCCAGTTGAAACTTGCTCGACCTGAAAAAACAATATACCTACTGGATCCCTGTTATCAGTCTGCAATTGCAGAATTCTCTCGTTTATTAAGTACATTGCAGACTTCGTTGGTTTCATCGTCTCAGACGTCAGCATTATTTTTCCATCGTGATAATAAGTGTATGCACTTGCTTGCGTACGGCCATGGACCTGCTGGTTCCGTACGGTTAGGCTCTATATGGATAGTTGTCTTGTGGTTCCACGGACGAATTTCATGCAAATCGGATGGTTTTCAGTGAAAGCAGACTAAATTCATTGCATTTTACATATTTATTTTCATTATGGAATATTTTACATATTTCAACTAATAATAATAGACTAGGCCTTATTTAGTCCATGGGAGGCGCTTCACGATCGAGGTCGCGACAATTAACAATTCTAGGAGGCCGAAATCCATCGCTCCTCTTTTAACAATTTGCAGCTGGGCTTGGCATGCCACAGCCCAGTTCCGACGTGCTATGTCCAACTATCAGCCTGTGAAACCGGATGGATCCCCTGCTTACTTCAAAGATGTAAAAAATTTGGAGAACTGGGAATTTGAACGGTAGGTGCTTATGCTACCCATCAAATAAAAATCAGGTGCCTGAAAATTCGTTTCGAAACAAATGATTCAGCTTTATATCCAAGTTGACCCTCGACATGATGGTTGGAAGAAAATGCCAAGTTCATACCGAAAGATCGTTAAAAACGATACCAACTTGCAGACGACCAGATAGTACAAGTACCAATACCAAACTAACTTATAATCTTTTTAGTCCTGGCCCTAGTGTTCGTCTGGTAGAAAATCTTACGGAGGACTAGCTCCCACTCCTTCTCTTGCTCCAGGTCCCTGAGGTGGTACTGGTGCATCACCTAGTTGCTCCTCTGCTGGTCGATGTTCTTGTTGGTGTGCAGTACCAGAACCTTTTTGCTCCCCGTCTTCCGGCCCTGGACCATCACCAGCAAGGTATTGCCGGTCTTGTGCCACATCACGTGCATGCCGCACTCCGACTGTATCTTGTGACGCGTCCGCTCCCCTTCTCGAACGCATACAGAGTTGCGCCGGAAGAAATGCTTGCTTTGGCCACTCAGTGTGATACCTGCAGTGTTGTCGAATACATGTTTTAGTGTACGTAGTTAGCATTTTCATAACATCTTTGGCATGTTGCAGTCACTTGTTTCACTTTTTATTAACTGTCAAATTGTTGTGGATATGGTAAGAATCCAGGAGTGTAACTCCTTCCCTGGACGTGCCGATGGGCACGGGCTGTGTTATGACACGATGGTGTCATTGTGTCACGTGAGACACGCCAGTCTTAATAACAGCACCTCCTAAGTCGACCTAGATCGAGTCTTATTCCATTTAACCCAACTAAACACCATGGTGCCACTTTTCTTCCTGCAAGGGGAGTGCGATTTAGTAAGTTGTTAACCCCTTTCCATGTACACACCACTTAGAGATGCCACGATGAGGGTTCCACGGCCATGGGCTAATGCCAGTCATCAGGTCAGGGGGCATGGGTGTATCCAGCTGGGCCGAGAGGGGGGCACCCCTTGTAATCCACGTGTATTAATAGTGATCCCATACTATTCGAGACGATGGTCTCCCCGACTTAGAGTTTTTCTTGAAAGATGATTGGGTGATTCCTGGCATCCGGAAAGTTGTTCTGGTGTGTACTGGTCAGGTGTGTTTCCAACCCTAAGACCGCAATGGAAATTAGCCAATGTCTAGATATTGGCTACAGAAATTCCATACACATGGGTAGAGAGTACACCCTCTGCAGAGTTACATCTATTCGAATAGTCGTCTCCAAGATCAAGGGCACAGTTGTGAAGGGTCAAGAATCGGTCCCGGTGTCGGTCTTTTGAGGAAAATAATTAAATTGAGCTTGATTCATCTTGCAGGATATATATGGTCACCACCGAGGCTGTCATGAATATTATTGTTATGCATATTATTGTTGTGATGGACTAACCCATTTCTCCTATTCAACTGTACCGAGTGTTACTATTATTATATGATTACTTTATCCACACCAAGTTAACATTATTTTCGGTGTTCTGGGAACGGGGGTCCCCAGACTTGCCTGCCTGCGGCCTGCGACGTGGCTCAAAGGAGGCCCAGGACAGCCCATCTTCATCAACGCAAGCTCAAGACCCTCGCGAGGGGCCAAGCCTCGCGGGGCGGATGACCAGGAGCTTCCTCAGGCGCGGCCTCGTCAGGCTGGCTCATGAGGAGGCGGAGAGTTCAAGGCAGGGTACCTCGCGAGGTGCCCGTGACGCAAGCCATGACGACCAAGGGCGCCAGTCGGGCGCCAGCCGCGCAGCGTCCTCCTTTCCTGTTTGGTACAAAGGGAGCAAGCGCAGCGAGAGCATCAAGCAAAGGCATCCGTTTGATTGCAACAAGACCAAGACCAGCCCCAACGGCTGGAAGGGAGTCATCGTGGAGCCCAAGCAGGCGTCATCACCAGAGCCTTTGGCAGGCGAGGACCAACTTTAGTCAGGATAAGTGTACCCGCTGTTCCCGCTCAATATTTGGGAAGAGGCCCAGGGCCTTCGTCTATATAAGTAGAGCTAGCCACCATGGTAGAGGGGGACGGAGAGGAGGATCCGGCAATTGGAATCCAGAGAGAGAGAGATAGAGGCCCGATCCTCAAGCTAGAGCGACGGGACACCACTTAGCAGTTCATCACACCCACCAAGAACAGACCCTCGCGAGGCTGTTCTTCCCTGTACTGTTCTTCATCAGCCCAAGAGGCAATCCACCACACCACAAACTAGAGTCGGGTATTACACCACAACGGTGGCCCGAACTAGTATAAATCTTGCGTCTCTTGTGCTGTTCTTGCTAGTAGTTTAGGTCCCTGCGATTCGGCGAGGTACGAGACGGTGGAGGGTTGGATCTCCGCACGCACCCCAGAGTTCGAACCTCAAGGGTCTACCGGAACCCGTAATCCGACATTTGACGCGCCAGGTAGGGGTGCACCGGAAAATCTGCCTTTCGTCGCCTCGTTCTTCCTCAACCACCGCAACCATGTCTGACGCTCGTCGGGCCCGCGCCAAGCGCTGAGCCGCCCTCGCCTCCCATGTCGCCCAGATGGCTCCCGTTGGCGGGCTTCCTCGTCGTTCCCCGTCACCTGCCGTCAACGCCGCCACCGGCCCGGCGGGGAATGAGCAGCAAGCATCGTCCCAGCACCCGTCCATGAGGCGGGACGGCCGCACCGCCACGTCTTCGTCGCGCGCGCCTCGCGCGGCCATGGAGGCCCGAGCTGCACTCATCGCGGCCAACGAGTTCCTGCGCTACCGCCCCGTCGACGACGTCTATGAAGAATGGCTCAACCGCGTCGCCGAGCTCATCCGCGCTGCAGGAGGCGACCCCGCGCCGTCCGTCTCGCTGCACCGCACCACCGCTTGCATGGCGATGAAACTCGGGCTCCTCAGCCGCCTCCTCCTCAAGACGGCGCCCTGGCCCCAAGGCGCGCGGCCCCTGGGCAGAACCCGTTCCGCCAGGCGCCGGCGCGGCAAGAGCAGAGCTACCAAGAAGTTCCTCGCCCGCAAGAAGCTGCTCGAGCGCTCTCCGCTCCAGCACATCAAGACCCTGCGCTGCCAACAGCCGCGGCGCAGGAAGGCCTGCAAGACCAAGCTCTCTGCCGTCCGAGGCCCCCCGCGGCCACGGCGGGCTGCCGCGCCTTCACCACCGAGCTGCGCAGCGTTGCGTGGCCCGCTAAGTTTAAGCCAGACCTGCCTCCTCGCTATGACGGCACGGTTGACCCAACGGAGTTCCTCCAGCTCTACGAGCTGGGCATCGAGGCTGCCAACGGGGACGAAAGGGTCATGGCAAACTGGTTTCCCATGGCGCTCAAGGGCCAGACCCGCACTGGCTCCTGAATCTGGCCCCAGGCACGATCTCTTCCTGGGCCGAGATGCGCACCCGCTTCATCGCCAACTTCCAAGGTACTCGCGACCGGCCACCCACCGTGAGTGACATGCGCCGGATCAAGCAGCTGCCAGGGGAAACTCTGCAAAAGTACATCCAGCGCTTCAACAACGCGCGCCTCAAGATCCCCAGGGTAACGGGGGAGGCCATCATCTCTGCCTTCTCCGACGGCGTGCGTGACATCAAGATGAAGGAGGAGCTGGCGATGCATAAAGATCTGTGCACCTCCCTGGAGCTGTTCAACTTGGCGACCAAGTGCGCCAGGGCTGAGGAGGGGCTCCTCTCCCTCCTCGAGCTGCCTGCCGCGGATCCTGAAGAGAAGAAGTCCAAGGCGAAGGACGTGAAGCGCAAGGGGTGGCCGTGCTCGCGGCTGAACCAGACACCAAGCAAGGCAGAGATCAGCCCGAGTCCTCTAAGGGCAGCCGATACTGCGTGTACCATGACCTCCACACCCACAACACCAATGAATGTCAAGAGCTCCGGGCCATGCGCGAAGGAAGGGTCGGCAGACGCCCCGAGCGCAGCGACCGAGGCTACGGCCGAGGAGGAGGAAGGAATGCAGGACGCCGGGAAAACCGCGGCCCGCGCCAAGGGTGGCGAGACCAACCTCGCGAGGACCGTTGGCAAGACCCACCTCGCGAGGGGGGCTGGAGGGATCAGCCTCGTGAGGATCATCGGCAAGGGAACGCAGGCCTCCCTCCGCTGCCGCTGCCACCAAGGAGAGTCGAAGACCGTCATCAGGACGAGGGGGCCGGGGGCTTCCAGGAAGCGCGTGCAATCGCCTGCATCCTGGGCGGAGCTCAAGCCCCAGCCTCTCACCGCATCTTCAAGCAGTTCGCCCGAGAAGTGAATGCAGTCCTTCCCAAGCTCGAGTCCACGCCCCCTCTCAGGTGGTCGGCGTGCGCCATCACGTTCAGCTCAGCGGATCAGCTCAAGTGCGCAGCCACAGCCGGAGTTCTTCCGATGCTTTGCTCCCCAATCATCAGCAATGTGCTAGTCACCAAGACCCTCATCGGCCGGCGGAGCAGGGCTCCACGTCCTGTCCGTGGAGACATTCAACAATCTTCAAGTGCCTTACAGTCAGCTTCAGCCAACCAAGCCCTTCTCCGGAGTCACCGACGGCTCCACGGTCCCGATCGCGCAGGTCCTCCTTCCTGTCACCTTCGGGGCCCGCGACAACTACTACACCAAGCTCATCGACTTCGACGTCGCTCACATTCGCCTGTCGTACAATGCCATCCTCGGGTACCCAGCGTTGGCCAAATTCATGGCCGTAACCCACCACGGCTACAACATCCTCAAGATGCCAGGAAGCGGCGGGGTCATCACGGTGCCCTGTGAAGAGAGAGATGCAGTGTGCTCCCTGGAGCGAGCTTTTCAGGCCGCATCGCTGGAAGACCCAGACCACAGCAGCAGGGTGCCTCCCGAGGCAGCACCCAAGAAGAAGAAGACATCGACCGACCCGGCTCTTCAAGAGACAGGCCCCTCAGGGTCCGCACCGGGCCAGGGGGAGCCTCCTTCCATCGCATAGGAAAGTGCCCGGCGCCCTCCTCGTGCGGGGCTCGGGGCTCTCCCCTGGAGGGCCACCGACCTCGCCAAGGTCCCGAGGGAGGCGCTTGGGCACCACGTGGAGGCGTGTTTCGAAGCACATTTCCCGCAAGCAGGAGCAAGACCAGGAGGACAGAACCTTCAAGAGTTCATAAGCAAGGCCATTCAGGAGCTACAGGAGTCAAGGGTCATGAGGGGCAGCCGCCGCCACTGTGGCCCCCATCCAGCGAGGATGGTGGGCTGCGCGTCTGTCGACATACCAGGCTCAACCGAGCCGCATCTCAAGAGCGCCTCTGCCTGACGAGTGGGGACGTTCAGGGTCCGCCCACAGCTACGTCGCATGCCTTATGGCCTGCCAAACGCGGCTGCTGCGCACCAGCGTCTCATGAGGACCATCCTGGAGGCTCAAGAGGTCAGGCACGCCGCAGCCCTGGTGGAGATGGAGATGGCCCATGAGGAGTCGCCGGCGCCTCCGGAGCCTGCCGAGGCCCCCGGGCCTGGGGGCTCGTGAGGATCGGCTTCCGCAGCCCACCGAGTCTGCTACATCAACAACCCTTCATCCCCAACATCACCAGGTGACATCTTTAAGTTTTATTTCCGGCTGGGAGCGCCTTCAGGGCCGCATTATTCCCAGGCCGCGTGGGTCCGTCCCTGCGGCATGTATCCCTTTTATTTCATGTCTTTAGCTTATCCTGTTGGGGGCGCCCCTTGGGCTGCATCATCCCCAAGCCGCTCGGGCCAGTCTGAGCGGCATGTATCCTTCATGCGTTTTCCTTAGGATTATGCTCTCGTTCCACCATGCTTGTTATTTGGTGCCTCTTCCTGGGTGGCGAAATCTTCCACGTTAAAGGGGGGGATGCCTGAGCATCGCGACTCAGGGCTCCTACCGGCTCTCTGGCCCTCACCCTCTGGTCTTGCCCATGGCATCGCGACCTGGCTTGCCAGCGACGGCTGAGACCAGCCCGAGAGCCGGGACCCGAGGACGTAGAGTTTCGTCATGTAATCCTAGCTTCTTGGCGTTAAAGGGGTGCACGAGCATCGCAACTCAGGGCTCCTACCGGCTCTCCGGCCCTCACCCTCTGGTCTTGTCCATGGCATCGCGACACAGCTTGCCGGCCGACGGCTGAGACCAACCCGAGAGCCGGGACCCGAGGACGAGTTGCTGTGTCGACGACCGGCTTGCAGCGTTAAAGGGGGGGTGCCTGAGCATCGCGACTCATGGATCCTACCGGCTCTCCGGCCCTCACCCTCTGGTCTTGTCCATGGCATCGCGACCTGGCTTGCCGGTGACGGCTGAGACCAGCCCGAGAGCCGGGACCCGAGGACGTAGAGTTGCGTCATCTAACCTAGCTTGCATGTTAAAGGGGGGTGCCTGAGCATCACGACTCAGGGCTCATACCGGCTCTCCAGCCCTCACCCTCTGGTATTGTCCATGGCATCGCGACCTGGCTTGCCAGCGATGGCTGAGACCAGCCCGAGAGCCGGGACCCGAAGACGTAGAGCACCGGCATCTGGCCAAATTTGCAGGAACACACTCGAAGATAAGGCCCAGAGCCAGGCGCAACCCACCTTGAGGTAGGGCCTCGTGAGTCCCGCGCTGGCTCACGGGTGCCCAGATACACCTCGTCCAGCCCTACCGTGCCAGCCACGTGTCAGGGTGGGGCTGTATACGCCCCGGGGGCTCCTCCCGGAGGGGAGCCCCCTCCCACGTTCCAGTGGAAGCACCATGCTCCGCGCTGGCTGACGACACTGCCGAGGAGCGGCTATGCCCGTATGCATGCGGAAGCGCTATGCTCCGCGCTGGTGATAAACAACTGAGGGTGGCCTCCGGGTCGCATCAACCTCAGGGAGCCCAGAGCTCAGTGGCTGGCCTCGTCGCAACGCCTCCCCTCGGGAGCGCCGCGCGAGGGGGCTGGGCACGGGGGCTGCGCCTGGGTCACGCCCAGACTCACGCCACCCAGCCAGGCCCCTCGGTCCTGGTTCGTCGCGCGTCACTCCCATAGCGGAGCCAAGGTACGCATGTCGTTTGAGCGTAAAGGGGGACTCCTGAGCATCGCGACTCAAGAGCCTAACTGGTCACATAGCCCCTCACCCCTTAGTTCTGAAAGGCTAACAGCGGTTGAGGTATGCGCGGGGCCGGGCTCTGCAGACGTAGAACGATGGGTCCGCCCGAGTCTCACATCCCTACTTGTTGTTCGTGCGCTAAGGGGGACTCCTGAGCATCGCGACTCAGCGGCTGAGGTATGCGCGGGGCCGGGCTCTGCCGGCGTAGAACATAAGCAAGTAGGAAGCACAAATTTCAAGGAATTCAAAAGCAAATATTACAGTCCACACTGTTATCGCAATACCAAACGCAAGTCTAAACGCCTCCCCGAGGCATGATACACGTGCAGGAATTAAAAGCAAGACAGGAGCCACAACGGAGTCACTTGTCGGCGGTGGAGCAGCGCGGAGTGGGCTCGCCTCGTGAAGTAGCAGGGCCGGCAGAGCCTCGCTTTGGCTTGGTGCTGAAGGCCCGGAACTTCCCCAACAGAGCCTCCGCGCGACCCTTCACAGCCTCGGCAGCGGCAGCTGCATGCTTGCCGCTTGCCGGCCCCAGCAGGCTATCCATGTCGACGCTGGGATCGCGAAGATAGATGTGGGTGAGGATCCGCGTCAGTGCCGCAGAAGACAAGACACGCGCCTCGGCCTCATCCGTGGGGCCAAGACCAACGGAGACATCTTCAAGAGCGTGAATCAGGAAGGGAAGCAGCTTGGCGGGGCCGTCCTCTGCGCCGGCCAGTGGGCTCTCCAGGCCGCTATCATAAAGCTCCCTCAGCAAGGCGCGAGCCTTCACCTCCATATCCATGAAGGCCATGCGATCTTCGGCAAGAACCCGCGCCTTGGCGTCCAGCTCGACCTTCCTCGCCTCCAGTTCCTGCTCCAGCACGTCAAGGCGGTCACAACGCTTCTTCAGCTTGGCCTCCCGGTCCTTGGCGGCCGCCTCGCGAGCCTTCATGCTTTCCTGCTGCCCCTGGCGGAGGCGGGCCTCCTCGGCGAGCTGGTTCTGCAGGCCCTTCAGCTCGCCCTCCAGCGTCTCACAGCGACCTTGGATGCTGGCTGCCTCCCCCAGGGCAGCGTCGCGGGCTACCTTCGCCTCACGAACAGCCTGCTTCTCCTCATCGCAAGCCGTCGAGGCCTGGACCAACGCCGCCCGAATCGAAGCGTCGGCGCGAATCCAGCCGGAGGCCAGCTCCAAGCGCCCGACCACCAAGCGAGGGTCGGCGCACAGAAGATCCTGCTGCAGCCGGTCCAGTTCAGCGGCAGCATGATCCAGGACTGTGGGAGGAGTCGGAGAGACCGCAGTTGGTGGAGTAGGAGGAGATGGCGGCGGTGTAGCCACTGCGCCCTGAGGCGGAACCAGCGGCGCCACGACAACAGTGGAGGCAGCGCCAAGCAAGGGCACCTCGGAGGTCGCCTGGACCAAGGGGGCTGAGCTCGCCCCAGCGGGCTCAGCCAGGCCTCGCGAGGACGCCCGGGCAGGAGAGGCCTGGGCGTCGGGATCATCTTCTTTTTCGGGCAGAGGCACCGCCACGGATGGGGCCTCAGGAGCCCCCTTCAGCTTCTTCGCCCATGGGCGCCAGCCTAGCCAAAGAACATGGACATCGACCTCGTCGACAGAGCAATAATCAAGGCAGAAGCGAGGCACTTACAGGTGTCGTCCCCGGTGGACTCAAGCAGCCTCCGGCCATACTTGAAGCCCCAGAGCCGGCTGCAGGGATAAGCTTCAAGGGGACCAGGAGCAGGAGACGCGTCTGCGGACCGCCCCGGGGCCGGGGCGGACCCGCGGGGGACCAGCCCAGTCCGGTCCTTCTTCGGGATCGGGGGCAGGCTTCTGCCTCCCCGCTCACCCTCATCCTCGTCGTCGTCACTCTCGGGGAGGCGGAGAAGGCGGGGCCTGCGCCGCAGGGAAGGAGCCCTTGACTCCGCCCCCGAATCAACCCCCTCTCCTGGCTCCCTTTCCTCCACCTCTTCGCCGGAGTCGGAAGAGGACACGTTCACCAGGTCCTCCGGAGCCTCCGTGGGCACGAGCCCGTCCCCGTTGAAGGCGGGCATGGACCCCACAACCTGCTCCCAATCCTCGCGAAGGAACAGGGGCGCGGGGGCACCCTCCGGTCTCGCCACATCGCCCCCAACCAAGGACTGGAGGACCGTCGCCAGATCCTCGCCGGCCAGGGCCACGGGGCTCGGGTGAGGCCTCCACATCGGAAGCGAGTACTGGCGAAGCGGAGCCAGTTGGTGCTCCAGGAACTCCCTCAGCAGCGACGCACCGGTCAGCCTCGCCGCCGCCGCGTCGGCCGGCTTCAGATCTGCATCCATCTTCTCCAGCACCAGCTTCGCGCGGGGATCCCGAAGCTTCGCTCGGGACCAGTCGTCGGAGCTCTCGGCGGGCTCCGTGGGCAGGATCAGCCGAGGGTGGATTCGCCCAGCATCCACCAAGACCCACTTGCTCCTGAAGCCCTCAATCCGCTTCCCAGGGTTTGAAATAGCGATGGCTCCGCCCGTGTCACGGACGAAAAGGTCAGCGCGGAGGCGGAACCATGGGAGGCTCGGAGGAAGAAGTAGTGGCGCAGCAAGGCCACTGAGGGCTTCACCCCAACATGGGCCTCACAATAGTAGGCGAAGATTTCCAGAAGAAGGACGGAGTTGGGATGGAGGTGCAGAGCTTGGATGTTATAGTGACGGAGGACGGAGAAGAAGAACTTCGTAGAAGGGAGGCACCAGACCAGCAATGATGGCGCCATGAAGAACGGGTAGAAGGTACTCCCCGACCCTCGGGGTGGAGGAGCCGACCTTGAACACCGCCGTTCCATTGGCGCCCTGCGCCTCCGCCAATGGCGCGATCGAGCAAGGCTCGCCACGACACGTTCGGCGGGTCCAGGCAGAGAGTACCGAGCTCCGGCCGGGTTTGGCAAGGAGCCATGGTAGCGAGGGCACGAAGGCGGAGTGGATCTAAAGGTCTTGGAAGCAGGGAGGAGAGGTGCAAGAAAGGGGAGCTGAGCAGCAACTGGAGAAAGTAAAGGAGGCAAGGAATATGCCGCTCTATTATCAACCCGCGCGGTTGCAGAGGCGCCCACGTCCAATCAACTGCCACACGGCACCCAAGGCCGCAGGCTGTTAGGGCCCACGACGCTTCGCACTTGCCCTTTCGCCTCTCTGCACGGCCAAGGTCGGGCGCGCCGTGGCCCCGGGGGCTACTGTCGGCGTTCTGGGAACGGGGGTCCCCAGACTTGCCTGCCTGCGGCCTGCGGCGTGGCTCAAAGGAGGCCCAGGACAGCCCATCTTCATCAATGCAAGCTCAAGACCCTCGCGAGGGGCCAAGCCTCGCGGGCGAGCGGCGGGAGCTTCCTCAGGCGCGGCCTCGTCAGGCTGGCTCATGAGGAGGCGGAGAGTTCAAGGTAGGGTACCTCGCGAGGTGCCCATGACGCAAGCCTTGACGACCAAGGGCGCCAGTCGGGCGCCAGCCGCGCAGCGTCCTCCTTTCCTCTTTGGTGCAAAGGGAGCAAGCGCAGGCGAGAGCATCAAGCAAAGGCATCCGTTTGATTGCAACAACACCAAGACCAGCCCCAACGGCTGGAAGGGAGTCATCGTGGAGCCCAAGCAGGCGTCATCACCAGAGCCTTTGGCAGGCGAGGACCAACTTTAGTCAGGATAAGTGTACCCGCTGTTCCCCTTCAAAATGGCCAATTGTTGGCGCCCTTCCCGCTCAATATTTGGGTAGAGGCCCAGGGCCTTCGTCTATATAAGTAGAGCTAGCCACCATGGTAGAGGGGGGCGGAGAGGAGGATCCGGCAATTGGAATCCAGAGAGAGAGAGATAGAGGCCCGATCCTCAAGCTAGAGCGACGGGACACCACTTAGCAGTTCATCACACCCACCAAGAACAGACCCTCGTGAGGCTGTTCTTCCCTGTACTGTTCTTCATCAGCCCAAGAGGCAATCCACCACACCACAAACTAGAGTAGGGTATTACACCACAACGGTTGCCCGAACTAGTATAAATCTTGCCTCTCTTGTGCTGTTCTTGCTAGTAGTTTAGGTCCCTGCGATTCGGCGAGGTACGAGACGGTGGAGGGTTGGATCTCCGCGCGCACCCCAGAGTTCGAACCTCAAGGATCTGCCGGAACCCGAAATCCGACAATTATCATGCCATGATTTAATTCTGGTCAGCATGTGCATTTAACATAGCCCATCATGAGCATTTGCATCCGTTATATCTTTTGTTCATAATGTTTGCAAGTACATTCCAACGTACTCACAGGCTTGTCCTTGGCTATTGTCTTGGCCAGACGAGGAGGAGGACGAGCTTGCGGAGGAAGATAGCGCTAGCGGGCCTGACGCGTAGAGGAGTTCCCAATCAGTCACCCGTGGGCATGGAGTCTACCATGTGTATCATCCACTAGTGCTTCCACTACACAAATAAAATTGTCAACCCTCACCCTAACGCTTGGCTTACTTTATTTTATTGGTGCTATATCACCGTCATCCACTTTGATATTCCACCGCCACCTATTTTACGAGTGTGTAACATATTGTAAAGCGCTCTGGCCCAACCCAATGTAATATTAGGTGTGTACTGGTTATCTATATCAAGGAAGTCCACCAGCAGTCCTTCTTGGGGCTGGTGAGACTTTGGGCTATTCTGTGATTTATTAGGGAAGTGAGCCTGAGTAGGTCTACAATGAACTACTCATGCATCAGCGTAGAGGCACCAATGAGGATGATGAACCCCTCCTTGATGGTGTCTAGATTGGATATGTGGTTTCTGGAACTTGCAGCGACTGACATTGTGTTTCTTCGACTCCCCTAGGGTTTCTGGAATATTGGGGGTATTTATAGAGCAAAGAGGCGGTGCGGGAGGCCACCGAGGTGGGATAACCCACCAGGGTGCGCTTGGGGGCCCAAGCGTGCCCTGGTGGGTTGTGCCCCCTCGGGGCACCCCTCTGGTACTTCTTCGGCACATCATGTGTCTACTGGTCCAGAAAAATTCTCGAAAAAGTTTCAGTGCGTTTGGACTCCGTTTGGTATTGATTTTCTATGAAGTAAAAAATAAGCATAAAACAGCAACTGGCACTGGGCACTATGTCAATAGGTTAGTCCCAAAAATGATATAAAGTTGCTATAAAATGATTGTTAAACAACCAAGAATCATAGTATGACAACATGGAACAATAAAAAATTATAGATACGTTGGAGATGTATCAGGAAGTTGTGTTTCGTTCTGAAGGCTCTCTCTTGAGAGTAAGAGGTGGTGGAGGGGTATAAATAGGCAGCACCAAAAATCCAACCATTACAAGTCTTTGACCCTACTTGGTGGCACCGATATGGAAATCTCGGTGAGACCGACTAGTGGAAAAGACTTGACCCGTTAGCGCTTTCTGTGTGACGAATTATACCCTCCCTGTGAGGCCAAAGGGCAATGGTTAGGGAAGAGCAGCGCGTCAGTAATTCTGATCGTTTTGTCTCGGTGATTCCGAAACGAACCGACTTCATCAAAGAAACTTGGCAAGGCCTTATCGGTGGGACCGAGAACCAACTCGGCCAGAACAAAATGTTATGGTTTTCGCTATGGGAGTAGAATGATCATCTCGGTGGGTCCGGGGTAGAAAGTATCGGTGGGACCTAAATGATGAATTAGGGTTTGGAAAGATGTGATCATGGGAAAGTGATTGAGGGATTTTGGAGCAATATCACTGAGCACTTTGAGCAACAACCTCATCAATAATACCTCATCCCGTTTTAGAAGTATTGGCTTTCCTAAGGGACTCAATGTGGTCTTGGATCACGAAACCAAAAATGTAGAGTCTTGGAGTAGCCAATTTTTGTCCTTCACATTTTGAGGGGTCCACATTCATTCGTCTATGCCATGCCAATCATTGATCTTTTCTGAAATCTATCATCAATGTTCATTAGATCAGTGACATATATGTTGTTACTAATTACCAAAACCACCTGGGGATTAGTTGCACTTTTAATCTCCCCCTTTTTGGTCATTGTATAGATGAAAGTTTCAACAAATGATATAATGAATGAACTGCATCGTCGCTTTGAGAAGTATCACTAATAAAAAGCTTCTATGATGATACGTGTTTGACAGAGTAGGTCACGTTTTCTGTCATGCATGTACATCCATGACGATTTTATGATACAATCAAGATAGTCATACATGTGCAGTCGTAGAAGTGTTCCATGACAATACTCAAATTATCATCACAGAAGTGTTCACTTCCATGATGATAAATAATGCGTCATGGAAGTGCTTTTGTCAAGGGTAACCGACATTTGGCATCCACCGTAACGGGTCACTGTTAAGCTATTGGGTCCGGTTTTGGATTCGATAACCCGTTAACAGCAACGACCAACGGCAATTTTTCACTTGTAAAATTCTCATTGGCCGGAGAAAACACGTGCCGGCTCCGTGATGGGCCAGATGCCGACCATCCAATGGAGGAGGCTTGCCTATGATACGTCAACACGTCGCAGGGCCCAACAGAGGCCCATAAAGGTTAAAAGGGTCGACCCAGTCAGAGGCTCGTATGATTTACTCAGGTACGAGTGGGCTAGCCCACTAATGGCCTGGTTAAACATGGCCAATTTATGCCCCGCCACGAGATCTGGCCCATTAATGGTTCCCTGAGTCTTTGGGCCCAATTACGGCCCAGTGATATTTTGGCTTGTTAGAGGCCTGTTGTAGACATGGGCCCATTTCAGCCTGGTGTGTCTTTTGGCCTGGTAATGGCCGGTGCTGCCCATGGGCCTTTTATGATCCGATGCGACATCGGACCCACTAACAGACCATGATCAAGGTGGCAACAATTCAGCCTAATGTGACTTTGGGCCTGTTAAAGGCCTTATGTATAATTCGGCCCGTTGATGCCTCTACTAAGCTTTCAGCCTCTTAAAGGCCCATGATATCAGTGGTCTGACCAAGGCCCGAGATATGTTTTGGCCTAGTAACTGCCCGTCATATAACTGGGCCAATAATGGACCGGTGTACATTTCAGCCTGCTAAAGGCCCGTGGACGAATATTGAAAATTGAGTCCCAAAATGCACTGCTAAAGGCACATGGTATCTTCTTGGCTGTAACAGGCCATCAGAATATTCTGCTTGTTAATGGCCCAAAGCTACGTGGACCCAACTAAGCATTCGGTCCACTGAAGGCCCAACTAAACGTTGGGCCCAATGAAGGCCCATGTAATTTATGGGCCTAGCGCACAGCATCCACGAAAGGCGCAAATGGTCGGTCAATGTAAGCCCAAGAAAGTTGCAGGCCGGCCCAATTGTGGCCCGTTGAAATGCAGGCCCATTAGAGGCGACTGTTTCGGCCTGATCGCCTACATCAGATTTTCACCATTTTTTAGATAGCGAATGATGACATATACGGTAACTAGGTATTAAGAACAAGCCTACTCTATACAATGAAGAAATTATGGCATAGTAACTAAGAATAAACCTGAACTATACAATAAAGGATTTATGGTAAATTTTATCCACTGGGCATCAAAGTTCGCCACCAGTGATCATAAAAGCGCAATGAAGAAGCAGATTACAAAAACTTGTCGCCATTGCAGCGTCACAAAATAATACTGAACCAAGACCACTTCCAAGACAATTCAGGAAAGGTTAGTCTTGCATGGGAGCTGCGACGCAAGCACCTGAGCAAGCCTGTGAGACCGGCCTAGCATGTCGGTCATACCTTCCAGCTGTAGCTGTTTAGCAATGAGGTTCTCATTGGAGTTCGCCGCGATCTTCCTTAGAGATTGGACTTCAAGTCAATGTTGAGTTGCAGAATGCCTTTTCAGGCAGTGAAGATGTCGAACTGATTCAGGCAGTGAATTCTATGATCTTGTGTGACTGCTAGTCTTGAGTAACTTGAACACTACACCAAGACATGACTTTGGGATTGTCTCATTATCTTCAAGATGTTTTGCCTTCTTTGCTACAATATATGTTGGGTTTGTCTCACAACCTTCAGTAGACTTGTGCATGCCATCAGGCATATCACCATGAAACAAGTAGAGAGATGACAATTTTTGCATGTATATAAACAAAGATGATAATTGCGTTGTCAATTCCATACAATTTCAAATTAGAAAATAAAGAGACAATTCAAAATGTCAATAGAATAATTTGGCATTGTTCATAATGCGGGGAGCTTCACCACACTACTAGATTACCATATCAATAAAACAAGCATAGATGAAGGGCAAAAGACAATCATCGTATCTATTTTGGTTAATGTGCACGGCATGTTGTTCATATCATCAGCCACATCAGTAAGATAAAGGACAAACTGACAAGGCGCAAATGTGGGCTGCTTCACCACACACTGGATTATAGATCAACAAAAACAAGCATACATGCAGGGCTAAGGAAAATCATTAGATCAATATTGAGTATTGTGCATGGTATGAATAAGGAATTTCATTTTACAACTAAAACTTGGAACTTATAGTTGTTGCGAACATGCATTTTGATAGAAACAACAAAGTAAACACCAGTTGACAATAGGGAGTATGAGGAAATTAAATATCAGTTGAGGATAAAGGATTTAGAAGGACTGACTTACATTAACAGTCCGGCTCTATAATGCCCTTCTCCGTGTCAAGGGAAGGATAACTCAAGAATTTCAGCACAGAATCTTCTTCATAAGCAGTGCCTGTACTCTACATTTTGTAGAGAGAAATTATATATATGATAATCCTAGAAGGGGTAGAGGATAATGAAGATAAGATGCAGATTGATGCTACATAATCAACTACCTATCCCTATAAGTACAAGCGTTAAAGGACAAAATGTACTGACTACAACAATGGGCTACACTTCTGGACTGGCAAGGTGTGTGTATTCAAATTTTTGGTAAGATTAAATATAGATCTTATATTTTTTTAGTAAATAGTGGGCAAGGGAGATAAGATGCAAAGTAATGCTACACAATGAACCAATCTCTCCTTCCCATAATATAAGAGTGTTTTATACACTGAGGTACTATACAAGCTCTTATATTTTGGGATGGAGTGAATAGCTGTTAATGTAAGTACAGTGATAGAAGACGTTTGGTGCTTACAAGAGGACTGCAGAGCTAAACCACTTCAAAAGCATTGGGTTGATTCTAAATTTATGTAAAAGGTCGATACGGATCTCATAATGTCCACCGAATGGAGGATAAGCAGGATAACATGTGCAGTGATGCTACATAGTCAACCAGCTATGAAAGTAAGTATGGTCATACAGGGCAAGAGGTACACACAAGAGCAATGAAGTGTGTAGAGTTGCGAGAATCTGTGGTCCCTTGAGAATGACTATTCTACTGCAAACAGTTTTCGTAGAAGTGAGATGGTAAGGCACATGCAGAAATGTAATTCAAATTGTGATGTGATATCATAGACAGTACCTTACGCTGCAGATGAGACCAATATGTAACAAGATTATTCCGATCCTTTGTCTACTAAATGCAGACCTTTGGAGACTTTACAGAAATTTCTTTTAGAGGCTTGCCATTGAAGTGCGCTTGCCTCGGGTAGGAACGATACTTCATAAATGAGTGCTTAAAAAGCGCAACCAAGCCTAGCTCGTCTTGACTATCCAGTTTGGTACTCGCCTATTTAAAAGAATGAAATCTTGTGTCTTCTATCAGCATAAACATATGCACTAATTTACATGGATAACATTAGTACATTACTTACACGTAAGTTGCGGAGGAAGATTGGAAATTGTTCTTTGTTTGTGGTATAGTCTTTCCATGAAGGAAAGATGCGCACAAAGTTCCTGACAAACAATATAAGCTTCGTCTTCTAAACTGGTAAGAAGTGGAATAGGAGTCCTATTTGTTGCAATTGGGTCTCTCTCTCTCTCTCTCTCTCTCTCTCTCTCTATCTCTTGCTCTCTGTGTGTGCGTTCAAAAAGGGACTTGGCAACTGGATTTGGTCTACTCTTTGCTAGGATGAGGGATTTGCACCATAGAGCTGGTGCTATGACAACCCGCATCATCATATTGTTTGCTGCAGTTGGGGTCTGTTGAGTTGGGGCATCAAAGATGGCCAGTGTAGTAGGGCTAGAGTCTGCTAGAGTTGGAGCCGTGTTTTATGGGTCTGGTGATATTGCCACTACACCTAATGGGCTATTTCATTTATCAGGTGTCACTACCTTTTCCAAATAGTTTGTTCGTGCTCCTTCGTGATCAGCAATCGCCCTCTTCCTTTTGAACGTCTGATACACAAGAACATCATTTGAATGGATAAATATGGTGTGATGACATATGGAATATGTACTGAAAATGGATAGGCAGGGCGTATTCACATAGACGATGTGTAAACTAAGCAAATGGCAGTGCAACAAAGTAGAAGCAATGCAAAGCATCATTTGCAAGATATGTGCGACCAATATAACCTTGCAAAGTTAGAGCAAGCACCTTGATGGGTGAATAAAATAGGGCATCCGCCTCTGACTCCTGAATTAGGGAGCTACATTGACTTAGTTCTCCCTCTAGTTCAAAATCATTGTTAGGATCATATTCTGAACACGAATCTGTAGCTGTAGAGCGTTTGCATTGCATTGCATCCAGACTAGATCTCAGTCCGTTAATGCCAAGTTTGACAGCCATGGCATTGTTCTACGTTATTCTTTTCATGCGCACAAGCTCATAATCATTATGATGATGTTCAGTATCCGAGATCCATGAAAACATAAAAGTAGTCAGATTATCTATGGAACCGTGCTGACCAGACCACACAGAGAAATACAAACCTCTTATGTCTCTATAAGGGGCAGACACCGTTTCAAAAATGAAGTACGAACATTAGAATCATATCAAATTCGTATTTGAACAAATAAACTAAGGAATTATGAGTGGCATAATGTTTAGCTTCAAGGGTGGAGTGCTGGTAGCGCGACACAAAGCAAGTAGGCAGATTGTATTCCATGTAAAATATTGTAGTCTATGTAAAAGGTCGATATGACACTTTTTTTCCTATACGATGCAGTGTTCGTTGCCAACACATGATGGAAGAGATCACATAGAGAAATACTATTCACTCATGTCTGCGGTTCCAGTATTTTGAAACAGGGTGGTCCACCCTAAAAGAATATTGACAACAAATATGACAAGGCAAGCATAGAGGTAGTGAATCAATCATTACTCGTGAGCTCACTAGGACAAGTATGCAGAATTGTAACTGCAGTAAGAGTCCGTCCAAACTCTGAATTAAGAAGTTGGTCTAGCATTTATTGTTTGCAACTAATTGAAGTGAATAATTGGACATCATATCAAATGAATAAGAAAGAAAAGTAAAATTGTCAACAAACCTGACATGCAATAGTAATCTAGGTCAATGTCACTATGAACAACAATCCAACATGACTAGTGTCTATTGCTAGGGCTGGAATTTTTAAACCCGCTGATCTTTACAGGTACTAAAAATTACTGAAATATCTGAACCATTGTCGGTGGGAAATGACACCTATGGGATCACAAGAATCCCTATTGCGGTTGCGGGGCGTGGGGTTGAGAGAAGAGCGGGTCTAACAGAGAAGCACACAGTTCGTTTATCCAGGTTCGGGCCGCGAAGATGCGTAAAACCCTACTCCTGCTTTGGTGGATGTATTCTGTGTTCTTGAGCTAGCTACGGGGTGTAACGAGCTCCAAAAAGCCGAATCCTTCTCCTGGTCGCCTCGGGCCTCCTTTTGTAGGTGAAAGGGGCTGCCACAATGGCACACAGGAGGTGGAAAGGTCTACAGGGGCACGAGGTTATCCCTCGTATTGCAGGACAAGGTGCACTTAATGCATCGCTTAGGTGTCCTCTCACTTTATTGGGGGCGGGGGCGAGGCCCATCCTGTCCGTTGCCGCTCCTCCAGGCTTTGACACGTGCCCTAGCCAGCGATGCATGCGGTGCCATGTAGGCAGGCAGGCAGCTGAGGTGGCGCGGTGGTGGTGCCTCCACGAAGGGCTGCATGTTGCCGCGCAGGTGCCCGCCCAGTTGGTTGGGTCGACAGATGCATGCGAACGGCGGCGGAGACTTGGTAGGTGCGGGCCTGATGGTGGCCCTGCTGGTGCGCTTGGCGAGGGCCTTGCCGTGTGGCCCAGCCAGGGTCTTGCCGGGTGACCCGGCAAGGGTCTTGCCATGGCGCGCAGGCGTCCCCGGCAAGGATCTTGCCGGGGGTCTTGTTGGTTCCTTCGGCGAGGATGGCTGGCTTCCCATCCTCACTTGATCTTGACTATTCTTTGTCTTCACAAAGATCTGCATGCCACCACAGAGGTGCCTCCCGAGCCCTGTCCCAACACATGTGTTGAGTGTTGGTGGGCTCAAGGGTGGCTCGCTCGGCTAGCGTGGGTGAGCTGCCCCGGCAAGGGTCTTGCCGGGGACGCTGGGGCCGCCCCGGCAAGGATCCTTGCCGGGGAAACCTGCTTCGCCCATCTGATCTTTGTGGCCTTGGTCCTTGTTGTTGCTTTGCATCGTCTTGGGCTTCGGTCTTACCTTGGCTCACCTCCTCCACTCTGCTTGGTGTGGCCGTGGGCGTGGCTCTGACTGCCCGTGCACAGGTTAAGGGGTACAAAAATGTGCCCCTAGTTTTGTACACCGACAGGAGCCCCCGGGCCTGGGCCACACATAAGCGCGACACGTTGTTGGGTCAGGCCCAAAACGGTGCGTGGGCAGGCGGGGCGGTTTTTACCGCGGTAAGATTTTTCGCGCGCTGCGCTTCAAATTACCCGCGCGCGCGGCGCGATGTGAAGGGGCGTGCGTGACATGGGCAGCATGCGTGGAACGGTTTCCGCACGCATGCGTCACATCGCAGTAAAGAGGCGGCTCGTGCCTTCCCCGTAAAAGGTGGGAGGCATGGAGGCGCGGCTCATTTACTGAAATGGGGCCGAGGCGCGGTCTTCAAGGCGTCCACTCCCCACAATCACGGGGTAGGGAGAGGTCGCCTCACTTGTCCCCTCGGTTCTGCACACCGTCCACGCGTCTTCCATGCGCTTGGGGTGGCAAACGAAGGAGGCGGGAAACCGGGCCGTCACTGGTTGGGGCAGCGGGTTGGTCCTGGTTCCCTGCGCCTCCCATGTCTTGATTGGCCGAGCGGGGTGGCCGTGCCCCAACCCCGTTCCTTTATAAAGAGCGGGAAGGGGGGATGGCATCCCGCATTCTTCCATCTTCTCCCTTCTTCTGCTTCTGCTCCTTCCTTCCATTCGTCATGGAGAAAGGAAATCACGGTCCTTCGACGGTGGCGGCGAGGGTCACCGCCCGACAACGCGCCCCTCCTCCTCCTGTGCCCGCGGTAGCAGAGCCGGCTGCGAGGGGAAGGGGGAGGGGGCGAGGCCGGGGCAGAGGTCGCAGTGCTCGGGGAAGAGAAGGATGGGGTGGCGCGCCAGCCTCGCCCCCGCTAGTAGCTCCTCCTCTGATGGAGGGCCATGTTGGGGACAACCCCTGCGAATTCTTCGTCAGGCTGCGCTGTCGCCTTCGCCTCCCGACTCCATTTGCGTGGGAGATGGAGCTGGATCCACCGCAGTTGTTGCGGCTGCACATGAGGGGCTGCGGGATCAGCAGCACATGGGCTAACATCGAGTTCCCCGCCCCTCACGTCATGTATCTCCACCGAGGGTGGAAGACGTTCGCTCGTCTCCGCATCTTGATGGAGGGGCTCACTCTCCATTTCAAACTAATGGAGGGTGGCCTCCTCTCTGTGAAAATCTTCGGGCACTTCGGGACTCGTGCAAGGTGCTGCGTGGAGAGCTCTTCTGACGACGAAGATCCTTCCTCGAGCGAGAGTGACGAGGAGGACAGCGGGGCAGGCAGCGGGGACGAGCCCGACTAGGCGTCGGACGCCCCGCGCCTGGGCGGGTGCGGCAGCAGCAGCATCTGCACCTGGCCGCTCCTCCGGGAGGAGTTTGCCTGGGGCGGGGCCAGCTTCCTGAACTTCTCGGGGCCGTCTCCTTGGGCGGCTGGCGTTGGGACGCTGCGGAAGAGGAAGAGGGCGGGCGGCAAGGCCGTCAACTCAGAGTACACGGGCTCCGACGTCTTCATCGCGTATTGCCGGTCCTGCCGCCTCGTCTTCCAGCTCCTTCCCCGACACCGTCATCACGGGCCCGCCCGTGGGCGGCCACCAAGATGTTCTCTGCTCCTCGTAGCTCGCCTAGGTGCCCCTTTTGCTCTTTCGCCTTCTCGACCCGCCTCCTGAGGAGAGGGACAAGAAAGGGATTACGAGCACCTTATCTCGTTTTAGTCTTGTAAGCCTTCGGGCCTTTGTTAACTATACAGAATGATTTTTAATGAAAAAGGGATGTTTGCCGGGCTTTTCGTTCGTAGGTAAAACCCACGACAAGGAGTAAATCCTTGTTACTTTCAAGATAAATGTTTTCTCGCCCGGCAACATGCCTTGCCGTCCCCCCACTTCGCTCGACCTATCTCACGCGCTTGGCGGAGGCAGGGATGAGGTGGGTTTAGGCTCCTCGTTTTATTTCCTTGCTGCCGCGACTACGACCAATCTTTGTCCCAGGAAACGAGTCCCGGGGTCCGGACTGAGGGGAGCACAGTAGCCTAAGGATAAAACGAGATTTCACATACCCCGGTCCATAACGAAACACATGATAAGGGATAAAGAACTTATCTGAATCTGTAGCCCCCGGCAACCTTGGCTTGCCGCGGGTGGATCTTTTCTCTTGTAGCCCCCGGCAATACTGGCTTACCGGGGCCCGGGCGCCGGTCTGTCCCCTTTCTTCCAAAGCAGCTCGGCAAGGATATCCATGTGTCCTGCGAACCAAAGAAGACGGAGAACAACTGAAAGACGCCACTCCACCTCTAAGCTAGGGGTTAGCCGCCGCTAAGCACTATCAACCCTTATCAAGGACGAGACTCGACCTAGGATGCATGCTATAACTTAGGGCGCCAGCGCTTCATTTATTCTCGCTCAGGGTCTGCGCCTGGCTTTGTACAAAGGGTCACATGCCTTGCGGCAAAGCTCGTACAAAAGGTGGCTTGCCGGGAGGCCCGGCAAGCCGCGCCTTATGGGTAAAACTTGCGAAGATGCTCGATGTTCCAGGAGTTGCTCACTGGTACGGCATCCTCGGTCTCCGGGCGGACTGCACTAGGCCCGGTGACTCGTATTACCTGATAAGGGCCTTCCCACTTTGGCGTTAACTTGTTGGAATTCTTGGCCGACTGAATGCGCCGAAGAACAAGGTCACCTTCCTCAAAGCTTCAGGCATGAACCTTGCGGCTATGGTAGCGGCGCAAGGCTTGCTGGTAGCGTGCCGCTCTCACAACCGCCCGAAGACGATCTTCCTCAATGAGCGTCGCGTCATCTTGGTGCAACGACTCTTGCTCAAGCTCCTCATAAGCGAACACTCGAGGTGACCCGTATATGAGTTCCGTGTGGAGAACTGCTTCTGCCCCGTATACCAGGGCAAAAGGTGTCTGGCCGGTAGCTCGATTTGGTGTCATCCTGATCGACCAAAGAATCGCCTGCAGTTCATCAATCCAGCGTATTCCGCTCTTGTGCAGCTTGTCAAAAGTCTTTGCCCTCAGGCCTCTTAACACTTCAGCATTTTCCCTCTCCGCTTGGCCATTGCTCCATGGGTGTGCCACGGAAGCAAAACAGACCTTGCTGTCGAGGTCCTGAATGTATTGCATGAAGGTGTGGCTTGTGAATTGCGTGCCGTTGTCAGTGATGACTCTGTTTGGCACACCAAAACGGCAGACCATTCCTTTGAAAAACTTGACAGTTGACTGAGCAGTCACCTTTCTCACTGCTTCCACCTCTGGCCACTTTGTGAACTTGTCGATTGCAACGTACAAGTACTCAAAGCCCCCGACGGCGCGGGGGAAGGGGCCGAGTATATCGAGCCCCGGGACTGAGAATGGCCAGGAGAGAGGGATTGTTTGAAGGGCTTGAGCTGGTTGATGAAGCTTCTTTGAATGGAACTGGCATGCTTCACACTTGGTGACAAGCCGTCGCATCCTGGAGGGTGGTGGGCCAGAAGAAACCTTGTTGGAACGCCTTCCAGGCAAGGGCCCTTGACCCTATGTGGGAGCCACATATGCCTCCATGTATCTCTGCCAACAGCTCGAGTCCTTCCTCCCAGGGGATGCACTTGAGTTTCACACCGTTCGGCCTTCTCTGGTACAGTACGATGCGTCATCGATTTAACTGCAGAAGCGGACCGACGGGCTACTTTCTCCGCTTCTTCCTGCTCCTCAGGAAGCTTCCCTGTCTGGAGGAATTGGGCGGTATGCTGCGCCCATGTCGGAGCTTGAGGCTCGACGATAAGGACTAAAGGCATCTCTTCCGCCATCGCAGCGACTGTCTCTATAGCCAGGGCCTGACGACCCGTTGGGGGGGTTTGGTAGGAAAGTACTTGCCGGGACCTGATTTTCTCCGCTTGCTCTGCCCTGCTGATGGATCGACGGATGGTTGAGTTAACCGGAGCAAAAAGTTACCTGGTTCCACAGGTAGCTTGAATGCGGCACGCTTCGACAGGTAATTGGCGACGTGGTTCCCTGCTCGGGGGACGTGCTCCGCATGGATACCGTCAAAGAGTTCCTCCAATTTCCTCACATCATCTACGTATGCTTCCATCAGTGTGCTCTGATAATCTTTGTTGACTTGCCTGACAACGAGCTGCGAGTCACCTCTGACGATGAGCTTCCTGACTCCGAGGTCTACCGCGATCCTGAGACCGGCAAGCAATCCCTCGTACTCGGCGGTGTTTTTGGCGGACATCTCCCTGGGGAAGTGCAACTGGACCACGTACTTGAGGTGCTCTCCGGTGGGTGCGACGAGCAGCACACCGGCATTGGCGCCTTGCAGCGAGAAAGCTCCATCAAAGTACATGACCCAGTTGAAGTCTGCCTCCTTGCCGGGGAGAGTCGTCTCCTGGGTTTCTTCGTCAGGCATCGAGGTCCATTCCGCGATGAACTCTGCCAGGACTCTGCTCTGAATTGTCGAGGTGCTCTCAAACTTTAGGCCGAAGCTTGATAGCTCCAAGGCCCATTCCACAATTTTTCCGGTAGCATCTGGGTTGTGCAGTATCCGTTGCAATGGGAGGCGGGTGATGACAGTGATCTCGTGGGCCTGGAAGTAGTGATGTAGCTTCCTCGAGGCCATAAGGAGGCAGAAGAGCAATTTCTGCACACCGTAATACCTTGACCTAGCCCCCTGCAAGATGGAGCTGACAAAGTAAACCGGGTGCTGTATCACCTTCTTCTTGGGCACCACTTCACTCGACCGCGCGGGCGTCACCTTGGTGGCACCAGAATCTGCCGGGGGTCGCGCCTTGTCGGCACCGGGCCCTGCCGGAGGAATCTTCAGCTCGCCCTCTGCTGGTCCTGCCGCCATTTCTGCCTCCTCATCGACCTCCCTCTGCGCCACTAGTGCGGCGCTGACCACTTGATTCGTCGCCGCTAGATACATCAACAACGACTCTTGTGGTTTAGGCGCAACAAGTATCGGCGTGGAGGAAAGGTATTTCTTCAGGTCCTACAGCGCGGCCTCGGCTTCTAGTGTCCACTCCATTGGGCCCACCTTTTTCAAGGTTTTGAAAAAGGGAAGGGCGCGCTCGGCGGACTTGGAGATGAACCGGCTCATGGTGGCAACGCAGCCAGTGAGCCGACGCACATCCTTGATCCGCTTGGGCGCCTCGATCTGCTCAATAGCCTTGATCTTGTCTGGGTTTGCCTCGATCCTGCGCTGTGACAGAAAGAACCCAAGAAGCTTGCTGGACGGGACACCGAAGACGCACTTCTAAGGGTTCAACTTGAGGTTGATCTTGCGCAGGTTGGCAAACGTCTCTTCCAGATCTTGCACAAGAGTCGGCCCATCCTTGGTTTTGACCACTATGTCATCCATGTAGGATTCGATATGTCTATGGAGCTGAGGTTCAAAACCAATTTGGACCGCTCTTGCAAACATTGAGCCAGCACTCTTCAACCCGAAAGGCATCCGTAAAAAGCAATACGTACCCCATGGGGTGATGAACGCTCTCTTCTCTTCATCTTCTCTTGTCATGAAGATTTGGTGGTATCCTGAGTAGGCATCGAGGAATGATAAAGATCACACCCGGCCGTGGAGTCGACAATCTGGTCGATGCGCGGCAACGGGAAGGGGTCCTTAGGACAAGCCTTATTGATGTATGTGTAATCAATACACAACCTCCACTTCCCATTTGCCCTGTGCACCACTACCGGATTGGCCAACCACGTCGGATGGAGCACCCCTCCACCAAACCTGCCGCTTCTAGCTGCCTGATCTCCTCTTTGATGAACTCCTGCCTCTCTAGAGCCTGCTTTCTGACCTTCTGCTTGACGGGCCGCGCGTGGGGGCAGACAGCTAGGTGGTGCTCAATCACCTCCCTGGGAACACCGGGGATGTCGGACGCTTGCCATGCAAAGACGTCGACATTCGCCCGTAGGAAGGTGACGAGCTCGCCTTCCTATTTGCTGTCAAGGGTGGAGCCTATAGTGAAGGCCCCTCCTGTGCCGTCCTCCGCGACGGGCACCTTCTTGGTCTGTGGCGGCTCGGCTCTGGATCTCTTGCTCTTGTCGGCAGAGCTCTCTGGCACGTCTTCAACGGTAGCACAACACCCCGAAGAGATGCGCTTGCCAGAGTGGGTGCGAGAGGTCTTGCCGGGCTCCTTCTTTCCTCCCGGGCCTTCGGCGGCAGGAGTAGGTGCCTTGACGGCAGGTGCTGCAAATCCTTCCCGGTAGAGTTGTTCAGCGCAGATCAGTGCGTCCTTCTTGTCCGAGGGGACGGAGATGATGGTCAATGGCCCGGGCATCTTCAGCATGTTGTAGGCCTAGTGTGACGCCGCCATGAACTTGGCCAGTGCCGGGCGGTCGAGGATCCTGTTGTAGGGCAAGGGGATCTCGGCTACGTCGAAGACGATCTTCTCCGTTCTGTAGTTCGATTCTCCTCCAAAGGTCACGGGCAGCGTGACCGTTCCTTTCGGCTGGCTCCTCCCCGGATAGACCCCTTGGAACGTGCCCGTTTCCTCGAGGTCTCCGTCAGGGATTTGCAACCTTTTGATCACGACATGCGAGATCAGGTTCAGGCCGAACCCGCCGTCAACCAACATCTTGTTCACCCTGAGGTTGCGTATTGTTGGCGAAACCAACAACGGCAAACACCCGACCGCGGTAGTGCGATCAGGGTGATCCTCGGCGCCAAAGATGAGAGGCGTGCTGGACCACTTTAGGGGCTTCTGGGTGTCAAACGACGGCTCCGTTGCCGTGACCTCTCGTGCCCACTGCTTGAGCTGGTGGCGAGAGGTATGCAGCGAGGCACCGCCATCGACGCACATGGCCTCCGTAGCCTACTGGAACCCTTGCTCACCGGACTCGTCATCCTCGTCGTGATCGTCGAATTCTTGTTTCTTGTAGCGGCCCCGGGCGGGCCTCTCTTTTAATGATTGTCCTTGCCGGGGCGGCCTCCCTGGCCGCCATGCTTCTTGCCGGACCCCTCAGCACCATCTTGGTCTTTCTCCTTGTCCCGCCTTTCATACTCAACTTTTTGCTTATCAACAAGCAGCTCGACTTGTCGGCAGTTCTGGAGATCATGGCCCTTGGTGCGGTGGATCTTGCAGTATTGCTTGCCGGAGCTTCCTGGCTTGTCGGTGGCCGCCAAGGCCCGGCAGGCGGCGCACCCGGCAATCTCCTTGCCGGGGGTGTCTGCCTTGACCTTCTTGCCGGCACCGGTGTCGTCAGATCCCTCAACGGCAAGCACATCCTTGCCTTTGCGTTTCTTGTTGCGACGCCGGCCCTTCTTCGTCGGGGCGGCGACGTCCTCATCGGTAGAGTCGGTTTCCGCGCCGGCGTCTTCACCGGGGTACTTCCTTCCCTCTTCAGCTCGGGCGCACGTGTCGGCCAGAACGTAGAGTTCGGCCACATCCTTAACCTTGGTCATCGCCAGCTCCTAGCGCATCTTGCGATTGCGCATGTTCTGATGGAACGCGCTAATCACAGCGGGGGATGAACGTCGGGGATGTTGTACTGCACCGCCTAAATCTCTGGATGTACTTGCGCAGGGTCTCCCCTTCCTTCTGGGGAATGTTATGCAAATCACTGGCCTGGCCATGAGCTAGGTGGCCTCCTGTGAAGGCGCCAACGAACTCATGGCATAGATCTGACCAGGAAGAGATGGAGTCCGCCGGCAAGTGCATCAACCAAGACATTACATTGGGTTTGAGCACCATCGGGAACTAGTTGGCAAGCACCTTGTCGTCGCGAGCCCCAGCGGCCTACATCGCGATGGTGTAGATGCTGAGGAACTCGGACGGATGGGTCTTGCCGGTGTACTTCTCACCGACGTCGGGCTTGAAAGTGCGGTGGGACGGCCACTAGAACTACCTCAGCTCACGGGTAAAAGCCGGGCAGCCCACCTCGTAAGGTAGGCCGCGGGCACCCCCGGTGCCGGGTGGTCCGTAGCATGTCCCGCCCGCTTGTCCGACTGGCGGCGCGTTTCACGCCGGTGCTCGACGGTGGTTCGAGCGTCTTCGTGAGCTCGCTCCCGAAGAACCTGGCGCTGGTCGCGGAGGGTCCGTGGACCGGACGATGCTATGGAGATGTTATCACCAGCGTCGTCGCGACGGGCCGATGCCCGCGGCGGCTGGCGAAGAGGAGGAGAGTGCAGCGTGGCCGCAGCTCTCCAGTCCTCCCAGCGTCAGCATGTGGTGGTTCGGTGGAGCGGCAAGCCGAGGGCCCCGCCGGTCACGGATCGTCTTTATTCGCAACGGCGATGAGGCTCCGGATGGTGGCCCTCCACTCATCGAGCTTCTCCGCAGCAGGAGGGAAGTCGAGGAGCAGTTGCGTGCGTGCCAAGGCCTCCGCTGGCGTGGGTGGCGGCGACAACTGAGTGGATCGTGGTAGGCTTCGACTTCTAACCATGTTAGACGGAGCTCCGTCACGACCCAGCGGTTGCTTGCCATTTTCACCAGCGCATTCGGCGAGCGTGTTGAACTCCTTCGTCTTGCCGATGACGCACAGGGCTCTTCCCACGGCGGTGGCCAGGGTCACCAACATGGTGACGCTGCTCGGCGCGCACACCATGGGAAGAACGCGCGGTGGTCGCCGGTGTATGCTTCCTGGAGGTCGCCGCGCCGCCCAGAGTTGGTGCAACGACACCCTCGGAGGGCCCCCCGCCGCCTGCGGGGGCCCCAGCTCCATCCCTGGGCCCGGCGGTGTTGGTCGGTAAATGCGGTGCCTGCGAGCAGCGCGCTTGCTAAACTATGACTGGGTGGTGGTCTTTGGTGCTTTCATGGCTGTGGCCGAGTCCTGTCGCGGCCAGTCCGCTGCTCGTCCGCACCAGCACGGGCCATTCGGCCCCCAGCGAGCCGATCGCCGTGGCCATCATCTTCTTAGGGGCCATGTCGATGAAGAAACGCTCACTCAACTGCTAAAACCAATTCTCACAATTGCGCCACCTACCTGGCGCGCCAAAGATGTCGGTGGGAAACGACACCTATGGGATCATAAGAATCCCTACTCCGGTTGCGGGGCGCGGGATTGAAAGAAGAGCGGGTCTAATAGAGAAGCACGCGGTTCGTTTATCCAGGTTCGGGCCGCGAGGATGCGTAAAACCATACTCCTGCTTTGTTGGATGTATTATGTGTTCTTGAGCTACCTACGGGGTGTAACGAGCTCCAAAAAGCCGAATCCTTCTCCTGGTCGCCTCGGGCCTCCTTTCATAGGTGAAAGGGGCTGCCACAGTGGCACACATGAGGTGGAAAGGTCTACAATGGCACGAGGTTATCCTTCGTATTAGAGGACAAGGTGCATTTAATGCATCGCTTAGGTGTCCTCTCACTTTATTAGGGGCGGGGGCGAGGCCCGTCCTGTCCGTCGCCGCTCCTCCAGGCTTCGACACGCGCCCTGGCCAGCGGTGCATGCGGTGTGTCACGATCGGATTTTCAATAAAAATATTTATTGAACAACCGACCCATGAAATCCAATATGAGGATAAATCCTCCATATCGGTAGACAAAACTTTGATACAAGAAGCCAGTAGCATTACAATATTACAAGGGTCGGACTAAAGATGCCCAACCAATTATTACAACACGCCAATAATCATACATGATGGCAGATATGGCACAAGGTGTAGGGTGGAAATACTACTGACTTGGAGTATGCGTGGTTGGCGGAATAACACAAATTGGTTAATAAGTCTCTTGCCTTTGGCGGCTCATCGGCGTCGAGGTGAGGCTCGATGAATTTATTTGGGTAGCGAGCGGATATTTTACAAGGACTAATCCGAGTGCATACGAGACTGACTGGGATTCCTCTAGGCGTCGGACTCGCTATCGAACTCTTCATCCATGAGATCGCCTTCGTCGACATCCGCCAAATCAACACGCCCGGTGAGTACTATGAAAGTACTACAAGACAGTTCGGACAAAAGATATAACAAATGGAAGCATGAATGCGACATAGTTAATCTTAACAATGCTCAATTAAAGCAGTATAGAAAAATAATTAAAATGGGAGTCGGCGGTAGTCCGCTCGAAAACAAGGAGGCAAACTTAAAACCCGAGCAGATTATGCAGGCGGCGCCTCGAAGGTGAATAAATAAGCAAAATATTGCCACGATCGAGCGTCTAAGCGACACCTCATAAAGGGCTTATATTGAAATAAAAATGCATGTGTGCATGATCGGACGTCTGGCGACATCACGAAAGGGCTTATAATAAAAATAAATAACAGCAATATCGCGATGGATGTCCGGCGACATCACGAAGGGCTTATAATAAAAATAAATAGCGGCAATGTCATGATCGGATGTCGAGCGACATCACGTAAAGGGCTTATAATAAAAATAAGTAACAGCAATGCCGCAATCGGACGTCTGAGCGACATCACGTAAAGGGCTTATAATAAAAATAAGTAACAACAATGCATGATCGGACGTCTGAGCGACATCACGTAAAGGGCTTATATTAAAATAAGTAACAGCAATGCCGCAGTCGGACGTCTGAGCGACATCACAGAAAGGGCTTTCATCACAAAGATATAGCACTCATAATAAATATTCAACACATGAATATAAACAGGTTAGTCCATCCACAGGAATAAACATTTAACCGGACTTAGTACTCATGTGATTTACCGGAGTATCTGTCACCAAAACTGACACTTGTCGGGATAAGATATCTGAGAACTTGGACATGGATAAGATGATTCGAGGATTTATGACTCTGCAGAGTTTGTACTAACATTACCCACAGCTAACGGATTTCCGTAGTCACGAAGGACTAGTTCCGTTTATGGTATTTCGGAAGAAACACAGCTAACCAAGACACACCCATCCTACCTCACGATGCCAGAATCACCCCGGACATCGACCAAGAAAAACTTTTGAGGCAGGAGATCACAATCTCGAATAGCATGGGATCAAATTTATATTCGCGGCGCTCTAAGGGTGCCCCCTCTCGGTCCCAACCGGAAACACCCATGCCCCTGACGGATGGTGGCTTTAATCCAGGGCCATGGAACCATCATCAAGGCCTCTCCATTTGGAGTGTACCAGGAAAGCGGTTTGCTACTTACTAAGCCATATCCCTTGCGGAAAACATGTGGTAGTACGGGAAGGGAAATGGATGGGAACCGAATGACACGGGTTGACACTGAAGTCAAATAGTATGGCATAAGACTGGCATGCTACAACACTGACATCTTACCCATCCTCATGCCAACACATGGCCGTGCATTCACATCAAACACGTATGGATTATCGAACTCACTTGCCTCAATTTTGCATGAAAGATAACATTCATCGGTATGCTCACAAACATGCCATGAAAACTACTTAATGCTAACCTGCCAGAACACTCATCATATAAAAAGTTCAAACATGCTTATGCGGTTCGGAGTAGTCGGAGCCTAGCTCGGTGAAGTTTGCGGTCCCGTCACCTCCTTCGGTATCTACGGTATAAAGAAAACATACACAGCTTAACGTAAATACCGTGAGGTGCACACAAATTACTCCAAATATTTTTCAAATAAATCTGATAAAAACTAGACAAAATTTTAAAGAGGACAGAGAAAGAATCAATCAAAAATACTCTTCTGTTCAAAAGTTATTAGCGTTTTAGTCCAGGGACCTTTCTATAATGAAACAGAAACTTCCCAGGGTTTTCTTTATAAAAACAGAAAACGCTTCAGTCTCGAATACGTCAGTCCAGTGGGGAAGACGTATTTTGCCCGAAGGCATTTCCAAAAAACGATTCAAAAAGAGGAAAAAGCTGACGGGAGGACCCACGCGTCGGGTTTGAAAACGAAAGCAGAGATTTGGCGCCCGAGGGCCGCGGTGATTGCCGGCGGCGATCTACGGCGAGGCAGGAGGATCGGAGGTTACCAACGTGCTCACCGTGTCCTTCCGCACGGTGGGTGGTGGAGTTGGTCGCCGATGAGCACCACGTTGACGGTGGTCTCAACTCCAGCCAGACGGTGGTTGAGGCGTTGATGGATCTCGCCTGGAGGGCTGCAAGGATCGAATTGAGGTGGGGGTTAGAGCACTAGGTGTAAGAGAAGGCTACGGACGAGGTTTGGGCACGGAGATGGCATCACCGCAGTGAATCAAGGTGGAGGCCGAGGCGGAGCAAGTGGCGGAGTCGGGGAAGGAGAGCTCCCGTGGCCCTTCGGGGACTTGGCGGGTCTGGAGGGGTAGAGGAGGTGTCTTGGGGCGAGAGCAAGCTCGGGGTGCTATATATAGCCGCGCCTGAGGCGGTTGCCGAGAACGGGGTTCTCCGGCGAGGTGATTCTGTGCGCTGTGGTAGCACGGGAGGGTTCAGAGGTTGAGCGTCGTCGTGGGTGTTCCCTAGTTCCGTTTAGGTGCTAACTGCGTCGGGATTTGGTTGCTTAGGGGGAGCTCGACGGAAAGGGGCGGCGTGGGCTGGTCGGCGGCAGGGAGCGCGCTCTGTGCGTGCCGCGCCACGGCGACGGTGCTGCATGCGTGCGCTGGCGAGGAAAATGGCCACGCGGAGCCACCAGGGGGTTTGGGCGGCGCCGAACGGCGTTATGCCGCCGTTCTGCTCCCGGTCGGCCGCTACGGTGGTTTGGCCGCGACACGCCGGCCTTGAAGCGGGCGAGGCGCCACCGATGCGAGACGCGCCAAGCAGCGTGTGAGGCTCCGGACAAGCAAGCTAGGCCGTGAGCAGCGTGCCAAGTGCTGCTGTGATCATGTGACTGAATTCTTGATGAAGATCGACACTTTGAAACTACGAACTTAGCGAAAATGAGCGAAGCGATTGCATGCAAGGTGTTCGACAGAATGATCTAGGCATTTAGGGATTTTTCCTTGAGCTGGTTTTTGGTGGAGGGGCCTCTCATTGCATCTAGAGGTTGCCTGAATATTTGTGAAATTTTTGGAGTAATGTAGATATGAATTTCACCAAATTTGGCAAAGCTGGCCCAAACTTGCAGCGACTATAATTTGAAATTTTTGAACAGAAGAGGAGTGGATCTTGGTAGTTCTAGGTTGTGGGTACCAAGGACTATCCAAGGGAGTTGGTTTGAGGTCAAAATTCAAATGCATTAAGGTACTTGCTTTGCAAATTACCTAGGCTCAAAATAATAGACAGAAAAGATTTGGGAGAGAATTAATTGAAATAAAAATTCAGAAGAGGGTTGAACTAGTAGAGATAGAGTGTTTGGATTGCCCAAAGTGGAAGGAGATATATTTGGGAACATTTTACCATGTGGTGTATGGCCAAATCATGAATGATTTCAAATATGGGAGAGAATGAAAAACTCCTAGAGTTTCTTTTGAAAGAAAAAAATAAACTTCAAAGATTTTTCTTGAATCCTTGAGAAGAGAGCAATTAGAGGAAAATTTTAAAAACTAAACACCGAGTTGAAGGAGATGCAAAAGTAAAATATTTGCGGAGGAAAAAGCTTTTGATATAGATTTTTTTTGGAAGGGTTTTGTTGACCTCCTTCAAATCCAACAAAGTTTTGAAGAAAACCAAAGAAAAAATCTCGTCCCCGAGTTTCCAGTTGATCCTCAAATAATTGTGGGTGCTCCGCTCGAAGGAAATCCTCTCTTTCCCAAGTGGCTTCGCTCTCGGTGTGGTTGCTTCACTGAACTTTGAAGAACTTGATGGTTTTCTGTCGGGTTCTCCTTTCTGACTCTTCCAAGATTTTTATCGGATGCTCCCGATACGTAAGGTCTGGTTGCACGTCAATGTTTTTATGGGGTCCTTATTTCTGCAGGTTGCTTACGCACTTCCTCAATTGGGAGACGTGGAACACGTCGTGGATGTCGGATAATTCTTCGGGTAAGTCCAGCTGGTAGGCCACCGTGCCCCTTCGTGCTACTATGCAGAAAGGTCCGATGAATCTTGGTGCTAGCTTCCCTTTAATCTTGAATCGGTGCAGGCCTCTCATGTGTGATACTCGTAGGTACACAAATTCACCGGGTTCAAAATGGACTCCACGATGCTTCGATCGTAATAACTCTTTTGTCGACTTTGGGCTGTCTTGAGTCGGTCCTTAATTACCTTGACTTTATCTTGACCTCTTTGAGCAAGTCTGGGCGAAGATATGGTATCTCCGGTTTCCGACCAATTTAGCGAGTGCGACATCTTCGTCCGTCTGAGCTTCAAATGGTGCCATTTGCGAGCTGGGTGATAGCTGTTGTTATATGCGAATTCTGCGTATGGTAAGCTCTCCTCCCAATTGGTCCCATAGGTGAGGACACATGCTCTCGGCATATCTTCTAGAATCTGGTTTACTCGCTCGGTCGGCCATCTGCATGCAGGGGTGGTATGCAATCTTGAATGCCACCTGAGTTCCCAGAGCTTGTTGTAAGTGATCCCAAAACCGGGAGGCAATTGAGTGCCTATGTCCGAGATTATTTTCTTTGGGACTCCATGTAGGCAAACGATACGGGAGAGGTAGAGCCTAGCAAGCTTCTGAGTGGTGTGTGTTGTCTTCACAGGGATGAAGTGAGCTACTTTAGTCAGTCTATCAGTGATTACCCATATGGCATCATATCCGTGTCGCGACCGAGGTAGTCCAACAATAAAATCCATTCCAATCTCGTCCCATTTCCACTCGGGTATCTTATTTGGTTGCAATAGCCCGGCCGGTTTCTGGTGCTCGGCCTTGATGCGTTGACAGAGTCACAACATGCAATAAGCGTGGCTATGTCTCTTTTTATACCATGCCACCAAAATGTTTCTGAAGATCTTTGTACATTTTTGTTCCTCCAGGATGGATTGAATATGGAGCGGTGTGGCCTTCAGCCAGGATTTGCTATTTAAGGTCATGGATATTTGGTACGCAAAGCCTATTCCCGTACCACAATATTCCTTCCTCATCAATAATGAATTCCGAGGCCTTGCCCAACTTCATCTTCCGTTTTATGCCTTCAATGCTGGGGTGTCCATGTTGAGCCTCTTTAACCTTCTCTATCAGGGTAGGCTGTACTTCTAAGTTTGACACACTGCCTTCGGTGACCACCATCAGGTTGAGCTTTGCGAATTCCTGCTGGAATTCAGGTCTTAAGTCTGGCATGCCGTCGTTGTCCGGACTGGGGTTCCGACTCAGAGCATCTGCTACAACATTTGCCTTGCCCGGGTGGTAGTGGATCCCAACATCATAATCCTTTACTAATTCCAACCAGCGTCGCTGCCGTAAATTTAGTTCTGGTTGTGTGAAAATATACTTGAGGCTTTTGTGGTCCGTGTATATTTCTAGCGATTACCAAGTAAACAGTGTCTCCATTCCTTGAGTGCATGAATAACTGCTGCTAATTCTAGGTCATGAGTAGGGTAATTTTCCTCATGCTTGCAAAGTTGTCTGGAAACATATGCGACAACCTTGCCCTCTTGCATCAATACGCACCTGAGGCCCTTTCGAGATGCGTCACAAAATACCTCAAATTTTTTGTGTATATCTGGCACAATTAGTACTGGTGTTGTCGTGAGTTTCCTCTTCAGTTCTTGGAAACTTTTCTCGCAAGCTTCCGTCCATTCAAACTTCCTGTCTTTCTTGAGTAGTTGTGTCATTGGCTTTGCTATGGTGGAGAATCATTCAATAAATCTTCGGTAGTATCCTGCCATACCCAAGAAACTCCGTACATCCATCACGCTGGCTGGCGGCTTCCAGCCAAGTACGGCCTTGACTTTTTCCGGGTCTACGGCGATACCTTCTTGAGTCGATGCGTGGCCCGGAAAACCTACTTGCTTTAGCCAAAATTCACACTTGCTGAATTTAGCGTACAACCGATGTTTCCTGAGTTCTCCTAGTACAATCTGGAGATGTTCAAGCGTGTTCTTCCGGTGTTTTGGAGTATACAGTAATATCATCGATAAATACCACAACAAACTTATCCATAAACTTCATGAATACTTTGTTCATGAGGTGAACAAAATATGCGGGGGCGTTTGTTAGTCCAAATGGCATCACCGTGAACTCGTACAATCCGTATCTGGAGGTGAAAGCGGTCTTGGGAATATCCTCGGTTCGTACTTTCAGTTGATGATATCCTGATCTCAAGTCAATCTTTGAGAACACTTGGCCTTAGCGAGTTGATCGAATAAATCATTTATTCGCGGCATCGGATATTTGTTCTTGATTGTGACCATGTTTAGCGCTCGATAGTCTATGCACAATCTCAGTGTTCCATCCTTCTTTTTGGCGAATAAAATTGGTGAACCCCAAGGTGAGGAACTGGCTCGTATGTACCCTTTTTCCAACAGGTCCTTCATTTGCTTCTTTAGTTCCACCAATTCGGATGGTGCCATTCTGTATGGTTTCTTGTATATGGGAGCGGTTCCGGGTGCTAGCTCTATGCTGAATTCAATCTCTCTATCTAGTGGCATGCACAGTAGTTCTTGAGAATACATCTAGAAATTCACACACTCGGCACTTTGCTCAATTCAGAAATATCTACCTTGTTCAATCTCGGTTTGCCGGCATATTTTTCTTTCCTTGGCTGAAACCTTTATGGTCTTCCGTGGTGATGGGTGAGAATTACGGTCCTGTTGAAGCGATTAATAAAACCTTTGTTGGTGGTTAACCAATCCATCCCTAAGATGACATCCAGCCCTTAAATTTCCAATACGAAAAGATTTGCGTGGAACATCAACCCTTCAAACTAGATAACCACACCCTGGCAATAATTCAGGTAACTTTCTTGATTCCGGGGACTTGGCGGTCATAGATTTTCCCAAGGGAAGCATCGAAAAATTACTTTGCAAAGAAAAACTTTTCAAGCGAGCAGTGAGAAGCTCGTAATCAAACAAAACCATGGCAGGTATTGTGTTGATGAGGAAGCGTGCAGTCACGATATCTGGGGCATTTTGTGCTTCCTCTTTGGTCACGTGGTTCAGATGACCCTTCCTGTGGTTGTTATTTGGGTTGAGATTGTTGCGCTTTGGTGCGAATTATTGCCTCCGTTGTTCGGCTTTGGGGCGAAGTTCCTTGGCAGGGCCTTTGCTTGGCATAGTGCCCTTCTTCTCCACAAGCGTAACAGGTAACGCTTTGGGCGGTATGTGAACTCCTTGTCCCTTGCGTGGAAATTCTTGCTTGGGCGTGAGACGTTTGTCGTGGGTTTGGGTGTCCAGTTTTTACGAGCGTCATCTTCTTTGCGGTGGTTGCGGGTGTGTTTAGACATGTCCCTCTTCCGTTTGCGGAAATATTCTAAGTTGCGTCTCTCATTTTCCAAGGTAATGGCCTTATTTACCAGCGTCTTAAAATCTGGAAATGTGTGTACGACCAACTAACATTTAAGCGCGGGTGTCAGTCCGTCTAGGAACTTCTCCATCTTTTTGTTTTCTGACATTCGTTCCTCGTTGGCGTAGCGAGACAGCAGGGTAAACTGACTGTTATATTCGGACACTGTCATTGTTCTTTGCTTGAGGTCATCAAATTCTCTCTTTTTGATCTTCATCAGAAGATTAGGAATATGTGCCCCACAAAAACCTTCTTTAAATTCCTCCCATGATATATTATTTTCATTGGGGTGCATGTGTAGGAAATTTTCCCACCACGATGCGGCTGCTCCAGTGAGATAGTGCGGAGCATAAAGCACTTTCTCAAGGTCTGAACATTGGGCGATAATTAATTTTCTCTCCATGTCTCGAAGCCAGTCCTCGGCTTCCAGAGGTTTGTCTGTGTGAGAAAATGTTTGGGGACGCGTCTTACGTAGCTTCGGATAACTTGGATTGCTTTGCGTCATCGCGGTGATTCCCCATATTGATGACTTGGTTCAGTATTTCCTGATGTTGCTGCTGACTTTGCTCGTAAAGGCGACACATCTGGGAAAGTGTCGTTTCAACGTCACGATGACTTATGCGTCCTGTGTGAAATTGTTGCACAGGGGTGTGCCATAATTTTCCTCTGTCGGAGTTGGCATGGAGCGCGTCCAAGGACGAGACATAATTTACTCTGAGGGATATATTTTGAAACACTCATAAGAAAGTGGAAGAAGTCATAAAAATTAAGTCCAAAAATGCATAAGGATGGCAAATAAATTAAAAGCCCAAGATTTTTTTTTTCAAGAAAACAAGTCGATTGCGACGGAGAAGGACTGCTCATTACATATCTTACACGCATAGCGGTAATTATACAATACATCACTCAGGATATACGTACATAAATCCTGACATGTTATTTAGTCTAGTGCACTCCTCCAGATCCTACATGATGCGCAAACAAACTACTTCTCACAGCCTATTTACATATAAACATATCATACAAGTCGGTACATCGCATGGCGGCTAAGCGTACTTAGTCGGAGATGGTAAGGATTTCCCTTGGCCTGCCAAGGGTGAGGCGTAGAGAGGCTGGGGACTCAACCTCCTCTTCGGAGATAGGCTCTAGACGAGAGGTGCTGCACGGAGTTGGTGGAGCAGGTGCCCTGTGTGGGACAACTCGAATCTAAGCGGGCACGAGGGGTGGTGCAGAACGAACCGGAGTAGGTGCAATGACATGGTTGAATTCCTCCGTGGTAGGCAGGGACGAGTAGCGGTGCGAGCAGTAGGAGCGAACGATGCTGATGACGAGACGAAAGTCATTGGCGGTGCAGCATGCAGGAGCTTCCTCCTGTTGGCGGCACAGCCATGGACTGAGTCCATGCGGGCAGCTACAAAGTCGTCCACCAGGTTGTCGAAGGCTGCCTCCAAAGCCCGGAGATACTCGATGAGCATCTCAAAAGCTTCGTCCCGTTCTCCTCTGGGGCAAGAGAACGCGTAGTGGCAGGTGTATGGCACGTGACATGGCAGGTAGCGGTAGCAGAGTCTTCATTGAAGGCGGGATATCCACAGGGCGGGCTATCGCCTCACGGGCTGCCATCTGTAGCGCGTGCTTCTCTGTGGGCATGGCTCTCCCTACGAACCGTTAACGCTCAACTCGTCCTCTCTTGAATTCCACCGCGGCTTGGTGCATGGTTAGATGGTCATTGACCTTGTGCTGAGAGAGAGAGAAGACCGGGCGCACATCTGGCCCCATCGCGACTTGGACGATGAAGGAGAGAAGTTTGACAAACCCATCGGGCATGTTGGTGAACATCTGCGACTCGCAGTCATTGCTGGCCATCTACAAAAGTAGGCAAAAATCCTGAGTAGTCAAATCATAAATTTATGTTGACTGTCAGAAATTGACTACATTTGTAAAAAATAATAAATAGCTCTATTATGCTAATAACCGATTAGCGATCGTACCTAGTGGCTTCCTACAGTCAGCCTGGCTCTGGTACCAAGCTTGTCACGATCGGATTTTCAATAAAAATATTTATTGAACAACCGACCCATGAAATCCAATATGAGGATAAATCCTCCATATCGGTAGACAAAACTTTGATACAAGAAGCCAGTAGCATTACAATATTACAAGGGTCGGACTAAAGATGCCCAACCAATTATTACAACACGCCAATAATCATACATGATGGCGGATATGGCACAAGGTGTAGGGTGGAAATACTACTGACTTGGAGTATGCGTGGTTGGCGGAATAACACGATTAGGGGTGGTTAATAAGTCTACTGCCTTTGGCGGCTCATCGGCGCCGAGGTGAGGCTCGATGAATTTATTTGGGTAGCGGAAGCGGATATTTTACAAGGACTAATCCGAAGGGTGCATACGAGACTGGTAGGATTCCTCTAGGCGTCGGACTCGCGATCGAACTCTTCATCCATGAGAACGCATACGTCGACATCTAGCCAAATCAACAAGCCGGTGAGTACTATGAAAGTACTACTTAAGGCGATTCGGACAAAAGATATAACAAATGGAAGCATGAATGCGACATAGTTAATCTTAACAATGCTCAATTAAAGCAGTATAGAAAAATAATTAAAATGGGAGTCGGCGGTAGTCCGCTCGAAAACCCAAGGAGGCAAACTTAAAACCGAACGAGTGTGCGAGCGGCGCCTCGAAGGTGAATAAATAAGCAAAATATTGCCACAGTCGGGCGTCTGAGCGACACCTCATAAAGGGCTTATATTGAAATAAAAATGCATGCGTGCCGCAGTCGGACGTCTGAGCGACATCACAGAAAGGGCTTATAATAAAAACAAGTAATAGCAATACCGCAATCGGACGTCTGAGCAACATCGCAGAAAGGGCTTATAATAAAAATAAGTAACGGCAATGCCGCAACCGGACGTCTGAGCGACATCACAGAAAGGGCTTATAATAAAAATAAGTAACAGCAATGCCGCAGTCGGACGTCTGAGCGACATCACAGAAAGGGCTTATAATAAAAATAAGTAACAGCAATGCAGCGATCGGACGTCTGAGCGACATCACGTAAAGGGCTTATAATAAAAATAAGTAATAGCAATGCAGCGATCGGACGTCTGAGCGACATCACGTAAAGGGCTTTCATCACAAAGATATAGCACTCATAATAAATATTCAACACATGAATATAAGCGGGTAAGTCCATCCACAGGAATAAACATTTAGCGGACTTAGTACTCATGTGATTTACCGGAGTATCTGTCACCAAAAGCGACACTTGTCGAGGATAAGATATCTGAGAACTTGGACATGGATAAGATGATTCGAGGATTTATGACTCTACAGAGTTTGTACTAACATTACCCACAGACAACGGATTTCCGTAGTCCTGAAGGACTAGTTCCGTTTATGGTATTTCGGAAGAAACACGGCTAACCAGTACACACCCATCCTACCTCACGATGCCAGTAATCACCCTAGACATCGTCCAAGAAAAACTTTTGAGATGGGGAGATCAAAATCTCGAATAGCATGGGATCAAATTTATATTCGCGCGCTCTAAGGGGTGCCCCCCTCTCGGTCCCAACCGGAAACACCCATGCCCCCTGACGGATGGTGGCTTTAATCCGGGGCCATGGTACCATCATCACGGCCTCTCCATTTGGTGTGTACCAGAAAGCGGTTTGCTACTTACTAAGCCATATCCCTTACGGAAAACATGTGGTAATGCAGGAAGGGAAATGGATGGGAACCGAACTGATACTGAGTTGACCTTTGAAGTCAAATAGTATGGCATAAGACGGCATGCTACAACACTGCCATCTTACCCATCCTCATGCCAACACATGGCCGTGCACATTCACATCCAACACGTATGGATTATCGAACTCACTTGCCTCAATTTTGCATGAAAGATAACATTCATCGGTATGCTCACAAACATGCCATGAAAACTACTTAATGCAAACCTGCCAAAACACTCATCATATAAAAAGTTCAAACATGCTTGCCTGGTTCAGAGTAGTCGGAGCCTAGCTCGGTGAAGTTTGCGGTCCCGTCACCTCCTTCGGTATCTACGGTATAAAGAAAACATACGCTAACGTAAATACCGTGAGGTGCACAAAATTACTCCAAATATTTTTCAAATAAATCTGATAAAAAACTAGACAAAATTTTAAAGAGGAATGAAAAAGAATCAATCAAAATACTCTTACATTTAAAAGTTATTAGCGTTTTAGTCCGAGGACCTTTACGTAATGAAACGAAACTTCCGGGGTTTTCTTTATAAAACAGAAAACACTTCAGTCTCGAATCGTCGATCCAGTGGGGAAGACGTATTTTTCCCAGCGTTCGAACGATTCAAAAGAGGAAAAAGCTGACGGGGAGGCCCACCCGTCGGGTTTGAAAAGCAGCAGATTTGGCGCCGAGGGTCAGCGGTGATCGCCGTGGCGATCTGGCGCAGGCAGGAGGATCGGAGGTTACCAACGTGCTCACCGTGTCCTTCCGCACCGGTGGGTGGTGGAGTTGGTCGCCGATGAGCACCACGTTGACGGTGGTCTCAACTCCGGTGGACGGTGGTTCGGACATTGATGGATCTCGCCGAGGAGGGCTGCAAGTATCGAATTGAGGTGGGGGTTAGAGCACTAGGTGTATGAGAAGGCTACGGACGAGGTTTGGGCGCCGGAGATGGCATCACCGCAGTGAATCAAGGTGGAGGCCGAGGCGGAGCAAGTGGCGGAGTCGGGAAGGAGAGCTCCCGTGGCCCTTCCAGGGGACTTGGCGGGTCTGGAGGGGTAGAGGAGGTGTGCGGGGCGAGAGCAAGCTCGGGTGCTATATATAGCCGCCCGGCGGTTGCCGAGCAGGGGTTCTCCGGCGATGTGATCTACGGCAGCGCTGTGGTTGCACGGAGGGTTCGAGAGGTTGGCGTCGTCGTGGGTGTTCCCTAGTTCCGTTTAGGTGCTAACTGCGTCGGGATTTGGTTGCTCGAGGGAGCTCGGCCGAAATGGGGCGGCCTTGAGCCCGTCGTGGCGAGCGCGCTCTGTGCGTGCCGCGCCACGGCGACGGTGCTGCATGCGTGCACTGGCGAGGAGAATGGCCACGCGGAGCCACCAGGGGGTTTGGGCGGCGCCGAACAACGTTATGCCGCCGTTCTGCTCCCGGTCGGCCGCTACGGTGGTTCGGCCACCGAGAACCGCCTTGGCCAGGCGGGCGAAGCGCCACCGACGCCAGGAACGCGCCAAGCACGCGTGTGAGGCTCCGGACAAGCAAGCTAGGCCGTGAGCAACGTGCCAAGTGCACTGTGATCATGTGACTGAATTTCTTGTGAAGATCGACCTTTGAAACTACGAACTTAGCGAAAATGAAGCGAAGCGATTGCATGCAAGGTGTTCGACAGAATGATCTAGGCATGTAGGGATTTTTCCTTGAGCTGGTTTTTGGTGGAGGGGCCTCTCATTGCATCTAGAGGCTGCCTGAATATTTGAGGAATTTTTGGAGTAATGTAGATATGAATTTCACCAAATTTGGCAAATCTGGTCCAAACTTGCGGGGACTATAATTTGAAATTTTTGAGCAGAAGAGGAGTGGATCTTGATAGTTCTAGGTTGTGGGTACCAAGGACTATCCAAGGGAGTTGGTTTGAGGTCAAAATTCAAATGCATTAAGGTACTTGCTTTGCAAATTACCTAGGCTCAAAATAATAGACAGAAAAAGATTTGGGAGAGAATTAATTGAAATAAAAACTCAGAAGAGGGTTGAACTAGTAGAGATAGAGTGTTTGGATTGCCCAAAGTGGAAGGAGATATATTTGGGAAGATTTTACCATGTGGTGTATGGCCAAATCATGAATGATTTCAAATATGGGAGAGAATGAAAAACTCCTAGAGTTTCTTTTTGAAAGAAAAAATAAACTTCAAAGATTTTTCTTGAATCCTTGAGAAGAGAGCAATTAGAGGAAAAATTTAAAAACTAAACACCAGAGTTGAAGGAGATGCAAAAGTAAAATATTTGCCAGAGGAAAAAGCTTTTGATATAGATTTTTTTTGGAAGGGTTTTGGTGACCTCCTTCAAATCCAACAAAGTTTTGAAGAAAACCAAAGAAAATTTTTTGGAGTGTCACATGGTGCCATGTAGGCATGCAGGTAGCTGAGACGGCGCAGTGGTGGAGCCTCCACGAAGAGTTGCATGTTGCCACGCAGGTACATGCCCAGTTGGTTGGGTCGGCAGCTACATGCGAACGACAGCGGAGACTTGGTTGGTGCGGGCCTGATGGTGTCCCTGCTGGTGCGCTTGGCGAGGGGCTTGCCGGGTGGCCCGACAAGGGTCTTGCCGGGTGACCCGGCAAGGGTCTTGCGGTGGCGCGCAGGCGGCCCCGGCAAGGATCTTGCCGGGGGTCTTGTGGGTTCCTTTGGCGAGGATGGCTGCCTTCCCATCCTCACTTGATCTTGACTATTCTTTGTCTTCACGAAGATCTGCATGCCACCACAGAGGTGCCACCCGAGCCCTGTCCCAACACATGTGTTGAGTGTTGGTGGGCTCAAGGGTGGCTCGCTCGGCTGGCGTGGGCGAGCTGCCTTGGCAAGGGTCTTGCCGGGGCCCCTGGGGCCGCCCCGGCAAGCATCCTTGCCGGGGAAACCTGCTTCACCCATTTGATCTTTGTGGCCTTGGTCCTTGTTGTTGCTTTGCATCATCTTGGGCTTCGGTCTTACCTTGGCTCACCTCCTCCACTATGCTTGGTGTGGCCTTGGGCGTGGCTCTGACTGCCCCTGCACAGGTTAAGGGGTACAAAAATGTGCCCGTAGTTTTGTACACCGACAACCATTAAGTGTAGATAGCACTCAGTACACAACAAACCCTAATGACAATCCTGCCTACTCAGTAATGAATCAATTAGAAAATGGGTGATGGGGAGTGGTTTTTGAGTGTTGAGGATGTATCTCATGATAAATTGGGTTGTCTAAGTGGGTGCTACACGCCTGAGCCCTGAATGGACTGGGAAGGTAGGCATGGCGGCGCGCCCGGGCACCGGTGACACTGTTTGGCAGGCGGCTCTTGACCTCCTATTAGTCTGGTGTGTCCTCCGAAAGTCATGCCATCCGTGGATAGCAAGTCGCCAATGAGGCAGGTGGTTGGGAGCGAGTAGAGATCGGAAGCGCAGCAAAACAGAGGGAAATTGGGGTCTGGGCCGACCTAAAATACCAGGGTGGGCCGCAACCCACCGTGGCCACCCTGTAGATCCACTCCAGCGGCGTACATTGTTACCTCTTGAGTACTGTGTTGGTTTTCCCTTGAAGAGGAAAGGGTGATGCAGTAAAGTAGCGTAAGAATTTCCCTCAGTTTTTGAGAACCAAGGTATCAATCCAGTAGGAGACCACGCTCAAGTCCCACGCACCTACACAAACAAATAAGAACCTTGCAACCAACGCGATAAAGGGGTTGTCAATCCCTTCACGGCCACTTGCAAAAGTGAGATCTGATAGAGATGACAAGATAATATTTTTGGTATTTTTATGATAAAGACTAAAAGTAAAGAATGCAAAAAAACGGTAATAGAAATAACTAGATTAATATGATAGAGAATAGACCCGGGGGCCATAGGTTTCACTGGTGACTTCTCTCAAGAGCATAAGTATTACGGTGGGTAAACAACTTACTGTCAAGCGATTGATAGAATTGAGCATAGTTATGGGAATATCTAGGTATGATCATGTATATAGGCATCACGTCCGTGACAAATAGACCGACTCCTGCCTGCATCTACTACTATTACTCCACACATCGACCGCTATCTAGCATGCATCTTGAGTATTAAGTTCATAAGAATGGAGTAACGCTTTAAGCAAGGTGACATGATGTAGAGGGATAAGCTCATGCAATATGATATAAACCCCACGTTTTTATCCTCGATTGCAACAATACGTTTCCCCTACTGTCACTGGGATCGAGCACCGCAAGATTGAACACAAAGCTAAGCACTTCTCCTATTGCAAGAAAGATCAATCTAGTAGGCCAAACCAAAATAATAATTCGAAGATACTTGCAAAGATAACCAATCATACATAAAAGAATTCAGAGAGATTCAAATATTGTTCAAAGATAATCTTGATCACAAACCCACAATTCATCGGATCTCGATAAACACACCGCAAAAGAAGATTACATCGAAGAGATCTCCAAGAGAATCGAGGAGAACATTGTATTGAGATCCAAAGAGAGAGAAGAAGCCATCTAGCTAATAACTATGGACCAGAAGGTCTAAGGTAAACTACTCACACATCATCGGAGAGGCTATGGTGTTGATGTAGAATCCCTCCATGATCAATGCCCCCTCGGTGGGCGCGGAAAAAGGCCCCAGGATGGGATCTCACAGGTACAGAAGGGTGCGGCGGTGGAAATAGGGTTTTTGCTCCTCCTCTGATGTTTTCGGGGTACGTATGTATATATAGGAGGAAGAAGTAGGTCGGTGGAGCCACGAGGGGCCCACGAGGGTGGAGGGCGCGCCTAGGGGGGTAGGCGCGCCCCCTGCCTCATGTCCTCCTCAATTTCTTGACGTCCACTCCAAGTTCTCTGGATCACGTTTGTTCAGAAAATCACGTTCCCGAAGGTTTCATTCCATTTGGACTTCGTTTGATATTCCTTTCCTTCGAAACACTGAAATAGGCAAAAAAAACAGCAATTTGGGCTAGGCCTGCGGTTAATATGTTAGTCTAAAAAATAATATAAATGTGTATAATAAAGCCCATTGAACATCCAAAACAGATAATATAATAGCATGGAACAATAAATAATTATAGATACATTGGAAACGTATCAAGCATCCCCAAGCTTAATTCCTGCTCTTCCTCGAGTAGGTAAACTATAAAAACAGAATTTTTGATGTGGAATGCTTCTTAGCATAATTATCAATGTAATTTTTTTTATTGTGGCATGAATATTTAGATCCAAAAGATTCAAGATAAAAGTTTAATGTTGACATAAAAACAATAATACTTCAAACATGCTAACCAAGCAATTATGTCTTATCAAAATAACATAGCCAAAGAAAGCTCATCCCTACAAAATCATATAGTTAGGACATGCTTCAATTTCATCACACAAAACGTTCTCATCATGCATAACCCCGATGACAAGCCGAGCAATTGGTTCATACTTTTTAACGCGCTTCAGCCTTTTCAACCCTTACGCAATACATGAGCGCAAGCCATGGATATAGCACTATGGGTGGAATAAAGTATAATCATGGGGGTTATGGGAGAAGACAAAAGGTAGAAAGTCTCACACTGACGTGGCTAATCAATAGGCTATGGAGATGCCCATCAATTGATGTCAATGAGAGGAGTAGGGATTGCCATGCAACGGATGCACTAGAGCTACAAATATATGAAAGCTCAACAAAAGAAACTAAGTGGGTGTGCATCCAACTTGCTTGCTCAGGAAGACCTAGGGCATTTTGAGGAAGCCCATCATTGGAATATACATGCCAAGTTATATAATGAAAAATTCCCACTAGTATATGAAAGTGACAACATAGGAGACTCTCTATCATGAAGATCACACTGCTAATTTGAAGCACAAGTATGCAAAAAGGATAGTAACATTGTCCCTTCTCTCTTTTTCTCTATTTTTTTATTTTTTTGTTGGGCCTTCTCTTTTTCTGTTCTTTGGCCTATTTCTTTTATTTAGTCTAGAATCTCATCTCGACTTGTGGGGGAATCATAGTCTCCATCATACTTTCCTCACATGGGACAATGCTCTAATAATGATGATCATCACACTTGTATTACTTACAACTCAAGAATTACAACTCAATACTTAGAACAGAATATGACTCTATGTGAATGCCTCCGGCGATGTACTGGGATATGCAATGAATCAAGAATGACATGTATAAAAAATTATGAAAGGTGGCTTTGCCACAAATACGATGTCAACTACATGATCATGCAAAGCAATATGACAATGATGGAGCGTGTCATAAAAAAATGGAACGGTGGTAAGTCGCATGGCAATACATCTCAGAATGGCTATGGAAATGTCATGATAGGTAGGTATGGTGGCTGTTTTGAGGAACATATAAGGAGGTTTATGTGTGATAGAGCGTATCATAACACAGGGTTTGGATGCACTGGCGAAGTTTGCACCAACTCTCAAGGTGAGAAAGGGCAATGCACGGTACCGTAGAGGCTAGAAAATTGCGGAGAGCACCACGGTGGTGGACGACAGCGAGGCCTAGGAAGGGGACGACGCGGAGCCGGGGAAGACGCGGCAGTGGAAGCCCAGCGGAGAGAGAATCTGAGGGTTCAATGGTTCGGCTGCGGTGTGAGGTTGCCCGTCGCCCTTGAGGGCACACTGGCCAGCGGTGGGAATAGTAGGGGCGGTGAGGCCTCCACGGCAGACAGCCGACCACGGGAGGCGAAGCATGCGGCACGATCTGGCGCTGCTTTGGGCGGCCGGAGCAAGAAGACCAGAGGTTGAAGAAGCACTCTGGCCGTTGGATGGACATCGTGCGGTCAAACATGCCGAGGAGCGAGATATTACAAACATGGGTCTCATGACCCAACATACGAGCATACAAGCAATAAGCACAAGCGGAAGCTTAACATGTCCGAGTACAGACATCTACAAATGAAAAAGGCTGAGAAGCCGACTATCTACCAGATCTGCCGAGGCACAAGATCGTAGCTGAGGTAACAAGCTAAACGTCAAGTCCACAGCGGAACTACTAGCGAGACCGACATCTCTCTCGCAAAACATAAAATAAGCAAGCGTGAGTACAAATGTACTCAACAAGACTTACATCGTAACTAACTACATATGCATCATTATCAACAAAGGGGTGGTGGAGTTTGACCGCAGCAAGCCAGCTTTGACTCGGTGGCTATCCCGAACTACATTGCAGGTAACACTTTTGAGGTGGCGCACACGAGTCCACATATTCACAATATCAATACACCACTATGGATCCGTTCCCGTCTTCCTACGAGAACGCCATCCATAGCACTCACACTTATCTTGCGCATTTTAGAGTATCCACTTTCACTTGTCTAATAACTGTTATAGGCAACCCAGAAGTCCTTTACATGGACACGGCTATTCAATAGATAATGTTAACCCTGCAGGGGTGTACTTCTTCACACACGCTCTCGCCACTTACCGCCATGTACACCTCGTGTATCTCGGCAACCTTCAAGCGGAAGCCTGGCGAGGGAGTCGGCCACGACCTGACTAACCACACAAATCTCTCGTCCAGGTTTATCGCCTATTCGGGTTCCATCCGCAAGGAGATCCGGCCGGGGTGTCGCTCACGGCCCCAAACGATGTGAGCAGGGTTCCCAAGCCCACCTCACCGGGTGGTTCTATGCTTGGTACACCGTGTCACAGTGCCTAGTCTGTCCCAAGCCCACCTGTACCGGTTCCACTTGGTAGACTACTAACACTACCTACAAACACCAGAAACTAGTTGCAACTCCTGGACAGAGATCATGTTGATTAATAAGTCGAGAGGGGTCGAGTTACCGGAACCCAATGTGGGGTAGTAACTGTTCATGGATCACAAACACAGAACTCAGTTCCTGAGGACGGCTACACTGAGACAACCCACCATGTACTCCTACATGGCCTCTCACCGCTACCTTTACCAAATCGTGTTCACACACTTAGCTCACACACGATGGGACATGTTCACACACCTCCGATTCATCCCCGATGAATCAGACCTGACTCAACTCTAAGCAGTAGCAGGCATGACAAACAAGCATGAATGATTAGGCACAACAGGGCTCAAACAACTCCTACTCATGCTAGTGGGTTTCATCTATTTACTGTGGAATGACAGGTCATGCAGAGGATAAAGGGGTTCAGCTACCGCAGCAAGTAACAGATGAATCGTTGTTGTCCTAATGTAGTAAAAGAGAGCAGGAGCGAGAGAGTGGGATTGTATCGGAATGAACAAGGGGGTTTTGCTTGCCTGGCACTTATGAAGATCAAATAGTTCTTCATCGGTTTCATCGAACTCATCGTCGGTACCACGTCTATCGAGAGGGGACAAACACCGGCAACTGACAAAGAACACAATCAATGCAATGCCACAATATTATGCATGATCATGACATGGCAATATGCTGTGATTTGAGCTAATGCATCTAGCTATGATTTAAATGAAGTTGGTTTGAATACAAGAATCAAATTCAAACTCCACATGTAGTTATTTAAATGCCATTCATTTCATTTGTCCTAGACAGTAGCCATAAGTTGTTCTAACATGCATGAAAATGGTACAGATGGATAGATTGGATTTTTCTGATCATTTTTCACATATAATTTATCTCATTTGGAGTTACGGTTGAATTTATATGAATTTTTGAAGCTTATACTATTTTCTGGAATTTCTGAATTATTTTAAATCCAGAAGTCAAATACTGCGTCATCACTGCGTCATGCCTGCATCAGCAGGTCAACAGCGCTGACCAGGTCAAATCTGACGCGTGGGGACCACACGTCAGTCACACAGGGGTTAAGCAAGGGGTTAATTAGCCTAACTAAAAATCAGGGGGCGTCGGGGCCCATCTGTCATTGACCCGGAGGGTCATTAGGTTAGTGCTAACTGGGGTTTGACCGGCGTTAAGCCGCCGGCGAGGCCAAACGAGGCAGATCTCCTCGGGATCGTTGCTCCGGCGACCATTTGCGCGGCGGAGACCACCTGCGCGACGCCCAGGCTCGCGCATCCATAGGTACACACGGGAGGCCGTGGGTTGGCCGGAGGCGACGTCAGCATCGACCCCGGCGGCAGCCGGAGTTCGGCCGTACTCGGAAACGTAGCTGCAGCGTGCAAACTAGGCGGGTGAAGCCTCCTAAAGTGCCTGCAGAGGCGCACGAGGCCGTTGGACACGGTGGGGTGACCTGGAGGCCACCGGAGTAGCGTCGGCGGCGAGCCCGAGCGGAGGTGAGCTACGGCTCGTGTGGCAGGACGGACTAGAGGCGCAGGAGAGCAGGGGAGACGGGGGTTTGGATGCAGAAGCTCACAGCGGATCGAACGGAGGGGTATAAGAGCTCGGGGGAGGCTTGGCTGGCCGGAACAACGACAGCGATCTCGTCGGCGGAGCTTGAAGACGGCGATGGCAGCTCCACAGGCGTCTGGCGGCTCGTGGCAGCGGAGGGGACGAAGAAGACGCGGCGAGGCTCTTGGACTCATCGGAGAGGCGAGGCCGTGGACGGTGGAGTGCGGCAACAAGCGGCAACGGTGGCGTTCGGTCTCGAGAGAGAGGGAGAAGCGAGAGGAGGAACAGCAGGGGAGAGTGAGAGGGGCGGGGTTGCGTGGCGCCTCCGGAGTCATGAACAAGCGAGGCAGGAGGCTGGCACGGCGTGCTTGCGCATGTCGAGCGCGTCGTCTCGTCCTCTGGCGCCAGGAGGGCGGCGACCGGTCAGTGACTGGGCCGCCACTACATCTTTGGGCAGTTGGTGGGCACATGTAAGCCACGGGTAACCTCTCTCTCTCCTTTTATTTATGTTTTCTATTTTCTGTTTTTGTTTTTTTGGATTTAGTAAAATACTAAACCACTTTATAAAATCCTGAAATAAATTGTGGGCACATACTGGATTTTTCCCAACAGCCCTCAACTATTTTCGGATTTATTAGAGCATTTAAAATATTTATAGAATTTAAATGCCCCAATTCAAATACAATATGAGTTAATTTAAAAATCCAGAATGGCCTAAAAATAAGTGCATCATTTTTGGCAGAGGTTTTCACCTTCATCAAAAATAATGAATTTTCTAAAGGGCATTCTGGGTTCATTGAAATTATTTTTATTTTGATCCTAATTGCATTTCATTTAGTGCTAGGGTTTGTCATCCCCATTTCAAATTTCATGAAATTTAAACATGATGCATGGATGCAATGCCACTAGTTACAAGCAAACTCTAGGGCTGTGACAACTCACCCCCACTAAACAAGAATCTCGTCCCGAGATTCAAGACGTGAGGTAAGAAGACAGAGGGCCACAAGCTAACGCAATCTTAACGATCCAGATGTCTTTCTCGAGGATGTTGATTCATTGCATCATCTTGATCTCGATGTCTTGCTTTGAGAACTTCATCCAACACGGCGACGACAGAAAGAAACTCTATAGGAATCGATCTCCTCGAAGGTCGAGCACTCAGAATCAGCTCATGGAGTGAGATGTTGAAACATCTCTTGGGTTGGGACACAAAACATACATCAAGACGGATGGATAGAAACGGATGGTGAAGTTCGATTTGGTAGGCAACTATTCCACGCTTAAAAAGATGGCGGATGGGTTCAAAGTAGCGAGGAGATAATTACCATGGTTCCATAACGGGGCACCCTAGAGGAGGTGACTCGTAGAATTATTCCCTCAAGTGGCAAAAAGGAATTACTTTAGATACATAGATCACTGGAACTCTTTTCACCAGCCTGAGGCAATTTACGAACGATCGATTGAAGGATCTCGAAGGAATGGCATACTCGGACTAGAATGAATGATGTGGACTACCTTGTCGAAGACAACGCAATGAATGATTTTCCTTATCATCGGAAATGGATGGGACCCATGGTAGGACCACTGTTGAGGGCGATCCTGACCAAGAATTACTAAGAAGGCAGTCCATAGTGAAATGGCACAAAGACGGTGCAAGCTAGGAACAAAATGCAAATGTTGGAATGTTCCAATCATCATATCTGCCTGAGATTCAGATCCGATTGGTGATAGGATACTTCAGACTCAGCATGTCTGAAAGAAAGTTTGCAAAACAAATCGACGAAATGACGTTGTGAGATTCTCAGGAGATGGACTACGGTAGTAAGCACCAAAACATGAGCGGGTTCCGCTACAAACATGTGAACACGTTGTCCAAGACAAGCATGATCACGTGGTAGTCTTATAATGAAACACTCTTGAAGTTCGGGAGGGAACCATCGATCTGGATATCGAAGTCCTTACATAAGTCCGGATTAGCTCTTAGGAAGGAACTTCTTCTCCTTGAACAAATCAATTAGTGGCTTGGTGTGCTAGGTAATACATATGGAATGGAGGTAATTAATCTACCAAACCATAGAATACTTCGCACGTGCATAACTGATTTGGGATGATTCCAAGGGAAACAAAACAAACCTTTCTCAAATTCACGACGGCAACTTGCACCAAATGTACATGAATTCAAGGAAGTCACTTCTTCCATCCAAGCATAAGCTTCATGAACGGAACACGAAGGCATTGCTTACAAAGTTTTCAACACTGGGTTGATGTTCAACATGAATCATGGGGGAGACAAAATGTTGTTGATGGGCTCAACAACAACTCATCGGAATTTCCATATCACTGGACTTCCGCCATCATGTGAACATGGTGATAGCATTGGTCAGACCAAAAGATGTAATGGGGTATGCTCGAGGGATCAACCACGAGTAAGACAACATTACGAACATCGTTGGTTCTGATTTGACTTAATAATAGCCCATACTCAAGTCAAAGTTTGATAAGACAATAGGTTCAACAACTGATCACGGGGTCATTCGATGAAGATATCATCTTTCTTCAACACACACGCATACTCAAGGATATCCCTTTGTGATGAACTAAGTTCAGCAAAGCTTTTATCTTCCAACTCTCCAAGTTGTTGTTTAGCTTATCCAGCCAGCTCAGGGATATCCAACACGGATTCTTGGAGAAGGGGTGGTTTACAAGAAACCAACTTGATCACGAACTTAACATAGTGGTCAGGTGACAACCTGGTAGCACTTCCAAGAAGATATTTGGAAAGTCACGAACCATCGATATATTACTAGGCTCGAGAACAATCTTGCTTTTCAGGGCAAGACGATATGATCAGAAGAGTAGGGGATTGACACAATCCTAACTCATTGATCGAAGGGTGCACCAGGAAAAACGGACTAGGTAGCACGATCAATCTTAGGATGATGATTCAATAACCAACACGCTAAGAATGAAATTATTGTCCATTTAGGAGTATTGATTTCACACATCACAATTCATTTGTCGGTATTCCTGTTGCAACAACACGGGACCGAGGAATGAACGATGATGGCGAGAGTATCACTGCATCAAGAATTCATAAGAGAAGGTGCAATTCTCATGACGTTCCTGACATAAAGTGGGTAACACTTCAGAGAGAAACGAATCAAAAGCTTGATTGCATTTGATCTGCGGATAACAACTGCTTTGACCCAATCCCGATATGGATGAGGTCTTTGGAGTTTGTTTCTCCTAGTCATTCGAATAGAATGGCTTAACGGACCACAAGAATAATAGGCATCGATGAACACGATCGCACACATACTCTTGACTATCAATTGATAGATGAAGATCAGAATATAACTGAAGGGGACAACTCAGAGAATATAAGATTATTTGGGTTGTGGATGCATAGATTAGTATGTCGAGCAAAGCTCAACATTTCTTCCGGATAACCCATGCAGAAAGGTAGAACTGACAGAATCACCATATAGAATGGAGGACTCATCATGAGCACTCTGGTGGCGATCTTTGGTTCAACGAGGAACTTCTGCCATAACTAGTTCATGGTATTTGGAAGAAGGATATACCACGGACCTCGAGGGCTATCGCAAGGTTACTAATATCCTGAAGGAACTAGCAAATACTATCAACAGGAGGTAAGTAGGGTGAATCTCGGGTTCAAGAACCTAGGAATAGAATACCTACTACCAAATGGCATCACGGGATGCTTTCGAGAATGATGGCGAGAATCATCACTGGGAACACAAAGCATGGCTGGATTACTAAGTGACTCCCTAAAACACCTAGGGTCATAATAATAGTTCCAACATATATGTCAAGGCAATAAATTACCTCAACGCACTTGGGTTAGTGTGCTTATTACGACCAAAAGGACATCAAAATGAGAGGAAGGAATTTTGCAAATGCTTCAGATTGTTTTAGAAACACAGGATGACTCGGACAAAGATAACGGGTTGTAAATGCTCAAAAAGATTTGAGACATCATGCAATATTGTGGCATAGCCATTCAACAACAACATATCAAGGTTCCAAAATCAACAATTAACATACGGAAGTAGTAGAAACTGAACTAGGGCTTAAAACCAACAATCTTAAAGGTCTATGGTTTAGTAACACGTCATCCTGATGTATAGATGAGAATCCTAGTTCTTAATCCCCGTAGAAGAGAAGAGGATGACTCAGATCAGAAGGCCATGAGGTATAAGGAGTAAAAAGAGCCTTACGTTCCCTTCCACAATCAATTCCCTTACATAACTAAAGCATTTCTAGACACAACTTTGACCAGTTTGGCTTGGTAAACCTCTGACGATGGGGCTCACGATACCAAAGCTGTCAGAACCCGGTTTCCAAGTCACATCGATCTAGCCAGTAACACCTCATATCACTTTGCGGCCTCACGCACGGTATTCCCACGGGTGCCGCCTTACCATGGCCCGGGACCGTTTGCGTCTTTTGGCTCACGTATATGATAGTGTCGCTAGCATCCATATGACAGAGAACCCGGGCCGACATGGCTAGTCGTGAACCCAAAGAGGCAATAACCCATGGGGATAGGCATACATGAATCACATCGAGCATGTCGGTCATCAACGTATGAATCCGGGCTGTAGCACTGGGCTAACAGGACTCCTGTAACCCGGGCTGTAGCAGGCTAGGCAGGACTCCGGATGTCACCGTGTGACATTTCCCCGAAGGGGCAGAACCACGAGAGCGAAGTGAAACACATGCCGGCCAGTCAAGTGTCCGGAGCGGTAGTCTTTGGGCTAGCAGGACTCCGGTGAACCGGCTGTAGCGGACTACTATCGCTCGAGAAGCGATGAGACTACATTTCCCCATATGAGAGGCTGCCAAGGATAAACAACTAGATTGTTGGATCCCACACATACCAAGCATTTCAAACATACACACAATATGCTCGATATGTGTAAATACAACAAGGCATCACAACATAACTCTCTGACTCAAGTATTTATTCATTAGGCTCCGAGGAGCGAGATATTACAAACATGGGTCTCATGACCCAACATACAGAAACATACAAGCAACAAGCACAAGCGGAAGCTTAACATGTCTCGAGTACGTACATCTACAAATGAAAAAGGCTGAGAAGCCCGACTATCTACGAGATCTGCCGAGGGCACAAGATCGTAGCTGAGGTAACAAGCTAAACGTCAAGTCCACAGCGGAACTACTAGCGAGACTGACATCTCTGTGCAAAACATAAAATAAGCAAACGTGAGTACAAATGTACTCAGCAAGACTTACATCAGAACTAACTACATATGCATCATTATCAGCAAAGGGGGTGGTGGAGTTTGACTGCAGCAAGCCAGCTTTGACTCGGTGGCTATCCTGAACTACGACTGCAGGTAACTCTTTTGAGGTGGCGCACACGAGTCCACATATTCACCATATCAATACACCACTATGGATCCGTTCCCGTCTTCCTACGAGAACGCCATCCATAGCACTCACACTTATCTTGCGCATTTTAGAGTATCCACTTTCACTTGTCTAATAACTATTATAGGCAACCCAGAAGTCCTTTACCGCGGACACGGCTATTCGAATAGATAATGTTAACCCTGCAGGGGTGTACTTCTTCACACACGCTCTCGCCACTTACCGCCATGTACACCTCGTGTATCTCGGCAACCTTCAAGCGGAAGCTTTGGCGAGGGAGTCGGCCACGACCTGACTAACCACACAAGTCTCTCGTCCAGGTTTATTGCCTATTCGGGTTCCATCCGCAAGGAGATCCGGCCGGGGTGTCGCTCACGGCCCCAAACAATGTGAGCAGGGTTCCCAAGCCCACCTTGACGGGTGGTTCTACGCTTGGTACACCGTGCCACGGTGCCTAGTCTGTCCCAAGCCCACCTGTACCCGGTGCCACTTGGTAGACTACTAACACTACCTACAAATACCAGAAACTAGTTGCAACTCCTGGACAGAGATCTTGTTGATTAATAAGTCGAGAGAGGTCGAGTTACCGGAACCCAATGTGTGGTAGTAACTGTTCATGGATCACAAACATAGAACTCAGTTCCTGAGGACGGCTGCAATGAGACAACCCACCATGTACTCCTACATGGCCTCTCACCGCTACCTTTACCAAATCGTGTTCATACACTTAGCTCACACACAGTAGGACATGTTCACACACCTCCGATTCATCCCCGATGAATCAGACCTGACTCAACTCTAAGCAGTAGCAGGCATGACAAACAAGCATGAATGAGTAGGCACAACAGGGCTCAAACAACTCCTACTCATGCTAGTGGGTTTCATCTATTTACTGTGGAATGACAGGTATGCAGAGGATAAAGGGGTTCAGCTACCGCAGCAAGTAACAGATGAATCGTTGTTGTCCTAATGCAGTAAAAAGAGAGCAGGAGCGAGAGAGTGGGATTGTATCGGAATGAACAAGGGGGTTTTGCTTGCCTGGCACTTCTGAAGATAAAATAGTTCTTCATCGGTGTCATCGAACTCATCGTCGGTACCACGTCTATCGAGAGGGGACAAACACCGGCAACTGAGAAAGAACACAATCAATGCAATGCCACAATATGATGCATGATCATGACATGGCAATATGCTGTGATTTGAGCTAATGCATCTAGCTATGATTTAAATGAAGTTGGTTTGAATACAAGATTCAAATTCAAACTCCACATGTAGTTATTTAAATGCCATTCATTTCATTTGTCCTAGACAGTAGCCATAAGTTGTTCTAACATGCATGAAAATTGTAAAGATGGATAGATTGGATTTTTCTGATCATTTTTCATATATAATTGATCTCATTTGGAGTTACGGTTGAATTTATATGAATTTTTGAAGTTTATACTATTTCCTGGAATTTCTGAATTATTTTAAATCCAGAAGTCAAATACTGCGTCAGCACTGCGTCAGCAGGTCAACAGTGCTGACCAGGTCAAATCTGACGCGTGGGGACCACACGTCGATCCACACGAGGTTTAAGCGAGGTTAATTAGCCTAACTAAAAATCAGGGGCGTCGGGGCCCATCTGTCATTGACCCGGAGGGTCATTAGGTTAGTGCTAACTGGGGTTTGACCGGCGTTAAGCCGCCGGCAAGGCCGAACGAGGCGGATCTCGTCGGGATCGTCGCTTCGGCGACCATTTGCGCGGCGGAGACCTCCTGCGCGACGCCCAGGCTCGCGCGCATCCATAGGTACACGCGGGAGGCCGTGGGGTGGCTGGAGGCGACGTCAGCATCGACCCCGGCGGCGGCCGGAGTTCGGCCGTACTCCGAAACGTAGCTGCAGCATGCAAACTAGGCGGGTGAAGCCTCCTAAAGTGCCTGCAGAGGCGCACGAGGCCGTTGGACACGGTGGGGTGACACAGAGGCCACGAGTAGCGCCGGCGGCGAAGCCCAGCGAAGGTGAGCTACGGCTCGTGTGGCGGGACGGACTAGAGGCGCAGGAGAGCGAGGAGAAGGGGGTTTGGATGCAGAAGCTCACAGCGGATCGAACGGAGGGGTATACGAGCTCGGGGGAGGCTTGGCACAGCCAGAACAACGACGGCAATCTCGTCGGCCGGAGCTTGAAGACGACGATGGAAACGGCTCTACAGGGCGTACGGCGGCTCGTGGCTTGACGGAGGGGACGAAGAAGACACGGCGAGCCTCTTGGACTCGTCGGAGAGGCGAGGCCGTGACGGTGGGTGCGGCAACAGCGAGCGGCGGCGACGGTGGCGTTCGGTCTCAGGAGAGAGGGAGAAGCAGAGGAGGGAACAGCACTGGGGGGGTGTGAGAGAGGCCGGGGGGTTGCTGGGCATCTCCAGGGAGTCGCGGAGCAAGCAGGGAGGCAGGAGCTGGCGCGGCGCGTGCTTGCGCGTGTCGGGCGCGTGCGTCTCGTCCTCCTGGCGCGAGGAGGACGAAGACTGGCATCGGCTGGTGACCTGGGCCGCCAGCTACAGTTCTGGGCCGGTTGGTGGGCACAGGTAAGCCACGGGTAACCTCTCTCTCTCCTTTTATTTATGTTTTCTATTTTCTATTTTTGTTTTTTTTTGATTTAGTAAAATACTAAACCACTTTATAAAATCCTGAAATAAATTGGGGGCACATACTGGATTTTTCCCAACAGCCCTCAACTATTTTCGGATTTATTAGAGCATTTAAAATATTTATAGAATTTAAATGCCCCAATTCTAATACAATATGAGTTAATTTAAAAATCCAGAATGGCCTAAAAATAAGTGCATTATTTTTGGCAGAGGTTTTCACCTTCATCAAAAATAATAAATTTTTCTAAAGGGCATTCTGGGTTCATTGAAATTATTTTTATTTTGATCCTAATTGCATTTCATTTAGTGCTAGGGTTTGTCATCCCCATTTCAAATTTCATGAAATTTAAACGTGATGCATGGATGCAATGCCACTAGTTACAAGCAAACTCTAGGGTTGTGACACCTTTCTTCCCTTTCTTGAAGAAAACCTCACTCCAGGCTACTCACTTCTGCCATATTTATTCTGTACCGACGAAGGAAAGGTGGGCGAATCAGTTATGCTGCTATATTTTAATTCCAAGAATCTTCTTTTTGCGAAGCACCGACCGATTCTCACATCCTATTATTTTCCTGTTTTAATTGCGATTGTGGTTTCCTTTTGATTGCTTTTTGTTTGTCAGTTCATTGATCCCCCGGAGGACAACCCACTGGAGACAGCGATCTCCAGGAAGCAAGCACCGACCAACGAGTTGACCATGTTGGCGGGCCAACCCATGGAGACGAAGAAATCCAAGAAACAAGCACTGGCCAAAGAGTTGAGGACGTTGGCGGATGAGCTCCTCAAAGAAAGTTGGAAGAACAGCAAGGGCCCCACCGTGCCTACCCCAGGAACTCTGATTGCCACCTATGTGAGGCTCAAGACCGAGTTTGAGGAGATAGTCGCCGTTGAGAAGCAGTATTCCCCTGGCAAGGTGATGGCCCCCATCGAGGACGAGGAGATGGCCCCCGAAGGGATGAGATCCCTCGGTGAGCTGTACAAGGTAAAAAAATAATGGATTATTACCATAGTTGTGGTTTTTGATTATTTACAATGTGCTTTCTAATATGTTAGGGTTGTGTAGGTGCCGGTGGACATCCTTGATGATTCCGATGTCGTGGCCTGTCCTGTTGGCATCGCCCCGGAGATCGATTCCGATGCCGCTGTCCATCCTGTGGACATCGCCCGTAGATCGATTCCAATGTTGCGGTCGATCCTGTGGACATCGCCCAATCGATTCCCATGCCGCTGTCCATGCTGTGGTCATTGCCGAGATCGATGACAAGAAATAGTTGGTCGCGCTAATCCTTCAGGGTAGTTTGCATTGCCCTGTGTTTAATTACCAGAACAATGCATGTTATCAAACCATCTTAGGGCTAGTGCACTGTCTTGTGTGGGCGGATCTTGCTACTTTTGTTTGATAGTGAATCATGCGATGAATCATGCGAACCCTCTCCGAGTTATGGAAACAGATGTATCCTCACCAGCTTTTGATGTAATATATGGCATTCTTAGATGTAAGTTTGAACTGTTTATCATATCAGCAGGGCTTGTTTGATGATTCTTGGTGTTAGTAGGCTGGCTATTGTGCGAGCTATAGTACTTGCAAAACACTCACCAAAGAGAAACGTTGGGGCTGATGAGCTCGTGGTACGCTTATACTTATCCCTCGTCGATCGACCAATAGCTCTAGCTCCTAAAATTGTAGGCTTAGCGATCGATCAGACAATAGTCGACATACATTCAGGCCTTATTTCATTCATAGGGTAGGAAAATCATAGCAAAAAATGAGAGAACGTGCAACACAAAATCATAGCGGTCTTGAGACGTACTCCCTCCGTTCCAAAATAGATGACCTAGGTAGGCTAGTTTGGCCTAGTGGGTTTCAGTGATATGACGTGGTACAGAGCCGTCCAGTCTTCGCGTGTGGTAGCAGTATTGCAGGTACATTAAGTTTTCTTGAAGAAGCGGAATTCAATGAAGTCATGATGGTTCCTTCGTCCGAACAACTTACAGTGGGAAAGGTTGGGCCTATGATACGACCGGGTAGACCTGGATAATTTTGTGCATGGCAGGTGGACCAGGATGGTCGACGTCCCACATGTCGGCGAATGAAAGTATTCTTTCCGATATAGAGGACGAGCAACGAGTATTCATTGTTTATTTTTGATGAAAGCTATTGTCTCCACTGTTACGACGGAGGAGTGTGAAACACGGCAGCCCAGTGAACTTGGCATGTGCACCACTCCCTCCTTCCTCATGTAATGCCCAGGTTACAGCTTTTTCTCACTTTCTCTCTATCTATTTCCTCTCAAATGTTTTTACCTTTCTTTTTTAAGACACAATTGTTTTTTATGCCTTTTTTTAGAATTATATTTTTTATACCTAGGAGCACATGTAGAGGCGGGCTCTTGCAGAGCCCACTCCTTGACTTTGTCAATGCCTCTCTCTCCTCCACATAAGGAGTACTACTTGCTATGCATGCATGCGGCGGGCAGCTGGCGTCTTGAGGAGCTAGGGCGGTGAGAGCGGGCTCCGGAAGCGGTCCGGACTCCAGCATAATTTTGGTTTTTATAGTATTTCTTTCTCCATTGACAGGTAGGCCCGCGTAGATAGATAAAGAACACGAGCTGATGAGGCGCATGCGGACTGTTTGACTGGTCAACCAAACAAATACGGAGCTACACGCTGAGCTAGTGACCATATAATCACCATATCTTGTATACAATGATCAAAGTGAGCTATCAAGACAAGTTCGATGACCACCAATGCATATTACTCGATAATAAATGACCAAGATTCAAGGGGAATCCAAATTTGCTTAGTCTTCTGTCCTTGAGCTCTTGACAAACCAAAGCACTATACGGTTGTCCGGCCACTCCACCCTAGAGCTCTCACCAAGCGTCGTTCATGCCATCGCGCCGCACACTAACCGGTAAGGCAGCGATGGCATCCCGCCGCGCCGAGTTCCTCGTCGCCCACGACCGCACACAAAATGGTAGGGAAGCAATGGCATCCCGCCGTGCCGAGTTCATCGCCGCTCGCGACCTCACAACTATGTGGGAGGAATTTGAAGATGCCAAGGCCAAATGGGCGGAAGAGCAAGAGGCGGCCAAAGACGCACAGAGGGAGCGGAAAAGTCAGAAAGCACTCAAGAAAAGAGAGGCCCGCTGCCGCAAGAAAGAAAAGGACGCATGCAATCTTTGCGGAGAGGTCGACGGAGATCCAAGCACGGTGAGGTGTCGCCGACAAAGCCGGGAAGGAATCGACGGCGTCTGCCAAGATGTGAGAAGTAGTAGTACTAGTAGTTAGTGTGTGTGTATGCGTATGCAGTACGAGCATGTACCAATACTACTAGTTACTATCAGAGTTTTTAGAGCAAATTACCAGTACATTTGCCTAGACTAAATGGAAAAATTCCTATCCTAAGCATCAAATGGCATCTCTTTCTCTATAGGAATTGAGATGCATGTCATCTCACTTCCTATGATTTTCATATTCCTATACTACGAACGAAAGGAGGCCTCTGTTGGAGTAACTACGTAGCTAGCAAGATCTGCTTTGATGCAGTAGTTTTCTTAAAGAAGTGTAATTCAACGAAGTCATGATGGTTCCTTCGTCCGAGCAACTTCAAAGTGGGAAGTGGGCCTGTGATTTGACGGCTCATTAATCATTGTTACTGCGGCGCGACGACCTTGGTGACTCTCCCTTGGAGTTCTGCGTGCATGGCAAGTGGACCAGGATGGTCGACGTCCCGCATGTTGGCGAACGAAAGTATTCTTTCCGATATCAAGGAGGAAGGAAACCGCGTGGTATAGTATCAGTGCTGATTGGTTCACAAAAAATAGTATCACTGCCGATTTATAATTATTTTTTATTTCTGATGAATGCTAGCGTTTTAACTCTTACGACAAAGGGTGCCAAACACGGCATGTGCTGGATGTCCCACATGTCAGCGAAAGGAGTGGGACATGAACAGCGTGGTAGAGCCCAGCTTAAAAAAACAGCATGGTAGAGCGTCTCCACTTCTTCCACTTCTGGGTCGGAGACCACACGTAGTAGTACTTAGTGGTCAAGTGCGACCTGGAGAGAAAGACACGTCTAGTTGGAAGGTCTCGGGGCATACACGTAAACAAATATAAAAGTTAATATGTGCCTCCAACTAATATAGTAGTATTAGTGTACTTAGGCACGTACTCTGTAACATCACCGTGGATTGCACGTACAACATTTAGTGGTAGTACGTAGTAAGAGACAAATGCCGCCCAAGAGTACCCTTCTCGACCTACCTTTGGGTGTTTGGTAGAGTGTATGGAGGGTGCATGAGTCCACACTAGTTTAGCACAAATACACTAGAAGCATGCATGAAGAGAGCATGCATGAATATGGTGTTGAGTTGAGCATGCATGAAGAGGGAACAACTATGCTGAGACGAGAACGCATCCAAACACACCCTATATGCCACGCATGTTCATACCATTTGTGCCTTTCTACTTCACTTACCGCGCTACATTACTCAGGTTCGTACGTCCACTCCTGGGTACATGTCCATCTCGTAGTTCCAGTCCCACGTGTTCTTCATATAGACGGAACAATTGTCGGTGTCAAAACTGGCGGATCTCGTGTAGGGGTCCCGATCAATGCGTCAAGGCTGATGGTAACAGGAAGCAAGGGACACAGATGTTTACCCAGGTTCGGGCCCTCTCGATGGAGGTAAAACCCTACTTCCTGCTTGATTAATATTGATGATATGGGTAGTACAAGAGTAGATCTACCACGAGATCATAGAGGATAAACCCTAAGAGCTAGCCTATGATGGTATGATTGTAATTGTGATCGACCTTCTAAGGACCAACCTCTCCGGTTTATATAGACACCAGAGAGGGCTAGGGTTTACATGGAGTCGGTTACAAGGAAGGAAATATAATATCCGGATCGCCAAGCTTGCCTTGCACGCCAAGGAAAGTCCCATCCGGACACGGGCCGAAGTCTTGAGCCTTGTATCTTCACGCTTCAATAGTCCGGACGTTGTACACAGTCCGGCTGTCCGGATACCCCCTAATCCAGGACTCCCTCAGTAGCCCCTGAACCAGGCTTCAATGACGATGAGTCCGACGCGCAGTCTTTTCTTCGGCATTGCAGGGCGGGTTCCTCCTCCGAATACTCCAAGGTAATTATCGAACACTCAAATCGTGTCCGGATCCACAAGATGATCTTCGTATGCCACCGTAGAGAGAATGATGTTTCACAAATGCAATCTGCTGACAACTTTTTAGGCAAAGCGATGTGTCACTACGGTCAGGTCATTACTCGAACCGTCTTTCCACAACCAGCCACATCGCATATTGCGAGGCGGTTTCCTTGACACGTCTTGTCAAAGCAGAGATCGTGCCCCCTCATTACGGGATTCTCATCAATATGGGTATGGGTAATCCCACCACATCATTAATCGTGGCGCTTGGGAAGCAAGCGATTCACAACGGGCAAGTGGGGAGGCGCACCACTTTCGTCGCCTCTATAAAGGGATATGATTTCCTCATTTTTACCCATGCCTTGTTCCTTCTCTGCACATTCTTGCCTCCTCGAGCTCCAGCGCCCAAGCCCAAGTCTCCTCCGCGCAGCTAGACATGTCCAGAGCAGGAGGCAAGCGGGTAGCTTCCACCGTCGAGGAGAAGCACATCACATATCTTCGGGCGGCCGGATACTTAGCCGCAGACATAGCGCACCGGCTACCGGACGCTGGGCAGGTCATTCCGACCCCAAGACCCCACGAGAGAGTCGTGTTCCTCGCCCACTTTGTCCGTGGACTGGGATTTCCACTCCATCCTTCGTCCGCGGGCTCATGTTCTACTATGGGCTAGATTTCCATGATCTTGCCCCGAATTTTTTCCTCAACATCTCGGCGTTCATCGTCGTTTGTGAGGCCTTCCCCCGCATCCGGCCTCACTTCGGCCTGTGGCTGCAAATCTTCTGCATGAAGTCGAAGATTGTACGCGGCCAACAAGTGGAGTGCGGAGGGGCCATGGCGGGCAAGATGCCTAACGTCACATGGTTGGATGGCTCCTTTGCGGAGACCGTAAAAGGATGGCAATCGGGGTGGTTCTACATCACCGAGCCGCGCGGCGTCAACTGGGCGGCGGCCCCCGAGTTCCGATCTAGAACCCCTATGCGACTCACCTCCTGGGAAAAGAAAAGCCTCTCCTGGGGCGATTCCACGGAGCTGGCCGGACTCCAGACATGCATAAAAAGCACGAAGGACAAGAACGTCAAGCTTGTGAACGTGATCCAGGTCATGCTCGTTCGCCGGATCCTGCCCTGCCAAAGGCGGGCGGTTAATCTGTGGGAGTTCATCCCGGCCGAACACCAGATGCTCCAGAAGCTCTACGGCATGACACACAAAGGCGCATGGAAAGTGTTGTTCAAGGCCTCCGAAGTACCTCCTCCCACATCCGAGGACCGCGGACTTCATGCAGCGCGGCCCCCGAGTCCGGTGAGTTTTGGGACCACCACCGGGTATAGTTTTTTCCCAATACGTTCATGGGGTAGTTTTAAGTATTTATATAAATTTGCCTCAGGATTATGTGAAGATAGCGGAGCAGATTGACTGTCCTGCTCCGTTGCCAGAAGATCTAGCAGATGCTCTCCTGACGGAGATGCTAGTCCCGGCACCGTACAAGGTGCCGGAGAAGAAGGCCGAAAAGAAGGCCCCGGGGACCAGGAAGGATCTCCCGCGTAAGGTTGCGTCCGAAGCCTCATCCGAGGACGACGAGGCAGACTCCTCCCACGAAGGGGAGGAGGAATAAGAAGAAGACACCCCATCCGGGAAGGATGAGGGGCCCGGAGAGGCGGGCCAGGGGGCCGAAAAAGGCCCTCGGTGCAAGGCCGTTATACCCCTGTCGTCCGATGATGCCGAGACAGATTCCCCCCACAGAAGCGGGGGGGGGGGGGGATCAGAAAGAAATCCCACCTCCCCGCACAAGGGGGAGAATAAGAGAAAAGCCACCCGGAGGGGAAGGCTGGGGTGTCCAAGAAGGGGAAAACATCCCTTCCGGACTACTCCACCACAGCCGCCTACAGCGATGAAGGGTGGCTGCCCAGGAGGAAGCCCCTGGCGCGATCGTAAGCGTCCGCACTCTACCGTGGTTTTCAGTCATAGCTGTTTAATAACGCCGAGCATATATGCAGTCCGGCCAGGGCCCATCCGGAGGAGTCGTCCTCGGACGGGTCTCTGAGCGCTTCAGAGATGAACTCGCTCCCGACGGCCACCACTCCTCAGCCTGCGGACGACACAGAGGTGTTGTCCCGAAGCTCCCCGAGCAGGGGGAGGTGCCTCTGGAGACGCACCAAGGCGGACTTTCGAATGTCGGACATGCGGGGTTCAAGTTCCCCGCGGATCGCGTCGATGAGAGCCGCAACAAGGCGGACTCCCGACCGAACACTGCCCTGGAACCTCTGACGGTTCCGGACTTGGGAGGGAAGCCCCTCGCTAGGGAGGGCGAGCCGCCCGTGCCGAGGACTTCCGTTGCATCAATGGCGCCGGATAGCCTGGTGGAAGCGCTTCGAGGCGCTTCTATAGAAGAAGAGCACCGTACTCTTATGAGTGCAGTGATTCAGAAGGTTCTGTCTGCCAAAAGCAGACTGACCGAAGCCTGCACAAGCCTCCTGACGGGCTTTGAGGTAAGTAATAAAATGTATGAAAGTACCACCCGATAGGTAGTAGCCCCTGATACTCTGTTTGGTGTTCGGAAAGAAAAGCCAAACGGAGGGCCAATTATAACCCGCAGGAGTCTAATAATAAGTATTGTTGTGAATAAGCAGGTTGTGCTGCTTGCTGCTGCTGCCCGTATTGCTGAGGTTGCCGAATCAAGCGGGACTCTGAGCGGGCGCAGGGAGAGCTCGTCCTCACGAAGAGGCAGCTCGAAGAGAACAAGGGTAAGTAATTCCCGCTCTGATGCGTTTAAGGATAGGCAGAATTGATGAGTCTAACACCTAACTATCGTGACCATGTAGCAGGGGCCACCGCCGAGGCGGTGTCCTTGAAGAAGGCACTGTCCGAGGCCGAAGACAAGGCGGCCTCGGAGTGTAAGGAGCGCGAAAAGCAAAGTGCTAGGGTAGGTGAGGTCTGGCAGGAGCTCGGGACCTCGGCAAGAAATGCGAGTCCGTGGAGTATGATCTGAAGGCGAAGAAGGTTGAGCTTGCGAAGGCCCTTGTGAATTTGAAAGATGCCAAGGCCGAAACCAAGAAAGCACAGTGGGAGATCCAGGAGGCCAAAAAGATAGCAGCGGGTAAGAAATTCTTTATGCAAAGCAAACATGTGGAGGAGGCGTTTCTTTTACTTACTGGAATACGGAGCTCTCCAGGGGCATTTGCAGATCTGCCACGCAGCGTCTCAGACGCTGCGGAGTTCTACCGTGCCCAGGAGGGGAGCTCAAAGGAGAAGCTGTTCTGGTCCCAGTATGATGGTGCGGATCATTCGATGCCTCTGAGCTACCAACTGAAGCAGTTGATTGAACTCCACAGAGCGGCCGAACTGGCTATGAAGGATTTCATAGTCAGGATGTGGCCTGGTGAGCTACTGCCTAGTAGCTACTTTGGCCTGATCAAGCAGATGGTGGAAACCTGCCCGCGGCTTGAAGTGATCAAGCGATCCATTTGCATCGAAGGTGCCTGCCGAGCCTTTGCCCGCGTCAAGGTGCATTGGGGCAAGCTGGATGCGGAAAAGCTGGTCAAGGACGGGCCGCCGGCGGGCAAGGCGCATTGCCATCCCGAGATGTACTACGACGGCGTGAAGAAGGGTGCTCGTCTCGTCGCCGACGAGTGTACCAAGGATGCCATTTTTGAATGAGTTCACTTCTGTCATGTTTGTAATTTAAAGATGAAGGTACTTGCCCTATGTAGCGCTTTTGTTATCTAAAATATTACCTTCTGTGCGGCTCTTTATAAAATCCTGAAAGTAGGCCAGTTGTCGGCTTCCGCCCCCATGTGACTATCACTGGGGTGTTCGTGGAAAACCCGGACTCTCTTTATCCAAATGTTTGGTCCCTTAAGGAGGTGTCCGGCGCAGCGAACAAGGCAATCAGACTATGCGGCTTTATAACTTTCACTTAGCCATAGAAGTCTACAATTTTAAATTTCGGCGAAGCCCCTATAATCCGGAAGGCCGAATTGGGGCGCTATACACGCCTAGATCGGACGAAGCCGATTTATCTCCTAAAGCGGAAAATCTTTAAGGATTTTAAAACCTCTCGAACAGCGACCAGCTCTCGCCACATCATGCCAGTCAGTTTCGGCTTTCTCCACTGAGGTGCTCGTCCAGAAGAACCGGGACACAATCGCAGTAGTTCTCCCTGCGCTACCTTTGCCGATATAATGGAACGTAAGGCACCAAAACAAGGGAGCCGGGCTATCCCAACTGTAGACCCAAGACATGATTCGGAGCTGATGCATATAGTGCTATAAGTTCGGGGTGCCGCACTGTTGAAAGTGTTCGGACTTTATTTTCCATATTACGGGGCGCCATAAGAAGCCCCTGGCAAACCGGCCGCACCAAAGTGTACAGATTGTAACACCCCAAAAATTTAACCAGGTTTTAGTTACTAAAATTTTGCCAAGAGTTTAAAATTTTTGCCTGCAAGAATATCTCTGTGGATTTCAAAACTTTTCTTTTAATATTAAGGAGTTTTTCCCAAGTGGGTCCTTCCAAACATTTTGGACTTATATGCCCTCCCTTTAAAAACATCTCTCAATCAATAGATTTATTTATTAAATTATTTCACCCTGAGCTTTATTCATTAAAATGACTTGTTTTAAGTTTTGGAGCTCCTTTTTGTACTACAACCAGTTGATAAACTTAACTAAAAATCCAACCAAAATTTGGAGATGTCATGTGATGTCTCTAAATCACTTTTGTGCAATAATATATTTCATTCATTGCATATTTTGAGTGCTACAAATGTTTTTTCTTCTCTGGTCCAGGGACAATTTTACACTACAACCCTTTTAAATACTTCTTTCTAGCCTCCACCAAAATTATGGGATGTTGGTAGTATCATATTATTCAACTTTATGCAAAAACCCGTGGTGTTATTTGAAATTTTGAGTGAATCAACTTCATCTCCATTCTGGTCCAACATGATGATTTGTACAGCAACCATGGCCTTTCTTGCTCTTTGGCCCTAGATTCTTTCTCCTACTTGTAGTCCTCCATGCAAAACCCCTAAGTCCAGGAGCATGCACTCATTTGATCATTTTTGGTTCAAGTTATAATGCCATCCACCTCCTGTCCAGATTTGAAGTTCTTCAAAACTTGCACTAGCAAGTTTGTGCTTTTCACAAACTAACCTCACCACCCTCTCTTTCACCTAAAGAGACCCCACTCTGGAAGTTTTGGTCACTCCAAGAAATGCCTAAGTGCCTCTGGCATTTTGTCAAACACCCTATGGGCATGAACAGTTTTGGCATGATTGTAAGTTTGTGTTGTGAACTTTCCCATCTGTCCAAACCAAGTTGTCTAGTAGCCTGCTACTGGTCTCTAACCCGGACACAATGGATTTGCATTTGATCCCTAGCAGTTTTGGCCATCCTGGCATTTTCGTCGAAAGCAGCCGTGCAGACGCCGGGCGCGAGCAAAGCACGCGTTTTGCTCGTGCCCGCGCCTGAGCAAGCGCGCCCCTGGATAAACTTCCCCGAGCTCATCCTGATCCTTTCCCCCTCGCCGCGTCGCGCCAAGTGTCCCGACCGCCCCTGGCTCGCTACAGCGGCGCCGCAGCAAGCTCCTTGGCGGCACGCTTGCGGCCGCATCCATGGACGGTGCCGCCCAAACCTCCGCCGCTCGCCAACTGCCCCCTTAAGCATCTCCAGCTCAGCCGCAGCTTCCTCCTCTAGCGCACGTCGCCGCCACGTCGCCATTGTTGCAGAAAGACGGTTCGCCGTCATCCTTATCGCCGGCCACCTCGGGACCGACCTCCACCGCGTATATAAGGGCCCCGGAGACCAATCGAGTTCTCTGGCAACCTCTTTTGACCCCCCTAGAGCTACCACGGCCAGCAGTCGAGGAGGGGAAGGCCTTCTTCCCTGAGTTCGGTCGGTTTGGTCGCCGCCTCGTTCCAGCCGACTCCGTCGCCACCAGTGCCCCTCCATCTCCATTCTCTCCACCAAGAACTCCCCCTTCCTCTCATGAGTGCAACCCCGTGCTCAATTTTGGTCGGAGACCACCGTAGCCACAAACCCACTATCCACCGACGCCTTTGCTCCACCATGGCTTCGTCGCCGGCGACTCCGTTCACGTCGGCGACCATGGCGGGTACCCACAGACTCGTGTCGACCCCCTGAGCACACCCATGTCCTCAGATCACCAAGAGACGCCCTTGTTCGCCGGCAAATCCTCGCCGGAGCTTCGCCTCCGTTCGGTCAGAGGGGAACGACGCGCGCGTGGCTGGTCAAACCTAACCAGTGGGCCAGGCGGGCCCACCGTCGATGACCAGCGTCATCCACCCAGGAGTAAGTGGGCGCCTTTTTCGAATCGCCTTCGATGTGTTTTCTTTTAAAACGTTTTCTTTTACATTTTATTTTAAAAACAGATTTTGACCAAACTTTGACTCTTTGTATCTTTTTAAAATACAACTCCAATTAAATTGATTCTTTTTCCTACCTCTTTCAAATATTTTCTAGTTTATTTTAAGATTTATTTGAAAAAAAATTCAAAACAACTTTTGTGTTGTTTTTATTTTTGTGTGTTAATTCTTTTATATTTTCAAAATAGGATTTTTGGAGAGAGGAGAATTATTTCAAGAGATTGAAATGCACCCTGCCTTCCCGTGACCTGAAGGCAAGCATTACGAACCCGGCATAATATTTTTGTGTATTAGATTGCACGTTTGTAACATCACCTCAATTCAGAGGACTCGTTATTTCATGTGATATGATCATGTGCATGGATGCATATTAATGATTTCCATGCTGTTGGGAATGAACACACTTGTGAAGATAATCATCCTCATGTGCCTTGCATGCATGCCGGAAGAAGTCCGGGAAAAACCTCTGCCTTGGGTAGGCATGAGTTGTCACCGGTCTCCGTCGGGACGGTTATGTCCGGTATGGCATGGTAAGGTATAGTGAGCGGTGATTCTGTTGGTTGAATTATTTTCATCATACATGTCATGCAGGGAAATTTATAAACCTCCTGAGTCGACCCTAGCTCGAGTCTTGTTCCAGTAACCCCCATACTTGTTTCGTACTACCACTCGTCTCTACAACAAGTAGAGTACGGTTCAGTAAGTTGTCAACCTATTTCTAGCACATACCGTCTGAGAGAGGCCAGGTGGAAGATACCGGTTGTAGCTGGTAGGCGAGACCACCTGGTCCGGGGCATGGGTGTTTCCGGTTGAGACCGAGAGGAGGCCACCTTAGAGCGCGCAATATAAATTTGATCCCATGCTACGCGAGGTTGTAGCCTCCCCACTTAGAGTTTGCTTGACATGTGTCGTGGGTGATTCCAGACACGTGTGATTTAAGCTGGTGTGTGCAAGTTAGGTGTGTTTTCAACAAAAAGACCGTAGACGGAATTAGTCCCGATGGACTAAAGGAATCCGTTACTCGTGGGTAAAGAGTACACCCTCTGCAGAGATTAAACCTATTCGAATAGCCGTGTCCATGGTTAAGGATTACAGTCTGGGATGGGTCAAGTGTCGGTCTTAGTGTCGGTCTTCGGAGGTGAAACTTTCAAATCAAAACTGATATTACGACTTGCGACATGTGGTAATGATGATTATTATTTTGTTGTGGACTAATCCATGATATTATTGGTATTGTCGAATATCCACAGGATGGTTCTACCTCCTGGATATTCACTATGATTGTTTTCTTTTAAAGCCCTCTATGTGGTGTCGCTCGGGCGCCCGACCGTGGCATTTCTTTTAAAGCCCTTTATGTGGTGTCGCTAAGACGCCTTGACCGTAACATTTCTTTTAAAGCCCTTTATGTGGTATCGCTCAGACGCCCGACTGTGGCATTTCTTTTAAAAGCCCTTTATGTGGTGTCGCTCAGACGCCCGACTGTGGCATTTCTTTTAAAGCCCTTTATGTAGTGTCGCTCGGACGCCCGACTGTGGCATTTCTTTTAAAGCCCTTTATGTGGTGTCGCTCAGACGCCCGACTATGGCATTTCTTTTAAAGCCCTTTATGTGGTGTCGCTAAGACGCCTTGAATGTGGCATTTCTTTTAAAGCCCTTTACGTGGTGTCGCTCGGGCGCCCGATTGTAACATTTCTTTGAAGTTTTTTATGTTATTTATTTCATAATTTTTATACTACCATATCATTGCATAATTCATAAATAACATGGTTGCACGCATCAGAGTTAATTTACCTTTTGTGGTAGCGTCACGGGCATAAGTATTTTTGGAACATCGTTGTTATATTATTCCCGTGTTCATAATGTTTACGAGTACATTCCAAGTACTCACTGGCTTGTCCCTGGCTATTGTCTTGGCGAGATTTCTTGCGCACAAAGGAGCGACCGTGTTGACAGCCCCGGAACCTAAGCAACGGTGATAGCAGCCTCGCGAAGATAGGAGTTAACCTGGTCAGCTGTTCCGTGGGAAATGGAGCCCCATAGACACTGAAGATTTACAACCCGCTTCCGCCATCAACCGCTAGAAACCATTTGTTGTACTCACAGACCAGAATGGTCTTGTACCACTTTATTTTTGTGTTTTGCTTGGAGTTTCTGTATCAAGTTGGTGCCTCATCAGCTAACAGTAATCATGGGGCTGATGAGCACAAGGGCCATTTTTCTGGGAATTAATACCCGGAGAATCCGTCGCCACAGACTTGGTATCAGAGCCAGGCTAACCATTGGCTAATCCTATCCCAGCCAGGTCGATAAACTTAGGCAAACCGACCTACCAGACCTAACCAAACCCCAGCCAAGCTTCCCGTACAAGATAGCCACACAGTGACCCCGACACATTTGGCAGTCGGTGCCCAACTTATCCGCCTAGCCTGTCAATCACGCGCCAGTGACCGGTGCCCATAATGTCTCATTCGCAAGAGTGCGAAGGAAGACTCCGTCCCCTTTTCTATAAAAGGGCACGCTAGCCTCAAACCATCACGGCACAGCCTCTACCCCAAACCGAGCCATAATGCCTGGTCCCATAGTGGACAATGAGACCACAGCAACCAACCTTGGAGGCTTCGTGACCATACTCGCAAACCTCACCCGTCGTGCCTACGCGTTAGAAGAACCCCCAGAATATGTTGTGTACCAAGGACCCATGGGCGGTGAAAGCCGTCAATTTTGGGCCACTGTGCACATCTACGGTAGGGGTCTGTCGCTAGAATGCCCCTACAGGTTCACCGGAAGGACAACTTCCTTTGATCCACAAGCCATCCAACTAGCTGCTCGAGAGGCTATAGTTCAACTCCGGCAGTTGTCGCCCAGAGTTAACTGTCGCTCGTTCTACTACTACCCCAGGCGTGAAGGGTATGGTAGACCACCCCAAGTTGCCAACGGAAATCACGAGACGGATCCCGCATTGTTGCATCTAGTGCGCTATGTAAGTGCACTAGAGGCATTGTTCGATCAAATCACTATTGATCTGATCACAGCTCGAGGAGAGCTGGCTCGCCGAGCCCCGGTAAGCAGAGAAACCGAGGCCGACATCGACAACCCGGTCGTGTTGTTCGGACACCCGATTGATACCACGAGGTCAGCCCGGCCATCATCCAAGATCTTGTGATGAACCCGAAGTGCTTCGTCGCCTTTGGGGAACACACTCCAACGGGATTGTGGCCAACAATCCCCGCGATGGTCATCATAGCTACCCCGACCTTGCAGTTCCTCCACCATCTCCGGCTAATCCCGACGGTGAGACCCGTGGAGAAGCCTCAACATCCTCAAGGCAGGCTAGTTTAGATGTAAACAAGGTAGACTAAGTCGCCCGAGTAGTACCGAGTCTCGGTGTATTCTCGCTTTGTAATCATGTGACCTTGCGAATTAACGCAGCCTGTTGTTATGCCCCAGTTTTAAATAGTAGCCTTGCTTATTTTCGTCAGCATGCAGTTGCATGTTTTTCTAGGCACAGCTACCAAGACCAACCCCGGCAACCCCACAGTGATATGTAACTTGAGTAAAGTATGTACCTGTGACTTTGACCTCGACCCTTGGAGCTAAGCTGGCAAAAATTATTACCTTTCACCATGGTATAATGACCCAGCTCCAGTGCTATAAAAAGGCCACCTCGTGACCTTACCAAGCACCCCACACCTTGTGCACCACTCTCACAACCATTTCTTGCCATGTCGAGCCCTAGTATTTACCTGAGAACCCCAGATGCAACCCCGGGTAGTTTTGTCAAAATATTGTGGGACTTTACCTGCAGTACCATGGGTTCTACCCAGCCACCCCAGTACGAGCTGTTCAAATCAAGAATCACCTCTTCCACTTGAATATTGGGCAGCGGTACACATCCCTCCGTAGACCCCAACCAAGATCCAACGGAAGTTTCCTTCAGGAAATCTATGCCAACCCCACGCTTGGCCATAGAAGCTGCTGCAAAAGAAGCGACTGCTCGTCTTCGATCCGCAGTACGCTATGCCCGCGAGCGAGGATATTATTACTTTCCGAGCCGTGCAGCACCCGGAGGAGTAACAACTTTTCCCTGTGGACGGATTGAGAGAGACCCAGTACTAGCCAACCTTATCCAGTACATCATCGCTCAAGAGCATTTGAACCAGCGAGTGATGGATTATCTCCAGAGTCTCGCTGATTTGAACCCTCAGATTGCCATCGGCAGACCACTGAGGCCCGACCCGGAGAGACGCATACATCGACTGGTCAATCCACTTCCTCCGATAGAAGAAGAGTGTATCCCTTTACCAGAGACATTTTACCGGGACCCTGTCCAGTTACCATCTTGATTTTAGACGCCGCTACCGTGTTGGTAGTTCAGCATTTAATATTACGTTGTAACTTATGCTTAGTGCCTTAAATTTGTGCGTCGAGTCGAGTATTCAGTTTCCACTAGTATGAATAGTTCTCTTCGAGATTAACTTGTGTAACCACGAAAATCCTAGAATGAGATTTCTTTTCCCCGAGTTGCTGCATCGTTTATCCCCTCACTACATAGTTTATTTTCATTCACGCAGCACCACGGCAGCAGACTCACAACCGCTCGGACGCATATGGAGTATCTGTTTTCCCAAACGGCTCTTAGCAAATCTCGAGGACAAGATTTTTCCTTAAGGGGGGTAGTAATTGTAACACCCCAAAAATTTAACCAGGTTTTAGTTACTAAAATTTAGCCAAGAGTTTAAAATTTTTGCCTGCAAGAATATCTCTGTGGATTTCAAAACTTTTCTTTTAATATAATGGATTTTTTCCCAAGTGGGTCCTTCCAAACATTTTGGACTTATATGCCCTCCCTTTAAAAACATCTCTCAATCAGTAAGATTTATTTATTAAATTATTTCACCTTGAGCTTTATTCATTAAAATGACTTGTTTTAAGTTTTGGAGCTCCTTTTTGTACTACAACCAGTTGATAAACTTAACTAAAAATCCAACCAAAATTTGGAGATGTCATGTGATGTCTCTAAATCACTTTTGTGCAATAATATATTTCATTCATTGCATATTTTGAGTGCTACAAATGTTTTTCTTCTCTGGTCCAGGGGACAACTTTACACTACAACCCTTTTAAATACTTCTTTCTAGCCTCCACCAAAATTATGGGATGTTGGTAGTATCATATTATTCAACTTTATGCAAAAACCCAGTGGTGTTATTTGAAATTTTTGAGTGAATCAACTTCATCTCCATTCTGGTCCAACATGATGATTTGTACAGCAACCATAGCCTTGCTTTCTCTTTGGCCCTAGATTCTTTCTCCTACTTGTAGTCCTCCATGCAAAACCCCTAAGTCCAGGAGCATGCACTCATTTGATCATTTTTGGTTCAAGTTATAATGCCATCCACCTCTTGTCCAGATTTGAAGTTCTTCAAAACTTGCACTAGCAAGTTTGTGCTTTTCACAAACTAACCTCACCACCCTCTCTTTCACCTAAAGAGACCCCACTCTGGAAGTTTTGGTCACTCCAAGAAATGCCTAAGTGCCTCTGGCATTTTGTCAAACACCCTGTGGGCATGAACAGTTTTGGCATGATTGTAAGTTTGTGTTGTGAACTTTCCCATCTGTCCAAACCAAGTTGTCTAGTAGCCTGCTAATGGTCTCTAACCCGGACCTGTGGATTTGCATTTGATCCCTAGCAGTTTTGGCCATCCACGGCATTTCGTCGAAAGCGACGCCGCGGCACGCCCGAAGCGCCGAAAGCAGAGCACGCGTTTTGCACGTGCCCGCGCCCGAGCAAGCGTGCCCCTGGATAAACTTCCCCGAGCTCATCCTGATCCTTTCCCCCTTGCCGCATCGCGCCAAGAGCCCCGACCGCCCCTTGCTCACTACAGCGGCGCCGCAGCAAGCTCCGTGGCGGCACGCTTGCGGCCGCATCCCTGGACGGCGCCGCCCAAACCTCCTCCGCTCGCCAGCTGCCCCCTTAAGCATCTCCAGCTCAGCCGCAGCTTCGTCCTCTAGCGCACGTCGCCGCCACGTCGCCATTGCTACAGAAAGACGGTTCGCCGTCATCCTTATCGCCGGCCACCTCGGGACCGACCTCCACCGCGTATATAAGGGCCCCGGAGACCAATCGAGTTCTCGGGCAACCTCTTCTGATCCCCCTAGAGCTACCACGGCCAGCAGTCGAGGAGGGGAAGGCCTTCTTCCCCGAGTCCGGTCGGTTCGGTCGCCGCCTCGTTCCAGCCGACTCCGTCGCCACCAGTGCCCCTCCCTCTCCATTCTCTCCACCAAGAACTCCCCCTCCCTCTCATGAGTGCAACCCCGCGCTCAATTTTGGTCGGAGACCACCGTAGCCACAAACCCACTATCCACCCGAACGCCTGCTCCGCCGCGAAGCTCGTCGCCGGCGACTCCGTTCACGTCGGCGACCATGGCGGGTACCCACAGACTCGTCTCGACCCCCTGAGCACACCTATGTCCTCAGATCACCAAGAGACTCCCTCGTTCGCCGGCAAATCCTCGCCGGAGCTCCGCCTCCGTTCGGTCAGAGGGGAACGACGCGTGCGTGGCTGGTCAAACCTGACCAGTGGGCCAGGCGGGCCCACCGTCAGTGACCCAGCGCCTTTCCACGCATGAGTAAGTGGAAGCGCCTTTTTCCGAATACGCCTTCGACGTGTTTTTCTTTTAAAATGTTTTCTTTTCTGTTTTATTTTCAAAACAGATTTTGACCAAACTTTGACCTGCTGTATCTTTTAAAATACAACTCCAATTAAATTGATTCTTTTTCCTACCTCTTTCAAATATTGTCTAATTTATTTTAAGATTTATTTGAAAAAAAATTCAAAACAACTTTTGTGCTGTTTTTATTTTTATGTGTTAATTCTTTTATATTTTCAAAATAGGATTTTTTGAAGAGAGGAGAATTATTTCAAGAGTTTGAAATGCACCCTGCCTTCCCGTGACCTGAAGGCAAGCATTCTGAACCCCAGCATAATATTTTTGTGTATTCGTTGGCACGTTTATAACATCACCTCATTTCGGAGGACTCGTTATTTCATGTGATATGATCATGTGCATGGATGCATATTAATGATTTCCATGCTGTTGGGAATGAACACACTTGTGAAGATAATCATCCTCATGTTCCTTGCATGCATGCCGGAAGAAGTCCAGGAAAAACCTCTGCCTTGGGTAGGCATGAGTTGTCATCGGTCTCTGTCGGGACGGTTATGTCCGGTATGGCATGGTAAGGTATAGTGAGCGGTGATTCTGTTGGTTGAATTATTTTCATCATACATGTCATGCAGGGAAATTTATAAACCTCCTGAGTCGACCCTAGCTCGAGTCTTGTTCGATAACCCCATACTTGTTTCAGACTACCACTCGTCCCTACAACAAGTAGAAATGCAGTTCGATAAGTTGTCAACCTCTTTCTAGCACACACCGTCTGAGAGAGTCCATGGTGGAAGATACCGGTTGTAGCTGGTAGGCGGAACCACCTGGTCCGGGGCATGGGTGTTTCCGGTTGAGACCGAGAGGGGAGGCCACCCCTTAGAGCGCGCAATATCAATTTGATCCCATGCTACGCGAGGTTGTAGCCTCCCCACTTAGAGTTTGCTTGACAGGTGTCGTGGGTGATTCCAAACACGTGTGATTTAAGCTGGTGTGTGCAAGTTAGGTGTGTTTTCAACAAAAAGACCGTAGACGGAATTAGTCTCGATGGACTAAAGGAATCAGTTACTCGTGGGTAAAGAGTACACCCTCTGCAGAGATTAAACCTATTCGAGTAGCCGTGTCCATGGTTAAGGATTACAGTCTGGGATGGGTCAAGTGTCGGTCTTAGTGTCGGTCTTGAGGTGAAAGTCAAATCAAAACTGATATTACGACTTGCGACATGTGGTAATGATGATTATTATTTCGTTGTGGACTAATCCATGATATTATTGGTATTGTCGAATATCCACAGGATGGTTCTACCTCTTGGATATTCACTGTGATTGTTTTCTTTTAAAGCCCTTTATGTGGTGTCGCTCGACGCCCGACCGTGGCATTTCTTTTAAAGCCCTTTATGTGGTGTCGCTAAGACGCCCGACCGTGGCATTTCTTTTAAAGCCCTTTATGTGGTGTCGCTAAGACGCCTCGATCGTGGCATTTCTTTTAAAAGCCCTTTATGTGGTGTCGCTCGACGCCTTCGTATGGCATTTCTTTTAAAGCCATTTATGTGGTGTCGCTCGGGCGCCCGACCGTGGCATTTCTTTTAAAGCCCTTTATGTGGTGTCGCTAAGGCGTCCATTGTGGCATTTCTTTTAAAGCCCTTTATGTGGTGTCGCTAAGACGCCCGATCGTGGCATTTCTTTTAAAGCCCTTTACGTGGTGTCGCTCGGGCGCCGATTGTGGCATTTCTTTGAAGTCCTTTATGTTATTTATTTCATAATTTTTATACTACCATATAATTGCATAATTCACAAATAACATGGTTGCACGCATCAGAGTTCATTTACCTTTTGTGACTGACGTCACGGGCATACGTATTTTTGGATCATCGTTGTTATATTATTCCCGTGTTCATAATGTTTGCGAGTACATTCCAAGTACTCACTGGCTTGTCCCTGGCTATTGTCTTGGCCAGATTTCTTGCGCAGAAAGGAGCGACCGTGTTGACAGCCCCGGAACCTAAGCAACGGTAATAGCAGCCTCGCGAAGATAGGAGTTAACCTGGTCAGCTGTTCCCGTGGGAAATGGAGCCCCATAGACACTAAAGATTTACAACCCGCTTCCGCCATCAACCGCTAGAAACCATTTGTTGTACTCACAGACCAGAATGGTCTTGTACCACATTTTTTTGTGTTTTGATTGGAGTTTCTGTATCAAGTTGGTGCCTCATCAGCTAACAGTAATCCTGGGGCTAATGAGCACAAGGGCCATTTTTCTGGGAATTAATACCTGGAGAATCGGTCGCCACAAGGATGCAATATAAAATAAACATTTATAAGAGAAAAATGCTCAAATAAGAATAATAAGCTGACGCTATATATAATCTCCCATTGACGAAAAATACGTTTAAGCGTACATTTACAATGGATGCGGTAAGCAGAGATAAAATAGGACTATTTGACATCTCCTATCCAGGGGCAAGATGTGTTCAGGTAGATAAAGCAGGTATAATGATCATAAATAGATTCCACCTGGGTATTTTCTTCTGTGCACAGCGTATATTTCCTCCTTAGAATCTCTTCCCTATAAGTCTGGCAATTCGTCTCTTTTGAGGATGTTGTGTCAACGCGGTGTCCTGAAAGGTAAGAGGGAAAGAGTATGAAAGTATTTGGCGGTTACCCGCACTATTGACTGAGTCGTTGATGCGCCTCCGCCTATGCCCATGGTATTTTAAGTGTGTAATTGTGTGCACGTGGCACGAATGCTGCTTTGATGGGGCTTAATCGTAGGCCGGACTGCTAGTCGCGCTCTTGGCGTGCCTGATGATCCTGTTGCGGGGTGCTCCGGACTCGCTCGACTGTGCTCGAAGTTGTTGTCGCCGGATTTGTTTGTCAGAGAAGGCCGCATTGTACTTCCGCCGCGAGGGCTGCAGTGTGTTCTTCTGTTCGTAGGGAGCGGTCCATATTTCCATTCACTGTTATGACCCTGCGTGGTCCTGGCATCTTGAGCTTGAGATGTGCATAGTGTGGTACCGCATTGAATCTGGCGAATGCGGTTCGTCCGAGTAGTACATGGTAACCACTGCGGAAGGGGACGATATCGAAGATTAACTCTTCAAATCGGAAGTTATCCAGAGACCCAAAGACCACATCCAATGTTATAGAGCCCGTACAGCGGGCCTCTACTCCAGGAATTACACCTTTAAAGGTGGTTTTAGTGGGCTTGATCCCTGAAGGGTCAATGCCCATTTTGCGCACTGTGTCCTGGTAAAGCAGGTTCAGGCTGCTGCCACCATCCATAAGGATGCGCGTGAGGTGGAATCCATCAATGATTGGGTCTAGGACCAATGCGGCCGAGCCACCGTGATGGATGCTAGTAGGGTGATCCCTACGATCGAAAGTGATCAGACAAGCTGACCAGGGGTTGAATTTGGGGGCGACTGGCTCCATCGCATAGACGTCCCTTAATGCCCGCTTCCGTTCCCACTTGGGGATGTGGGTGGCGTAGATCATGTTGACGGTTTTCACCTGGGGGAAAATTTCTTCTGTCCCCCCGTGTTCGGACGTCGAGGCTCCTCGTCATCATCGCTGTGCAGCCCCTTGTCCTTGTCTTCGGCGTTTATCTTGCCGGCCTGTTTGAATACCCAGCAATCTCTATTGGTGCGGTTGGCTGGCTTATGCAGGGTGCCATGAATTTGGAGCAGCGCTCGATGTCACGGTCCAGCATCGACGGTCCCTGATTATTTCTTTTGAACGGCTTCTTCCGCTTACGGGCTTGGATCCACCGAATCCAGCGTTGACTGCCGTGTCTTGATTACTATCGCCCGTTGTTACGTAAACGCTTATGTACATTACGCCGTGGCTTGCCGTTATTGTCGCGGCCATCTGAATTGCCGGCGTGGCGTAGTGCTGTTCTTGAGCCAACCAACTGTCCTCGCCCACGCAAAGCGGGTCATTAGTGTTGTGAGAGCTGCCATGGACTTGGGTTTTCTGGCGAGGTGTCGGCGAGCCACTCGTCCGCGGATATTATGCTTGAAAGCCGCTAGGGCTTATGTCCGGACAGTCAACTATTTGGTTCTTTTTAGTTAGGAACCGAGTCCAGAATTTCCTGGCTGACTCTCCGGGCTGTTGAGTGATGTGGCTCAAGTCATCAGCGTCAGGTGGTCGCACATATGTGCCCTGGATGTTGTCGAGGAATGCGTCTTCCAGGTTTTCCCCACTGCCAATGGAATTTGCTGGCAGGCTGTTTAGCCAGTGCCGGGCTGGTCCATTGAGCTTAAGGGGAAGATAGTTGATGGTGTGCAGATCATCTCCGCGGGCCATGTGAATGTGGAGAAGACAATCTTCGATCCATACTGCGGGGTCTGTTGTGCCATCGTATGATTCGATGTTTACAGGTTTAAACCCTTCTGGGAATTCATGATCCATTACTTCGTCAGTGAAGTAGAGGGGGTGCACGGCGCCTCTGTGCCGGGCTATGTGGCTACGCAGGTCGAATTGCTCTGGGTGGCTATATTCGGCCCGACCGGACTAGTTGAAGGTGTGTCCGGCGTGACGGTCCTCGTCGCGTACCGAGGCGCGCCCCCGCGATCCGTAGATCGATCTTGGCTGTCCCGTTTTGTTGCCCCGGGCCGCAGTATGTTGGCGTGGGGGTGTTGGCTGGTATGTGGACTGGTATGCCGTATTATCCCGGCCACGAGGTGGCCGGTCAGCCGTATGGTGCTCGAGTCCATATTCCTCGGCTGCCAGGACTACCGTCCATCTATCTGTGAGCAGATCTTGATCAGCTTGGAGTTCTTTCTTGTTTCTTTTTCGGGCCCTCGCGGTGGCTATAAGCCGGCGGCAAGCGCTCCTGCTCTATTGGATCTTGAGCACGCCCGAACTTCGGTCGCCGAGGCTAATCTCTTCTTCGGAGGGCATGTAGCTGTCCTCCTCCGGGTATTTGTTAAATCGCTTTGTTCTTACGGGCTGACCTGCTCATCCTCTGTTCGCCTGCTTTCGGCGGGCTGATCAGGGTTGTATTCTTCGGCACCATTCGGATTGTTTTTGTCTCCTGGGCCGGTATTGGTGTGGCGGGGCTTGGAGTGGCGCCGACGGCACCCATTCTTTGCTTTTTTCCCTGAGGTTTTATCCTCCGTTGCCTCATCGCCAGTTTTTTCCTTCAGAGTGTCCACCATATATATATATATCATAAGAAGAGGTGGCTGTCCACCGCCCAGTGAGCGGTGGTTCATGATCTTCTCCTGCATCGTCGTCCATACCGTCGATGTCTTCGGAGTCAAAGTTCAGTACCTCGGTCAAGTCGTCGATCGTGGCAATGAAGTGGGTGGTGGGTGGGCAACGAATTCCTTCGCCATCTGCCTCCCACTCGAGCTGGACATAGTTCGGCGAAGAGCCTCCTGACAAAGAGAGAGACTTTAATGAGTCCAGCATGTCGCCAAAGGGCGAGTCTTTGGAAAGATATCCGCGCGTGAACTCCATTACTGGAGCCCATCCTGGCCCGACGGACTCGGGAGTGTGCGGACCGGAACCAACATCCGGATACGAATACGGGGGTTCGAAGTCACAGGCCACCGCAGAGGTAAGACCCGTGTTCGGCTCCACCTCCGATAAGTGCGTGACCTGGGGGGCGGGGTCCATCCCTCCGTCCTTAGGCAGCGCAGCCTGCTCCGGATCTAGGTCCGGAGATACTATGGGGGCAATACCCCGAGCTTCGTCCGATGGCAGGTCTAAGCCGTGCTCGTCGCGACTGTCCGGTGCTCCCGGCATAGGCCCAAATCCATCGAAGATCAAGTCTCTGCGGATGTCCGCCGTGTAGTTCGGGTTTCTGAACCTTACCTCGTGGCCAGGGGCGTAGCTGTCGATCTGCTCCAGATGGCCAAGCGAGTTGGCCCGCAGTGCGAAGCCGCCGAACACGAAGATCTATCCGGGGAGGAAATTCTCGCCCTGGACGGCGTCGTTGATGATGATCGAAGGAGCCATCGAGCCTGACGACGACGACATAGAGGAACTCTCAATGAAAGCACCAATGTCGGTGTCAAAATCGGTGGATCTCGGGTAGGGGGTCTCGATCTGTGCGTCAAGGCTGATGGTAATAGGAAGCAAGGGACACAGATGTTTACCCAGGATCGGGCCCTCTCGATGGAGGTAAAACCCTACTTCCTGCTTGATTAATATTGATGATATGGGTAGTACAAGAGTAGATCTACCACGAGATCGTAGAGGCTAAACCCTAAGAGCTAGCCTATGATGGTATGATTGTAATTGTGATCGGCCTTCTAAGGACCAACCTCTCCGGTTTATATAGACACAGGAGAGGGCTAGGGTTTACATGGAGTCGGTTACAAGGAAGGAAATATAATATCCGGATTGCCAAGCTTGCCTTCCACGTCAAGGAAAGTCCCATCCGGACACGGGTCGAAGTTTTGAGCCTTGTATCTTCACGCTTCAATAGTCCGGACGTTGTACACAGTTCAGCTGTCCGGATACCCCCTAATCCAGGAATCCCTCAACGATCCTTGCATAACACGTGCACCTTGATGCTAGATGTCTCGCGTGTTGGCAAAAGTATGAACAAAGCTCACGTAAAAAAATAGAGTGGAAGAACATAGATTCCGGACGACCGAGAAGGAGCAAGGAACCTCGTGGTGGAGCGTCTGCACTCATAATATTTGATATTATTCAGCGATATAAAATTAACCAATCATCTCCACAGTGGACTGGAAGAGTATGAAACACGGCAGCCCAGTGTTGTTACATCATACTAGTACATGGCTAACCCACGCTATCACCATATTTCTTTGCTTCTGTGCAACACCTATCTCTAGTAATCCAGCAGCCTGTATCGCTTCTCCCTCCTTGTCTTTATCAAAGTGCGGCGGGCTGGCGTTTCTGCCGTCTATTGAGGTCGGTTAACTATCACATGCTAGCGACATGCCAAGAGCATTCTAAAAAAAATTCCTTTCACGTTCCATTTTCAAAAAGAAAAAAATCCTTTCACGTAAAAATTTGACTGTATGCTTTGAGCAACTTGCATGTCCTATGCTGCTCCTATTTGATACTCTAACTTAGCTAGAGGTTAGACTAACTCATGACTAACCCTGACCTAACTATAGCCAAAGTGGTGTTTGGACAGGGTTAGATTGACAATAAATGCACTTCATGGAGAGAGAAAAGTGATGTTTCAGTGGTCCCAATGAGAACTATCTCCAGTTAGCACCTCTTGGGTGGGATAGTTTTTTGGTGGAGTTCTGCAACTTGCTCCAATTTAAACCCTCATGCTTGGATACTTTAGGGCTATTTGAGCCCCAACTAGCTCAAGCCCGACTCTAACCCATGGATCCAAACAGGGCCTATGGCCGATCTCGGCCGGAGCGACGCGTGCACCGAAGCGGCGCTCTCGGCCGTCGCGCCACTTCAAAGCCGGGCGCCCGGTGAGAGGTCGCCTCCGCTCTGGCCGGGCATTAACGTGCGGCATGGCGCTCGAGGCAGCTGACCGTTTCACGCAGGAAGCCTTGGGTAAGGGAGTATAGGTTTTGAACCGTTTGGTGTAATCTTGGTAGTTTGCAAAACTACTCAATTATTGCACTCAGTTTCCTAAGAAATTGTGGTAAAAAGCGTTACTCCACAGCCGCTTCCTTCTCCTTCCTCTTCCACCGCCCACAAGACGTCTGAAGCGACCGGTCAACCCTTATATAGGAGTGCTAGCACAAAAGGATGCATGCATGACCACTAGAATTTCCATATTAAAGCGCCGCTCCGGCTGGAGTATGGCGTATGTTGTTACCTTCGGCCAGCCCATGGCTACCGGGCGACGATGACCAGAGAAGAGGCGGCGGGAGGAGAATGAATGCCGCTACTGTTTGGGTTCGCCTTCCGGCTTAAATAAATGCGCAGCATCACGTGTACCCGCGGGTGCACAAATTGTAACATACGTGTCTGCTTAAGTGGGCATCACGTAACTGGTGTGTGTGTGAGAGAGATTCTGAGAGACAGAGTGCGTGTGTGCGACTCTACTCTTCGGACATGTACTCAACCTTTTGCATCGGGATATAAGTATAATGGTATTTACTTTAGCTAGTGATTTACGTGGCCATGTTAATGTGGTTGTGTCAAAAAGATGTCACTTCACCTTTCGTGATTTGCGTTATATAATTACAAGCAAGATTCTCGTGCATTGCACGTATGCATTTTTTTACAAAACACCTATTGTGATTGACCCATGCAGGAGTAATCCCATGTGTAAAAACTAATGATATCTCGAGAATTTTATCGGAAAACTGGTATCTCGAGAATGTCATCGAAAAAATGGAAGATGAGAGATAAGGCGAGGAGGAGTGGAGCGTGGTGGTGACTGGTGGTTGGAATGGGCGGAGGCATGCGGATGGACGGAGCCGGTAGGCGGCAGCGGCCACCATGCATGCTAGATTGTTCAAGAGACTTATTCCTTTTTTAATTGTTGAGCAATGAGGTCGCGGAGATAATGATGTGGAGAGAGGTGCGGGTATGTTTTGTAAAATTATCATAGTTTGCTTTCTATCCTCAGATATAGATCATACGGTCTGTATTACAAGATGGCAGGAACACCATCACCGCCAACTCGTTTTTTTATAAGGGCACAGATGATAAGTTTGCTGACTACTAAAGTAAAGTGGAATTTGTCCATGTTATGCAAGTAAATAAAGGTGATTGCTTATCATACGGGTAAGGTTGGATGAAGGGTGGTAGGAACAAATGCTCCGCCTAGAGCATGTGTGTGTGAGATGGAGTCTTAGTGTGTGTGTGTGTGGGGTGTGTGTGTGTGTGAGAGAGAGAGATAGAGAGAGAGAGGAGAGAGAGATGGAGTCTTAGTTTGTGTGTGTGTGTGAGAGAGAGAGAGATGGGGTCTTAGTGTGTGGGGGGTGCGTGTGTGCGTGTTTGTGTGTGTGTGAGAGAGAGAGATGGAGTCTTAGTGTGTGTGGGGGGCTGCGTGTGTGTGTGTGTGCATGTGTGTGTGTGTGTCGCGGGGTCCTCTGTGGCGGATGTAATTTAAGTGTGCATGGCTTCATTATAGAGAGGTGATGTGTATGGCAGAGGCCACCAACAATGGGGTGCGAGAGAGAAAATGCCCGTAGAGAGGGAAGAGAAGGTGTGTGCGCGTGAGAGGAGTCGACATCGAGAGAACGTGTTTGTTCGAGAGACACCGAGGAAGACTACTCTATATCGATGGTGCATGTAGGCGGGAATTAAAGAAAGGGATGGTCTTATTGGTTTCGAGGATATAGGGGAAGAGTGAGAGGCGGGGGGGGGGGGGGTAGCACGAAGGAGTTTGTTAAGTGTGTGTGTGTGTTTTACCCATCCAGCGGAAGTTATGTGCACAAAAGAGGAGAACGATTCGATGTGGCGTTAGGATTGAGGGTAATTAACTACGTATGGAGACATAGAGACCTTGAACGTGCATGTGTGAGAGGTATACATGTATACCTGGGATGTGTGTGTGTGTGTGTGCGCACGCATGATCGAGATAAAAGAAAGAAGACACACTACAAAAAAATACACTTCCGTGATGATACGTGTTTGTCACAGTAGGTCGCATTTTTTGTCATGCATGTACATCCATGACGATTTTATGACACAATCAAGATAGTCATACCTGTGCTGTCGTAGAAGTGTTCCATGACATTACCAAAATTATCATCACGGAAGTGTCCACTTCCATGACGATAAATCCCGCGTCACAGAAGTGCTTTCGTCAAGGGTGAACGACACGTGGCATCCACCGTAACGGAACATCGTTAAGCTCTCGGGTCGGGTTTTGGATCCGATAACCCGTTAACAGCCCCGACCAATGGGAATTTTCCACGTGTAAAATCATCATTGGCTGGAGGAAACACGTGTCGGCTCATCGTTGGGGCAGATGTCATCCACTCATTGGACAAAAGGCACCTATGATACGTCGACACATGCCACGGCCCAACAGTGGCCCATTCCTATGAAAAGGCCAGCCCATTTGACTTGGTCAAAAGCTGGCGGGCCGGCCCATAGAAAGCATGTTAACGGCATGTTCGCATATAGCCCATTTACACCCCGCTAACCCAAGGCCCGTTATGCCCAATCTAAATTAGGCCCAGTAGCGTCATCTAGGCCACCCAATATGATTCCAGCCCGTTTTCACTTCTGGCTCATGTATGGCCCATGACGTCTGTCGGCCCATGTGAGGCCCTATGTAACTCTTGGCCTATTAACGGCCCGTGGTGAAACTGGCCCGTAATGAAGAGTGTATCACTTTACACCCATTAACGGCCCGTGGTGAAACTGGCTCGTAATGAACAGTGTATCACTTTATACCCATTAACGGCATGTTATTCCGTTGGGCCGTTTCCAGCCCATGTTATCTTTCGGCTTTCTCGAAGCCCATTTATTCTTGGGCTCATTTCTAGCATTCGTTTACTGATGGCCCGTTACTGTCATTTTCTGCTTGTGGGCCAAATTCAGCCCGTGGTTATAGTCGGCCCGTTTGTGGTTCGTTAATACATTGGGCCATTTTCATAGCATCATGAAATATGACCTATTAACGATGGCCCGTTATGGTCGGCCCATGAACGGACGATTCCAACTCTAGCCCGTTTACGGCCATAATGCGGCCTCTTATTGGCCTATGTTATCATACTGCCCGTATAAGGCCCATTGATGATACGGACCGTAGAAGGCCCATTGTTCCTACGTCCCGTAGAAGGCCCACTGTTTCTATGGCCCGTAGGAGGCCTAGTGTCACTACAGTAAATATTAGCCCATGGTTCTTGTAGCCTAGTTTTAAAAAATAGGTTATTGCAGCCACTAGCAAACCGCGGAAAAAGAACTGCAATGACTACAAGCAAACAAATAAACAAGACAACAAGGAAATAAATAAGCAAGCAACTTACGCTAGGCTATCACGGCTATCACATATTACATCCACTGGGCATCAAAGTTCTCCGCCAGTGCAAATAAACGCGCCGACAAAAGAATATACAAAACTGAGAGCACTTCAGAAGGCACTAGGTCTGGCATGCTCGAGCCCCGCAAGCAGCTGAAGAAGCTGAGTAGACCTCAGTTGTGTCAACGATAAACACTAGATTTAAGGCATGATGGTGCGCATGGCAGTCCTCTGACATCTTCATTGCATCTTTGACTTCAAGTCGGAGCTGAGCTGAAGCAAGCCTTTCTGCTTTAAGTTGAGACTAAAGAAGTCGAACTAATTGAGTCGGCCCCGCAGAGGTTGTCTCACACCTGCTGGTGAGTAGCTTCAACTCACTGTCTTCATCAAGACAGAACCTTGGGGTCATCTCGCTGTCCTCAAGATTGTTTGGCTCACTATCTTCCCTAAAGTTCTGCCTGGAGTAAGAGATACGACTCTGTAAGAGAAACAAGGAGACATGTAACAGGTTTCACAATTATATAAGCAAATAAATGGATCTGTTCTGCATAAGGAACATGTTTTTACAACTACAATTTGAAACTGGTAGTTGTTGCAAACATCCAATCAGATATAAACAGCAAAGCAAACAGTAGTGGAGGAAATGATGCCTATTCAAATATATACTAGAACAAAGTTTGAAGGCTTGAGAAGGATGAACTTACATTACATGTTAACACGGGCTGGACAAAGCCCTTCTCCATGTTGATGGAAGGATAATTCAATAAATTCCCCAAAGAAAATTCTTTATAAGCGTTGCCATTATTCTACATTTTGCAAAGAGTAAATATAGATCAAATAATATTGGAAGAAAGCAGAGGATAATGAAGCTCAAAAGTGCATCGATGATACATAATCAAATAGCAATTAATTAAGTATAGCGTTACAAGGCAAAAGGGAGAGAGGTACTGACAAGAGCAATGCAGAGCCCATTATTGTTTTGAGATCGTATGATCCTTTGAGCAAGGAGATTAATCTAAAATTAGTTTTCATACAAGAGAAAAGGTAAGGCACAAGCAGAAATTTAGGAATTCAAATTTTGAATTGATATCATAGACAGTACCTGACGTTGGGCTCCCAGCTGTTCTAATAGGGGTTTGGCCACTAGAGTAGGGGTAAAGTGTGGTACAGTTGGTCCTGTGTTTTTTGTGGCTGCTGATCTATCTGATTTAATAGGTATCACTACCTTTTCCAAATACCTAGTTTGTACTCCTTGAGGATCTGCACTCACCCTCTTCCTTTTGGACATCTATTACGAAAGAACAACATTTTATTGGAAAAACATAGTGTGACGACACATGGAATAGGTACAGAAAATGGATAGGTACGGCATTTAATCATATATGATGCTTAAACTAAGCAGATGGTGTAACAAAGTAGAAGTAATGCAAGAGGCCAGATGCAAAATATGTGCGACCAATACAACTTTGCAAAGTTAGAGCTAGCACCTTGATGGGTGAATAAGATAGGCCATCCTCCATCATGCCAAGTTTGTTAGCTAGTGGATCATTCCGCAATATTCCTCTCGTGCGCCCATTCTCATATTCATTTTGATAATGTTCAATATCTCACATGCATGAAAACATAAAAACAAGTGAGATTTTCTTTGTAATGCAGAAGTGATTCTAATCCAAGACTGCCTCCCTGTAAACCCCTTTGTGCTATCTCTACAATTCTTTTAAAAGATGCCATGCATGCTGTAATTTGTTGTGTGCATTAATATAATGTGGCCTACTACTCAAAATATGAGAGCTCCCGAAGTGATGACACTTCGCAGATGATAGCTTCAACATATAGTAAAGAAGAACAAGTCGACCTGACCTGACAGATTCAAAATATACTAAGGGAGAACAACTCGACCTGACCAATCGACCGCAAAATAAGAGTATCATCTTAAAGAAGAGCAAAAAAGCAAGCAGATTGAAGATATTACAAGTCTTTCAATACAATGTCGGTTGGCCACCCATGATGAACCAGAGCGCACAGAGAAATACTATTCTTTCCGGTCTCTCCATATGTGGCTCACATGCATTTAAAAACTAAAGTAGGAACATTTAGCTCACCAATTAAACATTTCTCAGTTTTACTAATATCATATATGAATTTGTACAACTAAGCTTGTTTAGCTCGATGGGTGCAGCAGTGCTATTACGACACGAACCACGTAGCTGATTGTGGTCATCACAAAATGGGGAAAATATAAGCATGATGAGTACAGTGTTGACCGTGGCAGTTAGATGGCAGGTCTGAAGCTGCAAACCGCGCAAAGGTTAGTTAGCAACCGATGTTTGCTTTGAAATAACAACTAAGATTTGGTATGGACAAGAAAGTACGGTCAACAAGTGACAAAGAAATGCAATTATGCTGTCTCTCTATATGTCGCGACATGCATTTGGAAACTCAATGGGACCATTAGCTAACCAATTAAATGTGTCAGTTAACTAATATCAGTATCATATCACAATCATATTTGAACAACTAAGCTTTCGAATTCTGAGTGTTGTGTTGTTTAGCTTGAAGGGCGGAGTAATGTTAGTACGACAGAAAGCACCTACGCAGATCATAGTAGAGTTGATAAAAGGGGAAAACCCTAAGCATCAAGAGAAAAATCAGGAAAGTGGGACTAGCTGGACTAGTGGGTGGCGCACATGCTTTTCGAAACGAATATAGGAACATTAGGTGACCAATTAAACGTTCTCTGTTTTAGTGATATGAGCATCAATATCAGATTCGTATTTCAACACGTAAGCTTTGGGTTGAGGTCTTGAGGAGCAGTGCTAGCACGACACGAAGCACCTACGATGATGGTAGTGAATATAAAGGGGGGAACCATAAGCTTTACGAGTATAGTGTCCGTGCCATGGCGGATCTGAAGGTGCAAACCGGACAAAGCTACTTCGCAACTAATGTTTGCTTTCAACTAGCCACTATGATTTGGTACAGACAAGAAAATTATAGTAAACAAATTACGATCTATTTTTCGGGTGAGATCAATAACTTAAGCACATATGGAAGAGTACCACCTCTCTTGCGACGCCGTGTAAGCCTATGCTGATACATTGAGGGTGCTGCGGGTGCGATGGCTGTCGGCGGCGGGGAAGAAGTCTTTAGACGGCTGACGGCTGACGGCCGGGTCGGGGGATATTTCCTGTTGCCGTGGACGAGGCGGTCGTAGGAGCGGCAACGGCAAGGTGGACGACAACACCGATGAAGCGAGAGGAGGCGATGAAAGGATCCTGGTCCAGCACCGTGGATGAGAGACGTCCATCTCTTGTAGTGGACGACGGGGTAGGGGTAGCGGCTCCAGCAAGGTGGAGGATGGGATGGCGGACGAAGGAGGCTGGCATGATCACGGAGGTTGTCGTGCCGCCGACGGTGTATGAATGGGGAAATGGAGGGATCTGAAACTTTGGGGGACGCTTCTCAAGTGGGGAAAGTTACGAACTTATCCCCGTTTAAAATTTCGAACATCGCGTCGGTTGGGGATAGGACGGTAATCTCGCATCTCCCAAATATTTGCCGGTAACTATTTCAGGCGAGGAGAGGGTGTTTTGCCGCCCACGGTTGGCGCCCACGGTGTAAGAACGGGGATGACAGGTAGGGCGGTTGTGTCACATCTGATGGAAGTTACACATCTACCCCTATTTAAAATATTAGCCTACATCGATTTCGGACGAGGAGAGTTTGTTTTGCCGCCCATCGTGTATGAATGGGGAAATAGAGAATGAGACACATGTCTTTCGGACAAGCTTGAATCAAATGTGTTTTGCCGCCCACGTTTGGCACCCACCGTGTCCGAATGGGCTTAGAGGTCATCGTGTCACGTCTGATTGAAGTTAATAGTCTACCCCTATCGACAGCAGTGTAAATCCAGTCGATAAGGATGTCAAGTGTCAGGGGTAGACAGTAATTTCCATCTCGCAAACACTTGCTTTGGGCAGCCCACAAATTATAGTGGGTGTTTAGCCGCTTCGTTCAAAACTTGGGAGAATTAGCATTCACGTTTGCCCTGTGACCTGGCAAACTAAATTCAAATTCAATTTGTATTCGATTACGGATACCCACAGATAATTATACGTTTTGTTATTTATTTCTTCCAAACCACAACAAAGATTTATTCCACCTTTATATATGATTATGATTTAGAAATGTCGTGATCTTCGAATTCAGTAGGTTGGATACACTCTGATTCAAACAGTTATTTCATCCAATACAATATGCTCACACGAAAAACAGTTCACCTTATGTCAATCATACAAGTCTTGAGGATTACCTCGCCTAAAAATTCGGATCATTACAACACATGGACAACATAGGGGTCTTGCAACATAATCCATTTAGAGACATGACCACGACATGCAAGTACAATAATCTAATGACAATTTCAACTGGTATCTAAAGAAGAACCGGGATTACTTTCGACTTCGGATAGCGTAAACAGCGAGACCTCCTCCGTCTTCAAATGCAACATTCTTACTTCCTCCAATTTCTTGGGTTGCTTGCATAATGCGTGCCGCTAATTCCGTAATTTCCAGCCTCAAGATAAATATTACCTCATTCATGGCAGCCACACCATCTCTTTCTGCCTCTAGTAGAGCCTCAAGCACTATAATATCTGTGCTCAGACTGCTCTCCGGCGGTGTTGCCTCTGAACTGCTACCATCTGGTAACATGGATGGCACACTGCTTCCACAAATAGATTATGGGGTTGTACATTGTGTCCTAGTGTGAACGGCATCCTGAAAGGTTTCCGCTGGACATAAGTAAGAGATAGTTATCGTATGATCCAGGCAGTAAGCTTACATGGTAAAGGACGGAGGAATTATTGCCGAGCATGGCAAACTATATTTAAATGGTTCGAAGTAGCATTAGCCGAAAAGAAATTAAAATGGTGAGATGAAACTAGGGATGTAAGTGGCAAATAAACGACATCCGCCAGTCCCATCTAGTTAGTTTTTGCTACCTCCCTAGTTCATTTTCCTTAAGAAACAAAAACTCTTTTGAACTATCATACCACTAGTGGACTTTAAACGGGATTAAACGGGACCCAGTTGACATCCCTAGTTGAAAGGGAGCGTACAACCGCTATATTTAAGTTGCCAAGGCATCTAAGAAGTTGAAATGATCTGAGTAAGCACTTAACAGTGTGGCCTCATATAAACTATGAAGACAGTCTTGTGATGAAGTTGAAGGAAAAGTTAAGGACTCAAATGAAATAGGCATGCATTTATTTACATTAGTACAATAGGCACTGCTGACATATTGGCCAACTCAGGTATATCGTAACAACAAACAAGCATTCGAAGCAAGCAATACAGCAAATCAGACAACTGAACTATTTGTAATTCGGTAGGATTACACGTTGAGGGCACAAGCCAAGAAAGCAGCCCACTCGCATTACATTTCACATGTACCAAAACACACTGGCTTACCATATGTTGCTGTGAAGCCTAGCTGTTGTTGCAATGTTCTTTGAAGATATCATCAAGATCCCGTGGTTGCAAATCTAGTTGTTGTAGTTTATTCTGCACCATCTATTTAGGTAAAACTAATTTTAATCGCATGCACTGGTCCGAATTGATCATCAATGGTTCATCTAAACTAATGAAAGAAGGGTGTGTGCATACACGACAATATATCTGCTTCCCTCTATTTTTATGCTTGTTCGAGGTGCCAGCCCCAAAAGAACAAAAAATTTGCTTGATGGGGTTGGCATCTCCATAATTAATAGAAGCATCAAATTAGTCATGCAACTTGGGAAGATCAAGAACACACAAACAAGTAATGAACAGAGGCTCGGAGCAGTGATGTAATAGCTAGCATCAGAAAATGTAGGGTAAAACGAACAAAAAGCAGCGGAACCACATGCTAGTTTGTTGATGTGTAATTAAGCATAGAGAACATTAAGCATTCTGATGGAACCAACATGTGGCCTCAGAACAAAACTAAAGCATATTAACTATATGTGCACTGGTATGTAATTTAGCGCATGTAACATGTTCACTACCAGAAGTATGGCCCTACAGGTGCAAGCAGAATAACGCGTCTCATGAAAAACTGAATGATGCCCTGAAGAAATTCAAAGGTGCAGTGCTTATGCTAGGAAAGTGAACGTAGTCACCGGCCATTGGATAATAGTACCTGATTCTCGACGGCGTATGGGTATCGTTTTCATACTTGATAGCTAAGGATCATCGATGGTGCTCGTGTTGCGGTTGAGTTTGGGCCGGCTGTCGCCGTCGCTGAAGCGGCTCCGGTGCTACGGTTGCGGCACCTGTCGACATACAAGAAAGCTCATCTGTGGTAAGTGAACAGTTGCACGATAAAGAGAAAAACCGAAGGATTACAAGTCGAAATAACCTGATGAGGATGTGGCGTCGGTAAAGCAGGGCCGGTGGAGTTGAATATGGCGTCCGTGGAGCGGGTCGATCTGATGGGCGAAGGCTTGGTAGTAGCGTTGTCTGATGCTTTCGGTGAGGCGGATCTGTTACCGCGGACGAGGGCTTGTATGAAGGGCCAGCGAAGGGGCGGACGAGGGAGTCAGTGAAGGGCCTACGCTGTGGTGGACGAGGGCGCCGGTTAAGCAGATCCGGTGCGGTGGACCATGATGGCGGTCAAGGAGATCTGGAGCGGTGGACAAGCCAGTCGCTGAAGCGGCTCCGGTGAAGTGGTGAGTTGGCAGTTGGGGCTTCCAAGGTGCGGAAGGTAGATCCGGTGGGGTGTGAGGTCCACCGCTGCGGCGGAGGACTAGATTCGGCGGCTTGCCGTGGTTGGGGGGTCGGGGAGGGGAAGGGGAGGGGCTCTGGGGAAGAATGTTGGGGGCAAAGAGGGGAAAACAATGGAGTTACCAAAGCAGCCCTTTTCCGTTCATGTGGCAGGGGTAAAACAGGAATATCGCAGGGCTAAACTTTTGGATATTTCGATGTGAGCGGGAAGTTTGAAAGCTTTTGGCGCCTGAAATTATAAGTATTCTGCTCTCGTCACAGACGACTATGATATCATGGCCGACAATTTGTTTGTTTTGCATGCAAAAAATGTGCAAGTTTTGAAAATCAATGTCTCCAACTCGAAACTTAGATTGTCCATTCAATTCAAATATGGATCATTGAGCTACTACAAGCAAATACCATCATACGGTCCAATTCAAATGAAATTCCAAATGTGTTTATCCTAAATATGATGACAAAAGCAAAAATGTGTATGTGTATGATTAAAGTGAATGATTATAAAGTTTGAACATGCCCGTATGTGCATATCTCTAGGTTTGATATATGAATTTGAAATCACGAAATCCCATCTCAAAAAATGTACCTCCGTTTAAATGAATTACAAAAGCTAATGATGGAGTCGAATTCCAAAATTCCAATCTTAGGTTTGTAATTCTGGTACATCAAGGTATATCATGCATGTTCAAAAGTATCGTTATCTCATAGTACAAACCGTGAAACAAATTGATCAACCATGAGTGCACAATATCTCAATTACTCTAAAGTCCCTCAAATATAGACACCTCACTGTTTATCTGAAGTCACCCCCCCCCCCACCACCACCACCACCACACACACACACACATAGAGAAGTCGTCCTCTCCCCCAAACACCAACACATGAGCACATTAACACCCCTCTCTCTTGTAAAGTCCGGACCCCAACATAGGTCTCTATCACTTTGTCTCTCGGGCATGCACACATCTCTTCCCTCACTCTCTAGGTCTCCCGCTATCTCTCTTACCCAAGCACACGCACTATGTAGAGTGTATATTTCCCATACACACAAAATGTCACCCGCAAACGTCTGTCTCCCTAGTTATGTGGTTCTAGCGCAATCACCTCACACACCACCCCCACTGCAAACAAGCACACTTTGTCTCCTTGTGCATCACTCTCCTCTTTCTATCTCTCCCACATGCGGACCCGCCCCACCTCCTTCCCTGCATACATATATGCCGTGACTCTTTGCATAGCTCCCTAATGTATAATCGTTCTTGATTTCGCACATTGTTCTCTACACCATCTATTCTAGATCTCTCATGAAGTCCCTATCACACACACGATGACTCGCTTCCCTTGCGTCTCCATTCATAGGCCAATTTTGTACAACATCAACATTCTCTCCCTATCTATACACCATTTGTGGACACAAACGACCCCTCACGCCCCCTCTCTTCCTCTCTCTCTCTCTCTCCGTCGCTAGCTCTCCCTTTCTCTCGCTCTCACACCCCTCTCCCACACACACACTCGATGTCGCTTCCAAATAGTCTGCTCCCCCCGCCCGCACCCGTGCTATCTCGCTACTACACATGTCACACCATTCCCCCTTCCCTTATACTAGGTTTACATCATCAGTGGTCTCTCTACTCCACATACACTCTCTCCTGTCACACACAAACGCGTGCACAAACACACACGCACAAACACCCATTTATCTGGATCCTCATCTCTCCCCATGTCCGCATGTGTATCTCACACACTCACTCTCTAATTATGTATATGTGTCTCCATGTTACACAACACAAAGCCCCATGTACATGTCTCTCTCTATCCTCCACACACATAGACACAAAGAATCTGTTATCATAGCCTCAGTCTCTAACATATCACACACGCTGCTGTCTCTCTCTCTCTCTCTCGCAAACACGCTCAACAAGGGTTTCCCCGTGAATAACTTACCGTCTATTCATCAACAGTCATGGCAGTACGGCGAACATGAGACGTGAAAAAAAAACAAATCTACACGTCCTTAGACCACCTAGTATGACTACTAGGACTAGAGCAAGCCAAAAGCGCGCCGACGTCACCCCCTCCTTATCGGCGACGGGAAAATCTTTTTTTTACACAGTCGAGAAGTCATTGTGCTAAGGCCCTACATGCCGAGGCGTTGAATAGAATGTAGATGCTAGTTTACGAAAGCAAATATCAATAATACGTTTGTATCTCCATAATTATATTTCTTCTCTTATAAAAAACCGAGTTGGTGATGATGATGGTACGTGTGCCATCTTGCAATATAGACCGTCCGATCTATATCGGCGGATGGAAATTAAACTAAAAGATACCCGCACCCTCTCCACATTTGCAGACAAGGCCTTCCCTCGTTCATCCTTATCTCCAACAAACCTCATTGTTGAGCAATTAAGAAAGGAAGCCTCTGGAACAAACTGGCCTGGTGGCCGCTGCCGGTGTCGTCAATCCCCATGCCTCCGCTCAGTCCGACCACCAATCACCACCACGCCCACTCCTCTTCACCTTATCTCCTATTTCTCGAGATATCATTAGTTTTTACACATGGGATTACTCCCGCACGGGTCAATCACAACAAGTGTTTAATAAAAAAATGCATCTTGATGTTCCGTGCAATGCACGGATCTTGCTAGTACTCCTACACAAGACTAAGTTGGTAATGCTGGTGTGTCTGCCATCCTTCGTTTCTGACCATTAGATCCACATCTAACGATTGTGAGGTAAGTTGTTTCCTTTTCTCACCAACATCCCACTTGTCTACCAATTTGCAGAAAAACCCATAATTAGTATCTTAAAACCAACCACATCACCAAAACAGCCCAAGGAATATATTCTAATTGAAACATAATATATCTCTAGTGACATATGTATATCAAAATTAGGGTGTTTTGTACCAAGTTTGTGAATAAGTATATTTCTAATTATGATTCGTTGCAACGGACATGAACATTGCTAGTATTTCCAACCATGCAAGTTTTTCCTAGTATTCATTAGTTTCGAGTTTTCCATCAAGATATTAGTCACTCATGGTTGATATTTACTTTCAATCATGTACACATATGCACTATGTAACTAGCCTTGCTTATTGGCTTCAAAAGCTTAACTTTAACTCCTACTTACAATATGTAAAGTATTTAACAAAAAACTACCACTTTCAACCAGCCCTAGGAAGAATCTATTGTTCAAAAAATAGCAAAAACATACCCAAAATTTCTTAATCCACGCCAAAAACTACTACCTAGTACTCCTACCGATTAGGTTCGTTTAAACCCATTTATGACTGGGTTGGCCCACACGTCCGTGCTGGCGAGGCAGCTTAAACCAACACATTTTGTTTGACCGTTGACAGGAGGGACCCACATCTGACCTTCTATCCTGTTATTCCCCCTCAAATCATTATTTTTCATGAACATTACTTCAAACAGTACTGATGCGTGTTCGTCGGTGGTGCCGGTGATGAGTGAGTTGGTCGCCGCTCCGCCGGACGGGCCGGACGCCGCGCTGGCCTCCACACGGGTTGGCAGGCTGGCCCGAGCGTGACCCACTAGCGAGCAAGCCTCCGCGCTGGCCTTCGCTCGAGCCATATGACTGGCCTTAATGCGGCGCGCACGAGCAAGCCGTCGCACTTCCGTGCCAATCTAGCTAGCAAACCTTGCACACAAGTAGTTGGATGGAGCTATCTTGGCTAGATAGCGGGCGCGAGCGCCGGACGGAGCTGGCATTCGGGCTGCCGCAACATGGGCTCCGCACCGCCGGCGGTTTTGACCCCGCCTTTTGTCGGTGGCGGTAGCTGCGTCCCATGGCCGAGGATGACTAGGTGGACGGGCCGGAGGTAGGAGGTCACTCGAGGATTTTTGTTGGTAAGAGCATGTACAATGGTTGATAAGGTAGTCTTATCTTAAGTCTGTCACGTATGCAAGTGGTAGTAGTTTCTTGGCATTTTAGTGGTTTCTTGCATTATTAGGGGTTTCTTGTAAGGAACAATGTACGTACTACTAGCGACAAAAGGCGATTCTAGGTTGCGTTTACTTCAGCGAGTACTACTAGTGGTCACGGGAGTGTATACCTCGTTTTGTGGGTTCGATCCCGGCCGAACGCACGGCGGCCTTTTTTAAAAAATAGTACTACTACACTTTGCTGCGAGTTAATATTTTACACGGGTAGTTTGAGTTTTGAAGTCAAACGGACGTGCGGCCCCACAATCTGGGTGCACTGGACAGCCTAGCCACGTGAACGGGTTTTCCTTCCCAGCATCCCGTGGCTCGCGTGCTCGCCCTAGCCGCACCTCGCTAGCAGCTTCCTCTTCAGCTAGTAGCATATTTAAACTAGCGCCTCCCAATTAAGCCCGAGGAGCCGGAAAAGCCTGGTGGGGCATTGGGAACTATGCAATATGGCTCTGTATGTAAAGTGCTCTACTAGTACACTGTAGCTTGTGGCGTTGCACGCATGGACTTCACTCCATTATCGGATCTACTATAAAAGAAATTCCTCTTGACGTTTTTTTTAAACAGAGGCAAAAGCTTTGCTTCATCCCATTCATAAAGAAGGAACTACTAACAAAGTTCGACGAGATCCATTACACCTCCACAAATGGAAGCGAAAAGCCTAGTCTCATTGTATCAAATAACTCAAATGTTC